>CM028132.1:223480000-228480000 GCA_016271365.2 Neoceratodus forsteri | reverse complement strand
AATTCCAGAGGTAGGCCTTTTCCCACCACCTCCAGTACCCACCTGTCCATGGTAACAGCGGACCAGGCGGAAAGGAAGTGTCTGAGCCGTCCCCCCACGGGGAACCAGGGGTGAGGTGACAGGGATGGGGGCGACACCCCTCAGCCCGTCACTGGGCAGGCTTGGAGGAAGGACCGGCCAAGGGACCACCTGGGCCTTTTCCTCCCTGCTTCCTGTTGGAGGAAGCCGACGGCTTGGGTTTGGGATGCCAAGCTCGAGCCTGCTGGCCCTGACGTTGCTGGGCCGGGCGCGCCGCGGGCATAGAAGGATGAAAGGGCTTAGGCTGTGGCTTGCGGCCTTTGTCCTTCTGAGCGGAAGAGACAGAGTCCAAGGTAGCATTGGACTTCTCGATCCTCTGCAGGTGACCTTCCACCCCAGGGCCCAAGAGGTCAGTCCCCAAAAAGGGAACATCCGCCAACTTGTGCAGGGTATCCGAGGTAAAGGTGGATATCCTCAGCCAAGCCCGACGACGCATGGCCACTGCGGCCGCCACAGACCTGGCACATGAGTCCCCGATGTCTAACGCAGCCTGGAGCAGCTGTTTTGCCACTGCCCTGCCCCTGTCCCGCACCTGCCTGACCGCAGTCTGCAGATCTGCGGGAAGATGAGGGACAACCTCATCCAGGGATCCCAACAGGGCATGAGAAAAATGTGCCATGAGGATGGCCAAACTGGCCTGACGAAGGCAGAGAGAGGACACAGCATAGACTTTTCCTCCGGCATAATCCAATTTCTTGGATTCCTTGTCGGAGGTTTGTCTACATCCTGGCTACGTTCCCGCAGCGGAGAAAACACTGTCGGTAACCAACCCCTCGGCCGAGTGTTCAAAACGGACAGGGAACCGTAGGGACCGCATACTTCCTGGCCATCCTGGCTGAAGGCACAGGGCAGGAAGCAGAACGCTGCCAAAGTTCCAAGACCGGACGCACTATGGCTTCGGCCACCGGAAAGGCCTCCGTATGAGAATCCCCTCGGTCCAGAATCTCCGTGAGGGGATACCTGGCCCGTTTAGAAACGGGTTCAAGCTTCATCCTGGTGGACTCCGAGATGAGTCGAAGCAACCCTAAGAAGGACGAAGGGCTATCGTCCACTGACTGCCCTCCCGAGGACTCCAAGTCTAAGCGCTTGGAGAAGAGGGAGGAACCATCATCGGACTCGGAAGAGTCCTCAAAAAGCTGCCTCGGGCCTGAGCCACCCTCCACCTGCCGAGGTTTATCGGGAGTGAGGGTGACAGACAGCCTATGGGGCAAACCAAGGCTGACCGAGAATTTTTGGTCGGAGGCCCAACTAATGGCTGTGGAGGCAGAGGTTCCACCAGAATCGGTGGGGCAGCTGGAATTGGCTGAACAACCGGCCTGGGAACAGGCTCCTCGGCTACAGCGAGGGGTTGTTTCGCCGCTCGGTGACAACCATAATGGCGATTGAGGCGACTGGGTCGGCCTATTCCCGGTCAAAGGAGCTGTTGCCACATGAGTTCCTCGTACTTCCGGCGCAACTTGGCGAAGCCTCCTCGTCGAGGAGAGAGGAAGAACAGCGGCGCCCGCGCGGCGGTGCAGGGACCGCCTATGGCGGGCGGGATCGGTGGACCGTGAGGATGTCAGAGACCGAGAGTCTCGACTAGGCCGAGGAAGGCGGGAAGTGTCGGAAATCGGCACTCCCCTCAGCTCGGACGATCCCACCGAAGGCTCCGGAACCGGAGGCACAGACGAGCCGACGGGATCCTCAACTCCAACCGGGGGAACCGGGGAGAGAGGATTCTCAGCTTCTCCAGCCAACAACCCGTCTAACGGGTCGAGAAAAATCTCGACTGCATCGTAGGAGTCTCGGTCAACTGGCCTGACGAGGACACCGTGAAGCCAGTGGCGAAGCTGAGGCGACGAAGTGGACTAGTCGACAAGGGAGGATCTTTCCTGCTCCCAAGAGCGTCGACGGAGAGACTTACTTTTGCTCTTTTTGGACCTGGAAAAAGGTCCCGAAGAAGTTGGACCCTCACCTTTCGTCGAGAGGGTCAGACAAAGCTCCTTAAAAGAAGCAGAGTACGAGGCACAGAGAGAGAGCGGAACAAATGCCGTAGCCGAGGTAGAAGCGGCCAGCGCCGCCTCCTCTTCGAGGGCGATCATCTGCTCGAGCTGATCTGCCGAGCCCGCCGCCTCGGACACCGCCAACCGGACCTCTTTAGATTTCACCGGTGGAATTCTTTTCTCGGGGCGCCCCAGTTGTAATCGGGCAGCACGGTCTTCAAGGACGTAGGTCGAAAAAGAAGAGCACAAGTCGCAGGCCTGCGGGTCGTGCTCAAGGCCCAGGCAGTAGACGCATGTGGAGTGCGGATCCGTCCTATACATCTTCTGCCCGCAAGGGCACCTCCGGAAACCGGGAGTTGCTTTGTCCATCGCAGCCGCGAGGAGAAGACCACCGAAGTCTTTCTAGCAAAAAACTTTTTGATTTCGAACTTTCGAAGAATTGGGAACCAGTCTTAATCGCAGAGCGTTAAGGAGGGAACCCGAGCTTCCAAGCGGTAAGGAAGATCTGGCATCATGGGGCGGAGCCGAGAGTTTTACCACCCGGGTGGGTGGGAGGAGCCAGCTTGAAGACCTTCCGGCAAGATTTAAAGCGGCAAGGAACCTGCCAGTAAGTGTGGATGAACAACATATCCATGTCCCTAGAACTTCTTTTACATATAAACATTTGAGGTATGTCCTGCTTACAGAACCTTGATCCCCTGCTATGCGAAGGGCATCCAGAAATCCACGGCACTCTCTGGGACAGCGTCCAGCATTAAGTTAGTGAGTGCAAATCAGCGTAGCTCCCAGCCATCTGTACCTTTAATTACAAGTGTTTCATCCGATTCTCTCTGTCTGTCTCTCCATGAGCTGAGCCAACTGGCTCCGGATTACAACTGGGTAGTGCGCAAGTGTTTTTCAATTAAAGGGCCCCAACCAGCTGCACCGATCCTGGCTAGCCCCCCCAATCCTGGGCACCCAGTGAAAGTGACATTTAGGGACTCAAATTGCACGCAGTACTGTGACTATTAATGTGATTGATCTAATTAACCCAATTTCCCCGTCCTTGTTGCCATCCCCTAAATAAATCAGATCTGGTTGTTTCAGCAAAGTTACACTGACTAAGGTATGTGTTTATGTTAAAGTATTGTACAGTGGTTATTGTATTTCATCATCTTGTTTTATAGGGGGTCCCCAGAGTCAAGCTGACTGAACCAGTCCTGGGGGTAAATGCACATTGTGAAGATACTCCTGATGTATTGTGTGGGCCACTAGTGGGAAGAAAGGGGGGGGTTACAGTGTCCCAGAGGGCTGTGACCAAGTCAGAATGGACAGCATCAACCCTGACCTCTGGGTGGAGGCACCCGCCGTTGGACCTAGGCCCCTCAACCTGTCAGTAATCAATCAGGCAGGGATAGTAGCCCTTTGGATAGCGCCACCTGGGGGTTACATCTTGGGAGGCACCACTGGGATTCTTGGGGTCCTCTAGTGGCAGAGTGAAGGAGGTACCCCATTATGTCTAAATGAAAGGAAAAGATGGAGGGGGATACTACGCCCAAGTTAAAACTATCCCATTAAGATGATGGTGCATAAATTGATGGGGTGGGGTGAAGCTGAGGAGTTGGACTCCCAAAAGACTGTATTGCTGTTGGATATCCCCTTGGGGATTAAAAGCACTGACATTGTGTCTACTGTCAAGGGTGTTAAATGTCTGGGCAAGGTGGAAGTAAAAGGGCGATGTGCTGACTTGCTCGAACAGACCCTGCAAGTGCTTTCATGCAGTATTATGATAAGACCCTGAGAGGGTGCCCCCAGTGATTTTCCCCCAGAGTCCAGAAGGGATGGAGGGTTATTCATACACATAGTGGTTTGGCCACCTTGGGTGGGTCCCCTAAGACCAATAGTTTCAAGGACAAACTGCTCAAACCGTTAGCCGCAGAAGGGAGAACTGCTCAGGAATTGATAAAGGTATTAGACATCGCAGGCAACCACACTCCTCTGCCGTGCCAAGATACATCTCCCGGGTCATTCAAGAGCTCCATACTAGCCCCACCCCATGGTCATTCCTCTAATACAATTAGACTCCTATCAGAGATTGAGACTCTTCTCTGGTACTGTGCCCGTGCCTTCAGGGAAAGAGGATTTGGAGACCTGGATGGACTATACTATGCTTTTTGTGCAAGAGTGGCAGTGTTCTGAGGGGGAGAAGAGGAAATGGCTGATGGAAAGCTTGAGGGGTCCTGCACTGGAAGCCATTCGGTTCCTAGGGCCACTAGTCCAGAGGCAACTGCAGCAGAATATCTTTCTGCTTTAGAGGGGGGTGTTTGGCAGCACTGAAACTGGAGAGGATCTGTTACGGAAATTCAAGTCAGCAACACAGTGGAGAAATGAGAAATTGTCTACATTTGTTACTAGAATGGAGAGGGCTCTGCAAAAGGCCCACCGAAAAGGGGGAGTGACTGCCCAAACACTAAACCAGGTCTGATTAGACCATATACTGAGGTCAGCCATATTTTCAAGTGTAATACTGCTGAAATTCAAATTGCAAGACTGGAGGGCGGACCCTCCTAAATATGGTCAATTTATGAGAGATTCGTAAAATCAAAACCGATGAAGAGGGGTGGGAGCCCTATGATGGGACCGTGAATCCGTGCCAGAACCCCGAGCAGAGTGAGCCAGACGAGACTCATCAATTGAGAGGGTTGATCAAGGGGTTGACAGAGACCTATCGGGAGCAGGATCTGTATCAAGCTCCCCCGAGCCCAAAAGTGGTGTGGGAGTGCATGTTGTTTCCTCTGACTCCCGGACTGAGAGTAACTTGAGAGCAGAAAGAAGAAATTACTCACCTTAGTAATGTTGTTTCTTCTAATGGAGTCTTGCTATATTATGACAATTGCAGTTTGTCCCACCATTAGAACTGCTCCGGAGGTGAAAGAGTTAACTTCCATGCCAGGCATGGAACTTAAGAGCATGAGCTCGGTTAGAAAAGCTCTGTCTGGAATATTTCAAACTGAAATTGTCAGATCTTTACGAGCAAAACTCACTAAGGTTCTGTGTGGAAGCTGTAACCTACACTAGCCAACTGGCTACTTAAATATTAACACATTTTCCTGGACCCAACACCAAGACTCAAGTCAGGGGTCCAGAAGATAAGATAAAATAAAACACAACACCCAAACACCCCAAAAAAGAAGGGGTGGAAAACATAAAATGGGCATCAACAAGTGCCAACACTGGACTGCCCACCCCATACCCAAAGTAGAAGTTCTGAGAGGGACAGGCTGGGGGAGAGGTCATAATATAGCAAGACTCCATTAGAAGAAACAACATTACTAAGGTGAGTAATTTTTTCTTCAAACATGAAGTCTTGCTATATTATGACAATTGCAGACTACACAGCAGTACCTCCATGGAGGAGGGACAGAACCTACTTAGGGAATAGGCTCTGAAGCACGGCTGTGCCAAACTGAGCATCCCTCCTGGCCTGGATATCCAGGGAGTAATGCTTGGTGAAAGTGTGTACTGTTTTCCAAGTAGCTGCTTGACATCTCTCTAAGACAGGGATGTCTCTGGCAGCGGCTAAAGACGCAGCTGTACCTCTGGTAGAGTGAGCCCTCAGGCCTGAAGGGGGAACCTTACCCAGTTTTTGATAGCAAAATTGGATACAAGAGACAATCCACCTGGCAATGGATCTCTTAGTGGCAAGTTTCTCTTTCCCAGCCTCACCATAAGTGAGAAATAGATGGAGGGAGTCAAACATGTGACCCTTGGTACGCTCTATGTAGTAACTTAGGGCCCTCTTAACATCCAAGCTATGCAACCTCCTCTCACCAGAGGAGGAATGGTCAGTGAAGAACACTGGAAGAGAAATAGATTGATTAAGGTGGAAATCTGAAACCACCTTAGGCAAAAACTTCCTGTTAGTCCTGAGGACTACCTTTTCCCTGTGAAAGGAAATAAAGTCAGTCTCCACTGACAAAGCTTGTAACTCACTTATGCACCTGGCAGAAGTGATGGCTACTAGAAACACAGTTTTCCAAGTCAAATACTTAAGCTCTGCCGAAGACAGAGGTTCAAAGGGGGGTTGCATCAGCTGAGCAATGCAAACATTAAGATCCCAGGCAGGGGCCCTGAATGGTGGATTAGTATGAAGCAATCCCTTGAAAAACTTGGAAAACACAGGGTGAGCGGAAAGAGAAGAGGGCTTCCCTGCTGAAATAAAAGCAGAGACAGCTGCCAAATGCACTTTCAGGGTAGCTGGTCTCAGTCCCAAAGAATTAAGATGGACCATATAGTCCAAAACAGTGGGCAAATCAGCAGATTCCAGGGAAATATGCTTCCCAGAACACCATATGGAAAACCTTTTCCATTTAGAGTTATAAGTAGCCCTAGTGGAAGGCTTCCTAGAAGCTTTCAAGATTTCGAGAACACCTTGAGAAAGGTGTAGGTCAGCAAACTCTAACTCCTCAAAAGCCAGGCCTTGAGGTTGAGGGATTTGAGATTCGGATACCAAACTCTCCCCTGGGCACAGGTTAACAGATGGTGGTTCCTGGGGAGACACAGGGGAAGATGGACTGCTAAGGACAGAAGGAGTGGGTACCAGGGCTGCCTGGCCCAGTCTGGAGCAATCAGAATCATCTTGCAGGGCTGAGATCTGATTTTGACTAGCACCTTGAACAGGAGAGGGAAGGGGGAAAAGGCATAGAGAAACTTCCCTTCCCAATCGAGGAGAAAGGCATCCAGGGGGACTGAGCCCAACACTGGGGGCCTGCAACAAAACAGTGGAAGTTGATGATTGTCTGGGGCTGCAAAAAGATCTATCTGAGGGGTGCCCCATCTGGCAAAAACTATCCCCAGTACTCGGGATCCAGTGACCATTCGTGATGGCCTGGGAAATCCTGCTGAGAGCATCTGCCAGGACATTGTCCTTGCCTGGGAGGTGAACTGCTATGAGGAAGTGTTCAGGGAATAAGCCAGAGACCACAACTTCATTGCCTCGGTGCACAAGGCCAAGACCGACTGCCCCTTGTTTGTTGATGTACCACATTGTAGTGGTGTTGTCTGTTCTGACCTGTACCACTTTGTTCTGAACAGATGCAGAAAAACCTGAAGTACTAGAAAAACAGCTCTGAGTTCCAACAGACTGATGTGGAGCAGAGATTCCTGAGGGACCACAATCCCTGGGTGGAGAGGTTGCCCATGTGAGCTCCCCATCCCAAAAGGGACACATCTGTAGTAAGGGTCAAGGAGTGAGATAGAGGATGAAGGAACCCTTGTCTCAGATTGCTCCGATCCTGCCACCACTGAAGGGCCTGGATCAGGTTCGAGTCACTGGGATCAACTTGGATAGAGGATCTCTTCTTTGAGACCAAAAGGCTCTCAAATGGAACTGAATGTCCCTCATCTGAAATCTTGCTCCTTGCACTACAGCTGTGGAAGCAGCCATGTGTCCTAGGAGCTGTAGGAAATACCTTGCTGGTCGAGAGACCTGCAGAGTGAAGGAGGAGGCCAGAGCCACCAGGATCCTTACCCTTTCTAGGGGAAGGAAGGAAGGCTCTGGCCTGCTTTGTGTCAATTCTGCACCTATAAGGTGAGTACCTGGACAGGTTCCAGAACTGACTTTGGAAGATTGAGAAGAAACCCAGAGAGGTAAGCAGCTGCTGGGTAACTTGCAGGTGTGATCTGACCTGGTCTGGAGACTGACCCACAATGAGCCAGTCGTCTAGGTAGGGAAAGATGGCAATCTTTTGCCTTCTTAAATGAGCAACTGCTACTGCCAGGCATTTTGTGAATACCATTGGGGCAGAGGTAAGGCCGAAGAGCATTGCTCTGAACTGGTAATGGCCTGAGGGCATTTCGAATCTGAGGTACTTTCGGTGGGAGCTTCTGATAAGAACATGGAAGTAGGCATCCTTGAGGTCCAGGGAAGCTAGCCAGTCCCCTGGCCTTAGGGAGGGTAAAATCATTCCCAGAGTCACCATTTTGAATTTTGGTTTTAAAAGGTGCTTGTTCAGATATCTTAGGTCCAGGATGGGCCGCCATTCACCTGTCTTTTTTGGGGTAAGGAAGTACCTGGAGTACAGACCCTTGCCCTGGTGTAGGGGAGAAACCGTTTCTACTGCTCTGAGAGCCAGGAGGGTTGAGACTTCTATTTCCAAAGCAAAAGTCTCTAGAGGATTTGCAGGTGGAAAAGATCAGATTCTCATTTTTGGAAATTTTGTGAAGCTGAGAACCAGACCCTGGCTTACTACTTCCAGGACCCACTTGTCTGATGTTAAAGACTCCCAGTCCTGGACGAAGTAAGCCAGCCTGCCCCCTCTACAGGTAATGGAGAACCGGCCCTGGGAATCCCATCAGGGTGCCTGTTTGGCAGGGGCTTTAGGCTGAGGGGTGGGAGCAGGCCTGTTTGCACCCAGTCTGCCTCTCCCTCTGAAGAACCCCCCTCTGAGCATAAGCCGAAGAGGAGGCCTGGGTTTGGCAAAAAGGCCTGTGAAAAGGCCTGCCTCTACCCCTGGGGGGACTGCCTCTGAGGAGCTGCTTGCCGTTCCTTGGCTTGTGCACTCCTATAAGTGGTTCTATATTCATCCATTTTCTTCATATAATTCTCTGTCTGCTCCCCAAACAGAGAATTTCCCACCACAGGAAAATCCATAGCCTTAGCCTGGGTATCCTGTGACAAACTAGTACACCTGAGCCAAGCCAATCTACGAAAAGCCACAGATGTACCCATGACTCTAGAGGATACATCATTAGAATCCACTGCAGCATGGAATTGCACCTTAGATGCCTCAATACCATCAGCAGCCACCTGCTCCAGCTCCTTGGCAAGCTGGCCAGGGGCCTGTTTGGCTAAAGCCATGACAGTATCCCATCTAGATTTCTGGTATCTTGCCACATAAGCCATATAATTTGCTTGTCTGAGTCCCAAGGACGCTGCCATGTATTGTTTTTTTTTAGCCATGGCATCAATCTTCCTGGAGTCCTTGTCAAGAAGATGTGAAGCCAGGGGAATATTAGCCTTATCACAGACTGCAGCCTGAACTACCCCAACATGGCTGCATTGCTGTGAAAGAAATTCTGTATCAGGACCTGACAAAGTGTACCTCCTGTCCATCTTTTTGTCCACAGGAGGCACAGAATTAGGAGCTTTTAAAATTTTTTGTTTTGTCTATTCCTTTACATAAACCATTTAGGAAACAATCTCCTGGACTCTGGGATATCCATCATCTCTACAAAGTCAGGCTCCTCTTGCTCATCCACAGCTTCCTCTAATGGAAGCTGGAGGGTTTCAGCAACTTGTTTATACAACAGAAAATGAGAAGGGGACTCAGAAAGCCTAGGGGGAGATTCTCCTAAAGGTCCATCTGGGGAGATGTCCGGTTCAATGGGCACATCCAGACTTTCAAAGTCACATTCACACTGTTCATAATCATCCTCCCCCTCCTCTGGTTCATAAAACTCCTCTATATCATATTCTTGAACCGGTGGAACTGGCCGAACCGACCTTTTGCCAGATAGTGGCGGTTCAGACGGAACCGAAGAAAGTGACTGGACAATTTGGATTGCTTTGGCTATCTCTGCAGCAGTTGGAGAAGGAATTTTTGACTCCACACCTGCTGATTTTCTAGTTCTCTTTGCTGGAACTGGCTTCTCTGAGTCAGCTTTACGTTTGCCCGAGGAAGTCTCGCCCTGGTCAGAAGGCACTCCCTCCGGTTCGGTTGGCACCGAACCGGGCTGGCCATCCGGGTCAGTGGACTTTTTGGCCTCTCATTCCCTGAGCCTACCAACTCTTATCTAGGGTAGCTGCAGGAAGTTCTTGCAAATCTGGCAGTCTGCATTGAGGTGGTCAAACCCCAGACAATAAACACATGTGGTGGTGGGTCAGCCTTGGCAAGGCTTCCCCACAGACACTACAGTGCTGAAACCCAGTGGGCCGGTTTTTTTTTGGGTTTCTCAGACATAATCCAGCCTAACCAAAAACTTGCCCTTTTCCGGCAGTGCCAGGCAAGAACCTTATTCGGTTCCCAACCGTGTTCACGGGTCGTGGAAAAAACGTAATGAAATCCGTTTTTTAGAAACCGATAAGAACCGGAACTGCACTCTAAAAGCTTTTAAATGCTTCAGAATAAAGTTTTAAAACAACCTGATCGGTTCAAACCGAACCGATAAACATTTACAAGTTCCACACAGAAATAAACCTGTCTATTACTTACAATACCACAGACAGAGGTTGAACCGATCGGTTTGCGGTTAAAATAATAATCGCGGTTGAATTTAACCGAGAAAAACTCTTAAACCGAGAAATGAACCAAGCAGTAGGAGGAATCTCCGGAGCGACTGTTCAGTGAGGCGGAGTAAAGAATCTGACAGTTTCAGTTTGAAATATTCCAGACAGAGCTTTTCTAACCGAGCTCGTGCTCCAAGTTCCATGCCTGGCATGGAAGTTAACTCTTTCACCTCCGGAGCAGTTCTAATGGTGGGACAAACTGCAATTGTCATAATATAGCAAGACTTCATGTTGTTTGAATTAGGGACCTACGGGAAATGGTGAGGGAGCTGCAACAGGCTGCTATCACCCCCAATAGAACTGGGGATTCAGAGATACCACAGGGTAAACATCTCATTCAAGAAGAGCTATGTAGAGCCCCTGAGGTGCCCCACCAGATAAGAGATCCCTCCCCCTCCAAAGAGAACCGAGATACTAAGTTCTGATACCACTGAGGGGAAAATGGACACTTTCAGACAGAGTGTTGGCTGCCAGAGAACCTGAGGAAAATTACCAGTAGGTTAGTGGCCTGACATCGCAAAACCTGTGCCCGGTCACCAGGAGGGGCCAACTAGAAAAGTTTTGCCACAAGGGCCAATGCCCGAGCGACCTCTCAAGTAATGCCCCTGGAGTGGTCTGAAGTAGTGGGTCCCTCCATGGAGACTACGGTGAAAGTGAACGGGGTGTCCACCAGAGCTGTACTAGACAGTGGCTCTCAAGTGACAATCATGTTTCAGGACTGGTATCAGAAGCATTTGTCTGATGTGCCCCTGCAACCCCTTGAGGGGCTACAATGTGTGGGGTTTGAGTGAGAAGGCCTACCCCTACTCTGGTTATATCTGAATTTGGTCGTCTTTTCCTACTTCTGTGGCTGGAGTGGCAGAACAAGTGAAGACCCTGGCCTTAATGTGTCCCCCTACTGGACAGTATGATGGGGTCCTCTTGTTGATTGGTACAAATGCACATATGTTTGGGTGACTGGCACAGTTGTGTTCTGAAAAACAAAAGTCCAGGACTGGCGGAGCCTCAAGAATCCCGGTTTAATTAAAAGGGCCTATGAAGCACAGAGAAATGCTGGTAGGATGGAACCCGAGGAACCGGTGGGGGTCGCCTGGCAGAAAGACCCGGAATCTTTGCCGTTAGCACCAAATGCTAAATGTGTTCTACAAGGAGAAGTCCGTAACAAGAAGGATGTTAAGAACAAAATATTAATGCTGGACGCACCAGGGGATGGGAAACTGTTCAAGGGGCTGCTGGTCAAACCCAGTATCCTGCCTGCTAAAGCTCATGCTTTTGCCAGAAGAGTAGTGGTTCAAGTTCACAATGTGTCCGACAGGGAGAGCCGAGTAAATCGAGGCTGCACACTGGCCACTGTGCACTGCCGTCCTGCCCAGTAAAAAGAGTTTGGGGAAGAGCGACACCTGACTTGTTTGATTTCGGCAACTCCGCGTTGCCAGCTGAATGGAGAGAAGCTTGCCCAGAGAGACCAGGTGTTTTCTTTGAAGGAATGGGATGTAGGATGTGTGCAAGGAGCTGAACACTGCATTCGGCTACATGACAAGAAGCCATTTCACTAAAGGTCTCGATGCCTGGCACCTGCTGACATAGATGATGCGAGACGGCATCTGCAAGAGATGCTTGCGGCTGGGGTAATACAAGAATCCAGAAGCCCATATGCTTCACCTATTGTGGCGGTGAGGAAAAAGAATGGAACAGTTAGGATGTGTGTGGATTATCACACTTTGAACCGGTGGACCATTCCAGATCAGTACACCATGCCATGCATTCAGGATGCGTTGGACTGCCTGAACGGTAGTAAGTGGTTCTTGGTGCTTGGTCACAGTGGATACCATCAGATCCAGATGGCCCCAGAAGACCGTGAAAAAGTCTGCCTTTATCTGCCCACTTGGTTTCTATGAGTTTATGAGGATGCCTCAAGGGATTCTGGGTGCTCCAGCCACTTTTCAGTGCCTGATGGAGCATGCAGTGGGGGATATGAACTTGTTAAGACTGCTTAGTATACCTGGATGATGTAATTGTGTTTGGCAGCTCACTGGAGAAACATGAAAGCAGGTTATTCAAGGTGTTGGATCGACTGGAAGATTTTGGCCTCAAATTGTCCACTGATAAGTGTCAATTCTTTCACACATCAGTAAAATATGTGGGACATGTAGTATCCACCGAGGGCACAGAGACGGACCCCAGTAAAGTTGAGGCATTGACCACCTGGCCCCAGCCCAAAAATCTGAAGGAGCTGCAGAGATTCCTGGGTTTCTGTGGTTATTATCTGCGTTTCATCAAGGACTACTCAAGAGTGATCCGCCCTTTAACCTTACTCAAGGGTATCCCCCAACCCACAAGAGATGCAAAGTCGGTGCCCCTTGAGACTGAAAAAATTTATTTCTGTCCGAATGAAGGATTTGGGGCCTGCCAGACTCCTGATTGTGAGATTGCTTTCCATGAAATCATACATCAACTTACCCTTGCCCCACTGTTGGCCTATGCTGATCCTACAAGACCGTATGTCCTTCATACTGATGCTAGCTTGCAAGGCTTGGGGGCTATGTTGTATCAGGAGCACACAAAAGGCCTGAGACCAGTGGCCTTTGCCAGCAGGAGCCTGACCCCATCAGAAAAGAATTATCCAGTGCACAAACTAGAGTTCCTAGCTTTGAAGTGGGCCATTGTTGATCAATTTCATGAGTACATGTATGCAGCTAAGATGCTAGTAAAAACTGACAATCCTTTGACCTATGTGCAGACTTCAGCTAAGTTGGATGCCACGGGCCATAGGTGGCTCCCTGCCTTGTCTACATTTATTTATTTGCTTTTGGTAACCGGGTAAGTGCACTAGGCATAAGGATGCCCATTTTCAGGCATGACCCGGGAGAACACAATTTAGACATACATAATTATATATGTGACGCAGCACATGAAAAGCAGCACAGTTCAGAGTCAATCAAAACTTCGGGTATTGGGAGACATATTCTGCAACAAACAAGAATAGGTTTAAACAGTATGACGCAGTTACAAAACAGTAGGACAAGTAACACAAGATCAATACAATGTAATAACACAGGCACTGCAATAGAGGGCATACATAGAAACAATATAGCAAGTCCCAATTTGGCAGTTAAAGAACAGGGGAAGAGGAAGGAGAGTGATATGAAGGGGGAGAGGAGAGAGAAAAAAAGAGCGGGATGAGAGAGAGAGTGGGGGAACTGAAAGAGAGTGTTTAAGAGAGGCGAGGAAAAGATATCAGAGAAGTGGATTACTTGGCAAAAAGCAGGGCAAGGGAAGAAAAAAGTAGAACTAAGGTGGATTGAAGCAAGTGCAGGGGTTAGTATCACGCAGGTGCTCGTGGTGAAGTTTCTTAAAAGTGGCATGGGTGGTTGCTCGAATAGCTTGAGGTATGGAGTTCCAGTATTTTGGAGCCGTGTGAGAGAAAGTGTGTGCACCCATATTAGTTCTGCAATTGGGAATGTGAAAAAGGGCTTGGTCAGTCGAGCGTAACCCATTAGGAGAGAGGCTGTATGTCCAGTAGGGAGGTGAGGGATTGGGGGAGGTCTGATCTGACACAGTCAATTAGTGAGCCAAAGGACTGGAGTCGGTGGGTGGAGGGGCATGGCCATTTTAAGTCAGCATATAGCTGGCAATGGTGTTTGTCACGTGTGGTGTCCCATTTATGGGGGGAGGATTTGGAGGCAGATAGGTAGGTGACTGAGCCATATGCTAGGGCTGGGAGAAGAAAGCCTTGGGCTACAGCTAGTCTAGCCGAAGGGGTAAGGGCATAGCTAGTTCGGTAGGCACTACCTATTTTGACATTTACCGACTTACAGGTGGTTGTAATGTGCAGATCAAAGTCTAGAGATTCTTTTAGAGTAACACCCAGAAAGGGATTCTTAGGGCATTTTGATTCGCTTTAAGTCTAGCAGATGAGCCAAACAGCATAGAGTATGTCTTGCTAGAGTTGAGAATGAGTTTGTTTTCAGTGAACCAAGATTGAATACTTGCGAAGTCAGAGGCAAGAGGGTGGTTTAAGTCAGCGACAGTTCTAGCACTGTGGTAAATAGGTCATCAGCGTAGAGCAGATATGAACAGTTAGGTGCAAGCAGTGGGATGTCGTTAATGAAGACAGAGAAAAGCAAGGGGCCAAGGATTGAGCCCTGGGGCACTCCGACATGAATAGAAGAAAGATCTGATATGGCTGAGTTGAACACTACAGCTTTTCTGTCAGACAGGTAGCTATCAAACCAGTCCACTGCATCAGTGGCGAAACCTATGGAGTGTAGTTTTGTAAGAAGAGGGTATGGTTGACCAGGTCAAATGCCTTAGTTAGGTCGATGAAAACCGCACCTGTCAGGAGGCCCGAGTCCATGGAGGAATATATGTCACTGGTGAGTTTGAGGAGGGCGATGGAGGTGCTGTGTCCTTTGCGGAAGCCATGCTGTGAGCTAGAAAGAAGGTTGTATTTTTGGAGATATTCTATGGATTGGGTGGACACTAGTTTTTCCAAAATTTTGCTAAGTACAGAGAGAATTGCAATAGGACAATATTTCTTAATTTCTTTAGGATCACCCTTTTTAGGAATTGGGGTGACTTTGGCTATTTTCCAGATATTAGGAACTATACCACAGCATACAGACAGATTGAAAATGTTGGTTGGGGAAAGGCTATAAGTGGAGCAGCGGCTTTCAGGAGCCTAGGTTCAAGTCCATCAGACCCAGTGCTGGTACTGTCAGGAATGGTGAGCAGTTTTAGCACTTCTCTTTTAATGCACCGGAACCTAAAGGGTGAGTGCGAGAGTAGCGGTTTGCTATCGCTAGGGGGGTACAGTGTTGTGGGAAGGAGATGAGGTAATTTGTTAGATCTGAGAAATGGCGATTAAAAGAGTTTGCTATGGTCACCGGATTACTGCAGTGAATGCCATTTAACAGCATATCACTGGAGTGGGCCCTGTGATTTGCTCCAAGGAGTATTTTTATGGTTGACCAAAATTTCTTAAGAGTCCCATGAGGCTTTTATTAGCAGGTCCTTGCAGAAAGAGCTTTTGGCTAAGTGAATGTTTTTCTTGCACGAGTTTCTCAGAGAACAATAATGAGTATGGTCGGTCTGCATCCCAGTGGTTCTGAAACGCCGCCATGCTTTGTCCCTGGCCCTTATTTGGGTAAGTAGGGCTTTTGTTAACCACTTTGTTTGGGTTCCACAAATACAGCGGGTGACACAGGGAGCATGGGTGTCTTGGAGAAGACCTACATACGACTATGTAGTTGAATATAGAGCAGACCTGAACCATAAAGATGCCGATGCTCTCTCCCGGAGACCGTTCCCTTCAAATAATTGGGACAGACTGTCAGAACTGGATATTCGAGCACTCTGCCAAAAGTTTGACAGGGAGGAAAAGA
Organism: Neoceratodus forsteri; assembly: GCA_016271365.2. Taxonomy (NCBI): domain Eukaryota; kingdom Metazoa; phylum Chordata; order Ceratodontiformes; family Ceratodontidae; genus Neoceratodus; species Neoceratodus forsteri. The sequence continues at coordinate 228,464,290 of CM028132.1, read as the reverse complement.
TGTCCACGGACACAGTGGACTGCATGGTAGATTGTTTGGGGCCAGAGAACTGCATATCTGCTGCTTATTGCCATTTTTCTGAACTGGACACTGGTGATTTGCCTCAGTTCAATAATGACAGTATTCAGCGGGCTCAATCCTGAGATCCTATGATCAGAACAGCTCTAGAAGCCCTTCAAACAAGGAAAGATGCATCAAAATTACACTCCACAGATTTGAGAACCGCATTGCTATACAAAGAAGGCCCTAAATTTAGAATGAGGAATGGACTGTTATACAGAGAGACAAAGGGGGCCAACTGGACAAGCAACAGTTTTGCCTGCTGCTTTTTGAGAGCTGGTGCTGAGATCTCTACACAACCACATGGGACACCTCGGCATAGACAGAACCCTTGATTTAGTGAGATCTAGATTTTATTGGCCTAAAATGGGGGCTGATGTGGACCACCACATTAGAACTTGTCGCTGCTTACAGCAGAAAGCTTTGCCCCAGAGGGCTGCCCTCCTTGTTAACATCACCACTAGTGCACCCATGGAGTTGGTCTGTACTGATTTTCGGAATCTAGAGCCCAATCAAAGAAATCAGTAATGTACTGGTAGTCACTGACCATTTCACTCGATATGCTCAAGTGTTCCCCACCAAGGATCAGAAAGCATCCACTGTGGCAAAAGTGCTTCCAGAAAATTTCTTTGTTCACTATGGGGCCCCTCAAAGAATCCATTCTGATCAAGGGCAGGACTTTGAGAGTTGTCTGATTAAAGAGAGGTTTTCATTGTTTTTTGGGGGGGGGTGCGAAAGTCAAGCACCACCCCCTATCATCCCCAGGGAGACCCAGAACCTGAACAGTTCAACTGCAATCTGCGCGACATGTTAGGCACTCTTCAACCAAAAGACAAGCCCAGATGGAGCCAACAGATTAGCACAATGGTACATGCCTACAACTGCACCAAAAATGATGCCACTGGGCTCCCCCCCATCGACTAATGTTTGGAAGAGAAGCCCAATTGCCAGTAGATGTTTACTTTGGAGTTTCTCCCGATGGGGTTCAAGCAGCTACTCATTTACAGTACGTGCAAAAACCAAAGGCCCAATTAAACCATGCGTACCAACTGGCTCAAAATATGGCTGCCAAAAGAAAATCTAGCCAATAAAGAGAGGTATGACAAAAAAGTGAAAGCTCTGGAACTCAGGGAAGGAGACAGAGTGTTGCGGAGGAACCTAGGACTGCATGGCAAGCATAAGATTGCTGACAGATGGCATCACCTCCCTCACACTGTAGTGGGCAAACTAGATCTGCCTGAGTACAAAAGTATGGCCCGAGAATAATTCAAAAGGTGTGAAAACTATGCATAGAAATCATTTGCTGCCCATTGGACAGATCCTGATAGAATCTGAGCCCTCAGACAATGCCCCCTCTGGACCAGTGACTAGAGCCGCTGCTAAGGGGAGGGGGGAAAAAAAAACCCAAGACTGCACCTACAGAAGCTAAGTTACAGTGTCCCCTGCACCCCCAAGTTTCAGTTGAACATGACTGTCAGTCTATGTCACAGGAAAGTGAGTGTAATCTGGAATATTATCCTTCATATGAACCAAGTCAACTGTTTCAGGGCAATCCCCTAGTCAACCCAGATGATGAAGCTGGGTCTTCTGGACTGTAAGCCGCCAGCTTTGTCCCTGGAGCCAATGCTCCTGGAAGGTGAAGTACAAAGCATCAAATCAGAGGATGTGGAATCATTGTGCATGGTTGAACTGCTTGACTTTTCAGAAGAAGGGAGTGATGTATTGGGGCAAGCTAGTGATGCACCAGAACCAGAAGAGTGTGTTGAGTGCCCTGATGGTTCCCTGCCAGTAACAGGAGTCTCCACAGTTGATCCAAGTGTTGTGGACTCAGAAATTGTAAACCATGGAGCTGAAAATGCCCCAAATTCTAGCCTCCCTGCCCCAATAGAGACCCCCTTGGCAAGTACAGACAGTGCTGAAAGCGAGTCTAACCATTCAGAAACGGTGCCAGTTCCCCCCCAGAAGGACTGGCGAGGCCTGTAGTATGGCTGAGTTACGAGTCCCTGGGCAGACCTGTGGACCTACCCCTCAATGTGCTTCATAAGGAAGTGTATGTAACCCCGAGCTCGCTGCCCAAACTAAGCCTGGGAGATAAATCCAGACTACTTGTGTTGCCCTCAGAGCATGGTGCCCCTGCCACTTCTAGCCCCAATGTAGCCGACAGGGACGGGCCCGGTTCATCCAGGTTTCATATGCTGGAAGTAATGACCAGAGTTAAAATGTGTGTGTGTGTGCATTAATATATATTATATATACATACATATTACATACACACACAGCTGTATGATCAGTAGTAGAACGCGAAATACAGTGTACATGTATCTGTCAGGTTAATATGCTGATTGCCATTTGAAAAAACATGGCAGGTCAAATGTTCTACCCAAGTGATTTGTGGGCATCTACCCAACGTGGACGTCAAGCTTTTCAGGCTAGGAAGGGTGTAACCCCCCCCTGCAAATGGGGGTTCCCAAAAGGCTCCTAGGAGCTTGCCTAAAGACCCCCAGCCTGGATGGTGTTCGGCATTTAAGCAGTTTATTTGTGAGCGCTTTTAGAGCCTCTGGTACTGTCTCTTTCAGAGCTGTCTGCTTGCAGGCAAGAATGGTACATGGGGGGGACTGTGTGGTTCCCTGCTAGAGTCCTGCTCGAGCTGCTGATAAATTGCTCCATTTCTGCTGTCGCTAGGTGGGCAGAGTGAGCACTATTCAAAGATGGAACTGTTTGCTAGAGATCCGTTAGAGTGGTAGTGGAAATGTAATTTGTATAACCTGCCTGTCTTGCAGCTGGGACTTTGTGTGCTTTGCCCATCCATTTTGGATCTGAACTGCAGACTAGATCCAATCAGGTAGAAGGGGCACCTAAAATGGAGTTTGAGTGACCAACAAGGATCAGGACCCTCTCGGGAGCCAGCTGGCCATGGGGGATATAGCCAGTAATTCTGGGAAGTGAAGTTCTGGACTGTAGCACCTTTTCACACCAATGGGGGAGTTTTGAGTGATTGGCAACTGAAGCCCACCAATTGGACTGGGTGGCACCCGCCTAATTCCCTGCCTGGTGGCCGAGAAGGCAGATCTGTTGCGACTGCGACTGGGGAAGGAGCTCTGGGCTTCTGTGCTGCAGAGTTTTCATGTGGGAAGCGCGTATGGAGGCCTAAAGTCAGGCGGCGCGTTTGCCATGGCGATTCAGACTGAATCCGTTGTTACTGAGGAAAGGAGAGGCTGAATAGTCAAGAACCAGGCTTACTCTATAGAGGACTGGAGAAACTGCTTCATCGTACACGGTCTGTCAGGAAAGTGAAGCTGCATCACGAATTCCCGGGTTGGCAGTAAGTGCGATCGGGACCGGAGAGCAGCTGCCTGGTATAGTAACTTCTTTTACATATAAATGTGTGAGGTATGTCCTGCTTGCAGAACCCTGTCCCTCTGCTATGCGAAATGCTTCCATAAACCCATGCCATTCTCGGGGACAGTGTCCAGCATTAAGTTAGAGAGTGCAAATCAGGGTAGCTCCCTGCCATCTGTACCTTTAATTGCGAGTGTTTCATCTTATTTTCTCCCTTTCTTGCTACATGAACTGAGCCAACCAGCTCCGGATTACAGTTGGGTAGTGTGCAAGTGTTTTTCCATCAAAGAGCCCCAACCAGCTGCACTGATCCTGGCTAGCCCCGGTACCCAGTGAAAGTGACATTTAGGGACTCTGAAATTGCGCACAGTACTGTGAATATTAATGTGATAGATCTAATTAACCTGATTTCCCCCTGTCCTTGTTGCCATCTCCTAAATAAATCAGATCTGGTTGTTTCAGCCAAGTTACACTGCCTAAGGTATGTGTTTATGTTAACGTATTGTACAGTGGCTATCATATTACATCATCTTATTTTACATGGGGTCCCCAGAGTCAAGCTGGCCGAACCAGTCCTGGGGGTAAGTGTACATTGTGAAGATACTCCAGATGTATTGTGTGGGCCACTAGTGGGAAGAAAGGGAGGTTACAGTGTCCCAGAGGGCTGTTGCCAAGTCAGAATAGGCAGTATCAACCCTGACCTCTGGGAGGAGGCACACACCATTGGACCTAGGCCCCTCAACTCATCAGTAGTCAGGCAGAGGTAGTAGCCCTTGGGATAGCGCCACCTGGGGGTTACATCTATATCAAAGAAATGCTGCTACAGAAACCAAGGGAAAAGGACCCCCTAATGTGGCATGGGCACCATATCTCATTATACCAGGACTCTGTAGCATCAGTGAACAAGGTAGCTCTAACCCTTCTGAGATGTCAACTATAAAAAGCTGGTAGCAAACAAAAATTACTTATCCAGCAACATTTAAAACTCAAACAGAATGGGGTGTTCCAATAGTTCCCTTTACCAGAGGGAGCCACAGTACCTGCAACAAAAGCCTGCAACATACAGATGCCACCAGAGACTCTCATGACCAGGATGAATGAGATATGCAGGGCATGGGCACTCATTTCTACTCCCTAGCACCATCTTCCAGCTTTGAGTCCCCTGAACAATGACAGCAATGCACATCGAGGAATAGAAATTGTGCAGTCATGAAAGGGCAACCGCTCTTCAAACATAACCAGGAGACAAGTGCAAAAAAAAAAGTCATGGTGAAGCAGGATGCCCATTCATTGGATGACTCCCCTTAAAAAAGAAGTTCATCTACAAGAGCTCATAGAACATTTAGCCACTATCTAGGCAACACAGCAGATCACGGGAGACCGACCTACCCACCAGCAGATACTACCAACCACCTCCTGGGTGGACATTGCACAACTCTAACTCTATCCCTGACAGCTGGGGTGGTTCAAACTGTGAACAGACATCTGCATCTAGCACTGCCTCAGCTCTGAATGACTGTAAGCTCATATAGGAGTGAAATATATTTTTCTGGTGATCTCTAAAAATGAGTAATTTTCTGCTGTAATATTGGGTTCAGTATGTTAGATAGTTACTCACTGGGTTGTGGGACAGGTGGAAATATGATTACCTCATGGAGGGGAGGGGGATGTATCGATTGGCAGAACAGATCTTCTATGAATAAGCTCCGACATATAGCAGGCACCATATCCTGAGGAGTCTTCACTACTGGCCCCAACAGGGATCATATATGGGTCTCTGAAACAGATGTTTGTGCCTTCCCCCATCTGTGTGTTCAGGGTCTTGTGGGCATCAAGGTCTGGGAGGATATGTTGGGTGAGTGAGCACTGAACTTGTGGTGCATCAGTCTAAATCACTCTTTTGTGAGAACAGTGCCCTCCTCCTCAATGCCAGCCATTTGAACTGTACCCACTCCTTTCACCTGGGTCATTCCATGGCAGGAGGAACTTTATGGGTCTGGGAAGTTGGTGGAATGCCACCTCTGCTGGCTGAAGGGGCAGTGGGCTTCAGTGTGCAGGGCAGATATTCAGAGGCTTCTGGCATTTATTTATTTTTAAATATAGGTTTTTATAGACTTTTCTGGTTACCCCGGCCCCAGAACATGGTGGGTATGTGAGCATGAAGGTGCACATGCACACAGTAAGCTAGCTCGAGTCGCTCCCCCACCAGTACTGCCACCCCACCTGCCTACATTACCACACCGGACTCAACTCTGTGGGAATGGGACGATGGAGGGGTGACAACCCACCCCACCATACCCAGGAGAGGAGAGCAGCCCAATGGCTCACTCAATTCTCCTCCACCCCCCATGCTGGCACCCTGATGACCAGAAGTGGTTCCTGAATCCAGGTCATTGGCACAGCACGAGGCAAGGCATCCAGCACCTCAATCCTCAGCACCACCAGGCCAGCTTCTGGCACCATCTTCATGAGGGTGAATGATGGGAATACTGCCCTGACAAAGGAAAGGTTCAAATGACTTCTCAATGGGAAGAAAGACAGGAGGAGTACTAAAATAGTGTTTGATAAATGCCTAAGACTGGTTTAGCATCCTGGAGTGACAACTGGGGGTTGAATGTTTAACGGACAGCAGTTGGCACACACGCTACTTTTTTAGCATCAAACTGTCACTGCCGGGGGCACTAATGAGCGGCTGAAAAGAATAGACGTGCCTTTGTGTCGCTCTTTCTCCACGAGTAATTAAATGTAAAATTAAGTAAAAAAAAAATCGACCTGTAACGAGAAATATTACAGGTGTAGCGTGTGTTGGAAGGAAGAATGGAGGAATATCTGGTGGCAGGGGGCGGGAAAAGTCAGAGACAAGCTGGAAAGACGGGCAAGAAAGCAGCGGCCCCTGTGGCCTCTGTTGTGGGTGAAAGCGCAGGAGTAATCTCACTATCAGCAGCCGAAATTGGAGCTCTGGGCCGCGAGGTGACAGGCCAAGTGATAGCAGCCCTAGAGCCAAGATTGCTTAAGCTCGAAGGCAAGATAGACCTCAAGTTGCAAGAAATCCTAGAGCAACAAGCAGCCCACACAAACCGGATTGCAGAGGCTGAAGAGAGAATATCACATTTGGAAGATGATACAGGGGAAGTGCCGAGTCAAGTATTACGTCTGCAAAAGAAACTGGAGGAGTTGAAAGATGCGATGGATCATCAAGAAAATTATTATAGAAGGTTGAATCTAAGGCTCAGAGGTTGCGGAAGGTGCAGAAAAGGTGATGTGCTGGGTTTTTGTGCTAAGACTTTACCAGAGTTGCTGGGATTGCAGCCAAAACGGGAAATTTAAATTAGAAAGGCGCATCGTGCAGTAATGCCCAGGCCATCGGAGCACCCCGACAAGTCATTATTATCGCTTTCATTCATATCAGGACAGAGAGGCTAATTCTCAAAGCATATCTAGAGAAGCAGGAACACTGGAATATCAGGGCACTCGGTTATATATCTCTCAGGATTACTCGATGAGGCTACTGCAGAGGAGGAAGGCCTTTAATGGACTGATGGCACAGTTACGGAATCTTAAAGTAGAGAACTTTATGGTGTACCCAGCGGTCCTGAAAATAAAGCATGAAGGAGTGACTTACTCTTTTTGGGAACTGTGCAAGGCTGAGCAATTCGTCGCAGAGCTGCAGAAGAAGATGAATGGGTGAAACTGGGACCGGAGAATTGCATGGATCTCAGGGGAAGTCACGTAGCACTGGCCAGCTTTGGCAGATTATGAGACTCTCAGGGACAAAGGGGCACGATGGGGGGGGTATAGGGGAATAAGACTGTGGGAATATGATAAGTAATATGAGGACTGGGAGGGGGATGAGGGGGAGATTCGGTGGGTGTGTCTGGGACGAGGATCTGGCAGAAAATGTGAGGGGAAGAGATTCTAAAGGGATTGACAATGCCATATTAGCTGTTACCATGAATGGATTTGGGGGTTATGGTGTGCATGGAATTGAGACGAATAGGAGTCGAAGGGGAGGCTTACGAATGGCTTCTGGGGAATGGCTGGCGAAGAAATGGATCTTAAAGGGGAGATCTGATTGATAATCTGCACCTATGTGACCTCTTGGTAGGTCTCCTGGTAACCAGTTATTGCAAGGCGACACAGTTTTATTATATGGCTGAATGGAACAGGTCGATGGGCTGAGAAATGCGTCGTGGGGCAGGGGCGGGGGCACGTCTATAATGGAGTTTGTTTGGTGGACACTCATGGATTTTGCAGTTAGTGTCAAAAGGGAGGGACAGTGGGTTTGGGACAGAAAGGGTTCAAGGGAACCAATGATGAGAATGGAGGAAGGCAAGAGGAGGGAAGGAAACAGAATCAGAAAAGATTTGATAGAGGGAATACTGTTTTTGTTACTCTGTACATAGTTGAATTGTTTAATTGTTTGTTGACAGATGCACTTCATACAAAACAATGGCTAATAGGGGCTTGTGGATGGAAAGATAAAGATGGGGAGTGGGGGATTGGAAAAGAATACGGGAGGGACGTGGGGAACATGTGATATAACTTGATGACTAACAAGCAAGAAATGGTGGTAATTTCTTGGAATGTTAAAGGAATCGCAAACCCAATCAAGCGCACAATGTTACTGACTGCGTTACGAAAAAGGGGGGCACAAATTGCATTATTGCAAAAAACGCACTTGACAGACATGGAACACGCAAAGCTGGCACGGGGTTGGGTGGACAGATGCTTTGCGTCTTCTTACTAGTCACGTAAGAGAGGGGTGGCCATCCTCGTACATAGAAGCCTGCCATTGGAGATCCATCGTATTATAAAAGATAATAAGGGTGGTAGATACATATTCTTGGTAGGGAAGCTTCATGGGGAGTTAGTTACATTGGGGAGTGTGTATGCTCCAGCCCAGTATGATCAGCAGTTTTTCCAGGGGCTTTTGGATCTGATTACTAGGAAGCAATTCCCAAACCTAATTCTGGGAGGAGATTTTAATAGTACTCTAGACCCGTGTTAGATCACTCAGAAGGATGGCGTGCACGGAGGCAGTGGTCCAGTGGCGAGTTGGGATAGCAGAGTTGATTAGTAGACAGTTGGCGAAAGACAAATCTGGGGGCCCGGGAATACACATTTTTTTTCCAACCCACATGGAACATGGTCCAGACTAGATTATATTTTGATACCTAGGGCATGGCATGGAAGGGTCATAGATATCTCGCATAGCCCCATTCACATATCGGACCATGCTATGGTAGTGAGTAGATTCCACATACAGGAGGAGAGAGATATAAGGCCGCAGTGGAAATTTCCTACGTATATGCTCCAGCATAAGGATTTTTGGGAATACCTGAAAACACAGTGGGAGCTATATAAGGAGACTAATGGGGGCACGGAAGTAGATGGGGCGGTTTATTGGGACGCAGGAAAAGCCTTTATAAGAGGCTCTATAATAGCAAATATGGCCAGAGTTAAGAAGGAGAGCCGGGATAAAAGGCAAAGATTAGAAAGGCAGTTAAAAGAATTAGAAAAGTGGGTCGCTGGGGGAGAGAGAGGGCAAGCGGAGCGTTCTATTGACGGGTCACGAGGGAGGGCATTAAATTCCTTGCAAGGGGAGGTCCAACCTCTTGGTTTTCTGTAAAAGACAGGTGTTTGAATGGGCCAATAAACCAGGACCACTGTTAGTGAGATTATTGAAAGGGGGAAGATGCCCGGTCAAGATAACAAGGATTAAAGATAAAGAGGGTAGGGTACAGAGAGAGGAAAAACAGATGAGAGAAAGGTTTCGGGAATTTTATGCCCACCTGTATAAGATGGAGGGGACGAATGAAAACGGAGTATGCGGGAGTTTCTGGAGAAGATTAAGTTACCCTGTCTGACAGAGGAACAGAGAAAATATTTGGGACAACCCCTGACGAAGGGGGAAATACTAAAGGCGATTGGCAGGCTTCAGGTGCGGAAGGCGAGTGGTCCGGACGGGTACCCTATAGAATTTTATAAAGCGTTAGCGATGCCAATGGCAGAAACACTGAGTGAGGTCTTTAAGGTGGAGGAGAGGCGGGGGGGCCGTGTCTCCCAGGGACGTGTTATGATGCTACAATATGCCTGGTTCCAAAAGGAAGTAAGGACCCCTTAGATTGTGCATCATATAGGCCAATTGCACTGTTGAATTGTGATCTGAAGATTCTGGCTAAAGCACTGGCCCTGAGGTTGGAGGGATACCTGCCACTACTGGTTCACCCAGACCAGACCGGGTTTATTAAGGGAAGATTTTCGTATCATAATGTACGCAGACTTCTTAATGTAATTTGGAAGGTGGGCCGAGAAATGGGGAAAACATATGTTATATCAATGGACGTCGAAAAGGCTTTTGATAGGGTGGAGTGGGAGTACCTCTTTGAGGTTTTAGGCCGGTTTGGTTTGGGTGACCCGTACATACGATGGATCAGGGCAATGTACTGCTCCACACAGGCCAGTGTCATAGTTAATGGAACCCCTACGGCCCCTTTTAGGTTGGAAAAGGGGACCCGGCAGGGCCGCCCGCTCTCGCCACTATTATTTGCATTAGCGTTGGAACCCTTGGCGGCAGCGATTAGGCAGTGTCAAGAGGTTCGGGGGTAAGAGGGATGGACAACACTGAACACAAGGTCACATTATATGCGGACGACATGTTAGTGTTTTCAGAGAGCCGGGACCTCCATGCCATTGTTACTACAGTTGGTGGAGAGCTTCGGAGTTCTCTGGATATAAAATAAATTTGAGCAAATCAGAAATGTTATGCTTCCCAGGCAGGAAATGGATGATGAGCGATGGGGTATACAATGTAAATCTACAAGTATTAAGTACCTTGGGATTAATGTGGGAAGAACAATAGGGTCTTTGTATGAGTTGAATTATGCCCCCTTGATTAAAACAATAGAGTCAGATCTCAGAAGGTGGATGCAGCTGCCAATATCTTGGTTGGGACAGATAAATGTATTAAAGATGAATGCCCTGCCTAGAATAGTGTACCCTATGCAGATGCTGCCTATGCGAATAACTCAGAAGGATACAGATAAGTTGGAAAGATATTTGCCCAGTTTATATGGAGGCAGAAAAGGCCAAGAATGCGGCTTCAAAAGACTCAAGGTGGAAGTGGCTAAAGGAGGCCTTAACTTTCCAGATCTACTGAATTATCTGTCCATTCAGCAGAGGTATATAGCGGATTGGGTATTTAGGCCAGAGGTAGCTAGCTGGGTGGCACTAGAACAGGAGGGCTGCATAGGGCAACTATCGGCCTATTTACATAGTAAGGGGCCACTGGTATATAGAAGTCGGGGGGGCCGGAACCCATTGGTAGGTATGACTTTGGAAGCCTGGGTGAGGTTAAAGAAGGAGAGAGGAATAGTTAAAGGGGAAACTATACTCATGCCGGTGGCAGGCAATCCGTTCTTCCTGCCGGGGTTGGAGGATAGAGGGTTTAGAGATTGGGAGAAGAGAGGGATAAAATGTATGGGCAGTCTGCTTGGAAGGGGAATGCTGCTTCCATGGGAGGATATTAAAAAGAAAATGAACCTACAAGGGCAACAGATGTTTAGTTATTTACAGGTAAAGGCGTTTATGAGTAGGATAGAGAGAGAGAAACCTGGGGGGCAGGGGTGGGATTCAGTGGAAATGGTGATTCTGGGAGCACAGAGGGATCCTAAGGGGTTTATTGGGAAGGCTGCAAAGATCGGGAAGCAAGGTTGGCCAGATTATACTCAGAAAGTAAAGCAACAGTGGAGTAGGAATTTGGGGCGGGAAATTTCTGTAGAAAATTGGCAAAAGTTATTGCTGGGACATATGGGTTTGTTGGTATGTAATAGGTCTGAAGAAGCATATTTTAAATTTCTGCATAGGTTGTATTATCCTCCGGCAGTGGTACATAGGGCCTATTCGTCTGTTTCCCCGTTGTGTGGGAGGTGCAAGAAGGAGGTGGGGACATATATGCATTGTTTTTGGGGCTGTCCAGTCTTGAAATCTTTTTGGGGAAAGATATTTAAAGAGGTGGAATTGATGGCAGGGGCTCCTATCCAGTTGGATCCTATCAAAGGGTTATTTGGCTTAAACGCGGAAGGAGTGGAGGATTGGGAAGCAATGCCACATTGGATCAGGGTTCTTATGGTAATGGCCAGGCATTGCATCCAGAATACATGGGTTAGTAATGTCGCACCTACAACCCGGCAATGGCGCCAGCTAATACTGCAAATTCTGGCACTGGGACGGCTATCTCTGCTATTAGCGAACAGGATAGAGGTATTTTATGATGAGTGGGCGCCATTTCTCGCTACACTTGAAATGCAAGAGATGGCCACTTTATGTGAGGGGCTGATCTAGATAGACGGAGACTGACTGGATGGAGTTCCGCCCCCTTCCCCCCCCCCACTGGCGCGTCCGAGGATACTCTTAAGGTGAACATATATTGGTATTGGTGGTACACAGATTTGATGATTAAATCATATGTTGGAGTACCCTGCCCCTCCCAGCAATATGCTAAAGGAGCCCCTAAGAATTAATCAATTATATGGAATTAATTGTATGGAAAGGGTTTGCTGGATGTAGGAATAGTTATATGTAAGTGCATCTATTTATGTGTGTATGTGTTTGTCATAGTTATATGTGTGATGTATCTGCCAACTGTAATATGCATGTAAGGCTACTTGTCTATGTATTGTATGTCTGTGGATATAAGCAGAAACAATAAAAAGATTATACAAAAAAAAAAAAAACTGTCACTGCCAACCTTGCCAAAATGTCACACGGTGGCTGCTCACTGCAGGTCCCTTGAAGAGCAGCTCCTCACTGGCATGTAAACTGAGCTTTCATGAGGTGCCCTCACACACAACCCCACAAAGTACTGCAGACTATTTAGCTGCATCTGGTGGTGAACCAAGTCTCCCTAACTCCAAAACACCTCATCTTTCCTAAGGTGAGTATCCCAAAAGGTGAAAAATTCCCACATATTTCCTTAGTAGGACAATGTTCACTCCATTCACCCCAATATGGCATGAAGGGGCCCTCTGGCAACTCTACTGCAGTCCAGAAAGTTAGGCAATTGACTTGAGCTGTATTGGGGGGGGAGGGGAGGCTAGGAGCAGAACATAAAGAGTGCAAGGTAAGTGCCACTACATCACCCTGTTTACCTCCTCTGTCTCGCTCTCTCTCCCTCGTACTTTGGTAATTCATCACCCTAGTTTCACTAATCAGGGGACTGCTAACTAGAAGGGCATTTCTGCTATGGAACAACAAGAGTGTCACCAAAAGGAATCACTTCTTACCTCGCCCTCTCAGCTGGCAGCCCCTAAAAATCATATTTTAGTGAGAGGGTGAAGGACCTCCCTTGGTGATCTGGATCAAAGGGTGGCAAGGACCTTGCTGCAGTGAGACCCTCTCCCTGTACAAGTGGAATATTTAGTGTGGGCAACCTACAACAAAAAGCAATACCACATGGTAGACACATACCTTGCAACCAAAACCTGCCCTCCACACCCAGTATACCACATATCTTTCACGCCACTGCATCAATGGAAGATACATAGACCCAGGTAAGGGTACATTTATTGGTGCAGGACATATGGCTGCACTGCAGAGATGGTGGGTGGCAGCAATGGCAGCAGCTCTCAGGTAGACGAGGAACATGATCCCTACTGAGGCACTGTCACTCCCTACCTATTAAACCTGCTGTGGAAGCATGCAAATCCAGGGTAGCCTGGTCACACATTGACAATTACCTACAAATGTCACACCACCACCCCCCCCAGTTGCAAACATTACCACCATCCCGCAGCAGGCATGACTCAGATGGTCACTCTTGAAAAGAAGGTAGAGATGACTAGGCTAGCAGATGGATGAGAGCCTCTCATCTGGACACCTGGGCTAACTAGGTCTAAATAACCCTTCCTCTGCACAGCTAATGCCCCCCAAACGACCCTCAGCCCAGGAGAGCAGAAAATAGTCTGATAAATAACAGAACAGAGGTCAAACTGCATACTTGCAGTATGCAAACAAGCCACTTGCTTACCTTCTCCAGGTGCCAGTGCTAATGCCCTCTCACAACAAATAAACCTCATGGAAGATGTGAACCCAGGAGGCAATCATTGCAATTATGATCTCGGTGGAGTAGATTAGGAAAGGGGACCAGCAAATCCTACTAAGGACCATTCAGGGAATGCAGACTACAGCAATGCAGCACCAGGTAGTTTCCTCTGGATATGGCCAGACCATGCACATTCTTCTCTAATCATTCTCTCCATAGGCTGGTTACAAGGTGAGCTGCCTCTCTCAGAATCCTATCCTGTGCACCCCAAGGTGAAGCTACTCCCCACTGTGACCCCATGAATAAATAAAATGTGGAACAAGAGTGAACAGTGGGTGAACTGGAGATCAGAAACTGCTTCAGAAGGCTTCCAACGGTAAGCTGATATTAAATTATTTTATTTATCAGGAATTCGGAACACCACCTTTGAGCTAAAAGCTCATTTACTAAGTTCCTCAGTCTGAAGGTGACAGGGGGTTACAGAATTAGCAACAGTTACTAGAATGGGGGAGAAACAGTTGCAATTAAGCATTATCTGGCAGTCTAAGTTGTACAACATGCAAATACATTCACAGCAGACAGGCAAACAGGTTAATACAGCACACCCACAGGTGTATCAAATACACTCTCAGGCAGCACGAGAGTACACTCTTGGTTGAAGGTAGGTACTTAGGAGGGTAAGTACAAGCAGTTGGTTGGTAAACTCAAGTTGGGGAAGGTGGAGAGTTAAAAGGTATGATTTTTTTCCCCCATTTGTATGGATATGTGGCTCAATTTTTGCAAACAATTCATTCACCCTTGCTTGTCTTCCCATCTAATACTTACTATATATATTTGATTCCTGGCTTACCAACAATTCAGCTGTTATACAAATTTATTTTAGGTCACTTACATTTATTCTGTTTATTTTTTTTTTTTTTAAATAAAAGATATGGAGCAATGGTAAGAAGGTTGGTGTGGAGATTTTATCAGCTTACCGCTGAAAGCCATCGGAAGTAATTTCTGATCTCCAGCTCACTCATTCACTGTATAACCCCTAGGTGGCACTATTCCTAGAATTATACCCCTACCTACTACCTTGGACATAGGCTAAGGGGTTTGGGTTCTTAAGCTTACATCAGGTTCTAATATGCGCAGTACCTCCACTCAGTTTACCTTTGCCTTGGGCTGGCTGTTACCTGTTAACCCCCGAGACATTATACCACCCATAATTACCTTTTGCCACCCCAAAACAGGACCCAATATTCAGTTCCCCACATTTCAGCATTCTGGTAATTAAAGACTAAATATGCTCACACACCTTGATTTGCAAAAACAGTAATAATATTTATTTGGGGTGCATAGGAGTTAGGATGGGTAAACAGGAGGAGTAGAAGTTAGATGGATCAGTATTTACAAATGTACAACAATTGGTTTTGTTTGTGCTGGCAAACCCTCCAGCTCGGTGGCTATCAAATTAACAGAAAGAGAATCACAGTTCACCCACCAGAAATGATACCCAGAGCCGACCTGGTGGCACTGAGGGTTGAGGTGCTGGACGCCACACTTTGCATCATGCTGGCAACCTGGGTTCAGACACAAGCTCGGGTTGTCGGGGGGATAGGATCAAGCATCCAGAGGACTGCTTTCCTATCCCAGGGATGGCTGTGAGTTTCTACCACTCTGTAGTGGCCCCCAGTGATGATAGGGTGCACTGCTAGAGTTGGCGCAGCGTAGGGGCGGAGTGCAGTGGATGTTGGCAAGTTTGTTGTGCCTCTGATGTCACTGCACATCTGCACTCTGAACGAGGTCTAGAAATGGAGGGAAAAAGGCAGCACTACCGTGGCAGCTTGATGGCCACAACTCCTGAGCCCAGCGGGGCTGCAGAATACATCATATGACGGTACTGGATCCCGGCCTGGCGCGGGGACTAAGGGGAATCCTTCTCGAAGGTACAGCAGCATATGCCAGCCAGTGTTGCTGGTGTGCCTCCAGGTCACTTGGGGAGTGAAGCGGTGGCTGGATTACAGCAGGTTAGTGGCTGCAGGATAAGAGTTATAAAGATACTAAGATCCATGGCTATCTAAGCTGTTGACTAATCAGAAAGTTACACAACGATTCTCCCCACCACTGGTAGCAGTTCCCAGACACATGTGAAACCCAGCAATCTCACATTATTACCTGGATACCCAGATACCAAGGTCCGGGCTGGTTGCACGCCTGGTGGATGTTGCAGCTGGCTGCATTGGCTGGCTTTGATTTAAAAGGAAGGGACCAACTTGGAAGGCAAATCAACAACTATAGATACTAGAAAAGTGCAGGGATTGCCCTGCTTTTGGCACAGTAGCAGGGGTTGCCCTGCTTGTCGCAGACTGAACAATTTAGAAAATGGTAACCAGCTGGGTTACCTTAGCTAGATCTTGGATTCGCAATCCTGAACTATTTAGCACATATATATTGTCACATCCAGTACATTTATAACTCAAATGTGTCTATATTCTCAGTCATAATTCAAACAACGTGGAAAACTCATTTCCAGATTTAAAGCACAGTCTTAATTTGACTCTGAGGGCTTATGTCCCTTGGTGTGGCAATGCAGCTATGGCTGGTGGCTCCACAGACAGTCTTGACTGGAGAGTGGATAGAGGTGCATCTCTGCACATTTATATGATTTTATTAGATAGAGGTGCATACTAGCACATTTATGTTACTTTTTGAACTAGGTGCATTTTGGCACATTTATACGACTATTACTACCATAGGTGTATGTCGGCACATTTATACTGGGACACGATAACCCATATTCATTAGGCTTGCTTTCTTGTCCCTCAAACAGTTGCTGGGGCATGATGGCCCATATTTCTTTAGCTTGCTTTCTCTCCCTTACAAAAAGGTACTTACACAGGTGCCTCGTGGACAATCTCCACTATAGAAGGCTCCTTATGGTCTTCAGTCCTCTCACAACAGAGGTTCTTTTCAGCACACTCACCGCTGCTTGATTCATCTAGTTTCAGTCCACATCTTCCCCTGACATAGAAGGGAGGGCTAGCATCTAGAGGACAATCTGGCAACCTCCAGGCTAGCAGTTTAACAAACTACATTACTTTAACTAAGGAGGCAAACCAGCTGGCCCGGTGGCACAGAGGGCTGAGGCGCTGGACGCCACACCTTGTGTTACGCCAGCGACCCGAGTTTGGGAGCAAGCTCTGGATGCCTGCAGTTGGCAGGGGTAGGGTTGAGGATAAATGCCCTTGTGGTGCTCTCCTCCCTGGGATGCAAGGGGGAGGGAGGATGATCCAGCATGCCAGCAATCTCGGGTGGAGACCGGGGGCATTGCAGCAAGTTGGGAGGCATGTAACTAGCACGGCCGACGCAGACAGGGTTGCTGTGTGCCAGAGTGTCGGGGTGCCATGTACGGGGGAGAGCAGAGAACAGAGGAAAACACTGGCTCATGGGACAGGTGAAGGCACCTGTCCCACCGCCATAATCTGACTGGCCTTCCAGGTCCTCCACCAGGGCCATTACCTGCTAGCTGGAGTCTGACATGCAAGAGCACACAAGAGGAGGGGTGACCCAACCCAGGCGTGTTAAACTGAGGGTGCTGGCTGCAGGAAAGGCGGGGGAAGAAGGCAGAGTACGGAGGAGCCTCAGGTGGGCAGGAACAGGACAGGATTCCTGAGAGAGAGGTTCAGTGAGCCGTGACCAGAGGGAAAAACAGAAAAAAAAGATAAAAATAAATAAATAAGAGGAGACAAACCCTCTCCAGGTTAGACAGGATTAACTGGATCTCCAGGCTTGGAAGCCTGGCTGGGGCTTGAGCTCCCCACCCCTGTGAGGGAGCTCCTGCTAGAGTCTGCAGTCTCGAATCTAGCAAAATGTTGGGAAACACTGTCTCATAGGGCTCTTCTGAGGCTTCAGACTGATTGAAGCTTTGGGCTGCAAGGCCTCCAATTGGCTGGAGGACGCGTCACCCACAGAAATTAATGCATGCACCTCACTCAATGCATTGTTGGTCTGTTCTGGCACACAGGATTAGGTCTCTGTAAGTTCCCATGAGCACTTGGCATTTACCCATGAGCTTCAGTGGATGTCCCACAAGTCCTGGCTTAGTTATCCTGGCTTTCAGATTGGGTTAAGCAGCCATTGTAAAAGCAGTCAAAGCCAATGTCACTTAACAGATTAGATACTGTCCCAAATTACAGTTGTGGTGCAGCCAGAAATAAGTAAATATTTGCCCAAATGCCCCACAGTCCATTAGCCCTGCATGTATACTTGCTGTCACTGCAGAGATCTTATAGGTTGCCAAGCACACTTTTGTCACTGTTGCCTATATTTAAGCTCTCCAACATGCAGCAACAGACAGGCTGTCACTCCGAGTCCCAATACTTTACTGGTGCAGCCAGGAGCAAAGTATTTATTTTAACACTTTCCCCCCTTCTGAAACATCTTTTCCTAACTCACACTGCAGTTACAATATTATTTTTTTAAACACATTTACGTTATTTTTTGGCCACAGCCGAGAACAAGCTGCCCCGAGGGCAGACAGACTCATGAATATTTATTCGATCAGGGCTACTGCTCATGAATATTAATGAGCCTCACTCGAAACTCCCTTATTGATCTCCTTAATTTTCTAGGACCGCAATCTCTCAGTGGCCTGTTGTGGGTCACCAGGTCCCACTTAGCTGATGGGAATCCCTGGACAAATGGACTGCTCTCCGGTTTTACCACAAATCGGTACGGCTGAAGATCAAAGGTGCTGCTTGCACCTGTGCGATCCCCGCTGCCCTAAAGGCAGACATTTAAGCGGGTGACTGCAGTTGTGTTTTGAGCCCCGCAGGGCTGGATTAGGGCTGGAAGGGGCACCAGATGAGGCAGGAAAGGACTTGGGAGAGAGAAAAAATTCAGTCTGAATCGGGAGATGCCTGGGACAGAGCCGGAGGACAGAGCTGCATGGTGGCAGGTAGGCACCCATTTGGCAGGGGAGTTGCAAATGTCTTTCCACCATCTGGGGCAGGATTCACAAAGACTGCACAAAGTGAGCACAAAAGTTTGCGCTGCCCTCCATGGTTGCGCTAGAGGGCAACTATGCTATTCAGTTGGATAGCCTAGTGGGTTATCTGAATGTGAACAGGGGGCCAGCTCTATTCCAGTAAAAGCAGCAGAAGACATACCAGTGCTGCCCCCACAGCCAGCCAGTAAATGGCCCTGCAGTCAATTGCATTCAGCCGCATAAGTGCCATTCACAAAGATAGCTATACAAATGAGCCCATTGGGCATGCAAGGTGCTAGAAACAATTAGCATGCCCATTATGGGCTCATTTGCATGGCAGTAGTGTGTGGTGCACGTCCCATCTGCCCAAAGCCCATGCAGCCGCAGTCCCCACAGTGACGTGGTGCCCCCCCATCCCCGATTCCCATAATAATCCTCTTTTCCATAGTATAGTGATCCCCCCACCCTTGTCTCAGATCCCTGTAATAAAAAACATACTGTAATAACCCGTTCGGTAGTACAGTGGTCCCTGTTCCCCATAATATGAAAAAAGAGCTACCCATTTGGTATTATACTTTATCACCCCCTCCTTGGTCCACAATCCCATTTAAAAAAAAAAATAAAATCCCCTGTGCCACAGTGATGTGGTCCTTCCCCTTCCCTGGTCCCGATCTTGTTCTAATAAAAATATGGAAACCCCATTTTTGTAGTGTCAGTGGTCCCTCCTCAGTACCAGATCTTGTTCAAATAAATAAAACCCCATTTCCATAGTGTAGTCATTCCCCCAACCCCTCACCCACTCCAGTAACTGCACCCACCCCGCTCCACCCACCCCAGTATGGCCCACCGTCAGCATGCAACACAGCCTTCACACCCCAACATGGCTTTCCGCCTAACTGGATTGTAAATGACAGTTACTGTAGACACTGCAAACCCACTGGTTGACACTGTTGACCAATGGGCTTAGGAGTATTGTAAGCTGTCATTCACAATGTACTTTTGTGAATGACAGCTTACAGTACTAACTGCAAGCCCATTGGTCAGCAGTGTCCACCAACTGGCTTGCAGTGTACAGTAGCTGTCATACATAATGCAGTCTGTGAGCAGCCGTGGAGCTGTGTGAAGGCTGTGCTGCTCACCAACTGGAAGGCTGTACTGGGGTGGGGGGAGCGGGGTGGGTGCTATTACTAGAGTGGGTGGGGGGTTTGGGGGACCAGTACACTATGGAAATGGGGTTTGTTTTATTTATTTGAATGGGATCAGGGGCCAGGGAGGAGGGAGAGACCACTGACACTACAGAAACAGGGTTTCCATATTTTTATTCCAACGGGATCGGGACTGGGAAGGGGAGGGACCACTTCACTATGGAACAGGGGATGTGTTCTTTTATATGATTACGGGATCGGGGACCAGGGAGTGGGTGGGACAGTGTACTACCAAATAGTTATTTTGTCGTATTATTGGGGGGAAATCAATACACTATGGAACTAGGGTTTGTTCATGTTGTCTAATGGGATCGTGGACCAAGAAGGGGTGGCACCACTATACTATGGAAAAGGGATTTGTTTTCTGTATTACGGAGATCGAAGACTGGATTGGGGGGTGCTGCAGTACCTGTACAACCCTCTAGGGTTTTCAGGGAATACTACCAGTGGGGTACCTCAGGGTTCAGTATTAGGACCAGTCCTCTTCAATGTCTTTATAAGCGACATTGCAGAGGGACTGGAAGGAAAAGTATGTCTCTTTGCAGATGACACAAAGATCTGCAACAGAGTTGATGCACAAGGTGGGGTGGAAAGGATGAAAAGGGACTTGGCAAGGTTAGAAGAATGGTCAAATGTATGGCAGCTTAGATTCAATGCTAAGAAGTGCAAGGTAATGCACCTGGGAAACAAAAACCCAGGGGAAGAGTACACAATGGGGGTGAGATACTAACAACAACAAAAATGGAAAGGGCCTGGGGTAGTCATATCAGATGACCTAAAGGTGGGCAAGCAATGTGAGAGGGCAGCAATGAGGGCTGGGGGGATATTGGGATGCATAGGGAGAGGCATCACCAGTAGAAAACAGGAAGTTATTATCCCTCTGTACAGACAGCTGGTCAGACCCCATCTGGAGTACTGTGTGCAGTTCTGGAGACCCAGTCTTCGCAAAGACAGACAGGATGGAAGCTGTCCAGAGGAGGGCAACTAAAATGGTGCAGGGTCTGCACCGGGAGACATATGAAGAGAGACTAAAGAAGCTTAATATGTATAGCCTCGAGGAAAGGAGGGAGAGGGGGGACATGATAGAAACTTTCAAGTACCTCAAGGGAATCAACAAAGTCCAAGAGGGTAGCATCTTTCAAAAAAAGAGGTGTGCAAGAACAAGGGGGCACAATTTGAAGATAGAGGGGCGGCTCAGAGGTAATTTAAGGAAGTATTTTTTCACAGAGAGGGTTGTGGATGCATGGAACGGCCTTCCGGAGGAGGTCGTGGAGTCAAAAACAGTGATGGAATTCAAGCATGCATGGGACAGTCATAAGGCAATTCTAGGGGATGGGGGTAGGAAAAAGTAGGCTGCTGGTTAACTAGGATCTGCAGCTTATCCAGTAGGCAGGGAAATGGGCAGACTGGGTGGGCCAAGCGGTCCTTATCTGCCGTCAAATTCTATGTTTCTATGTTACCAGCTTTTTTCCAGCAGTACTTTGCTCAACTCAATGGACTTTGTGAATGCCGATTACGTGGGGCAAATGTTTGTGAATGGGATTGCAGGGCTTTGCAGATCCCATCCCACTCATTTGCACTACGACCTCCCTCACTGCTTTTCCAGGGGCAAACTGGGCTTTGTGAATGGCAGCTATTCACAAAGCCCGGTTTGCCCTGGGCACAGTGGTTTTGTATCCAGCCAAACCTTTGTGGATCCTGCCCCTGGTATGAAATTCAGCAGGATACTCTTTTTGTGGTACATTGTTTTATTTATTTCCTAAGATACAAAGCAGTGATGGGTGATGGTTGTTTATGGTGGAGGTTCGATCAGATTACAGCTGCCAGCATCGTTCGGATGCAGAGGAAACAAGTGAATTGGTAAGCCACTTGTGGCATGTAAACGCTTCCAGTCCTTATCCCTTCAACCTCATTAACTTTCTGCTGCACTTTTTCACCCTGAGCTCCCCATGTCTCGCTTCCACCAACCTCATGCAAAACAATTTTCTACTCCATTCAAAACTGACACCTTGGCCAAGTATGCAAGCGTGTCTGCAGCACCAGTTTGAATAATTTTGGAGGGGAAAAAATTAGTGCAGCAAACAGAAATTGTATTTGCCATATGTTTTATGTTCTTGGGTGAAAAGATACAATACAAAACTACATCAGTTGTGAATGCTGGAGAGGTGCAGATCATGAAGGGATGTGGTGTGATGTGAAACTCTGCATATTGACAGCATGAATGAGGGATTTGTTAAAAACAAAACCTAATTTGCTGAACATGTCTTCCAAAAAAACAAAAAATGCACACCAATTTGAGGATACAAGAAAATGAAGTAAACTACATAAGTAAGATCCAGTTCTGACTTTACCTAAACACAGATCCACTGACAGAAGACTACATAATGACAAACACAAAATCGCTCATACTCACGTCAAAGGCAAAGCCTATTCGTGCAGGAGCATTTGTCACTTGTCATGAAAAGCAGTCAAGAAATTATTTCAAATCTACAAGTTATGCACTTCTGTATAAACTGTTCTAAAAAGGAACTACTCAGATGCATCAATGACGACAACTGGTAGTGCCTAATGAAGTGCACACAAATCCTGCCGGCCTCTAGAAGTGAAGCTGTGCAGTATATCATTCCTCCCACATTGTCACTTCCTCTTGTAGAGTTGCTGTGCACATAGTTCTCTTCTCTAAGCAGCTATGGCCATGGAGTTCCTGCAGCCATTATTTTAGGGGAAAAACAAATAAATCTTGTGCTTTATTATTTTACATAACCAGTTGAAACAATTTGTTTTCATATTCCACACTCCGTATGATAAAAAATACAAAAAAAAAAAAAAGGCACACTAACTCTTCAATGCTCACTGCAGAAAAAGTTCAGCAGAACTGATCACTAAAGGCGACTAGTTCTGTGGATTCTTTTCCTCAGTTTAATACAATAATCCACAATTCATACATTCATTCTGCCGTTCTAAGTCCGAGTTTCTGAGAAAGTTGCCAAAGTGCATTCCAAAATTTTCCAGAACCAAAACTGACTTTCAAAAAATATACCAGTGGAAGTTTCATTTTGCACAGACCTAGTTACAACCGACACTGCCTAGGGACCCCTCTCTACGGATCATGGAGGCAACTCTGTCCTCTTCCACATTTACCCTCGAGCCCAGAAAGGTCTACTGTCCATGACCCTCGAGGCTAAAACAACTCCCTCATGTGAGGCACAAATAAACCACTCTCCCCACAGGAGTGGATGGGTGCTGTATCAAAGTTACCCAAATACAAATAGCTCTTCCATATGGCGAATGACTCTAGATAAGTTCCAGAAGATATGGGCCCCTCTCCTAACTTGTATGATCAAGGCACTTGTTTCCAGTGGAGGGTAGGGTGGGTGACCCCCATAGGTACAGGAATATCCAGATATGTACATCCCTGGAGACACCATTAGGATTGAGCCATGCCCGCCACCCTGCAGAAAGACTATGGAGCATCTGTACAGCCCAAATTGTTCTACATTACTCCATATGTGCCATAAATATATACCGTAGATACCCTGTGCACGTGCTGCTTTAAGTGTTAATACACAGTAATACTCATCTGTTTTGTTTCTAACATTGTAAAGTTCAAAAAGTCTGAGTTTAACTGTAAGTTACATGGATTGTAGGTACTTTGAAACAGCCGGCTCTTCGGCGCAGCGGCTGGATTTCCGCTTGCAATGCCGGCAACCTGGGTTCGAGAATGGACTCGGGTCGGAGAGCTGCCAGCAGAGAAGATTGAGCATCCGTAGACAGCTCACCTTCTCCGGGGAGGGTGGGTGGGAATGCGAGCCGGGCACCTGCTGGCCCCTGGTGGAGGCCGGGAGCATAGCAGGGCATCAAGGCTCTAATTACCAGGGGAGTGACGGATGTCGGCGTTCGCCTTGATGCCAGGTGGCACGTCACTCTCCAACGGAGAAAACCAAGGAAACAGCTCCCTGGCTAAGCCAGGTGACGGTCTCCGGCCCCCCGCTGCCGCCAAGGCTTCACAACCTCCCGCCTCAGCAACACCTGGAGCAGATTGCCACAGTGCGCTGGACGACCCCCATCGGTGCCTTTCCTTTCGGAGGAGGGGGACCCACCCGGCGAAGGGTAACGCCGGGCTACCTCAAGGGGATTGCAATCTGAGGTTGGTAGGGTAGGTGGTGGAGATGAAGGAAAGATGGAAGGACCTAAGGAGGTCTGAAGGTAGAGCTGGCCAGGAGAGCAGAGGAGCAAAAACCAAAAAAACAAACAAAAAAAAAAAACACACAACACCCAACACACACTGAGAAAAGTGATACATGGACCGTCGTTACCACTGGGCCATGAAGAAAACTGCAACTAGGAAAAATGCATAAAATTGATTGAGCCATTGTAACAGGTTTAGAAATAAAATATGGATTATACTTTCCATACATGCCTGCCTGGGTCTGGGAAACTGTGGAAGTTCTGTTAATATATTTATTACAATAGCAAAGAAAGCCATTGTTTGAGGGGACCATATGTATTATTGGCACAAAGTGATCAGTTAGACAGAACTGCTAGAACTAAGGTTTCCACATGGAATACTGGAAAGAACAGCCGTATGTACGAGGTCATTTATACTAATATGGACAAACAACAAACTGGTTATTTTGTGTGGGTCATCATACCCAGTGAAGAAAGATCAAAAGCTTCATCTATACCACAGTGTGTAAACAGAGTGCTGGACTTTTTATGAACAAAAGCCACTGCGTATTCGCAACTCAGCAAAAGCAAAGAGGGGTACTGAACGCAACTGCAGAGCAACTAAGTTTATTATGTTTTGCAAAGTAAATTCCTGCGCCTTCTTCCTACAAAAGTGAATTTATTTTAAAGTTTGTGACCAGGAGCGGCACACTAAGAATCAGCATTTATATAGTGCTTTTCATACACAGTATCCCAAAGTGCTTTACAAGCAATGCTAGACTGGTAGTGAAGTGACCGAATGTGTGGTGGTGGCCATATTGCACATCACCCACACACAGCCTGGATAACTGCATGAACTGGTTTATGGGAAAGGAAATGTTGGCCAGGACACCGGGAATGTTTCCTGCTCTTTGCAAAGAGTGCCTTGGGTTCTTTTACTTCCACCTAGACACCCACCAGGATGGGCAGAAGGGACCTCGGTTTAAAGTCTCATCCGAAGGATGGCACACACTAGCAGTACAGCACCCCCCAATATTGCACTCTGATGCCAGTGATTTTTAGATGCAAGTACAATCCCAATATGGGACAAGAACCCACGACCTTCTGGTCCAGAAGTGGATGTGCTACCAACTGAGCACCCCGACAGGGGAGAATGTAGCCAGCCTCTCTCCTCAGCAGGCTCAAGGAAGGTTAACCAGAGGCTGCAGGAAGTTTATTCCCGATGACTGGTCAGAGATCAGTTTCCATGCAACTTGGTCTAAGACCAGCCTGGTCTACCTGGTCTGGGACCAGTTTCATCACTGTACCGGAGCTTTCTTTGTTGCATTTAGAATTTTTTCCTGGGCTAACTCCCATTAGTGTAGATTTACTATTACCAAAATCCCACTGCCATGGACCACCACACCAGTAAATTTCAGGGTCAAATTTTTAAGGAAAAGTGAGATTCAAACCCAGACTTTCAGGATCAGAGCCTAGTGCACCAACCACTACATTATGCTAGCTGCTGCCTAGCAAGCCTGTGGTTTGACACGTGTGTGACAATAACTGTTCCCAGACCAGTTCTGCTGGAAGGAGAAACTGGGGGTTTTATGTGATAGGGGATCTTTCAGACTCTCCTTTATCACAAAGCAACCACAAAAGAGCCCGTGGTCAAAAGAACACCTGATACTGTAGCAACCGTTACAAACAGCGATGGTCACTACAATACTTTCAATCTGCACACAGGAGCCCTTTTTTCTATGTGGGGGGCTGTGCCCACCACCCCCAAACTAATCAACTCCAAGGGAGGTGCGGACCAAGGGGCAAGTTTTTTTTTTTTTTTTGTTTAATTCTGTCAGTAGCCAGACCAGACCCCAGGTCCACTGACATCGCAAACGATAGCAGAATATGCTATGTGGCCAGCTCAGCAGGAACCCAGCACACAGGATCCTATATCCTGTGCTAGCAAGGATAGCTCTTTGCTATTTTCGCTCTGCAGGATAAAGTGACGTTATTCAGTACTTGCTGTTACTGACAGCAATATTATTAAGTCACTCAAATTGTAGCACTCAATAATATGCACTCTACATGGGTGCTACCGAATGAGTCCAACACCAGGCAATTCTGAAACTGGTCCCAGACCAGTGGTCGGGGGAACAATCTTCCTACACTTTACCGGAGAGCCTTAGAAGAGTTAAGCCAGACCCCCGGGAGCCATTCTCTGGAGGTAAACATGGCCAGACAGGCTGTATTGATATACATACTTAAGTGGCCAGACTTAGCCAAGAGTGGGAAACTGAGGCATGAATATGCCTAGTTTTGCCCTTCCCCCGATACTCTAGAAAAAGGTGAAGGTACTTGGGTACTGGCCTGGCCAGCCGGGGTTTGGAGCTTGGAAAGGAGCAGTCCAGAGCAACTGTAAGTTTACCTGGCTAAGCTGAAATGTTCACTATGTAAAGTTCTAGGCAGTTCATGGAGAACCCCCTAGCAAGTAGCTGAAAGAAAGGCATCAGGTAAGAGTGGTCTTATAAGGGTTGGGTTAGGCAAATCCGAGAATGTGGCCACAGATGGGAGTCTGCTTCTTGGGCCACTAGGGCTTTCAGTTGTGTGCCAATGGCAGGCACACATGGACTAATCAATCTGCAGGCCTTAACATCTCCTAGAGAAACATGGCTCGATAGAGAACTGGGAAAGAGTTCCCTCCAACCTTCTCAATCTCTGGAGTATTTTGGGGAATGCTTCTGGACAGACCTGGCAAGAGTATTTCGCTTGCAGACCAGAATGAACAGTCTCAGACCAGAATCAACAATTTAGGAATTACAAGGTTCTTAGGCAGATTTTAGGTTTAATAATGGTGGCCATAGAGACGGTCCCTTGAACCAGACTTCACATGAGACATCTTCAAGATGTTCTATCACATTGGTAATCATTCAGGAACTAGTACCAAGCTAGTTTTTGAGGTTAGGGTGACAGGCACTGCAGTGGTGGGACAATCCTAAAAACCTCTGGAATGGGTCTTCCTTAGCTTCATCAGGACAGTTCATTCTGGCAATTTATGCCAGTATCATTGTCTGGAGAGCAGTACTAGATGAGGTTCTGGCACCGGGGGCAGGGATTCTGTCTACTGCAGTAGCACAGCATCCAAATCAATCTGCTGCAAACCAGAGGTGTCATTCTGGCATTGATAAATTTCAAAGACAGTTTTCCAGAAACAAGACAAAGTTCGATCTGATAATACAGTGACCATGGCTTAAATAAGCAAGGCAGCACAAAAAATATCCCTGTGTAACAGATTGAAGGTTTCTATATTGTACTTTATTAGCCTTTTAACATCCATTTTATATAGATAGTAGATTAGTTTTATAATTAGGGTCTAGTGATAGACCGGGCCCAAAACAAGAGAGCAAGTAGTGGTAGCCTTCGTTTTTAGTGTTACAGTGGACGAAGTCCTGCAGACCTCTTGCTCAGAGAAAATCCTGTGTGAACCAACATGATAGGGTGTCAAAAAGTTGCCTCAGCCGCATTGGGAAACTCCACGTTCTCACTCACTCTCTCTCTCACACACACACACACACACACACCCTTCAGCTGCCATGACTGCCAAAATGCATAACCCTCAACCTTCCCCTCCCAGCACCTACCACCTTACTCCTCAGAAACATAAGTAGCACTTGGGGTTGCCCAATCCCCCAGTGCAGGAATCCTCATTCCCCCCAGTACTGCACATGCATGGTTCTTTCTTATTTTAATTTGTATTCCACAAATGTGTGGTTCTTTATTTTACTACTTTATCTCCCCCACTGACCCTCACTTTCAGCACTGAGCACCCCTCTAGAACATAAGTGACACTGGGAGTGCCTAATCCCCAGTGTCGCGATTGTCATCTTGGGCATCTCATTTTTTTTTTTTTTTTTTTTAATTTTTAACCTGCAACAAGAAAACTGTCCATCGATGTCTTTTGCACCATTTCAGACCCCTCACCTGACCCTCCCACTCAGCAACTGCCCCCCCCAAGCCCTTCCTTACCCATCAGGGGTCCAACACCATCATCCTCTCGACTGCAAACACATCTTCACTCTTCAAAGTTAGACAATGAACTGAAGAAACAGGTATGCCGTTCAAAGTATTTCAATGGGGTTTTGAACTTAGAGCTATAACTTGTTTACATTGGTGATTTTCATAACTTGATAGTTCATGGGTGTGTATCCTGCAATCTGTTGGCATCAACTGCAAAATACAAAATAAAGAACTGATGACCAAGCACAAAAAGAAGCCACGGGTCGATGGTACTCCCCTTGAGATCAGAGGAAAGGAACAGACTTACCATAGCACTGGGGACTCCTGCTACCAGAGAACAGAGCAGGACTGTTGGGATGGCACTGCTGTCTTCGGATCCAGGATAGGGCTTGGTGAAGGAGCTATCAAAGCAGAAAAATCTTTGCACATGCACACTCAATGTGTCGGTATATTCAAAGTAATAAGCCAGCATCACAATCATTGCCATTATTACCACCTGGAAATAAAGCATGATCATGACAGCAGGCCTGAAAGGTCTGCAAATCGCACACTTTGTCTTCACCAGTTTGAAGCCATTGCTAAACAGAATCAAACTATTAAAATGAACATCCGAGTCCTCTGTTAGAGAATACCTCATACTCGGGTGCACAGTCATGCACATTCACCATTAGAATTGTCTTCAATGAAAATGACAAACGTTCCTCAAGAGTTCCAGCCACTATCCACTTATAAATTGCATTTCAAACCAGCACATAAGTCCATTCAAGAATTTGCCATCTATTCCGGAAAGAGTCACCAAGGGATTCTATTACTCAGATGGTTTATATACAGGTGACTGTTTAAAATTCCAGATGCCTACAGTAACATGCCAAGGAATAACTGCATCTCCCATTCGGGGGACTTGATTGGCTACATGATAATCACATCACATCTACTGTAATTGTTCAAACATTTCATAAACTGGTACAATAAATGCATTCTCATCACAATTGGTTTTGTAACATTTGACAATCATTTTTACTGAAATTCTAGGACAATAAAAATACAGTAATAGCTTTAAAAGTCCCTAACATCACAAGGAAAACTTCAGAAAAATATCATGTTTAGACCCATTTTGATTTATAGTTCATGCATTTTCTGTATTTTCGCTCCCACTTTCTGCCCCTTGTTTATTAGGCCTACATACACAATAGGATCATTATCCCGAAATGTCATCTGTTCTGGTTGCTCGAGTACACCAGATGTGATCCTCAGTGTATGATATCCTAACTATCTCCACAGTAACATATTGTGATATCAAAAGGAGGGGACTGTGGTGTCACCTGCAGCAGATGCAGTCATAGGGGATAGTTAAGCAATAACCTGTTAGGGGGTGATGGGTTTACCACGGCTGGAGTGGTTTGCCTACCTGGCGCGAGCGAGGGTAAATCCGCGTGCAGCCGTGGTAATCTCTCGATAACCCACACCCCCGAGTGGCTTATTACGATTATACCTTGCAATTCAGTATATGTTTGTACTTAAAAAATGCCACATTTTTTTGTTTCACTTAAAAATATAATGATTTTATTAAATTATTCTTCCACACAATAAAATAGTCCCTCTTATTTGTATAGTGAGAGATAGTGACATTTAATGTAGTGTTATTCAACATTCTTATGTTTAGCATTCAAAACTTTTATTTAAGTTTATAAAGTTTCATTAACTGAGCAAACATATAGAAAACAGTTTGAAACAAAAAAAAATTGGACACCTCTTTTGATCTCATGGACACCGCTGAGCTCGATGAAATCTTCCGTTCTGTAGAGAGCGTAGAATCACATAGTAATCCGACAGAAAACGTACATTTTGAAAGTCTGCCTCCAGTGCCAGCCCCACCGCTTCAGATGACTGCATAATACCCACTGAGTTTGAGTTTGGAACTGCGGGAGGTACTGCTGCGGATGTCGGCTGCAGATCTGACTGGATGTTCGCGGGTTTTGGAGCAAGAATCGGTGGGGCTGGCACTGGAGGCAGACTTTCAAAAGGTACGTTTTCTGTCAGATTACTATGTGATTCTATGCTCTCTACAGAACGGAAGATTTCATCGAGCTCAGCGGTGTCGATGAGATAAAAAGAGGTGTCCATTTCATTTTTTTTTTCACTGTAAGTGTGTGAGACGACAGTAGTTAGCGGGACATTAATATGGCGGCTATTTCGAATTTTACAGGCTGTCGGAGTAATTTGAAGTTAACGTGGCTCGCGTGGCAGGCTGGCACCTTTTGTAGTGATTACTGTACGATTTACAACGGGGGTGATGTGCCAGTCTGCCCTTCTGATTGGACCATTTGTGCAGTGCATGGTATAATGATCATGTTGTCCTATCAATGTGCATAGTTAAAAAGGCAGAGGAGAAACACAGAAACCACACACTTTTTTTTTTTTTTACACAATCATTTTTGTTAGTTTCACATTTTTACACATGCAATCAATTCACTTACACATTATATGTATTACAATCCTAGAAATCTCAATTACAGAACCCTAACCCCCCAATGTTATCCACTGAAGACATTCATTTAAAAAAAAAAAAAAATCATTTTATTTATTTCATATAACCATTCGTGGTGGCATATTTGTCAATTTCTTTCCACTTGGTACCATATGTATCATCTCCATTATCTATATCATACATCAACTTTTCAAACACTTTCATAAAATAACCCACTTTGTAAAAATAAACGTCTGTAAAACCAGTTTTCCAGTTTAATGAGAAAATTGCACTTGCCTCCATGGCAATGAAAAGTATGTCGAGTTTGATTTAAGCTAATGGAGTCAAAATAATGTAACAGACATATTTCAAATGAACATGGAATTCCCACATTCAACCAACTAGACAATATTTTATTCAAGTTTTGCCACCACGAATTAATAACGGGACATTCCCACAATGACTTGAATTACTTTTTTTTTAAAACACATCCATGCCAGCATAAATTAAAATACTCTACATTTCAGCAATTTGACATGGAGCGATACCAGCGCTCCACGCTTTTTTTTTCTGTATCTATTTTTTGCTGTGGCAATCTGTTCTTTGTATCCCCCCCTCATTGCCCATGGGTTAACTGCAATCTTGCCTCCATTGCCTTTTTTTTTGGTAGATTCAGTTCTTATTACTTTCCCATAGAAGTGGGCTAATAATTTTACAGTTCCTTTTTCTCTTTACATTTGATATTCACACCTGGATTACCAAATATATTATGCAACTTCGTAAACTTCTTCAGCAACATATAATACATTTTATTCTGACTAGGAATTTGTAAAATATCAACTGATGATGGAAATTCATTATCCACCAAAATATATTTCCATTTTTTTTATGTCCCTATTGAAGAAGGGTCTGAAATCTAGCATGGAGTCGTTACATCCAAATCATTTTTTCCATAATTTATTTCAAACCAAAGCCATGGAAGTTGCAGTTTTACAGGATGTTTAACTATTTTGTACAAGGTTTGAAACAATGGTGCCTATGCACCAACAGGAGGGAATTACTTGCCAGAGGCACATATCCCATCTGCGGAGCTCTGCACCTGCAGAGAGGTGTGCAATGGTGGCATTCATGACCACCAGCCACCTGTCCATGAGTCCACCCCCCAGGACACAAGACACTGCAGAGTGGCTGGGGCGAAGTCGCAGACCTGGCTGGGTGTCCAATTGGATGTCCAGACCAGGTCACTGAGCAGATCCCCTACACGGTGGGGGCATGTCAGAAGTGCACCCTGCAGATGACCAGGTGAAAGGAGGGTGAAGCCGCTGGCCCTCCCATGATGTGGCATTGGAGTGGGTGCAGGGACGAGGTGGGGGGTCTGTTGGATGTGCCTGGGGGGCACAGTACCCCGACATATGCCTGGTGTGAGTGGTGGTGGGTGTGGGCTGTTGATGCCGGTCGGGGGGCAGCATCCTTGGGCTGGTTCCCCTGCAATGTGTGTGTCTGGATGGGGAAACCAGGTTGGGGCTGTGCACTGATGTGCGCTGGGGCAGGTGGAGTCTAGTGGCCATAGGGTGATCCAGCTGCACTGGTCCTGGTGGTACTGTGGGCTATCCACTCCATTCGGGTGGAAACTGGATGCGTGCATAGGGCATGTAAGGGGCTTAAGGCAGGGTTCTCCCTGGCATACCCTGTGCCCCCCTCTGCACTACTGCAGCCAGCACTACATGCCTCAGTGCATGGTGTGCAATGCTGGCATGTGCCCCGCCTGCCCTGGTGCATTGCAGTCTGCAGGCCCGGGGTACTGGGTGCTTTGGGTCTGCACACCCCTTATTTGTGCATCCCGCATGGGGGCACAATGGGTGTGGAGTGGTTATGCACCCATGAAACACAGCACGAAGGTCATTCTGCTGGGTTGTACATAGGGCCCCATGTTAAACATTGGGTTTGATGCTTATACACATCTAAATCCAACCAAATATCACAGTTTGTAACCCTTTTGTTTAGGAAAATAATATCCTAGTAAATAGCTTCATCTACACTTCGAAAAAGAGAATTCATAAACCAGTGATAGTAAATGCGCCACCATATGGATATATGGGTCAGGGCATCCTAAGATAAGTTTCCTGAGAGTCATCATGGTTTTCCATGCAATCCGTGGTTCCCCCCATAAGAACTAAAAATCCTTTTCATTTTTCTTTAGGGGCTCCAAATGTATTTTGTAAAGCAAAAATTAAATGTGGCATAGCCATCATTTTGATGGTGTCTATTTTTCCCCATAGTTAAAGCAAAAGGTTTTTCCAGTTTTCAAGTAATGTGGTTATTTTATATTTGGCTTTAAAATAAATATAAAAGTAAACATTAATAATCTGCCATTAAATGCAATCCTAGATATTACATGATCAGAATTTTAAAATCTTTATTTCATGTAAAGAATTCCCATATTTGGATAATTTCATTATCACAGATTTACCTTTATTGATTTTATAACCCAATATTTCTGAGTAATCATTAAGTTATTTAAGAAATGCCTGTAATGAACTATTTATATTTTTTACCAGCAATAACATATCTGCAGAAACCATCACACACACACCTCATTTCAATTTTTTTTTTTTAGTGCCGTTTATAACAGCATCTTAATAAGCAACTACTACAATACTGCATGGATTCATTCTGTGATTAAATATTTACTGTACTACAACTTAAAGGGCTCAAACGCCACTGGGAAAACCTCTATTTTGGCTTTAACTTTGTGCAATACATACCGTTTATTGCACTAGTCTTCCCATTCCATTTTATTACTAAGGTTATTTACCTGCAAAGACGGATCACTGTCCTTTGTGCTTTATCTGGTCCTGCTGTTTACCTATACATGAAACCATAATCCTCTCCTTGTGACATAATTTCAATGACCATGGAATATGATACAAAAAACACCACCCCCAAACAATGAAGCTATGAGCCTATACTGACTTTTGCAAATGCAGGCTTGTAACTTTGGTTAAGTTTCAATATTTTTACCCCAAATTTACAACAGTGTCTTATCTTTACTTCACCTCATCAATGTAACAGCTGTCATTTTGAAAAATCCTTGCCAAAATGCTTTTGTTTTCCAATCCCAAAAGGTGATTTCATGGTCCCTGCACAAAACCACCTTTCGAACAGGAACTCAAGATTTTCTCTGCCCTTTTTCATTGGGGGTGGGGGGTGGTGGGTGGGCTAGGTTCTAAATTTGGTGTCAAAAAAAAAAAAAAGTTGAGGCTATGTTGAATTTTGCAAATGCAGGCTCATAAGCTTGGTAATATACAACATTTAACTGCAAATTTTCAACATAGCCATTTCTTTACAACACTCCATGAATGAGACAGCTGTCATTTTTTAACTCCTGTCCAAAATGGGTTTTTGCATCCCAAAAGTTGATTTCACAGTCCCTGTAAGAAATCACCTTTATGCCAGGAGTTGAACATTTTCTCTGTCCTTCTTGAGGAGGCAGGATCATAACAAGTCTGTTGACAATTTGTATAATATATTATATATATATATATATATATATATATATATATTATATTATATATATATATATATATATATATATATATATATATATATATATACACACAACACACACACACACACACACACACACACATATATATATGTCTTCTGCTAGCACCCTTTGCAAACTGTGAGAGAGGCCTTTCGGCACCATGCAATTCTGTAAGTTGGACCAGCATAACATTCTGTGGTGATTTGCATATGCAGCCCATGATACTTTGCATTGTGGGGCATGTGTGATTTTGTATTTTCTTGAAACTTGGCTTCCCAGCCAAATGCCCTTTAGGGTAACCCTTGCCTCAGTGTTTGAGCACAGAGATTGTCATATAGAGATAGATAATATATATATATATATATATATATATATATATATATATATATATATATATATATATATATATATATATATATACACACATACATACATACACACACACACACACACACACACACACACACACACACACACACAAATATAAAATTGTATGACCCCATGTTACATTTTGTGAAGCAGACTCAACCGGTAATTTTCAATATTTTACCCCCTAATTCCTCACTTGCAGCCCTACTGGCTCTGGCCAGAGTTCGTTTAATTACAGTTAATATCCTGTGGAGTTAGTGGTTAGGTTTCAGTGCAAAGTGATACACCTGGGAAACAAAAATCCAGGGGAAGAGTACACAATTTGGGGGGGGGGGGGTATTAACAACAATAAAAAATGGAAAGGACCTGGGGGTAGTCATATCAGATGACCTAAAGATAAGTACGCAATGTGAGAAGGCAGTAGGGATGGCTGGCAGGGTACTAGGATGTACAAGGAGAGGTATCACCAGTAGAAAACAGAAAGTTGTTATCCCTTTGTACAGACAGTTGGCGAGACCCCATCTGGAGTACTTCGTACAGTTCTGGAGACCCCATCTCCATAAGAGCAGACAGGATGGAGGCAGTCCAGGGGAAGGCAACTAAAATGGTAAAGGATCCGCAACAGAAGCCATACAAAGAGAGACTAAAGGAGCTTAATATGTATACCCTTGAAAGTGTGTGTGTGGGGGGGGGAGAAGAGAGCATGATAGAAACTTTCAAGTACCTCAAGGGAATCAACAAAGTCCAAGAGGGTAGCATCTTTCAGAAAAAGATGTGAAAGAACAAGGGGACACAATCTGAAGATAGAGGGGGGTCAGCTCGGCTGTAATGTGAGGAAGAATTTTTTTTCCACAGAGAGGGTAGTGGTAGATGTAGAATGGCCTTGCTGAGGAGGTTGGAGTCAAAAACAGTGGGAGAATAAGAATGCATGGGACAGACAAGGTAATTCTTGTGGGGGGTAGGAAGACGTTGGCTATTGGTAAACTAGGATCTACAGCTTATCCAATAGATAGGGAAATGGGCAGACTAGGTGGGCCAAGCAATCCTTATCCACTGTCAAAGTCTCTTTCTACATTTTCTGTCAATTTCATTTTTAATTATTCCAGATTACACTGTTCTTGGTGCTTGGTATTCACTGTGGTGGTACTCACTGTGGTGAGTATAAACTGGATGTCGACACAGTGATTCTTGGGTTCCCTGACTGCTGGTTGGGAGCGTGGAGTGTTGCAATCTTGAGTGCTGTATGCGACACTATCGCATATATAACATGACTTTTTGATGTGGGCCAGGTACACATGGTATACAGGATAGTCACCCAGGTCAGCTCGCTCAATGTGGAAGGAGAGACTGGAGGAGCGGGTTGGATCTGTACAGGTAGAGAAGTGATCCACTGTGTTTGGAGAGTCTTAGATTGTTGGCAGTACAAAAAGGAACAGCTCAGCTGCTAGCCCATTTGGACTGGGCATTGTCCTCTCAAGGAGACAGCATGAATTAATTGTCCATGGTCACCATGTTTTGAGCATGGAGGGACTTTTAATCATCCTCCCCCAGGACCTCTTCTGCTGATGCCAGATTGTGGATTCAAGACCACTATGGGAACCGAGCCTCGGGTGGTAAGAGAACCCTAGGGTTCAATCATTATGTTTTAACTACTCAGTACTCATTATTGGGAAATTAGTGTGAATGTTTCTCAGCACACGTTCTTTAGCATAGCTCACTGTGTGGTTTCTCTGGTGAGAAGAGAGACTGTTTTGCTTCTTGGAAATCAATATCTTGCTGGACAAATGTCAGAAACCATCCGTTAACTATTTAAGCCAAACTACACATTTTGAAAGAATTCTGTTCCTCTTTTAATATTGCCCTATTAGGGTTGAGAGGGTTTTTGCATGACTGGTTAGGACAGTGGTAATTGTGGAGTGCACGTGTAGGAGCTTGTCTGTGTATTAGGTTTGGCTTTATTTATGCTATGCTTAGTTAAGTGGGCTAGGGTGGATGGAAGCGTATGGTGATTATAGTCCTTTTGGGTTTTATTGTGTTGGTGGATCCAAGTCAGTGGCAGCATGTGTGTAGCACTATTGGGTCCCCAGACTTAGCTATTCCTCATCCCAGCTGCTGGACCTCCACCTCTTCAATGACACCCCCCCCCCCCAGTTGGTGGTGGCAAACAGGTGCTGTAGTAAGGTGAGCATCGTGATGAGGTGGGGTGGTAGGCAGCGAGGAATGGGGAGTACTAACGGGGGTGCATTATACATTTGGTGGAGGCAAGGAGGCTCCCAGAAGTGAAATGGGATTGAGAGATGCCAGACATGCTCGATACCCATATCTAGGGCTCCCATCAGACTGGGTGGACAGGCAGCCAGTAGGCCAGCAACCTCCACTAATCACCTGCAGACAGTACTCTATAATACCAAATCAATGACGAACAAGACTGCCATTAAGGCAGATTTAATGTCTTGTTCTTCACATTATCTGGCTTGTATCACAGAGACCTGACTGAGTGATGATGCTGGTCCAGTTCTGGATGTGGCAGGCAAGCTGTATTCTCCATGGCTCACTGCCCATGGAGAAATGGCTGGGGGGAGGCCATATGCTTTTGATCAGAGTTGAACTTCACTGTGCACTCAGTAGGGGGCACTGTCATTTGAATGCATGGCTGTGAATCGGGGTCTAGGTACAGGCGCAAGATATGCCTGGTGCACCAGCCTCAGTGGAATGAGAAGGCTTTTCTGCAAAAGACTGAACTTCATCACCCAAGAGAGTACTGGAGTCACTCAGATGGTTAATTCTGGGTGACATCAATGCATGGATTGATGACAAACTCTCTCAATTTGGGCACGATTTCCTCCAGCTGATGGAATCACTGGGCCTAGCACAAGTGGTTACTTCTATTACACAAGCTCAGTAGTGCCGTGGACTTGGTCTTATCACTGAGGCTCAAGATTAACCAATTAAACATTGACCTGTTCATTTAGTTGCATCACTGCATGGTGATGCTCTTGATTTGGGCCCCCCCTCATAGTCCACCCCAGTGGAGGTGGTTTACTACCACCCTTTGAAGTCCTTAGATGGACTCCGAGGTGGTGATGGATCTTTCAGGTGTGATAGCTGCATGTGGGACTGGATCGGAGAAGGCAGTGATGACCTATACATCAGCATTTGATGTGGTCACACTGGTTTGTGCATGACACTGGGCTTTGTGCCAGAGTTCCCGGTGGTTTGACTGGGAGCTTAGGGGAAATTTAGACTGGGGTTTGAGTGTTGTAGGAGATCCAGTTCAGATGAGGACAAACTGACTTTGATGGCTCACTATGGTGAGTTTTAAAGGGCAATTTTCCATAAGGCAGCAGTATTTCTGTCCAGGGATACTGCAGCAAGCAGAAACTGACCAACTCAGCTCTTCTGGATGGTGAACAGACCACATAATCCAGTCTGTACAACCGGCAAGAGTTTTTTCATTCACTTATTGTGGAGTTTGCCCCTTTTTTGGGGGGACAGGGTGGCCTCTGTTTGGACAGAGATTTCCCTAGCTGGGTTGCAATGACCCAGCAGGGCAAGCTGGTTATGAACTGGTGCACTCCTCAGGTCTGCAGTAAGTTTAGGACAGTTTTGGTGGAAAGGGCCTGTGAAGTTATTTCGGAGTTATGGTCCACTTTCTTGAACTTGACCCTGCTCCAACACACCTCCTAGTGGGTTGTATGGGATACCTTAGGCTAGTGTTCACAAAGATAGTCTGGTGCTCACTTTCAGAAGGATCCTTTCCACATGCACCGAATGTAGCACTGGTGAGGCCTCTTCAGAAACACACAGACCCGGACTGCTTGACAAATTATAGACAAATCTCTAACCTTCCCTTTTTCTGGAAGGTTGAGAAGACAGTAGCACCGCAGCTCTAGGCACAACTGATTCCCTTGACATCCATGAGTCTCTCCAGCTGGGATTTGTCCAAGTATAGTATAGAAATTATATTGTTCAGGGTGTATAATGACCATTTCATTGTGAGAGAGGACAGTGGTTAGTTCTCATCCTCGATCTCTCATCAGTTTTTGACACCACAGATCATGGGTTGTTGCTGGATTGTCACAGGGAATGCTGTGGGCTTGTCGGCACTTTCGTTCGCTGGCTTGACTGCTTCCTCACAATAGGATGCAAGGGGTTGTGTTGGGGAATTTATCACTCCTGAAGCTCCTACTCTGGGGTGTACCCCCGGGGTTCAATTCTCTTAACCACGTTTGTGGTGCACATCCTACCCTGGAGAAGGATCATTAGATGACAGTCTGGGATTTCACTGCTATGTACAGGACACTCAGCTGTATGATAGATAGATATTATTCATCTCTCTGTCTCACTTTTGTCTCCCATGGGGTCCCAGCCAGCCTCATCCTTGCATCCCCTGTGATCCGGCTGCAGGCTGACCTGCGCCGTCTCCAACTGAGGGCAACCACCGATTACCCCACGGCTTACCCCCGTGGCAGGTCTGTGGGGGTGGTCGATTAACTCCCCCACCACACAACGGATCTGCTCACAGTGGTCCCTCGGAGTGGCGCAGGACAACACGGATGGCCATCAAGCCACAACAGCTGGGCACTCCCCTTTTTCTGTGTTCTGCTGGAGGCAGGGTGTGCAATGCCAACAAGGGCTCCCTGTATATGAGTCTGCACGCAGTGCGCCCGCTGGCTGCCCCGCCTACCACCCCATTCTACCAGGCCAGATGTGCCGGCACCGAGCCTCCTCTAGATGTCAGACTTATGCCGGACACTGTACACTGACCCACCCTGGAAGAGGAGAACAGTCCACAGGATGCTTGATCTGCTCCCTCCCCAGCAGACCCACAGCAGCCCGAGCTCGCTCCCAAACCTGCGTCGCTGGCGCGGTGCGAGGTAAGGCGTCCAGACTCTCAACTTTCAGTGCCACCGGACCGGCCTGTATATGACATTTTCACCAAGGATACCTGGTGCCATCGATATACTAAATTTGTGCTTGGTCAAGATCCAGAACTGGAAGTCCTCAAACTGGCTGAGATTTAATCTGGATAAGATAGAAGTACTGGTGATGACGCCTGGTTTAAAGAAGGGTCCTGAGGCCTCCGGTGATCCGACCAGCATTGTGCTGGGGTCTTCCAAATGGATGGCCTCTGCTAAAATAAAGAATCTGGGAGTCAGTCTGGATGACAGGCTAACACTTGAGACTCAGGTGTCGGCTATAGTCCAGAGTAGCTTTACCATCTCAGAAACATTGCCTGGATTAAAGCCTTAATCCCTTCTGAAGACCCGTCGTCATTAGTGCATGCATCACTCCCAGACTAAATTACTGCAATGCAGAGAGAGGGAGAGAAAGAGAGAGAGAGACACACACACACAGACAGAACAGCGAGAAATGGGGAAATTGATTTGGAAAGGCACGCTATGCAGAGCCTGTTTTCATGTGCGAACCAAGAGCCCAAAGAAGTAGAGTAACTCAAGTGGGGTCACGCACCATGTAAGTGAGGGCTGTGGGATTCAACCCCCAAAGTCTGACAGAAATGCCCATTACAGGTTAGGCAACTAGTCAATTTTACAGAAAGCTCAAAGCCGAAGAGTACATGCCGTTACTCTGAGAAGCCTTCCACTGTAGCAAGACGCAACCTAAAATTAAACATTGCAGCAAGCAGCGATGAGGCAGTCTAATGGCTGCCGCCCCTTTGTTCGGCCCGAACTCTCTGTAGGATTGGGGCTTGTACCAAATTTGACATCTGTGGCTCCTCTGAGAGAAGTGTCGAAATGATGGGCTTTTAAAGACCAACTGTGGTAGTTACACTACTGAACGAGTTCTTACAGCAGCTTGTGCCACTATAACCAGAACCCGTTCCCGGCAGCTGCAGTCGGTGGCAGGCCAGGGGTAGGAAAAGAAGCTGATAGCCAATCAGGGGCCAGGGTGTAAAGATTTGACTCGCAGTTGGGCTATAAAGGGCAGGCCCAGATGCATTCCTTAAAACCAGACAGGCAGGAGCTGTAATCACCCTGAGCGGGTGAAGAGAAACCTGAGCGGGGAGTGGCAAGCGGCATCTTGAGAGGCGAATTCCCAGCGGGCTCCAACTGGGGCAGGTCAAGGCAACTGGGAACAAGAGTGCATTAGAGGCAGGAGGGGCCAGTGCTGCATCGGCAGCAGGAGCTGAAGAGTGGGCATTCCCAGCGGCTGCAGTTAGCAGCAGGCATGGGGTAGGAGGAGAAGCGGACAGCCAATCAAGGGCCAGGGCATGAAGATTTGACTCGTGGTTGGGCTATAAAGGGCAGGCCCAGCCGCATTCCTGAAAACCAGACAAGCAGGAGCTGTAATTTCTTCTTACACCACCCACCCCAGCCCCGACCTCAATTAAATAGACAGCGGGGTAGAGCCAAGGGGGAGAAGTGTCCTGACTTTAGAGAACTTTAAAGAATATTGACTAGAACACGCAAGTGTATATGTTGCTAGGGCAGCTTTGGCAGGGTGTGTGGCAACTGTGGTGCAGATCATTGGTGTGGGCTCAGTGGCTGCTGTGGTGCAAATTTCTGGTTTGGGCACTGTAACTAAGGGTGCAGACAAAACTAAGATAGTCCTGATCAAGGGAGAGTACTGAAGCACGGATCAGTTGGAAACCTTTTTGGGCTGAGAAAGCTGGGAGAAAGGGGAAATATGTATTGTATGTGTGAAAGTGCTAAGAAAGTGTTATTGAAAGAAAAGTGGGGGGCTTGACCACAGATGTATGATAGGATGGGGAAGGGCCCTCAAGTCACTAGAGCGGGCATCTTTGGGAGGGTGGTTGGGTGCATAGGGTGTGGGGCAGCAATGGTACTAGACTGAACTTGGAAATTTGGGGGTTACCCAGTGTGCCACCAGCTGGCGAAGCTCCGGGAGGAAGTGGAAGGAGTTCGGAGACAGCTAGGAGAGTGGAAAAGGAGGTGGCACGGGGTTGCCTACAAAAATACACCAGATGCTGAAACATCTGGCACAAGGAGAGGAAATGGGGGTACTTTGGGGGAGAAGAGGCATCCTGGCAAGAGGAGGCCCAGAATGCAGGAGTGCCCATAGAACCAGGCAGGGGGAGGGAGGTGTCAAGGGAAATCTGAGGGATAGGACTGGAAGGGGTCCAAGGATAGCGGGGGGGGGGGGAGGAGTGGGGGCCCCAGATCAGGACTCCGTAAGAAGGCACAGACTGGGGCTCCCAACGGTGGGACCTGGAATGCCTGTGCAGGAACAGCAAAGACAGGGCGATGAGGAAAATGTGTGGGAACAAGCCAGGCAGGAAGCAGGAATGCTGGGGACGGGTGCTTCGGCAGGCAGGGAAATGGAGCAGGGGCCCAGAAATGAAGCTCCGAGTACAAGGAACAGAAGGGAAAAGTTGGGGGTGATGAAATGGAACAAGGCACAAGGGTGGATGGCACCATAGAAGAGCCATAAAACCGGGACAGGGAGATGAGCAGGATGAGGAAAGGGAGCATAATGAAGATTCAGCAGAAGAGGAAAAGGGCAGCACAAAGGAACCAGAGAGGAGCACAGGGCAGTGAGCGGATGGGACTCAGGCAGTTTCGGGGGGGGGGGAATAGCAAGGGAAAGGATGGAGAAAAATTGGGAAAGAGGAGGAGAACAGCAGCTGTGAGGGGCTCCCAGTAGGAAAAAGGGGAAAGAGTTTTAATAGTGGGGGACACTATTATAAAAGGAGTTATATGGAAGGGGGAGAAGACAGAGAGACAGAGACGAGAAAATATGGGTCGAGTGCCTGCCAGGTGTGATGGCAGCCAAAGTCATGCATTGGATCCCCACAAGGGGAAGGGAAATAAATAAGAAAACTCATCTGATCTTCCACCTAGGCGCAGACTACCTTGCAAGGATCAGCGTGATGGAGGTGCAGGCTAGGTTTATGGCACTGGCTAGGTTCTGCAGCACCTTGAACTTTAAATCACTGTCCTCAGAGGTCCTGTCAGTACCTAGGGCCAGCACGGAGGTGAGAAAGTATAGAAAAGTTCAATAGATGGCTTGCAGGATGGTGTGCCCAGAAGGGGTATGGTGTGATAGGAGATTGGGGTTCAACGTGGAGCGACAAGAGCCTCTATGCCCCAGATAGGCTGCACCTAAATGGGGAGGGGAAAGCAGTGCTTAAATGCAAACTGGACGATTATGTTGACAGATGCCATTTAAACTAAATGGGGGGGCAGGGGGAAGCCCTGTTGATGAGGCAAGAGGCGGGGGAGAGCAAAAAGCCCTACCCAAACAGCCAGAGGGTAAGGGGGCAAAATATATAGGACAGGAGGAAAGAGGGGAGTGGAGGGTCATGTGTGCAAACGCCAGAAGTCTGGGGAAAAAGATACCAGATCTAAACAGCAAAAATGGTTGAGAGGGACCTTGACATCATGGGGGTAACTGAAACATGGTGCCAACAGGGATGGGAAATGGAGATACCGGGGTACAAATTGTTCAGGAGGGACAAGGTGAAAAAGAGGGGCTGGGGTTGCACTCTATGTAAAGGAGTGTACCAGGGCATCAGAATGCAGGGCAAGTGGGGAGAGGCTGAGGGACTCTGGGTCTCGTCAGTGAGGAAGGGGGAGACGGTGCATATGGGGGTGGTTTACAGGCCCCGGGCACAGCAGGAATCAGTGGATAAAAGCATGGCTGATGAGTTTGTGAGAATGGCGGTAAGGGGGGAGGGTTGAGAAGTGGTGCTGATGGGAGACCGGAACCTACCAGACATGGACTGGAGCACTCTTTTGGATGCTTTAACCAGCAGTAAGGAAATACTGGACTCCCTGCAATTGGCCCTCCTAAAATCAGCTGGTCAGTGAGCCAAACCAGGGCAGGTAGAGTTACCACCTGTCCCTATTTTCGCAGGACAGTCCTGATTTAGACAGCTGTGTCCTGCAGAAAAACCTGAAAAATACTGAATGTCCTGACATTATAGTAGAAAAAATATTTTCTGATTTTCCTCTAAATGTTGCAAAAAACTATAATACCTTAACTAAAATACCTTAAAAGAATAAAAAACAGAACAAACAACTAAAAAACTACAACACTTAGTCTTAATTCTGATTAGAGAAAACATGTCTGTTGCATTGGTTGAGATGACATATTGTCCTGCGAAAAATCCTGTTTCAGTAAGAAATGACCCATTTTGGGCATCTTAAAAGGTGGTAACCCTAAGGGCAGGAGCTACTCTTGATCTAGTTCTGACAAATGGGGACAGGGTAGAAAATGTATCGGTAGGGGAACATCGTGGTATGAGTGACCACAATATGGTCAGGTTTAGAATAAGGAGCAATGCAGAGATTCACCAATCTAGGTTGAAGGTGCTGGACTTCAAGAGGGCAAACTTCAAGGAAATAGTGGAAAGGGCTATGGAAGGGGTGGAGGATTTGACAGAGGTAGAGGCAATGTGGGGGAGGATAAAAGCAGCTATTGTAGAGGCCACGGACATCTGTGCCAAGACAGCAAGTGAAAATAAGAGGAGAAGGAAACCTCTATGGTTTGCTAGGGTAGTAGCGAAAAAGGTAAAGACAAAGAGGAAAGCCTTCAGGAAGTTCAAAGAAAGGCAAGCAGAAGTCAACTGGGGAAAATACCAGGAGAGCCAGAGAGAAGTCGGGGTAGAGGTAAGGAGGGCAAAGGCACAGACAAAAGAGCGAATAGCAAGAGAGGTCAAAAAGGTGGACCAGACTTTCTTTCAGTATGTAAGTGAAAATAGGAAGACTAGGCAGGGAATATTCCAGTTAAAAACACATGAGGGGGAGATGCTACAAGGGGACAGAGAGAAAGCGGACATGCTAAACAGCTATTTCTACTCAGTGTTCAAGAGGGAGGAAGAAGATGAAGGCAGCAAAGCAGGAAAAGAAGTGGCAGGGGAAGGGGGATGTGGAGATGAGGCTCTCCCTCGTGGAGGATCTGTTGGGGGAACTAGGCT
This sequence comes from Neoceratodus forsteri, assembly GCA_016271365.2. NCBI lineage: Eukaryota > Metazoa > Chordata > Ceratodontiformes > Ceratodontidae > Neoceratodus > Neoceratodus forsteri. The sequence continues at coordinate 228,420,225 of CM028132.1, read as the reverse complement.
GTATGAAGGTGGACAAGGCAATGGGGCCAGATAAGGTGCACCCAAGGGTGTTAAAGAACTAAAGGAAACATTGGCAGTACCATTGACTGCACTCTTCAAATCGGTCCCTGGAGGCTTCCGGCACCACCCCCAGACTGAAGGCAGGCAAATGCGGTCCCGCTGCATGAGGTGGGGGGGAGAGAGGAGGAAGTGGGAAGCTACAGGCCCTCGAGCTCAACATCGGAGGTAGGCAAGCTCATGGAGAAACTAATAAAAGACAGGATCACCAGCTACCTGGAGGAAAGCAAACTGATGAAGCCAAGGTAACATGGGTTTACTAGGGGCAGATCCTGTCAAACAAATTTGATAGTTTTTTTTGACGGGGTCACCAAGGACCTAGATCAGGGAAGGTGGTAGATGTGGCTTATTTGGATTTCAGGAAGGCATTTGACTCCGTGCCCCAAGGAAGACTGCTGAGTAAAATGTCAGGCCTGGGGCTGGGGCAAAGGGTAGTTAAATGGGTGGAAACTGGCTGGGGGACAGGAGGCAGAGGTCATAATAAATGGGGTGGCATCCAGAGAAGGAAAGGTCACAAGCGGGGTCCCTCAGGGATCAGTGCTGGGGCCCCTACTATTCAATATATTTGTAGGGGACATTGTGGAGGGCCTCGAGGGAGGTGTGAGTGTTTGCGGACGACATCAAAATGTGCAATTTGATAGACACGCAGGAAGGGTTAAAAAAAAAAAAAAAACAAATTCCAGATGGATTTGGGGAGGCTTGAGGCATAGTCAAAGAGGTGGCAGCTTGAATTCAATACAGAAAAGTGCAGAATCATGCATCTTGGCTACAGGAATCGGAGGGCAGGGTACTGTATTGGGGGGGGGGGCGCGCAGAGATCTGGAGGTAACGGAACAGGAACGAGACCTAGGCATCATTATATTGGGGGACCGGAAGGTGGAAAAGCAGTACGGGAGGGCAGTGGCTAGGGGGAGTGGAATGCTGGGATGCATCGAAAGGGGGATCACCAGTAGAAACAAGGAGGCCATAGTACCCCTGTACACCCTTCTGGTGAGACCGCATTTGGAGTATGGAGTCTAGTTCTGGAGGCCATACCTCAAAAAGGATGTGGGAAGGCTGAAGCGGGTTCAGAAGAGAGCAAAGATGGTAAAAGGGTTAAGCCACCTATCCTACAAAGAAAGATTGAGGGATCTGAACATGTACTCCCTGGAACAGAGGAGGGAAAGGGGGGACATGAGAGAGACCTTCAAGCACCTTACAAAGGTATAAAACAGGGTGCCAGTGGAAAGCATCTTACAGATGAAGGGTAATCAGAGGACGAGGGGGCATGGCCTGCAGGGGAGGGGGGGCAGTTCAGGGGCAACATTAAATTTAGATTTCCTAAACACCTGTAAAATTTTCTTTCTCCAACGGCTGGTCTCCGGGCTTCCTTACGCCTGGGCTGTACCTCCTGATGCTGGTGGTAGGCAGGGCTAAAGCTCTGCAGCAAGGGGACAGGAAGCCCTCGACATCCTGTTTTCTCCAGTCATTCCTATGCAGTCCCCCGAGGCAATACTACGAGAACTGGAAACAGAAAACACAAATTATGACATAATGGGCCCTTAGGCCAGCCAACTATATACATTCTGGGAGGGAATCTGAAGCCCGGAGACCAGCCGGAGAAAGAAAATTTACAGGTCTCTCTCTCTCTCTCTCTCTCTCAAGCTGGTCTCTGGGCTTCCTTACGCCAGGGATATCCAACAGCAGTGCATCCCAAAATGTCCCGGGTGGGAAGACTGTTGAGTGACCATAAGTGTCTGCCACAGGCTGAAGCACAAGGATGCCTCCACTGAGGCCATCACCTCCAGCTTATAAAATTCTGTAATCATTGGAATGAATAAACATTCGGCTGCTCTATGTAAGTGTTCTGGAGATGCTATATAAAGTGCTCTGTATAAATCTGCTGGAGATGCTCATATGAAGTATCCCCATGGAGGAGTGATGGCTCATCTGTAATGGGCTCTCACTAGGTCCAGCAAGGCTATTCTGATATGACCATAAGCCTTGGAAGGAGACTGACAGAATCAGTTTGGCTACAGAGCCTTCAAAACCATGTTACTGTTAATTCTGGCCAGCAGTGGCAATGGAAAATCTGAAGTTTTGCGAGAGCCTCCTTCCTCCTAATATACATTTTTAAACACTCGTCTTGGGACTAGAGACTGAAAATTCCCATTTTGTATAGCTTCCTGGAAGTGAGCAGAAGGAAGAACAAATGAACCTTTAATTATAATGGAAGATGGACCTAACTTGTGGCAAAAGGAAAATATCTGGATCTGTTCTGAGTATAACAGAGCATAGTAAAAGACTTGTACGTCTCTTGGGTGATCAATGCCGCTAGGTCACAATCTCCTGGCTGAAGTAGCCTCTGTCAGAAAACAGCAGCCTTCCTTCTGAGATGCCTGAGGGATGTCTGCTGGAAGGCAGTAAGGAGCTTGATGTCTGCTAGAAAGGCGGTCAAGCAGCTTTGACCCCAGCCTTGGGAACTCAACTATTACTCCGAGAAGGTAGTGTTGGTTAACTGGAGGGTGTTTTAATGTTGCTTCCTCTAGAAACCTCCAGATATGGTGACATAAGCGGAACGGTTTTCCTGCAACCAACGACAAGAGTGCCTCTTATGCCGAAACCTGAACTGATAAGGTGGCAGACTGTAGACCTTTTTCCAACCGATCTTAAAGGATCTGCAGTAGTACAGGTGATTATGCTGGATGGTTCTGTAAGAGAATGGAATGAGGCCTGAACCGGAATCCTCTCCGGATTTCGCCATACACCTTAGCTGAAAAAGGCTACAAGAGTTCCCCATTATTCCTATAATGAGAGCTGTGTAGCCTAGTTCCTAGGGGTTTTCCCAGTCCGTCCCCATCCTAGAGCGACATGTTGTCCAAATTGGGATGCCGAACCAGGCCTTGATGGATAAGGTCCGTGGTGAACTTGAAGGTTAAGATGTGGTCACCTTGAATATGAATAATAAGCAGGGACTACTTGTGGAAAAAACCATAAGGGACTGACTACACTCATGTCTGCCCTGACCAGGGCCACTTTGAGGAAGGATCTTGATAGAAGTGGCATAGGAGAAAAAGCACACAGGAGACCAAACTCACCCCAGTTGGGAAAAGGTGTCCCGAGCCGCCGCTGGTTCATTCTTTGCCAGAGAGCAGAACTGCTGTACCCGGTAGTTCCACCGGCAGGCGAAAAGCTCAGAGTATTGCCCCACTGCTCTGTTAGGGTGTGGAAGGCACTGTCCATCTCCCAATCCCATGGCAGAACAACCTTGCGACTGAGCCAGTCTGATGTTGCGTTTCCTCATCCTTACATAACCATTACTCCGTAATGCTCTGTCCACTGAAGTAGCAGTAGGGAGTCCCCTGGCATTTATGCGCTTTTTGTACTCCCCTGATGGGTGATGAATATCAACCTTGTCCTATTGTCAGTTGAAATCAGCCCATCCTGATTGAGGAACAGCTGTTCAGAGTATCTCGGAGGAAGGCATATTGCATTCACCATGAGGAGGTTTAAACTGTTCTTGCATTTAACAGTGACCATCTGCCCTGTGCTGACAGCTGATGTCTGTGAGCTCCCCAACTCCTGAGGTTTGCATCAGTAGTGATTCAGGTTGGTGAGGATGGCCTAATTTACGACCCCTCATAACCACCGTCCTCCGAGATGGTCACTGGAGGGAGGATTTAATCTGTCCCAGTTAGCTGCGCGAAAACATAAGCAGGCAGCCAAGGAGCTGAGTGAATCCTTGATGAGCTTTAGCAGATCCTTTCACTCGGATACCAGGGGAGAAACTCTTTGGTGTCCTGATGTCTGGCCCCAGGAGGATTTAGGTCTGGAGTGGGTTTAAGATACTCCTTCTCCACTTAAATAAGTCCTGAAGGATTTAGGTCTGTCATGGAGTTGGAGAACTCTAGCTCTGATAAATGAGAAAACCATGTGACAAAGGGCCCGTGACTACCTCAGCCCCTGCATGTACTGTTTGGTTGAGCTGTGGGGTCTTTATGTGGACTGTGCCCGCTACTGGCATTTTAATGCCCGTGGGTCTGGGGGATACTCAAATGGCAGAGCTTTGAATAGGAGAACTGCTCACCCACCCTGAATTGGAGCTGGTACTTGTGTAGTTCCTGAACCGGGCTATGTCGATGGGTCTCTTGTAAATCAATGGATGCTGGAAAGAGCCCCATTCTGTAGCTCCCTGATGTTTGATGACCAGATCTCTCTTGCGGGATCTGTGGAGGATAAAAATGTTCTGGACTTTGACATGTAGGAGGGGCCTGAAAACTCCTGTGCGTTTCTGCACCATGAAGAATGGGGGCGGGGCGTGCAACCCTTTAGTTTATCTCTGTGGGTGCACTTGACTCAATATCCTCTTGACTGTAGAAGACTGTGCCTTTGGATGGTTTACTGTAGAAAGGGGAGGGCACGACACGAGGCAGCGGGGGGTGCTGGGGATGTATAGGACCCATCTGACCGACTCGGTCCATTGTTCGAGAACAAGTGAAGGTCCGCCCCCTACTCGAGGATGGGCCCAAATAGCTTGAGAGAACTTGCTGCTGACCCCTGCTGTTCTGGGGTTATACTGACTATGTAAGGAGACCCATGCTCTTTGTCCTTGGACAGCTGCAATTGATCCCAGGTATAAGCTTAGGCATGACAGTTAGCATCTGGGGTCTCGGGACCCTGAATTGCCCTTGCTGTAGCCTGTGACACACATTGCCCAACCTCTCCTGGAAGAGGTCTCTGCCTGCTAGGTTCCAAGCCATGTGTTGTGGCCAGCTGAGGATTGAGTATGGCCCCGGACAGCCTCTTCTGACCAGGAGCCAAGGACCGATTAGTTTGCTGCGCAAGCAAGGCCTCTACACTCCCGTCCAATAACTCCGATTGGTTCGGTTTGAAACCAGAAGGTAGCTTCCATGGCAGTTTAGTCATTTTTCCATTTGCTTCTTTTACAGCCTGAAAGCTTAGGACCTGCTGGGGCACTGCACAAGGAAGCTTAGAAAGCCATCACTCCTCCTTCAGCCATTTCCCTAATGGCAGCAGGAATATGGAAAACTGCTGCCCGTTTAGAAGTAGATGTCAGGTGAGAAACTGTTTCTGTTGGATGGGAGCCACCAGGAGTGAAGATGGAAATCGACAGTGACCCCTTGGTCAGAGATTTGCCCACTCGCTCCTGCTCCAGAAGATGATAAACTGGAGTCTTGGGAGTCCAAGACGTGCCCCCTGATTACCATCTGTATCTTATCTTTCTGCTGTGATGTGAGGAATGTTGATCCCCTAGGACAACTGCCTCTCGAGTGCAAGAATATGGGGGGCCTCGTTTCTCGTGCCCTCTAGGGAGATCTCATATCTGGTAATCCCAGGTGATCTACTGGATCCAGAGCGAGGCTCTAATCAATTTATGAGGTCTGCATCAGAGGGGGCTGTGGACTGCTGGGTCCCTCTGGGGGCTGCCACTTATTTTGACCTGTAAACTATCGGACTGGGCCGAGGAGGGTCTTCCTCCCCAACGTCTAGCCCCATCGCAGCCGCTGCCCTCTTTCATTATGGGCACAGCAACCCAGCTATTGGGGGGGAGAAAACTATTAGCACTGGCTTTCTATGCCCCTGGAAGGTTTGTGAGAGGCCATAACACCACAAAAGGCCCTACTTCCCATTAATCCAGAATACAACCCCTTCTCTGATGTCATGTTGCTGCAGCGAAGATCAGTTTGCTGGCCCTTTAAGAACTGTGCTAGACCTGTAAGGGTCATCCTGAGCTGCCTTTGTGTGATCCAAAATGTTAGTTTACTTCTAGTAGACTAGACTATGCAGAATGCGCTGGCCCTTTAAGAATTGTCTTCGTCCTGTAAGGGCCAGAACTGTAATCCAAAAGACTTACTTTTCTGCTCGAAAAACTATGCAGGGATCCAGCCTTTGAGAAAACCCTTGGGGCTTACTTTTTGAAGATTTTTTGGGGGCACGCTGAGCAAAGACTCCAGAATGGCGCTCGAGAAGCCTCCTCCCGCGCTGTATTGCTCGTCAATGGAATCCTCTAGACCAGGACGAGACACTAAGCCACACTGCCGGTCCACCATCAACGAGCAGCTGAGGTAATGGAATGCCAGCCGTCGACAGGAAGTCTAGACCAGGACGAGACACTCCAGGACCCACTCGTCACACTGCCTGAATCCACGTGGAGGAGCTGCGCCTCAACGAGCGGCAGATATTTCCACCAAGCCGCTACATGCTAGGAGGCACTTGTCCTCAGGAAGCAGTCCAGAGCGCAACTTGTGGTCCCACTAGCCTTGCGACTCGCTGCTTGAATCTGCATCAGAGCCGCACATCACCAAGCGGCTGAAAATCTCCCCGAGCCACTCGTCAGTAAACAGGAAGTCGACCCCAAAACCCTGGTTTCCATTGCAGGCAGCAGTCCCAGTGTAGCATCCTCTCCACTGCTGCGAGCCCCCCTGGTTTTATCCTCTGACCCAACGTATGTGTCGGGGGAGGGGGATGTGCTGCTAAGTCTGTTAGCGCGGGAGACTTTTTGCACAGGAGAAAGAAAATGGCATGCCAGTTTGCTCAAAATGCATGCTGAGCCTGTGGCAGCGTGGGAGAAAAGCTAAGAGGGATTAGTCTGTCCAGTAAGCACAGCTGAGACCAGTACCCTCCTCTGAGGTGGGCCTTCTCACTGCTCCTAGGGATAGATTAAACTAATCAGGGAATCAGACTTTTGAGTCAGCTGGCCCAGCCCTTTCGAACAGATTACAAAGATCCCCGAGGAAGGCCACCTTGGGTGAGGCCTTTTAAAAAAGGGGGCTGAAGACTTCGTTTATGAAGGACTTTACCATTAGCTAAGTAATCCTAGACTTTAGCTGTCACCGATTGTTTATTATATTATTTTCATGAACTTTATTAAAAAAATAAAAGCCAGATACTTAGTTGCAAGGGACTGATACAAAATTATTGCACAACAGTTTTGCACAATCCTTTGACTTCAACCCCATGAGCTATGTTCAAAGTGAGTTGCACTCACCTGCTGAGCCAGTGCACGTTGAAGTCTGCTAGTGCATGTTAGGGGGCAGGGTCACCATGCTAATACCATACTGTGCCACAAACAGAAGTGTGGCAACCTACATCATGCCAGTCACACTTCTACAATGTCCTCTGCCAGGAAAACTATCACAGGAGGGCAGTAGGGGTGTCAGGAATGTGCGTCTGCCCCCCAAAGAACCTGTAGGGAACATGGATAGGGATAGGGCCAAAACTTTTGAACAGGGTTTTTGGCCACATAGGGTTAAGGAGGGGGTGTCCACTGGACTACCAGGGACAGTCTGAAGGTCAGCAAGGTTCTCTCTGTTTATAGGGGAGGTAACCTAATGGAGCACTTAGATTATAGCTGATCACTATTGATCAGCCGCTCAAACCACTACAACAACGTGTACATAAACATTTGATGGAATATCTGGATGAGAATGATCTGTTGACACAATATAAAAAACAGAATTCTCACTAAGCAATGTGGGGAGGTTAGCACCAAAGGACAACCTCTTACAGACAAGCAGTCTTGTATATATAAAAGTATCTCTCCCCCGCCCCTTGCTTGAAAATATCCATGTGCAAAAACAGCAATAGGCAAACAAAATATACAATTTGTGCAGCCAAAGCAAAGACTGGAAATGTAGCTCACCTACTTTTTGGTTCACAGCAGTCCTGTAATTTGCTGATATAGGGGTCACTGTTTAAGAATTCCTGTGTACAGCTACTGTACCAGAAAGCACCAGATAACTTCTAAGAAGTCAGAAACACCACGGCATAAGTAGCTGCTGCTCCAAAACCACAGAATTATTTAAAATCCCAGTTCCAGGCCTTTGTGGTCAAAACAAACCGGTGTACCATAACGCCCACGGACATGCTGGCAGGTGTAAACAGGTGGATCCTCTTAAACGGGTAAAACCTGCAGAGTCCCTATGTCCACCCCTCCTTGCTTTCTCTGTTTTGTGACAGTCATTTTTACCTGTATTTGGTCTTTTTAACTATACGTCTAATTGCCATGTGTTTTAACTCCGCATGTTTCACTGTGTTATCATTTTACTTTCTGGTGTTTTATCTCTTTAAAAGGATCACTTTTAAATGCACAAGGAAGAGCTGATCTTTATGCTCTGATGATCCATACTTAAGTGTGTACATCAATCTGTTTTCACCTGCCAGCATGTCCGTGGGCATTATGGTACACCGGTGTGTTTCATGATTTGTACAGGTGCTTGTTGCACTAAGACCAATTTAAATTATGGGGTGGCAGGTTTATAACTGTCATGTGTTCTACAACAAGGGATATGTTAAACTGTTTCCAATACAGTTGTTCCTGATCAGTTAACTAGCTTCATTATGTGGACCACTAGGTCTGGAATAACTAATTTATACTGGTAAGCATGCTCTTGGAAGTCACACTACTTTTGATATGGATTGTTGGACTCTTCATTACATATTGTGACATTATCACGTGCACAAGACATGGTATTAGGGCATGGGACTATTTTTGGGTCAGTCTTCAGTTATGCTGCATTCATGGTTCACTAGTGCAATATGCAGGTGTTTATGAACACTATTGCTTTAGGCTGCTGTCAAGTGTCATAACTCAGGATAAAGAGTACTCCATATGGATGTTTGCCATTTTTCTGTATTATGTACTATACTATAAATAGAAGCTATTCATTTGTGTAGAATACATTTAAAAGTTCAATTTTATTTGTAGAAATGTACAAAACCATATGTGATTTACTACGTTTACACATTCATAAATACCATAACATGTGAAACATTTATCCATCATAACAGAACATACAGTGAGTAGTGCAGTATAAATCTGTCATTACAATTGCTAAAAATTTTGCAACCCCATACATATTAGCTTTTTTACTGTAATATATAAGATCTATTGTCATGGACAGAAAGGGGGCGAGAGGGAGAAGCTGATCATTTCCTTCCAAGATTTACCTTACTTTCACATTCAGAAAGTGTGTGTACAGGGTCCATTAGTGTTTTAACCAAACTGACACTTCTGCAACATTCTGATGTCACCAAATCTATTTAAGTTGTAAAGGGGGAGCCCTAAACTAGACAATCTTAAAATGCAGATACTATTTCTATGCTTGTTATTTTCACAGTAATTAAATTCAAGACTCCAGTAATTTTTTTATGTGCAAGTATAAACCAGAAACATCTAGCTCATGTATCTTTGCAATATATTTCTGCATTGTGATGTCCATTAGTCTGGTTATAGCTTCACTAACAGTAACGTCTACATTGTTTAGTGCTGACAGATCAAAGGTTGGTGCATCCCATTTTTTTTCTCTCTCTTTTTTTTTTTTTTAATAAATTTAGCTTACTAAACCAAATAGAACTCAAGTTGTCTGTGTTATGTAGGCTTCAATGTTCTAAGCAGCAAAGTTGTGGTGATCTGTTCTCCGCAGTTTTCATAATTTTGCCCCATAGTTTAATTGCTCTTATTAGAATTCTGGTTTTCACTGAAAGCATCCCTATTTGTAACCTTAAAAAACTAAATGGACAGTCCCTTGGTAAATTTAACGTAGCCCTAATAAATGAATTCTGTATGGTATCAATGTTTATCATCTCTGTAGAGACCCCCGATTCACTCCCATAAAAGGGACTGACTCATGATTTTTGCTTCAAAAGGCTTTTTTCATTGCAACGAATGAAATGCTGGCAAATTTATTTACAAAAGATCCGATGCCTCCAACAGATTTATATTATTTTTAACATCAAGTGGGTTTTCCACTACAAATTGGAATCAATAATTATACCCAAATATTTATATTCTTACAGCCTCAAACTTCTTTCCTTCTATGATCCATAATTTAGGAGTAGTTTTACTTTTCCCTATTACAACCCTTTTACATTTATCAATATTTAACTCCAAATCCAATGCAGCTAAAGCTTCCATAATACTAGACATACCCCTCTGGAGTCCTACAGGAGTTTGAGATATGACTATCGCATTGTCTGCGTATAGTAACAGCTGAATTTTTTCATTTATAAAGGGGGCATGGGTGTCAATAATTGATTTTTTAAATCAGAAATTCAATATAAAGATTAAATAGAGGAGCAAGTAAGCATCCTTGTTTCACTCCTTTTTATGTTGGTGTGCTTGCACAGCCAACGTCTTGTGGTAGTGGAGATTTGGAGGCGCGGGCGCTGTGGGCGAATGCAGCGCACGCATCAGTAGGTGCGTCCCTCATTCCCCAATCAGCCTGCATGCCGGTGCCACACCACCCAGACGAGCACATTTAAAGAAAGGTCTGCTGCAATGCGAGCAAAGCTAGTCATACGCAGCGAACCTTCCTACGTGCTTGCCCAGCATCAAACATGGTGGCACAGTGGCTGCTAAACTGCCAACTTCGGGGGTGCCTAATCCCCTGGTCTGCTTACCTTGCCCCTCTTGTATGTGCAGACAGGGAGCCCACTACCTGTCTGCATAATATGTCCCCCCTTTTTTTTGGTTGCCGAGGGGTGCCCAATCCCCCTTGACTCATGTGCCCCTGCTCTCATTGTTTGCCGACGGGGTGCCTAATACCCATCGACATCTGTACTCCCCAAAAATCCGCAATTTTTTTTTTTTTTTTTTTTTTTTTTTTAAAAAACACCTGTCAACAGAAAACGGTCCCTTGTAGTCTCCCTACCACCTGCACCCACCCATTGCACATCCTGCCTCCCCACACCACCCCTCACCCCATACGTACCTCTGGAGCCCAGCACAATGATCTTCGGTGGACCAGGAACACGTCTGCACTCTTCAAAGCAGACCACGAACTGAGGAAATGCCGGTAAGCTGTATAATGGAATAAACAGGGTTCTCTCAACTTTGATGCATATCCCGGGCATTTTTTGGAATTTTTGCACCAAATTTTCAACATGGGGATTTTGAGACCCCTCCTCATGAACTCTGTCACTGTTATGACGATAATCAGTCCCGAAAGGTGATTTCGCAGTCACTGCACAGAATCACCTTTCGGAACAGATTAACGCAAGGACAGTGGCAGTGTTCATGAGGTGGGCTCTCAAAACGCCTATGTTGCAAATCTGGTGGAAGAAATCCAAAAAATGGCTGTTTTATGAGCGTGCATTGCGCAGTTCCTATGCACACTCAACTTCGCGAATTCGCAATATTTTCACGCCAGATTTTCAATCTTGTCGTCATTTTTCTTCACTTCCTCGTGAACAGTACAGCTGTCATTTTTCACATCCTGGCCGAAATGTGTTTCCTTGCTTCCGGCGCACAATAGCGCGGTTGCTGTGGGAAATCAGTGTTCGGGGGCAGATTACAAAAATGACAGTAACACTGTTCATGAGCAGAGGTCCTAAAATGCCTATGTTGAAAATTTGGTGGCAATACTCCATAAAATGACTATTACAAGCATGCATTGCACAGTTTGCATGCACGCGCATAACGTGCATTTGTAATATTTTCACTCTGGATGTTCACCATTGGCATTTTCCACACCTCTTGATGAACAGCAGAGCTATCATTTTACATATCCTGCCAGAAATGTGTTTTCACATGTCCGGCACAGAACAGCGCGGTCGCTGTGCGAAATCACTTTTTGGGACAGTTAGGAAATGACAGTCACTGTATATGAGCAGAGGTGCTAAAATGCCTATGTTGAAAATTTGGGGCCGAAAGTCCATAAAATGACTGTTACAAGCATGCATTGCGCATTTCCCACGCACCCTTGTAACTTCGCAAATCTGCAATGTTTACATGCCACATTTTCAACACTGTCTTTTTCTTTTGACACACCTCCTTATGAACAGTATAGCTATAATGTTTCATATCCTACCCAAAATGCGTTTCCTCACTGCACTACCAAAGCCAGCACAACAACATTCGGCATTGACAAATGCTTGCTTATATAGGAATTTCTTTTGTTAGGGCATCATCTCTTGTAAACCTAACTTCAGTAGAAGTGTTGTGATGTAGCATTTTTAAAATTGCTAGGAGATGGTGGTCTATACCAAGACTAACATCTCCCATAAAACTGAATGTTTGGCTAAATTAAATGCTGCTCTCATGTCAACAAAACCAACATAGTATGCCATTCTTCCCATTCACGTACTTATTAACCAAGTAATTTAAGATAAAAAATTAGATCCAAGGTGCTATGCTCCTTCTTAAACACACTGGAACTTTGAAATTAAGTTTCTCTCTTCGGTCCAAGTTAAGAGTCTATCTAGGATTAATTTATAAACTACAGGGAGCCAGGCGATAGACCTATAGCATTTGGGGTTCTGTTTATTCCATGTTTTGAAAACGGGTACGATACCTTTATTCCAGCTTTGTGGAAGGATAAGATATTCACTTATGACTGTGAATACTGGGGTGAGAAAGTCTGCCCAATAGACAGGATAATATAAGACTTCAGCTGGAAGTCCATCTACACCAGTAGCTTTGTTTCTTTTTTTGTCCTAAAATAGCTGCCTTTACTTCTTGGACAGTACATAGAAACATGTCACCTGAGCACTGCACTGGAGACAGCACTAGCTTTGGGGTATTGCCAAGAGTATTATTAGCCCCATAAATTTTAGAGAAGTGATCTATCCACATCTCTGCAGTAATCATGCCACGAATATTATGGCATATATTCTTGTCATAGCCAAAGGCTACCAGCGTCCAGAAGGTTTTTGTATCCTTTTTTTTTTTGGAATGCAATCTTGCAGATTCTCCCACAATCTATTTCTATGCTCCCGAGGAGCTTCCCACATTCTGCTTCAAGATATTTTAATGCACCCAATACTGGGCAACTAGACTTTTAGCTTTTAGTTTCCCCAATTTTTATACATACATATACACACACACACAGTCAGACATTTTCTGTCATACCAGGGATTAATTGCACCAATGTTTACAGTACGTTTTGTTCTTTTTTTATTCTAACTGGACAGCAAATGAACTGAAAGTTTTCAAAATCTCTGATCATATCCAAAAATGTCATTATATGTTGTGCTGCTAACCATGTTTCCAACTTGCATTTTTCTTATTGTAACAACTTTCGATTATTCCAGATTATATTTTTTCCACACCTGGAATGCATACAGTACGTGTGTCTGCTTCTTTCTCAGCAGCTTTATTTTGGACTTCCTATTTAAAGCCGTTTATAAAGCAACATTTAACTGGGAAGTGATCTTGGTCCCAGATTTTACAGACTATAATGTGTTTCACCAGGGCATAATTTATTGCTTCAGTGGCACAAAAATCCAGTACTCCACCTTTTGTGGTCAGGAAGGTGTATTCCCCCATCTCAGTCCCCTTTAGCGTGCCCATTAAGCACCCCAAGGCCACATTTTTCAAACAATCTTAATACTACTTGGCCCTTTTTTGAAATTTTTTTCTTTAGATAGTCTTACTGTAATAATATCCTTGTCATCCATGCTCTAGTCTATAGTGTATTGTTCAATTAGAACGCCAATGTGGGCATTAAAGTCACCTGCCGCTATGGCTTTAGCTCCTGGAAATATGGATTTAATAAATTCCAAATGATTTCCTATTGACTTTATCACACCCTGAAACTGTTTTATGATGGGGATATAAATAATAAATAGCACCCAGATCTCATTTTGGCCCATAATTATAATGTACACATAAAAACAATTATAACAATTTACTTCCAAGATTAAAATCTATTTTAGTGTCTTTAAAAATTGCCAAGCCTCCCTTTAAATATTCCAAACTTATTGTTCCTGTAAGCTGGGGGGATATCTAGGCTCGATAACCTTGAATTAGCTGTTCCTTTGCCAGCCCCATCCAGGTTTCCTGCATAAATAATATGGACAAATTTCTTAACCAGGTCTTATCCTCGAGCTTAGTCTTCAGCCCTGCAACATTCCAGCTTAAAAATTTCAGCATGTTATCTTCCCCATAGTCATTGTTTTGTCAGTTAGATTTTTCTGAAAGGATTATTGCGCTGTTGGAACTAATACTACTTGGCTAGGTTTCCTCCTCTAGTGAGGTTGTTTCATCAACTGATGAGTTGTCATATTCTAGAATTTACTCTTGTCCCAGTTTTCTGCCCCTCATTATTTGCTCTCTCCCCCCCCACGTAAACTATACTCAGTTTCAACTGGTTTCATAAATTGTTATTCGCAGTTGTTTAGAATTACCCATTCTCTTTCTTTAGATGTGTAATTTGTAGCTTTATTCACTTAAATATAGTCTTTGATGTCATCAGATCTTATAGTTGTGTTTAGTGTTATTCTGATATCTAGAAAGTTGGCCCTACTTTTTATAGGTCTTTTGATCTTTTGTCCCAATTTTGTAATACAATGCACACCAATCTACAGGATGGTTTATTTTTATCGTGAAAAGCTAATTTAATATCTTGCCAGCTTATTTTGTTCATTATTCCTTTTAGTAAATTGTACGTTGCTAGTCTTAAAATGTAATTCATTGATTTTGGTAACCCCTTTAGAAAGATAGTTGGCAATAAGTCTCATTGCTATTAGATTATCCTTTTCTTCATATAGACATAGAAAATATATAATCCATTTACCTTTATACCTTTTTCAACAGCACACGATTTAATCCCTTTTTATTTATTATGGGCTTTATCCTTTACTTCAGTGGTCCTTTGAGACTGTAGTTTACCATTTTTCTCTTTTTTCTAATGAGGTTTTATTATTCTTTTTTCAGTTATATGAGCTTCCTTAATCCGATTTTTCCTTTGATTCAACTCCTGAACTAACAATTCAATTTCCCTAGTTTCCTTGTTAGTTCCATGACTTCTGTAGTCTCACTTATTTTTTTCTCCTTTACTTTCTTTTTTATTCCTCTATCGCTGCCTCCTTCCTTTGCTGGATACTAGATGTAGTTAAATTATTAGTTTCAAGATCAGATAAGATCTTTTCCTTGATTGTTACTTGTACATGCATAAAATTCACACATTTTTCACCTTCATTTACAAAACCGTTAAATGCCCTAAACAGTGCTCCCAACTCCAGAAGCTGGGTACTTCCAAATTGGATATCTTCTTTTACACCCATTAATTGTTGCACTAAAGGTAGTATGTCATTAGATGAGCGTTTTCTTCTCCCCCAGCTATATCAGCACGGGTTCTATTATCTACAGGTACACTATCTGACCATGAGAATTTACTCTGTTCTATTATTTCTTATCGCGCATATGGAACCCCTGCCTTCTCCATACTTTCGGCCGGTTTCCCGAGTTTAAAAAAAAATGTAAATACAGCAAGTTGCGGCGCACGCAAATCCCGCTCTTGCTGGTCAGAGCTAAACCCGAGGGTAAGCTGTCCGAGAGAAGGAGCCCACATTTTGGGCTGCTTTCCTTTAAAAGTCCCTCAAAAATATCAGACTCAAAGGATTGCTTATTTACACTGTTTTTAGAGTTCAGTGTAGTCGCAGGCTGCAGTCAATTTGAAAATGCCTCGATTCATTCTTGATATTGCAAATGGCCTTTTGCAGGAAGGCCGCAGTCACACAACCACTCAGTGGTAGTAAGAGTAAGCCAGCACAGATGCGGTTTGTCTGCAAATGAGTCCCCCCCCCCACCAGCACTGTTGAAAGATAGAACTATTAAGACTACAGAGTCTTTTATCCTAAAAATTCTATCTCTGATAAATATCACACAAAGAAGAGAAATAAATACACGCAGGAGTTCTATCAAAGATTTCCCATGACAAGGTTTCAATAAAACTTACTTGTGAGCAAGATGTCTAATCACACAGTAGTACAGCACTCATCAAAAACGGCGCAAAAATGTTCACAGCCTGTAATCCTTACACCGAACGACCCTCGACTTGTAGTCACAATAAAATGTACGCTAAAAAAAAAGAAAATACTTAACTTACGACCTGGTTCCGCTTTGGGCCACAACTACGGATCTATTACTTTCTCAACCTTTTCTTAAAAATAAGCAGTAAGCGCTTCTTTTCAGAGTAAGCCTGTCCTTGCCCCTCTGGTAGCGAAAAGGTTAGCGTTATTTAAAAAAATAAAATAAAAATTAATATTTTCAGCAGGCCCAGTATGTAGCGTAGAGGTAAAACTGCTGTCCACACTCCAACCCGCTCTTAGACCGACTAATTGCAACTTGTGCTGATAACTCTACACATGCGCATTGTAAACAAAATAACCATGTGATCTAATTTGCATACGGTGGAAGTTTTAAACACCAAACACATAACCGTGCCACTGAAGGTAAAAAGTTAAAGTTTTGCGTAAAATTGTAAAAAGGGTAGTGAACGATAAAATAAATAATAAAACGCAAAGTGCAAGAATATAATTAAGTATAAACAGCAGGTTGAACACATAAAACACCCACTCTACTAAGTCTAGCTACTCGCACGTCTAACACTTTTAATGCTGGTTTTTACTTTTATTTTTATTGCTGTTGGCTCTCCCAGCAGGTTATAACATTTAAAAATAGTGCAAGAAGAAAAATAGGGAAAAGCATTAGATAATAACACAACGAGTTGAACTGGGAGACAGAAGAGAAACGGTCGCTAATTCCTGGTGCGTTCATCTTTGAGTGCAAATAATGTCCAGCTTCCCAACTTGCTTTCAACAGTTCCGAGCGGCTGTCTGGGTGCAGTTCGGGTCATACCGCTCAACTGTACCACATTCCTCATTTTACTTCACAAAAGCTCCCTGTTCCACATTGTGAGGGCTTGTTCCACATTCAAAGTCAACAATTTAAAGCAAAAATCCATAGTAAATGATGCAACAAAATGTATAATTCAATTAATAACAGACTTTCTGAACATAAATGCAACATTTTAACAGTGTTTTGAGCTTCTTAGGTAAAGATTTGATTAAGTGTTCCACATTTTGCCCATTTGTTCCACATTTGGACAGGCAATGTTCCACATTTGGGGGACAAAAGGTTGAGAGGTATGGCTCGGGTGCCGCTCCACCTCAGGAAATCTGGACTCCACCATGACTGAGCTTTCCTCCTCCTGAATTGAAAACAGAAAACACCAGGGAGAACAACTGCATCGCCAGAGATTCACAAAAAGATAAACTGGGACTGAAGCAAGCTTTAAGGAAAGGGTGGCATGCCATATTTTAATAAGTTTTAAATGTTGCTCTCCTGTTTCTTTACTCTACTCCACAGAGTAAAGAGCGTGTGGTGTACTCTCATCTCCTGCTTTTCCCGTCCACCAGCTCCTTTGAAAGTTAATAGAAATAAATAAAAAAAAAACTGATAAATATCAGTTTTGATGACAAACCGTTGGAGTGGTTTAGGCCCTGTCTTCATAAAAGATCACAAAAAGATTTAGTAAACAGTTACTACTCCTCTAAAGGAAGTGAAGTATTGCAAGGAGTCTCCCAAGGCTTGATACTGGGCTCACTTAGCTTTCGTGTATTAATAAATGATCTTCCTAGATCAGGCAAATCATATCAAATTAGAATTTCGACTGATGATACTGTATTGATAGCCACAGCAATTATTTTTATTTTTATGAACAATGACTTACAAATTGATTTTTTTGACCTTGCAGAACTAGTATAGGGATTATGAGCTTGTTTTAAATGCCAAAGAAAATGCAGTTCATGTTCTGTAATTCCCTACTCTCAATACTCCTGTGATAGATCTCTATTCAACTACAGGAATAAAAATTAGAAATATAAGTACCAAGGTGTTTCAATGGATAATCAACTACATTTTTCTTTTGATATCCAGACTATAATTGCAAAATAATAATAGCCAGACTATTATTGCAAACAACAATGGGTACATTATGTAGAATCACCCCTTCATGCAGTTCTTTGTAGCGCCCAGTTCCTAAGGAGTAAAACCGCAGTGGTAGGGTCATTCATTGTTGATTCCTCAGTGGATCTAGTGTGCATCACAGAGAGCTGGATTGGTGATGATTCTGGCACTGTTCTGGTGGCATCTATTCTTCCAAGTCACTTGGTGGTGCATTGCAGGAGTTGGGTGCACAGAGGGGATGGGGTGACGATTTGTTTTAGATCCACACTGGGACTGACAGCATACCACTTGGTGGAAACCACTTCATTTCAATGCATGGCCTTTCAAGTGGGTCTGGTTACAGATTTCAGAATCATCCTCATATACCATCCTCTAGGGCAATGGAGTGAGTTTCTGCTGGAGCTGGAGAGCTTCATGGCTGAACTGGTGATGGACTCATCCAGCATGTTAGTGTTGGGAAATTTAAATTCTTGGATTAATGATGAAGACTATCAATTTGGACAATGGTTCCTCCAGTCTATGGCTTCACTGTGCCTAGTACAGTCAGTTGCCACCAGGATCCACTGAAAAAGGTTATGCCTTAGACTTGGTATTCATATGGATCTTGACATTAGTGATATCAGAGTTGATCCAATTGGTTGGTCAGATCATCATGCGGTTGAGTTTCAGTACAGTGTATAGTACAGCACTCAATGACAGTTCAGTCGATGCTGGCCATGGAGGTGAAGGAAGGGCTGTGCCGGTGCTGGCTCTGTTATGGGATGGGAGGGGAGAGCTGGGTGGTAGGCATTACCTGCTGGGGTGGGGGCTGGGGGGCCAGTAGATTACCAGGGAAAGGGGGTCATTAGCAATACTATGACAATGGCAACATTGTGGACAGGGGAGGGGGCATTCTATTAAGTACAATAATATGATGGCATCCAGGATTGGGGGGGGATTTTATTATTTAATTAATATGGCGGCATGGATCAGGGAGTGATGCCATTTAAATATTTTAATAGTAATGGTGGCTTCGGGGATGGGGGGACACTGTACCACCACGAGGAGTATGGGAAATTTATTACTTATTATATGGGCAACATGGGGTTTAGGGAGGGGGGCCACTAGACTGCCAGGGATGGTGGCTGTATTTCAGCATATTAATATGTGCACTTACGGGGATCAGGGAAAGAGGCCACTAGTCTGCCAGGGAGGGTGGCTGTGTTTAACGGGGATCAGGGAAGGTAAGCCCATGGCACATTGTCACAAATTGCACAGCTGTCCCAGAGGGACATATTCGAAGTACCTTTAGACCAGCCCTGGCTGGTATAAGGGTACTTAGAAATTCTCCCGGGACAGTTTTGAGAATCACATTATAGGGACTGTGGCAGCTTTCGTCTGCTGCATGCCCCCTCATTCTAAGCCACAGCCAGTTTAGTGGTGGAAGGCTGGTTCAAGCCCCCTTTGGTGCACGTAGCCTATGTCTGATGCAGGCAGCTTTTGAGAATAGCACAGGGGGCAGTTTTTGATGCAAGGTGCCACTTGCATCATTTATGTTTGGTGCAGGCACCCTGCATCACATTTAGGATTTCGAAAATCGGGCAAATCATATCCAGTCAGCATGTGTAATATATTAAAGCTGCAGTGCAAGCCTCCAGCGCAGAAAAACTAAGTCCAGAATCTAACAAGGAATCCATCAGTGTATAACATAGCACACCACTTCTGGATGTAATCCTGAAAATGGAAAGCTAGCAAATGTACTGAGGACTGCTACACACATGCTCATGCTCTGTCATGCCCTAACATGTCAACGTCATCTCTGACGTTTTCATCAGAGGTGGAATGTATTTTTTTTAACTGTGTATTCTAGTTGCAATCAAAGGTTTACTTAAAATAGTATTTAGTAGTTGATATAAACTGCAGATTCATTTTCTGTGAAATGTGGAATAATAAACCATGGCGTACATAATCTACAGAACATTGTTCTGCAGTTAACAGGGAAATGTTTTTTTGGAATTCTGCAGACTTAAAAAAAGAAATTCTGAAAAGCATGTCCAAAGAGGAATTGTGATTCTGCACAAAATCTGCTGATGGAATTTCACCGTCTACACTGCTATAGCCACCACGAGATCAGTATAATAAGAAATATGAGATACTGATAAATAACAAAACGGCAACATCAGGGGGCTATGATAACCACAGGCAACTTAGGCCCTGTCCACACTACACTGAAAACTCCTCTCTGTAACTTTACAGAGGGTCCAAACCATTACTGCAATGATTTGCATTTACACTTGTAACATTACAGGAGGCATTTTCGTAACCATTGTTGAAACCACTTATGTGGTGGTTTCAACAAGAGTTACGAAAACGGTTCTGCCTCTGTAATGTTACCAGCTGTAGTGTGGACGTGTGAGCATGTAGCCCCAGCATTGCCCTCAGTGCTGCACAAACTGTATTGTGGTATAGGGTGCCGACCTTAACAGCTACCCATCACCCACAATATGGACCGGCTGTAGCAGTTCTGAACCGTTATCATGACGGTTCACTGGCAGTGTGAACACACTGTAACATTTACCATTCGTAACGGTTTGAAACCATTACAGGGTTTTAGTGGGGGAGTGTGGACAGGGCCTTAAATTTACCTGATACTGATTGGACAAAAAGAAAGGAAAATATTTTTTCAGGCTGTAAATGAAAATGATCTGAACCAGCATGTCAGTGAAGCTACAAGGGAAGGTAAAATCATGGATATGGTCATTAGTAATCTCTCAAAAGCAATCAAAGACTGCACCATTAATGAACCCCTTGGAAACAGTGACCATAATATGGTTCAGTTCAGTATTAAAAGAAAGGCAGTAAGTGATAAGGGATTTAAGGTTGACTAACTTCCAACAATAACAAATGGCCTTGCAAAATGGAACTGGAAAAGCAAATTCAGGATTAAGGACACATAAGATACTGTATGTAATCACTTCTTTAAAATACTTTTTTTTTTTAATCAGGTTTTTATCCTCCTTTCTGGGTCTGGCAGGTGGCTACGACCCCTCCCTCAGAGGGGCTTGTTCTCTGGTCCCCGACTTCCCGCATTCAGCCCTCTGGGCAGGTCCCCCATGGTGAAGGGCATCGATTGCCCCCCTTCCAAAAGCCAATGTCTAGACTCCGGGGGACCGGTGCAGGTGCAGGTGCTCGGGATCATCATGGAGCCTACCAGCTCCACTTTTCCATGTTTTCTACCCTCCCACTGCCATGGTTGCCTGTGAGCATGTGGAGGCACATGCATGCAGAGATCCATGGCATCTTTCCTGTTCTAGCTGCTCCCCAGCTGCACTATACTGGGACCTCCACCCAGGGGCAGCTCTGCAGCAGGAGCAACTGGGGCCTCACCTGGGAGAGGAGAACTGCTTTGCAGCCACGCAATCCAGTCCCCCCCCGCCAACTCCTGATGCCCCAGGCTCATTTTTGGACCCAAGTCGCAGGAATGGCGTGAGGTGTGGCATCCAGTGCCTTAACCCTCAGCACCACTGAGCCAGCTTCTTTAAAAGTTATTAAGGCTTTGGAGCCAAAGCATATTCAAAGCAACAATAAATATAATTGTAGGGTAAAGAGTCAGGCATGGTTGAGTATGAGAATAAAAAGAAAACTCAGCAAAAAGAAAACATAGAATCACCAAAACTAAAGGGTCAGAGTTACCGTGATCTAATTTTAAGACAATTGAAAAGGAGCGCAAAAAGATTAAAAAGCTAAGCGTGAGATAGAAAAGAATGTAAACTTCACTAACAACAAATCATATACTGTAGACTGAAGAGAAGAGCGTAAAAGTTCAGAAGTTGACACAGCAAGAATAAACTACCAGGTATTTCCCCCAGAGCTCCCTTCCCACAAAAAAAGGGGGGTTCGAGGTGTGGCTTGACCGCCTTCAAGATGGCAGCTTGAATTCAGTGCTCTGACTGTCTACTTATAATATCCTTCATCATCCTCCAGCTACAAGTGGATTAACCGGTCCCTTTTACATCAATCTAGTAGTCTCTTACCTGGATTCTCTGCTGTAGCCATTTGGTCTTCCAATCTTGAGCTGCTGTCATGTGCTGAGCTGTTTCTGCATTGGCTTCCTTATCCTCAAGGCTGAGTAGCTCCTAGTCATGGTAACCACCTCACCTTCAGCGACAATAGCAGATGACAACCTAAGGGAAATTAAGGACATATGTTTTCGCGATGATGTGCCAGATGAACAAGTTAGAGGTGGCTGCCTAGAACACAGCAGCTAACACTATTGTTTTATTGCATTGGATAAACATTGCGGAGCTGTGCATAGCTGACACAGAATCCCACACAGACCACTTCATGAACTGGCTGTGAGAACAAGACCAGACATCTGTTTACTGTGGAACTGAGTTGAAGTCCTGCAAAACCAGTCAGAGGAATAACCTCTGCTTCGTGGGGTTCTCCAAAGGGTGTGAAGATAAGAACACTATCTGCTTCCTGCAAAAGGTGATCCTGGGACTTGCGGGCAGCTCTTGGGCCAGCACCATTGATATAGACTGGTCCCACTGCTTCTTGGAACCTAAACCTGCCCAAGGCGCTAGGCACAGACCAATGATAGCTCACTTTCTCTAGTTTCTAGACAGAGAAAACATTGCCAATGCTGCCAGTGTTAAACAACAACTCTCCTGGCACGGCCACAAAATACAGATTTTTGCAGACTATTCAGCAGAGTTGTTGGAGAAAAAGTGGGAGTTTACAATGGCCCACAGGGCCTGGTCTGATCTGGGCCTATCATATTCCCTGAGGTATCCACATCTTTCTGGCTCACTTCCAATGGGGCAATGCACAACTTTGATGATCTGGAGGCAGTGGAGGACTTTATTGTCAAACAATTCCCCCAGTGTAACCTGGGCAAGTTCAAACAGACACCCGGTCGACCAGGGGGACAAGGGCAACTGCAACCCATAGACACCATGCCACCAGTGGTCCCTTCCAGATTGACCTTCTGACACCAAGTCCCTCCCCTTCCCTTGCCTCCTCAAGACATGGACCCATGCATCTTGGCTGCCAAATCTCAGAGGAAAACCAAAAAGAAGAAAGCAGAGGGAAGCAGAAGGTTAGACCACTTTCTTCTCACCCGATCAAGGAGCCACAGTCGCAGTGCCAAATCTGGGGCTTTGTCTGGGTCACTTAGGGCCAACCCTGGATCTAATACCCTTGCTCATCTCTTAGACTTACTGGGCAACCACCCTCTGGTGGCTCAACCATCTGCGTCCATTGCTGTTGAGTCTTCCAGTTTTCCTCCTGCAGCCTCCTGGGCTGAAGCAACTGCATGCACTCTCCTTCTGACAAGCAGCTCTTCTGGAGCTGAGGATACAGAGGCCTGCACAAAGTACACGAAGGCAGCATCTGCAGCATTGCCGACTGACTCACAACATGGCTGAGTCACAATAATTCTGGCCACTAGTACGTGAGCTGGTCAGTACTACTGCTAGTTTTATGTTTTGTGATGCATAAATATATAATTCATGAGGGACCCCTAAGCCTACTTATCCCACCCTATCAGGGCGTGCTTCCTGTGATGCTACCCCTCTTAAAGGGGCTATTCTCTCTTAAGCCTATGTCTGTTATGGTACCGCATCAATATGTTGAGGCAATGATAGCATGGAAGAAACCATGCTGTGAAAACTGCACATACATTGACAACGACTGGGGTAGAATAGCTATAGCCACTACCTCTGTCGCTGTTCGCTGAGTGGAGGAAGGGATCAAGTATCATGATGCAAGGTGCTGAGCCACTCCTGTGGTGGAGTGGCTAAGGCAGTAGCACCTAGAGATAAGCACTGCTAGAGACCAGGGTTTGATTCTCTAATTCGAAAGGTTGATTGTTTTTTTTTTTGTAATAAGCAAATGATCCCCCTTCCTGAATTTCTCCTCATCCCCACAGTCTACACTCCCTCTGAGTTGATTATAATAGTTCCAGGGTGTGTGGGGGCAAAGCTGCCCATGTCAGGGGGTGCGGATCACAACCCCCAGCAAAAACAAAAATCATCTATGTTTGCCAGTTTGTTCAGGCTCCATCTGCGGCATTGTGTGCCGGTCGGTGTTTTCACCAACCTTACTTAGGGTTGTGGCATTATGCTTGCGGCATTGTCTGCCGTGCTGTTTTTGTTTGCCGTGTTATGCTCCTGTGCCATCTGTTATTAGGCTTGTTTCTTGTCACTTAACTGGATCTGCATTAATGCCCTTTTAAAGGGCTTAAATGCTGACAGTTCCCTTGTACTCTACTTTGTCAAACCAAAATAATAGTGTAATCATACTAGCATATTGTCTTTTGGCCCAATTATGCTGAAGACAGTTTAAATTCCCCTATTCATTGGGTGTGGTGTGTCAGGTGATTACAGTCTCAGACTGAGTCTGAGCATCCCTCTGGTATTGACAGGTCACTAATTTAAAGGTACTTTATGACCTATTCCTCTCTATTTGCCACTTGGCTATCCCCTGACTGTTTGTTTGTTTATTTATTTACTTCCTCCCCTGTAACTTCTAGATGACTCCACTAGGCAGGTTGCCTGTTCTTTGTGTGTCTATGCTGTTTTCATATGTTGTCTGGGGCACTTAGTGTTGAGCGGGAGGGTTGATTAGCTGCACTGCAGTATTTATGGTGTAACAGTTTATGTTGAATGATGGTCTTCTAGCTAACAAGTTCTCATAAACTTTCTGATGCATTAGCTTACTTGGCTTCCTCTGGGACTAGAACCCACTTCCTCACACCCCCAACATTGCGGCTGTTCTCTTTCGAGGCTTAGACAGACAACCACAGCTGTGTTTACACACAAATGCTTTTCTTTTTCCTGGGCATTATCAGGACAGCTGAGCTCACTAATTATGCATCCTCATGAAACAGTTGTGCCATCACCCAGTAACAGGGTCCCTAAAGTACCTTAACAGCTTTCATGTGGCAGACACTTCCTTGGAGATTGGTCTGTCCTCCAGGTTTTTGCTCAGCGGGTGTTGATCTGGGTGGGCTCCTGGGGAGTGATAAGGGACATCAAGCAAATGTGTTTGTTTCTCTTAATGTTAATAATGTCTGCATATTTTTTTCTCTTCTCTATGTTGAAAGGAAAGGGCTAAACACCACTTGTAGCCCCACAGTTTGGGCGGTTCAGCTATTGCTTGGGTTAGCCTGCCTTACTAGACTTTTTCGATGCCTCATGAGAACATCACTTGCATATTTGCCCTTATAAGGCTGACACATAAAATGATAGTGTCCCCAAATGGACTGGGGGTTGCTGTGCAATGGCACAACATATTTTGAATTTTGTACATAGTTCTGTTACATACTTGTTCATGTTGTTTCTCCTTTGCCATAGTAGGTTAGCTGTATCACTGGCTGATCTAGAGTCTGTTGATGGGATTTGGGTACACAAATGGGGAGGGGGGGCAGGACCAGCACAGAGAGAGGAGTGCTGGGGACTGGCATGTTCGAAATGTATACTGTACAGTGTAGTTGGTCCTCTGAAATGGATGTCAAACTGATGACTTGGAACGTTTGGGGGTTGAACTTACCCATTAAGAGCAACAAAACTGTGGGCCATCTCAAAAAATTAAAACCACAAATTGTGTTTCTACTAGAAACAAAACTTCCAGGGCCCAAAGCCATGAAACTGAAGTGGGGGTGGAAGGGGGAGAAAGTGCATAGTGCAGCTATATCCAAAAAGGGGGGGTTTCAATATTATTTCATAAGGATTTAAGCTGGGACATTCTGAAGCACAAACTGGACAAAGGGGGTTGTTGCATCATAGCCTTTGTCTCCATACCAGAAGAGCAGTTGATTCTAGGGAATTTATATGCACCAACTAATGATGACCCCACTTTCTTTAATAGGCTAAATAAAGTACTGTTAGACTACTCAATCCCTCATATTATTAAAGGGTGGCTTGAACTTAATTCTGTATGCACGTGTAGACAGAAGTGGCAACAAGTCTGAACTGTGTCACAATGCAGTGCAGGCTGTCTACACACTTATGCATGAGCATCTCCAGATGGACATATGGAGGGCACAACATCCACTTGTCCGGGACTATACCTTCTACTTGGCCATGCATGCCACATCTAGCAGAATTGATCTACTGTATGTTTGTTTTCTCCAATCTGTTACACAGGTGGTAATACACCCTATTATAATCTCAGGTCATGCTTCACTTGAAATCAGTATCCTCTGGGGTCCCCCGCAAATTAGATCCTCTTCATGGAAGCTAGATCCTCTCTTACTGGAGGATAACACATTTCTCGAGTAGTGCAAAACCGCTGCTTCAGAATTTTGGAAGCTTAACAGTAATGGAGAGGTAGCAGACTCCACTCTGTGGGAAGCCTTTAAGGTAACCATGAGGGGGAAAGATAATGATGTATGTGGCCCATCAGCATAGGCAAAGGGAGGTGGAACAGGTGCAACTAGAGGCTGAACTTAAACAGTTAGAAACTACAGTAGGTATAAACAGTATTGCAATAAAGCAGCACCTGATCACCTCCTGGCCAGTCTTATCAGTGCCAGAAGAAAACTCAATGCCCTCCTCACTAGGAAGGCTGAACTAGCTCTACATAGGCTTCAGCACTCATTAGGAGAAGGTGGAGAAAAATACAGCAGTTTACTTGCCTACTGTCTGAAGTGTCACAAAGGCAATTCTGGTGCTAAAAAACTCCTCGGATGTGCTGAAATCCTCCCTAGCTGGCATTAACGGGGTCATGGCAGAGTTTTACATTAAATTATATGTATCCCCTCCCCTCTGCAACAAGAGGCCATTAAATCCTTTCTCACATCTCCTCCTATCACTTCCATCTCTTCTACACAGGCAGCTTCCTTGGAAGCACTTATTTCTCTAGCAGAAATCAAAGATGTCATTACTTCCCTCAATCCCCATAAAGCCTCATGTGGAGATAGTTCTCCCATAGATTTCTACAAAGCTCTCACTAATGAGGTTGGTACATACCTCCTCCGGGCTCTCCGACACTCCTTAGCAAATGGCATTATGTCACACACAATGAGGGAAGTGGTTATTACCATCCTTCCAAAAATGGGAAAGACCCAGCTGCTCCTCATAGCTATCATCTGAGATCACTGATCTGT
Organism: Neoceratodus forsteri; assembly: GCA_016271365.2. NCBI lineage: Eukaryota > Metazoa > Chordata > Ceratodontiformes > Ceratodontidae > Neoceratodus > Neoceratodus forsteri. The sequence continues at coordinate 228,393,385 of CM028132.1, read as the reverse complement.
GTGGATGCCAAGATTCTAGCCAAGATGCTGGCAACCAGGCTTGAACCTATATTACTGGACCTGATTCACCCATCGCAGGTAGGCTTCATAAAGGTCAGAGTGAGTTCAGATCATATGAGGGCACTCTCATCATTAGTGCATCATATCCAGACACACCACTCCCCAGCTGCCACCCTTGTGGTGGACTTTGAAACAGCCTTCAATTCTGGCAAATGGCTCTATCACCTTGAAACTCTGGAGTGTATGGGTATAGGCAGTCCTTCCAGAATTGGGTACGACTCCTATACTCAACTTCATTGATGGTGGTTCATACCAATGGGCTCAGATCCTCCCCATTCCTCCTTCAGAAAGGTACTTGCCAAGGCTGCTCTCTCTCTCTCCTATCCTCTTTGTACTGGCCATTGAGCCCCTGGCAATTGCCATCAGGGAAACCCTGCCATAAAAGACATAAAAATAGGCACTGAAATGCTTAAAACCTTCTTATATGCAGATGATCAGCTAGTCATCATGGACAATGCTCCTCAGGTAGTGCTACACATTCCTGTGCTCCTAAAGGACTTCTCACTTGTCTCTGAATTCAGAGTAAACCACTTCAAAACTGAGGTTCTCTCCCTTAGTAACCAATGTCCAGCACAAGCCTTTCTTGCTGAAGGTCTCAGGTGGTTCCCTGGGGGCATTACCTACCTAGGAATCAAATTACATCCCAGTCTCCAAAAGTTGATCTCCTTAAATATTGACCACTTGCATCTTTCAGTCAAAGTTGATCTAGAAAGATGGAAAGCCTTGCATCTCTTTCTAGGAGGGAAGATTGATGCTGTAAAGTTAATTTTTGCCCACCAAATCCCTCTGGCTCATCTACCTACTCAAATCCCTCTCAAATGGTATAATAAAATTGACTCCATTACTGGACAGTTCCTCTGGGAGGGCAACCCCCTTCCCCCCCCCCCAGATATAGCAGACTGAAATTCCATCAATATTGGTCACAAGGGGGCTAGGGGCTTCCTTGGTTCTTGGGATATTACAGGGCATTCATAACTGCACAGACCACAAAGTGGTTGTGCTCTTTTTCCTCTTAATCTCCTGCCTGGCTCCATATTGAGACTTCCCTCATGGAGAATGGATCCCCAGCCTTCCTCCTCTACATGAAACCCAGAACACAGAGACTACTATACCTTCCTATGTCTATTTCAGTCTCTTACTGGTTTATGACTCACAGATTTATTTATTTATTTAAATGTTTCACCAGGAAAAGTATACTGAACAATGAAGCTCATTTCCAGATGTGTCCCCAGGGGGGTAGGGAGAGGAGATAGAGCAGGAAAGCATGGTACAATCAACAATTTACATGGTAATGATATACAAGATAACAGTCGGCAGAACAATCTAAACAAGGCAGATACAGTATCCAAGAATAAGAAGTGCAAAGAAAAGAGGAAATCAGTGTGGATAACAATCCTAGTGCAGCTGGAGTGGCACTGGGAGGTAGTAGTTAGCAGTAGAGAGTGCAGTAGTTGATAAAATATTTGTGGGGGGTGAGGGGATAGAGGAATGGTAACAGCAGCAGGTGTGGGGGTGACACTACGAAGGAGAGAGGAGAGGGCACAAAGGGAGGTGGCATTTCTGATGCCAGTTTCAAATGTCTGAAAGAAATCCCTAATCCCTGGCAGTACAATCTGACTTGGCACAATCCCTCTTTTGTGATGGGGGAGGTTATGTACTGGAAATTCTGAGTTTCAAAGGGTATTTGACTTATTAAAGATCTTTTGGCACTGTGCTCCAAAACCCTGGACTCCTTCACCTCCCTACAAGTCAGATACTATCTACTTAAAATCTACTTCTGATGGTATTTGCAAATAAGGGCTGTGATCAAGGGCTTGTCCAGGGGCTACTTTTAATGCTCTATCCAGTCCCACCCCCTCGATGAGCAGATGGTGCAACCTCACCTTAGGGTGGGCCAGTGGTATTTACAGGGCTGTAAGGGACTGTGCTCCTAACCCGTCCTTACCAGTGAAACAGCTTTGGGAACAGGACTTACAGTGCTTTGTTTCTGAGGTTGATAAGGCTTGCAGGAACAACAGAAGATACCTGATTCAAAACAAAACACTTCTAAGTAAGCAATAATTCCCAACAGGGTGGGCTTTATTGGGAAATACCGGACCGCACAGGGGCGTAATGAGGCCTGACGCCACAGGCGGAGGGCCTTATAGCCCCTGGAAGGTCCGGTATTTCCCAATAAAGCCCACCCTGGAGGGTATTATTAAGCTTAGAAAATGGGCTCTGCAGCATTTGTATATGTGATTTACTAAATTTAAGAAAAAAAGTTTGAAAAAATAGATGAAGAATGACATTTAAGGGGGCATGGCTTAGCCACCGACGAGATAGCAGCCTGAATCTTATGCTCTCTTCCTGACTGATTGAAATCTGTGGCTGACTTCCCTGATCCGGGGGTTTTAATTGAATGTAAAGCATTACTACACATTGTTAGCCCCCCCCAACTGTCTGGTGCGATAATGTCTGACTTGTGCTGCTCAGCTATTGCAGTTTCAGCACCGGTGTGCTCGGGAGTCATTCCGGATGTTAGGCCACACAGGCTATACTCCTATCCTCCACCTCGCATTCTATAGGGGAAATCTGCTTCAGGGGCCAATCCCTCCCAATACTACATAACTGGACCCTACTGCCAAACATTTACATCTGCAGTTCGGGATGACATCCTCTTCTCCGCTACAATCAGATCCTCTCCTGCCTGAATTTCGTTCCCCACCTCAACCCTCTACTGTAGGGGACTCCCTGCAGTATATAACCCATATGTTGGAGGCCTTACTCTCCCGGGTGGATGTCATTAACACTGCCCTTACTGGAACTCTGGCTGATGTTGGAAAGCTAGAAGACTAGATGAATGTAGTGGAACAGAGGACAGAAGACCTAGAAATCCAACAGGGAAAAATATGGCAATGCTTGCAAGCCCATGAGTCTAGGCTAGCTACCTTATGGGAGAGGGCCAAAGACCAGAAGAATTGGGGGCGCTAAAACAGCATCCACATTCCAGGCATCCCCGAAGGCTCTGAGGGTCAGAATATGGAGAAGTTTCTAAATGAGAATTTTCTCCTTATGCTCTGAGACAGGTGAAGAAGCCCAGTGGAAGTGAAAAGAGCCCACAGGTTAACTGCTCGACGTGAGCACCCGGGTCATGGGCCCAGACCAATCATCGCTTACATCCTGCGCTGTTCCACCAAAGAAAAGGTGTTGCAGGCTGCCAGAGATTTGGGGGAGATCACTTGGCAGGGATCTAAAATCTCATTTTACTGTGACTTCTCAAGGAGGCAGCTGCCCATAGGAAGGCTTTCCAACCCCTCAAGAAAATTCTATATTCACAGGGCTTTAAGTGTAGATATAGGAATCTTACCTCCTTGCAAGTCCTCAGAGATGGGAGGGAATTCACCAGTGGTGGAGGAACAGAAAGATGGGCTCCAGTGCAGGTTTTTATTGTGGGCCCCCTCACCCTCCCTCAAATTTTCTACTGCCATGATCAAAATAAGCAGACGTACAAGACAATGGCAACAATACTTTATTATCAGCCCTCCTCCCACTTAGGAATATAAATGTGTTAGCTAAAAGCAAATCAGATGTGGGTAAAAAAAAAGCTATACAGAAAAAGAGCCTCAGCAAGGTTTGGGTGCTCAGTGACATTTAACAACAGTCCAGTAAATCAGTCATGGCACTTCCCACACAGTAAAAGAACAAAGGAAGTCGCAGGTATTTTTAAGCAAACTTTCCAAAGTTTATTATCTCACCATAAGAGTGAAAGCCAAAGATTTGGTAAAACATTAGGAGCTACCTGTTGCTGATTTCTCTGCCTGTACCAGGAAAGGCTGTACACTCCTATGGTGACATAATAAACTTCGGAAAGTTTGGTTAAAAATACCTGAGACTTCCTTTTTTCTTTTACTGTGTGGGGAGTGCCATGACTGATTTGCTGTACTGTTTAAAAAAGCTCCAAGACAAAGCATGGGAGCTGAAGGGGAGGGGGACAGGGACAGTAGCTCCTGTTTTGGACCCTGCAATATGAGCAGACTAGATAGACCAAATGGCCTTCTTTTTCTTTTGACTTCTTTGTATGTTCATATATATATATATATATATATATATATATTATGCAAATTCTGTGTGGTTACAGAAGATGTAAGTCCAAGCAATCTCTCTCAGCAAGTGAAAATAGAGCACATTAATAACTTTTCTTTTGTGCAGTGGTTCTCATGTCTGGCAATGACCATATGCTGTTGCCTTCAAGTGTCAATACACTGTAACAGAACAACTATAATCAGCCTTTACTTTATGAAATCTACTGTACTGTACAGCCAGATGTTACTGTAGTGTTGCCTGCTGAGGGGGATGTAAACCAAACTACTGTACACCCGATTGTCCTTCCTGGTTACTGCTGTCTCTCAGTCAAAGCCCTACAAAGCATCCTACAGCTCAGCTTCTCCCTCATTCTCCACCACAAAGCTTTTGACACAAGAGAAATTTTACAATATTAAAAAGGGGTGGGGGGGACCAGCAGACAGTTGATGGGAATGAAACAGGAACAACAGAATGGCCAAGGGAAAAGCAGGTTCATGACTGGGCGGGGAAATCCTTCTGTAGGGAGACCCCCTTGTAAAGGAGCTCAAACGGACAGGGGGGTCATGCCCAGGGTCACAAATGCATCCCTACCCAGAAAACTTAAGCAGAAACAAAGAGGAACTATGTCTCAACAGTCAGAACACCTAACAGGTATTCAGAACTAACCATAGCATGTGCAGAGAGATGCAAGATGAAAACAATGAATGTAACTGCATGATGATTTATATGTAAAACTATATTGAATTGTCTCAAAAAAATAAAATACAAAACAGAAATTGTACACTATTAGTCTGCCATGTTTCAGTTGTCTTCAGGTTCTTCTCCTCCTTTCCAGTGCTAACCAGTAACCAACTACAAGCCAAGGTAACAATTGGAAATTGTTCTCTCTCTTTCTGTCTCTCTCTCCCGACTCCCACCAGATAGTAGCAGAAACTGATTCATATTAATACCTTACAGAAATCTCATATTCAAAAGAAAGATGCAGTTTAGCACACATAATTAAAAAGCCAGCAAGAGGTAGATGTTTAAATGTACTTGATTTGGTACTCACTGGTGTTGTCCATCCTCCTCCAGACCTCCAGTCCCACTCATCTCAGAGCCAAAATGTAGACTCAGTGTGTCACCACCCGCCATGCAGCCACTGCCAACAGCAGAGCTGTTCCGTGACCCCATTGAGTGCTGAACTTTTTCCTGCCACTGCCCGTCTCCTGCTCTAGTGTTCTCTGACTGACCAGACACTAGCACACACATGATGGAATTTATTTGTAATATTTTTTTAAATTTTAGAACCAGTTGGTGGTCTTACTGACAGCCGACTGACGCGACGCCAACATTGCTCAAAAACCTCCCGTCGTCCCATGCCAATTCTCGACTGACGTCTCACTACCACCAAAACTGTCAACTGCAACTGCTCTTACGCAGCACCACATGCTGTCTCTCTGCACTCCAATTGGACTGACTCACAAACAGAAATCATCTGTGTTGTGCTTGCATGCCGCTTGGAAGTGTGGAACAGGTGAACAGTTCGCATTTGCCCTGTGATGCTGCTCTTATTGGTGGGCGGCTGGGCACCACTTGTCTAATGCAGGGTCCGCACGACACCACTGAGAGTAGGTGGAGGGCCCTGTAAATGAACACATTGATTTGAATATTTTGAGCATTTTGTCGGGTGGCTTGGGCCCTCTAAGTGTGTGGGCCCCTGTGCAACTGCACCGGCTGCACCGGCTATTCCTCCGCCACTGGTTTTCACGGCATCACATCCAGATGAAATTGAGAGATGGCTGGTTAAGTTTTGGCCCAACACATTACCCCAGACTACATCTCCCAGATGCCTCTGGGAGTCTGCCAAGCCACTACAGTCTCAAGGGAACCAAGCTGCAGGGAAGTCTCCTCTGGGGGAACAGTTTTCAAACTAGACTGGTACAGTGCCTAATGGTTTCCCCCAGGTGTAGCAGCAAGAACTGTCTTACTGCCTTGACCTCTACACCCTGTTCACATGCTTCTCCCTCTGCAGTAAGTGATTCCTCCCAGCCTCCCCAAGGATCCTGTGCCACACTGCACCATAGACATTGCTGCAGAAATGGACATCACCTCTCTCCAGACCAGCTTCTATCTGCCCCTCCAGCCAAACTCCCCTGAGATGATATTCCTTCCCCTCGGATGAAGATGTGCCTCAACCCTTCCTGTTAAGCCCAGACTGCATGGAGATCGAAAACTGCAAGGACTGGTCCAAAACCTCTGAGGAAATCATCGATGCTAGCATAGTGGCCTCTATACCCGTCAGGCCTGGACCAAAATCCTGTGCTGCAGTGCTGGCGGCGACCACCCCTGCAATCTCAGATGTGACTTCTGCAACTCCTACCACCCCCACCCACTGGAATCTACAGGCTGACCTTGGACTGATTACTAAGTGTTCTCCTTTTTTAATATTGTTCTTTCAGAATTTGGGGTCTCTTTCTCACTAAGATGTTTGGGGGTATAATAGTGGTTGATGGGCATACCTGACCCCATCCCCTGTGTCTTGTTTTTCACTTATAGACCTCAAAGGGTGTTGCCAAGGTGGGCTGGCTATCTGAACAGCGCCCTGTGTTTTAACCTCTACCTCATATGTATGGAGCCAGATTGGGGCAGTGGCTCAGCCTACCTCTCCCCTCCTCTACCTGCAATTAGGTGGGCCCTGTCCCCCTACCCTCCTGGGAGTAGGGGCTATCCTGACTGTCCACTGCCGGGGTTGCCCTCCTTTTCTCTAACCCTGCCCTGATGTCACCAGAGTCTCTCTCTCTTCCACCCTTGGAGCACGTTTACATATCCTAGGCTGGCGAGGAGGCCGTACACTATTCAGTTGGGAGGTATCCCTCCACTTCCCTAATGTTCTCTTCCCCCCCACCCTCCTTTCACCTCACCCTCTTACTTCCTCCCCTGTATCATGGAACTCAGTGTCAGGGAAGTCCCTCAGTTAGGGATGAACTGTCGTTCACTGGGCACTTTCCAACCATCCCCGTATGGGTGACTGAGTTAGCATAGCTGAGGACCTCTGCTCAGGAATCCTCTTACGCCTTGAGATCCTCAACTTTAGTGTGTTCACTATTTGTTGTACTTACCCTTTATTGCTTCACCTTAGCAGTTTTGTTCCTTAAACATTTGAGCATTAGTGGGGCGTTTTTGCTAGTTCATTGTTGAACTATATATTGAATATTCTCTTGTTTTAGTCTCTCCATAGGTTATTGACTGTATTCTCTGAGTTATATTTGACCTGCTGTTTTCTGATATAGTTACAGCATTCACACTTCCCTTTGACAGGTGTGGAACTACCCATCCTATCTCCCTAGCCTCTATCAATCGTGCAAGTACCCCTTCCCTATTATCCCTGTACCACAGCAGTTGGGTGAGTACCTGTTCAGCTTCCTATTTTCTTTTAATCCGGCATTATATTTTCCAATCCTGCCAGTGGGGTGCACCTCGTTTCCTGGAATGTCAAGGGGCTTAACCACCCCATTAGGCGTACTAAGGTCTTACGATATCTACACTTTCTGTCAGGCCATTTCCTCGCTATCGGTTGACCACCCACACATTCTGGTCTTACTTGGAGGGAACTACAATCTAGCCCCAGACATCTTCCTAGACAAATCTAAACCTATCCCTCAGGCCCACCCCAAAGCCAGGATGGCTCTGCAAGAAATGATGGAGGAATGGGGCCTTGTCAATGTATGGAGGCAAGATCACTCCACAGGACATAATTACACTTTCTTTTCGACACCCCATGCTACTCATAGTCATTGACTTCTGGCTAGCCAATGCGGTTGCAGCTGTCGGGGTGTCAGGTACACAGATAGGTAGTATTCTGATCTCGAATCATGACCCCATCAGCAGCACCTTTACCCCATCAGCTCAGGGTGCCATTGGCACCAGATGGAGATGTAGCCCACTGTTACTGTGAGACCCGAGTTCTGCACCATGGTGACCCAAGCAACCAAAGACTACTTCCTGCTAAACCCCCCGGGTGAGGTCTCAGTGACCGTGGTGTGGGAGGATTTCAAAGCGGTCCTCTGAGGCTGCATCATTTCCTACACTGCAGCCAAAATAGGGTGCATCGATCGACTCTTGCCCAGCTACAGTCTAAGCTTGTAGCATCGGAGTCCCACTTTAAGGCATCTAAAATGGCTGCACAGGATCAATCTCTGATTGGGGACATAGTAGGAGTTAAGTACCAGATCAATTTCATCCTACAACAGAAAGCAGAGTGGCTATTGCTGCACTCCAAACACTCTTTTTGGGAGGGTGGGGAGAAAGGTGGCAGACTCCTTGCCTACCAGTTGAGGAAGCAACAGACATCCTCTTGGGTACATGCTCTCCACTCCACCTGTGGCAAGGTGATCACGGACCCTCAGGGGATTAATGATGGCATGCAGCAATTCTACTAGTTTACCAACCCGCATTTCTGTGGACCCCCTTACCTTTCACAGGAGCTGGGTAGCTTCTGCCACTCTGTCCCAATGCCCAGTCTTACTTCAGAGCAGGTAGACTTTCTGTATAAGCCCATCACGACTGAAGAGCTGCACTTGGCTCTCTCTCAGATGGTGAAAGGCAAGGCTCCCAATGGGATGACTGTTGAGCTTTATCAAATTCTGGCTCCAGAAATAGCCAACCTCCTTCTTTGTGCACTTCAGGAGGCCCATGCCACTGGTGCCCCCCCCCCCCCCCACTATGAGGAAAGCCCTGATAACCCTTCTCCCCAAAAAATCGAATGACCCACAAGACTGCGCCAATTACCATCCCAATTCCCCTTCTATCCATTGACACCAAGATCGTGGCAAAAATCTTGGCTAATAGGATGATGGAAAATCTCCCTTCCATTATTCACAAATCACAAGTCGGGTTTACAAGAGGGAAGTCAGGCACCAACGACACAAGGCTCCTGCTTAACTTTAAATGGATTGCCCACCATTCTAAGAGTCCCATGGCAGCACTTGCGGTTGATTTTTCCAAAGCATTTGATTCTGTTGAATGGGTTTACCAACATGAGGTCCTCCGCTTGTATGGTTTTGGCCCCAATTCCACCAATGGGTTGCCACATTGTACAGTTCTCCCATAGCTAAGATTCTAACTAATTTGAATATTTCTTCCCCATTTGCCCTACATAGAGGTATGTGCCAAGGGTGCCCTTTATCTCCACTGTTATTTCTGGTGTCATTTGACCCGCTGGTGAGCAAGCTTATTGCTTCCAAGGAGGTCTTTGGTATATTGGTTGCCGGGGTTTCCCACCTTGTACCCGCATATGCTGATGACCTTCTGCTTACTTTATCCCACCTGCAGGACTCTGTACCTGGAGTCCCATCAATCTTGCAAGACTTCTCTGGGCTTTCAGAACTACAGACTAACTGGAAGAAAACCACTTTAGCCCCCCTAAACTCCCTATGCACCAAAGACTGCTTGCAGGGCACAGACTTGGTTTGGTAGCCCCAGGGGTTTTCCAGTCTGGGAGTGATGCTCCCCTTTTGCTGGGCCAATTTGGAGGCTGCCAATTTATCTCCACTTGTTGCCAAGTTGTCAGCAGAGGTTGACCGCTGGTGAAAACTTAACCTTTCCTTAACCAGTAAAGTGACTGCCATTCACATGCTCTTTCTTCCCAGAGCCCAGAGTGGCTTACCTGCTCAACAACCTACCTATCCGTTTTTCTCCAAAGCTATTCCGTTGTCTTGAAAAGCTAATATCTCTACTGCTGTAGGAAGGCAAGCCACCAAGATGGAGTCATAATAAACTGCAAGCTCACTGGACTGGAGGGGGGGTTTGGTCACCTCTAGCTTCAAGGCTACCATCTGGCATACATGGCCACCCAGACCACTAAATTGTTTGTATCCTTCCGTGGCTCCCCCCTGCCCTGGGTCACTTTGGAAGAAAGCCTCTTCACCGGACACTCTTTGGGTACTTTCTTGGCAGCTGAGAGAGTCCCTCCCCCGATCTAACACCCATCATGAGTGAAACCAGATGCGGTTGGTACCATCTCATGGCCCTTTCTGGCACTCCATAGATGGCATGGGCCCCCATTGAACTATGTCTTCCTCTGGAACAATCGACTTATAACTGTCGACAAGAAACTATGTTGGCCTACATGGGCTGCACAGGATATCAAACATATACAGGATCATTACATGCCTGACTCTGCTGAGCTAATGTCCTTTGATCAGCTCTGAGCCCAATATAATCTCCCCACCTGGGATTTCTGGAGGTACCTCCAACTTCGTAGCACAGTGCACTCCCTTTGCTGCACTGTAATTTGGATTCTAAATGGCAGTGGTTGGCCTCTCTACATAAGTCCAACTTGGCCCATGGCCTTCTATAGGGCCTGGTGAGACTCTCAGCCAGACTCCACAGACGCTTGCCATCTCAAGTGGATGGTGAATATCCAAACTAACATCACTCCCTAGTCTTGGTCTCGCTGTCTCAAAGCTGCCCACATATCATATCGAGATGTCAAGAGCCAATTTATACAAACAAAAATCTTACTTAGGTGGTATAAGACCCCAGATGCCCTCCACTTGAAAGGGCTACTACCACATTCTAAATGTTGGCATTGCAAGCAGTTCCTGGTGCATATCCTGCATGTGCTGTGGAACTGCCCCATCTTTCTACCTTTTGGGCCTCAATTGCAGATGACTGTACTGAAGTGCTGGGTCAATCTATCACCCTCTCAGACCCCATGCTATTGCTGGGTGATTCTTCCTCCCTAACCCCGTTGTCCAGACTAAGCAAAGAATGGGTTATGTTAGCATTAACAGAAGCTAAACAGTTATTACTCATGCACTGGCATCAGCCATCACCCCCCAACCCTTCAGAGCTGGAGTGCTGCCATGGCAAAATTGGCCATTTTAGAGAGGCTTTCCTACTCCCATCATGGACATCTCACCAGGAATGCTCAGAAGTGGGTTGCTTATCTCCACTCGCCCCTTTGCAAGATCCCCACTCTTCCAGGTATCCCTCCTATATGACGCGCTCTGCTCCAGTTGGGCCCCCACGGCAGTCAACTGGGAATTGCATGTTACTTACATGCTGCTGATTGGTCTGATTCAGTGCTCTGCCAGATATATTACTCACTTAAACTTTAGAAGGACTGGCTAGGATCACTCCTAGTAATGCTTACGTAGTCTGTACATACTGTTGTATCTGACATAATACTGTATTTCTGTTTCTTTGATATGTAATGGTCTCTCTTTCTGTGGAGATATTTTGTAATTTGGAAAACTTAATAAACTTTTTTATTATAAAAAAACAGAATGACATTTAAATATTTATGTTGTAAAGTAGTCCCCGTGCCGTTCCATCGCTGTTCTCCCCCCCAAAGAGCATTCTGTTCTAGTTATCCCCCTCCGCATCACAACATCCATAAGAAGATATAATTTTTCCTGAGCAACCTGTTAGCATCCTTTTGAGGTTTTAAAAGAAATGAGAAAACACAGTTCTTTTCCCTTAGTGTTGTAACACTTTTTTTTGTGTGTGTGTCAGTTTTGTGGTCGGAATAAGATGCACAGTTTGGCATGTGACCCTGCGATGTAAAAACAGGAAGTGGAGCATTTCATATACTGAGACAGGGAAAACGTTTAACATTCACAGGCTGAGTATTTATTTTTTTTTTTATTTGATATCACTTATTTGTTATGGGAAACTATGGCTAGCTCATGCTCAAGTTAACTGAAACTGCACATCTGGATCAGAATGAAATAGATGCAAATAGCCAGTGCCATACACATTTCTTTCTAGAGCCACCCAGTCAAACTGGGAAGCTTTCCTCCTGCTTCACAGCATTGGCTCTTGTGAACTTGGACCTGACCACAGATCGCAGCAGTATCCCACAGTGTTTATGGACCACAGTACTGTTAGCTAGGGAGAGACCCCACAGGGCGTGCCTGACAGTACCAGGAGATTTTGTGACTGGAAAGCCACACAGAGCTCCTGGACAAAGCTGCAAGTGAATTGTTTGACTTGAAATATCTTGCAGTACTGAGGTAGTGTGCTGATTTTTTTAAATTTATTTGCACCATACCTGGAGCTGCGCTACTGGCTAATGGATTTTGTGAGAGTGAGAGGGGATCACAGGTCACTCTGTTACTCGCTAAGCAGGAGATAAATAAATGGCGGTTTGACAGTTTTAAAATTCAGAGTGCCCAAAAATATTCGAATTGATGGGGCACCCTGAGTTTACACTAGTTTTGGAGCAGGCTCTATTAGAAAATAAATGAATGTCTAGACAGCATTTCAGACAATCAGATTCATTTATTTTCCAAGCCCATTTTCTAAGGTGGTATAAAACACCTCATGCTCTGTGTTGGATGGGCTTAAAGTCCCATGATCATTGCTGGCGATGCTATCAAGCTGTGGCCCATCTCTATCATATCCTTTGAATGTGACCAGCCATTCAGCCATTCTGGAAACTGATTTCGGACATATGTTTGGAGGTTCTTGGGTGTGCTGCACAAGTAGATGCACCTTTCCTGCTTCTAGGCTGTGCCCCCTCTCACACACCCAAAAATGATCCTGGTGCCCTCTGGCTAACAGCGATTGGGCAGCTGCAGTTAGGCTATTATTACTCAACTGGAGGACAGACAAATGCCCTTCAGTTGCAGACTAGCTGCTTACAGTCGGACAATGTCACTTTTGAGGGACTGCTCATTTTTGCTGCTTACATTATGGAAGCATTCTACAGATGTTGGTCCCCTTTTCTGGTCTCATAGTGGTGCCATAGCACTCTGCCAGTCCCCCACACACTTTAGCATAACTGTAGCAGTGCATCTGTAGGCTTTGTATCATGATAGCTCTTGCTATGCCCATTTCAGTCATCTGCTTGTTTTCATATGTGCAGTGTCTTAGTAGGAAGAGGCCTTTATTTTGCAGTATATTAGTATGAGCCTCTCTTACCTTCTGGGTGTGGTGTAGGTTGAGCATTTGCATTACTGATTGTTTTTGCTGTATATGGCAGCCTTGTTACATTGTTGAATGTATTCATTTTAGTGCTTGTTTTGCTTGTAACTTTTTTACCATAAAATGATTGAACTTCAAAAAAAGGGTGAGTCAGAGTGCACCACTGAAGTATAGAATCATTGGGGGTGGGGCACAGCCGCTGTTCACATGTCCTAAAAGGGAACAGAGGTCTAAACTGCACAGAGATGAGGCAACGTATGGCTCCCAACATTTATAAAAAAACTGGGTTAGGCTGCCTTTCACCAGATGAGACATTCTGGGGAGGGACATTAAAGAGACTACAGAAAGGCAGAATGAATTCTACTGACTCATCCATCACTGCTGTCTTCATGGTAGGCTTGGTTAGCTTCCTGTATGCTTGGTTCATTAGCACACCCTTGGTGGTGTACATTTTAACACCCTTTATAATCATATGCCTCAATCCCTTTCCTCACTTCTTAGTTCTGTGCACAGTCCTTACCCTCTTGTGCAAATGCCCTACCAACTGTCCCTGAACTTAATAGTAGGACTGGTGAATCTTCCTTTGCCTATGCCACCCATAGGTTATGGCACTCCATACGCTTAGATGTTTGTCTCTACCCTTCAGCAGCCTCATTTTGCAGCAGCTATCGTGAATATTTTCTCAATTTAGTAGGCTGCTTGTACCCTTAAATTGCATTGCTCTTATTTATATCTGATTGAATAATCATGCTTGTTTTTATACTATGGAATTTCTACATCCTTTGCGTACCTTATGTTAGGTAACATCCATTGCTTCTCATGATGCTTTTTATATTTTTCCTTTCTACTATTTAATGTTTTTTAATCTTTGTTTTCTTTCTTTGATGCTGTATTACTTGTTATTGTATTGTATGTTTTGCCTTGTTAACATTTTATATGTGACCTCTGGGGTAGAGACAGAAACATCAAAACAGAATTTCTCAGCAGATAAGAAACGCTTGGCCACCTAGTCTGCCACTCTTTTCCCTGCCTATTCTGCCACTGCAGACCCTACCTGGTATCCAGCCACTTCCTCCCCTCCCTCTACTGTGATACCAGTTTTCCTTTATTTTTATCTTTAAAGAATGATATTATGTGCAATATCTTGAAGTATGTGCAAAACAGTTCTCTGAAATAATAAGTAGGCATTAGAAACATGCATGAGATATTTTATATCTCAGCTGTTAGGCCTTAAATAAAAATTGCTGTTGTACTTTCTTACTTAGAGAAATTGCTCTAATACGCACTGCTGTTCTGCTGCCCAGTGGTTGTATTATAATAATAATACTAAAAAAAAAAATTTTCTAGTAGTAATAAGTTTCCTGAAGTATTTATTATTTAAAAAATTAGAGTGCAGATGGAGCACTAAAATACCTCCAGGGCTTGAGAGTGGCAGTGTCTGTTTTTAATTGTTTTTTGGTATACTCAAATTATTGTTTAACACTTTAATATGCACAGATTAAATGTATTAGATGACCACTATGGTTTTTTAAGCACTGTCACTTTGAGAAATTGTCAAGTGACAGTAGCCTTTTGGCTTTAAAATGGGTGTATGTACTGACTTGAATTCATCTTTGTGAAAGCCAATGAACTGGTGAATTGTCAGATGCTAGTTCGTGTGTGTCCTCTTAGTCCTGTTTCTGCCTTTATGCACCACGTGGTGAAGAAATAAAGAAAATGTACTGTATTGAGCTGTGGTAAGCCCCTTTTTGAAGTGTGCTTGGTGTACTGTGACTGTGCAGAATAGTTTGTTCTTTTGTCACAGAGCACCCAGTGGTTTTCTGTGTGGCTCTGGCTATTGGCTGTCATAGTGAAGGTGCAAGTTCACCAGCCAATTTGCATGACTTCACCTGAAAGAGTGCCACTTTGTCTGCCAACAATTTTGTGAAGTTGGTGTTTCACATCTTGTAAAATGTGCAAAATTTGTGGATTAATTTGCAAAGTAATGTCTGTCAACTTTGTACATCTCTACTCCAGATCATGCCTCAAAATAACATAGAAATTGAAGGCAAAAGGGGACCAAAGATCCATCTAGACTGCCCCGAGCCCTACCCCCCTTTAGGATTTCTGTGAGACAATCCCATTGTCTGTCCCAAGCTGCTTTGAATTCCCCTACTGCTTTGGAGTCGATGACTCCAACCTGTAGACCATTCAATGGGTCAACCACCCTCCCAGTGAAGAAAAACCTTTGCATGTTGCCCCGAATCTTCCTCCCCTCAATTTCAACTCCTGCCCTCTTGTCCTACTGGTGCTATTGACCATAAAGAGCTCCTGGATGGAGACTCTGTTTATACCCTTCAGAAACCTGAATGTCTCAATCATGTCCCCTCTATCCCTACATTGTTCCAGGGAGTACATGTTGCGTTCCTGTAACCCGCTTTCATATGGCAACTTATGGAAACTGTATCATTTTTGTTGCCCTCCTCTGTACCTGTCTCCAGTCTATCTATGTCTTTCCTGAGATAAGGTCTCCAGAACTAGATGTAGTACTCAAGGTGAGGTCTCACCAGGGACCTGTACAGCAGCAGGATCATCTCCTTTCTTCTACTTGTGATGACCTTTCCTATGCATCCCAGCATCCCGCCGGCCTTCTTTGCTGCCTTTTTGCATTGTCCACCTAACTTCAAATTGTCTGATATGATAACCCCTAGATCCCTCTCTTGATGGTTGGTTGCTAGTTTTTCTCCTTCCAGGTGATAGTCTGTCTCTTGGCTGCTTCTGCCCAGATGCATAACTTTGCACTTTTTTGAGTTGAATTTTAACTGCCACAAGTTGGACCAATGTTCCAGCCTGAGTAGGTCAGTTTTCATTTGATCTACCCCCTGTGCAGTGTCCACCCTCTTGCAGAGCATTGTGTCATCTGCAAAGAGGCACACCTTCCTGTTCAACTCCTCTGTGATATCTCTGATGAAGATATTAAAGAGTTATGGTCTGAGGATGGACCCCTGTGGCACCCCGCTTGTCACCTTCCTATCCCCTGATGCTGCCCATTTACTGTCATGGACTGAGTTCTCTGTTCAAGCCAGCTACTCACCCATGCTACCACTTCCCCCTCCACTCCTGTATGGTCAAGTTTGTTTAGCAGCCTTCTGTGTGGTACAGAGTCAAATGGCTTGCAAACATCAAGGTAGATAACATCAACGGCTCACCCCTGGTCCACAGCCCTAGTAACTGTGTCAAAGAACTCTATCAGATTAGTCTGGCAAGACCTTCCCATTGTGAAACCATGCTGCATGGCATCCAGTTGTCCAGATTCCTTCAGGAATGCTAGTATCCTTTCTTTGAGAAGTGACTCCATCATCTTACCCACCACCGAGGTGAGGCTTACTGGGCGGTAGTTTCCTGTCTCCTCGCTTCTACTACTGTTGTGTATGGGGACCACTATTACTCTTTTCCAGTCCTGGGAAACAGTTCCTTCTCTCAAGGATCTGCTAAAAAGATTCGCTAGTGGTCCTGCCAGTTCATCACTAAGTTCCCTCAATATGCTGGGGTAGACTCCGTCTGGCCCCATGGCTTTATCTACCTTTAGTTTTTGTAATTCTTTCCTTATCCTCTCTATTGTGAACAGGCTTGTGTCCATTCCCCCAGGTGACTTCTGTCCCCTTTGGGGTGGGTCCATTACAAGGTGCCTCCTTAGTAAAGACTGAGCAGAAGTACTCATTTAAGACTTCTGTCTTTTCACTGTCTTCTTCTACGCTTCTCCCATCCCTGCTTATGAGCATGGCAATGTTTCCTTTGTTTTTCCTTTTGTTGCTTATGTACCTAAAGAAGATCTTATTGTCTCATTTAACCCACTGTGCTATGTCTTCCTCAGTCTGTGCTTTGTTTTTCTGATCAATCTTCCTGTCTCCTTCAAGCTGCGCTTGTATGCCTCCCTATCTATTTCGCTGTTTGAGCCCTTGTATCTTTGGAATGCTAGTCTCTTTTCCCTCACTGCAGCTACCACCTCATTTTCAACCATAGCAGATTTCTTTTTTTATTCATGTTACTGACTAGCTTGGAGTATTTTGCAGTAACCTCCACTAGTGCTTCTCTTATGTTTATCGAACATTCCTCTACCCCTCCTTTAGCCTTCTGCTTGAGGATATCCCTAAAGCATGTTCTTATCTGATTGAAGTCTGTTCTTCTGAAGTCTATGACCTGTGTCTTAGTGTGGCTTGTTTCCTTGGCCTTTCTGACCTTGAACCAGACAGATTTGTGGTCACTTGACCCCAGATGGCACTCCATCTTCTGGACCTTGCCACTGTTTGTGAGCACCAGGTCCAGGACTGTGTTTTCTCTAGTGGGGGCCATAAAAAGCTGATTATGTCTAGCCCCTCTCAAGGTGTTTAGGACATTTCTGCTTCTAGTTGTGGATGCTGTACAGGAGTTCCAGTCCATGTTCAGGAGGTTGAAGTCCCCCATCAGCACGATGTTTCCTTTTTCAACCATTTTTAGTATGTTTTCAAGCATCAATTTGTTTTCTTCTGCCCCTTGTGAGGGAGGCCTGTATTGTATATCACTCCTAGTCTGA
This sequence comes from Neoceratodus forsteri, assembly GCA_016271365.2. Lineage (NCBI taxonomy): Eukaryota > Metazoa > Chordata > Ceratodontiformes > Ceratodontidae > Neoceratodus > Neoceratodus forsteri. The sequence continues at coordinate 228,375,798 of CM028132.1, read as the reverse complement.
GGGCTGAGCATGAGCCAGTTTGAAAGTGACCCAGGGTACTTCAGGTTCATTTTGGGACCTTTGGACCTCCACAGCTTTTATGTCCACCCTTATATATAATGAACCCCCCGCCCCTACATCCTTTTCTATCTTTCTTGAATAATCTGTAACCTAGGATTGCAACATCCCATTCATGGTTCTCACTTAGCCATGTTGTTCTGACTGTGACCCAGTCCAATCCTACATCTGCTATTGTAGCTGAGAGTTCTGGGATTTTGCTAGCCAGATTCCAGGCATTGGCCATCATTGCCTTCCAGAGTATGGCATCTGTGATCCTTTGTTTTCTTGTACTTTGTTTAGCTAGTACGACCTTCATGCACTCCTGTTGTTTATGTCTATGTGATTGATGATGAGCACTGTTACATAGCTGTGGGGGGTGGTGACTTGGTTCTATATTCCTGCTCCCATCTGGTCACCACCACCCTGTCCTCTAGTTTAAACTCTCCATGAATACATCAAGTTTTTGCCCTAATGCTCTTACCTGAGGAAGCTAGAAGGGGAAGGAAGGAAACATATTCAATTCAGTGCTTTAGAGTAATTGGTAATTGCTATTTTTCTTTTAAACTTAGATTGTGGGCTTTTGGTGACACTATACTTTCTTTGTTGTCTTTACTTATAATTGTTTTTGGGCTGTTGAAAATTTAAAACATAGTGGTGGTGTAATTCTGTGCTGTCTTTAATTGCTGCAAATTTTATCTTGGCTTGTCTGACTGCCCTGTAGTTGGGTGAAGGGTGTTAATTGTCTGGCCTCTGACCTCAGCTCCGTGATAACTGGAGGTGGGGCTTAGTCAGAGTTGAAGTAGCAAGTAGAGTTTTATTTTCTCAGAAGAAGCCAGAAGGGGAAGGAAGGAAACATATTCAATTCAGTGCTTTAGAGTAACTGGTAATTGCTATTTTTCTTTTAAACTTAGATTGTGGGCTTTTAGTGACACTATACTTTCTTTGTTGTCTTTACTTATAATTGTTTTTGGGCTGTTGAAAATTTAAAACATAGTGGTGGTGAAATTCTGTGCTGTCTTTAATTTCTGCAAATTTTCGCCCCCTCCCTCCCTTTCCCCCAACTCTTAATTATATGCCCTGTTAAATCTGATTGACAGGAGCTAAACACAGGATATAGTAAGGGGTGTGAAGTAGGAGGGGCATAAGGGGGAAGAAGCCCACCCTCAGCACGACAAGTGTTTTTACTCATTTATGTATTTATTGGTTTCTTGGTTTCTTTTTTTTTTTAAAGAAAATTATCTGAGGATCAGTGGCAGGATTTTTAGGACAGTAAATTAATAAAAAGGGAACTAGGAGAGCTTCAGTAGCAGACAAGTAGTGGAATTGCAGTATAATGTGGGGAGTGGTGCAATGCAGTGGCTGTGGGGCAGCCACATTCAGGCAGACCTTCTGGACACTGAGGTGCTGCCCTATCTGCATGCATCTCTCTGGACTGCAGGATGAGGTAGCCAGACTCGGAGTGGAAGTAAACTGGTTCAGGAGTACCATCACCCCTATCCAGGGACCACCCAGTCCAATGCAACTGCCTCAAAGGATGCTGAGAACGAGGAGCATTTGGATGACAGTGGGCTCAGGGAGGGTTAAAGCAGTCAGACAGAGGCACATCCCAGATCCTATTCCACTCAAGAACTCATATGCCACACTGGCAAACGAGGACAACCAAATAGAGGTACCCAAAGAAGTGGAAGGAAAGGATGTGGAGGTTAGCCAAGGAGGTGACCTCAGCAGGGAAAGCAGTGGACCCCAGAGGAGGAGGAAATGAATCCTGGTGGGGACTCCATCATAAGAGGGATCCAGCTAGGAACACAGGAGGGGGAGGACAGGGAGGTGAGGTGCCTACCAGGTGCCACGGCATGGAGGGATGGAAGGAAGATCCTGGGGATCATTGGGAAGACAAGACAGGAGGGTGAGCTGGATGTCATTATCCACCTAGGTACTAATGACCTGGCAAATGGGGAGTCAAAGGAAGTTTAGGAAGAGTTTAGGAAACTGGGAAGGGGTCTCAAGCAAGTAGCTACTTCTGTCACTTTCTCAGAAGTACTACCTGTGAGAGGCAAGGGAGAGCATAGGAGTGCATGCACCAGGAACTTTAACTTATGGTTGAGGAACTGGTGCTGTGAGGAAGGGTTTGGATTCATTGGTGACTGGGGACCCACCTGGAGGGATGGAGGTTTGTTCAAGCCTGATGGCCTGCATCCATCCTGGAGGGGAATCCAAGCACCCAATGATAAGTTTAAATGCTACATTGACAAGCATTTAAACTAGCAAAGGGGTGGCAGGCCAGCAAGGAGGGTACCTACTTGCTCACCCCACAGATAGCAGTGGAACCAGTGAACCAGAGGAGGGCTATCTCTGCAAAGCAGTGCAAAAGATGGAGATTAGTGCCCAAGAGGTGGATAAGCAGAAAAGGGCAAAATTCAGCAGAAGGGCAGACAGCAAGGAGAACCAGGGATAAATGACAACCAAGGAAGGGGCTGGAGTTGAACAGTGAAACAGTCTAGGAGGTCAAATCATGGAAAGCCATGTGGCAAATGCCAGGAGCCTTAGCAACAAGATGGAAGATCTGGAGGCTGTCATGGTGCAGTCAGACCTGGACATTGTGGCCATCACTGAAACCTGGTGTAATGATAACCATGACTGGGAGATGGCCATACCTGGCTACAACATATTCAGAAGTGACAGAGCAGGCAGGAAGGGAGGAGGAGTGGCACTCTATGTGAAAAATGACATAAGGGCCACAGAAATACAGGAGGAACAAAATGGAGGAGAGATACTGTGGGTTAAGCTGGAAAGGAAAATGGGGACAGCCATCAGCACAGGTGTGGTCTATAGACCACCAGCCCAGGAGGAAGTAACAGATAGGAGTTGATGCTAGCCATCCAAAGGATGGCAGACAAGGGTGAGGTAGTACTGGTTGGAGACTTCAATATTCCAGACGTGGACTGGAGCATCCCAGCAGCAGCATCAACTAGGAGCAGATTTATCCTGGACTCCTTCAGGTGCCTTCCTCAAGCAACTGGTCATGGAACCAACTCAGCAGAAGGCAATACTGGACCTTGTGCTCACAAACAGGGACAGTGTGATGGGGTAACAGTGGGGAGCACCTGGGAAACAGTGACCACCAGTCACTGTGGTTTGAAATCACAGAAAGAGCAGAACCAAACCACACAAAAACATGTATCCTGGATTTTAGGGGGCAGACTTTGGGAAAATGGGAGATACTTGAAAGAGGCATTAGGGAATGGGACAGGAATCAAGGATTGAGGAACAGTGGGCAGTATTTAAAATGGGGATTACAAGAACAACAGAATTATGTATTAAGCAGGTTAGCAAGAGGAAAAGAAAGAGGAGACCATTATGGTTTTCCAAAGAGGTAGCAAAGAAAGTGAAATCCAAACATTGCATTCAGCAATACAAAAAGACACAGGCAGAAGGGATAGGGAGAAGTACCAGGAGAAGCAAAGGGAGGCAGGGAGGTCAGTAAGGGAGCCAAGGCTCAGACAGAAGAACACATTGCAAAATCAGTGGGTAGAGGGGACAAAACCTTTACAGGTACATAAGGAAAAAGAAAGACAAAGGGAGGGATAGTGAGACTGAAGGGGAGGATGGGGAAGCGTGGAGGATGACAACAGTAAAGCTGACATTGAACAGGTATTTCTGCCAGTCTTTACTGAGGAAGAGGAGGTAATGGGTCTGAAGGGAGTACAGGGTGAGAATGGTGCAGAAATGGACACAAGTCCCTTTACACGAGAAAGGGTCCTGAAGGAACTGGAAGTAATAAGAGTTGATAAAGCAATGGGGCCAGATGGGGTGCACCCCAGGGTCCTTAAAGAACTAAGAGAGGTGGTGGCTGAACCTCTGGCTATCCTGTTTAGCCGATCACTGGAAATAGGGGAGGTACCCAAAGACTGGAGGACAGCAGATGTAGTCCCCTTATACAAAAGTGGGAACAAAGAGGAAGCGGGGAACTACAGACCAGTCAGCCTCACCTCGGTAGTGGGGAAGATCATGGAAGCACTTCTAAAGGAGAGATTGGTGGAACATCTGGTTGTCAATGGACTACAGGACCCAAGGCAGCATGGTTTCACCAGGGGGAGGTCATGTCAGACCAACCTCGTTCAATTTTTTGACTGGGTGACTAGGGAGGTAGATCAGGGGAGGGCAGTGGACATGGCCTATCTGGACTTCAGCAAGGCCTTTGACACTGTGCCACATAGAAAACTATTACACAAACTGGGGAATATGGGTGTGGGCAGGACAGTAGTGTGGTGGGTAGGTAACTGGCTGGGTGGCAGGACACAGAGGGTGGTGGTAAATGGCTGTCACTCTACAGAGGGAAGAGTGACCAGTGGGGTACCACAGGGATCAGTGCTGGGACCGGTCCTATTCAACATCTTCATCAGTGACATGGCACAGGACCTAGAAGGCAGAATTTCACTGTTCGCTGATGACACAAAGCTCTGTAACAGAGTAGACCCACCAGAGGGTGTAGACAGAATGAGAAGCGACCTGCAGAAACCTGAAGAATGGTCAGGGGCTTGGCAGTTGAAATTCAATGCAAAGAAGTGCAAGATAATGCATATGGGGCACAAAACCCTGGCACAATATATCAGTTGGGGGTGAGGATATAGCATGCACCAAGCAGGAAAGGGATCTTGGGGTTATCAACTCTGATGACCTCAAGGTAGGGAAACAGTGTTACAAGGCAGCAGGTAAAAGCAAATAAGATGCTGGGATGTATAGGCAGGGCATTACCAGCAGGAAAAGGGAGGTCATAATTCTGCTATACAAGACACTAGTGGAGGCCCCACCTGGAGTACAGTGTACAGTTCTGGAGACCATACCTACGTAAGGACATAGACAGGGTAGAGAAGGTTCAGAGGAGGGCAAAAAAGATGGTGCATGGATTGCATCACAAGTCCTATGAAGACAGGTTGAAGGAACTGAACATGTACTCCCTGGAGGAGAGGAGGGAGAGGATATGATAGAGACATACAAGTATCTTACAGGAGGAACAGGTGCAGGAAAACACTATTTTTAAGCGAAAAGTTGTTCCAGGACTAGAGGGCATGGGATGAAGTTGGAGGGAGGACGATTCAGAGGAAACATGAGAAAGAATTTCTTCACAGAATGGGTGGTGGACAAGTGGAACACCCTGCCAGAGGAAGTGGTGGGGGCTGAAACAATCACAGGATTTAAGAATGCATGGGATAGACATAAAGGAATTCTGGAGGTCAGGGGTAAGGGGCAACAGACTTCTAGGAAAACAAACTGAACTTACAAGCTCAAATGGGCAGACTGGGTGGGCCATAGGCCCTTATCTGCCGACACTGTCTATGTATTTATGTATCTATGTACCCCTTCCTTGTTAAGGTGAAGGCCATCAAATTTAAAGTAAGTCATTTCCCATAAATCTTTCCAGTCGCCGATGAAGGTATGACCCTTTTCTGAGTGCCAAGTGCAGAGCCAAGAGTTCAGAATGCTTGTTTCTTCTTTCTACTGAAAAATCAATCGGTTTAAGATCTGGCGGAGAGGGGGTCTCTTTCCCAGTCGGTGAAGCTCAGTGAAGCTCAGCAGACAGTAAGGCTAGGGGCTGGACCACACTTGACATATGCCTCCTAGGGTTGCCCTTTGAGTCTGAGCTATTGCTTCTGTTTGATTCTGGCTAAGAGCTTTCTATTAGCCAACCACTATTTCAGCAGTGGGTACAGCAGACAGTTGGGCTAGGAGCTGAACTGCTCTTGGTGTATGCCTCCTAGGGGTGCCCTTTGTGTCTGAGCTGTTGCTTCCAGCTGAGAACTTTCTATTTATCAACCACTATTTCAGTAGTGGTACAGCAGTACAAATTCTGAGTTACATATAGCAGCCATGAATTCTGCGTAAGTATTCCAACTGCTACTTATGCTGAGAGAACAGCCACTGGCTGAGTCTGAGCAGAGCGATCGAGGCAAGAAGTCACCTCAGCAGAGACAGGAGCCTGGACTGTGCACTCCAAGAGGGATTCACCAAGGTAGAACTGCTGTCAAGGAATCGCTGCTTCTGCACCTGTTCTGTTCTGTTGGAGTCTGTCTCCCAGTCAGTGAAGATCAGTAAAGCTCAGCAGACAGTAAGGCTAGGGGCTGGACCGCACTTGGCATATGCCTCCTAGGGTTGCCCTTTGTGTCTCAGCTGTTGCTTCTGGTTGTTTCTGGCTGAGAGCTTTCTATTAGCCAACCCCTATTTCAGTAGTGGGTATAGCAGACAGTAAGGCTAGGAGCTGAACCGCTCTTGGTGTATGCCTCCAAGGGGTGCCATTTGTGTCTGAGCTATTGCTTCCAGCTGAGAACTTTCTATTAGTCAACCACTATTTCAGTAGTGATAGAGAAGTACAAATGCTGATTTACATACAGCAGCCAGGAGTTCTGTGTAAGTGTTACAACTGCTCCTTATGCTGAGAGAGCAGCCGCTGGTTGAGTCTGAGCGATTGAGGAGAGAAATCACCTCACCGGAGATAGGAGCCCTAAATGTGCACTCCAATAGGGATTCACCCAGGTAGAACTATTATCAAGGAATCACTGCATCTGCACCTGTCAGAGTCTACCTTCCCTCCATGATTAGTCAGTCTCTGTCGGTGAAGATCAGTGAAGCTCAGGAGACAGTAAGACTAGGGGCTGGACCATACTTGGCGTATGCCTCCTAGGGTTGCCCTTTATGTCTGAGCTGTTGCTGCTACTTGTTTCTGTCTGAGAGCTTTCTGATTGCTGATCACTAATTCAGTAGTGGGTACAGCAGACAGTAAGGCTAGGGGCTGAACCACTCTTGGTGTATGCCTCCTATATGTGCCCTTTGTGTCTGAGCTGTTGATTCCAGCTGAGAACTTTCTATTAGTCGATGACTATTTCAGTGTTGGTGCAGCAGTGCAAATGCTGATTTACATGAAGCAGCCAGGAACTCTGGGTAAGTGTTCCAACTGCTCCTTATACTGAGAGAACAGCTGCTGGCTGAGTCTGAACAGAACAATGGAGGAGAGAAGTCACCGCAGCAGACATAGGAGGCCGGACTCTGCACTCCAAGAGGGATTCACGCAGGTAGAACTACTGTCAAGGAATCCCTACTTCTGCACCTGCTGGAGTCTGCCTTTCCTCCATAACTGGTATATTTCCCAGTTGATGAAGATCAGTGAAGCTTAGCAGACAGTAAGTCTAGGGTATGAAACTCACTTGATGTATGCCTGCTAGGGTTGCCCTTTGTATCTGAGCTGTTGCTTCTGTTTGTTTCTGGCTGACAGCTTTCTATTAGCCAACCACTATTTCAGTAGTATGTGCAGCAGACAGTAAGGCTAGTGGCTGAAGCACTCTTGGTGAATGCCTCATGGGGTGCCCTCTGTGTCTGAGCTGTTGCTTCCAGATAAGAACTTTCTATTAGTTGACCACTGTTTCAGTAGTGGTACAGCAGTACAAATGCTGATTTACATGAAGCTGCCAGGAATTCTAGGTAAGTGTTCTAACTGCTACTTATACTGAGAGAGCAGCCGCTGGCTGAGTCGCGTAGAGTGGTTGAGGACAGAAGTCACCTCAGTGGAGATAGGAGCCTGGACTGTTCATGCCAAGTGGGATTCACCCAAGTAGAACTACTGTCAAGGAATACCTGCTTCTGTAGCTGTTGGAGTCTTTCTCCCAGTCGGTGAAGATCAGTGAAGCTTAGCAGATAGTAAGGCTAGAGAATAGACCGCACTTGGTGTATGCCTCCTATGGTTACCCTTTGTGTCGGAGCTGTTGCTTCTGATTGTTTTTGGCTGACAGATTTCTATTAGCCAACCAATATTTCAATAGTGGGTACAGCAGACAGTAATGCTAGGGGTTGGACCACACTTCAATGAATCAATTAATCAGTCAATTAATCAATGTTTATTTTACCAGGTGAAACACCTTTGAGACGAGTTCAGTTTTAACTTGGACCTAGGCAAGAAAATGCAGGACAATATGATACAAGAACAATATACAAAGAACTTGATGATTTATGTTGCAGGTAATTAAATGACTATCAACTACAGGATCAGGAAATGAAACACAATACTAAAGTATATAATAAGCAGCCAGGAAAAACAGGTTGACACAATACAGGCAATAGCAGACATTATCTAATTAAGTGCATAGTATATATGGAGATGGGGTTCTCCAGAGAAAGGCAGTAAAGATTAGAGAAAGAGAAAAGAAGGGCTGAAAGGTACAAGGACAAGGTAAATTAAAGGAATGCACAAAATGTTGGGTATAATCAGACACTTGGTGTATGCTTCCTAGGGGTGCCCTTTGTGTCTGAGCTGTTGCTTCCAGCTGAGAACTTTCTATGAGTCAATCACTATTTCCATGGTGGTATAGCAGTACAAATGCTGATTTAAATACAGCAGCCAAGAATTCTGGGTAAGTGTTCCAAATGCTGCTTATGCTGAGAGAGCAGCCACTGGCTTTGTCTGTGCAGAGCAATCAAGGAGAGAAGTTGCCTCAGCTGAGATAGGAACCTGGACTGTATACTTCAAGAAGGAGTCACCCAGATAGAAATACTATCAATAAATCCCTGCTTTTGCACATTTTGGAGTCTACCTCTTATCTGTGATTGGTCTCTCTCCCAGTCAGTGAAGCTCTGCAGACAGTAAGGCTATGGAATGGAACTCAATTGGTGTATGCCTCCCAAGGTTACTCTTTGTGTCAAAGCTGTTGCTTCTGGTAGTTTCTGACTGAGAGCTTTCTATTAGCCGACCGCTATTTCAGTAGTGGGTACAGCAGACAGTTAGGCTAGGGACTGAACCGCTCTTGGTGTATGCCTCCCTAGTGGTGCCCTTTGTGTCTGAGCTGTTGCTTTCAGCTGGGAACTTTCTATTAATCAACCACTATTTCAGTAGTGGTACAGCAGTACAAATGCTGATTGTCATACAGCAGGCAGGAATTCTGGGTAAGTGTTCCAACTGCTCCTTATGCTGAGAGAACAGCCACTGGCTGAGTCTGAGCAGAGCAATCGAGGTATGAAATCACCTCAGTGGAGAAAGGAGTCCGGACTATAAACTCCAAGAGGGATTCACCCAGGTAGAACTACTATGAAGGAATCCATGCTTCTGCACCCGTCTGCCTCCCCTCCATGATTATTCTCTCTCCCAGTCAGTGAACATCAGTGAGGCTCAGCAGACAGTAAGGCTAGCAGCTGGACCGCACTTAGCGTATGCCTCCTAGGATTGCCCTTTGTCTCTGAGCTGTTGCTTCTGCTTGTTTCTGGCTAAGAGCTTTCTATTAGCTGACCACTAATTCAGTAGTGGGTACAGCAGACAGTAAGACTAGGGGCTGAACCTCTCTTGGTGTATGCCTCCTAGGGGTGCCCTTTGTGTCTGAGCTTGCTCCCTGCTGAGAACTTTCTATTAGTTGACCACTGTTTCAGTAGTGGTACAACAGTACAAATGTTGATTTACATGAAGCAGCCAGGAATTCTGGGTAAGTGTTCCAACTGCTCCTTATACTGAGAAAGCAGCCGCTGACTGAGTCTGAGTAGAGCGATTTGAGGAGAGAAGTCACCTCAGTGGAGATAGGAGCCCGGACTGTGCACTTCAAGAGGGATTCACCCAAGTAGAACTACTGTCAAGGAATACCTGCTTCTGCACCTGTCAGAGTCTCTCTCTCTCCCAGTCAGTGAGGATCATTGAAGCTTAGCAGACAGTAAGGCTAGGGTATGGACCACACTTGGCATATGCCTCCTAGGGCTATCCTTTGTGTTGGAGCTATTGCTTCTGGTTGTTTCTGGCTGAGAGCTTTTTTTTTTTTTTCAAAGTTTATTTTCGTAACACATATATGTCACAATTGTTATACTTTGACAGGATACAGAAGTAGATATTCCCCCGTCACCCTCCCATTTCACCCTCCCTATTCCTCCCCCCTCCAGAAGCCAGCAAGGATAGTAATAAAAAGGGTACATGATAAAGACACATTAGGTCTAGCTGGTTATGAATATATCTCTTACATTATAAGGTCTGCAGGACATGCAAACTTTCCCATCTCTTTCTATAGGATCCCATACGGTTAGAAAGGCTAGCCATAATTTTCTCACTCCTTAGATTGTGAAGGAGTTCTTGTAGCCATTCTACATATGAGAGTTGATCAGAGTCCTTCCAATGCCTTAGCACCACCTTCTTGACTGACAAAGCAATCATCATGATGTGGTAGTTTCTAATCATTAATGGTAATCCTGTAAAATCCACTAGCAGGCATACCTTTGGAGTGAAATATTCCTGAAAGCCGAATAAGGGATCTGCTTTGGCTTTAATGAGGTCCCACAAGGAAGAGATCTTGGTACATTCCCTGAACAAATGGAACAAGGTGCCCGTACCATTGTTGCATCTGTTACATATTGGGGTCTCCGCTCTTCCTATTTTACACATTTTATAGGGGGTCACATACATATCATTAAGAAATTGCAACTGCATTAATCGTAGTCTGTCCTTTGTAATGAATTTATGGCAGGTTTCCCAAATTTTAGGCCATCTGGAGGAGGAGTTAGGGTATAAGCTGCCCCAGTAATTGGGAATACCATCCACTTTTGGAAAAACCAAAGGATATAGAATGGCATACAATGAGGAGACAGCATGTGGATCTAAGGGCAGAATTCTACGAGCAGGGACCCAATCACCGAGGTTGTCAGGAATAACTTTGTTCCTGAAATAAGCTACTAACGTATGGCAAATCTGGTAAATTTTGAAGGCCCATTTTTGTGCCAAGTCAAATTTACATAGGAGCTCAGATGTAGTCGGGCAGTCATTGCTCTGATTAAGAAAATCTTTTGCAACACAGTGCTGCATTTTTGGGATCCATGTGGTAGGGCGCAGGTTTATGTGGGCAAATCAAGTAGCTTGACACATGTAGCCTCTTTCCAAAGTTCCACATTTATTCTCAATTCTCCAGAAAAATTATTCAGAGGCAGATCAATACTTAATTTAGTGCATCAGTTCAACATCAGGTTCTCAGTTTTAGTACAGAAATTGTATACCTTCGCTCTTTAGAGCACTTTGTCAAAGCTTTTCTGGAACTCACAGCAGACAAATTCATCTGGCATTTATAAATCTTCCTTTCAGAGCAGTAGATAGCACAGAGCATTATGACTCCATAGAGCACTTTGAAAACAGCTTCCAGAGCATAGCTCTAGACCCACAGCAAGCAGAATGACCTTGCACTCTCCCTTGATCTCAAACAAAACTTGACTCTAATCCAAAGAGTCTGAATTTATATCCCAAAAGGGTCATGTGATCATTCAACTCCTCCCCAATATTTTAATTTAAACTTTAAATCTTTATTTGCCAAGTATTTATTTTATTTATAACACACTGTTCCTTTAAACTACCAAAGCAAAACATTTATTATGCTACCAGCAGTTTAAACTCTTTAATAGTGATTTAAACATTATTTCTGAAAATTATAGCACCTCCTTCCTATACCTGATAAAGGATAGGAATGAGGTCGGCTGGCTCCTAGAAGAAGAAGAAGGAGCCAGGACTCGAACTCAGGACTCCATTACCACTGCAAACACCCTGTTCCAGAAAGAGCCTGGAATCACTTCCAAACCTCCCACTCTAACTCAAAAGGTTAGTGAAGTTCAAAACAATTGTGCTTTGTTGGAATAATCCGTTTTAAAGAAGGTTTTAAAAGTAATATCTTTGTGATAGTGCTTACAATTGCACCATCGGAAAAGCTCAGAAATATAAAACAAAACCCTTTATACAGAGAGCCAATATAACACTGATTTAAAGGCATTCAATCTGGCACTGGCTTATGGCTAAAATATAACACTTTTAAACTGAACCATTGGATGTTTCCTGTATTTAAATTAGAATACAGATGCTACAATTATATTAAACACCAAGAGGCACTCACCCAGAGAATAACAAAGCGGCTCAAAATAGCTATTAGCCATGAGAGAAGAGCACACAGAAAAGGAGCCCCCCCAAAAAAGTCTCCTGACCCTTTTAGCCACGATACATTCAGCAAATAAATGTGAGACTAATGAGACCAGCTGACTCATATTAGCGAACAAACCAGAGCCAAAGTTAAATGAAACCCCTGGGCTTACAAAATCACCCACAAATACAAAAATCCTCTTGCTCTACTAAAGTCCCAAAAACCACCCACAAACAGCCCACCTCAACTCCGGAGGGCAAGCAGAACACTCCCACCGATCCCCAAGGGGAAACATGAAATTTAAACACCACTAGAAGGCTAAATGCCTTCACGACTCTGCGCACAGTCGAGCAGGGAAGCCGCTTGTTTACTTACTGTCGCGCTAAAGCCCTAAAGCAATTTTAACACTGGACAGCATATTTTAAATACATTTTAGGAATAAAGAACATAACGGGAATATTAAGGAGAACCAGATAATTCTCCACACCATTTTTAAACCTGACATCGTAGCTTGAAAGACTGCAAGGCTACATCACAAGGGAAAATACCTAATCAAAGTGCATACCTCACACAGTAATTTTACGGCAATTCATGATGCCGACCGGACTCTCAGCATGACGACTGACCCTGGGCAAGAGACTGAATTTAAGCATGCTTTTACAAAAGCTCTACACTTCAGTTTCTTCACCCAGAGAAAGTGTCATGAAATATTTTTTTTTTTTAATTAATCTAACAACTATCCCTTCATTTGATTTTTATTTTTATTCATTACATTTTTTTAAACACTATTACTAAACAGATGCTGTCTTTTGTTTTAATGAAATTAGCAGCTGCCAGACTTCAAACTGACAGCCTAACTAAAAACTATAAGTACATAGACAGCACCTTCAGACCAAAATTCAACATAGCTTGTAGGTTCCCTCCTATTTTTATATATAACAGCTCGGGGCTCTAAACCCTTCACAGGAGCACCCTGTGACAATCCAATTGAAGGGAATTTATTTCCCTCCCAACAGAAAGTTAAGATTTTGAAAGACGGGTTGGGATAAGTCATAAATATTCTCATACTTCATGGTGGCACATAGTTGTGAATGTGTATAGACTGAATGTCCTATCGTGTCATGATGCAGGGTAGAAGGTAGTTTCTTAGGTTTCTGAAAAAGTAGAGCTGTTGGATTTGTCTCCGCTGAAGTTATCAATTCTATTTCTATCCTGATCCATGTTGGGACATTGTTTGATGGCTCCAGAGGGTCAGGCAGCTCTGCCTACCGAAGGTATTTACTAAGGTGACTGGCCAAGTGGTATAACCCAAAATGTGGGAGTTTTAGTCCTCCAAGGTTTTTGGGAGCAACCAATTTGTGGAAAGCTCATCTCAGGGACTTACCTTTCCAGAGAAAATCAGAGAGGCATGAATGGACTGATTTTAACCGAGTTTTAGGAAGCCACAAGGTTAAAAGGGTAAAAGAAGCGTGTGAGAACATTCATCTTAATGATATTCACTCACCCTCTTAGGGTTAAGGGGAGATCTTGACAGCATTTTAAATCTTTTTGTACTATTTTAAGCAGTGCTTCAAGATTTAATTTGCATAACTGGTTGTCGCTGGTTGAAAGGTATAGACCTAAACATTTTATGGATTTAGGAGCCCAAGTGAGGCCCAGGTCTAAGACGTCCTGTTTGAGAACGTTGGAATTAAGTGGGAAAACAGAGGTTTTCTCTGTGTTAAGCTTGTAATTTGAGAGTAAGCCATACTCTTGTATTAATTGTAAGAGGTTTTGTATAGAGGATTTGATAGAGTAATGTGCAATAGGATGTCATCTCCATATACCGCATTTGTTTTCCTCTTTAGTACCTAGTTTGATTCCCTGTATCCCCGGGGACTTCTGTATGGAAACTATGAGGGGTTTTAAATATAGGTTGAATATTAAGGGAGCTATGGGGCAGCCTTGTCTGGTTTCTGCCACTATGGGGATATTGGAAGAAAGGACTCCATTACAGAAGACACAAGCGGTAGGAACAGAGTAAAGGACTTGCAGCCATGAAATAAACCTGGAAGGGAGGCCATATATGTAGAGGGTCCTGAACAGAAACTGCCAGTCAATTCTATCAAATGCTTTCTCCATGTCCAGGGAGACCAAGGCCATTGCTTGGGGGGAGGTGTCCCGGGACGCGGAGAAGACATAAGACAAGTGGTGTAAGTGGTCTATCCAGTAGCTACCTTTCATGAAACCAACTTGATTGGAATTAATAAGTGAGGGGAGTACTTGTTCCACTCTTCGGGCTAGTAATTTGGTTAGAATTTTCAGGTCACAGTTGAGAAGAGATATCGGTCGATAATTTGAAACTTGTGTCGGGTCCCTTCCAGGTTTAGGAAGAATTACAATGGTTGCATCTAACATTCTGGAGTTATAATCTTCAGCATTTAACATACTTTGAAAGACTGCCAGGAGCCATGGGGCTAATTGGGTAGCGAATTTCTTGTAAAAATTAGGTGAGTACCCATCTGGCCCCTGGGCTTTATCTGAGAGTCGGTCTTTGATGACTGCAATAATATCCTCTTCAGTGAAAGGTGTAGTTAGCCCTTCAGCTTGTGTTGAGGTGAGTGTGGGAAGGGGAAGACTATCTAGATAATGATCTACTGTGGCCTGAGGTGGGTGGTTAGACATTTGAGTATACAAGTTTTTGTAATATTGCCTGAATTCATTAGAAATATCTTTAGCTTGACTTAAAAGAGGTCTTTGGGGATCACTTTGTAGCACTGCAATACTTTTTGATGATTCTGTTTTTGTGAGTCTGAGGGCCAAAAGCTGACCAGCCTTCTCCCTCTGTTCAGTATATGTGGCCTGAGTTTTTAAAATTGTCCATTCTGCTTTTTCTCTTAATAGCTCAAAATATCTATTCTGTAGTTTGTAGTTTAATTAGTGCTTCTTTTTCTCCATCCGTGGATCGTGTGGATAAATATTTCTCCTTTTCTCTAATTATGTCTAGAAGTAACAGTCTCCTGTGCTTCCCTCTGTTTTTCAGTTGCTGACATTTTGATGAATTCTCCCCGAAGAAAGCATTTTAGTGTTCCCCATTCTACAGATGGGGAATGGGTTGTGCCCCAACTGTTTGTTTTAAATTGGTCCAAAGAATCTAATATGCTGTCAGTGACCTTTCTGTCTTTTAAAAGTTGCCTGTTTAGTCTCCATTGTTTATTTGATCCCTAGTTAAGAGAGAGGGAGAGACGGCAGATCACTATAGAGTAATCTGAGCCTACACCCGGGTCCAATCTACTGTCCATCAGCCCAGGCAAAAGAGATTTACTCAACCAAAAATAGTTCATTCAAGATTCTGAGCCATGAACAGCAGAACGGAATGTATATTCCTTTTCTTTTGGGTGTAGTACCCTCTATGGATCACATACTCCCATATGATCAGCTAGATCTCTGACTGTTCTTTGGGCAGGGGAGAGACCCCCAGTACTTAGTTTCATGGATTTTTCTAAGAGAGGGTCAAAAGGAAGATTCCAGTCTCTCCCTAGAAGAAATGGGTATCCTGGAAGGGTGTCAGTATGTGGAGAGAAGCTCCATGAAAAAAGAGGAGGAGTCTGAGTTAGGGCCATAGACACTGCCTAACAGTATGTTAAACTACTGGAGTTTACCTTTAACTAGCACATATCTGCCATTTTTGTCTCATATACACTGTTCACAAGTGAAGGGAAATCCCTTCTGAGCAGAATAGCTACCCCTCTACTATTTCGGCTATCACCTGCAGCGAAAACCTGTCCTACCTGCTGTCTCCTCAGTAGGATACCTTCAGCTTCTACAAGGTGGGTTTCTTATAGCAACATTACATCACATTGCAAGATTCCTAGATGTTTAAGCAGTTTCATATGTTTGAGAGGATGTCTAGCCCTCTTTATAGTCCACAAACAAAATTTAAAAGATTGTACCATCAGCACATGTTACAATTGTTAAAACAATTACCAGTGTCCCAAAGATTAGTAATCAGCTTCTGAACCAATTTCAATTTCTTAGTTGGCACCACACTACCCTCCTTTTAGGAGTAAATATAACGCCCCCCCCGCCATCCCCTTTGTTCCCTCAATTTCACCCAAATTCCCACCCACCAGAATTAACACTGTAGCCAGGAAAAATGTAAAAACGAAATTATATCTCTTATTACACCACCTAGTTTGGAACCTGAAACCTAGAAAGCAGTAATAAGAACAACCTTCCCCCCCAGTGTGCTTGCCTGTGCCGATCGGCATACTGATGGTCTCCTTCCCTCGCTCACCCAACTGCAACAAAACATGTTATGTTGTTAAACATTAGTAGTGGTAAAAGATATAGAACATCCCCTCTTGGGAGGTTGTATTAACCCTCTGGGCCTGGTTGAGGATATCCCAGTAGGTTGTGCTAAATCTAATAATAAAAAGAACAACTAATCTTAACAAAGAAAGAGAAGAGAGAAAACTCAGAGCACCTCAAGACTCTGCAACAGATTAGGTCTCTTTTGATATAATGCAGCACCTTAACCACTTTGGTGCCAATTACATTATTTGATACAGTGGTTACCCCCCTACAAACATTCAAAATGCAATAAAGAAATAATCTCAGGCAGGAGCCATAGTTAACTGAAGGAACAGTTGTATCTACTATTTAGTCCCCACATATGTAGTAATAATACCCCATTGTCTCTGAGTCAGGGTAACCCCTGGGTTTGTATAGTAGGCTGGTGAAATACAACTCCCTACAAATGAATTAGGCCAGTGTAATATCTTGAGACTCATTAACAGAGAAAGTCCCACTAGGCCTAATGCAATCTCTTGGGCCTTGTAGTTGCAGACTGAGAAATAAAAGAAAACTCTGAAAGTCTGAGATAGTCTTAGGCAACCAATACAGCAGTTATATCCACCGCAAACTAAAGTAGCAATAACAGTCAGATGCTAAAGCGACTTCGGGAAACAAAATGTAAAAGTAAATAAAGGGTGGAACTCCCCGTGGTCTGTCAGGTAATAAAGCAATATGCTCACTTGCCAAAATAGCTGATGTTTAAGCAGGTAGCTGAATGAGTGTACATGGACAAAGTCCCCTTCAGGACAGAGCTCCCTTTATCAGCCGTACTTTAATTTGGATATGGCGCCCATTAGGCTGGGGCCATGTAGCTTAATGAACAGCTTGGATAGTTATGTAAAGTCAGATAGAATAGTAATTCAATAACACAATTGCAATATTCCTGCTATACTTCATCAAAAGATAACGCCTACAAACTTCCAGGCTCTCTAAGTGGTCGGTAAATAAAGTTGGATGCTTCTGTTTAAAAAAAAATTCCATTGCAGGATCCACTTCTTCATACGGGGACCAAGATCCATCCAGGAGGACTTGCAATTTTGCAGGGTAGGCCATTCAAAATGTTATTCCATAGGCAATACATTTAGAAACTATTGGATGGAATGATGCCCTGCGCTGGTGAACAGTTGCTGGCAAATCCTGTGTAACACATTTCTTCTGTCTTTCCCATAGAACATCTTGTATTTCCCCCAGTTTCATCAAGACATGCTGTTTTTCCTGGAAGTTAAAAAATCAGAAGATCAGGGGTCTATATTGAGCATTTGGTGGAGGCATGGGTCTCAGTACCCGATGTGCCCTCTGGAGAAGATAAGCAGACCCAAAAGGAGAAGCCCTGCCAGTTTAGATAGCAGTTTTTGCACAAATAAAGTGGTAGCCAAACCCTCTTCCCTTTCTGGTAGTCCATTTACCACAACATTGTTGCGCCGGCTTCTACCTTCTAAGTCCTCAATTTTATTTTCTAGCTTCTTGATGGTTTGGCAGTTAACAGTGATGAGAGAATCTAGTTTGTCTGCCTGCTTCTCCACCGAGACAATGCGGGCCTCATTGTCTGACGTGTGCCTGGTAACATCCTCTAGTGTATCTGAAATCACCTTAACATCTGATACCAGGGAGTGAATCTCATCTTTGAAAGATTGGAACTCGAGAAGAAATAGTTCCAGAGTTAGCGGAATCGATTCTGTGGAGGTAGGGTAAGAAGCTGTTGCTGTATGCATGTGGCCTGTGGTAGGAGGCTGTGCCCTTGGTTTCTTTGGTGTTTTCTCCAGTGTGACAGACGGCATGTGTCAAGGTGCTGCCTGTCACATCTCTACCTCCATTTTGACCCCAAATCCACTTTCTGTGAACAGGGGAGAATTTTCTTGTCGATGGGTGAACAATCCTCGAGCAGTTTGCTGCAGAAATGTGAAAAAAGAAAAGCTAGTCAGATGAGTGGAGCACAGACAGAGCATGTCTTACTCAGCTGCATCATGTGACTTCTGGCTGACAGCTTTCTATTAGCAGACCACTATTTCAGTAGTGGGTACAGCAGATAGCAAGGCTAAGGGCTGGACCACACCTCAATCAACCAATCAAAATTTTACCAGATAAAACACCTTTGAGATTAGCTAATTTTCAAGGTGGACCTGGGCAATGAAATACACATCAAAAGAAGATTGTTCCAGCTCAGCCCACCTCAGTATAAAAAAAGTATCATATTTGGGGAGGAGTCTGAACCAATCAGTTGCCTACAGACATCTCTATACAGATTGGTAAATAAGACTCACTTACCACTCTACTATAAAATAAATCTGTTCTCTTTACTTCATCAAAATGAACACACTATTTTTATAAATTCTTATACCAGATACAGTGTGACATTCTGTACAAATGTTTTGGAAATATCCTTCCTCAGTGCAAACTTGTAACTGTTAAATAATAAATTACAATGTATATTTATTTCATCATTATACTTTCTTTAAGAAAATAATTTTTCTATAAATTTTATCAAAAATCTCTTAACCAAATCAAATTAGTTCTCGCCCTAAATATTCAAACATTGGGATGTAATCAGTTTATGATTGCCCCATTATTGTTCTATAATAAAAATAGAATCAGTAGTCAACCTTCATAATATTTAGCAAAGCAACCAAAGTAAAGCCCTTAAGACCACAGCAATCATTTAACTGCAAAAGCCTCATAATTCTCACCTGCCTACTCTGTTCTGAATCATAAAGAGGTTCTCCTGTATTTTTCATTTCTGTTTGCTATAACAAATAGAACAAACGTGTTTAAATCCCCAAGTACTAATTCTTTGAATTTTAGCTTTTATGTTTCTCATTATAAGCACTTTCTTATTAAGTTACTGTTGTATGGTCCTGCTTTTACCTTGTAGTATGTTTCCTGCTTGTATATTTGTTGCCAAGTTTTTCATTAATATTTTCAATGTTTCCTTTGTTTTCTAAACAAAAACAAAACCCCTTATTGAAGACACTAACTGGAATCTCCAAGAGCACATATCACCTTTTAAACATTGCAGTATCGTGTAAAAACATTTACACTTACTTAAATTAGTAGTAGCAGAGTGTGGCATGACCTCCTGTTCTCTCTATATGGAGATAACACTCCCTCTTCTGCTCATGCTTTAAATAGTGTGCAGGCTAGGAATCTGGCTCAGAGCATTGCGTGTCACCACGTGATGTCACAGGACTCGCGCAGTGAATTGCGCCAGCTCTGAGTGCCTGACCTGCTGTCTGTCAACAAAACAGCACCTCAGTACATATAAGGTGTCCTGCCTGCCTCTCTCATTTGTTTTTTACCAAATTCAAAACTTCTAGTTACTGCCTATATTCCTATGTAGTGAATACACCCATCTTCTCTTTTTTCAAAAGGTTAAATACAGATACTAAATGTTTAGTCTATTACATGCTGGGTATAAGAAGGCGCCATCATCCCAGGCAGATAGTATTTTTGGCAATGTGTTGTTAAAAAGTATAATCAAAAAATGCAAGGCAAACATTTTCCTTTTGCATGTAGAACTTATTATTTTCGTACAGCTTGCAGTTCTGTTCTACAATGAACCTAACAATTTACTTTTAAATATGAGGGTTTTAGTAAAGGTTATTCTTATAAACTAAATTAAATTGCATACAGAGTTCAAAGGGAAATATCAAATTGAATGCTAGTCATTTTACCTCTTTGGCTTGGGGTAATGTGCCTATAATTGCAAATCCAATATTACATACAATATATATAAAGAATCTTTTTGTATGTGAGTATCTAACAACTGAAATTTATGTGTTTCCCATAACTTAAATTCTATTTCTATACATTACCAAGTAGTCCATTGTATTGCATTTTATTTTAACCCTGTTTCCTGTTTCTGTTTATCATCCTTCAAGTTTTACAAAATAGGCTGCCAATCAATGGAGTCATTAAGTCTAAATCTAAAATTTGTTGCTTCAAATCTATCAATGTAGTATGCTTCCCTAATACAAGTTTTTTTCTTGTAATCCCCTCCTCTTGGATCTGGAGTTACCTTTTCTAATCCAAAAAATCTTAACAGGAGCAATTGATGTCTCAGTTTGATGAAGTGTCTAGCCACTGAAGATGTTAGGTTAAGGCACCTTATATCACTTTTATGTTCTGATATATGTTGTTTCAACATTCTCTCTGTTTTTCCCACATATATTTTATTACATGGGCATTTGAGTATATATACAACCCCTGTTGCTGAACAATTTATAAACTGCTTTATAACAACTTTTTCATCCCTTACACTATTCCTTATTTTTTTATTCTATAAGTATTGTGACAGTGGGCACAGTGTCCACACTGATAGTTACCTTGTACCTCTGTCAAGTTAAAGAAGTGTCTTGGGGTTTGGTCTGGTAATCTATGTTCAGATCTGGCCAATCTGGTTCCTAAAGTTCTGTTCCTTTTTTGGAACAGTAAGTGGAAACTGTTAAAAAATATGTGTGGTTTAGGGCGTTCCTTGTAAGATACCCCAGTGTTTATTTACTATGTTTCTCATTTGATAAAATTTGTCATTGTATGTTGTAGAAAATTATATCCCCTTGTCTTCCTGATCTCTATAGGTAGGTGCCAGAGGACTTTCCTGTCTTTAGTTTCTGCCCTTTCTATGGCCCCCGTAGCACCTCTGTTTTGTAACCGCTATGTTGGAATCTCTGAGACATCTCAGTACTAGCCTTCTGGAATTCTGCAAACTCTGAACAATTTCGTCTGGCTCTCAACATTTGTCCATAAGGGATTAATTCAACAAGTATTTTCAGATGGAAACTGTATGCATGAAGGACTGCATTTTTATCTGTGTTCTTTCTGTATAATTTTGTGGCTAATCTATCTTCTTTTTTATAAATACATAAGTCCAACTATGGAATTTCTCCAGACTTGAATTCATGATGAAAGTCAAGTGGACTGTACAGTTATTTAGATACTCATTAAATTTAAGAAGTTCTTGCATTGTTCCTGTCCAAATCGTGATTATATTGTTGATAAAACATTTCCATAATCCTATCCTGTTCATGAACATATTCCTCTCATTAAAAACAAACTCTTGTTCAATGTAGCTCATATCGATATTGTCATCGGAGGGTGCCATGCTGGAGCTCATTGCCATGCCTATTACTTGTAGATAGTACTGGTTCTCAAATTTAAAATAGTTCTGATTCAGGACAATCTCTGCCTATTTAACTAATAATTTGTTGGATGGTTTCTCCTCCTGTCTGACCGAGCCTAAAAATATTTTAAGTACTTCACATCCCCACCTATGGGGGATGGAACTGCATATATCTTTCATATCTCATGTTACTAATATACAGTTCTGTAACATAACATTTGTTTCATATAGTTGTTCTAATTTGACTATAATATCAGTTGAGTCCTTTATATATAATTGTTTGTTCTCTACATATGGCCATATATGGTGGTCATTGAAAATTGAAAGAGGTTCTAGTATCGAATAATTTTCTGATACAATCGGCTGTCCAGGTGGGGCCCTCAAATTTTTATGAATTTTGGGGAGTATGTAAAAAAATGGGAGTACTAGGTGTATTTCTATACAGTACTTCTTTTTCCCCACTCCGTAATTTTATTATTCTCTGGAGCTCTGTTAAGTAATGTTCTTACCAAATCCATAATCACTTGGGTTGGATCTTTATCCAATAGTAAATAATTATTTTTAACTTGTAATAAATCCATACAGATCTGTTTATATTATGCATAGTCCATTACTACCACTGCTCCTCCCTTATCTGCATGTTTGATCACAATGTCCCTATTGTTTTCTAGATTTCTTAAAGCTGCACATTGTGCTGCTAAAAGATGATTATTTTTTCTCCTGTCTGTGTTACTTTCCTCTTTAAGTACATTTTCTATGTCTTTGCTGACAAGTACCATATATGTCTCTATCATATGTGGTGTTATAGGAGGAGTGAATTTCGATTTGTGGAGGAGCAACAAAATACAGGACAATATGATACAAGAATAACATACAGTACAAGGAACATGATGGTTTATATTACAGGTATTTTTTATCATAGAATAATTTTTATTATTATTCATTGACTGTATTCCACAAATAGTATAGTATACATACATTTTGTAGTATTTCCAATACAGGTAGGAAAATCTATATGCATTTTAGAATGAGTTGCACATATTGGTACATTTACATATAAGGGACTTGGTGTCATAATCCCATGTCTGTCTACACCATTAGCGTAACAAGTCTAAGGTCAAATATTCTGTGCTCTAGGAGTCTTTGCAAAGGAGACAGAGTAGGAGGCATGAGATCTGATTGTCAGCATAGTCAAATCATTCTCTTGACACCTTGTAGCATGGCCTGTGAGTGCCAGGAAGTGACAGACAGAAAAGAGAAAAGTGAGGGTAGGAGATGGTGAGGAGGAGCTCCAGCATGCAGGAGAGATCTATGTCTATGTCCATATCTTGGCTGTCATATTAGCCATCCATAGGTCTCATTTGGAAGGCCTTCTAGGTGGGAGGGTTGCTGGGGGGGTAATAGTGCTCTACAAAGTAATGAGTTGAGGTATGCCTCCCATTTACAGTAGTACAGTGAGAGTTGTCCTCTACTAGCATAGGTGAGCCTTTCTAAGGTAGCCAGCCTTGCTAGGGCAGAGTGCCATAAGGAGATAGCAGGGGAGAGGGTTGCCACCAGTTCATCAATAAGAGTAATTTGGCTTCCAAAAGGGCTGCCAGGATCCAATTCTTGAGTTGTGGCTCAGGATGTTCTAAGGGGATAGTGTCTCCCAGAAGAAGCATAGGATTGGAGAGGTCAATAGGTTGCCCCAGCACCCCAGAACAATCCATTGCTACCGTGGACCAGAAGGAGACCAGAACAGGACATGGCCACAGAAGGTGCAACATATTGGCCAGGCTGCCTCAGCATCTCCAACAGTCTGCATGTGGGAGAATACCCCATTTGTGGAGGGCTGCTGGAGTACAACACCTGCGAAGGAGAATCTTGAGTTGGATTAGCTGGCTCTTAACGTCCTTATAGATGGAGTGAGCCTGGTGTAGGCAGTGAGACCATATTTCTGGTGCAATGGAGCAGTTTAAATCTTGACCCCATGTGATCCTACAGGTTTCTGTGTGTTCAGACTGTGCCTAATGCCAGGTGCTGTAGAGTTTACAAACTAGACCCCAGGAAGAGAGTTTTAAATGTAATGTGGATAGCCATTGCCATTTCAGATAAGTTGCATGGGACTCACTAATGGACTGTACCACATTGTGGAGTTGTAAGTATTTTCAAAAGTCTTGAGGCTGCAGTGAGTAACAGGTTTTAAGCTGTTCAAGTGACATGATTGTGGTGGAGTTAGGCAAGTACAGATCTTGGACTATATGGATCCCTTTCTTGTCCCATGAAGGCCAGTGGAAAGGTTTATTGTCCATCATCTGGAGCCAGTTGTGCCATAGGTTAAGGTACTGGAATGGTAGTGAGCACATCTGCTTCCTGGTCTTGGCTGCAGCCCTAAGACAAAACCACACTCTCTTAGTTTCAGCCATGACCGGCGTGAGCTTGTTAGGAGGCAGAGGGGTGTTGGTAAGAAGCAAACTAAGGGGGATTCCTTATAAGATATGGGCCTCCAGTTGTACCCATAATGCAGGTGAAGAGGGGGTAGGGACAAACCACCTTGTGACCTAGGCTGAGAGGAAGGACCAGTGGTAGCCTTGCAGCCTGGGAAGTCCAAGGCTTCCCTTAGACCAGTGGGCTCATAGTTTGTTAATGCTCCAATGCAGCTTTTTACCTTCCCAAAGAAAATAGATTAGCTTGTCTAATGGGTGAAAAACCTTGTCTGACAAGGCAATGGGTAAGTTGTTAAGGAAATATGCTACTCTGGATAAGAGAAGAATTCAGATTGCAACAACTTTACCTGGGAGAGAGAGAGAGGTTAAGTCGATGCCAGCGGGATATTTTGATAATTGAGTTATGAGAGGAGAGAAATTCCTGGATTCAATCTGTTTCCAATTGAAGGGTATATGAATACCCAGGTAGGACAGATCGTTGGGGGGCCAGGACAGCACCAAACCTCGTAGACAATCTTTGGAGCAGGATGCATTTAGGGGAGTAACACTGTTTTTTTTTTTTTGTTAATTTGTAGTCCAGACATTTGGACAAATGCTTGCAGTATCTTCAAAACTGGATGGAGAGATTCCCGTGGATGGGCAAGTGTAAGGAGAAGGTCATCCACATAAGAGGCAGTCAGGTAGCAGTGTTTCCCCCACCTGTATGCCCTTGATCTCTTTAGTGGCCTGTAATTTCCAAGTGAGAGGGTCCAGCACCACCAGAAATAGTAGAGGGGAAAGTGGGCACCCTTGCCAAGTGCCACGCTGTAGAGAAAAGGGTGGGGAGATTTCTTTATTTGTTAAGATTCTGGCCAGGGGCTCATTATACAGTACTCGAATCCACTGTCTGAAGTATGGGCCAAACCCATATAGCCTGAGTACTGCATGCAGATATGGCCACTCGACTGAAATGAAAGCTTTTGAGAAATATACCACCATCGCAGCCATGGGAGTGGGAGAATGTAGGGCTAGCCATTTAAGATTGAGAACCAATCTGATATTATCAGCTGCAGCCCTGCCTTTAGTAAACCCAACCTGAGATGGATGTACTATGGAGGGTAGCACTTCCATCATCCAGCTGGGAAGCATCTTAGCTGCGGTCTTGTTGTCAATATAAAAGAGGTGGGACTGTAATTAGCGCAATTTAGCAAATCATCTGATTTTTTTTTTGGGGGGAGGAGGGTGATCAGAGCCTCTAGCATAGTGGGTGGGAGAACACTAGTCTCATGGGCCTGTTGAAGAGCTGATAGTGGGATACTGATTTTGGAGCTCACGAGCTGTTACAGCTCTGTAGTCATGCCCTCTGGCCCTGCAGATTTACCCTTAGTGAGCTGAAACAGTGCAGACTGTAGCTCAGTTTCGGTAAAGGGCTTGTCCAATGCGGCCTTCATAGGTTCCACCAGTTGAGGAGCTTTAGTTGTGGAGCAAAATTCTCTCAGCTGGCACTCCAGTTGGCTTTGTTCTAGGGAGTATGCAATTGGTATAGTTGCTGGTAAAACAGTTGCATGAATTCATTGATCTGTTTAGGGTTAGTGACCACTTCTCCCCTAGGGTTCCTGAGAGCATGGATATGAGAGACAGCTTGCTGCTTTTTTCATTGAAAGGCCAGAAGTTTGCCTCCTTTGTCCCCACTTTCCCAATGGGCATGTTTGGCTCTAGCCATCAGCTACTCAGCTTTTTGCTGGAGCATTGTGTTTATGTGGTATTTTACACCAACTATCTCTTGGAGAGCTGTCAGGGCATCCAGCCATAGGGGCCTTAAATTTAGCCTCTAAGATTGACAGTTTGGTCTGGAGATGGGTCAGGTCAGCCCTTCTGGCCTTGTTTCTTTGAGCTACAAATGCAATAATGTGACTCCACAAAACAGCTTTAAATGCTTCCCACACTACAGCAGCTGAGGTATCCGTGGCACTATTATTAAAGTAGTCCTGAGCCGTACTCCATACCATAGCCCAAAATAAGGGGTCCTGAATCAATTTCAAGTTCAAGTTTATTGCAGGAAAGACTCTGTTGAGCAAGCTCATTCACAAGGAGGTCCTGAGGCACATACACATACAGTTCGCAATTACATAGACAGGAGATATAAAATGTAGAACAATAAAGAAAAAATATATAATACAAGAGGTATACACAATAGAAGTCCTTATGCTATATATGTAGTACATTCCAGCTTTAACCTTGCCCTAAATTATGCAACACATTTCAGCTTAATAAGTAGAGGACAAGTTGGTACCTAGGAAGTTGACTTGGCATTGGGGGGCCTAGTAGCACCTGCATATGTCTTTTAATTTAGAGATAGCTAGTGTTTTGTAGGAGTTAATTGATACGATGCTGGTTAGCTTTAGTATGGCTTGCAGTTGGTTCCAAATGTTTGGGAGGGCGTATGAGACAGCTGTTTGGCCAGCTGTGGTACGTGTCCTGGGAACATCTAGTAGGATGAGAATGGATTTCCTTAGGGAGTAGGCACTATGCGAGATGTGTATGAGAGACATTAAATAGACAGGCAGTTTGTGGAGTAGTAATTTGAGGGTTACAATGCCATCTGGTACCTGAATGACCTTGTCCAGAAGGCACGTAGGTGCAAGAGATGGGGGGGTGGTCAGAGACAAGAATATTGTCTATTTTAGAAGCGACAATGTCCTAGGCAGTGGGAGAGTTAGCCAACCAGAAGTCTATTCGACTATAGGTAGTGTGCACTGTAGAGAAAAAGGAGTAATCCCCCTGAGGGGTGGTCTCTCCACCATACGTCAGTCATTCCCCATTCCTTCATCATATCTTGCAATGTTAACACTGCTTTGGGGTGTGTTTGGGGAGTGGATTTGTATTTGTCCAGAAAAATGTCTAAGGTTAAGTTAAAGTCCCCACCAACCATAATGGGAATATTTGGGTATCCTACAGTAAGAGATTCAAGGGCTTGGTTAACATCCAAGAAGATTTCCGAGGTATCAGTATTTGACACGTAAACGTTGGCAAGCACAGCATGCCCACTGGGATAGGAAAACCTAGCCGCTATCCAGCGGCCTTGAGTGTTGGAGGCTACTTTGTCTTCTGTCCAGGGACATGACTTCCAAACTAAGATGGCTACCTCCTTGGACTTGTTCTTTGCTGAGCTAGCTATTATTGATCCCACCCAGGACTTTTTGAGCCACAGTACAGGTCTTGCAGTGAGATGTGTGTCTTGGATGAGTGGGATATGCACCTGCAAGGAGTGTAAGTGCTTAAGGACCATTGAGTGTTTGGTCGGGTGGTTTAGACCCTTTATGTTCCATGATATGAGTTTGAACCCCATCCTGGGATGTTGCATCTCTATGCCTGAAGTCAAAAACGGTATAGGTACTCACCCCAAGAATCCAGTAAGGATAGATAGCTGTGAGCAGATAAATTGCCCGGGGTATAGGTAGGAAAGTTAGTTGAGGAGAAAAAGCAAGGTGAACTAGCCAGAGAGTGACGTAGCAAGGTTGACCTATTAAAGAGGAGCAGACAGGTGAAATGTACCAGATAACAATCGAAACAGTTATATATCAGTATTCTGCAAGTTCAAAAGTGCATCTACTGAAACATGGACCAAACAGTGTATTTTATAAAGCAGTTAATAATGATCCAAACAAGATCAGTAAAAGATTAATTAAGCAACTAGCTAGAGGTAATTTGGAGTATGCACGAGGGTACTAATTCCCTACCATGAGGGAGGGAGTTGCACAGCCGAGCTAGTCAAATACCTAAAATGGAGAGATAAGGAGTTTACCTGACTGATGTTCTTAGGACTCCATCCCCAGCTATAACATTACAATCATTAAGTAAATTCCCTACCTCAAAAAATTAGTGGTGGGGCAACCAAAGATAACAAGGGTAAAAGGAGAAAAACGAGGGGGGTTAAGGAGTGGATGGTAGGGAGCTGAAAAGTAGAAAGAGGAGAGGGTGGAGTAGGGAGAAATAGGTAGAAAAAGGGGAGGGAGGGGCGAGATGAGTCATCACCTCAAAACATAGAAAAAAACTGACCCACAAGTCAGGTGCTATGAGTAATGCTGGTGAGTTGTAGGGCTAAGTGTTGTACCCACTAAAAAAGCCCACCAATTTTGGTGGCACAGCCTGGACCGATAAGGTGAGGTGAGAAAGTAAAGCAGGGTGGCCTGCCCAAGTGGGATGGGCCTCATGCGTGCGGGGGTGTAGCCATATATTGGTAGGGCAACCCATTTGCAATGTGCAGCCCTGAATGATCCCCCTAGCCACATGAACAACGTTCCCTTTAATATCCCTTACAGGGGAACTAGGCAAAAATGTCCCGATGCAATGTCGGTGGGTAGCAGGTCCCACCCATTACCTGCACCATCCTGGGGTCCTGTAAACTTGATTAGGAATATTAAGGAAGGGGAGCTAAGCAATATTAAAGTGAGAACTACGGGAAGGCATAAATAAATCAGACCAGTGGGGCAGGCTCTCCGGTGGAGGCTGGAGAGGTGATTGGGCACTATAAGTCCTTGGAGAGTGCTTCAGAAAATGTCATGAGCCCAGGCTTGATCGGTAATGCTGTGAGGTCTTGATGGTTATCCACTTCTGAAGGGAAATCTGCACAAGAGTTAATGTCTGCCACTTCCATAAGAAGATCATCTGGAATATCTGCAGTTGCAGGCTTGTTTCCAGGGAGGAGTTCGTCTTTAGTTTGTTTAGCAGGTGGTGCCGTGTCTGGACCCTCAGAGACTGAGTCAGGATTACTGTGGGAGCGTTGGTGTACCCGAGTCATTTGACCTGAGCCCCGCTGTTGCAGAGGGAGGGAAGAGGCGAAAACTGGCAGTTGCTGAGCATACAGGTTGTTGTTTACAGGTCCTAGGGATGTTGTAGGGTGATGAGGCCTGGGGGGTGCAGATGATCATGGGACCTTCCGGCCATTATTGTGGTCCTCCTGAGAGCTGCTGCCAGAGGAGTGGTTCCCCCTGTCATGTTCATGCTGCCCTTGGTTCCAAAGCTTCTTGGGAGATGCAGTTCTTAAGGGTATCCAAGGCCAATGTTTAGAGATCCATACCTCCATCTATCAGGGTGTTTCAGCAGTTATGTCTCTTCCTTCATGGGAAACATGCAGGTATGCTAAGTTACAAAATCTATACTTAAATCCTTGTTGTGCCAGAAACTTTTTAGTGGGGATAAATGCTTTCCTGCGAGTTGCCTCTTCAGCAGAGAAGTCCCTGAAAAGGGATATCTTGGCACCATGCCATAGAATTTCTCATCTATCCCGAACTGCACTTAAAACTTTTTCTTTGATTGAGTATTTAAGTATGTAGGCTATAATGGGTCATGGTGATGAATTGGTGGAGTGAAACCACCAGGAATTCGATGTGCCCTTTCACTTCTATTGGGCCATGCCATCTGCAGGGTTTTAAATAATTGATTAGCAGTTTTTTTCTTGGGACTATACTAACTGTACAGAAAGTATTTATACAGATTTTCTAGATGTGCTGTGTTTGTTAAACACAGTAAGGCAAGAGCTATGCATTTTCACAAAGATTTAGCACTTTTATGAGCAAAACGCTAATCAATTTTTAGAGTTAAATAAATCCCTGCATCTGTACCCTAACATCTTATGAATTTCCTCATTTAGGAGGCGCTCTGTATTCTGACATTCAGATCCCTTAGGAATACCGAGGATTCTAATATTGTTGCATCTCCCACGGTTTTCTTGATCCTTGGCTGTTTGCCAGAGTGTAGTTAGCTTGTTGTCATGCTCTTTGGAGGTGTTGCAAGATTCTAGCCTTGAAATTCATTTTATCTTTAAGAACACAAACTTCAGCAACAGTGCCAGACAACGTTGTTGAGATGGAGTCAACCCTTGATAGCAGTGTTTCTAGTAGGGCTGTGGTATGTTGCAGAGAGCTGCCCACATCGGTCGGGTGAGAGGAAGGCTCCGTGGTTGTTGCGGCTAGACTAGCCGGAAAATGTTTAGAGGAGGCCATGTAGTAGTTAGGGTGAGTCCGCATTCAGATAGTGGTGATGAGGAGGGTAGGCAGGCACCACATTCGCTGGAGGGACCGCAGCTAGCAGTAAAAAAAGGTGACTCACCATGGCGCTGTAGTGGCAGAAGGTCTATTAGGCCCAGCTGGGGTTGCAAGGCCTGTTCAGGGTTAATCTGGGTTGCTTAAGGACTGGCACAAAAAGCAATTTACCAAATCCTGAGTGCAACAAAACCCGCACCAACCTAATAAGTAGAGGCTAGAGAGGCATATTTATGTTTCAGGGGGTATGTTATCACTGGATGTTGGCATATTTGCTCGGATTGAGTTAGCTGGGGGCTGAGCTAGAAGCTTAAGCGGCAATCTTCCTCGGTGTCCCACATTACAGGTAATTAAATGAGAATCAACTACAGGATCAGGAAAGGAAACACAATACTAAGGTAGATAATAAACAGCCAGGAAAAACAGATTGACACAATACAGGTAATAGCAGAGATTATCTTATTAAGTGCATAGTATATATGGAGACAGGATTCTCCTGGCAAAGGTAGAAAGGATTAGAGAAAGAGAAAAGAAGGGCTGAAAGGTATAAGGACAAGGTAAATTAAAGGAATGTAAATAAGTTGGGTATAAACAGACACTTGGTGTATGCCTCCTAGGGCTGCCCTTTGTGTCTGAGCTGTTGCTTCCAGCTGAGAACTTTCTGTTAGTCAACCACTATTTCAGTAGTGGTGCAGCAGTACAGATGCTGAGTTACATTCAGCAGCCAAAAATTCTGGGTAAGTGTTCCAACTGCTCCCTATGCCAAGAGAGCAGCTGCTGGCTGAGTCTGAGCAGAGCGATCGAGGAGAGAAGTCAACTCAGCGGAGATAGAAGCCTAGATTGTGCATTCCAAGAGGGATTCACCCAGGTAGAAATACTGTCAAAGAATCCCTGCTTCTGCACCTGTTGGAGTCTCTATCCCAGTCGGTGAAGATCAGTGAAGCTCAGTAGACAGTGAGGCTAGGCCGCACTTGACGTATGCCTCCTAAGATTATCTTTTGTGTCTGAGCTGTTGCTTCTGTTGTTTCTTACTGAGAGTGTACTATTAGCAGACCACTATTTCAGTAGCGGGTACAGCAGACAGTAATGCTAGAGGCTGAACCACTCTTGGTGTATGCCTCCTAGGGTTGCCCCTAGGGTTGTCCTTTGTGTCTGAGCTATTGCTTCCAGCTGAGAACTTTCTATTAGTCGACCACTATTTCAGTAGTGGTGCAGCTAACCACATAGTCATTAAATGTTTAAAATATCTAAAACTACTTGTCCATTAATTTCAGTCAGGGTGCACAACACTATACACACTTCGAGCCTTACTCTACCACACTGATGCCCACGTATAGAGGATAAGGTACCGGTGCAGTAGTACTACTCACATTGTAGTGTTCTGATGCATCATTTGTTTATGCCAGGCTAACATCAGAAAGCATGAAGACACAGAAAAGGGAGGAGAAAATGTTGTCTGATATTATCTGGTCACACCCACAGAAGTGGGAACATGGTCCCCTTCAATGCCCATACTAGCAACAAGGTATGAATTTGTACAGAAACAGACACATTTCTTTAAACAAAGTAACTGTCCCAAAAGCAAATATAGTGAAGTGGTAGCGTGAACCCTTCGAGTCCCGTGGTCCCACACAGTTGGACAGGTGTACAGGGTAAGTTAACAATGCAGCACAGATCTGAACATTATAGTGTATTGATACATCATTTAGTTTTGTTGGGGTAACATCAGGAGGCATTAACATACAACAAAGGGTGGTGGAAATGCTGTGTGATATTATCATGTTGTTATATTGATGGATTAAGTACACATACTCATTAGAAAGAGATAATGATGAACTGTTTGTAAGAGGAAAAATCTTACTGTGGTATATCACCCATTGTTGCCCAGCCTGCCTGTGTACCACCAAGGCGCTCGGATGGCAGCAGAACTCATACAGTTGGTGGACCATGATGATGAATGTGTCTTTTAGTAAGATTAGATAGTTGTATGTTATTTCTGTTACTTGCTGCTGGTTGTCTGTGATTGGTTGTGTTGCCTTGGTCCTTCCCCTACTTGCAATGTATGTGTATGTGGGGTTGGGGGATGTGAAGTTAGGGTTTTAAACCCTAACACCAAATTTCCTCACTTTTGTCACTGTGAAACAACCCTAACTGATGCATTAATGGAGTTTTTTGCCATGAATTTCCCTTCTTTTTAAGAGTGTGCACTATAAATAGCGAATGGTATGTGGTGGTGGGAGTGCAGGGCCCCCATTTCTTTATAATTGCATGTGCTTGTGGGAGCTTGGCTCCTCCGGGCCTTGCACACCCATGTACACAGAAGCAGGAAGCCATACTGCAGCTCTGTAGTGTAAGGAAGCCTTGTAACAGTGATTTGCCAATTTCCCTTCTTTTTAAGACTGTGTAATATAAATAGTGAATGGTATGTGTTGGTGGGGGTCCTGTTCTCCCACCATGCTGCCCATTTCTTTGTTATAACCCTAATACTAATACTAACACTAACAGTAATGCTAATGGCAAATCTAACGGTAACACTAATGGTAATGCAAATGGTAATGGTAATGCTAATGGTAGTGGTAACAGCAACGCAAATGCTATCATTAATGCTGACGGTAAACGTAACATAAATGCAAATGCAAACACAAACAGTAACGTAAATGGTAACATAAACACAAACGGTAATGCAAATAGAACACAAATGCTAATGCAAACACAAACGTTAACGGTAACGCAAACAGTAATGCAAATGGTAACGGTAACAGTAACGCTAACAGTAGTGGTAATGGTAATGCTAACACTAACACAAATGCAAACTGTAATGCTAACAGTTAACGGTGACACAAATGCAAACGGTAATGCAGATGTAAACGCAAACGGTAATGCAAATGCAAGCACAAATGCAAATGCAACCACTAGCACTACCGCGAATGCTAACAGTAACAGTGATGCAAATGGTAACACCAACGGTAATGCAGACGCAAACACAAATGCAAACGGTAATGCAAACCGTAATGTAAACGCAACCACTAACGCAAACACTAATGCTAATGCAAATGGTAACACAGACATAAATGGTAATGCAGACGCAGGCAAAAACGGTAATGCAAATGCAAGCACAAACACAAATGTAACCGCTAATGGTAATGCTAACGCAAACGTTAATGTCAATGCAAACGGTAGTGGTAATGCTAACGCTAATGGTACGAGTAATGATAATGGTAATGCTAACGGTAACGGGAATGCTAATGGTAATGCTAGCACTAATGGTAACTGTAACGCTAACGGTAACACTAGTGCAAACGCAAGCACAAATGGTAATGCAAATGGAACACAAACACCAATGCAAACACGAATGCTAATGTAAACATTAACGGTAATGCTAATGCTAACGCAAACACAAATGTTAATGGTAATGCAAACAGTAATGCAAATGGTAATGGTAATGCTAACACCAACAGTAACGGTGACACAAATGCAAATGGTAATGCAGATGCAAACACAAATGGTAAGGCAAATGAAAGCACAAATGCAAACGCAACCACTAGTGCTGCCGCGAATGCTAATACTAACAGTAACAGTGATGCAAATGCAAATGGTAACACTAACAGTAATGCAGACACAAACACAAATGCAAACGGTAATGCAAACCATAATGCAAGCTCAAATGAAAACACAACTGCTAACGTGAATGCTAATGCTAACGCAAATGGCAAATACAGACATAAATGGTAATGCAGATGCAAACACAAATACAAATGCAACTGCTAATGGTAACGCAAACGCTAATGCTAACACAAATGCAAACATTAACAGTAATGTAAACAGTAACGCAAATGGTAAGGGTAATGCCAATGCTATCGGTGTGGTAATGATAACGGTAACGCTAATGCTAATGCTGATGCTAACGGTAACACTAACACTAATGGAAACGGCAACGCTAACGGTAACACTAATGCAAACACAAGTGCAAACAGTAATGCAAACGTCAACGCAAATGCAAAAGGTAACAAAAATGGTAACACAAACAGGGGCATCAAGAAGTGCAGTGAATAAGAAGAATGTGGGCATAATAATGGGCCTCGGACATGAAAATGAGCAGTTGGAAGACCAAATTACTAACATCTCGTGAATCATACTAGATAGAAAAAAAATTAAAATATCATGTTATTTATGGCTTTCCAGACTAGTTCTGCATTTAGCCCCCCAAAGGGGGACTAAGAATTTTGGGGACAAAAAGTCTAACACGAACCGTTTTCGAGATACGGGCTCCGAAAGGTGCCACGGATGCCGCAATGTTAACCTATGGGGAAATTCTGCTGCTTCAGAATGCTGTAACTTTGGGACCCTTTGTGTGTTTTGGCACCAAACCACAAAAGGCACATCTGTGGGATCAGGACTTTCTACCCTCCAAATTTCAGCCCAAAAGACCAAACCGTTTTGTTGCAGGAGGGTGGCAAATATTTCCTGTTATGTTGGCTATAGTTTTGCAAAGTACTTTCACAAATCATGACACTTTTGTGAGAAAAATTATGAAACCTTCGAATTTGTGAAAATGTTTTGTGAATGTACTTTTAAAAAAATTTAAATTTAATTTCTTGGAGGGGTTTAACCTCTCAAAAAAGATATGGCTAGCATCCTCAGGACTCAACTATGTGAACACAAGAACTGTGTTTCTAGAGGGTCCCAATTTTAAACACCAGGCATTTTTCTGAGCTGTAACTGAAAAAAAAATTGGCTGACACATGAAAGTAAAAGGCCCATTTACGACACTAAAAATGGCCAGTCACAAAACTTTCATGATTTTTGTTAACTTTTTCCATTGACTATAATGGGAACATTGTTTTTTGAATAACTTTTGAACAGTTTAATATTTTTTTATGAAATCTTCAAAAGACACATCTGGGACCCTGGCTGCATCTTCCCTGAATATTTAAGACTGAACAGACAAACTGTGCTGGCTGTGGGCATGAGCAAAGAAATGCGCAAAAAGTAAATTTTTTGTGTTTTTTGGCATTCTGTAGCTCCGCAACTGTACATCTGACCATAGAGCAACTTGTCAGATCCAGAGATCGATGGTGCCAGACTACGCATGCAAATTTTCTGACAAATCCATCATATGGTGGCAAAGTTATTAAGGTGTAAAATTTGAGGTTTTGTATGAAGGTGTCTACTCAGCCCTAACTATAGTGGCACTACCGTGCCACTAGAATTAATATATATGCTATGCAAA
Organism: Neoceratodus forsteri; assembly: GCA_016271365.2. NCBI lineage: Eukaryota > Metazoa > Chordata > Ceratodontiformes > Ceratodontidae > Neoceratodus > Neoceratodus forsteri. The sequence goes on along the minus strand of CM028132.1, from coordinate 228,340,723 downwards.
AAACTTGGCTAATGCATCATTTAGGGTTAAAACACAAAAGTAAGGACATGAAATGTTTAGGGCTGCCCCTCCTCCCGTGGTCCTGCCCTTCATCCCGAGATTGACAGTTGATGGGGTGTATCCTTGGGGTTGTGAGGCCTAAATCTCACCCTATTCCATGTGTAATCATATTCACAATCCACAGTAAAGAAGAATGGGGTGAAATTTAGGTCTCACAACCCCAATGACACACCCCATCATCTGTCAATTGTGGGATGATGGGCAGGTCCACGGGGAGGGAGGAGGCAACCTTTTTTTTTTTGTTTAGTTATTTAACCAGGTGAGACACACTAAGCTGAAAACTTTTTTACAGGCACAACCTGGGAGCACAGGAAAGTTAAGTGACTTGCTCAGGGTCTCACAGTATGCATGTGGAAGCTGTGGGATTCAAACCCAGGTCTGGTCTGCTGGATGTAGCCAGATTTGCAGCTCAGAGCCTTAAACCACTGCGATATACTGCCTCCCAAAACCCTAAACATTTCATTTCATTACTTTTTGTGTTTTAACCCTAAATGATGCATTAATGAAGTTTTTTGCATAGAATTTCCTTACTTTTTGAGAAAGAATATTAAAGAAAGTCATACAAGTTGGTGGGAGCGTGGGGCCCTTTGTGCTCCCTCGCTCCCACCAACTTGCAAATTTCTACAGAATTCCACACCTGTTTACATTTTAGACACCTAACAACTGAAAAGTACATCCATGGCAGAAAGGATAGCTACCCTATAAATTTGAAGCCTAACTGGGTCATAATGTCATATGTTTAATAGTGTACGGCATTATGCACGAACCCCTGACCTGTGCACTCTCCGTGTTGGACCCCCTGGAGTTAGAATCCTAAGTGGGGGGGTGGGGCGTAGCCCCCCAGATCAAAATAAATAAATAAATTGTGCAACGTGATTAAGTCACACGGCATTCTGCCATGTGACATTTTGACCCCGTGCCAATTTGAAGCCAGTACCACAATGGAAAACACTGTCCAAAAAATTTAAACTGTGCCACTCAATATCTCCACAAAAAAATGTACTGTCCAACACATAAACACCATAACTGACATCTACAGGACATCCTGTCAACACCCTCCAAATTTCAAGTGAAAAGACTGAACGGTTTCTGAGATTTTTAATTTTAAAAACTGTAAAAATTGGGCTATCTTGGTCCCTCCAAATCTGGCCATTTTGTCCCTCCCTTGTGATCAAAGAATTTGAAGGCTCACGATCAAAGAATAAAAAATAGTGAAAGTAAATTTTTACACAAAAGTAAATGAAATCACAACCATGCCTTGATAGAACGAAGCCCCTGGGCAAAACCCCACCCTTATTTGGCTTTACAACCTACCCCTGAGCTGAGAAAATAGATGTTTTCAACTGGCCATCTAGTTGTGCCCTCGCGATCAATGATCGCGGTCAAACAATCCCGCGATCAAAGAATTTATAGGCTCATGATTAAAGAATTTGCATGCTCTCGATCAAACAATAAAAAATGTGGAAAGTCAATTTTTAGGCAAAAATGGATGAAACCACAAAGAATCTGCAGGCTTGTGATCAAAGATCATTAGCGAGCCACGTTCAAAGAATAAAAAAGTTCAAAACTCTATTATTTTACCATTTTGAAACCATGGCCATGGCTCGATAGCGCGAAGCCCCCTGAGTAAAACCCATCTACGTTTTACGTCAGGAGTGACCCCAATCCGAGAATTTTTCCTTTTTTCTGACCTCAAAGTGAAAACAAGGTGGCAGCCATCATGATCAAAGAACTCCTTGCGATTAAAGATTCTTTGATCATGAGCCTGCAAATTCTTTGATCATGAGGAGGGACTAGATGCCCAAAACCCCATTCTTGTTTCACAAAATAACCATATAAATTTTCCCATTGACTTATAATGGGAATTTAAAAGTTTAATAACTTTTGAATGGATTAATATTTTTTCACCAAATGAAAAGCAGCACATTCCTTGACCCAAGTTCTGTCAGATAAGCCAAGTCACAGAGTGGTAGACAACATAATGGCAGCACAGCTGCACGGAAAAAATCCCCCAAACTGCCCACATAACTAGCAAAAAGTGCATTTTTCAGTGTTTTGGTGCGCAAAACTGATAAATCTGATTGAAATGAAATTTGGCAGATCAAAAGATCTACCATGACCCACTGTGCATACCAAATTTTATGCAAATCCATTGAATGGGTTCAAAGTTATTAATGCACAAACTTTCAAATTTAACATAGAAGTGCCTACTCAACCCTAAATGTAGGGGTGCAACTGTTCCCCTACGCTATATACAGTAGTAGCCACTGACATTGCTAGCTATTTCCAGATATTTTGTGAAATTTCTGATGAGTTTCTCTCTGCAGCACCTACTGTAGAAATGCAGAAAGCATTAGATATTTCTGGAAATATCACAGAAATTTTGGGAAATAGCTGGCAGTGTCTGTGGCTGCCACTGTATATATTCATTACAAAAAACTCTGTTAATGGAACAGTTAGAACTGTTCCACAATGAAAAAAGCAGGGAAATTCAGTGTTATGGTTTTCAACCCTAACTCCACCTCCCCCCCGCACACACACGACACATACAAGCATGGGATGGTACTAGGCAACAACCAACCAGAAACATACCATAAGCTATTAGAAAGAACATAGAACTCTATATGCATACCACAAGAGGCATCCATTATGTTTCAGCAACTGTATCACTTCTGCTACCATCCCAGTGTCTTGGGGGGGTGTACCCACTTGCTGTACAGCCATGTAAGATGGCCATTGCCTAAACTCTGTATCTCCATGCAGATAGTAGAACAATGCCCATGAGTCATGATATGACTGCATGGGGAATTGGACCCTGTTCTTTTATCCCTCCTTTCAAATAGAACAACACTGTGTATATGTCTCTGTGCAACCATATATTTACATGTACCCAGCTTCCTATTCCTGTCTCAGCATAGCACAACACTATGTGTCAGTCTGCCCATATGTTGCAGTGTGACCTTGTGTTTGTTCAGATACTACACTCCTACCCCTCTGTCAAGATATAACTACAACACAGTGTATATGTGACACTATCCATATGTCACAGTGAGAGTACATGGTGTTTATATCTTGCAGTGCCATTCCTCTATTGACATAGGCAACACAACACATACTGCAAGTTACACAAACTATATGTCAAAATGAGAACAGTGCAACATATGCATAGCAGTACTCATGTATTGTGTAGTACTGTGTCAATAGACATATGGTAGTACATTGTCCAAAACATCCTTTTTTAACTGTGACATATGGACAGTGTGACATATTGCTAGTGTAGCACTATCTTGACATAGAACTGGGATGGTAGGGTTACATAGAGGATAATGCCTGATGTACAGGTGACAACCATTATGTAATCACCTTGACTGGTTGCTAGGGCATCAGTAAGCCTCAAGACTGTAGCTCTAGATGTTAACCATTGCACTAGCAAGCATAACAGCTGATTACAATGTGGTTATCACCTGTACATCACGCATTGATGTTTATAGTGCATGGGACTCGAAATGACAGGTTACCCCCTCCTCTGAGCACAAGTAATTTAGCCTTGCCTTATTAACGAATCTGCACTATGGCCATATGAGCGTACAGGATACACAGACTAAATGACAGCAGGCTGAAACAGCAGCAGAGTTAAAATCTCTATCAGACATGGTGATCACTAGACTCAGTAACAGTAAAGTGTGACAGTTGCAATGTTATTTGAATACTGTACTGAGACTAACAATTGTGTTCCTCGTGTGTAGAATTCTAAATAAAAGTGACATTCTGTTTTGTTAACCCACTGCCATGACATTGATGAGAGGGGTTTATAAGGTTCTGATCCCATGCCAGTGGGATTACATGATTGTAAATGGCTTATATTCAGTGGATAATGAAGACTACCCATACATTATACAATAACATGAATAGTGTGTTCTATGCATTCTGACATACTATCTCAATGTATGGATAAGAGCTCATGGTAGAAAACACAGTGCACTACCACGCCCACTTTTTTTTTTAAAGTGGTTAGTTTTCCATTAGCAGGTTATACAGATCTGCCACTAGAGGGATTCTTGGTCTTTCTACACAAATCACTGTACTCAATCATGGGCAATATGGCCTGGATTATCATTCTACTTCTAATCCTGGCAAAAAGTATGACTCATAAAGCACTGATCCATGCTAAGTCAGAAGTCATCCCAGCCTGGGAACCCACAATCATAGTTCCTGCTGCATCTTCATATTGCTTCCCTACTCTTAAACTGTTGGGTTTTCATTTTAATTCTCATCCCTCTCATCTGGCCCTACTCCCTTTGCCAATGTCTTTCCATGCACTTCCCCTGCTAGCCTTGAATGGCCATGTCAGCATCTCCTATGACCTGGCTAGACGTACCTCAATGACTGAACACCACACAAGAACCCATACAAAAGAGTCCACTTCTACCTGATAAATGCCCTTAAGAAAATGTTTCTAATTCTCCTTTTCTGTTCAAGCAATGTCGAACTAAATCCAGGTCCCCCAATTCAAATCACTTCTCTGTCGGAGTTTGCAGCTGCTCCTGGGATGAAACTGATGATGGTCAATATTCTAAGCTGCTCAAAAAACTTGATCATCTTCAAGTATGGGCAACCCATACTGACCCAGATCTGATTATAATTACCAAGTCATGGCTAAAAAAGACCAACACTGATCCGCAAATTACTATACTGGGCTTCAAGCTTTTTAGGGCTGATAGGGATTTTGGTGGGGGGTGGTTGTATACGCCAAATCAAAATTTGATGTTAGCAGCATTTCCTGTAAAACTAAGCCCAAGGAATACAAGATTGTCTCACTTAAACTTCACCTTCCATCCTCAGAGTGCATCACAATCATTGGTGGCTATAGACCCCTGTCAGGAGGCACAGAAATTCTTAACGTGTTGAAATCCATAACTTTGGCAGCTAACACAGAAACAATAATCTTAGGGGACTTCAATATGGATTGGCTCACTGTTAAATTCCACTCCCTAAAAGCCATCTGTGATGAGCTGGGTCTTACACAGATAGTAACTGAAACCACAAGAATCAATGCTTCTAACTCTGCCAACAGCTCACTCTTAGATGTCATCTTAACTTTGCATCCCCATAAAATCTCAAATTCTGCAGTTTTCCATAATGACATGAGTGACCACATTATCGTTGTATGTACAAGATTCCGATCTAAAACCCAGCAGCACCCGAAATTCAGAATCAAACGTTCATTCCGTAAATTCAACTCAGTAAACTTCCTAACTGATCTAGCTATGATCAGGTAGCAAGACCTATATCTTGCCAAATCTGCTGATGCCGCTGTCTCTGTCCTAAACGACAACCTCACCACCTTAATTAACAAGCGTTCTCCTCTTATTAAAATGAGGGTGTAGAAAATCTCGCATCCGTGGTTCACCCAAGAGCTCAAATCTGCACTTACCAATAGAGACGAGCTATGGACTAGGACCAGGCACACAAAGAACCCAGCAGACTGGCAGGCATTTAGAACTGCCAGAAATGCCTGTGTTAAAAGGATACGTGCTACTAAAGCAAACTTCTACATCTCCACTCTGGAGCAGGCCAAGGGGAAACTCCCAAAAAATCTGGAAGACACTGAGATCCATTGAAGGCCATCCTGCTGCTTCCTCCCTTCCCACCAAGATTATGGCCAAGGACAGGATGGTTGCAAATAAACTGCGAATCCTCAAAGAACTTAACCTTCACTTTGCCACTGCCGGGTTGGCATTTGACTCCTCCCCGTATGCTAACCGAGTGAATAGCAACACTAGCACAGATTCTACACATGCTACTCCACCTCATCCCTTCCAGTTGTGCTTGTTTAGCTACAAAGAAGTCGAAAAGTGCAGGGGACAATGGCCTTGAATCATTTTTCTTGCATCTAGGCTATGCCCAGCTCACAGCCCCCATCCTTCACATCTTCAGCCTCTCAATTACCACAGTCACTGTTCCATCCTGCTGGAAATCTGCCCATGTTCTTCCTCTCTTCAAATCAGGAGATCCTTGTGACTTAAACAACTACTGTCCTATCTCTATCTTGCCCGTTCTCTCCAAAGTGCTAGAAAAACGTATATACAACCAACTAAAAAATCACCTTGAAGCACACTCACTCCTAAACCCGGCCCAATCTGGCTTCAGGTTGAAGCACAGTACCATCTCAGCCTTGGCTAAAGTCTCTAATGACTGGATCCATGCTATGGACACCAAGAAGGTTACTGCTGCAGTCTTTCTAGACCTTGGTAATGCCTTCGACACTGTAGACCATCACCTCCTAATCACCTGTCTTGCTTACATAGGTACCACTCCACTTACCTTACAGTGGTTTAACAGTTATCTCACGGGAAGGATACAAAAAGTCAAAGCTGATGACCTACTATCTGCCCCCCTTCCAACTGCCAGAGGAGTCCCTCAAGGCTCCATCCTAGGACCAATGCTTTTTTCCACTATACATCAACAACCTTGACTCCCATATAAAGAACTCTAGCATACATTTCTTTGCAGATGATATGGTTTTGTACGCATCAGGCTCATCCTTAACTGAAGTCAGGGAAGCACTCCGAGCTGACTTTATCCAGTTAGAAAGCAACCTTATCAATGCCAAGCTTCTCTTCAATGCCAAAAAAACCAAGACAATGATTTTCTCGAGACTTGCCTTGTCTGGTGCCCTACCTACATTCCCCACCTAAAAACTTCATAGTTACCTCCCTAGGTGAACCCTTGGAAGTCATACCTAAATTTAAATTTCTAGGTATGTGGATAGACAACAAGCTTTCCTTCAATGACCACATCGAGGATCTATCAAAGAGGCTTAAAGTAAGCTTGGGTTTCTTCTTTATAAATAGGACCCTCTTTTCTCTCGTGACCCTCAAAAGACTTGTCCAAGCAACATTCCTTACCTTGCTTGACTATGGAGACATTATCTTTATCTCCTCCCCAACCTTGAGCCTGTCTAAACTGGACGTACTCTATCACCGTGCTCTTCTCTTCATTACTAACTCTGTGTACAGGACCCACCACTGTGATCTTTAGGCAGCAGTTGGGTGGACCTCTCTTGCCACTAGACGCCACCTGCATGCTGGCATTTGGATCCTCAAATTACTACTCCACAAACTGCCTGTTTATTTAACGTCTCTCATACACATCTCGCATAGCGCCTACTCCCTAAGGAAATCCGACCTTATCCTACTAGATGTTCCCAGGACACGTACTGCAGCTGGCCAAAGAGCTGTCTCATATGCCCTCCCAAACATTTGAAACCAATTACAAGCCATGCTGAAGCTAACCAGCATCGTATCAATCAACTCCTACAAAACACTAGCTATCTCTAAATTAAAAGACATATGTAGGTGGTACTAGGCCCCCAACGCCAAGTCAACTTCCTAAGTACCAACTGGTCCTCTACTTATTAAGCTGAAATGTGTTGCATAATTTAGGGCAAGGTTAAAGCTGGAATGTACTGCATATATAGCATAAGGACTTCTATTGTGTATACCTCTTGTATTATATATTTTTTCTTTGTTCTACAATTTATATTTCCTGTCTATGTAATTGTGAACTGCATGTGTATGTGCCTCAGACCTCCTTGTGAATGAGCTTGCTCAACGGAGTCTTTTCTGCAATAAACTTGAAACTTGAACTTGAAACATAGCACAGCAAAGTCTATATGTAATGTTGGAAACAACATTCCTCTAGCTAGATACTATTACAGTTTGCATACATGAGGTTTAAAATATGAATTTATTCACAGTTAAGGCACATGTCTACATGCAGGTAGTAGAAAACTGTACATACCTAACAACGTAACTACTTAATAATTCACGTTCTGTGCTTCTATACCTCCATCTACACAGAATAACAATTTCTATATGTTGCGGTTACACTAAGTTTTTTTACACCCTGCATTCCTATCCCTCCATAAATTGGTATATACACACAGTAGAGAGTGGTACCTATACTTTTTTTTATTTTTTATTTTAGTCTTTGGTAACTGGGTAAGGCCCACGAGGCACAAGTGCATGTTTTCAGGGGCGACCTGGGAGCACTGGGCGGTATGCAAGTGGAGGTTGTGAGAATCAAACTAAGGTCTGGTCTGACGGATGTACCAAGCTCGTTCACACCTCGTTCCTCTAACCTCTACGCTATACTTTTATGAGCAGGTGTAACAAAATAGTATGTAATAGTCATAACCATACTTTATTATATTAGACAATTTTAATGAAAAATGTTTTACATAGCCTTCTTAACACCTCACCGCATATTTGTACAGCATGTGGGTGTACCCCACCAAGACACTGTTATGGCAGCAGAAGTGATACAGTTGCTGAAACATGATGATGGATGCCTCTTGTGGTATGTTTTACAGAATTGTGTGTTTTTTCTTTTACCTTCTGGTGTGTTTCTGATTGGTTGTGTTGCCTTGTACCGTCCCGTGCTTGTATGTGTGTGGTTGTGGGTGTGGGGATGGGGGCAGGTGGAGTTAGGGTTGAAAACCCTAACTCTGAATTTTCTCACTTTTGTTGCTGTGGAACAACCCTAACTGTTGCATTAACAGAGTTTTTTGCAAAGAATTTCCTTTCTTTTTGAGAAACACATGCAAAATCTCTAAACCATGTGTGCGTGTGTGTCAGCAAGCAAAATTGTTCCAACATAGAATTTCACCATGTGGTAAATTGTTAAACTACTTTTTTTGACATTATTTTCACAACTCACAGGTGACTGCCCCTTGGATTCATCCCCCCATCCCCAACTCATTGTAATCACTCTGTTTAGAATCATAATATATGACCCACTGTTCTCAACATACACTTGTTTACCTCTGTGTGCTTCAGTGATACAGTCACATTTCCATGATCTTCAAATGCTGTCACAACCCCAGTTATGAATGCATATATCTCTAAATACACTATTGCTTAGATGTATACATTCTTTTTTTTTCAATTCAACTTTTATTGAAAGTTTAACAACATTAAAGGAGTACATCCAGAAAAGGAAACAAGATAACAGTGGAGATATCTGCCATTAAAAAACAGATCATCAGGATGTAAACCTTACCCCTCCTCCAAAAAACCCCCCTTCCCCCAACCACCCACCCAATACACAGCACTTAGGTATAAACTGACTGGAAAATTAACTATGAATTACAATGGAACAGAAAAAAAGGTATATAAAGAACGTTTATACTGCAAACTTGCTATGGTTCTATCCGTTCTAAGATTAGCTAAGAATTCCTGTAACCATTCACCATATGAGATCTCTACGTTATCCTTCCAATGTCTCAGAACTACTTTTTTGACTGAAGCCGAAATCAACCCCATATGATATTTCCTGCCCCAGACACCAACCTGGGTCATGTCCCCCAAAATACAAACCTCAGGGGTAAATAAGTTTTCAAGTCCCAAAGAGGTCGAGATTCTTCTCATAGTCTCCCATAACACCGCCACTTTCGGCAGTGCCAAAAGACATGAAGTAAATCTCCAACCCCTTGCTGACATCTAAAACAAGAGGATGAGAGGCCATGCCCGATCGACCAATTTACAGGGAAAAATAAATATTATGTAACAGTTTAAATTGCATTAACCTGAGCCTATCCTGCAACAGAAATTTGTGACCGCCCCAAATTGCGCCCCAATTGAAATTGTATTCTGAAACAATTGCAACCAATACTGTTTGGGAGCAAGGATATTAGGGTGCAGCCAGCCAATCAACGATTATATACATCCGAGATAGCATGAGCTTTTCCGACCATTGGAATCAAAGTTCCTCAAATCGGACATGAGCCACTGCCCCAGGTCAAGGTGCTCAGTTTCCAATAGGAGATGACGAAGCTGAAAAACTTTAAATATCAGGCACTGAGGATTTGAAACTTATTCAGGATATCATTTGAGGTAAGCAATTTACCTCCATCTTCAAGCAGATCTTTAACCAACACTTTTCCCAATGCAAGTAACCAGGTATCTTTGATAGGTTTGCCATCTATTAAAAAATTAGGGTTACCCGTTAATGGTTGAGCCGGGTCCCCAGTATGAAAATATTTTAGAAAGAAACATAGTTGTACATGTATTTTGACTGAGATTTCAATAGGTGACTTACGCAAAGCCAGGGGGAGAGCTTTCAGCGAACAGTATAAAAAGGCCTCAGGCCTGAGGCCAGAATCCACGATCCGGGATACCTCTAAACTTAACCACAGTGGTGTATAGGTGTTAACCTGAAGATCATCCATTTTTTTAAGCCAGCGAAGGTATTTCGACGCATGGCTGGCCCAATAATATAACGCAAAATGGGGGAGTCTCAAACCACCAGACAGTTTAGGGGCGGACAATTTAAAATAGGACAATCTAGGTTTCTTATAATTCCAAATGAAACCGGAGATTATTCTATGCACTCCCTTGAACCATTTTAGTGGAAGCCATACATTTAACATACTAATAGGGTAGAATAGACGAGGAAAAACGTTCAATTTTACCAAATTAATTCTACCCCAAATAGACAAGGGGATAATCGCCCATCTCCGTAGGTCCGCCTCAATGTCATGCAACACCGGGTCCAAGTTTCTCTGCACTAAACGAGACATATCCCTGGTTAATGTGAGGCCTAGATACCTGATGATCTTGGCATTCCAAGCCAAGCCAAAAGGGGCAATCTCATGCACGCATGTCCTAAAGTTTAAGGGGAAGACCACTGACTTGCTAATATTAAGCTTGTAATTGGCAATAATACCAAATTTATCAATAATATCTAGCAAAATTGGAATGGAGGAGGATGGGTATGAGATTTGCAAGAGCAGGTCATCTGCGTATGCCAAAACTTTCAAAGTGTGCCCCCATACCTGAATACCATGAACCCGCTGCTCCTGTTTAATCCGTATGATAAGAGGTTCAATGTATAAATTAAAAAGGAGCGGGGAGAGAGGGCAGCCTTGTCTAGTACCTAGGAAAAGTCTGAATAAGGATGAGGTTACTCCATTGCACGTAATTCTTGCTGATGGGAATTTATATATAGCTTTGATCCACCTAGAAAATTGTTGAGGAAACTGAAACATTCCATAACCTTTATGAGAAAGTTACCATATACCCTATCAAAAGCCTTCTCGGCATCCAGAGAGACCAAAACCATGGGCTGATCGGAATCCCTGGAGGCCGAGAAGACATGAGCCAAGACCCTTAAATGGTCTGCTGAAGATCTACCTTTCATAAATCCAACCTGCTCAGGTCCAATTAAGCCGGGAAGGACTTTACTGATTCTATCGGCCAACAATTTAGTGAGAATTTTAATGTCCTGATTGAGAAGGGATATGGGTCTATAATTAGAGACAAGATATGAAGATTTGCCCGGCTTGGGCAAAAGTACAATTAAAGCTTCAAAAAGGGAGTGATCAGAGGCCCCTCCATCCAAAATACACTGAAACAGCCATAGTAAAGAAGGAATTAATTCATTTGAGAAAGTCTTGTAAAAGTTGGCGGAGAGACCGTCCGGGCCAGGTGTTCTATCTAAAGGGAGGGATTTGATAACCCGGTCTATTTCTTCTACAGTAATGGGGGCCAAAAGTTGGAGTTGGTCCGTTTCACTCAATGAGGGAAAATTTAAATCCCTTAAAAAGTGATCAATCATATCATCTGACGGAGGATCTTTCATGGGTCCATAAATCCCTTTAAAATAGTTTACAAATTCACCTAAAATATCTTCGGGGAAGGTTTTGATTGGGCCCCCCTCTGAGGAGCGAATGGCTGGCACCACCTGGGAAGACTCTAATTGCTTAATTCTTCTGGCTAATAGTCGGCTAGCCTTCTCCCCTTGGTCTGTAAATATTGCTCTAGTTCTTATGAATGCCCACTCGGCTTGTTCGTTCAGTATTCTGAGATACGAGTCCCTTAACAAAGTTAGTTCTTGTCTATAGGCCTCTGGGGAGGAAGCGGAAAGGCCCCGCTCTTTGTGGCGAATTTTGGTAAGTAAATCGGAAATATGATTCAGCCTTTCTTTTTTTCTACGGGAGGCAAGACCAATCAAAATACCACGAATAAAAACTTTAAAAGCCCCCCACTCCATATCTGGCTTGTCGGTGGAATTTTGATTGAAAGAGATAAATTCTGTTATTTGTGCTGAAATGTATTTAACCAGTCTGGGGTCTTTTAATATTTGGTTATTGATTTTCCATCTGCTCCCTGGTTTAGGTAGAGATGAAAAAGCAAAAGACATTTACTATGGAGTGATCCGATAATGGTCCAGAAACTATACCCGTGTCTAACACCCCAGCCAGGAGAGTGTTACGATTAACACATAATCTATTCTGGATAGGGTGCTGTGTACTTGTGAGGTAAAAGTAAAATCCCGTACGGTCAGATGAAAAACTCTCCACACGTCACATAGACCTAATCCGTCCATCATCTCCCTAACAGCCCTCTGACCCGGGGTTAATCCTTTTCTAGCAGGGCAGGATCTATCTAGTAACGGATCCATAACCAAATTGAGGTCACCACCCATTACGATAGGCAGATTGCTCCAGGAGGAGAGTAGCTCCGTAATTTGGACAAAGAAACTCGGGGTATCAATATTAGGGCCATAAATTGAGCCCAGGATAATTTCTAGGGTGTGCAAGGTACCCCTTACAAAAGCATCCCATACCTATCTTCAACTACTTGAGTCGGAAGAAATGGGACTGATTTATTATCATGACCATCACCCTTTGCTTTGAGAACTACCTTCCGAGACGAAAATCTGGCCAATTTGAAGTCTGCATAGCTGGTTACTTTCAGCCTTCAACAGATGGGTCTCCTGCAGAAACATAGTGTCTGCCTTCACATAGTCCAGGTGTTTTAAAACCTTATATTGCTTTGATTTATGGCGAAGTCCATGCACATTCCAGGTCACCACATTTATATGCCTAGCCATACGGTAAAATGACATCAAAACCTAAGTGAAAAAGAAACCAGCCCCATAATAATAGACCTACAAAAATAGAGAGTGCTGTGTAAAGGGTCCCACCCCCCACCCGTGTCCCAAAACCCGCAAAAACCCCATAGCAATAATAAGACCAAACCCCCAACAACCCCTCCACCCCTAGCCCTCCCGAGCTACCAATGAACATGGTTCCAGCACAGTGAGAAACTCCACCTCGACCCCCCCACCCATATTAATATATCAGTAATCAGGTCCATCCCACAATTAACAGCAACAAGATTATCTTAACCTATCTCTACCCTTCACTTTCCAGAACTTGGTCTAGCCCATCCACAAGGACCCAGGTATACCACTACTCTAAGTCAGTGAAATTAACAAAAGAAAGAGAATGGTATATGACAAAAATATTTGGGCCCTCAATCTCCCTTAACTGGATACCATTGCTACATACACAAATAATATATTGATACATCTGAACCTCTCCCGGTCCTGTCCGCAGCATTCCCCCAATGCAAAGTCCAAGTCATATCTGTTAAGGGGCGCTCCCCTCTCCATCAGCCTAAAACACCCTCGAATATCACAAAGCCAGAATGAGAATAATAATCGGTGCCTTATCAGGGAACGTCACATATAAGGTCCGGTAGTTTCCATACATCCAAAACGTACGTTAAAACATATTCAAAATCAGGCACGCACCCCCCATTCTTAGGGGAGAGTCCCAGATTGTACCCAGTGATGAGAAAATAGTTAACCGGAAGGCAGGCGGTTACCGGAGGTACCAGAAGTCCAGATCCAGATAGTTCTCTTATCGCCAGGGCCTTCACAGGGAACCAGCAATAAGGTAAGAGTCCCGATATCCATTGTAGTGGAAGGATCACCCCGGTAAACAGGGAGTTCAGCAGCTATCAGGAAACACCCTCATGGATCTCGGAACAAATCTGGAAAGAGCTGTTTTAGTGCCGATAGCGCAGCCTCCGAGTTTTCAAAGCTGTGCCAGGTTTCATTCGCCAGGACTTGAACTCGCACTGGGTACCTCACCCGGAATCGAATATTTGCAGTGATCAATTTAGAAATAAGTGGATGAAACGACGCTCTCCTCTGTCGGATGGATAGCGGCAAATCTTGAGCCACCCTCAGCCCTGCACCTTCCCAGGTTAGCTCTTTTCACTCTTTGGCTTTATTTAAAAAATGCTGCCGCTCTAAATAGTTTAGAAATTTGAAGATGAAAGTACGAGGTGGGGCACCAGTCGGGGGCATGGCTCTCAATGCCCTGTGCGCTCTCTCAATAACGTATGATTGCCCGAAAGGTGAAGGGCCAGCTATCTTCTGCACAAAACGCTGGGCAAATTTAATCGGCTCCAGACCCTCTTCTCTCTCTGGAAGGCCTATAACCACAATATTATTGCAGCGAGATCGGCCTTCAAGGTCCTCGACCTTGTTCTCCAGCTTTGCTATCAGCTGCTTCATTGATATCAGATCCGGAGCCAGTTTATCCTGTCTGCGTTCCACCGAACTGATGCGGGCCTCAGTGTCCGTAGTTCGATGAGTCAGATCCTCGAGAGCACGGGAGACGCTTTTAACCGGCTGGCCAGCTCCTTCATTTCGTCCTGAAATGGTTGGAATTCCTTAAGAAAATTAGCCAAGGTGAGCGGCTCTGCGTCGGGAACACCGGGAGCTTGCAATGCGTGCTGTTGATTGCCAGAGGCCCTGGCTTTTTTCGGGGCCTTCTCGGGAGTCGTCGGAGGCGTATGTCTGGGCAAGGAATCCTTGAATTCCGTTTCCATTTTACCGCTCCAGATGCAAAATGAGACGTTCTGACACCCTTTAGTGCAGGAAAGGAGTCACTGGGACCTGAAAAGACTTCATTTAGTTGGTTGGGTAGAAGGAGCTCCAAGAGGCAGCAGCTAGCTCATGCTCTGCACCACGTGATCCCCTAGATGTATACATTCTCTACATGATGCATATTGATACATAGATACATAGACAGTGTCGGCAGATAAGGACCTATGGCCCACCCAGTCTGTCCATTTGAGCTTGTAAGTTCAGTTTGTTTTCCTAGAAGTCTGTTGCCCCTTACCCCTGACCTCCAGAATTCCTTTATGTCTATCCCATGCATTCTTAAATCCCATGATTGTTTCAGCCCCCACTACTTCCTCTGGCAGGGTGTTCCACTTGTCCACCACCCGTTCTGTGAAGAAATTCTTTCTCATGTTTCCTCTGAATCGTCCTCCCTCCAACTTCATCCCATGCCCTCTAGTCCTGGAACATCTTTTTTGCTTATAAATAGTGTTTTCCTGCACCCTGTTCCTCCCTGTAAGATACTTGTATGTCTCTATCATATCCCCTCTCTCCCTCCTCTCCTCCAGGGAGTACATGTTTAGTTCCTTCACATATTGCATAGAACTTCATGAAGAAACAATACATAAGACACAGAAATAAGTTTAAAAAAATGTATTTAATAAATTCCTATGTAGGTGTTGCCGAATTGGGTGGTTGTTCCTGGGATGGGTGAAAAACCAGTTCTGTTACACACTGTATAAAAAAATTGTGATGGTGGTCTTTGATTTTGTTTACCATCAACCCACAATACATATGTTCCATTTAAAAATTAAAATGTTATTTTGTCATTAAAGACAAATACAGAACAATATTAGCAGTATAATTACATAAGTATGTTAGTTGTAATGTTAAACAAGTTATTACATAATGGTAAAACTATTGACCTATCTATCATTTAGTTTCTAAAAGCAATTTAAAGTTTTATGGTTTTAACTACTTCATTATATTGAAGTCTAACTATAATTTCCAAAGGTTACAGAAATACTAAGGCTAAATTTTTTATAGATATCAAATACATTGTCTTGCCATTGACTTAACTACAATATTACATTAACATTACAGCTATATTTTTTTAGACTCACTATTATTGTTTAGCTATACAGTTTATGACTATTTTTTTGCAGTTAAATAAGTTTTTTCAGTAATGGTAAGACATTTTGTTTTGTTATAGTGCAGTCCTATAAGACAAAATATGTTTCTAACTTTTCCTGGAAAAAATAGTATTCTATATTTATGTATATCTTTTTTAGAAAGTAGTTCACTATGCCTATTTACCATAACACTGGTTTACAGTATGAAATATATTTTGTTACTCAAAATTTGACAGATAAACTGTCACTTTTAGAAGGACAGGCCTTTGAAACCACAGCTGACTATAAATTGCATCATCATGGAATATATATCAATGAACATGGCACAATGCATCAACACATTCATAACAAAGGTTGCACTAACCATATGTACTTTTAAAAGTACAATGCAGACATGGTTATCAATGTTTTATTCTGTACATATACTAAGTATGCAAATGGCATAGTGCTGAGATATTGTTGTACCACAGATTACTTCTATAAATCAGTGTACTGTCACTATATCAGATACTGCATAAGGTATATCCTGTAAATTAGCAAGTTCTTATCCTATTCAAAATGTGCCAATGTAACCACATGCCAGCACACAGGATATACAGAAAATATAGCTGGGGTTTCAAAATCGCATCTTCCAGAATTTAAGAAATATTACTTGAATTGGAAAATTCCTCATCCAACCCCTCAATAAAGGCAATCCTATAAAAAAGCA
This sequence comes from Neoceratodus forsteri, assembly GCA_016271365.2. NCBI lineage: Eukaryota > Metazoa > Chordata > Ceratodontiformes > Ceratodontidae > Neoceratodus > Neoceratodus forsteri. The sequence goes on along the minus strand of CM028132.1, from coordinate 228,324,118 downwards.
GGAACATACCAATAGTTTGCATTGTGGTATAGATATGCAGAACTGTATGTAAAACAAAAAAAAACAGTAATTGCTCAAATCTACATATAGATACATATATACAGCCATATACACCTATGCATGTATATGTGTGTGTGTATACACATATACGCACACACATACATATTTACAGCTTCAATATGCTGGACAGCACTTAATGTAATGCAATGACATTAATTGCCATAGATACTTCCACAGCACAATACTCATACAAAACATGTACAATATTTTTTTTTGTTAAAGAAACAAAATAATAATGAAAGCAGCATCAGTGTGCTACCACTCAGTTCAGTTTCAGAAGTATATACATATTTACAACACTGAGTCATATTTTGGTGATTTGTGCAGTCATGTCTGATGACTCAATGATACTTCCATTTGATGAAGATATCACGCAGCCATCAATGGTGTTAGGATAGCATATTAGTATGAACACATAACATAATCAAAAACAAAGCCATAGAGTCATTAAGAATAATATTACCACATGTGCCAAGACATAACTTACTTCCTGACATATAAATGCTATCCTGCTCCCTCGAGTCTGCTTGGATTGTGCTGATGTCAGTCTTGTAAGTAAAACCATTAAGGTCAATCACGTAGAGTATAACAGGAAAAGACATGATAGTTTAACCTGCTACCAAGTCACAAATTTATTTGCTATAAACAGATGTCAGTTTGTCATGTCACTCAATAACAGCAAAGATATGCAAAGAGAGTCTTACACTGTTCATTAGTTCTCTGAATATAACAGTGCAATTGAGCCAAACTGTTAAATGCAGTATCACAATTGGAATCCATATTAGCAGGTGTCACAGTCATACATAAACAGCACTACATACTTAATGAGTTGCAATCACCTTGTTTGTATGAAGATAGATAAGAGGCAGTCACAAAAAATTATTCTGAAACACACATCAGACTTAAAGAGCACCTTCTTAGTTAAGGAATACCATCCAGCATGAGCGGTGTCATTAACTGACCTGTCTCTGAGTCTCCATATGAAAAGTGGCAGAAATTTGACCTTGGGAAAAATAAGTCATAATCCACTTAAATTTGTATTTTCCTTAACACTGACAAAAGGACCGACGTCCTACTCCACAGAGCATGACCCTATGCCGGCCCACACATCTCTGATTTTTTTTGTGATGTGACAAAATAAAGGCTGTGTGAGCATGCCCCATTCACTACTATAGGGATGAGATTGTAACATGTGTTTATACCCTTTCCTGTTCCAATTTTAATAAATCAAAGCACTCAATTGACTAATAGGGTCCCAATTATTCAATCAATTGCTTTGATTTATAAAAATTCCAACAGCAAAGGGTATACAAAGATGTTAAAATATCATCCCATACTACTGAATCTGGTTCACTCATGCAGCCTTCATTTTCTGAGATCACAAAACAGAGTTGCATGGACTGGAGTTGTTTGTGACCCAGGAAGTCTTTTCGTAAGCGCTAAGGGAAAATACACATGTACAAATATTTTTTTTTTCCTGTGAAGATAGATTTCTGCCAAATTTCAAGTAGGAACTCAAAGACAGATCATTTCTCAAACAAGCTCAGGCTGGCAGATACTATGGAGGTGCTCTTTAATTACAAATATATGTAATGAACCAGCATCTTTGAACTACATGTGCAAAGATATTGCTTACTTGCTGTCAAGTGAGCACTGCCCAGCACCCTCAAGTCTGTTTCGACTGTACTCATGGCAGTCATTTTAGTAAGTACATCAAAGCCACATATGTAGAACATAACAGTAAAAGATATACCAGCTTTAACTGTTAGTAGTTTGCAAAATTAATTTGGTATGTACACAAATGAGCCTGAAATCTGTCTCAATTGTAGACCATACAAACAATGAAATGAGCATAGACTTTTTGTGGTCATCTCACACTACCACAATCAAAGACAACAAATGTGACATACTTTATAGCAACTGGAATATAGTCTATAAAAGTTTAACAGTACTACTTGCAGAAAACAACAGACTCAATGAGCAAAATATATAGTGTGCTTATAACAGGAGAAAATCAGCACAAAAGTAGTACATTGCTCTGAATGTGTTTAATGATGAAACACATAGTATCCCCCTTCACATTATGTATTCAGATGAAAAAGAGTTGCAATAAATATGATGTAAACCAATGTATACTACATTGTAGCATTCTATAGGTCTGTCTTCAAAAAAAATCACTCTTCAACATGTTGTGCATTATCTGTGTTATGGAGAATGATTACGTATGCAGTTTTAGATTCCTTGGTAATTGTTCTTTCATAGTGCACACCATATCCTTATACTCTACCCATCCACTTCTAAATCTATACCATATGACATAATGTCATGACTGAATAGAAGTTCCATGATGGAAAATGATAGCAAGTGTGTCAAACTGAGTGCCTGAGAACATACTTCTTCCAGCAATGAAATCAGTAATAGGTGTAACTTTCCTGCCTTGAGAGTCGAATCACTGCAGGACAATAATAATGTATGAGCTGAAGTAAGTCACTCTCAAAGAGCAGATAGTATTTTGCTTACATCTGTGACACTGCCAGCCAGTGGCAGCATTCCTAGTCTACAAAACTTAACAGATGTTTCTTCAGGAACATAGATAGCCATAGCATGTCATTAGTTGTCTGAGACTCTATAGGTACGATTCCCAAAGCCCTACATTTGACGCAAGGTGCCTGCGCCAAACAGATATGGTGCAAGGTGCACTTTGCATCCATTAATGCCCTCTGAGTGATTCATAAAAGCGGCCTGCGTCAAGCACAGGCTGCTTGCCCCAAATAGGTCCTGTGCTACCCTAGCACCCAGTAATGGACTGTGACAAGGTGCAAGCTGCCACAGACCCAGAACAACAATTCACAAAGATCTCCTAAAGGGAGAAATTCTAAGTACCATTAGACCAGCCAGGGTTGGTCTAAGGGGAATTAAATGATTCTCCCCTGGGTGAGATGCAGGATGCATTAGTGGCATACATCATCCCTCCCCAATCCCCGATGTGCCCCATACCCATAACATATTGTAGAACACCTCTCCAATTCCTGATGTTCCCCTGTATGTTGAAAATATGCAACCCCCCCCACCCGGCTCCCCAGTGTCCCCTCGCATAACACAGCACCCTCATTGTTGGTCCAGTGCTCTCCTCACCCAGCTGCCAGTGCACCCACCCCCAGAAATAGCTGGGGACCAGCACAGTTGCTGCACACTTATGGCTGGTCCCCGACCGAACTGTCAATGCTCACTCTACTGTACACATTACAGCAAGCAAGCACTTACATTTCATTCGGGTACCAGCCACCGAGGTGTGGATGGCTGAGCCAGTTCCCAGCTTTGTCTGGGGATGGGGCACTAGCAGCTGGGTGGGGGTTGGGCACTGGACCACCAGTGAGGGGCTATGTTATGTGTAGGGGATGTCAGGAAATGGGTTGGGGGTTGCACAATTTTAGCATACAGAGGGAACTCAGGGATCTAGGTGGTGGGACTGCACATAGTTAACATACAGGGGGACACTCTGGGATTTTGATGGGGCATATGGGATATGTACAGTATGAGGGATCAGGGGACAGCTTGTCATTGTCGCTAGGTGCTTTTGGCAACCCCTTTGGTGTATCTTGTGTATGCCGCATGGGAGGAATTGCCAGATGGTGACCTGACTTGATCAGCAAGTGACTGATTACCGTGTACAGCAGATGAAGAAACTGAATTTTTACTCTGTTTCCTTTTCAACTTATGTGTTGTGTCCATTGGTACATACTGCATGGGCATGTGTCTAGGAACAGGAATCATAGTTGCAGTTGGTTAGTACACTGTACATAGCCAGTTGTATTCAACAACACATTTTACATCAACACACACCTTATTCTCTGCAAGAGTTACTATATGCACACCAGAAAGATATCTGACTTGTGACAAAGCAGCACATGCCATGCCATCCTTGAAGATTTCCTTTCCTATGTCAACAATGGCCTCATACACTCCACACTAATGGTGTGACAGAGAGTATGCAAGCCTAGTGACCACAGCCTAGAAGAGATAGACCTGTTGCAACTGGGCAAATCTTCCCAGAGTTCTTGTAAGCAAATCTGTTCCTGTTTAGTGATATATGAAGTAACATTTCACCAAGCCACTGAATTATCAGCAACATACTGAACATCAATATTGGCCTGCCACATCAACAGCAGATAAAGACTGTAGTCATTGATCTAGAAGTCTGACTCTCTGTGAGGCAGCTCATGCACCTGTTTTGTGGACTTGGCCTTCAGATGTGCCACATAGTGGAGAGTACATCGTTAAGACAAAATGGGTTGCCATAAGAGGCAGCCCCCATTGTTCCAGGCCAGCTGACCTGGAAAATAGACTATAATAGCAGCAGGAATGGGGTGGGGGGATGGGGGAGGGAAAGGATGGGAGCCTGGGAAGGAAAGGAGAAAGCATAGGAAAGGGGAAGTGTGGTCGGGGGAGGTCCCTCATGAGGTCACAGTAGCATCACAAGAAGGAGTGTGGGAAAAGGACCAATAGGGGAGTAAGAAAGGCTAGTGAGGGGTGACCCAAATAGAGGTTTAAGGGGGCAGCACAGAAGGGATTGGCCACTTTGTGCTATGCTCTTGGGTAAGTAATTTCAGGACCCACCCGACACCCTGAGGAATAGGGAGGAAGGTAGAAAGTAAAGATTTGATAAGAAAAAGGGGGGAAATGGGTATGATGGGGTTAGGGCAAAAACATAAGGGGGAAATGAAAAACTGGAAGAAGGTAAAGGGTATGGACACCCTGGTAAGTGGGCAAGAAAAGGGGAGCAGGAATTGGACCTGCCTAAGAAAGAAGGAAATTATAAGGCCAGCTTGGGTTTACACCCAGAAAAAGGAGTGGAACAGGACCCCCTCGGGTTTCAATGCCCAGGGGAGAAAACAAAAGAAACCAAAACTTAAAAGAAAAGAGGATTTGAATAAAAGGTGGCAAAAGAAAGAAGTAAAAGGAACTCAATATTGTATAAAGTGTATATAGTTATGTTTTATATGGAAATAAAAGGTTTTGATGACTGAGCAGCCAAATCTACAATATTAACTGTGTTGTCTCTTTTGTGGGGATGGTATCTGGAACAAGCACTCATGTAGGCTCATCTTGGAAATCCAAACAGGCATCATGTGTACCAGTTCCCTTTGTTTTTCACCTTTCTGCAACAGTACTTGCTACACAAGTGTTGATGAAATTTCTGTACCAGTTTCCACAGTGTTGGACTGTCACACTTGTCAGGAATCTGGCATGTCACATACTTCACGATAAAGTTGAGAATATCAGCTGTATCGCTGTTACCAATCTATGGAGCATCTTTTATCCACAATACTGTAACATGTGTATGTGTGGTGCTCCCCATGCCTGGTATTCCAGCCTCCAAAAATAGTGTTCAACAACACCAAATAGTGGGTTAGTCTTTGATAGTATGAATCTTAGGAGTGCCTGGAACCAGTGTTGACAGTATTGTGACACCGTGAGTGGATCTAGAGAACACATCTCACCAAGAGTCCTACTCTCTATGCCACCAACATCAGAGTTCACCCATCTCAGAAACATAGAAACATAGACTTTGACGGCAGATAAGAACCACTTGGCCCACCCAGTCTGCTAGTTTCCCTACCTACTGGATAAGCTGCAGATTTCTAGTTAACCAACAGCCTACTTCCTGCAACCCCCCACTATAATTGCCTTGTGTCTGTCTCATGCATGTTTGAGTTCCCCCATTGTTTTAAACCCAACGACCTCCTCAGGAAGGTCAAGCAAGTCATCCTAGTATTCTGCACAGCTGAGCATCACAAACCATGTTGCTGGACCAAACTCCCTCAACATGCACCTCACTTCAGAGTGTCATCTGTACCAGTATTCCTTAGTACTTCACATGCTGGAGAGAACTGAAGAAAGACTAGTTTGTATCACTTCATCTTTGTTCTCCAATTTCTGGATTAACTGCACAGCTGTCATGTTGGTAAATTCTGTACCAAGTCACAATGTACGTGCAGTACTCGTGGACAGAATACTAAGTTCACTCTCCCACAGAAGATGAAAGAGATATGTCATGTTTCTGCAAAATGTTCCATCTGAATGCAAAAGTCTTGAACCTCTGTACTCTGCTCCAGGGACCTGTACATCATGATTATCTGGGTGTCCACCTGTACCATGAGGAAAAAAGTCTGGAAAGCAAAGTGTTTCAAGTGCACTCTCCCAGATGCTAACAGGATTACCCTCTACCTGTTTCATCTGGTATAAATCTATATTGTCCATAACTGGGTCCTTCCCATGCAAAGGGTGGATGGTGTATTGCTCATACACATTTTCATTAGTGGCAACGTCAACCTTTTCAAGCATGGGCTTTGAACATGTAGGCATATCAACTTGCATATGAGCATCAGCAACTGTGTTGATGCCAATGTCAGCATAGAAAGGATTATGTTGTTTGAGGTATAGCAAAGCATGCTTGACCTTCTCAGCATTCACAATGCCTTGCCATATTGCTTAGTTGGAACACCATTCACCAGAATGACAGCACTATTTTCTCTGCAAATAGTGTTCACATTCTCTTACAGTTGTAGAGGTAGATACACAACAGAGCCCTTCAATTACCAGATGAGCTCTTTTTTTGGTAATTCTTTAATTTTTGTATTCAGTCTCACTATGGTTTGGAATGTCTTCATTGTTTGGATTAAAATCCTCTCAAACAAATTCAAGCAAGCTATGTCAACCGGGGTCTTATTTACTTCCATACCATTTAGAACGGAGTGAACTGGCAAAGTGTCAGACTTGATTTTACAACAGTATGTGCATAGTGAACCTGCATCCTATAAAGTAAAATCGGTCTCTAAAAGTACATACGCAACCAGACGACCCCACATCTCATTCCATCAAGTGATATTGTGCAGGTCCACAGTAACAGATAGTTCTTTGTAAAACAGCCATTCACAAGAGACACAAACAATGTCAAATTTCTGAGTTTTGCTGATTTCAAATGTTGCAATCTCATATCCAAATTTCCTTAACACATGTGACTCTTGGACTGTTCCAGTCTGCAACATATGTGCATCATCACCAGTGTCAATGGTTTTCCTCAGTTTATGTTTTTACATACTAAGAGTGATAGATGAACAGAAGGTTTAGACTCATATAAGTGAATCTCCAGATTCTGTATCTCTTTATACCTTATTTAATAGAAAAATTTGTCAAGATTAACTTTAATGGTTTCCACATTGTCTGTGTCTAACAATAATTTAGGTAAACTGTTCCATATAGAACTGATTCTTTGAGTGAAAAAAGAGTGTATGATATCTAGTTTGGGGTATGATAAGGTCAATTGGAATTTGTGGCTCTTGAGATTGCATTCTCTCATATTGAAAGTCATTCCCAATTGTGTCATAAGCTCACTATCTTTAATGACATTAAACATCAGGAGCATGTCTCCCCTAGTTCTTCTCATCTCCAGTGAGTACAAATCCAGTTCCTTCAGTCTATCTCCATAGTTTCTATCCTGTAGACCATCAATCATCTTGGTTACCCTTCACTGCACCCCCTCCAATGCATTAATGTCATGTCTGAGGTAGGGACTCCATAATGGAGAGCAATAGTCTAAGTGAGGACACACATAAGCTCTATAAAGTTGGAGAATGCATGACCTATTTCTAGAGATGAAAGATCTTTTTATACAGCCTGTTATTCTATTTGCCTTTTTCCTAATATAATTGCAGTGTGAGATAAATGTGAGGTCTGTGTTAATACTCCTAGGTCTTTTTCCTTCTTTACCGAAAACAATTCTGACACATTCAACTAAAAATGCACATTAGGATTGTTGTCACCAAAATGCATACTAACACATTTGTTATATTAAAGTCCATATTATTTTGTTTTGCCCAGTTTTCAAGTTCATGAAGATCTTTGGTAAATTCCACTATTTCATCTAGTGAACCCACTTTAGCTGCAATTTTAGTGTCATCTGCAAACTTTATAGCCATGTTCTTAAGATTAGCTGTCATATCTGACACAAATATGTTAAGAATGGGTTCAGGGACAGCTCTCTGTGTCTCCCTACTAGTGACTGTACCTGCAGAAGAGGTGTATCCTCTTATATGTACAGTACTAGTGTATGATTTGTTAACCGATCATTTACCCAATTTATTAACATAAAATTATCCCACAGGATTTCATTTTGTTAATCAAGGTCTGGTGTGGCACTTTGTCAAAGGCCTTACATTAGTCCAGATATAATATATCCACTGGTAGTTTATCGTGAAGGAGACTGCTGACTTTCTCGTAGAATACTAAATTACTTGTAAGGCAGGATCACTTTTTTTGGGGAAGCCATGCTGATCAGGGTCCACAAGATTTTTTTTAACTAGGTCATCTAATCTAGTTTTTTAGGATAGCCTCAAACATGTTACCTATAGTGCTAGTCAGACTAATTGGCCTATAGTTTGATATCTCACTCTTATTTCCCTTTTTATATACAGGTGTTACTTGTGCAGTCTTCCAGTTGTTAAGGACAGGTTGAACAATTTGTGTAGTGGATTGATCAACCATGATGCAATACCTTTCAACAAATGGGTGGAGATTATCAGGACCTGGGGATTTATTTGTTTTAATTGCATCATGTCTGTTTTTTATTTCCTATTTAGTTATTTCTGGCATAGTATAATCAACTATGTTTTTTGTAAACTCCAGGCTGGATATTCAAACTGCGCCATTCTGAGGCGTAAGCCCTTGCGCTGTGCAAAATAGTTGCGCAGGGGTGTGGCCGGGGCGATATTCAAAGGAGTTGCGCTATTGAGCAACTCCTTTGAATATCACCCAACCACAGCCACTGTGCATCAGCATGAGCGTGGAACTTGCACCACCGCAAGTTGTCAGAGTGGAGCATTCAACTTGCGGTGGCGCAAGTACCATTGCACCATGCGCCAAAACCCGATATTCAAAAGGTGACATGCAAATGGGGCCATAATTCATGCAAGGCGCAGGGGGCCATTTGCATCTGATTATGGCACCATTTGCATGCCATTAGCATGTAGGTGCGCTGATCCCTGAGGACTTGCACCTGGCGCCCTGCCAGGCAGCAGCCATCGGGGACCGACACCCCCTGCAGCCCGATTGCGGGCATGGTGCATTCCTCCCCACCAGCCGATCATGGGCAGCAATGTAGCCCCCTCCTCCCGAACATCTCCCTGGTGGTCCAGTGGACGAAATGCCCGATCATGGGCGGTAAGTAAATCAAACCCCCAGACATCTCCCTGGCGAAATGCACGATCGCGGGCAGAAAGTAAACTGAACCCCCAGACATCTCCTGGTGGTCCAGTGGACCGAAATGCCCGATCGCAGGCAGTAAGTAATTTAAACCCCCAAACATCTCCCTGGTGGCTGGTGTCCCCACCCACCCACAAAGCCCCACCACCCTGCTCCCCGGCAGCGGTGGGCGGCAGCATCCACCCGCCTGCCGCCCGCCGCCTGCTGACTACCGTAGGGCTGCATGCCCATTGGTGCAGAGCAAGAGCCAATGGGCGTCAGCCCATACCGTACATGACAGTCCAGATTTGTGAATGAACATTCATTATAATATCTGATATATAATATATATATATGATATATAATATCTGATTCATTCATTTTGGAATCTAGGTTATTCAAAATTTCCTGATGTTCAGATGAATCAGCATTAGGTGGTTTATAACAAAGTCCCACTGTCAATTTGATTTGTTTCTCTCTTATTATTTCAATGCATAAAATTTTACTATTTCACTCTCAGTTACATTAATGGATTTATAATTAAAAAGGCTATCCTTCCTCTCTTTTTTGATAATCTATTTTTATGTACAGTATTGTAACCAGGTATGTTTACATTCCAACTCGATTTGTCTCCCCACCATGTTTCAGTGATCACAGCTATATCAATATTATCTTTTTGGAGTAATATCTCTAGCTCATCTAATTTGGTAGTATGGAGGCTTCTTGCATTTGCAAATAGAAAAGTAAGTCTGTATTGTTTTTTTGTTTATCAAGGTGTTTAGAGGGGGGGTATATTTTGTTTGTCACCTCCCTTTGTCCCCAGAAGTTTAGATTTTTGTTGGTGTGGAGTTTTTGTTTAATATATTGTACATAATACACCCCAATATTCTTGTGCCTTTTTTATTTAGGTGTAATCTGCCGTAACAATACAGGTCATCCCTTCCCTCAAATGTTTCCCAAGTATGCATACATTGGATATTATTTGTGAGGCACCATCTTCGTAGCCAGTTATTATAAGCTTTAATTTGTTTGTCCTATAATTGCTTGCTCCTGGGACAGGTAAAACTTCAGAGATAATGGGAGTCAGGGTTTTTAAAGTTTTTACAACATCCTCCATATCTTTAGTTATTTTTTCAACATCCTGTTTCCCAAAATCATTTGCCCCTACATACAAAAAGGACAATTTTTGGATTTATTATATTTTGACAGATGCCTGGGAGCATACTAGCCTTTTTTGTTGCACCACTATAGCTGCAACTTGCCACATTATCTTTATCCCCCCAAGTGGTATATCTGGTAATTGAATCCCTCAGGATGTGGATTTGGTCAGGCAGTATGTTTGGACTTAAGGTCTCATTTTCATTACTGCAAATGTTAGGTTGTGATTCTATGGGACTGGTATTTTCACTATGTTTAAGAGTGGGATTGGGATAACTGTATTACTATTTTCTTCCCTATGCAGGGGTGGGCAAGGTTAATCTAAACATTGGAGGCCTGATTTAAAGGCATAATGTGGGGAACAAGTGATGGATCTTTGCTAGGTTCTTCATCTGAGAATTGAATCAGTGGGTCAAAGTTGTTTGATAAGAGTAACATGAAACCCTCAGCATTTCTTCCCTTTTTTTAGCTTGCCTAGTACCCTGTATTGTATACCAATTCCCATCACTAGTTTCATCAAGCTCCTCTAATCTATTCCATTTTTTGTTGGGGTTTTCCTATGTACCACATGTTTACTAGTCTCCAGATTCACTGTATCATTTTTATCCTTTGTTTGGTGTGGGGAAAATATATTTAAGTGTTTACTATGTTGTTTATTGACATCATCTTTATTATTTTGTGCTTGTGATTCACCACAATTTCTTTCATTTATTCTAGATGCCATTGTTTTTTGGCTACATTCAAGAGCCTATAGTCGAGTGACAAAAGTTATTTCCACTAGCATGTCAGCATTTTGTTTACACTTTAAACAGATGAAAGGGTTGTCAAGGATTTGTATCTCAGAGAATAGGTACATTTCACAAGATATACATTTTGACCCCTGCTTATACAGAAATAAAGTATTGAAGTCCATTATTCTTATTTTGGGTAGCATATAATGAATTGTTACTTTAAAGCCAATTTATATTTATTCCTATTTACTTTGTTGACTCCTCGCACCCCTCACAAAACGCATAACACGTGCTGACACACATGTCTCTGCGTGTGTCTCTGTGTGTGTGAGCATGTGCCCTATCTGAGCTTGCCCTGCTCATTGCAGGGCTTGTTAATATATGTTGGCATGACCCGTAAGTGTCTCCTGGGGTCACAGCACCCTCGCGAAACAGTATGCCCCAAATTAGATAAAATAAGCTGATTTTAAAGCAAGTCCTTTATAAAATTAATGACATCATTGACATCTCCCATCATTTAGTAAAGAATCAAAACAGCAGAAGTTCTGCACAGCAGATCTCACGCGATACAACTGTTGCATAGACCTTCACATTCCAGAGTTGTGCACAGCAATCATGGGGAAGTGATGAAAAATACTGTCACATGCTCCAGTTTGCAAACAAGTAGGTGAATGTCCCAGCAGACCAGTAAAAAGTCTGACAGCGCACTTGTCAATAGTTGCTAACAGCTTGAGTCTTTCACATCTTTTAGTGTTTATGAATGTTGACAGAAAGTTTTCAGTGACAGAAAATGATTCTTCTCTGACACTGCACGTGGCATCACAAGGCCATTTCTTAGCATGTGCCATTTGCTGTGGCACATTTTCACAAATATCATTCTCATCATCCATGACATTCTCATCACTCGAGACAAGTAAGATATTCTGAACTTTGCCACACACACATCCAATGTCAAAGTCACATTAGTGCTGTGAACATAGTAAGTTTTCTCCCAGAAAAAAGACTCGGAATGTTCACAGTGCATCCATCTGCCCTCAAACACAGTACAAAGGTTTTCTTTGTTCAAGTGTTGAAATGAAATTAGTCTATCCCTGATATTTTCTATTTTTGTAGTTAATTTATCAATTGCTGACACCATGACAGCCCATAGTTGAGAGCGTATATTGCCAGGCATATTGACAAAGCATCTTGTTCTCAAATGTAGTTTCATGAGGAAAACTTTGTTTTTAAGTTTCTTTCCTTTGCGCCTGACTATTGATGAGATGATATGGTCAATCTTAGCAGCATGTACAATTCTTTTAAATAATTTTGCCCTTGCGTGAAACCTAGAGCCAGAAGCATCACTAACACCATTACTTGTCTCTCTAACAGACCTATCACAAATTGGCACATGCCACCACAATTTAGGTCTCTTTTAAGAAACATTTTTTTTGTTGTTGTTCTTTGTTGGCAATTTATTATGACGTACACATTTCGTCCCATGTATACATTTTTTTTTGAAACTGTGCCACTAGATAAAGAACACTCCATAGTGTTCAGTCCATCAGAAATACTAGGATTCTCATTATGACATGACATCTTGCCAATATACCTGTTATGCTTTGAAAGTCTGTGCACATTACATACAAATAGTCATTGTTCTAACTCTTCTTGAACTATTCACTGCTCCAGGAAAAAACCTGGACCTAAAAACAAAGGGAAAAAAATGTTAGATGTCAGCAAAAACCTGACACACAAATCACAATCCAAACTACCATCCATTCTTTTTTTTTTGTTTTGAAAAATTATTGGACACAAGTGTGACATATCATATACACCACACTACTGTTTCAAAACACTAATCTTGCAAACAGGCACATCTCCATACATGGAATTCCAAAAGCCACACCATTGACAAATGAAGGAGTGTGGGGGGGTGGTGTCGGGGGGTTACCATTTATAACAGTGCTGAGGAGGTCTGACTGACCTGTGGTACCAAAGTACACTGGGGTAGGAGGCTGTAAGGGGTACTTATGTCTGCCAATGTGGTGGCAGCCCCATGGGTTTAGGAACTGACACATCCCAAGTTGTGGAATGATGGTACCATCCCAGTCAGGCAGAACACACAATGTGCACTGTGATGGTTGAGCACTGTCACTGCAGCCCCCATTCCACATGGTGTCCTAGGCCCATAATTGGTAGTCTTATCCCTGATCACCCACAAAGATGCCTCACCCCTGGCCTGGTCCCTACCAAACTTATACACCTCATGGTATAGTTGCTACCCACTCTCCCAACCCCAACAGGTAGTGGGATCACCACCCTCCCATCCCACAGCATCCCCTACATGAAAAGTCATCTGACACATCCAGCCTAACACCATCACAGCCAGCTCTCCAGTGTGATCTCACACACTACATATGTGAGCTGTGGTGATTTGCATGTACAGCTCATGATGCTTTGCATTATGGGGGTATGTTTTTTTTTGTATATGTGAGCTATACACATACACAATCAGCAATTGCATTGAATGGCTTACAATGTTGTAGTCAGGTCGGATGTGCAATCCATCACTGCATGTAGGGTAGGGGGTTGAGGGGCCAGTAGGTTCTAGTATCTGTTGAGGTTGGTAGGGTGGGGGCCTACTAGACTAATGGGGGAAGTGGTACAACCAACACTGCTCTTACAATGTTACCATACCCTGGAGTGAGTGATGAGAGGGTAGAGGGAGTACATAGATGGACGGCTGGCCACACAACTCAGTGCATACCACCAGCATGTTCGGGACAGAGTCTTAAGGTGGCCACAACACCCATGCCACAGACCTGTGCTGGCAGCCTCTTCTGTACTGATGTTCATGGCATCCTGCCCATTCTGAGATGTAGGGATCCACCTGCACACCTGTCTGCAGATACAAGTGAGGACGTGTGGCATGCCCCCCCCCGCTATTTTATTCTGTCTGTTGCATGTGTTATTTCTGTGACCATCCCAGAAAGCCTGGCACAGATCGCCACACTTCTGCAATAGTGTTTTTTTTGTTTTTTTTTTGCTTATGCCACAACAGACTTAGGCATGGCACTCTTTTTTTTTTGTTTGTTTGCTGAACTGTATGACTGATGGAGCTGGCTTCTGTAATACAGGCCTTCATTACTACCTTAGGCACACACTGTCACACCAGAGTCAAGCATCTTTTATTACCATTCTACAATTGACAATAGACTAGCCCCATGGAAACATACAAAAAAACACATGTTAAAATCAAATTTTCTGAAAAAAAAGAAACAAAAATTGCATGGTCAAGGATTTTGTCACCTTGAGAAAGAAGATTCTGGACCGCCCGAGTCACGGTCAAGGATTTTGCATGCTCATGAAAGATAATTGATGAATGTTATGCATATTTTTAAACTCTTAATAAAAATGGAAAAGAATAAGCTGCCAACACTCAAAAAGGCACAAAAAACAAAATGTTACCAATAATCTAAATTTTAAGCCTGTTTTCAATCTAAACAAAATACACATTTTCCAAGTACCATTTTTCTGTGGCAACCATGGTGTCAAGGATTTTGTCAGCTCGCGAAGGAGGATCCTTGTCCGCATGAGTCACAATCAAGGATATTGCATGCTCATGAAAGATATTCTGTCAATGTAATATTTAAAAAAAAAATCTAAGTAAAAATGTTACAATAAGTTAACCCACATCCAAAAGTCACAAAAAAACACATATAACCAATTATGTCAATTTTAAACCTGTTTTCAATTTTAAAAAATACATATGTTTCCAGTTGCAGTTTTCTATGATAACCTCACAGTCCAGGATTTTTATAACTCACAAAGGAGGATCCTTGTCCACATGGGACACTGTCAAGGAATTTGCATGCTCGAGAAAGAAAATTGGGCAGCGTGGTATATATATTTTTTTAAATCTAAGTAAAAATATTATAAGTTAACCAGCATCCAAAAGTCTCAAAAAGCCACATATAACCAATAATCTCAATCTTAAAGCTGTTTTCAATTGAAAAAATATATATCTTTCCAAGTACTGTTTTCTTCGATAACCAAGCAGTCAAGGATTTTTACAGCTCATGAAGGAGGATCCTTGTCCATATGACTGGCGGTTAAGAATGTTGCATGCTCATGAAAGAGGATTTGATCAACAGGAGATGCATTTTCTGGACCAGTAGAAACATAGAAAATAGCACAGTGTCCGCCATCTTACATTCTGCAGCACGACCTCTCGCACTACCACTAAAACAGTAAGTAAACTTTTAAAAGATATCAGTTTTAAAACAATAAATTCTTTATGTGCCACAACCAAATAGATAAATATCAAATGAGGAATTTCTACTCATTTTCATGTTGTTCTCCATGATTTCCAGTAACTTATCATCTAGGCAAAAAAACAGCTTTAATAAAGCATGTCTCATGGTTTCATAGAACCAGATTTTTTTGTTCTTTCATGCACAACAGAGAGAACACCATAGTTTATATTTAAACTAACATGATTCTGTTTCAATAAATACTTGATTAAAATTATATTGTGTGCTGCAGCACTTAATCAATATCTTAGATAAGCATCAGGCAAAATGTTCAAACCACAGTACTGAAAGAGTACCATAACAAACACATCCTCAGTTTAGTATGTGCAGCAAAAACCACTAAGATTGCAATAAATATATTGAAAGTTGTGCATGAAAATCACCATTGCACTATTTATAACCCTGCATGCTGTCTTCAGAAAACTATACAGTAGCACATTTTTTTAAAAGCTCAGCCAGATTCAAAACCACACCTAGCCACTTTACCTTGTTAGCTATTTAAGTCGTTGTTTTTCTTGATAAATATTATAGCACAATAGCACTTCTGCCAACCATTTCATGAACAGACTGAAAACCATAGCTTATAGTTAAACTAACTAATGATTCTGTTTCAATAAATACTTGATTAAAATTACATTGTGTGCTGCAGCACTTAATTTCTTAGATAAGCATCGGGCAAAACTTTCAAACCACAGTACTGAGGTCACGTGATGTCTGCTAGCTGAGAGGCAGCAGAGGTTTAGAGCTCTCCCTCCCCACCAGCGATTTAGCAATATTTAAGTAGTTTGTTGGCTTGTGCTGCAATCGGCTATTCAGGTATCGGTAAGAGGCCATCCCGCTTGTCAACATTTTGCCATTTTTGAACGTGCAACTTAAAAGGTGTAACGGGATGGAGGTCGATAAGAAGCAGGCCGCAATCAAGCATACGCCGCCTGCTTCACCGGAAAAGCTCCTTAAAAAATCACAGAGTCAGCCAGGATCCTCCTCTGACAGACCCGGAGACAAGAGTCTAGCAGCTGGTCCCCTTTCTGAAGAAAGATTTCTACAGGAGCTTGCCCCATTAAAGGACGTGCTACAGGCGATTACAGCTGATTTAAAATCCATTCGGGGGAGACCTTTCCATGCTCACTACGAGGGTATCTGACTCGGAGGCCAGAATTTACTAGCTTGAGCAGTGGAAGCCTACTGCGGAGGCTGAGATGACTGCTTTAAATCAGCAAGTTAGAAAGTTATAGGCAAAAACAATAGATTTGGAGGGTCGTAGCCGAAGGAACAATTTGGTGATTCTGGGCCTTCCGGAGCTTGAGGAAGGAACTGATCTTATGATGTTTCTTCAGAAATTTCTGGCCAAAATAGTAGGCCCCTCACCCCTCAATTCTCACTATCATTTGGAGCGGGCTCATAGGTCCCTTAGGCCTAGGCCTCCACCTGGCTCTCCTCCATGACCTATTATCGTGACATTCCTCAGCTACATTGCAAGGCAACACGTCTACAGCAAGTCTCGAGAGTTGCAGACCATCAGTTGGGGAGCATCTAGGCTGCGAATTGCCCAGGACTTGCCGAAAGAAGTTAGGGTGAAAAGAGCTGCCTTTCACCCTGTTGTTCAGAAGCTAGTCACTGCAGGAATTCCATTCCGTATGCTCTCACGGGCTACCTTGAGGATTACTGTAGATGGACATCCTCTGAGCTACGAATCTTTGGAGTCGGCGTTGAAGGACTTACCTACTAAATTACCTAACTTATTTCCTGTTAATGGCTGATTTAATGTCCTTGACTTAAATGTCTGGGTGGCGATATGAGTGGTTTTGGGCCTATAGTTTTTTGTTTCCTTCCCTTTTCTTTTATTTTCTTTCTCCTGGTAAAATTGACTAACTGCTGTCTGTTTCAGCCTTACCTTTTTAGCTGCTCTTGTGGTCGCTGGGTAATCTGGAGGCTCCGGGCGGTTGAACAGGTGTTGACCTAGGCTGTCTTGGCCACTTTTGCCTTCCCTTCCCCTCGAGGGGTGTCTCACCCGGAACATCTTTGGGTCGGTTGCTGTTTCGCAGTGTACAGACTACTGGATGGACCGGCCTGGTCCTAATGTTATTTGGTTCCCCTGAGAAACACCTGCCAGTATTGCGAGGATGCGGTGGGTTGTGCTGCATTTCGTTTTGCGTCCTTTTCCTGGCTCTTCTCACTGTTGATGGTGAGCCAACTCCTTTTTTATACCCTAATTTACCCTATGCTGACAGAGATATGGGGGTTTATGCTGGTAGTCGGTTGTTCTCCGACTCTGAATCTGTACAGTTGTTGGTGGGGGATACCCCTGAACTTCCTGCGGTTTCTCGCAGCTGCATTGGGTGCTGATGGATGGGGGTTCACTAACCTGTCCCTTAGCTGGGGGTTACTGTTTGTGCCTTTGGGATGGTGGGGGGTTGTCCTCCTGCTGTGGTTCGCTCCATGCTGGTTTTTTCCAGCCTTCTGATTCCCCACAGCTTGATGGAGTATGGGTTTGCGGCGGGGATTTGGCTGCCAGTTTGTCAGCGCTCTCGCGTGTGGTTTGAGTCCGCTTATGTATGTCTAAATGTGTATATAGTTGGGTGTGTTGTTTTGGGGTTGATGGGGGTGGATTGTTCAGCATATTTGACTGATGTTTGTCTGATTATTTTGGGGTTAGTTAAGATCCAAATGTTTAGGATGTATTTGCTCAGGCAAACTTGTTTTGATAGGATATGGGTAGCTGGAACTAGGGGTTAAGTGTGCCTACTGTTTTGGCTTATATCTGTTGGTTTTGCACTAGCCTTATATTTGAAATGGCTTTAAGGGCTCTTAAGATTGCATCGTGGAATGTCGGCGTGGTCAGGGGAAGGTCAAGAGGTCTCAGGTCTTTAAGCACTGTGAATTATTTCAGGTTGATATTTTATTCTTGCAAGAAACCCACCTAACCCAATCGGAATCGAAATGGTTGATTCGCTCAGGGTTTTCACAGGTATTCGTTGCTGGTAGCTCCAACTCTCAGGAGGGTGTGGCGATACTCATTAAAAAATATGTTAACCTTTTAGTAAATAATACGATTGCTGACCATGAGGGGAGGTATGTTCTGATTAAGGGATCTCTTAATGGAGATATTATAGTTCTAGGATCCGTGTATGGCCCAATAGGGGGTAACCCTGTTTTTTTTATGTCCTTAGCTGATAAGATCAGTGATATGCTTCCCTCTCAGATTGTGCTGGGCAGGGATTGGAATCTCCACCTTCCCATTTGTTGGATAAAGACCCCAAGTCAACACCTCCCACCAATCCGGCTCCAAAGATCACTACTGGATTTTATCCACATGCTTGGCCTTTGCGATCCTGGCATTTATTTAACCCATCCTTCGCTCCTTTTCTTTCTTTTCTCAACCTCATGGCTCATGGTCTAGGATAGACTATATTTTGGTTAGTAAAACCCTCCTTCCAATTTTCTCTCATCTGGTATTGAGGCGATTATTCTTTCTGATCATGCTATTGTGTGGGCAATATATCTCTTGGTCCCAATTTTCATAGAGACACTGCCTGGAAATTCAATACCCAGCTTCTTAAAGACACTCAAATTGTGAGCCAAATCAAGTCTCTTATATCGTCCTTTCTGGAGAACAATCTTGGATCTACTCCCAGATTTGATTGTATCTGGAGCTCTTTGAAATGCTATCTCAGAGGGGAATTGATCAAGATTGCTTCGGCAAGAAAAAAGACTAGGCTTTCTCGAGTATCTTTGCTTATGGCCAGGATTAGAGAACTGGAGAGCTCTTGCTCCCCATCCTCTTCCATATCATCCTTTGAGGCTCTTACAGCAGCCAAAAATGAATATACAGACCTTCTGAAAGAAAGGGACGAGTATTGTCTAGTTAAGACTCAAGCAAAATATATTGAACATGGTGAGAAAGCGGGTAAGCTTCTTGCTTTGAGGCTTCGGTCATTGGAAGGCTTTAGATTGATCCCGGCTATGCAATCCTCTCAGGGCACCATAGTAACCTCTTCCAGAGAAGTAGCAAAGGTTTTCGAAGAATACTACCAAAATCTCTATAGTGCGCCTTCCTCTCCTGTTCCTATCTCCGACATACTAGCATATCTAAAGAGTATTGATTTTCCGAAACTTTTGCCCTCGCACATTAGTACCCTGACTGCTCCCATCTTACTCTCTGAAATTGAGACTGCTATTGCTTCCATGGATCTGGATAAAACCCCCGGTCCAGATGGTTTTCCCGCTAATTTTTACAGGATGTTTTCTAAGGAACTGGCTCCAGTACTTCTACAGCTTTATCAATATCTTTTCACTGCTAATGTGATTGATCCTGCACTTCTTGAAGCTACTATTGTTCTAATTCTTAAACCGGGCAAAACTCCTACAGACCCGGCAAGCTACTGGCCTATTTCTCTTCAAAACTATGATATGAAAATCCTCGCCAAGGTTTTGGCGGAGCGGGTTAAGAAAATATGGCTCCATTTTCTTAGTCCTGAGCAAGTTGGTTTTGTTCATTCTCGTTCTTCTTCAGACCACCTCAGAACCCTTTTCCATATCTCACATTTAGCCCAATCATCTCATCTCCCTATGGCTCTAGTTTCACTAGACACAGAGAAAGCTTTTGACCGCGTGAGCTGGTCCTTTCTTTGGGCTACAATGTCCGAGATGGGATTTCTGGTTTCTTTTCTTAAATGGATCCAGGTTCTGTATAGTTCCCCGTCGGCTAGGATATATTGTAACAGGGTTTTCTCTTCGAAATTCCAACTGTTCACTGGAACTAGACAGGGTTGTCCCCTATCACCTTTCCTTTTTAACCTGTATCTTGAACCTCTTCTTATTAAACTTAAGTCTTCCCCGCTTATCAAAGGTTGCCGAGTGCATCAGCACGATTTAGTCCTTTCAGCGTATGCAGACGACATACTCTTGCATGTTTCACATCCGGTTTCTTCCCTAGAGCAAGCTATTCTGCTCATTAACCAGTTTGGTAGCTTTTCTTAGTATAAATTGAATATAACTAAGTCTGAAATTTTTCCTTTAAATGCCTATACATTTAAGCACGAGTTTATTAAGTTCGGTATGTGTTGGTCCCCAAAGTCGATTAAATATTTAGGTATACATTTTTCCTCAGACTTGGCTTTGCTCAAAAAGCTCAACCTGGATACTATTAAAATCCAAGTACAACAAGACTTACTAAGATGGTACAACCTCCCTATCTCTCTTTGGGGTAGGATTAATATTATCAAGATGAATGTCCTTCCCCGCATTTTCTACCTGCTTAATCTTCTGAGCCTGTGGTTGTCACTTTCGTACCTACAACAGTTTCATGGGATTTTCTTGGAGTTTCTCTGGTGTGGGAAAGGGGTCAGGCGCTCTTTTCTTAAGTTATCCCTCCCCAAGGATAAAGGGGGTCTTCGGCTTCCCAACCTTCTAGTATACTACTGGGCCATTCACTTATCCAAAATAGGGAGATGGATTTCACTCGAGCATGATCCCTTTCCTCCGATTTGGCTTCAAATTGAGAAATCAATTCTTTCAGAATCTAAGTTGGATTCATATGCCATGTTCTATACTCCCATCTCACTTCTCTCTCACTGGATAACGGACCAACCAGTCTTTACGTCTCTTAAGTCCCTCTCCCAGTGCCTGCAGTTTTTAAGGATCTCTTCCAAATTGGATCTGGGACAACGTACTGTTTCTAATCCTAACATTAAATTGGCGATTCAATGATTTGTCTCGGTTGGCTCCCTCAGATTAATAACATTAGCCTAGACCAGTATTACGATCAAGGTTCCCTGCTCTCACCTCTGCAATCCTTGCCAAATTTGGTATTTCCAAGGGCAGTGTCTTTAAAGTATTTCGATTAAGGCACCCTCATTGCTAAGAAGTTTGGTACTCAGTTTAGGCAACCACGGTCCAACCCTTCCTGTCTCGTGTTTCCACCTTTGCCTCTAAACCACATTCTATCTTGGCAATATACTCCTTCCTACTGGAATATAAGTTTCCCACGCCTGCTGCGGGTTCTTCTGTCTGGCTCTCTCTATTCCCTGGTTCCACCTTGAATTGGGCTCATATTTGGAGGACATGCATAGATACCATACTCAGGACAGGCTCAAGCTTACCCAATATTATATTTTGAATAATATGTATTACACGCAGAAACTCCTCCAGCTCAATAGGTTAGCAACCTCCTGTGTACTAGATGTTCACAGGGGATGGAATCCCTTCATATTTTCTGGGACTGTCCGAAAGTTGCCCGCTCTGGTCATCTATCCAGGGCAATTTGGACCCCTATTGGGCCTTACTTCTTTCTTTACCCCTGAAATATGTATATTAGGGGCCTATAATGCTATTGATTGTGTTGAGCGTCGGTCCCATATTGCCCTGGTGTCTGGTGCGGTTAAAAGACTAGTCCTTAGGCACTGGACTGATCAGTTGTCCCCGACCTACCCAGAGTGGTTGACTGAGTTATCGGCCTGCCTCAATGTTGAAAGGTTATCGGCAAGTATGCGGTACCGTTAGAATCTGTTTCAAAAGAGATGGGGTAGATTGTATGCTCTTTATTTGCACTGTTGACCTCTTGGCCTCTCCCTTTGACACCCGTGGCAGTCTCTTCCCTGTTCCCTTTTGTAAGAGTATTTTTTGAACTTGTGAACGTAGTTTTCTTTGTGCAATATATATGTCAGGTTTGGTATTTTTCTTCCTGGCTATATGATTAATGGCACACTTGGGTGGGGAGGGAGACTTGATGGGGGAGGAGGTGGGAGGATGGGGGGTTGGAGGGGCGAGGTTCGTAGGGGGTTTAGTTTTGTGTTTCCCTTTTTACTTTGTACCAAGTGTAGACAACTGGTTTACTTTATTATGTGTAAATGATGTTTTTTGTTCAGTATTTAAAAATTTAATAAACTTGAATTTCAAAAAAAAAAACCACAGTACTGAAAGAGTACTATAACAAATGCATCCTTATTTTAGTATTTGTCATCAGAAAAATACTGTATACAGTAGCACATTTTTGTTAACAGCTCAGACAGTTTCAAAACCACACCTAGCCACTCAACCTTGTCAGCTATTTAAGTTGTTGCTTTTCTAAGTAAATATTATAACACAATAGCACTTCTGCCAACCATTTCAGTGAAAATGCTAGCACTAACTGCCTTCAGTTAATTTTTTTTTTTTGCATTATGCACTTTCTACTGTTCTCTATCATCATTTAAGTAAACATGAGAACAGTTATTCTTACCGGTCAGAATGACTGTTCAAAAAGAGAGAGAACACAAGCACAGTATCACAGAATAGGGACTGGAAGTGACCAATAAAAATGTTCCATCTTGGCATGTTATATTATGTGGACAAATAAACTGCACTCTTATCCCACCAAAATTAAAAAAATAATGTTTAATAAACAGAAGCCCAATAGTAAACAATTTTGTAGGCACAACAAGATGCAGTAACTGCTGACAGCCAATGGTATGTTCCCACACTATTTGTTGCTACATGACATAACATTTTTCCCCCACTATCACAGCTTTATGCTGTGCAATTAGTAGTCATTTGCTTCAGGACTGTTCAGATAGAGACATATTTGTGAGACTGCTGCCTCTGTGAAAACCACTTAATATTCACCGTGGCACAGCATTCCAGAGTCAGTGTGTGGATTGTGGGGAGCAGTCTGGTAAGAAGGGCAGGTACATTGATTAGAGCAAGCTATTTTGGAAATAACTTGCAGCTGCCAAACTGTTATGTGTCCTGGTTTGGCAAGGGTGGCATGAGATGGGAGCAGCTCATGCCAGCTATGTGCCACCTGTTGCAGACACACCCTGAACCAGACATATTCCTCATCCACCTTGGAGGTAATGATTTGGGCCACAAAAAGGAAATGGATTTAATTGAGGCTGCAAGGGTCAGATTTGCAGTCTCTTATGGAGATGTTACCTGCTTGTTAAATTCTGTATTCAGATATTACACAGCAGATGATCAGAAGAGGTGAGGAATACTGTCCTGGACTTGAAAGATCACATCGTAAGGTAGACATCCAAATATCTGGATTCCTTCATGTTATGAGAATTCACACTATATGCCACCCCATAATCTGTGATTTTAAACATTGGCTATACCTAAAAGATGGTGTGCATCTCTCTAACACTGGCAACACATATTTTGTCGGGGACCTCTGAGATGACATTCTATCACTGCTCTGAATGGGTACCTCTGTCTATCTGCAGTTCATTCTATCTGAAACAACCAAACAGCTCTTTTAATAGCCACAAAACTTGGTCAAAAATAGAAAAACTTTACACACACACCAAAAAAGTAAAACAAATATTCAATGTAATATCACAGTAGCTCTGTCATGATTACAACAGATACAAAAAAGACATAGAGAGTACTGGATAGCCAATACTGCAGAACCGGTCTATACTGCCACAGAAGGATCCTGATTCCTCCTAACCTCAACAGAGAACCTCAACAGGTCCATGTGAATCAGAACCTGGCATAGCATACTATTCTGGTTCTACATATAGCTGTTCATCCAGCATTTTTCATAGTGTATTTCATTGTGTAAAATGTCTTTTTTGAGTTCTTTTTTTTTTTAAATGAAACTGACTCATGCAGTCACCTCAAGTTGTATAACGTTGTTGTACCATACTAGGGTAAAATCACATTGCATGACCTTGCAAGTGTCTCAAAGCAGCATGTTGAAAGGTATGGATTTCTACACCGAATAACACTCCAGCATACACTTTGTATAGATAATAGCATATAGACTTTCTTCAAGCTAATCACCTTGCATCCATCCCCTGATGTACCTTGGCTTATCAACCCCCCTACACTTAATTGGTTCTCTGTGGTATGTGACTCAGTCCCCAAGCACTGCTCCTTCAAATATGTTAATTGCACAAAAGAATGAGAACAGTGTATTAATACTGTGTGTAAGATGGAGAGGGGGTTATTTACTCAAACAACACACCAAAGTGGGGAAACCCTGTCTAAAGTTGTTCATGCTTTCCATTTTAATACCCCATATTGTGAGATGCATAATCGTACTGAATATCTTGCCCCTTTATTTACCTACAGTGAGGGAGGGGGTCTATAGTGGTGCAGGGAGGCAGCTTGCATATTTAGCTATGACATAAACTGTGAGTTGGTGCAGTTGTATTATTGTGCATGTGATATCTGTTCCTTAAAGGTGTCATGGTACTCATATTATCTTTGTCTCCATTATTTTTACAGGCAATGTCTAGTCAGGCCAGCAAATACAGTGAAAATGCCAAAGATGTGGTCGGACAGTGCTGTGCTAGCCCTCTTTCAAGCAGTTAGGCATCATGCCAATCCTGATATTGTGATGAGGGTGACCAGTCTCTCATTGACAAGAACATGGACAAAGGTAAAAAAAATATATATATAGGTCCAGATATTCAAACTGTGCCAGGCTGTGGTGCAAGCCTGGGCGCAGAGCAACTTGACTGCGCAGGGGGCGTTGACTGGGCAATATTCAACGGAGCTGCGTCATGTCTCAGCATCATTGAATATCGCACCCTGGCCACCTTCAGTGTGCATGGCACAGTGGCACTGCATCAGTGCCAGTGACCAGAGTGGAGCCTGTGGATGTGCTAGTGCAAGTTTCATTGTGCAAGGCGCAGCAACTGCGATATTCAAAAGCTGACATGCAAATGGGGCCATAATGTATGCAAGGTGCACATGGGGCCATTTGCATGTCATTATGGCCTCATTTGCATGCAAGTGTGCTGATCCCCGATGACTTGCACCTGGCGACCTGCCAGGCAGCAGCCATTGGGGGCCAACGCCCCCTGCAGTGTGGCAGTGTGCTCCACAGCCCGATCGTGGGCTGCAGTAAAAAATAGAATAATCCTAAATCCCTGGTGGTCCAGTGGATGCTGCCCACCTGATCATGGGCTAAGTAAATGAAATATACATCCAATATCCCTGGTGGTCTAGTGGACCACTGCCCGCCTGATCACGGGCTAAGTAAATAAATGATAAATCCTATTATCCCTGGTGGTCCAGTGGACCTGTCTTCCTGCCCAATCATTGGCTAAGTAAATAAATGATACATTCTATTATCCCTGGTGGTCCAGTGGACTTGTCTGCCTGATCACTGGCTGAAGTAGAATTTAACAAAACCTATCATCCCTGGTGGTCCAGTGGATCCCCCTTCCTACCCGTCCACTGATCCCCACTGCCCCACTCCCCCCGGTCAGTGGCGGGCAGCAGCACCCCACCCGCCTGCAACCCCAATGCCCACCGACTGACACCATCGGTAGGGCTGTACACCCATACTGGGCTAGATGCCCATTGGCTCACACTGTGGACCAATGGACGTACATCCCTACTGACGGTGTCAGTCGGCGGGTGGCAGATGGGTGGTGTTGCTGCCCACCGCTGATCGGAGGAGCGGCAGTGGGGATCAGTGGTGGGTGGGAGGGGGATCCACTGACCACCAGGGATGATAGGTTTCATTAAATTTACTTCAGCACACGATCAGGGCAGACAGGTCCACTGGACCACCAGGGATAATAGGATTTATCATTTATTTACTTAGCCCGCGATCAGGCGGGCAGCGGTCCACTGGACCACCAGGGATATTGGATGTATATTTCATTTACTTAGCCCACGATCGGTTGGGCAGTGGTCCACTGGACCACCAGGGATATTGGAGTTATATTTTATTTACTTAGCCTGCGATTGGGTGGGAAGCGGTCCACTGGACCACCAGGGATATTGGAATTATATTTTATTTACTTAGACTGCGATTGGGTGGGCAGCAGTCCACTGGACCACCAGGGATTTTGGATTACTCTTTTTTTACTGAGGCCCACAATCAGGCATGGGGGCTGCCACCACAGAGGTGCAGCCGGAGCTCAGGTGGCCACCCACAGGTGGCAACTGCCGTGTTGTGCCCTGCAATGCAGCAGCTCACCTGAGGGTGGCCAGCCATTGTTCCTTTTTTTTTGATCAACATTGTGCTGGCACAGGTAGGGTTTGAGCATGCATGGCTCTGCACATCCTGGGCTGAATATCGGGCTGTGCAGAGTATGTATGGGCACACCCCCCCACCTGCACCTGCATACATTACTGATGCACTCTGGCGCATCGGGATTTGTGCCGTGCACTTCCCCTTTTGAATATCGCACGGGGCACATCAGTGGATTGTGCATGGCACAACACTGTTGCGCCATGCGCTACCCTTTTGAATATCTGGGCCTTAGTGTATATCAACTACATGCTTTCCTAGCCACACATATATAGCACAAAGACTGTGTCATTCTTGCACATGTTTAAAAATTAGTAATGTCTTAATTGCAGTACATAATTAAGCAATAATGCCTGACAGGGTGTGTGTCATGCTGGGATGACATCACCCTCTGGTGGTTGGGCATGAGACCGCAGGCCAAGTACATCCAATACCCGAGTCTTGATGTTACCCCAGCATGACACACACTCTGGAGGGCATTATTGCTATTATACTATGGCTTCTTGTTATACAGAATAAAAAAATAATTTTAAGAATGTTTTTCTTACTGTGGAAAAATAATATTTTTGTTTCTTAAGAGAAGATGCTAATAATGGAAATGCTAATGGAACGTCTATCAGTCAGGAGGTTGATGGTGCAGAGACTAGACCTGAGATGTTGTACTGGGATAACATCACGGGTCCAGCCTAAGACTGACCAATCAGAATCCAGGCTTCTTTCTTGCCATTGTATAATATTCAGACCATTCATAATTGTATCTGTAATAAAATGCAGCTGAAACACAATGTTCCTTTACAACATAATGTGACAAGTCAGCAAGCAGATTACTCTCTATTGTGCATCATATAAACAGATGTACACGCAAAAACATGTACAGAAACTGTGGGGGTGGACATGAGTAGAGCTGAACAGGACAAAAGGAAAAAACAATTTTTTTTGTTAACAACCCTTTCATTTAAGGAGTGATTCTGATATTTGGGGGGGGGACTGGTTTTGGTGGGGAGGAGGGGATGGGCATCTCATAAAAAATGTGTATTGTGTGACTCTTTGGTAGATTGTTAGCTTGTGTTGTAAATAGGACACCAAGAAGGTTAAAACAAAACTGAAAAACAGTGCACCTCAGCAGTAGAACATGCCACAGTGTTTACTGACATAACCAATATGTGGATAACTGGGTGTCGATGTAATCACCATGGGGATTCTTTTACATAGTTCACATACTGATTACATGCCCACCCATTTATCCACACAGTATGTCAGATAGGTGAACTTATGTGTCACTTGTTATCTTAGCACCTGTTCCACAAAAAAGTGTACACATATACATGTACCAAAAAACAGTTGTATCTGTTTTTATCCACAGGTTGGTCAAGCCTTGGGGGAGCAAGGCATTGTCAAAACACTGGACAAATGCAGGAGGAAGTGGAAGTTCACCTGCCAAGCATTTTATAAAAGCAAAGCTGCGGGTGACATCCACAGGAGGAACCAGGAGAGGCACGAGATCACTTATGAACTGTGGGCTGAGGCAGGGAAGACAGAATATAGAGATCACCACCATGAATGTAGCATTCTTTCTGACAGAAAAAGATTGTCAACCTTTTATTTATTTTCTGAAATGAATTGTGATATTGTTTTTCTACAAGACACTATGCTCAGAAATCTATATGATGTGCAAGTGTTTAAGAAGGCATGGATATGGGGAGAGTCATATTGGTTAGTTGGGGATGACTTATGTAGTGGAGTAGGAATTTCTTTTAAGAATATAAATGTCAAAATACTGCATATGATGGATTTAATCAGTCAATCAATCTTTATTTTACCAGGTGAAGCACCATTGAGTGAGCTCAATTGCAAGGGGAACCTGGACAAGTACACACAAAAGTAAACAATATACCAAGAAAAAAGATGAGTGTAAATCAAGGAATACAATGTGGAAGCGGACATAAACATAGTACAGTATTAGGCAAGGCCTATACAGGCAATATGCAAGAGGCTAAGAAAAAATATATTGTCAGTATACATTATTATACAGTAAGTACATGAACAGTTCAGGAAAAAGGGGAAGGAGGAGTGATAGGGAGAAGAAGGGAGAAGAGTGATAAACAGGGACTCACAAGGCCTGGAGTGGATTCTGAAAAATATTTCACTAGCCTTCGGGGGGGCAGTTATAGGATTCTATAAATGGTTCTATAATGCCAGGGAGGGCTTTAATGCTGGACATAAGAATAGATTCCACAGATTTCAGACTGATCAGTGTGTATGCCCAGCCGACTAAAGCCCAGAGAATAGATTTGTTGAAATTAGTGCAACCATGTCTACCTACATCCAGACACATACTCTTTGGGGGAGATTTTAATGTTGGTAGGTTTAAAGATGACAGGGGATTGAACATGGAGAAAATCTGCTGTGACGCTACCTTTCTAAATACGTTGATAGATCAAGCAGGGTTACATGATGTGTTTTATAAAAAAGGTGACAAAAGTCAATACACCTTTTTTAAAGGTTGCTTATCCACCAGGATTGAATACTGGTTTTTGTCACCTTCACTTCCTGTATGGGAGACGAGGGTGACTCCAATGGCTTCCTCAGACCTTGGCCTATTGAATGTACAAATCTTAAACTACAGGGCTGTTTCTATGGGTCAGGGTTATTGGAAACTTAACAACAGCCTTTTGGAAGACCCCATAATACAAGAAGGTTTCAAACATTTAATACAGGCTAGATAGTCAGTCTATTTTTTATATGATTCCTGTACCAATTGGGAAGATACCAAAACAGATATGAGATTATTTTAAAACAATGGGGATAATAAAGGGGAACGTGAAAAGGGCTGACTATTTCAAAACCAGAGATGAATTTTTTGACATCCTATCACAGCCAAAAGAGAGCTTACAAATAGACCAGCAGTATTTAGGCATTGAAAAAGAACAGAGATTTGGGACACACAGCCCACTGGACATTGTAAATCCATTTGAAAATAGTGCAATAAGAAGAAATGCTAAAGTAATTCACTCCTTAAAAATAGAAGAGGGAAGGGTTGTGACAAATGGGGATATTCTAACAGAAATAGAAAAATATGTCACTAATATGTTCAATATATTTACCACCTTGGAGGTAGCCATAAAAGGCTGGTTAAAGCAAGAGTCCCTGCTGACACTGGAACCTTATCAAAAACAAGAACTGATAAGACCAGTAACTGATCTGGAGTTAGAAGCAATTATAAATTCCTTACATAAGGACAAAACACCCAGAGCAGATGGCCTACCTAATGAAATCTATGTAAAAATGTTTCCAAATGTAAATCACAAGTGGTGTCACTATTCAATGAGATATTACATAATGCAACTTTACCACATAGTATGACTGAAGGATTGGTCATATTTATATACAAGGATGAGGATAGACAAGAACTATCAAATTGGAGGCCGATAACTTTATTGAACTCCGATTTTAAAATGTTAACTAAATTGTTAAGTAGAAGAATGGCCGATACATTGCAAAATATTATTCACCCCCCTCTCAGATGTGTGGAATTCCAGGTAGGAAAATAAAAGACAATTTGATACTATTAAGAGAAATCTTTGAAAAAGGACATAGTGAAAAAATATCACAGTGGGTTTTCAGTATAGACCAGTCAAAACCTTTCAACAGGGTTCCACATTGTTATTTGTGGGAATGTTTGTCCATTTATGGCTTTCCTCGGGAATTCATTTCATGGATGAAACTTTTTTTTCAAGAAAGCAACAAATGCACCATATATTAATTGATGGGTAGGAAAACAATGTAAGGTTTTTAAAGGAATGTGACAGGGATATCCATTAAGTCCCATCTTGCATGTTCTTTCAATTGACCCTGTATTACAAAGGATAAATAGAGACAAGAACATCCGTGGACTATCTGTACGCAGTTCAGATAGAGAAATAAAAACAGCAATATATGCTGATGATTTATGTATAATTATGGCTGATAAATTCTCAACTAGTAAAATTTCAGAACTGTTACAAGAGTTTGCACACAGTACTGATTAACAATAAAAAGGGTTCCTGTTTACCAATAGGATACCCAGGCCAGTATGACACAGAGATTATGAAGATACCCATGACTACGGGTTATAGTAACATTTTGGGTCTGTATTTTGGACCAGGGGAATTGGCCATCTATAATTGGCAAATTGTACTAGAGAAAGCAATGTACAAGGTAAAACAATGGAATAGGTGGCAGATGTCAAAACTCGGAGTGCATATGATTAAAACGTATTTAGTAACTATGTTCTTATACCTAAGAGAGATATAACCCCTACCAAAGGCTTGGAGACAACAATACTGAGTTGTTTCTTTTCATGTTTATGGGGCAGCAGACCAAATCCTATTAAGAGAGGTATAACTTATTTGGTAAAACAAAAAGGGGGTGTCAATATGATAAACCCAATTCTCTTTTTCCATAGTATATTCTTATATAGTAATATAAAGCCTCTTCCAACTTATATGGATACCTTGGGTTAAAGATCAAGTGCAACAGTGGGTTGATGGATGGCCTCAAAATGGACCCATACCTAGACAAAAATCTTTACTTGGATTACCAGCTTATTTTCAATCATGTTCTGGAAAAATAAAGTTATGGCCAATAAAACAGCCAATTTTTACCTTGACTAGGAACGCTCTTTACACTATGATACAAGAAAAACAGTTCCATGAACAATCGCATTCTTGCAATAAATCACCTCTTGAACAGAACTTTATAGGTCAAATGCTGACAAATAGGAGAATTCCAGATCATATGTGCGATGTTCAGTGACTCTGTACACATTTGAAGTTAAATGCAAAAGATAATAGGAAACATAAGGGAAGGGAAGAGAGACACTGCCCTGGGGCTTCATGTGTGGGAATCCCTGAAACAATGGACCATCTCTATTTCTCATGTCCATATATTGTAAGCTTCTGGGAACTATTCAAACAAAAATGGAGGAGTGCTCCTTTTCCACCATTGGCACATGAAAATCTACTATTAGGGATTCTACCAAAAAACTGGAGATGTTTTAACATAGCAACATTACAGATCATACTATTGTGCTTTAAATATCACATTTGGATAACTCATTGTAAAGTGTCCTTACAACAATTAGAATTAATTCAAGAGCAGTTATTCAGTATAATAATGACCTCTATTAGTGAAATTAGACAAAAGGAGAAACATCTAGTCTCATACCAGAAATATGGGGAATGGTGGAGGCCAATTAAGTGGATACCACCATAAATACTGGCAAGATAGGTCATATAACATATAGGATTACATTTATGAGCTCATGATAGTATAAGGAAGAATTGCCCATATACTCCTAGTAGGAAGGGGTTGACGTTTTATTGTAGAAGATAAAAATTGTTGGCTTTGAATCTCATCTGAAAATAATATTTTAAGAATGTGACCAAAACAGCATATGAAAGTAATATATGTTGAATTTGGTTATTTTTTTCTATTTTGTGTGAAGCTAATATCATTTGTTGACAACGTTCAAAAAAAATTCCCATATTCCCTTTTTGGGGGGGTTATATTGTAATTTCAATATTTTTTTGCTACCTTGCTTGTCATTTTTTGTTTTCTTTATTTCACAAGTGTATGACCATAATACTTATTTACTTTCATGTGTATACTTTTTTGTATGGATTATTATTTGTGTGTGTCAACACTATTTTGTACATAATTGATTTTTGAAGTTATAAAAATTTCCCCTACTTTTTTCAATAAGTGCCATCTGATCTTTAACATCCACCTGAAATACCACAGTTTCAGGCAGATACGGCCTAATTTTAATGTCTTATCTGAAAGAGGACACCTCAGAAATGCAGCACTCCCCCATGATTTTGACCCAAGTGCCTGCTATGGGAATTCAACCCACAGCCCTCTGATCTCCCAACCGCAGAGGCAAGTGTACTACCTACTGAGCCACTGACACTTACAAAGTACACTTCCTGGGTCACCTGGATTTGAACCAGGGACCTCTTGATCTGCAGTCAAATGATCTATCGCTGAGCCATACCCCTCACTTATGTGGCATCTGTGACAGTTTTTTTGTCTTGCGCTTGCACCCCACTACCAACCCCCCAGGCACACCCCCCTCCAACACAGAAAGACACTACAGAACTGTCACAGATAACACAACTCAAAACAAATTATCATTTTTTTACAGAGGAAAAAGATGAGCCTGAGGGCGCTGTTGGGGGTGACCAAGAGGTCACAGAGGGAGACATAATGATTGTGGAACCCTCTGTGGCTCAAGCAACAGCCCCAACAGTGGGTGAGGGCCAAATAACACCAGAGTCCCACCCGGGTCCATCACAAGAAGCTGCAGGTCCTGCCAGGCCTCCAACTGGGGAACATAAATACCATCATACTAAACTACCTATCTGTACCTTAACTTCACCTCAGGTTGACGAATCACCCATAGAATGAATAAATACCCCTTCCCCCATCCATTTCTCATCAAGTAAATACCTGGTGCTGTTATACCCCCACACCCTCCCAGAAACGCCAGCCCACACCACTGCTCCCCCACACATCCTACCTACACCCAGCCATTAGCTGGCACTGTCCTCCTCTCACCACCAGTGCCAGTCACCAGCAGAGCTGTATCAGGACCACATATTGCACAGAAACACACTCAGTGAATGACAGAACATGTCAGTCACTGATCGTATATATGTACAATATATGCTTCTAGCTAATTTCACTCAGCAGCTGGATGTGATGGTGAGAGTAAAGCTGTAGCACTCACTGGCTGAGTGTAGGTCATGATCATGGAAGAAAGGTTGGCTGGCACTCCTGTGCAGGGGTTCAGTGCCACCATACCATAACAGATTTACTGCACAGCATATGGAGACTGGTGAGGGAAAGAGTCGGGGGGGGGAAGCTGGTGGAGAAGAGATTTTTTTATATTACAAAGGATCAAGGCTAGGTGGTAATATACTAATATTCCAAGTGTTTACAGCATAGCATGATTTATACATATCACAAAGATCTGCCCATAGAGCCAAAAGAAGCCCACTGCACAACCCACCTTTTTCTGCAACTTGCACCATACTTGTGGACTACATCCAGCCTCCAACAAATGCCACAAACCATAGAACACAGGATCCTGCAGCCTGTTTGTTTCTGCATCAGCCACAGTCCCCAATACACAGATCCTGTCACTGCAGCCTACACTATAACCACCACCCATTCCCTGCAACTGACAGATTGTTCTGTTATGAAATCCGCACTTGTGGGCAACTTTTCTTAACATATCTCCAAACTTCTTTTATACAGTGTTTGATGTTTCACCAACATGTGTAAATTCTTGCCACGCTGTTTGCTGTCATGTACAAACATGTTTCTGACAAATACTCATGAATTACTGTTGTACTAAGACAACCTGTGGCATAGTATTATAACAGTGTATGTTGTCACTGTCTGTAGTCTGTGCACTACAGACATTTCTGTGAGGGGTGGCAATAGAATTAAAACACCACCATAATAAATAGTGTCATATTAACATGTAAACAGTCTTAAAAGGTTATGCAACATTATACAATGAAAAAAAATCCTGTACTCTGATTGATCAGTATGTGCCTGAGACAGTCATGATATCTCAGTATAGCAAAACTTTGTTCTTTTTTCTAACTTTGAATCTTCTCTTAAATACCAAAGATGTATTGCTTTACTAAAAATTTACAAAAACATTTTTAAATGTTTTTGTTTTAATTTTGTATCACAACAAGCCATTCTACAGTAGCAATAATACCATCCAGGGTGTGTGTCGTGCTGGGAAAATGTCATACCTCAGGTATTGGATGTAGGGATGTGTGAAAAAATATTTCTGCGGGTGAAATTTTGGCAAAAGAGTGAATTTCGTTACTGCGAAAGTTCGGAAATCATTTTTGGAACTTTCACAGAAGTTCCGCCTAAAAACTGGAAAAAAAATATAAAAAACTGCAGGTTAATTTATTAAGAACAATGAAAAGCAAGAGCACCAGGAATTGTGTGGTGCTATGTATTCAAGACAACCAATATACACAAATAAGCACCCACACAGCTTAAGAAAAAAGGCAGAACGCTTCAAAAATGTTCCAGCGTTTAATATCCAATGTGCAGCAAACGCTATGTGGAGGACAAGCAGACAAATTAACGTTTCACCTAGTCTCTGCTAGGCTTCATCAGAATAAATTAGTGCCACAGTTTTAAACCATTTAAATATTGATATTCCATTCAATGCAACATGAAATATGAAGCATGGATTTTTAAAGGTATCTACTATTTTTACACATAAAAAATCAATGATGAAAAATGTCAGTGGTGGTATATCTCAAAGCCATATATATACCTTCCGTATAACATTTCAGATCCATGCACATTATTTCACAGCATTCTCAGCATCACAAAAGCACTACTATCTTATTCATAATTAACATACCTTCTCATTATTGCACAGTAGAAGTAATAAGCACCTAACCAATGCAGGTACTAAAAGGTAAAAAGTGCACCAGCAAATAGCCATGCTATTCAACATGTAACTTACATTCTGTTTTCTTTTTCTTCCTTTCCCTTGCAGACTGCCTACAACAACTTAAAAACACAGCGCAGTCTTGGCTGGCTGCTTGAGGCCATGGAAGATGGCAACCGAGCTGCAGCCCAGTGCAGCCGTGTCATTGCAGCAAACCAGGAAAAATATTAGACAAACAAGACGACATTATTGATTTGCTGCAATGACAGGGCCGTGTTGGGCATGCGGCTGTGGTTGCTGTCCATGGTCTCGAGGGCAGCAACAGAGGCCTTGCTCATGCCATAAATCAGCTGCATGAGCAGAAAGAGGCTAATGTTACAGCCCAAGAGACCACACATAGCCTTATGGTGCAGCTGGCTGAGAACCAGCTGGAGGCCACAGAAGCAATTCATGCGTTAATTCAACAGGACCTGTAATAGTACCAACAAATGGACCAGGCCCTCCAGCAACCTCAGCATCAATAGGAGCCTATAGAAAGTGCCCCTCCCACCATAACAACTTAAGAGGAGGGGCACCAACTCCTGACACCACAAAATCCTCCTGTGGAGACTTCCACTTCCTCCACCTCCCCCAAGGCACCCTCATCACTGAATGAGGGCTAGCACATCACAAGTCACAGACCACACAGTGCCATTTATTTTTTTTTATGTTTATTTGCTCTTAGCTTATTCCTATTCTTTTTTTTTAACTTATTCCCCCCCAGAGGAGGCAGTATAGCGCAGTGGTCTAAGGCTCTGAGCTGCAAGTCTGGTGACATCCAGCAGACCAGATCTGGGTTTGAATCCCACAGCTTCCACTTGCATACTGTGTGACCCTGAGCAAGTCACTTAACCTCCTTGTGCTCCCAGGTCACTCCTGTAAAAAAGCTTTCAGCTTAGTGTGCTATACCTGGTTAAACAACTAAATAAAAAAAAGAGTGAAAACAACACATATTTACAAGCAACCTGCAAAAAAGCTGCATAATGACATTCAGTGGTACTGTAAGAATCCATGATTGCAATTCTCACTATTTCTCATGTGATGTTTAAATGTTGAACAAGTGCCAAATCTTTGGACTGAACATGCCTCAACAACCTAGTCCCAATCAAATGGACACAAGTACTCATGAGCGTTGCACCCATTCACCAGCTTGTGAAGCACCACTGTTGTTATGGTAGTCACATTAAGAGCAGTGGTGCTTTACATGCTCCTGAATAGATGTAACACTCATGAGCACTTGTTCCATTTCATCTTTATTGTCTCACAGTTCAGTTTTCATTTTCTAGTTTTGGCAGTTGTTTAGCATGTGAAAATCACATGAGAAACAGTAAGAATTGCAGCCCCAGATTCCCACAGCAGCATTGAAAGCTATGTAGAGATGCGGGCAGGCCATGTAGCTTCTTCACAGGCCATCATAAATATGTTAATTTATTTTTTGTGTGCATAATATGATGTAAATAGTTAAAATTTAGTAAACATAAAGTTGTAAATATTTTGTGAAATTATACAATAATACAAATCATGCATATATTTTTAATTGATTACCAAAACATTGTTTTCTTAGAATCATACTGTTATTTTAATAAATACAACATATATTTATTTAAGTTAAAGCATCCTCATTCTTTATAGAATATTTTTACCTTTCACTTCACCTGCCCCATGTGTGAATACATGACATATTTTTGTTCCTTTTTTACGTATTTATATATCATTGGAAAATATGTATATGGTATACTTAAAGATTCTATTTTTTGTATAAGAATAGCAAACTTTTCATTTTCCAAAAAAGCTTCATATAAAAAAAAACTGTCTCCTGTCTTTTCTTTCTAGATTTAAGCAAATTCAGCTGGATGAATTGGGGGGGGGGGTGTAAGGCCTGAACCCTAACATCTCATTTCTCCACTGTTGTGACACTTTACCCTAACAGCTGCATTAAATGAACTTTTTTTCTCAGTTTCACCCTACATGATTTACTAAACAACTTTTTTTTTTTGCAAACTATCTTCTTACTTTTTGAAAAGTGTAATATAACCACTAAATGGTGTGTGTTGGTGGGAGAGCTCCCACCAAAGTAACCAGTGTCTCCATAACAATGTGCATCTGTGGAAGTGCAATTCCTCTAGGGCCCGTGCTCCCACTCACACATAACCACAGCACCACATAGCAGTACTGTTGGGAAATCCCCTTACTGTTTTGAAAAGTGTGATCTAGCCACTAAATAGCATGTGCAGGTGGAAGAGAACAAGTTTCACTGCAGGTGCAATGTATGGTTTCCAAAAAGTGGGGGAGGGAGGGGGAGTGGTGCAAGATTTAGACCCTCAACTCTGTCATCTCACTCCCCACCTTTTGTCAGTCTTGCCTTTTCTGATGCATTAAATAAAGTCTTTTTGCAGTCAATCTCCTTACTTTTTGAAAAGTATGATATAATCACTAAATGGTATGTGTTTGTGGGAGCACTGGACCCTCTGAGCCCCATGCTCCCACCAAGCTAACCAATCTCTCCATAACAATATGCATCTGTGGAAGAGCAATTCCTTCAGGGCCCGTGCTCCCACTCACACATAACCACAGCATCATACAGCAGTACTGTTGGGCAAGCTCCTTACTGTTTTAAAAAGTGTGATCTAGCCACTAAATAGCATGCACAGGTTGGAGAGAAAATATTTCACTGCAGGTGCAATCCATGGTTTCCAAAAAGTGGGGGGATGCAAGACTTAGACCCTCAACTCTATCATCTCACTCTCCCACCTTCTGTCAGTTTCACCCTAACTGATACATTAAGTGATGTATTTTTGCAATCGATCTCCTTACTTTTTGAAAAGTGCGATATAACCACTAAATGGCATGTGTTAGTGGGAGGGCAGGGCTCTCTGGTCCCCCTCTCCCACCACACTGACCATTTGTGCATAATGATATGTGTCTATAGGAGAACAGGCCCTCCAGGTCCTGCACTACCACTTACGCATAACTATTGAGCCATACAGTAGCCCAACAGGCCTGAAAAGCAACCCTTGTAGCACTAATTTGCCAATATCTCAATAACTGTACAACCTTGGGGGAAAAAAAACTCACAACAGATGTCATCTACAGCATTCAAATTTGTTTCTGCAGCTTAGTTCACCTAAAGGTAAACTAAACCACAAGTAGTGAAAAATCTGTATCTGGCTTTGTTTTCAAGATACAGGTACAGAAAGTCACTATGGGTACCATAGTGTTATCCTGTGGGAAAAATCTAAACTTCACGATGGCATGTCTATGGAATCAATTAGCTTTTCAACACCTAAATAGCATAATCCACATCTCTAGAGTTTCCCCTTAATACCCTGCAAATTTCAAGTCAAAAGATCAAACCGTTAATTCACAATGCAGTGGGAACGTTTTAGAAAGTTTAAAAAAAATCCTAGTTTGCGAGGTAGCAAATTCCCCACCTGTCAGATCAATCCACTTTTACGAGCTCTCAAAATCACTGTCCATGAGTGATCCTCGACTGTCAGATGTTAGCCATCTGGTCCCTAAGTGACGACCAAGGATTTTATTGCCTCACAAAAGAGGATCAGGTGAAGGACTATGATTTTTACAGCTCGAGGGCTGCAATTTTGTCAATTCATGAAAGAGGATTCAAAAAAACAATCCCCGTTCATGACCTGACAAAATCCCAGTCTTTCATTCAATCCCCTTTCATGAGGCAACAAAATCCTTGACCACCAACTCAGTCCTTGTCCTCGAGAATAGCCATCTGGTCACAAACTAACGGTTAACAATTTTGCAGCCTTGTGAAAGAAAAATCAGCTGACGGTCTTGGATTTTGTCACTTCGCAGACTGTGATTTTGTCAGCTCATGAAAAGGGATTGAAAGACCCAATCTCCTTTCGCCAGCTGACAAAATCCCAGTCTGCCACCTAATCCCCTTTCGTGAGGTAGCAACATTCTTGTCTGGGAACTCATTCTTCATCCAGGAGAATGGCCATCTAGTCACAAAGTGACAGTCAAGGATTTTGCTGCCTCACAAAACAGGATCAGCTGGTGGACTGGGATTTTGTCAGCTCATGAAAGAGGATCGTAAGCCAGGTGTGGACAAGACGGATGTTTTTTGTACAAAACAAAGCAAACCAAAGGTATAGGTTTGTAGAGGGCATCACTCTGCACAAAACCCATGCCTCATTATAACAAGAAGTCACCTGTGTAAAAAGCTATGACATTTTGTTAGGGGGGAGGGAATGAAAATAAGATGGCAGCTCATGGACAAGGAATTTTTCTGATGGACGAGGATTTTTTAAAATCTTTTCCTAGCTGACTAAATCCTTGACTGTGAGCCCAATCCTCTTTCACAGAACATATGTATAAATCTTGGAGTGAACTGAGCATGCTCAGAACCCAAAAATTAAATAACTTTGGAAATAATTTATATTTTTTAAACAATGCTGGATTGTTCTTTCACCCAAACTCTTTCTATGTTACAAATTTCAGACCAAATTATTAAACAGTGTGGTCGCAGCATCATGGGCAAAAATGTGTTAAAAGTGGCGAAAAATGTGTTTTGCAGCACTTCGCTGAGCAAAAAACATAGGTCTGACCAAAATGCAACTTAGCAAATCAAGAGATCTGCCATACAACACTGTGCATTCTAAATTTTTTTCAAATCCGTTGAACAGTTGCAAAATTACTAACGTGCACAAATTGATCTTTAACATTAAAGTGCCTACTCAACCCTAACTATAAGGGCACAACCACACTCCTAATATATGCTTATATATTAGAAAATGGGCTTGAAAAATAAAGCATCCTGATTGGCTGAAAATACTGGCACAATAGAAAAAAGGTATAAAAGCAGATCAGCTAAACACAAATAACAGAGCCATTTAATGCTGCCTATCTATTTCAAGCATGGTGACTGCGCTGTATGTGCTGTATCAGTAAATTCCCCATCCTGACCGTGATTGTGCCATTAAGTTCAATAAAACAAAAAACAAATTATGCAAATTGAAATAAAAACAAAGAAAACAAAAACTACTGAGCATGTCCATATTAAAAAACATTTATTCAGGTTGTTTCAATCTCACTTTGCCAGTGAGAGCTTTCGTCCTCCTCTCTACTCTCCCTGACTCACAGGAAGAAAGTGCAGTAGTGGCAGTAGGCAAATGGTTGAAAAGCTCTGCACTGGAAAATAAAAGAAACACTGACCGGGAACACTGACAGCAACTATGAGGTAGGAAGCGAGAAGAGAACTGACAGCAAGCAGGTATCTTGTTTTAAAACTTCTTGTCCTTTTGTGACCGCAATCCCAATAAAGTAGAAAAAAAACATTGAAAGCAACTGCAGGGTAGCTACTCGGTGGTGACAGCCAACAGCCCTAAAATACAGCAGTAATTTGTTTTCCAGTGTTTCTATGTATGTGTGTGTGTTTGGGTGGGGGCTTTGCATAGGCAATCTAAGAAGCAACAACAGAATAGTTTAAAAAACAAGTCTAATAACAGCAGTGCCCACTGCTGGCACTACTGAAGGAACTACTTTACAGCAAAAGTGACTTTTCATTTCTTTTTACTTGCTTCAGGAGGGCTAATTTTGATCAAATAAGAACAAACATAAGAAGTTGGAACTGGGAGCAGGAATTCAAAGGCAAATCATTAAACAATTTCTGGGAAACATTTTGCAAGAAAATAAACAAAGAAACTTATTTGAAAATACAGTACCAACCAAACAGAAATATGGCAAAAACAAAGTCAAACTACAGTAGTTGACACCTAAAATAAAAAAAAACTCATAAACAAAAAGAATAAATTATATGACAAATGGAGAATCAGCAGCCAGGAAGAAAATAGGACATATTACAGAAACTTAGCAAGAACACTGAAAAACAAAATGAAAAATGCAAAGACTAACTACGAATTAAAGCTAGCATCCAAAGTCAAAGGAAATTACAAAACATTTTATTCATTCATAAATAGTAAAAAAGGAATTTCAGATGGTGTGGGACCACTAAGAAATCAAGATTAAGAACTACTATCAGATAACACAACTATGGCTAACATAACAAACTCTTATTTTGCATCAGTGTTTAATAGCAAACTTTGCAGATGACTGTAGGTTAGGGACAGTGGTAGAAGATAATAAAGTAGATAACCCACTCCAGTATGCATTGAATTTCATATTAGATTGGACCAAAAAGTCTAAATTGACTCTAAATCAGGAAAAATGCACAGTAACGCATTTATTGAAAAATAACCCCTTCCATAGTTACATCCTAAATAACCAGCCACTAAGAGTTACAACTCAGGAAAGAGACTTCGGGATTCTTGTATCCCAAGATTTTAAGTTTTCAGCACACTGCAGAAACATCACTCAAAAAGGGAACTGAATCTTAAATTGTATTTTCAAACACGTTGCTTCAAGGAACAGGGAGGTCATTCTGCCCATGTACACTTCATTGGTGAGGCCAACTGTGGAGTATGGAGCACAAGTCTGGTCACCTTACAAGAAGGGAGACATGGCAATGTTGGAGAGAGTACAGAAGAGAGCTACTATGGGGATAAAGAACATGGTAGGAAAGAACTACAAGACAAGACTAAGGGAGCCCAATCTATTCCCACTGGAACATAGAAGAAAAAGAGGCGATATGTACCTAGTACATAAGACATGGGTAGACAGTGATCTGTGGAAAAATCTAGCACTAGAACCCAGTGATAATGTGTACAATACCCAGTCACATCCATTACAACTAAGAACAAGATCAACAAGATTAGAAAGGACCAGAAATAGTTTAACCAAAGGGTGGTACATGATTGGAACAGGCTCCCATTGGATGTGGTGGGTAGCAAAACCACACAGACATTCAAACATAAATTAGATGACTTCTATCAGCAGGGGAAGATGACATAATAGTACCCACTAAACGAGCATAATGGACAAAAGTCTACCTACCTCTATAAAACTCCTATGACTCCTAAAATTTTATTTTATTTTTTTTAAATAATTTGTATAACTGTTACCTATAGCTCATTTTCTAAGTGCAATAATACCATCCAGGGTGGGTGGTATTGGGCTATACTTGACCTTCCAGGGGCTATAAGGCCCTCTGCTTGTGGTGTCCGGTCCCATTACTCCACTGGGCTGTCTGGTATGGCCCAATACCACCCACCATTTCAGGTATTATTGCTTACATAAACAAGGACCCCCTTTCACTCCTGCAGTGAGGACACCCTGTCATCATCCATTGTTGATGGCAACAGGTGTTTGGTTTCTACACCGACTGCTAGCAGTCAATGCAGGTGAGGGTCAAAGAGTGAAATCCCTGCCAGTGAGACACCTGAAAGGAGTCATTTATGAGTTAACAGAAAGGCAGAATGAATTCCTTTTATACTAGGATAGAGTTATGAGTTGGATTCCTCAGGAATCCATCCTTCAGCAAACATTTTTTAACCTGTATGCTAGTGATATGCAATACACAAATGGTGGCTGAACGACTAAATTTGTAGACGATTCAGAACTGGGACATACTGTTAACTTAGATAAGGGCATTAAGACCATGCAGAATGACATGTACATTGTGGTGGACTGGGCAACATTAGCAAATGTTTATTTAATGTAGATAAATGTACTATGGCATATTTTGCATATACAAATTCAGGGGCAAATTATTCCTTTAATGATAATATCGTATGTACGTCCAAAACTGAATGAGATCTGGGAGTTCTAGTCTCTGATACTCTGAAACAGGAGCAACAGCATGAGAAAATGGTTAGGAAATTAATCAAATCCTGGGATACATCAGGAGAAATTCTGTCTCCTGAGATAGCAGTGGGGTTTTGTTCTTGTACAGGTCACTCATGAGGACATGCACGGACTATTATGCACATTTCTGGTCCCTTCAATACAGTGGAGATGGGGTACAGGGAGGGCAACTAGGATGATGAGGAGAAAGGCTTATA
Organism: Neoceratodus forsteri; assembly: GCA_016271365.2. Lineage (NCBI taxonomy): Eukaryota > Metazoa > Chordata > Ceratodontiformes > Ceratodontidae > Neoceratodus > Neoceratodus forsteri. The sequence goes on along the minus strand of CM028132.1, from coordinate 228,281,222 downwards.
AAGACAGATCTAGAGAACTAGGTCCAAGGTCATTGGAGATGTGAAGGATGAGACATGATTTAATATTGGTGTACAAGGCATTTAAAGATCCAGGGTTTATGGCATGCATGAACCGCTGTATCAGAGAGAAAAAATACATCTATGTTGAAATTAACATCAGCTGAGAGGGGAACATTTCAAAATGAAGAAAATAATATTTTTGTTTACTCAAAGGGTAGTGGCATTGTGTAATGTACTCCCACATAAGGTGGTAGGTAGTAAGACACTAGTAGGTTTCAAAATGAAATTAGATCATGTGATTAACTAAAAGTGTGTCAAGTATTTGTTCATTGAGACAATGCCAAACAAACTAAATGGGCAAATCCTTATTAATATCTGGAAAACATGAACCTACAATATGTAAATTCTGGACTATATTTATGAACTAAAGAGTTTGGAGGTGTCCATAATCTCATCTACAGAGGGATATTGATACTGTAGGGTGGAGAGAGATGAAAGTAGGGCAACCAAAATGGTGCATGGTATGCATCAAATCAGAGGACATAAGAGGAGAGGAGAGGATGGAGGAGCTTGGACTATATCCACTGGAAACAAGGAGAGAGAGAGAGAGGTGGGGATATGATTAAAACTTTTAAATACCTGAAGGGAATTAACAAGGTGAGGGAAGGGAGTATATTCAAGATGAAAATCAATCCAAGAACATGGGGACACAGCTTGAAACTGGAGGATGATTAATTCAGAAGTAATAAGAGAGGGCATTACTTCACTAAGAGGGCGGTGGCCACCAGAAATGGGCTACAAGAGAGGGTGGTTGAGGCATCAACAGTGGGGGGATTCAAGAGAGCATGGGGTAACTACATGGGTTTAAACAAGAGAGGGAGGAATAGATGCCCTGATGGGAAAAAGGGTTCTGGAATCTACGGGGGGAGGGGAGATACATGTAAACGGTGAGTAGGGTGGTAACATCAGGGCTGCCTTTGGGGAGGAAACAAAGGCAGACTAGATTGACCAATGGGTCCTTTTCTGCTGACAAACTTCTGTGATTCTATGAATGTCTGTTTTGCTATATTTGTCAGGATCTGTTGTACATGCAACTATGTTGCTACTCCGCTCTGTAGTGCCGAATAAACTGCACTTGTTACCCTGATATGTTTGCTCAATACCATAAGCTCCTCCTTATTCAAGCACAGGAAGTTTTGACTGCTAGGGCCCAATGCAGTTTGGTAGTACAGTGCATGTGTCAGCATTTTAGAAAACAAAAGGGGCTTTTAATCTGGTCAGGAAACTTGCATTTTCCATTTATTTTCTCGTAAATGCTCTGTAGAGGTTGAAGTGTTGAGCTTGATTTTTTAAAACCTGCAAATTAAGCCCCCACCAGTTGACTTAGTGGTAATTGCTCTACTTCTCATGCCAGAAGTCATCTGGGTTTCAATCCTACAATTTGCATGTAAAAATAGTTGATTAAAAAAACAGTGTTAAAATTATTATTCTACAGAAATAGCAGCTTTAATTGAGCATGCAGAAGGCTAATCACTTAATAAATTCAATTATATATGAAAGCTGAATTATTTCACCAAGTTGAACTTAGATTTAGAGAAAGCATTTCAAATCTGGAGGTCTTTTTTAAGTTCAACTTGAATGCAGTATGCAAAAATGCACAGTACAATTAAGTTTTCTTGTCAAAACCATGTGTGTTCTAGATAGCTTGTAAAATATATACTCTCTTGCTGGGATTAGAACTCAGCCACACTTTTCATAGATTAGGTTTTAACCTTTGTTTCACACTGCCTATGATTCACTCAAGTGCAGCTCTGTGCACAGTGGCTCTGTCAGGTACCAACAATATGAATCAGCAGACCTCAAATCATTTCGTATTTGAAGTAAGGCTGAATCCCAATAGCAACCTAAACATTTTGTTTCCAGGTTTTTTATACATTCAATTCACTTAAGTAATGATCTTTGGTGGTGTGGTTTTAGAATGTTTATGACATTTCTGCTAGTTCCTCCTTTTTACTGGCACCCTGGGCCTCTGGGGAAGGGTGCCCATAAATAAACAAAGCTACTACTACTATTATGAATCTATGACAGTCAGTTGATAATTTCATTGTTGACCAATGTTTCAGTGACTCCTTTATGTTGACTGCATTTGTGGTTGGCATAAAGGGAGTTACTTCAGACTGTGTTTTCTTTGGGGTGCTTTGACCCCTGAGCCACCCATGTGGGGGGATCTGCCTCCCGCTACTAAATTAATCAAATCTTGAGTCAGAAATGCTTTGGGGAGGGGGCACAATACCTCAAGAAAGCAGTGCCTGGGTCCCTTGCCAACAATACAGCAACCTGGCGCTGTTGGCGCTGTAGTGTCAGTCATGGTAAAGTTGTCACCGTAGCGATGGTATACTACTATTACTACTACAACTAGAATAGTAAATCTTTACTAAGGGGAGTTAAGTGCTGGAAGGAATAGCCACTCACTCATGGGAACTAATCTCAGAGTAGATCTTGTAGGCAAAATCTATGTGGAGCTGCAGAGAGTGAGAATGAGTTGAATGTCAGCCAAGCTCAGAAAACTATTTTTGATATTCTAGTAGCAGATATTTACCTACTAATTGGTTTTTATTAATTATAAAATGGGTCTGTAGAATTGAGCATTTTGATTAGTCCGAAATGATCCACAAATCTGACATTACTCTTTCATTAATATGGTACAGCAGCCTCATCACATGAGCATTGAGTTGGATAAATATTTCCTTTTAGTCATTTAAAATACTCTTAATAGAATTAATTTTTTTGCAATTCACTCACTAAAAAGATTACTCACATAAAAAAAAAACAATGGCTGCAGATTTTCTTCCTCTCTGAAGTATTTAAACAAATCAGGTACCACTTCTCAGTTGATTCTTTCTTTTGCCAAAAATCTAAAAAGTTATTTTTTTGTTTTACCCAGGCTCAGGCTGCAAGTCCTCACATGCAGTCTGCCATTGTGATGTTAACAATGAAGGTGCTCATTCCTTCACTGCAATAGTGCATCCTCAAAAACTGTCTCTCGTACCGAGTCTGACACCAATTGTCTGTAGGCTTCATGGTTGCCCAACAGCAAGCTGCCAAAAAGTGGCATTCACACATTGCAGGCATTGATATCTTTATTACATGGATTTTGTTTAGTTGTACACCAGGGATGGGATATTCAAAAGGGTTGCACATGGCGCAACAGGGGTGCACCATGTGAAACCCACTGATGCGCCCCGGCATGATATTCAAACGGGGAAAGTGCCCAGTACAAATCTCAATGTGCCGGGATGCATCAGTAATGTATGCGGCACAAGTGGGGGGGGCGTGCCCATGCATACCCCGCACATCCTGATATTCAGCCCGGGATGTGCTGAGCCCATGCAGGCGTAACCTGTACTTGTGCCGCACAGAGTTGTGCCAGGAAAAAGAGGAGCAACAGCTGGCCACCCACAGGTGAACTGCCATATTGCAGGGCACAACATGGCAGCCACCAGCTGTGGGTGGCCACCTGAGCTCCAGCAGCACCATCTGTCATGATAGCACCCCCCCATGCCCGATCACGGGCATTAGTATTAAATATTATTCGTCCAATATCCCTGGTGGTCCAGTGGACCACTTCCAGCCTGATCATGGGCAAAAGTAATAAATGAAAGTCGTGCTGTATCCCTGGTGGTCCAGCTTCACCCATCACCCGCCCATTGAGCCCTGCTACCCTGCTCCCCCCTGATTAGCGGCAGGTGGAAGATCTCTACCAGTAAGCCACCCAGCCACCCACCGACTGACTGTGTACAGTATGGCTGTACGCCCATTGGTCCACAGCATGGGCCAATGGGTGTGCAGACCATACCATACTACACAGTCCAGATATGTGAATGGGTGGGGAGGGGGGTATCACTGGACCACCAGGGATATCGGATGGCTTTATTTTACTACCTTTTCCCATGATCGGGCTTGCAGTGGTCCACTGGATGACCAGGGATATAGGACAATTTTCTTTTATTACTGATGCCTGTGATCGGGCTGACAGCGGTCCACTAGACCACCAGGGATATAGGACGACTTTGTTTACATATGTATGCCCATGATTGGGCATTGGGGCACTGTGCCGCGGTTTGCAGGGGGCATCGGTCTCTGGCTGTAGCCTGGCAGGGTGCCAGGTGCAAGTTGCAGGGGATCTGTGCACCTGCATGCAAATGTGGCCATATTGACATGCAAATGTCCCCATATGTGCCTTGCATGCATTATGGCCCCATTTGCACATCCACCGCTGAATATCATGGTTGCTGCTCCTAGCGCAATGGTTCTTGCGCTAGCGCAGCTCCCTGCTCCTCCCTGGCCACTTGCGCGGGTGCAGTGCCACTGCGCCATGCACAATGCTGGTGGCCATGGAGCGATATTCATTGGTGCAGAGCCATGGCACAGCACAGTTGAATATCACCCTGTCAATGCCCTGGCGCATCTCAGTTACGCTGCGCCCAGGCTTGCGCCATAACCTGGCGCAGTCTCAATATCCCACCCCATCCCTATAAACTTATTTATAGCCTCTGCTTGCTTCAATAATTGACTCTGACTATATATCAGATCCTTTAGTTTCTACAATCACAAGTTCTACTGAGACCAGTTGCCATGTAGCACATTAACCTGCACACATCTTTGTAGCACAACACAGATTCAGATGGCAAATAAAACAGAATGAGCAGCATTATACTGATTGCCATGGTAATGCTATATAAGCATAACTAGCTATGGCTGCATAGTCCTTCAGGACACAATACACAGAGAAGATGATGGAAGAACTACTTTATAATGTTTTAGCTTTCATAACATTCTTCCCTGAAAATTAGCAAAGGTACATAATTTTCATCACGCAACAATTTTTATAAAAGCAATAAGGTACTCCCAGTGGTTTATATTAATGTTCTTGTTAATCAGTCCCTTGGAGCATGTGCCACTCAGCTGTGCCTTATGTCTCATCACACCCCCAGGGGGTGATTAACTAGAACATTAACATACAGTAACCCCTGGTCATAACTTATTGCTTAATTGAAATCATCATGCATTTTACAGTTTTACTTAGAAACATAGATTATATTACCAGGAAGAGGTTGATGGTCCATCGAGTCTGTCCTTATTATACTGCTTCACCCCCAAACCTAGTGTCCTGGGAGGTTGTCTCCCTCTCCCCACACTGAAAACCTTCACCCTGGATGCCTCCAGTGGGACTATGAGTACTCTTGCTGTGCTCCAGCTGTATGTTGAACCCAAATAGGGTACCTGCCCCACCAGTTCCATCCTCAATCTGTTCCACAAGTACAGTACACCACCTTTTCAGTGAATTAGAACTTCCTTGTATTTAGGGATGTTGTGAAGTTTGAATTCTCCCATGAAGTTCCTGGGAAGTGGCAAAATTTACCTTTGCGAATCACTTTGCTAAATGTTCCTAATTTCTGGGTTAAATTTGTGACTACTTTGCAGCCACTTTACCCACAAACTTTGCAGGTGAATTTAGTGCTGAACTTCACTTAATGGCATAATTAGGCAATGTTTGTGGACAGAATATCAGAAAGAGGCTGCAGGTAAACAAATCTAACTATAGGTTACATGGTACAGTCATCTCTGTCTACAGTGAAGCCCACCAGGATGCAGATCAGTGTCTCAGGTTACTGCATGAGAAAAGGGATTAACTGCCAATGAGATTGCCTTGCTTTGAGGTTACATATGTGCCTGCACATAATGGTCACTTTAAACTTCCAGCTCTCAGTCACCCAGGAGAACCCCCAAACATCCACTGATTATTCACAAATCCAGCTACTTGTGGCTGGTATAGGCTTATGGAGATTAGGCATGGCCACCAAATGGTTTAATTTTGGAACACCAAAAACAGGGTAAACAGGTAAATCAATCTCTATCTCCAACAGTCTCGATTTCAGCAGCAAATATGGCATCAACTTCCAGCTCCTGATCTGTGACAGCAACAGACTCTGACTCAGCTTTTCCAACAGCGATACTGGAGCAAATGGCCCTCAGCCTTGAATTAATTAAAACCACAGTGACAGATACACAATCCACACTGACAGCCCTTACCAGGATAGTCTCAATCACCAAAATGTGCATTGAAGAGATCTTGGAGGCCCAAAATGATCAAAAGGCATGTCTATAACTGCAGTAGTGCAAATCACCTGACTTACATTAAATGTGGAAGACCTAGAGGGATGGGGAAGAAGAAACATTCTCTGGATCTTGAGCCTGAATGAGGGACTAGAGGGCAAAGATCCGGTACAGTATCTATTCTTGAATCATCCTATATGCTTTCATCTTGATGGTAACATCTATGACTTCGAGATAGACCAGACCCACCATATCCACTGTGACAGAAATGTACCGAAGTCAACAACACCAAGACCCCTGATATTCTGACTGTTGCACTTCCAGGACAAACAGCTTATTCTAAGGACAGCTCAGGAGCTTCAAAATGTCATGGTGGCAGACTGAAGGATTTCATTCTATCCGGACTACCCAGTCAGCATTCTGCAGAAAAAAACAGGCATTTGACATGATAAAGCAGGGCCTGCAAAACCAGGACATTAAATACTCCCTCCTGTACTGTACCCAGCTACTCTATCCATCAATTTCCAGGGTAAACAAGTCACTTTCCAGATGCCAGAAGAAGCTGTTGCCTTTTTACAAACACAGCTTGGCCCAGCTAACGGGCCAGGCACCATGGAGCCTCCAACTGCTGACATGGACTTGGATCCCACAGCTACTTCAGTTTAGCATTTTCTCTGAGATGGCATTGGATATAACACCATAGCCAAGAGTACTTTGGTGGGGCCTGTAAAATCTACACCTACATATGGGTCTAGATCTGTTGTTACAATTTCCTAAGCCCTCCATTTACTAGGCACTGACTGCATTGCCCTTAGAGCTGAATCTTTGCAGCCTCAGTTCATCCATTTACTGGGACTTATACCTGGGAACAAGAAATCTATGGTGAGGCTTGCCTCCTCTTCTGCCACCTAACACTGTCAATTTTGATAACCCTCTTTGGGTAATGCCTTCCTACCCCCCCCGATGATACCAACAAGTAGGGTTACCAATAAAAGGCAACCTGAATTGTCTAATGGCAGCCCAGAGGAAATAAGGGAAGCTTAAAGGAATAGAGGAGGGGGAAGTGGTAGAAGATGGGGGGAAAGGAGAGAGGAACAGACAAGGCTAGAAGGGAAGGGGCCTAGTGATGTCATGAGGAGTGACAAGGGAGAAAGGGAAGGGGCCAGGTGAGGTCATGATGGACAGGTGCTAGGTGATGATGTGTACACCTGAGGGGGGCACTGGATTGTCTGGGGACATGGCTTGTAGGAGTCTGATTGTTTTACACCACAAGGTAAGGTATTGCAATTCTGGGGGCTTAGGCCTTTAGGCCCTGAAGGTTTTTAGTTGCTTAAGCTAAAGTTTCCTGGGGACAAGGTAGAGACATTTGTGGCTTCAGTTTGGAAGTGAGTTTTATGCCTGGTAGAGAGTAGAAAGAAAATAATTTAAATGAATAATAAAAATAAGAAAGGGGAATTAAAGTTTGGGGGCCTGCTGACCACATGGTGGCCACATGGCACACCAGGCCCAGTGAAAGTATGTGAGATATTTGAATAGTTGTGAATGGTTTTAACGATATGTATTTTATAATCATCATTATAAGGGAATTTACAAGTACAAGTGGTTTAAAAAAAAAAAAAGAGAAAAGGTCAGTGTAGGATAAACAGTTTATGGATCCAGGGAAATATATTACATTTTTAGTTACTTATTAGTCTGATACTGCTTATTGTGAAATGAATAATCTGGCCGCAATTCCTTTCTCACAGATGTAAGCACATGGTTAGTTTGATACTGTCTGTTGGATAATGGTTAATCAAGCCAGCAGCCCTTTCTCACTATTTAGAGATATGTTGTATGCTGGCTGCTAGCTACTAGAAAGGCGCAGCAGATTATAGGAGCATTGGTTTTGTTTTGCCAGAGTAGGGAGTTTATGGTACAATCAGTTTTGTTGGTAGCTACACAAATACGAGCTGCATGGTGAAGGGAGAGGTCAGGGATCAGACCTCGCTGGTATTGGGCATTCGGGTCCACAGGAGCATTTTCTGGTTTTCACAGCAGCCTTCTCCTCCCATGCATTTGGGTGACTTCAGTGAAGTGGGTAGGAGAGAGATGTGGTTTTACACGTGAGCCTCTCCAGTTCTGGAGTAGATTGACGTGGTGTGGGGATCATATAGACAGCGGTCTCTCTGGTGGGACTGGGGGATACCACACGTTCTAGGAGCTCTTTTTTCATTCTGTGGTATGTGCCTTCACAGGCAGGCAGCTGCTTCAGGAGAGGTATGCCTTGGAGAATAAGGGGACATCAGGCAAAAAAGCCAGCTTTGGCTCCCAAGGAACATGGCCATGCAGGATGAACAATGAGAGGAAGGTATCACTTGGGTTGTTTTTGGCCCCATTAGCTTAAAGTACGCGGGCGAAAGGAGCAGGCCACGTGGTGTGGCATCTGACATCATTGCCACACAGTCCATGGGTGGGAGCAACCGAACAGCATGGCGGGCTGAAGACTAGCATACCTGGAGCTTGAGGGGAGGGTGTAAAATGTCAAAAAGATCAATAAAAGTGCTTTCCATCCTGACTTTGGGTGTAAAAAAAAAAGAAAAGAAAAAGCAAACATGACTGTTTAGCAGGATATAATAAGATTTAACCTGTCTTACATATGATCTTTTACAAATTTGCTAATTGGAGTCTGCAGAATACACCTTTTCATTTGGGACACTCTCTAAAATGATTGTGGTCTTAGTGTGTTGGAAGGGGCACAGGGGAATCAGTATTGAGGAGCTATACCTTGCTGCTTGGCAATGCTCTCAAACCAACCTAATAAATATTCCTTTCTCAACATGGAAGAGAAAGGGGCCCTTGCAAGCAAACAAAATGGTTTCACAAAAGGAAGTCCCTGAAAAAACAGTTTGGTTGGTTAGTTGTTGTTGTTAAGCAGGAAGGATGGACAATGACTCAGTGGTGGAAATTAGTCACTTTGAATGCAGCAGGACCTGCTACAGCTATCCTATGGAAATCCCACAATGAAATTAGTGGGATACAGGTTTTGGAAAATATACAGGGGTGGGCAGAGCATTAGCAGGCAGGATGGAAGTAGAACTGGCACCAATATTTTATTTGTACTTTTTAAAAAGGAAAAAAGGGAAAACAGAAGCCCCAGAAAGGGAAAGGTAAGCGTGATTTAAGGCAAATGGATAGGTTGAAATAGATGGCATGGCACCTAATGACCCAGTGAGCTGGCAAGTCTCTAGATATTAAAAAAGGGACCTTTTTCCTCTTCATTTAAAAGGGCAGGTGGACCACTGCTGGACAGGAGTGTTAGAGGTAGACAAAGGAGATATCCATCCTGTGTTTTCAAGATTTTCATAAATATGGTGTTATTTGCACTAAGGGGCAATGCAACCCATGCAAATTGGGCACTATATTTTGTTTTCCACTATCAGTATTTGCTTTGATCAGTGGCAGTGCAGTGTTGTGCAGCATGGTGCCATGGGGGGGGGGTGTTGTTTGGTGCACCCATTGATACAGGGGGCAGACACCTACTAGGGTGGTGAGAGATGGGAATGTTCAGACATTTATGCTTTCTGCTCTTTTTCCTTTGTCATTTTAAGTATTCATCCACAGACAATGGTGCCTAAAAAGGTAACCCCTCCAGCCTCCAGTGCCCAACTGAGATCAGAGGCAGCCTCAGTGATGACCAAGATGATCGAGCTGATAGACAAGGCAGCAAAAAGGGAGGAAGAAGAGGTAGCGGTGAGAAAGCATAAACAGTCAGTTGGGCCAAGGGGTGGGGGGAGTTGGAGGTAAGCACCCTAGGGGACCAGACCCAGAGCCTGTTCCCCTTCCTGAGCCCACACTGGAACCGAATAGACCCAGACCCCGATAAGAGTAATGCTACAGGAGAGCCTACAGGAGAAGGTAGTTTAAAGGAGTATATGGAAGGATTATTAGTGGAAATGGGAGAAAAGGGCTGGGTACTATGGAAAGGTTTTGGAGCAGTTTAAGAGGGATAAAGGAGGTAAGGGGAAGGCCAAGGGGATGGAGGGAGACACAGCTGGGAGGAGGAAGCTATACAACACTCCTCCCAGTTTCTTATTGGGAGACCACGTACCTGCCTTCATAAAAGATAAGATTTGGAAAGGGGAGTATGTGGATATATTTGGCTTGTTAGACAAAAAGACAGCCAAAAAATACGAGCAAAAGGAGACAGTGGGAAAATCAGAAATGGTGGTGGCTCTAGCAGTGGTGGGACATAAGGAGGAGGAAGTCACCTTTAACTGTAAACACCTGGACACCTGGCAAGCAGGTTTATTGATATATAGTGTCATTTTATTAGAGAAACAGCCAGAGCTAGCTAGCCCTCTGTTGACATACACAGCCAAAATTAGGGATGGCTACATGGCACAAAATGGGTACGGATGGCTGGAGTACGATGAGGCATTCCGGCAGTGAAAGGCATCATGGGGGAACCTGAGATGGGATTGCACACATTCTGAGCTATGGGAGAGGTCCTTGTCCGCTCAGGTGGGGGTGGCACCAGAAGCGGGCAAAAAAGTAGCAGGTCAGAGGATGCCCAAGACTAAGTCATGCTGGGCTTTCACCAGAGTAACATGTGCTTAGGCAAACTGCAAATTCAAACATACCTGCTCTAAGTGTGGGGGAATGCACCAGATGCTAAAATGCAAAAATAACTCCGACTGATCGGGGGTGCGATTGGGCAGAAACAGCCCTTTCTGGGGAGGGGTCAGGGGAAGGGGTTGATCAGGTGGGAATTTTGGGAGCAGGAGACAGGGTTCTGGAATTGGGGGGTTACAATCCCAACTATGGTTGAAACTGATACTCCAGCAGGAATGACTTTATGGTGGGATTTTGTGCTGGCCAGAACGCCAATAAAACAGGACATAGTGGGGACATGGACTGTGAATTACCTGGCTCACAAAGGGGGACATTACTGAGGGAGGGTTTTTCCAAGGAGTTTTCGTTAAAATTTTAAGGGGACAGGAAGGGGGCTAGGGCCAAGAACCTGTCATCGGTTAAGGAGAAAGAAGACATAGTTCGTCGAAAAATTTCTTGCTCATAGGAGAATCCAAGGAAGAGGTACAGAGGATGTTGAGGGACTTTCAGGCTTTGTGCATTACAATTGGTATCCCTCTGGCAGAAAGGAAAATGGAGGGGCCCACCAGAGTGATATAGTTCCTGGGTATTGAGTTGGATACAGTAGGAGATTGTTTTCAGCTGTGACAGGCAAAAGTGGGGAAACTGAAGGAGCTCCTCAGACAGGTATTAGGCAGGAGAAGGGTGCAGTTGATAGTGGTACAACAGCTGCTGGACCATCTCAATTTCACTTATAAAGCGATTTGCCAAGGCAGAGTTTTCACACAGTGTTTAGGCCAGGCCACAAGTAAGGCAAACTGGCCACACCATTCAGTTGACATTACGAAAGGGGTGCTGGAGGACCTGTTGGTGTGGGATGAATTTTTTTGGGGGTACAATGAAGTGACCTTTTGGCAGGAGGATTGGGTAGATAGCGAGGCATTGCAGTTGTACGCAGATGCATCAGGTGAGTCAGGTTTAAGGGCATACTATGGGGGCAGGTGGATAGTGGAACCCTGGCCAGCCAGTTTGAAAGCTCAGGGTTTACAGAAGAACATTACGTTCCTTGAGATTTTCCCTATTTTGGTAGTGTTGAAGGTATAAGGGAAGGAGATGAGAAGCAAAAAGGTGGTTTTCTGGTGCAATAATAAAGGGGTGGTACAGGTAATTAACAGGAGGATGGGATCCACTGAGATGGTGTCATGGGTCACCCGACAGCTGGTACTGCTAGGACTTCACTTGAACCTTACCATTAGGATGAGGCACGTAGGAGTAAGGAATGAGTTCTCTGACAGCCTTTCATGTTTGCAGTTGGGCAGGTTCAGGATGCTGGCCCCTCAGGTGGAGATGGTGAAAACACCGATACCAGGCCATCTGTGGGAAACAGGGTGGCAAGAGGTCGAATGTCGTACCAGAGTTTCTGGTCGGCCAACACTCTGAGGACCTATGAAGGTGCATGGGAAGCCTTCCAAGGGTTTCGGGTGCAGCAGGGCATGGTGGTAAGTTTGCCAGCCAAAGAAGGACAGGTAATGAGATTTATGGTGGATAGATGGGAGAAGGGAATAACCCACTCATCCATGGCAGTACAGCTGGCTGGCATAGGTTGGGCCTGTGGTTCCAGGGGGTGGCCAGAACCCAATAGAAGCAAAAAGGTATGACACATGCTCCTGGGTTGGCAGAAGGGTCAGGGCCCTCAAACAGACACATGCAGACCCATAACACATGACATTCTAACAGAAGTTATGGGGGCCTTGTGGGTCATATGTTAGTTGGCATCTGAGGCTTGCCTTTTCCAGGCGGTGTTCACATTACTCTACAGGGGCGCCTTTAGGGTAGGTGAGTTGGTGGCAAAAAACAAAGGTGATGCTGAGGGAGGACTGCAGGGGGGAGGATATTCAGTTTGCCAATGAGGGCCTACACATTTGGTTGCACTGAGCAAAGATGGACCAGATGAAATGGGGCACCAGTGTACAGATCCTGCATAGAGGGGAAGGATAGGTCTGCACAGTGGAAGACATGGAGATGTACAGGAGCATCTGGCTGGCAGGCACGGGAGCCTGGTTTCAACATGGGAATGGGGGAGTGGTAACTTGTTACCAGGTGGGGGGATACTGAAGAGGGCATTGGCTTTTAAGGGGTAAGATCCAGCACAGTTCACCATACATTCTTTTAGAATTGGAGCGGCTTCAGCATTATCCCAGGAGGGGCGATCTGTTGATGAAATAAAGCAACTGGGCCGACTACGATCTGATTGTTACAAATGCTATTTCAGACCTTGAAATTACTTTTCTGTATTTTTCTTCTATCAGCAGGTGATGGATGCAACAGATTATGTGGATCCTAGGACACTCCTATGTCTACTGGATGGAGAAACACACGGCGAGCAACCAAGGGGAGAGGAAATTTGTGAGAGGACTCAGAAGCCCACAAATATGTTGGAAAGGGATTTGGGGAATGTGCTGGTCTCAATTGCTACCCATTTTAGAGGAACTTAAATTGCTTTAGAGCTGGCCATATATATTAGTTATTCACCTTGGGAGCAACGATTTAGGAAAGACACCATGGGGAGCCTTGTTGACGGTCATCATGGTGGATTTGGGGACCATCAAGGGTTGGTGGCCCAGGGTGGAAATCATGTGGTCCGATATAATATCAATGAGGGTTTGGCATCAGGCCACCGGTACTGGAGTAATTGAGAGAGCCCAACAACAGCTGAATAGAAGAGTGGCAGCATTTGTAAAGGGGACAGGGGGATTTTGTGTGTCACACCTGGGCATTAACTTTGATAAGCTGCACCTTTATAGGGAGGATGGGGTGCATTTATATGATAGGGGTTTGGCAGTATTTTTGCTGGCCTTATGGCAGCTGGCTGCAGTAAGGCTATAGGAAAACCATGTCCCCACAAGAGGGGAAGCCCCACCATCCAACACAAGCTGGAGGCAGGGCTACTGGAAAGAAAATTAGGGGATAGGAGGGAGTGGCCTAGAGGAAAGGGGGGACAGGCAGGGCTGGAGGGGGAAGGGAGAGGTAGCACGGGCCAGGGGTAGGCACCTGGATGTGTTTAGAGGGGGAGGAGGGGTAGATAGGACTTCTAGGGGTCGAGTCTATGACATCCAGACCTAGCTAAAGTGCAGGGAGGGAAGACTGGTGGTCAGTGGTGGGGGGTTGGATGATGCATCCGGACCTCGAGGGAAGAAGAGGCAAAGGGTAATCCAGTGCAAGACTGAATTGTGTATTAATATGAATAATGGAATAAACTGTTTAAATAAACTGTTGTGTTATAAATATGATTGGATTATGCAGATGTACATAATATTATAGTGGTATAAATAAATCATTTTGCCTTCTGCACCCATTTACTTGGTTTGGACATTTGAATTATTTCAGAAGGGGTCATCATGGGACAATGCTTCCTTTTGAAATACGAGGCTATTATACAAGTTTTGTACTAGCCTTTACCCAGCAGCTTCCATGGACTGTGCACATCACCCATATCTAGCCTAGGATGTAACCCTGTAACCATTAGTGCTCTTGGGGAAAGGATCTTGTCACCCCAGTCAGAACTTTGCCAACATGCACCCATGGGTTTAGACCTACTATCTTACTAGCCTAATTCTCCTTTTACCAGGCAATGAGGATATCACTTTTTTTGGGGGAACAAACTATTTCTATTTCACTTCTTCTGCCTGGAGATGGAGTCATATCTGAAACTTGAGGGCTTATGGTAGGGTTTGTCTCCCCTTCTTGCCACCCACCATCAGTCCTTGTGGGTAATTAATTGAGGTGCTCTACAGTAATACTCTTGGGTGAGCTCAATTGTACATTTTCCAGACTGTGTGGGCTTTCCTAGGGAGCTGGGAATAGCCTGCAAACCAGCAGTTTTTTTGGTTCTTGCCTCGATCATATTGCACCTGTTGTGCAGTTTACTATGTTTGCTTTAGAGATGTTGCGAAGTTGTAATTCACTGATGAAGTTCCAGCGAAGTCACTCACTTCATCTCCTCATAGCAATCCGCAAATGTTTGCTATTAGGCTGAAAATTTGCCTATGTGACTGCCAGAAATTTTGCTGCACTGTGTGGAATTTCACCCGTGAATGGCAGAATTTAACCTGTGAATAGCAAAATTCCACCATTGGGGCAACATTCCGCCATTCATGAGCAAAACTCTGCACTTTGCTGGCAGAAATTAGTACTTCATAAATTGATCCACACTCTGTGAATTACGTTAAATTTATGGATTAATTCACAGAGCAAATTTTGCCAACTTTACCCATCTCTAGTTTGCTGACAACCTGTTGATGTTCAACGTTACGATTCTGTGTGCCAATGCTTGTGGAAGCACTCTGTTATGAGGTTTGCTTTCTTCTCCTACTACCCACTACCAGCCATTGTGGGTAATTTATAGAGGTGTTCTGTCTTGTCACCCTCTGGTGAGATCAACTATACATTTTCCAGGCTTCATGGGCCTTCCTATAAAGCCTGGATTAACCTGCAACCATCCACTTCCATGTACCTGTTGTGCAGTTTGTTGTAACTGTTTAAAGTCATGCTGTTACCGAATGTTATGCTACTGTGTGCCATTGCTTGTGGGAGCATCATGTTACTCCCTATCCCCACCCCCACCCTTTTTTCAAGTATGCTCTTTGTTTCCTATCCCATCCCATTCCTTCTTTTCTACCTCTCCTGTTCCTTGTGCATGAACTCCCCATGCAATTGCTCTATATGGATTATTTAGGCTGTGTAATTTCCAACCCAGTATGAAAGGTATGTTAATGTGAATCATTTGAGTTTACCCAGGAAATCTAGGTCTCAGGGGCTACAGCTAATTATTGCCTCCCAGAAACTGTCTACCTCATCTTCCTTATGTAGCTATTGTTACTACTAATACCCACCTCCATTATATGGGTACATTCCTGGAGCCAGACCCCACTCTGGTAAATGGACAGCAGGGGGGAGTTGTTCCTTTATATTACACATTTTTGTATATTGTAATCTTTCTTCCTGCTGAGGTTTTCCCACTTTGCCTATATACACAGTGAGTACTGGCCAACCCTTCCATTGTGGGTGGGGTCACTGGGTGGCCTGAGCTTATTCCTAGCTCTGTTTCCCAGGTTCCGTGTCAGCAAGAGCTTTACAGCCTCCTTGTGGTCAAATAGTAAACACAAGCAGTTTGCCTTGACTGGATGGATTTGCTATAGTGAAGAGTGTTTTTTTGTTTCAGTTCATGTTCCCTGGAGTTTTATTTCATTTTCTCACTACCCGGCTCTACCTAAGGGGAATGGTATTTCTGTTTAAGGATTATTATCTTAAAGCTGCTTTCTATGTCAAGGGAGAGGAGCAAGATGGCAGCAATGCTGAGCTGCAACTTGTAAGCTCCTGTTGTGAGCACCTCTACCCCTGAAACAAGTCTCTTTGCCATACTCTTTTTTTAAAGTTATGTAATTTGGTGTGCAAGTTTTCTGGCTGTGTTGTCAACCAGAATTCCTAAATTATCAGGTTTTCTAGATAGCGTGATAGTTTAAGATCTTTTAGTGCAAGGTAGGGCAGGGGAGTGAGCCAGTCTAGGAAGGAAGTTTTCTTGTTTTTGAGTTAGCTTTGATGTAACCGCAGCTCGCTTACCTTCTGCAGCCCTGCAGGATCTAGTGTAACCTTGGACCTGACAACTTTGCTTTGGTTCTGCTATCCCAAACTGCCCAAACGTCTGTTGTTAACATCACTGTCAGACCCATGGACTAAACTGAATTGAATCTTCATGGTGAGGATTCATGCCGAGGACTAAAGATTCCTGAGTTTTATAACTGTTTCCTGTTTCCCAGCTTGAATGGTAGCGGTGGGCCATTTGACTTCCCTGAAGGTGCTTCTTCTCTATGAGAGGGCCAATGGTGTAGCGTGGATCCTGTTTGCTGCCCAAACTGCATTTTTGATTTGAGTCCTTTCTCATTAACAGGAGACAAAGGGTAGTGATGGGGAATTTCTCCTCCTCTCCTAGCCTCCTGTTTTGTGGAGTATCTCAGGGTTTGGTCTTGTCGCCAGTGTTGTTTGCCGTGTACATGCTGCTCCTGGGAAGGCTCACTAGAAAATACAGCTTGGGTTTTCATTGTTATGCCAATGATATTCAGCTGTTTTTTGGGTTGTTTTTTTTCAATTGTTTAACCAGATGAGACACACTAAGCTGAAAGCTTGTTTACAGGTGCAACCTGGGAGCACAGGGAAGTTAAGTGACTTGCTCAAGGTCACTCTGTATGCAAGTGGGGGCTGTGGGATTCAAACCCAGGTCTCCAGATTTGCGGCTCAGAGCCTTAAACCACCGCACTATACTGCCTCCTTAAATTTTCTTTGCTCCCGGCACATCCAGCGCAGCAGATTTGCTTAACAGCTGCCTTGCTTAAATCATTGGCTGGATGGCCTCCAGTTGGTTGTGACTGAACCCCAATAAGACAGAGGTACTGGTAGTGGAATAGAACAGAGGGCATGTTAGGTTGTCCTTAGGCATGGAGGCGGGGCTTTTCCTGGGTTCTATGCATTTGAAGGCCTCCTCCAGTGTGTGTAACCTGGAAGTTATTCTGTACAGCGGTCTGACACTTGAGGCTCAGGTGTCAGCCATGGTCCATATCAGTTTCTACTATCTGAGGAATATCACCAGGATTAGAGTCCTGGTTCCACTCCTGGACCTCCCTACATTAGTACATGCCTTCATGACATCGAGGCTTGATTACTGTAGTGTGCTTTACCTCAGGGTCTCAGGAGATACCCACCGATGACTACAGCTGGTGCAGAACGCAGCAGCCAGACAATTGATGGGGCAGTCTAAGAACTACCACATCACCCCGGTGCTACGTGAATTGCACTGGCTGCCAGTTAGGTGGAGGATCCTCTTCAAGGTGGGCTTGCTCACCTTTAAGGCCCTGCACAGCCTGGGTCCTGGCTATGCCTGCTACCTCAGTTCGCTCCCTCCATTCCTCCTTGAGGGGCCTCCTCATGATTCCCAGGATGAGGTTAAAAACTGCCAGAAACAGAGTTATCAGTGTCACCGGCCCTATCCTGTGGAATTTGCTTCCTCCATCTATAAGGGAGGCCCTCTTGGTGGAGGTATTCAAGGCACTCCTCAAGGCTTTCTTATTTGCGCGGGCCTTCCTTGACTCGGTTGTGTAAATTTTGCCTTGTTCTGTCTTGCTATATTACATGTCCCAAATTTTATAATTTTATTTATTTATTGAATAGTATTTAATTAGTATTATAGTGTTCATGAGTATTGTTATTTACTGTTGATTATTTTATGGTTGTATTTTGTACGGTGCCCAGAACCTCTGGGATTGGGTGTCTTTTAAATAAAATTTGTCTTGCCTTGCCTATGTCAGTATTATTCAATTGCTTGTTTGCTTGGTGGGTGTTCGGGGGTGGTTGGTGGGGGGGAGTGATAAGGGGTGGGGGATTTTTGTCTCTTTTTCTGTTTGTGACACTGCTTGTTTAGTCTGATTCAACAAATATGGTTTCATATGACTCACTGAAGATCATCTCTTAGAATGTAATGCACCTCAATTGCCCTATCAAAAGGAAAAAGGTATTACTCAAACTTAAAGACATGCAATGCGATGTTGTGCCATTACAAGAGACCCATCTTGCTACATACATGGTACAGCGCTTGAAATGTTCTTGATCGAGATACATTTATGCTAGCTCATACTCCTCTAAGCAAAGGGGAGTAGCCATCCTATGTAAGAAAGGCCTAGAACTGACTATTCATAACACCTTTACTGATACTGAAGGTAGACCAGTGATTGCACAGGGCACATTCCAGGGGGAGCCAAATGTATTAGGCAGGCTTTAAGCCCCTACTTTCCCCAAGTCCTCTTTCTATGACTCTGTACTACAGTCCCTTCCTAGTGGACCTGTAAGTATTACACTGGGAGGTGATCTTAACTTGGCACTTGCTCCGGCCCTAGATAGGACAGGCCCAGGAGGGAAATTAGAAGCCACAGTAGCAGCGTATGTTTCTTCTACCTATTGAACTTCTGGGCTTCATGATGTATGGTGTACAGTCTACCTCTTGGTGATAGATTTGTCCTGTTCTCCAGTTCATGAGACTTAGAGTTGCATAAATGTTATATTTTTCTCCCGTGATGTGATATCTCATACTTGGAATGTGTCTTTGGGCAATATTTTGATTTCTGATCATGCCCCTGTCATTATGTTTCTTGCATGGGGCCGCATGCATACCGTCAGAAGTAAATGGAGAATGAATGCCACTGTTTTACAACAAGAATCTTTTGCTGCCTGGCTGTGCCAGGATGCCTTAGAATATTTTCAACATTATGAAACCTGGACACTACTCTTTCAACACAGTGGGAAGCCATGAAAGTTACTCTACAGGGAAAATTTATTGCTCCTACCTCCAAACTTAGGAAAGATAGAGAACACAATCTTCAGAAATTAGTGGGCACCCTTAAAAGATTAGAGCATGATCTCATCCAGCACCATGAACAATGTACTACCATTAGACCCCAAATAGTAGAGACTAGGGCAAAACCTGAAGAGACTCTGCAACACCGTATGGAATATGCTCCATTCAGGCTTAATCAGACCGAATGGGAGCCAGGAGAACAACCAGATAAACTCCTGGCCCATAAACTTCATACTAGGGGGTGGAATGACATATCCCCATTAACTACCAGGTCAATATGTCGAACTCTTTTATTTTTATTTATTTAGTTTTTGTTGACCGGGTAAGTGCACTAGACAAATCCTGCCTATTTTCAGGCATGACCCGGGGAAGGGGGATACAGATAAATGCCAACTGACCTTGAACCAGATTAAGCTGTTGGTGGTATTTTTAGTGAATGAGGGAAATTTGGCCAGGACACTGGGGAAATTGCCGTACTCTTTTCAATAAGAGCCATAGGATCTTTAACATCCACCTGAACTACCACCAGTCCAGGCAGATGGGACCTTGGTGTAACGTCTCATCCGAAAGATGGCACCTCAGAAGTGCAGCACCCCTCTCATGCTGCACTACAGTGTCAGTACTAGGATATTAACCCAAGTGCCAGATGTGGGAACTGAACCCACAGCCCTCTGATCTCCTGGCCTTAGAGGCGAGTGTGCTACCTACTGAGCCACTGACACTGTTATAACACTGACCACTCTTAATAACGTATGATGTGAGCACTAAACCTAAATGGTGCTGTAAATGTGGGTGAAAGGGTGCAATACTGCAAATGCTTCTGTGCATGGTATTGCACACTCTCACTGTCCCAGGCAGAGGATAAGAACTCTGCCAGGATGGGTCTCTACCAAGCAGCTGCCATGGCTCTACGAGATGAGCCACTGGCAGCAGGGGGCTCAGGCAGAATGTTTTGGACTGGGTTCAATTTCCAGTCCCAGATGCAAGTACATTTTTTTAATTTTTTGCACTTTGAACAATTTCACTGTTAACACCCCTGGAGTTGAGACTCCTTATGGTGGGGTTCAGAGGTGCAGTCCCCTATAAGGGTTGGTGCAGGGGGCAGAGGCCCCCCAAAAAGACTCATGCCACATGCAAGAAATCGTACTGTATTGGCAGTGTGCGTTTTGCATGCGGCATAATGTCTTGAGACATTATGACCTCGTACCTCTCCATTATACACACTACACAGGGCTCACCAGTCTTTGACCCCCACTTTATCAATTCAGATATTAAAACATTCTATTCCACTCTGTATACCTCCAAAGTGACCCCTAACACACCAGAGCTGGACCACTTTTATAGGGATCTAACTCTCCCTCAGATGCCAATGCCCATGGTCAACTCTCTTACTTTACCCTGCTCTACACAGGAGGATCAAGAGGCATACATGTCTATATCAACAGATTAATCACCAGGTTCAGATGTTTTTCAGGTAGAATTCAACTAAATCCTGGTCGACATCCTGAGTCCTAAGTTAGCCACAGTTTATAACTTCTCCCCAGACAAAGATACTCTTCCATTCTCTCTCTCCACCAAGCTCTAATAACTTCACCTCCAAAAAAAGGGAAAGACAGTGTACACTGTTCCAGTACCGTCCCATTTCATTAATCAACACTGATGCTAAAATGTATGCCCAAATATTGGCTAAATGTATGGAATTAATTATCCCTATTATTATCCACCTGGATCAAGTAGGATTTGTACCAGGTAGACTGGGTGCCCATAATATCAGATGCATCCTAGATCTACTTTGGGAGTCTTCCTCCTCTACAAAGCCCACTGCCATCCTGCCTTTGGATGCCGAGAAGGCCTTTGACAGGGTGGAGTGGGTTTTCCTCTTTGATGCAATGTCTTGCTTCAGCTTCCCTACTCAGTTTATCAATATGGTGAAACTTTGATATGCTACCCCCTCTGCTCAGGTGCTCACTAACAATATCGGGTCAATATGTCACAGATAGTCCCGCGCAAGGAATACTGTGTGGAGAACATTGTATAGTGCATTAGCTCAATAGGGTACAAAACCCCACATTACATATATGGTGCACGCGGTTTTGTACCCTATTGTGCATGGTTGGGGAGGAGGAGAGTCATATAGGTTAAAACCTCAGTTCGGGAGATGGTCCACTGAGCTGCCACCATGGCTCAGTGGAATAAGCTGCAGCACTACAGGATGTTGCTGTGCATCTGGACCGGGCTTGAATCCCAGTTCCAGGCATTTTGGAAACCACATTTGTGTGGTGTTTATTTTTTGCCAGGCCTGGTACCTGTGTTGACCCATGCCAGAGCTGATTATCTTTATGGGGGGGGGTTTGGGGGCAAAGCCCCCCATAATGGGGTGTGTGGGGGCAGAGCCCCCCTCAGAAAACAAAACAGACACATGTTCCCATCACCGTGATCCTTTTTGGCAGTGTGACTGTGTGCCAGCAATGTATCTGCTGATTTTATAGTGCGATACATTGCTGTGTAGTTTGTCTTTCACGATAATGACCCCATGCCCTCACTAACTCTGTGGCATCTGAACTCTTTGCCTGTATACAGGTAGCCATCAGGGATGCCCCCTTATCCCCTTTTCTTTTCCTTTTAGCAGTTGAACCATTGGCCCTGAAAATCCGGTTCCCTCAGTCATTTCCTGGCATTAAAGTTGAAAGAATGCCTCAGAAAATCTCACTGTTTGCAGATGATATCTCCCTGTTTATTAAGGACCCTACTAGGTCTCTCGCTACACTGAATAATGTCGCACAAAAATATGCATCCTTGTTGGGGTACATGCTAAATAGGGCCAAGTCCCAAGTTCTTCACTTGACTCCCACATGTCATGATTCTCTATTCTCATATTACCCTTACCAATGGGCCCCAACAGGGGTTACATGCTTCAGCATAATGATAAAAGTAACTGTTGCTGACACTGTTAGAGCAAACATTACTTGTATGTTGGATAAGCTGTCCACATATGTTATTAGCTGGAAGTGTGTCATGCTGTCTACTTGAGAAAGGGTAAATGCACTTAAAATCCAATACATATTATCTAACCTCCCAGTCCAACTACCACTGCATTTTTTCAATGTACTAAACTAAAATCTTTCAAGATTCATCTGGAATGACAAGGCACCCAGATGGAGTATGTCACTTTTGCATAAACATTGGAAAGATGGAAGCTTTAGTCTTCCAAACTTACACCACCAACATGAACTGGTGGTTCTCCGACAGACTATTACTTGCTTTAATCCCACCAGGAAAACATATGTACCCCATTGGATTGATCTGGAATAAGCTCAGATGGACTTGCCCTTGCCCATTGTCCTTATTCTTTGAGAATGGGCCCTTAAAGCCAAATCATCCCCATTTCTCTGACATACAGTACTTACGGAACATGGCTCAAATTCACCAAATCACAATGGTCACACACTAAATCCAGACTTGGGCATCTGGCATAACCCACTGCTGACTATTGGTAACTGCCCATTTATTGAGATACATTGTCTCAAGCTGGTATACACACACTGGCAGACATCTGTGATCCATCCACTGGTGTCCTATGCAGTTTTTCTGAGATAACTGCAACATTACATCTCCCTGCCAATCTCTTCTGGAGATTTCTACAACTAAGAGATCTTCTCTGTTCTAAAGTATCCCATACCCACCCTTTGCTGGAAGACACTCCTCTGGAACACTGGCTTGGCTCCTTGTCATCCCTAAAATGAGTCTCAGTAGGACATACATATTTATGCTCTATGGTGCAATCTATGACCTCCTCTGCTAGTCCATGAGAGACCTGGGAGCATGAAATGGGTGCCTGTATTTCCCTAGTAGACTAGGACTCCGTGTGGACTTAGTTCTATAAGGCATCAAGGGAGATACAAGCAAACATGTTGCAATACAAGGTAGCATATTGTGCTTACCAGCACCTCAGTGGCTCTGCAGTGTGGGGCCTATTGGATAATAGTGATTGCTGGAAATGTTCTTCCCCTCAAGCTACTCTATATCATGTTCTATGGGCCTGTCCAGAGCCGGAAACTTCCTGTCTTAGATATGGTGACTTTGTGCCAACACTGTACCACTACCTGAAGTTAGAGAGCTTCAACTAGCCCTACTTGGTATATTTCCATGCTTCCCACAGTTGTCTACCCCACAGGCTTTGTGGGTCATGGTGGCACTAGCTATAGCGAAAAAAAGAAATTGCCTTAACCCTGCTGCAAAAAGGCTGCAGTATTGTGCTGTATACTTGCAGGCTCCACTGTAAAATGTATGGGTTCAATTTCAGTTTGCAGTTCTGAGAGTTGAGTGTGGTGGACAAATCTACTAGTCACTGTTTTCATTTTAAGTGAATACATGTGGGTTTTGGGGGTACTTTTAGCAAGCAAGCTTTTTACATTTGATTACTGTTATATAGTCTTTATTTTCTTTCGATTCTATGCATATTTCTCGAACTATTTTGCTATATTTTGCTCTTTTTTCCTGTTTTCAAACTCTTTCTCAGCATTTTTCTTTGGCGAATTGTTAGTAATTTAATTTTTTTACCTATTTCTCCTCTCTTCTAAATGTATTTTGTTTTTGTTACTTGCCTATTTATAATTTGATATCTTAACTTTTTTAATAATAATACCTTTATTTGTTAAGCACTCTTCACAGAGTATCAGAGCGCTGTACATCATAAAACAATTAAAACCATAAAATTCTAAAATTCATTGGTCAGTAAGTATAAAACACAGCAGCTATAGTCAGACAAAATTAGAGAACTTTTCTAAAAGCAAGATTAATTAAATACATCTTAAAGCAGTTTTAAAGCTCTCCACTGTCAGGCACTTTCATATCCAATGAAGTACAGAATTCCAAAGGGTTGGAGCTATTAATGAAAATGCCCGCAATCCAGAAGTTTTTAATCGTACCCTGGAAATCTCCAGCAATCCCTCGTCAGTCAAGCAGAGTGGTTGGATGGGGCAATAAGGATGCAAGAGATCTTGCAGGTAGCTCAGTCCCTGTCCATGTAGGGCTTTATAGGTCAATAAACTGACCGTGATGGTGATCCACCACTGAACTGGCAGCCTGTGCAGTTTATGCAGCACAGGCATAATGTGACTGGATCATGATGATCCAGACAACAGCCTGGCCACAGCGTTCTGCACCAGTTGCAGGCAGTGGATATCAACCCCCAGATGCCCTAGGTAAAGGGAGTTGCAATAGCCCAGTTGTGATGTCACAAAGGCATAGATCAAGGCTGGAAGGTCATCAGATGGAACTATGTGTTTTATCCAGATGATATTCCTCAGATGATAAAAGGAAGACTTAACCATGGTCGACACCTGAGAATGAAGTGTCAGACCATCGTCAAGTATTACCTCCAGACTTCGCACCCAGTCAGAGGTCAGCAACTGGGCACCACAGGCCAAAGCCCTTAAGGATATTCCATCGCTGATCCCTCTATCCAGCTACCAGGATTCACTACCAACACCTCAGTCTTGTCAGAATTCAGTTTTAGCCAGCTGGTATTCATCCAATCCTGGATTTCTGAAAGGCAGTTGTTAAACACTGAAAGTGCACTATCCTAGTTGGGCACAAAGGACAAGTAGAGCTGTATATCATCAGCATAACAGTGATACTCCAGCCCATACCACATCATAATGTCTCCTAATGGCAGCATATACACCACGAACAACATGGGGGACAGCATGAAACCCTGCAGAACCACACAAGACAGAGAGAATGACTCAGAGGAATAAATCCCCGAGACCACTCTCTGAGATCTGCCAGAGAGGATGGAATGAAACTATCTGAGGACTGTACCAGACAAGCCACAGATGACATGCATGCATTTCAGCAGTACCCCATGGTCCACAGTGTCAAAGGCTGATGAGAGATCAAGAAACACCAAGATGGTATGGCATTTCAGATCTCTTGCAGTTAAGAGATCACTGGGTACCTGAACCAGAGCAGTCTCCGTTCTATGCCTTTTACAAAAACTGGACTTGAGAGGATCATAAATGTCATGGATGGTAAGGTGGTTCTCTAACTGTAGAGCCACAACTTTCTCAATAGCCTTCTGCACAAAGGGAAGATTAGAGACTGGTCTGTAGTGAGCGGGGAAGTCTGGGTCAAGTGTAGATTTCTTGAGAAAGGGAGTTATCACCACTTCCTTCAGGGAGCAAGGAAACTCACCCAACTCCAGTGAACATAAACCTATCTCTGCAAGGACTGGGCTGATGATATCAATACAGCCTAATAAAAGGTATGTAGGGCCCTGGTTCAAACTACCGCAAGTTGGACACATACCCATGAGAATCTGCATGATATCCACGATCACCAGCTATTCAAACTCCATCCAACAAAACTGAGGAGAAGCAAAACCTTGCCAATCACCATCCCCCCCGTAGATTGGGCTAAGCAGATCTCAGACATGATATTGGCAACCTTATCAGCAAAGAAGTGAGCAAACTCCTTACACTTATCATGAGAAAAAGCTCTATGAACTTGCAAACAGGCTGGATTGCACAGTCTTTCCACAGTTTGAAAGAGATGAGCTGGTCAATTCTAGGCTGCAGCAATCTCCCTGGACAGGACTTCTGCCTTCTTACGGGAGATTGCCATCTGATAGTCTCTATAATGTTCCATCAGTCTAAGTTTGTCAGCATCCTGGCCAAATCTCCACCCACTACATTCTAACCTTCATCCCTCTCACCTCAGCTCCCTCAAGGCCCCATCATACTAAGGGGACTGAGGACAAAGGGTGAGGGGACAAGGTGTCCAGATTCCCCACCATGGCCCAATTATAGGCCTGTAGCAGGTTCTCAGGACCCTTGCTTGCACCCAGTAATCCCAATAGGTCCAATTCCACCAAAAGACCTCCTGGGGTCACTCCCTACAAAGGGCAGTATCGGACCATCTCCAGAGGGGCAGACCTATGGGGAGAGCAAGTAGATTGAACCTATAGTATGGTGATCGGACCATCTGACTGGTCCCACCACCAAGTCGGAAGTCTTCATCCCCTGGAGAAAAATCAGATCCAACAAGTGACCTTGACTGTGAGTAAGAGAAGAGGAAAGAAATTAATAATCATGTTGGGTCTGGAACTGGGACTGGCAGTAGTGCTAATGCTGATGGAAGTAGAATGCCATCCACCCCGTGTGGTATCTCTACAGTGGGCACCTCCAATGGCAGCTGGAGCACTGACATGAGAAAGGGGCAGTCAAAAGGCAGCAGCAGGAATAGCTGCAGCAGGAGGCAGCACCCCTCCATTGCAATAGGTGGAACCAGTGCCCCCCATCACAACAGATTGAACTAGTTGCCCCTATGGCTCCTCCCATAGGCAACAGCAGCAGAGTTTCCTAGTCTGGGACATTTTTCATACTGACCCCAGCAACAAAAATGTAGTCAAATGCGCACTGTGCAACAATATTGTGAGATGTGGGAGAAGAAGCACCCATCTGAGGACCAGTAAGTGGCATACCCACCTAAAACTGAAGCATACTGAAGAATGGGAAGCCCACTGTAGTTAAGTAGTGGTAGGGGGTGCAGCTAGTGCTGTTGGTGCCACTCCTGCTCCCTCTGAGGTGCCATGGGTGGAAAAAAGGGTAATCACAGAAGACAGCCTGTATGTTTGGAGGAGGAGGGGAGATGGTGGCTGGGACATGTAGTAGGTCTCATGGTCATGGCATGTCTGAAGGACCAGATGCAGGTGATGCCAATCTTACTCCTCATGTTACATCAGCTGTAGTGCAACTTTGGGGGAAAATACAGCAACTGACCAATTGAGGTACATTCATGAAGAAGAAGATGGAGCAAGTACTGGACAACAAGCAAATCATCCTGGCTGGAATGGCAACATTCTATGGTATGCCCTCTGTTCTATAGACTGCTAGCCACTATTGCTACTGTCCCTCTGCCAATTTCTCCTCCCCAGCTGCACTTAAGCTAGTTTCTTCTGTATTCTACTGCTTTAGCACTGCCATCAGCTCCATGCCGCCAGTTGCAAAAAAAAACCTAAACTGAAAAAAGGTTTTAAAAAAAAATATTTATAATTCTTAATTCTCCTCAAGTTTTCTTAATTCTCCTTTCTTTGCAGTCCCTGTGCTATCAGTCTCCACCTACTGTTTGTGTGCTAAAACACTTTGGTGATACTATACAGTGTGTAAAGCTCAGTATAAGTCTCAATCTTCTTAATTCTTCTTATTTTTACACAGTACCACTCCAGTACTAGTAGTCTCCCACTAGTGTTTGTGTTATAAAGCATTTTGGTACATAGCACACATAAAAAGCCCTATATAATATAAATCTCAAGTCTCAACATTTCTGTGCAGACCCCGCAATCCCACTAATATACAGTATAGATAGCAATGCATGTGTAATGAAGTTGGAACTCTCACAGCAGCATAAGCCTCAGTGCTCTGCTGCTGTTGTTGGGCCTCTGTGAGTCAGTCTGGAGTTGGAGTCTGAAGTTGGAGTTTGGGGCTGAGAGTTCTACAAGCAACATTCAGTGAGTAGCTTGGGGCAAATCCCCAAAAGACGGTGAGAACTAACACAACTGCCCAGAAGAGAGAATGTGTGTTTCTGTAAACAAAAAGCTTTGGATTTGGTATGAGAACTGTGGAGTTCAAGTGTTTTAACAAATGTCTTCGGGGTACAACATGCTGTAAGTACATGATTCATTTGTTTTTTTCAGCTGTACATTGGCTGGTGCCTTGCTAGGAGCCCAACAAGATTAAGATGCAGGCTCTCAGAACCCTTGCACAAAAAATGTGTGGTAAGGATGTCTCCTGTGGCCCTTGTGTGGCTGGAAAATCTGGTGATCCCAAAAATGTAATGGAGAGAGAGTCTAGCATTGCCTGGAGTGAGCTGACCCCTCACTTCAGGTTTCAAGGGACCTAACTGATTACAAGTAAGGGTCAGAGGTGTTAACTTAGTTCACCTAGTGGTGCTCGAATTTAGTGATGTGGCAACAACCACTATAAATGCACTGGCAAATTCCAGAGATCCCTAAACAAAGGGGTGGACATCCATGGGAAGTGTTTTTATTTGAAAAGTCTCAGTACTGTAAGGAAGAGTTGTGAAATGTTTCTGCCTGCTAAAAGTGTGCTATCTGTTCATACAGTTACAAGCCCTGGGGGCACCACCATTTTTCTGTTACCATTCTGTTAGGAATAAAAGCCATACAGTACAATCCCAATTTTCTGGTTGTGGACACTCCATCTCTGAGTGATTGTGTCAGTTTTTGGGGCCCCCACAGAAAAGAGACACACCATAGCCCTGGCATCTCTCCCCCGGACCTGGGTAGAAATAGAAATGTTGTTTTACAACAGTCCCCTGCCTCCTAGATGCCTGAGCCAGGGATTGCCCTAATGCCATGGGTGATACCCATTGTTGTGATGGAAGTTGCCTTGCTGACAAGCAGTCAGTAAAAAAAGGAGGGTATCCCTTCACATTCCAGTGTAACATAACAGTGCACTGTCTACTCACATTTTAACAGATTAAAAAAACAACATAGAGGGTCCATTTTCTTCTTTTCAGGCTCCAAGGGACGTTGGGAGAGTGGGGAGTTGTCACTAGACACCTCATTTAAATCAGCAATGTCATGCATAAGGTTGAAACTGAACTAGATAGTGGAAGAATGTAAACTAGCAATTTTTGCACACACCACTGAGCCACCTAACTACACTTTCTACTTGTTGTGATATATACACACGGACTAATACATATACACATATATGAATTTTTATTCCAGAATAACATAGCAGTGCACTATCTACATATATTTTTACAGATTAAAAAAGACATGAAGGGACCATTATCTTCTTTTCAGGATCAGAGGGACATTGGAGCATGGGGATTGCCACTAGACCCCTCATTTAAATCAGTTCTGACATGTATAAGGCTGAAACTGATCTAGATAGTGGGGGAATGTAGTCTAACAAATTTTGCACTAACCACTGAGCCACCTAACTGCACTTACTAATTGTGATGATACACACACACACACACACACACACACACACACACACACGGACTAATACATATATATATATATATATATATATATATATATATATATATATATATATATATATATATATATATATATTTATAAATGGGCTTAAGAAACTAAGTCTTAATTGTACTACATCATCTGAGCCGTGTCCTTATCAGATGATATAGTAGCCAACCGGGACTTTTGCCCACCAAGAAGCCAAATGACAACAAAAATCAATGAGCTCTGCCAAGCATCAACAGAAACGTTGACTGGCAGAGCTCACTGAAGCGGCAGCACAACAGCACTCGTGGGCAGCACAGTAACGGAACAGTGGCATTCACGTACATGTCATCCTGCATCTCAATAAAAATTCGTACCTTTTCTTATCTTTTTCACTGCTTGTCTGCCTCCTGCCACCATTACCAGCATTTTTAAATACCGCCGAGAAACCCGCCAAGAAAACAAAACCGGTACTTTTTTTTCAACATCAACGGGAAATGCCGTCAGCTAACGCCACCCCGACGCATTCATCGGCAACCACACGCAGCGCAGCAGTGTTTCGCAGATACAAACCAGGCACTCACTTTCCTTTTTTTAAATAAAACAATGACAAAAATCTGCCTGTCAGAACGAAAGCAGGAAACAGGAAGAAGGAATCTCTCTGCTCTCTACGGTGTCTGGTGAGGGACAGGCTCGCTACCAGTCAAAACAGCCGCTCCTCTGTTAACACGGCAATTCCCTAACTAAACACAGCCAAAGAAAGAAATATAAAAAAAAAACAATAAAGTAAAAGGCATACTCTGAATGAATTCAGAATTTTTAAAAGGGGGAGACAAATACATCCCAAATAAACTTAATAGGAGGGACTATTTTTTACTGTTTTCACTATTTTAAACCTTTTCTTATGTTTCTCTTTTTGTATTTTTTTTTTACACATTAAAAATTACTTTGGAAAGGGCCCATTTTATAAGCGCAATAACACACTCCGAGGTGTGGGTTATGTGCTGATAAGAGCACGCCTAGAGGCATAAGGCACTCGGCGCAAGCACCTCATGCCTTAGTACACCCCTAGACGTGCTCTTATCAGCACGTAACCCACACCTCGTCTTGTGTTATTGCTTACATATACATACATAAATATATACACATATACATACATATATATATATATATACACACACACATATACATAAATATGTATATACACACAAATATACATATCTATCTATCTATATGAGATGTTAGAGTTGAGCCTCTAACCCCACACCCTACCACCCCAGCCCCATCCTCCACACACCAACAGGCATAGGGTTGAGTCATGGGGTTGTTAGGCCCAACTCTCACCCCATTCCATGTGTAGAGAGGCTGACATGGTACTGCATAGGATAATGGGATAAGAATTAGGCCTACTGACCCCATGGTACACCCAGATGCTGGTTGGTGTGTGGAGCATGGGGGA
Source organism: Neoceratodus forsteri (assembly GCA_016271365.2). Taxonomy (NCBI): domain Eukaryota; kingdom Metazoa; phylum Chordata; order Ceratodontiformes; family Ceratodontidae; genus Neoceratodus; species Neoceratodus forsteri. The sequence goes on along the minus strand of CM028132.1, from coordinate 228,250,676 downwards.
GTGTTGTGCTAGGATGGGGGGGATTAGGGGCTCAACCCTAATGTCTCATTTCCCTACTTTTGTCACTTTAACCCTAACTGGTGCATTAGCAAAGTTTTTTTGCAATGAATTTTCTTACTTTTTGAGATAGTGTAATGTAACTGGTAAGTGGTATGTGTTGGTGGGAGCAGGCGGCCCTCTAGTCCCCCGTGATCCCACCAAGCTGCCCATGTGTGCATAACGATATGTGCTGGTAGGAGCGCAGGGCCTAATTAACAATGGAGCTATACAGTGGCTCTATAGGGTTGAAAAGGAGCCCTTGTAACACTAATTTGCAAAATATCTCAGTAACCATACAAGCTATGAAAAAAATTCCACTGCAGTTGTAATCATGAATCTGAAACCTGCACGCATGCTTAGTCCACCTTCACATTTTGTTGGGGGGGAAAAATGAAAACAAGATGGCGGCTCGTGAAAGGAGAATTTTTTCCCATGAACTGGAATTTTATAAATCCCCTTTTGACTGGTGACAAAATCCTTGATTGCGAGCCCAATCCCCTTTCATAAAACATACATACAAATATTACACTGAACTAAGCATGCTCAGAACCCGAACATTTTAAATTAAATAACTCTGGAATGGATTAATATTTTTTCACCAAACCAATGATAGATTGTTCTTTGCCCAATCCTTTTTCTACCCTGAAATTTCAGACCAAAATATCAAACAGTGTGGCCACAACGTGACAGGCAAAAATTAGCAAAGAAGTGCAAAAAATAAGTGAAAAATGCATTTTTTGGTGCTTCATTGCACAGAAAACCACAAGTCTGATCAAAATGCAACTTGGCAAATCAAGAGATCTACAACACAGAACTGAACATTCCAAATTTCGTGCAAATCCATTCAATTGTTGCAAAGTTATTAAGGTGCAAAATCTGGGTTTTAACATTAAACTGCCTACTCAACCCAGTCACACTAGTGTAATATATATATATATATATATATATATATATATATAAATATATATATTAGAGGCAAAAAAACTCCATTTAATGCATTAATTAGGGTAGTTCCAAAGTGACAAAAGCAAGGAAATTTGGTGTTAGGGTTGAAAGCCCCCCTTGGACCCCTCCAGCCCACTCCCCAACAGGGTGTGCATCGGGGTCATAGGCCCTAACTCTCACCCCATCACATGTGTGAAGAAGCAGAAGTATAGAAGAATGGGGTGAGAGTTAGGACCGACGACCCCAATGCGCACCCTGATGCCGGTTGGGGGGGTGGGCTGGAGGGGTCCAAGGGGTGCTTTCAACCATAACACGGAATTTCCTCACTTTTGTCACTGTGGAACAACCCTAACTAATGCATTAAACAGAGTTTTTTGCCTCTAATTTCCCTTCTTTTTGAGAATGATGATGAGAAATAGTGAATGTAATGCGGCGGGGAGAGCGCGGGGCCCTTTGGGCCCCACGCTCCCACCATGTGATGTCTTGTGACATAGGAACAGGAACAGCAACTCAAACAGAATTGTGAACAGTGGCACAAATGGTAACTCAAACGTAAATGGTAAGGGAAACGTTAATAGAAACACAAGCGCAAAGTGATGCTGAAGTGAACAGTGATGCAAACGGACATTGAAGCGCGTACAAAAATGCAACTGGTAACGTGAACAGTGATGGCAGCAGCATTTTAAATGGAAATGTTAAGTGTCACAGCAAAAAAAATGCAAAAGGGAAGAGAAACGGAAATGCGAACACAAGCGCACACATAAACACAAACCGTAACGCGCACAGGCATGGTACTACAATTGTAAATGCAAATGGTAAAGTTAACATGAAGAATAATGCCAAAGGAAACAGAAATGGAAATGGGAGCAGAAGCGCGTACGAAAATGCAAACAGAAACGCGCACGGGCACAGTATCGCAATTGTAATTGCAAACGGTAACGATAACAGCAACAATAACAGCAAAGGAAACAGAAGCGCAAAAGAAAACACAAGCACATATGGAAATGCAAAACATAATGCACACAGGCACAGTAAAGCAATTGCAAATGCAAATGTTAACAGTAACAGCAAGGAAGACGCACAACAAAAGAGAAGCGGAAATGCAAACGAAAGTGCTGCCATAAATGCAAATGGCAATGCTCACAGTGATGCAAACAAAAATGCAAACAGAAACAGTAGTGGAAACATAAATGGTAACAGTGACAAAAATTCAAGCATGAATGACAACGCAAAAAGTAATGCACACGGTGGCGTACATGGTAACGGTAACGCAACCGGGGACATAAATGCAAGTGTAAACAGTAACTGTAACAGTAATGGAAGCACATCACCTGTTTTTGCCAAACAGGTGCATACAGAAACACAGTGTGTACAAAGAATGTATGCATTGTAATGGGGATTGAAGCTTAAAACAAGCATTGGAAGTACTTAATTGCTAATATCTCAGCAATCGCACCCCGTAGAAAAAAATTTAAATTTCACAGAAATCTTGATTTCCTGGCTAGGTTTTTGCTTTTGCATGGCCCAAAGGACTTGCAGCAAAAATTCTGTATCTCACACCATTTTCGAGAAACGAGCCCCAAAAGGCATGGCGAGTGCCACCATGTTAGTCTATGGGAAAAAATGTCAACTTTGGAGTACTGTAACTTGGCAGATGTGCTATATTTTTTCACCAAACTATGAAAAGGCACATCTGTGAGATGCTGGCTGCCTTCCCTCCAAATTTCACCTCAAAAGACCAAACTGTTCTTTTGCAGCAGGGTGGCAAATAATTCCTGTCATTTTGGTCTGAAAAGGTAGTGTCAAAGTTTGTGGCAGTTTTCACAAAATGTTGTGAAAGTGTCATGCCTGTGACACTGCTTTGTGACTACTGGTTCCAGAAATTTGAAAAACTTATTTCTGGGGTGTTTTACCCCAAAATAAAGACATGGATAGCACCCCCAGGGTCTGACTACGTGAACACAGAAAGAATTGTGTCCCTAGAGGGTCCCAAATTTAAATGGCAAGCATTTTTCTGATCACCAACTGAAAAAAAAATTTGCGACACTATTAGGGTCATTTGCGACACTAAAAAGTGCATTTGCGAAAGTGCTGAATAGTTTAACTTTTCCCATTGACTTATAATGGGAAATTGTTTTTTGCATAACTTTTGAACCATTCAATATTTTTTCATGAAATCTTCAAAAGGCACATCAGGGACCCCGACCACACGTTCCCTGAAGTTTTTGGCCTGGTTGTGCAAACCATGCGACCTGTAGGTGAGAGCAAAGAAATAAAAAAAAAGTGTAATTGAGCAATTGGTTGTCGCTTGATAACTCTGCAGCCGTATATCTGACTGGTACAAAGCTTGGCAGATCCTAAGATCTACCATGCCCAATTATGCTTACCAAATTTCACACAAATCTGTTGAGTGGTGGCAAAGTTATTAAGGTGCAAAATTTTACCCTTTAACCTTAAAAGTGCTATTCAACTCTAATTCATGGTAGCACTTCCGCGTTACCATATATTATATATATATATATATATATATATATATATATATATATTTATTGCAAAAACAATGTTAATGCATCAGTTAGGGTTTTATTAAACTGTAAAATGCTGGGAAATTTGATGCTAGGTTATCACTTTATTTTTCATTATTACCAACAGATGTTGGGGAGTGCCTGTCATTGGCCCTAACTCACCCCATTTCATGTGTAAACAGGCTGACATGGTACAGCATAGGATAATGGGGTGAGAGTTAGGTCAAACGCCTCAAGGCACACCCCAACACCTGTTGGTGTGGAGGGTGGGTGGTGGGTGGGGTGGAAGGGTTTGTAACCCTAATGTCGAATTTCAGCTTTTTATGGTTTAATAAATATCCTAACTGATGTGTTAACATAGCTTTTTGCAATGAATTTCCCTTCTTTTGAGAAATTGTAATGTAACTTGTATGTGTTTGTTTTTGAAATACGTGCACTGAAAGGTGCCACGGGTGCCACAGTTCAGTGGAAGCACATATCTGGGGTATTTTCAGGATTTTTGTCACCCAGTTTTCAACATGGCATTTTGGGTCCCCCACCTCATGAAGAATGTTACTGTCATTTTGTTAATGTGTCCGAAAGTTGAGTTTGCACAGCAAGCACACCAATCTGCGCCATAGGTGCGAAATCATGTTTTGGGCAGGATGTGAAAAATGACAGCTGTATACTGTTCATGAGGAGGTGTAAAAAAGGGTAATGTTGAAAATCAAGAGTGAAAATATGAAAAATTGGCAAAGTTACAAGAGAGCATAGAAATTGCACAATGCACACTTATGACATGGTAATTTATGGGAATTTTTATCAGATTTTCAACATGGGCTTTTTGGGAAGTCTCCTCATGAACAGTGGCACTGTGATTTAGTTAATACGCCGAAAGTTGATTTCGCACAGTGACTGCACCATTCCACACCATGGGTGTAAAAATTATGCATTATGTTAACTATCAATCTGCAATCACCCATAAGAAGGCAGAATTCCTGTCCAGGGAGATTGCAGTTGCTCAGAATCGACCGGCTCAGCTGTTCCGAACTGTAGACAGACTGTGCAACCCAGCCTGCCTGCATGTTCGGAAAGCTTTTTCGCAAGAAGAGTGTGACGAGCTCGCTCGATACTTTGCAACTAAAGTGGCCGACATCAGGAAGAACCTGGGTCCGGCAAGCTCTATGGTGAAGCTTTTGGTCAGCATGAGATGACAGTGCCTCATTTCTCCTGGAGTTCCTTTCGACGACCTGAGCTCGTGGACATTATGAGGATCATCCATTTTATGCACCCCACAAGTTGTGGTTTGTATCCCGGTCCGACTCCCCTTATTCTGGGTTGTTTGGACATCATTGGTCCGGTCCTGGCGCAAATAGTCTGGTGCTCCTTGGAATTAGGTGAGTTTCCCTGTTCCTTGAAAGAGGCTGTGGTAACTCCTCTCTTGAAGAAAGCTTCCTTGACCCGGACTTTATTCTAGTTATCGACTCTATCTCTAACCTCCCTTTATTGGGAAGGTTATTGAGAAGGTCGAGCGTTCAACTGGATGACCATTTAACCATCCATAATGTCTACGAATCCTTCCAGTCGGGCTTCCGTAAAGACATAGTACCAAGACTGCGCTGGTTCTGGTGTTAATGATCTTCTGATGGCGAGGGATCAGAAGAGACGCTCCATTCTTGTTCTTCTTGATCTCTGCAGCCTTTGACACAGTGGACCACATGGTGCTATTAGCTCGCCTGGGGCAAATTTGTGGAATGTCTGGAACTGTTCTGCAATGGTTCACGTCATTTCTACCGAGATCGCAGAGAGTTGTGTCGGGATTTTTCCTCTGACCCAATCCCTCTGTTGTGTGGAGTGCCCCAGGGATCCGTGCTGTCGCCCATGTTGTTTGCAGTGTATATGCTGCCCCTCGGAGGTATCATTAGACGATATGGGCTGAGGTTTCACTGCTATGCGGATGACACCCAGCTCTATCTGTCCTTTGCACCAGACCAGGATGGAGCTCTCTCAGTGTTTAACAACTGTCTGAGGGAGATCCAAGACTGGATGGATTCTAGTTGGCTAAAGTTGAACTCAGAGAAAACAGAGGTGCTGGTAGTGGATCCTGGTGGTCGGGTGGTGAGGCCGGATATCGGTGCTCCATCTGGAATTATTCTCGGTGGAGTATCTTTGCCGTCCTCAGAACAGGTGCGTAGCCTTGGATTCATTCTTGACGACAGGCTGACTCTCAAAGCTCAGGTGTCAGCTGTTGTCAAGACTTCCTTTATCATCTCAGGAACATTGCCAGGTGAAGCATCTTGTTCCATTTGACTCCCGCCTACTTTGGTTCATGCTTTTGTATCTTCACACTTAGACTATTGCAACACCCTGTACTTTGGGCTTTTGGGTTGAAATCCGTCGCTACAGCTGGTGCAGAATGCTGCAGCCCGGTTTTGACTGGGACAAGTCGCTTCTGTCATATTACTCCGCATGCTGACAAACTGCACTGGCTGCCTGTGCGGTGTGGATCACCTTTAAAGTCATTTTGTTGACTTTCAAAGCCCTTCACAACCAGGGTCCAGCCTATCTGAAAGACCTCCTGGTGCCTTACTGCCCTGACCGATCACTCCGCTCGCCCGACATGGGGTTGTTAGAGATCCCAAGAGTGAGCTTGAAATCTTCTGGCAGCAGAGCATTTTTATATGCTGCACCCACTCTTTGGAACTCTCTACCATGCTGGTTACGGCAGTGCACCTCCGTGGAACTCTTTAAAAAGGATCTGAAAACTTACTTGTGGAGCATGGCTTTTTTAGATAATTAGTTATTTATTAATGCTTTGGATTTTATTATTATATATTTTATCTTGTTGTATGCTGATTTTATGTATATGTTTGTTTATGTAGTGTTTGAACTGTCAAAGTTGTTCAGCACCTTGATATATTGAAAGGTGCTATACAAATAAACTATTATTATTATTATTATTATTATAAAAACATATTTCAGGCAGGATATGAGAAATGACAGCTGTACTGTTCATGAGGAGATGTGACAAAATGGTAATGTGGAAAATCTGGAGAGAAAATATCAAACATTGACGAAGTTACAAACGTTCTTAGAAACTGCACAACGCACACTTTTAACACAGCCATTTTTTGGATTTTTTGCAACAGATTTTCAGCATGGACTTTTTAGTACCCCCGCCATGAACAGTGGTAGTGTCATTTTGTGAATTGGTCCCGAAAGGTGATTCTGCTCAGTGACCGCAAACTCACCTTTCAAGACTGAGTAACGAGATGACATGACATTGTTCATGAGGTGAGGTCCCAAAAACACCACATTGAAAATTTGGTGCAAAAATCTCAAAAAATGGCCATGACATCAACATAAGTTGAAATGACTTACCTTTGATTCTTCAGTTTGCGGTTCAGCTTTGAAGAGTGCAGACATGTCCCTGTCCTGAGAAGATCACTGCTCTTGACCTCTGTAGGTAAGTATTAGGGTAAGGGGGGTGCAGGGAGGTGGGTGCTCAATGAGAGGGTAAGGATGGGGGAGGAGGACTCATGAGATGACAAGGAACCATTTTATTTTTTGCAGGTTTAAAAATCATTTTAAGACATCAGGGGATGGTTTTCTGAATTCAAAGGTATATAAAACTATTATATGTATTTGGGCACACTGAGCTGGGCTCCCAGTGTGCCATATTAGTGTGTGTGAGGGGTGCATACATGCCAACTTGGGGATTGGGCATCCTGAGTCAGCAATTGTAAAGGATGGCTTTTCTTGGAGGGGGGGGCAATCATCATCTGACACTGGGAGTGGGCACCCCAGTGTTGTGGAGCAGTGCACCCCATACTGGTGGGGGGTGTAGTGCTGACACGGGGATTGGGCACCCCATGTCAGCAAAATTTGTTTATTTTTACATTCCTCCTATTTTTGGCTCATGACATAGCATTTTAGGTCATATCACAGGCAGATGAACTAAGATCCTATGTTGTATCATGCTAATATGAAGTAGGAGTTAAATGATTAAACAAACATATTTTACGGTCATATTTCATGGGGTAAACTGCAGAATGCACCGAAGGGGGTCCCAATAAGCAGGTTTTAGGTGAGTAGTACTCCCCATGGGGGGGTCTGTAGTGCTGACATGTGGATTGGGCACCCCATGTTGGCAAAATGTGCTTATTTAATCATATATCTTATTTTTGGCTCATGACCTAGGATCCTATGTCATATCACGTGTATACGAACTAGGATCCTAGGTTGTATGGAAGTAGGACTTAAATGTTTAAATATACACATTTTAGGGGCATATTTTGTGGGGTAAACTGCAGAATACACCTACGGGGGGCCCAATAAGCAAGCAATAGTTGAGCAATACTCCCCATACTGGGGGGGGGGGCTGTAGTGCTGACATGGGTATTGGGCACCCCATGTTGGCAAAAATTGTTTTCTTCATCATTTATTCTATTTTTGGCTCATGAGCTAGACTCCTAGGTCGTATCTCATGCATACAAACTAGGATCCTAGGTTGTATTATGCAAATACGAAATAGGATTTAAATGATAAAATAAACACATTTGAGGGGAATATTTCGCCGGGAAAAGTGCAGAATGCACCAAAGGGGGTCCCAATAAGCAAACTACATGTGTTGTTTCCTCACCACAATATCATTTTGGAACATTTCTAATTTTGAATTTCAGACAACCTGAAAACATACCATACGATTATGGAATTTTTCCATATGATACAGGATTCCTATTCCGTACCAACCAGCTATCTTGAAGTGCCTACTGAGCATGCTCAGAATTTTTTTAAAATGTTTAATTTGCAATAACTTAAAAATTATTTATTCTTTTTACACCAGACTAGCAAAAGGAACACATGTGGGTTAGTCCCTTTCTATGCTGCATATTTTATGCCAAACAACCAACCCCTCTCGGCTGTAGGCAAGTTCAAAGAAAAATCCCAGCAAAGACAATGCATAAAAATATGTTTTTTCACCTCTCTGTAACTAGGAGATCACATATCTGACTGTAACAAAGCTTGCTAGATCAAGAGATCTACCCCACAAGAAGATGCATATCAAATTTCATGTAAATCCATTCAACGGTTCCATAGTTATTAAAATGCAAAATTCTGAGTTTAACATTGAAGTGCTCACTCAATCCTAACTATAGGAGGTGACCACATCCCTATATATATATATATATATAATATATATATATATATATATATATATATATATATATATATATATATATATATATATATATATATATATATATATATATATGCATATATGTGTGTATATGTATATATATATATATATATATATATATTCCAGTATAACATATGAGTGCACTGTCTCACACACAGAGCATTGCCACACACACTAACACACATATGCTGCCTTGTATGGCATTTATTTGCTTATACATCTAACCCTAGCTTTTACTGTATTTAGCATAAGCACTGTGTTTTGCACTAACACATTGTACTAATCTATGTGGCATGACTGGGTAACTAAGGTTGAGGACTAGGGAGGTGTGATGAAGTGTGCCCTATCTAGACTTCAGAAAGGCCTTTGACACCATCCCTGATAGAAGGCTGATTAACAAATTGCACAGCCTAGGGGTGGATCCTAAGATAGTTATGTGGGTAGAGAACTGGCTGAACAGGAGGAGTCAAAGGGTTCTGGCAAATAGGGAATACTCTGGGGAGGGAGAGATGATGAGCAGGGTGCCGTAGGGGTTAGTGTTGGGGCTGGTCCTCTTCAATGTCTTTACTGGGGACAATGCAGAAGTACTGGAGGAGAAGGTATGCCTCTTTGTAGACAATACAAAGGTATGCAACAGAGTGGGCATGCCAGAGGGTGTTGAACAAATGAGGTAAGACCTTAAAAAAGTGGAGGAATGGTCTGAAGAATGGCAGATGGGTTTCAATGCAAAGAAGTGCAGGATCATGCACATAGGGCACAAGAAAACAGGGGCAAAGTGCAGACTAGCTGGGGTGGCAGGTGAAGTAGGAAAGGGACCTAGGAGCTATCATCTTAGAGGACCTAAGAGAAACTAGGCAGTATGATAAGGTGGCTGGAAAGGCTGGCCAGATGCTTGGATGCATAGGGAGGGGTATCAGGAGTACAAAGAAGGAAGTCGTCTTGCCCCTGTATATGACACTCATGAGACCTCACCTGGATTACTGCGTCCAGTTCTGGAGGTTCCATTTGAGAAAGAACATAGACAGGGTGGAGGCAGTGCAGTGAAGGGCAACTAAAATGGTGCATGGCCTGTGGGATAAGACCTATGAGGAAAGACTAGCCAAGCTGATATTTAAAATACTTATTTTATTTGGGTAAATCATTTAACCCTTTTTAAATACTGAATTTTTACAGGACATGCCAGTCGAGATTTGAAATGTCATTTATTTATTTATTTATTTATTTTATTGAAATCTAGGATTACAAATACCTTTGAGCAGGAACTGCTCATTTACAAAGGTTCCATTTCGAAGGAATGGGGAGGTTTACCTACATACAAAGGTCAACATAATAATACATAGTTACACAATAAAAAGAAGTAAGAGACTGAGGCTTAGGAAATTCCAGTAATTCAAAATGTGCCAAATTTTAGGTAGCATGACATACCAGCCAAGGGCAATCTTAGAAATAAGTACTGCAGGTGAGAGGGAAGGGGGTATGCAGGTAGGAAGGCCATTATCAGAGGGTAGAGGGTGAGGGTAAGAGCTCTAAAGGGGAGGGATAAAAGTCAGGAAATGCCCGGCGGAGGAAAAGGAGAGGGGGCAAGGGGGTAGGCAGGTAGAAGGGGCAAGGCGGGGAGAGGTAGCTGTCAAGACTGAAGTGGAGGGCAGTGAGTGGTGGGCCCCTGATTAGGCAAGGCAGTCACAACGACTAGTTGAAATGAGATGAAGTCGGAGTTGTCTCTTAAAAGGGCCAAGAGCAGCAGCAATAAGAGTTTCTTTGTTGAGAGTATTGTACCATTGTGATGCTCTGTGGGCAAAGGCCCTCTTGCCCATGGTAGTCCGGCATCTGAGGACAAGGAAGGTTAGTTGTTGAGAACTTCTAGTTTGCTGGGTGCTGTGGTGGTTAATGAAGAGCTTTTCAATGCCCGGGGGCATGACCCCGAGGAGGACTTTTTTGGCTAAGAGGCAGGTTTGATACTGTATCCGGCTGATGAGAGGAAGCCATCCTGCCCGAGTGTACAGGTCACAGGTGTGTGTAAGTCGGTCAGCCCCAGTTAGCAGCCTGCATGCTTTGTTGAGTGCAACTGTAATTCTGCGGAGGGCAGAGGCGGAGGCAGAGCCATAAATTGCTAGCCCGTAGTCGATGATGGAGATGACAGAGCTGTTGATAGCCAACCGGAGAGTGTCAGGGATCATGCAGTGTTTTTGCCTGTACAGCAGGCCTATACAGATGTTGGTGGCTTTGGCAACAGAATCTATGTGCCGATGGTAGGAGAGTGAGCTGTCCAATGTGACACCTAAGTATTTAAAATCAGGAACGTATTCAAGTAAGGTCACTGTTTGGTTTAGGATGGTGAGGTCACGGGATATGTACTTGCTCCTGGCATTGTAGAAGGTCATAACCTTTGTTTTGCTGTAGTTCATGACCAGTTTGTGTGACTTGAACCATTCTTCGATGCACATGAATTCAAGCTGTAATTGTTTTTCGAGGAGCTCTGCGTTTTGGTGGTTAGTGAACATGACTGCATCATTGGCGTAGAGCAGTAATTTCTGGTGGCAGACACTGGGAAGGTCATTGAGGAAGAGGCTGAAGAGTAATGGCCCCAGGATGGACCCCTGTGGGACCCCTGAAAGGACTGGCTTTTCTTCCGGAGTGACACCGGCAATCCTAACCCGCTGAACCCTCTCCCCAAGATAGCTTGAAAACCAGAGCAGCGATTCATTGGAGAGCCCAATGTTTGATAATTGCTTGAGTAGGAGTGGGTGGTTCACAGTATCAAAGGCTTTCGTAAGGTTGATGAATACTGCCCCTACACAGTTTCCTTGATTGAGTGTGGTATAGATGAAGCCCGTGAATTCTAATAGTGCAGTGGTGGTACTGTGCCCTTTTTGGAAACCATGTTGCTCAGGACACTGGATGTCGTTTTTTTCTAGGTATTTGACTAGGTGGTTTGAGGCGATGCTCTCCAGGACCTTAGACAATGGAGGGAGGATGGAGATAGGTCTGTATTTGGAGTGCAGTGATTTGTCTCCACTTTTGTGTACTGGTGTGATGGTCACCTGTTTCCAGTGAGATGGGAACTGGGACAACCTTAGTGATAGTTTGAGGACCTTAGTCAGGGGTTGAAGGACTTCTTCAAGGACAAGTGCTAACAACTTCAGGTCAAGGGAGTCACCGCTGTAGCCTGCATTGTGAATGGCCTTCTGAATATAGGTTCTGGATTCATGCACTGGGATCTCCTTGAAGTAGAATTGTGGGGCAGGGTGTAGGACAGTGATAGTTGCAGGAGGGTTACTACCAGAGGGGGCATCAAAGAAATTAGAAGAGAGGACACTATCCATGTTGGAGAATGCATTTTTAAAGGTGTTGGTGATTGTGTACAGGTCAGATGTTGGTGTTCCATTTATGTTGAGCATGGTGGGTGGTGACTTAGGGTCCTTGCCTGTAAGGTCCTTCAAGTTACTCCAAAATTTGTTTCCATCACCCCAGGAGTTGGAGAGAGCTTCCTTGAAGTATTTACCTTTGGCGCTCCTAACTGACTGTGTGCACTAATTTCTGGCAGCTTTATATTTATGAATATCCCCAGGTTTGGATGTTGCATGTGCACAGTGCCAGAGATAATCTCTATGTTTGAGTAAAGTGATTAGATTGGGGGTTATCCAAGGGTTAGCTCTGCCCCTGACCTTCAGCTTTTTGAGAGGTGCAAAGATATTGCAGGCCGCAGTGAAGTGGCCAATGAAAAGGTCTAAGGCTTGGTTTACATCAATGGCAGAGTCGATTGGTGTCCAGTCCAGGTGGCTTAGGTGTGTCTTTAGTAGCTCAAGGTACCCCTGCTTTAACACTCTGGTGTGGATTATTTTAGGAGGGAGCTTAATCAATTTGTTTGTCCAGGTACATGTGACTGGTGAGTGGTCACTGATCCCATCAGGGAACACTGAGACTTTTGAGATTCATTTAAGGTGATTAGTAAGGATCCATTCCAGAAGTGTGTGTGACCCTGTCCTATAGTTGCATCTGGTGGGGGTGGTAACAGGCTGGGTGAGGTTCTGTGATGTGACAGCATCCTTGTAGTTTCTGTCCTCCAGCGATATCCAATTTATGTTGAAGTCACCTAGTACTATGAGTTCAGAGTTATGGTGTAATCCCTGTAGACTTTCCAATATGCTCATAAATTCATTGGGCTGATCTTTAGGGGGTAGGTGCACAGAGACAATGGTGAGCTTCTTGTTATGCGTCCCGAGTAGAACTTTAATAGCGAGAACCTGTGAGGGTGGTTTAGGGTTTGAGAACGGGAAGACTTGACTCAGATAGGAATTCCTCAGGTAGATGACACAGCCCCCACCTCATTTGGAAAGCCTGTCCTGCCTGAATGTAGAGTATCCAGGGATGGTGACTGCAGCATCTGGTATCTTGGGGTTAAGCCATGTTTCAACAACAGACAGTACATCAGGGCTATGTTGCTGGACCCAGGTTCGCAAGATGTCAAGTTTGTTAAGGAGGCTGCAGACATTGATTGAGGCTAATGTGAGGGACCCTTATCACCTTTTTGTGGCATGGGGTGCTAGGTCGGTAGGCCCTGGGTTAGGATGAACATTTCCAGATATCAGAAATAGCATAAGTAGTATCGTAAGAAGGTACGCTTTAATCATTTTGCAGACTAGTTTTGTTGTAGGGCATCTAGTCCTCTTGGCCTTGCTGGTCTGCATTTGCCCCGTGATGTTGCAGAGCACAATATATAAAGCCATGTTCTCAGAGGTGCCACGTGATTGATGAAAAGTAATCAAATCCACAGGAAATGGTGAACTACTGGGGACCAGAAAACTGTTATTGTAGCTCAAAGACCCAGAATGTGATAAATTTCTGAAGGGATTAAATTCCTGAAGGTGATGAACTTTGGCCTAGGGCATATGCAGGATGTAAAAATCCTTTGTTAGTATGCCAATACCTGGTGGTGATGTTTTGCAGTTCCTTAGTCCAGGAAATGTTCATAGATGTTATGTCCAAGAATGGTCCAGTTCCTTCAAGCAGAAACACATGAAAATCCACAAAAACTAAACTACTGACAGAGACAAACACAAACAGCCAGCCACACAGGCTCTAGTCTGAGGTTTATATGATAGATTTATATTTATATTTATAGAGTGGTCATACTTTTACCCATTTTTATGTTGATTGTGCGCATACGCAAGAAATATGTTGCGGCAGGTTTCTCCAGAAGCAGGTTGTGGAGGCATGGCACTGTTATGCCCAATGCCCCCACAGCCTACAAAGGCTTGTCCCCCATACCCCAATGCCATGGCACACTGCTGCTGACACTAGTTCAGCCAGCGTGCCACAACTTTCTAAAAAATCAGCCGCTGCAATCAGGGGCCGCCTCGTCATTGCAGCGTCAGCCATCGGCTGCAATGAGGGAGCGACCTGTCATTGCAGAATGGGATGTAGGACCCCTGATATTGTTTTTGAACATGGCGGTGGCTTGCTGCCATATTCACAAACAATATTTTACCCCCCCATGTTTATTTGCCGACGGGGGAGCCCACTCCCTGTTGGCATAATGTACCCCCCTGTTTTATTGTCTGCCGATGGGGTGCCCAATCCCCGTCGGCACAAAGGAACCTCTCCCTTTTGTTGTTTGCCAACGGGGTGCCTAATCCCCTGTCGGCTACATCTGCCCCCCCCAAAAAAAAACGAGTCCAGTGGCACACTGGAAGCCCACCCCAGAGTGCCACATGCCCCTTTTGTTATTTGCCGATGGGTGTGCCCAGTCCCCCATCAGCTACACTTGCCCCCCAAGGCAAGAGTCCTTGGTGGCATGCTGGCAGCCCACCCCAGCGTGCCACATGTCCCTGTAAAGCTAAAATCAGTCCCGCAATGTTTTTTTCTTTTTCATTACCTGAAAAAAAGGAAACGGTCCCTCGTAGTCTCCCTGCCCCCCTCCCACAACCCGCACCCACCCACTGCACACCCTGCCTCCCCACAACCCCTCACCCCATACCACCTCCAGAGCTCGGTTCAACGATCTTCGCTGGACCGGGAACACGTCTGCACTCTTCAAAGCCGACCGTGAACTGAGGAAATGCCGATAAGCTGTACGATGTAATACATAGGGTTTTTTCAACTTTAGTGCATATCTTGGGCATTTTTGGGAATTTTTCCACCAAATTTTCAACATGGGGTTTTTGGGACCCCTCCTCATGAATTCTTGAACTGTCATGGCGTTAATCGGCCCCAAAAGGTGGTTTCGTGGTCACTGTGCGGAATCACCCTTCGGGGTTGATTAACGAAACGACAGTGCCAGTGTTCATGAGGTGGGCTCTCAAAAGCCTATGTTGCACATTTGGTGGAAAAAATCAAAAAAATGACTGTTTTATGAGCGTCGTTGCGCGGTTACTACGTCACATTTCGTAACTCCGCAATTTACAATATTTTCATGCCAGATTTTCAACATTGCCATTTTGTCACACCTCCCAGTGAACAGTACAGCTGTCATTGTTCACATCCGGCTGAAATGTGTTTTGCAGTTCTAGCGCAGAATGCGCTGTTGCTGTGGGAAATCAGTGTTCAGAACAGATTAAGAAAATGACAGTGACACTGTTCATGAGTAGAGGTCCTAAAATGCCTATGTTGAAAATTTGGTAACGATATTCCATAAAATGACTGTGTTACGAGCGTGCGCTGTGCAGTTGGCACGCATGCTCGTAACTTCGCAAATTTATAATATTTTCACTCCAGATTTTCAACATTGCCATTTTCCCACACTATTTATGAACAGTGCAGCTGTCATTTTTCCCATCCTGGCCGAAATGTGTTTTCGCACTTCCGGCGCAGAATAGAGCGGTTGCTGTGGGAAATCACTGTCCGGAACAGAGTAAGAAAATGACAATGATACTGTTCATGAGCAGAGCTCCTAAAATGCCTGTGTTGAAAATTTGGTGATGATAGCCCATCAATTGACTGTGTTACAAGTGAGCGTTGCGCACTTTCCACGCACTCTTGTAACTTCACAGATTTGTAATATTGTCACACCAGATTTTCAACAGTGCCATTTTTTCACACCTCCTTATAAGCAGTACAGCTGTCATTTTTCACATCCTGACCAAAATGTGTTTTCACAGTTCCAGCGCAGAATAACGTGGTTACTGTGGGAAGTCAATGTTCGGGACAGATTAAAAAATTGACAGTGGCATTGTTCATGAGCAGAGGTCGTAAAATCCCTATGTTGAAAATTTGGTGACAAAACTCCATAACATGACTGTGTTACAAGCGTGCGTTGAACTGTTTCCATGCACCCTTTTAACTTCGCAAATTTGTAATACTGTCACGCCACATTTTCAACAGTGGCATTTTTCTACAACTCCTTATGAACACTACAGCTGTCATTTTTCAATCCTAGCTATAGTATGTTTTTGCACTCCTGCCAGACAATAGCACGGTCACTCTGGGAAATCAGTGTTTGGGACAGATTAAGATCGACCGAGTGAGAGAGGGGAGTGACCAAGCTCAAATGAGCTCTGTCAGGATTGCTGCGGATTTGTTTGTGGGCAGACAAAGGCTCCAACACAAGAGCCCAGTACAAAAGGGCAGCCTGCAGCACCGGGAGAAACAGAATGAGAGAGCGAGTGAGGGACGAAAAGTAAGCAAACTCACTGAAGCACTGTCAGGACTACTGCGAATTTCTTTGTGGGCAGAAAAAGGCGTCAATACGGGCAGGGGCCCAGTACAACAGGCCAGCCTGCAGCGGTGGAAGAAACAGTATGAGTGAGTGAGACAAGGGGACTTAGTCAGCTCACTGGAGCTCTATCAGAGCTGCTGGGATTTGTTTGTGGGCAGAAAAAGGTGCCAATGCAGGCAGAAGTCCCATAGAAGAGGGCAGCTCGCAGCACCAGGACAAACAGAATGAGCGATGAGAGAGGGAGACTGCGCGACCTCAACGGAGCTCTGTCGGGACAGCTGCAGATTTCTTTGTGGACAGACAAAGGTGCCAACGTAGCCAGGAGCCCCATACAAAAGCGCAGTCTGCGGCACCAAGAGAAACAGAACGAGTGAGTGACAGAGCGGTAGTGAGCGAGCTCAACGGAGCTCTAGTGTGACTGCTGCAGATTTCTTTGTGGACAGAAAATGTGGCAACACAGGCAGGAGCCCAGTAAAAATGGCCAGCTTGCAGCGCCGGCAGAAACAGAATGCGAGAGTGACAGAGGAGGAGTGAGCGAGCTCAGTGGAGCTGTGTCAGGACTGCTTCAGATTTCTTTCAGGCCAGAGAAAGCTGCCAATGCAGGCAGGAGCCCAGTACAAAAGGGCAGCCTGCAGCACCAGGAGACACAGAACGAGCAAGTGAGGGAGGAGGAGTCAGTGAGCTCAACGGGGCTTTGTTGGGACTGCTACAGATATGTTTGTGGGCAGAAAAAGGCAGCAATGCATGCAGGGGACCAGTACAAAAGGGCAGCCTGCAGTGGCAGGAAAACCAGAATGAGCGAGTGAGTAAGCTCAACAGAGCTGTATTGTAACTCCTGCAGATTTCTTTGTGGGTATAAGAAGACAGCAACGCAGGCAGGAGTCCAGTAGAAAAGGACAGCCTGCGGTGCTGGCAGAACAGAATGAGCGAGTGAGAGAAGGGGAGTGAACAAGCTCAACGGAGCTTTGTCGGGACTGCTGCACATTTCTTTGTGGGCAGAAAAAGGCACCAACAGGGACAGGAGCCCAGTACAAAAGGGCAGCCTGCAGCACCAGGAGAACCAGAATGAGTGAGTGAGACAGGCAGAGTAAGCGACCTCAACGGAGCTCTGTCAGGACAGCTGTGGATTTCTTTGTGGGTAAAAAAAGCCACCAACACAGGCAGGAGCCCAATACAAAAGGGCAGCCTGCAGTGCCAGGAGAAACAGAATGAGTGAGTGAGAGAAGGGGAGTGAGCCACCTCAGTGGAGTTCTGTCGGGACAGCTGCATATTTCTTCCTCAGCAGAACAAGGTACCACTGCAGGCAGCAGTCCACTACAAAAGAGCAGCCTGCAGCACCGGGACAAACAGACTGAGCCAGTGACGGAGGGCCACTGAGCGAGCTCAACAGTCCAACGCAATCAGAATTCGGCATTGACAAATGCTTGTTTCTAATGTATTTGCACAACACAGATCTGCTGTGAGGCAGTTTCAATGTGGTCTTTCTTTTACACATTTTTTACAACGAGTTTTCCTAGAATATACCTGCTGATTGCTATATATTTAGCCTGGATAGTTCACAGAAAATGTGATATCTTATTTCAGTAGGGTTCTACATCTACACATTATTAAGCTGCACTGTGTAAAATCAGAATATGCTGAAAACAATATTTTGCATCTGGACTATGCTGCCCTGGATAAATGCATTGTAAAAATGGGTAAAATCATGACCCCGCTGAAAACAAGATATTGCATATGATCTGGGATATCCTCAGTAAATACAGTGCAAAAATGTGTAAAATAAAGATCCATATGAGAATGAGATGTAGCATCTCCCATGTGCTATCCAAATTACAAAATATAGGATAAGAAATATTTAAAGGAAATCTATAATTCTTTCCATACTATCATTATGTAAATCATATAGTCAAAACATGGCAGAAGTGAGAAAGAGGCTAAGTTGATGAATATGTTATTTAAATCATTAAACAGCTGAATATAAATATATAATTATTACATTTAGTGTACCTTGGTAGCAATTCCACATTGTAAACTGAACTTCACTGTGTTCCATATAACCAAGACTGACATAAACAAACAGTTTCTTTATTGTTTTATAGCACAATAGGCTGCAGTATTTATTTCAAATGTTGTGGCCATGAGGACAGTGTTTATGTTTGTGTGTGTTTGAGTGAAAGGGATTAAAGAAACAGCTATCTTCTGATATAGTAAACTATGCTGGACACAGTACTGGAGGCTATAATATGTACTTATATTTGAAACCAGTAAAGTTGCTAAATTACAAGCTTAATGGTTACAGGATGTGTTTATCAGCCATACTGTAGCTCAATATAAATGTTATTTCCACAAAAAGCATAGTAAAAGGAGTAACAAACGATACCATCCTTTACTTGTCTTAGGTGTTAAACAAGCAGCTGTCTTCTGCTATGGTAAAATACATTCTTGATACTGCTGCAGGCAGTCACAAGTTTAAGATAATTGGTTGTGCTATGCACTTAGATTTGAAATTAGAAAAGGTTATTTTCATTGCTAAAAGTTTCATAATGTGTTTGCCAGCTAAAGCCCTATATATATCTATATATCTATAGATATATATAGATATATAGATATATTTATTTATTTTTTCTCAAAAAAACATAGTAAAAGTAGTAACAAAAGATAAAAGTTTTTTACTTGTCTTAGAGGTTAAAGAAACAGATTTCTTCTGATATAATAAACTACATCTGAGACAGTGCTAAATGGGGTTGGCACTAAAAGGCAACCAGAATTGTCAGATGGCATCCCTTAAGAAATGGCTGGAAGAGAGCTGGGGGAGAGGGGAGTGGGAAGGGGAGGAGCTAATAATGCCAGCGACAACAACAAACAATACTGTCCTTTGCTTGTCTTAGGGGTTAAACAAGCAGCTGTCTTCCGCCATTCTAAAATACATTCTAGATACTGCTGCAGGCCGTCACAAGTTTAAGATAATTGGTTGTGCTATGCACTTAGATTTGAAACATCGTTTGGCAATTTTTGATTTCTCTTGACCCTAAGATAAGGTAAGGGAGGGGATTACTCAAGGCCTGGGCAAGGGGTAAAGAATTAGACCTGTAAGTAACAATACTGGATGTTGATAATAACTATACAGTGTTGTTTCAGGTTTACAGATATGTGTGTGTGGGTATTTATCTGCCTGTTTAATTGATTTTATTTTCCTTTTTACTTGTTTGTGTTTGATGAGGGGCCTGATGGATTGCTGTGGCTAGGCTGTTTGGTTTAAGAATTAGATATGAAAACTAATTGTTTCATTTGCTGGAATTGCTATCACTTTATTGCCTATATTATACATGTTCCTGATGATGCAGTCTGTTTGGATGCCTTGAGGCCTGAGTACAGCCAGGTTTCGGGTTGTTTTGGCCAGACCCAAGGTTGCTTACTTTGGGTCTCCTGCTTGGGCCCATGGGTGTTTTTTAGGCAAGCACTAACACACAACGAGGTGTGGGTTATCTCCTAAAAAGAGCACGCCCAGGTGCATTGTTAGGTACGAGGTGCTTGCGGAGGAGTTTTAGTGAATAATAACAGGGCAGGAAGGGCTCCGAGAGGAGTCCAGGAGCTAGGTGGCATCAGTAGCCACATACATGTTTCATATTTATTTTTGCAGGGCCGGACCATCTCAGTTTTTATATAATTGCTGGTGGGGAGTATTTTGATTGCTTCCCGGGGATCCAGCAAAGAGGGGGAGAGAACTGATTTTCCATGTGGGGTCCATGGGTGGCGTGGTCTGGTGGAAGGCAGAGGAGGCCCTTGGGCTATGGCACCAAGTGGCACATATCTGCATGGTGTTTAGTGAGTCCCCCCATCTTCTATATCCTGTTGCTATCTTGTACCTGGGTCTTCAGGTAGTTCAGGAGAGTACTTCTGAGACAATGCTAATCAGATATTGCCTTAACCCTTTGGAGCCTAATAAGAGATACATCCATTGTTTTTCCTAGTACAGAGATACCTGTCCAGGCTCCAAAGTGTTAAGATGTTAACAAAAACAGTATGTCTTTTTACGAGATTCATTGCTGGGAAAGGGTGACAAAGCTGACATGTTTATAAGCGATATTATGTAGACTCAAGGGAGAATAGCCATCTATCAAGACATGTACTAGAAATTTCAACTAAAAATGATACTTACCATTCAATTACAGATGGACACATCCTCCTGGAATGGCAGAAAATGGCCAGTGAGGCAATGACATCACACATCAGCAAATTGGTACCGACAGGAAGAATGTGATTCAGCTGTTGAGGGAGGCTTCTGTCAAAATTCATCAATGGCACTAGTACTTCTGTGAAGTGTAAACTTTGGAGGACACAGGCAGCATGATCCAGTTAATCCAATGGACAATCTTATATGCAATTGCATGTAGTGGTATCAATCTGGTCCATCAGCTGGATAGTTTGCAGATGTGTCAGAATCATTATCAGCAGCAGCATCATTATCATAATAGTAGCTGGGATTGAAGTAGCATTCCTCATATCTCTGTAGACAGGGGGAATTGAGTGACAAAAATGTGCCATTGTAGGAGAAGGAGGGGCACATTACGTGTTCTAGTTGGCCATTTTACAATGAGGAGACCGAGAGGTTCCTAATCTTTTAATTTGTTGTATACATCTACCCTATACTTATACCAGACCCCTGAACTGCATGACAGCAAGATATTTATTGAGATAATGAAAATGAGAAAGAAATAAGAATCATCATGACTGGTAATGCACAGTACAGGAAGGATTATAAGGCCACTTAAGGAAAAGGAGAATGATAATGAAATAAGAAATTTGAGATCTCAGGATTCAGGACAATATACAATTAATCATGATTCATCATCCAGCATAAGGAGGCAACCTTCACAGTTTTTCTGACTGGAGTTGTCACCACCTGGGGTTCCTCCTTCATGAGGTTTTCATCTACATTGCATGCTGTCACACCACTGCCACCAATGCTATCATCATCATCATCATCACCACCAGCACCACCACTGCTAGCCTCATGTGGCATAAATGAGGAACAGAGATATAGTGGTCTGCCCTGGAAGGTGCTGTGTGTTCATTTTAATAAATGTTAGAATGCCAACATTTTTCAAAGACAGATCTGTGCTCCTGTTCAACATGATGGTCCATGCTGAACTAAAGACGTGCTCAACAGTAGAGGGTGGCAGCTCAATTACATAATAGTTATTGACATCAGTGCTGGCCAGTCAGTAACCTTGTACTTCTTGTATAAGAAGGCCTCATCTTATATAGTGAGGTGCCTATTACCTGACAAATAGACCTCTACCATTCTTCGGCTGGATAAAATATTTTCATTACATTTAAAATGTGTTAACCAGGTTAGCGTCATGAGCATTAAGTGCCCATTTTCATTGATGACCCAGAAATAAAACAAGTAGTTGACAATTAATACAACATATAGAGTACATACTAAAATACATACAAATCAGATTGCTTAAAAGTACCTAATGATTTTCCAAGCAGTATTGTTTAACCTTTTTTTAAGACAGTTAAGAATTTGCTTGATGTAAATAAACAGTCATCAAGTTCTGTCCAGAGATAACATTATACATAAATTACATTTGAACAAATGTTGTTTTGAACAAGGGACACATGAGAATAATAGCAATTTGTGACCTTATGAAATGGGTAGGATTCTGTTGCATAACTTGCACATGAAATGAAAACAAGACAGGGCCATTCCAAAAACACTAAAAATGAAATTAATCTAAAATATGTACAGTGCTTCACAAAAGAAAACCAATATGAAGATGCATAAATGTAGCAATGGTTGGTCATTCTAGAAGAAGATAAAGAAAGTCCTCAAGCATTGTTATATAAGGTTCTAAGAAGTCATTGATGCTGCAGAATAAATTGGTAGTCCATAATCAATAAGTGACAAAACCAAAAACTGATCTAAAACTTTCTTGGAAACAAAAGACAAGCAATCTGTAACCCAATAAACTAATCCAAAATGCATATTAACAACCTTTGTAACAAAATTAATAGGAGAATAATACAATAAATAACAATCTACATAAAAACCTAAATACTTAAAACAGTTGGTCTTTTCAATGACAGTTCCATCTTCATCTTTAATTAGAGTACAAACATATTGTTTTCATTTCTGTCTTGACAAAAATGCATTGCCTTAGTTTGGTAGAATTCAACAACAGACTTGACTCCCTTAACCATGTGTGAACCAAACAAATCACCTTGCAATTCATAAAACAACTTGTCTGCATTCAGACCACAAGCGTATAAAGCAATATCATCTGTATAAAGCAAACATGTGAAAAATGACCATACAAAGGCAAACAATTAAAAAATAAACTAAATAAAAGGGGACCTAAAGCAGAATCCTGTTGCACACCAATTGTATGAAGGACATTGGAGACATATTATTTTGCAGCACAATCTGTTGCTGATGAACAATAAAAATCATTGGAAAACCCTAGGTCCCTGAGTCTGGAAAGCAGGCAACCATGGTGAACCAGGTCAAAGGCCTTAGAAAGATCCAAAACATAGCAACTGCTATCTCACCCCTGTCCAAAGTCCCATGGAGAGAATCCATCAGTTCTGTCAATGCAGTAAGAGAATTGTAATCTTTCCTAAATCCATGCTGGCAAGGTGAAACCATGGCATGTTCATCTAAATAAGCATAGTTCTTAACATATAAGACCATCTCAAACACCTTGGATTGGGGGAAACGCAAGAAAATAGGTCTGTAATTCTTACCCTGGGACCTATCCCCATTTTTGAAGGCAGGCACAATGATTGCCTGCTTCTAAGAGTCAAGGAATACACTAAATTTCAGCAAATAAAGTTTAAAAAACAGTTCAAAGGGACAACCATCAAATCCCACACCATGCGATTTAACATTCCTCTTGTTAAAGTGCTTTAACAATCTGTCATTGGTAACTGCTTGAAAACAAACTTTAATTTCATCATCTACCTTTAACTCACATACATTAGTAACCTTAGTTAGTAAAGGAGCCAATTTAATTGCACTACAAAAAGTTTTGGTCAGTTCAATTGCAACCTCTAGTGGGGTGAACAGCTCCCCATTGGAGGTTGTCAGTGATGAGATCATGGTACATTTAATAAGTAAGTAAGCAAATCATTTTTATTCAAAAGCGAATACTGGACACATCCATTGAGCAGAGCTGATTTTCAATGAAGTTACAAGTCCAATAAAGTGCAAAGTTCCACATAAATTAGACAACACTTACATTAAACATAATAAATAAACAATAAAAAACATAACCAACATCAACATATATGATCAATAGATCAGACTTCAAAATACATTACCTTGATTGTAAATATTTAAAGATTTTCACTGACCCTTTGAGATAAGAAGTGCTGGAGGGGAACAAGAGAAGCCCTAATTCATAGTTGTTTTAATAGTGATGACACAGGACTGTGTTTAGTTTGGGAAAGAACACTATGGAAGTTGAAATGCAAGCAGTGGCACTAAATATATTTTCTTACTAGCACTAGTATTATCTAAACTGCTTAGACTGGCACCTTTTTCCCCACTTATTTTGATAAAGCCCTCACAGAAAGGCAATAAAGGAGTATCAATGCTTTGACCACAAATATAGGTTAAATGGGGGAAGGGGTTAGGGAAGAGAATTGGTCAGTAAAGTTAGCTTTTTAAGGTTATGGGACAGGGATAAGGGTTCTGCTGGGAACCAAAGATTTTTATTTACTAAATAGTGCAGATGGGGGAGGTGTCCTTCCAACCAGTTAAGACCAGTGGTCCTAGAAATGCAAGGAGTGCCTGTCCCAGTGGGCCCAAAGGTAAGAGAGAATCTTCTTGGATGCATTACCTCACTCCATAGACTTGCAGCATGATATAGTGTTATGCCACCCTGTGACTCTGCAAGTGTTCAAAATCAGCATCTTATTATGTATCCCCTAACATCTGGACAACTCATTGAGTCACAGGGCAACTCTTTCCCTGAAACTAATGAGGATTTTTGTTAATACAGTTTGTGCCAAATAAATGGGACATAGTTTAGCAGGATGTCTGCTTTGTTGGAACACCACCACTATCACTCCTACTTTATTAATTGATTCAAATAAATCAGTCATATCTGACACTATTATTACTATCCAATTTACCCACAGGGAAGCTTCCAATAGCCTTCCTTACACAAGCAGTGTCTTAATTACTAATGTTGTGAGCACACCAGAAAATAATGAAAGCTTACGAAATCCACAAACTTCTCAGTACCCCACGGAAACTGTGGCTACTGAGTTAACAACTCCTATGTGACAACAGGTAACAACTGACCAAAATGGAGATGATTGTTCTGATAAACACTCATGTCTTATAGAACCAATGTAAACTGAAAATTCAGCTACTAAAATGCAAGTTTTCATTTTAGGTGACTCCATTATTAAACACTGTGATTCCCTAATACATAATGCGGATAAAATCAATAGGACTTGTAGTAGGTACGGGGAGCAAAAATTCAGATATCACTAAACAAATAGACATAATACTGGAATCAGCTGGTCCCAGACCATTGGTAGTTGTCCATGCTGGAACAAACAATATTAACAAATACAGCATTCATGAAACCAAGAAAGAATATGAGCTATTAAATGCTAAACTGAATAAATATGGTGTTCAAATACGTTATTCAGAAATTCTACCCATTTGAAGATATAACCAATACAAAAATAATAAAATAAAATAAATAAATGAATGGATTAGAAAATGGACATTAGAAAACAAAATGGATTGCTTAACACATTAGGAAACATTGGAGCATGATTACAAATTCTATTCCTGGAATGGTATTCATCTAAACAAAAAAAAGGAAGCAATTATTTGGGTAAAAAAATTGAACAATATATTACAAAACATTGAAACTAGTAAACAGGTGCAAGGGAACAACACAATGATTTTGAAAACAAATGGTTCCAATTATAGCCCCAAAATCATAGCTTTCAATGCTCATAGCTTCAGCATACTAATAAAGCTGAATTAGAAATATTACTTGAACAAGATAACATTGGTATTATTTCTATCTCAGAAACATGGTGGGACAAGTCATCTTTATGGTCTAGGGAAATACCAAGTTTTAATTTATATCACAAAAACAGGATAAATAAAAAAGGTGGAGGAGTGTGTTTATACACAAGCAAAAATATCATAGTTGTGAAATCCAAGGCCAAACCAACAGTCATATTAATACTGAAGCAATATAGGTAAAAGTTAAATTAACACCTACTCATAACATTCTGATTGGTTATTGTTATGGGCCACCATCAAGTTCACCCAATTACAATAATCAGCTTACAAATGAGATCATTGAGGCTGCAGAATCTAATGAAGTCATAATCCTGGGTGATTTTAATTACCTAAGTATCAACTGGGAAAACAACACAGTTACAAATAACAATGGAAAATTATTTTTGGACTCACTAGTTTTGGTAGGTTTAAACCAATTAGCTGAAATTCTCAATAGGGCTGCCAGCCCGGAGACACTGAGGGTTGAAGCACTGGACACCACACCTCACACCATGCCAGCGACCTGGGTTTGGGAACGCACATGGGTTGCTGGGGGTTGGCCATGGAGGAAGAGGAATGGAGCACCTGACAGCTGCTCTCTCTGTCTCCGAGGAGGGTTATAGGCCTGTTTTGCTGTGATACTGCCACCTACCAGGTGAACCTGATGATGGACAGTGCAGCTGGATCAGCTATTGGAAAGGGAGGAGTTGACATCGGCTGAGGGCCTTGAAGAGAGACATGTCTCAGTGCACCCCTCTTCATTGGCTCTCCCTGTGCATTGACATCAACAAGGGGGAGGGTTCAAAGTACAAGGAGGAAAAAATTCCCCCAGACTGTCTTGGCAATGATCCCCCTCTCCATTTCCACAATAGAGAGGGCAGACTCCACTGTGTACCCACACTTCCCTGATGTCCAAGGAAGGTAAGGGGACCTTCCTTGCCCCACCCAGGGGGTTAACCGGAGGCTTGAAGTTACTCAAAGTGGAGTGCATTCTAGGGGCTGACCCTTCAGAAGGTTGGAATATGGATAACTTGGGGATCTGAGAGAAAGGAGGGTCTGGGGGCCATAGGAGGATAAACAAAGAGTTAGAAAAAAAAAGAAATTCTCACTAGGGCTGATAACATCCTGGATCTTGTTTTAACTAATATACCTACTTTAATCACCAATGTGACAATAAATGTGCCTATCAGAAATAGCAACCATAATACAGTATTGTGTACTTTATCAATTACTAAAAAAAATTAGCAAAGCCCCCATATACATCAAAGACTATAGTAAAGAAAATGTCCCAGCTATTCAGCTAATTATAGATTCAGTTAATTAGGATAACACCCATTATGGCCTGCCAGTAAATTAATGTTGGATGACCTAAGAAGACATTATGCAAAAAACAAAGACTTGTTTGTTCCACTTAAGCAAATCAATAGCAAAAAAGGCAAAGTACCATCATGGATGTCTAATAAACTTAAAAAACAAATTAAAACTAAGGACAAGGCATATATTCATTACAAAAGGAGTAAAACTCAACATACTCTAAATATAAACTAGAAGGTAAGAAAGTCAAAAAACTATCAATATCGAAAAAAGAAACATGGAATTCATAATCTTTATGAACAAGGGGAATAATAAAGATTTCTTCTCTTATGTTAATCATCTAAATAAAGGAAACAGCACAATTCAATCCTTACTATCTAATGGAGAAGTAACGAATGATCCCTTAGAAACAGCCTCAGTTTTTTTATAATTATTTTTCTACTGTTTTCACAAAGAGTGATGCATCTAATTTCAATACTAATATTATTCTGGAGGAACCACTCCAATTTAACGCATCTGAAATTAAGGAGGTTATTGACAAATTGAAACCAAATGCCTCACCAGGCAATGATGTAATTAATCCGAAATATTCTAAAAAAATCTTTCAGCAAGTGTCACTGCACCAATCACAGTATTATTTAATACATCAATAAAAACAAGTGAAATACATTCAGCATGGAAATCAGCTGTTATTTACCCAATTTTTGAAAAGGGGAACAAGCTCTTAACATAAAATTATTGCCCAATACGTTTAATTTCAGTCTCCTGTAAGATCTTGGAAACACTTATTAAAAATAGATTGGAGGATGAAATGACACAAATAAGTCTGAATGATAATAAACAACATGGGTTTACCAAAAAAGATCATGCATAACAAACCTGATTGCTTTTTATGAATCAGTAAGTCACAGTTTAGATGCTGGCAAACCACATGACATCATTTTACTCTATTTTAAAAAGGCGTTTGATAAGGTATCACATAAATAATTAGTTGACAAACTTCATAGTATGAGGTTTAGCAAATACCTCATATCTTGGGTCAACACATGGTTACAGAACAGGACTCAACAAGTTACAGTACAAGGTAAATTATCAACTTCCATCAGAGTAACAAATGGTGTTCCTCAAGGCTCAGTCCTTGGACCCTTTCTTTTCAACTGTTTAATCTCTGATCTTCATACAGGTGTTACATCAAACATTATCAGATTTGCCAATGACACAAAGCTAGCTGATGAGGTTTCTGTGCACTACCATTATTATTCACTTCAAAACAGTCTTGACACAATACACAATTGGTGTAATAATAATAATAGTATGGGGCTGAACCCAAATAAGTGCGTTGTTATACACCTAGGTAAAAAAACATCCTCAATATGTTTACTACCTGGACTCAGTTGTCCTGCATACAGTAGGTAATGAAAGGAATCTTGGGGTAATATTTGACAGCTCTTTCAAACATAAAATCCATATAAGGTCCATGATGCAAAATGCTAACAAAATTATTAATATCATTAAAAGATCACTTATAATAAGAGATGAGCAGACTATTCACAATTTATACAGAAACTTTGCACGACTACTCCTAGATTTTGCTTCACCATTTTGGTGACCTTACTGTAAATACAAAATTAACTTAATAGAGAAAGTCCAAAGAAGGGTGACAAAACAGATACACAGATTATCCAGATTATTTTACTCTGATAGGCTCCGAATCAGAGTAAAGACAGAGAGCACAATGAGTACACTGCAGGCAGTACTAGTTTCCAATAGTACAAAAATTACTTTATTTCTCACAATGGCCCATGATTTCAATGTTTCACCTATGGTAGTAGGTTTCATCAGGAGATGCCTTTTATTGCCTAATAAATACATAAATATACAGATCAATATAACTGTCTACCATGTCATATCTCAAATACATTCTTACTGCAATGCTGTGATGCTACTCACTTAATATAGTGCAACTTCCTAGTTCCTCATATGTATATTAATTCCTGTTTTATATCACAATGGGCTATAATGGGTAGATTGTTTAATGAACTTGAGAGATTAAATAAATGGTATTACGGCTTTCTGAGCAATTTATTGGTGGAGGATTTTCTCAGCAGTTAAATATCTGTTCAACTACTTGTTTGGCTTGCAGGGCTCACTGTTGGTGTGTCTGCAATGACAATAGAAAATGGTGATAGCAAGAAAACGTTTTTCAGATTTTATGATGTCTGATTTATGTATTTTTTTTTAGATTCAATGAACTGTTATATAAAGCAGGAGTTAAAATACATATGAGGAACTATGAAGTTGCACTATATTAAGTAAGTAGCATCAGAGCATTGTAGTAAGAATGTATTTGAGATGTGACATGGTGGACAGTTATATTGATCTGTGTATTTATGGATTTATTAGGCAATAAAAGACATCCCTTGATGAAGCCTACTACCATAAGTGAAATGTCAAGATTGTGGGCCATTGTGAGAAATAATAAAGTAATTTTTGTACTACTGGAAACAAGTACTGCCTGCAGTGTGCTCATTACGCCCCCTATCTTTACTCTGATTTGGAAAACCTTTTGTTTGGGAACTCACATTGGGGTGGTAGCACTGGAAAGACCAAAAGATGCATTTCTCATGGAACATTCTGGGATTTCCCAGAGACTGTTGACTCTGCTAGGTTCCATCATTTAAATTTAATGCTCTAAAAGTAAGACGGTGGAGGGGTGACTATCTTCTGTTTCATAACATTCTTAAAGACCAGTCTCTCATAAATGAATGTGACATTATACCAATCATGAAAAATTTAAATTTAAGATCTCATAATAACTAGTTTGAACTACCTATAACCAATACGATAACACATGATAACTTTTCCACATGAAGAACAATAGCTGTATGAAACAAACTTCCTAAGGATATTGTTAATATTCATGAGTTTGATCAATTCAAAAAAGCACTGCATAATCACCTGGGTTATTGAATTATTCCCCACTTGATGTGGGAGGATGCACTAGATGGGCATGTTGCCTAATTCCATTCTAAACTTACTAAGTATGAAGTACGAAGTACCTCCTGGGTAACCAGTTTTCACCTATGGAATTCAATTGTGTTAGTGCTCAGTTCACTGAGACAATGTCAGCACTGTGCTTCAGATTACCGAGATGCTAATCTTCCAAAAATTGTCTGCAGCTAGGTTTTACAATGAGACCAGATGACACCAGATGAGACAGTAATTAGTTGCTAAGCTCTTAAAAATGGCTCCCATCAATGAAGCAGCTTACCTGCAGTTTTGCTGTAGCAACTGCAGAAACATAGCTTCACTACCCCATAATGAGCAGTCATTTGCAGATTGAGTTAAAGTGCTGAAGGTTTTTGGGAACCCGACCTGTTCCTTGTCCTCCATGGCCACATAGTTTTAAATTATCAACAGCCAAGCCGGATGCATCAGCAAGAACCATAATACGATTCTGACAGAGTGGCAGTCAAATTCAAATCCCAACAGAAAAAGAAAGACTTTGCAGTGCAGGATGCATTAATGTGGTTCCAGAGCACATTGCCAAAGGGTGCTCAGATTTGCAGTCCTATGTTGAAGAAAAAGGTTACTGATTTGGCAGTTGAACTGGGTCATGCAGTTTGAGCCAACAGATGGTTGGCTGTCATGGTGGAAAATCAGGCATCAAATTGTTTTTGAGAGAGAACATGGAGAGAAGCAGGATGTGGATGTGACAGCTGCCAGTTCCTGGATGATTGACATTCTTCTGGGGTTGTTGCATGGCTTTAGAAAGGAGGATGCTTTCAATGCTGATGAGACAGGGCTATTTTTCCAGAGGTTATCCAGACCGTGGTCACGCAACAAAAGACCTGGAGCTTACAGATGGCAAAAAAGCCAAGAACCACATCTCAGTCCTATGTTGTGGAAATTTAACTGGGACTGAAAGGAAGAAACATTTGGTGATGGGCAAGAGCAAACATCCAAGCTACCTGCCAAAGGACCTAAAAGTCCTACCTGTCACTTACATGGCATTTGCTAATGTATGGATTGCATCCATGATTTCTTTGGAGTGGTTGTTGAGCTGGGATGGTGAGCGGCACAGATCCAGGAGAAAAATCTTACTTTATTTGTTTTATTTTTACTTTTATTTATGTTTTTGGTGACCGGTAGGCAAGCTAATCCAAAGGACCATTTTCAGTTGTAACTCGGTTTATACAGTGGCAGGCAATACAAGGTTGAAGTAATAGGCACAGATTACATTACAGAGACAGCAATATACACTGAGTAGCATGAAATCAACAGCAATGAAACATTACCCATAAAATCCACACACAAGTTTCATAACAAATACAAGAGTGCAAGCCTAGGTCTCGGATACATGGTTGATCACTTGTGGAGCGGTCAAATCATAGATCCACACACCACTTGATCAGTCAGGATATGTGACAGTGCAAGGTGGAGATGTCTTATGGGGATCCATGTGACCCCAGGAAGGGGCAAGCAGCACTAAGGGGTACAAAGTAGTAGTCAACGTCCAGGCAGTAAGTTGAGGGATACATTATGGTTTCTACAGAGGCTGTTTGGTGGGAGGGTTGCCTAGGGAGCATGCACAGATGGCCTGGGACTTTAGCCACTCTCTCAGTTGCAATTTGAAGGACTGATGAGAGGGTGCAGTTCTGATGACAGGTGGACGTTTGTTCCACAGAGATGGTGCAGAAATAGAGAGGGACTTACTCCCCATGACAGTAGTTACTCGGGGGACTACAAGGGGGGAATGGAGGAGTCTCTGAGAGAATGAGTAACTGCACGGGCAGTGAGAATCAGTGATAAAGGCAACTTCAAGGGGTTTCTGAGAGAGGTGTCAACTAGCTTGCCCAAGGCATATTAATAACGGCCATGAAGGGATAGCCAGCCTAGTGACTGATAAAGAGAGCAGTGATGAGTGGAGTAAGGAACCTGGAGGACGAAGTGATAAGTGGAGTTATATGTTGTATTTAGCCTGGAGAGAAGTGAGGTAGAGGTGGTGGAGAAAACTGGAGAACAATAGTCAAGAAAAGGCAGGAGGTTTCCCTGGGGGCGATAGCAAGGTGAGCTTCAGAAGTCAGGAGGTGTTTGACCCGGTAGGCTGCCCCCAACTTCTGATGGACCCTTTTTACAGTATTATCAATGTGGGCATT
This sequence comes from Neoceratodus forsteri, assembly GCA_016271365.2. Lineage (NCBI taxonomy): Eukaryota > Metazoa > Chordata > Ceratodontiformes > Ceratodontidae > Neoceratodus > Neoceratodus forsteri. Next base: position 228,218,818 of record CM028132.1, on the reverse strand, counting down.
AAAAGTAAGAGAAGGACTGAGAGTCCCTCCTAGATATTTGAAGGAGGATACTACATCAAGGGGAGATCCAGAAGGGGTTTATATCAGAAGTGTGTCATTTGTTTTGGCAACCTTTGTGAGGAATGGCTTTGACAACTGCAGTGCTCACCCCCACGATCTTGGCCGACAGCCGAAAAACATTATGCTTGCATTCTCCCCCCCCCCAACACCACCAGCATTCTCCAACCAATGGATACGGGGGTGTCAAAAAAAATGAAAGGGCACTGCCCATCCCTCGTCACTGGAAAGATCATAAAAACTATCAATGAGCAAAGCAGTGCTCATGCATCTGAAATTGCCTAGAAAGTCGATTTACATGCTTTACCAGTCATAGTCCTGCATCATGCTCAGCAGCATACATAACTGTTTTCTAATGGCAGGCTTTGAGGGACAAACACCTGGTTGGCAGTCAGATGCCTCCTTAGTTGTTGAAGATGTGCCCATCCCATCCTTTATGGACAGCACCACTTTCCCCCGATTTTGTTAAAATGGAAGACCACGAGCTGACAGAAGGTGACTTAACTGTTGCAGAGGTAGTCATGATGGCTGGGATGGCCAAATACACTGAAGGTGATTGTGATGAAGAAAAGGACACTTCCAAAGACACTGCTTTCTCCACAGTGGATGCCCTTGCTGGTCTACACTGTGCAATGAGATGGTGCCAGCAGTAAGGGCAAATTAACAGCTGGGAGAAGCTCCTCAATGTTGATCCTATAATACGTCAATAAACTATAACAAAAATGAAACAAAAAAGGATAACTGATTTTTTTGTCATTGGAGCTGCAAACCACGGACCTGGACCCAAAGATCCACAATGCTGAAAGTGTAATCGGAAAGTGTCATTCAGTGAAACAAGCAGTGCACAACACATAGAGACACAGCTTTAAAAAAATTCTAAAATAAAGCTTGAAGTTTTTAAGCTCCAACACTTACACAACACTCCCCCTGCACACTGCCCAAAAAATAAAAATTAGAGCACCGTAATGTACTTAAATGTTGCATATCAAATGCATGTTTGTTGCCCCAAAGTGATTCCTATACAGTACAGTACAAAACGAAAACAAAGTTCGCCTTTATGAGACACCCATTTAAACAGGATGGCTAGCAGTCCACCATGCCATCTCATTTAAATGGCTTGCACTGTAGTGCAAATGGGTTGTAGTGCTAATGGTAATAGTTTGACCAACATTTTACTCTGCCACCATTTCTTCATAGAATGGATTCCATGGATTTACATTATGGCTAAATAACTGCCTATCTACTTGATAGTCTTCATGTTCTTACTTTAGAACTGAAGGTGAAACCAAAGTTAAAGTAAATTATTTTTTCCCCTTCTAAATGGTTAAACACTTAGGGCCGGATATTCAAACTGCGCCCAAAAAGTGCGCAACAGCAGGAGCAAGCACAAGTCAATTGTGCACATGCACAATAGATGTGATATTCAAACATGGAGCAAGACAAATTGCGCAACCAGCCACATCTGAATATCACACAACCTGTGCTATAGTGCAACCAGGAAGGGGAAACTGAGCAGAGATGATGCACCATAGCGCAACAATGGCAGTTCAGCTGAGCAGTCCAGAGGTGCCATAGCACAAGCAGAGAGACCCCCAGCAGCAGAGCAATGGAACTGCACAACCAGGGAGGTAGGCAGGGGCCCACCACCTATGCCACAGATGAGCACAGGGACACACTGCAGAACTAACAATGTACCCCCACACCCCAAGCACAGCATACCTGGGGGAGGGACGGAATATCCACCGGCCCATGGGGACAAGCAAACAAAGCACATCCAGGCCATGTTACCCCAGCACACCCACTGGCAAGCTGAGACTGCAACACAAAGGGGGTGGACCACCCCAGTGTACATCAGCCCCCCCTTGTGCACAGCATACCCTGCACTGTGACCCCAATACACTACCCATGAGCAGTGACCATCATTGCAGGAATCCCCACGCATCTCCCCATCACACTGCAACCTCGTGTACCACAGAACCATACAAGCCAGACCCACCATGAGCACCCAGCAGTGGGTGGCAGCACATGGCAATACTGACTGAAAGTCATACCCACACCAAAGAAACCACCCCCCACACATGCACACACATACCCATGACCATACCACCCCAGATGCCATGCACACCACTGCAACTGAGCACCTATAACCAGCTGAAAATCAGAGACCACCACAGTATTCATATCAAAATATATAATTGTAATAAACAAGAATAAGAAGAACAACAAATAGAACTATGTACATATATATGCAAATCAGGGGTGGGGGTATGGGTACAAGGTAGGGGTGGGTAAGGGATGGGGTGAACAACCGGGAGAGGGAAGGTGGGTTGAGGTGATGGGCAGCTACTGCCTGCCAGCCTGCCCTCCTGCCACCTGGTGCTGGGCCCGGGGCCTCCTCCTGCGCCTCACTCCATGATGCTGAAGGTCCAACAGGATGGTGAGTGAATCAATGGCCACCTGTGTCAGCCGCTGCAGTGACCGCTCCATGTGTCGCAGGATCTGGATACCTAGGACAAGGGATCAGAGTCAATGGCTGTGACTGTCCATATCCCTGAATCCCACCCATCATGCATGGCATACAGCCAAGTGCCCCGCTCCTGTGATGGACTGCTCCCACCCACAGTGACCGTGCACAGGACATGCCCAACCAGGCAGCAACAGCCATGTGTACCACTCCACACCCACACCGCCCATGTCCATCACAGCACAACCAATGCTGTCCAGTGACATGGCTACATGGTGGGATGCTAGTGCCACAGCCATGTGCCCAGTGCATGCATGGACCACCAGTGATGCACTCACAGACATGCAGTGCCACTGGACAGTGATGACTGTCACTTGTGTGCATGGTAGTGTTATCCATGGATGGTGGCCGTGCCCCCCCCCCACAGCATGCAATAGCATCCATGATGTAATGACACTCACCCTCATCAAGCCGCTGCTGCTGCTGCGGCTGCTGCCGCTGCTGTGGCCCAACACTTATGCCACCTCTGCCAGCCACCTCTGCACCGCCATTCCTTGCCTCAGTCCGGGCCCACCTCTGCTCCTCCACACCTGTGGGAGACAAATGTTGAGAAACACATCAGTGAGATCCCAAAGCAGACAGCCCCCTGCCCCATTGAGTGTGCCTGCCCACACAGCCAGACCCATACATCACACAACTGCAAACACCGTCACAGCAAACCATAGCCCAACCCACCCCCATGCGCTGGTCACATTACACAGTGTCACCCATGTGGACAATACAGGTGCATAGACAGCACACCCACCTGGCCTAGGCACAATGCCCCTCCTGGCATGTAACCTGAGGTGCTCCAGCAGTTCCTGCTCCCTCCTGCGCATGTCACTATACCGGTACCTGCACTGCTCCAGTGTCCTCTGTCGCCCAGTGGCCTGCTCCAGATCGGTGGCCACCTGCTGCCACACATGGTCGCGGGCCATGTGCAGGGGTTCTCCCCCAAACAGTGACCCATGGTGAGGCTCCACCACAGCCACCAGGTTGGCCACCTCCAACGCACTCCACTGTGGAGCTCTCCCGTGTGCCATCCCTGCAGTTGTATAGTAGGCAATACGGCACTCCACAGCACGGCAACCCCATGTGGAAATGTTGCGCAATACAACTCCATCAGTCCCTATCGCGCTGTTCGTATAGCGCCGTCGGTCCACATCGCGCTGTTACCGAACAGCACGATAGAGCCGTAGACATGCCAGACGTACAACGCCAGGGGGCAAAGGTCGGGCACAAGGTCATGGGTCTGTGGCACAAGGCCACGCACAGCGCCATCAGACATCTACACGTCCAGTGTGATCAGTCACCTGTGTGCCAGTGCCACAGTGGACTATTGCGCAGTTGTGCCACAGCGCTATGTGGTGACCAGCGCTGTAGCGCCACTGGCACAATGGTGGCTGTGTCCTGAATTGCTGATCGCGCACAGCACGTCATCAGCATGGCAGACGCCTGCGTAAGCTACCTGGGCATGTGCAATGCGGTGTACTATGCAGTCACAGATATGCGCCATTGGCTCAGTCGGCTCAACCATATTGCTCAAAGCGCAACAGCGCGATATTCAGCCGACATATGCAAATCATCTGATCAGCCATTCAAAGGTGCAGTGGCATGATTTGCATCTCATTAAAGTTGCTCCACTCCTAATTTGCATGCATTGCGCTATAAATGTGTGACAGTGATCTGCGGTGGCCAGAGTCGGTTACTGCAGGTGAGAGATGAGTTGCATGCTGTGTGATGTTCTGGGCGATGGTCATGGGATAATGCTGTATACTGCACAGTGACAGGTGTCCACTTCCACCCATACAGACCGACATGGCCTAGCAAGGACTGGGCGAAGAGGATGATGGTTGGTGAAGGAGGAGGCCCAACTTCATGAAGTCCGAGACAGAGGCACTCTTCCAGGCCAACCTGGATGAGGAGCCACTACTTAATGGATGGCGGGGCACCCCTCAGGCCTGTGCTGCTGCATGGGAGGGGGTAGCTCACGCTGTAAACCTGCACGGAAGCCACCAGCACTCCGTGCAGGAATGTAAGAAAAAGATTGGGACCAATAGGAGATGGGTGAAAGAGAAGGTGGCAGCCCTCAGGGCAGTACGCGCTGCCACAGGCGGGGGCCAGCCAGAGTTGGTGCAGCTGACCCCGGCGGAGGACCGTCTGGCTGCATCCATGCAGAGCAGTGCAATTGAGGGCGCCACCGGAGGTGTCTAGGCATTGGAAGCGTGCCTTAAGCATCCCAAACACCCACTCGATGATGTTGCGTGTGACGGCATGTGCCTCATTATAGCGTTGCTGTGATGGGGTCATGGGGCGCCGGTAGTGTGTGAGCAGCCAGGGACGGAGTGGGTATCTGCTGTCACCTGTGTGGAGATAGTGGAGATAAGTATCATATTCAGGTCCATATTGCCCATAGCCCTGTGTGCCACTACCATGGCACCTGTGGCTTTCCCACGCTTGCCCCAACTTTGCCACTCCTACATGCATACTCACCCACTAGATGTCCTGTGGGGATGTCCCCACTCTTGAATCGATGGCACAGTGCAGATTGGTACCATATGAAGGCATCATGTGATCCACCAGGATGTGTGGCACAGACATTGATGATGCACCCACTGGCATCACACACCACCTGGCAGTTGACACTGGTGAAATCCTTACGGTTTTGGTATGCGGCCCGATCGGGGCCAGGTGGCATGCGAATAGCCACATGGGTGCAGTCTATCTCCCCTAGCATGCCAGGCATCCGTGCTGCCCTGTGGAACTCCTGCATGTTTGCTGTATGCTCTGCCGTGTTGCTGGGGAAATGGATGTACTCCGCAGCATGTGGCAGCAGTGCACTGAGGAATTGGGTGAGAATGCTTGACGTGGCCGACTGTGTTATGCCTGTGGTGTCCCCTGTTGGCCTCTGGAAGGTACCCGTGGTGAGCAGGCACATGCAGGCTGTTACCTTTGTCTCCACTGACAGAGCATGACTCCATCATGTGGGTGCCTGCATCGCATCACTGCACAGCTCACAGAGCCACCTCAGTATTGCCCTGTTCAGGTGGTACCGGCCCACAATCTCAACATCCATGTACAGCTCAAAGCTGATGCGGGCACGGTACTGCCTGTTGGGGGCATACCGCCGACGGGCCCTTCCACGGCCACGTCCCCCTGCAGCATGCCTTCTCACCCCCCTCATTACAGCTTCCATGTGGAAGATAGCACTGTCCATGTCCCTGGCTTGTGTTCCCCCCCTGGCTGTTGTTGCTCTGTTACCCCCGCTGTCCTGACTGCTACCTCCACTGCACCGGGTACACTTACTGGCCTCTGCAGTCTGTGGCCCCACACACCTTCCCTTGCTCCTATTTTGTCCTCAGATCTCCCTGGCCTGCCCTCTTTGTCCCTCTTGCCTTGTCTCTCTCCCTGCCCTCATGGCTTCCTGTAGCGTTCTTGCGCCTCTTCCTTGAGCCTTTTGTTTGGCTTATTTCACCATGGCGCACCTTCCGGCTGATCCGGCTGTAGCGGCGTTACAAACCCTTTAAATATTGCATTCACTCTTTATGCATGGTTCCACCCCCTTCGGTTGCACATGCCTTCATTTGCATTGCGCTGTTGCTCAGCATGTTTTCGGTAGCGCAACTTCCTCCCGCTGAATATCGCAGAATGGCACATTTTCAGACTTGCGCTGGTGCAACCCTATTGTGCATAGCGCAACCCTTTTGAATATCCGGCCCTTAATATTTTACACATTATGAGAGCTGTAATAGCCATGTTGTAACTATTTTTTTCATTTTAATTTCATGTAATATATATGACTTGCATTACAAGATACTGATTTTAAGATTGCTTATGCCCTAATCTTCTCTTTAAAGGCTGGATGTCCCCAAAAGATTACATACAGCAATGTATTATTTTAAGGACTGCATATGCAGTTTCTTAATGCAAACAATGTAAAATAATATTTCTCAACTATAAAGGAGTAAAAATGTTGTCAGGATGAGATCTGGAGAGGTGCTAACATCAGAGAGCTCTCAAACTACCTTAAAGTGGTGCTGCCAAGCCTGCCTAAGTACAGAGCATACAAGTACAGTAATAAGAAACAAACAAACAGACAAACAAACAAAAAACAGACACGGCTGCCTTCATTGGGTGACAAGTAGTTTGTCTTAGTTTGAAGTCCTTTGTGTAGTAAATGAACTGAACTGAACTGAACTGACTGATGAAATGTTTGGGAGTGATAACATTACCTTTTGGTTTTTTTGGCAATACAGTTTTATATTTTTAAATGGAAATAATTCAAATACTGTTTACATTTGATTATTGATTCTGCTGTACACACAGTATCCAGCATCTAGGATTTGCATATTATGTATAACTTTATAAAATATTAATCAACAGAAACAGTGGCTCATCAAATATAAGAGGTTTCTTTTCTATATTTGCAGGTGATTTTAGGATGTTAGTGATGTGGAAAGCGTTATCTATTTACCTAAATTCTAAAATATCTGAAGTTTCTCAAGCTGCTTAGGCTTTTATATATCAAAGCAATTTGGTTTCCAAGTGTTCTGCTACCTGTGAGAACAGTGTTCAAATGCAGTTCCCAGAATTCCACTTTGGAGCTGGCCAAAAGCCAGGTGCATTGCAGAAGTGATGCTCTTGACTCCTGGGGAGATGGTGTGTTGTGACCCACATTTGCACACTCTGTCAGCTGATCATGGGGCAGTATTGGCATTGGCTGTGAAAGCAAAAGATTCCCTGCCTTTCCAGCCAGAAGAAGGGTGAAGCTGTGACAAACCCAATGACTGTGGTGACAGACAGGGTCAAAAAAAGACACAGAGGAATCCGATTAGTTTAGTGAAGCTTCTTCCGAATAGCTGTGTCTCATGGCACTATATAAGCCATGAACAATGACTGAGCAGGGGCGTCATTTCAGCAAAATCATAGGGGTAGCAAGGTGGGGTGGGCACGATGTGGGCAGGGCCATGGTGTGGGCAGGGCCAGAGAGGGTGGCATTTGTCAATGTGTCATAGAGCTAGTTACCAAGTAATTTAAAAATGGATATGACTTGGATAGCAAAGTCTGAATATAAATGTGAAATGGGTCATTACAGATGTTGATTCAAATTAAATAGCTAGCTTTCATCAAGTTATGGAATCATCAGTATAGTGAAAGTCCCATTCCTCTACTGTACAAATATTAAACAATATTATAATGCATGGTAGAACACTGTTAATCTTAGGGAAATCATCATTTCCTAAGGTTGTTAACCTATCAATGTGACGTAGATATGTTGTTAACCTATCGATGCTACGTCACATCGATAGGTTAACAACAGCGATTGGCCTGCACATGTGCACGCTTTTTTTTCAATGGGGAACAGACGGATAAAGGCATAGGTTAGGGAAGGACTGAACAGCCGCGGCGGTGACTATTTATCAAAAAGTAAGCAGCCGTTTTACTTTTTACGTGGGACCATACACTATAAAAAATAATGAATGGTCCCTCTATCAGCACCCGGTCACTGTTAACGGTCTTGAGGTTGCCATGGCGATGTAAAACTCTCAAGCTTTGCTCTCGAGGTTTACACAGTCACCCTGGCAACCTCTCGACAGTTAACTGACCAGTTACCAATAGAGGACCATACATTATCCTCTATATAATGTATGGGGTAGCCCTTATTATCCATTGAAATCAAACAGATTACAACCTTGTAATCCCACTGTTGTGATGTCAGGACCTTATAAACCTATCTCATCTATGTCATAGCAGTGGGTTTACAAAATAGAATGTCAGTGTTGTTCAGTATGCGCACACAGAATGTGATTGTTAATCTCAGTACAGTATTCAAATAACATTCCCATTGTCACAGTTTACTGTTACTGAGTCTAGCAATCACTATGTCGGATAGGGATTTTAACTCTGGTGCTATTTTGGCCCACTGTCATTCAGTCTGTGTATCCAGTATGGTGGGTGGCCAGCCTCTTCAGTCATGCAAAAGCCTGCGGTGAGGGGGGGGGGCTGCTGACATGGAGTGGCCGACTATTATTTTCCATTTTTGTCCCCAGGGGCACCACATGTGGAGACACAAGTGCGCATGTGTTCAATGGCATACACCCTCACCAGCACATCTCACAGGGGCCCCCTCCCCTTGTATGTGCCCCTGACTGTGCTGCTACCTGGCCTCCAACAGGTAACAGTCCCACAGCAGGAATCTTAAATTTTATTTGATTCTGAAAAAACCTTTGAGCAAAGTGCTCTTTTTCAAAGGCTCCACGTCAAAACATAACAAGACAGAACATTAAGTTGAGAGTTACATCATGAGAAAAAACATAAATCACTACTCAATGTAAACAGGTGTAGCATGTCATATATACAAATTTGAATACAGTTGCAGATACTCAGATACAAGGCCCAGCATGGGATGCATCTATTGTACAATAAGAGTAAGAGGCAACAATAACATTGGGGGAGCAGCCTGGGGGACAGGCTTTGTCAAGGTAAGCAGCCAGGACGTAAGGCATGGTCAAGGCAGTAGTAAGGGAGGTGGAGAATGAGAATAGGATCAGGGTTCACTGCAGGCCAGGAAGAGGGATAGCAGTGAGGTAATGAGAGGATCAAAAAGGTGAGGGTGGTACCACTGTAGGGTGAGCAAGGGCGATGCTGTGTTGAGGGGGTGGACATTCTCGGGGGGGGGCCTGAAGTAGGGATGGGGGAAATTAGGCTACAAATGGAGAGAAGTGCCACTAGGATCGTGCCCCCCCAAGGAAGGAGAGTAGTCCATGGGCACTCAGTCCTTCCTTCCTGGCCATCTCTCGATCTTCTGCTGTTCCTGAATGAGGGTCGCCATCATCATAAGTGGTAGCAATACCACTGCACCAATGGGCTGGCGGAACATCCCTTACAGCTGGAAGAAAGTCTCCTCCTGTGTTCTTACAACCACAAGAGTCAGTATAGTGCAGTGGTTTAAGGCTCTGAGCTGCAAACCTGGAGACCTGGGTTTGACTCCTACAGCCTCCACTTGCATACTGTGTGATCCTGAACAAGTATTTTAACTTTCTTGTGCTCCCAGTTTGCACCTGTAAATAAGCTTTCAGCTTAGTGTGTCTTTCCTGGTTAACAAAAAAACAAGAGACTATCTGGTCACCTCATATTTTGTAAACTATGAAACTCTGGACTTGAAAGACTTGTAATATGAAAGAAGTTTTTTTTTTTTTAAATAGGTGGACCCTCTCCCAGTTTCAACACTGAACCATTTCTTTTTCATGCACTGTGCTTTTGTCTCTGTTATGATTGGTTACATTCAAGCTTTTTATGTGCATATTTTAAATTGACCATGGGTCATTCCAAGCTGAGTCGCAAATCCAACGATGGGTGTAAGTCAAGTGGTTTTACTCACTGTGTGCCACTAAGCTCCCCTTCCCCCAAAGATTATGTTTGATTCCTTCTCTGAGACTGAAGTTAGAACCTTTTCAATTTTAGAAGAGGGCTAGGGAGGTCGATTTTAGATCCCCTCCCCCAATTGAATTTCCATCTACTCATTAGCAAGTAGTCACAGCTCAACCTCAGTGCAAACAACAGAGTAGAAAGGGAGGCGAAAGGCTCAGCAGGTAACAGACAGTTCAGGGCTAGTGTGTTCCTTGATGGGGATTCTCACAGTGACTGGGGGTTTGGATAAGTGACCTGTCAGTCACATCACATCACGCTGGGGGTCTGGTTTGGGGGAGGGAGTGCTGTCTATCACTTTGCACTCTGACTGTAAATCCTGTGACTTCTGAAAGGCTTTGGTGTTTCAGAGGATTGATATTTAAATTCACAACACTAACTTAATTATCAATTAATATATAATGACTATTTTTTCTTATACCTCCCCCCCAAACTCCAGCGGAGGCACATCATCCCATTTTCAGTGGAGAGTTTACATTTATGCATTTTTTTTCTTTTTTTTTGCCACTCCAGTCGGTACAGGTAGGCCCCTACAGCTCCTACTTCCATCTGCCTAGTTGTGGCCAATCATGCTTGCTTGATTCTTTCCACATCCTTGTAAGTGTTGCTAGTCCCCCCCTTCAGGGGCGAGGCCACATTCCCCCCCTTTGTTTTGTTTCTAGATTATCTTCCTCCCTACCAGGGCAATGCCTCTCTTTCCTCTCAATTCTATAATTTACATTCTTGCCTTCTATCATTCTTGGTAACCCACATCCTCCTTACTCAGCTTTCACACCATCTCAGTAAAGCTTGTTCCCTCCTATTATTCATGTGAACTGCAGGGTGTAAGTAAGTACTGCTCTGCTACTGACAGCAACTATATTGCATGATCCTCCTCCTCCTTACCTTATAGCTTCTGCTTGACTGCCCTCTGACCTCGGTCTGTGTTTGTGAGGGACAAAAACAAAATGCTTGCTTCTGCTTCTTGTTGCTCTCCACACCGCACTGTCTCCGCTCACTCGCCTCACCTGCCGTCCGGTGTAAACTGCTGTAATAAATAAATTCTGGAAAACAGTAAAAAAAAATCACTCATCTCGTGCTCTAGCCTCTTGTTCCGTTGCTCGCACAGTCGCATTCTCTCTTCAACTTGTTCATGTGGTTGGGTTCCCGGGTTTTTACGCTGCAGTCTGCTGCTCCCGCCATCCGGTTTGTCAGGTGACTCTTCTCCCTCACAAGCGCCATGCCTACAGGATGGATGTCGGGGCCGTGAGTGGGGAGATGGGGGGTGAGACTAGAGAAAGTGCACAGTGCATGCCAGGCACCACCACAAACTCCCTGGTGCTGAAACCTCCTCCATCCACACAGCACAAATATGAATGTGTACAAGCGCTTAGTGCACGGGCATGTAACGCTGCTGAGGAGAAAAAAAATGTTTGTTTTTTTTTAAATCCGACAGAAGGCCAGTGACGGCCAAGAGCATCCATTAACTTTAAGCCAGCAAGGGCAGGGGTCGCAAGCCCTGTGATAAGGTCGCAAAATTTTCATAGGGGTCACGAATGCAACCCCTGGCAACACCTAAATGACACCCCTGTGACTGAGACCATTTCTTGGGAAGATTAAATGAGATTGAGGGAGGAAGCTCAGGGATGTTAATAAAATGCTCTTGGTTACAGATTGAGTAAGTGATATTAGTTGGATTTAATCCTGGGTCAACAGGTTAACAGTGCTGCCCTATAACCAATAGCCTACACTACTCATCTCACTCAAGTACCTTCTTGGGCTAAGCAGTTAGCTGTGCTTTGTTGAGGAGGCTGTCAGCCAGTCTTCTCATAAAAGCTGGGTGGTGATGCAGTCTGTGGGTGCTGGTGGAAGGGACACAAAAGAGGGACTGGGTTGCCTTTTCCCTACAAAACAGTTGCACTCTCCTGGGAACTCTAATTCCCTTGCTGCCAAATGAAAGGAGGTTGACCAATGTTTTCTTTTGGCTGACTTCTGCAGACTCAGGGCTGGATTTTCAAAGACAAGCCCTGCATCAAACTCTGCACTATGCTGATCACATTGGCATACCTTGCACCCGATTCTAAAAGGTCGCACTCATTTGTAACACTTTACCCTTTTTACGGAGGCTTGGGCCAAATATTTGGCACAAACCCCATAAAACGTTTGACACAGTTAGACCAGAAAAAGCTGATCTAACTCTGGGAAAATGGCACACAGGCTTGAGAGTCCTGATTGGCCGCTGAGGAATGCTGCAAGTCCCAAGTGCTGTGTGTTCAGCTCACCTGGGGCTTGTGTCCATTTAATGGCTCAATTCTCTAAGGGCTCATAGACTGATGCAACCTGTGGCAAAAGGAAGCTTGCATCAAAGCCCAGTGTGCCAGGGACCCTACACCCAATTCTCTATCAGGCAGATTCCCGGCAGCAAAGTCCTGTGGCTGGCGGCAACCATGGCCATGTGCCAAACAAGAACATATCCGGAGGGTTTGTTGCAAGCCACACAGTGGCAGTGTGACACTCTTGGACATTCCTGGTGGTCTAACTGACTCCCTCAAGCCACGATATCCTTATTATTATATCAGTCAGACCCTGGTTGTCTAACAGACCCCATTCCCTATTCCTGATGTGCCCACAAAGTAAAATGTTAATAAAACTCATTCCCTGGTGATCTAGCAGCCCTCCCCCTCAGCCCTGATCTGCTCATAAACTACAATATTGATGCAATCCTTCCCTGGTGAATTTGTGGACCCCATCCCGGAAGGTAGTGCCCACCACCCCACTTACCCATCATCCTGAACCCCGAGCCAGTGATCAGCACAACCCTCCTCTCAACACCATGGCTGGCTGCCAACTGAACTGTCATGAAGTGCATACTCTATAGCATAAACACTCATTGACTGACAGTTCAGAATGAGCTGTCAGTCAATGAGTACATATTGTATACAGTATGTGCTCAGTGACAGTTCAGTTGGCAGCCAGCCATGGTGGTGAGAGTGGGACTGTGCTGGTTGCTGGCTCAGGTTTGGGATGGGGGGGGCGGGGTGCTGAGCACTACCTGCCAGGGTGGGATGGTCAGTGTTCACTAGACCACCAGGAAAAGATTGTATCAACATTTTAATTTATGGGCAGATTTGGGCTGAGGGGGTCTGCTAGATCACCAGGGAATGATTTATGTTAAAAATATACTTTATAGGCACATCAGGGATGGGGATGGTCTGTTAGGCCACCAGGGACTGAATAATGTAATAATAAGGGGATTGGGGCGGGGCCACTAGACCACCAAGGAATGATTTAATAAACATTGTAAGATATGGGCACATCGGGGATTGGGGTGGGAGGCTACGGCACATGGTAAGGAAGGGCTCTGAGAGTGGAGCAGGTTGTTAAACCCTCCAAAAGAGTAAAAATCTAAGTACCATTAGACCAGCCCTTAGGTCAAAGGGTACTTAGAATTTCACCCTCTGGGAAGGTTTTAAGAATTCTGATTTTGGGGATGTGGCAGCTTGCATTGTTGCATGCCTCCTAGCACCATACTGCAGCCCATTTTGTGGAACATGGACAGAGCAAGCCCCCTTTGATGCATGCAGGCTGTGTTTGTGAATTGCTCCTGGTGCATCTTTTGGTGTAAGCAGCACTTTGCACCATTCTTTGTGATGCAAGCCCCATCCGCCATGCTGGGAGCTTTGAAAATTGAGCCCTAAATCTTGTGAGAATCGAGCCCTCAGTGTGCTTAACAATAGGAGCTGTGTTATGCAGTTTGCTAATGTGGAATGATTTGATATTTCTCCATGAATAATTGCTCTGACTGTAGGAAAAATTGAGATTTATTATGAGAACTGTCTCTCCACATTTTCTTTCTTTTTTTTCCTTCTGTTTTCCTCCCCTGTGCGGTGGCTGGTGGGCAGCTTCAGCTGTCCACTGGGGAGGGCTCACATGCACCCATAACCAAGTTGCTCTCTCCTGACCCCTCCCCCATGGAGAGCACCCCCACAGATTTCTCCTTGTGGCAGGGCCAGCGAGGGAAGGGCTATCCCTTCCTGGGTGCACACAATCCAGTTATCCAGTTGCCAGGGGTTGAGCTAAGGTTTAGGAGTGCAGCCTGGTTTACATGTAGCCTGCCAGCATTTCCCTTTTTCTGTGTTCTTCCCTTTCCCCCTGTTGCTGGGGCATGCACATCAGTGCATGCACATAGAGGCATGTGCACTCTGTGGAGTCCCACAGCACCCTTCCATCATTGGTGTCTTCCTGGCCGTTCTGTCCTCAGGCCTCCACCTGGGGGCAGTCAGTCAGTGAGACTACCAAGCCACCCTCCCCGGGAGAGTAGAACTGTTCTTCAGACACTCAATTCTCTCCCTCCCTGGCCAACCCCCTGTGATCTGCATTTGCCACCAAACACAGGTCACTAGTGTGGCAGGAGGTAAGGGGTAATGCCACAGCCCTCCACACCACTGGGCTGGCCCTTTCCATATTTTTTTCAATGCACAATATCTACTGCATTTAATCTGATTTAGTATTAGCTGATTGAATACTGTATAGCAGTTTACTTTTGTGATCCATTTACTTTTGCTATATTTACTATTTTGATTTTTCAGCGAAAACAAAAAGATTGTGAAATATATGGTACACTGCAACAACTTTGCCATCCCAGGTTCACCAAGCACTTTCTCATTCTTAGCATTAGCTAGCTTTAAAATACATTCTAGTTTAAGTATGGAGTGTGAGCTGAGATGGAGCTAGATTCAGAAGGATGTAGGATAAGGTACCATCAGGCAGTAGAGAGGAGGGTGGGCGAGAATGGAGCAAGAGTCAGAATTACTTAAAGAATATAAAACAATATTAAAATAAACTGCCCTAAATCTGCTGTTCATAGGGACTGTTCTTTAGAGAGGGATATAGAAGTTTAGGCCACATGGGGCCCAAGCTGAGAATGGCAGTCAGAGGAAGTCGAAATGACAGCTAGAAACAGCTAGTGCCAGCAGAATTATAGTGAACAGGAGGACAGTAGTGTGACTGGGAGGTACTCGTAAATACAGCGTCCCTTGACATAGAGCACTGTGCTTAGCTGTTGCAGTGAACTTATAAAATAAAAAGCAACTGCTACAAGTGACAGTAGCAGTACACTGTTTACTGTGCAGTGTTGAAGTGAGGCAGGAATAGGGAGAGTCTAAAATGTGCAAATTCTGTCAGCCGTGAATGTGTATAGCATTTTGAAAGCACTAAATATAACAGAAATGAATTCAACCTAGGTCAAGCAAAGTCTTTAAACTGGGGCCAGCAAGTGTTACTGTTCATGTAATTTGCCTTTCTTCTGCTACTAGGGAGCTGATATTCCAGTCTCTACCATTAGATGTCTCTCATCATTTTCTGCCATTTAGTTGTCAAAATACATATGCCCCATGCCTACAACTAAATCTCAAAGTAGTTACTGCATTGGCATAGTGAAATAACAGGATTGTATTGTTGATTTTTTTTTTACTGTTTCAGCATTGTTTCTGAGCAGTTCAAAATGTTTACTTTATCTTGCCCCAATTTTCTATTTTTACTGACCTCACATAATGTGTACTATATAGTTCTGACTAATCATGAGCCACCTCCCAAACTATGAGGTGCTTTGGAGTGCTGTGTCGCTTTACAGAGACTGGAAACACAAAAAGTGTTATTTTACTGAACAAATATACGGAATAAACTGACTACTGTATGCACATAATAGAGACAAAGAATACACTAGTATAACAAGAACATAACAGAATAAACCAAAGTAAACAGATAAAGAATGTACTCAAATAAATGGAATCAAGAAAAAAAAAATGCTGTGGTTCATGGCTGCTAGCCTTTGAGTCAAAGAGCCCATACTAGAGCTTTCCAAAGTCAAGAAACTTTGCTTCACAGAATAATTTGTAAAGTTTAAAAACTTTGCATAGTTCTTTGTGCATCTATTTTATTTTAAAAGTTGGTAACCGGGAAAGGCACGGTGAGCCAGAGCTCACTGCCTACTTCACTTCTTGACTATGCATAGTGGCAGTGTAGCACTGTGCAATTGAAGTTACTTGTGAAGGGCCATTTAGTGCAGTTTTCATATAACAAAGTAAGCTCACTAAAACTAGTAGTAAAAAGCTTTATTTTTAGACAGGACATGAATGACAAAAATATACACCATTAGAACAAAGTCTTATTGGCAGAGTGTTCCTGTATGCAATACAATTTTAAATACTATGCTCAAGTGCAATTTTGTTATTGTCATTTTTTTCCCTTATTTATAATCCCCCTAACCACTGTGCCACTATCCCCCCAAAAACACTCCTACCTTTTCAAGTACTGTAACCCTGCCTTCCACCCTCTTCATAGGAGAATTGTCCATCATCACCATCCTGCTGAACTTCACTGCCGGCTGTATCAATCAGTTATCATAAAATCATAGACGCCTAGAAGTTTGTCAGCAGAAAAAGACCCCATTGGCCAATCTATTCTGCCCTTGTTTCCTCCCCATAGGTAACCCTGACTATACCACCCTACACACAACCTATGTGTCCTCCTACCTGTAATGTACTATAATATTATGTATTAATCCATTCCCCACAACTGCAATCCAAACACTAGTACCCTGCCTCCCCCCTCCTGACCCAACTCCTGTGTTGACTGAATCCCCCGCTACCAAACCTTCATTCGGCCCCCACCTTGCTCTTTCTCAAGAGCACCCCAAAACAATTTGTAAAAGAAGAAAACCATCCCCAGGGGCAGCACATCCACTCTGTTCAGTGCTAAGTATTTGTATAGCATGAATGAATGGTGGCATCTTTGCTTACAGTAAAACTTGATTATCTAAACCTCACACACTCCACCAGGGGATGCTTTTCGTCTTTTACTGGACTTCAAAAAATTATTTTGAGGCGTTCTTGAACAAGACAGGGTTGCCTGTATGTGTGTGTGTGTGTGGGGGGGGTCATTCAATATCAGCATCTGGTCGGGAGAGGGAGTAGGGAAGAGGATCTTAGTGCAAAGGTGGTGGAAGAGATTAATTTATAATTAATTAATTCAGCCAGCAGTAAAGCCTGCCAGGAGTGGGATTTTTCTGTGCAATGGGTGGCAGGGTTGGTTATAATTCATGCACATGTAGATTTGTTTTGTGGGATGATGTCATAGTGGGTCAGGGGATTATTTGCTGACTTAATATTTTATTCTTTTTGTTTACAGGCTGTACTCTTTTAATCATAGGTTGTCAAAGTTGTTTGGCTTTTCATATGGCATGAGTGCAGTTTTACATTTATTCATTTTTTTCATAAGAGCTGATTGTACAGACTATGAACTTGAACTTGAGTGGGGGATTATAAATAAGGAAAACTTTTTTTTTGTTTTTTTAATTAGAAAACAACTCTGGTAAAATGGGTGCAGTTGCTGGGAACTTTGTGAAGCTTCACAAAGTGTGCAGTTCCCAGAATTCACAGCAACCTCACCAGAAAATAATTGATTCCTGTATATTTTGTCTACACAATGTAGCCATTGTTGCTCATTTGAAAAAATAATAACAGTACGTTTGTGTGTTTATACTAAGCAGGTGCATATGTACTGCACTGTTGATGTAGTTCACATTTACATTGTGAAGCAATGTTTATGAAATATCTATCAATGGGCCAGGTCCTATCCAAATAATCCATGTAGGGATCTCCATCTGGTTCCAAGTTGAACACCTCAGGCAGAAGGGGTACCATCTGTCAGTATTGGGTGGTTCATGTGGTCACAAAATTGATAGTAGTATCTGCGGTATTAAGTATTGCCATTTTCAGTCCTTGATTGCTGCCCTTTAATGGCACAATTTTAAGGGATCATATATCATACACTTTTGTACTTGTGAAGGCCAGAAGTTATTGTAACATAGAACAATATACTGTAATGTTAAAGATTTTTGCACCACAGTTTATGCAGCTCCCACCTATCCCCTATGATATGCAAAGTGTGCACCCATACATTTTCCTTATGGATATAGTTGCTCCATGTGAAACTGTTTTGATGTGCAGAGCATCCACCTTCTGCCATTTTTTCCTTATACAGGCACTGTATGTACTTTACTGCACATGTATTTATAGTTATTCGGCAGATGCTGCTAAGGTAAAATACATAGGAGCAATGAACGCCAAATGTCAAGCAGGTATGATGTAGAGTAATATTTAAGAAAGTTGTTTTTGTGGACTTATAACACAATTACAGTGAAGATGTACCCCATGTCAACAATTCATACATTGAATCAGAATCTTTGATATAGATACAGTAGTATTTAAAGGTTGATGCAATGCATCGATGTGCTGTCATAGCTTTTAACAAATATGCTTTAAAAGGCCTGATGTATTTTTTTTTATGTAAAACTTAGTTCATTTACTAGCCACACATTAAAATCCAAACATTGAATATTCACTATTACTTACAAGCATTTCCACATCTATTGCCAACACTCATTCAAAACCCTCCATCATCAAGGCACAGGTCAGGAAGAATAGGAAAACCGGGAGCAGTTATAAAATCCACAGGTGGCATTTTATTATTTTCAATAACAATAAAAAAATAAAATTGTTCAGTACAGCTCTTTACAAAGGCAATACAAACAAAGAAAATAAAGTCCTTCATCTGAGGCTTTCTTTTCAATTTCAAATCTCAATCTCTCTCTCTGTTTCTCTAACAATAGGCTGCTCTTCTTATAAGAAGTCTTTGCCTGGCAATTAACTTCTGCATCCTGACCTCCCTTTCTAATAGGTGATTATACAATATCTATATGAGGGCACATAAGGGGCTATCCAGTGAGCTGCCCAGACATATCATAGAACCCTTCAGCAAATATTCTTACTTCTACTCCCTAAGAAAGAATCACCTGCCACTATTGGACACACCTAGGTACACCACACAGGTTGGCAAACCTGTTATCAGTAGTATCATTCTGGTTGCCTGTAACAAGTTACAGAATACTCTAAAACTCATATCTCTGGTCTGGCACACCCATTTCAAATCTCTCATAGACAGCACATGCACTGAGACTTGTTCATGTAAATAATGCTTAATTTTTTATTTTTCTTCCCTTTTTACTACCATGTTTTTCAATTCCTCCTGTACTATTCCACTTGAAGGTATTGCACTGCTTCTATCCTTTTTTTTTTCTTTTTTTGTCTTTGGAATCAGATTATGATTTTCTTTTCTCAGATTTAACAATAAGGGTTTGATTTGCCAAGTCATTATTTTCCACCCTACATCTTTTATCTCTAATTTTATATTCCTGCTTATTATACTCTGGATTCTAAGAATCTTTTTAATTTTACTATCATTTTACTTACTAATGACAAGGCCTATTTATATACAGTATTGTAGGAAAGGGTCCCACATTTGCTGAAATTCTAATGCCTTATCTTCGCAGTTATAATATTTTCTCTCTAGATTTGCATTAACAGTCATTAAGTTCATCTATCGTCTTATATGCGGGGCCTTTTTTTCCTTCCAGTTCTGCAATATAATTTTTTTCACATTAACCAGCTAGGTTTGTAAAGGCTTTTTTTCTCCTGCTGTCCTTGATGTCTCTTCTACAAATTGAGTTCCAAAGAACAGTATTCCTATGTCAAAGGGAATGTCCAAACCCATTACCACTCCAGTTATTGTCCTGATACTTGTCCAGTATTCTCTCAGAACAGGGCAGGTAATAAACATATTTGTTTGTTTCTGTTGCCTTTTCACACCTTAGACATTCAACGGGTATTTCTTTGTGAAATGTATATAGTTTAGCTGGTGTATAATATGTTCAATGCAAGATATTGTATTGGATTTGTTTTCATTTATTGTTCTTGGAGGCTGACCCTACTGCATTAACTATTTCTGCCCATCTCTGTTGGGTTATTTAAGCCCTAATGTCTCTTTCCCAAGATTCTTCGAGTTTATGTAAAGGTACATAATCAACTTCAATTAGAACTTTTTGTATTCTACCTATGTGTTTGTCTACATTTTCATCCAATAATATGTCTTCAATAGGTGGTCTTGAAGGGGTATTTAGATTTCCTAGTTTACTTTTTAAATAATTTCTCACTTGGAAATACATAAGGAAATGGCTGTTTGTAGATTATATTGAAATTTAAGATCTGTAAATTATTTTTGTGAATTGTCTTTGTATAAGTGTTTCAATTGTGTTATGCCCTTTTCTTCACATGTTTTAATAAATTGATTACTTTTAATGATGTTTTTTATTCCGTTTAATGAATTTATGTATGTATCTAGTGAATATGGACTTTTCCATTTTATTATCTTCTTGCCATATTTTAATAGAGATTTTTGTGGTTCATAACCCTGTTTTTGCCTCCTTATGTATTTCGGTATTTAGCCATAGGAGGCCTCTTAAATCTTGTTCTCCTATTTTGGTCTTTCTATTTTCATCCACGCCATCTCCCTATTTGGATGAAAGCATCTTAGCATTTGTTCTATTTGTACTACAATATGTTATAATCTGATATTTGAAAGGCCCAACCCAGCTTGTTGTGGAAGTACTGTAGATATAGTTTTTGTAGTGCAATCCTTTTTTTTTTATTTTGCCATAAAACATTTCTTAACTTGTGTTCCCAATCTTGAAATATTTTATTGGGTAACCAAATTGGTAAAGCCTGGAATAAAAAAAAAACAGTCTGTGGAGGACATTCATCTTAATATTGTTTATTCACCTTATTAGAGTTAATGGCAGGTGTGCCCTTTTTTTCTAGATCTTTATATGTTTTTGTGAATAGTTGTTCATAATTAGATTGATATATTTTTGTTGTGTTTTTACATATAGTA
This sequence comes from Neoceratodus forsteri, assembly GCA_016271365.2. Taxonomy (NCBI): domain Eukaryota; kingdom Metazoa; phylum Chordata; order Ceratodontiformes; family Ceratodontidae; genus Neoceratodus; species Neoceratodus forsteri. The sequence continues at coordinate 228,198,063 of CM028132.1, read as the reverse complement.
ACCCCAAAATGTTTTATACTTCCTTTAATGGGAATTTTATAGTGGTTTGTGAGTTCTTCCATATCTGTTTGGATATGTATTGGTAAGAGTTCTATTTTACCCTAATTTATTTTGTAGCTTGAGTATGTGGAGAATGTTTCTATTATTTTAAATAAAGGTGGTAAAGGAATGTTGATATCTTCTAAATAAAGACATCATCAGTGTATGGTGATATGATGTGTTGTTGGTTCTGTATTTCTATTCCTTTTATCAGTGTGTTTTCTCTAATACTTTTGGCTAGTGGTTTCTTAAAGATGGCAAATAGGAGTGGAGAAAGCAGGCAGCATTGTCTTGTTCCTCTTTGAAGTTTGAATGGTAGTGATAGCTGATTGCTAGTTTTTATCCTTGCTGTTGGGTTATTATATATTGATTTGATAATGTGTGCAGAACTTATGTCTGAAATTCATATTCTCCAAAGTTGTTCTTAAAATCTTTCAGCTCACCTTATCAAAGGCTTTTTCAGCATCCATCATGATCAGAGCTGAGTTTTTGTCTGTGGCAATTTCCATTAAATCTAATGTGTGATAAACATTGTCTTCCAGCCTTCTCCCTCCTATAAACCCTGTTTGGCCCTGGTGTGTGATTTGTGGCATTGCTTTGGTCAACCTTTTAGCTATAATTTTAGTGAGGATTTTGTAGTCAGTGTTCAGTAGTGATATGGGTCAATATGAAGTGTATTTTTCTTGATCCTTGTCCAGTGTTAGCAGTAAAATTATTATGGCCTCATTGAAAGAATTGGGAAGTGCATCTACATTTAAAATATTATTTAGGAGTTGGAGCAAAATTGGTGTTAGATCATCTTTAAATTCTTTATAAAACTCTATGCTAAAGCCAACTGGACCTGTTGCTTTAATGTTTGGCAATTCTGTTATTGTTTATATAACTTCTGTTAATGTGAAGTCCTTTTCTAGTGCATCTTTTGTTTCTTTATTGATTTTTGTTAAGTTCATTTTTAAGTATTCATTTACATTATCTATATTTTTAGTATCATCTTCTGTATATACGTTTTTTGTAGAATTCTAAATAAAATATAATTTACTGTATTTCTTTTGGAATTGGATGGCTATGTCCTTGATTGTCCTGAATTGAGTTTATTATACTACTTGCATTTTTGCTTTTGATTTGATATGCCAGTAGCTGATTGGGTTTTTCACCTAAAAATAATATTTGTATCTAGCTTTTAACATGGCCACTCTTGCTTTTGTTTCAGTAAGTTGATTTATTTTATCCCATAGTATCATTATTTTCAGGTCCTCACTGGCTTCTGATAAGAAAAGTTTAGTTTCCACCACAGGTAACTCAATTTCTAACTTGTTAAGTATTATTGTTTCTGTTTTTTGTAAGCTGCATATGAGATATGTGTTCCTCTTGGAACAATTTTAACAGCATCCCATTTAGTTTGAGTTAAAGTAGAAGTTTCTCTGTTGTTGATTATAAATATTGCAATTTATTTTTGAGTTAGGTTGATAAACAATTTACGTGTAAAAGGAAATGTTCTAGTTTCCATGTTCTTTCTCTTGGACCAACATCTTATTAGTTTAGTTTAGCTTAGTTTTTTTTGTTGACCGGGTAAGTGCACTAGACAAATCCTCCCAGGCATGACCCGGGAGGAGGGGAATACAGATGAATGCCAACTGACCTTGAACCAGATTAAGCTGTTGGTGGTATTTTTAGTGAATGAGGGAAATTTGGCCAGGGCACCGGGGAAATTCCCCTACTCTTTTTGCTCTGCCAGCAGGGGGCTTGACTTCCTGACAGCAGAGTGGAGGAGCACAGTTTGGAGCTGGACAGCAGAGGAGGAGGAAGTGCTGATGTGGCAGGGGAGAGGGCCTCCTCCCCTGCCTTGTATACCACTAGAGGCCTGAAAATGAGTTCAGACACTTTTATGGATCAAGAAGATCGAAGTGAGGAGCTGGAAAGGAAAAAGAAGGAATCAAGAGAGAAAACTTCTTCTGTGGAGATGGAGGGAGGAGATGTTGCAAGCGTGAGTAAAAAAATGTTTTGGAAAATAATCAGCAAAGGAGTAAAGAAACAGGAGGTCTTATAGAGCCAGATATTTCTGTTGTGGAAAGCAAAGAAAATAGGCCAGACTCCTATCAGGCTAAATTGAGAAGCAATGATGTGGCAGTATCAAAGCAAGCTGTACCTGATGAGACGGGGAAAAAACAAGTGAAAGTGTCAGCACAGAAAGGAAAGGAGAAAGTAAGTCAGAAATGACTTGGCCTGAAAAGGATTGTAGAAAGCAAGACAGAAAGTAAAGAAAGAGCTGAAGCAAATAAAGAAAACACAGATCTTGAAGATATTGAGGAAGTCACAGAAAAAAGGGCCCATTAGGAAACAGTAAAGGAGAAAAAAAGGAGGTTTCAGATTCAGAAGAGAGAACTTTAGAGACTTTGCAGACACACCTGAATGGGTAACATAAGCCTTATTACAAGCAGGTTGGAAAAGAAAGGATGATGGGTCTGGGTGGGATCCAAACAGGCCCAATACATCAGGAATTAGTAAAAAAACAAAAAGAAGACAGAAGGATGTATAAAGTAAATTTGGGGAAAAGTGGATGAAGCTGAAAAACAGGAAGATGTAACATCAGAGGCAGATAAAACAAAAGAGACAATTTTTGATGGACTTGATAGCAATAATGAAGAGTCATCTATGGAGCTTGAGCGGAAAACAATATTAACAGACAAAGAACGCAGGAGGAAGGGGAAGGCCAGAAGGAGAAACCCTGGGGTGGGAATAGTAAAGAAAGATTATTTCCTAAAGATATAAAACCACAGCAAGCTAAAAGAAGAAACGCGGTATGCCTGAGATTTAGAGGGCCCTCTGAGGATGTGCCCAACAGAATTTTTATTGGTAAAGAACTCTTACTGAATAAAATGAAGTTTTATTCATATGAAATATATGCCCTTATTCATGTACCAGGAAGTACAGAATTTGACATAAGTTTTAAACATGGAGGAGGGTTGGACCACTTTTGGAAATTATATCAGTAAATGAAATATACAGACTTATGGAAGATTTCTAAGTAATTCCCTTATCAAAACCTGCTTTTAAGATAGTGACTGTGTTATTTCGAAATGAAAGCGTCAATGTTGTGGACATTAATTTCTGTATCAAGCAGAGGGGTGTAATGCAAAGGCCGCCGGAACCGATATTGGATGAAAATGGTCTGTGAACAGGTGGATGGAAATATAAACTAACACTTAAACAAGTAGATGGGGAAATTCAACATTTGCTGAACTGTTTTTTTCTAGGCCAAGATAAAGGCATTGTTTTTTATGCTGGCCAAGTGCGGGCCTGCTACAAATGTGGAGTGCAAGGTCACTTAAGCAATGTCTGTGGTAAAGTCAAGTGTGGCCTATGTGGGGTTGTTGGGCATTTTGGGGCAGAATGCACAAACCAAGTTAAATGTAGTTTGTGTGAAGAGGAAGGGCACACCTTTGCAAAATGTCCCTGGGCTTCAGATAACAGCCCAGAAACTGGAGAAGGAGCAGAGCAAGATGTCTACCTGGCTGTGGCACAGAAAGAGAAAGAGAAGCAAGATAAGGTAATAAGGGAAGCCATTATCAGAGAGGACATGGAAAAAGAAATAAAGGTACAACCTCAGACTAAAGGGTTGGTAATACCAGAGCAAAAAGAATCAAAAGAAAAAACAGGGACTTTTAAAATGGAAAGGAAGACAGAAAAAGAAACTGGATTTTCTATGGTTACAAGACCTAAAAACAAAAAGAAGAGTACAGCAAAACAGATGATTCCATTGGAAAAAGATCATGAAGGTATAGAGTTAACAAATAAATACACCTTATTACAAGACAAGGAATGGTCCACTATGGAGGAGGGTTCTGATCGGTCCAACACGGATCTTTCTGAAGGTGCAGGAGAGGAAGATGGAGACACAACAGACATGCAGGTGTCAAAGAAAAGGAAAAATCTACAGAGGCAGGGTAAAAGTGAGTGGAAAACAAAATGGGAAGTTTAAAATGCTTCACTCATAATACAAATAGTATTAAAAATAGAAGGAAGAGGCTGGTAACTTTTAAAATACTATAAGACACAAGGTTACACACTACAGATGAAATTCAACAAACTCAGAAAGACTGGACATGGACATCCTTATGGTCCTTTGGGATAGATCGGTGTATGGGGGTAGGGGTAGCTTTCTCTTCTCATGATGTTCAGATTTTAAAAGTAATAGATTTGGTACCTGGAAGAGATATGATTATTGATGTTATCTTAAAAAAGAATTCTGTGAGAATTATTGTAATTTATAATCCACAAAGGAAAAAAGAAAGGAATATGCTAATAGATCAAATAGAGGCCTATTTGCATACTTCAAAACTTGTGGTGTTGGGGGGAGACTTTAACTGTGGGTTATCTAGAGCAGATTGGGGAGGGCAACATCAAACATTTTTTGTGATACGACTCACATGAAAAGAATGTTAGATAAAGCTGGGATAGAGGATGGATATAAGTTAAAAGGGAAAAAAGGACAACACACATACAGTATTTCAAGGGTTCACATTCTATTCGTATAGGTTTCTGGATGGTACAAAAAAAGTGGATGTAGTTGATATTAGGAGTATACCGATTGAGACATCAGGTCATATGGCAGTAGAAGTTGAAATTAACTTGGAGAATAGGAAAAGGCTATTGGAGGATGAATACAGCTAAGCTACAAGAAGATACTTGTATAGAAAAGATTAAAATAATACTGGAAGATAAGTTAACAGTTATGGAATTATATGATAGTGGAACAGAATGGTGGGAAGATACTAAAAATGAAATCAAACAATATATGATCGAAGAAGGACAGAAAGCAGAGGCAACAAATTATGGGAAGTATTTAACATTAAGGGCAAGATTACAAAAACTTATGACAAGGCAGGTTAAAGATAAGGTGGAAGAATCTAAACAAATTGAAAAAATTAAGGTTAAAATGAAAGAATGTCAATATAATAGGGTCACATCTTTAATTATGGAACACAAAAGCGGTACCCAGGGAACAAAAAATCAAACAAATCCTTATGACAGTAGTAAAGAAAGAATAGAAAATCAAGTTATGTACAAATTACAGGATGGAAAAGGGAGGATACATACAGATATAGAAAATATTAAATGTACAGTACAAGAGTTTTTGAAAGAGAAATACCAGCAACAAAGAAGTAGGAAAAGTGGGGATTTTTTTCTGATAATTGAGATGCCAGAGTTGGAGGACGATGAGACACAGGCGATAAAGGGGGAAATTAAAGAAGAAGAAGTGAAAGAGGCAATAAAATCTTTGTCAAACAACATGACACCGGGGTGGATGGGATTCCGAATATGTTCCATAAAATTTTGGAAAAACAAATAGCTCCCATTTTAACAAGAGTCTACAATGGTATAATGAATGGAGACAATTTAGCAGAAAGCATGAAAAAAGGAATAACAATTTTTTTTGCATAAAAAAGGAGAAAAAACACAACTTAAAAATTGGAGGCCCATTAGTTTCTTGACTTCAGATTACAAACTTTTAGCCAAGATAATAAATAATAGGTTAAAGACTTTTTCAAAGAAATTGATAATGTAGTCTCAAACATGTGCTATTCCTGGACGGAGCATACAACAAACTTTAATTTATATTAGAGAAGTCATAAATAAAGGACAGGAGGATTCTTTGCAAGGGTATTTGTATGCCTTGGATCAAGAAACGGCATTTGATGTTGTAAAGCATCAGTATGTATGGGATACCTTAGAAAAGTGTAAAATTCCAACAGAATTAATTAGTTTAATAAAAACAATATATAAGGAAGTGCAAATTTGTCCTATGGTTAATGGGCATCTAGGGGCTTCAATGTATATAAGGGATGGGGTTCTGCAAGGTGCCCATTAAGTCCCCTACTATATGTATTTTGTATAGACCCACTTGAGGAGAATAGAGGGAGAAAGAGGTTAAAAAGTATTGTGTGGCAAAATAGGGAACTGAATAAAACAAGTGCTTATGCAGATGATTGCTTAGTTTTAGTAAAAGATCAGAGTTCAGGGGATAAGTTAATAGAGTCAGTAGAGAAGTATAGTCAATATACAGGGATTAAGATAAATAAAGGGAAAAGTAGAATTTATTCATTGGGGGCAGTGGAGAAAAAGAAAAGAGGAGATTTGGAGATAGCAGAAGGAAGCATTAAGGTGCTGGGAATAAGATTTGAAGGGGATGATGCAATACAACAAAACTGGGAAGAAAAGTATCAAATAGCCCAAATAAAAGTACATGAATGGAAACAATGGAGTATGACACAAGAGAAATGAATTTACTTATTAAAAATGCTTATTGTCCCAATATTTTTATTTTTAGCATACATTTTTCCAGTACCATTTCAAATGCAATCCAAAATTCAAAGTCTTTTTTTTCAGTTATTGTGGGATAGCAAGTTAAATCCTATTAAAAAGGGGATAACGTATAGAACCATAAAAGATGGGGGTTTAAATATGATAAATCCAATTGTTTTTTTATATTAATATTTTTGTGTTTTCAAATATTGTACCATTAGTAAAAGGTGAGAACAAAGCTTGGTCTTGGTTAACACAGCAATGGAATGTACCTTTCATTAAATGTATTGGGAAGAAAGGGAATATAGTAGGAGGTAAAGTGTGGCCAATATATATGGAAATTGGAAGGAAGTATTTAACCCAGTGGGGGGTAACAGTGGATGCTTTAATTAGGGGTAACAGAAAACCGATGTATAAAGAAATTATGGAGAGGAATTTCTGGGAAAAACAAGTTTTTAAGGTAGAAAAAGTAATAAAAGAGCAGGAAATTTTAGCTGTTACATTAGAAAAAAGAATTCAGGGGAAAATGAAAGATGTAGTATGGATGTGTAGTCATGGGAAGTTAAACATCAGAGGTAACCATAAACATAAAAGAATGGAGGAAAGAATATGCGGAGAAAGAGATTGTGGTACAAAAGAGGAAAGCATACAGTATTTATTTTTTGATTGTGATTTTAGTAAACCTTTTTGGGGTATGGTAGCCAGTTATTGTGGGATGCAAGCTTTTAAAAATATGACATACGAGATTTTGATTTATGGTCAATTAACAAAAGAATGGGAAAAAGTTAATAAAAAGACAGTCTATGTTATTTTGGCAGTTTTGAAATGGTCTATATGGCAAAACAGATGCTCACGATTTTTGCAGAATAAGGATTTGAATGTACAGGATTTTTTTTAAGTTTCAAGATGAAGTAGATACAATTTTTCAAGATGAATGTAAATTATGGGGAGAAGAGAAAGCAAGAGAGCTGTGGAGAAATGCTACTGGAATTGGATAGATAATATGGATATCATAATGTCTGTGTGATTTGTTTTTGTTTTGGAAAAAAAGTGTGTTTTTGTTTTAATAAAAACTTCCCCTACTCTTTTCAATAAGTGCCATGGGATCTTTAACATCCACCTGAACTACCACCAATCCAGGCAGATGGGACCTTGATTTAACATCTCATCTGAAAGACGGCACCTCAGAAGTGCAGCACCCTTCTCATGCTGCACTACAGTGTCAGTACTGGGATATTAACCCAAGTGCCAGATGTGGGAACTGAATCCACAGCCCTCTGATCTCCCGACCTCAGAGGCGAGTGTGCTACCTACTGAGCCACTGATTACTGGAGCATGATTGGAGGTCCCTATATTTCCATATATGGTATCTTTAACATTCCCCACTATAACTTTTGATATTAAATAGAAATCTATTCTTGAATGAATCTTGTTTGGTGTTGAATAAACTAAGTATGTTTCCTTTAAGGGTTAAAATTGCCTCAAAAGATCTATGAGGTTAAAATCTACTAACACGTTTGTAATTATTACTGTTAGAAGATATATAAAATATGACAGATGAAGGGGAGGTTCTGATAATGGGAGACTTCAACATGCCAGATACAGATTGGTAAATACCAGTAGGGACATCTGCCAGAACTAGGCACATGGTGGATTCCCTGCAGAGGGAGGGCCTCAAACAACTAGTACAACAACCCACAAGAGATAGGGCTATCCTAGATATAATACTGACTAACAGGGAAAGGATCACAGATCTCCAGGTAGAAGGTCACCTGGGAGCCAGTGACCATCACATGGTATGGTTCAATTTGGCCACTAGAACTAAATCATCCCATTCCAAGGCAAAAATATGGGACTTCAGAGGAGCTGACTTTGATAAGATGGCCCACAGAGTTAAGCTAACCCTGGCAAAAAGAAATACAGGTGAGGGGGTACAGGCAACGTGGGCAAACATTAAAGATACAATACTTGAATCAATATCCCATTGTGTTAGTGAGAAAAGGAAGTGCAAAAGAAGAAGGAAACCACTTTGGTTCTCAAAAACAGTAGCAGAAAAGGTCAGAGCCAAAAGGCTGGCCTTCAGGAAATATAAGGGAATGCAGCATGATGAAGACAGTGAGGCATACCAAACTTCCCTAAGGGAAGCAGGAAAGGCAGTAAGGCAGGCAAAGGCCCAAACCAAGGAAACACTAGCACAAACAGCAAAAGAAGGTGACAAGACTTTCTATAGATACATTAGTGAAAGGAGAGAGTCCAGAGGGGTTATTGCTAAGATCAAAGGAGATAAGAGGGCATGTGAGGAGGAGAAGGACTATGTAAATGCTTCTATCCTAAATAGATACTTCTGCTCAGTATTTACTGAAGAGAAGGTAGGGCAGGGCCCACAGCTCTACACCATGGACACGGGGGGGGGGAGAGGGGAGGTGTGCACTAGTCCCTTCACAAAAGAAAGGGTCCAAACAAGAGCTTGATAAGCTCAGAGTGGACAAGGCAATGGGACCTGATGGCATACATCCCAGGGAAATAAAGGAGCTAAGGGTGGAACTAGCAGAGCCATTATCAGAACTGTTTAGTGAGTCTCTGAGCACAGAAGAGGTCCCAGAAGACTGGAGAAGGGCTCATGTGATCCCGCTCCACAACAGTGGTAGCAGGGAGGAGGCAGGGAACTACAGACCAGTCAGTCTTACTTCAGTATGGGCAAGATTATGGAGACACTCCTTAAGGAAAGGATTGTGCAACACCTGGAATCCATAGAAGCACAGAATCCAAGACAGCATGGGTTTACAAAAGGAAGGTCCTATCAAACTAATCTCATAGATTTCTTTGAATGGGTAACCAGAGTGGTGGACCAAGGGGGAACAATTGATGTCACCTACCTTGACTTCAGCAAAGCTTTCGATACTGTTCCACATAGAAGATTGATTAATAAGCTGGGTAGGCTCAGGGTAGGTCAGATGTTGGTCAACTGGGTGGCAAACTGGTTGACAGGCAGAAAACATAGAGTGGTGGTAAATGGTATGCAGTCAGAAGAGATGCAAGTCACAAGTGGGGTACCTCAGGGATCAATCCTGGGTTCAGTCCTCTTCAATATCTTCATCAGTGACATTGCAGATGGACTGGAGGGTAAGGTTGTCTATTTGCAGATTACATCAAGATCTGCAACACAGTAGATGAAACAGATGGGGTGGGCAGAATCAGAAGAGATCTGGATAAACTAGTAAAATGGTCAGAAGAGTGGCAACTGGGGTTTAATGCAAAGAAGTGCAAGATCACGTACATATGGAAGAGAAACCCTGAAGCGACCTATAGGCTCGGAGGGGAGTTGCTGGCAGTCACAAGGGGAGAAAGAGACTTGGGCGTCATCATCACCGATGACCTGAAATCATCCAAGCAGACCACTAAAGCAGTAGGTAAGGCTAGAGGGATGTTGGGGTGTATTAGTAGGGGTATCACAAGTCAGACAAGGGAGGTGATAATCCCTCTTTGCAAGACACTGGTTAGGCCCCATCTGGAGTACACCTTCACAAGGACACTAACCAAATTGAAGCAGTCCAGAGAAGGGCAACCAAAATGGTGCAGAGACTGCATCAGAAAACATATGAGGACAGATTAACTGAGCTCAGTATGTATACCCTAGAGCAAAGGAGGGAGAGAGGTTATATGATCGAAACATTCAAACACCTTAAGGGCATTAACAAGGTGAAAGAGTCTAACATGTTTCAATATAAGAAAATTAGCAGGACAACAGGATACAGCATGAGATTAGAGGGAGGCAGATTAAGTGGTAATGTAAGGAAGTTCTTTTTCACAGAAAGGGTGGTGGATGCATGGAATGGCCTATCTCAGAAATTGGTGGATATGAATACAGTGCAGGGCTTCAAACAGGCATGGGATAGGCATAAGGGAGCAATACAGATGAGTATAAATAGATAGACCATTGACAGAGTAAAGGCCGATGGCACATTCATAAGGTAGACAAGCAAATGGGCAGACTGGATGGGCCTTGCATTCCTTATTTGCTGTCAGCTTCTATGTTTCTATGTATTACCAATAATTAGCTTTTCCTTTCACCAGAACAAGGTCACGAGGGCCTGGACTGGTCACCCTCCCTCCACCCCCCGAAACAATCAGCAGCTACAGCGGGTCGCCGAGGAGGTCGCGAGGGCCCGGACTGGTCGCCCTCCCCCCAGCCCCCCGAAACAATCAGCAGCTACATTGGGTCGCTGAGGAGGTCACGAGGGCTGGACTGGTCACCCACCCCCCCAAAACAATCAGCAGCTACAGTGGGTCGCCAAGGAGGTCGCGAGGGCCTGGACTGGTCACCCTCCCCTCACCCCCCTGAAACAATCAGGTGCAACTACGGAGCGAACGCCACGTGTAATAACTCCATCTTGCTTTGAAATTAGAGTGCCTGAGTTGTGGCCCCACTGACGCTAAAGCGTCTGCTCCCCATCACCCCCACCACCACCCTTGGTGCCGTCTCCCTTTTATAGAGTCTGGAACAGACGTTTGAACCAATCAGCCCACTTCTCCATTGGCATCCAATATCCTTCTGCCACTAGAGGGCGATGGGCTGACCTCAGCTAGTTTCTGCTTATTCTTTAGGTCCTCTACATCTGGTGACATATTTCAACATGCTTCTATTAACCCTCTCTCTTTTCTCTCTGTACCACCCTCTGCTACACCCAGAATTGTGACTCTGGCCTTCCCCCCTTCAATCACTCCTAATGTCCACTGCCCTAGTCACTCCACCCTATGTGCTCACAACTACCACTCTAAACATCGTCAACTATCGCACCTGCTACAGGCCCCCTCCCACACACCTCACACCCTTCTCTTGGCTACCCCCTCCTACTTAACCTCCCCATTCCTCTAAGGAACATCCTACCCACAAATCCCGCCACCTAAAAAAGTTGACCTGGCACCCTGTCCTCAGGTCCCTCCTCCTTCTCATATCTGGTAACATACATCCTCACCCCGGGCCACTTGTGCCTACTACTCCAACACGCCCCTCTCCCAGTGGACTGCGTATTGCCTCCCTTAATGTCTGCAGCCTATTAAAAAAGCAGGACTCCTTCAAGGGCTAGGTTCTGCAACATCAGCCTGATGTCATTGACGTATGTGAAACCTGGCTCTCTCCCATGATTCCACACTCTTCAATAACCCTTCCTGACTACAATGTTCACCAAACTGACCATAAGGGTAAATGTGGAGGTGGCTGCGCCATTTACACGAGGGCCGCCCTACATGGTGAACTACTTCCACCCCCTCAATTGGAACCAGGACCCCAGGCACTAACACTAAATCTCTCCCTAGGACACTCATAAACCCCTCTTCTCATCACTGCTGTATACATACCTCCCAGGGATCAGAAGGCAGCTTTCCACTCAGTTTTGTCCTACCTGACCACCCTCCCATCCCATTTGGAAAAGATCATATTAGGAGACTTCAATATTAATTGGCTAGGAAAAACTGCCGCACCTTTCATTAATGCGGCCATTGCCCATAACCTTACACAAGTAGTCATATCCCCACCCGACTTAACCAAAACACAGGGTCTTCCTCGTTGCTAGTCCTAGTCTTCACCAACTGACCTCACAAGGTCTCTAGCACCTCCATCCTCCCAAATGCCCTTAGTGACCACTCCCCAGTGCTCTGCAACTGGACAAGCAAAGCACCTAAATCTCCTCCCACTATAATACATCTACGCCAACTTGGCCCTGGCAAACTGGCCCTCCTTAAAGCGCATATCAGTAACATGAACTGGCCCTTCATAATGAATACCCTTGACCCTGACAGAGCCTTTGACCTCTTCATTCATTCCTTCAATACTATATGTGACAAGTTTGCCCCATTCACTAAAAGAAAAGTCAAAGGGAACCCTGCATCTTGTATCTCGAACCACCTCCTGACACTGTTGGGGCTAGAGAATCTCTTTGGCACCTCTCCAATGAGTCCCGACTGTTGGCCAACAGACAGAAATGCAGGGAGGCCTGAAATAAATGCATGTGGGCTTTGTGCAGAGCCAAAGCCATGTATTTTAAATCCTCTCTCACCTCCACCGGGGGCTCGGGGCAGAATTTCTAGAACAACATTAAGAATATCTGTGGCAAAGTCCCAAACACTGTTCCCAACCAGATCTTAGTTGATGGGTGTCTGACCGCTGATCCTACATGTATTGCTACAACCTTCAAGGACACTTTCACAAACCTCAGCCAGGTCCTACTTCCTAATTTCTTTGACCCACCCTCAACTTACACCCCTTTTTCCCCACAGAAGCCCCCCCTTCCATCTGTGCTGCATTACTCCAAAGTCAGCAGAGCTGCACCTTAGAAAATCCCTCAGCCACTCCCGCTATAGCAGTGACTCCTTAGATCTGAAACTCCTCCGGCTCACCTTACAGAAAGTACTCAACCCCCTCACACTCATTCTAAATCACTCCTTGTGCCAGGGTAATTCCCCTCCTGGTGGAAATCTGCGTCCATTACTCTGGTATTTAAAACTGGGGACCGTACCAGCACCAACAACTATCGCCCTATCTCCATCCTACCCCCCCCAAGGTCCTAGAGCAGATTGCCTCTGATCAGCTCACCGACCACCTCAACAAATACAACCTCCTCTGCAAACAGCAATGTGGCTTCTGCAAGGGGCACAGTACTACTACTGCCCTCCTGGATTTCACTGCCCACTTTGACTCTACCTTAGACAGGGGCCATATCACTGGTGCCATCTTCATTGATCTCGCTAAGGCGTTTGACACCGTCAACCACTCTCTCTTACTAACCACACTACCACACCTGTCTCATGACAAAAAAGGTTACCCTTGGCCTCACCCCCCCCGGACTCACCTCTCTAATCCACTCAGCCTCAGCACTTAAGTGCACCTGAAGCTCTATTAAGCAGCTCCTCACAGTACCCCTCTGCCGTACTTCCCAATTCTAAAGGTCCTTTAGCTATAGAGCCCCCTTCTGGATGAATGGCCTACCCACCTCTCTTATTAATGAAAACCATATCGGCGCCTTCAAAACTCAGCTTAAGGAACACCTCCAGTTCTCTAATAACTGTGATTGCCACTAATTGCCTTCCCCTCTCTGACTAAGGCCCCTGGCCGGATTATGTTCACCCCTATTGAGTCTCCAGCCTAGATCCATCAGGCTCAGCAGGTTCTGCTGAGTAGTATTAATGTATTGTTTAAGAACTGTGCTTATTATTCCTAGTAGCAAACTGTTAGCCTTCTCCCTGCTCTATGTCTATACTTGTACCCTGTGAAGATGAATTACCATGTAATGTCTGTTTTGTATCTGATTTCTATGACATGGAACCTTTGTGAAGGAGTCTCTGACTCAAAGGTACTTTTCCAAAACCTCAATAAATAAAAACCTGCAGTTCTATCTATATGTTTTAAAGTGATATTGAAGTCACTGGCTATTATGCATGGTTCTGTAAATTGTGCTAATTCTAGAAAGAATTTTGTAAAAAATTGTGGGGCATCCTCATTAGGGGCATAGATAGATGCCAGAGTCATGCATTCACTGCCCTTTTTAATTGTGACTATTGAAAATCTGCCATTCATGTCCCCTGCTTGCTTAGTTATGATGTAGCCAGTATTTTCTTTGATGAAGATTGCTTTGCCTCTTGCATTTGTTGAATGCCCTGCATATATTCCTTTAGATTGAAGTGAGTTTCTACAATATTTAAAATCGTTATCTGAAAAATGTGTTTCCTGTAGCATCAAATGCTTTATGGCCTTCCTTTTTGCATACTGAAATAACCTTTCTAATTTTTAATCTTTCCCTCATGCCCTTGACATTCCAAGTCATAATTTTTAATTTTGCCATATTACCTTTTTGTAGCTCTGTTTCCTAGAATCCAGAGTTCCTGCTAAAACAAGCTAGTTTTCCTTTCATTGATATGCTTTTCTACCTTTGTGTGGGTGAATTATTGTTTTGAATTTTCTCTCCTTGATATATATCCCCCACCACCTCCCCCTTCTACCCCCTTCCTCACACCCTTGAGGTATTCAGGTGGAATCTTATCAAACTTAAGTAATATTATTCATGGTCTAGTATTTTCCTACTTCTGTGCCTCTCCCCCCTTAAACCTAACTAAATTGCCAAACATGTTTGTCAGCTTGGTTAGCATTGCACAGCCAAACTGGCTCATGCACTGGTCAGCTTCTTGGGTCATGTCACTCCTTGTGTCAGGGTCACATGTTTTGTCTATATGCCACCCCTTTTTATTTATGCCTATTTTTTCTTTACTCCCCAGTACTTTGTTTTTTTGTTTGTAGTATATATATATATATATATATATATATATATATATATATATATATATACAGTATATATATATATATATATATATATATATATATATATATGAAATATTGTTTAATATAAACTCTATTTGTAGAGTTTTTAATCCTTCATCAAAAAATATGTTATTGTTTATGTTTTTTCCTTGATGCTGGGTTCATCATTTGGTGCTTTTTGTTGTGTGTGTGGAGTTTCTTTTGCTGTTGATGCTCCTTCAGGGTCTTCTGCCAGTATATTTATTATTACTCTTTTAGCTTCTCTTGGAGAGGTGAAAATCCTTGTTCTCCCCAGCAAAGTTACTTTTAACTTTGCTGGTGGAATTATCATAAATTGGATTCCATGTTGTAAAAGTAATGTTTTTGCAGTGGCAAAGGCTTTTCTTTTTTCCAGCACCTCAGCAGAAAATCTGAGTAGACTTGCATTGGTATGTTGCCCACTTTTATTCCCCTCTCTAAACTTGCCTTCCTAAAGATTTCCTCTATGTCTTGAAAGTGGTGAGGTTTTATAAAGACATACCTTGGTTGGTTGCCTTTATAGTTGGGGGTTATTAGCTCCTCTATGGGACCTGTCCAGTTCCAGCAAATAATTATACAGGTTCCCATGGGAATGGAGGACAACAAAAATATGGACAGTGCCCAAAGAATCATAAAAGAGTCAAGGACTGAAAATAGGATACGCTGTGGTAAAAATGGGTTGCAGGACAAATGGTCAGAATGAGAATCATCAGGAAATCTTTAAAAGCCAACAAAATGAACAGTGAGGTTACAAAGCCAGGAAGAAGTACAGAAGCCACAACATCAGTAGGCAATTCTGGAATGGGGGTTATCAAGATCCAGATGTAACAGTGAGTCACATCCACTATGAAAATGGAAGCAGAGACCCAAAAAAAAAAGCAAGGAGATTAACAGAGAGTGAAATATAAAAACAACACAAAAAATAATTACAGGTGCTAATGATCTAGTGAATGCACTAAAATCAGTAGACTTTGACAAGGGACAGCAATGGCAAACTGTACAAGCTATAAATCATGCATCAGTACAGGAAGCCCTTATAAACAAAGTAAGGCAAGGCTTTGCCAATATCAGTCTATCAATTACTGGACTAAACAAATCAGTCTCTGCTTTAGCAAAAAAAAAATGGATGGCTTGGCAAAAAGAACATATGAATTGGAAACAAGACAAAACATAAGAGAGGAAAAATTAAACCAATACAAGCATCAATGGAAACCCATATAAAAGTATTCCTTATATCCAAGGCTTCTGGAATTCTGCATTTCCACAGCTGTGGAATTTTCCACAGAATTTGCATCATGCCACAGAATAACTACTGTAAACACTGCCACAGAATTAATTGTTCTTGGTGAATTTCCATTCAAATATACAAGTTTTCCATAGTGCCCTGCTCCTTTCTTTATCTCAGTTGTCCTGAAACCCTTCATCTATACGCAGCATGTGATGTCACTGATGGCATCACATCATATTTTAGCCAAAGACAGGACTGCATTCTGCCACAGAAATGAATAAATCATGCTGCAGAAATCAGAAAATGCTGCCTCAGAAACCTCGGGTCCCTGCCGCAGAAGTCAGGACAAAGTGCTACAGAACACTATGGGCCCTGCTTATATCCTAATGTCTACCACCTGTATATCCATTGTATTCTGCCACCTTGTATTTGTAAATTTAATTGTGTTGTATTCTATGACATTTATTCTACTTCTTATTTTTATTAACTCTACCCTGTCCTAGCCAGGATCTCCTTGTAAAAGGGTTTGCTCAACAAAGCTTTTTCCTGATGAAATAAAATGAAATGCAATTATCTCATTAAGATATCTCCTGTTTCTCACAGAATGTATCAGAACTTTATCAGTTTCATTCCTTGCAGTTGCTACAAAATAGAACTGTGTGTCCCTGAACTAACCTCCTGTCAACAACTCTGCAAATGAATTTGTAAAGGTCAAACTGCATCTCAGAGTTAACCCCCTGAGTTCCCAGTAGCTTTTTGCAATCATTTTAGCAATGCAACTATATACATTTTCAAACCAGACAACCCAGATTCACATAAAGATCTTAATATATTTTTATAACCACAGATATGCAAAGTGGAAGAAAAGATAGAAACATCATGCAACAGCAAGTGAAGGCAGGGAGACAGCAGGAGAGGGAGAATCATCAGACTGTCAGAGTTATCAGTTTTTAGGTCTCACAAGAAAATTGGTGCAATCGGACACACAAGAGACAGAAAAGGAAAGGATCCTTGCTTATAACTGTTTCTGCATAACAAAATGGGACAGCATCGTATTCAACCCTGTCACACCCTCTTTAAAGATAAGCATTTTGTACTGCATTTGAACAGTTTGTAATTGCAATTTCACATAGTACTGCACTTAATCCAATTGCACTTGCTGTACAAACTGCATAAATATTTATTTTGTGCTCCTGTTTTGTACTTAGTTTTTTTATCTGTTCCTACTAGCCTCCTTTGGGGTAAAAAACACTTTTTCCCTCCTTTTCTTTTTTGGATATATGGCCATATGGGGAGGAGGGGGATATGTGCTAATCCCACAAATCCAGGGATGAGATTACATATTGCTGTAAATGCTTCATCAATGCAACAGGCCTTTTGGAAAGTATTTGCCACAAGATGTGACAGTACAATGGTGCATAGTACCAGTCTCTAAACATTATCTGCTAGCCCCATGCTAAGCACCCCAACAGGGTAGTTGGAATTTTAAACAGTAAAAGACCTATAACAAATTAGATGAAATAATAAGGTTCAGTGATATTAGTACAACTAAGTATTTGCAATAGATACAATAGTGTTGGTCAAACACCATGTGAGTGTGATTCTTTTCTTGTTACAAGACAGTGGTATCAAAACCGGATTATTAAACATAAAGTGCTGATCTATGCAGGATTTCCAATTACAAAATATGGTAATGCCACTTTAATTAATAGATGAAGGGTTCCTGGTATCTTGGGTCAACATCTATTGCCATTGTGGCCATGTGATTGTTGGGATACATGAGTCAAACCATTCCACTGACTTGCTTCACCCTCAGTATGAGGCCCTTTCCAGACAGGTGCCTCTTCCCTCCAGTTGGAGGGCAGGGCCTATGTGGATCCTCAGGGGAGAGTGTAGAATGCTAACCTGCAATCACCAGTAAGTAATGATTACACTATAAGCATGAACTAAAGTATATCATACAATATTGCCTGTTGCAACTGTTTGCAAAATGGCGGCCATGAAATGCTATGAGATTTCAGCAAGTTCCACTTGTGTCTACTTCACAATACTGGTTAATGATTAAAGTGAAGTTTTATAGTTTAAGTGAGTATTGTATGCTCATTGTAATTTGGTGTCACATCAGTTACATCAGTATATATTGAAGTAACTTGCAAATTACAAGCCATATAATAGATTTACAAACAAAATCTTAACGATCAGCCAGCCTATAGGCACAGCAGTACTGTTACCACTTCTGATATCAGCTACCCAGGTTCAGAAGTGAGCCCAAGTCAACAGGGGCCAGTTGAGGGGACAAGGAATGGGCATCCCAGAGGTTGTTCTCCTCCTCCAGGGAGGAAGGTCTGTGTGCTCCACTACAACATGGCCAGCTGGGTGGCCACAGGTGGCAGTGCAAGCAGAGCCATGAGGAGTGGCAGAGCACCTTCTGACTAGGACTCCTGTGAATTTCTGTGAAGATGTCTACTTAGTCCTTGCCCATGAGGCACTCGGGGGGGGGGCAAGGGGGAAGCCTCCTTGGTCACATCAGAATGAAGCCACCTTTCTCTCCTCAGGCCCTTCACCACTCACTGGGCTGCCAACTACATTAACACTAAAACTCTCATGGGCCTGTGGAACCCAGGAGGCTCCACCATGAGAAGGGACCGTTGGGCACTGTACAGTACAATTCACATTTAACTGTTCTTCCAATGAGTTACTTAAGCATTTCTAACTGAGTTGCATAAGTGTTATGTCTCCAATACAGACCCCTGCACAAACTGCCTCTTAAGAGTTGAAACTCAGTTTTGAATTACATTATGACTGGACTGCAGATGCATTCTAAATGATTTGAAAAAATGTTTTACAAACATTGCTCTTGAGCTGGTTAAGAACTGAAAAGCAGTGAAATATGAGTTGACAATGCATTGCCAACTGTATAAACAATGCTAAACCAACTCATTGGTGAGACAATTTAATGTGACTTGTAAAGTTCAGAGGTAAGTCCCAGGGACAGAGGGTGATGGGGAGAGAGAGAGGATGGCTGGTGGGGGCAGGTCCAGGGAAGAAAAATGTACAAAATTAAAATAGATAAATAAATAAATAAATCTCAGTCACCATTTTGTGCGTCACAAAATGAATTGAAGAGGTCATCTCTATCATGAGTATACATTATCAATTACGAACATTAGCAACATGGTGAACTGAAATAATATCATGCCATACTGTATTAAAGGGTTAAGTACTATAAAAGACTGTTTTAGTCCTTCACTAATGAAGTGGTCTCTATATTAAAGATAAACATATAGTATCTCATAATATGAAACAGGGTGCTGAAATGATTGTACAGCACAGTACAGTATATCCTTGCCTATCACTGTAAAACCACAGTGGACCAGTAATTGAATTCCTGCTGAGGCAGCAGGATGTGTTAGGGCTATTCCATAGTTTCCATTCTCAACTTACAAGGCACCTGTTCTTTCTATTCTGTGCCATATGGGCCTAAACCTGTCTGGGAATGGCAGCACAGGGTGTTTTTTGTTCACTGCCCACTGCCTGAGAACACGTAAAGTGTCTTAATTAAGAACATTTGCCCTGGGGGGTATATACGGAGTTCTGTGGGAGGGTAGACACAGAGAAGGGGAGTCAGGAACTCATGGAAGACCTTGCTAGGCTTGGGAATTGATCTGACATTTGGTAACTAGAGTTCAGTGCTAAAAAGTATAAACTTACATGCTTGTGGGTGAAAAAATAGGAACCAAATACTGGTTGGGTGGTGTGTAGGTAACCAGGTCAGACAAAGAAAAGGACCTGGGTTTAATTATCACAAGTGACCTGAAACACTTGGCACACTGCAGGAAAGCCATGACCAAAGCAAATCAGATGCTAGGCTGCATAGATAAGGGAATTACCAGCAGTAAGGGTGAGGTCATTCTGCCACAGTGCAAGTCTCTAGTGAGACTACACCTAGAGTACAGTGTGCAATATTGGTGCCCTTATGTTATGAAGGATACTGATGTGCTGGAAATGGTCCAGAGAAGGGCAACCCAGAAGATCTAGGGCCAACAAGGAAACACCTACAAGGAGAGGCTCAAGGCTCAGCATGTACACTACTCTCTTAAGGACAGAAGGGAGAGTGGAGACATAGTTACAACCTTCAAGTACCTTAAAGGTATAAACAGGGTGAGCACTGTGGACCACTCCAGTGTTAGTGGAAACAAGACCACTAGCAGTAACAGCCTGAAGCTGGTTGGGGGAACTTTTTGGAGGGAGATGAGGAGGCACTTTTTCACTGAGAGAGTGGTAGCTAAGTGGAATAAGTTTCCAGGTATCTCTAAAACAGTGGACATCTTTAAGAGGGGTTGGGACAGGGTGAGCGGGAAGTTGCATATAGAGAGGGGGGAAGAGATGGAAGGGCATTTGAGAGCAGTTAAGGGGTATGTAAACTCTGTAAACTCAGTGGGAACTGCACATTTGAGCAGATTAGATAGACCATAAAGCCTTTATCTCCTGGCACATTTGTATGTATGTACACAGATGCAAACCAATTAAAATGTACTGCAGCTAGATTGAGTTTTTGTAGTTTTGACCTGTTTTGTATGTTTCATGATGTAAAACATTCCTTTATTTGCAGCTGCCATGCAATAGGAAGGGTGATATTTTGCTGCACAGCAGTTCTAATTTCTTTAGCTTTTTCATTGCAGGGGAAATCAAGATGATTAGGCTCTGCTCAGTGGAGGGGATGCAGCAGAGCACGCATTGGACGCACATACATGCACCATGCTGCCAGACACAGAAGATTGGACTCCAGAGCAAAACAGCTGGAAAAGGAAGCAGAACCATCCAGGAGTCAATGATTAGAAATGGGACAGGAACAGAAGGTCCCATCGGTGCAGTGGTTGGATTTCCATTTGTGATGCTGGTGACCCGGGTTTGGGAACTGATCTGGGGAGCTGGAGGGCTGGTTGGGGGAGAAGGATAGAGCACCTGCTGAGCTGCTGTCCTTCTCCGGGGGGAGGGTCAGGTGTGTGCCCTGTGCTTACAGACTCCTGGCGGAGGCCAGGGGTATCACAAGCTGCCAGCACCTAGTTCAGAGGGGGCGGGGCAGATGCAGGCATCATTGCACGTCCCCACCCCCGGGGGAAGTATACCTAAAAAAAGTAGCCTATGGCTGCCACGAGTGAAGACTGCCTGTGGCTCTGATCAGCTTCCAGGCCTGCTCCCTAATCCAGACCCACACTTGCAGCATTAGCTCCAGTGCCGCAACCCCACCCTGGGGGAAAGCCGAGGGAGCCATGGCTGATATGAAAGTGGGAGTTCAGGGGTCCATGACTGGGTAGATGTACCAGCGGCCATGGCAGGAAAAAGAGTAAAATAAAAAAAAAAAGAACTGGAACTGGGATGCTGACGGGGCAGCTGTCACAGCTAATGCAGTAGTGTACCTGTTGCCTCAGAAGATTTTTTCCCTAAAAGTAAAATAAAACTAAAAACTAAAAGTTGGTAAATAAAAGCAGACTTTTCTGATGAAAAATATAATCTTTATCAGTGCCTTTTGTATGTGTTCCCTGCTGGTGTTTAGCTAGTGTACCAGATTTGCAAATTT
The DNA here is from genome assembly GCA_016271365.2 of Neoceratodus forsteri. Lineage (NCBI taxonomy): Eukaryota > Metazoa > Chordata > Ceratodontiformes > Ceratodontidae > Neoceratodus > Neoceratodus forsteri. The sequence goes on along the minus strand of CM028132.1, from coordinate 228,176,583 downwards.
TTTAGAAGTTAAAAGGTACAACTCTTGTCACTTGGTGGGTAGTAATCAGCTTCTGTATTCTACTTTTATGGGGGAGAGTATAATGCTGATATGAATGTTTCACTCCAGGGCTGCCCTTATTTGTCAGGAACTCTTATACAATGTGTGTCTAATATGTGGGAGCTGAGTTCTTGTGGACTCTACCATAGTTAACCCCTGCATGGGCCCCTGCCAGCTGTGTAACTTGTCAATGTTGGTAAATTTAATTTTGATTGTAGAATACTTCACACAGGGTGATTATCCAATCATATTAAGTGCTATTATGTGCTTTCATTTCAACTGTTATTGAAATGGAAGTACTTAATATTACTGGACTGTCAGGATCATTTAACTTTTCTATGCTACTGTAGAAATTAACAAGCTTACAAGTTAAAAGGTGCAAGTCAATCTGTTAATGTGAATAGCGCCTTGTTGCATCTAGCTGCCCATACTATGCACTAGTTTTGTGTGTATTGTTCACACTGTACCAGATAGATGTGTAACAGAAGTAGACAGAAGTGTAATGATAATTATATCCAATTAATTATTCGTAAGCTAAACTAGCTCACTGATTGGCTACCGTGCCAGTCTGAAATGTCTTAGAAATGTCCAGCACGGCAGCCACAAAACTGATCACACACTCTATGCTGACAGCAGTGGTGGCAAAACAATGAAAGTGTTTTCTGCGCTGTTGTCGGTGTCGACGATCAGTCAGAAACACACCCTGGTAGAGACCATGACATAAAAAGAATTCAACCAACCATGGACCAAAAATGTCATTTAACAACCTGCATTTCAACATATTCTTGGAGGCAAATGTTGAACAGTTGTTAAAGAATACAGCTCTTCAGTTTTCTGATAATGATAATGCCAGTGCCGTCTCCATAGACACACCTTTGTCAGCAGAAGTAAAATTAGAAAGCAATGAACAGGTACTACCAAATTATTGTGAACATGAGTAAGAAGCAAAAATACCTAACAAGCATTTTCTACAATATCCACTTGAATCGGTTATAGCCATGACATATGGAAATGCAACAGATAGTGGCAATGAAGAAGTGACTGTCCGAATGTCAACAGTACTTCCAACAGTACCTCAATAGTGACAGCTGACTGACAGTTACATACTGCAGAAGCAGGTGAAAGTACTGACATTCTCTCCATGAGTGAACATGCTTTAACCTCCACAGAACAGATATGATCCCATGACAGAGCAACTGTTATCTCAAAAAGGTATGATCCCTTAACAGAGCAACTGTTACCTCAGAAAATACTGCCAAGAAAATGCCTAGTTCCACACAATACCTCCTCCTAGATACCATTGACCTACTGTTGATGGCTTAGTAAATGAATGCAATGAAAACAAAATCTGGTCAGATCTACCACGACTGTATAATGAAGTTAGTGAAATTGTGTGGAATTGTTAAGGAGGTATGGAGAAACAACACAATGATTTGTAAGTAGTAAGATATGTTTTAGTTTCTGTTCTAAAGAAGTCATACACATTATTAGAAAAATATATGGAGGAGTACATTTTAAGGGAAGGAATAGGAAGCAATATAGGTTTATAAAAGAACCCCAGAGCAAATGCTACTGAAGTATGTGTTATCCCAGATGATATTGGCAGGACAGCCACATTTTAAAGAAAACAAAATTGCACATACCCCAATAATGCAAAGCATCATGGGAAACATGCAATTCCCCACGATGGTACAGAAGGTGGCAGTACATGAAAAAGTAATGGCTGGCATATGTTCAGCCTTGGTACCATTTACCTTTTTTTTTTTTTTTTTGAGAAACAGGGTTTTTGTCCATGAGGTGATATAAGTTATATTTAAGCAATGTATTGATGTCAGGAAGTCAGGTGTAATGATGGACTGTTAGCAGTGAAAATGTGATAGTAACTTTCAGAGGGGGTCACTTTTGAAAGGGTAAGGTGGTTATGATTGCGATAATGGGAATATTAGGAAAGTATGAAGTCTATGCAAAGGGGGGTAGTGCCGGAGGATTGGAAGAGGGCATTCGTTGTGCCAGTATTCAAGAAGGGAAGAAGGGATCAGGCAGAAAACTATCGATCAGTGAGCCTGACATTGGTGGTGAGAAAGATCATAGAAGGAGTACTTAGTGAAGCTATAAATGAAATCATGAATGGGAGAGGTCAGGTTGATAAAAGTCAGCACGGTTTTACTTCCGGAAGATCATGTGAGACAAATTTACTAATGTTCTATGAGCATATAAATAGATGGGTGGATGAGGGGAATTGTGTGGATATAATAATGTTGGACTTTAGATGGGCTTTTGACACAGTCCCTCATGATAAAATAATTGAAAAGTTGATCAATCTAGGGATTAATTGTTGTATAGTAAATTGGGTATACCAGTGGTTGAGAAATCGGAAACAACAAGTCAGGATCAGGGGATGTCTGTCGGAGCCACAAAAGGAAGGGAGTGGAGTTCCTCAGAGGTCAGTGTTGGGATCTCTGTTGTTTGGTATATTTATAGGTGACTTGATTGTTGATAGTCAGAATAAAATGGTCAAATTCACAGATGATATTAAGATGGGGGTTGTAAATACTTTTGATGATAGACTGTTGTTTGGTAGAGGTCTGACAATTATGTAATGGGCTGAAAATAACAGTATGGAATTTAATAATGAGAAGTGTGTTATAATGCATCTGGTAAAGCACAATGTGCACCAGAGTTATTATATAAAGAATTTACAACTAAAGATATCAGTATCAAAAAAAGATCTGGGAGTCTACATCCCGAGTGATTTGAAAAGTAGTTCACATTCTAGAAACATGTCAAATAGAGCCATGTTCTTAGTGAATAGTGTTAGAAGGAGTTTTCATTCAAGAGAAAGTGAGGTACTGATGCCGTTGTACAAGACATTGATTAGGCCTATGTTGCATTATTGTTCCACTGTATAGAGTCCATTCTTAGCTAAGGATGTAAGGCTAGTAGAGGGACCACAGAGGTCTTACACCAAACTGATATCAGGTTGTATGGACTTGAATTATGAGGAAAGGTTGGCAAAATTGGGATTGTGGTCCCTGAAGGATAGGATAGTTAGAGGGGACTTACTGAGATTATATAACATAATAAAAAACAATAGTATGTTTAAAGAAATTAATTTGGAATTCAAATACAATCCATATGAGTTGAGGGGACATGACAGACAGTTGAGAGAAACCAAATGTAGGACAGAAATAAGAAAAAATAGTTTAATAGGTAGAACAATAAAACTGTGGAATGGACTGTCTCAGGATGTGGTGGATTTGGATAGTGTGGGTAAATTTAAAGATATGCTGAAATGGGTACAGTATAAGAGAGTGGAGTGAACTTTGGGGCTGAAGAGTCAAAGGCACACCTCAATACCTGTCATTGGCTGCAGGGTCGTGATGGGGGTGAATGGCATGAGCATTACTATAGACAATCCCAAGTCACACCCCTGATGCCTGTCAGTCCCTACAGAGCAGAATGCTATGGTCAGAAATCCTAATGCCCTGGGTGTTGTTAAGTGACTTCTTAACCTAGCAACAGCATTTAATGCATTACATTATAAGGACAAGTAAATGTTTTGAATACATTTACAGACAGTTATATAAACTTAATGTTCTTCATAGAATAATTTAAATTTAGCAACAGTGGTAGTACAAAGCAATTACCCAAACAACTTGAAAACTATAACTACTTTATATTGTACATTGACACCCCATAAGGACCTCCTTGAAACTGAGATGCAAATGTCACACATTTATTAGTTTTTTAACAGGAATATTTTACTATCCTAAATACAAGTCTTACTTCAGTAACTGCTGAACATCTCTATTGCATGACCTACTTATTGACATTTTACACCTGCTATGCAATGTACTGCTGCTTACTACACCAACATCATGAACCACAAAACAGATGACTGCCATAACTAGGGAGGCATTATAGCACAGTGGTTTAAGGCTCTGAGCTGCAAATCTGGAGATCTGGGTTTGAATCCCACAGCCCCCACCTGCATACTGGGTGATCCTGAGCAAGTCACTTAACTTCCATGTGCTCCCAGGTTGCCCTTGTAAACAAGCTTTCAGCTTAATGTGCCCCTCCTGGTTAAAATATTGAAAGAAAAAAAACACAATATATTACAAATACCAAACTTGCCTCTTCACCAAAAAGGCTCTTCTTGAATTCTTGCCTCTGGGTCTTGGTGGCCTGTTAAACAGGTCCCTAAAGACCCAACACACTCGCACCTCCGAATCAGACCACCTTTTTGTCCCTAGATGTCTGACTGCTCAGTTCCACCAGTCCTTTCTTTACAGAGCCCCACTATGGTTTAAAGGCCTTTGTAGTGAATTGGCTATGCTGCCTAAACTTGCAGAGTTTAAGCAATTACTACATCTACATCTCATAACTGAAAGCCCTTATGACTGCCACAATTAACCCCACCTTAATTTCTGTAATCACTAGTGGACACAAATGTCATTTTCTCTCCATCCTTTCTCTCTCCGCTACCTTGTATCCCTCCCTCCACCCCTACCTCCTCCCCCTTACCACTGTTAAACAATATGACAAAGCCTACACCTGCTACTCCCCTTTCTACTGCATATAGCACTACACCCTCTCCCAATTTTCCCCTCTGCTCTATTTCTAATCTTACTACCAAATTCCTAATTCTCCCTTTCCCAGTATGCTCTCCCTATACAGTACTGAATTATTGATTATATGTGTTGTAGCATCATATGTCTTTCCCAGTTTGTCTGATTGCAACCCCTACCTTTCCGACATGGAGCATTTGCAAATGGGCTACCTGGTGCTCAAAAGTACTTGTAATCCACGATTGAATATAGAGGATAATGGCTGGGGATCGGGTGATAACCACACTGTAATCACCTCGACTGTTTGCTAGAGCAACATGGTAAATGTCGAGAGCGCAGCTCGAGAGGTTTACTGTAGCCCTAGCAACCACGAGAGGTGATTTCAGCGTGGTTGTCACCCGATCCCCAGCCATCATGTTTTATAGTGTATGGTCAAAAAAACACTGTTTGCATTCTATGTGTGAGAATTATGGAACTCTGGTGCACTCTTTTTTCTTATGCCACTGTTTGGAAATTCTGAAGTGTGGTTAACAACTTTTAAAATTCTAAACAGTGCATAACAAAGCTGTGTGACTGCTGATTATGGTGGTTAATAGACACTTACCATACATTATAAATAAATAAATAAATAAAATATGAATTTTCTTGCTTTATTTTGCTACTACAAGCTTTGACTAATACATCCATCCTTAAATGTACTTTTTATAGTTTATGTGTCTGTGACCTAGGCAGAACTACACTTAAAATCTTACTCATAAATAAATAAATCATCAGAACAACATTTATTTCAGTAGTATCTCCTTCCTTTTCGGATGCCCATGACACTATGTGTATATATATATATATATATATATATATATATATACATATATATACATATACATAGATATATATTGATATATTTTAACTTCAAAGCACTAAACCTAATTGAATGCACAAAACACAAGACTTTATTCTCTTCACACATTACGGCTAAACTTCAGGTTCTAGAGAGACAAAAATGTAACGTTTCCCCTAGCTATTTGGATGGGTGCTTCAGCAGTGTGTGTGTGTGGGGGGGGGTATAAAAAGCTTTTAAGAAACAGATGCTCTAGCATCTTCTTTGGGTGACATATTTTACTCCTTTGTGGGCTTAATCCTTAATTGTCATTCTTGTGCTGCAAGTGCTTGCTTTCCTCAAGTGCTCTAATTTCAGGATGCAGTTTCACAAGTGTTGTATAAGGATGCAGTTTCAGGCACTCCTTAATTACTTTTTCTTTCCTTCTGAACCTTAAGCTCTAATGCCCCAAGCAGCTCTGATAGTCAGTTGTTCCAACATCATAGATCCACCTCATGCCCCTCCCACAAGAACCAAAAAAAGGTGGGGGTGGACCTTTAGGAGCTTCTCAGGTGGAGGTGGGGGTGGATTTTACCCCCCCATAAAAACTAATGCTGCCTCCCACTACTCAGGTTCCAGTTCTTGTACCTCCCATTTAAGAAAGAAAATAGTGCCCTGCAACCATTGGCTAACATGAAAGTGTATTTATTCAGGGGGGAGAATGTATTTCTTGGAGGAGGGTAAGGTGGTGGATTCTATTTACACCTTCAACCAGTTCCACAGACAGAAAACATGAGATCAGACCTTTTGTACATGTAAAACATCTGCAGGATCTGCCCACCGCAGCTGTAGAAACTACCCAGACAGCAACAAAGTGGGTAATCAGACTTTGAAAAACTGGCTTGCAAAAAACACAGATTTTGAAACACTGCCAGCAAGTGAACTGAATACAACTCTAAGGCAGTTCTATGTCACAGTCTGAAACACAAATGGCCAACCATACTCAATTTTTAACTTTTGTTTCAATCAGATCTGGAATTAATAGATATTTAAAGGGGCTATCACATAGCAGCAACCTAAATATACAGCAAAATCCTGAATTTATATAATCAAATTATGTCATTATCGCAGTCTTAAAAAATTAAAAAAGACAGCTGAAGATAAAACTGTGGCCCACCCTGCAATTAATGCCTCTGATATAAAAAAAAAAACTAAGAAGCTCTCCAGTTATGAAGATAAACACAGCACAGGGACTATTTAATAAAGTAAAGTTTGACATACAGTTATTCTTCAGCAGAAAAGGTAGAAAAGGATAGGGAAAAATGTCACCAGTAGTGATGTGCGAAGTCTGCAAACTTCACTCCACAAAATATTTTGCGAATTGCACTCTATTAACGAAGCGCAATTCATGAAATTCAACAATTCAGAGTGCCAGATCGAACACAAAGTGGGAATTTCCCAGGCAAAATTCCGCACTTCACACACAAACTTTGACCGCAGTGTAAAAAAATATTGTAATCCCTGGTACACGTACAATGCGTTCTGACATTTCATTTGGCAGTCAGACCAGGTGATGTATGGAGGGCTGTACCAGTTGCTGAATCAGGGTCTGGAGTGGAGGGGTGCAGAGTGGTTGGCAATATCTGCCAGGGATGGGGGGGCCACTAGATAACTAGGGAGTTGTGTGCTTTCAATGGCATATACTGAGCATGAAGAGCACTAGGGATTTTTATGGGGTACCCAGTATGGGAAGATTGGGGCCTGGTGGGGGGTGGCAGGGTATGAGCCATGCATATGTCCCCATCCAAGGGTGCGGCTTGCATCACACCCACCCTGTGGCTGCTGCAGAAATACTAGTGGGAGCGCCATCTGTTTGGAGCACTACCACTAATGCTGCAAGCTGTGGAACTTAGGCACCAGGACCCTGTCCATTGTAAATTCAGGTGCAGGGTCCCAGATGCACTAGCACTTGATGCAAGCTGCCATTTTTGCAGCTTGCATAAGGGCTTTGAAAATCTGGACCCTGGTGTCTATTGTCCTCCCCCTTGCTGATCACTGGCCACAATGTAAGAATTAAATTCCTGGTGTCTAGTGGTCCCCCTTCCACCAATCACCAGCCACAATGTAAATAAATTTATATATTTTTATTTAAATCCCTGGGGCCAGATTTTCAAAGCCCTTAGAATGGCTCAAGGTCCTTGTGACCAACATGTTTGATACAACAAGCACCTTGCACCATGGTCAGCACCAAGAGCTATTTCAGAAAGCAGCCTGAGTCAGTCTGCAGGCTGCTTGCACCAAAGTGTGCTAGCAGCAGCCATGCACCACAAAAGTGGCTGCAGCATGGCGCTATAAGGCATGTGCCAGACTCTGGCTGCCGCAACCCCGTCATCCAGATTTTCAAAACCCTCCCCAGGGACAAAGAGCTAAGCATGCTTAGACCAGCCCTTGGCTGGTCTAACAGTACTTAGAAAGCCTCTGGTGGGGTGTCAGTCATATCCTGCCGCTGTGTGCCCCCAGTCATAATACCCTAGTATTGTCCAATCCCAAGCCCCAATGTGCCCCTTACTGTGCACACCATCGTGATCCTGCCCTCCACCACCAAGCCCTGATATGCCCTTACCAGGTACTCACAAGAGCCCGTAGTGCCCTCCCCACTCCACTATGCCATTGTGAGCACCCAACTCCCTGGTGATCTAGGGGCACTTCACCACCCTGGCAGGTCTTGCCAACCACCCTACTCCATCCCCTCATTCCAGACCCTGATTCAGTAACCAGTACAGCCCTCTGCACACCACCAGGTCTGGCAACCGAATGAATTGTCAGTATGCGTACTGTAACACTGGAACGTGCTCTGACATTTCATTCAGCAGCCAGGCCTGGTGATGTGTGGAGGGCTGTACTAGTTGCTGACTCAGGGTCTGGACTGGGAGGGTGCAGGGTGGTTCACAATACCTGCCAGGGGGACCACTAGATCACCAGGGAGTTGTGTGCTTCCAATTGCATATATTGAGTGTGGAGCAGGGCAGGCACTAGGGTTTTTTATGGGGTATCCAGTACAGGCAGATTGGGGTTTGGTGGGTGGGTGGCGGGGCATGAGCCATCTGAGGATGCAGCTCACATTACATCAGCCCTGCAGCTGCTGCAGCAATCCTAGTGGATGTGTCACTGCCACTAATACCACAAGCTGTGGGAATTAGGAACCGGTACCCTGTCTGTTGTAAATTCAGATGCAGGGTCCTGGATGCACTGGCACTTGACACAAGCTGCCTTTGTCACAGCTTGCATAGGGGCTTTGAAAATCTGGCCCCTGGTGTGTAGTGAGAAGTGCTGGCACAAGGTCAACATCTACAGTGAACATCAGAACACTGACAGAATTTGCCTGTCAGTAGCGAGTCACTGTGCTGGTACAAGGAGAACACTAGCAGTTTGCCTCCCCGGTGAAATACACTAGCATCCCCGATGACACAATGTTGACAATCAGCATTGTATCTGTCGCTGTGGGGGATGTTGGTGTGAGCAGTGTCTCAGCGCTATGGTAAAACTGTCTAGTGGCCCCCCCTCCACAATCACAGGCCACAGTGTAATAATTAAAATGCACAGTGTCTATCACCCCCCCATGATCACCAGCTACAATGTTTTTAAAAAAATATTAAATTCCTAGTGTCTACTGGGATCCCCCCCACTGATTGCCAGTCAGTCAGCCACAATGTAAAAAAAATGAGCACGCGCTCATTCAATGAGAGAGCTCATTCAGGTTGCTGGCTGTGGAAGGCTGTGCAGGTGGTCAACTCGGGTTGGGATGTGTGGAGCAAGGTGGTGGGGTGGGGGGTCCAGTAGACACCAGGGAATTAGGGATTTTATATATATATATGGGGGGGGATACAACATGGACTGACTGAATATATTATATTTATCTCTTCACAAGAGGCCAATTACATCATGATATCTCATGAGTGGCAAAGCCACAAGTGAGATATCTTGATGTCATTGGCCTTGAGTGAAGATAAATATGATATCTTCAGTCAGGTCATGTCATGTTTTGTTTATTCAAGATAAGTTTTGTGCCCTCAGCAGGACCCCCATATATGTTTTGAGCCCTAACTCCCCACATATGTTCTGGGCACTGGGCTTCCCAAGACAACCCGGTACATCTTCCGCTTAACAGAAGTCCCCACATATCTTGTTTATCAGGCAGGACCTGCAGCCCCTTACCCCACCCTAAAGCATCTTTGATTCTGCCATGGTTTGTAAATACATTTTTGTGTTAAAAAAAGTTATGTGGTTGATCCTGCCATGCAGTTTCATTGTTTATGCTGTATATTTGTAGCATGACCAAGAGGACTGTCTCTGTATCAGCATAAAAAACAACCTGTTGCTTTTAGAAATAGTTATTTAAAAAAAAATCTTATCTGGTTGATCCTGCTGTTTTCCCCCATCTTAGTACATCAGCTTCACTTTTGTTTTGTTACATTTGTAGTGTGACTGAGTGGTAGTAAAACAGCACCCAAAAGAGAATTAAAATAAAGTTCCCATGAAATGATAGAAAAAGAATGCCTTTTCATAAAGTTTGTTGATTTATTTTGAAAACAGTCTACCGACAGTACAAAGAGGAGAGAGCGTGAGTGAGCTGCAGCTTCACTGATGGGAACGCAAGCTCGAGTGAGTGTTGCTGTAGCAATGTTGCTATAACAACAATTGTTTGAGCTTGTGTTTCATTCAGTGAAGCTGCAACTCACTCATGCTCTTTCCTCTTTCTACTGTCTGTAGAGTGTTTTCAAAATAAATCAACAAACTATACAAAAATGAATTATTATTCTAAGATTTCACGGGGGGACTGCTTATTTTAATTCTCACTCAGGTACTGTTTTACTGTGGTGAAACCACTCGGTCATGCTACAAATGTACCACAACAATAGTGAAACAATAGCAAAACTGATTTAGTAAGATGAAGGGAAAACAGCAGGATCAACCAGATAAGTTTTATTTAAAAAATAAAAATTGTTTGCTAGAGAATGATGGCAGGATCAACCAGCTGTTACAATTGCAGGGGGTGGGGTGGTGAAGATTGTTGATACTCACAGCGTTTTAATATTTTCACTTTACAATGACATACAGGAACATAGAGATATCACCATGACATATAGGAACACAAAGATATCAGTGATTTCTCCACTGCCTGCTTGAGATACTACTTTTTGTCCCTACATTTATCCCAAAACACATGGGCCCAGATATTCAAAAGGGTTGTGCCATGCGCAACAGGGTTGAGCATGCGCAAGTCGTATATTGCGCCATTCTGCGATATTCAGCAGGAGGCAGTTGCTCCACTGGCAACAGGTTGCGCAAAAGAGCAATGCAAATGAATGCATGTTCAACAGGAGGGGAGGAACATGCATAACTCATGCAACCCGATATTCAGTTGTTGTGCAGGTTGTGTGCATAACCCCAACCCGCGCCTGCACAACCTTGAGCCAAAAAAAAAAGGATCAAGTTGATGGCCACCCACAGGTGAGCTGCTGTATTGCAGGGTGCAACACAGCAGCTGCCACCCCTGGCTGGCCCCCAACTCGGTCCCTGTGCCCCCCCACCAGCCCAATCATGGGCATAAAGTACCATGAACCCCACACATCTCCCGAAGCCCGATCGCGGGCATTACAGTTACATGAACCCCTCCCCGCCCACTCATCTCCCACAGCCTGATTGCGGGCATCACAGTTACATGAAACCCCCACACACATCTCCCACAGCCCGATCGCTGGCATCACAGTTATGAAACCCCCACACTCCACATCTCCATGAGTCGATCGGGCATCACAGTTAGCATGAAACCCCCACACATTCCCACAGTCTGATCATGCATTACAGTTACATGAAACCCCATTTTCACACAGCCCGATCGCGGGCATCACAGTTACTGAGTCCCACATCTCCCACAGCCCGATGGGCAGAGCGGTGTATGACCTCCAGTGCCCGATCGCTGGCAGAATGTAACCCTCCTCAACCCGAATATCTCCCCGTGGTCCAGTGGATGTAAGCCCGATCGTGGGCAGAATGTCACATTAGCAACCCCAAACATCTCCCTGGTGTTCAGGGCCCCCACCCACGCCACGAAGCCCTCCACCCTGCTCCCGCAGCCGGCGTGGCGACAGTATCTCACTCGCCGCCACCGCCACTATCGTTCGACAACAGGCTGCACGCTTCATTGGTGCAGAGTTACAGCTGGTCGGCATGTAGCTCACAGTCAGACATGACAGTCTCAGATTGTGAATGATGTTCATTCACAAATCTGACTGTCAGACGGTATGGGCTGCACGCCCATTGGCTGTAGCTCTGCACCAATCGGGCGGCAGCCCTACTGACAGTCAGTCGGCGGACGGCGGGCGCCAGGCGGTGGGATGCTGTCGCCCGCCGCTGTTGGGGAGCGGTGGAGGGGCTTGTGGGTGGGTGGGGACACCTAGACACCTGGGAGATGTTTGGGGGTTGTAATGTGACATTCTGCCCGCGATCGGGCTTTATGGTCCACTGACCACCGGGAGATATTCGGGCTGGGGGAGGGTTACTTCTCGCCCGCGATCGGGCACTGGGGAGGGTCATACACGCTCTGCCTGGGATTGGGCCTGGAGATGTGTGGGGGTTTCAAACTGTGATGCCCGCGATCGGGCTGTGGGAGATGTGGGGGTTTCATGTAACTGTGATGCCCACGATCGGGCTGTGGGAGATGTGGGGGGATTTCATGTAACTGTGATGCCCGCGATCGAGTTGCAGGGTGCGCCGGTCCTCGAGGGCTGCTGCTGCCTGCAGGTGGCCAGGCGCAATCCTGGGGATCGCGCACCCACATGCAAATGGCATGCAAATGGGGCATAAAGAGATGCAATGGCCCCCTGCGCCTTTGCATAAATTATGGCCCCATTTGCATGTCACCTTTTGAATATCGGAAATTTGAGCATGGCGCACGAATGTACTTGCCACCGCAAGTTTAATGCTCAACTCTGGCACTTGGCGGTGGCGCAAGTTCCACTGCGCTATGCGCAAGTGTGTGGTTGGAGTGATATTCAAAGGAGTTGCTCAATAGCGTAACCCTTTGAATATCACCGCCACACCACCGCGCAACTATTTTGAGCAGCACAGGGTTTGCGCCTCAGAATGGCGAGTTTGAATATCTGGGCCATGTTGTACTATATATATATATATATATATATATATATATATATTTTAGAGGCAAAAAAACTCTGTTTAATGATTCAGTTAGGGTTGTTCTACAGCAAAAATAGCGAGGAAATTCGGGGTTAGGATTGAAAGCTCCCTTTGGACTCCCCAGCCCAACCCCCCAACTGGCAACGGGGTGCACGTTGGGATCATCAGCCCTAACTCTCACCCCATCACATGTGTAAAGAAGCAGAGGTATAGGAGAATGGGGTGAGAGTTAGGACCGATGACCCTAACACGCACCCCTATGCCAGTTGGGGGGTGGGCCGGGGTCCAAGGGAGACTTTCAACACTAACCCCAGATTTCCTCACTTTTTCCACTGTAGAACAACCCTAACTGATGCATTAAACAGAGTATTTGCCTCTAATTTCCCTTCTTTTTGAGAATGAGGATGATAAATAGTGAATGAAATGCAGTGGCAGGAACACGGGACCCTTTGGGCCCCATGCTTCTGCCACATGATGTCTTGTTACATAGCAACAGGAACTGCAAAGCATATGCAAGCAGCAACAGTAGGCAAATTGTTATGGTAACAGCAACAATAAAGCCAACAGAAACAGAACACAAGTGCTTATGGAAAAGCAAACTGTTACATGCAAGGTCATGGTCCTGCAATTGTAACTGTTAATGGTAACAGTAACAGCAACAATAAAATCAACAGAAATAGAAATGCAAGCGCATATGAAAACACAAACCGTAACATGCACAGGCACAGTACTGCGCTTGCAAATGCAAATGGTAATGCTAACAGCAACAATAACACGGAACAAAACAGAAAAGCAAGTGCATACATAAACACAAACTGTTACGCACATGGTGGCATAGACGGGAACGGTGATTCGAATGGTAACAGAAGCGCAACTGGAAAGGCTAACTGATACAGTAACGAAAGGGCACACCCTGCTTTTCCCCAAAAACTGCATTGAAAAAACAAATTGAAAACAAAGAATGTATGCATTTTAATTGACTTTGGAGCAGAAGATTACGACTTAGAATACTAAATTGCTTATATTTCAGGAACCGTGTGACATAGAAAAAAAATTTACAATTTGTATGAATTATAAGTTTCCTGGCTAGTTTTATGCTTAGCCCCCATTTGGGGGAGGCTAAGCAATTTTTTGATGAAAAGTCCATATCTTGCACCATTTCCAAGATACGGGCCCCAAAAGACGCAATGGATACCATAATGTTATTCTATGACAAAAAGCATCAACTTCAGAGTGCCGCCCTGTAAAATTATTTTGCCAAACCAGCAAAAGGCACATCTCTGGGATATTGGCTTTTTTCCCTCCAAATATCAGAACAAATGGCCAAACCGTTATTTTGCAGCACTGCAGCAATGAATTCCTGTAACGCAGCAAATGCTGCAATGTTATCCTATGGGAAAACATTTCAACTTTGTAGTGCTGTAACTTTGCCACCCTGTGCTAATTCTTGACCAAACTACCAAAAGCCACATCTATAGGATATTGCCTTTCTTTCCTCCAAATTTCAAGTCAAAAGACCAAACTGTTCCCAAGATATTCAATATGAAAGATTACTACAATTTCCCTATCTATTCCACTATAAAAAATCTGGCCATCTTGTCCCTCCCTCGCAATCAAAGATGGCGATCAAAGAATTTGCAGACTCATGATCAAAGAATTTGCAGGCTCACCAACAAAGATTTAAAAACCTAATAAATCTGAAAATATTTCTGAGTTCCTCTTTGCATTACCACTCGTAATGCAGACAGTCGTCAGCAGGCCGTGGAGCTGAGATAAGGGCTGTGCCAGTCACTGGCTGGTGAAGGATGGGGAGGTGCTGGGTGAGCTTGGATGGATGGGTGGGGCTGGGAGACCACTAGACTACCAGGCATATTATAAACTCATAAATTCTTTCATTATGCTGGGTGGGAGGTGCTACACTACCAGGGATATAAAGAATCAGATATTATAAGACAATACAGCTCGGGGGCCACTAGACTACCAGGGATCATTATTACATTATTTTGGGTATGCACATGGGGCACAACAAAGCCCCCTAAGCAAAAATCACCTTTATTTGACAGTCTAGGGCACCCCTGGGCTGAAAAAAATAATTTTTAAATCTGGCCATCTTGTCCCTCACTTGCGATGCATGACTGCGATCAAAGATTCTCACGATCAAAGAATTTGCATGCTTGTGATCAAAGAAATTGCACGCTCATGATCAAAGAATAATAAATGGTGAAACACAGTTATTTGACCGATTTGAAGAGAACCAATTCAATGGTTCAATAGAACGGACCTTCCTGAGCAAAACCCACCCTCATTTGTGTCCCTAGCCCACCCCTGAGCTGAGATATTTGTGTTTTTTGGTCACGATACAAGATCACGATCAAAGATTCTTGTGATCAAAGAATTTGTCGGCTTGCGATCAAAGATCGTTAGCGAGCTGCGAATGAAGAATTTAAAAGCTAAAAAATCTAATTTATGACTGATTTTGATGAAACCAAAGCCATGGCTCCATAGAGCGGGGTCCCCTGAGTAAAACCCATCGAAGTTTTACTTCAGAAGTGACCCCTGAGCCGAGGTATTTGTGTTTGTGCAATCGGAAAACAGAAAACAAGATGGCGGACCTCGCGGTCAAAGAATTCCTCAGGATCAAAGATTCTTAAACCACCAGGCTGCAAATTCTTTGACTGCCAGGCAGAACGAGATGGCCAGAACCCCAATTCTTTGATTGTAAGATATACATATAAATTTTCCCGTTGACTTACAATGGGAACTTAAAAGTGCCATAACGTTTGAATGCCTTAATATTTTTTCACCAAATAAAAAGTGGCATGTTCAGCCACCAAAGCTCTTTCAAACAAGCCATCTTGCAGAGCAGCATACCACTCAACAGCCATGCAGGACCACATTAAGAATGCCAAAAGGTGCCTCCAAAACTGGATAATTTTGTATTTTTCAGCGCTTTCACACACAAAGACCAACACTCTGACAGAAAACACAATTTGGCAGATCAAGAGATCTTGTATGCCCCAACGTGTGTACCAAATTTTAGGCAAATTCATTGAACGGGTCCAAAGTTATTAACGTCCAAAATATTGACTTGAGTATGCAACTGGCCGCTCAACCCTAACTATAGTGGCACGACCATGCCACTATAATATATATACACTGATGTGTCAGCTATGATGAAGTGCAGTATCTTGCAGTAATGATGTCACAAAATCCTGTATGACAAATGGGTTTAATTGCTTTTGACTTACAATGGCCCCTGAAGTAAATTGCAATATTCTGTGACATTATGCAGCATTTCTTCACTTCATCTTGGCTTGACACATCTGTATTTACATTGTTCCTGACTGCAATTGGTGGTGGTGGTGGGGGGGAGGACCACAGTAGACACTGGTAATTTATATATATATATATATATATATATATATATATATATATATTTTAACATTCTGGCTGGCGATTGGTGGGGTATTTATCTAAACTTCCACCAGCACTTAAGAGCTTCTACCTAAGGCATAAAGATATCCCCATGGCACAGCTACAAACTGCCCCATGCTGGTATGACAATGTCCCTGTTGGGAAAAACATCCTGGACTTCATGAATAAATAGTTAAGTGCAAGTGCGCAGCTGTCCCAGATTTACACAACTTATTCCATCAGGGCTACAGCAGTACAAATTCTATCAAATACTGGACTGGACAGACATGAGATTATGAATGTAACAGCATAAAAATGAAGGGTCATTAAAAAACTACTGGGCACCAACAATAAGTCAAAAGCACACTTGAGGCATGGTCCTGGCACATGGGAACTGTCAATCTATGGAATCTTCTTCTAGTAGCCATCCTCCAAAAGAAGCAAGCCCACAAGGAGCAAACACTTCTGCAATACTCTTCTCAAATGAACCAGCCAAAATCAGTGCTGTGGGGAATTTTCAAATTCAGATGTAACAAAATTTCATGTAATTTTAAAAATTCTGTTGAATTTTGAAGGAAAGGGAAAAATGGAATTCCACCACAGATACATGTGGAATTAGTTTTTCTGCAACATTTCTGCGGAATAATATTCCATGGATCTCAATATTTTCTGCAGGAATGGTTGCAGTTTGATTTTTCACAGAATAAAATGCTGTTCTATTCCATGGATTACAGCAGCCAGAATTCCACAGAAGAACCAGCAAAATTCAAGCAGAAATTCCACCAGCAGAATGGTCATTCCACATAAATTACACTGGCAGAATTTTGCATTCCACAAAGCACTAACCAAAATGCAAATGAATAGTCCTCCAAAGGCAGAGTACATTTGTTCACATGAAGAAACTGTCAACACAACTTACCAGAAGCAAAAAAATACAAAATAGCATGGACAAAGTCTTATCTAACTGCTAGTGCTATTTTGCTGACAATGTTTCTTTTGCCTTTCTAAATCAGTAAAAAACACCTTCCTTCCTGCAGCAATAGAAATTTTGAAATGGGATCCGTACAATCACCCGACTATCAATGTTCTGACTGTTACTTGCCCGAATCCAGCTGCCCGTATCTCTCATCTGCCCGCAGCCCATCTTGCTGATCAATGTCTTCCCGACATAAGGTCACCAGCAAAAAAAGAAACATATGGTCAGCAATTTCCAGCAGTTATGGTCACATACATGGAAATCAGCTCTAGACCTAGAAACAGCACATTTTACAAGTCACCATGGAAATGCTCAGCTCGTGGAACATAGAAATCGGCTCTAGACTTAGACTTAGATTACAGACAGCACAGGTTACAATGCATTACAGTTCTTTTTTTTAGAAACACCACAGCTTACAAGTCACCATGGAAATGCTCTGCTCGAGGAACATAGAAATCGGCTCTAGACTTGGACTTAGATTACAGACAGCATAGGCTACTACAATTTACAATATTGTTTTTAGAAACAGCACAGTTTACAAGTCACCATGGAGAGTTGTAACCTGTGCTTTGTCTTATCCCTGCTGTTTATTCGAGCTGAGCATTTCCATGGTGACTTGTAAGCTGTGCTGTTTCTAAGAAAAGTATTGTAATGCATTGTAACCTGTGCTGTCTGTAATCTAAGTCTCAAGCCGAGCTTTGTATGTGATTGTATGTTTCTGCTGAAAATTGCTGCCTGTATATTTTTTTTTACTAATAGCTTGTGTGCTGCTTAAAAACTGCTGCCGTAGCCGAGCATTTCCATGCTGACTGTGGCAAGCATACTCACTGTTAGTTGTAACCCCCTAATAGCTGCAATTGCTTGTGTGGTGCTTAAAAATTACTGCTCGGATGTTTCTTTTTTTGTTCATATGTTGAGGTCGGGAAACTGATTGAGCGGTAAGATGAACGTCCTCCACGTTCTGACCAGACCAGACAGTACTGGTCGGGAACTTGAATACGGGCTAATTACTGTCGATAAATTGGGAGTCAGGAGATCGTATCAGACCCGTTGAAACAGTCAGAGATTCTCAAGTGAAAAAAACTTATATTTTTACCTATTCTTTTACTTGTAAAATTTAAATTCTTTAGCTTGTTCTCCCTTTATCAGCACAACTGTTAGCTGTTTAAAGTTCATGAATTATTAATGTTTGATGGTGAAGTTCAGTTTTGTTTGTAGCATAGTTTACATTTCATTTACATATTCAAATAAATTCAAAGTGTAGTTGTTGAATAATTCATGATGCTTCTGAGAATGTCACTTGTGATTGGTCAGTTTTGTAAGTGTTTGCATTGCATATTCATTACGGCAGCAATAGTCTTGTTGCCAAACCAGCTCACTGTCTAAAATTTCCTAAATAAAATGGAAAAAAGAGAAACAGTTCTGCATTCCTGAGAATTATTACTTAGAATTTTTTTTTCCAGAATAATGAACTTAAACCTCCACACAACACGATCCCGACTACTGAAAGCATGTCACTTCCCAGTGCCAACTGCACACATTATCACAGACAAGTGGCAGCACACAGCAGTGTGAATGCACAGTGCAAAGAAAAAAAAGGAAACTAAATTGAAAAACCTGAAAAAAAATGTCATTACTGCAATTGGACTTATAATCACAATAATGACCTCACAGCCATTCATCTTCTGGGGATTAACAACTGGCCAGTTGGCCCTCTCTCTCGGCCAGTCGTTAATTCCAAGGAAATGACTGTCTGTGAGGTCATTATTGCTTAATTATAGAATAGAAGCATAATGCTGATGTGACTATGTTACCCTTGGGCCCAGTCTTTGTTCATCAGTGCATTTCATACAAGTGTGTTAGAGTTAGGGAACTGGGCCTGAATGCAGTTTTTGATGGACGGCCAATAAGACTGTTGAGATTCTTGTGGATGATGAGCATACAGTGACATCTCTGACGAGACTTCAGAATCTTCTTGACCTCATTTTTTATTGGTAGGTATTTGTAATACTAGTAATACAGTACTGGTAGGAGTGTGAAGGGGGTTTAGAGGGCTTTTCTCCCTGAAATGAAACAATCTGCAGTGCGTGTGTGTGTGTGTGTGTGCGTGTCTGTGTATATGTGTGTGTAGGGGAGTGTGGGGGATAGAGCCCCCTGATCATCTTTATTTCAGTCAACTCCCTAGACTGGTACACTGTTGACTGACCCCTAGCAACAGTCGGCTCTCTGACATCATCATCATAATCTTGTCCTCCATCTTTGTCCCTCAGAATCTGCAGTGACTACAGGAGCTGATTTCCAATGTGTTGCTGCGGCATTCAGCCCCTGGGTAGGCCCCCTACTGTAGGTTGACTAACTCCCAACAGTCCAAACTCTTAAAGACTGGGATTTTCAAAGGGCTGGGTGAAGCACTTGTATCCATATTTCAGACATGTGCTGCATCCAGGCAAATGTATCAGGATGCTTGCATCATATTTCCAAACATACTGACACATGTGTGACACTTCCAGCAGTTTATGGAAAAAGAAAAGAGTTGTGTCAAAATGTTGATGTACTCATGATATTCAGAGTGAGATTGACATGAGATGCACATGGATGTTGGACAACCTTTTGTTGGTCTAACCATGTGGGTGGATGTCGATTGGCCACATTCTAGAAAAGAATATGGCCCTTTGAAAATGCTGCCCCAAATCCTTTCAGATATCAGTGCAAATCACTGCATGGTATTCTGCTTTTTTAATATGTCTCTGTCCAAGTTTTCATCAGTATACTTTGCTGTGTGAGTATAGGTATTGCTGAAAAATGGGATCCAGACATATTAAAATAAGCACCCCTCTGATTATTTGAATTGTCCCCACCCCATCAAGATCATCTATACACACCTCCCGTTCCATAAGCACCCAGATTCCAAAATGAATCAGGGCCAGCAGGGCAGATCTTACAAGGATTGGCTTAAGGCACTGCGCATGTACTCACTAGAGGCTACACAAGGGACCAGAGATATGAGAGACCGTCAAGTTCTAGAAAGGAATGAACAAGGTGAACTATGAGGAACTATTCATCAGGAGTAGTGGATCAGAAACAAGCGAACATGCGTGAAAACTGACGGGAGAGGGCAGGTTCAAAAAGAATGTGAAGTTTTACAGAAAGGGTGATGGGTGGAGAGTGTTAAAGAATGCATGGGATACATACAAGGGAGTCATAGTGGAAAGGAAGAAGTGAGGGAGAAAGAATTGTAGAGTGAGTGTTACAGTATCTGCAGTAATAGTGTAGGTAGGGTGGAATGGGCAGACTGGATGGGTCAAGCGGTCCTTATTTGCCATCAAATTCTGTTTCTTTTTTTTTATTAACATTTTATTGAACTTTAAAAGAGCATTAACAATACAGCCACATCACAAACATAATGGGCAACTCCACACAATTTACAATTTCTACATATTTAAATCCATAAGAACCATACTAAGCACAGCAAAACTGATTAAAGCAAATGGATTACAACATGAAAAAAAAAAAGAATGGAGATAACACAGAAATATTTAGCACTGACTGGTCGGATACCCACACCCTAACAAACCCGGTGGACCCTGGTGTGGCATAATAATTAAAAAAATAAACAAGACACCTGTCTGTAAAAACCAAAAACTTAGACAAAGCAACAAAAATGAAATCATAAGAGGGGTGAGACAGAGGTCTAAAGCCCAAAACCGCTGCAATGGACCCAGAATGATAAGTTGAGGCCCAGACAAGAAGAGTCAGTGCAGATATGATCCCCACACTTGATCATATAGAGCAGCCTTACCCGCTACTAAATAGGGCAAGAGTTCTGGACCAGCTAAGCTATACATACATACTCTCATTCCTCCAGGGTAGAAACTGCTTCTGATATCCATGTCCTGTAAATGACATGCTTAGCTTCTGAGATGGCAGCCATAAACCAAAGATGATGAGGTCTGTGCTGAAGAGGTAACCAGTTGGTGTTGTCCGAGATCAAGTGAGAAGCATCCAAGGGAACCCTGCACCAGAGCACTGCAGAGAGTCTGGCCAGCAGCACAGACCACCTGACCTGTGATTTAGGACAGGACCATAGAACATGTAACAAAGTATCATCACATTGGTGGCATCTCCAGCAATTAGAATTGCTGGTAAAATTCATTTTTTTCAACAGATCTGGTATCCTGTACTACAAATGAATGTCTTCCACTGCATGAACCTCCCCCTCCCACATCCTGACAAGAACCATGGACACCAGACCTGCAGTAGTCCCAATCATCTTCAGTTAAAGCCAAGCTTCCTCTCCCCTTCTGGACTTCAATAAATGCATCGAAGGAGCAAATTCCTTCAGGAGTCCTGTATAGACTTGGCTAATTTTTGGAGGTCGAGAAACACCAGAATCCCTACCTGCTAATCCTAGAACATTATGCCAGATACCCTTCCGAGGCAAATTCTATGTTTCTATGATTCTATTATTGAACCATGGAACAGTCTTCCAGCTAATGTTGTGGGTGCCAAAACCATTATTGGTTTCAAGCACTGCTGGGACAGAGTGAGGGGTGTAGTAGTTAGTCAGAGTGTTAGCAGTAAAACAGGGAGAATTGGGTGGACAGTGTGGGGGAAAACCTTATACACTCTAGTCAACATGTCTCGAGGTTGATACAGTGCTACTGGCAAAAGAGATTGAACATTGGTCTTTTTTTGCTGTCATTGTCTATGTTTCTGTGTTTCTGTTCACAAAAGAGCATACATAGCTTGTGAACTCTTAAGTACTATGTTATTGTCATTTAATTAAGTCAGTGTTTAAGTTCTGAATAATTTGAGGTAATTGAAATTTTTCTGTAATAATTTTTCATGTTAAAAAATAGTTCACAGTCAGAATGAAGGAATGCAAAAATACAGCTTTTTTTTGTGTAATTTGGACATATTCATACTCTTTCTGGAGCCTAAGGTGCTGCTCCATTTGTAGACACCTCTCTTGATCAAGAAGAAAAGATGCCTGCCTCCTAGCATAACTTGTAGGGGTGCAGAGAACCTTCTGCTCCTGCCAAGAATCACCAGTTCTGCTACTGCTGCCCCAGAGGATGCCTGGGAAGAGGCAGAGCAGTTGGACCATGGTGGGCTCCAGGAGGGTGGGGGTGTTGGGAAGAGTAGACACTCTGCAGCCTGTTCCACTGCTGAATTCCTTCACTATACTGGCAGGGTGGGGGTAGCCAGAAGGAAAACCCTGTAGCAATGGAAAGGGAATAGAGGTGGGCAAAAGTTACGAATTCCACTTCTGTGATATTTTGGAATTTTCAGAAAATTTTCCAAACTTTTGCCATTAGCGAGATCGGAATCTTCCAAATGTGTTTGGTGGATTTTCACCCTGCTCTGCAGAATTTTGGGGCTGAACTGTGGATTAATAAACATGAACTGTGGAGTAATATTTCTGAGGTATAACCCCAACCCCTGCCTTTTTGCCAAAATGACAGGTGGCATGCTGTTGGTGCTGGCAGCAATACCTGGTGGAGACCTGGGTTTGGGGAGGATGAGGTTACCTGGCACAAGGGGACCTAGGTTTGGCTACTCTGCACAGGGGCACCCAAGTAAATACAAACACAGGAAGCAATAACTGTAATGTCCAGAACCAGGAATGGGATTTTTCAGTGTGGCTTTTATTCATAACTAGCTGAACACAACAAAGCATACATGGACCCTCAGGGGCTACATTTACTGATAATGCAGATTAGAGACTACAAGTGGTCCACTTGAAGAATGAACCCATTTCTACTGTTTTCAGGCTCTGGACCCACCAGGCACACAGCCCCTTGCATGCGCTTAGTACACAGTTCGACTGGCCCGCCCCTGCTGGCCACATTGACTGGCAGTTCATTGGAAGAATGAACCCATTTTACTTGTTGTGGCTCCCCACACCACTTAGAGTCTGCGACCCCTAGAGAGATTTCCTTCTTACTTCTTCTGACTCCCATCTCACAAAGAGAATTCTTTACCCATGTTGTGGCTCCCCACACCACTTAGAGTCTGCGACTCCGAGAGATTTTCCCATTTGCACCCATGTCTGGGTACTTCCCTCATCACTGGCCAAGTGCATGAGGTAAGTAGCAATCACAGCAGAAATCCGTACAGGTGGACCTGGTTACTAAAGATGGGGTGGGGGTTCCCACCTCCAGCTCCCACAGCCCATACCCGGCCATTTCTCTGGACAAACTGAAACTTCAAAATGTAGATTAAATGGTGGATGAACTGTCGCACCCCCTCTACAACATTACTTGAATCCACACAGTACTTTAGCTTTTGACACTACTCCATTTGTTTGTCCTAGTACTATAGGCCTCCCAAATAGTAGTTCAAATCCCAGATTTCTTCACACTTCCCAGGCTGAAGAAACACATTTTTTGCCCTCTATATTAGAGCAAACACTCACCCTTTCGTTGCAGGTGCCCCACAGGCGAAGTACAACTTTTTCCACTCTTCAAGCACTAACCGAAACTGTAAAAGGCAGCTTTCTTTCTTTAGCAGAAGTTAGGGGATTGCCCCTGGAATCTACATGGGGATACTTTACTTTCTCCCCCCTCTCGGAGGGAGGGGGCACTGAGACCCAAACAGTGGTCTCCAGCACTTGAGCACTGGACACTGACCTTCTTGCTTCAAAACAAACAGGAGACTCCCTTCCTGCTTGCAGGCAAGCAGGAGACTGACTTTGAAAACTCCCATCATTCTATCTCACTCCCTCAGCTGCAGATTCCAATGTGGCTTATGCAGCTGCGACAGTTCTATTGATGATGTCATCTCTCAGTCTCAGCTGAGACTGAGAACAGAGTGAGACAGTGTGAAACCCATTTAACTGGAGTTTCACTAGCTGCCTTCCCTGCCTACCACTAGGTCTTACTGGGATTCAAGTAACCCCGGGTAACAAGGGGTTACACTCGCCCTTGACCAGGAAAATGACTGTCCCCAGTCATTATGCACCTGGCCTTAGGCCATCCCACCCTCTGTGCTACCTGCAGAGGGGGGTGATCAGGCCCCCTCCTACCATGTGCAAGCACAGGCAGGCAACACTAAGGGCCTAGAGGCCTATAGCTGACATATCAGCCTCTACACTATCCACTTACTATGGACACCCAGTGGCTCTGGTAGAACCATCCAGAGCATAGCTCTGATAGATCAGCACTGCAGTCTCTACTGCAGGTCAGGGCCACAGCCTGTCCATCCCCCCTAATCCTCTAGGGAAAACCTATCTGCCTCTAACATAATATTCCAAAACAAAAAAAAAACCCGGGGACCTCCCTGACCTTGGGCAACCTGCAACCACACCATTAAAATACTAATTACTGCCTCCTCCCTACCCCCACTACCACACCTGTGGAAGGAAAGGGTTAATATAGCAACAACCATAACAATAACAACACAGTACTTTAAATTTCTAAACAATAAAGCACTGACGAGGAACTCCAATGAGCCCCCCCCATCCTCTCTTCTGTCTTCCCAGGAACACCTGTAAGAAAAAGAAAGACAAAACACACTCCTAATCTACATACACAGTCTACCTAAACAACCTCTACCATACAAAACACTGAACAATCCCAAAAAGATTTTTTTAGAAAAAAGGTAGAAAAACAGTATTTACGTTAGAGTACAATAATTACATTATTTACAATACACATTTGGGGTGATGGAGTGCCCTAAAAGTCCCAACTAGTGACCACAAGGCCCAAAGGCTAGTCCAATAAAGAGTCTCTCCTGGGCTGGAGCCCGGTGAAGCACAGTTCTAACAGGCCAAAGTCCTGAAGGGGAGAGTCTTTGCGGACAGTTCACACATTTTTGAAGTCTGTAGTGTAGGGTGTGTACTGCAA
This sequence comes from Neoceratodus forsteri, assembly GCA_016271365.2. Taxonomy (NCBI): domain Eukaryota; kingdom Metazoa; phylum Chordata; order Ceratodontiformes; family Ceratodontidae; genus Neoceratodus; species Neoceratodus forsteri. The sequence goes on along the minus strand of CM028132.1, from coordinate 228,151,725 downwards.
TGTCATAAAGATAGAAAAGTTTCAGACTTACCAACCATCTGTAGTACAAGAATCTGCACGAACCTGCACCCTGCCGAAGACTCTCCCTGGCAGCATTTCTTCTGATACAGCTGGGTGGACATCTTCCAGGTACCACAGGAGGGCACATCTGGAAACAGCTGGGCTGTTGTCATATCTGGAGACGGAACCTTAGAACAGGAACAAAAAGAAAAACAGCTGGTCTGACATCATCTGATTACCAGGCAATGAACAGGAAACAGCTGGGATGGTGTTCTCTCTGGATCTGAAGTTATCTGGTGGGCCAGTGGATGGTTGCTGGACAGGACAGTACACTGTAGACTGATGAATGTGGAGCACCTGAGTCCCGGTTATTTATATTGGTGGATCAATAAGGGCACTTCACAGTCTAGTGTGGCAGTATTGACTACCACTGCTCGGCTCTCCATTTTGTAGGCATGGGCTTAATTGCTGGGAGGTCCTTGCACTGAGGCCAATAGTACCAGGGGTCAGGGGCTTGAATTATTACTCTGTCTGGGCGCACATAACTCACACAGTGGGAGATTTCACGTCCCTCTCTGTCCGCTATTCTCACTCTGTCCATAAACAGTGTCCTGCCTCTCTTCCACTGGGTATATTTTTCGTGGAACAGTCTATTCTTTACATGCTGGTTGGCCCCAGAATGCACATTTTTCATTGCTTCATCCCAGATCCAGGATTTCCTGCAGTCCTCAATCTCCTCCCAGACTCTCCGAGGACAGGTAGGAAAGGTCATACCATAGATCTCATTGGCCTTTCTATGAACCAGTCTCTCCTCTTTACTTGCTTTGGTCAATCTGAGACCGCTGGCCTGGCTTGGAGGTGGCCAGTCCTGGTTCTGCCAGCTTTGCGTTCTCAAGGAAATTAAAAACGGATCCCTGACTTCTTCCTCTTGTAAAGCCAGGGCAGTGGCATCACCACCTTCTTCAACACATTCCTCCGAGGCAAGCTCTTGAGGCTGTGTACCCGTTCCTTTGTCACAAGGCCACATAGGTTCCCCCTTATCTTCCTCTTCACTGAGGATCTGAGCCCAGGAGTGAGCAGTCATTCTCACCCCCGAGACTATCCATTCATCAATAGGCGCGGAGGTTGACAGCTCCCATTCAAAGGCCTCCCGCATCTCATCTTCATCTAAGAGACTTGGGCTAGGCCCCCCCACCCAGGGGTCTATTGATGCTTTATCCAAACTTTCTTTCTGAGATCCAGCATCCAAAACTTCAACTTCTGGTTCAGTCTCTAATTCGGCACCCTCTAGCTTTGTGCCACACTCCCCCGAGGGACCTTCCTCCACAGGCTCCACCTGGTGCTGTGTGCTGCCAACTGCAGATTCCTGAATTTTTGTCCATGTGGGGGCCAAACGAATTGGAGGTGCTTTGTACAAGCCATATTTTTGAAGGCATCCAGCACAGTGAGGAATCATGAAGACGTCCCTTCCAGAACTCAAGCATATTTGGCATACACGCACTGGATAATTAGGAATCGCCACATCAGGAGGCAGTTGCCCTCCATAGCACCACTTTTCAATATCTCTCAGTCTATTTATGCTGCTGTTACTGCAACTCGGGCATGATCCGATATGAGGGCTGGTCCTGAGGCCATAACTGCAGAAAAATAAACAAAGTTCACTGTAACTGAAAGTCCCACTTTAATGAACACACTCTGTAGTTTTAAAATGGCTCCTCTGCTGCTGTGTTTACTTTACTACCCCACCCTGTAATGGCAGCGGCAGCACTCCTGTGCATCAACATTTAGAATCTGGGTCAAGCCGCTGCACACTCGATTTACACCAGCTACTGATAACTTTTACTCAAACTGCACAACTTGCTCTGGTTTGGCTTTACACTCATTTACAGGATTTTCCTTGGACTTTTCACAAGCTTGTAACATTCATTTATTTCACAGTCCCTCTAAAGCTTCAGGTTTCAGCACAGGATTGCCTGCTTCTACTAGTGTTGCATACTGCTACAACCCACAGTCTCTCTCTGGCTGCAAACTTTAAACTGAGGCTATTTTCACTTCCATGCACACATTCAATGGCTTTACAGACTTGCACTTGCTGGCAGGACTTCACACAGTCGTTACTTGCAAAGTGACTACACTGCTGCACACACATTTTATATGGCATTACTGAAAATCACTGTTTGAGCAGTTTTTGGGTTATTTATTTACTGTGATAGTAGCAATTTGCTGCGATGGGTTAAAACGGCCTGCAGCCAGTTCTTGAAGGCCTTGGAACACAAATGGGCAGGCAGTCTTAGCGATCATCGTTTTCAGCACCAAACTCGCTGTTTCCACGATCGATTTGCAGGTAGAACCCGATTTTAAACTTAAGTCTATTTTTTACTGTTTACAGCGCTTTGAATCCTCCATGACGCTCCTCCATTGTCAGTACACGCACTACACTCTGTCTCCCTCTCGAATGCTGAGGCAGTCTCTGAAGAGCTGGCTGAGGGGCGAGACCAATTGTAACCTGACCAACCACACGACGCCATGCGAATGCGCCTCTTCTTCCTCGCGAGGGCTCCTCTCCTCACGGCGATCATCGAGCAGGCAAATTTAAACTGTAAAATGCACTTTTTTTTTCTTCAACTGATTTCATGGTGGGAGCCCATTTCAACCATGTAACATTGCCATTAACTCTGCAGTCTCTCCATTTACGTAGAAAGCATTTCCAACATCCAGGGCATAATTTCTCTGTTGCTACCCCTAGTCTTCCACACTTTCCTTCATAGAATTCATTTTAGAAGCATTTCAAATGTCCAAGACACCATTTCTCTGTTGCTACCCCTAGTCTTCCACACTTTTCCTCACAGAATTCATTTTAAAAGCATTTCAAACATCCAGGGCACCATTTCTCTGTTGCTACCCCTAGTCTTCCACACTTTTCCTCCACAGAAGTCATTTTAAAAGCATTTCAAACGTCCAGGGCACCATTTATCTGTTGCTACCCCTAGTCTTCCACACTTTTCCTCACAGAATTCATTTTAAAAGCATTTCAAACATCCAAGGCATAATTTCTCTGTTGCTACCCCTAGTTTTCCACACTTTTCCTCACAGAATTCACTTTAAAAGCTGACAAAAACGCTGTAAACAATTTTTGATGATGCAGGACAAGGGCACACTCTTTGGCTTTACAGCTCCTTGGTAAACAGTTAGCATTTTTTAAACAGCAGCACAAGATTCACAGCACACAGCAACACACTAGGGAAATTGCTTCAGCTTTTTGGGCTACCCACTGCCAGATAGCCAAAATGCTAACCCCCTTGCCCAAGCACCTTCCTTCCCGAACAAATCCAAAGCGATGCCTCCATTTTTGTAACCCCCACCCCTGCCTTTTTGCCAAAATGACAGGTTGCATGCTGTTGGTGCTGGCAGCAATACCTGGTGGGGATCTGGGTTCGGGAAGGATGAGGTTACCTGGCACAAGGGGACCTAGGTTTGGCTACTCTGCACAGGGGCACCCAAGTAAATCTGAACACAGGAAGCAATAACTGTAATGTCCAGAACCAGGAATGGGATTTTTCAGTGTGGCTTTTATTCATAACTAGCTGAACACAACAAAGCATACATGGACCCCCATGGTGCTACGTTTACTGATAATGCAGATTAGAGACTACAAGGTGGTCCACTTGAAGAATGAACCCATTTCTACTGTTTTCAGGCTCTGGACCCACCAGGCACACAGCCCGAACTTGCATGCGCTTTTGGGTACACAGCCCGACTGGCCTGGCTCCCCTGCTGGCCACTTGACTGGTGGTTCATTGGAAGAATGAACCCATTTTACTTGTTGTGGCTCCCCACACCGCTTAGAGTCTGCAACCCCTAGAGAGATTTCCTTCTTACTTCTTCTGACTCTCATCTCACAAAGAGAATTCTTTACCCATGTTGTGGCTCCCCACACCACTTAGAGTCTGCGACTCCTAGAGAGATTTTCCCATTTGTGACCCACATCTAGGTACTTCCCTCATCACTGGCCAAGCGCATGAGGTAAGTAGCAATCACAGCAGAAATCCATACAGGTGGACCTAAAGATGGGGGGGGTGTTCCCACCTCCAGCTCCCACAGCCCATACCCGGCCATTTCTCTGGACAAACTGAAACTTCAAAATGTAGATTAAACGGTGGATGAACTGTCGCACCCCCTCTACAACATTACTTGAATCCACACAGTACTTTAGCTTTTGACACTACTCCATTTGTTTGTTCTAGTACTATAGGCCTCCCAAATAGTAGTTCAAATCCCAGATTTCTTCACACTTCCCAGGCTGAAGAAACACATTTTTTGCCCTCTATATTAGAGCAAACACTCACCCTTTCGTTGCAGGTGCCCCACAGGTGAAGTACAACATTTTCCGCTCTTCAAGCACTAATCGAAACTGTAAAAGGCAGCTTTCTTTCTTTCTTTAGCAGAAGTTAGGGGATTGCCCCTGGAATCTACATGGGGATACTTTACTTTCTTCCCCCCCAGAGGAAGGGGGCACTGAGACCCAAACAGCGGTCTCCACCACTTGAGCACTGGACACTGACCTTCTTGCTTCAAAACAAACAGGAGACTCCCTTCCTGCTTGCAGGCAAGCAGAGACTGACTTGAAAACTCCCATCATTCTATCTCCTCCTCTCCTGCAGATTCCAATGTGGCTTATGCAGCTGCGACGTTCTATTGGTGATGCTGGTCTCTCAGTCTCAGCTGAGACTGAGAACAGAGTGAGACAGTGTGAAACCCATTTAACTGGAGTTTCACTAGCTGCCTTCCCTGCCTACCACTAGGTCTTACTGGGATTCTAGTAACCCCGGGTAACAAGGGGTTACAGAGGAATTTTATTTCACAGTTCAATGGATTATTCTGCAACACATGTAATTATTCGGCAGTTTAGTGATCAGTTTTGGACTTCTTTCCTTTAGTTTAATACATTGATCAATAATGCATGCATTCATTTTGCAGTTCAGTGAGGTACTGAACTACAGAATAAATGCGTGAATTGAGGATTATTGTATTAAACTGTGGAAAAAAGATTCTGAAGATCTGACCACTGACATTGATCATTCTGAGGATGTTTTTTTTCTGCAGTTTAATACAATCATCCACAATTCATACATTTTTCCACCATTCAGAACTGGAATTTCTGCAAAAGTTGCTAATTTGATTTCCAAACTTTCATGGAAGTGAAAGTCCGACTTTTGTGGAAATTTCACTGGTGTAAGTTTTGTCAAACATCTCTAGAAGGGAGAAATTAGGGGGCCTCGGAAGGGGAAGCCCCAAGGAGGGAAGAAGAGGCCCTCAGACAAGGAGGAAGCAGCTGGTAGTGGGGGACACTATCATCTCGGAGATAGACTGGGAGTAAGCGGGAAGGAGACTGCGGTGAAGTGCCTGAGAGGTGTTTCAGCTTGGAGGAATGGCAAGTGGATCCAGAGGATCGCTAGGGCAGCAGGAGATGGTAGTAATCTAAATGTCATTGTCCATATGGGCACAAATGACCTGACATAGAACAAGACAAGCATACTGCAGAGAAATTTCATGGAGCTGGGGAAGGATCTCAGTCAGGTAACATACATGGTGGCTTTTACTGAGGTGTTATCTGTGTATAATCAGGGAGAGGAAAGGACACTCTGCAGTAAGGCTTTTTTTATATAGCTGTTTTCCCACCGTGGCCACCTGCACCTTTCTTCGGGTCCTCCCCCTCTAGCTCCTGACTCATAGAAACATAAAAACATAGAAGCTGATGGCAGAAGGAAACCACTAGGTCCATCTAGCCTGCCCATTTGTTTTAGATTTATTTTGACACTATAGTTGCCCTTTGTAGTCATCACTCCCTTGTGTCTGTTACATGCATTCTTAAATCCCCCCACAGTGTTGACCCCCACAACTTCTTGTGATAGGCTGTTCCAAGCATCCACCACTCTTTCTGTGAAGAAAAATGTCCTGGTGTTGGTAGAAAACCTCCCTCCTTGCAGCCTGAGGTCATGTCCCCTGGTCCTAGAGCTCTTGTTGAAGTGAAAATGTTCCTGTGCCTGTACCTTGTTAATGCCTTTTATGTACTTGAATGTTTCAATTATGTCCCCTCCCTCTCTTTTCTCTGCTCCATGAAGTACATATTCATTTGCCTAAGTCTTTCCTCATAGGACACATACTGCAGACCCTGAATAATTTTCATCACCTTTCTTTGTACTGTTTCCAACTGGTCAATGTCCTTCCTGAGGTAAGGCCTCCAGAATTGGACTCCATATTCCAGGTGAGGCCTGACCAGTGATCGATACAGTGGTAGTACCAACTCTCTCTTCCTGCTTGTGATTCCCCTCCCAATGCAGCCCAGCATTCTGTTGGCCTTCATTGTTGCCTTCTCACACTGCTTACTAATCTTCAAGCCATCTGAAATTATGATTCCCAGATCTTGTTCCAGGTTTGAGGCTGCCAGTCTTTCACCACCTAGGTAATACTCCTTTCTTGGGTTTTTCTTTCCTATGTGCATGACTTTGCACTTTTTGGCATTAAATCTCAGCTACCACACTCCAGACCATTCTTCTAGTTTCTTAAGGTCAGCTTCCATCTTGCTCACTCTTTCTGGGGTGTCCATCCTGCTACATATCTTGGTGTCATCTGTGAACAGACACCCCTTCTCTTCCAGTCCATCAGTGATGTCTGCTATAAAAACATTGAAGAGCACAGGCCCTAGCACTGATCCCAGGAGCACCCTGCTGGTCACCCTGCCTTCCATCGATTGCGCTCCATTAACCTGTACCCTTTGGGTTCTGCCTTGTAACCAGTTTTGTACCCATCTGACTACTTCTGGACCAGTCCCTCAGTGGTCAAGCTTCTTTACCAGCCTTCTGTGTGGAACTGAGTCAAAAAGCCTTTCTAAAGTCTAAGTAGGCCACAACCACTGCCCCACTGTCCTCCACTATTTTTGTAGTGTAGTCAAAAAACTCAAGCAGATTTGTCTGGCATGACCTACCTGCTGTGAAATAGTGCTGTTTAGGGTCTAGTTGGCCACTAGTTTCGAGGAATGCTATGATGCTCATTTGAGTAGTGTCTCCATTAGTTTCCCTACTATAAGACATGAGAATCACTGGTCTGTAATTACTAGCTTGTTTGCAGCTGCCTGATTTGTGAAGTGGAATTACTAGTGCCTTTTTCCAATCTTCAGGTACCACACCACTCTTCAAGAATTTTATGAATAGAAGTGCCATAGGGGCTGCTCATTCTGTCCCCAGTTCCTTAATGATTCTGGGGTGCATCTTGTCTAGTCCCATGGCTTTGTCTGCTTTTAGTTTATTTAGCACCTCCTGTACTTCTTCTATAAAGGGACTCATGTCTACCCCAACTCTGGGTGTTGTGTTTTTTCAGGACTGGGCCATCCTCTGGGTCCTGTTTGGTAAACACCGAGCAGAAATATTAGTTGAGGATTTCGGCTTTCTCTGGGTCATATTTGTGCATTTCCCTTCTTCAGTAGAAATCTTTACTATCCCTCCCTTTTGTCTTCCTATGTTCCCTACTGTATCTAAAAAATGATTTGTCTACTCTCTTTGCCCCTTCTGCTATCTTTTCCTCTGTCTGGGCTTTTGACTTTCTAATTTGTTTGTTTGACGCTCTCATTGTTTCCTTGTACAACTCCCAGTCTTTCTCAGTTTTGGTTTCCTGGTATATGCTATACGCCTTCTTTTTTCTTTGACTGTGGTAGCCACTTCCTTGGAAAATCATAGAGGATTTATTTTTCTTTTTGCTTTGCTGACCCATCTGGCACATTGATCTGTGTCAGTCTTTATTGCTGTCTTGAGTCTCCCCCACATTACCTCCACCTCCTCAACCTCTATTTCCATTAACTGATTACTTATGTCATTCCTCATTTATTGGAAGCCAGCCTTTCTGAAATCTAGCACCTTTATCTTTGAGTGACTGGTGTCCTGTGTTATGTTTACCTTAAAGCTTACCATGTGATGGTTACTGTTGCCCATATGATATCCCACTTTGATGTCCTTGATTCTTTCTGAGTTTGTGAGGACAAGATCTAGAATGGCATCTCCCCTTGTTGGGTTTTTAGCAAGTTGGCACAGTCCTGCACCTTGTAGTGACAATAAGAAGTCCCTACTTCTTGTTGTTGCTGCTATTAGTGTGCTCCAGTTAATAACTAGTAGGTTGCAGTACTCCACCAGTATTACTTCATCTTTATCAGACATTTTGTGGATTTCCTCTGTTAGGTCTTTGTCTTCTTTATCTCCTTGATTTAGGGGCCTGTACATGACACTGACTCTGAAAGGTTTTCCCTTGCCCATGTCTACAGTTAGCCACAGTGACTCAAAGTTCCCAGGTTGCCCTTTTACTGCTGTGGCTTTTATTTCCTCCCAAATGTAAATGGCTTCCCCCCGTCTTTTTTTGCCCTGCCTATCTTTACTGAACAGATTGCAACTGGGAATGGCCGTATCCAATCTGTGGTTTTCCATGAACCATGTTTCTGTTACAGCCACCCATTCCAACCTTTCTGTTTCCAAAAAGGCTGTTAGTTTGAGAAGTTTGATGGTTAGGCTCCTACTATTTGCAACCATTGCCTTCCAGGAATGCACATTCTCTTTGGCACGAGGTTGTACCCTCTTCCTGGACTGCTCCAGTTTGCTCTTTCCAGCCAAGAGATTATAGAGGTTGCTGGTTCGGGCAGATATTGGCTCTGATTTGTTTTCTAAGGATGCATGCACACATTTGGCATTTTGGGGAGTGATGACCGGCACACTGACTGTAGGGGTGTAAGCTGCATCACACTCCCCTTTATTTAGTTTAAACTACCTGTATAGACATTAAATTTTTGTCCGAGTTCTTGGACACCTTCTCTGTTTTGGTGCAATCCATCGTATTTATAAAAAGCTCTTTCCCAAAAGTTGTGCCAGTTACCTATGTCATGGTATTCTTTGTCTTGGCACCAATTACACATCCATGAGTTGAATTTGCCTACTTCAATCTCTCTGACTCGCTTGATGCCTTTTCCTTTTTCCCATACTGGCAGCACTTCTGAGAAGGCTAATTTGGAAGGAAGGGAAGACAGTTTGTCTGCCAGGTCCTTAAGGTGTTTCTTGGCCTCCTGAACTGTGTGATTTGTCAAGCCATTGGTACCAAGGTGTATTGTTATATGTGTAACATCCCCTGATTCCTGCACAATTGTCTTTATCTGGTTAGTGTCCCTGCTTGTAGAGGCTCCTGGTACACACTTTGCCACAAAGTCGCTTTTAACATTTTGTGTTAGGTGGAGTTTCACTCCTTAGATCATGGAATCCCCGATTATGAGAATTTTGCTTTTGTTTATATTTGTGTATATTTATTTTGAGTTTTATTATTTTTGTTGTTATTGCATTTGGTTTTGGTATTCTTGTTGGTTATACTTTGAGTATTAGTATGTTTGTTTTTATCATAGTTTGTATTGGTTTTAATTGGCATGTTAGCCTTTTTTGGTGGTTTGATTTCTTTACCTTGTATTACTTTGTCTGTGGTTGGTAGCATTGGAGTGAACCTGTTTTTTGTTTAGATGGCTGGGAAATGCTCCTGGTTTTTGGCTTCATTTCTGGGCCTCCTAAGATGCCTCTTTTTTCTTACCACCAGCCAGTCTCTGGGCCCTGCATCGAGTCCTGTCCCCTGGTTGACACGCTGGTACTGGTAGTGGGGTGTTTAGAAGGTGTGCTATAGAGTTCCCTGTATTGGAGGTCATATATTATAGTCCAAGTGTCACAGGGTGCTCCTGTGAAGGTTTGAGGGCCCCAAAATAACATTCATATAAATGCAGGGATACCTGAACACACTGTTTATTTTATTATCTTAAAGGTGTTAATGTTACACAGTTAAGCTGTTTAGATTGAGTGTTGGATATTTTTCTTTTAAGTCCATTAAGGAAAAAGGTAGCAGTTGTTTAGTAATACCGTTTGAAAATAAAATGAATAACATAGATGGCGAATGAAAGGATAATTGTTGGATTGGTGCGTGGGTCTTGTCGTGGCAGAGTGCCTGGGTCCCCCCCTCTTCCTCCGGTGATTGTGGATGGGGTTTCTGCCTTTTTGTGGAGTGACAGCATTTGTGCAGACAGCAAGGCTGGTGACATTTTTGTAGTATGGTTGCATTCAGATTTTGAAATGGGTGTGATTAAATAAATGCGTGCTGTTGTTTTTGAGCTGCCACTAACGGGGGACACATCACGGTGGTGAGTACTGACCATTCGGGTCTTTTGCTATTAAAATTAGCCTTTATTAACTTTGGGTTGCAAGAAATCATCATCTACCATGGTGTTGAAGTATGTACTGTGTCGGGGTGTGTGGTGAGCCCTCCGTTGGGTAAAATAGAAAGCCGTTATCTTGTATTAGTGGCTTTGTGATGCCTGTCAGTATTTCTGTGGGTTTGTTTGGGTTGGAGGGTGGTGAATAATCGTTTGGATGTTTTTCTGTTCAGAACCTGTACCCTTCTTTTGTGTTGGGTGGTTGTTAGGAGCCGCTCTGTTCATTTGGATGAGTGCCCTTTTTGGTATGAAGTTGCCAAGTCGGGAGGTTGCACTCTGTGGGGGCGCTTGTGTTGCACTGAGACTGTTGTGGCTCCTGGGAATGAGAAAAGCGGGGTGTTGGTGTTTCGAGCCTTGTCAGTTTCTTTTTGCATGTTGTTTTTGAGGAGTCTTCCTTTAATAATTAGCCCAAGTCCCTTACATAAATTATATGTGGATATGGAGTGACTGGAACCAACTCAGGACCGATTCTGTAGTGCCACTACTGCGGCTGCTATTATATGTGAACTAGGATAATTAATTTGGTGATGTGGTTCACGGTGGTAATTATGATGAGGGGTGTTTGTTTGATTATGGCCATGATTTGCCTGGTTGCAGTGCCAATAATGAATGTGTGGTATGAGATTATTAGGGGCTATTGCATATCGGAGGAATTAGTTGAAGGTGTCCATATCGGATTAGCTAACACTCACCTTATTCTTGCCATAGGTGCTGTGATGGTCTATGGGGCAGTCACTTTTCATGGAAATGGGCTGTTATGTTTTCTTCTGTCTCCAGCTTTGAATTGGCATACATTTTGATAAAATAAAACCCTCTTTTTGCTTTGATATCAAGGCTTTGCCTTCAAGAGGTAAGCCACTGTGTTACTTCTCGATAGTGCGAATATTCGCCGACTATCGCAAAGTTATTTACCTTTAAATTTTCCCCTAAAATGAATTATATCAGTTAAAGCATAATCGTTTTAAGTTTTACAAACCTTCCAGAGGTAAAGTGAGGAGGTTTGGAGTTGAGTCTGGAACTTCTTTGGGACGAAGATGTTTGCATTGTTTGTGAGGTCTCGAGTTCGGTTCCTGCCAGCGTCTTTGTTGTTCTAGGAGTCAGCCGGCCACAACTGCATTCTTTATATCAAGTATAGGAAGGGGAGGTGCTTTCAGTCATTAGAAAGATTTAAAAAGCTATTAAAAAGGAGTATAATTTACCTTTATGCTTGTACATATTCAGCTGAAGTAATTAAAAGGGGCATTACGTTTATACATGAAATGAATACTTTGAAAATAAAGATTTAATGTTTGTAGTAAAATTCTGGGGTGGAGTTAAATAATCACATGACCCCTTCTGGGTATAAATTTAGACTGTGTGGGTTGAGAGACAGACTTCGTTTGCTGTGGGTCTGGAGGTATTCTCTAGATGCTGCTGAAAAGTGCTCTGTGGAGTTTTGATAAACTGTGTTATTTCATGCTCTGAATTTGAAGACTTAGAACTGCCAGAATATTCTGTTTGCTGTTTGCTTCTGTTTACTGCCTCACATGGAAGAATTACAAATATCAGATGATGCCATTTGCTTTAATGTCTGCTGTCCGAATGGAAGTGTAAGATGGGAAAAGTACTATACCATGCTGAAATTATCCTGTTGTAAATAACGTCTGGAAAAGAATAAACTAAAACTGAAATATTTACAAATGAATGGTGAGATATTTTTCTATATGACTGCCCACATACACTGCGCCCTATCACATTTGGTGTCAGTAGTGGGATGTGTGTGGCCTGTGCAAAGGTCTGGTGGGCTAGTGCATCTGATGAGACATTACAACACATTTGTCTGCTGCTGTTGAAAGGAGCAATTCCAGTGCATTTGATGGGACATTGCAACAGGTTTGAAGAACTGTTTCAGTGATAGTGTTCATGGAGCAAGAAACATGGTGTGGCCACGTCTGAACAAATTAAGCAGAACTGTGATCATCTGAGGGTGTTAAGATGGTTATATGAGCAATGGATAGAGGCAGAGAAACGCTGCAGAGGTGCTGAATTACAGTGTCATAATCTGCTGGAACGTCTGATAGTATCTACTGAAGAGAGGACTGTTTTGGAACCTGTTGGAGAGGAGTTGGAGCCACTAATTCAAGAAGGTAATGAATTTTCTGATTTACCTGAGTTTGAGGGATTATACTGGTTAGAAGATGGAGTGAAAATCTTTCACAAGTCCCCAAATGAGACTGTCCAGGACATTGGGGTGAAGACAGAAAATTATTGTACTCCATGTTTTGAACATTCTGACTTGCCTGTTACAGTGGAAAAGTTTCTTCCAAGTAAGTCCCCAAATGAGACTGTTCAGGACATTGGGGTGAAGATAGGAAATTATGGTACTCCATGTTTTGAACATTCTTACTTGTCTGTTACAGCGGAAAAGTGTTTTCCAAGTAAGTCCCCAAATGAGACTGTTCAGGACTGTGGGGTGAAGTTAACAACTATAAATGAGGAAATACAGTTTATTGGAGAGACTGTTAATATATGTTGTCATGTACCTAAAGATGACTTATATGCTGTTAACTGGGATATGTTGCAGGCAGGGGATCCTGAAATCATACATCTCAGTAAATATGCCAAACCACAAAATGAAGATGTAGGTATGGATGAGAGGAATGGGATGTTATGGTGGCATGAGAAGAAAAATGATATATTATATCACATGAAACCTAACCACAATACCAATCAGGTTGATTCCAGGGTGGTAATACCTTGTAAGTATAGGACATGGGTTCTCGAAGAAATATGTAAAAAGAAAGGATACTTAGATTGTAGGGAAGTATTAAAATGTCTGGTACCATATTTTCACTGGCCTGGTATGTATCGACAGGTGGCAGTGTTTTTATGGGAACGTAGACATGCAGGAATATATGGGAAGGGTGTATCCCGAAGGGCTGATAAGCACAACAGGTGGCTGCCCTGGAGAAAAGGGAATTCTTCCTATATGGATAAAGATGTTAGAGATAGGTGGTAGATTTCTAAAGAGGGTTGTACTGGGTTAGTGTGTTCTAACCTCAGCAATATATGTTAGCTCTGTTAGGAATTAAAAAGTTAAAAGGAAGGTGGACAGAGAATAGCCATGTGGAGGAGTTCAGGTAACTATAGGACACAAGGTATTATTCCTACTTGGTTGAGGTAATTCTGTGGAGGCTATTGTTGGGTTAGAATTATCCAATTAGTGGAATTGAAATTGTTGGGATATATTGACTGTCTCTAATTATATTATTTCTGTGTAATTCTCATGTTGTTCATTAGATAGTATGCCATGGATTTAGAAGTAGTGACTCTGTAAAAATGAATAGCCCCAGGGTATGAATGTATCACAAGTATCAAACAGGTTAAGAGACTGAGGTAAAAAAGGACCTTGGGGTGGAACTTTAGGTGTGGGCATGCTAGAGCTCCCCCAGTTTAAATATAGTTTTTTTTTATATCAGGTGATGTTGATAGTGTAGGACAACAAAATTATTGGTTGCCCTCTTAGGTGGGGAGGAGTGTCACAGGGTGCTCCTGTGAAGGTTTGAGGGCCCAAAATAACATTCATATAAATGCAGGGATACCTGAAAACACCGTTTATTTTATTATCTTAAAGGTGTTAATGTTACACAGTTAAGCTGTTTAGATTGAGTGTTGGATATTTTTCTTTTAAGCCCATTAAGGAAAAAGGTAGCGGTTGTTTAGTAATACCGTTTGAAAATGAAATGAATAACATAGATGGCGAATGAAAGGATAATTGTTGGGTTGGTGCGTGGGTCTTGTCGTGGCAGAGTGCCTGGGTCCCCCCCTTCCTCCGGTGGTTGTGGATGGGGTTTCTGCCTTTTTGTGGAGTGACAGCATTTGTGCAGACAGCAAGGCTGGTGACGTTTTTGTAGTATGGTAGCATTCGGATTTTGAAACGGGTGTGATTAAATAAATGCGTGCTGTTGTTTTCGAGCTGCCACTAACGGGGGACACATCACGGTGGTGAGTACTGACCATTCGGGTCTTTCAGCTATTGAAATTAGCCTTTATTAACTTTGGGTTGCAAGAAATCATCATCTACCATGGTGTTGAAATATGTACTGTGTCGGGGTATGTGGTGAGCCCTCCATTGGGTAAAATAGAAAGCCGTTATTTTGTATTAGTGGCTTTGTGATGCCTGTCAGTATTTCTGTGGGTTTGTTTGGGTTGGAGGGTGGTGAGTGATCATTTGGATGTTTTTCTGTTCAGAACCTGTACCCTTCTTTTGTGTTGGGTGGTTGTTAGGAACCGCTCTGTTCATTTGGATGAGTGTCCTTTTTGGTATGAAGTTGCCAAGTCGGGAGGTTGCACTCTGTGGGGGCGCTTGTGTTGCACTGAGACTGTTGTGGCTCCTGGGAATGAGAAATGCGGGGTGTTGGTGTTTCAAGCCTTGTCAGTTTCTTTTTGCATGTTGTTTTTGAGGAGTCTTCCTTTAATAATTAGCCCGAGTCCCTTACATAAATTATATGTGGATATGAAGTGACTGGAACCGACTCGGGACCGATTCTGTTGTGCCGCTACTGCGGTTGCTATTATATGTGAACTAGGATAATTAATTTGGTGATGTGGTTCACGGTGGTAATTATGCTGAGGGGTGTTTGTTTGATTATGGCCGTGATTCGCCTGATTGCAGTGTCAATAATGAATGTGTAGTATGAGATTATTAGGGGCTATTGCATATCGGAGGAATTAGTTGAAGGTGTCCGTATCGGATTAGCTAACACTCTCCTTATTCTTGCCATAGGTGCTGTGATGGTCTATGGGGCGGTCACTTTTCGTGGAAATGGGCTGTTATCTTTTCTTCTGTCTCCAGCTTTGAAATGGCATACATTTTGTTAAAATAAAACCCTCTTTATGCTTTGATATCAAGGCTTTGCCTTCAAGAGGTAAGCAGCTGTGTTACTTCTCGATAGTGCGAATATTCGCACTATCGCAAAGTTATTTACCTTTAAATTTTCCCTAAAATGAATTATATCAGTTAAAGCATAATCATTTTAAGTTTTACAAACCTTCCAGAGGTAAAGTGAGGAGGTTTGGAGTTGAGTCTGGAACTTCTTTGGGGACGAAGATGTTTGCAGTGTTTGTGAGGTCGAGTTCGGTTCCTGCGCGTCTTTGTTGTTCTAGGGCGGACGGCCACAACTGCATTCTTCATATCAAGTATAGGAAGGGGAGATGCTTTCAGTCATCAGAAAGATTTAAAAAGCTATTAAAAAGGAGTATAATTTACCTTTATGCTTGTACATATTCGGCTGAAGTAATTAAAAGGGGCATTACATTTATACATGAAATGAATACTTTGAAAATAAAGATTTAATGTTTGTAGTAAAATTCTGGGGTGGCGTTAAATAATCACATGACCCCTTCTGGGTATAAATTTAGACTGTGTAGGTTGAGAGACAGATTTCATTTGCTGTGGGTCTGGAGGTATTCTCTAGATGCTGCTGAAAAGTGCTCTGTGGAGTTTTGATAAACTGTGTTATTTCATGCTCTGAATTTGAAGACTTAGAACTGCCAGAATATTCTGTTTGCTGTTTGCTTCTGTTTACTGCCTCACATGGAAGAATTACAAATATCAGATGATGCCATTTGCTTTAATGTCTGCTGTCCGAATGGAAGTGTAAGATGGGAAAAGTACTATACCATGCTGAAATTATCCTGTTGTAAATAACGTCTGGAAAAGAGTAAATTAAAACTGAAATATTTAAAAAGGAATGGTGAGATATTTTTTCTATATGACTGCCCACATACACTGCACCCTATCACACCAAGCATTGTGTAGTTGGACTGCAAGATTTGCTATGGCGTAACACACACATCAGGATCCTGGTTGCCATTTGTAGATCCTATTGTACAGTGCACCACAGATTTCACACCTGACAAGGTCCATGTTTTATTTTGTTTTTGTTTAGAGATAGTGCTGATTTCTGTTTCTTGTCAGGAAGTGTGGATGAAAAAGAAAACAGAACAGTGAGGTTTTTTTTGTTTTGCTTTTTCTTTTGGCACCTTACTACCTACAATCAAGTGTTGTGGGTGGCACTACATGCCTATAAAGCAAGAGCACTCTGGAGAGGGTGGGTGGGCGTATCCAACTGTTCTCTGTATGTTGTAGAACACAATCAGGTAGCTGTTGAACAGGCAAGGTCTAGCTTGTATTCCTGCAAAGTAAGAAGGAATCTGGTTACAAGCTCAGTTGTTCTGCCCGTTGACTCAGAACAGCTCCATGGAGTCTCTGCTGCTTGCAGTAAAAAAGTCCTGCCTATGTGTCCTGCCTCCCTGCTGCTGTGAGAGACAGGGAACTGATCCACTGGCTGCAGGACAATATCTGCCCTTCTCAAACACTGGAGTGCCCAGGGAACTGCTGCAGTAGAAGCCACCGATGAGAGTAGAAGCTGCAGATGAGATGGCACCTGGATGGGGCTATGCTGCTGTGAGTTCTGCTTGTAGCGTTCCAGTCTGCAGACTTGCAGGTAAGAGCGTAGGAGAATTTAAATCTCCTTCTTGAGCTTCCCTCAGGTGAAGATCAGTGAAGCTCAGCAGATATTAAGGCTAGAGGCTTGAATGCACTTTGTGTATGCCTCCTAGGGTTTCCCTTTGTGTCTGAGCTGTTCTGCTGGAGAGAATTGAAAGGTAGGGGAACATTTTTTTTTCTAAAGTTGTTTTTTTTTTGCCTTCTAGTCAGGTCAGGTAGGAAGTGGGCAGTGACATGCAGAACCTATATAGGAAGAGGACTTGGGATGGGTGAGATTAGTGGTAGGGTGGGAAGGCAGAACCTTTGTTACTCCTTCCTGCTGTAAAAAAAATCAGTTTGTTAAGGTCTGCCACTTAGTAGCACAACTAGAGACTGGAGGAGAGAAGGTCTCTTTCCCAGTTCGTGAAGATCAGTGAAGCTCAGTAGACAGTAAGATGAGGGGCTGGACCACACGTGACATATGCTTCCTAGGGTTGCCCTTTGTGTCTGAGCTGTTGCTTCTGGTTGTTTCTGGAGGGCAGATCAAGGGAGGTCTGCAGGACTGATGTTGGGAGGGCAGAAGGAGCGTGGACCTCATCATCCTTTCCCCCATGGGGATCTACAAGGAGAGGGGCACCAGGGCTTCATGGTCCATTACTGTCGGCCATGGGGAGACATAGTTTTTTTTGTGTTTTTTTTCTCCCCATCCCTTCTGGAGCAGTGGTGAACAGGTGAGTGCGTGTATGTGGAGGTAAGCATGTGTTCCTGAAAACCACGCTCCTTCTGCCCTCCCGACATCAGTCCCCCGGACCTCCATTGATCTGACATCCAGCCTCCACCATGTGTCAGTTGAGAAGGAGGTGATTAGCCTCCCTAATCCAGGAAAGGAGAGAAGCCCAGTGGTTGCTACAATACTCTCCCAGCCTTCCTCCCTGCTGACTCCCGGTGGCCTAAACTCACCTCCGAACACAGGTCACCAGCATGGCGGGAGTGTGGCATCCAGTGCTTCAACCCTCTGCACCATCGGGCCACCTGCATTATGGCTTTTAACAGTTGACTGAAGGCATGGTGCATCAAGGAGGGCTTTGGCTCAATAAGTGACTGGGGGTCAACATGGGAAGATATGGACCCCTATGAAGGAGACAGACTGCATCAATCCAGTGAGGGGACCATGGTCCTTAGTAGGAGGTTTAAACACTACTTGGATGAGCATTTAAACTAGCCAGGAGGAGGCTGTAGAACAAAGGGTGGTAACAATTGCTCTCCCAGATGTTGAGGCAGCAAGGAGGGAGGGCCTGATGTGATTATACTCCCCCTGAGCTGGGCCACAAGAAGACAGAGGAGGGCAAGAGGCAAAGGATAAGTGGGAATAAATCAGGGAAGCAAGAAGGAAAGAGTAAAGGAGACAGGTAATGGAGAAGGTAAGGAGAGAAGAGATGGGTCAGGAGGAGCATTCAGGAACAGCACAAGCAGGAAGCAAGCAGGGAGGGAATAAGGTAAAAAGAGCATGCGCACCAATGTAAGATGTCTGAGAAATAAAATTCCTTACCTAGAGGCCATCAAGGCAGAGGCTATCCTCAATGAGTGTCTATAATCAAGAGTCATGGTGCACTGAAAGTCATGACTGGGACATGGCCATATCAGGCTACTTTCTGTTCAGAAAAAGACAGGGGAAAGGAGGAGGGATAGCCTTATATGTAAGGGAGGGAATCATAGACTTGGAAGTGCAGGGTAACCAAGAGAAGAATGAAGGACTGGAGGTGCTGTGGGTTATCCTGGAGACAGTGGTGGGGCCACTATCTGTACAGGAGTGGTATACAATCCTCCAGCCTTTGATAAGGCATTTGGGGAAACCATCTTCAAGATGGCAGTGCAATGCAGGAAGGTGGTGGCAAAGGCCAACAGGATGCTGGATGTAGTGCAAGAGAAATCTCCTCCAGGATAAGGGGAGATGATCCTGCTTTTCTACAGGTCATTGGTCATGCCACTCCTGGAGTACTGTGTGCAGTACTGGTGCCCATATCTGAAGAAGGATGTATGATTACTGGAAGGGGTACAACGCAGAGCGATGAAGATGATCCAGGGATTGGAGGACAGGCCATACAAGGAGAGTTTAAGTGAGTTGAATATGTACTTCCATGGAGGAGACAAGGGATCTGGGAGATATGAATGACACCTTTCAGTACTTAAATGGGATAAACACAACATATACTGAAGAGATATTTAAGCTAAGGAGGGGGAGGGACACGAGAGGGCATGGTCTTAGATTGGAGAGGAGAGGATGTAGGAGGGAGATGAGGAGACACTTTTTCATGGAGATGGTTGTGGCAGAATGGAACACTCCACCGGAGGAGGTGGTATCCTGTAAGACAGTGGGTAGTTTCAAAAGAGATGGGACAGGGTGAGAAGGGGGATAATTGTGAAGGGGGGTGGGGCAGCTGCACACTTGAGCAGACTTGATAGACCATGTGGCCTGTTTCAGCTGGCAAATTCATATGTCTGTATGTTCGTATGGCAAGCAAGAGGAATTGCTGCTAGTTGGGGAACTTCAATCTACCAGATGTAGATTGGATGCTTCCAACTGCAGCTACAGCAAGGATCAAGGCCATCCTTGATTCCCTACAAGAGGCTTTCCTCAGGCATCTAATCAATAAACTGACTATGGATGAGGAATTGCTGGATTTTGTGCTTATAAAGAGGGATGGCACTGCAGACATCACAGCGGGCTATCCCCTAAGTACCAGTGATCATTGTACAGTGTAGTTTAACATTAAGATGGGAACAGACGCAAACTGCACCAGGATGATGGTCCTGGTTTTTAGGAGTGGGGGGACTTTAAAGAGATGGGAGACTGCATCAGAAACTGCGTAGTAGGAGGGATTGCCAGAGGGGAGCTAGTGGTACAGAGGGAAAAAGGGAGAGCATAATTAAGGCTGCCAGCCTCTATGTGAAAGAAGTGAGAAAATGCAGAAGGAAAAAGAGACAGTTAGGGTTTTCTAGGCAAGTGGCCTAGGTGGTGAGAAGTAACCCCCCCCCTCGCAGGGTGGTGTAACTCACTTACTCCATGAGGGCTTTAAGGCCCTTAATTAATTGGGCATTCTGGCCTCTGCCCAACAGAGATAACTAAAGATGCATGGGGGCATAAATTATAGGTTTTGGTGCCATTGCCGCCAGGTGTGAGTGGGGTACAGTTTGAGAGTGTGAGACCAGGGGTGATGGCCTGTTCTCATGAAGACTTTGTGATTCTGTGGGTGGCTGGGCTATGAAGGAGTGCATCGAGTGATGTTGTGGTGGCTGCTGATAGGACCCAGGGACTGCCCCATGGAGAAGGTGGTGTAAATTTTGCTTGTCCCTCCAGTAAGGCTGTATCTGGAAACTGGCTGGAGATGGAGAGGCAGTGAGAAAGAGGAGATGGGTCTCAAACCCATGGCTGCCAGGATTCTATGTGGGAAACAGTTGTGAGGGTGAAGCGGAATGGGACCCAGTACTGTGCAGAAAGTGCCCATAGTGGAGCAAGATTGCCAGCCTGGTTGAGGCAGTTCCAGAAGTGCTGTGGGAGTCTGTCAGTACCCAGGGAGAGAAAGACAGAGAGGGCACCCAGTACAAGATGGGCCAACCTGGTTGTGGCCCTAAGGTGGGTACATCTGCCTAGTGTTTCTAGGGGGAGTTGCCTGCCTCAGCCCTGTTTTGAGTGCCATGAGAAGGAGGGATGAAGAGAGGTAACCCCAATTTTGGATGCCTATTTTCCCTCAAGCCACCTCAAACTTTAGAACATGTGGAACCAGTGAAGAGAGGGATGTGCGGTATCAAATTCTGCCTGTAGTTCGGGTCACTCGGCCTGAAGTGAATGCTGCCCAGAACCTTAAGCAGCCATCTCAGCCCAGGGAACAAATGACTACAATGTTAGGTGGGGGCCAGTTCAGCCACATGTAACCACTGTCTACCTCATTTGGACCCCTGCGGTCTGGAATCAAGACTGTACATAATGCTATGGCCTTACCTGTTTATCAATTAAAATGGGATCCCCTGTTTTGAACCTACAGTTGTTATAGACCTTCAGTTGTTTAATTCTTCAGCATGTTTTTGCTTAGGCTGAAAGATTTATTGCAGCTCAGCACTGTTGACAGGCACCCCTTCCAGCCAAGGACCTTCCAACGCAGCCAAAGGGGCAACCCTCCCCAATTTAACATCTGGCATACCCCTACACTATGGGGATGTGTGGCTTACAGAAGTAAAAACAGTGAAATTTAGGAGGAATAAGGAAACACAAAGGGAGGAAGACAGGGAGGTACAGCATACTAAATAAATCAGAGGGAAGCAGGAAAGGCAGAGAGGGGATTGCTGATAGAGGAAAGGATAGCCAATGGGGGTAGCTAAGGTGGCTAAGACTTTCTTGAAATACTGTTTATAAATAAGAGGAAGCAAGGGAGGGATAGTGAGGATAAAGAGGGCAGCAGGAATGGTCTGCACAGAAGAGGACCAAAAAAAGAACAATCCTAAACAGGCATGTCTGGTCAGACTTTGAGGGTGAGGAAAACCCTCTGGAGCAGTAGAAAAAAAAGGGGCAGGGTGGTAGACACAAGACCATTTTGAGAGGAAAGATTCCTGAAGGGATTTTCAGCTTTGAAAATGGACGAGGTCATGGGACTGGACAGGAGGCACCCAAGGAAACTGAGGGATCTCGGGGTGGGGGTGCTAGCTGCCTCGCTGATGGCCTTATTCAATAGTTCTCTGGAAACAGACATGGTTCAGGAGGACTGGAGTACAGCAGATATGGTCCCTCTGCATAAGATCAGCAGCAGGGAGAGGCTAAAAATTACAGGTTGGTCAGTCTCACCTCAGTGGTGAGGAAGTTAATGGAAACCCTGTTGAAGGAAAGATTGGTAGAGTATCTTGAAGCCAATGGGCTGCAAGACCACAGGCAGTATAGATTAATGGGAAGGCCATGCCAGATGAATCTGATTGATTGCTTTGAGTGAGTGACCAGGGAAATAGAAGGGAGAGCAGAGGGTGTGGCCTATTTTAACTTAAGCAAGGCCTTGGACATTGTACCATAAAGGAGACTGTTTAAAAAAAATTAGGTTGCCTAGCGGTGGTATCCAAAAGTGGTGAATTAGGTTAGAACCTGGTTAATGGATATGAGACAGAGGGTGGTGGTTTATAGTGCTCACTGTAATGATGGACGAGTGACCGGTGGGTTGCCACAGGACTTAGTACTGGGACTGGTCCTCTTTAATGTTCTTATAAGTGACACTGCAGAAGAACTGGAAGGAAGGATATGACTTTTTGCAGATGACACCAAATTTTGTAATATGGAGGACACTTATTTATTTATTTATTGAAATAGTTTTACCAGGAAAGGCACACTGAGTAACAAGACGCTCATCTCCTGGTGCGAGTGTGACCTGGGGGGAGGGTGTACAAGGGGGTTAGATAACACGCAGGTTATCAACTGAGCAAATAACAGAGTCAAGTTGCAGCATATGGATACAATTGCATTAAACCACAAGCAACAACACATGGAGTACATTGTATATTGTATGGAGCATATAACAATTACTTGACGTATACAGTAGCAGCAATACAAGGGAACATTTTTGCACACAGTAATATGCAGGTATAAGCAACAGGAGACGGAACACATGATGATGCAGGACAAAAAGGCACAGGACAAAAGTGCATAGGTTGGAGCTATATGTCAACATTTATAGCTAAGCTAAGGCCGCTGGTTGGGCAGTGGGGAGGGGAGCAATTGGTGCATGGCTGAGTCAGGTACAGGAGCAATTAGTGGTGAGGAAGTTAGCTAGGGTGGTAGAAAGAGAGTGGGAAGAGAAGGAATGCCAAATTTGAGGTGGGAGATCATTCCATAGCTTGGGTAACCAGTGTGAGAGGGCAGCTTGCCCGGCAGTAGTCTTCCACCTAGGGATTGATAGTTGGTGGTAGTCGCAGGATCTAAGATAATGGGTGGGGGAGGGGGCAGCTGAAAGCATGGAGGAGAAGTAGGAAGGGATGGTGCCAAGCCACAGATTAGATACATATTTAGCACAGTGTGAAATGCGGTGGTCTCCGAGGGACGGTAGTGCCAGGGAATGGTAACAGTTGCAATGGTGGGTAAGGGCTGAGGCATCGAGAGCAAAGTGGCAGAAGGCATTAAAAAGTGTATCCAACTTAGATAGAGTGGACTTAGGGGCTGCACCATAAACAATGTCACAGTAATCAACGGAGGGAAGTATCATCTTCTGGACCAGTTCACGTCGGACGGGGGGGGGGGGAGGCTACTGCATTTCCTATAAACTGCACTGAGCTTGGGGCGTAGTTTTTTTGAAATAGCATCAATGTGGTCTGAGAAGGAAAGATGGTAGTTGAGCCATAGCCCCAAGTAGCGGAATGAGGAGACATCTTCGAGTTTTTGACCATCCAGGGTGTGGAAGTAAGGAAGGGATGGAAGTCTGGACAGGCGTTGTCATGTGCCAAAAGTTATCGTGACAGTTTTTTTTACATTTAGAGAGAGCTGGTGAGAGCTGAACCACTCAGGAGGGAGTGGAGAAAATGCATAGAGATCTTGGAAATCTTGAGGAGTGGCCAAGAGCAAGGCAGTTGGGGTTCAATGCAAAAAGTACAAAATTATGCACCTAGGGCATAGGACCCCAGCAGCTGAGTACAAGACAGGGGTAAGTACTTACTGACAGTCACAAAACAGGAAAAGGACCTTGGAGTTATCATATCTGATGATCTCAAAGTGACGGGGCAGAGTGATAAAGCAGTGGATAGTAACAGTAGGATGCGGGAATGCATAGGAAGAGGTATCTCCAGCAGCAGAAGGGAGGTGGTGTTGCCACGATATCACTCACTAATGAGACCACAGCTGGAGTAGTGTGTCCAGTTCTGGAGGCCACACCTCAGAAAAGACATAGAGAGGGTGGGACAGTCCAGAGAAGGGCAACTAAAATGGTGCAGAGTTTGCACCAAAAGCCCCATAAGCAGAGACTGAGTGACCTCAATGTGTTCACCATGGAAGAGATGTGAGTGAGAGAGGACATGATGGAGACTGACAAGTAACTCACAGGGGGAAAACAGTACAGAAGAGGAGTCTTTCAAATAAGAAAGTGAGCAAGTGATGAAGCCGGGTGGTGGGGAATTTAAGAGGTATATGAGGGAGTACTACTTCACTGAAAGAATTTTAAATGCCTGGAACAGACTGCCAGTGGAAGTGGTGGAGGCAAAAACAGTAGGTGGGCTTCAGGCCTACATAGGACAGACATAGGGGAATGTTATTTTTGGCAGGGAGGAGGAAGAGTCATTGGATACCAGTTAGGGTCTGCAGAGACACACTGGGCAGGCACCATCTGGGTAGACTGGGTGGGACAAGCGTTCCTTTTCTACCAACAAATTCTATGTTTCTATTTTTCTTTCTGGAGTTTTGCAATTGTTTACTGATCCTGTCCCTGATCAACTGCATTTGGGATACAGTTACAATGAAATAACAATGAGCAGCTTTCAGCACTTTATTTTGAATGTTGTTTGGGATCTGGCATTTCTCCCTGTTGCTATCCCAATTGACCTGCTCCCCCAAGGACAGATACTGCAGCAGTGGCACAGGATGATGGAACACCAGCAGTGAGACAGTCTGATCTTCCAGCAGCAGTTAATATCATTTCGTGCTCCCTTTAACTCACTCAGCCCCAGGTGGGCCTTAATCACTGTGCTTTACAAAATCACAGTCAGGTTGTGTTCTATGACAGTCTACAAACTCGATCTGGGGAACTGTGATGGAGGCAATCACATTTAAGCAATCTGCTGCTTGCTCACTCAGTTCATCCTAGCTGCAAGCAATGTTTGCTGTATGTCCATTTGCAATCCAGGATCAGTCAGCAAGCCACATGTGATTGTCAGCATCATATCAATGCTCTACCACTAGGTTAAAGAACTGGCCGATGAATATTCATGCTGTGCAAGACAGGCCATCAGGCTAAACTGCTGCTTCTGATCCTATACCAGCTGTAGCAGAATATCAAGTTTGCTGTCCAACTGAGACACCTGATTGGACTGACTCTGGAGTTCCTCAATACCAGGCACAGCTCTTTGTCTATCTTATCATGTCCGGGACACTCACAGATAATCCTCATCCTCTACCTTGTCCTACCTGGCACTGTCTGTTGGCAGAGACTCTGTCACATAGTCTGACCTTGACTGTTCCTCATCCATTCCACAGTCAGTACCAGATCTGTGTTCTGGTGCAATCTCTGGAGTTGCAGTGTCACTTGAGCTGTCCTCGTCTGATACAGGAGCACAAACCTTGATAAGCTTACACTCCAATAAAATAACATTCATTACTGATACATTCATACTGTATGTTTAGCTGGAGGGAGGATTTCTGAGTAAGACATCAGTCTGTTTTGGTTACTGTACTGTGCTCTCTCATAAATGACTGTTTTCCCTACTTCAAGTAACCATTCTTTCATAGGAGGAGGAGTTTTCTCTCTTCAATGTTTCAGAAGTACTCTTTTGGTGGTGATCAAGGTCCCAGGGTTATGTTGCTGGACATAGTCTTGTTACAGACTGACTGGATATCCATCCAGCATGTAGTTAGTTTTGGGAAAGACCACAGGATGTGGATGATTGTGCCCTTCTCCTCCTCATATCTCCAGTATGTCCATTCTCATTAGGCCCCAGTCATGTAGCTTGTCTGGTGTTCTGTGCCATCAGTGAATTATCTTGAACTACTCAAATCTATTTTTGGTGTCCTTGATGACATATTGACTCTTTCTCTAGGCAAAATCTCACACCGATGGTGAGTTCTCTTGTCACAGCTCTACTGACCATTGCTTCCTTACCCTTGATAAGGGGGCCAGGGACAGGTCCAACAGGTGCTTGTGGTTGTCACTACTCCACACTTTGTGACCCTCTTTGAGGCAGAATAAGGTATTTTGTGTGCTAGCATTCTGACCCCTCTATCCGGGGCCTAAAATAGTGCTCATGGCATGTCTCAGCTGGAGATACCTCCAGTGCTGTTGCTTGGGGAGGTGGAATTCCTGTTGCAGTTGTATAAAAGATGTTAATTGTTGTGTTAGCTGACTGGACTATGTCTGAGAGGCTCTGAATCCCTGTGTTCACCCATTCTCAGTTGCAAGCAGGTTGCCCTCCTATACAGAGGAGGGGATTGTTCCACAGGGGGAAGTATGGGGCTTTCTCTAGTACTCAGTTGTTGAGTCTCTTGTACTTCCTCCAAACCTGTTTGGTATGATTCAGTGTGGGGTGTGAGGCCAGGGTCATCAGTAGGGGACCCAAATTGGAGCATTTTGGCTATCAGTCTTCCTGTCACTGCTGCCTCACAGTTGAGCCACTGGAGTCTCTATCTTTTCTGTCTCCATGGGGCCTTCGGTGCCAGTTACCGTAGGCTGTGGACCATAATTCTTCTGGAGAAGTCAGGAAGTTTTGGGCCTCCTTTCCTGAATTCCCGCAAAAGCTTGGACTAACTGCGGCACTTATGCCCTTTGCCTCAGAAGACGTTTTGCAGTTTGGAGTGTAAAGATTTGATTATTTTGGATTTAGACGTAAGCTGCTTAAGATATATTTTATTTTGGGGGCTGCCATCATCTTGAGGCTTGTGCTCTTCCACAATGAGATATATGGAGTCTCTTCCATCTTCTGAGATCCTTTTCAAGTTCATCAAAGATTGGGTCCGGATTCTCTTTCCCTAGGCACTTTGTCCTCCAGTGGAACTTAATCCCTAGGTATTCCAGGTGACTTGAAACATGCTGAAGACACTATAAGTATTGGGACAGGGTAGATATTTGTGGGGTGGATAAGAGGAATTGCGACTTATCAATATCCAGCATATAGCTAGACAAGGTACAATATCTACAGATTATGTCCAGGGTTGGTAAGGATGATCATGACATCATCTGCATATGCTGGGGTCTTATGATCCCCTCCGATACTAACCCCTGTGATGCCAGGAGACAGATGTATGGCCTGCAGCAGTGGCTGAAGTGTTAGAATAAATAGCAGTGGTGACAGAGTGAAGCCCTCTCTGGTGCCTCTGCCCAGCAATAATGGGTGGAATGCCCTACCATTGGTTATGACATCTGTAGGATTCCCATTATATAGCTTCTCTACCCAGTTTTGAAAGGTTACACCTATCCTGAAGGTGAGCAGGGTATGGAAGAGGAATCTCAGTTCAAGTCTGTTGAAGGACTTTTAGGCATCTGAGGAGAGGAAGACTGCTAAGGGTGGTTTAGTTTTCCATAGTATGTTAACTGACTGGCTCCAGTAGAGCTTTTCATTGTCTGAGGATTCCATTGCATAACTTTAATTCAAAATGGTGTTTCAGAGCCGATGAGTTAATCAGGCTCTTGATGTTGTCTGTGACTCTGCATCCTGGGACAAAGCCTACCTGGTGCCTATCACCCAGGGTGTGGATCACCTCTCAGAAGCACATTGCCATGACCTTGATGAAAGCCTCTTTGTCAGCTATGATCAGAAAGATCAGCCTGTAACTGCCACAGAGGGTGGTGTCCTTCCCAGGTTTGAGAATCAAAGATATCTGTGCCATGCACATTGAGAATGGCAATTTTCCTGCACGGTAGGCTTTTGTGAGGGCGTCCAGAAGTGGCACAGCAAGCACATCCCTAAAGTCATTTAAGAACTCTGCTGGCAGTCCATCACTATATGGAGCTTGCAGGACAAGTCATAAACAGTGCACACTCAGTTATTTATCTTTTGGAAAAAGTTTATTGTAGTGTAAACTGCCACTAAACTCTGGTGCTTTGAAGCACACTGCCTCTTCCTCAAGGAGTGAGAGCTGTCCACGGATACTGGACTTTATAGTGGCTTAGATAAAAAAAGCCTGGTACATATTCACATGTCACTTAATAATCACATTTGGATTCTTAAAGCAGCCTTTATGTTTTATTACTTTTCCATTTCTATTTTAAATTTTAAAGGCATAATGCCCATATAGAATCTGCTCAAGGCAATCACTAGGGTACTAATAAGTACCCAAATACAGTATCACCACCACAGATACTTTTCTGCTGACAGCCATAGAGCAATTGCAGTTGGAACATTACCCCCACACTTGGATTATGTTGCTAGTCTTTATTATAGGCTATTAGACAAAGAAATTAAGACATCGTCAGTCACTTATAATAACGTTTGTCGCTTTGTATTGGGCTCTTCTTATCGTGTTCATCATTGTCGACTTTATGCTATTTTGGGTTGGCTGTCTCCTTCTTCCAAAATCACGTACTTCTTCAGCTGTCAGGTGTTTAAAACTGTTTTCTTGAATACTGCTTATCCACTAAGGGACTTGGTTGACATTAGGACTTCAATTAGTTCCTTACGTTCATCTAACGCTGTTCTTCTTCAAACTATCTTACATCACTCCAAGACTGGTTCCCGGTCATTTTCAGGTGCTGCCCCCCATATTTTGGAATTCATTATCTGTTGATCTCCGCTCTTCTAGATCAACGTTGCAATTCAAACAAGAGTTCAAGTCGTATTTGCTGTCTTTAGATGTTTGTAATTGTGTTGTTTAATCATTCTGCATAAAATTGTTATATGTTATTGAAATTGTACTGTTATTGCTTTGTCTTATATGATGGGTTGACCCTGAAAATGGACTCATTTCAGTGTTCTTAGCCGGATAACAAAATTTTAAATAAATAAAAAATTATATAAAGTTGTTAAACAGTTAGAATTAAAATTTGATAGTTACGGCAAATCACCTTTTCAATAGAGTGTGTGTGTGTGTGTGTGTGTGTGTGTGTGTGTGTATATATATATATATATATATATATATATATATAGAGAGACAGAGAGCATGTATATATATATATAAATAATAATAAAAATATATATATATATATTATGCTGGCGCTGTCGCACCAGTATAGTTAGGGTGAAACTGCAATTCTATGTTAAAGTCCAAACATTAAGCCTTAATAACTTTGGAGCCATTCAATGGATTTTCATGAAATATAGCATACATAATTTCAAGAGGTAGGTCTCCTGATCTGCCAAATTTCGTGGGAATCCTTCAAGTGGTTTCTGAGCTATAAAGTGTTGAAAAAGCAGAAAAATCTGGATTATTTGACATTTCTTTCTACAGCTGTATGTCAAAAATTGCTTTATGTTGTGGGCTGAAATCTTCAGGGTTAAAAGCCTTTGGGTCCCAGATGTGCCTTTTGAAGGTCTGGTGAAAAAATATTAATCTGTTCAAAAGTTATGAAATTTTAAATTTTCCCATTATTTCCTGTGGGAAAATTTGTATGTCAGGCATGAAAAATACAATTGTTCGAAGAATACTGTATTGTGCAAACAATACCAAGTTCTTTTAGAAAAAAATCCTGGTATTGTGTGCATGATAGGACTACTGTGCAAAAAAATAACAGCTTCTTTTCGCAAAGAATGCTTGTATTTTTCGCACAGTGCCCTGTGTTGTGTCGGCCATCTTGTTTTCCTACTTAGCTATAAACTTAAGGTCCCAAACCTTTCTTACACCAAAAAAAATCAGAAAACAGCTAAAGAGAACAACTTTAGGTGTTTCTGATTTTTATTTTTTTAAACTGGACCCCAACAATTTTGTTTTCAGGGTCCAGCTTATACACAGATCAGTTTGTAAGCCATTCTCTGTATGAGAAGAGTAGCATTCTTTTGACTTCTGCAGCTGCAGCTGAAACTCATGCTGCCAGCTACAGAGTCAAGGAAGACCCCCTGACACAGGTGCCCAATCCCCATGTCAGGATGTATCACACACACACATTCGGCACACTGGGAGTCCACCCCAGTGTGCCTACATTATTTAAAATCCTGAGAGAAAAGAGAACTGTCCCCTAATGTTTTTTCTTCAGTGCAGAATCCTGCATTGAAATGTGCAATCCATGCAGGACCATGCATTGAAGCTGTCTGCTCTTCACTGACACTGGGGTTCCCAATCCTCATGTCAGTGTGTATTCCCCTCCCTATATTGTGGCTCACTGAGAGCCCACCCCAGTGTGCCGATATATGTTCAATTTAAAAAAAACAATAAATTTCCAACACCAGGATGCCCACTCCCGGTGTCGGATGACCACCTCACCAGCACACTCTTATTTCTGATGGGGTGCCCAATCCCCCTATTGTTAAGATGACCCCCAAAACTTATGTGGCACACTGGGAGCCCACCCCATTGTGCCCAGTGCCCCAAATAAAAACTTGAAAAAAAAGAAAACCAACCCAATGATTTTTCTTTTAATGCCTGTTATAAATGAAACCATCCCTCATAGTCTTCCCAGTCCCCCTCCCCATCCTCCCTCTGTGCACCCACCTCCCCGCGCCCCTCACCCATACTTACCATCCATAGGCCAGGATCTGCAATTTTCCATGGACCGGGAACATGTCTCCACTCTTCGAAGTCCAACCGCAAACTGAAGAAATCTAGGTAAGCTGTATAATGGGAGTCAGTGAGGGGGGGGTTCAACTTAGGTTGATATCATGGCCAATTTTTAAGAATTTTGGCCCCACATTTTAAACATGGGGTTCTTTGGACCCCTCATCATGAACATGTCACTGTTGTTTTGTTTCTTTGGCCCGCAAGGTGATTTTTCGTGTCACTGTGCAAAATCACCTTTCAGGACGGACTCACAAAATGACAGTGCCACTGTTCATGAGATGGGGTCCCAAAAAGCTCATGTTGCAGTCAATTTTTCATATTTTCACTTCAGATCTTCAGCATTGCCATTTTTTCACACCACCTTATGAAAAGAACAGCTGTCATTTTGCACACGCTGTCTGAAATGTGATTTCATACCTGTGGCACAGAATGGCATGGTCACTGTGCGAAGACTTTTGAAATAGATTAACAAATTCACAGTTGCATTGTTCATGAGGGGAGGTCCCATAATGCTGATGTTGAAAATGTGGTGAAAAATTCCTAAAAATTAGCGAGTTATGAGTGTGCATTGCAGAGTTTGTTTGCACGCTCATAACTTTGCCAGTGTTTCCCATTTTTTACACTATTGTACTATATGGATGAAGGTATGGGAGCACAGGGGCCGAAGGACCCTGTCTCCCACCATAACATATGGATACTGTTATACTATCTCGATGGAGGGATGGGAGCGCAGGATCCAAAGGACCCTGTGCTCCCACTGTGACATGTGGACAGTGTTGTACTATCTCGATGAAAGGATGGGACTGCAAGGTCCAAAGGACCCTGTGCTCCTTGGACACTGTGCTCCCACCATGACATATGGATACTGTTGTACTATCTCGATGGAGGGATGGGAGGGCAGGATCCAAAGGACCCTGCACTCCTACTGTGATATATGTACACTTGTACTTTCTGGATTGTGGGATGGGAGCGTTCCCACCGTGACCTATAGACAGTGTCATACTATCTCAATGGAGAGATGGGAGCGCAGGATCCAAATGACCCTGTGCTTCCACAGTAAAATGAGGATACAATTATATTATCTGAAAAAGAAGGGAAATTCTTTGCAAAAAAACTTTGCTAATGCATCAGTTAGGGTGGAAACCACAGTGACAAAAGTAGGAAAATTAGCTGTTAGAGTTTTCAGTCCTAATGCCCCACCCCCCACGGTTCCCACCCTTACCATCCCACCCTCCATCCCTCCACCTTCTACACGCCAATAGGCATCAGGGTGTGCCACGGGATCATAGGGCCTAACTCTCACCCCATTCCACATGTAAACATGATTACACGCTACAGTATAGGACAATGAGGTGAGAGTTAGGCCCTATTCTCAGCACACCCAACACCTGTTGGTGTGTGGAGGCGAGATGAGGGTAAGGGAATGGTAGGGTAGGGCATTGAGGCTGGAAACCCAAATGCCTCATTTCCCAGCTTTTGTTGGTGTGGTATCCACCCTAACTAATGCATTAACAAAGTTTTTGCAAAGGATATAAATATTATAGGGGCGTAATAGCACCCCTATAGTTAGGGTTGAGTAACCTGTTTAATGTTAAACCCCTACATTTGCACATTAATATCTATGGCTTCCTTTAACAAAATGAGCTGCAATTTTGTATGTGTTGCCAGAAGGCAAGGTATTGATTGGTGGAAATTTCTGTGATGGCAGCTTGTGCGGTTTCTGAGAAATGCATGTGTAATTTTTTGTAAATGTCTAACTTTTTCCTTTACTTAACATGGTTTTTTTTTGCTCTTACCTATAGCCCACATAGAGTGGAATTGTTATCCTAAGCTTGCAGGGGACATTTGTCAGGTTTCCAGGAAGTGCCTTTGAGAGGCCTGATGAAAACATATTAGAAAGGGTTCCAGAGTTATAGGGCTTTAAAATTTTGAGTTTTCTGATCTGTGGATGTACAATAGGGTTTTTCATATAATGTTTTGCGGCTCAAGTAAAAATGTTATGCTGCAAATGCCTGTTTTTGCTTTCATGCCACTTGACTGGCAGGGAACCAAACATTTTTAATGTCATGCTAACCACTATCTTGTCGATTTTTTCTGCAAACTAACAAACAAAGTAAATACATAAAACTGCCCAGATTTTAAAAATCGGACATCAGAACCTAGCTAAACAGGACCCATTTAGTTACATTCTGATGTTTGTTTTTCATACAGTGGCCACAAATACCTTTTCTGGGCAACCAAAATCCCGGGTGACCAGCTTTGCGAGAGGTGCGCTTCCCTTCATTCTCTGTATGAGAACACCATGAATTTCTTGACTTTTGCAGCCACAGCTGGGACTTGTACTGTAGGCTGCAGTGAAAGCAGGAAGCCGGCTTTTCCCTGGCGTCTAGTGCCCCCCCATACTAATGATCACCAGATCTCAATGCTAATTATTGTCAGCGATGTTAACACTACAGTTGTACAGTTCACATAAATGATTACTTGAGGAAACATTCCTGATGCTTGCCAGTCAATGCATTAGAAACATGAAAAACACAGCATTGATTTAAAAATAATCAATCACGTTCCCTATTTAAACGTGAATAAGACATTCAATAGCATAAATGAAGCAAAAGATAATGGTAGCATACAAGTGTTTGGCTTTACCCCCCTGCCTTACATCTAAGACCTCTAAATAGCATATATCAAATGGATGTATAAAATTACTACACCCACTAGGCCATAACAAGATCAGTCCATATATTTCTTTCCTGAACATCGTCCCACACGCGTCATTCAATAAAGTGATATCTGTTCTGGAAAGATTAAATATTTGAGGATAAAGTCTCTCCCTATGTACAAAACCGATCAGCAGTGCAAAAAGCCAAAACATTGCAGGGATTGTGCAGACTGCAGAATGAAATGAATGACAATTTTTGAGTCAACACATAAACACATATTGTAGTCAAAATACAGCTAAAATCCATATGACTACACTACATTGGATGCACTGACAACAGAGAGAGCAAAAAAGACAACAGCCAGAATCATATACAAATGCATGTTTAACATATTTCCATTATGTGAGTAGCTAACTGTGTTACAATGACCACATACCACTTTAATTTGTCAAACTCTCTTTCAAAAATTCTAAGCAAACTTTGTTATGTCAACAATTTAATTCTACTCTTTCTTTCTCTCTATTTTCACAGCACGGAAAGCCGAGGGATTTTTGACATACATGACACAGAGAGGCTGAAGGAGACTGTCGAGTACTGCAGCATGTTCCATTTGCTTTGTTTTGAACTTGTAAAGGGACTTCTATAACTGTATGATTTTCTGTATGACAAACTCTGAACCTATTTACTGGTAGATCGAGAGTAGATCTGAATGTGGCTGCAAGTTCCTTCTTTATTTCAAGAAGTGACCCCCCCCAAAAAAAAAATAAAATCAGAGCAAGTCAATTAGGCAATATGTGATTTCTAGTGTGTTTCTGTATTGCAGAAGGTTTGTTTTTAGCATCAGACAGATAAAAAAATTGCTTTAAAATGAATCCCTGGCATGGATTTTACAGGGAGGTTGGCTGACAATGGTGGGATTTCTGATACACTGTCATTCTTTGACAGTAATGGAATTTGAAAGCAAAAGGTATGGATTTACATGTTTCTTGAGCTGACCATTCAAATTCATTCATGCACAGAACTACTTTGGCACAGATCCACAACACATATAGCAGCTTAGTACATCAGTCTTACAGCTCATGGTAATTGAATTGGGAAGTTTGCACAGAAGATTTTCTGCAGTGCTTGACCAGCTGTTAGACGTATGGAGTGACAAAACACAAAAATGAAATAGGGGAACATTGTATTGAGGAGCACTGATGAAATGCACAGAACACATTTTTATAAAATAGAAATGTTATCTCACTTCCTCACTTCACC
Source organism: Neoceratodus forsteri (assembly GCA_016271365.2). Taxonomy (NCBI): domain Eukaryota; kingdom Metazoa; phylum Chordata; order Ceratodontiformes; family Ceratodontidae; genus Neoceratodus; species Neoceratodus forsteri. The sequence goes on along the minus strand of CM028132.1, from coordinate 228,117,682 downwards.
TGGCAAATACAATAACAGATTATATTTAGACAAATTAAGATACTTTGGACCTCCCCAATCTAGTTACATAAACCTGAAAGTTCTTAGGAGTTTATTCAGAGAGAGAGAGTCATAAGCTGAGTAGAGAAGGAAATGCAGTAAATACCTTCGCTTTTTGGAGACTGAGTGTTCCACCTCAATGCATTTGCACTAAAAGTCCACCTTTGCTAAAACTGAAATAAACTAACCATTTAAAAAAATCTATGATGTGTAATTAAAAAAAATAAAAATGTAGATAGGTGCTGTGGGACTAGGGAAAGCATACAGTTTCAACTGAAGTTTTTTTCAAAAACACGAAAAAGAGTTGACAAACCTTTAGGTTTCAGTTTAAAGGGGTTGTTTAAATAAGATGTATTTAGCATAGATTTTTTATTAGGTTTTGTAAACCAGCCCTCTTCCCAGTTGCTCACCAATATGTGCCCCCAAGTCCTGCCCCCTCTTGACCACCAAGGGGAATCTGGCAATTAGCAAACTGCTTCTCCAGGTCGGCCAAAGTGGTTGAGTCTAGCAGGTTCCTGATGTATAGCTTGTTGATGGCGAGGAGGTGGGACCGAGATAGTAGAGGGATGCAGCAGCAGCTCCTGTGGATAGTGTGTTCAGGACCCAGGACACAGAAACTTGCTGAAGTTCACAGGAGTCCTGAATGGTAATGGGTGGAGGGGGCAGTACCCACACTGGGCTGACCACTGGTGCCAATATCTTGAGGTAATGCTGCTGAATATTCAACATGGCGGTTGTGGGAGGCTATCCTTGCCCCATGGGGTGTGCTCATCCAGTCCTGTCAGAGCAGTACACTCACTGCACCGATTGCCAATGTATTGTTGCCAATTGCACTGAAGACTGTGATCCTTGCCTGTTTGTTGCCCCGTGGGCTTTGCCTCCCTCCCACTCATGTCAACCTGGAGAAGAAGGGGCGGGATCCATGTCTCAGTCTCTGCTGCTGTTGCCTAGACAAACAGGATACACTGTTGCTGCCAGGGCAACTTCTCTATTGAAACCAGGCTAAAATAAAATGAGTAAAAAAGATGCAGGAGGAAGCCACATGGTGCAATTGTTTCTTGTAGTAAAGCTGTAACTTTATTACTCCCCACCTCCCATGTTTGCATCTGATCATCAGTTCAATGGGCTTGTGCAACTGGATGAGATGTATGCTTGTGTGACTTCAATACATTGTAGCTGTTCACCTCTCTATACATGGAATATACCACCCTGTAGGGGTACCACACAAGGAACCCTAGAGGAGGGTTCCCCACCTATAGGTGGCCCAGGAATAATTTTCTTGGCTAAAGGTAGCTTAGAAAGAAGCCCATGGGAAAGAGAGATGAGCAGCTGGAGGAGGAAGGGTGGATGGTGGGGCAACAAAGAAAACGAAAGAGGACTTGCCGGGAGGAGGGCCTTTTAAGGCCTGGTTGGAGGAGGGAATTGTTGCTCCACCCATTGAACTTCAGCCAGCCCTCAGCCATCAGTTTCAATGGGCTTGTGCAACTGGATGAGATGTATGCTTGTGTGACTTCGATACATTGTGGCTGTTCGCCTCTCTATCCATGGAATATACCACCCTGTAGGGGTATGACACAAGTAACCCTAGAGGAGGGTGTCCCCCATAGGTGCTGTGGGAATGATTCCCTTGGCTAAAGGATGCTTAGGAAGAAGACCAAAAAGAATACCCAAAAGGGTGCCGAGCTTTGAAGAGGCAAGAAATCAGAATATATCGAGACCAGGAATGAAGGTGATAGATGTAGATGGGATGGACAGGAGAAGAATGAGATATGACAAGAACAATGAATGAAATGAAAGCAGACAAGATGCAGAAAGGTGGACTTCCTAAGGAGAGAGGGAACAGCCGGGCCACCATCCGACTCCATCTAACAGTGGAACTAAACTATGAAACCTAAGGAAACTCCAACCCTATCTAATATTATGACCATTGGCACAGAGGAGAGGAAAAAAACCCTTTGAGAAGGAAACTTCTGGGGATCCAAGGCCTAGGTCACCGTCCCTCCAGGCTGAATGATTTTTTTAGTAGTGATGGCCCAGCTACTGCAATTTAGAGTCATGATTGAGGGAAGAGGAAAATATTCCAAATTAGAGGAAACTCCCTCTCTGTCCCTCCAAAGGGACAGCTGTTGAGGGATGTGAGCGATGTCTCAGCAACTAGACGCTCAAAAGCAAGAGAGGAGAGAGATGACTGCTGAGGCACTTAGCTGGCCTATGCAAGCCTACGAAACAGACCAGGTGAACCAGAGATGGTCAATTAGAGAATGGCGTAGAGAGGGTGCCTCCAAACCCGCTCGGGTAGCTAAAGGGGCCCCGTTGATGAGAGGCCAATGCAGCCAGCTCTGTGCCAAGGGGCAATAGACACAGGAGCAATGTCACTGAGTGGAGAGCAGGTCGAGTTGAGGTGGTTATGCTCGAGTAGTTGATGTGAAGGAGTAGACCCACAGAGAGGTCGATTGAGCAAGGGAGAACCAGATGCGGCCATGAGGAGACTGATGGTAATAATAACCACATGAGTGCAGCAGTTCAGTGAGGTAGCACAAGATCCAATGAGAGGTATACTTGGTTAATCGATGTGAATGAGTAGATCCTGAGGTTGGACTGAGCAAAGGAGAACCAGACTCATGTTATGAGGAAGCTACCTATGATTTGTAACCACAGGAGTGCATGACAACTGGTCCATTGAATCCAAATAGGAATGGATAGAACTGCATGAAGGTAGGAGTGAGAGTGGCTGGGCAAAGCCAGCAGCCAATGGTGAGATAGGCAGTACCAGGAGGACATCTGAATAGCTTTGACTAGAACGAGGGAATAGGGGTCCAGAACATAGGACTAGGGTAAAAGTAGGATACAAACAGGTATGGCAATAGCAGGATAGAGAAACACCCCCAAAGAGAAAGCATGGGACAAGGATGGAGGAGAGTTGAGGGAGCAGAGCAAGGTGGGGTGAGCCAGGGTAGAATAATGGAGGAGAAGCAGCCCCTGAGCCAGGAGGTATAAGGCCACGAAGCAAAATAGCAAGATAGAATAAGGGTAAGTGCACGAGTGGGAGACGAGAACAGCAGGGCGAGAAGGACATAATGTAGGTGTGGGAGGCAGAGGGATGAAACAGAGTGAGGGGGTGCACCAATGGAGCAATCCAGAGTAGATGGGGACCAGTAGAGGCCAGTCCAAAGTGCACAGCTGAACCAGGGTTGTGGATATGACAGGTGAAAGACAAGGTAATGAATGGCAGGAATAGGTGAACCAGGCACAGATCCAAGGTGGAACAGGGGGAGAGATGAGAATGGCCGGGTGAAGCCAGCAGCTGACAGATGAGGTAAACAGTACCAGGAGCTAGGTATGATGGTAGGGAGGAGAAACGGTGAAGTTGAGATAGAAAGGATGAGGTTTGAGATGAATGAAGTCTGATGAAGAGAGGAAGGCGATGTGGGCCAATCGATGAGGAGCAGGGGAGAGAGAGCGGCATGGGGAGGGTTGGGAAAACAGAGGTTCCAGCATGAGTGGAAGAAATGGAAGAAGGCCAGCAACCTGGAGCCATGGTGCCTACTGTGACCCACAGTCCCCTACCAAGGGAAAATCAGACAGCCACAAACTAGGCACCAGGACACCAAAGCGAACAAAACTGAAACAGAAAATAATGGAGGAAATAATGACTGCTGCAGCTAACAGACAAGGAGGAGAGCAGGAGGGCTGTCAGGATAGCTGACCAAAACAGGAGGTAAACAACTGGGTGCAAGCCAGTAGCCAAAGCTGGGCCAACGAGGAGAGGAGGAAAATACATATGCAGGGAGCTGTGCAAATAGCAAGGGTGGAAACCCAGGAGAGAAGCTAGGCAGTGAGGCACGCTCGAGGGCAAACTGTACAAGTGTCCTGCTTTCGAGGGACATCCTGCTGAATAGCTCTCAAAGTTCTCTGAAGAGAGGGGATGGGGTGGTTGAGGAGGGGAAATGATTCAACACCAGAGTGAGCGGGAACAGAGAGGTGGCGCGGGGCAGCTGGAGGTTAGACGTGAATGAGAGAAAGGAGCAGGAGAAGGGCGGCTGACAGAGCCTCCGGCTGCAATGAAGAAAACGAATGAGGACTGGCTAAGAGGAGGGCCTTTTTAGGTCTTGTTGGGGGAGTGGCTTTTTGCTCCACCCACTGAACTCCGGCTAGCCCTCAGCCATCAGTTTAAAAGATGTCCAATTCCACCCACCCAAGTGCAGGTCCCGCTTCTACTCACTCACACCCACCCTCCATAATAGCTCTGGATTTTTTTGAATGGGATTTAAGAGAGAGAGAGAGAGAGAGAGAGAGAGAGAGAGTGCTCAATTGGCTCTGAGAGAGGGCTAGCACCAATAAGGGGGTAAGGTTTGGACTTTTTTTTTATTTGTAGCTTTTTCAAGTCATGGGGGGGCTACAGATGGATGACACATGGACTGACAATTTGGTGCCAATACTACCATCTCCCCTACTATGGTCCAGCCCCCCTCCCCCTCCCCCTGTTCCTTTAAGTTCTGATGTAATGCAACACAAAGCAGTTCGTCCACTCCAAAAAAGCAAACAAATCCTGGTAGGATAAAGCTTAAGCAAAAGTGGGGGAGAGGGCACGCAAGGGCTGTGACTCATCACTTTGATGAGGAAACTTCTGCTGTAATTAATATCATTAAAAAAAAAAGACAAGAAAGAATGAAAAAAAAAACTTGCACCATTTTTTTTAAATCTGCAGGTTGCTCTCATACACTTTATAATAATGACCTTTTCCTTTAAACTCCACCTGCATTGGGCATTCCTTGTATAAGGAATTGTGTAGAGCCTTTGTTGTACCGAGCTAATTTATAAAGTGTGTGAGTTGGTGGTGGTGGTGGGAAGGGGGGTGGTAAGATTTAATAAACAATCAGACTTTAATCTCAAAATATTTCATACAGATCTTGGAGTGCAGTCTGCCTTTTCTTCAGTACGGAGATATATCTTCTCGCCTCGGGAACCTGTGAACCTGTGCCTCCCCCCACTAAATCCCCCTTCAAGTCAGTAATCCCATTGCCATAGTCTGTACTTACCCACTAGCACTTCTTAACCCTGTCACTGTTTCACTGGGTAACCCTGCATTTCACTGACCCCTGTCCTCTTCCATGGCGCTGCCACACCCAACCCCACCTCTCTTCCCTACCCCTCCACCTCCTACCCTCACCCACCCCTTCCTCTTACCATTACCTCTCCATCTTCTCCCCCGTTCTCCACCCCCCTCTGTCTACTCTACTGATTTGTGTCTCTCCTTGACACAGGCATATATTGTACAATGCCTCAGTATAGCCTAACTATGTACTTATCTGCATTGTTGTACCATAACACATATTGTATATTTGCCACCAAACCACTTTATATCTGAATGTTTATGTATTACTCTGTACTTGTTAACTGATGTTGAACCAATTAACAAGCATATGCTCACTAGTGTTATCCAAGATTTCAATAATTAAATAAATAAAAGGATTGTGATATAAGAACATACAAAATTGCCAGCAGATACAGGCCATTCGGTCTTTCTAGTCTGCTCGAGTGTGCAGCACTTCAGTCCATTAGACTGCAGCTCCCCCCCCCCACATGCCGCCCCATCTTGCGTCCCTTCCCAGTTTGTACCCTCCCTTGGAAACTGTCCCATCCCCTCTTGAAGCCCCCAACACTCTGCAGTGATACGACATCCTCTGGCCGAGCTTTCTACCCTGCTACCACCCTTTCTGTGAAATAGTACCTCCTCTGTCCCCTCTTGAACCTGCTCCCTTCCAACTTCATAAAGTGTCCCCTGGTTTCCCTTCTGCCCTTCAGACTGAGCATACACCTAGTGTCTACTCTGTTCAAACCCTTCAGGTACTTAAAGGTCTTAATCATATCCCCTCTCTCCCTTCTTTCCTCCAGGGTATACATATTGAGCTCTCTCAGTCTCTCCTCATATGGTCTGTCCCCCAACCCCAGGATCATTTTTGTTGCCCTGCACTGTACCCTCTCCAGTAGTTTGATGTCCCTTTTCAGGTAGGGGCACCAGAATTGCACGCAGTACTCTAGGTGTGGTCTCACGAGGGACATGTACAGAGGCAAGATGACCTCCCCACTCCTGGAAGTGATTCCCCTTGCTATGCAACCTAGCATTCTGTTTTCCTTCGCTGCTGCCTTCCTACACTGAGCAGAGTGGTTCAACTCCTCAGTTAACAGCACTCCCAGATCCTTCTCTTCCTTTGATTTTGTTAACGGGACAACCTCCAGCCAGTAACTGTGTCCTGGGTTCTTGCCTCCTAAATGCATCACTTTGCACTTCTTGGCATTGAAACCAAGCTGCCAAGTGTGAGACCATTCCTCCAGTTTTGCCAAATCCTTCTGAAGTACTTTTGCTCCCTTCCCCCCATCTACCTCAGCACAGATCTTTGTGTCATCTGTGAAGAGACTGATTTTGCTCTTAATCCCTACTGCAATGATGGCTATGAAAATGTTAAACAGGACCGGTCCCAGCACTGAGCCCTGTGGTGCACCACCTGTTACTGCCCTGGGTTCAGATGCCTCCCCCCTCACTATTACCTTCTGCTGTTTACCCTGCAGCCAGTTCTTGACCCATCTGACAAGTTTCTTCCCTGCTCCCAGACTCCTCAACTTGCAGGTCAGCCTACCATGTGGCACCGAGTCAAAGACCTTGCTGAAATCAAGGTAGAGGATGTCCACTGCATGTCCCCTGTCCAGTGCCCTCGTAACCCAGAAGTAAAAATCAACCAAGTTCATCTGGCAGGATCTGCCTGAGACAAACCCATGCTGTCTGCTGTACTGGAGGTTGTTATCCTCAAGAAATTTCACCAGCCTTTCCTTGAGGATTGTCTCCATCAGTTTTTCCACAATTGCAGTATGGCTCACCGGTCTGTAGTTCCCCAGTTCATCCTTGGGCCCGCTCTTATGGAGAGGTACCACATGTACTTCCCTCCAGTCCCTGGACATGCACTCCGAGTTCAGAGAGGTATTGAACAGGTCCTCCAGTGGCCCTGCCAGTACCTCTGCCAGCTCTCACAGCACACTGTGGTGGACTCTGTCTGGGCCAGGTGCCTTGTCCACCTTCAGGGACTTAAGGCCCTCCCTCACCCTTTCCACTGTGATTTCCCCATCCATGGTTGCTATTCTCCCACCCTCTCCCACCTCACCCTTCCTCTCGGGTATGGGCATATCCCTCTCATTGGTGAAGACTGAACAGAAGTATTCATTAAGTGCTTCTGCCTGCTCAGACACCTTTTCTACCCACCCACTTCCCCTCCTGATCCTAAAAATCTGATCCTTGCTGTTCCTCTTCTCTCTGATATATCCGAAGAAATCCTTTTCCCCTCCTTTGATCCCCTGTGCTAACCTCCGTTCCCTAGCCGCTTTTGCTGCTCTTACCACTCTGCTCACTTCGCTGGATTTCTTCACATGTTGTTCTTTGTCTTCTGCCCTGTTGGATCACTTGTAGGTCCAAAATGGATTCCTCTTTTCCTTCACCTTCTCCACTACCGCTCTACTCATCCAACTGGGTTTCTTGGTCCTGGTTTCCTAGGTCTGGCTCTTGACACAAGTTTTAGTTGCTTCAGACAGTCCTGTCTTGATGACTGCTCATTTTTGTTCCGTGTCCATTTCTGGGTGGATGCTTGCCATATGACTTTCCAGTATGTTTCCCATCCTGCCGAAGTCCACCTTTTTGAAGTCCAGGACCCTAGTTTTTGTAGTGGCTACTTCCCTACTCAGGTTGATTAAAAACCACACTGTGTGGTGGTCACTGCTTGCCAGAGGTTCCTCCAACCTTACATCCCTGACCTGTTCCCCATCCTCCAGTACTAGATCTAGCATATTTCCCTCTCTCATTGGCTCCATTACCCTCTGGGTAAGGAAGCCATCCTGGAATGCTTCCAGGAGGATCTGCTTCCTGTCACAATTGGTTGCTGGGGTGCACCAATCCACCCCTTGTAGAGTAAAGTCCCCCACCATCACTGTGCAGGGAGCCACTATGCCACTATGCCTCCATATCTGCTTCCCCAGTTCACTGACAGTGTCCTTCTTTTAGGCTGGAGGTCTATAAACAACCTCCAGACAGATCTTGGTCCCTTTCTGGCTGTGTAGTTGCAGCCAGACCACTTGTGACCTGCCCTCCTCCCCTTCCTCCCTATAACATCTGATCCCTTGCCTTACATAAATCGCAAGCTCCAGAACCTTCCCTTTATCTCTGTCCCTCCAGAAAAGTTTGTATCCTGGGATGGTTAGGTCGCAGTCATGGTGCTTGGTTGCCCATGTCTCAGTAATGGCAGCTGTACGTCCATCTCTCCCTCTGCCATCAATGCCTGCAACTCTGCCAACGTGTTCCCCAGACTCCTAGCTTGTAGTGAAACCATTCTCCATGCTGCACCTATCCTTCCTGCTTCCCTACCCTTCACTCCAACCCCTATTTCGCCTAGAGTTGTCTATCCCTGGGGTGAGGAGAGATCCACAGGATCCCCTCTCCTGGTGATTTCCAACTCCAATGCCTCCCCCTACCTAGTTTAAATGATAACTCTCATTGATGAAATCAGCCAGCTTCTGCTTCAACACCTGAGAACCTGACCTGCTGAGGTATAACCTATCCCCTGCATAAAGATCTGTGTTATCCCATGTGCTACCCTAGTCCCCCACTAATCCATATCCCTTGGTCTCACACCATTCCCTCAGTCACTTATTGAAGTCACTGATTCTTCTCTTCCTGTCTGTAGAGGCCCTTGGCACTGGCAGAACTTCTGAGAAGGCTACCATTGTTCCCTCTTTGCTGCATAGTTTTTCCACTTTCCTGAAGCTGTCTTGCACCTCTTCTATCCTTCTCCTTTCCAGACCATTCATTCCCAGGTGCACCACAATGTGTGACTTCCCCCCACCTTCCCCACATATCTGCCCATATGCTGCCCCACTCTATTTGCTGTCATACCAGGCATGCACTCTACCCAGATGTTACTTTTTCTGGCACCTCCCCCCCACCTTATACCCTTAAGTATAGAATCCCCTAGAACTATGACTCTCTGCCGCTTTTCCTTCTCACCCTCTTGTTGCCCTCCACTCCCCCACCCCCCCAACTTGTGAGGCCCTCTCATCCTCCATGTCATGGCCCCCTTTTGCCTCCCCTAACCTTTGCCCTGTCCTCTCCCCCTTCGCAACTATGACTGGGCTACTGACCTCCTCCTATGAACTATTTTCCATCTGTGGAACCTCCCCTTTGCACTGACTTTTTGCTCTGTCCATCATGCTACCCCTCCTCTACTATTACATCCCCATGTCTTCCCTGAAATGTGGCCCTCCCCAACTCGGACTCCCCTCCTTTCAATATCCTTAGCCTTCCCTGGGCTGCCTGCTGCTTCCCCCTTCCTCCTGTCTCATTGCTCCTTCTTTCCCTCTGGAGAGACTGCATCACCATCACCTCGCTGCCCCCCCTTGCCAATATGTCTTCTTGGTGTGCTGCCTACTGCCTCCCCACTGTATACCTTTTCCCCTGTAGTGTCCTATCTCTGCTCCTTCAATGTAGCTCCCCTCCTCCCTGCTACCTGGTCTTCTGGACTAGCCAACACTGAGAAGCTGTTTGCAGTGCTAATCTCCTTTCATTGAATGAGTCCAGTCCCCCTTACCACAGGCTGATAGCTTTGATCTGACCCAGTCTTAGTCATGCTCCTGTGCCTGATCCTCCTCCAGTCATCACTTCCTTCCCTTAGCTGCACCCACTTGTGTGGTCCTCCTGCTGTCCCACCAGGTTTCCCCTAATTTTTGTCTGTTTTGAGCTCTTTTGGATACCTCATTAGTTTCTCCTCCTGGCCATGTTCCCCCGAATTCTCTCTCCTCCATGCCTCCAGTTTCCTCCTCAACCACCCTATTTCCTGCCTGAGCTGACCCACCTGCCAACACATCCTACAGCCCCCTGCCCTCCAAGCCACTCCCAGGAATATGGCTGCTCCACATCTTTGGCAACATGCAATCCTTCCCATCTCCCACCCTATTTGACAGCCTCTGCACATCCTCTCCTCCCTTATCCTGGTCCTACCCCACTCCATGGAAACCTTCCCCCACCTTGAACTTCCCATGTCTGTATGAGAAATACATGACCCTCCCAGTTAGGCTCTTCTCTGTCTATCAGCATGGCCTGCTGCCTGCTGTCCTCCCTGCTGACACCCTGCAGATGCTACTCAAGATGCTACACTCCTGCATTGTGGTTTTCAAGCTTCTGGTTGCTCAAGCTTCGGGATCGCTTGGTCCCCTTTGAAATATAGTTGCATCCCAGTCCTGCTATTGGCTGGTCCAAGCCACGTGACCACCCCTTCCCTCCTGTGTATTTCCCAAAATTTCCCTCACTCAGTTAAATTACCCCTTCTCCCAGCCAAGACAAAATCATGTGTTTTGCAGTTACACTGTTTAAATCACACAGCACACATTACAATCTCATTAAATGCTATAGGAATCCTAAAAGAACAGAAACAGCACAGAGAAAGTACTTATCTTCTAGCTCCAGCTGCCTCAGCCTGCCTCTCTCTGCAGATTTTCACCTCCAATGTCAAGTGAAACATCCTTATTGTGTTGTTGTCAAATGACTTTAGTGCAAATTCAGGTTGTGATGGTTATGTTTTCGTTCCTTTATAATGGAGTTCTAATATCCAATGCTATCTATACTAGAAGGACCCTAATGTGGAACAAAGTCCCTTGTCCTCTGTAAATGACAACACAGAGCTGTCATGATGCTGTGTTAGATAGACTTTATGTAGCAGCCTAGCAACATCAAGCCTATAGGACTTGTTGGAGTCTGGCTTGTCATTTTCCCTCAATAATTAGCCAGGATGGGCCAATTGTGATAGCTCCAGGTAAAAACAAGTGTCTGGACCCAGGCCAAGTATGGATGACTTCAACTGGTGAATGCGGAGAGTGTGTGTGGTTGGGGGGGTGTTGTTTCAGGATAGTTTAATGGCAGCATTTCTCAATGACCTATCTTGAAATATTTGGGCTAGTTTATAAAAAATAAAAGTAAAACCACATTGGAAGAGGTGGGATGTGATTCTTAAATAAGCAGACATTATGGGAGACTTGAAGAACAGAGCCACTGTGTGTGTGTGTGTGTGTGTGTGTGTGTCTTGCAGTTGGGTGTGATGTTTGCTGCTCACTCCCTTAATTTTCCTTGCATAAACCATCAGTGGTTAAATCATTCAGTAACTGGTCCTGATGGGTTACTTGAGGTAACTCCAGATAAGACAAGTGCAGACCTAGGCCAAGTAGGGACCACCTCAAGGGGTACATGCCCTGTGTGCATCTGTGTGTGTGAGTGTGGGGGTGGGGATGTTTTCAGGATGTTTTAGGGCAGCATTTATCATTGCTCTGTATTGAAATCTTGGAGTTCATTTGTAAATATATACTGTATATATCTATATATATCTATATATATATAGATATATACAGATATAAAAAAAACATGTTGGGTGTGGGGTGCAGTTTTTAAATAAGTGCACAGCATGTGAGGCATCAACCAAACCCCTCCCTTGAGTGTTTGGGGGGTCTTGCTTTTGAGTGTGTTGTTTGTTACCCAACCCCAACACTCAATTTCCCTTGTATAAACCATATATGGTTACATCTCTCAGTAGTTGGCATTGATGGATTATAGGGGTAGCACCAGTAAGACAGGTGTGGAACCAGGCCAAGTAGGGACCACTTCAAGGGAAAAATACCATGGGAGGGTGTATTGTTTTAGAAGTTTTTATTGCCAACATTTGTCATTGCCCTAGCTTGAACTCATTGGGTTCATTTCTTCATTTGTGAAAAAAAAAAAGGGGTTTGGTGGTAGGGTGCAATTTATAAATAAATAAAAAGGATGGGAGACATTAATAGAGCACCTACATTGTTTATTAAGGGGTGGGTATCTTGCAGTTGAGTGTGACATTTGCAGACTAACCCCAACCCCCTCCATAACTTTTGTGTATGCCATCAGTGGTTAAATATTGCATCACACCAGCCCCAACAACAAAATACAGATGTTTTTGCACCACTCCCTTCTTTTTGTTGAAAAATTCCAGAAAGTAGGTTTGCAGTTTAAGCCACTGCAAGCAAATGGCCTCACTCACACTCCTTTTCTGTGAGTCTCTGCTCCCTGAGTAGCTGGCTCGTGCTCACTCCCATCTGGTCCAGAGGAAGAAGAAGCGAACAGCTTCCCCATTCCTACATTACATGCTCATGCTGGAACAAACTCACCATGTTTGGATGCCAGCCTTCCTAGCACCCTGGACCACTCAGGCTCAGTGCCACCCATTGCAGTGCTTCACGTATCTCTTTGCCCTATTCCAACATAACAGGTTCACGCAGGAACAAAGCCACTGCAATAGGACACCAACCCTCCTTGTGCCCTGACCCACTCCTGCTCAGCACTGCCCCACTGCGATGCTTCACATGTTTCTTTCCTTCGACTGTGTTCCACTAAGAGTCTTCTCATGTGTCCTGGATGGGGGAGGATATCTCACTTGCTTTCTCACAGGACCTGTGTGTGTGTCCCTGTGATCAGCGATCGGGTTCCTTATCCCTCCAGCAGCCTCCTGTGAGCAGGCGAGGAGAAGGCTCCTACACAGATGAGCCCATCCACATGGACATGCTGGTCCTAGCCCGGACCTCACCAGCACCACACCACTAGCCATCGTCAGGTAAGGCCTTGGACCTACAGCCACACATACAGGCCTCAGCTCCACAGTGGAGGGCTTGGATTTCTTTATCCCCTGGTGTCCAGTGGTACCCCCCCAAAAAACTGAAAACACTTATATACTCACATGAGAGTGTGGCGACTGGCACATCCCTCCTCACTCCTCTCCAGCTGGTCATGGGCTGACTAATATAAACTGCATTTTGTAGTTTGTACTTTCAAATAGCACAATACACTCATGACACATAAACCATGCAAAGAAACATTCAGCATTGACAAATGCTTGTTATTAAAGTGTGCAATGCGTATTACTGAGTGCCTAGACTAGATAAAGTTCACCCGGTTTTCGTTTACATATTCAGTCCATCTTTTCTTAATATTTTCATCTGATGGAAAATAATGCAGGAACACATGATTAGTGTTGCTGCAGCCCTGTAGAATACATCCTATCAGCATGACTCCCTGACACAAAGAATTATGTATTATTTGTAATTCAATGCTGAAAGTGAAAAAATACATTTTAAAATCTTTAGTAATTAAAAAAGAAAATCCATACAGAGAGAGATACGACTGCAAACTAAAACAAAGTGATCCTGTCCCTTTCTGATAAATACAAAAATAAAAATAAAAAGAAAGTATCACTGTCAAATAATAATCATTGGAAATATGTTGAGAACATAAATTTGCTCTATCATCACTAACAAATCCAACAGATGTTTCCAAGTTTTCCAAAAACAAGTTTTACATGACTGAAGACACACTTGATATGATTATGTGCTATGAGGAAAAACAGTTTTGCTTTCACTGCAAGACTGTTAGGCGAAAGAGGGTGATTGACAGTGTTCCCCGGTATGTCACTCACATGCCATGCACTACTGCTCAGAAATGGACACAAGCTTATTGTTGTAATAAAAAGTTAATAGAAATCTGTACAGCTTTACTAAGTTCAAATATAATAACATTGTGCTAATACAGTGCCCTGTGATATGTCATTAGATTGAGAAGATAACTTGAAAGATGATAATAGTTCCACTAGCTCTGTAAGAATACCCCCAAAGAGCTCCAAGTTGGGATGCTTAATTGAACCCCTCCTTAGCTGTCTGGGGCTCGGACCCACTATAGCAGGATATGCAATAATGTCCTGTCTTGGCTGGTGCCCGACTCACTCAAGACATTTTTACAATTCATTGTTTGCAAATTATTCATGCCAACCTGGGCTAAGACCTATATATGTGACATAGAAGAATATCTTGCACTGGAAAGATGGGGAGGGGTGCAGTTCAAAATATCCAAATACTGCAAAAACACCACCAAGCACTCCAAAAAGTTCTTCTCTTTCAAAGTCCAAAAAAATACAAGAAGACTCAGAGGACTATTTGCCGTTTATCTGAGAGCCCAGGTTGAGCTGAGACCTGCTCCAAGGAGTGGGGATTTTAACATTAAAAATGCCTTACTGGGTGCGTGGCTAGCCTTTGATTATGGTGGTTGCATTTCAGCCTGTTCCTTACAACACCCTCTTGCAAGTGTGACTACATGCCTCCTACATCCTCAAATTTGCTCTGAAGTAATATCGGGAGAGTGCATCTAACCTATGGCTACCCAGAAAACTAAACATAGACAGCCTAACTTGAAATTCACGGCAGCAAAATCATCTGGAGAGCTCTCTCCGAGCCCTGTGGCCTTCAGCAACATTGGCCCATCTGCCACCGGGCAGTCTGATTTGAACCCTGCCTCAACCATGTCTGACCTGGAGTGGTCTCTATCTGGAGTACCTGTAACACTGTCCCTAATGCAGCATGAGATGAAAGCTGACTTTATTAATATCACCTCACAGCTCACCCATTTGCAATCAGTCATCACCGATCTCTCGGAGACCTCCACTAACCACACTACACAAATAACTGAACTAGAATAGCAAGTTAGCGATCTTGAGGACTCCCTCCAAGAAGTCTCAGGTGAGCGCAATACCTTCAAGAGAGCAGTGGATGAGCTGATAGCTAGGACTGATGATAAGAAAAACAGATCTAGGTGCTCCCACTTGAGGATTGTTGGCATACCGGAGGGTACAGAGGGCAACAGGCCAGAAGAGGGCTTGCATGGCTGGCTAGTGGAAAACTTGGACCTACCTCCAGAAGCGGTACACTATGAGATATAACAAGCACACCATGTTGGTCCACCACCCAAACCTGGAGACAAACTCAGACACTGTTTAATTAAATACCTGCGGTTTGTAGACAAGGAGCAGATCCTGTGGAAGGCTAAGGGAAAGGCCCTATATCATTCCAGAACACTAGGGTCTTTATCTTCAAGGATTTTAGCAAGGAGCATCAGGCACAATGACAGAAGTTTAATCCAGTTAAGGCTAAACTCCACAAAATGGGTAAATCCTTCACCTTTATGTATCCTGCCAAATTACAAGTGAATAGACTGGGATCATCTCCCATCTACTTCTCCTGCCACATGGAAGCTGAGCACTGGGTGGATGAGGAGCAGGCCAGGCTCAACACACGCCAATCCCTGAATGCCCGCGAAGAAGCGGCAGTGGGTTGATTCACTAGCTCTGAGTATTGGTGAGCCACAATTATTTATTTATTTATTCAATTTTGGTGACCGGGTAGGCCCACTGAGCCCCGAAGGTCCCTTTTTCAGGGGTGACCCGGGATAACAATACAAGTTATAAGAATGAACAAGGACATAAGGAACATTTGAGGCATTGTGAGTTACATCATGAGGTGGTTACAGTAAAGAAAAATAGTGGATACAGGCATGGTTACAGGCACAGTAAAAGAAAAGCAGTAGATGCAGGCATGGGTTCAGGCATGGTTATCATCATGACATGTAAGCAATTGGTAGTACTTTGCATATAGTTTATTCAGGGGTTACACGTGGCCTCTGGCGAGCAGTCTGTATAAGGCAGGTAGTAGGAAGGTTAAGCTAGGAGACGGGAGTTGGAGAGGAGGGGAGAACCTTAGGAGCTTTAAGTGCCATGACAGTAACATGTACTTGAGGTCAGCAGATGGGACTTAAGCCTGGTGCAGAAGTTCATGAGTGAGGAGAAGGAGGCCTGGACCTGGGGAGGGAGCTTGTTCCATTGGCAGGCTGCTTGGGAGGAAAAGGATCTTCCGCCAGTGTTTGTCCTTACCCTAGGGACTTCTAATAACGTTCTATCTGAGGTCCTTAGGTTCCTTGGGTTGTGTTTGAGGGTTATGGTCCCGGCAATGCTTGGTGGAGCATGGGGTTTAAGAAGCTTGTAGGCCTGGACAAGCAAGAGGTGTTGGAGGCGGGTGACCAATGTGGGCCAACGAAGACTGGCCAAAGTGTCACAGTGGTGACATCTTGGGTGGTCTAAGGTTCCGAAACGAGCTATTTTATTATATAGGGTTTGCATCCTGGTAATCTCTTGTTTAGCTATGCCCTGTATAATAGGGGCCACAAAGGTCAGGTTGGGTAGAAGGACGCTGGTAGCTATGGAGAGCCTGGCTTCAGGGATGACTTGGTCCCTGAGTCGGTACAGGATGCCAAGTTTCCGATGTAGGGTCCTGGTGACCTGGTCCACGTGTTCCTTGTATGTGATATTCTGATCCAACATGAGGCCTAAATATTTAAGGAAGGGGACTACGTTAATGGCTTTACCAGAGAGTGAGGTTAAGGAGAGGGATGAGGACCTGTCAAATCCCATGGACCTTGGCCCGAATAGCATTGCCTTGGTCTTGTTGGCATTTAGTACCATTCTGTTCTTACATAGCCAAGTCTCTAGTGAAGTGAGATCCTTTTGGAGTAGAGGCCCTAGGGCAATCACATCACGCAGGGGTCGGGAGATGACAGTATCATCAGCGTACTACACAACTGAGCTCTCCCCGCAGTGGGTATGCAGGTCATTAGTAAACAACGAAAACAGGAGGGGGCCTAGAATTGAGCCCTGAGGTACACCCTGGTTTAGGGGTAGTGAGTCAGACATGGTCCCTTTCCATGAGACCCTCTGTGCCCTGCCTGATAAGTAGCTCCCAAACCACTTCAGGGCATGATTGTCTAGGCCTATATTTTGCAGCTTCTGTAGCAGCAAGTTGTGGTCAATGAGGTCGAAGGCCTTGGATAAGTCTATAAAGACTGCACCAGTGGGTATCCCTTTGTCCATTGCCCTGAGAACTTCATCCGTGAAGTTAATGAGGGCAGTGTCAGTACCATGGTTTGTTCCAAATCCATGTTGAAAGGGGGCAAGGAGCTGATGAGCTTCCAAGTAGTCTCTGAGTTGATTGTAGATGACTCTTTCTTGCACCTTAGCAAGTGAGCAGAGGAGGGAGATGGGCCTGTAGTTGTTGAGTTTTTCCCTGAGCCCCCCTTTGTGAATAGGGACAACATTGGCATTTTTCCATGGGTCAGGGACTGCTCCTTCCCTCAGTGATCGATTGAGAAGCATGGTTATAGGCCAGGCTAAGGAGGTAGCTCCTGCCTTGAGTAGCCAAGGGTTGATACCGTCGGGTCCCCCTGACCCTTTCGGTTTCAGGTTCCTTAGGAGGCTTAGTACTTCAGTGCATTTAGCCAGTCTTAGGTGAAATGGGGGTCTTTCCATGTGAGGCGGTTCATCTGAGGTAGGGGGGAGAGTCTGGGGTGACAAGCAGGTCTTGTAGGCCTCGAGATCTGAGAAGTGCCTGTTAAGGGCAGCCGATATTTGAGATGGGTCAGTTGTGAGCTGACCGTTAATCTCCATGGGACAGGACTCATGCTTTTTGCTGCCCTTGATCAGGTCATTGATGTGATTCCAGTATTGCTTGGGGTTGCTCAGGCTGGTTTTCTAGAGGTGTGTTAAGTAATCTCTCTTAGCGAGTTTTATGGCTCTCTTGGCTTTGCTCCTCAGGGCTTTGTATTCAGCGAGATCTGCCAGGAGGAAGGAAAGCCTAAACTTTTTCCAGGCTTTTTCCCAAGTAGCCATTAGGGCTTTGAGGGATGGAGAGATCCACTTGTAGCAGCTGCCTTTAGCCCTCATTCTCTTCATTGGAGCAAAGAGGTTGGCCGCTGTGGTAAGTTCGTCCTGGAAGTATTGCACAGCCTCAGTAAGAGTAGGGAGAAGATTTATGGGGTTCCAGTCCAGACTAACTAGGTAGTGATTGTATTGTAGTTCAGAGAACTTGGAGAAATCACGGGTGGAAAGAATTCTAGGTTGGACCTTGTGTGGTTTGTTTTTCCATATACAGAAGATTGGGGAATGGTCACTCAGGGGAGTCTGCCATTGTGCCCGCACTCTGTATATTAGTGGGGTTAGACACTAGAGCCCAGTCAAGGGTGGTGTGGTTCCCAGTTTTGTAATTAAGTCTGGTCAGTTCAGAGATGACCTGCGTCAGACCTGCTTCATGGGTAAGTGACTTTGAGGCATGACCAGGGTCCTGGGCCCAGTTAATGTTGAAGTTGCCCAGGATTAGTTGCTCCATTGTTACCTTGATAGCCGTATCGTTTGTGATGGCTTCAAGGGATTTGAGGGCTGATTTTGGTGGGTGATTTGCTGCTGATAAGTTTTCTTTTGAGTCTGTTGTAACCTCTTGACCAGGCCTAGGGGTCTGGGTAGCAGCGGGGGAGGCCCGTGACATTCTCGGCAATGTTACAGTCTTAAGAGGAACTTTAATTTATAAATAGTGTGCTACCCTTTGTATTTCTGGGATCTATTACTTTTACTCAAGGGCGGCCTCTGTGAATCAGTACTCCTGCACCACGAGACAGTTCTTGTCTTTGTGAGTTCCAAACTGTGTCTCATTGTTCCTTTTACAATATTTGTTTTTCTTTTATATTTGCTGCTGCTAGCTGCAGTTCAAATGGAATTCCATTTAAGTTCCATGTGATGCTCACCCAACACAGAGGCATTAATCAACTCTAAAGACCTACTAGTTATAGGTGTTGATGCAATGGATAGATTGAATGTTAATATTTCACTTGTTCTGGTTACTCATTACAAACAGTTTGTATGGGGACCTGACCCTGACCATGTTTGGTCAGGTCAGTTGGTGGGGGGTTGGTTGTCTGGTGGGATCTTGGTTAGGGGTTGAGGGTTTAATGAAAGGGAGTGGGTTAAGGCCTGTGTCACAGTTTCTGGGTTGCACTGGGTTGCTGGGTTGACAGGGTAAGACACCAGGCCTCAAATTTATTGATACAAGAGGAAAAGAGGGTTGGTGATGGGGGGGGGTGGCTTTCTTGGAGGGGTACTTGTTGGGTTATTACTTATATTACTACAAAACAATAGAGTGTTAGGAGTGCTCAGTGTACTTATATGATGCTGATCAACACACCTGATAGACGGTCAGTACTAAGAGAAGGGTTGGCAGGCTCTGTCCTTCCAAGTTACAATGTGGTAGTGACCTGGTTTTCTACGTATTACTCTTTCACATTTAACGGTGGAGATAACTAAGATAGCCACTTGGAATGTTAACGGTTTAAAAAAAATTCTCAAGAGGAAATGAGTATGTAGGTAGGTAAAACATGTTAGTGCTTTTACAAGAAACGCACATGACACCACATGAGATGGACAAAACAGAGGCATTTATGGGAGGTAAATGGATCTCCACTTTTTCTGCTAAGGCACGGGGTGCCTCAATTTGGTTCCCTCAGGACTCTGGGGTTACTGTACTGGAGCACATCATTGATCCAGGGGGTAGGTATGCCCTTGCGCATGCTCAGGTACCTGGGTTGGGCACCATAGTGGTGGGCTCAGTGTATGCCCCAAATGTAACTGATCCGGGTTTCTTTCAGCATCTAGCCTTAGACATGGCTTGCTGGGCAGACTCTTGGATCTTGGGGGGTGACTTCAACTGTGTGCTAGACACAGTATTGTACTGCTCCAACCCTTCTTCTGTACCTCTCTCTCAAAGAATGTGAAAACCTTGGGGGAATTAGAAAAATAATTCAGTTTGGTTGACTACTGGAGACATGAGAACCCTACAGGCCGGGATTATAGTTTCTATTCCCATACCCATCATGCCTATGCTAGGCTGGATAGGATCTTAATTAGTTCCTCCTTATTGGGCTCTGCCAGTGCTACTACATACTCACCCATCTTGACTTCAAACTATGCCTCACTGAGTCTAACTCTGGCAACTGGTGGGTCCCCCACGGGGACTAGACCCTGGAGGATGGATCCGCTGTTGCTAAAAAAGCCATAATACACCTCCTTTATGGCAGATAGTATTGTTGAATTCCTCCAGTTTAATAAGTGGGGTGACACTTCCCACAGTTGTAGATGGGAGGCCTTAAAGGCCTACGTAAGGGGTCAGACGATAGCCTTCTCTGCCTATCAGAGAAAACAGGGAGAAAGGGAATTACACTTCTTAAAGAAGAAGATAGACCTATGTGAGGCTGCACACAAACCATGGCCTACAATGCCATTGTACTATGTGATGCAAAAATTGAAATGGCGTTTCAACATTATTACTGCCAAATTGGAAAGGGCAATGCTTTTAACATGGGTGGGATCCTACTTTGAAGGTGACAGGGGTGATAAACTATTAGCTTGGCAATTACACCGACAAGAGGGTGAAAGAACAGTAAAATAGATCCATGACCACCAGAATACTCTAGTGAGTGAATCAGTAGTGACTGAGAATGCGTTCAACTCTTTTTATGGCTCATTGTATACTTCTGAGGTAGCTCAAACTGCCCAGGAGTACGATGAGTTCTTTGCCCATGCCCTATAGCAAAGGTTGATGAGGCGACAGCACATTGTCTGGACTATCAGATCACCACTGCGGAGATAACTAGGGCCATTGGAGTCCTGAATGGCAGTAAGGCCCCTGGTCCTGATGGCCTGCCAATCGATTTTTTAAAAACATTCTCTTCTGTGCTAATCAACCCACTTTTTGATATGTTTACTGAGGCTTTGGACAGAGGTGCGCTACCCCGCTCCATGCGATCAGCAATGATTACTGTTTGCCCCAAACCAGGGAAAGACCCGGCTTGGCATGCATCATACAGACCAATTTCCTTATTAACTGCGGATTATAAAATACTGGCAAAAATAATTGCAATGAGATTAGATCCGGTACTCCCTAGACTACTTGGGGTATATTAGGCTGGCTTCATTACAGGGCTACAGGGAAAACATAACATTAGACATACCCTTGATATCATCCATTATTGGAGCAGGACCAAACATCACCATGGGGCTGCAGTGCTGGCCTTAGATGCCGAGAAGGCCTTTGACCATGTGGAGTGGGGCTACCTAGTTTGAAACTCTGGGAAGGGGAAGCTTTGGCTCACAGTTGAGAGCTTGGATCAAAATTCCATACACAAGACCCCTGGCCCAAGTTGTAGTAAACAACAGCCTCACCTCTACTTTTTCCTTGGGCTGTGGCACTCGTCAAGGGTGCCCCTTGTCTCCCCTGCTATATGTCCTTTCGTTGGAGCCTTTGGCTGCTGCAATAAGGGAAAATTGGAACATTCAGGGCTTCTGAGGAGGAGGGAGGGAGCACAAAATTGCATTGTATGCAGAGGATTTACTATTGTATTTACAAAACCCAGCACAAGACCTACCCTCATTATACCAACTATTGCGGGATTATGGCTTACTCTTCAGCCACAAAATAAACTGGCCCAAGAGTGAATTACTACCACCACCTGATCAGCAGGCTAGAGCCCTTCTGATTGCCAGCTTGGATGGTCTACAACTAATGGAATCATTAAAATATTTAAGGGTCCTCATCTCTGCAAATAGTAACTCCTGCTATGCCTTGAATTACAAGCCACTCCTTAACAAAATTGCTGATGACTGCAACAGATGGGCAGCTCTGCCCTTAACTTTATTCAGCTGTGTTGGAGTGATTGAAATGTCTGTCTTATCGAGGTGCCTATATTTGTATTGGTCCCTTCCCATAAGTATCCCAGCTGAACACTTTAAAAGACTCAATGCAATACTTCATCAATTTATGTGGAGGGGCAAGCCTGCAAAAATTAGAAGAGCTGTTTTACAAATGCTCCTGAAATGGGTGGGTTGGGCCTGCCTCATTTTATGGGGTATTACTGGGCCACTCAGATTGCTTTCCTCCCTACTGTGAGTGACAGAGAATTGTTGCCTGGCTGAGACTGGAGAAGGACTCTCTGAGGGGTGGATTGGTAGAGGATGTATTTCCACAGACGTGTACCACTGCCACCCTCCCCAATGTGTCTAACCCCTTTACTGCCAATTCAGTGAGGATTTGGAAAAGGCACATAAACTTATTAATCACCATAATAAGCTGACTGTCAATGTCAGTATAATATAGGCAGTGAAGGATAGAGGTGCTTCCGCAGTAGCATTGATTCAAAGGCTCTTGGTGTGGATGCAGAGTGGGTTGGTAGTGGAGATGCAGCAAATTTAAATTTCATTGGTGAAGTGCCTGTGAAGTGGGCACTTCATGTTGTCACTCCACTACACGAAGTGGCCAATGCAAAATGCTCACTTCACCTTATTATTACTTCGCATTGTCAATCTGCCTTAACGCGAAGTAAGGTGAAGTGACAACAATATTAGCAGCCCTTCAAATATACAGTCACCAACATTAATGTGCATCCCCAAAATGCTCATTTCTTGTGTCCAGAAAACTCCCCAGTGCTGATGAAATGTAATGAGAGCACAAGAAATGCAAAGTCTCCCCAAATTAATGGCGCACTCAGATGTCATGCGTGCTGTAGTCACACACAGTCACCAGAATTAATGTGCATCCCCAAAATGCTACTGTCTTATGTCCAGAAAATTCCCCAGTGCTGATGAAGTTAAATGAGAGCATAACAAGAAATGTGAAGTATCCCAGAATAAATGGCACACTCAGTCATGTGCGCAGTGGTCACACACTGTCACCAGAATTAATGTGCATCCCCAAAATGCTACCGTTTTATGTCCAGAAAATTCCCCAGTGCTGACAAAGTGAAATGTGAGCATAACAAGAAATGCAAAGTCACCCCGAATTAATGGCACACTCAGCCACATGTGCAGTGGTCACACACAGTCACCAGAATTAATGTGCATCCCCAAAATGCTACTGTCTTGTGTCCAGAAAATTCCCCAGTGCTGACGAAGTGAAATAAGAGTGTAACAAGAAATGCAAAGTCTCCCAGAATTAATGGTGTACTACAAATGCACAGACAGATAAAGATTGCGCTGTGCACTCAAGAGATGCAGATACAAAGGCACAACAACACTTAATCAGTGCTCACAAGTCACAAATACAAATCTGGAAAATAATACCTTTTGCCGGTTGGGGGGGTAGTGCATTGCAGTAACAGTCCACTACCAGTAAAGATACCACAAAGCAGTATAAAAAATTCATTCAGGTGCAGCGGATAGCAGGTTCACACTGCTGCAATTACTCTGTGGCACAATAAAAGGTGTCTGATTTAATGGCACACATCGCACACACACTACATGTAATGTGTAGCAAATTGAAGACCTTTAGTAATATAACCAAATGTTTTAAACAGACTGAAATTATACACTGCTGTACCACAACAATCAGCAAAAAAATGTCAAGAATTACTGAAAATATTATTGTGTGTACATTGACACAGTTATACAAGAAAAATATAACCACAACAGAAACACTGCCTTTTTCTCCCTGTCAATCTACCTACACCACAGAGACGCCCCTCCCCCAAAGCACAGTTCACAGTACACAGACTGACTGTTCTAAATTAACATTCAAAATCCACACACAAACAATAAACACTCAATGATATGAGCACAGGAGAGTTTTCTATAATCGATGTACTAAATTGTGAGCAAAAAAAATAGCTCAGACATACTTTTTTAACAGCTTTTAGAGGATTTGAATCAAAGAGCTCTGACAGTAAACTGTCTCCATCTTCCACTACACACACTATACAAAACTAATGCTGTACAGAACAATCTAGAGCCCATGTGACCTGCAATCCCATAAAGCACTGCAAAATTCACATTTGGAGCTCAAAAACAAGGCGAAATGAGACGAAGTACTGTACATTAATTTAAATGTACTTTGCCTTAAAACTGGTGGAGAAGAGGTTTGGGGAAGGCAGAATAATGTGAAGTCATTGTTTCCAATGGACTTCGCATTCCCCATTATGACGTGAAGTACTCCGCTTCACGTTGGGAGTACTTAAGGAATTCTGCTTTGCTCTGCGAATCACTTCTTGGAGCGAATTTCAAACACTTCGCCCACCACTAGTTGGTAGTAATGAATCAACTATATGAGGATGGCCACTTCAGGAGCTTCTCCTCTCTTAAACAAGACTGGGGAACTCAGGTGGGTGATTTCTTTGTCTACCTAACACTCCGAAACAGGTTTGGTCTCCCTCTGGATCAGAATGGGGGTGGCCTCCCTGGATCAGGATGGGGGGATGAGCCCTGCTCTTCCCATTTGTGGAGGAACTGTTCAGGCCTCAACCAGGAGCCAAATCTTTATCAATTTACTACAGTATCATTAGGAGTCAGATAACTAGCACCCCCAACGACATTAGGAGGAAGTGGGGAGACAACCTTCAGTGTCAAATAGATGACTGGGTATGGTGGTTGGCTTGTACCCATTTATCTCTATGTTCTTGAATAACAAGCTAAGACAGATTTAGCTCAACCTTTTGTACAGAGCCTACTATACTTCTAAAAGGTTGCATGATCTGGATCCCCAGAAGCCAAGTGCCTGCCCAAAGTGCCATACCCAGAATGGTGATTTTTTACATTTAGCCCTGCTGTGCCCCAAGGTGGCCCCATTTTGGTACAGCATGCACCAGATTATGAGCAAAGTACTGGGCTACAGCCCTTCAAAATTCCCCCTGGAATTAATTTTGGGAGCTGCCCCCAACACCCAAATGGTAAACATAACTGCCCACTATGGTCCCTGGCTCTTATCAATGTTAGGAAATCTGTGACACAAAACTGAATGGCTGCCTGTCCTCCTTCTATTGCTGCTTGGGATAACAATAATAAAACATTGTCTGATACTGGAGAAGTTCCAGTTGTATGCTCAGGGAAAACATCCTGATTTTGATGAGGTCTGGTCTCCTTTTATTCGAGCCATCAAGAATGGAGACTTTCCTGTCTAATACTTACCTGTTCAAAATCCCTTTTGAATGGGCAGGGTCTTGGCTTTGGTTCCTACTAGATCCTCACTTCTTTAGATCTGGTGCATAACATATTTTGGCTAAAGACAAAGAAAAGTACAACATTGTAATTTTGAATTTGAATGCACTGTCTCCTAATGGAGAGACACCTTTATTGTACCGCCTTTTCAAAACTTCACTATTTCACAGTGTCGTATGTCAAAGCTATCTTTGTACACTAATTGATTCACTTGTACCTAACACTCTTTCAATAAAATATTTTGAAAAAAAAGAATGCCTTGTTGGGCTGATCTCAGTTCACATCTCTGATTTTTACCTGGGCTGAGACCTGTTATAGGTGGTAAATTAACAAAAAAAAAGTCCCTCTTGGGAAATTTTACCAATAACCATTTTTTAATTTAATAATGCCCTTCTGGGCTGAGATCTGCACCAAGAGAGAAGTAAATGTCCAGGTGACAGTCCAGCTGTTGTCTGGAAACAAAGGAAAACAAAAGTCCTATCTTGGCTGGAAAAAATAGAGACGGACGCCCCAGAAATGTTGCAGAGGCACAGATAACAGTCACTTATACTGGCAAGTAATAAGACACAAGAAACCTGCCCACTGTAACCAAAATTGATTCAGGAGCTGCAACTTTTAAAAAAATCCAAAGGAGTTTATTAGCTCAAAACTGTATGATGAATGGAAGTCCTTCCATGTCCTCAGTTTTGCGCTAATAAACTCCATGTTGATTTTTCTAAAAGCTGTGGAATTTTGAAGGCATGCTGCTTACCAGTGTGCACATTTCTTGTGTCCTCAATCTGAGCTGGCACCTGCCCAAAGTAAACTGCTCTCCCTTGTGCTGTGACCCTGGGCCGATCCCCACTGGGAGTGGGGATTTTAACATTATTTAAGAATGTACTCCAGGGCCAAGACACACTCACAGTGGAAGTGTGTAGCTAAAGCCACTTCATGTCTCCCTTGAGTTTGGAGCAACTATAAGACGGAAACTAAGAAACAATGTTCTGTCCTGACAGCACCCTCCCCACTCTGGACATAAGTATTTAACCATTATTTACATTAAAAATGCCCTCCTTTTACTT
The DNA here is from genome assembly GCA_016271365.2 of Neoceratodus forsteri. Classification (NCBI taxonomy): domain Eukaryota; kingdom Metazoa; phylum Chordata; order Ceratodontiformes; family Ceratodontidae; genus Neoceratodus; species Neoceratodus forsteri. The sequence continues at coordinate 228,091,854 of CM028132.1, read as the reverse complement.
AGAACACATTATTCTACTTAACATATGATTTCCCATTAGACTTTGGAATTATTACTACGTGATGGTGATGTATGTAGATGTGTTACTCCACTACAACCTATTATGTATTCCTTGTATATTTATAAACTGTATTAAGGGCAGGTGTTTACCTCTGTAACAACAAAATGATAAAATTGTAAGTTTTAAAGAAATACCAGGCATTTCCATTATGACGATATACTTGTGATCAGTATGGAAATCGGTTAACGTCTCAATCCTTCCTGTCTGCTCTCACCCACTCCACAAAGAATAAAGTCAGAGAAGGGGAAGATAGACAGACAGATAGACATACAGAAAGACAAAGAGATAGACAGATGGATGGAGACTGTCAATAGATAGATGACAGATAGATAGTAGGTAGATAGATAGATAGACAGACAGATGTATAAATCGATAGACAGACAGAGAGACAGACAGGGCATATGGCTGCTTCCACAGAGGAGGGGTTGCTGCCACACTCATTGCATGGTTTGGGTGCCCAGGGGAGAAAAGTGGAAAAAGTCTGGGAGCTAATGGGGTCCATGATGACCCAACACATTCAGGTCTGTGAATGAGTCCCTCTGAGGGAGGGCCGGCACTACCTGTCAGCTCTGTGGAGTGATAAAGAATAAATAAAAAAAAAAATCAAGGAAAACTTAAACAAGACAAAAAGACAATCCATTCAAATAATTCAAATGTGCATACATAATATTCATGCATGATATTTCAGATTTTTAGGATATTGTTACAATCTTCCTTTGGGTTCTTAGGGTGCCAGGCTAAAAGATGCTTTAAGTTTTTTGTGGGAGTTACTGGTCACTGAGTATAGGGAAAGCCAGGGCTGCAAGTTAGGTGCTCAGGGCAGAGATTGCAGTGAGCACCACTGAAAATGGACTCTTGAGAGAAGTCTGAAGGCTCCAGCATTTGATTTAAGCACTATCCCATCTGTAAGGGGGTTGCATAACTTGGGGACTATGATAGCGACCAGCTCCACCAATCCACTTGCACCTCCTGAGCAGTACTTTTGATCTCAATGCCAAGCACATCAGGATGATGCCTCTGTTCCACACCCTACCTCAATTGTCTTTTTCCAAGTAATGACTGCCTGATCTATAAAATAATGGCTTATTCACATATCTGGAATGTGTAGTACGGAATGGGCTGCATGCCCATTGGCTCACGCTGTAGACCAAAGGGCGTACAGCCCTACCGATGGTGTCAGTTGGCGGGCGGAGGGGCGGCAGGTGGATGGGGTGCTGCTGCCCGCTGCTGACCTGGGTGGAGCGGGGCGGTGGGGATCAGTGGGTGGGGAGGGCAGTCTGCTGGACAACCAAGGATATGGGGGTCGGTACTAGTTCACTTAAGCCAGCGATCGAGCAGACTTCAGTCCATTGGACCACCAGGGATAGATTAGTTATCTTTTTTCACACTTAAGCCTGTGATTGGGCAGACTTCGGGCCACTGGACCACCAGGGATGTAGGAGTAATATTTTTTCACACTTAAGCCCGCAATCGGGCATGAGGGGGCACCACCATGGAGGTGCAGCTGGAGCTCGGGTGGCCACCCACAGGTGGCAGCTGCTGTGTTGCTCCCAGCAATGCGGCAGCTCACCTGTGGGTGGCCATCCATTGTTCCTTTTTTTGGGGATCAACATTGTGCTGGCACATGTAGGGGTTGCGCATGCATGGCTCTGCACATCCCAGGCTGAATATCGGGCTGTGCAGAGTATGCATGGGCATGCCCTTCCCCCACCTGCACCTGCCTACATTACTGATGCGCTCTGGTGCCAGGCACAATTCCCGTTTGAATATCGCACCGGGGCGCATCAGTGGGTTGCGCATGGCACAACACTGTTGCACCATGTGCAACCCTTTTGAATATCTAGGCCAATATTTATAAGCGCTTCCAGAGTTTAATGTGAAAAATAATAAACTGGGGAAAAGAAGCAGTAAGGGATAATACAGGATTTTAAGGAATGTCAGGTTGGCCACCCTGACATGAATAAAACAGGAAAGCAAAGAAAGAAAAGCAGACTGAAAGAGTGAGGGAGAATAGGGAAGGGGATGTACATCTTTATTTTTCTTATTTCTTGGGGGATTTTGATTGTGTTCAAAATTGTTTTAAAGAACATTGTTTGATTTTGAATCCCAAGAAAACCCAGGTTCTCCTGTTTAGAAACAAACAAATGAAAGAGTTTAATTCAGGTCTAAATATCCAGATCCTAGATGGCCTAGATGTAAAGGAAGTAGCCCAATGTAAATATTTAGGGCAATAGTTAGATTGTAATTTGACTTGGTTTTATCATGTAGAAACTATGCTATTGGGACGAAACAGGAAGCTGGTGGCTCTTTATGGATTTAAACATTTTATGTCTAGGGATGTACTACTATATGTAGTCAACTCGCGGTTAATGCCTGTCCTAGACTATGGGGATATTTTATATGGAGGAGCCACTGGCATATTATTGAGTAAGGTGAATATAATGTTTCATAGATTGGCACGTTTTGTTCTGGAGGTACCCCACATGACTCATAGATGCTTGTTATATAATAGCTTGAATTGGCCTAAACCCTTGGCCTGTAGGAATTTACATCTCCTTAAATTTATGTATAAAATCCAGAAACATGTGGTTCCTTCTTACATCTTTGAGATGTTTCCTAGAAGAACAGTAAAAGATAATTTGAGGGCAGCTTATGATTTACAATATTTGGTTAATAAATGTAATTTAAACATAGGTAGGTCATCTGTTTCCTATAGGGGAGCAGTATTGTGGAATAAAATTCCAGTAGGGCTACGTGAATCAAATCAAACTATGTGCATCTCTGATTTGAATGACTGGTGTTTATGCTGATCTAATGGCTTCTCTCAATGTACTGAATGTGATGCCCGCTGATCGCTATTTATAGTGTAGTTGATGTTTGTATTTGTAGTTATGTTATTTGTAATTTTTCTAAAATTTCTTTTTAATTCCTTTTACTGTATACTGTAACCAAAGTTTGCTGCTATGAACATGTGGGACTTCACTGAAAATGAACAATGCTTAATTGAATGTTTTTTCCCTTATTCTGCTGAATAAAAAACATTTGCTATTACTACTACTACATCATAACGGGGCACCCTGTTACATAGTGCTGTAATGTTTGGTATACATCCTACAAACCATGTAGTTTGTTCTGCAATTTTAACTGGGTTACTATATTTTGTTCTTCTTTTCCATGTGGAGAAATGGTGATGATGGTCACTGACAAGTCTTCAAATTTCCATAATATGGCTCCCAACCATGATTCACTTCATTCAGCATTTGCTGTGGGTTTCGCCTTCTAGTTTCATAAAATCTGGTGACAGAACAATTGCGTCTGTGACCCGAGCCTTGTGGAAATCGGTACCACACCAACTTTGGTATTCTTCATCAGAAGTGTGTAATGGGGCTTATTTGCATAAACTTTTCCTGACTACTGTATACACTAGACTGATTATCTGTTCATTTATTTTGTTAGTCATGATTTTATTTGCTGGTTTGCACAAGTATGAATATCTACTTGATTTTGTTAATACTTTCTGCATTTGCATTGTACATCACATTGAGCCTATCAGATAGGGCACTTTAAAAATATAAGTTTCCTTGCCAACTTGGTTGGTTGGTGCTATCCTGCCAAGTGTGCCCCCCAGCACAAATCATGTGTTTCACCTCCCTCACAGCCTGGTCTGCCAAAAGTAAATACCTGCTAGGATAAGTGCAATAACACAGTGCTGGGTATATGGTAATGCTATAAATTACTGCACTTCCCTGGTGGCTGAAGGGATTCAGCTCCATTATGTACCTCAAAACTCCCCTGGTGAGTGCAGTAATTTAACATTCCCACACACCCTGTTTATGTCATAGCTTACCAAATATAGAGAATAATGGATGGGCAACCATACACAGTGAGACTGTTTTTTTCCACTGAAGGGTTGAAATGACATCATATGGACCTCAAGAGCTAAGCACGGGAGGTCCATGTCATCTCAACTTGAAGATTAAAACATGACCCCCGTTGGGCATGATTGCCCATGTTTTATTTTTTTATAGTATGTGGTTTTACTGCATGTTAAGTAAAAAAGCAGTTTATATGCAATAGTACGTGGGACCCATCCTTTCCCCTCCCACCTATCATTCATCAAACATAGTTCCTGTTGCTAGCCTTGCTTGTAGAGCAGAAAGCAGCTAACTAAAAGAAGCTACATTTTCTTATTAATTTAAAACTTATATCTCAGCAGGAGTCAGTGTCTGTTGAGATTAAGTAGACAGATACTTTATTAGAAGTAGAAGGGGTCTTATTTAGGGTTAAAAAAGAAAGAAAAGAAAGAAAGTCAGTGTGCGTTCTGTGCTGGGAAGGCTACTGTATCAGCTGACTTTGCTAAATCAGTAGGAGGAAAGAGAGCTTAATTGGGGGTATGGCTTAGACACTATAAAAGCAGGTGACTCAAATTACAACTTTCTGTTGCTAGCCTTTTCTTACTAATTGCCCTATCCCACCCTCCACCCACCCACCCTAAGCCAGTTTTACTTTTATAGCCACTGGATTTGACTGTCAACAGGAACTTCCTGTTTGGCAATAGGAAGGAAAGGATCATAGAGAAACATTGGTTTTGTCAATCCTAAAGGAAAAAACTAGCTCACTCTCTCCCCCCCCCCAGCTGCTGGTGGTCTGACATTGAGCAAGGAAGAAGGAGGCTGCTGAAGAAGATAGGAAGTTGCTGTCCCAGAATAGGAAGGGTGAGAGTTGTAAGGAGAGGAGAGAGTAAGCAAACAGAGAAACAGTAGAGGGGACACAAAATAAGACATGATAGGAGTGGTGCAGTGCAATGGCTGTGGGGCAGCAGTGTTCCAGGAGACATTCTGGAGGCTGCGATACTGCCCTATTTTCAGGCACCTCTCTGGTCTGAGAGAGGAGGTTGCCTGTCTCCAGGCTGACCTGGCTAGGATTTGTGAAACCTCCTCCCCCACCCAGGGACCACCAGGGCCAATGCCACTACCTCAGAGGTTGCCTAGAAAGAGGAGAGGCTGGACCAGGTGGGCTCAGGGAGGGAGATGGTGGAAACAGAGTTGCATCCCTCTAGCTGTACCTCTCCACAATTCATTTGCTCTTCTGGTGGATAGTGGTTCCTCTATGAGGCACCTGCAGTGGAGACCAAGGAGGATGCTGGGAACCTTCACAAAGGAGACCCACAGGAGGGTGGCATGGGACCCCACAGGGGAAGGAAACAACTCCTGGTGGAGGACTCAATCATTAGGGGGGTAGAAATGGGGAAGTAAGGGGAGAGGGAGGTAAGGTGCCTTCCTGGCACCACGGCTTGGAGGAACAGGAAGCGAATCCTCAGGATCGTGGGAAGAGCCACATGAGGGAGGGAGCTGGATGTCATTGTCCACCTAGGGACAAATGACCTGGCTAGGAATGGGATCAGAGCAGTGCAGGAGGAGTTTGTAGAGTTGGGGAGGGGCCTTAGACAAGTAGCACATACGGTAACCTTCTCGGAGTGCTACCTGTCTGCTGCAAGGGAGATGTTAGGGCACTCCTCACCAGGGAATTCAATGAGTGGTTGAAAACTGGTGGAGCCCAGGGTTTTGGCTTCATTGGGGACTGGGGAGCCACCTGGAGGGATGCAGACTCATACTGGTGCGATGGTCTGCATCTGTCCGGGGGGGAACCAGGATCCTAGGTAGAGGTTTAAATGCTTCATTGGCAAGCATTTAAACTAGCTAAGGGGTGGAGGCACTGAAAAGCAGCAGTGAAATCCCAGCCTCCCCCCCAAAAATATGGTGATTAGTGAGGTAAACACCAAGGTAGAGAAGTATTAGGAGCAGGACAGAGGTAAATGTAAAAAAGGCAAAGGCAGTAAGGACAGGAAAGGGGCTAAAAGGGTAAGGCTATCAAAAGTGGAGCGTGATGAGTACAATGCTCCGTAGTCTGTGTAACAAGCTCCTGAACTAGTGGCCTTGATGGAAGAGGGTTGCCTGATATTGTGGCAGTCACAGAAACATAGTACACAGAGAACCATGACTGGGATGTCAACATACCAGGATACACAATCTACAGGAGGGACAGGGAGGGTAAAAAGGAGGAGGAGTAGCTCTATGTAAAGGAAGGGATCAAAGCAACAGAACTAAACAGTAAACAGGGAGGATGAGGCACTCTGGGTCACCCTGGAGACAAGAAATGGCACCACAATCTGCATGGGGTTGTATACAGACTCCATCTCAAGGGAGGGAAATGGACAAGGAAATGATAGAAGGCTTTCTTAGAATGGCAGAAAAGGGAGATATTGTTGATGGGGACCTGAATATGCCAGATGTTAACTGGAGCACCTTTGCTGCAGGCACATCCAAGAGCAGGGTCATTCTTGATGCCCTACAGGGGCATGCCTCAGACAGCTAGTATTGGAACTCACTCGGGAGGGAGCAATCTTAGACCTGGTACTCTCAAATGGGGACAGAGAAAGAATCTCAGATTTAGAAGTGGGTAGCCGTCTGGGAACAAGCGACCACCAAACAGTGTGGTTCACGATAAACACAGCCATACAATCAAGCCATATAAAAGCTTTAGGAGGGCTGACTTTGGGAAAATGAGAGAGTGCCTCAGAAAAGCACTAGCAAACAGGCAAGAAGAAGGGGTGGAGAAACAATGGGGAGTAATCAAACAGCCATCACAGAGGCAACAAGCCTTGTGTAAAGCAAATCAATAAACACAATGAAGGAAAAACCACTGTGGTTCTCAAAAGAGGTGGCAAGGAAGGTTAAGGAGAAAGGATAGCATTCAGGAAATATAAGGAAACACAGAAGGAGCAGGACAGAGAACTTTATCAGTTAAAGCAGAAAGAGGCTGAAGGCAGTCAGAATAGCAAAGGCCAAACCGAGGAAAGAATAGCCAATTCTGCTAAGAAGGGGATAAGACCTTATAGGTATATTAGGAGTGAAGAAAGACCAAAGGAGGGATACTGAAGCTTAATAAAGGGGAGGGAATGTGGGCAGAGGGTGACAGTGAAAAGCAGGATACTGGAACGAATGTTTCTGCTCAGTATTCACAAAGGAAGAGGAGGGGAGGTACCTAAACCAAACAAGAGAAACACTCTGAAGATGGGGGTCATACAGTCCATTTACAGAAGAAAGGATTCTGAAAGAACTAATAAAATTGAAGGTGGACAAAGCAATGGGGCCTGATGGGATTCACCCAAGAATTCTAAAAGAACTAAGGGTAGAACTAGTGACACAGCTTACTACTCTCTTTAACAAATCATGGGAGGATGAGGTGGTACCTGAGGACTAGAGGAGGGCAGATGTGATTTCTCTTCACAAAAGTGGGAGCAGGACCGAGGCAGGAAACTACAGACCAGTTAGTTTGACCTCAGTGGTAGGGGAAAATGATGGAATCACTTCTGAAGGAAAGAATTGTTGAGTACCTAGAGGCCAGTGGGACACAGGACTCAAGCCAGCATGGATTCACGATGGGAAGGTCGTGTCAGACGAGTCTAATAGATTTCTTTGACTGGGTGACCAAAGTAGTAGACCAGGGAGGGGCTGTGGACATGGCCTACCTAGATTTTAGCAAGGCATTTGATACAGTCCCACACAAAAGATTAATACACAAGTTAACCAGCCTTGGAGTGGGTCCCACGGTGGTAGCCTGGATAAAAAATTGGCTAGACAACAGGACACAACGGGTAGTAGTAAATGGAGCACACAGTGAAGAAAGGAGGGTTACTAGCGGGTACCGTGAGGGTTCAGTACTGGGACCGGTCCTTTTAATGTTCTTATAAGTGACATTGCAGAGGAACTGAAGGAAAAGTATGTCTCTCTTGCAGACGACACAAAGATCTGCAACAGGGTTGATACACAAGATGGAGTGGAAAGGATGAGAAGGGACTTGGCAAGGTTGGAGGAATGGTCAAATGTATGGCAGCTCAGATTCAGTGCAAAGAAGTGCAAGGTAATGCACATAGGAAACAAAACCCAGGGAAGCATACACAATGGGGGTGAGATACTGACAGCAGAAAATGGAAAGGGACCTGGGGTAATTATATCAGATGACCCAGCAGGCAAGCATTGTGAGAAGGCAGTAAGGAAGGCTGGGGGGATACTGATCCATGGAAGAAGCATCAATAGTAGAAAACAGGAAGTTGTTATCCCTCTGTACAGACAGTTGGTGAGACCCCATCTGATTACTGTGTGCAGTTCTGGAGACCCCATCTCCGTAAAGGACATAGACAGAGTGGAGGCTGTCCAGAGGAGGGCAACCAAAATGGGTGCAGGGACTGCACCAGAAGACACATGGAAAGACTAAAGGAGCTTAATATGTATACCCTTGAGGAAAGAAGGGAGAGAGGGGACATGATAGAAACTTTCAAGCACCTCAATGGAATCAACAAAGTCCAAGAGGGTAGCATCTTTCAGAAAAAGAGATGTGCAAGGACAAGGGGTCTAATTTGAAGAAAGGGGGGATGGCTCAGAGGTAATGTGAGGAAGTATTTTTCACAGAGAGGGTTGTGGATGCATGGAACAGCCTCCCTGAGGAGGTTGTGGAGTCAAGAACAGTGGGAGAATTCAAGAATGCATGGGACAGGCATAAGGCAGTCCTAATGGGGGGTAGGAGGAAGTAAGCTGTTGGTTAACTAGGATCTGCAGCGTATCTGTTAGGTAGGAAAATGGGCAGACTAGGTGGGCCAAGCGGTCCTTATCTGCCATCAAATTCTATGTTTCTATGTTTCTATAGTAAGTAACTACAGTATGTTAAAGATAAATTATTATTATTTTGACATGTGGGGGCTTAACAGGAGATATCCATACATAGCAACTGTCTATGAAATTTGAACTGTGCACTGCAAGTTCTTGCCATGCACAATATGTTTTTTTAGTGCATGGAATTCCATACACAACAACATTTAGCCATATACGTGTGCTATAAATAAATTGACATTACAGACTCCACACAGCAAAAATGTTTTCAAATGGATTGTACAAATATATACAGAATTACTGGAATGGTCTTATTTTTAGTAATATCATTCACGAATGCACAGTAGTGTATTTTGTTTACTGGTATAATTAATAAGTAGATTTAAACCAGACTATTGCTGAGAACGAATGGTGAAGGGGAAATGGCGTTAAGATTCGAGTGATGTCTTTCTGTGCTACAGTAATACAATCAAAATGAGGCACAAAAAGACTGCTTTAAAAATAGATTTTCTTAAGCAGAGGATAAAAATGTTGTAATGTTTTCCATTCTGATCATTGTACTTTTTTTTTGTCCTTTTACCAGGTGCAGTACATCTTCTTTCCCTTTATTGCGATTCTGTTTTAAGGATACACAGTTACTATATAACACATATGAAATTAACTCTTATCTATGTCTTTCAGTTTTTACACCTTATGGTTATGGTAAAATTCTATAGCATGATAACATTATTCTTTTTGCTGAGACACTATCCTAATACATACAATAATAATTATACAGCGTTACTTAAGCAGATTCTATCTAGAGCAATCTAGTCTATGAAAGCTTGCTTCCTTATGGTTAAAAAAACACTGTCATTTTATTTGCCTTTTGTCTGCCAACATTTCATCCTGAGCTTTATGTTCCTCAATAAAAATGATACATGATGAAAAGCATGAAAAGAAAAACTTAATTAGTATCTTCTTGTGCCATTCCCTCATCTGCTTCCTAAGAAAGCCAAATGCTGCATATATTTCAGATAAACAGTATAAGGAATTTCCCAGTGGAGAGATACTGTAGTGGCTTTGCTGAGTTGCACAGTGTATAAAACCCAGAAATAAAAATGAAAAATGGAGTATTACTGTCTCTTAGTTGATGTGAAGCAGCTTCGCATACAGTACTAATCTAGGAAAAAACAGAATACCTTATTGTCCAAAATGTTGCCAATGATACAGTGTGTTGTAATATTTAGAAAAATAATGGCTAATGGATTACGGTTTGTGTACCAATTATACTTCAGCAAGTGCAGTAATTCACAATGTGGCCTTAATCATGTTAGATATAGTTAGGCAAGAGGGCTTTTATTAATAAAGAACTTTTTCATTGGCATAAGAGGTTTTGGTTTTTTTACTTTGTTATTTATGAAGCACAATTGTCAGTGTCATTTTTATTTTTGACTGTTTTTCTTGTCTAACTCCACTATCATTTAGGAGGGAAGTAAAAAAAGAAATATAAAATTAAGCCATTTAAAGCCTAAATAACCTTGAAAACTGCTTCATGAACAGTGAAGTACATTAAAGTGCAACTACCTTACAGTTCAGTAAGTATTTCACTAGGGTTATACTTTAAGGAGGGAAGTAAAACTAGAAATATAAAATGAAGTAATTTAAAACCTGAATAACCTTGAACACTACTTCATGAATAGTGAAGTACATTAAAGTGCAGTTACTATGCAGTTCAGTAAGTACATCAGTAGGGTTTTTAGTTTAATATAAGGGGAAAAGCCTACCCACTGTCATGGAGGGTTGAAGCACTGGATGTCAAACCTTCTGCCTTCTGTTAGGGAGAGAGACCAGACCATCAGGTGTCAGCCAGGGAGGAGGACATTGAGCATCCAGGGATAGCTGTCTTCTGCTGCAGAGGGAATCACACCACTCATAATACTGCCGCCTTGTGGAGACATGGTGGCAGGGCAGTAGTAGCAGCTCCACTGGGGGTTGGTCAGTGACAGAAACATGGTGTTTCTGCACCTCTGCATGCAAACACATTAGCACATAAGCATCATTGCATGTCCCTGACCAAGGGGGGGACCAGAACAGGGAAAATGGATCTGAAGCATGATGCTTAGCCTGCTCTTTACCAACGCTGCCTCCTAATACCACCTCATCTAGAGTTGATCTCCAGGGAGAGGACAGATCTCCTTTAACTGGCCCTAATATGGGGGATAATCCATGGAAGATAGTGAGACGGGTTCCTGGGGGAGGCAAGTGCCAGTCCAGGAGTGGGCTGGTGCTGAGCTGGGCCAGCTCCAAGGGAAGAAATGCTGTATAAAATGAAATAAATAACAAGCATTTGTCAATGCTGAATGTTTGCTTGCTGGCATTGGCATTGGTAGTGTAGGAGTTAGAGAGCTGCATAATAGGAATGGCAGTGAAGTATTGAACTGAAGCCAACCCCACCAGCACCCTGCAGAGACTGACAGGCATTGGGGTGTGCCTTTGGGTCATCAGGCATAATGGCCATGCCATTTCACCACACTCTACCCTGCAGACACCGACAAGTGTCACGGTGTGCCTTGGGGTCTTTGGCCCTTATGCTCAGCCCATTCCATCAGGAAATATGGTGAGATGGGTGCTGTATATCAGAATGGGGTGAACTTTGGGTCCGAAGAGTCCAAGGCACACCTTGATACCTGTCACTGGCTGCAGGGTGTGGAATGGTATGAGCATTAGAAGCGAGAATCCCAAGTCACATCCCTGATGCCTGTCAATCTGTACAGGGTGGGGCTCTATGGTCGGAAACCCTAACGCCTCAGGCGTTCATTGGCATTTTGACTCCAAATTTTCAACGTGGGTTTTTTGTGACCCCCACCTTATGAACAGTGGCAATATCAGTTCATTAGCCAAAAGCTGATTTTGCACAACGACTATGCCATTTGGCACCACAGGTGGGAAAACACATTTCAAACAGGATGTGAAAAATGACAGCTGTACTGTTCATGGAGAGGTGAAAAATGGCAATGTTGAAAATCTGCAGTGAAAACATTGAAAAAAATGGTGAAGTCATGAGCGTGCGTAGAAAATACACAACACACACCCTTAATGCAATTAATTTGGGAATTTTTTACAGCAGATTGTCAACACAGGGATTTTGGAAACTCCACTCATGAACAGTGTCACTGTGATTTTCTTAATCTGTCCCAAACAGTGATTTCCCACAGCAACCACACATTTCTGCGTTGGAAGTGCGAAAACTCATTTCAGCCATGGTGTGAAAAATGACAGCTGTACTGTTCATAAGGAAGTGTGGAAAAATACCAGGGTGAAAATTTGGACTGAAAATATTAGAAATCCATGAAGTTACAAGGGTGCATGGAAACTGCACAATGGTCGCTCGTAACGCAGTCATTTTATGGACTTTTTCACCAAATTTTTAACATAGCCATTTTAACACCTCTGCTCATGAACACTGTGACTGTGATTTTCTTAATCTGTCCCGAACATTGATTTTGCACACTGACTGTTCCATTGTGCGGTACATGCGCGGGAAACACATTTTGGGTCTGATGTGAAAAATCACAGCTATACTGCTCATAAGGAGGTATGGTAAAATGGAAATGTTGAAAATCTGGAGTGAAAATATTGAAAATTCACAAATTTACGAGTGTGCGTAGGAACAGTGCAACACATGCTCGTAAAACAGTCATTTTTGGGAATTGTTTCACTAAATTTTCAACATAGGGTTTTCGGGGGCCTACTTCATGAACTGTGACACTGTTGTTTCATTAATCAGTCCCAAAAGGTGGTTCCTCGCAGTGACCAAGAAATCACCTTTAGGGCCTGATTAACAAAATGACAGTGATAAAATTCATGAGGAGGGGTCCCAAAAACCCTATGTTGAAAATTTGGTGAAATAATTCCCCAAAATGCCTGAGATATGCATCAAATTTGAAAAAAACCCTATTTATTCCATTATACATCTTACAGGCATTTCTTCAGTTCGCGGTCGGCTTTGAAGAGTGCAGACGTGTTCCCAGTCCACTGAAGATTGTCACGCGGACACCGGAGGTAAGTACGGGGTGAGGGGGGAGACAGGGTGCGCAGAGGTTGTGCGTGGGTGGGGGGATGGGGGTCAGGACAGTCAGCGAGGAAAGTTTTTTTCTTTTCAGGTGCTTTTCTTTTTAGAAGGACGACATGGGACTTGTTAAGTTATATCCAGGCCCTCCATAAGTCACACACTAATTAACAGACTTACAAAAACCTTGTGACTAGAAAGTGCTACAGTACTAAAACACAGAAAGGTGAAGTTACATGCCAAAAATAGCAAGCAAGGTGCCAACCATATAGCCAAATGAACATTTATTACTGTGCAAACAAGTTACAGTGCAAGAAGTCACAGCACTGACTAACCTTTGTGGTTAACAGCAAGGTGTTATACAGCCCTCCATGGAGACCAATAGTCTCGGGTGTAGGATCTCTAACAGAGAATCATAATCATTTTATAGATTACTTTTTGTAGCCCATTGTGACAGACTTGATATCCTACAACCAAGATTCAACTCATTTGATGTTAAAACTTGAGAAAGTGGTATAGCACCCAAAGTTCCTTTGGATAGGTTTGGACATAACATCTCTGTACACCAATATTCCTCACATGCTGGATTATGGGTGATGGATTATTTCCTCTATGGGAATACCAGTACCAGTGCATAACCTAAAATGTTTCAAGGCAGGATGCTTTTCAGTGTCTCTGCTCATTTTAAACTGATTTCACTATATGTAAAGTCTCTCAAATGAGGGAGCTTTGAATGCTTTAATTTCAGTGCTGAAAACTGCAGGAGCCGACTCGAGAGTGTGGAGCATGTCCGCATTCCAGGCTATAAAATCATGCTCGCAGTGAGCAGTGCAGTCTGAAGTGAAAAGTTTCAAGGCAGGACACTTTTCAGTGTTTCTGCTCATTTTAAACTGATTTTACCATATGTAAAGTCTCCCGAATGAGGGAACATTAAATGCTTTAGTTTCAGTGCTGAAAACTGCAGGGGCAGACTCGAGAGTGTGGAACATGCCCACATTCCAGGCTATAAAATCATGCTCACAGCGAACAGAGCGAACGCATGAAAGTGAGTCTGAAGTGTCTGCCATGTCCACCAGGACAGAGGGACCAGGCCAGGGTATCTTAAACATATGAATGGTACTGAAAGAGATCCTAGCTACATGAGGATTAGAACTGACTATAAATTCAGTAAAATTAACAGTAGCAATATGCGTGTGTGTGTGTGTGGGGGGAGTGCGCATGAGCACGTGATATCTTATCGTTGCTCACTGAAGTGTAGCTCTCCCTTTCAGCTGTACGGCACTGCATTTTCAACTGCTGTCATAGAAAGCTACAGCATTCATTGGGAAACTGTGGCTGTGCCTTCAAACACACTGACTGAATTGGAAGACAGGGTGCCACACCTCCAAAAACTTGGATGATGGCACTATGTTTCTTGCACATGCATGCAATCAAACAGTAAAAGGGGGCAGACCGGTTGTTAGCGAATGATGTGCACCAATGCAAGGAGTCTTGGCAACAAAATGCTGGAACTGCAGAGGATGGTGACAGAAGAACACCTTGACATGGTGGCTCCCAGTGAGACATGGGTAAATTTGAACCATGAGTGGGGCATGATCATACTGCCATGCATACTGTTCAGGAAGGACAGAATGAAGGGGATGGGAGGGTAGAGGGAGTATCACTATACATAAAGGGGTGATAGCAACAATAAAAATGGATAGCCTGGGGAATTCAGAAAAACTAGAAACACTGTGGGTACCAGCAGCAGTAAGAAATTGAAAAGGAATTAGGATTCAGAAGGAATTAGGATTGGAAAGGGACCTTGAGGGTATCATATCTGATGGCTTCAAAATGGCAGTACAGTGTGACAAAGCAGTGGATAGGGCCAGTGGGATTCTGATATACATAGGGAGAGGTTTCTCCACAAGGAGGATGGAGGTGGTGTTGCCATTGTATAGCCTACAGGTACCTCATGGGAGTAAACAGGATGCAGGAGGGGAGTCTCCTTCAAATGAGAAAGCACCAACACCAGAGGGCATGCAATGAAGCTGGGGGGTGTTGGTTAAGAGGGATGTGAGGAAGTCCTTTCCTGAAATAGTGGTGGTCAACTTGGACAGACTGTCAGTGGAAGTGGTGGAGACAAAAACAGTATGGAGCTTCAAGCATGTATGGGATAGACATAGGCAAGGATGAGAGGAGGTCATCAGAGGTCAGTTAGGCTGTGCAGAGACAAACTACTAAAGGCAGACACCATCTGAGCAGACTGGGTGGTCCAAGTGGTCCTTTCCTTCCAACAAATTCTATGTTTCCATGTTTATAGACCACCAGGCAAGGACCAGGGAGACACATAAGAACTGGGAGAGATGTTGCATCCCAGCGGCACACTGAATGTTTGTTTAGCAGGCAAAGGAGAATTTTTTTAATCCAAGTAGGCACACAGTGTATTGCATTTTCTGCAAGAGATACAGTTAAAATCCCATCAGGTACTTAAAAATGTTTGGGGAGGATCAGGTGGGATGTGAAAAGGTTTCATTTTACAGACAGTGGTTCAGCCATGGAACAGTCTGCCAGTAGTGGTGATGGGTGAGAAAACCATTAATGGTTTCAAACGTGACTGGGACAGAGTTAAGGGATTAGTTGTTAGTCGGGGGTTAGTGATAAAACAGGGAGCAAGTAGATGGACAATGTAGACAAAGACCCTGTATTGGCAAAAGCTCTCAGGGTATGTTAACATGTTGCAGGCAGACTGGATGTACCATTGACCTTTTTCTGCCATCACTGTTTATGTTTTGTTGTGTATACAGTATGCTAAGGAAGGTGGCCAGTTTAGTAGAAGTGGCAGTAGTAGGGGACTTTAATATGCTGGATGTTGTATGGAAAGTTGCAAACATGGCAAATACTAGGAACCAGCTCCTTGTAGATGCATACCAGGAGGCATTCCTAGTACAACTGGTCCAGGGACCTGCAAGCAAAAGTACTCTGCTGGATCTGATACCCACCATCTGTCAGAGGATCCAAAATATAGTAGTCCAGAAGCTGCTAGGATGCAGTGACCCCAAGACAGTCAGGTTGGAGTATGAATGGGAGGGGGATCCAGGAAAGCACCATGAAGGAAAAGGACCAAGGGGTCTTGATATCAAAGAGCCTAAAATTGACAGCACACTACAATGAAGTTGAGGGAAAAACAAACATGATTTGGGGATTTGTCAGGTGGGGGGAAGCAGAAGAAGTCAGGAGGTGGTCCTCCCGCTGCACAGGTAAATGGGGAAACCCAATCTGAGGTACTGTACAAGATACTTGAGCCCACATCTAAGCAAAGACTGCAACAAAGTGGAAGCAGTATGGCACAGCTCACCCAAGATGGTCAAGGGACTAGTAGGCAAGTCACATGAGGAGAGGCTGCAAGACTTGGATATGTACAAACTCAAGAAGAGAAAGGAAAGAGGTGACATGACAGAAATGTTCAAGTACCTGCATGCGATAAATAGGGTTAACACTAAGGAACTCTTCCTCTTGAGCTCAAATACAGGAGTTAGGGGAAAATCTCATGAAATAGCAGGAGTGAGATTAAAGACAGATATCTGCAAGCACTTTTCCATGAAAAGAGTGGCAGATAAGTGGAACAAGCTGCTGGAAGAACTGGCAAAGGCAAAACTGGTAAGCAATTTCAAGCAGGGATAAAACAAGCATATGGACTCAGTCAGAAGAGGGGACATAAATTTAGGGCTGAAATGACCACTAGAGCTAGTGCAGAGTAGTTAGGTAGGGTGGGCAGATTGGATGGGCTAATTGGTCTCTTTATATTGAGTGCTATATATTGAGTTTCAGCACAGAAAAGAAGTCAATATTGCCTATCAAGCCTGTCTCCCAGTTGGTGAGTCCATAATACCCTTCTCTTTCCAAGAATGTGTTTATCCAAGACATTTTTGAAGGTGTTTAAACTTCATTAGAGTTGAGCAAAATTTGTCTTCCACTAGTGAAATTCTGGCAAAATTCTGACTTCACTTCCATGAAATTTTGTGAAATTACTCCAAAATTGTGATTTCAGTAATTTCCATCTAATTTAAACAGCATTTGTTGAAACTGCTTTACATTTGATATAATGACTTTGCCAATATCCATCCAGAAGTGTGCCAAGTTTCAGATCTCTAAAGATGATTTAGTTATAAGCCTCTGGACTTTCAGAAATTTAACAATTACATATCACAATTATGTAAACTAAAAGTATTTGTCCAAATTGCACTACATTTGGTACAATGACTTTAGCATGGTCCATACTGAAGTGTAACATGTTTCAGAATGCTATCTTTAAAGGTGACTGAGTTATGAGCCTCCAAACATTTGGACATTTTAAATTACCTTCACAATAATATTGGGGCCTATGCATAAAGGCACAGAAACTGCCTGAAATTGTCATAACCACGGCATGCAAGGTCCCCCCACAACATGGCATGCATGAAAGCCCTAGCATGCCACACAGACACAGCGGGGTGGGACGGAGGGGATGCATAGTAGTCCATGCACAGAGGTGTGCCAGAGATATGCGGAACCACCCCTTGATCCTACCATATATGGACCAAATCCCTGTCCCATACAATGGCATGGAAGTGAATAGGGTGCACGGAATGACTGTGCAGGGACTGGCAGAGAACAGGAGTGGCATGGATGGGTGCAGCCTATCACTGAAGCAGCCTGAAAGGACAGGCCATGCAGGTGGCCAGTGCTGCAGCCTTGTGAGAATGCGAGGCGGTGCTCATCCTCTGAACTTTACAGTTGGCCAGGTGGTGTCCATGGTCATGGACATCCCCATGCACTACCGACAGCTGTATGGGGCACAGTCCCTGAGCATATCCTGAGGTAAAGGCATGGCCAGGGCTGGAAATCCAGAGCACAGTCAATGCCACCAGTCTAGAAGCACAGAAACAGGCAGCAATCAAGCATAAATGGTGTGACATGCACAATGTGGTGAAAAAGAAGCTCCCTGCAGCTGCACATCATACCTGGATGCCTGAGACGGTTCCCCCAGTGAGGATAGCCAACTGACACTGATGGAGAGGATGGTGGTGGCCACCCTCACAGATGCTGGCATCCATGGTGAGGTGGAGGGGTTGTGTATATCATGGAGGATACGTAGGTGTTGGACGGGCATAGGTACCCATGTGCCATGGCAGCAGCAATGACTAACATTCTTGTGTTTTTCCCACAGACCTGGCTTGTGAGGGATGCAGGACACAGATGACAGAATCACAGAACCAGGACACACTGGCAGTACAGGCCACACATGATGATGCCGGGCAGGTGGAGGATAGCACAAGTATGTCACCAGGCCCCATACACCCCTGTGAGTGTCAACCCCAAGGCACCTACATAGTCAGTCTAACATGCCCCTGGTACACAGGTATGGAGCAAGAGATGGAGATCCAGATGGAGACCAACACGGAGGTGGACAGCACACCCAAGATGGTGGATGTGGGAACACAGGAGACCACCACCAAACAGGAAGGAGGGCAAGACACCATTGGACTGTAGCATGCTCCTGGGGGTCATGCATGACAGGGCCATGATGTGGTCAGCAGCAGAACAGCACAACCCATGCAGAAACGGTGGTGTCTGGGTGGCACAGCCCCTGTCAGGCATGCACCACCAGTCACTGAGTCTGGTGTAGACAAAGGGCCATTGTGGCTGCAACTGAGACAGAGACACACAGTGCCCATCCATGCTACCAAGTCCCACTGGTACAGGGAGCTGCACCACCTGGAGTTGGACAGGCTAGAGGCACAGCGATGCAACATGGAGGCACTGGTATCCCTGACCACTGAGGTGTGTGGCATGCATTGTGGCATCGAATGCATTGTTGATGCCCATGAGTGGCTGGTTGAACACCTTGTTGTATGTCATGCACCACACACCACCCATGAAGGACACATCTACACAGTCATCCAACGGCACAACCAGCCCACAGCATGATATAGGGACATAACCATGCAACATGGACAGCACTCAGGTGACTGAGTCTCAGGATGCAGTACCAGAGCCAGTACACACTGATGGTGCACATAACATGGTGGTGCAGGGGCAATGCACTGAGAACACAGAGGGGGACATGGTGGGTCAGTCCAGCAGTCATGGCCTTGTGGACAATGACACAATTCAAGATAAGCACACAGAATGTACACATGGCAGCAGGCGCCACTGGGGTACCACCAGAGAACAGGCCCCTGTCAAGAAGGCAGGGCACACAAACCTCTGCCTGGCTGCAGGTGAAGCCCACTGACTCAGAGGGACAGTGACACTGCACAGAATGTAGACACCCCAATGTGCAGCACAAGCACACACTGTACACAAACCATCCCCTGAAAATGGTCCACCCACACAGTATGCAATCACTGGATGGCCTGTGCTGCATACCATGAATGGCACATGATGCCATGGTGGTGCATGACCAGGCAGCCAATGTGAGTGACACATGCATACCCAGGGGTAGTCACCCGGACATAGCCACCAATGCATGACACACCCACTGCCACTCACTACCCTGGACAGCACAGCATGCCACGTGAGCTGTACACCTGCATGTGCTGGAGAAGCACCTGTTCCCTGATGGGAGAGCTCAGTGTGGGGCATCATCATCGAGCATCTACCACCTGCACTAGATGAAGCTCACACATGGGGACCCACTGTGATGACCACAACATGCACAAACACCACTGGACACATGTAGTGAGTGCATGACCATATGTGACCATTCACATCCACATGACAGTGTGTCCCAGGGTTGTGCCAGGATACTGTACTACTGATGGAACTTGCCCTGCATAAGGGCCACCTGGGCTGCACAGCCTCCCACAGTCTCCTGACCACAACATAGCTCCACCACAACATCCTCTGCTGGTCTATCCTGCTGTTGTGGTCCCAGTATGGGCACATTATGGCACAGGGCCATATTATGTAGCATGGCACACACAGTGAACTCCCTGTAGGCTTTTCAAAGGGACAGCATGATTGCCCCCACAGAATGGTCCAGGCATCAGAACCACATCTTCAACAGGCCGATGGTCCTTTCAACAATTTTCCATGTCTTTCTATGCACATGGTTGTAGGCCTCCTCAGCTGCACAGGTGGGTGCCAGGATCAATGTCATTACATACAGCCACAGCAGGTATCTGCTGTCACCTGTGTGGGGAACAAATTGCAGTGTCACATAAGAGTTTACATGCCACAAGACAGGGTTGCCACATACGGTGCCACTACAGTACTCACCCAACAGCCAGCCATCAATGCACCCTGAATGGAGCATGACACTAAGGTGTGATGCACTCAGAATGTATGCATCATAGCATGATCTTGGGTACTTTGCACATATGTTGGTGAATCTTCCACCTGTGTCACACACGACCTGGCAGTTAATGCTCTAGAGCCCCTTTCTGTTCCTGTATGCCTCCTCCTGCATGGATGGTGACAGTATGGCTATATAGATGCAGTCAATCACACCATACACATTAGGGATACCATGCAAGTCATAAAAGGCTAGTTTTGTGTGTTGTACATCTGCATCCTCCCTTGGGAACCTGATGTGGGTGTTTACATGTGCCAGGAGGGTGTCCATGATCTGCACCATTGCCCATGACACTGAGGACTGGCATACGCCAACTGGATTGCCAGTCACCCTCTGGAAGGATCCTGTCTCATAGTATGCCAGGGTATATAGCATCTTTGTCTCCACTGTCACTGACCTTGTCACTGGAGCAATGTCATCGTGGATCATGTCACCCAGACATTTGATCATGGGCCACAGTAACTGGAATCTCTCTATGCAGTGTCCCCCCCGCAGTGTGGTGGCATGCAGCCATGGTCTGAGTACCCTGGGCTGGGGATGGGCACAGCTCTGCTGCACCATCTCCTCCTGGAGCAGGTGCATGTTCCTCATCAGTCCAGGACATATCCTCTGCCAAAATTCCATTTCTGGTTGTCTGTGCATGCCCCACTGTGTCTCCTTTATCCTGCAATGTACACCTGTGTGTTTCTTTAAGGGGGCATGGCATGATGCATGTGTGCGGTGGCCTAACACAGGTGGTGGAGATAAGCAGGCACATGTGCCCATGTTGCCATGTGGTGTGCATTGTGTACATCATAGGTTTCAGAAATCTCAACTGCTGGTGCTGTACATTTTGAGCATTTTTCCCATGCAACTGTGGAGGACAACTACTCCAACAACCTTGGTGGTGGG
The DNA here is from genome assembly GCA_016271365.2 of Neoceratodus forsteri. Lineage (NCBI taxonomy): Eukaryota > Metazoa > Chordata > Ceratodontiformes > Ceratodontidae > Neoceratodus > Neoceratodus forsteri. Next base: position 228,070,865 of record CM028132.1, on the reverse strand, counting down.
ACCTTGTGTCGGGTGCAGGGTCATGAGAGAATAAGTACCATATCTGTTGCTTCTGAGGGGTGGCACTGTGGGGTGTTTCAGTTGTGTGCAGTCCTAACCTGATGTTCCACTTATCATCTCACACAGGACTGACAGAGCCAACCACAATGGCTTGAGCTGACGCTTGAGGAGCAGTCGGATGGGGCACCCTGCATGGTGTATACACCACCCCACTGTTGAAGACATTGGTAGCCACTGTACCCAGAGTACATGTCCCAGCAACAGGAGGTTAATGAGCTCTGCTATATGGCAGATGGGACTGTGCTGTGGCAAGTGACCGTTCCTTTGATGGTCAGTACTGGCCTTGGTGTACTGGCATGTCTGCATCCCCTATCAGGCACCACAAGTGTTGGTAACATACACATGGCATGCATTCATACTGTGCCTGTCATTTAATTTTCAGTGCTACAGGGGACCCATATGAAGGATGGTGCTGCAGTGTCTGGACATGGTACGTGACCCGTCCACGGATGTCAGCGACAGCAGAGATGAGAAGGAGGCCTGAGTGTATGTGGGGGATGGGTGGAGCTGGGACATGTGAGGCTGACCAACTGTGCTACCCGTGCACTGAGGGCCACCACAGTGGTAGTGTACTGTGCCCCATTATGGAATGGGCATAGCATTTTATCTGTTTTATTGCATTATTGTTATAGCATTCCTTCTGTATGCTGTTGTGTGTATACATGCTGTGCTGCATAATAAAGTGTTTTGTATGTTTTGCCTGTGTGTTTACTGCATCATGGGACTATGGGGGCTGGGTGGGTGATGACTGTTGATTATGTAGTGGTCTTCATGGGTGCCCGTGCACATCTATTGCATGTGTGGCATGTGTGCACCACATGTTGTTGTCATGGCTTGCCACCAATGGGTGGCTGCTATGCTGGGGGGACCGGTGGGGCAGCAGGGGACATCATGCTTGTGCATGTTATGTTGAGCACCAGCACATCCTGTCTGTCTGGGGTGTTGTGCACTGTGCCATCAGTGTGCCATGCCCACATGCTTAGGACATGGACCGACTGTCACACATGATGCAGGCACAGTTCCCACAGCCATTCCAGGACTGGGTCATCACCATGGCTAACCATGCTGGCATTGCTACAATGAGCATGCCTCATCCACCTTGCGTTGGCTGTGGTGGTCTGACACCACATCCATTGGCACAGTCAGTTGCATCACTGCCTCCCAGTAAAGCACTACCATTTGTGTGGTACATTATGCACTGCCATATGCCTGTGGACAGCACCGCTTGGTAGCAATGCCAGTACAGCATGGGCTGTGTGCCATCCATGCTGCACAGCATGTGTGCATGCCCTGGGGCCCATTACTGCATGGCCATGGGCAATCTGTTCTGGTGTGCAGCCCATGCCCCTCACCATGCACGCCACTTGTTGCATGTTCCCCTGTGTAGTGCAGCAGGGCTGTCCAGGGCTTGTCACGCAGGTCATTCTGGTGGCAATGTGGTGTGTACCCATTGGGCACCACCATACATCCCTGTAGCCACTGACCTGCCAGCCAGCACTGCTGCGCTGCTTTTTATGGCAGCCCTCCCCATGGTATATGTGTCCATGCCCAGTGCCATGCACCTGGCTGTCATACATGGTGCTCTGCATGCATGCTACTGCTGCCTGCACATGGTAGTACATGGACATACCCCCATGTACACGCCATGCATTGCAGCCATGGAGCAATGTGTAGCTAGCCTATGTGGGTGCCTATGTGCATGTCGCGCATGCCTCATAATTGGGACATAAGCATGGTTCATGTGTAGGCACCTCTGCATGTTTACTATGCACCCATTCACACACTGCATTGGCATTGTGAATAGGCCCCATTAATTGTAATGTCACCACTTTTGTTAGGTTCATGGACCATAAATATATGGCTTTGATGCCACCCCATGGCGCAGCAGCAGAGCATTGCTCTGCCATGCTAATGACTGAGTTTAAAAGTGAGTCCAGGAAGTAATGTCATGAGGTAGGCCAATGCCAAGACAGCTGCCACTCAGCAATTCATCTCAGTCAGGGAGGGCTGGCGGTGGTTTCCACCAACACAGTGATCCTTGTGGCTGGGACAGACAGCTTGCTCCTGCCACAGGGGAAGTTGCAGCTGTGGATTCTGACAGAGGCACACACCCAGAGAAAAACCTATTAGCCAACTGAATGATGGGTGGGTTCATCCTGATCACAGTATGTCTATGTGACAAGGGTGTATCTCTAAGAGAAAAGCTGTCATCTGGGAGAAAAACCAATATAGAAAAAAAAGAGGCTGAGTGTGCCAACTGTCTAATCTGTTGCTCAGGGGCTGGCCTATAAGTGGCCAAATGTTCCAAAATAACATCATAAATTAAAGTTGAATTTCATGAACTTTTGTGAAATTGTAGAATGATGTGACAGTTATACACTTGAGTTGCCACTGTAGATGAAGGTAAATACTGGATAAAGTGAGAATAAGGTAGCAATCACTGGAGACTCCACAGTAAAAATATACTGGTGTCAAGTGTCAGGTCATTATCTTGAGTGACTAACCATGAAAAATAGTCATGGACATCACTGGTGCATTAGCCTGAATTCTTGCAATATGCCAGGTAACCACAAGAGCTCACTGACATAATGACTTTCGGAAGTGCATTCATGTACAGCATTGTTTCTGTACAATTCCACCTGCTGACTGTTTAACAACCCTGTAGCTAACAATGTATATACAATAGGGGTGAGTGGTAAATGAGTGAGATAAAACAGTGTATCATCCACTGCAGTGTGATATTTTAACCCTCTGCTCTACTGTGATGATATCAGCCATTTACACACACAGGTCACAAAAGGTCATCACTCTAGGCAGCTTTCCCCTCCACATGCAAGAAACACATGTGTTGTTACCATAGACACAAATGCAGAACTACTTCAGAGGTCTCACTGCTGCCTACAGCTAACTCAGTGAGCATTACAAAACACACCTATCCCCCCAGCTTCCAGCTCATTACTGTGATACTCTTAACTTGACTGCAACCAGAATTCTAAACAGCACAGCTTCACAGAATAGTCTAAACTACTGCCTGCAGCTAACTCAACTACCACTGAAACACACTCTCACTTGTTCCTCAAACTCTGATTCTCACCCATTACAATTACTGTGATACTTTCAGCTTGACTGCAGCCAGAATCCTAAAGAGCACCATTTCAAAGAACACTCTGCCTGCAGCTAACTTAATTACCACAGAAAACAGTATATAGCTGTTCTGACACTCTGCCTCTCAGCTCATTTATTTATTTATTGAAAATATTTCACCAGGAAAGGCACACTGAGCAAAAAGATGCTCGTCTCATGGTGCGACCTGGGGGGGGGGTTACAGAGGAGGCAGGTATACAAACAACAGTTGAATTTAGAAGTAGAACAATACAAGTAATGTACATAGTTGGGTGGGAATACATTTGAACTTGTTACTTAGGGAGAACAATACAGTACATGATCTTCAAAGACAAGGTATACATTTCATGGGTACACAATGAGTGCAATACATGATTACATAAGTGCCAGTAACAGAACTTGAGAGCCAGTAACAGAACTTGAGCTGAGCGAGATGCACCAAGTTGACAGTAGGAGTTAAAGAGTGAAGATAGTGGGTAGGGGAGAAGTGGACTAGTAAACACTAGGTGTTTGGGGGATGGTTTAGGTGGGGTGGGGGGAAGGAGAGGGGAGTTAGTAGCTGTGAGTAAGGATGAAGAGAGTAGGTTATGTAGGAAGGAGGAAGGGAAGGGAGATATTAGGAGTGAATAAGAGTGAATAAGAGTGAGAGTGGGAGTGTACATTACAATTACTGTAATACTCTCAGCTTCACTGCAGCCAGACTTCTTAACAATACAGCCTCACAAAATTATGTTTCTCACTGCTACCTAAAACTAACTCATTTAGCGCTGTAAAACACACTCAGGTGTCTCCCAGAGTTTATAACACTGCCAGCCCATTCAGAAAAGCTTACACACAGACTGAGCAAACACATAAACAGGAACAGAACACAGGACAGCATAACAAAACTTCTAAAACTATTGGCCCTATTGTATATATCAAATGCATGATGGTCAGATCGTGTGCTATGACAAATAATGCCACTCCTGCATCGTGAGCTCTGGATATCTCACTCTACAGGAGTGACAATATTTGCCATATCACACTCATGCCCATCATGTATCCCCTATATATTTTAACTTTTTGAAAACAGTGGCACAAAGTGATGCCAAGACTTATGACTTAAAACTAGTTGCAACTTCAACCATTGGAACAGAAATATCTGTGATCTTTAGTCATGATGGATCATGATTCTGGGTATCACTGTCGTAGGAGTGTTGGAGGGGTATTGCAGGACCATGATGCTAGTGCAGGTAAGGTGATTCAGTGATGATAAGTACTTTTAGAAAATGGGCTCAGAAAATAAATGAATCTGATTGACTGATACGCCGAGTGGAGATTAATTTATTTTTCGATAGAGCCCACTTGAAAACAAGTGCCAATTCGGGGTGCCCAATTACTTAGCATATCAAAGGGCACGCAGAATTTTCAGTCTCACCATCCACCATTTTTTTAATATTTATATAAGTAGCCATGAAATAACATCTGGGCCACTCTCCCCCTTTCACCCTAACCAAGCACAGCAATGGATGTGGAAGTGTTAAATGGTATCTATCTATAATGATAGGTAGCAATTCCAGTTGCAGTATTGCTCAATATTTTCAGTGTGAGAGAGTGGTATCTCCAATACTGCTACTATGCCTGAGAGCAGTGGCATTTTCTTAGTTTTCTATATCAGAGATGTATGTCCATCTGCAGTATGGAAAGCAAAGAAAATACAGCTTCTGTCCTGCACACCAGCGGTATCAGAGATAATACTCTCTCTCTCTCTCTCTCTCTCTCTCTCTCAATGAAGATATTGATCAATTCTGCATCCAGAATGGTTAACATTACAGGTGGCTTTCACAATGACTAAAAGTTTAAAAAAAAAAGACCACAGGATTTAAACAAAAAACATTTTTTGGTTGTTTAAAAAAATGCCACAAGTCCTGATCGAGGCACGAGCAGGCAGTTCCCACATACTAAATATTAAACTCAGTACTGGAAGTTTTTCTTTTCCTTTTTTTTATGTCATAATCAAACTCAATCTAAATAACAAAGGAAACAATTCCATATTAAACTCAGTACTGTATGCTTTCACTCCTCAGGCTGATTGTCCCAATCATTGAGCTCTCAAAAAAGTATCCCTGCAAAGTAACTCTACAAAGTAGATCCACACTGCACAGCAAATTCTAAAGTACATTGAAAACAAATACTTGCTTTAGATAGGCTTAATTTGTTTTTTTCTGCCACCATGCTAGAAGTCCTTCTATGCACATCCCATTCCCCTCAGAAAACACAGCATCCTAAAGCAGGCAGAGGAACTCATTTTCTACAAAATAAATGAAACAGCTAAGAGTTTTAACATTTAAAAATGACATTCTTTTTTTCAAGCATATATGCAAGCAATAATACCCTACAGAGTGGGCAGTATTGGGCTATACCTGCCCACCCAGGGGCATAATGAGGCCCAACGCTGCAGGCAGAGGGCCTTATAGCCCCAGGAAGGGTGGGTATCTCCCATGCTGCCCACCCTGGAGGGTATTATTGCACTTAGAAAATAGGTTAGCATATTATATTTAAAAAATAAATCTGTATGTTTAAATACAACTCTAGCATTTTTTTCATAATAAAATAGTACCTCTGTATTTATTTCTTTTTGAGGTGTGAGCTCAGCACGGAGGACAGGGTTTAGCAGACGGTTAGAGCAAGGGGGTCACGAGATCACAGTTTCACACTGTAACATGACCGTGGTTGGGAGAAATACTGATGTCGCTCCAAAACCAAATACAAGTATGGTTTTCATGTATTTCCCTACGGTTTATTTCTGGAGTGAAGGTTTTCATTAGGGAGATCCGCAGATGTGTTTTTCAGAGTGGGCAGCTACAGATGAGAGCGGGCACAGTGAGCTGACGGTAGGATTCACAGCTGTTTGAAATAAGCGCGTTTGGCAAAATGCTGATTTGTCATGGCCCCCGACCATTGCTTAAATACTGGACTGTTTTCAGTTTTTTTTTAAATATACTCAGTATGAGAGCAGTGCTGTTGATAACTGTGGTGTGGTGTAGTTGAGCTCCAGAATCATTTTACAAAAAGAAACTGTTTTACAAGCGTGAATGAGTGGGTACCTGTGGGAGGGAGGAACAGAGAGTGCAGTTCGCTGTCCAAAGCTATGATGGGAGATGGGAGAACAGGCCATTGTCACTAAATAAAGAAATAAAGAAAAATAAATATCCATGTATCAGCATGATGTGTGGTTTTGTATCACTTAATTATGGAGCGTTCATGGCTACTATGTCTCGCTTAGTGATACAAAAAAAAAATGGCAGAAATTTGAAATGAGATTGGTGGGTTTGGCCAATTAGGAAGCAGGGTGGGCACCTGGATCCTGGTGATGGTGCAGGCTAGACTGGCACTTTTAATAGGTGGGCATTTGTTATCTGATAGATGCCCACCTAGAGAAGTGTCTTAGACAATCAGAAGGCTCAAATAGCTTTCCCCATTTTCTAAACTAAAGTGGCCCATTTTCTGGGTGCAATAATACCCTCCGGGGTGGGTGGTATGTGCTATACCAGACCTTCCAGTGGCTAGAAGGCCCTCCACCTGTGGCATTGGACTTCATTACACCCCTGGGTGGTCCAGTATAGTCCAATATCTCCCTTCCTATTAAGTATTATTGCTTAGTGAGAAAGATAAATTCCATAAGTGGAATTCTAGTTGCATTACTTATTATGCATCCGTGAATTTTTGAGTAAATGTTACCAGTTAGTAAAGTATTTACAATATATTTGAACCTACTAAACCGCATTTATACAGCTTAATTAGATTCCAGTGCATATTTACTTTGGAATGCATGTTAAAACTTGAGTGTATGCCTGCGATAGCCTTAGAGCTATACACATCCACATATTTTGAAAATGTTTACACAATTTAAAAATAATTACATTGTGAAAATTTGAACTCCTGTAACTTACAATTTATACAATCAGTTGCCTCTCTATATAGCTGTTTCTATGACTCATTCAAGAAAGTATGCATAAATATTTTCAGTTATCCAGCTGCGATGATGACTAAGTTGTAAGCATAGAAATATTTTCAGAAATTTCCACGTGAATAATAAAGTGCTGGACTTTGATCCTCTATAACTTCTCCATACCTCATTTAAAATGTCAAATAACTTTGTATCCTTTTAGTGCTCCTTCCAACCAATAAAATACCAAATTTCAGTTCCCTAGCTATAACACTGATTATGTTATGACCAAGTAAAGAATGTTTGGAAAATTTCAGAACATTTTGCAGAATTTCACAAAAAAACTTGCATGAAGTCAGAATTAACTAATTTTGCCCAGCACCAGACTTGTCATATTCACAATTTTCTCTTGGCAGACCATTCCATACCCTGCCAGCCCTTTGCATGAAGAACAATTTTCTATTATTTTCAATTTTTTATCAAGTTGGATTTGTTTATGTGACAGAAGATTGAATTATTTATCTTGCAATGAGATATTCATAGATCTGTTAAGCTCCTCATCTCCTAGTATTTTGTACATTTCCAACATATCACCTCTCATTCTTCTTTCCTCTGGAGAGAAAAGTTGCAGTTTATTAAATCTTTCTTTGTAGTCAATATTCCTGTGTCTGAGACAATTTTTGTTATTTTATGTTGGATATGAAGAGTTTGATCTCACCCTTATCATTTAGGTTCTATATCTGTGGCCACACAAGATTACTTTTAGGTCAGTTCCCATCTGTTATTTTTCTAAACCAAAGAGTTACTTGTGACTGGAAAAGCAGAGAGTTCCAAAAAAATAAGAGTAAGAGAAGTACCAGCCACACTCCAAGATGTAACATCAATTTCTTGGCCCGGTGGCACTGAAGATTGAGGTGTAGGATGCCACACCTCATACCATGCCAGTGACCCAAGTTCAGGAGAGAGAGCTCAGGTACAGGTGGCTGGTAGGGGAGGGATCAGATTGGGCACCCAGTGAGCTGCTCTCCTGTCCTGGGGGGAGGGCATTGGGATGCCTGGTGCTCTGGCAGCCCCTGACAGAGATTGGGGGTGCCACAGAAGCATGGGCAGCATGTTATAGCATGCCCGACATTGGCAAGGTTGCCGTGTGCCAAGTGTCGGGGGTGCACAGGGGGGAGGGTCAGAAAAAGGAAAAACCCAGCTCAGAGGGATAGGCGACGGTACCTATCCTCCATGCCCAGCACCAGGTCTGACTCGGCCAAGCCTCATCACTCCTCCACCTGGGTGCCGCTCAGTTGCCAGAGTCTACCTTACTAAGGAGCCCAAGGAAGGAGTTGGGCTACCTTCCCCAGGCAGGTTAAACTGGGGGTGCTTGCAGTGGGGGAAGGGGGGAGAGGGTACAAGACCACAGAGGACCTCAGGTGGGCAGGCACAAGGAGAAGATGCCTGAGAGAGTTCCCTCGAGCCATGACCAGAGGGAAAAAGAATAAAAAAAAAATCATTTTCTTTTTTATTTCAAACAATCCACACTACAATCCCCTGATCATGCCCAATGTTCCATCCTTCGTGGGCTTCTTCAGGGACTAGGACCTGGGTTCACTATACATGCTGTCTGCGAGGCACACCAGTGAAAGGACATGGATTGTCCAACTAAAAACAAAATGAATTAAAATGATAAAAAACTGGACCACCTAGATCAATCTCTACATCATGTGACAACCCAGATCCTAGTCTCTGATGAAGCCCACAAAGGATAAAACGTTGGGCATAATCAGGGGATTGTAGTGTGAATTGTTTGTAATGAAAAAGAAACTGACTTGCACCTTGGAATGTGTCTGGTACTTCAATGGCTCTGCTTCTATATTTGTGAGTCATAGACCAGACTAGGTCTAATATATGTTTTTAGAATGGAATATTACAAAGTTCATTTTTTGTCACAAATAATTGTTTCATATTTGATAACTTATTTTAAGTAAATTAGACTTTCCTGCAGCATTTAGTACACCTTAAATCTTTGCTTACTATTATACCTAGAGCTGTCTCAGGATTCCACTTTCTTTTAGGGGGTTTCCCTTTAACATCTAGTCTTGCCTAGTGTTGTTTTTGCCCATATGTATCACCACACATTTATTGTTATTAAATTGCATGCAGTCATTTTTGTCCCAGATATCAATTTCCTCAAGGTCTTTGCTGATGTTGTTTTTATTCAAATGAGTATCGACTTTAAATCACAATTTTTTACCAGCTGTAAAATTTGGTTAGTAGTCCCTTTATATTTTTATTGAGATCAGAGATAAAAAAAAAAAAGAAAAGAATACAGCATCCAACATCGATCCCTGTGGAACCCCACTGGTACCTTGCTTTTTGTTGGATAAGATTCCTTCAATCCTTTCTTGCTGTGATCTGATTCCTGGCCAGTTTATAACCCAGTTAATGATGCCTATATTTACATTTGCCATTTTTAACTTCTTTATCAGGATGTTGTTTGATATAATGTTTAACATCTTCCTAAAATCAAGATATATAACATCAGAGGGTATGTTATTGTTTAGACTGGGGTTTACTATTTCATAGAACAAAAGCATATTGGATGTGAATGATCTATTTCTTTAAAAACTATGTTGTTTTTTGTTTGCTAGTCCCTTGTCATTGATATTTTCTAAATCCTCTTTAATGAGTTTCTCCACTAGTTTTCTTGGAACAGAAGTGAGGTTAATTGATATAGAGTTTTCCACACTAGACTTTTTATCCTTTTTACAGCTGCATGGGTGGAGCAATACTGATGTATTGCTATCATATAGAAGATCAAAGGGATGATGGAAGCATGTGACTGGATACCTTCCCTTTGTTCTTCCACAGTGCTTTGTTCAGTGCTTTTCTGTTATTTCTCCACTGTTTCTCCCCTCTGCAGCTGCACTAGCCCCCCCCACCCTGTGTGCTCTCTATTTTATTGCTACAGTCACTTCTGCTTCACTTCCACAGTTGTGGTAAAGGGCCCACCATGCCCGAGATGGCTGCCTTGAGCTCAGGGCGAATGTGCAACTTCACTTCCGCAGTTGCACATGCACAAGTTCACTTCTGTAGTGGCAGTGAAGACATGTATGTGCACTGAGTTCATGGTGGCCATCTTGGGTATGGCGGGCTCTTTTTTCAGTACCATGGGTGCTCTAAAAGTGGCATAGCCATGTTGGCTCTGACAAGACTTTGTTAAATAATGGGACCACAGTTGCCAGATTCCAGTCATTATGGACCTCTCCTGTTTTTTATGATTTTTAAACAATACAGGTTAATGAACCAGCCATCTAGTCTGCCATTTCTCTTAGTATCCTAGGGTACAACTCATTTGGCCCAGCTAATTTATTTGTTTTAAGGTTCAGAAGCATATTGAGAATTTCACTCAACTCAAAGGCACTGATGGCATCTACTTGATTTATATTACCATTTCCTTGGCTACTACTACTAGTTTTATACATAAACACTGAACTGAAGAAGTCATTGAATTTGTTTTACATTTGCTTGGGTCATTAATTAATGTGTCATTATTCACTATGGGACCTTTCTCTATTCTTATTATTATTAACATAAGCCTAAAACCTTTTTGTATTATCCTTCTACTGTGTGTGCTATTTTAAATTCTGCCTTTGATCTTTCCCTTTGTATTAGAGGTGTGTGAAAAAAGAATTCCCATCAGTGGATTTTCTGTGAAAGTGTGACTTTCATTTCTGTGAAAATGTGGAAATCATTTTCTCAACTTTCATGGACATTATGCCTTAAAACGGCAGAATAAATGTACCGGCTGTAGGTTAGTGTATTAAACTGAGGCAAAAATAAATCTGCAGAACTGATCACTGTCAGTGGTCAGTTTTGAGGCTCCCCCCCCCCGCAATTTAATACATTAATCCACTCTCCACCCGCTGATCACTGGTCCCATGGGAAAAAAAAAGAAAAAACTCCCATCCCTGGTGTGTGTAGTGCACCTCCCCTGCACCTCCTGATTGTGGGTACCATTTATATAAAAAAACTCCAATCCTTGGTGCCTAGTGGCACCCCCCACATGCCGATCATGGGTCCCATATAAAAAAAAACTCCAGTCCCTGGAGTGTAGTGCCCCCCCCTGCACCTGCCAATCATGGGTCCCATTTATGTAAAAAAGCCTCCAGTCCTTGGTGTCTGGTGGCCCTCCCACCTGCCAATCATGGGTTCTATGTAAAAAAAATTCAGATCCCTGGTGTGAAGGTGTCTAAAGGTCTGTCCCCCCCAACATACACACACGCCAATCTCGGGTCACACACAAAAAAAAAATTTGCTCCTGAGTGCCTGGTGTCTAGAGGTCCCCCATCCACCAATCGTGGTTGCCCAAAAAGTAATAATTCCCTGGTGTGTAGCAGACCCTGTCCCCCAGTCCAGGATTCCCATAATAAAAAAGGCAGTCCATTCATTTTTATCTCTGTGTTATTCCCTGGTGTCTAGTGGACCCCTTCCCTATCCCCCTGTAAAAGAACATAATTCCAATTTTCTGGTGTCTAGTAGACCCCCCCAGCCAGACAGCTAGTGCAGTGCTCCCCTCTTCTCCATGGCCAGTGTCCACTGAGATGTCAATGAATGAGCATGTGCTTGTACTAGCATGTGCTCATTCATTGACAATTCAGTGGGCTGCAGGCCATGGAGGAGAGAGGAGGGCTGCAGCGATGGCCCACTTAGGGTTGGGGTGTGGGGTAGTGGGAGAATAACTGTCTGGGTGGGGGGTCCACTAGACATAAAAGAATTGGGATTTCATTTTTTTTACAATGGATCAGGAGAGGGAGGGCAGTCCACTAGATACCAGGGAATAATATGAACAGAAAAATGGATGGACTGCCTATTTTACTATTATTAAGGGGATCCTGGATGGGGGGGGTCTGCTAGGCACCAGGAAATTATAACTTTTTGGTGAGCTATTATCGGCAGGTGGGGGGACCACTAGACACCAGGGACTCAGGAGCAGAGGTTTTCTTTTACATGAACAGCGATCAGAGGGTGGAGGGAGGAGACCACTAGACATCAGGGCTCAAAGTTTTTTTTACATGGGACCCATAATTGGTGGGTGGAGGGCACTAGACTTGGGGATTTAAGTTGTTTTTTTTACATGGATGGGACCCATGATCGGCAGATGGGGAGGACACTAGACACGAGGGATTTCTTTTTATTTACTTGGGGCCCACAATCAGTGGGTGGCAGTGGGCACTAGACACCAGTGAGAAGAAGGGAGGGTGTTATTTTCACATGGGACCTGCGATCGGTAGGGTGGAGGTGACCACTAGACATCACCATGGTGTTTTATTGCAAGTTAGGATATGAAATAATACATTAAACTGCAGATGGAATAAATTTAACAATTTAATGTATTATTCCACAATTCAGCAAAAGGTTTTGTGGAAATGGACAAAAATCCATGGAAGATAGCAATTTTGCCAGTGGAAGAAATTCAGAAAATGTTCGCGATATTTCAGAAATTTCACAGAAGTTCCACAAAAGTGGAATTCGTGACATTCACTCACCACTACTTTGTATACATTTCTTAGCTGTTTTTAATTCGCTCTTGTATTTGTTCATACTTGTATCAGTCTGGTTGCTGGTTTTCTGTCATCATCAATGTCTCTATAAATACTTTATGTGTCTATGTTTGTAGTGAATGAAGTTCTAACCCTTCTCAAATGTTGTTGTACCCCTGTACTGATGTCACATTGATGGTATAGCGGCACACAGATGCAAGACGTCAACTTGTATGCTAAAACATAGTTTTTTTTGTAAGTTACAAAGTCTATTCCTCACCCAGTTGCTGAATCATCTACTCTCTAGCTGCCCTGAATATGTTCTGTGGAACTGCCTCTATGTGCCAACTCCTCATACTCCACCCCCATGAGTAGTAGTAGTAGTAATAGTAAATGTTATTTTTTTTGGTCAAAAGACCTTACACAAATACAAACAAACATCATAAACATACAAAATACATATAAATACTTTAGTACATATATATATATATATATATACACACACACACACACACATTTTTAAAATAAGACAGGAGCATAGTTAATTCTTACATTGTAGAGCAACTGTTTTAATTTTAATTTATTTCAAATGTTCTTTTGCTAGTTTCTAATCTTTGAGGCTGATAGTAAATAAGCTGGTACTGCTTGTATTATAATTTCATCCTCTGTTGTGAATAAGATCTTCAGAAATGATCCCTTACTAGTCTGTTGCATAGTATCCCACAATGGTTGAAGATATTGCACTCTTGTTTTTATGTACCAACTACAATTAAAAATAACATGATATAAATTTTCTATTTGGGTTTGTCTGCAAGAGCAATAACATGCTTTTTCATCATTATTCCCTTCATATCTTGCTTTCAAAACATTGCTATGAAATAACTCCAATCGATAACGAGTATATAATTTTCATTTTTTATCATCATCAAGAATCTCCAAGTAATATCTATAATGATGCGATATATCATTCTGTATTAACCATCGTGAAATAAGAAGTTTCATAATATTCAAGTCACATATTTTATAATATTCTATTAGTCTATCTGTGACAATCTTCTGATTTTTTTTGTTACAACAATACCTTTTTAATTATAGTATTCAAGAATACCCAAATCAGCCATTTTTAAAATCATTTGTGCCTTTTGAAGCTAATTGCCATTAGTCAAACCATTTTCTACCCAATATTTTTTTTCCAGAAGACACATGTGAGGGATACGATGATTTCCATAGTTAAGCAGTCTAATCCAGTAGTTTGCTTTTTTTGACATAGAAGTACCCTGCTAAGCCTGATAAGCCTAGCTCGGCTCTTATTAGAGCAATAGGTACAGGTTTTCCTAAACCAAGAGAAAGTCTAAATAATTTATTCATCGGTGTTTGTATAATTTCAAATTTTCTAATGTCCCAAACTTCTGCATTAAAAAGTGCTTGTGCATTATATTTAGTTTTTAGTGCAACTATAAGATGTTTTAGGGTGTTTCCTCCATACTTCCTAATAAACATACATAGAGAAGTTACAGTTTGATTTAATTTCACTTTCAAAAAATTAATGTGATTGGGCGAGCTTCCGTTATTAGAAAATGTAAGCCCTAAATATGTATATTGTTTAATCGTAGATAAACTTTTCTCTCCTTTCTGCCAAATTCTGTTTATATTTCTACAGCCAAATATCATAACCTTACTTTTTGTTTCATTAATTTTAAGTGAATGTTGCAAGGCATATGTGTTTAACAGTTCTAGTTTTTTTTTTTGTAAACCAGACTGTGTAAGTTCAAACAGAACTAAGTTGTCCACATAAGCTAAAGCTGCACAGCCCTTATTCAAATTTTTTGCAGAATCAGATTCACTCTTCTCTAATTGCTGTAATGTATTATTTATATACATACTGAATAAAAATGGGGCTAACACACAACCTTGTCTTACTCCTTTATTAGTGGGAAAGTTGGTGAATAACTGACCCAATTGACCTAATCTAATCTGTGCCCATGTCTCTACATATAATTCACTAATAATAGCTATAAGAGAATCAGAAACACCCCATTGTTTCATCTGTTTCCATAGAGTATTACGCATAATCGTGTCAAATGCAGATGTGAAATCTATGAAAGCTGTGAACAACTTTTGTTTTCTGACTTTAACATATTTGTTAATTAAATGTTCAAAGTGTAAAACAGTTATCAGTAGTGGAATAACCTTTCCTAAATCTGGCTTGTAACTCTGATAGACCACTTATCTTATTTATCTGCTTCTTAAGTCTATCTAAAATAATCTTTGTAAAGACTTTACACATATTATCTAAGGGCGAAATGCGTCTATACATAACAGGATTTTTCTTGTCTCCTTTCTTATATATGGAAATAATCAGTGCCCCTTTCCAGGAAGGTGGAAATGATAATGTTATACAGCAATTGTTAAAAAGGGGTACTAAAATTTTAGACCATAAAGATGGAGCAGCCAAAAACACTTCAGCCAGAATTTGATCCGGTCCAGAGGCTTTTCCCCCATTTTAGTGTAGAAATTGCGAAATAGACTTCAGATGGCAAGATTTTACTAAATTGTGTCATATCTGGTTTAACTAAGTTTGACTTCATATCTATTGCTGAATCATAAAAAGTAGATGAATAGTAGTCAACCCAATCCTGCATTGTAATATAGGAGTCAATCTCATATTTTAATCTGTTGGTACCTTTGGCTACTAAGAGCCAATATGGCTGATAATCATTCCTTTTTATTATCATAAGCATTTTATTCCACTGCATCAGTTGATATTTCTTTTGTTTCTTCTCCAGAAATATCTTATATTCTTTCCTGGATAGATTATTATTTATTTTTTTTTACTTTTGTCTCTTAAATCACTATTTTTTATATTTTTGATAAACCGTGTAAGTTTAGATTTTTCTAATTGACATTCAGCATCAAACCAGGTATCCTGCTTGTTATTGGTAATATCTTGTAAATTTCTGTTTATCAAAGATGTTCTTATCTTCTCACAGCACTTGGAAATCAAATAATTCATTTCCTCTGCTGTGATGTCATTATCTATTCCATCATTTACATTTTGCACTTCCTGATTAATTTTAGCTTCCTGAGAATCTTTCCATCGGGTTCTAATATGTTCTCTAATTTCCAATTGTGGCAAAACAAAATCAAGGTTATCCTGTATAGACTGTAATTTAGGCTTAATCATTAATGGAAAGTGATCACTCTCAGCACACCACCCCCATGAGAGAAACTGACGTCCATTTGCATTTTTCTCCTTTAGACAATTCTTGAAGAAGACCTATGGTTAAAATGTTGATTCCAACTTTATTTTTGTCTTCAGTGTGCATTTAATATTACTTTATTTTTTTTTCTCAGAATGATCTACAGGCGGTGGATCTACCTTGTATCCCTGCTGCAAGGTTTGTTGTTGTGTACCTGCCTGTATAGCTCTTTTAAGGCAGCCTTATTATTGGCATGTCTATTTTTTAATTGAATTGTTTTCCTTCCTGGCAAGTTTTTTGTATGTTTTAACTGCTTGTCTATCAACTTTCAATCAATATTCTGTAGCTGTCTGTTTAAATTTTCTGTATTCCTTTTCTTTCCTTCTTATTATTTTTAAGTAGCTTGGTTTAATCACATCAGTTTTCCACCTTTAGCATTATAAATTATTTTTGTTGGTACATACTGGGATTGTAACTCTTGCATCATGTTTTTAATTACTCAGGTGGCTCTTGGATTCTTGCCTCAGGGAGCTCTGATGCAGAGGGAAAGCTGTGGGCCTCCCAGACTGGGTAGCCTGGGGGATGTTGGGTGGCATGTCCAGGAGTCAACAGAAGGGAGTACATCCCTGCCAGCAGCCTGAGTGGCATAAAAAAAGTAAAAAAAATGGATACTTGGTACTGTTGTTTAGTGTTAACTCATAGAGAAAGTGATCACTTTCCTACTAGGGCTGAATTAAATTAACAAATTCAGATTTTGTGGAATTTTCACAGAATTTCACAAAATGTTTCAGAATTTTCTGAAATTCTTTAATTTGTCCTAACCCAGTTAGTGTTATAGATAGAGGTCTGAAATCTTGCATGCCTATTGTTTTGGAAGAGTCCCAAAAAAGATGCCACATTTCAAGATCTTTTGATAAAGGGGGCTTGACTCCAAAATGCATCAAGATGGGGACCTTTTAACTGTATTTTTGCACCTGCAATAAAGCTATGGCACCTTTTGTTATACTTCTCTGAGAGCAGTATCTTTAATTCTGGAGGTAGTGAGTGCTGAATTCTCCAATGTTTTGTTTCTACTTATATATCCTGAGCACCCCATCCTGGTGCAGCTTTTCTTTTGTTTGAATAAATGTAGTTTAGTAGGTTAAAATTTAGTGTGGATACTTTAGAAATTGCTAATTGGCAAACTTTGCTCAAAAATTCATGGATGCATAACTAGTAATGCCACTAGAATTCCATTTGTGGAATTTAACTTTCCAAAGTACTTATCACCACTAAATCACCTTACCTGCACTAGTATCATGAACCTGCAATACCCCTTCAACACTTCTGAGACAAATGATGCCCAGCGTCATACTTCATTATGGCTAAAGATATCCAGATACTTCTTTCACATTGGCCTAAGTTGCAGCAACTTGTAAGGTTTTGTGTCACTTGGTGTCATTGTTTTCAAATAGCCAAAATATACATTGTTATCTACAGGGTTGTTAAAGACTCATGGGTGGCACTGTACAGAAAGAAAGCTGCATGTGCATGTGCTTCCACGAGTCATTAAGTCAAGGAGCTCTAGTGCTTTTCTGGCATATTGAAAGAATTCAGGCTAGTACATAGTGATGTCCATGACTATTCTTAATGATTCAGCAATCGAGATAGTGATCTGACACTTGGCACCACTAAACTTTTACTGTGGTGCCTCCCATGAATTTTGTCTTACTGCTACTTTACCCAGCCTTTACCTTCCTCTGAAACAGCAACTCTAGTATATGCTTGAGCAAAATATATGGGATTGGCTTTGACACACGGATCACAACATTCTGCAAATTCACAGAAGCTCATGAAATTCAACTTTAGTTAATTGCTGATATTATTTTGGAATCTTTGGCTGCTTACAACTTGACCCACCTTTGAGCAACAGATTAGAGAGTTGACACACACAGCCTCTTTTTTCTCATACTGGTTTTTTGTCCAAGCCAGCAGCTCATCTCTCAGGGATACGCCCTGTTCACAGAGATAGTCTCTGATAGGGCTGAACCCAGCCACCATTCTGTTGGCTACTGGGTTTTTCTCAAAGGTTTTTTTCCCTCTCAACTCCCCTTGTGATGGCAGAGCCTTTGTCAGCCTTGCACAGCCATGGCATCCCTGCAACAGGAGCAATCTCCATGGCCAAACAGCAGAGATTACTGTGATGGTGGAACCAGGCACCAACCCTCCCCAATCAAGATGCACTGCCGAGCAGTAGCTTTCTCAGCCATGGCCTGCCTCCTGACTTGACTTCCCGGGCTCGCTTTTGAACTTGGGTCAACAGCATGGCAGCCTGATGCTCTGCTGCTGAGCCATGAGAATGACCTCAAAGCCTAAGAGGGTCAATAAACTTATCAAAATTGGTGATATTTTATTCTCTAGTTTTAAAGTTAAAGGGGATGAAAATTCTGCAGTTTACATAACTGCAAAATGTAATTTTGAAATGTCTGAAAGTGTGGAGTTTTATAACTCAGTCACCTATAAAGATAGAGATCTGACATTTGGCACACTTATGTATGTACCTTTTGAGTGACTATAACAAAGTTATGACTATGTTCATAATTAATGACTCACATTATTAAAGATTAAGGATGTTCACCACTTGTAGTTTAAAAAAACTCTTCCCTATAATTTGAAAAGCACAGAGAGGTCACCAGCAAAAGGAGGGAGGTCACTAGCAAAGGCAGGGCTAAGGGCAGTAACAGCATTTGGGCATTTAACACAATAAAAGGAAAATAAACAAACAAAAAAGTATTCTTTTTATATCTATGGGAACTGAGCCGGAGCAGCCAGCAACACAGAAGGTCCCAGTGAATAATGTGACTGCTGCAGTATATGCTGCAATTCTTCTTCTTTTATAAGTGGGTGCAGAATTTTTATTAAGCTTCATTTCTGGGGACCAGGAAATAAGGGTTTGGAAAGTCTGCCTACTGGCAGTTTCAGGTTTGGAAATGCTGCCTACTGACAGTTACAGATTGGATCAGAAAACAAGGGGAGTCCAGCTTTATATTAAAGAACTGTGAAGTATGGAACAAATTTCTGCAAGTACAGGTCAAGGAACAGTGTCTCATATTATGGCTAAACCTGTTGAACTAAAATGTAGGAGTTATATACTCACCACCTAAGGTGAAGATACAGAGCTTTGATCTATTGACCAACTCTCTGATGTGGATTGTGGTGGGACAGGAACTACTTCTCATCGGGGACCTCAAAGTGATATGGGGGACTGACGGGGACGGACTGGCTGGGAGTCTGTCCCTCTTGACCTAAATCTGCTAGTTGGTGGCCCACAAGAAAAAGCTCCCAAACTAGTATGGGTAGTATATTAGATATGATTCAACAAGTATTGAAAAAATAAATTATGAAGTTCTTGCCCTAAATTTGAATGGCCACAATCCAGTCATGTCTACAATTAAAAATAATGTAGTGTATCTGCAAATTTGAAACAAACATACAGGCCAATAAGATTTTGCAAACATTTTCATATAAATGCCTTTATAGCCTGAAAAACTTTGAGGAGAAAACTTCATGTGGTAATACTGGATATGCCACAAATACAGATGGAACTCACCAGGACCAAATAAATCAATATTCCCTGCTTCCAGGCGTAGCCTGCAAGAGCACTTGACCTCAATGGAAACACATACTACAAAAAAACAGGCTACACTCCTTCTCAACTTCTGTGGAGGGACCAGCACCCTGTTAGCTGTGGAGAAATGTTATACTTTGTTAGAGAACATAGTTACACATCATCCAGTAATGAGTTCACACCGACACATAAATAATGCTAAATATTGCTTCTTTGTTTCATATATGGATTCTTCATAAAAAATCAATACAGCACAACTACAAGCATAAGAAACTGCAAGACAATGAATGTGTCAGAAACCAATTGTGTATGTCTAATCAATTCTGTTATCTCATAAAATGTTTTTGCTGCCATATATTTAAATCATCGAGCAGATGTTTATTTACACATAAAATCTCTGTACACACAAAAAAAAACTTCATTGGACGAGTATACAGCTGAAATGGTTTCTGAATGTTCTTTGATGCTCCTTATCGAGGCTATTATTACAGTTCAATAGAATGCTTTAGCATTCACTTATTCCACCCAAATTCATAGTAAAGGCAATTAAATCAATTATTTTTAGCAGTATAAATCTGTGCTTTGGAAATCAAACATACGTTGTATGAAAACAAAGCAATGACTACTACACATAAATATTGCTTTCCATAATGAGACATTTCAAGAAAGAGAGAAGCAGTATACAGTTTTCTTGTAGCACATTTCAGCTGAGAAACATAGTCAATTTATTTTCGTATGGCTGTTATATCTTGTTTACAGTACCTCCCTGATATCGGAATGTATCTGATTACAAAACACTAAGTTGGAAGCTTCATCCAAGCAGGCAGTCAACAACAGCTATACTGTACATCTTGATAAACCTATTGAAATATATACTTACTGATAATGTATACTTCTTGTCAGTAAATTCCCATCACTAATAATGTATAGTATGTGCTTTCCATTTCTTACCCCTAAGGTGTATGTGCCTCACTGTAGCTTCTTATATATTTTGCTCAGCTCTGGATAAATTATTTTCAGACACTCTGCACTACTCATGTGATGACAAAGGAATTCTGATGTGAGTACACATCAAAAAAGCACCCCGAATGTGTTCAGATCTTATTCTTTATTTCTTTCTTTCTTTCAATCAGACCACAGTTGTACGGAGGAAAGCAGAACTCGTGCTAACACAGCAACCATGGGTATTGACATTAATATTGGTTTCCATACTGAAACAATTAAAAAAACAGAGATGCAGTTTTATGATTTTCTTGTAGCACATTTCAGCAGAAAAACATAGTCAATTTATTTCCATATGGCTGATATATCTTGTTTCGACTGTCTAATAAAAAATATAATGGATAAAGCGCAAAGTGATATGCAAATATTTGACTTGATTCCCTCTTTCCACAACTTCAATGGGACTATTCTTGAGGACAACTCCTCATTTAAATACCTAGGTGTTTGGCTTGATCAACACCTTAACTTTTCTGAATACATTGACGCTATCCTGAGAACTCTTGCCTCAAGCTTGGCGCCCTTTACAGGAACCGCAATGCCCTTCCACTTCCAGTTAGGCACAACCTAGTTCAGAAAATGACACTCCCTATTTTCAACTATTGCAAAATAGTCTACAGTGTTGCTCCCAAGTTTTCCCTTGCCAGATTGGATACACATGTCAATGCTTTCTGTCAGTTTGCTCTTGATTGCCCACCCTGCACTCATCATTATACTTTGTACCACTCACTAGCCTTCCCCCCCTTGAGGGCAGGTGTCTCTCCCACTGTGCCAAGTTCACATTTAAATTCTGGACCAGTGCTCTCCCTTCATACCTCTCCCCTTCACTCACTACCCCACCACACTCCTCCTGCCCTCTCCAATCCACTGATGCTCGCACCCTAGCTGTCCCTCACCGTAACTCCTCCATAGGCCAGCTGCCTTCTCCTACCATTTCCCTAAGCTCCGGAACTCTCTCACTTCTCCTGTCAGACTCTCCTCTTCTCCACTGTCTATCTCCCAGGCACTGCACAACTACTTTTTCCCCAACTGTTTGTGCAACTAACCCTCTTTTCTGACCCTCTTCTTTGTGTGCTACCCTCTTCCCACCCCACCTCCCCTTTGATCCTAAGCTTACACAATTCTGCCACCCCTCCCTTCTGTCCCTGTATCACACTACTGTGCCCCCTCCTGCTCCCCTCAACTGAATCACTTCTTCCATCTCAGTACCCCTATCTTTTGTACCTCCTACTCTCCCTTCTCTCCTACCTCCTTCTCTCACTAATCCTCCTTTAATCCTTCTATACATTTTATCTCCCACCCCCTCCTCCCTCCCTCCACTTCCTCCTCTCTACCCCCCATACCCTCCTACCTTACTGCCTGAGTCCTCATCTCCCTTGGTGGGCTCTTAATGTCCAGAAGGGGCACAGATTCATGGTCAATCTCTCCTATATTCCCTCAGGTGCTCATTCTCATCTCACCTTCCCCCCTTCATCACACAGCTCTACTTCAATGACCCTTACTAGCCCCTTGGGCTTGAATTGAACTTATCAGCTGTGTGCACCCCAACCTCTAGCACTTGATAAGTATTTTAGTATTTCCTGTGTTAATCATACATTGCACTATCTAGCTATGCCATTGAGCTGTTGAATGATTTTCAGTTACTGTAATTTTTTACTGCACTTATGTATGCTGTTTGCTCTCCCAGCTACTGTAACCCCCTCCCCAGGACACTTCTGGAAATGAGCTGTTTTCTCAGCTCATGTTGTCTTTCCTGGTGAAACATTTTGCAAATAAATAAAAATATTAGTTGTAAATAGAAATGGCTGGTATAGTGCCATTACTGAGTAAAGTAAGACATAATGTGCTAAAAATATTTAGGTTACTCCAACTGCATAGAATGGTTCTTTAAAATTAGTCTCTTTTAAACAATAGCTCTGGTTTATTGCTGGCAGCAAAGATATCATAAAGTATCTTGCTGGAGGAAAGCCATGTCAAGCTCTTCCTGGACCTCACGTTTAGCACCTGATAATGAAGGAAAAAATTTATGGTGCCCTCTCCTGCTCAGGTAGCTGGGTGTGAACCAATACATGCTACTGCCAGCCCCATTGAGGGTACACTACAGGCACAAGACCTTCTTGTTCTTGAAGTCAGCAGATGCTGGCAAACTGCTATAGCTGAAAAGATCCAGAAAGAATGCGCAACCCGGTTTGAGAATGCTCTTTCAGGTGCTGAATCTGCTTAATATTGTACATGTTCTCCAGCAAAATAAAAAATTAAAAAACTGAACAGAAACTGATTGACTAGGGACTGCAGACCTCAAAAATTGATATGATGCCAAGAATTATATATTATAATTTGATCTGGCTGCAGGCTGCTGGTTTGCAAATCAATGAAGAGCATTACTGATGCTGAGTAAAGAATTTGTACTTTTGTAAGAGCAGTCATTCCTAATTATAAATAATCATTAGCTCAGAGAAGGATTTGCACATTTACTGGGGTTAAAGTCAGGATTCTGGTAAAAGTCATATGCCCAGTTGTTAAGTAAAATGATGCAATTAGCAACATTTCTTCCAAATTTGTAATTTAGCTCTCTACTTCCACAATGCCACATTCTCTTTCATGGCCCTTGTCCTTTGCTATGGACACTGCCATTGCACAATAACAAAACTATTTGCAAAACTTTTTTTTATTATGCAACAGATGCACAGGAACAAACACTGGAATAAAAATAGGTCAGCTGTCAGTGTCTATAGCAAACAGCAAGGGGCATGTAAGAGAATTTGGCAATGAAGAAGTAGAACACTAATATAAACATTTGGAAGCACTACTGTTCATCAGACCAGCCTAAGCACATGAGCACTGTGGGAAGGTTGAGTTGCTTTAGTCTGGGCAAGCAGCCATGGGTTACGGAAATAATTATTTACATATAAAACTTTTCATTCTCATCCTGTTTCTCTGTGAAAGGGACAATATTCAGTTTTGCAAAGGGAGGAGGGTCACCAGCAAAGGGAGGGCTGAAGGCAGTAAGCATTTGGCCATTTAATACAATAAAAGGGAAAACAAAATATTTTTTTTAGATCTGAGAGAACAGAGCTGGACCAGCCAGCAATACAGAAGGTCCCAGTGAATGATGTGGCTGCTACAGTAATGAAATTAAGAGTTTTATTTTAATTTTCATGTTGGCTCATGCAGCACCAGCCAACATCTTGTGGCAGTAGCAGATTTGGAGGTGTGGTCACTGTTAGGCGAATGCAGGGCACGCATCAATAGGTGCATCCCTCATTCCCCAATCAGCCAGCAGCAGGTGCTGACATCATGAATCCCTAATGTGGCCACCAGATCTAAGAAAAGGTCCGCTGCAATGAGAGCGAAGCTCTCATACAGCATGACCACAGCACGCCTCCCAACAAGCACACAACATGGTGGCAGAGACTGCTGCCACTTGTCAAAATACAGATGGGGGAGCCCACTCCATATCAGCATAATGACCCCACTCCCATTTAAAATGTATGCCAAGGGAGTGCCCAATCCCCCGCGGCATCATGCAACCCCAACAGTTTTTCTTTGCCGATGGGGGCCCAATCTCTGTTGGCATTTGTCCCCATCCCATTTATTTTGCTGATGAGGGAGCCCACTCCCTGTCGCATAATGTCCCCCCCACTTTTGTTCTGTGCCGAGGGGGGTGCACAATCCCCCTCACTCATATCCCACCCTTCAGTATGTGCCAACAGGAGTTCCCAATCCCCTGTTGGCTACAGCATCCCCCCCCAAAAAACACTTAGGTGGCATGCCGAGAGCCCACCCCAGCGTGCCAAATCCTCTGCAAAATAAAACCATCCCACAATTTTTTTTGTAAACCTGTAAAGAAAACTGTACCTTGCGGTCTCTGCCCCTCCCACAACCCACGCCCACCTCTGTGCACTCTTGCCCCCACCCTCACCCCATATTTACCTCTGGAGTCTGGCGGGATGATCTTCAGTAGCCAGGAACACATCTGCACTCTTCAAAGCCAACCATGAACTAAAGAAATGAAACTGTATAATGGCATAAATAGGGTTTTTTCAATTTTGGTACATATCTCAGCCATTTTTGGGAATTTGGGCACCAACGTTTCAACATGGAGTTATTGAGACCCCTCCTGATGAATTCAGGCACTGTCATGGTGTTATTCGGTCCAGAAAGGTGATTTCGCAGTCACTGTACAGAATCACCTTTTGAGACTGAGTAATGAAATGACACTACCACTGTTCATGAGGGGGGCTCTCAAAAAAACCTATGTTGCAAATTTGGTGGAAAAATTAAAAAAAATGGCTGTTTTATGAGCATGCGTTGTGCAGTTTCCATACACACTGTAACTTCATGAATTTGTAATATTTTACTCCAGATTTTCAAAATTGGCATTTTATACACCTTCTTATGAACAGTACAGCTGTTATTTTACATATCCTGGCCAAAATGTGTTTTTGTACATCTGGTGCAGAATAGCGCGGTCGCTGTGCGAAATCAGTTTAAGGGACAGTTTGAGGAAATGACGGTGACAGCGTTCATAAGAAGAACTCTTAAAATGCCTATGTTGAAAATTTGGTGACAAAATTCCATAAAATGACAGTGTTACAAGTGTGCATTGAGCAGTTTCCACGCACCCTTGTAACTTAGCAAATTTGTAATGTTTTCATGCCACATTTTCAACACTGCCATTTTTTCACACCTCCTTATGGACAGTACAGATGTCATTTTTCACATCCTGCCCTAAATGTGTTTTTCGCATGTGTGGCCCACAATGGTGTGGTCACTGTGCGAAATCAATGTTTCAGACAAATTAACAAACTCACAGTGCCACTGTTCATGAAGGGAGTTCCCAAAATGCCTATGTTAAACATGTGGTTAAAAAAATCCCCAAAATAATTGGGTTACGGACGTGTGTTGCACAGTTTCTATGCATACTCATAACTTCAGCAATTTTTCATATGTTCACTCCAGATTTTCAATGTTGCCATTTTTTTACATCTCCTTATGAACAATACAGTTGTCATTTTCCACATACTCCACAAAATGTGATTTCATTCCAGTGTCACTAAATGGCATAGCCACTGTGCAAAACCACCTTTCAGCTAACAAACTGATAGTGCCACTTTTCATGAGGTGGGCTCACAAAAAGCCCATGTTGAAAATCTGGAGAGAAAATACCAACTGACACCTACAGTGTTATGGTTTCCAACTGTAGCACCCCACCCTGTAGAGACTGACAGGCATCAGGGGTGTGACTTGTGATCATCGGCTGTAATGCTCACTCCATTCCAGCCCCACCCTGTAGCCAGTGACAAGCATTGTGGTGTGTCTTGCACTGTTCTGCCACAAAGTTCACCCCATTCTCCTATACTGCACCTACCTCAGTGAATTTCCTTATGGGATGGGGTAAGTATAACACCCAAAAACCCCAAAGCACACCACACCACTTGTAAGTGTCTACAGGGTAGGGTGAGGTACAATGGCATGAGTGTTACAGCTGATGACCCAAAGGCAGACCCCTACACCTGTTGCTCTCTACAGGGTGGGGGGGGTGGAGTTGGCATCACTTCAATACTTCACTGCCATTCCTATTATGCATCTCTAATCCCAGCACTACCAATGCCAATGCCAGCGAGACATCTGGCATTGACAAATGCTTGTTATTTACTTATCTTCATTGTGGGGGTCCAGGAAAGAAGGGTTCTATAGGGAGTAACTGTAACAAAGTTATGACTAAGTTAGTAATTCATGATTCACATCTTTAAAGATTAAGGATTTTCACCACTTGAAATGAAAAAATACTCTTCCCTACAATTTGAAAATACAGGGAGGTCTTCAGCAAAAGGAGTGCTGTGGGCAGTAATAGCATTTAGGCATTTTAATACAATGAAAGTGGGAAAAAAGAATTATTTTTTAAGATCTGCGGGAACAGAGCAGGACCAGCTAGCAACACAGACAGTCCCAGTGAATAATGCTACAGTACATGCTGCATTGTTTACTCTTCTTTTATAAGTAGGTGCAGAATTTTTATCTTCATTTTTGGGGACCAGGAAAGGAGGGTTTGGAAATTCTGCCTACTGCCACTGTTGTCCCAATGGAAGACTGTCATGCACCTTGCACAAATGAAATGGAGAGGACAAAGAATTGGGTGTCATGAAACAGATTCACAGTAATGAAATTTAGGGTTTTATTTTACTTTTTTATTTACTGTATCTTTGTTTTGGGGGATTGGGAAAGGAGGGTTCCATAGGGAGTGACTAAAACAAAGTGATGACTAAGTTTGTAATTAATGACTCACATCATTAAAGATTAAGGATGTTTACCACTTGCAGTTCTGTAAGTGTATTAGTCGTAATCATACATAGATAATGTTTTTTTGATGTTTACCTCAGTCCTCCTACTTCTTAGCTCACTAAGTCTGATGTTCTCACCTTATGAGCATGCTTACTCTGATGAAGATGTCTTTTATTTCTAGAGCAGGGGAAAGTTAAAGACACATCACTCCTCCATGTCATTTACATATTACTATTGTGCGGACTATGCCCCTGTTAGTTCACTCTCCTGTAATTCATTTAAACTTTACTAACATGCAGACTATGACCCTATTATTCCACTTTCAAGTCAAAAGCTGGAAATAAGTTTTGCCTTAGTGTCTGTCAATACAAGTCCAAAAGAAAGAACTAGAGAGCATTTTATCACATTTGTAGAATGCAGATATGTACCCATAGACCATACTGTGCATACAGTATGTGCCCCATGCATTGAAGGGCAAGCACTTGCCATATGATGTTTTCAAAATAAGAAATAAACTCTCCCTATGACTATGTCTACGGCTCTCCCTCCCTTCGGTGAATCCTAACAGAGGACAGGAGTTGCCAACACCATGGATCCCAGAGTCACTCAACCAGCTATTTCATGTGTGTGTGTTTTTAATGTTGGTGCTTTTTCCAACTTGATATGGTAATTGAAAATGGGGGCTTATGCCAAGTTAGAAAAAAGAGTCAGACACAGAGCAAAAAATATAATACTACCTCAAGCCGATTGGGAAGAGAGAGCACAGATCATAGTTGAGCCATTGTATGAAGTCAGAGAAACAAATAGTAGTATACTGTGAGTGTAAATAAGAAAATAAGAAATGTACTTTTTTTAGGTAGACGTACTGTAGCATTTTCAGTACTTGTGAATGATTTAAGTCATCTAAATAAAACAAAGAGAACCATGAGCATGATAAATCAAAACTTCTACATTAACTTCAACTTGTGTGACAGAATAGATGTAACACTAAGTGAAAAATGGATACAGACTAGTCAGATTCAGGGTTGAAGGCAGTAACAGCATTTGGGCATTTAATACAAAAAAGGTATTCTTTTTACATCTACAGGAATAATGTTGCTGCTACAGTATATATATGCTGCATTGTTTACTCTGCTTTTATAAGCAGGTGCAGGATTTTTATTTATCTTTGTTTTTGAGGACCAGAAAAGGAAGGTTTGGGAATTCTGCCTGCTGTCTTTTCCTTACAATTGAAAAGTACATATTGTACTCCAGTAGATTAATAATGGGAATGTACTGAGAACTGCATCTATAAGCTGCAGACATGCTGACCATCTGATGCTGTACAACAGTTTGATTTTTGTGCTAGGTCAGTGTTTTTGAAAGGAGGGCAGTCACCAGCAAAGGGAAGGAGGTCACCAGCAAAGGGAGGGCTGAGAGCAGTAAGACTTTTATTTAACTTTTCTTACTTTTTGTTCACCTGAACAGGAAAGGAGGGTTTGGCAGTTCTGTTGGTGTTCATGCAAAGCACTTTATTTCACTTTATTTAACATTATGCACAATCCATTAAACTTTCAGTTCCCATTTTCCGAGTCTATGTAGCACAATAAATGAAGAAAAGCAGTAAAAAAATAAAATCAATACAAGCTGGACAATTATTCACTGTAGGGAAAAACAAATAGTGGCATACAGTACAGCAATACTGTAATGTGGACAGTGGGAGGTAACAAAATTTAGAAAATGGGTTGTAGAAATCCTGCTCTCTGATTGGTTGAGAGCACCCTCTACCAGGGTGGGTATCAGGCTACATAGACCAGTAAATAACTAGTCCCTGTGCCTGCTTGCCTTTAAACCAAAATCAGTGGGTGTTGGAATGTTGAGGTTTGAATGAGCCACCATTTTTTGGGTTGCTTAGCGAGTGATGCCCCCCACACACACAGTGCTCGTTTCGTGACGGTTTTGTATTCCTTAAAAAATATGATCAGTACAGAAATAAAAACAACAGATGTCACTCATGTTCATTCGCAGTTTGAAAAGGCCCCTTTCTATTTTATTCTTTATACAATGGAGTTCAATATTCCCTAACCATGGCTGCTCTGCAGAATGGTTGTTTCCTGAACGTGCTGAGCCTTAGCTTCCCCATGCTCACTCTTATCTCCACCTACAGTCCACACCATTAAGTTTATTTTATGTGAAATAAAAAAATTCACCTTTTTTGTAGCACTTTCAGTTTGATCTTCCAGTCTCACCATAACCACAAAGGCATAAGCACATGGCTTATTCTCTCAGGGACATGTGGCTGGTGGTATCATGGTGGGCATGCAGAATCATGACGGCAAGCAGCGAAGCAGTCCCATTCAACAGTTGACATGAGCAGGCAGAGAGAGGAGACTGTTTACACGGGTGGGTGGGTAGGCATGAAGTTAAAAAGGGAGAAATAATTATTTTACTGTTTCCTGAAGTGCATTAGAACTCCTGCATGATTTGATTGATAGAGTGTGTTAAGAAAGTCCACACACTGCAGTGCCGAAAATTACTTCTCAGGTAGTGGGGTGGGGGATGAGACCACTTAATCCCCGTGGTGGTGGGGGGAGCAATCACAATTTCCCAGCAATACTTGGTGGGAGTAAGAGAGTCTGACAAGATCTAAAAGATGACAATGATTCTGAGAAAAAAAACAGTTGTTACAAAACAGCAATACCCTTTTCTGGCAAGTGACCCAGTAGAGGGACTACTCTGCAAGAAAAAAAATTAATACTCATTTCCAGTAATCTTTAAAAAATGTTTTTAACATTTTTTATATTTTATAAAAAATGTCACAAATAACCCATTTTCTAAGCTCAATAATACCCTCCAGGGTGAGCAGCACTGGGGAATACCAGATCTTCCAGGGGCTATAAGGCCCTCCGCCTGTGGAGTCGGGCCTCATTACACCCCTAGGCGGGCTGGTATTCCCCAATACCAAAGATCCTGTCAGGTATTATTGCTTATGTGTACTACTGAGATACCTGCCAGAGAATCAGAATTTAGCAGATAAACTATACATGGAAGAGCACCACTTGGTGTATTTTATCTGCTAAAAATGAAACCTCATTTAATTAAATAAAGTCTGAACTACTGCAAACTGCTCAACTATCCACACTGCATACTGCCAAGGACTGCTACCACCTTACTGATCCATCGATCACTATAGCTACTGCTACTACCACAGTCTACCTCATTACTGGTCAATTTTTATTTAACTAGTACTGTAACTAAAGTATTTATTCAGTATGTTCTCTCTCACCTCTCTCTCTATCATTCTTTATATTTTCTGTGCTGTCTCTTGTTTAGTTCCTAATAGGACCTATTCTCAAAGGTGCAGAGTGGCTATGCACCATGGATCAGGGGTGTTTAGGCACCCTGCCACTGCTGCACCATCTGCGCCCCATTCTCCATGGAGGCACAGAGCTGTTCCGCATGGGATCCCCCAGCAGGCGAGTTGCACTCATGGGCAATGCAGGGGCATGGCTGCACTCTGCACCATTCACAAAGGTGTGATATGCTGTGCATGGGAAGCTGCCGGCAATACCAACATGACCCAGAAGTAGCTGGTATGTGCTCCCCCAGGATGCTACTGCTGGCTGTGGTGGAGATGTCAGGGCACAGAGAACCCCCCAACATGCTGCCTCAGCTCTGAGGTACCACATGGGGGGCTGGGGGGTGCTAACCAGGCATCTGCCTGACCTCATTCTGTGACTACACTGTGGTGCCCCATGGGTACAAGGAATCCAGTGGTGGACGGGGTCTGAGCATCTCATTGGATGCCTGCCTGTGTCTGTAGAAGAGCCTCAATGCAACTGCATGCTGGGGGGCTGGGCTGCAGACGGGGGCTGCAAAGTGGCTGGTGTACATGAATACAGCCACCGCATAGTGTTCTCTGGGTGTGGGGTTTAGCAGGTGGGATACATGCCTCTGGTGCATTATTCCTGCACCTTGGAAAATCCCCCTTATGTGCCTAAGGAGACTCTTATCATTGTCCTTGATGCCTTCCACTACCCTTAGTTCTGATTTGCCTTCACCTTCCTATTGAACTACTTGCTTTTCCCTAAATTTCCTTATGCACCTCCCTATTAGCCTCATTTTGCTCCTCGTTGTAGACCCTGAAAACTCTCTTTTTGTCCTGAATTGCAGCCTTCACTTATCTACCCAACCATACTGGTTTCCTATGTTTTTGTGTTTCATGTATGATGTTTATGTTTTCATGGACTGCTTCAAATAGTGTCCCTTTTATTGCTGCCCACATCTCTTCTCTCTAACTTGTAAATGTTTTCTAGCTGACCTTTGATTGATTCTGTCATTTTTATTAAAGTCTGTTTTCCTAAAATCAGGGAGCACAGTGCTGGAATTCATTTGCTGGCCGACTAGCACAATGTTTAACTTTACATTGCTGTGGTCACTGTAAGGGTCTTACAATTTTGGTAAAGTATAACTTTAATTGTAATACAAAATGCACACAGTGGGTCCAATTTTTAAAGGGATTAGTGGAATGTAAGGGACTTGAGTCAAAACTATTTAACGCAAGTTGTGATTTGTGTCACAACTTGTGTCAAACACAATTTTATAATGAGGACTGCATCTGTGCCAGACACAGCTGCATCAAAGCCCACTTGCACCAGGGTTGCATCCAACAACCCAGTGCACCAGGTCACAAGTGGACTTGCACCATGGGTGGGCTTCCACATCCCTTTTTTCTGGATTTTCAAAGCCCCGCCATGGACGCAGCAGGAGGCACCACTTAGACCAGTCAGGAGGTGGTCTAAGTTGTTGCACCACTGAGATAGGGGAGGCCACTGAACAGTGGGGTGAGATAAGGGCAGGGGAGGAGCCATGAGGGGTGTTGGGGCATAGCTGTCCCTTACCATGTAAATCAAGCTGGTGTTTTTTTTCCCTAGTAGTAGAGGCCCCCCCCATACCCGATGGTATGTCTAAGCTGTGGTGGTATAGTGGAACTCCGCCCCAAAGCCCCAATCTTCCCCAGGAAGAATGCAACATGATGAACCACTTTGCTCCCTCCCCAGTCCCTGACCCCATTCTGTGACTGGCATTTCCCTACCTACAGCACCACAGCCAACCACAGAATTAGTTATGTGCATATGGTATAGTGTTATACAGTACACGTATAATGTATTCTGTGGCTGGCTGTTGTGGTGTGAAGAGGGAAGTGCCAGTCACAGCAGCATGTCAGGGATGGGGGGAGCTGGGTGGTTCACCACTGCCTGTTAGAGTGGGGGATGGTGGGGGGCCACTAGACCACCAGGTACTGTGTTGCCATGTGAGTGTGGGCACGTTATGTGTGGGGGGAAGGAAACAGACTGGGACCTAGTTTTTGTTTTGGTTAAAAGCACAGAAAACCAAGGATTGGGGTTCCTTGTGGGTTGGGGTGGGTGGTACTATACCATCAATGAACTGGTATTTCTGGACCTACTGTGAGTTGCCAATAGCCTGCCAAGGTAGGCATTCTACTGTCATGGAACATGGCTGCCCTGACAGAAATGGGACACTGCCCTGGAATGCAACAAGAGCCCGTGCCACAGCCTTGTGGCAGCTGCCACTTCTGTGCCTGGGTTCCAGGCTTGGTGCTCCTTCTGGCACCTGGGGTGTCCTCCTGCACACTTGTGTGTGGATGCATCCACAGACTTGTGCCACAACCCCCAACTGTGCCCATCTTTAAGCCACAGGCTGACTTTTGCAGCTATTCCAGAAGATTTGGCACAAGTCACCATCCTTCTGGAATAGCAAGTTTTGCGGTTGCCTCAACTGCGTTGGACCCAGCCCTCTTTTCTGTCATAAGTTGCTTCTGATGCAGGTGGCTTCTAAAATCAGACCCAGTATTTTTTTCTTTGTTTGTTTTTTTAGGTCACTCACATTCTAGGCCACTTCTTGATTTCAACCTTAAACATTTGATTCACGTAGAACTTAGAAATGTTTTCGCAATTGATATCTTCAAAACCATTCTGAAGCACCTAGAGTCTCAAAATCTTTGAGAAGGTAGTCTACGGGAAAACCCGAGTCTACCTAGAGACTCACCAGCTACTAGCTCCATCCCAACACAACTTCAGAATAAACCATGGAACAGACACAGCCCTGATAAAATTCTCAGCAGATGTACTTGGTGCCATGGATAAAGGGATCCCAACAGGGGTGATCTTCATTGACTTATCCAAGGCCTTTGACCTTGTCAACCACCAACTCCTGCTGACTAAGCTGGGTAAGTTAGGCCTAGACCCCCACTTTCTCACATTGTTTGACAGTTACCTTTCTGGTTGAAAACAAAGTCAAGTGGAAAGAAGCAATATCCGATCTGCTTCCCCTAAAGGAGGGGGTACCGCAAGGGTTAATATTGGGCCCCCTCCTCTTCTCCCGGTTCACCAATGACCTAAGTTGCCACTGTGGGGGTAGCTCAGTTGTCCAGTATGCAGATGACACTGTCATCTACTGATCCCTGGACAACATGGCTGACCTGAGCCATCACCTCCAAGCTGACTTTACTATGCTGGAGATCTGGCTTATAGAGAACAGAATGTTCTTTAACACAGGCAAAACTAAGGCCATGCTGTTTGGACCAAGATCCCTAGGCCAAGACAGAACCCAATCACTACCACTCACCTCTGTCTCTGGCAACAGCATTGAAGTGGTGGGTTCCCTAAAATACCTAGGCCTAACGCTGGATCAGGGCCTCACCCTAAAGAAGTATATTGACCAGGTAACCAAAACCACCCACAGCCAAT
This sequence comes from Neoceratodus forsteri, assembly GCA_016271365.2. Taxonomy (NCBI): domain Eukaryota; kingdom Metazoa; phylum Chordata; order Ceratodontiformes; family Ceratodontidae; genus Neoceratodus; species Neoceratodus forsteri. The sequence continues at coordinate 228,037,383 of CM028132.1, read as the reverse complement.
TAGGAACTCTCTACCACCTAAAAGACCAGCCGATCCCTGAGGCCAGAGTCACCATAGCAACAAGCATCCTCCTCCCCACCCTGATCTATGCTGCCCCACTCATACAGGGCATGGCTAAACTCAAGATCAACAGACTGCATGTGTTTTATAACAAGATGGCTTGCTTTGCCACACAGTCTCATGCCAGAAGTCATCACTTTGTTGCCTTAGCACTCCTAAATTGGCCATCACTTGACTGTCGCCTCCAGTACCCCTTGCTTTGCCACACATACAAGCTCCTCCACTCTTCCCCCCCACCAGCCTCACTGGGCTCCTAGCCCCCAAGCACTCCAGGCAGAACCTCTGTACCACAGGGTGAATCCTTCTAGAAGAACCTACAGTGAGGACCAAGATGGGTGGCAAGTCCTTTTCCTCTTCTGCCCCTTTGCTTTGGAACAAACTCCCTCTCTATGTACAGAAAGCCCCTTCCATCAAAACATTCCAAACCAGGCTCAAACCCCACCTGCTAGATGCCAGTATATGCTCTTGCCATGATACCTGAGCTAACCCCCTTACCCCCCTACTCCACACCACCCACAACTGTACAAATACTGGTCTCCACACTTAGAACCAATCCTCATCTTTGTATCAAATTTGTATTGCAAAATCTAAAAATATGTACTGTGCTACTATCCTGTAAACCACTATGTATACCTTATAACATGTACTAAGTCATCACTTTGTAAACTACTATATGTCTTACCTCTGTAATCTAACCTGGGTTTCCCCTGAAAAAGGGACCTCCAGGGCTCAATAAGGCCTACCCGGTCACCAAAATTGAATAAATAATAAATACATTTACAAATGTTTTGTGTTTATTTAAAGAATGTCTAATTGCCAATTAAAAAAACAAAAACTTTTTTGTCTCATTATACCCCTTCTTCATACACCCTAAAGTGCCTCCCTTAACATATAAGTATTTAATAAGTTACAGTACACTACAGTTTTTGTTCATGTGTAACATAAACACTTATTAAAAACCTTGGCACAACATACACATAGCAAACCTCTTCTTCCAGGAGTAAGAAGAAAGGGGGGGGGAGGGGCGCAACAATGAAAACTGACAGCAGTCCTCTGCAAGTTCAATTTCTTTCATTCATGCTTTTGGCACAAGGCCAAAATTCTCAATGTTTTGCTTGTACAGTGCGGGCTTCTTCAGGAGAATGCCTTTTTTCCTGAATTACAAACACAGAAATACATTTTATAAGGCTGTCCAACAGTTAACATTTATTAAATATTTTGGATATTCAAAATTGTATGCTACTTACTACTAGTAAGTGCTTGTGAAGTATTCAAAGCCTATTGATTGTCAGTGTGTGAAACTAGACTTAAACAGCAAAAATTAAAAAAAATGTCATTGTGATACTAATGATTATAAAGATAACAAAGTGTACACTCATACTAAATATGTTCCAAAACCTAACCGTAATCATCCATACAGAACTCATGAAAGTGGGTCAGATAGTGATAGTAGCTAAACAATGCATAGTCAGAGACCACCAAGAACTTATTGACAAGAACCAACAGTCCAACAATAACCTTCTTTAAGGCAAGGGGAGAGCCCAGGGGCAGCAGTAGGACCCCAGAGTATGTGGGAGAGAACAGACATCACAGAGCCCAGGTACATGACCAGAGACAGTGGTACACCAGAAGAGAATGTTGCGCAGGGAGTACTAGGAACAGGAACAGGCAGAGGGAAGGGAGACATGCGAACTAAACAGAGACAATACCATAAGTAATTCTTGTATTTAACCTACATAATAGAACATTATCTGATACAGAATTTCAGGTATTATCTAGCGGATTGTCCTTTGCACCCACTATCACACTTAATTCTTTTGAATTGGAACGTGAGCTGCAAAAATGTATTAGAAATCTGGGGCTAAAAGCACATTTTTGGGCTTATGAACAGGGATATAACTATGAAACATCCCTTACACAGGCATTACAGGTAAAATCGACATATAACCCCCCAGTTGGAGAAAACCCAGCACTAGAAGTGTTTGTCCAAATTGTGAGAACAGGCATATAGGCACTTTTTAAGATGGAATATGGTAAGACACCTTCTGTAGACAATCTAACACAACAAGAAAGGGTACCTTTGAACAATGTAATCAATGATAGAAATATCATAATTAAATTAGCAGATAAGGGAGGGGGGATTGTTATTGTGGATTATGAGCTTTATCAAAACATGTGTTTGAAACTATTGTAGGATATTAGAAATTATAGGCCTCCACAGAATGACCCAACAGAAAGTCTGAAGAGGGACCTATCAAAGATAATAGAGGAACTGGTTCTGTCTTATAGCTTAAAAGAATGGGAACAGAACTTTCTCATACAAAGATTTCCATGTACACCAGTTTTTTTTGCCATTCCCCAAATCCATAAGAATGTACTGGACCCTCTCGCACACCCAGTAGTGCTCAGTATAGGTGGCCTTTCTGAACCGGTCTTCAACTACATCAGTTTCTCCCTGTAGCCATTAGTTGAAGGCATTCCAACTTATATAAGAAATACAGCACATTTCATTAATATCATTAAGGATGTCAGGTTTTCCATAGAGGAAAGGGCTCAGATCATCTTAGTGACATTAAATGCATCAGATTTATACATTTCTATACCTCATGATGAAGGGATGGAAGCTATGGGAAGCCTTTTGGATTAACATGAACCAGCCAGTCACCCCAGAGCAAGATAGAAAGGTGTATCAGCCTAATCTTTTGATTTACAATGCAGAGGTTGGTATCTCTGCAGATTCCTGGGTAGATAGACCTCACTTTTCAGAATTTGCTTGTTACCCCTGAGAAAACTGATGGATGGCCCCTTGGGGGGCCTATTTCTGATTTCGTACACTGTGGGACCTCCGGGCTCCACATATCGGTCTAGAAATGCCTGATTTACAATTCCAAGGTGTAATTTTTTACATTTATTGCCATGCCAAGTTAGATGGTACAACTTAAAAAATTCAAAATGCCCACCAAAATTAAATATGCCCACCAGATTGCTAGTAAATACTTGGTTCGCTAATAATTTCCAAATCCCTAGCTTCCAAGATGCCGATTATCAATGATTCATGAACAGGGAGTTTATTATTATTACATTTAATATAAACACATATTAAATTAATATAATAGAACATAAATATAAATAAATGATGCATAACACATCAATCTGCTTGTTTGTGCCATTGTTCCCAAACTGTGTCCACTCTGTGAGAATTTCCCACTTTTTTCACAGTATTGTGTGGCGTGTTCATGTATGTTGTATGCCTGCTTAGTTTGTATTTCTAGTTTCTAGTTTTTAATTTTAGTTTCTGTTTCTGTTTCAGAAACATGGATAGCCCTCTAGCTATATCTGTTGGATTAGTCAATCCATCCAATTTGTCTACCTGTTTTCTTTGTGAGAACCAAATTAGAAATATGGAACTGCAACAAATATTAGGAGAGAATGGGCTGAACACCACCAAGGCTTTTGCAGAGAAATGGTCAGTCACAAAACCAACTTCCGAGTACACCAGAAATTTCAACCTCATATGGAATAAAATACGTGACTAACTTCCCTCATCCCTGGAGAAACAGGCCTACCTGTTCATACAAGGTGTCAACAAAATTTCACCAGTGAAAGAAAATTAAACACCAATTCAGTGAAACAACTTTCTTCGGATCAATCTTCTGAAGCTGAATTCTCCGGCATACCCAACCCACAGATGTTCAGTAGTAGTGAAGCGGTCCATGTAACTTGATGTAAAAGGAAATCGTTGGAATTTAAAAAGGATGAGACCTGCTTCGTCTGTTATAAGAAAAGGAAAAAGAGGAAATACGGAAGAAAAACTCCAAAGAGTTGAACCTGAAGCTGGAAAGATTACATTGCATGAAAGAATGTTACACAATGAAAATTCTGATAGAAACATAGAAGCATAGAATTTGATGGCAGATAAGGACTGCTTGGCCCACCCAGTCTGTCCATTTCCCTACCTAATGGATAAGCTGCAGATCCTAGTTAACCAACAGCCTACTTTTTCCTACCCCCACCCATTAGAATTGCCTTATGACTGTCCCATGCATCCTTGAAATCCACCACTATTTTTGACTCTACAACCTCCACAGGAAGGATTTTCCAAGTATCCACAACCCTCTCCATGAAAAAATACTTCCTCACATTACCTCTGAGCCGTCACTCCTCAATCTTCAAATTGTGCCCCTATGTTCGGGTCTATGTGATAGAAACATAGAAACATAGAATTTGATGGCAGATAAGGACCGCTTGGCCCACCCAGTCTGCCCATTTCACTACCTAATGGATAAGCTGCAGATCCTAGTTAACCAGTAGCTTACTTCTTTCTACCCCTACCCCCTAGAATTGCCTTATGACTGTCCCATGCATGCTTGAATTCAACCACTGCTTTTGACTCCACAACCTCCTCTGGAAGGCCGTTCCATGCATCCACAACCCTCTCTGTGAAAAATACTTCCATATATTACCTCTGAGCTGCCCCTCTATCTTCAAATTGTGCCCCCTTGTTCTTGCACACTCTTTTTGAAAGATGCTACCCTTTTGACTTTGTTGATTCCCTTGAGGTACTTTTAAAAGTTTCTATCATGTCCCCCCTCCTTTCCTCGAGGCTATACATATTAAGCTCCTTTAGTCTCTCTTCATATGACTTCTGGTGCAGACCCTGTACCATTTTAGTTGCCCTCATCTGGACAGTTTCCATCCTGTCTATGTCCTTGCAGAGACTGGGTCTCCAGAACTGCACACAGTACTCAAGATGGGGTCTCACCAGCTGTCTGTACAGAGGGATAACAACTTCCTGTTTTCTACTAGTGATGCCTCTTGTGATAACGGCGAATGCCTAAAGGCGATTACCGTTATCACTCAGTCAGAGTGGCGAAAACATTTTCAGCACTCTGACAACTCTGGCGCCTCAGGACAATGGTTGCAGGACACCCAACCTAGAGCGGGGCTTCTCCCCCTGCATCTCCCTACTTAAGGATTCTCAACTCCAGGGGGGTGCATGTCAGGGGGGGTGAAAGCAGGAAAAAAAAAGGTTCGGGTCAGGTGTAATACAATTGCACCAGCGCCCAGACCCAAATCCAGTGCCTGTCCTGCCGCATCCACTCGCACCAACCCCCGATGCAATGACGCAGCTCAGCCAGCCACCACAGAGCCACCCCCCACAGCCTCTCCACCCCATCCCAGCCCATGCTCACCGTGCTAATCCCACCATCCTGCATGCATATGCATAGCGACATCCTGTCACCCAATTCACCCACAGCCTCATCCAGTCACCCTCCCCTCCCCATCGCCGTGAGGGATAGCACTGGGAAGGAGTCGCCATAACGGACGGCTCCCTTCCTCATGTTCCCACCTCATGGGCTACTCACTTGTTCTTGCATATCTCTTTTTCTGAAAGATATTACCCTCTTGGACTTTGTTGATTCCCTTGAGGTACTTGAAAGTTTCTATCATGTCTCCCCTCTCCCTCCTTTCCTTGAGGCTATACATATTAAGCTCCTTAAATCTCTCTTCATATGTCTTCTTGTGCAGACACTGAACCATCTTAGTTGCCCACCTCTGGACCGTCTCCATCCTGTCAATGTCTTTGCAGAGATTGGGTCTCCAGAACTGCACACAGTACTCCAGATGGGGTCTCACCAGCTATCTGTACAAAGGGATAACAACTTCCTGTTTTCTACTGGTGATGCCTCTCCCAAAGCATCCCAGTATCCCCCAGCCCTCCTTTATGCCCTCTCACTTTGCTTGCCCACCTTTAGGTCATCAGATATGACTACCTCCAGGTCCCTTTCCATTTTTATTGTTGTTAGTATCTCACCCCCCATTGTGTATTCTTCCCCTGGGTTTTTGTTTCCCAGGTGCATTACTCTGCACTTCTCAGCATTGAACCTAAGTTGCCATACATTTTACCATTACTCCAGCCTTGCCAAGTCCCTTCTCATCCTTTCCACCCCACCTTGTGTATCAACTCTGTTGCAGATCTTTGTGTCGTCTGCAAAGAGATATACTTTTCCTTCTGGTCCTTCTGCAATGTCACTTATAAAGACATTAAAGAGGACCAGTTCTAGTACTGAACCTTGCGGAACCCCACTAGTAACCCCACTTTTTTAAGAGTGGACTCCATTTACTATTACCCTCTGTGTCCTCTTCTCCAGCCAATTCTTTACCCAGGCTACCAACTTCAGACCCACTCCCAGGCTGGCCAATATGTATATTAATCTTTTGTGTGGGGCTGTGTCAAATGCCTTGCTAAAGTCTAGGTAGGCCATGATACAGCCCCTCCTTGATCTACTACTACTATGGTCACCCAGTCAAAGAAATCTATTAGATTTGTCTGACATGACCTTCCTGCAATGAATCCATGCTGTCTTGGGTCCTGTGCCCCTCTGGCCTCTAGGTACTCAACAATTGTTTCCTTCAGATGTGATTCCATCATTTTTCCAATCACTGAGGTTAAACTAGCAGGTCTATAGTTTCCTGCTTCTGCCCTGCTCCCACTTTTGTGAAGTGGAATAACATCTGCCCTCCTCCAGTCCGCAGTCACTACCCCATCCTCCCCAAGATTTGTTAAAGAGGGTAGTCAGTGATATCACTAGTTATATCATTAGTTCTTTTAGAATTCTGGGATGAATCCCATCAGGCCCCATTTCTTTGTCCACCTTCAGTTTTAAGAGTTCTTTAAGAACCCTTTCTTCTTTGAATGGGCTGGTATCAACTCCCATATCTAGATTGTTTCTATTGTTTGGTTTAAGTACCTCCCACTCTTCATTTGTGAATACTGAGCAAAAATATTTGTTTAGTATCTCTGCCTTTTCACAGTCACCCTCTGTTCACCCCCCCAAGTTATTAAGCCTCACTATCCCTCCCTCGGTCTTCCTTCACTCCCTGATGTACAGTACCTATAAAAGGTTTTATCTCTCTTCTTAACTGAGTTATCTATATTTTCCTCAGTTTGGGCCTTTGCTGTTCTGACTGCCTTCCTTGCTTCCTTTTGCTTCAATTGATACAATTCTCTGTCCTGCTCCTTCCGTGATTTCTTGTACTTCCTGAATGCTTTCTTTTTCTCCATAACCTTCCCAGCCACCTTTTTTGAGAACCATAGTGGCTTCTTACATCATTTTGTTTTGTTAATTTGCTTCACACAAAGGCTTGTTGCCTCTGTGATGGCAGTTTTGATTATTCCCTATTGTTCTTCCACCCCTCTTTCCTGCACTTTTGTTAGTGCATTCCTTAGGCACTCACCCATTTTGGCAAAGCCAGCCCTCCTGAAGTCCTGTACCTTTGCCTTTGCATGGCTTGACTCTACTGCTGTGTTTATTGTGAACCATACTATTCGATGGTCACTAGTTCCCAGATGGCTACCCACTTCTAAATCTGTGATCCTCTCACCATCTCTGTTTGAGAGTACCAGGTCTAAGATGATGATGCTCTTTTGTCTGGTGCAGCCAGACGGCTGAAGGTCACAACCACCAAAGTTGACATCTTTGCTGCTGATGTCAAATACCATCAAAGTTGTTGCAACACTATCATCTACAACATCAAATGAGAGAGACAAACACCAGGTGGATTGGAAAGCATTCACACAAAAAGTGCTGAAACAGAGTTTTTTCAAATCCTGAAAAGAATGGTTGTTGAGCAGAAATGTTGCTATTTACTCCCAGAGTTACTGGAGGATCTTCATTACCTCTATGAGTTCCATGGATGTGAACAAGATGCTGGAATAAATCACACATTTCAGTTGAAGAATCTTATCAGCAATGAATTCAGAGATTAGATAGGTTTTACTGCAGGGAAGGGGATACACAGAAATCCTCTCATTCTTCACTTGACAAAAGTAAACCCACTTGATTATTCTTTGTTAATCATGAGAGGAGCTGGTCTCAGAAACAGTGACATCACCAAGTCATTTGCAAAGATGATCAATTGGAAATTAAAAGATAGACAAATTGAGTCACCGCAGTTTCCTATGGCATACAGAGACTTGCTTTCTGAGCTTGATAATTATGAACCCATTCTGGAAATCTTCAGTGCAATAGCTCTTTGTATAAGCCCTTCTAAGAAGATTAATGTTCTAGGTTATGCCACCATCCCAACAAAAATGCAAGCTATCAAGATATGGTTCATTGCTAGTGACTAGCAACGCCTCATTACTAGAGAACATTCTCCAAAGTAGATATTTATGTCCATGGTCATTCATTGTCTCACCAGAAGTAAAGAAGCAGTCAATCTTCTACATAGTTCGGGGGCTGGTATTTCTTACACAGACGTCAGAAGACAAAATAAGAAATTGGCCCATGATAATAAATTTAAAAAAAAAAGCACCACACATGATTCCACCTGGACAGCCAACTCATGTCACAATTGATAACTCAGATGATAAGCAATAGACATTAACAGGAGTCTCAACAACACATGACAGTAACTCAATGATTTACATACCATGAATTTCGCATCCTGCTATTTGCGATTTGCCAGTACTAGAACAGAACATTCTAAGCAGCTCAACAAGAGAAGTCCAAGAAACCTTTGAGAGCTCAGAACCTATTGACTATGGACATTATAAAATAGAAAAGAGAAAACCCCCACCGATTGTCCCATCCTACAATGAGGATGAAAGAAGGACTGAGCTTGGTCTTCGTTTGAGCAAATATTGTATTTGGGCTCTGGAAGCAAACATAGAATCTTCCAGAGAAGATGAATCTCTTCTAGTCCTAGGATCATGGACAGCTTTCAATAAAAAAGCAACATCGATCACTACCTTCAAATACGAAACTGATTTTCTGCCCATTATAACACGTGAAACAGATGATGCAGTTTGCAAATATTACCTTGACTTTCTCATGGATCTAATGGATGGCCTACAAATTAACCACATCTTCTGCCATAGTGATTATGCAGTTTTCTGCAAGATTACACAAATAATGTGGAAAGAAGAAAAATACACAAAAGTGGTTAATTTAATGGAAGGATTTCATGAACTTATGGTGAGGCAGAAGATCCTCTACAAGCGATATGGTGCTATGGGACTTCATGACTGGTGGGCTTAGGCAGGGATACTAGCAGTTGGATCTGTTCACCAGGCCTTGGAAGGATGCCACTATTTTAGATCGATGAGGTTACATAAGCAGTCCCTCATGGCTCTCCTACGATTCATGGGATCCAAGATTCACGGCTCACTAACCAATGGACTACGAGAAAAGGTCATTAACATGAGAAGGTCTGTATTGGCAGAATCCCTGAATCTTGTCCTCTTGGATAAATCTTTCCCTGAAGAGCAGTCACGAATGCTGGAAACCTCTGGCATCAAGGGACAGTGGGTAACAGCACCGCATACAGAGACAAGAATCTGAAATTGCATCTTCAGGCTCAACAAGATATTCTACCTTTACTGTTTGCAGTCAACCATCAAAACTACACTCAGTATTTGATGTGGCATCATGTAGACCACATCAATCGGAAAACCATCAATTAGAACGCATAAAATGTACTGCAGGAATCTGGCATTGGGGCTAGTCTGTCCAGTGAGGTGTTCTCCACGATATCGGTGACCAAGTGACTGAGATCTCAATCAACAGAGAGGTCAAGGTGAGGGGTGGATCCATGAGAGGTGATTACAGTACATCTGAGGAAGCTGCTGGTGACTTCATTTGAATTCCACAAGCTCGCTAAAATTTGTTTCTCACTGATGAAGAAAATGCATCTGAAAACATCGGCCACACACGATGAGTTGACATATGGTGCCATGAAGAAACATGATGGTCAAGTAAAAGAGCTAGTGAAGAAACTTCACGCATATTCAGCACCATGTCAGGGTATAGCATGACACATTGCAATGGGCATTGAAATACCACAGGCAATAGTAGAGGGCCTTTTGAAGGCAAAGGCTACAGGGGAAGTTATGTTGAGTGCATTTATAAATGACCACCTCCTATCAAGAAAAGTTGGTTTCATTGAGCCCATTAAATGCAGCCAAGTTTCCACGGGAATGGACAAGAAGAAAAAGAAACCCAAAGCAGAATCCGTCTTGAAAGAAGACCTTCAAGCTATTGGTATCATTGTTGCAGAGTGCCACAACAAGAAAGATGCATTTTACCATCTGCTCACAACATATCCTCTTGCAATAGCAAATCAGGATGGAAACCTCTACAAACCTAATACCAAACATGTCTTAAGAAATTATCTCATCGTTGAAGCAGAAGCTCGAAGTTTTTCGCCTCCTGCATTATGCTCAGTGTACATATATGACATCATGGCAATGCTCAGAGCAGTTCCTGTACAGCGTTTATAGGACAGCCTTTGGAAAGCACTTCTTGTCACATTCACACCTCCATCTACAGCAAACCCTGCAGAAGTCATAGTAGTTTTTGATAATGATAAGGATGATCAGGAATTCTCAGTGAAACAGCAAGAATGAGCTGAGTGAGCAGTAGGAACAGGAGGAATGCGACTTCACATGGGATCAGATTCACAAGAGATGCCACAGGGAACGGTGTATCAGTAGTACTTTCACAACAATGACAACAAAACAGATCTCATACAGCAACTCAATGAATATGTTAGACAAGAGGATGTCAGAAGAAACTTATGATCCCTGCTTAACTATCAACAATGACAGAAGCACGTATACTGTATACCCAGATTCAAAAGAATTCCTGTTATCCTGCAACCATGAGGAGGCAGATACAAGGATAGTGCTGCATTGTGTTCTTGGGAAAGGACCAGTTGTCATCTGAGCCAAAGATACAGACATCCTCTTCCTAATGGTTTACACATTCTCAAAGACCCTCCCAGATTCACCATGGATGCTCCAAATTGATCCTGATGTATTTGTAAAGATAGGATCTATATACAATCACATTGGACATGCTGCAAGTCTCAATTTGCCAGCATACCACGCTGTCTCTGGATGCGATGCAGTGAGTTGCTTCTACAAGGTATCAAAGAAATTAGTCTTTCAACATTTGCTCAGGGTCAAAGAAAGAATAAATCTCCTTTCAGGGCTTGGGGAAAGCACATATGCTTCAGAAGACACTGAACAAAATGTCAAGACTTTCATTCAACACTGCATGTTCAATGGTACAGGAGGAGAGGATGTGGTAGACACATGAGTACAGCAATATAATAGCCTGAAAGTGAAGACTACGCAAACGATTCTGCCAGACCCAGCGAGCCTATGTTAGCACATAAAGAGAGAAAATCTCATAGTCTACTATTGGCACCACTGCACAGAGCCAGAAACCCCGAATGTTGACCCTTGTCTGTCAGGATGGAAATGAGAAGATGAAACATTGAAATCTGTGTGTTTCACTGAGTTTCAGTTACCTGACATCCTACGTCATAGAAAAAAGGGCAGAAGGTTAGTTGGCTGTCGATGTGCAGTTGACGGAGATGAGGCAGATGATGAAGGTGAGTGAAACAATCACGGGATTTTAGAATGCATGGGATAGACATAAAGGAATTCTAGAGGTCAGGGGTAAGGGGAAATAGACTTCTAGGAAAACAAACTGAACTTACAAGCTCAAATGGGCAGACTAGGTGGGCCATAGGCCCTTATCTGCTGACACTGTCTATGTATCTATGTAACACCTCAAAGACACACACAGAAGACCAAGCAAAAACCTTAGATCACAGCACTAATGACTGATTGTACAGGAGATGATGACACTGAATATGACACATCGGCAGCCAATGAACATACTTCTGTGGACAAATCTTTAAGCTTTGGGAGTGAATGTGACTGTTCAGATCCAGAGTGGACTCCAATATAATGACTTCAAAATTGTACATTACAACCAAGGTGTACTGTTGACCCAAAATATTCATAGTGTTGGCTCTAATCATTGATAAAAATGACTTTATTGTAAACAACAAATCAGCACATGCAACGTGTAAATTTTAAGCATTACTGTACGTATTTCAAACTATTTTATCAGTAAATTGCCTCATGACTTCAATTGTTTTATGTAGTACTAATGTGTGCATTTGGTCCTTTGTCTAACAGGGAGCCTCAAAGCAATATATAGATGCCATAAATGTTCATGAATAAATGTTCAATATATAGATGTTCATGAATCATTGATAAACAATATCTTGGAAGCTAGGGATTTGGAAATTATTAGTGAATGAAGTATTTACTAGTGATATGGTGGCCATATTGGATTTTGGTGACCATTTTGGATTTTCTAAGTTGTTTCATCCAACTTGACATGGCAAGAAATGTAGAAAATGACACCTTGGAATTGTAAATTGGGCATTCCTAGTCTGAGCTATGGGGCCCGGAGGGACCATCCACCAATTTTCTAGGGGGTAACAAGCAGATTCTGAAAGGTGAGGTCTATCTACACAGAAATCTGTAGAGATACCAACCTCTGCATCATAAATTGAAAGATTAGGCCGGTCCACCTGTCTAAGAGTATTACAACTTTTGGCAGATTTTATTCTGTCAACATTTTTTTGAGGTTAGGAAAACAATTCTAACAGAGTGGAGGGACGGCGATGGGCTCCACCTTGGTCAATGCATAAATTCATCAATTTAAATCAGAGTACATATTAAATGAAGAGAATAATCCATTTTACAAATACATCAAACTGTATAAAAGATACACAGGTGATTTATTCATAGTTTGTAGTTGTACAGTGGATGAACTGAATCAGTTTTACCAACATTTTTTTTATTAAACTTTATTTTATCAGTTATCATTGTTTCTATGACTGAAAAAGATGGAACAGTCATATCAGACATCAAAATACATGAAGGAACCATCCAATGGATCAGGAAAATGTAACCTAAACAATCAGGAGTAAAAAATTCAGGGTTATTTTATATAAAATTATTTTTTATTTATTTATGTTTTTGGTTACCAGGTAAGTGCACCGATCCAGAGGACCATTTTCAGTCACAACCTGGGCCACAAGGTGGCAATGCAGTGATACAGAGAAGACAGAATATATAATATATACAATTGTTATACTGTAGAGCACAAATGAACAATGAAACAGACATTATTTACATATGTTCAACAAGCATGGCAACAAAGTACCATAAGAAAGCAGGTAGCAGTGTTATGCGTTTGCACAATGCATGTAGGTTTCGGCTCTGGGGCATAGGGGACAGGGGTGGGGAAAAGAGGGTGCCAGGTTATGGTAGGATCGTGGTGGCTTTTGGGCTTCTGCACTGCCCCATGAGCATTTACAGGTGGATTCCTCCAGTAGCCAGGCCTTAAGGTTAGATTTGAAAGACACATGGGATGGTGATGTACAGATGGATTTGGGAAGGTGGTTCCAGAGGAAGGGGGCAGAGACAGTGAAGGCCTTATTACCCATCATTGTAGAGACACGGGGAACTTCAAGGATTTGACTGAAGGAGGCCCTAAGCGGTCTAGTGGCCACTATAATTATGAGTAGGGAAGCATGGGGGATAGTTGGTTACTTCTGAGAGCACTGTCCACTATGTGCCTGGAGAGGGAGCCATGCAAGGGACTGGTAGAGTGAACAGTGGTGAGTTAACAAGGAGGCTTTGAGAACAAAGTGACAGATGGCATTGTATGTCATATTGAGGTGGGAGTGTTGCTTTATGGACATGTGGGACTAGATGGGGGAGCAGTAATCCAGGAGTGGGAGAAGGTTGCCTTGTGCAATGGCAAGGTGAGCTTCTGGTGATAGCAGGTGGTTTGCACCATATGCCGCACCTAGCTTCTGATTAATCTTAATTATGGTCAGTGTTACGTGATCATTGTACCTCTAAACTAAAATATTTCCAAAGGATAGCTACACCATGCCAACTTGGGACTTTATGTTTCAAAAGATTGAGATTAGTCCTATTGTTTATTCTTTTTTATCATCTTCTGAATAATAAGGTTCGGGCACTATTTTTTTTTTAATATATTTTATTGTTATGAATGACAGTTTTGATATTGCTATATTTACATGTAACTACAGTGAGCTGTCTTGGGGGAGCACTACCATGTTTCATTTTACTTATGTTTGGAAGGTGGTAATATCAACGTTGATCGCTGAGAGATAGCTATGTTTGGGTAACATTTATTGATTTGGAACTGAATCAGTTTTAGCAACATTTAAATGAACGCAGAACAAACATCAGGTTCACTATGAACTTTCATAATGAAAGCATTCCTTACCTTAATGTAGTGGTTAAATTCACAGAAGTGGGTTTGTGTTCAAAGCTTTATAGAAAGGAAATAATAAGAAATACAATACTCCATGCGAACAGTTACCACTCAGGGGACTTGTTAAGTAGCATTCCATTTTCAGTTTCTTTGCATTCGCAGAAATTGTGGTTCAGATGATCATTTTCACAATGAACTTGATCAAGCCTATAAACAGTTTGAACAGAGAGCATATGAGAGGAATGTTTTCAGTAAGGTCAAGCCATGGGTCCTAGGAGTCACACAGGCACAATCATTAAAGGGTAACCAAAGAACAAGACTTGAAAACAGAACAGTTTTTTCAACTAAGTACAATCATAAATTAGGAGCTATCAGATGGATATTAAAATCCAATTGGCATATACTCCAGGAGTACCCTCCAAATCAAAGTTTTTTTCAGAGACTTCCACTGGTAGCAGCGAAAAGGTTTCTACATTGAAAGACCCTTTAGTCCATACAGACCACTCACAGGGTAAATCACAAAGGCAAAGACAGCTACTACTGGGACCCACCCACTCCAGGGTTGATCCCATGTGGACACTGCTCCGTTTGCAGACACAGAAGTAAAAAGACTAGTTATAAACATCCTTTTACCGGCAAGGAGTACAACATCAAACATCATATTACATGAGATAGAACCGGAGTAATATATTTTACAATGTTCCTGTGATAAACTCTATATGGGTAAAACAACTTGATTATTGAAATCATGTATACAGGAATACAAGTCTAATATTAGAAATAAAATGCCTACACCAGTCTCTAAACACTTTCTCTTAGCAGGACAAAGGGGGGCATCCCTGAGATTTTGGGGTCTTGAGGTGATAAAACCCCCAGAGAGGAGTGCGGATTTTAACAAATGAGTTGAATATGCAAATATGAGATGGATCTATGAAATGGACAGACCCCAGACCCCAGACAGGCATGAACAAAGAGACACACTGACTGTTTGTAAATAATTATTTTATATATTAATAGGAATAACTGGTTGGACATCTAGAGATGGTTTGTACAATTTTGTATCGATTTGTATCATTTTGGTTAACTGTGGCTATGTAGGGTGACTCTCACCCAACCTGTTCTGGGTGATTAAATCTGTACATAACAATATGAGAACTTTGGCCATTTTATGTGCACAAGCATTTATTAACATATGTAAGGTGTGTACCTTTTAGAAAGCAAGATACAAATACTGAAAAAAATAAATTATTTTCATATCCATATTTACAAACATGAAATACAGTTCAATTGTGTAGGTTTCAATGAATATATGTCAGTTTTATGCCTTGAATGGAACAAAAACATTGTAACCATTTTATTGTATGTTCACCATATGGGCCTTTAATAAGAGGGAAGGATGAGAAAGCATTTATTAATCTATAGGGTGTTTTTGTGGTACCTTTATGGAAGAAATAGGAGGTGGATTTGGGGTCCCTAAGCCACAGACATCCCTGACATTAATTGTTAAACACTTTCACTATTGCACTGAGTTTATAATGCTTTAATTACATTTGATCATTTTAGATTGGTTCGCCATACACTATGTCTTTCAGCACAATGTTCTGTGTACTAGTTACTATGCAACCTAACACACTCGAGCAGACATGAGTGCACACGTGATGACATCTTTCAGGCAGATGTCAATCACAGGCAAGCACACTGGGGAATAAAATAAGAGAAAGTTCAAATATCTTCGTGGAATTAATTTAGCATTCCTTTAGTTCGGAGAGTAACCCAAATGAGCAGCAGAAAGTGGTGAGTCATAGAAACATACAAACAGAAATTGATAGCAGACAAGGACCACTAGGCTCATCCACTCTGTCCATAGACCCTACCTTTATCTGCAGTTTCTAGCCCTACTTGATCATTGGCTTTAGCCTCTCCTCTCCATCTCTAGGGTTCCCTTATGCCTGTCCCATGCATGTTTGAATCCCCACACTGTGCTAGCTCCCACCACCTCCTGTGGCAGACTATTCCATGCATCCAACACCCCTTTCATTAAGAAAAACTTCCTTTTATTTCCCCTTATCTGATCCCCTCTAATCTCATATCATGCCTGTAAAGGTGTGGAAAATACAGATGGACACAAACACAAGATTTTTGGAGCAACCCACTTTTTCTAAATGGGATGTTTATTTTGTAATCATAAACAACAACAGCTTTGCACCACATACAGTAAAAATAAAACAATCAAAATGATTCAAAAGAAAAGACTGGTAAATTATTTTCACAATTTTCTCCTTAGTGCAGCACAGGACTCTCCTAGTCCTTCACCTACATTCAGTCTCAAGACACTAACCCTATCTAACATGTGTTTGCACAGGCAGTTCAATTTATACCTGCTCACTTGGGACAGGTGACCAAGCATCATCATGGCCCTTCATTTAATTAAATAACAGGCTAAAAGGACTTAGTTACCCTTCTATAGTGAAGAGCAGTTTTAGATAATAAAATGGACATTCCCAGAAGGATTTTCTCCTTTTTAAAGGTGGAAAACTTTCCACTGGGACTTGAGTGATGGACAGCCTACTATAAATAGGGGCCACAAGGGGCCTCTGTTCCCCTATACACAATATTTCACTCCTTCCCCTGCTTCAGGTAAGGACAGACTTAATTTATTCCTTCTCCTTCAAGCAGTACATTTGTTAAAGCACGTTATGTGGCCCGAAGGAGATTTGTGTTTTTTTTTACCCCCTTTCAGTATTCTAGCCTTCTATGTCTTCACTAGCTATGTTTAAGCTAGCTTCTTTCATGACAGTAATTTTCCCATGCTGTGATCTTTATTATGCAGTACAATATCCCTTAGCCTTTCAAAAGTTGGCTATTCCCTTATCCCAGAGCTAGCAGTGTATTTCGGGGCACTTTCTTCTAATTTCTATCTATGCAACTACAGTTTAACAGCAGCATAATGCATCCAACAGATAAACTGCAGCATTCAGTACAGATTCTAACATTTCCATAGCGGCAACAGGGTTACAGAAAATAAAAAGGGAAAGGGGTTTGCTGCTTTGCAATAAATACTAATGTAAAGGCTAGTCACGTGGGTCTTTCTCTTCCTACACACTAAATAGCCACTGTAACCCTTTATTAGGATGTTCTACTGTATACAAGACATATTTGACATTCTAGCTAAAATAGCCAGCCATTCTATAGAGCAATGGCTATTATTATATCAGCTCCTTCTCTCTCAGAGATGAACGTCACTGCACCTTGACTTCAATACATACGGACACATGGAAGAAAGAGAAAAGAAAGTTAAAATAGAAGCACAGAGGTTTGTCTGGATGTGGGCTGCCTCCAGATGGAAAGAAAGGAATAGCTTTATTAGAAAAGAATATGTACAGAAAGAGGTTGCAACCTAAAATACTCAAGGGGTTCTACTACAGTGGCAGGGATGCACCCTGTCACAATGCCCTCTTGTTCTTGTACTTCTTCTATATTGAAAGATGTCACCCCCTTGCACCTTGTTTATGCCTTTAAGATACTTGAAGGTTTCTATCATTTCTCCCCACTCCCTCCTTTCCTCCAGTGAGTACATATTGAGGTATTTTTATCTCTCCACATATGTTTTCTGGTGCAAGCCATATACCGTCTCAGTCGCCCTTCTCTCAACTGCCTCCACCCTGTCTATGTTGATATGAAGATGCAGCCTCCAGAATTGTACACAGTACTCCAGGCCTCACCAATGTTTTGTACAGTGGAATCATCACCTCCCACCTTCCGCTAGTGATACCATTGCTTATGCACCCCAACATGCCACTGGCCTTCCTTGCTGTCTTTGTAACCTGCTTGGTCACTTTTAGGTCATCTGAAGTGATACCCTAGATCCCTGTCTTCCCCAGTGACTGACAACTCCCCCCAATCTGCAGCTCTCTCCAGGGTTTCTGCACCTTAGGTGCATTCATTTGCACTTCTTAGCTTTGAATCTTAGTTGCCACACCTCAGACCATTTTTTTAGCTTCACTAGGTTCATCTTCATTTTTCCACCCCATCTGGAGTGTCCTCCCTATTGCAGATCTTGATGTCTTCTGCAGACAGGCAGACCTTTCTCTCCAGTCCTTCCACTTTCTCAGTAATGAAGACATTAAAATGACTGGCCCCAGGACTGAACCCTGAGGTACTCAGCTGGTGACCTCCCTCTCACCTCTCCAGAGTCAGATCTGTTTTGTGGTGAGCAGTAAAACTGAGGAATTTTTTTTACAATTAATGGGCAATGGTTTTAAATAATACACACTCATGGTTGAGGGGATTTAAATGAGCATACATAAACAAGTAAAGGGAGATCGATTGCCACATTAATAGTTGTAGATGTTTGGAGTGTATTCACAATATGTATAAGATAACAAATGAATGCTGCATAAATCATTTGGAATGTTTTAGTTTCTGGTACAGAAACCACATCATTAGGGCATATTGTATTACAGAGAGGAGAGTTTCAGTGACATGAAGCATTTTAATATGTTAAATACTGGTATAAAGATCTGGTAGGTAGTTCTGAGAACCTTCAAACAATTGCAGACATGCTCTAAAAGAGAATATTTACATTAATTATAAAAGGAATTATCTGCATGGTTAAAGAAAAGTATTATAGTAACCGAATCATTGTGCATTTTAGTGGTTAGAAACATGGTGCGAAGTATACGGTTTCTGTGAAACAACTCAGTGTTCGTTTTTGTAAATCTTTTAAACAGATGAAAATCCAATGGTTTTGTGAAATGTACATACTGCAAGATGGATATGCTCTGATTTTTGAGGAAATGTATTTATATTTATATTCTGATTTTTGAGATAGTATGTGCATATGTACTAGTAATGGATTTATACCGCAGGTTCGGGAAACCAGCAATAAAAAGGTTGGAACTATATTTTTCTTCCTTTAAAGAAACTTTTAGTTTAAAGCATGGGATGGTTGGTATTGTTGAAGAAGTTGTGAACAATGCTATGAGTCACACTAGCTTTTGGTGATTGGTGAAGGGTATTTGTAAAAATGTAATGCATTTTTAAGGCTGCAGTGGGCGTAGCTCTGCAGACGTCTTGCGATGACAGTAGAGAAAGGAACTTACCAGATACTCAATGGACATTTTAAGTAGTGGAGGTACACAGCAATCATTGTGCATTCTCCATAGTATTTTGTCTGTCAGTCTCGGTGGAACATGATACTGTCTGCCATTTCCAAGATGACCATCAGAGTTCTCTGTACATGCACACTGAACTCACAGGGCACTGTGGCACAATGCACTGTGTCCAAGATAGCTACTGGAGCCCAGTGCACATTCACGAGTCATCGAACATGCGCAGAGCACTCCAGTGGCCAACTTGTACACAGCAGGCATTACCACCATGCCCTCCCAGAGTTCACTGTGCATGCAAGAGTCATTACTCATGCACAGAGAAATCCAATGGCCATCTTGGACATGGCAGTCAGTGCCTTGTCCCTCCGTGTCCTCAGCTGCAGTCGTACTGGCTCTGGCCAGAGTTTGTTATGTTTAGTGCTCACTAGTTTTTTTTATTTCTTTGTAATCTTTTTAGGAAAGGCCACTATTGTCTTTGAATACTTCACAAGCACTTACTAGCAGTAAGTAGCATATGACTTTAAATATCCAAAATATTTCATAAATCTTATTTGTCAGACAGCTTTATAACATTTTTTATCCATCTTTCAGATGAGACGTTAAACCGAGGTCCCATCTGCCTGTATTGGTGGGAGTTCAGGTGGATGTTAAAGATCCCATGGCACTTATCGAAAAGAGTAGGGAAGTTTTTATTAAAACAAAAACACACTTTTTTCCAAAACAAAAACAAATCACACAGTCATTATGATATCCATATTATCTACCCAATTCCAGTAACATTTTTCCACAGCTCTCTTGCTTTCTCTTCTCCCCATAATTTACATTCATCTTGAAAAATGTTATCTACTTCATCTTGAAACTTAAAAAAAAATCCTGTACAGTCAAATCCTTATTCTGCAAAAATCTTGAGCATCTGTTTTGCTATATAGACCATTTAAAAACTGCCAAAATAACATAGACTGTATTTTTATTAACTTTTTCCCATTCTTTTGTTAACTGACCATAGATCAAAATATTGTATGTCATATTTTTAAAAGATTGCATCCCCCAATAACTGGCTACCATACCCCAAAAAGGTTTAATAAAATCACAATCAAAAAATACATGCTGCATGCTTTCCTCTTTTGTTCCACAATCTCTTTCTCCACATATTCTTTCCTCCATTCTTTTATGTTTATGGTTACCTCTGACATTTAACTTCCCATGACTACACATCCATACTCCATCTTTCATTTTTCCTGGAATTCTTTTTTCTAATGTAACAGCTAAAAATTCCTACTCTTTTATTCCTTTTCCTACCTTAAAAACTTGTTTTTCCTAGAAATTCCTCCATAATTTCTTTATACAACTGTTTTCTGTTACCCCTAATTAGAGCATCCACTGTTACCTCACTGGGTTAAATACTTCCTTCCAATTTCCATATATATTGGCCATACACTTACCTCATACTATATTCTTCTTCCCAATACATTTAATGAAAGGTACATTCCATTGCTGTGTTAACCAAGACAAAGCTTTGTTCTCACCTTTTACTAATGGTACAATATTTGAAAACACAAAAATATTAATATAAAAACAATTGGATTTATCATGTTTAAACCCCCATCTTTTATGGTTCTATACGTTATCCACCCTTAATAGGATTTAACTTGCTACCCCACAATAACTGAAAAAAAAAGACTTTGAATGTTGGATTGCATTTGAAATGGCACTGGAAAAATGTATGCTAAAAATAAAAATATTGGGACAATAAACGTTTTTAATAAGTAAATTATTTTCTCTCGTGTCATACTCCATTGTTTCCATTTATGCACTTTTATTTGGGCTATCTGATACTTTTCTTCCCAGTTTTGTTGTGTTGCATCATCCCCCCCAAATCTTTTTCCCAGCACCTTAATGCTTCCTTCTGCTATCTCCAAATCTCCTTTTTCCTTTTTCTCCATTGCCCTCAATGGATAAATTCTACTTTTCCCTTTATTTATCTTAATCCCTGTGTATTGGCTATACTTCTCTACTGACTCTATTAACTTATCCCAGAACTCTGATCTTTTACTAAAACTAAGCAATCATCTGCATAAGCACTTGTTTTATTCCATTCCCTATTTTGCCATACAATACTTTTAATCTCTTTCTTCACCTCTATTCTCCTCAGAAGTGGGTCTAGACAAAATACATATAGTAGGGGGACTTAATGGGCACCCTTGCCGAACCCCATTCCTTATCTACATTGAAGTCCCTAGATGCCCATTAACCACAGGACAAATTTGCACTTCCTTATATATTGCTTTTATTAAACTAATTAATTATGTTGGAATTTTAAACTTTTCTAAGGTATCCCATACATACTGATGATTTACAGTATCAAATGCCGTTTCTTGATCCAAGGCATACAAATACCCTTGCAAAGAATCCTCCTGTCCTTTATTTATGACTTCTCGAATATAAATTACATTTTGTTGTATGCTCCGTCCAGGAATAGCACTCGTTTGAGACTGTATTATCAATTTCTCTGAAAAAGTCCTTAACCTGTTATTTATTACCTTGGCTAAAAGTTTGTAATATGAAGTCAATAAACTAATGGGCCTCCAATTTTTAAGTTGTGTTTTTTCTCCATTTTTATGCAAAAAAATTGTTATTCCTTTTTCCATGCTTTCTGCCAAATTGTCTCCATTCATTATAACATTGTATACTCTTGTTAAAATGGGAACTATTTGTTTTTCCAGAATTTTATAGAACATAATCAGAATCCCATCCACCCCAGGTGCTGTGTTATTTGACAAAGATTGTATTGCCTCTTTCACTTCTTCTTCTTTAATTTCCCCCTTTATCACCTCTGCCTCATCTTCCTCCAAC
The DNA here is from genome assembly GCA_016271365.2 of Neoceratodus forsteri. NCBI lineage: Eukaryota > Metazoa > Chordata > Ceratodontiformes > Ceratodontidae > Neoceratodus > Neoceratodus forsteri. The sequence continues at coordinate 228,015,236 of CM028132.1, read as the reverse complement.
TCTGGCATCTCAGTTGTCAGAAAACAGATCCTCACTTTTCCTACTTCTTTGTTGCTGGTATTTTTCCTTCAAAAACTCTTGTACTGTACATTTAATATTTTCTATATCTGTACGTGTCCTCCCCTTTTCCATTCTGTAATTTGTACATAACTCGATTTTCTATTCTTTCTTTACTACTGTCATAAGGATTTGTATGATATTTTGTTCCCTGGGTACCACTTTTTTGTTCCATAATTAAAGACGTGACCCTATTATATTGGTATTCTTTCATTTTAACCTTAATTTCTTCAATTTGTTTTGACTCATCCACCTTATCTTTAACCTGCTTTGTCATAAGTTTATATAATCTAGCCCTTAATTTTAAATACTTCCCATAATTTGTTGCCTCTACTTTCTGTCCTTCTTCAATCATATATTGTTTGATTTCATTTTTAGTATCTTCCCACCATTCTGTTCCACTATCATATAATTCCATAACAGTTAACTTATCTTCCAGTATTATTTTAATCTTTTCTATACAAGTATCTTCTTGTATTCATCCTCCAATAGCCTTTTCATATTCTCATCTTATTCCCCAAGTTAATTTCAACTTCAACTGCCATATGATCTGATGTCTCAATCGGTATACTCCTAATATTAACTACCTCCACTTTTTTTGACCCATCCAGAAATCTATATGAGTAGAACGTGAACCCTTGAAATATGTGTGTTCTCCTTTTTTCCCTTTTAACTTATATCCATCTTCCAACCCAGCTTTATCTAACATTCTTTTCAAGCAAGTCGTATCACAACAAATTTTGGATGTTGCCCTCCCCAATCTGCTCTAGATAACCCACAGTTAAAGTCTCCCCCACAACACAAGTTTTGAAGTATGCAAATAAGCATCTGTTTGATCTATTAGCATATTCCTTTCTTTTTTCCTTTGTGGATTATAAATTACAATAATTCTCACAGAATTCTTTTTTAAGATAACATCAATAATCATAGCTCTTCCAGGTACTAAGTCTACTACTTTTAAAATTTGAACATCATGAGAAGAGAAAGCTAACCCCACCCCTGTACATCTATCTATCCCAAAGGACCATAAGGATCGTCCCCATGTCCAGTCTTTCTGAGTTTGTTGAATTTCATCTATAGTGTGTAACCTTGTGTCTTGGAATACATATGTCACTTTTCAAGTCATATAGTATTTTAAAAGTTACCAGCCTCTTCCTTCTATTTTTAATACTATTTATATTATGAGTGAGGCATTTTAAACTTCCAGTTTCGTTTTCCCCTCACTTTTACCCTGCCTCTTTAGATTTTTTCCTTTTCTTTGACACCTGCATGTCTGTTGTGTCCCCATCTGCCTCTCCTGCATCTTCAGAAAGATCTGTGTTGGACCGATCAGAGCCCTCCTCCATAGTGGACCATTCCTTGTCTTGTAATAAGGTGTATTTATTTGTTAACTCTACACCTTCATGATCTTTTTCCAATGAAATTATCTGTTTTGCTGTACTCTTCATTTTGTTTTTAGATCTTGTAACCATAGTAAATCCAGTTTCTTTTTCTGTCTTCCTTTCCATTTTAAAAGTCCCTGTTTTTTCTTTTGATTCTTTTTGCTCTGGTATTACCAACCCTTTAGTCCGAGGTTGTACCTTTATTCCTTTTTCCATGTCCTCTCTGATAATGGCTTCCCTTATTACCGTATCTTGCTTCTCTTTCTCTTTCTGTGCCACAGTCAGGTAGACATCTTGCTTTGCACTTTCTCCAGTTTCTGGACTGTTATGGGAATCCCAGGGACATTTTGAAAAACTGTGCCCTTTCTCTTCACACAAACTACATTTAACTTGGTTTGTGCATTCTGCCCCCCAAATGCCCAACAACCCCACATAGGCCACACTTGACTTTACCACAGACATTACTTAAGTGACCTCGCTCTCCACATTTGTAGCAGGCCCGTACTTGGCCTGCATAAAAAACAAGGCCTCTATCTTGGCCTAGAAAGAAACAGTTTGGCAAATGTTAAATTTCTCCATCTACTTGTTTAAGTGTTAGTTTATATTTCCATCCACCTGTCCACAGGCCATTTTTCCCCCAGCATCGGTTCTGTCGGCCCATGCATTACACCCCTTTGCTTGATCCAGAAATTAATGTCGACCACATTGATGCCTTCTTTTCGAAATAACACAGTCACTATCTTAAAAGCAGGTTTTGATAAGGGAATAACTGAGAAATCCTTCCATAAGTCTGTATATTTCATTTGCTGATATAATTTCCAAAAGCGGTCCAACCCTCCTCCGTGTTTAAAACTTATGTCAAATGCTGTACTTCCTGATACATGAATAAGGGCATATATTTCACATGGATAACATTTCATTTTATTCACCAAGAGTTCTTTCCCAATAAAAATTCTGTTGGTCACATCCTCAGAGGACCCTCTAAATCTCAGGTGTACCGCTTTTCTTCTTTTAGCTTGCTGTGGTTTTATATCTTTAGGAAATAATCTTTCTTTAGTATTCCCAACCCAGGTTTTCTTCTTCTGGCCTTCCCCTTCCTCCTGCATTTCTTTATCTGCTAATATTGTTTTCTGCTCAAGCTCCATAGATGACTCTTCATTATTGCTATCAAGTCCATCAAAAAATGATCTCTTTTGTTTTATCTGCCTCTGATGTTAAATCTTTCTGTTCTTCAGCTTCATTCACTTTTTCCCCAAATTTACTTTATACATCCTTGTGTCTTCTTTTTGTTTTTTACTAATTCCTGATGTACTGGGCCTGTTTGGATCCCACCCAGACCCATCATCCTTTCTTTTCCAACCTGCTTGTAATAAGGCTTCTGTTACCCATTCAGGTGTGTCTGCAAAGTGTCTAAAAGTTCTCTCTCTTCTGAATCTGAAAACTCATTTTTTTCCTCCTTTACTGTTTCCTAATGGGCCCTTTTTTCTGTGACTTCCTCAATATCTTCAAAATCTGTGTTTTCTTTATTTGTTTCAGCTCTTTCTTTACTTTCTGTCTTGCTTTCTACAATCCTTTTCAGGCCAAGCCATTTCCGACTTATTTTCACCTTTCCTTTCTGTGCTGACACTTTCACTTGTTTTTTCCCCATTTCAGCAGGTGCAGCTTGTTTGATACTGCCACATCAATTTAGCCTGATAGGAGTCCAGCCTATTTTCTTTGCTTTCCACAACAAAAATATCTGGCTCTATAAGACCTCCTGTTTCTTTACTCTTTTGCTGATTATTTTCCAAAACATTTTTTTTACTCACGCTTGCAACTTCTCCTCCCTCCATCTCCACGGAAGAAGTTTTCTCTCTTAATTCCTTCTTTTTCCTTTCCAGCTCCTCACTTTGATCTTCTTGATCCATAAAAGTGTCTGAACTCATTCTCAGGCCTCTAGTGGTATGCAAGACAGGGGAGGAGGCCTTCTCTTCTGCCACATCAGCACTTCCTCCTCCTCTGCTGTCCGGCTCCAAACTGCACTCCTCCATTCTGCTCTCAGGAAGTCAAGCCCCCTGCTGGAAGAGTAGGGAAAGTTCCCTGGTGTCCTGGCCAAATTTCCCTCATTCACTAAAAAATATCACCAACAGCTTTATCTGGTTCAAGGTCAGTTGCCATTCATCTGTATCCCCCTCCCTCTGGGTCATGCCTGAAAATAGGCATGATTTGTCTAGTGTGCTTATCCGGTCAACAAAAACTAAATAAATAAAATTATGTGTTTGTAATTCAGGAAAAAAGGCATTCTCCTGAAGAAGCCTGCATTATACAGGCAAAACACTGAGAACTTTGGCCTTGTGCAAAATTCATGAATAAAAGAAATTGAACTTGCAAAGGACTGCTGTCTGTCTTCCTTGATGTGCCCCCACCCCCACAGAGACTTTACATTTTTCAAGCATCAGGGGTGGCAGAAATGGAAGGACTTTTTTCTTATTTTTCATTTCTCTTGACACAACTGAGATATGCTCAGAACCCTGCTTGTTTACTAGGATGTCAGGCCATGTAGCCTGATTGGTAGAGCCTCTTGCAAACAGTGGGTGGAGTTTAGAATGCCAGATAGGGTTTGGCATAATAAGCTATAATAATAGGGAGCAGGGAGAAAATTAACATGGTGGATGGCAAAGGGTGAGGGGGGAGAGCTCTCGTGTATGAGAGAAGTCACCAGTGAGGTCCTGCATGGGTCAGTGCTTGGCTCAGTGTTGTTTGTTTTTCTATAAGCCCTTTTCCCTCCAGAACTAGCAGGTAGGCTCTGGCCTTCTATCACAGGGATCAATTTATTTTTGGTGCACCTCTCACTCCAGCTCCCTTAGCCGGGCAGACTCCCCTCCAAAGAGTCCACCCCATGGTGGTGCCAGGGGGAGGGCTGTCCTCTACCACAGGAGCACAATCCAGATTGCCCAGGGAATGCCAGAGACAGAAGCATGGCCAGGGCTTCACAGAGCCTGCTAACTCTTCTTCTATCTTCTCCCTGTCCCCTTTTTGCTGATGTGCACATCAACATATGCACATGGAGGTGCATGCATGCTGCAGTCTTGCAGCACCCTCCCTTCTTGGTCACCCTCAGACCTGCACTACCACCAGGCCTCCACCTGGTGGCAGTTGTGTGGCAGGAGAAATGATCCACCCATCCCAGCAGAGGAGAGAAGTCCTCTGAATGGTCAATCAACTCCCTCCCTGGCTGACTCCCAGCAACCTACTTTTACTCCCAAATATGGGTTGCCAGCATTGCATGAGGTGTGGCATCCAACACCTCAACCCTCAATGCCACCGGGCCAGAGTATCAGTCCAGTGTTGTTTAGTGAGTTAATTCATGAAACTGGAGATGGCCATTAAAGACAAAATCTATCTCAATGCAGATCACACCAAGCTCTGAAGGATGGTGGAGATGAAACAAGGTGTGTGGGACCTAGAAGAAGTCCTAGAAAAACTAAAGTGGTGATCTTGCATATGGTATCTAGGGTTCAATGTTAAGACATACAGAGTCATGCACATCAGAAGAAAGAACCAAAGGGCAAAGTACTATCTAGAAGGGTTCAAGGTCACTGAATCAGAGGAGGAGAAGGACATGAGAATATCCAAAAACAGTGATCTAGAGCAGGCTGCACAGCATAGAAAGGCAGCAGCCATGGCAAACAGAATTATGTACTGTGTTGCTAGAGGGCTCATGAGCAGAAGTGATACAATTATCCTGCCGCTGGACAGATCCTTGATGCAGCTGCACCTGGAGCGTGGCATGCCATACTGGAGTCCCTACCTGAGGAAAGATATCAATCAGCTTGAGGCAGTTCAGAGGAGGACAACAATGATGATTCAGGGACTGTAAGGCTGGACAAATTAGGGCAGACTGAGAGACTGTAATATATAATTCAAAATAAAAAAGAGCCACTCTATGAGTTGTGGTGTCAGTGGAAAGCAAACTGATCAATCAAAAAAGAAGAAGTGTGCACTCACTCACATCCATCAATACCATGTAAGTAAAGATACACTTAACAAAGGGCTATCTGTAAAGCAATTTTATTCCAAGATAACACAGCAAACAAATGCAGGCCACAATCCAGGTGCAACAAAAAGCCTTAATGTTTCATGCTTGCATGCTTTTCCAAAAGGCTACCATGTTTCAGACTGATTGTCCTTTTAAAATCCTTTTGTAAAGCAACAGACACAGAATAAAGTGTATATTAGTACAACATAATTATATGAGTGCCATGTTAAAATGTAAGTGCTATACAATAATGTAAAAAAATAACATTAGAAACACTTACATACATAAAAATGAAACACTGATATGACACTGTCACAGGGTATTTAGTTCATACAAGATGCCTCGAAAAACTGTATTGTGCAAATACAATCATTACATATTGTGGAGATAGCAAAGATATTAAACTACAGCATCTAAAGAATAAAAATAATCACAAAATGGGGGTGATTGTAACTGTCGTTTAGTCCTGCTGGGACCATTGCACGCAGCCATTGAATCCCCAAAAATTCCCTGTATGCTAGTAAAGAGTCTCTGTCACCACCCATCAGTCCTACTTTAACCTTTTCAATTCCAAAAAAACTCCAGCAGTGTGGGCCAGTATTTCTGGGGTTCAGGGTATGCTCAGCTATCTCAGTATTCTTGTTTGTGATGGCTCGCATTTGATCCTCCACCAGCTCTGTCAATTTACGGCAGGTTATATCCAAGTAGTAAGCCCCATAATCAAAGTGCCAAGGTATACTGAAGAGGTGGAATCAAGTTGATAAAAGTTGAGGCAGTATAGCGCCGTGGTCTAAGGCTCTGAGCTGCAAATCTGGTGACATCCAGCAGACCAGACCTGGGTTTGAATCCCACAGCTTCCACTTGCATACTGTGTGAACCTGAGCAAGTCATTTAACCTCCTTGTGCTCCCAGGTTGCTCCTGTAAAAAAGCTTTCAGCTTAGTGTGCTATACCTGGTTAAACAACGAAATAAATAAACCATTTAATCTGTAGATTTTCAGCATCACCTGGGTTCACAAAGTCTGTGTATATTTGACATTTGTGACACTCTTGTGATAAACTAGGTGGCAATGTAGTATTACTGTACATAATAAAAAAGATAGGCATCAGGAATCTTTTGTCATACTGAAAACAAGACCACAAGGGGCACTGTTATAAACTGGCAGGGGAAGCTTCAAGAAGGAGCTGAGGAGGCACTTCTTTAAAGAGCAAGTAGTGTCATGGTTGAATGAACTCCAATCTGAGATCATCAATCAAAAGACAGTGGGGGTTCAAGAGAGGATAGGACAGGGTGAAGAGGATTGTCAGGGTTGACAGGGATGGGAGCAGGGCCACTGCAACCTCTAGATCAGACACTCTGCAGTTGAGCAACTTGATATACCAAACGGCCTTACCCTGCTGACAAATACATATGTTTATAAATGTCAAGATGGCAAAGGGATAATATGGTACAGGTGTGCCATTGGGGCATCCTTAACTGAAGTTTCTTGCCAGGCCACCTGTGAATCCAGTATGTAAAATAATCAGAACTCATTCAGAGACAGACAGCAGGACAAAAGTGATGACTCTGGAGACTGAGGGTCTGAAGGTTATCTACTACAGATCACCATTAATTCTAGTGGAATTGTATGGGAGACACTGAGAGAGAGGGCAATTATCCTTAGAGGCTGCCACCAGGAGAAGTTCCTGGCAACCTCACAATGCACAGAGGATCTCACCAAAGTGGGAGTTTTCACATGGGGGGCAATTTTGGTCCTGTGTCATAGAAAGGCTGCCAACTATGCTGAAGATTGTAAAAGATCTGATGTAAAATACTGAGCTGCTGAAATGGGTAGGAGCTGGACCTACTATTTGTATGGGGAATCCCATGCTGCTATGGGTATCCGCGGTGTTGCTTCTGCCAAAGGGCCTTAGGAGATTGACAGCTGCTGCCAGAGGTATGAGCTGCCATGCTGTTGCCAAGCACAGTGATGGGTAGAGCTGTGCAGAATTTGGAATTCCACTGGTGGAATTCATGTGGAATGGCAAATCCACTTCCAAAATGCTTTTTGGAATTTTATTTGGAATTCTGTGGAATTCCAAAAAGCATTTTCATGTGAATTGCAGAATAACTTTCCATAGATTATGCAAATTGTGGAATCATTTTTTTATGTAAACTGAGGGTTACTAATCCTTGAAAACATAGACTTTACACATAAAAGCATTTCACTTTCAAAAATCTGGAATTCTATCAGAATTTGAAAATTCTGCACAATCCTACTGTCGAGCAAGGAGAAGAATCTACTTGATATGGGGTACCCAGAGCCAGGGTACCCATTGGGATGGAATGCCTGAGTGAAAGACTACTGTACAGCAATGCTGCCTCCTGCACAACAGCTGCATACCAGCTGAACGGAACTGATGCTGTGGTGTTATGGTAGTATGCAAGTAATGAGAGAAGCTAAAGTTTATCACAAAGTGGGAATTCAAATAAATTTAAAAGGCAGAGTAGGAAAGATTTTGTTTGCAGGTATAACCTCATTCACTGGTGAATTTCAAGGAATAAGAGGAGTCATGGGGATTCTGTTCGACGTGTGCAAAGTGTACAGCCTTTTTAAGTGACCCTAAGGTTCTGACTTAGATCCCAGGATAAGGATTGAGCCTGCCTTGCAGTGCTGGCAAGGATAGTGATTTCAGGGGCTATATCCCTATGTGTGTAACTATTAATAAGTTAGTAAACATGAAAACAACCAATCAAGTTGTGCTCACAACAGAGGGAGGTGAACCTCACCATTGTCTTTGGTTTGTAGCAGATATTCTGCAGGTGGAGGCTACTTCTAACTGAAAGGTCAAATAAGGAACTTAGAATTATCAGGAAAAGACAGTCTTTCAAGCAACAGAGGGAGTTGGATCTAGCTTTACTTTTGTTCCAATTCTTAAGATTTTCAGTGCAGGAAGAGTTTAAACCCTGGGCTAAGAATTTGTCATAAGTCCTGAAATAAGTGTTGGTACAGGTTGTGTATTTGACCCAGACAGTGCCCTAGGGGGTGGAAACTGTTTTTTGTGTTTATCTGTGTGTGCCTTAAAAGGCCAGACCAGACTGTGTCAGGAAGTGCTTACATCATAGCTACTTATCAGCCAATAGCTTTGGTAACAGACCTGAGAACAATAGTATTATAAGCAAGTGTTTTATAGCAAACTTATCAGAACAGCTAATATTCTTCAGGTGAAACTACCTCTGGCTGGAAGCTGCAATATTGAACATAGGATTTGCAAGAAAGCGAGTTGTGCTCACAACAGAGGGAGGCGAACCTTACAATTGTCTTTGGTTTGTAGCAGATATTCTGCAGGTGGAGACTACTTCTAACTGAAAGGTGAAATAAGGAACTTAGAATTACCAGGAAAAGACAGTCTTTCAAGCAACAGAGGGAGGTGGATCTAGCTTTACTTTTGTTACAGTTCTTAAGATTTTTCAGTGCAGGAAGAGTTTAAAGCACAGCTGACGTATTTTGGGGCTCACTGCTTTCAAAGCACGAACAACCAGGCTGTTTTGGGGCTGGGGAGATTTACCTGTTTCTGACTTGAATGTCTGGATTTTCTCTGTTTGATTAGCAGGGTATTTTCTCTGTCAAATTGTTGTGTAGGGCATCTTGCTGACAGGAAGGCACTCATCACAGCGGTGGGTCAGAGCTTTTAGCTGATTGTTTTGTGAGGGCACAGTTTAGGCCCAACCTCTTCCCACCTCTCACCCCACCCACCCCTGGAAATAGTTCCTTTATACCTGGGGTTCTAACATCATTTTCTCAAGAGTCCAAGGTGCATATCACTGTCATATCCTCTCTAGCACACTGCACTGACAATATAAGCATTCACATTGTATAATACATGTATTTCTATATAACAAACCAATCACACACACACACACAAAAAGTATATAAACATGTGGGGAGTAGTGCAATGTATTGGATGTAGGGAAGCAGTCTTCCAGGAGTCTTTCTGGAGGCTGAGATGTTACCCTATTTGCAGACAACTCTCTGCCATGAGGGAGGAAGTTGCCCGTCTTCAGGCCACACTGGACAGTAGTAAGGGAACCTTCTCCCAGACCACACTGGACGGTAGGAAGGGAACCTCCCCCATCCAGGGAGCACCAGAGCCACCACCACTACCTCAGAGGTTGTGAAGAAAGCACAGCAGTTGGACCACAGTGGGTTCAGGAAGGGTGAGGATGGTGGAACAGAGGCACACCCAATCAGTTGTTCCACTCCACAATCCATACACCATTCTGGGGGAGCATAGCTCCCCTATGGATGCACCCACAGAGGAGACTAAGAAGGCTGAGAACAGCTGTCACAAGGGAGGCCCACAGGAAGGAGACAGAGGACACCACAAGGTAAGGAAGCAGCTCCTGGTGGGGGACTCCATTATTAGGGGGATAGAACTGGGGGGAGCAGGGAAAACTGAAGTAAGGTGCCTGCCTGGTTCCATGGCTTGGAGGGACAGGAAGTGCATCCTCAGGATCACAGGAACAGCTGCATGGGAGTCTGAGCTGGATGTCATTGTCCACCTATGGACAAATGACTTGGCTCATCATGAGATTAGAGCAGTGCAGAAGGACTTTGTAGAATTGGGAAGGGGCCTAAGACAAGTAGCACACACAGTATCCTTCTCAGAGGTGCTGCCTGTCAATGGCATGAGTGAGGTGAGGGTACTTTGCACCATACAGTTTAATGAATGGTTGAAAAAATGGTGTGGAGCACAGGGGTTTGGCTTCATTGGGGTTCTACCTGGAGGGACACCAGCCTATACTGGCAGGATGGTCTGCATCTGTCCAGGAAGGGAACAAGTCTTTTGAGCAATCAGTTTAAATGCTTCATTGGCAAGCTTTTAAACTAGTCAAGGGGGGAGGCATGGATAAGCAGCAGGAAAATCCCAGCCTCTCCCTACAAAACAGGGTACTAAATGAGAAAGACTGAGGTAGAAAGGTCAGTGGGGGATGCTGCAACAGAAGGTAAAGCCATCAAAAAATGGAGAGCAATGAGTACCAATGCACATAGTCTGAGTAACAAGCTTCCTGAATTAGTGGCCTTGATGGAGGAGGAACATCTGGATATTGTGGCAGTCACAGAAACATGGTACACACAAAACCATGACTGGGACATAAACATACCAGGATACACTATCTACAGGAGGGACAGGGAGGCTAAAAGAGGAGGAGGAGTAGCTCTTTACATAAGGGAAGGAATCAAAGCAACAGAACAAAAAGGTAAACAGGGAGGAGAAGAAGCACTGTGGGTAAATTTGGAGACTGGCAATGGCACCACAATCCGCACAGGGGTTGTATACAGACCCCCTTCTCAGGATGAGGAAATGGACAAGGAAATGATAGAAAATATACTTAGAATGGCAGAAAAAGGGGAGATATTGCTGATGAGTGATCTGAATATGCCAGATATTAACTGGAGTGCAGTTGCAGCAGCCACTTTGAAGAGTGGGGTTATTCTAGATGCCCTACAGGGGGCATGCCTTAGACAACTAGTATTGGAGCCCGCTCAAGAGGGAGCAATCTTAGACCTGGTTCTCTCAAATGGAGATGAAGAGAGGATCACAGATGAAGAAGTGGGTAGCCATCTGGGAACTAGCGACCATCAAACAGTATGGTTTACAATAAACACAGCAATAGAGTCAAGCCATACAAAGGCAAAAGTACTGGACTTTAGGAGGGCTGACTTTGCCAAAATGGGTGAGTGCCTAAGGAATGCACTAGCAAATGGGCAGGAAGGAGGTGTGGAAGAACAATGGGGAATAATAAAAACTGCCATCACAGAGGTAACAAGCCTTTGTGTGAAGCAAATAAATAAAATGAAACAATGTAAGAAATCACTATGGTTCTCAAAGGAAGAGGCAGTAAAGGTTCAAGAGAAAAAGAAAGCATTCAGGAAGTACAAGGAATCACAGAAGGAGCAGGACAGAGAACTGTATCAGTTAAAGCAAAAGGGAGCTGGGAAGGCAGTCAGAACAGCAAAGGCCCAAACCGAGGAAAAGATAGCCAACTCAGTTAAGAAGGGGGATAAAACCTTTTATAGGTACATCAGGGAGTGAAGGAAGACCAAGGGAGGGATAGTGAGGCTTAATAAAGGGGAGGGCATGTGGGTAGAGGGTGACTGTGAAAAGGCAGAGATACTAAACAAATATTGTTGCTCAGTATTTACAAAGGAAGAGGGGGAGGTACCTAAAACAAACAGTAGAAACACTCTGGATACAGATGTTGATACCAGCCCATTACAGAAGAAAGGGTTCTGAAAGAACTTCAAAACTGAAGGTGGACAAAGCAATGGGGCCTGATGGGATTCATCCCAGAATTCTAAAAGAAGTAAGGGTAGAACTAGTGACACCACTGACTACCCTCTTTAACAAATCATGGGAGGATGGGGTGGTACCTGAGGACTGGAGGAGGGCAGATGTGATTCCCCTTCACAAAAGTGGGAGCAAGGCAGAAGCAGGAAATGACAGACCTGTTAGTTTAACCTCAGTGGTAGGGAAAATGATGGAATCACTTCTGAAGGAAAGAATTGTCGAGTATCTAGAGGCCAGAGGGGCACAGGACCCAAGGCAGCATGGATTCACAGTGGGAAGGTCATGCCAGACAAATCTGATAGATTTCTTTGACTGGGTGACCAAAGTAGTAGATCAGGGAGGGGCTGTGGACATGGCCTCACCTAGACTTTTAGCACGGCATTTGACACAGTCCCACACAAAAGATTAATATACAAGTTAGCCAGCCTGGGAGGGTCCCAAGATGACAGCCTGGGTAAAGAATTGACTGGAGAATAGGACACAGAGAGTAATAGAAATGAAGTCCACTCTGAAGAAAGGGGGTTACTAGTGGGGTACCGCAGGGTTCAGTATTAGGACCCGGTCTCTCAATGTCTTATATGCTTACATTGCAGGGACTGAAGGAAAAGTATGTCTCTTTGCATATGACACAAAGATCTGCAACAGAGTTGATGCACAAGGTGGGGTGGAAAGGATGAGAAAGGGACTTGGCAAGCTTAGAGGAATGGTCAAATGTATGGCAGCTTAGATTCAATGCTAAGAAGTGCAAGGTAGTGCACCTGGGAAACAAAAACCCAGGGGAAGAGTACACAATGGGGGGTGAGATACTATAACAACAAAATGGAAAGGGACCTGGGGGTAGTCATATCAGATGACCTAAAGGTGGGCAAGCAATGTGGAGAGGGCAGCAAGGAGGGTTGGGGGATACTGGGATGCATAGGAGAGGCATCACCAGTAGAAAACAGGAAGTTATTATCCTCTGTACAGACCGCTGGTGAGACCTAATCTGGAGTACTGCGTGCAGTTCTGAGACCCAATCTCCCAAAGAGACATAGACAGGATGGAAGCTGTCCAGAGGAGGGCAACTAAAATGATGCAGGGTCTGCACCAGAAGACATATGAAGAGAGACTTAAGGAGCTTAATATGTATAGCCTCGAGGAAAGGGGGGACATTAGGAGAAACTTTCAAGTACCAAGGAATCAACAAAGTCCAAGAGGGTAGCATCTTTCAAAAAAGAGGTGTGCAAGAACAAGGGGCATAATTTGAAGATGGGGGTGGCTCAGGAGGTAATTTAAGTAAGTATTTTTCACAGATAGGGTTGTGGATGCATGGAACGGCCTTCCAGAGCAGGTTGTGGAGTCAAAAACAGTGGTGGAATTCAAGCATGCATGGGACAGTCATAAGGCAATTCTAGGGGTTGGGGGTAGGAAGAAGTAGGCTGCTGGTTAACTAGGATCTGCAGCTTATCCATTAGGTAGTGAAATGGGCAGACTGGGTGGGCCAAGCGGTCCTTACCTGCCTTCAAATTCTATGTTTCTATGTTTCTAAGGTGCTGGAGCCAACTAGGGGACAGAACACCCTGGATCTGATTATTACTAACCTACAAAACAAATTAGGTAATAATGTGTTAAGCGATCACCAGGGTAATGGTGACAATAATATGCTGTACTTCAGTCTGACAGAATGCCACAGCAGGGGAAAACATACTTTATTTCTATGAAACTACTTCAAGGCAAACTACACAGAAATCAAGAGAGAGTGAAAATCCATTGACTGGGAACCAATAATGAGTGATTTATCTGTTGAAGACTGTTGGAGCCTAACTTAAAAAAAAATGTGAGATGGAGGACAACTATGTCCCAGGATGGAAAAAAAGTACAACTGCAAGGGAAAGGTTCCAGCACGGCTAACAAAAAATATTGAAAGACAAATAAAGAAAAATTACCATCATATGAGATCTTTAAAAATAAACCCTCAGAACAAACAAAATAAAAGTAAGTACAGAGCTAAAAAGAACTAAGAAGCTGATTAAAAATGAAATAAATAAATGGATTTCAAAATAGCACACACAAGGTTCAACCAGAAATCCCTTTTTTTCCATATACAAACAATAACAGATCTGGTGACAGAAAAATTGGACCTTTAGATAACAACAACAAGACCATAATGGACCCCATCAATATTGCAGAATCTTTAAATTACTTCTTTTGCATAGTATTCAATGATACAAATATGGAAATAACTAAATGGGAACCACTAAATATGGAAGATCAGATGTTCACCAGAGAAGAAATGCAAGCAGCAGTAAAGGAATAAAATCAAAATCAGCACCCAGGCCAGACAGAATTCATACAGGATTTCTTAGAGAACTAGCAGAGCCTTTGAGTATTCCATTAAAAGTAATATTCAACAAATCATACAAACAGAGACTTGTACTGGATGACTGGAAAAAGGTCATTATCACCCCTATCCATGAAAAGTGGAACAGGGCACAAGTGTGTAATTACAGGCCCATCAGTCTTACTTCAGTACCATAAAAAATTATGGAAACACTATTAAAAGTCTGTTTTGAAAACAATATAAATCCAATGGGGACACAAGATTCTATCCAGCATGTCTTTGTTTCTGTGAAATCATGTACCACTAATTTAATAACCTTTTATGATAAGGTTCGTGTCACTCTAGACAAAGGTTCACCAGTGGAAGTGATATTCCTGTATTTCCAGAAGACATCCGATACCATACCACAATTTGAGTTAGTGACAAAACTCGAGAATATGGGGCTAAGCCCCTTTTTGGGTAGGCGGGTTGAGGAATGGCTTTCAGACAGAACTCAAAAAGTAATGGTTAGTGGGAAACTCTCCAAAGAAAAAATTGACAGTCATGGATTGCTGCAGGGGTCAGTGCTCAGACCAGTGTTGTTCAATTTGTAAGTTGTGGACATGCACTGTAAATTACAAAATAATATCACCAAGTTGCTGATGATACCAAAATAAGTGCTGAGATGGGCACCTAAGAGAAATATCAGTCCCTGGTAAGTGTTTTTTTTATCATTAATTTATTAGATTTTATATATTACATATACCAAAAGAAAGAAATGCATGTAGGATGGCCTCCAGTCCAATATTCTGGAGAAAACAACATGAACTTTAAGACAACATGTCATTAAATAAAGAAATTGGTAAGCAGCATGCATGTAAACTTATTGTATTTCAAGCCTTATTACCATTCATCCCAACATTGTAATAATCCTCCCACTTATTCCTTAAAATAAAAATAACAAGCATTTGTCAATGCTGAATGTTGTCTTGCTGCCATTGGCAGTGCAGGAGTTAGAGAGATGCAGCATAGGAGTGGCAGTCAAGTATTGAACTGATGCTAACCCACCCCACCCTGCATTGAGTGAGAGGCATTAGGGAGTCCCTGTAGGTGTTTGTTAGTGCAGTGCAGGAAAACATGCTGGGCAGGACGTGAAAAATGACAGCTGCACAGTTCGTAAGGAGGTGTAATAAAATGCCAGTGCTGAAAATGTGGCATACAAATATATGGAATTTGCGGAGTTGCAAGGGTGTGTGGGAAATATGCAAGGCACACTTGCAGCACTGCCAGTTTATGGGTGTTTGGCACCAAATTTTCAACATAGGCATTTTAGCACCTCTGCTCGTGTACAGTGTCACTGTCATTTCCTCAAAGTGTCCCAAGAACTGATTTTGCACAGCGACCACGCTATTCAGTGCCGGAAGTGCGGAAACACATTTTGGGCAGGATATGTGAAGTGACAGCTGTACTGTTCATCAAGAGGTGTGGAAAAATGGCAATGGGGAAAATCCAGAGTGAAAATGTCACAAATGCACGACGGTACAAGCATGCATGCAATCTGCCAATGCACGCTCGTAACACAGTCATTTTATGAAGTATCAGCTCCAAATTTTCAACATAGGCATTCTAGGTGTTCTGCTCATGAATTGTGTCACTGCCATTTTCATAATCTGGCCCAAACACTGATTTCCCACAGCGACTGCGCAACCGTGCGCCGGAAGTGCGGAAACACATTTCGGGCAGGATGTGGAAAATGACAGCTGTACTGTTCACAAAGAGGTGCATAAAAATGACAATGCTGAAAATCCGGCATTAAAATATTGCGAATGCGTGAAGTTACGAGCCTGCATAGCAACTACGCAATACATGCTCGTAAAACAGGCATTTGTTGGATTTTTTCCACCAAATTTGGAACATAGGCATTTTGAGAGGCCACCTCATGAACACTGGCACTGTCATTTTGTTAGTGGGTCCCAAAAGGTGATTTCGCTCAGTGACTGCGAAATCACCTTTCGAGGCTGATTAATGCCAGGACAGTGATAGAATTCATGAGGAGGGGCCCCAAAAACCCCATGTTGAAAGTATGGTGCCAAAATTACCAGAAATGCCTGAGATATGCAGCGAAGTTGAAAAAACCCTATTCATTGCATTTTACAGCTTACCGGCATTTCCTCAGTTTGCGGTCGGCTTTGAAGAGTGCAAACGTGTTCCCGGTCCACGGAAGATCATCGTGCCAGAGTCCAGAGGTAAGTATGGAGTGAAGGGGGGTGAGGGGAGGCAGGGTGCCCAGTGGGTGGGTGCGGGTGGAGGGAGGGGGGCATCTAGACTACGAGGGATGGTTTTAGTTTTGCAGGTAAAAAAAAAAAAGGAAAACCATCGCAGGACAGTTTTCATCTTCCAGGGCATTTGGCATGCTGGGGTGGGCTCCCAGCATGCCACATAAGTGGGTTTTTGGGGGGTGTCAGTGGCTGAAGGGGGATTGGGCACCCTCATCGGCACATACAACATGGGGTAATGCCGATGGGGATTGGGCACCCCGCCGGCAAACAAAGAAAGGGGGGGAGCATGAGCCGAGGGGGATTGGGCACCCCCTCAGCATTCAACAGTTGGGGTGACGCCGATGGGGAGTGGGCCCTCTGTCGGTGGGCAAAGACAGCAGGGGGGCCGTGAGCCAAGGGGATAGGCACCCCGGCATTCAACATTTGGGGATGCCGATGGGGAGTGAGCTCCCCATCAGCACACAAAATGGGGGGTTGCCGACAGGGGATTGGGCACCCCGATGTTGGCAAGCATGAGGCGTGCCACTCGTCAGGACTATGATCATAATGGCAGTTAAGACGTGGCAGCAAAGGACCGCTGTATATGACGAGCTTTGCTCGGATTGCAGCGGACCTTTGATTTGATGTGCTCACCCCATTATGAATGCATGGTGTGGTGGTGGCAGGCAGGCTGATTGGGGAATGAGGGACGCACCTACTGATGCCTACCCTGCATTCGCACAACATCAGCCGTGCCCCCAAGACCCGCACTAGTGCAAGATGTTGCTTGGGCATGCATGCAAGCCAACATAAAAATTACCATACAATAACCATACAGAAGGAATTCCCCAATATTAGTTTTCTTAATATACTGCTTTACTTAAACCCTCCCTTATATTTTACAGATCAATATTAATTAAATCCTGATTTCATTATATTCTTTGGTGTATCTGATCATCCACATCTTGCACGATAGCTGAAAATTCTTTGTACGAGGGTGTTGGAGAATCTCAATCATTTGAAATGTCCAAATCACACTGTGAATGAATAAATGCAGTGAGATAGTCAACTTTAAAAAAATATGTAGGTTTTCCTTTTGTGGACTATTTGCACTTTTGAAGGTGCAAGCATTTGGAAGGTTCCTCCCATCGCCAATATTTCTTGTCTATAATTCAAACACTTCTTGTGCCTTTGCTGAGTTTGAAATGTAAAGTCAGGGTACATAAAAAATTGATGTGCCTTATAAACCAATTTTCCTTTTAGCAGCAGTAGTTTAATCAGCAAGTCTCTATCAGATTCAAAGGCAGAACTGATAAACACAATAGCCTTCATATCTTGCTTATCTCTATCTTCATTAGATGCATTTTTGTTTATTCTATAAGCCTTGGTAATAAAAGGTAAATTTTCTGCTGGTAAATCAAAGACCTGAATGAAAATATCCTTGACTAGCAGTCTCACATTTTCAAAGTCTGAGTCTAAAATGTTAGGAAGTCCCAAAAGTCTCAAATTTGTATATCTAATCTGGTTTTCAAGTAGTTCCGCTTTTCTATGTCGAGTGTATGCTTCTTTAAGTTGTGCCACATTGGTGGCTTCTGTTGCCTCAAGCTAATTCTCATGCATCGCTATTTGGTCTGTGTTAACTTCGGTTTGCTTTGCATTCACAATAAACTGTTCTTTATTAGTTTTAATTTCTTCCTGTAAAAATTCAGGTTTTACTTTAAAGACATCCTGTTTTCATTCCTGTCTCTCCAGCACCAATAAAACTCTTTCAATCGAGTTGCCCAACTTTTCTAAAGTATAGATCTCCATAGAATACTCCAGGTGAGTGCCTTGATGTGCCACCATTAATGGAAAAAATTCTATATCGATTGCTTTCTGTTTGGGCTTCTGTTTCAGGTCTACACCTACTCCAGAGTAAGCAATCTGCAGATTTTTCAGTCAGTTCCTGTGAATCTTGTGAGTCCTGGGGCAAGAAAAGCTGTGGAGTTATTGAAGCCATTGAGTACTCCTCTGAATGGTCTATAAATTTAGATTAAGGTGGGGGTTAGCAAGGAAACAAACTTTCTGAAGAGTTTGCCACTTCTTGGGCTATATGCTGGCCATATGTAACTTTTCTCCAAGGGTTGAATACTAGGGGAAGCAAACTTCTCACTAGATGATGATGTCACTCTGTTTTTCCTTTTGTCTGTCATTGATATTAAAGCCAAGTTTTGCTTAACATAGCAACACAAATAGTGAATACAGAAGTTGCTTAACAGGAGCTTTCCCAGAGTACATCTGTTTAGCGTGGTGCCATGTTGAATCTGGGTACATGATTTAAAAAAAAATAGAACTATGGGCAAACAAAAACAAAATAAGGTTCAACACAGACAAATGCACTGCACTACATTTAGGCAGGGAAAATCCCTCAAAATCTTATAAATTGTGTAATGCTACACTTATACTGTGAATTGAATGTAAAGTGAATGGGACCTGGGCATCTTATTAAATGATACCCTCACACCCTCCAATCGCTGTAGGGCAATAACACAAAAAGCAAACAATGTACTTCCACTTTTACTGGATATTATGTAAAGGGTCGTTTGTAGCCTGTTGTCCTGTGCCTGTATCCATAGCAACTTGTAATACCATTATTGTAATTGTTTGTAGCCTCCCACTGTCTAAACATATGTGACTACAACTACCTGTGTATGCTCTACTAGAGTGAAAGTCTTATGGAATTTCTGTGATTGTCTTACAGTGATTGTTCTAAAACTATTTATGTCATCAGTATGTATCTTTAATGTATCCTGTATCCATCAGGTTTCTGTGTAACTAAATCTGTGTCACCCCTAAAAAAGGGACCATTTGGGACCAGTGGGTCTACCTGGTCAACAAAATGAAATAAATAAATAGGATGCATCAGGAAATCATTTGTATCTAGGAGTGAACAATGTCTCATTCCTTTATACAGGACATACATAAGACCGTATTTGGATTATGGGTACCCATTCTTGTCACCCCACCTGAGGAAGGATGTTGTACTGGTGAAGGGTGTCCAGAGATAGGCAACAAAGTTATTACCAAGACTAAGAAACCTATCTTATGCAAGAGAGGCTCCGTATATTGAAACTGTTCAGTCTGGAAGATAGGTGAAAGAGGGGCGATATGTTGTTACTGTTTAAGATACTTTACAATGAGGAACTTACAAAACAATCCAATATAGTTCAAAATAACAGCACAATGAACCTTCTGTCCCATAACCAGCAACTTAAAATACCAAAAATTGTCACCAATAGATTAGATAATTTATATACAGTAAAGGCTCTAAAGGAATAGAAATCTTTGCCCCAACGCCTCACTGAAATTAAAGAATTTGAGAAATTTAAAACTGAACTGGACAAGTATGTATCACCCCAAATAGCCTGGTAATGATATACTCACTGGGAGTGGGAGACAGTCTAGATGGGCCCAGGGCCTCCTTTTGCTTTACACAGCGAGTAATACTGAGTAATGTAGCAGAGTGATTTATTTCTGACATTATAGATTGGACTCAGAGCAACGCTCAACTAGGAGTTCACAGAAAGAAAAGGAACAAATAGAGCTTAAGATTGCATTTGATTGAAAAAGGGATGCCTCTAGCTAGCAGTTACCACCTACCACTAGATGTAGATTTTATCACTGGGATAAGCTATGCCCATCCCTAGTCTCTGCCTGGTGCCAAGAGAGGGTTATCATATGGTATCAGCTTCAACCTGAAAGAATAATGAGAACAGTCACAGCAGTACAGGATTCTTGGACTGCACACCATCTAGACCAGATAATGAAGGGACCAGAGAGCTGGCAAAGTAAAAAAAAGGTATTTGCATATACAGTTTTAAAACTGTTGTGTATCAAGTAGATTTTAAAAATGAGTGCACAGTGCATAGATATTTTAAACTTATCTAATGGATTTCTCTGTGAATGTTTGACAAAAACCATCTTGCATCACATAGATTTTGCAAACTGTCATACAGAAGGTAGATATTAAAAACTATCATGCATGTGCATTTATAGAAAAATCTGTTTTTACAATATTTAGACAT
The DNA here is from genome assembly GCA_016271365.2 of Neoceratodus forsteri. Lineage (NCBI taxonomy): Eukaryota > Metazoa > Chordata > Ceratodontiformes > Ceratodontidae > Neoceratodus > Neoceratodus forsteri. The sequence continues at coordinate 227,994,826 of CM028132.1, read as the reverse complement.
TCACTCCCTGTCAGTCAGACAGTAGCAAACTAAGGTGGTGAGTAGAGGGTCCATGCCAGCCACTATCTGAGGACCTGATAGTGGCTTGTCTACAGTATAGATGCATGTGTGTGTCAGGTGATGGTGGAGGATGGGGTGGTAAGTGCTCTATGAAGAGACAGGAAGAGGGTAGGAATTGATAAGGATCCAGTAGAGGGTAACACTAACCTGCCAGTCATGGTCTTCAGTGCAGTTTCATACTACCAGATTGGGTATGGGTGGGTCCATGTGATGGCTAGGGAAGGGCTTTAAGACAGTTCCTCAACACCGACAGGAACCAGGTGAGGGAGGTGGTTTGTCTAGGCTGCCAAGGAAGGGCTTTAATACAGTTCCACAATATTGTAAGGGGTCAGGTGAGGGACGGCTGTCCACTAGACTGCCAGGGTCAGGATCTTCAATATTGCCCAGTAACATGATTCTACAGCACTGAGAGCAATCGGGGTGGGGAGACAATGAGACTGCCAGAGTTGGAAATTACAGTATAGCTCTGTATGATGAGGATGTGGCAGGTGGAAATGGGTGTTGCCAGCAACAGTACTGCCTTTCTATGTGCATTTATAAAAAGTCTGAATTCATAAGTGTTAGTCAGTGCTGCCTCAGCAGCCCATAAGCACTTACACAAAACCCTTTGAATATACCACTGTACCCTGTATGCAAGTTGGCACCCTCTTTTACATGGACACAGTGATGGATTCTGCTCATCGATACTATCCACTTTACACAATGATGGATGAGCCTTTGGGTATGACCACTGCCCCATCAAAATAGTCCAGTTAGTACAACACTATGCTTATTAATACCACACCAACCTTCAAAATATGGGGGTCATTGGATATCTTATTCTACCATCTCCCTCATAAACACAAAAGGATCAACCTTAACTTTTAAAGTTTTGTTCATGTGAAACTTAAACACTAACTAGAAACTTTTGCACAGCATTTAGATTTTGAAAGCTATCATGTGGCATGTAGACTTTGAATCCCAACCCACAATGGATAGATTTTCAAAACCTTTGCAAAGGATTTCTGTGCATATGTTTCGAGAAAACCATTGGACAACATATAGATTTTTAAAACATTTGAAAGATTCTGATTTTGAGGTCAGGATCAAGGGGAAGCTTGATGATAAGCAGCAGCATGTTAGGATTTCAGTAGGAGAGAGCCATAGGATTAAGATGCACCCTGTAGTGAAATGGGACCCAGGGAATGGCCAGATGTGTTTGGTATCCATAGTTTGTGCTCCAGCTAGACCAAGTAGGCAGTCAGCCATGGGGTCAACAACTTCTGCAGTCTCCTTTGAGTGGTGCTGTGCAATGCAAGATCAACTAGCAACCAGACTGCAATTTTAGTGGAAATGATAACTGGCCCAGTTTTGGAGGTGTCTGTCCCAGTCAGTTTCTCTGTGGTGCACTGCCTGAGGAGGCAAAGCAGGGGTTGAGGTGTGGTCATCTACTTTAGAACTGACTTGAACTTCCCTGTGTACCCAGTGCATTCTACTTCATCATTTCAATGCATGGCTGTGCATGGGGGTCCAGGTGAAGGTTGAAGAACTCTTCTCGTGTACAGGTCTCTGGAGCATGAGGCAGAGTTTTTGCAAGAAATCACAGACTTTGTAACTGAGAAAGTGTTGGAATCACCCAGGTGGTTGGTCCTGAGTGATTTCAATACTTGGATCAACAATTAACTATTGTTTTTTGATCAAGACTTCCTCCAGATGATGTCCTCACTACGTTTCACACAAACTGTTGTTTCTACAACCCATAGCCATGTACATGCCTTGGACCTAGTATTCTCAATTGGGCTTGAGATAAATGATCATACAATTAATTTAGTCATTTGGTTGTATCACTGCATGGTAGAGTTCTTGTTCCCAGCCCTCCTCAGTAGTCCTTCCCTGTGGAGTTGGTCCATTGCCATTCGTTAAAGGTGTTGTCCCCAGAGGGATTGATGGCAGTAATGAACCTCTTGGAAGTTAGTATTGCTTATGGAACAGGAATGAGTGATGTGGTGGCAGCCTATAACAGGGATATATTTTAGGTGCTTGACTATGTTGCACCAGTCTGTATATGACCCAGGTCCTCTAGCTTGAGACCCTCTTGGTTTGATGGATCTCTCAAGAAGATGAAGACCAAGGGTCAGAGGTTGGATCATTGTTGGCAGAGATCTCAATCTAAGGTGGACAGACTGACTTTGAGAACTCACTACGGTGAGTATCAAAGGGCAATCTCCCATAATAAGGCAGTGTTCCTGTCCAGGGAGATAGCTTCAGGTAGGAACAGATTGGCTTTGCCTTTTCAGACTATAGACAGGCTACTTCACCCTGACTATCTGCAGCCAAAACAAGCAGCTTCAGCCACTAAGTGTGAAAAGTTCACTCTGTTCCTCTCTGACAAAGTGTCCTCCATCAGGTCTGGGATTTTTCAAACAGGGCAGTCACAGCCCCAAAGTAGAGGTACGGTTGTCTCTGGAAACACACATATTGCCTGGAACAAGTTTAGATCAGTGAGGGTGGAAGAAGTGAAGTGATTTCTTTTTTCCACATTTGCAGCCCTCTTATTGTGAGCTGGACCGGGCCCAACTTATCACCTTGTGGGATGTGTGGAGACTGTAGGGTTGGTGTTTGCCAAGATAAACAGTTCCATCTCTTGATCCTGAGATCTTCATGAATTACAGACCAATCTCTAATCTCCCCTTTCTGGGTTAGGTTATTGTGAAAATAGTGGCTCTGCAGCTTGAGGCACACCTTACAGACTATGGCATCTATGAGCCCCTTCAGTTGGGATTCAGGTCCAGGCATATTACTGAAACTGCATTAGCCAGGGTGCATAATGACCTCCTCAGGGCTAGAGATAGGGGGAATGGTCAGTTCTCATTCTCCTTGATCTCTCCTTAGCATTTGACACTGTTGACCATGTGGTGTTGTTAGATCAACTAAGGGAGCTCTGTGGACTCATTGGCACCATCATCAGCTGGTTTGAGTCATGTCCTATAGGCAGGATGCAGAGGGTGGTTATGGGGAGTTTCCCTTCATGCCCAAATCCCCTCCCTTCTGGAAACCCCCTAGGGTTCAGTCCTCTCGCCCATGCTGTTTGCAGTGTACATGCTTCCCCTGGGTGAGATCATCAGATGTTACAGTTTAGGATTTTTACTATTATGCAGATGACACTCAACTGTATATGTTGTTTGCATTAGGGATATGTGATGCAATGATGGTGCTAAATAAATGTCTGACAGAGATCCAGGACTGGATGACCTCTAACTGGTTGAGGCTCAATCCAGACAAAACAGAGTTGCTGGTCATTTTGCTTGGTCGTTGGCAGGATGCAAATGCTGTTGGGGTAGGAACAGACTTGATACTTGGCCCTGTCTTTTTTACAGCTTCTGCTCAGGTGAAAAATCTGGGCATCATCTGTGATGATGGACTGACATGTGAGGATTGGGTGTCAGCTGTTGTCTGGAGTGGGTTTTACCACCTTAGGAACATCACCTGTATTAAACCTTAATCCCACCCAATAACCTGCCCTCACTAGTACATGCTTTTGTGACATCCAGACTCAACCATTGTAATGCTTTCTACCTCAAGGTCAGTGGAAGGGTCCTAGATCACCTGCAGCTAGTGCAGAACAAAGCAGTCAGATTGCTGATGGGTCTTCTGAAGTCTTGTCATGTGAATTTAGTCCTGCGTGTTCTGCATTGGCTGCTGGTGAGGTGGAGAATAACTTTCAAGGTGGGTCTTCTCACCTACAAGACTCTTTGTAGATTAGGTCCTGGCTATCTGAGTAACTTCCTGATTCCAGGCCACCCTTTGCACTCTCTCCACTCCTCCTCTGAGCACCTCCTAGTGGTTCCCAGGGCCCAGTTTAAAATCTCAGAGGATTGTTCAATTGAGGTGATGTATCAGACCCTGTGGAACTCGTTACCAAGGACCATGAGGAAGGCCCCCTCAGTGAAGGCTTTCAAGCGGGGTCTGCAGGTGCATCTTTTTAAGGAGGTCTTTGGAACCTATTAATTTCTTTCCTTACATAGGCCTATCTGCCAAAATGTTTGTCAGAATTTCTATTTATGTATTTTAACCTTCTCTGTTTATTGTATTTTATCTTACCTTTTACCTGTATCCTGTACAGCATGCTGAGCCCCAGGGAAAGGATGCTTAAGAAATAAACTTTCACTTACTTGCTTACTAAAAGAGTCATGCAGCACATAGATTTTGGAATCATAATGATGCACGTAGATTTTGAAAATTGTAGGACACCATGAATATTTTGAAACCACTGAGTAAATGTTCAAAATATTTGTGCAACATGTAGGTTTTCAAAAATAATTAGAAAGATTCCTGTGCAGTTTTTTTTCCTAAATTAAAGCAGCTAATTATTACTTTGTGGTGCCTCTATTAAGATCTATTTTTACCTTGTTGCTTATAATCAATTGTGACTTCTATTGCAAAATCAAATTTTTAAGTGATAACATATTACACATCCTGGATTTGATCAAGTTTGCTGTTATTGGCCCACTTCATATCAAAAAAAGTATAATAAACATCAAATAAGCTAATAAGTGAAAAAAAAACAATTATCATATTTTCAGTGATAAAAATTTAAAAAGTGCCACCAACATCACAGTGTTTTATCTGACATGACTTGAACCCTGAGTAAAAGCTGCAACTTGCATTTCTGGGTGGATTTTTTTACTGTAAAATTAATCATTATGATCAGTGGCTTGCATTTGAGGGTGAATTAAATTCAATAAAATATAGGGTTTGATTTTCAAAGCCCCTTTGGAGTGACAAAAGATATATCGAACAGCTGCTTGTGGCAAACCCTGGTGCACCAGAGACCCTGCACCATATTTCGGTAGACAGGGGTCCCAGCTCCAAAGTCCCCAAAGATACCACAAACAGCCCCATGAATCTATTTGCTGACACATCAGAGGGGACTGACAGAAGCATCTGTTGAGTCCTGGGCATGAGAAAATCCAGCCCCTGTTGTAGTTAAAACATATTTGATTATGAAAGTTCTCTATCAGAATATCAACACCAATACTGGGATACAGCAAACTGAAGAGGGCAAGTAATGTGTATTATTTCAAAAGAAATCAAGATGATAAGCATAGTGTTAACAGATTCAGTTGAGGAAACACATTGTCTAGTTGTCCATATTCCCAGCATAAAACATTATGATGGAAAAATTTACTGACCACTTCAAAGAACAGTTACCTGTTGTGATATAGTTGTACAAATTTTACAGTCTACAATAAATGATAGCAAAGTGATCTTGGTGGAGGATTTTACTGCTAATTGGTATCAATCAAAGGCAAATATATGCATGGATAGTGTTGGCACCTGGTCTCCAACAACTTACTGTATTCTACCCACCAGAGAACAAAGGCAGACAAATGGAGCAATTCTGGATTTTTAGTATCAGAGAACATGCAGTGTCAGGACCTGCAAAAGTGATCAATATCCACACTGAATAGGCAGGTATGGTTGTCAGTAAAAGTGTATCCTATGAACTGATGGTTAATCAGACAACAGATGGCAGAGTATGTACCAGGGAACAGTAGCCAAAGTGCCAGCCAGCTCCTTGTGAGCTATCCTCCCCGTGTGGGTGTATGGTTTCCTGCAGGGTGCAGTGGCAGGTGTCCATGTGGTGGAGACAGAACAGGTGTCAGATGCAGGTGCTAGTATGATGACAGGCAGAGGTGCAAGGTGGGCTCCACACTAAGTCCTTCAGGGATCTCTGCCAGTGTACACACCACACCTACCATGTAAAAGGTCACAGAAGGTAGTGACTGTCCCAGAGCTACTGCCAGAGGTCTTGGAACAGGTGGCAGTCATCTCATTACTGCTGTTGCACAGTGTCATGACAGTATACTACAGTGTACAAGCCACGTTAACGGCAGCACTGAAAGTCGCAACATGCAAAGAGGAAGCCAACTGCTGTCACTGTGTGTGGTGTTACATAGTATCAGATATGCCACTGTGTTGAGGCATGCCCCTACACCCACCACCCCTATCAACCCCAACATCACCAACTGAGGGGCATGGTCCATTCACATTGGATGCGATCTTCAGAGTGGGCAGCACACACAGTGCCAGCATGCTTTTCCTTACTCCTGTGCTGCTGTTTGGCAATGTTGTCCCTTCCTATACAGGTAGAACTTAGTCTGTTGTCAGATAAATGAGCCCACTGCAATGTCTGTGGTATCCATACAGTACCAGTTATGAATCTAGCAGTGCTACCACCCACCACAGCTCACATCAGGATAGCATGCTCCAATTGTATGTCTGCAGAACAGACTGCCAAATATCAAGAAGCATGGGTACAGTAAGTAGTATCGCACATCAATATGTGGTTGCGTGCCTTATCCAGAGATGTAAGTAGTTTCAGAGGGCAGCTGATGCTTAGCACAGCATTACCCATGATGGACAGTTGCACCCCCTCCAGCTTTAGAACATAATTGGCACAAATCTGTGACAGCAGTGTAGACAACACAATTTGCAACTAATTCCCACAAATGTGGTAAGCTGTCTTGAGGTGAATCAATATGCAGACTTCACTGTTGTATTACTACAATCAAACTGTGCAAGTCACTGGAATGCATTATCAGTATGGAGGTTGTGGTGCACTGCTTCAGAGAGTCCTGTCTGCATGTCTTGATACTGTAAGTGGCAGACATCACCTTTTGCACTGAGTGGAATCCAAGTATGGCAAACATACAATTGATACTGAGTACCTACCCTCCCAGCTCTTGAACTTAACATTTGCATGACAGTACATGACACAGTACCACACAAGGTACCCTGGCAACTATAATAGTAATTACTAAAAGTCTAGAGATAGCCGCTGTGAATCGAGTGGCGCAGGGTCAGTGCTATAAGGAGGGCAGCCAGCCCAAAACAACAACAATTCCACAGAAACAGCACTCATAGCAAGAAGAAGTCACAAACTCAGATCAAATGCACATTTATTACTGCATAGCTCAGGCTGCTAGTCCTTGCCCCAGTGCATTGGCTTCTCAACCTTCATCAGGAGCATGGCAGGGAAAGTCATGCAAACAATTACAGTATATAGCTCCCAAAACATAATGTAAATCACCAGATGAATACATTTAATAACTCTTAAATAAAACAAACATAAATATATACCAACAAGATACAAGAGCATGTTAGAAACATTGTTAATATGATAATTGATTCCCCCCTTGGAGTTACATTTTGCACTTCATACTTCTGATCCAGGGGGACCATAAGTTTATGGGCACGGGATTTGTACCTCCACTGCTAGTTGGAGGACACAGTGTGAATATATTACTCAGAAAAGAGAGTGAACAGATTTTCAGAACCAGATTGGATGAATGACCCATGGGACCTTAAATCTTAGTATGAAATTTACAACAATGTGGGTTTTGCATTCCTTGCTCTTTCCTCAGGATACCTCTATCTGTCATTTTTATACCTTTCACCAGTGGCTATGTAGATCCCCACTGAGACTGGAATACCAGGGCTGCAGCTTTAAGTGATGATCACATGATACTGTGCCTCTGCTCTCTCCTACCTTTCTTTCTGTTTTGCTTTTGTCTCCATTTGCAGCATGACCAGAACTTGGAATTAGTATTATGCAATGTTAAAATAAACTTTTGGATTATGTACTGCTAAGAACTGCCTTTGATTAAATGCTTTTGGTAAAGTGTACTTTTGATTTTTTGGTATATATGTATGTGTGTTTTATTTAGGAGTTAGTAAGTGTCTTCACTTGATGATTTACATTATGCTTTTGGAAATATATAATTGCTTGTATGACTTAAAGGGAGGAAGTATAGCGCAGTGGTTTAAGGCTCTGAGCTGCAAATCTGGTGACATCCAGCAGACCAGACCTGGGTTTGAATCTCACAGCTTCCACTTACATACTGTGTGACTCTGACCAAGTCACTTAACTTTCCTGTGCACCCAGGTCGCTCCTGTAAAAAAGCTTTCTGCTTAGTGTGCTACTCCTGGTTAAACAACTAAAAAAAAAAAACTTTCCCTGCCATGCTCCCTGATGGAAGCTGAAGCACTGGGGCAAGGGCTAGCAGCTCGAGTTATGCACTAATAAATTTGCATTTGCATTTGATTTGAGTTTGTGATCTTCTTCTTGCCATGAGTGCTGTTTCTGTGGACTTGCTGTTATTTTGTGCTGGCCTCCCTCCTTACAGCACCAACTCTGCGGCACTTGATTCGCAGTGGCTGCCTCTGGACCCTTGATAATTATTGATTGTTATCAGCTGTTGCAGAAAGAGGGCACTAATTCTAGTATTGTGGGTTTGGCAAAACTTCCTGTCAGAGGAGTGAAAGATCTTTAATGCGAGCTATGTTTCCATCTCTAATTCTGAGGATTTTCCACCTATGAGCCCTCTGTGATAAGAAACCAAGAATTGATTTGGCACTCTCAGAAAATGCAAGAAAATGCAGAGGCATCCTGTTTGGGAACTGAATACAGTTGGGAGAGTACAGAGACATTCAGCAGTAAACGAAACAAGGCACAAGAGAGATTGAAGGGGAACAAAGAAACCACAATGGCATTAAGTGATGTAAAAAATGGTTTTGCAAAGTTTGAAAAACTACTTTAGAAAGAACTAGACATTACCTATAATATTATTATACTTGAGCAGTATATCAGCAAGGAGCAGGCACAGAGAAGACTGAAAATATCAATTGTTCCATCCAGTGTGTTTGAATCATTTGAGTTTAAGGAGGAGTGTTTGGAGGCAGCTGCATTGTACTCAAAAACCTTTATTGAGTTGCTGTTAAAAGCCGACACTAAAAAACATGATGCCCTAACAATTCAGATTGATGAAACAAAAATAGAAGTACTAAGATTTAACACAAACTCTGAGTTTAAGGAGCAGGACACACAACTAAAGAAAAGATTGTCAAAGTATGAAACAGAATTGATTAGTAAAAAACAGAAAAAGCTTCTAAGGGACCAAGAAGATTATGATAATGATCATATTATTGAATGGAAAATTGTGAGAGAAGCAGGACTAGATCCCAAGTCAGATTTACTATGAGCAACAATCACAGAGGTACCAATGACATGAGAGAAAGCCAAAAAAATAATGGAGCAGAGCCTTTTCTAGAACAAGGAGCTACACCAGTAAAGTGAGAGCCAGAAAAAGAAAGATGAGAAGGGGGAAGTGAGGAGGCAAAAAGCGAACCTTGCAACAAGAGAAACTTGTGAGAAAAAGATCAGAGCAAGATTTACAAGTGATAAATTTGTCTAAAAGACAGCTTACTGACAATGAGATTAAAGTTTTAGAACAGGGCTTGTGCTTTGTACCTACCCCCTATCTTAGCCACTTTCAAGTCAATGTGGACCTCTATAAACTGTTTAGAAAAAATTAAATTGGAATATTTTTTCAGTAAAAATCAAACTTCAGCCAGCAAGATGGGGGTTGTTGAGGAACACCTGCCACCACAAGAAGACATAGATTTATTCCTAAATGAGACTGAAAATACAATTGCAACAAATCCCAAGATTGGACTTAAACTCTGTGGATATGAACAGACAAGTTGCTAATGTCCTGGAGTGAATGGATCAGCAAAAGCTGAAATATTTACTCTAATCTATAGACAGTGGGGCAAACTCTGCACTGCAAGCCTCATTGCACTGTCTGATGAAAATATTTTTGAAGAAAGAAAAAGGATTTTTAAACAGGACTCCACTTTTGTTCCAGTGATGTATAACCCTGTATTTCTGATGTATGAGAAGGTCGTGATCAATCAGGTAAATGAACTGATGGACAATACATAATTTACTAAATTTAAAAATCTAACTAGAAATGAATCGAAAGCATTGTCTGATTTATCAGGTTATGATGATATAATTGTTAAGCCTGCTGATGAAGGGGAAAATGTAGTGGTACTAGATAAAGATCACTATAAGGACATTGCCATGAAATTATTACATAAAGTTGAAAATTATAAGAAATGACCTTGCAACCCACTGAGCAGTTTCAAAATTGAGTTACATCAGTTCTTGCAGGACGCTGTGGGATCAGTGGCTATTACTTATAAAGAATATGAGTATCTGTGGAATGAATACCCTATAATTCCCAGCTTTTATATACTTCCCAAAGTCCACAAAAACAGGTGGACCCCCCTCGGTCATCCCATAATATCAAGTATTAACTCCTTAACTGAGAGGCTGGGCAAATTTGTGGACTTCTTACAAAAATTTGTTACTTAAACTGAAACATTAAGGGCACTATAGATGTCCTTAGAAAGATTGCAGAACATGACCTAACTTAGCATTGATGTGGAGTCACTCTACACTAGTATAAAACACAATGATGGCTTAGAAGCCTGTAAAAACATTTTAGAGAAACACCCTGACAGTAATAATATTCCTGTTGACTTTATTCTGCGTGCTCTTAAATTCATTTTAACACACAGCAATTTTGAATTTGAAGGTACACGCTTTCTGCAGGTCTGTGGCATGGCCATGGGGCTGTCCATGGCACTATCATTTGCTTACCTTTTTCTGGGCCCAGTGGGAAGAGAAAGTTATCTTTAACTCTGATATTAACACCTTTTTGCCCAGAATCAGGTTGTGGCATTGCTTTATTGATGACATTATTTGTGTGTGTGGCAGGGGGACCCCCAGGAGTTTGAGAACTTCATGAACTGGATCAATATAAATGACATCGACTTACACTTTACTTATACAGCTAATAGAGATACTATTACTTTCATGGATGTCACTCTGTCTAAATTTACAGTGGCCAGAGAAAAACTCTGGTCTAAACATTTTAGGAAACCCACAGCAAATAATGCTGTTCTCAGAGTAGATAGTGCACATCCAGTTAGACTTACAAATTCTGTACCCTATAGACAGTTCCTGTGCCTGTGGAGAAATTGCTCAGACTATATAACCTTCTTGGAACAATTTTATTTTATTTAAAATAGATTCACCAGGAAAGCGACATGAACTGTGAACAGCTCGTTTCCAGAAGTGTCCTGGGGGAAGTGGTTACATAAGGAGGAGACAGTGAACAACAGTACAGAGAACAGGTTACAGATCCAGTACAATCCAGATAATGCAATCTGCAGTGATATCTATAGACTTACAACTTTAACATTACAGATTCCTGACAGGAAATCAAGACTTGAACATAAGCTAGGAATAACAGTACATACAAGGAATTAGAAAATTTCTTATTTACATAGTTACAGTGAAGGGACCAGGGCAACAATACATAGTAGAGATTCAATGACTTTATGTGCAGCTGCAATGATTTAGACCAAGTGACCATACCATCTTGAGTACAGTAAACTACTGGGTAGGGATTACAGAGCAACGGTGCAAGATTCCAAGTGCTGATAAAAATTCCAGATAAATAGACTTGTGTGTGAGAGAAAATTAAAACAGGATAACAGGAGGAGAAGAACTTAAATTTAGATGTTTGGAGACAGAGAGATTATGACAAGTAATCGCCTGCGGTTTTGGTGTGGCCTTTCTGATAATGTCATCAACTGGTTCAGGTCATACCTAACAGGCAGAGTGCAGAGGATAACAATGGGGTTAGCTTCATTTAACCAGAAGCCTCTGTGCTTTGGGGTACCGCAAGATTCGGTCTTGTCACCCTTGTTGTTCATGGTGTATATGTTGCCACTTGGGGACATTATCTGGTGGCACGGGCTGGGTTTTCACTGCTATGCAGATGATACCCAGCTGCACCTGTCCTGTGCACCCAATACCAGGTGTCAGCATCTGTATTTAACAGCTGCCTCAATGAGATCCATACTTGGATGACTTAAAACTGGCTTAAACTTAACCCAGACAAGACAGAGGTACTTGTTGTGGACCCAGTTCATCATGGCAGAGGGTGCTTTGAGGGGTTACTCCCAGGCATTATGTTGGGGGGTGTTCCCCTTACTCCGTCTAGTCAGGTGAAGGATTTAGGCATGGTTCTAGATGATGATCTGACACTTGATGCTCAGGTGTAGGCCATCATTAGGAGTGGATTTTGTCATCTTAAGAACATTGCCTGAATCAGAGCCTTGATCCCACCAGAGAATCTAACCACACTGGTACATGTGTTCATCACTTCCAGGCTAGACTATTGCAAGGCCCTGTACCTAGGGTTATCTGGAGGCAACCTCTGCAGGCTGCAGCTTGTGCAGAATGCAGCATCAAGATTAATGACTGGGACAAGATGTGGTGATCATATAACACTGGTCCTCCATGGTCTGCACTGGCTGCCATTCAGGTGGAGGATTGTCTTCAAGGTAGGGCTGCTGGCCTACTAGACCCTACATGAAGGGGGATCTGCCTATCTGCAAGATTTCCGTGTCCCCTACTGTCCACCCTGGGCACACCGTTCTGCTGGGGGGGGCCTCCTTGGAGATCCTAGAGTGATGCTGCAGCATTCTGGAGACAGGGCAGTTTCAGTCACTGTGCCCACTCTGTGGAACTCCCTTCCTGGCTATTTTAGGGAGGCCCCCTCAGTAGAAAAGTTTAAGAAACAATTGAAAACATATCTGTTCCAGCAGACTTTTAATGTTTGATTCATTTTTAAATGAGATATATAGAATTGTAATGTCTATGTTGAATTGCTGCTATATGTTTGTTGCTTTCATGAATTATATTGTACAGCACCCAGAGTCCCTGGAACTGGGCATTCAATAAATAAAATATCTATCTATCTATCTATCTATCTATCTATTATCTATCTATCTATCTATCTATCTGTCTATCTATATGCTACAAGAGGCTCTAGCAAAAGCTTTTTCCATGTCCAAAGAAGAATTCCTGAAAGGTAGGGATAGTGATAAAAGCAGGGAATTTGAAAGAATCCCATATACTTTTGTCACTGAGTAAAATAATTGGTCAGGTCATACTGGAAATATTCTATATCAGAATTGGCCAATATCATTGGGGGGGCAACAGGTAGCAGGTTAGGGCACCAAACCCAGGGTTACCTTCAGCTGAGCACCTAACCTCAGGCATAGCTAATGCACAGTAGACTACCTTTTGAGAGCACTAGCCATCATCTCAGCTGGCTACCTAAGAAGTCAATGGGCTCCTTTAAGTTCCATAAATGCAAGATTTGTTACAATTGCCATACAGGGAAACCATTTATACATCCAGGGAATGCTGAAATGAAGTTTGAAATTAAGGAATTCATTATGTGTAATACCTTCTTTGTGGTGTACATCCTGCGGTGACCTTATAATTTGTTCTACATTGGGTGGACTACAAGGCCTCTCAGAACAAGGATACAAGAGAACATTAGAAACATTGCTAATATGAGAATTGACATCCCTGTGAGGTTACACTTTGTACAACATCATATTTCTAATCTAGGAGGCCTTAGGTTTATGGGTATGGAATGAGTACCTCCACTGTGATTTGGAGGTGACAGAGTAAATATGTTTCTCAGGAAAGAGACTGAATGGATCTTCAGGTTACACAGTACAAAACCTGATGGGAATAATGACCAATGAGACTTTAAACATTTCCTTAAAAATAAAGTAAAGTTTATTTTGCTAAGAAAATGTAGTATGAAATTTGCAACAATGTGACTTTTGTATTCTTTGTTCTTTCCACAGGAGGAAACCTCTGCCTGTCATTTTGTCACCTGTCACCAGTGGTTATGTAGATCCCCAGTGAGACTGGAATTCCAGGACTGCTACTTTAAGGGGTGATCACATGATTCTGTGCCTCTGCTCTCTCCTACCTCTTTCTTTCTATTTTGCTTTTGCCTCCCTTTACAGCATGACCAGAACTTGGAATTAGTATTATACTATGTTAAAATAAGCTTCTGGATCATGTGCTGCTAAGAATTGCATTTGATGAAATGCTTTTAATAAAGTGAATTTTTGATACTTTGATTTTTTTTACTATACACTGAATGTAAGTTTGTTTTATTTAGGAGTTATTAAGTGTATTCAGCTGGTGATTTACATCATGTTCTTGGGGCTATATAATTGTTTGTATGACTCTCCATGCCATGCCTCCAATGAAGGCTGAGAAGCCGAAGTGCTGGGGCAAGGGCTAGCAGCTTACATTAATAAATTTGCATTCGCTTTGAGTTTGTGGTCTTCTTCTTGCCATAAGTGCTGTTTTTATGAACTTGTAACTACAATGGTAGTATGAGTGACAGGAAGGACTCCTTTTTGTGCACTGGGCATTAAACCAGCCAGGGATTTGTCTAACTCTGGGCTGGCACCGCCAACATTAGTGACCTTCCAGAATACCACATTAGGGGATATGGCAGATGCCTACTGGCGCAGCATCCTTCAGCACTGTGGCGCTGCCTGTGACATGCTGTAATCCAGGTACAAGGTTGTCTGGTGCACCGGGTCCCATTAGTGCCACAAACTCCTTTAAGAATTGCAAATAGTGCAAGGTGCATCAAGCCCATAATATTTAGGTGTGTGTGTGTGTGTGTGTGGTGAACAGAGAATGTGCAAACAATAAATCCTTAAAACTTCAAAATGAATTAGCATTTTTTCACCAAACCACCTGAAGGACCTTTATATTCTATAACTTCTAACAGACCTGTAAGTTTGATAACATACCATGTGTAGTTTGTTCAGCTACTGTTTCAGAGAACTAATCATATGCAAACAATAAATCATTAATAACTTCAAAAATTAAATTTTTTTCACTAAAAGGACCTAGTCCTCCATAACATCTAATAAACCTGTAACTTTCATAACTTAAGTCTTTGTATTTTTTTATCTATCCACTGGCAAACTATGACTCAAAAAACAATGAAAATACAGTTGGGCCAGCCAGGATGAAACACTCTTATCATAGTTTCTGCCAGTGACAAGCTCAAAATTCTGCAGGAATATGATGTAATCCAAAGGCATTTACTCCAGTTTTCCATACAGGTAACTGTAACATGCTTATCACAGAGCACCGCATCCTGAGTCTGCTGTACGTCAGTTCAGCACTGTATAACTGAAAAATGAACAAATAGATTTTTTTTAAAAAACTTTCCACATTAGTAGATCCTAAAATTGAGATGATGTGCCAAAGTCACAATCCTAGAGTCTAAGATAGCCATGTTATAAGTGTATGAAAATGGGTTTAAACAGAAAACCTCAACACAATCATAATATCCACTGGGGAAAAAAAACAAACTACTTTTTAGGATTGCTAAGTTGGAAGATTAAAGTCCCCCCCCCCCAAAAAAAGGAAATGCAACATTCAAGTTAAACATTTACTGAGTAGTGGTGAACCTGTGACCTGTCATTCCCTGGGGTTTGAACACTTACTCAGTTCAGCGGTGGAATTGCCCTATCTTTGGCACCCAGTCTTCAAACATTGATGTGTTAGTAGTTTGTGTGTACCTGGATAAACAGTGCTAATGTTTTAGTAATGCTAGTGCTCTATTGTGTGATCATTCAAACCCCATGCCCCATGGCACAACATGCCACAGATCTACAACAACTGAGAGTTCTTTACTTTTTTTTTTTTGCCGTAAAGATTTTTATTGATGTTTAAAATAACAATTAGAAAAAGTCAAATACAGATAAAAAAGTAACAATCACATGATGACTTACAGTCTCCAGACAATAAACTGCATACATGACCCATGCGGGATCCATAACCAATATCCTAGAACCAGATAATGAGGAATGATAAGAAAACAAACATAATTAAATTGATATGGAACAATGGGAAGAGAAACTAGACCGAGGGTTCTTTTAAACCCTAACACAGCACTACCATACTTTTGTGCCTTTAATCTTCAAACCTAACTGATGTTTTAATGTAGTTATTTACAATAAATGTCTTTACTTTGTAAACAGATAGGTAAAGCACCAGCCCCATAGAATGCTTTACAAATGGTCCATTGACTAAACAACACTGGGCCTGCAGTGTGCTTTTCAAATTACCCTGTGGGCCATTCACATAGCACACAACTTATCACACATGTCAAATAGCCTAGTGCATGCTTTTTGAATGGCCCTATGTAAAGCGGTAGATCCACTGAGCACAGCATCTGACCTATAGCTTACTTTGTGCAGGGCCTTGTAAGCCCTACATAAAGCAACAGGTTCATCAGGCATGACACTGGACCTATAGAATACTTTGCACAACACCATGTAGGTGTTATTCTAAGCAGCAATCCTATTGGGTGTGGCACTGGAGAACCTGTAGTTTGCAAAATGTTGAAATGTGTAAAAGTTATGAGTGATAGAAAAACAACACAAACAACGGAATATCCAAAAAACAAATTGTGCATGCCCATGGATGTTGTTGTTTTTTATCCACCCTAAAAAGGTGTGTATAAAGTAAGTTTGAGTGCATGAGTGGTACTGGTTCACCTATTTGAGGAGGTAGTTTTTTCAGAGTTGTTTTCTATCGCCCATAGGGCCAGATATTCAAAACTTTGCCCCAGGCTAAGTTTCACTGCCTGGCAGGAAAACGTAGCCCGGAGCACAAAGCATGCTATATTCAAAACAAATAGCCTTGGGCAAACAGCTTCCGAATATAACATGGGAATGAGACTGTGCAAATTGGGCTGGGAGTGCAGGGCAAATGTAGCCCTGAAATAAGACAGCACTGAGTATAGCAACCAGGAAGTGCAAACCACAACAACAACTACACAGTGCACAGCGACGAGAGGGTAGGTAGAGATGAACAATGTGGGCAATGTGTGTGCCAACAAATGCGTGGTCCCAGGCAGCAGTAGATGTGAAAGAACAGTGATCCAAACTGTATAATATTCTCTGAACCATTAGCTCGCTTTAACGCGGAGCTAAACTGTTTGCATGTTGAACATGTTTGCCTGACACTAAGATTTGCCATATTCAAAAGTGACATGCAAATGAGCCTACTTAGGTGGTCTCTATGCAAACAGCCAGATTAGCATCTCATTATGCCCTGATTTGCATGCAGTTTGCCCAGTGTTACTGCAGGGTCTCCACCTGTAGGTCATTCTGGAAGTACAGGGGCTGGCCAGATCTGGCCACAGCTAAACTTGTAGGTCAGTCTGACAGTGCATGATGGTTGCTGCAGGCAACATGTATGCAGTACAGCATAGCATTGTGTGCCCCAGGGTACAACACAGCATAGTCACAGGCGGTGGTGGTGATGCATGCAACCGTCACACTGTAGGCCATGCTACAGTGCACAGCAGACACTACAGTAGCATGGGGGCTGGTAGTGTGAGGGACACAGCAATGCCTATGGTGTGTAGGGCAGTGATGACCACTGCACTGTACATTGTGACAGGCCCAGCTTGTAGGTGATTACTGACAGTGGACAGTACTGTTTCACTGTTGTGTGCTCCACAGATGCTGCACCTGTGGCATGGGATGCTCACAGTGACATATACATGGCTGGCTGTGTGTGCTATGGCATCTGTACAGTTGTGCGATATGTGGCTGGGGGGGCATGTGAGATCCAACAGGCACACAGGTGGTGGGGTATTCCCATGACTGGCCCATGTGCACTGCATGATGTGTCCCAGCCTTGTGGCTACACCTGGGCTGTGGCGAGGTTTGGCCACCCATACACCCTCCCCTTAATGGCTACCATGCCCACAGTGCTGCATGTGTGTGCTGGCATCTGTTGGTCACTACAGACATATGGTCTGTAGGTGTGTGCTGTATGGCCACACTACCCTGATGTCCCCTGTGGGTTGGATCACTCCTTACTTTCTGTGCTTTGCTGGTACTGGTGGCAGTTGTTGGCATCATGGTGGTGCCATCAGTGAGCAGCATGTGTTCTCCATGCCTGGCATTTTCTAAGTGTCATAATCATATGTTAGGGTCGAGCAAGCCACGCAAATCCCGTGCAAACACCACGCAAAGCACCAATGTTATGCAAAGCAGTTTGCCCAGGGTTAAGACCAGCTTTTCCTGGTTGGTAATTTGTACCATGCTAGGGGTCACGCTACATCATGCTAAACACCTTAGCACAGCGCTAGTCACTGAATATCTCATAGCACCTGTATTCATGTTCACATTGTCCCTTGCATATAATTATGGTTTGCCTGGTGCTAATGCAGTTTGCATGCTCTATTTGGCCTTTTGAATATGGCAGACCCATGCTAATCCCACGCAAAACCCAGGCAAATGGTCTGCACACTGCGCAAAGCTTTTAATATCTGGGCCATATTCTTTAATTTGTTTAGCATATTTTGTTTACCTAAATTGAGAAACAGAGTGTTTAATACCTCTCACAACCACCCAATTGACCCTTTTGAATTTGTCCCAAAATACATATACTGGAACAACAAATTAGGCCCTTTTTGGAAAGAAAATGTGCATATGTCATTGTTTTTTTGGAACTTCTTTTACTTTTTATCCCTTCTCAGTAGCACACAAAAGTAGAAGTTGGCAACTGGTAAGGTAGAGCAAGCACTGTGCAAGTTGCAAATTTTATGACCCCTAACCCCCCTCTAAAAAAATTATATACTTGGTTGGCCAAGGTGGGGGTAGTATGGCATGGGAAAGAAAGTGTAGGTGAGGATAAGGGTTGATTGTACAGGCTAGATAGGGATGAAGGTGGGGACTTTTGGCACAGTGGATAGGGAGAAGAGGTGCACACTTTTTTTGTGCCTGGCTATTGTGTTGAGCTCCCAGTGATCACTTAATTTTATATATTTTTTCTTCATTTACTGCCAGAAAACATGGTTGGACACCTGGGGCCCAACATTCGAAACTGGGAAGAGCAGAGCTCAAATATTTGCACTGTGCCTTGCAGTTGCCCACATGTCCAAAACTGCTATATTTAGTGGAATAGTGCACCAGCACTATTCGACTGAATATAGGTCCATTGTGAGCCAGCTCTAAGCTACATAGCACTGGGCAAACATGGCTCCCAAAATAGGGTGTTATAATGGCTTGCACCCATGCTAAATTTCGGATATTCAAATGGAACCATGCAAATGAGCTCATTGGGCATGCACAGCACTAAGGGACAATTTGCATGCCCATTATGAGTTTGTTTGCATAAGTAGCCTGGACATTTAGTGAGACACCACCCTTATCCCTGGTGCAAGAGGTTGCCCCCACTGATCTCAGGCCCAATGTAAAGAAAATGTTTTCCCTGGTGTCTAGTGGTCCCCCTCCCACCAACTGCCAGCCTGATGTGGAATAGTAAAGTTTCTCTGGTATCAAGTGCCCCCCCCCCGCCAATTGCCAGCCTGATGTGGAATAGTAAAGTTTCCCTGGTGCTAGTGGTGCTCCTGCTGATCGCCAACCTGATATAGAGAGAAAATGTTTCCCTGGTTTCAGTGGCCCCCTCTGATTGATGGCCCAATATAAATATGTTTTCCTTTGTCTAGTAGTACCCCCAACACCAATCACTGGCCTGACATAAAGAAACTGATTTCCCTGGTGTCTAGTGATCCCCCCCACAACGATCACCAGCTCGATGTGGAATAGTAAAGTTTCCCTGGTGCTACTGGTACCCCCCCAGTTGCCAGCCTGATATAAAGAAAATGTTGTCCCTGGTGTATTGTGATCCCCTTGTCAGTGGCCAGCCCTATATTTAGAAAATGTTTTCTCTGGTGTTTGGTGGCCCTCCTACTGATCACTGGCCTGATATAAAGACATTTTTCCATGGTGTCTAGTGGTCCCCCCACTGATCACTGGCCCAGAGTAAAATAGCAAAGTTTCCCTGGTGCTACTGGCCCCCCACTGATCGCTGGCCCAATGTTGAAAGAAATATTTCCTTGGTGTCCAGTGGTCCCTCCCCCCACCCGCACCCATGCTCAATTTAGAATTGAGTACTCCCTGGTGTTCAGTGGTCCCCCCTCCTGTTCCCCTGTACAAAAAAGGATATCCATTCCCTAGTGTCTAGCAAACCCCCCACCTGTCTCTGATACCCTGTATACTAAAGTAAATCCATTCCCAGTGGGCCTACCACCCTGGCAGGTAGTGCACCACCACCCCGCTCCCCACCCCAACCACATACCAGCAACTTACACAGCCCTCTACTCTCCATCATGACCAGCCACCAACTGAGCTTTCAATGGGCATGTACTTGTACTTACTATTCCACATCAGGCCAGCTATTGGCGGGGGGGCCACTAGATGCCAGGAAAACATTTTCTTTATATTGGGCCAGCAATTGGTTGGGGGGGCCACTAGATACCAGGGAAAACATTTTCTTTATATCAGGCTGATGATCAGTGGGGGAGGCCACTAGTACCAGGGAAACTTTACTATTCCACATCAGCTGGTGATTGGGGGGGTCACTAAACACCAGAGAAAACATATTCTTTTTATTGGTCCAGCAATTGGCAGGGGGACCACTAGACACTAGGGACTGCTGTCTTGGAGGTTGGGAGTCTGCTGCACTTCCTCCACCATTGATCGGCGGTATGTGCATTGCTCAAGGGGTCTTAGCAAAATGGCCTTATGGCACATACTCTGAACACTGGCCTGCATCAATATTCAGGTCCCAACCCCTTCATTTGCATTTCACTCCCCTCTAAACCTTGCCCAGGCACAAATTATTTGCCCATGCAAATGGGCTTTTCAATATTGTGCATTCATGCAAAACCTGGTTTGTGGTGGCAGCCCGCCAGTGCAGGAGCAAGGCATCTGTCTGCGGCACCGACATCCCAGATTCAGGGATGGACTCGAGAGTCAGAGGGCTGGCTGGGGGGGAGAGGGATTGAACATCCTAGTGGACTGCTCTACTTGTCTGGGGGAGGTGGGAAAAGTGTCTAGCAAAATACAGACCTCTGGCAGAGGCTGGGGGTACCGCCACAGTCGGTACCACACATCGGGGGGGGGTAGGGCAGATGCTGGCATCATTGCACGTCCCCTTCTCCAGGGGAAAAACTTACAAAAAATAATGCTGACCACTAATGACAGCACCCGCCTCCTCTCCTGCTGCAGATAAATGTCCACCAGGGAGATCCTGCTCCCATGACCCTACCCTGGGGGCAAGCCAGGACTCTAAGAACTGTATTTCCTGGAAGGGGGTGCCTGCCCAGTGGCTCCTCCCAGGAGGGCAAGCCTAGTGATGGGGGGGCAGCGAGTGGAGCTGGGGACAAGAACCCTTGGTAGGGGGAGATAGCTGGGGAAAGAAACTGGTTTGTGTGAGCAAATTCAGATTTGCACCTGGTCAATCTTTTGAATATCAGACCCCTAGTGTCAGAATAGGGTAATTGCCAGTATCATGGTTGGGCTCCTGGTGTCAGAATAGGAGGTTTGGCAGCACCAATGTTGTGCCCTTGGTGTCAGAATAAAGGGTTCAGAAGTACTAGGCCTCGCTCCAGGTGTCAGAAAAGGGGGTTCAGCAGCACCTGGACTGGGTTCCTGGAGACATTTTGTTGATTTTATTTACAGTTAGACACCAAGATTGGGCACCTGGTGTCAGAATGGGAGTGTCTGCAACACTGCAGTTGGGCTCCCAGTTACTGCTTTCACTTTTTTAAACTTTTGTTGCAGTTAATAATTTTTACTGACAGCATACACTCCAGTAGATATAATATTGAATATTTCATATATCATGTCAAGGATAAGAAAAAACGAAAACAACATGATGGTTACAGCATCATGAACATTCAGAAGAGATGTTGCTATCCAATCAGGTGAGCTTTTAAAACTTTAATGTCCTACACCAGGGTTGGGCACCTGGTGTCAAAATAGGGCAGATGGGGTAAATTAGCAGCACTGGGGAGTGGGAGTCCTGGTCACTGCTTGGATTTCTTTTAGTAAAGGCAGCTTCAGTGTTTCATCCAGAAGCAAGATTCATATACCCCTGACTGCTCTGTGAATGTTAGTGGCAGTGGCAGATAATCTTACTTATTTTTTATGGCTGCAGTAAGCATAGCTTGCAGCCATCTTGCTTTAGTTCTGAAAACAGGATACTGAAGCACAAATTTGGAGTTGCAGAACATGCTTCTGTAACTCTGAGTCACTAAGCTCATTCCCCCCACCCACCTCCGTGGGCACACTACTTTTGCTGCTATCGTCTGCCATGGCTTGCCATACTCAGTATGGCTGCTGAACTTTATTTCACATGTTCGAGTAGTCGTGCATGCATGGCTTCACTTCTGCACTTGTGCTAAAGTCACTCTTACACACTGAGCTTATGCCAGAACATTCTACTGTGCCCAAGATGGCCACCAGAGCTCAGTGTGTATGCATGACTTCACCATAACTGTGGAAGTAAAGTTGCACATGTACGACTATTCGTGCATGCACACTAAAGTTTGGAGGCCATCCTGAACACAGCAAACTATGCCATGTTCCACTATGACCTCCACGAGCTTGGCTACAACCATATCCACTCTGGCCATAGCTGTTTTTTTAAGTTGGTCTTTCTAACATTTGTTTACTCATCTCTAACCAAAAAATATTAAACCAGATTTCATCAGATGTGCCACAACAGGAGATTCTTGGTGGTAGATCATATTTTTGAAGATTTTGTGGAAATCTTGTCAAGAAAAGTCTAAGTTGGTTGTTCATTTGGTCATTTGTTTATTTAGTTCATTATTGATTGATTGATGATTCGATAACCAGGTAAAAACTCAAGACAAGTAATTAAGCAATAATGCCTGACAGGGTGTGTGTCATGCTGGGATAACGTCACGCCTCAGGTAGTTGGGCACGAGGCCGCAGGCCGAGTGCGTCCAATGACTGAGGCGTGACGTTATCCCAAATGACACACACACCCTGGAGGGCATTATTGCTATTATACAATGGCTCGTTGTTATACAGAATAAAAAAAATCATTTTAAAGATGTTTCTGTGTGGAAAAATATTTTTGTTTTTTAAGAGGAGATGAAACAATCAATCAAAAGCTCCATAAAACAATCAATCAATAAAATGCTCATCTGCAGGTCCATAGTGAGGCTGAGACTAGACCCCATGATGTTGTACTGGGATGACATCACGTGTCCAGCCCAAGACTGACCAATCAGAGGCCAGGATTTTTTCTTGTCATTGTATAATGTCCATTACCATACTCATCTCTAGCCAAAAAAGCACTAAACCAAATTTCATCACTTCAAAGGTTTTATGGAAATCCATAAAGAAAAGTCTGAGGTAGTTGATATAGTTAATTCTTGTTTAGAATTTGATAAATGAGTAAGAACCCAAGAACAGGAATGCCAATTTTCAATACGGTCATAGTAAAATAACAAACAAAGCAAACTATGTTGACAAATAACAACAACACATAATACAAATATTTACTATGAAAAACAATTCCTTACAGAAGAAGAGAGATGCTACCTATGCAAAGATTTAATTACGATAAGAGTATCAACTGCCTAAATATTTTAAAGCAAGGAATTCCAACATTTTATAAACTGATTAAAAAAAAAGAAACACTATCCAGCAACCGTTCATTGAAAGGGAAGCATTAAATCATTGTCTTCAGTAGAATAAGTTCAGTACCCCCAGTCAACATGCTTTAAATAATTTTTTAGGGAGGAAACTTCTGGCCTATAAATAATTCCCCACAAATCTGTAAACCTAACAAAATTACATTTTTCTTCAGAAGAAAACCAGTTCAACTTAACATAAAGATCACAATGATGGGCTCTGCAATTCAAGATAAAGCAAATTTCCAAATGTAATTATAAAGAATTTGAATCCTAGAGAAGGCAGATGCTGGTCTAGCCAAATAAATGTGAATCACCTAATAAATCAGAGACATTAGACTTTGGGCAACTGCTTTTAGGAATTAAAAGATAAGCAATCATTTAGCCTGTCTTTTGAGGAAGAACACAATGGCCCAGATATTCAAACTGTGCCAGGCTGTGGCACAAGCCTGGGTGCAGCGCAACTTGGCTGTGCAGGGGCATTGACTGGGCGATATTCAATGGAGTTGTGCCATGGCTCAGCATAGTTGAATACCGCACTCTGGCCACCCGTAGTGCACATGATGCAGTGGCACTGCGCCAGCGCCAGTGGCCAGAGTGGAGCATGGGGATGCGCTAGTGCAAGTTCCATTGCACAAGGTGCAGCAACTGCGTTATTTAAAAGTTGACATGCAAATGTGCCATAATGTATGCAAGGTACAAATGGGGCCATTTGCATGTCATTATGGCCCCATTTGCATGCAGGTGCGCCAATCCCCAATGAGTTGCGCTTGGCGCCCTGCCAGAACAGCAACCGTCAGGGACTGGCAGCCCCTGCAGCTCGGCAATGTGCCCCACAGCACGATCGCGGACTGCAGTAAAAATAGTATAATCCTAAATCCCTGGTGGTCCAATGGACTGCTGCCCACCCGATCACGGGTTAAGTAAATAAAATATAGATCCTATTATCCCTGGTGGTCCAGTGGACCTGTCTGCCTGCCCAATCACGGGCTCAGTAATTAAAATAGAAATCCTCCAATCCCTGGTGGTCCAGTGGACCTGTCTGCCCGTCTGATCGCAGACTCGGTAAATAAAATAGAATCCTCTAATCCCTGGTGGTCCAGTGGACCTGTCTGCCGGATCGCAGGCTGAAGCAGAAATGAATGAAACCTATCATCCCTGGTGGTTCAGTGGACCCCCTCCACCCGCCCACTGATCCCTACTGCCCTGTTCCATCGGTCAGCAGCGGACGGCAGCACCCCACCCACCTGCCATCCACTGACGACACCATCGGTGGGGCTTTATGCCCAGTGGTCCATAGCTTGAGCCAATGGGCATGCAGCCTATCACCGTACTGCACATTTCAGATATGTGAATGAGATCCATGATATCTGGAATGTGTAGTACAGTATGAGCTGCATGCCCGACCAGCTCACGCTGTGGACCAATGGGCGATACAACTCTACGGTGGTCAGTCGGCAGGCGGCTGGGAGGATGGGGTGCTGCCACCCGCTGACTGGGGAGGCGGGGCAGTGGAGATCAGTGGGTGGAGTGAGGAGAGACCACTGGACCTGAGAATGACAAATTTCGTGAGCTCTGCAGCCTGCGATCCAACAACACGTCCGATGATTACCACTAAAGAGATGGAGATTTCTATTTTTACTGAGCACGTGATCAGGTGGGCGAACAGGTCCACTGAACCACCAGGAATGAAGTTTCTATTTTATTTACAAACCGCGATCGGTGGGCAGACAGATCCACTGGACCACCAAGGAGTTCAGATTAATCGTTTTTACTGATGCCTGCAATCAGGCATGGAGGCTACCACGGAGGTGCAGCCAGAGCTTGGGTGGCCACCCACAGGTGGCAGCTGCCGTCTTGTGTCCTGCTATGCAGCAGCTCACCTGTGGGTGGCCATCCATTGTTCCTTTTTTTTTGGATCAACTTTGTGCTGGCGCAGGTAGGGGTTGTGCATGCATGGCTCCGCACATCCCGGGCTGAATATCAGGCTGTGCAGGGTATGCATGGGCACACACCCCCACCTCCGCCTGCATACATTACTGATGCACTCTGGCACATCAGGATTTGTGCCGTGCACTTTTCCCATTTGAATATCGTGTCGGGGGCATCAGTGGGTTGCACATGGCGCAACACTCTTGCGCCATGTGCAACCCTTTTGAATATCTGGGCCCATGTATTCAGCCCCAGGGAGAATCTCGCAGATTAACACTTTCCCTTTCCCAGCTTTCTAAGTACTGTGCATGAACTTGTGAAGTCATAGGCTGGCAATGCAAACAAAGTTAATACTTACATTTGTCTTATTTCTCCTCCTGTCATGCTTAGTGTAAAAGGAATAAAGTCATTGGATACCAAGTATCTAATCTAAGGTAACTATTCATCAGTACTAGATATCAATCAAGATATATATATATATATATATATATTATGGTAGAATAACCCTTTTAAGGTTAAAGAGTCACATTTTGCATCTTAATAACTTTGCCACCATTCAACGGATTTGCCTGAAATTTGATATGCATAATTGAGAATCATACATCTTGGGATCTGCCAACTTTTGTAGTGGTTGGTTATACAGCTGCAGAGTTATCAAGTGAGATCTGAGTGCGCGTTTACGGTTTTTGCGAATTCTTTGCTTGCGCCTGCAGGTCGCACAGTTTGTGTGACTGGTCTGAAAACTTCAGGAAACATGTGGCTGGAGTCCTTGATGTGCCTTTTGAAGATTTTGTGAAAAAATATTGTACGGTTCAAAAGTTATTCAAAAAAAAAGTTCCCATTATAATTCAATGGGAAAAGTTAACAAAAAGTTTGACAGTGTCGTAAATGCACTTTCTAGTGTCGCAAATGGCCCTAGTAGTGTCGGAAATCTGCCATTTTGTTTTCAGTTGGTGATCAGAAAAATGCTTGGCATTTAAAATTGGGATACTCTAGGAACACAATTCTTTTTGTGTTCACCTTGTTGGACCCTCAGGATGTTAGCCATGTCTTTATTTTGGGGTTAAACACCCCAGAAATATGTTTTTCAAATTTCTGGAAAAAGTAGTGTCGCAAAGTAGTGTACGCACTCATGGCACTTTCATGATTTCATTTGCGAAGTGTCATGTTGCGACACTATTTTCTTGTTCTTCTATTAAAATAACAAGAGTTCTTTGCCACCTGGATGCAAAAGAACGGTTTAGTCTATTGGGCTGAAATTTGGAGGGAAGACAGCCAACATACCACAGATGTGCGTTTTGGTGCTTGGTGAAAAAATATTGGAGGGCTGCAAAGTTACAGCACTCCGAAGTTGATCCTTTTTCCGATAGGATAACATTAAGGCATCCATTGCTCCTTTCGGGGCCTGTATCTCAGAAACGGTGCGAGATATGGATTATTCGTCAGAAAAATACTTTAGGGGGCTAAGTACAAAACTAGCCAGGAATGGCATAATTCATATGAAATTTTCATATTTTTCTATGTCGCATGGTTCCTGAGATATAAGCAATTTAGTATTCCAAGTCCTCCTTTTCTGCTCCGAGGCACATTATTATGCATACATTCTTTGTATTCACTGTCTTTTTCAATGCAGTTTTAGGGGAAAAGAAGGGTGTGCCATTTCGTTACTGTGCCAGTTAGCATTTCCAGTTGTGTTTCCATTACCATTCGTGTCACTGTTCCCGTGTACGCCACCATGTGCATTACAGTTTCCATTTTTGTTTGCATACATTCTTTGTACACACTGGCCCAGATATTCAAACTGCACCAGGCTGTGGCGCAAGCCAGTGCGCTGCTCAAATTTGTTGCACAGGGGTGTGGCCAGGGTGATATTCAACGGAGTTGCATTATGGCACAACTGCTTTGAATATCACACCCTGGCCACCCCCACTGTGCATGGTGCAGAGGAACTGCGCCAGTGCAAGTGGTCAGAGTGGAGCATTGAGATGCGGTGGCACAAGTGCCATTGCGCCATGCACAGTACCTGTGATATTCAAAGGGTGACATGCAAATGAGGCCATAATTTATGCAAGGCACACAGGGGGCCATTTGCATCTGATTACATCCCCATTTGCATGCCATTAGCATGCAGGTGTACCGATCCACAACAACTTGCACCTGGTGCCCTGCCAGGCAGCAGCCATCGGGGACCGATGCCCCCTGCAGCCCAATTGCGGGACGTCCTGTAAGGGACAAAGAATGTCTCCTATCCCTGGTGGTCCAGTGGACCACGATTAGCCTGATCACGGGTGGCATTCCTTACCCCCAAGTCCGAAATTCCTGGTGATCTAGTGGACCCCACCCACCCGCCCACTGAGCCCCACCACCGCTCCCCCATCAGCCAGCGGGCAGCAGCACCCCACCCGCCTGCCGCCCCGCCACCCACTGACTGACAGCTTGGTATGGCTGCATGCCCATTGGTTCAGATCATGAGCCAATGGGCGTGCTGTCCATACTACCCTGTGCTCCTGCCTCTGCAATTCATTCACTATTTATCATCCTCATTCTCAAAAAGAAGAGAAATTAGAGGCAAAAAGCTCCATTTAATGCATCAGTTAGGGTTGTTCCACAGTGACAAAAGTGAAGAAATTCGGTGTTAGGGTTGAAAACCTTAACTCTGCATTCATCCCCCAGCACCACACGCACACACACACACGCACACACACACACACACACACACACACACATATGCAAGTAGGGGGAGGACCAAGGCACCACAACCAATCACAGACAACCAGCAGCAGGTGTGCAGTGATATGCGCATGGCCATCTGTGGCTCTCCACTTAGGATGCAGTATGTGGTGGGGGGGCATTGCCTGCGTGAGGCCATGTAAATCCTAACTGTGCTAACTTGAGTGTCCTTGCAATCAGTGAGGTGTACCATTGATATCCATACCCTCAGTTTTGCTGTGGGTCTCCACTCAGGATGTAGTACCTGGTCTCGGGGTTTGGGGGGGGCATTGCCTGGCTGAGGCCATGCAACTCATAACTGTGCTAACTAGAGTGTACCTTTAATCAGGGAGGTGTCCCATTGATGTCAATGGACTTTGTTTTCCTGTGGCTGTACACTCAAGATGCAGTAACTGCTCGGGGGGGTGCTCTTGCCTGCCTGAGACTGTGCAACTCCTAAGTGTGCTAAACTCTGTACAGCTGCAATCAGAGAGTTGCACTGTTGAGATCCATGGCCTTAGTGTTGCTGTAGCTCTCCACTCAGTATGCAGTAGCTGGTCTTGGGGGGTGGGGCATTGCCTGGCTGAGGCAATGCCTGGCTGAGGTCCTCCCAATTCCTAACTGTGTTAACTTGTGTGTACCTGCAGTCAGGAAGATATACCATAGATGTCTGTGGCCTTAGTGTTGCTGTGGCTCTCCACTCAGCATGCAGTAGCTCGTGTGCTGGGGCATGGGACATTGCTAGCTAAGGCCATGCAACTCCTAACTGTGTAACTTGTATGCATCTGCAATCAGAGATGTCTACCATTAGTGTACATGGCCTCAGATATGCTGTGGATCTCCAGTGAGCATGCAGTACCTGATCTGAGGTGGTGGGGATGTCTCGTAGTACGTTTAGACAGTTGTATTTTATTTCTGTCACCTGCTGCTGGTTGTCTGTGATTGGTCATGTTGCCTTGGTCCTCCCCTACTTGCATATATATGTGTGTGTGTGTGTGTGTGTGTGTGTGTGTGTGTGTGTGTGGTGCTGGGGGTTGGGGTGAATGCGGAGTTAGGGTTTCAACCCGAACACCGAATTTCCTCGCTTTTGTCGCTGTGGAACAACCCTAACTGATGCATTAAACAGAGTTTTTTTGCCTATAATATATATATATATATAATACATATATATATACTGTATATATAGTGTATTTAATCAACCTGGTATAAAACCACATCCAATGGTATTTGATGATTGCTGTGGATTATCTGATTATCTCTAGTTGGGATCTCCTTCAGGAAAGGGAACTGTATGGGGCACAGATTTAGGTGGTGTGAGAGAGAAAGTTGCATTTTATTTAGTTAATTAACGGTCCATCAGCAACCCCCATACCAATTTTTTTTGTATTTTGCCAGAAAATGTTTCATTTCCAGGTTGCAGGCAAGCTTTTCAGTGCCCACCTCACTGCTCCTACCATCTGCCACCTCCCTCAGAACCTTTTGACTAGGGAATCCCCCACAGATTGTGCCCCCCGGTGGGGTCAGGGAGTGAGGGCTCTTCTCTCTGCCCTAGAGACACATATCCAGATGCTGTTCAGAGGGGGCTGGGATCCATGTGGTGGATCAGGCATCAGCAACAAGTAAGGTTTCATGTGCCTTCACCCACTTTTCCAGTTTTTCTAGCCCATCCCTGTAACTGAGGCATGTGCATTAGCACATGCAAATGGTGGCATATGTGCACCGTGGCATTCCACAGCTCCCTCCCTATCATGCTGTACCCACCCCATACCCCAGCAGGCCTCCACCTGATGGCAGTCATTCTGTGGAGCTAGCAACCCTCCATCCCTGGAAAGAAGAGTAATCCAATAAACACTCAATTCTCTTCCCTCCTGCTGGCCCCAGTGAAGAAAGGCTGCTTCCAATCTCAGATCACTGGCATGGTGGGTATTAGCCCTACTGCAGTGCCACTGACTGGCCTCCATAACAAAGTTTACACGCTGCACGCTCTAATTATTTATTTATTTATTTTTATTTAGTTTTTGTTGACTGGTTAAGTGCACTAGACAAATCCTGCCTATTTTCAGGCATGACCTGGGGAAGGGGGATACAGATGAATGCCAATTGACCTTGAACCAGATTAAGCTGTTGGTGGTAATTTTAGTGAATGAGGGAAATTTGGCCAGGACACTGGGGAAATTCCCCTACTCTTTTCAATAAGTGCCATGGGATCTTTAACATCCACCTGAACTACCACCAGAACAGGCAGATGGGACCTCTGTTTAATGTCTCATCCGAAAGACGGCACCTCAGAAGGGCAGCACCCCTCTCATGCTGGACTACAGTGTCAGTACTGGGATATTAACCCAAGTGCCAGATGTGGGAACTGACCCCACAGCCCTATGACCTCCCAGCCTCAGAGGTGAGTGTGCTACCTACTGAGCCACTGACACTGCTGTTAATGGTAGTAATGAACATCCAATTCCATAGATGTACCAGAAGGTGTTGAACATAGGAAACAGTGTATCAGTGGAGACAGTGGACATGAATACAGTACAGGGCTTCAATGTAGGCCTGCAGAAATTTTTACTTAGCAAGTGAATTACCGGATAACCTGGATAGTAGAGTGGAATGGGAACCCCTTTAAAGTAGCATACAGTATGTTTGTACATCATGCTTAATTTTACTTGCTTATGAAGGGGTGGGTAAACAAGATAACTAAAGAGTCACTTCTGACCTTAATCTACTAAATACTGTGATACTGAATTACAAATAAATACATTGGATTTGCATCAAAATATGTGAAAGTTGACTGAATTTGTAAGTACTTCACTAAAATATTTTTCAACCTGTAGAAACCTGCAAGGGCAGGAAGGAAAACAGTAGCCTATAAAACAATGTTGTCTGGCAAAGAAATCTTAACTTCAAGAGCAGGAATAATAGTTTTATGATAGATTTCTGTTATAAACAGTATGATGTGAGACCAAATCACTGAGGTTACCGAGTGGGCATGAAAGCTTGTTTTGTATTTAGCCCTTTTTAAAATCCTTTGAACTAGATATTTGGGGAATGTTTCCTGAAATGACTATACTAGATGAACTCAATTTACAATCCATCTTATTTTCTTCATTTAAATAAATAAAGACAATCAGTTTAGAAACTAAAACTTGAAAAGCTCAGTGATAATAAAGCAGATTAAAAAAGTAGTGGATCCTGTAGCAAAGCAACACCCACAGTCATTGCACAGAAGCTGGTTTAGTCAAATCTGAGTTTTAAGCAGGACCCACTCTCATTACTGCCTCCTAAGGAATGTGATACACATGCCCATCAAGGCTGCAGCCTTCCTAATAAAGCTCGTGATCAGCCCCTGCATATGGTGCTATCGCCCAAGGGGAAATATCATTATTTATTGAAACATACTAATCTTAATTCCATCATTATGCAATCAGTTAGGTGGGATCTTATCATCTGGATGTATGAGCAGTATTGAACACTCTGAAGCTGGTAGTCATGCTGCCAGCAGCATGCTGAAGGCTTTTTGTTTTTTGCTTTGTATGATACAGTTGAATCACAGCTGCATGTATGAAGATTGAAAAAATCTGGGTACATTAGACATTATACATTATTGCTTTAATGCTGCTTGGTTAAACATCAGTCAGTCAGTAGGATGAAAGTGGGGAAGGGAGAGAAAGAGAGAATTAAAAAGTACAATATAAGGTGACCACAGCTAGAAGGTTTCCAGCCTTCTGTTTCTTGAGAAGCTTCATGACAGAAGTAGGCTTTCTCTCTGGAGTTTACAAAGTCGCACGTTCCATTTTTTGACACTCAACACATCATGAGCTTTTTCAGAGGTGAGAGATATAAGTATTAACAGCATTACATCTCCTTCACTGAAAAGAAATCCCCAGTTGACTTGCAAAGTGTCAGGAACTACTGTATATACACTCAGAGACTTACTTCTTATGCAATGGCTAACAAACCTGTCTTCTGCTATGGTAACTTTATTTTCATGTTATGTGAATGCCAAATGGTATTGTGCATAGTATACTCACAAAGCCATCTACACTGAGTAAAGGGTTACACTTAACACTACCTCTGGTTCAGTCTCCTGCAAACTGAAAACTCACAAAAAGCTCTTTACCACCTTCTAAATACATTTGATTCCTGAGCTCTAGTACCTAACAGAACAAATAAACGAGATGAAAAGACATCCAATTCCACCTCTTGAAAAACTTTTAAAAAACATTTTTCCAAGGAAAACCTTGAACACCATGCTTTGAGAATCACTGTCCAACTTTTTTCTCTAAATCACAAAGTAGTGATGTACAAGCAATGCACTCTTGACATTAAGGGAACATAGTGGCACCCCTCCACAGCTTGCCATCTAACCTCACACCCATATCTCCTTCTACAGGTCTGTTTGTGACATTCCATTGTCAAGGTGTGAACTTGTGTTACTCTCAGCTGCCTAGGCCAATGAACTAATGTAAGCATCTTGAAATTCTAATAACATTACCCCCACTCCATCTTTACCACCCTTCCTACACCTGACCTTCCCCCCTCTTACCTCCCCCTTTTCCTACCCCCACAACTATCCCTCCCACCTACAGTCCTCTGCCCTGCCCATTTGACTATACCATGACAATGCCTTCTATGGCTGCTCCTGCTCCTCCTTTCACTTCACCTGGAGGCCCCTCCTACCTTAATACCTGGCACTTACACACGGGCTGTACCACACTGATTAAGTGTTGTTTATTGCTGCAACCTTCAAGTGGTAACTCTGCATGGAGGTCATGTGATGGCTGTCTGAGCGGACATGCCCTGCATTGCTCCCACACTCCCACCCATTAAATATTACTTTTGTGGCTACTAACCTGAGCAACAATATTCTAATTTAATAACCTTGGACATTGATAACCTGTAGAGCACTCTCTGACTTTGCACCCGGTGAGAATGGAAGCAGAAATGTGCAATACTCTCCCCCAACACACTCTGTTGACCACCCAAACAAGGGACAAAAGCTCCAAATGGGTGAAACTTCAACTAGCCAGATCTCTTAGCTGCTGTGATGGAAGATAAGTTCTTGGAAGGGCTGGCACCACTAAAAGATATGATCAGCACCCTGGCACAAAACTTTCAAACAATGCAAAGGAACATACTGTAGAACAACTTACTAAACGCACAACTGATAATGAAATTAGGATCTCTTCATTGGATGACTGGCTAGCCCACACCGATCTGGACATTGCAACCCTCCATCACAGAGTCAAAAGCATGGAATAAAAACCTGAAGACCTCGAGGGTCATTCCCGTAGGTTGTGATACTAGGCCTGCCTGAGTAGCAGGAAGGTGCGAAAGTGGTATCCTTTGTGCAAAAAACATATATCAAAATTGCGGGGCCCTCTCCAAATTCTACTACTTATATAGTGGAGAGGGCCCACAGATTGCTCTGGCTGATGACCCCCGGGTCCCCTCTGCTGAGACCTCTAATCTTTTGACTCCTAAATTTTAGAGACAAACAACACTTCTTAGGGAAAACTAGAGAGCTGAAAGAGGTCCTTTGGGAAGGCAAAAGAATTTGCGTAGTGCAGGATCTTTCATTTTCTATATGCCAGAAGAGGACAGTGCTGCAGCAGACTGTCTCCATACTAATTGTGGCAAGCATTAAATTCAGAGTGAGATATCTGGATATTCTCCAGGTATACAAGGAGGATAAGTGGCACACTTTTGAATCAGCTGATCAAGCATATGAAGCCCTCAGATCTCTCTATTCAGAACTGTTCAAATGAGAGGAGCCCAGAAACTGTTCCATCACTCTATATGAGTATCTATAAGACTGGTGTAAGTTAAGCTTAGTCAGACATGTTTTTACCTATGTATCCAAAGACTGGGGATCACCTAATGATATATACTGGCTGGACTGGCTGATCATTCTAACCTTTAAAGACAGCACTTATGTTATAGTTATGCTTTCAAGTTATTATGTGTTTGAATCCTGTTATATGAACTGAAGGCTTCATCTAGTGACTCGTGCTATGAACTGCAAGTTGGGGACTTTACTCTGTATTCCTGTGCTGGATGCTTTTAAGAGACGTTTTGTGGAATTGAAGACATCCTTTTCTGTTTTATTTTAATTCAAGGGTTATAATCGAGGTCCTGAAACATTTTTATAATTATTTGCTTGAGATAAGGAAATTCTTGAGTTGCCTCTAACATAATTCCCGGAGTAGCGAAGAGTCCTGTAAGACTGATTATGCCTAAGTTTATGTCTGGACATTATGTTTAAGTGAATCAAGTGGAGCTTCCTTTTTTTCTAGTATAATATTTTCTTTTAGATTACTGGGCTCCAACAGTTTGGACTTCTTACATTCGTATGGCTACTCATGGTCTAACCTTGACTGTTTAAACACTACCCTCATTGTATAGATGGGACAGTAGATGTGTTTTACATTATAAAATTCTCTTCAGAGGGTGGGGTGCAGGAGGGGCAAATGCTGTGGGAATATTAATATTATCATGACCAGAAGAACTTTGGAGATTCAATCATTAGGACTGGGGAGCACAGTTTACTTCTTGTCATTACAATTGTTGGAAGTTGTGGGGAGGGATGGGAGGGTATAGGGGTCCTCAGAGGTATTCCTACTTTCCTATTTTCTGTAGTCCACCTTTAATGGATCATTTAAGCTATGGATCATTTAAGCTACTTATGTTTAAGATTCACCATTGTTTTTCTATTAATCCAAAATGGGCATGAAATTTATTACCTGGAACATTAAAGGGGCCTGCTCCTGGGTGAAACTCTACTAGATTCTGTGGCCTCTTCAACTACTACACTGTCAGGTAGCCTTTCTTCAGGAGACACACCTTCTGTCCATGGAAGGGCTTATCTTCCATAGGCAGGTGATTGGACAGGCCTTTACAGCAGAAGATTCCAGGAGCCAAAGAGGAGTTGCAGTTCTAATATTCAGGGGAACAAAATTCCAGCTTATAGAGTATAGAAGATCCCTGAGGCCATTACCTTTTGGTACATGGGATGCTGGACCATTCTGAAGTTATACTGGATTGTGTGTATGGCCCGAACACTGATTCTCCAGAATTTTTCTCAGAACCACTGACCCGATTGGCCCAGTTTGTCCACCTACTAGTCATTTTGGCCAGGGATTGAAATCTAACCTTGAATTCAGACCTAGACAAGACGGATCAAAAATCCCCCAGGATTTCTGATGTCCAATGATCTCTCCATTAATTGACTGATATGGGAGGTCACTATGACCTTTGGGGGGTTCTTCATCCCTCCGAGTGAGTATTTACTTTTTATTCATCGGTTCATAAATCTTTCTTTCATCTGGATTACTTTTTAGTCAGCAAGATTCTCTTGCTGAATATTTTAGATGGAAGAATGTCCCCCAGAACAATATCTGACCACTCACCCACTTGGTTGAAATGCAGCCTTCCCCCCCACAGTGGTCCAGGACAAAATCTGGAAACCTGATAAGCAGCTCTTCCAATAGGATCTGGTGGTATCTTGGCTTAAAGACTTTATTACCCATTTGTGGAGTATAATGAGGGCTCTGTTTCTGATTATAGTAAGCTGTGATGTTCTCTCAAATGTGCTCTACATGGGGAACTTATTTATCAGGCCTCCAGATGGAACAAAAAGCATGAGGCTTATCTTGGTCTTTTCCTTGACTGAATTGAAGCACTGGAAAGTAATGCATCCCCAGACACATCAAAGAGAGACCAAGAGCAGTTGGAATCTTTCAGAGACCAGTATGCAGAGGGTTTGAGGGAACGGGCTGAATATGCTATTCTTAAAACCCACTCAACCTATATTGATCAAGGTGATAAAGCCGGACACCTCCTTGCTAGCCGATTATGGAAACAAAAGGCCTCCTGCTTAGTTCTTTCAATTATTTCACAGGTCAATAACTTCTTGAAAGCCTCACCCAAAGAGATAGTTCATTAATTTGTGCTATATTACCAATGTTTATATAATATGTCTGTTAACTCCCCCTCTGTATCAGACATCTGGGAATACTTGTCCCATATCCAGCTCCCTTGTCACACTCAAGACCAGCAAACCCTTTTGCTTAGCTCGATATCCTTCTAGGAATCCATGAAGCCATCAGCTCACTCTCTTCCGATAATCCCTATGCCTGGGTGGTTTCTCCCCTAATTTCTATAAAACATTTGCTGCTGAACTTGCCCTGATACTCCAAAAACTGTTTCTTTCCTTCTGTGAGGTGAGGGGTTCAGATTTTTCTTTAGTAGAAGCATTAATAGTAGTCCTGCCTAAACCCGGCAAACCCCCAGATAAAGTTATTAATTACCGGCCTATATCTCTCATGAATTATGATGTTAACATTTTTCCCATAATATTGGCTAACAGAATCATGCAGATATGGGAAGTGCTGATTAGATCGGAGCAGGTTGGTTTTATAAAGGTCCATTCATCAGTAGACCACTTCAGAAAGTTATCTCATATTTTTTACACCTCCAGGAACACCAACCAACCTATGGCTTTGGTGACCCTGCCTGTGGAAAAAGCATTTAATAGAGTGAATTGAACATTCTTGTTTGCAGCTATGGAAAAGTTTGGGTTCCCAATGGCCTTTATTAAATGGAAACAGGCTTTGTATTTCCATCCTAGTGCGAAGATTTATTGTAATGGTATACTGTCTGAAAGGTGTGAACTGCACTCTGGTACCCACCAAGGCTGCCCACTCTCCCCCCCTCTTATTTAATTTCTATCTGGAACCCTTACTCTCCATTCTCAGAACTTCTCCTCTTATAAGTGGGATTCGTGTTGGCCCATTCGACATCAGACTCTCTGCATGCGAAGATTACATACTACTGTATCTCACAAATCCTGTAGCATCGGTCATGTCAGCCTTCCATATTATTCAGGACTTTGGGAAGTTCTCCAACTAGAAACTTAATGTGGATAAGATGGTGATAATGTCTTTAAACTCTTTAGTGGCTTCATCTGACTTTACCCACTTAGGATTGGGATGGACTACTAAACACAAATATTTAGGTATCACCCTCTCACTATCCAAGGCATAAATGAAAAAATATAGCTTGGATGAGCTAGCTAATGTTCTTCACCAAGACTGATGGATCTTCTTTCCCCTGTCTTTGCAAGGCAGAGTTAGCATTATCAAAATGAATGTTCTTCCCTGAATGCTTTACCCCTTAAATATGTTGAGTATTCTGCTTCCTCTTAATTGGTTTAAGAAAATCCATGGGTATTATCTCTTTTTTCTGTGGAAGGGTAAAGCCCCACACAGGGCCTACAACTGTCTAGGGTTTCTGAAAGATCTGGGAGGCCTCAAATTGCCTAATTTTATTAATCTTGACCCCCCTCCACCTGAGAGGAGTCATGTCTTTTGTTAGGTCAGATAATGTGCCCAACCCCTGTTGAAATCTGGCCTTATGACCACATAGGGAACTGTGATTAGCTCCCTTAATCTTTCCCTATCCACAAGATATATTTTCCCTCGCAGCCCCACTTAAGGAGGTTTCCTGGAGTCTAATACCACTAACTTGCCTGCACAAAGGGAATGGATTGCAGATTTGCTACACCACACCTCTGGGAATTGGGTGTGGGGGAAGGTGGGGGTAGAAAAAGAAGCATTGTATTGTTTTTTTTGTGGTCTGTTGTTTGTATGTTTATATAGTCTATGTGTTCCGAAACTCAAAGTATATTAAATTAAAAAAAAGTGGTACCCCTGCATTCATTTGAAATTGTATAATTATTTTCATTCTTTGTCAACAACTGTAGTCCAGCAAACATATCTTATTTGATGATTATTCCTTCTACTTGATCTGTAACCCATGTATTATATTGTATTGTATTGTACTGTCTCTCTCTAATGTGGAACCTTTGTAAATAAGCCCTGGCTCAAAGGTATTAATTCGAATCTCAAATAAATAAATAAATAATATGTCATTGAAATGTTGGAGTCTGTACTTTTAATTTTAAAACACTTTTTTGCACAAATAATGTTCATGTTGTTATTATCCTGTTTATTCCTCACAGTACAATACTGTCATTCTTTGCCAAAGTTTTCATACATTTGTCAGATCAGGTGCTAAGGGAATTGACACAGTTTACTTGATGCAAAGTTGTGCAACATTAGTTAAATTAATTTTGGTTTATTGTTATTCCAGGAATGGGTGTTATCAGATATACACTGTATAGG
Organism: Neoceratodus forsteri; assembly: GCA_016271365.2. NCBI lineage: Eukaryota > Metazoa > Chordata > Ceratodontiformes > Ceratodontidae > Neoceratodus > Neoceratodus forsteri. Next base: position 227,956,674 of record CM028132.1, on the reverse strand, counting down.
AATTCCCACATGTTAACGGTAGCCTTCCCTGAACATTGTTGAAGTTTATGTGAATATTTCATATCTTATTATATAAATCTTTGTTGGCCTCCCTAACTGTACTCAGTTCTGCATTGCTGTACAGCTTACTCCACCAGCCTCAGTCTATTGGAACTATATTTCTTCCTGTTCCAGACCCTCAAGCCTCTGGTGATTGGTCCACCTTAGTTTGCCCCCTAGTGCTGGGCATCCCATGGGTTTATTTGAGGATGTGTCATAGATTATACTGAGTGCAAATGCTGAGGGGGAAAGAGCAGTGGTGGGTGACATTTATGAAATCTATTTCATGCCAGTTTTGCATTGTTGTGCCATTTTTAGAAAATGTTGTGCTGTTTTATGAATTGAGCAGAGTATATTTAAAAATAAAATTTTTGCAATAGCAGTATTTTTGGGTAACATAAATGTGCATTATCATTTATGCTGTGCAAGGTGAATGGCGCTAAAGAGTTCAGATATGTAATCTTGTGATATGGAAGATATTTTCTGAGTACCAAGTGGCTTTTTGCACAAAATGAGTGAAACTGCACAGTTTCAAAAGTGTACAACATTCACCTAGCAGTGGTAATAAGTTTATTGTTTGATCATATAGGATCATTACAATGCATAAATAAAAACATTTTAAAAGCAAATAAATACAAATACATCTTGATACAGTATACTGAAAACATTTCTACATAGACTATAAAATAAAACACAATGCTTATCATTAATAAAGTGTCATGGTAACAATCTGCTACAGTCATATTACAATTGTCTGTGTTACCCTCTTTCTTATCTTCTGTGCAATCAGTACAAAGTTAGTCATTTTAGTTTTTATGTATTTATTTATTAAAGTCTCAGAATTACAAAACCTTTGAGCCCGAGGCTCGTTTACAAAGGCTCTGTGTTATAAATGTGACAAACATTGGGACAAGTTAACATATAACATACTACAAGGTTGGTTGAGTATACCAAAAATACACAGTATGCACATTATCCATAGTACAAAGGTTGACTGAGTACAAAGAAAATACAAAATGTACATGTGTACTACAAGTCACATCAAACTGTTCCCTCAACTCACTGGTGTAGCATTGTTCAATGAGTTTCCTAATCTGTGCAGGGTTTAATTCATTGAATTAGTAAAAGTTTAGTATTGGTTTGCATCTAGCTGTTAGAACTATAAGTTTTATTTTCAGCTGAGTGCTTATGAGTTTTATTTCAGAAGGCAGACTAAACAACTCTTAAGGAATGTTGTGATATTTACAAACAATGCTCTTAAGGAATGCTGTGATATTTATAAACAATGCCATGAAAATGCATTGCATACACCCAGCAAAACAGCTACTGCCATTTCACTAAATGGGTACAAGTGAGTTGAATAGGCAGTGAAGAATGGTTGAAAAAAGTTAAAATCTTAAACAGTTTGAGTTGACACTGCAGTGACATCACAAAAAAAAATGCTGCACCAGTGAGTTGTTGGAATAGTTTAATGTGACTTGTACTGTAGTACCTGTAAGTGCTAGACTGGGGACATGAGTTACAAGATGACTGATTTTGTTCATACTTGGGCTGAGGCTGTCAGAAAGATGACCTTGTCATAAGTTGCTTTAGGGTAGGAGAATGAGAGAGTAGTGGGATATGAAAGGGTGGAGGGAAATGGTTACAGACTTAGGTTAAGTGGGGCAGTCACAGGTGCTGAGTTCTAGTAAATGCTGCTCAAGATTGGTTTTGAAAGGCCTGATTTTCAAACTAGCTAAGAGGTTGGGTGGAAGCTTGTTTAGCCATTTGAGTGCCCTGTACGTAAATGCCTGTTGGGCATGTGCAGTGTGGCAAAAGGGGACCTGGAAGGTGTGGATGGATGTGCTTCTTGAATAGTGCTTGGCTATGTGTCCTAGTTTGGAGGTGGAAAAGTGAAGGGGTGGTACCAGTCCAAGACTAATCTTTGCAAACAGACAGGTTTGATAGGAAATCCTGGACTTGAGGTTCAGCCAGTTTGCAGAGGCATATAGATTACAAGTGTTGGTGCATTGGTGGGCCCCAGTGACAAGTTGTCAGGCTTTGTTAAGAGCAACACTTAGCCTATGGAGTGTGGTGTTGATGGTGGAGCCATAAACAATAAGCCCAAAGTCAATTATTGAGAGGATGGAGCTATTGATGGCTAAGTGAAGAGCTTCCTGAGACAAGCTGTATCTGTGTCTGTATAGCAGCTCTAGCCTGATGCAGACAGCTCTAGATATGAGGTTCACATAATCATTGAAGGATAGGTAGCTGTCGAGTGTTATTCCCAGATATTTAAAACAAAAGACTTGTTCGAGAGGTGTGCTGATATTGTTCATAATAAGTATTTGGGCATTTTTGTGCTTATTGTGTGGGCTAGAGAAGAGCATCACCTTTGTTTTTTTGTAGTTTATGATTAATTTATGTTCAGAGAACTAGGCCTCAAGTGAAGTGAAACTGTGTTGCAGGCTGGTGACAAGGATTGCTGGACAGCACTGGCTGGTGACAAAAATGCATTGTCAGTGAATAGGAGCAGGTTGGTGGGGCAGGCTTGGGGAAAGGTGTTAAGGAAGAGGCTAAAAAGTAGAGGACCCAGGACTGAACCATGAGGTACACCTGAGCATACATGATAACTGATGGAGAGGATATCAAGTATTTTCACCATCTGGCTTCTGTTCTCAAGGTAGTTTTTGAAGCAAGTTATAACATCTGAGAGTCCGAGGGTGGGTAGGGACTTAAGAAAAAGGGTGTGATTGACAGTGTTAAACACCTTTGTGAGGTCAATGTATATCACCCCCACAAGGTGCCTGCAGTCCATGGACTTATGAATAAAGTCAGTGTACTCCAGTACAGCAGTTGTGGTACTATGTCCCTTATGAAAGCCATGTTGTTGTCAGATGCATTGTAAGTTACAGGTGGCAAGATACTCAGTCATCTGTTCAGCAACAATGTGCTCAAGTGCTTTAAAGCTGGGTGGCAAGATGGAGATTGGACGGTAGTTAGAATGTGTAGCCCTGTCTCCAGACTTGTAAACAGGAGTCAGAAGAGCCACTTTCCAGAGTGTGGGGAATTGATCTAGCTGGAGGGATAGTTTGAGTACCTTGGTGAGAGATAACAGGACTGCATCAAGAGTGAGGCAGAGCATTTTAAAATCAGTGGTATTGCTACTAAACTGCGATTTCCCAAGAACTCGCAGTAGGTGTTTATTTGCTGCCACAGCAGTAACTGACCTAAAATAGAAGGGTAGAACTTTAGGTTTGGACTAATATCTTGGTTGCAACCTTTATCTGGAGGGGCATCAAAGAAGCTGGCAGGAAGTATCCCACTCAGGTCAATGAAGGCAGCATTGAAAATATCTGCAATTTCTTTTGGATCCTCGATGGTAGTGCCATTTGTATTGACCACTGAAGGAGGGGATTTGCTGGGTTTTCCAATGAGGGTTTTCATGTTCTCCCAGAATTTTTTGCTGTCACTCCAGGTTGGAGAACAAGTCCTGGACATGGGTAATTTTAACGAGATGTACTGCATGGGTACAGGCATTTCTTGCTTCCTTGTAATGTTGCCAGTTTTTAGGCTTGTTAGTGGTGTGCGCAATGTGCTAGAGGTGGTCACGAGAAACCATCATGTTAAGGAGGGGTGCAGTGATCCAAGGGTTGTTAGATCCCCTGCTTTTTGGTGTTCTGAATAGGGCAAAAAGGTCACAGGATTTTTTAAATATGGAGATAAAGTGACTGAAAGCTAGATCAACACTTATGGCCATGTGGACTGGAGACCAGTCACACTGGTGGAGGTACCTTTGAAATTGCTCAAGTTGTCCTCACTTGAGTATACACTGGCAGAACAGTTTAGTGTGGCTCTTGAGGCACTTTGTTAACCAGTGACAGGTGATGTGGGAGTGGTTGCTGAGGGAGTCAGACAATACCACAGTGTCAACAATCCTGTCAGGGCAGTTGGTAAGAACAAGGTCAATTAGTGTGCAGGTTCCAGTTCTGTAATTAATCCTGGTTAGGGTTTGGACCAATTGTGTGAGGTCAACAGTGGCAGCAGCATCCTTAAATGTGCCAGCATCTGGAGAAAGTCAATAGATGCTAAAATCGTCAAGTGCAACCGCCTCCATTTGGCTCGACAGCTTAGTAATGTAGCCCAGAACAACAAAGAATATTATCAGTCAGGGAACAAAGACTATATAGACAATTAAGCCTCAGTGAAAACCACTCAGAAAGTCTATATAATTCACAGTGATGAATAGAATAAGGCAATTCAAAAGCAAATCTACAGATGCCATGAAAAACAGGTAAGGAGAGATGAATCTCTTTTAGACAAATTTGAAAAAAGAAATGAATTATAATTTAACTGGGGAAGTAATACACCTCTGGCTATTGCCTTCCTAGCTGGTAGGATTAACAAGGATTGAAACTTAAACAAAACAACCAATATTTGATTTACTTGACGAGAAATATAATTTACATGATTGGAAAAGGTTACATTTTGGTCCAGCAGGACTCCCAGATATCTAAATTGATTTGCCTGTTCCATTTTATTTCCCAGTCTATCCATTATCAACAAGTTCTAAACTCTATTGAGTCTTAATCTAGACCCAAAAAGCATACATTTGTATTTTTGTGCTATTTAGTGGCAAATTATTTCCTTGTAATCAACTACACAATTCACCAAAGTCTTTACTTAAAGACTCATTAATTAATTCCACTGAAACTGAACTTTTATACAGAATAATATAATCTGCATAAATCAAACAATTTCTACATTACAACAGGGATGGGACAATATCCATAAATAAGGTAAACAAAAGTGGCCCCAGGATAGACCCCTGGGGCACTTCCTGTTGTAAGAACCTATAAGCAGAAAAAGTTCCATTTAATCCTACTTTTAAATGCCATTCAGTTAAACAACTATGAAACCAATCAAGTGATATTTCTGCTAAACCATAGTTCTGGATCATCCTGATCAGCAGGGGATGGTTCACTAAATCAAAGGCCTTGGACAGGTCCATGAACACAGCACCAGTGAGCAAACCTTCATCCATGGCTACACTGGTGTGGTTCGTGAACCTGGCCAAGGCAGTGCCCATCCCATGAAATATCCAAAACCCATGCTGATCAGGAGTCCTAACACCAGTATCCTGTAAATAAACAGAAAGGTGTTCTCTAAGTAGTTTTTCAAAAATCTTACCTAGAGGTAGCAGAAGAGAAATGGGACGATAATTGTCCATATCTGCTCTGCTACCAGATTTATAAATTGGTTTGATTACTGTTTGCTTCCATTCATTAGGGAAGCACCCAGTAAACAATGATAAATTAAAAATAGAAGTAAGTGGATAGGTAATATATTCAGATATTAATCTTAAGAACCTATGCTCCATTCTCTAGCACTAGAGCTGATTGACATTTGTTTTAATAATCTATAAACCTGATGTGGTTCTATAGCTGAGAAATAAAAAGAACCTGCATTTAAAATATTGCAAGACTGTCCATTTACACTCAAATCTAAATTAAAAGTTTGAGTATATTTGGACAAGTCAAGAAATGTGTCCAAAAAAGACTCACAAATCTCCTGAACATCAATTATTTCATGGCCATGCTTGATAAAGACTTCTGTGGTTTCTTTCTTAGATGGATTAATTATAGAATTTACTGAGAATGAAAATGTTCTTGGGTCATTTAGACCCAAGGTTTGTAAGTTCTGAAAAAAACTTGATTTGCTTTGTCTAATTTTTATTTTACATTAATTTCTGAGCTTCCAATAACTATTAAACTCTTCCATTGATTTGGTTACTTTATAAAGTTTCCAAGCTGCATCTCTTAATTTCATTAAATGAAGCAAAGGAGCAGTAATCCATTTATTTAAAGTACCCCTAACTCTCCTAACCACTTTGGGAAAATGTTTGTTTTGCAACTCCAAGAGAATAGTTGTAAAATATATAACTGCATTATCCACATCAGGAATTGCATCTAGAAAAGTCCAATCATGCTTTTGTAAATCAACAAGGAGCTCTCTACTTACGTAATTCACAAATTTAAGATATGATATTATATATTCATCCTATGTTGTTAATAAAATACTCAATATAATAGACTCATCACAGTTCTGAATTGATGACACAATGGGTCCTAACCGTCTCTTCCTTTGTTTCTCATATCAGGGACACCTTACTACCACATGGTCTACATCTTCCTTCTCACTCCCTGAGCAAAAACACATTAAAATTTATTTGGTCTAATAATTTGTTCTATCTAGTGTATAATACATTGGAGTCAAAGGACTGAACCCTCAATTTAGCATATGCTTTCCTTAAACAATTGTCTTCCAATATTTCAAGATAATATCTACATCTATGTTGCAGATCATTCTGACTATACCATATTGCATATCTTGAGATCTTTATACTATTCATATCCACTTTGTTATATTGTTCCATGAGTACATTTTTAATATACCTTTTGTATTGATCCATTATTACAATATTTTTTGTGTTAATGTAAGGAGTTGCTTCTGACCTATGGATGATAGAATCTTATCAACCTTTACTAACCAGGGGGACTTCCAGAAGTAATTTTTCTGCCAAAAAATGTTTTTCATCCAAACATTTCCTGGCTAACCTATCCTCAGGCAGCTTACTAAGCCTTATTCAGAAATTTCTTGTGTGAGATTCAGCTAAAGCCAGCAGATTTGAGAGCCCTAATTCAGCTCAGATGAAAGCTGGCGGTATCATCCTAGGAAACCCCAAAGCTGGCCTCAGTATTCACATGCTTATCTTTTTCTAGTAGACTTACATATTTACAGTCCCATAATTCTGACCCATATAATATCAGAGCATTGAATTTTGCTTCCATAGCCCTTATTAATAGTCTCATTGAGGATCCCCCATATCTAAAATCAAATCTGCATAATGCAAGCATTGTATTAGATACCTTTTTTAACAACACATCATACTGTGATTTCCATGATAGAGTCTTAGAAAAGGTAAATCCTAAGCAGAGATATTCATTTGTTTCTTGCATCTGACTGGAATTTATAAACCACTTAAACATATTAGTTTTATTTCCAAAAATCAGAATCTTGGACTTATTCATATTCATTTTTAAGGACATGTTTTTTTCGAATGATTGTAAAAAATGTAAATTTTTTTGCAAACTGGATGACATCAGAAAAAATACGATAATATCATCCATATACACAAGCCCTGGAAAGCATTCTAAGCCAATTTTTGGTGAATGTGAATTAGATACATCTAGGCTTGTCAAAAACATATTTATATATATGGCAAATAATGTGGGAGCAAGTATGCACCCTTGCAGCACCCTTCTATTTGTCATAAATGTTTGGGAGAGATTTCATGAAAGATCCATTCTTTCTTGTGCCCAAGTGTTGGAATATAAAAGTCTTATTGCATTTATTGTAGTTAAAGATATACTCCAGTCAGTCATGGTTTTCCATAACTTACTCTGATTTATAGTATCGAAAACAGTAATAAAATCTATATAGGTTGCAAATAATATCTGTTTCCATAATCTAATATATTTTAAACAAAGATTGTACAATACATAACAATCATCTATAGTAGAGAAATGCTGGCTAAACCCAGCCTGCGGAGGTGAAAGATCTCCAGTTGCCTCTATTTCTAATAATAATCTACATTCACATAGGAAAAACTAGTGTAATGTTATCTAAAGTAATAGCACTTTTTTGAGGTGGATGGAGGTTTTTCCCCATGATTCCTGGCTGACTTACACTGAGCAGGCTCCAGTATTAGTCTATCTCTATGCATCTGAGTCAGAGTTGTCAGAGCAGTTAGATTTGCAGAGCTGCAATCTTTATCAATCCTTGAAAAAGCAAACCTGAAGATCTATTTTTTTTTCCTGACAGACCATTGTTAGTGTTATGTTTGCAATGTCTTCAGTCTACTGAGTGTATTTAGCAAGTTTTAATTTTATGATAGGAAACTCATTAAGGAAAAATGAAATACATGTTTTTCTGAGCTTTAAAATATAGCATATGATCCAGAAGGAGGCCCTGCATTATCTGCAGCATTGCTGCATGCTTGCAGTGCTATAGTTCCCATGTAACAGCACTGAAATTCACTGTATAGTCATAGTACCAACTAAAATTGTACAGAAAAATTGTGCTAGCAGCTGTGTATTAAAAGAAAGCATGAGTTTTTTTTATGAGTAGTCAATAGCAGTACAAGCACCCCACTCAAGCTTGGGTCATGAGTCATGTACAGCAGTGTAAAAAGCATGAAGGCCTTTAATTCCCAAGTGCCAACACTGAAATTTACCATACAGCAGTAATGCCAGCAGAAACAGGGAAATTGTGCTAGTAGATGTGGACTGTGATCAGTCAGTAGAACATGCATCTTGCTTATAATGGGGTCCTTTGTCTTCAGTGCTCTAATTCCTAAGCATCAGCAATGAAAGTGGGCATACAGTAGTGGCACAAGCCACAATTATACAGGGATTAGAGATGGGTGAAGTTAGGAAAATTCACTCTGTGAATTAATCCATGAATTTACCGCAATTTGCAGAGTGCAGATCACGTTTTGCTGTGAAGTACAGAATTTAGTCTGCAAAGTGTAGAATTTTGTGGCTGAAAATCCACACTACATGGTGAAAACTTCATGATTTGGGGTTGTAGTCTAAATTGCTCAGACCAGAGAAAACTGCGAAACTCTGCAAATGCGAATTTCGGCCACTTTGTGGCAACTTTGCTGGCAAATTAAAACTTCAGCATATCTCTGACATGGATATTGAGTAAAGCTGTGCAGAACGTGGAATTCTGCTGGCAGAATTCACGTGGAATGTCAATTCAATTTCTGAAGTGATTTTTGAAATTTCATATTAAATTTTGCAGAAATTTTGAAGAGCATTTGTATGTATACCATGGAATAATTATCTGCAGATCATATAAACCGCAGAATAATTTTTTGTGGATTTTTGTAAAGGAATCTGCAGTTTATGTAATAAGTTGATTACTAATCCATGAAAACAATTTCACTTTCAAAATTTAAGAATTCTGTCACCAGCATAATTGCAAAGAATTAGGTGGAATTTTCCCAAATTCTGAAGAATTGTGTTCCGTCAGATTTGAAAATCCTGCACACCACTAATACTGAGATAACAGCTATATAATGAACAGAAGACAGTTTATTTTCTTTGATCAGCCACTAGCAGAACAAACATACCATGCATATGTGGCCCTGCAGCATGCGCAGCAACATGGTTTGGAGAACAGGTAGTCAGCACATCTCAGTAGATACTGGGGTGCCAGAAAAAAATGGTAGCCAGCCCTATAGCAGTCATTCATGAATTACTGAACATGGCACTCCAATGATAACATGCACACAGTGAAGTTCGTCTGACTTAGCATCCTCTGATGAAGGCCATAGAAGTAAGACAAAATGCTGGGGCTATCGCTGACCTCCAGATTTTCTGTTTGTGTTTGCAATAAATATCCTTTTGTTAAATCTGCTACAAGCTTCACTGTGTGCCTTTGTTCACTGTAGTGCTGAATGCTGTGATTCCTGAACAGCAGCAGCATGATTTGCATGCAGTACTGTAATTCCTAAGAGTCAGCAATGAAAACCACCATACAGCAGTAGTGTCAGCAAGAACTGTGCAGGGATATTGAGCTAGAAGCTATATATTAACATGAAAACTTTTTTTGTGATCAGCCAGTATCAGTAAAAGCACACCACTCATGCAGAGGTCCTCTGTCATGCTCAGTAGTATGATATGCATGCAATGCTGCAATTCCCAAGTATCTGCACTGACGCTCACCATATAGTCATGGTGCCAGCAAAATTCTACAAGAACATCTTACTAGCATCTTTATATTAAGTAGAGAGGCATGGCTTGACACCCACAAGATGGCAGCCTAACCCTTTTAGCTCTCAAAGCTATCAGTATTATCCATTAAAATGCTTCAGGTTTCTGGTGACTTACCTTTTTGCCTTTTGGATCAGCTGAAAGGGGATCTCCTCAGCTTCACTTTGGAGAAAACAGCTTCTAAATCAAACCTTCACAGTCAGAGTAATCCTTGAGTAAAAAGTGTCCCTTTGTGGTGCCACCTTAGTTTGACAGTATGGAACACACTGGCCCCAGTACCTCAGCATCAACCATGGTGGAAATTAAAGGGGTGTTTGAAATGCTTGTGGGACAAATCATCAAACTTGAAATAGCTACCCAGTGTACTAACTCTGTCATCATTCAACTTGAGGGCCATTTAAATGTGGCAGAACTGCGAATAGCCCCCATGGAGGACACCTCTGACAGACTGCTGTCCCAAAACATAACCGGGCAATATGGCTCCTCTCAGAAAAAGTGAACAATCTAGAGAACAGGGGTCAGAGGAACAACCTCCACTTCATTGGTTTTCCTGATATGTGAGGGTAAACATCCGATTCAATTTAGGCAAAGTGCTCTTCAGGAACTTTTCCCTCAGGATTGCACTGCCATCATTGAACTAGAGTTCGCAATTCCCTTGCCCCAGTGCCAAAACAGTGAGAATGTCCTCACTCATTCCTTAACTGCTTTCTCTGGTACACAGATCAAGAAAATATACAGTATTCACTTGGGGAAGATAGCAATGGAAGCCTTACTGGAGAGGCCATAGCATTAAATTTTTCAAGACTTTTAGGTTGAACTTTCCAACAAAAGCAAGGCATACATCCCAGTCAGAAAAGCTCTGATGGAGCTTGGAGTCCCATACTCTGTTTGATATCCAACCTCCCTGTGCCTTAACAGAAACAGAGGTTCATAGGTTCATAGATTATTTACAAGCTCAATGGGCTAAATACCCTTTTAAGAGCTTGCCACTCATTTTAAGAGTAGTATTCATATTTTCTTTCTGCCATATGTAACTCTAAAACTGTCTTAAATGTTTCAAAATCTGTACTTGAAACTACATAGGATGGTAGACTGTTCCATGAACTTACAATTCTTTGTGTAAAGAAATTACTTTGTTTTGTGCTTCAGATATTTTCACCTAAAATCTTACAGCCATTATTTTTTGTATTTATTTTCCCGTTGTAAAAGGTTAATCCGATTGTCGATGCAAGATAATTATCTTTTGAAGCTCTATATGTAAGGCATAGGTCTCACCGAAGTTGTCTATATTTTGCCGAGTATAGATTTAAATCCTTGAGTCTTTCACTATATTCAGGTGTTTTTAGTTTTTTTATCTTTTTAGTATATTTACGCTGTATTCATTCTATAAGTTTATTGCTTCTACAGCTCTGAGGTTTGTTTAACTGAGATGCATACTCCAGGTGTGGCCTAACAAGGCTAGTGAATAATGGTAACAAAATTTTCTGATCTCTGCCACAGTAGCAGCCACAGACATTACCAGCTATTTCCCGAAATTCCTGTGATATTTCTAGAGAAAACTCCTAGTTTCTGCATTATCACAGTGGGGCAGCAGAGAGAAACTCTTTAGAAATTTTGTGAAATATCTGGAAATAGTTGGCAATGTCTGTGGCTACTACTGTATGTATATTTGTTAATATTGATCAAATGATACAATGGCATTTTTTTACATTAGTAATGGTATTTGTTTCAAACTGAAGATGATTAGAGATGATTATACCTAGATCTTTTCCTTTGCTTATTGTTTGTAGAATAGAATTTCCTAATTTATATTGAAAGTAAGGATTTTTTCCCAAAATGCATGACTTTGCATTTGCCTGAATTAAAATGCATCTGCATTTTATTGCCCCATGCCATGAGGTCATCCAAATGGGTTTGGATATAGAGGATAATGGCTGGGGATCGGGTGATAACCATGCTGTAATCACCTCGAGTGGTTGCTAGGGCAACATGGTAAACCTCGAGAGTGCAGCTCGAGAGGTTTACTGTAGCCCTAGCAACCACGAGAGGTGATTTCAGAGTGGTTGTCACCCGATCCCCAGCCATCATCTTTTATAGTGTATGGTCAAAAAAACACTGTTTGCATTCTATGTGTGAGAATTATGAAACTCTGGTGCATTCTTTTTTCTTATGCCACTGTTTGGAAGTTCTGAAGTGTGGTTAACAACTTTTAAAATTCTAAACAGTGCATAACAAAGCTGTGTGACTGCTGATTATGGTGGTTAATAGGCACTTACCATACATTATATTTTTGTTATCATTTTCTTTGGTTATTAACCCCCCCCCACACAATTTCACAATTGTCAGCATATATTGCTAACCACACTTTATCTGAGATTGGCATTGTAGCTACTAATATATTAAAGAGGGTGGGACCCAAAACAGACCCCTGGGGTACCCTACTAGTCACACCTCCCCAATTTGAACAGATTCCTCTGATTGCTACTTGTTGTTGTCTATTGTTTAACCATGAATTTATCCAGCTTATGATATTTGTTGGAGATCTATCCTCTGAAGTTCTTGGATCAATATAGCATGTGATTCCTTGTCAAAAGCTTTTGTGAAATCAAGATAGATTACATAGCTATATGTACCTTTATCCAGGGCCTGACTTATTGATTCAAAAAAGTACAATTGGTTTGTTTGGCATGATCTTCCAGAGACAAAACCATGTTGAGTATAGTATATTAAGCCTAATTTTTGTATGTATTCATCTATCAGTTTTTGTAAGAGTCTTTCCATAATTTTACCAACAACAGAAGTCAAAAGTTATAGGTAGTGTTCCCATTTACCCCATCTGTACTTGATTCAAGTACAAATTATGAAATTCAAGTACATTTTTGTGTGAAAGGGTACACTGTACCCCCATAATTCTGTTTGAAGTATATGTACCCCACAAATATTTTGTACAAATGGTAAAATGAACCCTTATAATTTATTTTGTGCCCCTGATAATTTTTGGAGAGGGTGCAGTGCACCCCCAGATCTGCAACCTTAATGGGAACACTGGTTATAGGTCTATAATTTTTTGGTTCATCTTTTTTCCCTCCCTTATGTAATGCAGTTACAGTTGCCATACACCAATCTTTAATGGTTTTGCCTTCTTGAATTGATTTATTATAGAGCATTGTTAGTGGTCCACTAACCTCTACAGATAGTTCTTGTAGTAATCTGGGGGTTATGCCGTCAGGTCCTGGTGAGCTATTTACCTTAAGTGAATGAATAATGTTTTTAACTTCTGAGTCAATCATTTTTATTTGGCACCCAGGGATTGATTGTATAGGGTCTGTACAGTTCACTTTAGGTTCAAAAACACTAATAAAATAATTATTTAGTGTTTCACCTATATCTTCTTCTTTGGTAATTACACCCTTTTCTATCCTTAGGGGTCCAATTGTCTGTTGTTGACCTTTGAGAGTACCTATGTAATTATAACAATTTTTTTGTATTATCTTTAACTTTATTAACTAATTTTAGCTCTAGATTATTTATTTTGCCCTTTTGATTGTTGTCTTCATATTTTTATTACACATCCTTAATTTTTCCATTGAGACTTGAGTTTTTTTTTATATATATTTCTGAAACAGTTTTTTCTTTTTGTTTATCAATTTGCATATTTTATTGTTCCACCAAGGGGGAATCCTTTTGTTTGTATTATACTTTTGCATTTTAGGAACATATTGATCAATACACCATAGTAACTGTTTTTTGATTTTATGCCAGGTCTGCTCCAGATCTATATCTGCAAGTTCTTTTTTCCAGTTCCATGTTTTAAGATGATGCCATATTTTCTGGTAATTGGCCTTATGAAAGTCCTTTACTAGTGCATTTCCTTTTATTCTCCAGTATTTGTTTTTATATTTAACTGCTACCATGTTATGATCAGAGTCTTCAAGAGGAGGTAATGACTTTATTTTATGGAACTTCTCCTGGCAGTTGGTTAAAATAAGGTCTAATGTGTTTTCTCCTCTTGTAGCAAAGTAAACCAATTGTTCTAGGTTCAACTGAATAAATAGATCTATAAATGTATTTTCTAAGGAAATGTTGCTTTTCAAGGTTTTCCAATCTATATGCGGCAAATTAAAATCACCCATTAGAATGTAATCTCCTATAATATCTTGTAGTTCTAATTGTTCTACTAAATCTATATTATGTTCTTGTGTCAAATTTGGTGGATGGTCTACTAATCCTACAGTCAAGTTATTGTTTCCATACATAACTTTAACCCAGATACATTCATTTTGATTATCATTATCAGTAGAGATCACATAAGCTTTTAGATCTTCTTTTATACAGTATACAGTAAATGGCAATTCAACCACCCTTACATTCTGCTCTATTTTTGTAAAACCTTTTATAGCCAGCTATATCCATATTCCAATTATTTTCCATTCCCCATGTTCCGTTTATGCCATAAATTGTTGTATTTTCTTCTTTTAGTATTATTTGTAACTCCTCAATTTTAGCCTTTAAACTTCTGGCATTTATAAGTAGTATACCCATATCTTGTTCTAATTCAGCCTCATTTATGCATATCTCTCCTATATCCTTTATCATTTTGTCCATTTTATTCACTGGAGTTTGTGGTATTTCTTTACTTGCTATTTTATATTAATTTTTTTTTTTTGCCATTCAGCTTTTATTGAAGTTTCCTTGCAGAGAATACATCCAAGTGACAGAAAACATACACTGCTTGACATGTGTAACTCTATACAAATTAGAACACATGATTACATACATATGTCTTTTAGCAATAGGATCCATTAAATGCCTATTTCATAACTACTCCCCCTACCCTCCTTACCCCCCCTTCATCCCAGCACAGAGCATAAAACATCTCTTTCTAATAACTTCAGACAAGGAAGAAAACACCTAATTTTTGAAGAGAATATAATGTATATAGGGGACCCCAAATCTTGTCAAAACTTGGTAATTTATTCTGAAGGATAGCTATGGTTCTTCCTGTTCTCAGATTAGTGAGTAGTTCCTGCAACCACTCTGTGTAAGTAATCACTTCTGTATCTTTCCAATGTTTGAGAACCACCTTCTTAAGAGATGCCGAAATTAAGACCATATGGTATCTCCTATTTCTTACTGGGATATGAGCAACATCCCCTAGCATGCATATCTCCGGAGTAAAACATTCACTCAGACCAAGCAAGGGGTCCACCCTCCTTTTGATAGTAGCCCAGAGTGGCATTATCTTGGGACATTTCCAAAAAATGTGCAAAAGATCCCCACAACCTAGATGGTATCTAATACATATGGAAGAGGATGCCACACCAATCCTTGCCAACTTCTGGGGAGAATAATAAATATTATGCAATAACCTAAACTGCATCAATCGAGTCTATCTTGGAGGATATATTTGTGGCAGCTTATCCATATTGATGCCCAGTTAAACACTTTATCTGGGAATAAGGATTCCCAGAAGGAAGTCGGTGCAAAGTTTTGGGAATAAACCCAGTTAAATAAAGTAAGGTGCAACTTAGCCACCGCATGTGCTGAACCCGCTAATGGAACTAAGTCTATTTGAAAGTCCACCTTGGCGGTAGTTACTGGACTTGGTCCCAGCACCTTTAACACAAGATGCCTAAGTTGAAACACCTTAAAAATTTCTGTATTTGGGAGGCGATATTTAGCCAGGATATCGACTGATGTGAGTAAGTGTCTATCTGCCATCATTAACTCCCCTAATTGACACTCCCCCAGTTGAGATAGCCAATAGCTAGTTAAAGGCTTACCTCCAATTAGGAACCGGGGATTCCTTTTTATAGGTTGACGTGGATCCCTAATATGGTTATATTTTAAAAAATCACATAGTTGTGAATGAACCTTCACTGATATACCTATTGGAGAGTTTCAGAGCACAGGAGGTAAAGATTTAGGGTTAATGTACAGTAAGGCATTTGGTACAAGGCCTTGCTCTTTAATACATGATAACTCCACCTGCAACCATAAAGGTGTGTAACCATCATGCTCACGGGGGATAGGCTCTTGTAGCCATCTAAGATATTTATTTACATGGCTAGCCCAATAATATAGACTGAAGTGGGGAAGGCTCAACCCACCAATTAATTTAGGAGCAGATAATTTATGACATGCCATCCTGGCTTTCTTGTGATTCCAAATGAAGTTGGTAATAATTCCATGGATTCTCTTAAACCAGGAGAGTGGGAGCCATAAATTTAACATATTTAATGGATAAAACAACAGGGGAAAAATATTCATTTTGATTATATTAGTTCTCCCCCATAAAGACAGTGGAAGCATTGCCCACCTTTTAAGATCTAATTCAATTACGCGTACCAGGGAGTCCAGGTTTAACTGTTGTATCGTACTGGATTCCTTGCAAGGCTGAGTCCCAAATATTTTATGGTCTCAGAACTCCAGGCCAAACCTAGGGCAATAATCTTGTGTTTAAAGGTTCTATTGTTAAGAGGGAAAACTAATGTTTTCTCCATGTTAAGCTGATAGTTAGCAACATCACTAAAATTCTGTATAATCTTTAATAAAACCAGTATGGACCTGGCCGGATGTGATATATGTAATAAAAGGTCATCTGCATATGCTGTTATTTTAACAGTATGGCCCTGCACTTGAATACCATACACTTCCTGGTCTAATAAAATCTTCTTAATAAGGGGTTCGAGGTAAAGATTAAAAAGGAGAGGAGATAAGGGGCTACCTTGCCTGGTGCCCACATATAATCTGAAGGGATCTGAGATGACCCCGTTACAAGAGATTCTGGCAAAAGGTTCCCTGTACAGGAACTTAATCCAATTCAAGAATGCCATAGGGAAACCAAATGTCTTCATTGTGACTAAAAGATAGTCCCAATAAACTCTATCAAAAGCTTTTTCTGCATCCAGGGAGATCAGCACCCTAGGTTGGTCTGACTCCCTGGACACAGAAAGGACATGAGCCAGTGTCCTTAAGTGATATCCTGATGATCTCCCTCTCATGAAGCCAACCTGCTCAATCCCAATTAAATCAGGTAAAATTTTAGAGATGCGATCAGCCTATATTAATTTTTATTAATAGTGCTATCCTGGAGATAGCTCTCCCTCCTCTTGTTCAGTTTAAACTTTTTTATATCTGTTCTGTTAGGTGTTTCCCCAATAACCTGCTTCCCCTTCTAGTCAGATGCAACCCAGCATAAGAATAGAGGTTTGATTTCCCATAAAATTGTTCCCAATGTGTTATACATGTTGGGCTGGATATTCAAAAGGGTTGCGCCATGTGCAATAGGGTTGCATCTGCGTAAGTCCAAATTGTGCCATTCTGCCATAGTCAGCAGGAGGCAGTTGTGCCCCCCAAGGCAAGCTGAGCAACAGTGCAATGCAAATGAATGCATGCTGAACTGGAGGGGGAGGAGCCATGCATAAACTGCACAGCCCAATATTCAGCGGGCTGTGCAGAGTTGTGCAGGCGCAACCCCCAACCTGCACCTGCACAACTTTGAGCCAAAAAATGGAATAAGTCAAGGGCCACCCACAGGTGAGCTGCTGCATTGCAGGTGCAACACAGCAGCTGCCACCTGTGGGTGGCCTCAACTCTCCTGTGTCCCCCTGCAGCCCAATCGTGGGCATATAGTAACCCCCTCCCCCAACTGGCCTGATCGCAGGCAAAAGTGACAAATAACACCCACCTCCCACCAGCCCGATCACGGGCAGCAAAAAGTAAACCCCCCCAAGACCAAATCCCTGGTGGTCCAGTGGACCACTAAGCCCAATCGCAGGCAGCAAAGTGATTAAACCTCCCCCAAAGACCAAATCCCTGGTGGTCCAGTGGACGCTAAGCCTGATTATGGGCAGCAAAGTAATTAAACCTGCCCCAAGACCATATCCCTGGTGATCTAGTGTCTCCCCACCCCACCCACCCATGAAGCCCACCACCCCTCCCCGGCAGCTGGCGGGCGGCAGCATCCACCGCCTGCAGCCCGCCACCCACCAACTGACTGCCCAGTAGGGCTGCATGTCCATTGGTGCAGAGCAAGAGCCAATGGGTGTGCAGCCCATACTGTACAAGGCAGTCCAGATATGTGAATGAATAGATTCATTCCGTGTCTGGACTGCCTTGTACAGTATGGGCTGCACACCCGTGCTCTTGCTCTGCACCAATAGGCATGCAGCCCTACTGGGCAGTCAGTCAGTCGACGGTGGAGGGGTCAGGCAGATGGGATGCTGCCACCCGCCCGCTGCCGGGGAGCAGGGTGGTGGGGCTTAGTGGTGGGAGGGAGGGACACTAGATCATCAGGGATATGGTCTTGGGGGTGGTTTAATCACTTTGCTGCCTGTGATCAGGCTTCACGGTCCACTGGACCACCAGGGATATGTTCTTGGGGGTTGAAACTTTGCTGCCCGCGATCGGGCTTCACGGTCCACTGGATCACCAGGGATATGTTCTGGGGGGGTGGGACTCTGTGCTGCCACTATCGGGCTGGTGGGGGGTGTATTTTACAATTATGCCCACGATCGGGCTGGGGGGTTATTTAACCTTATGCCCGCAATCGGACCAGTTGGGGGGACGTGGGATTTTCACACTTTTGCCCACAATCAGGCTGCAGGGGGCATCGGTCCCCGATGGCTGCTGCCTGGCAGGGCACCAGGCGCAAGTCCTCAGGGATCGGTGCACTTGCATACTAATGGCATGCAAATGGGGCCATAAATAGATGCAAATGGCCCCCCCTGCGCCTTGCATGAATTATGGCCCCATTTGTATGTCACCTTTTGAATATGGGAGATTTGCGCATGGCGCAATGGTACTTGTGCCCCCGCTACTTGAATGCTCCACTCTGACCACTTGCGGTGGCGCAAGTTCCACTGCGCCATGCACAGTGGCTGTGGCCGGGGGGGTGATATTCAAAAGAGTTGCTCAATAGCGCAACTCCTTTGAATATCACCCCGGCCACACCCCTGAGCAATTATTTTGTGCAGTGCAAGGGCTTGTGCCACAAAATAGCGCAGTTTGAATAACCAGCCCATTATGCCTTGTTCCATGCACCATTTTCTAATCCAGTTATTAATGTTTCATATTTTTAATTGGTGCTCTCTAGATGCTTTTGGAATCGGAAGTATTTCTGAAATAACCACTTCACATCTCATTTCAATACACTTATTTGTAAATGAAATAAGATCTTGTTTAATACCCTGGCTTGATGCATTCCGGGTATCATTTGATCCAGCAAGGAAAATTACCAATGGATTCACTCCTGTACCTTTTAATATATTATCAGTAATTTTGGTAATGTCTTTTATTCTTGCTCCTCTGAAGCTTGAGTGTGTTCTAGTTTGTTTGTCTATGTCACAGATAGCTCGATCCAAGTGCTTAATGATTGAGTCTCAAAGCACTACTACTTCTCTGGTGATTAACGTATCTTCAATCGGCACATGAAAAGTGTTTTGTTCACATTCTTCTCTCAAATCTATTAGTAATTTTTCATTTGTTGTTTTATTTTGCCTGAATATGTCTGAGAGTTGTGCCATGTGTTCTATTGACTCTATTTTGCCTTCTTTTTCACAGGTTTTAGTTAGGGGTTTACTGCCATATTGCATTTTCTCACACAGTAAGGGGTCAAACTGATTTAATAAAGGCAGCTGAAAATGTTCAGCTCTACTACCTTTCCTAGTGATCTTGGAAGTCTGTACTTCATACCATTCGTCATCTGTACCCTCTGAGTTTTCCTCATCTCTTATTCTTTTTTTGAATTTTTTATTAGTGTTTCCATCATTGTTACTAATACTTGTGACTGAACATAAGCCTCCTACTGATTTCTGTTGATATTGTTTTGATTGTTTTTCCATAATGCGTGTATGCGTCTTCTGAGGTTTGAGTTTTTTCACATTATTTTTGGTTTTTTGTCCTTGTTTATGTTTGCTTGGGTCCTTATTATTTGTTTTACCTTTGATGATACTCGCTACTGTATTTAGGGCCACTGCAGTTTTAGCTGTGCCTGAGTAATTTGCATCTAGCACAAGCTTTTTTGCCATCTCTAGTTGTTTCTGGTCTAGAACCTGTAGTCTTAAAGAAACATATTTAGCTCTATCTGTAGCCGAAGATTGTACCTGCATTTATTACAAATAAATGTTTCCTTATGTATGATCTGTGTTATTGTGTGCATTTTACATTCAGCAAATAGTACTCCCGTACTTCCCTCAATGTTAACAGTGTGTTTCTGTTTGTCTAGAATATAATTTCCCATAGGATTCATATTATATTTTTAAGGGTTCTTGAATTTGTCCACTCCTTTTGCAAACAGAAATGTTACAATACTGTCCTGACTGTATAGTCTGACTTGTTTATATCTACTCCCTTTACTAGTATCTGTACTGCGCGTCCTTACTTTATACTTTAGAGGATGTATCACTTATTTACTGACCTTGGTCCCTCAGACATGCAAAACATGTGTCTAAACCTGCGTGTCTTTGCTGCTACCTGGCACACATCACTAAGTGCACGCTCTGTCCTGGCTTGCAATACTTGTCAATTGGTTAGTATTTATATGTGAAATGACCCAGAAATTTATCCCAGTGTTACCAAAATGCTCGGAGATAAAAGAGCTGGCTTTCAAATCAAAGTAAGTGTCACACAACTAAAAACAGTTATACAGCTAAAACACACAGAGCAGGTTGCACAAAATTGAAAAATGTGGTCAAAACAAACAGGCTGTAGTCCTCTCAGTTCTAGCAAAGAAAACTCTAACCTCTCTTCCTGTTTAAAAACAGGCTTCCAAATGAGATTAGAGGTACAATATAAAATACTGAGACAGTCTACAGTTTCATATATGCACAAGCTCTTTGACAGGCTTTTCAGGAGTAGCTGCAATATAGTGATGAATAGTGATATAGGAACCTATAGTACTTATAGCTTATGCCAGTACCAAAGACAGTGTCCCCCTTTCCCCTGCTGCCCCACTGGACACAGCAGACACGTGATGTGCATGTCTCTGTGCACATCTCTGTATGTGGCAACGTGCACGCTCACCCTACTCATCTTGCCCTGCTCACCGCAGGTGGACCTTATATGTCAGTCATGTAACCTGGAAGTATCCTGGGGTCACATAGTGAGGAAAATAACAAAATAGCCCCAAATTAGTTTTAAATATCTAATAAAGCCACAAACATGTGACAACGCAGCATTGGCTGGAGCCTACATTTAAAAAAATATGGTCCCATGTGAACATAGTCTCCCATAAACCCAGAGGTCAGCAGCATTCCCCGTAGGCCTCTGTGGGCACTGTAGACACCACCCTGGCACTCACCAACAGTGCTCTTTCCCATCAGAACTGTGGTCCTCCACTGTATCCCTTCCCCTCCAATCCTGATCCCTGGTACCCATTGTCCAAACCAAAGTGGAAAAATAAAAAAAACTATTGCCTAAAAAAGAATGGATGAACAGACCACAAAGCCACAGTAGAAGTAGGAGCAGTTGTTTCTCAGAGTCCTCCGAAACTCACTCACCTCTTCCTCTGGGTAACTGGTACACTTATCTGCTCACAGATGACCCAGCTTCATAACCTTCGACTCCTCCTCATCAAAGACTCCAAGCACTATAGAAACTCATGTCAGGCCCAAATCTTGGGTGGATGCCATCAGCCTGAGAGCATTGGTCACCAGGCTCCCAGCTAACAAATCTTCCAGGCTGGACTAGGCCTGCAGATTCATGGGCTTGTCTCAGCAACTATCTTCTGCTTCCACGGCACCCCCAGTTACAACTCTGCAAGTTGAATCAGCTTCTTCCACAACCCACACATGAGGCATCTGTAGGACTTTGCAGTCTGTGAACTGACGTCTACCTATGGACCCCATCAGGATTTATAGGGAATTAAGCTGCCTCCTTCTTAAAGAGGCAGCGTTCCTACTAGAAATTGTAGCTGACATTCCAATGGGATTTCTATGCATATCTGCTATATGCAGCTAATCCTGTTGCTCTTTAAAGGGCAAGCTTGCTGGTTTGGAGGGGACAGGGTGCTGCTGCATAACATAAGCTTGGTATTTTGGGTTTTTGACAGTGTTGTAAGTTTTTTTTGTTTTATCCTGGATTAGGTATGAGTTGAGGATTCCCATGCTTTCTCATTGATGTTTGTCAGTTGCCTCACGCAAAGGCCAAACAGCTCTAGGGTGCATGTGCAAAGTGGGAGACTGGGGAGGCACACACTTGCAGTGTGAACACCAGCACTGTCATGGAGCTTCTTCTTAATGTCTCTGCAACACTGCTACCAGCGGGAGGATGGGCAGCATCTCTACCTTATAGGGTCTGGACACTTTTTTTATGTGGAGCTCTTGTTACCCACTAACTCATGTAATATTGCAAGGAAATTTCAGATACTCATGAATGGTTACTGGCAGCTGCCCATTTCCACAGCCATGGAATGAGTGTCATGACCCAGACCCCTACTACAGATCATGAGTCCCTTTATTGTATATAGTATTCTTGTAGGTATCAACTAGTCAGATACTGGCTGTCCTGTTCCCCCAGATATTGTGAATGGCTATATCTCTAGATCCTTGGACCATGGGGAAGGCTAGAGCTGTAACCACTGTCCTGAGGTAGCCAGGAGGCCCGTGTCAGTTGGAGGGGCACCAGGTGGGAATATTCTGTGGGGTGTGAGACTTTCGTACTGTTGTTTGTCCCATTCACCTGCCATGGGTGACCACTGGTCTAATGTGACACAGACTGGCACCTAGTAATAGTGCCTCCCTGCTGGACCACATACCTCACCAGCATTCAAGAGGCTATTAGTAAGCAGAATCCTAATTGCTAACTTCATAACTACATCACAAACTGAGGTGACCCATTCATTCTGTTGGGTAGTGTATCACCTTACTTTGATGGATGGGGAGGAGGGACACCTATCCCCTCAGGCCACCATCTGCTCTCCACATAATAGGCAGAGTCTCTTGCTGCCCCATCAACAGGGGTTTGTGTAATTATATGTCGGCTGGCAGATTAGCCCTGGTTAAGGAAGTCATACAGCAGAATGCCTTATGTCATTGCCCTCTTTTAAAGTATACACAGTGCTGTCAGTCTGCACTGCCTTTTATCTGTCACCCCTCAGACTACTGTTGGTGACCCCATCCCATGCAACAGTATATCCCCAGCACATACCTACTGATGTTCCACCCCCCTCCAAATCAGCCACTTTGTCAGAGAGGTGTATAGTTGTTCACACTGCTTCACCTCCCCCCATTAGTTCCCCCTGTTGCCACTGTCATACATAACAGGCAAGCCCCTTCCAATCCAATTCACATATTGATGGAGTTCACCCTTGGAGCTCCTTCTTGGATGCCTTATGTCAACTGCTAGTAGTCTGCACATTAGCTCCCCCTTGGACAGCTGGTGCTTTGTATGGCTAGTGAGGTACTTGATACAGGGTGGGGGAGTTGTGTTGGGTAATGAGGGGGACGGGAAGACAAAATACCATATAAGTGACTTGACTGTTATATGTGGGGGGTATAAAATCCAATACCTGCTGGGGGTAATGCCAGGAATGGCTTACCGATGCTATTTTACCCCTACTAATTAACAATAGGTGATATCCATGCTATATCTTGGAATACATGGGGTCTTAATTCACTGGTAATGCAGAAGAAAATCCTAGAGGCCAGAGGGGCACAGGACCCTAGGCAGCATGGATTCACAGCGAGAAGGTCATGCCAGACGAATCTGATAGATTTCTTTGACTGGGTGACCAAAGTAGTAGATCAGGGAGGGGCTGTGGACATGGCCTACCTAGACTTTAGCAAGGCATTTGACACAGACCCACACAAAAGATTAATATACAAGTTAGTCAGCCTGGGAGTGGGTCCCAAGATGACAGCCTGGGGAAAAGAATTGGCTGGAGAATAGGACACAGAGGGTAATAGTAAATGGAGTCCACTCAGAAGAAAGGGGGGTTACTAGTGGAGTACTGCAGGGTTCAGTATTAGGACCGGTCCTCTTCAATGTCTTTATAAGCGACATTGCAGAGGGACTGGAAGGAAAAGTATGTCTCTTTGCAGATGACACAAAGATCTGCAACAGAGTTGATGCACAAGGTGGGATGGAAAGGATGAGAAGGGACTTGGCAAGGTTAGAGGAATGGTCAAATGTATGACAGCTTAGATTCAATGCTAAGAAGTGCAAGGTAATGCACCTGGGAAACAAAAACCCAGGGGAAGAGTACACAATGGGGGGTGAGATACTAACAACAACAAAAATGGAAAGGGACCTGGGGGTAGTCATATCAGAGGACCTAAAGGTGGGCAAGCAATGTGAGAGGGCAGCAAGAAGGGCTGGGGGTATACTGGGATGCATAGGGAGAGGCAACACCAGTAGAAAACAGGAAGTTATTATCCCTCTGTACAGACAGCTGGTCAGACCCCATCTGGAGTACTGCGTGCAGTTCTGGAGACCCAATCTCCACAAAGACATAGACAGGATGGAAGCTGTCCAGAGGAGGGCAACTAAAATGGTGCAGGGTCTGCACCAGAAGACATATGAAGAGAGACTAAAGGAGCTTAATATGTATAGCCTCGAGGAAAGGAGGCTATATGATATAAACTTTCAAGTACCTCAAGGGAATCAACAAAGTCCAAGAGGGTAGCATCTTTCAAAAAAAGAGGTGTGCAAGAACAAGGGGGCACAATTTGAAGATAGAGGGGGGCGGTTCAGAGGTAATTTAAGTAAGTATATTTTCACAGAGAGGGTTGTGGATGCATGGAACAGACTTCTGGAGGAGTTTGTGGAGTCAAAAACAGTGGTGGAATTCAAGCATGCATGGGACAGTCATAAGGCCATTCTAGGGGGTGGGGGTAGGGAGAAGTAGGCTGCTGGTTAACTATGATCTGCAGCTTATCCAGTAGGTAGGGAAATGGGTAGACTGGGTGGGCCAAGTGGCCCTTATCTGCCATCAAATTCTATGTTTCTATGTTTCTAACCCACTTATGCCACCTTTAGTCCCAGATGGCATTCCACAAAGAGACTCAGCTAATGCACTCAGAAGCTGTAAAGTTCAGGAGGGAATGGGTGGGCCTACAGGCACACAGCACTACCCTGGTTAACAAATGGGGAGTGTCCATTCTTATGCATAAAAGTCTACATTGGTTCATAGACTGTACTATCTCATACAATGGCAACTAACTCATGGTACAAGACCTATTATTATGATTAACATATATGACTCCAAAGCAGATAATCTCACTTTTTCCATGAAGTCTTCCATGCCATTTCTAGTTTTTTCCCTCCTCATCCACCTATCTTGATGGGAGGGTGGACTTTAACCTGGTAATGGAGGCCTTCCTAGACCAGAGCTCAGGTCAGCTGGAGCCTCATGCATGTGCCAGGCAGCATTAGGTTCACTCATGGGAGAATACAGTTTCTCTGATGCTTGATGGCTGCATAACACCACAGCAAGGGATTTCACATGTTCTTCCTGTGCATGGATCCTCTAGCCCTATAAATATGTGACTCACATCCATAGAGCTGACCCACAGCATCATCTCCACCAACATTTTTCCAACATAATTTCAGATCATGGATCATGCTTCTACAGCCCTCACAGTGTTGTGGGCTCTCCACCCCTCAAACTGTGCAACTGGCATCTGGATCCTCTCCTACTCAGGGATCCCAACTTTGCATAGTGAGTCAAAGAGAAGATTACAGCCTTCATGCATACTAACCAGAATGGGGAAACTCCACACTCAACATTTTGGGATGCATACACAACTACTATGAGGGGGAAAATAATCAGCATTGCTACCCACTGGTGCAGAGGGAGTAGGATGGAACTATATGTGTTAGAAGCCAATCTACACACTGTAGAAACCAAAAATAAACAACAGGCTCATCCCTTCAAGGAGACAATTGCCCGCCTCACACACCAACAGATAAACCTGAATGAACTACTCTCCAGGAAAGCTCAGTTGGCCATCTTCCACTTGAAACAGTACTGGAAAGAGGGAAGAGAAATCTGGAAATGTTCTTACCTATAGACTAAGAAAGAGACAGGTGAGAGCCATATAGCCAGTCTCTGCAACAATAAGGGGCAATCCACTTTCATGTTGTCTCCCTTAACGTCATTATGAAATCGTACCACCAGGCTCTGTATTCCTCTCACAACGTGACTACTGAAGACCATATAGAATCCTTCCTTTTTTTTTCCATAAAGGTTTTTATTTCATTTGTAGTATAACACAAGGATATGTGCACATTGGTGTAACAATTGCATAAAGGAACAACATGTACTGTAAACAGTAGTACTATAATAAATCCAGATACAGAGTAAATAATGATGCAAAATAGTATACAATAGAAAGAAGGCATTAAGGTAATGTAGAATAATATATGGCATAAAAAATCCCAATTAGTGATGGGAAACAATTGATACATATTTTTGTGAGTACATGAGATGAATGCACAAGTACTAGTGAAAATCCAAGTGAGAAGCATATGCAGTGAGACATAGCCACAGGGGAAAAATGGCATGGAAGGTCAAGCAAAGAGTGGCTAAGAGGCCAAGGTAAGCTAACAGAGTGGGGAAGAGCTAGTACAAGTAGCAGACAATTGTGCAAGGTATGGAACATATGTACCCATGGGGGAGCAAAGGAAATGGGGGGATGGATAATATGGGAAGGTGAGGAAGAAGGGCCATAGTGGATACACAGATATGGGTACTACAGCTAGAGGGGACTACACTCATGGAGGCTAAAATATGAGCTAGTCAGGAGGATAGACTCCAGATACTGAAAGCTAGACTGCTTCACCTATGAGGGTCAAGGGTTAAGGGATTATCAGTTTTCCAAAAAAGGAAGGGGCCCCAGAATTGTTCATAGTGGGTAAGAAGCCAATAGCAATATGTGCTACTCTTTGATATCATGCTTTGAGTGATAGAAGGTTAAATCTTTTTGTGGAAGTAAGTGGTATAGGGTCTCTCTAGTGGTGCAGGATGACCTGTTTAGCAGCAGCTAAGGCACCTATAGCCCAAAGTTCCTGCATGTTGGTCAAAGAAGCACCTGCCTGGAGAATGCACAAAATGGAAAAAACAGGGATATTTCATCCTGGAGATGGGAACAGTGTTCCTAAAGAATGTACAAACTGTGTCCCAGTAGGTGCCTAGTGCTGGAAAATACCACATAATATGGGACGAGAGAGGCCTGTGGGGATGAAAATCTCCAGCAGTCACTATGGGGAAGTAGACCAGCTTTGTAAAGCCATAGCAGGGTATGATATGCTCTGTGCATGATTTTGTATCGAATGGTTTTTAGTTTGAACCTCTCAAGGCTTTATATATACAGTACAGTCCCGTTTATCCGACCGACTTTGGTGACAAATAATTAGTGCAGATAAACGGGAGTTTCTATTAGTGGGGGTACCCAAATGCCAATCAGCGTATGTTGTCACCACATCTAATAGCTGTTCTGTTATTCTGTCAAAGTTGTATGATGGTGTATACTGGAAAAAGGGTTGCAACAGAGTGTTACAAAGTGATGGTGGTATTGGTAATGAGAGTGGGACCACAGTGTGACTACAGAGTATCCAGTGAAAATAGAGACTGAATATGGGTGGCCTTCAAAACGGTGACTTTATATTCAGCGCTATTAGGATGGGCTACCCTCAAGGGTAACAACTACTTCTACCACGAAGGTAGGGGAAGGCAACCGGAAAAAAGGATTGGCGAGGGGAAGAGGAGGGATAGGGAAGAGGGTTATCAGGAGGGACAGTGCCTGCTGCCACTGAGCCAGCCATGTGATGTGGTGGTGAGGGAAGCTGGCTCTGGCACAGCAGGCATTGGGTTTAGGGCTGGGAGGGTGTAAATTTTGCCGCTGCCTGCAGCTCCCGGACTTCATTTTTTTTTCAGCTGAATTTGTGTCCCCTCCCTGACATGCACCCCCCTGGAGTTAGGAATCCTAATTAAGGGCGGTGCAGGGGGGCATAGCCCCCCCAAAAAAAACACTTTAGGTTGCCAGGTGTTGGTTCACTGGTAAGTGTATATGGCCAATTTACTTTTCAGTAATATACACTTGCCATAATAGCGATCATCATTTCACATTCATTATTATGACACAGAACCTGACTACAGTTATTTTTTGTTTGTTGCTGTTTAGTGCATTTGTTTATGTTTGTAGTGCTTTGTGACAGTGCTGTACTGTATTTTTTATCATTTATCAAAGAAATCTTTTTATGCTCGTTTGTTGCAGAGCACTCATGTGTTGCGAGAAGCATGTGATCGTAGTTTGCACACAAGTATTACATGTGCTGACCTGCAATCAGGCTGGCTTTCCATCCAGAGCAGGCACTTACCAAAGTGCTCAACCACCTCCAAGTGTGAGGGGATTTGTACAGGCTTTTCATTTTCTTCATTGCTGACATCACTATCATCACTATCCAGAGACACTGCTGAGGTTCCAGGGTGGACTTGTTCAATGATGGTTTCTTCGCCCATGTATCGATGCCCATCATCTTGTTTATCACATTGTACCCATTCATCCATCTCCTTGCAACTGAGCTGAATTTGCAGATTGGCACTTACGTTTTCAGCAAGTTGCATGATCTCATTGTTCAGGTCAGTTTCAATCACTGGATCAGGATCCACATTCTCTTGCTCTGCCAATAAATTTTGTTCAATGGTCGCTGACTTTGTAACAGTGTCAGTTATTCCTGATTTCATCAACAATTTTGCAATGGTGTCAGAACTCACATTGTCCCATGCTTCACTAGCCATGTATACTACATCCTTGAGAGTGATTGATTTGACAATCTCCTGCAGAGACAAATCATCACTGGTGTCTGAAATCACAGCCTGCAGAAGCCATTTTCTATAATGCCTCTTGAAAAGCTCAAGAATGTCCTGGTCAAAGGGCTGGATCTTTGATGTGTTGTTTTGGGGAGAAAAAAACATCTGATGCTGCCATCATTCATTCTGGCTGATAGAATGTCAGGGTATACTAGAGCGTTGTCCAGAAGATGCAAAGCTTTCATGGGCAGAATTTCTCTGATCAAATGATGCTGATTCTCATGGATAAACTTGTCCTCGAACCACTTTGTAAAGAGGATACCGTCCATCCAAGCACTCCTGCTCCTGCTGTTATCATTCCACCTGTGACTGTATTCGATCTCCCAGTTACCGGTGCTGCTTTGACGAACATCAGCTGTGATGGGGCAGTAACCAGAGTCCATGCAAGCAGAGGAGGAAGGGTAGAACACTATTTCAGACTCATGCTACTACTGCATGAGCGCCACTCAGCAGAAAAAAATGCCATCTGGAAAGCTAAAGAAATAAGACTAAATTATATATACTGAGTTATACAAACATGCTGAAGTGTGCAATAATAATTAGAGGTATCATTCTGCTGTTTGTTTCATTCATAAATTGACAATAGATAATATTAAGAATTTGAAGTGTGTAATTGTTCATATTGTGAACTTAATTTTATCTAATTAAATTTTAAAGTTACCAAAATGTTTGAAGGAATGTTTCTAAATATGCTCAGGTTAGTGGTACCTCTAATTGTTGAAACCTACTTATATGTTCCTGCACACACTAATGAACTTACAGGGGGAATGTGTGTTTACCAGAGCGCTGGACTGGGTAAGATGGAATTTTATAGGGCTAGGGGTAGCTATAAGCATAGAAACTCTTTTAATCTGGTTAAGACAGAACTACAAAAAGTTCATTTTTTATTAAATCCCTACAAAAGTTTGGCCACCCAACATGCACTATGGATATCTTTAGTTCTTTGTGGTGATATCGAATTGAACCCTGGTCCTGAGGGAAATTCTCTCACACTAATTCATGACAATGCAAGAAGCTTGGAAAAAAAAGATGGATTCCTTCTGGGCCTGGGTTATTTCAGAGATTCCCGATGTCATAGTTTTAATAGACACTTGGCTTCATAGGGGAATTCATCGGGAAGAAATTGAGTTGGAAGATTATTACTTCCATAGACAGGACAGGAGGACAAGAAGGGGTGGAATCTTAATGTATTTACAATTTGCACTGGGACATTCTGAGATCTTGTATTCTGGTAAAGTGGAAGGCATTGAATGCATATTAGTACATCTAGAAACATTGAATCTGGTAATAGGAGCTGTCTATTCACCACCAAAAGTGAAAATATGTCATTTTGATAGCTTTTGTAATGTATTAGCAGAACACATAAGCAACAAGAAAGCAATTCTTATTGGTGATTTCAATGACGCAATGGGGGGGTCCTTGTGGACAAAAACTAGAAAGCTCCATGCACGGTTTACATTTAACTCAGATAATTTATTCTCCTACAAGAAAGAGTACATTAAATAGTCATGGTAATATATGGATTTGATCATACTTTGCCAGATTTGATGGTCAACACAAAAATGTGTTTATTGTCCCAACTTAAGGGACCATAATGTTGCCCAGTGCAGCATAAATACAGAACACGTAAATACAGTCCTGCCCAAACAACCCGATACCTGTAAGAGAAATTATGCTAATTTTAATAAATCCTTATTCAGAAACTATTTAACAAAGATGCCCTGGCATCGAGTTTTCTTACACCAGATTTGAGTACGGTGGTTGACGAATTTACCACCAGTCCACTAAAGCGTGTGTCAAGAGCCGGCAAAAGAAATCAAGGACCAAGCATCCAAGCTGGATGAACAGAGAGGTAACAGAGAAGATGAGGGATAAGAGAAGGGCTTTCTGAACCTGCAAGAGAACCAGTAGGGCAGAGGATAGTGAGAAGTATGTGAGGAAATCCAGGGAAGTGAGCAGAGTGGTCAGGACTGCAAAGGCGGCCAGGGAAAAGAAATTAGCAGAGGGGATTAAGGAAGGAGAAAAGGATTTCTTCAGGTATACCAGGGAAAAGAGGAAGTGCAAGGATCAAATAGTTAGGATCATGAAATGCAGTGGGTGGGTAGACAAGGGGGCCTAGAAAGCAGAAGTACTTAATGAGTACTTCTGTTCAGTCTTCACAAGGGAGAGGGATGGGCCTGTTCCTGCAGGGAAATGGGGCAAAGGCATGGGGATGAGACAACCACAGACAGGGTCATCATGGTGGAAAGGGTGCTGGAGGGCCTTAGGTCCTTGAGGGTAGACACGGCACCTGGGCTAGATGGGGTACATCCCAGGCTGCTGAGGGAGCTGTCAGAGGTCCTGGCAGAGCCACTGGCAGATCTGTTCAACACCTTGCTAAATACAGGATGTGTGCCCAGAGATTGGAGGGAGGCAGATGTGGTACCTCTCCACAAAAGTGGGCCCAAGGATGAACCAGGAAACTACAGACCGATGAACCTCACCACAATTGTGGGGAAACTGATGGAATCTATCCTCTAAGAAAGGCTGGTGCAGTTTCTTGCAGATAATGATCTGCAAGATGACAGACAGCACGGGTTCATTGCTGGCAGATTCTGTCAGACAAATTTGGTTGATTTTTTTTGACTGGGTCACTAGGGCACTGGACAAGGGCCATGCAGTAGATGTAGTCTACCTGGATTTCAGCAAGGCCTTCGATTTAGCGCCACATGGAAAGTTGACCTGCAAGTTGAGGAGTCTTGGTATAGGGTGGAAGCTAGCACAATGGGTAGAAATCTGGCTGAGGGACAGGCAACTAAGGGAAGCTGTGGGGGAAGAAGCATTGGAGCACAGGGCAGTGACAAGTGGTGTCCCACAGGGATCAGTACTAGGACCAGTCCTATTTAACATTTTCATCGCAGATATAGCAGTTGGGATCAAGAATAAGATCAGCCTCTTTGCTGATGACACCAAGATCTGTGCTGAAGTAGATAGGGAGGTGTGTGGCAAATTGCGGCAGGAGGACTTGGCAAGACTCGAGGAGTGGTTGCACACCTGGCAGCTTGGGTTCAATGCCAAGAAGTACAAGGTGATGCATTTCAGAGCCAAAAACCCAGGATACAGTTACTGGATAGATGGTATCAAACTGTCCACATCCAATGAGGGGAAGGGTCTGGGGGTGATAGTTACTGAAGAATTAAACCACTCAGCCCGGTGTAGGAAGGCAGCAGCTAAGGCTAACAGGATTCTAGGGTGCGTAGAAAGGGGGATTACATCCATATGTGGTGAAGTCATATTGTCCTTGTACAGGTCTCTGGTGAGGCTGCACTTGGAGTACTGGTTCTGGTGCTCATACTTGAAAAGGGATCTCAAACTACTGGAGGTAGTGCATTAAGGAGCAACAAAGATGATTCAGGGGTTGGGGATTGAACATACGAGGAAAGACTAAAAAAGCTCAACATGTATACCCTGGAGGATAGAAGAGAGACAGGTGACATGATTGAGACCTTCAAGTACCTGAAAGGGATGAACAGAGTAGGCTTCCAGGGTGGGTTCACTCTCCAGAATGGAAGAGATACCAGAGGGCACTTCCTGAAGTTAAAGGGGGGGCAGATTCAGGAGGGAAAGGAGGAGGCACTACTTCACTGAAAGAGTGGTAACAGGGTGGAATGCACTTCCTGACAACTCATATCAGTGCAGACTGTGGGGTGCTTCAAGAGGGGGTGGGACAAATTCAAGGGGAAAGTACCTACTGGGGGGCAGTTGGGGAGGGAAGAGTTAATGGAAGGGTGGGCAACTGCAGTCAAATGGACTGAAATGCTACACACTTGAGCAGACTAGATAGACCATATGGCCTGTGTCTGCTGCCAGTTTTGTATGTTCATTTATTCTTGGAAGCCTGTGAAAAGTTGGCTCCCCCAATAAAGATAACACATAAAATTAAAAATTTACCATGGGCAGGTACAAAGATCAGTAAACTAATCAAAACAAAAAAGCAGCTTTGGAAAAAAGTAGATAAATCTTTGGATCCAGAATTATGGACAAGTTTAAAAAAAATAAGGAACAGAGTCATTAAAGAAGTCAGAAGTTCAAAAGTTAATTATTTATAACAAAAAATGAATGAAACAATGGATACCAAAAATTAATGGTCTATAATAAAAAATCTTACTAATCCAACTAGAAACCATCCGGAAATAAAAATCAAAGAAAATGGGGAGTTGCAACAAATAGATGCTTTTTGCAGATTTATTAAATAATTATTTTGTCAATTTGACTGATCTTAAAATTACAACTGTAAATGTAACAAATACAATAAATAAAGGGGATACATCAGATAATAACCCACCCAAGTTCAGAGTCCAGAAAGTAACTACTGCTGATGTTTCTAGGATTGTTGATGGTCTACAGATAAAAAAGGCTAGTGGTATAGATGGTATTGAAAACAGATTATTAAAGGAGTCAGCTCTGGAAATCTCATCCATACTCAGAGATATTATAAATTGGAGGCTGAGGAAGGGGATCTTTCCTCAGAGCTAGAAGTTTGCAAAGGTTATACCAATTGCCAAAGGGGGGTGATCCAACAGATCCAAAAATTATCATCCTATAGCCTTACTGTCAACTGTCTCAAAAATAGTTGAAATAATTGTCCAAGGACAATTAACTGATTATTTGGAAAAATATGAGAAGTTAACAAACTATCAGTCTGGCTTTAGAAGAGGCAGGTCCATGGCCACTGCACTCACAGACTTCTTGGACATGGTTGTCACCCCTTTGGGGAAGGTGAGGTCCATGGGTGCAGTGTATGAGGACCTGTCAAAAGCATTTGATCTGGTGAATCATAGGATTTTGATAGGTAAACTTGAAGATATAGGAATGGCAGATGAACTTTGCCAATCGTTTTGTTCATATTTTAGTGGAAGAACACAGGTAGTTATCGTAAGTGGGTTTAAATCAAACATCTTACCTATAACCCATGGAGTGCCCCAGGAATCAGTCTTGGGGCTATTATTGTTTTGTTATTTACATCAATGGTCTCCCAGGGTATATTTAGCACTCCTGCATTCGACTATATGCAGATAATATGGTACTAGTGGCAGAAGGTGGATGTCCTAGTGAAGCTGAGAATAAATTGCAGACTGATTTCTTAGCAATGCAGGAGTGCTTTATTTCCCTGGGATTGGTTACAAATATTAAAAAAAAAAGTTATTTGGCTCGAAACAGTCTAAATTAAATAAAGCATGCTCACAGCTGGAGATAAAGACAAAAAGAGGGGAAAAGCCTAAGTCAAATGATGACTTATAAATATTCAGGGGTTTACTTTGATCAGTATCTCACCTTTGATTACCACATCTCAGATCTAGTAAAGAAAATAAATACACATATTGGGGCAGCAAGGCGGTTTACAATCTGTACAACTAGAAATGTACGCCTAACAATAGCAAACCAACTGATCTTACCATTAGTTGACTATGGAAGCCATATTTATTGGCATGCCAGTAAACAACATCTAGAAAAGTTGAATCATATCCATAATAGACTGACAAGATTTGTATTGAAGTGTAATTATAGTATTCATCATTGCGCAATGTATAGCGCACTGGGTTGAAGTTTGCTCGACCTAAGAAGAAAAGGTATTTGGATTAGTTTAGTTTGGGGTATGCTCAAAAATAAAACACCTCAATATTTAATAGAGAAATTACACAAACCCAACCATGGTTTAAACTTGAGAAAAAAGGGGGCTAGGGATTTGGTGCAGTCTAAGATTACAAATAATTTTAGTAAAATGACATTTGAGTACAATGTTGCCAATAGTTGGAATGTACTACCCCTACACCTAAGAAATTTGGAATTATCACAAAATAGTTTTAAATCTCAACTTAAACAGAACTTAAGCTTCTGCTGTGAGTACAATTGGTAAAGTGTGATAGGTAAATTTAAACTAGTTGTTGGAATTAGTATTAAATATTCTACTATGATCAAAAGTATGTTTATGTGTCTGTTCCTTTGTCAGCGTGGCTCAGTTGGTAGCACATCCGCCTCTGGACCAGAAGGTCATGGGTTCTCATCCCAAACACCAGGATTGGACTTGCACCTAAAAATCGCTGGCATCTGAGTGCAGTATTGGGGGGTGCAGTACTGCTGGGGTGTGCTGTCCTTCAGATGAGATGTTAAACTGAGGTACCTTCTGCCCAACCTGGTGTTGTCCTGGTGGGCGTCCAGGTGGAAGTAAAAGAACCCAGGGCACTCTTCGCAAAGAGCAGGGAACATACCCGGTGTCCTGGCCAACATTCCCCTTCCCATAAACCAGTTCATGCAATTATTCAGGCTGTGTGTGGGTGATGATGTATGATATGGCCGCCACTACACATTCAGTCACTTCACTACCAGCCTAGCATTGCTTGTAAAATGCTTTGGGATACTGTGTATGAAAAGCGCTATATAAATGCTGATTTTTCTTCTTCTTCTTCCTACTTTGTTATGAAATAAGTATTGGTCATGTATTTTGTGATGTATCAAATCATATGTATTTATTCCTTTAATATAACAAGTTTTGGTTATGTGTTATCGGGAGTACAAGATGGTTATAAATGTATGCTTTTACAGGTATGCCTTGTAAATAGGGCATCTATAGCCCTAATGGTGCAATACTGTATAAATAAATGTTATTACTATTACTACTACTTCCTCTGGTTGGCATATAAGGTTACCCATTATAATCGTGACAGCAAAATCTCAACTGCAAAATGGCAAATACAAAATAACAATTTTGATTTCGGTGAATGTCACATAATTGCGAACGTGCAGAAATAGCGATTTTGCCTGCCAATGTGCGCATAATAATCACGAAGCGCACAAAACTTGGACACAGCAAACATTCCTTCTAAGGTGGACAGGCATTTGAGAAGGGTTGCATTTGGTCTCATCATCTTTAAAGCTTCTATGGAGTTCAGTGCTGATCCTCATAGTCACTCACCCATTCTGGCTTTGTTGTCATTTGATCTCATCATCTTTAAAACCTCTCTTGTACTCTCTCTGTTACTTTTTTTTTATTTTTATTTTTTTAACTTGCCCAGCTCCTTTGGCTTTTAGAGGGGGCCTCGTTCCCCCTCCCACTCCATCCACCAGGTCCATTAATGCCCCCCCATTTTCATGTTGCTCAATGGGCCAGGAGTGTATATATTTTCCCCCAATTTTTTCCCATCCCCCTGAGGGCGCCAACGCAGAGTACTGATGTCCAGACAGGTGACGTGCTGATGCATGTCTCTGTCAAGCATCCACGTGCCCTCCCCTCCCTCCAGCTCCCGTATAGTGAACCATTTAATGCCCTGCTGCCTGTGCTTCCACCAGCAGCAATGCTTGTGGGCATCACTGCCCAGGAACCCACCACCCCTGGAGGAGGCGAGCATCCCTGGGGATGCTCAATCCTGCCTTCCCCGACCAACCCCCAGCAGCCCCGAGTACGTTCCTGAATCCCTATCACCGGCGTAGCACAGGGTGTGGTGTCCAGCGCCTCAACCCTCAGCGCCACCGGGCCAGTCTTCTCTGTTACTTTTAAGTGTTAACATTAACTGTCCTACTGCATGGACGGATAACTCTGCTAACCTCACTATCTTCCCACCAGGTGCCACAGAGGACTGCAGGTCTTGCATCATCTTGCCTTCCTTAGCAATCACATCTTTGACTTTTGCTGTACAATCCTCATGATCGGTAAAAACTCAATTATGACTTTAAATAAATTTTGAGGGAGGGGTCCCAGAGTGTTCCTACTCTAGCAGGGGTCCAAAGTAATTCAAACACCGGGTGCTGTTGGTGATGGTGTGCACCCCATCCCCACCTAGAGGACTTCAATGTTTAGGGGCCTGGGTTGTTAAACTCTTGTGAGGGTCCATTACTCAGTTAATAAGTTGTTATACCCCATGTCTTTACCCAGGTGTAACCACTCACCAGAGGTGGGGCTTATCTGTTGAGCCACTGGAGGCTCATGGTGGGTGCTATTATATGAGGTGCCAAGAAGACAATGAACTATTATAGCTCGCCCTATTAAATACTCACCGATTTTGTGATCACAATTTTATAATTGCGATTTTTACATGGAACCGGCATATAAAAGTGGTAGACTTGCCATGTTAACATGGTGAAAACCTCTTGGCACTTAAGATTTACTAATGAGCAGTGGTCACAGCTTAAGGTCACCCATAGCATTCACACATGCTAAAATTGTGACTGTCCTACTGTTTTTTGAACCCTGGTGCATCCTGCTCTGCATCATGAGCTACCACCTCCAATAAAGATCAGTTTTGTCCACATTATAAATTTTGTCCAATGTAAGTGATTCAGCCCTTATGATTTCATTCAATTACTAAATGAAAGAAGCTACGCCTTCCTCAGCAGCACTGAGGTGCTCGCCACACAGTCTCAACTGTCGGATGCCTTGGTGCTTCTTGAATCAATCAAGCCAGCCATCGCTGGCTGCAAAAGTGCCAGGGTCACTGCCAAGCATTGTTTCGAACTGCAGTGCCTTCTATTTTAGAAGAGGGCCAGATATTAGCATTCCCTTCTCCCTTTTCTGACAGAACCACAGGTAGATGACATTGTCTTTTTCATCATCTTCACAGGTGCACATATTCTTACATTTCTCTATCTCCAATGAATCTTCTACTGCCATTGCAAAATTAGAGAGCTTTTCTTTGGCCTCCTTGATGTCATGAACCATTGATTTACCAACACCATATTCGGTGGCAAGTGCTATTGCCAGTTCATCATTCTCTAAGCACTCCAGTATGTGGAGCTTCTGTTGCAAAGTGAGTTCTATGTGTTTTCATTTTGCATTCATATTCAATAACCCTGCTCAGCCTGCTCAGTGAAGTACTGTAACTGCTAAATGAACAGCAACACCAATAACCCGATCTGTCTTCAGTGACAACTGTGCTGTTTATGTGGGTGACAGAATGAAAGTTTGGATAACAAGGCATTCCGGATCAGTGGGGTTCAGATGAACGGAACTGTACTGTACTAGGCCAGAGCTGATACCACTCCTTTCGGGTAATGGAGACATTCAGTTCACATTCCTGTGCTTCACGTGAGCCAGCTGAAGGAGTGGAGGTCATCAGGGAGGACTGGAAAGATTTGAATTTGTGAGACAAGAATTTCTAAGATGTTATGGGGTAGAATGCCATTGGTCCAAGGGAGAGATGGTTGGTAAGATATGTTCCCTGGAGATATTTGCTTTTAGGAGATCCTGTAGTTGTAAATATTTTCAGAACTGAGTACAGGAAATGGCATATTTGTTAGTGAGTTCTGTGAAGGAATACAGCACTCCAGTAAGGGGATTGTATACAGTGGCGTGAAAAAGTATTTGCCCCCTTCCTGATTTTCTCTATTATTGCATATTTGTCACACTGGATGTTTTCAGGTCTTTAGAGAAAATGTAATATTAGATAAAGGGAACCTGAGTGAACAAATAACACTTGTTTTTTTTTTTTAATTTCACTTATTTAATGAAAAAAAGTTAACCAACACCAACTGGCACTGTGTGAAAAAGTAATTGCCCCCTTACACTTAATAACTGGTTATGCCACATTTAGCTGCAATGACTGCAACCAAACACTTCCTATAATTCAATATCAGTCTTTCACATCGCTGTGGAGGAATTTTAACCCACTCTTCCTCGCAGAACTGCTTTAATTCAGTAACATTTGGTAGGTTTTGAGCATGAACTGCTCGTTTCAGGTCCTGCCACAGCATCTCTATTAGGTTTCAGTCTGGACTTTGACTAGACCACTCCAAAACTTTAATTTTACTTCTTTTAGCCATTCTGATGTGGACTTGCTTTTGTGTTTTGGATCATTGTCTTGCTGCATGACCCAACTACGCTTCAGCTTCAGCTGACGGAAGGATGACTGGACATTCTCCTTAAGAATTTTCTGGTACAGAGCAGAATTCATGGTTCCTTTAATTATGGCAAGTCATCCAGGTCCTTAGGGCAGCAAGCATCCCCACAATTATCACACTACCACCACCATGTTTGACTGTTGGTGTGGTGTTCTTACTGTGGAATGCTGTGTTTGCTTTACGCGAGACATTATGGGATCCATGTTGTCCAAAAGTTCCACTTTGGACTCATCTGTCCATAGAACATTTTCCAAAAGGCTTGTGGATCATCCAGGTGCTTTTGGCAAATGAGAGACGATTTATGTTCTTCTTGGTTAGCAGTGGTTTCGCCTGCTACTCTCTACACGAAGCCCATTTTGCCCAGTCTTTTCTGATTGTGGAGTCATGAACACTGACCTTAGCTGAGGCAAGAGTAGCCTGCAGTTCTTTGGATGTTGTTTTAGGATCCTTTGAGACTTCTTGGATGATTTTACACTGTGCCCTTGGAGTAATTTTGGCAGGCCGCCCACTCCTGGGAAGGTTCACTACTGTTCCAAGTGTTCTCCATTTGGAGATTATGGCTCTCACTGTGGTTCGATGGAGTCCCAGAGCCTTAGAAATATCTTTGTAACCCTTTCAGACTGATAGAGGGCAACAAATTTTTTCTGATCTTTTCAGGAACTTCCTTTGATCATGGCATAATGTGCTTGTTGAATCTTTGTGCTGGCAACGTGACTCTGATGGTAAGGGCCAAAATAAGTGAGGTTTATATTGAGCAGGGCTGGCTGTAATCAAGCCTGGCTGTGTTCAATCAGCTGACTCTAATTATCCCTTTAATTGGGTTGATTTAACTAGGGGCAATTACTTTTTCACACAGTGCCAGTTGGTGTTGTTAACTTTTTCATTAAATAAATGAAATAAGTAAAAAAAAAAAAGTGTTATTTGTTCACTCAGGTTCCCTTTATCTAATATTATATTTTGTCTAAAGACCTGAAAACATCCAGTGTGACAAATATGCAATAATAGAGAAAATCAGGAAGGGGGCAAATACTTTTTCACGCCACTGTACATCCCCTAGGGAGGCAATGCCCTGGTTCATCCAAGTAACATAGAAACATAGAAGTTGACAGCAGATAAGGACCTCAAGGCCATCCAGTTTGCCCATTTCTTTTTCTACCTTATAAATGTGCCATCGGCCTTTGCTCTGTCAATGGCCTATCTATTCATACTCATCTGTATTGACCCTTTATACCTATCCCATGCCTGTTTGAAGCCATGCACTGTATTCATAGCCACCACTTCCTGAGGTAGGCCATTCCATGCATCCACCACCCTTTCAGTGAAAAAGAACTTCCTCACATTACCCCTTAATCTGCCTCCCTCTAATCTCATGTGGTGTCCTCTTGTCCTGCTATTTTTCTTATATTGGAACATGTTAGACTCTTTCACCTTGTTAATGCCCTCAAGACAATTGAATGTTTCAATCATATCACCTCTCTCTCTCTCCTTTGCTCTGGGGTATACATATTGAGCTCCATTAATCTGTGCTCATATGTTTTCTGATGCGGTCCCTGCACCATTTTGGTTGCCCTTCTCTGGACTGCCTCAATTTGGTTAATGTCCTTGTGAAGGTGTGGCCTCCAGCACTACATGCAGTACTCCAGATGGGGCCTAACTAGTGTCTTATAAAAAGGGATTGTTACCTCCCTCTTCCTACTTGTGATACCCCTACTGATACACCCCAACATCTCCCTAGCCTTACCTACTGCTTTAGTGGTTCTGCTTGGATGATTTCAGGTCATCGGTAATGATGATGCCCAAGTATCTTTTTTCCCTTGTGACTGCCAGCAACTCCCCTCCCAACCTATAGGTGGCTTCAGGGCTACTCTTCTCTATGTGCATGATCTTGCACTTCTTTGCGTTAAACCCCAGTTGCCACTCTTCAGACCATTTTGCTAGTTTATCCAGATCTCTTCTCATTCTGCCCATCCCATCCCATCTGTATCATCTACTCTGTTGCAGATCTTGGTGTCATCTGCAAACAGACAAACCTTACCCTCCAGTCCATCTGTAATGTCACTGATGAAGATATTGAAGAGGACTGGCCCCAGGACTGATCCCTGAGGTACCCTACTTATGACTTGTACCCCATGTCAGAGATTGGTCTGCAATACATAGGGTAGGGTTATGCCAGAGGGGGTGACTGGGGGTTGTTTGAGGAGACCAGTTGAAGGAATCTGACATGTGGTTCCAAATGACTCTGGTAAATTTAACACTGGGAGGTGTCTCACAAGGAGGTCTCCAATCAGGGAAGAGAAGGGAAGGGGGAAGGAAGGATGGTTGGTGCCAGTTCTAGGGTAAGCCAACAGGGGGTTAAAGGGGTGAGTTCTGGTCTGAAAAAAATCAAAGCTTGAAAAAACACCACCGAAATATGTTGTTTCTTGATATTAGGTAAACCAAGCCCAAGCTCCAGGATCTAATCACTGTTTGGAGTTTTATTTTTGGTGCTTTCCCATTACAAATGAAGACTGACGTTTTAGGCCATAAGTGTTTTGAAAAAAATAGAGGGCAATGATACTGGAAGGTTGCCTAAAATATATTGGATCTTAGGAATGGTAATCAATTTGAGAGCATTGACTCTGCCCCAAGTGGAAAAATGACAGACTTTCAACTATTCAAGTCAGTAAGCAGTTTGTTAAGAACAATGGTGGTGTTAGTGTCAACAGCTGCAGCAAAGGTTGGCTTGAGATGTAC
This sequence comes from Neoceratodus forsteri, assembly GCA_016271365.2. Classification (NCBI taxonomy): domain Eukaryota; kingdom Metazoa; phylum Chordata; order Ceratodontiformes; family Ceratodontidae; genus Neoceratodus; species Neoceratodus forsteri. The sequence continues at coordinate 227,915,397 of CM028132.1, read as the reverse complement.
CCCTAGTCATGTTACACCCTCTGGCAACCATTGGAAGGGGTACAAGAAAAATAAAGGAAGGATGCAAGAGGGACTGAGGGGAAGAATCTGTCACTTGGCCACATTCCGTTTGTAGCCAGCCAAGTGGGAATAGTTTCAAAAAATTTCATGACAGGTTTGGAGGGATGAGGGAATGTCACTAAGAAACAGCGTAATGTTGTCCACAAATAGTACAATTTTATGAGTGGTGCCCACCACAGGGATTGCCAGAAAAAGAGGGGATGCTTTAATTTTGAGTGCCGGGGATCCACCACCAGAAAGAAAAGAAATGTGGACGGGGGCATCCCTGTCTTGTCCCCCAGTGTAGGGGGAAGAGAAGGGGAGACCACAAAATTGGTAAGGACAGTGGTGGATGGATTAGTGTAGATAAGATGGACCATATCTACAAAACTCAAGAGGAGACCAAAATGAAGAGCATCAAACAGTTAAGGTTACAATTCCCTGTCAGTGACCTTTTCAGCCTCCAATGACAGGGTGGTAGTAGGTTCTAGGGAGTCTCTCACTTGCCACAGCAGGTCAAGAGTGAGTCTAATATTGTCTGACCCCTGGCAGCCAGGGACAAAGCCAACTTGGTTGAGGTGTACCGAGGAGCCTATAATGGGCTCCAGGCAATGGGTCAACACCTTCACAAAGATCATGGCATCGACATTAATCAGGGAGATGAGATGAAACTGAGAGCATAGAACACTATCTTTCCCTTTTTTGAGTAGCAGAATAATGAGAGCATGCATGATGAACAGAGGTAGTGCACCCTTGTCACAGGCATCATTGAAGACCCGGGTTAATCAATGTGCCAAGAGCTCTGCAAAGGCATGGTAAAAATCAGCTGGGAAGTGATCTGGGCCCACAGATTTCCCCGAAGAGACAGATCTAATAGTCCAAGAGACTTCCTGAGGTGAAATGGTTGCAGCAAGGCATTGGGGAATATCTGGAGTTACCTGAGACAGGGAGATTTATTTATTTATTTATTTTTGTTGACCGGGTAAGTGCACTAGACAAATCCTGCCTATTTTCAGGCACAACCGGGGAAGGGGGATACAGATGAATGGCAACTGACTTTGAACCAGATTAAGCTGTTGGTGGTATTTATTTAGAGAATGAGGTAAATTTGGCCAGGACACCGGGGAAATTCCCCTACTCTCCACTGGGGGCTTTTGGGCCATCTGGGAGAGATGGACACTTCTCCAGGAGTGGCGGAGAGGAAGGACGTCTCTGGGACAGGAGCTCTGGCCTCTGCTCCTGTTCTGTCTACTCAGGAGGCATTAGAGGTGGAATCGGCGCTTGCAGTTTTTTCTCCCGGTCATGATTTGCTAGCCTCGGATGGAACTATGCCTGCTACGGCATGCCTACCTGGTTTTGTCACTAGTATGCCTTTGGAAGAGCTCCCGGCTGACATTGCATGTCCACATCGACAGGAGCTTTTGCGGTGCCGCCAGGAGCTGCTAGAGAGGAGTGCTGTTGTTGAGGCGGAACTCAAAGCACTGTGGGAGGTTCCTCAGGGGGCCCAGGCTATTTGAGACAGGAAAGGTTTAGTTTTCGAGACGGACATCGAAAAGGGAGTGGATGTGTTGCCTTCCACTGAGGATTCAGTGGGTTCTCGTTTAGCTGATACTTCAGCAGATGTCCCAGCTGGAGGCTCACCATTACAGGGCATTTCAGAGGTTCCTGTTTCTTTGGACTCTCACACTAAGAAAACTAGGCTTGGACTGCCGAGGTTGGTGTCACATTCTCCTGTTGCTTACTCTATTCAACCGATTGATACTGAGTAGGTTTTTTCCTTTCTGGATCACAAACACTCCAGGAAATGGGGTGATTTAGCCCCTGAACCCCCTAACACACATATTGAACCGTGGTCACCTAACAAAGCCTTATCTGATGCTGGATGGATTGCAGGGTCATCGGGTCAATGGACACCGACCTCACCGACCCTCCTTTTGAAAATGTGTCTCTCCTGTTACTGTGGCCACCAACGACGTTTCATCATTGAGCTCCACCAAATGCCGGGGTATTTCTACAGTTGTATTGCCTAATAATTTTGTTCCTGCTGTTGAAATTTCTTCCACACCAGTTGTTCAGAATGAGGGTGCACCTACTACTGTTGAGAAGGGGTTTAGCTCGGTTCCTGGGGAGGCTGCTCTGGGGATGCCCCATAAAGCTTGTTTATTTAGGCTAGCTGATTTGTTTAAGCCTACTGAGGAGCCTGCTCCTTGGAGAAACGCAGTACACTTGCTATACAAGGGGGGCTTAGAACAACCGCCAGATAGATTATTTGTGGCTCGGTCTTTATTAAAACAATCTATGAAATACTTTTCGTCTGAAATTTTTGCTTTGATTTCATTGGGGAATGGGAACTACGATATCAGCTTTAAACAGGTTTCCAATCTTGATAGATTCTGGGCACAATATGAGAGCCTTAAGTCTGACCCATTATGGGTCCCGTTTCAGGCTATTCCACTCACTAAACCCTTAATTAAGACAATAACTATCCTCTTTAAGAATGAAGGTGTCAATATTGAAGACATCCTTTTTTGGTTACGGAAACGATGTGATACTTTGGGAAAGCCTACCCCTACGCTTGATAGTGAAAAAATCTGGGATGGCAGTTGGAGGGTTAAAGTGAAGCTTTTTTCCACTAATTCTGGTCCTGTCCACCTCCCTAGTGTTTTTTTTCTTGGGAAAGATTGGGGGTCGATCTTTTATGCTGGGCAACCTAGATCGTATTTCAAATGTGGGTCTCGGCTACATTTGAGTTCTGCCTGTGACACCTCTAAATGTACCCATTGTTTGGAATATGGGCGTTTGGCCGCGGCTTGTCTGAACCTTTTTAGATGCAACCCATGTGAACAGACTGGTCATGCATATGGGCGGTGTCCTTGGGCCTCGCACAATAGCTCTGACTGTCCGCCACATGACAGACTTATTAATCAAGCAGAGAGGCTTTTTTCCCAGACATCTGACAAAACGGTGAAGCAGGCTGCTGATTGTGTTCAGTTTCCCACCCAGATTGCCTCTGTTTCTACTAGTCCTGTTGAAACAATGGATGTTAACCCCCCGGATACTCTGGTAGACATTTCTGCTCCAATTCCTTCTGGGGATTTGCTGGTAGAGGAGCCTATGGGTCAAATGCCCCCCCTCCCCCAGTTGAACCCCCGTTTAAAGTTGTACAACCTAGGAAGAGGAATAGGCGTGGCAAGACTATGCCTGATGTTGCATCTCGTCCTAATACCGTTGCCCGAAGAGACACGGTTAAATTGAGGAATACTTTTTCCCCGCTGGAGGAAGATGTTGGTGGGGTTCTGGAGAGGATACTGACACTTCGTCGGTTGTTTCTAACACGGATTCTGAAACTAGATTAGATGATTCCATCGCTAAACGTACTAGAAGGTGGCAGCTGGGTAAACCCCCTTGAAGTATTCGCTATGTTTTGTAATGATTTGGACCTACCCTCTTTTTTTTTCCTGATATGTCTTCTCTTAAGATTTCTACTTTAAATGTCAATGGTCTGAAGGGGGTGAAGAAACGTGTTGGGTTTCTTTCTCTCCTGAAAACTTTTGACTTGGACGTTATTTGCTTGCAAGATGTCCGTTTGAAGACCTCTTAGGAACTAAGACATACTTCTTATAATTGGACTTTAGGGCCTTCATTTTGGTCTATAGGGGAGGAACCATGTGATGGCCTTGGGGTATTATTCTTCAATTCTGCTTTTTCTGTGTCCAGGTTGGTGGAGATTCACCCTGGGAGGGCATTATGTTTAGACGTTACATTTTCTACAGCTAGATTTTGAATCCTTTCTGTTTATGCCCCACAAACAAAAGCTCAACGGGTAGCTCTTTTCAAAGAAGTGCAGCCATACTTACATACTTCTCGATTGGCTGTTTGGTTAGGTGATTTCAATTGTGCTTTATCTACTAAGGATAGGGGTCTCAAAACGGACAAAATGTTTTGTGATTCAGTTGCTTTACATAAGGTAGTGTCCACAGCTCATCTCATAGATGCTTATAGAACGTTGTACCCTACGGGTGGCTTTACTTTTTTTAAAGGTACCCTACGGATGAGGATAGATTTTGTTTTTGTTTCATCAATTTTGCAGATAAGGCAGGCCACGGTTGTCTCTATTGAATTTTCAGATCATACTATTCTCACAGTCTTTCTTTCTTGGGAAGGGGCCCCGAGATGTCAAAAAAACCTTTGGAGACTGAATGAGAGTATGTTGGAAGATCAAGCCCTTAAAAAATTCTGGTTGAGAGACTGGGTGGCTTGGATATTGGTGGTGGAGTGCTATGACTCCATATTAAAGTGGTGGGAGGATACCAAACTGGGTTGAAAGCAGTTTTTTCTAAATAGGGCTCAGGTCAAAACTCAGAAAGATTATCTATCTTATTTACAGCTAAGACATCAATTGCAGCGTCTCATATCACTGTCTGAAACTTCAGTACATGATTATAGCACACATATAGCGCATTTAAAAAAACAGATGGCAGCATTGCAATATGATAGGGGTAGATCTTTAGGTCAAGAATTAAGGTTTGGCACAAATCTGTCCAAACATTCTTTGGACCCCTTTAAAGAAAGTCACAAAAGGGTAAATTCTAGACTTATTACCTCCCTCACAGACAAGTCGGGGAACCTTGTGAGTGATCCACACTGCCTCTTGTCTGTCGTGGAGGAATATTTATCCACTAGTTTGGCCCCGGATATTATCCTGGACGAGGCAGCGGTCAATAATGTTTTACAGGGCTTGCAGCTACATGGCTTATCCGGAGCTCAGCAGCATGAACTAATTGTAGATGTTTCTTTGGAGGAAGTGCGAACTGCAGTTGGTCGGTTGCAGCCTCACACGGCCCCGGGCACGGATGGTCTTGGTACTGGGTTTTACAAAACCTTTATTCAGACCGTTGGCCCTGTTTTGGTACTTTTTAATCATGTGTTACACACTGGGACATATGCCCCCTCTATGAGAGAGGCCATCTTGCTTCTCCTTTATAAAAAAGGGGATAAAACTGATATTAGTAATTGGTGTCCACTGAGCTTGTTGAATACTGACATGAAAATATTAAGTAAGATTCTTTTATCCTGACTAGCTAGGATCACTCCACTGCTTCTTCATCCAGCACAAACATGTGCAGTTCAGGGGAGGAGACAACAGGATAACCTGAAATACCTTCGAGCGCTTTTTTATAGAGAGGATGTTGGACAGGTGCAGAGGTTTGCTTTTGGACTTGATCAAGAGAAAGCATTTGATCGTGTCTCTCACACTTTCCTTTTTTTGGTTTTGAAGGCCTTCGGCTTGCCGGAGGCTTTTGTTTTTTGGATCACTGCAATGTATCAGGGGGCAGTACTTATACCAAATGTTAATGGTTGGTTGGGGAGGAAACTAGCTGTTATGAAAGGTGTTCGGCAGGGTTTCCCACTGAGTCCGACTTTATATGCTTTTTCTATAGATATTTTTATTAGATTATTACGTGCTAACATGGCACTACGGTATAATGATGTGCCTCAGAGTAGGCAATTGCAGTCTGTATTGGCTTATGCTGACGATTTAGCTCTATTATTGCCTCCGCATTTTTCCGTTACTGTGTTACAAGACTTGATTTGACTTTTTTTAGTATTTCGGGTTCACAGATTAATTATGCTATGTGTCATGGATTGGTTATTGGTTCCACGCCAGTACCTGAATCTGGGTTTAAGGCTGGGATTTCAGTTTCTAAAGACCCTATTAAAGTCCTGGGGATTTTTTTTGGCCCCAGGGATATGGCTGGTTACAATTGGGAGAGGGCTTTGGCACAGGGTTTTCGATTAGTGGGGGACTGGAAAGGTATGCAGCTTTCCAAGAAAAAACGGGTTTTATTAATTAAGTCGCTCATAGTACCTGTTTTTTTATACCTTAGTTAGATCTTTCTGCCACCAATATGAATGTGGACACAGCTTTATAGCATTTTTTTCCAGGCATTCTGGGGCTCTCAGTTGAACCCCATTAAAAGGGAATTCACGTATCTTCCAGTTCCTGAAGGTGGGGTTGCTATGATCCACCCTATTGCTTTTTTTAGTCTGTTTTTCTCTTATAATTTGGGATTACTCTTTAAACCTGGGTGGCTTGTTTGGAGACCCTACATGGAGCAGTGGATTGATCTCTGTCGCATAGGGTGGCAGGAGAGGAAGTTTAGAGTCTTATCCAGATTAAGGGATTTGCCTGTATATATGAAAGATCGTATGAGACTCCTTATCAAATGGGAAGTTACTGCACAATTATTGCAGTCTTCTGGTAGAAAGACATTGTACAAACATATGCTCTCTATGGAACGTACCTCTGAGGTCCTGTTCCCTGCTTGTCCGTTGGACAGACAAGTTCTTATTTTAAAATATCTTACTAGTAAGCATATCCCCTCTTTATATATGGGATTGTGTTTGGTTGGGGAATTATGGTAAATTGGGGGTAAAAAATAATAGTAAACATAAGCAATTATCTGAATGGTACTGTCCTAGGCCTATGTGTCACCAAATTTTGGAAACACAATGTCATTTATTTCTTGAATGTTTGTATATTAAACCATTCTGGGCTTTACTAGCTACTCACTGGAAGGTACCTGAATTTAGGTCATTAGATTATTCTACGCTTATGTTTGGACCTTTCCCTAATACTTTTGTTCTCTATCACAGTGATACTATGTATGTCATATTTTGTCTTTTACGATTTCATATTTGGCAATCTAGGTGTCTGTGGATTTTACAACAGAAAATCATTACCCCTGAAGAACTGCTAGCCACTGTCTGTAAGGCACTGGGTGGACTCATGCGTTATGACTCTATTAATGGACCTCATGAACAATTTATGACTTTTTTGGACTAATTGTGCCACATGGGCTATGTAAATGTTTCTTTTCTGGTGCTTCTCCTTGTTATTTTATTTGTACACTGAACTTTGAGTGCAAAGTGACTTGTGTTTTGTTGTAATGAAGTCCATTCTTTCAATAAAATTCCCCTACTCTTTTAGTGGGGTGGGGGAGTTATTTTTTCAGTATGTCTAGTAAGTTTTGAGTCTATTGCAATGTTAGTTTTGTATTTTATGTATGATGGCATATGTATTTTGTTTCAAGTAATTTGCTTTTGCTTTTGTGTATTATTTGACTGTATTTTACTTTCCAACTTCAATAAAAATTCCCCTACTCTTTTCGATAAGTGCCATGGGATCTTTAACATCCACCTGAACTACCACCAATCCAGGCAGATGGGACCTCGGCTTAACGTCTCATCCAAAAGACGGCACCTCAGAAATGCAGCACCCCTCTCATGCTGCACTACAGTGTCAGTACTGGGATATTAACCCAAGTGCCAGATGTGGGAACTGAACCCACAGCCCTCTGATCTCCAGGCCTCAGAGGCGAGTGTGCTACCTACTGAGCCACTGACACTGCAATGTCACTATAGAACTGGTCAAAGGCTTCTGGAGATGAATCTGACTCTGAGGAACACAGGTCACTATAGAATTCCTGAAACTTATCATTAATAAGAAAGGGGTGGAGTAGACAGTAGTGCCATCAGTGTGGTGGATAAGAAGGATATATCTGTCAGTCTCTCTGGCATGCAAGCACTGTGCTAAGAGTTTGCTGGGTTTCTCCCCAACTTCCCAGTAGGATTGATTGAGCATGAACAGAGCATACTCAGTTCTGAGTCAGAAGAAGTCTTCCAGTGCAGTTTTGGCTTTAGGAATCTATAGATGCAAGATTTTCTGTCTCTCTGAATGAAGGGAAAATTCATGTTACAAGTTCTTTAAAGCAGCTGCCTGCTGTTTGGTTAAGGGATCACTTTCTTTATGTAATTTAGAGGAACAGGTAATAAGTTTGCCTCTGAGGGTAGCTTTCATTGCTTAGCAATGGAAGTATCAAGGGTCTCATTCAGAAGGAAATATTGATGGAGCTCTTATCTCACCCAGTCTTGGAGGTCAGGTAGCTGAAGTAGAGTGGAGTTGAATTAGCGCTCCTTTTGGGGGAATGATTGGTAGCCCCAAGCAATGGACAGGGTCACTTGGGCATGATCAGAAATGAGGATGTGGCCCAGTGAGGTGTGCCAGGTGTGATGGAGTGTGTCATCGGATGCAAAAATCACATCCAAGTGGCTATAGGTGTCATGGACTGGGGAGAAATAGTTAAAATCCTGGGCCATGGGATAAATGGGTCTCCAAATGTCATGTAGACCTGCCTCTTAGAAGCTAGAGCTGACATGGGAGTCGTTTAGGATTTCTGTCTGGGTCTTGGGTCCCGTCCTGTCTAGACTGGGGATAAGGGCTAAATTTATGTCCCCACCCAAGATAGTACTGGCTGGGCAAGCCGGGAAGGACCTGATAACTATCAAAGAAAGCAGGATCCAGAGAGTTAGGGGAATATAAGCTACTTAGGATAATGGATTCCCCTTGGTAAGTGCCCTGTATCACAAAAAGTCTGTCCTCAGTATTAGAGATTTGCTTGTCTATGCCCAATTGGAGAACTTTTCTGCAGAGGATAGCCATCCTGCAGTGGTGGGTAGAGAGGGAGCTATGGTAAATGGTCCCCACCCAAGAGCAACACAAAATGGGAGTGTCCTCACCAGTAAGGTGTATCTCCTGAAGAAGGGCAGTGTCATGCTGCACATCATGAAATTTCAATTAAGCAATAAGGTATGTCCAAGAGTAATGTTAATGGTCTGTTAATCACCCCCGGAGGTGCACCTCATGCTACATGCTCCCCAGGGGGTGATTAACAGACCATTAACATAACCCTTAGACCTATCTCATTGCTATTATAATAAGGGAAGACCAATATTTTATGCCTGCATTCATGTTTTGTTGTTCTTTTTTCTTTTTTCTTTGGAAATGTGGTGAAATAGTTCCTCCGCAGTTCAGTTCTGGTCAGTGCAGTGTGTGAGTCAGATGGTTACCATGGAAACAGTAATCCTGGTAATGCTGTGAGGGAAGTCTGCGTCTTTCACATGTTGGGGTGAGGGGCTGTTGAGCCACTCTTGATTTATGAATGGATGTTAGTAATAATGCTGGATGCTTCTTGGAAGTCTATTTATTTTCAGAAGCCCTTTTCACATGCTTCCTGGTTGGATTTGACGTGAGACACAACTGCTGTTGCCTCATAACTGGGAGGCAATGCTGCACATGTAACATAGAAAGGGATCGAGAATACGGAGTGGTGGTACTGAAATGCAGCACAGAATTTTTTTTGGGGGGGGGTTATGTTTTGTAAAAAATAAATTACCCTTGAACTTTTTTTGTATTGGCAGACTTAACAAGGTTACTGGTTCTTCCAGTTTGAGATTGAGGAAGGGGATGTTCAATTTACAGCTGCAGTACAGCTTAACAAGAGACCTGGCAGTGCCAGTTTGAAATGGGGGGGTGGGTGATTTAGTTTACAGCATTGTCAGTTTTACAAGGTTACCGGCACTGCTGGTTTGAGATTGGGGATAGGGAGTGGTGGCTCAATTTATAGCCATGGTACAGCTTGACGAAAGGCTGGCACTGCCATTTTGAGATGGGAAGGATTTCATTTAAAACTATGGTCAATTTTGTAAGCTTGCTAGCAGTGCTGTTTTGAGATGGGTGTCTATTTACAGCCATGGTGTTGCTTAAGTGTGAGATAGTGTTAAGTTTATTCATGAGCTCATTAACACACACCTTTCCTTCTGTTTCATGACAACTGACTAACAACTGACAGGCTACTGTTCAGGTGGACAGCCACAAATATAAATTGGTAATAACCAAGAAATTCTGAAGGTCATGAGTGCTTTTCTTTGTTTATGTGTAACAGCTGACAGTTCTGGCAGGGCAAAAGTAAATCAGCTGTTTTCTCATGTGGCATCCCATTTTCTTTCCCATAAACTCATCTGTATGTGTTTTTTATGGACAATGCTTTGAATATCAGGCACCTATGAAAATTAAAAATGAGGGAGAAATGTGTTTGTATATATGGCTCTATACCTTGATATGGGTCTCTCGCTATTAGTAGTAGTAGTAATGGCAGATCAATGTTCTACAAAAATAATTTAAAAGGGGAGGAGGAATTTATTTTTAAAAATCAATGCTCATGTGATGTGACTCTACAAGTATGTTTATAAAGAAAGGTTAATGCAAGGCTAGTAGAATGTCAGCAAACAATCACACCTTTCCATTTCCCAGACTCTTACTGCAATTGGACTTTATGTATCTTAAGTGGACAGTTAAGACCCCTGGTATTCCAGGAAATGATTTTCAAATTATCAAAGGTAGCCATAGCAATAGACACCAAAAACAGCTGCAGAAACGATGAGTATTAGAACATCCCTCCCCCACCCCAGACCCCCCATCACTACCCACGGCCTAATACCTTCCAATCCAAGGGGATTAAATGGGCATTCAACAGAATCACTTACCTTGGAGTAATTATTCCCCCCCTCCTAAAATGATCCAATTAAATATGAAACCAACACTGGAGGCATACCCCAAGTGCAGTCCGGCCCCTAGCCTTCCTGTCTGCTGAGCTTCACTGATCTTCACCAACTGGGAGAGCGACCAATTACAGAGGGAAGGTAGACTCTGACAGGTGCAGAAGCAGGGATTCCATGACAATTCTACCTGGGTGAATCCCCCTTGGAGTGCATAGTCCAGGCTTTTTTCTCTGCTGAGGCAGCTTCTCTCCTCACTCGCTTTGCTCAGACCCAGCCTGCGGCTGTTCTCTCAGCTCTCTTTTCCATCCAGCAAATCTTCTAACTCCAGGTCCCATGTGATATAGCAGCTGGGCAAAGCAGATCTCTAGTCTCTGCTGCAGCTACTGGACTGGTACTCACCGGGGATAGTGTCTCACTCCAGCGGCGACTTCTGAGGAATGGCAGCTGCACTCGCACCACTCCCTGACATCTGAGATCACAGTGGCAGTAACAGGGCCATAAAGAAAATGCCTCCCTGTAACAATCCAGGTATACCAGTGAGTGGCACGAACACCCATTCTAGGAGAGACATGGAGCAAGCTACCAGAGGACAAGGATACCCACAGAAGTCATCAGCCATTTAGCAGGTACAGTTCTCTGAGTCTGCCCTGCCCTCAGCTCCAGTGTTCCATTTTTCTGCTGTTCCTGCATAGACTGCTATTAGCAGCCACCCTTGAGCAATTCCTCTGTCCTGACAACAGAGTGAACTACCACCCCCAAGACACACCCTACACACAGGCTTTTGGGAGTGTTTATTTATTGTACTGGTTGCTAGGAGTTGCTTTATTTTAAAGGTTTAATTTATAGCTGCTATAACTAACTTTACATATTTTCTTTTAGGTGACTACCTGTTGTATTTGTTTCCATCTGCACTTCCCGCTTCTACAAACAAAGGAGTGACATCACAGGAGGGTTGATCCTTTGGCGAGCGGGCTCTTTAAAAACCCTCATTATCAACCACTGTTCCTCTTTTCCATCTAGCAGATCTTCTAACTCCAGGTCCTGTGTGATATAGCAGCTAGACAGAGCTTATCTCTAGTCTCTGCCACAGCTACTGGATCAGGACCCATCAGGGACAGTGTTGCACTCCAGCAGTGAGATTTGGGGAATGGCGACTGCACTCGCACCACTCCCTGACACCTGAAATTGCAGCAGCAGTAACAGGGCCCTAAAGCAAGTGGCTCTGTGTAACAATCTAGGTACACCAGTGAGCAGGACAAACACCCACTCCAGGAGACACATGGAGCAAGCTACCAGAGGACAAGGATGCCCATAGAAGTCGGCTGCCACTTAGCAGGTACGATTCTCTGAGTCTGCCCTGTCCTCAGCTCCAGTACTCAGTTTTTATGCTGCTCCTGCACAGATGGCTATTAGCAGCCACCCTTGAGCAATACTCTTGTCCTGACAGCAGGGTGAACTAGTACCCTGAGATTCACCCTCCCCACAGGCTTATGGGTGTTTTTATTTCTCTTACAGGTTGCTGGTAGCTGCTTTATTTTAAAGGTTTGATTTATGGCTACTGTAACTAACTTTACATCTCTTCTTTTAGGTGACTACGTGTTGTATTTGTTTCTGTCTGTACTTTCTACTCCTACAAACAAAGGAGTGATGTCACAGGAGAGTGGCATTGATATTCTTCTCTGTCTTTTTAGGTTGGGGAGGCAGACAGCAGCTTTGGCTCTGGGACATGGCTGATTGTTTCTGGAGGTCCAGAACCCCATCAGTTCCTTACAGCAATCCATTGGATGAACAATATAAGCATACTGATATTAGCAACAATCATCATATTTCCATCCACCAGGTTCCTACACCCACAAAGTATCACATTTCTGTACAGCAGGTCACTACACCAACATCAGCTCCTGATAACCACTTAGATATAAGAGCATGCCAGTATTCAGACATTAATACCAGGAAACATATTTTCTCTGACAGCATCAAAGCCGCAAAGCCATACTGAACCAAAATGGGCAAAGCCCCAGGAACAACCACAACAAAAACCAAGTAGACATCCAGGTGGATCAATTGTTCAGGAGTGGAAGGCAATGTGCATCAACGCCCGTAGCCTTTCAAACAAAATCCCTGAACTCTCAGCTATTATGACAGAGGCAAAACTAGACTGGGCAGCAGTCACAGAAACGTGCTTCTCGTTAGCATACTCGGCTACTCACTTTTCCAAAAAGAACCAGAAAACAAAGAGGGAAGGGGGAGTTGTGTTATATGTCAAAGAAGGAGTTAAGGCTACAGAAATTCAGGAGGAACATAGCAAAGCAGAAGCCCTATGGGTCACTCTGGGAGTTGAGAGCAGGGCTCCTATCTGCCTGGGTGTCATATACAGACCCAGGACATTGGTGTGGACAAGGAGCTCCTTGAGACCATTCTCACAATGGTTGACAAAGGGGAGCTGCTTCAAGTTTGCCAGATATAGATTGGTCCACTTCACAGCTTCCACAGAAAAAAGCAGAGAATTTCTTATCACTCTAAAGGAGGCAGGGATGAATCAACATGTGGACTCACCCACCAGGAACAAAGCAACACTGGATTTGGTTCTCACTAACAGTCACAGAATATCCAACGTCCATGTTGGCATCAATCTGGGAACCAGTGATCACAGGTCTGTCTGGCTACAAAGTAATAATATGGAGGTTTCAGGCCACACGAGACAAAAAGTGATTGACTTCAAAAAAAGCAGATTTCTTTAAAATGAGATCCATTATTAAGGCATTGTTAGGAAACACCACCACAGGGGATGTAGAAGCTCTCTGGAAGTCCATAAAAGACTCATTGAGCATGGTAACTGCAGATTGTACACGGCTAATAGCTGAATCAAAAAGGAAGAAGAACCCTCTCTGGTTTTCTAGAAAGGTAGCACTAAAGATTAGGGAAAAGAAAAAAGCTTTAGGCAGTTCAAGGAGATATGGAGGGAAGTTGATAAGGACCTCTACAGGGAAAAACTTAAGGAGGCTAGAAAAGCTATCAGATTGGCAAAAGCTCAAAGGGAGGAAAGAATAGCACTCGGAGTTGAGGGGGACAAAATCTTTTTCAGCATATACCAGTGAAAAAGGAAGAAAAAGGAGGAACAGTCAGAATAGTAACAAGTAGAGATACAGTGAAATTTAATTTCACCAGCGAAATTCTGACAAAATTGGGAATTTTGCTCCCTGAAATATTTCATGAAATTTGCCCATTTCGAGGAATATTTTGCTGATGCAAAATACTAAATTCTACTGGCGAAATGCAGATTTTCACCTGTGAAATGTAGAATTTCACCCGCAAACAGTGACATTTCACCACTGGGTGGAGAAATTCCACATTTCGTGAGTGGAATTCTGCATTTTGCTTGTGGAATTTCACATTTTGTGAAATGCACAAATTTCATAAAATATTTTGCATAACGAAATTTTCCAATTTTGCCTATCTCTTGTAACAAGCAACAGTCAAATAGTAGAAAAAGATGAGGACAAAGCTGAAGCACTCAATGCATTCTTTTGTTTAGTCTTTACAAATGAACTAAATGCCAGAGGCCAACATTAAACATAACAGAGCACCCTATAGAGGGTGCAGAAACAAGTCCCTTCATAAGGGAAAAGGTGCTGAAAGAACTGTAGAAACTGAAGACTGGTGAAGCTATGGGACTGAAGAGAATTCACCCAAGAATATTGAAAGATCTTCAAGAGGAATTCACCACACCATTATCAGAATTATATAATGAATCTCTAGAAAGTGGTAGGGTGCCACAAGATTGGAAGAGGGAAACAGTGGTGACCTTGCACAAGAGTTGCAGCAGGGAGGAGGCAGGTAACTACTGCCCAGTCAGCTTGACCTCAGCAGTGGGTAAAATCATGGAGACACTAATTAAAGAGCAGATGTTAAACTTCCTATAGAGGGCAGGAAAACTCAACCCCAAACAACACTGGTTAACCGCAGGCAGATCATGCCAGACTAACCTGATCGAGTTCTTCAATAAGGTGACCAGAATAGTGGGCCAGGGTGGGCGGTGGACATGGTATACCTGGTCTTCAGCAAAGCCTTTGACACTGTCTCACACAGGAGGCTAATCAAAAACCTTGAACACACAGGCATCGGCCATAAGATAGCAAGCTGGATTGCACACTTGGTGCAGTATAGGACTCAGAAGGTCACTGTAAACAGTGCCATGTCCAAAGAGGGTTATCTGACCAGTGGAGAGCCTCAGGGGTCAGTGTTGGGTCCAATTCTCTTCCACATATTCATCATTGACATTGCTGATGATCTAGAAAGTAAAGTCTGCCTGTTCACAGATAATACAAAACTCTGTAATAGGGTGAATACTCTAAAGGGAGCCTCTAGTATGATAGAAAACCTTGAAAGACTTGAACAGTGGTCCAAAGACTGGCAACTTAGATTCAATGCTAAAAATGCAAAGTGATACATCTGGGCAAACAGAACCCAGGAATACAGTATGTCCTAGATGGGCATACAGTAGAGGTGACCAAGACTGAAAGGGACTTAGGTGTAGACATATCAGATGACCTTAAAGTAGGGAAACAATGTAAAAAAGCAGAATGAAAGGCAATCAGTATCCCCAGATGCATAGGTAGGGGAATTATCAGCAGGAAACAAGAAGTAATCATCCCACTCTATTGATCCTTGGTGAGGCCACACCTGGAATACTGTGTCCAGTTCTGGAGGCCCATCTAAAGAAGGACAAGGAGTGCTTGGAGCCTATTCAGAGAAGGGCCACTAAGATGGTGCAGGACCTCCATTACAAGCCATATGAATCAAGACTCAGGGACTTGAACTTGTACTCCCTGAAATGGACAAGAGACAAGGGGACATGATAGAAACATTCTAATTCATCAGAGGTATAAAAACAGTTCAGGCAGACCACCTCTTCCAGGTCAACAAAGAGGTGCGTACTAGAGGGCACAACCTACATCTGAGAGGGGTAAGGCTAAGAAATAATGTCAGGAAGTATTTCTTCATGGAGATGGTAATATACCCATGGAATAGCCTTCCCCCAAAAGTGGTTGCAGCAAAAACAGTGAATGAATTTAAACTCGCATGGGACCGACACTACGGTAAATGCAAAATAAGCAGCCTATAGGGGTAGGATTCATGGGCAGACTAGCTGGATCACAAGGTCCCCATTTGCTGTCATCTTATGTTAATTTGCTAGATGGAAGCTGCTTCATTTGTCCCTGGCTGTAAAGATTAATGCTTTTAAAATGCTTTGTACACCAAGGCTCACACACCTTCTCTCCCATCTACCTATCTGCATCCCACTGTCCTGGTTTAACAAAATTGATGCTCCAGTGGGCAATGTTTAATGGGAAGGCAACCCCACTCCCCAATTTAGCAGGACCAAGCTCTGGACCACTGGTCTACAGGGGGCTGGGGTTTGCCATGGTTTCATGGCTACCATATAGCCTTTACCTTGGCCCAGATAACGTGATGGTTCTCTCAGGCAACTCAGGGCACTCCCTTCTGGTCAGTCATCATGAAGGACCTCAGCCTGACCCCTGTGGTTGCAGTACTTTTTGCAACCAAGTACCTGCCCGCCTACTAGACAACCCCATGATCATGGCCTCCACAACCATCTGGAGACAACTTCATAAATATCTAGGATCCTCTGCAAACTGTTCTTTACTGGCACCCCTATTGGGTAATGACAGTATACAAATAGGATATAACTTCCATCACTGTCACACTTGGGTACAGCATGTGATCCTTTTGTTACATTATCTACTCACCCCTGATGAATGTTATATTGAGTTTTTCTCTACTCTTCAACAAAAATACAATCTTCTGAAACAATACTTTTGGTGTTATCTCCAGATTAGGAGTGCAGCCTCAATCAAGCTGCTCTTGGCCTCCAAGATAAATGAAGGTCTTGTAAGGGGCCTGATACTCAGGGTATCCTGCCTGCCCCAAAGCAGAGAAAGTGCAATCTACAAATCACTCTGTGATGCTCTTCCAGACCAATCTCTACCAGCCAAATAATGCTAGGAAAGATAGCTCAACATTCAGATCACAGATACAGAATGGACTGCATGTATGTACACAGCAACACACACCCCTGCTTGAATGGCCCCAGTTGACTCATACAGAATAAGACACTGCTTCAGTGGTACCACAACCCAACAATTCACCACAGAATGGGACTAGTAGCAGAAGACAAATGCTGGTGTTGCTCCCAACCAGGAGTCCAGCTACTCCACATACTCTATGAGTGTACAATGATCACTCCATTCTGGGAAGGCATCAGAAGGATGTGTCAGTGTGACATCGGTGATGACATACCTCTAGATGCCTCACTCTTTCTGCTGGGGAGGACATCTGTGTCTGGGATGGCTCATCTTTCCAAACTTAAGTGAACAGTCTCTGTGAGTATTGTGGCCAAACATAGAAACATAGAAGCTGACGGCAGATAAGGACCACAAGGCCCATCCAGTCTGCCCATCCATACGTCTCATCCTCTGCTAATGGCACGCCACTAAGGTACCTTCCATATCCAAGTGGCTGATAGCAGTGGTGCAGCTGGCTTCCTTTGAGAATCTATTGCACAAAATTACAGGCACCCTCGCCCATTATGAGAGAACATGGCGGCTATATTTATCCTCTGTGTCATGCTTTTCACAGGTCAGCAACACATAATATTCTGTTCCCACTGTGAATATTTGCTGAAATCCATTGGCAGGTAAACTTAGTCTCTTTTCTGCTTCTTCACGGGAATTTCTCCTTCTTTTTTTATCCTCTATTCCCTCCAGGCTGCATCCTTAGATTCCACTATTTATGGCACTTCGTGGTGTAGTGGTAGTGTCCCCACAATGTCAGTTTATTGTTTCTCTGTATATATTCACTCCATATCCCCAGGCATGGTGTATTCCTATGTTTCACTTTACTCCTGCCATAAACTAATGTATGTTGTATTGGTATATTACCTCAGTTCTTTGTTGTATGTTTCCCATTGTTTTTACTGTGCTCATCTTTGTTTATACTCTAACCTGTTGTTATGGAATCTGTTTTGACTTTTGTTATGTGTAAATGTTAATAACAAATTTAAGAAAACTCTGTTTTTTTTTGATCAGCCAGTAGCATTACTAGCAGTAGTGCCAGCATAAACTGTTCAGAGAAACTGTGTTCGCAGCTAGCTGTATATTTAAAGGAAAACTTTTTTTTTGTGATCAGCCAGTAACACGTTGAGTACACCACTGAAGCAGTGGTCCTATGCCAAATGCTGTTGTTCTGTATGTTTTATGTGCTTTAATTCCAGGCATCAGCATGGATATTCAGCATATACTATAGTACTAATACCAGCCAGACTTGTACAGAAAAATTGTGCTAGAAACTGTATATTAAGAGAGAGTTTTTTTGTTTTGTTTTTGTGATTAGCCTGTAGCATTACAGTGACCCATTCATGGGGAAGTCCAGCATCATGAGCAAGGGGCATAATGCATGCAGTGCTGTCATTCCCAGGTGGTAGCACTGACATTCAATATGCAGTATAACAGCAGTGCCAGCATATATTATACAGGAAATTGTACTAGCAACTGTATATTGAAAAGAATACAGTGTGTGTGTGTGTGTGTGTGTGTGTGTGTGTGTTTATCACTCAGTGGCATTATGTGCCAAAATTACTCAATGACAAGAAATGTGTGTATTTTGAAAGATATGGTGACATTTGCTGAAACTCCACATTAGTATGCCTCAGATTTAGAAAAATGCACAATTCTGGGAAAAAATGTGCAACTGTTGAAAAAACAGTAAAAGATAAATTGTGTTGGGCTGTGATGCACTAGAGACATGTCACGTGTCTATGTGTGCCTGCAAACATCTGCTGAGCTCTGACTGTGTATCATCATTCAGCCAGTAGAAGGCTTCCCACACATTTGGTCCTGCCTGCCTACTAATACTGAACAAGTAATGCTAGCAACTGCCCTGAAGGGCGTTTGTGGTGCTTGGTAACAAATGTCAACAGTTGTACCTTCACGATGACAACACTAACTGCTGATAAGTGAACAATAGTCTGAGTTACCCACTCCCTGAAGGAGTGGTCTGTGCAGATGCCCACAACACTCCCTGGTGGAACCCCTTCCTGTCATCTGAGGCTCAGGGTGCAAATTGGTAGAGACAGCATGCCAAAGTAGTCCATCACCACTTAGTACTATAATGCTAGTTTCAGGTGAGTATTTCTAAGTACTGTCCTGAATGATCAGCTATGATCTTTGCCCATAAAAATCCTGCAATAACCCTTGGCCGGCCCAGTGGTGCTGAGGATTGAGGCATTGAATGCTACGCTGGTGACCTAGGTTTGGAAATGACTCTGGGTCACTGGGGGTTGGCAGGGGAGGGGGGAGACTGGGAGATGGAATGAATGGCAGCATGGCAGCTCTCCTTTCCTGGGTGGGGACTCAGTCTACCCTGCTCCAGGGCTGCCCCCAGGTGGAGGTCCAAGGGTAGTGCAGATGGGAGTGACTAGACTAGGGATGGTGCCTCAGATTGCTGCGTGCTCATGCCTCCACACTCGCCTGAGCAACCGCAGCAAGGGGAGAGGAGAAAAGGTGCAAAATGAAGCTGGCAGGCTTCATTATGGTCCTGCAGCACCTCACACTGGTCCCCTGAAGTCTGAATGCTGGTGTCAAGGGGAAGGGGAAGTCAACGGCCTTCATCCTCAGCCCAATCACAGGGGTAACCCGTGGTGGATTACTGGGAGGGTCGGTGTGGGAGAATTGGGGCTGGAAAGTGGACCTCTCCAAAGAAGAGCCAGAGTTGCCTGCCAGCTCTGCCGGAGGAGGGACAAATGTATATTGAAAAAAAATTCTGCAGTAATCCATGGCTAGGAAATGACATTTATAAAAAAAAATTATAAAGCACTCTATGATTTCCACCAATTAGAGAGCAGTACCTCTATTTCAGCATATAGATGCTGCCTCATGTACACTGCTTCCTCTTTCCACTATCACCTCTCATTCTCATTTCTCATTTCTCATAGACTGCTGCTCAACATGCTCTGTGACAAGTATCATAGTTTTCCTCCTATTTTTCACTGATAACAGCTTGTAATCTAGTTAGCATAAGGCATTCTAGAGTACTGGAACTGGAAGATTATCCATTTCTTATTTGGTTATGTCACTCAGCTGTACCTCTGTGACAACCACATGAGGCATGGGTAAATCCTCAATAACCCACACCTTGTAAAGTCTTATTGCTTAGTCAAACCATTCCTTTTACAATAGTCCCTTTAGGTAGTAATATTTATTAACTCTCTGTATTATATCTACCATCAGTTACTTTATATTTGTGATATTGGCTAAAGAGCAATTATTTTCCCAAAAGAAGGACAACATGTTTTCTTTATTTTCAAGTACAATCTTTGGAAAATCAAAGGCTCAGATGCTTATTCTGGCCAAAGCAGTGAAACATTATCATAGATCCCAGGGCAGGGACTTGTCCAAAACTGGTGTACTTTTCAATGCTGGCTCCTAATGCCCTCCTTACTGCAGTCATTGCTCTCAGTACCATTGCTGTTCCAGTGTGTTTTTTGTTTTCCCCATTTATCTGACCAGCTAGTGTCCTGACTCCCCTTCATGGCCTGCATTCAGATAAACCCCCTCTTTATGCAGTATATTCATCATTAAATTTAAAGTAACATTTTTGCTATTGAGTTGATAAACCATTGTATAAACTCAGTTGTAATGACTTTTATCTATCAAGTACAGTAGTTTTCCAGATTAGTTGGCAGTGAATTGTTGGCATCTTTGCATCTTATTATTTCTGCAATGCCTGGACATATTTTATATTTATGCATTATGTGTATATATAAATCTAACCCTTCTAGAAAAAAGAAGTAAAAACAACCAAAAAGAAACACATTAAGCAATGAGATAACAACTCACTGCAATTAAAACTTAATGCTGACTGTTGTGTAGTAGCTTTAGGTTGAAATGTATAAATATGCATGTGTTTCACTTCAGGTTTTTGGGCTTGCACAGTGATTGAAAACAGCATAGATTTAGTGCACTGAAACCCAGTATTTGCTGAATTGAAATTTATGGTTACATCAATTACTTACTCATTTTTCGTTGGTACCCAATCTGTAAACATGACTTGGGCAAATGCCCTAGTCCATTAATTCAACCTGATACCTTATACATAGCAGTCAATTGTTTCACTTGTCCTATTAGGTTACAAACTGTATATACATTATCATGCATACTGCTTATTATCTATTAATGCTACAAAGTTTTCCTGCAACATAAGTAGAAAAGCTTATGGTTTAAAAGCTGCAGTTCTGTGATTTGTAAAAAAACAAATACCAAGATGAGGCATTCTCTGTTAAATCACTTAGCTCTCATTGCTGATACCAGTGAATTGTATCTTTAAAGCATGCTGTTCCATTGTACTGTTAGCCCTGAGTTAACAAGCAAGCAATGACTCAAGGATAACCTTGAAAACAATATTTAAACGCACTTCAGCCTGTATTTCACATTAGCACTGATACTTTTCTCCCCATTACTGCATATATAACTGAAGTCATATGCATAAAAGCAAGATCTTTGTTCCTTGAGAGTTCATCGGCATCTACTGCTTGCTCCACATCTGATTTCAGAATACTCTACTTCTAACATCGCAGTTATTCCTATGGCAACAAAGTATGATATCACAATAGAGGATTATGCCTTTAAGTGGAGAATAAGCTGTAGGGGCAGATGACCTCTATGGTATAAAGGACTTGCTTTCATGCAAATTGCCTCAGTAAAAAATATGATGTAAAATCTACAGGAAGATATATAAATTAAGTTTGATACTGTCTGAAGCTCTTAAATAAGTTAAAAATGCCTTTTAAACTGAAATCAGCCACAGCCTTATGTTTTCTCTAGCATGATCGTGAAGCACAATACATATTTTATTGTGTTTGGAAGACTTGAGCTCAAGATCCCATTTTCAAAGGTGTCCAAGTCAAGCAATTTACATAAAACATCAGGCCAGTACAGTAAACAACAGGTAGCAATGATCATTAACATATTACAGGAGGTTTTAGCAATAGGTTAAAACATCACATTTGTATCAGCACGGGGACTCTACAAGAAACACTGTCTTGGGCAGAGGTTGCAAGATGCTGGCAGAAAAATGCTCACATTCAGTGGAGTTTCTGGAAAAGGTGGGCAGTGATTTTAGCCTTGAAGGGGCAGAGGCTGGGAAGGGCAGCAGTAGCCATGGGCAAGACATTCCATGCTTTGAACGCTACAGATACAAAAGAGCGCTGGCCAAGTTTTGTTTTCCTGAAGGGCACAAGCAGTTTTTGCTTCCCCATGGATCAAGTTCTGTAGTTGTTTCTGACCAAAAAGAAGTAGTTTCGGACAACTGCAGCATTTGGCCAAGTAGAGCTCTCTTGCAGATAAAGGCTTGGTTACTGTTAACTTGAAGGTGAAAAGAAAGCTAGCTGGAGGCAAAGCAAGGATCTCAATGGTGGGAGTCAAGTTTCATATTGAGTGTAAATCTATAGGCACAGCTAAATTAAGCCAAAATTCATTTGAGGACAGTGTTATTAGAGAAAGAGTAGATGAATGCACCATAGTAAATCACCAAGAAAATTAGGCTGGTGTAAGGGAGTTTTCTTTGGGGGTGAGGTTGGTCCTGTTTCTGTCTAGCATGCGAAGGCATTGCTGGATGTTTTTGACCAGAGAGTCAACATGAGCTATGAAGGAAAGGGTTGCATCCAGATGTATGCTTAGGTAACACCAGCTTGTTTGTGGTGAACCAGTTTCAGACACTGCTGATGTCAGATTGCAGGTGGTCTTCCAGAGTCCCCAGATCATGGTGAAAAGTGAAGGTGACTGTGTCATCAGCACACTGGAATGTCTTGGAGAGGACACACACATCAGAGAACTTGTTGATGAATAGGCTGAACAGTAGGGGTTCATGAAGTGAGCCTTGCAGGACTCCAGTGTTAAAAGGTTGCAAGCCAGAAAACACTTCTCCACCTATTTGTTCTTTTTTTAGTACTGTTGGATAAGTAGTCCAAGAAAACAGGATAGAGATGGGCCTGCAGTTAGAGACCACCATGTTATCCCTGGAATTAAAAGACTGGGGCCCAATTCATAAGCATCCCTGAATAGCACAAGGGGCTTGCGCCACAAGGAATGACGCAAGGCATGGCTTATGTCAAAAGATGCCCTAAGAGCAATTTACAAATTCAGCCTACATTAAACACAGGCTGCAGGCACTAAAGCGGGCTTGTGCTGTCCCTGCAGTACAAAATCAGCTGTGGCATGGTGCTACGGGGCTTGTGGCAGATATAGGCTGTCATATTCTCTAATCTGGGATTCACAAAACCTTCCCAGAGGGAGAATTTCTAAGCACCCTTAGACCAGTCAGGGCTGGTGTAAGGGTAATTGGAAGTATGTCGTCTTGAAGGGTTTCAAACTGTGTGCCAATGTGCCACTGTACCCCCTTCCCAGCCCCAATCCCGTTATTAAAATAATTATATCCCTAGTCATCTAGCAGACCCCCCAGCCCCAAACCCCAGTTATTAAAAAAATGATATCCTTGGTGGTCTAGTGGAACCCCCTTCCCTATCCCCAATCAGCCCATATTATAGAAATATATATTTCCCTGGTAGTCTAGCAGACCCCCACCCCAGCAGGCAGTGCCACGCCATCCCACTCCAGCATCCCATCCCTGAGCTGGTGATTGGCACAGCCCTCTGCACTCCACCACCATTGCCAGCCACCAACTGAACTGTGACAGAGCGAATACTGTATACAGTAAACTCGCCTTGACAGTTCAGTCAGTGGCTGACCATGGTGGAGTGCAGAGGGCTGTGCCAGTCACTGGCTCAGGAATGGGAAAAATGAGTGGGGTGTGGGGCACTGCCTGCCAGGGTCAGGGGACAGGAATCCACTAGATCACCAGGGAAATATGTATTTTAATTGAATGGGCTGATTGGGGGTAGGGAAGGGGTCTGTTAGACCACCAGGGATGTGAGTATTTTAATCAAAGGGGATTGGGGATGGGGGACCACTAAACCACCAGGGAAGCAATTATGTTAATAAAAGGGGATCTGGGCTGGGGTGGATCCACTAGACCACCAAGGATATAATTATTTTAATAAAAGGGGATCGGGGCTGGGTGAGTCTACTAGACCACTAGGGATATCATTATTTTAATAACAGGGGCTCAGGGCTATGGGGCGCTAGTCACCAGGGACTTCCATCCACGGTTCTATTGCTGCATGGCCACCCCATGGCTTGTGGCACACCTTCCAGATCTGCCATCTGTTTGGAACAGGGCCACAGTTGCAACAAGCCACGGGACTTTGCCACTGGGACCCTACTCAATATTGAATTGGGTGCAGGGTGTCTGGCACACCGGCATTCAGTGCAAGCTGCCTTCAGCACAACTTGTGCTGACCTTTGTGAATCAGGACCTGGGACTACATTAGTTTGTTTCCAGATGTCAGGAAGTGAAAAAATGGAGGAGAAGTTGAATAGTTTTGGATTGACAGGACTAGTACTTTGTGGTCATTTTATTATCTTCATAGCCAATGCATCAGGTCCAGTTCTAGTTTTGGAGGTCAAAGTGAGTAGGTATTATTTAACTGTTTTTGTGTTTACCCATTTAAAATAGAATTGCTGTCTGCCAGTTATGGAGGGGACTTAGAGTCCTTTGGGGAGAGGGGCAGCTGGTAAGGTACTAGTAGGCAGGTCTTTGCCTACATTCATGAGTAAGAAATTAAAGGACCCAGCAATTTCTTATGGGTCAATGGCTTGTGCTACATTGACATTTAGGATGTTGGGGGTAGCAGCTTGTATGACCTAGGACTTTGTTGATGGTTTCTCTTAGTCCCTTGGAATTGTAATGGATTCATGAAGTTTTGTTTTGCAGAATTCACTTATGCATTTCCAAGTAGCAGATTTTGATTGGTTTCCCAGGTGTCTGTATTTCAGTAAGGCCTGGGGGAGCCTGAATCTGTATAAGTTCCACAGCTTGTCCCATTCTTTAAAGAGTATGAGGAGTTCTGAGGTGAGCCAGTGATTATTGACTCCTTTGATTTTTTTTGCTTTCGTGGCAAAGTGGTCACATGCAATTTGGAATGCCTGAGAGAAGAAATCAGAGGACAGGTTGATGTCTGGAATGCGGCCTGGTAATGCCAGTCAGTGTGATGGAGGTAGTTTCTATTTTCAGTGAGTCTCTCTTCCTTTGGCAGTGGGTGTAGATGAATTTTGGCAGGCATCTCTGCCTTATGGTGAACCAGGAGCAGTAGGTTGGACAGTGATCACTAAGTAGATCAGGTGATACCTCCACGTGACAGCCTTTCTGGATGGAATGCCAGGATCCAGTCAAGAAGCATTTCCATTCATTTTTTGCAGTTGATACGAGATGAGGACTTGACCATCTGACTGAAGTGGAAGTCAGCCAGCTTGTTTCTGTATCATACAAACATAGGAAGAATGCCAGCAGATACAGGCCTGATGGTCAATCTAGTCTGCTTGATTAGTTTTTCATGGCTTTGGATCAGGCAACTAAGGTGCCGAAGAAAGGAATCAAATGTGGAGTCAACCATGCTGTGGTAATTTAGGTGACTGCCAAAATTAGATTCTTGGTCCCATGTCCGAGTCTGATGTTGGCTGATAGGAACTCACAGGATGGGTCAGAATCTCTGGCAGAGAGTAGTGAGGCCTGTAGGTGGTTCTTATGTACAGAATGTGTTCTCCTCCCTGCTTACCTACACATTCCCTTCTAAGGAGGGTGTATGAGGGGAGTTCTATTTTGCTATCAGAGATCCTCCCAGTTAGCCAGGATTCTATTATAGCGACCAGATCATGATTTTTGCTGAGTACTAGGGCCTCGAACTCTGCAAACTTGGGAAGCAGGCTGCAAATATTGAAGTGCAGGCAGTCAGTAAATCCTCTGTAAGTGCTTTGCTAGGGTGAAGAGATGTTAGAAGGTACAGGGCCAGGGTTGGGTTGACACCCAATAATAGTAGTGGGCACACTGCCAATGGCTTACATGTACCAGTTTCACTGCTGCACATCTATTCCCATTCTTGAGGCAATCCCTTCCCATTCACCAGCTGTGTGATACATGGCTGCAGTTTTGCCACACGTGGGTTGTTTGACACCAGGACCCTTCTCACACAATAATCCGGTGCAGACTCCCTGGCAAACCAGGCTTTGATGCAAGCTAGCGCAAACAGCAGCGTTCTTCAATCTCTCAGTCTGTTTGAAAAATTGAGCTCCCAGCCTTTTTCCTTTTTATTAGAATTTTGGTACTCCTTTCAGTCCCACCTATAGTGTTTGCTGATCGGCTGGAGGCTCTGCAGTGTCTACAGTGGTTTTGGAAAGGGTCCCAGGGAGCAGGCCATTGTGGTGACTGGTGTTGGGGAAGGAGAGAGTTTAGGAATAGAGACCACCTCATGACCCCTTCTTGTCCATTGAGAGTATTGACCCAGCAGTAGAAATGTGCTGGTCTTTGCCCTTTTCATTAAAACTTTAGTGCTTATTTTAACCCTACCCACAATGCTTACTGATTGGCTGGGGGCTCTGTAGTGTCTGTGCTGGCTTTGGGAAGGATCCTGGGGACCAGGTTGCTGTGGCAATCGGTGGAGGAGAGGAGGGAGTTTAGGATCAGAGTCCACCTCACAACTCCTCGTTGTCCCTGGAGAGTGGCACATTGGTGGATGTAAAGCTCTTTAAACTTAGTATATTACCTTGGTCTGTTTTAGATCATATGTTAATTAAATTTTTATAGACTGGATCTGCAACCAGAGTCCAATAATCAAATGACTCCTCATGAGTCTGAGGGAGTGTCCTCAGATCTGCCCCCGCTCTGACACCATAACTTTTATCTGCAGCACCCTTCCATCTTCCCTTCAGTTGGAAAGTGATGGGAAACTGCAGACTGCATGCAACCATGATGTCAACCATATTGCCATCTCTCAGGGCAGTGGTAGCAGGGGTGGTACCTTTATTATAACTTGTAGCACCCAAGTAAAACAGATTATGGACAGCATAATGAAAAACTTGCCTATTATCCAAGCAGATCCAGTGTTGGTAGGAGTATACATATACTGCCCCAAATGGATTTTTGCAGGGCACAGAACCAGAGGGGCATCCTTGTCCACTCCCTCCAACCTGTAACTATTACATCAGTACAAACTCAGTTGGGTCCCAAACCTGTGGGTCACGTGCCATGTAGCAGATGTAAATTTTGCAAATATGTTATTACTTGACTACTTGTTACTTGGTAAGGAAAGAAGGAGGCTAGTAGCCCATTAAGGCTGTCTCCCACACTGTGTGGGGATTTAACTATTAAGTGTTTATCATGCTCAAACTTTAATTTTCAAACTCATCTATGACTATCAAATATTGTGGTAGGAATTCCACAATCTTGCAGCTCAGACTGTTAAAACGTTATGCCTTAAATTGCTGTTTATATTGTGTATTTGTAGCTGTTTATTATGAGATCATGGATTAACTGGTCTGTTATGTATAATTAGGTCACATTGGTTAGCAAACTCAGGGTTATTCGTTATCTTAAACATTAACAACAAATTCCCTCTTGTCCTTGCTGCTCCTGAGTTCAATCACTCTGTCTTCATATAATTTACCTTTCATCCCAGATATTAATTTTGTCATCCTACACTGCACACTCTCCAAAAATTTAATATTTTATTTCAAGTATGGAGACCAGAACAGTGAGGCCAGATCCGGATGGGGCCTTACGTATGTTCTGTATAGTGGTAGTAGGCAGTGTTCATTTCTTGATATGAATGATTTCTTAATAGAACTAATTAGCCTATTGGCAGTTTGTAGTACTTTCCTACACTGGTTACTTGGAGTTAATGACACAGAGATAAATATTTCTTGTAACATGGCATTAAATCTGAATGTGAAATGCAGCATTACTATTGGTAGAACTTAGGGGTGGGAAAAACTGCTGTTTTCTGCTCCACGGAACTTCTGCGGAAATTTAGGGACTTCCACGAAAGTTTCCAAACTTCTGCCTGTTGCAGAGGGGAAAACATCCACGAAAGTTGCCAGGCAAAATTTCACCTGGAAATGAAGAAAAATAGCCCTGGTGGCTAGTGGTCCCTCCACCAACCTGTCGCACATGTAAACAATTATCCCTGGTTGCTAGTGGTCCCTCCCCTCCATCCAGTAATCGTCCCGCCACGAAATTTACAGTAACCCACCCATCCCTATCTCCACTGAACTGTCTTGTTAAAAAAATTGTGGTGGTCTAGTTTTTTATTTAAACCCCTTCTGATACCCGATCTCAGTCCCAATCCTGGTGATCTAGTGCCCCCCACCCACAATGGGGTGGCAGTAGGGTTATGCCACACCTGGCTGCTGGGAGGCTGAGGTGGGGGCACTGGATCACCAGGGATGGAATGGGATTTGGGGCTTGGGATCAGGAGGAGGTTTAAATTAAAAAAAAAAAAAACAGTAGCCCACCAGACATTTTTTTTAACAGGACAGTGAAGATAGGGATGCGGGGGGGGTCTGTACATTTTTGCTGTGCTCGGGTTACCGGGTGAAGGGGAGGGACCACTAGCCACCAGGGATAATTTTTTACATGTGGGCGGGTGAGGGAGGGACCACACTAGCCACCAGGGCTTTTGGGGGCAATTTGATGATCAAAAGAGATGCAATCGTGCGGAAGTTTGGATATCAATTTCGAACTCCACAGAAGTGAAAGTCATACTTTCACTGGAATTCCACCCCCAGAAGATTTTTTGCCCACCCCTAGTAGAACTGCAACAGTGGTCACAGAGCAACTATGGTCTAATTTCAAGAAGACCATGGTTGCTCATATATACCATTCTAAGCCATAAAAATAAAGAACAGCAGTAATGTTTCCCACCCACCCGCCCTGTAATCCATCATTCACAAAGAATAAGTAAAATAGAGCAGTTCAATGTTCTATTGTGCCTGTTTTGTCGTACCTTAAATGTACCTTTGTTATGAATTAGATACCAGTACAGTCCATTTTAAAAGTTTGTTACCGGCTGATGTTAAAAAGTTTGTTCTGTTTATAAATTAGAAACAGAGATTTGGGGAATGGCGACTGCACTCGCACCTCCCTGACACCTGAAATTGCAGCAGCAGTAACAGGGCCCTAAAGCAAGTGGCTCTGTGTAACAATCTAGGTACACCAGTGAGCAGGACAAACACCCACTCCAGGAGACACATGGAGCAAGCTACCAGAGGACAAGGATGCCCATAGAAGTCGGCTGCCACTTAGCAGGTACGATTCTCTGAGTCTGCCCTGTCCTCAGCTCCAGTACTCAGTTTTTATGCTGCTCCTGCACAGATGGCTATTAGCAGCCACCCTTGAGCAATACTCTTGTCCTGACAGCAGGGTGAACTAGTACCCTGAGATTCACCCTCCCCACAGGCTTATGGGTGTTTTTATTTCTCTTACAGGTTGCTGGTAGCTGCTTTATTTTAAAGGTTTGATTTATGGCTACTGTAACTAACTTTACATCTCTTCTTTTAGGTGACTACGTGTTGTATTTGTTTCTGTCTGTACTTTCTACTCCTACAAACAAAGGAGTGATGTCACAGGAGAGTGGCATTGATATTCTTCTCTGTCTTTTAGGTTGGGGAGGCAGACAGCAGCTTTGGCTCTGGGACATGGCTGATTGTTTCTGGAGGTCCAGAACCCCATCAGTTCCTTACAGCAATCCATTGGATGAACAATATAAGCATACTGATATTAGCAACAATCATCATATTTCCATCCACCAGGTTCCTACACCCACAAAGTATCACATTTCTGTACAGCAGGTCACTACACCAACATCAGCTCCTGATAACCACTTAGATATAAGAGCATGCCAGTATTCAGACATTAATACCAGGAAACATATTTTCATCTGACAGCATCACAAGCCGCAAAGCCATACTGAACCAAAAATTGGCAAAGCCCCCAAGGAACAACCACAACAAAAACCAAGTAGACATCCAGGTGGATCAATTGTTCAGGAGTGGAAGGCAATGTGCATCAACGCCCGTAGCCTTTCAAACGAAATCCCTGAACTCTCAGATATCATGACAGAGGCAAAACTAGACTGGGCAGCTGTCACAGAAACGTGCTTCTCGTTAGCATAC
Source organism: Neoceratodus forsteri (assembly GCA_016271365.2). Taxonomy (NCBI): domain Eukaryota; kingdom Metazoa; phylum Chordata; order Ceratodontiformes; family Ceratodontidae; genus Neoceratodus; species Neoceratodus forsteri. The sequence continues at coordinate 227,885,818 of CM028132.1, read as the reverse complement.
TCGGCTACTCACTTTTCCAAAAAGAACCAGAAAACAAAGAGGGGAGGGGGAGTTGTGTTATATGTCAAAGAAGGAGTTAAGGCTACAGAAATTCAGGAGGAACATAGCAAAGCAGAAGCCCTATGGGTCACTCTGGGAGTTGAGAGCAGGGCTCCTATCTGCCTGGGTGTCATATACAGACCCAGGACATTGGTGTGGACAAGGAGCTCCTTGAGACCATTCTCACAATGGTTGACAAAGGGGAGCTGCTTCAAGTTTGCCAGATATAGATTGGTCCACTTCACAGCTTCCACAGAAAAAAGCAGAGAATTTCTTATCACTCTAAAGGAGGCAGGGATGAATCAACATGTGGACTCACCCACCAGGAACAAAGCAACACTGGATTTGGTTCTCACTAACAGTCACAGAATATCCAACGTCCATGTTGGCATCAATCTGGGAACCAGTGATCACAGGTCTGTCTGGCTACAAAGTAATAATATGGAGTTTCAGGCCACACGAGACAAAAAGTGATTGACTTCAAAAAAAGCAGATTTCTTTAAAATGAGATCCATTATTAAGGCATTGTTAGGAAACACCACCACAGGGATGTAGAAGCTCTCTGGAAGTCCATAAAAGACTCATTGAGCATGGTAACTGCAGATTGTACACGGCTAATAGCTGAATCAAAAGGAAGAAGAACCCTCTCTGGTTTTCTAGAAAGGTAGCACTAAAGATTAGGGAAAAGAAAAAAGCTTTAGGCAGTTCAAGGAGATATGGAGGAAGTTGATAAGGACCTCTACAGGAAAAACTTAAGGAGGCTAGAAAAGCTATCAGATTGGCAAAAGCTCAAAGGGAGGAAAGAATAGCACTCGGAGTTGAGGGGGACAAAATCTTTTTCAGCATATACCAGTGAAAAAGGAAGAAAAAGGAGGAACAGTCAGAATAGTAACAAGTAGAGATACAGTGAAATTTAATTTCACCAGCGAAATTCTGACAAAATTGGGAATTTTGCTCCCTGAAATATTTCATGAAATTTGCCCATTTCGAGGAATATTTTGCTGATGCAAAATACTAAATTCTACTGGCGAAAAGCAGATTTTCACCTGTGAAATGTAGAATTTCACCCGCAAACAGTGACATTTCACCACTGGGTGGAGAAATTCCACATTTCGTGAGTGGAATTCTGCATTTTGCTTGTGGAATTTCACATTTTGTGAAATGCACAAATTTCATAAAATATTTTGCATAACGAAATTTTCCAATTTTGCCTATCTCTTGTAACAAGCAACAGTCAAATAGTAGAAAAAGATGAGGACAAAGCTGAAGCACTCAATGCATTCTTTTGTTTAGTCTTTACAAATGAACTAAATGCCAGAGGCCAACATTAAAATAACAGAGCACCCTATAGAGGTGCAGAAACAAATCCCTTCATAAGGAAAAGGTGCTGAAAGAACTGTAGAAACTGAAGACTGGTGAAGCTATGGGACTGAAGAGAATTCACCCAAGAATATTAGAAAGATCTTCAAGAGGAATTCACCACACCATTATCAGAATTATATAATGAATCTCTAGAAAGTGGTAGGGTGCCACAAGATTGGAAGAGGAAACAGTGGTGACCTTGCACAAGAGTTGCAGCAGGAGGAGGCAGGTAACTACTGCCCAGTCAGCTTGACCTCAGCAGTGGGTAAAATCATGGAGACACTAATTAAAGAGCAGATGTTAAACTTCCTATAGAGGCAGGAAAACTCAACCCCAAACAACACTGGTTAACACGCAGGCAGATCATGCCAGACTAACCTGATCGAGTTCTTCAATAAGGTGACCAGAATAGTGGGCCAGGGTGGGGCGGTGGACATAGTATACCTGGTCTTCAGCAAAGCCTTTGACACTGTCTCACACAGGAGGCTAATCAAAACCTTGAACACACAGGCATCAGCCATAAGATAGCAAGCTGGATTGCACACTTGGTGCAGTATAGGACTCAGAAGGTCACTGTAAACAGTGCCATGTCCAAAGAGGGTTATCTGACCAGTGGAGAGCCTCAGGGGTCAGTGTTGGGTCCAATTCTCTTCCACATATTCATCATTGACATTGCTGATGATCTAGAAAGTAAAGTCTGCCTGTTCACAGATAATACAAAACTCTGTAATAGGGTGAATACTCTAAAGGAGCCTCTAGTATGATAGAAAACCTTGAAAGACTTGAACAGTGGTCCAAAGACTGGCAACTTAGATTCAATGCTAAAATGCAAAGTGATACATCTGGGCAAACAGAACCCAGGAATACAGTATGTCCTAGATGGGCATACAGTAGAGGTGACCAAGACTGAAAGGGACTTAGGTGTAGACATATCAGATGACCTTAAAGTAGGAAACAATGTAAAAAGCAGAATGAAAGGCAATCAGTATCCCCAGATGCATAGGTAGGGGAATTATCAGCAGGAAACAAGAAGTAATCATCCCACTCTATTGATCCTTGGTGAGGCCACACCTGGAATACTGTGTCCAGTTCTGGAGGCCCATCTAAAGAAGGACAAGGAGTGCTTGGAGCCTATTCAGAGAAGGGCCACTAAGATGGTGCAGGACCTCCATTACAAGCCATATGAATCAAGACTCAGGGACTTGAACTTGTACTCCCTGAAATGGACAAGAGACAAGGGGGACATGATAGAAACATTCTAATTCATCAGAGGTATAAAAACAGTTCAGGCAGACCACCTCTTCCAGGTCAACAAAGAGGTGCGTACTAGAGGGCACAACCTACATCTGAGAGGGGTAAGGCTAAGAAATAATGTCAGGAAGTATTTCTTCATGGAGATGGTAATATACCCATGGAATAGCCTTCCCCAAAAGTGGTTGCAGCAAAAACAATGAATGAATTTAAACTCGCATGGGACCGACACTACGGTAAATGCAAAATAAGCAGCCTATAGGGTAGGATTCATGGGCAGACTAGCTGGATCACAAGGTCCCCATTTGCTGTCATCTTATGTTAATTTGCTAGATGGAAGCTGCTTCATTTGTCCCTGGCTGTAAAGATTAATGCTTTTAAAATGCTTTGTACACCAAGCTCACACACCTTCTCTCCCATCTACCTATCTGCATCCCACTGTCCTGGTTTAACAAAATTGATGCTCCAGTGGGCAATGTCTAATGGGAAGGCAACCCCACTCCCCAATTTAGCAGGACCAAGCTCTGGACCACTGGTCTACAGGGGGCTGGGGTTTGCCATGGTTTCATGGCTACCATATAGCCTTTACCTTGGCCCAGATAACGTGATGGTTCTCTCAGGCAACTCAGGGCACTCCCTTCTGGTCAGTCATCATGAAGGACCTCAGCCTGACCCCTGTGGTTGCAGTACTTTTTGCAACCAAGTACCTGCCCGTCTACTAGACAACCCCATGATCATGGCCTCCACAACCATCTGGAGACAACTTCATAAATATCTAGGATCCTCTGCAAACTGTTCTTTACTGGCACCCCTATTGGGTAATGACAGTATACAAATAGGATATAACTTCCATCACTGTCACACTTGGGTACAGCATGTGATCCTTTTGTTACATTATCTACTCACCCCTGATGAATGTTATATTGAGTTTTTCTCTACTCTTCAACAAAAATACAATCTTCTGAAACAATACTTTTGGTGTTATCTCCAGATTAGGAGTGCAGCCTCAATCAAGCTGCTCTTGGCCTCCAAGATAAATGAAGGTCTTGTAAGGGGCCTGATACTCAGGGTATCCTGCCTGCCCCAAAGCAGAGAAAGTGCAATCTACAAATCACTCTGTGATGCTCTTCCAGACCAATCTCTACCAGCCAAATAATGCTAGGGAAAGATAGCTCAACATTCAGATCACAGATACAGAATGGACTGCATGTATGTACACAGCACACACACACCCTGCTTGAATGGCCCCAGTTGACTCATACAGAATAAGACACTGCTTCAGTGGTACCACAACCCAACAATTCACCACAGAATGGGACTAGTAGCAGAAGACAAATGCTGGTGTTGCTCCCAACCAGGAGTCCAGCTACTCCACATACTCTATGAGTGTACAATGATCACTCCATTCTGGGAAGGCATCAGAAGGATGTGTCAGTGTGACATCGGTGATGACATACCTCTAGATGCCTCACTCTTTCTGCTGGGGAGGACATCTGTGTCTGGGATGGCTCATCTTTCCAAACTTAAGTGAACAGTCTCTGTGAGTATTGTGGCCAAACATAGAAACATAGAAGCTGACGGCAGATAAGGACCACAAGGCCCATCCAGTCTGCCCATCCATACGTCTCATCCTCTGCTAATGGCACGCCACTAAGGTACCTTCCATATCCAAGTGGCTGATAGCAGTGGTGCAGCTGGCTTCCTTTGAGAATCTATTGCACAAAATTACAGGCACCCTCGCCCATTATGAGAGAACATGGCGGCTATATTTATCCTCTGTGTCATGCTTTTCACAGGTCAGCAACACATAATATTCTGTTCCCACTGTGAATATTTGCTGAAATCCATTGGCAGGTAAACTTAGTCTCTTTTCTGCTTCTTCACGGGAATTTCTCCTTCTTTTTTTATCCTCTATTCCTCCAGGCTGCATCCTTAGATTCCACTATTTATGGCACTTCATGGTGTAGTAGTAGTGTCCCCACAATGTCAGTTTATTGTTTCTCTGTATATATTCACTCCATATCCCCAGGCATGGTGTATTCCTATGTTTCACTTTACTCCTGCCATAAACTAATGTATGTTGTATTGGTATATTACCTCAGTTCTTTGTTGTATGTTTCCCATTGTTTTTACTGTGCTCATCTTTGTTTATACTCTAACCTGTTGTTATGGAATCTGTTTTGACTTTTGTTATGTGTAAATGTTAATAACAAATTTAAGAAAACTCTGTTTTTTTTTGATCAGCCAGTAGCATTACTAGCAGTAGTGCCAGCATAAACTGTTCAGAGAAACTGTGTTCGCAGCTAGCTGTATATTTAAAGGAAAACTTTTTTTTTGTGATCAGCCAGTAACACGTTGAGTACACCACTGAAGCAGTGGTCCTATGCCAAATGCTGTTGTTCTGTATGTTTTATGTGCTTTAATTCCAGGCATCAGCATGGATATTCAGCATATACTATAGTACTAATACCAGCCAGACTTGTACAGAAAAATTGTGCTAGAAACTGTATATTAAGAGAGAGTTTTTTGTTTTGTTTTGTGATTAGCCTGTAGCATTACAGTGACCCATTCATGGGGAGGTCCAGCATCATGAGCAAGGGGCATAATGCATGCAGTGCTGTCATTCCCAGGTGGTAGCACTGACATTCAATATGCAGTATAACAGCAGTGCCAGCATATATTATATAGGAAATTGTACTAGCAACTGTATATTGAAAAGAATACAGTGTGTGTGTGTGTGTGTGTGTGTGTGTGTGTGTGTGTGTGTGTTTATCAGTCAGTGGCATTATGTGCCAAAATTACTCAATGACAAGAAATGTGTGTATTTTGAAAGATATGGTGACATTTGCTGAAACTCCACATTAGTATGCCTCAGATTTAGAAAAATGCACAATTCTGGGAAAAAATGTGCAACTGTTGAAAAAAACAGTAAAAGATAAATTGTGTTGGGCTGTGATGCACTAGAGACATGTCACGTGTCTATGTGTGCCTGCTAAACATCTGCTGAGCTCTGACTGTGTATCATCATTCAGCCAGTAGAAGGCTTCCCACACATTTGGTCCTGCCTGCCTACTAATACTGAACAAGTATATGCTAGCAACTGCCCTGAAGGGGCGTTTGGTGGTGCTTGGTAACAAATGTCAACAGTTGTACCTTCACGATGACAACACTAACTGCTGATAAGTGAACAATAGTCTGAGTTACCCACTCCCTGAAGGAGAGTGTCTGTGCAGATGCCCACAACACTCCCTGGTGGAACCCCTTCCTGTCATCTGAGGCTCAGGGTGCAAATTGGTAGAGACAGCATGCCAAAGTAGTCCATCACCACTTAGTACTATAATGCTAGTTTCAGGTGAGTATTTCTAAGTACTGTCCTGAATGATCAGCTATGATCTTTGCCCATAAAAATCCTGCAATAACCCTTGGCCGGCCCAGTGGTGCTGAGGATTGAGGCATTGAATGCTACGCTGGTGACCTAGGTTTGGAAATGACTCTGGGTCACTGGGGGTTGGCAGGGGAGGGGGGAGACTGGGAGATGGAATGAATGGCAGCATGGCAGCTCTCCTTTCCTGGGTGGGGACTCAGTCTACCCTGCTCCAGGGCTGCCCCCAGGTGGAGGTCCAAGGGTAGTGCAGATGGGAGTGACTAGACTAGGATGGTGCCTCAGATTGCTGCGTGCTCATGCCTCCACACTCGCCTGAGCAACCGCAGCAAGGGAGAGGAGAAAGGTGCAAAATGAAGCTGGCAGGCTTCATTATGGTCCTACAGCACCTCACACTGGTCCCCTGAAGTCTGAATGCTGGTGTCCAAGGGAAGGGGAAGTCAACGGCCTTCATCCTCAGCCCAATCACAGGGGTAACCCGTGGTGGATTACTGGGAGGGTCGGTGTGGGAGAATTGGGGCTGGAAAGTGGACCTCTCCAAAGAAGAGCCAGAGTTGCCTGCCAGCTCTGCCGGAGGAGGGACAAATGTATATTGAAAAAAAATTCTGCAGTAATCCATGGCTAGGAAATGACATTTAAAAAAAATTATAAAGCACTCTATGATTTCCACCAATTAGAGAGCAGTACCTCTATTTCAGCATATAGATGCTGCCTCATGTACACTGCTTCCTCTTTCCACTATCACCTCTCATTCTCATTTCTCATTTCTCATAGACTGCTGCTCAACATGCTCTGTGACAAGTATCATAGTTTTCCTCCTATTTTTCACTGATAACAGCTTGTAATCTAGTTAGCATAAGGCATTCTAGAGTACTGGAACTGGAAGATTATCCATTTCTTATTTGGTTATGTCACTCAGCTGTACCTCGTGACAACCACATGAGGCATGGGTAAATCCCTCAATAACCCACACCTTGTAAAGTCTTATTGCTTAGTCAAACCATTCCTTTTTACAATAGTCCCTTTAGGTAGTAATATTTATTAACTCTCTGTATTATATCTACCATCAGTTACTTTATATTTGTGATATTGGCTAAAGGGCAATTATTTTCCCAAAAGAAGGACAACATGTTTTCTTTATTTTCAAGTACAATCTTTGTGAAAATCAAAGGCTCAGATGCTTATTCTGGCCAAAGCAGTGAAACATTATCATAGATCCCAGGGCAGGGACTTGTCCAAAACTGGTGTACTTTTCCAATGCTGGCTCCTAATGCCCTCCTTACTGCAGTCATTGCTCTCAGTACCATTGCTGTTCCAGTGTGTTTTTTGTTTTCCCCATTTATCTGACCAGCTAGTGTCCTGACTCCCCTTCATGGCCTGCATTCAGATAAACCCCCTCTTTATGCAGTATATTCATCATTAAATTTAAAGTAACATTTTTGCTATTGAGTTGATAAACCATTGTATAAACTCAGTTGTAATGACTTTTATCTATCAAGTACAGTAGTTTTCCAGATTAGTTGGCAGTGAATTGTTGGCATCTTTGCATCTTATTATTTCTGCAATGCCTGGACATATTTTATATTTATGCATTATGTGTATATATAAATCTAACCCTTCTAGAAAAAGTAAAAACAACCAAAAAGAAACACATTAAGCAATGAGATAACAACTCACTGCAATTAAAACTTAATGCTGACTGTTGTGTAGTAGCTTTAGGTTGAAATGTATAAATATGCATGTGTTTCACTTCAGGTTTTTGGGCTTGCACAGTGATTGAAAACAGCATAGATTTAGTGCACTGAAACCCAGTATTTGCTGAATTGAAATTTATGGTTACATCAATTACTTACTCATTTTTCGTTGGTACCCAATCTGTAAACATGACTTGGGCAAATGCCCTTAGTCCATTAATTCAACCTGATACCTTATACATAGCAGTCAATTGTTTCACTTGTCCTATTAGGTTACAAACTGTATATACATTATCATGCATACTGCTTATTATCTATTAATGCTACAAAGTTTTCCTTGCAACATAAGTAGAAACGCTTATGGTTTAAAAGCTGCAGTTCTGTGATTTGTAAAAAAAAACATACCAAGATGAGGCATTCTCTGTTAAATCACTTAGCTCTCATTGCTGATACCAGTGAATTGTATCTTTAAAGCATGCTGTTCCATTGTACTGTTAGCCCTGAGTTAACAAGCAAGCAATGACTCAAGGATAACCTTGAAAAACAATATTTAAACGCACTTCAGCCTGTATTTCACATTAGCACTGATACTTTTCTCCCCATTACTGCATATATAACTGAAGTCATATGCATAAAAGCAAGATCTTTGTTCCTTGAGAGTTCATCGGCATCTACTGCTTGCTCCACATCTGATTTCAGAATACTCTACTTCTAACATCGCAGTTATTCCTATGGCAACAAAGTATGATATCACAATAGAGGATTATGCCTTTAAGTGGAGAATAAGCTGTAGGGGCAGATGACCTCTATGGTATAAAGGACTTGCTTTCATGCAAATTGCCTCAGTAAAAAATATGATGTAAAATCTACAGGAAGATATATAAATTAAGTTTGATACTGTCTGAAGCTCTTAAATAAGTTAAAAATGCCTTTTAAACTGAAATCAGCCACAGCCTTATGTTTTCTCTAGCATGATCGTGAAGCACAATACATATTTTATTGTGTTTGGAAGACTTGAGCTCAAGATCCCATTTTCAAAGGTGTCCAAGTCAAGCAATTTACATAAAACATCAGGCCAGTACAGTAAACAACAGGTAGCAATGATCATTAACATATTACAGGAGGTTTGCAATGGTTAAAACATCACATTTGTATCAACACGGGACTCTACAAGAAACACTGTCTTGGGCAGAGGTTGCAAGATGCTGGCAGAAAAATGCTCACATTCAGTGGAGTTTCTGGAAAAGGTGGGCAGTGATTTTAGCCTTGAAGGGCAGAGGCTGGGAAGGGCAGCAGTAGCCATGGGCAAGACATTCCATGCTTTGGAACTACAGATACAAAAGCGCTGGCCAAGTTTTGTTTTCCTGAAGGGCACAAGCAGTTTTGCTTCCCCATGGATCAAGTTCTGTAGTTGTTTCTGACCAAAAGAAGTAGTTTCGGACAACTGCAGCATTTGGCCAAGTAGAGCTCTCTTGCAGATAAAGGCTTGGTTACTGTTAACTTGAAGGTGAAAAGAAAGCTAGCTGGAGGCAAAGCAAGGATCTCAATGGTGGAGTCAAGTTTCATATTGAGTGTAAATCTATAGGCACAGCTAAATTAAGCCAAAATTCATTTGAGGACAGTGTTATTAGAGAAAGAGTAGATGAATGCACCATAGTAAATCACCAAGAAAATTAGGCTGGTGTAAGGGAGTTTTTGGGGGTGAGGTTGGTCCTGTTTCTGTCTAGCATGCGAAGGCATTGCTGGATGTTTTGACCAGAGAGTCAACATGAGCTATGAAGGAAAGGGTTGCATCCAGATGTATGCTTAGGTAACACCAGCTTGTTTGTGGTGAACCAGTTTCAGACACTGCTGATGTCAGATTGCAGGTGGTCTTCCAGAGTCCCCAGATCATGGTGAAAAGTGAAGGTGACTGTGTCATCAGCACACTGGAATGTCTTGGAGTGGACACACACATCAGAGAACTTGTTGATGAATAGGCTGAACAGTAGGGGTTCATGAAGTGAGCCTTGCAGGACTCCAGTGTTAAAAGGTTGCAAGCCAGAAAACACTTCTCCACCTATTTGTTCTTTTTTTAGTACTGTTGGATAAGTAGTCCAAGAAAACAGGATAGAGATGGGCCTGCAGTTAGAGACCACCATGTTATCCCTGGAATTAAAGACTGGGGGCCCAATTCATAAAGCATCCCTGAATGGCACAAGGGGCTTGCGCCACAAGGAATGACGCAAGGCATGGCTTATGTCAAAAGATGCCCTAAGAGCAATTTACAAATTCAGCCTACATTAAACACAGGCTGCAGGCACTAAAGCGGGCTTGTGCTGTCCCTGCAGTACAAAATCAGCTGTGGCATGGTGCTACGGGGCTTGTGGCAGATATAGGCTGTCATATTCTCTAATCTGGGATTCACAAAACCTTCCCAGAGGAGAATTTCTAAGCACCATAGACCAGTCAGGGCTGGTGTAAGGGTAATTGGAGAAAGTATAATAGTCTTGAAGGGTTTCAAACTGTGTGCCAATGTGCCCTGTACCCCTTCAGCCCCAATCCGTTATTAAAATAATTATATCCCTAGTCATCTAGCAGACCCCCCAGCCCCAAACCCCAGTTATTAAAAAATGATATCCTTGGTGGTCTAGTGGAACCCCCTCCTATCCCCAATCAGCCCATATTATAGAAATATATATTTCCTGGTAGTCTAGCAGACCCCCACCCCAGCAGGCAGTACACAGCCGCCACTCCCAACATCCATCCCTGAGTTGGTGATTACACAGCCCTCTGCACTCCACTCACCATTGCCAGCCACCAACTGAACTGTGACAGAGCGAATACTGTATACAGTAAACTGCGCCTGACAGTTCCAGTCAGTAACTGACCATGGTGGAGTGCAGAGGGCTGTGCCAGTCACTGGCTCAGAATAGGAAAATGATGGGTGGGGCACTGCCTGCCAGGGTCAGGGGACAGGAATCCACTAGATCACCAGGGAAATATGTATTTTAATTGAATGGGCTGATTGGGGGTAGGGAAGGGGTCTGTTAGACCACCAGGGATGTGAGTATTTTAATCAAAGGGGATTGGGGATGGGGGACCACTAAACCACCAGGGAAGCAATTATGTTAATAAAAGGGGATCTGGGCTGGGGTGGATCCACTAGACCACCAAGGATATAATTATTTTAATAAAAGGGGATCGGGGCTGGGTGAGTCTACTAGACCACTAGGGATATCATTATTTTAATAACAGGGGCTCAGGGCTATGGGGCGCTAGTCACCAGGGACTTCCATCCACAGTTCTATTGCTGCATGGCCACCCATGGCTTGTGGCACACCTTCCAGATCTGCCATCTGTTTGGAACAGGGCCACAGTTGCAACAAGCCACGGGACTTTGCCACTGGGACCCTACTCAATATTGAATTGGGTGCAGGGTGTCTGGCACACCGGCATTCAGTGCAAGCTGCCTTCAGCACAACTTGTGCTGACCTTTGTGAATCAGGACCTGGGACTACATTAGTTTGTTTCCAGATGTCAGGAAGTGAAAAAAAATGGAGGGAGAAGTTGAATAGTTTTTGGATTGACAGGACTAGTACTTCTGTGGTCATTTTTATTATCTTCATAGCCAATGCATCAGGTCCAGTTCTAGTTTTGGAGGCTGTGCGTAGCAGGTATTATTTAACTGTTTTTGTGTTTACCCATTTAAAATAGAATTGCTGTCTGCCAGTTATGGAGGGGACTTAGAGTCCTTTGGGGAGAGGGGCAGCTGGTAAGGTACTAGTAGGCAGGTCTTTGCCTACATTCATGAGTAAGAAATTAAAGGACCCAGCAATTTCTTATGGGTCAATGGCTTGTGCTACATTGACATTTAGGATGTTAGGGTAGCAGCTTGTATGACCTAGGACTTTGTTGATGGTTTCTCTTAGTCCCTTGGAATTGTAATGGATTCATGAAGTTTTGTTTTGCAGAATTCACTTATGCATTTCAAGTAGCAGATTTTGATTGGTTTCCCAGGTGTCTGTATTTCAGTAAGGCCTGGGGAGCCTGAATCTGTATAAGTTCCACAGCTTGTCCCATTCTTTAAAGAGTATGAGGAGTTCTGAGGTGAGCCAGTGATTATTGACTCCTTTGATTTTTTGCTTTCGTGGCAAAGTGGTCACATGCAATTTGGAATGCCTGAGAGAAGAAATCAGAGGACAGGTTGATGTCTGGAATGCGGCCTGGTAATGCCAGTCAGTGTGATGGAGGTAGTTTCTATTTTCAGTGAGTCTCTTCCTTGGCAGTGGGTGTAGATGAATTTTGGCAGGCATCTCTGCCTTATGGTGAACCAGGAGCAGTAGGTTGGACAGTGATCACTAAGTAGATCAGGTGATACCTCCACGTGACAGCCTTTCTGGATGGAATGCCAGGATCCAGTCAAGAAGCATTTCCATTCATTTTTGCAGTTGATACGAGATGAGGACTTGACCATCTGACTGAAGTGGAAGTCAGCCAGCTTGTTTCTGTATCATACAAACATAGGAAGAATGCCAGCAGATACAGGCCTGATGGTCAATCTAGTCTGCTTGATTAGTTTTTCATGGCTTTGGATCAGGCAACTAAGGTGCCGAAGAAAGGAATCAAATGTGGAGTCAACCATGCTGTGGTAATTTAGGTGACTGCCAAAATTAGATTCTTGGTCCCATGTCCGAGTCTGATGTTGGCTGATAGGAACTCACAGGATGGGTCAGAATCTCTGGCAGAGAGTAGTGAGGCCTGTAGGTGGTTCTTATGTACAGAATGTGTTCTCCTCCCTGCTTACCTACACATTCCCTTCTAAGGAGGGTGTATGAGGGGAGTTCTATTTTGCTATCAGAGATCCTCCCAGTTAGCCAGGATTCTATTATAGCGACCAGATCATGATTTTTGCTGAGTACTAGGGCCTCGAACTCTGCAAACTTGGGAAACAGGCTGCAAATATTGAAGTGCAGGCAGTCAGTAAATCCTCTGTAAGTGCTTTGCTAGGGTGAAGAGATGTTAGAAGGTACAGGGCCAGGGTTGGGTTGACACCCAATAATAGTAGTGGGCACACTGCCAATGGCTTACATGTACCAGTTTCACTGCTGCACATCTATTCCCATTCTTGAGGCAATCCCTTCCCATTCACCAGCTGTGTGATACATGGCTGCAGTTTTGCCACACGTGGGTTGTTTGACACCAGGACCCTTCTCACACAATAATCCGGTGCAGACTCCCTGGCAAACCAGGCTTTGATGCAAGCTGCGTCAAACAGCAGCGTTCTTCAATCTCTCAGTCTGTTTGAAAATTGAGCTCCCAGCCTTTTTCCTTTTTATTAGAATTTTGGTACTCCTTTCAGTCCCACCTATAGTGTTTGCTGATCGGCTGGAGGCTCTGCAGTGTCTACAGTGGTTTTGGAAAGGGTCCCAGGGAGCAGGCCATTGTGGTGACTGGTGTTGGGGAAGGAGAGAGTTTAGGAATAGAGACCACCTCATGACCCCTTCTTGTCCATTGAGAGTATTGACCCAGCAGTAGAAATGTGCTGGTCTTTGCCCTTTTCATTAAAACTTTAGTGCTTATTTTAACCCTACCCACAATGCTTACTGATTGGCTGGGGGCTCTGCAGTGTCTGTGCTGGCTTTGGGAAGGATCCTGGGGACCAGGTTGCTGTGGCAATCGGTGGAGGAGAGGAGGGAGTTTAGGATCAGAGTCCACCTCACAACTCCTCGTTGTCCCTGGAGAGTGGCACATTGGTGGATGTAAAGCTCTTTAAACTTAGTATATTACCTTGGTCTGTTTTAGATCATATGTTAATTAAATTTTATAGACTGGATCTGCAACCAGAGTCCAATAATCAAATGACTCCTCATGAGTCTGAGGTGTCCTCAGATCTGCCCCGCTCTGACACCATAACTTTTATCTGCAGCACCCTTCCATCTTCCTTCAGTTGGAAAGTGATGGAAACTGCAGACTGCATGCAACCATGATGTCAACCATATTGCCATCTCTCAGGGCAGTGGTAGCAGGGTGGTACCTTTATTATAACTTGTAGCACCCAAGTAAAACAGATTATGGACAGCATAATGAAAAACTTGCCTATTATCCAAGCAGATCCAGTGTTGGCAGGAGTATACATATACTGCCCCAAATGGATTTTTGCAGGGCACAGAACCAGAGGGGCATCCTTGTCCACTCCCTCCAACCTGTAACTATTACATCAGTACAAACTCAGTTGGGTCCCAAACCTGTGGGTCACGTGCCATGTAGCAGATGTAAATTTTGCAAATATGTTATTACTTGACTACTTGTTACTTGGTAAGGTAGAAAGAAGGAGGCTAGTAGCCCATTAAGGCTGTCTCCCACACTGTGTGGGGATTTAACTATTAAGTGTTTATCATGCTCAAACTTTAATTTTTCAAACTCATCTATGACTATCAAATATTGTGGTAGGGAATTCCACAATCTTGCAGCTCAGACTGTTAAAACGTTATGCCTTAAATTGCTGTTTATATTGTGTATTTGTAGCTGTTTATTATGAGATCATGGATTAACTGGTCTGTTATGTATAATTAGGTCACATTGGTTAGCAAACTCAGGGTTATTCGTTATCTTAAACATTAACAACAAATTCCCTCTTGTCCTTGCTGCTCCTGAGTTCAATCACTCTGTCTTCATATAATTTACCTTTCATCCCAGATATTAATTTTGTCATCCTACACTGCACACTCTCCAAAATTTAATATTTTATTTCAAGTATGGAGACCAGAACAGTGAGGCCAGATCGGATGGGGCCTTACGTATGTTCTGTATAGTGGTAGTAGGCAGTGTTCATTTCTTGATATGAATGATTTCTTAATAGAACTAATTAGCCTATTGGCAGTTTGTAGTACTTTCCTACACTGGTTACTTGGAGTTAATGACACAGAGATAAATATTTCTTGTAACATGGCATTAAATCTGAATGTGAAATGCAGCATTACTATTGGTAGAACTTAGGGTGGGAAAACTGCTGTTTTCTGCTCCGAGGAACTTCTGAGGAAATTTAGGGACTTCCACGAAAGTTTCCAAACTTCTGCCTGTTGCAGAGGGGAAAACATCCACGAAAGTTGCCAGGCAAAATTTCACCTGGAAATGAAGAAAAATAGCCCTGGTGGCTAGTGGTCCCTCCACCAACCTGTCGCACATGTAAACAATTATCCCTGGTTGCTAGTGGTCCCTCCCCTCCATCCAGTAATCGTCCCGCCACGAAATTTACAGTAACCCACCCATCCCTATCTCCACTGAACTGTCTTGTTAAAAAAAAATTGTGGTGGTCTAGTTTTTTTTTTTTTATTTAAACCCCCTTCTGATACCCGATTCCCAGTCCCAAATCCCTGGTGATCTAGTGCCCCCCACCCACAATGGGGGTGGCAGTAGGGTTATGCCACACCTGGCTGCTGGGGAGGCTGAGTGGGGGGGCACTGGATCACCAGGGATGGGAATGGGATTTGGGGCTTGGATCAGGAGGAGGTTTAAATTAAAAAAAAAAAAAAACAGTAGCCCACCAGACATTTTTTTAACAGGACAGTGAAGATAGGGATGGGGGGGGTCTGTACATTTTGCTGTGCTCGGGTTACGGGTGAAGGGAAGGACCACTAGCCACCAGGGATAATTTTTACATGTGGGCGGTGAGGGAGGGACCACACTAGCCACCAGGGCTTTTGGGGGCAATTTGATGATCAAAAGAGATGCAATGGTAGGGAAGTTTGGATATCAATTTCCAATCTCCACAGAAGTGAAAGTCATACTTTCACTGGAATTCCACCCCCAGAAGATTTTTTGCCCACCCCTAGTAGAACTGCAACAGGTGGTCACAGAGCAACTATGGTCTAATTTCAAGAAGACCATGGTTGCTCATATACTACCATTCTAAGCCATAAAAATAAAGAACAGCAGTAATGTTTCCCACCCACCCGCCCTGTAATCCATCATTCACAAAGAATAAGTAAAATAGAGCAGTTCAATGTTCTATTGTGCCTGTTTTGTCGTACCTTAAATGTACCTTTGTTATGAATTAGATACCAGTACAGTCCATTTTAAAAAGTTTGTTACCGAAGCTGATGTTAAAAAGTTTGTTCTGTTTATAAATTAGAAACAGCCAATTGGCCGACTGCTGCTCTTCTCTTATTGCACCAGACTGTATGTAAATGTAATGTTTGTGACATCACCCTTTCCCCAATACAACACAGTCACAACAGCAGTATTAGCGAGCACCATAGAAAGAAACTGTAAGTGTTTAGACATGCTACAAGTCTCAATGGCTGAGAGGGACCTGCAGGTGGGGGTGGATGTCAAGATGAACAACTTGGAGACTTGTAAGAGGGCAGCAGCCAAGGCTAACAGGATGCTGGGATGCATTACAAGGGGGATCACCTTCAGAAGGAGGGAAGTGATACTCCCTCTGTATAACTGCTTGGTGAGGCCGCACCTCGAGTACTGGGTGAAGTTTTGGAGGCCACACTTAAAGAGGGACATTAAACTCCTGGAGAGGGTCCAGAGGAGGGCAACCAAAATGATTTGGGGCTTGGGGGACATGACTCATGGGGAAAGGCTCAGAGAGCTATATATGTACACACTGGAAGAGAGAGACCAAGGGGACATGACAGAGGTCTTCAGGCACATGAATGGGGGTAAATAGGGGAGGAGCAGTCAGGGTGCTTCAAAGAAAGGAGGAGGGGCAACTAAAGGGCATGGGTGGAAGCTGGAGGGGGGAAGATTCAGGGGAAAAAGGAGGAGGTGCTACTTCACTGAGAAGGTGGTGGAGCCATTGAATGCACTGCCCAGGGGGCTGGTGGAGGCAGAGACATAGGAGGGGTTCAAGAGGGGGTGGGACAGGTACAGGGGAAGGGTTCTGGAAGCAAAATCCAGTGCAGCGAGAATATCTGGAACTGGGAAGGGAGAAGCCAGAGAGGGTGAGGAGGGCAGCAAGGTCAGCTCCCAGGGTGGGGGCTGACCAAACGAGCAGACACGAGAGACCGTTAGGCCTATTCTGCTGGCATTTTAGTATGTTAGTTTGTTAGACATTTTTGAAATGTGTTTTCATGTTATAAACCTAGGAGCTTCCAATGAAACCTGTGTTTAGAGAAACATAATAATATCCACAATATTTCTAAGAGGTATATTAACAATTTTCTGTTCATGTTTCACAGCACAGCATAAACAATTTAAAATCAAAATCACTGTTTCTGTTTTATTACTCACATAACATTAGCAATAGAAGCATAGAGTATTAAGCCACTCGAAAGGATGGGTTTGCAGTAGAATTTATCTATGGTTGGTGGGGTTGACCCATCCTTTCTCAAGGCGTAATCCTCATATGTATCCCACTACTAGAAGAAATGTTGAGGTTAGACATCTTATTACATGTAACACAGCCTGCATTATCTATATGGCAGTATGTGAATGTGATACGTTTTATATATGAAAAACAAGATGTTTTCAACTTAGAATTGGTGAATACATGAGAAGATAACTGCAGAAGATGTTACAAATATTTTGACAGCGCACATGAAGAACACCAAGTGGAGTGACTTGAATGAATGGAAATTCAAGGGATTAGAAGTGGTATCCCTAGGACCAAGAGGGGTAACTTGAATAGTCTACTTTTCTGTACAGAAGTGTTTTGGATGGTACAACTGGGTGCTTTATATGTTCCATGCCTCAGTGATAGGTTTGAGGTACCTGCTTTTCTGTAATTATAGTGTTTTTGATATCAGTTATACTATGTAAGTTCAGGTTTACTATGCTACTATATCTTACTAGTCGTGATGCCTTTTTGATAAATTTATGTATCTAGGATGAAATGGACATTGACTCTATTGCTTTTGTAATTTTCGAGCATAATTTTCTTTTTTGCCATGTATACAGACTTAAGTCCCGCTCAGTCTATTGTGAAATAGACTGAAATTTCCATTTCTGACTGAGATGCATTCCTGACATGTGTGTCTGGAATCAGAGGATATCCCAGAGAGATCCAGTTACTGTATCTAAGCAAATGGAGTTTTTATATGAAAATACTGGACTTTCTGCAGGAAATCAACTGTAAAGTTTGTTTGCACTATTGACTGTATTTGTGAGCAGGAATATGAGTCTGTTTATATACATTAAAGCAGCACTGCAACGAAAATGTGCTAAAATTTGACTCCACCTTTTTTCTTCCTACTCAATGCCAGCTGTCTTCCTCTTTAATTTGGTGGTGACATTTTCAGTTTCTGTTATCATTTAAGAATGTTATGAAAGTTTTAATATAATTATGTCTCAAGAAAAAAGATGGCCACCTCATTTTTGCAATGAATTAGCACTGAGGACCCGAGAAGGATAAGAATCTAGACAAGAATGCAAATGTACCATACACAGCATAGGAAGCATCCAGAAAACTCAGATCAACAGTTCTGCCAGTATTTTTTATAACCATTGGAGAAAATTAGCTTTTTGGAAAAATGTTTTCATTGCACTGCCGTTTTAAGTGTGCATCTGTATCAACTAACCAGTAGTGCATTTTTAACTTCATTATTTATTCCTTTTGCACTTGTGTCACTTTAAATGTTTTAATCAAGTTTAGTAAA
Organism: Neoceratodus forsteri; assembly: GCA_016271365.2. Taxonomy (NCBI): domain Eukaryota; kingdom Metazoa; phylum Chordata; order Ceratodontiformes; family Ceratodontidae; genus Neoceratodus; species Neoceratodus forsteri. Next base: position 227,867,504 of record CM028132.1, on the reverse strand, counting down.
TGTGACTTCAAATTGATGTAATCAAGAAGTGGCTTATACAAAGTCAAGTTGTAACTACTATTTACAGCCTTGAAAAAGTAAAAGGTATTGCACAAAACAGTGTTGGGTGTTTCTAGCTTGGTCGCAGATGTCTGCTTCTTACTCGTTGATATGCACGGCACTTTAATCTTATAACTGAAACTGTGAGTATGTAATAAAATATATATTACTACTGCATGTTCTGTAATTCCTGACTCATATCACAATACTATTGGAGGGTGCAAGATTTATTGGGTATACCATGCGAGAGCTTTGCCTTTATGATCTGCCTTAATGTCCCCACTGACTGGGGTTGTGTGGTGAGAAGGTGACAGCACCCCCACCCCCAATTTTAAAGAGGTGTATCCACTCTGGTACTTTTTCAGTGCTGAGCTTGACAGCTCTGCTTAACTGAGCTCACTCAATCCATCCAGATCACAACTGAGGAGTGAGAACCGCTTACACCTTAGCAACCTTTTAAGTCAACTTCTACAAAGTACTTAGGACCATAATTACTGGATAGCTAGCAGGTCTCCTAATTCTCTTTTCCCCCCTCACTCCCGGGGCTCCAAGGTTTTTATCAGTAGAGACTCTAGCCCTATCCTCCAGTCAACATACGGGCAGGAAGCAATGGGGTGAATGCAACAATGATGACAGTTGTATCACCCTCTCAGTGACATTCCTGATGGTTTGTGGTACAGTGGCTAAAGATTTTCATCAATTCCACCCTCAAAAAATGCACACATGTTTTATGTTTGATGCTTTAGTAGGGTAGGGATACAAACCTCAAGACAGGTTTTACCTAGTTTGGCACTGTAGTACTGGATACTCCAAGGTAACTATGCTCACTTGAACACAGATCACACAGTGGGTACACTGCTTAAAACTGCTGTTTCATCCCCAATTCCCAGTTTATTTCTTCTTTAATATTTCAAATAATTGTTTTGCCAGGGATCCATCCTATGCTCTCACTAGTACTGACAAGCAGTAACTTCCTAAAATCCAGATGTAAGAGACTTCCAGGCTAGAGGAGAGGGACAGGGTGCATGCTAGGGATTAGCCTCAGTAGTGGCCCAAGAAAATTATTGTCCCCTTATAACATAACCCTGGCAATACCACAAAAAAGGAACTCTCCCCATCCTATAAATTTTGGGGAGAGGATTTAGGCTGAGTGGCAACCAGCAGCTGATATTATCACCAGTTTATTATTCAAACAACATGAAGTCTTGCTGTATTCTGACTATATGCAGTTAGCCCCAGCACTTGAACTGCTCCGGAGAGGAAAGAGTTAACTCTATGCCAAAGCATGGAACGTTGAGCTCAAGCTTGGTTTTCAAACCTCTGTCCAAGGTACTCTTCAGTGTAACAGTCAGATTCTTTACTCCGCCTTACTGTGAAGTCACTCCAGAGATTCTTTTCTTCACTTCAGTTCAGTTGTGGTAAAAATCGGTCGGTTTAGTAAACCACTTCTTTATTTTTTTGGTCTTTACATCTCTGTCCCAGTACAGTAAGTGTATTAGTAGGTAGTAGTGTGGTTTGTAAATAAATTGTTTTTGTTTTCTTCCTGGTCGGTCTGGTTAGGAACCGAAGCAATTTGTTTTTCTGTTTTTTACAGGTTCTAGCGTGGTTTTTCGGTATCTATTGGTTCCTGAAAAAAACGTTGATTTCTCTGGTTCTTTCATACAACCAATGACATGGTTGGAACCGATAGATTTGGTAGTCACTTGGCTTGAATGCTGGTAAGGGTGACTTTGTCTTTAAAGGCATGTCTGAGAAACCCAAAAAGAAAACCGGGCCCACTGGGTTTCAACACTGCACTGAGTGTGGGGAGGCCTTTGCCAAGGCTGATCCCCACCTCATCTGTGTGAATTGTCTGGGGTTTGACCACCTCAAAGAAGACTGCCAAATCTGCAGGAACTTTCCTAAGGCCACTGTTGATAAATGTTTAAGTAGGCTGAAGGAAAGGGAGGCTGAAAAATCCGATGACTTGGATGGCCAGCCCGGTTCGGTTCCGACCGAACCTGAGAGGGTGCCCACTGACCTGGGCGATACCTCCTCGGGCAAAAGGAGAGTTGATTCCATGGAATCGGGCCTGGCAAAAAGAAAGTAAAAGTCAGCTTGCTCAGATCCCGGCTCTCATGGTCCAGCCACTGATGAGATAGCCAAAGCGATCGCTATTGTGCAGTCGCTTCGGCCGGTTCCGACCGAACCGATACTGATACAGAGACAGTCGGTTGGGATGGACTTGTCTGCTTCTGAGTATGACCCTGAAGCATTTTATGAGGGTGAGTGGGAAGGAGACAAAGATGATGAAGATGAGAATTATGAAGACCGAGATAAGCCTATTGAGCCTGACATCTCCCCAGACAGGCCTTCTAATGTGTCTTCTCCCACGCTTTCTGAGTCTCCCTCCCACTTCTTGTTTTATAAAAAGGTGGCTGAGATTCTTCAGCTTCCAGTGAAAAAAGCTGAACAGGGTCAGGAGGAGCCTGACTATGTTGAAATGATGGATGTCCCAGAGTCAAAAAGGGTGTCTATCCCTCTGCACAAGTCCCTGGGGAAACAGACCCCCAAAATATTACAGTTTCCAACTTCCATACCTCCTGTGGATAAGAAAATGGACAGGAGATATGCTCTATCAGGCCCTGGTATGGATTTCCTTATTAACCATTGCATCCATGTTGGGGTAGTGCAAGCTGCAGCCTATGACAAGGCTAATATCCCACTGGCATCTCACCACCCAGATAAGGATTCAAGGAAAGTGGATGCCATGGCAAAGAAGCAGTACCTGGCATCCTCTTTGGGACTCAGGCAATCCAGTTATATGGCATATTCAGCCAGATACCAGAAGTCCAGGTGGGATACGGTTCTGGAGCTGGCTAAGAATGCCCCTTCCCAGCTGTCCAAGGAGCTGGAGCAGGTGGCTGTGGACGGCATCGAAGCTTCTAAGTTCCAATTTCATGCTGCTGTGGACTCGAATGATGTTCATTCTAAGGTCATGGCTACATCTGTTTCCATGAAGAGATTTGCCTGGCTTAGGTGTAAAAATTTATCCCAGGATACTCAGACCGAGGCCATGGATTTTTATGTCAATGGTAACTCTCTGTTTGGGGAACAAACAGAGACATACTGTACGTAAAAAAGATGGACGAATACAGGACCACATGCAGGAGTGCTGCAGCCAAAGAAAAGCAGGCCACTCCTCAGAGACAGCAATCCAGGGCTGGCAGGGGCAGGACTTTTCACAGGCCTTTCTACCAGGCCCAGGACTCCTCTCCTTTCCAGCAGAGGGGGTTCTTTAGGGGAAGATGCAGAAGGGGGATGACAAGGGCTGCATCCTCCTCTCAGTCTAAACCCCCTGCCAAACAGACACCCTGATGTGTCAGCCAGGGTCACCTCCCCAATTTCTGTAGAGGGCAGACTGGCACAGTTTTTCTCAGGCCTGGAAGTCTGTCGCTTCCTGGAAGTAGTAAGCCAAGCTCTTGATCTCAGTTTTAGCAGGTTCCCAAGGTTGAGAGCAAAGGCTTTCTGCCCTTCCTCAGAAGAGGAAACACAGGGCTTAGAAACAGAGGTTTCTTCTCTACTGCTTCTGCAGGCAGTGGAGAGTGTACCTCTCATTCATAGAGGAAAATGATTGTACTCCAGGAACTTCCTTAACCTAAAAAAGACAGGGGAGTAGTGATCCATCCTGGATCTATGGTACCTAAACAAACACATACTAAAGTCAAAGTTGAAGACCAGGAGACAGGCTAGCCTCTCTGGATATCAAGGATGCCTATTTACACATACCTATCAGGCAGTCCCACAGAAAGTTCGAAATGCCCTCAGGCCATTACCAGTTCAGAGCAATGCCTTTTGTCCTAACATCTGCCCCAAGAGTATTCACCAAGTGCCTAGCAGTAGTGGTGGCCTTTCTCAGAAGAAAAGGCATGCTACTGTTCCCTTACCTGGACGACTGGATCAATAGCAGGTCAGTCCCCAGACCAAGTCAGATCAGCTCTAGGGGTCGCTCAGAATCTTCTACACTCCCTAGGATTCATCCCATAGTAGCAGCCACAGACACTGCCAGATATTTCCCAAAATTTCTGTGATATTTCCTGAAATATCTCCTGTTTTCTGCATTTCAACAGTAGGGACAGCAGAGAGAAACTCTTCAGAAATTTCACGAAATATCTGGAAATAGCTGGCAATGTCTCTGGCTACTACTGTAAATCTGGAAAAGTCTGTTTTGGAGCCGGTTCAGCTTCTCACATTCATTGGAGTGGAGCTGGACACTGTTCAGGCCAGTGCCTTCCTTCCTCTATCAAGGGTCCAATCCCTCACCTCTCTGACCTCCTCTTTTCATCCACTTGTGTCTCGGCCAGCCAGACATTACTTGCAGTTGCTAGGCCACATGGCAGCCTGCACTGCAGTAGTGCAAGGGGCAAGGTTTCAGATGAGGGACATCCAATTTCATCTAAGAGCCTTTTGGTCTCAGAAAAAAGATCCTCTCTCCAAGTTGGTTCCAGTGTCTCTAACTTTGGTTCAGGCCCTCCAGTGGCGTCTGGAAGAGAACAATTTGAGGCAAGGGGTTCCTTTCCTCAGTCAGGCTTCCACAGTGAATCTCACCACAGATGCTTCTCTGCTGGGATGGGGAGCCCACATGGATCAGCATACTGTTCAGGGGACTTGGTCCCATCAGGAGTCTTTTCTTCATATAAATCTGCTCAAACTCAGGGCTGTCTTTCTGGCCCTTCAGACGTTTTTGACTTTAATTAAGGGGAAAGTGGTACAGATCAGGACAGACAACACCACAACCATGTGATACATCAACAAGTGGGGGGCACTTGGTCCTTGGCCTTGTGCATCGAGGCCATGGAAATATAGTCACTAGCTTATTCCCTGCAGGCTTCCCTGATTGCTGTGCATCTTCCAGGGAAGGACAATGTACTTACAGATGCTCTCAGCAGGATTTCTCAAGGTCACCACGAATGGGCCCTGAATCCTTTCATCCTTCAGATCATTTTCACGAGATGGGGCACTCCAGAGATAGATCTCTTTGCAGCCCTGGACAACCATCAGCTCCCTCTATTCTGCTGCAAGCCCACTCTGTGGGGTTCTCTTCCTCTAGATGCCCTCCTGTTGAATTAGACCAACAGGTTTCTCTATGCTTTTCCTCCCTTTCTTTTGATATTCAGGGTTCTAGTCAAGATCAGGTCCCAACCCTGCACCGTGATTCTGATAGCCCCGGATTGAGCCAGACAGCCTTGGTATCCTCTGCTATTGTCACTATCAGTGACAATTCCCCTGTGCCTTCCCAGACAGTTCAATGTCCTCATCTCTGCTCAGGGGAGGATATTGTACCCCAAACTTCACACACTCAGGCTCAAGGCTTGGTTCTTGAGGAAATAGAATATGCAGACCTGCGTTTCTCACAATCAGCTCTGGATATCCTGAAAGCCAGTAGGAAACCTGCTACTAGGAAAACTAATGATTCTGAATGGAAGAGGTTTGGGTTCTGATGTTCCCAGAGGCACATTCAGCCACATTCAGCTGATATTGCCACTGCCCTAGATTATTTGGTATATCTTAACAGTTTAGGCCTTCAGCCTACCACTCTCAAGGTGCATTTAGCAGCTATTTCTGCTTTTCTTTTGGTTGGGAAAGGCTCTTCTCTAGCTTCCCACCCAGTTTTCAAGAAATTCCTTAGAGGTTTGGTTCATATCAGTCCTTCCTTCAGAGATCCGACTCCTTTGTGGGACCTGAATATCTGTATTGCACAGCTGATGCAGCCTCCCTTTGAACTTCTTTGCTCAGCTGAGCTCAAGTATCTGACTTGGAAAACTGTATTTCTGGTTGCTATTACCTCTGCCAGGAGAATCAGTGAGTTATAGGCTCTATCAGTGGAACCTGATTTCATCTCATTCCATAGGGCTAAGGTGGTTCTTCATACAAATAGGACATTCCTCCCTAAAGTGGTATCAGACTTCCATCTGAACCAATCTATGACATTGCCTGTATTTTTCACTGATCACTCCTCCTCTGGAGAGAGAAGATTACACAGTCTTGATGTAAAGAGGGTTCTGAGTTACTACTTAGAATCCACTAAGCCCCATAGAAATGACTGCTCCCAGCTGTTTCTCACTTATGGGGAGATGGGTAAAGGCAAGACTGCCACCAAGAGAACTATTGCTAGGTGGATTGTCTCTTGCATACAGTTCTGCTACTCAAAACTGGGGAAAGAGCCACCCTCAAGCCTGAGGGCTCACTCCACCAGAGGTACAGCTGCTTTGGTCGCAGCAGCTTGAGACATACCCTTAGTGGAAATCTGTAAAGCGGTCACCTGGAAGACTGTTCACACATTCACCAAGCATTATTCCCTGGACATTCAGACTAGAAATGATGCTAGGTTTGGTACTGCAGTACTGCAGAGTCCATTCCCAAAATAGGTTCTGTAGTTTCCTCCTCCTTGGGGGTACTGCTTGGTAGTCTGCATATAGTCAGAATACAGCAAGACTTCATGTTGTTTGAAGAAAAAAATTACTCACCTTAGTAATTGTGTTTCTTCTAATGGAGTATTGCTGTATTCTGACCTTCCTCACTGCCTCCCCTCCTAGAACCTAGTTGTTTTGAGATGTGGGTGGGTAGGCACAGTGTTGCACCCCAGGGGTATACCTGGGTGCCTCTTCTTAATGAAAGATTGTTTCTTGTTCCTTTGTTTTATTACCTACTTGGATTCTTTTGGGGGGGTCTCAACTTGAGTCTTTGGACCCTAAAATTGATGTATTTTGCCCTTTGGCACAAAAGTTTTAAAAACAATTTCTGGGTTATTAGTTGCTTAGTATAGGGCTCGTAAGAATCTGACTGTTACACTGAAGAGTACCTGGGACAGAGGTTTAAAAACGGAGCTTGAGCTCAACGTTCTATGCCTTGGCATAGAGTTAACTCTTTCCTCTCCAGAGCAGTTCAAGTGCTGGAGCTAACTGCATACAGTCAGAATACAGCAAGACTCCATTAGAAGAAACACAGCTACAAAGGTGAGTAATTTTTTCTTCCGCCATGCAAATGCAAAGATATTTCAACTCATTCCGATGGACAGTCTCAATATTCTTAACTCCATCACCATTTACTGTAGATTGACAGCCATGTTAGAATGTTGCTTTGGCTGCAGGCTCCTCTGAAAGTTTTCTTCTGGATCTCCTGCTTTTACATGTTGCAGGTTTGAAGCACCCCACCAACACTATTGCAGTATCCACTGCGGCCATACCACTCACTTCTCAGCCTATCTCTATCTGCTTGATGTGGCAATGGCGGTTCCCACTTCCACCTAAAAATGAACACACATTAGCATGGGTAGAATTGTCAGAGGTGGAGGGAGTGAGTTGTGGGCATGAATGGTAGCCATAGCCACTCCTTCCTACAGTAGCTACCTCTGGCCCTCTCTCCAATCCCTCATGTGGTGCACAGTTGTGGGGATGCAATCTCTTCTGATTGAATAAGAATGGAAGAAAAAGACCTGAGAGTGAGCAGAGTAGGAGAAATGCCCACAGTTAATCCACTAGACAATAAGTTTATGTTACGGCGAGAGACCGACTGTCAACACAAGGTATACTGAAGTAGCCCTGTTCTCTCCACATCTGTAATTATAAATGTCTCTCACTCTTCCTCCCAATCCCAACCCCTTTCTTTACTGAGACTATTTTTACTACAATGTTAACCCATTCCAGAATGGATGACTTCCATTCCCCCATTTTCTATGTGGGGTGATCACCAAGACTGCTCATCCTCCTAGGTCACATTAACAGTGCTACAAAATGGCATAGCACAGTAACCCCACTGCTACCACTGAAATGAAGTATTCTGCACATACCTGTTTATCCACCGCATGCTTTGGCTAGCTGTTGGTGGGGTTCAAGACCAGTTATTAACATGGTAATCATTAGGAATGGCTTAGTTATAAGCATAGTTTGGGCATTCCAGCTTCCTTCTCTGCCAACCATGTGACTTCCAGCTGTGCACTACCATTAGTCCTCATGGAAATGAATCTTTCACATAAATTGTCCTCCCCTCACGTTGGCTATGGCATAGTCTCTTTCTCCTATTTCCATGGCTCCACCTCTTCAGGGCAGAAAAACCCATGGTGCAACAAAATTCAGTCCCCATGCATATCAAAGGCAAACAGAGAATAAACAAGGCACACAGAAAAGCTATGGCACTGAAAAACTCTGAAACCAGAAAACAAGTGGAATGTGTGCAAAGAGCATTATGACAAAAATGCTGCAAAAGGGTGATTACTGTGTACACAGAAAAGATGAGCACTAAAACCCCAGCACTTTGAACCCATGTGGGTTCTTTGCCAATGGGGCAGGTACCCAGTACAACACACACATTTAAAGGCAGTGTTTAAAGGAAACACTAAACCAATGTTAGGAGTTCACAAATTTATATCACATAAAACAAACTCTGGCTAGAGCCGATAGGACTGCAGCCAAGGAATGTAGTGTACAAATATTTAAAATTTGGTTTTAAATATGTTTACACCAAATTTTCAACATAGCCTTGTTAAGACCCTGCCTCATGAAGAAGGGCAGAGAAAATGTTAAACTCCTAGCCTAATGGTGATTTTGTGCAGGGACTGCTTAATAAACTTTCAGGATGCAAAAACACATTTTGGGCCAGAGCTGAAAAATGCCATCTGTCACATTCATGAGGTACTGTGAAAAAAATTGGCTGTCTTTCAAATTTTGGCTATATATATTGAAGATTACCAAAGTTATGAGCCTGTATTTGCAAAATTCAATGTAGGCTTATAACTTGAGTGTTTTTTTTAATATTTTTACACAACATTTTTAACATAGCCTTTTATTATCCTACCTCATGAACATGGGCAGAGAAAATTTTCAACTCCTGCCTGAAAGGTGATTTTGCACAGGGGCTGTGAAATCATCTTTTATGATGTAAAAAAACATGCTTGCCAGGATTTGAAAAATTAAAGCTGTCACATTCATGAGGTGTTGTAAAGATATGGCTATGTCGTAAATTTTGGGTAAAAATATTGAACATTACAAATGTTATGAGCCTGCATTCACAAAATTCAATGAAGGCTTATAATGTTAGTGTTTTTTTAATATGTTTATACCACATATTCAACATTGCCTTCTTATTATGAACAAGGGCAGAGAAAACTTTCAGCTCTTGTCTGAAATGTGATTTCACAGAGGGGCTGTGAAAAAACCTTTAGGGTTGCAAAAAAAAAAAAACAATTTTGCCAGGAGTTGAAAAATGACAGCTGCCACATTCATGAGATGCTGTAAAGATATGGCTATGCTGTGAATTTGGAGGAAAAATATTGAAAATTACTAAAACTATGAGCTTGTGTTCACAAAATTCAATGTAGACTAATAACTGTGATGTTTTTTAATATTTTTACACCAAATTTTCAAGATAGATGTCTTAGGACCTCACCTCATGAACAAGGGAAAAGAAAAGTTTCAAATCCTGTCCAAAAGGGAATTTCACACAGGGACCACAAAATCACCTTTTGGGACTGATCAACCCAAAGACAGTTCAATTGTTCATGAGGTAGGGTCCAAAAGAAGGCATGTTGGAAATTTGGTCCCAAAACATACAAAAATGCCAAGTGATGCCACTAAGTTCAAAACCCCATTGAAATACATTAAACCACATACCTGTTTCTTCAGTTCGCAGCCCAGCTTTGAAGAGTGAAGACATGTCTGCAGTCCAGAGAGGATTATGGTGTTGGACCCCCAAGGGGTAAGTAAGGGCTTTGGCGGTGCGGGGTGGTGGGTGCTGAGTGGGAGGGTCAGGTGTTGGATAGTAATGGCCCAAAAGACATTGATGGACAGTTTTCTTTTTACAGGTTAAAAAAAACAAGCAAGGATTCCTGCACTGGGGATTGGGCACTCCAAGTGTAACTACTATATTTTTGAGGGGAAGTGGGGTGGTGGGTGCGAGAAGGAGGGTTGGTGGAGGATATATTCAATTAAATAAAAAGATGATGCCTGATTCCTACACTGAGGAATTGGTCACCCCAAAGTCACTCTTATGTTTCATGAAACTGGGGGGCAGGCACCCCCAGTGTCGCTTGTATGTTTCTGGGGGTGTAGTGGGGGGGTGGCCAGGTGGAGGGATATCTATAATTGAAAAAAAAATTTGGGGTGGACACAGCGAACACAGCACATTCCACCATGACCAAGATAGCAACTGAGAGCCACTGCACATGCATTAGTAGTCCTACATGCGCAATATGGTTAAACGGTCATCCTTACCAAGGTGGAGTGCATCATGTTCTGTCGTGACCACTGACACTGTAAAAATAGTGCAGTGCTCCTTCCATTGGAGACAATGAGCAGAGTGCTTCACAGATGCTGTGAAACCTGTGGTGTAACTCCAACATGTTGTTCAGTCAGAAGGAATGCACTGAGTCCCTTTCTGATAGCAAGAGGTCTGCAGGGCTCCACACACTGTAGCCCTTAAAAGCAGTACATTACCAACACAAATGCCAGATAAAGAGATTCTCTAGTTACACAATACACCTATTTAAACTATCCAAAACCTAATAAAATTCAATCAGTCAAAAGAGATCTATTGTTACTAAGAAAACCATTTAACATCTGAACACTGTTTAAATCCAAACAAAACAAAAGTTATGTCTAAGAAAGAAAAGAATTAGCAAATGAACACATAGTATATCATTTTAAAGTACCACTGACCTAACTATAAACCCTTAAATAATCAACACACAATATATATTTGTGTATAAGTCAATCCATGTATAAGTCGGGGGGGGGGGTTAAGTCTCTGCAAATGGTATTTTGTGATAGACCCAGATATAAGCTGGAACCTGACTTCAGGCAGGCTTACCTACAACACAACATCTGAAAAAAAGATGTCTATCAAATTCTAAATTTAGAAAAATTACCATTACTTGAATTGCAGACTATTTCTTTATGTTTTTATTATATTTTAATATATCATTGAGCCATGTAGCAGTGCAGTTCACTATGTAGCCCTGATAGCGAAGATCGAGGACCCAGATGCTCAGCTTTTCCTCAATGAATGACACATGGAATGGGTTTAACTTAATTCTCTTTACCCCTTTATTGACTGCCAGTCCCAAATTAATTTTTAATTTATTCCATACTCTCTCTCTCGGCAGCTACATTAGTATGGGACTCTGCATACTCAATTACTTAAAGTTTAAAATCCATGCTGTATGTGGTGCGTTTATTTTTCTGTGAGGACATGGTGAGTTGTGTAAAATAGGAGGAGCACTGAATTTACAAAGGGGAGCCTTATAGTTTGATTAAACCAGAGAGGAGCAATTAAGTTATTGAGGACAGATGTGGTTGCCAAGAGATGAACTTCTGCTGACAATGGTTCAATTAGGTGCAAATCGTTGATCACAGTACATACATTGATGTGAGCCAGGCACATTAACAGCTAGAGTAAAAGCTGTGGAGGTGTCGGGCATGGCTGTCAAGTAAGTGTTAAGCATCTCATTATATTATTATCAGGTGGCTTAGGCACTTATGGTAAGGTGCAGTTTCTGCATTGTCACAAGTCAGGAGCTGGAAATTTTTGCTGCATTGTCAGTGTCTCGTGTATAAGTTGGTATCACAATTTGGAATTACAAAAATGGTCTCAAAACCTATTTATATGTGAGTAAGTGTCAGTGGCTCAGTAGATAGCACACTTGCCTCTGAGGCTGGGAGATCAGAGGGTTGTGGGTTCAGTTCCCACACCTGGCACTTGGGTTAATATTCTAGTATTGACACTGTAGTGCAGCATGAGAGGGGTGCTGCACTTCTGAGATGCCATCTTTTGGATGAGATGCTAAACCGAGGTCCCATCTGCCTAGATTGGTGGTAGTTCAGGTGGATGTTAAAGATCCCATGGCACTTATCGAAAAGAGTAGGGGAAGTTTTTATTAAAACAAAAACACACTTTTTTTCCAAAACAAAAACTAATCACACAGTCATTATGATATCCATATTATCTACCCAATTCCATTAACATTTTTCCACAGCTCTCTTGCTTTCTCTTCTCCCCATAATTTACATTCATCTTGAAAAATTTTATCTACTTCATATTGAAACTTAAAAAAAAAACATCCTGTACAGTCAAATCCTTAGTCTGCAAAAATCTTGAGCATCTCTTTTGCCATATAGACCATTTCAAAACTGTCAAAATAACATAGACTGTCTTTTTATTAACTTTTTCCCATTCTTTTGTTTACTGACCATAGATCAAAATCTTGTATGTCATATTTTTAAAAGCTTGCATCCCCCAATAACTGGCTACCATACCCCAAAAAGGTTTAATAAAATCACAATCAAAAAATAAATGCTGCATGCTTTCCTCTTTTGTCTCACAATCTTGCTCCACATATTCTTTCCTCCATTCTTTTATGTTTATGGTTACTTCTGATGTTTAACTTCCCATGACTACACATCCATACTACAGCTTTCATTTTTTCTGGAATTCTTTTTTCTAATGTAACAGCTAAAATGTCCTGCATTTTTATTTCTTTTTCTACCTTAAAAACTTGTTTTTCCCAGAAATTCCTCTCCATAATTTCTTTATACAACTGTTTTCTGTTACCCCTAATTAGGGCATCCACTGTTACCCCCCACTGGGTTAAATACTTCCTTCCAATTTCCATATATATTGGCCACACTTTGCCTCCTACTATATTCCCTTTCTTCCCAATACATTTAATGAAAGGTACATTCCATTGCTGTGTTAACCAAGACCAAGCTTTGTTCTCACCTTTTACTAATGGTACAATATTTGAACACACAAAAATATTAATATAAAAAAAATGGATTTATCATGTTTAACCCCCAATCTTTTATGGTTCTATACATTATCCCCTTTTTAATAGGATTTAACTTACTACCCCACGATAACTGAAAAAAAAAACCCTTGAATTTTGGATTGCATTTGAAATGGTACTGGAAAAATGTATGCTAAAAATAAAAATATTGGGACAATAAACATTTTTAATAAATACATTATTTTCTCTCATGTCATACTCCATTGTTTCCATTTATGTACTTTTATTTGGGTTATTTGATACTTTTCTTCCCAGTTTTGTTGTATTGCATCATCCCCTTCAAATCTTATTCCCAGCACCTTAATGCTTCCTTCTGCTATCTCCAAATCTCCTCTTTTCTTTTTCTCCACTGCCCCAACAGATAAATTTTACTTTTCCCTTTATTTATCTTAATCCCTGTATATTGGCTATACTTCTCTACTGACTCTATTAACTTATCCCCGAACTCTGATCCTTTACTAAAATTAAGCAATCATCTGCATAAGCACTTGTTTTATTCAGTTCCCTATTTTGCCATACAATACTTTTAACCTCTTTCTCCACCTCTGTTCTCCTCAGAAGTGGGTCTATACAAAATACATATAGTAGGGGACTTAATGGGCACCCTTGCCGAACCCCATTCCTTATATACATTGAAGTCCCTAGATGCCCATTAACCATTGGACAAATTTGCACTTCCTGATATATTGCTTTTATTAAACTAATTAATTCTGTTGGAATTTTAAACTTTTCCAAGGTATCCCATACATACTGATGCTTTACAACATCAAATGACATTTCTTGATCCAAGGCATACAAGTACCCTTGCAAAGAATCCTCCTGTCCTTTATTTATGACTTCTCTAATATAAATTACATTTTGTTGTATGCTCCGTCCTGGAATAGCACACATTTGAGATTGCATTATCAATTTCTCTGAAAAAGTCCTTAACGTATTATTTATTACCTTGGCTAAAAGTTTGTAATCTGAAGTCAATAAACTAATGGGCCTCCAATTTTTAAGTTGTGTTTTTTCTCCCTTTTTATGCAAAAAATTGTTATTCCATTTTTCATGCTTTCTGCCAAATTGTCTCCATTCATTATACCATTGTAGACTCTTGTTAAAATGGTAGCTATTTATTTTTCCAAAATTTTATAGAACATACAGTATTCAGAATCCCATCCACCCCAGGTGCAGTGTTATTTGACAACGATTTTATTGCCTCTTTCACTTCTTCTTCTTTAATTTCCCCCTTTATCACCTGTGTCTCATCGTCCTCTAACTCTGGCATCTCAATTGTCAGAAAAAAATCCTCACTTTTCCTACTTCTTTGTTGCTGATATTTCTCCTTCAAAAACATTTGTACCGTACATTTAATATTTTCTATATCTGTATGTATCCTCCCTTTTCCATCCTGTAATTTGTACATAACTCAATTTTCTATTCTTTCTTTACTACTGTCATAAGGATTTGTATGATATTTTGTTCCCTGGGTACCACTTTTTTGTTCCATAATTAAAGACGTGACCCTATTAAATTGGTATTCTTTCAGTTTAACCATAATTTCTTCAATTTGTTTAGATTCATCCACTTTATCTTTAACCTGCCTTGTCATAAATTTATATAATCTAGCCCTTAATTTTAAATACTTCTCATAATGTGTTGCCTCTACTTTCTGTCCTTTTTCGATCATATATTGTTTGATTTCATTTTTAGTATCTTCCCACCATTCTGTTCCACTATCATATCATTCCATAATTGTTAACTTATCTTCCAGTATTATTTTAATCTTTTCTATACAAGTATCTTCTTGTAGTTTAGCTGTATTCAACCTCCAATAGCCTTTTCTTATTCTCATCCTATTCCCCAAGTTAATTTCAACTTCTACTGCCATATGATCTGATGTCTCAATTGGTATACTCCTAATATCAACTACCTCCACTTTTTTTTTGTACCATCCAGAAATATATACGAGTAGAATGTGAACCCTTGAAATATGTGTAATTTCTGTACTTTTTTCCCTTTTAAGTTATATCCATCCTCCATCCCAGCTTTATCTAACATTCTTTTCAAGTGAGTCGTATCACAAAAATATTTTGATGTTGCCCTCCCCAGTCTGCTCTAGATAACCCACAGTTAAAGTCTTCCCCCACATCACAAGTTTTGAAGTATGCAAATAAGCCTCTATTCGATCTATTAGCATATTCCTTTCATTTTTCCTTTGTGGATTATAAATTACAATAATTCTCACAGAATTATTTTTTAAGACAACATCAATAATCATAGCTCTTCCAGGTACCAAATCTATTACGTTTATAATTTGAACATCATGAGAAGAGAAAGCTACTCCACCCCTGTACACCTATCTATCCCAAAGGACCATAAGGACGGTCCCCATGTCCAGTCTTTCTGAGTTTGTTGAATTTCATCTATAGCGTGTAACCTTGTGTCTTGGAATACATATAAGTCACTTTTCAAGTCATATAGTATTTTAAAAGTTACCAGCCTCTTCCTTCTATTTTTGATACTATTTGTATTATAAGTGAGGCATTTTAAACTTCCCAGTTTGTTTTCCCCTCACTTTTACCCTGCCTCTATAGATTTTTTCCTTTTCTTTGACACCTGCGTGTCTGTTGTGTCTCCATCTTCCTCTCCTGCACCTTCAGAAAGATCTGTGTTGGACCGATCAGAGCCCTCCTCCATAGTGGACCATTCCTTGTTTTGTAATAAGGTGTATTTATTTGTTAATGCTACACCTTCACGATCCTTTTCCAATGAAATTATCTGTTTTGCTGTACTCTTCTTTTTGTTTTTAGATCTTGTAACCATAGTAAATCCAGTTTCTTTTTCTGTCTTCCTTTCCATTTTAAAAGTCACTGTTTTTTCTTTTGATTCTTTTTGCTCTGGTATTACCAACCCTTTAGTCTGAGGTTGTACCTTTATTCTTTTTCCATGTCCTCTCTGATAATGGCTTCCCTTATTACCTTATCTTGCTTCTCCTTCTCTTTCTGTGCCACAGCCAGGTAGACATCTTGCTCTGCTCTTTCTCCAGTTTCTGGGCTGTTATGAGAAGCCCAGGGATATTTTGCAAAGGTGTGCCCTTCCTCTTTACACAAACTACATTTAACTTGGTTTGTGCATTCTGCCCCAAAATGCCCAACAACCCTACATAGGCCACACTTGACTTTACCACAGACATTACTTAAGTGACCTCGCTCTCTACATTTGTAGCAGACCCACACTAGGCCTGCATAAAAAACAATGCCTCTATCTTGACCTAGAAAAAAACTGTTTGGCAAATGTTGAATTTCCCCATCTTCTTGTTTAAGTGTTAGTTTATATTTCCATCCACCTGTCCACAGACCATTTTCATCCAATATCGGTTCCGGTGGCCCATGCATTACACCCCTCTGCTTGATCCAGAAATTAATGTCTACAACATTGATGCCTTCATTTCGAAATAACACAGTCACTATCTTAAAAGCAGGTTTTGATAAGGGAATAACTGAGAAATCCTTCCATAAGTCTGTATATTTCATTTGCTGATATAATTTCCAAAAGCAGTCCAACCCTCCTCCATGTTTAAAACTTATGTCAAATTCTGTACTTCCTAGTACATGAATAAGGGCATATATTTCATATGGATAAAACTTCATTTTATTCATTAAGAGTTCTTTCCCAATAAAAATTCTGTTGGACACATCCTCAGAGGGTCCTCTAAATCTCAGGTGTACCGCGTTTCTTCTTTTAGCTTGCTGTGGTTTTATATCTTTAGGAAATAATCTTTCTTTAGTATTCCCACCCCAGGGTTTCTCCTTCTGGCCTTCCCCTTCCTCTTGCATTTCTTTATCTGCTAATATTGTTTTCTGCTCAAGCTCCGTAGATGACTCTTCATTACTGCTATCAAGTCCATCAAAAATTATTTCTTTTGTTTTATCTGCCTCTGATGTTACATCTTTCTGTTCTTTGGCTTCATTCACTTTTTCCCCAAATTTACTTTCTACATCCCTTGTGACTTCTTTTTGTTTTTTACTAATTCCTGATGTACTGGGCCTGTTCGGATCCCACCCAGACCCATCATCCTTTCTTTTCCAACCTGCTTGTAATAAGGCTTCTGTTACCCATTCAGGTGTGTCTGCAAAGTCTCTAAAAGTTCTCTCTTCTGAATCTGAAACCTCCTTTTTTTCTCCTTTACTGTTTCCTAATGGGCCCTTTTTTCTGTGACTTCCTCAATATCTACAAAATCTGTGTTTTCTTTATTTGTTTCAGCTCTTTCTTTACTTTCTGTCTTGCTTTCTGCAATCCTTTTCAGGTCAAGCCATTTCCAACTTACTTTCACCTTTCCTTTCTGTGCTGACACTTTCACTTGTTTTTTCCCAGTCTCAGCAGGTGCAGCTTGCTTTGATACTGTCACATCATTGCTTCTCAATTTAGCCTGATAGGAGTCCAGCCTATTTTCTTTGCTTTCCACAACAGAAATATCTGGCTCTATAAGACCTCCTGTTTCTTTACTCTTTTGCTGATTATTTTCCAAAACATTTTTTTCACTCACGCTTGCAACATCTCCTCCCTCCATCTCCACTGAAGAAGTTTTCTCTCATAATTCCTTCTTTTTCCTTTCCAGCTCCTCACTTTGATCTTTTTGATCCATAAAAGTGTCTGAACTCATTTTCAGGCCTCTAGTGGTATGCAAGGCAGGTGGGGAGGCCCTCTCCCCTGCCACATCAGCACTTCCTCCTCCTCTGCTGCTTGGCTCCAAACTGTGCTCCTCCACTCTGCTGTCAGGAAGTCAAGCCCCCTGCTGGCAGAGTGAAAAGAGTAGGGGAATTTCCCTGGTGTTCTGTCAGAAAGAGTAGGGGAATTTCCCCTGTGTCCTTGCCAAATTTTCCTCATTCATTAAAAATACCCCTAACAGCTTAATCTGGTTCAAGGTCAATTGGCATTCATCTACCTCCCCCTCTCCAGGTCATGCCTGAAAATAGGCAGGATTTGTCTAGTGCACTTACCCGGTCAACATAAACTGCAACCCAACAAAACAAATATACATTTTACACATCCGAAACACATTAAAAACAAGGAAAGTGTGGAATATATTTCTACAAAGAAAGTAACTACTTTTTCAACCTGCATAAATATCAGACACCCTGCTCCAGTAAATTTCTGTTTAGCTCATTTCTTGAGTTTGTGTTATGAGAAACAACCCTGAAATACACTTTGGGAACATCCCTAAAATCCTAGGTTTAAGGCTTAGTGAGGGCTACCAATTCTTCTTTCGTGTGAAATTTCTTGGTTTATGATCTTTCTTCACCTGATTAGTTGATGGTATGGGGTCATAAACAGACCATGTTGAAAATTTGGGGCCCAAATATAAAAAAAAAACAGCAAAATTATGAAGGATGGGCCCTGCACATCTGTATCTGTAACTGTGCAGAACCGCACTTCCCTATACTTTTGCAACTAGATTGACTCCTAACTTGGTGTGGACTTCCACATCCAGCCAGACTCCTGCATGTCAGCATCTTGAGGGGCCTGTATTTCCACTGCCTGATGGACAGGAGTGTTTTGTAAGACTGAAACTCAGAATCCCAACACACAGGATCCAAAGTGCAGGAGACTGACAGCGATATGTGCCTGATATTGGGAATCCTGCTTTGAGGTGGAAGACTAGTTTGCTGGCAGAGGCACCTAGCTTCACCTGAGCCTTTTCTTCTAGGTTTGCTTTAAGGAAAGAGCAAGGAACAACATTATCAGAGCAAGGAAAAAGATTAAGGCTTCTTTTTGCTAGGCAGATTTACTGTGTATTGTTATTTTTTTTTGTGCTCTCAAGATTTGATACTGTTTTTTGCCTACATTTTACTGCTCTAATCTTCTCTGATTCAAATTGCTGTTGCAGGGTATACCTTTGGCTGCATTATTACAGGGTATGCCTATAGGGTTGTTACTGTTTTGTTCTTACAGATTACTGCTGTAATCTTCTCTGATTCAAATAGTTTTTTTGCAAGGTGTATCTTCTGTTACTGCTTTATTTTTCTCTGTAGTAAAGTGGGTTTTTTTCAGGGTATATCTTATGCGAAATTGTTACAGGTATACTTACAGGGTTCACAGTTTTATCAATCATTGGGTTAAGCATTCAGGGCTACTACATTTATTGGTTGATTGTTTCTACTCTTACCTCCTTGCTTTTTTTGTCTGTGCTTCTTTTTTGACAGGGGAAGGGCCCACCACCCACCCCCATCCCCAACCACCCCATGATACATTCCTTTTATAGAGGAGTACAGTCGTGGCATTTCCTGTAGCAAAGCAGGAAGGGAAGGATCAGAGGGGTAGCCACATGGTGACCTCACTTTTAGGGGCACAGGTAATTTAACTTGTTATAACAAGTTATAAACAAATAAAAAAAACTCAACATTTTGCTTTCATTTTCCTTCTTCTAATTATTCAGACCAGGTTGTTAACTTGGCAACTCAAGCAGAATGGATATTATTAACTGCAGGCACTGTGAGACACTTTTCAAAAGGGCAGTTATACAGGATTTAGGATGCAGTCCTACATGCAGGACCATTGAAGATCTAAGGGCTCAGCTCCAGACAGCATGGGCAGAGACAGCATGCCTCAAATCACATATTCAAGAGGAAATATATTATAAGAATCACCTGACATTTCCCCAACATCCAACTAAGCACCTCAACCTCAGAGGGTAGTTGGTCCAGGAGGCTAGCAGGTGGTAAGGAGGGGCAAATCTGGTGCCCCATCACTCAAAGCTCTCCAATGTATCACCTTCACAAACCATATAAAAACTACAAACAGGTATCTGCTTCTGTCTAAAAAATCAAACAAAGGGGCATAGGACACTGCAGAGAAGGACACTGCAGCACAGGAGCTAGCAGAACAAAACTCACCCAAAACAGTGACCAAAACAAAAAACAAAAGAAAAAGGGAATCCAAAACACTTCTCATCATAGGAGACTCTTGATTCGGGGAGTTGATATCTACCTCCTGCTGGAAGTAATAGTCAGATGTCTCCCAGGTACATCAGCATGGAGAGACACTGACCACATTGCTGAAATCATGCAGGAAGCAGGAGAAAACATTGATGTTCTGGTACACATAAGGACTAAGATCTCTTCAGCTGGTCAGTTGTGGAGATCAAGGAACACCTGACTGGGCTGGGAGACAAACTGTCATCCATTTCATTTGGCATCTCCTTGCCGGAGATCCTGCTGGTCTGGGAGAAGGGGGCAGATGGATGGAAGATCAGAGAATGGGAGATAGGGGAGCTAAACATGTGGCTCAAGGGCTAGTGCCAGGAAAAAGGACACATATTTGTAGGTAACTGGCAATATTTTTTTGAGTGAAAGTTCTTTAAATTTGATGGACTACATTTGACTAAGGAGGGAGTCAGTGCATTGAGGCAGAAGTTTGATGTCTTTGCAGAATATTTAAACTAACCAATGGGGAGAGGGGTGCAGCACCTGATATGTTGAACAGGAAGAACATCCCTCCCCCCTTGGCTAGTGATCAAACAGGAGTTCAGCATGTTTGTAGTTCGTTTGCATCATCAGGTAAGGAAAAAGGTCTGGCTCCCCATACAACACACAGGGAAAACACCGGACCTCACTCAACAACTAACACACTGAAATCTGGCCAATGGAAAATCATGTACACAAATGCCTGCAATCTGGGAAACAAGATCCAAGACCTGCAAGCAAAATGACAGAGGCTAAACTGGACATAGTAGCCATTAGCGAGACATGGTTCACCAGTAACTACACTTGGGAGACTTCAGTACCTGTCTATGTACTGTTTAGAAGAGACCAAGGTGCAAAAGGGGCATGTGGAGTAGCCTTTTATGTAAATGAAAATATCAAAGCTACAGAAATTCAGACTACACATAAGGAGCCAGAAGAACTGTGGGTCATTCTGGAAACAGGAAATGGGACAGCCACATGAACTGGGGTTGTCTACAGGCCTCCAGACCAAGGAGAGGACATAGACACATTACTGTTAGAAGATATACAAAACATGACTGCTAAAGGGGAGGTTCTAATAATGGGAGACTTCAACTTGCCAAATACAGATTGGTCAATACCAGCAGGAACATCCAGCATAACTAGACACATAGTGGATTCCCTGCTGGGAGAGTGCCTCATATAACTGGTACAACAACCCATAAGAGACAGGGCTATCCTAGATCTAGTAATGGCTAATGGGGAAAGGATCACAGAACTCCATGTAGAAGGTCACCAGGGGCCAGTGACCATCACATGGTATGGTTCAATTTGGCCACTAGAACTAAATCATTCCATTCCAATGCCAAAATATGGGACTTCAGAGGAGCTGACTTATATAAGATGGCCAATAGAGTTAAGCTAGCCCCAGCAAGAAGAAATACAGGTGACGGGTTACAGGCAAAATGGGCAGACATTAAGGATGCAACACTTGAAGCAACATCCCACTGTGTTAGGGAGAAAAGCAAGAGCAAAAGAAGGAGGAAATTACTTTGGTTCTCAAAAACAGTAGCAGAAAAGGTCAGAGCCAAAAGACTGGCCTTCAGGAAATATAAGTGAATGCAGCGGAACAGAGATAGGGAGGCATACCAAACTTCCCTAAGGGAAGCAGAGAAGGGAGTAAGGCAGGCAAAGGCCAAAACTGAGGAATCATGTGCATGAACTGTAAAAGAAGGGGATAAGACTTTCTATAGATACATTAGTGAAAGGAGAAAGTCCAGAGGTGGTATTGCTAAGATCAAAGGGGATAAGAGGGAGTGTATGAAGGAGGACCAAGGGAAAGCATCTATCCTAAATAGATACTTCTGCTCAGTATTTACTGAGGAGAAGGTATGGCAGGGCCCACAGGTCAGCACCATGGACACAGGTGGGGAGGTGTGCACAAATCCCTTCACAAAAGAAAGGATCCTAGAAGAGTTCACTAAGCTCATGGTGGGTAAGGAAATGTGACCGGATGGCATACATCCCAGGGTACTAAATGAGCTAAGAATGGAACTAGCAGAGCCATCATCAGAACTCTTTTGTGAATCTCTGAGCACAGGAGAGGTCCCAGAAGATTGGAGAAGGGCTCATGTGATCCTGCTCCACAAGAATGGTAGCAGGGAGGAGGCAGGGAACTACAGATCAGTCAGTCTTACCTCAGTAGTGGGCATGATTATGGAGGCACTCCTTAAGGAAAGGATAGTGCAACACCTGGAATCCATAGGAGCAGAGGATCCAAGACAGCATGGGTTTACAACAGGAAGGTCCTGTCAAACTAATCTCATAGATTTAGTTGACTGGGTAACCAGAGTGGTGGACCAAGGGCGTGCAGCTGATGTCGCCTACCTTGACTTTAGCAAAGCTTTTGATACTGTTCCACATAGAAGATTGATTAATAAGCTGGGTAGGCTTGGGGTGGGTCAGAAGTTGGTCAACTGGGTGGCAAACTGGTTGGCAGGCAGAAAACAGAGAGTGGTGGTAAACGGTATGCAGTCAGAAGAGATGCAAGTCACAAGTGGACTACCTCAGAGATCAGTCCTGGAGCCAGTTCTCTTCAATATCTTCATCAGTGACATTGCAGATGGACTGGAGGATAAGGTGTGTCTGTTTGCAGATGACACCAAAATCTGCAACAGAGTAGATGTTCCAGATGGGGTAGGCAGAATGAGAAGAGATCTAGATAAACTGGCAAAATGTTCAGAAGAGTGGCAACTGAGATTTAATGCAAAGAAGTGCAAGATCATGCACATAGGGAAGAGAAGCCCTGAAGCCACCTATAGGCTGGGAGGGGAGTTGCTGGCAGTCACAAAGGAAGAAAGAGACTTGGGGATCATCATCACAGATGACCTGAAATTATCCAAGCAGACCACTAAAGCAGTAGGTAAGGCTGGGGGGGAGTGTTGGGGTGTATTAGTAGGGGTATCGCAAGTCATAAGAGGGAGGTAATGATCCCTCTTTACAAGACACTGGTTAGGCCCCATCTGAAGTACTGCATGCAGTACTGGAGGCAGCACCTTCACAAGGACATTAACAAAATGCAGGCAGTCCAGAGGAGGGCAACCAAAATGGTGCAGGGACTGCATCAGAAAACATATGAGGAAAGATTAACAGAACTCAATATGTATACCCTAGAGCAAAGGAGGGAGAGAGGTGATATGATCGAAACATTCAAACACCTTAAGGGCATTAACAAGGTGAAAGAGTCTAACATGTTACAATAGAAGAAAATAGCAGGACAAGTGGACACCGCATGAGATTAGAGGGAGGCTTATTAAGGGGTAATGTGAGGAAGTTATTTTTCACAGAAAGAGTGGTGGATACATGGAATGACCTACCTCAGGAAATGGTGGATATAAATACACTACAGGGCTTCAAATAGGCATGGGATAGGCATAAGGGAGCAATACAGATGAGGATGAATAGATAGGCCATTGACAGAGTAAATGCCTATGGCACATTCATGAGGTAGAAAAAAATGGGCAGACTGGATGGGCCTTGTGGTCCTTATCTGCCATCAACTTCTATGTTTCTGCATTTCTAGGTAAATGTGAAGAACAACAGAGAAAGTGTCAGGATTGTTGGGGAAAATATCAGGATTGTCAGTGATCAGTATTTTGGGATGTTTGGGTGTATTGTATGTGATAGGGGTCAGTGTTTAGGGTCAGTTTGTGTGGGGACAGGTAATTTTTTATTAATGCTGTCAGGTGTGGGAGTGCTTTGTGGGCGTGTTTTACTGTTTGGGGACCATCTACATGGGCTAACTTGTGTGGTTTCCTGTGATTCTTCATCTCCTCAAGATTTATTAGCCTCAGAGGATGTCTACTGTATTTAAGTACTGGTGATGCAGAGCCCCCCAAAATGGGGGTGCAGGCAGAAAAGCCCCTTGCATTCAGCAGGACAGCATATATTTGGGCTGTCTATGTACCAAGTTTGCAGTTTTGTCATGTACTGTATATGGGGTTTAAGATACAGTTATTATCAGCATTTTTGTGTCGGTATTCAGGGCTCGGTCATATGTAGTTTGGGATTGTGAGTGTCAGGAAAACTTTCTGTACCCCTGATGGACTCCACATTTGGCAGAGGGTGATCTGGGCCTTGCATGTCTGCTTCTGCAGCTGCAGAGAAGCACAGAGCACAGAAGGATTCCTAAATTGGTGCAAGACACAGAGGGCCCTGCATGTCTGCATTTGTAGACACACAGAAGCTCAGCACCCAGAGGGTCCTACACTTTAAACAGACAGATGGATTCCTCTTTTGTCATGGAAGTACAGGGCCCTCAGATGGATTCCTCACTTGGCACAAGGCCCAGAGGGCCCCTGTGCGTCTGCACCTGTAGCTGCATGGAAGTACAGGGCTCAGAGGTTCCTGCACTTCCACAGCTGATGGACTCCACATTTGGCATAGAGCCTTCATGCCCTGTGCATCTACATCTGTAGTCACACAAAAGTGCAGGGCTCTGAGTGCATGTGCTTCCACAGGCAGATAGAGTCCACATTTGGCACAGAGCCTGGAGGGCCCTGGATGTCTACACCTGTGGCCACACAGAAGCTCAAGGACTGGAGGGCCATGCACGTCTACAATCAGATGGATCTGTTGCTATTTATGCATGTGCAATGTACAGGCAAGGTCTACTAAATTAGAGATCTTATTACCTGCAACACCCAGAATGTGATTTATATGGCAACTTGTGTATGTGGCTCAGTTTATATAGGCAAAACATATATAAAACTCAAAACTTGTATAGAGGAACACATACAAGATATTGAGAATGAAAATGTTAAATGTACTGTAAATTGCCAGCACACACTAATTTTACAAGGAGCCAGAGAGTACTCTCATGGTCATTCACAGGCATTGAATTGTTATGACTAGGACCGGGTTGGGGGGGATATTGAGAGGCTTATATTAAAACATGAAGCATTTTGGACCTATACCCTGGGGGTCATATGGAAACCGGGTTTGAATACAAGATTGGGGATGTCTCCTTTCTTACAAATGACCTGGAGCAGCGATTTACATACAAATCCTATGGCAAAATTCCAGGGAGGAGGTGCGTGTAATTCAGAAACATTGCAGATACGTAAATAGCATTTGTTCTGTATTATAAAACTGTATAACTGTGAAGTGGGATTTATTGCCGATGGTTCTCCAACCTTGGAATGACTAGATTAACCTTACAAAAATAAGCACTGAATTGTTATTTTATCCTGTCTCTACAGAAAACCTGATATGCCAGTGGGAGTTTCCTACTTATTCAATTTCACCATTTCTCCAAACATATTCATTCCAGCCATGAGATTGACACCATGTTTAATTTTATGAGATCCTAAAAGATCTGAGGACTCTTACCTGCATGAGTATCAAATTTATCACTCAGACCCTAAAGAGAAAGAAATGGGACTGCATGATCAGTTTTGAATACAATACAATCATCATAATAGAAACTGCTGTCTCAGATATTGCCAAATGAAAAATACGACTGGGACTCCCAAGAAAGAAAGATGTAAATCTTTAGCATTTTCACTGTGCAACGATTGCATGAATTCTTGCAAGCATAGAACTTTGTGGCAATGTGGATGGGCAATCATTGACTAGCTATATTTGTTATAGTAACTGTTACATAGAAACAAAGAAATTTGATGGCAGATAACTGTCTGGCTCACCTAGTCTGCCCATTTCCCTATCAACATAATCTCCAGATCCTAATTGATCTGAAGCTTACCGTCCCTTTGCTACCACAAGGTTTGCCTTCTGTCTATCCCATGATTCTTGAATTCACCTATTGTTTTTGCCCCTACGATTACCGCAGGGATTTTTTTGCATGCATCCACCACCCTTTCTGTGAAATAATACTTCCTCCCATTACTCTGAGTACCCCCAGTCTCATATTGTGACCCCTTGTTCTTGCACATCTCTTTTCCTGAAAGATGCTGACCTCCTGAACCTTGTTGATCCCCTTAAGGTACCTGAATGTCTCTGTCATAGCCCCCCTTTCCCTCGTTTCCTCCAGGGTATATATATTGAGGTCTTTCAGTCTTTCCACATATGGTTTCTGGTGTATTCCTTTCATCATTTTCATTGTCCTTCTCTGGACCATCTCTATTCTGTTTATGTCCTTCTGGAGATGTAGCCTCCAGAACTGAACACAATATTCCAGATGCGGCCTCACCAATTGTCTGTATAGCGGCATCACCAACTACTGTTTTCTACTGGTGATGCCTCTCCCTATGCACCCCAGCATCCCTCCGGCCCTCTCCACCACCTTCTCACATTGCTTGGCTGCTTTTAGGTTGTCTCTTATGATTACCCCCAGGTCTACTTCCAGTTTTGTTGTTGTTAGTATTCTCCCCACCCCCATCATGTTTTTCCCTCCAGAATTCCTGTGCCCCAAGTGCATGACTTTGTACTTCTAACTGTTGTGTCACCAATCTTATATCCTTTGGTGTGTCCACATATAGAATGATGCTAAAGTAATATGGGGAATGGGGGATTGTCTAATGTTGTGAGCTGGTGTTTTGCAAATGTTTTATTCTACTTTTAGGTAGTTTATATGTGTATTAGCAAGTGGATATAATTATTATATGTTAATTAAGGGGTGGGTACATAACTCTGATGTTACTACAGCAGCATCACTATTTAAATACATTGTAATGCACATTTTAGTAGCCCTTGATAAAGCACAAATAAGGGAGTGAAATGACACTGTACTTTTCATCTGCGGGGTGGCATCATTTCAGCTACTGTTTTATTCAGAATTGTATTCAGTTCAGTGCTTATTTTTATAATGTTAATTCAATCATTCTAAGGTTGAAGAACCACGGGCAATAAACCCCACTTAACAGTTATACAGTTTTATACTAGAGAACAAATGCTATTTACATGGTTGCAATGTTTTTGAATTACATTTTTATGTTGATTGTGAGCATGCGCAAGAAACATATTGCGGCAGCTTTCTCCACAAGCAGGTTGTGGAGGTGCGGCACTGTTGTGGCCAATGCCCCCAGAGCCTGTAAAGGATTATCCCACTTCCCCCAATACCATGGCACACTGCTGCTGACACTAGTTCAGCCAGCATGCCACCAAGTTGTTAAAATTAACCGCTGAAATCAGGGGCTGCCTTGTCATTGCAGCGTAAGGCATTCACTGCAATCCGGGAGCAACCTGTCATTGCAGGGCGGGACCTAGAACCATTGATATTGTTTGTGAACACGGTGGCAGCTTGCCGCCATGTTCACAAACAAAATTAACCCCCCTCCACTGACAAGGGCCCCAATCCCCATCGGCTTCAGTGCCCCACACTTATTATGTTGCCGACGGGGAGCCCACTCCCATCGGAATTATGTAAACCCCCTCCCATTTTTGGTGTCTGCCGATCGGGTGCCCAATCCCCTCAGCATAATGTAACAACACCCCAGTGCCCCCCTTTCTTGTGTGCTGACAGGGGTGCCCAATCCCCCATTGGCTACAGCTACCCCTCCAAAAAGCAAGACTGAGTATGCGCTGGGGTCCATCCCTGCATGCCACATGCCCCTGTAAAAGAAAAAATGGTCCTGCGATGTCTTTTTTTTTACCCTGTAAAGAAGGAAACGGTCTCCCTGCCCCCTTCCCACAACCCGCACCCACCCACTGTGCACCCTGCCTCCCCATACCCCCTTCACCCCATACTTACCTCTGGATTCTGGCATGATGATCTTTGGTGGACCTGGAACAAGTCTGCACTCTTCAAAGCCGACCGTGAACTGAGGAAATGCCGGTAAGCTGTATAATGGAATAAGTAGTTTTTTTTTCAACTTTGATGCATATCTCAGGCATTTTTTGGAATTTTGGCACCAAATTTTCAACATGGGGTTTTTGGGACCCTCCTCATGAATTCTATCACCTTCATGGCGTTAATCAGCCCTGAATGGTGATTTCACAGTTACTGCATGGAATCACCTTTCAGGACTGATTAACAAAATGACAGAGCCAGTGTTCATGAGATGGGCTCTCAAAAAGCCTATGTTGCAAATTTGGTGGGAAAAGTCCAAAAAATGACTGTTTTATGAGTGTGCATTGCGCAGTTGCTATGTACACTCATAACTTTGCAAATTTGTAATATTTTCACCCCACATTTTCAATATTGGCATTTTTTCACACCTCCTTGTGAACAGTACAGCTGTCATTTTTCACACCGTGGCAAAAATGTGTTTTCGCACCTCCAGCGCAGAATAGAGCAGTTGCTGTGGGAAATCAGAGTTCAGAACAGATTACGAGAATTACAGTGACACCATTCATGAGCAGAGGTCTTAAAATTCCTATGTTGAAAATTTGGCGATGATACGCCCTAAAATGACTGTGTTACAAGCATGCATTGTGCAATTTGCACGCATGCTCGTAAGTTCACGAATTTATAATATTTTCACTCCAGATTTTTAACACTGCCATTGTTCTGCACCTCCTTATAAAAAGTACAGCTGTCATTTTTCACATCCTGGCTGAAATGTGTTTTTACAGTTGCGTCGCAGAATAGCATGGTCGCTGTGGGAAATCCATGTTTGGGACACATTATGAAAATGACAGTGACACTGTTCATTAGCAGAGGTCCTAAAATGCCTATGTTGAAAATTTGGTAGTGAAAGTCCATAAAATGAGTGCGTTATGAATGTGCATTGCACAGTTTCCACACACGCTCGTAACTTTTCAATATTTTCACTCCAGATTTCCAGTATTGCCATTCTGCCACACCTCCTTATGAACAGTGCAGCTGTCATTTTTCACATCTTAGCCAAAATGTGTTTTTGCTCTTCCGGCACACAATAGCATGGTCACTGTGGGGAATCAGTGTTCGGGACATATTAAGAAAATCACACTGACACTGTTCATGATTAGTGGTCCTAAAATGCCTATGTTGAACATTTTGTGATGAAACTCCATAAAATGACTGTGTTATGAGCATGTGTTGTGCAGGTTCCACGTACCCTTGTAAGTTTGCAAATTAGTCATATTTTCACGCCAGATTTTCAACACTGGCATTTTTTTCACACCTCCTTACGAACAGTACAGCTGTCATTTTTCACATCCTGGCCAAAATGTGTTTCCGTGTTTCCGGCGTAGAATACTGCAGTCGCTGTCAGAAATCAGTGTTTGGAACAGATTAGAATTGAGTGACTGAGAGTGGTGGGGGAGTGACCGAGCTTAACTGAGCTCTGTCAGAACTGCTACAGATTTCTTTGTGGGCAGGAAAAGGAGACAACGCAAGCAGGAGCCCAGTACAAAAAGGCAGCCTGCAGCGCCGGGAGACACAGAATGAGCTAGTGAGGAAGGGGGAGTGAGTGAGCTCAATGGAGCTCTGTTGGGACAGCTGCAGATTTGTTTGTGGGCAGGAAAAGGCAGCAATGCATGCAGGGGCTGAGTACAAAAGGGCAGCCTGCAGTGGTGGGAGAAACAGAGCGAGTGAGCGAGAGTGGGGGAGTGAGCGAGCTCAGCGAGGCTCTATCATGACTGCTGCAGATTTCTTTGTAGGCAGATAAGGGTGGCTAAACTGGCAGGAGCCCAGTATAGAAGGGCAGCCTGCAGCACTGGCAGAAATGGAACGAGCAAGTGAGACAGGGGGAGTGAGTGAGGCCAATGGAGTTGTGTCAGGACTGCTGCAGAGTTCTTTGTGGGCAGACAAAGATGCCAACAGATGCAGGAGCCCAGCACAAAAGGGCAGCCTGCAGCACCAGGAGAAACAGAATGAGTGAGTGAGACAGGGGGAGTGAGCAACCTCAACAGAGCTCTGTCAGGACTGCTGCAGATTTCTTTGTGGGCAGGAAAAGGTGCCGACACAGCCAGGAGCCCAGTACAAAAAGGCAGCCTGCAGCGCAGGGAGAAACAGAATAAGTGAATGAGAGAGGGAGAGTGAGTGAGTGAGCTCAATGGAGGTCTATCATGACTACAGTGGATTTCTTTGTGGGCAGGAAAAGGTGGCAATGCAGGCAGGAGCCCAGTATAAAAGGCCAACCTGCAGTGCCGGCAGAAATGGAATGAGTCAGTGAGAGAGAGGGAGAGAGCAAACTCAACGGAGCTCTGTCAGGACTGCTGCAGATGTCTTTGTGGGCAAAAAAACCCCCCACCAAAACAGGCAGGAACCCATTACAAAAGGGCAGTCTGCAGCAGCAGGAGACACAGAATGAGCAAGTGAGGGAGGGGGAGTGAGTGAACTCAACGGAGCTCTGTTGAGACTGCTACGGATTTCTTTGTGGGCAGAAAAAGGCAGCAATGCATGCAGCAGTGGGAGAAACAGAACGAACAAGTGAGAGAGGGGGAGTGAGTGAATGAGTTCAATGGAGCTGTATCATGACTGCTGCAGATTTCTTTGTGGGCAGAAAAGGGCAGCAATGCAGGCAGGAGCCCAGTACAAAAGGGCAGCCTGCACCGCCGGCAGAAACGGAACAAGCGAGTAAGACAGGGGGAGTGAGTGAGGCCAACAGAGCTCTGTCGGAACTATTGCAAATTTCTTTGTGGGCAGAAAAAAAATGCCAACAGAGGCAGAAGCCCAGTACAAAATGGCAGCCTGCAGCACCAGGAGACATAGAATGAGCAAGTGAGAAAGAGGGAGTGAACAACCTCAACGGATCTTTGTTGGGACAGCTGCGCATTTCTTTGTGGGCAGGAAAAGGTGCCAACATAGGCAGGAGCCCAGTACAAAAGGGCAGCCTGCAGCACTGGGAGAAACAGAATGAGTAAGTGAGAGAGGGGGAGTGAGTGAGCTCACCACAGGCCTATCGTGACTGCTGCAAATTTCTTAGTGGGCAGGAAAAGGCAACAATGTAGGCAGTAGCCCAGTACAAAAGTCCAGCCTGCAGGCCCAGCAGAAATGGAATGGGCGAGTGAGAGAGGGGAAGTGAGTGACCTCAACGGAGCTGTGTCAGGACTGCTGCACATGTCTTTGTGGGCAGACAAAGCTGGCAATGCAGGCAGGAACCCAGTACAAAAGGGCAGCCTGCAGCAGCAGGAGACACAGAATGAGCAAGTGAGGGAGGGGGAGTGAGTGAGCTCAACGGAGCTCTGTTGGGACTGCTGTGGATTTCTTTGTGGGCAGAAAAAGGCAGCAATGCATGCAGGGGTCCAGTACTAAAGTGCAGCTTGCAGCAGTGGAAGAAACAGAACAAATGAGTGAGAGAGAGGGGGACTGAGTGAATGAGCTCAACGGACCTCTATCGTGACTGCTGCAGATTTCTTTGTGGCCAGAAGAA
Source organism: Neoceratodus forsteri (assembly GCA_016271365.2). Classification (NCBI taxonomy): domain Eukaryota; kingdom Metazoa; phylum Chordata; order Ceratodontiformes; family Ceratodontidae; genus Neoceratodus; species Neoceratodus forsteri. The sequence goes on along the minus strand of CM028132.1, from coordinate 227,836,464 downwards.
GGTGGCAATGCAGGCAGGAGCCCAGTACAAGAGGGCAGCCTGCAGCATCGACAGAAATGTAATGAGCGAGTGAGAGAGGGGTAGTGAGCAAGCTCAATGGAGCTCTGTCGGGACTGCTGCAGATTTCTTTGTTGGCAGAAAAAGGCACCAACAGAGGCAGGAGACCACTACAAAATGTCAGCCTGCAGCGCCAGGAGAAACAGAATGAGCGAGTGAGACAGACGGCATGAGCGACCTCACCAGAGCTCTGTCAGGACAGCTGCAGATTTCTTTGAGGGCAGAAAAAGGTGCTAATGCAGGCAGAAGCCCAGTACAAAAGGGCAGCCTGCAGCGCCGGGAGAAACACAACGAGTGAGTGAAAGAGGGGGAGTGAGCGAGCTCCATGGAGCTCTATCGTGACTGCTGCAGATTTCTTTGTGGGCAGCAAAATGTGCCAATGCAGGCAGGAGCCCAGTACAAAAGGGCAGCCTGCAGCACCACCAGAAACAGAATGAGCGAGTGAGACAGGCGGAGACAGCGACCTCAACGGAGCTTTGTCGAGACAGCTGCAGATTTCTTTGCAGGCAGAAAAAGGTGACAATGCAGGCAGAAGCTCAGTACAAAAGGGCAGCCAGGAGCACTGGGAGAAACACAATGAGCAATTGAGAGAGGGGGAGTTAGCAAGCTCAACAGACCTCTATCGTGACTGCTGCGCATTGCTTTGTGGGCAGAAAAAGGTGGCAACGCAGGCAGGAGCCCGTAGAAAAGGCCAGCCTGCAGTGCCAGCAGAAATGGAACGAGCAAGAGAGGGGGAGTGAGCTAGCTCAACGAACCTGTCTCAGGACTGCTGCAGATTTCTTCATGGGCAGAAGAAGCAGCCAACGGAGGCGGGAGCCCAGTACAAAAAGGCAACCTGTAGCACCGGCAGAAACAGAATGAACGCGCGAGAAAAGGGGAGTGACCCATCTCAACAGAGCTCTGTCAGGACAGCTGCAGATTTATTTGTGGGCAGATAAACGAGCCAGTGTAGGCAGGCCCCAGTACAAAAGAGCAGCCTGCTGCACTGGGAGAAACAGAATGAGTGAGTGACACAGGACCAGTGAGAGAGCGCAACAGACCAACGCAATCAACATTCAGCATTGACAAATGCTTGTTTATATATGTTTCTCGTGTAGATATCTGTTACAAATAAAGTGTTATAGTCATCCTACCCAGACATTTGATTTGCATTGTCTCAGAGCAGTGTGGGGGTGGGTTGTGAGTTTTTTTTTTGTTTCTAATTGGTAAATAATAGCAATAACAACAATGGTAACAATGGCAGGACAGGCAACTTTATCAATGGCAGCACTGATTCTTATTCTATTTGGGCTTGCCTGCGTCTATGTTTGCCCCATTATTTGGAGGACACATGCACTAATGTTCATTGTTGTAGTCAAATGTCAATGTTTTAAAAGAACAGAAAGCCAATTGACTATCCTGCCTCAACCACAGCTACTTATCATTTTAAAGGCATGTCCAAATGTGTAACTTGGCATTTACTTTTATGTTTTTATTGTTTTATACCAGATACACACACTATTGCTCAGTTTTGGATTTTGGCATTATCCAACTCTATAATGCATACTGCCCCCTTACCAGCACACCCCCCCCAACAGGGAGCCCGCTAGACAGTAGGGAAAACATGTCTGCAAGTTAGAAACAATTTTTCAGTCATGAAAAAATATCTTTATTTGTCGCTTGTGATATGAAAAAAAGAATCTTGGTTTGTATCACAGGTGACAAGAAAAGGGGCCGGCCTGTTGGCGCTGAGGGTTGAGGCACTGGATGCCACACCTCGTACCTTGCCAGTGACCTGGGTTCAGGAACAGACTCGGACCACCTGGGGCTGGCAGGGGGGAGTAAGGATTGAGTGTCCTATGACTGCTCTCTTTCCTCTGGGGTGTGTGAGGGCACTGCGCCACACTGTAGTGGCACCTGGTGGAAGCCAGGTGCACTGCAAGCACAAACAAGGGGGTGGAGTACGGCGGGCATCCACACATATGTGCACTGATGCCATTGCATGTCTGGCTCCTCAGGGCTCTAATACTAGGAGGAAAATGGCAGGGCAACTGCTTGGCTGATGACCGTGCCCTGTGTGCCCAGACCCATGAAGATGTAGCCACTGGGTGTCTGTGCTGCAGGGCCCTGGAAGTAGTCTTGTCATTGGTCAGCCTAGTGAGTGGGCAATAATCCACACGATAGACCTGGTCTGGGGGTGCAGGTGCCGGCAGCCATGGTTGCTGGGGGGAGGGGGCTGCTATGGCCAGGAGGGAAAAAGCATTCAATGAAAAAAAAAGTGACAAGAAAAGCTTAATAATCTTAAAAAAACAACATTACAAAGGCATTTCTCCAGAAGTTATTTCTCCAACAGTTAAGTGCAGAATCCAACTAAGGGGGCCCCAATAAGCAAGGTATATGTGTTGGTTGCTCTCCAGAATGTCATTTTTGTGGTTTTCCAAATTTGAATTTTTAGGAAAAAATATAAAACAAAGTGGTGGCATACAAAAAAGCTCCTGAAAAATACTTACAAAAAAGGGTTCCCATATCAAACATTATACAACTGTTTTGAAGTGCTGACTGAGCATGCTTAGAACCTGAATTTTTAAAATTGAATAACTTTGGAATGGATTTTTTTCACCAAACCAGTGAATGGTACCTCTGTGGCCCAAGCCCTTTCTACACTGAAAATTTCAGACTAAAATTCCAAACTGTCTGGGCACAACGAAATGGCAAAAAACAGCAATTTTCTGTGTTTGTTCACTATCTGCATCGCGGAATCCTCACATCTATCCAGAACAAAACTTGGCATATCAAGAGATCTACTCCTGAAAACCGTATATGCAAACTTTTGTGTAAATTCATGGAACAGTTGCAATGTTCTTAAAGTGCACAAATTGCTGTTTAACATAGAAAGCCCTGCTCAACCCTAACTATAGGTGTGCTATCACACCCTGATATTAGGGTTCAATGGCCAGTTCTGTGTTATACCCCAAATTTTGAACTTTAATATCTTCAGCAGTGTTTAACTGATTCACATGAAATTTTTCATGCTCCTTCGGGGACCACGGATCACTTGATGTGGCAAGTTTCATTCCAGTCATATGTGTGGGTGAGGAGATACAGATTGTTAAATATTTGAATATTACCACTTTTTGTCAAAATTTTGCCACACTGCTGTGCAAAAACAGCTTGGGATCTTGGTCTCAAATTTACAGGGTATATAGGTCTTGGGTCACAGATGTGCCTTTTGAAGGTTGGTGAAAAAATATTAATCAATTCAAAAGTTATTAAAATGTAAACTTTCCCATTATTTTCAATGGGCGCAGTTAGATGTGCCGTGCATAAAAGGATCCTTTATCGCAAATGCAGAAATTGTTTTTCACAAATGTGGGATCTTTTGCCACAAATGAGAATCCTTTCTCATGCTGCCACCATCTTGTTTTTGGTTAGTGGTAGCAACAAAATGAAAGAACTAAAAAAATAGAGGGTATTACTAGACAGCAACAGCTGTCTTTACCAAATCGGGACCCATAGAATCCTATTCTTGGGTTACTTTTTTGCTATGTTGCATGGAAATATTTCTTAGCATGCTAAAATCATTTTCTGTAAATTGCATTTAAGGAACCATGGAAGAGGATCCTTTGTCACAATTTGTGGAAAGTAATTTCCCTGGTACTCTAGTGGTCCTTCCCCCCTCTCCGATGTCTGATTTCCATCCCCAAATAAAATATAATATTTCTCTTGCCTCTAGTTGTCCCTCCCCTTCCCTTCCCTGATGTCTGATCACCATCCCCATTTAAAAATGATATTTCCCTGGTAGTCTAGTGTTCACTCCCCCCTCCCCGATGTCCAATCATGTCCTGTATAAAAAAGTGTATTCCCTGGTAGTCTAGTGGTTCCTTCCCTCTTCCCAATGTCTGATTGTCATCCCTATATAAAAAATAGATTTCCCTGGTAGTCTTGTCGGCTCACCCCTGATCACTGACCCAGTGTAAAAAAAATGTATTTCCTGGTAGTCTAGTGGTCCCTCACTCCTTCACTGATGTACAATCACTGCGCTATATAATAAACAATTTTCCTAGTAGACTAGTGGCCCCTTCCCCGATATCCGGTTGCCATCCCCATATAAAAAAAAAATTCCCTGATAGTCTGGTGGTCAGTCGCCGAGGTTGGTCCCTGCCTTGTTAATTTTATTTTCATTACCATGGAAGTCTAGTGGTCCCTCCACAACCCTAATCCCCATACCATAACAACCCATTCCCCTTTGTGGTGGTCTAGAGCACCCCCCACCCTGTCAGATAATCACCCACCACCCTACTTCCCATATCCCAAGTCCCATTTGATGACCAGCACAGCTCTTCTCTCATCTCCTCAGATGGCCACAAACTACAACAGCTAGTCAACCTACAACAGGAGGTTAAGACAGGTTTTACTAATATTACTGCCCAGCTAGCTTACCTGCAAGTGGTAGTGACTGGTTTGGCAGAGATATCAGCCACCTATACAGCCCAGTTAGATGAGTCTGAGAGGTGGATCGGTAAATTAGAAGCACAGTCACTGGCTTGGCATGGGACAAAGCAGCACACATGGAAAAACTCTCCAAGCTCTGTGAAAGGGCTGAGGATCAAGAAACATATGCCAGATGCTCCAATGTGTGCCTTATTGGACTCCCAGAGAGCTTTGAAGGCAAGGATGGAGGTCATGCTGTTTAGTGATGGCTCACTGAGAAGTTTGGTCTGGATCACACTGCTGCTAGTTGTGAGACACAGTGGGCCAATCGTACAGGACCCATTCCAAGGCCAGGGGACTAGCCCAGACACTATCTAATAAAATATCTCAACTTTGCCCCCAGAAAATGGATGCTGATGGTGGCTAGATAGAAGGGCACCATTGAAATGGATGGAGGCAGAGACTGATCTTTCAGAATTTCATTGGGGACCTACAGATGCAGCTACAAAAGTTCTAAGGAGTTAAAGCCAAGCTACATGGCTGGGTATGTGACTTTTCCCTATTATACCCATTAAAGCTCTAGATAAATGTTCCAAGAAGACCACCACAGGTATTCAGTAAACTGAAAGATGCTGAGCAGTTTATCAATGCTATTGATATAGCTCAGGAGAGGAATATGCAGCAGAAAACTGTGTCACCCACACACTGACATAGAACATGATTTTCATGTTCTTAATTAAACAGGTTTGATCCCTAACATATTCAGCAGCTGTCCCTGAGCGTGAATGCCTGGTGTTGTTGTGAATAGAATGTCCCCTGCCCCCTTTAATCGTGCTACTATTCCATTTACACTATCCAGTTCCCCATCACCTCCCTTTTGTTGTATGTGGGATAATGGGCTCTCATGGGCTTTTACTAGAAGTCTCTTTGTATTAACTTTAAGTATGAGCCCCTGGAGATGTGACTTGTATTCTAAATTAGCTCCTTATTTTACAGACACATTCTTGGCTGGGTAAATTGGTGGCCATTTTGTTCTTAAAGTCTCTGGGAAAAAATGTTAGGTGGCAGGAAAGGCAGGAACTCTGATGCTCCATTGCACAGCATTTTGTGCCATGTCCATTTTTCCATGTTGTTTTACCTCCTCCTCTCCCATGCCATCTGGCCTGTGCACCCCTGTTACCTAAACTCTCTGTGAGAGGTGATGCTTCACTATGCAGATTAAGTTGCTATTGCAACAGGCATTATGTAATCCATGGAGTGCAAAGAGCAATTTCAGCTCCACTGCTTGTGTGTGCTGGCAAAATGAAAACAAGCAAAGCAGCAAAAGCAGCACCACACTCTACCATAAAAAAATCTTTATTTCAAATAGTATGTAAATGCATACCACCAAAACAGCATCAGAGGATGAACAATACAAATGCCCCAACTGGTTTTGCAGTTAATGTGTCGTCAGGGAGAGGGGGAGTTCAGAATGCCCAAGACTTTTAAGTCCCAGATTTAAAGGGACAGTATAAAAGTACTTAGTGTGACATTAAAAACACAGAACAAATATGTTTGGTGCTACATCACAACAAAGTGCATACTAAAACTACTGTACATATATTGAAAATTGAAAGAAAAACATAGTCCATTTCAATATTCCCTTTCCCCTGTCCTGTTCTTGCAATGGTTAAACAACAAGGCATTCAATGGATCTTCTCTGGCTATACTCTTTAAATGTTCCCAATCCTGATTTTAAAAGGCCTAGTGGTTTTACCCACGTAGAAGGCCCCACATTCACAAGTAGCCAAATAAATTAAATTTGGGGTGGTACAATTGATAAAGGATCTAATTTGAAAAGATTCAGAAACATTAACTGTAGTAAAGGTTCCACATCTCAGGACAAATGGGAAAAATTTACAATGCTCACACATACAGTATATGTTCCACATGGCAGTGGGTGCAACCATTTCCTATGTGATACAGGTTTGTTATCTGGTTGCAGGCTGTGCACCAACCTGTCCCTCTATCTTTGTTTAGAATGCCCCAGTTTTCCTTAATGATCTTCTCCACTTCTGAAGAATCAGGATACCACAAAAAAAAATGCTTCATGCTAAGAGAAAAATGTACCACAAACATTTTTTGTTTGTAGAAATATAAAACTTAGTTTTATTCTTAACAGTTATGCACACATAAGTAAAAGACCCCCCACACAGGACCGAGAACACCTGACTCTGAAGAATACCTAGTAAAAGTGGGCACAAAATTCATTCACTCAGGGCCCTTCAGTTTGGGTTTAACAGTGAGCAGGTCACTCTTATCAGTTTCTTTCTGGTACAAATCCATGTATATGATACCATCTGATTTCTTGAAGATCTTCGAATACAAAAAACATACAGAAATGTCATCACATAGCATTGCAAACCTTAAATTCGGATTGGTTCCCTCCAAATAATGTATGAATTATTCCAGTTCCTGCCTCATACCACACCACACCATAAAAATATAATCTATAAAATGACACCACAGGTCAATCTTATGGTAGAAAGGACTGTCCTGTCATAGACAACTTCTCTTTCCTAGCAGCCCAAATACAGAAATTGTACCAGAAAGAGACTGATCAAAATTTATTGCTGCATTCCCCCAGTTGACACCCTCACCACTTGATCAAGAATTTTCCCAAGGCCCAATTCCTGTAAATCAGGAGGAACTGTAGTGAAGAGGGAGACTTCACTTGAAATAGTGAAGATTTGTCTCATAGATCTGATTCAAGGGGATATAACATATCTCATGTGGAGGATGTTTTTTTTGGCAGCATCACGGCCTGATAGGAGTGAGCTGCTTACTGTTAAGCCCAAACTGAGGGGTCTTGGTCAAATGAATTTTATGACCATTTTTACTAACCATTCTTCAGAAGTTGGGAAGATCATTAAGGAAAATTGGGACATTTTGAACAAAGATCCACTGTTGAAAGGGGTATTGGAGGCTGGCCTGAGGATGCTGTATAGGCGTGGCACCAACCTGAGGAACAGGTTGCTGGACAGCCTACAACCAGATGATAAACCAGTACCACATAGAAATTGGTTGCCACCACTGCCATGTGGAACATATATTTGTTGGTATTGTAAATTTTGTCCATCTGTCCTGAGATGTTGAATCGTTACCACAGTTAATGTTTCTAAATCTTTTTGAAATTAGATCCTTTGTTCAATTGTACCACCCAAATTTATTTTACTTGGCTACATGTGAATGTGGGGCCTTCTACGTGGGTAAAACTACTAGGCTATTTAAAATCAGGATTGGGGAACGTTTAAGGAGCATTGCCAGAAAATCTCCCTTGAATGTCTTGTCTAACCATTGCAAGAACAGGAGGGGGGCAGGAATATCCATAGGCTTAGATTCTGTGGGATTGGAAAAGCAGAATTTTTGCATGGGGTGGCAATCTTGAGCAGAAGATCTTGACGCCATAAGTGATTTTGGGAGCCTGGTATCTTGCCACTTAGGACATAAAATGCTGTAGTGCTGGTGATGGTAACTGCAACAAACTCTGGTGAGAGCTGATATGGTTGCCCATAGCAGCAGTGGGGTGGGGTTTTTGTGTGGTGAGAGCTCTGAGTATGGTTTTAATCGCTCTCACTGAATCAAAGCCTGCCGTGGTGAAGATAATGGCTTTGAAAGACCTGCACATGCACAGTACTCGTACATGCACAGTTTGCATCAGAGCCACCTTGTTCTGCGCACCGGAGCCTGCCATGCACAAGATGGTGGCTCCAACAGATCTGCGCATGCACGATACTCACACATGCAAAGTTTGTGTCAGGGCCGTCACTTCTGCAGTTGCAGAAAGTAGTGTGCCAACGGGAGACTGAGCACCATGGAGAGGATCTGCATCTGTGAAGGGCTGAGGAAAAGGAGACAGTAGAGGTGTGCAAAAAAAATTCTGCTGGTGAAATTTTCGTGAAAATCAGAATTTCGCTTCTGCGAAAGTGTGGAAATTAAATTAACAACTTTCTCGGACATGCTAACTTAGAATAGTGGAATAAATGTATAAATTGCAGATTATTCTATTGAACTCCAGAGAAAGAAGTCTGCAGAACTGATAACTGAACTGCAGAATAATTACATGTATTGTGAAATAATTCATTAAACTGATGGAAAAAAATCTTCAGAACTGTTATTCTACAGTTCATGTGTATTATTCCACAGTTTGTCAAAAAAATTCCACAGAACAGGGCCAAAATCCGCCAAACACATTTGGAAGATTCCAATCTTGCCAATGGCGAAAGTTTGGAAAAATTCAGTAAAATTTCCAACTTTTTGTTGAAGTTCCGCAAAAGCAGAATTCGCAACTTTCATCTATTTCTAGTAGACACCACAGACCTCTAGCGACTTGAGTGATGTGGACTGGAGACAGCATCACTGTAGGAGAACACGAACATCAGTTCTGCTTTTCTCCTACAGTGATGTGATCCCAAAATGACTGGTGTGTTTTAATGCCTCATTGTTGCTTTGGGGGGCCATATTCAAACATGTTTGGGGCAGTCATGCTTTGCTCCAAACATGTTTAAGTATAGCAAATTTAGCGAACTGTGCTAATTTGCACTAAGGAAAGAGACTTAAGTGGCAGCCTTATACCTTTCAATATGGGGCCATTACTCTGAATTGGTCTTACGTCTTTTAATATGTCTATATACAGTATCTGCCTAATTTGTTGAACTATGTGTGTTAGAAGTTTAATTTTAACTAGTGGGTGATGAGTTTGTAGAATGTAATTTCATACAGCAGACCTGCTGTTTCTAGTACACACACACGTACACACACACACACACACACACACACACACACACACACACACCAACTTACTTTCAGAAAGACATTTAAAAAGCAGGTGTTTACTTCTAAGAAATAGACAAATTATTATTTTATCTATTGTATTTTGATGTGTTTGTAATTACTTTCTACTTTTGTAGCAAAATATATGGTAGTGCAGTGAAACAAGTAGGTTTTTGTCTTTACTTTTCACACTGTTACTAAAAAGAATTCAACAGAATTCTGGTACTGTCATGGCAGAAACTGCCAGCTAGTTAGGTGCCCAATGTATTTCAACAAGAAACTAAATATATTTTTCTTTTTCAAAATAAATAGCTACTTCTTTCAGTTACAAGCTTTACCCTTTATATGTTTGAGGTATTGTGGGCCATCTGTATGACATTACTTTTTTAAAACAATAATTAGCTTTGCTTTCTTTTTCCCAAGCAAAATCTGGATATGAAGAAAATGTCACATGCTAAATTAGAACAAAAGATCATAGGTTATCAAAATCACATATTTCAATTAAATATGTAATATCTTGGTGGTAGACAGTATTATTTCTCCATAAAAATCTGAAACCAAATTTGCAGTTTCCCTTTGAAATACACTGCCAGCCATGCCAGTAAAAAATTTGTGACTTCATAATACAAGGATTCAGTTGTATTCTTTTTCATAAGCAGTTGGCAAAATAATAATAAAATGATGAAAAAGTACAGTAAGTAATAGCAAACTGAATGACTGTAGCAAAGGACCCTAAATCGTCATTCTTTAAGGTATGCATCCTTACTAAGCTCTAGCTATCAGATAATTTACTGCAGGAAAATTCCTTTCTGTCACATTTGACCCATTCCCTCCTATGGATCTGAGGGATGTTTCCATATCTCTTTAGTTGTATTTTTTAACTAATTGCTCCTCTAATTTGTCATACTGATGAGTAAAAGTATTTTATTTTCTGTCTAATATTGCTCTAGCTTCTTAAAAGGCAGTTCTTGTAACAGATAAAACAAGTTCTAGCCAGAGCCGATAGGGCTGTGAAAAGCTACCAAATGGCCAAAGTCATCTTCTTGTTGGTGCTATATAGTGCTGTTTAGTCACAATCATCACAGTGCTCCCAGATCCAAATAACCATTTTCCTGTAACAAGCCCTCATTTTTCCTGTATTTTCCCTGTAGAGGCAGCATCAAATCCCTGTATAAATCCCTGTAGATTTTTCCATGAGCCACTAGTTCCTTACTTGTGACTTTGTTGTTTATTTATATATAATATATTGGCAACCTTTTATTAGGAAAGGGGCTTTGATTTGCTGTCAGGTATTAAAATTATATGTCAAGATGGCCTTTGAATGAATTGGATTTATATGGAATCTATAAGACATAATGGGGGAAGTTATTTATTTATTTGTTGAATTTTGTTGACCGGGTAGGCCCACTAAGACTAGAAATCCCTTTTTCAGGGGTGATGGGGGGGAGGGGTACACATGGTAACCAACTGAAATTGTAACATGGCATAAATCCTTACCTCAACCAGATTAAGCTGTTGGTGTTTTTAGTGAACAAAGGAAATTTGGCCAGGACACCATGTAAATTTCCTTACTCTTTTGGCAGGTGGCATTGTGGAGCCAAGAGAGTGCATTGGTCTCAGATGGAGGAAGACAGTGGAGGAGGTCAGTTGAGTTACAACATCTCCTCAGCTGCTTCTACCTAGGTCATGACAAAGGCTTAATATTTTATCTGGGACAACCTCGCCACTGCTACAAGTGTGGCTCAGGCAGACACCTCAGTAGAACATGTGACACTGTAAAATGTGTACAATGTGGAGAACTGAGGCACTTAATGTCTGACTGCCATCACTCCATTAAGTGCTCTTTGTGTGAGGAAAGCCACTCTTTTACAGAGTGCCCATGGGCAGCTTAAAATAAAACAAATGGGGATTTTTGTATCCAGGATTTTTATATTAATACAACTGTCAATGCAGCCCAATGACAGAGGCCTCCACCCCCTTCCCCTTATTTATTTATTTATTTATTAAATTTTGGTGACTGGGTAGGCCCACTGAGCCCCGAAGGTCCCTTTTTCAGGGGCGACCCGGGATAACAATACAAGTTATAAGAATGAACAAGGACATAAGGAACATTTGAGGCACTGTGAGTTACTTCATGAGGTGGTTACAGTAAAGAAAAATAGTGGATACAGGCATGGTAAAAGAAAAGCAGTGGATACAGGTATGGCTTACAGGCATGGTAAAAGAAAAGCAGTGGATGCAGGCATGAGTACAGGCATGGTTATCATCATGACATGTAAGCAATTGGTAGCATTTTGCATATAGTTTATTAAGGGGTTACACGTGGCCTCTGGCGAGCAGTCTGTATAAGGCAGGTAGTAGGAAGGTTAAGCTAGGAGACAGAAGTTGGAGAGGAAGGAAGTACCTTTGGAGCTTTAAGTGCCATGACAGTGGCATGCGCTTGAGGTCAGCAGATGGGACTTAAGCCTGGTGTGGAAGTTCATAAGTGAGGAGGAGGCCTGGACCTGGGGAGGGAGCTTGTTCCATTGGCAGGCTGCTTGGGAGGAAAAGGATCTTCCACCAGCGTTTGTCCTTACCCTAGGGATTTCTAATAGCATTCTATCTGAGGTCCTTAGGTTCCTTGGGTTGTGTTTGAGGGTTATGGTCCTGGCAATGCTTGGCAGAGCGTGGGGTTTGAGAAGCTTGCAGGCCTGGACAAGCAAGGGGTGTTGGAGGCGGGCGACCAATGTGGGCTAACGAAGATTGGCCAAAGTGTCACAGTGGTGAAGTCTCAGGTGGTCTAAGGTTGTGAAACGAGCTATTTTATTACAGAGGGTTTGCATCCTGGTAATCTCTTGTTTAGCCATGCCCTGTATAATAGGGGCCACAAAGGTCAGGTTGGGTAGAAGGATGCTGGTAGCTATGAGGAGCCTGGCTTCAGGGATGAGTTGGTCCCTGAGTCGGTACAGGGTGCCAAGTTTCTGATGCAGGGTCCTGGTGACCTGGTCCATGTGTTCCTTGTATGTGATATTCTGATCCAATGTGAGGCCTAAGTATTTAAGGCAGTGGACTACGTTAATGGCTTTACCAGAGAGTGAGGTTAAGGAGAGGGATGAAGACCTGTCAAATCCCAGGGATCTTGGCCTGAATAGCATTGCCTTGGTCTTGTCAGCATGTAGTACCATTCTGTTCTTACATAGCCAAGTCTCTAGTGAAGTGAGATCCTTTTGGAGTAGAGGGCCTAGGGCAACCACGTCACACAGGGGTCGGAAGATGACATTATCATCAGTGTACTGCACAACCGAGCTCTCCCCGCAGTGGGTACACAGGTCATTGGTAAACAAGGAAAACAGGAGGGGGGCCTAGAACTGAGCCCTGAGGTACACCCTGGTTTAGGGGTAGTGGGTCAGACATGGTCCCTTTCCATGAGACCCTCTGTGCCCTGCCTGATAAGTAGCTCCCAAACCACTTCAGGGCATGATTGTCTAGGCCTATATTTTACAGCTTCTGTAGTAGCAAGTTGTGTTCTACTCTAGGCTTAACGCCTTGGATAAGTCTATAAAGACTGCACCAGTGGGTATCCCTTTGTCCATTGCCCTGAGAACTTCATCTGTGAAGTTAATGAGGGCAGTGTCAGTACCATGGTTTGTTCTAAATCCATGTTGGGAGGGGGCAAGGAGCTGATGAGCTTCCAGGTAGTCCCTGAGTTGATTGCAGATGACTCTTTCTTGCACCTTAGCAAGTGAGCAGAGGAGGGAGATGGGCCTGTAGTTGTTGAGTTTTTCCCTAGCCCCCCCTTTGTGAATAGGGACAACATTGGCATGTTTCCACAGGTCAGGGACTGTTTCTTCCCTCAGTGATTGATTGAGGAGCATGGTTTTAGGCCAGGCTAAGGAGATAGTTCCTGCCTTGAGTAGCTGAGGGTTGATACCGTCGGGTTTCCCTGACCCTTTCGGTTTCAGGTTCCTTAGGAGGTTTAGTACTTCAGTGTGTTTAGCCAGTCTCAGGTGAAATGGGGGTCTTTCCATGTGAGGTGGTTCATCTGAGGTGGGGGGAGAGTGTGGGGAGACAGGCAGGTCTTGTAGGCCTTGAGGTCTGAGAAGTGCCTGTTAAGGGCAGCTAATATTTGAGAAGGGTCAGTTGTGAGCTGACCATTAATCTCCATAGGACAGGACTCAGGCTTTTTGCTGCCCTTGATCAGGTCATTGATATGATCCAGAATTGCTTGGGGTTGCCCAGGCTAGTTTTCTGGAGGTGTGTTAAGTAATCTCTCTTAGCGAGTTTTATGATTCTTTTGGCTTTGTTCCTCAGGGCTTTTTATTCAGCGAGATCTGCTGGGAGGGAGGAGAGCCTAAACTTTTTTCAGACTTTTTCCCCGAGTAGCCATTAGGACTTTGAGCGGGAGAGAGATCCACTTGTAGCAGCTGCCTTTAGCCCTCATTCTCTTCATTGGATCAAAGAGGTTGGTTGCTATGGTTAGTTCATCCTGGAAGTATTGCACAGCCTCAGTAAGAGTAGGGAGAAGATTTATGAGGTTCCAGTCCAGACTACCTAGGTAGCGATTGTATTGTAGTTCAGAGAACTTGGAGAAGTCACGGGCAGAGAGAATTCTAGGTTGAATCTTGGGTGGTTTGTTTTTCCATATGCAGAAGATTGGGGAATGGTCACTCAGGGAGTCTGCCATTGTGCCCGCACTCTGTATATTAGTGGGGTTAGACACCAGAGCCCAGTCAAGGGTGGTGTGGTTCCCAGTTTTGTAATTAAGTCTGGTCGGTTCAGAGATGACCTGCGTCAGACCTGCTTCATGGGTAAGTGACTTCGAGGCATGACCAGGGTCCTGGCCCAGTTAATGTTGAAGTCACCCAGGATTAGTTGTTCGTGTTACCTTGGTAGCCGTATCACTTGTGATGGCTTCAAGGGATTTGAGGGCTGATTTTGGTGGGTGGTAGATGCAGCCAATTGTTAGTTGTTTGGCTTGCCCTAGGGTTATCTGGATGTATATGCTCTCTCCCTCAGCAGTAGGATTAGTCTGCTGGGGTAGAGGTGACACAGAGAGGTCATCCTTAGCATAGATTAGGATCCCACCCCCTTTTTTGGTTTCTCTGTCATTGCGGTAGCTATTGTAGCCCACGACCTGAATCTTGTGGTCATGGATGTGGGCTTTTAGCCAGGTTTCAGAGATGGCTAGTAAGTCCGGTTTGTAGAGGTCCAACCAGGCCTGGACTTTGTGAATTTTTGGTCTAAGACTACATATATTCATATGTGCTATCTTCAGACCCTTCGGTGGAACCAGGCAACTGTCTGAACAGGGCTAACAGAAGCACCCACTAAGGAGGCAGCACAAGCCAACAGAGGGAATAGGATACCCATGAAGGACTCAGTCATGGAAGAAATAGGTAACCCAGTTGAGGAATTGGCCACAACCTCTACATCAATGCCCCCAGCCTTACCACCAGAGAAGGCTTACAAGGTGGTTTCAAACAGGCTCAGGAGTCTGAGGACTAGAAACACTGGGAAATCTTCTACGGAACCATTGCAACTTCCTTAGAAAAACTCTTATATGGTCTTCCAAGAGGATGTAGGAACTGAATCGGATTCCACATCAGTGCAATCTTCCCAGCCGGAGGGGACATTTGACATAGAACAAACCCTGGAGGACTCAGATACAGACAAAAAGGAAAAATCTTGTTTAGACTCGAGGAAATGGACAAAGAAAAAAATAGGGCTGGATTTAAGTTTAAGATAAAAATAAGGAAGAATTAGGATGAGAGGTAGCCTGTGGCATTTTATTTTGTTCATGACTGGGATTTACAAAATTACTGTTGCATCCTTGAATGCCAATAGCATCCAGTTTGGGAGGAAGAGATTACTGATTTATTCTTTATTCTTTATTTGAAAATGGAGATCAAGATGTGGTGTTTTTACAGGATACCCGATTACACACAAGAATGGTAATGGAACAGGCCTCAGCGGGTTGGAAATGGGCAGTTACATATTGGTCAATAGGGAAAGATATGTGCAGTGGGGTGGGAATGTGTGTGATTTATCCAACAGCTCATCTAGACAAATTCTGGATATTACACAGTGTTGAGTGTTAATGCTGGACATAGTTCTATGTGGTCTCCAATGTTGATTTATAAATGTGTATGCACCACAAGTAAAAACCTCGAGAATAGACATGTTTAGAACTATGCAGCCATATTCATTCACATCAAAATATGTTTTTTTGGGGGGAGATTTTAATTGCAGCAGGTACCAGAATGATAGACAGATAAGAACAAGGAAAATGTACTGTGATGCAAACTGTCTCAATGACCTTCTTTCTCAGACTGCTTTAATTGATGTGTTAGCATTATTGGGGACCCCCCCCAAAAAAACTTTTTTCATGGCACACAAGCCACCAGGATAGATTTTTGTTTTTTTCATATGAATCCATGGGGGTCTTAAATATTAAAACATAGCCAGTATCTCCATCAGACCATGCGATTATAGAGGTCACTGTATCAAGCCACGAGATGATGCACAAAGGTCCAGGGTATTGGAGGTTAAATCTAGAACTATTATCCTTCCCAATGGTAGAAGAAGGTTTTGTGTGTCTCCTGAAAGCACGGAAATCAGTCACATGTCTATATGACTCATACCGGGAGTAGTGGGAAGATACAAAGAAGGATATTAAGGAATATTTTCAAATAATATGGAAAATTAATTGCAAACACAAAACCGATGCATACCAAGTATATAGGGAGAAATTCCAAGATTTACTTTTCCAAGCAGCTATGGGGAATAGGACAGTGCTTCCAGAATTAGAAAATATAAGGAAACATCTGAACGATGTTCAGTATAACAGACTTAAATCACTAGATAAAGAGAGAAGGTTTGCATCATAGGGTAGCAAAGATTTTATAAACCCGTATCAGTTCTGTGCCCAGCAGAGACTGCAGAAGCACATGGCACATATACGTGACCAAAAGGGGAAGCTGTGTACATCTAAGGATAATATTATACAAGCAATAGATAGGCATATAAACACACTTTTTGGCCTACCAGATTTACCACCAGGTATTTATAAAGTCTGGTTAGAAAAGAGTACATTACCACAAACCTCTAAAAATAATAACAATATGTTGGTATCCCACATCACACCCCTTAAAGTTTCAGCAGTATTTTCACAAACAAAAGCAGGTACTGCCCCTGGGAAAGATGGGATCCCCTATGAGTTATACAAAGTTATTTTCCAGGTATTATTACAGAATTTGCAATAGTTTTACAAGAAATATTAAAAACAGGGGTACTACCAGACAGCATGACTGAAGGTTTAGTTAATTATATGTTCAAAAAAGGAGCTAGGACAGATTTAAAGAATTGGTTCCCAATAACTTTGCTCAACGCAGACTTTAAAATCTTAACAACACTACTCAATTACAGGTTATTACTAAATGCGGATTCATTATTTCACCCACCACAGACATGCTCAATACCAGATCAGAAGATAACAGATAGACTTATCCTGTTATGGGAAATATTACAGAGAGGAGTTACTGGGGAGCTCACAGGTTTACTGCTTAGCTTGGATCAGGCTACAGCTTTCAACAATATAAACCATGAGTATCTATGGGATTATTTAGAACAATATGGGTTACCATGAATGTTTGTAAATTGGGTTAAGACTTGTGATGCTAAGACAACAGCACACTCATATTGCAATAGATGGCTTGGGCAGAAAAGTAGAATTAAAAGGGGGGTAAGACAGGGTTGCCCACTAAGCCCACTTATATACTTATTTACACTGGATCCCTTAATACATCAGGTACATGACACAATAGACAGCCAGGGAACTTCCTTTTTGAGCACAGACCCAGCAATTAAATGCATAGCATATGCAGACAACATTTGCTTTATAGTGGGAGATCTATCATCAGTAGAGGAATTGGAATGAGTTTTACAGAATTTTATGGAACACACAGGGGTGCAAATTAATTTTGAAAAATGCAACTATGTCCCAATAAGAAATGAAGATGTCCAAGCTACACAAATAATAGGTATACCAGTGGTCAGAGAGACATGTAATATTCTAGGCCTGCTGTTTGGTATGGGAGATTTGACCTCCCTGAATTGAAATGCCAAGCTACAGGTCACACAAGATAAAGTAGGTCTATGGAAAAAATGAGACTATCCAAGTTAAAATGGGTTCAGATGGTAAAAACCTTTTTGCTCCCAGGTTTTCTTTATTTAAGTACAGTCTATTGTCTCCCTCCACATTTAGAAACTGAAATGTATAGCTGCTTCTTCTGCTGTATATGGGGTAGCAGGCTGAACCCTATTAAAATATTCCTTTCACTTTGGGACAAGAAAAATGGAGGTTTAAAAATGGTACAGCCGATTGTATTTTTTTTCACTATGTTTGCTTACTCCAATTTACATCCCTTATTAACCCAAAGTGTAAAAGTGTGGATACCCTGGATACTAGACTCTCTAGGCACTGTCTTTTCTATGTGGCATGCACGCACAAGCATACCAAGGCAAAAATCCTTACAGCAGCTCCCCAAGACCATCAAAGCATGCTTTGGGAAGATTAAACTATTGGGCTTAGCAAAATACATATCACTAATCACAGTAGGAAAGAAATTTATGGATTTATACTCCAGAAATTCATGACACAGCCCATTTTGATAGCTATTCTCCTCAGGATAAGATATCAATAGGCAAAATGTTGGAATCACCCCGCATCCCGCATTATATGTGGGATGTTGTATGGCTTTCCCTACATGGGAAATTAGATGTGAGAGGGAACCTGAAGCACAAACAAATTTCAGAGAGATATTGTCCTAGAGACACATGTTCTACTACAATTGACACAATGGGACATTTATTTTTAGATTGCCCCTTTGTTCAGAGTTTTTGGCAGACTCTTAGACAAAGATGGCCTTCAGCACCCTTTTACAATATGACTTTAGAAATACTATGCCTAGGTATATTGCCCTTCTTTTGGACCAAACATGATAGAACAACAAAGTAGCTGTTTCTAGTATGTTTTAAATTCCACATATGGTATGTACACTGTAGATTGATAATACAACAACTACATTTTACCTCTGATGAGTTATTTTATATTGTTGAGAACTCTGTTAAAAATCAGAAAACACTGGAGTCCAATACTGTCTCTTCAAAAATATTTCAATCAAGATGGAGCTTGATAGGCTGGATTGGTTAAAAAAGGGAGGGGGACATCATTACGGATTAGGTGTCTAGTGACTTGTAATTTTTCCATCGGATGAACAAAATTATCATTTAATTTTATTTCTTTTTCCTGTATTGGGTTATTGAAGGAAGGAAGAAGTTTTAATGTCTTAAATACTGCGAAGATATGTATAGAAGGATGCAACAACATGGTTAGGGATTGAAAGTGATGTTCTGAGCTTTAAGCATAATTTAGGACAAGAGGGTATGTAGGATTATAATACTTAGCTGATTTCCATATTAATTTGCAGGTATATTATTTTATGTGATATAAACATGTGAAGTTATGAATTAGTTTTGGAATTATGATAAAAATACCCCTACCTCTTTAATGAGGAAGGGGGAAGGGTGTTTATTCATTTAATTAAAGGAAATTATCTATGGATCTAGGTACTAATCACAATAATACTGACATTATATGACTGTAATATTCATTTGGTTCCTATTAATTTATGACTTACAGATTATTTTGTGTGAAGATAATATAGTTTGTTATTATTTCTACCCCATGCAGTGGGGGCAGGGGGGGAGTTATTTTTTAATTCAGGATTTAGTCTTGGGGATTAAATACTAGAGGAAAGAAACCTTGACTTGGTATGAGTGTAATACTTATCTGATTTATATTTATTTTATGTTTTATACGTTTATTTTGTGTGAAGTCAACACAGTTTGTTATTATTTGTTGTTGGAAATTTAATGAAAATTTCCCTACTCTTTTTGAGAAGTGCCATAGGATCTTTAACATCCAACAGAACAGGCAGACAGAAAAGACAGGAGCACCCTCCTCCATGCTGCATTACGGTGTCAGTATTGGGATTTAAAGAGCTAGTGGAGCTAAACCAGGCAGACAGAAAAATAATAATTTTGAAGAAGTAGTCAGTTATAAAATGTTATTTCTGAAGTACCTTTCCTTTACCTTTGGCCCATCAGAGAGTCTTCTATTTCATAATGTTGCGGTGGATGTGTGGAACAGTTCTTAGCCTAGCAGCTGACATATCTAGCTCTATTGCCCCCACTGCATCATCAGTATTGTGATTCCGCTGACAGTGAAATCACATGTGAATGACCTGGCAGTCACTTAATTGCTGTTTCTAAGTAGCAGTGATGTCAGTCAGTGAGGTCACAATGCTGGTGATGTAGTGGGGGCAGTATAGTTAGCTATGTCAGTTGCCACACAGACTGCTGTTCCACACATGACACATATTAACATCAGGTAAACAATCTTCTAACTAAATAAAGGGAAAAGATAAAGTACCTCAACTATAAAAGGTAATGGTTGACTGCTTTTAAAATCTAGTATTAGTTTTAGGCAGTACACATGCTCTTTAACCCACATGCCTAGTGTGTGGATAGAACCCACAGCCTTCTGATCTTCCAGTCTCAGAGGCCAGTGTGCATGCTATTTTTTTCATCTTTCATTTGTTAGTTTTTACACAAATTCTCTCAGACTTTTTTCTGACCACCTGATGGAATCTTGAATGAGTTACATAAATGTTATTATTTTCTTCAAGGCCCTGACCCTGCAACTAAACACACACTCAGTACATCATATTATAAAATGAGGAAAAAAAAACAGTCTTCAGTTTCCACTGCTTGCCTCCAATCTGTCCTGTGGAAAAGAATGTCAGCAGCTAACAATTTACATTCCACTGTCTGTAATCGACACTTAGTCTGACTTTTGTTTTCACAAAAATGAAAAGTAAATCAGTCCCCTAGGTTGCTGAAAGAAATAGAACAAATCTGTTGGACTGAGCTGGACAGATGATAGAAACAGCAGTTTAAAAAGTTTTCATATCTTGAGAAGATCTGACGTACAATACAGTAGCATCCTCCTCCGCCTTTCAGATGCCTTTAACATACAACAACAAATAGCAAATATTGGGGGGGGTGCAATACCTTGCAGCTGTGGAGGAATACATATAAATGTCTAAAATGGAAGTTCCAAGAAAAGCCATTTTTGGAGCTACAGATAACAGAAGGGCTGTAGGCTCTGCCCACAGCCCTAATGAGTAACTCCTGCTCATGAACAGAGTTTTCTGCCTGGCAGACTGCAGAGAGAGAGAGAGAGACAGAGAGAGAGTGACAGAGAGAGAGAGAGAGAGAGCAATGAAATAGGATCCAGATGTAGTGCAGGCAGGCTGAAATGAAATGAAGAAGACAGATAGAAACAGACCACAGCTTTAAATTAGACAACCTGGACAGAAACACTGATGAATATCCACTCTGAAGCACTCAAGGTAACAACACAGTCATCATTTCCTGTCAGTCCCATCTCTCTCTCTCTCTCTCGCTCTCTCTCTAATCCCAAAATGACAGCAGGGCTCCACCCATGCAGCCTTAAAAATTAGTGTAGATGCTATGTGGAACAATTTAAACAGTTTTGCTGCTAGTCTAATGTGTGTCTTTCTTCACTTTTTATAGTGCAGAGAACTAGAAGAATAAATTGACCTCCTGCACCTGAAAAATAGATTAAGAAGAGAACCATGATACTGATGGAAGCAGCAGTTGAATTAAAATACAGTATGCTTCTTTTGCTATTTTTAATATATGTATTTTTAGTATGCACTTTGTTGTTATGTGGCACCAAACACACTTACTATGTATTTTTAATGCAGCACTAAGCACTTTTGCACTGTCCCTTTAAATCTGGGACTTAAATGTCTTGGGAATTCTACACTCCCCCTTCCCTTGATGATGCATTAACTGTTAAACTGATCAGTGGTTTTGTATTGCACATCATGATGCTGTTTTGGCAGTATGAATTTACATACTATTTGAAGTAAAAAAAGCTTTTTATGGCAGAGTTTGGTGCCAGTTTTGCTGCTTTAATTATGTAATCCAGCCTGCATGATTCAGCCCATGCTTGATTGATGAACCGCTCCAAGCAGATGAACTAACTGAACCCAGCACCTCTTTCCATTTAAACATTACAAAAGATTGTTGCAGGACTTGACACACTTATGAGGGGTAGACTCTCATTAGGAGCACTTATATCTTCAGACTGCTCGGGACTGCTCCTAACTATTGGTGCACAGCAGCCATGATTGCCATCTTTGGATCCCATCACTGACCCATCCAACCATAGCTAGGGCTGCATATACTAGTGGGAGGTATATTTGTATCCATTGCAAGGGATTTGGGACCCAGATCTGAACACTGATCCTGCACACTTGATAAGTGGGCAGTCAGGGAAAAATCAGTTCAGTTGTGAACTCCCATGTCTGTATCCCTGGGTCTCAAAAAGGAGTATGGCTGTTGAGAATACAGCATGACTGGTGTTTCATATTGGAAGCATACTGAATTTAATGAGCCTGGAAAGGCTCCTTAATATCTTCATTCCATGTCATTTCAGCTTCCTAGGCATGTTTATTTACAGATGGTTTGATGAAGGCATGGAGAAGTAGGGAATGATCTGATTTCAGGGTAGATGTAATTTTGTATTTTTGATCATTGACCACTGTCCTGAGGGTCTACTGTGTGGTGGTCAGGAGGGTGGTTTACAGCCTCTGCCCTGCCACCATGCAATTTCAGAAATCTATACTCAACTATGGGGGGGGGGGCAATTTGCTGTTGCTTACAGCAAGTCTGAGGAACTGGAGCACTGACGGCCTTCCACAGCACCGCCACCTTTGTGAGAGTTGGATGGACCTTGGACCAAACAAATGTATCAGCTGTTAAACCGATGTGCTGTAATGGATAGTTGGATAAAACTGCTTAGCCTATTATCTTCCACCTAACATACTGGTGGGATGCTGCACTGACCTAATGCTATCAGTTGGGAAGGGAGGGTATGTGTAACATGGTTTTGGACATCTGCTATGCTGTATATACTGTTTAGGGAGTGGGGTTTATTGCTCATGGTATATGGAAGATGGGGGAGCATGAGGGAGGCTGTGAGATACTCAAAGAGGGATTTTTTTTTATTTATGATTGCAATGTTCATGCTTTTACACCATTTTTGGACATTTTGAGGTGGAGTTGCTAGTGACTCTAGCTATTGGCAGTATGATAAATTTTGGTAGGAAGGGAGGATGGGAGCAGGGTTGGGGGAAGGGCAATGGGGTATAATTTTGTTACAAAAGACCTGGGCATGATATAGTTCTGTTTTGGTTATAAAATACTTTCAGACAACATTGGTTTCTCCTGAAGGCTATTTCAACAGAGTTACAGTATATGATTTTCTTATCAAAAGGTAATGGTGGACAGCACTCTCAAAATCCAGCTTTGCAATATTAGTCTTCTAAAATCCCTTATAAAGAGGAAGAAGGTTTGGGAAGAATAAGTCTATGCAAAGAGATGTGATATGTCTCCAAGAAACTCCCATGGCAGAGAAGGAGGTGTAATATATAAAGAAACACTAGGGAGAGGAGGGGAGTGGCATGTGTACTTCTTTTCCTCTAAAGTTTAGGGCACCGCAATAAGGATCCAACCATGATTCCCTGGTGTGGTGACTAAGGCACTGACAAGAGGGAGAATATATATCTTGGTCCAGGTGATGCTTAATTCAGGGCAGAAAGTTGCTATAGATTGATTTATGGCCCAAACATAAAATGTCCAGAATTCTTTCAGAAGTTGTCAAAGCAAATGGCAGATTTTGTGGACCCATGGATTCTTTGTGGAGACTGTAACTGTGTTAAGGACACAGTGATGGACAGATCCTCAAAAATGTGATCCCAGTCTTCAGGAATGTAGAGGCATTACTATAACTAATGGCAGATCACACCTTGGTAGATGCGTACAGTCATTTCTCCCCTACAGCCAACGAATACACCCTTTAGTCTCATTCTGTTGCCAATTATGCTAGATTTGATGCCACCTTGATTTCCCAAACCCTTTTCTCCCATATCCATTCTGTGCTCCATAATACAATTATAATTACAGGCCATGCCACAATCCTGCTGAACTTCCAGAATGGGGGTAATCTCCACCACTAGCAAATCCTGGAAACTTGATTCTGTACTGCTGAAAAAACTGATTCTGTCTCACACATAAAGGAACATTTACTAAAGGACCATTTTTGTGCCATAATGGGAGGGGGAGACCTCTGGCACCACTGGGTGAGAAGCTGTCTGAGTTGTAATTAGAGGGCAATTATTTCCTACTCCCATCACAAAAACAAACTCTAGTCAGAGCCAATACTGCTGCAATATAATGCTAGAGATGCAGGTGAAAAAATGAGAGGCTGCTTCACCCCACCTCATGAATGCCATAGGTGAAAGTTTTCAAATTCCTGCCAAAATGTGATTCCATGCCAATAAAACATTATTTGGTGCCACAGGTGGGGAAACACATTTTGACCAGGAGTTGAAAAATGACAGCTGTCATGTTCATGAGGTGGTGTGAAAAAATGGCTATTTTGAAAGTTGTGTGTCCAGATATGCAAAATTACTGAAGTTGTGAGTGAGTGTAGAAAAATGTCACTGTGTGCTCATAACGTTGTCATTTTTACATATTTTGACCCCTAATTTTCAACATAGCCTTCTTATGATCCCAGCTGATGAACAAGTGAGGTGAAAATGTTCAAATCCAGCCCAAAATATGATTTTGCAATTTTAGTACAAAATCACCTTTTGGGTCAGGTTTACACAATTTCATCACCACTGGTCATGAGGTGGAGTCCCAAAAAGGCCATGTTAAAAATTTGGGGTCACAATATGCAAAACTGACAAAGTTGTGCATCAGAGTTGAAAACCACATTCACATACATTGAACTGCAGTTACCTGCACCTTAGTTTCTGATATTACAATCAGTGGTTCCAGCAACAAGATGTGTCTTCGATTGTGTCACCTGTTCAGGCGAATGAGGCTGTGAGGGGTAGTGACTGCTGAGTGTGAGGTTGGGGTGGGAGGTCAGATCAATGATGGGCCATCTTCTTTTTTACAGGGTAAAAAAAATTGAGGGACAGTTTTATTTTTAACTGGTCACATTGTCACAATGATGATTGGAGGGTTGGAGGCCACTAGACGCCAGGGAAACAGTTCTAATGGAAATCAATACCTAATGGGGATGGTGATCATAGTGTTACTAGACACCAGGGAAGAAATACAATTTTATGGGGTTGGCAATGCGAGACTGTCGGGTACCACTAGACAAGAAAACAACAGAATAATAGGGATGGTAACTGGAGGGTGGGGGTGTCACTAGACACCAGGGAAATAATAAAAATAATACAGGGATGGTGATCAGAGGGTAGGGGGTTTCACTAGACACCAAGGAAACAATACAACAATATGGGAATGGTGATGAGAGGGTGGAGGGCACCACTAGGCACCAGGGAAACAATAGAACTTTATGGGAATGGTGATCAGAGGGTGGGGGTGCCACTAGATACCAGGGAAACAGTACTAGAGAGCGGGTATGGCAATCAGAGGGTGACGATGTAACTAGACACCAGGGAAACATTATTACATATTTAAGGAGAGGAAAAGAAGTGCACTCTCTGAACCCAGAAGTGAACTGGAAGTGAGCACAGAGCAGAAAAATAGTGCCGGGGAGTAGAAACAGTGCAGGAGGGAGAAACAGCACTGTACTAATTGGAGAGGTCAGCAGCAAGAAAACAGTGTAGTGGTGGGGGGAGGCAGTATGAAATGGAGACAGTGGAGTGCTTCAAGTAGCAGAGTGACTGTGCTTCAGCTCCAGAATGTTGTGCTTCATTCAGAATCTGGTGATGTGCTTCCAGAGCCCCCTTCTCTCTATATATGTAATAGCAAGATGTCATGCATAGCTCTGCTATCCAGCTGTAAATAAACAAGGTGTAGGACCAACAACTGACAGACGTATATAGGCAAATTTAAAAGTCTGAAAAGGTGTACATGACCTGACCAAGCCCTGAGAGGTATCAAAGTTTACAGTATTTAAAATGGTATTTTTATGAACTTTCCCACACCAAGATAGAGAGACAGTCTTAATGACTCAAGTGAATAATTACTTTGAAGGAAACACTGGGGGAAAGTGGTTCACTTAACAATTACACCACAGAGAGAGTGCTAAAATGTCTTGCAGATTAAATCCAAGGACCCTGGTTTGCTATTTTTCATGGTAAAACTGGGGAAAATCATGGAATTCTGCTTTTTTTGTGGATGTTAAATTCTTTCCTTGGTGCCTCATGGAAATTGTATATCACTGTACTGAAATCCCAAGACTTCAGCATCTTGAAGTGAATGCTGCTCTGCTGTACATTTTTTTCTGCTTTGCTGCTTATATAATTTGTAAGGAAACCACCCACACTGCTGTAATGTAACCACCCCTGCTTCAGTTTAACCACCTATGTTTTCCTCCAGCCTTTCCGTAAGCCGAGGCCTGCTTTCCATCCTGAAAGCACAGATTTCATTTTGTGTATGGTTAAACTTCTTTTGTTGTTTATATTACACTGGATCCATATATATATATATATATATATATATATATATATATATATATATATATATATAATAAGTATCAGCACACTAGGATAATTAAACTAGGCAGTAAGGGTGGGAGTGCCAGGATTAAAGTTTAACTGCTCCTGCCTGCATCTAACTCTTCCTTCGATCAGCTGTTGTGACTACTCACCAACATGAAAGTAACATTTCTGTGTAGAATAAGTATATGCCTAAATGTGTTTTCACACTAAATGATATAAAATAACAACAAAAGGAAGCTAAGTCTCAGCTCACTTAGGGAATCTGACTGGACAGCATAAGAGGGGGTTTCAGGTTTAAAGTTTAACTGCTCTGCATCTAACCCTTTGATCAGCTGATGCAACTTTTCTCCATCCAGACAGTAAAGTTTTTGTGTAGAAAAAAACATGTGCCTAAACTATTTTTATACTGCATGTTTAACCCCCCCCAACCCATAAGCTTAGTATCAGCATAATTGGAGAATCCTGTGTGTGTGTGTGTGGTGGTGGTGGGGGGGGTGTCAGTTGTCTTTAATTGCATTTATTTAAATGCATCTCTGGAAGTTGGGAAACACAATAGGGGTCGCCCATGGGTTGAGATGCATAAGGACAAAATAGACCAAATGCAAGAACAAAAAGGAGAAATTAGCTGGACTACTTATTAAAGTCCCATACTACAGGCACCAATTAATTTCTTATATCTATTGTGTTGTAATTATGGGACTTTAATAAACAGGCCAGCTTATTTCTGCTTTGTTGTCTCTATTTTTCTTTGCAAAGTTTTCTGCTGGAGTGGTAGAGTGTCTGAGGACATTTTGTTTTTATATTTTGTCTCTAGAAATTAAACTGTTTACATGCTGAGCTAGAAAGCTCAAGTGTGCTTGCTGACTGGATGTGTTTGTGTGGGATCAACCAACCTGAAGGTGCTTACAACACTGTCTCATCACCCACATTATCAAGACAGCCCCCACTTCTCGCTGCAGTATGGTCCCCTCATATCATCTTGCAGTGCCTCTGCATCATGCTCTAAACCCCACCAGCCCAGGGCAAAGGAGTCTGGATAAGTTTGGCTCATAAACACAAATCTCCCACTTGCCAGTTTTGTGTACCAACAGCCTGTGCCATTATTTTATTTTTAATTTTGGGAGTGTTTTTTTTAAGCAGAGTGCGTGAGCTGGGCTGCTGATAGTGTAAGAACTGGCAGTTTTCTATTCTGCTGTTGTTAGCTGTGGGCCCCAGAGTGAGGGTTTACTTAGCTTCTGTGTGCCATGACTTTGCTATATGACCTGGGTGCTGTTGTTACCCTACCTGCCACTGCATGATACCAATGTGGGTGGATGGGATGTTGCTACATTACCAAAGCCAGACTGCCTACTCAGTGGCACACAGCAGGTAAGGTGCCAGTCACTGTACAGTTCCAGTGGGCAAAGTGGAGCTGCTGCTGTTGCTTTCTGTGTTCCCCGAAGTGAGTTTGTGGGCCTTAGAATGTATGTGCCCTTGAGTTTGCTATATGGCCCAACTGTTATAACTCTAACTGCCACTTGGTAATGCCATTAGGGTTGAATGGTGTGCTGCAGCTGCACCCAAATCAGAAAGAACATTCAGGGACAAACAGAAGGTAAGACTCCAAGTGCTGTAGGATGCCAGTGGGCAGAGTGGTGCTCAAAGCATGTCTGAGCTGAGACAATAAACCTGAGGGACCCTTTTCATGGAGACCATGTTAAAAAAAAAGGAATCCACATGTTTGGGAGAGGCATGATTTTTCATTAGAAGGTCCTCCACTAATCACTTGAGGATTTTTTAGGTTAAGGCACTTTATTTCAAAGAAGCCAGTTCAGGAAGTTAAATGCTAGATAGAACCTAACCGAGGTAGTCCAGCTTGATGTCTGATGGGTTGATTTAATCCACATCTGAGTTCTGACAAGCTCTGAGGGATGGGTGTGTATAGTGCTGCTCCTGCTGCTGTCACTGCCACCCATTAGGGATTGGGGCCATAGTGATGCTGTTGTTGCCCTCGAGGGATAGGGGCCATAGTGCTGCTGCCATCACCCCTGAGGTGTGAAGGCCATAATGCTGCTGCTGTTATCCCTGAGGAATGGGATCCATAGTACTGCTCCTGCTGCTTTCCCTGACTTACCTCAGGGATGGGGGGCATACTAATGCTACTGCTGCCATATAGTGTTGTACAAAATTGAGAAATGTCATTACGCAAAATATTTCATGAAATTCAAGCACTTTGCAAAGTATTTCATGGGTGTAAAATGCTAAATTTCACCCGAAAATGGTGAAATTTTACCCAGGAATGGTGAAATTTCACCTGCAGAACATCAAAAGTCACCATTCATGGGCTAAATGTTATTTTCAGATGAAATTTTGCATTTTGCTGTGAAATTTTGTGAGTTTTCACCCTGCAAAATATTTCACAGAATGGTGGAATTTCACAAAATATTTTGCACAACGAAATTGCTGATTTCACGGAAATTTTGCCAGCAAAATTTTATTTCACAACATCTCTACAGTTATCACCCCTGGGAGATAGGGACCATTATGTTGCTCTTGCTGTCACCCTTGAGAAATGGAGCCATAGTTCTGCTGCCACATATAAGGGCTAGTCAACTTGAGATGCCATACATGAGGTCAGCTACACACACACACGCACGCAAGCACGCACACATGCGCACTCACACTGGCATCCAAGAACTGGAGAGATAGATCACTTGAGTGAATAAGCATTAAAAATAGTGGGAGGACTATGTTTACATATGAAACACAAAATCAAAGTGAGATATACAGTGAAACCCGCCAGGATGAAGTGCAGTGTCACAGGTTTACTGCATGACAAAATGGATTGACTCCCATTGAAATTGCATTGCTTGCTGCAGTAACTCTACTGCAAAATTTTGCAGACTTGGGCTTCATCCTCATGGGGTTCACTGTAGGTTGAACTTATTATAGAGGTTATTTTTAATATTAGACAACAAAACTGCTAAAATACATGCTAGCTGAAAAATGTTAAAGCTAACAAAACAAAACACCAGCAAAAAATGGAGTTTAGCTTTGTTGACACTGGTGACAATACCAGTTTTTCCATTTAGAAAAAAAAATATTTTGCCCTTTTTCAATCATGGTAAACCAGTGTCCCTAATTAAATCTGCTACCGGGAACTAAAGCACTCTGATGCAGACACTGGCAAGTGTTTCAGAGTATTTTAACATGATCCTTACATCTCTGAGGTTCAACTCTCCGAGGATACAATACACTCCCTTTTGTGTAAAGCTCATATCCCTGATATTGAATGCAGCACTGCAGTGCATTAGGGCACCGGCATTAAGGCAGTGATTCATTACAGCACAAAATGCTGACTTTGCTGCCCCCTCCCTGAGGTTCCTCAGAGAGTTAGAATATATAGTTAGGAAGGGGTGAGGGGCACAGCACCCCATGCAAACAGAAAGGTCAGCATCATGGTTGTTTGGTACTGTAGTGACACAGCTCCCTAATGCTGGTGCCATGGGAGGTTGGACCTGATATGCAACATAGGGAGAGTCTGGAGTGGGTGATCACAAGGGAGGAGATTGAGAAGGTCAGAATCCATCTGAAGAGAGGAAGGTTCCTGGTTCCAGTGGGTTCTAATCAATTTTTGTAAGATGTTTCTTACAGAATTACAAGAATCTCTTTGTGATTTGATCTTGGAGGACATGGAGTGTGGCATCATACCCCTCCGTGAGGTCTGCTACTATTAACATTCTTCCCAAACCAGTGAAAGAGTCACAGCTGTGTGGTTCCTATTGGGTGATCTCTCTGCTCACCGCTGACAATAAGGTAATAGCCCATGTCCTAGTAGACAGGCTAGAGACATTTCTTCCCACAGTTATCCACACTGACCACACTGGCTTCATCAGGGGCACCAAGATGAACACAATGAACATAAAACACTGAACATTATTTGGTGATGGGTGGGAAGAGATGCCAGAGAGATTGCCATGATATTGCCCTAACTGGTGAAAAGGCCTTCAACCACATGGCGTGGATGTACATGTTTGCAACACTCAGGTGGTTTAGACTAGTAGAATATGCTGGCATGGATATCAGCCTTATATAATCACCCTCTGCTCAGGTGCTGGTCAATGGAAGATTGTAGAATCCCTTTGCCCTCACTAGGGGACCCAGGCAGGGCAGTCCCCTTTCCCCAATGCATTATATTCTATCCCTTGAACCCCTGGCCACAGCAATTAAATCTGTTACACATATAGAAGGATTCCAAGTAGTCAAAGCATATTATAACACATCCCTCTTTATTGGCAATCTGCTTGTCTTCATCCATAAACCAGGGATTGGGATCCCTAGATTGAACACCCTATTAATCGAATATTGCAATGACTATCCATAAAATTAACTGGGCAATGTGTTAGTTCTTTCTTTTGGGGAAAGGTACCCATGACAACCTTGTTAACTATCCATTGAACATGAAAGTGGGTAACTTGCTTAAATATCTTGGTATCAGTGTATAAAGTAGTAGTCCCCATTTGTTCCGGGAGAACTACAACAAGCTTCAGGCTATAGTCAGGCAGGACTGTGAAAGACAGGCAGGTTTCCCCATTAGTCAAATTGGGAGAGTCAATACTGTCAAGATGAGTGTGCTTCTCAGTTTTGAAAGTGTTTTCATTATGTCTCCTCTCACATAGGAACTGGTGGCTAGTGGTCCCCTCTGCTATGCATTCAAATTCTTCAATCCTGTTAACCCACTCAGTCCCACCACTACCACCACCTCCCATATTCTGCCTATAGTATACACTCCCCAACAGCAATCGGTACAAACCATCTGCTCACCTTCATGGTCAGCCACTGAGTTACAGTTTACAATCACGCTGCCTAATGTAAGTAGCTGTTTCTACATTAGGCAGCACAATCCTGAACTATCAATTGGCAGCCAGCCACGGAGGTGAGTGTAGGGTCTGTCCAAATCACCATGGGGGGGTACTATGGGGGGATGGGGGATTATAGTGGGGGGGCTGAATGGGAGGGTGGGGAGCAAGCTACTTCTGTGTAGACTAGAATTACAGAATTTTTGTTTTTAGCTTATTACTCCAGTTGATTCCATATTTAACTTACACAGCCTTCCTAGTAAGGTGGTTCAATAAAAGGATGCAATTTGATTTTTGTGCAGCTTTGAAATCACTTTAACACTAAAGGGACACTGTCAACCCCTCTTAAGCCTCAAAGTGTCCTAGTTCAAAAAACACATGTTATAATTGATCACATTCTGTAAAGATGGCTGATGTACCTGGCTGTTTGATTCTGATTCTGTTTTTTTTTGTTTTTTTGTTAGTTAAAATCATACTATCCAGCATATTGGTGCTGCCACAACAAAACATGTGTGTTTACATTCCTTGATCAACTTCCAGTGCATCTTTCCTGGACTTGGGACCCCCCCTCCCCCCATAACCAAACACACAGTCTAGCCACTCATGATGCAGTGAGAGGAGATTATTTCATTGTGAGTGTCTGCACTGTTTGGGGATGTTTGTAATGCTCTGAAAGTATGCAGTAAGAGCTGATCAAGAATTTGAAACAAAACAAGGTTGGGTATATTACACCATTACCTAAAATGATTTTTAAATGGGCCTTTGAGGATGATCCAGACTCGAACACAAAATTCATAAATGGTCTTACAGAAACCTTATCAGAATCTATAGATTTAACTCAGATGTTGTTTACAGCAAGGAAATATCAAAATGTTAAAAACAAAATAGTAAAAAACCTTGCCTGAGGTGTAATTAAATATACTAACAAAACTAAATGGGAGGTACATTTCTCCCCAGAAAATAACATTTGGAAAATCCACATTTTAAGTTAAAAGGTAAGGTGTTAAAGAACAAGATTTTTGA
The DNA here is from genome assembly GCA_016271365.2 of Neoceratodus forsteri. Taxonomy (NCBI): domain Eukaryota; kingdom Metazoa; phylum Chordata; order Ceratodontiformes; family Ceratodontidae; genus Neoceratodus; species Neoceratodus forsteri. The sequence goes on along the minus strand of CM028132.1, from coordinate 227,804,705 downwards.
AAGAAAAGGAGTGACTAGATGACAAGATTTATATGAAAAATGGATACAAAATACCTTGGCCAGTTTTTAAAAGGAAATTTCAGATGGAAGAACATCAGTTCCTTTTCTTCAACCAGCTTTCTAGTCTGTATGTAAAAGACTACAAAAGATGGGAAAGGGTCCTGAATAATAAAGCATTAGAAAAAGCCTTTCATACTGTAGGTCCTTAGAAAATAAGTCACCTAAAATATTTACCTAGCTGGTATCCAGTTTGAATTGCATGTTTATTGGTTATTACAAAAAAACTGTAGATAAATGGGAGTTAGAGCTACAACAAAACATTACTGAACAGCAATGGATATCGGCCAGTAAAGCTGTAGCACAATATGTTCTAACTAGGGGCTGAATGATACAGTATACAATATTTAATAGGGCTTATTATTCACCTAATACACTTTCAAAAATGTATTCAAATGTAAAAAGTTTATGTTGGCATTGTCAGGCTTCTAAAGCAGACATATTACATATGTTTTGGGGTTGCAAATTAAGTCAGAAGTGGTGGTCATCTGCTTTTGAAATATTAAAACACCTAGGTTTTAACTTTCCATATTAGGCAGATCCTCAATGTACAATTTTGTAGATGTACAATGCTAAAGAAGAGATGTCAAGGGATAGACACATTTTAAGGTAGTTTAATTTCAGTGAAAATATTAATTTTAAAATATTGGAAAAGTGATTTATATTCTATACCTTTCCCAAAAACAAATGGAAGTAATCCTTTTTGGCAGCATTGTACAACTACAAATACTTTGGAAACTTTGAGTCGGTATGGAAAGTACAAAATATGGATGTAGACCACTGGTCATTAAATGACTTTGTTAATTAATGACCTTATCTTCTTTCTGAGGAACTTGGGCCTTATTATTTAAGGGAACATGAATGTTTAAATATATGTATTTTGTGTACCCACTAACATATTTATTGTAATGTTATTCATTGGTATAATGTGGCCTCTGACATATTTATTATAATTGTATGTGATATGAACCAACTTCCCTTCTTGTAAATGCATTTGGACTTGGATGAATAGTCAATAATATTATTGTAAAAAAAATATTACACCATTATCATGCATTTTGGTTCTACTAAGAAATGAAGCATATAAAACAAACAGTAACATCAATGAATTCTAGAGAAGGCAAGCAGTCATAAAATGTACAGTTTTCATCTAGAAATAAAAGAAACATAGAAACATAGAATCTGACGGCAGATAAGTACCGCTTGGCCCATCTTGATCCGGAGAGATTGCTGCTGCTCAGAACCGACCGGCCCAGCTTTTTTGAACCGTAGACAGGCTGTGCAACCCAGCCTGTCTGCAGGTTCATCGTGCCTTTTCACAGATGCAGTGTGTGGAGCTCACTCGATTCTTTGCAGATAAGGTGGACGACATCAGAGCTGAGATTTGCACCGTCCCCGACATGGGAGTTGCGGTGGCCCAGCCTATGGGCACTAGCACACCGTTTACCTGGAGTTCCTTCATAAGGCTGGAAATCGAGGATGTTGTGAGGATTGTCCAGGGTATGTGCGCCACTAGCTGTAGTTTAGACCCGGGCCCCACAGGCCTGATCATGGGCTGTGGGGAGGTTATCCTCCCGGTTCTTGCCAGGATAGTCTGGTGTTCCCTAGACACTGGTGAATATCCTCACTCCCTGAAGGAAGCGGTGGTGACACCAGTGTTGAAAAAGGCATCTTTGGACCCCGACTTCCTGGCTAACTACAGATCTATCTAGAACCTTCCCTTTGTTGGGAAGGTAATCGAGAAAGTGGTGGCAGCCCAGTTGGACAACCATCTTACCATCCATAACATCTACGATCCTCTTCAATCAGGTTTCCGAAAGAGGCACAGCACTGAGACTGCACTGGTTTGGGTCCTCAATGATCTCTTGATGGCGAGAGACCAGAAAAAACAGTCCATTTTGGTCCTTTTGGATTTGTCAGCAGCATTTGACACCGTAGACCATGGGGTGCTGCTTGAGAACCTGATATGCATCTGTGGTCTTTCGGGCTTAGTGCACGGATGGTTTACTTCTTTCCTCACAGGTAGAATTCAGAGGGTGGTATCGGGGATTTTTTCCTCTGATCCCACCACTCTGACCTGTGGGGTGCCTCAGGGCTCTGTGCTGTCCCCCATGTTGTTTGCGGTGTATGTGCTCCCCCTCGGAGACATTGTTAGACGATATGAGCTGGAGTTTCATTGCTATGCTGATGATACCCAGCTCTATCTGTCTTTTTGGCCTGACCAGAATAGAGCACTCTCAGTGTTTAACAGCTGTCTCAGTGAGATCCAGGATTGGATGAGGTCCAGTTAGTTGAAGTTGAACTCGGGGAAGACGGAGGTCTTGGTTGTGGATCATGGCTGCCGTATTGAGGGATTGGGGGCACTTCAAACCTCGGGTTTATTCCTGTGGGATGCGGAGCTCCCGACCTCTGAATGGGTGCGAGACCTGGGGGTGATTATTGACGATCAGCTGACACTGCATGTGCAAGTGTCGGCGATTGTCAAGGTGTCCTTTTACCATCTTAGGAACATTGCCAGGATCAAGCACCTTGTTCCATCCGCGACCTTCCCTCTGATCCGCGCCTTTGTGACCTCGCGTCTGGACTACTGCAACTCCCCTTTACTTTGGGCTGCCTGGGGTTGATATCGCCACTTGCAGCTAGTGCAGAACTTCCGCAGCCCGGTTGTTAACGGGGACTCCCTCGTTCCTCCCATATTACACCGGTGCTCCGAGATCTGCACTGGCTGCTGATTCAGTGGCGGATCACCTTTAAAGTCAGATTGCTGACTTATAAAGCCCTACACGGGTTGGACCCTGACTACCTGAAAGAGCTTCTGGTGCCTTACCTTCCGATGTGACCACTCCGCTCTGCCAATGAGGGGTTGCTAGAGATCCCGAGGGTTACTTTAAAATCTTCCGGCGCCCGAGCTTTTATGTTTGTGGCGCCGACCCTCTAGAATTCTCTACCACATTGGATTAGAGAGTGCATGACAGTGGAGGGTTTTAAAAGGGGTTTAAAGTCCTTCTTATGGAGCAAGGCTTTTGCTGATAACTTGCATGTTGATTAATTGGTGTGTTGCCAATTTAGTTTTTAATATGTTTTAATATGTTTTATTCTGCATTTTATTGTAATGCGCCTTGATTTTGAGAAAGGCGCAGATAAATAAAGTTATTATTATTATTATTATTATTATTATCTAGTCTGCCCACTTCCTTACTTAACGGATAAGCTGCAGATCCTAGTTAACCAGCAGCCTTCTTCCTCCTACCCCCTACTAGAATTGCCTTATATCTGTCCCATGCTTTCCTGAATTCCCCCACTGTTTTTGACTCCACTACCTCCTCAGGAAAGGCATTCCATGCATCTACAACCCTCTCTGTGAAGAAATACTTCCTCACATTACCTCTGAGCCATCCCCCACCTTCAAATTGTGCCCCTTGTTCTTGCACATCTCTTTTTTCTGAAAGATGCTACCCTCTTGGACTTTGTTGATTCTCTTGAGGTACTTGAACATTTCTATCATGTCCCTCTTCTCCCTTCTTTCATTGAGGATAGACATATTAAGCTCCTTTAATCTCTCTTTGTGTATTTTCTGGTGCAGACCCTGCACCATTTTAGTTGCCCTCCTCTGGACAGCCTCCATCCTGTCTATGTCCTTTCAGAGATGGAGTCTGCAGAACTGCATGCAGTACTGCAGATGGAGTCTCACCAACTGTCTGTACAGAGGGATAACAGCTCCTGTTTTCTACTGGTGATGCCTCTCCCTATTTATTATTTATTTATTTATCGATTGAAATGTTTCACCAGGAAGGTTACATTGAGCAACAAAAGCTTGTCTCATGGTATGTCCTGGGGGAAGGGGAGTGGGAACAATAAGTAATACACAGGATACATACATCAGGAAGTAGCTTAACAGCATATAGACAGACAGTACAGATTACCACCATCAACAACTAATGACATTTCTTGACTAGGATACATAGAGAGAGACTGGTGGGAGGTATAGTAATAAGGCACTCAGCAAGGGGGTGATATAGGAGTGGTGACAGAAAGTGCTAGGTTGCAGAAAGTGCTAGGGTTGCAAGAGGGGTTAGGAGGGGAGCGTAGGAAGAAGTAGGCTGCTGGTTAACTAGGATCTGCAGCTTATCCATCAGGTAGGGAAATGGGCAGACTGGGTGGGCCAAGCGGTCCTTATCTGCCATCAAATTCTATGTTTCTATGTTTCTATATCTGGCCCAGCTGGAGGAAGGAGGAGGTATAGACCAGCAGCTAGGCAGGGCCCCGTGGGGCTAGGTGGAGTTGCAGTTCATCACTAGGTAGTTTGCTAGGGAAATAGAGAGAGAATAGGCTGAAGTGGAGTGGCAGATTTAGGTTGGTAGTTGATTCCAGAGCTTAGGTAGGTGATGGGAGAATGCCATTTGGCCGGATGTAGAATTTCTGTATGGTATATTCAGAGAACGAGAGTCAACAGAATGGAGGGTGTAATTGGAGGGGTGAGGGGCAGATAAGGAGGCAGCGAGGTAAGGGGGCAGTGAACCTAATCAGAATTTTGAGGTAAACTTTGCCTCGTGCAAGGTTCTCCTGCCAACAAGTGAGGGAAAATCTAGAGAGCGGTAAAGAGTGAAGTGGTGTGTCAGAGCAGGGGCATCCAAGGCAAACTGGCAGAAAGAGTTAAAGAGAGGTTCCAGCCTGGATAAGGAGGATTGAGGGGCAGCCCCGTACACAATGTAGCAATAGTCGAAAGTTGGCAGTATCATTTTATGTACCAGTTCGCGCTTAGCCGGACTAGGGATGCTGCCCCTGTTATGATAGAGGGCATCTAGCTTAGACTAGAGTTTCTTCAGGATGGCATCAATGTGGACAGAGAAGTTTAGGTACCTACCTAGCCATACTCTGAGGTAGCGTAAAGAAGAGGTGTCTTCTAATAAAGTCCCATCGATGGTGCAAAAGGTGGGTAGGGAGGGGAGCCTTGCCAACCTCTGCCTAGTACCAAAAGTCATGGAGACTGTTTTCTTTGAGTTTAGAAAGAGGTGATGCTCCCTTAGCCAGCATTGTACATTGCTGAAATTGAGCTGGAGCCTGGCAGTGACATCAGGAACCGATTTGCCAGTTGTGACTAGTGCAGTGTCATCGGCGTACATGTGTATGTTAGTCGATAAGCAAAACTGAGGGAGATCATTGAGAAAGACTGAAAAAGGAGAGGTCCAAGTACCGATCCCTGGGGGACTCCACTGGTAATGGGGAGGGGTGAGGAGATGACATCTGTCATATTGACAGATTGTGTTCTACCTGACAGATAGGACTTGAACCAATCAGTGGCATTAGAGGAGAGAACAGCAGACCTGAGGCAGGACAAGAGTACAGAGTGGGATACCATATCAAAGGCCTTGGCCAGGTCAATAAAAATAGCTGAGGTTATGAGACCTTTGTCCATGCCTGTGGTGTTAGTGTCTGTCAGCCGTAACAGGAAAGTGGTGGTGGAGTGGTGTTTTCTAAAGCCAGATTGGAATGGAGTGAGAAAGGAGGAGTCACTAATGTAGGAGGAGAGTTGTTCAAGTACTATGTGCTCCTGGAGCTTAGACAGAGTTGGAAGGAGAGAGATAGGGCTGTAGTTGCTAGGGGAGGAGGGATCTTCCCCTTTAGGGAGTGGAAGAACTGTAGCGTGTTTCCAAGCTGTAGGAACAGTGGACGAGACAAAGGAGAGGTTTAATAATAGGGATAGAGGATAGGCGATGGCAGGAGCAGACAGAGAGAGGAGCTTAGGGTCCAGGCCATCTGGGGAGGAGCCTTTGACAGTGTAATGGACTGAAGGGCTTGTAAGGCAGCAGCTGGGGAGATGTGGGTGAAGAAGAAGGGGGTAGAAGGAGAGGGAGCTGGAGGAGTAGAGGAATGGGAAACAGAGAGTGGAGGTGGGCCAGTGTCATCCAGGAAGAGGGGACAATCAGAGAGCTCCATGGGTGTCAGGGGGGCCGCTTGAAGCATTGCAGCGTAGAATGTGAAATGGGAGTTAAAGCAGTCAGTGACAGCCATAGGATCTGAGATGTCTGAGAGATTTAGCCGAAGGGTAGGAGTGGGGAGCTTGGTGGAAGGGGAAAAGAGGGACTGGACATCTTTCCAAAATTTGTAAGGTTTGTTTGTGTTACCTTGGAAGTTAGCCTGGTAGTGTTCAGTTTTGGCCAGCTGGATAGCTTTGGTACACTTGTTTCGAAGCTCCTTGTAACGTTGTAGGTCCCTGTGGCAGTTGGTTACCTTGTGATTACGCCAAGCAGTGTTCCAGACTCTTTGACAGGACAGAAGCTCAGGGGTTACCCAGGACAGGTGGTTTCCTTGGACTCTGATTTTATGCAGTGGTGCATGTTGGTTCCAAACATGAAGGAACTTATCACAGAACAATTGGAGTGCAGTGTCGATTGAAGTGCAGATGGCTAGTGGGGACCAGTCAGTGTTAATGAGGTCACGATGAAGAGGTAGAGTGTCAAGGGAGGAGTAGGTGAAGGTTAGGAGAATTTTGTGTGGTACTTTTTGCCTATGTATTTTGTGCACCATGTATATGGGATGATGGTCACTTAGTACATCAGGTAGGAGGTCAGTGGCCTTGACCCTATGGGGATGCGACGTGAGGACTAGGTCCAGAAGGGAATGGTTATTAGTTTTGTTGTTCAGGTGAGTGGGTTCCTGTATTAGCTGTGTCAAATTTAGTGACTCTATTGGAGTGAGTTTTGGCTAATGTGCTAGAGAGCCAGTTGATGTTAGGGTCACCCAGTATGTACGGATCACCTGAGAGGGCAAAGTCCGATAGTTTCTTGATCAGATTCATGACTTGGGAAGGGGGTTGGCCCAGATGACAGTAAATTACTGCGATAAATAGGGGGCAGGAGCAGGGAAGCTTCAGGTTGAGGAGGATAGCTTTGTGAGAGGAAGGAGAGGTGACTTTTAACACAGCTGTGTGCTGTATGGAGGTATAGACATAGATTGCCACTCTACTACCTCATCTGTGTTTGTCCATCCAAGTTAAAGTGAATCCAGGAATAAGGGCTTCTTGGTCCGTGATACGACCTGAGAGCCATGTTTCTGAAATGATGACTTCAGGTTTATATCCGAGGACCATGACCTGCAGTATGGGTAGTTTGTTGGTAAGGCTGCAGATATTTAGATGGCTAATTTTTAGGCCATTTGAAAGGGCTAGGGGAGTAGAGGGTGTGCGAAGGGGGTTAGGGGAGTTTGTTGAAGGGGGACCAGGGACGGGGTGGACATCACCAGCAAGCAGGAGGAGGAGCAGGATAGTGAGGAATCTAGCTCTGCGGTATTTAGGGGTTGCTGAGTAGCACCGAGCAAGGCATCCAGGTAGTTGTACACTACTGGGAGCAGTTGAAGATATTTTGAGCAATATGATCAGTAGGTCAGGCAGGCAAGTAAGAGAGGCACAAGGTTGTGATGGGCAGTGTGGGTAGATACTGTAGCACAGAGCCAGGGTATAGGGCACATTCCAGTGTGGTTTACAGTGGCAGCTTCAGGGTGAATATCTGGAGATGTAGTCGGTGAAGCAGGCTTAACTGTCGGCTCTAGAATGGATGCAGATCAATAACACAAAGAGTAGGTGATGTGGGTATCTCAGGCACATGCTCGCAGGTGGCATAGTGGCAGGAGGAGGTTTAGGTGCCTGTGAGGGTAGTGCAGAGATAGCTGTAGGGTGAGCAAAGGTTCCCATGTCCCCTCTAGTGGTGAGAGAATATAAGGAGCCAATGGGAAAGTAGACTGTTAGTAATTTCAGCTCATGTGACTTGCTACAGCTATAAATAAAATAGTTGAGATAGGATGGGAAGGTGGGGGGTGACTGGAGAGCCAGCGCTCAGTGTCGGCGGGGCAGCAACAGCACATCTTCAGGCTTTGTGGCTGGGCTTGCGGTCTCAGGTGGTGGCTCCAGGGATGCTGTACATCCGGGGTCTGAGTCCTGAAGATCTGGCTGAGCTGTGAGCTCTTGTCAGGGTCAGAATTCAGCTTCAGGAGAGAGAGAGACAGGGAATATTTAAAAGAAGGCTGAGGGCTGTGCGGCAGACAGTAGCAGGAGGGGAAATTAGCAAGACAAAAGGGTTTTAGGCACCAAAGTGGCTGAGCAGAGACAGATAATCAGTAAAGGGCTGTAATCACTTAATTCTGTAAATCGGTTCTAAATTCAACAGTTTAAACAATTCTGTGCTTTTCAGCAGTAATTACAGGTCTTTTAGGCTGAAGTTACAAGTAAAAAAAATGCAGTTTAAACAGTGCCAGGTGGCAAACAGGCAGAAAGTGGAAAGTGACCAGTCGGCGCGTAGCTGGAAGAAGCGCTCACTTTCCGATTGGTGGAGCAGCAGCAGTACCTCTTCAGGCTTTGAAGCTGGGCTTGCTGTCTTGGGCGGTGGCTCCAGGGAAGCTGTCCATCTGGGGGCCAAGTCCTGAAGATCTGGTTGAGCTGCAAGTCCTTGTCAGGGGCAGAATTCAGCTGCAGGAGACAGAGAGAGACAGGGAATATTTAAGAGCAGGCCGAGGGCTATGCATCCCAGTATCCCCCTAGCCCTTCTTACTGCCTTCTCACATTGCTTGCTCACCTTTAGGTCATCTGATATGACTATCCTCAGGTCCTTTCCATTTTTGTCATTGTTAGTATCTCACCCCTCATTGTATACTCTTCCCATGGGTTTTTGGTTCCCAGGTGCATTACTTTGCACTTCTTTGCATTGAATCTAAGCTGCCATACATTTGACCATTCCTCCAACTTTGCCATGTCCCTTCTCATCCTTTCCACCCCACTTCTGTATAGACCCTGTTGCAGATCTTTGTGTCATCTGCAAAGATACACACTTTTCCTTTTAGTCTCTCCACACTATCACTTATAAAAACATCAAAGAGAACTGGTCCCAGTACTGAACCCTGCGGTACTCCACTAGTAACCCCACTTTCTTCAGAGTGGACTCCATTTACTATTACCCTCTGAGTCCTTTTGTCCAACCAATTTTTTACCCAGGCTACCACCTTGGGACCCTCTCCAAGGCTGGCTAACTTATATATTAATCTTTTGTGAGGGACTATGTCAAATGCCCTGCTATAGTGTAGGTAGACCATGTCCACAGCACCTCCCTGGTCTACTACTTTGGTCACCCAGTCAAAGAAGTCTATTAAATTCATCTGATATGACCTTCCCACTGTGAATTCATGCTGCCTTGGGTCCTGTGCCCTGCTGGCCTCTAGGTACTCATCAAATCTTTCTTTTAGAAGTGATTCCATCATTTTCCTTACCACTGAGGTCAAATTAACAGGTCTGTAGTTTCCTGCCTCTGCCTTGCTCCCACTTTTATGAAGTGGAATCACATCCACCCCCTCCAGTCCTCAGGTACCATCCCATCCTCCCATGATGTGTTAAAGAGTGTAGTCAGTGGTGTCACTAGTTCTACCCTTAGTTCTTTTAGGATTCTTGGGTGAATCCCATCAGGCCCCATTGCTTTGTCCACCTTCAGTTTTAAGAGTTCTTTCAGAACCATTTCTTCTGTGAAGGGACTGGTATTGACCCTCCCCCCCATCCAGAGTGTTTCTATTGTTTGGTTTAGGTATCTCCCCCTCCTCTTCTTTTGTAAATACTGAGCAGAAGTATTCGTTCAGTATCTCTGCTTTTTCACTGTCACACTCTGCCCACATTCCTTCCCCTGTCTTAAGCCTCAGTATCCCTCACTTGGTCTTTCATCACTCCTTAATTTACATATAAAAGGTTTTATCCCCCTTCTTAACAGAGCTGGCTATATTTTCCTCTGTTTGGGCCTTTGCTATTCTGACTGCCTTCACTACCTCCTTCTGCTTTAACTGATATAGTTCTCTGTCCTGCTCCATCTGTGTTTCCTTATATTTCCTGAATGCTATCCTTTTCTCCTTAACCTTCCCTGCTACCTCTTTTGAGAACCATAGTGGCTTTTTCCTTCATTTTGTTTTGTTGACTTGCTTTACACAAAGGCTTATTGCCTTTATGAAGGCAGTTTTGATTTTTCCCCATTGTTCTTCCACCCCTCCTTCTTGCCTGTTTGCTACTGCTTTTCTGAGGCACTCTTCCATTTCACCAAAGTCAGCCCTCCTAAAGTCCAATACCCTTGCTTTTGTATGGCCTGACTCTACAGCTGTGTTTATTGTGAACCACACTGTTTGGTGGTTGCTTGTTCCTAGATAGCTACCCACTTCTAAATGTGAGATCCTCTCTCTATCCCCATTTGAAAGTACCTGGTCTAATATTGCTCCCTCCTGAGTGGGTTCCAACACTAGCTGTCTGAGGCATGCCCCCTGTAGGGCATTGAGAATGACCCTGCTCTTGGATGTGGCTGCAGTAAAGGTGCTCCAGTTAACATCTGGCATATTCAGATCCCCCATCAACAATATCTCTCCTTTTTCTGCCATTCTAAGGATTCCTTCAATCATTTCCTTGTCCATTGCCTACCCATGAGATGGGGATCTGTAAACAACCTCTGTGAAAATTGTGGTGCCATTTCCTGTCTCCAGAGTGACCCACAGTGCCTCCTCCCCTCCCTGTTTACCTTTTAGTTTTGTTGCTTTGATTCCTTCCATTATGTAGAGAGCTACTCCTGCTCCTCCTCTTTTACCCTCCCAGTCCCTCCTGTAGATTGTGTACCCTGGTATGTTGACATCCCAGTCATGGTTCTCTGTGTACCATGTTTCTGTGACTGCCACGATATCCAGGCATCCCTCTTCCATCAAGACCACTAGTTCAGGGAGCTTGTTACCCAGACTATGAGCATTGGTACTCATCATCCTCCATTTTTTGATGGCCTTACCACTTTTAGGCCCATCTCTGTCCTTACTGCCTTTGCCTTTTTCTGGATTTACCCCAGTTCTGCTCCCTATTGACTTCTCTACATTTGTGTATATTTCACTAACTACCCTGTTTTGTGGGTGGGGGGGCTTGGATTTCCCTGCTTCTCTTCAGTGCCTCTCCTCTTGGCTAGTTTAAATGCTTGCCAATGAAGCATTTAAACCTGTCACATAGGACCCTGGTATCTCTCCTGGACAGATGCAGACCATCACACCAGTACGACACAAAGATCTGCAACAGGGTTGATACACAAGGTGGGGTGGAAAGGATGAAAAGGGACTTGGCAAGGTTGGAGGAATGGTCAAATGTATGGCAGCTTAGATTCAATGCAAAGAAGTGTAAAGTAATGCACCTGGGAAACAAAAACCCAGGAGAAGAGTACACAATGGGGGTGAGATACTGACAAGAACAAAAATGGAAAGGGACCTGGGGGTAGTTATATTAGATGACCTAAAGGTGGGCCAGCAATGTGAGAAGGCAGTAGGAGGGCTGGGGGGATACTGGAATGCATAGGGAGAGGCATCACTAGTAGAAAACAGGAAGTTGTTGGCCCTCTGTACAGACAGTTGGTAAGACCACATCTGGAGTACTGTGTACAGTTCTGGAGACCCCATCTCTGAAAGGACATAGACAGGGTGGAGGCTGTCCAGAGGAGGGTAACTAAAATGGTGCCGGGTCTGCACCAGAAGACGTATGAAGAAAGACTAAGGGAGCTTAAGATGTATAGCCTCAAGGAAAGGAGGGAGAGGGGGGACATGATAGAAACTTTCAAATGCTTCAAGGGAATCAACAAAGTCCAAGAGGGTAGCATCTTTCAGAAAAAGAGATGTGCTAGAACAAGGGGGCACAATTTGAAGCTAGAGGGGGGATGGCTCAGAGGTAATGTGAGGAAATAGTTCTTCATCGAGAAGGTTGTAGATGCGTGGAACAGCCTTCCTGAGGAGGTTGTAGAGTCAAAAATAGTGGGGGAATTCAATAATGCATGGGACATCTCCAGATTGTTGCATCTAGAGATCCAAATGTTGAAAGATGCTGGCCTTTCTCCAGAGGCACCGTTGCATGCCAATATAGGCACATGTTTTAAAGAGGGGTTGGGGAACCTAATTTTGAAGGCGGCAGAAGCCTGGTGGTCATTTCTGACTCCGATTCAGAAAAAGGATCAAATGAGGGCCCAAGAGCAACCACCGGTAGGCAATCCCAACTTAGTCATTGGGGGTCAGGTAATCAGGGGGAGGTGGGTTAGGCAGGCTTTGGGCTTGAAATTAAAGGATGTTATCCAGGATAATAGGGTGGTCCTCCCAATTCAGTATGATGGGATGCCCTTATTTCAAAGGCTGCAGCTTACACGAATGTTGGAGGGGGTGCTAAAGAGATCAGGGGGTCTTACAGACTGTTCTTTTAAATGGGACATGCTAAAGGAGATCGATCCGAAATCTAGATCCCTATCGCAAATATATAAAGTACTTTTGGATTTTCTTAGTCTGAACTCTCCCATAACAGTGCCATATTGGGACAATGTGTTGGCCCCTCGAAGCCTTGATTGGGCCAACATATGGAAAAATAGCAAATATATAGTTATACCTAAATACAGGAGTATACATTTTTTATTGTTTCTAATATGTATTTTACCCCTGTGAAACTATGTGATAGAGGCCTTAGGCAGACAGACCTGTGTTTTAGGTGTGAATTAGAGAGAGGAGATCTCTTGCATGTGCTGTGGGATTATAGCAAAATATCGCCCCTTTGGGACGAAATAAAGAGACAGATGGACCCAATGCTAGACTATTCAGAATTTATAACACCAGAGATATGTGTTCTAGGTGATTTATCTCAAATTTCTAGTGTTACACCCAAATATCACTTATCCTTGATGGCCGCAGTAATCAAATCATTTGTGGTACAACATTGGAAGGATGACCAAGCTGATGTGTATAAGCGTTGGGCAGGAGATCTCATGGGGGCCCTGGGTAGAATAAAGAGACATTTATACTCAGAGGGGAGAAAAGAGTCATATGCTAAAAGATGGGTGGCATTAGAGGCGATGTACTCTCACCAGGGGGCATATGCTCAGACACAGGTCTGTCTGTTGGGCTGCGATTAGCGGGAGAAAGTTTTGCTGGAATGAGTAATAGACAAGTGTTCGTTATGTGATTGTATTTGAATTGGTAGGATCTTTGGACATAGTTAATAGTAAGAGGTTAGGGGTCTGCTGGGTTAATATGGGGGTTGGGACTCTCTCTCTTTCCAGGGGGCGCAGAGGGGTGCCACCTCTTAAATAGATTGCACCTAAGAAGGAGCCTTGGTCAGCGAGTATCTGTCGGGCTGCAGGGGGCTATTACTGGGGTTAATGGGAGAGGGCTTAATTTGTATGCAGTCCTGCTATCTTTATTCTAGTGTATCAATGGGATAGGTTTAGACTTTAGTTGGAGGGGGTGGTGCTACCTCTGTGTGTGTATATAGTTGGACTGCATATAGTTCACACAGTCAGTTTTGGATTGTGTGCCCTGGGGTTTCCAGGTTTCTGTTTGTCTTGTCTCTTGTCTGGAAAATGAATAAAGATGTGTTTAAAAAAAATAATGCATGGGACAAACATAAGGCAATTCTAGTTGGGGTAGGATGAAGTAGGCTGTTGGTTAACTAAGTTCTGCAGCTTATCCATTTGGTAGGGAAATGGGCAGACTAGGTGGGCCAAGTGGTCCTTATCTGCCATCAGTTCTATGTTTCTATAGGCCTGTATCTCTCCAGGTGGACCCCCAGTTCCCAGTGAAGCCAAATCCCTGAGCTCCGCACCAGTTTTTCAACCAGTCATTGAATCCCTTGGTGTGGAGTACCCTAGGCTCACTCATGCCATAGACAGGTAGCACTTCTGAGAAAGTTACCATGTGTGCCACATATCTGAGGCCCCTCCCAACTCCGCAAACTCCTGCTGCACTGCTCTGATCGCATTCCCAGCCAGGTCATTTGTCCCTAGGTGGACAATGACATTTAGCTCCCTCCCCTTTGCAGATGCTTCCATGATCCTGAGGATTCACTTCCTGTACCTCCAAGCCATGGCACCAGGCAGGAATCTTACCTCCCTCTCCCTTCCCTCTCCCACTTCTATCCCCCTAATGATTGAGTCCCCCACCAGGAGTTGTTTCCTTCCCCTGTTGGGTCCCATGCAACCCTACTGTGGGTCTCCTTTGTGGAGGCGCCCAGCATCCTCCTTGGTCTCCACTGTGGTTGCCTCCATAGAAGAACCAGACTCCACCAGAATGGTGAATGAATTGTGAAGAGGAACAACTGGAGGGATGCGCCACTGTTCCACCAACCTCACCCTTCGTGAGCCGACAGTGGTCCAACCGCTCCTGTTTCTTGGCAAGCTCTGAGGCAGTGGTGGTGGCCTGAGTGGTCCCTGGGTGGGGGAGGATGTTCCCCTTATCCTTGCCAGGTCAGCATGGAGACGGGCAACCTCCTCCCTAAGACCAGAGAGGTGCCTGCAAATAGAGCAGCAACGCAGCCTCCAGAACATCTCCCAGAAGACTGCAGCTCCACAGTCAGTACATTGCACCACTCCCCACATGTCTGTGTCCCTTCCTGTTTAACAGTTTTTTTTTTTTATTTGTTTTGGGTTTTTTGTTAGAGTGTGTAAGTGTGTGAGTGTGTTTACCCCCTTATCAGTGTTCTGTGCCTTTAAGGATATGAACAGGTATAATGTCCTTTGCCCTTTTGGGGAAGTGATGTCAGAACCCCTGATATAAAGGAACTTATGTGCTTGGGTGGGTGGGGTGAGGGGCAGAGTGAGTGGGACTAAGCCCTTGCTCTCCAGAAACAATCAACTACAACTCTGACCCACCACCCCCGGTGAGTGCCTTCCTTCCTTTTAGACACCTATTTCACAGAGTTAAAGTAACAGGTCTAGTCACAAATGACTGTAAATATTCTCCCAGCTCAATTTCCTCCCTAGCAAATAAAAATTATACTAAGAAAAGTCAACCCCAAAAACAGAACCAAAACGCTGATTTCTACTTACTTACACAGGCCCCAAAAATTAAGAATTCAATTCAGTGTACTTCTATTACATCACCTCCTTGCTATAAGGAAGCTAATGGCTGCTCTCTGTCTCACCTACAGCAGACAGAGTCCACAAACAACTCCTGTTTTGAATCCACAGTTCCTCAGGCCCCTTTCAGCTCCTCCCCTTATCAAACACCTATTTCACAGAGTTTAAATAACAGGTCTAGTCACAAATTGATGCAAATATTCTCCCAGAAAATTTTCCTCCCTGGCAAATAAAAGTTCCACTAAGAAAAGTCAACCCCAAAAACAGAGAACCAAAACACAGATTTCTACTTACTTACACAGGCCCCAAAATTAAGAATTCAATTCAGTGTACTTCTATTAAATCACCTCCTTGCTATAAGGAAGTTGATGGCTGCTCTCTGTCTCACCAACAGCAGGATGCTGTTAAAAGGGTTGACAGTGTCCCTTTAAGGCAAATGATGGTCTTCCTTTTCTAATCTGGATAGCCTCCTGAAAGACAGAGGGAGAGATAAAGAAAACATCTATGTGTTCCTGTCACTTCCAGAACTTGTTAAATTAAAGAATTGGCCCAGGCTAAATATGATAGGGAACATGAGTTCCTAAAATGCAGGTTTTCTTCTGAAACTCAAGGCTAGTCATCACTGAATTAGTTTACTGCGTGTAGAAAAGCAGATAGCTAAAGTAAATCAAATGGGAGGCATTAGAGCATGGTAGTTAAGAGCCCTGAGAAGTGAACATAGAGAACTGGGTTGAATCCCACAGCCACCACTTGGGTACTGTGTGACCATAAGCAAATCACTTAACTTCCCTGTGCTCCCAGGACACACTTAGAAACAAGCCTTGGCTTAGTGTATCTTTTCTGGTCAAAAATTGTAAAATAAAAATATATAAAATGTAGAGCCATGGTCATAGAACAAAGCTGCTGCATAAGAGCATGGCTCTGTGTTGCAGGTAACCGTAAGTTGACTGCACTTGGTCTTTTCAGATTGTGACAACTGCTAGATGCCCACAGTACAACACTCTGTGCAAACAGGTTTGCAGCCCAAGACATCTTAAGCTGTAAAACACAGGATGATGTTACAGAGTGACCTGAAGCCCATGTTCTACTTTAATGGAAACTGGTAATTATTAGGTCTTTCAAGGTAAAGAGCAAATCACACAGTGGATTTAAAATGCTACAATTACAAAGCTACAATATTTGATTCTTGAACTTTAAGAGACAACTAAAACACTTAATTTGGATGTTTCTGAAGCTATACCCAACACCATCCTAAAATCAAAGGCATAGACATGGATTAGTCAAGGTATTACCTGAAGGTGTGCTTTCTGGCTTCCTAGTTTTAAATGTTAATAATCAACTGGTACTTGTACAAGCTGTCACAATGCAAAACCATGTTTAATATACACTTTTTAAACTAAAGCAAATGGCACTGTTTGGCACAAAATACGGAATGTTCTTGCTTTCTTGTTTATTCAAGGATGCATTGTTATGTGTTGTCATGATAAAGTTAAAGCTACACTTTTTTATCAAGCTACCTTCAGTGCTCTTAAATTCCACTTATTCCGCTTTTATCTAATTTGAACTGAGTCGAAAACAATGCCAGGTTGCACAATGTTATTGTTGTGTTTGTTGTGATAAAGTTAAAGGCATTACTTTCCATGATGTATTTATTTGCATCTTTTAACTAATCAACTACAGAACTTGTGCATAATGGTAACAAATTACATAGTCCTGCCACTAAGGTCTTTTAGCTCAAATATTTAGAAAAGAGGAAACCATACTTCTTTTGACATCTCGTTTTCAAAAATTAATATGGGCAGGCATAAAAACTGTAAAAGTCACACCTTCTATGAATTCCAACAGTTATGCCAGCATTTGAGAAGTCTGGTTTTCTAACTTTTAGGGCAATGGGAGTGGAAAAAGAAACTGCAAAAGCTGCACCTTCTATAGAACCTGATTGTAATGCTACCATTTGAGAAGTCCAATTTTGTAACTTTGAAGAAGAGGGGATATTCTGTGATGAGACAGGATGCCCTTGGATAGTGTTCATTAATCTACTGAACTGCAGATCAAAAGGCTGCTTAGTCTGTTTGCAGCAGACAAAACCCTGAGAGAAAATGCAGTGCTAGTGTAAACAAACTCCCATTCAGCAGTACTCTTACCTACCACCCACCCCAAACAGCTGTCTGCTAAAAGGCTACTAAGTGTGCTAAGTGTGGCTACAGTAGACAAATATCAGAGAAAACTATAGAAACAAAAAAGCATAGATTTTGTCAGCACAAAAGGACATTTAGGCCCATTCAGTCTGCCCCTTGTCCCTCCCTGTTCCATCACCACTGATCCTAGTTGGTCATAGATGTCACTCGCTCCCCCATTCCTCTATCCTATATGCTCCAGTGCCTATCCAATGCATGCCTGAGGCTATGCCCAGTCTTTACCCCCACTACCTCCTCTGGTAGGCTGTTCCAATCATCCACCACCTTTTCACCAAAGAAGTATTTCCACACATCTCTCTTAAACTTTCCCCATCTTAACTTCAGTGCATTCCCCCCTCCATTCTAGTGTCTTCCTTTCTCTAAAACAGACTCTCTACTTGCACTTTGTTTGCTTCTGTGAGGTACTTATTTATTTATGTATTGAATTTGGTTGACCCGGTAGGCCCACTGAGACTAGAAGTCCCTTTTTCAGGGGCAACCGGGGGGGGGCGTACAGATCGTAACCAACTGAAATTGAACCAGATTAAGCTGTTGGTGGTATTTTTAGTGAATAGGGGAGATTTGACCAGGACACTGGTGAAATTCCCCTGCTTGCTTCCTGTGAGCGAGGGGACGCTTTTGTCTGCAGGACCAAGATGTCGGACGAGGGCCCTGGAGTGATGTTGGAAACCATGGAGGTAGGAGGGCTGGTCTCTCCTCTTGCCTTGACTTTGCCAGAGACTGAAGGTCTACACGTTGCTCAGATGGAAAATGTTGAGATGAGGTGATTAGATTTGGAACTTGGTACTACGGAACACATTGAACTGGAAACACTGGCTACTGAAACTGACATGGATTCGGAGTTGGTCATCAGTTCTGAGGATACCGAAATTGATGCTTTGGCTGTTCCTCATGGTGTGCAGTCAGCAGAAACACATGAATGTAGCTGCTTTTGGAGTCAGAAGAGAGGAAAATCCTAGCGAGGAAGGTGGCTCTTATGCAGAAAATTCGGCGGTCCCAAACGGACAGCTCAGCCGCTGATGTCAAACGCCCGCTGAGTAATGCTCTTAGTTGATTACAGGATTCACTGTCTGCTGATGAGAACAGTAAGTCTATGTGTGTTTCACTTTCTGCTATGTCTGCGACCTCTGTCTGTGACTCTGTTAGTGTACCTGCCATGACTGCCTTGGGCCCTCCACAGCTGGCTATTCGGGCTACTGATGTACCAGGGACTGGGTCTTGGTCTGTTGAGTCAGCATTAGAAGGTGCTGGCTGGGAAAAAAGTTCTACTGCTGCTTGCTGGTCTCCAGGTAAATCCCCTATTCGTATGCCGACTGCGGCTGAATTGGTGCACAACCAACGACTTGCCCCCTCACAATACTGTTACTGAGGAAATGAGCACTGATCTGGTTCTGGCTGCTCCACTAGCCATTCCTGATGGCTTGCATCTAATTCAGCACCCTGCCCTGCCTCTCCGTCTTGCTGCTGCTCCACGTACTAGTGCTGGTCCTGAACCTGCCCAGAGTGCAGCGCCTTTGAACCTGACGCCTGACATGCAGAAAAAAAATGTTTCTTCTTTGTTTTGGCTCCCTATCCTACCTGCTAAACGTCATAATGCTGTTTGTCTCTCCTATGTTGGTGGCATTCAGGACCTCCCTGATCGAGTTTTTGTGGCCAGGACCTTATTAAAAGACTCCATGAAGTTCTTTGCCCACGAACTGTATGTGCTCGTTCATATCTCTGGAGAGACTACTTTTGACATTAGTTTTAAAACATTTCAGGGTTTGGACAGGTTCTGGGCTAAATACCATTCCTTGAAGAAAACAGCTTTATGGATACCTTTTTTGGCTATTCCATTGACTAAGCCTGCATATAAAACCATATCGATTTTGTTTCAGAATGAAGGAGTGGATGTGTCTGATGTGCTTAATTGGTTGAAAATGCACTGCACTGTTATGGGGGAACCTGAAGCCTTATTAGACTCTGAAAACATATGGACTGGTGGGTGGAGGGTCAAGGTATTGCTTAAGTCTGATGACTCCGGACTTCTCCACCTGCCAAATTCTTTCTTTTTGGGCCTTGACAAGGGAGTGTTATTTTAATCAGGGCAGCCTAAGGCCTGCTACAGGTGTGGAGATCCCTCTCACCTGAGTAGTGCCTGCGACAAGATCAAATGTAATTCATGCAGAGAGTTGGGAAATGTCAGCTCAGCCTGTCTTAATGAGATTAAACGTAACTTATGTGAGGAGCCTGGGCACACTTTTCAAGACTGCACCTGGGCAGCTCACAATCAGGAGCACCATGATGGTGGTGCGGTTGAGCATTTTATTATCTCTCAGGCCCAAAAAGCAAAGCTCAGGAATAAACGTAATCCAGCGCAGACAGATTCTGGCCCTCCCAGGCCCTCCACATTGGCTGCACCCTTGCTAGAGTCCTGTGAAGAACAGAGTCCTGGGACATGTACTCCAGCTGCCCCATCTTTAGTGAAAGAGGCTGTTGTCCCTGCACCCATAGGATTGGCCCCAGTTAATACTGGAATGCACCCCCGAGCCCCTTCTAGTGAGCTGCAGGTGCTCCATGAAGTTGAAGCAAAAGGCTGCCCCACCACCTGCAAAAGCCCTTAGAACCTCTCCTATTCCTCCTATTCCTGTATCTAATCCCTATGATGTGTCGCAAGATATTTCTGTGGACTCTGGAGAGGAGTCAGATTCCTCCTTTATCCCTTCCTCCCACCCGGATGGGACCACCGACACTGAGGTGGGGACTAGGGGTAGAAGTGCTCAGAAGAGGAAAGCCTGGATGAAAGGGAAAGGAGTTCAGGCAGAAGGAAATAATGTGTTTCTCTGAGATTAGTACTTAGAGCTCTTGTCCTTTTTCATAATGACATCTAATTTCACGCCCTTTACTTGTCACACACCGAATGTGAACAGTACTAAACGAATAGACAAGAGGAACACAGTTTTTGCTTTTCTCGCTTCCTTACAACTAGGCTTGATTTTCCTACAGGATGTCCGGTTTCATACTTTTAATGAAATACAACAGGCTCAACGGCACTGGTTATGAGGCCCCTTCCTTTTGATCCATAGGCCAAGATGCCTGCTCTGGAGTTGCTATCTTTATTCATTCTCTTGATTTGACACTGCTTAAACTCTATGACCTGGTACCTGTCTGAGTCCTTAGCCTTGATGCAGTTATACACCACATTACCTTCCGTTTATTCAATATTTATGCCCCCCAAACTAAATCGAGTCGTATTGACACGCTATCTCAAATTCAGCCATATTTACATACTTCTAAACAGATTCTGTTTGCAGCAGATTTTAACCGTGGTCTGAGTCTGAAGGATAAAAGTTCCTTTGCTGCCACTAAAAAACTTTTTTATGACTCCCGCTTTCTACACACCATTACACGTACGGCTCAGCTGCCGGATACATATTTGGACCTTACAAAACAACACACCCCCACCTTTCACAAAGGTGTATTAGCCACTAGAATTAACTTTATCTTTTCATCTTCTACCTTGCAAATTTCAGCAGCTACTGTCTTCCTGGTAGAATTTTCTGACCATGAGAGACTATCAGTCTCTATAGGTAGTACCCCCTCCTGATGCAAGGGTCCGGGACTTTGGAAATTTAACATGTCTTTATCGACAGATTCGGAGTTGTTGTCTGCTTTAAGCCAGTTTTTCACTGCTAGGGAATCAGTGCTGATTTTTGTATGAGGACCCTATTACTTGGTGGATGGACACAAATATAAACTTAATTCTCCTTTTAAAATGCTATAGTAAGCAGAAATGTAATACTGCTTACTTAACCTACCTACAACACAGGTGGCACCTTCAAAATGTATTGACTATAGCTCACACTACAGGTCAAGACCTTACTTCCCAGATTCCGTTAATTCACAAAGACATGATGTTTTTTTCCAGTCAGCAGGCTACCCATCTGTATGCCGAGCATAAATTTGGAACTCAGGGCTCATCACAGGAAGTTGATCCTTTCGCTCAGCATACCCAGAGAGTAGGGAATAAAACAATGTCCTGTTTTCAGGACCACTCTGGCTCCTTACAGACCTCTAGTGCCAAACTCTCACACATAGTGATGGGCTTTTCTAGTGACCTTTTTGCTGACATACCCTCGGACCCCAGAGGGATAAGGGAGTTTTTAGAGAACACCCCTGTCCCAGCAATCCCGCCTCAGATAGTACAGCGAGTGGACATCTGATTACAAAGGAAGAGGTTGAGGTTAGTTTACAGCATCCGAGAAGTAATGTCTCCCCTGGGCCAGATGGTTTGCCTTTTGAATTATATAAAATTATTGGGTAATATCTCAGCTCTGAACTTACTGTTGTGTTTAATGCCATGCTAGACACCCATACTATCTCTTTATGTTTTAACAAAGGAACTTTAATATTTCTGCATAAAAAAGGGGATAGGACTGATTTGAATAATTGGAGACCTATCTGCATGTTGAATGCAGATTGCAAACTGCTCACCAAAATTCTGACTAACAGACTGCTTCTGATAGCTGGAATGGTCATTTCACTGGAACAGGCTTGTGCCGTCCCTAACCACTGTATCCAAGATCACGTAATCCTTTTAAGGGAAGTCTTTTCCCATGGTCTCAAAGGTTCATGTAGTGGGTATGTGGTTTTCCTCGATCAGAGAAAGGCATTTGATTCCATCTGTCATACATTCCTATGGGAAACACTATGTCACTATAATGTTCCACCTAAATTGGTAGAGTGGATTCAGTCCCTCTATGCTACAGCCACTGTGACGCTAATTGTAAATGGGCAAATTGGCCCTATGGTATCTATTAATAGGGGAGTCCGGCAAGGCTGTCCTATGAGCCCTATACTGTACACCTTTTTTATTGATCCCTTATTGTGGTCCATTAATGGCCTCCACTCTATTACCCCGATAATGGGGCCACATGCTCGGACTATGGCCAAGGTCATTGCGTATTCTGATGACCTTTGTTTGCTCATTGCTGATGTTCAGTCTGTCCATCGTGCTCTCCATCTCTCTTCATCCTTTGGTAAGGTGTCCGTTGCTTCCTTGAATTTAGACAGATGTTGTGGGAAAGTTCTGAATTTTGACCCCAGACCACAGTCCAATCTTGGGCCCATTCATCTCACCTCAGACCCTATGCCTATCCTAGAGATTAAGCTGGGATCTGCTGAGAGGGATACCTTGAACTGGGAAGAGAAGCTTGTTATTGGAAAACACAAAGTGATGCAATGGAATAAAAGTAAAATTGGGAAGAAAAAAAGGTTTTTTTTTGTTTAAGTTTTTCTTATACTGGTCTTTTTGAATCTTAGTTATGTGTTTCCCATCCCAAAAAATTAGAAACCTCTCATTTGAGCATATTTTTCAAGGCTATTTGGAGCAGCCGTCTTAACCCGGTGGTCGCAAGGGCCTGTGTGTCTGCCCTCCCACATGCAAGCCAGAAGCCGGAATCTCCTCGGAGCACTCAGTGCACCCAGTGGTGTGAGGGCCTGTGTGTCCGCCCTCCCACAAGCCAAGCCAGAAGCCAGAATCTCCTCGAAGCACTCAGGTACGCCACTACCATGCTGCAGCTCCGAATCCTCAGCATTAGTTCTCAACGTTTGAGTGTGGAAAAAATGGACTTGTAATCCATGACGCCATTCCAAGGGCATGCCACAACCAGTTGGCATAACAATTGAAATAGTTTATTTAGCAGAGCTCCAACCCAATTTCATCAGTATTTTATGCACTTTGTTTGGGAGCTTCAATTATTAACAAACATTTCTGCAGTGCGTTTTGGAACCGTGTGTTGCTAATGCATAGAATCAGCTAATAAAGCTATGCTATGTAGGGCAGTGAGGCTGTAATTAGAAATGTTTAGCCATTGAATACTTCTCTTGTTAGCTGAATAAACAGCTGAACGCTACCCTCTTAATCTGAATTAGCCACTTAAAATATTTAAAAACATCTGCAGCATTTTGGAACTTTCACTGGGAGCTTTAAATGCTTAAAAGCCAGCTGATAAGGCATTGTAGAGCTGCATGTCTGTGATAGTAATGTTTTGCCACTGGGACAACTTTTGTTAGCTAAAGAAATGGCTGAACTGGCACCCTCTTAGTCCAAATTTAATTAACTTACTTGTTAGTCGAAGTAAAACAAAATACCTCTCACTTAACCCTACTTACAATCCTGTAAGTCAAATCCTAGATTCAAATTAGCAGGTTTATTTTTGACCCTTATTCAGATTTGAATACTTAAGCTGCTGTGCTCCTTTTCCTGCCTACCTGTAAATTGAAAAGCCATTGTTTTTCTCTCTCTCCGCAGTGCACCCAGTGGTCGAAAGGGCCTGTGTGTCCACCCTCCCACAAGCCAAGCCAGAAGCCGGAATCTCCTCAGAGTGCTCAGGTATGCCACTACCATGCTGTAGCTCTGAATCCCCAGCATTAGTTCTCAATGTTTGAGTGTCCCTGCTGGCGCTGAGCGCTGGCTGCCCCACCACCCCCGCCACCACCCTAGGCAAGCACAGTCTCTTATAGTGTGGATCACATGTCGATTTTAGCCAATAAGTCAATTTTCCCATTGGCAGATTATCAAATTCAGTCACTGGAGGCCACCCTAACTCTTTTCACATACCAAATCCAGAAACTAAATATGTTGCCACTTTCTGTTTGCTTACTATGCCTGCTCACACCCCTTGTCTCCCTCCCTCCATCCTCCCATCCAGCTCCACAGCCTGTTCCCTATACTACAGCCAGAGAAGCTGCGCATCCCCCCCATGCTACCTCCTCCATTGAGAAACCTCCTCAATACCTGCTGTCCAGCTGGGTTACGGGGGCTTCCATCCTGCCACCCTCCTTCCATGCAGGGCTGACCACATTAAAAATATCCCCAATATGTGTATTCTGGCAAACCTCCCAGCAACTTACTGCACACTGCAAATCCCAGTAGATCTTGTTAAAAACAAGACAGCTATTAACCCTATTGCTCCTACTAGCAGGGGGCGTAGAGCGAAATCTTGGACCACCACTCCCTGACCCCTTCCCTCCTCTCAACTTACCAAGGGGCTTAAAGTTAACCCACCTGAATATATGCAGCATCCTCAACAAGTTCACCGATCTACAGCCAATTGTACTAACACTGCGCCCAGACATCCTGATAATTGTCGAAATCTGGTTTAAGCCCCACAACCTGGACACAGAAATTGCTATCCTGGGCTATGCCATCATTCGGCATGACCATCAGGGTAAAAAAAGAGGGGGAGGCATTGCCATGTACATCTCCACTCACCACCAGTTCACCTCTATCCAGCTCCTACTGCCCACGCCATCCAAAGACTCCCTGCTAATCAAAATCTCACTACAGCACACAATTCCAGTATATATAGCGGGCTCATACTGTGCCCCAGACACCCCTATGCCCACCATACTGGACCACCTGGGCACCCTAAAATCAATTGCATTAGGGGTGAGCTACACATCCTTGGGGATTTCAATTTTAACTGGCTATCCTCTACAGACTCTAAGTTACGTAGCCAAGTAAATGCTCTAAACATGGCACAACAAATATCTGTACCTACATGCTTAAATCATAAATCTCTAAATTGCTCCCTTTTAAATTGGGCCCTTACCTTTTACCCTCATCATATACTTGAAGCCGGTCTCCTTCCCAGCTCTTTAAGTGACCATCATATGATCTATATGTAAGGAAAATATTCTGGCCCAAAGCACTGCCCCCTTGTACACTGATCACCAGATCATTCGAATCACTCAACCTGGGGTCACTCTTAAATGACCTATCACACGTTGATTGGTCCTGCATCCCCCATGCACACAACATCAACACTGCCCTAGAGCTGTTCAAGGCCAGATTTCTAATCATCTGGGACTACTATGCCCCACTCAGAAGGAAAAGAATATGGGGTGCCCACCTACCCTGGGTCACAGCAAATATCATAGACCAGCTTCATGCCAGGGATCAGACCTGGAAAACATACAAGTCTACTGGCACCAAGGTGGTTCTCCAACTATACTGCTCACTCCATAATTCCTGCACTTCGCTCCTACGGCAGGCCAAAGCCAACTATTTCAAGGCCTCTTTCAACACTAACTTAAACCACCCAGCAAAATTCTGGAGAACAATAAACTCACTCTTCTCCCCCCCAACCAGCCCCTTACCCCAGCACTAAATGTAGAAGGCTCCATTGTCATGGACCCAGGTGCAGTGACCTCAGTTTTCAACAACTTTTTCTCCAGTTGTGCGTCCTCTCTCCTATACTCCCTCCCTCCACACCCCTCAAGCCCACCCCCTTCCTGTCCACCCACCTCCACAGCCTCTAGCTTCACTTTTCACATGGTTACTCTGTCTGAAGTGCTCAAAGCTCTGGAAGCTCTCAACCCTTCCAAAGGCAAATGCCCCTCAGGGCTGGACTCTAAAATGCTCCAACTATCTGCCCCTGCCATCTCCGCTCCACTGGCCACTCTCTTCAATCTCTCCTTCTTGCTTACTGAAATCCCATCTGAATGGAAGCATGCCACCATCATCCCCCTCCCCAAAGGCAGTGACCCCTCCTCACTGGGTAACTACTGCCCGATATCCCTACTCCCCATCCTAGCTAAACTACAGGAGCGCCTCGTTCTCTCCCAACTTATCCCTTTTCTCGACTCCTCCTCTTTCTTCACGCCATTCCAGACTGGATTTAGGAAGTCGCACTCCACCATCACTTCACTCCTAAGGCTGACAGATGCCATCCTCACTGGAATGGAACATGGACACACCACCTCAACCATTTTTAGTGACCTTACCAAAGCCTTTGATACCATCTCCCATGCCCTATTGCTGTCCATACTCTCCCATGCTGGTCTTTCAGGAGCAGCCACCAGTTGGTTCCAATCCTATATGGCAGGCAGGTCACAAGTGGTAAAAATTGGCTCCTGCACTTCTGCCCCTATCCCTGTCACCTCTGGGGTCCCACAAGGCTCAGTCCTTGGCCCATTAATGTTTTCCATTTTTCTAAATGACTTGCCCTCAGCTTGCACAAATACACTCATCCACACATATGCTGATGACACTGTAATGTTTGCATCAGGTCCCTCCACCTCTGTTGCAGCCGTTAGACTCCAGGAGGACTTCAGTGCTGTTCAGCTTTGGTTTTGCTCAAACCAGCTTTTTCTTAATCCAAAGAAAACTGTCTCGCTAACTTTCGGGACATGACAACGGCTCTCCTGTCTCTCCTCAACCCCCACTTTCTACACCATTGATGGGACCCTCTTGGAGGATTGCACCTCCTTCAGATACCTCGAGGTATGGCTTGACCAGCACCTTGACTTTTCTGTCCATATCAACTCACTGCACAAAAAGCTTCATTGCAAACTGGGTGCAGTCTACTGAAACAAGGCCTGTCTTCCTTTGCCCACCCGCAAAGCAATCATTCAGAAAATGATCCTTCCAATTATTGTCTATGGGGACATAGTCTACAGTGCTGCTCCTAAGTCAGTCTTAACCAGACTAGACCCCCTCTTCCATTCATTCTGCCATTTTGCCCTTAACTGCCCACCCATGACACACCACTGCATCCTGTACAAGTCACTTGACCTGTCGACACAACAGAACCGGAGGCAGGCCCACTGCACCAGGGTTACAGCTAAATTCTGGGCACTGTCCTTTCCCTCATACCTTGAGTTTGCCTTCTTTGTCCAGCCCCCCTCTGCCTATGCACTCAGAAACACAGACTCCAGGCTCCTTCATGTTCCATGCATGACCACATCAATAGGTCAAGCTGCATTTAGCCTCTGGATGCCCAAACTGTGGAATTCCCTGCCGGCCAACATTCGGCACATAGTCAGTACTCAGAATCTAAACCATCTTCTCAAAGCACATTTCTCCCCCACCTGCTCATGCACCTGGCTTGTTCCCATCAGGCTGTGCCCATCCACTCGTTGGCTTGGGATCTCCAGTCAGCATCTCAATAGGTATTTAATTAATAAGTATGCCAGGCACTTAGTCTCTATTAATTCAGTTGTAGTGCTAACTTGCCTACTTTTACTCTGATCTACCATCTACTTTGTAACCATTTTGGGAGCGGCTCTGCAACTTAATGTACTGTAGCTGCCTTGTGTATTTGTTTACTGTACTGTATTCCTGCTGTCTATTGTATTGTATACTCTCCTGTTTTCCCTCCCCCAGGACGCATCTGGAATCAAGTGGATGACACTCAGCATGCCTTCCTGGTAAAACTCTTAAATAAATAAATAAACAAAAATAAATGTGTTATATTTGCCTATTAGGGAGGGGGGCCTGGATATGGTTAACCCCATTATATTTTTTAATAGTATTTTTCTTATGAGTAATTTGAAACCTTTTATTTGTTAATCTGGGAAAGGGTTGGGAGCCCTGGTTACATGGGAAATGTGATACCTGGCTCCGACAATGGGAACAAAATGCATTAAAATATTTAAAAGGCCCAGTTTTCTTACAGTATCTCAGAGAAACATTTCTTAGACTGAAACAATGTAAAGTTACACCCCAACAACTTCTGTCTTCTGGTACACATAAAGTTTTATATAGATCCCTAGTGTCCTCCTTATATGGCACTCCTAATGCCTTTTCGGTGTGCCCTGACCAGTTCCAATCCTCTTTATGCAACTTTCTTAATAATTCCAGAATACCTGTCCATATGTGGGATTTCCAATGGCTTTGCTGCCATGGGAAGATAAATGTCAAAAGCAACCATAAACATAAACAAAAGCAGGATAGGATTTGTAGCAGACTGACTTGTATTGTTATGACTGAGACCATGGAGCATCTCTTTTTTCAATGTTCCTTTATTAAAGCTTTTTGGGTCTACGTGGCAAACTTATGGGGAGTGCCATTGCTTGCAAAACTAAGTTATATCAATATAATGTATGGATTTGTTCCTCCTAGCTGGCGGAACTGGAACAAGAGTACTCTCCACCTTTTATTTACCATGATCAAGTGGAACATTTGGTAGGCTCAATGCACCTTTACTTTACAGCAAAAGAAGAGTTCTCACTTGGAGCTTAGTAGACAGATATGTAAGCAATAAGACACGATGGGGTGTGCATTATGGTGTGATAACCGCACTCCTAGAGGCATAGTTAGGCACGAGGCCAAAGGTCGAGTGCCGGTCGTCCCTAGGTGCAATTATCACACCGTAATGCGCAACCTCAGAGCGTCTTACTGAGCTTAAAATTGCCCTTTATTTTTAGAAGCAGTTTTTTTTTATTTTGAAACACATTTTAAATAAGTAAAAATGTAAGTGAAGCTTTGCTTTTAACATAAAATAGTCCCTCCACCTACTGGTGCTAGATAAAAGTAATGTTATACAGTGTGTGCCTCCATGCCCACTTAAGCTTCATATTCCCCTGCCATCCACAACAATTCACAAATGCTGTTTTCCTCATTCTAACTATGACACATAGTCCCCTTATTTTATTCCATTCTCCTCACTCTGTAGACAAAAGTAAAATGAAGCCATAACAGAGGCTTCTCAGTTCCCCGGTGCTGCAAGCTTGAATATGGTTCAAAACTGCAGCACTCATTGACAGCATCATGAATTGCTCACTCTGTCCTAAAAGAGAAACAGCAGGGTGAGACATTTACCACCGTTTTTCTCTGTTTATATAGTATTATTGCTTACTTTCTTCATTCTGTTTTTGCTTTCTCTGTTTCCCCACATTCAAGAAATGGAATGTTTATCATGGAATACAGGAATTAAAAATTCTGCTCAATTCTATTAGCAGAATGTTCCTCCATTAACATACCGTATACACAGACAACAAAGGCCTGTTTTAGAGCCAGAGACTCAGCTATCTCCCTGTCAGGGAAAGCAGAAGCGATTTCCCTGATGAGCAGGTAAAGACAGAAGGGGGGTTTTCACTGTTAGTAAAGAAACAGTTATAATGAAAACTATGAACAATACTGAATGTTTCTAATTTGTTTATGTGTATAAGGAGAGTGTGATGATCTGGTAAACATAATTTAATTAATTTGTTTTATTTTATATTTAAGGTAGTTTGTTTTTAGGGTCCAGTTGAGGGTTTCTACAGTGTAAAGGTAGCAACCATGTTTGTGGTGGAAGATCAGTTCTGGTTGAAAGGAGATTGATGGACGACAGTTCTGGTTGTAGGAGGACTGATTTGCTCATTGTGTGATAGGTTTAGGACCAGGATGACTGTGCATATATAGAGAATTAATGTATGGTCATCTGATCTCTCTTGGCCAATGAGATTTCTATGCCGCTGAACGTCTTAAATTATCAGGTAGTGAGATAGCTGAATTATGGAAGGAATTGCCTTGGATTACTGAAGTACCAGCAGTAACATGAATGCCCTTTTTTTGGGGGGGATGTCTATTTCTTACCTTTTCTGAGAACAGGAGCACTGTTCTTAGATGACTGCTGTTCCTTTATTTTTGGAACCGTTTTCTGTTTTTATGACCTATTTCTTATTACTGTTGGTGGAAAATGATTCCTTTCACATTTTTTTCTCTGTGTTAACTTGCATCTGTTTTTGTCTCATGTTTATGGTTATGAGTTTCCTTCTTTTTCTGTTCTCCAATTGTTTGTCTATGTTACGATTTTCTGTTCTGTAAAATTTACCCCTACTCGATCAAGTGAACAAAAGAGTAAACAGGGAGGAGAGGAGGCACTGTGGGTCACCTTAGAGGCTGGAAATTGCACCACAATCCGCACGGCAGTTGTATACAGACCCCCATGTCAGGGGGAGGGAATGGACAAGGATATGATAGAAGGCATACTTAGGATGGCAGAGAAAGGGGAGATACTGTTGATGGGGGACCTTAATATGCCATATGTTAATTGGAGCACCTTTGCTGCAGCCACATCCAAAAGCATGGCCATTCTTGATGCCCTTCAGGTGGCATGCCTCAGACAACTAGTTTTGGATCCTACTCATGAGGGAGCAATCTTAGACCTCATACTCTCAAATGGGGACAGTGAGAGGATCTCAGATCTAGAAGTGGGTAGCCATTTGGGAACAAGTGACCACCAAACAGTGTGGTTCACGATAAACTCAGCTACACAGTCAAGCCATACAAAAGTGAGGGTTCTGGACTTCAGGAGGGCTGACTTTGGCAAGATGGGAGAGTGTCTTAGAAAAGCACTAGCAAACAGGCTAGAAGGAGGTGTGGAGCAACAATGGGGAAATATCAAAACTGCCATCACAGAGGCAACAAGCCTTTGTGTGAAGCAAATAAACAAATCAAAATTAAAAAAAATCAACTATGGTTCTCAAAAGAAGTGGCGGTGAAGGTTAGGGAGAAAAAGGTAGCATTTAGGAAGAATAAGGAATCACAGAAGGAGCAGGACAGATTACTGTATCAGTTAAGGCAGAAGGAAGCAGGGAGGGTAGTCAGAATAGCAAAGGCACAAACTGAGGAAAAGATAGCCAACTTTGTTAAGAAGGGGGATAAAACCTTTTATAGGTATATCAGGGAGCATAGAAAGACAAAGGGAGGGATAGTGAGGCTGAATAGAATGGATGGTGGGTGGACAGAGAGTGACAGTGAAAAAAGCAAGGATACTGAAGGAATACTTCTGTTCAGTATTCACA
Organism: Neoceratodus forsteri; assembly: GCA_016271365.2. Lineage (NCBI taxonomy): Eukaryota > Metazoa > Chordata > Ceratodontiformes > Ceratodontidae > Neoceratodus > Neoceratodus forsteri. Next base: position 227,774,023 of record CM028132.1, on the reverse strand, counting down.
AAAGAGGAAGTGGGGGACGTGCCTAATCCAATTAACTGAAGCACTCTGGAGAGGGGGGTTGATCCCAGTCCTTTCACAGAAGAAAGGGTTCTGAAAGAACTCCTAAAACTGAAGGTGGACAACGCAATGGGGCCAGATGGAATTCACTCCAGAAGTCTAAAAGAATTAAGCAGAGAACTAGTGACACCACTGACTACCCTTTTATAACAAATCATGGGAGGATGGTGTAGTACCTGAGGACTGGAAGAAGGCTGATGTGATTCCCCTTCACAAAAGTGGGAACAAGACAGAGGCAGGAAACTACAGACCTGTCAGTTTGACCTCTGTGGTAGGGAAAGTGATGGAATCACTTCTGAAGGAAAGAATAGTTGAGTACCTAGGGGCCAGTGGGGCACAGGACCCAAGGCAGCATGGGTTCACAGTGGGAAGGTCATGTCAGATGAATCTACTTGATTTCTTTGACTGGATGACCGAAGTAGTAGACCAGGGAGGGGCTGTGGACATGGCCTACCTAGACTTTAGCAAGGCATTTGACACAGTCCCACACAAAAGATTAGTAGCCTTGGAGTGGGTCCCAGGGTGGTAGCCTGGGTAAAACATTGTCTGAACAATAGGACACAGAAGGAAATTGTAAATGGAGTCCACTCTGAAGAAAGAGGGGGTTACTAGTGGGGTACCGCAGGGTTCTGTACTGGGTCCAGTCCTTTTTAATGTCTTTATAAGTGACATTGCAGAGGGACTGGAAGGAAAAGTATGCCTCTTTGCAGATGACACAAAGATCTACAACAGGGTTGATACACAAGGAGGCGTGGAAAGGATGAGAAGGGACTTGGCAAGGTTGGAGGAATGGTCAGAAGTATGGCAGCTTGGATTCAATGCAAAGAAGTGCAAAGTAATGCACCTGGGAAACAAAAACCCAAGGGAAGAGTACACAATGAGGGGAGCTAGTAACAACAGCAAAAATGGAAAGGGACCTGGGGTTAATCATATCAGATGATCTTAAGGTTGGCAAGCAACTTGAGAAGGCAGTAGGGAGGGCTGGGGGGATACTGGGATGTATAGGGAGAGGCATCACCAACAGAAAACAGGAAGTTGTTATCCCCCTGTACAGACAGTTGGTGAGACCCCATCTGGAGTACTGCGTCCAGTTCTGGAGACCCCATCTCCGCAAGGACATAGACAGGATGGAGGCAGTTCAGAGGAGGGCAACTAAAATGGTGCAGGGTCTGCAAGAGAAGCCATATGAGGAGAGGTTAAAGGAGCTTAATATGTATACCCTTGAGGAAAGGAGGGACGGGGGCATGATAGAAATGTTTAAGTACCTCAGTGGAATCAACAAAGTCCAAGAGGGTAGCATCTTTCAGAAAAAGAGATGTGCAAGAATAAGGGGACACAATTTGAAGATAGAGGGGGGACGGCTCAGGGGCAATGTGAGGAAGTATTTTTTCACAGAGAGGGTGGTGGGTGCATGGAACAGCCTTCTTGAGGAGGTTGTGGGGTCTAAAACTGTGGGAGAATTCAAGAATGCATGGGACAGACATAAGGCAATTTTTGTGGGGGGTAGGAAGAAATAGGCTGTTGGTTAAATAGGATCTGCAGCTTATCCTCTAGGTAGGGAAATGAGCAGACTAGGTGGACCAAGCAGTCCTTATCTGCCGTCAAAGTCTATGTTTCTATGTTTCTATGTTAGGGGGTGCTGTGTCTGAGGATGGCTGATCCATTTGCAGCTCAGATGGAGAAGAAGGAGGATGTGCAGATGGTTGTGGAGTTAGTCTCCCCTGTGACTGATATTGCAGTTGAGACAGAGGAGTTTTTTGATGCGGCAGGGTATCCGGAGAAAATCTTGGATGGACATACAGATTTAATATCTCAGGATCTGCAAGCTGAGAAACAGCAAGAAATTCAACAACCTGAACAAAGGGAGTTACCAGGAATCAAAATGGACACAGTGAGTTACAAACAAAAAGAATTACTGATTAAATTGTTAGCAGAAGAAGAGGACAAGCATATGCAGAGAAAAAAGGAACTGTGTTTGCAATATGCATCAGAAACTGTTTGACTGAGGCAAGTAATAACAAGGATATGCAAGAAAGTGTGCAGGATTTTAACTTTGCTATGCCTTAACAGGACAGCCCTATGACAGTGTTTATGACTACAGGACAAGCTCAGAAAAGTGCCACAGTATTCTCATTTGCAGCATGGGAGGGACGAGTGGTGAAGAAATCTAGCCCCATACAAAAATCCTGGGCTGATTTCTCAGAATCTGATAAAGGCCCTTGGTCTGTAAAGCATTCTCTTAAAGTGTCTGGATGGGTTAAAGAGCCCAATAAGGGATGTTGGATTTCGGGGTTTTCGCCTCTTAAGATTCCAGGGGTTCATTTGACTCTGCCTCCAATATCTTCCAGAAAAGAAAGGGATGTGAAAAGTACATCTGAAAGTGTGCAGGGTGTGGGCTCAGCCCTAGATACAACACAGGGACAGGAGGTATTAGACCTTCCTCCAGAATTAGAATTAACACAGGATGCCACCTTGCTTCTGCCGACTGAGGTACAAAGAAATGGAAGAGAGGATTTAACTGTTCAAACTGACATTGAAAGACAAATTGCATTTGACTCTTGTGACTTGGCTGCTAATTTAGTACAGGCCAATACTGGGACAAAACTTCAAAGGCCTCAAATAACAAAGCACCCCAAGGGGATAATGATGGAAGGACATTGAGACAATATGCTTGTATTTTTCGACAACCAGTCTATGTGGCAAGATGACATAATGCTGTCCATCTTGTATATAAAGGGGGTTTAGAGCAATTTCCTCATAGAGTCTTTGTGGGGAAAACACTATTGAAAGAATGTTTACAGTTTCAAATATCTGAAGTGTATTCTCTAATACAGGTTTCGGGAGAGTCCGCTTTCGATATTAGTTTCAAATTGAGAAGTGGACTTAAGAGATTTTGGGAAAGATATCACTAAGTAAAAAATACCCCATTGTGGAAGCCTCTTGAGGGAATACCCTTTACTCAACTGGCTCATAGGATGGTCATGGTGTTATTCCGCAATGAGGGTGTGAGTGTCACAGACCTGGTATTTTGGTTAAAGCAGCAATGCACTGTAGTGGGGAACCCCAAAGCCATATTTGATTCAGAGAGTATATGGACTGCTGGCTGGAGAATAAGAGTTATTTTATGGTCACAAGACCATGGATTACAGCACCTGACAAATTCTTTTTTTTTAGGGTGAGATAGGTGGATGTTATTTTATCAGGGACAGCGCCAAACCTGTTACAAGTGCAGGGCTCTACGGCACATAAGCAGCAACTGTGATTGGCTTCACTGCATTTTATGCAACTCCTTGGGGCATACTAGTGGGCAGTGTAAAGAGGTGACAACCAGTAATCTTTGTGTGACTCGAGGACACGCTTATACAAAATGTCCAAAAGCTGTGCACTGTGCAATGGGGTGGCAGACTGTGAAGAACAGAGATTGCTGGTCTCTCTAGCACAGAGACAACACACCACGAACTGACGGGGCTTGACTGATCCCAAACCAGCATGGGACACATCACTAGGATTAGGGGTTAAAGCTACATGATGTACTTCTACACCAGAGTTAGGTCCCAGCCCAGAGCCCTTGACTCTCCCCCACAGGTAAGGCCAGTTCCTACTAGTGGGTTAGGAGGTTCCATGGATGGAGGAGAAGAACACCCATTGATACAAAACATTCCTGATGTATCCCTACCTGTGCAAGACATGGACACAGTCACAATGCCCCTGCCCCCACCCCCCCACCAGAAGTACAACAGGAGTGCCTGAAAAAATCATGCTTAGGAGAAGATCAAGTAGGACACAACCAGCTTCCAAAATGCCTAAAATAACTGAAACCCACAACTCCAATAGATTTCAAGCCTTTTCTGAATAGCAGGATAGGGGAGACATTGATTCAGATCGTTCCTCCATTGACTCGATGGCCATGGAAAGGACATTAGGGGCAGAACTGAGTGATTCAGAATCCCATCAGGACAGCACTGCATTACATAAAACTGCTATGGCTAAATGTTCCTTGGGAGTCAAGGCCAAGAAAAAAAGGAAACCCCCGTGAAAGATTCTTCCCCCCCCCTTTTTTTGGTTTAAATTCTGCAATCTTTACCTACTCTTAGTATGGCTGATCCTTTAACTATTCTCACTGTTAATGTTAACAGTATTAAGAACCATTTTAAATGGGGCTGTGTTTTTTTGCACCTACAGGAAAATACCACAAATGTTTATTTTTTACACGATACCAGACTACATATAGTTACTGAATTGTCTAAAGAAATACAACAATGGTATACGGGGGTTTCCTTTTGGTCTCTTGGTCTCGACTCCTGCTCTGGGGTAGGTATTTTGTTTCACAATGTTGAAGTTTCCTTAATTAAACTTATTGATCTGGTTCCAGGGAGAGTACTTTTATTAGATGCCAAAATCCATTCAGCATATTACAGATTAATCAATGTATATGCCTACCAAATGAAAGCAAACAGAATTGCAGTCTTTATACAAATAAGGCCATATTTACATACATTGCAGAATATAATCTGGGGTGGAGATTTTAATTGTGGCTTGTCAAAAAATGATAGGGGAATGGCGATTGCCACTCAGAAGGTGTTTTGTGACATGTCCTATTTACGGACTGCTGTTAGGACAGCTTCACTGGTAGATGCATATTTGTAGGTCAGACCCAACCTTTCAAAGGGGGAATTACTGCAATGAGGATTGATTTCTTCTTTATAAATAAATCCTTGATTATTTAGTCAGATATGGTGTAATCAGCAGAGCACTCTGACCATAAGGAACTATCCATCATGATAGGTATCGGCAGACAAAGATTTTGCCCTGGGATGTGGAGGTTAAACTCCTCATTTATCCTGTTAGAACAGGTAAAGCAGCAACTTTTATATTTTATTATCAGCAAAAAATCATTGTTCTCTTTGAGAACCCTGTAGCCTGGTAGGAGGGTACTAAGAGAGAATTAAGGTCTCTGCTCATCTTTGTTGGCAGGGGTTATAGGGATATTGACAATGTGACCTATCAAAATAACAGGAGGTGTTTACAAACTCTTACGAGTCTTGCTCACACCCCTAGACATGATTATACCTCTCAAATCCAGAAAGTCAGAGAAGATTTGCAAATCTTCCATTCTAAACAGATTGCTACTCTGCATATGCAGCAAACTTACAAAACGCAGGGGAAACAGGACAATGTTTGTTCATTCCTTAATTGTAAGAGCAGTGTGAAGAAAAAGAGGGTTAAGGAATTATTTGATAAAACTAATCAGATACATAATATGACTGAGGGGATTTTAAATGTAGTGTATGAAAATGCAGTCTTCTTGTTTCAGGCAGCACCCTTTGACGACCACAGAACCACTGAGTTTTTTGCCCTTATAAATGTGCCACCATGTGCTGCAGAGGCAGCACTGCAGATGGTGTGACCTATTATGGCAGGGGAGGTGGAGGTGGCTATTCATACTTTGAATACTGGGAAAGCACCTGGAAGAGATGGCCTAACAGCTGAGCTATATAGATTTTTGGGACCTGAGATTTCTCAGGAATTGGCAGACACTTTTAACCATCTATTAAATAACACTGAAGTTCCTTTTCATATGTCAGTGAGGGTGCTCACTTTGCTTCATAAAAAGGGGGATAACAGACAGATTAAATATTGGAGACCTATTAGCCTCCTTAATTGTGATTTTAAAATTTTGGCTAAAATGTTGAATGTAAGATTGTTGAAGGTCACTCCGGAGCTACTTTCCACAATGCAATCTTGTGCTATACCTGGTAGGTCTATATCAGATGAGCTGATCTTGCTGAGGGATATTTTTCAGATGGACCTCCTCTCCAGAGTAACCAGCATGATGGTCTCCTTGGATTAAAAGCAGGCATTTGACACTGTGGGACATGATTTTTTTGTGGTACACCTTACGGAGGTATAGGATTCCACAACTGCTTGTTGCATGGCTACAAACGCTTTATGGTAACACTATGGTGGTACCACAAGTAAATGGATTTAGTGGCCCCCTGGTGGTGATAAAGTGGGGAGTGTGACTGGGGTGCCCTATAAGCCCCCTGTTGTATGTTTTTGTGATTGACCCCTGGTTACGAGCACAAAATAGAACCACTGAGATTCTCCCTATTCATGACCATCTGCATGATTTGCCTTTTACAGCACTGGCTTAAGCGGATGACATATGTCTTTTATTTAAAGATGACATACCTGTCACCACGGCTGTACAGGTATGTCATTCATATGGTGCAGTGTCTGTGGCTGCACTTAATATGGGGAAGTGTGTAGGATGGGAGCTGGGACATCAGATGACTTTTTTTTCAGCAGATAGCAGGAATGTCCTTTACTCAGGAAAATATTCGGATTTTAGTTCTAGATTTCAGACAGGGCCCTTTAGATTTGTTAAATTGGGATAGGAAATTGGATGAGGGGGGAGTCAGCTAGTTCAAAAGTGGCAAGGATGGAATTTTAGCAAGAGTAAGCTGGTATTTCTGATTAAAATGTTTTTATTGCCCATATTCCTGTACATTAGTAATGTATTTCCTCCATCTTGAACCAGAGAGACATGACTATATAGCATTTTTTCCAGGCTTTTTGGGGGAGTCGACTCAACCCAATTAAGAGAAATGTTTTATATCTTTCCCATAAAAGTGGAGGCCAAAATATGGTTAATCCTCTTTTATTTTTTTTCTGCCAATTTCTATATGGGAATTTCCACCTGTTATTGCTGGGGAGTCCATAAAATATGATCTGATGTTCTGTTCAGCTTGATGCCAAACTGGTTCATGGCCTGGAAAACTGGATCTGTCTGCCTTATAAAATGGGATGCACATACTCCCGAATATCTTAGAGATGTTTTTGTTAAATTAAATATATTGAATATTACTAGAGCTCATTTAGAAACCAACACAAAAAAACAAATTTATGGACAAGTTATTTCTACCCATTTTACGGAGCCTGAGACATTTCCGAAGTGCCCCCCAATATGTGTTCCTGCTGTGCATCTTTTAGTTCAGGATTCTAGGATCCCTGCTAAATATCAAAATGTTTTTTGGTTGTGCTGCCATGAGTGCTTAAATATAAAGGCAAATCAGAAACATAAGAAGCAGGATGAACGTATTTGTTCCAGATTGTGTTGTGTACGGGCTTTGGAGACTATGGAGCATTTATTTGTTCTTTGTCCTTATATCACAGGTTTCTGGTCTTTATTAGCCACAGAATAAGGAGATGGGATGTTTGCCAGAGTAACTTTTAGGATGCTTATATATGGACACTGTGGGGGGTCTGGAGTAAATGGGACAGGGGTTCTTTAAATTAGATTTTTGCTGTTATTAAGTGGTTTATATGGAATGCACGGTGTATCTTTACTCTACAGCAAAAAGAGATTTCTACATTTGAACTGGTAATTAAGATCCCTAAAGAACTCCAGCAGCTCTATTTAGGTGAAATGAAGTCTTTAAACAGGCAGCATTTAGATGCTGTCTGGAGGAACTTACCTTGGATTATGGATAGTGATGTTCCAATTACATGAAGCATAGCCTTTGCTCTTGTTTATTTTTCCCCCAGCATTACCTGTTTAATTTGTATGACTTTGTATTAGTTTCGATATTTGTGATTGTGATGATTACTGTATATTTTTTCTTTTCTGTATGTTGACTGTATGAATTTCAATAAAACAAATTCCTCTACACATCTGTAGAGGAACCTCTGGCTTGCAAGATGGCTACTCTGTCTGATGCCCAGGAGGGTGCAGACCTGAGAGAGGTAGAGGAGCCAGCCTTCTTCTCTGCCTCATCCTTGTAAGAGGTTAAACTTTTCTTTGATGCTTCTGGTGTGCTGGAACAGGCAGGAGCACAAGATAGGTGAATAGTAATAATGCCTATTACTTTGCCGAAAGAGAATCAGTGAATAGAAAATGATGTTTGGACACAGGAGTCCAGTGCTGTATCAAGTACAGCAACTGATTTGCAGTGCCTCTTAAAAGAAGAACAGGAATAATCAAAGCTATGGCAAAAAGACTTACAAACAGCACTTCTAATGCTGATGGAACAACACCAGCTAGCAGATGAAGAATGACCAGAGAGCTCTCAGGCCCAGATGGAGCCTGTTGTTGGAGTGAGCGCCGTGTAAGCAACACAGATGCAAAATCAAACCATCTGTGCTGACACAGATAAGTCAAATGAAGGAGCATCTTCCACAATGGGTAAAGTGGCAACAACTGGAAAGGGACTGTTCAATTTTGAAGCAGGTACCTGTGGGGAACCACTGTTTGCTTTCAAGGGGAACAAAAGCAAAATGTTTGGCAGTAACCTGCTAGGAATAGCAAAAATGGGAGGAGAAACTCCTAGCCTAAGATGGGGTACTGAAAATAAATCTATTAGCACTGCACAAAAGAACAGGTCAATAGAAGCAGCTATAACAGCTGCAAGGTGGGAAAAGCAAAGGGCATCAGGACAATGTGTATCTTGGAAGTCCCCTATTCAGACTGTGGGTCTGCTGCAAGACTGTATTACAGAACCCAGGCTTGATCTACAGCAATCTGATAACAGATACCATGGAGGGTATTAATGTTGCACCCATATCCCTGACTACCTCTTCCCCTACATTTAACACAAAGTCTACAATTTGCAAATTCACCAGGAATGGAAACATCTGAAGCCCCTGACGGGGAGGCCCCCTCTATGTACACAAACTCACCACAGCCTCCCAGAGATAATGGGGGTGAACATCCTTATAATGACAATCACAATAACAATACAAATTGAGAAGAAGGGGCATGACCCAGATCATATGCATCATTTTTCAGAGCCCTGACATACCCAGCTAAAAGACACAACACAGTAAGGTTACTATATAAAGGAGCACTTCAAATGGACCATGTGCAACAACACTAAGGAAAAAATAAAAGTCCAAAGTAGACAAATAGCATGCTGGGTGCAGAACCAATTTTATTGGTGCCAAAGTAGAGATCTAAGGGTATCACAGGCTAGAAAATTTCGACAATGCTTCGAATCAAATGAGATTCTTCCCTGAGGAAGAGTCTTGTTTGATTCGAAGTGCTGGGGACATTTTCTAGACTGTGATACCCTTGACTGTTTACTTTGGCACCAATAAAATTGTTCTGCACCCAGCATACTATTTGTCTACCTTGGACTTTTTTTTTCCTTAGTGTTGTTGCACAGTGTCCATTTGGAGTGCCTGTTTAAAACTGATTGTTGCACTGCTGCACCTCTCCAGAGCTGAGCACTGATCTGTCCTGACTTGCTATATAAAGGAGGTCTGGACTCATTTTCAGATAGAGGCCCAGATATTCAACCGCAGGAGGCAGCTGCATCCCCCAAATCGCAATGTGCAAGAGCGCAATGGTAATGAACGCATGCGCAACTGAAGAGGGAGGAACCATGAATAAATGGCGCAGTGCGATATTCAACAGCATGCGCAATAGTGGAGCAAACAGAAGTTGTGCAATAGCAGAAATGATCCAAAAAAAAAAAAGGAACAAGAGAGAGCTGCAAGAACGCTACAGGGAAGTCAGATCTGGGAGTGAGGTGACAGCAACCAGGCAGACAGTAGCAGTGAGCAGGACAGGGCAGGAGCAGGACAGAGCACACCTGGAAAGTACCAGGAACAGGAAAGGAGTGGGGGAGCCTGTGCCACTGTGCAGGAGGAAAAGGGAAGTGCCACAGTGGACAGAGGGCACTGACAGTGGGCAGGACATCCAAATCTGGGAGGTGTTCCCGGTGCAGGGGGAGTAGCAGAAAGGACAGTTGGGGAATGAGAATACAGCTGCCAGGGGGTAACACAAGCCAGGGACATGGCCAGTGCCACCATTCAGATGGAGGCAGTAATGAGGGGTGTGAGAAGGCAGGCAGCAGGAGGGTGCAGCCATGGAAGGGCCCTTCAGCGGTATGCCCCCAACAGGCAGTACCGAGCCCACACCAGCTTTGAGCTGTACAGTGACACTGAGATAGTGGGCCGGTACCACTTGAACCGTACAATCCTGAGGTGGCTCTGTGAGCTGTGCAGTGATTTGATGCAGGCAGCCACACGACGGAGCCTTGCTCTGTCAGTGGAGACAAAGGTGACAGCTGTCATGGGCCTGCTCACCACGGGTGCCTTCCAGAGACCAACAGGGGACACAACAGGTATAACGCAGTCAGCCGCGCCACGCCTACTCACACAATTCCTCAGCACACTGCTGCCACATGCTGTGGAGTACATCCATTTCCCCAGCACACAGGCAGAGTGCACAGCATGCATACAAGAGTTCCACAGGGTAGCACGTATGTCTGGCGTGCTCGGGGCCATTGACTGCACCCATGTGGCCATCCGCATGCCACCTGGCCCGGAAGGAGCAGCATACATAAATCGGAAGGGCTATGCAAGCATCAACTGCCAGGTGGTGTGCAATGCTAGGGGGTGTGCATAACCAATGTCTGTTCCATGCACCCTGGGGGAGCACATGATGCTTTCATCTGGCACCAGTCAGCACTGTGCCACAGGTTCGAGAGAGGGGACATCCCCACTGGCCACCTAGTGGGTGAGTATGCAAATCATGCAGAAAGACATGGATCTTGAGAGGGGCATAGTCAGAGGTGACATGGGTACTGGCCTAGATGGCCCATGACAGGGCAACGCTGATCACCAAACTAATGCCACCCTCTACACACAGGTGACAGTGGATACCCACTTCCGTCCCTGGCTGCTCACACCATACTGGTGCCCCATGACCCCATCACAGCAATGCTACAGTGAGGCACATGCTACCACATGCAATGTCATAGAGCAGGTGTTTGGGATGCTGAAGACATGTTTCCGTTGCCTGGACACATCTGGCGGTGCCCTACAGTACAACCCCTCAAAGGCCTGTGGGCTATTCCTGGCCTGTTGCATTCTGCACAACATGGCCAATGACTGTGGGATAGCTGTACAGGTTGAAGAGGGGGACAGCGATGGGGACGATGAGGACACCGGTGCAGATGGTGATGGGCAGCACCCCTTGGTTGAAGGGACCCCGGCTGATCCGGATGGCGCAGCTGCACAGGGACACCATCACAAAGGAGCACTTCAACCAACCCAGGTAAGTCATGGGGCCATGTGCAACCACCAATGGCAAGTGCACAACCCACAAACATGCATGGACAAACCCCAGGGGTGCATGTCGTAAAGGGAATTGGCTGAGCATGGAACCGCACACGCTGTCAGGGATAGGCAAGGCCTAACACGGCACACAGTCATGCACACGCACACACCTCACAAGACATGCACAAAGGGTAGGAGGCACGCCGACCCCAACCGCCACCCCTAGCCACACACACGTCACAGACCACCATGCCCAGTGCCTGTCATTGTGCGTGTCTCAGACGCTGTGCACCATTGCACAGTGGCGGACAGCACAACAGAGGCATCATCATGCACATGCCACAGTGGCCAGCAGCCGGGAGGGTGTGCACATGGAACATGTGTGTGTGTGCAGAGCTGGGTACCCCACCCGTGCATTGCACGATGAACAACACACTGCACACAGGGCAGCGTCAGACAGTAGCCATGGTGGGAGACAGGTCAGTCATGTGGCACAGTGCTACGACCACCATGGATGTGTGGGTGGCCCCTCCGGGACCCGCCAGCACTGACAGGCTGACCAATGGCCTCATGGGGTGGCACCAACAGTCCCCTAGGGGTTCTGCTGTGGGAACACGACTGTTCTCGAGCAGGGGTCTGTGGCACACCGAACATGCCTGCGCCAGGCGTGCTCGGGATGCCCACAGCTGAACCCGGTGTTGAAAAGGATGGTGTCGTATGACGCCGGGAATAGGGGGTTGACATTGCACTGCATGGTGTCTGCGATGCATGGGCCAATAACTGTGTGCCCATTGTGGCCATGACAGCTGTGAATGCCTGTGTCTGCCTATCAATGGCAGCAGTCACATCCTCCCGCATCTGGTCCATCCCTGCCAGGAGCAGACCGGTGTCCCTGCTGTGACACTCCTCTGCCTGGCAGAGGACTGCACTGAGTGCATCCACTGCCATCACAAGTCGCAACTGCTGATCCACTGAATCATGGAGTATGCTGGTGTGCTCATCTAAGAGGCCATCCGCCTGATTGGCATGTTGTCCCTCATGGTGTTCACGGCCATGATGGACAGTACCCCTTGAGGTTGGGTGCTGCACACCAGGGCCATGCCTGGGCATATCCACAGGTGGTGCACTGATGCTGCCCCCTGACACTGTCCCCCCCATCGCCATTGGCCGACTGCTGACATTGCCCCTCTGGCTGCTGCACTCCAGGGCTGCTCAATGGTGCCGCCGCAGCGGCCGCAACAGCCCCACTGTCTTGGACACACACCAGTGCTGCCACATTAGTGCAGACAGGCACAGGCTGGGACTGTGATGTCACTCAGGCCTCCATGGCGGAACCACCCATGGCTATGCCCATGCTGTAACCAGCTGTGTGGCCATCCTGTGGCCCACATGTATCACTGTCCATGATGTGAGCTCCATCATCATCAGTGATGGATCCAGCACCAGTTCGAGTCTCAGCATGCTGGCATCATGGACGCTGGCACGCTGGGACATGGGCAGGGCCTTCTCTGCACCTGCTCCACCAACATCAGTCCAGACAGCCAGGTGGGCCCACCGTCGTTCTGACCCTCGGACACCTGTGGAGGTGGATGGGCCCTCCTCTGTGTCCAGGGTATCGCCCTCAGTGGACGAGCCCACCACTGCTGACCCATGTAGATGCTCAGGAGCTGTAAGGGAACACAGTAGCATTAATATATCTGCCCTACCCTGTGGCACCCCCCCACAGTGACAGATCAGGACCTGCCATGCAGTGACGGGCTACCGCCCATCTGGAAGCCACCACCTGGAACACCCTCGATGGCAGAACGCCGAATGCTGCCAGCAATCTGCTTTCTTCCTGTGGGTCAGCGCTGTAAGCCTGCTTTCCCCCACCGGTAGCAGCCGTGATGCCCTGATGGCAGCCACCTTATCCTTAATCCTCCTCAGGTCTGTTCCCACCTTCTTCTTGCACTCCTGCACGGACCACTGGTGGCTTCCATGCTGGTTGATGACATGCGCCATCTCTCTCCATGCAGCAGCACGGGCCTGTGGTATTCCCCGCTGTCCACTGAGCAGCAGTTCCTGGTCAAGGTAGGCCTCAAACAGGGCATCTGTTTCTGCCTTGGTAAAGTTTGGCCTCCTTTTTCTCCCATGTTTCTGTTCCTCCTCCTCCACCTCAGGGTCGCTCATCATTGATCCTGTGGGAATGACAGGTGTTACCTCTGAATGTGCGGTCCCATGCATCTCCCACACACCACAGTCCACACTCTCAAACAGCATGCAACTCACCACAATAGACTGCAATACCAGACTATGGCCTCTGTAGCCCAATGTTGCATTTATGTAGCGCAACGCATGCAAATGAGGTGAGGCGTAATTTTAAGTGGATGCTAATGCAGTATCTGTGCCATTGAATCGCTGATGAGCTGATTTGCATATGCCGGCTGAATATCGGGTTGTTGTGCCTTGTGCAATTGTGTTGAATGTGCTCAGGCTAGGGTGCAGTTCTGTGATGTGCACAGTGGACACTGAATGGTGCATGCCCGGGGTGCTGATGCTGACGCCTGCCACGCTGCTGATGTGCTGTGCGTGGGAGGCAGTGCAGGGCATGGCCACCATTGTGCCAGTGGCACTACTGCGCTGTTCACAAGTATGGCGCTCTTGCACTGGGGTGCCATAGGCTTCATGGAGCCACAGCGCGGTAGGCCACTACAGAGCATCTCACACAGACACCCAATTGCGTTACACACAGGGAGTACCAATAGCGCTGTGACGGTCCGTGCGTGAGAGACCCTTGACCCTGTGCCTGACCTTTGCCCCCTAGGCACCATGTGTCCACATGGGTGCACCACCATCGTGCTGTTCGGTGACAGTGTGATGGGGAATGGCAGCACTGTACTGCACAGCATCTGCATGTGGTGGACTGCGCTACTGAGCACCATTCTGACTCCGACCAGCTTCAGCGATGGCAAGACAGAAGGCTGCTGTTTGGAGCCAGGTGGAGCTGGCCAATTTGGTGGCCATAGTGGAGCCCCATGCTGAGGCACTTTTTGGAGATGCACCCCTGGACAGAGCCAGGAGTGCTATATAGGAGGAGGTGGCAGTGGCACTGGAGGAGGCCACAGAAATGGAATGCACACCTGAGCAGTGTCACCACAGATACGGGGACCTCCAGCGCAGGGACCCGGACAGGCTTGTCCACCTGCAGGCACATGCCAGGAGTGGCGCAGTGCCACTACCAGGTAGGTGCCCCATCCATACACTGGTTGCGTCAGTATGGATATCGCAGTGGGCAAGTGTCCACCACACATGTGGGTGGGCCATCCACTGTGGGCAGTGGTGTTGGTGGTGTTGGGGGGGTTTGGCATGGCTGGGCTGTGCGGGATCGCACACACCTGGGGGTGGGGGGCCTTTGATACTGGATTGTACTGATATTCCCCTCTTCATGTTTACACCCTAGGCCCTGAAGAGCGGTGACGAGCCCGACAGGACCGACACAGAGGTGTGGTGAGGGGAGCTGGTCTACAGCCATAGGCAACTGGTCGCAGCGGAGTCCAGTGCCTGGATCAGGCCGATTATGGTGAGTGCCTTTCTTCCAGGATATTCTGTGCATGCTGTGTTGCAGGGCAGGCTGCGGGGCATGGCCACCATCCATTGACACCACTGATGTGCACGCCACACAGTACAGTCAGCACTGTTCAGTGGCACTGCATGTGTGGGCGTGCATCGCTGGTGGTCCATGCGTGCACTGGGTACATGGCTATGCCACTGCCTTTGCACCACATAGCCATGACACTGTACAGCCACGGTGGTGCTGTGTGGGACTTGAGCGGTGGGTGTGTGCAGCAGTCCACATGGCTGTGTGTTCCTGGCTGGGCAGGTCTTGTGGACACCATCACTGTGGGTGGTCGTACACCATCACAGAGGCATGTCCTATGGCCTTATGCCATTCACAGTGGGTGGGCTGCAGGGGGCTGTGCATTCACACCTATTGACTCTGCTCCCTTGTCCTAGGTGGACGGCAGATGCTGCACATTGAGAGGGTGCTGCAGGAGATTCTGCAGGTGGCCAGGTCCTCCCTGGAAATTTTACAGAGGATCGAGCAGCTAGGAGTCTGCAGGAGGCATGGCGGGAGGCACCTTCAGAACGGGGAGCTTGGCTCCCGCTGAACTTCATGCACCCCAGGATTTCACCTACCCCCTGGACCCACCCTCGCACCTCTCCTTCCCTCTACCATTTGTTCACCCCTGCCCCTTACCCACCCCCACCTGGTTTGTGGCCCTCACCCGCAACTTTTTGTACATATTTGTAAACAGTTGTTTTCTATCTTTTAATATACATTTGTTTTGTTATGCCTACCATGGTGGTCTCTGATTTGCAGTGGGCTACAGGTGCTCAGCTGCAGTGGTGTGCATAGCATCAGGGGTGGTGCAGTCATGGGCGTGTGTGTGTCCATAGGGGAAGTGACTATGGTGTGGGCGTAGCTATCAGTCACTGTCTGTGGTTTGTGTGTTGTTCCCTGTGCACTGGATGACTGTATGCAGTGGTTCACAGTGCATGCACTGTGTCCATGGCACACCAGTCAGGCCGTCCATGGCCTGTGCAGCTGACACCCTTGCATGTCTGTGACCTGCATGGTCCACTGGAATGTCAGTGGTGGCTGTCCATGCTGGACAACCACCGTACCCAGCACAATGCTGGGTTGCCTCCTGTCACTGGTGTGGTGCATGTCTGCCTCAGGTGGCACTGTGGCCTCCACTGTTGTTGTCCCACCTCCATGCTGTCGCTTGTGTCTGTTGCAGGGGATGTGCTCTACTGTCTGTCACTTGTGCTCCGGGCACATGCTGGTGGTGTACAGCTTCATGGTGCCTGCGCAGGGTGGCTGTCATTCCTGTGCCATGGAGAGGTGCTGGCCATGTGTACACAGTTTCTGTGACCACACGCCAGGGGCTTGGTTGACCCACTACTGTGTCCCTGTGTTGGTGTGCCCTTGGGTATGGGTGGGTGTTTGTCCATGCACTGTGTTGCATCCTGTGTGGCACATGCTTCCATGCACCACTGTGGGTGTCTGCGCTGGCTGTTGTGGCCAGTGCTGGGTCAGGGTGGGTCCTTGGGAGGTTGTGCAGGGTGCTGTACCACTGGTGGTGGGGTCCGGGGCATGCCTTGTCATGTGTGGGGTACCTCATGTGCTGACACATGGTCGGTCTCTCAGTTGTGCCTCAGGGGGATGTGCATGGTGGCACTGTGTATGCAGTTGTTGCATCGCTGTCTGCTGCCACCCGCTGAAGGGTGCTCATGGTGGGGCTGCTTTGCATGGTTCTGTGGTGCACAGGGTCGCATTGTCACAGTGGGGGTGGTGGCATGCATGGGTTGTCCTGCATTGGTGGGTGCTGCTCCTGGGCAGAATGTCTGGGGATCATGGTGCAGGGTGTGCTTTACATTGGTGGGATGGTGTGGCACGGGGTGGTTGGACCTCCTCATACGCCGGTCACAGCTTGCCAGGGGTTGTGCTGGGGCACCATGCCCCAGCTGTGGGTTTTTTGCTGGTAACCATGGGCCGGTGGTTATTCCAGCTCTCCCCCAGTTGTACAGTGCATGGGGTGTGGGGGGCGATGTCTGTTCTGCTGTGTGCTCCTCTGCCCATCTCTAGCATCGGTGGTGGGCCCCTGCATCCTGTCCCTGCGCATCCCTGATTGTGCTGTTGCGCTGTTGCCCTGCTCCACTGAGCATCCCTGGTTGTGCTATTGCACATCTGACCTGCGCCACTGTACATCCCTGGTTGCGCTATGGTGCAGTTGGTGCGATATTCAGTCGTGTGCCACAAGCGCATCTTGACCTGTGCAGTATTTGAATATCATGTGTATTGCGCATGGGCGCAATGGACTTGCCCTTGCTCCTGCTGTTGCGCACTTTTATGGCACAGTTTGAATATCTGGGCCACAAAGTATATTGCAAGAAGTTTACTAATGGGAACAATGAACTTCAATGTGCAAGAAGCATATGCTCTTATACATGGATCTGGGGAAACAACATTCGATATTAGTTTCAAATTAAATACTGGCTTTCAGAAAATTGGACAAAATACCAACTGTTAAAAAAAAATTCCCAACATGGCTTCCATTTGAGGCAATCCCACTTTCCAAACCAACAAACAAGACAGTTACAATTCTCTTCAGAAATGAAGGTGTAAGTGTGAAGGATCTGTTATTTTGGCTAAAACAGAGATGTACAATGCAGGAAAATCCTGAGGCCATTTTTGATGAAGACAATATCCAGCCTGAGGCTGGAGACTCAGAATGCTTTTGACCTGTACAGATACAGGAATTCAACACTTGCCTAATTGTTTTTTTTTTTTAGGAAAGAATCAGGGTGTCCAGTTCTATGCAGGGCATCCTAAAGCTTGCTATCATTGTGGAGAGACTGGACATTTCAGCAACTTATGCGATAAATTGAAATGTATTATTTGTAACGGAACTGATCATACTAATGGATTCTGTAGAAATGAAAAGACATATATTCTTTGTAATGTTGCAGGTCATACCTATCACAATTGTCCATGAGCAGCACATAGCCAAATCAAACAGATAGTGAGGAGCAGAGACCTTTAGTGGCAATTACATAAAAGAATAAAGCTAGGGCAGAAGCCCCACGACAGACAAGAAAAGATGAACCACACCTCCCAGAGCAACATCAAGGGGAAGAAACCCAAACAATGAAAACATCTGAGGGCATCACAGAACCTCCCCCACCCCACCCCCATAGACACTGAGATAGAGTCTGGACTGGTATAGCAGAATGTAGTGATGGGAGTAGAGACAGGAACCATGGAAAGCCAGGATTATGGGGAAGGGACCAGCACAGGGACACAGCAAGCTAGCTCCAGTATGCCCCCCCCCAAAACCTGTACAAGGGAAGAGTGATCAGGAAAATACTAAGATAATTACTAGAAGAAGACAGAACTTGGAATTGTCTACTCCCCAAATCCCTAAAACTATGGGCACACCCCTATGTAATAGATCTGAGGTGTTAGCAGAAACAATAAGAGAATCTAATAATGACTCAGAATAGTTCTCCCTTTGGCCTTCTTGACCTGATCCTGGTTCTGAAAGGGAGGACCCCCAAACTGAGCAAGAAGTCCAAGATGTGCAAACAATAGAGAAACTATTACCAAGCGTGTACCACCAGTGAATGCCTGTAAAACTAGTTGCTTTTTTAATCTAAGCGTTACGTACTGTACTGTTTTGTTTGCTGTGATGTATTGCTCTCTTGACAAGGTGCCTTTGTAAATGAGTCTATGACTCAAAGGTCTGTAAACCGATGATCTAATAAATAAATAAACCATTACAGAAGTGAGTACGTCCAGCCAGAAAGAAAAAGACCCCCCCCCCCCGAGGTAATAACTCTGTATATACATAGGGCATAAATCTTCACCACTCATTAGATTTATGATGAAGCACCTTACATTTATGCACTATAAATGTAAATAGCATGAATAATCACAAAAAAAGCTTAACAGTACTATCACACTTAAAATCTTTGTAGGCAGGATTTTTTTTCCTCCAAGATACAAGGCTACATACCACATTGGAAATAAAACAAACCATTGGACAATGGGCCATGGGTTCAGCATACTGTTCCATGGCCACTGAAACTTGTGCAGGTGTAGCCATTTTATTTCATTTCATGGTGTACAGTTGAAATTAATAAGAGTACTGGACCTCATACCAGGGCGGGTACTGATTTTGGATAATAAAATAGGTAACATCCTGTATAGACTCAGAAAAATTTATGCTCCACAGGCAAAAAGTACAAGAGTAGATTTGTTTAGGACCATACAACCATGTTTACATTCCTCACAGAACATAACTCTGGGAGGAAATTTTAATTATGGACTAGGTATTACTGATAGAGGGGGAAAAAAAACACCACCAAAAAATTTTCTGAGATATGACTTTTCTGAGAACCATGATTTCCATGCTAATTTAATAGATGCCTATCATAGACACACTGGGCAGTCCAACCCCACTTTTCAAAAAGGAGCCTTGGCAACAAAGATCCATTTCTTTTTCATTTCACAAACCATACAAATGCAGAACATCACTATTCAGCTAGCAGAATTTTCAGACGAGAACATGTTACACTTACGGATTGGGGAATACCAAAAACCAAGAAATGGGCCCAGTGCATTGGCAATTTAATTCAACTTTATTATGAGAAGAGGATTTTCCAATTCATTTATCATATTTTGAGCAGGCATGTAAATCAGTATATGTTACGTATACAGATCAAACTCTGTGGTGGGAAGACACTTTAACTGATCTCACACAAGTATTAAAACTTCATAGTAGACAGAAGCAGGATTCTAAGCACTTAGAATATTTACACAATGGAGGAAAATTACAACATTTATTACCAATAACACATACTACAGGACAGAACCTACAAGAACAAATGCATTTAAATAAAGAAGATATGATCAAATTCCACATACAGCAGGAACAAAATATTATATATCAACAAAGGTTTGGGATACAAGGGAAGTAAGAAAAAATATGTCCTTATGAAAATAATAGAGAGAAAATAAAACAGAAACATATGGAACATTTAGGAAATGCAGAAAATGTAGAATGTCATAATACTAAAGAGATTATGTTGATTGTTACAGAACATTCCAGAACACTTTTTAGTCAGACCTTGAAGCATTTATCGGATTCTGAGCCTTTCTTTCAGACATATCAGGTCCCTGCTGCAACTAAAGAACTGAATGTAGGCTTGGGAGTTACTATCCAGGCAGCTGAAATAGAAACAGCCATTGTGGCATTACAAAATAATAAATCACCTGGTGGGGACAGGCTGATGGCAGAACTGTATAAATTAATAGGGAAAGAATTAAGTACGGAACTTGCAGATGTTTTCACTTAAATTTTGAATAACCAAAACCCCCTCTTTAAGAATGGTAAATGGGAGACTGATATAGCTACATAAAAAAGGGGACAAAGAAGATTTACAGTACATAGCTGGAGGCCTATTAGCCTTCAGAATAATGATTTAAAAATGTTAACAAAAATTTTGAATACCAGACTAGCGAATGTGGCTAAATTGGTAATAACGTAAGCTCAAACCTGTGCAGTCCCAGGTAGATCCATTTCTGAACACTTGATTTTACTCAGAGAATTGTTCTCACAGAGTTATCAGGGAATACACAGGGAATCTTGCTTTCTTTGGATCAACAAAAAGCTTTGGATTTTGCTAGTCACTCTTTTTTATGGAGCACACTACAGAAATATTATATTTTGCCCAAATTCATCTCCTGCATCCAGGGTCTGTAAAGAAATGCTACAGTTACTCCAGTGGTAAATGGGTGCGCAGGATCTATGATCCATGTATGTAGGGGGTAAAACAAGGATGCCCCCCTAAGTCCATTGTTATATACGTTTTGCATTGATCCACTATTGAAGGCAATTGATACTTCCACCAGAATACAGTCTATAACTACATTAACAGGGAAACTTCCATAAAGAGCCATTGCACACGTGGATGATGTGTGCACACTAATGCAGGGTGCACAACCTGCTAAAAAAGGTTATACTGGAATTCAGAAAATATGGGAAAATTTCAGGGGCAACTTTAAATATGGGAAAATCTACAGGTTACCTCTTTAATACAGAGGATATTACAGATAGACAGAAGATACTACTGTAACAGAATACCCTATTAATATATTAGGTATTCAGTACGGAATAACCAGAGATGAAATGGTAAACTGAGAAGATAAGTTAAAACAAGGGCAAAATTTTGTACAGCAATGAAACGAATGGAAATTCAGTAAACAAAAAATAATTTATTGAATCAAAACATCTGATTCCAGTTTTTTTTATTCTTGAGCTACATTTTTTCCTCACCTAAATAATTTGAAACAGCCATTTTTAGCTTTTTTTCAAGCAGTCTGGGGCAGTAGACTCAACCCCATTAAAATAAATATTTTATACCTCCCTATTAATCAGGACGATTTATGGATGGTGAATCCCATTGCTTTTTTCTACAGTTTTTTATTTTATTTTGATGAACCTTCAGCCACTATTGGTAAATAAAGATTATAGCTGGGCCCCACTAGTATACGTTACATGCCAAAAGTGGCTTCAACAGTGGGACCAAGGCAAATCAGGACCCATAAAGAAATGTGGTGTTTCTCAAGAATATCTTTGAGAAATTTTTGTGAAAATAAAATCCTGGAGAATTACTAGTCAGTTGATAATAACTAAATCTAGAAAAGCACTATATGTCTGGATACAGGAGAACAAATTTCAAGAACCAAAAAAAAATTTTAATTGCCCTTCCCAGTATTTGCCAGACCTTTTGCAACTTCTAAAAGAGAGAAGAGTACCCCTAAAATCTAGGATGTCCATTGGTTGAGCTGCCATTCTAAACTGAATGTGAAAAGTGACCAAAAACATAAGACCATGGAAGAAAGAATGTGCAGCAGACCACAATGTCATCCAGAACTAGAGACCCAAGAGCACTTGTATTTTAACTGTTCATATATCCAGGGCTTTGGGCAAAATGTATCTGATGGATGATCTGATCAATGGTTTGCATCAGTATCTTATGAAGCATTGATGTATGGGGCACATGAAGGAAGTGCAAGCAAATTGGAGAAAAGTACTTTGAATATCATCTTATTATGTACAAAGTGGTACCTCTGGAATGTGAGGAGTCTGTTTCACTTATAGCAGAAGCATATGTAACATGAAGAGATTATTAACAAAATCATAACTGAAATTATATCTATCTACCATGATGAAAAAAGACATACTAACAGTAGAACTCTAGCAGAGGCATGGAGGAACCTACTTTGGGTTACCGACTCAGATGTGCCAATTACTTGTTTTAACATTTGATCTATGCTAGACTTATAGTTGGTTAACTCTTTTTCTTTTTACTAGCTGGGAAATGAAATAGGTATAAAGTATGGGATAAGATCTAATGTGGGTAAATATTAGAAAGTGATAGGACAAGCATCTAGGAATGTATATAATGTCTGTATTGATGTTCCTTGTAATATTTTCATCTATGTTTTCTTTGAGTTTTACAGTGAATTTAACTGTATGCTATGTATGATGTATATTGTTTATATTTTGGTGACGTATTTGTTGTTTGATTTCTTTCCTTTAATAAAAAACCCTACTCTTTTCAAGAAGTGCCATGGAATCTTAAACGCCCACCTGAACAACCACCAGAAGAGACAGATGGGACCTTGGTTTAATGTCTCATCTGAAATACGGCACCTAAGGAGTGCAGCACTCACCTCATGCTGCACTACAGTGTCATTATTAGGATATAACTCAAGTGTCTAGTGTGGGGATCAAACCCACAACCTTCTGATCTTCTGGCCTCAGAGGTGAGTGTGCAATCTGCAGAGCCACTGACACTGACAATCAGGTATTTATAGGTTTCAATCATGTCCACTCTTACTCTCCTGTCTTCCACGGAGTACATACTGAGTTTCTGCAGCCTTTCCTCTTATAGCTTCTCCTACAGCTCCATCACCATTTTGGTTTCCATCCTCTGTACTGCTTCCACTCTTTCGATGTCCTTGAGAGGTGTGGTCTCCAGAACTGAACAGAGTATTCCAAGTGGGGCCTCACCAGTGAACAATACAATGGCAACACCATCTCCCTCCTCCTTCTAGAAATCCCCCTCCCAATGCACTCAGCATCCTGCTAGCCTTTCCCACTGTATTATCATTTTTATTAATTTATTTATTTATTTATTGAAGATATCGGAAAACATACCTCTGAATCAAAGGTTCCTTTACAAAGGTTCCACATTATTGTATACAGAGACATCAGATACAATGGCAACAAATAAGACACAATAGTTACAAAGAAGCTCGTACATTAGCAAAAGTGGTTACAGAAAGTTGAAAAAACAGTTACAGAGTAAAGAAGGTAATCAGTTAACAGGGTACATACACTGAAGGATGGTGGCACTAGCCATGCCTTGGTCATTATTTAGTAGTCTAGGCTGTACTGGGGGTGTCCATTGTCCCGGTATAAGCATGCCCTGGGATAGCAGGACCAGGGAGAGGTCCAAATACGAGGGGGAACATGGGTAGAACAAAAAATCAAGGACAGTCGCAGGCTGAGCCTTGAGAGATTAGGTCGCGTAGACGGGACTTGAACTGGCCAAGTCTGGGTTCTGACAGGAGGGAGTTAGGGAGGGAATTAAGCCAGCTAGGGGCCTGGTGCCTAAATGTTCTTTCACTCAAGGATGTCTTGCAGAAGGGTACCAGTAAGTGGGTTGTTGTAGATTGCCGGGTGTGGCAGGAGGAGAAGGGTGCATGGAGTAGGGGGTAAGGGAAGGTGGGAGTAAACCTGCAGTTATTTTTTTAGCAAAAAGGCATGTCTGATATTTGAGCCTGCCATTGAAGTTAAGCCAGTTGGTGGAGGCATACAAGGCGCAGGCGTGTTTGCATCTGGCACAACCGGAGGTTAGTCTACAGGCCTTATTAAGAGCCAGCCTGATTTTGTTTAGGTGTATGTTGTCAGCTGCCCCATAGATTATGATACCATAATCTAGGAGTGACAGTACTGAAGCTGAGACTGCTAGGTGGAGGGCTTCAGGTGGGAGGCATTGCTTGTACTGGTGCAGTAAACCAATACGCACATTAACGGAGGTGCTCAGTTTTTGGATGTGGTCATGGTAGGTGAACCCTGAGTCTAGGGCGATACCCAGGTATTTGAAAGAGGTAACCTGCTCAAGGGGGTCTTTGAGGGATTTCAGTTTGCACAGGGGTAGCCCACTGTTCCTGCTTTGGGAGTGGGAAAACACCATATACTTCATTTTTTTGTAGTTTAGAACTAGCCTATGTCGAACAAACCTGGATTCTGCTTCCATAAAAGACTTTTGGAGTGCATTACAGAGAGCGATGGGATCAGTGTGGGTGCTGTAGAGGACAGCATCATCTGCACACAGGAGTAGTTTCTCAGAGCAATTCCTTGGGTAGGGAGTTGAGGAACAGGAAGAAAAGTAGAGGGCCAAGAATAGAGCCCTGAGGGACTCCTGACCTGACCTGGAGGGGGGGAGGACTGGATTTGGCAAGTCTGACTGTCTGCATTCTCTCTGACAGATAGCAGGCAAACCAGCCAGTGGTCTCAGAGGGCAGGCCAATTTGTGTGAGGGAATCCAGTAGCAGTGTGTGGTGCACCATATCAAATGCTTTGGAAAGGTCTATGAAAATGGCACCAGCAATGTGGCCTGTGTCCAGGGATGTGTGGAGGGCATTAGTGAACTCCAGGAGAGCTGTGGTAGTACTGTGGTTGTGCCAGAAGCCATGCTGCTCAGGACACAGAAGACTGTATTTGGAGAAATAGTTCATAAGCTGGGTGGCCACAATTTTCTCCAAAGCTTTGGAAATGGGGGGCAGGATTGAGATGGGAAGGTAGTTCCAAGGCTGGATGCAGTCACCGCTCTTAAGGATGGGTGTAATGAGATCCGATTTCCATTTAGAGGGGAACTGGTCCAGCGATAGGGAGAAGTTCAGGAGCATGGTAAGTGGGAGAACTTCATTAAAGGTGAGCATAAGTAGCTTAAGATCTAGTGTGTCACTGCTGAATCGTGACTTGCTGAGGGCCTTGAGGAGAAGGGGGGCAGCTTCACGCGGTGACATTGTTTTAAAGTGGAATGGGGGGTGGTGGGAGAGGTGGGGGTGCTGGGGGGTTGGGGAGAAGAAATTGAGTGGAGAACACTACTAAGGTCAGAGAAAGAGGTATTGCATGTATTTGCAATCAGGACAGGGTCTGTGATGATAGATCCATTTGCCCAGAGTTGGGAGGGAGGTGCAGAGGAGGCTTTACCACTGAACTCTTTGAGAGAGTCCCAGAACTTGTGCCCGAGCCCCATGTGGCAGTGAATGAGGCTTGGTAGTACTCAGCTTTGGCCTTCTGGATATTCCAAGTACATTTATTACGTGCCTCTTGGTAGTGTTGTCTATCAGAGGGTTTACCAGTTTCCAGGGCAATATGCCATAGATTGTCATGATAATGCACTTGGTCTAATAGGGCTTGTGACATCCAAGGTGTGTCAACCCCTTTGATGACCTGTTTGTTTAGGGGTGCATACTGGTCACAGGCAGAATTGAAGGTGTCAATGAAGTGGTCTAGAGTGGTGTCAATCTCCAAAGCGGTTGTAATTGGGGACCAGACACTGGTTGAGAGGTATTGTCTAAGGGCCCGAAGTGTGCCAGGTTTGAGACGGCGTTGGAGGATAGTTTTGGGGGGGGTGGGGCTTTCTTACAATATAAGACCAGTGACAAAGCACTGGGGAGTGATCACTCAGGGCATCAGGTTAAACCCTGACCTGGGTAGCTTTATGTGGTGCATTGGTGAGCACCAGATCAAGGAGTGAGGCAGTGCCAGACCTCTGGTTCAGTCTAGTGGCGGTGGTCACAAGTTGGGACAGGTTTTGAGAGGCTGCCGCATTCCTAAAGGGTGCCGATGTGTCAGCTAGCCAATTTATAATAAAGTCCCTGAGGGCAATGATTTCTGCGTTGTCAGGGAGAGACTGTAGGTAGGTGAGGACAGAGTGGAAAGCACTCTACTGATTCCAGGGAGGAATGTATGTAGAAGGGAGGAACGGGGTGCTCTGTTAGGTACAATAGTGACTTTCAGAGTGAGGGCCTGGGCCCCATGCTCAAGGGATGGGGTGGGAGGGCAAGAGACTGTAGTGAGTCCTGGATGTATAACGCACATCCACCACCTTTTTTAGAGGTACGGTCAGTGTGGTATAGAGTAAACCCAGGGAGTGAGACCACAGAGTCTGGGGTACGGTCATTGAGCCAAGTTTCTACTACTGAGATGATATCAGGGCAATTTTGGCAACCCAGCCCTGAAAAGAGTCAAATTTGTTAAGGAGGCTGCATATATTAAGGGAGGCAATTTTAAGATCCTTAGGAGCAGTAGCCTGGGGAGGGGGTTCGGTGGGGCCAGGGTTGGGGTGGATGTCTCCTGAGAGGAGGAAAAGGAGCAGGAGGATATGCTTAGATGCTAGTTTTAGTCACTTTTGCACCAATTTAGGTGCCTTCAGGAAGGGGGAGGAACATCGCAAGGATGTGGGGATGGGTAGCTGCTGTAGAGTGGGAGAGGCAAGGCAAAGAATTAAAAGGGTATATAGTCGAATTAGGGTAAGGTCCCTAACAATAGGGCAGGTTAGAGCAGTAATTGAGAGGAGTTAACTGGAACAGCTGGAGAAAAAGTTGAGAGCAAATGTGCGACCCTGTGGGTTAGACTGCTTTAAAAAGGGGTGATAAGAAAGTGGGTCAAGTCAGGTATTGAAGACAGGGAGGCCAATAGCCATAAGAATGTGCAACAGTGAAGTGACCAATCAGCTGCTAGGCTGAGGAAAGGGGCAGAGCAAGGGTCTGTTTAATACTGTGAGGAGGCGGGGGAGAGGGATGGGCAAAAAAATACAGTCCAGAACACAGCACAGAAAGAGATTTCCCTGAGATCAGGAAGTGCCAGGCACTGGAAAATCAGCCAAGGAGCAGAAACTGCCAACCAGTGCCTGGCTTCTCCACTGGGTGTCCAGTCAAAACAGCAGCATTCAAAACCAAGAGTTTCAGAGGTCTGGTGCATACCTGAATCTGTCCAGGAGTCAGCCAGGTGGTCTGTTAGCTACAGCCAGCTCAGAGAGTGCCAGGGCCACAGGAGTAGCTTGGGACATCATAGATGGGTTGTCTGAATCTCTGCCGGGGCCAAACGGGCAGTCTGTTAACTGCAACCAGCTTGGAGAGGTCCAGGGCCACAGGAACAGCTTGGGAAGCCAGAAGATGGGCTGTCTGAATCTGTCCAGGGGTCAGTTGGGTTGTCTGTTAGCTGCAGCAGGCTCAGAGAGTGCCAGGGCCACAGGAGCAGCTTGGGAAGCCCACAGATGGGCTATCTGAATCTGTCCACAGGTCAGTCAGGCAGTCTTTTAGCTGCAGCCAGCCTGGAGAGTGCCATGGCCACAGGAGCAGCTTGGAAAGCCCGCAGATGGGGCTGTCTGAATCTGTCTGGGGGTCAGTCAGGTGGTCTGTTAGCTGTTTCTGGCTCAGAGAGTGCCAGGGTCACAGGAGTAGCTTGGGAAGCCCGCAGATTGGCTGTCTGAATCTGTCTGGGGGTCAGTCAGGTTGTCTGTTAGCTGCGGCCCGATCAGAGAGTGTTAGGACCACAGAAGCAGTTTGGGAAGCCCGCAGATGGGCAGTCTGAATCTGTCGGGGGTCAATCGGTTGGTGGCCTGTTAGCTGCGGCCAACTCAGAGAGTGCCAGTGCCAAAGAAGCAGCTTGGGAAGCTTGCAGATGGGCTGTCTGAATCTGTCCGGGGGTCAGTCAGGCAGTCTGTTAGCTGCAGACAGCTCAGAGAGTGCCAGGGCCACAGGAGCAGCTTGGGAAGCCTGCAGATGTGCTGTCTGTGTATGTCTGGGAGTCTGTCAGTTGGTCTGTTAGCTGCAGCCTGATCAGAAAGTGCCAGGGTCACAGAAGCAGCTTGGGAAACCAGCAGGTGGGCTGTCTGAATCTGTCCGGGGGTCAGTCAGGTGGTTTCTTAGCTGCGGCCTTCTCAGAGAGTGCCAGGGCCACAGGAGCAGCTTGGGAAGCCCGCAGATGGACTGTCTGAATCTGTCCGGGGGTCAGTCGGGCAGTCTGTTTGCTGCGGCCAACTCAGAGAGTGCCAGTGCCACAAGAGCAGCTTGGAAAGCCTACAGATGGGCTGTCTGCTTCTGTCATACTGTCCAGCTACCTGGCTACCCAGAGGTCATCAAATATGATGACCCCTAGGTCTTTTTCTTGCTTGGTGACTGTAAGCTTTGTTCCCCAGTCTTATACACATCCCCTAGCTCTATAGCCCTAGATGAATCATCTTACACTTTTTGGCACTGAAACCCAGCTGCCACCCCCAGACTATTTCTCTAGTTTCCTTAGATCTCTTTGCATTCTCTCCACCCCTTCTTAAGTGTCAACCCTGTTGCAGATGTTTGTGTCATCCAAAGAGACACACCCTATCCTCACGCTTCTCCACAATGTCCCTTACAGGGAAAGGGGAAATTGTTTAACCAGGAAAAGGACACTAAGTCAAAGCTTGTCTCCAGGTGCGACCTTGGAGCACAAGGAAGTTAAATGACTTGCTCAGGGTCACACAGTATGCAAGTGGGGGCTGATGAGATTCAGACTCAGGTCTCCAGGTTTGCAGTTCAGTGCTCTTAACCACTATGTTATACTGCCTCCTGGTCACTCTTGCATCACCTGAGTGGCTACCATTTACTATCACCTTTTGTCTGCCATCCCTTAACCAATTTGATACCCAGCTTGTCTTATTCTCCCCTACTCCCATGTTGCTTAGTTTTTTAACTAGCCTCCTGTGTGGCACAGTGTTGAAAGCCTTTCTGAAGCCCAGATAGGTCATGTCCACTGCACCCCCTGGTACCCCAGTCAAAGAAATCTATGAGATTATTATGACATGATCTCCCTGATGTGAAATCATGCTTCCAGAGGTCTTACACTTCGTTCACCCCCAGGTGCCCTATAAGCATCTCCTTCAGTAGAGTCTCCATTAACGTCCCCACTGTTGATATGAGACTGACTATCCTGCAGTTGCAAGCATCCTCCCTGCTGCCACTTTTGTGGAGAGCGACCACATTGGTCCTCCACTAGTCCTCTGGAAAGAGGGACTGCAACACTTGAGATAGAAAGCTGATTACATTTATTAAAAAACTCCTGGTTGTTCAGCGTACCCCTACCTACCACCACAGACTGGAACAGCTCTCTTTTAGTTAAGTAATACTCCATACAGCTTAGCGGACCCCCCCCTTGAAATACTGTTGTAATCATTGAGCACAGTCTGCTAGCTACATGCAATACATAAGGGAATGAGACATTATTCTGTTTTTCCCATTAGTTTACACAGACCAAAACAGCTTCTGTGTGTACATACTCATGTAGTGTGCATGCAAAGGATCAAGTTACTAATACAGTATTTTATGCTCTACTCTGCAGCTCACATGCCCTCTATGCTGCAGTCCCATTCTTTAATTGTGCTTGTGAGTTCACGAGCCTAAATGATCATGCCTACTCTTTGATTGCATATTCATCCCTCATTTATCTGGATCCAATTTATCATCTTCCTATGGTAGTTATTATAAAATGGGTGAGAAAATCAGTAAAAATGCTGCATCCTGATTGGCTGAAACACATCACATGACCATCATTTCTCCTGCAAAGACTACATGCCTGCACTTCTTTGTATTTTTCACCCCTCTATAAAACAATTCTGACCATTTTATAAGACAGATAATCTACTACAGGGCATTCAGTTGTGCTGCTATACATACACCTTGGATGGTTGAACACACTCAGCCCGCAGTGCCATGCCTCAAAAACAGACCAAGGCATGCATATATCAGACAAGGACTACATGCCCTGTAGTGTATGTGTGTATATACTGTATATTATAGTTGCACAGTAGTGTCACTATAGTTAAGGTTGGTGTTCAGTTATGGAAGACATCAGGAATCATAAAATATATGCAAAGCACCCTGAGGTGCTGTTTTATTGCCAGTTAGGTACAGGTGGTATTTTCAGGTGCAGACTTTTGTCTGGATACAATAAAAAAAATAAAGAGTATGGGCTGGGAGCTTAGCTAGGAGATCTCTCATTATAGCACTGCAGGTGGACCTTGCGATGCCCTCTAGAGACCAGGAATTGATCCAATCACATGGTATGGCTACTCTGCCAATACCCCCTGGGTTTCTTTAAGTTACTCTGCAGTTTGAGTATCTGCACACTCAGGCCTCCTCAGCTTCTCACCAGTCTGAGTCCTCTCCTTTTGGTAAATTCTAGGTGAGCAGCTTCTAGCATCCAGGTAGCCCAAACCTGACCTTTTTAGGTCCAGGGCCAATCCCAGGCCACAGTGAGTCCTCCTTGCTTTTAGGCTTTACAGGACTTTCAACTTGAGCTGCACCTTAAGCTTGCCTCACATTCAAACTTGGGTAGCCAGGATCTCAATAACTCATCACTGGCATGTCTCTCTCACTTTTGGCTGCTTCTCTGGCTCCACACTGTTTCTCCCCAAGGTTTCTCTCTGCTCCTCAGCCCAAAGTAAACTAACTATAGGTTACCTGAGCAGTTCTTATATATTGCTCAGGTGTCACGTGATCTGTCAATCATGTTCTATTAAACAAACAGAGGAATACTCAGTGTATAATTCACACAGCTGCATTCTGTTCAAGGAAATATACAGGATATATTGTGACAATTGTTACACAGTGCTAAACCCCTTTCATAAGCATAAACACAAGAAAATACAGAGAAATATCCTTTTCAGAAAGTTCCTTCCTCTAGACTAGTCACTTCCTGGAAGGACAAGATGCAAGCCTTCACTACAAACTAATACAATTAAGTGCCAGTCCTTCCCTAAGGGAACACCTTTCTAAAATGGCTGCAGCTGCTGATGTAGCAGTAGCAGGAACACAGACCCAGGAACCTCTGAACTCCCAGCTTCCAGGTAGACACTTCCTTTAAAAAGCATAGATTCTTCTAGAGAAAAATCCAACCAATTTTAATTGTTATCCTGTATGCAGTTTTATAGTTTATATAGTTTTTACACATCTCCTTTTCTAAGGCTATCAAGTACTTCCTTATATCATGTTTTCTTTCACAGGAAGACGGCATCAGCTGTTCCCTAAAATCAGCAGCAGCCTGCAAACTATTTAGCACAGGCATATTTGCCTGGATTTACTGCTCAGCACTTTATGTTATACTTGTACTGAGGTGGGGGGGTTGGGTGCATTCTCCCATTAGTAACCAAACTGCCATGCTCTCACTCGAGTTTCTGCAGCAAGGAGAACTTTATTCATTTTTTAGCTGGCAGTTACAACCCTAGGGCTGTTTCTTTTACTCTTGTTTAAAAGCAATGCCCTCACATAATGCTTCTTACAGTGATCTCTGCAGACCAGCATGTCACATTCTTTGGGGGGGGTTGCAGAACACAAACGAGATAAAAGACTACCCACCTGATAGTGGCCAGCAAGCAAGGCTCAGAGAAATAAAGGACAGAATATGTAGTACTACATACTTAAATAGAGGAAAGAAAAGGTAACTACAACTTTAATTTACTTCTAGGGATTGCTTTATGCCTTGCATATCCCTAATTTGGCACCATGGGGTAAACTTTGTTGCAGCAGGGCTGCTTTAACCATTACTACAGTTTTTCAACTAGGATAGGGTCCCTGGCCCTATTACAGGGTTCTATATTAAACCTCAGACTTTGCATGTTAATAACTTTATAACTGTTCAATGGTTGTTGACGGATCCCTGACACCTGGGTTTGTGTCTATGTGGTGTCGGATCATATGTGCTTGTCCTGGCTTGGGGGAGAACATGGGCCCCAAATTTCCTATCAGTTTTTTATTTTCTGGGTTAGGCTGTATTGTTCATTTACTGTGATGAAGCTTAATTCTTTAAGAATTTTAGGGCCTAAATCAAGGATTCCATCTTTAATGCCCTCATCCATCACTTGACTAGGGGTCTCTTTAGGTTCCTCTTGATCAGCTACTGAAACCTCCCTTTCTTTCCATGATTTTCACAAATTAACATAATACATTTGTTTCACCTTTTTTTTTTTTCAACCGGGTTGTAATGCCTCATTATCAAGAAGCTCCACTTTTCTTATGACTTCATATGGTCCTTGCCATTTAGCCAGCAGTTTACTTTCAGAGCTAGGGACCAAAAGAACTCTATCAGCATGTTTAAACTCCTGTAGCTTGTCCTCTTGATTATAGTGTACTGCCTGGGTTTGCTGAGCTTTAAATACATTTTCATTGGTAAATCTACCAATCCTGTCCAATCTTTCTCTGATTTTTATAATTACATATTGGAGCATGTTAGGGGGACTATGTGTCTGTTTTTCCTGTATCCCTTTTACAAGATCCAGCATCCCCTGAGGTTGCTGCCCATACAACAATTCAAGGGACAGGAACCCCATGGACTATTGTGAACCTCCCAAACTGCAAACATTAAATAGGGTAACCGTTCTCCCCATTTTTTTGCCTCAGCTGAAACAAATTTAGACAGCATATCCTTTAAGGATTCATTAAAACTTTTGACTAAGCTGTTGGTACGAGGGAGGTACACTGATGTCCGGATGGATTAACCTTCAGTGAAGCACACACCTCCTTCATCAGCTTTGATAAAAAGTTGGTGCCCTGATCAGTTAAGATCTCCTTTGGCATCCCAACTCAGTAAAATACCTTGAGCAATTCTTTAGCTACTGACCAGGCTGTAGCGAAGCACATGGGAATAGCCTTGAGGTAATGAGTGGCTAATCCATTATCACCAAAATATACTACTATCCTGTTAAAACCTTTTACCGGGGGGACCACCATATCAATCCCAAGTCTTTCAAGCTGAATATCTTGACTGGTCCATCCAGTTTGCCCTGATACAGTTTTGCTCCAACTTCTTTAGTATAGGTCCTGATGGGAATGATATCATGTGCAGGGAGCTCACACTTCAGCTCAGAGTGCTTGAGGTTCACCTAGTTTTTCAATGGAGAGAGGATGTGAAGTTGAGCCGATGCATCTTGCCCTTGCTGGGAGAAATGAGGACAGCAGGGGTAGTACCAAGCTTTTATTTTTCTAGAAAAAGTATGCCACCATTTGTGTAACCGTACCTGTTTAAGTGTTCAGCCCTTTCTAGGCCATCTTAGGTGGCTAGTTTTCTGTGCCTTCTTCCCTATTGCTCTTTCTTCTTCTTGCAGGGAGCTGAAATGCTGTCAGTGGCTTAGCCTGCTGTGAGAGAGGAGGAGAGAAAGTTCTGCTGAGAGTATACGATGGAGACAATGGCACATTGTTCAATGAAGAGTCTGTGTAGCTTTCTTGGAATAAACTGGCAACTCTGTCCTCTACTCCTCTGTCTGACTGAGCATGAACCAGAACAAGCTGGGAAAAGAATTGAAAGAGCAAACATAAAGGAAAGCTAAGGAAAGTTCAAATCTTAATATAGTGCTTGGTAGAAGTTCATTTTTAGTGTAGAAGCAACTAGTTTATTTTTGGATTCATTTGATAAGTTACTTTGCAAAAGTATTTAGAATTCAAATGTTTAGTTGCTTTTATTTTATTTACCTCTCTTTCCTTTTCAAACTTAAAAAAAGGGAATATTTTTGAATTTGCATGATGAGACTCATGATTATGTCTTAGGTCATAAAAATACATGCGTGGGCATCCTACATTCAGACTACACCATCTTCTATTAGTGCGGGAGCAATTCAGATTTAAACTGTTGCTTGTTGCAAAGTTTTTTACTTTTTGTAAAACAGTTTTGGGCTTTTTACTGTATTTTACCTGTGTTTGTGCTCACTACTTCCCATGTCTCTGTCTCTATCAGGACAAGAGTGGTTTGTGACCAGGAGCAGATGACTGATTTGTAGGCCGATTTACTGGCTGATTTGCAGGCTAAAGGCTGAAGGATGCTGAAAATTGAATCTCACTTTCTAAGTGTGCCTGCATAAAGCACTACAGTACAAGCTCTTAATAATTGGGAAATGAAGTAAGTGGACTCAAGTGCTCATTAAGATATTTTCTTTTTAATATTTTCTCTAACATTAGCCTTACTCAATTTGTGCTTTAAATTGTTTGAAACTGCCTCATTTTACACCGGTTGAAATGACCTTTGGATCTTAAAATTATTTTAATATTGAAAAGCTAGGCATATGTTGAACTCTGCTTTCCTAAAGTTTACAGAGCGATTATAGAATTAGTCATTTATATATAGCTAATATAACTAATCATTTTGTGGAGTTACAAATATTTCCCCTTCTCTGTTATTCCAAAATGGAATTGAGCTGACACTTATCCTCCCTGACCCTGAAAACCTTGCACTAAGGGGAATAAGAGGTGGACACTCCAGAGAACGGAAGAACAGGAGAACTTGGCCATGGAAGTCTACCTTCGGCTCTATGTTCCTTCTACCATTTCTACCGATAACAGGAAGCAGTTACACAGGATCAATTCACTTAGCAGAACACAGAAGAATATACATGTAAGGACTCCCACATTAAGGAACTCTGTACAGAGTAAAAGAGAGTGGAAAATAACTTTTTCTTTCCTTGTCTGACTTCACCAATGGACTGCCGATATTGGCGATATTAATAGATGGTTGCTAATCCTTAATCAATTAATCAGTTTTTATCATTTTTACTATTTTATTCTGGAAAGAAGGTACTAATTCCTGAATAGGGACAAATAAAGTCTACTGCTTTGTTGCATTCACTCTAGGGAAAAATAGTAAATACTAGGAATCACTGATTACTAAACCCAGAATTATCTCCACTGCCTCAGATATACCTAAAATAAAGAGATCAAAACAAACCAGACAGTCTAAAATTACAGACCATATAATCATACTGTGTGAAGGCATACTAAGTAGAACATCAACTCCTAGAATAACAAGCTCATAGTGGTAGATTCAATGGTAGACTCAGAGAAAAAGAGCCTTGATGAATTAACTGAGAATAAGGAAAATGATATGCATAATAATAGCATAGAAACTATTCAAGGCTTGTGGGCAGGAGAAAGTGTGGAGTTCAGTGATAACTCTACACACTCCCCACTCTTATCACCTAAGAATAGTAAAATTAGTGGCTACAGTATAAATTCGCAAGAACTGGAAGCTAGCCCTAGGCTCCAGAACAGTAATGAGAACACTATTAGAAAAAGAGATGTAGTTGAAGAGGTCTCACAAGACCTTCAACATATTATTTATGGCCTTAAGCAGTGTAAGACCCAAATAAAAAAGTCATAATTCTGTAGAAATTGCCATCAACAAATGCATAAAAGGAATACAGAACAACAAATTTTAAATGAACTAGAGTATCGCCCCAGCTGCCTAAATGAAGACTTGATCCAACTTATGGCCAACCAACTCTCAGCCAATTTAGTGTTAATGGAACAATTAATAATAAATAAGGACATTATGGAATCACTCAAAGTAGATACTGCTATAAATAAAATAAAGGCTGAGGAAGTGCTCTCGAGGCTACCAGTGCAAGATACACATAGTAAATCCATTATATTCATCCAGGATGGTGAAGAAAAAGAAAATCAATTAATGCCAGACTTTAGTCTAGTACACATCCCAGAGAGTGCTCCCCCCTTCAAACAAAGGAAGGCTCCAGAATGGAAAGGAAAGTCAAGACAGGGAAAAACCCTAGGTGAAAAGAAAAAGAAGAAAAATGCTACGAAAAAGCAAAATTTATGGAATAAAGTTAACTTAGGAGAACTCAAAAGGAAAAATAGTGGAAAAGAGAGTTACAGATGGAGACAGATGGATATTACCCCCAGAACTGTTACCGCCAACTGTACCTCCAATTGTATCACCATTTATTTTGACTGAACAAAGGAATGATAATTTTAGTCAACAACCATTGACCCTATGTTTAACCAATGTGGAACAAGAAATACAAAATTAAATCAATAAATTGGTGTGCCTCTCAATTTAAACACCACAGAGGGCAATTGTAACCCCCCTACAAATGAAGGTCACCTAAAAGTCTCCCAAGAGCTTGCCTAATTGCTAAACACCTGGTAGGTGTTTGGCGTTTAAGCCGTTTGAATGTCGTTACTAGTGAGTGCTTTAAAAGCCTCCATGTACTGTCTCTTTAAGTGCTGCCTGCTTGCAGTCATAAGTAGTTTGAATGGGGGGGTGGGGTCTGTGTATTTCTATGCCAGAATCCTGCCTGGGCTGCTGAATCCTCGCTCCGGGTCTGCCATTGCTTGTGGTGCAGACAGAGCCCTGTTGAGAGATGTAACTAATTACTGATAAACATTTAGAATGGTAAAGATATAGTGTTTGTTCTAACCTGCCTTCTTTGCAGCAAGGACTGTTCAGTTTAGCTCCACCATTTTGGTCCAGAACTGCCGAATTGGACCACTCAGTAATGGGGGACTCTAAAATGGAGCCTGGTGAAATGGGACTGTATGGATTACCACTTGGAATTTGTAGTTTCAGACTGTTGGTGCCTTTTTGCAACAGGAGAGGGAGCTCTTACTGTGATTGACAGCTAAACTGTCCAACCAAACCTTTTGGATTTAAGGGAGATCCCCCAAACTGTTGACTGGCAAAGGAGAAGTGAGTTGGAGCTTGGAGAAGTGAGGAGCTCCAGCTTGTGGAGCTACTTCCCCACAGGGTAGCATGGAGATTTGGTGGGAAGGCTAAGTCTGGCCTGCCTGCCTGCAGCTCTCCTGCCTTGGAGAAGAAAAGGGGAGCTTCATTTTTGGACTGTGCCTCTGAACCGATTGCTGATGTGCCCTGAGGTTTTGGCCAGCGAGATTCGAGTTGGAAGCTGAAAGGAAAGGAGCTTGCATAGTTCGAGTGGTCGTGTTGTGCAGTAGTTTGTGCAGGAGAACCGTGGAAGGCCTGACTTCTGGCCTGCTTGCTGTTTTCTGCACTGAGAAGAGAGAGAGAGAGAGAGAGAATTGTTTTGGACTAAATCTGAGCTGTGTGCTGTAAGCAAGCAGCTGAACTGGGACCAGGCTTAATCTGTAGAAGACCGAAAATTTTGCTGAATGCGATTGGCCTGTCAGGAACGTTAGCTGCCTTTGCACTCCCTGGTTCTAGTAGTGAATCTGCTATCAGGATCAAGGAGTAGCCTACCTGGTACAGTAAGCTTTCTTTACATATAAATGTGCGGTGAATTAGAGGGGGTTCACAATCTGGTTTTCCCCTGAGCTGAGTTGTGTGCTGAAGGCTGGAAGCTCTACCCAGCTTGCATCGGACTGAATCCACCTGCTATCAAATGCAGTTGGGCCCTGCCACGAGGGCCTCGTCTCCCTACCCAGTTCCCTCTGGCAATCCAGAACAACCATCATCCATCCTGTTCTCAGCATTGGGTATTGTGAGTAGTAAACAGGGTAGCTCCCTGCAACATATCTTTTAAATCACAAGTGTGTCATCTGATTAATTCATTGTGTTGTTTTCACAAACTGAGCCTTCCGGCTCCGCATTACATTCAGTGGGTGTGCATGTTAATTCTTCTTTCTCACAGGGCCCCTACCAGCTGCAACGCCGGCCTATCCAAGGCAACGGTCCTGGCTAGTCCCCTTTTCCATCCTGGGTACCCAGAGAGGGTGACTGATAGGGACACTGACTGTATGCACAACTGTGATATTTATAGTGTGTTTAAGCCAATTAACCTGATTGCCCCAATCCTTGTTATAGCCCCCCTGAATAAATCAGATCTATTTCTTTTTCTGCAATCTACATTGACTATGGTGTCTGTTTATGCCTAAGGTATTGCATAGTTGTTTTTGTCTTGCATCACCTAATTTTACAGGGGGTCCCCAGAGTCAAGCTGAAGGAACCAGTCCTGGGGGTAAGTGCTAAATCTAGGTGTATGTGTAAAGCCTATCAGGGGTGTTGTGAAGGTAAACACTGTGTACTGTGTGGGCCAATAGCAGGAGACAAGGGGGATCACAGTGTCCCAGAGGGCTGTGGCCTGGTTAGTCAGACCAATACTAACCCTGACCTTTGGGTGGAGGCACCCGTCACTGAACCTAGGCCCCTTAACCTGCTACTAGCCAAGCAGGCAGGGGTAGTGGCCATTGGGATAGCGCCACCTAGGGGTTACATATTGGAGGCACTGCTGGGATTAGCATCCTCTAGTGGTCAAGGGAAGAAGTTACCCTGTTATGTTTAGTTTTGGGGAGAAAATGGAGGACCTCACTACACCCAAGCTGAAAATTGCCCCTCATAAGCTGTTAGTGCACCGAATGATGGGGTGGAGTGAGGCTGAGCGGTTGGACCCCTGACAGGCTCTCCCATTACTGGATGTCCCATTAGGGATTGCTAATGTTGATATTGTAGCCACTGTGGAGCATGTTAAGGGTTGGGTAAAGTCGAGGTAAAGGGGAGAGATGCAGATCTGTTTGAACAGACTATGATAGTGCTGCTCTCATGTAGCTCCCTGATAGAGCCAGAGAAAGTACTTCACGTTATTTTACCTGAAGGTACCCAGAAAGGGTGGAGGGTCATTCACCTGCACAGTGATCCGACTACACCG
This sequence comes from Neoceratodus forsteri, assembly GCA_016271365.2. Taxonomy (NCBI): domain Eukaryota; kingdom Metazoa; phylum Chordata; order Ceratodontiformes; family Ceratodontidae; genus Neoceratodus; species Neoceratodus forsteri. Next base: position 227,735,839 of record CM028132.1, on the reverse strand, counting down.
GGTGGGTCCCCCCATATAGAAGGGTTCAAGGATAAGTAGCTCAAACTATTAGCGTCTGAAGGATGAACTGACCAAGAACTTGTAAAGGTGTTAGACCTTTCAGAGGAACATATGCCCCTGCACTCCTCAGCCACCTCCCTCGTTCCTCCAAAGAGTTCTCCTGTGGCTCCCTCTCCCATAGTGATTCTCTCCATAAAGTTAGATTCCTACTGAAAGCTCAGACTCTTTTCAGGCACAGTCCCAGTGCCCTCGGGAAGGATGACTTGGAAACATGGATGGACAATGCCACTCCTTTAGTACAAGAATGGCAATGTTCAGAGGGGGAAAAGAGAAACAGGCTGATGGAGAGTTTGAGGGGCCCTGCCCTGGAAGCCATCCACTTCTTGCGAGCAACTAGTCCAGAGGCTATGGCAGCTGAATACCTGTCAGCACTGGAAGGAGTGTTTGGTATTACTGAGTTGGGTGACAACCTGTTGTGGAAGTTCAAGTCAGCTAAGCAGTAAAAAAATGAGAAATTGTCCACTTTTGTTACCAAGATTGAGAGGGCTCTGCAGAGAGTCCACAGAAAAGGGGGAGTGCCCACTAAGGAACCGAACTGGGTCAGATTGGACCATATCCTAAAGTCAGCCCGACATTCTAGTGTAATGATACTGAAACTCAAGTTACAAAATAGGAAGGCTAACCCTCCAGAGTACTGTCATCTTATGAAGGAAATTCGTGAAACTGAGACTGATGAAGAGTGCTGGGAGCCCTATGCGGGGATGGTTGGTACCTGCCCGACTCCTGAGAGGAGTGACTCGGATGAGGCCCAGCAGTTGAGAGAGTCAATTAAAGAGTTGACTGAAGCAGCCAGAGAAACTGACCTGTATCAGGCATCCCCAGAGACCAAAGGTGGAGTGGGAGTACATGTAATTTCTTTGGAGCCCCAAGCTGAGGTAACCTACTGGAAGAAGTGCGAGAGTTGAAAGCTCTAGTGGGGGACCCACTGTGAAACACACAGACTCCTAACCCTGGTGAGAATTCAGAGGGTCAAAGATGCCAATTGCCAGTAAAGGAAGAACAGCCAAGAGCCCCAAGTGAACCAAAATTGGGAGGCAGCCCATGACCCCCTAGAGACCCTAGAGAGCCTAATTTTTGCTATCATTGTGGGGAGTATGGACACATCCGTGTCTCCTGTCAGTCACCAGAAAATCTAAATAGGTCCACGCCAGACTGTTAGCTTTGATCCACCTGAACAATAATGGGCTCCCAGGTGGAGCTGCTCAAAAAAGTTACACTACCAAGGCCAATGCCAGATCAACACTGATTAAGTGCTGCCTGTATGGTCCGAGGTGGTGGGCCCAACTATGGAAGCTACAGTAAAAGTGAATGGTGTGTCTACCAGGGCTGTGCTTGACAGTGGCTCCCAAGTAACTATAATGTTTCAGGACTGGTATCGGAAGCACTTGCCTGATGTGCCCCTACAACCATTGGAAGGACTGCATGTCTGGTGGTTGAGTAAAAAGGCCTACCCCTATGCTGGGTATATCCTAATTTGGTTGTCTTTTCCTACTTCAGTGGCTGGAGTGGCAGAGCAAGTGGAGACCTTAGCCCTAGTGTGTCTCCCTACTGGATTGTATGATGGGGTCCCTCTACTAACCGTGATGAATGCTCTCATGTTCGGGAGCTTGGCGCAGCTATGCTATGAGAAACAGGGGCAATGAACTGGTAGGGCTCTGAGGATTCCTGCCTTGATTAAGAGAGAGTATGAATTGTGGCAGAATGCCAAAGAGGTAGATCAAGACAAGCCAGTTGGGGTAGTATGGAAGAAGGATCCTGAGTCAATGGTCCTGGGCCCCAACACCCAGTGCACCCTACAAGGGGAGGTCCGCTTATGGAAAGATGTCAAGAATAAGATACTTATGCTGGACGCTCCAGGCGATGGGAAATTGCTGGAAGGTTTGCTGATTAAGCCCAGTATCTTATCCGCTTGTGCTCATGCCTATGCCTGATGGTTCCTGGTCCAGGTTCAAAATGTGTCAGATAGAGAAATTCGGGTGAATAGAGGCTGCACCTTAGCTACTATACACTGTGCAGACACTGCAGTGCTACCTAGTAACACGCCATCTGGAGTGACTGACCAAGTGCCACCCGACTTGTTTAACTTTGGTGACTCCCCATTGCAAGTGGAACGGAAGGCTAGAATCAGCCAGAGACTCGCCCAGAGAGATAAGGTGTTTTCATTGAAGGAATAGGATGTAGGATGTGTCCGAGGAGCGGAGCATCACATACACCTGCCCTGGTCGATCGTTCCACTCGGCCGACGAGGTGTTGCTGGAGCTTTCAAGAGTGAATCTTAAATCATCTGGTTGTAGGGCAATTTCTTTTGCTGGCCCACTCTTTGGAATTCTCTACCTCGATGGTTACGGGAGTGCACTACCATGGAGGAATTCAAGAGGGGTTTGAAAACCCATCTCTGGGAAATGGCCTTTTTAGAAAACGGATTGTTTTGAAGTTACCGATTTTATTATTGTTTTATTTGTGTTTGATATTGAATTTTGATGTTTGATTGGTATTGTCTTAAGCTGTACAGCGCTTTGAAAATTTGAAAGGCGCTATATAAATAAAACTATTATTATTAAGATGAACGCCCATTCCGTGAGAGGTCACAGTGCCTGGCACCAGCAGATATAGATGATGTAAGAAGACACCTGCAGGAAATGCTCACGACTGGTGTGATATAAGAATCCAGAAGCCCTTATGCTTTGCCTATTGTAGTGGTGAGGAAGAAGAATGGGACAGTCAGAATGTATGTAGATTACAGGACCCTTAACAGGCCGACCATCCCCGTTCAATATACCATGCCCCGTATTCAGGATACGTTGGACTGCTTAAATGGAAGCAAGTGGTTCTCAGTGTTGGATCTCCGCAGTGGGTACTACCAAGACCCCTATGGCCCCAGAAGACCATGAGAAAACAGCTTTCATCTGTCCACTTGGGTTCTATGAATTTATGAGAATGCCCCATCTCTGGTGCCCCAGCCACTTTTCAGCGACTGATGGAACGTGCAGTGGGGGACATGAACTTGTTGGAGTGCCTGGTATATTTAGATGATGTTATTGTGTTTGGGAGTTCATTGGAGGAGCACGAGAGCCGACTTTTTAAAGTGTTGGGCTGACCGGAAGACTTTGGCCTTAAGCTGTCCATCGACAAATGCCAGTTCTTTTAGACATCCGTAAAGTATGTGGGGCACATAGTGTCCACTGAGGGGATAGAGACTGATGCTAGCAAAGTTGAGGCCTTGACCACCTGGCCCCAGCCCTGCAATCTAAAAGAATTACAATGTTTCCTAGGATTTTGTGGTTATTACAGATGATTCATAAAGGACTACTCAAGAGTGATTCGCCCACTGCTGAATCTTACCCAGGGTTACCCTCCTACGAACAAAAAGTACAAGCGAGTAGCCTCCACTGAATCAAAGAAAGTGTACTTCCGCCCTGATGAACTTTTGGGTCTTGATGGACACTCACAACTGTGAGGCTGATTTCCACAAAATCATCTATCAGCTCACCCATGCTCCCATCCTCGCCTATGCTGATCCTGCTAAAACCTACGTGTTACACACCGATGCTAGTCTACAAGGTTTGGGAGCTGTGTTATATCAGGAGTATGAGAACGGTCTGAGACCAGTGGTCTTTGCCAGTAGAAGTCTGACCTCATCTGAAAAAAACTATCCTGTACATAAATTGGAGTTCTTGGCATTGAAGTGGGCCATTGCCGACCAATTTCATGACTATTTGTATGGAGCAAAGATACTGCTAAAGACAGATAATAATCCACTGACCTATGTGCAGACTTCAGCTAAATTGGATGCTACCAAGCATCGGTGGCTTTCTGCATTGTCCACTTATGATTACGCTGTTGAATACAGGTCGGGCCTGAATCACATAGATGCTGATGCCCTCTCCCGGAGGCCTACTTCAAAAGGTAATTGGGTCAGGTTGTCCCAACCTGACATTCGAGCACTGTGCCAGAAATTTAACAAGGAGGAACAGATGTCCACAGATGCAGTGGACTGCCTGGTCGATTGCTTGGGCCCTTCTGACACTTGTATGCCAGCTGCATACGGCCACTTCTCCACGCTAGATATTAGCTCATTGTCTCAGTTTGATAATAACAGTCTTCAGCGAGCTCAATTTCATGACCCAATGATCTGACCAGCCCTTGAAGCCCTCTATGCAGGGAAAGATGTGTCCAAGTTACACTCTTCTGACTTGAGAACTGCACTATTGTACAAAGAAGGCCCTAAATTGAAGCTAATAAATCAGTTGCTGTACCTTGAGACTGTAGACAGGAGGGGTCAAGTAGTCAAGCAACAATTGGTCCTGCCCACAGATTTCAGATACTTGGTGCTGAGGTCCCTACATAACCACATGGGCCACCTTGGCATCGACAGAACCCTTGACCTGGTGCAGTCCCAATTCTACTGGCCTAAAATGGGGGCAGATGTTGAACATCATGTATGAACTTGTAGTCGCTGCCTACAGAGAAAGACTTTGTCACAGAGGGCTGCCCCCCCTTGTTAACATCACCACCAGCATGCCTATGGAGTTAGTTTGTACTGACTTTCTAAGTTTGGAACCTGATCAGGAAAATATCAGTAATGTGTTGGTGGTCACAGATCATTTTACCAGATATGCCCAAGCCTTTCCCACCAAAGACCAAAAGGCCTCCACCGTGGCCAAGGTGCTGATAGAGAATTTCTTTGTTCACTATGGGGTCCCCAAATAATTCATTCTGACTAAAGCAGGGACTTTGAGAGTCATTTAATCAAGGAGATGCTCTCTCTATGGGGGGTGCAGAAGTCCAGAACCACCCCTTATCATCCGCAGGGAGACTCACAGCCAGAATGATTTAATCGCACCCTGCTTGACATGCTGGGCACTCTCCAACTGAAAGACAAGCCAAAATAGAGCCAGCAGATCAGCACCTTGCTCCACGCCCATAACTGTACCAAAAATGATGCTACTGGGTTCTCTCCCTATTGTCTCATGTTTGGGAGAGAGGCTCGGTTACCAGTGAATGTTTGTTTTGGGTTCTCTCCTGATGGAGTCAGAGCTGAGAATTACCTACAGTACATACAAAAACTAAAAGCTCAATTGAACCGTGCTTACCAACTAGCTTAGACCATGGCTGCAAAGAGAAACTTGGCCAATAAAGAAAGGCATGATATAAAGGTAAAGGCCCAAGAGCTTCAAGCTGGAGACCGTGTGTTGTTGCAGAATCTGGGACTGCATGGCAAACACAAAATTGCTGACTGGTGGCACCATCTTCCTCACATAGTGGTGGGCAAATTGAATGACTTGCCTATGTAAAAAGTGCGGCCTGAAAACAACTCAAAAGATGTCAAGGCCATGCATCGTAACCATTTGTTGCACATTGGTCAAATAATGATTGAATCTTAGCCCACACAGACTGCTCCCTCTGGACCAGTGACACGGGCTGCTGCAAAACAGAGTAAGGTTGCCTCCATAGTCACTGACTTAAGGTTTTCTCCACAGCAAACCCAAATTGATAATGACCGTCAGTCCACTTCGGATGAGAGTGAGTGCAACTATGGTCATTATCCTTCTTATGAACTGAGTCAGCTGTTTCAAGGTAACCCCATGGTCAGTTGTGGGGATGAAGCTGGGTGCTCTGGACTGCCTAACCCCCCAGCTTTGTCCTTGGAGCCAATGCTCCCTGAGATTGAAGTGCAAAGTGTCAAGTCTGATGATATTGAATCACTGTGTATGGTGGAACTGTGTGATTTCCCTGAGGAGGAGACAGATGAGTTGAGACCAATTGGTGACCTACCAGAACATGAAGAGTACTTTGAATGTGATGACAGTTCCCTTCCAGTGCCAGAGTGTTTCTCAAGTGAGCAAAGTATTGTAGAACCTGAATCCACAGAGCCTGGGTCTGACTGTACCCCAAGACTGAACTCTTCCACTCAGACAGAAGCCCCCCTTGCAAGTGAGAAAAGTGCAGAGATTGAGGTGAAAGGTACTGAGACTGTGGCTGTTCCCCCCCAGGAAGACTGGACGAGCTGTCAAACCAATAGTATGCCTCAGCTATGATTCCCCTGGGAGGCCCGTGGATTCGCCTCTCAATGTGGTCCATAAGGGGGTTTATGTGTCCCAAAGCTCACTGCCCAAACTGAGCTTAGATGCAAATTCCCAGTTGATTGTTCTGCCCTCTAAGTATGGTGCCCCTGTCCCATCAAGTCCCAAAGTCGATAGGAAAGGGCCCCCTTTATCATTGTTCAATGTGCAGGAGGTAATAACCTGATACAGAACCGCAGGGTATATGTGAATAATCTGTGCAATTTATGTGTGATGTATGTAAGCAACACTAGTGAACTATGAATTACAGAAAATGTGTATGGTAAAGTGTTAATGTGTTGACTAATGTCTTCAAAATTATAGGCTTAATCTGCTAATGGTATAGATTTGTAAGATAATTTGCACTTGAAATTATTTTGAAGGTACCCACTTGACGCAGACGCCAAGTTTTTCCAGGCTAGGAAGGGTGTAACCCTCCTACAAATGAAGGTCACTGAAAAGTCTTCCAAGAGCTTGCCTAATTGCTCACTGTCTGGTAGGTGTTCGACGTTTAAGTAGTTTGAATGTCGTTACTATTGAGCGCTTTAAAGCCTCATGTGCTGCCTCTTTAAGTGCTGCCTGTTTGCAGTCATAAGTAGTTTGAATGGGGGATCTGTGTGTTTCTATGCCCAAATCCTGCCCAGGCTGCTGAATCGTCGCTCCAGTTCTGCCGTCGCTAGTGGAGCAGACAGATCCCTGTTGAGACATTTAACTAATTACTGATAAACATTTAGAATGGTAAAGATATAGTGTTTGTTCTAACCTGCCTTCTTTGCAGCAAGGACTGTTCAGTTTAGCTCCACCATTTTGGTCCAGAACTGCCGAACTGGACGAATCAGTAATGGGGGACTCTAAAATGGAGCCTGCTGAAATAGGACTGTATGGATTACCTCTTGGGATTTGTAGTTTTAGACTGTTGGTGCCTTTTTGCAACAGGAGGAGGAGCTCTTACTGTGATTGACAGCAAAACTGCCCAACTGAACCTTTTTTTATCTAAGGGAGATCCCCTGAACTGTCTGCTGGCAAAGAAGAAGTGAGTTGGAGCTTGGAGAGTGAAGAGCTCCAGCTTGTGGAGCTGCTGCCCCATGGGGTAGCGTGGAGATTTGGCGGGAAGGCTAAGTCTGTCATGCCTGCCTGCCTGCAGCTCTCCTGCCTTGGAGAAGAAAAGGGGAGCTTCATTTTCAGACAGTGCCTCTGAATTGATTGCTGATGTGCCCTGAGGTTTTGGCCAGCGAGATTCAAGTTGGAAGCTGCGAAAGAAGGAGCTTGCATAGTTCGATTGGTCGTGTTGTGCAGTAGTTCATGCAGGAGAACTGTGGAAGGCCTGACCTCTGGCCTGCTTGCCTGTTTTCTGCACTGAGAAAAGAGAGAGAGAGAGAGAGAGAGAGAGAGAGAGAATTGTTTTGGTCTAAATCCGAGCTGTGTGCTGTAAGTAAGCTGCTGAATTGGGACCAGGCTTAACCTGTAGAAGACCGAAGATTTTGTTAAACGCAATCGGCCTGTCAGGAACATTAGCTGGCTTTGCGCTCCTGGGTTCTAGCAGTGAATCTGCGATCAGGATCGAGGAGTAGCCTGCCTGGTACAGTAAGCTTTCTTTACATATAAATGTGTGGTGAACTAGAGGGGGGTCGCAATCTGGTTTTCTCCCTAGCTGAGTTGTGTGCTGAAGGCTGGAAGCTGTACCCAGTTTGCATCGGACTGAATCCGCCTGCTATCAAATGCAGTTGGGCACTGCCATGAAGGCCTCATCTCCCTACCCTGCTCCTTCTAGCAATCCAGAACAACCATCATCCATCCTGTTCTCAGCATTGGGTATCATGAGTAGTAAACAGGGTAGCTCCCTGCAACATATCTTTTAAATCACAAGTGTGTCATCTGATTTATACGTTGTGTTGTTTTCATGAACTGAGCCCTCCAGCTCCGGATTACTATCAGTGGGTGTGCACGTTAATTCTTCTTTCTCACAGGGCCCCTACCAGCTACAATGCTGACCTACCCTGGGCAACGGTCCTGGCTAGTCCCCTTTTCCATCATGGGCACCCAGAGAGTGTGACTGATAGGGGCACTGACTGCATGCACAACTGTGATATTTATAGTGTGTTTAAGCCAATTAACCTGATTGCCCCATCCTTGTTATAGCCCCTCTGAATAAATCAGATCTACTTCTTTTTCTGCAATCTACATTGACTATGGTGTCTGTTTATGCCTAAGGTGTTTCATAGCTGTTTTTGTCTTGCATCACCTTATTTTACAGGGGGTCCCCAGAGTCAAGCTGAAGGAACCAGTCCTGGGGGTAAGTGCTAAATCTAGGTGTATGTGTAAAGCCTATCAGGGGTGTTGTGAAGGTAAACATTGCATACTGTGTGGGCCACTAGCAGGAGACAAGGGGGGTCACAGTGTCCCAGAGGGCTGTGGCCTGGTTAGTCAGACCAATACCAACCCTGACCTTTGGGTGGAGACACCCGTCACTGAACCTAGGCCTCTTAACCTGCTACTAGCCAAGCAGGCAGGGGTAGTAGCCCTTGGGATAGTGCCACCTAGGGGTTACACAATGAATGGGGAACACAGAAACCAAAGACAGATAAGAAAACTATAATTCAGCAAAAGAATAGGACTGATGTAGAAGGGGCAAACACATAGTAACTAAACAGACGCCAGAAATCAAACTCTGTGCAAGAAACTGAGGATCAAGAATCTTTGGGGTTCCCTATTGTTAGGTTTATGGAACCTGCCAAGTAGAGATGCAGCAAAATTTTATTTCACCAGCAAAATTCCGGCGAAATCGCTAATTTTGCCATGCAAAATATTTCCCACAATTATGCCTGCAAGGCAAAATTTTGCCGTAAAATTTCGCCTTGCATTACTATTTGGCGAAATAAGGCAAAATAAGGCAAATTTGGGCTTTCCACATGACATCCTCTCTGCAGGTCACATGGGTTGACTATATACAGGCAGGAAGTGAGTGGTTCATTTCCTTTCTGTGTAGCTGGAGACTTGAAGAGGAGAAGCAGGCAGCCAGCAGCAGAGAGTTTCAAAGTAAGATTGTTTTGTGTGCCAGCCATTGATTGTTGTGTGTGTTTTTTACACCTTTTTTGTTTAAAAAGAATATGTTAGATTGTGTTTCTGTTCTTTGTTTATAGTCTCTGTTTAGTGTCTGTAGTGTATTGATTTTGTGTGTGTATGTGTAACTTCCTCTCTCTCTCCTTTTCTGTTAGGAATTTTATTCTTTCCATCAGGATGGATGATAAACAGCAGGTTAAGGTCACTGGGAGTAAGGCACCCACTGTTCACCTTAACAGATGGGTGTTTCAGCAAGAGCATGTCCCCCTCTCCCAACAGGAGCATGAGGCCCTCACTCCCCTGCAGCAGCAGGGGCATTTGGTCCCCACCCCCAGCAACAGCAGCAGGAGCATTTGGCCCCACCCCCAGCAGCAGCAGGAACATTTGCCCCCCCAGCAGCAGGAGGAGCATTTGGCCCCCAACCCCAGCAGCAGCTAGATACTAATGCTACCCCAGCAGGAGCATTTGCCTCCCACCTCCCCCCAGCATAAAGGCTCAGCCATGTGGTGTTTCTTTGATCAAAACACCATCAACATCATGGTGGTGATCTGCAAGCTGTGAGGCAGATCCATGAGAAAGGGCAAACAAGGGGGCCATTTTGGAACTGGTGGCCAGAGGAGCCATCTGTAGAACCACCACACTGCAGAGTGGCTCCAGAAACAACAGAAGTTGGCAACAGCAGGAGGCAGTGGGGCCCAAGAAGAAGAGGACCAGCAGGAGGATGGGGACAGTGGTCAGGTGGAGTCTGGAAGGTGCCGCAGCAGCAGGAGAAAGCAACAGGAGGCAACTGCACTCCTGTCCACCTCACCCCACATCCACTGGTGGCACCAGGTTCATGGTGGTGGTAAACCCTCACAGCCTGCAGCAGCCCCATCTGCTCCACCAGTTAGCCATGAAGACCTGGCATCTGTACGAGCATAGGTGTCCACTCTCCACTGTGATTTTGACGTGTTCCACCAGGAGGTCAAGGGAGACCTCAGAAAAGTAATGGAGAAGCAACAAAAAGTGTCGGACCTTCTTATGGAACTTCATTGTGGGGGGGGATTGGTGGTGGCAGTGGCAGGTCAGAAGAATCTGGGCCTGTTTCTGGCACTGTTTAATTACGGTCTGGAAATGTTAAAAAGGGGCTTGCTAATTTGCAAATGAGTCAGGCTGTGCAGCACCTCAGTTTTCTTCTCTTTTCTTTTTCCTGTGCTTGCTTTGTTAATGTCACTCTTTCCTCATGCACACCCTCTAAAAAATAACAAAAACAAACCTCAAAAAAGAGGAAAAAAAAATTATTTGCTGTGCTCTTCCTCTTTCTATATCCTCATGTTTCTTTTTCAAGTCCAGTGTTTTGCATGTTATTATATAATGTTTATGCTCCCTCTCTTTCCCATCATTTGAGTACCCTATCTTTGCACTTAACCTTCATGTCCCCCATTCTTATAACTGTAACTTACTGTCAGTCCTTTAGTCTGTACCCATACACTGTACCTTTCTTCTTGTTTTATCTTACTCCTTCTATCAACAAATGTCAAGTATATTGCAGTCAAGAATGGAAATGAGAAAGGAAAAGTGTGGCCCACTGGGAATTGAACCTCAGACCCCTGGTATGCCGTTCCAGTGCTCTAACCATTAAGGTACAGGCTCACAATGTTCAGAGTGCCTGAGGAACTTCCTTAAATCCACACATTCCTTTCTCAAATGTGTTGCAATCCTGCAAGTAGGAACAAATTTAGAAATACAAACAGACCACTTCTCTTAGTGCAGTTAAGCTCCTGCAAGGCATATTTTTAAATCAAGGATGGAAATGAGAAAGGAAAAGTGTGGCCCACTGGGAATTGAACCTCAGACCTCTGTTATGCCGTTACAGTACTCTAACCATTAAGCTGCAGGCTTACAATGGTCAGAGTGTCTGAAGAACTTCCTTAAATCCACACATTGTAATGTGTTCATATCAACAACATTTTTTCCCCAAAGCTATGTGGTTCAGGCTGATGTTGTGGACTTCAGTTGTTTTGACTGTGTGAAGCATCAGTCTGAACATGTACCCAACAATCATAGAAACATAAGCACTTTTACCGTGAAGTTAAACATATATGGCCCAGATATTCAAAAGGGTTGCACCATGCGCAATAGGGTTGTGCCTGTGCAAGTCCGAACTTGCTCCATTCTGCCATATTCAGCAGGAGGCAGTTGCACCACAGAAAACATGCTGAGCAACAGCGCAATGCAAATGAATGCATGCTGAACTGGAGAGGGAGGAACCATGCATAAACTGCACAGCCCGATATTCAGCAGGGGCTGTGCAGAGTTATTTGGCGCAACCCCCAACCTGTGCCTGCACAACCTGAGGCAAAAAGGCTAAGTTGAGGGCCACCCACAGGTGAGCTGCTGCATTGCAGGCGCAACACAGCAGCTGCCACCTGTGGCTGGCCTCAACCCAGTCCCTTGCCCCCCTGCAGCCCGATCGCAGGCAGCTGACTGTAAATCCCACCACCACCCCCACTGGCCCGGTCGCGGGCATTGTTTAATCCCCCACCAGCCCGATCGTGGGCGGCAATGTGCTCCCGAGCGTATCCCTGGTGGTCAGTGGACCGAAAAACCCGATCGCGGGCAGTAGTCGTTTAGAAACCCCCTGAAGATAGCCCTGGTGGCTAGTGTCCCTCACCCCACCCACCCATGAAGCCCACCACCCGCTCCCCCAGCGGCCGGGAGCATCCCACCATCTGCTGCCCGCCCGCCGACTGACTGCCCGGTAGGCTGCATGCCCATTGGTGCAGAGCAAGAGCCAATGGGCATGGAGTTATACCGTACATGACAGTCAGATTTGTGAATGAATACATTCATTCATTCACAAACTGGATTGTCTTAACGGTATGAGCCACGCCCATTGGCTCTTGCTCTGCACCACTGGGCGTAGCCCTACCGGCAGTCAGTCGGCGGGTGGCGGGCGCCAGGCGGGTGGATGCTGCCGCCCGCCGCCGCCGGGGAGCAGGATGGTGGGGCTTCGTGGGTGGGTGGGGTGGGGACACTAGCCACCAGGGCTATGCGTTGGGGTTTTTAATGACTACCGCCTGATCGGGCTTTTCGTCCACTGGACCACCAGGGATGAATTCAGAAGAAGGGGGTGTTTATTAGACAACCACTGCCCGCGATTGGGCTTTTCGGTCCACTGGACCACCAGGGATATGTTCGGGGGGGAGCCACATTGCTGCCCACGATCAGGCTGGTGGGGGGGATTAAACTATGCCCGTGATTGGGCCAGTGGGGGGTGGTGGTGGTGGGGATTGTACACTGTTTCACCCTCGATTGGGCTGCAGGGGGCGTCGGTCCCCGACGGCTGCTGCCTGGCAGGGTGCCAGGCGCAAGTCCTCGGGGATCGGCACACCTGCATGCTAATGGCATGAAAATGGGGCCATAATCAGATGCAAATGGCCCTCCCTGCACCTTGCATGAATTATGGCCCCATTTGCATGTCACCGTTTGAATATGGGAATTTTGCACATGGCGCAATGGTACTTGCGCCACCGCAAGTTGAATGCTCCATTCTGACCACTTGCGGTGGCGCAAGTTCCACTGCGCCATGCACGGTGGCTGTGGTCAGGCGATATTCAGCGAGCTGCTCGGGCGGGTGTAACCCTTGAATATCGCTCTGGACACACCCCTGTGCAAATATTGTGTGCAGCGCAAGGGCTTGCGCCACAAAATAGCACAGTTTGAATATCCAGCCCATATATGTTTTTGAGCTTAAAAACAAGTGTCCCCTGGCCTTGCCTCCCACAAATGTTAACTAGGTGTCTCTCTCTCCTCAATCCATAATGTTTAGTCCCCCCACTGCCCCACCACAGCCTCTTGCTGCCATACTGTGCAGAGCAGGCAAGATAAGATGAGAAATATGACAGAAGAAATGGTACATAAAATTGAGACAGAAATGTGGTCTGAATCAGGATGTGATGTGTTGCCCCAGCCCCCACCCAGACATTAAGTTGCTGTTTTCCATGTTCAGCAATGATTTCAGTCTGAAACTCAGTGCTGCCAGTACCAAACAGGACCTACAAATCCAGAAATGTTTCCAAAAAATTGTTACAGTAAATTCAGACAGAAATCAGGTCTCAGCCATGTTGTTATGTGGCACCCAAGCCACCACCCGGACCAAATGATGGTCTTTGGTGTACTGTTTACAACTGGGTTTAGGCCACATCTTGTTTGTGCTAGTGCAGCACAGGCAGTACATGTCCAGAAATGTTTACTAAAAAATGTTACATCAAATTAAGACTGAAATCTGGTGTCAGCCCAGATGTTTTAAGGTGCCCCCCCCACTCTCAGACACTAAAATGCTGTTTTGGCCACTGTTTACTATTGGTTTTAGTCCACATCTTGTTTCTGCGAGTGTAGCACAGGCAGTACATGTCCAGAAATGTTTCCTAAAAAATGTTACATCAAATTAAGACTGAAATATGGTGTCAGTCCTGATGTTTTATTGTGCCTCCCCCCACCAGCACTCAGACATTAAAATGTTGTTTTGTCCACTGTTTACTATTGGTTTTAGGCCACATCTTGTTTCTGCCAGCACAGTACAGTCAATGCACGTCCAGAAAGGTTTACCAAAAAATTGCACAGTACATTAAGACCTAAATCAGGTGTTAGGCATGCTGTTATATGTTGCACACCTTCTACCTGGACCAAAACATTTTGTTTGGCCCACTGTTTACCAATGTTTTATAGCCTAATCATGGTGTTGCACTGCCTAACATGGCCCAGAAATCCAGAAATGCTTCCAAAAAAATTGCACAGCACATTCAGACAGAAATCAGGTGTCAGACATGCAGTTACATGGTTCAATCCATCATGAGGACCCAAATGTGCTGTTTTCTACACCGTTTAAATGGTTTTCAGTTCTTACCGTGGTGCTGCCACTGTCTATCATGGCCCAGAAGTCCAGAAACGTTTTCCCAAAAATTGCACAGTACATTCAGACAGAAATCAGGTGTCAGACATGCAGTTACATGGTTCACATCCATCATGAGGACCCAAATGTGCTGTTTTCTGCACTGTTTAAAAGTTTTTCAGGCCAAACCATGGTGTTGCCACTGCCTAACATGGCCCAGAAGTCCATAAATGTTTCCAAAAAAATGTTACAGTAACTTCAGACTGAAATCAGGTCCCAGCCATGATGTTTTATGGCGCCCAAACCCCCACCCGGACTAAACGATGGTCTTTGGTCCACTGTTTACAATTGATTTTAGGCAACATCTTCTTTCTGCGAGTGCAGCACAGGCAGTACATGTCAAGAAATGTTTCCAAAAAAATGGTACATTCAATTCAGACAGAAATCTTTTCTGAGCCATGATGTTTTATGGTGCCCCACCACCAACACCACCACCAAGACATTAAAATGCAGTTTTGGCAACTGTTTACAATTGGTTTTAGGCCACACCTTGTTTCTGCGCGTGCAGCACAAGCAGTACATGTCCACAAATGTTTCCTAAAAAATGGTACATTAAATTCAGACTAAAATCTGGTGTCAGACAAGCAGTTACATGGTTCACATCCACAAAGGACTCTAATCTGCTGTTCACTGTACCATTTAATATGGTTTTCAGGCCTAACCATGGTGCCGCCATTGCCTGACATGCAACATAAGCCAGTTTGCCACGGTGAGAAAAATAAATCCTCCTGCAAAATGGTCCTGCTACTTAAAGTTGCACTTTCTTCCTCATGTTGCTGGTTTCTCAATTTATTGTGAACTGTGGAACTATCATTACACAATAATGCTGCCCTGGTTAGCTCTGTTGGCTTTGTGTTTCTAAGTCAGTGTGGATTGAATGACATTTTGTATGCTGCTGCTGTTGCCTGTAGCTGCTGCCTGCTGCTCTGACTAGTTGTCACAAGAAGTAATGCTTTGTCTGCTTCATGGGGAGCCTCTTCATATAGTCAATTGATGCTGCTGCTGCTACACACTTAAATATCTGTTTTTTTTTTTTTTTTTGAGTGCAAGAGACGGGGACTAGTGGGTTGCTATTGGGACGTCTTGAGTTCTTATATGTTTGTACTTATTTTATACTATCTAGTGTGCTGAGGAGTACATCATTATGACATACATGCCAGGATTTGGATACAGGATGTTGGAATGCATCACATTTCACATTGCACAAGAACAAGGTAAATATTGAATTTTTCATTACTGGGAGGGATAGGTGACTGCAGCTTGGATATCTGAGTTGAAGTGTAATTGTATTATTTTTTTTTTCTTTTCTCAACATGCAGGAATTCAAGTGCTGTTAACTCCAGGTGCACTGTTGGTGCTGCTACTGTTCAATATGTGTGCAATTCATTAACATGTGGTAAGTGTTTCTTAATTTGTGATGGTCTTTGGTGGGCAGGTGGTGGAGGAGGAGGTGGTTGAGGCCGGGTTGGTGTGAGGATGGTGGATATGGTTAAGTATTAAGTTTGTGGTTACTGCAGTACAGAAATGTCAGATTTCAACAGTAACTATCTTCTATATGGGCCTGTCAATATTCAGGACTTTCATTGCTGGGGTGCGTCTGTTAACTCCTAATCTGGATGCTGGCTGTGCTCATCAGACATAGTCTGTTCATGTCGAGGGTTCCAGTTTAACAGCCATTCCCTGATGTGAGTATATGTTCATGTAATGATGGTGGTGGGGGAGGGCACCTAGTTTTAACAATGCTCAAAATGTCTTCTTTTTTTCTTATTGCCAGGTACAAAGTACTTCAATTGGAATGGTTGCTTAGTTTTCTGGTGGACATTTGCTGATGCATTCCATCTCTGTATGGCATTGGTGACTAAATACAAATCTTCCATTCTGTTGTGTGGACGCTGGATCGAGGTGCTGCACCTGCGAGGTGTGGGCCACTGCTGACAACTAAAAACATACGTCATCATCATCAATGGAAACGTTCAGCTCACGTGCAGCAGCATGATTGGGGTGTACTTTGAGCGCTGCTCAAACACACTCTTCAATGTGGGCTGCATCTTGGGAGCGGGTAGACAAAAACACTTTACTTGTGCCACCAATGTTGTTCTTCTTCCACGACTTACACGTGCTTGACACAGCTGACATATCGCCACGGTGTCATCAGCTGCATCAAGCATGAAAAAATCATAAACTAGGGACTTTGCACCTCTAGATTTGACACAGAACTGACACTTGGACAGCAGGGCCAAAGGTGTGGAAGTTTTTGCTTTTTGTGCCACTTGTGTGATATCCAGCATGCTACATTTGGGAGGTGGGGTGACTTGACTTCTTGTTGTAGGCTTGCAGATATCCTCATCCTCAGTCTTGTCATCTAGATGGGCTACATCTTCATCCTTCATCCTTCATCTTTTTCACTTCTGGCTCCCACAGGAGACCCAACACCTCATCATCATCTGTACCAAAACATATTACTGTGTAACCCGTTATTTTAGTTGTAAAAAAATATTCACTTTATCCGCGGGACACTAATATTGCGTGGACATATGTTTACAGCGAGAATTTGTTGACTGCAGATAAATCACATACGTGTGTGCCAAACAAACGATGTTTGTTACTTTGCCTGGTTGCCGTGCAGGCGCTCATATCGTACAATCGTTAGTTGTCATTCATTTTTGTGCTGTGTGATTTTGTGCTTTAAAACATTATTTATTTATTTTACTGGTGTTGGGTAACTAATATTCATTCATGGCGCTTTTACCATTTAAAATGGAATGCTCATATTCATGGGGATACTGTATTTTGTGCTTTCCGGGCTTCTGCTTCTGCTTATATTGCGCTCATATTCATTCATGGGGTTATTTTTGGGTTTTGTGCTTTGTGTGCTTCTGCTTTGTGCTTTGTGCAAGTAAAATGTAACTTTTATTAATTGATTTTTAAAAGAAGGCATTGGAGTGCTGAAGGAGGCGTGCTTGATATTACTGTACTTCTTTTTTGTTTAGTAATTGAGACACTTGGCATGAGCTTCTGTTATCCCCGCCTGCTGGAACCCCTTGATTATGTCCTCTTCTCTCTTTCTCTCCAAGTGTGCTTATGCTGTCTACCAACCACTGAGCATTTTTAATTTTCAGCATTTGCATTCGGAGGTCGATGCTGATATCACCATAAGCACGACCATTCCATAGTTGCTCAGACACAATATTAGCATACCAGGTAGTGAAATGTTGCTTCAGTTGATCTTTAAAAATCTTATTGACAGTTAAATCCAGTGGTTGTAGTAAATCAGTACATGAGGCAGGCACGAAAATGGGAATGTTGGCATTATGTTCCAGAGCTTGTAGAACATCTTCAGTCATGTGCCCCCTGAACAGATCTATTACTAGCAAGGATCTTTGTTCATCTGGAAGGTCCATCCGTTTCTTTATTTTCTATACATAAGGGACCAAAACCTCTGAAATAAACTGCGGCATAGTAGCGTTACAAGCCCAGTGATTCTTGGAGTGACTAATTAACCATCTCTGGGGAAATGTAAAGGCAGGATGGCAGTTATTGGTTTTTCCCTTGTAGATGATGTGGGGGGGGTAGGAGTTCCCCAATCATGGAAGCAGCTAGGATGACAGATACCTGCCTCTTGTCCCCTAATCCCAAGACCTCCACCTGCTTGGAGCTAGTAGCTGCCATAGTCCATTGGCTACATGGCACTAACTGTACTCCTGTTTCATCCAAGTTAATCACCAGAGCTGGTAGGATAAGTTCCTGGCTACAGGCTGTGGAAATCCTTTCTAGAAATGTGGACTTCAGTTGTGGGAAGTCAAGTGGTGTTTTACGAGCTGCTTTTGTGGCCTTACGTTTAGAAAACCCCATGCAGCTCAGTAATTTCCAACACCATTGTCTGCTAAAAGTTAACTGCCCACCATTCTCTGCCAGAAGGTCAGGATTGTGTGCCTTTACCATACCAGAGGCAATTGCAGAAACAACTCTGGCATTAACAACAGCACCCTCTGACTGTAAACTCTTTATGATGTTACGCAACTCCTGCTCCACATCATCAAGGAGCAGGGTAGGACATCCATGAGGCTGCTTAGGCCACTGAGGAGTAAGTTTGGTAGGGCCTGGGATTTTTGCCAGCTGTGCAAGGTAATATTTTTTTTAAACCACGAATAGTGCTCTCCTTTATGGTTGCTGTGTACTTTTTGCTGTAAAACCACACAGCATTCATAACCCCATTATCTACTGCATACTTCCCAACTTTGAACCATACCTCAGCTGTGTACTTAACGTACTTGGTTCTTCGCTTTTTCACCGGAGGCTCTGAGAGTTCTGCCACTACAGCCTCAGCAACTGTCAAAGGGACTGCTGCAGTTTGACTCAAATTGACAGCACAAAGCAGCTCCCTGGACAAGTCTCACTTCACAGCCGGTTTCTTGTTAAGCCAGGACAGTAGTGACATGTTTCGCAAGTACATGAGGTATTTTCAGTAGTTCAGTAGTTCAGGTATTAGGTTCCACTAATGCTCAGCTAAGTCAGACACAAAAACAGCAATGAGTCCCAGCGTCTCTACTGCTTCGTTTTGTGCTTTTGCGATTTTGGGATTTTGACAGCTGACTTCCAGGTTGCAAAAATAACTGATGGAGCACTAATATAAGGTAATGCCAATTACTCTACAATTCTACACCATGCGGAAATTTGTTTGCACGGATATTTTGCATTATACAGTATATCCTCCTCCTCATCTCTATCGCTATCTACTGCCAGACAAACATTTCCCTTCTCTGTCATCTCCTCACTGTGGGTGGGGGGCTGACTTTCTTTATCTCTTTCTCCAGGAGAAACAGACTGAAGCTAGACATTATCACACTCACCACCATCAGCTCCTCCTTGAGCAGGAACAACAGTCACACTGACAGCTTTTTCAACCTCCTCCTGGACCTCTGTGCTTCCACTAGTGTGAGTGTCTCCCTTATTCCCAGTATCATCCCCAACAAGCATACTAGCTACAGATTGGTCAGTAAAAATATGAGTCACAGACTTGAAGCCACTTCTGACTTAGACTTTGCTGCTACTGGCTGCCATAGAAGCAGTGGAGCCCACAGAGGACACTGATTCAGAATCAGACATAGGTTTGCTTTTCCAACAGACTTCTTTGAGCCACGTCCCACCCTGGCACCCTTACCTGAAGTTAAACATCTCTTGGCAGGCATAGTTATATGCTTATTTCATTTGGCTTCCTTTGGAACTGTTTTATTTTATATTTCTATTAAATAAGTGTGATTTAGCACCTGCAGTGCTATCTACAAAGGGCAAACAGAAATAAAAACAGATAGCTGCATTGTAGTGTATGTGCATATAACTACCTACAACTACAACCGCTGCTGTAACCTATTCGAGAGTGAAAACACTATTTTATTTTTTCAATTACAAGAAACATGAGTTAAGTAACATGGGATAACAGGAGGACAAAAGTAAGAGACTTTCAATACAAAACTGATAGAGAACACCACCACAACAAGGTTGTGCAGTAAATCTGAAAAGAATACTTAAGTAGTTCTTAATCAAGTGTTAGTTTTTAAATGTAATGATTATTACACAACTTGATAATAACTGGGTAGGTGCTGGTAGGGTCACAAAAACTAACCTGTAAACCAACCGCACAGAACACCTCTCAGTCAAAATATGAACTACAGTCTGGATAAGTGGTGTCTGGATAAGGCAAGTACTGCAATATGTTAGTACTTACTAAATACAGTTTTGGCTTACAGCTATATCAGATGGAAGGGACAAAAAGATTTGAAATGAAAAAACAAAATCAGCTCCAAAACTCACGCAGGGACCACCACTATCTTGAAAACTATGTAGTTTTTTACATAGTAGGTCAGGTAGTAAACAACAGTGGTGTGACAGGGAGGAAAGTGTTAATATGGTAAGCAAATTAAATAGAAAAACAGGAACACTGCAATGCAGAGACTAGATCACAATATTGATTTCTGTGAGCAATTCAACAATGCAGCGTACCTGGATATGAACAAGTTAAGTGGTCAATTTACATGAATACTTTCAATCAAAAAAATAAATCATAAAAGTGATTAAGCAAAGGGAAACAGGAACATAACTACTCAGTCAGAATGTAGTAACTGTTCAGATAAAGTTACCCAAAAAAGGATCACTATGTAAGAAAAATATAACAAATAATGGCACACAAACAAAAATATTAAGACTTAAAAGAAATTACAGAAACTCACTCACTATTTGTGAGAAATCTATCAAATATTAGGAACTAGCCTGCTCTACCTTCACACACACACACACACACACACACACACACACACCATGGTCGACCCTCCCCCACTCAACTGACTCACAGACACAGACACAGAGAAAACTGAAAACACTACCTAAGTTTAACTAAGTATTATCCCAAGATACAAAAACAAAAAAAGGTTCACTAGCAGCACTAGGAACTAAATTGAGATTTTCAGAGCAATTAACTCTCAAAAATCACAAATAAAGAGGTTTTTGAAGGGTTTATTGGGTGTGATGCACCACACTGAACTGCTCTCCCACTCAACAGACAATATACTGTGCAGGAAGCAGCCTGCATGTGATATTTCAGCTATCTACCCACAATGCATTGCAATTTTGCTGGCGGAATTGAAAAACATTGGCGAAATTAAGGATAATGGTGAAATTTCACCTTACGCAAAAGTGGAATTGGGTGAAATTGGGGCAAAATTTCACATTACGTGAAAGTGGAATTGGAGGCAAAATTAAGTTTTGCCTCGGTAAAAATCTTTGCGTCAATTGGAAATTATGCGAAATATTTTGCTAGGTGAAATTTTCCAATTTTGCACATCTCTACTGCCAAGTGGCTTACCCTAGAAAAGAGAAACCACATTAAACAACTAAAAGATATTTTAGAAACTGATTTTAAGGTCAATATACAGATGGATGAGATAGTAGATGTTAAAAACACAAATATTGAGTCTGCCACAATAATAGATGTGTATTTTGCATTTTCATAAACTGCCAGTTACAGTATGTCTGGCTTAATGTACAAATAGTTCAGGGCAGAGACATCTTTACCACCTTTCCAAATAGATATTTATTTAACATAGAAAGAGTTAATTAGAAAAAAAACTGATGAACGAATATGCTTAAGCCTATTTGGAATGGATTACATAAATAAAGAGAACGGCAACAAATTTACAGGGACTATTTGCAGTATGTTGAGAAATTTTCTCAGAATTCAGTTAGGAAAAGAAGGAATAATATCAGCAAAAAGAATGAACACTGATAGCCAAATTGACATACTAGTAAAAAGAGAGAAATTGCAGACCTGATTATGAAAAAAGCAAGCATACTTGATCAGATGGGTTTAAATCTGATTGAAACAGACCTGCTAGTTACACAGAAATGCTCTCAAGAGTCAAAGATACAAAAGGAGACAGAACGTACTGCCCTAGCTGATACAGTACTACATTAGAATAGGACATATTCACTGTACATACATTTTCACTATATTCACTGAAGTGCTCAGAAGCGTGAAAATAAAATTATGCTAATTAGCACTTTCTCCATTAAGGTGAATGGAAGACTTTTAATTTAGAGTGAAAATAAATTTACATAAATATGGCCACTTTATGGCTAGTTCTAAATAATATTGACTTATTCTTTTCCTATACTACAGTAGTACTGGCAGATTATAGTGATTGACAAGAACTTATTATTAATGACTCTGCTGTAAACCATAAACAACAATGTTGTGCACAATATCAGGTGGCCAAATGCATGAATATAATATCATGGAATGTTGCTGGTATATTTAGTAAGCTTGCTGATAATGATTGGAAGAATTCTGTAAAGATAGCAGATGTACTAATTTTTCAGGAAACAAGGCATACCCCTGAGGATAGTATTGACATAAATGGGTATGAAGTGTTTCAAGGCCCCGAAGAAAAAATACCTAAACTACTATAAATAAACACTCAGGAGGTATGGCTACCTATGTTAAGGTAGGAAGTTCTAAACAGGATGAAAGTGTACAAAGTTCAGCAAATTTTGTAATTCATTTTGTTAGCACTGTAAAACATAGTTTGCTGCTGATAAATGTGTACATACCACCAGAGAATTCAAAATGTTATCACTCAGACATTTGGAATAAACTTAACAGTACCATAACAGATATAGGGCTAGATATTCAAAACTTTGCCCTGGGCCTAAATTAGCACTGCCTGGCGTGCTAAATTAACCCGGAACAAATAGTCTGCCATATTGAAAAGGGATAGCCCTGGTGCTAAACCTGTTGAATATAACATGCTAAGGAAGCCAGCCAAACTGAACTGGAAGTGCAGTGCTAAAATAGCCCAGGAAATAAGACAGCTCTGAATACAGCAACAGGGAAGTGCAAACTGCAATGGCAGCCCAATGGACACAGAGGTGGAGCTAGTCACAGCTGCAGGTGGAGGACAATGTGTGTAATTGAAAGAGGTGTTTCGCACCAACTACAAAAAACAAAGCAGGCCACACACTGCAGAACTGTGCTATGCTGATGTGAGGTTTGCCCAGGGGCTAGGCTGATTGCACAGTGCTAAGACATTAGCCTGGTGCAAACAGGTTAGCCTGGGTCAAAAGTTTTCTATATTCAAAGCACATATGCAAATGAGCCTAGTTAGGTAATCTGTGGGCAAACAGTCACATTTGCATCTCATTATGTGCTGCTTAGCATAATGTTCATGTGGTTTGCCTGGTGCTACTGCATGGAGCACACAGCTCCACCTCTTGGTTGGAATGGAAGTACAGGCTGGATACTGCAGGATATAGGTGTAGGCGAGCACAAGCAGTGCATACAACCCACCCATGCATCACTACAGAGAAGTCTCTCTATATATATATATATAGAGAGAGAGAGAGAGAGAGACAGAGGATACATAATGGGCATTAATGTGATATGGATAATATTTTCACTCCTGCAGAGTGAGCTCTGGATACTCACAAGTGCCAAAGGCATGAGTCAGAGTATGCAGATCTCATGATGCAGGAGTGAGAATATTATCCATAGCACACAATCTACCCATTATGTGTGCAATTTATACAGTGGGGGGTGAGAGCTTCTGAAGTAGTTATGTTTTCCTGTTAGCTCTTGGGTATGTTTTTAAAGGTGACTAGTTCAGAGTGAGACACAGTGTGGATAGAGAGGTTGTGAGAATCAAACCCAGGTCTGGTGAGTTGGGTGTATCAAGCTTGTTCAAAGCTCATTACACTAACCTCTAGGCTATACTGAGAGCACTGTTTGATTGTGTTCTGAGTGTGTTTAAGTGTTTATGAATGGGCTGGGAGTGTTACACACAGTATGAGAAACAGGTGAATGTTTTCATTTCATTTCATTGTTTATTTGGAAAATACCTTTGAGTCAAGGACTCTTTTTCAAAAGTTCCACATCAGAACAGGTACAACATGGAGAACAGAACAGAGTAGTAGAGCAAGAGGACACAAGCAACAATGATGGTTCAAGAAATACAGTAAAAGGGTAACATTCAATGTATTTGTTTTCAAGAACCATTACACATATAATCTTCACTAAGTAGTTAATTCCGGGAAGTCAGGTGGAGGGGGGTCAGAAACAGCCAGAGGCCTTAGTCAGATGAGAAAGGGAGCTGGGTTGGGCTAGGTTCCATGGCAATCACAGGGATTGGAGGACTGTAGATGATTCCTGAGGTAGGCTTTATAGGTGCCTATTCATGTTTGTGAGGGCACTAGGTAGGTTATTTATCCAGGTAGGGGCTCAAAAACCAAAGGACCTTTGGCATAAGGAGGTGGGGCAGTGGGGGAACCATGAGAAGTTGCCTGTTTGCGCTACGGGTGTGCTGGTATGACGGGGCCCATTGGATAAGCGGTGAGAGACCGGGCAGGAGGAAGACCGAGGGAAATCTTTTTGGCCATGAGGCAAGTGTGAAACCTGATTCTGTTATCGAGGTTGAGACAGTTAGTGGCATTATATAGGGTGCATGTGTGCGTCAGCCGATCACAGCCCAGGATGAGGCAACAGGCTTTGTTGAGGGAGAACCGGAGCTTAGTCTGGGCCGACGAGTTGGCAGCCCTATAGATCAGGATGCCATAGTCGAGAAGAGAGAGAGAGAGAGAGAGAACCGAAGAGACTGCTAGGTGAAGGGCATCTGGAGTAAGACAATGTTTAAACTGGTAGAGGAGGCCAAGATGGATATTGAGGGCAGTAGACAATTGATGAATGTGTTGGTGGAAATTAAGGTTCGGGTCGAATGTGATGCCCGGGTATTTAAAAGAGTCCACTTGTTCGAGTGGGGTCTGGTTGGCAGTTAGGACTTGGGGGAAGTGGGCTTTCTTGGAATTAAGGGGGTGTGAGAAGAACATAACATAACCTTAGTCTTCTTATAGTTTAGGATGAGGCTTTGTGAAGTAAACCATTTTTCTGCATCCCTGAAGGAGGGTGGGAGAGAGAGGTGGAGCTGGGTAGGGTCAGGTTGGGAGGAGTAAAGGACAGCATCATCCACATAGAGTAGGAGGTTGTCTGAGCAGGACTGAGGGAGGGTGTTTAGGAAGAGACTGAATAGTAAGGGTCCGAGAATGGACTCCTGTAGGACACCGGAGCAGACTGGCAGTCTGCTAGATAAGGTTGTGCCAATTTTGACCTGCTGGAAACGGTCCACCAAGTAGTCCGAGAACCATCAGAGGGCATCTTGCGAGAGATCAATTTTGTTGAGGGTAGTTACTAGGACGGAATGATTGACGGTGTCAAATGCTTTGGTGAAGTCAATGAAGATAGTGTCAGAGATATGACCTATGTCTAGGGCGGTGTGGAGGTGAGTGGTGAACTCGAGTAGTGTGGTAGTCATACTGTCACCTTTGCAGAAGCCATGTTGCTGCTTTCAAAGTATTTTGTGTTTGTTGAGTGGTCTGTGAGTTGATCTGAGACAATGCGCTCAAGTGCCTTGGATAGGGGAGGGAGAATAGAGATGGGTCGATAGTTGTTGATGGATGTACAGTCTCCACCTTTAAATACAGGGATAATGGAGGCAGATTTCCAGCGCACAGGGAATTTTCCAAGGCTTAAAGAACAGTTGATAATGTGTGTGAGGAGGATAAGCACCTCAGGAAGGGTGAGCCGCATAAGTCTCAGGTCTAAGAAGTCACTACTGTACTGGGAGTGGCTTATGGCTTTTTTGAGGTAAGGCTCTGCAGACCTGGGGGAGATGCAGCGTAAGTGAAATGGAGGGTGGGATGGGGGGAGGTGGGATTGTAGACTGGGGTGGATCATAGAAATTGCAAGGGAGGACATGGCTGAGGTTGGGGAAGGCGGTTTTGAAAGCTGAGGCTATTCAAGTAGGATCACAGGTTGGGGCCCCATCAACCAGGATTTGCATTGGGGCAGGGTTTATGGCATTGCCGCAGATGTCCTTTATATTATTCCAAAATTTGCACCCAGAGCCCCAGGTGGAGGTTAGGGCGGATTTGTAGTACTCAGCCTTGGCTTTGTGCATGGACCATGTGCAATTGTTCCGGGCCTCTCTGTATTTCTGTCTTCAGCTAGCCGACCAGTCCCATTGGTGAGGTGCCATAGGGAATCCCTGGTCCACATCAGGGCCAGGGGGTGGTCAGAGATCCAGGAAGCTGGGTTGCCTTTGACCATCCTTTTGGTAAGAGGGGCGAACATGTCACAGAGGGCATTGAAAGAATGAATGAAGAGAGCAAGGGCTCCGTCTGGGTCGAGGGTGTTGGTTATGAATGACCAATCCATGGCACTGAGATGAGCTTTTAGAAGAGCAAGTTTACCAGGACCAAGTTTACATTGTAGGATAATTTTCAGGGGGGATTTTGGTGCCTTGCCAGACCAGGAGAATAAGACCTGGGAGTGGTCACTGATCGCATTTGGAAGTACTGTATTGATTGTGATTTTGAGGGGGCAGTTTGTGAAGACAAGGTCCAGTAGGAAGGAGGACTCTGTGCGCGTGTTTAGCCGGGTGGGGGAAGGGACTATTTGAGTAATTTCCTGGGCATTAGCAGCATCAATGTATGGGGTGGCAGACTTAGAGAGCCAGTTGATATTGAAATGTGTTTGGCCATGCTAATTAAGTTAGTTTCAGCAAGCAGTGAGGAACAGCAACTGTGAGGCACTATTTAGATTGCAGGTTTTCTTGAACTTAAAATAACATAGCAATAGGATGGGAGTTTTACAAACCATGTGGAAAACAGCTAAATGTCCCTTGCAGTGTTAATTGAGTTACTTGCAAGTAGCAGTGAGAAACAGAAAGTGTGAAGCACTGTTATTTAGAATGCAGGATTTTTTGAAAATGTAGTAATGGGTTGGGAGTTTTACAACACTGTGGAAAACAGATGAATGTCCTGTGCAATATTAATTGAGTTACTTGCAGGTAGCAGTGAGAAACAGATTTGTAAAGAAGTTCAATTTAGTATGCAGGCTGGAGTGAGTGAGTGGTGACATCAGCAGAGTATATATATTTGTCAGATATTTTAACTCCGGTGAGGTCGTCAGATATCACACTCCAGTGGAAATAACCTAGTTTATCACACTGATATTGCTCTCACCCCCATTGTGTGTGTGTGTGTGTGTGTGTATATATATATATATATATATATATATATATACATATATATATATAATAGTGGTACGGTAGTGCCACTGTAGTTAGGTTGAGACCCCATTTAAGGTTAAATCTCAAATTGTGCACCTTAATAACTTTGCAACCATACAACAGATTTGCCTGAAATTTGGAATGCATGGTCTGGTACCATAGATCTCTGGATCTGGCAAGTTGTGTTATGGTCAGATGTATGGTTGTGTAGCTACAGTGCACCAAAAAATACATAAATTATGGATTTTTGCACATTTCTTTGCTTGCAACTACAACCCGCACAGTTTGTGTGATACGTACAAAGACTTAGGAACATGCAGCCAGGATCCCTGATGTCCCTTTCAAAGATTTCGTGAAAAAATATTAAACGGTTCAAAAGTTATGAAAAAAAAACTGAATCCCATTACAGTCTATGGGAAAAGTTACCAACAAATGCGACACTTTCGCAAATTACCCTTTTACTTTCATGAGTCAGCCATTTTTACTTTTCAGTTACAGCTCAGAAAAATGCTTGGCATTTAAATTTGGGATCCTCTAGGAACCCGATTCTTGTTGTGTTCACCTAGTCGAGTCCTAAGGATGCTAGCCATATCTTTTTTTTTTGGGGGGGGGGTTAAACACCCCAGAAATATGTTTTTAAAATTTTTGTAAAAAGTAGTGTCACAATGTACTTTCGCAAATGCGACACTTTCGTGATTTCTTTTGCTAAAGTGTCATGATTTGTGAAAGTAATTTAAGAGAGTATGGTCAAAATAACAAGAAATCTTTGCCATCCTGCTCCAAAACAACAATTTGGTCTTTTGGGTTGAAATTTGCAGGGCAGAAAGCCAACATCCCACAGATGTGTCTTTTGGTGGTTTGGTGCCAAAATATTACTGGGCTGCAGATTTATGGCATGCAAAGTTAATGATTTTTCTGAAAACGGTTCACAATACAGACTTTTTGTCACAAAAACACTTAGTCCCCTGCTGGGGGGCTAAGTGCACAAATAGCCTGGAAAGTCATAAATAATATGAGATAAAAAAAATTTTTTCTGTGTCATACGGTTCCCGAGACATAAGCAATTTAGTATTCCAAGTGCTCATTTTCTGGTCTGAGGGCCATTATTATGCCCACATTCTTTGTATTCACTGTGCTTCTGAATGCACCTTATTAGGACACATAGCATGTACGTTTGAGTCACTTTTACCTTTAGCATTTGAGTTTACATTTCCGCTTGTGTTCCCATTACCGTTTGCATTAGCGTTTCCATTTGCATCACCATGTGCGTTACCATTTGCGTTTGTGTTTGCACTTGCATTTGCATGACCATTTGCATTACTGTTTACTTTTGCGTCACTGTTGGTGTTACTGTTTGCGTTTGTGTTACCATTACCGTTTGTGTTTCTGTTACCATTTTCATTAGCTTTTCCATTTGCATCACCATGTGCGTTACCATTTCCATTTGCATTTGTGCTTGCATTTACGTTTTCGTTTGTGTTACTGTTTCCTTTTGTATCACTGTTGACATTACCGTTACCATTTGCATTTGCGTTTTCTCTTTGCATTACCGTTTTCATTTTCCTTATCATTTGCATTACCATTTGCATTTGCATTTCTGTTACCATTAGCGTTTGCATTTGTGCTTGCATTTCCATTACTGTTTGCTTTACTGTTTCCTTGTGCGTCACCTTTGGTGTTACCATTACCATTTGCATTTGCATTTCCGTTTGCATTACTATTACCATTTGTGTTTTCATTAATGTTTGTGTTACCATTTGTGTTTGCGTTTATGTTTGCACTTGCATTTACGTTTGTGTTACTGTTCCTGTTTGCGTTTGCGCTTGCGTTTATGTTTCTGTCACCATTACCGTTAGCATTTGCTTTGCCATTTGCATTACTGATTGCATTTCTGTTTGCGTTACCATAACAGTTAGTGTTTGTGTTTGACTTCACGTTTGCGTTCCTGTTACACTTACTATTAGTGTTTACGTTTCAGTCACCATTACTGTTACTGTTACCGTAAGCGTTACTGTTATGGTTATTATGCAGAAATTGGTAACATGGTGACTATTTATAGTGCACATTCTCAAAAAGAAGGGAAAATTCATGGCAAAAAACTCTGTTAATGCATCAGTTAGGGTTATTCCACAGAGACAAAAGCAGGGAAATTCGGTGTTAGGGTTACCACCCCTTGTACCCCTCGCCCACCCCAACCCCACCAACAGGCATTGGGGTGTGCATTAGAGTCGTCAGGCCTAACTCTCACCCCATTCTCCACACACTTCACCACCTCAGCTTCTTTACACATGGGATGAGGTGAGACTTAGCCAATGACAACAACACACCTCAATGCCTGTTGATGGGGTGGGGTGGGTGTTGGGTTCAATGGGTGGTAACCTAACACTGAATGTCCCTGCTTTTCTCTCTGTGGAACAACCATAACAATGCATTAATGGAGCTTTTTATGAATATATATATATATATATATATATTATACATAGAGATTATATATATATATATATATATATTATATAGAGAGATAATATATATCTATATCTATATCTATATCTATATATATATATATATATATATATTATATATATATATATATATATATATATATATATACTGCCTGTGTCCATATGTGCCCTGAAGACAGCCCCCCCAGGCCCCCAACACCAAAATAGGCACCCCACAATGGTTGTGGGTGCAATAACAGTAGGGTGATGCAAGAATGCATGGGACAGGCATAAGGCACTCCTGGTGGAGGGGGTGGACATAGGCTGTAGATTAACTAGGATTTGCAGCATATCCATAATGTAGGGAACTGGGCAGACTGGGCAGGCCAAGCAGTCCTTTTCTGCTGTCAAGGTCTCGGGTCTTATGTGTGTGAATTACAGTCCCTTGTAGTCTAGTGGTCTCCCTAACCCCTCAGCATGATTCCTGGCTCCCATTCTGTGAAAGAAATATGAACTTTCAAGTGGACCCCCAGCATGGTCCCTGACTCTCGTTCTGTGAAATGAATATGAAATTCCAAGTGGTCTCTCCTCACCCCCAGCACTATTGCTGACCCCAAATCACTTAAGTCCCTGGAAGTCTAGTGGCCCCCCACCCAGCAGGGATGACCCTTGTCCCCCAAACATCCCCTGAATGGAGCCGGCAACTGGCTCAGCCCCCTCTCACCACCCTGGCCAGCCACCAACTGAGTTAGGAATGAGTGATACTGTGATGAATGAGCGTGTCCTCATGCGAGAACATGCTCATTCATTACATAACTCAGTCAGAAGCCAGCTGTGGTGGTGAAAGCAGGGCTGAGCCAACTGCCAGCTCATTTCAGGGGATGTTTTTTGGGGGAGCGGGATCATCACTACTGGGTGGGGGGCTACTAGACTACCACAGAATTAAGTGATTTGAGTCACGATCATGCTGGAGGGTGGAAGACTACTTGAATTTCATATTTTCTACAGAATGAGTCGGATCATGCTGGGGAGGTGGGGACCATTTGAATTTCATATTTCTTCCACAGAATGGGAGTCGGGATCATGCTAGGGTGATCACTTGGAATTTCATATTTGTTTCACAGAATTGGAGTCGGGGATCATGCTGGGGAGGTGGGAGGCCCACTTGTAATTTCATATTTATTTCACAGAACGGGAGTCAGGGATCATGCTGAGGGGGTTGGGGAACACTTGGAATTTCACATTTATTTTACAGAACAGGAGTCTGTGATTCTGCTGGGGGGGGTTGGGGGACCATTAGACTGCCAGGGACTTTGTTTCAGTACTGCAGCTATGGAAGTTGGGATCTTGATGTGGGGTTGGGGGACTACTATACTACCAGGGGTTTCCATAGCAGTAATTCAGAGTGTATCAAAGTTACATTTCAAATTACTTCGAGTACCACTGCTGCATTACAGCATGCTTTTTGCAGGCGGTATTTAGTGACGTGCAACAGGTGGCGCTAAATCCTGTAGCACAGTGCTAAAATTTTTAATATGCCACTGCATCGTCATTCATGGCCACTCCCCTAACCCCCGCCTCTGAATACATTATCTTTTAGAGTCAGTGCTATCACACAGCGCTGGCACTATTAGGGCTTTTGAATATTGCAGCCTGGCATAAATCCAATGCTATTCAAACACAACAGATTTGCACCAGATGCAAAGCTTTAAATATCTGGCCCATAGTATATAGATACTTAAATGCAGATCTATTACTTATAGGTGATTTTAATGCTAGATTCTGTCATTTTGATGGTCTAATTGATGACTCCTTCTTTGCCAGTAGAGTCAAGTTACCCTATAACCCACTAAGAACTACTAAGGATATAAAGATGAACAATTCTGGAATATTACTGACTTGGGAGCATAATTTGTTCCCACTTATTGAAAGGTTAGATTGTGACAGAGGAGAAGAAATTACTTTCATCTTTTCTAGAGATTCCTCAGTGGTAGACTTGGCTTTGAGGCCAGGACCTCCGGTCCTTTGAAAAAATCTTTCCATTCCTGAATGATCAGAGACTGACCACTTCCCCTTAATCCTAAAAAGTGAAAGCTAGATTACAGAGGACAAAGATATGGTGGTAACTCAAAAAGATTACTTATTCACAGAAATTTGATCTATAAAAAAATAAAATGGAAAAATTACTCAGGCCCAATAATCTCAGAGATCCTGGATAATTCATTTCTACAATGGGATCTCAACATACTTGAAGGGCTAAAATTGAGTTGCATGATGGAAAATCTGACTTGCCTCTTTGATGAAATAAGCAAACTGGAGCATACAAACAAAAATAAATTGGATGGTTTGATAAATAATGTAAAAAGCTTAAAAATCATATAAGGAAGCTGTATAGGGCATATAAGAATACAAAAAGTAAGGAAGTTCTTAAGAAAATTAACCAGACAAGGAACGAGTATAAAGATTTCTTGAAAGGGAAAAGAAGAGCATTTCATGCAAAGCAGTGGAAAGAAATGTTAGATTCAATAACTCTCGAGATGGCAAAAAATTCTGGTTATTGGCAGCCAAAGGAACTAATAGCTTTAGGGATACTATGGATTCATATATATCAGAAGAGGGATGGATAAAATACTTCTCAAATATTTTCTTTGATCAATTAGCAGATACAGCTTTCCCACTCAACAGAAATCTGGGTAACAGGGTTCCTACAATTTCCTCCTTTAAAGTTTATTATGCAATTAGCTCCCTAAAGGTCTCTAAAGCTCCTGGACTGGATTTCATCATAGGCGGAAGTATATCAATGGCAGACCAAACAATGGTGTAAAATCTTAGCTGTGGTATATAATAAATGTATTAATGAAAATACATTTCCTTCCTCATGGAAGGGAGTAAATATTGTTCTGATTCACAAGAAAGGGAATAGGGAAGATCCTTGTATGTACCATCCCATAAGCCTTATGGATATCAATTTGAAAATATTCTCTAAGATCATTCTGGAGAGGCAAAATACACAGAAACAAGCCTCAGTAGGACTTTCTCCCTTTCCAGGCAGGCTTTAGAGTAAGTTATAGTATACTGGATAATATTTTTATATTACATCACTTAATCGAAAAGTATGTAAAAATAAGGAAGCAGAAATTATACGCTGTTTTTATAAATTATTCTGTGGCCTTTGATTCTATATCCAGATTTATTTTATGGAAGCAGCTCCTTAGTAAAGGAATTGTTAGATCCTTAGTGTTTTCATCCTTCATACTATACCAGGAGACCTGCGCTAATGTGTGTATGGGAACAAATGGACAACTCTCTTCTTCCTTCAACCTAAATAGAGGTGTCAGACAAGAATGTGTGCTGGCCCCTGTGTGGTTTGTGCTATATATAGATAATATGTTGAGAAAATTAGTGGTGTTGCCCTTAGGTTCACCAAAGATAAATGATTAAATATGTGCTGTTTTTGCCTATGCAAATGACCTGCTCTTACTTTCTCTTTCTAAAAGTTGGCTTAAAAAAATGGGATTTTCTTCAAATGTGTTCACATACCATTAAATTAAAAATAAATTTAACTAAGACCAATATAGTTATTTTTGGTCAAAGAAGCTCTAATATGGAAACATGAGCATTAGGAACTGAGAAGGTGTAGGTAGTCAAGTCTTATCCATATCTGGGGTTACCTTCTCTGCAAACTGCCTTTGAAGTAATCAGTCTTTAAAAATCTTAGAAACAGTAAAGAAAATTACTATGGCCTTAGCAAGGTTTAACTATGAATTTGGAGGATCTAGTATCAGGCCACTTCTAAGAGTTATCAAAGCAAAATTTCAGACCCAACTTTTATACAGTACTAAAGTTCGGGATAAAAAGTACAGGGAAAAATTAACGGTACCCCTTTTTAAAATGTTGAGAAAAGTTTTAGGGTTAGAAGCGTCCTGCCCTGCCTCATATATAAGGGTAGAACTGGGCATTCAGAATATAAATGCTTTATTTGAAATCAGGAAGCTTTGGTTCTGGTTGCATCTTACCCGAATGCCCAGTTCTAGAATCTCCACCCAATGCCTAACAAAAAAGAAAACATGGGCAGAACCGGGACTTACTTATAAACATTGGTATTCTGGTATACTATTTCAGTTACAAATAAATTAAGTGCTTTACAAAATTATATGAATAACAGGATTACAATTAGTACCAAATATAAAAAAATATATGGCTAGAAGGATCACAAGTCACTAGCAGAGAATGGATTTAGAATATATTAAAGGCTTGTCTTATTCAAAGTGGTATGCTGCAAACAACTTTTATTTTGAATTTAAGACCTATCTGGAAATCTTAGAAGAGGGCAAAATACAACAAATCAAGTGATGTTTCAATAAATTGTACCTGTAGGGTTGGAGGCATTGAAAATCTTTCTCATGTTATGTGGATGTGCTCATGGTATGACAAAGAAAGGGTGTACTGGCTGGGTCCCTTTATTAATTCAATATATGAGACTGACAAGGATCTGTTGACAATGATTTTATTGCACACTAATGACGTATGGTCTGTAGAAAGAACTGCAAAAGATTTTATGGCCATAAATAAGACAAAAAAGAATAACAGTTGGTCAAATAGATCCACAGTAAAAGTATAGGTAAATGTGAGTTTTAAGCATTGTACTACTAAAAAATATACCTGTAATAGTACTTTATAATACTAGCAATTGAGAGTCAATTTCTAAGAAAGAAGGATTTTATGATGAACTGAATGTATGTAATATGTATGATCTGCATGTCTGCATTATTTTTTTGTGTAAATTGTTTGCGCTGATTTTAAATTGATGATGACTATTGAGTTAAACAATTAAAATGGATGATGAACTGACTATGTACTACAGGTACAAGGATTAAATGGGGCGCCTTTATACTTCTGGGGGAAACTGACTGACACTCTGGGCAGGAAGTACAAAAATCTGTCACTTCTTTCTGTATACCTGGCCAGGTATGTGCTTCTCTGTTTTCTCTCAGTCATATGTCATATTTTATATACATATTGTATATTCATTGCAAAAAAACTTTGTTAATGCACTAATTAGGGTAACTTAAGATCACAAAAGTAGGGAAATGTGGTGTTAGGGTTTCCAACCCCAAAATCCCACCCCAAAGCAGAAAAAGAAAAAAAAATATTAGGGTTTTGGGTCTCCCAAGTCTTGGTAAATCACTGGTGGGGTCTTCATTGGGGGTTGTCAACCATTATGCCCACCCCATTCCACGAGCAAACAATGTTACACATGATCTTGGTACAATAAATTGTGATGGCAACCTGAGGTGAGACATACAGTGGTGATCATGCAAAAGTTTGGCATTAGCACAGTATAGCGCTTCTGTGCAATTGTGGTACCCCATTGAATAACATGTATACCACTACCATGCAATGACACATGTTGCATGGTAGTGTTAAACTTTTGCACGATCACCACTGTACTTTTCTACCTTTGAAGAGTGTATCATTATCAGGCAGTGGCTTGGAACTGTACCATATGCTTCAGATTGGAGGCTAGGGGCTGGGGGAAGGGTGAGCATTTGGTTTGACAATCCTCAAGGAAGACCCTACCAATTATTCACCAAGACTTGGGAGCCCACAACCTTAATGTTTTATTAGTTTGCTGCTTGAAGGAGGGTGGTTGTGGGGTGTTAGGGTTGGAAACCCTAACCCCACATTTCCCTACTTTTATGGCATTGTTACCCTAACTGGTGCAGTAACAAAGTTTTTTGTAATGAATTTCCTTACTTTTTGAGATAGTATAATTGAATCCTCATTTGCCCGTAGAAGCGCAGGGCCCTCAGGCCTGCACTCCCATCCCTCCATAGATGTATTCATGTGTTTTGTGATATATAATGCTGATGTCCATCTTTTCTGTGTGAAAGACTGACTGCTATGTATGGCACTGAGACTTTTATATAGGGAGTGTATCACTGAAAAACAGCTTTATGTCACTGTGTACCAAACTTTAATTATAATATTTAGCAACCTCTTTGGGGCTTTTTAGGATGAAAACTGTTGTTTAGAGTCTATGATAGAGATGTCCAGCTTTTATTTTGTTAGAAGTAAAGTCATGTGTAATTCAAAGGCTTTGGTTGCTTTAGCAGTGACTGATATGCACCTACAGTACAAGTCACATTAAACTGTTCCTTCAACTCACTGGTTTAGCATTTTCCAATGAGTTGTCTAATGTGTGCAGTGTTCAGTTCAATGAATTATTAAACATTTCACAATGGCTGTCAGTGAGCTAGTTTTCAGTTTCAGCTTGCTTTTAAGCTGGCTGCTTAAGAGTTTCATTTTAGTTTCAGAGGTACAGTACAGCACATCGTTCTACAGAAATGGTTTTACATTCTAATGACTGAGCTAATGTACACAGCACTGTACAGTACAGTAGATCATCAGCATGTAAATTCCTGATTTATACAGTGCTGTCTCTCTCCTGCCTTTGTACATTTGTGATGTGTTTTCAAATTATTTGTTTTAACTACTCATCCGGAATGTATTCAGTATTGCTGTATAACCCCTGACGTGCTATGCTGTGCACTCGCTCAGAAAAAGTTTATCTTGTGTTAGATAAGATGTATTTGAGTTAAAACAGGCATTACTGAACTCAGCAAAAGTAATTATGTTTGTAAAAGATCTCCATTACATGTTTAATTTACTGTTTGAAACTTGAAGCCGTGTCTCTGGGCATGTGCATATGCACATACCGAGAGTCATGGCTTCAGGTTTCAAACAGTAAATTAAACATATTGCGGTGATCTTTTTCAAACCAAATTAACTTTGCAAAGCTCAGTAAATCATATTTGAACTCAAACACTTCTTCTCTTACACAAGATAACCTTGTCCTGAGCTAGTGCACAGCACATCAAGGGTCATACAGCAGTACTGAATACACGCCAGTCTGGGGCATCTTTCAGCAGGCATTCAGGACAAGTAGCTTAAACTAATACAATATATTTAAACAAAATCTCAACAAATGCAAAATACAGCATCCCTAGTGATTATGGATATGTACATAGCTAAAGTAAATGAGTGAGACAAAATGCAGATGGGCAATGCAATGATTAGAAACAAAGCAATGAATGGGAGGGGACTAACAGCTCACAGTAGGCAAACAAGCATCACTGCAGTGCATAATGATTGGAAAACAGCTGAAGAAAAGTTAGAGAAGGGTTGAAAGTGCATTGCATTTGAGCTGAACTTTAGTTGGAAAAGAGTGTTAATCTAAACAGTTTAGATCTGCCACTGCATTGTCATCCCTTAAAAATAATGAAAGACCAGTGAGTTGAAGGAACAGTTTAATGTGACTTGTTCTGTAAGTGATATAGAGGATAATGGATGGGCAACAGTGAACAAAAACACTGTTTTTGCTTTAAGAGGTTGACATGACAATCATTAGACCTTAAAAGCTAAGCTTGAGAGGTGTCTGGTTGTCATGACAACCTCAAGGAGTAAACTCAGCGTTGCTATTCGCTGTTGCCCATCATTTATTTTTTATAGTATATTGCCAATTTTGTACAACTCTTATCATCCCATACAGACATCTCCCCCCTCCACTTTGGTAACTGCCCCCTCCTCATTGAAACTCACAGAGCTAAACATAAATGAATTCCAATCCTCTCCCCCACTACAAGACACGCTCACACACACACACACACACATATAAGGCTGTTCAAATGAGGTCCATTCAGGTGTGTGTGTGTGTTTTAAATTCATTTATTTTTAAGCTTGAGTTAATTTTGCCTGACATTTTTAGAGAAATGAAAACAAAGCAACCCTACTTTTTAATGATCACTTTTATTGATGATTGGAATTGCTGTGAAAAAACCTGTTAGCACTAACTTAGTGGTTTGATGGGGAAGGGATGGGAGTGGAGCTAGAAAGCTGAGGTTGCTCAGTAAATAATTTCTATCTACTGTCATCTGATTTAGAAAATATTGCTGCAGACATCTCCAATTATTGGTTTCAGCCATGGTTACTGACAGAGCTGAGAAATGGCATGATCAGAGACAATCAGACAGCAGTGTGTGGGCCTTTTGTGTTGCTGTACCCTAGTGCTGACACATTCAAGATAGTACAACAACAGCTTGACATCACTACTAGGGTACAAGAACACTGGGAATTCATTTAATTCCATACAGAATAGCCCTTACCCATGTACAATAACACATAATTAGCTGTCAGTCTCATAATCGTGTAGCAGGAATAAATGAATAATATAGCTATTTAATGATTTTCTTAGAAAATACTGTAAATAGATGTTTTTAAAATGCTCTTGTTACTTGCAAGGCAATAAATCAGTAAATGAAGCAACACTATGCAGGCTTTACTTTGCTAGGACTGCCATGCTGCTGTAGGTTGAATTAAAGCGCTATTATTTGTGAGATATTCTGCACTGTAAGTAAAATATCACCTTATAAACTGTCTTTGTGTTGTGTCTTTATTCTCAGTTTATAATTACTTTTCCTTTTCTAATGCTTCCCCAATGATTGACAGTAAATACAGGGAGAAAAACAGTATTGGCTAAGAAACTGGAAGTGATGTACATGGGGGAATTTACATATCCTGTATTACGCTCAGCCCTGTGAATAACAGAAAGCTGTGGTGGGAAATACAGTAGAGGTACTGTACTGTAAATCAGTGTAATTATTACATTCTTCTACATGCACCATCCATCATTTAAACACAATTAAGTCTGGACTAATCTCTTTGGGCCCGATTACAAGATGCATGATGCAACTCGCGGGCTTATGCAAGTTGCGCCATGCGGTGCTATGCCAGGGACCCTGTACCATATTCCAAGACAGGCAGGGTCCCCAGCACCTTCCTCCCGCAACTTGTGGCAGCTGCAGGCTAGCACCACAGGTATGGCGCAATGGACCTGGGTGCCACATGTTGCAACCCACGATTTACTGCCCCCCGGAGCCCTCCCTGCCCTGAAATGCACCCCAACCACCTGGGGGCATTGGGGAGGCTGACCCGGTGGCACAGGCATTTGGGGGCAGTGCAGGAAATGGACCCGGGGGGTACCTGACATTCGGGGGTGAGGGGGCATGACCTCGCTGGGGGGGGGACGAGGAACAGAGCAATGTGCTTTCTGCAGTGCTGCAAAGTAGGCATCTGTCAGTTTTCAAGGATGGATGCCCATTAGACCACCTCAATGCTGGTCTAAGTCTGCAGTTCCATAGTGGGCGTTGGAATGGTGTTAGTGGGTTATGGCAGCTGCCCTTCCAGAATAGGGTGCAGTTGCTGCCATAACCCCCCCTTGCACCATGCCGCAGTGGGTTGCGGACATAGTTGGTGGCATAGCCCACCTTTGGCACAACCCGCAAGCGGCATGGTGCAAGCCGCAACTTGGAATTCCAACTTGCAAAATGCATGGCGCAAGGTGCGATTTATGCAATAGGGTCTGACGTAAAGTGCCTTGCACCATACATAAGCCATTTTGGAATCGGGCCCATTACATTTATACTGTGTAGTGACAGCTTGTCATGACAAAATATCATCACCTAAAACCTTAGGAAAAGGTTTTCTGTCAGTTGGTAAAGTGCATCTAAACTGTAACGATGGCTGTCACTCACGTGACAGCTTGTCTATGAAAGGTATTGTAATGTGGTAACATCTAATTATGTTAAATAAAAAAATGCCTTTCATTTATCTAATAGTATTTCAAAAACACGTATTTGCTTATTTTGTAGCTTGCCTTTATATGTAAAAGACTGATGCATTCAATAATCCTTCATGATAGTTGTGATATGCTCTCCCGCAGCGATCATATTCAATTTAAAAGGTGCTATCTGCTTGTTCATACTTTAGATATTATGTGCATGTATGTTAAACTGTATTAGTATACAAACATAGATATCAGTGTATTCCATGTCAAATAATTCTGATGGTTTTTCTACCATTTTAAAAGGGACAGGGATTGTCTGTTTTAGAATTTTAACGTTTACTCTTTCCTAGTTTTTAATTAAGTAATAATGCATGACAGGGTGTGTGTCATGCTGGGATAATGTCACATCTTGGGTGGTTGGGTATGAGGCTGCAGGCAGAGTGCATCCAACACCCCAGAAGTGCTGTTATCCCAGCACAACACACACCCTGGAGTGCATTATTGCTATTATACAGTGGAGCGGTTGTAAACAACAACAAAAAAAACGTTAAAATTTATGCTTAAAATAGTTTTTGCATAATTTTAGATCAGTGTAGGAATATGCCTAGGAAAAAAGTCCCCAGTTTCTCATCTTGCCCAGTAGATGGTGCTGTCAGTACATACTGTGTTTTTTTTCTGTAATGCAGGTTTCATCCTGTCCCCATGCAGAGGTTTATCTCTGTACTTGTGTCCCAGCCTTATTATTGATGCTGGGTCCAGTGTGACCCTGTAATATTCTTTCTTTAATTGTGTGAGACATTGAGTCATTTTTCATGTCAGCTGAGGTGCGCCACCAGTGAGCTGATCACAAAAAGGACCATAGTGGCTGAGCTGACTGAGACACTAGCAGGACAACAGTGAGTAGAGGACGAGGTACGACTTTACTTTAGTTACAAGGAGGGCAGTAATAGAAAATGTGTCCCACTTCAAAAAGAGAAAAATAAAGTGTTGTTTGTTTCATTTCATTTTTTTTTTCACACAAAGCCAGCAGCCTTAGTGAAGCATGCGACCAGCAGTTACGGTCTCCGTGGTTCACTGAAGCTGCTGGTTCCTGCAGCTGCTGGGTTCAAGGAGGAAACAACCATGAAGATTACATTTATTCTGTAATCTTTGAGTACTGCAGGAGACCAGATTGTCACTTGCTGGGAAGGAGGTTTTTAGTTTTGTTGTTTCACAAAAGGACTGGTGGAGAGTGAAAGCGGCATGTGAGTGGGAGTGAGAAGGAGTATAGTGGGCACCGAGCGGTGGTCACTGAAGTGGGGTTCATGGAATAAGGTGGGGTTCGTGGAGTGATTCTGTGGATAGTTGTGATGGTCGTCTGTGTGCTGGGACTAGACCCAGTGATGTTATACTGGGATAACATCATGGGTCCAGTCCCAGACTGACCAATCAGAGGCCATCATTCTTTCTTGCCATTGTATAACATTCATTTTTATGTCACCTAGCACCGTATTTGTAAAAATATGTTCATGTTGGTGGTGTCTGGATTGTATTCATGACAAGTGCCAAACAGGTTCAAATCCCTATCAAGGTAGTTGATGAACCATACAAAATGGCATGTTAAAAACAATTCAGAGACAGCTATGACAAAACCATGAGCCAGTCTTCACAACAGTTTATAATAGCAAAAGAAAAGCCACAGTGACTATATTGCTGGATGTGAATTTTGTCTTTGTGAACTTCTGAGGCTTCTGCAGCAATTTGTTTAAATTACAGATGTGGAAAAAGTTTCATTACTGAAGGTGTAGATTGGATGTTACTTCAGATCTTGTGATGTGACAAGATTTATAAGGTACTTACATCATCATGGAACTATGAAATTAATACACACTTGTAATTTAATCATTTAACATGAATACACTATCAATGCCAAGTTCACAAGTATTGACTGAACAATGCATCACATTTCAAATACTGATAACTTGACCAGCATTTTTAACTTTTTAATTAGGTATATTTTTTACCTAAGGAGATATAGTATAATTACTAAGTAATATGTAATCCATTTAGATGATTTATTCCTAACAATTTTTGTAACTCTTTCTTTTTACTTGTGTAGCAGTGATGTAACACTGACACAGTAAGTCTGCACATTGGTATACTCATGAAATCTATTTTGATTTTTTTTGCAACTCCAACTCATATTCTTTTTTGGTTTTGTTATATAAAGAAAATGATGGTGGTTGGATCATGCTTAAATGAATCATTGCTGGCCATCCCGGTGGCACTGAGGGTTGAGGCGCTGGACGCCACACCTCGTGCCATGCCGGCAACCCGGGTTAGGAAGTGTATTCGGGTCATGGGGGGTCGGTTGAGGGGAGAAGGACTGAGCATCCCTGGGATTGCTCTCCTTCTCTGGGGAGGGTGGGGATGGTCTTTCGTGAAGGTGCTGGCTCCTGGTGGTGGCTGGAGGGAAGTGCCAGTCAAGGAGCATTGGAGGGG
This sequence comes from Neoceratodus forsteri, assembly GCA_016271365.2. Classification (NCBI taxonomy): domain Eukaryota; kingdom Metazoa; phylum Chordata; order Ceratodontiformes; family Ceratodontidae; genus Neoceratodus; species Neoceratodus forsteri. The sequence goes on along the minus strand of CM028132.1, from coordinate 227,694,566 downwards.
ATGGCGAGGCTAACGTCTGACATGCGATGTGTAGGAGCATGCACCACAGTGTCATTGGCATTCCTGCATGCCTGCACCATGGGGGGACAAATGAGGGGAAAAAACTTGTCCAAATCCTCCGGCGCTCATGAGGATCCAACTGCAGCACTGCACCAGATGCTCCTGGAGCTCCCTCTGGCCCTGACCCCTTGGTCTTCCACATTGGGGTCCACGATGTGGCCTATAGAAAGGAAGATGAGGGGAGGTTGAGAGATTGGCAAGGCGCCCGGTGTGGTAGCCACCAGTAGATCTGAGAGGGGTACTATAGGGACCACCTCTGCCGAGGAGATAGGCACATAAAGAATACAACAAAAAATAAATGAATCATTGCTGCTAATATTGTTAACATGGTAATACAAAAACATTGAGCCGATGCTTGCTTCCAGGTGTGACCCAGGGGCTGGGATAAAGGGATTATAGTACACAGTACAGTTATAATATATATTCAAGAATACATAAACAAGAATATATACAGGAATGCATAGTATGCAGAAGGTATTTACATAATAAAACATATTGGTACAGAGGTAGACAAACAGCATGAATTATGTAGAATAAAGATATGCAAACCCAATGATACAGTGCCAGATGATACAGGCAATGAAATATCAGCAGCTAGCAGGTAGATACAAAAGTAAGGGAGAGCTGTGAGAAGTGCTACTTGTTGGTTAGGGGCAGGAGCAGATGGGTGGCGGCATGAGGTGTAGCTGTTTTTTGATAGAGTTGTTAGAGAGTGAATTTCTTAGGAGAGGTGGTTGTTTGTTCCATAGTGAAGGGAGCCCATAGGTGAAGGCAGATTTGCCAGCAGTTGAGGAAGGTATAGGGAATGAGAAAGAGCAGGAGTCCCACAAGCATAGGGTGTAAGATGAAATAAGTGCAGGTGTTAGCTACTCAAAGAGGTAAAAAAGGGAGCAAGTTAAACCAATATTTGGAAACTAGGGAGATGGAATGAATGAGACGATGATGGGACAGAGGCGATAAATCAATGGTGGAGAGGATAGAGCAGTAATGGGTTCTGAGGAGAGAGAGTTTGCGGCAAAGTGGCAGAAAGCATAGGAGAGGGAGTCTAGCCTGGCTAATGAAGAGGAGGGCTCAGTGCAGTATATTAGGTCTGCATAATCAAAAATAGGGGTAATCATTTTAGAAAGCAGTTCACACCTCACAGTTAATGGGAGCGATTCTCTATTACGGTATAATATACCTAGTTTAGGGTGAAGTTGCGAGGAGATGGCATTGATGTAAATTAGAAAATTTAGCTGGGGGTCCAGCCATACTCCTCAGTATTTGTAGGATGTGACAGCACTTAAATGGGATCCATCCAGGGAGGTGATAGCTGTGAAGGGGTTGCTCTGTCAAGCTTTTGAGCAGACCAGAATGTCATGGAAACTGTTTGATTTTGAGTAGGTTAGCTTGGAACCAGGCATGCATGGCAAGGAAGTCTTGTTATAGAATGGACTGATACTCATGAAGTACTGGGTTGGGTGCGAAAAGGATGGTAACATCTGCATACATGTGAATGAGGGATCTTGTACATACAGATGGGATGTCATTGATAAATAAGGAAAACAGAATAAGACTGAGGATTGAGCCTTGGGGGCACACTGGCGAGTATGGGTGTGTGTGTGTGACGTTTGCTATTCTGACAGACTGAAGCCTGTTTTTGGGGTATGATTTAAACCAATGAATGGCAGGGGTGGTGAGCTCTGCTACCTTGAGTTTATTTAGAAGCAGGGGGTGGGAGAATGAATTGAAGGCCTTAGCTAAAACTACAAAAACTGCAGCAATGTGATGGCCTTGGTCAGCTGCTGAGTGGATATGTCCTGTGATGTGGAGAAGGGAGGACATAGTGGAATGGTGCTTTCTAATGCCAGATTGGAATGGGGAGTGAAAATTGGAAATCAGTCAGCTTGAATAGTACCAATGCTTCTTGTAGTTTGGCAAGGGCTGGGAGGAGGGAAATTGACCGATAGTTGCTGGACACTGAGGGATTGCCACCCTTGTGGAGGGGGATGATGCAGGCCGATTTTCAGGCTTGTGGAACCATGCCGGAGAAGAAGGACAGGATTAATATCAAAGTGAGTGACAGGGCAATGGCCGCGGCTGACAGGCACAGGATACTTGGGTGAATGCTGTCCGGACTAGATTTCAAGGGATTTAGGGACTGTAGGACATTCAGCACTTCTTCAGTAGTAGTGAGCATGAGCAGGAAAGTATTTTGAGGGGGTTGTGGGGCCACTTTAAAGCCATGGGGGTGTAGGACTGGTGGTCAGAGAGCAGGAAGTGAAGAATTTATTTAGGGTATCGGCTATAATGCTGGGATCAGAGATAGTATGTTCACTTTGCTTAAAAGTGGGGATATTGGTTTGAGAGGGGGGGTCAATGAGGGAGTGGATCAACTTCAGAAGCAGGAGGGGTGTGCAGTTCGAAGATGGATCCTGAAATAATCAGCTTTGGAATGCCTTATTGCCTTTGTGCAAGCATTCTTGATGGTTTTGTAGGTTTGTCTGGATTGAAGGGACTGCAAGGATTTAAAGAGGGATCTGGCCTTGTTGCATGATTTGCAGAGGGCAATTGTCGGGGCAGAGATCCAGGGGTGGTGTTGTTTTATGACTGCGGCTTTTACTAAAGGGGTGTGGGAGTCCCAGACATGTGTGAAGGTTTGCAGGAACTGGACCAGGGCTGTGTCAACATCTGGAGCAAATTAGACTGGGTTCCAGTCTGCACAATTCAGATCACGAGGAGTGAGCTGGAGTCAAGTGAGTTGAGAGGGCAGATTGTAATCTTTCTAATTTCAGAATCTTTGCATTATTATATCCTTGGAGTGCATAAATACACATGTGCATCCCTTTAACTAATTATGTGACTGAAAGGGATTTGGGGGAGACACTCAGAACATGCCCAATGAATAAGTAATAATTTGCTGAAAGAAGGGCTGTTTTGTGTGTGTGTGCATGTGTGTGTGTGTGTGTGTTGGGGGGGGTGGCAGGAGGTTACATACAGAACTCCAATATGTGTGTACGGTGAAAATGTCAGCTTACAACTAAGTGGATTATAGCATATATAGTTATTACAAATATGTATTTTGATTGAAATCAAATTAGGGCTATATCTGCATCTCAAATCACTGCTTGGGATAAGCTAGGTCACAACTATTTTTTATTGGGGCAAGTGCCCTATTAGCTACCATGGGACATAATCAGTTTCTACAGATTTTGAGACAGTGGTATGCTTGTGGAACTAGTACATTTTCCAATTCACTGACCCTATCATGATTGTTAATGGCTTTATGTTTCTAGCCCTACACAATATTCACTTAGTTTCCATGTAACCATCCCTTTGCTTAAAACTCAAATGTCCACCACCACCACCCCACAACTCTAAAGCAAAAGTCATTAATCTTTGTACAAATAGTCTTATACCTTCAATAAAGAATGAATTTATTTTATTTTGTGTGTGTGTGTGTGTGTGTGCTCGCGAGCACTTTGGGTGGGGGGGGGACGATTGGGAGCTCTTTGTGAGTGTGTGCAGTGCCAAATCAGAACTGTATGCCCAGAGATGTGAATGAAGATACACTGAACAAAGACAGCATTATTGCCTGCTGTAATATGGCATACACCTGCATCCTTTCTGATAAGTATTCAACCCCATTAAAAAAGCAACATATAACCTAAGAGCTTTTTAATTTTATTTATCAAAAAAGTAGCAGCATTGTGATTTTCTTGCTATTCTCAGTTTTGGCTGTGATTGGTGATCAGCTGTCTGTAATTCAAGAACAATACTAACATGGTCTGTGGTATGGTATGATAATGGCCAGCTCATGTTGGTTGAAGCACAAGGACTGGTCATATATATAAACTCTCAGAATATTTCTTAACTATTCATTAAACACATTGTGACATGCAAAAGGTATACATGTTGCCTAAAATTTAATTCAGCAGATAGGAATCAGTTTGCCAGTAAATAAAGACTGTAGTAATAAAATATCCCATTCTCAGACTGTCAGTTACATTCATCTGTCACACATGTAAATGGAGCTACTTTCAATACTTTCAGGATCCCCTTATGCCTAAAGAAAAAGCATAATACATAACGTGCATTTCACCATCAAATTAAATACATTTCTTATAGCAAGTAATGACTTTTTTATCATTTAAAATGAAAGGTAGAATAAGGATATGAAGTTTCTATTTGGCCACAATAGAAATGTATAAAAAAAGCATGTGATGTACTAATAAAATATCCTTTGTATATGTTCATTCAGCAGTTGTTAGGGAAAGATAAAGGGAACATTGTTTAACCAGGAGTAGCATACTAAGTTGAAGATTGTTTCCAGATGCGACCTGGGAGCACAAGAAAGTTAAATGATTTGCTCAGGATAACACAGTATGCACCTAGGTGGCTGTGGGATTCAAACCCAGGTCTCCAGATCCACAGCTCAGAGCCTTAACCCACTGCACTGTGTCAGAAAGCTGCTTGCCAGTAGATACAGCTCGACTAAAACTAATAGTACCCTTATAGCCGGGTTCAAATAAAGTGGATCCTTATAGTGATGCCACAATATACCCATCCATTTATTGCTAAATATTTGACACCATCAAAAACCAACCAATCAGTATAGAATTATATTATTATTTTATTATGCAGACACAGAAAAGTCACATATAATGGTAAGAAAAGTCACCATCTGACACCACAGAAGCCTACAAGTAAAATGACCGCAGCAAAACAAATCATTCCAGTATGTCTGAATAATGAAGCAAACCAACTGTCATCCTCGTCTTATAAAAACTATTAAACTGTACTTTTTGTCACACTGAAACCCTATCAATTAACATTAAATTATGACAGTGTTATTTTCACCACTTGCATAGCAGATCAGTGTAGAGACGGACTGCAGTGTGACCTACTGGAACGTGCTAGTTACCCTACTGACAAATTAATCATTCAACTTTTCCCAAACAGAGACAACTGCTGCTTTGATTGTACCTTGAAAAAGCAAAAAAAAAACAGAAATTACAGGCAGAGGTTTAAAAATTCCTTCAACTAGAACAAGATATGGAGGAATGTGTTTTGAATACATTGCTACAACTACTTGGAACTCTGTCCCCCATAAACTATGTAACAGTTTTAAGGCAGCCCTTTTGGAATGGCACCCGTTCCTGTATAATTGGTATGAAATGTTATTTATGTATGTTGTACACACACACACACACACACACACACACACACACACACACACACACACAGAGGTTGGCTCTGAAAATGGGCTTTGCCTAGTGCCTTATCCTATTTCAATATAAATAAACTTGAAACTTGAAAACTGAAACAGCTGGACCTTCAACATGAAAAATGCTTAATTACTTTTGCTGAATGTAATGTATTTTTTTTTATTTAGTTGTTTAACCAGGTATAGCACACTAAGCTGAAAGCTTTTTTACAGGAGCGACCTGGGAGCATAAGGAGGTTAAGTGACTTGCTGAAGGTCACACAGTACGCAAGTGGAAGCTGTGCGATTCAAACCCAGGTCTGGTCTGTTGGATGTCACCAGATTTACAGCTCAGAGCCTTAGACCACTGCACTATACTGCCTCCATTTTTAAAAGTACAACTAATGGAAAATAAGTTTACCATGTGTTAACTGGGTCATAAAACAAAAAACAATTACTGAAAACTGGAATAGATAAATATTTAGCAGCTCTTTAACAATTAACATACAGACTGCACAATGAACTTGCAGCTGTAATGTCTGCTTCACACTAGCAGATATTGTGTAACTATTTAAAGAGATATCCAGGTGTGACTTACAATAAAATGCTGACTGGATGTGCAGTCGGTCAGTTACCCTGGTAAGCCCGAACTTCTTCAGAAGCACTTACCGTATAAAGTACAAATGAGGTATTTTTAACAATTATGTACCCGTATTTTATTCATAACATAACAATACATAACATCAACAATAAGAACATGTTTATTTTTTATGTATTTATTTATTTATTTGTAAATTTGGAAACAACTTTTGAGTATGAACTCTTTTACAGAGGTTCCACGTCATGGATACAGAGAAAACAGATACAGATATACATTTACAATACATTTACAATAAATATGGTGAAAAGCACGTTATAAGTCAGGGTGACCATACTCTTTTCAATGCTAAAAAATATGCAGATTTAATGACAGCAGGATAACATTACTAAAACAGAAGCTACTTAAGCAGCCTCAGGGGCCTTGTCAGCTGGAGCAGAAAGAAAGAGGAGGAGGATGCTTATGCAAATGGGGTAGTATAGGGGTGAAAAATGCTAGATTAGAGAGGGGTAGGGCAGAGGTTGGGGTAGTGAAGAGGTGGTCTGGGGGCAGAAAGGTGTATATGCCAGCCCCAGAAAAGGAAAGGGGTCGGAGCAAGGACAGGTAGCTTGAGATGGGTGGGTTCAGGTGTACATATTCTCAGGTGGAATAGATGCAGATGTTGGGGGGGCGCCAAAAAGAGAGAGAGTGAGAGCAGACTGGGTGGATAGTTCATGGGAATATATAGAGATGAGGGGAGAGAAGTACTAAGTAGAGAGAATCTGGCTCAGTTTGGCCATTCAGCGATGAACGGGCCAGGTGCACTCACTGGGACAAGCAAGCTCAGTTCAGGCATTCACAAGTGCTCAGACTCAGTAGAAATTGCTTTAGTTCAGTTTTATAGGCCCGAATATAAGCAGTATTTAATGAAGTTGCCAGGACCTCATTCAGCCAGAGTGGTTCTCGGTATGCAAAAGAGAGCTGTCCCAGAGCAGTCCTGCGAAATGGGACACTTAGTGGGATTATGGCCAAACTTCTGGTATTATACCTGGAGTTAGCTACGTTACCAGATCAGAGATGCAAGGAGAGGTCATGCCGTGCATTGCTATCCTACTTAGAAGGCAGATTTGGTATCTGATTCTATTACTGAGAGATAGAAGGTTGACCTGCTTATATAGTGTGCAAGTGTGAGTTAGACGGTCTGCACTTAGAAGTAGTCTGCATGCCTTGCTAAGGGCAGTAACTATCCTTTTGACAGCAGTATCTGTGGCAGCTCCATACACCACTAGTCCATAGTCAACTATGGGTAAAACGAAGCTGGAGACTGTGAGCCGGAGGGCGTCTGGAGATAGGCTTTTCCTTTGCCTAAACAGGGCTCCTAGTTTCACGTTCATTGCCTTCACCAACATGTCAATGTGTTGCACAAATGTGAGGGTGTCATCAACCAAAATGCCTAGGTACTTGAAGGAGTGCACCTGTTCTAGAGGGACTGACCTGTTATTTATGATTGTCAGGAAAGGTACTGCTTTTTTAGCTGGGGGATTTAGAGGAGCATTGTTTTTTTTTTATATAGTTCAGAAGTAACCTTTGCAAATGAAACCAATGCTCCAACTGTTGGCAGGAGCTCTGTAGCTTGGCCTGAAGATGCTCTATGTGAGTGTGACTACTGAGAATGATGGTGTCATCAGGGTATAGTATAATGTTGCTGTTGCAGGTGTTTGGGAGATTGTTCAAGAATAGGCTGAACAGCAGGGGTCCAATGATGGACCCTTGAGATACTCCAATTGAAACTTCTTTAGAGCTCAATACTGATTGACCTATTTTTACCCTTTGGGATCTAAAGGAACGATAGTTCTGGAACTACGTGACAGAAGTAGGAGCTACACCAATTGCTTGAAGTTGGCTTAGGAGAAGCAGGTGACAGACTGTATTGAACACCTTTGTTAAATCAATAAAGATCGAGCCTACCTATTTACACTCATCCAAGGCCTTGTGGACATAATCAGTGAAGTCCACCAGAGCGGTGGCTATACTATGGTTTTGCCTGAAACTGTGTTGCTGGGGACATTGCAACTGGTGTTTCTGAATAAAGTTGGTGATATGGTCCACCACAATCCTCTTCAGAGCTTTTGGGGGGGGGAGTATAGAAATGGGCCTATAGTTTGTAGTGAGAGTCCTTTCCCCATTCTTGTGGACAGGGGTTACCAGAGCTTGTTTCCAGAGTGAAGGGAAGTTAGCCAGCATGAGTGACTTATTAAAGATTTTGGTGATGGGAATTATTACCTCATCGATGGCCAGGTCAATCAACTTCATGTCAATACAGTCACTGCCTACCCTGGTTTTCTCCAAGACCTTTTTGACATAACCTATGGCCTCTTTTACTGTGAATTTCTTAAAGTAGAAATCTGGGTGATGGTTAGGCATAGGTATGCTATCCTGGTCTGCGTTTAGAGGCTTGCAGTAGTCAGCCAGAAGGACAGAGCTTAGGTCCATAAAGGCTGAGTTGAACTCTTCAGCAATGGTGAGAGAATCCATTGAGTTCAGTCCACTTATGTTGAACAATAAAGGTTGTTTTTGTCCACCTTATATATAAGTTCTTTAATATTGTCCCAGAACCACCTCCCATTCCCCCAAGTTTCTTTCTAATTGGTCCTTGTAGTAGCTGGCCTTAGAATTCTGGATGAGCAGAGAGCTTTTGTTTCTTGCCATGCAGACCGTACTGTACTACACTGTCTCAAAATGTGAATGGTTCATTCACATTTTGGGACTGTTAAGTAAGGTATGGTCTGCATGCCCATTGGCCCATGCAGTGGACCAACAGGTGTACAGCCGTACTGTACGCTGTCAGTCGGCGGGGGCTGGGCAGCTTGAGGGTGGGGAGCTGCCGCCCGCCACTGACCAGGGGCTGCAGGGTGGTGGGTCTCAGTGGGTGGGTGGGGAGGGGGCACCACTGGACCACCAGGGATTTCTAACCATATTCCCTTGATCAGGTCCACTGGACCACCAGGGAATTTAATTCCATTTTATGCCTGCGATCGGGCAAGGGAACAGGTCCACTGGACCACCAGGGCTTGTGGTAACTATGCCCATGATCAGGCAATGTGTTAGGGTCCACTGGACCACTAGGGATATTTTATTTATATGCCCATGATTGGGATGGGGGCATGATGCCCAGTGTGTGTCTGGGGAGGTTGGGTGGCCACCCACAGCAGACGGCTGCCGTGTTGCACCCGGCAATATGGCAGCCCACCTGTGGGGGTCCCCTGACATGCTCCTGCTTTTTACAGGTACATCTTTGCACCCCCCCATTTGGCACAAGGCAGGTTTGTGCCTGCATATGCACCACACATCCTGGGCTGAAAATCGAGATGTGCCGCATATGCATGGGCATGACCCCTGCACTTGTGCTGCATACATTGCTGGTGCGCCACGGCGCATTGGGAATTATGCAGCACAACAAACCCCTCTGAATATCGTGCTGGGGTGCATCAGTGGATTGTGCATGGTGCAACACTGTTGTGCCATGTGCAGCCCCTTTGAATATCCCACCCCCAGAATACAGTATGTCACAGGAGGAACAGGGAAGAACCAAAAAGACAGTGGAATCAGGGAATGTCCAATACATACATTGGGGTTGCCTATAAAGGGATACAAGGTATCTCTTATCAGTTGGAGACCCAAATATCTTATCAAATGAACATGGGTCCATAGGAATCAATGTATCGGGGTACAACAAAAATTCAAAGGCAGTTGAGAAGGAGTAATGTATAACAAACTCCTAGGAATAATACCCTCTGCCCAACATAGATCCCATTCAGTTTTAAACCACAAGGAGATATAGCTTACATCTCTAAGCTGAGCATCCAGGAAACTCTGCCATAAATATTTACTGGCTTGCAAAGCCCCATAATATAGAAAGAATTTTGTGAGCTGCAGTCCCCCCAATTGCCGAGGTGTCATCAGTTTAAAATAAGATCTTCTGATTGCTTTACCCTGCCAAAGAATATCTTTCAAAATCGATTGTAACTTGAAAAACCATCTCCTTGATAGAAAAAGGTTCAACATCCCTAATGTATAAAGCATCTGAGGAAGAACAGACATTTTAATAGTGTTAATATGTCCCCAAAGCATCATGGTTAAGGCAGCCCATCTGTGTAAATCCAATTTGAGAGAATGAAACATGGTAGCTAAATTAATATTAATTAAATTTGCCATGTCTCTGACTATCTTAATACCCAAATAAGTAATATGGTGTGGCTCCCATACCAGCCCCACGTCCAAAATGATCTAGACACTATTCAGAGTTGCATGCTAAAAGAAGTGCACTGATGAGCTTGTCTCACACCTGGGTTTTTCTGCTTCAGTTACAGTTATTCAGTGAACATAAAAGGACTTTTTAATGATAACTAAAAACAGATTCAGTGATGTTTTCTTTGGGAGTTCAGAAAATGTAGTACTAGAGGCTAGAATGTGAACAGTGTGTGCAGAGTGAGTGAGCTGTAAATTCTGAGTGGACAGTGAGTGAGCTTTAAATAAATTAATAAAGCTGTAAAATACAGCTCTCTGTATCGCATTCAGTGCAATGTATAGCTAATCTCGATTCTGCAGTATTGCATAACTGAAAAAACTGTAACCTTTAGCTACCATTTTATGTCTATATGTATTACGTGTTTGTATTTGTGTTTTCTGAAGCGGAGCTTTTGTAAATGAGTCCCTGACTCAAAGGTTGTAGTCCTAAAGTCTGTTAAATAAATAAATAAATAAATAAATAAAGTCACTGTCTGAGGCTCATGTTGATGGAGAAAACATTTACTGGCAATTTAAATTCATTCAGCCAAGACATTTATTAGAGAGAGACCTAACATCTTTATTATTGTGACCTAACAACATATTTATCCATTGCTTCTTTCCCCAGGCTGCAGCAGCTGACAAATACAATGTCATCACCTGTTGGCTTTCTAGTGCTGTAAAGCTATGTCCAGTCATGAAAAGGATTAAGTGCTAGTAGGTATCACCATCTTATGTTACATGTTTTAGTAGGATTTTATTTTTGTTCATTAAAAAAAAGAGTCATGGACTACTACCCATGCATACAATGTTTAGCATCTGTGTTCTAGTTTAGATCAGCGCAATGTGGTTCTCACATCAGAACATAGCAGCAGTGACCCTAAGCAATGTGCATGTTACCATGATTCTTTTAATAATCAAATGAAAAGATATGACTTTTAACATACTTCCATAGGTAGTAATTTCTCTGAGGATTTGAATGAGCCAACCATGACTGCTGTAATAGAGACAGATGAAGAAGATTGTGTAGCATTCTTCTGTTAGTAACACCACACTGCCAGCTGTTGCTGGTCACAAGCCAAAAGCCCACACATTTCGTGAGTTTTGCACACCGATGCATACTTTCCATGAACCCAATCCACCTTGCAAAAAACTGCTCCTCACTGACATTTTCACCACAACCTTATGGTTGTATTTCTCAGAAGCCAAGAGCTCTGTGCATTTCATGAGTTTTGCACACCATGCCTGCTTTCCATTAACCTGATCTGCATAGAAAAAAGCTGCTTCTCACTGAGATTTCCACCACAACCTTATGGTTGTATTTTTCAGAGACCAAATCTTGATCTACCCTGTGGTTAAAAGACAATTCGATTTGTTATTCACCTTTACTGTTCGCAGTCTTTTTCGATCGAACAGTAAAGTTTGAATGTTAAAAAGCTGTGAATGGTTATTTTCAGATTGAACAATCCTTACATTAGCGAGTGACAGGTGAAATGATTCTCAGCACAAAAAACACACACTTGCCTTGTAAATTTCAAAATGTTATGACAAAAATTGATTTAATTATGTGATTAGTACCTAAATACACATCTTGTGCATTCCTTACCAAGCAATATTTCTTTAGTAACACATTTTTAAAATGGGAAAAAAACAAGATGGCAGACATCATGAACAGTATATCTCTGACAACCAACAGTAAATCCTTAACTATTTACAGTTTGAATGGTTTTCATTTACCTGCATGTTTAGTGGCTATCACAGAAATTGTTATAATTCAAAAATGGTGTGATATTTTTTCACCAGACCACCCAAAGTCACACCCTTGGTGCAGACTCCATCATCCCTGAAATTTCAGAGACAAATGTAATACCATCTGAGCTGTAGATGAGGGCAAAAAATCCCATGTTAATATAGGAAAACAAGTGTTTTTGTTCGGTTTTTTTACTACTCTATATCTCAAAAACCATACAAGGTGTCATCACAAAATGTTTCACACTCTGAGACACTGGCAGAATGACCACACATACCAAATTGTGGGCTATTTCATCAAAGTATACCAAAGTTATTAAAGTACAATATTTTGAATTTAACACAGAAGTGCTGGTACAGCCCTAACTATGGGACGCTACCACACCCCTATAATACAGTATTCTAATGCATTAAGTATGTTATGAGCAAGTTCTAATACATTCCTTTTTGCAGACTGGGGAAACCAAAAGCTGATAATGTACAGTTCGCATTTGTTTTTCATGTTCCACCCTGGGCAAAACGTAATTTTTCAGTTCAAACCTTGGAAATATTTGTACTTTTTTCGTATATCAACCAATTGCCATTTATAGCAGCTAGGTTCTGATTAGCATTTTTAAGATGCTCATTATTTCTTTGTTCAGAAATTATATTGATCAGATTTCAAAAAATGTCTGACTTGATCTTTATAAGTGCCACAAGACCTCCTGTTGATGTGGATGCCAGTGCCTCACTGCAGTCACTTCTGACCTTCCTTGAAACCAGGTCCTTGCAGTCCTAACCACTGCAACCTTGGAAAGAGGGTGTTCCCTTATTTTTCTACCTCTGTTTCTGTCCCCTTGACTTCCTGGACTACCCTTGTGGGCCAATGGTTCAGAATCAATGCCAGGAAATATTTTTTTTCAATCCCTCCAGGTTTTTCTTGTCTGTGAGCATAAACTTTCAGAATTATTTTGTAGGAGGGCAGGAAAACATGAAAACCTTCCAAATGTCAGCCCAGGACTACTGGCCAAGTTAGGGTTTTGACATTTCCACTTTTATGGTACCTACCCAATTACCCACTTTATTTATTTAGTTACTGTATAATCAGATTTACAACCTTTGAGCCAGAGGCTCATTTGCAAAGGTACCTCGTGACAGAGAGGACCTACAGAGTCAACATAATTACAGAGTACAATCATACTGAATAACATAGTTTTACATAGTACAGAGTACAATCATACAGAATAACATAGTTTTACATAGTTGCTAAAACACAGAAAATACTTAACAAGCATTTCAGAATTGACAGATATAGTACCAACAGGTACTGGCAGAGGAAAGGGAGGCCATGGGGGAGTGGGGGGTGAGTGAGGTGGAGTTCAGCCTAGAGGGCTACATTGTTAGAGTCTTGAGAGCAGCAAAAGCACCACTTTTGAGCACACTAGAGCTGTTTGGATATGTGCTGGCATCACCACGTTCACAGGCAATTTTTATGGCTTCTTGACAGTGGCCTACAGTGGATTCTACCACATATTCTTTAAACAGTTTATATCCACAACTTAAATCCACCAGAGCCACAGCTGTTTTGTCCTCATATTGCACTGTGACCATATATGGATGGCTGGAATGTGGTCCACTGTTGTGGTCATGTACATTTCAAAAGTCAAAGTCCATACTGTCATAAAACTTATGGATAACCCCCACTTTACCACGGTGAAAACATATAATGGTATTATCAGGTCACATATCTGTGCCCCGCTGTTTGGGGGACTAGGGGCCAGGGTCTTAGGAATCAGAGAATTACATCAAATCCTGGGGTTGGACATGGAGGGGTAAACGTTTTTTCACCACATGACCTCTTACCCATATCAGCACCCTTAGCCCCATCTACCATTGTCCTTTCTCCCCTCTTCCATGTAGATCTTCCCCTTAGGTCACTATCTGAGGTCCATTGTGCATTCCACTTTTCTTAGTAGCCTCTGATCTCTTCACTTTGAAATAATGTTCTGGGATATTGAAGGCAGCAGCCAGGGTGCTTTGCTCATGATGACACACCCAGTCAGAGTAGGGAAATTTCTCCGGTGCCCTGGCCAAATTTCCCTCATTCACTAAAAATACTACCAACAGCTTAATCTGGTTCAAGATCAGTTGGCATTAATCTGTATCCCCCTCCCCCGGGTCATACCTGAAAATAGGCAGGATTTGTCTAGTGCACTTACCTGGTCAACAAAAACTAAAAAAATAAAAAAAAATGCACTTGATTCAGCAACATTTTCAGGTACTGCTCTAACACAATTACATCCAAAATGTCCTTTTTAGAGCATATCTCTGGTTTTAATCACCAGGCAGCCAAGTTTTTCCATTTCTGAGCCACTTTGGGCCAGGTTCCAGCTTTAAAACAAAATGTGTGAATGTTTCATAGATAGCTCTCTTCAGTTATTCCAGTCTGGTCAAGGATAGCCCCCATTACATGGTCATAGTCTCTGGCAGTGGAATTGTCTAGGATTTGATAAACAGCTTGTGCATTTCCAATCAGATATGTTGCAATTCAGGGTTTTAAATAATTGATTAGCAGTTTTTTTTCTTGGGACTATACTAACTGTACGGAAAGTATTTATATAGATTTTCTAGAAGTGCTGTGTTTGTTAAACACAGTGAGGCAAGAGCTATGCATTTTCACAAAGATTTAGCACTTTTATCAGCAAAACGCTAATCAATTTTTGGAGTTAAATAAATCCCTGCAATTCAAGGGTTTACCTATGTCGATGGGACAACAATGTTGTCAACGTTCGGCACAGAGGCATCCTCGATGTCAACAGGTGAAAGTTCACCTGTCAGACATCGGTCCATTTCTCTATCGGGGGGCTGCGCACCCTGAACTCCCCCATGTGGGGGGCTGCACACCCCGGCCCCCCTTCCTTAGGATTGTTAACTCCAGTCAGAGTTAATGTGAAGGGGGGGTGAAAGTCATCGAATGGGTGAAATTGTGACTGCGGGTCTCCCACAGTCACATTTTTGAATCTTGTTGAAAATGTTGTGGTGGGAGATTTCACCGATTGGGTTTCTCCCCTTCTGTCAGCATACCCAATTCAAGTGACCAAATGTTCTTGAGGCCATGCAATGGTACTGGCAACTCTCTCCAAAATCATAAGGTAGGCTTCAGGGTCATTCTCAGAATCAATTTTTGTTAGCATGGAGTGAGGTCCTACAGTGACTGAATTCTCCTTGACCTGGAACTGGGGTATAGTTCCTTTCTATGCTTGTAGCACCTGCTTCATAAACTCCTGCTGTTGCTGGTCTCTGTGCACCTGCTGTTATGCCCACTGCTGGTCTCTCAGTACCTGCAATGGCACTTGCTGGGTGGTCCTATCCTTTTGCATCTGGACCATTTGCACCAATAGTTGGTCTTTCTGAGTCTACTGTTGCAACAGCTGAGTCTGCTGTCGTGCTTGCTGAGACACTCCATCCCTTTGCATCTGGGACTTTTGCACTTGCTGTTCTGTCAGCCATTTTAGTACTTTCCCCCAAATTCATTGTCACTCTATTTAGACAAGTGGATGTTTATTCTTATGCTGAAGCTAACCACATGTATCAGTGTTGTAGCAAACCAAGACTTTGGTGGGAACATTAAAAACTCCAGGCAAAGTTCAATGAACAAACAGTTACTTTATTTAAACATCGAACAAGGGTTGAAAACAGTTTACATTGACAGAGCAAATAGAACAGCAACAAAAAATACATATACTTTTTAGCTTGATTCAGCTGTCCAGTTCACAGCAGTCCTGCCCCCTTCCTATCTGAAGGCCTCAAATCCTTCATCTTACTCTGTCTCATTTTCTTTTTATGTATCCCAGGTGTGGCTCATTTGTGCCCTCATCTTACATGAATTCCAGGCCTGGATACAGCAAATGCAGCTGGCCATTAAAGGGCCAGCCCAGAAAACAGCAATGCTAGGTTCAGATTCTTCCTGTTCTTCTGCTAGTATCAAGTGGAGAGGGGGTCCTGGCTGAAGGTTGTATAGATACCCTCACACTCTACCAAAGCTATAAGATATTCTTTGATTACAGTACGCACACAGTAACTTAGAAACCTGCCAGCAGAAGAAGGCCTTGTAGTCTATACAGTCTTCACCCTGAAATTGTACATGTTCCCTAGGTGAACATGGTCAGCCTCTCACTACCCTGACCTCCTTGACATTTTGAGCAACTCTTTGTGCCTATCCTACACCCTCTAATAATGCTCCAGTATTTTTGCAATGACTAGTATTTTGGTAGCTTGTTCCAACCATCTTCCACCCTCTCTGTGAAGTAATAATTCCTCACATCCCTTCTGAACCTCCACCAGTTTCTTACTGTTTTTCCTAGTATTTGTGTTGACACTGGTTGTGAACAATCTGCTGCAGTCCGCTGTCTTAATGCCCTGTATCTATTTGAATGTTTCAGCCATATCCCTCTCCCTTCTGGCATCCAGTGAGTAGATGTTGATGCTCTCCAGTCTTTCCTTGTATGTCCTCATGTTTAAAGAAGTTGACCACATTACCTGTAGTGTCATTATCTGCATGCTGTTCTGCAACTACACAGGTAAATTCTCATCTCTTTTGCAGAATGCATGTTTTAAATAAGTGGAAAACAATTTGACATACATGCTTCCATTCTAAAGTACAATTATGAGACACTTTGGGCATGATAAATACTGTGTAACCAAATCAGTGTCAGTCACTTAAATGTACCTGCTGTCTAAGACAGCAGCAGGCTTACTCAGCATTCAGTCATGGTGCATGTTGGGGCACAGGTACTGTAGACATGCCATATCCTGCCTCTGGCATCTCATATGGAAATGTGCCAGGAATTCTTTAAGACCTGGTACCCATAAAACTGTCACCTTGTCACTGATGAGTAGGCATAAATACAGCTCAGTTGATTTAGAAAACCAAGAACACCTCTAAAAATTATGAAATGAAGAAAGAAAGTGAACAGAACAATATAAAAAAAACTTTTAAATGATTTGCATGCTTCTTTGAGCAGTGTTTGGGAAGGATGCAATAGGTACTGTTTACCCTTAAAAATGGTCATTTTAAAAATTGTTTTGTTAGGCCTGTAGAAAATACTGCACACAACTGCGATAAAAATGCATGTTCACATGCATGTGCAAACCTGGAAAAAGAAAATATGTCTGCCTTAATTTGCTGAGCTAAGAGGCAGGCTGTTGATTTTTTTTCATGTGATGCTTTATTTACATAGTGCAATTTCTGGGTTCAAAGTGCCTTAACAACAAGTAAAACAAAACTGTATATACTAAAACAGAACAGCAAAGTACAGGCTGGAAGACATAAAGACCCACAAAGTGAGTGGCTACGACTATTTGATTCTTAATTGATTAGCTCTGTATGCATGTTAGAGAGCAGTGCAATGCAGCGTGGTGTGTTCTAAAATAAAGGCATATTATGTGAAGTGAAGTGAAACAAAACAGAATAAAATCTGTATTCAGTTACAGATTCAGTGGTTTAGTGGGAAATATTCTCTCCATGGAGGTCCTGTGTGCAATATCAGTACCAAGGTGTTCTTGGTTTCATAAATCAACTGAATTGTAACTATGCCTGTTCATCAGTGACAAGGTGATAGTTTTATGGGTACCAGATCTTAAAGTATTGTTCAATGGGCAGACTAAGTGGGCCAAGCGGTCCTTATCTGCCATCAAAGTTTATATTTGTTAAAATCAGTAATTCTAGCAGTCTGATCACTTTAATTTCTAATATATTTATAAAACCAGTGTTACCTGCATTTGATTGCAATTTGGTCAGAATGAATTGTAATAGAATGTGAAGGCAGATCAATGGTCTGGAAGGAGTGGGCAGGCAGGAGCAATGGGCCTACAGCTACCTTTGAGCCCCCTGAAGCATCCAGAGATTTTAATTCCTTACAAATGGTGGTCCCTGTTTTAGCTCATTCCATTAACAAAATGGATAAACACTTGACATGTGGCAGTGAAGCAAAAAGCAGAAGGAATGGTGGTAATACTGGGAGAAAACCATGTGTTACTTTTACCTGATTATGTATATTCTAACCAATTGAAATGTAAAGCATTTGAGGGCATCACAAATAAACTGAAGGAAAATGAAATCGTATTTCACCTGAGTTTTCCAATAAGGCTGCAATTTTCAGTTGGTAAGAAAAGGTACTCTATCAGTGATTCCAAAGCTGCACAAATCTGTGTGAACAAGCTGTTTAAGAGCCAACCAGAGAAGCCAGAAGCATTAGCGGAATCAGATACAGACTGCGGGTAGCCTGTTGGAGCTAATATTTTACACCTTGTTTCAAAGATGGACAAACTGTATGCAGATTGCCTACAGTATTTAAGCGCTGTTTGACTTTTTCCTTTTAAAATGTGGTTGGTGATTTATTATTTTATTCATAGACTTAAAGACTTTATACTGGGAACAGCAGTTAATGTGGACATGGTGCCTTGTTATTTAGGGGTACCAATGCCTTATTTTCAAGAAGGGAAACTGCCCATTTTTATTACTCAATGGTCTGAAAAAGGCATTTGAGTTTTAAAAATATTTCTTGCAAATTCCTGTGTTATCCATAGTGCACCTTCTGTTCCAATGGCACTGCCATGGTGGGAGTACTGGAATTCTGTATGCTGGCTACAAACAATGGTAGATGCCTCCTTTATTTGGAGTCCAGGGAAGCCGAGAAGACAGAGGTCATGGCTGATGATATAATATCAGCATGGTGCAGAATAGTTGTTTTTGATGGACATTTGCAGGGCAGGTAACTCAGTTTGTTTTGTTGTTTATATTCTTTCCTTTAATCTCTCTGCCCCAGATAAGCAAATTTATTTGCTAGGCACAGATCCAAGGCTATGGGCACCATACAAGCATAAAAAAAATTTGAAAAACATAATGAAAACAAGTTTGAAATGCATGATAAAAAACAATTATACAATGACTTGGAAAATCCTTGATGCTGATTGGTTGGCTGGCACAATTTACATGTTATAAATCATAGTACGCCCAACAGGAAGAAGTGCCAACCAGTCACATCTGCCCCCAAAACACTCTGACCCCCGAACACAAACCCAGAATTTGCCATATTGGATCTCCGGTAAACACTGGTGTGTGCTCCACAATTCAAACCAAAACAATTAAAAGAAACAGTCCCAAAACCATATCGGAACTTGAAATGCTCAGTACTTCCAAAATTGCTCCTCAGTAAACACTTACATGTAACTCATCTGAGAACCATGGAATTGGTTCCCATCCCACATCCTCTTAAGGACTGCAACTACTGAAACTGCTCCGAGAAGCAGTTGGTCAACCTCCATTTACAACTGATTCGTTACTTAGAGAAAAAAAATAACATGTTTTCTCACTCATATTTTAAAAAATTAAACAAATACTGAGCAGTAGAAAGTCTTTCTTAATTACATACATGCCCTAAAACATACAAAAAAAATACAGGCCGAAAAGCCGAGTCATGATACTGCGCATGCACCGATGCATAAGCATATCCTAGTAGATATGCAAGGCACATGCCCACTAACAACGCTGTGCTTTTTGGCTGTGATTTGTATAAGTTTCACCCCTCATTTTAAATAGAAAACACTTTCCTCATTCAGCATCCCCCTAAGTTTGAAAATATTTGATAACTTAAACGGGGATGATGGAAGCCGAGAACGACCATCCATCAGCTTCAGTGCTGCACCTGCTGCTGAACTGTCAGTCCGTAAGTTAAAAAAGACAAAACAAACTGACACTCACAGGATCTGTCTTTCACTGTGGCAGCCAGTGCTCTCACTGACTGAGTTGTGAAAGAAGAGTGTGTGGGGTGGTGTGTGTGTGTGTGTGTGTGTGTGGGCTATGAGTAAAAAAACAAAAACAAGGAAGCCCTCTTACAGTCTTATCTGTACTCAGCAATGACAGCACTATGCTCTCAGCAGTGAAAGAAACTGTGAGAAGCTGTACTGCTCCCCAAGTCAAACCATGAACGGGTTCCTCCAAGAGACAGCAAACGAGTATAGGGTGATTAACTTTAAAAAACAAAACAATAATTCTTACAGCAATCAGAGGTGGGATGGGTGTGTGTGTGTGTGTGTGTGTGTGTGTGTGTGTGTGTGTGTGTGTGCTAGTGGGGGTGAGACTAGACTGCCATTGTCTACAAAAAACATTTTACCTAGCAAGAGGGAACTATTTAACATACAGAGGAAGGATATTACAGAAAAAAATCAATTAAAAAAAAGAGATTATTTGCAAGTAAAACCATTTTAATCTTAAAAAAAATATTTTAAAAAGGGTGACATTGTATAATCACAATAAACCACTCCAGGGTGTGGATTATACTGGGATTTATCCACTTCTGGTGTGGTTTACTCAGTTGACCTGCGGCCTCATGACCGAATCACACCAGGCGCTGGTAAATCCCAGCATAACCCACACTCTATCATGGTTTATTGTTTAAATAAACCACCCTGATATTTTCTAGCTGAGTAAGTAGTCCCAACTGTCATATTAAATAAATGCATTTTTAACAAACCATTAAAAAGTTCCAATGAGGGCGCCCCTCTGATTTCTGCAAGAAGAAAAGTTCCAAAACTAAGATGCAGCCACACAAAAGGCTATGTCTCCAGTGGGTCTTAGGTGAGATTGTGGAATCATGAGAAGCCCTTCCTCAGAGGAATAAATGGGATGGACAGGCCTGTAAATGTCCTGGAGATCTTTCAGGAAACCTGGGCCCAAATCATGTAGGGATTTGTACTGTTTATCAGCAAACCTATCTTGAAGCTGATGCTCACCTGATTGGCAGCCAATTCAGTTCCCAGAGAATCAGTGTGAAAGGAGTGGAATAGGAAGTTCCAGCAATCAGTCAGACTGCAGAAGTCTGTATGAGCTTCAAGCAACACATCAGCCCCACTGGTTGCCCTAGGTAGAGAGTGTTGCAGTAGTCCAAACATGAGGTAACAAAAGCATGCACCAGAGTTTCCAGGTCGGTGACTGCAAGATGGGTTCAGATCCGGGCAATATTACACAGATGTTAAAAGCCACTGCAGACAACAGTCAATACCTGATGTTGTAAGGTCATCCTGTCATCTACAATGATTCCCAGCTTTCCTATTTTTTTGACAGCTCATAGGGTAGTGCCATTTAGCGATGGCAACAAGGCACTTTCCCCATTCATTACTTCACCCAAGCAGCTTGGTCTCACTAGTAACACCTCAGTCTTAGATTAGTTTAGCCTTAGCCAGCTTGATGCCATCCAGTCCTGGATTTCTACAAATCAGTCATCCAACACTACCACTGCATTAACCCCATCAGGTGTACATGACAAGTAGATGTGGGTATCATCTGCATAGCAGTGAAAACCCAGATCATACCACCTAATGATCTATCCCAATGGCAACATGTATCTGGCAAATAACACAGAGGCAAGAATCGACCCCTAAGGTACTCTACAGAAGGAAACAGCACAGTAGCCTTTGAGATGTTACCATCCATTGCCACCTGCTGCACTCTTCTGGACAAGTAGAACTCCCACCAGTGCAGACCTGTGCCAGTGAGTTTCATATAGTGCCTCAAATGTGCCAACAGTACACCATGATCTGTAATGTCAAAAGCAGAGGACAGATCCAGTGGTACCAAGATGGAATCCTGACTACTTTCTCACACCAATAAAATATCGCTGAACACCTTGACCCAAGCAGATTTCATGCCATATTGAGGCCTAACCTCTTACTGCAATGGCTCAAGGATTCCAAAACATTACAAGTGGTCCTGTAACTGCTCTGCTCCAACATTCTCTGTTACCCTCCCCAGAATGAGAGGTTTGAGACAGTCCTGTAATTTGCCAGATCAGCATGGTCCAAAGATTGTTTCTTCAAAAAGGACTTCACTACTGCTCTCTTCAGTTTAATGGGGAAAACACCCTCCCATGCCTCCTGATGATCTTGGCAGTGAGTGGAACCAAGGTAGACCAGCAATGGAAAAGGAAGCCAATAGGTTCTGGGTCCAATATACTGTGCATAGGGAGCAGCCCCATGACCAGTTGGGAGACCTCCTCAGTCTGGACTGATCAAACACAACCCACAGGGACTGATTGCTCATGCCACTTTTCACGTGAACATTGCTGGCCACTGACAGGGGAGATACCAAACTCTAATAGAGGACACCGTGTGCAGGAAAAATGTATTAAGCTTTTCACATTTTTCTGCTGAACAAACTCTACTTGACTGCAGACAGGAAGAATTTAACAATCTAGCTACAAGGTTAAAGAGCTGAGTTTGTCTGTTTTTCACTTCAGTAATTATGCATGAGAGGAATGTTATCTTTTAGATTGTGATCACCCACTGATAGTCACTACAGTGACTACAGAGCACCAGCTTCTCCTCCTCCTTAGAACCAGACCTCCACCAGAAATGCTTGAACCTCCACTCCTCAGTCTGCAACCACCTAAGGTCAGCATCAAACCAGGGCGACCTAAGACAGGATGCCAGGGAGTGAACATGATAGGATGTGAGGGAGTTGAAGTCCACTGTAAGGGCTTTATTCTAGCTCTGCACAACTTTCTCCACACCCCTAGCAGATGCTGGTACCATACCCAAGATGTCCAGAAACATCAGAAGATCATTTGTCTCCTAATTTCTCAAAGAGTGGTATCTGATCACCTCCACAGGAGAGTTTGAAAACAGGGAGGTTGCAAGCAGGAATTGAATGGAATGATGGTCCAACCACCTGACTGGATCAGCCATGACATTATCATTATCAAGACCCAGCACAAATACCAGGTCTAAGACATGGCCTTTCTGGTGGGTTCCAGTGGCAATGCCTGCACTAGGCCAAGTGAAAACACAAACTGGAGGAATTATTGTCCAAACAGAAAGTTATCTTTGTTGACTCAGGTGTTATAATCACCCAGCACTAACAAGCCAGGAAAGTCCATGATTATGTTGTCCATGAAACTGTCCACTTCCAGCAAAAATTAACTGCTGCACTCTGGAAGGCAGTACACAAGAATTATTTTGCAACCTGTGTGCAGGCTCCCTTTAACGGCCTTGCGTTCAAATGAGATGGTCTGTACCACTGGGTATGCCTTCAGTCCCAAGGTGAATCTAAAGCAGATGGTCACCCACCCACCATGCCCCAACATTGTGAAATGCACCATGAAAAAACCCAGAGGGAGAGATGCCATGAACACAGAGCCCAAGTAATCCCCCAACCAGGTCTCCATGATGCATACAATGTCCACTGACAAGTCTGTGATAAATGCCTCCATTACCACAGTTTTATTTCACAGGGACCTGGTGTTACACAAAACTACTTGAAGGAAGGAGCAGGCATGACCATCTCTCTCATTATCTGTCATGGCAAAATCTGGACGAAACAGGAAGGACCTCTATCCTGGGCAGATCTTCACTCAGGGTACCTTCTAGATGTTGCACACCAAATCACACCACCCTTTTTTACTCCCACATGAGCAAACCTCTGTCTATGTCCACATCCCTGAAGGATGCTGAACTCCCTGCAATGATCAATGGCCACCTCTAGTACAGTACACTGCCCCCCATAAAGGATGCGGTAGATGCAGCTGCTCCATGAAGTAGACAAAACTGAGACCACTATGACCACTTTAAAATAAGGATATTCTCAAAAGTTTGTCAATTTGCCTGGTGCACTGTTTATCGTACATTTTGCTAACATACAGTTTGACCCATTTATATTTTACTGGAATGGACATTTAAATTTAACTGCAACATATAAAGTTAATTAAGCAAAACTGAACAGGCTGGTTATGATTCTGCTTCATAATCTTTTAATCTTTATGCAGAGTGTTGGCTGCACAATACATTTATACTGTGCTATTGTATGATGAAAAACTATATAAGATGATTTCACCCCACTATATGAGGTACTGTATCATAAAAGATAATGATCTCACCCCTCCTAGATTACATTTTTCATTCAGCTTGCTATACAGTACTTTGCACTGAGACATGTATTGAGGATACCTTTTCTTAGAGAATGTTTTTACTACTGTGTTTTATTTAAAATACAATAAATATAGAGTTTTAGAAAATCTGCATTCTTTCTTTTCTTTCTTCTTTCTTCTTTATTGACAGTCATGACATATAAATCTGTATTCGGACAACATTCAGTTCTAAAAGAGCATATCTCAACTAGGGATGCTGAAAACCATTCCCTGCAGTTTTACATTAGAAAGACTGTATTTCCAGATCATTTGAAATTATAGGCAAAAATAAATGTAATACTGTTCTAAGGATATGGTCATCAAACAAATGCACAGTTTTCTAAAACTGGATTATTAGTAAACACTTGCACACTAAGCCTCAACATCTCCATCCCTATCTTATTCAAGAAAGAAAAATTGCAGCTTCAAAGCCTGACAAATATTCCAGCAGCCAATAGAGTGCCTGGCTTTCAGTGTACTGTTAGTGCTGATGACAGTATTTAAAAAAAAAAATAGAAAATGCAGCTTTCCTTCTACTGTGCCAGATGACAACTTTAAGCTCATGGAACTGTTTGCCACAAAAATTCCAGTTTTCAACCTACTGAGAAGTAGCCTATTTACTATTATTAGCAGTACTGTACTTGACAGGAGCAGATTCCTCTGCCACATTGCAGCAACTGGGTTTTAGACCAATAAAGACTTGATGCTGGCTTAATAGAAGCTATTATGGGAGGATAATTCAAGTTATCAATCATCATTGCCCTACTATTATAATAGTATTTATGCATCATCTAGTGAGATGACATTTAATACAAAAGAAGAATTATGAAGGTCAACTGAGTTTACACAATTCATCATCTGTGTCAGACCTGTATTAGTTTTGCTGATGACTGTCTGCAATTTGCTGGGCATGTTGGGACTGGCATCCTGGGATAAGGATTATTAATAGAAGATACCCATCCTTGCCAGAAACAATAGGCACAGCATCCTGGCTGTGGGTTCACTTTGCCTTCTGGGCGACATGTGAAAAATGTTATACTGCAGGAGATTTATCCTATTGCACTTTGTGGGAAACCAGGGGAAAGTAAACATTTAAAGTACATCTATCTGTGTCCACTGTATTTATGAAAGTCTTTGATATGCTGTATATTAATTTTTTTTCCATGATACTAATACAGCTATGTGAACATAAGGAACCATATATTATTTTACAATGTTAGGTTGTGTCCTTTTTAAATAAACTCTAAGCACTTGGCAGCAAATGATTTCTCATTTGAAGAAGGTATACAAGAAAGGTAAACAGAGATGAAAAAACTCTTTGGCTATAAATATTGATTCCCATGACAACATAATAAAATAACTCTATTGATTCATTTGTAATTTGTGACCAAAAAAGGCACACTGAACTATGACAGCTGTGTTCAAGGTATATGGGGGGGGGGTGATGGGTTGACACATGGACTGTTTTATTGACAGTGGCAATGTTGGCCAGGATACCAGCAGGCTTTCCTTCCCTTCTCTAGTGACATGGGATCTTTAACCCTAACACTGCCAAGGTTTTTCTGAAAAATTGCATATCCCTGCTACCAGAGTTTTTTTCACTGGGTTTGTACACCTATACGTTATGACATTATTACATAATTTTTCTTAATTCCCTGGTAAACTTTTTTTGTCATAGTAGTAAGAACCTAACAGAACTATAATTTAAAGTGAAAATATAAGTTTTCCAACTAAGCAATTTGGAGATATATATGTTTATTTAGTGAAATTTTAATTGTTTTTGTGAATTTGTATTCGCAAAAAATATTGAAGTTTGTAAAAATATTAAAATTGGTTGCATTACTGATAAAAAATGTTGTTTAAAATGTAACTAATTTTCACTTTCAGGTTACAAATTCTTTATATAAACACAAATTTCACATTGGTTTCTTACCTACAGATTATGAGAGTGACCAGAATCAACCATCTATGGTAGGGCCGTGCTGGCCTATGAGGGTGTTTATTGGATTATGGGGTACACATCACTAAATCCATTAAGAAAAAAGTAAGAAGTAGCCTGTTTCACATGACAGGTAAGTGAATGAGCAAATCAAGGCCCAGACTGTACCCATAGCAACATCCCCTGGGTCACATGACCAAAACCAAGATGGCTGACACCTTTCAGTCATTTTCTGTCAAATTGCTTCTGACTCATTTATTGGGACAACTGTGTCAAATTGTTTCTCTTTCACATTTATTGGGATAACTATATTACAAAAGAGGTAAATGTCAATGGATTACACTTTTCCTTACAGCAGCAGGGGCTTGGATGAATATTCTGATCACTAATTTCACATTATAGACCAACCTGCAAATAGCTGGGGTGCCATACCCAACTACCCATGGTATGCCCATACTGGCCCATGGGGTGTCCACCTATTAAACTATGGCAGAATACTAATAAATTCAAAAAGGAAAAGTAAGAAGTAGCCTGTTACACATAATAGGGAAGTAAATGCGTAAATTAAGGCCCAGACTGTACT
This sequence comes from Neoceratodus forsteri, assembly GCA_016271365.2. Classification (NCBI taxonomy): domain Eukaryota; kingdom Metazoa; phylum Chordata; order Ceratodontiformes; family Ceratodontidae; genus Neoceratodus; species Neoceratodus forsteri. Next base: position 227,668,247 of record CM028132.1, on the reverse strand, counting down.
CATATCAACATCCCCTGGGTCACATGACCAAAAACAAGATGGTGGCTACTGTTTGATCATTTTCTACATCAAACAGCTTCTGTTACAATTTTGTAGGGATAACTACATTATAAAAATGGTAAATGTCAATGGATTACAGCTTTTCTTACATCTGCTGGGGCTTGGATAAAAATTTTGATCACTAATTTTACATTATACACCCACCAGTGGATATCAGGGGTGCCATACCCAACTTTCCATGGTATGCCCATGCTGGCCCATGGGATGCCCACCTATTGTATTATGGGGTGCATGACAATAAATTCAAAAAGGAAAAGTAAGAAGTAGCCTGTTTTACATGACAGTGAAGTGAATGAGTAAATCAAGGCCCAGACTGTACCCATATCTACATCCCCTGGGTCACATGACCAAAAACAAGATGGCTGCAACTGTTTGGTCATTTTCTGCATCAAACTACTTCTGTTACACTGTTAACTAGATGATAAAAGTGGTAAATGACAATGGAGTACACCTTTTCTTATAGCAGTAGGGGCTTGGATGAAATTTCTGATCACTAATTTCACATTACAGACCCATCTGCAGATAGCTGGGGTGCCATACCCAACCATCCATGGTATGCCCATACTGGCCAATGGGTGATACTGGCCAATGGGCTGTCCACCTATCACATTATGGGGTACATGCCAATAAATTCAGAAAGTAAAAGTAACAAGTAGCCTGTTTTACATGACAAGGAAGTGGTATGCCCATGCTGGCCCATTGGGTGACCACCTATGGCATTATGGGGTATATGTTAATAAATTAATAAAGGACAACTAAGAAGTAGCCTGTTTCACATGACAGCGAAGGGAATGAGTAAATCAAGGCCCAGATTGTACCCATATCTACATCATCAGGATTACATGTCTAAAAACAAAATGGCGACCAATGTTCAGTCATTTTCTGCAGCAAATCGCTTCTGTTACACATTTATTAGGATAACTAGATTATAAAATTTATAAATTTCAATCGATTATATCTTTTCTTATAGCTGCAGGGGCTTCAGTGAAATCTCTGATCACTAGTTTCATATTGTAGTCCCACCTGCAGATAGCCATTGTGCCAGACCCAACCACCCATGGTAGGCCAATGCTGATCCATGGGGTGTCCACCTAATGCATTATGGGGTACATGTCAATAAAACCACAAAATAAAAGTAAGAAGTAGCCTGTTTTACATAACAGTGAAGTGAATGAGTAAATCATGGCCCAGACTATATCCATGTCTACATCCCCTGTGTCACATGATCAAAAACAAGATGACTGACACTGTTCTGTCATTTTCTGCATCAAACTGCCTCAGGTACACATTTCTTGGGCTAGCTAGACTATACAAGTTTTAAGTGTCTATGGATTACACCTTTCTTACAGCTGCAGGGGCCTTGATTATATTTCTGATGATTAATTTTACATTACAGACCATTTAGGAATGGTCAGAAATGGACCTGATTACATTTAAAGTGAGTTGTGTATGATTCAGTTATCATTTAACATTAACCATTTGCATTTCAACTCTGGTCAGCTTGCACATGCGACACTTAAACTGTTTGCCATCTTATTGTACATAGATGAGGGGGTCACTTGCATTGTGACGTCTCTACTAAAGCAGACTGAGAAGTCATTGTGTTTTACTAGTAATGCCACTACTGCTGCTGCTGAATAACATTTTCATCTGTATGCATCGCCAACAAAACAGCATTCCATCATAAGCTATGAAACCATTATAATTTGGCCAAAAACCCTATCCTTTCCCTATTCTAGAACATGTCTATTATTCAGCTCTTGGTTTTACATTCAAATCAAGCAAGCTGTTTCTGATCCTGTTTGGAAAAAAATGATATTACCTTATAACTATCATGCCTGTGACCTGTGGGGGAAAAAATCCCATCTACTGTAACATTTTCATTGTGATGTACATACTAAAGCAGAATGTGAAGTCTTTCTGTTTTAGTAGTGATGACACTATTGCAGCAGAATGACTTTTTTCACAACTTGTATGTATCATTATACACAATAGTGTTCCATCAGATGCTAGAAGAGCATAAACCTATGGAGAAAAACCCTATCCTTTCCCTTTTCTAAAACATGTCATGTAGTCTACTCTTTGTTTTATATTTATTTCAAATACACCATTGCTGTATGAAAAAAAAAACAACTGTCTTTTCCTATATCTATCTACGTTCTTCATGCCTGTGACCTGTGGAAATAAATACCTGTCTACTATTACCCTATACTATTATTTTTTAGATCACTATACTGCCCTGGACACAGAACACATTGTTCTTAATTTACCCTATCCTACTATGCCTTGATAAAGGAATAATACATGACAGGGTGTGTGTCGTGCTGGGATAACGCCACGCCTGGGGGGGTGGGCATGAGGCTGCAGGCCGTGTACGTCCAATTCCCCAGGTGTGGTATTATTCCAAACGACACACACTCTGGAATGCATTATTCCTATTATACAATGGCTCATTGTTATACATAAAATAAAAAAAAATATTTTAAAGAATGTTTTTATTAGTGCGAATAAATATTTTTATTTAAGAGGAGATGCAAAAAAGGGCTCTATAATGTCATCTATATTGGTTCACAGTGCTGAGACTAGACCTGTGGCATCGTGCTGGGATAACGCCATGGGTCCAGCCCCAAACTGACCAATCACAGTCCAAGATTCTTTCTTTCCATTGTATAATTGTTATTATTCCCATGTTTTTTTCTCCCTATACATTATATAGAATAATTGGAGGTCGTCAATACATAGCAACTATACACCTTCATCCTAAGGTTACAGTGAGGACAGCAAGTAAAGGTTTTAAGAAAAGCGTTGTTGTGTATTAAGGCCACCATACAGTATTTTATATAGTGTATAATTGGAAAGAAACTGAAAAACTTACTTTTTTTGATTACCGTTAGCATTTACCATTAGTGATCCACATTTCACCCTCGGTATTTTGCCAACATGACACTTCGACAGCCTGATGTACCATGTACCGTGAAGTTGGGGTCACTTGCAGTGTGATGTATATACTAAAGCAGAATGGGAAGTCATTCTGTTTTAGTATCAAAGTCACTGTTGCAGCAGGATGACTATTTCAAGTGTATGGGTCATCATGCACAAACAGCATTCCATCAGACAAAATAATACCAGATGGTACTTGTGGAGAAAAACCCTATCCTTACCCTTTTCTAAAACATATCATGTGGTCCACTCTTTGTTTCATATTCATTTCAAACACACCATTGCCAATCCTGTAAGGAAAAAAAAACTGTCTTTCCCTATATCTATCTCCTGCCTTTATGCATGCGACCTTTGGAAATACCTGTCTACTATTACCCTATGCTATTATTTTTTAGATCACTGTACTGCCCCTGGGAAAGGAACACATTTTTCTTATTTTTCCCTATACTACTATGCCTTATTCCCATGTTTTTATATGTTGTTTCCTCATACACTATATAGAATAGTTGGAGTTCTTCAATACACAGCAACAATACACCTTCCCCCTAAGGTTCATAGATGGAATACAAGTTATGTAGACCATTGGCCTTTTGTGAACTTGTCACCATTCAATGTTCTATTGGTGGAAGGAGGATCTTTTGTTACTCATATATTCATCAAGTCTCTTTTTGAATGTATTCATATTTTGACTCTGAACTATAGTCTTAGTTAGAGTATGCCAGGTTTTAATTATTCTTTGACAGTTTTGTTTGTTTTGCGAATCAATTTAAGTTATGTTATCTAGTGCTATTATTGTTTTTATATCTTCCAAGACCAGTTGTTTTCTAGAGTAAAATCTTCCTGGATCACTCTAAAAATTAGATATAAGTCACCCCTGATTCTTATATAATCCATAGAAAATAAACCTAGTTTCTTCAGTCTCTCACGGTTGCAGTGAGGACAGCAAATTAAGAAAGGTTTTAAGAAAAGCATTGTGTATTTAGGTCACCATAGAGTATTTTATATAGTGTACTATAGGAAAGAAACCAAAATAGTTTACCATTTTTGATTATTATTAGCATTTACCATTAGTCATCCACATTTCACCTTTGGTATTTTGCAGACGCAACACTTTTTCAAGTGTATGGATCATCATACACAAAGAGCATTCCATCAGACACTGTAATACCAGAAATCTGTGGAGAAAACCCCTATCCTTTCCCTATTCTAAAACATGCAGAGAAAAAACATATCCTTTCCCTATTCTAAAACCTGTGGAGAAATAGAAATTATGCACCTACTGTAATTCTTGATCTTCTTGGATGAAGTCGCCACCACTCATTCACACTGATCAGATCTATACCAGAATGCTAGGACCAGTGGGAGCAAAATTTTTTGCTAGAGGGTCAGCACCAGAGATGGAGCCATGAGGAGTGGCACCATGAGCCTCGGGTCATGTGGCAATGACTATCTCGGCGTCGACCCTCCAACCGCCTCAGTACCTTTTTTTCTGAGGAGTTGCAGTGTAACTAACCTAGAAGGATTAGCCTAACAAAAAACGGACATAAGATAGTTCGAATGACCCATATAAGAAGGGTCAACAAAGAAGTCTTCACAGCCTAAACACTGAGGAAGTGAAGACCAACAACAGAGAGGTGAGCTCAGGGGATGTAGGGTGGGCATGTGAATGAGTGGTGGAGACTTCACCCAAGAAGATCAAGAATTATGGTAGGTATGTAATTTCCATATCTGCCTGGACATAAAGTCTCCACCACTCATTCACACTGATGGGAGATTACTGAGCTAATAATCCACTGAGAGGGTGGCAGGAGAAACCAAGAGCTCACAAATTTAGGACAGAAGTCCATTAAGGATAGTCCTACCAAACAAAAGATGTCACCTGGCATGGACATCCAGGGCATAGTGCTTGATGAATGTATGCAATGAGCTCCAGGTAGTCACATTGCAAATGTCCACAATGGGCATGTTGCAGATCTCCACCAGGGATGTCACGACTGCTCTAGTAGAGTGAGCCTATACTCTGCCCTCCAGCTTAACCTGCACCATGGAATAACAGTGGCAAAGACATGCCACCAGCCATGCCAAAATGCATCTGATAGTGACAGGTTGACCCAGCCTGGTCTTGCTGAATAAAACAAACAGTTGTTGAGCTTTGAGAATCTCTTTTGTTTTATCCAAATAGAAAGGCAGTGCTCTTTTAACATCTAAAGAATGATGGGTATGCTGTCCTTCATTTTGGTAGTTTGCAAAGTAAGTAGGTAGGAATAAAGGTTGGTTTAGATGGAATTCTGAGACAACCTTAGGGAGAAACTTAGGATGGGTCCTAAGAACTACTTTGTCCTTATGAACTACAGTGTGTGTGTGTGTGGGGGGTCTGTAACCAAATCATGTATTTTAGAGACCTTGCAGGCCTAGGTGATGGCCACCAGGAAGGCCATTTTCCAAGTGAGGAATTTCAGCTCACAGGTAGCTAGGGGCTCAAAGGGCTTTTGATTGAGCATGTCTAGTACAATATTAATGTCCCAGGCTGTGACTGGATGTCTGATAGGAGATCTGGTATGCATAATACCTTAAGAAACCTCTTAACTACAGGCAATTGAGCCAGTGACAGAGAAAGTACCAGCTCATGATAGGCTAAAATAGCACAAAGGTGAACTTTGAGTGTAGAGTATTGTAGACCTGAATTTGAGAGGTCTAAGAGGTACTGTAAGACTTTATTTGATGGGCAGGAAAAGGATTCAAAGAGGATTTTGCACACCAGAGAGAAAAATGCTTCCATTTGGCTGTGTAGGTTTTTCTGGTGTCTGGCTTGCACGTAGCCAAGAGAATATCTGAAACTCACTGAGAGACATTGAACCTGTTCACCTCTATCTCTTCAGGAGCCAAATGTGAAGGTGAAGCGACCTCAGATTGGGATGGACCATGGGAACCTGACTCAGAAGGCTCATCTGAAGGGGAAGCACCTTCAGAGGGGTTCCGACATACTGTTGAGTAGCGGAAACCATATCTGTCGAGGCCAGAAGAGAGCAACGAGGATCATTTTGTCTTCAAGACTCGAATTTGAGAAGTAACCTCTGAATTAGTGGAAGAGGAGGAAAGGCATATATAAAGCATTTTGTCCACTGCAGCCTGAATGCATCCTGACAGAAAATGTCAGGCACTGGATTTCTGGAGCAGAAGAGAGGCAGTTTTGAGTGGAGTGGGGAGCAAACAGGTCCAGGTCTGGGGTTCCCCACTCTGCAAATAGTGACTGAACTATGGTTGAGTTGAGAGACCACTCATGAGGATCTGTCTCCGTTATGCTGAGATGGTCTGCCAGTTTGTTCTGCTCTCCTGGCAGGTAAGCTGCCTGAATTAGAGTCTTGTGCTCTCAGCACCATTCCCACACTCTCATTACTTCCCTGCATTAAGGGTAAGAATGTACACCGCTTTGCTTGTTGATGTAATACATCACTGCTTTGTTGTCCATTTGAAGGAGAATGTTCTTGTGACAGAGAATGTCCTTCAAAGCCCAGACTGCAGAGAAGATGGCTCTCATTTCCAGGATGTTTATGTGAAGCTGGGACTTGACCTAAATCCATATGCCTTAGGGGTGGAGATTCTGGCAGTGAGTTTCCAGCCCCATCAGGGACACATCCATGGTAATGGAAATCTGATGATCCAGAGGAGCAAAGGGATACCCTTTCATAAAGTTGTCCTCCTGATATCACCAGGTGAGTGACCTCTTCAGAGGTTCTGTCACCTTGATGAGAAAGGACTGAGGGTGAGTGGTTGGTTACCTCTGAGTACTGAGCATCCACTGAGAGGTTCTCATGTGGAGATGTGCTAGGGGTACAGTGAACACCGAGGATGCCATGAGACCCAGCATCCATTGCATCGAGATAGTTCAAACTGAGGTTTTCTCTCTGATGCACCGAGCCATCTGCAGGATATCGCTCCTTCTGTCCTCCGGAAGAAAAGCTCTACACAGGAGGTGTCCAAAAGAATTCCTATAAAGAAGAGCTTCTGGGAGGGCTGCAATTGATTCTTTTTGAGATTTAGTAGGACTCCCATGGAAATGAGAAAGTCTGAAGCCATAGCTATGGTGTCCAGAGTTCCTTGTCTGGAGTGACTTGCTAGGAGCCAGTCATCCAGATATGGAAACACTTGTATTCTGATTTTTCTGAACTGCACTGCAAGAATTGCACAACACTTTTTAAAAAACTCACGGCACTGAGGATAGCCCAAAGGGCAGGACTCTGAACTGATAATGTTGACCCAGCACCACAAACCTTAGATATTTGTGGTGCTTTGGGTGTATAGAAATATGTTGGTAGGCATCCTGCATGTCCAGGGAAGCTAGCCAATTGTGTTGATAAAGCAAGGGTAACAGGGTCCCTAGCAATATAATTTTGAACTTTTCCTTGAGAAGAAACTTGTTTAACTTTCTGAGGCCCAGAACGGGGTGCATGCCACCAGTTTTCTTCGGGACCAGGAAGTAATGGGAGTAGAAACCTGTATTTCATTGATCCAGTGGAACTATTTCTACTGCCCTGTTGCTCAGAAGGCCTTGTACCTTGGAGGCGAGAAGATCTGATTGAATTGTTGACAGCCTGGGCTGTCATTTGGGAGGATGATCCAGAGGGAGTTCTAAAGGTTGAGGGGGTATCCTTCACCGATTATCTGGAGAACCCATTTGTCTGATGTTATGGATTTCCACTGTTTGTAGAACTGAGTCAGATGTCCTCCCACTGCTGAGGAAGAGTCCCCCTTGGGCAGTTGAGGTGGGACCTGGGCCAGAAACTCAGAAGGCAACACTGGGTGCTTTGGGCCCTTGTGCCTTCTGTTGTGTTTTCTTTTGAGGCTGGGGGTTTTGTTTTTTGTTAAATCCTCCCCTGCCTTTGCCTTGAAAGTTCTGACGGTTGTGAAATTGATGCTTGTTGACACCCCCCTGAGAAGGGGTGGGAGTTGGTAGAGCCATTTAAATGGCATACCTAGTCTTCTCTGTGGCCTCCAGAGCTTGCTCTACTTCAGGTCCGAACAGATACATACCATCAAAGGGTAATGCCATGACCTGCTGCTGGGCATCATTCGTGAAGCCTGAAGTGCATAGCCAGGAGTGGCTATGGGTACAGATACCTGACACCGCTGTTTAGGAGGCATTATCGAAAGCATCCATAGCTGCTTTAACCTGCTGGTTGTTTGACTCGATACCCATGGTTATGGTCTGAAGTAGCTCTGAACTAGTGTCCGACTTGGGCATAGCTTCCACCATCTGTTTGAACGAATGCCAAAAAACATACTCGTATTGAGAGAAATCGCCCTGGAGCTGGCAATACACATGCCCATGCAGCAAAGACTCTCTTACCCAAGGTGTCTATGTTATGAGATTCTTTATTTATAGGTCAGGCTGTAGATGCCTGAAGAAGAACAACCTTATCATTCTCTGCTAGGACTACAATGGGGTCAGCAAAGGCCTGGGAGGCCAAAATGAGTCGATCCTTGGGAGGAGCATACTTCCTGTCTATGGACTTAGCCACAGAAAGGATGAGAGTGGGATTATTCCATAAAATCTGAGAGAGCGTTTCAAAGGATGGTTGTACCGGAGGAGTTAAATCCATAGGGATCTCTGGGACATGAAGGTATTGGAGTCTTAAAAGCTTCCCAGGATCGATATCTGTAATCTGGAGAGAAAGAGTAGAATTTAAATTTTTCAGCAGAGACTTAAAAGACAGGTCTTCAACCACAGGCTCTGTGGCAGGATTAACTCCTGCTCCTTCAACATCATCACCCAGCCGAAGAGCTGGGTCAGGCTCGATATCATCTCCTTACAGCCCAGGAGGGACTGTATGGACAGGAAAGGAGTGAAAGTTCGCAGGAAATGAAAAAGAGAACGGAATCAGAATTGAGAATTCCCGAAGGCTGGATGGCAATGCACCAAGCCTTGGCACCAAAGAGGAACATGACGCCGAAGGCAAGGGAGTAGGCACCATCTGAAACAGCCCAGCACATGGTGCTGACAGAGACCATGGTGCCGAAAAATCCTGTAGTGCCAAGGACGTCGCTGACAGAGCCCATGGTGCCAAGGACGGCACTGAAAGGTCACACAGCACTGAGGATGGCGTAGACAACACCAATGGTGCTGAACACAGTGCCGACAATGCCAGCGGTACCAAGGGCAGTGCTGACAGGTGCATCAGTGCTGAGGTTGGCACCGAGAGACCCATCGATGCACAGAGCATCCCTGACATTGCCGAGGGCAGTGAAAGCAATCCAGGGCCATGAAAACTGAGATTTGAAGAAAAAGTAGGAGGAATACCAGGAGATAGAGGCATTTGTGTGGCCCCCTGTGCCACAGGAATGTGAGAGGGGAAACACCTGAGCATGAAGTTGACAGCACCGAAGAGGGCACCGTGCAACTAGGAAGGTCCAACCACCCTACCTGTTCCCTCAAAAGGCCTGAGGGCCTTGGAGTGACCAGGTAGGCAGCGGGACCAACCTCCAAGCCCATTGCTCTATAAGAGCAGCCTATTGATGAAATTGCTCATTGGAAGCCCTTTCAAAAGGCGGGGAAGTGCTCTGATGTTGAAGAAGGTGGTCACCAGAGGCAGAAACCGGTGCCTCCAGAGGAGGAGGAGACTGGTACCTGGCCCCAATAATGACCGTCGATGTGTAGACATACCAGAAGGGGACCTTGAGTGATGCCTTCTCTTTTTTGACCTGTGGGCTGAAGAAGAGCTCGAGGCCAAACGATGCCAAGAATGCAACTGTTTTCTTTTATGCTTTCAGGGGGCCCCACCCCTCCCCTGAGCATCGGACCATCCGTTGTCAGACCCCCCCACTCTTGATAAGGCAGTGTACTGGATCCAGCCCAGCTGACTCAACAGCTTTCATACGAAGTCTCCCTATCATCACCTGATCCACTCATGGTTGACTCTGTCAAAGTAGGCTGAAGACTTCTTTTCTTAATAAGGAAAGATAAAAGTAAGCGGCACTTATTTTGAGATATATTACAAAACAACAAACTGAAAACTATGTTGCTAGTTTGAAGTTTGACTCCTGGCAGGCGAACGACGTCATCACTGAAGTGCAGTCAACGGTGGGAAAAAAGGAACTGAAGCAGTTGGAGGGTTGATGCCGAGATAATCATCGATGCATGAGCCGAGGCTCATGGCACAATTTCTTGTGGCTCCACCTCTGGCACCGGCCCTCTTACAAAAAAGTTTGCTCCCACTGGGTCCTAGCACCTCCGGCATAGATCCCATCAGTGTGATTGAGTGGTGAAGACTTTATGTCCAGGAAGATAAGCCCTACCCTTTCCCTATTCTAAAACCTGTGGGGGGAAAAACCCTACCATTTCCCTGTTCTAAAACCTGTGGAGAAAAAGCCTGTTCTTTCCCTGTTATATAACATGTCATGTAGTCCACTCTTTGTTTTCTATTCATTCCTAACACACCATTTCTGATCCTGTATGGAACAAAATAAATATCTATCCCTTTATCTATCTACCACCTTCCTGCCAGTGACCAGTGGGAAAAAATACCTAACTACTATTGCCATATACTATTAGTTTTATTTTAGATCACTGTATTGGTCTGGAAATTGACCATTTTTTCCTAATTCACCCTATGCTACTATGCCCTAATTTATTTATTGAATTTTGTTGACCCGGTAGGCCCACTGAGACTGAAAGTCCCTTTTTCAGGGGTGACATGGGGGAGGGGGATACAGATGGTAACCAACTGAAATTGAACCAGATTAAGCTGTTGGTGGAATTTCCAGAGGATGGGGGAAATTTGGGCAGGACACTCCCCAACTCTTTTGGAATAAGTGCCATGGAATCCTACTATTAGATGATTGTTTGATTTGCTGGAGAGAAACAGTGATTTGTCACAGGGTTAAATATGACAGGTTTATCTGGTGAATGGAATTAAACTGTGTACTGCACTCTGGGGATTTTGTATGATCTGTTGTATTTATATACGGTTTCCTTTTTCTGTCTGATTATTTTTGTACCAGTTTGTATTTACATCATTTGCAATAAAAATTCCCCTACTCTTTCGAGAAGTGCCATGGGATCTTTAATGTCCACCTGAACAACCATCGGAACAGGCAGATGGGACCTCAGTTTAACAACTAATGCAAAAGATAGTATCTCCGGAGTGCAGCACCCCCTCATGCTGCACTACAGTGTCAGTATTGGGATATTAGCCCAAGTGCCTGGTGTAGAGATAGAACCCACAGCCTCCTGATCTCCCAGCCTCAGTGGTGAGTGTGCAACCTACTGAGCCACTGACACTGACAAATTGTTGTTATTCATGTTTTTATATTTTAAATATATCCTCTTCATGCTTGTGACCTGTAGGGAAACAAAACTGTCCGCTCTTGTCCTATGCTACACCATTTCATCAACTGTTGACATACAGTCTGTAATAATTTAACCAAAGTAAGGTATTGCACCCTCATGTGAAGTCATCACTTGGAGTGTTCAAAACTAGTCTAAGCATTATCATTCATTCCAGCTGATGAGATGGTGAAGGAGAAGTTTGTTATGGTGCAATGCATACTAGTAAGTCTACAAGGCTGATTTATGTTAACACTGCAAGGTTTCCATAGCCTGTTAGACAAACTAGTTTGTCTCTTACCTTAATCCCAAATAGTATCAGTTGAGTAGTATCATATGAAGTTGAGATGTAAAATGTTGTAATGTAGCATCATTGCAATGTTATGATCTTTAGTGTAATTCAAAAAGGGTAATTTTGTGACTTCTGCTGATTTGTTGAACACACGTTCTCTGAGAAATAAGAAATATGCAATCAATTAATGTGATGACTTCCAGACACACTACTGTAACATTTTTACCACATCCAGGCACCAAGTGTGAATTACTTGTGAGCACCTCAAAATGGCCACCTTTCCAAAAATGCTTCAAAATGTCTGCCTTTGCTAAAATACTTCAAAACAGCCACCTTTGTTTAAAAAGCTCTCTGAATGGGTCAGGGTTGATGCGGTATGGTGGTAATCAGTCATGTAACCACTTCCGGACACTCTACTACAACACTTTTGCCATATCCAGACACCAAGTGTGAATCTCTGGTGAGTGCCTCAAGATGGCTGCCTTTGATGAAATACCTCAGAATGGCTGCCTTTTCTAAAGTGCCTCAAAATGGCCACCTTTGCTAAAATGTTCTCTGAATGGGTCTGTGTTGATGAGGTATGGTGGTAATCAGTCATGTAACCACTACCGGACACAATGTCACTTAACTTCCTTGTGCTCCTAGGTCTCACCTGTAAACAAGCTTTCAGCTTAGTGTTTCTCATCTAGTAAAACAAAGGTTAAAAAAAATTAAAAAAAACAAAGTAAAAAAAAGTACACTACCACTTTTGCTAGATATGGGTACCAAGTGTGAATCATTGGTGAGCAGCTCGAAATGGCCACCTTTGATAAAATGCTACAAAATAGCCACCTTTGATAAAATGCCTCAAAATGGCCACCTTTGCTAAAAAGTTCTCTTTATGAGTTAGGGTTGATGTGGTATGGTGGCAATCAGTCATGTGACCACTACCAGACACAGTACTGCACCACTTTTGCCACATCCGGGCACCAAGTGTGAATCACTGGTGAGCACCTCAAAATGGCTGTCTTTGTAAAGTGCCTCAAAATTGGCACCTTTGATAAATTAATTTAAAATGGCTGCCTTTGCTAAAATGCCTCAGTCAAGTGACCACTAATGAGCACAGTACTGCACCACTTTTGGCACACCCAGGCACCAATTACCTTCAATACAAGGCACAACTACCAATAAAGCATCTCCTGGAGTCCAATGGCCTCTCCATGACCTCCCACTCCAGGCCCCACCATTTCACAAAAGTCATTCCCTGGTGTATGTGGGTTCTACCACACCTTACGAGAAATGGCACCATCACAGAAAAAGCATTCCCGGGTCTTTAGTGGTCCCTCCTCACCCTACAAACTCATACCGATTACTGTTGCACATCCCTGACACCAATCACACACAGGTTTCAACCCATGGACCTTTCACGGTCCCACCAAGTGAATGCCACCTCCCCCTCGGTCACTGGGTGTTAGATCCTCAGGTCATAGCCAAAACTCAGCTGAACCCATACTCATTACTGTTACATCTCACTGACACCAACCAAACAGGTTTCAACAATGTGACCTTGCATGGTCCCAGTCAGATAATGCCACCACCCAAATGAAAGCTAGATCCTGAGGTCACATTAAAAATGTATTATCTATTGCTTGTTTAATTATGACATGCTCCCCTTGATTAACCAAGTCACCATGCTAAAAAGATACACACACACACACACACACATGAAATATGCAGTGGGGTGACTGGAAATATCACTGATACTCCCCTGAGTGTAGTTTGACTACATGATGTAATGAGTGTTTTATCTCTGACAGGTGTAAAGTTCACTAGAATTGCATTCTCACCATACTGTATGTAACGTAGCATTCCTACAAAATACAAACAACAAAATTCATTGATATCAGTCTTGAGACAGACAGACAAATTACAATGTTACAGGAAATAGGAACCATGATTAACACTCCCTGTACTCCCGCCCCAGCTCCACCCAAATGAAACCTCAACAAGCTTTAACATAGCCCAAAAAGTACACCTTTTGCAGTAAAAAAAAATGTTTCAACCACTCACAGACTAGCAAAATGCGTCTGCCTTTTCAACCTAGTATATCTGTGGTTCCCAATGGACTAACATTGTTAGCAGTTTCATGAGGTCAGATCCTTACTGAACTTTGAAACATAAACACATACTGTACATCAATACACAAATATCAAAACCCAAGCTAAACTGTAACTTACCGTTAGTGACATCACTTAGTAACCTACCTTATGCACTTAATATTTGCTATTTATTTCTCAATCTGACTGTTGCATGAGTATTTTTGAAGCCAGGGGACATCTTTTGTACAACACACCGTGCATATAGATTACAATGATTGTCATATGGAAGATGACCCCGATGACAGGCGATAGGGCATTTGGCATGTATATCCTTATACGTGGCTCATTTTAAAGACTATTTGCTATTATACACCAATCTGAAAAAAAAAATTAAAGACATTATACCAATGGCGATCAGAAAGTTATAGTCGATTGGATTACATATTGTACATTCCATTCTACTATACCACAGGTCATTAATTCCATTAAGTATCCTAAGCACATATTAATATACCAGAACATTAAAGTCATGGCATAACAAACATCCATGATTGCCACCACAGTCAATGGTACCAATGATATGGCCTCAGTCACATGCCTTAGTAGCCGTAGGAATTTTCTTGCTTTGATGTGGTGAGATGCTGATACAGTACCAGCTGGTCATGCACTTGCAAGTGGCTGCCCTGTCTGTTGACAGGTAGGCCTTGTCTTGAGCTTAGTCATCCCTTATCAAACAAGCACTCATATATCCTCCTTTCCACCCAAGGCCTGCTGAACCAGGACTCAGATTGCTAACATCAGGAACAGAAACAGAGCCTTCACTGCTGGCGTATATATACCCCTTTACTCCCTATACAGATATAACTGAGCAATCAAGATCTTTCTCCCTCCTCTGTCCCACTAAAGCACTGCTGCACCAGAAAACAGGTTGCTGAGTGCAGTAGCAGAAAACTTCTGGCTTTTCTCCCCCGTGACCCCCTGGACAGACTTCACCCAGCAAACAACCTTACACCCCTAACTCCATCCCTCTTAAGCACTGCTGCACTAGAAAACAGGTTGCTAAGGGCAGGAACAGAAATGGAGACCTCCCTGCTGGTGACTCTCCCCCTTGACTACCTGGAAAGACATCACCTAGCAAACACACTCTCACCCCTCATCCATCCTTCTTAAGTGCTACTGAACCAGAAAATGAGTTGCTGAGGGCAGGGGCAGAAACGGAGACCTCTCTGCTGGCATCCCTTCCCCTTGACTACCTGGACAGATATCACCTAGCAATGAAGCTCACACTCCTCCTCCATCCCTCTTAACTGTTGCTGCATCAGAAAATGAGTTGCTGAGTGTAGGAGCAGAAACAGAGAACTCCATGATGGTATCTCTACCCATTGACAACCTGAACAGACATCACATAGCAAACAAACATTCCCCCCTCATCCGTCCCTCTTAAGTGCTGCTGCATTAGAAACTGAGTTGCTGAGGGCAGGTCAGAAATGGAGACCTCCCTGCTGGCGTCTCTCCCCTTTGACTACCTGGACAAACATCACCTATCAAAGAAGCTCAAACTCCTCCTCTGGCCCTCTTAAGCTCTGCTGCACCAGAAAATGAGTTGCTAGATATAGGAGCAGAAACAGTGAACTCCCTGCTGGTGTCTCTACCCACTGAGAACCAAGATGGACTGATGACACGTAGCAAAAAAGCTCTGGCCCACTTCCATCTCTCTTAAGCACTGCTGCACCAGAAAATGGGTTGCTGCATGCAGGAGCAGAAATAGAGACCTCCCTACTGGTGTTTCTCCCCCTCGACTACCTGGACAGACATTGCCTAGCAAGCAAGCTCACATCCCTCCTCATCCCTCTTAAGCATTGCTGCACATGAAAATGGGTTGCTGAGAGCAGGATTAGAAATGGAGACCTCCCTGCTGGTGTCACTACCCCTTGAATACCTGGACAGACATCACCTGGCAAACAAGCTCTCACCCTCCTCCATCCCACTTAAATACTGCTACACCAGATAATGGGTTGCTGAGGGCAGGAGCAGAAACAGAGACTTCCCTACTGGCATCTCTCACCCTTGTCTTCATGGACAGACATCACCTAACAAATATACTTGCACCCCTTCTCCATCCTTCTTAAGCGCTGCTGCCCATGAAAATGGGTTCCTGAGGGCAGAAGCAGAAATGGAAATCTCCCTGTTGGTGTTTACCACTTGACTTGCTGGACAGACATCATCTAACAAACAAGCTCTCACCCCTCTTCCATCCCACTGAAACAGTACTGCATCAGAAAATGGGTTGCTGAGGGCAGGAGCAGAAACAGAAACCTCCCTGCTGGTGTCTTTCTCCCTTGGCTCCATGGTCAGACATCACCTAGCAAATATACTTACACTCCTCCTAAATCCATCTTAAGCACTGCTGCACATGAAAATGAGTTGCTGAGGGCAGAAGCAGAAATGGAGATCTGCCTGCTGGCCTCTACCCCATGACTTCCTGGACAGACATTACCTAGCAAACAAGCTCTCACCCCTCCTCCATCCCACTGAAACACTGCTGAATCAGAAAATGGGTTGCTGATGGTAGTAGTAGAAGCAGAGACCTCCATGCTGGTGTATTTCTCCCTTGATGCCATGGTCAGACATCACCTACTAAGCAAGCTCTCACCCCTCCTCCATCCCACTCAAGTGTAGCTGAACCAGGACACAGGCTGCAGAGGGCAGGAGCAGAAACGGAGACCTCCCTACTGGTGTACCATTCCCCAGACTACCTGTACAGTCATCCCCTAGCAAATAAGTTTACACCTCTCCTCCATCCCACTCAAGCACTGCTGCACCAGAAAACTTTATTCATGATTCCTGTTACTGTAAAGGCTTTTTTGTTCCCCAGTAGTCTGTCTCTGTTTCTCTGTCTCTCTGTCTCTCTGTCTCTCTCTCTCTCTCTCTCTCTCTCCCTCTCCATCTGGATGGCATCATCAAAGGTTTATTTTACCAGACTGCCCTTACCCTGCCTGAACACACAGCCACAATGAGTTCTGGAAAACGCTTTATTCGTATTATCTTACTGTAAATGGTCTTCTTGTTGCCCAGTAGTCTTAGTCTCTCTCTCTCTCTTCTCCCCACCATCTGGATGGAATCATCAAAGGTTTATTTTACCAGCCTATTCACAGATGCAGGTGGAAGATATTCACAGAACAGATTGAGCAGTATTAGTGGCAGTAACCTGTCTGCAGAGATGAACAACCTGCATTATTGCACTACCTAATCACACTTGAATGAGTAAATAAAAAAAATGAAAATAATAATGGTAAAAATAAACTAACCTCTGGTGTCTTTGTCATGCATTTGTCAAGTAACTTTACTGTATTGAAAATAAAATAGTCACAGATAAGAAAAATACAATGGGCCTGATTGTTGAAGTCCACTTAGAGAGATGCAAGTCCATATACTGGTTGGAGTCCATTAGTGTTTGGTTACCTTGAGGACCGGTTGCCTTCAGTGCTGGTTGTCATAAGGACATGTAGCCTTGAGGGCCACCAGGCTTGATGGCTGGTTCCCTTGAGGGCCATCAGCCTTGAGGGCTGGTTGCCTTGATGGCCATTAACCTTGAGGGCAGGTTGCCAAGAGGACTTGTTGCCTTGAGCATCATCAGCTTTGAGGGATGGTTGCCTTGAGGGCCAAAAGCCTAGAGGGCTGGTTGCCTTGAAGACCATCAGCCTTGAGGGCTGGTTGTCAAGAGGCCAACAGTTTTGAGGGCCTGTTGCCTCGAGGGACATCAGCCGTGGGGTATAGTTGCCTTAAGGGCCATCAGCATTGAGAACTGGTTGTCTCAAAGGCCATGAGCCTTAAGGTCTGGTTGTCTTGAGGGCCATCAGCCTTGAGGACTGGTTGCAATAAGGGCCATCAGCCTTGAGGGCTGGTTGCCATGAGGGCCATCAGCCTTGAATGCTGGTTGCTTTCTGAGCCATAAGCCTTGAGGGCATAAGCCTTGAGGGTCATCAGCCTTCTTTATGTTCTTTGTTCTTCCCTATTCTTCCCTATTCTCCCTTTCTTTCTTTCTTTCTTTCTTTCTTTCTTTCTTTCTTTCTTTCTTTCTTTCTTTCTTTCTTTCTTCCAACTCCCTCCTTCCCTCCCCTCCTCCCCTTCCCACCTCTCCCCCCTTTTTGCTGTCCATACTATTTCTATGTCTGATTATTAATGATAGTTATTATATAATTCAGGAAACATTCTCTGTGTTCAATTTTGTAAAAATAATGTGGGTTTTCTGTTTTTTCTTTCCTTTGCTGGATTCTATAGAACTACCTATGGACGTACTGTTTCCAGTACACATGGGCCTAGACGAAGAAGATGAATGTGCTTCTCTGCTTCTTTCACCTCTTTAAAAGATCATGTAAGACTAAAAAGTAACGGTTAATGATACAGAATTTATGTTTTTTGGAAATAAAGAAATGTTTGGTGTATCCCTAAAAATTAGGTGAACCCTATAGCAAAGTTTACCAATAGAAACATCACATTTGAATTCATATCCTACTAAAAATTCATGGTCTTAGTTTAAAACAAATATGGAGTGCACAGTTCCTTGTCCATTTCTGAATTGCAGTATGAACTGAATTTTTTTTATATACATACAGTATTTGTTTTTGTAAAAAGTGATTTGACTGTCTTTTGAATGTTGATTGGTTAATGGTGATTTTATCACTTTAATTAGAAAATTTGTTGGATTGGGTAATTAATGTATTATGTCACTTTTGGATTATTATTTAAATACTAGAAACATGTATTCCAGATTGTAACAAGCCCCTTTGAAGGCACATTGCTGAGGCACTAGGGACTTCCACAGTGGTGCTGAATAAATCAACTACTTGGTTGAGAAATTTTGTTTGGATTAATTTTTCTACTCAAGAGCACATACATACTTGAAGTTGCATCAGCCTTGAGGGCTGGCTGCCTTGAGGGGAGGTCAGCCTTGAGGACCATCAGCCTTGTGGGCCAGGAGCCTTAAGGACCAGTTGATTTAAGGGCCATCAGCCTTGGTGGCCATAAGCCTTGAGGGGTCATCAACCTTAAGGGCCATAAGCCTTAAAGGCTGGTTGCCTTGAGGGCTTTCAGCCTTGAGGGTGGGTAGCCTTGAGGGATGGTTGCGTTGAGGGACATTAAATATGGGGAATAGTTGCATTAATGACCTTCAGCCCTGAGGGCCTTCAACCTTGGGATCTGGTTACATTGCGGACCATCAGATATGGGGTACAGTTGGCTCAAGGCCATCAGCCTTGAGGGCTATTTGCCTTGAGTGCCTTTTGCCTTAAGGACTGCTAGACATGGCAATTGCTGTACATGAATCATCTATTTGTCATTGGTTGCCTTGAGGGAAGTTGCCTTGAGGGAGGTCAACTTGATGCTGGTGGTGGCCTCACAAATTTCCATATCAGAGGCCAATTGGTTGCCGTGAAGTTCATATGCATTGAGGGCTCATTGCCTTTAGGGCTCAGGGTCAATGTGGTGCAGCGGTAATCAGTTACGTGACCTCTACCCATCACAGTACTGCATCACTTTTACCACATCCAGGAACCTTCTTTGAATTACATGTGAGTGCCTCCAAATGGCCACCTTTGCTAAAATGCTTTCATAATGACTAAGGATGTTAGGGAGAAGTAACAGCAATTAGAAGGGGTTCAGCTGAGCTGTGGCTATGACCACAGGACCAACCACCTGGTGTTTGTGGGGCAATGGGATTTCCCTGAGTGGGACTGTTCAAGGTCCCGTATGCCCAGCTGCCATCAGGGAGATTGCAGAGAGCTGAACTGGAGGTCATAGCCACTGCCCAACTGAACCCCATTCCAGGACTTTTACTCCTCACTGACACCATTAGGCATTGTGAGAACATTTTAGCAAAGATGGCCATGTTGAGATGCTTACACATAATTCAGAGAAGGTTCATGGATGTGGCAACAGTGGTGCAGATATATGTTGGGTAGTGGTCACATGCCTGATTTCCACTATACCACATCAACCCTGATCCACTCAGAGAGCTTTTTCAGCAAATGTAGTCATATTGAGGATTTGTTAGTAAAGGTAGCCATTTTGAAGCATTATATCAAAGGAGGCCATTTTGGGGCATTTTAGGTCATTTGCCCTTTTTGAGGCGCTCACCAATATTTCACACAAGGTGATAGACATGGCAAAGGTTTCCCTCAAGGCAACCAACTGCAAGTGAACTATTGGTGTACAACAATTGGCAATGGGTGATTGCTGAACACCAAATGCTATGCCTAATGGTCCTCAAGTTAAAATGCCATCATGGTGAAAAGGCCTTAGCGTCCATTTGTTTTTGGTTGCCTAGAAGGATTGTTGTTTTGAGGGCCATCAGGCAGAGCAATTGGTTTACAAAAATCGACCACTGGCAAGTGGTGTATACCAATCGCCCACTTGTATTTTGTTGCCTTTTGGGTCAAATGACTCATTACCACTAAACTGCATAAATCCTAACCCATTCAGAGAGCTTTTTTAGCAAATGACACCATTTTGAGAACTTTTTTTAGCAAAGGCAGCCATTTTGAGGCTTGATATCAAAGGAGACAATTTTGAGGCATTTTTGGTAAGGTGACCTTTTTGAGGTGCTCACCAATAATTCACACAAGGTAACCAGATGTAGCAAAGATGGCCCTCAAGGAAACCAATCACAAATGGATTGTTGGTGTTCACCAATCACTCATATCAGTTTAGTTGCCTCAAGGGCTGTCAGCCTTGAAGGCTGGTTGTCTCGAAGGCCATCAGTCTTAAGGGCTGCTTGCATTGAAGGCCATCAGCATTGAGGGCTGGTTGCCTTGAAGGCCATCTGCCTTGAGGGCTTGTTGCTGGAGGGTGATCTGTCTTGAGGGCTGGTTGCCTTGAGGATTATCAGTCTTGAGGGTTGTTGAGTTGAGGGCCATCAGACTTGAGGTCTGGTTGCCTTCAGGACCTTCAGCCATGAGGGCTTGTTGAGTAGAGGGCCATCAGCCTTGAGGGCATTTAGCCTTGAGGGCTGGTTGTCTTGAGGACCTTTAGGCTTGAGAGATGGTTGCCTTGAGGGACATCAGCCTTGAGGGATATCAGCCTTGAGGGACATAAGCCTTGAGGTCTATAAGCCTTGAGGGCCTTCAGCCTTGAGGGCTTGTTGCCTATGAGCACCATCAGCCTTGAGGGCTGGTTGCCTTGAGGGCTGGTTGCCTTGAGGGATGGTGGCCTTGATGGCCATCATCCTTGAGGGCTTGTTGCCTTGACAGCTTTCAGCCTTGAGGGCTGGGTGCACTGAGGGCTTGTTGCCTTGAGGGCCTTCAGCTTTGAGGACTGGTTGCCTGTAGGACCATCAGCCTTGAGGGCTGGTTGCCTGTAGGGCCATCAGTTTTGAGGGCCATAAGCCTTGAGGACTTGTTGAGTAGAGGGCCATCAGCCTTGAGGGATGGTTGCCTTGAGGGTCTTCAGCCTTGAGGACTGGTTGAGTAGAGGGCCATCAGCCTTGATGACTTGTTGCCTTGAGAGCCATCAACCTTCAGGGCTGGATGCCTTGGGGCCATGAGATATGAGGGATTGTTAGCTCAAGGTCCATCAGCCTTCAGGGCTGATTGCCTTGAAGGCCTTTTGCCTCAAGGGCTGTTAAGATATGGCAATTGGTGTACAAAAACCATCTATTTGTCACTGGTTGCCTTGAGGGAAGTTACCTTGAGAGCAGTCAACTTGATGGCTGGTGGTGGCCTCACAAATGTCCAAGGCCATTTGGTTGCATGAAGGCCGTAGTATAGTGGTAATCAGTCATTTGACCAATATCCATCACAGTACTGCACCCGTTTTGACACATCCAGGAACCTTCTTAGAATTACATGTTAGTGCCTCCAAATGGTAACCTTTGCTAAAATGTTTTCATAATGACTAAGGATGTTAGGGAGAAGTAACAACAATGGGAATGGGTTAAGCTGGGCTGTGGCTATGAGTTCTGGAACAAACATCTGGTGTTTGTGGGATGGTAGAATTTCCCTGAGTGGGACTGTTCAAGGTACCATATGCCCAGTTGCCATCAGGGAGATTGCAGAGAGCTGGACCTGAGGTCATAGCCACAACCCAACTGAACCCCTTACCAGAACTTTTACTTCTCACTGACACCCTTAGGCATTATGACAGCATTTCAGCAAATGTAACCATTTTGAGGATTTGTTAGTAAAGGCAGACATTTTGCGGCTTGATATCAAAGGAGGCCATTTGGAGGCATTTTAGGTAATGTGACCTTTTTGAGGCGCTCACCAATAATTCACAGTAGGTGACCAGAAGTGGCAAAGGTGTTCCTCAAGGCAACCAATCACAAATGGACTATTGGTGTACACCAATCACCCATATCTGTTTAGTTGCCTCAAGGGCCATCATCCTTGAGGGCTCGTTGTTTCGAAGGTCATCAGCATTGAGGTATGCTTGCCTTGAGGGCCATCAGTCATCCTGTGAGCCTGTTTTGTCGCCCAATGACCTGCAATGGGATAATGGATGTTTTCTGTGCACCTGGAGCAGACATGTCTAAATTTGCATTTTGCCCATGTGCATGAGGCTTTGTTGCATTCCCAGCACATCTTGGCCACCTGACTGCTACCTCCTTTCTTAACGCTCTCCCCTGTTTTCCCCACATGTCCAGACAATGTCTGCACCCAGATCTCTGTACGGGTGCAATCCCATCTCATCGCCCTGTGCTGCCATTCTTTGAGGAAAAGCTTTGTCATACTTCAATCATCCATATCCCATCTTAACCTTTTATGCATCCCTGATTATGGTGGAATAACCCAGTAAAAGTATAGCTAACTTGGGCTATTTCTTCAGCAGTATGGTGCTGAATATTGTAAATCCTATCTGCCACTTGTCTATGTTCTTCTCTTTATATGTCATTTCCTGGACGTCTTCCCCACTACTACCAGTGCCCCCACCATTTCTACTTTTCTACCATCTCCCTTTGTTCATACTTTCTCGCTGTCTCTTTATCAATTAACGCTAAAATGTTAACTTTTTTTTCTTTCTGTATTTTCTCTTTAATAGCATGTGACACATGGTTGCCCAGGGTGACTCCCTGTATCTCTTCATTCCCCTTCTGCTCCCCTTTTCCTCCTGCCCCAGCTCCTGTTTCCTCATCATCATCATCATCTCCTTCTATCTCCCACAAGAACTTCTCTATCTTTTCTTACCCTTATCTCCCATGTCACCAACAGGCCATTCCCATTCAAAGACCTACTTTTAACCATGTCTGCCACAAAATCACTCCTCTAGTAACCAACAATCCATCAGCCATGCATGTCTTCCCTCAAATCCTGTGTGCTGGCTCTACTAGTGCTCCTTTTTAAATCCCCTTTTCTTTTCCCTATTTCCCTTTTAATTATTTTTGTGTAAGCAAAAACCCAGCTGTTCTCTGTGATGGAGCTCCACTGTGAAGCATAATGCCATAATCTCCTTTTCCATATCTATCACAACTCGCAAGTGATCACTCAGAGCTTGCCAAACCACGGCACCCCAAGTATAGAAAAACAGGGGTAGAGACTCCTTCAGTTCTCTTCAAAGACAAATGGCTTGCAAAAACCTTGGCCATATTCATTCAGAGGCACCCTTTAACTTAGAGCAGAATGTAGTCCACAAGGTTACCTCCCCTTCCAGCAAACCACGTTGTGACAGATCGTTCACTCACAAGCTAGTACTTTCCATTATCCTCCTCATAAAACCATACTCATGAAATGTCTCACCGTCACCCACTGCCAAACTGACACATTCCTTCCTTTCTTCATTAATTTCATTTTTTTTAACCTACTCCATAATTTTTCTGATATCTTTGCTCCAATGTGGCCGTGGCTCATCCTTGTTCCACAACCAAACCAAACAATAAACATCTGTTAGCCCAATTCTGAAAACACGGCCCACAACACCACCAGCAGGTGGTAGTACCAGTGAGATCAGGATTTGAAAACCGCCATCTCTGAACAGCCAACTTCAGGGCCTCAAAAGTGGGTGGCCAAGGCATAACCAAATACTGAGCATTCACCACAAACCACAACAAACTAACATAGCATCCCCAACTATGCCCTAACACAGCAGTGTGTCCCAACCATAGAGCACTCCATAAATTAAAATTATGCTTCCAACTAGGGAAGAATGCCTGTAGTGCACAAATGCCTTAAGAAAGCCATCATAGGTCCTCTGCCTATAGGCCCTCCCTGCTGAAATACCAGCTTAAACAGTCTTAACTTTGTGTACCAATAATTCAAGTGTGCTGGAATCTTCAGTTAAAATCCAAGCAAAAGAGGGAGACTCTCACTCCCACTTCCCTTTTATTTATTTATTTATTTAGTTATTTATTTATTGCAATTTGGAAACACCCTTTGCGTACAAACTCTTTTACAAAGGTTCCACATCACAGAAACAGTACAGACAATACACAAGACAATAGCTTGACAGGATTAAAAGTGTTACAATCAGATTTAAAATGCAGGTACAATGGACCAGTAAATAAATAACAGAAGGGTTACAGCAATAGTTAGCTACATTACATCTCCTATAGGCCTTGCCAGAGGTACAGTTGAGCAGGGTAGAGGGTAATGAAGGTTGAAGGAGGGGGGGAGGAGTGGGTGGAGGAGTAGTTTGAGCCTGGGGGAGTGCATAAAAAAACAAGGTGAGGAGCATAAGGGAGAGTGGGGGAGGTAGGAGTGATGTGCTGAGGGTTAGCTGAGGTTGGATGAGTGGGGGGACTAGCTATGGTTAGAAATGGTATGTTAAAGAGGAGGAATGGTATGAGGAGAGGAGAGAACAGCAAGTGATGAGAGGTGATACAGCAAGTGATGGGACACTTTAGGATGCCTAAGGACCTTTGAGTTTGCCCCACGTCTTGGCCAATAACTCTGCCTTTTCCTAGTTGCATCATTTGACCCTACCTATGATGTCACCTGACCCATCCACTTTTTGCCTTCTTCCTGCTTAACCCCCTTCCCTCATCCTAACTCTAGCCCTTGTAATTTCTTTCAGGAAACCCCTAACAACTCTGGTTGCCTTAGAATGGCAACCAAAATAATTTAAAAAAAAATGCAGAGGCACATTTCCATAAACTATAATGTTCAGAAAAATCAACTTGATAGTTAAACTGAATGTAGCAATTTTAAATTGCACAGCTTTATTAGGAAATACAATTTAGAACTATAATTTACATCATTACATTCACTGAAATGTAAAATATATTTATAACTAACACAAGATACAGTTCTGCTGAGTCTGACTAGCCAGGGGTGGTGCCTGAGGGTGCCTGCGGTCATCCAGCCACCAACCCGTGCATGGCAGGCCAAGCATCTGCCCCACCTCTACCCTTCATTCTTGCAGCAATGGGGCTGGGGAGCCCTCTTGAATATGGGCTGCCGCCATGGAAGAAACAAATTAACAAAAAAAAAAAACTAATACAAGACAATAGGCAAGATATCTGTATCTATAAACAAGTTATGTATAAAATAAAAAGTTACAGTACTTATAGAAATCCTCAAAGTCAATAAATAAAGTTCATGTATTTATAAATAATTATGAGTTTTTTTATTTACAAATTGAATAACTATTCTAAACATTTTCTGATTATCAAAATCTCTTTTGAGCTTGCTGAGCTAAAATCACTCAGGTTCATTTCTTCTGTTAAGACAGAAGAGTCTTGTGTTTGCTGTTCCTAAATAAACAAGACAAATGTGTCAGTTTGGAGGAATGCAGGAATAAAGACACACAGTTTTTGAGAGATGTGGACTAATGAACAATTTTCAGTAGAGATGAAGATGAAGGATCCACATTTGAATAGGATAGGTTCAGGAGTAACAAGCATTTGTCAATGCCAAATGTTGTCTTGCTGGCATTGGCACTGGTAGTGCCGAAGTTAGAGATGCATAATAGGAATGGCAGTGAAGTATTAAAATGACACCAATCCAACCCCCACCCTATAGAGACTGACAGGCATTGGGGTGTGCCTTTGGGTTGTCAGCTATAACGCTCATGCCATTTCACCTCACCCTACCCTGTAGACACTGACAAGTGTCGTGGTGTGCTTTGGAGTCTTTTGGCATTATACTTACCCCATTCCATAAGGAAATATGATGAGGTGGGTACAGTATAGGAGAATGAGGTGAACTTTGTGGCCAAACTGTGCAAGGCACACCATGATGCCTGTCACTGGCTGCAGGGTGGGGCTGGGGGTGGAATGGCATGAGCATTACAGCCGATGATCTCAAGTCACACCCCTGACACCTGTCAGTCTCTACAGGGTGGGGTGCTACAGTTGGAAACCCTAACACTGTAGGCGTGTGTTTGTATTTTCACTCCAAATTTTCAACATGGGCTTTTTGTGAGCCCACTTCTTGAAAAGCATCACTATTAGTTTGTTAGCTGAAAGGTGGTTTTGCACAGCTGCTATGCCATTTGGTGACACAGGGATGACAACACATTTTGGGCAGGATGTGCAAAATGACAACTGTATTGCTCATGAAAAGATGTAAAAGAATGGCAACATTGAAAATCTGGAGTGAAAATATGAAAAATTGGTGAAGCTATGAGCATGCATAGAAACTGTGCAACACACATCAGTAACCCAATTATTTTTGGGATTTTTTTAACCACATCTTTAACATAGGCATCTTGGGACCTCCCCACATGAACAGTGGCAGTGTGATTCTGTTAATGTGTCCGAAACATTGATTTTGCACAGTGACCATGCCATTGTGTTCCACAGGTGCCAACATACATTTAGGGCAGAATGTGAAAAATGACAGCTGTACTGTTCGTAAGGAGGTGTAAAAAAATGGCAGTGTTGAAAATCTGGCATGAAAATAGTGCAAATTTGCGAAGTTACAAGGGTGCATGGAAACTGCACAACACATGCTTGTAACACAGTCATTTTAAGGAATTTTGTCACCAAAATTTCAACGTAGGCATTTTAGGACTTCTGCTCATGAACAGTGTCACTGTCATTTCCTGAAACTGTCCCAAAAACTGATTTCGTGCAGCAACCACACTATTCTGCGATGGACATGTGAAAACACATTTTGGCCAGGATATGCAAAATGACAGCTGTACTGTTCATAAGGAGGTGTGGAAAAATGGCAATTTTGAAAATCTGGAGTGAAAATATTACAAATTCACAAAGTTATGAGTGTGCATGAAAACTGCCCATCACACGCTCATAAAACAGTCATTTTTGAGATTCTTTCCACCAAATTTGCAACTTAGACTTTTTGAGAGCCTGCCTCATGAACACTGGCAATGTAATTTTGTTAATTGGTCCCAAAAGGTGATTCCGCTCAGTGACCGCAAAATCACCTTTTGGGGCCGATTAACACCATGACAGTGCCAGAATTCATGAGGAGGGTCTCAAAAAACCCGTGTTGAATATTTGGTGCAAAAAGTCCAAAAAATGCCTGAGATATGCATTAAAGTTGAAAAAAACCTATTTATTCCATTATACAACATACCGGCATTTCCTCAATTCACGGTCAGCTTTGAGGAGTGCAGACATGTTCCCGGTCCACCAAAGATCATTGCACTGGACTCTGGAGATAAGTATGGGGTGAATGGGGTGTGGAGAGGCAGGGTGTGCAGTGGGTGTGCACGGGTTGTGGGAGGGGGACAGGGATATCACGAGTGACCATTTTCTTTTTAACAGTGTAAAAAAACATTGCAGGACCATTTTTTAACAGGGGCATGTGGCACACTGGGGTGGGCTCCCAGCGTGCAGCGGACACTTTTTGGGGACAGCTGTAGCTGGCGGATGGGCACCTCCATCGGCACACCAAAAGGGAGGTTACATTATGCCAACGGGGATTGGGCACCCCTGTCAGCACACAACAAAAGTTGTGGGGGGTGTTACATAATGCCGACAGGAAGTGGGCTCCCCCGTTGGCAACATCACTTGGGAACTGAAGCTGACAAGGATTGGAGTCCCCATCAACAAAGATAAACTGTTGGGGAGCATGCATGATGCCAAGGGGGGATTGGGCACCCCCTCAGCCTACACTGTAAATGGGAGAGGGTTATTATGCCAACAGGGAGTGGGCTTCCCCGGCGGCAATCTGACAGAAGGTGGCGGCAGTGTTGCATGCACGTCGGGAGCTGTGTTGTGGTTATGCTGCATGAGAGCTCCACTGTCATTGCAGCATACATTTTGTTACATCTGGAGGCCACATTCTACATTGCTGATGTGGCACCTGCATGCTGCCTGATTGAGGAATGAGGGACGCACCTACTGATGTGTGCCCTGCATTCACCCAACAGTGACCTCAGCTCCAAATCTACTTCTGCCTCAATATGTTGGTTGTGCATGTGCAAGCCAACATAAAAAGGACATTTAAGAAAGGAAGGGAGTAAGGGTAAGCCATTTGGAGGGGTGCATAGTTGAGGTGTACATTTGGGGTTTGAGGAACAGCTATAGTTCTAACATTAGCAGGGATGCATGGCAGAATTACAAGTTATGACGAGGTACAGATAAAGGTACATATTTTGGAAGGTTTACAAAGGCAGTGATACTTGTTTTTTGAGAAGAACCCATGTTAAATTTATTTATGTATTTATTTGTTTATTTATTTTTTGAAAATAAGTAACTTGAATTGGCATTTGAGAGAGTAAAGGGGAGTGGAGAGATGGAGGGTAGAATCTAGAATAGAGGTATACATTTTGGGAAAGTGGGAGAACTCAGAAAATGGTGTGAATCAGTCTTGCATATAGAAGCAGAGAGTTACAGGAACCAAATGTTATATGACAAAATGGATATGAGCACCTCTTCTCTTGTTTAATATTTTCCCCTATGAATAACTGATTAGTCTGTGACAGTAACTAGATATATATCTGTGAAGCTGAATTGATAAAATTCAATTGGCAAAAGTCCTCAATTTAAATTAATCACGTTTCTGCCATTTTGTATATGTGTGTGTGTGTGTGTACGCGCGCACGCGTGCACGCATATGTGTGTGTGTACTGAGCTGCCAGAACCTTGAGGAAAACAATGTCATTGTTGCTTAAATTACATTAGAAAATGAGCTTGGAAAATAAATTAATCTCATTGGTTGACACACCGAGTAGAGATTCATTTATTTTTCTATAGAGCCCACTGTAAAATGAGTCTCTTTGGGGTGCCCCATTACTCACAGAATCCTTGGGCATCCCGAATGTTCAAACTCACCCATCACCATTTCTCTGCCCTCACCAAGCTAGCTGCAAACATAGTGGCTGGGCTGCTCTGCTCCTCCCACGCAAGGCAAAAAAAACCCCAAGGAATTTACTTAAAATAAATGACAGTGTACAGCCCAGAAAGCATTCCAGTTTCCAAAGGGTGCACTATCTTTAGTCACAGAGAGCGGTATCTCTGACACTGCTATTGAGCATGAGAGCAGCGGGACTGTCAGGTAAGGAAAACCAAGAAAATACCACTCCTTTACTGCACAGCAGCGGAAGATATCGCTCACTCTCAGCAAACCACCAAACATTTCGGAACCAAGATTACATTTAAAACAGAAAAATAAATAAAGGCCCACAGAATGAAATACAAATGTCTGCATTTTATTATAATAAATACTTGCTGCCCCAACCACACTCACTCTCCAATACTGCAGCTTTCTTCCCTGATTGCAACAGCTCTCCTCTGCAGTACTTAAAAAAATGAACAACAAAAAGCAGGCTTACATATGAAAATGAAGGGGGAAAAAAGGGAAAGGAGAAGAAAACTTCTCCATAAGGATGGGGGGGGGGGTCCGACTGAACAAACAGAAACTGCTGTGGGAGCACCAACAGCATTCAACCAGCATTTTTTTTATATTTTCTTAACTACAGCATCTCTATTAGGACAAAAAGTCCTCTATTCCAATACAGGCAGAGGAACTATTTAATTGCAAAACTCAATGTAAATAAATTTTTTCATTAACAATTTTTTCTCAGACATTACTTTTTACTGTGCCCATTTTCTAAGCCCAATAATACCCTCCAGGGTGGGCTTTATTGGGAAATACCAGACCTTCTAGAGGCTAGAAGGCTGTCCACCTGTAGCATCTGGCCTCATTACACCCCTGGGCAGTCTGGTATTTCTCAATAAAGCCCACCCTGTCAGGTATTATTGCTTACTTAGAACTCATCCAAGATTCTGCCAGGTGGTATGATAATGCCTGAGGAATTTTCTGAGAAACCATCAAAATAAGAGACCATTAACATAGTATCTGCACATAAGAAATGATAATTTCCAAATTTCATATGTAATAAGAAGGCCTGGTTGTGCTTATGTTAGAGGAAATTAGTAATGTTTATGATATGATTTTAATATTTCATAGTCAAAATAAGAGATAAAAACCCAATTAGAAAAGTGATCAGTGGAGGAGTAAGTCATACAGTGGCATCATAACAGTGGGAACTAGTTGTGCAAAGGAAAAAGCAGGCACAGTTATGAGAACTGATAAAGCATAATACAATATAGAAAGAAAGATGCATCTACAGCCTTGAAATGAAAATACAAATATGTGAAATGAGTAACAATGACTGTGTTATATATGAGAAGGGAAAAGCAAAGCAGAGAAATATAACATTGGTGAGTAATAGTGAATTGTTTACATCAGTGAAAAGTAAAAACACAGCTGCAAGAAGTTTTGGGTGATAAAAGGAGCATAGGGATTGGTGTATTAGGACTTTAAAATGACAATTCACTTGGCAAGGTGAGCACTATGTCTGCAGTTGATCATTACTAATGAAGGAGTGGGGCTCACCCACAAAACAGATTTCAGGGTGCATTAACAGAACAACATTTTTGTATCCATGAGGTGGAGTGCTGATAGGCCCATCCTTAAGTTTGGGATCAGTTGGACCCCAGGCTATGGCCATCAGTTAAAAAGAAATGTTATTTTTTGAGACTCGGTATATGGAACCAGTGAACACATCAAGTGATTAGATGTTTTCACTGGTTCCATTTTCAGAGTCATGAACACATCCCATTCTTTTGTTTGGCTACCAGTGAACCCAGGCCCAGTGGGCCTTAAGAACCAACCCTTGAGCTATTGTGTTTAATCCCCTTTTTATTTGGCCAATGGTGGACCCAAACCATTGATGGCACTTATTTTCATTTAGTCAATGTGCTGCCAAGCTGGGTGGCTATAACTAATATATGTGACCACCAGAGCACCCAAGCCTGGTAGCCATTTCAGATATGGAAACCCCACCTTCTCTCACCCACAAAGCAATCATGCCACAAACTTCCCCACTCTTCAAGAATCTATATACCTTTAAAAAGAAAGCCATTCCACAGTTTTAGCCCTGTAATAAAGAAAATGGTTCAACATCGTCGTCCAATCAATATACCTGTTAAAAAAAAGTTATTGGTCATGGGTCCCACAACCCATTCCACCCCCACATGGCCTCCCTCTTTCACTCACCAGCTCTCACCCTTCTAGTCACCCATTTACCTGTATAGGAGTTCACTGTTGTTATCCTGTAGGTAAGAAACATAGAAACATAGAATTTAATGGCAGATAAGGACCGCTTGGCCCACCTAGTCTGCCCATTTTCCTACCTAACAGATAAGCTGCAGATCCTAGTAAACCAACAGCTTACTTCCTCCTACCCGCCACTAGGACTGCCTTATGCCTGTCCCATGCATTCTTGAAGTCCCCCACTGTTCTTGACTCCACGACCTCCTCAGGGAGGCTGTTCCATGCATCCACAACCCTCTCAGTGTAAAAATACTTCCTCACATTACCTCTGAGCCTTCCCCCCTCTATCTTCAAATTGTGCCCCCTTGTTCTTGCACATCTCTTTTTCTGGAAGATGCTACCCTCTTGGACTTTGTTAATTCCTTGAGGTACTTGAAAGTTTCTATCATGTCCCTCTCTCCTTCTTTCCTCAAGGGTATACATATTAAGCTCCTTTAGTCTTTCTTCGTATGTCTTCTGGTGCAGACCCTGCACCATTTTGTTGCCCTCTCTGGACAGCCTCCACTCTGTCTATGTCTTTGCAGAGATGGGGTCTCCAGAACTGCACACTGTACTCAGATGGGGTCTCACCAACTGTCTGTACAGAGGATAACAACTTCCTGTTTTCTACTATTGATGCCTCTTCCTATGCATCCCAGTATCCCCCCAGCCTTCCTTACTGCCTTCTCACATTGTTTGCCCACCTTTAGGTCATCTGATATAATTAACCCCAGGTCCCTTTCTATTTTTACTGTTGTCAGTATCTCACCCCCCATTGTGTACGCTTCCCCTGGGTTTTTGTTTCCCATGTGCATTACCTTGCACTTCTTTGCATTGAATCTGAGCTGCCATACTTTTGACCATTCCTCCAACCTTGCCAAGTCTCTTCTCATCCTTTCCACTCCATCTTGTGTATCAACCCTGTTGCAAATCTTTGTGTCATCTGCAAAGAGACATACTTTTCCTTCCAGTTCCTCTGCAATGTCACTTATAAAGAAATTAAAAAGGACCAGTCCTAGTACTGAACCATGCAGTACCCCTCCTTTCTTCACTGTGTACTCCATTTACTACTACCCTTTGCGTCCTGTTGTCTAGCCAATTTTTTATCCAGGCTACCACCTTGGGACCCACTCCAAGGTTGGCTATCTTGTGAATTAATCTTTTGTGTGGGACTGTATCAAATGCCTTGCTAAAATCCAGGTAGACCATGTCCACAGCCCCTCCCTGGTCTACTACTTTGGTCACCCAGTCAAAGAAATCTATTAGATTCGTCTGACACTACCTTCACATCGTGAATCCATGCTGCCTTGGGTCCTGTACCCCACTGGCCTCTAGGTACTCAACAATTATTTACTTCAGAAGTGATTCCATCATTTTCCCTACCACTGAGGTCAAATTAACTGGTCTGTAGTTTCCTGCCTCTGTCCTGCTCCCACTTTTGTGAAGAGGAATCATATCTGCCCTCCTCCAGTCCTCGGATACCACCCCATCCTCCCATGATTTGTTAAAGAGAGTAGTCAGCGGTGTCACTAGTTCTACCCTTAGTTCTTTTAGAATTCTTGGGTGAATCCCATCAGGCCCCATTGCTTTGTCCACCTTCAATTTTATTACTTCTTTCAGAACCCTTTCTTCTGTAAATGGACTGGTATCGACCCCGTCTTCAGAGTGTTTCTCTTGTTTGGTTTAGGTAACTCCCCCTCCTCTTCTTTTGTGAATACTGAGCAGAAATATTCATTCAGTATCCCTGCTTTTTCACTGTCACCCTCTACCCACATTCCCTCCCATTTATTAAGCTTCAGCATCCCTCCTTTGGGTTTTCTTCACTCCCTAATGTACCTATAAAAGTTCTTATCCCCCTTCTTAACAGAATTGGCTATCCTTTCCTCAGTTTGGGCCTTTGCTATTCTGACTGCCTTCCCAGCCTCTTTCTGCTTTAACTGGTAGTGGTGGGCAAAGTGGCCTCAATTCGCTCCACGAAGTGATCTGTGGAGTGAAGACAAATTTGTGGATTGTTCCACAACGTAAAGCGGAGTACTTCATGTTGCAAATGGGTAATGCGAAGTCCATTGAAAACAATGACTTCGCATTACTTCGCCTACCCAAACCACTACTCCACCAATTCTTAAGGCGAAGTACATTGAAAACAATGTACTTCGCCTTACTTCATCTTGTCTTTAAGCTCCAAAGGTGAATTTTGCAGTGTTTCATGGGATTTCAGGTCACATGGGCTCTAGATTGTTCTGCACAGCATCAGTTTGGGGTAGTACGTGTGTAGGAAGCTGTAGGAGACAATCTGCTCTGAGAGCTCTCTGCAATTCAGACCTTCAAAAAGCTGCTAAAAAAGCCTTTTTGAGTAATTTTTTTTGCTGAAACATTAGTTCATCAATTACAGGAAACCCTCCTGTGCTCATATCATCAAGCATTTATTGGTTGTGTATGGATGTTGAATGTTAATGTACAACATTTAGTCTGTGTACTGAGAGACAGTAGAAGTGTGCTTTGGGGGAGGGGTGTATCTGTGGTGTAGGTAGATTAACCTAGAGAAAAAGACAGTGCTTTCTGTTTTGGTGATATTTTTCTTGTTTAACTGTGTTAATGTACACACAGTAATATTTTCAATATTTCTTGCCATTTTTTTGCTGATTGTTGTGGTGCAGCAGTGCATAATTTTAGTTTGTTTAAAATATGTGGTTATATTACTGAAGTTTTCAATTTGCTATGCATTACTTATTGTGTGTGTGAGTATGTGTGTGATGCGTGTCATCAAATCAGACACCTTTTATTGTGCCACATAATAATTTCAGCAATGTGAAGCTGCTATCCACTGCAGTTGTGTGATTTTTGTACTTCTTTGTGGTATCTTTACTAGTACTGGTACTAGTACTAGTGACTGTTACTGCAACAGTAAAGTACATTACCCCCCCTGCATGGCCCGCCCCAACTGGTAAAGGTATTCTTTTCCAGATTTGAATTTCTGATGGTGAGCAGTGGTTAGGTATTGTGCCTTTGTGTCTGCATCTCTTCAATGCACAGCACAATCTTAATCTGTCTGTGCATTTGCATCTCTTTAGGGACCAATCTCCACCTGTAACTTAAGTCACAGTTGTTTCTTGGGCTTCCCTTCAGAGTACTGGACAGGTGTGGTGCTTAATTCTGCATTAACATTGTACTCATTAATATGCATTTTTAAGTCAGGACCATCATCACGAGTCACTTGTGATACAAATCATGTTCTTCATCATCACAGTCACAAATGCAGTCACCAGTCACGATTCACGATTATTCACATTACGAATCACATAAATTTTTTTTCTAGTTACTTGTATGTATTGCAAGCCTGTTTTGTAGCATCTCTGCAGGCTCCACCACCCCACCATTGTACTCATTGATACGTGTTTTTAAGTCTGGGAGTTTTAAGCTATAGCTCATCAGGGAAGTACAGCTATAGGCGGTAAGCATTCACGTTTCTTCATCATCATGGTCACAAATGCAATCACAAATCACGATTCATGATCATTCACGTTATGAATCACATTAATTTTTCTTTTAGTTACTTGGATGTATTGTAAGTCTGTTTTGTAGTAACTCTCCAGGCTTCACCACCCCACCATTGTACTCATTGATACATGTTTTTAAGTCTGGGAGTTTTAAGCTACAGCTCATCGGGGCCAAGGTAAGTACAACCATAGGCATTCACATTTCTTCATCATCATGGTCACAAATCATGATTCAAAATCATTCACGTTACGAATCACATTCATTTTTTTTCTAGTTACTTGGATGTATTGTAAGCCTGTTTTGTAGTATCTCTCCAGGCTTCACCACCCCACCATTGTACTCATTGATGTGTGTTTTTAAGTCTGGGAGTTTTAAGCTACAGCTCATCGGGGCCAAGGGAAGTACAACCATAGGCATTCACATTTCTTCATCATCATGGTCACAAATGCAGTCACAAATCACAATTTACGATCATGTCATGAATCACAACATAAATGTTTTTAATAGTTACTTGGATGTATTGTAAGCCTGCTGGTTACAGTGCTGAACAGGGATGGGATCCACTCCTGGGCCCAGGGGAACAGGCACATCCTGCTCCAGAGGACCTGGTGCTGGACTTGGTGATGGTGGTTCAACTGCCTCAGAGTCAGGACAGGAGGCAGTACTGGTCCTGCTTCAGGGGGGCACTCACAAGTTTTGAGTGGTCCAAGAGGAATGGGAGCCCATGCCCTCCACACATGCACATGGTACGATGCTTACCACTACCATGCTATCCCAAAGCAGCCCCATCCCAGACATTCCCTCACCCTGGTCCATCTCTCATACTGAGCTCCCTCAGTCCGAGCAATCACTACTCACACAACACACACACAGACAAACAACTAACTACTTATAAAGGTAAGAAAAATAAAATTTACAGAAAGAACAAATTAAGTAAAAAAGAGTACAGAAAAGACAAAAAAAAGTAGCTTTTAAAAAAGCTGTTGTGTCTAAATCAAAGTTTAAATCTCCTTCCCACTCTGATCTAAAAGTATCAGCAGTCACAAAACACACTACTCTCTGTCTGCACAAGAGAAAGTAAAAGTGTCTGCTTGTATGACTCACTTTCTTCCTGCCTAGCTAAAGAGCATGTGACTTACAGTACTGTAAGCCATGTGATGTGTGGGGGGGCTGCCAAATCTGAAACACCAAGTGGATCACTTAGAATCCTAATGAGGAACGCGAAGTCCATTAAAAACAATGACTTCGTCTTACTTCGCGTTGCCATTCCACCTTATTGTGAAGTGGTAATGACAAGGCGAAGTGAGTACTTTGCATTGCCCACTCCATGTAGCGGAGTAGCAACGCGAAGTGCCAACTTTGTGTTCACTTCGCTGGCAAATTTTAAATTCGCTGCATCTCTACCTGTAAGTCAACACTGATGTGCACCCTGCCACATCTAAATCCCTGACTGAGACGATTATGGTTTTTTGGGGACTTTTTTTTACATGTTTTTTCTACTTCCATACATAACAATTGTTTTCATATTTTGACCACACATTTTTGAATCAGCATTTTTTCATTCCATCTCATGAAACTGACATCTGTTATTTTTCAAATCCCAGCAAAACTATTGTTTTAGAGATTGACCATGAAATGATGTTTCAAGCAGGATATGAGAAATGATTACTGCTAGGTTCATGAGGTGGGGTGAAGCGTTCCATGTTCAAGGTGCGAGCAGATCTCCAAGGGTCTACCAAGGAGAGGGAGGACTGAGCATCCCATGGATGGCTCTCCTCCTCCAGGGAGGGAGGGAGGGAGGGGATTAGCGGTTGATGTTAGCTTGGCTCCTAGTGGAGGTTTGGGGTTGGTACACTGACACTGAAGAATGGAAGCAGAGGTCTAGCATATCACACATGGCAGTGGGTGTAGCATGGGCATTGGCATCATTGCAAGCCCTTTCTCTGAAGCCAGGGGTGAAAATGGGAAAATCCTGGCTATGGACAATGATCACAGGCCCTTGCAGGCTTGGTGCCCCAGTGACTCAGGCACCTTCCTCATTTGGATCTGGTCTGGTGGGTTGAGGGGACTCCCTGCCATGGAGGACAAACTATGGAGAATAAAATGGGATACAGTAAATCCTGGGGGATGTTGGGGCAATGGGGTTGGGGGAATCAGTGGGAAGAAGGTGCCAGTTGGGGGGGGATTACACACACAAGAAAAACAATGAAGTTATGATCAAAAGTTGAAAGTGAAAGTAACAACCAAAAAGACAATAGTTGGCTTGTGTCAGTAGTAAAACACCTTTCAAATTTGCTTCAAAACTTCACTGATTTTTGAAATTTTGACCCATTTTATCCCCCCATCCACTCCACATGAACCTCACAACTGTTGTTTTTCAAATGCCACCCAAAAATGTTTTGTGGTCATTCTGTGAAACAACATTTTGGGGGACATTTGAAAAATGACAACTGCCATGTTCATGAAGTGGGTTGAAAAAGATAATGTTGAAATATCAAATAAAATGAAGTTATGGAGCAAAACGGTAGAACACAGCTCTTTCAGGCTATGTGCATCTTGATTTGCGTAGGACCTGAAGGGCCAGATGAAAAGCCAGTTAGGACTTACCTCACAATTTGTGCAGGTGCTACTTAAGGTAGGCAGAAAAAGGGACTTGTATGAAACAATTTAGTACTTTCCTCCCAAAGAAACCTACAAGAAGCAACTTGGACTTATCTCCTCATTCATGGATTTGTATCCTGTTGTGTTGCACCTAGTGCAATATATCTACCAAAGTAATATGCCTTTCTAGTAAAGCCAGGACATTCATTGGAAAAAAAAA
Organism: Neoceratodus forsteri; assembly: GCA_016271365.2. NCBI lineage: Eukaryota > Metazoa > Chordata > Ceratodontiformes > Ceratodontidae > Neoceratodus > Neoceratodus forsteri. Next base: position 227,630,797 of record CM028132.1, on the reverse strand, counting down.
ACTACGTTAATGCATCTGTTAACAATTTTAAAACATAAAAAGTAAGGAAGTCCAATGTTAGAGACCACCACCATGTGCCACCCCATGAATTTCACTGAATTAAATATCAAAGCACAATACAAACCACAATCTCGAAGGTCCCGTGGAAGTCAAATTACAACTTGGGTCTTGTTTTTTGCAGGGCTCACAGGACCTTGCACAAAGCATTTTAGAAGTCAGGTCCTTTTTAGCACTGAGCTCTTGAGCCTTAGTGTATCCTGTTTTCTAAAGTCATTATGTAAGTTTAGGCTCAGGTTTTGTTTTGTACAGGGATAAATGGCTTTGTGTGAAGCAACCTAGTGCTCAGTTCCTGCTTTGGGTCCAGTTCTCAGCCAGTAGTAGTCATGTCATGCTTCACAAAAGGCCCTGTACATGTGTATGCAGTGTCCATTCGCAAGTCACAAGGACTTACTTTGGATTCTGTTATGGTCGTCATAGGTAAATCCATATTCAAAGATGAAATGACATATGTTGTACTCTCAAGGGTTAACACATTATACATCTTGACCTCAGCAAAATAAAAGCTGAAAAAATACATAAATGAGTATAATAGGCTGCATAGTATGTTTAAATCAGAGCTACCTCTGTTGCCTATATGCAATCCATATAAATATCCCATTGGACATAACAAAATGATTGCAACACAACAGTGTGTGTCTAGATACAGTACTGTCATCCAGTGTGATATGTACAGGTAGTCAACATCAGGTTCCACACCCACTGAATTCAATACATGCAAGAAAAAGGAGTAGATTGCAATTTATAGTGCATGTACCTGGTTTTGATTACAAAACAGGTCTGAATTGTTTTGCAAATGCATGTTTGCAAGTGCTTTTGCAACTACCCACATTTGTGTCTGCAGTAAAGAATGCTGTAAATTAACCAGTTGTAGGTGCTGTGAAGTCACTATTGAATTATGTTGCTGTAAACAGAGATACCGTGCGTACATGTACACCTATTCGGACTGCACAGTCACTGTATCAGGGTAACAGTACCTTTGCTTGTAATGAGCAACAGGATGCTTCAGAGTTTGTGATGGCATTAATTAACACTACAGAAGATGAAAGCACAACAGTTAGACATCTGTTTGATGTGACGTATGGCAATACATACAAATGCTTAAGTGTGGGAATGCACCTGAAGAAATCTATGATAATGAATTATGGATTTCATTACCTATTCCAAAGAAGACAAGTATCGAATTCCAAGAACTTGTGTAACAATTGCAAAGGAGATTGTCGACAATACAGATAAGACATATTTCTCAATGCCTCATCATTCTTTTAAATATGTTTGATGTTCATGGTAATAAGGTACATACACCTGTGACAGACTTTGTTGCACATAGTGTGGTTATTTCAACTGTCCATTAAGAAGCGAAATGTATCATATATCATGAAGGCTGACAGTTTGCTCATGGTACTACATTACTTTCTTTGCTGAGAAATGAAAATGGGTGGGTTGAGTGAAATGACATAATCGTAAATCTAGATTACCTAAAGATATGAAAAATGTGTATGTAGTTATACTTGAGCATAAAACTATTGCTGCTAAAGAGTAGAGAGAATCAGGTGTTCCCTCTCATAGAAACTAGATGCATACCTACAGATACCAAACACATATGTCTCTAGTTAAACAGTATGTTTATACAGTAGGAAAATACCACATTGTACAAAATATCGAAATGCAACTCTGTTCTTTCTTGCAACTGTTTTTGCTATTTGACTAATGGTCAACGAGTAACACTGGCCTTAAGGAGTGTACTTGTATGATTTCACATACACAGCAGCAGCATGGCAGTATTAACATGTAGTGTACTATAAACAAATGCTGGGATGCAACACACCATACAACATGTACAATTATATTTGTTCACATTAGAGTACCATGATGTGATTCTATGTAAAGTAGACAGCAGCTGAATGTATGCAAATTTGTATTGTAGTACTTTATCTGAGATAAAAATCATATGTTGAATGTATCATACTGTATATTAAGTAATGTATGTACTGTATTACATGTAATTGTGCAGTACAACTATTCTCTAGATGTAACATTTTTTATATGGATTTCATAGGGATGTCATATGTTGATAGTGATATAGTACACTGTATATAGTTCTCACTACTTTGCTTGTGAAAGTGAACTAATAATATGGCAGAAGAAGTATGCCCCCATTATTTTACAGGACTGCCACAATTTTGGAGTCAAGAAGGAATTTTCCCAAAGCAAAATTATATATATATATGTACATATATATATATATATATGTATAAAAGAAATACAAAATCATCACACATACCCCCATAATGCAAATCATCATGGGCTGTATATGCAAATCGCCACAAAATATTATACTGGTTTAACTTTAAGCAGAATTGCATGGTGCCAAAAGGCCTCTCAAACGGTTTGCAATGGGTGCCAACAGAAGACACAGACACATGTTTTGTCCTACCAGGACTCCTCAGTGTTCCTCATCTGTATGACACCCCAGTGGAATGAACCAGCTACCCTAAGTTGGTCTATCTGGGTTAGGTTGTGGTGAGCCGAATAAAAGCAAAAAACAACCTAAAAGACAAAGAAAGCCAGTGCATAAGCATCGAGGCAAGGGTTACCCCAAAGGGCATATAATTGCCAAAAAATTCATTAATCATTTAGGTTTGATAGCACAGTGACAAAAGTATGAAAATGTGATGTTAGGGTTACGCCACCACCACCCCACCACCACCCTCCACACACCAACAGACATCGGGGTGTGCCATGGGGTTGTCAGGCCCAACTCTAACCCCATTCCATGTGTAAGCAAGCTGACATGCTACAGTATAGGAAACTGGGTGAGAGTTAGGCCTGACGACCCCATAGCACACTCCAATGTCTGTTGGTGTGTGAAGGGTGGGGGCTGGTGTGGGGTGGTAGGGGGTAATCCTAACATCACATTTCCTTACTTTTGTTGCTGTGCTATTAACCCTAACTGATGCATTAGCAAAGTTTTTTTTTGCAATGAATTTGTTTTCTTTTTGAGAAAGTCTAATGTAATTGGTAACTGGTATGTGTTTGTGAGAGCATGGGCCCTCCGGACCCTGTACTCCCTTCACATTGTCCAGTTTATATATATAATGGTATGCGTATGTGGGAGTTCAGGCTCAGAGGACCCATGCTCCCACTTACATATAAGTACGGAGCCATACAGCAGCCCCATAGTACCAAAAAGGACCCCTTGTAACACTTATTGGGCAATATCTCAATAACCGTGGTAACTATGAAAAACATTCCACTGCAGTTGTAATCATGACTTCAAAACCTCCATGTAAGCTTAGTCCAACTAAAGGTGGACTAAGCTATGGGTAGTGAAATACCTGTATCTCGAATAGTTTCTAAGATACTAGTGTCGAAAGCCACCGCGGGTGACGCAATGTTAGCCTATGGGACATTTCTGAACTTCGGATCTCTGTAACTATGGGCCCATTGAATGTTTTGGGACCAATCCACTAAAGGCACATATGTGGCTCCAGGGCTTGCCACAATTAAAATTTCAGCCCAAAAGCCCGAACCGTTTTGATGCAGTGGGGCAGCAAACATTTGCTGTTTTTGGGTGCAGTTCTGTCACAAATTATGACAGTTTCACAAAAATTTACGACAGAATGGGCATGACACTTTCATGATTTGCGAAAGTGTTGCATCAATTTTGTCACAATTTCCCACACTACAGGGGGTCTGATCTCTGAAATGGCATTTATGGGGCCCCCCCAAAAAAGATAGTGCTGTGATCCTGAGGGCCTGACTAGATAAACACAACTGTCAGTGTTTACCTAGGGAGTTGAAAATTTAAACACCAGCCATTTTTCTCTCTCACTAACTGAAAACAAGACAGCCACTGCACAATAGTAAAATAGCCATCTGTGACAGTAAAATGTAGTGGCAGCAGCTTTTCACAGGCACATATTTTTTTCCCCATTTATTATAATGGGAAATTTGTTTTTTTAATACCTGTTGAATATATTAATAATTTTTCACCAAATCTACAAAAGGCACATCAGTGACCCAGACTGCATCTTCCCTGAAGATTTCAGACCAAACAGAAAAATCATGTGATCTGTAGCCACGAGCAAAGAAACATACAAACCCCCCATTTTTGCCTGTCTTTTGGTGCTCTGCAGCCACTCATCCAACTATAAACCAACTTGCCATATCCAGAGATCTATGGTGCCCCACTGCATATGCAATATTTCAGGCAAATCCGTCGTATGGTGGCAAAGTTATTAAAGTACAAATTTAAAGTGTCTGAGCAACCCTAACTATAGCAGCACTACCTATATACAGTACATATTATAAGGACATGGTCACACCCTCATAGTTAGGGTTCACTAGGCAGTTTAATGTTAAACCCCAAATTTTGCACCTTAATAACTTTGCAACCATTCAACGGATTTACACAAAATTTGGTGTGCACTGTTCTGTGGGATAGATGTCTTGATGTGCCAAGTTTCATTTTTATCAGATCTGGGTTTGTTGTGCAGTGCATAGTGAAAAGCTACATTTCTGGCTTCTTTTCACCAGATTTTCCTGAATTTTCCTCATTGCCCTGCACCCACACCATTTAGGATTTTAGCCTGACATTTTCAGGGCAGAAAGATCTTGCCCTAAGGAACATACCAGTGTTGGTTGGTGAAAAAATATGAATTAGATCCAAAGTAATTCAGTTTTGAACATTTGGGTTCTGAGCAGGCTCAGTTCAGTCTTTTGGATAGATGCACAGCTGTGAACAAGGATTTTGGCTCACAAATGGGGATTATGAAAGTTCACAAATGGAGATTCATTAAATTCCCATTTGTCAGAAAAAAATCCTCATTTGTGAACTGCCATCTTGTTTTAACTTTTAGCCCAAAACAAAATATTGTTACTCGCCCCACGTATGTATTCTGTGGAAATGAATGCATAGGTTTTGTTCAGGACAACACCATCTACAAAACCATGTGTTTGATTTTCATCAGTTTGTTAAAAAATGTCCGTTTTTAATTTGAAAATCCCCATTCATGACTTACTTCTGATCCCGATTCATGAGGTGTCCAAATCCCCAATTGTGAGCCAATTCCTGTTTGTGAGCTGCTAAAATCCCTGCTCGTGAGATGAGGACCAGATGGCCCTATCTCACAAACAGAGATCGGCTCATGAACAAGGATTTGGACACCTCATGAACTGGGATTCGGCTAACGAACGGGGATTTTGACACTTCACGAATGGGGATTATGCAAACTAAATCCCTGTTTGTGAGGTGTCAAAATCCCCATTCATCAGCAGATCCCCGTCTGTGAGATGACGACCAGATGGTCAGATAGGGCCATCTGGTCCTCATTCCTCCTCACAAATGGGGATCCACAATGGTGGATTTCCCCAACCAAAAGAATGGTCCCAGCACTTATTCTTCAAATGCTGACATCGGGATGCCAATCCCCATGTCAGCATGTATCTCTCCCCACTAATATGGCACACTGGGAGCCAACCCAGTGTGCCAAATACACATATTTATTTTTATAATAAATTTTAACGCTTCCGACACTGAGATGCCCACTCCCGGTGTCGGATGATGCACCCCCCCCAAAGCTGGTACTCTTGAATAGCCTACATGAGGTGCCCAATCCCCATATCAGCATATATCCACCACCACTAATATGGCACACAGGGAGCCCACCCAAGTGTGCCAAAATATGTTTAAAAATTGTTAAATACCTGTAAATAAAGAAAACCGTCCCTGATGTCTTTTTTTTTAAACCTGCAAAAAAGAAAATAGTCCCTCATCGTCTTCCCAGTTCCCCCACCCTCCCACTGAGCACCCACCTCCCTGCACCCCCTTACCCATACTTATCTCCGGAGGTCAGAGCAGCAATCTTCTCTGGAGCTGAACATGTCTGCACTCATCAAAGCCGAAAAGCAAACTGAAGAATCAAAGGTAAGCACCGTAATATGGAAGTTTCATCTTAGGTTGATATCTCAGCCATTTTTAAGAATTTTGGTCCCAAATTTTCAACATGGGGTTCTTGGGACCCCACCTCATAAACACTGGCACTGTCATTTCATTACTCAATCCCAAAAGGTGACTTTGCAGTCGCTGCATGTAATCACATTTTGAGACTGATTAACAAAACGACAGTGCCACTGTCCATGAAGTGGGGTCCCAAAAAGCCTATGATTCAAATGTGGTGAAAAAATTCCAAAGAAGGACTGTGTTATGAGCATGTGTTGTGCAGTTTCTACGCATGCTTGTAACTTCACCAATTTTTAATATTTTCACTCCAAATTGTCATCATTGCCTTTTTTCACATCTCTTTATGAACAGTACAGCTGTCATTTTTCATATCCTGCCTGAAACATGTTTTCACACCTGTGGTGCAGAATGGTGTGGTCACTGTGCAAAATCAACTTTTGGGATGGATTAACAAAATCACAGTGCCACTGTTAATGAGGGGAGGTCCCAAAAAGCTCATGTTGAAAATTAGGTGAACAAATTCCAACAAATGGCCACGTTATGAGCATGGGGGTCAGCGGGGTGGGTAAGGGGTCTGTGTGGGTGAGAGGAGTGGGGGGTGCCACTGGATCACCAGTGAATTATTTTATGGAGATATACCACGATCGCTGAAAAGGGCAGGGGGGGTACCACTAAACTACGGGGACAGACGTACAGTATGTTAACAACAATCAGGGACAGGGAGGGGGGGGTACCACTAGACTACCAGGGTGCTATCTGTGCTTGTGGACAGTGTTCTAGGTGGGCAGGTGGCCACCCACGGCTGGTGGCTGCTGTGTTGCATCCTGCAATACAGCAGCCCACCTGTGGGTGGTCAGGATTTATTCCCACTATTCATGAGCTCAATTTTGAGCCCCCTTATGCGGCACAATGCAGGGTTGCACCAGCATATGCGCTGCACATTGTGGGCTGAATATCAGGATGTGCATCTGTGCCGTATACACTTACATTGCACCCCGGCACATCTGGATTTGTGCTGCACTAGGCAGCCTTTTCAATATCCCACCGGGGCACACTGTGGGGTTGTGCTGGCGCAACTCTGTTGGACCATGTGCAACCCCTTTGATTACCCAGGCCCTGGTGTGAAAGCACTTTTTACTTTTGCAAAAGTACTTTTTACTTTCTCAAAAGTACTTTTTGGGAAATTAGTGTTGTGCTTCTGCTATCTTGTTTTCAGTTAGCGACAAGGGAAAAAACAATGTAATTCAAAAAATACTGCCCCTTGGCAAACATCAACAGTAATGTACCTAATAAGGGCCAGAGGAACATGATCCTGGCATTAGATTTTAAAAATAATATTTGGAAATATGTTTTTTCAATTTGGCCATGTGAAGTGTCCCAATTTGCCACACTACTTTTGTGAAACTTTTGCAAATTGTGATACTTTTGCAAACATAGTGCCACACAATTTGTGAAATGTTATCAAAAACGTTCACAAAATTTGCAAAACGTTTGCAAATTTGTGACAGTACTTTAAAAAAATGCTGTTTCTTTGTCACTTCACTGCAAATAAATGGTTAGGACTTTTGGGATGAAATTTGCATTGTAGAAAGGGCTTGCACCGCAGATGTGCCTTTTGCTGGTTTGATCATAAAATTTACAATAGTTCCATAGTTATAAGATTCCAAGGTTTAGAAATTCCCCATAGGATAAAACTGTGGCAGTCGGGATACCTTTTGGTGGCTATATCTCGAAAATGGTTTGAGATGTGGATTTTTCCCTTAGCGCAGCTTAGTTCACCCTTCACCCACCAACAAGCATCGGGGTGTGCCTTGGGGTCATCAGACCTAACTCTCACCTCATTCTCCTACACTGTACCATCTTAGCTTCCATACACATGGAATTGGGTGAGAGTTAGGTCTGATGACCCCATGACACACCCCAACACCTGTTGGTGGGTGGAGTGGGATGGTAGGGTTGGTAACCCTAACACTGAATTTCCATACTTTTGTTGCTGTAACAGAACCCTAACTGATGCATTAATGGAGTATATATATATATATATTTGCAAAAAATATCATTAATGTATCAGCTAAGGTTGTTTCCACAGTGACAAAAGTGTGGAAATTCTAAATTATGATTACCACTTATCACTACATACATACCTCCATCCTCCCACACTAATAGATGTTGGGGATGGCTATGGGGTCATCAGATCTAACTCTCATTCCATTCCCTGTGTAGGCAAGCTGACATGCTACAGTATAGGAGAATAGGGTGAGAGTTAGGACTGATGACCCCATGGCACACCCTAACATCTGTTGGTGTGTGGAGGATGGGGGCATGGTGGTAGGGTGGTGGGGTGGTAATCTTAATGTGGAATTTCCACACATTTGTCACTGTGGCAACAACCTTAACTGATGCATTAATAAAGCTGTTTGCAAAGAATTTCCTTTCTTTTTGGAAAAGTATAATATAAGCAGTAAATGTTATGTGTTGGTGGGGCCCCATGCTGCCGCCAAACTGGCCATTTGTGCATAATGATATGTTTCTGTGGGAGCATGGGCCCTCTGGGCCCTGATCTCCCACTTACACATAGCTACAGAGCCATACAGTAGCCCTATAGGGCAGGGAACCTTTGTAACACTAATTTGCCCATATTTTGGGAACCGTAGCAGCTAGAGAGAAAATTCAATTGTGGTTGTAATCGTGACAGTGAGACCTCCGTGCAACATAAATCAAGTGAATCCATATAGTGCATCATTTATGAGATATGGGCACCGAAAAGCACTGTGAATGCTCACTCTGTGGGTGTAATACTGGCTCACGCACATGAAAATGAGCAAGTGGAACACTAATTCTCAAATATCTCAGTAACCGTACTAGGTAGAAAAAAATTTAAATTTTATGTTATTCATGGCTTCCAGCCTACTTCTGTACTTGTTTGTTTGTTGAATTTTGTTGATCTGGTAAGCCCACTGGTCCTAGAAGTCCCTTTTTCAGGGGTGACTGGGGATACAGGTGGTAAGCAACTGAAATTGAACCAGACTAAGCTGTTGGTGGTATTTTTAGTGAATGAGGGAAATTTGGCCAGGACACCAGGGAAATTCCCTATCTCTCCTGTAGGGGAACCTTTGTCATCCTGGTTCCAGACCACAATGGTGGTCGCAGATGTGTTAGAGATGATGATGGATACCACTGACGCAGGAGACCAGTTCTCTTCTCCTGCTTCTTACTGTTCTGAGACTGTGTTAAATGATGCTCTTTCTACTACATCAGTTTGTGACCCTCTACAGGTTTCTGGACCTTCTGAAAAGATTGCTACACTTGATTCCAAATGACAACACACTGGAATGGTAGGTGACTCTTCTCTTTCTACTACTCATTGTGCTAGAACCCCTGACATTCAAGTTCTTGAGCAGCAGTTGCAGGCTGAAGCTGAGCGCTATGCGCTGCGTCATCAGGAACTACAGATCACTTTGACAGCTGCTCATTTTCAAGCTTCTGTAACTCGGGCTCCTTTGAATATGCTTGGCCAAAAGGAACCACCTACTTTGCATCTCCTTGCATCGGTCAAGAACTCTACTAGTGCTAGAACTTGTTCTACACCATCTGGAATGCTTGCCTCACCTGTGTCAGTTTCATGCAACCCTGCTTTGCCTGTGTCTGCTGCGGTGGAAGTGCCTTTAATGACTCAAACAGATACTACTTCTGGCCTAATACGCTCCCCCGACAAGAACTCTGCTTGTGCTGTAATTTGTTCTACTCCATCTAGACCATTTGCCTTACCTGAGACTGTTTCCTGTAGTCCTGCTTCTGCCATGTCTGTTGTGGAGGGAGTGCCAGGATTGGCTCTAACAGATGCTATGTCTGGCCTAAGACGCTCCCCGCCGAGAACTTTCCGCATGCGAATGCTCATATCTCAGCTGCTCTTCTCAATGCAGGGTGGATACAGAATGATACCGTGCAATGGGTGTCTGGTCCTACCCCGATAGCTACTTCTCCTGTTGCATAACGGACTGCCACTGAACCTGCTGTTATTCCTCTGGCTTCTCCTTCACTAGTGACACTGCACAACCAGGGCATTTCTGTCATTCTTTCCTTCCCCCTTACATTCATCTTCACAGTTGCAACTGACTGGGAACCCGGTTCTTGCTTTTGACAACATGGAACAATTTAAAGACGCTGTCCCTGCACTTTCTTCCACAGCTGCACCAGTGTGACCCCCAGAAGCACCGCTGTATCCCATTAATAAGACTGCTAAGAAACCATATGCTTCCCTTTTCCATCAACCTATTTATCCTGCCAAATGTCATAATGCAGTTTGTCTTCTGTATAAAGGGGGTATGAATGACTTTCCAGATTGAGTATTTGTAGCTAAAACCTTATTGAAGGGGTCCATGAAATTTTTGGCAAATTAAATTTATGCTCTCATTCATGTCTCTGGTGAGACCAGTTTCGATGTTAGCTTCAAATTGAATGCAGGGTTGCAGAGGTTTTGGGCACAGTTTAACATCTTGAAACATACTCTTTTATGAGCCTCCTTTGAAGCTATCCCACTTACAAAACCAGCATATAAAAATATTACTGTTTTATTTCAGAATGAAGGGGTTAGAGCCACAGATTTGATATACTGGTTGAAACAATGATGTTCAGTTTAAGGTTCTCCTGAAGCTATATTTGATGCTGAATACATTTGGATGGGCGGGTGGAAAGTAAAAGTTATGCTCATGTTACTGATACAGGTTTGAGTCACCTTCTCAATTGCTTTTTTGGGGGGCAGGATAGAGGGGTCTTGTTTTATTCAGGACAACTGAAAGCCTGTTATAAGTGTGGTTCTTGCACTCATTTAAGTAGCCTTTGTGATCAGGTAAAATGAACATTCTGTCAAGCACTAGGTCATACTAGTGGAAATTCCCTGAATGAACCAAGATGTAACTTATGTGACTCTGTGGGCCATACTTATCATAGCTGTAACTGGGCAGCTCATAATCAGTCCAACTCCTTGGATGACGTTGAACAATGGCTACTAATTGCAATTGCTCAATGGGAATCCTTTACTCACCCCCCCAGACAGCCAGTTGCTTCTGAAGGACCCCCCATTGTTTCTCCCGGTTCCACATCCCCACAGCAAGTTGCTGAGCCCCCCATCCGTACCTCCTATAGATTGTGTTCTTAGTCCCTCCCTGATGAACAAACATTAACTGAGGCTTCTTCTTCTATCATGCCCCCTCCTCAAGTCAGCAAGAGATCCTCAAAGAGGTCTCAGGTGGCTGAACAACCTGCCCCTAAAGTATCTAAAATGTCTGACTTGCCTTTAAGTAACGGATATGAGATCTTTCAATCTTCAGAACTTTCAGATGCAGATTCAGAAGGTTCCTCCTTGTGGTCTTCACAAGTCGACATTCCCTCTGAACCTGAAGTTCTACTTCCACCCCCTAAGGATCAATAATTTAGATCTAGGAGGATGAGAAAAATGCCTCCTTGATGGATTTTCTTATCCCTAGCTTCACCTTTCTTCTCTTTGCATGCTACCACTGTCTTTGGGCTCTTTGAACATAAATAGTATAAAGAGCCATAGGAAAAGACATTTGGCTTTGACTTACTTCCTGTCCAGTTCTTTTCAGGTTATTTTCCTGCAAGATACCAGATTACACACTGTTTCTGAGCTAGGTATTGCTACCAAACTCTGACATGTTGGTCCTTCATATTGGTCCTTGGACACTGATGTTTGTTCAGGGGTTGGGATTTTGTTCCTTTCTGACTTGAATGTTTTCCTGATAAAATTGATAGATTTAATTCCTGGACGTGGTTTGATACTGGATACAAAAATTGACATTTATTTTCGATTTATTAATGTTTATGCACCACACTCTAAAGCATATAGGGTTTCCTTGTTTAAAACTATTCAACCTCTTTTGATTTCCTAACAGGCAGTTATTCTTGGTGGGGATTTTAATTGTGGCCTTGACAAGTGGGATAGGGGTTTACAATCTACCACTACTAAAGTTTTTTGTGACATGTCCACATTAAAATCGGTAATTTCCACCTCACATTTGAAAGATGTTTATGTGTCTGTACATAAGGCTGTGCACCCCACATTTCAGAAAGGTCCATTGGCCACTAGGATTGATTTTTTCTTTATAACTGCAACACTTCCCATTTCTTCCAGTCAAGTACTTGAGATTGAATTTTCTGACCATAAATTGCTTTGCTTATATTTAGGTTCTGAAGTACACTTCTCACAGGGTCCTGGTTATTGGAAATTTAATTCTTCTCTCCTTTCCCAGGCAGCTTTGTTACAAAATCTCCAGTATTTTGTGGCATATAAATGCTCTGTTTTTGATATGTTTGATACTCCTGCCCTCTGGTGGGTGGATGTTAAATTAGATTTGAGGACATTATTACAAACTGAGAGTAAAAAGCTTAATTATAATACCTATTTCCAGTACCTTCACCAACAGAAACACTTACAAAAGCTTCAGTCCCTGGCAAGGACTACGTCTCATGATTTTAAGCCACAAATGACACTACTGCAACAGGACATGCAGACCTTTCATTTACGTTAAGTTGCCAGTTTGTAGAAACAACAAAGCTTTGGTACTAGATACTAGAGATTGACATATGCAGCTATCAAACTAACTATTGTCAGACTCCCTGTACTAAATTGTAACTATGAAACCCTATGACCATCAGCCTCTACAGAACCTCTGTAACTATTATGGCTGTACTAAGAAACGAAACTTGCTGTTATTCAACAACTGCACAACTATGTAACCTCACTGACTGTTATTTGTAATTGTACTGCAATCTGTATTCGAATTTCTGTCCATGTATCCTTTTATGTATGACGTGAATCCTTTGTAAATGAGTCGCTGAATCAAAGGTCTTTCTAAATATTTCAATAAATAAATAAAATAAATAAAATTAAGGGGAAGACGGAAGTGATCTGTCCCTACATCCATTGTCACAATAGTGTTAATCATAAACGGATGGACCATCTCTTGGATCAGGATGGCCACCTGTATACTGATAGATATAACATTTTCAGGACTGTATCACAGCATGCAGCTTCTCTTTTTTCACATCAAACTCCATTACATGACTCCATTGATACTTTGTTGCCCACTACTCTTATTCCTGCCTACCCTCCATATCTTGTGGCTGAACTCACTAGAGATATTTCTGCTTCAGAAGTTGAACAAGTCATTAAGTTCTTACATACTAATAAAGTCCCAGGGTTAGACGGGTTCACTCCAGAACTGTACAAGATATTTGGACCTTTACTTTCTAAGGAGTTAGCTGTGGTTTTTACATTTTTATTAAATATTGCTTCTATCCCATTGGATATGGCACGTGGCCTATTGATTTTCTTTTATAAAAAAGGGGATAAGACTAATCTTTCCAACTGGAGGCTGATTAGTTTGCTTAATACTCATTTCAAAATTCTTGCAAAAGTTTTACAAACCAGATTATTGCAAGTAGCATTGCTCCACTTTTAAAGGTTATGAATTCTTCACCTGCTCTGACACATGCATCTGTTGATACTTATAGGATTCCCCATGTTGCTTTAGCATATGCAGATAACCTTACTGTCTTGGTTGGTGATTCGGCATTGGCAATGCAGTTCATGAATATTTATTAGTCTTTCAGCGCTATATCGGGTACTTCCCTCAACATGTCTAAGTGTACAGGATGACAATTTGGACAACCTTTTCTTCCGCTCGATTCAGTTGCAGGGATGCAGTTAACCAGAGACCTGAGACCTGATTACTATTTTAGAAATTCAATTTGGCCTCCAGGACTTAGACCTTCTAAACTGGAGTCTAAAACTTTATCAGGCCCAATGGTTGGTACAGGCCTGGAACTCATGGCATATGGGAAAACTAAAAAGGGTTCATCTTATAAATCATTCCTTCTACCTATTTTTACTAATGTTAGCTGGTTGTTTCCTCCTCTCCAAACATTAGAAGTTTCCATTTATAGTGTTTTCTTTGAGGCAGTCTGGGGCAGTAGACTGAATCCTCTGAAGTGGAATATTTTGTATCTTCCAAAGATTCAGGGTGGTTTGGGAATGGTAAATCCAGTGGTTTTGTTTACCGTTATGTATATCATTGTTAATCTGAAACCTGTTCTAACTCATGCCAACACTCTTGGATTCCTTTGTATACACTTACATGTAGCCCTTGGTTCCCCTAGTGGGAGGATGCCTCTCTTAGAATACTTCGATACTCAAACATTTGTCCACCTTATGTGAGGGATGTGTTTGTGAAACTTAAAAGTTGGCAATTGTCTGCCAGTATGGTTAGTGGACAGCATAGACATTTTTTATATAAGCAAATCATTGTCACTAAGTTTGGCTGGTAGCTATTAACAAGATCATCATGTAAGCTCCTGCCTCTTCTATATGAAACCTGCAAGGGTATTTCTAGTAGTTGCTTTAGCAGTGATATACCTCACAGCATAGTCAGATTGTTTTTCACTATATCAACAACCTCCTTGGTACCACCCTCAAAAATGATAACAAATTGTAACGTTGTGAAAAAACTATAATTAGTAAATTATCAATTACAGATACTTAGAAAGGAGACGAACGGAGACGAGACTGATGGTGGAAGAATTTAATGATTATAATAATAATCACAGCGAGAAATTACAAGTAGTACATTCTTCAAAATAACAGGATGTGCAGGCTTGCTTATATAGAGGAAAAACAGTGTGTCTATTTTTATAACCTTTATGATTGGTTCAAAACAGCACAAACATCAACTTATAAGGTAATAAGGTACTTTCTCTTGGTATGTGTATGATCTCACCCCAGGTCAGCACAGATACAGATAGTGTACATTCCATTACCACTTGTGGCTAGCAACAACTGTTACTACCAGTCACCAAAGCCCAGGAGGAAGAGATAAGCTTTAGCTTATGAATGTGCTAACAAGCATTCTGGACTGTCCATATACGGAAAAGCACTAAAGTTAATTAAAAGGGGAATTTGGACACTGTCTTGTGTTTCTGCTTGCAGTCACGTAGGCCAAATATGTGCTATTACTCACATCTACAAAGTTACAATATTAGAAGGCATATTATTATTGCAATTGTGGCTCAACTCTTTTCATAGCTTTATAAGCTTCATATAACTTAGCTCTATAGGCCAGCATTTGTTATACATGCACAGAATGTTTTCAGACCAAAAATGAGGTTAGGCTGCAATGTAGGGACAAACTTCTTTGCCCCTTGTTACAAGCCCCCCTTGGCCCTATATTGCCCAATTATTATTTATGCAACAATGCAGTTCCTTGGAGCATGTACATCTCACTGTGTACATTATGAATGATCAGTCTCAATCGACACAGGCCTATAATTAACAAGAATACTAAGACCACCTGCAGTACAAGTAAAGCTTTAAAAGAGAGGACTCCTAAGGGCCCCCCTCCATAGCTATAAATTAAATACTCATTATCACTTTCGCTGAGCAACTCATTTACAGCTGCTTGGGCTTTATGGGTGGAATTTTGGATTTGTATTAATGGAGTATCTTTTCAGTTTAAAAGTGACTGCACGTTAAGGGACAGAGGAGGTATCACAGCTCCAAATGATGGCGCATACTTGTTAATATCATACACCTGGTGTGGGGTATTAAATGTCACATTATAACTCTTATCCTCCGAGTTGGTAATAGGGTGCAACACCTTGTCACCAATATATACATTATGTTTGGGAATGATACAAAAGTTTGGGTTGTAAATGGTACACATTTGTTCTTCATAAAATAAGATGGGTATATTAGTAACAACACAGTATTGGTTAGTACCATTATAGGTTACAACGACTTGTCGAGTGTACCACCGCCTTAACTGGATGGGGCACCAGGCAGTATTATTTTCAGCTTGGCCTATGGGGATTTCCCCACAGATTGGTTGTGTTTGTGACATGATGTCACACTGGCATATCCATTGACTGTTCATTTCCTCACAGCAATGTAAGTTGGGTGCTACCCATGACCCATCATTGCTGCGCACTAGGATCTCTGGGGTGAGACTCGATATGCATAATTCTGACCTTGTAGATACCCTATGGAGTGTACTTTTACTATCTGAGAGTACACATCCTTGTTATACTCAACTTGCGGTAGTCTTACCATGAGGGACACCCTCATGGTGCAATCAAGTGTGCTGTTGGGTTCAAATACTTGTGGCTTAACATATACTTTGGTTACCTTGTAATCCACCACATAGGTGGGGCTTGAGCATTAATACAAAAAGTTATACACTTACTATCATTAACATTAAGGCAATCTGGACAATACCACAATTTTAACTGTGCATCAGAAATTTGATTAGGCAATTGATTATTAGTAATTTCCTGTATCAATTGGCTAACTTGCGTTAAAACATAAGATCCATAAGCACTACACACTATAGCTTTATTTATGGTATTATTAAAAACTTCTTCATTATGCTCAGCCACAACTTCATTAATTTTGTGCTCCACTTCTTTAAACAGGTGGCCCACCTCATGTATATTGTACACAGATAACCGCTCTTCCATTGCCAAACCTTGCTGGCCTAATGTAAGTGGTAGCAAGACCCTTTCTCCTGTGTTAGTATTAAACTGGTCTTGGTACCCCTTAATGGCCTCTAGGTCTGCCCTATTCCATATACTCATTCCTGATCCAAAAAGTCCAGCCAGGTCTCCCCACAAATCTCTTTTTTTTGTAGTATTACTAACCCTTTCTTTACTAATAAGAGGGGCCATAATACTCCCAGTTTTAGCATGGAAGGCGCTTAAAATGTCAATCAACATAGTGGCATAAAACTTTGACACACTAGTGTCAGCACAACTACTGTTAACATTTATATTCCAACCAGAAAAATCTAAGTTTATATGCACTGTACTGTACTTCACATTATTTACAAGCATTTGATCAATAGGTGTTGATGTAAGCCCACTCTCTGGCCCTGTGGTCATATTTGGGCATTCGGTTGGTGTTACAGTTAAATGTATGGCATCTGAGGCTGCAAAACGCAATGAGTTGTTTACACTAGCATAGTTACAGACACTATTGTTACCCCAAAGACAGTAGGATAAAGTTAACACATAAACACCATTGTCCTTTGGTGTGGCCCTGTTTATAACAAGAGACCTATTTTTCTGATTCCAGTCCAAGTAGCTTTGCTGTGATCCAGTCTTAAGCTCTGATGCACAGCTGGAACAACTATTAAAAATGTCCACACACCAATTTGTAGATATAAAAGTATGGTTATTTTTTGTCCAGGTGGTTTTCCATGCTCGTGTCGTGTAGGTGTCTGTATCAACAGGGTCCCAGTTCTAGCTGACTAACAGTACAATGGGCTGTTCATACTCACATGTAACATTAGTTTGTTCCACATTGATGTGCAGGCTGAGGATTATAGAAAATCTTATGGCTGTTACCAAGCCGATAATAATGATGCCTTGGGTCTTCATGGCTATAAACATCAGGTGTAGTATTTTAATTTTCAACCAGCTTTGTTTGACACTTTTTTACACTGATCAACATGTACCCAACATTCTTGTTTCCTCCCTCCAGACCCTTTCTTGCCACTTACTTTAACCACATATACCATACTCTCACCTAACCTTTTACATACTTGGTATGGTCCTAACCAATTAGCATCCTTCCAAGGATTTTTTTGTTCCCAGTTTCACACCATCACTACATCTCCCTCCTCTATAGGCAGCCCCCATCCTGCTACCGGCTGTCTACCTTGTTTATTTTGCTCATATGCCACAGCCATATTTTTGGCAGCAAAGGTTAAGTATTTGTCTAATTGATACTGTATTGCCTTTAAAAACTGCTCATGTTTGACCTTATCTTGGGTTGCTGTGCCAGGTGGGGGTACATCCTGTGGGTGAACCAACCTCATTTTTCTTCCTGTCATTAACTCGTAAGGGGTTAATCCTGTACTAGCTTGGACAGTCCCTCTAATGGCCATCAAAATCCCCAGGAGGTGTGTAACCCAGTCCTTCCCTTCATCCAACACTGCCTTTTTAAGAGCATTTTTCAAGGTCTGATTTAGTCTTTCTACTATCCCTGAGGCCTGAGGCCTATATGGCAAATGTAATCACTGCTGAACTCCCATTATCTTACACATCTCCTGCATTACTTGGTTTATGAAATGAGTCCCTCTATCAGATTCTATGATATTAGGAAATCCCCACCTAGCACAAACTTGCGTATATAAAATTTGGGCTGTTGTTATAGCATTAGCACTCTTAACTGGGAATGCCTCTACCCATTTTGAGAACATATCTATCACTACCAGCATATACTTATATCCCCCCTTTGTGGTGGGCAACGGCCCAATGTAATCAATTTGTAATGCATCTCAAGGTCCTTCTGCTAAGGGTAATCGCTGTAGTGGGTATTTTTCTCGCTTGAGATCCTGCTGGAGGCATATTAAGCATGTCTGTAATACTGATTGAACAGTTTTAGATATATTGGGCCAGTAGAATTTACTTTTAATAATTTGGCATGTCTTGTCTTGTCCTGGGTGCCCTGCCCATCGATGGTTTTCTAGTACTGTCTTTTTGTAGTGATTCGGGCACTACCCATTTTGGGATTTTATCTTCTCCCCTTTGATATAAAACATTATTTATTATTGTAAAGGCCCCATGGACCTTTGGATCCTTTTGCACTTGTTTTATTTTCTCTTGGATCCACTGGTCCTGTTTTTGGAGCTCCTGTAAGTTAGGCAGAGTATCTACCCTTTTAACCTCACTAACACTATTTGGGTCTTGTCTGTCTTGTGGTCTGATTCCCTTCCAGAGGTCTCCTTCTTTGGTGGCGATTTTAGCCCATTTATCTGCTTTTTCATTTCCCCATTCTTCAAAGGTCCCATACTTACTATTAGTTTGAGCTTTTACTTTAACTAAAGCTATTCTCCCTGGGAGCTTCTCCCCTTCCTTTAAAATTGCTTTTAAAAGTTGTCTGTGTCACACATGCTCCCCTGTGACTGTTTTCATATCCCTTCTAGCCCATATGGGCAACCATGTGGTTAGCGAGCCTATAGCAAACTGTGAGTCAGTACAAACTGTGATGCGCCCGTATGAGACCGCCTTTATTGCCTCATATATGGCTACCAATTCTGTGTATTGAGACGAATCCCCTGGTGACAATTTAATGAGCAACCGCTGCTGATCTAGGAGCCTCATTTCATCATCATCCCCAATAATAAACTACACAGCCACTCCAGTATAGGCATTTCCCTTTTCCCAGTATCTCGATCCATCAACACACAACATTGTGTAGCTTTTATCATCTCCATGTCCCTCTACAAGGGGGGACAAATATGCCTCTTGCTGCATGAGTTCCCCACAATCGTGGGGTTCTCCTTGGTAGTCCAAGTACTGCATCATGTGGGGCTTATTGAGTTTTTGTACTGTAACTTGTTTATCCTGTAGTGCTAGCAGCCACTTAGCTTGCCTGCTATAGCTGACTCCCTTTGCCTTTCCTTCCACTAACAATTTAATGGGTGTGTGGGTTGTTTGGATAATTATAGGGCTAAACCCAACTATTTCTTCACAGGCCTGTACTGCCCATGCTATTGCCAACAATGTTTTTTCACACTGGCTAAAACCTTGTTCCACTTTAGACAACTGTCAGTTTAAATATGTTATTGGGACCAAATTATCCCAACGATTTTGTAATAGTACTGCTATTATAGTGTCATCTGTTGCTACAGCTTGTATTATAAATGGCTTTGCATGATCTGGGATGGCTAAAGCTGGAGCTTGCATTAAAGCTTGCTTTCATTTTTTTAAAACACTGCAACTCTTCCCCTTCCCATATCAGCCTGTCCTCTTTTTGTGGGTTGTCTCGGAGTAATGCGTAAAATGGCTTAGTGATCTCAGAATACCCTTCAATGTAATCTTTGCAAAAGTTAGTCATCCCTAACAGTTTTCTAAGCCCTGTTACGGTTGTCGGTAAGGGTAACTTTTGTATAAGGGTAGCCCTGGCAGGGTCAACACACCTACCCTTCTCTGACACTATGGTTCCCAAAAATGTCACTTCTGGTCTAGTAATTTGTACCTTTTCTGGATTGATTTTAAAACCTCTTTTAGCTAGGGCTTTGAGCACTCTATCCAATAATTAGGCGTGCTCCGCCATATTTCTGCTTTGCAATAACAGATCATCCACGTATTGGATTACCTCATGTTCCAACCCCTCCTCTTGGAGTACCTGTTGCACGTAGCGATGGAATAACATTGGGGAGGAGTGGAACCCCCTGGGGCAAGTGAGTAAAGGTGTATTGTTGATCTTTAAAAGTAAAATCAAATTTATACTGGTCTTGTCGTCTGAGGGGCAGGAACCAAAATCCATTTGCCATGTCGAGGACCGAAAAAACTTTACTCATAGGTTTAAGTTTGTTAAACATTTCAATTGCCGTACTTATAATAGGGCTAACTTGTGGAATTACTTTATTTAATTTTCTGTAATCTATAGTTAGTCGATACTTACCGTTGGGTTTTTTAACGGGCCAAATAGGGCTATTTGCTGTTGAGCAAATGGGTCGCAATACCTCTTGGGACAATAAATCATTTATTAATGGCTCTATCCCTGTTACTCCTCCTGTGGGATGGGGTACTGCTTAGTATGTCCAGGGTCGGGGCCTTCCACTGCTATTTCTGTGTCACTGACCATCCCACAATCAGTACCAGACACTGCCCAGACACTGGGGTATTTATCTATTATTTGTTGTAATTTTGTTTGGCTTACCTCGGGCCGATTATATGCTTTATTAGATTTAACTGAGGCCCATATATAACTTTCAGGTACTGTTGTAGTATTATATCCCTTAACTGTCACCTGCCACAAACATTTGTTGACTAAATCAATAATTAAGCGGTGTTTCTTTAAAAATTCACTTCCTATTATATTTTGCTCTGCAAGGCTTCCCTCCATCATTATGAATCTTCCTTCCCCAACTACCTTGGTTCCTAAAGCAACTATTTGTGGGTGAGTGACGTACCCTTGTGCTGTGTGTCCTGTACAACCCTCTATTTGTAAGAGAGGTTTTTCTGGATCCCAGTGGTATGTGCATAATAGTAAGTGAGACGGCTGCCCCGGTAACAACTAAAACCATCACCCATTTTTTTTCCACTTTAAGTGGCACGGTCGGTCGCCCCTGTTTATCAGATGTTAGTGCACATACCCATCGTGAGTCAGGGGCCCCGGGGCCTCCGCATCCCTATTCTTCAGCCAACCGTCTGATCGCCGCCAGCCGCCTGATGATGTCATCATCATCAAATTCGTGGGGAGGGGCGGTTGGTTTTTTTGTTCCGCTGCATCTAATATTGTTTTTAACTGATCCAACAAATCCTGTGCACTATCACCCCCTTGACCTGGTTTATCTCTTGCATCTTGCCTTTTTTTCCCACGGCCTCTCCCCATCTTCCATGGCCCTTGTCCCTCCTTACCGCCCGCTTTTGCCCAACAATCACTCATCACATACCCAGGCTTTTTGCAATTAAAACAAGTTCTGGTCTTTTTTTTTTTTTTGATGTTATTTCTCAGGAGCTCCGGCTATGCCCCCCCCCGCACTCCGCCGTTTCTCCGGCTCCATCCCCGGACATGAGACCCCCTTCCTTCAGCACCCGCGACTTACCCTTCATGGCAGGGTGGTGGGGAGCGACTCAACCCACCCGAACGGGTCCATGCCAGGGAGGCATCCTCCGGGAATGGCGACGGGGAACGACATCGTGCTGCCAGGCTCCATTTTTTCTGAAATTTTCTCCCGGCGGGCATGGCGTGCAATGACGCCAGCGACTGAAGCACTAGTCAAGCATCTGCCACGTCCCACCTCCCCCTGTCTCTGCGGCTGTGTGCTGTCAATCCCCAGCCTCCGCTAGGGGTCAGGCAAGCACCGGCCGCCCGAATCCCCCCAACCCGGAGATGGAGAGCAGTCCTCCGGACGCTCGATCCATCTCCTCCCCGCCGACCCCCGACAATCCTTGCTCGTTCCCGAACATGGGTCACCGGCGTGGCGCGAGGTGTAGTGACCAGCGCCTCAACCCTCAGCGCCACCGGGCCGGCAGTTCTGGTCTCTTTTTGAGGTCCGTCAATTGTCCATGTCACGGCGGCAACTTCCGCCTTTCACTGTTTTTCATTGAGGTAGGTTTCTAGGAGGGTTATGCGTTTCCCCTGGGTTGGGGCCAATTTAACAACTGTCCGTAATGTGGGATCGAGATCATACGCCCTGATCCATAGATCCCAGAATGTGGTATCATCTTCAGAGGGGCAATCTTGCCCTCCGTACCTCTGATAAACCTCAAAAAGATGAGGGATAAAGACCCGTGGTCCCTCTCCAAGCTGCGGCTTTGTTTGCAATATCCTATCCCAGTCAACTTCTTGCTTTGCAGATTCCCCTCTCGCTTTTCTAATAGCCTCGACTACCTCATTATAATCTGCCCAGGAGCTTGTGTTTTTCATCGCCCCCTCATGTGTCCCCTGAATCTCCTCAGGCATAGCTTCTGCCAGGGCGGGGGACAATTTAAACATAGCCAACCTACATACGTCCTGGTTAGTTAAACTGAGGGTAGTTGTTAACTGTTTGAGTTTTTGTCGTAACTCAGGTAGGTTAGTCTTATGATCAATTGGACCTACTATTTGACCTAAATTTGTTATTTCTTCTATAGTTAAATCTTTAACTATAGGTCCCTGACTTTCTTGTTTTTCTGGGGTTTCTGGGGTTTCTCGAACTACTTTCTTAGTTCTTTTGGTCTTATTCCCCACCTCCTTCCAACCCTCTCCATCTTGTTCCAATTCTTGTTCTTCCTCCTCCTCTACCCATTCCTCCTTTGTGGTTTTAGTTTTATGGCTAGCATTGGAGGTGGACGGGCTGCTACTAGCAGAGCTGCCCTCCTCCACAGCTTTGCGGATCTCTTCATCCTCGTCTAATGCTGCCTGTACCTTTTTAGCTTTGTTCTCGTAACTTTCCTCTTGTTTTTTATGCCTCTCGGCTTCTTCCTTATGCCCAATCTTTTCGGCATACTCCTTTTTTAACTTATGTTTTAATTGTTTAGTAGTTAACAGCAGCAAGTACTGCTCCTGTTGATGCTGGGTTGCAGCTGACATGGCTCCCCCAGCTGCGGTCATTCCCCGTGAGCTTACAGGTGCCATTTGAATGGTTACTGTCCCACCCCTTTTTCCAGTAAGGAGTTCATCTAACTCATCTTGCTTTCTCTGTAATTCCTGGATCTTAATTGAGGCATCCTGGAGTTCAGTGTACAGTTGTCTAGTCTCACTAGCATGCTCTTGTGACTGTTGGTCTAACTTAATTTGTAGGATTGCATGATCCCTGTTTAACAGACACAGATCCCCTTGTGCTTTTATTAGCTGTTCCCTAAAATTAATACACTGCTGCTCTAACTCTTGGTGTTGATCTATTGGGACTCTATTTATATACTTTAATGTTAACTCTTCTAATTTTTGCTGCAATTTAGCATTTTGATCCCTTTTGTCCCTCAACTGCGCTACTTCTTTATTTCAGTGACACACAATAGTCTGATTATACTGCCACAGCTCTTGCAATACATTTGCAAAAATTTCCTTTTCATTTTTTACTCACTCATTACAGAGGGACACTTGCTGAGTAAAATACAGTTGTGCCTGTTGATCATCAGGCACTGGTTCGTATGCTTCCCCCTTTAGGTGCTTTCCTAGAAAATGACCTATTATTGTTTCCATATTCATTTTTATCTTATTTGTCTGCCTAGCCTTCACAGCCAGGCTCACCCGTGCACTGGTGCCCCGGTCCATGTGGCTACATCTTACGGCTCCCTTGTGAGGTCCGGCTTGCAAGTCCCAGCACCTTCACTTACCTACTCTGCCCCATGAGTTCCTACAGAGTTAAGTATTACTTTTTATTTCAAGTAAGTTGAGAAGCATACATCACCTGATTGTCAAGTGGCTGTGGCCGTCTGTGTGTACCTTTTCTTCTTGCTTTAAGCCAGCAGCACCACGTCTCCGAAAGTCGTCACCCTGCAATGGAGCTCGCAACCCAATCGACCAGCACTTAGGCGGCATCCTCAGCATGCAGCACCAATGATCCGAGTTCTAAGGCACCAATTGTAATGTTGTGAAAAAACTATAGTTAGTAAATTATCAATTACAGATACTAAGAAAGAAGACGAACGGAGACGAGACTGATGGCGGAAGAATCTAATGATTATAATAATAATCACAGTGAGAAATTACAAGTAGTACATTCTTCAAAATAACAGGATGTGCAGGCTTGCTTATATAGAGAAAAACAGTGCGTCTATTTTATAACCTTTATGACTGGTTCAAAACAGCACAAACATCAACTTATAAGGTAATAAGGTACTTTCTCTTGGTATGTGTATGATCTCACCCCAGGTCAGCACAAATACAGATAGTGTACATTCCATTACCACTTGTGGCTAGCAACAACTGTTACTACCAGTCATCAAAGTCCAGGAGGAAGAGATAAGCTTTAGCTTATGAATGCGCTAACAAGCATTCTGTACTGTCCATATACGGACAAGCACTAAAGTTAATTAAAAGGGGAATTTGGACACTGTCCTGTGTTTCTACTTGCAGTCACGTAGGCCAAATATGTGCTATTACTCACATCTACAAAGTTACAATATTAGAAGGCATATTATTATTGCAATTGTGGCTCGACTCTTTTCATAGCTTTATAAGCTTCATATAACTTAGCTCTATAGGCCAGCATTTGTTATACATGCACATAATGTTTTCAGACCAAAAATGAGGCTAAGCTGCAATGTAGGGATAAACTTCTTTGGCCCTTGTTACACAAATGTCAGTGGGGCATACACTTTCTTCTTTTTAATTTTTGGAAGCACCAATGCTTCTCTCTGCATGGTGTCCACTTGTCTGACTGCTCTCTCTCTCTAAATTTTCTGCATGATATTCCCTCTCTAAAAGCCTTTCTGTGAGTTCTTCCACCCTTTTTTTATATAGCTCATCACTACCATAATTATGTTTTAGTCACATGAATTGATATTTGGGTAAATTCTTAATAATGTGTGTGGGATGACAGCTTTTGGCATGAAGGAGACTGTTCCTATCTGTTGTTTTTTTATATAGGTCTGCCATGAGTGTACTTTCTCCCATTTTTTGAATAGTAAGGTCAAAGAAGTTCACAGAGAGGGGTCACTTGTTACTTTAAACCAGTATCCAGTGATGATAGTGACTGTAAATGAGTGACTGTCAGAAGAGTGACTCATTTACAGTGCTATCCTTTTGGGCTACCCTGTAATGGTAGTGATGGAATGTGAAAGCGAGAGAAGGGATGAGCGAGGGAGGGCAACCAGAAGGGGAGGGATAGGAAAGAGAAGGGAAGGGATACGGAAGAGGATTTTATGTGGGGTAGTGTGCCATGCTGCCACTGAGCTAGCCATGTGGTGTGGTGGTGAGGGTGGCTAGTTTGGTGCAGCAGGTACTGGGTTTGGGGCTGGGGACAGGGGAATATTTTACTGCTGCAGTAATGTTTTTTTTCAGACTGTCTCCCCCTCCCTAACATACACCCCCCTGGAGTTTTGTTATATTAAACCGGGGGGGGGGATTGGGGCCAGATGTGTTGTCGCCCACATATGTACATCGCCATTGTGCTTTTCGGTGATGTACACTCGCTTTAATGGTGATCACTCTTTTGTGATCACCATTATGACATGGAACCCTTTAAACCTAAGATTTGGATTTGTTTTCTCCAAGTAAATAACAAATTTTCTTAGCTCCTTTCTAGTCCCTTTCCAAACCATAATCACACCATCAGTAAATCATTTATATAGGTCAATTTTGTCAAGATGGAAATTTTGTTTTTCACATTAAATAAATTTGTCCTCCCATTCCCAAGATTCGTGTTAGCCAAACTGTGTGCCAGGATTGCATCCATTGCTGTTCCTTTAATTTGCTTAAAGATGATGTCTTCAAATATAAAGCTATTATCTCTAAGCACTAAATATGTTAAATTCGCAAGCATGTTTATCTTTTCTTGGAGTATGTTTGTGTGTTGAAAAAGGTGGAAGTCAATGGCTTGTAACCCACCCTCATGTGGGATGTTTGTGTATAATGTATCTACATCTATTGTTACTAGTAGCCATTGGTTTTCCATCTGAATTTAATTCAAAACTGACAGCATGTTACTTGTATCCCATAAATAACTTTTAATAGTGGGTACTATAGGTCTCAAAAATCTGTCTACATATCTGGAAAAAGGTTCTCTCAGCCACTCTACCCCCCAATACTTTTGGTTGACCTGGGGGTCTGTGGAGTGTTTGTGAAATTTTAGCAGAGTAAAGAATGCCGGTTTCATGGGACTTTGCACTGACAAATGAAACAATGCATTAATGCTGATGAGATCCTCTTGGAGTAATTCAAGAAGGAAAAGCTCAATTTGCTTTTTAATTTGTGAAGTGGGGTCATAGGTTAGACACTGCTAGAATGTATGATCAGATAATTGTCTGTATATCTCCTGAGTGTAATGTGCTGTATTTTGAATCACTATACTGTACTTCTGCATTTGTTGGTGGGTTTTAGCACAATTGATACATCATTTTTAAGTTTGCGCATGTGCGTCAAACTTCTTGGGATGAATGACTTTTGAGGGGTGTGACACTGTCCAATGCAGTGCTCTGCAAGGGGCTCAACAGTATCACATCAATCATCAGCCAGGTTGATCGTGATGCTGTTTTGCCTGAAGTGGTTTGCACTTGTAAAGAAAAAGCTGCACCAATCATGTGGCAGCTTTTTGCTTTCATCTGCAGGTCACCACCCAGCAAACAGCTGTTTGCATCCTGATCAGCCTGGCTGATGTCTCCACTCCCCCCTCGCCACTCCACCAGTCCCTTCCCTCTCCAGCCCCTTGTACGCCTGGCTGACACCTTAAGCCCTACAGAGCATAAATAAAATTACAATAGTGCAGCGAGTCTGGAAGGTGGAAGGAGGCACTTTCCTCCCCTACCTCCTCCACTTCCTGTTGACTCCTTTTGCTCCTTTTCTCCCACCGATGCGGAGTAGGCCACAGCCTAAGCTCCATACAGGCTGGGAGTTTACAGTGTCTGAAGGCACTTTCACTTAAGCGAGATTGTGCTAGCTGATCCCCCCTGCCGATATTGGGGGACTCATCCCCATGTCAGCATGTATCCCTGTGCCACTTGGAGCTCCTGTTATCTTCTCCACTCATAAAAGAAGCATTGGAACCACACCCTGTGCCACTTGAAGCTTCTACCATCTTCACCACTCACAAAAGGAGCATTGGAACCACACCCTGTGCCACTTGGAGCTCCTGCCATCTTCTCCACTCACAAAAGAAGGTACGCTGAACCCAGACCTCACAGACTGTGCTAGGCCCTACAGTCTTCTTTCTGCCCATTCTGAACTTGACAACTTTTTACTTGTGTTCCTCCTCTGACTCTGTGAACCTCCTCAGCCTGTTTTATATCTGATTTGCCTGGTTTAATTATTTTGAAGCATATCTACAGGACAGCTTGCTTTATCATCTGTTTAGAAAGATTATTTTTTGCAAAAAAAATAATTTTTACTGTTTTTGTATTAACTATAGGACAGTATTAAAGTTTAAGAGTTTAAAGTTAATTCAGCTGAAACATAGGCCCCTTTTAAGTGTGTGTGTGTGTGTATGTATGTGTGTTTGTGTGTCTCTCACTTTCTCCTAGCCTGTTATCTGATTTCTGTATTTTATGACCATCTACCAACCCCCTTCTCCCAGTATTTCAACTCCCAGCTCCCTTTCTACTTCCAGCATTGGAACCACACCCTGTGCCGCTTGGAGCTCCTGCCATCTTCTCCACTCACAAAAGAAGGCACACTGAACCTGGACCTCACAGATTGCATTAGACCCTATAGCCCTCTTTCAACTCATTTTGAACTTGGCGACTTTTTACTTGTGTTCCTCTTCTGATTCTGTCAACCTCCTCAGCCTGTTTTATATCTGATTTAACTAGTTTAATTATTTTGAAGCATATCCACAGGACAGCCTGATTTATCATCTGTTTAGAGAGATTAATTTTGGCTAAAAACATTAATGTTTACTGTTTTTGTATTAATTATAGGACAGTATTGCAGTTTAAAAGTTTAAAGTTAATTCTTCTGAAACATAGGCCTCTTTTGAGTGTCTCTCTCTCTCTCTTTCTCCTAACCTGTTATCAGATTTCTATATTTTATGACCATCTACTAACCCCCTTCCCCCAGCTCCCTTTCTACTTCCAGCATTGGAACCACATCCTGTGCTGCTTGGAGCTCCTGCCATCTTCTCCACTCACAAAGGCCTGCTTTATCATCTGTTTAGAGAGATTTACTTTTTTTCCAAGCATCTACATCCCCATTTGTAAATTATACTGCAAAGCACTAGAGACAACACCTCAATTAACTTGCTGCTGCTGGCAACTGTTACTGTTCACTGCTACTCATAGTCACTTTACTTCTGCCAGTGTCGCTTATCTACTCCCTACTGCTGATTAGTATACCCTGATCTATTCCTGCTCCCGATCCATACAATATGCCTATCCTTCTTTCACCACTTCCCCTCATTCTAATTCTTCTATCAATTTTATCTACCTTAGCTCCACACTCTCCTCTGACCAATAAACCTTTCTCACCTTTTCCCTCTATTCTCCTATCCCCTATCTTTATCATTGCCATAACTCCTACACCCCCTCAAATACTCTGGTCCCACTTCCCTCACCTCCCCCCGCTACTCTATTCTTAGCCCCTAGCCACCTAGCTTTCCTTTGCTGCCTTATCTTCACCTCACCTAGGCCCCCCACAAAATACTTCCAAAATCTATGGCTTGTCACAAATGCCCTAAACTCTACTCACTCACAATTGAACTCATCTTACATCAGGAAATGTTAATCTCAGCCCCGGTCCCACTACACCCACCTCTGCCAGTTGCAATCCATCCACTAATGAATCAACTTTCCCCACCCCATCTGCCCTCCACAAAGGCCTGAAAATCCTCCACTTCAACATCTGAAGTCTCATGTCAAAAATTGACCTTTTACACCTTATGGTAATCTCCCTCACACCTGATATACTAATTTTAATGGAAACTTGATTAAACACTAAAATACCTGATAATGCCATT
This sequence comes from Neoceratodus forsteri, assembly GCA_016271365.2. Classification (NCBI taxonomy): domain Eukaryota; kingdom Metazoa; phylum Chordata; order Ceratodontiformes; family Ceratodontidae; genus Neoceratodus; species Neoceratodus forsteri. Next base: position 227,601,658 of record CM028132.1, on the reverse strand, counting down.
AATATCCCAGGTTATTCCATAACCAGGCAGGATAGGACTGGCAGGAGTGGTGGACTAGCCATGTATATCCTGTCCTCACTGCAGTTCACAACCATTCTATCATCCTCATTACCTTCTGCCTATGAAGCACTTGTAGTAAACATTACCTTGGTTTTTTCCTCCCCTATCTTCATAGCTGGCATTTACTGTCAACCTGGCTCCAAGGCATCCATTACTTTGGATCTCATTACCTCCATAACCTCCCTCTCACATAAAGGCAAGATATACATCCTGTGTGATGTAAACCAAAACTGGCTATCACCAACAACTGCCAAGACACAAAATGACATCACAGTCCTCAGTTTCTCTGAACTCATCCTGGAACCCACCCGCCTAAACCATAAAACCCTTAACCACTCCATGATAGACTGGGCTGTCTCCTCTATCCCCCACCAAGTCATTAAATCATGCATCCTCCTTGATGTCCTCAGTGATCATTACCCAATCTTCATAGTCAGGAAAGTCCATAGACCAAAACCACCTCACAAAATTCTGCAGCTCTGCTCCTTCAGCTCCTTTTACCTTAATCCCCTTCTTAATGAACTGGCCAGCTCTGATTGGTCCCCTATTGCCTTTACCCCTTCCATTGACCAATCGCTCACTTATTTTAAAGATAAATTTCTAACTACATGGAACTCCTATACTCCATTCAAACGCACCACAGTTCATGGCAACCATCATCCCTGGGTCTCCCCTTAGTTGCTGACCAGTCTCAGGGAGCAAGACAAATCTTGGAGGAAACATAAAGCCTCCCAGATTACCCCAGACTATGCCAGGTATCGCATGTTAAGAAATGCCTACACAAAAGCAACCGGACTTGCCAAGCTTGAATATTTTAAATCATCTTTTCTCAAAAACATCAATTCCCCCCCACATTCTGGAAAGTGGTCCATGCCTATTCTCCTCCCCTTCACATCCACCTCCCCTGTGCTTAAAATAAACAACTCATTGGTCTCCAAACTGTGCACAGTGGCTCAAGACTTTAACTCCTATTATACCTTTTGTGCCCCAGCACTTTTAATGTCCCTCCCCTCTAACCTCCCCCCTCCTCATCCTGCCACACCCAGCACTCAACCCCTCCATGCCCACCCTTCCTTCTTTTCTGATGTCTCCCCAGAAGAAACACTAATGGCCCTTCTCTTTCTTAATCCTTCCAAATGCTCATTGCCAGATGACCTTGACCCTAAACTCCTCTACCTTTCAGCTTCTGATATAGCTTACCCTTTCTCCTGAATCCTAAATCTTTCCTTATTGTCCTCATTGGTGCCTTCATCCTGGAAACATGCAGTGGTCCTCCCTCTCCCAAAGGGTGGTGAACCCTCTTCCCCTGCAAATTTTCACCCAATCTCCCTCCTCCCTGCCCTTGCTAAACTTCAAGAACAGATGGTCCTCTCTAAACTAACCTCCTTCCTCAATGATTCTTCCTTTTTCACCCCTTTCCGAGCTGTTTTTTATAAGAAACACTCCACTACCACTTCCCTACTCAGGCTTACTGACTCCATCCTCACTGGGATGGATAATGGCTTTATTACCTCTGTCATGTTTGTTGGCCTTGCCAGGGCTTTTGACACAGTCTCCCATGCCTTACTTCTTCACTCCCGTACAGCTGCTAGGTTGTCTACTTCTGCCCAGAACTGGTTTTGAGCTTACCTCTCAGACAGAACACAATCAGTCAAGATACAGGATACAATCTCTTCCCCCTCTCCATTTCCACAGGAGTCCCACAGGTCTTGGTGCTTGGACCCATTCTCTTCTCCATCTTTCTAAATGACTTGCCCTCAGTATGTTCCCCCTCTTCCTCCTCTATCTATATATATGGTGACAACACCATCCTGTTAACTTCTGGCAAATACCCCACCGATGTAGCAACCACCCTTCAGTATGACTTCCACCAGGTTCAGCTATGGTTTGCCTCACATTAACTATTCCTAAATGCAAAAAAGACTGTCTCAATGACATTTGGCACTGGGCAAAGAGTCTCTAGGCTCCACCCTTTACCGTCTTTCCATACCCGTGATGGGACAATCCTAGAGGACACCTCCTCTATTAGATACCTTGGGGTTTATTTGGACCAATACCTCATCTTCTCTGACCACATTGATGCCATCCTGAAAACATTGCTCCCCAAGCTTGGTGTCTTATTCAGGAACTGCAGTTGCATCCCTCTTATGGTGTGGTGTGAACTAGTCCAGAAGATGATCCTTCCCATTTTCGACAATTGTGATGTAGTCTATGGTGCCACTCCCAAATTCTCCATAACCAGATTGGACACTCTCTTTAACTCCTTCTGTCGATTTGCCCTTGATGATCCATCACGCACTCATCACTGTGACCTCTACCATGCTCTGTCCCTTCCCCCACTTGCCAACAGGTGCCTCACTCATTGTGCCAAACTCACTTTTAAATTTTGGTTAGGGGAACTTCCCTCCTACCTCTCATGCTCACTCTTTTCCCCCTCCCCCCTCCCAATCCCTCAGATCCTCTGACACTTGCATGTTGTTGGTCCCCCATTGAACCACTCTCATCAGTCAGTCAGGCTGTACCCATCGTTTCCCGCAAATCTGGAACTCCCACCCAAATACGGCACTTCTCTTCTTCTTACTCCATTGCCTCTGTCTTACATAACTTTCTGTCATCTAACTGCTATTGCTTTAACCCTTCTTACCTGTCCTCCTATGCCTCTGCTTCTCTCCATCACTCACATCCCCTATTAAACTTTTATCCCCCTGAGCCTGCTTCTCAGCATGCTCTCCTCTCCCTTCATCGCTTAGCCCCTCACTCCTACCCCAACCTTATTTTTTTCTATTACCAACTTGCCCTTGATTAGTTTTGACCTCTGGCAGGGTTCTCAGCATCCTGGAGGGGTCCAGCACTAGGCAAGCCTCCTCGTCCCCCCTTCCCCTCTCTTCTTTCTACCTAACTTGTTCTCCCCTAAAGCTGCCCTCTGTCAGGATTCTTAGCACTCTGGTGATGTCTACTCTCAGGTACGTTGTCATCCCTCCCTTCCTCCTTATTTTTTCCTTTCCTCTTCTATCTCCCCTATTCCCTCTGCCCAACTTGTCCTCACCTAATTCTATCACCTGGCAGGGTTCTCTGCATCCTGGAGGGGCTCAGCACAGGGCAATTACTCTTCCTTCACTTAGCTCTCCCCCTATATCCTTTCTACCCACCTGATTCTGCACTCTGGCAGGGTTCTCAGCATCCTGGAGTGGTTTAGTCTTAGGCAAGCTTCTTCTTTCCCTTGCCTTTCCTCCTTTCCCGTCATACTTTCTTTTTTCTCTTCCCAACTTGTCCTCACCTAGTTCTGCCCCCTGGCAGGGTTTTCAGCATTCTGGAAGGGTCCAGCACTGGGAAATGACTCTTCCTTCCCTACCACTTCCCCTCCATCCTCTCTACCTAACTCTTCCTCGCTTGACCCTGCTCTCTGGCAGGGTTCTCAGTACTCTGAAGAGGCCTAGTCTTAGGAAAGTTTCTCCTACCCCTCCTCCGCCTTCCTTTTACCATCCCCTCTACTATCTCTACTCAACTTGTCCTTGCCTACTCCTGCCCCTTACTCTAAGTCCTTGCCTCATTCCACCACTGGCAGCTATCTTTGCACTCTGAAGGGGCCAGTTCCAGTTATGACTCATCCTTCCCATCCCTATCTCTTACACCCACCTCTCTCTCCTGCCCCCTTTCTTCCTCCCTGCACTTAATCAAAGGAATTAGTTCACTTGAGTTAATAATTTGCACTTTTTGTTCTGTCTGAAGTGCTCCCAGATTGCACTTGCACTGTGTTAACTTGCCCTTCACAACTGATTTTTTTTGCTCACTTTTCTATGGTAATGTTCCTCCCATCTTTATCCTCTCCTTCCCCCAGCTTACTTCTCCTGTCTACCCCTCTACCCTCCTTAATGTCCCACCACTGGACCTCATTTATTCAATAGTTGCTAAACAATCTGCCTCTTAACCGTGATCCATTCCTGCAAGGAGCTGGCTTCAAAGTTACATTAAATGCCATGTTCCACAACTATGCCACTTGTAATTAAATGCATATTCCACAGGTTTGATATACTGAATTGTATGTTATGCTAGGCTACAAATGTAACTATGATTATTTATGATATTTTTTAAATGTATGTCTTGTTACAAATGTAATTGAATGTTTAATTTCTCTGATATGATAAATGTTAAACTGTATGCCTAATTCTTCATCCAATTGCACCCCCCAGGTCACACCGGGAGATGAGCAACTTGTTGTTTAGTGTGCCTTCCTGGTGAAATATTTCAATAAATAAATAAGTAAATAAATAAATATACCCCTCCCCCACTAATGCAGCACACTGGAATCCTACCCCAGTGTGCCAAAAAACGACCTCTTTGATGTTTCCAACACGAGGATGCCCACTCCTGGTGTCAGATGAGCCGCCCCCCCACACCCCTATGTTTTCAGCTGACCTGAGGGTGCCCAATCCTAGGGTCAGCATTGATCCCCCACTCAGTACTCTGGAAAAATGGGATCCCAAACCCAGAGTGCTGAAATCCATGTTATTACTATTTCACCTGTAAAAAAGAAAACAGTCCCACAATGTCTTTTTTTAAAACCTGAAAAAGAGAAAACAGTCCCTCATCATTTCCACCAGCCCCCTCCCCCAACCCATACCCTCCCTCTGTGCACCCTACCTCCCCCACACTCCTTTCACCCATACTTACCTCTGGAGGTCAGGAGCAGCAATCTTCTGTAGACCAGGAACACCTCTGCAATCTTCAATGACCAACTGGGAACTGAAGAAATGATGGTAAGCCCTATAATGCTAGTCAGTGGGGGGGTCAACTTAGGGTGATATCTCAGCCAATTCTTTGAGTTATGGTCCCAAATTTTCAACATGGGGTTCTTGGGACCACACCTCATGAACACTGTCATGTCATTTCATTCCTCAGTCCTGAAAAATGATCTTGCAGTCACTGCACAAAATCACCTTTTGGGACCAATTAACTAAATGACAGTGTCACTGTTCATGAGGTGGGGACCCAAAAAGCCCTTGTTTCAAATTTGGTGAAAAAAACTCCAAAAAATGACTGTGTTATGAGCATCCATTGAGCAGTTTCTACACATGCTTGAAACTTCATCAATTTTTAATATTTTCACTTCAAATTTCCAACATTGCCATTTTTTCAAACCCTCTTATGAAAAGTACATCTGTCATTTTTTGCAGCCTTCCTGAAATATGTTTCTGCACCTGTGGTGCAGAATGCCACAGTCGCTGTATGAAATCAACTTTTGGGACAGATTATCAAAATCCCAGTGCCACTGTTCATGAGGGGAGGTCTCAAAAGGGGGATATTTTTTACAGTTCATTGAAATCACTAATACAACACTCGAGAAAGGTGTCAATGTTAGGGTGTAATGGTGAACAGAAGGTTGACTGGGGTTTGAACTGTAAGGAGTCTGGATCATTGATTTCTGGTGGTAGATTAACTTTACTTTCATTTAAATTCTCACACACATTTTCATCAGTTTGGTTACCTTATGGCATTTTGTCTAGAAAAAAACAGTTTAAGATTTGATTTCCTTGCAAATTGTTATAAATCCACATATGCAACAGATTCTATAAGTTTATGTGAGGGAACAAAAGTCAAACCTTTTGAGAATGGGATCTGGATTGTGCATTGACATTCAGACTGGTGGAGTTCATTGGGTTTCAAAAAATCTCTATCATAGGATTTCTCCACTTACGATGTTGCAGAACACTGATTGGTGCCTTAACATAGTTTTTGATGCCATGAGACAGATAGATAGATAGCTAGATAGATAGATAGATAGATAGGTAGATAGATAGACAGACAGACAGACAGAGAGAGAGAGAGAGAGAGAAAGAGCTGCAGATAGATTTATTGCAAAAAAAAAAACTGTGTTAGTGCACCAGTTAGGGTTCAACTTAATACCACAAAAGAAGGAAAATGTGGTGTTTGGGTGCTAGTTTTTTATGTTTACTTGTGTGCATGCACAAGAAACATTATGTGGCAGCTTAGGAGAGAAGCGGGTAGTGGAGGCATGGCACTGTGGCAGCCAATGCTGCCACTGCATTTGTGGGCTTGCTGCTGTGTAACCAATGCAGCCCCACTGTTCTGCTGACACTAGTTCTCTAGAAGAGCCACCAACTTGAAATGATTTGGCCACTGCAATCGGGGTGCATCTCGTCATTGCAGTGTCAGGCATTTAGATCTCTGTTGGGTCTGAATAGTGCAGATGGCAAGCTGATGGTGCAATGGCGGATGTACCCTGATTATTGCAGCCAACCTTGTGCTACTTCATTTTCCTAAACACAGTTTGATGGTCTCACAACTTAGTTACTGAAATAAGGGACACACATCACAAAACACAGAGATACATGCTCAGAACACTGTGAAAATCATTGCATTTACATGTAAAAAGTTTCTTTTTGATTTAGCATCTTGGAATGTTATGAATTTTAAATTAAAGTCTGAATTTAGAGCACACGCTCTGTGTGGGCAGCACTTTTCTACAAGGGATGGAAGAGGAACAGTGCAATTTTGAGGATTAAAATGAGGGATGTCCCTCATAATTGGGGACAACTGAGAGAAACGGTTATGCTTATCAGGCTAAGCAGTATTTTCTGCCAGACTCTCACTCCCTCCGCCCAGCCTGGCAGGATCGTGAAGTGCAGCTTTCATCTCCGAACCCTATGTGATAGCTCTGTGGCGGAGTGGAGAAAGATCACCAAAACAATCATGGAGGGTGCGAGAGAGTCAGCGGTGGTGGACCACAACAACATCCGTCGGGCATAGGGACGGTCTCCAGGCCCCCCAACTGTCTGTTCATACCTCAAGTCAGGGCCTATCAGCATCTTGCAATCACATCCGTGCCCTCTCCCGCTACTGCATGTGGGAGAGATGGACACTGCCACGGCACCGTTTACTGGTGAGGAGAGTGAGACTAAGTAGGTCTGCATCATCGGTTCCAAACTCATTGTCAATTACATAGTACAAAAGAGAGAGTAAAAATAAAATCCAAGATGGGCTGGTTAGGGGAGGGATGGGAGCACAAGCTGGCTTGTAACTTGCCCATTTTGCAGTTCCCATGTCAGAACTGGGGAGGGAGTTTCTTTTTATTGTTGTTTTTTCTTCCAGAGGACCATGTCATGTGAGTTTTATAATTATCAACCAGTCAGCTTCACTTGGGATTAATGGCACAACATTCTGAGCTGGGCATTCAGTTGCAAAAAAGAACATTTTGTTGTGGTGTGTGGGCTAATATTTGAAAGGGCACTTACAGTTTATACAGTAAGGAGGAAGGATTAAAAGGTCAAGTGTGAAATACATGGTAGGGGAATCTTCAGACCCCTTGGTTCCTGCACCCAGGGGTCATTTCTTCAGGCAGGGAGGAAACTGTGTCAGTTTTCTGGTAATTTTATAAAAACAAGTCAGGGGGGGTTGCATAAAATATAGGGTGGTGGCCCACCATGCTGTAATAAATAGGGAACACTGGGTTTTGCCAGTTGTGACACAAATGACTTGGTTCAGGGGAGTCTGAAATGTTGGAGGGTCAGCAGGGGGAGTAGAGGGATTGAGCAACCCCACAGAATGTTCTGCTCCTCTGGGAGGGAGGGCTCGCAGTTTCCACTGCATGTGCCACCTGGGTGACCACAGGTGGCAGTGCAGAGTTGGTGCACAGAGAAGGCTCAGCATCAGCTAGCTGTAATTTGTGCTAATGCACATTTGCTTGTGTGTCCTTGAGACACCCCCAGATACTGTAGAATGAAGCTGGCTCATGTTGCAGTCTCTGCACTACCAACAGAGGCACCCACCACTGACTGTGCTTTTAACTCTGACAGAAGGGTCACCCCTGCAATGGTCTCGCTTTCTGGGAAAAATAGAAACATAGACTTTGATGGCAGATAAGGACCGCTTGGCCCACCCAGTCTGCCCATTTCCCAATCTGCAGGATAAGCTGCAGATCCTATTTAACCAACAACCTATTTCTTTCTACCCATCACAAAAATTGCCTTATGTCTGTCCCATGCATTCTTGAATTCTCCCACAGTTTTAGACTGCACAGCCTCCTCAGGAAGGCATTTGCATGCATTCACCACCCTCTCTGTGAAAAAATACTTCCTCACATTGCCCCTGAACCACCCCCACAACTTCAAATTGCATCCCCTTGTTCTTGCACATCTCTTTTTCTGAAAGATGCTACCCTCTTGGACTTTGTTGATGCCACTGAGGTACTTAAACGTTTCTATCATGTCACCCCTCTCCTTCCTTTCCTCAAGGGTATACATATTAAGTTCCGTTAGTCTCTCTTCGTATAGCTTCTCTTGCAGACCCGGCACCATTTTAGTTGCCCTCCTCTGGACTGCCTCTATCCTGTCTATGTCCTTGCGGAGATAGGGTCTCCAGAACTGGATGCAGTACTCCAGATGGGGCCTCACCAACTGTCTGTACAGAGGGATAACAACTTCCTGTTTCCTGCTGGTGATGCCTCTCCCTATACATCCCAGTATCCCCCCAGCCCTCCCTACTGCCTTCTCACAGCCAGGAAGGGTCAGGTGATGGAAGTAAGACCCAGAAAAGGCAGATGACAGGGCTGGTCATGGTGTTGGGTCAAGGGTGGGCTGACTTGGGTGATGGGGAGGGAAAAAACATAGCAAATAAAAACAATTGGTTTACATACAAGCTACTATGGATTGAAACTAAACTGATAGACACAGCCCTTAACACTCAACATATGGTGCCTTCTTTATAGAGACTGGATGGTAGTTGTACTTCGGGAACAATGAGTCGATGTGCATTTAGGATTTGGCCATCTAGGGTAATAACATTAAAACATATGGTGCCCACCTTATGTTTCTTTAAAAATGTACTATGCATTGTGGTCATTTGCTCTGCATTTTAAAGGCTAGTGCTACACATTTTAATGCTTAGAGGCACTGAAAAGAGACTGAATGGTAGTGGTACATTGGTGATAATAAGTCGATCTGTGTCTAGGATCCAGCCTCCTGAGTAGTGAGATTAACAATGTTGCGCTTTATTTGTCCAGGATAGCCTTGCCGAGATACATTTCATTTATCATAGGATCCTGCTTTTGCCAAGTTTTACAACTTGGAATACGGGAAGGATAACTTAGAAACATAGAATCTATTGTCAGAAAAAGGCTAGTTGGCCTATCATGTCTTACTTTCTGAGGGTCCCACAGTGAGTAAATGGCTGTAGTGAGATTTGAACCTGGAATCTTTTGTGTCATAAACCTGTGCTGTTACCACTAATACTGTACACTACATCTCATTTCTGGTAAGGTAGCCTGGTGCTCTCCCTAGCAGCTGCTGATGTAAGCTCTTGTTTGACATCAAATCACATGTGTGTCAGTGTCCAAGATATTGAGATATGCCAATGTTTGCAAGCAGTTTTTTTCTTTACCATTTATTTGTAAAACTAAAACATGATAGGGGCCACTAAGAAGTGACACCTTTTATTAGCTAATTGAGTTTATTTAACACAAAATTAGATGTATACTTTTCTAAATCCTGTAAAGGGGCACTTTCAACCCCCATAGGCCTCAGAGTGTTCCTAGTTTTAAAAAAATGCATGTTATGATTCTTCACATTCTGTTGAGATTGCTGATGTAGCTGGTAGCTTGACTCTGATGTGTTAACTTTTAAACAGTGAAAAACAGACTGCCCATCATATTTGTGTTACCACACAAAAACATTGTTGCTTACATTTCTTGTTCAACTCCCACTGCATCTTTCTTTGATTTTGGTATACCCCCAACACAGACTAACCACTAATTATGCAGTGGGAGTAGAGGAGACTATTGCACCATGACTGGGTGCACTGTTTGGGGCTGCTTTTAACATTCAGAAAGTAGTCAATAAGAGTAGATCAAGTATGTGAAATAAAATGAGGTTGGGTGTAACTGTACCAAAGTAGCATGCATTTCATTTCTGCTAAACAAGGAGGCTGATAAAACAGCCAGCAGCAACATCAATGAACTTTAGTGAAGGTAATCATGAAACGTGGGGTTTTATCTAGAAACAACATGAATCAAAAGAAGGTTGACACTATCCCTTTAAATAAATAGAAAACCATTTGTTTTCTGTTTTTGACTCCAAACCACACACACAGCATACACTGTAAAGGCACAAACCAAGTGCAAAGCATTAGGAATATGCACGTCCTTGTGTGGGGGCTGGCTGACAAGGCTTCAACAAAATATGCAGGCTTTTACATCTTTTTCAGTATACAAGGAGAGTTGGAGGTAGCGCACCAGAGAAGTGGATTAGTAATAGACCAGCATGTGATAGTTTTTTGTGTCCTTTATTGATCATTTGCATAATCTGTTTCCCATGTTTCTGTCTGGTTTGCTACCTCAGAATGTACTAAATATCTGAAATGAGTATCTGCTGTCAGGTTAGGACCTGCACTACACTGAAGAGTCCTGAAGAGATGAAATTTGTCTGTGTTTTTTATGTTTGCTTGTGCTCATGCACAAGAAACACTATCTAGCAGCTAAGGAGAGAAGCGGGTTGTGGAGGCACAGCACTGTGGTGGCCAATGCCGCCTCTGCATTTGTGGGCTTGCTATTGTGTAACCAATGCAGCCCCATTCTCCTGCTGATGCGAGTTCTCCAGAAGTGCCACTAACTTGAAATGATTTGGCAGCAGCAATCAGGGGGTGCTTCATCACTGCAGCATCAAACATTCATCTCTCTGTTGGGTCTGAATAGTGCAGACAGCAAGCTGACAGTGCAATGGCAGCTGGCTCCTGATTGTTGCAGCCACCCATGTGCTACTTAATTTTCTTAAACACAGTACAATGGTCTTCTAGTTATGATTATGCAATGCTGTGGGTAGGGTGACTTTTTAGGAAACATTACTTCCCATATAAGTGAGAGTGTCAGTCTGACATCCCATTGTTTATAAACAGCTATGGTGTTGGCTTATCTCTTGAGCACAGAGCTGATGATGACCCTTCAACGTTTATTTATTCTTGGTGAGTTATTCTATGCTCCACTGTTATCCCCCCCACTGGAGATTTTATTTTTCAGTGGTATTAGTTATCGTGTGGCAGATATTAACTCAATCTGAAAATGTGTTGGTTGTTTGGCATCCGATGGACCTAAAACATGCTGAGTCATCCAGAGGCCTAATCAACAACCACAGACCTGGTGGTGGTACCCTAGGCAGTAAGTTACACATCCATGGTGGAAACATCAAACAAGGGGTGTAGTAGGCTGCAGATCACGGTCGGATCCATACCTCCCTGATTTCTCATTAGACACTGTGTTTTGTTTCTGTCCACTCCTTATCACTGATTTTGGTAAGGGAGGATGGGGGTGTGTGGTTTTCCCGGGAAATAGGAGACCCCCCCCAAGAGATGGGGTTTGAGCAGAGGGGTGAGTAAGGAATAGCAAGGAAACACGCATTCCAGGGTAGGCAAACTCACAGAACTTAAAAGAAAGTCTTCGTTGAGTTCCGTGGTAGCACCAATCAAGGCTGCCCAGTGCCACTAACTCTAGCGTCCCGCCATCTTGTGGGTGTCAACACCCGGAAGCGAGCTCCTTCACATCCACACTTGTTTGGGGAGCCCATAGTTTTTTTAGGTTGTATTCTTTTGTAAAAATTTCAAATAAAAACAGTACTTGCTTTGTGTCTTTTCTTGTAGACCAGATTCCTTTCTATTCATTGACACTTGTTTTGTTGACAGATGTGCAGTTTGGTGTGTATATAAAAAATGTTTTAAATCATCCATGGCGGGGCGGATGTAATCTTTTTGGGATTGCAGTGAAGCTACTGGTGGCAGGGATGCTTATAGTCTGGAGCAGCTGGTTCTACTGGGGGTTTCTGTGCTGGTTGTAGGGGTATTTACTGGGCAAAGAAGCTGCTGTGGCGACTGCAGAGGCATACTGGTAAGTGGAGTGGATGGCCAGAATGGCTGACATCTGCTTCCTCAATGATCATTGTCAATGCACCCTGTGACCCATACATATTTACTGTATTTACATGCAGGCTCTGAACTGATTATAAGGTATTTGATTGCTGTTTAACTAGTTGTGAGCCTAAATGTAAATGACAATGTCGAGCATATAAGGATCGATCCTGGAACCGATCGAAGTGCACCAATTCCAGGAATTATTTTATGTTTGCTTGTGCACCAGGTAGTAGAGTATTGCAGAGGTGTGGCAGTGTTGTGGCCAATGCAGCGAACAATGGACGTGTCCCTCAGCCACCAATTAATGCTGAAGCTGCCGATGAATGCAGTTTCAGACCAGCTGCACTTAAAAGAAATCTGCCACTGCAATCAAGGGCAGTTTCGTCATTGCAGTGGCAGTCCCCACTCCCTCCCAACCAGGCACACAGCAGAACAGAACATTTAAATGTTAGCCCCCCCACTGCTGCTGCCTGCCCCTCACCCTCCATTCTCTGTCCTCTGATGATCGGGGTGCTGAATCTCCATGTCAGTATGTAACCCCTTACCCCCCATTAATATGGCACAGTGGAAGCCCACCCCAATGTGCCAAAAAATACTTCTTTGATGTTTCCAACACTGGCATGTCCATTCCTGGTGTCGGATTCACCCCCCCACACCCCTATGTCCTCAGCCGACCTCAGGGTGCCTGATCCTCAGGTCAGCATTGATCACTCCCCCAGCACTCTTGCACACTGGGATCCCACCCCAGTGTGCCAAAAACTGTTTTGTTAATATGTCACCTGTAAAAAGAAAACAGTCCCACAACACCTATTTTTACCTGAAAAAAGTTCCCTCATCATTTCTGCCAGTCCCTCCCCCAACCTGCACCCTCCCTCTGTGCACCCCACCTCCCCACACCACCCTCACCCATACCTACCTCTGGAGGTTGTGAGCAGCAATCTTCTGTGGACTGGGAACACGTCTGCACTCTTCAAAGACCAACCGGGAAATTAAGAAACAATGGCAGCCAATGGGGGGTTTTAAACTTAGGTTGCTATCTTAGACAATTTTTGGAGTGTTGGTCTCAGCTCTTCAACATGTTGTTCTTGGGGCCCCACCTCATGAACACTGGCACTGTCATTTCATTTTTCCTTCCCAAAATGTGATTTCATGGTCACTGTGCTGAATCACCTTTTGGGGCCAATTAACAAAATGACAGTGCCACTGTTCATGAGGTGGAGTCCCAAAAAGCTCAAAAAAATGACTGCATTACAAGTGTCCATGGTACAGTTTCTATGCATGCTCATAACTTCATCAATTCTTAATATTTTCACTCCAAATTTCCAACACTGCCATTTTTCACATCTCCCTATGAACAGTATAGCTGTCATTTTTTGGCATGCTTCCCAAAATGTGTTTCTGCACCTGTGGCACAGAATGGCACAGTCGCTGTGTGAAATTGCCTTTCAGGACAGATTAATGAAATAACAGTGCCACTGTTCATGAGGGGAGGTCCCAAAAAGGCCATGTTGAACATTTGGTGAAAACTTTCTCAAAAATGACTGCATTGCGGGCATGCATTGCAGTTTCTATGCACACTCGTAACTTTGCCACTTTTACAAATTTTCACTCCAGATTTTCAGTATTGCCATTTCTTCACACTTCCTCATGAACAGTACAGCTGTCATTTTTCACATCCTGCCCAGAGTGTGTTTTCACACCTGTGGTGCCAAATTGCACACTTGCTGTGCAGAATCACCTGTTGGAATTGAGAAACGAAATGATACTGCCACAGTTCAGGAGGCTGAGTCCCAAAAAACCCATGTTGAAAATTTGGAGTGAAAATACCAACAAGCACCTGGGGCATTATGGTTTCCAATTGTAACGCTCACCCTGTACAGACCGGCAGGTGTTGGGGTGTGACTTGGGGTTGTCATCTGTAGTGCTCACGCCATTCCACCCCTACTCTGCAGCCACTGACAGGCATCAAGGTGTGCCTTGGGGTCTTCTGCCCTGACATTCACCCCATTCTCCTATACTGCACCCATCTCAGCTTATTTCCTTATGGAATGGGATGAGCATAAAGGCTGAAGACATCAAGGCACACTGCGACACCTGTCGGTGTCTGCACGGTGGGGTGAGCTGGAATGACATGAGTGTTATGGCCGACGACCCAAAGGCACACCCCTAATGCCTGTCAGTCTCAGCAGGGTGGGGGCTGCTGTTATTTCAGTACTTCACTGCCATTCCTATTATGCATCTCTCTAACTCCTGCACAACCAATGCCAATACCAGCAAGCAAACATTCGGCATTGACAAATGCTTGTTTTTTTAGCCATAACTCCCCATTAATGCAATTTTTTTCAAAGAATTTCCCAGCTAGTGTGGCAGCTTATTGATAAATGGTGAGAAAAGTAAAGGACCTAGTATGGCTCCCTGAGGGATGCCAATACCAGTGGAGGAGAGTTCTGATTTGCCTTTATCAATTTGAATGAATTCTTGTCCACCTGACCTGTAGATTGAAATGAACTCAGGGAGGGGATAGCTACTCGACTGATGAACTTATTCCACATCTCACTGAAAAACTGGCATGGTTTGAAAGGACTGCAGGAGAGCAGACACGGTTCCTCTTCATAAGAGCAGAAGCAGAGAGGAGGCCAGTAGCTATAGGCTGGTCAGTCTCACATTAATGGTGGGAAAATTAATGGAAAACCTGTTATAAGAAAGATTGGTATTCTGTCTTGAATTAAGTAAGCTACAAGACCAAAGGTATCATGTATTTATGGGGAAGATCATGCCAGATGAATCTCATTGATTTCTTTGATTTGGTGAAAAGGGAAATAGATCAGGAGAGGACAGTGGATATAGGCTACTGTATCTGGACATTAGGAAGACCTTTGACACTGGTCCACACATAAGACTCATAAAGAAATTTAGCAGCCTACGGGTGGGATCCAAAGTGGTGAATTTGGTAAGCAACAGATGACTGGATAGGAGACAGAGGTTGGTGGTTAACAGCACTCACTCTAATGAAGTGAAAGTGACTAGCAGGGTGCTGCAGGACTCAGTACTGGGATCAGTCTGCTTCAATGTCTTCATAAGTGAAATTGCAGAAGAACCTGAAGGGAAGATATTCCTTTTTTTCAGACAACATCAAAATCTGTAATAGGATGGATACTCAGGAGGGGGTAAAAAGAATGTGTAGGAACCTTGGGAAAGTTGAGGAGTAGTCAAGAGAATGGCAGTTGGAGGTCAATGTGAAAACATGCAAAATTATGCACCTAGGACACAGGAACCAAGCAGCTGAGTGTAGGATGATGGAAGGAACTGACAGTCACTAAACAGGAAAAGGACCTTGGGGTTATTATATCTGATGACCTCAAAGTTGTAGGGCAGTGTGACAAAGCAGTTAGTAGTACAACTGGGATGCTGAATTGCAAAGGGAGAGGTATTGCCAGCAGCAGGAGGAGGGAGGAGGTGTTGCCACTGTATTGCTCACTTGTGACACCCCACCTGCAGTATTGTGTACAGTTCTGAAGGCAGCAACTCAGAAAGGACATATGCAGGTGGATGCAGCCCAGAGGAGGGCAGCTAAAATGGTACAGGGGTTGCATCAAAAGCCCTATGACAAGAGACTGAAGGATCTCAACACGTACAACCCTGGAAGACAGGAGAGTGAGGGGGACATGATAGAGACCTACATGTAGCTCTTGGGGTGAACAGGGGTAGTAGGGGATTCCCTTTTAAATGAAAAAGATCACCAGGACAAGAGATCATGCAATGAAGCTGGAGGAGGGAGTTTAAGAGGAAGTACTACTTCACTAAAAGAGTAGTGGATGCCTAGAACACATTGCAAGTGGAAGTGTTGGAGGTAAAAACAGCAGGAGGCATCATGAATACATGGTATAGACATAGGGGAACATTAGTAAATAGGCATAGAGGAGGGAGGGTCACTAGAGAACAGTCAGTGTCTGCCAAGTCAGACTAGAGAAGGACCATCTGGGCAGACTGGATGGGCCAAGTGGTCCTTTTCTACCAATACATTTTATGTTTCTGTTTCTTTATTGGTCAAGTACAAGATAAAAGATCAGGTGACAACTGAACTTCTTTTCTGCTCTTTACAGAAGAAAATCTCAGATGGCTTCTGCAAGCATAAAAAATCTTTTGTTAGGGTACTAATGCACTGTAGAAGTGCAGTTTTTAAGTAAACATTTTTATCAGCAAAAATTTAAAATAATTTAAAATAAATTAAAAACTACCAATGTGGACGGTCCATAAGCCTGGCAAGAAACACGGTTTGTAGAAAACAATTCAGTATTTTAAGTGTGCACATCCTGGACTCTTTATTATTAAATATGGTCAGGACAGAAGTTTTCTAAATTACATTTTACTGACTGTGATCAGCAACTAAATATGTTTGTTACAGGTTTTTTGTTTAATATTTTTATTACACAGATGGTAGAATGGCTCCACTATTGGTGCAACAAGGTGCCACTAAGTGTGTTGTGTGTAAATCCTTAATAGGGTTGGAACTGCAAAGAAAATTACCAGGACAGATCCTCAAAGATCAACAAAAGAACCCCCAAGGCACTTAAAATGCACCAGAAAGCATCTAAAAACACAGGTGTTTTTTTTTGGGGCCAAGATGGCCCCAAACCCCCAGCCTGTTTATCTGAATTTTTTACTGCAGTAGATAGTATAAGGGATTAAGCACCTAACATATTCACACTCTAGAAATTCATCATTGTGGCAGATGGCTGTAGGTGGTGTGGCAAATAATAGAAACAATAACATGGAAGAAAACACACTGCAGAGAGGCATGGTGGGGGTAAACTAGAATGGTGGTGGATAAGTGGAGCAGGGAGGGGAAATAATTGAGGGAGCACTGTTTATCTGTCTTCCAAACCAACCAAATAACTCCCACCAATCTGCAGCAAATTAACATTCATACAATTTCCATCAGTGACCTTTTTTTGGCAGATTTCAGGTCAAATGTATGATTGCAAGACTGCATATGTATAGCAGGCTCAAACAACTCAGTCAAGTTTATGTCTGACTGCCCCAGTTTTCCTATGCTGCTTAACTAAATACAGTGGTCTGGATATATCTTTGCAGGAAAGCAAGTGTTTGCTGTACCTATGGTCAGTTCTAGGTGATGTCAGCTAAAAAACAACAGTGCATGCAAAAAAGTGCAAGCAAAACAGTGCAGGACAGAATAGTGCACTGCAAAAGCAGCTAACACACCTTACAGCTTGGCAGCAATGTCACCTGCAAAAAGAACAGGTGTGGCAGATTAGACAGATGCAAGAAGAACCACACAGGACACCAAGTGATGCAATGCAGAACACAAACTTTACTGCATACAGGGTGCCACAGGGCACACAGGAACATGAACTGGATCCAGCACAAACAGAGTATCAGAAAGGTATGCCACAGCTGGGACATAGCAGCAACGGCACACAATGCAAGATCCATACACAGGCTGCCACCCGATGTGGGGGAATGGGCAGTGCACACAGGCACCACACTCACACCTGTAGCTGAAAATTGTAGGCTATGTCCTGCAGGCATTCATATGTATCCTGAGACCCACAGCCTTGCACAAGGTCATGCAGATGCCTCCAATTGACCCTGTACTTGAGCCTCGCAGAGGCCACGGACATGCCAGCAAGGACCTACCCCAGGACAGTGTCATTGAGATGCTGCTCAGTCTGCAGGCAATGAATGAAATGCCTCAGGGAGGGATGGCAGGCACTGACAAAGTGGGTGAAGTGGTGATGCCAACCCTCCATGGCATTCTAGGACTGCAGCAGTTCACCTATTGTAGGACATGGTTTTAGCTGGTCCACTACTGCACTGAGAATAGCAGTCATCAGAGGCCCCCTCTGGCCAAGGGGCTGACCGACCCAGGTGTCCTTAAAGAAATCCAGCAAGGGCAACAGCAGGTCCTCATGCTGCATTAAGAAGTACCATGTCCTGAGCTCTTCAAAGACCGAGTGCACCTCCACTGGGGGCACATATACCAGGGCAGACAGCAACCAGATGTGTAGTGTGAACTCCTCCTCACTGCTGTACTGCTAGGACACCTTTAGCAGCTGCTGCACCTGCCACCACACTGACTGACACAGATGAAAGAAGCAGCCATGTATGGACACAGTGGGGAATATAGATCTGTAGGCCTTCCAGATGCTTGCTCAATGTCCAGGTTCACTGTGGTGGTGCAAGACGTGGACTTAGGGCATGCAGTTGCTGCAACATCCGGGTGTATCCCACTGCCTTCTTCAACCTAATGAGCACAAACACTGTGGGCACTGCTGTGGTCTGTTGCATGATGTAGATAGTGTAAAGCTGTGAGAAGAGTGCAGGGCAGGTCTTAAAGGTGCCATCACAGTACCACATCTCACTGTGCTCAATGCACAAGAGGTTCCTGGCAGTGATGAAGATCAGGAACCACTGCTCCTTTCAGCCACTGTTGTGCAACAGGAACCACTCACCCGTGTCAGTCAATATGAATTCCTCAGGGATCTGACAGTCCAACATGCTGTCTGGCTCCGGCGGTGCATGGAAGGTGGTGGTAAGGGCATGCCATATCATACACTTCATGGCCGGGATGGGAGGGCAGCCTGCTCCCGATACAGGGGCTCATGGACCCAGTACAGATGCCACAATCTGGTGGGAGGTTTCCCTGGTTGTTGTGACTTTCTCCCTCATTGCACACATCAACTCCTTGGCTACAATATGTCCCACATCGGGCACATGGTTGTGTTCATACAGATGGTGCATGATGTCATTCCCATGGGTATGCAGGCATGCTAAGCACTTTCTGCTGTTATATGCATGGCACTTCCAAAAGACCTTCTCCCCTTACACCCCCACTTTGCAGTAGAGGTAGCACCCATATTTCAGCAGGGGACACCCCTCTGGCTGCGTATGTACTTCAGGGGCATGATGGCATTGGACCCATGGCGTACAGGCAGGGTGGAAGGGGGTCCACCCGCCAACAAATGCTTCAAGGTGGTTACTGGCCTGACACACAGTGCACACAACCTCTGTGGGAAGCAGTGAACACACAACATCAGAACACCACTTCAGTGTCTGGCTCCTGTGTGTAGCCTTTCATAACCCTTGCCAATTAACTCCTCCACATTTGCACATGCCTGTAGCTCCCCAGTCCACAGTGGCAAACTCCCACATGACCCTTGTGTGTGGTGCACCTGCAGCTCATTGGCAGTTGTCATGGTTTTGCACATTTGTGGCCTCTCCTCAGCAGTGCTTAGCTCTCCACGCTGTTCCCATTATGTCTCCCTTGTGGACCCTCCCTGCTGCTCCACTGCTCAGCACCCTGTTTGTGGCTGTTGCCCCTATACACTCCATCCCTGCAGCTCCATGGCTAGCTGCACTATTGGGGGAAGTGTGCTCCTTGCTGCATGTACTATGGCAGATAAGGACCTGCATCCATATCTGGCTGGGGAAATGCCTGTGTCAGTGTGGTGTTAAGGGTGTTCATTTCCCTTGGCTCATATATGTCTGCACTACCTCCCCTGCATTTTCCTGTTAGGAATGTTTGTTTGTCGGCTGCCTTATCTCTGCCCTATTGCTGTGTATTTGTCAGTTTCAGTCCCATGTTAGCATCAATCAATCAATCAATCAATCAAACTTTATTAACCAGTTACATCAGCTCATTTTCAAGATGGGCCTGGACACAGAGGACACTTTTGCTTACAGAAGACAACACTTCATACAAAAGTAGACATCAGTACAGGCAGTTACAATATACAAAATCAGTACTTGGATGAAACATTCATGCAAAGCAAGTACAAATATAGGCATTTAAAGTGCAGCGTATACAGGTTGTAGCTTATGGAGTACAAGTGAGGAGAGGAAGGAGGAACATAGAGAAGGGCAGTGGGAAGAAAGGGTATCAGACACATAGTAGAGAGGAAAAATAGGCAGCCTAACAGGATGAGGACCCCTGTGAAGCTAATTGATGAGAGGGGGGAGGTGTGGGGGTGGTTGCCCTAAAATATGTCCTTTACTATCAGGTATGTGGTCACTACTCTGCTGCTAACCCATGTGATTACTGCTCCATACTCTCACTGTTCCACAAAGATTAGTCAGTTTGCTGCCAGTTTTCTGCTTGCACTGGTGGTGACCGTGTATGGGGGGGGGGTAGGTGCTGTGTTGAGACCTCCCTTTTGTGAGCCTGTCGGATGGTGTATGCTCAATTCCCAGGTGGTTAATTTGCTTAGGACTGGGTTACCACTTTGCAACATTTTTGTGGCTTATCTCTGCCCAGTAGCTGTGTGTTTGGCAGTGTCGGTCCCAGGGCTTTGTGTCCTGCCATGCCTTTGTTTCCATCCCGCGCGGTTCCACCAGTGCGCTGCATTTTCCCGGTCACTGATGTCACCAGCACTCTGTTTGCCTCGTTATTTTCACCACGCTGTTTTTCCAACGCTGTCATCACCAGGAACCGCAACGGTTGCTCTGGCTTGCATCTAGCTTTCTGAAGCCACCCACTCGCTTGCTCTCCACCTGCTGTCCTCTAGCTACAGTTAGCTTCTTTTAGATAAACTAAGTAAACTTAACATAGTTTTTCAACATACAGAGACTTACTTTAAACCTCTGATACACTGTCACTTATCGTTATGGACACTGCTCAGTCACACTACATTTCAGGAATTAAAGCGAAAGTGCTCTGCACTGTCTCTCGTCTTCCTACAGACTATGACATCTTTCAGGCAAAGCTAACTGAAGTGGAAACAAAAGACATTTTCTTACATTTTCAACAAACAGAGGTTTATTTTAAACATCTGTCAGAATGTCATTTACCAGTACTTAGAGCACTCAGTCATGCAGCAATACAGCAATGCAAGTAAAAATGGTTCTACAGTAAAGCACTCTGAAAAGGGCAGAATTAACCAGATGAAACTTTTAGGTGATGTTTCATTTAAAAAGTATAGCTGAATCAACCAGATAATTATCACCTACTTAAACCTATAACAGTTATGACAGAATCAACCAGATCATCTGTTCTAAATGAAACGCTTATTTGTGCAACACAGGGACTACTTTTTTGTCATCCCCCAACATTTTTGGCCATTTTGTAAGATAGATAACCCACTATAGGGTGTGCAGTCATACTCTAATATAGACATGCGTTAGTTGGTTGAACACACACCAAGGCGTGTGTATATCAGAGCACGACCACATGCCCTGTAGTGGGTTATCTGTTACATACATTATAGGGGCACAACAACACCCCTATACTTAGGGTTCAATGGTCACTTTATTGCTAAACCCAACCTTTTGCACTTTAACAATGTTGCTACCATTTGACTGATTCAAATTAAATTTTGCATGCACCGTTGAGGGCCAAAGTGCTCTTGTTGGGCAAGTTTCATTTCATGTATGTATGGGTGTGGAGATACAGTGTCACAAATGTGAAAATGACCATTTTTGTGTAAGTTCTTTGTTATGCCATTTCTCAGAAAGTGTGTAGAGTTGTGGTCAGAAATTTTCTGGGTGTACAGGTATTGGTTCTCAGATGTGCCTTTTGAAGGTATTGCGAAAAAATATTAATCTGTTCAAAAGTTATTAAAGTTTCAATGTTCCCATTATTTCCTATGGGAAAGTTAGATGCGCCATGAGAAGCAACTGTTTTCTTGCCGTGAAAGTGGTATTTATTGTCACAAATGTGGAATGTAATGTTGAGATTCCATCATCTTTTTTTTCAGTTAGCAAAGCAACCAAATTTAAATGACTTGAAAAATACTATGAGTTGGTAAATACCAGCAGTTGTGTTTACCTAATTGGGTCTCAAGGAATCAGATTCTGGGGACAGTTCATCTAAAAAATGGCCAAAAATATGTTTATTTCATCTGTAGATTATTTATTGCCACAAATTGCAGCACTATTTCTGCAAAACAAGGTGAGTACTGCCGCAGACTGCGGAAAAAGGACTTAGTGTTTCATGAAACACTGATCCTTTTTCTGCAATTTGCAACACAGCTTTTTATTTGTATAAGTAGGAACCCCCAAAAAGCATTGCAAACAGGTGGAAAGTCAAGGCACATCAATACAAAAGCAACAGAGGATGCAGCAGTAAACCTTGGACAACCGAGGCAAAGAGGGTGACAGGGAGATAAAGGCAGGCCAGTCTCCAGGGATAGTTACTCTCAGCTTGCTATGTATTCAGTCCCAGTGTGAATAGTGAGAACAGTTTCCATATATAAGCCCCCCTCCTGGGTCAGAAGGGCTCTAGTGTTGGTGAGAGCACTCCCAAACATCAGGTACAAGGATTACTAATGGGGTAGGGATGGAGGAAGGGAAGGTGCAAAGTACTGGAAATTGGGACAGTTCTAGAAAGCAAATTTACTCCACAGCCTAGCACTCAGTGATGACACGGCATCCACCAAGCAACTCATCAGCACATCATGGCAGACCAGCTATCAGTCTGGAAGAAGCGAGAGCTGGAGGGCTGGCATCAGTTGACTGCTGCTTGTGAAGTTGCTCTGGAAGATCATCAGAGTCCTAGATGCCTGCTGTCTAGTGGCAGCCCTCATCCTCCAATGCTCATTCTCATGTCATTGATGGTTAGTGGTACCCCCCACCCTCACATGTCTCTATACTGCTGAAAATAACCAAGCCGGCAACTGGCACAGCCCACCATTCACCACTGCTGCTAACCACAAACTGAGCTTGATCCCTGGTGTCTAGTGGCACCCTCTGATGCCCATTCTTGCATCAGTGGTGGTTAGATAGGTAGAAGACTTGGTTTGCTGGCCAAGACACCTAGCTTCACCTGAGCTCTTTCTTTCTAAGACTGCTTGAAAGGCAGAGTAGAGAAACTTACCAGAGCAAGGGAAAAGGATTAAGACTTAGTCTGGCTAAGCAGATTTACTGTGTGGTGGTGTTTTTATTTTTTACTCACAGGGATTGCTACTGTTTGTTGCTAACTTTTCATTGCTTTATTTTTTCTCTGATTTAAATTGTTGTTGCTGGTATACCTTCTTCTGCATTATTACAAGGTGTGTCTACAGGTGTGTGCTAACAGATTACTCCTGTAATCTTCTGATTCAAATTGTCTTTTGCAAGGTATATCTTCTGTTACTGCTTTTATTTTCTCTGGAGCAAAGTGTTTCTTACAGCTATATCTTCTCTGAAATTATTACAGGTGGTGCTTTACAGGTTTTACAGTTTTATCTAACATTAGGATAAGCTTTCAGGTTACTGCATTTGTTGTTGACTGATTGTTTCTGATCTTACCTCCTTGTTCTTTCATCCGTGGTTCTTCTTTTAGGCAGGGAAGGGCCCAGCCACCCACCCCATCCCAACCACCCCACGCCACACCTTTTATAGGGCACAGTTGTGACATTTCCTGTGGCAGAGCAGAAAGGGGCGGATCAGTGGGGCCTCCACAAGGTGATCTCATTTACAGGGGCACTAGTAATTTAACTTGTTATAACAAGTTAAACAAAGCACAATTAAACCATTACTTGCATTTTTTTTTCCTTTTTTTTTCGCCTTCTAATTACTCTGACTAGGTTACAAACCCAGCAACTTATTTGGAATGGATTTCATTAACTGCAGGTACTGTGGAACAATTTTCATAAGGACAGTTTTACAGGATTTAGGACACTGTCCTACATGCTGGGCCTTTGGAGATCTTAGGGCTGAGCTACAGGCAGCATGGGCAGAGATTGCACGCCTCAAATTTCATATTGAAGAGGAAATACATTATAAGAACCACCTGCCATTTCCCCAGCATCCAACAGAAAAACCTCGACCGCAGAGGGTAGTTGGTCCAGGAGGTTGGCAGGTGGTTAGAGGAGCAAATCAGGTACCCCATCACTCTCTGCTCTCCAACACATTACCTCAAAACCATATAAACACTATAAACAGGTATCTGCCTCTATCTCTGAAATCAAATAAAGAGGCAGAAGACACTGCAGAGCAGGACACTGTGGCACAGGAGCTAGCACAACAAAACTCACCCAAATCAGGAACCAAAACAAAACAAGCACAAAGGAAATCCAAAAACTTCTGTTCATAGGAGACTCCATGATTCGGGGAGTTGATACCCATCTCCAGCAGGGTGATGGTCAGATGTCTCCCAGGTACATCAGCATGAGAGACACTGACCGCATTGCTAAAATTGTTCACAAAGCAAGAGAAAACATTGATGTCCTAGTACACATAGGGACTAATGATCTCACCAGCCGGTCAGTTGTGGAGACCAAGGAACACCTGACTAGGTTGGTGACAAACTATCATCTATTTCATCCGCATCTCCTTCTCTGAGATCCTGCCAGTCTGGGAGAGGGAGCAGATGGATGGAAGGTCAGAGAAAGGGAGATAGGGGAGCTAAACACATGGCTCAAGGGCTGGTGCCAGGAAAAAGGACACAGATTTGTAAGGAACTGGCAACAGTTCTGGGAGCAAAAGTTCTTTAAATTTGATGGACTGCATCTGACTAAAGAGGGAGTCAGTGCATTGGGGCAGAAGTTTGACATCTTTGCAGAATATTTAAACTAGTAAATGGGGAGAGGGGTGCAGCAACCCATACATCGAATGGGAAGAACACCCCTCCCCCCTCAGCTAGTGGTCAAACAGGAATTCAGCATGTTTGCCATTCATTTGCATCACCAGGTAAGAAAAAAGGTTTGTCTCCCCATACGACGCATAGGGGTAATGCCAAACTTCACCCAACAACTAACACACCAAAATCTGGCCAATGGAAAATCATGTACACAAATGCTCACAGCCTGGGAAATAAGATCCCAGACCTGCAGGCAATAATGTCAGAGGCTAAACTGGACATAGTAGCAATTAGTGAGACGTGGTTTACCAGTAACCACACTTGGGAGACTTCAGTACCTGGCTATGTATTGTTCAGAAGAGACCGAGGTGCAAAAAGGGGGGGAGTCGCCCTGTATGTTAATGAAAATATCAAAGCTACAGAAATTCAGAATACACATAAGGAGCCAGAAGAATTGTGGGTCACCCTGGAAACAGGAAATGGGACAGCCATAAGAACTGGGGTTGTCTACAGGTCCCCAGACCAGAGGGAAGACATAGACACATTACTGTTAGAAGATATACAAAACATGACAGCTAAAGGGAGGTTCTGATAATGGAGACTTCAACATGCCGGATACAGATTGGTCAATACCAGCAGGAACATCTGCCAGAACTAGACTCATAGTGGATTCCCTGCAGGGGGAGGGCCTCAAACAACTGGTACAGCAACCCACAAGAGACTGGGCTATCCTAGATCTAGTACTGACTAACAAAGAAGGGATCACAGATCTCCAGGTAGAAGGTCACTTGGGAGCCACTGACCATCACATGGTATGGTTCAATTTGGCTACTACATCTAAATCATCCCATTCCAAGGCAAAAATATGGGACTTCAGAGGAGCTGACTTTGATAAGATGGCCAACAGAGTTAAGCTAGCCCTGGCAAAAAGAAACACAGGTGAGGGGGTACAGGCAAAGTGGGCAAGCATTAAGGATGCAATGCTTGAAGCAACATCCCATTGTGTTAGACAGAAAAGGAAGTGCAAAAGAAGAAGGAAACCACTTTGTTCTCAATACAGTAGCAGAAAAGGTCAGAGCCAAAAGGCTGGCCTTCAGGAAATATAAGGGAACACAGCGGATGAAGATAGGGAGGCATACCAAACTGCCCTAAGGGAAGCAGGTAAGGCAGTAAGGCAGGCAAAGTCCCAAACTGAGGAAACACTAGCACTAACAGTAAAAGAAGGTGACAAGACTTTCTATAGATACATTAATGAAAAGAGAAAGTCCAGAGGGGGTATTGCTAAGCTTAATGGAGAAAGGGAGCATGTGAGGAGGAGGACCCTGTAAAGGCATCTATCCTAAATAGATACTTTTGCTCAGTATTTACTGAAGAGAAGATAGGGCAGGGCCCACAGCTCAGCATCATGGACACAGGGGAGGGAGGTGAGCACTACTCCTTCACAAAAGAAAGGGTCCTACAAGAGCTTGCTAAGCTCAGGGTGGATAAGGCAATGGGACCTGATGGCATACATCCCAGGGTACTTAAGGAGCTAAAGGAGGAACTAGCAGAGCCATTAGCAGAATTGTTTAGTGAGTCTCTGAGCACAGGAGAGGTCCCAGAAGACTGGAGAAGGGTTTATGTGATCCCGCTCCACAAGAGTGGTAGCAGGGAGGAGGCGGGGAACTACAGACCGGTCAGTCTTACCTCAGTAGTGGGCAAGATTATGGAGGCACTCCTTAAGGAAAGGATAGTGCAACACCTGGAATCCATAGGGCACAGGATCCAAGACAGCATGGGTTTACAAAGGAAGGTCCTGTCAAACTAATCTCATAGATTTCTTTGACTGGGTAACCAGAGTGGTGGACCAAGGGAGCAGTTGATGTCACCTACCTTGACTCCAGCAAAGCTTTTGACACTGTTCCACATAGAAGATTGATAAATAAACTGTAGGCTCGGGTGGTCAGAGTTGGTCAACTGGGTGGCAAACTGGTTGACGGGCAGAAAACAGAGAGTGGTGGTAAATGGTATACAGTCAGAAGAGATGCAAGTCACAAGTGGGTACCTCAGGGATCAGTCCTGGGGCCAGTCCTCTCAACATCTTCATTAGTGACCTTGCAGATGGACTAGAAGGTAAGGCTTGTCTGTTTGCAGATGACACCAAGATCTGCAACAGAGTAGATGATCCAGATGGGGTGGGCAGAATGAGAAGAGATCTGGATAAACTAGCAGAATGGTCAGAAGAGTGGCAACTGGGATTTAATGCAAAGAAGTGCAAAATCATGCACATAGGGAAGAGAACCCTGAAGCCACCTATAGGCTGGGAGGAGTTGCTAGCAGTCACAAAGGAAGAAAGAGACTTGGACATCATCATCACTGATGACCTAAAATCATCCAAGCAGACCCCAAAGCAGTAGGTAAGGCTAGGGGGTGTTAGGTGTATTAGTAGGGTATCACAAGTCGTAAGAGGGAGGTATTAATCCCTCTGTACAAGACACTGGTTAGGCCCCATCTGGAGTACTGCATGCAGTATTGGAGGCCACACCTTCACAAGGACATTAACCAAATTGAGGCAGTCCAGAGAAGGGCAACCAAAATGGTGCAGGGACTGCATCAGAAGACATATGAGGACAGATTAACGGAGCTCAATATGTATACCCTTGAGCAAAGGAGGGAGAGAGGTGATATGATCGAGGCATTCAAACACCTTAAGGGCATAAACAAGGTGAAAGAGTCTAACATGTTTAAATATAAGAAAAATAGCAGGACAAGAGGACACAGCATGAGATTAGAGGGAGGCCGATTAAGGGGGAATGTGAGGAAATTCTTTTTCACAGAAAGGGTGGTGGATGCATGGAATGGCTTACCACAAGAAGTGGTGGCTATGAATACAGTGCAGGGCTTCAAACAGGCATGGGATAGGCATAAGGGAGCAATACAAATGACTATGAATAGATAGGCCACTGACAGAGCAAAGGCCGATGGCACATTTATAAGGTAGAAAAAGAAATGGGCAGACTGGATGGGCCTTGCGGTCCTTATCTGCCGTCAACTTCTATGTTTCTATGTTTCTATGATAGTAGCACCCCCACATCCTCCAACGTTTATACTTCTGAAAAGAAGAAAACCATCGCATGATGTCTTTAATTTTTTGTAACCTGTAAAAAAAACTTCCATTGCTGATCAAACCCGCACACCCACCCAAACTCCCACTGTGCACCCAACTCCCCACACCCCCCTTAACACCCCCACACACCCTCACTCACCTAAAGAGGTGCCAGGTTCAAGATCCGCTCTCCCCATCGAAGACACGTCTTGCTGCTGTAACTGGCGACTGCAATATGAGAAACTAATGTAAATGCTGTCCAATGTGTTTCAATGGGGGTTTCAACTTTCATGCACAACTTTGATATTTTTTGAGATTTTGACCCCAAATTTTCAACATAGCCTTTTGGGGACCCTGCTTCATGAGGAATAGGACTGTTGTTATGCAACTCCTGCTGGAAAGGTGATTTTGTGGTCAATTGGCAAAATCACCTTTTCAGCAGGATTTGTGTAATGCCAGTCATATTGTTCATGAGGTTGGGTCATAAAAGGTATGTTGAAAATCTGGGGTCAACGTTATTAAAAATGGCAGAGTTATGACCATTTATTGCAATGTTGTTACGTACGCTCATAACTTAAGGAATTTTCAATATTTTGACCCAACGTTTTCAAGAAAGCCTTCTTATTACCCCAACTCATGTATATCGCAGCTGTCATTTTTCAAATCCTGGCCCAAATGTGTTTTTGCACCTGTGCTGCAAAATTGGCATTCCGTTTCCACAGTTATGTTTTGGAGGGGATTTGAAAATGTTCTGCACTGGGTACATGAGGTGGGGTAATACCACAGCTATACTGATAATTTGGTCACTGTCATGCTACAAATGGAAGTGCAGGGCCTGGAGAGCACTGTCTTTCCACAGCTACATACATATATGTGTCTATGGAGGGATGGGAGGGTCCTGTGTTCCCACAGGTAAATACGGATCAGATTATACTATTTCAAAAAGTAAGGAAATTAGTTGCAAAAGAATGCTGTTAATGCATGAGTCTTAGCTTCTTTACTTATGGAATGGAGTGAGCATTAGGGGTGACCACCCCAAGGCACACCCTTGATACTTGTTGGTGTGTGGAGAGTGGGGGGGTGGGGTGTTAGGGTTGGAACCCTAACATCACATTTCACTACGTTTGTCACTCTCACCTATGTAGTTTGCGGTGCATATGCTCTCCTTGGGAGGGATCAGAAGATGATAGAGACTTCAGTTTCACTGTTATTCAGATTTTGTCCAGCTGTATGTATTGTTTGCAGTCGAGATGCCTTGTGTAGAGGAGAGGATTTACAAATGCTTGGCTAAGACCCAAGATTGGATGTCATCAAGCTGGTTGATACTCATCCCTCACAAGACTGAAGTATTAGTAGTTAATCTGGGTTGTATGGGGACAGTGATTGCAACTAAGAAAGAGAAAGGGCTTTGGCTCACCTAATCTAGGCTTACAACTTCCACAAAGGTGAAAAATCTGGGGTTGATTCTGGAAGAGTGGTTAACACTTGATGCTCAGGTGTCACCAGTAGTCAAGAGTGGCTTTTATCATCCCATGAACTTTAGTTGAATTAGATCCCATATCCCCTAAAGTGGAAGACCTGGTGACTCGTGTACATGTGTTTGTGATTTTGTGATGTCATTGTTTGACAACTGTAATACTTTTTACATCAGCGTCAATGGAAGTACACTACAGTGCCTGCAGCAAGTGTGGAACACATCAGCCTGGCTACTGAGCAGCCTTTCAAGGACCTGTCATGTTACCCTACAGCTGCAGGAACTGCATTGTCTGCTGGTAAAGTGGTGTATCTCTTTTAAAGTCAGTTTCTTGACTTACAAGGCCATATGTGGGTTGGATCCTGGTTCATTGTTGGAGCTCCTGCATCTTCTCTTGTCATGTCACCCTTTCTACTCCACTGAAGTGGGACTCTTGACTGTGGCTAGGGCCAGGTTTAAAACGTCAGATGTCTGGGCGTTAGAAGTGGCTGGCCTGGTTATTTGGAACTTGTTCCCAAGTGCTCATAGTGATGCTTATTTAGTGGAAGCATTAAGAGAGGTCTGAAGACGTATCTTTTTAAACAATCTTTTGAGAACTGCTGAGTGTTACTTGCTGTTCCTTCCCAGTTGATATCTATTAACTTTATTTCAAGTATCTGAGTTAAACTATTTAAATACTTGTTTCATATGAAATATTTTGGATCATACAAACATTGAAACATAGAATTTGACTGCAGATAAGGACTGCTTGGCCCACCTAGTCTGCCCAATTCCCTACTTAATGGATAAGCTGCAGATCCTAGTTAACCAACAGCCTCCTTCCTCCTACCCCTCACTAGAATTGCTTTATGTCTATCCCATGCATTCTTGAATTTCCCCACTGTTTTTGACTCTATGACCTCCTCAGGAAGGCTATTCCATGTATCCACAACCCTCTCTGTGAAGAAATACTTCCTCACATTACCTCTGAGCCATCCCCCCTCTATCTTCAAATTGTGCCCCCTTGTTTTTGCACATCACTTTTCACTTCTGCACTTTACTGTAAGGGTGCAATTATAAATAAGCGTGCTACTATATACTAGTTCTGCTACTATGCATCTCTAATGAAGAGGTACAGATGCCTCAAAAGCTTGTTACAATCTTTTTGTTAGCTTAATGAAAGCATTTTGTAAACATTGTCATTTTGCCAATGACACCTGTAGCACCTTGTATATTAAGTTATGCATTTTCAGGTGTCAGGAAAATAGTGTTGTTTAATCATCATTCTGATGTTAGATAATCTAGCATTCCATAATGCAAAAAGAGGGCAAATAATCAGCTCACCTAATCTAGGCTTACAACTTCTACAAAGGTAAAAAATCTGGGGGCGATTCTGGAAGAGTGGTTAACACTTGATGCTCAGGTGTCAGCAGTAGTCAAGAGTGACTTTTACCATCCCATGAACTTTAGTTGAATTAGATCCCATATCCCCTAAAGTGAAAGACCTGGTGACTCGTGTACATGTGTTTGTGATATCATTGCTTGACAACTGTAATGCTTTTTACATCAGTGTCAATGGAAGTACACTAGAGTGCCTGCAGCTAATGCAGAACACATCAGCCTGGCTACTGAGTAGCCTTTCAAGGACCTGTCAAGTTACCCTACTGCTGCAGGAACTGCATTGTCTGCTGGTAAAGTGGTGTATCTCTTTTAAAGTCAGTTTCTTGACTTACAAGCCATACATGCCATAGTCTGGGCAACAAGCTCCCTGAACTGGTGGCCTTGATGGAAGAGGTTTCCTGGATATTGTAGCAGTCACAGAAACATGGTACATATAGAACCATGACTGGGATGTTAACATACCAGGGTACACAACCTACAGGAGAGACAGGGAGGGCAGAAGGGGAGGAGTAGCTCTCTATGTGAGGGAAGGGATAAAAGCAACTGAACAAAAGAGTAAGCAGGGAGGAGAGAAGGCACTGTGGGTCACCTTGGAGACTGGAAATGGCACCACAGTTCGCACAGGGGGTTGTATATAGACCCCCATGTCAGGGGGATGGAATGGACAAGGATATGATAGAAGGCATACTTAGGATGGCAGAGAAAGGGGAGATACTGTTGATGGGGGACCTTAACATGCCAGATGTTAACTGGAGCAACTTTGCAGCAGCCACATCCAAAAGCAGGGCCATTCCTGATGCCCTTTAGGTGGCATGCCTCAAACAGCTAGTTTTGGAACCTACTCATGAGGGAGCAATCTTAGATCTCATACTCTCAAATGGGGGACAATGAGAGGATCTCAGATCTAGAAGTGGGTAGCCATTTGGGAACAAGTGACCACCAATGTGGTTCACGATAAACTCAGCTACAGAGTCAATACATACAAAAGCGAGGGTTCTGGACTTCAGGAGGGCTGACTTTGGCAAGATGGGAGAGTGCCCTAGAAAAGCACTAGCAAACAGGCTAGAAGCAGGGTGGAATAACAATGGACAAATATCAAAACTGCCATCACAGAGGCAAGAAGCCCCTGTGTGAAGCAAATAAACAAATCAAAATGAAAGAAAAAGTCACTATCGTTCTCAAAAGAGGTGGCGGTGAAGGTTAGGGAGAAAAAAGATAGCATTTAGGAAATATAAGGAAACACAGAAGGAGCAGGACAGAGAACTGTACCAGTTAAGGCAGAAGGAAGCAGGGACGGTAGTCAGAATAGCAAAGGCACAAACTGAAGAAAAGATAGATAACTTGGTTAAGGAGGGGGATAAAACCTTTTATAGGTACATCAGGGAGCATAGAAAGACAAAGGGAGGAATAGTGAGGCTGAATAGAATGGATGGTGGGTGGGCAGAGAGTGACAGTGAAAAAGCAGGGATACTGAATGAATACTTCTGTTCAGTATTCACAAAAGAGGAAGTGGGGGAGGTGTCTAATCCAATTAACAGAAGCACTCAGGAGAGGGGGGTTGATCCCAGTCCTTTCACAGAAGAAAGTGTTCTGAAAGAACTCTAAAACTGAAGGTGGACAAAGCAATGGGGCCAGGTGGAATTCACTCCAGAATTCTAAAAGAATTAAGCAGAGAACTAGTGACACCACTGACTACCCTTTTTAACAAATCATGGGAGGATGGTGTGGTACCTGAGGACTGGAAGAAGGCTGATATGATTCCCCTTCACAATAGTGGGACCAAGACAGAGGCAGGAAACTACAGATCTGTCAGTTTGACCTCTGTGGTAGGGAAAGTGATGGAATCACTTCTGAAGGAAAGAATTGCTGAGTACCTAGAGGCCAGTGGGGCACAGGACCCAAGGCAGCATGGGTACACAGTGGGAAGGTCATGTCAGATGAATCTAATTGACTTCTTTGACTGGGTGACCAAAGTAGTAGACCAGGGAGGGGGCTGTGGACATGGCCTACCTAGACTTTTGCAAGACATTTGACACAGTGCCACACAAAAGATTAGTAGTCAAATTAACCAGCTTGGGAGTGGGTCCCAGGGTGGTAGCCTGGGTAAAACATTGGCTGAACAACAGGACACAGAAGATAATTGCAAATGGAATCCACTCTGAAGAAAGAGGGGTTACTAGTGGGGTACCGCAGGGTTCAGTACTGGGTCCAGTCCTTTTTAATGTCTTTATAAGTGACATTGCAGATGGACTAGAAGGAAAAGTGTATGCCTCTTTGCAGATGACACAAAGATCTGCAAAGGGTTGATACACAAGGAGGCATGGAAAGGATGAGAAGATACTTGGCAAGGTTGGAGGAATGGTCAGAAGTATGGCAGCTTGGATTCAATGCAAAGAAGTGCAAAGTAATGCACCTGGGAAACAAAAACCCAGGGGAAGATTACACAATGGGTGGGAGGTAGTAACAACAACAAAAATGGAAAGGAACCTGGGGGTAATCATATCAGATGACCTTAAGGTTGGCAAGCAATGCGAGAAGCGGTAGGGAGGGCTGGTTGGATACTGGGATGTAAAGGGAGTGGTATCACTTGCAGAAAACAGGAAGTTGTTATCCCCCTGTACAGACAGTTGGTGAGACCCCATCTGGTGTACTGCATCCAGTTCTGGAGACCCCATCTCCGCAAGGACATAGACAGGATGGAGACAGTTCAGAGCAGGGCAACTAAAATGCTGTAGGATCTGCAAGAGAAGCCATACGAGGAGAGACTACAGGAGCTTAATATGTATACCCTTGAGGAAAGTAGGGAGAGGGGGACATGATAGAAAGGTTTAAGTACCTCAGTGGAATCAACAAAGTCCAAAAGGGAAGCATCTTTCAGAAAAAGAGATGTGCAAGAACAAGGGGACACAATCTGGAGATAGAGGGGGGACATCTCAGGGGCAATGTGAGGAAGTATTTTTTCACAGTGTGGGTGGTGGATGCGTGGAACAGCCTTCCTGAGGAGGCTGTGGCCGGGGTCTAAAACTGTGGGAGAATTCAAGAATGCATGGGACAGACATAAGGCAATTTTTGTGGGGGGTAGGAAGAAATAGGCTGTTGGTTAACTAGGATCTGCAGCTTATCCTCTAGGTAAGGAAATGGGCAGACTAGGTGGGCCAAGTGGTCCTTATCTGCCGTCAAAGTCTATGTTTCTATGTTCTATGTTTCTATGTTTCTAATCATGTAAAACTATGTTTAGTCTTTTAGTAGGATTTATGATTCTTGTTCCTTGTGCAAATGGTTGTCAATTATGTGGAGTTTATTCACATTTTCCATCAATATTAAAAATACAACATTTGACTTAAAAAAATAGCCTTTTCAGTATTTTGTATCACCTTTTAACTTGACAGGATATTTTTCATTGCTTCAGAACATTTTATGCAGTGGCACACTATGTAGAACAGATGAAGGATCATGGTCAAGTAACCTTTTCAATAACATTTTAGTTTGTGATGCAACAGAAATGAAAACCGTGATGACTAGCTGTGAGAAACTCATCACAAAATATGTACTGTTTGTCACATATTTCTCTATACACTAACAGATAAAGAATGACAGTAGTATTACCTGATTCATCAACAGCAGAGAGCAAGAATAAAGAGGTATTACAGGCTGCACTCTTTTCTCTCTCATGAGTAGTTTTGCAATAGCATTGGCCATACTTTTTTGTTACAATTTATTTAACCTGGATAGACCAGATGAGAGTCTATATCTTATTTCCAGTGATTCCAGCTTCTGCTCACTTCTGCAACTGGATGAGCTGAAACACTGGGTGGTCAACTGTATTACCCAAGCTCACACAGTGAGTATTTGGCCCTAGCAGGGTCTGAACCTCATCTCCAGGTTCCCATGCCAGTGCTCTAAACACTAAAGCACACTGCCACTTCTGAGTGTAGATGTGTGATTAAAAGAGTTGGTTTAATCCAGAGCAAGAAAAATAAAAATCACTGCAGTCACCAACAAGACACAATCACAAGGCATTTAAAGCAACAGAATTTATTTTTTTTCATTCTTTGTTGTGAACAATGTAATACAAATATTAATAACAGGTGGCATCGGGGAAGGGGATGTGGGCTTCAATACAAATAATAATAATGGGCAGCATCGCTGAAGGGGATGATAGCTTCAATACAAATATTAATAACAGGCAGCATCAGGGTATGGGATGAGAGCTTCAGTACAAATGTTAATAACCGGTAGCATCGATGAAGGGGATGGGGGCTTCAATACAAACGTTACTGCCAGGCAGCATGGGACATCATGGAGCGGAGAGGGGGATTTAATACAAATATTAATAAGGGGCGGCATCAGTGAAGGAGATGAGGGCTTTTATTCAAATATTGATAATGCCGGCATTGGGAAGGAGGAAGGGGAAATTAATGCATATACTGTATCTGTTGTGGGTGGCTTCGGGGATGGGGGGGCACTATCCTACTGGGGTCATGTTGTTGGGGTATGTTATCTGGAGACTGGGATGGGGGCACCATTAGCCTTTGGCGGAGGGAGCCTGCGGCACACCCCTTCTGTGTACCTTGTGTTTGTCACATGGGAGAGGTTACAGTAAACGTGGGGACTTAGGTGCCAGGACCCTCCTGTACCAGAATCTGGTGCAGGGTCCCTTGCTCACTGGGCTTTGGCACAACGTGTTTTTTGTTGCAGCTTGCACTGTTCTAAGCCCTCTTAGAGAATTGAGCCCATAATCTACTGTTTGGGACGACACTGTTATTTCCAAAAGAACAGCTTGTGATGTCTGATGTCAACTGTACCCCAGGTCACATCTGGAATCGAGCTTTTAGCTCAGTATGTTTTCCTGGTAAATCTCGTAAATAAATAAATAAACTGTGATTTGTTTTGCTGATGACTCATTGACTGGTACCCTTCTTTAAAATAAACGTGCTTTAATTAAGAGATAGAGAACGCCCCTAATGGATATTGTCTTCTTTTATTATGCTTTTGTTAAGTATAGTAATTTAGGAACTATAATTCCGTTGTACACCTCAATGTGCTGTAACTACTGTATATAACTGTTGCTGGTAAGGACTTGTGTGGGACAATCATTGTAAACAAATATGGTGCCCTGTATCCTGAAAGATATTTCACCTTGCATGTTTCTAGACTTGTAAGGTTAGATGTGAGAAAGTGGTTGCCTCGAAGCTATATTTACTCATAGTACTTTTGTCCTGCAATCTGGTAGCAAGACAGTACCTGAAATATTGCACACTTTTGTCCACAAACTACATAGATACATAGACACTGTCAGCAGATAAGGACCTATGGCCCACCCAGTCTGCCCATTTGAGCTTGTAAGTTCACTTCATGTTTTCCTAGAAGTCTGTTGCCCCTTACCCCTGACCTCCAGATTTCCCACTACAGCCCCCACTACTTCCTGTGGCAGGGTGTTTCACTTGCCCACCACCTGTTCTGTGAAGAAATTCTTCCTCAAGTTTCCCCTGAATCGCACTCTCTCCAACTTCATTCCATGCTTTCTAGTCCTGGAACATCTTTTTCACTAAAAAATAATGTATTCCTGCACTCTGTTCCTCCCTGTAAGATACTTGTATGTCTCTATCATATCCCCTCTCTCTCTCCTCTCCTCCAGGGAGTACATATTTAAGTCCTTCAACCTGTTCTCATAGGACTTATGATGCAATCCATGTACCATATTTG
Source organism: Neoceratodus forsteri (assembly GCA_016271365.2). Taxonomy (NCBI): domain Eukaryota; kingdom Metazoa; phylum Chordata; order Ceratodontiformes; family Ceratodontidae; genus Neoceratodus; species Neoceratodus forsteri. Next base: position 227,565,526 of record CM028132.1, on the reverse strand, counting down.
TTGCCCTCCTCTGAACCTTCTCTACCCTGTGTAAGCATTTACATAGGTAAGGTATCCAGAACTGTGTACTGTACTCCAGGTGGGGCCTCACTAGTGTCTTGTATAGTGGAATTATGACCTTACTTTTCCTGCTGGTGATGCTCCTGCCTATGCATCCAAGCATCCAATTTGCTTTACCTGCTGCCTTGTTGCACTGTTTCCCTACCTTGAGGTCATCAGAGATGGTAACCCGAAGATACCAGTCCTGCTAGGTGCATACACCTCACCCCCCAACTGATATGTTGTTCCAGGGATTTTGTGCCCCATATGCATTATCTTGCACTTTTTACATTGAATTTCAACTGCGAAGCACCTGACCATTCTTCAAGTTTCTGCAGGTCTGTCTTCATTCTGTCTACACCTTCTGGCATGTCCACTCTGTCAATGAGCTTGGTGTCATCAGTGAACAGGGAAATTCTACCTTCTAGGTCCTGTGCAATGTCACCGATGAAGACATTGAATAGGACCGTTCCCAGCACTGATCCCTCTGGTACCCCATTGGTCACTCTTTCCTCTGTGGAGTGACAGTCATTTACCACCAGCCTCTGTGGCCTGCTACCCAGCTCTTGCTCAATCGGTGTTACAGAAGGCCTTGTGTGCCCTTACTGATTAATATTTTGACGAAGAAGAGAGTTTCCAAACAGGCAACTCTTAGGAAGTAGTGTGTCGGTGAACTGGCGATGAGAATCCTATCTTTGGTTTGAGGAATACAGCTGACTGCAGGACTTTGCCTACTACTTGTTTGAAAAGAAGACCCCAGAGGAGGAACAGCAGAAGACTGTGCCTAAGCATATCTTACTACTGACAGGAGCCACAAGGGATGGTACCTACTCATGTCATTACCTGTCATGGGTTTCACAACACTGCAGAGAAGTTCCAAGGGGTAGCAATAGAAGCAGGAGTGACTGAGCCTATGTGAGACATTAGAGAGAAAAGAAGTTAGCAAACTCTTCTTGGCAGATATCATAACAAACAGTCATAGAAGTGTCAGCAAATCATGTATATAAATCAGGTTTTGGAGTCTGCTACTACAGAAACTGGATAGCTAGTTAGGGGTTGGGGCATCAGAGCTCCAGGCGGGAGTAAGACTCTGGAGTCAGAATCATCCTGTTTCCAACTAGTCATTGAAGTGCATGACTGTCATGTTGTTTTCCTTCTTTGATTACAAATAGGGCCCCCAAGAGGGTCCTCTGATAATGGGCTAAGCAAGACTCTCTGCGTCCCAGCCATTGGGGGTAAGCTGTGGATGATCTTGGGACCACTAAGACTAGGAGAAGCCAGATGATTTGGCTGGGTGGGTCTGGGGTAAGGGGCAGCCAGGTGGGGGAGAAAAAATGAAAAATAAATGGGGTCCTTGTGTTGGTACCTCAAGAAAACATCCACCTGAATGCCAATGGAAGTCTGAGCTTTGTCAACATTGGTCCAGAGCCATACTGACTTTGTATTGCACACACCATATTGTATTTGGGGGTTTAAACCACATTGTGGCATTGGGAAGAAGCAGGATGGAGAGCTGATGTTTGATTAAATAGAGTATAAGGTCCTCATACTTCCAATGTTTCATTATGTTCACTTTTCCTTTCCTTCCCTCAGTTGTGTGTAAATCAAACTAGGGTCTATTGCTGTTCTCTAATATTCTTTAGAGTTATAAAGAACAACACAGGCATTGCAGGGTAGGAAGCTGTCTGAAGGCAACTTTTATTTTTTTAGTTTACGTTTATTAATTTTCTGTATAAGCAGACAATTAACATCCACAGAAATTCATACAGGGCATTGGTAATATGTTTACAGATCCAGAAATAGTTGATATATGCAATTGGCAGCCCTAGTATTCTGGTACAGTAGGATTGAGGGGTAATCCTGGACAATTAGTCCATCATAAAGAGTCCCAAAAAGTTAGTTGAAAATTGCCAGTCTCTTCAGTGGTAAAAGGTATGTCCAGTAGGGAAATTTCAAGCAAAGACTTTAATGCAATCCAAAGATTGCTATTTAAACCTGTTGCATGACTAGGGAGAAAAACACATTTCAAAAATTACTCCTGAGATAGGTACTCCCCCACATGAATATGATAAATCCCAATAGCGTTACTATTACTTAACATTAGTAAACTGATGTAGCTCTAGTGTTTCCATTAAGGGAAAATAGATTAGCTAAATATCCTACATTAGGCACGTTATGGAGAGATTCAAAATGGTGGTTTGAGAACCATTGTGTAGCAGATATGCCACAAAACCCAAAATGTTTCACAAATGTATTTATTTATTTATTTATTGAATTTTGTTGACCGGGTAAGCCCCCTAGTCATGCAACAGGTTTAAATAGCAATCTTTGGATTGCAAATATTTATACATTGCCTTCCATCATGCTTCACAAGATATAAAACAACCTAATAAAAGGATAAACTCAGCATTTCACTTCCCCAGTAAATTAGAACTAGACCCATAGAGTTAAACCCCAAGAAAATACAGCTTTATAGCCCAAGTTTGATCCATCAGAATGACTCACTATTTCAAGTCCCTTCAGAAATAAAAAGCAGAGAAACAGTGAGAACACATTGAGCAGCATGTCCACTTTTAGTGTGCTTTAGCTTACAGATCACCTCTTGAAAGTTCGTCGATTACCTAGGCCCTGCTTCATTAGGACACCGAAGCCGAAGCAAGGAGGAAAAGAAGTAATCTACCCCAAGACTATGAAGTCGCCTCCACTCCACAACCCTGAACTTCTCCGTAGGGTGAGTTTTGCAGACAGGATCAGTATATTGAGCCACTTCAGTTTCATCAAGCTCCGCAGCTCCAGTTGCCTTTTCAAGTGCTGTATGTCTCCAGAAACCAATGGTCTCAACCTGCACAGCGCGTTGATGAGAGGCATTCACTGAACAGGACATTGGATCGGCCCCAACCTCCAGGCATCCTTGCAGCATGTTGCATTCTGTAGTCAGGGATTCCCCGACCTCTTGACTGTCCAGTCACTGCAGCGTCTTCTGGATCTTCAGGTCCATGGCCTGCATGGACCCCAGGATAACTTACCAAGGTATTTCCAGCTGAGTCCTGTGGCTAGCAGACCCCTTAGTGTATATGGGCCCTGCGTCCTTAGCAATGTGAGCCATCCGGACCCTCTGTGATCTCTGCAGTTTGTCGTTTGCTGTAAACCACTGAAATTTGACATCTATGGGTCCAGGAAAATCTGCTGCACTCAGAGCTGCTGTTATTTCCAGAGTAAAGTAACGTTAAATTAATGTTTTTCGTAATTATTTCCACTTCCAGTGGGAAAGCCTGCAGGAGTGCATCTGACCTGGAAGATGGCTCTCTGGTGCCCCCCTGTCTGAATGCAACTTAACATTTAATTGGGGGCATTAGCCCTGCTAGTAGATCAAGTCCCCTTTTACTACCCTATCTGGAGGCTCAAGTTATATCTATATTCATCCAGGCCAAGAGTATATTAAAGACTGAAAACCAGGCCAGGTCCCTTGAGTGCCACGGACGGGTTCTACACTAGTCAGCAGTCAAGATAATGTACATGGTAGAACAGCATGAACCTTGAAAAGTAGCATTTTTTTCTAGGGGATGAGGTCAAGGGATTTGCTTTAATTCGCATTGTTAACATGTGGCTATGTCATGATTAACAACTGTTATCTGCCACTTAATTAAGTCGCTTAATTCAGTGCTCAAAGCACTGGACCACATTTGCTTAACAAGGGGTGACTTTAGTTACAGAATAAGCATCAGGAACAGATGAGTTCAAAACGCTCTATAGTTTTCTTTCTTCATTACAAATGGCAATTCTAATAAGAAATGGCGTCGCATTAAAGGCAAAGTTTGTTTTGGAATGTTGATTAACTGATAATGTCAACTTGACAGCTGTATGCCTGGGCCCCTCTTAAAATAGTGACAACAGACTACTGAATTATTATGGGTCATAACAGCAACATGAAATCTGTGTTATAGCTGAGTTCACTTTTGACTTCATGGTGCTCTTGAGGAAAAAAAAAAAAAAGATTGTCACTTTTAAACAAAAAGGTGGAGAAGTGCCTGTACTTGCTTTCCTTTTTGCAGCCACATGAAATTCGACCTTTGCACCTGCAACAGTACTTAAAAGTATTATTGATCTCAGTCTTGCCCCAAGTCACACTTGATCACAGTAAGAGCTAATTGTATTGGACTTACAGTACATGGCTTGTAGCATTTGTTTTTCTGCTGCCATTTAGTGATTTCATAATAATGTTCCCTTTCTCCTAGAACACTGTAATGAGCATACTGTATAAACACTTGCTTTTTCTGGACATAGACTGGCTTACTCTTAAGTCCTTCAGTGTGGGCAGAATTAGATCAGTTGGTAATGTACTTTGGCAGTCCTTTTCATCCAAGTACAGGCCAAAAGGTGAACTTGTAATTTTGTATTTAACAGTTAAAATACATTGTTGGGGGGAAATCTCTGAGAGTTTTGGAGTGAAGTCTAGCATGGAGACAAGCCTATATGAAAATGGGAATACAGAGCTGATCATTGGCTAGTATTAAGACTAAGGCCCTCTAAAGCAGTTGATGTGATACAGTATGATACCGTGCATGGGTCTATATTTATTAATTTATTTATTTACTTGAAAATTGCTAACTTGGAAAGGGATATATTACAAAAGACCAAAACTCAGTTCCCTGAGTTTCAGGCACCTGATGCCAGCTGCTGTAACAAAGTTGCCTGACAGGTGAAGTTTTCCTGTGGCTGAGTTTTTTTGTATGCTTCAGGGGGGCTTTGCCCCCCGCACCCCCTTACTTTATATAACAAACTCCGTCATGGGCAAACTTCACCTGTTGGGCAACCATTTGTTAGGCAAATGGTGTTGGGTTTCTGAAACTCAGGGAACTGAGTTTCTGTTACTCAAAATCCTACCCTTGGAAAGGTACACTGAGCTAGAGCTTGTTGCCAGGTGTGACCCGGCAGAGCAGGGACATAGGGGTAGAAAGTCAGTGAACAATCAGCAAGGTGCAAGCATGATAGGATAATTAATGGCATGAGAGCTGCACATACAAAATCAAAAAGAGATAAATTAACAAGATTCTATACTGCAATGAGGCCCAAGAGCATATAAATACATACAGTGAATAGGGCATGGCTAAATATCTGAGAACTGTACGTAAAGTGCTTGATGGATTAAAATATCAAACTAATTAACACAGGGCACAAAGGGACAGGAGAAATGGCTGATATGGCAACATAGTATGGTAGGTAATTAAATTGGGGCTGTCTGTTAGGTACAACTAGGTGAGTGAAACCAGCTAAACAGAAATGAGAAGGGATGCAAATGTGGGTTCCCAGAGTCAGGCAATCACCATTTGGTCAGGGAACCTCCATCGGCTCTACAAAACTAACTCTTTAATTACAAAGAAGGTTTGTTTCAGCAGTTTTAATGTACTATGTCCCCCATTTTCAAAAGGTTAAACACAGCGATACCAGGAATAGCAGCACCCTTAGTGGACGTAGTGCATCTCAATGGGGCTGGGGCCATATTCAAAGGGTCCCTTAGCACAGCAAACACTGTCTAGCAAAATCCTGCAAAATGTACCACTGCATTCATGCAAATGAGGTAACTCTCTGTCATACATGTTGCAGTAGTACATTGAGAAGATTACGAACGTGCGAAAAGACTGTTAAGACAAAACTATTTTCCCTTTCAAAACATTACTTTCAGCAACAAGTGAAATGGTGTCTGCCCCTCCCCCCCAATATTGACACCAGGAAATTACATAAAATGCCCTTTCTTCACCTGATACCCATTGTAATTTGTATATTTCCCGGGTAGTCTAGTTGTAGGCACCTACCAGCCTGCACCTAGTCATAATGATAACTAGTTCCCTGGTAATCCAGTGGTACTCTTCCTAAAAGAACACAGTTGTAATGATAGCAATGTATCCATTGTTGTCAAGTGGTACCCTTCAGACCTTGAAACATGTTATAATAATGTCTGTTTCCATGGTAGTCCAATGGTAACCCCCTCTCGCTCCAACCCCCTCCATAAGTATGTCTCTTTCCCTCGTAGTTGGAGGAACCACTTCCCACCTGATCCTCCACTAATAATTACAACTATTTCTCTGATAATTCAGTGGCACCATCCACCACCCCATCCCCTTCTACAAATTTATAACCCCACTCCCCAGCAAACTCACTCAGCATTCAGCCCCACCAAGACTGGTAGCCAAGTAACCCAACAAGTTCAATGACATCTGCAGGCAGAAAAGAGAAAGGTGAATGGCACAGACCCTCCTCCCATTCTTGGATGGCCATCATCTAAATGAATGTAACTGAGTGTGCATGTATTGAAGAAACAGCAATTTATACTGTAAAAGACAAAGAACCTCTGTGTGCAAGCACTGAGGCAATGGTTACCCCAAAGGGCATTTGGCAGGGAAGCCAAGTTTCAAAGAAATACAAAATCACCCATGCCCCCACAGTGCAAAGCATAATGGGATGCATATGAAAATCACCACAGAATATTATGCTGGTTCAACTCTAAGCAGAAATGCATGGTGTTTATGCTGTAGGCATGCACTTAGTCCCATTCATTCAGATGTCAGCCAATCAAAGTGGTGAATCAAAGCTTTTCAGGGTGAGCCTGGTGTCAGACAGGGAGAGAGTTGGTGCTGAATGGGTTGGCCACAGAAGAGGATTACAGAGTTTTTTAACAGGGAGTGGGGTGAAGGGAAGGGGGTAGCACAGTTTAATAACAGGGATCAGGATAGAAGTGGAATATCACTGATCCACCAGAGAATTAGACATATCTACAACAGGGTTTGGAATGGGAGGGAATATCACTGGATAGCCAGGGACAGCAACTTCATTTTGATGGGGTTTGAGTGAGGAGGGGTTGCACTAGACTACTAGGGATGCATTTAACCAATAATAACTGAATAGCTGGTCATTTCCTGGGTATTACTGGCCATGGGGGGAGGGTGGCATGAGATACAACAGAAGGCCAACCCCTTCCAGCCAGTCACTAATCCCCAGGAAATGACAGGCTGCATGGTCTTTATTATCATTATACTGCACATCTTACCACAGTAGTAATGGGGAAAATAGTTTTTTCTAAATTAAGTTTATAAATGCTTGTGCTGCATTGAGCTGTACAGGACATTTCTAAGGGATTAATGCTCAGTACAGCAGACAATCAATACAACAGGGATCGGGTGAGGGTGGTGGCAATAGTTGTTGTTCTGCACAGTGCCTCCACACATGCTGTACAAATGCATTGAGACATTGCACAGAGTTACTTATGGCCTCATAATGGCATGCAAATTGTCCCTTAGCATTTGCATGTCTTGTGTGGTCAGTGGCATGTTGGTATTTAAAAACTGCACCGAGGAACAAAGGTGATTTCCTGTTTGGTCATACTATCCCCCTTTGCTCCTGGTTGTCTGTTGCTAGCAAAGGGCTCAGTCTACTCTACACCTGTACAATTAGTGTGGCACTACTACACCTAGATATTTATACAAGTACAGTATGTCACGGCAGACAGGACATGTTGTTTGTGGGAATATGCCTCCCTAATGACTGTACGCTATTTAGCATGTGGTGGTATGATCTGAGTTACACAAATATATGCTTGTCAATATGGGGGCAAATTTACCCATACTACAAAAGAGATATACATAGTCTAGAATGAGTTTAAGAAGAGCAACATTAATAGTAGATGGTATGGAGGACAGAAACTATGAAGACAGAGCATCTCAAGGGTAAAGCCTGACTCTTTGGAACTCTCTACCCAGAGCCTTGAGGGAGGCCCCCTCAGTGGAGGCATTTAGGAGTGGCTTAAAAACACATTTGCTCCAACAAGCATTTGGGGATTGTTAGTATCATCATATCTTAGCACATCCTAAATTATTAGCTTGTTTTATTATTCTTGTTGAATAAACTCTATATAGTTATTTATTGTTATTTATTATTTTGGGTTATAATGTAGTTAAATATTTGCTGGTTTATAAATTGTGTTGTATTGTAATGATGCCCTGGGCCTCTGAGAAAGGGCACCACCAATAAACAAAAACTTCTACTACTACTACTAAAGAGAAGGGAAAGGAAACTGTGTTTTTTATATATCTTTGTTAAATCTGTATCTCAAAACAAATAACAAGTAATTCAACTGGAAAAAAATGTTTTTACTGGATTTAATACAGAATACACAGTTGCTAATAAATCCTACAAATAATGGAAGTGGGATGTTTAATCTGGATATCAAAGAAAAGTACCAGACTCCAGCTACAGCAGAGAATGTTTTATTTATTTTTATTTTTATTTCACAAAGAATCATTTTAGGCAGTTGCCTATTTTCAGAGGGTTCGGAGTCATGACAACATTAATACATACAATCACTGATATACATCACATAGTCACTAATACACATTACAGCAACAGACATAAAATTGCAGCAATAGCATACAGAGATTTCACAATTACATTATGACAAAACCAACCATTATGAAGGGTGCAGTAAACAAAGTTTACTTTGGCAGGTTACATGGCAGTTCATTTGAAGCATTTACAGTATATCTTCCAGATTCAGAAAGAGAGGCATACAGCCACAATTTGAATAAAGAAACAGAGTCACCATCTATAACAGCATCAGTCAGGCCATTCCAGTGCTTGGCAAATTGATAATGGAAGGAGTTTTGACCTAACGCAATTCTCCTCCTGGGTAGCAGCAATGTGTGGCATGCCATGCCTCTAGTAGCATGCCTATTGTCAATGAAAGTTAACAAAGAATGCAGGCCTGGAGACAACAAACTTTGCAATGCTTTGTATCCCATGACAAGGGTGCAGTAGAGGATCCTCAAGTTGTGTTTTTTTTTTATTTAGTTGTTTAACCAGGTATAGCACACTAAGCTGAAAGCATTTTTACAGGAGCAACCTGGGAGCACAAAGGGGTTAAGTCACTTGCTCAGGGTCACATAGTATGCAAGTGGAAGCTGTGGGATTCAAACCCAGGTCTGCTCTGCTGGATGTCACCAGATTTGCAACTCACAGCCTTAGACCACTGCACTATACTGCCTCTAACAGGCTTAATTTGGAATACAGGTCACATCTGTGTTTATCAACTCTAACATCAAGTGCAAAGTGGCAGACCCTGTTAAGTAGCTCCCTTACCCAGTTTAGCACCCCATCATAAGCAGACCCATAGAACACAATGCTATAATCAATGATGCTAATGACAAAGTTTTGGACAAGGAGTTTGTTTTACATTTGTTAAGAGGTTGCTCCTGTGTGTATATAAGAAGCCAATTCTTGTATTAACTGTCCTCACTAAGTGGTCTACATAGCCAAAGTATGTCAAGGTACAGTCCAGAAACAGACCAATGTACTTGAAAGTTTGCATTTGCTCAATAAGACCACCTGTGCTGGTAGAGATTATGAACGCAGAGGATAGGTCTATCTTACTATGGTTGCCAAACAACATGCATTACATTGTAACATCTGCCTTACAACTGCATGTTAATGTTGATCCTGTAACTTGAATGTATAATGTCTCATTCCAGTTGTACCCCTTCCCCCCCAGGTCACACCGGGAGATGTGCAACTTGTTGCTCACTGTGCCTTCCTGGTGAAACATTTCAATAAATAAATACATAAATACATTTAGTTTTTATCACATTCATGACTAGAAGGTTGTTGTCAAACCAGGCTTGGACCAAGTTAAAGTCATCCTGTAGCCTCAGCTTAAAGTGGTTAAGGTTCCTGTCATTAAAGAAGATGACAATGTCATCTTCATAAAGGATTTTATGGAAGGATTTGCAGACAGAAGGTAGGTCATTAATGAACAAGCTGAATAACACAGTCCTGACTATTGATTCATGAGGAATGCCAGTGCTGACTGGTCTGACATCTGATAAGGCAGCCTTACATTTAACTGACTGAGTTCTACCAGTCAAGTAGTCCCTGAATCAGCTGACCATGTCCATTGAAATGCCAAGGGATGACAATCTGTGACTGATGAGAGTATGGTTGACAAGTTCAAATGCCTTTGTTAGACATATGAAAACAGAATCAGTCAGTTCACCCCGATTGAGAGCACTATGAACTGATTTAGTGAATTCCAACAGACCAGTCATAGTGCTGAAGTTTTTCCTGAACCCATGCCACTCATTGGTCAGGAGTTCTTTCTGACTAAAGAACTCTACAAGCTGGTCACTGACAATCCTCTTGAGTATTTTGGATAAAGGTGAGAGGATGGAGATTGGGCGATAACTAACAGAAAGATTAGGATCATAATTCTTAAGTACTGGGACCACATGTGCCTTTTTCCAAATATCTGGAACTTTACCAATTGCTAGAGACAGGTTGTAGATTTGCTGTAGGGGGTAGGTGACTTCCCTAAGATGAAGTTTGAGAAGCTTAATGTCAATGTTGTCAGGAACCACTCTACAGTACAAGTCACATTAAACTGTTCCACCAATGAGTTGGTTTAGCATTGTTTTTTACAGTTGGCAATGCACTGGCAGCTCATATTGCATTATTTTTCAGTGCTTGACCAGCTCATTAGCAATGTTCGTGAAATGTTTTTGCAACTCAGTTGGACTCCATCTGCTGTCCAGTCACAATGCAATGCAAAACTGAGTTTTAACTCTTAAGGAAAAGTTTGCGGAGGGCGATGTAAGAAACCACTATGGTTCTCAAAGGAAGTGGCAGTGAAGGTTCAAGAGAAAAAGAAAGCATTCAGGAAGCACAAGGAATCACAGAAGAAGCAGGACAGAGAACTGTGTCAGTTAAAGCAAAAGGAAGCTGGGAAGGCAGTCAGAACAGCAAAGGCCCAAACCGAGGAAAAGATAGCCAACTCAATTAAGAAGGGGGATAAAACCTTTTATAGGTACATCAGGGAGTGAAGGAAGACCAAGGGAGGGATAATGAGGTTTAATAAAGGGGAAGGAGGGTAGGCAGAGGGTGACTGTGAAAAGGCCCAGATACTAAACAAATATTTTTGCTCAGTATTTACAAATGAAGAGGGGGAGGTACCTAAAACAAACAGTAGAAGCACTCTGGATACAGAAGTTGATACCAGCCCATTTACAGAAGAAAGGGTTATGAAAGAACTCTTAAAACTGAAGGTGGACAAAGCAATGGGGCCTGATGGGATTCATCCCAGAATTCTAAAAGAACTAAGGGTAGAACTAGTGACACCACTGACTACCCTGCTTAACAAATCATGGGAGGATGGGGTGGTACCCGAGGACTGGAGGAGGGCGGATGTGATTCCCCTTCACAAAAGTGGGAGCAAGGCAGAAACAGAAAACTACAGACCTGTTAGTTTAACCTCAGTGATAGGGAAAATGATGGAATCACTTCTGAAGGAAAGAATTGTCGAGTATCTAGATGCCGGAGGGGCACAGGACCCAAGGCAGCATGGATTCACAGCAGGAAGATCATGCCAGATGAATCTGATAGATTTCTTTGACTGGGTGACCAAAGTAGTAGATCAGGGAGGGGCTGTGGACATGGCCTACCTAGACTTTAGCACGGCATTTGACACAGTCCAACACAAAAGATTAATATACAAGTTAGCCAGCCTGGGAGTGGGTCCCAAGATGACAGCCTGGGTAAAGAATTGGCTGGAGAATAGGACACACAGAGAGTAATAGTAAATGGAGTCCACTCTGAAGAAAGGGAGTTACTAGTGGGGTACTGCTGGGTTCAGTATTAGATCGGGTCCTCTTCAATGTCTTTAAAGGTGTTTACATTGCAGAGGGATTGAAGGAAAAGTATGTCTCTTTGCAGATGACACAAAGATCTGCAACAGAGTTGATGCACAAGGTGGGGTGGAAAGGATGAGAAGGGACCTGGCAAGGTTAGAGGAATGGTCAAATGTATGGCAGCTTAGATTCAATGCTAAGAAGTGCAAGGCAATGCACCTGGGAAACAAAAACCCAGGGGAAGAGTACACAATGGGGGGTGAGATATTAACAACAACAAAAATGGAAAGGGACCTGGGGGTAGTCATACCAGATGACCTAAAGGTGGGCAAGCAATGTGAGAGGGCAGCAAGGAGGGCTGGGGGGATACTGGGATGCATAGGTAGAAGCATCACCAGTAGAAAACAGGAAGTTGTTCTCCCTCTGTACAGACAGCTGGTGAGACCCCATCTGGAGTACTGCGTGCAGTTGTGGAGACCCAATCTTTGCAAAGACATAGACAGGATAGAAACTGTCCAGAGGAGGGCAACTAAAATGGTGCAGGGTCTGCATTGGAAGACATATGAAGACAGACTTAAGGCACTTAATATGTATAGCCTCGAGGAAAGAAGGGAGAGGGGGACATGATAGAAACTTTCAAGTACCTCAAGGGAATCAACAAAGTCCAAGAGGGTAGCATCTTCACAAAAAGAGGTGTGCAAGAACAAGGAGCACAATTTGAAGATGGGGCAGCTCAGAGGTAATTTATGGAAGTATTTTTTCACAGAGAGGGTTGTGGATGCATGGAACTGCCCGGAGGAGGCTGTGGAGTCAAAAACAGTGGTGGAATTCAAGCATGCATGGGACAGTCATAAGGCAATTCTAGGGGGTGGGGGTAGGAAGAAGTAGGCTGCTGGTTAACTAGCATCTACAGCTTATCCATTAGGTATGGAAATGGGCAGACTGGGTGGGCCAAGCGGTCTTTATCTGCCGTCAAATTCTATGTTTCTATGTTTGAGCTGGATCCAGCAACACTTATGCAATTCGGTCAGAAATGCTGAAACAACTCATTGGAGGATCAGTTTGTTTGTTTGTTTGTTTATTTTTATTCTGTATAACCAGTGAGCAACAATATGCCCATTTTCACTGGTGCCCAGTCACAACACAAAAAACACATATATACAATATTCAAAATACAAAACATACAAATAGTACAACAGCATTTAAAACAACAACACTTTGATTCATCTAACATAAATCTTTTTAAAACCCTCTTAAATAAAGAAATTGTAACACATTGTACAATATAACATGGTAGTTCATTATATAATTTTACTGCATAATATTGTAAAGAATTCTGAGCAAATGCATTTTTACAATAGGGAATCCGAAATTTGAAATTTACCTGTGACCTGGTCCTTACTCCATTTACCAATTTTGGAAACATTTCACAAATAACACTCGGCAAAAATCCTAAATAAATTTTCTGCAAAAATACCAAAACACGTAACCTAAATCTATCAACTAAAGACAAACACCCTATAGAACTATAAAGCAAACAATGATGAGTCCTTTTATTCTGACCTGTAACAAACTGAATAATATTATGATAAGTTGATGTGAGCTTATCACGCATTCTATCTGATGAAAATAAATAAATTAATAAACCATAATCAATAACTGAAAACAACAAACTGTTAACCAAAATTACCCTAACTTCATAAGTTAAGTACTTTTTTAACCGATATAACATTCCTAATCTTTGATGCAATTTACCAATTAATTTCTGAATATGTATTTCGAATGATAAATTACTGTCAATGACCAGGCCCAGGTAACAAATTTCAGAAAGCCTTTCTATATTATTTCCATAATTATCTTTTAAAGTCAGCTCAAAATTCACATTAGATCTTACATTTCTAAATACCATGCATTTTGTTTTAACATAATTCAACACCAAGTTATGCCCAATTAACCAACCATGCAATAAACTAAAGTCCATCTGTAACTGTTGTTGTACAATAAAACTGTGTCATCTGCAAATAAAATAAGTTCTGTATCATTACATATCTTAGGCAAAGAATTTAAAAATAAAGAGAACAACAAAGGACCTAATACAGACCCTTGTGGAACACCACATATCAAATTACCCTCATCTGACATTACACCATTCATAATAGTTTTCTGCACCTTACCAGTTAAATAATCATTAAACCATTGTATAACTTCATTAGAGAAATTAACCTCGAGCAAACTCAATAACAACTTCCCATGGTCTACCAAATCAAATGCCTTGGTGAGGTCCACAAAGCCAGCAGCCACCACCTTTCCCTCATCTAGAGCTTTATACACCAGTTTAATCTGACTTGTACTGTAGTTTTAACTTTCTTCCTAGACACATAGCAATATACCTCTGACTAGGTAAGACGTTTGAGGTAAAAATTTGATCAGTTATACTCATCAGGTAAATCACCCAGTGTAGCAGAGTGGGTGTGAACGTCAGGAATATAGGCTGCTAAATCACCAAATGCACTATTAAGTGCATCAGCTACAGCTATGTCACGAGAGACATTAGAATCATCAAGTACAATAGAACTGAGGCAGTGATTTTTTTGGTGTCCCCTAGAAGTTTATTTTTGATACCCCATAGTTCTTGCGTTGCTTAAGTAAATGTGACTGCTGGGATTTACACTAATTTGCCTACGCTACCCTTATGTGAGTTCTAACCAGGTTCTGTAGCTCCCTATATTTTTATAGAAATTTATTCTGGCCATGTTCCCTGTACAGATTTCAGGCTCTGTCACATTCATGAGAAAGGGACTTAATGGCCGGAATGTACCAGGCTTGACAGCTCCCCTTAATAACAACACTCTTGCTGGCACAACAGCATTGCAAACCCTGTTGAACTGGTAAATAAAATATTCAAGGGCTGCATTGACACATCTTGAATGTGTTAGGAAGCATCAGTCATTTTGTTGTAGTAAGGCTTGAAAGTATGGGATCCTTTACACCTGTAGAACCCTAGTAGTAGAGGTGGAGGGCTTATTTTTGCAAACCTTTGCTGACCATTTGCATGTGACAGGGTGAACTCAGGGAGAGTGAGGGTGGTGGAACAGAGGTGCATCCCTCCAGCTGTACCTCTCCACAGTCCATACACTGTTCTGGTGGAGTGGGGTTCCTCTATGGAGGCACCCACAGTGGAGACCAAGGAGGATGCTGGGAACCTCCACAAAGGTGACCCAGAGGAGGGTGGTACAAGACCTCACAGGGGAGGAAGCAACTCCTGGTGAGGGACTCAATCATTAGGAGGGTAGAACTGGGGGGGGAGAGGAAGGTACGGGGCCTACCTGGTGCCATAGCTGGGAGAGACAGAAAGTGAATACTCAGGATCGTGGGAGCAGCAGCACAGGAGAGGGAGCTGGATGCCATTGTCCACCTGGGGACAAATGACCTGGCTTGGAATGGGATCAGAGCAGTACAGGAGTAGTTTGTAGAGATGAGAAGGGGCCATAGATGGAGGTCTTGGCAGCTCCACTGCAGGAAATTGCAGCAGCACTATGATACAGACTGTGGGGATGAACAACACATCAGGTAGCCAGCCTGAAGCTACAACTCAGCAGCAGCAGAAGTGACTTGTGCCATAGCTACTCTGGTCGGGAAGGCTGCATAAGCAGAAGGACCCACCCACATGACAAAACATGTGGACAGGTACAGAAATGACCCATTGATGTGAGAGATGCGGGACACCAGACATCCCACAACACCAGGGTGGCAGGGGCAAGGGTAGCTGGGGCAATGGTGAAACATAGGGAACACCATGGGAAAGCACTGGAATGACAATTGATAAGAAGGTGTGTCTTTGCTGGAAATGGCACAACATGTAATGTGAATGAACATTGCAGACAGTGATATGATGGACCATTGTGTATGATCATGAACATGATGTACATGAACAGTGGTAAATTAAACTGTCAAATACCTATGGGTCTCTGCCATTTACTGTGCAAGACATACATTGCTGCAGCCGAAAGTGAAGCACCCAGTTATACAAGGCAGATAGGCAGTCACAATGGTTTTCAGGTCATAGAATGGTCAGGCTGAGCCCCATCATTCAATAGGCCAATGGAATCCACAGACCACAGCAAGTGCTGGTCAAGGCACTTCAGTACATACCCTGATAGTTTTCCCTGGCAACACCTGCAATCTACAATGGTTATGCACATTGTGCTGGACAGGACTGCATACAGTGGATGGGTGCCTCTCCTACTGTGTGACTCCTCACAGCATGTCATGCCATGGTGTGCAGCAGGCAGTACCCTTGCCATAGGTGGTGTGACAGATGGGGCAGGCAGAATGACATAGTAACAGAGATACATAGACACATGGATATTGATGGCAGACAAGGACCATCAGGTCCATCTAGTCTACCAGTATCCCTGCCAAAATGTAGCTGTGGCTCACCCTACCTGGTCACCGGCTTTTGCCTCTCCTTCCACCCTCAATGGTTCCCCTATGCCTATCTCATGCATGCTGACATTGCCCCACTGTGCTCACACCTACCACCTCCTGGGGCAGGCCATTCCAAGCATTCACCGCCGTTAAAAAGGACATTCTCATGTTGCCCCTTAGTATACCACATTCCAGTGTCATGTCATGCCCTCTTCTAATAACAGAACAGGGGTGGGTAGTGAGAAAATAGGTGGGTTAACCAGGGCAGTCACAGGAGCTGGAGGTGGCAAGGTGAGAGAACAGCCTTGATTTGAAAATACCAAGAGAGGTGGAGGCAGTAATAGGAGTGCTGAGGGCATTTAGCCATCTGGGGGCACGATAGGCAAATGATCTTTGTCCCTGAGAGGTCCGGCATCGGGGGACTTGGAGAGGCTGGTGTTCTGATCTTCTGGTAGAATGGGTGCCAGAGCTCGGTTATAACAAGGCTTGGATACAAGGTGGAGTGAGGCCCAGAGTGGATTTTTTCGCCATCAGGCAGGTAAGGTACTTTATCCAGTGTGAGAGTTGCAACCAACCTGAGTCAGCATAGAGTTCACATGTGTGGGTACGTCGATGTGCTCCTGTGAGCAGACGGCAGGCCTTATTTAGGGATGTTGAAATGCAACTAAGTGCTGTAGTAGTGGCAGATCCATATATAACTAGGCCATAGTCAACGACTGAGATGACAGAGGATTGGATGGCAACCCTCTGTGCAGAATGGGTAAGGAGCTGTAGGTTCCGATACAGAATCCCAATTCGCTGATTAATAGTTTTTGCTGTACTATCAATGTATGTTGCAAAGGTTAGGCCTTGATCAAAGTTGATTCCAAGATATTTGAAAATTGGCACTTGTTCAAGGGTATTTCTCAGGTATGTATTTATGGTGAGTGGGATTTGCCGTTTCTTGTTTTGCGGGTTAGAGAAGAGCATGCATTTAGTTTTTTTGTGGTTTAGAACCAGTTTATGTTCAAGGAACCACATCTCAACTTTGGAAAAAGCATGCTGAAGGTTGAGGCGTAAGAGGTTTGGATCTTTATGAGTGGCAAGAATCATGGCATCATCGGCATAGAGGATTATTTGTTCAGGGCAGGATTTGGGGAGGGAGTTTAAGAAAAGGCTGAATAGGAGGGGGCCTAGGATGGATCCATGGGGAACTCCTGAGCGAACCGGTTTTGAGTCTGAGAGAACTCCTGCTACTTTTACAGATTGAGAGCACTGAGCAAGGTAATTGTTTTACCCAGTCACAAGGACCCTGCGAGATCCCTAGGGATAGTAGTTGTTTGACGAGTAGGCCATGGTGTACTGTATCAAATGCCTTGGTTAAGTCAATGTAGACTGCTCCAGTTAGGTTTCCTTTGTCCATGGCATTGTGGATTGCTCCTGAGAATTCAAGTAGGGCAGTCGATGTGCTGTGCCCTTTTCTAAAACCATGCTGCAGAGTGTATAGGATGTTGTGCTTTTCTAGGTAGTTTGAAAGTTGGTCCACCACCATGCGTTCAATGGCCTTAGAGAGAGGTGGTAGTATTGATATCGGCCGGTAGTTACCAAGCCGTGACTTATCTCCACTTTTGTGCACCAGAGTGACAACTGCAGACTTCCATTGCCTAGGGAATTGGCTGTAGCAGAGGGAGAGATTGAAAATTTTCACGAGGGGGAGCAGCACTTCCTCCAGAGTGAGGGACAGAAGTTTAAGGCCAATAGTGTCGCTGCTTGCTCGGGACTTAGAAATGGCCTTCTTTACATATTTATAGACATCATGTGCCTTTACTAGTTTGAAGTGGAAGTGTGGTGTGGAGGGGCTGTAGTAGAAGTAGAAATTTGAGTGTCAGCATCAGTGAAGAAATCAGATGAGAGAAGAAGAAGAATCAGCATTTATATAGCGCTTTTCATACATCCAAAGCACTTTACAAGCGCTGCTAGACTGGTAGTGAAGTGACTGAATGTGTGGTGGCGGCCATATCGCACATCATCACCCACACACAGCCTGGATAATTGCATGAACCGGTTTATGGGAAGGGGAATGTTGGCCAGGACACCAGGAATGTTCCCTACTCTTTGCGAAGAGTGCCCTGGGTTCTTTTACTTCCACCTGGGCACCCACTAGGACAACACCAGGATGGGTAGAAGGGACCTCGGTTTAACGTCTCATCCGAAGGACGGCACACCCCAGCCGTACAGCACCCTCCAATACTGCACTCGGATGCCAGCGATTTTTAGGTGCAAGTCCAATCTTGGTGTGGGACGAGAACCCACGACCTTCTGGTCCAGAGGCGGATGTGCTACCAACTGAGCCACGCTGACACGGGGAGAGGACACCACTAAGGTCCGTGAAGGTATCATTTAGGGTGTTTGCAATGATCTCTGGGTCTAATGTAGCGGTTCCATCCACATTCATTATTGTAGGAGAGGACTTGGACTGCTGACTCATGATATTCTTTATGTTGTCCCAGAAGGATTTCCCTTCACCCCAGGAGTTGGAGAGGGCATTCTTGAAATAGAAGTTCTTCATCAAGTGGATCTGTTTAGTACAGTGGTTGCGAGCCTGTTTATACTTTTGAATGTCCAACAGAGTGCCAGTAGCTCTTGCAGTGACCCAGAGGTGATCCCTACTTTTGAGTTGTGGCAATAGCTTCAGGGTTTGATTCCCCTGTCTCCCGATATTTTTTCAGGTTGCAAAAAAAACTTTAAGTTCCCCACTCCTGAATTTGCCTTTTGCCCCTTGGTCCACACCCCCCTCTGAGTTGGTTAATTTTGTTGGGGAGGTGTGGGGGGGTGCTGGGGTGGAGCTCCCTGCATAAACACAGATTTTGGCATTGCTGCCAATGGTGTGCGCTGTGGTGGTAAAGTCTGCACTGTGTCCCAACCACATGCTGTTTTGCATGCGGCATTGTTGTATATGTAGTTTCAGCTGTGACATAATGACCCCGTGCCTGTGGTATGCATACATGGTTCTCCACTGTGACACCTACCTTCCTGTGTTGCTGCATCAGTTCTCATGGCCACATTAGCTGCTTTGACTATCCGTCTCAGCTGGCATAGAAGGGTGGGGTCTCTCTCTCTGGGCCACGTCCTACCACCTGTGCTTAAGCTGTCTTGGTATTCTCTTGACCCCAGACACTTTCTGCAGTTTTTCCCCAATCTGGTCCCATATATTGTCACTCTCTGCTGGGGAATGCCTTCTGCTGCCAGGTGGCAGTAAATACCTGTCCCACTGCTGTACCAAGCTTATTTGCTTGCCTGTTTCTTCTGCAGTGAAATTTGGGACACTGCCACTCAGACTGGCTATATTGCTTAACACTAACAGGCAGGACAAGGTGAGGTAGCCCTATGCTATGTTCCACTCCTGGCTGTATGTGCAGGCCTTGCCATTACCTGACTTGGCTCATGGCATGCAGTGCTGCATGCTGTTCTGTGTATTCATGCTGCATGTCCATGCCAAACGCTACTGCATCATTTTTCTCTACTTCTCGCAGTTTGCATCATTTTTTTTATCACATGCTGCAAGATGCATCACTTCTTCACCCAGAAATAGCCACAAGTCACAAAACACAGCAGATTGCATACTGTCATGCAACTGTGGTTGCCATTATGTCCAAAGTTGACTTTGGAAGCAGTGTCCCTGGACTGGCAGGGTTTGACTAATAGGGCATCTATGATATGAGACAGGAAGGTTACACATTGAGGCATGGCCTGACATTGGTGGGGTATGGATCCAGGAATAACATGGGGAGGCAATGATTCACTGAAAGGGTGGTGAAGGGGTGGAACTGGTTGCCGGGGGCAGGTGGTTAGGGCAGGGATACTAACCAAATTACGGGGTGGGACAGGGTGGTGGGGGAAGATATGGACAGAGGGGGCAATGCTCGGAGGGAGATGGTGGGGAGTTATGGGATGGTGGCATATGACCCTGGAAGGGAAAGGGTACTGCGGGGAAGCTCCAGGGTGTTGACCATGCTGAGCACTTGAGTACATTAGATACACCATTATGGCCCGATTCTGCTGCCAAGTCCATATGTTTGCATGTTTGTAATATGGTGTGGACAGACAGCGCTAACATTGACCTGCCTATCCACCTGCTGGCATTCACATGACAGTACCCAACACAGTACCAGACATGGCGGTGCCAGGTACCTGCTAGGCAGCAATGACAACAGGCCCTCCTGATCATGTATCATCACCCACTGCATCATCCTGTTACCAATGCATACCCACTTTCCATATTCACCTCACTAAGTCATGCCCCTGTGTTCATCTGAGGTGTACACCCTGTGCATTATATATCCTCTGATGTCCTTGTGGCTACAACAGATAGTTGAATAGTCCACTTGTGGAAACACACCAGCCATGGCCCCTGGTTTGGGCACAGGGCAACCATGTCTGGAGCACAGCACGAGGCAGATGACATGGGGTGTTCGGACATACACACACAACAATGTTTTCTGGTCTGAGAAGTTCCTCCTGGGTGGTGGGTGTATCTGTTGGTGCCACCCGAGGTATAATAATGTCCCTCAGGAGAAGTGGCTTTTTATCAGGTCTGCTCGCACCTGCTGGGCTGTGGCCGCAATGCCTGCTGCTCGGTGTTCGTGGCCCCCATCTGCATCAACAGTGTACTCCTCTGCATCCATGACAACAATATCTGTCAGCTGTGTTGGCAGTGGCACCCTTTCTGTGATGGCAATATTGTGCAGGATGCAGCATGTCACAATCGTCTTGCAGGCTGTCTCTGGGGAGTATTGCAGGGTGCTGCTGGATCGGTCCAGGCATCAGATCTAAGATGCTAGGATGCTAAAGGTTCTCTCTCTATCACAGTTCTTGCTGTGTTCTGTGCCTCATTATACCTTTCTTCAGCCACAGTCTGCATTTTCCACAATGGGGTCATCAGCCACAGCAGTTGTGGATAGCTGCTGTCACCTGAGGAGTATTAGGGGACAGTGGATCAGATTGTCTTGCCATGCTGGTATGTACCACCCCATACCCACCACAGTAGTGTTGCTGGCTTGGAACAATGCTGCACGCCACCCTCAACCCAACTTCACCAACCATGGTCAATGCTGCGTACACCACACAGTCCACCTTGGAGACACATGTGGTCCTCCTTCAATCAGTCTACTGTGACACATTCCCATGGACCCAGCTGACAAACACATGCATTGCCAGTCCAACACCCTACACACCTCACATCATGCAGTTCACATCATTAGACTATCCACCACACCCACTGTTTGCTGTGTTGGTCACCCATGCAGGCACATGCAAGTCTGTGCAGTATTCATGTGGCCCTGTGCACTCCTGTCAGCCCACACATCATGCAGTCTTGATGTACAATGTCACCTACCTATCAGCCAGTCACCTTCTATTTCTCCACTTAGGAATGCCTGATAAAGGCCACAGTGCCTGGAGATGTATGAATTATTGCAGGATCTGTGGTACTGGGCCACCACATCCATTATGTGACAGTGGCTATCACACACCATCTGGATGTTCAGAGAGTGGTAGTCCTTGTGGTTGACATAGGCATCCCCTCTTCAGGTGGTACTTTGATTGCCACATGTGTACTATTAATGGCACCCAGTACATTAGGAAACTGTGCCAGGGTGTAAAAGGCCTGCTTTACAGCCTGCTGCTGCTGTGCTCCCCATGGGAAGCATATGTACCTGTCACAGCATCACAGCAAGGTGTCCACAAACTGTCTCAGACACCAGGACACAGTGGACTGAAATATGCCTACTGTATCTCCACTTGGGGTCTGGAAGGTCCCTGTATCGAGACAGGACAGTACTGTGCTTACCTTGATGTTTGTAGGTACTGCATGCCTCCTCTGGGTTGCACTACGCAGATCCTCAGCCAACTCCTGGCACAGCATCCTAATGTCAGCCTTGGTCAGGTGACAAAAACAGCCAGATTCAGCAGACTAGCCACTCTGCTAGTCTGCTGAATTTGGCTATCTTTTTACTGTTTGAGTTTTTTTGGTATAAACCTGCTTCAGTGCTACTCAGGACTGAGTTGGAAGTATTTATTTTGAGTGGTGAGTGCTGAGCATTTAATGACTGTGTGTACTATCAGATACTACCACTTTTCTCACATACTGTACCAGCTGGCATTGGACATTATCAGTATTCAACTACTGTACCCTTTCATCTAGGATGAAATACAATACCAACTATCTAATGTGACTATGCAGGATCCAAAAGCTCCAAGGCAACAAACAGCTTTAGATCCCACTTTCTGACCTCAGAACTCACCATGTGACTTTGGATCTGAGGGATCCAAGGCAGATATCTGACCTTGATTCCTACAGTCTAATTTCAAATCTTACTATCTTACCTTGCATCCGAAATCTGAAAGGGAACAGATAATCCCCAGATCAAGTCAGATAATAGACTATCCAACACACCTCAATAGGATAGTCAAAAACACTATCCCAGTATCATTAATTTTCAGTTGTTTCTCTCTCACAGGGGAAGAAGTCTGTTATGGGTGGAGCTCCAGTTATGTAAAAATGAGTGACGTTTGATCAGGAAATGTTCAAAAGCATTAGAGAATCATGCTCAGCTTTCAATACATTAAATAGACTTCATTTATGGTTACGTATGAAAGAAAAAGGTTTCTCTCACTAATTGCAATAATTAGGGAACTTTACAGCAAGACATGGGCCCAAGTGAGGCTGGGCAGAAGTGGTCAACTTTCTGGCACTTTTGAAACAAATACTGGGGTGAGACAGGGCTGTGTACTTGCACCAGTCCTGTTTTGCCTTTATATACATAGCTTACTTAGTCAGCTACAGTCTTCACACAGTGACTCCCTGAAAATCTTAAATCAGCAAGTTGCGGTACTTGCATATGCAGATGATTTACTTTTGTTTTCTCTTACTCCATCTGGACTGCTTCATAAACTTGACATTTTTGCTAATCTTGTCAATAATCACAAACTTAAGATTAACGTAAGTAAAAGTCAAGTCTTGGTGTTTGGCTCAAATTGAATACATAAAACTTGGAAAGTTGGGTCACAATCTCTTAATACTGTTTCTCATTATACCTATTTGGGTCTAGTTCTCTCCTGGAATGGTAAATGGGCTAGGCACATTAGCAATCTGATGGTTAGATTAAAACAGACTGCTGCCTCATGTAATACTTTCAATATAAAATTTGGGGGAAAGTCTATTAAGCCATTATTGACAGCTATCAAAGCAAAATATTATGCTCAGGCATCTTTCAGTAGTGAAATTTGGACAGTAGTTAACGGTAATTTGTTGGAAGCATCTTTAAATAATTTACTGAGGTCCAGTATGGGCCTCAGTAATTCAGTTTCCCCAATCATCCTGAGAGCTGAATTGGGCCTAGCAAGTCTACGTACAATACATGATTCAAAGAAAGAACATTTTTGGATCAAGTTGTTACAGCACAACTCAAATCGAATCTCACTCTGCACTTTTTGAAAAATATTCTTGACTTAACTTAGGGCATTTACATTCAAAATGGCTCTCAAATATTTTTCAGATTCTTACTGAAAATGGCTTAGAATATTTAAAAACTTATCAAGCCAGGGAAATAAAAATTAGTCTCAAGTCCGGCCCGGTGGCACTGAAGGTTGAGGCGCTGGACGCCACACCTCGCTCCATTCTGGTGACCCGGGTTTGGAAACGGACTTAGGTCACGGGGGGTTGGCAGGAGCAGGGAGGGATTGAGTGCCCGTAGGACAGCTCTCCCTCTCCGGGGAAGGGGGTTCTCAGGTGTTGGTGCTCTGGCAACCTCTGGTGGAGGCTAGTGTGGTGGTGCACTGATACCTCATTAGGGTGGGTGAGTTGGGGCACGGCACCAAGAGGGAGCGCATGCAGATGCATGTGCGCTTCCCCCCTTGGTGTCATTGCACACCCCTCTCACAAGAAAATGGGAAAAATATTATGCATGGTAGCGGCGGCTTGATGGCCATCAAGGGACGCATGGCCTTAAGGACACCACTGTGACTACTGGATCCTGGTTCAGAGGGGAGTAAGGGGGACTCTCCACTGCCCCCGCTGCAAGGGGCAAGCCACAGGGGTAATTAGCAGTGGGGGTTCTCTGGGGGCCGTGACAGACTGGACAACTACCAGACATCCTAGGGGACCACACATCAGCTGGGTTTCTATTCTAAAATGTAACTGCCTGAACTGACTTCTTTTATATAAGGTGCATTGCCTCAGTTGGCTTCTTTCAAGTAAGGTGCAATCACTGGAGATAAAATAAGCAAGTAGCCAAGTGAGAAAGAATATTATATTTGAAAGGTTTGCCATGTGGGTGAGGAGGCAACTTTGAAAGCTTTATTTGACAAATAATTTGCTATTGGTGCAGGCTGGCACACAGAAATCCATCTTTATTTATTTTTTATGTATTGCCTATGAATGAAAACTAATAGAATAAGGCTCCTGTAGTGAAACACAAGAGCCCTCCGTGAGGGTGAAGAGGAGAATGTTTCATAGTGGGTGCAGGCATGTGTGTGTTTGGGCTTCTGTCATCATGTCATGTACAAACCATTAGTAAAAGAAATGAATGAAAAAGTGATGCATGGGGGAGAGGCAAGGAAAAGTTCCACCATACTGGTTCTACCAAATACCAGTAATGGTGGGTGAAGTGGGCAGAATTCGCTTTGTGGAGAAATCCGAAATGCCAGCCACTTCGAGTAGCCAAATGCTAAATTTTGCCTGGCGGAGGGGTGAAATTTCACCTGATGGAACGCGAAATTTCGCCTTCAGCAGCAAAATGTTGCCATCCACGGTGACATTTTGCCTTCCGTCCACGGGCGAAATTTCTAATAAACTTAAGAAACTTAACTTAACAAGATCCCTGGTGGCTAGCAGTCCCTCCCCCCACCTGTCCCACATGTAATTCTCCATGGTGGCTAGTGGTCCCTCCCCCCACCCGGTAATCCGCCCAGCCACCACGGGAATGTACAGAAACCCCTCCCACCCACATCCCTCCATATCTCCTTCTCTGATTCCTGTAAAAAATCAGTGGTGGTCTAGTGGTTTTGGTAATTAAACCCCCCTCTCGTCCCGATCCCCAGTTCAAAATAAATCCCTGGTGATCCAGTGCCCCCACCCAGCCCCACCAACAGCCAAATGGTTCCTGCCACAACCTCAGCTCTCACCCCCATCCTAAATCCAACCAGCGGCAGCAGACCGGCACAGCCCTCCTTTCCCATCCACAGCCGGCCTGCCGACTGAGCTCAGCTGTCAATGAATGAGCTTCATTGATAACTCCAGTTTTTCCTTTAGCTGAACTCCCACTGAGGCCTGTTTAAAGGGTCACAGAAAGATGATATTATTGAGTTTCTTTGTGAGTAGGAGCTCTTACCCATTGAGCTGAAATACAAGAGTTCTTGAAAGTTCAAATACAAAGGTATGGCTGAAACACTAGAGAAAGGTGAACATGCAGTAATGCAATATGCAATAAAAAAATCTTCCTTTAAGATAGTTCAGTCTATCTTTTTAAAACACTCCCTATCTTGGACTTGTAGACAATATAAGCTGTTTGTAAAGGTTTGAGACCGTTATGGTACATTCATATTTTGAAGGGTCCAGTCTGTTTTGGCTTAATGCACCCAAGATGTAGTTTTAAACTGGGCAGTTATATACAGTCTTCTATGGTGATTCATGGCACACTGGTGCTGTGACACTATTTATCGGAAAGGACAAAAAATAACTATTTTGCATGAGTTTAAAATGGCAAGAAGAGGCAGACTTCTGCTGTCCCGGGGGAGGCAATGTTTTTTTTTCTTCAAGAGTCAGAGTTTGCACTTGCTAAGGACGTGGCTGTGAATGTTTTTGGACAGGCTGCTTGGTACTGATTTAGTAAATATGAAACACATGGGGTGTTCAAAGTAGATACCTTGAAAGATTGAGGAACTGCACTGGATTTTTCTCAGTGATAACATCAGCATAACTTTAAAATGGCAATAAGAGGCAGACTGCTGCTATCCCGGGTGAGACAATGTTTTTTTTTCTTCCGTTTTCCATTGTCAGAGTTTGTACTTACTGACCAAGGACATAGCTGTGAAAGTTTCTGGACAGGCTTCTTGGAACTGATTCAGTAAATATGGAACACAGGAGGGGAAACAAAGTAGAGACCTTGAATGACTTAACTCAGGAACTACACCGGATTTTTGCCAGTCATAACATCAATGTAGAAGACATGCAAGCTCTCATGGAGTCTGAGGACAGCAACCCCCAGGATTGGGTAAAGTTTGCTGTCTTTTATCAGTACAGGTAAAATGAGACTGCTGGCACACTTTTAATCAAAAGCCTTAACTGGGGGGAGGGACCGCTATGTTAGCCACACCAGGGAAGGCGAATTTTAGCCTTCGCGGGGACAATTTCGCGAAGTGATCCGCGATGCGGATTTTACCACTCCACCAGCACTCCGTGGGCGAAATGTAAATTCACTGCATCACTAAGTACCAGTTGTGCAAACTGTAGTAGTAGAGAAGGACTTGGGACAAGGATTGGGAGTCATTGTGGTGGGACAAGGGCTGTGCCTGAGAGGAGGATGACATCTTGGGCATGAAACAGTACAACCAAATAAACCATTGTTCATTACTCCCAGGCAGTCCACTGGTTCCAGTCCCACTGCAAGCAACTTTTCCAGCTGGTTGTCCAGTGTATCAGATGAGGAAACTACAATGAGCAATCCAGAACCACAACAGTCTTCCCCTTTTCCTCCCACCAGTACTTCCTGTTCCCCTACCAGTAATAGTATAGATCCATCTAGATTTGTAAAAGCACACCTCTGTTGGCTAGTATGAACAACATAACAGCTGTGGAGAGGTGTGAGGAGTTTAGTAATTTCTTCCTTGTAAAGGTGGCCCCCATTTGGTCTGGGGTTGCCTCAAGTGGACTGTCATGTTCTGGGGATATCCAGGGAGGGAGGGAGGGAGGTGCAATGACATTCTGCCATTCTGGGCTGAGTTCCATCTAGTTGTAGAAGAGAAGGGGGTCTTGCTGCTCTCAGGTCTACTCCCTACTTACTATGTGCTGGATCCTGGGCCTATTTGGCTGCTTATTGGTAGCTTTGAATCCCTAGACCCAGTTTATGCCAAGACTGTCTGGTATTCCCTAAGGGAGGGTGTTTTTTCCATTCATTCTGAAAAGTGTTGAAGCCCCTCCTGAAGTAACCATCTTTGGATCCCAACAGTCTGGCTAATTACAGGCCTGTCCTCAGCCTTCTCTTTTCAGAAAAAGTAATTGAGAAGGTAGTTATGGCGCAGCTAGAAGCTCACCTGCAGGTATATACCATCTATGAGTCACTCCAGTCAGAATTTAGTCCTTGTCACAGTACTGAGAAGGACCCTCATCAGAGTGATGCATGATCTTCTAATGGCAAGAGACCAGGGACTTTGTTCCATCTGGGTCCTTTTTGGGTTTCTTGTTGGTTCTTGATATGGTAGGCCATGGTGTGCTGATTGATCACCTGAGGAATTATGTGGGATTCACTGTCACACTAGAAACATAGAAGTTGATGGCAGATAAGGACTGCAAGGCCCATCCAGGCTGCCCATTTTTTCTACCTTATGAATGTGCCATAGGCCTTTGCTCTGTCAATGGCCTATCTATTCATACTCATCTGTATTGCTCCCTTATGCCTATCCCATGCCTGTTTGAAGCCCTGCACTGTATTCATATCCACCACTTCCTGAGGTAGGCCGTTCCATGCATCCACCACCCTTTCTGTGAACTAAAAACTTCTTCACATTACCCCTTAATCGGCCTCCCTCTAATCTCATGCTGTGTCCTCTTGTCCTGCTATTTTTCTTATTTTGAAATGTGTTAGACTCTTTTAACTTGTCAATGCCTGTAAGATCTTTGAATGCTTCAATCATATAACCTCTCTCCCTCCTTTGCTCTAGGGTATAAATATTGAGATCCATTAATCTGTCTGCACAGGTTTTCTGATGCAGTCCCTGCACCATTTTGGTGCCCTTCTCTGGACCGCCTCCATTTTGTTAATGTCCTTGTGCAAGTGTGGCTTCCAGTGCTGCATGCAGTACTCCAGATGGGGCCTAACCAATGTCTTGAAAAGAGGGATCATTACCTCCCTCTTATGACTTGTGATACCCCTACTTATACACCCCAACATCCCTCTAGACTTACCTACTGCTTTAGTGGTCTGCTCGGATGCTTTCAGGTCATCTGTGATGATGATGATGATGCCCAAGTCTTTTTCTTCCCTTGTGACTGCCAGCAACTCTCCTCCCAACCTATAGTTGGCTTCAGGGTTTCTTTTCCCTATGTGCATGATCTTGCACTTCTTTGTGTTAAACCCCAGTTGCCACTCCTCTGACCATTTTGCCAGTTTATCCAGATCTCGTCTCATTCTGCTCACCCCATCTGGATCATCTACTCTTTTCTTGATCTTGGTGTCATCTGCAAACAGACAAACCTTACCCTCCAGTCCATCTGCAATGTCACTGATGAAGATATTGAAGACGACTGGCCCCAGGACTGATCCCTGAGGTATCCCACTTGTGACTTGCATCTCTTCTGACTGTATACCGTTTACCACCACTCCCTGTTTTCTGACCGCCAACCAGTTTGTCACCCAGTTGACCAACTTCTGATCCACCCCAAGCCTACTCAGCTTATTAATCAATCTTCTATGTGGAACAGTATCTAAAGCTTTGCTGAAGTCAATTTAGGCAACATGAACTGCACCCCCTTGGTCCACAACTCTGGTTACCCAGTCAAAGAAATCTATGAGATTAGTCTAACAGGACCTTCCTGTTGCAAACCCATGCAGTCTTGGATCCTGTACCCCGATGGATTCCAGGTGTTGTACTACCCTTTCCTTAAAGAGTGCCTCCATAATCTTCCCCACTACTGAGGTAAGACTTGCTGATCTGTAGTTCCCTGCCTCCTCCCTGCTACCACTCTTGTGGAGCGGGATCACATGAGCCCTTCTCCAGTTTTCTGTGACCTCTCCTGTGCTCAGAGACTCACTAAACAGTTCTCATAATGGCTCTGCTAGTTCCACCCTTAGCACCTTTAGTACCCTGGGATATATGCCATCAGGTATCTTTGTCTTGTCCACCCTGAGCTTAGAGAGCTCTTGTAGGACCCTTTCTTTTGTGAAATGACTGTGCACACCTCCCTCCCCCCTGCGCCCATAGTGCTGAGCTGTGGGCCCTGTCCTACCTTCTCCTCAGTAAATACTGAGCTGAAGTATCTATTTAGGAGAGATGCTTTTCCTTGGCCCTCTCCACACACTCCCCCTTATCCCCTTTGATCTTAGCAATACCCCCTTTGGACTTTCTTCTTTCACTAATGTATTTATAGAAAGTCTTGTCCCCTTCTTTTACTGTTCATGCTAGTGTTTCCTCGGTTTGGGCCTTTGCCTGCCTACTGCCATCCCTGCTTCTCTTAGGGAAGTTTGGTATGCCTCCCTATCTTCATCCCACTGCATTCCCTTAAATTTCCTGAAGGCCAACCTTTTGGCTCTGACCTTTTATGCTACTGTTTTTGAGAACCAAAGTGTTTTCCTCCTTCTTTGGCTCTTGCTTTTCTCCCTAACACAATGGGATGTTGATTCAAGTATTGCATCCTTAATGCTTGTGTCTTTGCCTGTACCCCCTCACCTGTATTTCTTCTTGCCAGGGCTAGCTTAAATCTGTTGGCCATCATATCAAAGTCAGCTCCTCTGAAGTCCCATATTTTTGCCTTGGAATGGGATGATTTAGTTCTAGTGGCCAAACTGAACCATACCATGTGATGGTCACTGGCCCCCAGGTGACCTTCTACCTGGAGACCGATGATCCTTTCCCTGTTAGCACTAGATCAAGAATAGCCCTGTCTCTTGTGGGTTGTTGTACCAGTTGTTTGAGACCCTCCCCCTGCAGAGAATCCACTATGTTTCTAGTTCTCCCGGATGTCCCTGCTGGTATTGACCAATCTGTATCTGGCATGTTGAAGTCTCCCATTATCAGAACCTCCCCTTTAGCTGTCATGTTTTGTATATCTTCTAACAGTAATGTGTCTATGTCCTTCCCCTGGTCTGGAGGCCTGTAGAGAACTGCAGTTTGTATGTCTGTCCAATTTCCTGTTTACTGGTTTGAGTCCTACATTACTGTGAGAATGCAGCAGGTAACGCTAGATAATTACATCACTGGAATGACTGCAGTTTTCTGTGGGGTTCTACAAGGCTCAACTTTGGCACCCATGTTGTTCTTTGTGTACATGTTGCCTTTGGGCAAGTTCATTAGACAGCATGGAGTAGAGTTTCATTGCTCTGCAGATGATGCTCAGCTCTATCTGTCTTGCACCCCAACAGCTTAAATGTTGTCTTGGTTATTGGGTGGTGTCTACAAAAAAGCAACAACTGGGTGGCCTCCAACTGGCTGTATTTCAGCCCTGGCAAGACAGAGGTTATGATTGTCACTCTAGGCCAGCATGGGTTGGGAATGACTAGCGGTGAATTGCTTTTACCACTTGTGAATGGCCAGTCATTTTAAGCTAAGGATGTGGTGAAAAGTATGGGCATTTTTCTGGACTGCAAGCTGAAACTAGAACAACTGGTATTAGTGGTAGTCAGGAGCAATTTTTACCATCTCCATAATATTGCCAGGATCAAAGCACATATAGTGTCAGCTGACCTGGAGATGGTAGTCCATGCCTTTCTCACCTCCAGACTGGGTTATTGCAACATTTTCTACTTAGGATTGTTTGGAGGTTTGATATGTCACATGCAGCTGGTCCAGAACACTGTGGCCCAGCTAGTGTCAGGAACTTCTCAGACAGACCACATCATGCCAGTGTTGCATGGCGTGCACTGGCTGCCTATGCGGTGGCCTATCACCTTCAAGATATGCTTGTTAACATTCAAGGTCATGCACAGTTTGGGTCAAAGCTACCTGGAAGGACTTCTGATGTCCTACAGAGCTGCCTTCCCCCTCTGATCCACTGATGTAGTCTTGTTCTTTGTCTTTCATTACCACCTCTGAGGACAGAACCTTTGAGCTTGCTGTCCCACTTCTCTGGAATGCCATGCCAGAAATCGTGACATCTGTCCTTAAGGTGGAAGCCTTCAAGCACCAGATGAAGACATTTCTGTTTGTACAGGCCTACCCAAACTAATTTTTTGACTTATACTGTTTATTTTATTTATTGTATTTTTTTTTATTTGCTGTGATTGTTTTATGTCATTTTATTGTTGTAAGGTACTCTGTGCCTTTGGAGAGGATGCCAAACAAATAAAATTTCCTTTGTTACACGAGGTTCCTGCACACTGATTGGTACCCCCAGAGGTACACCGTAGACAGCTAGTGCTTAAGCATATGTTATACTAACATATAGGGCTAAGGGCATTTACCATATAAGAGCAGATGTCAGGATATGTACGCATATTATTGTAATACACTTTGCTTGCTAATACATATATTTGTCCTATGTATTTTCTGTGTATTTCTTACTCATAAGATGTTAGGACATCTGTGTCCTTGCAATGATTATAATATATAAGTTGGCATTGCCACCTTTTGGTGATTTGTACTACTACACCGAGTTATGTAAGACTCTGTATAATGTACTCTTTTGTTTTACAAACTGATGACTACTACAAAATTGTATAATGTTATCTTGGACCGTGGAGCCACCTCTAATTTAGCCAGTAGGGCTTATCTCTGTAACTAGAAATGATTGTATCTTACAGTAACCATAGTAATTATCATAGGTATATAATGAGAGACACTGAGTCTTATACCTCGGAGATCCCAAGAGACACGAAGAAACCTCGAGGTATAGGGAATGCTTAGCATTGGCTCCCAGTTCGTATTGGTAAGAACTGCTTAGGGCAACTGTGATTTATCCTTTCGGTAGTAATAAACAAGTGTATTACTTTTATGCAATGTGTTTGTGATTCCTTGCATTCCCAATATTGCCAAGAACCTGAGATTGAGGTTTAGACCTCCTGACAATTGGTGACCACGTACAGGCAATATTTGGTGTTCGTAAGCTTTCACTTGTTGCTCAAAACTCTTCCCTTCCCAACGAGGACAGTAGGTGTGCATTTCTGCAAAAACCTCTCCCATTTTCAGACCACTTTGTAGTTACTTGCAAGGACTGGCTGTTTTTCTTGGGTGCGGCCGATGCCGACTCGACCCACTCCACAGCAGCTTTGAATTGCAAGCCTACGAAGTATACAGTAGCCCAACTGTGTGTAAAATGTGCCTGCTGTGGATTGATACATAGCACAGCGCCTTTTTCACAGTTTGATTTTTCGTTTACTCCCAAACAATGGCCACCGTATCAAATATCTGCGCAGAACTGAGACTCGATGCCTCTAACTTCCTTGCCTCCAATGGAGGATGGTCTGACTTCGCGAGGGATGCAAGTCAATCTGAAAACCCTATACTGGGGATCTCAACCCAGTATTGTGAGATGAGACAAACGGCCAATAAGCGTCATGCCAAAGGGCTGTTGTTCGAGGCTCTCTAGGCTGCTCTGGAAGCCACCGAAGCGAGGTTTCGAACCCTTGATCTACAAATCGAATCTCTTAAGCAAGAGATGGGTTTACAGGAAAAGGGAATGTGTTAGACTGCAGCAGAATTTGGAGTCAGAACCCCAGACTTTGCACAATGAAAAGGATTCACTTTTGTATCATTCAGCACAGACTGGTGAGCAAGAAATTTGTATGTTGAAGCAGGAGTGTGAAAGTTTGAGACAGGATAAGGGGCAGGCTATGCATATGAATGACTTGTTAAGTACAGTGAATGCACAGTTGAGTGAGGAGATGGGAGAGCTACAGGATGAGATAAACTAGGTACGTAACGACTTAGAAGTGGCTACTAGGGACAATCGCGAATTGAGCGCCACGTACAGAGTGTTGCAGAAACAAATGCAAGATGAGGTTGATATGGATGTTGCAAATGTGAGTTATGCTGAATGTGAATCGAAGATGGCCAAACTGCGCCATCAGTGGGAGGTTCTGGCTGGAAATGTTAAGGCGATGGGAGGCGTAAACCCTGCCTTACATACGTCATCTGAACGGGAGGTCTCAGATTATAAAATTTCTCAGTACAACACCCAGTCACACCCCTGCTATGGCCCAGAAACCCCATCCAGCCATCCACAACATGGTGGGTCTCCACTCCACCCACACCATGTCATATGTTGTTGACTTCGTGATGCACATCATGGGAGACACCAACATGGCGGCCCCCATGATGGGGGCGGCAGGCCCAAGCCTGGTCCCGACGGCACCACCAACAGCTGTAATTAATGTGGAAGACAGGCAGGAGATAGAAAGAATGATTGATAATGCAGTGAATAGTGTGCCCATTCTGGAGAGGAATAGGCGAGTTCTAAAAGGCCAAATTCGGCAGCTTATTCATGAAACTGATACTCAGGGTGGCATAGTCCACTCGGTAATGGAAGTTGCAGCTCAGGCAGCCCTGGATGGCACCCAAGGAAATGTACCTCGACCTGATCATCCCAATAATCCCCTACAAATGGCCTACTCTGTTCAGCAGATAGCTGACAGTATCGGTCGAATGAGCCCGTCCGACAACCTCAGCTGCCACTTAGAAAAGGTGCATTCCAAATGCAAGTTGCTTAGCCTCCCTGCAGAATATCAAGTACAAATTCTATGCCAAACTATCAAGCCTGGCTTGTGGGCTAAACTCCCAGATGCCATTCGCCAGGACGGTAACGCCACCTTTGATGACGTTGCAGCTGAACTCATTTCTGCACACAGCCCAGGTGTAGTAGGAGTGATGCTTGCATATCCTGTGAAACAGAATGCAAAGGAAAGTCCAGCGACTTACCACCAGAGGCTTTGGATGGCCTACTGAGCAGGGAAACACCTTGCCCAAGAAACTGCAGATGCGGACCTTATTGAGTATAAGACCCTGTTCCTTAGGAACATGATTCCTGCAGTGAAAGGAAAAGTACATCCAACCACTTATCCCTCCATGGAAAGGTTTGCTGACATTCTTCAGAAAACCAAGAGAGTTTATCAACTCTACATCTATGATCTGGGCTCCAGTTCCAAGAAAGTAGCTGCCGTGGAGCCTACCCAAGAGGCTGCGACACACTACACGGTGGAAGGGCAGGCCCAACACAAACAGGATTTGTTTTCTTTTTCTGGACATCTACCAGGCAGGAGGCATCAGAGGAACCCAGGGAGATACTCAAGGTAAACACCCCCAATCTGGGGGGAAGGGGAGCTACAAGTACAGGCAGTTTAGCAGAAATGGAAGACTTTTGAGAGACAAGAGTTCTATATACAGTACAAGCAGTGGACTTTTGTTATAAAGTGGATAAGTAGAGAAAATATGTGACATAAGAAACAGACTGTGTAATATGTTATGTGTTTCAATGGTTGTCAAAAATGTCACAGGCTCTTTAACAAGCAGTCTATTTCTCTTAATAATGCAACTTATATGTCTGAACTGAGATTGCCTCATTTACTGTCGATGTGGCACTTACTTTCCAGAGGTTCCTGAGACAGGAATAAGAGTGGAGCAGTGGATACATTTTCAAGACTATCACATTTTATTTGTATAACTTTTTTGTTTTACCGGGTGGTGGACTGAGTTAAAAAGAAAAAAGACATTTTCAGTTGTGCTTCACAATAAATACAGTACACTAAGCAATTAGATAATGTGCATTGCTCAGTGTGCAACTCAATAAAATTACTGTATTTTTTGGACATGGAACAACATACTTATGTAAGAGCACATCAAGAAACAGTACAATGACTTTTGACTGGGAAAATAACTGCTTGTATCATATTGTTAAAACAAGGAAAATATATGTCAGACAAGAGTCTCATTGGATGGCAAATGACTGAACAGATATGGCATTATGTAGGAAGAGAAATGATCACCAGTTCTGGTTTTATAAAATTTTTTTCTACAAATTTCTTTGCTATGGTCTGCCTAGTGAAATGTGAAGTTATTTTTTTTTTTAAATAAGAGGAATGGGTCTAGCAATGTTTAAAGGTATTCTGATTCATCTTAAAACAGCTGCACCTATTTAATTCTTGTTCTTGCTTATGTTGTTAAATAGGTAAGTAGTGTCAGTCTGAGCTGGAAAAGGAGAGAGCAGTAGGTATTGATAGAATGCAGAGGAGAGGAGGAAGTGTGAGAGGAAGAGGAGGGAGTGGAAGAGTGAGGCAAGAGACAGTAGGGAGGCAGTATAGCACAGTGGTTTAAGGCTCTGAGCTGCAAATCTGGTGACATCCAGCAGACCAGACCTGGGTTTGAATCCCACAGCTTCCACTTGCATACTGTATGACCCTGAGCAAGTCACTTTACTTCCCTGTGCTCCCAGGTCGCTCCTGTAGAAAAGCTTTCAGCTTAGTGTGCTACTCCTGGTTAAACAACTAAATAAACTAAATAAAAAAAAAGAGAGAAAGGACTAAGTAAAACTAGTGAAATGGAATAGAGGTAGGCAGGGAGTGAGGTTAGAAGCAATCAGAGGAGCTGGAGGAAAGGATGTGTTCCAGAAGGAGAGATCTGAAAGGTCCAAGCTGGGATACAGCTGTGGTAGCAGCCTGCAGGGATTTTACCCAAAGGGGAACCCTATAATAGAAAGCACGCTGTCCAAGGTAGGTCCTACAGTGGGGAACCTGCAAGGAAGCTTTAGTAGAGCTTCTGGTGGATTTTTGCAAAGGTAGAATGAAGGAGATTTAGGAACCCAGGGAGGAAAGGCCTATTGAGATTTTTTTTTTGATGAGCAGACAGGTTTGATATTTTAGTCTACATTCAAAATTCAGCCAATTCGAGATGCTGTAGAGATCACAGGTATGGGTGCACCTAGCACAGCCCGTGACAAGATCACAGGCTTTGTTCAATGACACTTCAATCCTATGGAGGGCAGTATGGTCAGCGACACCATACATAGTAATCCCATAGTCCACTAGGGAGAGGATGGCAGAAGAGACAGCAAGGTGCAGCACAGCAGGGGGCAGACAGCATCTATGGTGATACAAAAGCCCTATTCTAGTGTTTATGGCAGAGCTAAGGAGATGAATATGCTCATGGAAAGTAAGGGCTGAGTCAGGTATGATTCCAAGATATTTAAAGGAGTTAACATGATCTGGGTAGGAGTTATGAAGGTTGCAGATTTGCAGAGGGGCACTATGATGTTTATTCTGGTAATGGGAGAAGACCATGGTCTTAGTTTTCTTGTAGTTAAGTTCAAGTCTGTGGGCAGAGAACCAGGTTTCAGCTTCTGAGAATAAATTTTGAAGAGTATGCTGAAGAGGAGTGTCATCAGGGTGGCTGATGAAGAGAACAGCATCATCAGCATAGAGTAAAAGTTTTCCTGAGCAGGCCTTGAGAAGAGAGTTCAGGAACAAACTGAAAAGAAGAGGTCCAAGGATAGAATCTTGGGGAACTCCAGACCTCACAGGAAGGCTGGAGGAGAGGGTATTGTTAATATAGTCTTGCTGGGACCTGCTTCATAGGTAGTTGGTAAACCAAGAGGAGGCATCCTGAGATACTCCCAAAGACAGGAGGGACCTAATGAGGAGGGAATGATTTACAGTGTTGAACACCTTAATCAGGTCTATGTACCCAGACCCAACTAGGTGTCCCCTGTCAAGAGCCTGGTGAATGAAAGAGGTGTATTCCAGAAGAGCAGAGGTAGTATTGTTGCCCTTCTGGAAATCATGCTGTTCCGGGAAAAGAAGATTGTGTTTGGTAAGGTAGTCAGAGAGCTGTTCAGCAACTATATTTTCAAGGGCCTTGGAGAGGGGAGATAGGATAGAAATAGGACAGTAATTTCTAGGAGAGGTGCAGTCACCACCTTTAAAGATAGACATGACAATGGCAGGTTTCCAGAGGGAGAGGAACTGACCAAGACAGAGGGAAAGATTGAAGATTTTAGTGATGGGGAGAGGACTGCGTCAATAGTCAGATGAAGGAGCTTAAGGTTAAAGGAATCACCACTGTGATGTGCTTTACCTAAGACCTTGGAAAGAAAAGATTTGGCCTCTTGGGTAGAGATAGTTCTGAAATGGAAGGGAAGGATGTCAGTGACAGGAGTGGGGAAGGGGGATGTAGGAGAGTCAAAGAAGTCAGGGGAGAGAATGCTACTGAGGTCCAAGAAAGTAGTGTTGAGAGAGTCAGCGATGACCTGGAAATCCTGAGCAGGGGTACCATCAATGCTAAGCAAAGATGGAGGAGGGGACATGGAATTCCCATTAAGCTCTTTAAGGTTATTCCAAAACTTGTGTCCCGAACCACAGGTAGACGTAAAGGTTTCTTGGTAGCATGAGGCCTCAGTCTGCCTTATCTCCTTGGTGCATTGATTCCTGGCAGCCCAATACAACTGCTTGTCAGAGGGTCGACCAGAATCAAGAGCTTTATACCAAAGGTTATCCCAGCATTGCATGCTATCAAGGAGAACCTTAGATATCCATGGTGAGTCCTGTATTTTCACAGTACTCTTTGTGATGGGGGCAAATAGATCACAGGCATGGTTGAAAGTACAAATAAAATGGGAGAGCACCACATCAGTGTTAGGTGATGAGTCAAGTGGAGACCAGTCAAAAATGTACAAGTAGTCTTTGAGTTTATCGACCATCCCATTTTTTAGATGGCATTGATAGGTGACTCTTGGGGGGGGGGTTGCCCTAGAGGACCAGTGACAAAGTACCAGTGAGTGATCACTAAGCACATCAGGGAGAACTGAGACATTGGTGATTTCATTAGGGCAGTTTGTAAGAATAAGGTCAATTAGGGTAGATGTCCCTGTTTTATGATCAAGCCTCATCGGGGAGGTTACAAGCTGAGAGTGATCAAGCATCACAATAGCGTCCTTAAAGAGTGCAGCGGAGGGGGGGACAGCCAGTTTACATTGAAGCCCCCCAGTGTGATAATCTCCAGATGACTAGGTAGGAGAGAGATGTAGTTTAGGACTGCATTGAAAGCTAGTTTTTGTTCCTGGGGTGGAATGTAGATCGAACAGACTAAGAAATATTTGGAAGAGAGACCTAATGTCCCTTTGACTGCTAAGGCCTGCGCACCATGTTGAGAGGAAAGGTGGAATATAGAAACCCCTGGAGGGAGTCCTTAATATACAGGGCACAGCCCCCACCCCTCTTGCCAACTCTATCTACCCGGAAGATAGACTAACCACATAGGGTGACTACAGATTCAGGGATATTATGTGAGAGCCAGGTCTTGATGACTGCCAATATGTCAGGTTTGATATAATATAGACATCCCAGTCCTTCAGTTGAAACTGTTTATGAACAAATCAGTCCTGCTTGAGCTCTCAAGCTGAAGAAAGCAAAGTGTGTTATAGCTGCAATTCGCAGGGAAAGGTCCTATTTTGCCTCCCTGCAGGACTTGGAGAACTCAGCCAGCTTAAAACCAGAGAGAAAAAGACAGTTGCCGAAATTAGGCTGAGAGTTCAGCTTGAGCCACTGGGAAGGAAACAGCTGGCGTGTGGGCTGAGAGGAACACAAGGAAAAGGCCTGACTTGCTTCCCTGTGGTAGATTTTGACTCCTGAGTGGGTCGATCTGACCAAGGACTGTCTAAAAGCAGAAAGTGGGTTTCTCAGCCATGTATGCAGATCCAGAAAGCTTGTTCTACACTGGAGAGAAAATACTTGTTTCTGAACTGTCCCAAAGTGGGACTGTCTTATGTAAAAGATTGCTCCAGGGACTCCTGATGAAAGTGGAGCCTTCTTCTGTAAAAACTGTCTCTTGCCAAGTGTCAAGATGGAGAGACCACCATGGGTTTTCCTTAGAGACTGCAGTAGAGACTGCAAGCAACCAAAAGAGCAAGTTTAAAACTGTTCATCAGTTTAAGTTTCCAGTGTTGGGCCTATGCCACTCTCAGCCCAAAGAGACCATTCCTGCACCAGCCCACTCATCTTTCTGAAGAGAGACCAGCCTTGGAGAGTCAGCCACTGTGAAGAATCAAATAGCAGGTTGCTGCCACCTACAGGGAAAGGCCATGAAGTAGAGGTGAGTCATGTCGGCCCTGGTCCCCAGCAGCATTCTGGAAAGCTAGGAATCCAGTGGTCTTCTGTCTGTCTTGGTGCAGTGAGTACTACCAGGGTAGCCCCCTGCAACAATCCAATAAATGTTTGTGTCAGCTGATTTGCTCCTTAAGTTTGGGTTAAAGTTAACTGTGATTACAGGCCATCCGGCCAGTGATTGCAAGTGTGTGCTAAATGCAAAGTTGTTTCATCTGTGTAATAACGCCTTTTCTTCCATCAAGGGCCCCAACCAGTTGCGATGCTGGCCTACCCGCAGCAAATCCTCAGGCCTGCTCTCATTTGCCTCCTGGGTACCCAGCTGTGTGACACACTGATTAATTCAGAGACTAAACTGACAAACAGTAGTTGTAATCTTTTGGATTTTGGCACAATAATCTTTTCCTTAAATCTTCACCCCCTCCCTTTTTCAAGTGGCATTAATAAATCTGATTTGCTGTTTAAGGTTAATCTGACCCATGAGCATATCATTACCTGGTCTGCCTTTGCTGAACTAGTTGAAAGTAACTGTAAAAGTTTATGATTATTGTTGAAACTGTTTCACTGCAGGAGGCACAGGGCACCCATCAGGAGACCAGACCCTGTTGGTAAGTGTGATATGCCTGAGCACATCATTAATGCTTTTGAGGAATTGTGCACTGAAGGTCATGAACTGTGATCGTAAAACCTTGAATAAAGAGCCACTAGTGGGGATTGTGGGTAAATATAACTTCCCAGAGGGCTGTATTAGAGTAGGTCATACTAACACACTAAGAAGCCAGCAGAATAGGCCCTATGGTCTATTGAGTCAGCTCGAGGATCAGTGCCCGTTTCAGGCCAACCCATAAGCCATAACCCGGGTCATAACCCTCTAAGTCATTACTCTGTATGGTTACATACTTTATATAGGATTCTTCTCCATCAGAAGTCACCCATTTCTGCTGCCTGTCTACTAGGAGTGGCCAAAGTGTGGATTTCCACCATCACAGAAGTTCTGCAAAATTTTGAAAATTTTGCTGAATTTTCCGCTCTTTTGCCTGTGGTGGAATTCTGAACTTTCACCAAATAATGGAAGCTTTATGCCTAGTACTGCAGCATTTAATTATGAACTGCAGACTTTTACATGACATGCAGAAATAAAGTCTCCTGCTTAGTATTTCGCCATATATCATGTAATTATTCACGTTTTGCATTACTTCTGTGTTTTTTTTCCCTGCAGTTTGATACATAAGCTGCAGAACTGAACACTAACAGTGATCAGTTCTGTGGAGATTTTTTCCCGCAGTTTAGTACATTAACCCACATTTCTTACATTTATTCTGCAGTTTTTGGTGGAATGTCTGCAAAAGTTGGCAAAATGATTTCTGAACTTTTGTAGAAGCAAAAATCTGACTTTGCCGAAATTCCACAGTGGCATTTTTTTTTCACACACCACTACTGTCTACACATGCAAGTAAATTAATTACTTTTTGAAGCAATTGTGTAACTGCTTTTAAAGACACTGTTCTCCTACTAGTACATGTAGGCCCGGGTATTCAAAGGGGTTGCACATGGTGCAACAGAGTTGCGCCAGCGCAACCCGCATTGCACCCCAGTGGGATATTAAAAAAGCTGCCTGGTGCAGTGCAAATCCCGATGCGCTGGGGTGCAATGTTAATGTATGTGGTGCAGATGCAGGGGGCGTGCCCATGCATATGTGGCACATCTCGATATTCAGCTTGGGATGTGCGGCGCATATGCTGGCACAACCCTGCACTGCGCCACATAGGGGGGCTCAAAGTTGAGCCCGTGAAGTGGTGGAACAATTCCTGCCACCCACAGGTGGGCTGCTGTATTGCAGGGCACAACACAGCACAACA
Source organism: Neoceratodus forsteri (assembly GCA_016271365.2). Lineage (NCBI taxonomy): Eukaryota > Metazoa > Chordata > Ceratodontiformes > Ceratodontidae > Neoceratodus > Neoceratodus forsteri. The sequence goes on along the minus strand of CM028132.1, from coordinate 227,524,540 downwards.
CAACAGCCGCCAGTCATGGGTGGCCACCTGCCCACCCAGAAAACCATACACAAGCACCCATAGCTCCCTGGTAGTCTAGTGGTACCCCGCTCCATCCCATTACCCCAATCGCTGGTAAATGTACAGTAAATCATTCCCTGGTAGTCTAGTGGTACACCCCCGCACCTAGCCCTGATCACGGTACATCACTGTAAAAAACATCCCTGGTGATCCAGTGGCACCCCCACCCTTCCACCCACACAGGACCCTTGCCCACCCCACCCTCCCATCATTGGTGAGTGTCTACGATCCACCTGCATACTGCCCAGCCACCCACCAAATGACCAGTACAGAATGGGCTTTAAGCCCATTGGTCCACAGTGTGGACGAATGGACATGCAGGGCATACTGTACTAGTCAGTTCCAAATATGTGAATGTATTTACATATTTGGGATCATCTAGTACAGTATGCCCTGCAAGCCCATACTGTACCTGTCATTCGGCAGGCAGATGAGTGGTATTTGGGTGGGTTGCAGCCACCCACTGATGACGGGGAGCGGGGTGGACAAGGGGTCCTGTGTGGGTGAGAGTGGTGAGGGGGGTGCAACTGGATCACCAGGGACTTTTTACAGTAATGTACCATGATTGGGGCTAGGGTTGGGGGGGTACCACTAGACTACCAGGAAATGATTTATAGTACATTTACTGGTGATCAGGGTAACAGGAGGAAGGGGGTACCACTAAACTACCAGGGTATAATTTACAGGCCAATTACTAGCCATCAGGGTAATGGGAGGGAATGGGGTACTACTAGACTACCAGGGAATGATTTCAAGGACATTTACCAGTGATTGTGGCTATGGGGCTGGGGATGCCCCAGGGCCCCCACTGTGCACACGTCATTCTGTGCAGGGCGCCAGGCGCAATTCACCTGGCTGCCCTCCGCAAGGTATGCAAATGGGGCCATAATAACATGCAAATGGCCCCATTTGTGTCTTGCATATATTATGGCCTCATTTGCATGCCCTCTGCTGAATATTGTGGGTGATGCATCCAGCGCAAGTGCGTTTGTGCTGGCGCATCCCCATGCTCCCTATCTGCGGCTTTCACCAGCGCAGTGCCACTGCACTGTGCGCCATCTGCACCATATTTAATTATGCTGTGCCATGGCACATCACCATTGAATATCACCTGGTCCTGGCCCCAGTGCATCCCAGTTGCTCTGTGCCCATGCTTGCGCCACTGCCAGGCACAGTCTGAATATCAGGACTGTGGTATCTACAGAAACAAATTACACAAGATTTCTTTAAAAACTGAATTTCAGACTATTCCCTTTTTTTCATTTGGGATATATGCATGAAAACAATTTAAAGAATTTATTAACTTCTGATCATGCTTCTCAAGCTAGACCCATGCTCAGCTAGTGACAATATACAGTAAATATTTTCACAGCAATAGACTGACATTATTTTAAGCATGGGATTATAACATTATGTATGTAATTAACCTGGAGTGCAGATGAAATGCAAGGGACAGGGATTGTGCTTGCATGCCAATGACTATTTTAATAAAAAACAGAATAGCTTAACATTTAATGTATCAGAGAAAGGTAGCATAACTTATTTCTTACGAATTCCTAATGGAATTATTTTTGTGGTAGTCAGTCCACCCGGTCTGCTGCCTTTCAGCAGAACTATGATGTTAAGCAGTGTGTAACTGACAGCAATTTCTGCTCTGTAGAGAAGAAATTGCATAGCATTTATCTTGTAAGGTTCATAACAGTGGAATCATATGTGTGAAATTATTGGGGCTTTCTGCTGAAGTACTTTGTTTCAAAAATCCTAACCCCCAGCAATATGGGTTATTATAAATGGTAGTTCAGCGAGCAGATTCTCACTGTATTTTGAATGGAAATGTTCTGTAAACTACTAGTGTGATACTGTGCATCACAATAAAAGTGTTTTTTCTTCTCTTTTGGGACTTGTTAACTCCATTAGAAGTGGTGTAATCTTTTCTTGGTGTTCTGATAATGGAGACAGCAACAATTTTTTCTGATTGATTGATTTGTCCTTCACTCTAAAAGAGACATCGTAGCAGAAAGTGATGTGGTTTATTATAGTACATTAGTGTGCCACCCTTCTGTGTTCACACTGCTCTAGAAAGAGACTGAGTTTTCAAATCTGCTGGAACACTAAAACAAGGGTTCAGAATAATGGCATTCTGCTATAACAGGGTAAAATCAAAGCACCAATGCTACTGAGAGGCATCAAGCTGCACGAAACAGAAGCAGGATGCCATGGGAAATTAAATGTGGCACCTTACACTGTTGAGGTTATCCCACGTACATAAACTGCTTGTAAGCTTTGAGAACATACATTAAAAGTCTTGTTACTGTTATTGTGAGTGGAGTGAGGTAAGGTAATTCAAATGTTGATCAGAAAGAAGATGAAGACTACTGTAGATAGATAGATAGATGATAGATAGATAGATATGTACATAATCATGACATAACAAAATTGAATATATAAATAAATAATAAAACAAATAATAACACCACAAAATTGCAATTAGATATCCAAGGCTATTTCAGTCTCTAAGAAAAGCCTAGCAGCCGTGTCTTAAGTCTACTTTTAAAAACGGTGACAGAAGGGGCAGTATGAATGTGTGTGGGTAAACATTTCAAAGTAAAGTGGCAGCTACTGAGAATGCTCTGTTCCCAGCTGTTATAACATGGATTTCAGGATGACCAACAGATGAGTACCAGTGGAAAGTAACTCATGGGCATTGGGGTGAGTTACAAGAGACTCACCAAGGTACTGGGGATCCAGTTCATTAAGGGCCTTAAAAGTAAGTAGAAGGATCTTAAAGTAATTCCGCCATCTCACTGGGAGCCAGTGCTGGAGTAATATAATCATTCCTTTTTACTGAGGCGACATGTCTGGCTGCTGCATTCTACACCAGCTGGAGGTGGCAGATCTAACCAGCTAGAAGGCCCCAGAATACAGTGTATTGCAGTAGTAGAGGCACAAGATGGTGAAAACATGCACTGGTGTTAAGAGATCATCCTGGGCAAGGTAGAGGCGTAATTCCACTATATTCTTTAAATAATAGGATCCATTCCTGACCACAGCTGATACCTGAGGTACAAGTGACAGCTATTGGTCAAGAATGAACCCTAGATTGCGAACCACCTACCTATAAATTCAGCTACCAAGCAGCTCAAAAGAGGAAAGCTGGTGCACACAGGAAAAAAATGCAAGCAAAAGAGAGATTCTGCCCAAGCAGCATACTGTAGAAAAAACAAGCACTCAATAACTTAGTGTAAATACTTTAAACATACCTTTGTTACATAAATATTTATATATTGCAGACAAAACTTTGCTGTCTCCCACCCTTGACCACTGCAACTGTGAAAAATCATCATGAATGAAATCTTGGCCTGGTTATTAACAATCTTGGCTGTGAAGAAATTTGCAAACCTGTCATTCCTTTCCTGAGAAATCTCTCCTAAATCTTAGGACAGAGACTCTGGGTGCAGATTCCATCCACTCCTGTAAAGAGGGTGGCAGGTCTATTTCTCTCAGCTGCAATGATGCCTGAAAAGAAAGATCCTCTTGTGGCAATCATCACCGCCTGATATTCTCTATAATGAGCTGTCAGGACAAGGCTATCAGACTCCAGGCTAGACTTCCTCTACTTATGCTCTAACCTCTGGCCTCTGCTCTAAATGAACAGAGTACATCATTAAACCAAGGTGCACTACTCCTCCTAAGTGAATGGTGGCCATGGATTGGCACTAGGGCATCAGCAGAAGATTGGATGTTATAAAAAACCTCCACTGCCACAGTGGCACTTCTAGTTGAAGCAGCAATAACACCAGAGATGCCTAACGTTTACCATAATACTTCAGGATTGAGTCTTCCCCAGGCTCTACTGTGGACCATGTCTGAAGGGGTGAAAAAATTTTGGGGGCCATCAGCCCAAAAGATATGGCAGAATGGTAGGACCAAACCATAGAGTCAATCCATGGGTAGTCAACCATTATTGTAGTGGTGAACACAATGTCCAATGTGTGGCCCACCCTACACGTTTGGCTGCCTGAACATGCTAAGTAAACAGCAATTCTGTCAGTTACAGGAGATCAGCTAGAATCCTGCCATCCTTAGCCTTTACCCAGCAATTGACATCCTTCAGCACCAATGGTCTAGGGGACTCCAGCAGCTGAGCAGACACCATCTGAGAACTCCTTCAAAAACTCCCTTCCCCTACCACCTGGGGGTGATACACCAGGAAGATCTTACAGTTCATGCCACCTTCACATGTCATGGTCCCACACATTAAATGGAACCAAGCTCCCCCACCAGGACCACTAGACCACTCAGATCAGATCTATAAGTTACGGACCCTCACCCACCCTACACTCCAACTGAGGGTGGTGCATGACCTAGAAACCTGGTAGAACTGTCTTGGAAATATACATATTGGTACTGTCCACTAAGCAGGTCTCAGTCACACAAACACGATCTTGGCTGGAGGCCATCATACCATTCAACACAGCAGTTTTATATATGATGACCTGCATTTAGCATAGCACTCACCAGGGTGGTGCTGTGGCTTTAAGTCCAAGCACCTGGTGGAATATGAAGATAAGCAAAGACCAGGACCGAAGCTTTCTCCGTGGGTCTCTTGGTTCTAATCCCCCTTCTTGCCACCCCTCCTTTACCCCCATTTCCTCTCTCTCCCATTATGTTGGATTTCAAAGGAGATGCCATTCCTAACTAAATCACCAGGGAGCCCAGGAAGCCAGCCCTAAAAGGGACATAGTATCCCAAGCTGCTCAGAGGAATACACCTTTACTAAAGGACCTCTACAAATTGCCTAATTAATAAACTAACCAAACCAAACTACCCAAATAATCCTAAAATAGAACCACCAACCCTTTTCACACACCAAACTTCCATTCGGATTCAACAAACACCAGTCACTCTGTCTCACACATACCCTGATTCACACAAAAGTAAATGAAAACAGAGAAAATAAAGTTGTAAAATATTGTAAGTCTGATTAATATTCTCCAGTGTCAGTTCCCCAAAGTCAGTTTTGATAAGTCCAATTTGACCAAGAGTGTTATAAAATGACTTTGTCTGTTGGCTGCCACCAGAGAAACAGAGGGTGGGATTTTTATAGCACTGGACACAGCACTCCAGTCCATAATTCAGATGCATGTTGCATCCAGTCAAATGCATTGGTATGCTTGTGGCATATTTACAACCATCCCAACACATTTGCAACAATTCTCATGGTTCATGGCAATTCTTGATGGATTTTTCAGGGGGATTTTAACACGAGTCAACAATGAATTCTCACACTTTGGACAGGACTTCATCCGGCTGATGAATTTACAGGCCTAACACAAATAGTTAATTCTGTGACTCACCAAAACAGACATACAATGGCCATGGTTTTCTACCTGGGACTTGAGATTTAAAACCTTGAGAGTGATCCATTCGGTTGGTTGGATCACTGCACAGTGAAGTTTTTCATCAGGACCCCCCCGTAATCCACCCACTGTGGAGACAATTCATTATCGCCCTTTAAAGGGGCTTAGATCAGAAGGACTGCAGATGATAATGAATATCTTGGAGATGTTAGCAGCTTTTGAGATGGAGTTGGATAATGCAGTGATGGCCTATAATAGGGTCATCATGGGGCCTTTGATTCTGTAGCACTTGTTCAGGTATGATGTTGGGTCTCACGTTTGAGATCCCCATGGTTTGATGGGGAGATCAGGGAAATAAAGACTAGGGTCAGAGGTTAGATTAATGTGGGAGGAGGTCTCGAACTGAGGATGGCAAACTGGTTTTGAAGATTCATCTTGATGAATATCAAAGGGCACTCTCATGTCAGTGGCTCAGCAGGTTGCACGCTCACCTCTGAGGCTAGAAGATCAGAGGGCTGTGGGTTCTATCCCCACACCAGACACTTGGGTTAAATCCCAATGCTGACACTGTAGTGCAGCTTGTTGGGGGAGGGGGCACTGCACTTCTGAGGTGCAGTCTTTAGGATGAGATGTTAAACTAAGGTCCCATCTGCCTGTTCTGGTGGTAGATCAGGTGGATGTTAAGGATCCCATGGCACTTCTACAGAAGAGTAGGGGGATATTTTAATTAAAACAAAACAGAAATTTAAACAGGCTACAGAAATAAAAAAAAATGGTAAGGGACAGGTATTTTTCAAAATAATAACAAAGGAAAAAATATTTAAATCAAATAAAATTAAATGCAAATACATTAAGGGGGAAAAAACAGATTACTTCAAACAATAAGCAGTAGTCTTCTTAAAGATACCTAGAGCATCATACGGTTAATCATGTTCCATACCTTTAAGGTGGCTTATAAATAAAAAAACAGGCCCATGAAGTCACTAGTTGCTTAGAGGATTGTTTCTTTAAATCAAGATAAAACACTTCTTGTAATGCCGGATCAACCAAAGAAACGATAAATAAGTCATCCTAAGTTGCTGTAGAACTAGCTTGCATCTGGCTTACCCAGAGAGAACTTCAGGCATGCCAAGAACACACGTAGTGTGCAGTTATTATACTTCCTTAATGTTATAGAGAAATCTCCTAAGAACAGACATCCATAAGTGAGATGTTCTAGCCAAGGAAGATTCCATTTCCAGGCTGCATATGTCCCAAACCCTTCACTATAGGTACAATGTAGGAAACAATGCTCCATTGTTTCCACATCTGTTGAGCATTTAGGGAGAGGGCAAGTTCATTCAGTTAAAGCTTTATGCTTGTGATTTCCTTGGACATTCAGCCTACCATAGGCACAAAGTCAGACTACATCCCACATCCTCACCGGAATACGTGGGTCATGTAATTGTTTGATAACCAGATACTGTTTTCCAACTGTTTCAGATAGACGATTATCCTCTGAGATAGTCTCATATAAATGTTGGTGTTAATTTTTGTATTGTGGGTTTCAAATAACCTGGAACAGTAATGTACTTAGTTTAGGTGGAGCATCTACCCACCTGGTCAGATATGCCTCCATCATAAACTTCAGCCACACATTCTCAGCGGAAACCTGTTTCTGGAACACTTACCTTAATGAGATGGTCCAAAAAATCATATGAAAAAATTAAATTGGATGGGCATCTCTACTCCTTCTTTATTTTTAAGGAGATATAACAAATCTCTTTTAGTTGGGTTCAGATGACTACCCCAAAACCTCTGAAAAAAAAACACACTATGTAGAGTAGTTTCCAATTGAATTGGCAGAGAAACACATAACTAACATATAACAGAATTGGTACTATGAATTGTTTAATGATCCAAACTTTTTTCAACTTAAAGGTCCATTCTTCCATCTTTTAACCTTTGCTATACACACCCCTAATTTCTCAGTCCAGTTAAGAAAAACCATATCACCCTTGCCAAATTTTAATCCAGGTATTTTAATAGGGCCTGGAATTATGAAAATTCCTCTTCTATCAGTTGTCTATATGAGGTTATCCTGCAGAGGAATCACTACACTATTGTGTAGATTTAAGGTGGCACCTAAAAATAGAAACAAATTAATAAAAAAAACTGTAGCAAGGTTTGTCCCCTACTTGCATTTTTCAGAAATACACAAATATCATCTGCATACACTGAAATCTTTAGGGTTCCCAAACTCCTAGGTGAAGGAAGTCCTATTATTCCCTGATGTTCTGTGATTCTTCAGACCAGAGGATCCAAAGAAAAGGCATACAATGAGGGGCTGAGTGGGCAGCCCTCTCCTACTCCCACTGAAATGTTTACATCCTTACTCACTATCTTTTTATTATAAGATGCTACATAGGCATGTTTATACAATTTTGCTATCCATTTGACTAAAGTCACTGGAATTCCATATTTTTTTTATCTATCTCATAAAAAGTAATGCCACATCCTGTCAAAGGCCTTGGCCTGGACTAGTGTTAGCAAAAAATACCTTCTTCTGGGTGTTGTTTGTAATAACTCAAAACATCTCTAATTACACGTAAATTATTCCTAATATTCATGCCGGGTATAGAACATGTTTGTGCCAGGTGGATAAGTGATGGTGCCACCCCCATTAGCCTACTATTCAAAATGTTTATAGTCAGAGTTTGAGACCTATAGGCTTCCATTTATCTAAACCTGATCTCCCTCCTGATTTGTGTAAATAGTTTCATAAGCCCTTGGTAAAGGAGGAAGGTGTTTCCCTTAGAGCTAGTAATTAATTAAAAATACTTGCCAACCAAGGAGCCAGTACATCTGAAAAAGTTTTATACAAGTCATAGGGTAGTCCATCCCAGCCCGGGGAGGTCCCTAATTTTAGGTATTTTAAAATTGTTGAGACTTCTACTACTGAGATAGAGGCTTTTAACCTTTGTTTATGAACCTCAAAAAGCATTGGTACCCTCTCTAAAAACCAATCTTGAGGGCAAGGCCTATATTCTTGAGATTTGTTAAATTTCCCTTTAGTAAACTCATCTATCTTAGTGGATATCGCCATTGGAGTGTTTACCACATTACCCAAATTATCCTTTAGACCTGAGATTTGTGAAGACTCCACTTTCTCTTTACATACCAGGCAATGATCTCTACTGGGGCTTTTCTGTGTCCCATACCAGAGCTTAACCGCAATCGTAGCTGCTCTGTCATATTGGTATGATTTCATTTCTAATTTAATACACTGAATTTGTTTTGCCACATCATCCTGGCCAGCATTTGAGAGGGACAAAATTTTATGCAGGTTATTCCTGAGAGACAGGTATTTAAGTTAATCAGAATCCCTCTTTTGTTTACCAGATTTTGAAAATAACTGCTTTATTCCTTTTTTGGTGTCTTCCCACCATTGTTCTAATGAGTTGTATGAACATTTTACTGACTCCCTGGCTGTAAAGAAAATCCAAGCATTTTGTAGCACATCAGTATCTTTAAGAGATGCTGTGTTAAGTCTCCATCTTTGCAAAGAGTGGTGAGACATTTCCTGAGATCTGAAGCAGATAAATAACAAAGAATGGTTGGAAAATTCTACTAGGATAGTTCCAGCAGCTGACATCTTTAAACTTGGGTTTAAGGAAAAATAATCAATCCTAGAATGTAACAATCCTTGTGAATATGTACACCCTCCTATTGGGTGTAATTTCCTATAGCCATCGATAATCCCAACTGTATTAACCATATTCTGCAAAGAAATAGCATCACAATAAACTTTTTTTCTACATTTCTGTCTGAGTGTAAAATCTAAGGAGCATTTAAAATCTCCTTCTAAAAGTAATATCCTTGAGGTGGCCAAAAAGGGCTTAATTAAATTGAATAGAGCAACCTTATCTGATTTGACTTGCAGGGCATAGATATTAATACATTGAAAATTCTGACCATTCTATGATATATCTAACAATAAAGCTCTTCCATGTACAGTGTCTACTAGTCTAAACAGCTGCAGTTCTGTACACTTAAACAAAATGCCCACAACATCCGCTCTTTCCTGTCCAAAGGACCCGAAAGATAGGCCCCACCAGCATTCTCTCTTCATGGACTGTTGATCCAAAATTGGGCTGCCAAAGTCTACGGGAGGAAAATTATAGCAGAATTCTCCTGGTGTAACAGGCTATATGTAGCTAATCATTTCGTTTTAACTTTTAGACTGTGAACATTTATGGTGGAGATTTTAAACTGCTCCATTTACCAAAAGAGAGAAAGCAAATCAGGGTCAATAAAGAGCTCATTCAGACAGGCTTACTAAATGAAGTCACCACTCTCCCTCCACTCTTCCCTTTAATAGTAGCTCTTTTCCTCTTTTTTCCTTGTGTCCAAGAGAAATCATATCCTTCTGGGTGACTGACTGACTAGATGCTTCCTAGTCCATGTCACCACAGACTGAATCTCCCCAGTTTGTTGCCGACTGTAAGGCTTCACATTTGTTAGTTAAAGGCACAGGCTGGTTCTGGGTCTGCTGCTTTTTTACCCTCACATTTCTGCAAGGCAGTACAAGCTGATCTTTCTTGTGGGGGGGGGGTGCATGCTTGTTCCTTCCACAGAGGACCCTGGATGGTCTGTGATTGGTACTACGGTACCCTCTTCAGAAACCAGACACTGAGGGTTTGTTTCAAGTGGTGTGGAAATGGGGGAAGGCTCCCATTGCTCCTGACAACTGTTGTACATGTTTCATCAGTGTTGGGGCTGCTGACCCCAGAGGGGCTGGAGTTGCAGCTGGGGATCAGGCCACCCTGAGGGCTAGGGTTGGAGTAGGAGGCAGTGTAAGTCCAGATCATGCGCTTGGCTGGGAGTCTTGAGGCCGAACCACTGAACTCACTTTTTGGGCTCTAAAAATCAAATCAGACTGGTTCAGTGGAGTATCTCGATTAGCTGCAGTCCAGGGCAATCCTGATACAGATGTCCTTTTACATCACACAAACAACAGGTATTCCTGTCTCTTCAGGAAAGGTTGATGTGTCCAAAACCTCTGCACAGCCCACAGCAGAGTTGGTCACCAGCACTTGACAAGTGTGATTGTGCCCTGCACTTGTTGCAGACCTTTGGCAGGCCTGCATAAAAACAGCACCCCCCCCCCGCCAAGAAAAACATTGTTTGGGATAAGAATGATCTCATGCGGCCCTAGTCTCAGGTGTACTTTGAAATGCCAGCTCCCAGTCCAAAAACATTCAGAATCTATTATGGCTTCTGGGCTTTCCAAAATGTCACAGTGCTTACTCAGCCAGTAATAGATAATATTAATGTTGACATTCTCATTACAGAACATTACTGTAGCTGTTTTTATCAAGGGTTTAGTCACTGGGATGGCTGTGAATAGCCTTCACACTGTGTCTAAGTTTTTCATAAAGACTCCAAAATCTTTCCAAACCAGTCCCATTAGAGAAACTGATGTCAAAATGTTCCTCCCCTAAAATGTGTATTATGGCAAACACCTCAGAAGGGATAATTTTTAGGGTGCCTTTCAGTAAGACTTTTCCTACATAAGTCCTACCAGGCTTGTCGGGGAGATCCCCAATGTAGCAAAGCCACACAGCTTTGTGGTATGGTAATTCTTCTGGCCTGGCATGGAATAAATCAGCAGACTGTTTGTTTTGGGGTGGTGGAGTTTCCTCCTGCAATTCAGGACCCTCAGTTCCAGGTCCCAATCCTTCTCCTCTGTAATGTTTAATGGCACATTTAGTGTCTTGGTGATAACCTCATCTGTTATGTCATTAATTACTGCCACCTCTTGTCTTGGAGAAGAAACCCTCTGGGACTCTCCAACTTGTTCTCCAGTTGCAATTACTTTTTTGTTTGTTTATTATAAAGGTTAAGACACAGAGTGAAGCTCATTTACAATGGTGACCTTAGCATCACACAAAATACACATATACATATACAGACACATATTACAATCAATACAAACACACAATAATGTAAAAACTTAGAACACAGACATAATAACAAAATGCTTTTAAAACAATTACAGGGCCTGGTAAGGGAGAGAATATAGCTTTTTAATCCACGCACGGAAGGTGCCTTATGTTTAAATCTAAACTTGTCTTGGAGGTTATTCCAGTATTTTGGAATTGTTTGAGTAAAGAATTTATCTGATCACTTTGTTTTTGTATTGGATATTAACATCTCCCTAAGGTCTCTTTTTCTCAAAGATAAGTCTAGGTCCCTAAATTTTAATTTATCCCTAAGGTACCCATGAATCAAACCCAATCCACATTTATAGGAGAAAATACTTTTATGGATTTCTCTCCTATCAGATGATGAGAGTCATCCCAACCTCTGATACAGTTCACAATGGTGAACATGTTTAGGGCAATTTAATATCAGTCTAGCCAACTGGTTGTATAGTATATCCAACCTTTGTAATCTATCGTAGGTAGCATTACCGTACAGGATATCCCCATGGTCAATGAAGGTGAGGATATGCATCTAGACAATCAATTTTATGGTGTGTTTCCATACTATACTTACATCAATGAAGAAATCCTACCCTCTTACTGACATGGGTAATTAAATAATCCAAATGTTTATTACCAGCCCCTGTTTGATCAAGCTAGTAACCCAAATATCTATAGGAGTCCACGTTCTCCAGAGCATCATGTTCTCTAAAGCATTACTGGTTCTGATCTAAGTGTGGAGAGCCTTGTTTCTCCATGCTGAGCAGTTGAAGCTGATGTTTCTTTAGATTTTAAATTCTGGCCTGCAGTTGTAGTTGGAGCCCATCTTGGGGGCTGCTGTGAACTTTCCACCTACCGCTCTGAGTTGGGAATCTAAGTTCTGGTCACATCTTGCATCCATCTTGTGGCTTGCAGCACCACTTCAGGTGACCAGTCATCTGCATTTTTCGGCATTGGCATGCCAAATGCTGCTCTGATCCTTGCTGTTGCTAAATGTGGCACTCGATTCTCTGCATTAGCAGCTTCCTCTGGGTGTATGCTGGGAAGTTCTGGCTCCTGAGCTGGGCCACTGCTCACCACTGCAAGTTGTTCTTTCACTGTTTGTTCCATTGCCTCCATGCATTCATCTGCCATCACTTCTTGTGCATCTGACTCCTCCCCACTTGTAGACATTGAATCCACCAATGAAAAAATCTCTTCCGTCTTCTCTCCCTCTTGGCTTTGGTGCACCAGCATCTCTTTTGATGTGATACAGCTATGCTATGTCTCCAAATTACTGCCTGTCAGCATCCATCCATCTGCTCCTCCTCCTTCTCCATGGGCTCATTTGCTATCTTTGCTGGGAGCCAACAGCACCACCTTCCAAGGGTAGGGGAATTTTCTCCAGTGTCCTGGACATAATTTCCCCCTTTCACTAAAAATACCATCAATAGCTTAACTTGGTTCAATGTCAGTTAACATCCATCTGTATCTTCCTCCCCTAGGACAAGGCTAGAAATAAACAGAATTGTCTAGTCCTCATTTCCCAGTCAACAAAAATGAAATAAATAAATATAAGAAGACAGTATTCCTGTCCATGGAGATTGCCATTGGGAAGAATTCACCATCTTAGCTCTTCTGTACTATAGCCAGGTTATTAAATCCGGCGTGTCTGCAGCTGGTAAGAGCAGGTTCAGTAGCCAAGTGCAAAGAGTTTATTCAGTTCTTCTCAGGCAGAATGTCCTCTATCAGGTCCAGGAACTCACCAAATGGGATGTTATGACCTGGCAGTGTTAAGTTGGCACCTTACAGGTGCACTCAACTGTCCTGGGACAAGTTTCAGATGATTACAATGGAAGGGATCTGTGAGGTCATCTCAGAGCTGTGGCCCACTTTTTGTGAACTAGACTTAGGTTGCAAGCATCTACTACTGAGCTGCATATGTGCACTGGATCCACAGTTCACTGGAATTGTTTGGTGCTGTTTATCAGAAGCAGTCTTCTGGTCACTTTGAAAGAAGCATTGGTTTGGCACCTTCTGAAAAAAACATCTTTGGACTCAGACAGCCCAGCTAATTATTATCCTATCTCTGACTTACCTTTCCTAAGGAAAGGCTATTGAGAAGGTTGTGGCATTTCAGCTTGAGGCACACTTTTCAACTCATGACATCTGTGAGGCCCTCCAATCTGGTTTCAGATCCAGGCAAAGTACCAAGACAACATTGGTCAAAGTGCATAATGACCTCAGGGTGAAAGATAGGGGTGAATGTTCAGTTCTTTTCCTCCTCGCTCTCTCCTCAGCATCTCACACAGTGGAACATGGGTTATTGTTGAATCATCTGAAGGAGTATGGAGGGCTCAACAGTACTGTCATTGACTGCTTTGAGTCCTGCTTCAGAGATAGGATGATGAGGGTGGTGAAGGGAATTTTCATATTTTCTCCAATGCCCCTGCTCTGTGGCATGCCGTAAGGATTGGTTCTCTCACCCATGTTATTTACAATACACATGCTGCCCCTGGAAGTGATTCTTTGGCAATGCAGTCTAAGTTTCCACTGCTATACTGATGACCCTCGGTTGTATTTGTCAGGTCACAGGAAGGGTACAGAAGTAGCCATAGGAGGGACATGGCCTTGGATCTGTTCTTCTAGGCTGTTGGCCTCCACTAAAGTGAAACATCGGGGAGTCATTCTGTATGAGCAGCTGACATATGACACTCAGGTGTCAGCTGAAGTCCATAGTGGCTTTTACCATCCCAGGAATTTCAGCTTGACTAAGTCCCTTATCTCCCCTAAAGACTTGCCAAAACTAGTACAAGCATTTGTAATGTCTGGGCTGGATTAATGTAATTAATTCTACATCTGGGTCAGTGGAGGTACTCCATGACACTTGCAGCTGATGCAGAATGCAGCATCATGGTTACTGATTGACCTTTTGAGGTTTAGCCATGTGACTCCAGTCCTGCGTGAACTGCACTGGCTGCCTGTGAAGTGGAATATTACTTTCAAGGTTGGTTTTCTAATTATTAAGGCCCTATGTGGACTGGGCCCCAGCTACCTGGTTGAATTTCTGAATCCTCTCCAGCTCATTCATTCTTTCTACTCCTCCAAGGTGGGTCTCCTTTCAGTCCCAAGGGCACTGCTTAAATCATTGGTCATCGTGCCTTTGAGGTTACAGGCTCCATACTCTAAAGCACTCTCCTCAGGGTACTGAGGGAGTCACCCTCTTTGGAGGCCTTTAAAAAAGGAGTCTGAAGGTGTATCTTTTTAGACAAGCTTTTGGTGGCATTTGAAGATCCCTTGGTACCTTAGTCACTGTGGTTGCTGTTTTCTTTCCTTTTACCATTTTAGTTTATATTACTTATTTTGTTGTAACTATTTGATTATTTATACTGAGAAAGTTTATTTATTTTAATTATGTGTTGTATTTTACTGTTATTTTTATGATGCTTGTTATATTGTATATGGCATCCCTGATCCTCTGGGGAAGGGTGCCTAAAAATAAAAACTGCTACTACTACAATTTCTGGAGGAACTGCAGGAATCTCATACTGTATGTTATTTGGACACAAGTATGGAATTTCTTACAGGAAGTTAAATTAATTTTTCTTGTTCTAACTTGCCATGTGGAGTTCAACACATGAATCTGAAAAATGGGCATGGTGTTTGAAAATGCTGTAATATACTAACATACTAACATACTATTTGCCAGCAGATTAGGCCTTATGGTCTATCGAGTCTGCTCGAACTTTAGATCCTTAGTTGGGTGCCGAGACCCTCCCATCCCTTGTGCTCCAGAAACCCGTATCATCCATCCCCACCCCCCTGGGACAGGACATCATCTGATACATCCACTTTCTGTGTCTGTCCCATCCTCTCTTGAAGCCCTCCACTGTGGATCTCTGAACTAGCTCACCAGGCAGTGCATTCCAAGGGTCCACCACCCTCTCAGTGAAAAACCTCCTCCTCTTTTCCCCCCTTACCCTTCCACCTTCCAACTTTAAACCATGCCCTCAGGTGATGCCTCCCTGCTTTAGTCTAAAGATCCCTCCATGTTTACCCTATGTATTCCCTTGAGGTACTTGAAGACCTCAATCATGTCCCCCCGTCTCTCCTCTCCTCCAGTGAAAACAGGCAGGGCTCCTTAAGTCTGTCCTCATACGTCAAATCCCCTAGCCCTCATATCATCTTTGTTGCCCTCCTCTGTACCCTCTCTAGGAGCTGCATGTCCCTCTTTAAGTGTGGTCTCCAGTACTGTACACAGTACTCAAGGTGTGGTCTAACCAGGCCATTTTACAGTCGCAGAATCACTTCCTTGCTCCTAGAGGTGATCCCCCTTATGATGCATCCCAACATCCTGTTTGCCTTGCTAGCCGCTCTCCTGCACTGCTCAGAATTATTCATACATGCATCCACCATGACCCCTATGTCTTTTTCCCCTATTGAGGCCTCCAGCGCCTCCCCTCCCAGGGTGTACCTGTGTTTAGGGTTTCCCCGACCAAGATGCAACACCTTGCACTTGGTGATATTGAAATTTAATTTCCATGTGTGAGCCCAGCTTTCCAGGGTGTCCAGGTCCCTTGCAGGGCCAACCTCCCTCTTCTCCCTCAACTACTGCTCCCATCTTGGAGTCATCAGCGAAGAGACTCATTTCACACCCTATACCCTCCCTGATGTCCATATGTATGCATTAAACAGGATTGGACCCAGGACCGAGCCCTAGGTACCCCACTACCAACCTCTCTAGGTTCGAGAGCTCCCCACAGACCACTACTTCTGAGTGCGTCCCAGCTAGCCAGTTTTCAATCCATCTGACCATCAAAGGGCCTACTCCTAACCCCATCAGTTTCTCCACCAGACCATTGTGGGGACAGAGTCAAACTTCTTTGAAGTCCAAGAATAATACATCCATAGGCTTACCCCAGTCCAGTTCTGATGTTACCCATTCATATAACTCCACAAGGTTGGTTTGACATGATCTACCTGGCACAAACCCATGTTGCCGACTATCCAGACCTCCCACCTCCTCCAAGTACACCTCAATCGTTCCTTTAGTATACTCTCCATTAATTTTCCCACCACCGAGGCCAAACTGATGGGTCTATAGTTACCTGGTACTTCCCTCGACCCCCCTTTATGGATTGGTACCACATGTGCCTCTCGCCAATCCCTAGGTACCCTCCCTGTCTCAAGTGACCTGCTGAAAAGCTCCGCCAGGGGTGCAGCCAGTATGTCTGCCAACTCCCATAGTACTCTCGGATGAATGCCATCCAGCCCAGGAGATTCATCTTTCTTTAGGGCCTTGAGGGCTAACCACACCTTTCTGGTAGAGATAGCATCATCTGTCCCCTCCACCTTACTGGCCTTTTTATCGTTACCCAGATGTGACACCCCTGGGGTACCTCTCTCTCCCTCTTGCTCCATTTTTGTTGCTCCCTGATCCCACTTACTGATGTTTCTATCCCCTTCGTGCCTTGCTTTGTAGATATCCCATCCCCCTCCCTAGTGAACACAGAGGCAAAGTACTTGTTAAATACCTCTGCCTGGTCCCTCGCCTCTTCCACCCACCCTCCTTCTGATCTCAATTTGCTGAGATGGCCCTTAGTTTTTTTCCGCTCCCCAATGTACTGGAAGAACCCCTTTTCTCCTCCATGTATCCCCTGTGCCAGCCGCTGCTCTTTACTGGACTTTGCTCCCCTCACCATATGGGTGACTTTTCTAGATGCAAGCTGGTACATTTCCTTATCCCTATCCCCTCTTGTTGTTTTATATTTTTGTAGGCCACCTTCTTTTCTCTGACTGCTACCTGTACCTCACTGGACCACCAGCATGGTTTATGTGACCTTGCTCCCTTACGTTTCAACTTAGTGCAGATCCTGACTGCCTCATGAAGTCCCCGTTTTATGACCTCCCATTTCCTTTCCACACTTGTCATTGAGGTAATCCCCATCAAGTGATCCTTGAGAATATTTCCCATGCCCATGAAGTCTGCCCCCCTGAAGTCCACTGCCAGTGTCCTAGATCTCCCTCCCCATGCTTATTTGAAACCAGACAGTATTGTGGTCACTCCCAGTCAGGGGTCTTGTACAACCATGTCCCTTACCAGATCCCCATCTGCCAGAACCACATCCAGGACATGCCCCTCCCTTGTGGGCTCCATCACATGCTGTGTTAAGAAAACATCCTGGAAGCCATCCAGCAGTCTCTGCTCCTTGGCCACCTTAGAGGACATGGTTCCCAGTTTGTACCTGGCATATTAAGGTCCCCATCAACACCACTCCTTCCCTTTTGTCCACACTGGGCAATGATGTTGTCAGCAAACCATCCTCTAGAGCCTCACTCATCCCGGGGGCCTATATGCTACACCCAGCTTGACCTTATTTCCTGCTGAGGGATCGTAAAGTGACCCATAAAGGGCCTCCACGTTTCCTCTGCCTCTTCTACCTAGCAATTTCTATGTCATCTCTAATGAACATAGCCACTCCACCCCCTCTGCCCTCCTTTCTATCCTTCCTGAGCATAGTGTGCCCCGCATGCTTAGGTCCCAGTCATGGTTTTTGTTGGCCCACGCCGTGACCGCCGCCACATCCACCCCCTCAACAGCATCTCCTGGAACTCTGGCAACTTGTTTCCCAAGCTCCTGGCATTTACTAACACCAACCCCCAACCCTTATCCCTGATTCTCTTTGTCGAACCCCACCCAGATTCATTATACTTCCATCCTCCCTCTGCTCCTCCTGAAACCTCCATCCCCAATCTGTTTCCCCTCTTCCCCCCTTGGGCGTGAAGGCTACTCCCCTCATCTGGAGGAGAGGGCTTCTGGTCAGCCCCTTCCTTATCCCTTCCCCCCTCACAAGTTTAAACCCCACCTTTCTTGTATCTAATATCTAATAGCAAATGATCAAACACTAGGAATAGCAAAGATATTCAGAATATATCCCCAGTTGGCCTCTTTTACAGCACCACAGCATGGATACATCTCACAATGGTATGCTCCACTGATTTCCCACAAAGTGGTTTAAATGAATAACAGAGTTGCTAATAAATGTATTAGATACTTGTCAGTCTTTGGCAATAGAAATTTAAACCAAGGGAATCAAAGCCTCAACACAGGATTCTTTCACAAGCCCTCTTCTTACTCTACAGAATAGTAAGTCTGTTCAGGTAGTAGCTCCCTGCTGAATTATTCACCAGTCAAAGGCCCTTTCCGGCGCTCAGAGCACCGGCACTATGGCACCAGGCAACCAGGGTGCCAAACGAGGGATGCACCCCCCAAGGTCTGCCCATCCCTGGAGTTAGAATCTATAAGTAGGGGGGCATGGGGGGTGCAGCTCTCCACAAGGTGGGGGTGCAGAGGTCACAGCCCCCTGCAAAAAAACATGATCAGCTACACTGTCGATTGGCACCCTAATTACCCGGCGCTGGATCTCAGGTGCATTCCGTTGCTGGAACTGTCAAAGGCATGATGGAGAGGGGCACATAGTGAGCATCCATGGTACCAGAAGGCAAATGCTTTCCAATGTATGAAGCTTCTGTAAGCACACATACAACAAGAGGACTCAAGCCCATTACAGAGCATCATGGGTTTACCAATATATGTGTAACTATTTATGTATGCATGTATTTGTGTGTGTAGTGGGGTGGGGTAAGCTGACTAGGCGATGTGTATAGTGACACTACATTCTGTTTGTCGTATCTCTACTTAGACCTCTACTTAGACCTCACCACAGCCCGCTTAGGCAAACTAAGTTTAACTGTAATCTTTAAAACCTGTGCAAAAGAGAACATGGCTGATACTTTCCAATTTGTGTAGTTTCTGCAAATACACATAGAGTACAATCAAGAGCCTCATGGATATGCAAATCTGTGAGAGTAGGATGGGGGTAAACTGACTATAAAGTAGCTGAACTTTTTACTTTCTAAAATCCATAAGACACAGATGCCGAGTACCTGAATGAGGAAACAATCAGCAGCATAATACATAAGACGAAGGTGTCTAATCTGGACAAATACATTACACAAATTGCAAAAAAATATACAATAAGTGAGCAACACTTTTTGCAACTTTAACTTCAAGACAGTAGTACAATCTGGCAGTACTAAAAGCAACCTCCACTTACAGCCAACACCTCAATTTCAAAGTCAGCTTATGCTGAACGTCATAAGGATGGACAACTACAGTTGTTTGAGCTTCCTGGCAACATATGGGTAAGTTCATGGAATGGGGGTACCAATGTGCCCAATACTTTGTATGTTAATTTAAAAAAAAATAACAACAGCCACTGCAGTCATGATAAGTAAATTTAAAAAGTAGTCACAAGTACAGAAACATTTCATAGTTTGAGAAACCTAGGTGCACCCATTTTATTTTTATTCCGTGTCCAACCCCAAAATGTCACTGATTTTCCCTAGCAAAGTGTGACATGCAAAACCACAGTACATTCAATTGCTTCTATGAAGACTTTATTTTAGTTGCACTTCAGTAAATTATGTTAAAAACTGCCTCGGGTGTTGTCTGTTGTTAATGAAATCATTTTAATCCTAGTTTTTCAATGCATATAAAATTTCTGGTTCACTCAAGTTTTCCGTGGCACATGCAACTGTGGTGTCAAAGCAAATTGCTTAGATTCACACTCTGATCCAAGACATGTCTTGTTGCTTGAACTGTAGACTGCAATGTGAGAAACTAAGGTAAGTGCGGTCCAATGTATTTCAATTGAGTTTTTACGTTCGATTGCGCGCAAGTGCAAGGAACGTTTTGGGAAAATGTAGCACACTTGGAAGTGTGCCTCTCCCATCCAATGCACTGCTCCCTTGAGCAGGCATGGCGATCCTGCGCCAATGGGTGCAGGAGCTCTGTATGACAGTGGTGTTCCTCTGCTTCAAAGGAAAGCACCACTGCCATACTGAGCGCCACCGTCACGCCGTCTCCCCCAAAGCTTTGGTGCCACGCTGGGAGCCCACCCCAGCATAGCAAACATTGTTTGCCAATGGGGGTGCCCAATCCCTATCGGCTCCATGGCCCCCCCAAGCCATCCTGCTGCCACGCTGGGAGCCCACCCCAGCATGGCAAACATTCGGTTTGTTTTGCCGACGGGGTGCCCAATCCCCTGTCGGCTCCTCGGCCCTCCCCACGTAGTTTGCCAATGGGGGTGCCCAATCCCCGTCGGCTCCTCGGCCCCCCAGCCATCTTCTGCCACACTGGGAGCCCACCCCAGCGTGGCAAACGTCCCACGTTGTCATTTTTTTTTTAAACCTGTAAAATAAAAACGGTCCCACGGTGTGTCTCCCAGCCC
Source organism: Neoceratodus forsteri (assembly GCA_016271365.2). Taxonomy (NCBI): domain Eukaryota; kingdom Metazoa; phylum Chordata; order Ceratodontiformes; family Ceratodontidae; genus Neoceratodus; species Neoceratodus forsteri. The sequence goes on along the minus strand of CM028132.1, from coordinate 227,503,882 downwards.
CCCCCACAACCCGCACCCACCCACTGCGCACCCAGCCTCCCCACACTGCCCATGCCCCTCACCCCATACTTACACCTCTGGACTCCGGTAGCGATGATCTTGGTGGACGGAAACACGTTTGCACTCTTCAAAGGCGGCATAAGCTGAGGAAATGCGGTAAGCTGTATAATGGGCTGAACAGGGGTTTCAACTGTGCATATCTCAGTCATTTTGGAATTTTGCACCAAATTTTCAACATGGGGTTTGGGACCCCTTCTCATGAATGATGTCACTGTCATTGGTGTTATTGGGCCTGAAGGGTGATTTACGAGGCACTGCACAGTCACTGCATGAAATCACCCTTCAGGCTCAACTAACGCCATGACAGTGACATCATTCATGAGAAGGGGTCCCAAAACCCATGTTGAAAATTTGCAAAAATTCAAAAATGACTGTTTTACGAGCGCATGCTGCAGTTCCTATGCAGGCTCGTAAGTTCACAAATTTTCAATATTTTCACTCCAGAGTTTCAACATTGCCATTTTATCATACCTTCTTATGAGCTGTACAGCTGTCATTTTTCACATCTCACCCAAAATGTGTTTCCACCCATGTAGCGCACAATGGCGCAGTTGGTGTGTGAAATCAATATATGGAACGCATTAAGAAAATCACAGTGACACTGATCATGAGCATAGGTCTTAAAATGGCTATGTTGAAAATTTGGTGAAAAAATTCCTAAAAATGACTGTTTTACAAGCGTGAGTTGAGCAGTTCCTACGCACACTCGTACGTTTGCAAATTTTCAATATTTGCACTCTAGATTTTCAACATTGCCATTTTACCACACCTCCTCATGAGCAGTACAGCTGTCATTTTTCACATCCTGCCCAAAATGTGTTTCTGCCTATGTAGCTCACAATGGTGCAGTCGGTGTGCGAACTCAATGTATGGGACACATTAAGAAAATCACAGTGACACTGATCATGAGCAGAGGTCTTAAAATGGCTATGCTGAAAATTTGATGAAAAACTTCCTAAAAATGACTGTTTTACGAGTCTGCGTTGCGCAGTTGCTACGCATGCTCGTAAGTTTGCGAATTTTCAATATTTTCACTCCAGATTTTCAACATTGCCATTTTACCATGCCTCCTTATGAGCAGTACAGCTGTCATTTTTCACATCCTGCCCAAAACGTCTTTCCGCCCATGTGATGCACAATGGTGCAGTCGGTGTGTGAAATCAATGTATGGTACACAGTAAGAAAATCACAGTGACACTGTTCGTTAGCAGAGGTTTTAAAATGGCAATGTTGAAAATTTGGTGAAAAGATTCCGAAAAATGACTGTTTTACGAGCGTGCATTGCACAGTTCCCATGCACGCTCGTAGGTTTGCGAATTTTCAATATTTCCACTCCAGATTTTCAACATTGGCATTTTACCACACCTCCTCATGAGCAGTACAGCTGTCATTTTTCACATCCTGCCCAAAACTTGTTTCCACCCATGTAGCGCACAATGGCGCAGTCCGTGTGCGAACTTAATGTATGGGACACATTAAGAAAATCACAGTGACACTGTTCATGAGCAGAGGTCTTAAAATGGCTGTGTTGAAAATTTGGTGAAAAAATTCCTAGAAATGACTGTTTTACCAGTGTTCATTGTGTAGTTCCTATGCACGCTCATAAGTTTGCGAATTTTCAATATTTTCACTCCATGTTTTCAACATTGCCATTTTACCACACTTCCTTATGAGCAGTACAGCTGTCATTTTTCACATCCTGCCCAAAATGTGTTTCCGCCTATGTAGCGCACAACAATGGGGGTAACAAAAAGGTCATGCTGACAATTTATTGTGCAAATACAAGCAATCGCACAGGGCATTAGGGTAAAGCACCATACATGCCAAACACCACTGCAAATACCTGCAAGCAAACGTTCGGCATTGACAAATGCTTGTTAACTTTGATGCACAGCTTTGTAATTTTAACATATTTTCACCCCAAATTTTCAACATTACTTTTTTGGGAGCCCACCTTATAACCAACGGCAGGGGATTTATGTCAATCAGGCTGACAAAGTGAGTATGCTGTCATCTGGTGAAATCATATTTCAGACAGGATTTCAACATTTTCACTGCCATTGTTCGTGAGGTGGGGTCACAAGAAGGATATGTTCAAAATCATACTGGGTCAATTCGCTGTATGCTTAACAGTGAAGTCAAAACCACACACCGCATACTGCACAGTGCACTAGCACGACATGGTACAAAACTCTGCAAGACACAAATGTTGCACATGGTTTTGTACCCTGTAGTGCATGGCTGGTGGGGAGGAGTGAAGCAGAGGTCAAAACCTCTGCTGGGGAGTGATCTACCTAGCAGCTGCTGTGACTCAGAGGGATGAGCCATGGCAGTGCAGGGCAGCTATGCATCAGTGGACCGGGGCTCGAATCCCAATCCCAGACTTTTGCAGACAACATTGTGGTTTTTTTTTGCCCTGTGTTGACCCCCCCTCACCGAAGCTGAATATATTAATAGGGGGGGGATTAGGGGGATGCAGCCCCCCCCACAGAAAACAAAGAAGTCTGCTGCATTGTGTGCTGACTTTCCTGTCAGCATTCTGTTCTGGCACCAGGAATGTTTCCAATGAATTTACAGTGCAGTACATTGCTGTGCTTTTTTTGTGTATGGTGACATGACCCTGTTCCATTTAACATTTGGGGTAGAAATATGTAAAAATGGCAAAGTTATGAGCTTATGTTGAAATTTGTCTTTGCTCCCTCATGACTTTAGTAATTTTAAATGTTTTGACCACAGATTTTCAACACAGTCATTTTTTCACACCACCTCATGAACATGACAGCTATCATTTTTTTAATCCTGGCCAAAATGTGTTTTCACACCGGTAGCATGGAATGATGTTTCGGTGGTGCAGAATCACGCTCCGGCAGGAAATTGAAAATTTTTACCTCTCGGGTACATGAAGCAGGGTAACAAAAAGGCTAGTCTGAAATGTTGGTGTACAAATACTGTAAAATGCCCAGGTTTTGACTGAATGTTGTAGTATTTCAGTGTTCACCTGTAACTAAGCTAATTTTTAATACTGTGTCTCTAACATTTTCAACATAGCCATTTTTCCCCACCACCTCATAAACATGACAGATGTTATTTTTTAAATACTAGATGAGACATCTTTCTGCACTTCTGGTGTGAAATGACATTTTGGCCAATTTACTAGAAATGTTACATGGCATGTTTATCAGTGCAGTCATAAAATGACTATCATGAGTATTTGGGGTCAACATTTAAAAAAAAAGGGTGACTGTGTGAAGAATGAATGTGTTAAAAGTGAATGTGTAGAATGAATGTGCCAGGCCCTGCATTTCTGTAGGTGGACGGATTCTTCCAAAGGAGCAGGGACAAAAGGTCCCAGCACTTCTTCACCTGTTCACATAGGTCCTGAAGGGACCTGCAAGAATGAAGATATGATTCCACTATCTCAAAATGCAAGAAATTGTTTGCATAAAATGTTCATTCTCCAGATAGGGTAACTAAGTAGGGAAATTTGGCATTAGGGTTTTCAACCTTAACCCCCCCCCCCCACTCCTCAAGCAACAAAAGAAACAAATATTACAGCCTGACATCAGTGGTGGGCAAGGTGATGGAGGGCATTGTCAAGGAGTGGCTAGGGGGGGCCCTGGATAAGTCAGGGTGCCTGGACGATAGACAGCATGGATTCATCCCGGGGAAATCATGTCAGACAAACCTGGTGGAGTTCTATGACTGGGTGACAAGTGCCTTGGACCTGGGTAGACCAGTGGATGTCCTCTTTCTGGACTTCAAGCAAGGCATTTGACTCTGTTCCTCATGGGGCCTGTTGGATAAACTAGGAGAAATGGGGTGGAAACCAGATGATCCGATGGATGAGCAATTGGCTCCAGGACCGGACAGAGGGTCGTGGTTGGTGGGATAATCTCTTCCCAAGGAGGGTCATTAGTGGGGTCCCACAGGGATCAGTCCTGGGCCCCTCTGTTCAACGCCCACGTATCTGACATAAGGACAGGAATCAGGGAGTGAGATGAGTCTCTTGCAGATGACTCGAAACTGGGGGCAGTGGTGGATGGGGAGGAGGGAGGGTGGCCCTGCAGGGGACCTGGAGGCTCTGGAAAGATGGTCTAGAAAGTGGAAGCTGAGGTTTAATGCAGGAAATGCAAGGTACTCCATCTGGGGCCAGAAACCCAGGCCAAGTGTACACCCTGGAGAATACTACAAGTCTCAATGGCTGAGAGGGACCTGGGGTGGTGGTGGATGTCAAGATGAACAACTCTGAGACTTGTAGGAGGGCAGCAGCCAAGGCCAACAGGATGCTGGGATGCATCACTAGGGATCACCTCAGAAGGAGGGAAGTGATACTCCCCTGTATAACTGCTTGGTGAGGCCGCACCTGGAGTACTGCGTGCGCAGTTTTGGAGGCCTCACTTAAAGAGGGACATTAACCTCCTGGAGAGGGTCCAGAGGAGGGCAACCAAAATGATTTGGGGCTTGGGGGACAGGACCTATGAGGAGAGGCTCAAAGAGCTAAATATGTACACTTTGGAAGAGAGAAGGGACCGGGGGGACATGATAGAGGTCTTCAGGTACATGAAGAGGGTAAATAGGGGAGGAACAGTGAGGGTGCTTCGAAGCAAGGAGGAAGGGGCCACTAGAGGGCATGGGTGGAAGCTGGAGGGGGGAAGATTCAGGGGAGAAAGGAGGAGGTGCTACTTCACTGAGAGGGTGGTAGAGCCATGGAATGCACTACCTAGGGGGCTGGTGGAGGCAGAGACAGTGGAGGGGTTCAAGAGGGGGTGGGACAGGTACAGGGGAAGGGTTCAGGAAGCAAAATCCAATGCAGCAAGAATATCCGGAACTGGGAAGGGAGAAGCCAGAGAAGGCGAGGAGGACAACAAGGTCAGCACCCAGGGTGGGGGCTGACCAAACGAGCAGACACGAAAGACCATTAGGCCTATTCTGCTGGCATTTTAGTATGTTAGTATGTTAGTTTATTTTATTATGGTTTTGGCTGTACTGAGCCTTGACAAATAACCCTAATCCTCACCCCATTCTGTGAGCAAATACGATCAGATGTGATCTGTCATCTTGAGGTAGGGCCCACAGGTTGTTGGCAACATGTGGGGAGACACAGTTCTGTACATTTAAACACTATATTAGAATGGGGTGAGCATTAGTGTTTGAAAACCACAAGGATGACCCCAAACCTGATTCACCAAGACTCAGGACAGCCCAAACTGTAAAACTTTTTTTCCCCTTTGCTGCTTAGGGGGTGGAGGTGGGGAGTTACGGTTGGAAACCCTAATGCCACAGTTCCCTATGTAACCCCTAGATGGCGCTATCCCAGGGGCTACTACCCCTGCCTGATTTGCCACTAACAGGTTGAGGGGCCTGGATCCGATGGCGGGTGCCTCCACCCAGAGGTCAGGGTTTGCAATAGTTAAACTAACTTGGTCACAGCCCTCTGGGACACTGCAACCCCCCTTTCTTCCCACTAGTGGCTCACACAGTATATCAGAATTACCTTCACAGTATATACTTACCCCCAGGATTGGTTCAGGCACTGGGACCTCCTGTAAAATAAGAAGATACAGTGCAACAATCACAGTACAATACTTTAACATAGACAAATACGTCAGGCAGTATAACTTTGCTGAAACAAGCAGCTCTGATTTATTTAGGGGGATATAACAAGGACAGGGGAAATTAGGTTAATTAGCTTATCACTTTACTCATCTACCTATGGCTCTGTGCTGAGCCTATCCTACCAGTTACTGTCCCTGGGTACCCAAGCTCTAGTGGCTAGTCCAAACCGTGGCAGCTGGTGGGGGCCCTTTCACACAGAGAAAAGAAAAATTAGTTAAACAGTCAGCAGTACAGTAATTCCATTTGGATTCAATGTGGCAATTCAACAGGAAGCGACCCTGAATTAGTACTCACGACCTCCAAACAAGATAGGGTCCTTCAACGTCAGCAGGGCTACTCTTGAGCTCCACAAGACTCCTCACACATTTATATGACAAACTGCAACAGGCAAAAGTCCTTTAATGGCAGCAGGATTCACTTGAGCTACACAAGCTTCCTCAAACATTTATATGGTAAACAGTAACAGGCAAAAGTCCTTTAATGGCAGCAGGATTCACTTGAGCTACACAAGCCTCCTCACACATTTATATGGTAAACAGTAACAGGCGAAAGTCCTTTAATGGCAGCAGGATTCACTTGAGCTACACAAGCCTCCTCACACATTTATATGGTAAACAGTAACAGGCGAAAGTCCTTTAATGGCAGCAGGATTCACTTGAGCTACACAAGCCTCCTCACACATTTATATGGTAAAAGAAAGTACTATACCAGGCAGGCTGCTTCTCTATCCTGATCACATTACTGCACAATACCGGGAGAACACACAGCAGATTCAGTTCCTGACAGACCGAGCAATTCAGCAATTTCTCCAGTCTTCTACAGGGTGAGCCTGGTTTCTACTCTTCAGATATCCTTTGATTCTCTTCACAGGATGGATTCAGTCCTAACAAACAGTTACACAAGCTGCAGACCGGAACTCTGGGCCTTACACACGTTTCCCGACTAAAACTGCACACCGAAAAAGCACAGGGCTCCTTCCCTCTTCACTGCCAGAGCTCAACTGAAACTCCAGCAGACAAAACCGGGCACTTCCTTTGAGTTCCTCCCAGTTCTTGGCTGGATTGGCTGTCACTCACAATAGACTGCCCCTGTTGGTCCAAAAAGGCGCCGAAGTCCAAACTACATCTCCCAGAGTCACTGCCCATACAGTCCTCTTGTGGCTGGCTCAGATTACGAGTCCAAGTTCTGATTCGTCCAAGGCACCATTTTAGAGCTACCTTAACCCACACTGATTGGTCCAGTTCAGCAGTTCAAAACTAGAATTGGGAACTAGGCAAACACAGTTCTGACTGCAAAGAAAGCAGGTTAGACAAACTGTATTTTCATTATTACTCTAAATGATTTCTGGCAAACAGTTACATCTTTCAGATAGGTTCCCTTTGCACTCCTAGTGACTGCAAAAATGGAGTGAGTTGGCAGCAGCTCGAGTGGTACTCAAGCAAAGAAACACACAGTCCCCCCATACAAACTAATTATGTCTGCAAGCAGACAGCTCTTAAAGAGACAGTACCAGAGGCTCTAAAAACACTCACAGATAAATGGCTTAAATGCCAAACACCATTCAGGCTTGAAGCATTCAAGCAAGCTCCTGGAAGTCTTTTGGGAACCCCCATTTGCAGGGGGTTACACCTACTTTTGTGGCATTAAGCTACTGTAACTGGTGCATTAACGAGGTTTTTGGCAAAGAGAAATGGGGGACAATTAGATAACTGATTTATCTATGAGTACAGTTTGATCTCAGGTAACCTCACAAGTGATATAAGTCACAAGTGAGGTGGCCGAGGGCAAACTGCACAAATATAGATAAATCAGTTATCTAACTGTCCCCAATTGTATGTTTCATTTATGCAATAGGCAACCTTATGGCAGTGCATGTAGATTTTATTAAAAATGTTTATTGTACTTTTTTAATGTAGAAATTTTGTGGAATTTTTTGTTAGGAGCCTACTACTAGAGCACTAGTTTCAGTGGTTGCTAAAGACACATACTATGGGTCCAACATAATTTTATTTAGTTTTTGTTGACCGGGTAAGGGCACTAGACAAATCCTGCCTATTTTCAGGCATGACCTGGGGGAGGGAGATACAGATGAATGCCAACTGAGCTTGAACCAGATTAAGCTGCTGGTGGTATTTTTAGTGAATGAGGGGAAATTTGGCCAGGACACCGGGGAAATTTCCCTACTGCATTGCTGTCAGTAGGTGGAACTGCTGACATCAGTCTGCAGAATGGCAGACCATGTACAACCTCTCACAGAGAAGGATGGTCTTTTGAGAACTGATGGATCCAGTACGGATATTGCTGTTTTTTCTGAAGATTCCCTACCTTTACTGGAAGAAGTTAAGTCTCACAATGCTTCATCTACAATTATGAGTAATATACAGGAGATTACTGGCATTGCTCTGGTAACAGAGATTACATTGGAAAATGCTTGTGGTACTACAGTGCAGGAGTTTGGTACTGCTCATTCAGGAGTTACTTGTGTTGAGTCTCCGAAGGAAAGTTCAGAGTTGGCTGGGGCCAATTATACTGACTTAGAGGTTGCAGCGGGGAAACGGCGTTGTGAGGAAGCAGCTTCTTTACCACAATTGACCTATTCAACGTCACAAGCAATGCAACAGCAGTTTGGACTGTCGCTTGATGAAGAGAACTTTCTGAATAATGACTGGTTGGTTGATAAAGTGCTTAGTGAGTCTGGGTGGAAGCGCACAGATTCAGGACAGTGGACTTCGGACTTATCTTGGGGCAAAGATTCATTTGGATGTGCGGCCGCAACAATGCATGCCACCAAAGGTAAAAACCTGAGCTCAGGTCATGACTCTTTGTTTTCTACAAGGGCCCAACCTATTAATACTGCGCAAGGTGTAGGGGATTGGGTGGTGGCCTTGTCTAGTCTGAGCACATCCAGGGAGGGAGAACAAGGCTTTAGGCAGGGGCAGGCAGGTTCTAAGCAATCTGATCCTGGAGATAATAATGCACAGCAGTCTAGGTGGGTACCTATGTCAGAATGGTTTAAAAAAAAATTAGAACAGGCTCCAAGGTGGAATGCAGTCAGACTACGATATAAGGGGGGTCTGTTGGAACATCCTGATAGGTATTACGTTTCAAAACAACTTTTAAAGGGCTCAATGCATTTTTTTCCTTCTGACATCTATGCCTTGATTCATGATTCTGGTGAAGACTCTTTTGATATAAGCTTTAAGAATAATGCTAATTTAGAGAAGTTTTGGGAAAAGTATTCTACTTTAAAATCCACTCCTTTATGGACTCCCTTTTACGCAATCCCCCTTACACGTCCCCAGATTTGATACAGTACTATTATATTCCAAAATGAGGGTGTAAATGTTAGTGACATTTACCACTGGCTTTAGAACTGGTGTGACATTTTAGGCCCCCCTGAAGCTATTCTTGACATGGAAGGGATATGGACTGGAGGGTGGAAATTCAAGGTGAAACTTTTTCAGGTGAATTCTGACATTATTCATTTACCTAAAAGTTTCTTTTTAGGAAAGGATGGGGGGTCTGTTTCTATGGAGGGCAGCCTCGAGCCTGTTATAAATGTGGGACAAAAACCCATATTAGTAGTGCTTGTGATATGCTAAAATGTTCATTGTGTGGAGGTATGGGCATTCATTGGATTTATGTGATAATATTTTCCAATGTAACCTTTGTGATGACAAAGGTCATGCATTCCATCAATGCCCGTGGGCAAAACAGAATCACTCTGAAGGCTGGGATCATAGAAACATAGAATTTGATGGCAGATAAGGACCACTTGGCCCACCCAGTCTGCCCATTTCCCTACCTACTGGATAAGCTGCAGATCCTAGTTAACCAGCAGCCTACTTCTTCCTACCCCCACCCCCTAGAATTGCCTTATGACTGTCCCATGCATGCTTGAATTCCACCACTGATTTTGACTCCACAACCTCCTCCGGAAGGCCGTTCCATGCATCCACAACCCTCTCTGTGAAAAAATACTTCCTTAAATTACCTCTGAGCCGCCCTCCTCTATCTTCAAATTGTGCCTCTTGTTCTTGCACACTCTTTTTTGAAAGATGCTACCCTCTTGGACTTTGTTGATTCCTTGAGGTACTTGAACGTTTCTATCATCCCCCCTCTCCCTCCTTTCCTCAAGGCTATACATATTAAGCTCCTTTGTCTCTCTTCATATGTCTTCCTGTGCAGACCCTGCACCATTTTAGTTGCCCTCCTCTGGACAGCTTCCATCCTGTCTATGTCTTTGCGGAGATTGGGTCTCCACAACTGCACACAGTACTCCAGATGGGGTCTCACCAGCTGTCTGTACGGAGGGATAATAACTTCCTGTTTTCTACTGATGATGCCTCTCCCTATGCATCCCAGTATCCCTCCCAGCCCTCCTTGCTGCCCTCTCACATTGCTTGCCCACCTTTAGGTCATCTGATATGACTACCCCCAGGTCCCTTTCCATTTTTGTTGTTGTTGTTAGTATCTCACTCCCCATTGTGTACTCTTCCCCTGGGTTTTTGTTTCCCAGGTGCATTACCTTGCACTTCTTAGCATTGAATCTAAGTTGCCATACATTTGACCATTCCTCTAACCTTGCCAAGTCCCTTCTCATCCTTTCCACCCCATCCTGTGCATCAACTCTGTTGCAGATCTTTGTGTCATCTGTAAAGAGACATACTTTTCCTTCCAGTCATTCTGCAATGTCGCTTATTAAGACATTGAAGAGGACCGGTACTAATACTGAACCCCTGCGGTACCCCACTAGTAACCCTCCTTTCTTCTGAGTGGACTCCATTTACTATTACTCTCTGTGTCCTATTCTCCAGCCAATTCTTTACCCAGGCTGTCATCTTGGGACCCACTCCCAGGCTGGCTAACTTGTATATTAATCTTTTGTGTGGGACTGTGTCAAATGCCTTGCTAAAGTCTAGGTAGGCCATGTCCACAGCCCCTCCCTGATCTACTACTTTGGTCACCCAGTCAAAGAAATCTAACAGATTCATCTGGCATGACCTTCCCGCTGTGAATCCATGCTGCCTAGGGTCCTGTGCCCCTCTGGCCTCTAGATACTCAACAGTTCTTTCCTTCAGAAGTGATTCCATCATTTTCCCTATCACTGAGGTTAAACTAACAGGTCTGTAGTTTCCTGCTTCTGCCTTGCTCCCACTTTTGTGAAGGGGAATCACATCTGCCCTCCTCCAGTCCTCGGGTACCACCCCATCCTCCCATGATTTGTTAAAAACGGTAGTCAGTGGTGTCACTAGTTCTTCCCTTGGTTCTCTTAGAATTCTGGGATGAATCTCATCAGGCCCCATTGCTTTGTCCACCTTCAGTTTTAAGAGTTCTTTCAGAACCCTTTCTTCTGTAAATGGGCTGGTATCAACTTCTGTATCCAGAGTGTTTCTACTATTTGTTTTAGGTACCTCCCCTCTTCATTTGTAAATACTGAGCAAAAATATTTGTTTAGTATCTCTGCCTTTCCACAGTCTCCTCTGCCCACCCTCCTCCCTTTATTAAGCCTCACTATCCCTCCTTGGTCTTCCTTCGCTCTGATGTACCTATAAAGGTTTTATCCCCTTCTTAACTGAGTTGGCTATCTTTTCCTCGGTTTGGGCCTTTGCTGTTCTGACTGCCTTCCCAGCCTCCTTTTGCTTTAACTGATGCAGTTCTCTGTCCTGCTCCTTCTGCAATTTCTTGTACTTCCTGAATGCTTTCTTTTTCTCTTGAACCTTTACTGCCACTTCCTTTGAGAAACATAGTGGTTTCTTACATCATTTTGTTTTGTTTATTTGCTTCACACAAAGGCTCGTTACCTCTGTGATGGCAGTTTTTATTATTCCCCATTGTTCTTCCACCCCTCCTTCCTGCCCATTTGCTATGATCAGGATGACTTGCTAAACACAGTCCAAGAAAAAAGGAGGGACTCCACTTGTAGTTCTCCTACTGACATGCAAGGGGAAGGTACGGAGCAAAGAGACTCCTTAGGTGTAGCTGGGCCTTCAGTGGTTGGGGATGTATACAAACCTACCTCTAGACCACAACACACTGGTGAAGGTTCTATAGACACTTTCTCCAACAATAAAATGCCTTCTGCCACTGCAAAACCGTTTATAACTAAGTCTATGCCACCACCTTTTGAAACTGCAAAAGTTAGAAGGTTTACTAGGGTTTCTCTTAGACAAATGGTTGTAGGCCCAATATCTATGGAAAATATTTTTGCACCTTTACAGGATGATGTAGGTGATTCTGACTTAGAATCAGACACTTTTCATAGGTCAGAATTGGCTACTGAAGATGAGGACAGTAAGGCTACCAAGCTGGCAAAGGAAAAGAAAGGGAAGAAAGGGAAAAAGAGAAAAGCTAGCCTTAGTCAAAAAGGAGGATCTTAACCTAATTGAATACTTATGGCTACTATACAACTAGCTTAATTTAATGTATGTAGTCTGAAGGCCTACAAAACACAAATTTCTATATTAACCTATTTGAATCTTCTTAAACTGGAAGTTATTTTTTTGCGGGGAAACTGGAGTATCATCTATTTTTGAGATAGATCAGTTAAAGAAACACTGATTTTGGGGTCCTTCTTATTGGACATTTGGGCTGGATACTGCTGATGGGTTAGGGATTTTGTTTAAAAATATGAACTTTAGAATTACCAAATTAGTTGATGTAAGGCCTGGGTGAGCTTTGGTCTTAGATTGTTCTTTAGGTGGTTTTTCTTTTCGTTTTGTTAGCCTATATGCTCCACAAACAAAGTTAGCAAGAATTGAACTATTTGAGGAATTAAAACCCTTTCTCTATACTAGACGACATGTCATATGGGGTGGGGACTTCAACTGCGATATTGAGATAAAATACTCTGGGGTTTCTACAAAAAAAATGTACTGCGATTCACATGCTTTACAACAAATTATCGGGGCTGCCGGCCTATCAGATGCATACAGAAGTTTACATTCTCATTATGGGGCAACTTATCATAGGCTTATATACGCTACACGTAACTATATGGTTTTTGTGTCCAAATATATTAAGCCAATATCTAGCAAGATTAAACCTACAGAATTCTCAGTTCATCAAATTGTATTATGTGATTTTTGCTTATCTGATATTCCAACTAGAATGTTATCCACCATACAGAGGTGGAGAATAAATATATCCTTTTTAGATTTGCCAGATTATTACCATAATTTAGAAGTATTCTTTGTAGCCAAACATTCTACTATATGTATGTTTGATAATATTTATGATTGGTGGTTAAATACTAAAATAGAATTGAAGGCTTTTTTCATCAGTTGGAGAAAGCACAGAGCTAATTCCCATTATTTAAAGTATTTAAATTATAGAAATCAGCTGTATAAACTTATGTCTTTTCCACCAAGTGACCATACAATATTTAAATCACAAATTTCTGAGATAAAATGGCAGATGAAAATGTACCAATATGATAGGGCTAAATCTTTAGAAATGGAGTTTAGATTTGGAACACAAAAATATCCTCCTTCTGACCCTTATAAAGCACGAATAGATAAAACTGTAATGTCTAGCCTATGTAAACCTGATGGAAGAATAGTGGATACAGATGCAGAAATGTTGCTGATAGTGCAGCAATATGTTTTAGAGATGTTTGCTGACACCAGAAGCCCTAATACAGATAATTTGACAAATATGTTTTTGGCACCATTACCTCAGGTGGAAGAGTCTATGACACATCTTTTAACACAACCTATTTCTTCACAAGAAGTTGAGGAGGTTATCAAACACTTAAATCTAGGTACTTCTCCTGGGTTAGATGGTATTCCCAATGATTTTTATACAAAATGTGTTTCATATATGAGTTATTTTTTACCGTTGGTATTTAACTACATGTTGACTTCCACTTTACCTTTCAAAGAATTTAAAACTTCTCTTTTGAGTTATAGCTATAAAAAAGGAGATAAGAAGTTATTATTTAATTGGAGACCTATTAGTCTCCTTAATAGTGATTATAATATTTTAGCCAAAATTTTGCATACTCACCTGGTACAGGTAGCTGATTCACTAATTCATCCAGCTCAGACCTGTGCTATTCCCTATAGGAAAATTCAACATAACTTACACCTTTTAAGGGAACTTTTTGAGGCTAGTAAAATAAGGAATTGTACCGGTTTAGTGGTAGCTTTAGACCAGGCTAAAGTCTTTGATAAGGTTAGGCATCAGTATCTTTTTCATATACTGTTACAATATGGTATGCCTAAACAGTTTGTGCAGTGGGTTACTCTTTTTTATAACCAGACTGCTATAATCCCGATAGTCAATGGTCTTTTCGGAACAGAAATCAGGCTTGGTGGGGGTTCACCAAGGCTGCCCATTAAGACCCCTGCTCCATGCTTTTGTGTTAGATCCAGTTATTTGGCAAATTCACTGGGATCAGCATATAATTGGTCTTTTGCCTGTGCCTGTGTCAGAAACTGAAAATGTTACAGCATATGCTGACAATGTGACTTTATTAATGAAGGATATTATTTCCCTTAAAAAGGCACTAGAAGTTTTTCATTATTTTGGGCAATTTTCTGGTGCACAGCTTAATATGGAGAACAGTTTTTTTTTTTTTAGATCCAACACAATCTAGTAATATGCATTGTCTGGGAATTTCATTTTCTGCTTCCCCCCAGAAAATGTTAGGTATCTGGTTTGGGCATGGAGATATGGCAACTTATAACTGGGAATAGCAGTTGGTTCTGGGTGAAAGTAAAATTAATCTGTGGAAGCAATGGAAATTCAGGAAAAAAAACATATCATGATCATTAAAACATTTTTATTACCAGTTTTTCTTTATTTAAGTTACCTCTATCCACCACTGGTTAACTTAGAGACAAGATTGTATAGTTTATTTTTTCAAATGGTGTGGGGAAATAGGTTGAATCCTGTCAAGAGGGACATTACATATCTTCCCATTAAACGGGGGGTTACATATGGTGAATCCTTTGGCTTTTTATCACTTGATTTTTGTTATTTCCTTCTTTTAATTATCTATGGAGTTTGGCCACTATGACATGACAAAGGTGGATACAGTTTCTGTGGAAACCATATTTTCAGAAATGGACTTTACTGCCTCCTAAGATTTTGGCTTCAGATAGTCTTCCAAGTTATGGGATTTCCTCTTTAAAGAAATTACAACAATGGAACGTGTTGTTTCAAAAATTACTTTCATAAGATAGAAAAACCTTTTATGCTTGTATAGTATATGAAGTACAACAAGTATTGTTTCTTTTCCCGGAATGTCTTCCCACCAGAATGGCTTTTGCCTTGCATAAATTAACAGACTTTAGATTACCAGTACAGATATGGGATACTGTGTGGATTTCTGCTCAAGGGAGATTAGGAGTTAGAGGGAATCTTAAATATAAACTGCAGTCTGACAGGTATTGCCTTAAGCCCACATGTATTAATACAGAGGAAAATCAGTTACATTTTTTCCTAGAATGTGCCGATAGTACATAATTTTGGAGTGAGGCAGCTATTAAATGGAATATGCATTTTTTGACTTTGCTTTCACATAATACCTTAATTTTAAGAGATTATACATGGGGTTTGGAAAAAATTTCATAAAAGTACTTTGAATGTTTTTTTTTTTGCATATATTCAATACTTTTTGTGGCAAGCCAGATGTCAATGTCTTACAAGAGCAGCAAGTTATGCATTGTATCATAATTTCACAAATTGAAGCAGGTATGTTACAAGTTAAAGAAAAAGATTCTTATAAATTTTCTGCAGAAAAACTTGTTCAATTTTGGAGATATTTTCCATTTTGAATGACTTTATATATAATTTACTGTGTTGAAAATTTTTCTTTTCTGTATATATTTGATGTTACCATTTATATGAGCGATTGTTTTGATGAAATTTCAGTTTTCCTGTGATGTTATGTTTATTTTGCTTAATAAACTTCCCCTACTCTTTTCAATAAGTGCCATGGGATCTTTAACATCTACCTGAACTACCACCAATCCAGGCAGATGGGACCTCGGTTTAATGTCTCACCCAAAAGACGGCGGCTCAGAAGTGCAGCACCCCTCTCATGCTGCACTACAATGTCAGTACTGGGATATTAACCCAAGTGCCAGATATGGGAACTGAACCCACAGCCCTCTGATCTTCTGGCCTCAAAGATGAGTGTGCCTACTGAGCCACTGACATCCAGCTGTCTTCTTTGATTGGCCAAGTGAGACTGAGCTGGAAAAATTTGAGCTCAAGATGATGAGTACTTTTCACAAGAGTGAGTTCCAAATGGGATTCTTGGCACCAGCTTTGTATCAGATGTAGCTGGCATTGAGGATTTGTGGGGGCATTTTTTTGTATTAAATTTTAAAAAAGTATGTAATTTCTTTGAACTCTTGGTCAGTGTCCAAGCAGCAATGCGAAAGTGTGAGCAGACGAGTGTGCGAGTGGCAAATGGCTGAGCAGAAAGCCATGTTTCAAAAGGTAAACAATCATTTATTTTATCTCTTTCTTCCATGGGTCCCCTTCCCCATTGGCAACCATCCCCAGCCACCCGTCCAGCCCCATACCCCGATGTCAGGCAGCAACCCATCTTCCCCCATGGATTACACCCATGGCAGGGTGGTGAGGAACCTGCCTAGCTCAACTGACCTTGACCAGGATCCAGTTCACAGACAGCCATTTGGGGTCAGGGCCAGCAGTGGGCAGCAGGCAGCTGTTTCATCCTGCATGACTGGTGGGACCATTTTTCACATTTACTCCCTTATGTGAGTGGGGTGTGCAATGATGCCAGTGGAGGGGCACACACACATCTGCAAATGCTCCTCCCAGTGCCTGTCCCATCTCAGCTCCTCTATGCAGCATCAGTGCACTGCCCCTCCAGCCTCTGCTAGGGGCCAGACACATGCTGACCATTGGGGTCCCCTTCCCCAAAGAGGGAGAGCAGTCCCTCAGATGCTCTATTCCTCTCCTCCCCTGCCAACCCCCGGTAGCCTGTGCCCACTTCCGAACATGGGTCACTGGCATAGCACAAGGTAAAGCATCCAGCACCTCAGCCCTCAGCACCACTGAGCCGGCTGGTAAGCAGACCTTTTTAAAATACTTTGGGTTGTTTCTGCAGAGTAGTGAAGCATTTATAAGATGAGGCAGAGGAGAATAGAGAGTGTCCTTGTGAGGTGATTGCCAGAATGTGAAAGTACGACAATAGTGCTGGTGGAGATGATGACAACAGTACTATAAAGATAAATTTGTGGTCCACAAGCTTATCAGTATAGCACAGACATCATCCCTGATTTATTCATATAGTTGCCCTGATAAACGTGTTTATTAGAAGCCTTCAGAGTCCACACCTGTTTGATAAATATTTGAATATGTGTATATATAGTGGCTCGGTAGCATCATTATATTTAGGGTTGAGCAGCGGTTTCTATGTTAAATCTCAAATTTTGCACTTTAATAACTTTGCAACCATTCAATAGATTCACACAATATTTTGCATGCACAGTCTTGGTGGGTAGGTTTCTTGATGTGCCATTTTTGTTCCAGTCAGATCTTAAGATTGGGAGATGTGGATAGCAGAAAACGTAAACAAAATCGCTGTTTTTTGCAGTTCTTTTTTCCTTTTTATCATTGTCTTGTACCTGGAAGGTTTGGAGTTTTGATCTGAAATGCTCAGAGTAGAAAGGGTTTTGCCCACAGACATGCCTTTCACAAGTTTGGTGAATAAATATTAATACATTGCAAAGTTACTACATTTTAAAATTTCAGTTTCTGAACATGCCAGGTAAGCACTTCAGGATAGATGTTTGGAATTAAGAAATAATTTGACCATATGAAGAAGGATTCTTTTACCATATGGACCAATCATTTCTCATTAGGAGAAATCCTTTCTTGTTTGCCACCATCTTATATCTGTTTTTTTTCCAATGAAAAAAATGTCAAAACCCACAAAAATAACATTCTGCAGAGAGACAAATACATGTATCTTGCTTATCAGGCCCCGATTAGATGGATTCTGCACTTAACTGTTTGAAAAATACACCCCCATTTTTTTTTTATATATTTTAAATCCTTTTTCATGACTAACATCTGCTTTTTCATATGGGCTTTTTCATTCATACTATAAAGGATCCCTACATACAGAAAAATATTTTGGACTTAATTTTTTGCATGTTTTTCATATGGTCTTTTTTGTTCATATGAAAAAGGATCCCTTCATACAGAAAAGGATTTTGGACTTAGTTTTTTTACAAATCTTTTTTTCATTTAAAGGGATCCTTTATTTGTATGATATTTTCGCTCAAATGAAAAAGGATCCTTTCATACAGAAAAGGATTTTGGACTTAGTTTTTTTTTCTGATTCTTTTTTTTTTCATATGAAGGGATCCTCTTTTGTATTATATTTTCATAGAAATGAGAAAGGATCCCTTCATATGGAAAAATAATTTGGACTTAGCTTTTTTGCAATTCTTTTTTTGTTTAAAGGGATCCTTTTTCATTTCCTTTTTTTGTTTGATACAGAAAAGGATTTCTTGAAGTAAAAACAGATATCAAATGCCATCCCTATAATTATTTTATTTTTCCCTGGTATCCTGTGGCACCCCCCACCCTCTGATCACCATCCTACTAATTATTTTATTTTTCCCTGGTGATTAGTAGTGCCACCACCCTCTGACCACCATCCACATGATTATTTTATTTTCCTCAGTGTCTAGTGATGCCCCCATCCCCATAATTATTTTATTTTTCCCTGGCGTCTAGTGGCACCTCCCACCCTCCGATAGCTGTTCCCATGATTGATTGATTTTTCCCTGGTGTCTAGTGGTGCCCCCACTCACCCCCATAATTATTTTTTTCCCTGTTGTCAACTGGCATCCCCCACCCTTCAACTGCCATCCCCCTAATTATTTTATCTTTCCCTGGTGTTTAGTGGTGCCCCCACCTTTTGATCACCATACCCATAATTATTTTATTTTTCCCTAGTGTCTAGTGGTGCCCCCCCAACTGTGTTCCACAATGAGCTGCACCACTCCACCAAGGTACAGGGTGCTCAGTGACAAAACACCAACCATGTAAAATATAAAGTCCCCCACTCACTCAATAAACTGGAAGTCCATGCACTGTATTGTGCAAAACACTTTTCCAACTTTATTCAATGCAGTTTAAAAAGACACAGAGGGCCCAAGAGAATAAAAAAAACTCCTAACGTTGTTGTGAATGGATAGACGTGAAGTAATTTAAATGCTGATCTGTAGGAAGAATATGTAAGATGCCTAAATGATACCAGAAAACAGATATTTTTCAATCCGTGTTGTTCTGTACACAAATAAAAATCCCAAAGCATCAAACCCAGCACAACACATCATGGGTATGCAAATATGGGATTAGGTGCAAGCAAATAGGAAATATTTTAACTGTTACTAAATTCTGTTTGACATCTCATTTCTCATACCCAAGGAAACTAGGTTTTGAGTTTTACTGGAAAACCTGGAAAAATTCTAGAATTTTAACTGCCTGCACACTAGTAAAAGCAAAGAATTTCACAGAATTTTGCATTTTATACCTGATTTTATGAGCTTTTAGAAGCAGCAGATTTGGGAGAGGAACTGGGAAATGCAGGTACAGTTTCCTTTCCCCCATCACTTACTTGAAAACTGATACAGGTAACTTGGAGGGGCCTGTGACCTGTGAAAGCAGATTCAGCTGTGCCCCAGCTCCATTTTGAGCTTTTAAAAGCAGTAGATTTGGGAGAGGAACAGGGAAAGCAGCTACAGCTTCCCCTCCTCCCATCACTTACCTGCTAACTGAGACAGCTAACTGGGAGGGCCTGTGACCTGTAAAAGCAGAGTTGGCTGTGCCCCAGCTACATTTTGAGCCTTTAAAAGCAACAGATTTGCATGAGGAACAAGGGAAAACAGCTGCAGCTTCCCTTCTACCCATCATTTAACTGCTAACTGAGCCAGCTAAGTGGGAGGGGCCTGTGACCTGTGAAAGCAGAGTCAGCAGTGCCCCATTTTGAGCTTTTAGAAGCAGCAGATTTGGACAAGGAACAGTGGGGCCAGAATCTGAGGAGAGGTGGCAGCGGATTATGGCATGCAAACACAAAGTCAAATTGCCCTTCCACCTGCCCCTCCACCCACCCTCCCTTGTCTAGACCTAAATATATACAGGCAATACAATTTGACTGACACCTGAACTTCCTGTCAGGGACAGGAAGGGTCGGAATAACAAGTCACACTGATTTGCTTGTAATCCTCTCCCACTCTATTAGGAATCAGGGAAGCAGGGCTAAGCAAAGCCCAGAAGTACAGATAAGTAGGGGGGGAAGGAGGAGAGAGGAAAGGTAAGAGTGGAGAGAATGAAGAAGAAAGAAAGAAAGAAAGAAAAGAAAGAAAGAGAGAGAGAGAGAAAAAGAGGATGATGGGAGTAGTGAAATGCAGTGGCTGTGGGAAAACTGTCTTCAGGAGGATCTTCTGGATGCTATGGGGTTGCCCCATCTGTATGCACCTTGCTGGGCTCAGGGAGGTTGCTAGTCTCCAGGCAAGCTGACTCAGATTCAGGGAGCCTCCTCTCTCACCCAGGGAATACCAAGTCTGCATCCATTTCCTCAGAGATTGCCAGGAAGGAGAAGAGGTGGGCTCAGGGAAGGTGATGGAGGTGGGGCAGAGGCACATCCTCCAGCTGGTGCAACTACAAAACTCCTACACATTCTTAAAGGGGCAGAAAGGTCCCACAGTGACACGCAATGTAGTGACCAGGGAGGATAAGTGGGTCCTTCAGTAGGCAGCCCCAAGGATGGGTGGCAGGGGAAGGAGAAGGAAGCAAACCCTGGTGAGGGAATCCATCATCTGGGGGATAGAGTTGGGGTTGGGAAATGAGGGAGAGAGAGGGAGGGAGGTAAAGTGCCTACCTTGATGAATGGCTTGGAGAGAGTGAATCCTGAGGATTGCCAGGGAGGTAGCAAGGAGTGGGGAGCTAGATGTCATAGTTCATCTCAGGACAAATGACTTGGCAAGGGGTGAGGCAGGGTTAGAGGTAGTGTAGGAGGAGTTTAGGGAGTTGGGCAGGGGTCTTGGGCAGGACGCATGCTCTGTGGCCTTCTTAGAGGTTCTGCCTGTCATCAGCAAGGGGGAGGCTAGGGAACGTCACATCAGGGACTTTAATGCATGGTTGAAGGAATGGTGGGGTGAGCAGGGGTTCAGTTTCATTAGGAACTAGGATGCCACCTGGAGGGATAAGGGCCTTTACTAAAGTGACTGCTTGCATCCAGCCAAAGGGAGAACTGTGGTCCTCAATGAGTTGTTTAAATGCTTCATTGGCAAGCATTTAAACTAGCCAATGGCAGAAGCAGAAAGAGGCAAAAGAACAAATACTGCCCTCCTCCACAAGCTCAAGAAACAAGCAAAGAATTCAAAAAGAGAGAGAACACTCGACAAGGGGTAAACAACAATGAAGGTCAAAGGATACAAGGCAAGAATAAACAAAAAAACATAGTGGACAGGAAAAGGGAGGGCAGAAGAGAAAAGAGATAAAGGGTGGCAGCATAGCATAGAAAGCTATATGTACAAATGCAAGAAGTCAAAACAACAAGGTTGCAGACCTGGAGGCCACCATGCAAGAAGTGAACCTGGACCTGGATCTGGTCACCATCAGGGAGACCTAGTATAATGCAAACCATAACTGGGAAGTAGCCATTCCAGTATATACACTGTTCAGAAGGGACAGAGTAGGTAGAAAGGGGGTGGGGGAGTGGCTCTATATGTCAGGGATAACATAAAAGTCACAGAAATACGGGGGGAGGAGGGAGGTGAGAAGATACTGTAGGTCCCTTTGGAAAGAAGGAAAGAGTCCGCTATTAGAATAGGAGTGATCTACAGACCTCCAACACAAGGAGAAGATGTTGATAAGGAAATGGTGAAAGCAATCCAGAAGATGGCTTGCAAGGAGGAGGTACTGATAGTGTGAGACTTCAGTTTATCGGACATGGATTGAAGTCTCCCCACTGCAGCTACAACCAGGAGTAGGTACATCCTGGACTCTATGCTAGGGGAGTTCATCAGGTAATTAGTGTTGGAACCCACTCACAAAGTGGCACTTCTGGACTGTCAAATAGGGACAGTGTAACTGACTTCAGAGTGGGGGACCACCTGGGAAACAGTGACCACCATATAGTGTGGTTTGAGGTAAGGACCTGTTCAGAATCGAATTACACAAGGTTGAGGGTTCTGGACTTCAGGAAAGCAGATTTTAAGAAAATGGGAGAATGCCTGAGTGAAGCCCTGGTGGGTAGAGGAAAACTGGGGGGAAGTCGAGGAAAGGTGGGCAAAAATAGAAGAGGGAATTAGATAAGCTAAAAACCTTTGAGTAAGGTAAGTGAGCAAGGACAAGAAGAAAAGAGACCACTGTGGTTCTCTGAGAAAGTAGTAGATAAGGTAAGAGCAAACAAAAAAAGTAATTTAAAACATACAAAAAAATGCAGGAGGAGGGGGATAGGGAGGTTTACCAAGAGAAACGAAGGGAGGCAGGGAAGGCAGTTAGAAGCATAAAGGCACAGAGGACTGCTAAGTCAGTGAGAAAGGGAGATAAAACACTTAGATACATAAGTGAAAAAAGGACAAAGAAGGATGATAGTAAGACTGAAAGGGGAAGGAGGGTGCAGTATGGAAGAGGACCACCCAAAAAGTGGATATATTAAACAACTAGTTCTGTTCAGTATTTCCGGAGAGGGGGAAGGAAATGGGCAAAGGGTAAAGGGCAATGGTATAAAGGGATGGGAAGAGGACACAAAACCATTTACAGAATAAAGAGTGCTTAGGGAACCTATCAAAGATAAAAGTAAACAAAGCAATGGGGCCAGCCGAGGTGGCCCCCCAGGATACTGAGGGAAACTGAAAGAGGAGCTAGTTGCACTTCTGACATCTCTTTTC
Source organism: Neoceratodus forsteri (assembly GCA_016271365.2). Lineage (NCBI taxonomy): Eukaryota > Metazoa > Chordata > Ceratodontiformes > Ceratodontidae > Neoceratodus > Neoceratodus forsteri. The sequence goes on along the minus strand of CM028132.1, from coordinate 227,481,311 downwards.
AACATGTCATTAAAAACAGGGAAGGTACCAGGGGACTGGAGGAGGGCAGATGTAGTCCCACTTCACAAACATGGAAATAGGGAGGAGGCAGGATATTACAGGCCAGTCAGCCTAATACCAGTGCTAGGCAAGGTAAAGGAAACACTATTAAAGGAAAGAATTGGGGAATGACTAGTTACGAATAACCTGCAGGATTACAGGCAGCATGGATTCACAGTGATAGGGCCCTTCCAGACAAACTTGATTGAGTTCTTTGATTGGGTGACCAGAGAAGTGGATCAGGGGGAATGGTAGATGAAGCCTACCTGAATTTCATCAAGGCCTTCAACACTGTTCCACATAGAAGGCTGTTAAACCAGCTGGGAAACCTAGGAGTAGGTCCTATTGTAGTAAAATGGGTGGAAAATTGACTGGGCAACAGGAGTCAGAGGTTGGTGGTAAACGGCAGTCACTCCAGAGTAGGCAAAGTGTCCAGTGGGGTACCACAGAGATCAGTACTAGGGCCGATCTTCTTCATTGTGTTCATCAGTGACATTGCAGAAGGGCTTGAAGGGAAAGTATTCCTGTTCACAGATGACACGCAACTCTGTCACAGAGTAGAAGTACCAAGAGGAGTCGAAACATGAGATGTGATCTAGAAAAGTTGGAGGAATGATCAAGGGCTTGGCAGCTGGGTTTTAATGCAAAGAAGTGCAAAATAATGCACTTGGGGCATGGGAACCTGAGGGCAATGTACAAAATGGGAACAGAGGTATTAACAGTTACAAAGTAGGAAAGGAACCTGGGTTGATGATTTCTGTTAACCAGAAGCTAGTGAAGCAGTGTGACAAAGCAATGAGGAAGGCTGGAATGATGTTGGGTTGCATCAGTAGGGTAATCAATAGCAGAATGAGGGAGGTAATAATACCCTTATACAGATCACTGATTAGGCCGCACCTCAAGTACTGTGTACAGTTCTGGAGGCCCCACCTCTGTAAAAAAATAGAGATGGTGGAGGCAGTTCAAATGAGGGCAACCAGTATGGTGCATGATCTGCATCAAAAGCCCTATTTGGTAAGGGCTCAAGGAACTTAACACGTACTGTACTCCCTGAAGGAAATGAGGTAAAGGGGGGATATGACAGAGACATTCAAATGCCTCACAGGCAAAAACATGGTACGGAAGGGAAGCATTTCCCACAGAAGAAGATGCTCAAGGACAAGGGGTCATGTTATGAAGTTAGAATGGGGGAAGCTCAGAGAAAATGTGAGGAAGTACTTCTTCACAGAGAGAGTGGTGGATATGTGGAACAGCTTACCGGCAGAGGTGGTGGGGGCAAAAACAGAGACAGGGTTCAAGAATGTATGGGATAGACACAGAGGGATTTTAGTGGTGGGGAGGAGACTAGAGACAGAGTATTCAAATCATGGGAAGATGGGGTGGTACCTGAGGACTGGAGGAGGGCAGATGTGATTCCCCATCATAAAACTGGGAGCAAGGCAGAAGCAGGAAACTACAGACCTGTTAGTTTGACCTCAGTGGTGAGGAAAATGATGGAATCACTTCTGAAAGAAAGAATTGTTGAGTACCTAGAGGCCAGCGGGGCACAGGACCCAAAGCAGCATGGATTCACAGCAGGAAGGTCATGTCAGACGAATCTAATCGATTTCTTTGACTGGGTGACCAAAGTAATAGACCAGGGAGGGGCTGTGGATATGGCCTACCTAGACTTTAGCAAGGCATTTGACATAGTCCCACAAAAGATTAATAATCAAGTTAGCCAGCCTGGGAGTGGGTCCCAGGGTGGTAGCCTGTAGCAAACTGGCTACACAATGGATACAGAAGGTAATAGTGAATGGAACACATTCTGAAGAAAGGGGGGTTACCAGTGGAGTACCTCAGGGCTCAGTACTGGGTCCAGTCCTCTTTAACGTCTTTATAGGTGACATTGCGGAGGGTCTGGAAGGAAAGGTATGCCTCTTTGTGGATGACACAAAGATCTGTAACAGAGTTGATACACAAGGGGGGTTAGAAAGGATGAGAAGGGACTTGGCAAGGTTGAAGGAATGTTCAGACATATGACAACTTAGATTCAATGCAAAGAAGTGCAAAGTAATGCACCTGGGAAATAAAAATCCAGGAGAAGAGTACACAATAGCAGGGGAGGTAATAACGACAACAGTAATGGAAAGGGATCTGGGTGTAGTCATATCAGATGACCTAAAGGTGGGTAAGCAATGTGAGAAGTCTGTAAGGAGAGCCAGGGGGATACTGGGATGCATAGGGAAGGGCATCACAAGTAGAAAAAGGGAAGTGGTTATCCCTCTGTACAGACAGTTGGTGAGACCCCATCTGGAGTACTGCGTGCAGTTTTGGAGACCACATCTATGCAAGGACATAGACCGGATGGAAGCAGTCCAGAGGACGTCAACTAAAATGGTGCAGGGTCTACATCAAAAACCATATGAAGAGAGACTGAGAGAGCTTAATATGTATACCCTTGATGAAAGGAGGGATGGGGGGACATGATAGAAATGTTTAAATACCTCAAAAGGGAATCAACAAAGACCAGGAGGGTAGCATCTTTCAGAAAAAGAGATGTATAAGAACAAGGGGGCACAATTTAAAGTTAGAGGGGGGATGGCTCAGGGGTAATGTGAAGAAATTATTTTTCACGGAGAGAGTGGTGGACACATGGAACCCCCTTCCTGGAGAGATTGTGGGGTCTAAAACAGTGGGGGAATTCAGACATGCATGGGACAGACATAAAGCAATTACAGTGGGGGGGTTGCAGGAAGTAAGCTGTTGGTTAACTAGAATCTGCAGCTTAACCAATAGGTAGGGAAATGGGCAGACTGGGTGGGCCAAGCGGTCCTTATCTGCCATCAAAGTCTATGTTTCTATGTTTCTATGAGTAGGATCTGTGGTGACACTATAGGTAGGGAAAATAGGGCAGACTGGGTGGGCCACCAGATCCTTATCTGCCAACAGAGTCTATGTTTCTATGATCAGTAAATCTATAGAACCTGTAGTTTTTTTTATAATTGCTTCCTGTACTATTTTTAGTTTGCTTCATTTAATGCTCTGTATATTAAGCCTTCTTTCATTCTGATTATTTATATACATACAAAAAGAATGGCAGTAAAATCCCAGTAAAGTCTGGAAATTTGACATGCTGAACAATCACCACTGCAATTCCCAGAATTTCACATCTTGATAACAGAATTTCATTACTTTAATCACTGTAAATCAGTGGCCTTGCTCATACCTCACTGCAGTCAACTTACACACACTAAATGTAACAATAATCATTAAAATCTACAAGAAAGAGAAGAGAAGAGGGAAATGATTTCCATTGTTTGTGTGTGTGTGTGTGTGTGTGTGTGTGTGTGTGTGTGTGTGTGTGTGTGGTGAGCCCCAAATGCATAGTGGGTTTGCAAATCAATTGTGTGTGTGTTGTGTGTCTGTGTGTGTGTGTGTGTGTGCACGCGCAGGAAATGGGTATGCTGACTAGCAAATTCATTAACTTTTTTCTACTAAAATCTGAAAGCATAAGATACAAAGTATCTGTATGAAGGGAAAAACTATAGAATTCAGAAACACCTGTAGCTGTCTGAACAAACTACAGAATTTAAGATAGCATATGGCTGCAATACTGTTTTCACATGGGCAGCTGGAAGAAAGGAATGAAATCCAGCAATGGTAAAAGCAATCCTTAACTAAAGCCAACACCTAGGATTCCAGAGTGCTAAAGCAGAATCCCATAATGATGAACAGGTACAGTTAACTGAGCATCCTGAAAGTATTTGTACGCAATAAGACATGAAGGGATGTGGGTTGTTGCCTGATAGGAGCACACCCCCGGTGTGTAGTAAGGCATGAGGCTCTTGCACCAAGTTCCTTTAGCACCCGGGAAGTGCTGTTATCAGGCAACAATCCACACCCCAGGAGTGTATTACTGCTCTTATAAAATAGGTCCGAGAATAAAATGCAAAAAATTAAAATTAATCAAATAATAACTATAGTAAAAATAAAAAGATTTTAACTGCTTTTGTGCTACCTGTGACAAAGTACTTTATCTATAACTGCCACTAAAGATTTCTCTTGTATCTTTATCAAGCTGTCCTGCTCCTTATAGCTGTTGTGTTGTAGCCTCCTCATGATGTTCTCCTTGCTCTCCCCTGCTGTTACTTTTCATAATTTATCCCCTTACAAAATCACCCCTGCTGTCAATGTGTTTGATTCTTATTGGGGGTACAGCACTGGAGCATCATTTCAGTGCACTCATTGCAGCATTGCTGAAAGCCGCCAACTCTGAGTACTTCCAGTTTCAGCAGTCATGATGACCACTTTCATTTGACTGAGGTAATTCACTTCTCATTTAACTAGAAAGACAAAACTGCTAGTTTAATTTTAAAAGGTGTGGACTGGTGTTGAAAATCACTCTAATATGTGAATAGACAGGAGGTGGTGTCAGCAGTAGTGCAGGCAGGAGAGTTGGGGGCAGCCTGTTGAATGACAGCAGGACAGAATGAATGCATCAGTGTACAGTGCTGTCAACTTGAGGCCATGGAATACTGTTCTCAAAAGAGAAAATGAAGAGAGTTTATTTCAGCATGTTACTTTTTTAAATAAAATGTTCTGTTTTAATCTGCCATGTCAATCAATCAATCAATCAATCAAGTCTTTATTTAACCAGGCGTTCATTGTTGAGCAGAAGCTCATTTGCAAGATGGACCTGGGTGGAGCATGAACAATTGTATACACAGTACAGGTCAGCACAGGTATTTACAAGGCAATACAGATAATACTCTTTACAGAAAGGAAGAAAAAGAAATTCATATGTACATAGAATTATACAGATATTGTACAGATTGCATGGTATTTACATACATAGAAGTGTCTATAGGAAGATAAAGCAGGTTATCTAAGGTTGCAGGAGGAAGTAAAGGAAGAAAACAAATAAAAATAAAAATATACACCAGGTAGCGGTGAAGGTAGGGGGGAAGGGAGGGAGGTAGGGGAAGAAAGGCTAGGAGGGCACGGTGCACAGAGAGGAGTTGGTAAAATGGGATGTAGAGAAGGTGGATGGAGAAAAGGAGTATGTGTGAGCCCCGGGATTGAATGCTATAAAGTACGGGGCATGGTAGGATGTCACAAAACAGGGTAGTGAGCTCCTATCCGAGGTTGGGAAAGGAAGAATAAGGGGATGGATGGGCCTAGTGTTGATAAGACAGGGGGATAAGAGAGAGAACAATTAGGCTGGTGAGGTGCAAGCTGGGGGGTCAGTACTTAAAATTGTGTCTAGGCGTGGCTATATACCAGTGCAGACACCAGTACTGGGTCTGAGTGGGTGAAGCAGGTACATACTTCTCTGATTATATGGAAATAAAGTGTCTTGAAGGCATTTATACTGACTAGAGTGCTTAATTTGAGGGTTTTTTTGTAGATCGTTCCATAAGGTAGGTAGCACAAAGCTTATGGCTGCCCTGCTGAAGCGGGATTTTGGTTTGGGTACTTTAAGTGCAATAGCTGAGTAACTTCTTAATGCATATTTCCCAATTATACTCAGGGGAAGACAGCAGGAGATATAGTAAGGCAGCTTATTAGAGATGGCTCTATAGGTCCAGAGAGCGGCGTTTCTGTGGCACCTGAACTTTAGTGATGTCCACACCACTGTTGCATATAGGGTACAGTGATGCATGTCGAAGGGGAGTCCCATTATAAGCCTCAGTGCTTGATGGTACAGTGTGTCCAGTTTAGCCTTGTAAGAGTTGGGGCATTGGCTGTAGAGGAAATCAGTGTAATCAACCAATGATAGGAAAATGGATTGGACCAGTTGTTTCTTGGCATCTCTGGTGAGAAATTGGTTGATTCTAAAAAACAGTCCAAGCCTTTGCCGAAGTCGTTTTAGCAAGTCCTCGATATGTTCAATGAAGCAGAGTCTTTGGTCTATCCAAACTCCCAGATACTTGAATTTTGTAACAAATTCTAGTTTTTCACCTAGAACTGTGGTAATCTGGGGAACTGTCCCACTGGACACAGGGTTAGCTGTACAGATAAAAGGGGAGAGGACCGTCGCTTTAGTTTTTTTGGCATTAAGGAGTAGCTTTTTTTGGAGGAGTTGGCTTTGCAAAAGTTTGAATTCTGACTGTAGGTCATTGCAGGCAGCTTCAGGTGTTGGGCGACTCACGTAGAGAACTGTATCATCTGCAAATAGATGGATGTTGGCTTCTTTTATACAGAAGTTGATGTTATTAATGTAGATTGCAAAAAGTAAGGGCCCTAATATAGAACCTTGAGGCACCCCTCTTTGCAGAGTTTTTAAGGGGGACAGGCCTCCTTCGACTTCAACTTGTTGAAGGTGCCCTGTAAGATAGTTAGTAAACCAATGCAGAGAGGAGGGGTCCACACCTATGGTTTGAAGGGAGAAGAGGAGCAGACTATGGTCGACGGTGTCAAAAGCCTTGCTTAGTTCAAGGAAAACAGCACAAATAAAGTTTTTGCTCTCAAGATTACGCTGCCAGTCGTTAGTAACTTTGGCAAGGGATGAGATAGTGCAGTGTTTAGCTCTGAATCTGGACTGCATAGGATTTAGCAGTTCCCTAGACTCAAGGTGAGTCCTCAGCTGTGCATTTACAATTTTCTCTAGGGGCTTGGACAGGACCTGAAGGAGAGAAATCGGCCTGTAGTTATTGAGATTGCCAGGGTCACCTGATTTGAACAGTGGTATGACATGTGCTGTCTTCCATATCGGTGGTAAGGTGCCCTGAGACAGGGATAAGTTAAAAAGGTGGGTGACGGGTATTGCTAGTACGTGGTAGGCAATTTTTAGGAAGTAAGGGTCAAGGGTGTTGGCACCAGCACTTTCTCTAGTATCCAACTGAAGCAAGAGGTCCTCTACCTCTTTCAGTGGGGCAGGTTGAAGCGAGAAAGGCGGCGAAGCTATCGGAGTTTCAGGCAGTTGGCTGTCAGTCTAGGAGCGAAGTATGTTTGCAGGGGAGTTATCAAATGCCATGCCTGCAGTAGCAAAGTGGTTATTGAATGCATCAAGTATATCCATCTTTTCAGTTATAGTCAAGTTGCCAGAGGTAATCTTGGTTGGGAGTGAATTTCCTGGGGAGTGGCCTAGCAGATCATTGATGTGTTCCAGAGCTTGATTGGACTCTCTGTGGCAGAGTAGAGTTCGGATTTGAAGAAGGTGGCCTCCGATTCTCTGATTGCTTTGGTACATAAATTTTGTAGTCTCCTGAACTGGTTCCAATCCTCTGCAGTGTTCAGTCTGAGTGCTTTTTTCCCGAGCTTATCTCTTTCTAGAAGCAAGGACTTGATCTGAGGGATGAACCATTTACAGGTTTTGGTCCTAGTTTGAACTTTAATCAGGGGAGCATACTTATTAAGGGCTCTTGATAGAATGTTGGGGAAGATATTGTAAGCTGACGTAATTGTTTTGGCCAGGTAGAAATCTTGCCACTGAGGGGAGTACTTAAGCTCATTTAGGTAGGTATGTTCATTGAAGTTGCGCCTGTATCTCTTCATAGAGAACTTGCTGATGGGTGCTGGGTTGTTGGAGGATCTTACTCCCGCAATAAAACAATGGTCGCTGGTGTCTGAGAAGAAGACATCAGCGTGGGAGAAGAGATGAGGTTTGCTCACCATTAGCACATCCAAAAGTGTAATTTTACTGGGGTTCTTCATGTTTGGCCGTGTTGGTTCAGTAATAAGTTGCATCAGCCCATGTTCATCACAGAAGGATGCAAGGGGGGCAGCTGTGTTATAGAGCCAGTCAAAGTTGAGGTCTCCTAAAATAATAGTTTCTGGCAGCCCCTGTCCCAACTTGTCACTTAGATATGACAGAAGCTGTAGGCCAGCAGACAGTGGTCTGTAGCATCCTATTACGCAGAGTGCAGTAGTCTGTGTAATTTCCACTTTGAGAATTAGGCATTCGAATTCGATGGCCACAGATGCTGAGGATAAGCAGAAGGCAGAAAATTTGTCTTTAATGTAGATAGCTACCCCCCTCCTCTGGCATGCCTATCAGCTCTGAACAAGGCATGGTTGGGTATGTTTACTTCTCTATCAGTGGTGCTGGGTCTAAGCCAAGTTTCAGAAATCACAAGTATGTCAGGAGAGGTATGATTTACCCAGGTTTGTATTAAGGTTATCTTTTTAAGGAGGCTACATACGTTAATATGTAAGAAGATTATTTCTTTTAAATTTGCTAGTTCTGCTGGCAAAGCAATTGCTTCTGGGGGGCCAGGGTTGAGTTCTACGTTGCCTGAACATAGCAGGAGGATAAGTAGGATTTTTCTAAGAGCGCTAATTATAAGCTTGTAATTCCTGCCTTTCTCCCGTCTAGTAGATCTGATATTTTTAGGGACTGGAAAGTAGCCACCAAAGAAGAGCTGATCTGTTGTAGCAAGAGCTAGTACCCCTACCACAATAGGCAGGGAAGAGATAGAAGTCTGCATGGTGGGAGGTGGGCCTTGTGGTGGGAAGTGTTATAAGTACTCCTGGTATGTGTGGTCCAAGAGCAGGGTTCGAGGTATTGGTACTTGGAATCACGGAGGCAATTAAAGGATAAGTTGCCATGTGGTATACAGCACAAGGTGCCATTGTAGACCAAACATGATGGCAGTTCAGGTGTCCAATGCCGGGCAGCTGGTATCAGCAGAAAAGGGGCAGTATAAGGAGCCATATAGGGCCCAACATGATGGTACCTCAAAAAAGGAGCCACTCAATTAGCCCAGGGGCCAGTGGGGTTGCTGGATTAATGCAGCTTATCAGTAGCTTTCCGATCCAGGTCAACCCGAATTTGATAGCATTTAAAAATATTTAGTGGTGAAGGCACAGCCAAGGAGAGCATATGCATTTTAGTAAGGCGAGGCCCTGAGAGTTGGATCCTGTAGGCTGGACAGAGAAGAGGGGGATCATGAGCTAAATCTCTATTGGTGGGGCACTGTGCCAGGGGACGTGGACTAATATTTTGGCAGGAGCTACTGTACTGTATTTAATAATCAGTGGAGGTGGGGGAGGGGGTCGGTCGAAAAAGTTGCGGCAGTTGCCGTACCTTGTAGGGCCTTGGGTCCATGTCTGCAGTCTCGAGCATTGGCTAGAGGGGCACCGACCACCCGGTAGCTGGGAATCCTGTGGCTTAGGAGCTGGGAGCCTGGGTGGCAGTTCCTTGGCTGAGGGAGAGAAGGAAAGCGAGGATTAATAAAGGGCATTCATACAAAGGGTCAGACAGAACAGCGAGGAGTCCAAAATTTGCAGAACAAAAGGATGTGTATGGTACCAGCAATGCCAAAAGAGGTAGTGAGGAGTACTAGTAGGTGGTTGCACCCCATGATAGTTTGTTTGGTGTTGCAGGCCTGCTTAACTGCCAGCTGGTTTATAGTTGGAAGGGTATATAGTCGAATTAGGGTGAGGTCCCTAACAATAGGGCAGGTAGAGCAGTAATTGAGAGGAGTTAGATGGAGTGGCTTGAGAAAAGATTGAGAGCAAAATGTGTGATCCTGTGGGTGGGACTGCTTTAAAAAGGGCCGGTGAGAAAGTGGGTCAAGTCAGGTATTGAAGACAGGGAGGCCAACAGCATGAAAATGTGCAGCAGTGGAGTGACCAATCTGCTGCTAGGCTGAGGAAGGGGTGGAGGAAGGGTCTATTTAATACTGTGAGGAGGAGGGGGGGGGTGGGTGAAAAAATTCAGTCCAGAACAAAGCACAGAAAGAGATTTCCCTGAGATCAGGAAGTGCCAGGCATTGGAAAATCAGCCAAGGAGTAAAGCTGCCAATCAGTGCCTGGTTCCTCCACTGGGCATCCAGTCAAAACAGTGGCATTCAAAACCACGAGTTTCAGAGGTCCGGTGCATACCTGAATCTGTCCGGGGGTCAGTCGGGTGGTCTGTTAGCTGTGGCCTGCTCAGAGAGAGCCAAGGCCACAGGAGCAGCTTGGGAAGCCCACAGATGGGCTGTCTGAATCTGTCTGGGGGTCAGTCGGGTGGTCTGTTAGCTGTGGCCTGCTCGGAGAGAGCCAAGGCCACAGGAGCAGCTTAGGAAGCCCTCAGATGGGCTGTCTGAATCTGTCCGGGGTTCAGTCAGGTGATCTGTTAGCTGTGGCCTGCTTGGAGAGAGCCAAGGCCACAGGAGCAGCTTGGGAAGCCCGCAGATGGGCTGTCTGAATCTGTCCGGGGTTCAGTCGGTTAATCTGTTAGCTGTGGCCTGCTCGGAGAGAGCCAAGGCCACAGGAGCAGCTTTGGAAGCCTGCAGATGGGCTGTCTGTGGGACATGTGCTTGCTACTTTTGAGTTGAGATGGTTCTTTACTTTGAAGGTTGAAAGTAATAATTTTTGTAGTTAGGAATGGTAATAGGTATTAAATGTGTTAAGATGACCCTAATCTTACAGTATTGCAGAAATCCAACTTCCAGTATCCACCCAGCATCCCTCACCCTTCTGAACAATGGCATAGGGCTAGGGGCTAGGTAAAGTGTAATAAAAAAGGAGATCAGTAATAACAGCCCCTCCCCACCAGTCACTAGGCAGATAGTTCTATAGTCGCATAGGACTTATTTTCAGATGCATGTATCAAGTTTAAATGAAATAGCTATAGACACATGAAGTTATTGAGTTATGTTCCATGTTTGGTCTATAATCCATGGGGAAACCCATCCAGGAACTCTGAATGTAAAACAATGTTGTTTTCTTTATAATTCCAACCACTACAGTTGTGTTAAAATAACTTTATGTATGTTCATGAATGTTTATGTGAAAAATCAATAAAAACTTTTAATTATGAAAAAACAGTGCTAACATGGCTACCAGAAAATCTTTTCAAAAGTTTGGCAGACGTAGATATGTGAGCTGAGCTACATCCAGCTTGCCACAAAAGAACCACCTTCAGGGTTGTTGTCTTATAAGGATATGGGTCCTGATTAATCAAGACACAGAAAACTCTCTATCCATTTTTAACTATTGTTAAAGTATTTTTTATCTTCTTGAGAGGAAAGAGGCAGTTATTTAGATCTTGATCGGAAAGAAAAAAAGTAAGTAAGGTGCCTAAAAGTTTACAAGAAGGTAGATACTTTTAAGCTCATGTGGTTTCTGTAAATGGAAATGCAGTGGAGAGCCTCACACCCAGCCCAAATTATCATGGTATGCAAACCCATGTGTCTCTGTGGGGGAGGGGGTGCAATGACTACAAAGTGTTTCAACTGGTTGTACGTTCTGCTTTCCATCTGACTACCCAGTCCTCACCACATACATACTAAGCATAGCACTAATCTTTAAAATCTGCACAAAAAGGGGCCACCTGATGGCCCCATGTGTGGTACATCATTCTTCCCTGCAGGTGACCTGAGTTCAGGAACAAGCCCAGGAAGCTGGCTGGGTGCTGCAGAGGCTGGGGAAATTATGGTATGTGGCAGCACTCCCCATTCAGGGAGGAGTGTGTTGGATTCTACCACACTGGTGACCCCTGCGGTGGGCCAGGTAGTTTGCTCCACTGCAGGGGATGCTCATGAAATGTCTGCGCCTTCATTGGCTGTCCCTGATATCAGGAGAGGTGGGAGGGAGAAAATGAAAAGAGCAGTGGTGGAGGCTTTGTGAAGCCCTGCCTCCTCTCCCAGTCCATGCCATCACCTAGACTCAATCTTCTGGATTTGGAGTCTGAGGGAGGATGGCCCTTCCACTTCTATCCCTGCCACAGCGGAAATCAATGAGAGATTGTGGCAGATAGGTCAGGGGAAGGCAGATGGCAGGTTGGGGGGAGCAGCAGGGACAGGACTGAGAGCTGCCTGCACAACTTGTAGGAAAAAAGCTTTATTGGAAAAAAGAAAATGCACAAAAGAGTATACATGACTACATGAGACAATGCAAGTATAGGTTGCTGTCAAAAATTATAATGAACAATGCTTGTTGGGAGGAGATGTGGAAGGGTAGAGAGGACCAATGAAGAGATTAGAACAATAACCCCTTGCTATAGCGAACATCACTATAGCAAATAATCGGATATAACGAATGGGGACTGTGGCTCATGACCAGGGCCCCAATTTTTCTGCGGCACATCGGAGCAAAGTTCTGCGGCAGGGTTCTCATTTGTCGCAGAACTTCTGTGGCACTCAACACCAATTTCTGCGGCAATTCTGCGGCACATTTTTAACCATAATTTTTCCTTTTTTTGATTTTTTTGCCATATCTGACACAATGCACGCTCGTAACACAGTCATTTTATGGGTGTTTGTCACCAAATTTTCAACATAGCCAGTTTAAGACCTCTGCTCATGAACAGTATCACTGTGATTTTATTAATCTGTCCGGAACATTGATTTCTACACGACTGCACCATTCTGCGCTACAAGGGTGGAAACACATTTTGGGTGAGATGTGAAAATGACAGCTATACTACTCATAAGACAGTGTGGTGAAATGGCAATGTTGAAACTCTGGAGTGAAAATATTGAAATTTCACGAACTACGAGACCTGCGTAGGAACTGCATAGCATACCGCTCGTTAAACCAGTCATTTTGAATTTTTTCACCAAATTTTCAACATAGCCATTTCAAGACCTCTGCTCATGAACAGTGTCACTGTGATTTTCTTAATTTGTCCCGTACATTGATTTCGCACACCGAATGCGCCATTCTGCGCTACAAGGGTGGAAACACATTTTGGGTGAGATGTGAAAAATGACAGCTATACTACTTATAAGACAGTGTGTTAAAATGGCAATGTTGAAACTCTGGAGTGAAAATATTGAAATTCCGCGAACTTACGAGCCTGCGTAGGAACTGCGCAACAAACGCTCGTTAAACAGTGATTTTTTGGAATTTTGGCACCAAATTTTCAACATGGGGGTTTTGGGGCCTCTTCTCATGAATGATGTCACTGTCATGGTGGTATTCAGTCCTGAAGGGTGATTTCACAGTCACTCGCGCAGTCACTGCGCGAATCATACTGAGCCTGAATAACGCCATGACAGTGACATCGATCATGAGAGTCCCAAAACCCCATGTTGTGAATTTGCAAAATCCCAAAAATGCCTGAGATATGCAATAAAGTTGAACCCCTCCTATCTAGCCCATTATACAGCTTACCGGCATTTCCTCAGTTCGTGGTCGCCTTTGAAGAGTGCAGACGTGTTCCCGGTCCACCGAAGATCGTCGCGCGAGTCCGGAGGTAAGTATGGGGTGGGGGTGTGGGAGGCTGGGTGCACAGTGGGTGAGTGCGGGATGTGGGAGGGCTGGGAGATGCGCCGTGGTGCAGTTTTGTTTTACAGGAAAAAAAAAAAAGACATGGCGGGACCGCTTGCCACACTGGGGTGGGCTCCCAGCGTGCTGCACGACTTTGGAGGCGTTCAGCCGGCGAGATTAGGCACCCCTTCGGCAAAAAAAACAACAATTAGCCGTTGCCACGCTGGTGTGGTCCCAGCGTGGCACAACGCACTTTGAGGCGGCGTCAGCCGACGGGGGATTGGGCACCCCGTCGGCAAATGAAGCGGACGTTTGTTCCGCGGGTGGCCAAATTCCGCGGGTGATGGCAAATTCTGCGGATATTTCCGCGGTTTGCCGCATCCGCGGAATCGCGGAAAACTCGGGGCCCTGTTCATGACATTATCAGCTGTTTACTTAGTGCTGTCCTTGGCAAAGATTTGAAGCACATGGACAAAGATTATACAGTAAATGGAAATAAAAAATAATAAATGAAAAGAAGTATTGTATTGTGGGAGTTTAAGAAAAAGAGCTGCCACCAAAGACCATGAGGGACCGAAGCAGAGAGCCACTGTTGGAATGTCCAGACACAACCAACCCTATTACAGTAGTTTGTTCCTAACCCCCTTCCCATCTAAATAAAAGTAAATAAAATGAATGAGAAGTCATTATTTTTACTAATATACAGTAGCAAATAATCAAGCTAGCTGTAAACTAAGTGTCGTGAACTAACCGTGAAAAAACTGTAGCAGACAGCCTTTCTGTTGAATGCAGTCTCTCACGTATGACGTCAGTCTCTCTGCCACACATTCAGAATGAAATTGATCTCTCAGTACAATAGAGAGGGTACAATAAAACTGGTTGTTGTCCAGTTCCTGGTAGCTGATGAGGAGGGAAATGTTGACTGGGGGGGTCAGCAACAGGTCGTGGGGCGTGCACTGAGCAGGTTAGTGTGAATCAGCTAAGAGCAAAACTCAGGACAGCATTACTCTTGGGCAAGCATACACGTCATATTTAGAAGTAGGACTCAGCCTTATTTCAGTGTTTAAACTGAGGAATGAGGGAGGACAAGAGCCGGGGAGAGAGCATGTACTAGCAGATAATGTAGACACAGTAGTACAGTACTATATTTAGATGAAATCTAGTGTCCCTCACTTTAACAAATGAGGTGCTATAATGAATGGCACATTTGGATCCCAAACCTTTCTTTATAGTGAGAGGTTACTGTATCTTATGTGATATAGTAATGTAGACAGCTCCAACATGACACTGTTTTGGGAAGGGATGCATAATAGTTTTGCAAAGCTACTATGCAAAGCTGAATTATTTGCTTCCAGCAATACAAGATCACATGCATCAAAGGAAGGCTTTAGGGGATTCAGGATAGAAACGTTGAGTAGAAAATGAAAACTTGATGAAAAAGATGAGATGTGAGTCTTCCTTTATGAAACAGCAGAGTGTAGAGAAGAAATGTGCAATCAAGCAATAACCTGTTTTCCAAAACAGCATACCTGTAATATAGATAGATATATATTTTATTTACATAGCACACATCTTCATGGATTCTGGGTGCTGCACAATATGAACATAAAACATACAAAACATTTTAAAAATACAGTGAAACAAAAAAAAAACAACAGCAGTATACAGCTGGGAGTATAGACTTACCTATCCATCCACTTTAAAACCCCATCAATTAAAAGCTTGATGAAATAAATATGTTTTGAGGCCCTTCTTAAAAGCTTCTTCTGAGGGGACCTCCCTTAGATAACCAGGCAGGGAGCTCCACAGGGTAGGCGCAGCTGCCACAAACGCTCTGTCTCCTGAATGCTGCAGCCTAACCCTGGGAACTCCAAGAAGGCAACCTCCGGCAGAATGTAGGACCTGGGCCAGATTGTAAGACACAAAGAGCTCTTGCAGATAGACTGGATCCCTCTTGTGCAAGGTCTTATAGGTCAATAGCCCTATCTTGAAGACAGCTTTCCACTGGACTGGCAGTCAGTGCAGTTCTCGGAGCGCTGGGGTGATATGTTCATATCTTTTCACCCCCATCAATAATCTCACTGCTGCATTCTGCACCAGCTGCTGTCTGTGGAGGATGCCTCCAGGTAATCCTAGGTACAGGGCATTGCAGTAGTCCAATCTGGAAGTGACAAAAGCATGCACCAGTGTGGGTAGGTCGTCACGCGGGATTAGGGCTCTAATTCAGGCAATGTTACTGAGATGATAAAACCCTCTTCTCACCACAGCTGACACCTGTGTATCAAGTGTCAGATCGCCATCCAGGATTACTCACAAATCCTTCCCCTGTGTAGAAGGGGCTAAAAGCAAACCCCTCAACACAAGGTCAGGGGGTAATGCCACCCCCCCCACACTGATAACCTGGTTCCACCACAGTACCGCAGTCTTGTCTGGGTTAAGACTAAGCCAATTGTGAGTCATCCACATCTTGATTTCCTCGAGGCAGCTGTTAAATACAGAGTCTGACACCTGGCTATTGGGTGCACTGGACAGGTACAGCTAGGTATCATCTCCATAGCAGTGAAACCCCAGCCTGTACTGCCTGATAATGTCCCCCAGTGGTAGCATATCCACCGTGAACAGCAGAGGCGAAAAGACTGACCCCTGCAGAACACCACAGCACAGAGGCTTCAGATTTGATAAGAAAATTCCCATGGTCACCCTTTGTACTCTTTCTGTCAGGCATGACCTGAACCAGTTGATGACATTTCCAGACAGGCGACACCAAAGCTGCAGGCAGTCAAGTAAAACCTCATGGTCCACAGCGTCGAACCCAGCAGAGAGGTCTAGGAGGACCAAGATGGTACGGTCTTTCTATAACTTGCCATCAGGAGATCATTAAGCACCCTCACCAGGGCCGTCTTTGTACTATACCCCACATGGAACTCAGACTGGAAAGAAAGGCTCATAAGCAAAGGAAGCAGCAAGATGTCTCTCCAGCTGAATGGCCACCACCTTTTAATATAAGAAAACTATAATATATAAGAAAAAAAGAATGATTAAGTTACCAATCATGGCCATTCCTTTTTCATCTTTCAGTATATTTTTATATTAACCACCTACACAGCCTGTAGTGTGGATAATCAGAGGCATTTTTCCAGATTTCACATTACAGCTGGTCAACATGCAATTGTTTTGAACTGTTATGAACTGTTTACCAAATACAAACAGTTATACAAGTAGAAAAAATTACTCACCTTAGTAATGTTGTTTCTTCTAATGGAGTCTTGCTATATTATGACAATTGCAGTTTGTCCCACCATTAGAACTGCTCCGGAGGTGAAAGAGTTAACTCCCATTCTAAGAATGGAACTTGGAGCATGAGCTCGATTAGAGAAGCTCTGTCTGGGTTATTTCAAACCCAAACTGTTAGATCTTTACAAGCAAAACTCACTAAGGTCTGTGTGGAAGCTGTAACCTACACTAGCCAACTGGCTACCTGACTATTAACACATATTCCTGGTCCCAACACAAAGACTCAAGTCAGGGGACCAGAAGTAATAATAGAATATAAGCAATAATATAAGATAAAATAAAAACACCACACCCCAAAACCCCAAGAAGGGGTGGAAAACATATAATAGGCATAACTAGTACCCACACTAGGCTTACCCCATCCCAAGTAGAAGTTTTGAGAGGGCAGGCTGGGAGGAGGTCATAATATAGCAAGACTCCATTAGAAGAAACAACATTACTAAGGTGAGTAATTTTTTCTTCAAACAACATGAAGTCTTGCTATATTATGACAATTGCAGACTACACAGCAGTACCTCCATGGAAGAGGGACAGAACCTACTTAGGGAATAGGGTCTGAAGCACAGCTGTGCCAAACCGAGCATCTCTCCTGGCCTGGACATCCAGGGAGTAATGCTTGGTGAAAGTGTGTACCGTTTTCCAGGTAGCTGCTTGACATATCTCTAAGATAGGGATGTCTCTGGCAGCAGCTAGAGATGCGGCTGTACCTCTGGTAGAATGAGCCCTCAGGCCAGAGGGGGGAACTTTCCCCAGTTTCTGATAACAAAATTGGATACAAGAGACAATCCACCTGGCAATTGATCTCTTAGTGGCAGGTCTCCCTTTTCCGACCTCACCATAAGTGAGAAAAAGTTGGAGGGATTCGAACCTGTGACCCTTGGTACGTTCTATATAGTAACTTAAGGCCCTCTTAACATCTAAACTGTGCAATCTCCTCTCGCCAGAGGAGGAATGTTCAGTGAAAAACACTGGAAGGGAGATAGATTGATTAAGATGGAAATCTGAAACCACCTTAGGCAAAAACTTCCTGTTAGTCCTGAGGACTACCTTATCCCTGTGGAAAGAAATAAAGTCAGTTTCTACTGACAAGGCTTGCAACTCACTTATGCGCCTGGCAGAAGTGATAGCCACTAGGAAAACAGTTTTCCAAGTTAAGTACTTAAGCTCTGCAGAAGACAGAGGTTCAAAAGGGGGTTGCATTAACTGGGCAATGCAAACATTAAGGTCCCAGGCAGGGGCCGGATCCCTAAAAGGTGGATTAGTATGAAGTAATACTTTAAAAAACTTGGAAAAAACAGGGTGAGCGGAAAGAGAGGAGGGCTTTCCTGCTGACACAAAAGCAGAGACAGCTGCCAAATGTACTTTCAGGGTAGCTGGTCTCAAGCCCAAAGAATTAAGATGGACCATATAGTCCAAAACAATGGGCAAATCAGCAGATTCCGGGGAAATATGTTTCCCAGAACACCGAATGGAAAACCTTTTCCACTTAGAATTATAAGTAGCCCTAGTGGAAAGCTTCCTAGAAGCCTTTAGGATTTCAAGAACACCCTGAGAAAGGTGTAGGTCAGCAAATTCTAACTCCTCAAGAGCCAGGCCTTGAGGTTGAGGGATTGAGGTTGGATACCAAACTCTCCCTGGGCACAGGTTAACAGGTTGTGATTCCTGGGGAGACACAGGGAAGATGGACTGCTAGGGACAGAAGGAGTGGGTACCAGGGCTGCCTGGCCCAATCTGGGGCAATCAGAATCACCCTGCAAGGCTGGGATCTGATTTTGACTGCACCTTGAATAGGAGAGGAAGGGGAAGGCATAAAGAAGCTTCCTTCCCAATCTAGGAGAAAGGCATCCAGGGGGACTGAGCCCAACACTGGGGGTCTGCAACAGAACAGTGGAAGTTGGTGATTGTCTGGGGCTGCAAAAAGATCTATCTGAGGGGTGCCCCATCTGGCAAAAACTATCCCCAGTACTTGAGGATCCAGAGACCATTCGTGATGGCCCTGGGAAATCCTGCTGAGAGCATCTGCTAGGACATTGTCCTTTCCTGGAAGGTGAACTGCTATGAGGGAAGTGTTCATGGAATAGGCCAGAGACCACAACTTCATTGCCTCGGTGCACAAGGCCGAAGACCGAGTGCCCCCCTGCTTGTTGATGTACCACATTGTTGTGGTGTTGTCTGTTCTGACTTGTACCACTTTGTTCTGAACAGACGCAGAAAACATGAAGTGCTAAAAGACAGCTCTGAGTTCCAGCAAATTGATGTGGACAGAGATTCCTGAGGAACCACACTCCCTGGTGGAGAGGTCACCCATGTGGGCTCTCCACCCCAGGAGGGAAGCATCCATAGTGAGGGTCAAGGAGTGAGACAGAGGAATGAAGGGGACCCCCAGTCTTAAACTGCTCTGATCCTGCCACCACTGGAGGGCCTGGATCAGGGTTCGGGTCACTGGGACCAACTTGGAAAGGGGGTCTCTTCTCTGAGACCAAAAGGCTCTCAAGTGAAACTGAATGTCCCTCATCTGAAATCTTGCTCCTTGCACTACAGCTGTGGATGCAGCCATGTGCCCCAGGAGCTGCAAAAAGTGTCTTGCTGGTCGAGAGACCTGCAGAGTGAAGGAGGCCAGAGCCACCAAGTTCTTTACCCTCTCTAAGAGTAGGAAGGCTCTGGCCTGCTTTGTGTCCAATTCTGCACCTATGAAGGTGAGCACTGAACTGGTTCCAGAACTGACTTTGGAAGATTGAGCAAGAAGCCCAGGGAGGTGAGCAGCTGCTGGGTAACAGGTGAGATTTTACCTGTTCTGGGGACTGGCCTACAATGAGCCAGTCGTCCAGATAGGGAAAGACAGCAATCCTTTGCCTTCTTAAATGAGCAACTGCTACTGCCAGACATTTTGTGAATACCCTTGGGGCAGAGGTGAGGCCGAAGGGCATTGCTCTGAACTGGTAGTGACCTGAGGGCAGTTCGAATCTGAGGTACTTTCGGTGGGAGCTTCTGATTAGGACGTGAAAATAGGCATCCTTGAGGTCCAGGGAGGCTAGCCAGTCCCCTGGCCTTAGAGAGGTAAAATCATTGCCAGAGTTACCATTCTGAACTTTGGTTTCAAAAGGTGTTTGTTCAGATATCTCAGGTCTAAAATGGGCCGCCATTCTCCTGTCTTTTTTGGGGTAAGGAAATATCTGGAGTACAGACCCTTGCCCTGGTGTAGGGGAGAAACCCTTTCTACAGCTCTGAGAGCCAGGAGGATTGAGACTTCTGTTTCTAAAGTAAAGGTCTCTAAAGAGTTTGCAGGTGGGAAAGATCTGATTTTCATCTTTGGGAACTTTTTGAAGCTGAGAACCAGACCCTGGCTCACTACTTCCAGGACCCACTTGTCTGAAGTTAGAGACACCCAGTTCTGAATGAAGTAAGCCAACCTGCCCCCTACAGGTAAAAGGAGAATCGGCCCTGGGCACCCCATCAGGGTGTCTGTTTGGCAGGTGCTTTAGGCTGAGGGGTGGGAGCAGGCCTGCCCACACCCCGTCTGCCTCTCCCTCTGAAGAACCCCCTCTGAGCATAAGCAGAGGAGGCCTAGGTTTGGTAAAAAGGCCTGTGAAAAGGCCTACTTCTACCCCTGGGGGTCTGCCTCTGAGGAGTGACTTGCCGCTCCTTAGCCTGAGCACTCTTATAGGTAGTCCTATATTCATCCATTTTCTTCATGTAATTCTCTGTCTGCTCCCCAAACAGAGAATTTCCAACCACAGGAAAATCCATAGCCTTAGTCTGGGTATCCTGTGACAAGCTAGTACACCTGAGCCAGGCCAACCTACAAAAGCTACAGACGTAGCCATGACTCTAGAGGATACATCATTAAAATCCACAGCAGCATGAAACTGCACCTTAGATGCCTCAATGCCATCAGCAGCCACCTGTTCCAGCTCATTAGCAAGCTGGCCAGAGGCCTGTTGGCCAAAGCCATGACAGTGTCCCATCTAGATTTTTGATACCTTACTACATAAGCCATGTAATTTGCTTGCCTGAGTCCCAAGGGCGCTGCCATGTATTGTTTTTTGGCCATGGCATCAATCTTCCTGGAATCCTTGTCAGGAGGTTGTGAAGCCAAGGGAATATTAGCTTTATCACAGGCTGCAGCCTGAACCACACCAACGTGACTGCATTGCTGTGAAAGGAATTCTGTATCAGGACCTGACAGAGTGTACCTCCTGTCCATATTTTTGTCCACAGGAGGCACAGAATTAGGAGTGTTTAAAATTTTTATTGTTTGTTTCCTAAATGTTTTATGCAAGGGAATAGACAACCTCCTAGACTCTGGAATATCCATCATTTCTACAAAATCAGGTTCCTCTTGCTCATCCACAGCTTCCTCCAATGGGAGCTGGAGGGTTTCAGCAACTTTTTTGTAAAACATAAAGTGAAAGGGGGACTCAGAAAGTGAAGGGGAGATTCAAAGGTCTGTCTGGGGAGATGTCCGGTTCAATGGGCACACCCAGACCCTCCAAGTCACATTCATACTGTTCATAATCATCCTCCCCCTCCTCTGGTTCATAAAACTCTTCAACATCATATTCCTGAACTGGTGGAACCGACCGAACCGACCTTTTACCAGACAGTGGCAGTTCGGATGGAACCGAAGAAAGTGACTGGACAATCTAAATAGCTCTTGCTATCTCTGCAGCAGTTGGAGAAGGAATTTTGGGCTCCACACCTGCTGATTTTCTTGCTTTCTTTACTGGAACTGGCCCTCTAGGCCAGCTTTACGTTTGCCCGAGGAAGTCTCGCCCTGGTCAGAGGGCACTCCCTCCGGTTCGGTTGGCACCAAACCGGGCTGGCCATCCGGGTCAGCGGACTTTTTGGCCTCTCGTTCCCTGAGCCTGCCAACTCTCTTATCCAGGGTGGCTGCAGGGAAATTTTTACAAATCTGGCAGTCTGAATTGAGGTTGGTCAAACCCCAGACAATATACACATGTGGTGTGTGGGTCAGCCTTGGCAAAGACTTCCCCACAGACATCACAGTGTTGAAACCGAGTGGGCCCGGTTTTTCTTTTGGGTTTCTCAGACATAATGCCAGCCTAACCAAAAACTTGCCCTTTTAAACGGCAGTGCCAGGCAAGACACACTTATCGGTTCCTAACCGTGTCCGCAGGTCTTGGAAAAAGCGTATGAAATCCGTTTTTTAGAACCGATAAGAACGGAACCGCACTCTAAACCTTCAATTTCAAGTTTTAAAACAAGCTGATCGGTTCAAAACCAGACCGATAACATTACAAGTTCCACACAGAAAATAAACTGTAATTACTTACGACACCACAGACAGAGCTTGAACCGATCGGTTTTGCGGTTAAAATAATAATATTCTCGGTTGATTTGAACCGAGAAAACACTGTTTAAACCGAGAAATGAACCGAGCAGTAGGAGAAATCTCCGGAGCGACTGTTCAGTGAGGCGGAGTAAAGAATCTGACAGTTTGGGTTTGAAATAACCCAGACAGAGCTTCTCTAACCGAGCTCACGCTCCAAGTTCCATTCTTAGAATGGGAGTTAACTCTTTCACCTCCGGAGCAGTTCTAATGGTGGGACAAACTGCAATTGTCATAATATAGCAAGACTTCATGTTGTTTGAAGAATGTTTTTTGCCTTTCATGTATTTAAAGCCAGGTATTTTCAATCTCCTTCGGATGAAAAAAGAAAAAGCTTTTTTATGCTTCTGATGTATGTTTCAAATGGGAGACAGCAGTGGCCCAAATCTCTGTTGCAAAGAGCAGAGGTGCAAGATGGGGTGCAACCAGCTGCCCATTGTGTATCAATACTTTTGGGACTATATACCAAAGGGCCATTTAGTCACAGTGGGTAGAGTTGGCCTGTGAATCGGTCACAATGCAAATTAAGCTACCCAATTTTTGAGGATGTAAATGGAGTCTGCACCCCAAATCATTCTGGTTAGCCAGTACTTATGGATATCTAGGCATGGTATGGTGCCAGTTTCAAATGATACACTATGTAAGAGTTCAAAGAAATAGGTGCTATGGGCACACTTGTCCCACTAACCCACCAACCCCATGCCTTCAGGTATGCTTCAGGATTTAACATCTTTGTGTTTTTTGCTGGCATCTCACATTTTATTCTGGTAGCCCAATGACCCCATCCACTACTCCATAAAACCATGACACCCTCTAGCTTCTGCTGAACCATATTCGTTTGACCCATTCCCTCATACCAAGTTTCCTTACAGTTCTAGTCTCACACTAATCATAGTTTTCTGCTAGCTCATCTTGCCTTGCTGCTGTGTTGTGACGCCCCTATTACCTGCCTAGAGTCACAAAACTCAGTGGTTAGCAATGCAAGGGTAACCATACTCTGTGAATATTTATTTATTTTATTTAGCCTAATTGCCCAGGAAGGCATGAGTGACTCATTTCCAGGTGTGCCGTGGAGGGAAGGGGAAGAGATAGATAAAGGGTAACAGTACCCTGGTATACAAAGATATGCTATACAATTCATTGCAAAAACCTTTGTTAGTGCACTAGTTAGGGTTGAATGCACAAAAGTAGGGAAATGTGGTGTTAGTGTTAGTAACCCTAACACCCCACCCTGCAGGCAGCAATGGGTGTGGGGTGTGCCTTGGGGTTGTCAACTCTAACACTCACCCCATTCTCATACACTGTACTCATCTCAGCTTATTTAATCATGGAATGGGGTGAGCATTAGAGTTGACAACCCCAAGGCACAACCCACGCCTGTTGCTGCCTTCATGGTGGGGGTGGGTTGTTAGGCTTAGAAACCATAACGTCACATTTCCCTAATTTTGTCACTTCAACCCTAACTAGTGCAATAATGACTTTTTTTTTTTGCAATGAATTTCCTTACTTTGTGGGATGGTATAATCATATTATTATTTTCCTGTGGGAGCACCGAGCCCTTTGGGCCCTGCACTGCCATCAATCCATAATTTTCTGGATAGTATAACTGTAGCCTTATTTACCTGTAGGCCCTGTGTTCCCATCCCTCCATAGAGGCATATATGTATGTTTCTGTGGAAGCACAGGACCTCCAGGCCCTGTGATTACAATTTGAGGAAAACTGCAACCAAATTGTCACCATAGCCTTCTTATTACCCCACCTCTTGGACCTTGTAGTGAAAATTTCCAAATCCCCACCAAAACGTAATTCCATGCCACCTCAACATCATTCCATGCTACAAGTGTGAAAACACAGTTTGTCCATGACTTGAAAATTGACCGCTGTGATGTTCATGAGGTGGTGTAACAATATGGTTATACTGAAAATGTTGTATCAAAATATTTAATATTACCAGAGTTACAAGTGAGAATAGCAAAATTTCAATGGATGCATATAACTTCATCATTTTTACATATTTTAACCCCAAATTTGAAACATACCCTTCTTATGACCCTACTTCACAAGCAAGAGCAGTGAAAATTTTCTGATCTTGCTAGAAAGGTGATATTATCAAGGACCACAAAATTACCTTTCTGGCCAGATATGCATAATTTCACTGATGTTGTTCATGATGTGGGTTCCCAAAATGGCCATGTTGAAAATTTGGTGTAAAAATAAAAAAAATGGCAAAGTTGTGCACTAAAGTTGAAAACCCCTTAGAAATACATTGAACTGTACTTACCTTACTTTCTCATATAGCAGTCAGCATTTCCAGCAGCAAGACGTGTCTATGATCAGAGAATGGATCTTCACCCTGTGGTCTATTCTGGTGAGTTAGGGTGGGTGGGGATGTGGGGGGTGTGAGGTGGTGGATCCTGAGTGGGAGGTCAGAGAGGGTGAGTCAGTTTTTTGAGGGACCTTTTTTTTTCTTGCATGCTTCAAAAAAATTCATCTAGGGACCATTTTCTTTATTACAGGGGATTTCACTATAGAGACAGTGATTGGGGAGCACAACACGCCTGCAAACTGATATGAAATTTACACCAGGATGATAATCAAGGATGGTTGGGGGTGCCACTAGACACCAGGTAACTATAACATTTTAACAGGGATGGCAATCAGAGGGTTGGAGGTGCAACTAGACACCAGGGAGCTATGAAATGTATATGGGAACAGCGATTGGGGGTTTGAAGAGTGCTACTAGACAGCAGGGAATTATAACATTTTTAGGGGGATGGCCAGGGAAATACTTGATAATTACAGTAATGGCAAGCAGATGGTGGGGGCTGGCAAAAGACAACAGGGAGCAATATAACTATGGGGAAAGGGATTAGATGGTGGGGAGGGTGCTACTAGTCACCAGAGAATATGCAGTATTGTTACGACAACAAGATGGGAGGGTGGGGGTGCCACTAGACACCAGGGAAAAATGCCAGACATGGAAAAGAGTTTTCCCTTAATGAAAAAGGATCTTTTTATGTTAATTCTTACAGGAAAAAATAATCCTTTTTCATATCACGAGTCACGAAAAAAGATTGACAACCTTTAACAATTTAAATAACTTAGGAAGAGATTAGTATTTTTAAGCAAACCAGCAAAAGCACATCAGTGGCTTAGCCCTTTTCTATGCTGAACATTTTAGACCAGAACTCCTAACTGTCTGGGTGGTAGCATGTTTGACAGAGAAAAAAGGATAAGAGATTCACAAAACATCGGCTAAATACAAAAAAAATATTCATTTTCCATGAGAAGCAAGTCATGAAAAAATATTTTAAATCTTAAAAATAAACATTTCAAGGCCATATATCCAACAGTTAAGTGCAAAATGTAGCTAAGGATATCCAGATAAGCAAAATACATGCCTTGGTTGAACTCCAGAAGTAATTTTGGAGGCTTTTGAAATTTGAATTTGTGGTGGAAAACTGAAAACAAGATGGCAGCAAATGAAAAAGGAATTTCCCCTCATGAAAACTATTTATTGTACAATACCTTGTGTTCCAACTGTTGCACAATCTTACAATGTTGTATTGTTTTTACTACCCACATACTATTGTAACTGATCATCCTTCACAACCCTATGTAACCCCTCCCCCCAGGTCGCACCGTGAGGCAAGCAACTTGTTGTTCAGTGTGCCTTCCTGGTGAAACATTTCAATAAATAAATAAAAAATAAATAAATAAGATGACGTCAATACAAAAAAAGAATTATTTTCTCATTTCATACAGATGTTTTTTGATGCTTACTGAGCATGCTCAGGAACAAGTATTCAACATTTCAAAATTAAATATTTTTTGAATGGATTAATATTTTTTAACCAAATAAGCAAAAGGCACATCTGTGGGTCAGTCCCTTTCAACCCAGAGAGCTTCTGACCAAAATTCCAAACCATCTGAGCATTAGTCAAGTTGATGGAAAATCCATTCAAACCAATGGAAAAAAATGCCAAAAAATTCACTTTTGGCATTATGGAAAACTCAGAATTCACAAAACCAACCAGACAAATCTTGGTACATCCAGAGATCTACCATGTGAGACCACGCATGAAAAAGTTTGTGAAAATCTGATATACAGTTGTCAAGTTATTAAAGTGCAAACATTGGGGTTTAACATTGAAGTGCCATTATAACCCTAACTACAAGGGTGCGGTGACTGCACCAATATAATGAGACAAAGGAAATAGTTTTACATTTACCATCAAAATATACAAAGGATTACAATATAACAAAGTGCAACAGTTTTATGAGGTTAGAAGGCAGGGTCTAAGTCAAGACCATAGAGTATTAACACAAGTAAGACAGGAAATCAAAAAAGTAATGCAATAGTACAGTGTTCTCCTTCCCCGTATAATGACAAGTATTTTAGTGACTACTATGTATGGGGAAGGTTAGCAACCCCCAGTAGTGCATGGCAAAGTAGGGTCCCAAAGTTGCCACTGTGACCACTTAGAGACAGTTTCTACCTAGTGACTGAGATTTTGATCCCACATATCACCATGTTTGGCTTTTCATTTGCCACACTGGCTACAAAGTCAATATCTGACATGCATCAGATCTGCATTATTGACTTCTAGTTCTGGTTACCAGCTAATGGCAGACTAGAATTGAAAGCTCTGTCTTAGCATCTACCATTAAATCTTGCCATCCTGTCACAAAAATCAGTGCATAGTGGAATACATTAAGCCTACAAAGCAATGGAAGAAAGATGGAATGGGGAGCCCTAAATAAAGAACAACATAAAGCCAGCTCCCAGACCCAGGCCTCACAGCAGGACAAAACTCTACTCCCTGTGATCCAATTGCCGGTGAGCGACAGAGAAGAAGAAGATTGTACAATTACTTCAAAAGTGCTGTGTAGCACCCTGAAACATATAAATGAATACTGGTCAGATTGGAGTCTAAAGTGATGGAGGACCACTAGGGAATCTTTAGATTAGAGTGGAGAACAGTCAGGTTAGAGACCACCATGTTGGAATACATCTCCACATCAGACCTACATAATATCGCCCTCTTAGACCTCCATCACAGAGAATTTAACCTACAACAACAATTGGAGGGCCTGGAGAACACAAACTGCAGCAATAATTTGAGACTTCATGGGGTCCCAGAGAGAACCAAATCAGGGAACAGGATACAGTTTACCAAAAGCTTTTTGGAAGAGCTTCTGGACTTACCAGCTGATAGAGACCTGGGCATCATTAGAACACATTGGTCATTAATTCCCCTACCCACAGATCCCAAAGCTTGACCCAGTTCCATTGTGATTGCCTTTATGGACTTCCAAGTCAATCAATTAATCAATCAAAGTCTTTATTTAACCAGGCGATCACCGTTGAACAAGCTTATTTTCGAAGTGGACCTAGGTTTGTTAACAAGGAACAAGGGACAATACACATAGGATGCAACACACAAGAAATTAGTAATAATACAAATAAAGTGAGATACAATAATACAGTATACACAAAGTATCAGCAGGTAGCATTGACATTAGTATATGTTTGGAACAGAAGATACAGCTAGTTTTGGGTAGGACACAATTTTTCATAAAAGTAAAGAAATATACATACCAGGTGCACCGAACACACATAAAACCTAATATAAAAAGATATATAGTGATACGGTATGGAGAATTCCAAGCTGGAGCCAAGGTCAAAGGAATGTGGAAGGGACAGATATGGGGGTAGAAAAAGGGGAGAGGGAAGAGTCGATTATAGATGTGATCAGTCTTTTAATAGTAGTAATTAGAGTGTGCTTGGACTTATAGGAGTCACTATTTAGGGTAGACAGGCACAGGACTCCTTTTCATGATGTAGATATAGAGATTTAAAAGCTGCTAGGCTGATGGGGTGAGTTAATTTCAAAGTTTTTTGCATCTTGTTCCACAGTTGAGGGAGCACAAAGCTGATGACTGCTCTGCCAATGTGAGATTTTGCTTTGTAAACATAAAGGTAGATATATGAGGTGCTTCTCAGGGCATACTTCCCCAGAGTGCACAAAGGTAAATAGAGATATACTGGGGCAGTTTATTTGAGATAGCTTTGTATGTCCAAACCGCAACATTTTTTTGCCGTCTGTAAGCAAGGGATGACCATCCCACTACCGTGTACAATGCACAGTGGTGGGTTGAGTATGGAAGACCCATGATAAATCTTATGGCTCTGTGAAAAAGCGTATCAAGTTTGACTAGGATACCTGCGGGTTCCTGACTATTTAGAAAGTCTATGTAATTCAATAGGGAAAGAAAGGTAGTTTGAACCAGTTTCAGTTTAGCGTCTCTTGTGAGAAGATTATTAATCCTAAAGCACAGACCAAGTCTTTTTCTAAGTTTCTTTGCCAGTTCTTCTAAGCAATCTGTGAAAGTAAGTCTATGGTCTAACCAGACCCCCGGGTACTTGAACTTTGGTACATAGTCCAACTGCTCACCTAGAATGGTAGTGATCCGCAGGAGTGTCCCAGCAATTGCAGGATTTATTGCATTTTGAAGGGGCGAGAGGAACATTGCTTTGCTTTTTTTGCATTTAAGAGCAGTTTCTGGTTTATAAGCTGATGTTGCAGCAGATTAAATTCATTTTGAAGGGCTTTACAGGCTGCTTCAGGTGTGGGGCTACTAGCATAGAGTACTGTATCATCCGCGAATAGGTGTATTTGTACTTTTTTGATGGGGGCATCTACATTGTTAATATAAATGGTGAAGAGCAAGTGACCAAGAATGAAACCTTGCAGTACACCCCTCAGTAGGGGTTTTGATGGAAAAACTTCCTCTTCTGCCTTTACTTGTTGAAGTCATCCTGAGAGGTAATTGGATAACCATTTAAGGGACAGGGAATCCAAACCAATGTTCTGGAGGGACAACAGAAGCAGTCTGTGTTTTTTTTTGTCTAATTCAAGCTGCCAGTCATTTGTCACCTTGGCTAGAGCAGAGATTGTACTGTGCTGTGCTCTAAAACTGGATTGTAATGGGTTGAGCAATTTTTATGATTCCAGGTACTTCCAAAGCTGGGAGTTCACTATTTTCTCCAGCATCTTTGACAGGATTGGAAGTAGGGAGATTGGCCTGTAGTTATCGAGGTCACTAGGATCTCCTGACTTAAACAAAGGGACCACAAGTGCATTTTTCGAAATGGGGGGTAGTCACCCTGGGACAAGGATAAGTTGAAGAGATGAGTAATTGGGACTGTAAGGACATGGTAGCCGACCTTTAAGAAGTATGGGTCAATGAGGTCGGCCCCATCACTTTTCCTAGTGTCCAGCTGAAGGAGAAGATCTTCGACTTCTTTCAGGGAGGTAGGCTGCAGAGAGAGAAGGATGGACTGGGGATGGGTTTTTCTTGTGTATCCAATCTAAGTTGTTGGCAGAGGATATTCACGGGAGAGGAGTCAAAGGCTAGCTCTGCAGTAGCAAAATGATTATTGAGAGCATCAAGGACAGACGGTCTGTCAGAGATGACAGTATTGTCGATCAATAGTTTAGTAGGTAGGGAATTTACAGTGGTGTGACCTTCAATGTCTTTGATAGTCTTAAAGAATTTGGAGGCATTTCTTGAGGAGTTCTCCAGATGAGAACGGTAGAAATTAGCTTTGGCTTCTCTAACCATTTTGGTGCAGAGGTTTCTCGCCCTCCAGAAAGAATTCCAGTCATTTATATTAAATTAGTTTTCTTAGCAGTTCTGCAGAGTACATCCTTACTCAACAAAGCATCTTTCAGGTCTTCTATAAACCACTGACAGGATTTGTTTCTGGCACAAATTTTTACTATGGGAGCATACTTGTTGAGAGCCCCTAGCACAATTTCTGAGAAAATATCATAAGCCGTAGTCAGTGACTTGGCTAGATAGAAGTCCTGCCATCGCATGGAGTCTCATAGGTCTGATATATACCCATGGAGATCAAAGTTGTGTATGCACCTTTTAAAGGAGAATTTTGGTACAGTTGTGGATTTAAGAGTGGATCTTACACACGCAATGAAGCAATGGTCGCTAATATCAGAGAAACAGACGACAGCATGGGAGAATAAATGGGGTTTGTTAAATGATATCCAAGAGAGTACTATTATTAGGGTTGAGCTTGTTAGGATGAATAGATTTGTTTATTAGCTGTGACAACCCAAGGGAATCACAGATCATTTTAAGTGGGGTGGATGCAGTGGAGAGCCAGTCTAAATCGAAGTCCCCTAGTATGGTACAGTCTGAAGATGCTGAACCTAGGATGTTTTCGAGATGTTTTATCAACTGTAGTCCAGCTGATGGTGGTCTGTAGCATCCTATTATACATAATGAGACACCGGTGGCAATTTCAATCTTTAATGGCAAGCTTTCGAATTCTTTTGGGACAGAGGTTGAGTCAATTATGGAGGCAGGGAATTTATCCTTGATGTAAATAGCTATCCCACCACCTCTTGTTTGCCTGTCGGCTCTGAACAAAGAGTAGGAGGGGATGCTAACTTCGTTGCTACTGTTAGCCAGTCAGAGCCAGGACTCCATAATCACCAGAACATCTGGAGCAGTATGACATACCCAGGCCTGAACAAAAGTGATTATTTTTTAATAGGCTATTTACGTTAACATACATTAACATGCAAGAATGTAAGCCCCTTGAGAGAAGAGGTCCTCTGTACAGCATGGGCCAAAAAAGCAGATCCACTTTGGAGATGTCCACTTGTTTTTCAATCAAGATTACACCCTGCAAACACTGGCATGCAGACAGAAAACATGCCAATTAGTCAAGGCACTCAGGCAGGCGGGACATCAGATGCAAGTGGAATACCCAGCCATACTAAAGGTACAAACTGCATCTGGTTGGAAATGCTTCTGGGATTTATCAGAAGCCAGAGACTTGTTGATAAAAACTAGGTGTTCGAGTTCCAGAAGATGGGAAATGTCAAGGGAAAGAGCTCTTCAAGCAAGAAACTGGCAACCTGAGGGAATAAAATGTTTAGGGAAGAGAAGGAAGTCAGGATCAAAAGTGTGGGACAGAGTGTCACTCAAAACAGTCCCCCAGAATGGAGAGTCAGACACTACACCAACCCAGATAGAAACAGCAAGCACTCCACTCGAAGCTGAAGCAAATAAAGACACCTGGACATTATATACCAAATGTAAGACTGATGCCTACTTATTTTCACTCTCCCAGATGCTCTTCCCCATAGCAGTGAAAGGAGAAGACTAAATTGGGAGCATGAGTGGCCAAATGTTCAGAGACTACATAAATAATGCCTAACTGATCTGATTATTTGTTTAAACATAAACATTCCTAGTTACAATATACTTTTAGGGCAGGATGCTTTTCTTTTCTTCAAATGTAACTACTTGCTGTTTTGGATTATAAAAGCTAAGGGGCAGTCCCTGGTGGTTGGGGGGCCCTTGGATGGCCTGTGAGTTATATAATCCCAAATAGGGGCTGTGGGGTGGGGGTCCCGCAAGTGCCTGGTGTGGGGGGCTGACTGGGGGCTGCTGCAGATCTGGGACCTCATGCCATACCTGGACACTTGAAGCTGAATATTAATCTTTTAACTGTGGTGGTTGTGAGGGGAGGCAACACCCAAGGGAGAAATTTAACCTAAAACACACTAAATCCCTACAGAGGGTTTGACTATCAAGGGAGGGACCTCACTAATCAGACATCGGTGAACCAGAAACTTTGTAATCACAACACCTGAGGTGAAGAGGGGAGACTCAGAAGAGCCCTCATGATGCCACGGGTTGCGAGTCATCTCCTTCAGGAGTGAGTGCATAGTAAATGAACATGTCTGAGAAGGGCTGTCCCACAGGTTATTTCTGGCATGATGAGGTCTCGTCCTCCTCAGGTGCCCTAGAACAGATCTAAATATAACTAGAGAATGGCAGAGGGTTAATCTGGGTGGCAGAGGGGTCTCAGGGTGTGGCAGTTGCCTGGGGTGCCTCCTCTGTGGTGGAGGGGCACAGGGAGCCATCACCACCACTGGGGATGCTTCACTGACCAGTGAAGCAAGGGTAACACAGGGACCTCTCTTGGAATGCAGAGGTGTACCACCATTTTTCTTTGGAACCCCTTGGGTCAACTGGGACACCCCAGAAGAGGTGGCACACTCACGGGCCTCAACCATGTTAATATAGTAATCTCACCAGTGAGACTGAGATGAGACAATCCTAAGACACTGGCAACTTCTAGACTATTGCTGGAGATTCACTGATAACCCATCACTACCCATCCAGATATTCACCCTAGTGGGGTAGAGGAAATCTGGAGAGGAAGTGATTGACAGCTGCTTCCTACCTCACCCAAAAGACTATCTAAAAGGAGATAAGGAGTTGGGTTTACCCTACTCTTGAAGTACAATCTTATCCCAAATGCTTTACAGGAACACAAAGTGTATACACAATTTGAATTACATTTGTTTACAATGTTCATATAATTGGATGTTTTTATTAGTTAAGTAGAGACGCACAGCCCTTACCCTCCAGATATACAGACACACACCTCTTTAAAGATCTAATGGGTGGTCTAAACATTTCTTCCCTAAATGTGAGGGGAATTAATAGCCCAGTTAAGAGGATACGCATTCTCCAGGAACTACAAGGCAAAAAACAGGTGCAGCCTTCCTATATGAAATGCACCTAGGTACTCTACATCAATTGAAATTTTGCTGTAGTTGGGTGGGGGAGGTATACGCTTCACATCATGTAGCCCATCCACACCACAGAGGGGTAGCTATCCTAATCCATAGAAATAGCCTACTAAAGATCTCATGAATAGAAAATGACCCAGAGGGGAGATACTTTCGTATCTATGGGGAGTACAGGTGACAACAGTGTACCCTGCTGAATATATATGCACCAAATGAGGAGTTGGTGTGCCCAGCCTTCCTGGCATGAGTCATCAAAGACACAGTAATAGACACTTAGAGCCTGGACATTATAGGAAGGGATTTTAATATGATACTAGATCTACACTTAGATAGGGCCAGGTAACCTACAATGGGCCCCTCCAGGTCAGGGAAGACATTAATGAGACTTTGCACAGAGCTGGCACTGGTGGATGGATGGATGGAGATTTGCAAACCCCAGAGAGCGTGACTACACATACTATGCACCAAAGCACAAAATATATTCAAGGATAGATTTCTTTCTGGTTTCTGTAAATTAGATATCCAGTTTAACAAAAGCGTCCGTAGGGAACATTATCCTCTTGGATCATGCCCAAATCTACCTAGAATTAGACTTAACCCACAAACCAACAGAAAACATCTGGTGCCTTAATGTAAGCTTACTAACACAGACATAATTTAAAGAGCAGCCATTGAAATCTTTCTACAAAATAACCCACAGAAAGATACCAGTGCGGGCCCCTTCGGGGCTTAGGTGGGATGCCTTAAAATGTCATTTACATGGAGAAATAATCAAATATTCCTCAAAGTTTAAAAAAGTGCACACAAAAGAATGCTTAGAATTAGAAAGGAAAATAGCCCAACTAGAGGAACAACACCAATCAGCCCTAGATGATGCAGTACAGATACAACCAGATCAAACTAAATACAAACTAAACAAAATTCTTGACACAAAAATAGAGGAACAGCTAAGGTACTTGAAACAAAAATGTTTTTGAACATGGCAACAGAGCAGGTAAATTGTTGGCTTGGCAGTTATGCAAGGAGAAGGCATCTAGGGCAGTCATGCGACTTAAACATCCAGTTGGCGAACAGACAACTACCTCCCTTCCATAGCAAAATATTTCCAAAAATATTACAAAGAGCTATACACTGCAGAGAGAGGTTAGAAACACTCAGAAAGAACATCTACTTATTTTAATAATTTACAAACCCATAGACTAACAGATGAATAATGTGCCTCCCTAGAAACCCAGATCATAGAACAAGAGATTCACCAAAAAATGAAACAATTAAAAAATGGGAAGTCCCCCGGAACAGACAAGTTCACATCAGAATTTTACAAACAATTTGCTACAGCATTAATGACACCACTAGCAGAAGCATTCAACGAACTAGTGAGAGGATAGGGAGTGGTCCAAGCTTCATGGAACCAAGCCCAAATCTTAGTAATCCTTAAGACCCAAAGGACTGTAGTCATATCGATCCATATCTCTTCTTCCGGTAGATTTAAAGATATTCACAGGCATTTTAGCAGATCGACTATAAAACTTAAGCTCATGACTGGTGCATAAAGACCTAACAGGTTTCATCTCAGGAAGATATTTACAAGACAACATTCGACAGTTCATGAACATTATTTCAGCCCAAAAAACTAAGGGAGAATTTCAACTAGTTATCGGTATGGATGTCGAAAAGGCATTTGACAGGCTAGATTGGGCCTTCTTAACTTTAGTTCTCTAAAGATTTGGCTTAGGTAACAAATTCACCAAAATAATTGAAACTCTGTACTCTACCCCTGAAGCAAGAATAAAAGTAAATGGTTTCTTATTGCCTAGAATTCCCCTTTAAAAGGGCATGAAGCACGGTTTGTCCCCCCTGCTTTTTGCCTTCTCATTGGAACCTCTTGCTATAGCCATAAGAGATAACAGTAACCTTAAGGGGGTGTTGATGGGAGGACTAAAGTAAAAGATGGCTCTTTACGCACACAGCTCTCTTTTTTTTTTATAGCAGACCCAGCATCACCAGTGCCCTCTCTCCTGACTGCACTGGCAGAATATGGCACATTAGCAGTTACAAAATTAACCTCCAGAAATAGGAAGTGATCCCTCTAAGTTTAGTTTAGTTTAGTTTATTAGTCTAGGAATTAATACCTTTGAGCCAGGGCTCTTTTACAAAGGTTCCACATCACAAAGAACATTGAACAAAGCACGATACACATTACAGGTAAAACCAGACAGGAAAGTTACATCATAAATTTGCTATTAACAGTTTAAGGCAGTAATGTTTTTAAGTTTCATAGAAAAACAAGCTATAACAGGTTCAAGCGAGTAGACAATTTCGAGGTTAAGGAAACTTCCAGGAGAGGGTGATCATTAGGCGCAAAAGGAGGCTAGAGAGGAGGAAAGGTGGTGAGCGGGAGTAAGTGAGAGGGACAGGAAAAAGGGGAGTGAGTTTGGGTGGGAGACAGGAAGTAGTAGAGGTACCAGAGGGTTCATTAGTCAGGAGGAAGAGGCCTCAGATGTGAGGATGGACATGAGGGTAGTAGTCTTTATCTAGTGCAATCACAGTTGCTAGTGGTGGTGAGGTGGGCATAGAGCATGGATTTGAAAGCTTCAAGCGAGGTTGAGGATAGAGTAGGTGGACTAAGCGCATTGAACCATGTCGGGGCCCTGTATGCGAAAGATCTTTGTCCCTGTGCAGTCCGGCATCTCGGAACCAGGAAAGGTTGGCGTTCAGATCTGGTGGAGGGTCGTGAGCCAGGATTCAGTCGGAGTAGGTTTTGAATACATAATGGAGTCAGTCCCAAGATAGATTTTTTTGCCATTGTGCAGGTGAGATAAATAAGACGATTTGATAGGTTCAACCAGCCTGATTCATAGTACAGATCACGTGTGAGTCAGTCTTTGAGCCCCGTGAGGACGGCAGGCCTTATTTAGAGTGATTGAGATCGCCTTAGAGCAGTGGAGGTAGCTGAGCCATAAATTATAAGGCCATAATCAATGATTGAGATTATGGAACTCTGTATAGCTATTCTCAATGCCGCTTGATTTAGAAATTGCGAGTTACGGAATAGTATTCAAGGCATTGGTTCACTGTTTTTCGAGTGTTGTCAATGTGGGTTGCAAAGGTGAGCCCTTGGTCAAAAGTGATGCCAAGGTATTTGAAAGTATTTACTTGGTCCAGTGTAATTCCGTAGAGGTTTGTATGGTGAGTGAGTATGCCTATTTTTGTTTTGGTGATTGGAGAAGAGCATGGCTTTTGTTTAATTGTGGTTTAGCACAAGTTTACTATCCAGGAACCACCTTTCAACACTAGAGAAAGCAAGTTGCAGGCTTTTTTGTAGGAGTTTGGATCCTTGTGGGAAGAAATTACAGCATCATCAGCTATAAGATTATTTTCTCCTGGCAGATATCTGGGAGGAGTTAAGGAACAGGCTAAAGAGGAGCGGTCCAAGAATTGATCCCTGTGGTACACCCGAGAGAACTGGTTTGAAGTCGGAGAGTTCATTAGAGATTTTACAGCCTGTGACCGATTGGACAAGGTAACTTTTACCCAAGCACAAGGACCTTCGCCAGGCCTAGGCTAGAAAATAGGGAGGTAAGTAGGCCATGATGGACTGTGTCAAAGCTTTTGTAAGATCGATAAAGACTGCACCTGTTTGGCACCCTTTGTCCAGGGCTGAGTGGACTTCTCCAGAGAAATCAAGTGAGGCTGTTGTTGTACTATGTCCTTTCCTAAAGCCGTGCTGTTGATTACAGAGTAGATTGTATTTGTCCAGGTAATCAGAGAGCTGGTCTGCCACTATTCGTTCAAGTGCTTTGGAGAGGGGAAGGAGTACTGATATTGGTCGATAGTTTCCTGTTGAGGTTTTGTCCCCCCCCTTTGTGCACTGGCGTAACTATGGCAGATTTCCATTTGTTGGGAAATTGACTTTGGCAAAGTGACAGATTAAGAATTTTTGCAAGGGGTGAATTACTTCATCCAGGGTGAGAGACAGGATTTTTAGATCTACGTGTCACTACTTGTTCTGGATTTGGAGCAGGCCTTTCTTATGTACTTGTGTGCGTGCACTTTGATTTTCTTGAAGTAAAATTGTGGTTTGTCACGAGGGTGTTTTGTGATACTAGGCTAGGCACAGGTAAGTCCGAGAAGAAATCTGGGGAGGACCCCACTAAGGTCTGTGAATGTCTTATTAAGCACATCTGCAATAGACTTTGGGTCAGAGTGGTGGATCCATCAACTTTCATAATGGTAGGTGACGATTTTGATTGTTTACCCATTATGTTTGGATGTTGTCCCAAAAGCTCTTCCATCACCCCAGGTGGATTCAAGGGCATTTTGAAATAGGCTCTTCATTTGCCTAATTTGTGAGGTACATCTATTTCGTGCCTGCTTGTATTTTAGGGTATCATGAGGTGAGCCTGTGTCTCTGGCAACTGCCCAGAGGTGGTCCCAGACCTTGAGCTCGTCAAGTAGTTTGGCAGTAATCCATGGATTTGATAGGCTTTGATTTTACGGTTTTTACTGGGCATATAAATTTGGCATGCAGAGTTGAAAGATTTAATGAAGTATTCTAGTGCGGTATTAATATCAGTTGATTCAAGGATTGGCGTCCAGTCCTGTTGTAGGAGATGGGTTTTCAACTTGATAAGATTCCCATAAGGCAATACTCTGCTTGTTATAACTTTGGGGGTGGCTTGAGAAATTTATTAGACCAGGTACAGGACACTGGGGAGTGGTCACTGAGGAGTCAGGAGGACTTTAATGTTTTTATCTGGTCAGGGTGATTTGGAGAACCCAGTCAATAAGGGTGCTTGTACCAGTTTTGTAATTTTTCCGGGTGGGGAGGTTACCATCTGAGTCAGGTTTGCTGCTAGGATGTCATCTTTGAAGAGCCAGTGTCAGAGGCGAGCCAGTTTATGTTGAAATCCCGAGGAGGAGGAGCTCATTGTCAGAGGGCTGCAGACTAACAAAATCAAGTACAGACTTAATACTGGCACGGTGGTCTTTTGGAGGGATATAGACTACGGCCACTGTGAGAACTTTGTTTTGTGCACCAAGAAGCAGTTTGATAGGGAGGATTGCATCTGCGTATTGTGGGGGTGATGCTGCCGCGTTGACAGGAGAGGTTGTCCTTTATGTAGATAGCACAGCCCCACCTTTCTTGCCCGGTCGAGTCTGAAAAGATTGTAGCCTTCGCGACCCCGCATGATCCGGTGTTGGGAGATAGCCAGGTTTCCACAATGGCTAGTATATCAGGGTTTTTGTCCAGCGAGAGTTTGAAGAGATGCCAATTTGGGAAGGAGGCTGCAGATATTTAGAGTGATAATGGAGAGACCACTACCAACTTTCCCTGTTTTGTCAGCTTCAGTGCAACAGGACCAGGGTTTGGGTGTATCCACCAGATATTAAAAGTAGGAGGAGCAGGAGTTTCAGCGATGCCATTAAGTAGTTCATAATAGGTTGGAGTGAGTTTCTGCTTGTACTTTTAAGATGCTTGGATTGTCTTCTGGAGTCCCAGTAGAGGGTGATCGTTAGTGAGTTATAATGATGTGGCAGTTTCCAATTAGGAAATATGGCTCTTTGCAGCTAGGTATTAATGGGTGATGTTTGTTTAAGACTTCCAGAGTAAAAGCCATGGTACAATGTTTGGGTAGTAGTATAGAAAGGTGAGAGTAGGTGGAGGGTAGGGTAGGCGGAGGGGAGTTGGCATAAAGGGAAAAGGAGGGTGAGGGTGAGCAGGAACAGGTGGTGGGGACTAAGCCAAAGCATTTTTAGCAAGGCAGGAGAGAGCGAGAAGTAGTGTGGGCTAGGCAGTGGGGGTGGCGAGCAATAGGAGGGTGGTGGGGTACGCAGTTTTAGTGGGCTAAGGTGGATAGCTAACACTATGGCGAATACAGAGAAAATGAAAAAAAAGACTGGGAGGGTTTGGTGCCAGAGGGTTTAAGAGAAGTACTATAGTACTGTTGATATCCAGGATCACATAATATGTTAAGTTCCTGAAAGGTGATAAACTGTGGCCTGGGCATATGCAATGTGTAAAATCCTTTTGTCTATATGTTTCCTTTGTTCTTCAAAGTCCTCAGAGATAAGTACAATACCTTGGGAGTAGGTCAGACAGTAGGCATATGCAATGTGTGAAATCCTTTTGTCTGTATGTTTCCTTTGATCTTCAAAGTCCTCAGAGACAAGTACAATACCTTTGGAAAAGGTCAGACAAAATGTTGATTCAGTCACAAAATGTGTTAAAATTCCTTTGTTCTTAAAGTCCACAAGTGCAGTTTGCTTTAAGAGTGGTCAGATGAGAATGTTGAAAATGTTGATTCAGTTGCAGGACCCAGCATCATCATGTTTGTAAGACTAGTTGTAAGGCATATGCTTCTTTGGGGAGGCTTCAAGAAAGTTGATTTAAAATTAAAAAGCTGATACCTGATGATGGCGATTTGCAGAAATTCAGTCCAGGAGACTTTCACCAATGTTGTGTGCAAGAATGGCACAGGTATTCCCAGCAGAAAAACATGTAAATGAACAAAAACTAACAAACAAACTAACCTACAGACACAGACAAGCACAAACAGCCACCCACACAGCCCCAGGAGGAGGAGCTTAATGTGGTTAAGTGGTTGCCCATCCCCAGAATTCCGGAGATCTTTTCCTCTGGCATGGGCTTCCAAAAACAGTTTTAGATATTTGGGTATCAGCAGACATCTCCCAACTTTTCAAAAACAATTACCTTAAGCTTCTTCAGGAACTACAGGCAGATATGGCAAGATGGCACTTATTACCATTGACCCTGTATGGGAGAATACAAACACTGAAAGTGAATGTATTACCACGCCTCCTATTTTTATATCAAACCATCCCAATCCCTATCCCAAAGGTATTCTGGAGCCAATTACAAAAAAAAAGATATTGGTTTATATGAGCAAGAAAAAGGCCCAGAATAGCACAAACTCTCCTACAGACAGAGGTATGGATGTCTAAAAGGCATTTGACAGGCTAGATTGGGCCTTCTTAACTTTAGTTCTCTAAAGATTTGGCTTAGGTAACAAATTCACCAAAATAATTGAAACTCTGTACTCTACCCCTGAAGCAAGAATAAAAGTAAATGGTTTCTTATTGCCTAGAATTCCCCTTTAAAAGGGATGAGGCAGGGTTTGTTCCCCCTGCTTTTTGCCTTCTCATTGGAACCTCTTTACTAACAGGTAACAAGGGGGAAAGAACTTTAGCCCAAATGCTTAGAGTGGTGGCACTGAAATGTATAACTTATAGATGGCTGTTCCCCCTCCCACCCACTCTGCAAGAATGGTAGTCTAGAGTGACAGAGGGGAGGGGGGTTTGGCACTCCATAAGTTCTACCATTACTACTTAGCAGCAAGGGAGTGGCAAATCTGTACACCTGGGCAAAGTGCAGAGAGTAGTCAGGATGATGTCAATGAGAGGAAACCACAATGAAAGGATGGGAACTGTGGACACTACCTACAAATAGTATACCCCAGCATATATGGTCCACAATAGACAGCCCATGGGTGCAACATTCCCATCAGAAGGTACCTAGATTGTGGAAAATCACACACACCAGAAGGACCTGGGCCCCTATCTTTAATCAGACACAAAGCATTTATTTGAACCCCTCAGGGCAGACCACGGCTATCAGTTCTGGTCCGCACATGGACTGAGGTTTAGACAACCAGGGCTGTTTGTCATTTGCCCAACTCAGGGATAAATATTCACTACGCAGAGAAGAACACTTTAGGTTTTTACAGGCAAGACATTTGTTGATGGCTTCATGGGTACAGGCCCAAATATGAAGGGAACAAACAGGCTTAGAAGCTTTCTTTTAATACTCAATTACACCGAAGGGCAACACCCATTATCTTTTACAACTTTACCTTATTCTGAACTGGTAAAATGTCACCTCACTAAACAGAGTGACAGACAGATGACAGGAGGAATTGGGATCCCCAATCCTTAGGGCCCAGTGGACTAAGAGGTTGGCAAGGGTATGGCAAGTTACCACCTCTCCCACCTGGAGAGAATTTATCTGGAAAATCTAGGTTAGATTTTTCCTTACCACTACAGCAACTAAACACTTTGGGACCCAACAAACTGACCTCTGTTGGAGGGTATGCAGAAGCAGACAAACACATGGCCACATTTTCTGGATGTGCCCTGAAATCCAAGAATTTTGGAAAGCAATTCACACACAAATACAAAGTTTATCAGGGATCCAGGTCCCATTCACAGGCATAGACCTGATCTTAGGCTTCCCCACATTACTAACAGGTAACAAGGGGGAAAGAACTTTAGCCCAAATGCTTAGAGTGGTGGCACTGAAATGTATAACTTATAGATGGCTGTTCCCCCTCCCACCCACTCTGCAAGAATGGTAGTCTAGAGTGACAGAGATGGAGAGGATGAAGAACATCACTAGCCACATATGGCTATAACAAGATAAATTCCTGGAGATTTGGTGCCCCTGGCACCAACTTGAGTCTATCCTTACTAGCTGACATACATAAGGTCAGAAAAATATATCTGGAGAAGAAAAGAAAAGCTGCACACTTGTTTGTTATTAATATGTTTAAATGAAAGATGCTATATGAAAAAGACTCTAATCAGTTCGTTGTTGAATATACTAGACCTTGAAAGAGGTTGGATGTTAGCAAGATAAGATTGTTTATATAGATTTCATAGAATGATCAAGTTAGTAATAGACATTTGTCCTTAGTGCTTGCCTTAGTTAATTGTATTGCTTTTTTGTTTAGTCTTGAGAATGATTAACTAACTCCAACTTTTATCTTATTACTCATTTCATTATCTAATTTAGTTTTGAATATTTTTATAACTGTAATTTCTATTACTTCCAATGGGAGAGCATTCTAAACTTTAACCATCCTTTGGCTGTAGCAGTTTATCCTGGGTAATAAATTCCAGTTGTCAAGTCAGAGTTGCTTAGAGTGTCTCCTACCACTAAATCTATCATGATTTATCATAAGACCAAATTCAGCCATAAGACTGTTGTCCTCCATTGCTCTGTACAGCATACACAAGTCACCCCTTTGTCTTCTATATTGCAATGAGTAGAGATTAAGTATATCCAATCTATAATCATAAGGTGTCTCCTTTAGGCCCACAATACTTCTAGTAAATCTGCACTGAACCGCTTCAACCTTTTTTATATCTTTTTTCCTATACGGTGACCATTATTGAACACAGTACTCTAAGTGGGGTTTGACCAATGCTACATATAGGGGGAGCATCACCTCCCTAGTTCTACCAGATATATGCCTATGGATACAATTCAACATCTGATTGGCTTTCTTTACCTGGTTCCTACAGTGAACACTGAATTTAAGGTTGGGGCTAACGGTTACTCTGAGATCTTTTTCACATAACATTGTAGTTAAAGATTCATTATTTAAGGTATACTTATACTGTCTATTGTTGGTACCCAAATGCATTACTTTGCATTTACTAATATTAAATTCGAATTTGCTATGTTTGGTCCAGGAGAAAATTAGATTCAGTGCATCCTGTAGTGTAGTGGTTTTGTCTCGTGTATTTACCACTGTTCCCAGCTGACAGTCGTCTGCAAATTTGGACAACCAGATGTTGAGTAGATTTATTTTTAATGGAGAAATGTAAAGTTAAATAGGATGAGACCCAGGACCAACCCCTTGTGGCACCCCACTTGTGACCCTGGCCCACTCAGAATATTCACCATTGACCACCACTCTCTGCTGTCTCCCACCTAGCCAGTTGGCAATCCAGTGTGTGATATTTGTACACAGTTTTAAGTCTCCAAGTGATTTAACCAATTCAGAATGAGGCAATTTGTTGAAGACTTTTGCAAAGTCCAAGAAAATAACATCAATGTTTTTTTTTCTGTTGACTTTTTCATAAAAACCTAATAAATTTGTTCAATAGGACCTATTTTTAGTAAAACCATGTTGTTAGGGGTCAGTAGCCCCTAATAAGAATTGATGTTGCTATATGTAGTCCTTAATTATGCCTTCCAGTAGTTTGCCCATTAAAGGTGTCATACTGATTGGTCAGAAGTTTTCAGGTTTGGTTATAGGTGCTTTTTTTAGGAGGGGTACCACAGTGGCTTCCCTCCAACCTAAAGGTATGTCACCAGAGTCCAGGGAGTGCTATAAAATATGGGTCAGAAGTAGCAAAATATAATCAGCAAGTTTCTTTAATACTCCAGGGTGGAGATCATCTGGCCCTGGGGATTTATTGACGTCTAATGTTTTTAGCCTCTCCAGAACTTGTGTTGGTTTAATAGTTACTTGTCCTGGTATGGGTACTAGCTTATTTTCTGAATTTATAGAAGTAAAATTGTTAAACACAGAGTAGAAGAAATTGTTCTGTATTTCAGCTGTTTCCTTGTTACTAGTAGGAGTTCCTAAGTTGTTGGTAAAAGGGCCCACTGAGTTCATAGTTCCTCTTAATTTATTAATATGTGAAAATATTTTTTTTTGTTATCGTTCACCTTGGTAGCCAAATATATTTCATGTTGTGATTTTTCCAATTTAATCGCATATTTCACTTTTTTTAGCCAATGCTCGATATACCAGAACTAATTGCTGGTTGCCATTTTTAATGCATTTAAACAGTCTGGGTTTTTTTGTTGATTAATTTCTTGATAAAGGGCTTCATCCAACATGGTGGTATTCTTTTAGTGGTATATTTTTTTTATGGTTAGTATGTTTTTAGAAACCTCATCCTTTATTTTTGAAGTCAATAAATCCCATTCTCCTTCAACTGTATGACCCAAGAAATAATTTTTCTAGTCCCATTTTGCCATATTTTTCTTTATAGTAGTAGAATTAGCCTGTCTGAAATTTAATCTTTCATTGAGCCCAGTCCCAAGCTGTCTAGGTTGGCCTAATACCCTAAAGTTCACATACATGTGGTCACTATTGCCCAATGGTGCCACAGCAGTAACTTCGGCTACACTGTTGCCCATATTAGTAAGTATGATATCCAATGTTTTATCATTCCTAGTGGCATAGGGTACTTTCTGCTCGAGCCCTATCTGTGCAAATGTGTCAAGATACGAATTATCAGTTTTGCTGTTACCACTGTGTGATGACCAATTAATGTTGGGCAAACTAAAATCTCCCATAATAAGAATATTGTCCAATGAGTTTAAGTCACTAATGAGTTTTAATAATTTACTGTCTTTATCCAAGGACATAGAAGGAGGCTTGTACACTAAACCTAATTTTATTGATGTGCCCATCTGGGGATATATTTTAACCCATAAAGCTTCTATGTCCCTGATGTCATCGAATAACTCCTCACATTTGATTGTATCATGGATGTAGATGGCCAGCCCTCCACTTTTCTTATATTTCTTGTTTTTAGTAAAAACATTATATCCTGGTATATGTCTGTCCCATGTATCATTGTCCTTGGCCCATGTCTCAGTGACTAGTGCCAAATGTATATCATGGTCATATACAGTAGCTTAAGTTTAAATTCATCAACATTTTTTCACCAGACTTCTAGCATTGGTTAATAGTCCATTCCATGCTATATTGGAATGACTAGAGTGGTTTTTAGTATGGTAGGTGGTACCATGACAAAATGTGTCCCCCCCATTGCTTATTGGTGGGGTTGATGTTACCATAAGCTAATGATTCCCCACCTAGCCCATGTTCCAGTTTAAATGGAATTTTAAAACGTCATTGATTTTTCTGCCCGGTACTCATGTACCAAAGTGATTTAAATGTAGTCCATCATTTTTAAAACAGACTTTATTAGAAAAGGTAGATACATTATCCATAAATCCTACTCTTTTTTTATGGCATAGTTGGTGTAGCCATGCACTAAGAGCCATAATTGATTTGTTCCTATAGGTGTACCTCCCCATAGTGGGTAATAATCCAGAAATTATAAACTCCCCTTTTTTTCCTGTATCCGATTAATGATGTTAATGTAGTCAGACTGTGTGTGACAGATTTTTTGCAGGTAAATCACTGACACCTACATGCAAAAGTACAGCTGGTTCAGTAGTATTTTCTAAGAGTCCATCCAGGAGTCTTGAAATATATTTTACACAGGCCTCTGGAAGTGTACTAACAGTTATATGAGCTTTTCTCCAATGACAGACTGCAGAAGCTACTCCCCTTAGAATTGAATCACCAACCACCACTATGTCCCTAATTTTAGAAGGTGGGTTAGTGGGAGATTTAGTACGGGATGAAGTACATAAGAGATAAGTAGTCTGAGCTTGCATGGAAGTATTAGGTATTTCAGTCCCATTAGATTGTTCTTGGTCTCCAGTATTATTAGCCAGAGCATCAAACTTATTTTGCAGTGGCAACAGTGTTATAATCCCTTTAGA
Organism: Neoceratodus forsteri; assembly: GCA_016271365.2. Lineage (NCBI taxonomy): Eukaryota > Metazoa > Chordata > Ceratodontiformes > Ceratodontidae > Neoceratodus > Neoceratodus forsteri. The sequence continues at coordinate 227,436,525 of CM028132.1, read as the reverse complement.
ATCAGTATTATTGGTGGATGTAGTTGCCCCAATGTCCTTATTACTATCCAAACTAGCATGTGTTAGACCTAAGATCTCCTGTAGTGGTAGATAGGAGATTGCTTGTGTTTATCAAGGCCTCATCAATAAAGTTTTCAAGGAAGTTAATTTATTTTTGTGTTTCTAACCATTGTTGTAATTTATCTAATTCCCCTTGTAAAATACCAATGAACTTACATTTGTCACAGACAAACTCGGGGGGGGGGGGGGCAAGGTACGTCATCTGTGTACATAATACACTGCAAACACATTCCTTTCTTAGTAACTTTACCCTGCTTAGCCTTACTTTGTGACATGACAAAGCAGGGATAATATGCTAGAACAATCTACTGATAGATAACAAGGTTAACTCAATCACAGTACAAGATATATGAATATGTGGAATAAGACAATGTAAAGAATGACACAAAGATGTGACTTGATATTATGATCAATAAAACTATGAACTTAAAAAAAAGATCTGCATTATTAAGCCGTATAGCTGAAGACTGCATTTAGAAATATCTGTGTGAAAGCAAGCTTCAACTAACATCTGGTTGTTGTTGATGCTCTGGCTAGATGCACCATCTGTCTTAGTTTTGTCTCCAGTTTCCCCCTGTGCACCACTGTAACACTAACAATACATTGTGACACCAGTGCTTTGCTCTTGGGGAAGTAGTTTCCACTTAGACTTCAATTACAAGCTTAGCTGCATGGGGAGGAGCTTGAGAGCAATATTCTCCAGCAATACTTTTTTTTTGAATATAGACACACCAAGTTTGTTATGCCCTTGTCCTCTAATGACACTGTTACAATGCACCCTTCCAAAGCCCTGGACGCCCTTACAATATTAAAATACATAAAATCTCCAGTATTAAAATCCACACTATTGGACATATTGCCCATTTAACATATATTAAAACAAGCCTTTTAATTAGATTTTATATTCAGCAGAAATACTACCAGTCTTAAACACCAGAGAAGGCCTGATTAAATAAATACAGATTAAATAAATACATTTTAATGGACATTTTAAAACCCTCCACAGTCAGGCTATCACGTATCTGACAAGGGTATCTCTAACAATCCCTCATCCAAGGATCAGAGTTGGTGGGAGGGGCAGCAAGGAGACAAAATGTCTTGCAGGTATTTCGGTCCCTGTACCTACACCTACAGCTCTAATATGACAATGAAGCATTCTTTTGCTGAGCCACTCAGAGTAGTATAATTTTTTTTTTTTTGCCCTTTTGTCACTGACACCCATACTATGGGGATCCCTAGCCCCATAACCCATTGTCACTTAGACTTGCCCCAACACCTTGGTTCCTCTATGGCTTGTCCTCCTAGGTCAAGCTCAGAGTGCCCTCAAGCCCCTGTGGAAATTGACCTGATATTTGAGCAAGAGCCAAGTGGATGGTAAATCTATGAGGGATCACCAGCCACCCTCTGTGGTCTGGGGTTTTCTAGCTTATCTGGTCCCATTTTCCCCAGCACATTGACAGGTAAGGGTATGCATTTGCCCAAATTCACACCTGCAGCTTACAAGGCATTGGCCAGTGTTAACCTTCCACAGCAGAAGTGCCTGCAGTTCAATCTGTGATCACCCAGGTGATGCTTGCACAGTGGCTTCTGACAACTTCCCACCCTGGAGGGAGGAGGATGGTGCCCATTGTTATGCTTGAAAAACCTCCTCACAGTTTGTCCCTGATGACCCAGGGTCATTCCTAATCTCAGGTCATGATGTCATGAGCAGTAGCACCACTGCTGTGCCAATGGGCCAGCCAGTAAGAACAATTTCTAAATAGAATACAGCAGAACAAAATATTCATACAGTAGCATCTGTTATAAATAAAATACAGTACTCCTTTGGTATAACAAATCTCATTATAACAAATCCTGCATATTTCAAATATATACCCAGGACCCTCGTAAAAATTAATTGATTTAAATTAGCACCCCACAGTATGCCTTTTAAAAACATACTAACATACTATTTGCCAGCAGATTAGGCCTTACGGTCTATTGAGTGTGCTCGAACCTCAGATCCCTAGTTGGGTGCCGAGGCCCCCACCTTGTGTTCCAGAAACCCCTATCATCCATTCCTACCCCCCTGGGCCAGGCCATCATCTGATACACCCACTTTCTGTGTCTGTCCCACCCTCTCTTGAAGCCCTCCACTGTGGATCTCTGAACCAGCTTGCCAGGCAGTGCATTCCAAGGGTCCACCACCCTCTCAGTGAAAAACTTCCTCCTCTTTTCCCCCCTCACCCTTCCACCTTCCAACTACAAACCATGCCCTCGGTGATACCTCCCTGCTTTAGTCTTAAGATCCCTCCATGTTTACCCTATTTATTCCTTGAGGTGCTTGAGGACCTCAATCATATCCCCGTCTCCTCTCCTCCAATGAAAACAGGCAGAGCTCCTCAAGTCTGTCCTCATCGTCAAATCCTAGCCCTCGTATCATCTTAATTGCCCTCCTCTGTACTCTCTCCAGGAGCTGTATCCCTCTTCAAGTGTGGTCTCCAGTACTGTACACAGTACTCAAGGTGTGGTCTAACCAGTCCATTGTACAGCAGCAGAATCACTTCCTTGCTCCTAGAGGTGATCCCCCTTACGATGCATCCCAACATCCTGTTTGCCTTGCTAGCTGCTCTCCTGCACTGCTCAGAGTTATTCATACATGCATCCACCATGACCCCTAGGTCTTTTTCACCTATTGAGGCCTCCAGGGCCTCCCTTCCCAGGGTGTATCTGTGTTTAGGGTTTCCCTGCCCAAGGTGCAACACCATGCACTTGGTGATATTGAAATTTAATTTCCATGTGTGAGCCCAGCTTTCCAGGGTGTCCAGGTCCCCTTGCAGGGACAACCTCCCCTCTTCTCCCTCAACTACTGCTCCCATCTTGGAGTCATCAGCGAAGAGACTCATTTCACACCCTATACCCTCCCTGATGTCCGATATGTATGCATTAAACAGGATCAGACCCAGGACCAAGCCCTGCAGTACCCACTACCAACCTCTCTAGGGTTCGAGAGCTCCCCACAGACCACTACTCTCTGGGTGCATCCAGCTAGCCAGTTTTCAATCCATCTGACCATCAAAGGGCCTACTCCTAACCTCATCAGTTTCTCCACCAGACCATTGTGGGGTACAGAGTCAAACGCCTTGCTGAAGTCCAAGAATAATACATCCACAGGCTTTCCCCTGTCCAGTTCTGATGTTACCCATCTGCAGAACTCCACAAGATTGGTTTGACATGATCTACCTGGCATAAACTAATGTTATCGACTATCCAGACCTCCCACCTCCTCCAAGTACACCCCCCAATCGTTCCTTTAGTATACCCTCCATTAATTTTCCCACCACCGAGGTCAAATTGATGGGTCTATAGTTACTTGGTACTTCCCTCGACCCTTCTTTATGGATTGGCACCACATGTGCCTCTCGTCAATCCCTAGGTACCCTCCCTGTCTCAAGTGTCCTGTTGAACAGCTCCGCCAGGGGTGCAGCCAGTATGTCCGCCAATTCCCATAGTACTCTCGGATGAATGCCATCCGGCCCAGGAGATTTGTCTTTCTTTAGGGCCTTGAGGGCTAACCACACCCTTTTGGCAGAGATAGCATCATCCGTCCTCCCACCTTTACTGGCCTTTTTGTCCTTATCCAGATGTGACACCCTTGGGTACCTCTCCTCCTCCCTCTTGCTCCATTTCTGTTGCTCCCTGATTCCACTCACTGCTGCTTCTATCCTCATCATGCCTTGCTTTGTAGATATCCCATCCCCCTCCCTGGTGAACACAGAGGCAAAGTACTCATTAAATACCTCTGCCTGGTCCCTCGCCTCTTCCACCCACCCTCCTTCTGATCTCAATTTGCTGAGATGGCCCTTAGTTTTTCTCTGCTCCCCAATGTACTGGAAGAACTCCTTTTCCCCTCCATGTATCCCCTGTGCCAGTCGTTGCTGTTTACTGGACTTTGCTCCCCTCACCATCCGGGTGACTTTTCTAGATGCAAGATGGTACATTTCCTTATCCCTATCCCCTCTTGTTGTTTTATATTTTTTGTAGGATGCCTTCTTTTCTCTGACCGCTACCTGTACCTCACTGGACCACCAGCATGGTTTATGTGACCTTGCTCCCCTTTCATTTCAACTTAGCACAGATCCTGACTGCCTCATGAAGTCCCTGTTTTATGATCTCCCATCTCCTTTCCACACTTGTCATTGATGTAATCCCCTTCAAGTGATCCTTGAGAATATTTCCCATGCCCACAAAGTCTGCCCCCCTGAAGTCCACAGCCAGTGTCCTAGATCTCACCCCCTCACCTCAACATGTTGAACCCCCCTGCCTTTTACTTATTCTGTTACTGCTGCTGTTGCTAAAAAGTATGACATAATTCTAATTGTAAGACCACTGCTGGGCTGCTGGTCCTGTTCCTGATGGCTGACTCCAAGAATAGGAAGGCACTGGATGTTACTGTTAAGCTGGAGATTCTGGATTGTCTGAAAACCAGGGAGGGGGGTACCAAGCTAGCCATGGAATAATCCTTTGCCAAATCCACCATCCACGTATTCCATAAGAGGGAGGAATCACTGAGGGTGTTCACAGATCAGTGCTGTAAAAAAAAGAGGATCTGCAGTGAAAGAAACTCCAGCTGACAGGGCATGCAGACATAGACCATGTGGTCTGCATCTGGTTTGAGAGTCAGCGTGCAGCTGGTGTCTCAGTGTCAGAGCTATTTTATAAGAAAAATCAGACTACTTTTCAAGACATCTACTGAGTGCGCAGTGCACCTTCAAATTGTCTCCAGAGTGTCTCTGGTGCTTCCAGAGGAGAAACTGAATCAAGCAGCACAAAATCTTATTTTGCAATGTGACAAAATATTGGGAATGCAGTGACAATATGGTGATGAAATGGCTAAGCATTTAAATGTGAAACATCCCCTGCATGGTTCAGAATTATTGCACTAGGCCCTGTTTCTCTCAGAGAGAGAGTGAGTGAGAGAGAGAGAGAGAGAGCGAGAGAGAGTATGGATTTTGAAGAATGTTATGCTATTTACCTTTCATCTGGGCAGTCACTGAATATTATTTTATTTATATATTTTAGCTTTTTTTGTTGCCCAGGAAAGGAGGACTAGGCAATTCTGTATATTTTCAGCCATGTTTCAAGGGAATGAAGAAGATGCAGATGCAAACTGACTTACAGAACTAGAATAAGATGTTGGTGATATTTTAGTGAATGGGGAGATATTTGGCCAGGACACCTTGGAAATTCCCCTACTCTCCAAGAGGGGGCCCTGGGGCTGTGTGGAGTGTCATTTGATGACTGCTGTTGGTGGAGAGCCCATTACTGGCTATGGATGTGGAGTTGCAGGAGTCTGGGGAGTCTGAAACCACTGTGGCAGTGGCTGGAATGTACCCTCTAGGTGGCCAGCAAATCATTGGAGGTGGCTGTTGCACTCCTGACGCAGTGGATGCCTTGAGTTTGAAACATAAAAAATTGTGCCTGGAGGCAGAGTTGCGAAAAATTGGTGGCCAACTTACCTCTGAGAAGCTGAAACAGGAGGAAGAAGAACCGGCCCACCAGCACAGCGGTTTGGATTTCCGCTTGCGGCACCGGCGACCCGGGTTTGGGAACACACCTGGGACATCATAGGGCCAGTTGGGGGGAGAAGGATTGAGCACCCCATGGGTGGCTCTCCTTCTCCAGGGGGAGGGTAGGGCAGTGTCCAGCGCAATGAGGACCCCTGTCGGAGGCTGGGATTCACTCACACTACCGGCGCTCAGTATCAGGGAGGAGGGGGCAGATGCTGGCGTCATTGCACATCCCCGGCTCCAAGAAAACCAGGAAAAAGATGGCAGGTGGGTCCGCTGTCTATGTGAAGCCCTCCCTGGGGTTTCAATTAGCTGCCATCGCCGCATCCCCGACCAGATACTAGGTCCGCGGCATGGATGAAGGGGATCGATGCCACGGCCCCGCTCTCTGAGGGGTAAGCCGGGGATAACCGGAGATGGTGGCAGTAGATGGCAATAGAAGTCCCAGGGGCCATGACCTGGGCTGATTAAGTGACAGTGGAACTGCAGGATAAAGAAGAAAAAAAAAAGAAACAGGAGTAAGAACAAAAGTGCAAATGTTCGATCACTTCTCCCTTAAGTGAGGGTTCTTCTGGACCCAATAAACTTCTGGCAGCTGCAAACAGACCGGATACACCACAAGGGTAGGCAGTCAAGACCCCACGCTGGGATTGGAGTGCGGTAGATGACATCACTTTGTCTCCAGAGCACGCTTTGTCATTGGCAGGAAGGATTTCCACACCTTGTGGGGACTGGCAACCGGATCCCCAGATTCCTCTCCCTGATGCAGGTACAAATTCGCCTGTAGAGACTGTGTTGGGTACTGCTCAGGACATAATGGATACTGTTAGTGTGTCAGGATTGTCAGGTAATGGGGTACCACCTGGGGTTCCTTTGCATTCTACTTCCATTGACTGTATAGGAGAGGCTGGGCCTAATCCCGCCGAGCTGCTGGCAGAGCACCAACAACACAGCAGTAAGAAGGCCTGCCCTGAGCCACCGACTTACAAGAGTCATTTCCACAAACCTGTGGAATTAGCTAAATGGTGGAACGCCATTCAGCTATGTTATATTGGCAATCAGGATTCCATCCCTGATCGTTTTTACATCAGTAAAATGCTCTTGAAACAGTCCCTAGGCTTCTCCCCATCTGAAGTGAACACCCTAATTCATGCACGGGGGAAAAGTACTTTTCATTTCAGTTTTAGACCCCTGCCTTGCTGGAAAGGTTTTGGTGCAGATATCCTAATCTGAAGACCAACCCTTTATGGGTAGAATTTACTGTCATTCCCTTGATGAAACAGCCCTTTCGTGTCATTACCATCCTTTTTCAGAACAAAGGGGTGAACATAATTGGCATAGTTTACTGATTGGAGAAATGGTGTGCTATCCAGGATAACCCGGCTCCCATATTAGATGAAGAAGGTTTTTGGAATGGGGCAGGAAATTTAAAATCACATTGCAGCATACTGACCAGGATATTGTCCACTTTACCAATTGTTTTTTTATTGGCTGGGATAAGGGGTTTCTGTTTTACTCAGGTCAACCACAGATGTGTTTTAAGTGTGGCTCACATAGGCACATCAGTACGGCCTGGGCAGGATCCGGGTGATTTTCAGCTGGATATGAGATACCCCCCCCCGCCAGCACAGTTACATCTTGATCAGGAGTTTTCTGTGGGTCTCAGAAAGAGAGGAAAGGGTTCTCGACATAAATCATGGAAGCCACAAGTAGCACCCTTAGAAGATCCCAATCAATATGCTGTGCTTCAGGATACGTCCTCTGATATGGACGGGGACTCTGTTGACCCTTCCACCCACTCATCTCAGGTGGGTCGGACTTCTGACTCTGAGGGGTTGGAGGACTGTAGACCTGCTCCTATACTAAGTGGCAGAGTTACCGTGCATCTAGTAAAGATAAATGATGATTTGGTCTTTTCATGGGTTCCTTATTGTATCATTTTAAGCTGGCATCTCTGAATGTCAATAGTATTCAATCTGAATTTAAAAGATTGGCTACCTATGCCCTTTTTCTACAAACTGATTTGGATTGTTTATTTTTGCAAGATGTTCACCTCCACTCTCCGGTAATTTTGGAAGCTGCCTCTTCCAGTTGGATATGGGGTGCTAGTTTCTGGTCACAGGGTATAGATGTTTGTTCTGGTGTAGGGATTTGTTTTTTCTCCCAGGTCAAGGTGCTTCGACAGTTAGAAATCTTGGATGGGAGGGCTTTGTTATTAGACATCCTGTGGAAAGGCTTACCATTTCAGCTCCTGAATGTGTATGCCCCTCAGCTAAAGCATGACAGGGTGAAACTTTTGTGAGCCCTTCGCCCATTTTTGTTTACCAATTTACATGTGATTTTAGGTGGAGATTTTAATTGTGCACTTTCACCGCCTGGTCTGGACCTCCCACTCAAAAAACAGTATTGTGATACCTCTTGTTTGTGGGAAGTTATTGAAGATGTGGGATTGACAGATGTTTTTGTCTCACATTTCCAGGCGGCCCCACATACATACTTTTGTGGGTCCCGTTCATCAAGAATTGATTATTTTTTTGTTTCTGCCTCCCTTCAACTGCAGGATGCTCAGGTTGCGGATGTGGCTACATTTGACCACTGAATATTGACTATTTTGGTGGGTAGCCACCCAGAGCAGTGCCATGGCCCAGGGGTATGGAAGCTGAACTTAACTTTGCTAGATATTCCTCAAATTCAGGAAGGTTTTAGCAATGTCTTAGTGGCTAGAAAGTTGGTCATTTTTTTATGAGGATACTAATGCTTGGTGGGAAGACTCTAAGCGGGAGTTTTGTTGTTACTTTAATACAGTGGGGAAGCTTAATGGGAGGTTTAAATAGGACAAACTGCACTGTTTATGGTCACACTTACATTCTCTGACTACCCTGCATTATGAGGAGGGTGGGGATAGTTCCCAACAACTTAAGACACTTAAGGATAAAGTGGCCAGACTGCAGCAGGATATGATGAACGGTTTAGAGAGGCAACAACAGTATAAGGTGCTTGGCAAAAAAACATGATACTGTCCCTTTTGATACCTGTGCTAAGGTTCGGGAATGGAGAAATATGCTTTATTTCACTACTGCTAGTGGGGATACTGTGACAGAGAAGTTGGCCATTTTATCTGAGATACAGCATTTTTTGCAGATGCATTTGCTAGTCGGTCTCTGTCACAGGTGATTATCAGACAGTGGTTGCATGCATGCAATCTTCCTACCTTTCTGTGGACATAGGTGCAGTGTTGACTAGTCCTATTTCACTAGCAGAAGTGAAACAAGTCATTTGGTCTCTGCCATCTGGTACGACTCCAGGTTCTGATGGCTTACCACATGCTATTTATAAAAATATATGGGAAACATTGGGGGAAGAACTGGTGGCTGTATTTGATGGGGCATTGAGTATGGGCAACCTACCTGTTAGTATGTCAGAAGGAGTCCTAGTCCTTTTATTTAAAGATGGGGACAGAGGGGATTCGAGGAACTGGTGACCTGTAACCCTTCTTAATACTGATAGTAAAATCTTGATGAAAGTCCTGGGGAACAGGATGGTGGGAGTGCCAGATACTATTATTTACCCCATGCAATTTAGTAGGGTTCCCCATAGTAACATTCAAGATGCACTAATCCTTATCAGGGAACTCCTTCATAAGGTTAGTGCCCAGGAATTGATGGGGCATCTTGTGAGCCTGGATCAATCCAAAGCATTTGACTGGGTAGAATATGACTATTTGTGGGAGGTTCTTCACTGTTATGGGTTTCCTAACACCTTGATATCATGCTTACAGATTTGCTACAGAAATATTAACGTCAAACCGACCACGAATGGTTGGGTGGGTGCTAATGTCCCTGTTGGTAGGGGAGTGAGGCAGAGTTGCCCATTGAGCCCTTTTTTATATCTGCTGTCCTTGGAACCCCTGCTGCATACAACTGATGATATCATTGGTCTCTCAGTGGGTAGTTCTGATCCACAGATAAAATCCGTTGCTTATGTGGATGATTTAGGTTTAGTTTTGGCTGACCGGGCCTCGGATGAATTTGCTCAGACGGAGTTGCACGTTTTTTCAGATGCCACTGGATCTGAACTGAATCAGGGCAAATGTTGTATCCTGCCGATTGGTTGGATGGTTCTGAGTTATCCCCTGTCTGGAAGTTCCCTGTGGTACAAAGTTATGCTAAACTTTTGGGCATTTATTTTGTTGGACCGGACCCACAATTTTATAATTGGGAACTGCAGCTGCAGGCTGCAAAACCTTTGGTAGATAAATGGAATAAATGGCGTATGTCCAAATGAAAATTAATTTACATGATTAGATCTCATTTATTACTGGTCTTTTTATTTCTATCAGCAGTTTTTCCTCCTCCAAGAGCCTTGGAAATGTCTGTCTATAGTGTTTTTTTTCAATACTTATGGGGGAGTAGATTGAACCTGATTAAAAGGGGTATCACCTACTTGCCCCTGGAACAGGGTGGGTTGGGAATGATTAACCCTGTTGGTTTTTTTTTATGTTACCTTTTTTTTATAACATTACCCCTATTCTTACTAATGTTCTGAAATTGTGGAGTCCATGGGTCTTGGATGAGTTTGGTCCCATACAAATGGCGTGGAGCACTGCTGACACCATTTTTAAACAAGTCATGGTTTCCTTGTTAGCCGCACATTGAAGGGATGGAGATATGTGGTTGGGAAGCTTAAAGTTTGGCTGGTGACCCACAGGCAGCTCACTAGTGGATCTCAGAGAGAGAGAGGTGTATAGATGGATTTTAGATACCTATTTTATAGAGGATCCTTGGTTTGTGGAGCACCCTCCCTTGGTATGGGACTCTATTACCTGGTTTCTCCACAGTCCATGGATCCCTGCTTACATGTGGGATTTTCTATGGCTCTGCACTGTTAGGAAATTAGGGGTTAAAGGGAACACAATGCATAAGGAAGTTATAGAGCTTACATTCCCCAGCGAATCTACTTGCTCTGGAATAGTCAAAACTATGCAGCATTTATTTTTGGACTGCCCCTTTGTGGTTGCTTTTTGGGACTTTTTCCAAGCTTTTTGGTCTTTGAGCCCTTTTAGGGTCTCGGCCTTGGATGTCTGGGTCAGTGGCATCCTCCCTAAGTCTTGGGTAAAATATGACTCTTGTACTATGCAGTTGTTTGTCTTGTATGTTAAGTTTCAGATTTGGCATACTCGGTGTGAATTGACCCTGCGGAAGCGGATGACTACCAGTGAACAAGTGTTTTATGCTATTCATCAGGATATCCTTAGATGGTGTGCTTTGAATACAATTCGGCCTCCCCAGACCTCTATAAATTGTGGTGGCAACACATGTCCTGGTTGAGCTGGCCTTTTTATTTCTTTCGTCTGTTTTTTGGTACTGATTTCTGTTAGTGTTCTCTTCCCCTGGAATGTGTTCATACTCCCCGTGCTGTTTTGGTGGTGGAGGTCATTGCTTTTTATTTGGGTTTCTAGTTTCTGTATGATGTACTATGTATTTCTGTTTTTGATTTCTTCCTTTCTGCATTTGTGTGATGTAATACATTTCTGTGATTTTTTGTTCTGAGTCTTGCTCGCCATTCCCTCCACACTTTTAGTGGGGTAGGGAAGGGGGTTGGTATCCATATGGATTGTTTATGTTTGTGGTTCAGTATGCAGTCATGCTTCTTTCTGTTTAGGTTTATTTCCTTCTGATTTTTGTATGGAGTAATCCACTTTTGTATATTAAGTTTATGTTTTGTTTAGAAAATTCCCCTCCTCCTTTTGTGGGGATGGGAAGGGGGCCTTTAGTACCGAAACTGATTTTTATTTGGAATTCATACCTGCTGTAATATTTTATTTTGTTTTTGATTTTTTTCATTTTGATTTTGTATGCAGTAATACAACTTTGTATATTTTGTTTTCAGTTTTGTATCACTATTTCCCTACTCTTTTAGTGGGGTGCGGGGGGGGGTTGTTTCATATAATTTTCTTTATATCTAGGATTGCATGTAAGATGTAATACTGCTTTCTACCTTCACCTTATTTATAATTTTTTCTTAGTGATTTTGTATGATGTCAATACAGTTTTGTTTCAATGTTCTTTTCAGTTATGAATGAAAAATTCCCCTACTCTTTTGGTAGGGTGGTGGAGTGGGTATGTTTTTTTCTTTTCAGTTGGGGCTTTCTAGTATGTTATATTGATTGTGTATGTTTTTTCTTTTAATTTCTTATGATTTTGTATGATGTCATACAATTTTGTTTGATTGTCCTTTTGAGTTTTGAATAAAATAATTCCCCTACTCTTACCCTTAGAGGGACCCCAAACATGTGTGATGGACTCTGAATTTGGGGAGTTGACCGGTGAACCTGCAGGAGAGCAGATTTCCGCTCCTGCAGGTCCAGCACAGGAGATTGCAATGTCTGCTGAGGATCAGCTGGTGAAGATGGATTTAATGACTTTAGAAGTAGATACTGTGCAAAAATATTTGCAAGAAAACTTATGTGCAGAAAAATTACATTTAGCCACTTCGTTGTCTCAAGTGGAATTAAAAATATCAGCAGCAGATTTTACTTTTGGAGGAAGAACAGAAAAAACAGAAGCATCTGAGCACTAGCCCAGATATACAAACAGTGAAGAAATTTACACCTGCTGGCATTCAAGCCGTCACCCAGATCTAAAGAAATCAGGTGGTTGTAGAAACTGCAGAAGAACAGCTCAATATTGCCTGGTCACCAGATTCTGTGCTCCAGAAAGCAGGTTGGATATATTCGACAAGTGGGACTTGGCTACCGGATCCAGTAATTCCCCTGCCAGGTACGGCTGAATTTGTTTCTGTAATACAAAGTTCTACTGACACTGTCTCAGTAATTCAAAATGGCATCCAGTCAGAAACCCCGGATTCAACCTCACCGGTGGTACCGATAGAGGGTTCTGTGGACTTGATAAATGACAACTGTGCACAACTGATTCAGGTACAAGACAATCTGGAAATACTGGATGGTCAAATTTTAAACAGGGCACCTTAGGAGCCTTTGCAGGATATTTCTATAACTATTGATCCACAACAGGGACATACAGGCCAGAAGTCCAGTTTTGCTAGCCTGTTTCATGACCCCCCCCATGAGTTCAAAATGCAGACATGCAGTAGGAATTTGGTATACCAGCGGCTTAGATGAATCACTGGATAGGAGTTTTGTGGGAACATTTCTCATAAAACAGTCATTGCAGTTTTCACCTTCAGAAGTCTTTGCATTTATACATACGAACATATGAACATACGAATGTGCCAGCAGAAACAGACCACCTGGTCTATCTAAGACTGCTCAAGTGAGCAGCTAGCACCCCTAGTTTGCAGCTGCCCCACCTCCCTCCCATTTGTCATCCCAATGCCACCCTACACCTCCCCCACCCTCACTCTCCCCTGTTCCCTGTCCCATGCCCTTTTGAAACTGTTCACAGATTTACATGATACCACCCATTCTGGTAGGGCATTCCATTTTGCTACCACCCTCTTTGTGAAATAGTGTCTCCTCATTTCCTTCCTATATCTTCCATCCTCTATTCTTAGTGCATGCCCCCTGGTGACTCTCCCTCTCCTTAACTTAAAGACCCTATCTGCCCCATCCTTATTGATTCCCCTCAGATACTTGAATGTCTCTATCATGTCCTCCATCCTTTCTGTCCTCCAGGGTGTACATATTCAGGTCTCTCAGCCAGCTGTCACAGTCTGTCCCTTCCATGCCACATATCATCTTTTTTGCCCTCCTCTGCACCCCCTCCAGTAGCCTGCCCCAGAAGAACATAGGTTTGATATAAGCTTTCATTCAGAAGCTCTTTTGGAGACATTTTGGCAACAATATACTATAGTGAAAGACTCTGATATTTGGACTGATATTTTTGCTGTACCTCTCTCCAAACCCACACTGAAAATTGTTACTATAGTGTTCTGTAATGAGGGGGTAAATTTTAAATATATTATATATTGGTTAGAGCAAAAATGTAAGATCCAAGGTTTACCAGACCTGTTAATCGATGGTGTAGGTTTTTGGATGGGGGGTGGAGATTTAAAGTCCAGCTAAGGTTGTCGCACACTGGACTACAACATGTACCTAGCAGTTCCTTTCTTGGCAGAAACCGGGGTATTTTGTTTTATCCTGGTATGCCCCGCACTTGCTTTAAATGTGGCTCCCCAAGACAAGTTAGCAGCAGTTGTGAGAAAATCAGATGTAAAATGTGTGGCATGTTGGGTCACCCAGGAATACATTGTACTTTTACCCCTAGATGTAGCATGTGTGACACAGAAGGCCATACAGTCACGAAGTATCGATGGGCCTCCCAAAATACCCCAGATGCTGATTTTGTGGAACATGATTTTTATGTCAATACAGCAGTACATAAGCATACTAATCTTAGGTGTTCTCCTACAGTCCCCCCCAAAGCTTTCCTATAGACAACCTGCTACCCCTTCCACAAGACAAGCTAAAAGTCCTTGTACACTGGCATCTGCAGAAGGATCTGTTACATCTTCAACTTTACAACACACCCCTGCTATTGGTAAGACTAGTGACTCAGGTGTGCAATTGGATGTGGAACTCCCCCCCCCAAAGGAGATGGTAGAACAGAGGACACTACCTTTGAGATGCCCCCTCCAGATCTGAATTCCTTTTATCTTGTAAAGCAAGGGACAGGGAAGTTAATGCTAAAAAATTCAAATACAGACACTGTTCAACTACAGAATCAGTATGCACCCTTGCAGTGGGGGGACACAGAAATGGAAGATATCGCTGATGCCTTTTCAATTTTGGAAGCCTCTTCAGAGAGTGAGGAACCAGAAAAAGTTGAAGTAAAAGTCAAAAAGAAAAGATGGAGAACTAGATCAAAAGCCAAGGTAGTTCTAGATCAACTCCCCTGATGGAATGAATGATTGATTTGGCAATAGCATCACATGAATAGTATTAGTTCTGATGTTAAACAGAAAACTACCTTTTCCCTATTCGAAACTTTACCCTTTAGTGTACTTTTCCTACAAGATGCCTGCATATATACTTTAGTGGAGGCAAATGCAGCAGCTTTTGACTGGAAATGGGGCCCTAGTTTTTGGTCCTTAGGCATGGAGCTTTGTAGCAGTTTAGCTGTTTGTTTCTTTCAAGACAATATTACACTACTAAAACTGGCAGAAATACATCAAGGAAGGGCTTTGTTGATGTATTATTTCAGGGAATCATATATAGGTTGATAAATTGTTATGCTCCACAAACTAAAATGGGTCGCATAGATCTTTGGAAAGATATTCAGCCCTTTTCATACACCTCAAAATTGTAATCTGGGGAGGCAATTTTAATTGTGGGCTGTTGCAAACGGATAGGGGAGGTAGCACTCAGAAAATTTATTGTGATGTCTCAGAATTAAAACAAATTCTGGTCCAAACAGCACTAAAAGATGCACAACAAGCGGTTAAGAAAACTCCATTACACACATTTTATAGGGAAAGCCTGTCATCTAGAACAGATTTTTTTCTTTGTATCATTGGAAGTAATAGTTTTTAAATTTGAAACATAAATGGCGGCCACTTCAGAGCATTGTTTGATTAATATACATTTATTAAATATTGCTGAGACTGCATATGGTAAAGGAGTGTGGCACCTTAATTATAACTTTTTTCAGTCTACACAGCTTGCTGGTACTTTGGAATTATTGTCTGTTCGGCTATTGGTCCATTGTTTATATGAATGCTTTGTTACTTGGTGGTTGGATTCTAAACAAAATTTTACTGCCTGGTTTAAGAATGAAGTAAGGGGGTACCACTATGATAGAAAAAATAAATATAGGTTCTGACAAAAATAGCTTCAGTCTTTACAGGGGAGATTGAAAACAGTACAAAATTGTGAACAACGTATTAAGGAAATTAAGACAGAATTAGTAGCTTTACAATGCAACAGGTTTCTTACTTTAGAAGCAGAACAGAAATTTGGAACCCAGGGAAAATTACACTTTACTAATCCATATGACAATTATAAATATCAGAGACAAAAACACATATTGTACGGTTAATAACAAAGACTGGGGATTCTGTTACCTTCACAGTTGGAATTTTGAAAGAAATGTACAAATACCTTCAGGATAAGTTTAGCACCCCCTTTAAAATTACAGGGAAAAACAGGAAAATGGTTGAAGTCCTTAAATATGCCACAAATAACCTTGGTACAAAAACAGCTTTTGTTATAATCTATTTCTGTCTTAGAATTGGGAGTGGTGATTAATGTTCTGAAAGCTAATACAGTCCCTGCAGTGGATGACCTTCCATCTGAATTTTATAAGTGGCTATGGTTGCAGTGTCCACAAGAAATGGTACAGGTTTATAATGAACTTTTTCATTCATCAGAGATCCCCATGATTATGAATACTGGGATTCTTTGTTTTTTACATAAAAAAGGAGATACTGCACAGTTAGATAACTGGAGACCGATTATGTTACTGAATGTTGACCTTAAAATATTAGCAAACATCTTGAATAATAGATTAACTAATGTGTTAGGTGATTGTATTCATTCGACACAGATATGCACTATCCCAGGTCAAAAGATGTCTGATAATTTAATTCCCCTCAGAGAGCTTATAGGTTATAATCAGAAACATAGAAACATAGAATTTGATGGCAGATAAGGACCGCTTGGCCCACCCAGTCTGCCCATTTCCCTACCTACTGGATAAGCTGCAGATCCTAGTTAACCAGCAGCTTACTTCTTCCTACCCCCACCCCCTAGAATTGCCTTATGACTGACCCATGCATGCTTGAATTCCACCACTGTTTTTGACTCCACAACCTCCTCTGGAAGGCCGTTCCATGCATCCACAACCCTATCTGTGAAAAATACTTCCTTAAATTACCTCTGAGCCCCCTCATCTTCAAATTGTGCCCTCTTGTTCTTGCACACCTCTTTTTGAAAGATGCTACCCTCTTGGACTTTGTTGATTCCCTTGAGGTACTTGAACATTTCTATCATGTCCCCCCTCTCCCTCCTTTCCTTGAGGCTATACATATTAATCTCCTTAAGTCTCTCTTCATATGTCTTCTGGTGCAGACCCTGTACCATTTTAATTGCCCTCCTCTGGACAGCTTCCATCCTGTCTATGTCTTTGCAGAGATCAGGACCATGATAAGAACACTTATCTGATTAGTTTGGACTGAACACATGCTTTTGATAGGATTTTACATAGTTTTTTGTGGCTTTGTTTAGAAATTAATGATAACACCTTGGATTTTATTAAAATCCTGCAGGGATACTATGAAACTGCATTTGTGTGTCCTTTAGTTCATGGTTACCTAGATAAAAAGAGTCAGATTAAATGTGGGATTTGGCAGGGATGTCCATTAAGTCCATTTTTGTACATCCTCCCTTTGGATTCTGTAATTAGAGCCATATATTCTTCCCAGGTAATACAAGGTTTTTCTGCACCACACCTTTCAATAGTAAAACTCTGTGCATATGCAGATGATTTAGTTGTAACTGCTCCAGACACTCAAGCAGGAATTAATGCAGTAGAATTGTTACATAATGTTTCTGAACTATCAGGGGCACAGGTGAATCCCACCAAAGGTTTTTGCTGATATTTTGGGGCCTTGGATCAGCTGGAGACTCATTTAAAGGATATCCTGATGGTTATGGACCCACAGACAATTTTAGGGGTATTTTTTGGCCCCAGTGATATGGCCAATTATAATTGGACTAAGAAAATTGAAACTGCAAATCAGAGAATTCAGAAATGGAATAGATGGAAAATGTACAAATTAAAACAATTTTTTATGATTCACACATATTTAATTCTTTTATTCTTATATAGTAGTCATATTTTTCCGATCCGCAAGGTTTTGGAAAGTAAAGTTGTTTTTTTTTTCTGCAGTATGCCGTAGTCGTTTAAATCTGGTAAAAAGAGGGATTACATATTGTTCGATTCTGGAAAGAGGATTGGGGATGGTAAACACTATTGCCTTCTTTTTTAGTATTTTTTATTTGAAATGGATCCTGGTAATGAGTGTAGAAAATAGAATTTGGGTCCTGTGGTTAGAAGTATGGTTATGTGTGTTTTTAAATACCTGGGAATTGAGTGGTATGGTCCCATGAACATTCAGAACTTCTGGCTTACATTATTACCTTAAATATAGTATTGATAAGCCTAAGGTTTGGGAGATACATAAGAATTAATTGCAGACTTTATCTCAGAAGCACCTGTATTGTGTGATTGTTGATACTTATTATAAGATATTGCCATTTGCGTATAGAACAAAGCAAAAACAGTTACAAATTTGTACAATGTTATGTGACAAGAGACTCCCACAGAAAATGTGGGACACAGTATGGTTATGCGCCCAAGGAAAGTTGAATGTGAAAAACAATCTAAAACATAAAGAAATATTAGATCATTATTGCCCAAGGCCAGGGTGTGATAAAAGCTTAGAAATTATACAATATTTTTTTTGATTGTCTGTATGTCATTGACCTGTGGAAAATTATAAAAAATGTGTGGACTGTTATCATTTCAATACTTGAACTATGATACCTTTGTGCTGGGACTGCTGTCTGGACATTGGAGTGCACTGAATTCCCATAGTGTTCTTATTCAATTTGTCTCCCTTAAATATTGGATCTGGCACAGTAGAGTACGGTTTTCATTGCAGCAACAGTTTATTTCCCCAAAACAACTGTTTGTTATCATTATGGACGATCTAAAGAAATTTATTGAGTTAGAATCTTGTCAAATGTAGCCAGCAACACAATCTAAGAATTGGGACTTTTTCCCATATATGTGATAGAATTGGTGAAAATCTTCTAATTAAATATTGTTGGAAATAATAGGCAAGGTTCCCTCCAAAAAGAGAAGGCTCCTGCAATAAATTGTTGCATAATTTTTGATTTTTCTTTTAATTTTATTTTTCTTTTTGTTTCCTGTTAAAATGTATTATAGTTCTTGTCATATTTTGTGACTGTATCTATCCCCGTATTATGAATAGAGTTTTACAGTGGGGAAGTTTTGCTTTATGGGTAAAACACTATACCCCTATGTTCCTCCGAGAAGGGGGGTGGGTCATGATAGGTTTTCTCTTTTTTAATTTTTTCATTTTCTTCTTGTGGTACTGAAATAATGAGGTATGCAGATAATACCTATGTGGTTACTGTGTTAAATGTTACAGGTGAAGAAAAGTTAATAGGACTCCAGTGTAGTTTCCTTTTTTTTCTCTTTCTGTATAATGTTACTGTATGATTTTTTTGGGGGGGAATGGATTATGCTACTCCCAAAGCTCAGTATCAGATTTTGTTATGTTCCCATGCCTGCACTCTTCTATAGTAGCAGGAGGGAAGGGGGGAGTTCCTTGTTTTGTTTTTTTTTTTCATTTTTCTTTCACCCTTTTCTTTTCCATTTAATTTTATTTTTTTTTACTGTTATTTGATGATAAGTATGCAGGTAATACTTATTTATTAATTTCACCTTACAAGTAAGAAGAGGTTACTAGGATTCTAGTTTAATTTCTTTCATTATGTATGCTGTAAATATATGTGCTTTTATGACTTTACAATGATTGTATGGATTGAGAGGATTTCTCACATTTTGTTTTGTTGTCATGTTCTCAATACAAATTCCCCTACTGACCTATAGGGAAGCCCATGGATTGTGAAGAAGTTGGAACAGTACGAGGTACTGCATCATATCCAATAGTTTCTTTACAACCTGCTATGAATGATTTTCCTGGAGAAAATGTAGTGGATACACCTACAACTATTCAAGAGAAACACTCTGCAGATAGCTTAGATCCACAAGGGAAACTCTTGAGAAAGGCTATGGTGACTCATAAAGAGTTCCTATTGACTTTGTTGCAAGAAGACAATGCCCAGAATAGTGCTGCTGCTATGTCAATGGATGACACAGTTTCATCCTCAGGGTTCACTATACCTTTCCAATTCTCAGGCACTTCTACCAACATACCTGCAGAACTGACTTCCATCCACTCACCGGAATCGAGGTTGTCCTTGGAGCTCTGACGCGGGCATACACGGGATGATGTGAAATCTCTCTGGGGCCCTGATGTGGCTGACTGGCAGCAGGCACCAGACAAGAGACACTGGACTTCTCCAGGAATGGTTTTGGCTAATGACATTATCGCTGATGCTCTGGGACAGAGTTGACAACAGGATATGATCGGTCATTCGGGTTTACTGACCCAAAAAAGAAAAGAGCATTCTATTGGGAGCAAGTCTGCATTGGAGGCAGGACAGCAATCTTCACCTGTTGCCCGCACAAATAATGACTCTAGCAGCCCAGGACAATCTGTTCAGGAATCCGGTACTTCAGGGCAACATACAGGTGCCATTCCAATGGAACTTCCTTCTGGCACACAGCACTTACCAGATGCAGAAACAACTGCCTCAGTGTCTGATGCAACACCTGAATAGGAACCAAACAACACAGAACACACCCCTAATTCTACTTTAAGGATGGCAGATTTGCTTAAAAATGTGGGGAACCTGCTCAGAGATGAAATGACATATGTTTAAAGTTCCATGGGGAGACTGTAATTCCTCCAGACAGAAAGGTGGTTTTACATCAAATGTCAAAGGACACAATGGGTATTTCAGCAGGTGAACTGTTTGCGTTTATACACATTAAGGGTAAGGTAGTTTATGAGATTAATTTTGAAAACGTTTCTACCTTAGAAATGTTTTGACAAAAGTACCCAAGAGTGAAGGATAGCCCTTTATGGGCACCTTTTTCCTGATCCCATTGACAAAACCTACTCTAAAAACTATTACATTGTTGTTCAGAAATCAGGGGGTGAGCATAGCCGATGTACAATACTGGCTTAGGCAGAGATGTGAAATCATGAATAAACCTTTCCCTAATTTAGATGACCATTATGTCTGGACCAGGTGTTGAAAAGTAAAGGTTAAATTAAAAAACAAAAACAAGGTGCTGTGTCAGCATGTGGTCTAAAAGCAAAACAAAATGGTTATATTAAATGCAAGCTCAAAATAGAAAATAGAGTTAAAAATCTACGTCTCGACCTTAGGTCTTCTTCAGGAAATATCTAAAAGAGAAAAAAAAACAAAGTTAGTGTACAGGTGAGGTAAAATGAGGGATATATATATGTAGGGAAAGAAAAAAGGGGAGGCTCAGGGAGAAGAAGTGATAAATGGTAAGAGTAAGACAGAATCTGTGAAGCAAAAAGGTGATGATGGGAAAGATAAAGCATAATAGGAGTGAAAGAGCTAGGGAAGTCCCCAGATGGGGATTAATTAACAGGGTCTAGTAAGAAAGCTGAATGGTGACAAATGTGTGGGAAGGAGACAGAGATGGAGACTCATAGTGAAAATTAAAAAGAAATTAAATGAGTACAAATGCAAATAGACTTTAGTGAAAACAAGGGGTGGCTGAAAGATGTTAGTGGAAAATAAGTCTATCATTTAAACCAGAGGGCCGCTGGGAGCCAAGGCAGAAGATCAGCTTGGCTTCCATGTTTTTTCTATGGTCAGAATCCCAGAAGCCCTGCTGAAGGACACAAACAGACGGGTCCAATTAACAGAAGCACTCTTGATGGGGGGGGGGTCGATCCCAGTCCTTTCACAGAAGAAAGGGTTCTGCAAGAACTCCTAAAACTGAAGGTGGACAAAGCAATGGGTCCTGATGGAATTCACCCCAGAATTCTAAAAGAATTAAAGGAGGAACTAGTGAAACCACTGGCTACTCTTTTTAATAAATCATGGGAGGATGGTGTGGTACCCGAGGACTGGAAGAAGGCGGATGTGATTCCCCTTCACAAAGTGGGTCCAAGACAGAGGCAGGAAACTACAGACCTGTCAGTCTGACCTCTGTGGTAAGGAAAGTGATGGATTCACTTCTGAAGGAAAGAATAGTCAGTACCTAGAGGCCAGTGGAGCACAGGACCCAAGGCAGCATGGGTTCACAGCGGGAAGGTCATGTCAGACAGATCTAATAGATTTCTTTGACTGGGTGACCAAAGTAGTAGACCAGGGAGGGGCTGTGGACATGGCCTACCTAGACTTTGAAGGCATTGGACACAGTCCCACACAAAGATTAATAGTCAAATTAGCCTGGGAGTGGGACCCAGGGTGGTAGCCTGGGTAAAACATTGGCTGGACAACAGGACACAGAAGGTAATTGTAAATGGAGTCCATTCTGAAGAAAGGGGGGTTACTAGTGGGGTACTGCAGGGTTCAGTATTGGGTCCAGTCCTTTTTAATGTCTTCGTCAGTGACATTGCAGAGGGACTGGAAGGAAAAGTATGCCTTTTTGCAGATGACACAAAAATCTGCAACAGGGTTGATACACAAGGAGGCGTGGAAAGGATGAAAAGGGACTTGGCAAGGTTGGAGGAATGGTCATAAGAATCGTAGCTAGGATTCAATGCAAAGAAGTGCAAAATAATGCACCTGGGAAACAAGAACCCAGGGGAAGAATACACAATGGGTGGGGAGGTAGTAACAACAACAAAAAAGGAAAGGGACCTGGGGGTAATCATATCAGATGACCTTAAGGTTAGCAAGCAATGTGAGAAGGCAGTAGGGAGGGCTGGGGGTATACTGGGATGTATAGGGAGAGGCATCAGCAGCAGAAAACAGGAAGTTGTTATCCCTCTGTACAGACAGTTGGTGAGACCCCATCTGAGTACTGTATCCAGTTCTGGAGACCCCATCTCCACAAGGACATAGACAGGATAGAGGCAGTCCAGAGGAGGGCAACTAAAATGGTGCAGGGTCTGCAAGAGAAGCCGATGAGGAGAGACTAAAGGAGCTTAATATGTATACCCTTGAGGAAAGAAGGAGGGGGGACATGATAGAAACTTTAAGTACCTCAGTGGAATCAACAAAGTCCAAGAGGGTAGCATATTTCAGAAAAGAGACTTGCAAGAACAAGGGACACAATTTAAAGATAGAAGGAGGGCGGTTCAGGGGCAATGTGAGGAAGTATTATTTCACAGAGAGGTAGTGGATGCATGGAACAGCCTTCCTGAGGAGGTTGTGGGGTCTAAAACTGTGGAGAATTCAAGAATGCATGGGACAGACATAAGGCAATTCTTGTGGGGGGTTGGAAGAAATAGGCTGTTGGTTAACTAGGATCTATGGCCTATCCTGTAGGTAGGGAAATGGGCAGACTAGATGGGCCTAGCAGTCCTTATCTGCCGTCAAAGTCTATGTTTCTATGTTTCTAGGTCATTGGCACTCTGGTCCCTGGAGATCAAGTGGGATACAATGGCTTTAGCAGTGTCACCATTCCTGACTGCTCTGTAATATTCCCTGAAATGGTCAGCATGGCGCCTACCAGTCTGTCTGATGTAAATAGCTTTACACTTCCTGCAAAGAATACAATACACCACATTACTGGAGTTGCATGAGAACTCCTTGGTGAAGTAAAATACACCTGTAGGCCCCCGAATTTCAGTCACACTGGAAATAAATTTGCAGGTATAGCGGTGAGTCCTGTTGCAAGGTTTGGTACTTGGGAGGGAGGAACTGTTAGAAGTAGGTAGGCTGCTTTTAACCAGGGGATTCTGCAGGTTAGGTGGCCGGTGGTAGGAGATAATAGGTGGTTCTGTAAAGGAAGCACCAATGTTAGAGTCAGTTTGCAAAATGGGAATGTTACTGGTGATGATCCTGTGAAGAGAAGGTGTGCTTTGATGGAAAGGAAGCACTAGTGGAATTCATCATTGTTCTTGTGTGACAGTATCCTTCCTGCAGGGGTCAAGTTTATGGGGCATGTTACTGACCCAGAAGAGTGCTCTGTCCACTGTGCTTTTAGGGTATCCGCTGTTGATAAAAAAAACTGCATTATTTGGGTCTGCTCAGCAAAATCATCCTCTTCACTGCATAACCTGCGAAGTCTAAGAAACTGTGAATAAGGCAGGCCATTCTTGACATGTTTAGGATGGAAGGAGCTGTGGAGGAGGAAACTGTGAGAGTCAGTGGGTTTGTAATAAACTGATGTCTCCAGACCAGTGTTCTGTACTGATAGCTGGATATCCAGAAAAGGCAGTGTAGAGGAGGATACTTCAACAGTGTATTGAAGGGAAGGATGGGCCATGGTAAACTTGTTAAGGGAGACTTAGAGGGTTTTCCTGGAGCAGGAGGTGGCCCCCCACACAGTCATCAATGTAGTGTTTGTAGAGTTCAGGCACAGTCCCTGTGAATGAGAGAAAAAAAAACATTCCTCCTCCCAACTCACAAACAGATTAGCAAAGCTGGGACCCATCTTGGTGCCCATGGCAACTCCACTGACCTGCTGAAAAAAACTGTTATTAAAAGAAAAAGCATTGAGTGTAAGAACCAGTTCTTCCAGACAAGTTAGTGTGTGTGTGTGGGTGGCTGCTGGACTTCCCATCTATTCAAGAAATGCTGCAAAGCTGTCAGACCATCATCATGGGGGATCACTGTGTAAAGAGATTTGATGTCGTATGATGAAGATGAGCTGATGAGAGTCACTGAATCTGAACCTGTCAAATAACTGGAGAGCATGGTTAGTGTCTTTCCCATAGGAGGGCAGGGACTTAACAAGGAGTCTCATGAGGCTGTCCAAAAATGCAGAGATGTGGGATGTGGGGCAGGAGCAGGCAGACACTATAGGATGACCCAGGTTACCTGTTTTGTGGATTTTGGGAAGGAATATAAAACCTGGATGTCTGGGGATGCTGAACTATAAGTCTCTTAGAAGAAGCAGGGAGCTCTTTGTTTTCAATAGCAGAGGTGACGGTGGTGGTGACCTCAGTCTGATAGTCAGCAGTGGGGTCCTGTGGAAGAGAAGAATAAAACCTGGTGTCAGAGAGTTGCTGTGTGGCTTTAGTAATGTATTGCTCCTTTTGCAAGACCACAACAGCACCTCCCTTATCAGCTGGTTTGATAACAATGTCATTCCTACATTGTAGAGATCTGAGGGCTGAAAGCTCACCAGGTGTCAGGCTGGAATGGTTGTGCCTGCAATGAAGACTGAAGTTAGTGGTGTTTTCCATGCATTGGTTAACAAAACAATCAACAGCAGCAAAACGTCCTGGAGGGGATGTCCATGCACTTCGCTGGAGATTGATATTGTTGATTGTTCTGGTGATACTGTCATCATCTGTGGGAAGAGGGGTCTCATTCGAAAAATGAGCTGTAAGGTATACTCTGCGATAGAAGCACTGCAGATCAACTTGAACCTGGGGTGCATCAAGGTCAAATTAAGACAGACTGATACTGGAATTACACACCTCCCCATGAAGTTTTCACTTTGGGAGGGATCAAGGCCTGTGCTTTTCCCCGTGACAACAAAGAATGTGTCATAAATGTGGAGCCCACACACACCTTAGCGCCATATATGACAAACCCAGATGCACCTTATGTTTGGATTATGGGCACATTATTCTGGCAAGCCCAAATCCTTTTAAGTGGAACCTCTGTGATGAGGTTGGACAGTCTTATAGAATGTGCCCCATGGCAGATCACAGTAGGTTGGTTTATGTCCCTCAGAATCAGGAACAATTGATCACAGAATCCCAGGCAAAAGCACAACTGAAAGAGCAGTCTGCTCAGGGGGTGGAAACAGAGTTGCATGCCCAGACATTGCTCTCAGAATGGGAAACTGAGGAGATAACTTTAAAGGAGGAACAGGCCCTTTCCTCCCAGAGAGATGCTAGCTCATACACAGTACAGGACCTCAGATCTCTCCAAGAGAAGTCAGGCCCCCCAGGCAGGACTCATAAGGCTGTAGCAAAATCCACCAGACGGGGTCAGGGACACCGTAGCACACACCAGGTCCCTTCTAGAGCACAGGTAATTACTAGAAATCATTTTCAAGCTCTGGCCAAAAGGAGCAATGAGAGGACACGGATGAGGATGTGGAGGATTCTGATACGTTCTTGGTGGTTTCCCTTAAAAATTGATGTTTCTTCAGATTCTGAAAATGAGTCTTCTACTTCTAAAAGGGTAAAAACTCATGTGAAGGGTAAAGAAGCTGATAATGGTTGAATATGTGTCTTTTTTCATTATTGTGTTTAATTGATGACTAATCTGCGTACTTCCATCCTTATGCTACATGCCTGCAACATAAAGTCTTACAAGAAACATACTAAACCTTACAAACTGTGCAAAAACTGGCAGGTCATATCTTTTTCTTGCAAGACACACTGCTGAAAACAGCTGCTGAAATTTCACAGGCAAAAAAATGATGTCCAGTTGGTGCCTCCTACTGGTCCCAAGGGATGGATTTATGTGATGGGGCAGATATTCTTTTTAAAGCTTTTGATTTCACAGTAAATAAGATAGTGGAAATTTGTTTTGGTACAGCCTTAATGTTAGATGTTACCTTA
This sequence comes from Neoceratodus forsteri, assembly GCA_016271365.2. Lineage (NCBI taxonomy): Eukaryota > Metazoa > Chordata > Ceratodontiformes > Ceratodontidae > Neoceratodus > Neoceratodus forsteri. Next base: position 227,410,603 of record CM028132.1, on the reverse strand, counting down.
CGCTCCCAAAAACTTTGATTAATGTTTATTCACCCCAGAGCAATGCCACAAGGTCAGAACTTTTTCCAAAAATTCAACACTATTTACAGACGGGAATACATGTCTTTTTTGGGGGTGATTTCAATTGCAGACTCACCGCAGAGGATTGGGGAGGAGTCACAACTAAGTTCTTTGGGGATACAAACTGCTTAAAACTTATTCTTTCCACAGCTGGCCTCAAGGATGGTTACAAAGAGTTGCACCCCATTCAGGCAAAAACTTATTTTCGAGGAACCATAGCCACTAGAATTGATTTTATTTTTTTTCCCACAATCTTTTTTTTCTTCAGGCTAGCACTATTCTGTGTGAAATGTCGGACCACGTGGTAGTGACTCTGGTCTGTTCTACAAAAAATGAGAGATACAAAAAATCTGTTCATTCTAGATGGAAATTAAATAATTCTTTACTCAAAGATGTGTGGGTCAAGGTTGTGGGGGAAGACTTTTTGAAGGCACTAATTTCTGTCATGGATGTGTATGAAAATTTGACTGATTGGTGGCTAGATACAAAGAAAGATTGAGTAGCCTTCTTTAAGTCTTCTTCCCAGAAAAGGCAGCAAACTGATTATTTCACATATTTAAAACTTAGAAAAAAATTACAGGACTTAATTTCAACTGCTTATGAATTAAAACTTAATTTGAAAGCTCATATTGATAGTATAAAAACTGAAATGGTGGAATATCAATATAATAGAGCAGGCACACTAAAAATGGAAACCCAATATGGAATGCAAGGGAAAAAGCCAGCTTTGGACATTTTTAGAAATTGTAAAGAGAAACTTTCTTATGCCACTCTGGAGGTGGTAAGAGACCCTAACACTCAGTCATTACAGTCCTCTCCAGATATGGTTTTGCAAACTGTATAAAATTATCAAGAGACAGGTTTTGGGACACCATCCTTGACCATTTTGGACAATCAGAACCTTCAATCTTTGAACCTGCTGACCGTCCCTAATGAGACTCCGGGAACCATGCTGCAGAATGTTCAGCTACAAGGAAGTTGCACAGGCTATAAATAAAATGCAGAAGAAATCCTCCTCCAGTCAGGATTGATTGACTGTGGAATTTTATCAAACCTATACAGAACTTCTTACACCAGTGTTGACCCTGGTGTTTAATGACATAATTGGAATTAATTCTTTACCATCCTTACTGGCTCAAGTTATAATGATTTTGTTATTTAAGAAAGGAGAAAAGATGAATTTAGAGAACTGGTGTCCAATTAGTCTTTTAAATGTGGATTACAAAGTATTGGCATCTATTTTGATAAAGCATCTTGTAAAAACATCGGAAGTACTGATTTCCCCAGTTCAGTCTTGTGCAATCCCAAACAAATCCATCTTCCTTAACTTCATTTACATACAGGATTTATTTGATTCCAGTACCGTAGGTGACTCAAATTTAATTTTCTCATTGGACCAAGCTAAGGATTTTGATAGGGTGGACCATTTTTATTTGTTTCAAGTGTTATGGGCATATAATATTCTGGAGACTTTTGTCTCTTGGATACGTATACTATATACGCAGGCATGGATACAGCCATACTGTAATGGCATTCCAGGTTGAAAATTTCAGTGGAAAAAAGGGTGCTCCAAGGCTGCCCTTTAAACCCTCTGCTCTATGTGTTCCAAATAGACCCCCTTCTATGAAAGATTCTGTCTAATTCCAGCATCCCCAGGATACGTTTACCAAATCAGCATATATTGCCTTCAGTATGTGCCTATGCTGATGATATCTGTATTTGTACCACTGAAAATGTGCAAAGTTCAGCCCTAATTAATATAACTTTGGAATATGAGGTAATATCAGTAACAGGGATGCAACACCACACTGCTAGAGCTAATACAGAGATGACAAAGGAAGCAACATCCACTAAAATGAGTGAAATGGAAACAACTGGAAGGAGAATATTTAGTTTTAAAGCAGGAACCAGTGGGGAACTGCTGTTTGTTTTCAAGGGGAATAAAAATAAAACGTTTGGCAGTAACCGCCGGGAATGGCATAAATGGGAGGAGAAACTCCTGGCCTAAGATGGGGTACTGAAAATAATTTGAATAGCACTACACAAATGGACTGGTCGGTAGAAGCAGCTTCAACAGCTGCAGGGTGGAAAAAGCAAGGGTCATCAGGACAGTGGGTATCAGGGAAGTCTCCTATTCAGACAGCAGGCCTGTTGCAAAACTGTAATACAGAACCCATGCCTGATTTTCAACAACTTGATGATACAGATAACATGGATGGTATTAATGTTGCTGAATACCTTGCCCTTACATTTAACTCAACGTCTATAATTTGCAAACACACCAGTAATGAAGATATCAGAAGCCCCCTCTGGAGAGGCTCCCCCTGTGCACGTAGTCCCACCACGGCCTCCTGGAGGTAATAGGGGGAACTTACTATTAATGACAATCAAAACAACAGTACTAATAGAGAAAAAAGAGCAAGATCCAGATAATACGCATCTTTTTTTAGAGCCCCAATGTACCTTGCTAAAAGACACAATGCAGAAAGATTACTCTATAAAGGAGGCCTAGACTTGTTTCTGGATTGGAAGTATATTGCAAGAACTCTATTAATGGGAACAATGAACTGTAATGCGCAAGAAATATATGCTCTTATACATGTGTTGGGGAAACAACATTCGATATTAGTTTTAAACTAAATACTAGCTTACAGAAATTGTGGACAAAATATGAAGAGGTAAAAAAATTCCCCGCATGGCTTTCATTTGAGGAAATGCCACTTTCCAAACCAACAAATAAGACAGTGACAGTTCTCTTCAGAAATGAAAGTGTAAGTGTGACAGATTTGGTGTATTTGCTAAAATGGAGATGCACTGTGCAGGGAAATCCAGAAGCCATTTTTAATGATGACAATATTTGGACTGGAGGTTGGAGAATTAGGGTGCTTTTGACCTGCACAGATGCAGGAATTCAACACTTGCCCAATTTTTTTTTAGGGAAAGATTGGGATATCCTGTTCTTTACAGGGAAAACTAAAGCTTGCTATTTCTGTGCAGAGACTGGACATATCAGCAGCTTATGTGACAAACTGAAATATACTACTTGTAATGAAATTGGTCATAATAGTGGATTCTGTAGAAATGAGCAGAAATGTAATCTTTGTAATGTTACAGGTCATATATATCACAACTGTCCATGGGCAGCATATAGTCAGACAAACCAAACAGATAGTGAGGAGCAAAGACTTCTAGTAGCAATTGCACAAAGGAGTAAAGCCAAAACACAAGCCTCACAACAGGCAAGAAGAGAGGAACCCCTCCTCACAGAGCAACTTCAGGGGGAAGAAACCTGAATGACGGAAACATCAGAGGGCATCACAGAACCACCCCCCTCAGATACTGAGATAGAGTCTGGACTGGTAGAGCAGAATGTAGTGATGGGAATAGAGAAAGACACCATGGAAAGGCAGGATTGTGGAGAGAGAACAGGTACAGGGACATGGCAAGCTAGTTCCAGCATGTCCCCCAAAACAGAACCAGTGCAAGGTAGAGGTGACCAAGAAACTACTAAGATGATTACTAGAAGAAGACAGAACTGGGAATTGCCTACTCTCAAAATCCCTACAATTATGGGCACACCTATAACTAATAGATATGGGGTACTAGTAGAAACAATATGAGAATCTGATAATGACTCAGAGAAATCTTCCCTTTGGCTTTCTCTGCCTGATCCTGGTTCTGAAAGGGAGGACCCCCCCCCACTCCAATGGAGCAAGAAGCTCAGGATGTGCAAACAGTGGAGAAACCCTTACAGAAGCAAGTACGCCCAGCCAGAAAGAAAAATAAAACCCCTGAAGTAGCTCACTCTGTATGGACATAGGACATGACTCACCACAACCTCACTCAAATTTAGGAAGTGGTACTCTTACACTTATATACTATAAATGTTAATAGCATGAAAAATCATAAAAATAAGTTAGTGGTATTATCATATTTCAGATTTCTGCAGGCAGGATTTTTTTCCCTCCAAGATACGAGACTACACCCAACAATAGAACTAAAACAAAACATTGGACAATGGGCTATAGGTACAGCATACTGGTATCTGGCCATGGAAACCTGCGCAAGTGTAGCAATTTTATTTCATGGTGTACAGTTTAAATTAGTAAAAATGCTCGACCTCATACCAGGATGAGTACTGATATTAGATATTAAAATATATTAAAACAGGTAATGTCCTATATAGATTTCTTAGCATATACACTTCACAGCCAAAGAGTACAAGAGTAGACTTATTTAGGACTATACAACCTTTTTTACATTCCTCACAGAACATAATAGTGGGAGGAGATTTTAAGTGGGGACTAGGAATTACTGATAGAGGAAAAAGAACCACCACCAATAAAATCTTTTGTGACATGACCTTTCTGAAAACCATGATTGTTCATGCTAATTCAATAGATTCCTATCATAGACACACTGGACAGTCAGATCCCACTTTTCAAATAGGAACAATGGCAACTAGAATTGATTTCTTTTTTATTTCATAAACTATACAGATGCAGAACGTCTCTATTCAGCCAGCAGAATTTTCGGATCACAGTATGTTACATTTAACAATTGGGGAATACCAAAAGCCAAGAAATGGCCCAGGAGACTGGAAATTGAACTCATCTTTATTATTGGAAGAAGATTTACAATGTAATTTATCACATTTTGTGCAGGCGCATGAATCAGTATTTGTCATGTATAGTGACCAGTCTTTGTGGTGGGAGGACACTATAGCTGACCTCACACAAGCCTTAAAACTATATAGTAGACAGAGATGGGATTCTAAACACTTAGAATAGCTCCATAATAGGAGAAGGTCACAGCATTTATTAACAATAACATGCACTACAGGACAAAATCTACAAGAACAAAAACATGTACTTAAAGAAGACATGAAGAAATTTCATGTACAACAGGAACAAAATGTTATATACCAACAAAGGTTTGGAATACAAGGGAAGAAAGAAAAAAATATGTCCTTATGAAAATAATAGAGAGAAAATAAAATAGAAACATTTGGAAAGTCTATGGAACACAGAGAATATAAGGGGCCAGATATTAAAAACTTTGCCCCAGGGTTAAATTATCACTGCCCGGCAGACAAACTTAGCCCGGAGCACAAAGCAAGCTATATTCAAAGGGAAATAGCTTGATACTAATCCTGCTGAATATAGCAGTCTAAGGAAGCTGGGCAAACTGGTCTGGGAGTGCAGGGCAAAAATAGCCCAGGAATAAGACAGTACTGAATATAGCAACAGGGAAATGCAAACTGCAACTGCAACTGCAGCTCAGTAGACTCTGTAGCAAGCCAGTGTTACAGGTGGAGAACATTGCGTGTGATTGCACAGAGATGTCTCACAGCTACTGCAAACACACCTCTCAGCCCCCTGCCTCATAAATCAGGGACAAGACTTAAAACAATCAGGGACAAAGGTTTAAAATCAGGGACACACCTTAAAAATTGGTGATAGCCACTCAAGAAGCTGGTAGAATAAGTGGTGTAGTGTAAAATGCATTGTTTAAGGAAGAACACGTCTGTAACATTAATGTCTGACATTATGTTATGCCTACAACCCCCACTGTTTCATCATGGAAACACAATTTGTAGGAGGGACAGAGTAAAAGTTTGAGGTAAATCCAGGGACGTCCCTGAAAATCAAGGACAGTTGAGAGGTATGACTGCAAACAACAGTGTAAGCCACACACTGCAGAACTGTGCTCAGTGTACTATGTTTAAATGAGGTTTGCCCGAGCCTAACCTGATTTATTTATTTAGCTTTTGTTGACCGGGTAAGTGCACTAGACAAATCCTGCCTATTTTCAGGCACGACCCGGGGGAAGGGAGAATACAGATGAATGCCAACTGACCTTGAACCAGATTAAGCTGTTGGTGGTATTTTTACTGAATGAGGGAAATTTAGCCAGGACACCAAGGAAATTCCCCTACTCTTTTCGATAAGTGCCATGGGATCTTTAACATCCACCTGAACTACCACCAATCCAGGCAGATGGGACCTCGGTTTAACGTCTCATCTGAAAGACAGCACCTCAGAAGTGCAGCACCCCTCTCATGCTGCACTACAGTGTCAGTACTGGCATATTAACTCAAGTGCCAGATGTGGGAACTGAACCCACAGCCCTCTGATCTCCCGGCCTCAGAGGCGAGTGTGCTACCTACTGAGCCACTGACACTAGCCCAGTGCAAACTGGTTAGCACGGGGCAAATGGGAGCTATATTCAAAGCTCCCATGCAAATGGGCCTACTTAGGTAATCCATGGGCAAACAAGTACATTTGCATCTCATTAAGTGCTGTTTAGCATACATTACCATGCTGTTTGCCCGGTGCTACTGCATGGAGCAAAAAGCTCCCCCTTTTGGTCGGAATAGAAGTACTGGTTGGATGCTGCAGGCCAAAGCATGCCCACAGCATCCCCTGTTGGTCAGAATGGAAGTACAAGCTGGAAGCAGCAGGAACTGTGTGCTGGTAGGCACAGTCAGTGCATACAACACACCCATTCAGCTGTGCAAGCAGGACCTGTATACATTTATATGTGTGTGTGTGTGTATGTGTGTGTATATATATATATATATATATATATATTTATATGTATAGATCGATAGCTAAACAGACACACTGCCCATGGCTATACATGCCCTGGAGGATGCCTCCCTCAACAACACAGGTACCCCACTGCAGTAGTGGGTGAAACACAGTGGGGGGGTGCAATGCATGGGGCAGGCATAAGGCAAACCTGCTGGGGGTGGGGGATGTCAGCTGTAGGGTCACTGGGCTGTGCAGTGCAGCCATTAAGTATGTAGGGACCTGGGCAGACAGGCTGGGCCAGGCAGCCCTTCTCAGCCATCATGGTCCGTGTTCCCACGTGTGTGGGTTCCACTCCCTGGTAATCTAGTGGTCCCCCAACCCACCCATGTATCCCAACCCCCATTTTAAAGAAAAAATAATTTGTTTCTCTGGTAGTCTAGTGGTCCTCCCACCCCCCCAGCATGTATCCCAACCCCCGGTTTGAATAAAAAAGAATTTGTTTCCCTGTTATTCTAATGGTCCCCCACCCTCAGCATGTATCCTGACCCCTTTCAAATAAAGATTACTACATTTTCCTGGTAGTCTAGTGGTCCCCCACCCCAGCATGTATCCTGACCCCAGTTTAAAATAAAAAGAATGTGTTTCCCTGGTAGTCTAATGATCTCCCCACCCCCTGCATAACTCCTGACCCGTTTGCTCTTACAATATGGGTACATTTCCTAGTAGTCTTGTGTTCCCCACCACCCAGCATGCGTCCTGACCCCGTTTGAAATAAAAATGTCAGTTTCCCTGGTAGTCTAGTGGTCCCCCAGCTTGTATCCCGACCCTGTTTGAAATAAAAATAGATCCATTTCCTTGGTAGTCTAGTGGTCCCCCCAACCCCAGCACATATCTTGACCCTCATTTGAAATCAAAATAGATCTGTTTCCCTGGTAGTCTAGTGGCCCCCTCAATGCTTCCACCAGAATACAGTCTATAACTGCACTAAAAGGAAGACTCTCTTATAATGCAATTGCATAGGCAGATGATGTATGCACATTAACATGAGATACACAATCTGCTAAAGAAATTGTACAGGTATGCAGAAAATGCAAGGAAATCTCAGGAGCAACTTTAAATATGGGAAAATCATAACAGTTACATCTTTGATACAGAGGACATTGCAGATAGACAGATAAAAGACATTACTGTAACAGAAAATCCTATTAGTATAGTAGGTATCCAGTATGGCACATCCAGAGATGAAATAGTAAACTGGGAAGGGACGTTAACACAGGGGCAAAGCTTGGTACAGCAATGGAACAGATGGAAATTCAGTAAAAATAAAAAGTTTTATTTATTCAAAACATATTTTAGCCCATTTTTTTTTATATTTGAGCTACATTTTCCCTGTGCCCAAAGTATTTGAGACCACCATTCCCAGTATTTTTTTCATTGCAGTCTGGGGCAGTAGACTTAAACCCATTAAAATAAGTATTTCATACCTCCCTATTAACCATGGGGGTTTAGGGTTGGTAAATCCCATAGTTTTTTTTTTTACAGTATTTTTATTTCTCATAAACTTCGCCACTATTAGTCAATAAAATTACAGTCGGGCCCCAATTGTATATGCTACGTACAAAATGGTTTCAACAGTAGAGCAAGGTAAACAAGTTCCCTATAAAGAAATATGTTTTTTCAAGAGTATCTTAGAAAATGTTTTGTGAAAATAAAAACATGGAAAATCACTTATATATATATATATATATATATATATATATATATATACAGTATATATATATATATATATATATATATATATATATACAGTATATATATATATATACACAGGAAAACAATTTCCAGGAACCAGAAATATTTTCTAAGTGTCCGTCAAAGTATTTATCAGACCTTTTGCAACTTTTAAAAGAGAAGAGAGTACCCCTAAGATGTGGATTGTCCTTTGGCTGAGTTACCACTCTAAACTAAATGTAAAAAGTAATCAAAAACATATGACCATGAAAGTGAGAATGTGCAGTAGGCTACATTGCCACCAAGAACTAGAAACCCTAGAACATTTGTATTTTAGTTGTTCGTATACTCAGGGATTTGGGTAAACTTTAGCTGATACGTGGTCTTATTAATGGTTTGCATCAGTATCTAATGAAGCATTGATGTACTGGGCATATGATGGAAGTGCAAGCAAATGGGAGAAAAGTACTTTGAATGTGATCCTGTTACATATAAAATGAAACCTCTGGAATGTGAGAAGTTTGTTTCACTTACAGCAAAAGCATATGGAACATGAAGAGATTATTAATAAAATCACAACCGAAGTGAAATCTATTTACCTTTATGAAAAAAGACTCAATAACCGTAGAACTCTAGCAGTGGCATGGAGGAACTTATCTTGGGTTACTGACTCAGATGCACCAATTACTTAACTTAATATTGGATCTATGCTAGACTTAGAATTTTTTTTTTCGCTTTTCTTTTGTTTGTCCATTTACTATCTAGGAAACGAAATAGGTATAAAGAATGTCATACAATTTAATGTGGATAAATATTGATAAGTGAAAGGATGAATGTCTAGGAATGTAAAAAATGTCTGATTGTGAAGTTTGTTTTTTAAATATTCCTTTTTTTCTATGTTTTGAAGTTTTACAGTGAATGTAACTGATATGTATTAGGTGTTTTGTTCATAATTTGGTAATGTACTTGTCATTTGACTTCTTTCCTTTAATAAAACCCCCACTCTGTGACAGGGGGTGCTATGCTTCCTGTTGCAGGATGGCAGACTCCATTGTGGATCCTGAGGTCATTAGAGGAGGAGGCGGAGGTGCGGGGCAGCCCTTAGCTGCAATGCCTGCAGCAAGGAGCAACATGTGATGGATTTGCAGCAGGACACACAGTCTATTGTTGGCATGGAGAAATCCAAAATGATGGACTCTGGGGAGTCAGAACACTCCCTGCAACAAAAGCAAGCTCTTTTAGCTGTGTAACTACTTTCCATTGAAAAAAGACTTGCGCAAATAAAAACACAGTTGGAGGAAGAGCAGAAACTAAAAAGGCCGGATAACTCACACTCTAGTAAGGAAATTGCTGGACCAGCTAAACTTTTTGTATTTAATGCTACATTCAATGTCCTGGATCAGTGCAACATGACCGCACCCATGGAAAATGACAATGTAAGCACTGCAGACTGGACACCAGGAGATGCACTAAGAAAGGTTGGTTGGATGCAGGACACAGCTGGGGTTTGGATTCCCGACTCAAATATTCCCTTAACAGGAACTGAACCCAGTTCATTGTCAGATATGGAACATGAAGCTTTTGCGAGGCACCTGAAACTCTGACGCAGGCACATACAGGTATTGTAACAATGTGGTGGAATGAGCTAAATATATACACAAACCAAAATGATCCAAATGAAAAAAGTAACCCAGGACAGTCAGACCCTACTGACAATGCTGAAACTGCTAATGACTCTAGAAATACTGAAGGCACACGACCTGTGTATGCCGGGTTATTTCATAAACCAGTGGACTTAGCTAAAAGGAGGAATGCTGTTAGACTTAGATATATGGGTGGACTGGAAGAAACACCGGATAGGTTTTACGTGGGCAAAGCTTTAATGAAAGTCTTTGGGGCTCTCACAGCGGAGTTCTCTGCCCTAATTCATGCCCCTGAAGAATCAACATATGACATGTTTTAGGACACCATAAGTGTTAGAGTGTTTCTGGTGTAAATACTCGATTCTCAAAACTAACCCACTGTGGGTTGCCTTTTCAGTGATACCACTTACAAAGCAACCTGTCAGAGTTATTACAATTCTATTCCGCAATGAAGGGGTTAATATTACAGATGTGTTATTTTGGTTGGAGAAAAAATGTATCATCTAAGGAAATTCAGAACCAGAAATAGTCAAAGAAGGTTTTTGGAACAGGGGGGTGGAAATTAAAAGTGAGACTGCACCAATCTATGAATTAGATGCTGTAATACATCTACCAAATTACTTTTTAATTGGCTGAGACAAAGGCTTTATTTTATATCCTGGTCAGCCATGAACATGCTTCAGATGAGGTTCAAAAAGACACATGAGAACTAACTGTGACATTCTCAAATGTAATCATTGTGGGGAAATGGGACATGTTAGTGCACACTGTTTTGGTACATCCCATTGCAACCTATGTGAGGAGACTGTTCATGTCTTCACAGACTGCCCGTGGGCATCCAAAAACAATGAAAACACTGACCTTGGCATCCAGGATTTTTATATTCATAAAACCTCAAAAACGCCTACCGGGGTCCTAGATGAACAGAGCCTCAAAATGAAAATAGACACCCAGGTCACACCAGTCCACTGCATTCATCCATCTCCAAAGGACTGAACACCCTGAAAAAATCAATCAACTGAACCAGTAATCCCAGAACAAACCATGCATTGCCACCCCCCACCCCATAGAAATAGACATAAGAGTTCAAAGAAGTGGTAAAAAAAGGTGGAAAGAAAAAGAATGCCAAAAAACTGCAGCATCAAGAACTAGCCTCAGCAACTGACACTAACAGATACTCAGTTTTACAATGGGGGGAGTTGTACACAGAAGGGGAATCTGATAATGTGTCGGTAGTTCTTCTTTACTTTCTGATGCTGGAAATTCATCAGAAAATCAGCCAAAAACTCAAAGAAGAAGAAGAATGGGCACCAGATCAGCATTAAAAAACAAACCACCATGAGGAATTGAACTGAACTAGTGGAGGCCCAATACATGTTTTGAAAGTGGCATCGTTAAATGGCAATAGTTTACAGTCTGATAGAAAAAGACTGAACACTTTTGCAGTGTTTCACAATATGGATTATGCTGTTATTTTCTTTCAGGATGTCCATTTACATTCAGAGTTTGAAATGGAAAATGCAAAACATGGGTAGGTGTGGGATCCCAGTTTTTGGTCAATGGGGGAGGAAGTGTGTACAGGGGTTGGTTTTTGTTTCTTCTCACAAAAAATACAGATTTTACATATCATAGACATAGTCCCAGGTAGGGCACTTTTGCTGGACATTAAAATACAGGCAACATCATTTTGGTTAATAAAAGTGTATGCTCCTCAGCTCAAATTAGAGATGGCGAATCTTTTTAAACTTATTAGACCTTATGTCTTTTCTGCTAAAACATCATTTTGTGAGGGGATTTTAATTGTAGCTTAGCAGTATCTGATAAGGGTTTAAAAATCTCAAAAATTTTTTGTGATGCTAATTTTTAGGAACAACTAGCGGAACAAACACATTCAGTAGATGTTTTCCAGAAAAAACATGCTTTAACACCTAGAACATATTTTTGTGGTGTTAGGTCATTCTGAATAGATAATTTTTTTCTTTCCCTCAATTACAAATGTCAGAGGCAGTAGTGATTCCAGTATGTACATCAGACCATGGTTTATTAAAGGTCATAGTATGGAATAGTTCAGAACAAAGTAGAGGCCCAGGCATCTGGAGATTGAATCTGAGCTTATTATACAGTGAACTCATAGCCCAAGGCTTTAGGAATCTCTTGGAAGCCAGAAAATCAGTGTGTTTTTTTTTGTATGATGATAAAAATGACTGGTGGGAGGATGTGAAAAAAAGATATTTAAGTCTATTTCAAAACTATGGGGAAATTAAATGGAAAATAAAAAAAAATAGATATATGATCTTGAGAGAAAAACTGAATAAATATTATTCTTCACAGAAGGAAGGTATGGGGAACTACACAATACAAATCCAGGAAATAAAAACGGAAATGGCACAGGTGCAATATAACTAGGAAAAACCCCGGAAAAAGAACAACAATTCAGTACCCTAAGAAGAAGAGCTCAAACTAACCCCTTTGATAATTGCATTCATTTGCGACAAAATAAAATCATATCATATGTTATTACAAATTCAGGTAAAACAATTAGGTGAATGAAGTTTTACATGAACTAGAGCAGTATGTACAACAAAAGTTTACTGGGAAACATTTTTGTGAGGAACACATGAAAGAGTGGTTAAAAACTTGTCTGCTACCTACAGTATCAGTAGATTTCCATAATTTAATTATGGCTAAAATTACAAGACAAGAAATACAGTCAGTTATACTTTCATTAAATAAAAGGGTAGCACCAGGTGCTGACAGTATCCCTAGTGAACTATATAACCAGATATTTGAATATTTAGCGGAGGAATTAGTTCAATTATATAATATGGCTTTGGAAGTAGGTAAACTGCCAGATAATATGTATACAGGGGTTCTAATATTGTTTTATAAAACTGGGGAACAAGGGGTGCTGAAAAACTGGAGACCAATCACACTTTTAAATACAGATTGCAACATTTTAACAAAGTTATTATGCAACAGACCATCCTTAGTGCTAGACAGCATCATCCACCCAACACAATTTTGTGGGATTCCCTCACAAAAAATATCAGATGCCTTGATACTGTTAAGGGAAGTTTTTTACAAAAGGGCATGAGGAAGTATTGATGGGTTACTTATTAAGTATTGATCAGAATAATGCATTTGATAGGACTGAACATTCATATTTATGGTCAGTGTTGATTGCATACAAATTTCCCACAGTAGTTATTTCCTGGATTAAAACATGTTATGCAAATGCAACTATAATACCATTTGTGAATGGTTGGATGGAAAAGAAATGACAGATTCTTAGAGGGGTACGGCAAGGATGTCCCCTCGGTTCTCTATTCTATATTTTAACACTGGACCCCTTAATATATAAATTAAATCACTCCCTGGACATAATAGGGCTATCACTCATTAGTGATGACCTCCCACTCTGTACAATAGCATATGCAGACAATTTAAGTCTATTGATTTCAGACAGTAACTCCGGTAAGGAAACTGGTAAGGTACCGGAAGAATTTACAGCTATCTCTGGCTCTGAAATATACCTTCGGGAAAGCTGTTGCATACCAATAGGACAACCAGTAAGTAATGAAAAGGAAATTCTAGGGATACCTATCCATAATGGATATCATAAAGTATTGGTAATATGTTTTGGACCACGGGACATGCACCATTATAATGGGGATGTCAAATTACAAGAAATGCTCAATAAAGTCACTCAATGGAACAAATGGCGTATGTCAAAGAACAAATTTGTTTTTTTATCAAAACATTTTTAATTACAGTGTTGTTGTACTTAAGTATAACCCACCCCCCCCAAAAAAATCAAAGACTTTATTGTTTAGTGGGGTTTTTGCAATGTTTATGGGGAAACCGGATCAACCTGATAAGAAGAGGAATCACTTATCTACCACTTTCTAAATGGGGTTTAGGGATGATAAATCCTTTAGTGTTTTTTCATTGTATTTTTCTCTGTCTTAATATTTGTCCTCTGTTAGTACCATCATATAAAATATGGACATCTTGGGTGCTGGATACTGTAACTCCTATACTTTTAGGATGGGAGCTACATCAAACTATTTATAAACAGAAATCATTGGCAGGGTTGTCCAAGGTTTTTCAGTGCTCCTTTAGAAAAATTAAGTTATGGAAGCTTACAAAAATACAGTTGCAAACATTATCTAGGAAAGACATGTCTACCAGGATTTTGGAGGAGCCTTATTATGAAACACCACAATATGGGCTAAGACCACAATCAGAAATCAACTTGATTATATAGATGCTGAATAGTCCAAGGACTACTACTCACATATGGGACATCTTATGGCTCTGAGTACATGACAAGCTCAGGGTTAAAAATAACTTAAAGCATAAAGAAATATCAGGATGTAGTCGTCCATGGGTGAACACATGTGTGAATGTCCCAGAAACTATGGAGCATCTTTATTTGGAATGCCCCTTTGTTCTTTCCTTTTGGTCATTTTTACAGAAACAGCGGATATTTTCCCTCTTTAATAATACAACTCCTAGGCCCAGATATTCAAAGATTTGCATGGTGCACAAACTGTGTGCATGGGTTTAGTGTGGGATTAGCACTGGTCTGCTATATTCAAAAGACCAAATAGCATGCGCAAACTGCATTAGAGTGGGGCAAACCATAATGATATGCAAGGGAAAAACTGAACATGAATACAGGTGCTATGGGATATTCAGCGACTAGCGCAGTGTTAGGGTGTTTAGCATGACTTAGCATGATCCTTTGCACAGTACAAATTGCCACCCAGGAAAAGATGGTCTTAACTCTGGGCAAACAGCTTTGCTCGAAATTGTGGCCTTGCATGGCATTAGTGCAGCTTTAGTGTCGCCTTGCGTGACCCTAACATATGACTATGACAGACAAAATGCCAGATATGGAGGAAACATGCTGCACACTGATGGCACCACAATGACACCAACTGCTGCCACCAGTCCCTGCCACGCAAGGCAGTATGTGGTGACCCGGGCCCTGGGGGCCACCATGGTAGTGTGGCCATACAGCACACACCTGCAGACCATATGTCTGTGGTGACCAGCAGATGCCAGCACACACATGCAGCACTGTGTGCATGATGGGTGCTGAGGGGAGGGTGTACAGGTGGCCAGGCCTCACCACAGACTGGGTGCGGCCACAAGGCTGGGACACAGCTCGAAGTGCACATGGGCCAGTATTGAGAATACCCCAATATCTGTGTACCTGTCTGATTGTGCATGCTCCCCGCAGTCACATACCACACAACTGTACATACTCCACAGGACACACAGCTGGCCATGTCTATGTCACTATAAGCATCCCATGCCAGAGGTACAGCATCTGTGGGACACACAACAGTGTGACAGTAATGTCCACTGGCAGTACACACCTGCAAGGTGAGCTTGTCACTGTAGACAGTGCATTGGTCTTCACTACTCTACACACCATAGGCATTGCTGTGTCCCTCACACTACTGGTCACCTTGCTACTGTGGTGTCTGCTGTGCACTGTAGCATGCCCTACAATGTGACAGTTGCATGAATCACTACCACCACTGCCCATGCCTATGCTGTGTTTTCCCCGGGGTACACAATGCTATGCTGTACAGCATACATGTAGCCTGCAGCAACCCTCATGCACTGTCAGACTGACCTACAGGTGGAGCTGTGGGACCCTGCAGTAACGCTGGGAAAACAGCATGCAAATCAGGGCTTAATGAGATGCTAATATGGATGTTTGCCCCGTGACTAACTGAGTAGGCTTAGTTGCATGTCACTTTTGAATATGGCAAAACTTAGCACCAGACAAATGTGTTTGCACCGGGCAAACAGCTTAGCTCCGTGCTAAAGTGTTAGCGCAGTGCTAACGATTTGGGGAATATTACGCAGCTATGAGTGCTGTTCTTTCAAATCCATTGCTGCCTGCAGCTGTACTGGGTTCACGCATTTGCTGGCACACACATTGGCCACATAGTTCCCCTCTACCTACCCTCACATCACTGTGCACTGTGTTGTTGTTGTGGTTTGCACTTCCTGGTTGCTATATTCAGTGGTGTCTTATTCCAGGGCTAGATTTGCCCTGCACTCCCAGCCCAGTTTGCACGGCCTCATTACCATACTACATTCAGCAGCTGTTTGCCCCAAGCTATTCCTTTTGAATATAGCTTGCTTTGTGCTCCAGGCTAAGTTTGCCTGCTGGGCAGTGCTAATTTAGCTTCGGGGCAAAGTTTTGAATATCTGGCCCCTAGTGTCTTATTCGTAGGCTTATTGCCCCCTCATTGGTCAAAATTTGAACAGAATACAGTTCAACTGATTTTCTTATGTATTAAATATCAGTTATGGCAGGCAAGATGTGCCCTTACAATAAGGAAATGGGTTATAACAGTTGAACAGGTTTTCTATGCTATATTGCAAGATATTGCATGACTTCAAAAAACAGATAGAAGGAGAGTTCATCCACAACTCTATAGTAAATGGTAGAAGTGTATAGACTGGTTGGATGCAGGCTAAAATGTAAAAAGGAATACATTATATAATGAATTGCAAATCCATTTTTCTGGTAACAAAAAGAAAGTTTTGATATTATTATCCTTCTGCAGTACATTATGGAATTTCCACTATCTGGGACGAGAGAAAAGGGCGGGGGGGGGTTAAGAATAAATAGTTTTTTTAGGCCATTTAAAAGGAAATGAGACTGAGGAGTACCTGAAAGGTTCAATTGACATACTAGTTATTTTTGACTTGTATTTTAGGCGTCTGTAAAAACTATCTATTTGATTTCTTTATTATGGGACGGGGAGGCTTGCATACTAGTATATAATCTATTATATAAATTGATTCATGGGTTTTTAGTGTTATGATATAGTTGAAGTAAGTATGCATTAATACATCTTTTTTTAAGTTTTATTTTTCTTTGATTTTCATTAGATCTAATGTACAATATTATGATTGTGTTAAGAAGAGGTATAACTGCAATACTTATTTTTTATTCCCTTTATGATTTATATCTCATTTTCTTCGTGAATTTAACACTGTTTGTATACTACCATATATCTTTGATTTAAAACCACCCTCAATCACTAACTGCCCTCATACTAAAGCCACAGGGGACAAACAAATTTCTAACAAAAGCCTCCCTCAAATATTAGCCGCTATCACTAATATGGAGTTTTCGTCAAATAACAGAATGCTGTGGGATAATGTCATCGTACACTCCTTGTTTCATAGAAATGTAATCCCTTCATTTTTATTAAGTTTTCACACCACTCAGTATATTTTGTTAATATGGTATACCTCTCTCTGTTCCTCTCACACCACCCCTCTGGATTTGCAAAACTGCTACATTTATTGATTAACACTGTCACCCTCCACCAGCTAAATACATCTGTGGTAATTTTGTTTGCCTCATTACCTGAGTTACTTTCTTAGAAAGCCCAGTAATTTAAATCTAAGGTACGACTCGCCTACACATGCCATGTTGTTTTGTTGTGACATGTGACGTCAGTAAATGTGACCGAGCTGAGAACCAAGAGCTTGTTACCTAGCAACGAACACATCTGGGCAATGTCTTGGCAATGAGTGGAGCAGAGAGACAAGTAGGCAAGTTTGTAAATAAAATATTTTTGTTTATTCAAATCCATGGTCATTATTTCTCACATCTGTAGGAATACCCAGGTGTGATGTGTGACATGCAACCAAGCAACAACATACTTTGGCACTCGGCACTGACACTGATGGCTAGTTTCCTGGAGAACCCTTCTGTTACCTCCTCTGCTAGCCCTCCCTCCTTCATACAGCTGATGGTATTGGGCCATTGCTGGTTATGGTTTAGACTGCATTCTCAATCTCACATTCTGTCAGCACTCTCGAACTACCAGTATATAACTTCAAAAATCGGACGATCAATTAATAGCTGCCCTCTAAGAATAGCCACCCTCAATCATTAGTGGTGGATCAAACAGTGAATTTGGATTACAAGCTGCGGCTTCAGATTGAAGATATACGGTATTTGCTTTTGAAGTTTAATAAAAAAATTCCCCTACTTTCATCAGTACAGGGAAACTTTGTTTGAGTGATAGGCAAGATGGCTGACTGGAGAGATGGAGTGGAAGGCAGAGGTGGTGTTGGCTCTCCTCTGCTTGTGGCACCCAAGGACAATATTTTGTTTTATACTACCTCAATTTTTCCTACTACTATGGATTTACCTGTCTCAATGGATCTGGTTGCAGATTCAGCTTTGAATGTTGATCAGTCTTCTGCTTTTGAATTTACTGATGCTGCTGCTGTTGGTAGCACAGACATGGACATTTCTGAGATCCCCAGCTGACTGTTGGGGTGGGTCTACATGAGACTTCTATGGTGTTACAGAGTTTGAGATAATTACCTCGGCTGGCAAGTCCAAAGCACCAGACTGGAGAGGTAGCATTGGCAAAAATACAAATTTGCCGGCTAAGACTTTTACAACTGCTTGCAATTGAGGTTTGTGCCTTCCATACTTTTTCAGGGGCTGTCCTGCCAGTTTCAGATACTATCTCATCAGTGCAGAGCTCAGAACCCTTACCTTTAGCACAAATCTCTGAGTTGCTTTCGGAGAACTCTGCTCAAGGTCTGCCTTTTCTGGTGGTGGGAACTCCATGGTCTCTGGCTTAGGCTCTAATGGAAGCCAGTTGGAAACCTTCTCAGGACAGGTCCTCTGGGGATACAAGACTGTCCCCCTTGGTGGACACAATTAGACATTTGTCTCACACAAGCCCACCTCAATGCTCTTGCCCAGTAGTGAGTCATGGTATATTTTCACCGTGGGTGCTGAGTATCGACTCAGACAAGGCTGGTGCCTTGCTCCAGCTGACTGTTTCAGTTGCTATGATGACTCATCCTCCTGTTTGTCCTCTTGAGGAGTTGGCTGAGCTACCTCAGAACCTGTTTTTCCATCCTAGGCTGGGGATCTTTATGCTGATTGTAGACTCTATGTTGAACCTGCCACCAGCTTTTCCAGAGCCAGTCTCCAGTTCCACTCTGCTGCCCATTGGGGGATCTGCTATGCCAAACAGGACCCGGGAGCCTTCAGTAATTACTCCCAGGTATGACATTTTGGATCCTGTTTTCTCATGCACAATGCCTGATTCTGTGCTGCCACTCCTTCCTACAGCACCTGATCTGGGGGTTCTGTCTGTCTCTTCTCAGCTGGTTGCCATACTGCATGTGATGGTGCCTGGTGCACTGCATTGTCCAGAGGCATCTGGTTCCACTACATATAAACATAGACGTTGACGGCAAATAAGGACTGCAAGGTCCATCCAGTCTGCACATTTTTTTCTACCTTATGAATGTACCATAGGCCTGTATTCTGTTAATTGCCTATCTATTCATACTAATCTGTATTGCTCCCTTATGCTTATCCCATGCCTGTCTGAAGCCCTGCATTGTAGTTATATCCACCACTTCTTGAGGTAGGTTGTTCCAGGCATCCAGCACCCTTTCTGTGAAAAAGAACTTCCTCACATTAACCCTTAATCAGCCTTCCTCTAATCTCATGCTGTGTCCTCTTGTCCTGCTATTTTCTTATATCAAAACATGCTGGACTCTTTCACCTTGTTAATGCCTTTAAGATGTTAGAATGTTTCGATCATATCGCCTCTCTCTCCCTCCTTTGCTCTAGGTATACATACTGAGCTCCATTAATCTGTCCTCATATGTTTTCTGATGCAGTTCCAGTACCATTTTGGTTGCCCTTCTCTGGACTGCCTCCATTTTGTTAATGTTCTTGTGCAGGTGAGGCCTCCAGTACTGCATGCAGTACTCCAGACAGGGCCTAACCAGTGTCTTGTAAAGAGGGATTATTACTTCCCTCTTATGACTTACTACAACATCTACATTGCTTGCTGCCCATCCAGCAACAATTGTCCCTCAAGGCTCTCTTCTGTCCTTGCCAATGAATTCGGCCAGGGTTGTCAGCAGCCCCTCTTTCCTCTTTGCTCCCTCCAGTCTTTGAGGGAGGACATCGAGCTCCTTCAGCACAGCAACAGGTGGCACTTTGGACTTATGGCTTTATCTTCTTTGGTGCTGCCCTCTACTTCCAAGGCTGACATAATGGGCTTGGTAGATGAATATTCAGAAATGCTTATGGATTCTTTGTCATGATCTTTATTGGTCTCCCCTCCAGGAATGGATCAGTCCACAGGACACATCTGGGGTTCTCCGTGTAGCCATGAGTTTGGCTTCACCCTACAAGCCAGTGGCGGCTAAGCCTCCATTCGGCATGGTTGATTTATTTTCTAACCTGGGTGAGTTGGTTAAAAGGTGCAACGCTGTCTGCCTTAAGTAAAAAAGTGGCCTTGAGGATCCTCCTGATAGGATCTATGTGGCTTGCAAGCTGTTGAAAGATTCCTTTGGGGTTTTGGCTGCTGAGATTTTTGCCCTTATCCATACCTTGGGTGACACCCAGTTTTATGTTAGCTTCCAATCTCAGCAACTTTTGGATAATTTTTTGGCAAAATATAATGCAGTTAAGTCATCCTCTTTGTGGACACTGTTCATTGCCATTTGCCTGATGAAGCCCTCAATAAAAAAACATTATCATGCTTTTCAAGAATGGGAGGGTTTGTATCTCTGACATTTTACATAGAGTAAAGCAACAGGCAAATGTTACTAACTGCCCTCTCCCAATCTTGGACGCTGAAAGCATTTGGACTGGGGAGTAGAAGATCAACATGAATCTTAGAACAATGGTTGTGGTTATTCAGTTTCTTTTCAGCAGTTTTTACATCAGTAATGATACAGGCTTTTGCTTCTATGCTGGCCAGATGAACACCTGTCCCAGGTGTGACTCCATGTCCCACCTCAGCAATGCCTGTGACTCACTAGTGTGTGTATTGTGTTTGGGGACTGGGTACTCCAGCTGCTACTGTCCCAACCCAGTTAGATGTAACCTCTATGATGAGCTGGGTCACTCTTACTGGAAATGTCCCTGGGCAGTCCACAATAAAGGCACTGATTACGATCAAGAGGATATGGTGCAAGAAGCTAAATTGCAGAAATCCTGTCTTGAAGATTCTTTGGTAACAGATTCAGTGTTACCTCAGACATTTTTTCAGCTCTTCCAACCCCTGAACTGCTAGCTGAAGACATGCCTTTTCCTAGCCACACCTCTCTAGTTGCCTCTGTGCTTGACACCAGTGTTTCTTCTTCTTCTTCGCTGTCCCATTGTCTCCTGCCACTTGCTCAGTGGTGGCCCACCAGAAAGTCCTTGCTGAGTCTGCACCATCTCCTCTGATGGACCTTTTCACTGAGCAGCAGTCTCTGGTGATACTTTCTCCTGTTCCTCCTTCAGATGGCTTTATTGTTATTGTTGGGAAATGGAGAAGATCTCACTCCACTCCATGATCAAAGGTTTTGTGTAAGCACACCATGTTGTCTTGAAACAGTTATTTAGTCCTGCAGGAGCAAGCTATGGAGGAGGAGAATGAGGACTCAGAAGCTTCCTCAATTCCTTCCTCTCAGAAACAACTCTCTGATATTACCTGCCCTCTGGTGCAGTGGTTGGATTTCTGCTTGTGATGCCAATGACCCAGGTTTGGTAATGGTCCCAGGAGTGGGAGGGCTGGCTGGGAGAGGAATGAGTGTCCATGGGACTGCACTCCTTTGCTGAAGGGAGGGGGGGAAGTGTATCTTCTGCTTCATTGCCCCCTGGTAGAGGTTGGGGGTGCCATGTGGCTGAAGCAAGAGTGTAAAAGGGTCAACACTGGTTGTCATTGCATGTCCCCACTCCCTGGATATCAACATGCAAAAAACTGCCAGCCCTTGGCATGATGCCCCTGCCCAACTACCCTTCTCAACTGCCTTACATGTCCACTGGGGGTCCTCTCTCCCATGGCCCCAACCCAGGGGGTAAGCCAGGGCTATCCTATAATTACCCTTGGGGAGGGAAGTCTCCCCAGTGGCCCCACCATGGAGGGGTAAGCCTGGGCATGGGGGGACACAAATAGGGCATGGGCAGACCTCTGAAGGGAGGAATACAGGGCCAGCCCCCCCCCAAAAAACGAGGAACTCTGTGATATTGAGGTTGATATTGTTGATGTCTGGCTTGCCCAGGGGAAGACTAGGAAGAAAAAATCTTGATATAAAGTTTTTTGTTCTGATGTTTTTTCTTTTTTTTTTTTCTTTTTTTAGTCATGTCTACAACTACTACTCTGGTGCTAACTGCACTCACCTTAAATGTGAATAGCATTTAGAATTTTAGGAGATGACTGACTACCTTAAGTGCTTTGATTTCTTCTGGTGCTCAGATATGTTTCTTGCAGGATACCAGGCTAAATACCACTGCCTCTGTCTATTATGTGCAAAAGGCTTGGCCTTGGGGACTGTTGGTCTGGTCCACGGGGGAGGATCCTTTTTTCAGGGTTGGGTATTTTGTTCCACTCCCTTTCTGTTCACATCTTATGGGTGATAAATGTAGAATTGGGTAGAGTGTTACTTTTTGAAGTCCTTTTGCATGATCGCCCCATGATACTTTGAGTGGTTTATGCACCTCAAACCAAGGTGTCCAGAGGTGCTTTATTTACATTATTGCAACCAAAGCTATTTACGGCTAAATTTATTATCCTGGGTGGAGATTTTAATTGCCCTTGGGATTTGCAAGACAAGACTGGTAGGGCAAAAAACCTTTTTTCTGATACAACTTACTTGCATCAGATGATCGCCATGACTGGTCTTCAGGATGCTTACAGAAGTTTGCACCCTCAAGAGGGTCATACGTATTTTTTTTTTTTTTGTATTTATTAAATCTCAGACTACAAAATACCTTTGAGTATTGAACTCATTTATTATGGTTCCATGTCATAACAAGAGAACATCAGACTGAAACAATAAAATACTGGAGAAACAGTAGCATTATCAAAGGGCAAGTCATATAATGGGTGCAGTACAATTATACAGAGAACAGAGTATTTATATAGACATGCAAATTAGAAAGTGCTTGTTAATGCAACAAAGAGGACACATTTCAACAATAGTCCCAAGTTTACACCATAAGGTCATAAAACATAAGAATATGAAACAATTAGGAACAGGGGCAGTAGGATCCGACCTTGTCAACAAGTAGAAAAGTGGAGTTAGTGGAGATAAGAGGGAAGATGAAGGGGGAGATAAATAAGAGATAGAAGTGAGAGGGGGTTAAGGAAGGTTAGAGGGTGGGTTGGGATAGCAAAGGGGAGTGGCAGGTAAGTGCAGGCAGTTGATTATAGGACAAGAGTAGGTGAGATTACAGAGAAAGCAGGGCAGCATGTTAAGAGAAGCAGTCACAGCTGCTTTCAGCAGAGAGGAGCTGCTGTAGTTCATATCTTAAGGGATCTAGCTTGTTTTCAGAGGTCATATCACTATGTTGGGCATTAGTCCATAGAGACACTCTATAGGCAAATGATCTTTGCCCTTGGGATGAGCGGCAACATGGAACCAGTAGTAATTAATGCTCAGAACCACATGTATGGAGTGTGTTGTGGGACAGGCTTAGAAGATTTTGCATTCCTGGTGGAAGGAGACCAAGGAGGAATTTCTCAGCCATCATGTAACTCTGATACTTTATGCACCCTTTTAGTTGCAACTGGCCTGTTTGGGCATACAGGTTGCATGTATGGGTGAGACGTGGTGCCCCTGATATAAGTCTACATGCTTTGTTGAGGGTGGTAGAAATGCACCATAGCGGTATATCTGTGGCTGAGCCATAAATGACCAGTCCTTAGTCAATAATGGAAATAACTGAGCTCTACACTGTTGTTTCTTACCATAGTTCTTTTTCCACCAGGGTTGATTTTCACTTTTTTTTCCCTGGGAGATGCTGTTCTCTCTGCCCAGATGGTGGCTTCTGCCACGTCTGACCATTCCGAGGTGCATGTTACTCTGGGCTTGGGGATGCAACAGTCATAAGGAAAGGGTATTGAAAGCAAAACAGTTCTTTGCATGGATGACTCTACTGTGGGTACTCAATGTAAAGAACTGTTTTGGTCTCAAGGGTTGGTGGTGATTTGTTATGATTATTTAGTGGATTGGTGGGTGTACACGAAGTTGGACTTTAAGAAACTTTTTCAGATTTCAGGGATGAATAAAGGCCACTCTGAGTATTTTCAGTATTTACAGCTTAGATCCCAACTCTTTCTCCTCCTTTCTTTACAAACTATAGATCGGACCTCCTATAAACCCCAAATTGACACTTTAAAATCTGACATGTGTAAGTGTCTGCATGATAAGGCATGGTCCCAGCATAAAGAACAACAATTTGATATGACTAGCACAAAAGCAACCCTGGGTATTTTTAAACATTGCCAGGAGGGAGTCTACTCTAAAATCCTTATCTCAGACTGGGATATATTGGGGAGGGTGCACCCTGATTCAACGCATATCCTTTCAGTTGTTGACAGTAGCTTACAGTCCTTCATTGGCACCCCTCTTCCTATGACTGGTTCATTCAGTGATTTTTCAGGACCTCCATTGACAAATCTGGTGACTGTTGTGGACCAACAGAAAATTTTGGCACAAATTAGTATAGCAGAACTGGACACAACTTTGAAATCACTGAGACCGAAAACAGTCCTGGGTCCTGATGGCCTTGGGTCTGAGTTTTATGTCTGTTTTACTAATCTACTTTCCATGATTTTTCAGGAGGTTTTCAATGTAATGTTGAATACTTTGTCTGCCCCCCCATGAGGTATTTCAAGCCATTTTAATTTTATTATATAAGAAGGGAGAATGAGCTGATTTGGGAAACTGGAGACCAAATTCTCTTCTCAATACTGATTTAAAGATCCTTGCAAAGATCCCAGTAGTTGAACACGATTGCTGCTAAGATGGTATCTCCACTTCAGTATTATACCATTCCAGGATGACAGATCAGTGATAATCTGATTCAACTCTGGGAAATGGTTACCAGAGGAAACATGGACACTGCCCATGGGTATCTGGTCTCATTGGACCAGGAGAAGACCTTTGATATGGTCTGTCATGACTTTTTGCTCCATTCCCTTGCTTTTCATGGAGTACCCCACCGGTTTATTTTATGGATTCAATTTTTATACAGTGGTGCTCATTTTCTTCCTTTAGTTAATGGATTCCTGGGAAACTGAATCACAATTATTTTGGGGTATGGCAAGGTTGCCCAGTAAGCCCTCTCCTATATGTCTTCTGTATAGACATTTTGTTGCAGAGTATTGCACACTCATCACTCATCCACAGTATTCAGACATATGGAAAGGTGGAGCTTATAAAGGTTAATGCCTCTGTTGATGATGTTGTTCTTTTTTTTTAGCAAATAAATCTTCCTGGGATGCCTTATGGCTCCTGTTGGAACAATTAACTTGCCTCTCAGGGGCACACATTAATATCTCAAAGAGCACAACACCAGGTCTTAAACAGATGGCGGGGCATGGTCTGATATATTTAGGGTGTATTCCAATAGTAACCTTGGAGGTCAAAATTTTAGGAGGTACATTTGGTCATGACAACATGGCTCTTAGCAATTGGGAGAGGACATTATAGAATGAGGAATAACTTTTTACTACCTAGTCCTCCCTGTCCATTTTGAAAGGGAAATGGGCTTCATTAATAATAAAAAAAAACACTGCTATTGCCATATTTCTTTATTTGATTTATGTCTTTCCCCTGCCATGGGAGCTAGAGACCAGGTTGTATAGCTTATTGTTTTGTGCTCTGTGGGGCAGTTGTCTAAACCCAGTGAAAAGGCAATTTACATAGCCCCAGTCCATTAAGGGGTTTTGAAAATGGTTAATGCATTGATTTTTTTGTATTCTACCTTTTTTTCTATAACCTTTCAGATGTATTTGTTGGCAGGGGATAAGGACTAGAACTGTTGGGTTCAGAAATGGCTGGACCCTTTTTTCCCCAATTTGGGAGCAAGGTAAATGGACTGCTTACACCACTTGGAGAGAACCTCAACACCCTGACTCTATGATCCTGGCTCTGTGGAAGGTGAGGCAATGGCAGTTGAGCTATGTCCTTTTTCCTACTTTATCCAGGAAAGGGGTGTATCATCACAATAGGTTAACCTTTTTCATGGAGCCAATGGTATTCCCATTGGGCACTCCCTTGTCTAATTCCCACACCATGAAACAATTGACTGATCTGAGACTCCTATTCCCAGTGTGTGATGCAGTTTGGCTTACCTCTCATGGTTGGCTGGGAGTTTATAATACTCACAAACATAAGCAGCTCTCAGAAAGATACTGTCCCAGGGATGCTTGCAATGGTCTAGTGGAAACTCAGTAACATTTGTATTTTGATTGCTCATATGTAATCTCTTTTTGTGTGTTTCTTGCCAGACAGCTCCATTGTCCTGACGTCACTTTTATTACTTATGAAGTCCTGGTACTAGGAGTGTATACTGGGATTTGGAGTAAGTGCCACCCTAGTACACTGAATGTGCTTTGTGGCCTTCTGAAATTTTATATTT
The DNA here is from genome assembly GCA_016271365.2 of Neoceratodus forsteri. Classification (NCBI taxonomy): domain Eukaryota; kingdom Metazoa; phylum Chordata; order Ceratodontiformes; family Ceratodontidae; genus Neoceratodus; species Neoceratodus forsteri. The sequence goes on along the minus strand of CM028132.1, from coordinate 227,384,180 downwards.
GGCAAGTTTGTTGAAAGTGGATTATCCATCAGCAGTATGGTCTCACCTAGAATTGTTTGCTTGTCTTAAACGGCAGTTATTCCTTTTGTATCACGCAGACTACAGTTGCTTCCCTGGACAACTGATTTGGCATCTTTAGAACTGTTGTGCAGGCTGGTGCTTTGTACAGTACCTCCCTGATTTCCCTTATTCACTGGTAGACTTGTTCTGATTTCATGATCTCTTTCTGTTTCCTGCCTTTGTCGTATTGAATAGTGTTTTAAGTGTCTTATGCAACTGTATGAGGTTCTTGTCCTTAGAAAAAGCACCTCAATTATTGGCAGTAGGGGGCACTCTGTCTGCAGTTCAATGATGGTGGATTCTTTGATTGAAGAGCTGCCCTAACTACTGGTAGTTGGCAGGCTGCTCTGGTCCCTGCCTGTTCTGATTCATGACCTAAGTCTGTACTGCTTTCCATGGGTGTGGAACATTTTTCTGATGTTACTGCTGTTACTGGACCAGACTGTTATGCCTGTGGATAGTATAGTTACTTAACATGGTGATGCCTCTTGGTAGAGGCAGGTTTACATCTGCAAGAAGCTCTGCAATCTCTTAAATCACATCTTTCCAAATTGATGGCAGAAGAAGAGGCTGCATACTTGTGGGAAAAAGAAAAACAGTTTCTTCACAGCCAGGAAATGGGTATCTTACCTTTGCAGCCTGCTGACGCTGACAAGAAGATGCCGGCTGTCAAGTTGAATGAGGATGTATCATCAAAAGAGTCACTGAGCACTGCTACTGCATTACCATCCTGTACAACAATCACTCCCTCTGAAGTACAAAATCTCCTCTGTCTATCCTATCTAATGAGGAGCACTAAGGGAACAAACAAACACTCCCTTAAAGTTCCTTTTCATAGGACTTCCCAAGGTCAATGCCCTTATAAGTACCATGCATCACTCTGGCTAAACTCTTTCAATGACGATTTACAAAATGAATTCTAACTAGGCCCTTTTAAAGCAAAACTATGAGCCTATCTAGCCTCTTCCAGCAGTTGCAACTGCTAGCGCTTATTCATCTCCTCTCTTCTAGTCCTGGCATCCCTCCTCCTCATGTCAAATCTCTTCTTTACTTTCCTTTCCCCATCATATACCTGAAATCTCCTCTCTAACCTTCTCAACTCCCTCAGTTCTTACTCCTCCTAATATCACTTCTAGACTAACATTCTATCTCAACCCATTTCCAGCTTTCTCTTTCCTAGCATTTCAATCTCCCTCCACTCTTCCTCCTCTGAATATCATCTCTAGCCTAATAGTCTGCCTCAACCCTCTACCTACATTTTTCACCTCCTTCTCCTTCTCCTCCTCCTCTCACTCTTCTCCCCACTCTTCTTTCTCCCCCTATTACTAGCTCCTCTCCCCCCTTAGCACTGTTTGGTTAAGACAGGCTAACCAGGCATCTGCCCTCTGTGTTCTTCTGCTCTTCAATCTTATTTTACATCTAGAACCTCACCTCCCTCCCCCTCCTAGACATGTTCCTCCATAAACCCTCTCTGGTCTCCCTAAACCTCGTTTAAGCTTTTTAAATTGTCCCTAGTCCCTATACCCTCTCCTGTATTTTAATCTTTATTTCTCCCGCTGCTTCCACCCACCCATACACCCATAATCTTATTCTTCTACACCCTCTTCCACACAACCCATGATTTCCTCATTCCTAATCCCTCTACTCTGTGTGTGCCTGCATCTCCCACCACCAGTATCCCTACTACTTCTAAGGTGTGCACTTATTCTTAGGTCAACTTTGCCTAAGCATTATTTGTTACCTACCTGCCCTTATGACAAATAACTGGTAATTACATGTTATGCCTCTAATTTTTGTGTATGTAACTTTCAACATTTTATTGAACTTCGTAGTGTACTGTAAAAAAATGACCCTGAAACCACAATCCGGCCATGTTTACAAGACTTACTTGACAAATTTGTGTAAGTTACGTTCAGTCACTCTTGTTTTGTCTTTAATGCTCTGTATTTTGTTCCCTGTATTACTATTTTGTACTAATTTTCATGACATGGAACCTCTGTAAAAAATCCTCTGGCTCAAAGGTATTTCCGAATCTTGATAAATACATAAATAAATAAACTATACTAAAGTGCCATTGCAAATGAGCCAAGATCTGCAGAAATGAGATGAGTTATCAGTTCACCTGATTACCTTTTTGGCTGAAACATGGATACTGCAATACAAAGTCCATAATTGCCAACTGAGAAAAAGACTGCTACTACTCCTGAGTCTTTGCTGACTGATGCTGGTAAATCTTTGAGACTCCAGAAATGGTGGTGACAAGTTGAGAATTCAGCTTTTCCTCTGAAGGATTGGTCCCCAGTCAAGGTGCTGCATAAAGCGGGATGGTCCCACAATCCAATAGGACAATGGCATCCTAAACCTCCAAATAACCAAATGTGCCTCTTTTCATAGCTGATCCACCTATTGTTCTGAAAGAAGCTGCATTGGAAACACCCAAGATATCTGAGGAATACTCATGGCATGTTTCTGTCATGCCTGCTACTGTCCCTATAGCTGATAACCATACACCTGTATCCCATGCTGACCGAGCCCCCCTTCCCACAGAGAATGCATTGTTCTCTGAGCATTCTCTTCAGGATGACCTGCCAACCTCCTCTAAGGCTCCCAATCAATGGTAGTCACCAGATTACTCCTTGGATGATCTCATGGGACTTTCACAGTACGATGCTGATTTTCCAGATGCATGCCTTGCTTACTCTTCATCAGCTTATTTTACCTTGGAACAACAAACAGCTCAAACCACTCTACCTGCAACACTCTCTCCCCACTCTGTGACAAACTTAGCTGAGGACAGCTGTTTATCGTGGGCTGACAGGGTTGACAAAGCTAAGGTTCTCTTACATTCTGCAAGATCTATGGAACCACAATCCTCAGCCCAAATGTGAATGCAGTTCCAGAAGGATAATGTGTTTTGCACATGCACCAGCACCAGCTCAATGTCGCAAAGCAGTTTTCCTGCTTTACAAAGAGGGATTGGAATTGCCACCAGATATGACCTATTGTTTGTAGGCAAGACACTGCTGAAATAATCACTACATTATTATCCCAATGAACTGATTGCTCTTATACACATTCTGAAGATGACTTTTTTGATCTCAGTTTTAAGACTGCTGCCAACTTACAGAGATTCTAGGCCTCTTACAATTCTTTAAAGCACTCACCTCCTTTACTGGCATTTTATGCTATCCCACTGACCAAGCCTGCACTCTGCACTCTGAACAGTAACCATCATTTTCAAAAATGAGGGTGTTAATGTGAACGATGTGAAATACTGGCTAGCTCAATAATGTACAGTTTTGGGCAACGCTGAACCCATAATAGACTCTGAACAGTTCTGGACTGGGAATTGGAGATTCTGTGTACAGCTTCGTCATGATTTATCATGGTTTCAACATCATCCTAGTGTTTTCTTCCTTGGTCATAACAGAGTACAATGCTTTTACCCAGGTCAACCAAAGACCTGCTTTAAGTATGGATTGGAAGCCCATCTCATCCATGGATGTGATAAAATCTTCTGCTACTTAAGCCTCCCCTTTGGACATGTCAATATGAACTGTACCAATGAGTTTCGGTGCAAATAATGTGAAGAGCGTGGTCATTCTTTTCATTCTTGTCCTTGGGCCTCACACAATAGGGATGTTCCTCCTTCACAGGACATGATGGTGGAAAAAGCTCACCAGGCATTTCAACAGTGATTACACAAGGACACAACCCATCACATTGCCCATTCAGAGGAGCTTTTGTTGACATCACCCAATGTAGAGGCTTCCACCAGTGAAGCTGTGGTCTGCACTAGAATGTCCATCTCTCCAGTTGCTGTCAACCCTATGTCAAGTACTGAGCTGCCACCTCCTCTTCTACTATCTGCTGCCATAGTAGATCAGGCTTTGGATACTACCTAGGAACATTATTTGACTGAAGCCCCTGTACCACCACCTGAAATATTTACAGTATAACTCCGTTTATCCAAAAGCCTTGGGAGACACTCAATTCTTTCAGATAATCAGGTGTTCAGACAAATGGGAGATCACTAAATTTACATTGCAGCATGAGTGCAGTGATGCATACCTATGGAAAGAATCCTTTTCAAATCTGTTTTGAATAAATACAGTACTGGCTTTGTACCCAAACAGGAGCAAGGATAGCTGAGCTGGTAAAGATGTAAATCAGATGTGTGAGGTAGGAGAACAGAAAAGGGGACTGTTTGTACAGCAGTGTACAAGCTGAAGAAGCTGCCTGCAATAATCGCTTTGTTCCCTTTTAAGCTTCTGCGCCAGTTCTTAGCACAGCTCCTACCACCTTGTCTTACCTTAATTCTGCTGATTCTGCCTCAGTAGAATACAGTAGTACGGCAGTGTTGTTTTGTTTGTTTGTCCACAGCCCCGCTTGTCTCACTTGTTTTTCGTTAGTTGTTTCCATCATTCCCTGATGTCTCTCTGTGGTGCTCCATGCTTCCCCTCCATTTCCATTGTTCCCTGACATCTCTCTATAGTGCTGCATGTTTCAACTTCATTCTGTTTTCTCCCTGCTCTTGCCATGCTGCCCCATTAATAGTAGGGCAGTGCAGTATAACCAGCAGTGTTGTTTTGTTTGTCCCCCCACCTGTGTCACTTGTTTTTAGCTTGTGGCTCCCCTCATTACCTGTCATCTCACTGAGGGGCTTCTCCTCTTTTCAGTTTTTTCCCTGCTCTGGCCATTCCCCAGGATAACCCCAATTATCAACTTTTCTATGAGGGACAAGGAACAGTTTTGGATAATCCAAAGTTTCAGATAATAGGGTTTTGGATAATCAATACTGGGTCATTATGTCACAGACTAAACCATGAATTAAGAACCATATGGTCTATAGTGCTTCAGAGCGACAAGGGTATGCAAGCGATATGCAAGTATCGCTACCCCATCACTCTGCACAGGAAGGGGAAGTGGATGTAACCACTACCAGTTGGGTTCTCAGTCAAGCAACTCCCATGGTGGAGTGGCAAGAGCACCTGACCCAGCAGTGGAAAGGTGTGGATGTCTAGGGTTTGATTCCCTGCTAGGGAACTTTTTTACATTTTTTTTTGTTCGTGCGCAGTGCCAGTCAGGATATTCTTTTTGCCCCTGTATCCACATCCCCTCAGAGTTAATTATAATAATTACAGGGTGTGTGGAGACAAAGCCCCCCATGTTAGGGTGTGTGGGGGGTAAAGCCCCCTGCAAAAAACAAAGAGACCATTCAGGTGTGGTCCATTTCTGTGGCGGCAGCATTATGTGCTGCCACTCTGTTGCTGCACTTTGTTTTCCATGTGCATGTCTGAAGTGCACAGTTTCATCCATGACATAATGTCCCCATGCTGGATAATCGGGGTTATGCTGTATTGTCACTAGGAAGAGATCATGTAGATCTTATGAGACTGAGGCACATCCTGTAATGCAAATCTCCAATGCAATATCAAACTGTTTTAAAGTTCTGGACATGGGCCAAGTTGATTTTGAAGAAAGTGTTGAATCTAAAACCTCATCATATGCCACCACAATGCAGCACATCTCCTTGGACTTGGATGCTGACACTTCCAATCCAAAACCAGATAAATCATTGAAATCAAAGCAAAACCAAAGGAAGAAACAAAAAATGGTCACAAGCAGCAACACAAATCTAGATATAGATGGCACGACCTGGTGGAGGGCTTCCTTTTTCAACATAATTTCTCATGGTGCCCATCCTTCACTTGGCCACCATCATTGTGAACAGCATAAAAAATGCAGTTAGACAACCTACTCTGTATTCATTATTACATGATTACATGAAGGTATGAAATTGTTTTTGTATGGAAAACTGGATTGACAACTGTATAGAAGCAGGATATGGGGAGACCACCCATGAAGGAGGAGCAGGAGGAGCATCATGGTGGCTAACTCAAATGGTCATGAGGTCTGAATGCAGCATCTCACCTCCTCAAACCTGAACCCTCTACTGACACTGGGAATGCACATGAGTAATGAACTTTTCTCCAGTGCTACTATCATTTGAAGATGAAACAAAAAAGGAAACTATAAATCTTCTCCAAGTGTTTGGCATGATGACGTCGAACAAAGAAGTGAAAATCCTTGGAACAAAACCAAAAGCAGCTAAACCAGTAACAATGTCAACAAGTAAAATGAACTTACTCTTAAGCAAACAAAAACTAACCAAAAATGGAAATGAGTCTTTATCACCAAAAGAGAACAATGGAGCTGCTCAATTCCCACTTTCCAATTCCTGAAAAAAAGTAAGGATTCTGCAAAAGGACCTGTCTCACCTGTACTAATAACACCATGGGTAGCAGGGGTTCAGCTCAAAGCACTCTCTGAGTGTGCTGAAATGCCCCAGAAAACTGACTTAGGAAACACATTGATGTAGGGAGGACAAATAGAAGCAGGCCAACACTCCTCAATGTCTTTGGAACTAAATAATCACAATGTAAATCTCTGTAAGAGCAAGGAGGATAAAAAGTCTGCCAATATAGAAAAAAAGATGAGTTTAAAGGAAAAAGTATCAGATACCAAATGGATGATTAACCGAGAAGCCAGTATTAGCTCTGATAATGGGGTAAGCAATATTTCATTACCTAATGTTTTAGCCTCACAGAATGGTTCTAGTAAATCCATTGTTATGACTGCTAGTACTCCAAAGAAAAATACAGACTTATCCTCAAATATTATGACTGGGCACAAAGAAAATATGGCTAACAATAAAAATGATAATGCTGAAATCAGTAGCCATTCTCAAAGTAGTATCCAGGAAAATTATGTTGAAAAAGATGGAAATGACCCACCCACTAGGGCAAAACAATATTTTATGCAAATAAATCAAATAGACCAAAAAATAGAGATAGTGCTAAATTTAGAACAACAATTTGAGAACTTTGCAAAGTTAACAAAAAACTTAATAAAAGAAAACAGAGAAATAAAGTAAGAGTTTGAACAGTTAAAACAAATGTTACATAGTTTACAAAATGAACAATATCCCATATCCAAATAAATTAAAACCTGGAAACTTCAATTATGGAACTAAAAGCCAAGCTACCTGATTTTGAATTACAAACCCGAAAAAGAAACATAAGAATATTCGGAGTATCACAATTCTAGGACAATACAAAAGGCTTAAATGAATCTTTCAAATAGGTCACAGTGGCATATTGAGATTTCCATCCAACGGACATTAACTTTGAAACTGACCAAATTTATCATGGTCTTAGATCTAAACCTAGTGACTCAGTTCCACCGCTGCCAATAATTCTGAAATTCATGCGGTCTAATAACAAAGATTCCTTAATGTCCGCAGTGTATAAGAAAAAAGATAAATGTAATGGGTGTAACAATCTCAATTTACAATGATTTACCACCTGAAATTCTCCAAGACAGGAAGAAATTTGACTGGCTGAGGAACAAATTTTGGGCTAATGGATACAGAGCAACCATGGCATTCCCTGCCAAACTGCAAGTTATAATAGATGACAAATGACATAGGTATTATACTGTGGAGAATGCCCTGAATGAGTTGAACAATTAGACTTCCAAAAGTTTTCACCGGATGAAGGAACTATTATAAATTTAGCCTATATAAAATAATTTATTCATTTAGTTTCTATTGACCGGGTAAGTGCACTAGACAAATTCTGCCTATTTTCAGGCACGACCTGGGAGAGGGGGATACAGATGAATACCAACTGACCTTGAACCAGATTAAGCTGTTGGTGGTATTTTTAGTGAATGGAGGAAAATTTGACCAGGACACCGGGGAAATTCCCCAACTGGACTGTAGGGGGACCTGAAGTCCATCTGTAAGATGGTCACTCGGGCTGGAGCACCACAGGGTGCAGACATGTTGGAGAAGGGAGAGCAGGCCTCGTCTCCTTTCTAAGGTCCATCAGAGTCTGAAAATGTAGCAAATTCTAAATTTGAGATGGTATCAGATGTAGACATCATCGATGTTTATGTTTCAACTGAAAATTTAACCTCTCAGCTTCTTATTACTAAGGAGGCAGATTTAAACTGCAATTTGGATCTCAAACAGAAGGAAATATTAGTGTTAGTACGTTCTAATGAAGAACGACACAAAGAGGAAAAAGAATGCTTGGTTGCACAACTTGCTTCACTGAGCACTGATGTTTCCCTGTCATTTCAGATGCCCGGCCTGTCAAATTCCTGGATGGCATCACAACTTCTAATGCCCTGCTCGGGCCAGCTGAGTCTGATTCAGGACTTATTTATCAGGATCACTCGCAGGCTGGCAATTCTAACACGAGTACTGGGGTGTGCCTAAAGCCTGAAATATATAACTTGGTTCCTTCTGTGAATTCTACTACTATGTTAATAAGTGCTGGTGAGTGAGGCTCATGATTAAACCTGCTTGATAGTCTAATTACTGTTACATCCCTCCCAGTCATTACCTTGTCAAAATCTGCTAGGTTTATCTTTAAGCAGCCTCAGGTCGGGGGAGACTCACCTACTGTTATTTTTCAGGCCAGTGCTACAGATCAACATGGTCTCACTGAGTTTGTGTTTTCTGAAACTGGGCTCAAGCAAGGAAAGATAAGTGAAGTTAGGAATAAACAAGATGCAGTTCTCCTTGCTAATAGGAACATTGCTGACTGCACTGGTAAAACAGTCACAACAGCACCATCTACTGTTCATCCGGCAGTATCTCTCCCTAATGACCCATGGTCTCCACTGAAGGCCTTGCAGGAGCAGGGTAGAAACAGGCCACTGGGGGAATTTGGGTCCCTGACCTGGCATGGGACTCACTCTTCCCCATTTCACAAGCTTCTCCAGAGTGGAAGCCACACAGAACTGTTCCAGCTATGCACGATGGTTCTATATCTACTACTTTGGTAGTGCCTGCTTCACCTCACCCCTTAGATTCTGCTAAAGGCCTACCTATGGAGATTACTAAAGGACAGGATTTACAGTCTTTTCCTCCTTTAGCACCTCATCATACTACTGACACTGGACCTCTATCTGCACATGATACTGTAACACGTTCTGATATAGAGCACAAACCTTTGTTGTCCAAACTTTTTTCCAAAACAAAAAAAGAAGTAGCTCCCCGAAGGAATGCTATGAGAATTAGATATAACGGGGATTGCTAGGTAGACCTGATAGGTACCATTTTGGGAAGGTTCTTTTAAAGATTCCCTTCACTTTTCCCCCAAGGGGAGGTTTATGCATTCATTAATATCTTTGAGGAGGATAACTTTGACATCAGTTTTCGCGTAGCCTATGCATTAGATCTATTCTGGGAAAGATATGGACAGGTTAAGATTTCTCCTAAATGAACTCCCTTCATTGTGATACCTTTGACTAAACTGCTTATTAAATATGTCACAGTAATGTTTTGCAATGAAGGGGTCCATGTAGAGGACATCACTTATTGGTTATCCCAGAAATGTGAGGTTCTGGGAGAACCTGAAGCCATTTTGGATAGAGAACTTTTTTGTACTGGGGGGTGAAGTACAAGGTTAAACTTCACCAGATTGACACTGGTATTGAGCATATCCCTAACTCCTTTTTACTGGGCAAAGACTGAGGGGTGTGTTTTAATGCAGGGCAGTGATGGGAATGCTACAAATGTGGCTTCTGGGCACATCTCTATAGTACATGTGACAGCCCAGATGCAATAATTGTAGGGAGGTGGGCCATATTACCATGCAATGTGCAAACCACACTCATTGTGATCTCTGTGAAAAGTTTGGACATGTCTTTGGGGAATGTCCTTGTGCTGCATGTAATAAGGCATCTTGTATCAGCCCAGAGCTACTTATTCAACAGGCACAAGATTCTGCTAGTGCAAATTCTGCGGCTACAAGGGCCCCACCCCAGGATCCCATCCTTCTTCCCCTGGACCATTAGCTGCAGTTTCCATAATTATTCCTGACCAATCCCCTTTGGCCCCAGATCCATTGAAGGACTTGTTGGATCAGGCTCTAGTGTCTGATTTTTTTTACTCCTGTCTGTTATAATTACCCTGTTAATTTGCCTGTTGGTGACCCCTGCCCTCCTACGCAGGATCCTTTGCCTCATAGAAGATCCTCACGGTTTACCAAAACTGCACCTTCTGACCCCACCCCCTTCCCTCCCGGTGGAAACTAAGAATTCTTACTCTGTCCTGTTTACATCTTGGGGAGATTCTGAGATGGAAGTAGGAGACACAGACTCTCAAAAATCAGTTATAGAACAGGGCTCACAGGCTATGAATCAGGGTACATATAAAGGAAAAAAGAAAAAGAAAAGAAAAAAGCTAGCTCATTCTAGATGTGGCTACTTTTTTCTTAATGCTAATGGCTTTTTGTGCTTTAAGTTTGCTTAATTGCCATAGCCTATTAAATTCAGACAAGAGACAAACTGTCTTTCAGTACCTACATGACATTGCTTTGGATGTTTTCTTTCTACAGGAAACTTGGATGTATATGGAGGACCATATTTGGAGGTTTAAAAGAGAATGGGGTTGGGTCCCATCTTATTGGTCATTTGGCCTAGACAAGGCAGATGGTGTGGGGATACTGTTTCACTCCTATTCATTTACACTACGTAAATTAATTGATTTGGTTCCAGGCAGAGTACTGATTTTAGATGGCCTTTGGAAAGGTATGGATTGCAAGTTTATGTCTGTCTATAATTCCCAAATAAAAGTGTGGGGAAAGTAAGTCATATGAAGGCTATTCAGCCATTTTTGGTCACTACCTATAAAGTTTTTTTTATGTGGGAATTTTAACTGTAGTCTTATAAAGGAAAAAAAAGGAAGCGTGATGAGGGAAAAAAATCTATTGTGACTCTAAAGCATTGGCTCAACTAGTGACTTTTGCAGGTTTGATTGATTGCCACATATATCATAAAAAAGGCCCTAACTTAACTTATATGAGGAATTCTTATACATCCATTATTGATTATGTTTTTCTTTCCCCTAACTTACCTAAGGGGACTTTAGACATTACCCCTGTAGAATTTTCAGATCATTTACTACTGGTTCTGACTTTGGATCAAGAGATGATGAGGTCCACTTTGTGTGGTAGGTGGAAACTTAACACCTTGGTGTTGACTAACCCGTTGAGAATCGGAATATGGGTGATTTGCTTACTGCTAGATTATCAGCTGAATGTTTATACCAGGATAAAGGTGAATGGTGGCTGGATACCAAAAAATGACATAAGAACTTGGTTTATGAAATATGGCAAATCACAGAGTAATAATACATTTTTGAAGTATTTATCTTTGAGAAGACAGTTACAAAAATTGTATTCTCTAGCTAATCTCTCCACATATGATTATTCAACACAGTTTGCTTCTGTAGAGGATGCCATGAAAGCATTTCAATATGATAGGGCACGAATCATCCAGAGTATGTTATACAACCATACCCAAAACACTCCTGTGGGAGACCCCTTTCTGGCCTGCAAGAATATTAAGGACAGCATGACTATAGATTTTCTGATTTCCTCAGAGGGTCAAAAGGTGAGTTCACCTGAAGGCCTGGACAAGTTAATACAACAGCATTTTAAAACACTGTTTCCAAATTTCCCAATTCAGGAGCATAACATTCTACAGTTTTTGAAACCGATTTCAGTCCCTGAATTTCCTGATGAAATATTACAGTTACAGACCCCTATTACTAAAGTGGAAATATTGAGGGCCATTATGATTCTTAATAATACTACTTCACCAGGTCTGGATGGTATTCCACACTTATTTTACAAAACTTTTTATCAGCAGATTGCAGATAGTCTGGTTTCAGTTTATGCATACTGGTTCAATACTGATGCAATACACCCATCCTTTGCTGAAGGTTTACTAGTATATCTCTTTAAAAAGGGGGATAGATCCTGCATTAGTAATTGGAGGTCTATTGTTTTGTTAAACACCGATTATGAAATTCTGGCACATGTTTTGAATGATCGTTTAAAATCCTAAGCTTCCCTAGTGATTTCGCCACAACAGTATTGTGGGCTTTCAGATAGGAGAATTCAGCATGCTATAATGACTGTCAGGGATATGATTGACCATTGTAATGTTTTGGGTCTGTCAGAATGTATTGTCAGTTGTTTAACCAGGGCTAGCACACTAAGCTGAAAGCTTTTTTATAGGTGCGACCTGGGAGCACAGAGAAGTTAAGTGACTTGCTCAGGGTCACACAGTCTGCAAGTGGAAGCTGTGGGATTCAAACCCAGGTCTGGTCTGCTGGATGTCACCAGATTTGCAGCTCAGAGCCTTAAACCACTGCACTAATGTGTGGTAGCAGTGGATCAGGAAAAGGCATTTGATAGGGTTTATCATCCCTATTTGTTTTCAGTGTTAGAAGCATATAAGGTACCAGTGATTTTTCTTAAATGACTCAAGCTATCGTACTTCTTGTTTTCTGTTCAGACATTTCTGAATTGGCTTGTTGGACAAGGGCTTTGATATCCAGCTGTGGGTACATCAGGGGTGCCCCTTAAGCCCACTTCCTGTATATTTTGTTCATTGGATCTTTTGCTGAGGTACATTGAGTTACACTCACCGTGGGAGGGTCTGTCAGGGATGGGGATACTACAATATTTGTGTGTTCAGGCATATGAGGATGATATTTGTGGTTTCTTTTTACATAAAGACCAGATTGTTTTCTTTTTTTTTTTACAAGAACTTCATAGATATCAGTTAGTGTCAAATGCTAAACTTAACATCATGAAAAACAAAGGGCTTTTGATAGGGACTGCATTGGATCCTTTGGGCATGGTGGAGGAAATAACTGTAGCCTACGAGCAATTAACGATTCTAGGAATAGTATTTGGGCCCCAAAACCTTCTAGAAGCCAACTGGGAATTAGCTTTGTATAAAGCTGAATTGAAGGTACACAGATGGAAGCAGTGGAGATTTACTAAAATTAAGAGGATTTTGATTCCTGAGAAATTTATTTTACCACTATTGTATTATATGGCTATGCTTTACCCTGTACCTGCCCAATTGGAAACTAGACTTTATAGCCTTTGCTTTCAGATGTTGTGGGGTAATAAGCTAAATCCAGTTAAACAATGTTATACCTATATTGGGGTTAAGGAAGGGGGGTTAGGAATGATTGAACCTGTAGTGTTTTTACAGCAGTGCACCTCCCTGGGAGAATTTAAGAGTGGCCTAAAAACTCATTTGTACCAAAGTGCTTTTTATAGTACTATATAAATTGTTGTTAAAATCGTGGTTTTTGAAGGTTTTGTAGTGTATTATAATGTTTGGTCTTCTTTTTATTATATATTTTGTACAGCGCTTTGAAAATTTAAAAGGCGCTTTAAAAATAAAATTATTATTATTATTATTACATGTTTTATTTTTTTAACATACAGCTTTCAGTGCTCTTATCCAGTCTGAGTTGGTTTATAATGCCTGGTTGAGAAAATCTTTAAATAAATATCTCACAGTTTGGACCACTGTAGCTCCTAAATTACACCCTCATATTCCTATCCCCCTTTATTTCAAATCAGCTGCTCAGAAACTATATAAATGGAGGGTTATGAAAGTTGACATTCAAACGTAATCTGCTAAGCTATATCAAACTATCCTTGCCAGGATGTACCCATTAGAACCTTGTTTTAAGAACTGTCCCTCTGTGGGAAATGGTCTGATTCTCAGACAACTCACCCTTCCTAGGATTCCTCATAAAATGTGGGAGTATCTTTGTCTTACCGTATATGGTCAACTGAATTTAAGAGGGAATGCCAAGCATTAAGTAGTAGCTGAAAAAAATTGCCCTTATGTGGATTGCTTGCAGTGACAGAGGCCATGGAATATTTTTTTATTAGAGTGTTCTTATGTCACAGCTTTATGGGATTTCCTGGCTCTTAAATGGAAGATCGGTTGGCTACTGCATCTGACTTATGACATTTTGGTTATAGGAAAATATGGTGTGGAACTGGCTCATTATCATCATGATACTTTACTGGTTTTCCTTTATTGTATCAGATTTTATGTATGGCAAGCAAGATGTCAATGGATATTGCATCAAAAGAAGATGTCATATAAATGTCTTAGTCTTTCAGTTTCAAATGAATTAATGAATGTTTACATGATAGACTGCTCATTATATTTCTCACAAAAGGTAAGACTGCTCATTATATTTCTCACAAAAGGTATTGCATTGATGGAGGGGATTTACTTATTTTATTAAATATAAATAAGGGAAGACAGGTCCTTCCTAGGACATATTTAGTTAATCTAGTTATCTAAAACTGCTTATACTAGTGAGTAACGTTGATGTATTTATTGTTTGCATATGATTTCTCTACTTCAACTGTATTTGTTCGAAATGTGTTTTTTCAATAAAATCTCCCCTACTCTTTTAGAGAAGTGCCACGGGATCTTTAACATCCACCTGAACTACCACCAGAACAGGCAGATGGGACCTCGGTTTAACGTCTCATCTGAAAGATGGCACTTCAAGAATGCAGCACCCCCCTCATGCTGCACTACAGTGTCAGTATTGGGATATTAACCCAGGTGTCTCATGTGGGGTAGAACCCACAGCCTTCTGATCTCTCAGCCTCAGAGGTGAGTGTGCTACCCACTGAGCCCATGACACTGACACATTGTTTTTGGAATGTTATAAAATGAAGCTACTATGTATAAGGAGAAGATGGGCATTAACACAATGGATTTCAAGACACCAGTGCATGTTCTTAATTTGTTTCTTAATCCTAAGAGCTTTACTTTTCACGATGTATTGTAAATGAAGTGAAAATATAATGTATGTTAGAAATTCAAAATTATTGTTTTCACTGGTTTACTTAAACTTTTCAAATAGTGTGGAGGGGGAAGGAATCTGAGTGGAAGAAAATTATGTGTTTTGGGGACAATACAAAGGGTATAGGGGTTCAAAGATCCATCTCTGTTATCATATTTTATAAATTAGGTGTTAAGGCAAGAGTTATAATGTTCATTAATATGCTAAGAGAACCAAAGATTTTTTTTTTCAGAATGAGATCAAAGACTAAACTAGAAATGTCAAATCCTGGTGCCCTTGGAGTTAATTTAACCTTCTGGTGATTTGGTGATTGAATCTACACTAAATAAACTACCAGATTAAATGGCTGACATAGACTAAAATTGGTTTCCCTAAATGTTAACAGAATTAATTCCCAAATTAAAAGGAGCAGAATATTAACTTATTTAAAAAAAAACACAAGCACAAATAATTTTTTATCCAGAAAATGCATTTAAGTGATTTGGAAATTAAAAAGAATTAAAAATGAATGCTTATTCCATATTTTCTTTTCCACTGGGACAGATAAAAGTTGGGGGTTGCCATCATGATAAAACTGGATTACCTATTAAAATAACAGACCAATTTAAAGACACTGATGGAAGAATAATAATGGTTAAGTTAGCAATAAATAATCAAGATTTAACATTAGGCTCATTGTATGCCCTTTTTAGCAACTACAGCTGTTTATTAGCTAAAATACTGGAAGGATTACAAAACCTGCAATCAGACAATATAATATTAGCAGGAGACCTAAATGCACTACTTAATCTTTATTTGGACAAAAATACTAACCCCACTAATGGAGACAAGTTAACAGCCAATAAATTAAGCAATTTTCTACAATTATAGCACTTAGTAGATTCTTGGAGACAGCTGAATCCTACAAAAAAGAATACACACACTTTGATAAAAAAAATCAGTATACTCAACTATATTTTTGTGTCAAACAATTTTGTAAAAACTATAATATGAGCAGACATTGATTATTTTTGTATGTCAGACCACACTCATACCATTCTTGAACTTCATATAGCAAATTATGACTGTAAAGCAATATACCAATGGCCATTTAACAATTGTTCAAAAAAGTCAATTCATTAATATCATT
Organism: Neoceratodus forsteri; assembly: GCA_016271365.2. NCBI lineage: Eukaryota > Metazoa > Chordata > Ceratodontiformes > Ceratodontidae > Neoceratodus > Neoceratodus forsteri. The sequence continues at coordinate 227,368,266 of CM028132.1, read as the reverse complement.
AATCAGGCAATCAATACAGGAGTATTGGCATTATAATTATTCTGTTTGGTGTCCAATTATACAACTTTGGGATGCCTTTAAAGCAATCTCCAAGCAATTATGATTTCATATCAAATAAAAAAGAAACAAACAAAAAAGAAAACAATTGCGCTGAAGTAGAAGGAAAACTAAACCAAATAGATAGACTAATATTAATTTACCACAATAACTACAAAGATGATTAGAACTATTACAAAATAAAAAAAATATATTAATCAGGAAAATAAAAGATTGGCACTTACAATAAAAAAAGACTAAATATTACAATACTGATAAATCACATAAACTATTAACTAACTTATTACACATTGAAAAATGAAAAAATATTATTACTGAGTAAAAAGATAAAGATGGAAACCCAGAAATATCTGATGAAAGTATGGCAGGCATCTTCAGCGAATACTAAACGACTATTTGTCACACTAATTTCCAAACAGATCCAAACAAGTTATCAGACTTCTTTAAAAGAGCAAACATTAGTTCAAATTCTGTTTAATAGTACCACTTTAGTCAAATAGAAATTAAAGATACCATAAAAAAGCTGCCCAGGAAAAAAAAAACCTGGGCTAGATGGTCCGACAAATGAATTCTATCAAGCCTTCACTAATGAACTAGCCCCATGGCTAGAAAAATTAATAGAGGAATTATTAATATACAATAATGAACTACTACCTTCTATGCAATTAGCAAAAATCATATTAATTCATAAAGAAGGCAAACCTCCAGATTACCCAGAAAATTATAAAGCAATTGCCATACTAAACACAGATTACAAATAGCAAAACTAATAAATAACAGAATACAAACTCAAATAAAGTCCTATATTCACTATAACCAATATGGCTTCATAAAATGATGTAATATTTCACAAGCAAACGGAAAACTTCAAACAATAACATATATTTTAAATAATAAAAATCAGTATAAAAATGACATTTACTATGTGATAGCAATTGATGCTAGCAAAGCCTTTGATCTTGTAAATAGAGAATATATTTTCTTAATGCTATCAAAATGGGGAATCATCTGAAAACTAATAGTACAGATAAAACAGCTGTACAAAAAAATTGCAAATTCCAAATTAATAAATATCTAATCACTGATTTCCAAATGTTAAATGGCATACACCAAGGCTGCCCACTGTCCCCTACTATCTTTATTCTGTTTATAGCCATTGCTCTAAATAATAAGCGATCACCCCAGTATCAAGGGGCTCATTCTAGGACAAGAACATCTCAAGTTAAGTGTATTTGCAGATGATATCCTGGTAATTATTAAAAATGTTTATACTTCCTTGGATGCCTTTTTACAAGAATAAAAATATGCTCTTCTATAGCAGGATACCAAATTAAAAAAATCTGAGTCAATAATAATGAAACTAACAAAAAATAAAACCCATGTAAAAAAGATATGGCAAGGACTTCAACATCCAAAATGCAGTTAAATACTTGGGAATTCAGCTGTCTCCTGACCAACAAAATAATATAAAAATAAATTTTAATAAGGCTAAACAAAAAAATTCTACTCAATTGTATTAATTGGAGAAATGTGTCCTTATCATTGTGGGGACACATTGATATGATTAAAGTGATTGGAATGCCTCACTACATCTATGTACTACAAAATATTCTGGGTTCCCCAGTACATGTTGGTTCTCTGAGCAAAAAAGAACATTTAAAAAAAATTTGGAGAGGTGGGAAACCTCATATAACATGGAAGGTCTTAATCACTCCAAGAGGAATGGGGGGCTAGGGTGTCCAGATCCAGATTTTTATATGGAATCACATGTATTAGCATTATTACACCAATGGGTATTCTTTCCAGATTTAGATAATGTATTATTGCAACAATTATTTCCAAATATGAGTGTCCAAGATAAGTAATTACAAAACATACTTCTTGATGATGAAATCCTTAAAAAGGAAAACAACTTCCATCGTTCCTGGCTTTAAATTGTTCTTAAGAGTATTCAGTATCCCACTAAACTCCATATACCATGGCTATATTTTAGCATCTAGCACAATAAGGGAATATGGGAAGAGAATAATTCATTTAATTATAAACCCATTTATAATAATAACATAGTGCAATGGAGGGATATAGTGTGGGACATCAGTTTTCCATCAAATGCACATTAAAAAAGAACAATTACATGAGCCAAACTGGAATACATTATAATATTATATACTACACAAAAAAATCTGAAAATTAAAAATATATTTAATAAAGTCATTAAAAATCTGCAAAGAGAAATCAAAATTCCAAAATTTTTGTTAGTAAAGGTACAAGAAAACTATTGAAAAGATGTTATGAAATGTTGGTAACCAGTAACAGTGAAAGTACAAACAAAATAAACAAAGGATAGAATAAAGAAACTGAAATAGAAGTAAGCCACCAACACTGATAATTATTAAGGATACAGGGTAACACATTGTATGTATCAGCCAAAAACAAAACAATACAAATAAAAATTCTAGATCATACATATATCTCCCCAGCCATAATTTCAAAAATTAACATAGATTATTCTGAGCTATACTGGCATGACTGTGGGGAAAACAGGTACACTATTTCATTGCATGTGGGAATATCCACAGGAAAAAAAAAAAACCCTGGTGCTAGAGATTAAAGCCCATACTGCAAGATTTAATAAACAAGCCTATACCACTACACCCTGATATATTCTTATTTGTTAATCTATTAAATATAATTCAAGACAAATTGATGATTAAAATGTTTGCACTTGCAACAATGGCACTAAAAAGACAGATATTATAACATTGGAAAACAAAAATTCTTCCATCCTTTGAGTTACAGAAATGGTTATACACATTCAAAGACACACTATTGAAAGAAAACTTTATATACGAAACCAGTTAATATAAGGATGATATCTATACACACACACACACACACACATATGTATATATATATATATATATGGAGCCCACTGGAAAGAAATAGAAGAAAATATGTCTCCACTGATGTTATTAGGAAGACCCAAAACAACCTCACATTTCAAGGATGAAGAAAATCCATATTTATGTAAATGAGTTAAATTTTATAGGTTGAAAACAATTTACATTATTAATCTATTTGTTATTTATTGTCTTAACCATTAAGGATATATACAACTTTCTAGACTCTAACAACATTTGTAACATGGCACAAAACAAGAGATCAGAAAAACTAACATGGATTGGAGTTACAGCAACAGGTAACCATGGAGCAACCATGGATTGATTCTCAAGTAATCCATGGTTGCTCCTCAATAAACCATGCTTGCTCTTGTAATTATGTCATTCACCAACAGAACTCAAATCTCCTGTGCACTTAAACATATACATTTCCCATCATGCACATCAGCCAAATCCCAAACAGCAAACACAGCAGAAAAACAGAGACATTTCCACAGTTCATGAAAGTAAGTCAGACAAAATACACATATTCTGAAATGTTGATCACATCTGCATGTAATCAGTAATTGAATCACTGTTCACTGTTGTACTCACAATATTAAAAGAAAAATCAGCCTGTTCCAGCACAATACAGAATGCAATCAAATATATGCATTTCCCATCATGCACAGCAACCAAATCCCAAACAGCAAACTGAGTAGAAAAACTGAGAAAAATTCCACAGTTCACAAAATTAAGTCAGCCAAAATCAACACATATTCTGAAATGTTGATCACATCTGCATGTAATCAGTAACTGAATCATTGTTCACCATTGTACTCACAATATTAAAATGAATACCAGTCTGTCCAGCACAATACAAGAATTCTACGTTCCAACTACCTGTGTTTGTTTCTTTGTCAGTGTTTTATTCTACTTGCTATTATAGTATGCCATGTTACAATCTCTTAGCAAGTATAACTCCTTGTTTCTGCACTTGCCATGTTACAAGTGTAATAATCCACTCCACAGCATGGTACTACGGTTCATGCGGCCTTGTGCCCCCAGCCCCCTGGCATAGATTAATTCTACTGTAGAACCATGCTGTGTCATGAATTAATTCTTACATACTCATGTATTGTCTGGACTTTAGGGGAGTTTGGGGGGAGGAGGGTTACAATGTTATTGTGAAGTTAATTATCACAAATTGTAATGATGTGATTATGAGCAATAAGTTGTGCAACATTCATGTACTTTATTTTTCCTACTTAATTTTGACTTTTAAACAAAAAAATAAAGAATATTTAAAAAAAAAACAAGATTGACAACCATTATGGATATGATGCAAGCCCAAAGTCAATGGTTCTAGGGCCCCCTCATATTGGTCTTTTGGGGCAAATCTGTGTGATGGGGTGGGAATTCTAGCAAAGGCAGAGGATTTACATACAGAAATTGCTTGATATAGAGCCAGGGAGGGCCATGATGCTGTATATTGTGTTTCAGGGTTCTCACTTTTATCTTTTTAATCTGTATGCCCCCCAAAAATAAGGACAGAGCTGACCTGAAAAAAAACAGCCTTACTTATAGTATACATTGTGGAAGGGTGTGGGAATAGACAACATTGACACAATAGTTTTGGTGCAAAACACACAGTTGGTTTTGTGTGAATTTTATTTCTTCATAAAATTCAATGAATAAAATTAGCTCCAAATAAAAATAATAAACATAAACAGATCTTTATCGCAGCTCAGTTCTGAGTTTCAGCACTGTTCTTCCCTAACAGATGCTGCCACTGAGTAGAAAGCTAGTTACAGCAATAATTCTACTACAGTATCTTCTGTGCTGAGTCTTCCTGTACTTCCTCATGATACCATTCTCAAGGCATGACTGATTCTCAGTCTGTACGCAGGGTGTATATAGCCCATACCTGTGATGGCATCAGGTCAGCTGATCAGCCCCTATTTCTAATACATCCAATATCTCCACTAATACACACATTTGGGAGATCAGCCAAACCATAATCCATTTATTTGTCATGGTCCTACATTACCATCATAACATGCACCCTCATAACTGACTGAAACATCAGTATTCAGGTAAAAACTACTTAAGGGTCACTGTAAGACTGAAGCCCTTTCCACTAGAGTGGGTCATATCCTGACAGAGCTCTATAAATCCTGTGGGATATGTGGCCACCGGCTCTAAAGATCCCACCAGACTCCTTATGGCAGATGTAGTCACAGGTAAGAGCCTGGGGTTCTAATTCCCTAATGTTAACAGTATTAGTGCTTTCTGTTTCCATTTGTGCAGCTAAACATAAAGGAACCCAGCAGTCTATGTCTGCTCAGGTTGCTTGAACATAGCAGCTTATAACTCTATAATTACTACAAGAGTATTTTCTCTGAGTTCTTTATTCTATTTTATTTGCTCAAGAATGCGCTGTCCTTATGTGCACAAGCACTATACTACAAATGTGAAGTTGACTTTGAACATAACTATTGTTTATTCTGTCTCATCAGCTGAAATTGTCAGCCAATGGAACACATTTCATTTGCACCCTGTTTTCACAATAGGGTTTTCCTTAGCCCTGACTTCTTTCAGTTGGCCCTCATTCTCCTTAATTAATTTACCTACAGCGAGAAGGGGTGCCATCTAGTGCTCAGCTTTGTCCTTACGACTTTCCTAGAAGTTGAGCGCTACATTGTGCATCATAGCACATCAGAAGAAAGGCTGTCCGAGCCGCCAGATCCAGCTTGCATATTGGAGCTTGCTATCTCTACTCCAATACACTTTCTTACAACTCTCTTTCTCCTTTGGAGCATAACAGCTCCATATTTCTTTATTTTATACATGCACCCAAGTTGATGCTTACTTCCTCACTGTTTATCCATGGCTAGCCCTGGAGATATGGGGAGTACCTTCTTTTCACCCACTTTTCTCCTTGGCAACCTCTTGCATGCCACTGGATGAGTGGGCAAAGATTGTAAATCTTTCATTTTAATTTCAGCCACGTAAATGGTAAAAAGGACTCTTTTTAATTAGCAGCTACATGTTTTGAGCAAATTAATGCCGCAAGCAGAAAAACAACTACTGGGGTGCCTTTTTTTAATTACCTAGGCCCTTCTCATAGCATCAAAAGGTGTTTTGCCTTTTAATAGTGTGGCAGCTTTATCCAAACAAGTACTCATGGCAGCTATATGTTATTTCCTCCCACAGGAGTGGACCAGGCACTGGCTCATTGTTTTAAACCTCGGATGAATTTACACAGGCATAACTGTATTCATTGTTGCACCCTTTATACATACTGATACTGAGTTGCTAGGCTCCTTGGATTTTGTGCCAAATACCAACATTATCCCTATGTCTGGCCCTTATTCTCTGACATTCTAGGGCAGATCACAGGTATTTATGTCATAGCCTCTCACTCAAGGCATAGGGTTGGTCAGAACATTTCTTTTACTGACCATTAGCCTAGGGCTATATCTTCTTTGATAGCAGGCATGTCATAGCCTCTACCTTATCACCACCTAGGATGGAAAACAGAAATAAAGTGTGGCAGAATAGGCAAAGATACCCTGATGGGGAGGCCACCCCCGCTGAGTAGAAAGGTAAATAAAGGTCAAGACAGACCTACAGAAATGTTGCTACTGCAGTAGACTGTAAGCAAGGGGTAGATAAGAAGGAATGTCTTGGGGTATATTCAACATTCTCGGGGGGTGAGAAAGAAAGACAAACTGTCACCCCCCCAACATTAAGCTAAAACCAGTTGGTAACTTCAGTGTTGTTTTTCAAGACAACTTACCCAAATACCTACTGGGTAGGATGGAGCTTCCGTCCACCCTCGCTTGTGAAAGCTCCATCTCAGGGTCCCTATCTCAAATAGTACAGCATTACAACATCTTGCTGTACAATCAATTCAAACAGAATACAATAACCATGGAGGTGTCTAAATTTGACTATTCAAAATAACCACAAGGACCACTTATCAGTCCTTTATGTAGTTTCTGTGTCATTGCTAGTGCCATGTCTGGATAGAAAGTCAGCATTCACATGTAAGGTCCCTACCCTATGTTTCACAGTAGTCTTATAGGGCTGCAGAGCCAAGTATCATCTCATAATACAGTGTTTTTTATTTTTTATCTGAGAGATAAAGCACAGCTGATTATGATCGGTGATCAGCATAAATGGGGCTCCCCACAGATAAAACCTAAGCGCTTCTATCGCCCATATTGCAGCTAGACATTCCTGCTCTACAGTGGAATATTCCTATTCCCTTTCATGAAGTTTGTGGGAAATGTAGATGACAGGATGTTCCTCTCCATCTATAGTCTGACTTAATACCGCCCCTATACCATTTCCAGAAGCATCTGTATGGACTTTGAAAGGGCTATGCAACACTGGAGAGGAACATAATGCTGCTTTTATCTGGTTGAAGGCTTTTTTGCAAGTATGGGACCAGGTTGCCTTTTTGCCACATTTCTTTTTCATTAAATCAGTGAGTGGGGTAGCAATGGATGCAAAATTTTGACTAAATCACCGGTAGTATCCTGCTAGCCCTAAGAATGATTGAACATGTTTTTTGTCATAGGTGCAGAACATTGGGCTACTGCTTCTATTTTGCTGATCTCAGGCTTGATTACCCCATTCCCAAGAACAAATCCCAAGTACCTGGTTTTCTGCATTGCCAGGGTACATTTAGAGGGATTAATGATCATCCCTGCTTGTTGGATAGATGTTAGGATTGCTCTTAAGTGCACCAAATGCTCAAAGTTTGACTAAAAACAACAACATCATCCAAGTAGGCCACACAGAATTTAGTGTGTGGAGCCATTACCTGGTCCATGTAACACTGTAACATCACTGGGGCCCCATGGAGTCTGAATTGTATAGCATGAAACTGATCTAAAACTACAGTAGTGCTGAAGGCAGCCTTTTCCTTAGATGACTTTTCAAGAGAAATCTGCTAGTACCTCTTCTTGATGTCCAGGGTGGAAATATACTTGACGTTTCTTATCTTGTCCAAAATATCATCTACCCTTGGCATTGGATAGGCATCAGACTGGTCCACCTGATTTAACCCACAAAAATCTAAGCATAACCTGATACCTCCCTCCTTCTTGGGCACTACAACATCACAATGGGGGATACCAGGCACTTTTTGAGTGCTTGATAATGTTCAACCATCTCAGCTTCTTTATTTCATTTTCTACCTCAGTTCTTATCCTTTCAGTAAGTCTAACAGTAGGGGAGTCTATGTTAATCTGATGTTCTACCCCTTTGGCCTGGTCTGGTCGATTAGTGAAGGTAGACTCAAAATATTTCTGTAGGAACTGCAACTCTTGCTTCTGGGTCTATGTGAGTTGGGGATTAATGTTAACATCTTGTAATCTTTGTTCATCCTCTAATCTTCCATAAACCACCTCTAACTCAGTGTCAGTCATCTCAGGCAGGACTACTATTCCTAGAGTTGCATGGTGTCATTCATGCAATTTTTTCAACAACTCCCGTCTCTTGTCAGGTGTCTCAATTTCATATGTGACTGGCCCTGTCTGTCATAAAACTATACGGTCCATGCCACTTCATAAGCAATTTATGGGTAGAAGTGGGCAACAGTAATAAGACTTCCTCTCCAGAGATGAATTTCTTTTTACTGTCTGTTCCCTTGTCATATCCCCCTTTTTGTGTGGTTTGTGCCTGTACTCCTGCTTCATGTGCCTTCTGGGTATATAATGTACTACCAATTTCTGTCATAGCTGTTTCATATAGTTGGCAATCTCAGGGTTTTTCAAATCCCTTCCCTCTTCCCAGAATTCTTTAACCACATCTTGGAGGCCTCGGGGAGTCCCATCAAACAAAAGGGCACAGGGAGAATAACCTGTCAAGGCCTGAGGAACCTCTCTATGAGAAAATAAGAGAAAGGGGGATACTTATTTCAGTTCTTGCCTTCCTCCTGCACAAATTTCTTAATCATCGTTTTTAGTGTTTGGTTAAAATGTTCAACCAAACAATTGGTCTGAGGATGATAAGGGAACTTTCTGATTATCACTATTCCTAGAAGATGATACAATTCTCTTACAAGGGCCATATTAAAATTACTCTCTCTATCTGTCAATATTTCCTTTGGGATCCCCACCCAGCTAAAAAGTTTCACCAACTTCTCAGCTATCCTAGCGTGGTGACAGTACGCATGGGTATAGCCTCCAGGTACTTGGTGGCATAGTCACATACCACCAGAATAAATCTATTTCCTTTTGAACTCTTATCAAGGGGGCCCACAATATCCATAGCTATCCTTTTGAAGGTTGTGGTACGGGCACTATGAGAACTATTTCCTTTTTCCCTATCTGGGCAGTCATTTAACATGCTTCACAACCTTGACAATATCTGCCAACATCCTCATGAATGCCAAGCCTAAATAACCTCTGTAGAATTCTACTTAGGGTTTTGTCCCTTCCACCATGCCTAGCCCATGGTATATCATGTCCTAAGGACAGGATAGCCCATCTATAACACAGGGGCACAATCAATTGTTCCACTTTCTTTTCAGTCACTTGGTGTGTACATCCCATATACAGCAAGTCATTATGTGTTTCAAAGTGTGGGGCATCTGGCTAATTTGCTTTTCCTACCTGCTGGAAAAAAGGTTGTAAGGTGTCATCACTTTTTTGGTTTTATACATACATATGTCAGCTTTAACAAAAACAGTTTTGATTTCCTCACATAATCCCTGTTGATCCCTATGCCATTGTCCCTGTTATTTTCTTTTAGCATTCATTGTTTTGGGAGTTTTCCCAGGTGTTTCAAATACATCCCCTCAAATAGAAATACTTCCCCCAAAGTTGGGTCCTTTTTGTTCTGTGCTCTGGTGGCCATAGCCAACAAGGACCCTTTTTCCATTATCAGGGAGGCAAAGTCAGGAAACTCATGGCCAATAACAATGGGGACAGGTAGTTAGGTACCAGCCCTGCTATTACAGTCCTACTAGTTCCTTTTACTCTAACTTCAGTGTTAGTGGTGGGATATAGATGGATATCCCCATGGACATAGACTATGTTCATGGCTGGCTCCTTTTTAACTGCTTTTGATAAATCAGATTGAATAAGAGTGTTCTTACTGCCTGTATCTATTAGTCCCACCATAGTTTGATTCTGCAGCTGTACATCCATCACAAAGTTCCCTGCATGGAAGAGTACAGAGGGATGTTCTCTGGTTTTCTAGTGGGACAATAATGAGCAATATGCCCCAATCCATTACAGTTTCTGCACACTATGTCTGGTGGAAATGTCCTCCCATCTGACACTCTTCTGTTATGCTGTCTAGTATCCATTGCTTGGTTGGATTTTACCAACTGTGCAGGTTCCCTTGTTGCAAGTGGGTCAGGCATCCATTGTCCTCCCTTTTTGTATGGTTGATGGACTGAAAGAAAATCTTCTGCCAGGGTAATGGCTGCCTCCATTGACTCTGGTTTAAGCTCTTTAATCCAGATTTGGACCTCGGTGGGCAGAATTTGGAGAAACTGTTCCACAACAAACATTTTTATAATGTTAGTTCTTGACTTTCCCTCAGGCTGGATCCATCTGAAACATAGTTCCTTCAGCTGTACATATGTTTCTCTCATGGGGGGGGTCATGCATCAAATGTTTTAGGGCACAGAACTGCTGCCAATAAGTTTCAGCATTAATGTCATACCTTTTGAGTATTTCCTGCTTAACAAGGTCATAATCATCAATTAATCAATAGTCCATGTTACTATAGGCCAACTGGGCCTTCCCAGATAAGTAAGGTGCCAGAACACTACCCATTGCAGTGGTGGCCACCCTCATGCTTTAGCCACCCTCTCAAATGTAGTCAAATATGACTTTATGTCATCAGAGGCAGACCTCTTAGTGAGTTTTATATGTTTGGGGATGGAGGTAGTCCCATTTCCACTAGCTTCATGTCCTGTCCCCAAGTTTTACAATGCTTGTAAAGTTTCTGCCCACCTGCTATACTGTCTTCTGCACTCTGTCACCCTCTCCTTTACATCCAGATATTTTTGACTCTCAGTTTCCACCTGCTGGACTGTCAGCCATCTCAATAGGTCTATCAGGCCCTCTGGTGGTTTCTCTCTGGTCTCCCATCATTGCTCACTAGGCGTTGGCTCATCTTCCTCCTCCTCCTCTTCACTTTCCTCCTTCTGGACCTTCAGCTGAATGTCGTAAGCCAGCCCTGGGTTCAAAGGGCCTCCAGTCCTCTCAGTCTGCACCTTGGTCACCACTCCAAGCTTTTTCTGGTCTCCACCTTCCACCATCATAAGCATTGTCTAAGCATTAGGTCTGGTACCTCCCACTGGTTTCCCCCTGCAACCTCTGGACAACCAGTGAATCACACTTCTGGCACCAATTGTGTAGAAGGGTGTGGTAATAGACAATACTGACACAATAGTTTTGGTGTAAAATACACAGTTGGCTTTGTGTGAATTTTATTTCTTCATAAAATTCAATGAATAAAATTAACTCCAAACAAAAATAAACATAAACAGATCTTTATCACAGTTGAGATCTGAGTTTTGGCACTGATCTTCCCTAACAGATGCTGCCACAGAGTAGAAAGCTAGTTACAGCAATAATTCTACTATCTTCTGTTCTGGGTCTTCCTGTACTTCCTCACAGTACCATTCTCAAGGCTTGACTGATTCTCAGTCTGTATACAGGGTTTATATAGCCCATACCTGCGATGTCAACAGGTCATCTGATTCACCCCTATTTTTAATACATAACAGTATATCCACTAATACACACATTTTGGGATCAGCCCAACCACAATCCATTTCTTTGTCATGGTCCTACATTACAGTCATGACAAGTACCCTCAAAACCAACTGAAACATCGGTATTCAGGTAAAAACTACTTAAGGGTCACTGTAAGACAGAAGCCTCTCCCACTAGAGTGGGTCATATCCTGACAGAGCTCCATAAATACCATGGGATGAGGGACTGCAGGCTCTAAAGAGCCCAACAGACTACTTATGGTAGATGTAGTAATAGGTAAGATCCTGGGGTTCCAGTTCCCCCAATGTTAACAATATTACTGTTTTCTGTACACATTTGAGCAGCTAAACATAAAGGAACTCAACAGTCTATGTCTGCTCAAGTTGCTTGAACACAGCAGCGTATAACTCCGTAATTACTACAAGAGTATTTTCTCTGAGTTCTTTATTCTATTTTTATGTTGGCTCACGCTTGCGCGTGAGTCAACATATTGCAGTAGTGGCAGATTTGAAGGTGCGGTCACTGTGGGCGAATGCAGGGGACATATCACTAGGTGCATCCCACATTCCCCAATCAGCCAGCATGCAGGTGCCACACCAGCAATTCAGAATGTGGCCACCAGATCTTAGAAAAGGTCTGCTGCAATAAGAATCAAGCTTCTCATTACAGTGGCACAACAATATGTCTCCCGACATAAACATGGCAGCACTGACTGCCACTGCATGACTTCAGGGGTGCCCAATCCCCCTGTCGCATGCTCCAACCCACTTCATTTGCTGATGGGGATCCCACTCCCTATCGGCATAATGCCCACCCCAAGTGTGTGCTGATACGGTGCCCAATCCCCCTTGGCATAATGCTCTTCCCTCAACTGTCTTTCTTTGCTGATGGGGACCCAATCCCAGTTGTCTACAGACCCCCTTCCCTGTTTATTTTGCCAACGGGGGAGCCCACTCCCCATCAGGATAATGTCTCCCACCCATCTGTTGTGTGCTGAGGAGGGTGCCCCACAGTTCCTGCCCCCCTTCGTATGTGCTGACAGGGGTGCCCAATCCCTCATCGGCTAAAGCCCCCCTCCTAAAAACAATCAGGTGGCATGCTGGGAGCCCACCCCAGCATGCCAATGTCCCTGAAAAAGTCCCGTGATGTTCCTTTTTTCACCTGTAAAACAGAAAACAGTCCTTCATGGTCTCCTGCCCCTCCCTCAACCCACGCCCCACCCTCAGCTCACCCACCTCCCACACCCCCTACCCCATACTTACCTCCAGAGTCCAGCACGGTGATCTTTGGTGGACCAGGAACACGTCTGCACTCTTCAAAGTGGACCGCGAACTGAAGAAATGACAGTAAGCTGTATAATGGCATGAATAGGTTTTTTTCAACTTTGGTGCATATCTCAGGCATTTCTGGAAACACTGACACCAAATTTTCAACATGGGGTTATTGGGACCCCTCCTCATGAATTCAGTCACTGCCATGGCATTATTCAGTCCTGAAAGGTGATTTTGCCGTCACTGTACAGCATCACTTTTTGGGACTGATTAATGAAACAACAGTGCCACTGTTCATGAGGGGGGCTCTCAAAAAGCCTAAGTTGCAAATTTGGTGGAAAAATCAAAAAAATGGCTGTTTTACGAGTGTGCATTTCGCAGTTTCCACGCATGCTCATAACTTCCTAAATTTGTTATATTTTCACTCCAGATTTTCAAAATTGGTATTTTTCCACACCTCCTTATGAACAGCACAGCTGTCATTTTACATAACCTGGCCGAAATGTGTTTTCGCATGTGTGGTGCAGAATAGCACAGTCACTGTGAGAAATCAGTTTTGAGACAGTTTGAGGAAATGACATGAGCAGAGGTTCTAAAATGCCTATGTTGAAAATTTAGTGACAAAAGTCTATAAAATGAGTGTGTTACAAGCGTACATTGTGCCGTTCCCATGCACTCTTGTAACTTCGCAAATTTGCAATATTTTCATGCCACATTTTCAAGACCGGCATTTTTTCACACCTCCTTATGAACTGTATAGCTGTCATTTTTCACATCCTGCCCAAAATGTGTTTTCCCACCTGTGGCACACAATGGCGTAGTCGCTGTGGGAAATCAAATTTTGGTAAAAATTAACAAAATCACAGTGCCACTGTTTATGAGGGGATGTCCCAAAATGCCTATGTTGAAAATGTGGTTAAAAAAATTCCCAAAATAATTGGGTTATGGACGTGTGTTGCACAGTTTCTATGCATGATCATGACTTCACAAATTTTTTATAGTTTCACTACAGATTTTCAACATTGCCATTTATTTAGACCTCCTCATGAACAGTACAGTTCTCATTTTTTACATATTGCCCAAAATGTGTTTTCGTCCCTGTGTCGCCAAATGGCATAGCTGCTGTGTAAAACCACCTTTCAGCTAACAAACTGATAGTGCTGCTCTTCATGAGGTGGGGTCACAAAAAGACCATGCTGAAAATTTGGAGTGAAAATACCAACACATGCCTACGGTGTTAGGGTTTCCAACTGTTACACCCCACCCTGTGCAGACTGGCGGGCATCAGGGGTGTGACTTGGGATCATTGGCTCTAATGCTCCCTATTCCACCCCCACCCTGCAGCCAGTGACACACATCATGGTGTGCCTTGCAGTGTTCGGCCACAAAGTTCATCCCATTCTCCTGTACTGCACCCACCTCAGTGTATTTCCTTATGGAATGTGGTAAGTATAATGCCCAAAGACCCCAAAGCACACCACAACACTTGCCAGTGTCTACAGGGTAGGGTGAGGTAAAATGGCATGAGCATTATAACTGACGACCCAAAGGCACACCCCAATGCCTGTCAGTCTCTGCAGGGTGGGGGTGGGGTTGGTGTCACTTCAATACTTCACTGCCATTCCTATTATGAATCTCTAGCTCTGGCACTACCAATGCCAATGCCAGCGAGACAGCATTTGGCATTGACAAATGCTTGTATTAACTCGCTGTCCTTATGTGCACAAGCACTATACTACAAACGTGAAGTTGACTCTGCACATAACTATTATTTATTCTGTCTCATTGGCTGAAATTGTCAGACGATGGAACACATTTCATTTGGGCCCTATTTTCACAATAGGGCTTTCCTTAGTCCTGACTTCTTTCATTTGGCCCTCATTCTCCTTAATTAATTTACCTACAGAGAGAAGGGGGCCCCATCTAGTGCACAGCTTTGTCCTTACAACTTTCTTAGCAGCCGTGTGCTACATTGTGCATTGTAGCATGTCAGGAGAAAGACTGTCTGAACCACCAGATCCTGCTTACATATCGGAGCTTGCTATCTATGTTCTGATACACTTTCTTGCATACCAGCTCCATATTTCTTTATTTTATACATGCACCAGAAAGGGTGCTTACTTCCTCTCTCTTTACCCATGGCTAGCCCTGGAGATGTGGGGAGTGCCTTCCTTTCACCCACTTTCCTCCTTGGCAACCTCTCACATGCCACTGGAGGAGTGGATAAACATTGCAAATCTTTCATTTCAGCCACATAAGGGGTAAAAAGGACCCTTTTAATTAGTGGCTGCTTGCTTCAAGCAAATTAATGCCGCAAGCAGAAAAACAACTGCTGGGGTGCCTTTCTTGTAATTACCTAGGCACTTCTCATAGCTTCAAAAGGTGTTTTGCCTTTTAATAGTGTGGCAGCCTTATCAAAACAAGTACTCATTGCAGCTACACTATATGCTATTTCCTCCCATAGGAGTGGACCGGGCACTGGATCATTCTTTTAAACCTTGGGTGAATTTACATAGACATAACTGTATTCATCGTTGAGCCCTTTAAACATACTGAGTTGCTTGGCTCCTTGGATTTTGTGCCAAACACCAACATTATTCCTATGTCTGGCCCTTATTCTCTGTCATTCTAGGGCAGACCACAGGTATTTGTGTCGTAGCCTCTTACTCAAGGCATAGTGGAGGTCAGAGCATTTCTTTTACTGCCCACTAGCCTAAGGTCATATCATCTTTGATAAAAGGCATATCATAGCCTCTATCTTATCACCTCCTTGGGCAGAAAACAGAAATAAAGTGGGGCAGAATAGGCAAAGATACCTTAATGGGGAGGCCACCCCCTCAGTGTAGAATGGTGAATAAAGGTCAAGACAGACCTACAGAAAAGTTGCTACTGCAGTAAACTGTAAGCAAGGGGTAGATAAGAAGAAATGTCCCTGGGTGTATTCAACAATTCAACATTCTCGGGGGGGGGGTGCAGAAAGACAAACTGTCACATACATATCTAAGCATTTGATTTTTTGGGAAGGTTTTAATTGTCCCCTCACTACCCAAGATCAGGGGGCCAAAGACCCCCAAATTTTATTGATTCTCATTATTTAATTAAATTAATTAAATATACTTCCCTTAAATATGCATATAGGTCTGTACATCCTGAGGGAGGTTGTACTTATCATAAAAGTCATCTAGAGACGCAGGTATACTTTTTGTTTGTTTCAACTTATCTTGACACTCATAAGGCTGAATTTCTTTTTTAATTTTTATTCAATATATTTTATTGACTATATAGCTAAAGTATGGCTTAGTCAGCCAATATATACAAAACAACCATAGTGTTTTAGGCAAAGCTTGGTATAATAACAATGAAGTTAAACAGTATCAAAAAAATCCTTTTTTTTATATAAACATTCAAATAACAAAACCTGTCTATCTACTCCTAAAACTTAATATCTCCCCTTACCCACCCCCGCATCTACCGAGCAGGAGAGCCACATGAATCCCTTGAGTAGGGGCTCACAAATATATCCTATCCAGCTAAGGATGGGACTACACACCTGATAAAATCTAACATTTCCAAGCAGACAGCATCGCATCCAACGGTCCCCATCTAGTATTATATGATTGCAATCTTTTATTCATTCTTGCTATATGTCGCTCTATTTGTAATGCCAACATCATTTCTCTATGCCACTCAAGTACCGATGGTGTTTTTGGCTCTTTCCAATGCCTAAGGATAATCGCTTTCGCCACTGCAGATATGATGGCCATGAACGCATTCCTCTGTTTACCCATCTCTCTAGGGAAGACGTTGAGTAAACAAATTTCCAGTGTAAAAAAAATCTCTAATCCTAATGTAGATTGGAGTGAAGTGCGGATTGAGTTCCAGAAGGGGAGAATCTTGCTGCATGTCCATAAAACATGGTACAGGTCAGCCTCTTCAGCCCCACATCTACTACATTTGGACGATGTAGATTTGCCCATTTTGTGTAATTTTGCAGGGGTGTAGGCTGAGTTTCTATGTGTAGAAACCTCAGACCATCTACTTCTTGAAGGTGCTTCTGTTGCAAAAGAAGTTCTTACCCCAGGACTGGGTTTTTGGAAGTTAAATAATTTCCTTATGGATGATCCCGTCAATGGCTAGAATCCAGGATCTCCTTTGGTCTCATCAGTCACTGACCTGTATGGAGGATGATTTAGGGGTTGGGTGGGAGGCAACTAAAATGGACCTTAAGGTTTGTTTCCCTTAAAAAATGAGAAGCAGAATACATTGAATACTTGAGTCTTAGACGCCAATTAGCAAAAGCTTTGATTTAGATGCACCTGGGAAGAGGAGATTATAGTTCCCAAATTATTAATATCAAGACCCCTATGAGGGCAGTGCAATATGATATGGGCAAGTCCTTACAGTTTGAATACTGTAGCAGGATCCAAGAGAGGAAGAGAACAGAGAATGCCTTTGTTTGCTGTAAAACTAGAGTGTCTCATAGATGCATCTCTACTGTTAAAAATGCTGCTGGTGAATTAGTCTCTGATAAAGGAGTCATTATGCACACAGTGCAGGCACACTTGCATTCACAATTTGGTGTACAGGATCCTCAAACTTCAACCCATACTTTACTGGCTACCCTTGACATCCCTGATAGCCTGCAGGACCATTTGGTTGCTTTATCAAAGCCCATCTCTTTAACAGAAATTAGGGAGGTTATTAAAGAGATGTGAACTGATATTACTCCAGGACCAGACAGCCTCACAGCTGAATTTTATAAACATTTTTTTGACATCCTAGTTGAAATACCGGAAGTAGTTTTTAACTAGATGCTGGTGGATGGAAATTGTCTTGCCTCTTTTTAAGAAGTCTGTCAAATCCTTATTTTTGTAAAAGGAGAAGACTCTGACTTAAGAAATTGGAAGCCTTTATGTCTACTTAATACAGATCTCAAGATGCTTATGAAGATTTTAATTTCTAGGTTGGCTCGAATTATGCAGCAGGTGCTTTCAGACTACCAAACTTGTTCAATATGAGGCAGAAATATTGTTGATAATTTAATCTTCATTCATGTGTGAACAATGTTAAGTCATGGGATATTTGTTATACCTTGATCAAGAAAAGGATTTTGACAAAGTCTCTCATCAATCCATGTTTGATGTATTGCACCATCATGGCCTTTCTCTAACATTTTGTACATGGCTTAGAAAACTATATGAGTCCGCTGGTCTGATATCACTCATTAATGGACACCTTGGTAGTTGGATTTGAATAAAAGCAGGTGTCTGACAGGGTTTTCCCCTTAGTATGCTCCTTTATACCTTTTGCATTGACCCATTTATTAAAAAGATTGTCTCACATACTCATATATGGCATTAAAACTCCTGATGGAGTTAACAGTATAGAGATAGCAGTGTATGCAGATGATGTAATCCTATTTGTAAATGATTATCAATCTTGTCAGCTAGCATTAGAAGTTTTTCATTCTTTCATGCCTCTATCTGGAGCCTCTCTGAACTTGAGTAAATGCCAGAGCCTGGTGATAGGCTCAGTATCTGATTCATCGGGTGGCATTGGTGGTGTGATTATACAGTCTACACCTCTTAAGATATTAGACTTAACATTTGGTAGAGGGGTTATGGCTTGGCTAAACTGGGAAGAGAAGTTGAACTCATGCAGCAAAAAAATTCAAAACTGGAAACATTAGCAACTAACTAAAAGAAAAAGGGTTGCTACTTCCAAAACATTTATTCTTCCCATGGTTGCATACCTTAGTGTTATATATCCCATCCCCAAATAACTGGAAGCTCATTTACTTAGTTTGTTCTTTCAATTATCATAGGGCAGTTGCCTACTGTAAATCCCATAAAAAGGAATGTACTGTACTTATCTGTTATTTGTGGGGGGGGTGTAAACATGTTGAATTCTCTGGTATGCTATTTCAGTATGTTACTGTTAAAAAATATTGCTTGTAACCCCACAAAAGATGATAGGTTTTGGTTCCTCTGGGTGAAACAGTGGATGGGTCCCCTGCTTGAGTTATGGCAACACTCCATTTCAGGCGTAAGAAAATCACTGAAAACTCCAACTTACATTTCCACAATTATGGAAAAACTCAGGAGTTTGAAGATTCCTTTCATACAATTCTGCCAATCCTCACTGCAAGGTCTTTATGATTTTATCATGCTCAATAATTTTAAGGAACCTGTTGTTTATCCTGGGATCCCTCCACAGGACCTGGCCAAGGTTCACTCCTATTTAGCAGATGAAAGGATGCCTGTGAAAATGTGGAATGTGTTGTGGCTCAGTTGCCATGGGAGACTCAGCATAAAGGCAAACGCAAAACATAAAGATTTAGCTGAACGACACTGCCACCCTCTAGAAAGCGAAACAGAGTTAGAAACAATAGAACGTTTTCCTATAGAATGTACATATGTTAGAAATATTTGGAATAGTTTAGTTATACATTGGGGAGACCAAGCATGGACTAACCTTACTTAAGATACCACTATACTGGGACATTTGCCAACTCACAAGCTGCATGATAATGATACAATACCACTGCTTTTTACAACTATCAAATTCTATCTTTGGCATTCACAGTGTGCATGTCTTTTCCAACAAGTTCTTATACCAATTACATTAATATGTATGACTGAGACCGAATTGTCCTTCCTTTATTGGTCTGAAAAGCGTAATGCAACGTGACACAGTCTTTTAGATAAGTGGTAATATTTGGTATCTGTTCTATGATTTTGATCCTGCTTACTGTTTAATATTATCGTTATTTCTCTGGATTATTTTAGTAATGTTTTTGACGTATTTTGTTATTTCTATGGATGGCTGCAGTGATGATATTTTTCACTAATAGACTTTTTTCCCCCCATTTTTTTACCCATCAGGACTGCTGTATTAGTTGCTCTCTCTTCACTAGTTTTCACCATGTAATCACATTTATCTGTAAACCACAATTGTCACTTTTCTTTTTTGCAGATTTTCTTCTTTTTGTTTCCATTCTGACCTGATTATTGTGATATTATGTTTGTCAGTTGTTTTGCTAGTTTTCTATATCAATAAAAATGCCCCTATTCTTTTCAAAGAAGTGTCATGGAATCTTTAATGTCCAACTGAACAACTACCAGAACTGACAGATGGGACCTTGATTTAATGTCTCATCTGAAAGAATATGGGTTGAACAGGCTTTAGTTGAATACAGTATCTAACTTGAAGGATGGTAGTTCTAGCAGGGCAGTACTCACCTACCCCTATTACTAGAGCTATGTGGCATGCAGAATTCCACTGTCAGAAATTATGTGGAATGGTAATTTAGCTTCCAAAATGCTTTTTGGAATTCTGTTTTGAATTTCACAGAATTTTCTAAATGCATTTCTGTGTAAACCACAGACTAGTATTCCGCATATCATGTGAAATGAGGAATCATTTTCAGCAGATTAGAAAAAGGGATTCATGGATTTTGTAAACTGTGGACTACTAATCCATATAGACAATTCCACTTTAGAAAGTTAAGAATTTGCTACCAACAGAATTCCATACAATAAAGCAGAATGTTCCTACATTTCAAGGAATTCCATTCCATCAGAATTTGGAAATCCTGCAGAGCATTTCCTATTACTGCACTATATTATTTGAACTGGGTATGAACTCAAGTTCCTCCTATATTTTTTCTCTCCTTCCATCACATGCCATTTTGCATAAATCTAGTAATACCTGGGACTTCAAAATCCCTTGAACAATTCTCAGAACTGTAATTATACATTCTTGAGCTATGTGCTCGCATGCTGAACTGCCTTAAGAAATTAATCTTGACTTGTATTGATACTAGCAACTGAAGAAAAACATTTGTGAAGACTGTTTTTGCTTATTACTGTTTATCCCTTAGTGGTTGTATAATGAGCATATTCATCATATATAGTAGCTCCCTAAATGACCTGAAAGAAGTATACTTGATAATGATGTAAACAAGAGTTGACTAAAGTCAACAATGGCTTCTTTGGTTTGAAATTACAGTAGCTTAACATTTAGGGCCAAATGTTGAAAAGGTTTGCACCTCACACCAGTCATTAACGCTTGCACTGTGCTCATTTAGCTCTCAGTTCCTATATTCAGATAAGTGCATTACTTCTGTCAGCAATGCTAGTGGTCAAGCACAAAGTTAATATATGCAGTACCCAAACAAGGGGGTAGATCATGTGCAGTGTGATATTCAAAAATATAGTACTGCACTACCCAAACAGCACAGCAGGATAGATTAGTGCAAATACCAACTATTAAAAGCAGGTTTTAACCGGGGCAAACCCCAGAGGTGGGGAAAGGCTTAGCAGAACACACATATACATAGATACATAGATACTTAGACAGTGTCGGCAGATAAGGGCCTATGGCCCACCTAGTCTGCCCATTTGAGCTTGTAAGTTCAGTTTGTTTTCCTAGAAGTCTATTTCCCCTTACCCCTGACCTCTAGAATTCCTTTATGTCTATCCCATGCATTCTTAAATCCGTGATTGTTTCAGCCCCCACCACTTCCTCTGGCAGGGTGTTCCACTTGTCCACCACCCATTCTGTGAAGAAATTCTTTCTCATGTTTCCTCTGAATCGCCCTCCTCCAACTTCATCCCATGCCCTCTAGTCCTGAAACATCTTTTTCGCTTAAAATAGTGTTTTCCTGCACCCTGTTCCTCCCTGTAAGATACTTGTATGTCTCTATCATATCCCTCTCTCCTCCTCTCCTCCAGGGAGTACATGTTCAGTTCCTTCAACCTGTCTTCATAGGACTTGTGATGCAACCCATGCACCAT
Organism: Neoceratodus forsteri; assembly: GCA_016271365.2. Lineage (NCBI taxonomy): Eukaryota > Metazoa > Chordata > Ceratodontiformes > Ceratodontidae > Neoceratodus > Neoceratodus forsteri. The sequence continues at coordinate 227,346,511 of CM028132.1, read as the reverse complement.
CTTTGTTGCCCTCCTCTGAACCTTCTACCCTGTCTATGTCCTTACGTAGGTATGGTCTCCAGAACTGTACACTGTACCCAGGTGGGGGCCTCACTAGTGTCTTGTATAGCGGAATTATGACCTCCTTTTCCTGCTGGTGATGCCCCTGCCTATACATCCCAGCATCCTATTTGCTTTACCTGATGCCTTGTCACACTGTTTCTCACCTTGAGGTCATCAGAGATGACAACCCCAAGATCCCTTTCCTGCTTGGTGCATGCTATATCCTCACCCCCAACTGATATATTGTGCCAGGGTTTTTGTGCCCTATATGCATTATCTTGCACTTTTTGCATTGAATTTCAACTGCCAAACCCTTGACCATTCTTCAAGTTTCTGCAGGTCCTTCTCATTCTGTCTACACCCTCTGGTGTGTCTACTCTGTTACAGAGCTTTGTGTCATCAGCGAACAGTGAAATTCTGCCTTCTATATCCTGTGCAATGTCACTGATGAAGATGTTGAATAGGACCGGTCCCAGCACTGATCCCTGTGGTACCCCACTGGTCACTCTTCCTCTGTGGAGTGACAGCCATTTACCACCACCCTCTGTGTCCTGCCACCCAGCCAGTTACCTACCCACCACACTACTGTCCTGCCCACACCCATATTCCCCAGTTTGTGTAATAGTCTTCTATGTGGCACAGTGTCAAAGGCCTTGCTGAAGTCCAGATAGGCCATGTCCACTGCCCTCCCCTGATCCACCTCCCTAGTCACCCAGTCAAAAAATTCAATGAGGTTGGTCTGACATGACCTTCCCCGGTGAAACCATGCTGCCTTGGGTCCTGTAGTCCATTGAGAACCAGATGTTCTACCAATCTCTCCTTCAGTAGTGCTTCCATGATCTTTCCCACTACCGAGGTGAGGCTGACTGGTCTGTAGTTCCCTGCTTCCTCTTTGTTCCCACTTTTGTATAAGGGGACTACATCTGCTGTCCTCCAGTCTTTGGGTACCTCCCCTGTTTCCAGTGATTGGCTGAACAGGATAGCCAGAGGTTCAGCCACCACCTCTCACATGCCACACATACACACTCACATTGTGTATATGATGCAGCTGGTCATTCAAGATGAGGAGAGGGCCAATGCCCACCTGTGGCCATAAAGGTACAATGCTACAAACAGACAATTCCATATACAACTTACATGCAAAGTTCACTGTAATGAACAAGTCATGGGCTGCAACAGGCTCAACAGGCCCATGATCACACAGCTGTATGAGCTGTGTGACCAGCTCCAGACAGACACCTAGTGCAGCCATGTAATGTCCATAGAGCTCAGGGTGACAGCAACACTGTGCTTCCTGGAGACCAGAACCTTCCAGACACCAGTGGGGGGCACCATCAGTTTCTCACAGTCTGCCACCTTGTGCCTGTCCGGCCAGTTTCTGGATGCCCTGCTGACCCATGCTAAGTAGTTCATCATATTCCCCATCACACCAGCTGAGTGAACAGCAACCATGCAGCAATTCTATTGAGTTGTACACCTACCAGCTGTACGTGGTACCATTGACTGCACCTATGCTGTTATACCAGCATCCACTGGTGATGGAGTGGATGTCTTGTGAAAAGGATGGTCTTCTACTCCATCAACTGCCAGGTAGCGTGTGATGCAACAGGGTGCATCATCAATGTCCTGTCACTGTTCCCCAGCAGTACCCATGATGCCTTCATCTAGCAAAATTCCATCCTGTGCCAGAGGTTTGAAGGTGGGGACATCCCTAGTGTGAACCTCATGGGTGAGTATATCCGAAAGTCCTCTCCCAATGTTGTAGATGATGTCACTCACCCATGCACTTTACTATGGTTCATACTACTATGGTGAGATGAAAAGCAAGGGGGCATAAGCCCATAATTGATCTTATGCTAAACCAAAGAATAATATGACGGACAAATCCTGTGGTGAGTAACTTATCAAGTCAATACTTGAAGATACTTTTAGGTTCGCTCACAATATTCAATGGCAATCTATTCCATGGTCCTATGGTTCTTACAGTAACAAAATATTTATGGTCAGAGGAATGAAAGGATTTGCCCGCCAATTGAAGTGGGTGTCCATGAATATCATGTGAATGATCTTTAAATTGTAGTCCCAATTCACATGACAAATATAGGTCTTGAACTATATCATAAAGCAACAGTAGATCACCCTTAAGATGATGAGTTACTAGTGACATTAAATTCAAGGATCATAATCTAGTCTCATAAGACATAGGCCCACATATTTAAAAGGGTTGCACATGGCGCAACAGTGTTGCGCCATCATAGCTGCTGATGTGCCAGTGTGATATTTAAAGGGAAAAGTGCGCCAGACAACCTGGCGCACCGGGGCGCATCAGTAATGTATGCAGGTGCAGGTGGGGGAGGGGGCATGCCCATGCATAAACTGCACAGCCTGATATTCAGCCCGGGCCATGCAGAGTTATGCAGGCACAACCCCTACCTGCGCCTGCACAAAGTTACGCTTAAAAAAAAGGAACAAGTCGAGGGCCACCCACAGATGAGCTGCCGTATTATAGGGAGCAACACAGCATACCTGTTCCCGCCACACCTGGTGGCACCCCCCCATGCCCCGATCACGGGCATCAGACATTCCCCCCAAAGTCCAATATCTCTGGTGGTCCAGTGGACCATGATTAGCCTGATCACAGGCATAACTGTATCCCCCCCAAAGTCCAATATCCCTGGTGGTCCAGTGGACTGTGATTAGCCTGAGCGTGGGCATCAGACATCCCAAAGAGTCCAATATCCCTGGTGGTCCAGTGGACCGCATGGAGCTTCGATCATGGGCGGCATGCTCATCACCAAGTCGAAATCTATGCTGATCTAGTGGACCCCCACCCACCCAACTCACCTCCTCTCAGCCGTGGGTGGCAGCAACCCACCCGCCTGCCGCCCACCGCCTGCCAACTGACAGCTCAGTATGGCTGCAATACCATTGGTTCAGAGCATGAGCCAATGGGCATGCAGCCATATCTCTATAGTCAGTCCGATATGGAATGAATTCATTCACATATCTGGACTGACTAGATGGTATGGCTGCACGCCCATTGGCTCATGCTCGAACCAATGGGTGCAGTTGATACACTGAGCTGTCAGGTCATGGGCAGCAGGCAGCAGGTGGGTGGGATGCTGCCGCCGTGGCTGACAGGGAAGAGGGTGGTGGGGCTCCAGTGGGCGGGTGGGTGGGGTCCACTAGATCACCATGGATTTCGGACTTGGGGGGGTGAGAAATGCCACCTGTGATCAGGCTCCGTGCTGTCCACTGGACCACCAGGGATATTGGACTTTGGGGAGGTGGGGATACAGTTATGCCTGTGATCAGGCGAATCGCAGTCCACTGGACCACCAGGGATAGGAGACATTCTTTATCCCTTACGGGACATCCCACAGTCAGGCTGCTGGGGGAATCAGTCCCCGACGGCTGCTGCCTGGCAGGGCGACAGGCTAAGTCGTGGGATCAGCGTACTTGGATAAAGATTGGCTATGCAAATGGGGCTGTAATCAGATGCAAATGGCCCTTTGTGCACCTTTGCATAAATTATGGCCCCATTTGCATGTCACCCTTGAATATCACAGGTGCTGGGTGCATGGTGCAATGGCACTGCGCCACCGCATCTCAATGCTCCACTCTGACCACTTGCGCTGGCGCAGTTCCACTGTGTCATGCACAGTGGGGGTGGCCAGGGTGTGATATTCAAAGCAGTTGTGCCATAGTGCAACTCCGTTGAATATCACCCTTGCCACACCCCTGCACAACAAATTTGAGCAGTGCACAGGCTTGCGCCACATCCTGGTGCAGTTTGAATATCTGGGCCATAGTGTGTAACCCTGATAAACATTTGGTATATTTCTACTGAACCCCTTTGAGAGAATTACAATCAAATTTACGATATGGGCACCATAATTGAGAGGCATACTCCAGATGAGGCCTGACATAAGCCCTGAACAGTGGCATCATCACCTCCGGGGACATGGAGCTGATATTTCTTAGAATAGACCATATAACTTTGTTTGTTTTACATATGGCTTTATGTAGATGTTTAGTATATGACATATTGTCTGAGATGAAAATGCCTAAATCTTTCTCATCTGTAGTTTTTCCTAAAATTGAACCAGCTAATTTGTAGGTGTTGTGCAAATTATTAGCACCCAAATGCATAACCCTGCACTTTGACATGTTGAGCTTCATCCCCCAGATATTAACCCAATTAGTAATTACATCAAGATCATGTTGAATATCATTGACTAGGGAGGGAGTGGCACATGCACCTCCTAGTTTAACGTCATCAGCATACTTGATGGTTGTGGAAAAACAGTCAGTAGTTAAATCAGAGATAAAAGCCTGAAAAAGGAAGGGGCCAAGAACAGACCCCTGAGGCACACCACTGCGCACCAGTCCTTTACTAGATTTTACCCCACTAATGAGGACCTGCTGAGTCCGATTGTTGGGCCATGTCTTAATCCATTTTATAATAAAGGTGTTGATTTTAAGCTTATATAATTTTTGAATCAAGGTCCAATGAGGCATAACATCAAACACTTTGCTAAAATCAATGAAGACTACATCACTGGGTGTTTGTTGGTCTAACAGTTTGCTGATCTGTTCACAGAAACATAATAAATTAATGAGAAAGCTTCTACCAGCCTTGAAGCCATGTTGCTCAGGGTCATAATTATCAAGGTTGGAGGAGATACTGTCTTTGACAAGACTTTCAAATAGTTTGCATGTTGAAGACATTAAACTAACAGGCAGTTGTTTTTTACACCCTTTTTATGTATTGGTATAACATAGACCTCTTTCCAATCCTTTGGAACATAACTAATGGTAATAAAATAATCAAACATAACTTTTAAGGGATAAACAAGAAAATCAACTAAGAGATACAGTAGATGACCTGCAATATTATCTGGATCAGAGCTCTACTTTCCCTTAAATGAGAGTAGCTTAGTTTTAATATTATCAACACCAAAACTGACTGCAAATCCATGTATGCCAGTATATTGGATCCAACATTCTGAGAAGTAACAGAAAATACATTGCAAAATTTAATGTTAAATACTTCTGCCATAGGAGCAGCATCAAAAATAAGTTCTTCATTTTCAAGTAAAGGACCAACCTGACAGCAGTTTTTTTAATGAATTAATGTATGAAAAAAAAATGTTTGCTATTAGATTTCTTTGCATTTAAGGCTAGATTATATTCCCATCTGCTCTTATCCCTTTTGATCATAGTTTTACACCTTTTTTGTACATAACAGTAGTAGATCCAATTCATATTTGACTTACTTCTAAGAAAAAGGTTGTATTTTTTTCAAGTTTGATTAATTTTTTAATAGAATTATTCATCCATTTCGGAGCCCGTTTAGAAATAAGTATTTTTGGCTTAGACTGAATAAATGAATCTCTAACATAGGAAAGTGTATTTTTAAATATATCCCAATGCTGCTCAGGGGATTTGTTAAGAAATAATATATCCCATTCAAGTGCACACATATGATTTTTAATTGACTCAAGATCTGCTCTGTTATACAGATAAACTGTTGTTAGGTTAGAATGGTAAACACTCTCTTTATGTATTGTGAACTGTATGGTGTTGTGATCACTTTTACCAATTGGATCCCTAACCACCACATTGTCTATGGCTAATATATCATTAGTAATTACTAAATCCAAACATTTGTTGCCTCTAGTAGGAGCGAGTACATTTTGTTTAAGATTTAGTTTTAAACAAGTAGACAGAAACTTACTACAGTTGCTTCCAGCTGTCATATGATTGTACCAGTTAATATTGCCCAGATTAAAATCACCAGTAATAATGGTATTTCCCCATGAGCTGGCTTGTTCAGTCTCACTGAGTAAAGCATCCAAAATATCCGTTGAGGAACTGGGAGGGCGATAGCATAATCCCAATATCAAGGACTCATTAGCAGATAAAAACACTTTTACTCAGATGGCCTCATTTTCTTTGTCATGTTTTTTAATATAACTAGACACATCAACAGATTTAAGTTGATTATTGATAAACAAAGCAACCCCCCTTTAAATTTGCCCTATTTAAATTATATACAGTATAGTCAGAGATCATGATTTTCCGGGAGGCCTTATCATCGCCCCATGTTTCACAAATAAAAATAGTATCCACATCATCAGTACAGATTTTTATTTTTAAATCGTCGAGTTTATTAGTTAAACATCTAGCATTAAAGCTTATACACTTTAAGGAATGGCTAGTACATTTACTGGGATTCGATTAAGAATTCTGAAATGGGTGGGACGAACTCCACCCTCCCTCTCTCCCTTCTTAGTTAATTTAAATGTTTATTAATAAATGATAAAAATGTTTGTCCCAAGAGAGCATTCCCTTGTCTGTTAAGATGCAACCCATCCCTACTAAACAAACTATCATTACATTCTTCCCAATGGGTCACACAAGTAATACCCTGATACAAACACCACTTACGTAACCATTCATTAATATTCTTGATTTTACGGTTAAGTGCTGGAGAAAACCGTGGGATTGGGAGAATTTCAGAAAAACAAATGTCACATCCATATTCAATTAGCTTATTAGTCATGGCCACTAAGGATTCTTTGATATGTTGAATGGTATCCCAATATATGTTGTTGGCCCTGCATGAATAATTATGAGGGGATTGGGATCACTATTCCCAAGGATGTTGTCTAACATACCAGTTATATCAGCAATCTTTGCCCCGTTAAAGCTTGAACATGTTCTGTTTGCCTTATCAGGATTACAGCTAGATCTATCCAGATGTTTGGTGATAGAGTCACCTAGAACAAAGATTTGTTTTGAAACAGATGATATATTAGTAACCGAGGTGGGAAGGGGTGGTTCAGTAGATAAATCTATTAAAGGCTTTGAAGATATAGATAAATTAATTAAATTAGTACAAATATGGGGCAGACTGTTAATACTGGGCCCAGCACTGTTAGGTTCAGTGGATTTAAATGAGGCAGTTGAAATAGGACAAACAGAGGAAGGACCCTCAACATTAGACATTGTAGTATTTGGCAAAGAATCATAATACTTAGCTGTCATCACATTAATCTGACTAGGGTCCTCAGCAACAGAACTATCAACCTCAGTAGACAGGGGATCGAATCTATTATGTACTTGAATAGGATACTGTTGTGCCTTTCTACACCTTTTACTGGCTCTTGAGCTTTGAACAGTGTACCAAGCCATATTATCCTCACTTTCATTATGATTTGACACATCATCTTCCCTAGCATGTTTTCTAGAAATATCACATGGTTCATTTCATGCAGTGACTGATTGTTTGGTACTATCTAAAATAGGAGCACTAATAATATGTAAGGGGGTAGTAACACTACCACCTGTAGGGGATCACGAGATGTAATCCACCTATTTTGCATTTCCTGTTGACTATTTTCTAAGGCTGCCAATCTAACACTGAATTTGCTGATCTCATGTAACAACTCCTTATTTTCTTGACACTTCATACATATAAATGAATAACTGGGGCACTCCCCTGTCCCAATTAAATACATGAGACAGTTAGTAGATTGCTGGCCCCTAAACCCTTCAGATGTAGTAATGGTAACGTGGCTAGGTCAATGGGAGGATAACGACTCCATTATACGATAACAAGTATCACTAATCTGACTATTTGAATAAGGAATGAAACCTGCGGGCAGATAAGTCTTACAAGCAGCTACACTTATTATCCTGTGAAAGTGTTCTACTTACAAGAGAATTACAGTTGTTCGAATCTTCATGTCCTACTATACCCATAAGACTCACTAGACATGCGCCACCGCGGGTGTCTCTGCGCATGACTCCACACGCGATGCCGCATGTTTGACCCGCTCATGCTCGCCAGCTTGCAGAGGGGCGAATACTTTATAGCATGTGACCTGAAAAATGCAAATCTGTGTTGCAGGCCACCTAGTAACAAACCTATATGGTTTAAAAATAAAATAACTGCCCCAAGAAATAAACGCTTCAATATTGCAGCAGATAGGCTGACTAGGCACACAAGTTGCACAATAAATTCCTGCAAAGTACTGTACATTTAATGTGCAGGGGCAATGTTATAGTTCCCTGTACAGTAGCTGAACTACAGCCTAGCGTACGTCCTTGTTCGCTCAGAGTGAGCATGCGAACCTAAAGATGTTAAATTAGACCTGTCTTCAGTTTCACTCAACCGTCCAGTGCTATCACACCAAAACAAGTGTATTACAGGGTAGAGTTGAAATTAAGTGCAGTGCTCAATACAGGAGACAGTACCTATCCCCTGCTTTCGTGGTTCCTCACAGCTCTCCTATGACCCATATCCATTGCACAGGACAGGTAAACTGTGGCACACATTGCTGCATTCAATATAATTGCGTGGGTATTTGGCAAGTGTAGGGTCAGAATTAAGTGCAATGTTCAGCTCCTCGCTCACAGAGGGGTGAGTACTTTATAGCATGTGACCTGGAAATACAAATCCGTGTTGCAGCTCACCTAGTAATAAACCTATATGGTTTAAAAATAAAATAAGTGCCCGAAGAAATAAAACGCTGCAATAATGCAGCAGATAGCTTGACTAGGCACACAAGTTACACAATAAATTCTCACAAAGCCCAATTAATGTGTGGGGGCAATGTTATAGTTCCCTGCACATTAGCTGAACTACAGCCCAGCGTATGTACTTGTTCACCTCAGAGTGAGCATGCAAACTTAAAGATGTTAAATTAGACTTGTCTGCAGTTTCACTCAACCGTCCAGTGCTGTGACACCAAAAAAAATGTATCACAGTGTAGAGTCGGAATTAAGTGCAGCGCTCAATGCAGGAGACAGTACCTATCCCCTGCTTCCGTGGCTCCTCACAGCTCTCCTACGACCCATATCAATTGCACAGGACAGGTAAACTGTGGCACACATTGCTGCATTCAATATCACTGTGTGGGTATTTGGCATGCTCAGGATGTAGTTGAGGTGCCTTGACTATTCCAGAGGTCCTACTACAGTGCACCCCTCATAAAACTTGTGCCATATTCCTTCCCCATTTGCACACTACAGAACGCAGCACTCAACCATGGGATATTGCTGCCAGCCCCAGAGGAACATCTTGCAGCAGATGTCAAGCCAGAGGACCAGGAGATGCAAGCGCAGCTTGACAGACATGACCCCAGGATGGCTAGGAGGCAAACATAGTACAGAGTCCACCTCATTGCTGACATCTTCAGACCCAGATGGTGAGTACAGACCACACAGGAGACAATGTGTTCAGAAAATTTATTATGCAAATATTAATAATGATGTGCATGGATAAGCATACAGATGGGGAGGGTTAAAGTGGGCTGATAATAAATACAGACTCATCTTTGCAGCAAGAGTTAAAGGGAGCTGAAAATAAATATAATGTGATCCCAGAAAGGGGTGGTTGAATGGGGCTGAAAATAAATACAGTACCAGCCCTGCAGAGGTGGGGGTAAACTTGGCTAACAATAAATACAATGCCATCCCAGTGGGGGGGGGGGTTAAAGGGGGCTGAAAATAAATACACAGTCAGCTTGGCAGGGGTGGGAGTAAATGGAGATGAGAATAAATACAGTACCATACCAGTAGGGAGTTAAAGGGGGGATGAAAATAAATATAGTGTCGTGCCTCTACAGCTGTCTGCAGCAGCTGCCTGTTTGCTATCACTTTCTGCTGTTGCCATGGACTGTTCAATTCATTCAGCTCAGACTGCACCCTTGGCTGTTGTGTGGTCCAGGTTTTCACTGTGGTCAGTGATGCACATTGTTGTGGCTGTACAGGCACTCCAGTGGCTGGGCCATGGCCATACCGGGGGCAGGGCCCTGGGGTGGCACAGCTTTACCTGGGCCACTGTGATTGGTCTGTGGTGATAGGCTGTGGCTGTGCCAGTGTCAGGGGCTTGGGGAAGCAGGGCAAGGGCTGTATTGGGTCCTAGGGTGGCACACCTGTGATTGTGCCTTGGGTAGTGGTCTGAGGCAGCACAGTGATGACTGCACCAAGGGGGGGGGGGGTGGCCTCATGTTTAGGGTGGCCAGCATGGTAGGTAACCCCTCCTGGTCAGAGTTGGACCCCTCTGTCCACAACCCCTAAACATAAGTGGTGTCCGCCTCATCAGAATCCTCCTCCTCTTTCTTCCAGTCTCCATCTGCCCCAACATGGGTGGCCTACAGGGGCAGCACATGGTGGGATGTACCTGGGCTGTCCTTCATCACTATGTCCTCACCACAGTCTTGGCTGGTGAAATAAGAGAGGAGAGCGATACTGAATATTAATGTACCTACTTGTGTTCTGACCATGACAGCATGTGGGCCCAGTGTACTTTGTCTTGCAACCCATGCTGCTCACTGGCCATACACCCCCAGCACTGTACACACCACACAATCCCCATTAAAAGTGATCACACAGGAGATAATATACACATGCGGCATGATAGGTGAGTACTCAACACACTGCCACATCACCCAGATAAATATATTACACCATACAGACTACAGTACATCCATTGTGTAACACAAACAACAGTCATGGTCGAACCAGGGCCCTGGCAGCACAACTACAATGTTGATAAGGCTGCCAACAGGGCAAATCAATAGTGAGGGGACCTGGTGACACACGCTTGCAAATGAGTTAGGTAAATGTGATAGACTAACACTGTGCTTGCCTTCTAATTATACCTGCATTGTCACAAATACCCTATTTCATTAGACAACTGATGGGTGATGCAAGGAGCTGTAGTGGTAAAAGATGACCATGAAAACAACAGAGGGGGGTGTATACATGGCAATATCAAAGCACCCTGGTGTGCCAGTCAAACACTGCTCAAAAGTACACCATTGTAGACAGGGCATGCAGCAGCGATGGCCCATGTGGGTGGTGTACCGCATCTCATCTAGGATGCATTCATTGAGGTACTGTAGGATGGGTGCATGAAACACAGATCTGCATTGCACTCCTGTGCTTGTACACTTTGCTGGTCCTTTCATGGCCTACATCACCAGGCCCTTTCTACTCACAGGCATGCAAAGCACAACACCAATGTTGCATGTACACAAACAAGCTCAACATGATGGGGCTGACATGATCACAGGCACAGCTGTGATGGTCCAATTTGGCTCTCATAGCCACTTCCCAGTATGCCAGTCACCTGGTTAGGGTGCACTGTCTAGGCCATTAGTTCCTCTTCAAGGGCTAGAGGCACTGAAGTACTGGGCCCGCCATCTGTGTCCTGTCACTTTGACGTCACCTGGGCCATAACATCCTTGGTCCTCCATTTGAGGTCCCCAGCCCTCTTTTTAACCTCTTCCTTGGTCCTCCCTCTGCCGCCCACAGCATTCACAGCCTTTGTGATGATTTCATAGGCATTACTGATCACTGACCTAGTCCCCCTCCATTGGTCAACTAGGTCCACTTGCTCCAGATATGCCTGGGCAATGGTGAGCACCTCTTCATAGAATTAACATATTCTCTGGTGCCATGATTTGTCATCCATCTTGTTACCTGTTTGAAATAAGGATGACAGACAGCACTGAGCATTGTATACACATGGCTGAGCACAGAGTAAAGGTGCAGTGGCATGCAGGCCCATGGGCCCCCTGACCAGGACTCATAAATGTTTTTGCATGTCCTGGTCCAACACACATTACCTGCCTATCACTGCACCTGGCCATGTGCAGATATGGCAATAGTTTAGTCCTGATACAGCATAAACACAGTGCTGTGATCACCCATGTCCTGATTGTAGGCAATTCCACAAAAGACTTACCTCTATCTGCCTGCAGTTGTAGTGTGGAATCTGGGTGGTGCACTTTGCTGCTTTTAGATGCTCCTGGCACAATTGGGGATATTAATAAATGAATACATTCCAGTAATGACATGCAAATTTGTTCTTGCCCAAAGAAAGCAAAATAATTGCATTTGTATACAGTGTTTGAATATTAGAGTTTATACCCAAGCACTACCATATTTGTGCTAGCAGTGGCACTATCACTAATATTTTGCTAGTGCTACATCCATGTGTGGTGAGGAAATGACCTCACACGTGGAGGACATCATCATATAGTGCAGGCATGTGCACCATGATGTTGCACAATGGCATTGCACATGTGCAGCACTTGTCTGTGCATGCACACCAAGTGCATGTGCCAGCCCATACCTGCAGCATGCAGACAGATCCTGCTCCCCTGAAAGTCCACATAGCACTGCACTAATCACCATTAGGGAAGTGTTAACACCAAAATGTGCTGTCCAACTGGAAAGGACACACAGATACAGGAACTTGCTCGGTGTGAGGGAAGGACTTGACAAACCAAAAATGTCCACAAGAAGAAGCAGGCCTGTTCTACAGCAGAATCAAAGGTGGTCAGCAACTCAGTTGGCAAAGTTGGTTGAGCTGGTGATGGCCAGAGAGGAAAGGTTGCTGGGCAAAGAGGCTGAAGCAGACCACCCAAGATGTGAATTATGGGCATCAGTGGGAAGACGGCTCACTTGCAGGCCAGGTGTTATATAGACCAGTGACCAATGTCTCCACAGGTACAATGATTTGCAGAGGAGGGCACATCACCACCTGAAATGACATCTGGCAATGGTGGCGAGTGACACAGTGCCAAGGCCAGATGTCTGCAGAGGGTTCCATATATGGTTTTGGTGATTCCTGTGTGCAGTAGTGTTTCCAATATAATGCACCTCCTGAGAATTTTCCAAGGGAATGTGCATTGTGCCTATGTGTCCCTGTGATGTCCCAACTCCCCTCTGTCCAATGGAACCTCCTTCACTGTCTAGCCTACTGTTACCAATGCAGGTATATGGGGCCACTGTGCTAATAGATGTCACAGGTGCCTTCTCTGGGACATGTACCTGCCATGACAGCAAGGGTGTCTGCTAACACAGTGACATGATTGTGGTGTCAGGGTGGATGACTATGTAATGTAATTTGTGGTGCACATGTATGGTGGCAGGTGTACACAATGGTAGTATGCTGAGGCCACTGTGTGTTTCGTGTACAGAGTCCATGTTATGCATCATTGCTTGGTGGTACACATATGCCATGTAATGCATAGTATAGTATTATACTGCACATGGTGTGTCACACTTGACCCGGCCACTGTTTTTGGCTACACCTACGGTACAATGTCCTATAGTACTGTTGCCAGGAGTGCTTCCAGTGCCCTTGCTGTATGAGCCCTGGAGCTACATACATCCTACTGCATACTATGAGGTGTATATGAAATACAGCTTTCATGTATGGGTATGCTGGACATGGCTGGGGAGGATGGCTGCATATGGACACTACACGGGCTGGCATATACTGTGCTTGGCCATAACTACAACAGTGGGACTAAGCATTCCAGTTTTGCCTGGGTCATGGCGCATCTGCTTGTGCATGCTACCTTGTCTTTGCACAAGATAAGACATTGCCCTGCACTGTCCTGTCCATCCATATCATGCACATGTTGCTACTGGTTCACAGTACCAGTATATGGGCATGTATACTGTTTAGGGTTTATGGTACCATACCATGTGTTCTTCTGCATACTACTTATCACATCTCCTTTGTCCTGCTCCACAGACACCAGGGCCCACCAAGCCAATGCATGGTCATGTAGCATCAGCAGCACTGCCAGGACCAGTGGCAGGAGACACTAGCTGGTGAACTGGCCCAGTATGGTCAGGATGCAGAGGGACAATCCGCAGACACATATCCATGTAACTACCCTGCTTTATGTGATTCACCCTCTGGGTTGTGTGGGTACATTAGGCTGCATGTTTCTGTGGTTGGAGACAGATGTCCATGTGTGCATCACCATGCTGCATGCATGCATGCCTGTGGTGGCAGCACCTATGCAGCTGTTTGTGGGGGTACTCACCAAGTTTTTGGTGCATTGTCCCGCTACTGACAGTATGGTATGTCAGGGTCTGTGCAGTCTACTGCTGTTCATGTTCTTGCAGAAGGGATACTACTGTGTGTGTGTGTGTGTGTGTGTGTGTGTGTGTGTGTGCTGTGCCATGGCATGTATTACACCATGCGGTGGAATGTCCACTGTGCTGCAAACCCAATGTACCAGGAGTTGGTGGCAAGGCTCATAGCCCCGGTTGCAATGCTGCTTATTGTTGGTTAGGTCTGTTGTGCCACATGGCCAGGTGGTTAGGACTATGTATGCATATCTGTCTGGCAGAATTAGATACAGCACAGTGTTGTACCAGTACACCACTTTGTCATGCCATGTGCATCATACAGCACCTGTGGCAGTCTGCCTGTAGCAGTGCCTTCTCCAGTTCCATTTGCACTGGGTATCACACCATTGCATCTCAACAGAGCCAGCTTATGTTGCATGGAGTCAGTGCCAGTGGAAGGCATTGGTGGGAGTTGCATGTTCCTTACCATATATGATCAACATTGTAATGCATGGTACAGTAGGTGGTGTCTAACCAACACAGTGATGACAAGATTTTCAGTATTCCACAGTGCACCAGCAGAGTCATGCATACATTTGGACACACTTGTGTCTTTTCAGGGCTACTGTCACCTGCTGGGTACAGGGTCAATACCATGCATGTAAAACAGCACAGTATTAACCGCTCTGTATATATAGCACTTTGATTTACTGCGACAGGGTAGAATAGTGATAGAGATATACTGCTACCCCTGTCGCTTCACGATGATGTGGAAAGAGGAGAAGTGGCCATGTGCTGGGTGTCTGGTTGAGTCACTCCCCTGGTAGAGTGACTAGGACACCAGCACACAACGCAACTGGGAGACCTGGGACCATGGTTCAGTTCCCCCACAGGTCTCCCCTCCTGCAACTTTAGCCTGCAATTGTTTTTTTAAATCAAACTTCCCCTCTCTTGAGATTCTCCCCCATCCCTGAAGTCCACCTCCTACCCCAGAGTTAGTTATCTAAGTCCTGGGGGGTGGGGGGGGGATGAATCTCCCTGCAAAAAAATGTAAACACCCATTGTTTTCAATGGGTGTGCTGTTGCAAACAGATTGGCGTTTTGCCCGACTCTGTTTGTGTTCAGCGCTGTTTGGCTGTGGCATTTTTAGGCATGCTGTTTTATCATATGGTGGTATGACCCCATGCCCCCATGCTGGCTCTGTATGACTGGCAATCCTGTGCCTAGGGTGGGGACAGCATCTGCTGGGATCAGGGTGCCTCCAGGAAGATCTGCATCTCACACTGGTATTGTGCTGACAAGGTAGAATGTGTAAGGCACCCACACACATGCAATACCACTGTACGCATGTGTTATCCTGACTGCTGCACATGCTGCTACATGATGGTGGCATCCAAATACAGCTGTATTGTGGGTAACATATGTATGCCTGGGCATCCCCTGTGGTTGACCAGGGTGGCTCATTGATGTCCTGCACACCTGTTTTGGTCTGTGTGCTGGATGACTGGTGTGCAGGGTGCTGGGTGTGTTGGTTCTGCTTCAAGCCACTTGGACCATTGCACAATCTATCGTGCTCTGGCCTGGTGCTATTGTTACTTGTGCTGTATTACCACATCTGGCATACCTGCTGGTGTCATGTGTCCCTTGCAAGGCTTGGTTATGCTCAACTGCAGCATGGCACACCCATTGTATTGTGCAGTCATCTACTGTTTGGATCCACAATGCTGTCTCTGTTACACCATGCACATTCCTTTTGTCACTGCTTGCCCATCTCCACCTATGTGTGGTATGATAGCACATGTGTCAGCTAACTGTACGTCTGTTTTGCAACGTATGCAACTCCTGTGTCCTTCATCCTATGTGCAGTGCTGGCTAAGTTCAGTGTATTTCTTTCTATAGGTACTCAGCAGGATATAGAAGAATGCAGGGGGTCGAAGGGACTCAGTACTGACTGCGGGCCAGGATGAGCTCCTCGGGAGACAGCTCCACCTGCTGTGATTGTTTTTCCAGTTGGTGGAGACCACACCACCATAGTAAATGTGAACACCTGTTCATTGAAGGCCTGCTGGCTGCATTGGCTCAAGAACTGTGCCAGCAGCAGCCATCATTACCACCACCTCCTGCTGCAGCCCCTTGATGTGGCTTTGGACTATATTTTATGGTTTGTTCATTGGTGGGTGCCCTTTTTTTTTGTTCTAAATGGAAGGTGTGTCTTTTCTTTTTTCAAATGGATCGGTGCCCTTTTTACTTTGGTTCCCCCATATTTATAGAGATGATTGCCATTGCTGTTTTAGTTCCCCCATATATACTGGTAGATGTCCTTTTTTGTTTTGGTTCTTCTGCTCTCCGTTTATTTGAGTGGTTGCACTTGTTTTGGTTCCCCACCACATTAATATGGGTGGCTTCCCTTGTTGTTTTGGTCTCCCCTACATTTATATGGGCAGTTGCCCTTTTTGTTTTGGTTATCCCCTAATTTATGCTGGTGGTTGTTCTTGTTATTTTGATTTCCATCAAGGAGCATTATATGGGCATGGTCCCTTTTTTTGATACTGTTGTTGTTGTTGTTGATCTGAGTTTTGCTGTTGTTGCTTTGTTTTACTGCCTGTTGCCCTTTTTATGCAGTAAAGTCTATTTTTGATACCTATGATGCTTTGTTGTGTGCATTTCATTTGTGCCCTCCTCATAACCACAGCTGCCCCCTGTGTTCAGTGCAATATTCAGTTCTATATTCAGTACTGCACAACTGTTTTGCTTTGGTGTGGTGCTTGTTGCATTGCACCTGCAAAAAGCATTTATGTACCACATGTACAGCCCTATATTCACAGATATTTTACTAGGGCAATTCTTTTAAATATCCCAGTGGTAGGTTACTGGCACTATTGCAATTGAAGTGTTGCTGGCTAAATGTGAAGCACTTAAGCTTATGTTTCATGTGTTTGCTGTATTGCCACTTGCACATTAAGGTAATACAGAAGTTGGTGTTTTCATCTCTAGCAGGCTACATCAGGGTCAGCAATCTTGTATTTGAAAGCTCCCACTAACACCTACCCAAATGCACATACACAGAGGCCCACACAAAGCCTTTGGATACCTGTAAAGAGAAAACCATCCCTTGCCACACATGTCCAGCATTGACCCTTTGTGCCAACAGCCCTGCCTCAAAGGATTAAAAAAGTGATACAGTTCTGTAGTACCACATGATTGGTTGATCAGGTATTAGTATAGGATCAAATCACTCTTTTATTTTTTTGAGTTAGGGCAGCTGTCCAGAATAGTAATGTCCAATGTCTGTAGTAAGGGACAGTTTTATCTTTACAGGTACAGTTGTCTCTGTACTACCAGGCTATATCCTTCACCTTTTAGGGCAGCGGTACTCACTTAGGGTGTCAAGGTGAATGGGGTGGTGGTGGTGGGGTGCCAGAGGCTGGTGGGCAGGGGCAGTCTTATTGTTTGTACTGGGTCAGGTTTTGGGGAACAGGGGTTGGTGTAGCTATGTACACCGCATACTAAAATGCATGTAGATTGACCATTAATTAAGCACTTCACCCAGCAATGAACTACACTTTGTTGCACTTTGCTAGTAAACTTTCTCTACATGTACAGTAGCCTTCATTGGGTGAATTAGGCATGTCATCTGGCATTGTGCCACTAAGTGTAGTAGTTATAGTAGTACATATCTCTAGTACCACCCATTAGATGCATGTGACGTTAACTTAGCTACAAACAGTGCTATGTAAAGGGATGCTGCATTCCATTGTTCTTTGTGTAGCTCAATGAATAGTACATTGCCAACTTCACAATCCAAAGACTATGTGATGGGCCACGTTTTGTAATGCTTCATCTTGTAAATCTTCTGTAAACTTATACTTTGCTTGTGAAAAGCTATTTCATGTATTGCTTTCACTTTTCTGTTTATCTGATGTCTCATTTCACCCACCTTGTCGTAGCACCCATATCACCCTCCTACACAAACTCCCCATGCTATGCAATTTAAATTCATAATCACCCTTATCCCTGTCACTGGGTTGCAGCTACAGCACCCACTGCCCAGCCATAACAGATAAGTTTCTCAGGACCCTTCCACAACCTGCCCATAAAACCCAGCACCAGTCCCATTCTCAACATTCCCTACCCATAACAAATTAGACAGACACTTTTGCCAACTCACTCACCTATTTAGCAGCACCATTCCATCCATTTTCCACCTCTCCCATGACACACTATGAAAAAAAGACATTTTGAAGAGAGAGAGATGGCAAACAGCACACTCTTCTCACCACCTCGGACGGCAGTCAACTGAATGAATATACGCATGCACACTTAGTACTCAGCTGTTTCTACTATGAACATGTAGTCTTATTTATTCAGATGGCGGATGGTGAAGGTAATGAGAGGAGTATCTGTGTCAGTCCCTTTCCCTGTCTTCAAAATGTATCCTTTGTGTTGGGTGCCATATGGGTGGAAGATGGATGAGTGCTGCTAAGTTCATGGGTGGGTGGGAGAGGGTGTCTGACTAATCTGGTCATGGGTTTCGGGAGCTGACAGTGGGATTGGATAAGGGTGCAGTGGAGGGTTACATAGAAACATAGAAACATAGACTTTGATGGCAGATAAGGACCGTTAGGCCTATCTAGTCTGCCCATTTCTTTACCTACAGGATAGGCCGCAGATCCTAGTTCACCAACAGCCTGTTTCTTCCTACCCCCCACAAGAATTGCCTTATGTCTGTCCCATGCACTCTCGAATTCTCCCACAGTTTTAGACCCCACAACCTCCTCAGGAAGGCTGTTCCATGCATCCACTACCCTCTCTGTGAAATAATACTTCCTCACATTGCCCCTGAACTGCCCTCCTTCTATCTTTAAATTGTGTCCCTTTATTCTTGCAAGTCTCTTTTTCTGAAAGATGCTACCTTCTTGGACTTTGTTGATTCCACTGAGGTACTTAAAAGTTTCTATCATGTCCCCACTCTCCCTTCTTTCCTCAAGGGTATACATATTAAGCTCATTTAGTCTCTCCTCATACGGCTTCTCTTGCAGACCCTGCACCATTTTAGTTGCCCTCCTCTGGACTACCTCTATCCTGTCTATGTCTTGCGGAGATGGGGTCTCCAGAACTGGACACAGTACTCCAGATGGGGTCTCACCAACTATCTGTACAGAGGGATAACAACTTCCTGTTTTCTGCTGCTGATGCCTCTCCCTATACATCCCAGTATACCCCCAGCCCTCCCTACTGCCTTCTCACATTGCTTGCTAACCTTAAGGTCAGCTGATATGATTACCCCCAGGTCCCTTTCCTTTTTTGTTGTTGTTACTACCTCCCCACCCATTGTGTATTCTTCACTGGGTTCTTGTTTCCCAGGTGCATTATTTTGCACTTCTTTGCATTGAATCCTAGCTGCCATACTTCTGACCATTCCTCCAACCTTGCCAAGTTCCTTTTCATCCTTTTCACACCCTCTTGTGTATCAACCCTGTTGCAGATCTTTGTGTCATCTGCAAAAAGGCATACTTTTCCTTCTAGTCCCTCTGCAATGTTCCGATTAGCTTTTCTAACAGGCTGGGGAGGGAGGAGGGTGGTGTGGGTATTATTGAGTAAGTGGAGGGGAAGAGGTTAGGTATTTTAATTGTGTATGGCTAGGTTAGATGAGGGGGTGGTACGGTATGTGGAGCAACAAGAAGGAGGGGAAGAAAACATTTGCTGTTTTCTTTAAAAAGCATACTGTATATCTAAAATTCACACCATAAATTTCTGGTGATGTGACAACTTTTCTAGAGGTACAAGTAACACAATGTTTTCCACTTTGATAACAATTTGCCAGTGAAGTAAAACTTTGCACCCCCCCCACACACACACATACACAATAGAGATACATATAAATAGCTATTGCATAACATTTCTAGGGAGATATCCTTGAACAGGTAGGCAGTGGTGGAGGAACATTCAAAATGCAGTTACAATTTACTGGGCAATTTTCCTGCTTCCTTCCATTAGACCTACTCTTGAGTGCCTGCAACGTGTCTGCTGGCTTATCCCAAGCAGCCTTAAAAGTATAAGGAATAAAAATAAACTACTGCTGTGAGACTTGAACTCGAGAGTTCTGACAATTAAATCAAGTTGACTCTTATGCTCATTTAAATAATTCAGTGATCATTCAATCATATTTGATCCTTGAATTATGTGGCATTGAATTGTTTTTCAATAACATATTATGCATGCTGCTAATAGGTATGAACATTTAAAAATTCTATAAATCAGGGGTGTGGCCAACCACTGAACAATATGGCGCCATAAATCTTTTTCTCCACAACTC
This sequence comes from Neoceratodus forsteri, assembly GCA_016271365.2. Taxonomy (NCBI): domain Eukaryota; kingdom Metazoa; phylum Chordata; order Ceratodontiformes; family Ceratodontidae; genus Neoceratodus; species Neoceratodus forsteri. The sequence continues at coordinate 227,326,260 of CM028132.1, read as the reverse complement.
CAGAGCTTAGTACCAACATTTCCAGTGACCAGTCGATTCTCAAGGGAAAAGAATACAAAATTAGACAATTGGAAGTGTTTCTCTATTTCTTGTTTAAATTCCAGGACTGACCAACGCAGTATCGCCGAGATGTCATCACTTACTGCTATACCAAACTACCTGGCCTCATGGCATTCACTGCAAAGGAGACAGAAAAACACTCCGTAAGAGAGATGTTTGCCTCTATCATTCATAGCATTGATGCACTTACCTTAGCCTCCAACACATCTGTGGTTTCCATCCAACAATTGGATGCCAGAGTTGACAAAACAGAGCAGAAAGTTCTCGCACAGGATGAAATCCTTCAAGGGCGCTGCGCCACAATGCGAGAACAGGCGGCATAAACCCGACATCTACAAGACAAGCTTGATTACCTAGAGAATAGGAGCCGCCGTAACAATCTGCAGCTCCTAGGATTTCCAGAAGGCTGCGAGGGGGAGTAACACTCTGACCTTTCTACAACAAGTGCTACCAGAAATACTTCAACTTCTCCCCTCAACCAAAATTATGATTGAAAGGGCACATCAATCCCTCCAGCCAAAACCTACCCAGGGTAACAGATCCAGGCCAATAATTGCTCATATCTTGAATTTTGTGGAGAAAGAGGCCATCCAGGCCAGGGCCAGAGAATTGGGCAATTTAAGAAGGAAAGATCACAAAATCATGATCTTTCAAGATTACTCCAGCAATCTAGCGGCTAAGCGAAAAGCCTTTGCAGAAGTGCACCAGAGACTACATCTTCTAAAGATTCCCTTTATGTTATGATATCTGGCCATCCTGCAACTCTCTGTTAATGGCATAACACACCAGCTGACAACTCTGGACGTGGCCATGGATATTATTGGGGCAACTTGGCCATCTGAAAATGACACTACTAATACCTTGGTTTGCTGGACTGGATCAGATCGCACTTCACACCAGCAGGGAGCTCCAAAGAAGATATTGGAGACGTCGAGTTCTTTGCCTAGTCGCCCTTTGGATGCTCGCTCACTGAAGGAGAGGAAGAGGCCCCCAAAATCCCCGCACTCTAAACGGGAACATCCACAGGACTGGAGATGGTCTCCTAATGCTGAAGCTCATACCTTGGAGGATGCCGAAAATGGAGGGATTCAATATGTTAGTCCCTACTTCTCTCGCAACTGATACTCTGTCCTGGGAGACCAGCCAGACAGTTTTGATCGAGAAGACATGGACACTCACCAGACCAGGTCTCCAGGGAATTCAGAGGAGGAACCAGGGGATCGGCTGGATTCTTGGTCTACAATTGTGGATGCTGTACACCCGCTTGCTAATACAGACATTAGTGCTGATGATTCCCTTGCCTTGGCGGATCCTAAAGCAACTTCTGCACAGTTGTCTACTTGAGTGGAATTGCCCAGGCTGAATGGGCCTCTCCAATAGATAAGTACTAATGGTTTTGTGTCTCAGGGAGTAAAGGGCAGGGAGGAGGGAAGAGTGATGGTCTAACAGCCGACCGGTGTAAAGTACTCTGTGCTCCGGTTGTCATAGGGGAAGTACTGACTGGGCCTCTTATTGTTAGGCCTCAGCATAGCATACAAGATAGGTTGGGCCGTAAAGTTCCTCCCCCCCAGGAGACACCCTACCTTGGTACGTGGTTTAAGACAGTATTGTTGAAATGTTTAAATGTTGAGTTTAATTGCTGCTGTAGGTTCATTTTCAGAGGTTATATTGAGGTTATATTGTTAACATGTTAATGAGGTATTTTTTCTAAACTGTGGTGGTTTTTTCCTCTACTAGGAATATTAACTGAATCCTTTCACCCCCCACTCCCGAATACCTGGGATGAAATGGAATCATGAGAAGAAGTTGATAACTCTGAGCATATTAAACAAACTTCTGTCCCCTTCATTTTTATTCTCCATAAGTCCTATACACTACCTGTCTCTCGGGTTTGTAGCCTACCACTTCCTATGAACTCTCCCATCCCTCATTCGGCAGCCTTCTGGACACTCTTTATGCTAATGGCTCTGGATTGGGACACTGTGCAAATCATGTTTTTCTCCAGATTACTGACAGTTTGTCCTATAAAACATTGGTTGGCGGCAGAGTAGATAATCTCCTTCCAGTCAACCTTTTTGCATTTTATTTCTCCTTCACTTTTCCATGCCTCGCAGGTGCAGCAGGGCAAACCATTGGCTGGGGACCCAGCCGGTTAAGTCCTCCTGCGCTCTAAACTTGTGTGTGATTTGAAGTTGTAGTTTAGACTGTACAGTTCTGGTAGCTAATTCTGGGTTCACAGTGTAACATATAGGTACTGGCTTATACTGTAAGAAATCAGAAGTAATCTATAACATTCTACTGACACAGAATTCGTTAGCCTGCCATCAAAACCCCTTTGACTCTCTTCCGGAGGTGTAATTTCATTGCAGGCATGTTTCCCTTTTAGATAGTTAGGTCAGACTCCTGTCTCATCTTGCTTAGTGTATATACCTGAGGACGTTAAATTACTCCTATCCATATCTCTGTATTACAGGTTACTATGTCCGACCTGATATTTCATACCTGGAATGTTAGGTGGTTAAATTCTCCTGGAAAATGTAAATGGTTCTGACCCATTTGAAGTGGTTGCACTCGAAGGTAGCCTTTCTTCAAGAAACTAAACTGTTGGGAGAGGACCATAAATACATGTCCAAAGACTGGGTGGGCCAACAGGTACACTCGAATGCAGCCTCTAGGAAGCGGGGGGTCCTTATTCTCCTTCATAAATCCTTGCCATGGTCTCTTACTCGAACCCTTTATAGTCCTGATGGTAGATGGGTAATTGCAACCTTCTCCATTCCCTCAGGGCTGATCACCCTTTGTAATATTTATGCCCCCCAATGAAGACAACCCCCAATTTTTCACAACCTTGCTGAGGTGCTTCTCGAGTCTACTCTCCAAGACTGCCTCTCCTTATAGGTGGGGATTTTAACTTGACGCTATTCCCCTCTATGGATAGGAATGATAGGGGTACAGAGTATCACCTTAGGAGTAGGAAAGCAGTGCATCAGTTAATCAAGGATCAAGGTCTGACTGACATTTAGAGGGTTTTCCACCCCAGGACCAGGGACTACACTTTCCATTCGGAGCCAAATGCTTCACATAGTAGATTAGACTTCTGGCTTGGCTCATCCCATATTATGACAAAAGTTCTAGATGTGGATATCCTTTCAAGGGTCATTTTGGACCATGCACCAGTCTCCCTCCTTCTGCATTGGGACCCTGTATCCCCTCCACCTCTTCAATGGTGACTAGACCCTCTCTTAACTAGAGATTCAGAGTTCATCTTCTGGGCACAAAAAGAAGCATCCTTGTTTCTAGCCAAAAATCCCACCTGTGATACAACAGCGAGTAACACTTGGGAGGCGTTTAAGGTTACTATGAGAGGTAGCATTATGGGGTATGCTGCTAATAAATCGAGGGAGAGAGAACAACATTTAGCTGTTCTTGAACAGAAATTGAAAGATGCAGAAGTGGTCTTCAAGGATATGCCCTCCCCCTCTCCTAAGTCCGTTATGGGTCGAATCATTCTGGGCTTAAGATTTAAAATAAACCAGCTTCTTAACAGGAAAGCAGAAATAGCCATGCTGCACCTCAGACATACCTTTTGGGAGGGGGGAGATAAGGGCGGCAAGGTAATGGCATATCAACTTCGGAAACAGCAAGCCAGCAAACATATTGCAGCTCTGAGGGATGACCAAGGGGGATTGGATACCACCATGGAGAAGATCAATGCAACTATGGCATCCTTTTACAAAGCCCTATACACCTCTACACATTTAGAGACCAATAAGGAAACTCAGGTTTTTCTTGAGACTCTCCCACTGCTCTAAACTGACCCCACAACAAGCTAAAATACTGGACCTCCCTATCTCTAGCGCAGAGGTGAGCTTAGTCATCTGAGAGCTGAAGTTGGGGAAATCACCAGGTAATGATGGATACACCACTGATATTTATCAGGAACTTGCTCCCACACTTACTCCACTTCTTACAGAGGTGTTCCGAGAAGTCGAAATCACAGGTACCCTTCCTCCCTCTATGAGGGAAGCTACTATTGTAGTTATTCCCAAAAAGGGAAAAGACCCCACACATCCAGACAATTATCATCAAACTTCCCTTATTAACTTGGACAGTAAGCTGCATGCCAAAATGTTTGCCTCCAGGCTGAGCTCCTTGCTCCCTAATCTTATACACCCATCTCAAGCGGGGTTTATTCCTGGTTGTCACAGTGCAGATCACTTGAGAACCCTTATCAACTTGATCCACTTGGCCAGACCCCTTCCTACACCAGCTGCAGCCATTGCAGTTGACTTTGAGAAGGCATTTGATTCCATTGAATGGGCCTATTAGTATCAAGTCTTTAATCACCTGGGAATGAATGGCAGTTTCCTTGCAAGGATACAAGCTATATATACCTCCCCCTCAGCTAGAGTTAGCACAAAATCTACCCTCTCTCCCCCATTTTTGCTGGAAAGAGGGACATGACAAGGATGTCCTCTGTCTCCCCTTTTGTTTGTACTGGCGGTCTAGCCATTAGTCATAGCCTTAGGAAACCATCCAGATACTATAGGCATATCGGTGGGGAGCTCCACTTACACTACCCTTATGTATGCTGATGATCTCCTTCCCTTGACTAACTTCCAAAGTTCCATATCTCCTTTGCTTCTCCTTTTAAATACCTTCTCTAAATATTCAGGTCTCAAACTGAACCAGAGTAAGACTGAACTGCTCCCGCTGAATAACCAAACAGATGGCCGAGGCAGCCAATCTTCTTTGGGCCCCTAAAGGAATTACTTTTCTGGGAATCTTTCTCACCCCGATACTTGACAACCTTTGGTAGGCAAACATACAACCCCTCCTTCCACTATTAAGACAGAATTTGAAAGATGGAAACTTCTCAGGCTCACTTTGGCCGAGAAAATTGCTGCAATAAAAATGGTTACAGCTCCCAAACTTTTCTATTTATTGATGCACATTCCCATCCCCCTACCCAAACAGTGGTCCCAGCCTATAGACAAACTTTTCCGGGATTTTCTTTGGGAAGGAGCCAAGCTCACATTCAGTCGTAACAAGCTCAGGGCCCATTGGAAAAAGGGGGGGCTGGAACCTCCCCTGGATTGAAGGCTATCATTGAGCTTTTCTCCTAACCCAAATGGTTAAGTGGACGTTCCCTCCTAGGCCGCTTGCTCCACAATGGATCAAAATTGAATTAGATATCACGGGAACAATACACCCATCCTCACTCCTTTACTTTACCAATTCCCCCAAGATAAATTCCCCTTCTAAGCTTTCCCATGGGCCTACCTCACCGACAGTGGAAGTGTCCACAACTAATTGGCTCACCACACATGCAAATATGAATATAAACCCCCTTCCACTTGCTTTTATCCCACTTTGGCAAAAAACTCTGATTACTATAGGAGGACAATGGGTCTGTTGGGGCCACTGGGCAGCTTTGGATATGTACAGACTTGGGGATATTATTGATGAGAACTCTAAGGCTCTCCATACATTCCACTCTCTTCAGCAGACATGGGGCAATTCCCAATCAGAATTCTGGAGATACCTCCAACTCCGGGATGCACTAAGACATGTTCTGGAGTCTTTACAAAAGCAAAGCAAATCATTACCCCTACATCTTTGGATACAACAACCTAAGGGCCTTGCAGGGTGCATTTATGCCTTTCTTAGAGATACACTTCCTTCCCAGTCAGAGAAAGCAAAACACAAATGGGAAAAAATGCTCAGCTGCCCTATTTCTACTGAAGCCTGGGAACAGGCCTGGAGAGACTGTCATGCCTGGTTCAGAGATGCCAGGTCTAGATTAATCCAGAATAAGATTTGTCATTCCTGGTATAATACTCTGGTGGTTTTAGCCAAAGCAAAGATACTGGACTCGGATGTCTGTTGGAGATGTCAGGTCCAGGAGGGGACCTAATACATATTCTGGGGCTATGTCCTCGAATTCAGCAACTCTGGGTAGAGGTACAGAATGCTATATCCACAGTGCTGAAGCAGCAGCTCTAGTTCAGTCCCCTTTTTTTTCTTCTTGGAGTTAGAGTAGACTTTCCAAGACTTTTTACGAATACAGATGGCTAGCCCTCACGACCCTCCAAGTAAAGAGAGCTCTGCTTTCTAAATGGAGAACCACTATTACCTCCACCATAGCAGACATTTTAGCATCTTAAAAATTACCAACTCTCCAAATTCAGACAGTGCTGGGCCCCATACCTGAACTATGTAAGTCCCCAGGTCAGCATAGGATAAGGGCTTATACTGACCTGCTCAGTAGCAGAGGATAAGCCTTAAGAAGCTGACAACAGCCCCTGACAGGGAACCATGATTATTCTGTCTCACCAGAGCAACTAATCTCTGGACCTTGTTTACTGCTTGGGCAGATAGGGCTATAAGGTTACAATGTTTTGCTACCACAAAAGGTATACTTTTCCTAGAGATTTCTAAGAATATAGAGATTTTGGTGGTGGACGCATGGAACGGCCTTCCTGAGGAGGTTGTGGGGTCTAAAACTGTGAGAGAATTCAAGAATGCATGGGACAGACATAAGGTAATTTTTGGTGGGGGTAGGAAGAAATAGGCTGTTGGTTAAATAGGATCTGCAGCTTATCCTCTAGGTAGGGAAATGGGCAGACTAGGTGGGCCAAGCAGTCCTTATCTGCCATCAAAGTCTATGTTTCTATGTTTCTATATTTTGGTCACACTGTATAGGTATCTCTAAGCAGCCTAACCTGATATAAGATATCTCAGCTATCCAATAGACACTTTGGGATTATTTGCTTTTGTTCCAGGTACTTTGGATCTTGTGGAACATATACACACACAGAACTTGGCTCCTTTCCCGAAGCCATGAAGAGGGATTGGTCTGAATTTAGGAAGAGGCCTACTCAGTGTGCTTATGTCCTGCAATGACTGATGGGGTGAATTCCCCCTTTTGGTGAGTACATCTGTAAAGATATTATTTCTCTGTAATACTGCATAGTAGTAGAAGGGCTCCAATACCCCCTTCATTTAAATGTTATATGGAACATCTGTATAATACCTTGTGATTGCTTCTGTGTATTGACTGCTTATTCTTTGGAAGTGAACCTTGTACCTGATCCTGACATGATTTCTTGAGCAATTAGCTCACCAGATGTATGTTTAGATATCTTTTCTTTTTTTTTCCCTTTCTGAAAAATAGCATAAAGCAATAAAATATTTTCAAAAAACAATTCTATAGCTCTTTTTTAAATGTAGTCTTTCCAATAGGATTCCCCAGTCTTCACCATTACCCTGGCCAGATGCCAGTTCTTTCTGTCAGCAACATACAGACTTTCAATGTGGCTCTTTTCTATACCTCTGAAATATGTGTAACTGCTAAAAACTCAATATACCTCACAGGTACAGCAACATGCCAAATAAATGTAGTTCATCCATTTCATCTTCCCTAAGATTAACATGTCTCAAATGCTCAACTCTGCCTCTTAAGCTGACAGCTCTTTGCTCTGCAATCTGTTACCCTAAGGACCTGATTGTTATTGTGAGAATGGTTTATTTAGTTTAATGTCTGCCTTGAACTCTTCATGTAATGTAATGCAATGTAACATACTGCAATCTACAAAAATATTGTCCCTGTACCTTCTATGTATGACTTGGAACCTTTATAAATGAGTCTCTGACTCAAAGGTCTTTCTGAATATCTCAATAAATAAATAAATAAATATAATTTGCTCTGATTCAATTTTCAGCACTTCACTCACTGGTGAGGCTTTTCTTATTATATAGTATGTAGAAATGTTGTAAAGTTAAACTTTGCTGGCAAAGTGGCCATGAAGCAGCTATAATTCTCCTTTGTGAAGGTTCTGCACACCCTAGGAACTTCCAATGAAATTTTGAAGCTTGTGCCACAGATTGATTATTTCAGTTATTTTAGTTTTACAAAATGGCCACTTCCTGAGCAAAGCTTCATAAATTTGCTGAAAAAATAGCAACTTTGCCATTCAAAACTTTGCAAACTCTGTGAATTCACACTTCCCGAATTCTGCAGAATTTGTGAATTTCGACCACTTCACCCATCACTTATAGTATTGCTATTTTATCTGTCTATGTCATGATGTGATACAATTTCTACTATAACTGTTCTGAGCCTGCTCTGCTTCCATTGCAAGACCTATTTTAAAACTAGCTGATTCACCTAAACAAACAGGGATGTCCTGGAGCCCAAAGTACAAAATAAAACAAGTCAATAAATATCCATTTTAAATTGAAATAATTTACTCATAGAGGCTACATATGGTGCCTTAAAAAGTCTGCAGTTTCTTTAGCTTCATGTGGATACTGTCCATTTAGTATTCAGCAGTTTGAAGATCCTAAAAGATCACATAATTCATTATCTGCACTTCCCTAATTTTCATTCCCTTGGGTGTCCACTTAGATATGCTTTAGTGCATGCATGGTACTTAAACACAATACAGAAGCTTGAGATCTTGCAGAGAACATTTCTTCAATCCAAACTAGAGGCAGTATGATCTAATGGTTATAGCTTCAGTTTTGGAAAGAGAAGAGATTGTAGATTAGGAAACTGCACCAGAGCCAAATACTCACTGTGTGACCTTGGCAAGTCACTTAACCTTCCAGTTCTCCAGTCCAGCATGGTGTGGAAATGAGTAGAAGTAGGACTCCACTGGAAATGAGATGTATCATGAGTAAATTAATTGTGAAAAATTAACAAAAAATCTGGTACTTACAGTATACTGTACCTAACCAGACAAATTCTACAGACAGCTTAAGACACCTCTTCTATGAGAATTGATACTATTGCTGTCATTTCACAGTTCTTCCTAATGAAACAAATATTAACTGAGTAATTGCAAATCACTAGAAACTATTTCTGGTAATATTACTTTATTCAGCCTGATCTTTAAGATGACTTAGTATGTCATGCTCAATTCTTATGGAAAGATAAAGACTTTGAAAGGCCATATTTGGTAATTTAAACCAATTACCTGGCAGACTAGATGGCCCTTTGGTCTTTTTTCTGCCATCATTGCCTATGTTTCTAAATACATGATATACATTTTCAGTTCTCATTATTCAGCCTGCAGGTAGATTTGCCATATTCAGTACTGGAACATTTACTAATGCTAATAACTCATATCAGGAAAAATGAAGACACACACTGCATTTAGCGTGACCTAAAACAAGATGAACCTAAGTATTACTGTACTATAACATTTGGAGGAAAAATACTGTGTTTTGATTGCCATTAGCCATGCATAAGTAGTGTATAATGCATAGCTAATAAGAAGTGTTGGCTAGCCAGATGCAGGACATCAAAATAATCCTTGTGCAACTCATTAGAATTTTTTAGAATATAATTTTTTTAAATATAATGCCAGACATTTTTTCTTTCCACTTAGCAAGAGGTTACCACAGCCTGTCTGCCACAGTTGCTGTTTTTTTTTTCCCCCTGGCTAACTTGAACACACTATAGAAAAAAAATAAAATAAACTCATACATTTTAAAGAATACATTTTGTTTTTTCTATTTTTCCTTTTTTTGTGTGTCTGCCTTGATTTATTTCCACATCCCCAACCACCCACCTCTTGCTCATTCCTGCCCTCTGCTCTCTCCCACACTCCGCTTGTTACTTTGTTTAAAAAAAAAACACATACATTTTAACACACTTTTTAAGGTGTAGACCAGGAGCAAATAAGCAGAATTTGCTTTATTTTTAAAAGCCCGATGCTTACTGGTCCATAGGTCATGGTCATGGGCTTGTGAATTTCCTCACAGCTGCCCACTCACTACCCCCATAGCTTATCTGTTACTGTTATACAGTATTGACTCACACTCTGCATTCTCCATCCCCTGCACTGCACATCTGACTCTCTTACTTAGCCAGAGGTGAAAAATTAAAAAAGAGGTACAAACTCATCTCATTCCTCTTAATGCATCCCTGTGCATTTTCAAGCTTTCACTCTTGCTGCCAGTTTCATCTACACCACAGTTCTGATGTGCTGATATCCAACATAAAGCAACAGTGATAAAAAGAAAAAAGAAACTGAACAAACAAAACCTCCAGCTTTCTCTCCTTCTTTATCTAGCTGTGCACTGGCAGCCTCTCTTCTTTTGGCAAACTGGCAGCACTCACTGAAATCTACACAAGTAAAAAAAAACTACAACTACTTAAGCCTGTTGGGAACAAAAAAAAGGCCACAAGGTGAAAGAACTACTTTAGGCAAATGTACTCAAATATTTTACTTTTTTTTTGTTATTTTATTTTTTAGTAGCTGGGTAAGGCCCACTAAGCACATTGCTTGTTTTTCAGGGGTGAATGAGCAACACTGGGGAAGTTAAGTGACTTACTCAGGGTCACACAACATGCAAGTAGAGCTTGTGGGAGTCAAACTCTGTCTGCTGGATACACCAACCATGTTCATAGCTCATTTTGCTAACCTCTAGGTTATACCTGCTTGTGGCCAGTATGCTAAAGACCCACACAAAGGACATCAGGAGAGTCTGCCTTGGAGAGTCCACTAGAAGAGGCTGCTGGGCATGGGAGATCCTCCACTTGGAATGTATGAGGTACTGTTATCTATAAAAAAAATGTAAAATAAAAAAAAACTGTAGACCTCCTTGGCAGCACTGAGATACTGTCCTTAGCAAAAGAAGTTCTAACTACTACAGTTGCTTGAAGTCAATCTAGGCCTTTGTGCATGATACTCTGAATGCACAAAGAACTTTTCCCCTGCTTCTGCCACCTGGCACTTTTTACAAATAGATTTTAGATAGAACTAAGCACATTTCAAGTGTCTAATAGAAGTTTTTTTTTCCATTAGCAGGTTATACAGACCTGCCACTAGAGGGATTCTTGATCTTTCATTAAAAGAAAAAAAAAGTATACCCTCTGAAAGACACAGTCCCTGGCTGACTGGCCTTCCTGGCTGTATCCTCACTTCCCACTGATCCAGCTACTGCTCTTCTGCCCCCTTCTCCTAGCCCCGCCAGCCTGTCTTAACCCCCTCCCTCCGCCTACCCCGAATCCTACTTTAATCATGCTCCTCCACTGTTCTGTACCCCCATACTATTTCTTCTTGCCTGTCTTCCTCCCCTACTGCATGCCCCAAAAGCCTGCTTCTCCCCCACAGCTTCCACATTCCTACATCCTTCCTCCACTTAGGCACGCTGCACACTGGTCACTGCCCCTTGTCCAGGGTCCATCCTACCACCATGAAACTGTCCTACATCCACACTGGTCCTAGCCCTCCACTCTGGTCCCCCCTGTCTACTTTTACCCTCGCCCACTATCTTAGATGCTCGGCAATTTCCCGAGATGCTAGCAGGCGAAAACATTCCTTTAAAGAAATACACCGCAGCTCCTTGAGGCTAGTCCTCCTCCTCCTCCTCCTAATGCTGTCAGGCAATGTGCACCCAAACCCTGGCCCATTCTGCTCTAAAGCCATTAATATGAGCAAGCCTTCAGGTGCCCTCTCATTCATATCAATCAACATCTGCAGCCTCCTTCCTAAAATGGATGCCCTACAGGCCTTCACCAGCCGACACAGTGCTGACATCCTGGCAGTTGTCGAAACCTGGCTCACGTCATCAGTACCAGACCGAGCAATCAGCCTTCCTGGCTACACCATCTTTAGGCTGGATCCCCTCTCCAAAAGAGGTGGGGGCTGTGATCTCTACCTAAAAGACTCCATACAGGGGCACCACATATTTACCTCACTCCAACCCACAACTGCTCAGATACTGCCAGTGAGAATCCTCCTCCGAGCCCAAAACAAAACCCTCACTGTTGCCACCATCTACATCCCTCCCAAAGAACAGGGAACTGGTCTAACAGCTGTTCTTGACTTTGTAAAGTCACTCCCACCAGACACTGAATCCATCCTCCTAGGCGACTTCAACATCAACTGGCCTGCGGCCGATGCTGGTGCACACAGGGATACCATTGCTGTGGCGAACCTCACACAAATGGTTGACTCACCAACCAGGAAAAATTACAAAACCAGCACCAGCACACTCTTGGACTGGATCCTTACCAGTCACCCATTGTGGATATCTAACACTAATGTCCTTCCTGACTCTCTCAGTGACCACTCCCCTCTTAGCTGCACCTGGTCAAATAAATTCATCAAACAACCACCAAAAACTATCACCAGCAGGGTTCTACCCAGTGGTCACCTTCCTTGACTCAAATCCCACCTCCTCCATCAAGACTGGTCCTCCATCTTCAATGCAACCAGCGTAAACATTGCCCTTGACCACTTCATAAACATCCTCACTGTGGCCTGTGACACATATGCTCGTATTAAGAAACACAAAGTCAAATCACTCAGTCACCCTTGGCTCACAGGTGACCTCCTCAGGATGCTAAAAACAAGAGACCACCTATGGGAGCTGGCCAGAAACTGTGGAAGGCAAAACGACATCCAAAACTACAATCGTGCCCGCAATGACTGCACCAAAACCATCCGCAAATGAAGTCCGCCTACCATAAGCATGGCCTCACAAACTCCTGGGGCAATGGTCGGGAATTCTGGAAGAACATAAAGAACTCAGTAGGAATCCACCCAAAACCCTCCCATCAATACTCAACATCAACGGAACCACAACCCTCAACCCAAAAACCATTGCGGATACCTTTAACAAAGCCTTTACCTACCTCAGCGCTGTCCTACCCCAGGACTACTTCAAAGATGGTGAAGCCCCTCTGTCCGCAATGAACACTATTCCCACCAGCTCCCCCCCGCTTCTACTTCAAAGCAGTCAAGGCTCACCAAGTATGCAAATATGTAACCAAAGCCCTTGGTAAATCAAGATTCAGTAATGACTCCCTTGATCTAAAAATCCTGTCTCTCACACTCGATGAAGTGCTTAGTCCTCTGACCAGAATGTTCAACCTCTCCCTCAGCCTTAGCCAGTTCCCGGATAGATGGAAATCTGCCACTGTCACCCCAGTCCATAAAAGTGGTGACAAAACTGACCACGATAACTACAGACCTATCTCCCTACTACCCCCACTCTCCAAGGCACTAGAATGCATCGTCTCGGACCAGCTCATAGAATACCTGGATACATACAACATCCTGTGCAAGCAACAACACGGGTTCTGCAAAGGTCACAGCACCTCCATAGCCCTACTTGAATTCACCGGCGTAATCCACAATGCACTTGACTCTCGTGAATTACTAGGCTCAATCTACACTGATTTAACTAAAGCCTTCAACACCATCAATCGCCGCCTCCTGCTTGTCCAGCTTCAGAACACTGGGCTGTCAACTGACTCCATTGGCTGGTTTAAGAGTGACCTTGAAGAATGGTCCCAAACAGTAAGAATTGCTGATACGCTCTCGGACCCTAGACTGGTCCACTGGGAGTTCCCCAGGGCTCCATTCTGGGACCCCTCCTCTTCAGCCTATCTTAAACTCACTACTGGACAGCTGCCCAGCACAAATAATTCTCTATGCTGACGATGCTGTGATCCTCATCTCGGACCCTGATCCAGTCCAATTACAAAATAAACTTCAGCAGGCCTTCTCCTCCATCGAATCCTGGTTTCTAAATCATAAACTGCTTCTCAATCAGAAAAAAAGTCTATGGTCTTCTGTAGCCCCCACAACAAAAACAAACAACTCCACCTCTCCATTGCAACCAAACAAGGAGCCATCCTAGAGCAAACGCAATCGTTCAAGTACCTCGGCATCACCCTTGATCCCCTCCTCTCATATGCTGTCCATATCAGCAGTGTTGCAAAGTCTGCCAATGTGAGGTTAGGCATATTATTCTGGCACAGGAAACACCTAACCCCAGAAACACTGGCAGTGGCCATCGACAAGGCCCCCTGGCTGCACTGTCTGCCACCCTTGCCCACCTCCCCCCTGTATCTCCACTCCTGCCCCCACCCTAACCACCTCCTGTACTCCCTCATACCCCTGCATCTCCTTTCCCCTTGATCTCCTACCCTCACTTCCCCCACCACCCACCTACCCTTCCTTGTCTTGCTCATAGCTCAAGTCTTTGTACTGGTTATTACATGTCTGTAAGTCAATGACTATATGTTTGTAATTAAAAATGATGACTGTTGCACACACTGGCGTGGAATCTTTGTAAAAGACCCTCGGCTCAAAGGTATTGTAATCTTAGATTGAAATAAATAAAATAAATAAATAAAATGCTGCTTTACCAGTTTACCTAGGGCTGGCACAGGACCTATACCAGTTTACCTAGGGCTGGCACAGGACCTATACCAGTTTACCTAGGGCTGGGGCAGAAATAGGTATGCTGCAGTTCTGGGGCATAGGTTAATACCATGTTGTACTGCACTGTAACTTTATAGTAAGTTGGCCTCTACAATTTTTTACTGCATGTATATCTTACAGCCAAATGCTGTGCCATAATCTGTTGTGGTAACCTGATAGTGCAGGGTATAAGCTGCTAGATATACACAAAGATAGTTGTAAACTAGTGCCATCTCATTGTGATAACTTGGAGTTAGGGCAACACAGGGCTGTCCTGCCCTGGAGTAACAACATCATGAGGAGTGGTGTTCATAGTCTATTAATTCTATACAATTTTTTGTACCTGTTTGAACTTTGTCACAATGACTTGCTGTAGTACTTTTCCTGCAAAACACTCCGTGTATCCTGCTGGAGTGGGGTGTGCACCTTTAATCCAATATTCCCTGCTCTCAAGGTTGCAAGCCCCTATTTTGTCTAAAGATTGTAACTCATAACCAAAAACAGTACCTTTACAGTAAGTGGCAAATTTGGGGACCTATTCATCATGTGGGGCATTTCACTGTCATTGCTGTACACATGTGTTGTTCTCAGCCTAGACATAATTATGCCTGTTCCTTGCTGGCCTAACCAACACACAGGTAGAACAATCTGATCTTGCTATTCCCTCTCCCCAGTATAAAAGAAAGGGTCCTACAAGAGCTCGATAAGCTCAGGGTGGACAAGGCAATGGGACCTGATGGCATACATTCCAGTGTACTAAAGGAGCTAAGGGTGGAATTAGCAGAGCCATTATCAGAACTGTTTAGTGAGTCTCTGAGCACAGGAGAGGTCACAGAAGACTGGAGAAGGGCTCATGTGATCCCGCTCCACAAGAGTGGTAGCAGAGAGGAGCCGGAGAACTACAGACCTGTCAGTCTTACCTCAGTAGTGGGCAAGATTATGGAGGCACTCCTTAAGGAAAGGATAGTGCAACACCTGGAATCCATAAGAGCATAGGATCCAAGACAGCATGGGTTTGCGAAAGGAAGGTCTTGTCAAACTAATCTTATAGATTTCTTTGACTGGGTAACCAGAGTGGTGTACCAAGGGGGAGCAGTTGATGTCACCTACCTGACTTCAGCAACGCTTCGATACTGTTCCACATAGAAGATTGATTAATAAGCTGGGTAGGCTCGGGGTGGGTCAGAAGTTGGTCAACTGGATGGCAAACTGGTTGACGGGCAGAAAACAGAGAGTGGTGGTAAATGGTATACAGTCAGAAGAGATGCAAGTCACAAGTGGGGTACCGCAGGGATCAGTCTGGGTCCAGTCCTCTTCAATATCTTCATCAGTGACATTGCAGATGGACTGGAGGGTAAGGTTTGTCTGTTTGCAGATGACACCAAGATCTGCAACAGAGTAGATGATCCAGATGGGGTGGGCAGAATGAGAAGAGATCTGGATAAACTAGCAAAATGGTCAGAAGAGTGTCAACTAGGGTTTAATGCAAAGAAGTGCAAGATCATGCACATAGGGAAGAGAAACACTGAAGCCACCTATGTGCTGGGAGGGGAGTTGCTGGCAGTCACAAGGGAAGAAAGAGACTTGGGCATCATCATCGCCGATGACCTGAAATCATCCAAGCAGACCATTAATGCAGTAGATGAGGCTAGGGGGATGTTGGGGTATATTAGTAGGGGTATCACAAGTTGGAAAAGAGAGGTAATAATCCCTCTTTACAAGACACTGGTTAGGCCCCAGCTGGAGTACTGTGTGCAGTACTGGAGGCCACACCTTCACAAGGACATTAATCAAATTGAGGCAGTCCAGAGAAGGGCAACCAAAATGGGCTGGGACTGCATCAGAAAACATATGAGGACAGATTAATGGAGCTCAATATGTATACTCTAGAGCAAAGGAGGGGGAGAGAGGTGATATGATCGAAACATTCAAATACCTTAATGGCATTAACAAGGTGAAAGAGTCTAACATGTTTCAATATAAGAAAAATAGCAGGACAAGAGGACACAGCATGAGATTAAAGGGAGGCTGATTAAGGAGTAATGTGAGGAAGTTCTTTTTCACAGAAAGGATGGTGGATGCATGGAACAGCCTACTTCAGGAAGTGGTGGATATGAATACAATGCAGGGCTTCAAACAGGCATGGGATAGGCATAAGGGAGCAATACAGATGAGTATGAGTAGATAGGCCATTGACAGAGCAAAGGCCAATGGAACATTTATAAGGTAGAAAAAGAAATGGGCAGACTGGATGGGTCTTGCAGTCCTTATCTGCTGTCAACTTCTATGTTTCTATGTTTCTATGTACAGTGGACCAGCTTAAGATACTACTTCTTGAACTGTGAAAAAAAGAAAACTGCCATAATCTGTTCTGATGCCTTCATCAGGGAGTACTATAGCCTACCTTGTTAGATATCTGCCTCACTCTGGGAATATTGATGGTACTTTGTCTGCTACTTTCTGAAGATATTAAGCTTAATCCTGGCCCTAACCCCCCTAATTACAGAAAATGCTCTCCTTCTGGTGCAGTCTGGTCCAATACTCAGGGCCTGAAGATTGATCATATGAGCATCAATAGCCTCAGGTCTAAATACATGAATTAGAAGCTCGAGCAGACATATATGCCCCAGACATTTTGCTGATATCTGAGACCTGGCTAAAGACATCTGTGCTGTTCCATGAGGTTGAGCTTAGAGGATTCTCTACCTTCCACAAGGATAGACCTGTCAAGAGAGATGGTGGAGTGCTTCTCTATATAAAATCATGTCACTCAGGTATCGGCCCATGAGGTAGATGACATCCATGAAACATTGCATGTTAAAATACTTCTTGGTGGCACTAACCCCCCCCCGCAACGTGGGTTGCCTTTACAACCCCCCTCAAGCAGCATCATCAGCACTATTATCTCTTCTGGAGGTTCTTGCAGATCACCCACTTGGTGAGCTAATACTTCTGAGGTACCTCAATATAAACTGGACCCCTCACATTCTTGACAGGGCTTATGAATGCTGTACTGGAAGCACAGCTCACTCAAGTTACTTGTGAACCCATCAGGCTAAACATCAGTTTGGGTAAATGCACCTTGCTTGATTGGGTCCTAGTCTCCAAATCAGACAGCATACAAGCTGCAGGCATACATGCAGACTCTCTAAGTGACCACCCCCCTACTTTCTGTATTTGGAAGAATAGTGTTCCAAAGCATCCCTCTAAGATCTTCCTTGCCAGGGACTTCTCAAGGTTTGATGAAGCCACTTTCCAGGCAACCTTCTCGAACATACAGTGGGCAATAATAACATTTCGCCTAGATATCAATGCTCTCTTTGACTTCTTTACCATCAACTTCCTCTCTGCTGTTAACCTACATGCCCCCTAAAATAAATTAGGGTAAAAGGACAAAGGCATGATGCTGATCTTGGAAAGCTACTGAGGCAAAGAGACGAGGTGTATGGAGTATTTAAAAATACAGTTCTCAAAAATAATAAGGGTAAGTACAGGGAGTACAGAAATCTCTGTAAAACTAGCTTCAAAGTGGACAAGTAAAAATTTGTCATGGATCTGTAAGACACTAATCTGTCCAACCACAGAAAGTTTTGGAGCCATATAAACACCCTTTCAAAGGGCTGACCTACCCACTCTGAGTCTGATATCCTAGTTGAGGGTAATACACTTAATGACCACCTGGAAATTACCAATGCATTTAACAGAATCTTCACTGATCTACTGTAGATACGTACAAAATTCCCTTTATAGGGCCCACCCCAAATACCCCAGATTTGCATGAAGTTGAAGTACTCAAGCCCAAATTCCATTTCAGGTGCATAAACAGAAAAGAAGTGCTAACTTTTAATGAAAATCTAAAAACGGAGACCTCGGTTGGCTTTGACAATCTGGAGCCCAAACTGTTAAGGTTAGTTGCTCATAAAATTGCCTTTCCTGTTGCCATGCTATTGAACAAGCCTCTCATGGAAGGAAGAATCCCTCATAGCTGGAAGGTGGCCATTGTAATATCATTCTACAGTGGAGGCCCCATGGAGCCTATAGGTAATTACCACCCCATCTCCCTACTTGGCTCCATTGACAAAATTCAGGAAAGGCTTTCAAGCCCACCAGGATGAAGCACAGTGTCAGTTTCCTGCATGACAAAAGGAACTAATTCCCATTGAAATTACATTGTTTACTGCAGTAACTGTGCTGTGGCATGCTGCAGAATTAGGTTTAATCCCGGTGAGCTTCATTGTACATATAACCAGCTCCAAGACTATCTTGAACAGTAGCATCTCTTGACTGATTGGCAACACAGTCTCAGAAAATCCCATGGTATTGACACTGCTCAAGTTAGGATGATTGCAGATATCCTGGGTGATATGGACAGGGAGTGAATGACTGGGTCAATCTTTATAGATGTCATGAAGGCATATGACCTAGTGAATCATGGTCTCCTATTAGACAAACTCAGAAAGTTTGGTCTAGATGACCTTTCCTGTATGTGGTTTAATCATTACTGGACCAATGTGTCCCAAACAGTGAAATGGAAAGGTATGCATTTTGCATTGCAAACTATACCAGATGGCTTCCCTCAAGGGTCCAGCCTGGGTTCATTGCTTTTCTCCTTATTTGTAAATGACCATTGTGGAGGGGTGCATCTTCATCTCTATGCTGATGATGCAGTACTGTATAGGAGCTTGAATGTTACCCTCATTAATGAACTCTTCGTTGAGAACTTCCTGATGCTTGAATGATGGTTCTCATTAAATTAGCTGATTCTCAATCCCAAAAAGACTAAAGTCTTCCTTTTTGGCCCCAGACACCTAGGTGTTAACAGGCAACACCTCCTAAACATGTCCACATCAGTGGGTAACCAAACAGAGGTGTCTGAGACTCCTAAATTTGGGCTGGCAGTATAGCCTAGAGGTTAGAGGAATGAGGTGTGAACAAGCTTGATACATCCAGCAGGGCAGACCTGAGTTTGATTCTCACAATCTCCACTTGCATACTGTGTGACTCTGAGCGAGTCACTTAACCGCCCAGTGCTCCCGGGTCACCCCTGAAAACAGGCAGTTGTGCCTATTGGGCCTTACCCGGTTAACAAAAGACTGAAATTAAAATAAATAAATAAATAAATAAATAAATAAAAATACCCAGGGGTTTACCTTGATCAGGAAGTCTCCTTCAGACCACAAATTGATTCTCTCACTAAATCCCTACACCAAAAGATTGGTTTGCCCTACTGTCTAGGTAATGACCTCTCCAAGGAATCTCGCCAGCTATTGCCAGGAGTATGCTGCTCTCACTCTTACAGTATGGGGCCCTGATCTTCATTCTTTTAGAAACACAGAGCTTAACAAACTCAGAGTCCTTTACAACAAAATTGGCCAATTCACCTTGGGCGCCCTTCCTAGGATTCATCAATGCAATCTCTTTCTCTCTCTTAACTGGCCATCTTTAGAGAGCAGACTAGAGTACCCCCTCCAACGTCTCACACATAAAATCCTAAAAAGGCCCAAATCCACCCTACCTCTGAGGTATTCTGTCCTTCAAGTCAGGACGAAAAGTGCTCAGGTCCACTAGATGCACTGTACTAGAAGTACCCAGGGTCAGATCAAGTGCAAGGGGGAGATCCTTTTCCAGCTGAGCACACTTCTGGCCTCCACAGAAAATTGCATCTCACTTGGAGGTTTAAAAAAAATACCTCAAGGCATACCTGCTTGAATGCAGTCTGTGCTCCTGCAATAGTTAACCTGGAGCTACTGCCACTCCTCATTGCATATGGTGGCACTTGGCTTTTACATTGTACTCTTTTTTGCACCTCTTATGGAATGGGCATCTTATCTGTTTGTTTAATACTGTGTTACTGCCTTGATCTGTAATATGTTCCAGCCAGTGAACTAATCTCCTGTACCCTTGTGTATATTTTTTCTTGTTATGGTATGTATTTGTTTTATCATAGCTAGTTCATTACCCCATGAATTGTCTGACGCTATAAAATCAATGGGCCCTATACATGATGCCAACACACCCACGTAAACTGGGCACATTGGCACTGTGTGTGTGAATGCCATAGAGCAGTGGCCATGAAGCATTCACAACATTGGCACCCAGGGATTATGCACCTGATCCCCAGCCACGTGGACAGCAATGCACCGGGGGCAGGTGGGGGTGTTCCAGGGGCATGCCAGCACTACACGGTATGCACAAACCCACATAGTGCTGACCGCATGGGTGCAGAGCAGGGTGCAGATTATGGCAGGGGGGACTCTTCCATAACTTGCTGCATACCCCTATGGACACAGGTGGCCAGTCACCAGAGAACCAGTACAGGGTTCACCTTGCTGCACCTGACCACTGGGCAGCTGTAGATGGCAGGGGCAGCTAGAAGAATGAGTGCCTAGCAATGGATGGAAGTGGTGGCACTGGAACGGGATGATGCCACCCAGGTCCAGGTGCTTGCAATTGGTATGCACAGCCACAGACCCATGCCTCTCTATGAAAGGGATCCACTAGGTGTCCCAGGGAGGCATCCCATTGGATGCCCTCCCAGGATGATGACTCCTTCACTGGCTCCACTGCGGAGTCCTGCACTCTGGGGGGTGGAGCCATGGACAGGTGGCTGGCTTTTGTGTATGCCAGAATGGGTGGACCTGTCCACAGGTGCCAGCTGTCGGGTGGGATATGCAATTTTTATTGTGTACCTGCACATGAATAGTGCATAGCACCCTATATTGTTTAGCATTGTATGCAATTATCTTTGGCCCACCCCAAAAAGGGGACTTTGGGTTCCAGTGGGCCTACTTGGGTTACAAAATTCAATAAATACATATTGCCAGCGGACTTAAGAATCTTAATTCTAATTTTTCTATGGGTGTAAAATATGAATATTCTTTTTATATGCACAATAAGGCAGTCCAGGGATATGCATTTGACAGTTGAATGCACAACCAGGAGCTAAAGGCATTTGACCTTTGCCCATGTGCCTTACCATGTCCCTGTACATGTGTTAGAACTGTCTAATGCATACAGCATCATGTCTAATTGCTTACTTACATTTGGCAAAGGGTTTAAAAAAAACTGAAGGATTTGTGCTATGAGGAGAGACTGGAACACTTAGACATGTTCACATAGGAAAAATGAAGGGCAGGAGGCACATGGTAGAACTATTTGCAGTTTTGAATGATATTGGGAGTGTGGACCAAAGGGAGCATTTCTATCTAGCGTGTGAAAATACACTAAAACACGGGCCATATCTTAGGCTCAAAAAGAAGAAGGATGTGGGGTAGTGTCAGGACACGTTGTTGCATTCAGATGGCAGTGTGTCAGTGGAATAGACTGCTAGAGAAAGCGGAGAGGCAGGAAATGTGTATCATTTTAAAATGTCTCTATATACATTTCTATTGGCTATGAATGTCACTGGATATACTGTAACATCTGAACAATCAAGAAGAGAGCAACATTTACAGATGAATTTTTAAATAAGTTACAGTTGTGACAGTGACATTGATTCAAAAGGCAGCATGCTCACCTCTGTGGCCAGAAAACTGGAAGATCGTGGGTTCTAGGTGCTGAATAGGAACCTAAGTTAATACCAAACATTGGCACTATAGTGCAGCACAGGTGGGGGGGTGATGTGCTGTTGAGATGCCGCCTTTCAGATGAGACATAAATCCAAGGTCTCTTCTGCCCATCTCCCGGTGGCTGTCAAGGTGGAGTTAAAGTTCCTATGGTACTTATTGTAAGAGCAGGGGATTTGTGCAAGTGTTCAGACCAATAAACCTCCTGTACATAAAACAGTTCTGTGTATTTACACACTCCAGGGAATACCTAAAAGCAAGCTGTCAAATCTCCGTGGGACTTCTCTAGTCAAACAGAATCTTTCAAATAAAGAAAAGCTGTTAAGAGAGATGGGGGGGGGCAAAATGGATGGAATGTTGTTCAATTTTCATCATGCACATCTGGGGTTAAAAGTGATTGTATTATATAGCGGGGATCACACTTGTAATTTCATCCATTAACCTTAAGGTATACTGCAGAAAAAGTCATACTTATCATGACTGCTACTGTAATGTAAATAAAAATGTTATATAAAATTGTATGATCTCAAAATATAGATGGAAAATATTTTAGAATACAGACAGTGAGCCCTGTGAAATATTGCATGAAGTTAGATTTTGTCCTAGATTTTTAATCATTTCTTAACCCTTTTGGAAAACACAGACTAGTATTTTATGAAGGATTGTTACAGCAAACGTGTTGACATAGTGTAATTATTCAAAGTATCTGGAACCCTACTTTTGAGTTACAGTGTCTTGAACTGAGGTATTGCCCTGAGTTTTCTCTAATTTTCATTCTAACCCTAAAGTTGGATTATAGCAAATCAGAGAAAGCATAGGTGCTTTTACTTTAAACAAAGTCTGTGACCCACATAGAAAAGTCTTCATACTGTATGTCACATTTATCTATTTGTAAGGGTCCCAGTTTCTTGCGGGAAATCCTTTAGGTAAGGAAAATGCTAGAGGCAAAAGGGCACTTAAGGTGAGTTCCACAGGTCAGTGCTTTTATATAAGTTCATGGCTCATTACAGTAAGTTCACAGAACAAGGCACATTTTGTTTCCAGTTCAGTGACCCATACGCCTAGCTGTTAAATTCAAAATAGCTCACACAGGGCCCTCAGTATAGTTTCTCCCGCACACATAACTGTTCTTCTTGTATATCAAGCTTTCTCGGCTCTGTATGAGCCCAAACATGATGCCATTATAATTTTACTGTATATTTGGATTTTGTCTTTCTAAGGAATTAATCACAAGACCATAGAGTAATGATTATGTGTAGAAATGTAGCTACCATTTTAACATCTGTGAGCATATTTCAGTTCATTGGAGAAAGAAAGTATACTGTAGTAATGGTAGTAATAGGCTAAAGATTATATAGTTTAACATCATATCCAAACACCTGCAACAGTGCAGCAGGCAGTCTATTATTAGAGTTAACACTATGTCTGAGTTAAAAGCCTCATACTGGCCCATTACGTCGTATAGTACAAGCAAATGTTTGATTAGATTTCAAAAGGAACCCTTTGTCTGAATTTTATTCAGAGCCAAAACACAAATGCAATGATAACTTTGAATATTCTAGGTAATGTTTAAATTTATAAATTGTAAATGTGTTTTTACGACATGGGTACACCATGGCTATACCACAGATAGTTGATTCTGGGTGATTTCAATGACTGGGTCAATGACATACTCTTGCATTTTGGTCAAAACTTCCTCCTGTTGATGACATTGCTGGGCCTTGCACAAGTGGTTGTTCTTGTGACTCATCACCATGGCCATGATATGGACTTAATATTATCACTGGGGCTTGAGGTCACCAACCTCAGGATTGATCCAGTCTCCTGGTCTGATCATTGAATGAAGGAGTTCTCGTTTGCCCCCCCTCACTAGTATCTTCCCTGTTGAGATGATCTGCTACCACCCATTAAGGGGACTGTCCCCAGAGGGGCTATTTGCAGTTGTAGATTTTTCTGGAGTGAGGGCTGCATGTGTAGTGGGCATGGGTGAGGCAATAATGGCCTATAATAGTGCTGTCTCCAATGCACTTGACACCATTGCACTGATCCATATATAACCCAGGTCCTCTCTCTTGAGAACCCCATGGTTTAATGAGGTTCTCAAGGAGATGAAGACCAAGAATCTGAAGTTGGACCATTGCTGGTGGAGGACTTGGTCCGAAGAGGATAGACTGGCTTTGAGATTTCACTATGGTGAATATCAAAGGGCAATCAACCATAAGAAGGCAGAGTTCCTGTCCAAGGAGACTGCTGTAGGGAGGCACAGATTGGCTTTGCTCTTTTGGACTGTGGACAGGCTACTTCATCCAGCCTGTCTTCAGCTGAAAAGATCATTTTCAGTCACTTTATGTGAGGAGTTTGCTCAGTTCTTCTCTGACACAGTGTCCTTCATTCGGTCAGGGATCTCACCAGTGGGGCAAGGTCAACCCTGCAGTGATGGGCCTTGTGCGGTCAGAGGCACTCATTGTCTAGGCTGAGATTCGGCCAGTGGAGCTGGCTGAGGTCATGGAGGTGATTTTGAAGCTGCAGACAACCTTTGGTGAACTGGATCTGGGCCCGAACCATCTCCTAGTGTGATGTGTGGAGTCTTTTGGTCCAGTGTTCGCCGAGACTATCCAGTGCTCCCACCCAGAGGGGTTCTTCCCTGATGTCTTGAAAGAGGCATTAGTTAGACCCCTTCTGAAGAACCATCACTCAACCCTGACATCTTGGCAAATTATTGACATGTCTCCAACCTCCCATTTCTGGGGATGGTTGTTGAGTAAGTGGTGGTTCTGCAGCTCGAGGCACATCTGACAGCCTTTGACATCTAAGACCCTCTCCAGTCTGGATTCAGACCTAGGCGTAGCACTGAAACAGCATTGATCAGGTGCAAAATGACCTCCTCAGGGCAAGAGATAGAGGAGATCAGTCAATTCACTCTTAATCTCTCCTTAGCATTTGACACTGTGGACCACATTGTGCTACTTGATCACCTTAGAGAGATTTGTGGACTCACTGGTACTGTCATCACTGGTTTGAGTCCTTTCTCAAGGGCAGGAAACAATGGGTAGTGATGGGGAATTTCTCTTCCTGTCTGAAGCTCCTGCATTGTGGAGTTCCTCAGGGTTCAATCTTGTTGTCGATGTTGTTCATGGTGTACATGCTACCCCGGGAAGATCATCCGGCATTACAGTCTGAGTTTTCACTGTTATGCAGATGATATCCAACTGTATATGTCCTTTGCTCCTGGGACATGCAATGCCATAGAGGTGCTTAACAACTGCCTGGCCGAGATCCAGGACTGGATGTCCTCTAACTGGCTGAGATTTAACCCAGATAGGACAGAGGTACTAGAAATACAGCTTCATCACAGGCATAATGTGGTTGCTGCTGGGTCAGGAACAGGTTTGTTCCTGGGCCCTATTCTGCTGCTAGCTTTCACTAGGGTGAGGAATCCAGGCATCATTCTTGATGGCAGGTTGACACTTGAAGCTCGGGTATCATCTGTAGTCTGGACTGGGTTTTATCATTGAAGGAATGTCATCCGGATTGCACCCCTAATTCCAACTGGTACCATACCATCACTGGTGCATGCCTTTGTCACATCATGACTGAATCACTATAATGTTCTTTACTTCAGGGTCAGTGGAGGGAACTTTGATCAGCTACAGTTAGTGTGGAATGCAGCAGTTGGGTTGCTGATGAGCCTTCCTAGTCCTGCCATGTGACACCAGACCTGTGTGATCTGCATTGGCTGCCAGTCAGATGAAGGATTACCTTCAAGGTGAGCTTGCTCATCTATAAGGCCCTATACAAATCAGGCCCTGGCTACTTGAGTGACTTCCTGATGCCTGTCTGCACAGTGTGTTCCCTCCATTCCACACCGATGGCCTCCTGGTGGTTCTGATAGCAAGGCTGAAAACCTCAGGAGACTGTGCATTTGAGGTGTCCGGCCCAGCCCATTTGAACTCACTCCAAAAGTCTTTGAAGGAGGCCCTGTCAGTGAAGGCTTTTAAAGGGGAATGAAAGCACATCTGTTCAAACAAGCATTTGAAATGTAGTGATAGTCCAGTTTAGTTTTATTGTTTGCATTTATTAACTTTTTTTATTGTATTTTATTTATCCTGCCTGACCCTTTTAAATGTATGACTGTATGTTGTATACCTTTTTTCTTGTAAAGCACCCAGTCCCTCCAGGATTGGGCATTTATTTATTTGAATTTTGGTAACTTGGTAAGCCCACTGAGACCATGCAGTCCCATTTTCAGGGGTGACCTGGGGGAAGATACTGAGGATAAAGGAATACAGCATGTGTTATGCAACAACATACTATAATACAAGTGCAAAGGTAACAAGTGCTTTTCAAAAAACATAAGAGACAAAAATACTGAAAGGAATACATAAAAGTGAAAACAATCCATGTACAATTGAAATTAATGATATAGAATTCTGGAAGAGAAAGACCATGTAAACAATTAACAAAATAGCTCAGGTAAGCTGCCCATTTATGTAGACCAGGAATGGTTGAGGTATGTTCATTGAAATGACCAGGTGGGAGTACAGAAGTTTACAAGGGATTTTTAGGCAGGGCAAAAGCAAGTACCTAAGTCACATAAGTAGTTCAGGAGGGCATGTTTGAAACTAGGGAGGGAAGGACAAGAGATGATAAAATGAGGGAGGGAATTCCAAGCCCAAGGTGTTGCGTAGGCAAAAGATCTTCTGCTTGCCATTAGGTGAGATGTCGGCACAGATAATATTGGGAGAGATGAAGTTCAGAGGGTACGTCTTGAAGGTTTTCATACAATAAAGTTAGATTGGCTTGGGGAGGTGAAGAGGTGGGTGAGCTTGTAAAGCATACAGAGGGTGGAGTACCGGAATTTATGTTCCAGTTGCAGCCAACCTAGAGCTGCCAGTACAGTGTAGTGATGCTGGCGGGGGAGGCTTCTGCAGCAAAGCATCATAACCTATGGTATAGATGCTTGTGTTGGTTTATAAGAGAGGATCTGAGTGACAGAAGATGGGGGAGCCATAGGAGAATAGAGGAAAGAGAGAAGCAAAGGTGATTTTCAGGCATGAAGCTTTAGACTGAACTGAGCAGAGCCAGTAGAGTAAACCCAGTTTTTGGTGAAGAGTTGTGACAGTTTTGTTAACATGTACCTCAAAGGAGATGCAGGGATCTAGTAGGATGTCTAGGTACTTAAAAGAGTATACCTATTCTAAGGGTTCTCCGTTATGAGTGGTAATAGTGAGTTGGGGTGTGAGTTTAACTTTGTAGGTGTGAGGGTGGAAGACAATTGTTTTAGTTTTTTTAGCATTCAGGAGCAGGTTATTTACAAGGAACCATGTCTCCAGTTGCTGGAAGTCGGAATCTAAGTGTTGGCTGAGCCATGAGAGGTCAACAGAGAACCTGTATGTGATGGTATCATCAGCATAAAGCTGAACAGATGCCCCTCCACAGAAGCTAGGAAGCTCATTAATGAAAAGTGAGAAACATAGAAACATAGAATTTGACGGCAGATAAGGACCGCTTAGCCCACCCAGTCTGCCCATTTTCCTACTTAATAGATAAGATGCAGATCCTAGTTAACCAACAGCCTACTTTTTCCTACCATCACCCCCTAGAAATGCCTTATGACTGTCCAATACATTCTTGAATTCCACCACTGTTTTTGACTCCACAGCCTGCTCCAGAAGGCCGTTCCATGCATCCATAACCCCCTCTGTGAAAAAATACTTCCTTACATTACCTCTGAGCCACCCCCCCATCTTCAAATTTTACCCCCTTGTTTTTGCACACCTCTTTTTCTGAAATATGCTATCCTCTTGGACATTGTTGATTCACTTGAGGTACTTGAAAGTTTCTATCATGTCCCCCTTCTTCCTCCATTCCTCGAGGCTATACATGTTAAGCTCTTTAAGTCTCTCTCTTCATATGTCTTCTGGTGCAGACCCTGTGCCATTTTAGTTGCCCTCCTCTGAACTACCTCCATCCTGTCTATGTCTTTGCGGAGATGGGGTCTCCAGAACTGCATGCAGTACTCCAGATGGGGTCTCGTCAGCTGCCTGTACAGAGGGATAACAACTTCCTGTTTTCTACTGGTGATGCCTCTCCCTATGCATCCCAGTATCCCCCAGCCCTCCTTACTGCACTCTCACATTGCTGGCCCACATTTAGGTCATTGGATATGACTACCCCAGGTCCCTTTCCATTTTTGTTGTTGTTAGTATCTCACCCCCCACTGTGTACTCTTCCCCTGGGTTTTTGTTTCTCAGGTGCATTACCTTGCACTTCTTAGCATTGAATCTAAGCTGCCATACATTTGACCATTCCTCCAACCTTACCAAGTCCCTTCTCATCCTTTCCACCCCACCTTATGTATCAACTCTGTTGCAGATCTTTGTGTCATCTGCAAAGAGACATACTTTTCCTTCCAGTCCCTCTATAATGTCACTTATAAAGACTTTGAAGAGGACTGGTCCTAGTACTGAACCCTGAAGTACCCCACTAGTAACCCCCTTTCTTCAGAGTGGACTCCGATTACTATTACCCTCTGTGTCCTGTTCTCCAGCCAATTCTTTATCCAGGCTACCATCTTGGGACCCACTCAAAGGCTGGCTAACTTGTATATTAATCTTTTGTGTGGGACTGTGTCAAATGCCTTGCTAAAGTCTAGGTAGGCCATGTCCACAGCCCTTCCTTGATCTACTACTTAGGTCACTCAGTCAAAGAAATCTATTAGATTGGTCTGACATGATCTTCCTGCTGTGAATTCATGCTGTCTTGGCTCCTGTGCCCCTCTGGCCTCTAGGTACTTAACAATTCTTTGTTCAGAAGTGATTCCATCATTTTCCCTATCACTGAGGTTAAACTAACAGGTCTATAGTTTCCTGCTTCTGCCCTGCTCCCACTTTTGTGAAGTGGAATAACATCTGCCCTCCTCCAGTCCTCAGGTACCATCCCATCCTCCCACAATTTGATAAAGAGTGTAGTCAGTGGTGTCACTAGTTCTACCCTTAGTTCTTTTAGAATTCTGGGATGAATCCCATTAGGCCACATTGTTTGTCCACCTTCAATTTTAAGAGTTCTTTCAGAACCCTTTCTTCTGTGAATGGGCTGGTATCAACTCCTGTATCCAGAGTGTTTTTTTTGTTTAGTTTAGGTATCTCCCCCTCTTCATTTATAAATACTGAGCAAAAATATTTGTTTAGTATCTCTGCTTTTTCACAGTCACCCTCTGCCCACCCCCTTCCCCTTATTAAGCCTCACTATCCCTCCCTTGGTCTTCCTTCACCCTGATGTACCTATAAAAGGTTTTAGCCCTCTTCTTAACTGAGTTGGCTATCTTTTCCTTGGTTTGGGCCTTTGCTGTTCTGACTGCCTTCCCAGCTTCCTTTTGCTTTAACTGATTCAATTCTCTGTCCTGCTCCTTCTGTGATTCCTTGTACTTACTGAATGCTTTCTTTTTCTCTCAAACCTTCCCTGCCACCTCCTTTGAGAACCATAATGGTTTCTTACATAGTTTTGTTTTGTTTATTTGCTTCACACAAAGGCTTATTTCCTCTGTGATGGTAGTTTTTATTATTCTCCATTGTTCTTCCACCCCTCCTTCCTGCCCATTTGCTAGTGCATTCCTTAGGCACTCACCCATTTTGGCAAAGTAAGCCCTCCTAAAGTCCAGTACCTTTGCTTTAGTATGGTTTGACTCTACTGCTGTCTTTATCATGAACCATACTGTTCGATGGTCACTAGTTCCCAGATGGCTACCCACTTCTACATCTGTGATCCTCTTTACATCTCCATTTGAGAGTACCAGGTCTAAGATTGCTCCGTCTCGAGTGGGTTCCAATGCTAGTTGTCTGAAGCATGCCTCTGTAGGGCATTTAGAATGACTGCACTCTTAGAAGTAGCTGCTGCAATTGCATTCCAGTTAACATCTGGTATATTCAGATCCCCCATCAGCAATATCTCCCCTTTTTCTGCACTTTGGAAGCTGCCTGTAAGGTAGTTCTGAATCCAAGATAGGGAGTGTTGATCAAGCCCCAATGATTTAAATTTCTGTAAGAGTTGTTCGTGGTTCACCAACTTGAAGGCTTTGGTAAAGTCCACAAAAATGGCCCCAGTAACATGGCCAAGGTTGAAGGTGTGCTGAATGTCCTAGGTGACCCCAATGAGAGCAGAGAGAGTGCTGTGAATTTTTCAAAACCCGTGTTGGCAGGGGGACAAAAGTTGGTGTTGTTCAAGGTAATGGTATAGCTGATTTTATAGTATTAGTTCTTGTAATTTAGTGAGGTGACAAAGGATTGGATGGGCCTATAATTTTCAATGGGTGAGGTTGATCCCCCCTGTGAATGGAGATGACTAAGGCTGACTTCCATTTTGTGGGGACTATTCCTTCAATGAAGGATCTGTTGATCAGATCTCTGACTGGAGTGACCAGTACAGGGGCTCCCATTTTAAGAACCAGGGCTCAAAAGAGTCATGGCCGGGGGAACCATGCTCTCTGAGGTACACAATAACTTCAGAACTTCTTTGTAGGATGTTAGTTTGAGGTGAAAAGGCCAGCTAGTTATCCTGGGGGTGGGGGTATCAGTATCAAGTAAGGGTTGGCTGTTTTGGGACAAGCTGAATTGAGATGTGTAAGTACTGAGGTCAGTGAAGAAGTTATTAAGGCCACTGGCTATTGAAGCGGGGTTAGAGAATAATTTCACTTTGGCTACTACAGAGTTGGGAAGGGTGGAGGTTCTTCCCTTTAGAAGAGAATTTATTTCTGCCCAAAAGTCTTTGAGATTGCATAATTTATCCAAATCTCCTCTTAGCATTAATTATTATCAACTTGCAGGAATTTCTAAGACACCTGAAGGAATGGCAGAGAGGAGGCCAGATTTTTTGAATGTTTTCCATTCAGCGTCATGTTCAGACATACATTTCCTGATGTCTTTTGTCAGCCAAGGGGTAGATTTGCCTTTGGACCCATGTTGGGTGAGAGAGGCATAATAATTTATGATGGAAGTGACAGAATTGATTAAATAGTCCAAGGCCTGATCAATAGTGGGCAGAGTGCATATTGGGTCCCAATTAACATTATGTAGTGAGTTGAGAAAGGAGGATTGATCAAAGGTAGATAAGTTTCTGGATTGAACAACTTTAGGAGAAGGGTTGAAGGTTTTGTTTTTCCTGATGCAGTATACTGGAGAGCGATCACTTATGCTAGCCAGCAGGACCCCTGCATCTGTAATACTGTGTGCACAATTGAACAAGTCCCAATCAATGGTGGAGTGGTTGTCCAATCTGAAGTTCCTTCTGGTGGGTTCAGCAATGAGCTGGGTTAGATTGGCATTGGCTACTGAAGAGTGGACTTTGCTTGTACTGTGAGACTTCCAGTCAATGTTGAAGTCACCACATAAGATCATCTCATGGTGGGGAAGATGAGAGAGAGAGAGGGCATGAGTTGGGGAATGGCAACAATAGTAGTTTTGGGTGGTAGGTAGATGCATCCAACTATGAGTTTTTTGTTGTTGCCTAGAGTGATAGAGATGAAGATTGACTAGAGTAGAGGAAGTGGCCATTGGCAAGATGTTAGTAGCTGCGAGGTCAGACATAACATAAAGGAGTATGCTGCCACCTCTTTTACCAGTCCTATCTCATCTGAATGTGGGATACCCTGGCATACCCTGGTAAGACTACTTCGTGTGAAAGGATAGATGGTTTTAGCCAGGTTTCTGTGATCCTGAGCACAGTTGGATTAAGGGTGCATACACAGGCCTCGAGTTCTCCCATTTTAGGTCATAGGCTTTGGCAGTTCAGGTGTACTATTCTGAGACCCTTAGTGGTGCGCTGGTCAGTGGTCTGGGAGGATTGGGATGGGTAGGGGTGGGCCCTGGGTCCTGGATTGGGCTCCACATCACCATCTAGTAGGATGTGAGAGAATAAGTGTAGCAGCACATTTCCAAGGGAAATAAGTGAGGGGTTAATCCATTTTCTAGCTTTAAGGGAAGGCACAGATAGGTTGCCATACAGTCAACAAAGTCTTGTTTTGGAAGGTAGGGGAGAGTGTAGAGGCATTGCAAGGGGACTTGGGTAATAACCTATGGTGGTCTGCAGAGAGAAAAGTCTTGAGTACCACTGAGGTGCTCCCAGTTGCAGGAGGATAAGAGGAAGTCACAGGAAATACAGAGGGAGAAGTATAGGAGAGCAGAATAACATCCAATGTGTTTCATTTTTTGGAAGGAGCAAGGGTTGTTGTGAATGTGGTGGAAATTCTGGGGTGTGGTGTAGAGATAGGACAGATGACCAGGCAGATCAAGGGAGGAGGAGGGGGAGATCTGAACCCCAGGCAGTGGTAGGGTGAAAATAGATTGTTTACACAAGTGAAAAATCCTAGACTCTGTTAGGGTGAATGTAGTTGCCTAACTCGCTTGAGTAATTGCGAACTGAGTCTGCCCTCTAGTGACAAATGGCCAGGTGGCAGATGGAGATCAGAAGACAGGGATCCAGTCAGCTACAAGCTGCCACAATGGACCAATTAAGTTCATCTTCCTAGGCTGACTGTGGGCTGCAAAGTTGATTGGAAGGGTGGGTTGAATGGGCGGCGACAACCTGGTTAGCTAGCCCATTTAAAGAGTGCTGAGGATGGGAAGGACAAAATTCAAGTTTAAGATCCCCAGTTCGGCAAAGTACAGCAGCCGAAGCCCAGGCAGAAATGTGGAGAGCGCTATTCCTGCCCCACATAAACTGGCCAGTTAAATGCTGCGATAGGAGTGTGCCAATTTCAAAATCCAAGGATCTCAGTCGACATATCTTTCTTGTTGGAAGCAGTGGTCCAGCAAGCAAGCGGGCAGTGGCTGTGATTCAAGCCACCCCACAGGGAAGCTGAGGAGAGTCTGAAGGGAAAAGAGAAGAGAACAATTAATGTATTGGTATTCTCCGAGAGGGGTTGTGTGAGGGAAGGGGAGAGCAGGAAACAAAGAGCCTAGTGTGGTCCGAGGACATGTCTGGACGGCTTAAGTGGTGGGAGGGCTTTCAAGAAAATAATGGGGGGAAAGGGAGAGAGAAGTATTAGCAGGTAGGGAGGAGGAAGAGGAGGAGGAGGAGGGGTGGATTTGCTAGATGGAATTATTAAATGTAGAGGTGGGTTCAGGTCAAAGGGGAGGAAGAAAGGAAACACTGAGACAGCGAGGCACAGCAAGAAAACAGTGGAGGTGCAGAAAAAATAAGAAACATGCTTGAAAACTCGGGAATTACAATGCAGTTTACTGTGGTCCCCAGAAATTTAGGATATAGTGCAGAAATAAAATACAGTTACTGTGGTCCCCAGAATTTAGGAATAAAAGCACAGAGTTAAGATGCAGTTACTATGGTCCCCATTAATATGAGATAAAAAGTCCTGAGGTAAAAAACAATTATGTAAGAAATTACTTGAGAAATTAAAGCTTTCTTACTTACATATCTCATTTCAGATATTCAGTGAATTCAGCTGTTAAAAAGGAAACATAAAGCATAATTAGTTCTGCCTGCATCTTCCTACAGTATTTGTAACAGATTTTTTCCAATAACCCAAATACATTGAGCATTATATTGATGTGACTTTTCTGAGGTGTTAGCTGTATTATCCCTTAACATACTCATAAACTAAATTATGATAATCTTAGCTGATTTATTTCAGAAAGTGTGCCAGCTTGAAAGAGGCACTTAGCATAGCCATTGGCTGGCATACCGTGTAGAGAGTTCAATAGGCTTCTCATCACAGAAGTAGATTATCATAGTCACCTCCTTTTTAAGACTGCCTGACGTGGTAAGGACAAACTTGTTGGAATTACTATTAGTGAGTTCCTAGAATATGGAAGAGGCATTTTACTCTGTTACTATCACAGTTTCTGTGAGAGGACCACTTTCATGCCTCATCAGAGTAACTACAGTAGTAACTTGCAAAGCCTGGAGCTTCTTCAGTGTCCCCCTCAGGAGAAGGAGACAGTGTAAGAAAGCTGCACATGGCAAAAAGTAATCTGCACTTACAACACTCCAGGGTCACAGCTGTTGTGATTTCCTCCCACTCCACCCTTGGCACACACACTTACCAAAGACGGGGGAGCACTGTAAACAAATACAGGTCTCAGTGGCATTCAATTCCATGCAAAGTGGCAATCAGCACCAGATCCTTCAGTCAGGCCTCCTCAATAGTTAATGATCACTGGCTACTCCTTCAGCAACCCTCAGTAGAGGGGCACACAGACTATCAAGCTGTGATCGGTGGCTTTGTCATGAATACCAACCTACTTAGGAAAATCCTATTTCTTTGTCCTGCTAGGAGAATTCTGTTCCATGGATTGACCACCAACATCATGCCTAGAAATAGTAAGGGAGTGAGTGAAGTGAGAGTTCAGCTAATTAGACCTCCATGACCGTGACCAACTGGGGGGGGGTAATATGGCTGATGGATTTAATGCATGGAACTTTTATTGGAGAAACACACCTTCTGAGGTATGTAAGAAGGAAACCACAACAGACCAGAGCACATTCAACTTCCTTATCATTTCTAAACTTGTTTTTGGGAGGCAGACTCAACACTTTTCCCCTTTGTTTTCTAGTTACTGTGACCCTGGTGCTCCAAATAAATCTGTCCCTCTGCAGAGTATTATTAGGAGTTTTGTTACCCTCCCCAAACAACAATCTAACAACTTCCCAGTTTTTTGCCAGGCTGTAGTGACAATTTTATTTCTGAACCCATCAGTAACTGGCCCTACTACAGTGTCCCAGTATACTTTTAGAGGAACACAGTTCTGCCCTGAACTACTGTATGTCCTGTGCCTTATTATAGCTGCAGCACGCATAGCCCTGCAGATGTTTTGCTTTGCAAAAAGGGCTCCCTGCATAAATTACCTACCAGACAACATGACAGAGTATTAAAAATAGTGTCCTCTGCTGAGGTCTCATTACTACGCTGCCTGTGTGTGTGTATGGCAGCTGGAAAGCATTATTTTTCCTCTGGCTTGAGAAGTTAATTCAGCCCTCCCCAGTGCTACCTTTGTTTCCAAGTTGAAACCTCTTCCATAGTGTTTTATGGACCTTTTCTTTGTTTGTTAAGTTTCAGTGCTTAAGTTGAGTCCTTCCCAGTACTGCCATTTTTGCAAGTTGAAACCTCCTCCAGTGTTTTATGGGCCTTTTCTTTATTTGTAAAGTTTCAGTGCTTAATTTACTACCATTTGCAAACTGAGAAACTTCTTTTGCTGGTATGTCCTCCCCCACTCATCCAGAGGTATGAATTCCTTTGTTTGCTAACCATGCTGGTTGATTTTACTTGCTTCCCTCATAGGAAGAATGTGAAACTACTTGTGTTATTTTAAATGATTGATAAAGTGACATGTCCAGTTTGCATCTCTTGTGGATTAAGCAGTATCCATTTACCTGTATGGAGTAATTCACTTTCCACCAACTCTTAAGACCTCAGCTGTAAGATACATCATGCATGTAAGGTGATCTATGAAATCAAATTGCATTCCATGAAAAATGGTGAGGTTCATTTCTCTTCACTACCTCTGCAGCCACACAAAGCCAACTCCTTATCTCTCTCTCTCTCTCTCTCTCTCTCTCTCTCTCTCCCTCTAAGACATCTACTGCTGGAGAACACAGCTGTCTAAACACACAAAGATGTGTTTTTTTTTCCCCTTAAAAAGTAGGGTTCTTTTTCTTGCTTGTTCTAAGAGCCTGGGTAAGCCACAGGAAGACATTTCTACTGCCATGGATGTATAAAAAGTCACAAGAAATCTATAGAGAGAAGGAAATACAAGACTGCAATGGTTACAACTGCATTAGACTACAAATGCAGAACATGATGCAAAGTTCTCATGAACTGATTAAATGTTAAACTAATTGGCCCAGATATTCAAAAGGGTTGCGCATGGTGACAGCGTGAGCCAATGGGCATGCAGCCCTACCGACGGTATCAGTTGGCGGGCGGCAGTTGGGTGGGGTGCTGCTGCCCACCGGCTGACAGGGGAGGGGCGTGGGGTTCAGTGGGCAGTTGGGGAGGGGGTACCCCTAGACCACCAGGGATATTGGATTGCTTTTTTATACAGATGCCTGCGATCGAGCGGATAGCGGTCCACTAGACCACCAGGGATATTGAACTTATTTTTTTAAACAGATGCCCATGATCGGGCAGATAGGGTCCACTGGACCCCCAGGAATATTGGAAGGATAAATTATTTTCTTTTTACAGATGCCTGCGTTCAGGCTGCAGGGGGCGTCGGTCCACAATGGCTGCTGTCTGGCAGGGTGCCAGGTGCAAGTCATCGGGGATCGGTGCACCTGCATGCAAATGGGGCCATAATGACATACAGATGGCTCCATGTGCACCTTGCATACATTATGGACCCATTTGGATGTTATCTTTTGAATATCACAGTTGCTGTGTATGGCGCAATGGAACTTGTGCTAGCGCATCCCCATGCGCCACTCTGGCCACTTGCGCTGGTGCAGTGCCACTGCGCCATGCACACTGGGGGTGGCCAGGGTGCGATATTCAATGCTACTGAGCCATGGCGCAACTCGGTTGAGTATCGCCCAGTCCACACCCCTGCGCAGCCAAGTTGAGCTGCACCCAAGCTTGCGCCACGGCCTGGCGCAGTTTGAATATCTGGGCTATTGAGGTTATATTCTTTATGTTTCCCTTTTCTTGATGTTACTATGATCC
The DNA here is from genome assembly GCA_016271365.2 of Neoceratodus forsteri. Taxonomy (NCBI): domain Eukaryota; kingdom Metazoa; phylum Chordata; order Ceratodontiformes; family Ceratodontidae; genus Neoceratodus; species Neoceratodus forsteri. The sequence goes on along the minus strand of CM028132.1, from coordinate 227,289,736 downwards.
CTATTTGCTGTTGCTGTTGCAAACACTTGTTCTGGAGGTCCCAGCCATCTCAAAAAAATGATATAATAATAGTAATAATAATAATAATAATAATAATAATGATAATTTTATTTAGCAAAAGCAACTTTCAAATATCAAGGTGCTTTACAAAATAATTAAATGGAGATGATAAAACAATAAATACAGTATAAAAACAAACAAAGTCCAACAGGGTTCATTTACTAAGTGCCATCAAAGGCCTGACACCATAAGTACATTTTTAACACTTGCTTACAGCCTCCCACTGTCGTGTACTCCTGCAGCTGTCGGGGTAGAGAATTCCAGAGGGTAGGGGCAACGTACATAAATGCACGAGCCTCAGATGACTTCAGAGACACCCTTGGGATCTCTAGCAACCTCTCGCCAGCCGAACGGAGCTGTCACTGGGGGTGATATGGAATCAGAAGCTCTTTCAAGTAGTTAGGGTCAAGTCCATGTAGGGCTTTGTTGGTCAGTAAACAAACCTTAAAGGTGATCCGCCACTGAATCGGCAGCCAGTGCAGACTGCGCAAAACAGGAGTAATAGGAGATGTTCGAGAAATTCCCATCAACAAATGCACTGCCGCATTCTACACTAGCTGCAAGTGGTGGATATCAACCCCAGTAAGCTCTAAGTATAGAAAGTTGTAGTAATCAAGGCGCAAGGTCACAAAGGCATGGACAAATGTAGGTAGGTCTCCAGAAGAAATGAGGTGCTTGATCCTGGCGATGTTCCTAAGATGGTAAAAGGAAGACTTGACAACTGCTGACACCTGAGATTGTAAGGTTAGCCCATCATCAAGCACCACCCCCAGGTCCCGCACCTGTTCAGAGGAAAGAATCTGGGCACCCCCTAGATAAATTCCAGAGAGCTGACTAGTCCTCAACCCCACTATCTGGTGACCCAACTCCACCACCGTCATGTCCGTCTTCACCACATTCAACTGTAGCCAGCCTGAATTCTTCTAGTCCTGGATTTTCACAAGGCAGCTGTTAAATATCTAGAAAGCACTATCCTGGTCGGGTGCAAAAGACAGGTAGAGCTGGGTATCATCAACATAGCAGTGAAACCTCAGCCCATACCATCTTACAATGCTTCCAAGAGGCAGCATATACACTGCAAACAACATGGGGGAAGCACTGAGCCCTGAGGTACTCCACAAGACAGAGAGAATGGGACCGAGGAAAAAAACCCAGACACCACTTTCTGGGTTCTGCCAGTGAGAAAAGATGTAAACCACCTGAGAACCATATGTGTCAGGCCACAGATGGACCTCAGACACCCAAGCAATACCCCATGGTCCACAGTGTCAAAAGCTGAGGAGAGATCAAGGACCACCAGAATAGTATGGCTTCTCTGATCTCTCGCCATCAGGAGATCATTGAGCATCCAAACCGGCAGAGTCTCGGAAATATGAATCTTCCAAAAACCAGACTGGAAATGTTCATAGATGTTATGAATGATCAAGTGGTTCTCCAGTTGTACCGCCACTACTTTCTCAATAACCTTCCCTATAAAAGGGAGGTTAGAAATTGGTCTGTGGTTAGCCAGAGAGTCAGGGTCCAAAGAAGCTTTCTTCAGGAGATGCGTTACCAACGCCTCCTTCAGGGAGCTTAGAAACTCACCTGAATCAATGGAGCACTGGACTATCTGAACCAGGATCGGGCCAGTGATGTCACAACATCTCATAGTCAGGGAGGTTGGACCCAGATCCATACTACAGCATGTAGGGTGCATATTCTGGACAATCTGCATGACATCCACAAACTCTGGCAGGTGAAAGGAACTCCAGAAAACATGAGGTGAGGTGATCAAGCACTGATCAACGGCATCCCTTATAAAGCAAGTCATGAGAATCTCTGACCTGATGTCAGCCACCTTATTCTCAAAGAATTGAGCAAGCTCATCACAGGTCTTCGGAACTGTAGACAGGTTGTGTTGCACAACATGTCCACAGTCCAGAAGAGCTGAGCTGGTCGGTTCTGAGCGTCAGTAATCTCCCCGGACAGGAATTCTGCCTTCTTATAGGAGATCACTGATTAGTATGGCCTGGTAGTGCTCTTCCAACCTAAGGTGGTCAACCTCCAGGCCAGATTTTCACCTACATCGCTCTAACCTATGTCCAAGTTGCTGCAACTCCCTCAAGGATCCATCAAACCATGGGGCCTGAGGGTAAAAGAGGATAGGATGAACACAGAGAGGAGCAATCAGGTCCAGGGCTGTAGAAATGGCCTTATTATAGGCCAACACTAAGGCCTCAGGACTCATGTGCTAGCCACAGGAATCTCTGAGAGGTCAATTACTGCCACCAGACCTTCGGATCTCACCTCCCATAAAGGGCAGTAACTGACCATCTCCACAGGGGCAGGCCTACTGAAGGGGGGGCCAAAGTTGAACCTCACAGTGTACTGATCGGACCATCCAACAGGTTCCACCCCCACATTAGAGGCCTCCATCCCCAGGAGGAAAACCAAGTCAAGAGAGTGACTGTGCCGATGGGTGGCAGAGGTAACAATCTGTGTAAGGCTCAGTGATGTCATCAACTGGAGGAAGTGCTATCCAAATTGAGAGAGTTCGTCATTGACCCAGGAATTAAAGTCGCCCAGAACCATCAATCTAGGCAACTCCAGCACCATGTCGATGACGAAATCTGCTACTTCCTACAGGAATCACTTCTCGTTCCCTGGTGGATGGTAGACAAGAGCTATCCTGCAACCCACACCTGCCAAAATGGTACAAGCCAAGGATTTGGCCTCCCCAACTGGTACACTCGTAAGGCCCAACTCAGTCCTAAAAAAGACCACTACCCCCCTGTTGTCCAATCTTGAGCAGTGAATCAGCAAATACCCAGCTGGAGTTGCAGCTTCCAATATGGGGCCAGCATTTTCATCCAGCCAGGTCTCAGTAATGCAAGCCAGGTCAGTAGTCCCAACAAGATCTGCAATAATTGCAGTCTTGTTTTTAATTGATCTGGCATTGCATAACACCACTCGAGTTGGACAGGTTTCAGGGGCTGCCCCGGCTGCTTGCCCACCAAAAATGATGGTGCCCTTGGGTATGGGGACTAGACATGGTGTACCATATTCCAGGCTCCATTTCACCCCAGGGTGTCTTCTAGACCTAACTACCCTGATGTGAGAGTTCCACTCATTCATCCTCTGATGTCCACGCCCCAACCACCCCCCTCCTACTAGCAATACCCAGCACCCAACAGTGCTGGTAGGTTGATAGCATCAATGGGGGAGGAATGGATGGAGGGAATGGAGGACAGAGGATGAATAGTGCATGACCAAAAAGGGAGACTTACACATCATGCAAGCTAAACACAGGCAAATTACACAACACTGAAGTACCTAATCCAAAGAACCACAACAGAACAAAGAATAACATCCAAAACCCTCCCCCAAAACAGATAAAATACTATAAAATCATAACCTACCCCTACACAGCAAGGATACCCAAACCCAAAACTCAACATATGAGAAACATAAACCAAAAAAAAAAAAATCAACCAAATAATAAAGAAAACTGCAGCAAACCCCTCTCATTGAAATGTGGCACACAGTATGACCCCCCAGGTCCTCTTACAACCTGGAAATAAGAGAAGTCAGCCAAATCTGGTTACCCAGAGTTAAAAGATCCAAAGTCAGAATGAAAATCCAGAACAGAAAAGTCTTCTTTAAGCTTAAACAAAAAATAAATGAAAAGTGGATGCCCAGGTCCTCTCACCACTGGGGAAACCACAGAAGGACACTCTCACTGTCCAAATACAAAGATGATTTATGAGTCCAGGCTGAGTCATGCAGAAAGTCAAGGGAGTGTAGGTAATCCACAGAAGATCCAGATTCCATGCAGGATGAGCCAAAAGAATCCAGTCTACTACAGGCAGCATGCACGGGCTCACCAGGCTCTGCTCCCAGTGGCCGCAACCAGAAATAAATGCTGGATCACCTCAATACCTGGGGAATTGCTAGGCCATAACCAAACCCCAGGAATCTAGGGAGCAATAGACTCGTCGGCCAGTTCCCTGGTTGATATACAGCCCAGTCCCCTGTGTCACAGCAAATCCAGCCATTGTATACCAGCAGAGTCAGACCCACCCAAGCCGCCACTAGCAGACAACCCAGCAAGAAAAATATGAATCTCTACACCCAGTCTATATCAACATTCAAAAAGGAAAATACATCATGTGGCACAATAATCAGATTTGGCTAGTTCATCTGGATCAGTCACCAGAAGTATCCACTGTAGAGCACAGTATGTACTACAGCTTCACACAAGCTGTTCTCATGCCTTCTCCTTAAAAATCCAGGTCACTTCAGAAAAGGCATGCCTCACAGTTCAAACAGCCAAATTTGGCCAGTCCATCCAAAATCTCTACCAGGGAAGTCCGCTACAAGGTGAAGTACAGAGATTGGGTGAAGACAGTACAGAGAAAGGCAACCAAAATGGTGCATGGCCTGCACCAGAAGCACTATGGGGAAAGACTCAGGGAGTTAAATATGTACTCTCTAAAGGAAAGGAGGGAAAGTGGAGACATGATAGCAGCATTCAAATACTTCAAAGGTATCTGTAAGGTACAGGAAGGTTAAATTCTGCTGAGAAAGAGATGTTCAAGGACAAGGGAGCATGATATGTAGCTGGAAGGGGGGAGACTTATAGGGGATGTGAGGAAATACTTCTTTACAGAGAGGGCAGTGGACACCTGGAACAGCCTTCCAACAGAGGTAATGGGTACCAAAATGGAAGCAGGTTTCAAATATGCATGGGATACACATAATGGGACCTTGGTAACAGGGCTGGTGCGGGCGGGGGGGTTAAGGCTGAAGATCAGTTATGGTCCATGACAACACAGTAGGTAGGGACCTTTGAGCAAACTAGGTGGGCCAGCAGGTCCTTTTCTGCCAACAGCTTCTATGTTCAACGTTAAACTAATTGACTTTATATTCTTTATGCTTCTCTGCTCTTGATGTTACTATGATCCCTACTTGTTGTTGCTGTTGCAATCATTTGTTCTGGAGGTCCCAGCCATTTCAGAAAATATATAGATTGGGTGAAGGCAGTACAGAGAAAGGCAACCAAAATGGTGCATGGCCTGCACCAGAAGCACTATGGGGAAGACTCGGGGAGTTAAATACGTACTGTCTAGAGGAAAAGAGGTAAAGGGAAGACATGATAGAAGCATTCAAATACCTCAAAGGTATCAATAATGTACAGGAAGGTTCAATTCTGCTGAGAAAGAGATGTTCAAGGACAAGGGGGCAGAATATGTAACTGGAATGGAGGAGACTTAGAGGGGTTGTGAGGAAATACTTCTTTACAGAGAGGGCAGTGGACACCTGGAACAGCCTACCAGAAGAGGTAATTGGTACCAAAATGGTAACAGATTTCAAACATGCATGTGATATGCATAAGGGGACCTTGGTTACAGGGCTGGAGTGTGTGGGGGTGGTGGGTTTTGGCAGAGATCAGTTATGATCCATTGCAGCACAGTAGGTAGGGACCTTAGGACAGACTAGGTGGGCCAGGAGTTCCTTTTCTGCCAACAGTTTCTATGTTCAAAGTTAAACTAATTGACTTTATATTCTTTATGCTTCTCTGTTCTTGATGTTACTATGATCCCTATTTGCTGTTGCTGTTGCAATCGTTTGTTCTGGAGGTCCCAGCCATTTCAGAAAAGGTGTAGATTGGGTGAAGGCAGTACAGAGAAAGGCAACCAAAATGGTGCATGGCCTGCACCAGGAGCACTATGGGGAAAGACTCAGGGAGTTAAATATGTACTCTCCAGATGAAAAGAGTGAAAGGGGAGACATGATAGAAGCATTCAAATACCTCAAAGTTATCAATAATGTACAGGAAGGTTCAATTCTGCTGAGAAAGAGATGTTCAAGGACAAAGGGGCATGATATATAGCTGGAATGGGGGAGACTTAGAGGGGATGTGAGGAAATACTTCTTTACAGAGAGAGCAGTGGACACCTGGAACAGCCTACCAGCAGAGATAATGGATACTGACATGGAAACAGGTTTCAAACATGCATGGGATACACATAAGGGGACCTTAGTAACAGGGCTGGTGCAGGCGGGGGGGGGGTTAAGGCTGAAGAACAGTTATGGTCCATTGCAGCACAGTAGGTAGGGACCTTAGGACAGACTAGGTGGGCCAGGAGGTCCTTTTCTGCCAACACCTTCTAAGTTCAATGTTAAAGGGAAACACTGGAAAATGCACTGCTTTATCCAGGTACTACAAAGATGCCTGATTAGCGCTTTTAGACAGTATTTTTTTTAATGCCCACCAATTGCTTTTTCCATGATTTAAACAGTGGCCTTCAACTTTCACTTTCTATTGCTGGTGGCCATCATTTCATGAGTAGCAGTGAACTTCCTCAGCTCATTTCATGCTAATATGTCTAGCCAATCAATAGCAGAGGTCAAACAGGTATATTACCATAAAGTGAGCTCAGGAAGCTTACTGCTGCTCATGAGATGGTGGCTGCCAGCAACAGAAAGAGGAAGTTGTGGGTAGCTGTTTTATATAATTAAAAAACATTGTTACTGACTGATAGCACTAACTGAGATTTTCTGTAGTGTCTGTGGAAAGCTATGTCTTTTCTAGTGTTTTACTTTAAACTAATTTTTTTAAATATTTTTTAGTGATGTTTCTTTATATCATATCTTTGGTACAATAAATATGTTCCATTGTCTATAACCCAAAGGATACAAATAATCTTCCAAGATATCAAAAATGAATTACAATAATAAATCTAAAAAGTCATCATCTCACCCCTCCCCCCCGTATCAAGATCTTAACAAAGCGGGGAATATACTCTTCAACTCATTTCAAGCAGTATCTAAAATGTCCTTAATATTTTCACAGCTGTGCCACAGTTTTTCAAAATCTATTGTTTCTCTTAACAACGTCCGCCATTCACTTATAAAGTTACTCAGGAGGGAGTGGCTTTTCCAATGCTTGAAAATGAATCTTTTTGTTGCTGTGGAGACCAGAAATAATACTTTCCTTTGATTTGTACTTAAATCACATTTATCTGATAAATTAAATGAGAGTATTTTTAGGTTACACTATATATGACTTCATATAAATTTAGAAACTTGGGTGGGGTGGCAGTAACATCCCACAGTTTTAATATTTCTGGACATTGCCAAAGGCAATGAAATAGATTTGCTTTTTCTCCTCAGTTATGCCAACATTCACTCTTATAATTTTGATTTATTTTATTGAGTAACATAGGCATTATAGACACTCTATTATTTATCTTTTGTTGAATAGTTTTATTGTTTCCTGCACATATACCTTTGTTTGCATATATTCTTATTTTTTTCCATTCCTGATTTGTTAATGTAAACCCCATTTCTCTTTCCCATTCCAAATGTATTGCTGATTGGGTATCATCTGCAGTAAGTAGCATTTTATTACGGAATTTAGCTAAAAGTTTCTTGTTTGTAGATCCTATATATTTTTCCTGATCACTAAGTTCCTTTGTATAATGTTTGACTGGATTTCCATAAAAATAATTAATTTGAAATAGCTTTTCTCGCAACGCTCTGTACAAGAAGTAATTGGCCTGATGGTTATTTCCTGTTAATTCTCTAAATTTAACATATTGTATTAGACTTCCTTCATATAATAAATCTTTCCATGCCCTAATACCTACTGTACCTAAAAATCTTATTGCAGCATTTGCAATATTGAGTTCATTTTTTTGTAAAGAAATTTTCCCATCTAACAATGGGTTATTACTAAAGCCCGTTTTCTTTTTTTCCAATGTTAAATAATTAACCCAAGAGTTTAAAATATTATTCTTCTTAGCTTCATTATAATTAGTTAAAAATAATAGCTCTGCCATATCAATAGATGATTTATTGGCTCTTTTTGCCATTTGTACTATTTCGTGTTCTTGCTTAGGAAAAAAAAGGCCCATCCCCATAGATTCACCATTATATTACTAAGATTATAAATTAGTGGATCTGGACAGCCCATCCATCCAAAGTTCCTGGGCATTATTAAATAGCTCCATGCAATTTTAGGGTTCCCTCCTTTCCACAAGAATTGTTTAAAGCATTGCTTTACTTCTGAGAACCATTTGAAATTAGGGACACCTATAAAGTTCTGCAAAACAAATATTAAATTAGGAAGCACCATCATTTTTAAAACCTCAACCTGTCCCCACAAAGAGATTGAAAGATTCTGGTAGGCAGCCAAGCTATTACTTTTTTTTTCATATTCCCAAAGTTAACACACATATTTTTTCCAAATTGTTAGTCCAAACCATTCCCACATATTTTAATTTATCTGTTTTGGCAAATATACTAAGGTTGGAATTGTGCTTATATATAGGTCCCAGTGTAATATAAAATAGCTTGGATTTATTCTGGTTCATTTTTAACCAGAAAAGCTAGAAAATCTTTCAATCTCCAATATCATAGCAGGCACTAATACTGCAATATTATGAAAATATAGCAAAGTATCATCTGCAAATGCACTTACTTTAAATTCTTGTTCATTCAACCTAACCCCATTTATGTTTGAATTAACTCAAAAGCTTCCAATAATGGTTCTATAGCCAATATAAACAGGTGGAAAAGGGGGCACCCCTGCCTTACACCATTCTTCATTTGTAAATCAGGTGTTAACATCCCATTAATTATAAAACTAACCACAGGAGCTCTATATCACTGTTGGATCAAACTAAAAATAGATTTTGATAAGCCCCAGAATTCTAATACCTTAATCATATATCTCTTGTTATTTAAATCGAAAGCTTTACTAACATCAATTGATAAAAGCAAAATAATGTTCGGTAGTTGTACAAATCAAAATAGATATTGGATGCTTTTAAGGATATCTGCCATTTTCCTCCCTGGAATAAATCCACATTGATCTTTATGAATAACTTTTGTAATTTCTTTAATTAGTGTCTTTGCCACTATTTTACTAATGATTTTATAATCCATATTTAATAAGGCTATAGGTCTATATCCCTCTGGTGAGTCCTTTGGTTTACCTTCCTTTTAAATTAAAACAATTTTTGTTTGGTTCATTGTGTTAGGCAAGTTTGATTTATCTTCTTGCACTTTCTGGATCATTAATAATAACCATGGACTAAGTTCATCATTAAATGCTTGAAAAAAATTCACTTGTGAAACCATCCATATCAGGGCTTTTATTACCAGGTAATAATTGTATTGTTTCCCTAATCTCATTTAATGCGAACTCTAAATCCTGTAGAGTCATTTTTGGGAGCTGTAATTTCTGTAAATAGTCCTGTAATGCTTCCATATTCATATTATCTGGCCTTTGATAGATTCCTCTATAAAACTGGAGAATTATCTCCTGCAAACCTGTTATCTCCAATATTATTTCACCTTGATTATTTTTTAAGTGAATAATCAAATTCTGTTTTTGTTTTTTAATTAAATTAGCTAATAACTTACCTGTTTTATCACCCTGTATATACCGTGCACATTTAACATTTTTTAATATGCTTCTCAGTTTCCTGATAAACCGAATTTTGAAGTGTGTTTTTAACAGAAATCCATTCCTCAGTATACCTGTTAGGTTCTTTTATAACCGATTTATCTAATTCCTTTAATCTTTCCTTTAATTTAGCTTCCTCTTTAGTCTCCAGGTTTTTTCTTCCATATTTGGTATGAAATACATACCCCTCTTAATACAGCTTTCATTGGGTCCCATAGGGATGCAATTTATCATTGTCTCGAGTAACTATAGAAAATAAATTCTTCAATTGTTTGTTGTCTTTCTACTCTAAAAGCCTCTTCCCTTAAGAGGGTATTATCAAATCTCCACTGTTTGGTTTTTTCTAAGATCTATCTGAGTAAGATTTAAATTAACTTTAATCAATGCATGGTCAGAGATAAATATTGATCTTATTGAACTCCTATCAAAATATGGTAGCATAGTTTTAGAAATCAAAATATAATTGATTCTAGTAGCCACATTATTTTTTTATCATAATGTGTGTATTCTTTTTTCCGCAGGGTGGTTTACTCTCCATATATCAACTAAATCATGAGTTTGTAAAAAAGGTAATAACATGCTAGTAATTTTCTTTCTATGGTAATGGCATTTGATGACTTATCCAATCTTGAATGTAATAAACCATTAAGGTCTCCCATAAGGATAATATTCTGGGCTCTAAGGGATATTAATCCTTCTGTTATTTTTTCAGTAAAAAGATGATAATCCACAAATGGTCCATAAATTGAGCCTTCTATAACATCTACTTGGTTAATAGTTATATTCATTAAACATATCCTACCCTGATCATATGTTCAATTATCTTGAAAGGTAATATTCAAGTTTTTCCTAAATAATAATGAAACCCAAGCACTTTTATTTGCTCCCATTGAGAAAAAGGTTTGATGTACCAGTTTATTTTTAATTTTTTAGATTCTAGGATAGACAGATGAGTTTTCTGTAAGGCTACTATATCTACTTGTAAATTATTAATATATGTAAGAGTGCTTAATTGGTGAGTTTAAACCATTAACATTTAAAGTGGCACATAAAATATATGTTTTAACCATAAGTATAACTGAAAAACCTATAAACTATAATAGCTTAGAATCTATAATTAACAAAAGTACCATTTCCCCCTCACAAATCCTTCCCTCCTCATAAGACCTCCCCCCCAAAAAAATGAACAAAAAAGCCCAAGTAAACATTACTTGGCAACAAATGGTTGCCCACCATGATCATGTAAATAGTCTGTCCTCTAGAGGACACTTATGAACCTCTCTAAATAACATTATTTGAGCTGAAGCCAAAAGATAAAAAAAAAGAGAATATTGTTCAATTAAACATATCCAGGAATTTGACTTTTAAACAGTTTGTTGTGTCTTCCACTGTTGAAAACACCATCCTCTCTCCATCCAGTTTGACCTGTAGTTTCGCTGGAAAAAAGAAAGATATTCGCACCCCTTTGTCCCATAACTTCGCTCTCACCCAATTAAATTTTTTTATGCTCTTCCATAATTTCTACTGGTAGATCATGATAAATAGCAATATTACTTCCCGTTAGTTGAATCCTTCATTTTTTATACACCTGATTCATCAGATTATCCTTATCTTGAGACCTCATGAATTTCATCACAATTGGCTTTCGGGGGTTGCCATCATCTGGTTTCTGTCTTAAAGCTCTATGTACCTGATCTACTTCTATTGGAACCTCAGCAGTGTCTATCTCCAAATTAGCAGTGGCCACTTTCTGAAAGGTCTCTCTGACTGTACTAGTTGCATCCCAAGACTTGGGCACCCCTGCTATTCTTATATTCTTCCTCCTTGATCTAGACTCATAATCAATTTGTTTCTTTTGCAAGACTTTATGTTGGGATTCTATTGCTTTCATTTGTCTGGAGATTGGAGTAAAAAGATCTTCTAACTCTGATATTTTCTTTTGGTTCTTTTGGGCTAGAGCTGAGAGAGTTTAGTTCTCTGCTAAAAAACATTTATTGAGGCTTGCGTGGCATTGACACGCTGTGCCAGTACTATTAACTGATTGAGTTTGACATCAACACTTTGAATTTGTTAAATCAGAAATGCTGCCCAACTTGGAACATTCTCTTGTATCACGTTTGTTCCAGAACACTGGCTAGTGGGAGCATTCTTCCTCCTTCCTCCTTCCCTGAATAATATGATCTCCCAAGTTAGCCATATTCAGTTACTTTCCAATATCAATTGTTTTATAGCATTGTTTAGAGGCCAACTCATGGAAGAAAATAATGTGTTACTTATATGTTCTCCAACTTGAGATGGGTTTTCTGTGTGCTCTTGTATGGGTTGTAGGGAGATTATACTTGGATCCATTGATAAATCTTGTAGAAACAATTTCATTCTAGCTTGCATGTTTGGCCTAAATTTGAGCGTTAGTTAATTCCGGGGGGTCGGCCTGCGGTGCTTTAACACTGCTATTCAATTCACACTTTTGTTTACCTCAGTTGGTTTGTTTTAACCCTCTAGTCGGCTCCGAGTTAACACCACCTTCTGTTCTCATTATATCTAGTAGATTTCCTTCACTTGCTTCTCTCAGAATACACTGACTTGCACAGATCCATCTAGGCCTTGCTGGCTGGACATGCCATCTTCCACTGCTACATTGACTAAACCAGGCTGTCATCGTGCACCCACCTCCTCTTCATAGTTGGCTTCTCTCCGGTCATCAGATAAGCAAGCATCCAACGCCTTAAGGGATTCCTCTGACTCCTCCTCTGTCTCTTCCCTGGGACACCATGAATCCTCTGGGCTCAATTACTGTCCACCCCTCGAGGTTGAAGGTAAATCAGGTGAGGTCTTTTCTTGGCTTACCAGATTTTTGGCTAACTCAGGCTTTTGCATTTTATAAACCACAGTGAAATCTCTCAGCAGATCAGATTCACTCCCTTCCATAGCTCTTGTTGTTTTTTGAGCAAACCATGAAGATGCAAATAATTTGGGTGTAAATATTTCAAAGGGCTTATCTACATTTCTAATATTTCTGGTACCAATCTTTTTAGCAGCAGGCTTTTTAAAGCCTTTCTTTGTAGGAGTCATCATCCATGAGTCAAAAACATTTTTTCTCTTTCTTGACTGCCCTTGCTTCAGAAATCCATTAAATTGCAACATATATAGACAAATCATTTTACAAGCAAACAAAAAAACCTGTAATCAAAGTAAACTGCTAGAATCTTTTTTTGGCCTCAGCTTGGTTTAATAAGTTGGCATCTACACACCTATAGTGTCGAGGGCAGACTGACAGCCAGTAACTCAAGCTCCTCCCATCTCTGGTGCACTCCCCCACAACCCTATTCCTTTAAACTAATTGACTTTATATTCTTTATGCTTCTCTTTTCTTGATGGTATTATGATCCCTATTTGCTGTTGCTGCTGCAGTCATTTGTTCTGGAGATCCCAGCCATCTCAGAAAAGATATAGATTGGGTGAAGGCAGTACAGAGGAGGGCAACCAAAATGGTGAATGGCCTGCATCAGAAGCACTAAGGGGAAAGAATCAGGGAGTTAAATATGTACTGTCTAGAGGAAAAGAGGGAAAGGGGAGACATGATAGAAGCATTCAAATACCTGAAAGGTATCAATAAAGTACAGGAAGCTTAAATTCTGCTGAGAAAGAGATTTTCAAGGACAAGGGGGCATGATATGTTGCTGGAAGGGTAAGACTTATAGAAAATGTGAGAAAATACTTCTTTACAGAGAGGGCAGTGGACACCTGGAACAGCAATGGGTACTGTAATAGTAACAGGTTTCAAACATGCATGTGATATACATAAGGGGACCTTGGTAACAGGGCTGGTGGGTGAAGGGGTGTTAAGGCTGAAGATAAATTATGGTCCATGGCAGCCCAGTAGGTAGGGACCTTATGGCAGACTAGGTGGATCAGGAGGTCCTTTTCTGCCAACAGCTTGTATGTTCATTGTTAAACTAATTGACTTTATAATCTTTATGCTTCTCTTTTCTTGGTGTTACTATGATCCCTATTTGCTGTTGCAATCATTTATTCTGGAGGCCACAGCCATCATAGAAAAGATATAGATTGGGTGAAGGCAGTACAGAGAAGGGCAATCAAAATGGTGCATGGCCTGCACCAGAAACACTATGGGAAAAGACTCAGGGAGTTAAATATGTACTCTGTAGAGGAAAGGAGGGAAAGGGTAGACATTATAGAAGCATTCAAAAATCTCAAAGGTATCATTAATGTACAGAAAGATTAAATTCTGCTGAGAAAGAGATGTTCAAGGACAAGAGGGCATGATATGTAGCTGGAAGGGAAGACTTAGAGGGATGCAAGGAAATACTTCTTTACAGAGAGCAGTGGACACCTGGAACAGCCTGTCTGCAGAGATAATGAGTACAAAATAGTAACATGTTTCAAACATGCATATGATACACATAAGGGGACCTTGGTAACAGGGCTGGTGCATGTGGGAGGGAATAAGGCTAGAGATCAATTACGGTCCATGGAAGCACAGTAGGTAGGGACCTTAGGACACACTAGGTGGGCCAGGAGGTCTTTTTCTGCCAACAGCTTTTACATTCATTGTTAAACTTATTGACTTAATATTGGTTATGCTTCTCTTTTCTTGATATTACTATGATCCCTATTTGCTGTTGTTGTTGCAATCATTTGTTCTGGAGGTCCCAGCCATCTCAGACAATATATAGATTGGGTGAAGGCAGTACAGAGAAGCAACAAAATGGTGCATGACCTGCATCAGAAACACTATGGGGAAAGATTCAGGGTGTTAAATACGTACTCTCTAGAGGAAAGGAGGAATGGGAGTCATGATAGAAACATTCAAATACCTCAAAAGTATCAATAAGGTACATGAAGGTTCAATTCTGCAGAGAAAGAGATGTTCAAGGACAAGGGAGCATGCTGTCTAGGGGAAGGAGGAGGCGTATAGGAGAGCAAAAGAAATACTTCTTTACAGAGAGGGTGGTGGACACCTGGAACAGCCTTCCAGCAGAGATAATGTGTACTGAAATGGTAACAGATTTTAAACATACATGGGATACTCATATGGGGACCTTGGTAAAAGAGCTGTTGTGGGGGGTTTAAGGCTGGAGATCAGTTATGGTCCACAGGAGCACAGTAGGTAGGGCCTTAGGGCAGACTTGGTGGGCCAGGATGTCCTTTTCTGCCAACAGCTTCTATGTTTCTATGTTAGTAAGGCTGGTACATGAGCATTATACATTCATGCTGACATCAACTGTAAGATATTAAATATAAAGTCTATGGTACTAATAACACAATGCCATTAACAAGTACTGTTCAAATATTCAAAATACTCGGAATCAACCTATTGTCAGTTTAAATCAAAAATATGTATCTCTATAGAAGTCAGGACCATAAAGAAAAGAGAGAAAAAAGGAAACAAACACAGAAGGAAAAGTGTGCATAAAATAAACCAAAGTGTGTGTGTGTGTGTGGGGGTAATATGTATAAAGCAAGTGAGAAGCACTGAAATCAATTTTTGTTATACTTGTGAAAGGATGAAAGCTCAAGTAAAATATAGGTCCTAAATATACAAAACAGTTGAAAAGCATAAAAAGGAAAGGGTCCTAGATGCTGCAGAAAAGAACAAAACAACCAAAAAATCAAAGAAACTGACTGGCATAAAATTTAAACAACAAAACACTGAATGACATTTTGCAGATTATAAAGGGCAACACATTACCATTTGTAATAGTTACATTATAAGGATCAAGGAATATAACAGCAAATGATGAGAAGAAAGATTGCTAAACGGGATGTGAAGAATGTTACTCAACAACAAAAAGCTAAACATGCAATAAAATATCTGAAAACAAAAGCCATGACATAACCACATGGTCTGAATATTAAACATTTTAAAAGAAACATAAAAGCAAAAGTAACCATTTCAAAATGAAAATGGAACTCAAACTTACAACAGATGTAGACAAAAGCAACTGTCAGCAATTGTGCAAATACATTAATAGCCTAAACAGAAAAAAAGAATATAAGTGATATTAATATTAAAGTGGAAATAGTAAACAAATCCAATTGAGATAGCAAACTAATGTAATGATATTTATGTTTCATATTCAAACTCAATCACAACTCAGTTCCTGCCCTGTACATTACCAAGAATGCCAACAAAATTAATATAAATACAGACAATATACTGAAAAAAATTCAGAATAAAAATCAGAGTGCAAAGCTTCCACTAAAATGCTGAAATGAAATGCTGGATAATCCATAGCCAGGCACCCTTCAAAATATTTTTTTCAAATTAATAAATACAGATTCCGGGTAAATTTCTAGAATCACTACTTAAAGATATAAGTTAGCCACATGTTTAACAGTGATTTCAGTGACAGAGAGCAACAGGATTCAGAAAGAGACAATCATGTACAACAAATGTAATCTGTCTCTATGAAAACGTGACCTAGTTCTTGGATAACAATGTCTCAACAGACGTAATTTCTGTTATAACTTTACAAAACATCTGCCACTGTACCACATTTGGCAGTCATTGAAAAAATGTCTTCCCTAGCAATTCATTCCTGTATTATAAACAGTAGAGCCCAAACCAGTCAAACCATATGAAGATTCATCACTGTAAGCCTAGTGTATTATGCAGATTGCGATCGTAACTCTTGTATGGTAAGTTAGTGCATCTGGACTTATTTGCTGCATATGCATCTCAATTGCTATGGGCTTCTTGATCATATTCACCCTTCCTCAAGCCAAGCTAGCTATGATATGTCTTACAACTCCTGCTAGGTGATATAATGTTAGCTTATGTTTTACTGCGGCAAGCTGCTATGTTCAACAAGAAGTTAAAATTTTAAAAATACAGTGATGTGGACTGAGAAGCAGCTTGTGCAGGTGAATCATCATGCTAGCCTAGATATTTCCAAGTTGCATTCAGTAAGCCTAACCAGTGGGAGCAGAAGGGGAGAAAGATACAGATTAAAAATAGAACCATTTAACTCATTTGTGATTTAAAGTTACATTATGGAAATGTGGCCTGCAGAACTGGACACTGTATTCCAAATGAGACTTCACCAGTGATCTGCACAGTGGCATCACCACCTCCTTCCTTCTGCTGGTGATACCTCTCCCTATCCACCCCAGCATCCCACTGGCTCACCCCACAGCCTTGGTACATTGTTTAGCCACCTTTAAACTATCCAATATGATTATCCCCAAATCCCCTTCTTGTTTGGTGACCATCAGTTTCTTCCCCCCACTGTAATTCTCCCCGGGTTCCTGCAACCCAAATGCATGATTTTGCACTTTTGCATTTAATCTCAGCTGCTATAGTTGGACTATTTCTCCAGTTTACCTTGGTCCTCCTCATTTTTTCCACCCTGTTGCAGATCTTAGTGTCATTCGCAAAGAGGCACACTTTCCCTCCAGCTACTCCACAATTATGAAGACATTAAACAGGACTTGCCCAGGACTGATCCTTGTGGCACCCCTGCTGGTCACACTCCTTTCCTTAGATTGAGCACGATTTACCATGGCTCTCTATTTTTATTATTAAACCAGTTCCTAACCTAGTTTACCACCTTGTGACCCACTTGTTCACAAGTCATATGTGGAACGTTATCGCTGACCTTACTAAATACAATTCATGTTTATGTATATGTTTAGCCCATGTAACACCTTTATCTAGTTAATGCATTTGCAGCTGTAGTGACTCTGCTAGAACCTAAAGATCTGCCTGCCCCTTCCCCATTGACAGAATGCTTGCTAGAATGTCTTCCTAAAGAGCCATAGAGGCTGGAGTGCACATGGGAGAATGTACAGCACGCTATAGATGTCTTGAAGGGAACATAAACAATGTTGTTCAATTTTGAAATTCATAAGTGTAAATTAGGGCATGAGTGCAGTATTTTACTATCCCAATTTATTAGTGTAAATTAGCGTGTATGTGAAGTCTGTTTTATTATCCCAGTGTATTGTGGCTTACTTGAACTGTGATTTATATTGAAATCCATGTCAGATCCTGCATTTGTTATATGGTATCCTGTGTTATAGACTAAGTTTAAAAGCAGCAGTGCATGTTAAATTGACAACTTGTTTTAGTCAAGCATTTTCTCATGCCCCATCTCACCCAATGGCATCCTTTGTCCCATCATAAATTTTCTTATAGACTTATCAGCTGGCATGTCTTGTAATTCAGTTTTGTTAGGTGCTGTCTGTATTTTAATTTTATGCTGATGACTGAAACCTTCTCTTTAACTGTGGCAAAATATTTGTTTGAACTCTTTCTTTGTTCCCCTTCCTTAGTAGAAGTGGATGAACAGCTTTGACAAAAACAATCTTCAAAGTTCATTTAAGTTTTTTTTGTCAGCTGTTCTACTAGACATAAGTCCAGCAGGTAATCATCTTTCATTTTCTTGGTCAGAACAATAGCAATATCGGATCTCACAGAGGATTTTTTATCCCAATACTATCTAAACTGTTTTTGACTCACTACACACAGTTTATAACCAGGTTGTCTTATGTGGTGATGGCAAATATGCAGTGTTTGTATGTTGGCCAGCTGAGGTCTACAAGAAGCAGGTAACAGTGATATCAGCTCTGCCAATGTCACCATATTCCACTTCTCTGTAGTCTTCATCTCAATTGACTATGTTGGATTCTTATACTGCTTAGTAATTAAAAAATGAATATTGTGCAGTGAAAAGGCTGCATTAACATGAGGCATAAATAAGGGGAAAAAAGGACTATTTCAAAACAAACAGAACACAATATACTAGGGTAATTAAAAATACTTCACACGTGCCTAAAGTTGCAATCATATTAAATAATGTAAACATGATAACAACATTTTTTATGTTTCTTTTAAGGCTGCTAGATTTAGTCAGGACAGACTGGATTAGTTCAACATGTCTACCGGAACCAGATGAGACAATTTACATATTACTACTGCAGTCACTATGTGGTTTAATTGCTGTGCACTTCACAATAATTATGGTAGTCATGCATGTATATATCTACCTCAGGTCATCACTAACAGCACATTTATGTGGCCTTAGTGAGCCAGTCAGTAATGCTGTTGGTGGCACCATATTATTCTGGCCCAAATCTGGCTACTTACATTCGACAATAGGGGAACATTATTTTTGTCCTGATTGGACTATTTACCTCAGATCTCTCTCTCCCCAAAAAATAATGTCTATGCCTTCTTTCCTTCCCCAAAAACTCCCCTGTGTGGCCAGCTGTCCACCAGGCTGCCCCTGCCAGGACTTGTATTATCTATACATGATTGGCTCTAGTCTTTTATTTTGGATATCTATGAGAATGGAGTAATAGTTTTTTATTTTTTATCATTTGTTTGCCACCTGCCACCCCTGGGCCCAGTGGCACTAGCTCAGCCCCATTCACAATCTTCTCATGGACTTACTGGTTAACCACCACTTACACAGGAACTTGTAGATGGGTTGCCTGCTGTGTTGGTCAGGCAGTGTCTGCAGAATATGCTGGGGGACAGGTGTATCTGGGGCATTTCCATCCTTCAGTTTCTTCCCCTGGGCATCACCATGTAATGACATGCATGTGTCTACATGCCAGTGTCTGACAACAGCCGTGCACCATATTGCTGCTCTAAGGTGCTGCCACCTGGTCTCCACCAGATGGTGAAAGTAGGATCTCCCTGGAGGAGGCTGTCCATGGGATGTTCAATCCTCCCTCCATGGCTGGCACCCAATGAATCATGCTCATTCCTGAAAACTGGTTAATGGGGTCTTGGCTGAACTGTTTTTAAATTTATTTCATCAGCAACATCACATGACCAACTCTAATTGCTGCAGCTTCAGATTCTATTCAGAGGGTATTTCTTTATTCCAGTTTCTGTATTTTTGCATTGAACAACTCTTTAAAACTCAATAAAAATTCAGTTGAGGAAAAAATGCACCCTCTACACTAACTAAATGTGCAGTGTTTTATTATTTGTTGTACTGTTGTGATGTAAGTCTGGGAGGGATACCTTTTAGAAAAGTACAAGATAGCATCACTGCTGCTTATGACACTCATATTACTTCTTAATTATCTATGACATATGATACTTACATCACAATACAACAAAATAAAATTTGATTTATCAAAACAAACCTGAGCCAGCCATTGCTGGCTCTAACCAACTCTTGTTCATTTGGATTCAACTTTATAATGCCCATGAAGTATACTTCATGTACTCCTTTACACCGAGTTTCCAAAATATATCTGACTGTGGCATAATCATTATTTTCATGCTCTATGGCACAAGAATGTTCATCTGTCCTTGTATTGAATTATATTTATTGGGTAAATTGTGTTATTTTATAAGAGTTTCTTACAAAATTAATCCAGAGCAAAAGCCAGAATACACCATACAACATTCTTATCTTAGAATTTGCCATTGTTTTGCCCAGGGCATCGTCCAATATGTTGGACATAACTGTTACTGGACATGCTACCAGCAGCTAATTTTATGACTAAGCAACAAACCATAGATGCCACTGAATGGCAGACCAAATGAATAAGGAAGACTAGATTGCAAAGAATCATCAGGCTAATTAATAAGCTTTTTCAGTCCTATAAAATGTCAGACCTTAAGCAACTTATGGTCAAGGCCACTGTTTCTCCAGGATTCCATGAATGTGGACGGAATCCCGGAATCCTGATTGGCCGGCAGAATTCAAACTGCACCCAGAAGTATCACGGAAGTCACAATGCTTGCATGCATGCGGGAACTGGGCAGCATAAAAGCCACTGTGCAGCAAGCCATCCCCTACTGAAAATGCTGAAAAGAAGGATGAACAAGAAGAACACAGCAGACACCCAGAGATACCACGAGAGACCACGAGGACGCTGAGGATGCCACTTGTAATTTTACTCCGGTGACCTGCTCCTCTTGACCCTCTGTGCATTGTGCGATTTGGTTGTGGTCTACCCCATTACTGAGACTGAGCTCTTGGCCACAGTTAATTAAAAAAAAAAACTTATCTAAAAAAACGAGCATTGCTGCCACCGGGACAAGATTCATCACCATAGAAGGCATCGGACTCTTGAAATCTCCAGCAACCCTTCAGCACACTTCAGGTAAACTAAATTCCCTTGTTTGTCTGTAATATATTTATTTGATGCTGCTGTGTTCTTAGGGGGAAAACGAAAATGCTCTTGGCCACAGTACCGCCCATGAATAACGCGGTCGGTCAGTCAGTCGAATAATACGGGTACATCTGTTACTCATTCATCCCTTCATAAAATTCAGTGGTATTGTTGCGGTTACTGGCTGCCGTACATAGTGGGCAATTTGCAGGGCCAATAAGTAGTGTGGTAGTATGCTTCTGCACCTGATTCCCTGACCACCCGTTTTGCCATTCTGAGGGCTCTTCTGCACTTGCTGTGACTGCGCAGCTGCTTGCCCTTTCCCTGACTAAACTGGCAGGGCAGGTGTGTTACAGTTTAGAGTCTAACTCCCATAGCCCAGCCAGAGGAGCTGCGGAGCGCTATGTTGTTGCAATTACCAGCTGGGTCACCAGTCTAGTCACCACTCTCACCGCGCCCGCCACCCAAGAGTCTTCAACACTGTGTAGAGTCAGTGTCAGCTGACCACGGTAGTGAACATCTGTGGTTCTCCAAATTTGGATCTCATCTCTGCAGGTCAGTGACAGGACGGGGTGAAATGATTTGGGGGTAGTTGCTCAGACAGTCTGGCTGGAAAGTTCTTGATGTCGGGGGGGAGGCAGTCATGACAGACAGTCACTGAAATTCATCTGTGTGCTCACAGCTGCAGTAATAGTAGAGTGGGATTCCAGGGTAGTATAATTAATTTTTATTCCAGATCTGTCTTTTACTTTCTGTCTCCTTGCTCTCCCTGAGGTTCCTGCTCCTGGCTGTTTCTTTTTCTCCCCTTCTACTCGCCGTTTGGAAATCAGGTCTTTTATCAGAAAATCAACAAGGTGTGCAAAAAACAGCCAAGTCAAACAAACTGAACTGAAACAAGTTTATTAGATCCGAGTAGGACTGCAAACAAGAACTTCCCAGCATTTAATTGAATCTCACTGTGTCTTGGGATGAGACCCCTTCTCTTCTCAGTGAGTCGGGGGGGAGGCTGCAACACAGAAGTGCACCTATTTTGATCTGTGAAATGTTGGAGGGTCTGCTGAGGCATTCATGTTACATTCAAGCACAGTGATGTGATGTGGGGAGGAGAAACATTTCAGTACAGGTGAGGAGAGAACACTATTTGTAATATGTTTATTTGCTGCTGCTGTGTTCTTTGGGGGGACGAAGATGCCAGGGGTATAAACAGTGATTGAGGACACCACTTTAATTTGTTGGTGCAGTGAAATCAGGGAACCGAGGGACAGTATGGGGGTTGTATTTCTTTGCTAGCTGTATTTGTAATAATATGTTTATTTGCTGCTGCTGTGTTCTTTGGGGAGCAAACGAATGCTAGGGGTATAAACAGTGAGTGAGGACACCACTTTAATTTGTTGGTGCAGTGAAATCAGGGAACCAAGGGCCAGTATAGGGGGTTGTATTTTCTATATTTCTAACATGAGCTGCTGTGTTCTTTGAGAAAGCCAGGGGTACAAACAGTCAGTGTTGCTCAGCTGAGTCATGTGTGTGTGTGTGTGTGTGTGTATGTGTATGTATATATCTATGTATGTACATATATGTGTGTGTGTGTATTTAATATAAAATCTGAGTACTGAGGTACTTAAGTTGTAAAAAACTGAAATTCCTTGTTTGCTTTGCTTCTTTTAATCTTTTTACAGAGATTGCTATATCTATATCGTGATACTGGGTTCTCTGGGAAGGGGAAAAGTGGAAAAACCCAGGAGTACAAACAGTCTTGTAAGAGGTGGGGCAAATCAGCACTCCAGCTATGCAGGGCATTGCCCCGGGGAGGAGTGTTTGTGTCGGAGAATTGCTGAATTGCTATATTTTTTTTTGTACAAGATTACAGTGGATGTTTGCCCTGGATTTTCTGAAGCCTGGAGTACTGGTTTGCTTGATTTCTTATTTGTTCCAGCATCCACCTCATTTGGAGTGCACCCTGCTTTTTTGAAAACTGTACAAAGTCTTGCTTGGTTGCTCGGCTGAGTCAGTATGTGTGTAGGCCATCTAAGTATGTGTATGTGTGGGGGTAGAGGGCCTCAGAGGGGGAATGAGTAACTTTATCTCCTGTATGCCTCAGAGTGGTGGTGTGTGTGGTCTAGCATGGAGCCCTTTATTGGGGGGGTCTGAGTATTGTGACCAACTGTGCCCAACAGTCAGTATGTGTGTGTGGGGGGTGTCATCTTGGTGATGGGGTTCTGAGTATTGTCAAGGGCTGTTTCTGTGAGAAAAGCAAGCTCACCACCTCCAACCTAGTCAGAGGCACCCAGAGAAACACAGCCCCTTGGACTTCACAGAAGATGGCTAGCACACTGAATCCTCTAGCAAGTCCGAAGGGCTGTGGTTCTTTGCTGTGCCCCAGAGTAAGTGGGAAGGAGTGATTGGCACAGCACACTAACACAGGCACGTTTCATGGCTGGATGAGATTTGTCAGTGCCGCATCACTGAGCATGTCTGCAGGGGCAATGTTGGTTGAAAGCATCTGACCCAACTCCTCCCCTTCTGCAGCATGGTGCCCCAGCCTCCAATAGGGAGCAGGCAAGTGCTAACCACTAAGGATCCCCCTTCCCAGAGAAGGAGAGCAGTTCATCAGATATTCAGTCCTTTTCCTCCCCAGCTGACACCCAGCAGCCTATGCATATTGCCTAACATGGGTCACCTGTGTAGAGTGTGGTAAGATGACCAGCGCCTCAGACCCTTTGTGCCACCAGACTGGCACCAATGTGTGCCCTGGAGTGTAGTGGTGTGGGGGTCTGAGTAGTTGGGGGGGATGTCTTGTTATTTCTGAGCTTTTGTGTCCATGTGGTCCGGGCGCCTGATGGTTGTAGTTCTAAGGTGTGCCCTGTTACAAGAGATTCTCTTGAAGATCTACTGTTAATGGTAAGTTCTTACAGAAGTGTCCTTTTTTTTTCTTGGGTGGAGAGCTGGAAAGCCCCCTGAATCCCCACTGTGACGCTGCACTCCACATCTGCCTACCATGCTTCTGAGACCAACCTACAGTAGGTGCAGTGGTTTTTTCATCTTACAGTATGCAGGTGCAAGTTATTTCTGCTGGGGACATGTGGAAATACCCCCACTTCCCACTGCAACACATGCCTTGCCATACTTGCCTACAGTGTCTCTTTTTTGAGAGGAGATTGGTGCTAAGTTTTCATTAAGTGCAGTTAAAGTCACCAGATTTGGCAACAAATACCAAAGGATGCTTGGAGTCACACCACAACCTTGACCTTACGGTCAGGTACTGTGTACATGGGGGGAAAAACATCTTTGTTTGATCAATGTAGTGATACGGGGGGAGTTCAAGGATAGTAGTATTATTTTCAGACCAGTTTGCAGTGTGGTTTTGGGCAAGTCATGTTGGGTATATCCATGTGGCTATGCAAAAAGCTCTGTAGCACCAGGTAAGTCTGAATGTTGCTTGTGTGGTTGACAGTTGAGAAGAAGGTTAATTGCCATGTAGTTGTGGGCAAGTAGAAGGATGTTTTTTTGCTGCTGCCATCATACCTGGAGGATGGGAGTCATAGATTACTGCTGCCATTTAACCTGGAGAATGGGAGTCGTAGATTACTGCTGCCATCGTACCTGGAGGATGGGAGTTGTAGATTACTGCTGCCATCGTACCTGGAGGATGGGAGTCATAGATTACTGTTGCTGTTTAACCTGGAGGATGGGAGTCATAGATTACTGCTGCCATTGTACCTGGAGGATGGGAGTTGTAGACTGCTGCTACCATCTCACCCAGTGAATGGTGGTTGTTGGCTGCTGCTGTCATTGTATCAGGCGGATGGAAGTTGTAGGCTGCTGCTGCTGTCGTACCTGGAGGATGGGAGTCGTAGGCTGCTGCTGCTGTCATACCTGGAGGATGGGAGTCGTAGGCTGCTGCTGCTGTCATACCCGGAGGATGGGAGTCATAGGCTGCTGCTGCTGCTGTCATACACAGAGAATGCGAGTCATAGATTGCTGCTGCCTTCACACCTGGAGGATGGGAGTCATAGAATGCTGCTGCCATTTTACTTGGAGGATGGGAGTCGTAGATTACTGCTGCCATTGTACCTGGAGGATGGGAGTTGTAGACTGCTGCTGCCATCTCACCTGGTGAATGGTGGTTGTTGGCTGCTACTGTCATTGTACCAGGAGGATGGGAGTCATAGGCTGCTGCTGCTGTTGTACCTGGAGGATGGGAGTCGTAGGCTGCTGCTGCTGTCGTACCTGGAGGATGGGAGTCATAGGCTGCTGTTGCTGTCGTACCTAGAGGATGGCGGATGTAGGCGGTGGCAGCTGCCACATAGCCAGTGGATAAATGTCATGGACTGCACTATCTAGGGGTTCTAATTCTCCCATTTTGTTACTTGAATTATCTCATCAAGCAGATTGGTAGACCACACTAATATTTTTTTTCATTGTGATTTCAGTATTCATACTTTCTGCCTGCACGATGTCTGCTGCACCACTGAATAAGAAAGCCAAGCTCTGCTACACCTCGGCTAAGGAGCGAGCCCTTCAGTTTAAATCTGAAGGCCTCTACGGAGGAAAACTTTTCTGTCCATTCTGCAAACATGTCCTGGATCATACCAGAAAAGATACAGTCAAAGATCATCTGCTTAGCAAGAAACATGCTAGGAATAAGGAAAGAGCTGCTAGTGAAGGAAGACCAGCAAGGCAGGTGACCCTGACCAGCAGTTTCAGAGCTGCAGCAGAATCATCAATAGTAAGAAATGAGATGGTCATGGACACAGTTAAGGCATGGGGGGCTGCGAATATTCCACTGGAGAAGCTGGATCATCCACAACTAAGGGAATGGATGTGCAAGTATGTGAAGGGGAGTGGAGTGGTGCCAAAAGCAGACACCCTGAGGCAGCTCTATCTACCCAAGTTAAGAGAGCAGATTGATGCAGACCTTAAAGCAGCTCTGACTGGGAAATCATTGTCGTTGATATGCTATAAGAGCACAGATGCACAGTCGAGGTGCATTCCTCATGTCATCTTGTGTTGGAAGGGGGCAAGACATATCTCGGAAACAGCACAGAACTAGACTCTGTCAACCATTCCACAGTGGCTCAAGCTGCCTTAAAGACTCTCCAGAGCTGTGATATTGAATTTATGAATATAGTTTCGTTTGTCAGCGACAGCGCTCGTTATATGATTAAATGTTTAATGACGCACTTTGCGGGGTTCTTGGGGACCATGTGCATGTGTGTTGCTGGGCACATTTCTTGTCCCTTGTTGGGGATACATGGCTGCACCATTTCAAAAAAGTTAATGAACTGGTTTCATTGATAAAATATGCTTTTCAGCAATCACCAAAACGCAAACGAGAATTTATCACATTTTTGCAGGATCTGGAAGCTCCAGGAGAAATGATTGCTTTACCACCGGTTCCTGTTTTAACTAGATGGAACACATGGTTTGCAGCAGTGGCATACCACTCGACACACCTACAATACCTGAGGGACTTTTTCAGGGTGGATTCTAGTGATGCCACCTCAATAAACAATCTACGGGCATTACTGGACGACTGGTATGATGAGCTACAAGTACAACTGGAATTTATTACAGATAATTCAGGTGACATTATTGCTGCAATAGAACTTTTGCAGTCAAAGGAGAAACCTCTTGTGACGTCCACTTATGACATGCTAATGGCAATTAAGAGTCGCTTTGAGGCTGGCACAACTAAAAATGATGGCTTTGGTGAGAAGGCAGAGCTGTACCTCTCTAAACTGAGGAATAAAGTAAGGGATGAGAACATCAAACTGTTCAAAATGCTTTCAAGGTCAGTTTGAGAAACTGACAAACACCTGCAGTCAAATCCATCTTTACACTTTCTCATGGCCTGTCAAATTCTAAACCCCCTCAACCTACCCAAACTCAGTAAGGACTTCCAACTGTACTTGCCCTATATCCCAATGTTCACATTACGCAATAAGAATGCACTGTTAAGGGACTAGGAGATCTATGTATGGCAGGATGTGCGTGAACTACCAGAGATTGAATCATTTGATCTTCACCAGTGCTGGATCTCTATGTCCTCACAGGTACCAACTCTGGCAAAGGCAGCCCTTCAGGCCATCTGGGTCCCTGTTTCTAATGCAGATGTAGGACGGTCATTTTCAGCACATGGACAAATCCTGACCTACCAACGGAGAAGCCTGACTGTGGACAATTTAAAATTATTTTCAATGCTGCTATTCAATAAGTAGACTCTCCCACCATCTTGTGTAATTGCAATTCTGATGCACTATTTGCAGAAAAATGGTGCTCCCCTATGCAATAAAGTGTAGAAATGCAATATAGTAGTATCTCTGCATTATATATAGCTATGGTTAGATTCTACTGTCCTTCACATAGTATGCTTTAGTTCATGTAGTCTGGGTAGCATGTTTGTCTGGGTAGCGTATTTGTCTGGGTAGTGTTTGTTGACCCATGTTCAGTAGTCAGTACTTGTGTTTTTTACACATATTTATCTTTGTAAATCTTTTTAAAATAAAACACATTAATTGCATTTTAGCTTTGAGAAGTTTTTATTATACATGTCACAGAACACATTGTCAACATTAAAACAAAGTCAAGATTTTGGTGTTTATTTAGTATTGCACAGGCTTCAGAATTGGTTAATCCCTGTGAGAAAAATGTTACTGTTACACAAGACCATTTATTTTCATCGGCTGCATTGATCTGAGAAGGGAATATTTTAATAATTATGCTAGTTTAGCCAATGGAGTTCCACAGACATTAGCCTTGATAGCTGGTAGATGCACAACTTGGATAGCTAATACAACATGTAATATGAGATTAAATGTTCTTGTTTTCTGCTAATGTGACTTAAATCTGCATAAAAACATGATAAAACACCGACAGACAAATTTATTACTTAAAATGAGTGAATAATATAAAGTTTTGGATAACCAGAAAAATCCCGGAAATTGGATTCCCAAACACCGGTAAAATCCCGGAATCCAGGATGGTCAAAACGGAATTTGCTTTTTCCAAGCACCAAAAACAGTGGCCTTGCTTATGGTATATTTGCAATTCCCCCTTTCCCCACAGAGATGGATTAATGAATAGCAGGCTGAGCACTTAGTCTACAGTACCTGAGCAGAAATACAGTATATGCACAAGGAGTACTATGAAACAAGACATAAATGACAACAATCACCCCCCAAATTGATTTTTAAGTCACTGGAACCATCTGTTGATAATGTTACAGGTAGGATGAGAATTTAAGAGAAACTCAAAACATATAACACAGTACGCAAGGCAGGCATGGTACTTAATACTGCTTGCATGTTGTGAAATCAAAATGGTTTAAGCAGTCAATGTTCTATATTTGGTAGAAGTCTGGTTTATTAAATATAGCCAAAGTCCACTTTTATTTATTTATTTTTTTTCAACCAACGGAGACACACTAAGCTAAAAGCTTGTTTACAGGTGCGGCCTTGGAGCACAAGGAAGTTAAGTGACTTGCTCAGGGTCACACAGTATGCAAGTAAGGGCTGTGGGATTCAAATCCAGGTCTCCAGGTTTGCAGCTCAGAGCATTAAACCACTGCCGTATACTGCCTCCTAAAGAAGCACACCTGCATCTTTGGGTTAATTGAAGATGTACTGCTCGCTGGAATAAATTATCATAATTTTCATCAGTTTTGTAGTGCATGAGATACACCCAGGAACTGCAGAGTTGCAGTGATAGCATCAAATGACTTTCTGCGGTCTCTGGTGGTGTAGCTCAGAGTGGGGAACAGAGACAGTTTGTCCCTATCTGGTGTCATCAAATTTGCAGTCTTTCTCACTGTTTAAAGGATGCAGCCCTATTCACGCTAAAATGCCAGCTGGATCAGTATGGTACGGGGCATATTATCTGCCTGCCTCCTTCTAGATGTTAATCACAATGGTCTATAGACCAAGATAGCTGGTGCTATGTGCAAATTTGCCCCCAGCCAGGTCCCCACATACCCTATGAGATCATCTCCCTCTATCATCTCTGGTTTTTCAAGAATCTTTAAATTGATGGCTCTTGTTTGATTCTCGAGGGCCTTCATTGTATACCTCAATGCTTTTTTCTCTTTCATAAATCCTGTGGTGCTTGTGGATGCTATTAGAGTGGACGAGGCTAACTCTTTTGCCTTGCTTGCAGCTGTTGTTGCTTGTGTGCACAGAGTACAACCCTTGAATTGAAATCTTGAACTTTCTGCTTCAGGGCTAGCATTCTTTTTTCCAGAGCTTGAATGGGCTGTCTGACATGAGCCCTCTGCCAGTCCCTTCTTGCTACCATCATCTGTTTGCAATTCATTTCCCATTGCTGCCACCCATACCAAAGTCACAAAATTTGTGGATAGTGAAAAACACAGTAAACGTTTATTAGTTTTGAGTGATTCCAGTCAGTATTTGTACATGAATGGAAGTGGGACAGAATCATTTCCTGGAGGAGCTGAAAAGAGATATGTCCCTTCAGGATGGCTATCTGCCATGCCTCCCCCATTTTAAACTTTCTGTTTGTTTTACCTATGTAAAATATTCTGCAGGTGCAGCTGGCAGTATATGATACCCTGAAAAGTCATAGGTAATTAAACCTGAAACAGAATTCATTTTACCAGTGTGAAGACTGAGGAATTCTTTAGGAAGCTTGACTTTGGCACAGTGTTTATATCTGCTACATCTAGACAACCATCTGGTTGGGAGAGCAAGGTCTAACCAGATATGGCAGTTGTTGCAGAGCATGGAGGTTTTAAACTATGGACCAATGTGTCCTTGAAGTTGTGTGGTCTCTGATACACCATTCAGGATGTATTTACCACCAATGGTCTCAAAACAGGATCTGTTTGAGTTTATACCAGTGTTTCCATACAATAGCTTCAGCTCATGATGTGCCAGTGCTGCACATTGTGACAAAACTAAGACTGTTTTGGTTCTGTGCATCACATAGTTGAGGATAAATCAGGGACTCCATTTCAGCATACGCTATGGTTATTCTAATGTCCCTAAGTATATGATCACTGTATCCCTTTGTTTGAACCACTTTTTTTTCAACTTTATAGCTCAATCTGATAAGACTCAGAGTTACAGTTCAGTTCAGTTTGTTTACTGATCTACCATAAAAGTCAATTTAATATACATTTAAAATAATTTTGTGTAAGTCACACAAATAAAAAATATTCCTGTACAATTTTGCATAAATACATATGTAGAATGTAATAAAAAAAGTTTTAACACTAATACATTATATGTGCACTACATACATGTTTCATTTATTGCTCAAATGTAACGTCATTTGATCCACTACTTTCAAAAAGGAGGCCACAGCATTTAGTATATGATTTAAATGAAATTTCAATAGATATTTTTTTATTTATTTTATTTATTAAATTCTTGGATTACAAATACCTTTGAGCAGAAACTGCTCGTTTACAAAGGTTCCACGTCAAAGGATGAGGGTCAACATACACACAGAGGTAGTAAAAGAATTCACAATAAACAACCAAAACAACTAAAAGAAAAAATAAAGATACTCAGTTATAACATACTTTGAGATAATATTCATAAAACGAGCAGCTTGAGTAGGCAGCTGGCTGCGGTAACAATAAGAGAAAGAGGGCACCATAGGCAGTTAGTATTGCAGGCATGCGACCGGGAGAGGAAGTTGGCAGGCTAATGGGCCACTGTCTGATGGTAGTGGAAAATGTCTTGTACCAGTGGAGATGTGAAGCAGGAAAGGAGTCACAAGGAAGGCCCAGTGCCAGAGGGAATGAGATTGGGAAAGGGCGGGCTGTGAGACATGAGTGAGCTGGGAGGTGTTTAGAGATCTCTGTTCAACAAAGCAGTCACATTGAGTGGTAGAGGTGAGATAAAGTTTGAGATTCCTTTTGAAGGGTCCAAGTGTAGCAGAGGAAAGTGATTCTTTATTGAGGGAATTGAACCATTGAGCAGCTCTATAGATAAAGGACTGCTGATCCATGGAGGTACGACATCTGGGAACCCGAAAGGTTAGAGATTGGGCACCACGTGTTTGTTGAGTGCCACTGTAGGTAGTAAGGAGTGAGCTAACACCAGGTGGCATGAGACCAAGGAGAATCTTTTTGGTAAGTAAGCAGATCTGGTATTGTATTCTGCTGTGTTGGGGTTAGCCAGCTGCCCTGTGCATAGTGGTCACAGGTGTGAGTTTGTCGGGCTGCACCTGTCAGTAGTCTACAGACTTTGTTGAGAGTAACTGAGATCCTGCGGAGGGCACTTGTTGGGGCAGAGCCATAGATGGCAAGGCTGTAGTCAATGATAGAGGTGACAGAGCTGTAGATGGCTAGTTTATGGGCATCCGCAGGCATACAGTGCTTGTGTTTGTGTAGTAGTCCATCCATATATTGGCAGTCTTGGCAACAGTGCTAATATGCCGAGTGTAGGAGAGGGTACTATCCAGGGTAATACCAAGGTACTTGAACTCCTTAACATGTTCGGAGTGGGTTCCCAGCGTGGTTCTTGATGGTGAGACAGAGAGTTGTGCCTGCTCTGTCGGTTACAGAAGGACATGGCTTTAGTCTTGCTGTGGTTCAGGACAAGTTTATGAGAACTGAACCAGTCTTCAATGCGATTGAAGTCGAGCTGCTGCAGCTGGGATTCAAGGACTGTAATGTCATGGTGGCTGGAAAACAGGACTGCATCATCTATGATAGTAATATTTTTTGGTGGCACTGGGGAGATTGTTGATGAAGAGGAAGAAGAGTAGAGGGTCCAGAATAGACCCCTGGGGGACTCCGGAGCAGACCAGTTTCTCCTCCGAAGAGATCCCTGCAATCCTTATACGTTGGATCCAATTATCAAGGTAGCTGGTGAACCATGGAAGGGCATCGCTGGAGATCCCAATGGAGGACAGTTGCTTGAGCAGTAGGGGGTGGTTAACTGTGTCGAATGCCTTGGTAAGGTCTATAAATACTGCCCCTCCACAATTCCCTTTGTCAAGCGTGGCATGGATGAAGGCTGTAAATTCCAGTAGTGCAGTGGTGGTGCTGTCTTTCTGAAGCCATGCTGCTCTGGGCACTGTACATTGTACTTATCCAGGAATTCAGCTAGTTGGTCCGACACTATTCACTCCAGTGCTTTGGATAGTGGGGGAGGAGTGAGATAGGTCTGTAATTGGTGTGCAGTGTCCTATGTCCGCTTTTGTGAACTGGTGTGACAGTGGCTTTCTTCCAGAGAGAGGGGAAATGGCCCAAACTAAGCGAGAGATTAAAGATCTTTGTAAGTGGTTCTAAGATTTCATCGAGGACTTGTGCCAGCAGTTTCAGGTCAAGGGAGTCACCACTGTACCCTTGTTTGCCGATGACCTTTTGAATGTATTTTCTAGCTACTTGTGGTGGGACCTCCTTAAAAAAAAACTTTGGGGTTGTACGTTCCAGTTGGGGGGTAACTTGGGAGGAGCTGGAGGAGGTCATCAAAAAATTTGGTGGAAGAACACTGTCCAGGTTTGTAAATGCATTATTAAAAGTGCTGGTGATGATACCTAGGTCGAGTGTAGAGGTGCCATGAAGGTTGAGCATAGTGGGTGGTGCTTTAGGATCCTTGCCTGTGAGTTCTTTCATGTTTGTTCCAGAATTTGTTTCCTGGCCCCAAGAGTTGGTCAGAGCCTCTTTGTAATAGCTGGCTTAGCATTCCGTATTCTTTGAGTGCAATCATTTCTGGCTGCTTTGTATAATTGTATGTTTACTTGCATCAGAGTTGCACAAGCACAATGCCAGAGGTGGTCTCTGTGCTTGAGCAGAGTTAAAAGGTCAGTAGTGACCCAGGGGTTGGTCTGTCCTTTGACCTTCATCTTTTCACTGGCATAGATGTCACAGGCTTCGTTGAAACATTTGATAAATAGGTCCAGAGCTTTGTTGGTGTCATTGAGGAGTCAAGCACTGCCCAGTTCAGCCTGGTTAGATGGGATTTAACAGCTGGAGGTGCCCTTGTTTGATAACCCTGGCATAGATAAGCTTGGGAGGGGGCTTGTATTTGTTTGACCAGGAACAGATGACAGGCGAGTGGTCACTTATTGTATCCAGGAGTACAGAAACATTGGAGATGCATTCAGGGTGGTTAGATAGAATCCAGTCTAGAAGCGTAAGGGAGCCTGTCCTATAGTTACACCTAGTGGGGGCATTGACCAGTTGAGTGAGGTGATGCGCCGCGGCTGCATCCTTATAGGTAGCGGCCTCAGCGGAGAGCCAGTTAATGTTAAAATCACCCATGATTATGGTTTCAGAATTATGTTGCTGGACCCTTAGATATTCCATGATGCTATGGAAGCCAGCAGCCTGGTCTCTTGGGGGTAGATAAACCGAGATGACAATGAGTTCCTTGTTATGTGCACCAAGGAGGATTTTGATTGTGAGGACCTGAGAGGAGTTGCTCAGGCTGGGGATGGGATGATGTGACCCTTAAGGGTATCCCTTAAGATAGATGGCACAGCCCCACCCCATTTAGCAATCCTGTCTTGCCTGAAAATGCAGTAGCCAGGATAGAGACTGAGGTATCAGGGATTTTAGGGTTTAGCCATGTTTCCACAACTGAGAGGACATCAGGGTTGTGCTGTAGGATCCATGTTTGGAGGAGTCAAGTTTGTTGAGGATGCTGCAGGCATTGATGGATGCCATGGTGAGTGTCCTGTCCTTCTGCTTGGTGCCACTGCTGGCTGCCCAGAGTGGTCCTGGGTTGGGGTGAACATTTCCTGAGACAGAAGCAGCATAAGTAGAATTTGAAGGAGAAAGGATTTCAGCATCTTGTAGATACCTGGTGGTTAAGTCATAAGCCAAAAGAAATTATCAACAGCTGAGGTCCAGAGTCACAGAATGTGTTAGAATTCCTGCAGGTGATGAACTGTGCCTGTGCATATGCAGGATGTGAAACTTTTGTCTGCATGCTCTTTGTCATTCAAAGAGGTTGTTGAAAAGCCAACATACAGATCATGGAGCAGGTCAGATGAAAATGTGGATTCAAGCAGACCTAGAGTCACCGAGTTTGTCAGACTTAATTGCTTGACTTATGTTTTGCTTGGGATAGCTTCCAAAAAGTTGATTTTAAATGAAAATGCAGATACCTGGTTGTGATGTTTTGCAGAAATCCAGTTCAGGAGACTTTCACGGATGTAGTGAGCAAGAATGGTGTAGTTAGTCCAAGCAGAAAACCATGTAAATCCACAAAAACTAAGCTACAGACACAGACAAGCAGCCACTACAAACATACCTCCAGCAACTCAAATATTTAACTTGTTACTTTGGTTCTAAGTCTACCTGAGGACAAATGACCTAGCCAGGGACAAGGCAAGCATGAAGCAGATGCAGGAAGACTTTAGGGAGTTAGGAGGATGCCTGGGGAGGGTAGCAAGCTCTGTGGCATTTTTGGAGATGCTCCGGTTCAAGGCAGGTGGAGGCTAGGAATCTATGCATCAGAAGCATTAACACTTGGCTGTAGGGCTGTTGCAGAGAGAAAAGGGATATGGCTTCATTGGAGACTAGGGACTCACCTGGAGTGATGTGGGCCTGTACAAAGGAGTTGGTCTACATCTGTCCGGAAAGAGGACAGCAGTCCTCAATGAGAGGTTTAAAAGCAGCCTTGCAAGCATTTAGACTAGCCAAGGGGGATGCCAATGGGAACAGGGAGACTAAAGTAGCCCACCTCCACAGGTTCAAGTAAACAGAAATGAGGAACAGGAGAGGAAGTTGTTGACAGGTACATCAAAACCAGTCATTAAGGGAAGGACAGAGAAAGGGAGGTAGCAGTTAAAAGAACCCACGGGTGGTGGAAAGAAACAAGAGGACAAGAGCAGGACAAGAATAAGGGCAGGCAATAAAATGTGGAAAGCCATGTTTACAAATGCCTGCAGCCTGGGAAATAAAATCCCAGGCCTAGTGGCCTTGATGGCTGAGGCTGACCTGGACATAGCAGCAATAACCGAGATGTGGTACACTGCAGATCAATGCTGGGATGTAACTGTACCAAGTTATGCTGTTTTCAGGAGAGATAGGGAAAGTAAGAAGGGAGGGCCATGTTTGTCAGAGAGGGTAAAAAAGCAACAAAGGTACAGGGGAGACAAGGGAGGCCAAGGCACTGTGTGTCACACTTGAGCCAGGCAATGGCACAGCAATCTGCACAGGAGTGATCTATAGGCCTCCAGCACAGGGAGAGGAGGTGGATAGGGGGCTAATGGAGGAAATACACAAGATGGCAAGATGGCAATAAAAGTGGAGATAATGCTGCTGGGAGACTTCAGTATGCCAGATATGGATTGGACCATCCCAGCAGCTGCTTCAACCAGGAGCCAAGACACCCTGGATTCCCTGCAGGGGCAGGCCTAAAGCAGCTGGTACTAGAACCTACCAGGGACAGGGAGATTCTGGACCTACCACTGACTAATGGAGACAAAATCAGAAATCCATGTAGAAGGTCACCTGGGTCCAGCGACCACCACATATAGGGTTGCCAATAAAGGCAGCCTAAATTGTCGATTGGCCCCAGAGGAAAGAGATGGATAAGGGAGGGGAGGGGAAGGGGGAAGGAGGGGGTGAGGTCATCAGGTGTGTCATTTGACACACACACAGGAAAGGAAGTGGCCATTGGCTGGGGAGGAGTCAGTGGTACCCTGAGGGAGGGGCTTGGTGGTAAGAGTCTGCTCTCTGCTCCAGCAGCCCTCTTTTGTTTGGGATTTTGCTACATTGAGCTTTTCTCAGCACATTTTGTTAGTGACTCAGGAGCACAAAGGGTGTTGCTGGAGGTAGGCCTGGGTCAGTC
Organism: Neoceratodus forsteri; assembly: GCA_016271365.2. Lineage (NCBI taxonomy): Eukaryota > Metazoa > Chordata > Ceratodontiformes > Ceratodontidae > Neoceratodus > Neoceratodus forsteri. Next base: position 227,254,348 of record CM028132.1, on the reverse strand, counting down.
TGGCAGGGTTGAAGGTTTGATCAGGTGAGAGGCCTGGAAGGAACAGATGAAGCAACATGGAGGGCTGTTGTGGCCTAGTAACATGAATGTTGTCCGTGTAGGTGGGTGAGCCATGCTTGTGCAGAGATTGTAGGCCTGGAGGACAGAAAGAGGTTAGGGTCACTTTGAGGCTGTGGTTCACTTAAAATAGTAATAAAAGGTGTGTTTCTTTTCTCTATTTTGGAACAGCACAAGGAGCCTGGCATTGAGAGGGGAGGCAAGTTTATGGATTTGGTTTTCAGTGGCCATGGGCCTAGATGAGTGGCAGGAGCACATGGAAATGCTAGCCTACAATGACTGGGAGGAAAGCAAAAAGGAAGGCAAACATGCAAGAGTGAGGAGAGGTTTTGGCATCTCCATGGCACGGGTGCAGGAAGGACCCAGCGAGGGTCACGGAAAGAAACATGACAGGGCCGGGTTGCTGGGCCCAAACACCAGGACAGCATGGCAGCTGCCCTCATCTCAGGTTGGGACAGGTGGGGGCTAGAAAGGCATGTTTGGTGGACATCAGCTTGTGTGTGAGACAGAAGGGGGTGGAGGTATGTGGAAGTTTGGCAGGCCGACGGGTACACTAGGTTGGAGCACACCTCACTGACAGAGAGGGGGCCCAATGCCCAAGCAGGTGGGTCTAGTGAAGAGTGGTGTATCACAATCTGGGCTGCAAGGGGCCAACCATGTGCACCTCTTCTTTGGGGTGCAACAGGTAATGCATGGATGGCGAACAAGGATGAGTGCAATGGGGAATGTGGTGTCCAAGGGGAGGGCTGCGAGGGACTGGGGGCAGCTCCCCAGGGATGGAGAGGGCTGGGAGGCATTTCACAGGGAAAGGCCACATGGGGGAGGGACTCAAAATGGGCTGGGTACCCTCAGGGGAGGGCAATAAAAAAAAAGAAAATGTTTGTTTTTATACATTAAGGATAAGCTGCAAGGGACTCCTTGCTAGCTGGTGTGGTGATGCCAAAGAGGGTGTGGGAGGACATGTTTGGGTCCACAGGCAGTGGCAAGGGGTGGTAGGTAGTGACATGGGGAGCAACTATTCAGTCATACATGGGGCACACCCAGAAAGGGTGGCCAGATGGACAAAGCTAGGTCCATGGAGAAGGTCAGCTGGGGCAAGAGGATGGATCGTTGATTGAAGTCATTCATGTTGTATATTCCTCCTCCCTGTTCTACTACTGCAGGACTCAGCAGAACATGGCACCAAGGATGACTCTGGTTTCCAGCATGAAAAAGATGGAGGAAGCATCCAAATTGATGAGCCAGATGACAAAGCTGGTTGAAGCGGTGAGGCAGAGGGAGAAGGAGGAAGCATCAAAGAGGAGGAAGGAGGAAGACAAACGGGCCAGGGGGACAGAGGTGGAAAGAGGCCACTAGGGGCAGAATGAGGCTCATCACTGGCCCCGACACCTGAACCCGCACCAGTGCCATCCAAGCCAGGACTGAACGGAGGTAACAGTGATGTAGATGTTACAAATGAGAGCAACCTGAAAGAGTACCTCGAGGGTTTACTAGGAGACACAGGGGACCAAGGAGTAGAGAAGATGGAGTGAGTGCTGCAGGTTATTAAAGGCAAAGGGAAGGAAAGTACAGAGAGCACAGAAAATCTGCTGGGGAAGAAGAAACTGTACAATGGCCCCCGGGTTTCACCCTTGGGGACCACATACCGACCTTACTAAAAGAAAATCTGGAAGGGTGAGAACATGGACATTTTGGGCTAGTGGACGAGGACACAGCCAAGAAGTGTGAACAGAAGGAATCAGTGGAAAATAGGAAATGGTAGTGGCGCTAGCAGTAGTGAGGCACAAGGAGGAGGAAGCAAGGTACAAGGGGAAAAAATATAAATTTGTGGCAGGCGGGGTTTATTATATACATCGATTATAAATGCATTGGTCTTGGAAAAGCAAACAGTGCTAGCAGTTCCCCTTTTGACGTCCACAGCAATCATTAGGGATGCATACAAGGCCAAGCTGGGGTATGGATGGTTGAAATGTGATGAGGCATTCAGGAATTGAATGGCTGCAAAAGGGGATTTCAGGTGGGATTGTACACATTCGGAACTATGGGTTCGATCTTTGTCGGGCCCCGCTAATGTACCTGGTGGGGAGCACACTAAAAAAGTGTACCCCCGGTGGATAAGACATGTTGGGGATACAATAGGGCATCCTGTACATGAGCAAATTGCAGATTCTGGCACCTGTTATCATGCTATGCAGGCATGCACCCAGCAGCCAACTGCCATCAAGGGGCGACAAAGGGGCACAGCAATGGGGCCATACCAAGAGCAGTCCTTTGAGGGAAGGGGGCAGGCAGAGGCAGGGGGCACAGAAGAGGGGGCTACACCCAACTATGGGTGGAACTGAAGGTGACACAGCAAGGGGGCAGTGGGGTTGAACGTTGGTGTGCACCCCCATAGCATGGAAAGCTATTGAGGCTTAGACAGAGGAGTACCCAGATGCAGCACAGGTGGCTTTTCTGTGACAAGAGTTCAATGAAGGTTTTTGGGTGGGTTTTGTGGGAGTGTGCAGGGTAATGAGGGCAAAAAATTTGGGGTCCACAAAAGGGAGGGAGGAGATAGTCCGAGAAAAAATTTGGAAGGAGGGTCTCGCCCGGAGGGTGGAAGGCCCTTTCACAGAGCCACCCTGCCCACATTTCTGAGTGTCACCTTTGGGGTTGGTTTAAAAAGGACAGGAGGGGGAGTTTAGACTCATCCACCACTTCTCATACCTTGAGGGTGCCTCGGTGAATGAAGGGATCCCAAACAGACTGCGGGCAGTCTCATACACATCCCTGGACCAGGAAATGGTGATGATCAGGGCAGTTTAAGGGGCATGGCTGGTGAAGATGGACATAGAATCCACTTTTAGTCTGTTACCGGTCAGGCCTGCTGATTGAGACCTATTGGGTTTTCAGTTCGATGGGGATTATACTTCGACAAGGCCATGCCGATGGGATGCTCACCAGTGTGCTCCACCTTTCAGACTTTTAGTTCCTGGGTACAATGGGTTTTTGGGCATAGATACAGGCACAGGAGGGTGGTGCATTATCTGGATGACTTCCTGTTTATAGGGGTGGAGAGCCAGAGCTGCCAGTTGGAGTTCTTGGGGATCGAGGTGGATACAGTGCAAGAATGCTTCCACCTGCCAAGGGACAAGGTGGCACATCTCAGCGGTCTACTAACACAAGTAAAAGGGAGGCGGAGGGTACCACTGGTATTAGTGCAGCAGATGCTGAAACACCTTAATTTGACTTGTAAGGCCATAAATCCAGACAGAGCATTTACCAGAAGGTTAGCAAGGGCTACGGGAAAAGCAAAAAGGCCCTACCATTTGGTGGACATCACAAAGTGGGTACGGGAGGATCTAGGGGTGTGGGAAGAGTTCCTCAAGGATTGCAATGGGGTCACATTTTGGCAGGAGGAATTGATGTTCAACTCCGACTTGGAGTTATACACCGATGACTCAGGCGGGCCTTGGGGTTGGGGGCCTATTTTAAGGGCGATTGGATATTGGAGGCATGGCCAGATACATGGAGAGAAGAGGGGCTCCTGAATGATATTACCTTCTTGGAGATATTCCCCATATTAGTGGGTCTAGAAGTCTGGGAAGACAGAATGAAAGACAAATGCATACTTTTTTGGTGCGCCAATAAAGGGGTGGTAGAGGTGATAAACAGACAAGGGGATATCAACGACACAGTGGGAGGGGTTATGCATCAGCTGGTCCTTTTGGGACTGCAGCTGAATGTATCTTTCAAAGCACAACATATCGAAGGTGTGCAGAATGAAGTGGCTGATAGTCTCTCCCATTTACAGTTGGACAGATTTCTGGACTTGGCAATGAATGCAGTGGCAGACAGGACCAGGGTACATGACCATCTGTGGGAGACTGGAAGGAGAAGACCAGGCAGTTGTTCCAGAATTTCTGGGCATCCAATACACTGAAAGCATATGAGGGGGTTTGGGAGGCTTTTCAGGAGTTTTGGGCCAGGGCCGGTTGGGATACGGGTGAGCAGGTTTTAGAGGAACAGGTGCAACAGTACATAGTAAGGAAGTGGGAGGATGGGATGGCACATATCACAATGGAAGTACAGCTAGCTGGCATCAGAAGGGTTTGCAAGGATAGGGACTGGCTGGACGCCACAGAAGGGAGGGAAGTGAGATGTATGGTGACAGGCTGGCAGAGAGGTCAAGGTGCTAGAAAAAACAGGAGGAGGCCCATCATGGCCGGCTCCTCCAGAGTGTGCTGGGCACCCTGCAACATGTATGCACCACAGAAAAAGAAGCCTGCTTCTTAGAGACATTTTCGCTGTCATGGCACGTGGGGCTGTCAGGGTTGGGGAGGTGATGGCCCCGTGTAAGATGGAGACAGGAAAAGGTTTATAGGCCAGGAATATTGAGTGTGGACAGAACAGGGTGATCATTCACCTGGCACGGTCAAAGATGGACCAGAGGGGCAAGGCGAAGAGGTAGTCCTGTGCAGACAGGAAGCAGGAGAAGCTTGTGCAGTCAGAGAGATGGAGGCCTACAGGAGGCGATGGGGTGATGGGGTAGGCACATGGTTCTGCCACAGGAAAGGAAACCCAGTGACAGGTTTTTGAGTAGGAGGGGTCCTCAAGAAGGCACTGGCATTTGTCGGGGAGAAACCTGATGAATTTACCCCCCATTTGTTTTATATAGGTGAAGCATCGGAAGCTGCTGCCATGGAGGGAGTCAGAGCTGAAGCAGGTGGGGAGATGGAGATCCACCTGCTATAAGAATTATGTGAGGTAATGGCAGTCTGTTTTTTTCATATCAACATGTTTCCTTTGTCTTTCCAGTAGAGAAGTGGCAGGTCTGGTTGGTGGGGCATTCCTTTATCTATTGGGCTGAAAGGTTCCGAGCATCACAGAGTGGCGGGACACAGCTGCGGCCGGATCTGGAACAAACAGTACAAAGGTGCAAGGGAAAGGATTAAGAGGGATGAGATGGGCGCAATTGATGCCATTGCTGGAGGAGCTCTGATTAAGGTGGCACAGGCCAGATTTGCTAATTATACATTTAGGGGGAAATGACTTGGAGGAAGCCCCATGCAGGACCTAGTGCAGACCATAATGGTGGATTTGGAAAAAGTCAAGGGTTGGTCATCAGCTGGTCCAAGAGCACATCTCGCAGGGTCTGGAGGGGGTGAAAGAAATCAAGGCAGTGGAAAAAGGGAGGAAACGATTCAACAGGAAGGTGGCAAAAGCAGTAGTTGGGGGGGGTTCATATTCAACACAGGGACATATCTTTCGAGAGGGCCAAAGTGTATGTCAGACAGGGTGTACCTGACAGAGTTCGGGATGTGCCTATTTTTGAGACCCATGTTAGAGCTGGTGGGAGTGAAAGATAGTAAGGGTCCTAGGTACTAGCCTGCAAGGGGGAAGCCCCATCTTCCATCACCAATGGGAGATGGGTCAGTGGAAAAAGGGAGAGGGAGTGAGAGAGGAAAAATTGGGTGGGTAGGCAGAAAGGGTGGAGGAGGGTAGGTAGCACATGCTGGGGGCAAAATGGCACCCAGGCATGAAGTAATGAAGGCAGGTGGAAAAATAGATATTAAGGGTCGGATCATAGTGTCCGGATCTAAGGGGGTGGAGCTCCTGGTAAGTCAGTACCTGGTACTGGTGATGGTGTGGGGAGTTGGAATGGAGTGTCTGGACTGTGGAATAAAGAGCAAGCATGAAGAAGAGGACCAGGAAGGATGAAAGTACAGAAGCAAAATGGACACCTGTTTGTTACAGTTGATGTGTTTATATGCAAAGAAGTATTGTAAATAAGAAATTAGTGCCTTGAATAAATTGTTGCCAATGAGCATCCAAAGTAGCAGTTGTGGAGAGTTTCCTTTCCTCAGGGGATCAGATGACAAAGTGAGGTTTAGCATGGGTACAGGGATGCAGTAAAATCACACAAAGGTAAGGGTCTTAGATTTCAGGAGGGCAGACTTTGGTAAGATGGAGAGGTGAAACAAAGAAGCCCTGATGAGGAGGGAGGCAGGGGTGTGGCTGAGAAGCAGTGGACACACCTAAAAGAAGTCATAGTGGAGGTGATTAACCAGTGCATTAGGCTGAGAAATGAAAGTAAGAGAAGGAGGAAACCACAATGGGTCTCAAAAGATATAGCAGGGAAAGTAAGGGCCAAATGTTTGGATTTCAGAAATATAAGGAGACACAGAAGGAAGAGAATAGGGTGGTGTACCTACATTATCTTAAACACCCTTGGACACGACAGGTCTAAATCTCTGCAACTCACTGCTGTCTCAGGAAATGACATTGAGGTTGTGCCCTCCTTAAAATACTTAGGTCTAACATTGGACCATTGTCTTACCTTCAAGCACCAAGTGGATCAGGTCACCAAGACCATACACCACAAACTTGGTACTCTGTACCGGCTAAAAGACCAGCTCATCCCTGAGGCCAGGACCTCAATCGCCACAAGTGTCCTCCTCCCCACCCTGACTTACGCTGCCCCGATCTTACAGAGCATGGCCAAGCAGGAGGTCACCAAGATGCAAATCCTGTATAACAAGGTAGCCCAGTTTGCTACCCAGGACCACTCGCGAAGGCACCATTGTGACACACTTGTCCAGCTATGCTGGCCCTCGCTGACTTCTCATTTCCACTACCCCTTGCTCTGCTTGACCTTCAAGCTACTGAGCCGTTCAGTTCCACCCAGCATCACTGGAACTATCGCACTCAAACATAACTCCAGGAGCCTACGGACATCTGGACATACACTGCTTGAAGTTCCCAGAGTCAGGACTAATGCTGGCGGCAGCTCGTTCTCCTACTTGGCCCCCTACCTGTGGAACAAACTCCCACCTCTACTGCAGGAAGCCTCCTCACTGATGAACTTCCGCACCAGACTCAAAGTCTATATACAGTATCTGATACTAGCACTTGCCATTGCCATAGCTCATGACCCCCCCCACTTGCTTCTATCCTCCTAATATCCAGATCCTCCAAGCACCTTATCAGGTTCTGCAGTGCTTCCCTCTAGGCATAGTACCACAGCTAACTTTCCACTGAACCATGCCAGTAGTAAACAATGAGCTTACCATGTAAAATTACATTCCTTTTGCACCTTTTGTTAATTCTTCTGTCAACATGTTTGTAAGTACTGATGCATGATGATAACCATGGCTGTAATCTGCTCACACACCTGAAACTACTCTGTGACCCAAGTCTTTCTCTGTATGAAAATATGTATTGTTATCCCGGGTCGCCCCTGAAAAAGGGACCTTCAGGGCTCAGTGGGCCTACCCGGTCACCAAATTTCAAATAAATAAAATAAATAAATCTGAAGACAGCAGGGAAGGCTATTAGGTTCTCAAAGGCTCAAACAGAGGAAAGATTAGCACAGATGGTGAAGAATGGATAAGACATTCTATAGGTACATCACTGTAGGAAGAAAGTCTGGGGGGGTTGTAAGGCTTAAAGGGGATGAAGGGGAGGGTGTAGAGGGAGACCTGAAAAGGTGGAAATACTGAATAAATACTTCTGTACAGTATTCACTGAAGAAGGGGAGGATCAGGGACCACAGCTGGGCATCAGGTACAAAGGAGGAAGGGAGGTGGACACCGGTCAATTTACGGATGAGAGAGTCTGGGAGGAGCTCACAAAACTGAAGGTGGACAAGGCAATGAAACCAGATGGCATTCATTCCAGGATATTAAAGATACTATGAAAGGAGCTCAGTGAGCTGCTTAACACAGGACTGGTTCCAGAGGACTGGAGGAGGGCACATGTAGTCCCTCTTCCCAAAAAAGGTAGCGGGGAGGAAGCAGATAACTACAGGCCAGTCAGCCTCATCTCAGTAGTGGGTGAGATTATGGAGGCACTGTTTAAGGAAAGGATAGTGGAACACTTGGAATACAACAGAGCCCAAGATCCAAGGCAGCATGGATTCACAGCAGGAAGGTCATGTCAAACAAATCTGATTTTTTTTTTACTTGGTAATGAAGGAGGAGAATCGGGTGTACATCGCCTACCTTGATTTCAGCAATGACTTCAACACCGTCCCACACAAAAGGTTGGTAAGTAGATAGGTAGCATGGGTGTGGGCCACAAGGTGATAAACTGGGTTAGAAACTGGTTTATGGACTGGAGACAGAGGGTGGTGGTAAATGGGATCCAGTCTGGGCAGAGGGGAGTGACCAGTAGGGTACCTTAGAGATCAGTCCTGGGACCAGTCCTTTTTAATGTCTTCATTAGTGACACTGTGGAAGGGCTGGAAGGAAAGATTTGCCTTATGCAGATGACACCAAGTTCTGCAACAGGGTGGATACTCCGGATGGGGGTGGAGAAAATAAGGCGGAACCTAGGAAAGCTGTAAAAATGGCCTCAGGTGTGGCAACTGAAGTTCAATGTGAAGAAGTGCAAAATCATGCACCTGGGACACAGAAACCCTGGATAGAGCTACAGGATGGGGGGGGTTGCTGATGGTCATGAGGGAAGAAAGGGATGTGGGGGTTATCATTTCAGATAACCTAAAGGTGACCAAGTAGTGTACAAAGGCTGTAGGGAGAGCCAGTAACATGTTGGGGTGCACAGGTAGGGGTATCACTAGCAGAACGCGTGAGGTGGTGATTCCACTGTATAAAACACTGGTGAGGGCTCATTTGGAGTGATGTGAATAGTTCTGGAAGCCACATCTTCACAAGGACATAAACAAGGTAGAAGTGGTTCAGAGAAGAGCAACTAAGGTACGATGGTACAGAGCTTGCCCCAGAAAACATATGAGGAGAGATTAAAGGACCTCAATATATAGTCATTGATGGAAAGGAGGGAGAGGGGAGACATGATAGAAACCTTCAAATATCTTAAAGGCATAAACAGGGTGCAAAGGGGCAACATCTTTCAATACAGGAAAAGTACAAGAATGAGGGGGTGTGATATGATATTGTAAGGCGGTAGGATGAGGGGAAATGTGAGGACTTTTTTTCACAGAAAAGGTGGTTGATGCAAGGAATAGCCTGCCATGGAGGTGGTGGGACCAAGAAGAGTGAGGGATTTAAAACATGCATGGGACATGCATAAGGGAACTCTAGAGGTGAGAAGGAGAGGCTAAAAGCTGATGGACAAGTAGTGTCAGTGGCCTCTAATATACAGTCGGTAGGGTTACAGGCAGACTGCATGGATCTAGCAGTCCTTTCTACTGTCATCGCTTATGTTTCTATGTTTCTACTTCAACAAAAATTCTGCCTTAAGTATTTTCTTCTGTATGCCCTATACAGTGGACGCAAGATTATTATATGTATTAGCATTATTATGTATTAGTATTATGGTATTATAGCAAATAAATAAATGCATTTTATGTTGGTGATATAGAACTCTGTTCTCATTTTAATTCACCCTTTACTTGGAAAAACTAACCAGAGTATTACTTAATGTGGCTACATTTGCACCAAAAATAGATGTCAGCATTCAGTCTTTATTTTATGTTGGTGATATAGAGCTCTGTTCTTTGATCCCTTAAGGACAAAAGAGGGTGATAGAATTAAGCAATAATGCATGACAGGGTGTGGCATATCATGGGATATCATCACGCCTCAGGTGGTTGAGCATGAGGCCGCAGGCCAATACATCCAGCACTAGAGAAGTGATGATATCCCATGATATACCACATCCTGGAGTGCATTATTGTTATTATGAAGTGGCTTAAAAATTTTATTAAAAAAAACAAACTGTTAAAATCTTTTAAAATGCCTTTTTTGAGGGATATTGAAGGAGTGTATTTTAAGAAAATAGTTCCTGGAGTGCTCTGGGCAGCAGGTGGCACTCTTGTAAGTGGAGTTGATGGAGGAGTTGGTGCTGTGGTCTGTCTCACTCACTCAGCAGTTCTGTCTTTTCCTTGCATTTGACCCTGTCCCACTGCCTTCTGGCAGACTAGGTAAAGAACTGTGTGGAATTTTATATATTTATTTATGTATTTTCCCATGAAAATCCACTGTGCTGGGAAGTGCACTCTGAATGAAAATGATGCAGATGAACTCTTTCAGTTTTGTGGTTGCACTCCTTAAGTAGCACACAGTGGTTATTGGAAGGGGAGAGCAACTGCAGTGAATATGCTTTGCAGCTTTTGGGAGCATGAGCAATTTAGACTGTGTGAGGAACAGTACAACAAATGCAGAAGTTCTGTTTTAAATAGCAGGGGCATTGTGGTATCGGGGATGCTTGTTCGTGACTGGCCATTACTATATTTTGATTGGGGTGGCGGTATGGAAGTTGTGGCACTTTTTATGTGGAAAGCAGGTGTTTTTGTGTGTCCGGCAGCAGCTGTAGTGGTGTGTGTATTTTCTTTTTTTTTTATATGGCTATTTTAATGTTTGATTTGGTCCGGACCACGGGATATGGTAAACTCTGCACATGGAGGAAGTTGTAGGCAGTGAGAAGGCTGGTGGCCAGAGGCTTTTTAAAGCTCTGAGTATGTACTCCAATATCATCATGGCTTCAAAGACATCTCGGCCAATCAGCTTTCTCAATTTTCAGCAACCAGTTCATAATATACAATTAGACATTTAGACAAGCTTAATTTATGGTTAAACAATGTCAAGTATAACATCATGGTCTTTGGTGATTACTCAAAGTTATCTAGAACGTGGCAATTAAATTATATAGAACTAGAAGAAGTATAGGAACACATATTTAGGATTTTTTTCTGAATAGCAGGGATATAAGAAAGAGTCATATTAATAAAATTAGAAAAAGGAAACCTATGTCTCTAAGGAATCATGAGATTTGTTCATTTGTTTGGGCAAACTCATATACTGCATTGAACCAAGTTTTTAATACTTTAGTACAAAATATAATTTTATATGGCACTGTTGTTTGACTTTTTAACAGTGGGATCAATGAGCTGGAATTTGTTCAAAATGCTTCTTTTACACAAATTTTGCCCTTACCTAAGGATTCATTGACTGTACTTCTTCAGAGTTACATGTGGGATCAATCATTACAGTCACACAAATTAGAGCTGTCACCGGTTTTATGCCAGCTTAAATATTGATATGTATTGTACAGAAGCAATCCCACACCTGAAGGATCATTTGTTTCATAAGGAATTTGGGAGATAAACAGATATTCCTACAGCAACATTTATAGTTGGGAAAAAACATTAAACAGGAGAAAAATATCTAACTTCTGTCAAAAAGAAAAGCAGAGATCAGCCTTCTGTAAATTCTGAATGGATATGCTATGCAGAGTCTTCGATAGTGTTAAACTCAGGAGCTTGCAGAATAAAATCGAAAGTTATCAATGTAATTTTTTTTAATATGTTTATTGTTGAAATGTAGTAATACACACTACATTCAGGTACAATGTGTACCAGGATCCAAACACAAGAAGAACAATTTGCATCTTGAATAACAGGTACAAAGGTGTATTACATTAGTAAAACATGATAGTACTTAATATCTTTAGGTAGAGTTACACAGATTAGTTGAATTAACATTAGGTACAGTATTCATTCTAGGTTTACTTTGTCCTTAGATTGTATAGAGTATACAGTACAGAGTATCCTCATGCATGATACCCCCTTGGGGGTAAGTAGAATGATTTGAGGGCTCTGTATGGTTGAAAAGGGCTTATGGGTATGAAGGAATTTGAAGAGGATAGATCCTCCTTTGTGAGTTTCATGTTGTACTTATAGTTTCCATCATCTCCCACACAAGCCCTAATTTACCAGGGATATATGCCCATGCCCATGGTATTAAGCTGTTTGGCCCAGACTTTTTCAAATTTGGCACTTTACCCAGTAACATTTGCCTGGGCTCGCTCTATCTTGAGACAGTGCAAAAGGTTGTGCACCCATTGTTGAATTGTAAGGAGACTGTCCACAATCCAGCATTGAGCCAGTGTTTCTTGGGCATTTTGTAATGTTAACAACCTCAGGTCCAGTCTGCCTCCCAGTTTCATTCTCCCAGGATCCGCTACCAATAAGAATACCAGGAGTGACTGGGGGGGACGCTTTTCTCCAGGACCCATGACATGATTCAATGTATATCCTGCCTGTAGTTTAGGATTTGGGGGCACATAAGTGTCATATGGAGGAAGTCTCCATTGTCACCCTTGCACTTGGGGCAGGATTTTGGCTTATCAGGTTGGAGGCGATGTTGTTTTTTGAGCAGGTTTTAAAATGTGATATTGTCAAGGACCACATTTTTGAGGTGAAGGTAATGTCCAGGTCCTGCTCCTATGCTGGTTGTATGCACTGAAAGGGGTCCTGGGGCCACCCTGCATTATCTTATAATATATGGACAGTGGTTTGGTGTTTGGTTGAGGTGAGAAAAGTTTTTCCTCAAAAGGCTCGGACTTCACTGTGCCTGTGCGCAACTCATTCAGCCCCATCAGCCTGTTTATGACCTGCAAAAAAATAAATCATCAGGGGTCAAGCCTCCCTGCCCCTGTAGTGCTCTGAAAGATTAGAGTGTGCCACCAACATACAGCTGCTGTATATATTTTAGACCCTTTTTCTTCCATCTCAGAAGGACTCTCCATAAATATACATCATATACTGGGATTGTCTTAAGTACTGACCAAATTGAAGCATACAGGGAAATTCCACACTGACCTCCCATAGCCCCATGTACCAGGTTCCAAATTCTAAGCAAGGGTTTTGTGAAAGGGTTGGTGCAAGATTGTTCTGACCCTTTCAACAGGAATGGTCCCAGAAGGTCCCTTGTAATGTATATCCCGAGCTGGTCACATTCAGTTTGTAACCAGTCATGGTATACAGGAGTTGCACCACAGGCAGGAATGCCAATTGCGCTGCATAGTAATAGTTTTTAAAATTAGGAAGCCCAACCCCACCATGTTTAGTGGGCTGTTGCAGGATTGTTTTGTGGATCCTCGTAGGTTTTCCCCACTATAACAAGGTCTAGCCGGAGCTGATAGGGCCGTGACGAGCTGCCAAGTGACCAAAGTTGCACGTGTGCATAAAAATTAAAAATTATGGAATGCCTGGGTGAAACTTAGAAATTTTTTGGAGGTGTTGCACCAAATTTTCTACATGGCCTTTTTGGGACCCCTCCTCATGAAGAGCGCTAGTGTCATCTTGTTCACTTGTCCCAAAAGGTGATTTCACAGAGTGACTGCGCCATTATGTGCCACAGGTGAAAAAACACATTTCAGGCAGGATTTGAAAAATGGCAGCTATACTGTTAAAAAGGAGGTATACAAAAATGGCAATGTTGAAAATCTGGAGTAAAAATATTAAACATTGTTGAAGTTAGGAGCATGTGTAGAAACTGTGCAATGCACACTCGTAACTCAGTCATTTTTTGAATTTGTTTCACCAAATTTGCAACATGGCTTTTTGGGATCCCTCCTCATGAACAGTGGCACTGTCATTTCATTAACTGGTTCCAAAAGGTGATTCAGCACAGCGACCATGAAATCACCTTTTGGGACTGAGTAACGAAATAACAGTGATACTGGTTATGAGGTGTGGTCCCAAGAACCCTATGTTGAAAATTCGGGGCCAAAATTTAAAAAAATGACTGCGTTATCAACTTAAGTTGAAAACCCCATTGAATGCCATTATAGCATGCTTACCTTTGATTCTTTAGTTTGCATTTCGGCTTTGAAGAGTGCAGACGTGTCCTGGTCCAGAGATGATGACAGCACTGACCTCCAGAGGTAAGTATAGGGTAAGTGGGGTAGGGAGGTGGGGCTCAGTGGAAGGGTGGGGATGGGGAGGGGGACTGGGGCAGTGACCAGGACTGTTTTCTTTTTACAGTTTAAAAAAAACACGTCAGGGAAGGTTTTTTTATTTACAGGAAAAATATATATACCTTTGGGCACACTGAGTTGGGCTCCCACTGTGTCACATGAGTTGGGGGGGAGGGTTCTTGATGCCAACACAGAGATTGGGCACCCCAATGTTGTCAGGGGGAGAAGAAAAAACAAACATTTGAGCACACTGGGGTGGGCTCCCAGTGTGCCACATCAGTGGGGGGGGCACACACTGCTGACATGAGGATTGGGCACCCTGATGTCAGCGTGGGACAAAGGAGTACATTTGGGCACACTGAGGTGGGCTCCAGGTGTGCCACATGAGTTGGTGGTTATAATCCCATCCCAACATGGGGACTGGAGACCCTGATGTGGCATGGGAGGACAGGAGCAGTGGGAGGGTTTGTTTGCTGGCTGCAGCAACTCAACTGCGCATGCAAGACACTCATGCATTCGTAGTTGTGGTGAAAGAAATTTTGCCATTGATAACATAATTGCACCAGCGGAACTGCACATGTGAATGAGTTGCGCATGCGTAGCTCATGCGCCTGAATGCGGAAGTAACAGCCGAAATAGTGCACCTGCTATTCTGTAGTGGCCGATCATGGTGGAGGGTTTCAAGCTCCATTGGACTTTCAGAAGGATACTTCCAAAAGTCCAATGGAAGGTTCCATAAGCAGCTGTTTTTGTAAGCTGCAAGCTAAACCCAAAACAGCTAAAGGCTCCATTGACAGCCCTAAAAATCCATGAACTATACTGTCTAGTTGTCTAAAGTATTTGTCAGGAAGGTGTATTGAGAAAGTTTGGAATAAGTATAAGCACTGTGGGAGTATATTCATTTTGATTGATGCTACTCTGCCTAGAAGGGTCAGCGGCAAGGAGGCCCATCTTTCATAGCACTGAGTCAATCTATTTATGAGGTCTGTACGTATGGGCTGCTAATTGTGTGTATTTTGCTGAATTCATGATCCCCAAATATTTAGTCTGCTGCATTAACTGGGCACCCAAAGTGTTGTTAGCTAGAAGGTGCTTGTTCCTCCACCACAAGAAGAATTTAAATCTTGGTCCAGTTAATGTTATGGCCTGACAGAAAGAGGCATATTCTGCTAAGGTAGATTGCACATGAGGAATGCCTTCTTGGGGGTCTTTCAGGTGTAACAAAAGGTTATCTGCAAAAAGTGCTAGTTTGTGTTCTCCTCTGGTTCTGAAGCTCTCTATCCCCACGTGGCTACGTATTGATGCTGCCAAAGGTTCCAAGGACAGAACATATAATAAGGGTGACAAATTGCAACCTTGGCATGTCCCCCTCTGGAATGTAAAGCCAGGATACAATGACCCATTTACCAGGGCCTGGGAGGTGGGGTCAGTGCATAGTGTTTTTATCAGATTAATAATCCCAGGTCCCAGACCAAAGGCTGTGAGGGTTTGGAACATATACCCCCACTCCACCTAGTCAAAATCTTTCTCTGAATCCATTGTGAGGACCGCTGATCCATGGGATCTATGAGATTTTGTCCATGAGTGGATTATGTTCAATGTTTTTCTCACATTGTGCTTACCCTGATGCCCCTGTATAAAACCACACTGGTCCACATGGACCACCTGGGGCAGAAGTGACTTCAGTCTGGCAACAATCAGATGGGCTAAAATTTTGTATTTGGATGTCAGGAGTAAAATGGGGTAATAGGAGGCACATAGGGCAGGGTCTTTGCCTGGCTTAGGCAGTACTGTAATGACTGCTGACTGCATGGATGGGGCTGGCATCCTTCAGCAGTCCATTCATTATATACATCAAAAAGGGGATCCAGGAGTTCGGGCAAGAATTTTTTAAAGAAATCGATTGGCAACCCATCTAGGCCTGAGTCCTTTCCCTCTCTGAGTGTCCTAATGGCTTTAATGATTTCCTCCCTTCCCACAGGATCTTACAGTTGTTATGCTTACTCCCTTGGTATCACCAGGAGTGGGATTTTATCTAAGAATTGTTGCATTTGGTCTTGGGGCAGGAAGACTTCAATGGAATATAGGTTTCTATAAAAAGAGGTGAAAGTTTCTCTGATGGATTTTGTGTCAGTGACACTGCCCCCTTGGGGTTTTTTAAGCTTCTTATTGTAAGTTCTGTATGTTTTCTGTTTTAATTGCCAAGCTAGGAGTTTACCACCACTATCAACATTGAAATTTGGCCTCACTCCCCATCATCCAGAAAATTATTGTCCTATATCACTGCTTAATGTAGACATTAAAATCTTGGCCAAAATACTTGCTAATCATTTAGGGCCTTTCATGAACAAACTCATAAGTAATGAGCAAGTTGGTTTTATATCAGGTAGATCATCTAGTGACCATATGAGATGATTTCTCCATCTCCTCTCCTTAACCAATAATTCGGATTCACCAGCAGCTCTTCTTGCACTAGATGCAGAAAAAGCTTTTGATCGTGTTTCTTGGGACTTTCTTTTCACAGCCTTATCCCATTTTGGTTTACTACACTTATTTATTAAATGGACCAAATTACTTTATACATCCCAACAGCCCGTGTTTGGTGTAATGGCATTCTTTCTAGTTCATTCCCACTACAAAGAGGCACCAAACAAGGTTGTCCCCTTTTTTCCCTCCTTTTTAATTTATACATGGAACCCCTTATTCGGAGGTTAATAATGTCGCCTGATATCCATGGAATTACTGTGGGGGCACAACAACATCTCCTATCAGCCTATGCTGATGACTTATTATTGCACTCAGCAAATCCTAAGGCTAATATACCAGTTCTCTTAAAGGAAATTAACCCCTTTTCGAAAGTCTCTTACTATAAACTCAATCTTTCTAAAACTAGTGTTTTTCCAATGAATGGTAAACTATTGCCTTCTGATATACAAGCTTATGGGTTACACTGGGAACCGAAATATCTGACTTATCTGGGCATGAAAATCTCTAAAGAAATCCGCACAATGGTGAGAGAAAATTTCACCAACCTACTTAATACAATAAAGACAGATCTAGACAGGTGGAGTGCATTGCTAATGTCTTTATGGGGCAGGATTAATATTGTCAAAATTAATGTGTTACCCCAAATTCTGTACCCATTGAGTATGTTAGCTTCTTTTTCCCCAAATCATGGTTCCTCTCCCTGTAAAGGTTCATAAACCAATATATCTGGAAAAAGAAAACTGTCAGAAGAGCTTACAATAAACTCACTGCACCAAAGTCACAAGAAGGTCTCTCCCTCCCATCCTTCTTCATTTATTATGGAGCATGCCACATCATCACATTATCACATTGGGTCCATACACTGGGGGAGAGGCAGGCAGGATCATACTCCCCTCTTTGGTTGGACATTGAGAACACAATAGCCCTTAACAACTCTTGTACGCTTTCGGCCTTGATCTACTCCTCTCTGAAATATATCCCTCGAGAACTCTGGAAAACCCCAATAGGATGGTCATTAAGAGCATTACATCAGATACAACGACACCTAAATCTAGATTGGCATAGTTCCTTGGAACAGCCTGTCCTAAATAACTCCCATTTTCAAATTCAGAATAGACCCATTTCCTCAACATATTGGACTCCCTTAATAGGGCTCCAACTTGCAGATATTGCTACCAATGGAAAAGTCCCCCCATCTTCAGTTTCAATCAAATTTTCACCATGCCATTCGAAATCCCTTTAAATATTGGCAGATAAGACATACAGTAGTCTCTTTTCTAAATAAAATATAATTACCCGGCTTCCCTAGGGTTGAACTATCCTCTCTCTTACACACCACCAACCAACTGCACTCGGTCTCTAAAGTTTATAAAGAATTACAATCTTTAGATACCCAACTACCCAAAGGTATTTGTTATTACTGGGTGCACAGACTTTACCTCAAAGAGGAAACTGAACTCTGGCAACAAATGTGGATTAGTTTGTACAGACATGTCAAACAAGATCGATTATGTCTAGTCCAATATGATATCATGCACAACCTATATTTTACTCCGACAAAACTCCACAAGATTGGAAAACTTAACTCCTCACAGTGTCACCGATGCTTAGGTGCACATGGGGATCTATATCATATGTTATTGACCTGCCCGAAAATCCAAATCTTTTGGCAATACATTAAACAATCATTAGACCCTATATTGGACCTAGAATCATTATTTCTGCCATAAATCTGCCTTCTCAATTACTTTCCTCTAGGATTAATTAAACAGAAGAAACCCTACATGGCTTTAATAGCTGGTATAGCTAAATTTGTCATAATGAGACATTGGATGGATGACTTTACACCTACTGAATTAGAATGGCATAAAGAAATGCTCTTGGCTCTTCAACTAGAAAAACATATTGCCATGATGCATAATAGACTGCATTTTTACCTGGATAAATGGGCTAACCGTGATGCTTTGTTAGTAGCATGGAAACCTTAGATTATCATGTCTCATTTTTACCCACTTGGTACCAAATAGAGAGGGAATAAGTTAAAATGTTTTATGTGGGGAATTTTTATGTTAATTTAGATTACAATTTAGCATGTAATGTTTAACGTACAGTCTCATAACTTGTATATGGTATATGTCCCTGTAACCCAGACTGATTTGGTATAGCCCATCTTTGTATTAACATTAAAATTTGAATAAAGTTTATTGAATTAAAAAAAAAGAAATATGGCCTCACATTGTCCAAGAGTAATTTCCACTCAGTTTGGAGCTACTCAATGTATTGCATTTAATTTTATTTAGTTTGAGTCTATTGTAAAATGTAGAGGTAGGTCACACTATATGTGCTTTCTCGAGTTCATACTTTTTGTCTCAAGGAGAGATAAATCAGCATCTTCTACTTTCCTTTTGTGGGCTGCATATGAAATGGATTGCCCTCTAATGTAGGCATTTAAGGCCTCCCACATTGCTCTGTGGGTAGTGTCTCCTCTTTTGTTGTTGCTCAGGTATACCAAAATGGTTACCTGTATGTATTTAATATATTGCAAATCAGTTAAAAGCCTGGGGTCGAGCTTCCATTGCCTAACCAGTATGGGGTCAGCTCCCATTGTGACCTGGGCAGTTACATGGGTGTGGTTTGGGATCAGCAGGGATTTATAGGTAGGGATGTAAGTTTGTCATGGCAGTCATACATGTCATTGATTCCATGACATTTGATCTTTATTCAGGACTTCCATGACTTTCACTAGTGTCATCAGAATGTAGCAATGATGACAGTGCCACAACATTTACTACTGTTTACTAATGATTTCATGAACAAACAATGAGTCACTAAAACTTCATCCATGACAAACTTACATCCCTACTTATAGGTGGATTGGTGTACTTTTGAGGTAGCTGATAGAGACATCAGCAAGCAGTCAATTCAGGTATAGGACTGGTGGGCATGAGAGAAGAAGCTGTAGTCCCTATTTGAGGAGTTGAGATGGCACCACACATCTACCATGGTGTAAGTATATTCTGTCTCTCAGAAGGCCTGTGCATTTTTTGAAATGGGGAAGGGGGTTCGATTAAACCTAGTTAGATTTGTGTCTGACACACAGTTAAAGTCCCTACCTTGTATCCATTCACCTTGATAAGTTGCCATATCTAAATGAAGTTTGAGGTAGAACTTGGGGACCTCTATGTTGGGTCCATGTACGCTACCCACCACTATTTTCTTCCCTGGTGTTGAGGTGGAGTTGTGCTAATACATATTTCCCTCTTGGGTCCACATAGGAGCTAGTGACCTGCCCCTGAAAGCCCCTCAACAACCATATAGCCACTCCCCAGCCCAAGAATTGTATGTTGTCACCACCCATGTCCCTCCCCAGGATTCCTGTAATTTACTCATCTCACTACCTGCTAGGTGAGTCTCCTGCATCAAACCCACATTCACCTTCAACTTTTTTAGTCTGGTCAGTACCTTTTTCCTTTTGATCATGTTTTTTAGCCCATTCACATTCCACGAGATCACTTTAATGGAAGACACCATAGTACCCTTCTCTTACTCAATAAACAGTAACCCATCTTGGGTCAGAATGAGAGTCGCACTAGGTAGTGGGTGCTCAATGACAAGAAATGCAAAGCTATTGTAGACCAGTCATGGCACACCTACACACTTAATAAATAACAGCAGACAGGTGCTTAATTGAGGTCCAAAAGTTTATTATCCACAACAGTGCAAAGAATGCATTTTCAGGCCCTCGTTCAGAGACTAACAGCAAGACTTCGGATGTTTCAACCAAACTTGGTATTTAACAAAGATAGTGCCCCCTAGTGAACACTCTAATTTTATAGCCAAGGCTATAGTCCCATGGATAATCATTTTAAAGTGCTAGTAGCACAATGTTAAAAAAGTGCAACAATTATAAACACATCTCATTGTGTAAAAAAGTGTGTTAAAAGGGAAAACACCCAACAACAATCTCCCTAATCTCATTTCAATGGACTGCCAGTCTAAATACACTTGCCTGGTGTATAGTTTACACCCAGGGAGGAAGCAGGCCCAAAGGTGCAATTTTTCCTGGAAAACAAGTTTCCTTACATTCTCAGTATGAACCCAATTGAGGACCATTTTGAAGATTCCAACTAAAATGTGTTGAAAGTATAAGATAATTTAAAAAAAATGGAAAAGGGAGAAAAGAGAGCATATAATCAGTGTTATGCAAATATTTACAGTATGCTTAAAAAACTGGAAAGGGAGTCCTTGGATCAAGAAGGGCTCCCAAAATTTAAAACTATCTGTGGAGGGATTAGAATCAGACAATAACTGCAGCTGCAAGAGAGAACAACTGGGGGGATTTGTTACTTGTAGAAGTACATTTTCAGAAGGTACTTTATTACTTTAAAGTGTAATTACTACTAATGTTCTTTATGAAGCAAACAGATCAATGTATAATTCAAAATGCCTTATGTTAAAAAGAAAAAAGCGGTGGAATAAAACCAGAATTGTTTTAAAGTCTACTTGAAGAGAAAGTGTTGAATAATGTCTCCTATGAACAGAAGAGTTTGCTTGAGGCTTACTGGAGGTATTAGCTTTTACCTATAAGAGAGAGAGAGAGAGAGAGAGAGAGAGAGAAAGCAGAGATATAAACAGTAGTGTCTTTTCTTGAGAAAAGGCTTCAACTCTATATGGCCATTAAGACCCCTTCCCATGTATGCTCCTGTCATGTATATCCAATAGTTTTCTTTCTCACTAAAGACATCATCTCTGCTGTCTCCTCTAGGGTCCCATACTATGTGATCAATGCCTATAAATTTAAGCCTACAGTATGTTCAGTTCTGTTTGTGGCTTCCTTCATATGCATTGCCCAGACATTGTCAAGATTCTCATTTCTTTTTTTTGCCATTAACATTTTATTGAGTATTTGATTACATGTACTTGCGGAGACATTGTAAACATAAGCATTGAGATACAAATGAGGTCACACAACGAACCATAAATACAATCTAAAAGAGAAAGCATATGGACTCCGCAAGCCCCCCCAACCCAACCACTCCCGCACCCCCACCCCTCCATGCAAGGCACTGCAATCAGAGATTACATGGGAGAGAAATAAAAAAAGAAAAAAAAGAGGCATCACTGCTGTAAGTTCCTTATGAGTAAGCTAACATTAATGGAGACCAGATTTTCTCGAAACGGGGCAACACACTATGCAGTATAGCAATCATCCTCTCGGTCCTGAGGCATGAAAGGAATTCTGCCAACCATTCGGAATAAGAAATTAGACAAGGGTCCTTCCAATGCCTCAACACCACTTTTTTAACTACACAAGAAATCATGGATATATGGAATTTCCTCTGCTTAACCATACAACCCGACATATCACCTAATAAACATATTTCCGGGTGAACAAGTCTTCTAAACTCAGTAATGGATCCGCTTTACTTTTGATTTCATTCCAGAGGGGCTATATTAGACAGAGCCAAAAGATATGAAGAAGATCTCCCTCCTCGTTACATCTATAACACAGAGACCTCTGTGTTAATTTTAAATCCTGTAATTTCTGAGGTGTGTAATAGATGTTGTGCAGTATTTTGAATTGCACTAACCTGAGATGATCTTGTTGGATCCATTTGTGGCAACTCACAAAATACATGCCCAATCCCAGATTATATTGGGGAATACCTTGGTCCAATATGTACTAGGTGCTAGATTATCCTTAAAAGCCCAATTAAACAATACTAAGTAGATCTTGGAAATAGCCTGTGGGGCACCAACTAAAATATTGAGGTCTTCCCAGAATGAGATGCAGGTGAGAAGACCAGTTTGCTACCGATTCTCTGAATCAGAGCATGACGTAATTGATATACTTTGAAAACATCTCTCTGAGACAAATCAAACTTCATCAAAATCTGCGCCGTTGATATCACGCTACCATCCGGATTAAGATTCTCATTTCTAATGGCTCTGAGGTGAGCCCCCTTCCTCTCCATCATTGTCTTTTTAGTTTTGCCTATATAATAGGCTTCACACGTGCAAAATTATATATACATCACATTGGTAGTATTACAATCTATGTGGTGATTTATGTCATACATCTTACCATCATACGATTTTCTGAACATATTACATTCATGAACGTTTTCACAGAACTTGCAGTTTTTACACGTCTTGCATCTTTTGGGGAGGGCAGGGGGGGTGACCCAGTTTCTAGGTTTTTATACACTTAGACAAGAACCTGCCAAAATATCGTTAAGGTTTCTTGCCCTCCTGTAAGACATTCTTGGGGATATCTGAGAGGTCTCCTTTAGCCTAGTATCTGTCTCTAGGACATGCCAATTTTTATATATGATTTCTCTCACCCTTCCTGATCTTGTACTGTACACAGTGACAAAACTGGTCTGATCTGAAAAATCTGACTTTCTTCTGTCACTCCCCAATAACAGGGTTTCTCTCTCAGTACTGCCACAAACTCCCTTTGTTTTTTCCAAAGTAGTAGCAGTATATCCTCTTTCTAAAAACCTTTGTCTCTGAACCTCTAGTTCTCTTTGTAAGTCAGAATCAATGCTACAATTAATTTTTTCCAGAAATACTGATTTTTTGGATTGTTCTCAGTGGTGTGGCGAGGGTGACAGCCACATGCCTGCAGGACACTATTTCTATCAGTAGTCTTTTGAAACAGACTAGAATCTATTCTGCTTTGTTGATCAACTTTGATCAAAATGTCAAGAAAAGATATGTCAGTCCTGCTTGAACTTTGTGTAAACCTTATGTTAGGGTTTGTCCCATGAAGATATGCAATGAATTCTGCAAGTTCAAAGCTGTCACCCTGCCACACCATGAGAACGTCATCAATAAAGCATTTCCAAAGGGAGATTTTAAGGAGAAAATGATTAGCTGATAAGTTTCATAGGACACCCTCCTCCCAATACCCCAGATACAGGTTGGCATAGTTGGAGGCGAAACTTGCCCCCATTGACGTACTCTTTTTCAGTTGGTATGTCTGATCTTGGAAGTTAAAGAAGTTACCCACTAGTGTAATTCTGGTAAGATCTACAAGAACCTCTGTCTCCACCCTGGATCCTATAGGTCTTCTAAAGATAGTACATGATAGCTCTTAACCCTTCGTTATGTGGTATGTTGGTATACAATGATACCACATCCAGAGTTACCAACATGCCATTCTCTGTCCATACTGTACCACACCTTTCATGTATCTAAGCACATCACCCATGTCTTTTATAAATGATGGTAATGATGTCACCAAACTAATATTATCATCCACAGATCTGGATAATGGTTCTGTAACTGTCCGTATGCCAGAAATAATTGGTCTGCCAGGAAGATTTACCAGGGTCTTGTGTACCTTGGGCAAAGTATAAAACTGTGCTCAAAGGGGGTGATCTGTGGTCAAGAATTTTTCTTCTTTTTCATTTATCAAGTCTTCCTTGCTTGCCCAGTGTAGATAATCATCCACCTGTTTCTTTAACTCATTAACACAGTGAGCTTTTGCAGTAGCATTAAATTCAGTGTTATTCAATTACTTTTTAACTTCACTTACATAATCCACGGTGTTTTGGATTACCACACTCCCTCCCTTATCAGCATGTCTTATTTTGATACTCTTGTCCTCTTTGAGACTTCTGATAGACTCTCTTTCCTCCCCTGATAGATTGCAGTACCTGGGTACATAGTCCTCCCTCCTCATTTCTCTATCTCCTTTTCACACAACTTTTGAAATGCGGCAACAGCAAACAGTTGAGGGGGACAAAAAGTACTTGGTTTACAGCGTATCCTTTTAAGATCTACTTCACTATTAGTTCCTTCAACCTGTACCTCCGCCCCCATATTTTCCTAAAAATCTGCAAGTGCTGACAAAACCTTTTGTGTTGGTATAACTTCACTCCCCAAAACATTTTGTGTTACATTTGTTTGGACATTACTAGTATTTGTCACTGTATCATTATTTAATTGCCCTCCCTCCATTTCTACAGATTTACTATAGAAACAACGGAGACTAAGCACTCTGAACAGTCAATATAAATCTATGATTTCCTCAGAAAAGTCAAGATCAGCAGTTGGAACAAAGGATAAGACTTCATACATGACACTTACTTCATTCTCAGTTAGGTTCTTATCAGAAAGATTTATGATGTTGTCCAAATCTTCTGTTTTGTTCGTGATTCCTCCTGATAGTATCTCTTCTGTTGCAGCTAACCTTCCAGACCTCCCTTTTCTCCTTTGACCTCTTCGTGTTCTTCTGAGTTTATTTGGTAATGTCCTTTCCTCTTTCCTCTCTCTTCTCCTGAACTGCCTCTTTGTCTCTAAAAAAATATTCTGAATGTTCAGAGGCACTGGTCCCACTTGTTGGACTGGTTTCACTCGTGCTTCATGCAGATTTCAGGTTTGGAACTGGTTTGAAATGTACTCTTTTCTATGTGTTTCCTAAATTTTGATTCAGACTCTTTCTGTTTTTAGAACTATGTTCTTTTGGCCAAGCAAAACTATGGCCCTTCAGGTAGCCCTTGTAAACTTACATTTTTTGTAGCACAGATCCTGTTTTCCTGGAACTGCAGTTCTTTCTGTAGCTCTGATTTAAACTTGGCAAAGTACACATTCTCTGAATATGATTGTAGGTCAGCCTCCTTATTTTTTAGTTCCTTGTTCACTTCCATTTGGTCTTTTCTGGACTTTGTAACAATTAATTCCATCTATTTATTGGTAGCTTCACTAACTAATTTTCTCAGTTGTTCCACACAATCTTGGTCGTCCAGGCCAAAGGATGAGTCCTTCATTATTTATAACCTCTGCGGTGCTCTGCATGCTTCCAAGTATAATTCAATGGTTTTGGTTTGCCAGTGCATTCTCCTCAATTTCAATGCTGTGCGCTCATAGGCAAAAAAAATTCCCTCTAATATTGACAGTCGTACCTTCTGTATTCTCAGCTTTCTCCTCTGCACACTCCGTTGTCTCTCTATTGATGTTGCCACTAAAGGGATTAAAATCCCTCAGACTTGACAATATGCTCTCTGAAATTCCAAATGCTGAAAAGTCCCCATTACTTGCTCCCATGTTACTTGATCCCAGAACCGCCAATTCTCCATCTTGCATTTCTCACCGTTCATGGGGATGAGTTGTTACAAGCCCTTCTATGTGGTGGCCTATACTTCTGTGTGATAGTGACCTGTGTGTAGCTCAGAAACAACAACTAGGCCAGAATGAGAGCCGTACTAGGCACCGGGTGCTCAGTGACAAGAAATACAAAGCTACTGTGGACCAGTCACAGCACACCTACACACTTAGTAAATAACAGCAGACAGGTACTTAACCACGGTCCAAAATTTTATTTTCTGGCCACCACAAGAATGTGAAGAACACCTTTTCAGGCCCTCACTTGGAGACTAACAGCAAGACTTCTGACGTTTCAACCAAACTTGGTCTTTAATGAAGATAGTGGCCCCTAGTGAACTCTCTAAATGTAATTTACTTACTCAAAGCCACATTCACCTTCAGCTTTTTTAATTTGGTCAGTACCCTTTTCCTTTTGACCATGTTTTTTAGCCCATTCACATTCCAGAAGATTACTTTCATGGAAGACACCATAGTACCCTTCTCTACAGTAACCCATCTTAGTTAGACATGATGCTTCATTATACCTTTGGACATTGAACAGCATTTAGAAACAGTAACCAGTTAACAATGAAAAAACAATCAATCAGTACATCAGGAACAACATTTCTTTTTTATCCCATTTTTGAATTTTCCCACCCCCTCCCTCCAATTACCTACCCTCTTGCCTTCCTGTCCATAGAGGCATGTATGACATGTTGTGTCCACCATCTGGTTTTCCAGATCAATGAAATTAACATAATGACAGAAACCTTGTTTGATACACCTGCCACTCCCCCACTTAATGATGGTGTGATTCAATTAAATGAGATCAGGGTGGTGTTGTGCTGGGATAACGTACGCCTGGGGTGATTAGGCATGAGGCCACAGGCCGAGGTGACTAATCACCCCAGAAGTGACGTTATTCCAGCACAACACACACCCTGGAGTGCATTATTGCTATTATACAATGGCTCTTTAGTAAAGAAAAAAAGAAAAAGTTAAAAAAATCCATAAAATAACTTATTTTAGTTAATTGTTTTACTGGAGTAGGTACACATAATAAGAAAAAAGTTCTTTTTCACTGTTTCAGCAAGTGGGTGGAGCTGATGATTGGTGCTTTTTTTGTGTTTTGTGGCTCTGTCCGTTGTGTTCAGGAGCAACTGTTTGCCCCCACCCCACACACACAGAATGACACCAAGTAGTATATCTGGTAGAATTTTGTTTTTGTAGAGTTTTCCTTCAAGTTTGCTGTGGATCGGAAGAAATGCAGGAAGTAGTAAATTGAAGTAGAGCGATTTTTACTGTGTGGAGCACTGTTACAGTCTGCACCCATTCACTGATGTTGCCAGAAGATGTATGCGAATATGCCACTTGGATCATCAGATTTTTCTTCTTATAAATTTGTTTTCTCTCGGTGTGAGACTACGAAAAGAATGAGTGGAGCACTGTTAATTTTACTGTGACTGGAGACCGAGTCTGAGAAAGGGAGATTTGAAGTGTGACACCGCTCGTAGAGGAGCAGTTGATTGCGAGCATGTGTGACAGTGTGAAGACAGAAAAGGCTGGCAGCTAAGTGGGACTTTCAAAAAATATCGGTACAATTTGTTTTATGCAGAGGAAATTACTGCAGGGGGTGATGTGATGGCCTCCTCACTGTCCAGTAATGTTTGCATAATGGTTCTTGATGTACAGGGCAGTGTCAGATTTGCGGTGGCTTGCTGGGGGAGGAGGGATTTCTTTAATAGTTTTGAGGTGATTGTGTGCTGGGACTAGAACCCTGATGTTGTACTGGGATAACATCACGGGTCCAGTCCCAGTTTGACCAATGAGAGGCTAGTATTTTTTCTTGCCATTGTATAATAGGCAGTACAAGCATAGTACCCAAGTTTAGTAAGTCCGGAGACCTTAAGGTAATGAAATTTGTGGGAATGTTATTTTTTGTGTAACATGAGGGCACAGAGATCCCCCCTTCATTGTATGGTACATTTTGTTACCATTAATCTCTCCCCAGCTGCCCCAATGAAGAGGTACCATGAGGGTCAACCCCAACCACTAGAGGGGTGCTAATAGTGCAAACATTTGCCTATCTGCACATACAGCTTGCTAGCTGTTAAGGTTTTTGGTTATCCCTGGTGGAGTTAACCAATCTCCCCTCACAACAGGTCATCAGTTTCCCTAGCCCCCCACCCACAGATGTACATGTCCCTCATGAATTGTCCTCTCCAACCTTGCCTCACCTGTTCAATATGTCTGGCTGTAAAGAAAAAGAAAAACAAGAGACATTTGGGGGTGTTCAGCGTACAATTTACTTGCTGTGAAGGTTTGTATTTTTCCCTGGTGGGGGTAACCAATCAACCCCCCACAAGCAGTCTTCAGATTTCCCCTACCCTTTGACCCCCCCACCAGGCATATATGCCAAGGCTCCCAGATCTACAGGGATTCCTGTATTTTACAGGGAAATGGAGCCAATTTCCAGGAAATTGTTCCTATAGACTTGCATTAGTTTTATGGGAAAAAAAGCCATTCAGATTCCATAGGAAATAGTGTAATCTACAGGAAAACAGAGGAAAATTGCCTTGGAGTTACAGGGAAAATGCAAAATCAATCTGGGAGCACTGATATGTTCCTCATGAATTCTCCTCACCCCCCAACCTCCCCAGCTTCATGTGCCTGCTTGTAAAAGAAAAGAGAAAAATACTGTAACAGTAGACATTCAGGGGGTGTACAGCCTTCAGGAACACAGCTCAAGACCCTATTATGTTGGGCTCCATTCTGTGACAGTCGAGGGTCATTTGTTGTAAATAGTAGCACATCCTTGGGAGAAATGGTAGCACTTGCCACCTTGCTGAAACCTGTAACCCAAGGCACAGTCGAGGTGGGCTGTGCCTGTTGACCTGTTCCACTGGCACTGTCTCTGTGTTACTTTAGCAAAGTTGTACAGTCCTGAACTTCCAGAGAGCTCAGTATTGATCATATGCATCAAAACAGATTGCAGGTGGTGCTGCTGTGGGAGCGCTGTAAGTTCAGGGGGATTTTGGTGCACTGTCTCCATTTCAAAGGAGGTAATATCTTCCAGTTTTTGTGCATCCTCACCCCAATAGTCTCTTATATTAGGTACCTAGGTTTCCAACATGATTGGGTGGGGGGGACAGGTCAGGGGACTTCTGTCTGACACTAGAAGGTAGAAAATGACTAATGCTCCCCTTTACCATAAGTGGCAGAGGGATCCAGGCCCATCTGTATCTCATGCCTCCTCCCCCACAGCTGTCCAAGCCACAAGTCATCCATGAGGAGATCGGCAGCTAAATTACACCCCTAAAACTGGTTCTCTGGTCTCCTCACACAACATGGTTAATCAAAAGGAAAATAGGGCAGAACAAGGGGATCGTTGGTCGGTGCTCACCTCACATAACCCCAGGGCCCAGATGCGAGGTTGGATGGTACAGGTTGATAGTTCCAGAGACCAGAGCCTGAGCTAAGTGTTGGAAGATGGTGGGCTCAGTGTTTACTTGTGGGGTCAGTGCCCATATCCAGACCCATAGGGAGAATTTCCAAATGTGGTTCAAGACCCCAGCACTAGTTAGAGCTGTGTCATTTGGGTCCAAGACAGTGCAAGGAAGGGTTGACTCAGAGACTCCTGAATGCTCTAGGTCGTCAACTCACTCACAGACTGCATTGACAGTTTGACAGGCTTTACATGGAGATTGAAACTGACAAAATCACAGTTGCAGAGATGGGTTTGTAAATTACATGTACCTTTCTGCCATTCATGCACTGACAGTCTTTTTACTTAGATGTGTTTCTGTTGTCAGGATTGAGCTGTAATTCTGTTCTCCTGGAATTTAGCATTGCATTGATCCACTGGTGTAAGAAGCATATTACAATCTATCAGGGCATATGTACTGTAGTAATATTTGATCATCCTGTGATGTTAGAGGCAGTTGATTGATGCAATGCCTAGCCAGGCATATTCATGACAAGGCAACTATTGGGGAGGATCTGCGAAGGTCCGCCTTAGAAGTAGGGACCGGGAATGTGGGGAACCAACATTGGGGCCAAATTTACTTGAAAAAAATAAAACTATTTCAGGGACTTGATTAGGCGGGGTTATTTGTGTGTACAGTCTGCCTACCTTCAACTGCTGCAAGCTCTTGCTCCATGAAACATTTAGCTTTGCCTATGTTGTCGAAGAATTTCGGGGTGCAGTCGGGACAAGAATTTTGCAGTCTGTTGGGAAACAAGTGGGCAAATTTCCATCCCTTCCAAAACATTTCTGTTTTGATTTCGGAAAGTTACTGCATCCAAGCTTGGAGGTCGCGACTCTAGTTTTGCACAGTTAGGACTTTTTGACCATTTTCCAGGACAACAGGTCCCTTAATTTTGGCTGCACAGAGAATCTTTTCTTTATCAGTGTAACATAAATATTTAATTAGAAAATGTCTGGGTCTCTCCCCAGGTCACAGCTTGGACCCACATGGTGGGCTCTTTTCACTTCACAGGACCCCATTCATTCCTCTTATTTAAAGTGTTTGACAAGTCATCTGTGTATCACCAATTCAGGGTTATTTTTCTTTGTATCTTCTGGTAAGCTGATAATTCGTATGTTAGATCTATGAGATCTATTCTCTAAATCCTCAATTTTGCATTGTAATTCCAATGTTTGTTTTTTTCAATGCATTCCTGTCTTTGATGATTTCCTCTACTTTGTCCTCAACATTGTTGATTCTTATGTCAGCTTCATTTAGCCTGGTGGTGTGAGACTCCAGTGTTTCAGTTAGTCCTGTAACTAGCGTTTGTAAATGCAGAATTTGTACAGTGACATTCTCAAAATCCACCTTCATCTCATTTTGTAAGTTGGTTAACATAGCGGGCATGCCAGCAAGGGATCTCTCAAGATCTTTAATTTTGCGCTGCTCTTAGCACATGAATGTTGAGGGCCAGGTGCTGCCTTGTGGTCTGTAGAGATTGTTGTTGGTTGCTCTCTTGCCTCAAATTGAAGTTTAGCTTGCTTGTTTTTTGGAGTAGTTGATACTGGGACACCTCTACTAGCCATCAGTAGTTTTTGTTATCTGAGATAAGCAACAAGAGCATTTTTCCCACAAATTGCAAGTTTGCTCAATTTGCTCTGACTCAAAGTGCATCCACCATCTTGCCCTGTTGACCATGCCCCTGTAAATGTGATGCTAACTATAAATTTTTACTAGAGCATATAACTTTTGGATGTCACAGACTGAAAGCTGAAGGAGCAAAATTGCTGATCACAATCTGCCTGCTATGATTACCAAAGACGCACTGTATGGGAAAAGGTTAGTCAGATGTAAGTTATTCTCTAATTGTGGCAATTATATTTTTGC
This sequence comes from Neoceratodus forsteri, assembly GCA_016271365.2. Taxonomy (NCBI): domain Eukaryota; kingdom Metazoa; phylum Chordata; order Ceratodontiformes; family Ceratodontidae; genus Neoceratodus; species Neoceratodus forsteri. The sequence goes on along the minus strand of CM028132.1, from coordinate 227,223,695 downwards.
TATGTCAAACTCTGCACATAAAGCAAGCTATAAAATCTGAATCTGAGCCAAATATTTTAAATAATATAATTCAGAAATTGATGTACTTGACTATTTATCTTTCTAATTCTACAGTATTGTAAGTTTGATCTTTTGATAATGATGAATTTTGAAAAATGCTTTGTATTTAAAATGTTTTCAAATTATTTTTCTAAATATGTATGCCATAACGTACAGAATACTGGATGGGCAACTATATACAAATAGTGTGCTCTGCCACAAAGGGGTTCTGATTCCTTGTGACCTCGAGATCAAAGCTTGAGAAGTCCATTGGAAGCAGAACCCTGATGTGGCAGGTCGCACTGGCTGGGCATAGAGTTTCCCATCCTGTATTTTTATAGTGTATGGTGCCCCCACTTAATCATTTAAAACAGTTTGAAGCACTGTTTTATTTTTTACATTCTGAAAGAAATTCTGAAAGTTCCCTGTCATGTCTCTTTCCTGGAGTGAGGGATGGTTACCTGACTGAGTTGTGTGGTTGCTAGGGAACAGGTGTCCCCAGGTTAGTAGCACAGACTTCTGTTGGTTGCTGAATCTACTGGTTGTTGAGTGTGTTTGGTGGGATTTCCAAGATAAAAAAGGGAGGCTACCTTTCTCACTTAGCGAGAGGACCCAAGTTATTTTAAATACCTTGTTGATCCTGCATTTACTTTTTAATATAGGAAAACATATTTGGTTGATCCTGCATTTATCCTCATATCTGGATGATCTCGCATATGTGAGTGATCATGCTGTTGCTGCCTCATGCTATCTGGTTGATCCTGTGGTTTCTGTTGCCATAACAGTTTTTTTTTTAATCAACTTTCTATATCTCCTCCTGTACTGGAACTCTCTCGGGCCACTCAACTCACCTATACTGCTCTACCACCCACTGTGATCCCCTCCTTTTCAAGAGCATTACTTTCCCCCAAGCCTCAGAGGGGAAGAGCCCAAGGAGACTGAAGGAGCAGAGGCGAGGAGACAGTGTTGGGCATGTGGTGGTTCAGCACTGTGAAGGCCATCACCTATATGGCTGGAGGGGTGTTTCTACATTTGTCCCTTGAGTTCCCCCACTCCCCCGAGTGGGGCGTGCACTGATGCCATGGCGCACAGCAACCCTGCCGGCATCTGCCATGCTTAACCCCTGTTCTCTTGATCTGTGTCCTGTAATGCCCCTGATCTCCATCAGAGGCCACCAGGATGCCAGGCAGCCCAAATCCCTCCTCCTGAGAGAGGACAGCAGTCCCCTGGACACTTAGTCCTCTCCCTCCCCTGCCGACCCCTGTTGCCTGAATCTGGTCCTCAACCTGGGTCATCGGTGTAGCATGAGGTGAGATGTCCAGCACCTCAACCCTCAGCGCCACCAGGCTGACACCATAACAGTTTTTAAATGCATATTGTTGTGCAATTTCCAAACCTTCTGGAATGCTGTCCTACCACAGAAGGGTTGAACAGTGTTCCATGACCTTTGCACTGTTACAACAGCATTTCAGTAGAGATGGAAATTGTGTTACAACAACATTCCACCATACACTATTATTGTTTTTACATGCAATTATCAAAAAGAAATCTGAATCTGAAACACTCCATCATATGTTTTCAGCAGTTAGATCATTTAATGTTTATTAAACACTGAAGAAATATGACATCTCATTTATAGTACAGAAAATAAGTCTTAATGTGAGTTCAAGAGTTGTTGGTCTAGTGGATTCAAATTGAGTCAAATGGGTAATTAAAGCACATAAAGAAGAATTTGAAATCTAAGATCTAGCTCTTTCTTGCAAAGGTCCTGTTGGTCACATAATAAAAAATGCAGATATTTTGTTCCAAATATTAACTGCTCAAACTGTGCCTCCTAGACCCCTTCCATGTGTTAACACTTCCTGTTTCTTTTTAGGAGATTAAAAAACACAGGAGTATGCCAAGTCAGTTTAAATATACCCACTGGGCATTGGGAAAATCTCAGAGTGTTTTTTTTTAGGGATTCCTGATAAAATATAATGGACAAATACATCTTGGTATTTGACAATGAACTGCATTTATCATGCAAGCCAACAATTTCTGTAGAAGCTGTTTCTTTAAATACTGGTTTATGTTATATTATTGTCCCATCTTAACTGGTCCTTCAGAAAATTCACTTGGTGTTTTTGACATAAACATAGGTACTAAAGAATATTTTTAGAACTGTGTGTCACAGTTTATGCTGCTGGCCATCTCTGAGAGTGCTGTAGTCTACTAAACAATTAAGAGTATACAGCACATTGCTTCACTAATGAATTTCATTCACTCTAAGTCAGTGCTTACCTGCACCCTTTCTAACCTAACTGCTAATTTTATACTTCCTTATTTATGCCTTATGACTTTATTTGATTGTTATAATTGTATTATATTTATATTTTAGTTTTAGGACCTGCACAGTAATGTATAACATTGCATTATTTCTGTCTGTAGTAGTTTTCTGCTGTCTATTTTCTACCATGTACCCTCGCCTTGTGTTATACCTGGAAAAAAGCCTTGGATTGGTATGCCTCTCCGGTTGTAAACTGTCAGTAAATAAATATGCCCCACACCAGCACACACGCTTCTCCTGAAGATGATGTGATGATATTCAAATCTGTCATCACTAACAAACTCAATATGACAATGTGTGTCCGTAGCACAGGATTGTTATAAGACCCATCATCCCAGCACCCAAGCAATCACTGTAACTCAGTATTCCACACAATGGTTGCTTTATAGCAGTGGCAAATTTCTTGGTAACAGAGAACATAACAGCATGCCCCTACCTGACTTCTTAGTGGATTTAGTTGAATTTGTACTAAATGAAAATAACTTTCTGCTCAAAAATAAATACTATGCCTTAATTAATGGCATGCCTATGGGTGGAATATCTGCCTCAACCATTTAGGACTTTATGTAGGATGTTCAAAATAAACATATATCTATGACTGAAAACACAGCATATTCTAAGAAATAATTTTTAGGGAAGCAGTACAAAGATGCCATTCTTCTACCCTGGGAGGGCATACTGTACAAAATAGATATAGAGAGGTCTTAGAGGATATTAAAATTCACTCTCAGTTCCAGCATGGGTTTTGGAAGAAATACTGTATAGTACCATGCCTGTCTTGGTCAGGTTCACAAATGACTTGCACCTAGCAATAGCTACAAGATTGCCTGCAGGTGCAGTCTTTGTGTACCTGACCAATGCATTCGACTTGGTGGATCGTCATTTGTTGGTGTTGTATTTGGATGTAATTGGCCTTAGTTCCAATTCTTTGACATTTTTTGACAGCTATCATTTTTATCAACTAGTATTTTGTCCACTTTTCTGGACTGACTGCATCCATCCATCAGACTGGCCACCCCAGCCCCAGCACCTGACTTTTTCACAGGACTGTGAAGGTGCCTAGTCACTAGTGTGGGGCCTATGTAAATAAACAACTAAATCATGTGGTTGGGTATTTTACTGTTTTTCTTTGCCTGGGCCCATACAGAGTGCAATGGTATGAAGTGCAAGCTCTACCTCTGCAGAGACACCCCTGGTGCCTGCAAGAGGTGTCCCTTCTCTACCTGGTCCCACTGTGCTGCCACCCAGTTTCCACTACAAGGCAGGAAAGAAGTGTATCATGACAAACCCCTCTCACTGAGTGAGAGAAACTGTCCTAGGAATGCTCAGTTTTCCTTACTGTAGCCAGCCTCCAAGTGCCTCTGACCCATTCCCGAACTAGGGACACCAGTGTGGTAGGAGGTAAGGCATTCAGAACCTCAGCCCTCCATGCCACTGGGCTGGTTTGAGAGCTGTCTTAAAGACTATGCTCAGGTAGTTAAAGTGAAAAAGACTACTTTCTTCCACACTATTAGTTACCAATGGAGTGTCCCAGGAGTCTATCCTGGACCCTTATTATTTTCACTCTTGATTATTTATTTATTTATTGAGAAATCAGAATTACACCCTTTGAGCCAAAGACTCTTTTGAGAAGGCTCTTCATTTGTAGACAGAGTACAACATCACAAGTACAGATACAGAAACATCAATCAGTCCATGTAATACATTGGCAGGTAAGGTAAAGAACTGAAAAACTAGTATAGCAGAGGGCCTAGACAGCCCAGAGTCATGTGCAAAAACAGCAGATAATACAACATTCCAAAACCAGTGCTGGACGTCAATCAGTCCAAATGTTACATTAGTAGGTACAGTGAATGAGCACAGTAACATTCCTTAGCAGAGGCCAGAGAAAACTCCAAGTCATGTACAACAACAGCAGCAAATATTCTGGAGAGCAGGGTACAGATTGTAAAGACAGTGTGATGGAGGTGGCAGGGTCTGGGTTAGAATAGTACTACTAGGGGCAGTCTCAAGTAGAGTTGTTAGCAAGAAATACCTGGAGTGAGGTTTTAAAAGGGCCAATTTTTGTATCAGCAGTCAGAGCAACAGGTAGGTCATTTAGCCAGCTTGGAGCCCTGTGATAAAAGTCTCTCTGACCCATGGAAGTCCTGCAGCGGAGGATCAATAATGGGACCTTGAAGGTACTTCTGGTGAATCTTTGTGGGAGGGAGTGTTGGATGAGACCCTGTAGGCTAGGTGGGGTGAGATTCAACTGCATATTCTTTGCTAGGAGGCATATATGGTACTTAAGGTGACATTCGAAATTTAGCCAGATAGAGCGGATGTAGAAGTCACACCGGCTTACCTGTTATCAGGAATGCACAATATTATTTTATTCAGACTATACAGTTTTATACACTACCTCAGCAAAGTATCAGAACTAAGTAGAAAGTTGATTTCATTTGAAAACTTTACAGTATCAACTGTTGTCAAACAAGTTACAGTTTAATCCAAAAAAAGATGGACATAATTTTTTTGTTCCAAGTCAAGGTTAAAAAGGTGTAGGCTAAATTATTGTTATCTATCTTAGATAGTAAATACACTAGCAGGCCTTGCCATCTAGGTAATTTTTATGACCTATGTTTGTCTAATCACAATTATCTTGCATATTTAACTCACACAGTGCATCACAGGATTTGGGCTGTGTATGGGCCTCTAGCTGTCTAAGCTTAAGCTAAACCAAGATGGAACTGTTTCTGGTGTAACTAGGCCTAGGTGGGTCAGCTGCCAGATGGGATGCCATAGGAAAACCATCTTTAAATGGCACAACTCTAATGGCTCCATATAGGGTTAAAAATGTGGGAGTCATTGTTGATACATTGGTACCACGTGTCATCTGTGGTTCAATCTTCCAACTCAGAAATATTTCCCAGATTAAACCCAATCTGATGCCATAGAATCTTTTGACCCTGCTACTTGTGTTTCTTAAAAATCCACACAGGTGGAGCAGGGACTCTGCAGTGCAGGCTGGATGAAAAATGAGAGGGCCACCAGCCCCACTGTGTGCAAAGTTAGGTTCAAAATTAACCTGTCCTGTTAGTAAATATGATATGCCTCAAAGGCCCTCTGTCTCAAGCATCACTGCCAACTGTACAAAGACTTAGGCTGGCTCTCCCCCTCTGCCACCAGGCTGTACTACCTATGCTGCCTCTCAGACTCCATCATCAGAGTGGTTAGACCTGCTTCACTATCAGAACTGTTTCAGCCTATTATCCCTTCGCGTGAACTGAGATCATCTGACAAGTCTCTCCTGAAAGTTCCCCTCTGCCGCACCTCTAAGGGTTCAGATGCATTTGGGCATGCTGCCCCATAAATGTGGAACTTACTACCACTCGACCTAAGACAAGCTTCCTCACACTACATTTTCAAACGAAGACTACGGAACCACCTTACTTCTATGGACCAATGTGCCTGTTATGATCCTACTTGGTTTACTTGGTTTCAAGGGACAAAAGAAGGCTACTGCCCATCGAGATTGTCCCCCACCACAATGGTGGGATAATTATACCTTAGGGTTGTTCCACTCCAACCAACAATCCAACCCTTTCTTGAAGGCTAGATTGGAGCTGCTATCAACTAAGTGTTGTGGAAGTGTTGTGTTGTGATCCTACCTGAGCTTTTCCTTCATGCCCACTTTTCCTAAACCTCCCCTTGTCTACTTTCACTTCCTTATCCCTTGTATATGCTTAACGTCTATATCTCCCCTGTTTGCCTTATATGTCAGTTGGACTACTTGCACTTTTTATGTTGAGACTAAAAAATATATATGGCCCAAATATCTTTTGCCTTTCCAATGCCTATGTGTATGACAAATGCCTCTAGTCACCTGACTGTTTTGCCTGTTTCTCAACTTGCTGTTTGCACAATCTGTGATGTAATTTTTTGTATTGGGTACTGGTTCTTCCTAAATCTCTTAGCCTCATCTGTTCCCCCCCCCACACTGACTAGCCCAGACATATTATCTGGCTTTCAGTTCCACAAGACCGGGCCTCTTCCGCACCTTTTCCTGCTAAAGCCACCTCTTGCCATAATTTTACCTCGGAGACCGAGTCCTCTCACCTGCCCCGCCGGTGTATGGTTCCATGAATCCGGATGCAGATTGTAGCAACTGCTGCTCTTGCCGCAGATTCCCTCTTTCACCCCTCCCGGTTTCCTCGGCTCCTGTTACTGAATTTTATTCGCAGTAGTTAGGGCTTCATCCCTGTTGCCGTTTAAATCCCCTAACTCTGCCGGGTCCTCACCTGGCTTAACCTATTAAATGTCAACCTGACCATGTTTTATGCCCCCCCCACCTATTGACTTCACAATACCTAGTACTGTGTCTATCCTGCTGCCTTGCTATAGAACCTGGCTTCCTAAGCTGCCTGTCTGCCTCACCCCCCCATCACCGACCTCTTCACTGGTTCCTGACCCATGAAAGAAACCTGAGGCTGGGTAATCTTCACACGCCCAGGTCGCCAAAACTGTCTCTTTAAAACACCCTTTTGCTGGCTTACGGTTCCACGAGCCCGGTCGCAGCACCCTGCTTTTTCTGCTAAAGCCATAATCACTCATTGTCGCCAAACTTTAGCTCAACTCCCACAGTAGCTTCAACCCCACGCCCGGTCACAGAATTAACAGCCCGGACACTTTTTTTCCTACCTTCCACTATTGCCGGTTAGCCTCTTACTGTCTTCTACCCCGTTCCTCCTCCTCCTGTTTCTTTCAAGTTGTGAATCGGTTCCATGAGCCCGGCTACAGGCTCTAGCCTTCCGCCGCTAACACCGTAACTTTTCTTATCCCACTCTACCATTTGCCTGCCCCCTCACCTGACCCGGACACTCTCCCTCTAACATTCACTGATGCCATATGTTCCTTTGCCCCCAACAGCTCCAATAGCTGGTAAGGCTACCCTGACCTTGGTCTCTGGCCCTGCCACCTCCCGCCGAACATAGCTGTGCACTTACCCTCTCCCTGATCATGTCCCCCCTTTTTTTCTCCACTACTCTGAAGTCTATCCCAACATCAGTACCCACTGTTTGCACTGCCTACTTGTAACAGTTGTCTACTTACTTCAATGTACCTTACCATGTACTGTATAAATTGCACTGTACTATTTGTATTGTAACTGTGCCTCCTGGGTCGTGCCTGAAAATAGTCACTTGCTGGCTAGTGCATCTACCCGGTTAACAAAAACTAAATAAAAATAACAAGCACTTACTATTGAGTGCTAAGCAAGGTAGAATGTATTTATCACAACACAGTTCAGCCAAACATATGATTAATGCTAAACTGCAAGGTGTAGGTACAAATATCCAAGCCAGTAAGAGTTGGACTCGGTAAACTGCCCCAGTGCTTTGATTTATAAGCTTCATCAGGGGATGGAGTAAATGGGAGAGGCCTCATACTTTAAACCCCTGCAAGTGATGGCCTCACAGATTACGTAATGCAGTGTTATAGTTTAAGGGTTTGAATCTGGAAACAATAATCATAATGAATTAATTCATTGTATGATAGTTATGTAAGGATGAAATTCACATAGCAAATAGCCAAAAATACAAACCTACGTACATTATCTTACATCATATAAAAATATTTTCTGAGCATACAGCATCAGTTGACACAAGCTCCTGGTGTGAGTCAAAATGTGTATAAGATAAATTGTTATGGATACCATGTTTAATAATGTGAGTCTGCCAGTAGGCAGACACTTCTTATAACTTATAGTTGGTTACTGTAGGTATACACTTATAATAGAAAACAACCCAGAGAAATGAACAGCAATAGAAATAGAGTGAGACAGAATTACCTGGAGGGTCTCATGATATCTCCCCAAAATGACTCCTGCAGGATTTGCTTTTCAGGATAAAAAACTCCCTGGTGATTTGATAAGCTCCATGCTTTGGGCAGGAAGAGCAAAGATAGAGAGCACATTCATGGAATACCTAGAGAGAAATGAAAACAAAACAAAATATTAGTGTCATTCTGTTCCTTTTATACCAATTTATTTCTAGGTGCAGTACATGGGAAGAGTTACAAATACTGAATGATGAAATCAAACCTTACACACACACACTTACAAACAGGTTCATCATAGCTTGCAGTGGCAATGCTTTGCACCAGTGTAGCTTTACAGATGCCACAATATGCAATGGTGTCTCCTGCTCCCAGAAGGGTTTCTTGATGTTGCTGTAGGGAGCACTGTGTCCCTGCCACAGAGGACCTTTATCAATATTTCCACCAGCTGCAGCAGCTCCCCTGTCTGACAGTTACATAAACTGCCTCTACATCTAAAGAAAAAAATATTTGACTTGGTGCCAGTTGTCAGTACATTTTCCTGGTTCATCAAACACCATCCCCAGAAAGTTACACTGGCAGCAGAAGTGATGCAAGAAATGAGTGTGAGTAGCAGGATAAGCAGCTGAGAGTGAGATGAAGGAGTTCTTGTGTGTGCTGGACATGTGTGTTGGTGCCCTGCTGTGCACCATATAGGTTCCAACCAGTATTATAAACCATTGACTGTGAAACTACACAGACTGCAATACTGATGTATGGCAGAATCACACAAAAGATAACATTCATTTTGATAAAACTAACATGAACTACCAAACGTACTGACAGGCCCTAAAGGAAGTACAACACATTGTTTTGTATCAATAAAATATTTCTGACTTGCTTTATAACACAGGTAAATGGGGCTCAGGTAATGTCTCTTGGCTAATCAACTGTGTCTCCTCATGATGTCCTAGGGATCAAGAACAAAGGAACAAAGCTGACTGATTTCAGAATCCTAAAGAGTTTTAGGTGTATGCTTTTAATTAGCCAAGAGACATCCCTGGAGCCCCATTTACTTTTTATTATTTCCTTTTTTACCAATTCAAATTCATTTCCGAAGGGAAATGTGACTGCTTTCGAGTAAACAGTAGGACAACAATTCAAAATTAGATAACTTATACACTTGAAAAACAGGATCACCTTTGTTGATCACTTCAATGTCTGGATTTCATTTTGTGTCAGTGTTTTAGCCATCTGTATTACATTGTCTTTTTGTAAAAGACATTTTAAATTTCCAGTCAAGCTTCTGTAGCTTAGTACCCAACCTTGTAGTAATCATGCACTACCCATAAAGACCCCCATATTCAAACACTGCCACTGGAGCTGTGTAAATAGCTGTTGGCCATCAGGAAGAAGTCTTCACATAGCAGCAAGTATGAATATCATGCTATAGTAGCACTGTGCAACATGCATAAGCATAATGCACCAAAACTCCCTGCTGGCAACAGACACCCAGAAGCAAATAGTGATAGCTCATCCCAAATGAAGTAGCTCCTTTACTACTGGGTGCCACATTCAGAAGCCTACATGCAAATCACCACATATGGCATGCAAGATGCTAACGGGCCATTTGTGTTACATTATGTAGCTATTAGCAGCTCTGCACAATTCCTCCATGCATATTTAAGCACAAACACAGTGTGCAGAGCTTCAACCATGGCCCCCACCTTCATGCTATCTATATATACTAATGTACAAATCCCTGACATTCTGGTGGTAAACCACAGCCACCTTAACCCTTGTTATGAAATTAAATTTCCCTGGTAGTTCAGTGGCAATTCCCCTTCCTCCTCAATGTGAAATGAAATTATCTTGATAATTCCTTGACACCCCCATCCCAAACTTGTTACTGATTTGAAAAGAAATTACCCTGGAAGTCAGTGGTACCCACCACCCCAAACCCTCTTTGAAGAGAAAGCACCCTAGTGGTATAGTGGTAACCCCTCCGACCCCCATTCATTGTTACAAAATGACATCCCCTTTTCCCTGGCATGGTCTACCCACTCAGCACCCACCACCCTCTGTCTGTCAGTCCAGAACCTGACTCACTCTAAAAAGTCTGTGAATGTGGAACACAGAATGGTGGATGGTGACCTGCACAGATGCTCCTGTTTCCACCTCAGCCAGCCCCTATCTCAGTGAAATGGACTGAGTATGTGTACTGTGTTTCTACCAAAGAATCAATGTGAATTCAAAGTGCTGGGGTTCTCAGATGTAGTCTTTCTTGTTTCATGTTCCACAACAGTTGCCTGTTATTTGTTATCTGGCTTGGTTTCTATTTTTCATATGCTAATAGTTTTGTATATTTCCTCTCCCACTCTACACTACAGCTGCAGGCTCACTTTCACAGATTTTTTTTTATATATTTACAAAATTTGGATTCTAATTGTAGAAAAAGACTTCCTTGCTGATATTTTTTGGGCAATCATTGTGTTACTTTTATGAGCAGAATCTTCTTTGTAGACAACTGTAATTATACTTGACAAACATTTACAATAACTGATGTACTACCACAACATTACACAATTTTTAAACAAGTTAAACTTCTGTGTGTCACAAAAATATGACATTTCATGGACATCAAATCTGACATGGAAACAGTAATACCCGAAGATAAATGGAGTATGCACATTTATATTTAATTTTTCTTTGAGATTTTCATTTTTATGTACTAGCTTTTTGACTGGAATTTTGTATGTACCTGTATTATGTTTAGCGTTTCTTTTTCTAGTAACGTTTTCACATCTCTTGTACTAAAGAAGAATGAAACAAAGTGAAACTGCTCATTTAAGGATTATAATTTAAAGATGTACAGACATTATACAGCAGCATTAGGATATCATTGGTTAGACCTTCATTACAAAATGATCACTGTATGATGCAGAACAACTCACTTACCCTCCCATCATTACCTTCCACCCAGCAATAGATATGGGTGGAAGCAGGACCCCAGCTGAAATAGGAGGTGTCTCAGCTGAGCCATCCTGGGTAAACAGATTTTGTAAAAACATGTAAAATCAGGACCCCATGTGAAATGAGATATTACAGCTCAGGTTGATGATCCTAGATAAAACAGTTATAAATATATATTATTTATTTTATAAGCAGGTATAGCTCACTAAGCTGAAAGCTTTTTTACAGGAGCGACCTGGGAGCACAAGAAGGTTAAGTGACTTGCTCAGGGTCACACAGTATGCAAGTGGAAGCTGTGGGATTCAAACCCAGGTCTGGCCTGCTGGATGTTAGCAAATTTGCAGCTTAGAGCCTTAGACCACTGTGCTATACTGCCTCCTTATATATATGTACATGTTGCCAGTAGTCACTGGCTCATTCCAGACTCCCCACCCAAAAAGTGGAGGTCATATTGCTTAATGATTAGAGCACTGTTAAAAATTGGGAGATTGCAAATTCAAGGCCGTCTACAGCCGCATACTCATTGTGTGACCCTGAGTTGCTCAATTAACCTTGAAATGCTTCATCCCATCAACCTATCTACAGAAATGGGTAGAAGCAGGGCCCCACTGGAAATCAGATGTTGCATCTCAGCTGGGCTATCCTTAAGGAAATAAATTGTAAGAAAAAAATAAACACTGTCAGCAATTCTTCCTTTCCTGGTCTCCCCTCCACCCCCAAACTTCACCCCTGAAAAAAGTGTCACCTAATGATTAGAGCATCGTTAGGAACTAGGAATTTGCTGGTGCAATCCCTGCTACCAAGAAATACTCCCAAAGTAACCCTAAACAAATAACTTAACCTTCCAGTACACCCAACTGCAAGAATAGTTAAAAGCTGGATCCCACTGGAAATGGGATGTTGCAGCTCAGCTAGGCTATCTTGGGTAAATACTGTATATTGTAAAAATGAGTAAAAGCTGTATCCTACTAGAAAGGAGATGTTGCAGATCACCTGGGACATTCTTGAAAAATAACTTGTAACACAAGGAAATCAAAAACATGGCTGGCAGCCTCTGGCTTCTCACAGTGCCCCCCTCCCCCCGTACAAACACATAGAGTCTGTAAGGATTAGAGGTAGGAATACTTTTGTAAACCAGGATATCCTTGATTTAAACCCCTCAACAGCCAAATACTGTGCAACCCTCAGCAAGTTACTGAAAATGAGATGTTGCATCTAAGCAGCACTATCCAGGGTAAATAAGGTTCATTGTATAAATGAGTAAAAGCAAAATCCCACTAGAATCAAGATGCTGCAGCTTAGCTGGATTTTCCATAGTTAATAAATTGCTATAAAATACTTATTTTTCCTGTCACTAACTAAAAATAACAACTTCATTAATACAACAGGTTTAAATTAATTTACCCTCCTACACTTACTAAGTATAACACTTTCTCTTATACAGCATAAAAGCAAACATTAAGGTATTTACCAATGTTTATCGTTGTTGTTTATCAGTCGGTACTGTATATGAATTCTAACTCAGTGGCAATCCTGCCAGCCCATTAATATGCCTCACTATCATACCTACGCAGGAGGCATGAAGCTTAGTAATTAACTGCAGTGCCTCCCTGAAAAGACTTTTTCAATTGCTTTCTTCTCAAATTGCAATCAAATCAAAACACAAGCCACATCCAGAACTAATTTGGATTGTCTGAAGCTGAACTGATGTATTTTTCTGTATGACCAGTCCAAGTCTATAGAAACAATTTCCCTGTAGGTGCTCCCTTTTCCTGATACAATGCAGGAAATCATTTCAGATCTGGGTGCCCTGGAAACTGTCCACCATGCCCATAACTGACATCAGAAATTAATCACTCGGAGTTAATGTAACATTAATCTTTAGTAAATGCAGAAAAGAGTACCTATGACTACAGAAGGTGTTATAAGTTATGCTTGTTGTCACCTAAAAGGGGAAGATAGCATAATAAAGTAATCATGCAAGACAGGGTGTGTTATATCATGGTATTTCACCATGCCTCAGGTGGTTGGACACAAGACCATAGGCTGAGTGCGTCCAACATCTGAGAAGTGATGATATTCCATGATATACCACATGCTTGAGTGCCTTATTGCTATTATGAACTGGCTTAAAAGTTTTTATCAGAAAAAACATAAAAAAAAAGACTTTTAAAACCTTTTGAATGTGAAATTATTTGTGGTGTTGGAGGAGTACTTTTTAAGAATATAGTTCCTGGAGGGTTCTGGGCCACTGGTGGCATTGCTGTAATTGGAGTTTGCGGAGGAGGTTCAGCTGTAAACTCCTAGCTCACTCTTCCAGCACTGCATAGTGTGTTTAGAAGCCAGTTGTATTAATCTTGTAGTCTGTTTGTGGATGAGAGGTTTTGCAACAGGGTGCTTAAAACACTTGGGATTTATATTTTGACATGTCACTCGAGCCACCAGAATGGGTAGAAGTCACAGTTTGAAAGGGAGCAGACTGAGTAGGAGGGAAACTTCTGGTTTTCTGAACATGTCAGTAAGTTACTCAGTCTCACTATTTAGCTTGGCCTTGGCAGCTGATAAATACAGGAAAGTGTTAGATGAGGACTTAAAAATAGATGTTAGAAACTAATCTTTGCAAGCACTACTGCATGTGGTAAGTGGGCAGCCAAGTGCATGGCTCTGAAAAGAGAGAGAGAGAAAGAGGCAGAGAGACAGAGAGAGAGAGAGAGAGAGATGGAGATGGTAAAGTCGCATGCAGCAGCGCTTCATTTAGAAAACAATAGCAGATTGGATTGTGGCAGTAAATTCTGGCAGTCTAACTGAGGCTGCCAAAAAATATATTGGCTGGTACCAGCAGTGTCACAGGGGTGTTTGTGGCTGACTGAAGAAACAGTAAGCGGATGTGTTTTTTTGGTTTGAACAGGTGGTTGACCCTTGTTCTGTCCCACAGCTTGCATTGTGCTGCCTTGTGTGAAGCAAAGTGAGGGACCTGGGGAACATTGCGATTGGAGAAATTTCTTTGTAGTGATGAGGCTGGTGGCCAAAGGTTTTTTGAAGCCATGAGTATGCAGTGCAATAAAATCACAGCTTCAAATACCTGTCCGCTAATCAGCATCCTCAAATTCTTTCATCCAGTTCCTAATTCAAAGTACTATATCAACCAAGTAGTTTAATTGATAAGCTTGGTGAGATATTTTAAAAACTAATATTAATAATGATAGAGACTTAGGTAATGAAAAACAATATATTTTCTGAATTTCAGACCAGAATTAGATCACATCATTCAACAGTAGATCACTGTTTGCAATAGTAACCATAGGGTGTATGTAGTGTGTCACAGGACAGACTAGATAGACCATGAAGCCTTCTTTTGCCAGTGATTGCCTATGTTTCTAGTACCTCTGATACATACTGTAAATACTGTATGTCAGTGTTAGCAGAAAAGTGTTTATGTAGCATTCATAAACCTAAAAGCTACTTTTGGTTCTTTACCAAAGAAAATATTGTAGGAAAAGCTAACATAAATGGAGACTGAGAGGCATCTACCTGAAATTATAATAACTGTATACATCAACACAGTCTAGAGTGAGACATGGTCCAAATGGTTCATTAACAGATGTAGTTAGTACAAATAGTGGTGAGAAACAGCAATGCATTATCACCTCTTTTTTTCAGTCTTCACATAATTCATATTTTACTTCAATGAATAAAGAAGATTTTCATACACTATCAATAATGATCAAAACTATGAATATTAGAATATGCAGATGCTATAGTCCCAGTATTATTAACTCCAACTGTTCTGCAAAGAAGCTTAAATAAATCAGAGGTACTGGCTCTACTTCAGCTCTTACTATACATCTGGATAAAGAAAGGATACTTTTACATGGGGGCTATGCATCAATGTGGGGCATGGTGCATGGTATGCATTACTTGGCATCTCCACAAGGCACCTGTCCATGGATCCGACACTCGGGATACCGATGCTGCTTGTAGTGGTGAATGGAGAGACAAAAGCAGGCATCCGATCAGATGCCTCTCCTAGGTACCAAAGTGGTTCCCATGATCCATGTGAGCAGGGGATTCTGGGAAGGTGTGAGATGCTTGTAGTTGCAAAGCAGAGGCAGATGCCTGAATACCTGCCCCCAGCCCTCCCTTTCTAAACAGAAGGCTGGTGTAGCATTGTCAGGGGACCCACAAACTCTGGAGTTTCTCTAGGAGGGTGCAAAAAATATGGTAGGATACCTGCCAGCCTTTTCTGTGCCCCCTGCCCTGCACACTACTTCTTCATGAATGGCGTGGCATGTTTGTGTGCCCCCCAGATATGCCACTGAACCAGTTGTGTGCATAGCTGTGAAACTGGCTGGGGGATCCAGTCTGGAAGGGATGCTGCCCCTTCCGTGAATGTGTGCAGTGGTCCATGGAATCTCCAGTACACAGCATTCAGACTTATGGTTGCCTTTTATGATGTTGATCCATGGTGCATAGTTAATCCACACTTAAGTGCATAGACCCCTATGGAAAGTAAATAATGTGAAACTTCAGGTTGTCAAGAGTTAAGTATACCAGGGACTTAGCTTTGATAACTGTTTAAATTAGAAATACATGTAAATAATATAGTATAGCAACAAATCTTCACAGATACTAAAGGGGGGAATAGTCATCACTAAGTGCGCCACACACAAGTGTGGGGCTGATCCCATTTGCACTTTGTGTGTAAACACATTTTTTTTGACTTACTGTTTACTGTAGTACAGACTAATTTTGCTTACTTCCAGGCTGACATTTTCTGATTCTACACATCCCAAAAGCCCATGCAGCTGACATCAGAGCAGGAGTGCAGAAGTTGGAGATCTATTATCCTGCAGTGAATGTTAGAGCTTGTTTATGCTCCTATCAGACGTTTGTCAGTCCTGCTGTTGTCCTGGGGATAAGTATCATCATCTGTGACTGTACTTAGCCTCAGGAGGGCAGCTGGACAGGTAAACAAAAGATCAGTGCTTATATAAACTGTAACATGCACTGCAGACTATTGAATCTCCCACTGCTGCTGCCCTCTTCTGATGTCAGCCACAGGGAATTCTGGGGTTTGTAATTACAGAAAATGTCAACTTGGAAATAAGCAAAATTAGGCTGATGCAATCTACTATACTGCAGTAAACAGTAGGTAAAAAAATGTTTTTGCACACAGAGTGCAAATTGGAACCAGCTTTATACTTGGTGTAGGATTTTTAGTGATGATGGTTCCTCTTCAACTGGCCTAGTAAAATGTATAAAATACTGTATATGGGGGATACACAGGAACAGTGGGCTTATGTGCTGGTTAAGCAAAATACAATGTTAAGGCATGATTTACTGCTAAATTGTGGGGTGTGTAAATATTAAAGTATTGGAAAAGAACATTTCAAGATTGTACAAATCTCTTTAAGCCCTTCCTCAAAGCATCCTTGCAGCTGCAATAAGAGTCAGACTTGGTCAGATCAATTTGGGAAAACAGGTTTCTCCAAGGATCAGAATTTATTATGTTAAAATAATAAGAATGGATCTTTTAAGTCTTTTGTATTTGTTTTATTTCAAACAAATACTTCAGGAATATCAAAAAATAACTGCATAGTACCTTGGCTTACATTTATAAGAGACACTACAGTATTTTATTGGCTTATACTATCTTTGGCAGTTACTGTCGCAAAATAAAAATATAAGCAAGGCATACAAAGCAATTATTTCATGTAGGTTATATAACACAACTGATCTGATCACGCGTCTGTTAGCAATAGTCATTTTAGCCCCTGGTTTGGAAAAGGAAAACGTGCATTTCTTGCAGCAACTGAAGCTTGGAAAGTGCTTTTGGCTATCCAAGTAGGATTCAACAAATAGTCCATCTATCTGACTTTGGACCAGAGATCCTATCAAACTCCATTTGGTTTTCAGATCCAAGGTCAGATAGTGGGAACCATGGTAAGATAGTGGGAAATGAGGTTGGAGATCTTCCTCAGATCCCAAATTGCACATCTGACTGGATCCTAGTTGATTGGATCCAGTAGTCCAATACCAGTGGTATCTGGTGCCATCTAGTTTCTGAGATCATCTATCATATCCAGTGGTATTTGATTCGGTTAGGTATTATCTGAAAAACACTAGTTGCAATCTTATTTTGAGATATTAATAAAATCAGAATTTAGAAAATAGTAGCAGATTTACAGTTTAACACAAATAAATTCAAAGTATTGAAAACAATATATAAAATTCTTCCCTTTGTATTCAAACTCATAAAAGGTGCTTGTGTGATAAATGCAGCTAAAAACATATAATAACGGGCTTCTATGTCTTCCCTTAGAGAAAGCTGGTTGACATTCTGCTGTTTTAACCAGCTGGTTATAATGAGAAACATGAGCCAGCATTCTCTATGGAGCAACGTGAGCCATACATACTTCTGGAAGAAATGCTTGTCACTCACTGCTATGATCTCCCTCATCTTTGGTACTGCCAGTCACTCTGTCAACACCATGCTGTACACTTAAGCAGCCTGAGAAAAAAAGACAAGAAAAAAAATCACACAAGACAAAAACAAAAACAAAAGTGAAATAGTTGAAAGAAATGGAAGCTAGGTTCCAAATAATCATTCATCAGTCAGAGAGCAATTCATCACTGTGCTGCAGAACAGAAATACCAACAGAAAAAAAGAAAGTGACCTCAGATTATTTAGAGTTTTTTTTTAAATGAAACTGGAATACAAAGTGACTTTTTACAATTAAGTTCACAGCAGCTTGACACACACCTAGCCAACTTTATTTACTGTCTCAAAAGGCAAAACTGCTCTGACTATGAGCACAGAACAATTAGAGGCATAGCTGCCAGCATAGACTGGCACCTTGTAGCCCACAAATATCCCCACAACATATTTAAAGGACTGGCTACTGATTTTACAGAAACTAAACAAATTCTCTCAACAAAGATAAAGAAACTTAAACATTTTGGAAAAGGTAACAGGCCTTTAAAATCAGTCCCGCTAACAAATGAAGACATATATCTACTGTACATGTCTGGCACAATTTCATTACAGAACCCCACAGAGTTAGTAAATTTCCTTTTCTTTAATATTTGGCTGCAATTTGTATTGAGGATGATTAAACAGTACAACCTCACTTGCAATGATATAGCCGAAGGGACAGATTCTGAAGGCAACAATTATATTGAATACAATGAAAGACAAACAAAAACTTGGACAGGAGACAATCCCTGAAATATCCACCCAATAAAACCAAGAATATACAAAAATAAACAGAGACCAGAGAGAGACACAATACAGGCATATAGGCTATACAAAGCCAACAGGCCTCCCCAAATGCTGCATAAGGACTCCCCATTTTACATAACTCCCAACATCAATAAAAAATCAGACTCACTGTTGATTAGAAATATGCCAGTCAGGCTCAATAAACTAAGAAGCATGTTGGCAAAAATGAAGCTTGAGGCTGGAATCCCAAAAAGTAAACTTATAAAGAACTACTCCACCCAAAAAAACAACCATTCAGCAGCTCATAGACTGCATCCCCCCACAGAAGTGCAACAAATCTTGGGGCATGAATAAACATGCAATCAATCAACAATTATTCAGTGCTCTCGGAAACCAAGCAAAGAACACTAAGCGAACTAGTAACTTTTAATGCCCCGGATGAACTGTCATCCACCTCAAGAGAAGAGCTGCCACAAGCTGCAAAGATGCTCTCCATGAGCCAGCTAGAACAAGCCTTCTCAAACACCCTGCAGTCGGTGTTTGGGCCAGATCGCATATTCCAGCAGGGAGTCTTGACAAACATCTGTAACTGCCCACACCCAAAGAAAAGAACAAGACCTCTGGTATTGGATGACAGTGATGACGACACCTAAGGTATGTTTTGTGACAATCTTGAACTTTCCAAGTGATCCCTAACACACACCAAAACTCTCCTTTTATCCACAAACAAAGCGAGAACTAGTAAAAGAGCCATCGCCATAGCAACCGGACTTCCACAGAGTAAAAAAAAAAAGAAGAAAAACACGTTAAAACTTTTAAAAGAGTAAAAAGAACTTTTGTTGATAAAATGTTCAGCATAGTGACAATTACTAGTATAGCGTTTACCAATTTTGATTTCTGTCTGTAATGGACAAAGTTTCCAAATTGTCCGAGTTCACTCAGAAATGTAAGTTTGAAACTTAACATTCTAAATCTAAAAGAAAAAGTCTCTAAATATTATGCTTTGATCCTGCTTAATGAAACTGTTCTCCATTATCTTCCCCATTGTTCTGAGGTTGTGTTTCTTATTTCCTATAATAAAACTTCCACTGATGAAACACGTGCAGCACTTCTCTTTCAAAACTGCTAATTGACATTGCAGTAGTGAAAAAATGGAAAACAGTTATTATGCAGAATAAATGATGGTTAGGTGATCTAAACTCAGATTTACACCCCCCCCCCGTGTGGGATGCCTTAATAAGCCTCTCGAGCTTCACTCTTGTGGTTTATGTGGCATCCCACACCTCGGGGGCAGGGGGTGTAAAATCCTCATTTGAACCACCTACCCATCCATTATTCTCTTTGTTATAACAAACACTAATATGTCCTCTGTATAGTGCACTGAGATTAATGTTTTTAGGTCAAATGCTAACAATATAAGTATGTGGCTTCAAATGGCGTATGGAACACTGTATTCTTTTTTTTTCAATTCAAACTTTATTAACACATTTTTCCACAATATTGGAGGCAGCCAATATGACATGTATAACTTGTTTTCAATACCATACTCAAACTGCCCCCCCCCGTACAGCAGTATTATGCCTCCTTATAACATGAGCTCCTATGACATTATACATATGTATACAGGGATAATTAATACATAACAAAACTTATATCCGAATAGTTACAATTAAGGTGTGAAGGGGATCCCGGATATGTGTATAAACTGGTAATCTATTGTGGAGACTAGCTATAGCTTTCTCTGTACGAAGGTTAGCAAGGACTTCATTCACCCATTCTTGTAATGCCGGAGTAACCTTATCTTTCCAATGCCGTAATATAAGTTTTTTGACAGATAGTGCAATCATGGAAATGTGAAATCTTCTCACCTTAACCTTGATGGAGGACAGGTCCCCTAGGAGACAAATATGAGATGTGAAACATTCCCACAAACCCAATAAGGGGTCCAGGATGGTTTTAATAGCATCCCACAAAGAAGTTATTGTGGGACATGACCAAAATAAGTGAAGGAGTGTTCCTTTTCCCTTGGAGCATCTGATGCATACGTTTGACTCAAGAAGACCCCATTTCACTAACTTGACTGGGGTACAGTACATATTGTGTAGACTGTGATGGAACACTATATTCTATTTAATACCTTTACATTGGGACAGGCATATTTACACATATTCAGCACTCAGAGGGTTTTAACTTTTGTGATTCTGATATCCTTAATATATTAATATTTTTTGCTGGTGGCTATAGTAAATAAAAGAAAGATCATGATTTAAGCAAGTAAACAACAGATGTTCTCATTCTGAATTAGAAAATATTCATAAAGGCTTGGGCTATGGGTGTATATAGCACTGCTATGTATTCTATATAATGCATTTAATAGCTATACCCTAGTCAACAAATCAGTAGAGACAGAAGTGGTTCCAGGGGACTGGAGGAGGGCAAATGTAGTCCCTCTTTACAAAAGTGGGAACAGGGAAGAGGCTGGCAACTATAGGCCAGTCAGCCTGACCTCAGTGGTGGGGAAATTAATGAAGGCAATGCTAAAGGAAAGGATTATGATATTTCTTGAATCCAGTGGGGCACTGGATCCAAAGCAGCATGGATTCACACAAGAAGATCTTGTTAATCAAATCTGATAGGTTTCTTTGACTGGGTGATGACCAGTAGATCAGGGAGGGGTGGTGGATGTGGCCTATCTAGATTTCAACAAGGCCTTCAACACCATTCCACATAGGAGATTGGAAAATAAGTTGGGTTGCCTGGGCGAGGAACCCAAGATGGTAAATTGGTTCAGAAACTTGTTGAGTGACAGGACACAGAAGGGTGTGGTGGTAAATGGCAGTTAATCCGAGGAGAGGGGGTGAACAATGGGGTGCCATAGGGATCTGTGCTGGGACCAGTCCTCTTTAATGTCTTTATTAGCAACATTGTAGAGTGGCTAGAGGGGAAGGTATGCCTCTTTGTAGACAATACAAAGATCTACAACAGGGTTGACACTCGGTGGGGGGGAGGCAGGAAAAAATGTGAAAGGACCTTAACATGCTTGAGGAGTTGTCGAGAGTGTGGCAGCTAAGATTCAATGCAAAGAAATGCAAAATCATGCATTTGGGGCAAAGAAATCCAAGGGAAGTGTAGAAGATGGGGGAGAGGTACTGATGGCCACCAATCAAGAAAGGGACCTTGAGGTCATCATATCTGATGACCTAAAGGTAGCCAAACAATGTGATAAGGCTGTGAGGAGAGCCACGGGGATGCTAGGCTGCATACTGAGAGGTATCACCAGCAGAAAAAAGGAGATGGTTATGCCACTGTACAGATCACTAGTGAGACTTCATCTGGAGTACTGTGTTCAGTTTTGGAGGCTGCATCTCTTGAAGGACATAAACAAAATAGAAGCAGTCCAGAGAAGGGCAACAAAAATGGTAAAAGGACTGCAGCAAAAGTCATATGTGGAAAGACTAGAGGACCTCAATATGTATTCCCTGGAGGAGAGGAGAGGAGAGGAGAGAAGAGGAGAGGAGAGAGAGGGGGGCATGACAGTGACACTCAAGAACCTCACAGGTATAAACAAGGTACAGGAGGGTAGCATATTTTAGAAAAGAAGATGTACAAGAACAAGGAGGCATGATATGAGGCTAGAGGGGGGTAGGTTCGAGGGCAAGGTAAAGAAGTACTTTTTAACAGAAAGAGTACTGGATGTTTGAAACAGCCTCTCTGCAATAGTGGTGGGAGTAAAAAATGTTAGGGGAATTCAAGAATGCATACGATAGACATTAGAGTACTCTCACAGTAGGGAAGAGAGGGTAAACCGCAGATCAACTAGGGTCTGTGGTATTGCATTAGGTAGGGGAAAAGGGCAGACTAGGTGGGCCACACAACCCTTATCTGCTGTCACCTTCTATGTTTCTATACATTGTTGGTAATAATATTTGCACAACTACTGAGTTCAATATATATTTTGGGTGTATAAAAGGTGTGGCAGATTTTGGAATATTTCTGTATTTTGGTATATTGTATTTCCTTTTTACATCTTTCATTTTATTGTTGTTAACATATTGTAAAGGCCATTGAATTAATAATCAAAAAACATATTATCTACCTACCACTTAAAAGAGGAAGAGGGGAAACTGGTGTGATTCAGGATTGCTCAGGGTGGTTTTACCTACAGATGCACTGGCTAACTGACTCAGGGATGCCTGAAGTGGGAGTGGAACCTGTGAACATATGGGGACTGATACAATGATTTCTTTGGTCATACTAACATGCACCCATCCCAAGTCCTCACAGCCTCATGACCATGGCCCTTGATTTTCATTTTTTACTGAAAAACCTGGTGAAATTCTGAAATTTGGAGTGCCTGCACACTGGTAGAAATAAAGAAGTTCACAGAACTTTGCATTTTATACCAGATCAGTAAATCTGCAGAACTTGTATTTTTTTATATCTGATTCCTGTACTATTTTCAATTTGTTTCATTTAATTCTCTGTATATTAAGCCTGCTTTTATTCTTATTATTTATACACATACTAAAAGAATGACAGTAGAATCCCTGTAAATTCCAGAAATTACACTTACCATCACTGGTGCAATTCCTTGAATTTCATGTCATGAAAACAGAATGTCTTTCATAAATCAGTAGTCTTGCTCAAAATTATGATTTCCAATCCCTGTCCCACCATGAACATCTCATTCACCACCACCTCCACATCCAGAACTTGTACTTGGTGGAACTGGCATGGTGTAACTTTTACCTTCTCCTTTCTTCACCCCTGCATTCATTTGTCCTCCTGTTCTTTTCATCATAATGTCTACGCATGTTGACAACACACATGCACCAGATAAATGCATGACACAGCTGCTGCTGGCTGCTAACTATGATGTATCATGATTGTCACCAACAATTGTTAGGTACCAAGGTGATGCTCTCAGTACAAGCACATGCCACAGTGTTGCATGACTCATGTAATGGCAGAGAGCTGGGGGTTTTGAGCAAGAACAACACAGTAAGCCTACACCACAGCTACACTAACAAACCCTTAAACCACCTCATAGAGAGACTGAGAAGACTAGGGGGATTTTTCAAATTCCTCCTCATACTCTGATGCACGAATCTGACAATTTAAACATTAAGTGGAGGGATTAATATTGGGATTTACTAAGTCCTGGTTGCAGGAAGAAGTGAAAAGCCATGGGTTTCTTTTCCTGAACCATATGGCTTTGTAATCCTTTTGGCCAGTCAGGATGCAGATTTTCCATACCCATTGTGTAAGCACTCATAAACCATTTGGGGACTTTTAAAGCTCTGCTGGGGGTTTGGGCCATGGTTATGGTGCAGTACTGAGATTTGTGCTATAAAAGTTAGAGCACCTAAAAAGTGATCTAACTGTCAGGTGCAAGTGTTAAATGTTGAAGCACTTTTGCTTCACTGCATCATAAAAGTGAAGTATGCATCACATCTTTATGCAGGATCCCATAAAGCAGTAAAACTAGCAAATCCAACAAGACCTTTGAAAATAGCATAAATGGATTTGAATGCATTTGGTTTACTGACATGACTAGATAAGAAGGAACATCATGAAAAGGACTTGAGAAAGAGATCTGATCAGCCATAAGCATTTAATCAGCCTTTTGTTAATATTTTGTTAACATGCATGCAGAGCCTAATCACATACTGAACAAATTATAACACAATTTAACAATTAAATTTTTTATTATAACAGCAATAAGGCATTCCAAGGGGTTAAGTCAATGCTCAGCTGATCACCATCTGAGGGCATAAGACATGAAGTACAACAGAATGCCACTTTACAACCCTAGAAGGTTATTATCAGACCATTAACATAACCCCCAGTCACTGAGCACCGCTGTAGGACCTGCACACAGTTTGGGGCTCATCTCAATGCACAAGAGAAGGAAAGTGACCTGGGTCATCATACATAAGGGACAAAGCATGACAAGCAGTTTGCAGTCATTGTCAAGAGGTCCAGCTGAATACTGAGCTGCATCAACATGGGGGAGGCCAGCAAGACATGAAGACGTTATCCTGCTTCTTCACAATATCCCTGCAAAGACCAACCTGCAGTACTGCATACAGGCTTGGGCTCCCTAATAGATGAAGGACATTGAGTCATTCAAGAGTGTAAATGCAGGGCCACCAAAAGGATGTGAGTTATGGAAGACAAAAAGTAAGAAGAAAGATTGTCAGCTCTTAATGTTTTTACACCGGAGAAAAGGAGGCTAATGGAGCACAAACTCAGTTTTCTACGTACTTGAGTATACTGTTAAGCTCAAATGAAGATAAATGTTTGATTTGGTTTCCTTCAGTAGGAACAGGGATATGCTTTGAAGTACAGAAGTTGAAAATTCAGGGGTTGCATATATCTCTTCATCTGTAGGGTGGTGAAGCCTGCCAGTGGAGACAGTGGATATGAAGACAGTAAAGGCCTTCAAGGTAAGTCTGGACAAATTTCTGTTTCCCAAGGAAATCATTAGACACACTTGGTGGTAGACTTGATAGGGAACCTCATTAAGTTAGTACTGTATGTGTTTTTGCAGTATATATATTCACACCTGTATTTGAAGCTGGGGGTGAACTGGATGAACCAAGTGATCCTGACCATACATGCTACAAAAAATGTTAACCACACAGCTTACAGTAGTTGTCACCTGCTTACTATAAGTGTTTCTGATCTTAAATAAACCTTAGTGGTATGTCCCTTTGGAAGCACTCATCTCTTTAAATCTCAGCAAAATATGAACACACAGATGGTCAATTAAGAATATCTAATTTTTTTTCCATCTTCTACGATATGGCCCTACTCTTTCTGCTGCCCTCCCAGCTGCATCTTACCTTCTCTATAGGTTGCACCCACACATATACCCCACTCTTACCCTTCCATGATGGGTCCACTGTAGTCCAAGTGCAGAGAAGTTCAGGTACTTGGTGGGTAGTTGTCTTTGTTAGGCTGGAAAGTGTGGGCATCATGCTGCTGCACTCATAATTTACCAATTTTTCTCCTCTGACCCGGGGACACCAATGATGCTGGATCAGTGACATGGGAACACACACAAAGCATGCCTTTCAGCATACTCCTTCCCCTGCTACAGCTGCATATGCACCACAACCTGTGGTCACCCATTTACTGACAGAGCAGCAGACACTGGCTCTTTCTCACCCCAGAGCAGAAGAGATTCCTCTGGAATGCTCAGTCCTCATCACCTCATTTGGCCTCCAAGGTCACAAGTTTGCTTCTGAACCCAGGATGCCAGCATCATGAGTGACAGCCTGCTACTGTGCTGAAGGACTGACATAAGAATGCTGTACTTTAATAAAATAATTTTCATTTTCTAGTAAATTATAAACATCATAGTTGCAAAGGTTCTCTATGTGAAGGGCCTTCATGAACATTGAATCTTACTATACATGAAATGTTACAGTTCTGCATAACATCAGAGATTAACTACATATAAATGTTCACTAAATGCATTATTAACCTAATAATCACAATCAATCAACATTACCACCTCCCAAAAAAGGACTTGACAGTTTAGCGTCAAAGGTATTATCTGTTGTAGTGGATAGCAGAAGAAACTCTACTTTTAACTCATCATCTTGCTACATTTCTCTTGGAAGATGGGAATCAAGCAGCATAATGTGATTATTATGGGAGACTTTAATTTCCTCATTATATACTGGGTCAATTAAAATTATCAGCAGTAATCAGTAAAGGGATTTATTTTATCTAGTTAATGAACAAAATCTAATTCAACACATCACACTGTACAGCAGATCTGGGATCTGAACATTTCTTATTAGTCCTAACCAATGCAAGTGAGATCACATGTTTTTGTAGAATAATTGAGCACTTTGCTTCCAGTGATCAAAAAATTGTGTTTTTCAAAATATTAACTACTAAAACTATTAACATGGATGATATTATATGGTATGATTACACTAATGCCTTACTTCAAACCATTAAGAAAGCATTAAATAAATGGAAATAGAAATGGAAAATTATAACAGAGGCAGACTGTTTAGATCAATCATGGAATCTATTTAAGGACAAGATCATTGTGCTTAGAGATAAACTTGTCCCTCACTTGAATACATTTTTAAGAATAATAAAAAAAAAACTTGGCTCACTAATCACATAAAAAGATTATTGAATAAAATAGTAAAAAAAATAAAAATAAAAATAAATACATTTAAACTCAGAGTCATTAAATGGAGAAGAAAGGTAATTATAACAACAATGTAAATACTGAATAGGAGGAGAAAAAAAGAAAATTAGAAAACATGGCTAAAACAAAGTGAAACCCTATATAAACTTTTAGAAAAGAAGAAATTATATAACAGGACCACTTTTAGAGAACAATAAACTAGCAACTTGGAAAGGAGATGGTTAGCAGAGATTTTAAAGAAATATGCCTGCTTAGTATTTACACTAACAACAATTAACAGTAAAAGTCTCCAAATAATACTGAACGTGGAAATTACTTACTAATATGACCATAAATACCTTGACAGGAACTAATAATAGGGTTAAGATGAAATTAGACAAAACCAACATTATCAAATCAGATGGTTCAGATGGCATCTTACTAAAATGTCAGCAGTGTCAGTGGCTCAGTAGATAGCACACTTGCCTCTGAGACTGGGAGATCAGAGGGCTGTGGGTTTAGTTCCCACGTCTGGCACTTGGGTTAATATCCCAGTACTGACTCTGTAGTGCAGCATGAGAGGGGTGCTGCACTTCTGAGGTGCCGTCTTTTGGATGAGATGTTAAACTGAGGTCCAATCTGCCTGGATAGGTGGTAGTTCAGGTGGATGTTAAAGATCCCATGGCACTTATCGAAAAGAGTAGTTGAATTTTATTGAGAAAGGTTGGACTTCATTACAAAAGAAACAATATCCTATACATTAATAACTAAGGCAAAACATCAATAAACAAAATGATGAACCAAAAAAGCACCTAAAAGAAATAAGCAAAATAAAATAATAACAATTAATCAACAGAAAAAAGATCACAATTCTGCCATAAACAAAAAAATTGTGGCCCCGCCAGGACCTTAAAATCATGCAATTTAACTAAACGAATAGCAGTTTTAATATTCTCAATCACTTCTTGTAAAGAAATCACTTTCTGATGCAAAACCAACATGCATCTGGCCTGCCATAAATAATATTGAATCAAAGCAAAAACAATAAATAGAGTGTCTGCATGATATTTTTGGCGTAAAGCAACATGTGTACAAAACTTAAGCTGTTCATAAGATAAATGTAACATCAAAGGTTCAGACCACAAGCCTGCTAACAAAGTCCAAAAAGTAAGAGCAAAAGGCATTCTAAAAAGAGATGCTGTTGAGTTTCTAAAATACCCTGACAAAGATCCCTGGGGCAATATCAAGCATCCAATGCTTTGTGTTTATGGTTACCTTTGACACTTAGTCATCCAAAATTACCCAACCATACCATATCCCATACATGGGGGGGTAAACGGGGATTACTGAGTTGCTGGACAATCCACTCAAAACAATTTGGGGGGTAAAAGGGGAAAGCCACCTCGTCCTGTGCCTCCCTCCTCCAAAGCTTGTCATAAAGCATAGGACAAGACAAAACACAAAAATCCTGTGGGAAAAAAACCCAGGAAAATGCCACCTTAAGAGCTTCCATCCCATATGGGGGAATTTCTGAAAAATGAAAAACCCAAGCCTTTTTCCCCAGTTCCCAAGTTGGAAGGCAGGGTAACAACCATTTCAGGAAAAAATGTTTCCAAACCACCTCCCCTGGTTTCAATGCTTTCCCAAAATTATAATTGAAAAATAAACTTTAAAAAAAGGAAACTTGGTGGATAATACCAACCCCACCCTCCTTGAGTGGTCTATAAGTTATGCTACGTTTCACTGGGTTTAATCGGGACCCCCAAAACCCTTGAAAAAAAATCCCATATAGTCTGGTAAAAAAGGCCAGAGGCAGGGGAAACACATAACAAAGATACAAAAAAATGGGAATCACCAAAGTCTTTAGCAAAACAACCCTTTTCTTTTTACCAATCTGGTACTGTTTCCATCCTGAAACAAGACCTTCGGCCCTCCCCAAAGCAACCTACCAATTATAAGAGTGCATATCCCCTGTTCCAAAAAAAATACCCAAACATTTAAAGGGAGCTATAGAGATTGGAATCCCCGCATAAGTGCCAGTCTGTGGAAGAACGAGGTGACCAATGGGTACCCCAACACTTTTCCTAAAATTAACACAAGATCCCAAAACTGAGGAATACGATTGGAGGACCTGAATCAATGCCGCCTCCTCTGTAAAGATGTCCACAGTCAAGACCAAGTCATCAGTATAAGCCAAAATTTTGATGGGACCAGATGGAGGAACCCCTCCAGCCCCAAAATATGAGGACAAAGAGAAATTGCCCTAATCAAAATATCGGTACAAAAATTGTATACAATAGGGCTTAAGGGGCACCCTTGTCAGACCCCCCGTACCATTGTCACAGGCTTCCCCAACCAACCATTCACATTAGGAATGATGGTGGCCCCATCATAGAGAGCCCTAAGCCAGAAGAGAAGCTTAACAGGAATCCCAAAGGCCCACAACACAAAGAATAGGAAGCCTTGGGAGACCCTATTGAAGGCTTTCTCTTGGTCCAAACCCAAGACCCAGCCAGTAACTGTCCCCCTTTCACCAAGGGCAAATAATTCCCTCAAGAAAACCCATTATCATGTTGGCATCTACCCGGAATGCCACAAGTCTGAGATGGACTTAGACGATCAGCAATTTTAAGTAATCTGGCCAACAAAATTTTAGCCAGGATTTTATAATCCACATTCAATAAACTCAGTGATCTCCAATTATGCAAATCAGCCCTACCCCCTTTTTTAAAAATTAAGACCAAAATGGCTTCCCTCATGGACTTTGTAAAAGAGGCTGTAGTCAACATGTCATTGAATAACAAAGTTAAAGCAGGAACTAAATCCTCCATGAAGGTTTTGTAAAAATGGGCAGTAAGGCCATCTGATCCTGCTGCTGAATTTGAATTTAAACTACCTATGGCCTGAGTCACCTCAGAGGCTGAAATATCTGCCGATAACCTACCCTGCTCAGCAGAAGAGAGCAAAGGGAGATGCAGAGAGTCCAGAAATGAGTCAGCCGACTCACAAACAGGTATACTACCTAACATGGTGAGAACATGTTGTTCCACAATCTGAACCAAAGCCTCTGGATCTCTAACCAATTCACTGGGGGGAGACCTTAAAGTCTGAATAAACTTAGACTCCACTCGTCCTTTATAGGCCTTAAATGAGTCCAACCCTCCTTTGGTCACCCGAGTCCCAAATCTAGCCTCCTGTCCCAAAGAACTAGCCCAATCATATTGCAAGGTTTTCATTTGTGTACAAACCACAGCAATTTGATCACTATAATCATTTTTAGTAGTATCAGATAAGGAAATCAGATGTTGCAATTGTTGCCGTAATGCTAAATACTTTAAGTATTGAGCAGTCTGATTTGCTGCAGCTTTTTCCTGAAAAATCTGCCTCCATCTAATTTTAGAATCTACCCACCACTCACATGCTTTCTCATAGATGTTGGCCACTGAGAGCCTAGCAGCCCATTCCCTCCTCCATAATTTCAGAAGGTGAGGATCCTCCAAAAGGGAATCATTAAGCTTCCATCTGTTTTTCTTACACCTCGGGGTTGTGTTCCACGAAAAGGACACTCTAAGGGCCTCATGATCGGAAAACTCTTCACCCACCATCTGACATGAAATAATCTTCAAAACTTTAGACAAAAATGCAAAATCAATACGAGTCTTTAAAGGTCCCTTAAAAAAGGTAAACCCCACAGACTCATGACAAAACCTGTAAGCATCTACTAGTTGGG
The DNA here is from genome assembly GCA_016271365.2 of Neoceratodus forsteri. Classification (NCBI taxonomy): domain Eukaryota; kingdom Metazoa; phylum Chordata; order Ceratodontiformes; family Ceratodontidae; genus Neoceratodus; species Neoceratodus forsteri. The sequence goes on along the minus strand of CM028132.1, from coordinate 227,193,451 downwards.
CAGTGGTGATAACATCCTTCAGTGCAATAGAATCACAAAATAATTTTGGGGTTTGTAACCCCCTATCTCTTTGGTGCAAACCACAATTAAAATCACCCACCCACAAGAGCAACCTGGAAGTATGCAGAAAGGGCCTAAATAAATGCAAAAGGGACACCCGCTGTGCTTTTGTCTGAGGAGCATAAACAACAATTATCCTAAATCTCTCCAATGAGTAAGTAAAATCCAATAATAATGCCCTACCAGGTTGAATATCTACCAACCTAGACACATGAAAAGCAGGGTTAGAAAATAGGATCCCAATACATCACACTTATCGGTACCTGATGACCAAAATGACGGACAATGGGTCCATGCCCAGGAAGCTTGTTGCAGTTCCTGATGTGATTTTAATTTAGTATCCACTAGACAAACAATATCACATCTAAAGTCCTGCATAGTTAATAACACCCCACAGCTTTCTATGATCTTTAATGCTGTTGACATTTAAAGTACAAACAGATAAAGAAGCCATTCAAGTGCCTATGGGTGACTTACTCCTATGACTTTGATGGGTCCATTTAGCAATAGGATCCAAGTCCCCGCCACCCTCAGTATCTGTATTAGATCAGATAGACAAGGTATCCGTATCTTCCCCCCCGAATCTCTATTAGATAGTTCTGTTGTCAACACTGCAAATTTGTTGCCAGACTGCTAAGTACGGACTCCAGCCTCCTTACCCCGACCAGCAATGGCCAAACCTTTCCTAGTCCATTTATGTGTGATTTGAACAAAACCAGATGCCTCTACACAAGAAGTAGACTGCTGGGGGGGCATTTCACTAACAACCGCACCCAACCCTTCTTCTATGACAGGAACCTCAGAGACAGGGGGTGAAATTCTAACAGCAGGCTGATCTAGTGGCAAAGGAGGAGGGTCAACCAAAGTGTCCTTGAGAACAACCACCTCAGGCCCCTTAGCTAACCCCTGAGATGCAGAGGAAAGCAAGCACATTTTCAAATCCCTGGCTGCAACAAGTTTAGCCTGTGCTTGCTACGCCATAGAAATCAGACCTTCATGTGAAGGACAATCTTCCCTATTATGTGATGCCCAGGGACAACGGCCATAGGCATGACCCGTATGTTCACAAAGGTTACATTTAAAAAGATTCAGACATGCACTAGAATTATGTCCAAATTCAAAACAATGATTACATTTCACTATATCGAAAGCTGAACTAAAGTGAACACGGGAGCCACATTTAAAACAAGATTTAGGCTGTCCCACATAGAAAATAAGACCTTTATCTTTCCCCAGATAAAAAAAAACTGGGTAAATGATTAGGTCCAGCATTTGTAGAATACAATTTTACTCTAACTCTCCATCCCCCATCCCAGATTTGCTCACTATCCAATGTGGGGGTAGGTTTGTTAAGTACCTCACACCGTTGTCTCAACCAAAATAAAATATCTTCCACATTAACGACTTCATTTTTAAACATTATAGTAATAGTCCTAACAGCAGGTTTAGTCAAAGGAATAGCTTGAAAGGGGGACCAAGTGGGAGAGGCCTGACAGGCCGCATACTGTGCCCAAAATCTATCCAGACTGGAAACCTGTTTAAAACTAATGTCAAAATTATGATTTCCCAGACTAATTAGGGCAAAAATCTCCAAAGAGAAACATTTAATCAATCCTTTAAGTAAAGTTTTAGCCACATAAATCCTATTAGGGGGATCCACAAGCCCTCCCTTACATAACAATAGGACAGCATTACGTCTAGGTGCCGGTTCTCCCTTAGTTGAAAATAAATCAGCTAGTTTAAAACCAACTGGCCAAACAGGATCCTCCTCTACAGCATCAAGCAATAGAGGGGCCGGCCCCATCCTGAGAGGAACCTCAGGCTCAAGGGGCACAGGAATAGCAGGAACAGGAGAACAAACAATGTTTTGATCGCAACAATAATATCAGAAACAGTAGAAACCTCTCCCAAATCAGTATGAAATTGCAAAACAGTAGGTAGTACACTCACTACATTTCCCTCAGTCAAAACCCCTTCGGAAATAATACCCCGGGGATCGTTGGAGCTCAGATCAATGTCGGTGGCCACAGAAGCTGCTGCCTTTTGCAGCATAGCCAAATAAGTTGGATCCTGGGAGTCCGGACTCCAAGTACCACCATCTCCCTGCTCCCAACCAGCATTCTTTAAGGCTTTCTTGGGGGACCAGGGAGCCCCCTGACCAGAATCCCTGGATGTAGTAGAAAGGCCCTTCACAGAAAAATGCCCCCCAGGCATTAAAGTCTCTTGTCTTTTGCTCCAGCCTGGTGCTTTAGAAGAAGGAAACAGAAATACCTCAGGCTCCAAGTTTACCGATTCTGACATCTCCTGCCGACTTCCAGGAGGCTGACCGCATACAGTCCCATAACCTACTCTTTGTTTGCTTGCCTGCCTCACAGGGAGATCCTAGGAACCACACTGGGGCTGTGGGCACACAGAGGGAGCCCTCGGTAAACTGCCAGTCCTGTCACAACTGTCCGACATTGCAGGAGTACTGGAAAATGACGCAGAACCTTCTGCGACAACAGGGGGCTTAACAGACCTCACGGCCCCAACACAGGGAAGCCCCAAAGATGCCTGCGGGAGCACTGCAAGCTCCGTATCAATGTACAACATTTCCTTCAGTAAAGTGGATCGCTTTAACAATAAAGATGCTTGCAAGGCACTGCCTTGTGACAAACCAGCCACTTCTCGCTGCCCAGCAAGAGTTCCATTGACTTGTTCCATCAGATCAATAATTGTCGCCGTCGCGACCTCAGCCACCACACATTCCTCTTCCATGGCCCCAGAAACTTGAAGCACGGGAGGAGGCCCACTCCCCTGCACTCCCAACATCCATCTCCATCAAAGACTTCTGCATACTGGCCACGCAGCAGCCAGTAGGGGAAATTCCCTGGTGTCCTGGCCAAATTTCCCTCATTCACTAAAAATACCACCAACAGCTTAATCTGGCTCAAGGTCAGTTGGCATTCATCTTCATCCCACTCCCCGGGTCATGCCTGAAAATAGGCAGGATTTGTCTAGTGCACTTACCTGGTCAACAAAAAATAAATAAATAAAATAAATACTAAAATTAATCAAAATAATGACTGGCTACTCGGTAAAACTATTGCTGTATGATTTATATTATCAATTGATTAGTTCAGAAAGGGGAAATGTCATTGAAGCGGAGCACGGCTACACTCACCAGTTTTTAAAAAGGGAAACAAAGTACTTATATATATTTACAGTATAAGTCTCCTGGAGCCACTCCTTGTGGAATAAAAGTGGTTTCACGCACATTCTGCTTGACAGAGAACAGCAAAGTGAAGATGAGCTGTTCTGGCTCAAGTGGAATGCAAGTAAAACCACTCTTACCCACAGCGAGTGGTGACAGGGGATGTATTAATGTATTATAGATTGAGGGAGCATTAAATGTTCTTTAAAAAACAAAAACTGTCCTGGAATGTGCCTGTTTCCAGGGCATCTGCACATTAGATGCTCTTCACAGAGGGGTCAGTTCACTAATGGGCAAAAAGTATGTCAAAATTGTGCATATCCCACCCTCACTGCTCCATACCTGTGCCCAGGCAGACTCATGCAGGCATGCACAATTGCCAGCTGCCAGAACTTGCCCCCAGTACACAGCTGTGTGGCAGAGGAACCTGGTGGCATGGGGGTGGAGTGCAGGCTGTGAGTGGGCATCCAATAGGATGTCCATCCCAGGTCCCATAGGGGATCCCCTGCATAAATGGACAGGGGAAACTGGGATGGCATACAGCCTGCCCAGATAAACAATTGATGACTGTGTGAATGGCCACCTCCTGCCCTACCAGGTAGCCCAGTGGGGTGTGGCAGCCATGTGCAGGGGGATCCCGATGTCACTGCACCCACTAGTAATCTTTGGGGGGCACATACATTATTATGGCAGCGTCCCCCCAGCATATAATTTTAAGCCCCATTCTGGCATGCAGTGCCATTGTGCATGAGTGCCACATTGGACATGCCCCAGCCCCACCACTGGTGTGGCGCTGCATGGTCTCCAGTGGGATCCATCATGCAGGGTGCTAGCATACCCATGGAGAATGCTGCCAGTTGTGCTTAGGTTCCTGCTCTGTTGCATTCAGATGTGCGAATGCCTAAGCACTTCCCATATGTGGGGTGTAGGCATTCATGCATAGGGTCCACTATGAGTGTCTTATGTGCAGAGGAAAAGAGCACTCCAATTGGTTGGAGTGCTTCCTCGATCTATAATAAGAAATATTAGGCCAGTTAGTCTGACATTGATGTGGGTAAAATAACTGAAAGTATAATTAAGGATACAGTACAAAAATACATAAATGATAACAAAAAACAATAGTCAACTTGGTCGGGACTGCTGCTGATTTTCTTCAGGAGAGGAGCAGGTGGCTCTCGCCAATCGCACCCCCTTCCATGACCGGCACAAAAATGGAGCACCTCAGGGTTGAGGCGCCAGTAATCCTCCAAAAGCTGGGTAGACCTCCCCTGTTGAAATGGGACAGCTTCACTGGCAAACTTTTGCATAGGGACTGAACATCAGCAGAAGAAGCTGCATACTTGAAGATTTGATTTTGTTTTGTTCATTGCACCCTAGCCAAAAACTGGAGCTGCAGCATTTCTCTTGGTGCCATAGTGCCTAAATTCAAAAAAGGCAACAGCGCCTCTTTGGTCCCCAGCTAATGTGATGCTTAAGAAGCCTGGACAAAAGGCTGTTTTCAAGCGTGGCCACACTGCAACTTGTTTGGGACTGCTGCTGTGCTTCTTCAGGGGAGGAGCGGGTGGCTCTCGCTAATCATGCCCCTCTGCCACGACTGGCATAAAAATGGAGCACCTCAGGGTTGATGCACCGGCAATCCTCCAAAAGCTGGCCAGACCTCCACCAATGAAATGGGATAGCTTCACCAGCAAACTTTTGCAGAGGGTCCGAACAGCAGCAGAAGAAGCTGCATACTCAAAGATTTGATGATTTTCGGCCCACCCCATTCCCTCCTCCCATTAAATGCCTGGTAACCACGCCTTCCTTTTGCCCAGGGCCAATAGGGTTTGGTGATGGGTTGCAACTCACTCTCTCTTGATTCTCATAAGCTGCCTCCTCAGGCAGACCTCAATTGGTTTCTCCCAAATGGTTACCAGGAGGGTTAAGGGGTACATCACTGGAACCAGCCTGCCTTAGTAACTGATAACAAATGCCACCCTAACTTAATAAGTTTATCAGTCTGATGTTGCTAGAATCTGTCTGCCAGTAGAATTGCACGCTCACCTTAAAAGGGAACTGTTTGATCTGTAATTGACTACAAGTAGACAGTGCGTAGTGTTATGAACTAGTACAAATATCCCAATCCTATGGTGTATATGACCTGCTCTGACTTAATGTGAGAAGTAGAAGCCCAGCTGCTAGCTAAATAAAGGTATTTGTCTGAAACTTCTAGAATCTGTCTGCCAGTTGAATTGCATGCTCACCTTAAATGTGAACTGTTTCAATCTGTAACAGGCTAAAGGTAGATAGTGCTCAGTATTAAGAACTAGTACAAAGATCCCAGTCCAATGGTGTATATGACCTGCTCTGAATTAACAAGGGAAGTAGAAGCCTAGCTGCTAGTTATATTATAGTTGTCCTTGTTACTGTTGCCATACTTGAACAATACCTAATAGGGACAGAGAGTGAATACCTAATAGGGACATAAAGTGAATAGCTAACAAGCCAGGTTCAATAATTCTCATCCCATCTAGCCCCGGTGGGCTAAGACAGCCAACTGAGGCTACCCACAATTCCAGGTCCTGTAACCCTAGGGACCCATTACTCAAAGAAATGTCAATGAAGCCTGGCACACCCTGTCACTACCTGCCCAACAGAGGACTACTCCTGGTCACTATGTATATCCTGTCCCTCCTCTGGGTGGATGGGCTCATTAGTGCAGGTGACTCAAACCTACACAAACCCCAGCAGCCCAACTACTCCGGCGACCACACCCCCTACCAAGAAAGTTTCCAATCCTTCCTGGTGGTCTCAGAGCTCACTAAGAAAGGCCCCTGGTACTCAGTCACCCACTACGTAAGGAGGTCATGTTCAAGAGGATTATTCTTATTGCTCAAACCTACCTCACTTTGCCTCTTCAGATCCCTCCTGCTCCTGGCAGGAGATATTCAACTGAACCCAGGTTCCACTAATGGCAATCTCCTGATAGCCTTCCCGCAGGACCCTCAGTGGTTGTCCTCAAAGGGCCTGAGGATCATGCATATGAACACATGCACCCTGTAACCTAAGATGCAGGAAGTGCAAGCCTGGCTGGATCTTTACAATCCAGATGTCCTGGCTGTGTCAGAGACCCCGCTCAAACCTCACATCCTCCCACATGAGGTCACTGCCCCTAGGTACCACTCCTACCAGAAAGACAGGACCAACAAAGGAGGGGGAGGGGTACTTATTTATGTAAAAGATACCCTGAATTCAGCCAAGGTCATCCTGTAACACAATGCCAGATCTGACAGCGAGTCAATCTTCGTACACATCACCCTGGGCTCCTGTAAGCACCTCACCTTAGGGTGCATATACAACCATCCCAAGAACGCCCTTCAATCCCTGGAGGCAATCCTTCAGGACACAGTTAAACATGTCACCACTGAACTTGTCATCCTGGGAGACTGCCACCTGAACTGGGCCCCAGACTCCAACCAGTCCCTCTCAGGCCTGATACAAGATGCAAAGCTTGCACAGGTAATCTCTGAATCCACCAGACTGAACCACAAAACAGGGAATCACTTTACCCTCGACTGGGCTCTAGTGACTAACCCCTGCAAAATCCAGTCTGCAGGCATCCTGGCTGACACACTGAGTGATCATTCTCCAATCTTCTGTATCTGGAAGAATAGGGTGCCCAGAGTGCCACCACGTATTCTGGCCATGCGGGATTACACCCACTACACACTTGAACAATTCTCTGATCATCTAAGCAACCTAGATTGGAGCCCGATCAGGCAACTCCCTACCCTGGATAAGGTCATGGCCTTCTTCCAGAGGACATTTAATTCGGCAGCTAACCTCCTTGCCCCTATGAAAAAGCTTTGTGCCAGGGGCAGCTGCTACAAATTGATAACCCCTCCTCTAAAGGCTCTCATGATGCACCACGACAAGGCTTGGCAAAGGTTCAAGCACTCCTCCCTACAGGTCGACCTCGCGACATACAAAACGCTCAGGAACAAATGCAAATTGGCCATAAAAAAAGCTAAAAAAGAGTACGTCAAGTGCCTTCAGAAAAATAACCTAGGGAACCCCAGACTTTTCTGGGCCCATATCAATGAATTGGTGAAGGGGAATGACAAGTTCAAACCTGGCCCCTTTGAGGTCAATGGACAATTAATTCATGAGGGCCCTTTAATTGCCACCTCCTTAAACAACCACTTCACTAACCTAGACCAATAGAAGGCTGGCTTACCCCCCCAACCACAGACCCTAACACTAGGGTTCCCCAGGATCTCAACCAGCCATCCTTTCATTTATGGCTAGTCAAGCCTAAAGAGGTCCTATCACAGCTTAAAACTCTAGAAACCTCTAGTTCGGGGGGCCCTGACGGGATTCACCCCAAGTTGCTGAAGGTTGGGGCCCCAGCCCTGGCCAGATCGCTATCCTGGCTCATCAACCACTCCATGAAGGAGGGTGCCATCACCACATGGTGGAAACAGGCCCACGTGGTCCCAATCCACAAGAGCGGCCGCTGGGAGTCTATTGGCAACTATAGACTAATCTCCATACTCTGCACCCTGTCAAAAATCCAGGAAAAGCTGATCTATGGACAACTCCACTATGATTTGGAGGTCCATAAAATGGTATCACGTCAATACCGTGCATCAAATTCAGTGCGGGCATTTCAGCGTTGTGGTATGTGCGCAATGAAAGACAGTGTATGTGACAGTTTAGCGCATACCGCAACAGTGCCTTTTTTATACAGTTGCTGTATTGCTCGCGTCTTTTTAAGTGGACTAGCTGAAGAACATGGTGCTTCTGACACATGTGAGCATATCATTAATTTGACCCCAGTGACCTCCCTGCGATTGTGGAATTGGTTGTTAGCGCTGGCTTTTTTCCTTTTCTTGTCAGTATATAAAAGAATCCTCGATGATTGCACTGCTACTACCAGCCAGTTAGTTTCAAATGGGCTTGATTAGGACTGGAGTAACTCTTTTATACAGCTGCTGTATCGCTCGCTCGCTTATGTAGGCTAATTTATTTTTACTGTGTTACTGCATTAGCGTCTTTCTAAGAGGACCAGTTGAAGAACATGGTGCTTCTGAGTCTCCCTGGTGGATTTGTGGATAATCTTTTTCCCTGCTAGTTCACGGACAATCTGCATAGGAGCTGCTGTGCTTTGGATTCCTAGGGGTTTTATTGTTTATTTTCAGATTCTGTGGTGTGCGGTGGAGTGTAGTCAGAGACACCTTGGGGGACCTTTTGGGAGTCTGCAGGACCAACTGGGATCTTTTTGGGATTGGCTTATCGGCTCTTTTGTTGAGGAACCCTGAGTGAGACCCGGGGTTCTCCTGTGCGAAGTGTGTAGGAGCATTTGGTGTCCTAAGGGCAGCTAGGATTCTAAAATCGGAGTGTGGAATGGTTGGGAGCTGCGTTGGGTGGGGGGAGGCTCCCCTTTGCACCTAGGGTCAGCCATCAATTTAGGTTCTCTTGTGACCGGTGCTGAGATTGTCGGCGGTGAAATTGAACAGCGCGCTAATTACTGACGCTGATATGACCTCGCTTAAAACAACCGCGGCGATTTTGTTTGCTTGGATTTAACATAGAACCCATAAAATCCTGGCACCCTCCCAACACGGCTTCAGAACTGGACATGGGACAGACACAGCACTGACCAAATTTGCAGCAGAAGTACTCCAAGACATGGACAAGGGTACTCCTACTGGTGTGATCTTCATATACCTTTCCAAGGCCTTCAATCTGATCTACCACAACCTCCTACTCACTAAGCTGAGCAGCATAGGCCTAGACTGCCATGCTCTAAAGTGGTTTAAGAGTTACTTGACCAGCTGCACCCAGAGGGTAAAGTGAAAGGACGCCATATAGGGGCCACTCCCACTAGAAGAGGGGGTACCTTAAGGGTCGATACTCGGACCCCTCCTCTTCTCCCTGTTCACTAATGATAAATTCAGACCACTGTGGTGAGAGCTCTGTTGTCCAGTATGCAGATGACGCAGTCTTCTACTGGTCCGCTGTTAATCTGGGAGGCCTTAGCCCCATACTCCAAGATGACCTCCAGGCACTGGAGCACTGGTTCACTGAGAACAGAATGGTCCTCAACACGTTCAAAACTAAGGCAAGGCTGTTTGGCCCTAGATTCCTTGGTCAGGACAGAACACAGCACCTACAACTCACCACTGCATCTGGCAACAGCCTAGAAATAGTGCCCTACCAGAAATACCTCGGCCAAACCCTGGACCAGGGTCTCACCCTGAAGAACCACATGGATTCAGTCACCAAAACCTTACATGGGAAATTAGGCATCCTTTACTGGCTGAAAGACCAGCTTGTACACAAAGCTAGAATCCCAATCGCCACCAGCGTCCTCCTCCTGACACTCACATAAGCCGCTCCAGTCATGCAAGGGTTGGGAAAGCTGGAGAAGTACAGACTTCAAGTGCTTTACTACAAGGTGGCTCACTTTGCATCCCAAGCCAACCCTAGGGATCACCACTGTGACTTCTATCCTTCCTAAACTGGCCATCACTGGATGTGCACCACTGGTACCCCCTGCTCTGCCTAGAGTACAAGTTAGTCGTCCTGAGCCCCCCAGCCTCTCTGGCCTGGTTGCTCTAAAGGCCAATCACTGACACCTTTGTACAACTGGCCAAACTCTCCTAGATGTCCCCAGGGTCAGATCCAAGGTAGGTGGCATGTCATTTGCCCTCACCACTTTCATGCTGTGGAACCAGCTCCCACTGGGGGTGCAGGAAGCCCCTACTATCAAAAACATCCACACTAGGCTTAAAGCCCACCTAGCAGTTGCCAGTTCCTGCTGATGCACTGGCTTCTGATAGGAACCCAGAGATTAATGACTAACCAGGTTCCTATCCTCTATCACTGCCCTAACTATATGTCAAACTGCTAAGAATCGCATAATGTTATCACTATTGAACAACCTATTTATTCCAATTGTACTGTTATACTTCTGCTCTGTCATCTTAACTGTGTTGTTGTGATTCCTGTAACCCAAACTAATGCTGTATTTGCATCTTGTCTTATGTAATTCCTGGGTCTCCCCTGAAAAAGGGACCTCTGGGGCTCAGTGGGCTAACCTGGTCACCAAAATTTAATAAATAAATAAATAACATGGTTTTATGACAGATAGATCCTGTCCAATAAATTTTCAGGTCTTCTGTGACAAAATTAGAAGAACCCTAGATAAAGGAAAACCTGTGGAGGTGGTCAACTTGAACTAGGAGGAGGAGGAAGAAATGGGAGAGGACTGGGCCTGGCGGGATTGTGGAGCAGGTTGGGCGGATTGGGGTAGTGGGAACCAGATGTCCTGGGGCAAAATGTGTCCAGGAAAGGGGTCCTCTCTTCCTGGATCCCATACCCAAGGGCTCCACAGTTAGTGGACAAGTTGCTTGATCTACCTTGTCCACCTAGCCTACTCAGGCGGTGTTATTCAATGCCTGGTCAATAAAAAACAAGACAGCTATTATTGCAGCTCTTGTTGGTACAGCTGACCTGGCTTGCATTACTGAGACCTGGCTGGATGAGAATGCTGGCCCAGTACTGGAATCAGCAGCTCCAGCTGGGTACTCGGTGATACACCACCCCAGGGAGGTTCATAGCGGTGGGGGTGTAGCCATTTGTTTTAAAGTGGAATTGGGCCTTGTAGATACCCCAGTGGGAGGGACCAGATATTTTGAAATTATTGTGAGAGCAGGTGTAGGTTGTAGAATACTTCTCATCTACTGTCCACCCTGTGATGGGAAAGAATTCCTGCAGGAAGTCATGGACTTCATCATCGATATGTTGTTGCAGTCCCTTAGATGGTTAATTCTGGGGGATTTCAATGCCTGGGTCAATGATGAACTCTCGAAATTTGATCAGGACTTCCTCCAACTTATGAACTCATTGGGCCTTACACAGATAGTTACCTCTGCTACCAATCGACATGGTCACTCACCAGACCTGGTCTTCCCACTGGGGATGAAGATCTCTGATCTGGTGGTGGAACCAGTTGGATGGTCAGACCATCATACTATAAGGTTCAATTTCAAGGCTCACCCCTATAGACCTGCCCTTATGGAGATAGACCAGTATTGCCCCTTAAGGGGTTTAACTCCAGATGGTCCTATGGCAGTGCTGGATCTATCAAGTGTGTCGAATGTATGCAGGGAGACAGGGGATCTGGTATGAGCCTATTGTAATGCAGTGACAAAGGCCCTGGAATCCCTAGCTCCTGTCCATGTTTGCCACCTCACTCTTCACCCCAAGTCCCTCTGGTTTGATGGGACTTTGAAGGAGCTGAGGTGAGGGGGTCAAAAGTTAGAGCAGCGCTGGCAAACATCTGGATGGGCTGATGACAAACTTAGACTGATGGTCCATTATAAAGACTACCAGTAGGCAGTCTCCTGTAAGAAGGCAGAGTTCCTGCCAGGGAGAATGCCATGATGTGGAACTGACCATCTCAGCTCTTCCAGACTGTTGACAGATTGTGTAATCCAATCTGCCTTCAGCCTCGGGGTGCATTTTCACAGACTAAGTGTGATGACTCTGCTCGGTTCTTCACCGATAAGGTTTTCACCATCAGGTCAGAGACTCATTCAGTGCCCTCAAGTGGGCATTGTAGAGGCCGGCAGAAGGTTGCAAGTGCCTGGCAAGTCTGGTCCGACTTTGGCCAGTTTCCAGTCATAGACATTGTGCAGATTGTCCAGGATATGTGCCCAGCCTTCTTTAGTTTGGATCCAGGCCCAACAGGTCTCCTAGTGGGGTGTGTTGAGATTATCATCCTGATCCTTGCTGAGATAGTCTGGTGTTAATTGGAGATGGGAGTGTTTCCTGATCCCCTGAAGGAGGTGGTAGTTATACATCTCCTAACAAAATCCTCCTCAACCCGGACTGCTTAGCTAACTGCAAACCTGTCCCTAACCTGCTCTTTGTGGGCACAGTTATTGAGAAGGTGAGTGCAGTGCAACTGGATGATCATTTAACCACCCACGATGTCTATGATCCTCTCCAGCCTGGATTCAGGAAGAGGCATGGTACCAAGACTGCCATGAGTGCCAACTGGCTGGCTTTGAACTCAGACAAGACTGAGGTGCTGGTGGTGGACCCAGGTCACCAGGGAATGGGGTTCTCAGCTGATCAACTGTCTGGGCTTTAGCTTTAGGGAGACCAGCTGCTCACATCTGACCAGGTGCAAAATCTGGGTGTTGTCTTCAATTGAGGCCTGACATAAAAATCTCAAGTGTCAGCTGTCATAAAGACCTCTTTTTACCATCTCAGGAATGTCACCCAGATTAAGCACCTGGTCTCATCCAGCGACCTTCCAACTTTGGTCCATGCCTGTGTGACTTTCCACCTTGGCTACTGCAATCCCCTTTACCTAGAGTTACCAGGGGTTGATATCCACCAATTACAGCTGGTGCAGAATGCAGCAGCCAGGCTGTTGACTGGCTTACAAAGATCTTGCCATGTCATGCTTGTGCTCCAAGGCCCGCACTGGCTGCCTGTGCATTGGCAGATCATCTTCAAGGTTTGGTTACTGACCTATAATACACTACACAGACAGGGACCATGCTACTTACAAGATCTTCTGTGTCCCTACACCTTCTCTGCCCACTCTGTTCCTCCAGTGAGGGATTGCTAGAGATTCCCAGGGTTCAACTTAAGACTTCAGGGGCTTAATCACTTGCATTTGTAGCCCCACCCTGTGGAACTCTCTACCTCATCAGATTAGAAAGTCCCTGGCCATCAAGCATTTTAAAGCTGCTATTAAAATGCATCTCTTTGGCATGGCATACCCTGATTATGTTGTATGTTAAATATGCTGTTTTATTTATGAGAATTAAGTTTTAACTGATATTATCTTAATTATTTATTTTTATGGATTTTATTATGTTCAATGCTTTGATCTTTGTTGGAATTGTGCTTTTATAAATAAAGGATTGCTTGATTTATTGATTGATTGATTGATTGATTAATTGAATCAGTAAAGCTTTTGACTTAGTACCACATGAGGCCATCTCAATAAAACTCACCAATATAGGGAAATTCCAATATACATTGTTAAAGGGATAGGGGTGTGTAAAATGAGAGAAAAAAAGGGTGAGAGCTCATGGTAATCTCTCTGGCACAATGAGCATTGGGATATCACAGGGACCAGTACTGTGACCACTCCTGTTTAGTTTCATTATAAAGTATTTAGGGTCAGAAATTAGAAGTTGATTGCAGAAGTTCAGAGATGATTTCAAACTTGGAGGTCTAGCATATATGGTTGAACAATCAGACATAACTTAGTAAGACATAAATAAAAATGTATTACTAGCCCCAAAATAGGGCATGAAGCTCAATAAGGATAAATATAAGATAATACACTTTTGCAGAAACAACCCCAAAAAACAATATTACCTATGTAATAAAAGAATAGAAAAAAACAGACCAGGAAAGAGATTTTTTGATTATCATTACCCAGATTATGGATAACACATTCCAATAAAATGCAGCTGTGGCTAGTGCCAGAAAAATTATTGGGTGTACTAGGAGACATTTTGATTCAAAACGCAAACATGTTGTTATACCAAAATATAAGGCGTTGGCAAGACCTATCCAAGAAAGATGAGGCACATGCAGGACAATTTGAGGCATTTTACAAGAGTTGAGATGTGGGGATGAGGGAAGGGGTGCAGAGGAGAGTTAAAAAGATGATATAGATATGTACTAAAAGAATTTCCAGAAAGAATAAATTAACTTAAATGTATAAGACAGTAGTTTGTATGACAGTTTTCAAATAACTTACTTAAAGTTGCTCCTGAACTGTTACTTTAGAGCACCTAGAACAGGTCTTGTGAATTGACTGGTATTATTCATGGTATCTGGGACATTATGTGGTAGAGGTTTGAAAAGAGATATTTGGCCTGTCTGGTGGTGCTGAGGGATGAGACACTGGACGCCTCATCCTGTGCCACACTGGTGACCCGGGTTTGGGAATGACCTCAAGTCACCAGGGAGCTGTCATGGGGGGCAGGGAGCTGAATTGAGCTGCCTAACAGCAGCTCTCCTTTCCCTAGGAGGTTGCCACCTCCCATCCCGTAGTTCCATCACTGGGTGGAAGTCCGGTGGTGGTGCTGACGGGAGGGGTGACGTGAAGGGAGGGTGCCTCGAGCACGATGTGCATTTGCCTCCACATGAGCATGCTCATGCTGAGAACCGGGGGGGGAGAAAAACCAGGGTAAAAAAAAAGTCTTCTTTGAATTAACCCTTGCTGTGCCATAAACTGATATATCAGTCCAAAATTCCTATATGTTCTAATTTTGTTGGCTGTCTAAGGGTTAATAAGGTAACTGATAACCTGAGAATCACTCATTTGCCCCACACCTTTAAGGAAGATATTACAATTATAATTAAAAGACATTATAATGGTGGCTTCAAGAAGTGATAAGGAGATAATGATGGTTACTCTATCTAGGAAGAACAACTCAATCCAACTAGAGGTGGAAGCAAATGATAATATGGAGAACCATTGTCCTTATAGCAGTGAAAGGGAACCAGATTTAAAAAGTGCAAAATTAAACATAAAGACAGAAAGAAAAAAGAGGACACAGGTCTTTAATACATAATGAAAAAGGGAGTAACTATGATGTAAAACATTATTTTCACAAAGAAATGATGAAAGAAATGTCTCTCATATACACCCTCCCACTAGAATAGAAATGGAGGGAAATATCGCACTTCAAGTTAATATTATACTTGAGACTGGAAACTGCTCCACCCATAATAACACCCCTAGGATGGAAACAATAAGAAATTGTAATATTCTCTCTCCAATGAAATATCAAGTAGACCTTTTGGTAAATTCATTACTAGGGAGGGTAATTATACCTAATTAGAGGATACTGTTACTATCATTTTACCTCAGGTATCCAAAGAAGCAAGACTGGAGATGTATCCAAATCTTCTGGAAAATTATCCTTCTCTGCTTTAAAAAGAGTTAATACAATCACTTAGAAACCAACATGGAGGCAGTATAGAGCAGTGGTTTAAGCCTCTGAGCTGCAAATTTGGTGACATCCAGCAGGCCGGACTTGGGTTTGAATCCCACAGCTTCCACTTGCATACTGTGTGACTCTGAGCAAGTCACTTAACTTCCCTGTGCTCCCAGGATGCTCCTGTAAAAAAGTTCTCAGCATAGTGTGCTACTCCTGGTTAAACAACTAAAAAGAAATGTGGCTAATATGCTACTGATGGAGTGGCTTTATGTGCTGAAGCATGATGTATCTAATTTTAGATTTGCTTTGACCCATCAGGAAGCTCTATTGAGAAACCCCCATACTGAAATTTTGAAAATGGGATTCTCTTCAGAGTTGTACTCTATGATACTAAACCCCTTGAATAGCTCAACAACTCAAATGGAGCAACAACTCCTCTTGAACTCTTTTGTGTAGACTCCTATTGCACCTATTGTAATAAAGGTTATTCAGGAGAAATGTCAAAAAAAGAAATATTCAGCAAAGAAACTAAATGGTGCATCTTCTAAAATTATTTTGCATGAATCTTCAGTAAGACCAGACAAAAAGAATCTTAATCCTGTAAATATTTAAACTAATACGCTGACTCCTTTTGTCAACCTTGATGTCATAAGTTCTAATATAAAAGTGGAGAATAGTGTTGAAGCAGACAAAAGCCTTCTGAGAGGAGATATAAATGGAAGTGAAGGAGTGTAAAAAAATACATGATAAAAAGACAAAGAAACTCAGTATGAAAGCACTGAGGCAATGGTTACCCGAAATGGAGAAATGGCATGAAAGCCAGACTTCAAGGAAATACAAGATCACCCATACTCCCATAATACAAAGCAGCATGGGATATATATCATAGGTATCATAGGTCAAATAGAGCTTTTGTAGACAAAGTCCTTTTGCTCGCTATTATTTAATACCCCTTAATCGCATGTTTGAAAAAATAAATATCCAGCTCCTCTTTAAAACTGTTTATATTTGAACAGGTTACAATCTCCAAAGGTAACCTGTTCCAAATTTCAGTCACTCTTAGCGTAAGCCAAGCTTTCCTTTTCCTCGTTCTTGGATATTCAACTGATAGTTGTAGTGGATGGGCCCTAGTATTGAAGGGTGAGTGTCTTAAATCTAGTCCCAGAAGCTTCCACAATCCTAGATCTATAAATGATTTATTGATCATACACATGTTCCGTCTCAATCACCTAAGTTCTAAGGGATGCAAGTCTAGGATTCTTAACCTTGTTGGGTAATCATAGAAACATAGAATTTGATGGCAGATAAGGACCGCTTGGCCCACCCAGTCTGCCCATTTCCCTGCCTACTGGATAAGCTGCAGATCCTAGTTAACCAGCAGCCTACTTCTTCCTACCCCCATCCCCTAGAATTGCCTTATGACTGTCCCATGCATGCTTGAATTCCACCACTGTGTTTGACTCCACAACCTCCTCCGGAAGGCCGTTCCATGCATCCACAACCCTCTCTGTGAAAAAATACTTCCTTAAATTACCTCTGAGCCACCCCCCCTCTATCTTCAAATTGTGCCCCCTTGTTCTTGCACACCTCTTTTTTTGAAAGATGCTACCCTTACGGACTTTGTTGATTCCCTTGAGGTACTTGAAAGTTTCTATCATGTGCCCCCTCTCCCTCCTTTCCTTGAGGCTATACATATTAAGCTCCTTTAGTCTCTCTTCATATGTCTTCCGGTGCAGACCCTGCACCATTTTAGTTGCCCTCCTCCGGACAGCTTCCATCCTGTCTATGTCTTTGCAAAGACTGGGTCTCCAGAACTGCACGCAGTACTCCAGATGGGGTCTGACCAGCTGTCTGTACAGAGGGAATCATATCCTTTTGCTTCCACCATACTATGGGTTGCCCTCTGTTGGACCCTCTCCAATGCTGTTATCTCTGACCTACCACCTGGTGCCCAAAATTGTGCACAATAATCCAAATGCGGTGTAACCAATGATGTATGCAGTGGCAGCACTACCTCTTTATTTTTACAAGTTATATGTTTGTTTATACAATGCCAAATATAACTTGATTTCTTTATGACCACATTACAGTGTGTTTTAAAAGATAAGTCCTTTGTGATCATAATGCCCAGATCACTCTGTTGCTCCACTATATTCAAAGTTTGTCCACCAAGTGCATAGGTCCAGTTTTTATTCAGCAGCCCGCAGTGCATGAGGCAGCATTTATCAATGTTGTAAGTTAGTTTCTTATCCAATGCTCATGTGCCCAATTCATTCAATGCTTCCTGAAGTTGGGAAGCATCAATCTGATTGTTCACTATGTACCCCACCCTATTGTCATCAGCACATTTATATAACCAAATATCATCCTTGACCTGCATTGATGTGATGTATATATTAAAAAGACAAGGCCCCAATGCAGAACCCTGAGGCACTCCACTAGACACATCCGCCCATGTTGAATTTGTACCTTTAACTGTGACAGATTGTGTCCTGTCCTCCAGCCATGCCTCTATCCATCTCATATGCAGCAAATCACCATGACAATTTAGTCTGGTTCTGCTTTAGGCAGGAATGCATGGTGCAAATGGCCCTCTCATACAAGCTGCAATGGGTAAGAACAGAAGACACAAACACATGTTTCATCCTACGCAGGACTCATTAGTGTGCCTGACATGTATCTCCACCAAGTAGAAAAGGAACCAGCTCTATTGTGATCTTATGGGTTTGGGATATTGTGGGCCACAAAGATGTAAAAAATACATGGCTTGATCAGAAAGGAAGAAAAAACTCTTGAGTCCCAGTTTGAATTGGTAGAACTTATACTTGGACGCTTGACAAATCTGTATAATTAATCCATGAATGCAGCCTTAAGTAATACAGGACAGATTGTCTTGGTGGTGTCCTCAATGGATATAGCAAGAGTTCTGTGGGATGTAAATTCTTCATTAGAATGTCCTGGAATCTGTACAGAACAAAATAATAATTTTAACAGAATACACATGCAAGAATAACTAGCTAAATGTCTCCACTACCCGTGTCTTTCAAAATCAATATCTTGCCTGCATAACTCAAATAATTGAGAACTATAAAAAAACTCACAAATGAGTAATTTAACTGAATAAAAATGTAGCACAAGACTTAAAAATTTCAATACAATCGTGTGCATAACAATCAGAACTAATGAAATACTCCCTTGCTGAAAGTCTATTCTTTGACAAAAAATAGGAAGTTTGGTTATCAAAGAATATTGTGAGTTAAAAAATGTGAAGGCTAAAGTAAGTTGGGGCAGATGAATTGTGTGATTAGGGACAGAGAATTGTTTTATGATATTCTGAAAAAATGCAGATAAATTTGACCCTTTTGGTATTTGATCATGGACATGTTAAATAAGGAAACAAAAAAACAAGAGATGAATCTCCTTAGATTCATATATCAGCCCAAGAAAGTAATCAAATTGCTGATTTTGGACAACCCCTCTCAAGTAGACTCAAAATCATGCTTGATAAGGAGGATTGGCAATCAGTTAATGCCTTGCAAATGGAAAATTAAAACCCATTTTCTGTCCTGTCATGGAATACTGCATTGCTCAAATGAAAAATTGACTACCCTGGTTTTGTTCAGTTTTTTAGTCACCATACTGTCATTGCCTTACAAGAGACTTGGTTAACACAAGCACACCTTAAAATGGATGAAAGTGTTTTTTTTTTTTTTTGTAAAAAAGGCATATGATGTGGCAAAACAGGTTATTTCAAATGATTCCACTAATCTATTTGTTCTGTCACTCACATGAGAAAACTGTATATGTTTTTTGTAATGTATGTATTACTCTAGTGAACTGTAAACATTTGGTGGTACCAAAATTCACATGGGCAAGACTTATGCTCTAGAACATGCCTTTTCACTAGCAAACATTATTATAGATTGGGACTTCACTTCCAGAACTAAATGAATTGTACATTGTTAGAGATCTTGAGATTTTGGAATACTTAAATAACAATATTGTCACAAATAGATAAAAGAATGGCACTAAATCTAAACCTGAAAGCTTAAGATTGCAGGACATGTTTTCATTTGCATATTATCTCCTGTCTGTAAGAACAAAAGGGTATGTTCCTGCAGAGTTTAAAGTTCTTGGCATAAGGCAATTCTGAGCAAATGATGTTTGCTGGACAAACATCTCCCTATTGAAGTATATTAGGTAGCTAATATTATAACTCTGCAGTTTTAAGTTCTATGTTTCTATAGGGAGGTGGCGGGTGGAAGGGAAGTCCTAGCAGTTCTATGTTTCTGTGTTGCTATGTTTTGGACTTTCAGAGCTAGTCAGACTCTAACTTTGGGACTGACATTTCTGTCTTCATTTCTTTGACATGTGGAGGGTGTGCAGCTGTGCTCATTGAAATGTGCTGACCAAACAGCTGGCTTGCTTAACAAGAGGGCAGGGCTATAGCTCAGAGCAGAGTCTGAATTATTGCCACATTCTATAGTTGTCCACAGAGCTGTTTTTGAATAACTCTGCTGTTTTAGATTTGGAAGCCAATCAGGGTCTAACTTTTGGACAGACATTTCTGTCATCATCTCCTTTATGTGCAGAGAGTATACAGCTGAGCCCATTGAACTGTGCTGATCAATTGGGTGGCTTGCGTGACAGGAGGGCTTGGCTACTGATTGCCATTTCAGGGTAATTTCCATGTGGTCTTCTGTGGTCTGATCACTTGAGGGCTGTAACATAAGGGCTTCATTGAGTCCTCCTGGAGTCAGCTGTTTGGTTGGTCACTCTCCTCTCTGGGTCTCAGTAAGATATCTTTCTAATTTTATATATTTCCTGATGACTATGAAAGTGTACCAGTTCTGTGCAACAACTTTCACCTTATACTATAATGTGGCTCTTGTTAGTCTACATATGTTAATGATTGCTAGTACTTAATCTATTTTGTAATAATAGCTTACATTTGTAAATATATCCTAGTTTTAGTTATTTAATGTAGTTCATTTACAGATTATTTATTTTAATGTTCAATGTTGCCTTGTAACTAAATTAATCCTTAGGTAACAGCAAGGGTTATTAAGGGGACTGCTGCTGATACCTTTCTAGGGTCAGTTTATAATTTCCTAGTTTAACTAGCTAATTAGAAATAGTAAAATGTTGTTAAAGTAATGCAGTTAATCCCTTTCTGGGGTCAGCTCACATTTGTACTGAACATTAGAAAAGTAGGAGGGGGAGGCGAGGTGATTCTGGCTAGAGTCAGATCATATTGTTCAAGATTAACTAGCTCATTATTAACAGCAAAGAGTTGGGTGCTGATTTCACTTGATGGTGAAAAGGCATTTGACAGAGTCTCCTGGGATTTTCTCTTTGCCACTTTAACATCCTTTGGTTTTCCGGGAGACTTTGTCAAGTGGGTCAAAGTATTGTATTCCTGTCCTTCGGCCAGAGTAAAATGCAATGGATTATTGTCTGCTCCATTTAAATTAGCTCAGGGCACTAGGCAGGGGTGTCCTCTATCCCCGCTACTATTCAACATATACCTAGAACCCTTACTTCTTAGAATGGCGGCTAATGTCAATATTACGAGAATTCAGGTGGGAGGCATTAGATATGCATTTTCGGTTTACGCGGATGATGTTTTATTACATTTAGAGAACCCAAGTACCTCAATTTCCACTGTTCTAGAAGAAATTGAGGAGTATTCTAAGATATCCTACTATAAACTTAATCGGGAGAAAACGATGGTGATCCCCCTGGATCACAAAGTAAATAAAGCGGAATTGACCCTCCTAGGCCTTACATGGGAAACAAAGTCTATAGTTTACCTAGGAATCAAGATCTTTAGGGATTCCAGTACCATTTGGAGAAACAATATAGACAACCTCATTAAAATAATATCCAAAGACCTTAAGAGATGGCGATTACTTCCTATTTCATTATGGGGTAGACTAAATATAATTAAAATGAATCTTTTGCCAGAATATTATACCCGTTGGGTGTGTATCTCCCCAAAATATGGTTTTCTAGGCTGCGAGGTATGCTAAGTTCCTTTCTGTGAAACGAAAAGAAGGTTTGTAGGTCTTACCTCAAATTAACAGCGTCAAAAGCGAGGGGAGGCCTTGCAGCCCCCTCTTTCTTCTTATATTACATTGCACAACATTTAAGTAAGCTATTTTATTGGCAGAAAGAGGTGGATCATACAACATACTCTCCTTTGTGGCTACCTATTGAAAAACACTTGGCATCTCATGAAAGATGCTCGTTGTGTGCCTTGCTATATGCCTCTCCGTCCCATATCCCCAAATCCCTTAGAAACAACCCTATGGGCTGGTCAATGAAAGCCTCTCATCAGGCCCAAATATACTTGGCAGTTAAGTGGAGCCAGTCCTCTGACCAAACAATTGTTGATAACCCGCACTTCAAAATTGGTGGTGTACCAATGCCTTGTGCCTTCTGGCCTTGGTTGAGTCAATGTAAAGTCTCAGAGATATGGAGGGATGGAAAAGTGGTCACTCCAGCTCAATTATGTGACTCTGCTGGTGCTGTGAGTAAGGAATCCTTTAAACATTTCCAGGTCAGCAAGACCCTATCCACGTTCTCCAGGCTCTCCCTGTTAATAGATATATGGGAAAAAGATCCTATTGCACTTCTCCAGGTTGCTTCCCAGCCACATAAAAGTTTCAAATCTGTACAAAACTCTTCAGGATTGGGACCATAGACTACCCTCAGGCATTTTCTTTTATTGGGTAAGGGAATTAGGCCTCCCTGAGGATGTTAATGTGTGGAAGAAACTTTGGATATCATTGTATAAGTTTATCAAGCAAGATAGACTCAGATTAGTGCACTACAATATTTTGCATAATATGTATTTGACACCAGCCAAACTCTGTAGATTTGGATCCTTGCACGCACCAACATGTAACAGGTGCAAGGCGGATATAGGGTCCCTTTATCACATGCTATGGTTGTGTCCACATATTAAGACATTTTGGCAGTCCATCAACAACTTTTTTGGACCCTATCCTTGGTTTGAAGGAGCTGTTTATACCTGAAGTTTGCCTAATAAATTATTTCCCAATGGATACTCCAAAAAGTAGGAAAGCGCATATGACTCTGGTTGCAGCAACTGCCAAGTTAACAATAATGAGGCATTGGATGGATGAAAATCCACCTCTAATATTGGAATGGTTCAGGGAATGTGTTTTGGCTTTACAGTTGGAAAGACATATAGCACTTGTACGAAATAGAGGCAAAACTTTTACCTCACTATGGGGAAGCTTAGAGGCTATCCTGATGATATTGGAAATCATAACGTAAATGGGGACGCAGTATATAACTGCAGTTCTAATGGTAGTAATAGTGCATAGTCTGGGGGTGGGATGGGGGTAGGTGGGTGTTTCTTTTCCTTTCTTTTTCTTTAATG
Organism: Neoceratodus forsteri; assembly: GCA_016271365.2. NCBI lineage: Eukaryota > Metazoa > Chordata > Ceratodontiformes > Ceratodontidae > Neoceratodus > Neoceratodus forsteri. The sequence continues at coordinate 227,170,821 of CM028132.1, read as the reverse complement.
CAAAATATGCGCCTGATGTCCTCAGATGTATGTGCTTACTTGATATTGTTTACCTGGTGCTGAAATATTAATAAAGAGTTTAAATAAAAAAAAAACAGCAAAGAGTTGGCTGGGAAATGTAACTAATCCCATTTTATTGTCAGCTCAAATTTGAACTGAGCACTGAAAAGCAGGAGGAGTTGAGGTGAAGTAAAGGAAACTGGTGAATTCCTGAAAAATCAATAATTGGATTGCATAGGAATATATTTATCTTGGGATTCAGAGGGAATTTGGGTCTTTCTGTAAATATGTTTAGCAGGGAAATACACAAGTAATTAAAATCCTGGGTTTGGAGGATCCAGGGACGAGAGTATGTGGATAAATACGGGTATGCACAGACACTGGGCTGTGGGTGGGAGTGGGTGGTGTGCTGTCACTGTTGTGGTGCAGCAGTCTCACTAGGGATGATATGGAGTTCAGAGGGCTATCCAGTGTGTAGAACCCTAGATCAGCTAAAAACTGAACTAAGACTGCTCAGATGGAAGCAAGGAAGGGTAGTGTGGAATGATAGGGGAACAGAGCAGTGGGGAAACAGACAAAGGGTATGCAACCTGTGGAGAAAGGGTTAGATGGGGGAAAGGAACAGGTAGGATCACTCAGTACACAGAGATTCTTTCTCAAAGACCCATGGGGCAGAAGGAGGGGGAATGGCAAGTGATAAGGAGAAAGGGTAGAACTTCAATGGTTGAAACAGGGGTGGGAGCTATTGGAAGGTTATAGGGGATAAAGGAACAATAGACCACTAATCAAAGTGTTTAAATTGTTAAGTTTTTTTTTACTCAAATGTACTAGAAAGATGAAACACCTCTAAACCTGCCAGCATTTTCAGGGTGCTCCCATATCCCTTCTTCAGGGTGGAAGGTGTTTCTGTGTACAAATTAAACAGTAACAAAATTGAATTAGTTACAGATTAAAAGCTTCAACAATATAGTATTACACTAAACCCAAAAATGTTCCAAATGAATTAAGAACTTCAGCATTCCTAGTCTTCCCTAGTGCACACCTGCATAAGAAAAATTTTACTTTTAAGTTTCCTTGTAAAACTTTTAAAATTCATACATTTAAATATGCAAACTGAACTATCATAGTGTAAACAAGAAAATAAATGTACTCTTTTAAACCATAACACTTTTCTTTTTTTGAAGCTAGTAGTTCTTATTGAAAAAAGTATACAATGTTAGTTATCATGCTTCACAAGTATTACATCCATTTATATTTTTAATATGTAAATAATTACCAGAATAGATATTTTTCCTTTTTTTTCAAACTTGCTGTAAAGAAGAAAAAAAGGTGGTGGTGGGGGGGGGGTAGGGGTAGTTAAAATACTCCAAACAATCAAATTACAAAATTGCTTTAGTTATAATACATAGACTTCAGCCATTTGTTAAAAAATGCAAAAAGGTCTAAGCTACAACTGTTGTTCCCAGAATGTGTGCTGATCTATTCAAATATTTATCTGTATCATTAATATATTTCTAACATTTATCTCTTGTCTGTTATGCTGTTTCCTGATTCTGTGTCCACAATTGAAAAAACATTTGGTAATAGTTCATTAAGCTTGTTTATTTTTCAAAACATTAAGCTATCCATTTAAACAGGTGTGATCCTATGGACAACACACTAGGTGCCCTCAAGGCTGAAAAGTTTTAATTTCCTGCATATGCTATACAGCTTAATAAAATCAAAAATACCTGCATTATTCTTATCAAATGTTTATGGTATCTTGCTCCTCGGTTACTATATTGAGTGGAGCAACTGTCTGCACAGCCCACAATGTTTAAATGGATTCATTATCGGGGACAACACTAAGGCGTGATGATGTCTGATATAAAATAATCCATTGCATACCACTAGGATGAGGAGTCTTTCCTCACTATATCCCTGATCCACAAATTAAGTTCCAGTGCATTACAGTTATTAAACCAAGCACAGCGAGTCATGTAATGTAATTTTTTTATGCCATTCAGTTTGAAATGTAGCAGTGTCAGTGGCTCAGTAGGTAGCATACTCGCCTCTGAGGCTGGAAGATCAGAGGGCTGTGGGTTCAGTTCCCACATCTGGCACTTGGGTTAATATCCCAGTACTGACACTGTAGTGTAGCATGAGAGGGGTGCTGTACTTCTGAGGTGCATCTTTCTGATGAGATGTTAAACCAAGGTCCCATCTGCCTGGATTGGTGGTAGTTCACATGGATGTTAAAGATCCCATGGCACATATCAAAATGTGTAGGAGAGTTTTTATTGTAATAATAAACATAAAGTACAACACAATGTAAAAAGAATTTGCATCTCGTAACAAAAATGTAAGCCATCATTCAAAAATTGTCAATACTCCAATAAACATCAAGAAGAGAAAAAAAGAAAAGATGAACATAAATTAATTCCTAAAATGATCCATGTCTATTCATGATTAATCATTTAAACTTTGTAAAATGAGTAAATCCCTTCCGCCATTTCTTGATTTTGTCTGAATTAAATAACTGTGTTTCTTGTAAATATATTTTCGGCAATTTACTTGACACCAAAATGCTATAACACTCATAAGACATTTTCCACTGATAAAGCACCCATTGGCATCTCGCCTGCCATATGTAATACCTTACCCAACTAAAGAAAATGGATAATGTACTTTTATGATACTGTGCTAAACTAGGGGGATACATACCTAAAACTAAAATATCATATGTGATAGTAGTGAACCATTCGAATTTCCATAGTTTTGCTAAGTGTACCCATAACAACTTTGTATAAGAGCAATGTAAGAAAAATGCTCCATTGTTTCTTCTGTATTTATACAGACTAAATAAGGACAATTTCTCTCTTCTTTCACCCTGTATTTCACATTGCCCTGTACAATTACATGTCCATACATTACTAGCCACTGCATTTCCCATTGGTAAGGAGGCAATCTGGTATTATTGAGTTGTGCTATTACCATGGGATTTTGAGCTGATGGACAGTTCTTAAAACAAGGATCCTGTGGATGGATGTTACCCATAATTAATCTGTACATAGCCTGTGTGTTATTGTTTTGTATCATGTTTTTGGTAATCTGCCATCTATACAATTTTTGCACAGCTGGTTTAAAATATGTGGGAATGTGTACATGAGGATTTAGTTTGGGAGCTAAGTTATGCCAGGCTTTAAAATATTTAGTTAAAGCCCTTTCAACCCACACCTTCTCGATGCTGTCTAGTTGTGCCAATCTGCATTTAATGGTATTCATAAAAAACAGAGTGTTAAAGAATACTATTGGGCCTATCATTCCAAAGCCCCAAGACTTTTTATCTAAATAAGTATAACATCTCTTGACTGGATTTAACCAATTCCCCCATAACATTTGAAAAACATTACTGTATATCCTAGTCTCTAGCTGAGGTGGTAAAGGGAATATCATGGCAATGTATTGTAAACAAGGTATAATGTATTGTTTCATTTAAGCTTAGAAAATTTCCACTGCTTCCATCTATTAACTTTTCTCTTTACTTTCTCTATCACTATTTCCCAATTTTCTGCTGGAATATTTTGAGGACCAAAAAGAAGTCTTAACATTTTCAATGGGTCTCTTGAAATGAAATTATTATCCTGCAAAATGTCCAATGGTCCCATAGCCCCTAAAATAAACCTCTGGTTTTCTGAAGGTTTAATTTGGCATTTGAGACTGCTGAAAAATTCCCAAATTCAACCAGAAATTCACATATTTGTGTATGATCTGAAAAATATAAATTTAGATCATCAGTATAAGCTTGCAAATGTAGCTGATGCTGAGTTACTTCCCTGATGATTCCAGTCCACTGTGGTGAATTAACCAGGGAATGTAATAGGGGGTCTAGTGTAAAAATGTATAAGAGGGGACTCAGGGGGCAACCTTGGCAAACACCTGTTTGTAACTGCAAGCTCCTAGCTGGTTTACCTTTCAAATAGGATAGACTAAATTGGACTAATAAAGTAATTTAATGAGTTTAAGTATTTGTATAGGAATACCATAGCTTTCTAATACTGAAAAATGGTAAGGGAGATGAACTCTATCAAATGCCTTTTCAAAATCAGCAGCAATAATGCATCCGTTTTTGCCTGTTAGAGATAAATGTTCTATAACATCTCTTATAATCATAAGTGCAGTTTGAATTCTTCTGTCTGGTATACCACAGAGTTGGTATGGTGATATAACTTGTTTGGCATAATGTTTTAATCTATTATTTAATAGCATGGTAAAGATTTTATGATCAGAGTTCAAAAGGGTAATAGGCCTCCAATTCTTTATATCATGTCTGTCTCCAGATTTGAACAAATGTATTAGCAATCCATCAGTAAAGAAAGGGATCGTTGAGTTATTGTCCATAAAAAATTGAAATAACAATTGCAGACATTCTACTAATTCTTTCTGAAAACATTTATAAAACTGATTAGGAAGTCCATCCAACTCCGGTGAAAAGTTAAGTTTCAACTGTTGAATGACCTAATTAATTTCTACACTAGTAATAGGCCCTAATAATTTTAAAGAGTCATGTGGTAAAGAGAGTAAATTGATAGCATTTAAATAGTTAGTTATTTTTGTCTGTAAAATAGAAGAATGTGGCTCCAATGTCTGATAATGTTTTCCGATCAGATCCCTCATTTATTCTGCTGTTTCAGCTCTAGAGCCATCTGAATTTATCAAAAAATTCATAGTTGTAGATTCTTTTATATCTTCACATGTCTCAGACAGATCTCCTATGGGGGATTACTTTATGCTATTGCAAAGTATAGCTTGTATAGTCCTTGCTCTGTCATATTGATACAGTTTCATTTTAGATTTAATATAATTTATTTATTCTGTATAATCCTGCCTAAAAGTATACAAAAGCGTTATGAGTCTTTGTAGCTGCTGCCTCAAGGACAGGTATTTTTAAAAATCTGAATTTTTTAAAGTTACCCCATATTTTGTAAACCATTTGCTAAGATCTGATTTTGTATCTGACCACCATTCGCCTAAGTCCGAGTATAAGAAAGCTACTGATAAAATAGCATGCAATATGATTCTGATGATGGTTTTTTACTCATGGAGTATTTAAGATTGAGGTATTCAGTTTCCATTTTGTCTGCCTGATAAACATGGGGACTGAAGATTGAAAGGAACAGAGCAATAACAAATGATCCAAAAATTCTATAGGCCTTATTAGGAAGGAATTGATAGACACTGATGGAGAAGCCAACATATAATCTATCATAGTTTGTGTTTTACCTTTCATAGAAGTAAAACCAGGTCCATGATTGAGGTGTGTATTACAATTAACTAGACCAGCAGTTTTAATTATAAATTCTAATGCATGGGAATTACAATAGATTTTCCTATAATGTTGAGGTGATTGAATCAGACTATAATTAAAATCACCTCCTCAGAGGACCCTGGCTGACATAACCAAGTAGAGTTGCACTGCTTTCATGTTATTGACTCTATCTGCTTTGGATTGAGGATTATAAATGTTAATGAATCTGTAGCACATATTATTCCATTTCCCATCAAAAATCAAGATCCTCTGCTGGCCCGCCAGCGCAGCAGTTGGATTTCCGCTTGCGACGCCAGTGACCCGGGTTCAGGAACGGACTCGGGTAGCTGGAGGGCCAGCTGGGGGAGGAGGATTGAGCACCCAACGGCTGCTCTCCTTCTCCAGGGGGGTGGGTGGGGTTGCAAGTCCCGCTGCAACACCGCCACCTGGGTGACCACAGGTGGAGGTGCAGCGAGACTGCACATAGCAGGGAGGGAAGGACGTCTGCTGGGAGCCAGAGCGTCAGGCACGTCATGATGTGCTCCGCCCCTAGGCTCCCCGGGTGTGCGACGTCCTGAGGGTGGGGAAGAAAACCAGGAAATACCCCACCAGACTCCTGGTAGATGGAGCTCCTGGCCACGATCCCCAATGCCCCTACCGACGCCAGTACCAGCATCCCCCGGTGAAACTCAGTCACGTTGGGGTGTAAGGGCCCCACCCCGTACCCACCTGGGGGGTAGAACCAAGGCTCCGTGGGGGATGGACTGCACTGGACATCGGCTAGTAGGAGCGGGGATGAACCAGGCCAATGGAGACTCCAGAAGGAGCAGAAGTGTGGTGGTGAGAGAGGGGGCATACAAAGAAAATATTAAAAAAAAAAAAAAATCAAGATCCTGTCTGGTATGAGGTCAATTAATTTTTGAAGTGAAAAGTCAAAGGAGTTAAATATAATACTAATCCCATCTGCGCTATCTGCTCCAAATGACCAAAAAGAAGGATCCAAAGGCCAATCCCTCTTAAAGATAGACAACTGCTCTAAAGAATACATCCATGTCTCCTGTAAAAAGCTCACTGAATTTTTTTTCTTTATGAATATACTGAAATAAAGCCTGTCTTTTAATAGTATTCAATAAACTATGTGCATTAAGTGATCCCCATGTTATTTGCATTATTAGTCCCTTTGTTTGGTGTTATTCTCTATTTTTCTGTTTTCTTCTTTTCCTTTCCTTTATAAGTATCTATTGGCTGCAAAACAGTGGACAAATTAGATTTCTGGGAGTCAGAATCTCCAAGTGTCATTTCAGTATCACCCCATGGGGTAAATAAGGCTGCATAGGAATTGCTAGATTCAAAAGAAATGGGAGGGGGAGGTGATTTTTGTTGCAGGTTCCTAGAGGATCTCCTGTGAGGCAATGGTGAGGGGGAGCAGTAACCACCAAATCCTTATCAGGAGAAGCAGGGTCTTCATAACAAACTGGAGCTAAATCCGGAGGTTTGGAAGGCATTGTCTGAGTCCTAACTTCTTCTTGAGGTTTAATTTCAGAGGCCTGAGCCTCGATTTCCGAATGGGCAAAGGGAGGGGGCCTAGAAGGGGAAGCAGTCCGAAAGGATTCTTTTTACTTCTCTGGTGGGGGAAGGGGACACAACATCCTGTGCCTGCTGAATATAAAGATCAGGGCTAATATAAGTTGCTTTGTTTTTCACAGCCCAAGGACATTCTCTAAAGACATGGCCATATTCTTCACATAAATTTCACTTAGTGTGATTGGCACATTGCATTGTGATGTGCCCAATTTCACCACAATTATCACATCGGGGCTGGTCACATACACTTGAAAGGTAGGTCCTTGAGCCACACTTGTAACAAGCCCTAGGCTGACCCCCATAAAAAAAGGCCAATCTGTTCCTACCTAACAAAAAAGAATTAGGTACATGTTCAATGTCTGATTCTGCCTGCTGTAGTTTAACTTTATATTTCCATCCACCCATCCAAAATTGTTCTGAATACAAAATAGGTTCAGGGGCACTCAGAACTTCACATTTCTGTGATAGCCAGAATGTAATATCTTCCACATGGACCCCCTCATTTCTAAACATTATGGTTACAAATTTTATCAGGGTTTTTTTTAAGGGAACCACCAGAAAGAGGGTCCATGTGGGAGAAAACTTCACCTGCCAGTACCTTTCCCAAAAAAGGTCTAGTGAATAAGGTGTTCTGAAACTAACATGAAAATTGTCCTTTCCAGACATATTTATAAATGCAAACACACCTTTAGGTGAAAAATGAAAGGAGTCTTTTAGCAACATTTTCCCCATGTAATATCTGTCTGGCCTTTGTTCCAGGCCTCCTTTGCAGTGGATACGAACTATGTTTCTTCTTGGAGCTGCATCCTGTTTTGCTTTTGAAAATAGTTCTGACATTAAGGGCTTCTGTTTTGGTGGCTCAATGTTGTTAAAGTCTGATAAATTATCCTGTGGTTTTAAGTCAATTTCAACTTTAGAGGCAGTATCCAGTGTGATCTGTGCTTCTGGAGGTGGTGTAGAGAAATTAGGCCTAGATTTCCCTGACTTCTCCCCATTGAACAATTCCCCTTAGTTAATGCTGAGATCAGGGCCTGGTTTCCATACAGGGGGATTTTGTGAGAAATTTAAGTCTGTGTTCCAAATGAGGTGAGGAATCCAGATGCCTGAGGGTACCTGCTTCCATCATACACCTACTAGAGCCTTCTCTGGTGACCAGGGCCCGAAAGGCAGATTAGATGCATTAACTTGTGATACTGGTTCCTTTACAGGAATTTTGTCTTTTACAAGTTTATCTTTAATCATATTTTGTCGGTTGGAATTCAATTTGGTAAAGAAAAATTCAGTGGTGCCAGTTTGAGATGTGACTTTTGTCTGGTAAGTAATTGTAGAAGGGAAAACAACTTCATCAGCAGCCATTTTTTTTGAATACGAAACCGGACGTCTTGCTCAGCGGTGCGCTTGGTTCCGAGATAAAAGCAGCTGATTGAGAAGCTGCAATTTTCCCTTGTTGAACATTAGCACATACAGAGTCAGTAAAAACATTTCCCTTTTCCAGTGTAGTGTCAGGCTTTTGGCACTCGTTAGCTTCATTGAATCCACTGCCAGCCTGTAAAATGATATTTTCTGATTTGACAGTGGATACAATATTAGTGAAAGTTTGTCATGACTCACCGAGCCCCGTCTGGGCCTTTGAAGTAGTTGCATCAGCTGCCGCACTGAGATGCCTGTTTGCGCTGATGACAGGGAAGGCATCTGTGCTCTGCAGTGCTTGTGTAGGCTCGGTTTCTCTCAGTTGCTTTGAAAGTAGGTGCGCGTCCTATTCTCTAGGTGCCGTAGCAACATTTTTACTTTGCAGGTCAATACTCATCTCGGTGGTATCGTGAAGATTTATAAATTCCTCCGTAGAAATAGGCGCTTCATGAAATTCATCCTCTGATTCAACTTCAGTACTGGTAACCGGATTAGCCTCCAACTTTACTGCAGTGGGAGAGGAGGCTAACGCTGCCACTTTGCAAATGTCTTCACCCTCCAGCGTCTCATTCCAAGTGGCCATCTTTGCAGGCAGACAGCCTGTCCCCTACTGGAGATTAGGGGAATTTCTCTGGTGACCTGGCCAAATTTCCCTTATTCACTAAAAATACCACCAACAGCTTAATCTGGTTCAAAGTCAGTTGGCATTCATCTGTATCCCCCTCCCCAGGGTCATGCCTGAAAATAGGCAGAATTTGCCTAATGCACTTACCCGGTAAATAAAAACTAAATAAATAAATAAAATAAAGACTACACTTAAATAAAAATACATTAATATGGCTCATCTCACTTGTAACATGTTCCTAAACTTGGGCAACACAAAGTGTTAAGATATACTTCAGGACATGTCAGGGTGTTCAAAATAAATATCATCAGTTGAAAAGTATTATTTGATATATACAAGAATGATATGTATAATGTTTATGGTTTAAGACCTTTATAGATAAAAAGTTTGAAATTTCCTAATTTTTAATCTTATTATTTTATTATTTATTATTTTAAATGTTATAAAACAAACCCCTCCTCAAAACTTATGGCTAAACTCTACATTTACAAATTTAAAATGGAAAAGTTCCATCTTCAATTGGAATTCAAAAGGGTGGAGAAGCCAATTTGTGGAATGCGGGACCCAAGTGTAAAGAGGGACAAGGTGGGGAGGAGAAAAAGGTGGGGGGGGGAGAGAAAACAGATGGGGTTTTAAATTACCTGTCAGCTATGAAGGATAGAAACTGAGTGAGATATGAGGCTCCGTTTCGGGTAGAAAAGAAAGAGAAACGCTCACCCTGTAAGAGAACAGAGAGATGGGTTTAAATTATAAGTTGCTAGTTAATTTCCTCATTCAGTCCATACTTTTTATTTGTAGATCCAAAGAGATTAATATAGCATGCTTCCCTTGCTAAAAGTTTTTGCTCTAGATCACCTCCCCTCCTGGACAATGGAACTTTTTCTATACCAAAAAACCTTAAAGTAGGAATAGTGTGACCTGCTACCTTAAAGTGCTGTGCTATAGGGGAATTCAAACTGTCATTCTTTATGTCTCTTTTATTTTCACCAGTTCTTTTTCTTAGTTTTTGTTCTGCTTTTTGTATGTAAATTAAATCACATGGGCACTTATGCAGTACACTACTCCCACTGTTTGACAATTAATAAACTTTCTGATCTCCACCTTTGAATCATCCACTGCATTATGAATTTCTTTCATTCTTTACATATTTGAACAATGTACACATGTCCCACAAGGATAGTTACCCATAAAATTAAATTCTGCAAGGAAATTCCCACTTGCATCTTTTGGAACTGAGTGCTCACTGTGAACAGTTCTGATCTTTAGATTTCATGTCTTTTTTGTTACCACTAGAGGGAGTTAATCAAAAACCCTCTGGACCTCACCAGTTCACTGTAATAGTTTCCAATGTGTATATACAACATGTTTAAAGCCACCAAAATTGTCAGAATAAGGGGTGGATAATATGATCTGCTGTTCATTGTCCATAGCTTCTCTTCTATCCATTTCCATGAGGAGCTCCATCCAGACCATCTCATCTGCCATTAAATGGGCCTGCTGGATAACCTGTGGATTGTATGCTCCATCAAAAAAAATAAAACACTGTTCCATTTCATCAGACACTTTTCCTTATTCCTTCTCATGCCCTCAAAAACTGTTGTACAGGAAAATTGTCCTTAAGCCTTTTAGGATGGAAATTTGTAACATGAAGAATGGTGTTTCTATCTGTTGGTTAATGAAATAGTCTATTGCACAGTTTATTGTCCTTCTTACATACAAACTTATAAAGATGCCAGCAGATAAAGGCCTCAAGGTCTATCAAGCCTGCTCAAGTGTACAACTCTCAGTTTTGAATACTGATGCTGCCCCAACCCTCCATCTTTCCACTTATATACACTGTCTGTGTTACCTCCTTCCTCCCTCTCCCTCCTTCCCCATTCTAATTTTGCCCTTGACCCTGTCCCACCCCCTCATAAATCCTCCTACTAATGTTTGCATTATCAGTTCTGGAGGCAAAGCATTCCATGGTGCCACCTCTCTCTGTGTGAGAAAGTATCTCCTCATCTCCCTCCTGAACCTCCCCCCTCCAGTTTCTGAGTATGCCTTCTTGTGATCCCTTCCTTACTATACTTGAAAAGACCCTTCTGGTGAACCCTATTTATGCCCTTCAAGTATTTGAAGGTCTCAATCATGTCTCCTCTGTCCCATCTGTCTTCCAAGGAGTACATATTTAGCCTTTGTAGTCTCTCCTCATATGGCCTTTCTCTCATCCCACTTACCATTCTGGTTGCTCTTCTCTGCACCCCCTCCAGCAGCCTGATGTCCCTTTTTAAGATGGGGCACCAGAACTGCACACAGCATTCCAAGCGTGGCCTCACCAGTGCCCTGTACAGTGGCAGAATCACCTCCTCGCTCCTTGAGGTGATTCCCCTTGCTATACACCCCAGCATCTTATTGGCCTTCACTACTACCTTCCTGCATTGTGCAGAGTAATTCGTGTGGCCTGATTTATTTAACAGGTCTATTCTTTCAACAGGTCTACACATTATTATATTCCACTTTTCTGGGCATAATTACTTTATTTTTCTTAAAAATGACAGTTAAATTCATTTTACCAGTTATTCATTTCAGATGGCATCTCTCTATACCTTAAAGGCACAAATAGGTCTGTACAAAGTGAGGTATGGACTTAACAGGTCTGTGCTGTCGACAAGGTTTTGTTTAAGTTGGCCCTAGTGCAATAATGTAAGACTGAAAATTGTATTAGGCTGTAGTGCAAGTTGAGCAAATATCACCATGCCTGATGTGCTGCGCTGCGCCACCGCCTCCGGCAGTGGGAGCTGTAGAAGATAAGTGACTGTTCATTTCTGTTGCAGATTTCAGCCATTTCATTAGCTAATATATGATGTTATAGTAATGATAACATCACATTCTGAGCATATAGGGGGTTTAGGATATAAAAAGAGGGAATGGGAACCAGATTCTTCAGAAAAACAGATATTAATAAAAAATCAACAAGAAGAGTGAATTCTGAGGCACCGCAGAAGTTCTGCAGTAGATTGCAAGTTCTGCACAAAATTCTGTGGCCACGGATTTCTAGGGGCCTTGGGTATTGGTAGGTAATGCATGTAACTCCTAAGTGTGGTAACTTGTGTGCACCTGTAATCAGGGATGTCTACCATTGGTGTACATGACCTTAGTTTTACTGTGGATCTACAGTGAGTATGCAGTGCCTGGTCTGGGGTGGTGGGGATGTGTTGCAGTACATGTTGACAGTTGTATTTTATTTCTGTCACCTGCTGCTGGTTGTCTGTGATTGGTCGTGTTGCCTTGGTCCTCCCCCCTACTTGTATGTGTGTGTGTCTGTGTGTGTGTGGTGCTGGGGGGAAGGTGAATGCAGAGTTAGGGTTTTAAACCCTAAAATGAATTTCCTCACTTTTGTCGCTGTGGAACAACCTTAACTGATGCATTAAATGGAGTTTTTTGCCTCTAATTTCCATTCTCTTTGAGAATAATGACAACAAATAGTGAAAGTAATGCAGCGGCAGGAGCGCTGGGCCCAAAGGGCCCCATGCTCCCGCCACATGATGTCCTTTGACACAGTAACAGGAACAGCGATACAAACAGAAGTAACAACAGTGGCACACATGGTAACAGAAACGTAGATGGTAAAGGAAACGTTAATAGAAACGCAAGTGCAAAGTGATGCCAAAGCGAACAGTGATGCAAATGAACATTGAAGTGCATACAAAAACGCAACTGGTAATGTGAACAGTGATGGCAGTGGTATTTTAAATGGAAATGTTAAGTGTCACAGCACGTGAAAGGGAACAGAAACGGAAACGTGAACGCAACACACACATAAACGCACAGGCATGGTACTGCAATTGTAAATGCAAATGGTAAAGTTAACATGAAGAATAATGCCAAAGGAAAGAGAAACAGGAACAGAAGCTCGTATGGAAACACAAACCGAAACGGGCATGGGCACAGTACCGCAATTGTTAACGCAAATGGTAACAGGAACAGCAACAATAATGCCAAAGGAAAGAGAAATGTAAATGCAAGTGAGTGCAGAAATGCAAACCATTATGTGCACAGTCATGGTACCGCAATTGTAAATGCAAATGGTAACAGTAACAGCAAAAATAACGCCAAAGGAAACAGAAACTAAACAGAAATGCAAGCGGATATGGAAACACAAACTGTAACACATGTGCATGGTACCACAATTGCAAATGAAACAGGTAATGGTAACGGCAACAATAATGCCAAACAACACAGAAATGCAAATGCAAGCGCATAGACGGTAACGGTGCCACAAACAGTAATGGAAACGTAACTGGAAATGCTAATTGGCACAGTAACGAAAGGGCACACCCTTCTTTTCCCCAAAAATGCATTGGAAAACACAGTGAAAACAAAGAATGTATACATAACAATGGGCGTCGGAGCAGAAAATGAGGACTTGGAATAATAAATTGCCTATATCTCAGGAACCGTACGACGTAGAAAATTTTTTTTAACTTCATATGAATTATGACTTTCCTGGCTAGTTTTCACTTAGCCCCCAACTGGGGAGCTAAGCATTTTTGTGATGAAAGGTCTGTATCTCACACCATTTCCGAGATACGGGCCCCAAAAGGCGCGACGGACAGCGTAATGTTATCCAATGAGAAAAAGTGTCAACTTCGGAGTGCTGTCACTGTGCTGTCCTGTAATATTTTTTCACCAAACCACCAAAAGGCACATCAGTGGGATGTTGGCTTTCTTCTCTCCAAATTTTAGTCCAAAATACCAAACTGTTATTTTGCAGCAGTGAGGCAAAATATTCCTGTAATGTGGTGGACGTCATAATGTTATCGTATGGGAAAAAGTATAAATTTGGGAGTGCTGTAACTTTGCCACCCTGTAATATTTTTCCACCAAAATAGTGAAAGGCCCATCTGTGAGATATTGGCTGCGTTCCCTTCAAATTTCAGCCCAAAAAACCAAATTGTTCATTTGCAGCAGGGTGGCAAAAAATTGCTGTCATTTTGCCACAGCCTGGAAAAGTACTGTCGAACTTTGTGAAAGCTTAAGCAAATTCATTCAACAGTGTCGTAAATGTGAAAGTACTTTTTCCAGAAATTTGAAAAGCATATTTCTGGGGTGTTTTACCCCAAAATAAAGACATGCCTAGCATCCTCAGGGTACAACTAGGTGAATACAAAAAGAACTAGGTTGCTAGAGGGTCTCAAATTTAAATGTCAAGCATTTTTCTGATCTCAAACTGAAAACAAAATGACAGATTTGCGAAAGCAAAAGGGCCATTTGCAAAAGTAAAAACTGCGTTTGCGACACTTTCAAACTTGTTAACTTTTCCCATTGACTTATAATGGGAACTTTTTGAATAACTTTTGAACTGTTTAATATTTTTTCACGAAATCTTCAAAAGGCACATCGGGCACCCTGACTGCATGTTTCCTGAAGTTTTTGGACCAGTCACACAAACAGTGCGACCTGTAGGTGAGAGCAAAGAAATCACAAAAAAGCGTAATTGTGCAATTCGTTGTCACTTAATAACTCCGCAGCCGTATATCCGACCAGTACGAAACTTGGCAGATCCCTTATGCCCAATCATGCATACCAAATTTCATGCAAATCTGCTGAACGGTGGCAAAGTTATTAAGGTGCAAAATTTGACCCTTTAACCTTAAAAATGCTACTCAACCTTAACTATGGTAGCACTACCATACTACCATAATATATATATATATACTGTATATAATATACATATATTCTATGCAAAAAACTGTGTTAATGCATCCGTTAGGGCTGAAGTGACAAAAGTCAGGAAATTCAACATTGGGGTGAGAACACACCCCCACTCCTTTCCTCCACAGACTGATAGACACCGTGGTGTGGCTCGGGGTCATGAGACCCAACTGTCACACCATTCCATGTATAACCAGGCTTACATGGTACAGTAAGGGAGAATGGGGTGACAGGTCTCATGATCCCATGCCATACCATGGTGTCTTTCAGTCTATGGAGGATGGGAGTGTGGGGGGGGTGCTCATCCCCAACGCTGAAGTTACTGACTTTTGTTGCTTCAACCCTAACTGACGCATTAATGCAGTTTTTTTCATAGAATGTCCTTACTTTTTGAAAAAGTGTAATATAAGTAGTAAAAAACATGTATTGATGTATCTCATTAACTGTGCAACCTACAAACAAAATCCACTGCAGTCTTACTCTATGGTCTAAAATCTTTGGGCTCCATGCTCCCACCAACTTGTACATTTGTGCATAACATCACAATATACGTACTGAATCACATTTATTGGTGGGGGCCCCGTGCTCCCACCACATTGCCCAGCACTGCATAACAATATACTTCTGCATGCCTTTGGAGAGGGCCCTGTGTTCCCACCACATTGCCCAGCACTGCATAACAATATACTTCTGCATGCCTTTGGAGAGGGCCCTGTGTTCCCACCACATTGCCCAGCACTGCATAACAATATACTTCTGCCATACCTTTTGAGAAGTCCTATACCTTATAATGAGATCTTCCTGTGCACCCAAAAATGTGCTCACCATGGTTTTCACAATGCACATATATACTTTCCCATTAAATATAATGAGCATGCACCACAATTCACCAACAGTAACTGCCACCACCATGAAAATTTTCACAATCGAAGATCTATGATTAACCTTTCTACATTCCAAATGTCAGGCAAATCGGATGCACAGTTCAAAAGTTATAAACACAGAACAAACCACATTTTCATTTGTCAGAGTGGCATAATTCTGAACCTGTTTATGTTTTATACACCAAACTACTGAAATGCACCTCCATGGCACTAGGGCTACCTACCCTATACTTTTCAAGCCAATAGCATCATACATAAGCCTATGGGCAAAATGTTAAGTATGTCACTCAATATCTCTGCAAAATAATTATTTTCCAACACTTAAACAGCATCATTCACATCTCTAGGACATCCCCTCAACACCCTCCAGATTTCAAGTAAAAATACCAAACCATTTCAGAGATATTTAACTTTAAAGTTTTACCATCTTTAAAAATTCTTTGATGAGAGAATAGGCCACGACCTCATGACCTAAGATCAATTTTGGCCATCAGGGGACATCTGGTCATGAAAGTTGGGCTCTCTGGTCCCTCCCAGGGAGATCTGGTGCAGAAAAAACCTGGACATCTGGTCAGGAAGTCACGAAACAAGCTCGCGAATGAAAACAGTCTTGAGACCAAAGAATTTCAAACTTTAAAACTCAATTTTTTGACACAACTACATTAAACCATAGGCATGGGTCAATAGAGGGATGCCCCCTTAGCAAAACCCATCCTAGTTTTAATTCACAAGTCAACCCTGGGCTGAGATATTTGTTTATTTCCAACCCCAGACTGAAAACAAGATGGCAGCCATTGCAAATGATAAATTTCTCATGAACAAAGATTCTTTGATCATAAGCCTGCAAATTCTTTGATCATGAGGAGTGACCAGATGGCCAAACCGCATTCTTCTTTTGCAAAATAACCATGTAAATTTTCCCATGGACTTATAATGGGAGTTAAAAACTTTAATAACATTTGAATGGATTAATATTTTTTTCACCAAACAAAAAGAGGCATGTTCCTTGAACCAAGCTCTTTGTACATGCCAAGCTATAGACTGGCAGACCACATGGTGGCCACACAGCACCACAGACAAAATCCAAAAAACTGCACACAAAAGTGGTGAAAAGTGCATTTTTGAGCATTTTGGTGTGAAAACCATAAGTTCAACTGAAACACAACTTGGCAGATCAAGAGATCTACAATGCCCCACCATGCATACCAAATGTTATGCAAATCTGTTGAATGGGTCTAAAGTTATTAATGTGCAAAATTTCAAGTTTTACATTAAAGTACCTTCTCAACCTGAACTATTGGGGTGAGTACAGTATATGTATATATACTGCTTATGTTGCTCAGTTTTGTCATTCACCTTAAGAAGGGACCTCTGACACCCCAAAAGCTTGTGTAGAATTCCATCTTTGCACAAAACTCTTGTTGGTCCAATAATAGGTATCAAACCTTTCAGCATCTTTGGTAAAAATACTGGATGCTTGATTGTAGGCTGTCCGAGCAGTTAGGGTGAATGTATGATTCCTGTGCTTAGGTCCAGCGTCCTCCAGTGAATATCCAGAAAGGTATTCATATATAGCACAAAGGAGTGGTCTGGATCATCACTAGGCATGAACAAAAACTCAATCAGAGAGTAGTCAGTTCCTATACAGACCACTATCTACCTATAGAGGGTATAGGGACAATAGACCACTCACCAAAGTGTTTACATTTTTAAGTTTATTTACTAAAATATACCAGAAAGAAGAAACACACCTAAACATGCCAGTGTTTTGGGATGTCCACAAAACCCTTCCTAAGGGTAGAAGGTGCTTCTGTGTACAAAACAGTAACAAAATATAGTTGCAGATAAAAAGCTTCAACAGTATACTAATACACAACACCCAGATGTTCTCCACATAAATTAAGAACTTGAGTACCCCCCTTTTGGTGGACTTACCCTTTCTACTGCCCCACCAGTCCTCATTCTAGTTTTTGGTAATCTGCCCCTTTTCATGCCACCTCCCTCTCAGAATCCTTCACTCCCTTTCTGATCTTATGCCCAAGGTCCTTCACTCCCTCCCTCCCTCCCTCTTCTTTCCTTACCTCCTCCCCTTCCCTACCCACCCTCTCCTCTACTCCTCCTGCTGCCTCTGGCTGGCACCACCTTTACTTTTAGTCATGAGTCCCCTGACAACAGAGGCTGTAAGCAACCCAATTTCTCCCTAGTACATCTTACAGAGACAAGGCCCAGAATGGTACATAGAAAGGGCAAAAGCATAAAAGACACTTTAGTACATTCGGTACAACCCAAGAGAGAGCAACAATGTACATGGTTACTCAAAAGACAGGATGGGTGTTACAGATGTGGAAATTGCAAATCTGTCCCAGTAGTTGAACAAACAAAGACATTTGAGAATCCTAAAACACAAAAAGAGACCAAGGTGAGAGGTTTCATCACATGTGCCAGTGAAGGGGTCATATACAAGGCCACCTGTTCCTGTGGTTGTTTTTACACAGGCAAAACTAAAAGGAAGTTAAAAAACATATAGGGGAACATTTAAGAGCTATGAACAACAAGGATCCAAATAATGCACTAACATTACACATGGAAAAAGTATCCCATGTTAAAACCCACACATGGACACTTGTGGGAATAGAGAAACCCATTAGGAGTCTGAGGGGAGGTGATTATGACAATGTTCTCCTGAAAAGGGAACAGTATTGGATTTTTGCAACAGGGGCATTTGAGAAATGTGGGCTAAATGAATGAATAGACATAAAGCCATTTCTCAAGAAATAAAAATAACCCCAACCCCCCCATTTTTTATGTTTAGCTTTCAATAGGGTCCCTGGCTAGCACTGTGCTAGACTAACTTTTTGTTGTTTCTATATAACATATTGTGACATGTCTGCATTACCCATATAATAAGAGTTTGATATTATTTGGACACATTAGTATGGCAAAGTACAGTTACATGCATATCTGTTAAGGATAACGATATATACATTTTTTCCTTTTATAGATTTTTTTTGGAATTTGGTCTCTGTAATTGGATCCTCATGGGAAACCGTGTAGAAACAGGAGGACACAGTTTGGTGCTCTTACAAGAAGTGGTAAAAGTAAAAATAAAAATAAGAATATGAGTGAAAATGAAATAACATAAGAAACACTATAATGTTAACATGTTTTGAGATAATGAATTAAAACCATTTTGACTTGAATATGTGCATTAAGTAGCATGTAAGAAAAAAAGTTTTTTAACCAAATGATCTAATTACTGTATAAGTGAGGAATGAACTTTACATTATGCACTGTCACTTTAAATAATGAATGTGTTTAATGGTTATTGGTGATACAGACTGCTATCCTATGATTAAGCTCTGGGGGCATGAAAAGCGTAAGGAAGCTCATTCTTTGAAGGGGAGCTTGAAGGGAAGCTATGTCTGTGTGTGTGCTGTGCACCTTTAAAAAAAATAAAACAAGAAACCTGCATTTTTGCACCTTTAAAAGGTTGGGGACTTCCAATTATTTTCAAGCCGTTAGGTGGTATACAGGAAGGAGCTTCAATAACTGTGAGTAGCCAGTGCTGGCAAAAATTTCTCTTTACATACCAGCATAAGAAAATGTTTATTTTTTAAACAGTTCCCTTTGTCAAACTTTTCTCACATGCTCAACTGCCACACTTACTTGGTCTAGGGAGGCTAACATTGTCCATTAGGACCACATCTAGGTGCATTATTTAACCTAATTAAGTATGTCTTATTGCCATCTCTCATGTCACTCCAAACTTGTGTGTATTATGTATTCTAATTTATTTGCTAGATGTATATGCTCATTATTATTCTCTTGTATAGTGCTCTTTAGGATTCTTGAATAGTACATAGTGTGTATACTAGTCATTCACGGTACCATTTTTGATGCCTCTCTCTGTTTTGATGTGCCATCTGGATGACCCAGGTTGTGCCTAAAAATGGTCCCTCAGACCAGAGTACCTACCCAGTTACTAAAAATAAATAAATAAATAAATTCATACATTTAAATATGCAAACTGAAACAGCATAGTGTAGACAAAAAAAAAATTACTCACTTCAACAACCTTTTTCTTAGTTGTGTACCCTAATAGTTCTTATAGAGAAAGAAATATACAATGTTAGTGACTGTGATTCACAAGTATTATATTCATTTATCTTTTTAATATCTAAATAATTACCTGAATAGATCTTTTTTCTTTTCAAACTTGATATAAGGAAGAAAAAATGGAGACGGGGTAAATCAAAAACTCCTAACAATCAAATAGTGAGCTGATTTAGATATAATACATATGCTTTAGCCATTTGTGACAAAACACAAAAAGGTCTAAGCTACAACTGCTCTTCCTGAAATGTGTGCTGATTTATTCAATTATTTATCTGTACCACTAATACATTTCTAACATTCATCTCTTGTCTGTTATGTTGTTCCCTGAGTACGTGTCCTAGGTTTAAGAAAACATTTGGTAATAGTTCATTAAGCTTGTTTACTTTTCAAAACATAAATCTATCCATTTAAACAGGTGTGCTCCTATGGACAACACACCAGTAGCCTTCAAGGTTTAAAAGGTTTTATTTCCTGCATATGCCATTCCACTTATTAAAAGGGTAGGCAACCTAAAGAGTGAAGTTCTTGGACAGGGGAAAGAAATAGGTAGGATCACCCAGTATCTAGGGATTCCTCTTTCTCAGAGAGCCATGGGGCACAGGAAGGGGGGTGGCAAGTGATGTGGGGAAGGGGTAGGACTGCAAGGGTTGAAACAGGAGTGGGAGCTATTGAAAGGTTGCCTTTACTATAAATAATAGATTTGATCCATTGTCTGGTAAGGGAGTTGGTGAAACAGGAAGTGGGTTAGGAAGTCAAGCTAAGATAATGACGTTGTGGGTAGAAGAGCAGGATGGGTGGGTGAGACTCAGCAGGGTAGTAAAGGTGGTCATGGAAGAAGAAACAGGCAAAGGGGAACAAAGGGTGGTGAAGGAGGAGATTGACTAGTAGGGGAAAGGGAGGGTAAGATAGAGGCTAGCATGGTTAACCAAAAAGGGAACGGTATAGATGATAATCTTGACACCATGGTGTCCCCAAAGGTAAAAAAAGAGATCAAATATGAAAAAGACATAAGGATCCTAATAATAAGGGACTCTTTGGTTGGGGAAGTGGGATTAGCAATAGGTGAAGAAATGCATGTAGAGAAGGAGGCTATGTGCTTTCCTGGTGCTTCAGCCTACAGGGACATAGAACAAATAGGGAGGATGGTGGATAGGGCAAATGGTCAGTTAAGATTGCTGGTTTATTTGGGAACCAAAGATCTGTCAAACAGTCAGTTGAAACAATGAAGCTTAGTTATCAGCATCTGCGTGACCAACAGGTCTTCTCAAAGGTCCTCCCTGAATAAGGCAGAATGGGGAAAGAGAACAAAATCAAGGAGAAAGTAATAGATGAGTTCAATGAGTGGTTTAAAGGGTGGTGTCAGGGAAAGGAGTTTCACTTTGTAGGAGATTGGGGGACTTATGGGAAAGGAGGATATTTAGGGGAAATGGATCACACCTGACTAAAGAAGAGACTAGCATACTAGGACAAAAGCTTGATGTCCACATTAGACATTTAAACTGACTGTGGGGGAGTTTAAGGCTAGGGGAACCATCACAGATGATGAGAAGAATGGAAACCTAGCTAGTACTCCCCCGCATCTGGGCACTCAAGATAAAAAGATAAGGCAGGAACACACAGTTCAGATCCAAACTGCAGTAGGGCACAAAATACAGAAATGCAGTTCAAAATGGTTACTGCAGGTGTCACAGATGCAAAAGAAGTCTCCCAATATAAAACATAAAAAGCGCAGAATGATCTTGAAAGGGGTCTGTTTCAATGCTAGGAGCCTAGGTAACAAACTTAGTGAGCTACAGGCAATGGTAGCATGCACTAAAATGGACCTTGTTGCCATCAGTGAAATATGGGACACATATTATAAGGAGTGGGACCTCACAATGCCAGGGTACTCACTATTTAGAAGGGATAAAAGGGAATATAGGGGGATGCAGCTCTTTATGTCAGGCTAAGTAGAAAACATTAATTGTGAAATGGAGAAGACTGAGTCACTATTGGTGCAGATCATAGTGGTATCAGATAGGAAGCTACACCTGAAGGTGATGTATAGACCACCAGAACAAGGAGTAGAGGGTGACAGAAAGCTAGGGGAAGAAATAAAAAAGGTTCAGGATGAGAAAAGGGGAAGTAGTGGTGGTAGGAGACTTAAACTTGCCAGATGTTGATTGGGGTATACCTATGGCAAAGAGTTATAGAAGCCAGGCTATGGTAGATGCCTTTCAAGACTGCCTGCTGGTCCAGCTGGTAAAAGAACCTACCAGACTGCGATTCATTCTGGATGTGGTTCTCACTAATTTGGAATCAGTAGGGGAAGTAAGAGTAGGGGAACCACTTGTAAACAGTGATCATAATTCTGTTTGATTTGATTTGACACTAGGGGTCAAAAAACACATATGCAAGAATGGAGGTTGGGGACTTTAATGGGGCAGATCTCATAAAACTGAGAAGGCTATTATGGGATAAATTATTTAGGGTAGGTGATATATAAGATATGGAAGAGATGTGGTGGGTAATAAAAGGGGTCATCCAGGAAGCAACACAAATTCATGTGAGGACAGTAGTTAAGAGAAGTACGTTCAAGAGGCATATATGGTTCTCTGCAAGTGCAAGGGATACACAGAGCAAAAAAAAATGCCTTCTGTAGGTTTAAGAAGAAACAGCAAGAGGAAGAACGAGGGAATACATTCAGAAAAATAGAGAGACAAAGAGGACAGTTAGGGAGGCTAAAGTAGACATAGAGCTGCAAAATGCTGAGGTGATTAAATCTGTAGAGAAACATTTTTTTTCTGACAAATCAGGGAAAAGGAAAAAGGGAGCAGGAATTGTTAGGTTGTCAGTTGGGAATGTGTTTATAGAAGAGGACGAGCAAAAGGAAGCCATCTAAATTACTACTTTTTCACTGTTTTCACCAGAAGGGATACTGATCCCCTTCCTGAAAGTGGCATCCAAACAGTCACTAGAGGGATTTCAGAGATGGAAACACCAGTATTCACCAGAAATAGAGTGTGGAAAGGGTTTACAGTCCTCAAGACAGACATGGCCCCAGGACCGGACAGGTTACATGTGAGAGTGCTAAGAGAATTGAGAAAGGAACTGACTAACCCTCTGAAAAAGTTATTCAGCAGTTACTGAAGACAGGGGTAGTTCCTAGTGACTGCAGAATGGCCAGTGTGTTTTCACTGCACAAGGGGGGGGGATTATGAACAGCCAGGGAACTATAGGCCAGTTTGTCTTACATCAATTTTAAGAAAGCTGATGGAAACTTTAATCAAGCAGGATCTCATCTATCTGGAAAAAAATTATCTACAAAATACAATAGTAAGCAGCATGGTTTTGTAGGATGGCAGTCCTGCCAGACCAACTTAATTGTCTTCCTTGTCTAGGTAACCAATCTGTTGTATTTCATCTTCAGCTAGGCTTTCGACTTAGTTCCTCATAGGCACTTACTGAGCAAAATGGAGGATCTGGGGTCACGAGGTAATTTAGTTAGATGGGTGAGAAACTGGCTTAAGTGTAGGCAGCAGAGGTTTGTTGTCAATGGAGTTAAATAGCTGAGGAGAAAGTCACTAGTAGGGTACCACAGATATTGGTCCTAGGCCCTGTCTTTTTTAATATACTCATTAGTGACATTACTATAGGAATTCACATTAAGACTGTTCTCTTTGCAGATGACATTAAACTCTGTAGAAGGATGACTAGTATAGAAAAAGTTAGGGATTTACCAAATGGCCTCCCTAGGCTGGAGAGAAGGTTTAATGTGTGTCAATTGAACTTCACTGCTATAAAGTGTAAAGCAATGCACCTGGGGGAAAAGAACCCCAGACAAGAGTACTGGCTTACTGGGGTTAAACTTTGTACAACAACAGAGGAGCAAGACTTGGGAGTCATTATCAGTGACAACCTAAGACAGTATAGGTATTGCAACAAAGCCTACAGCAAAGCAAACAGAATGCTAGCATGTATAGGGAGGGGCATAGATAATAGAAGGAAAGAAGTAATACCCCCCCTTATGGGTCCTTGGTGAGGCCACAGCTGGAGTACTGTGTCCAGTTCTGAAACCCTCACCTCAAAAAGGACAAGGACAGATTGTAGGTGCTACAGAGTAGGGCAGTCAAGAAGATTAAAGGACTTCAGAGGGAATTCCATGAGAAACATAAGGGCTTTAAACATGTACTCACTAGAGGACAGGAGGGAGAAGAGTAGTATGATTGAGACATTCAAGTTTGTAAAAGGGATTAATAAAGCAAACTGTTGGGAATAATTTAATAGAAACACCAGCTCATTGACACATGGGCATCAATGTAACCTGAAAGAGGGGAACTCCAAGAGGGATGTGAGGAAGTATTATTTTATTAAAAGTGTGATAGAGCCATGGAACAGCTTGTCTGCCACAGTGATAGGTGCCACAACTGTGGAAGCCTTTAAGCATGGGTGGGATAGAATAAGGGGAATAATAGAAAGCTCTCCATTGTGTTTGAGGAGGGGGAAGGATGAGCTGAAATGAGGGGATAGGTCCACAGATATACATTAGGTCCCTGCAATCTATGGGCAATCTGGCTGGACCCTTGACCTTTTTCTGCCATCATTGTCTATGTTTCTATGTTTTTAAAACATGTTCTAAGAGTTATGATTTATATTAGAGACTTGAAATATGTTCCCCTGTTTGCAATAAGCCTAAAGAGCTGCAATATATATATAGACTAGTGTATGGGTGACCATACATAACAAGGCTGCGTTTCCATCGAGAGGATGTGACGACATCATAGAGACCTTAAGAGCGAAACTCAAGAGGTATCTATGATGTCATACATTATCCAGGATGGAAACACAGCCTTGGTTGTGCACAATCATCCCTACACTGCTTTATATATTATGTGGTTTTACAAAGTGAGCAGAGGGTTTAGTGCACAAAAGGCTAAGACAGCTGATTTCATTTTAAATTCTGTATTGTTAGACTCAATCACATTACAGAAGAAAAAGCCTGAGAAACAGTAACAGTCACAAGACTAAAATGGGTAAGGAAATGGTTGAAGCACAAGATGAGTGAGATCTTGACTCTTGTCATTTCACCTATGAACAGAAACAAAAAAATGAAAAGTGATCTGTCATTTACATTGATGATTTTCCGAGCCCCCCCCCAGCACATCATAGGACAGTTATTTTGTAAGTGTGAGATTGAGCTGAGAAACACTGGCAGATTTTAAGTTTTCAAGGAAAATAGCTACTTTCATTCTCAATCACTGGCAGATGAATTGTCTTCTATCATGGTGACACTTCTGTGTTTCAGTGTAGAATAATGATGAAGCAGCATAAAACAGAAACTTTCAGGTGACTGAGGCATGAGGGGATAGTGAAGCTGTGCATTTCAAAGGCAAAAAGTTATTGTGGTATCGATGTGCCATCAGAATGATACCACAGCAACTTTTCATGAACTTTAAACGGCACCACAACAACATTATTGAGTATGTTGAAATCCATACAGAATAGTGGCTAAACATACACTATAAGGCTGACCTAATAACTAATCAAATGAAACGACAATGGGATTTAATGGATTTAGTTTCACTGTTTTCTAATAGATTGTTGGCATTCTATCATTTTCAAATATTCAGCCTTACAAGCCCAAACTGTTGAAGATACTTATGCTACTATAGCTCAGATCTTTGAAATCACCATTAACACAATCTACAGGACTACTAAAGGAAAGAATGCCCCAAATCTTGGTTTAACAAAATCTGTCAAGTAAAAAAAAAAACATTAATGCATTAGTCAAATATATAAAATCAAATCTCTCCAGTGAAAATATAAGAAAGTTAAACAGAGAAAGGAGAAACTATGAAAACATTATTAATAAGGACAAACAGAAATATCAAGAGAAATTGTGGTCAGAAATGAATGACAGCATTAAGCAGGAGGGTACACAAGACAAGTTGGAATTTAATTGCAAAAGATTTCACAGATCCTGTTCTCAATCAGGGTAACTTCTTTAAATCAACATTTTTACTATTTGAAGATGAGAATGCTACTAGACCCATTTCTAAACTCTTCTGGAGATTGGAACAAGTCATTTCTCACAGGAGAAAAGACAATGCATAGACATCACAAAAAGCCCCTAGCTCTGATCTCATCCCTGCAGATCTTTAGAAAACCAATATGACTTGGTGGGTCACTACTTTGTAACATCTTTTCAAAAATAGTTTTAAGAGAGGAATATAATTATATCAGTTTATACAAGCAAGGGCTCCTCCATTGACTCCCTGATGTACAGTATTGACCCAATAGTCTCTTGGACAACTTACAGAAGAGTTTTTCACCTATGATCTTGAGCAGACTAAATAATTAACTTCAAATGCAATGCATTTATTAGACTCAAAATTTGATTTAGAGAAGGATGTTCAACTTCAGACAGTGCCTTTATACTTCATTACTTAATGCAAAAATATATTCTGATAAAGCAAAGCCCTATGTATTTATTATTTATAGATCCATCATAAGCATTTTAAACAGATTCATGACCTTAAGGCCTCAGATGACACTGCAGTGTAGTGGTTGTGGGCACCGAGCTGCAAACCTGGAGACCTGGGGTTGAATCCCATCACCTCCACCTGTATACTGTGTGACCTTGAGCAAGTCACTTAACTTCCTTGTGCTCCTAGGTCACACCTGGAAACAAGCTCCAGCTTAATGTCCCTTTCCTGGTTAAACAATTTCCTCTTTCCCCTTAACTTTGAATGGAGATGAGTAGGATAGATTTTCTGGCACATCTCATCTCAATTATCTAAGAATTCTACTCTCAAAATTGGTCCCAAGTAAGGTACTTTTTGCAAGGTAACATAACAGAGAAATATACAACTAACAGAGTTAAACAGGACTGACAAGTGACATCAGCACTTTTTAATATGAATATCAGTCCCCTGTTGGAAAGTATAAATAGTAATGATTTTCAATGACTGAAGACAATGTTACTAGATTTTACATACAAGGAAATATAGTCCTTATACAAAAATTAAGTTAGGCTTACAAAGGAAGCTCACCCACTTTGAAAGATTAAGACATTTGATTAAATTAACAATCAGTACCAGGAACTCTCAAATAACAGTGGTACGCAAATGGCAAGGTAACCATTAAATTATATTTACAGTAGTTAGTAATCAGCTTGAGAAGGTGAAATTGTATGACTATTTGGGTTTAAAGTATTCACATACTCTTAAACATTTGCACATAATATTAAATTGACATTCTACTTATCATATTTACAGAATAAGCTGAATCAAAATGATTATAGAATTAACCATATGTGTGGTGGAAAGTGTGCTAAAGCAACACTCAGAGTACTTAACACAGAAATTATTTATGGTTCTGAACTTTTGGTTAACGCAAAACATTTAATGTTACCTATAAATCATTACTTAAACTATCAAAGTCAAAATGCAATGCAATTGTAAGAACAGAATCAGGACACATTCCTTTGAAGGATTTGACAAAAATTAAGAATGGCTAACATATTGGCTTCCTAAACAATATTCTCCTGCAAGCTTATATCTTCAAATAGCTTTCAATGAGAAATCCTATTCACTCACAAAAAAATGTTAAAACTCCTTAGAAAGGAGCCCTGCATCATAATTTACATACTATAAGATTAGGATATTTATATTATTTTTCTGCCATGAAACCATTAGAACTCAGTCATATTAAGATCTCGCAAAGAGTACAGGACAAGACAAACACACATATCCATTGTAAGGATCCAAAAGGCCAATGGCTGGATGGCACAAGTAATAGTAATGCACAAAATGGAATTGTATCTGACCTTTCAATATCCCCACATAATAGTATAATATTTTCCATTGATCAATTTGAATTAAATAGCATCTATTTTCTGAAAGCTTATATCCTAATTGTGAACCTTAATCATTGATGGCTATGTTATGTCAACAACAGAGGATGATCTATGTCATGTCATTTTTATATGTATTTTCTCTGAAAATGAAAGAAATGCCTAGCTTGCTAAATTTCTGGGCAATATATATGAGTCCATAACTAGGTTACCTGTGAGGATGATGTCTAAATGCTAAAAACAGACAATTATGAGCATACAGTGCAGTACTTTTTGAAGACAGTTGACAAAAGGAGAAAACAAATTCCAATTGTACATTGATTTCATGTGAATTTGCCAATACAACAGAGTGATTATATCGGATTTGTGACTGTAAAAAACTGATTACATTTATTTTTCCTTTGAAATTCATTTTATTACAGTCTCTATTTCTGTAATGGCAAGTTTAATGTGTTGAACAAATGAACTAAATTAACTGTTTTTCCCAAAGATAGATAAGAGCTTAGTATTGCAGCCAGAACAGATGGATGTATTCTTCATACATCATGGTCTCTTTTACAGTGTTAGGTGTATAATACAGGCAAACATAAGCTACTATTTTCTTCTTATGAGAGTGAGTGAGATTTGGGGGAAGTGCCTTGTGAATTGGTGGGGGTATTTAATGGAAGTGAGTAGGGTTGGTGGGTGCTTCATGAATAAAGGGGAGAATTTTCATTTGGATGGATGGTGCCCTGGCAGCATAGGTCTGCTGAAATTTGAGCATCACATGGCATGCAACCCCCTAGAGGGGCCCAGATGACTGAGGCATACATTGTTGTGTCACAGAAAATACATCAAGATAAGAGGATGTGGAAGTTGGCATAGGGATTTGTTTTTATCAGGCAGAAAACCTCTCAACATTAGCCAATATTAACATCTGGCAATGCCTCCTTGTGCAAAAAGAAGTCATTTGTTTTCCCAAGTTTTCAGTGGCTGTAAATATGAGGTAGATTACCCAGATCAAGCTGGCATTGCAATGCAACTAAGTACCAGTGTGTGTGTGGGGGGATCTCTTCTGATGGAACTGACATCCTTTGCAGAAAACTCCAGACAGAAATTCTGTCTATCTCTAAGGGTTTTGAGGAGGTAAGTAAAATATTCCTTGACACTTTCATAGCAACTGCAGTGGAGCAACCTCTATGGCTTGGCCAGTATTCTATCTGTCCATAAAATAGGTTGTGAATCAATTTTCCATGTACCTATGCATTTATACCATGTGCCCAAGGGATGAAAAACAACATATGTCACTGCCAGCATGCAACTTGTTACATTGTGAAATATTTTGAGATACTGTAGTCTACTTTTATGAAATGTGGTATATAAACTGTAATTTAGTATGTCATCTACTCACCTTATAATCCTAGGTTTGGGGACATTATTTTCACAGCAAAACAAGGGAAATGCAAGGGATTATATCCTCATCTAAGAAACAGATGTCAGGTACTGTGTAGATGAACTGTTACAGAAACAATCACATGTTTAAATGTTTGGAATTTTAATTACCTTGTATATGTTTTTGTACAGTGCCTTGGATTTGAAAGGCGCTATATAAATAAAGTTGAATTGAATTGAATTGAATGTTTATGCCCTTTGTTATGAAGAAGGAAATGCCTTGAAATTTATGATGGTTTGGAACATAATGATTTCTTCTGTTTGCTTGATCCCTTGTTTAAGGAAGTGGGTTATTACCTGCTGCTACAGGGTTACCTTGGTAATGAGTTTGCTGGCATTGGCTCAGTTCACAGCACTAAGCACTGCACTCCAAATTACAAACTGCCATCTGCCATAAAGTGACTCACAGTTGTCAGCTATTGCTTAGTTTTAATACTCAGGATTTAATGCACATTGAGATGATACTCTTTCATTATTTCAAATACTCATAATTGTGCAGTGAGAAATGTAGTTTTACCTGACAGAATTATTGCTTTATAATGACAGATTCTGTTTGACAGCTGCACTGAATATTAAACTGACTTCTTTTCCAATTTACAAAGGAGTAGAAACAACATACATGGGAGGGGAGGGTTAGCAAAAGCAGTGCAGCACCCCTCTGTGCATACTGTACATAGAATCTCACAGCACTTATAACAGCTGCAACACCAGTTCTGTACTCCCTGCTGTATCTTGTTCAACCCCCAGAGCTGCAAGAGCAGCTGGAATGGGTGTAGGGGTTCACTATGCATGAATATGGAAACAACTTTCATGCTGTGAATTGTTTGGAAAGTGCTGCAACATTATACAAGATGGCCCCTGCAGTAATGTTTGAATGTCCTTCCTGCTCCCAGACCATTGTGGGGCCTGATTTCCCCCAACACAGAAGTTGCCCCATCCTTCCCATATCACATGGAGGGTTGGGGCATGTATATGCACTTTTATTGCCTTATTTAAACACATGTATTCCTTGTATGATTATATGGCAGTCCTTGGAGGACTACCATATTCCATAATCCCCTGGTCAATGCACAGCAGGGGCTCCACTCTGGTAACAACACAATTGTCCACATGTCTTGAACTGCGGCACCTACTAGAATGTCCTGACTCCCTGTCTGCTCCTGTCTGCCTGTGTTGTGGGGAGGATAGGGACTGTGAATTCAGCCATGAGGTTATGGACGTTATGAGTCACCTGTAATGTGGTCATGAAGGGGGTGGTCAAAAGATGTCACCCAATTTTTGTGAAAAAAGATAGAACTGTGGCCAAGTTATAAGTAACAAAGCAATTGTGTTGATTTAAACTATGGCCAAAGCAAATGCTTTCAGACCACAAGTCCCTTATTGATATACAGAGGTGTATACCAATACAGAACATGTGCAGGGCAAACTGTAGCCATCCAGAAAGGTGAGCAGGGGTTAAGTGCTGGCCACCATATTGGGGCTACGGGGGAGGGGGGTTTGAAGGTTTTCAGGAGGAGAGATGGAATACAGAATACCAGGGACTTCATTCTAATGGGGATTAGGTGAGTGGGAGAGTACCCCTGGGCACTTGTGAAGAAGTTGTGTAAGATGCCAACAGGATCAGGTGAGGGAAGGGACACAACTGGACACCAAGGAAGGACAATACCAAATTAAACATATTGGCAATGAGGACATGAGCAGTTAACAGGGCACAAAGCACCCTCTACTCTTTCCCCATGGGAGAATCAGGTGAGGGTGTGGAGTGTTTTGTATCCCATTAAAAGGGGCTTTTTGAAAGCATTAATTAGCACTGCACAGGCAGTCTATTAGTACATGCAAAAGACTTCCATTATGCCAGTACACATGTATTAATGAGATTCTATCTCCCTAACATATGCACCTGGGTTGCCTTTGTGCTACTGTGCAAACAATGTAATACTGCACACAGTCAGGCTTTGAATATTGAATATTCAGTGCTCACTTGCACAAACATCTCTGTGTGCACTCAAAGGCTTCCAAAATGCTGCCCATTGTGTTATTTGATGCTCTGTGTCTGTGTTACAGCATTTCCAGAGAACTGTTGACATTAATGCTGAAATCATCAGGTAATCATCACCAGTTGCTCCCTCTCTCTCTCTTTTTTCTTGTTATTTAGTCCAGTTTTTGTATGCAGACTCTTAGGTTTCCTCAATGTACTACATCTCTGAAAGACTCACAGCTCTTAAAATATAGTGGGCATTCCACCACTGAGTAACATTGAATCCTGCTGGTCAATCAAATAATCATTGTGAGCAACTACCAACAAGACAGTTCAGATTAATTGTCTTTAATGCCATTGAACGTTGAGTTAACCAGCAAGCCCTGTCCCAGCT
The DNA here is from genome assembly GCA_016271365.2 of Neoceratodus forsteri. Taxonomy (NCBI): domain Eukaryota; kingdom Metazoa; phylum Chordata; order Ceratodontiformes; family Ceratodontidae; genus Neoceratodus; species Neoceratodus forsteri. The sequence goes on along the minus strand of CM028132.1, from coordinate 227,139,581 downwards.
GCAGAGAGATGTTGCTACTCCTGAGTTACAGTAAGTGCCCAAGTCTCAGGTGAGGATGCTTATTGACTGGTGAGGGTATTCCTTAATAATGAGGTCCTGGGCTGAAGAATGGCCCTTTGAAAATAAGATTTTACACAGTTGTTATATTTATTTTATTATTTCTTGATTTGCTACCTGCATGAGTACATTGAACAAGAGGACCATTTTCAGGTATAGCAGGAACCTATTTATCTTAACGTGAATAACTAGTCAGACATACAAAAATTAAATTATAGCTCTTTTTTATGCCTGTGAAACATGCAGAAATTCTTTCATGTTTCTCAGTTGCATCAAATGAGTGGGCAGCACTTTTAAATTATAAACTGTGGACCTATGAGCAGTGTGGCATGTTAGCTTTTTGCACTGTAATTTTTCAGGATTCAATAAAATGCATAAATTGGTTTCTGTCTTCTCCCCTTCCCTTCACATACTCTGATAATGCACCTAGAAACAAGCTATCCAGAGCCTAATGTGCCATTCCTGACCAGCTTAACAAAATGTAGCTCAATACTAGCAAACATGTTTATCCAACATACATTTTATCTTGTAGTCCATAGTCCTTAATTAAGCAATAATGCCTGACAGGGTGTGTGTCGTGCTGGGATAACGTCACGCCTCAGGTGGTTGGGCACGAGGCCACAGGCTGATTTCTTCCAACGACTGAGGTGAGGCGTTATCCCAAATGACACACACCCTGGATGGCATTATTGCTATTATACAATGGCTCGTTGTTATACAGAATAAAAAAATAATTGTAAAGATTTTTTTTGTGGAAAAATATTTTTGTTTTTGAAGAGAAGATGAAACAATCAAGCAGAAACAAATCAAGCAAATAATCATCTACAGGTTCACAATGAGGCTGAGACTAGACCCGTGATGTTGTACTGGGATAACATCACGGGTCCAGCCCAAGACTGACCAATCAGAGTCCAGGGTTTTTTCTTGCCATTGTATAATGATGAATAATCTACACTTCAAGTACCCCGGATAATCACCTAACAAGTACCTGGCCTATGCATATAGTAATGGGATAGTTGCCCATCTTAACACCTGTCCATAGTTCTTTTCCCTACTTTAAAAACCCCAAGCAATATCCATACCTCTTCATTTCTTAATGGGACTCTTTAGCTATCCTATAGTATATGCCCACTGATGAACCCTGCGTTGGAATTTCCACCTCCTGTTGTAATAGAAATGCCAGATCAGCATCATCTATTCAAGTATTACTGTACATCTTATCCAGCAATCTTGGGAAACCCAATCCCTTACCCAGGTGGTCATGGCCATCCTCTGACTTTTATCTTTGATGACACTATGTCCATAGACCCCTAACACATTATGTAGACCAGGGAGTGGAGAAGGAAATCTAGGTCCCACCAGCCATCTGGACAGTATACAGTTTCTTTTCCACATCTCAAGAATACTAATTAGCTTAACAAGGAACCAGTCAGTGGGTAGTGGCACTGAAACAAAATGATAAATGTAGTGTTTCAGCAAAAAAAAAATGTATTTGCTACATAAAAAAGAATATCAAGTGCTAAATCAATCATTTGTTTAACAGAATACAGTAAGCCTGCTGCTCCAGTTCAGATGCCAGCACATTGACTCTCATGAGTCTTCATCAGGAGGTGGGGTTGGTAGGAAAGCAGTCATCTTTTAAGCAATGAAAATATAAATATTCATGAGGACTAAATACATACTTATTAAAAGTCAAAATTAATTTATTGAGCAGTCAAAGACCTTGACAACATACAGAAATAAATTATACATGCAAGCTTTTAAACAAACAGTTCTATATATTAATTTAGTATAGACACTACAAATAACCTATCAGCAGTATAAATGAATAAATACAAAAAATACCAGTAAATTTAGAAGGTACTAATAAGTCCATGGATACTCTGTAGTACTGTAAAATGCAATAAACAGTAATATTTGTTCATATTATATATTTAATAACCAGAAAGCAGATCCAGATCAATCAACAAGACCATATTTACTCCAGTCAGAATACTGTTCAAGTTCTAACAGGCCATCATGCATTCATCATCTTTTTCCATTTAAGTCATAATCTAGATATGTTTACCAGATAACTAGCCACAGCTCTAATTACAATTTCATCATTAGATGTAAAAAAGATTATTAATAAGGTGTTTTGGTCTGTTGTTTGTATAGTTTGACAAAGTGGCCAAATCCATTTTGCTCTTGGTAAGTCATACCACTTACAAATAAACATAACATGCTCCAAGTTTTCTAGAGTAATGCAGGTACAAGAACAATATCTAGAGCAAGCAGAATTATGTTTCTATAAATGGCTTCAAGAGTATTATTTGGAAATACTTCCAACCTATACCTAATGTATTGCTTTCTTTGCTCAACATCTGTAAGAATGTCAGGATAATATCTATAAAAGTGCACAAGATCGTTTGCCCTATACGAGAAGAACATCTTCAACTTTTTGATATAGTTAAGATCAGTTATCCTATAACGTTCTTTAATTTTATTTGTAGTAAGAGTCTGATATTTTAGACTAATAATAATTTACGAAGTCCCTATAATGATACAAATGAGTTAACCCCACTTTCTGCAGCAATACAGATATAGATGATAGCCGTTCAGATTTCAGACATCCAAGGGAACTCCAGGAATATTTTTCTTTTAGACACAGGGCTGTATATCTGTCCTACCTATACCAGAGTAGCTTAATCAAGGGAGGGACTGTGAACATGACCTACCTAGACTTTAGCAAGGCATTTGACACAGTTCCGCACAAAAGATTAATAAACAAATTAGCCAGCCTGGGAGAGGGTCCCAGGGTGGTAGCCTGGGTAAAACACTGGCTGGACAACAGGACATGGAGGGTAATAGTAAATGGAGACCACAGACAAGAAAGGGGGGTTACTAGTGGGGTACTGCTGGGTTCAGTACAGGGGCTGGTTCTTTTTAATGTCTATATAAGTGACATTGCAGAGGGACTGGAAGGAAAAGTATGTCTCTTTGCAGATGACACAAAGATCTGCAACAGATGTCAAATCCCTTGCTAAAATCTAAGTAGGCAATGTTTACCTCCCCTCCCTGATCATTTACCCTGGTCAACAAGTCTAACAATTCTATTACATTTGCTTGACAAGACATTTCTGCTGTGAATCCATATTACTCCAGGTCTTGTGCTCTGCTGGCCTCAAGATATTTCACAATCTTTTCATTTAAGAATGATTCCATTATTTCACCCACCATTGAGGTTAAACTGACCAGATTCCCCCTTTCTCCCACTTTTGTGAGGGGTATCACATTTGCATCCTCCTGACCTCTGATACCACTCCCTCCTCAAGCGATTTGTTGAATAGGGCTGTCGGTGGTGTCACTAGCACTTCTTTGAGTTGTTTTAATATTCTGGGATGTATCCTGTGAGGCCCCATTGTCTTGTCCACTTTCAGTTTCGAGAGTTCCTTAAGGACTCTCTCCTCCATTAATGGCCTGGCATCCACTCCTCTTCCTTGCATGTTTCTACCACCTAATTGTGGTCTGTCGCCTTCCCTTTCTTTTGTGGATACTAAGCAGAAGTATTCATACAGCATTTCAGCTTTTTCTAGGTCCCCCTCCACCCCCCTTTATTTAGCCTCACAATCCCCCCTTTGACTTTTTTCTTTCATTAATGTACCTGAATGAGGTTTTGTCTCCTTCTTTTACTGGCTTGGATATTCTTTCCTGTTTGTACCTTTGTGCTCCTGACTGCTCTCCCCACCTCCCTTTGCTTTGCCTAATACAGTTCCCTGTCTTCCTCCCTCTGTGTTTCCTTGCATTTTCTGAATGCATTTTTTTCTCTCTAACCTTCTCTGCCACTTCTTTTGAAAACTATAGTGTTTTTTTCTTTCTTTTTGCTTTGCTATCTTGCTTCAAAGCAAAAAGGAAGAAAAAAACACTATAGTTTTCAAAGGAAACTTAAAATTCAGCATTTCAAAAAGCCATCTGGAAATCAACTATCTGGATTTAAAAAAAAAGGAAAATGACAGTAAAATTGGTTTATTTTTATTTTATTTATTTATTTGGAATTACAAACCTTTGAGTCAAAGATTAATTTCCAAAGGCTCCATGTCAGATAAAAAACAGATTCACGGGCATAGACAGAGTGTAGTAAAAACATAACAGGCAGAGTACATAGGTTTAAGAACAAATCAGATAGATAATGGAGTTGGGATTCATTCTTTTCAGACAGCGACAGACATCACAGGAACACAGAGCAGTACAGTCCATAGTCATAAAGCAGTTACAGTTATAGCAAGGAGGTCCTATACAGAGTAGTAGCTAAGTTCAGTTAAAAACAAATGCAGAAATACAGAATTAAGGCAGTGCAGCCTGAAGGAGACAATCATCATCAGGGGTCTAGTTAAGGGCCCTGAGAGGGAGAAAGGGCACTAGAGGGCTAGGACAATAGTGGCTGTGTGCACTTGCAGCTGCGGGTGGAGAAAACGTGGCTCTTAAGAGCTGTCTTAAAAGGACCTATTTTTGAGATTGAGGAGATCGGGGGGGTCGTTGAAACAGTGAGGTGCCCTGTAATAAAAGGATCTCTGGACTAGTGAGGTCTGCACCCTTGGGACTTTTAGAGCCATCCTGGGGGTGCTTCGAGTAGAGGAAGCCGGAGATGCCAGGTGAAGGGAGGAGGAGACCCTGGGGGGGAAGGCCTAGAAGTATTTTCTTTGCCAGGAGGCAGGTCTGATAGTAAGTTATTTCTTCTAGACTGAGTATGTTGGCAAGGGAGTATAGTGTGCAAGTGTGGGTCCATCTGTCTGCACCAGTGAGGAGCCTGCAGGCCTTTTTTAGGGTCACTTGGATTCTGCTGAGGGTGGTGGCATCAACTGCAGCACAGACTGGGAGGCCGTTATCTATCAGCGATAAAACAGAGGAGGTGATTGCCAGTCTGAGGGCCTCGGGGGAAAGCAGTCCTTATGGCGGTAGAGGAGACCTATGTGCATGTTAGTTGCTGAGGTGAGCAGGTTGGTATGACAGTGAAAAGTGAGGGTGGAATCGAAAGTGATGCCCAGGTATTTGTATCTGTTAACTTGCTCTAGGGGGAGAAGTGAGCTGGATAGTATATGGAGGGGTGCATTTTTAGACTTGTTTAGAGGGTGTGCAAATAACATTGCTTTGTTTTTTTTAATGTTAATGACTAGCCTGTGGTCACTAATCCAATTTTCAGTTTGGCTAAATGAGTGCTGCAGGGAGGTCTGAAGAGAGGAGGGGTCAGGGTGTGAGGAGAGGAGAACAGCATCATCTGCATAAAGAAGGACTGTGCTAAGGCAGGAGATTGGTAGTGCATTTATGTACAGACTAAAAAGAAGAGGGCCCAGGATGGAGCCCTGTGGAACCCTGGAGTGGACTGGGTGGGTGCTGGATAGGGTGTATTTTATTCTGACGTGCTGGGACCTTGCAGAGAGGTAGCTAGTGAACCAGTCCAGTGGGCGCTGGGAGAAACCTACTGGATAGAGGGTGTCAAGTAGGAGTGAGTGACTGTCCATATCAAAGACCTTGGAGAAGTCAATGTAAACAGTCCCCCAAGGTGGCCTTTGCCGAGTGTTTCATGGAGAAAGTTAGAGAACTCAACCAGAGCAGTGGTCATACTATGATGCAGACGGAAGCCGTGTTGCTCTTTACATGGTAGACTGTGGGAGGTAAGATATTCAGATAATTGGTCTGCCACAATTTTTTCCAGGGCTTTAGGAAGAGGGAGAAGAATAGAGATTGGCTGATAGTTGCCAGGGGAGGAAGTGTCACCGCCTTTGAAGATAGGGGTGATCACAGTCTTTTTCCAGGCAAGGGAGAACTGGCCCAGGCACAGGGAGCAGTTTAATAAATCCATCAGGGGGTTTAGCACTACATCAGGGGCCTGTCAAAGGATCCTGAGGTACAGAGGGTCTGAGGAGGGGCTGGTGCCCTTGAGGGCTTTTGCTAGATAGTGCCTGGCTTTATGTGATGAGATGGTCCTCCTGTGGAAAGGTGGATGGGGGAGGTGTTGAGGTGGGGAGGGGAGGTAGGGTCAGAGAAGTTATCAGGGAGAACTGCTCTGAGGTCTGAGAATGCAGTGTTAAGGCAGTCAGCAATGTTGGCGGGGTCTGTGATAGCGGCCCCATTGAGGTTGAGTAGGGATCGGGGAGGGGAGTGGGACTTTCTATTTAATTCCTTAATGTTATCCCAGAAGTTCTGGGCAGACCCCCAGGAGGAGGCAAGTGAGGATCTGCAGTATTCCACTTTAGCCTTATGAATTGCCATGTACATTTGTTGTGCTCAGCATTATAGGCCTGCCTGTCACCAGGTTTTCTGAAGGAGACAGCTCTGTGCCACAGATTGTCTCTGTGGCAGAGCTGTAGGAGCAGTGATGGTGTGATCCACGGAGCACATCATTACATAGTGTGGATTTTGGCTAGAGGAGTGAAGATGTCACAGGTCTTATTGAAGAAGTGGGTGAAGTATCTGAGTGCTTCATCAATACTGGGAGCCCAGTTGATAGGTGACCAGTCCCACAGGATGAGGTGTTGTTTAAGTTTGTCTAGGTTCCCAGGGTGGATTAGCTGGTGGGAGACCACATTGTACACTGGCTTTGGAAACCAACAGGACCATGAGAATATTATGGGTGAGTGGTCATTCAGGGAGTTAGGGTGAACAGTGATGTTCACAACCCTGTGCGTGTGGTTGGTAAGGATGATATCTAGTAATGTGTGAGAGCCGTTGGATGGGTTCTGATGAGCTGGGTGAGTTACCAGCTGAGTTAAGTCCAGGGCTGCAAATGCATGTTTGGCATGGGCAGATCAGCTAGCCAGCCAGTTGGTGTTGAGGCCACCCACTAGTATTTGCTTGACATTGTGTGGGAGGCTGGAGAGGTAGTCAGTGAGGGATGCAATTGCTTGGGCTTGTTTCTGAGGGGCAATATACACTACTGAGATAATCAGAGGAGCCCTGGAGGGGTCTGGGGTGATCTTAAGAGAGAGGCCTGGGTACCATGGTTGAGCTTTGAGATTGATAGTGCATGGCCATTAAGGAATCTCACATGTAGATGGCACAGCCTCCCCCATGCTTACTGACTCTATCTTCCCTAAACAGTGAGTAGCCTGGGAGAGAGATGGCAGAGTCAGGGGTGGTCTTGGTTAGCCAGGTTTCTACAATTGCCAGTATGTCTTGCTGGTGCTGGGCAATCCAGCACTGGAGGGCAGTGCTTTTTTTCAAAAGGCTGTAGATGTTCATAGAGGCTATTTGCAACCCTGATGTAGGAGAGGTTCGGTGGGGGGGTGGGCCTGGTTTGGGATGGATGTTCTTGGACAGAAGCTGAAGCAGAGAGGCAAATCTGAGGAGAAAGGAGGTGCATTGCTTGTGTGAACTGTGCCGGACATGAGCTGACCTGATAAGAAGTGAAAAGAATATGGGTAATGCATGAAAGGCAGGGATAGCATGGTAAAACATGGAAAGAGAGGGGTTGAGGGAGACCATATGAGGATGGAAATGGGCAGGACGGGGTGGGGGGATGGCAGTAGTCAAGGTGGGGGTGGGAGAGCTTCCAATATGTTAATAGTTGATGTTGGTAATGGCATTGGTGGGGAATTAAGACTGCTAGGACAAGTAAAGGAACTAATAAGCATGGACTATGGGGGAGTCCCATGGTTATCATTGGTTAGTTAGAGTGCAGGAGGTATAAGGTAAGCAGAAGGCGGTCACTAGGTATAAGCTGCAGCTGGCAAATAGGGGACTTAATTAGTCAAGAGCTGAGTGTAGTTGAGATAGCAGCCACTAGGGGCAGGAGCAGATAAGTTGCAGAAGGGAATCACGGCTGATAATGTGAGTCTCGAGGTCTAGCGGCCACTACAGGCAATAGCTTATAACCTGCAGATGGTGACATCAGCTGATAGGTTTTTGGGTGTCACATGCTACATGTGCTACTAGCTATAAAGGTCTCAGTCAGCCAAGGGTGGTGGTGAGGGTGGTGGGGCAGCTGACGCAGAGTGTCGGCGGGGTACTTTCCTGGCAGTTGCAGCCAACTGCGATGGTTTAGGTCTGTTTTGCATGCCCTCCAGCAAAAATACAATTTTACATTCCAGTTCAAGTCATCCATGACAAATGGTAAAAAATGTGCCAAAAAAGTCAATGTATGAGGGTTAAAGGCATGTACACAGAACATAAAGACACTGAAAACCATACAGATGAAATCTGATCCCAATTCATGAAAAAGGGCTATGGAGAATCTCTTTTTGATTCTACCACTGGGGAGGTCAAACAGGTCAACAGACCAGATACTCAGTAGAAGAAATCTTGCAACTATAATACTCACAAATGTCTGAAACTCATTACTACATACAGTATGGTGTTCAAACTTATAGAGTGAAACTGATTTTAAGCAAACACATGACTATATTATAGCCAGAACCACATTTTAGGGAAATGTGTATCAAGGTTCCCCAGGATGGTGTACTGTAGGGGCTAGGAACCAGAGGCAAACATAGACACTCCTTAAGACATTTACCATTCAGACATGACCAACTTGAAACTGGTTATCACCTTTACTAATTTACAATTTCTGGTGTGGTTCACGAACATTTTGCAAAGAGGTTCTGGTGGTAGGAGATTTTTCAGAATCCTAAATTTGATGGACTAGAGACAATTCAATGTTTCATGATTACAACACAAATTACATAATTTATATGGAAAAGTATTCTTGCAGTGCATTTTTATGTAGGAAAGACATCAAGAAAATAAGGACAGCACTACAAATACATTAGAAATGACAAGTTTTGACAATGCATATGTAATCCAGTTTGAAGCCATTAAGAATGTTTTCCAGACTTGTGGTGATATCATCAGGCTGGCAGCAACCTAATAGGTGAGCTCCATCCCAGCCTAGGCAGTAAACCTCCTAAATTACCTTAAATCTTCAGCACAAACCTACTAAACATCTCCAGAAGAATACTAGATGCCTCAGGACTGAGTTAACAGAGCACAGTCTCCAGCAGAATCCATGGATGGAGATAGATTCAATGATAGAAGTACTGATAGTGATGGGCTGCAGGCCTCAGACTCTATCCACCAAGGCCATGTGTGAACAGACACCCGAGGAGTGAAAAATCTCCAGTGCCAAATAACCCTAAGGCTTTCTGAACTGTGGGAATGTCACAAAGAAATGTGATTAACTACAACCGCTCTGTGCACCAATAGCAGCAAGTTGGAAAAGCATCAGAACAGCATGGAAGAACAGCACACCGCCTCCGTTCAGCACCTGTGCATGATGGAGCAAATGAATGTGTAGCTATAGCAGGTGGTTCAGCTCTCCAGGATAGGGTGGAGGACACTGAGAGCTGGAACTGCTGGAATGATGTCTGTATCTCTGGATTGCCTGAGGGATTGAAGTGGTCTGCTATGATCCCCCTCTTGCAACAACTGCTCCACTCCACACTAGACCTCCCAAACTCTTTCATGCTTGAGATCAAGCGAGCATAGCACACATTGGAACCCAAGCCCACAGCTATCAGGGCCTGGACAACTATCATTTTCTGCAAGTGGTATTGGATTCTAACTTATTTGCAGCATATAGGTGTTCCAGTTAAATCTACAAATATGAAATTTGGTGTTCTATTTTGGAATAAATCTAATGTAATTATAGAAGCTTGTAAAAAAATAATTTGTCTCATATTGTTCAAACGATTGAATATAAGTTAGAGGTGTATTCTGCTGGTAAGACTGCAATGCATAAAGTTGAAATACTTTTGAATAGGGCCTATAGACTTGCTTGTGACTTATTTATGGACTGCCATACCTGTAATTTATATTCTATTGCAAACCTGTCATCTCTTTGTCAGCACATAGATTATTTGCTAAGTTGTTGGGCCTGTAAGATGAATTATGTTTATCACAAAACTGAGGTCCATTAGTTAAAAAGGGCACTAGAAGTTCTATTGCTACTAGAGCAACAGTGAGGTTAATGTTGAAATTGCCACATTGTAAAAAAAAGATAGTCCAAGATTCTTTCCATTACAGATTAGGCTGCTTTTGGAATTTGTTACCTTATGAAATTACCAGCATTGATTGTTATTTGCAATTTGCACAAACCTTAAAGATATACTTGAATATGCTATATTCTTGCAAATGCTGTGCCTGAGCTGAATTATCTGTGTATATTGACTGTACATGTACCTGTTGTATGCATGGTCACCACGAAAAGGGGCAATTGTTGTCCATAGGCCTTCATTTTAAATCAAAGGATGAAATGAAAATAAATGCAATTGAAATTGTCTGACACAAAAAGTGAATTACATTTTCCATGAACTGTGATTAAATATTAACACTTTTTCAAACATAAAATCATGATGGGTAGCATGTTGCCACCCATTCTAATTTTGGCAAGGTAAATGCCAAAGTTAATGTGTGACCAAAGTATACAAGGTCAAATGTTTGTCCTGCAGAATGTGACTCAGATTGCACTGCAATGTGGAAAGATATAAAGACAAGACTGTAGTTACCTCTAATTTCACCTGCAATGCAGGTTGCAGTTTGGAAAAGATCTTTTTTTTTTTCAACTGCTGCAAAATCCTAAGCAGCCCCCAGAAAAAATTGTTGGTTTTACATGCATTGAGATACAGTCTGAGTGGTAACCCGTGATAATCGTGACTCCATTACCATGACTAAATAATTGCGAGTAATTAAAGGTGACTCCAACAAATGCTATATTTGAACTATAGCGCTATAACAACAATAGCACCTACTGCTGCCATTAGATTGTCAAAATAGTGAGTCCTACATAAGTGCAACTCAGAATGTCAAAATAGCGACTTTTTAAATAAAAAAAAAATCACCAGTTGTGATCGAACTGTGTGCTCCCAGACAACAGAATACTTTCTTTGTTTTTAAAACAATAGTGCAGTAGGTGAATTGAAACTGTGTACTCCTGTGTGCTCCCAGCGGGTCCATGAATCAGACCGGTAGAACAACAATCCTTGAATTAGACCTGAAACTGAAAATTATACACTAATCCTTGTAGGTAGTCATACATGCTTCTCTGGCCATATTCAGCAACAATTGAAATGATGCACTCATTTGCATCCTGGTATTTTTTTTTTTGCTCCACTGGCTCCTGTGCCAGACACAATCTGCTCTATCTTCAGCTCAGTCATACATTGCTCCTCCTGCAAGCATTGGATTAGTCTCCATATGCTGGGATGACATGCTTTGAGGCAGCTGTTGAATTCTCAGTGCCACCCTTCAACAGCATTATTGGTGAGTGCAAGTCCCCTGGTGGTGGCATCATGGCAATTCCATTGCTCTGGTGGAAATGCAGGCTTTCTCCTCCCTGAGCATCCCCTCAGTGTACCAATCCACGTTGACTCAAAATAATCAAGTAGTGGTTGCAGCACTTCTGCATTTCTAGTAAAAAACTCCCATTCTCGCATGTCTTTAAAAGTATACACAACATCAGTAATGGGAACAAATGCCAAAAATAACAACATGCACGAGTGCAGTGCAAAATCTGGATCTGCAATATATTGTTCCTGTACTGCAGGATACTTTTGAATTCTTCTCCACACCGCCTGTGCATAGTGAAAAAAACAACCTCTTACTTCTGTGCTGTGGAAGGATGTACTGAATGCTCTCCACGCAGACTTTTCAAAGTCCATGATTGCAGTTCTAGGACTCAATGTGCCACACAACTCCAGCAGCTTTGCGTACATTCGAGAGTAAGATACAGTTTTTCGTGAGCACATTAACACATAAAGTGCTGTTGCAACATGGCCAGACCGAATGCAATGAACTGAATAGAGTTGGTCAAACAAGGATGGACAGGACTTGAAAGTCCCATCCAGCATCCAGTCCGAGCATTCCTGCAACATTTTAATATTAGCTGCTGTTGCAGACATTAAAAATCGACCTTTCTCTTTTCCACTGTGATATAGCAGGAATAGTGCACCAGCAGTAGTTACAGAAAATTCTGGTGGTATATCAAGCTCCTCCACTGAGGAAGAGGTGGCCAGACAACCGAGTTCTTCTTGCCTAATATGTTGAATTGTTCTCTTAATTAGAGGCACCTTAGGCAAATGACCAGCCAATGAGTCAGGTGCTGAAGTTGTGCATTAAACTACCACTTGCATGGTGGTCTCCACACTTGTTCTTGCCCTGTCCCTGACGTCTGCCATAATCTTGCACACCTCTATGTCACTAGAATCTGGAACATGTGTATGTTCCTTTAATACTGCAGACACAGTATTACCAATTGTATGCAATCTGGCAAGGCAACAGTACTTGTGTGGCTCCACACACCTCCAATACACTTTTTCACCCTTCTCCTTATCTTTGCAGTACACATAACCCACAAAAACAGGGAGTGGCCTACCTTTTTGGCTATTGATCAGTTCAATCTCCATTCTGGCAACAAGAGTGTCACCAAATTGAATTTGGCTTTACATACACCTTTGATCCACAAATACTGCCTTGCGATTGGACATGGTAAGGTCAGCATGGGAATAAGGAAGTTTATGAAAGTTTAGGAAGGCAGAGAAAACTAATGGTGAGTAAAACCTTTTCACATTATGTATTGTGGGGCTTGAGCCACAGCATCATTAGGACTAATGGCTTGCCAGCAAAGCTTGTTAGCTGATCACGATTATTACATGGCGGCTAAGTGTACCAGCACTAAAGTTTGCCGTCACTAAACTGCACTCGCTGATGTTGACTCGCTGTTCTTTAGTTCGTGATTTTATTGTCGCGATTTTAACATGGAACCGTCTGAGTATTTTTCTAAAAAAAAAATCATGATGTGTAGCAAGTTGCTACCCATCCTAATTCTGGCAAACTCAATGACCAAGTCAGTGTGTGACAAAGGTGAATTAACTCAAGTAAATTTATTTCTTCATTTATTTGTTTGTTTTTGTAATCATTTGGAAAGTACCTTTGAGCGTAAGTGCTCATTTACAAAGGTTCCACATATAAGACAAGAGAAGAGGATAAACAATAATAGAAACAGAAACAGTAGCCTGTGATAATGGTGGCCGCGACTGAGTGCTTTCAAAAAGGGTGACTTAATCATGGCACCTGTGCACAGGGCTACCTGGGAGGGGGTGACTGGATGGGGTGGTAGGTGAATATAGAAATGGAATGTCACCATGAATACATGCACTTGGGGGGAGGGACCACACCATGTGATGGACAGAAGGGGAGGGAGGGTTTGTGCAGTGTAATGCGGCAGTGGGCTGCTGAGCTGGCCATGTGGTATGGTGGGTTGGCGGCAGGCTGGGTTTGGGAGGGTGCCGGGTTGGGTTCTGGGTGCACTCATGTTTTTTACACCATGTTGAGGTTTTTTTTTTTAGTTTTGCACCCCTTCAACATGCACCCCCCTGGAGTTGAGAATCCTTTAGTAGGAGGGTGCAGGGGATGAAGCAGTCCGCAGCAAACCATAGAATGCATTGGGTACAGGATTAAAACAATATTTATTTCAGGAGCAATAAAGGAGATGCAGTGCATGCTACTGTAGCTGTACATATTATTTGAAACAGGAGTATTTGGAACTTGTAGGGAATTCTTTTCTCAGAGTGTTCTTGCATTGGGCAAGTTTAGGAAGACTTAAGAGGGTTTCTTGTAATTTATTCAGTAACAAATATGCCCTTACGGTGAAGGACCTCTTATTCACATTTGTTCTCCAGATTGGTATTTCTAGGACATTTCTAGTCATACTCTTGGTATTGTATTGGTTGTTAACAGGGTGAAAACAATTTTGAATAGCAAGGGGGTAAGACCCAACAGTGCTTTTTTGCAAGCAGACAGGTCTGTTATGTTGATCTGCCCTGGAGGGGAAGTTAGTTGTTGGGGGTATAAAGGGAGCAGCAATGGACAAGCAAGTCAGCCCCACAGATTCACTCACCACTGCATAAACTGGGAGGCCAAAATCAAGGAGCGACAGGATGGTGCTGGACACACCAATAGCCTAGCTTCAGTGGTGAGGCTCAGGTGATTCCTGTACACTGCACCTAACCTTCTGTTGGCAATGCCAACAATATTTTCCATGTGAGGAGAAAACGATAAGGTATCATAGACACAGAAACATAGAAACATAGAAGTTGATGGCAGAAGGAGACTGCTAGGCCCATCTAGTCTGCCCATTTGTTTTGGACCTATTTTGACACTCAAGTTGTCCTTTGTAGTTAGGGCTCCCTTGTGTCTAGCCCATGTATTCTTGAATCCCCCCATACTGTTGACCCCCACAACCTCATGGGGAAGGCTGTTCCAGGTGTCCACCACTCTTTCTGTCAAGAAAAACTTCCTGGTATTGGTAGTGAACCTCCCTCCTTCCAGCCTGAGGTCATGTCCTCTGGTCCTGGAGCCCTTCTTGAAGTGAAAAAGTTACTGTGCCTGTACCTAGTTAATACCTTTTCTGTACCTGAATATTTCAATCATGTCCTCTCTCTCTCTCTCTCTATCTCTTTCTCTCTGCTCGAGGGAGTACATATTCAGTTCCCTAAGTCTTTCCTCATAGCACATGTACTGCAGACCCTGAATCATTTTTGTCACCTTTATCGGTACTGTTTCCACCTGGTCAATGACTTTCCTGAGGTGAGGCCTCCAGAACTGGACTGCATATTCCAGGTGAGGCCTGACCAGCAGTCTATACAGTGGTAGTACCACCTCCCTCCTTCTGCTCGCTATTCTCCTCCCAATGCAGCCCAGCATTCTGTTGGCCTTCAATGTTGCCTTCTCACACTGCTTACTAATTTTTAAGTCATCTGAGATTATGATTCCCAGTTCTTGTGCTTGGTTTGAGGCCACCAGTCTTTTGCCTCCTAGATAATACTTCTTTCTTGGATTTTTCTTTCCTATGTGCATTATCTTGCACTTTTTGGTGTTAAATTTCAGCTGCCACACTCCAGATCATTCTTCTAGTTTCTTGATATCAACTTGCATCGTGCTTACTCCTTCTGAGGTGTCTACCCTGTTGTATATCTTGATGTTGTCTGTGAACAGACATACCTTCCCTTCCAGTTCATCAGTGATGTCTGATATAAAAACATTGAAGAGCAGAGGCCCCAGTACAGAGCCCTGGGGCACCCCACTGGTCACCCTGCCTTTTGTCGATTGTGTTCCATTAACCTGTACCCTCTGGATTCTGCCTTGTAACCAGTTTTGTACCCGTCTGACTACTTCTGGACCAATCTCTGTGTGGTCAAGCTTCTTTATCAGCCTTTTGTATGGAACCAAGTAGAAGGCCTTTCGAAAGTCTAGGTAGACCACATCTACTGCCTCACAGTCGCCCACTAATTTTGTAGCATAGTCTAAAAACTTGAGCAGATTTGTCTGGCATGACCTACCTGCTGTGAAACTGTACTGTTTAGGGCCTTGTTGGCAGCTAGTCTTGAGGAATGCTATGATCCTCTGTTTGAGTAGTGTCTCCATTAGTTTCTCTACTATAGACGTGAGGCTTACTGGTCTGTAATCACTAGCCTCTTCACAACTGCCTGATCTGCGAAGTGGAACCACTAATGCCTTTTTCCAGTATTCGGTTACCACACTGCTCTTCCAGGATTTCATGAATAGAAGTGCCAGAGGGGCTGCTAATTCTTCCCCCAGTTCCTTAAGGATTCTAGGGTGCATCTCGTCTGGTCCCATGGCTTTGTCTGCATTTAGTTTATTTAGTTCCCCCCGTACTTCATCTTCTGTAAAGGGACTCATGTCTACCCCTGGTCCTGGGGTGTTGTGTTTTTTCAGGGCTGAGCTATCCACTGGGCCCTCTTTGGCAAACACTGAACAGAAGTATTTGTTGAGGATTTTGACTTTCTCTTGGTCATGTTTGGTGCATTTCCCTTTTTCAGTAGCAATCTTTACTATCCCCCTTTTTCCTTCCTATGTTCCTTAATGTATCTAAAAAATGATTTGTCTCCTCTATTTGCCCCCTCTGCTTTCTTTCCCCTCTCAGGGCTTTTGCCTTACTAATTTGATTGTTAGACTCTCTCATTTTTTTCCTTTTACGGCTCCCAGTCTGTCTCAGTTTTGGTTTTCTGGTATATACTGTGCGCCTTCTTTTTTTCTTTGACTGTGGTAGCCACTTCCTTGGAAAACCATAAAGGATTCCTTTTTCTTTTTGCTTTGCTGACCCATCTGGCACATTGATCTGTTGCAGTGTTTATTGCTGTCTTGAGTCTCCCCCACATGACCTCCACCTCTTCAACCTTTATTTCCATTAACTGGCTACTTATGTTGTTCCTCATTTTTTGGAAGTCTGTCTTTCTGAAATCTAGTACCTTTATCTTTGAATGGCTGGTGTCCTGTGTTATGTTTACCTTAAAGCTTACCATGCAATGGTCACTGTTGCCCATATGGCATTCCACTTCGATGTCCTTGATCCTTTTTGAGTTTGTGAGGACAAGACTGAGAATGGCATCTCCCCTTGTTGGGGTTTTAACAAGTTGGCACAGTCCCATGCCTTGTAGTGACAATAAGAAGTGCATACTTCTTGTTGTTGCTGCTGTTAGTGTGCTCCTGTTAATATCTGGAAAGTTGAAGTCCCCCACCAGTATTACTTCTCCTTTATCAGACATTTTGTGGATTTCCTCTATTAGGTCTTTGTCTCCTTTATCTCCTTGATTTGGGGGCCTGTTCACAATGCCGTATCATCCAGGGTAACACGTAAGTACATAAAAGATTCCACCTGTTTTAATTTGTGTTACTTGTCACTGTGGAAGACTAAGGGAGGGACCTTTGTTTTCATTGCAAACCTGAGAACAACATGGTTTTAGTTTCCTTGTAGTTTAAGACCAATTTGTTGTGTGTGAACCATTTCTCCAATGTCTTAAAATTGTTTTGTAGGTCAGTACAGATTTTACCTGATGTGCACTGCTGGTGTAGATGATGACATCATCAGTATAAAGGAGCACCTTGAATGACTGGCAGACCTCTGGAATGCTGTTTATGAACAGAGCAAATAGGAGGTGGCCAAGTATTGAGCCCTGTGGCATACCTACTGAGACAATTTTGTCACCTGAAAGAGAGACATCAATGTTTACATGTTGTGAGCAGTTAGAGGAGAAGCTATGAGAAACCAGGCTACTGTGTCCTGAGATAGGCTAAGTGAGGGGCGCTTGCCAAGCAGCAGCTTGTGACTGACAAAGTTGAATGCTTTTGTTAGGTCAATGTAGGCAACTCACACTAGGGGACTGCCATCAAGGGCCTCATGCACGTAACTGGAATACTCTTTTAAGGGCAGTGCTAATGCTGTGGAGCTTTCTGAATCCATGATGTTGTGCACACTGTATATTTGGCCCCATATTCAAAGCTGGCTGGCTGAGCATGCACGCAGATGTGCCTCATGAAAAAAAATAGGGCCATATTTAGACAGATAGCACAATTGGAACAGACCACAATATCCATCTGAATATCAGGCCATGGTAGCATGGTGCACAGCCAGCAGTCACCATGTTGTCTGCAATGCTACCAGAGCACTGGACCAAAGACTACCCATAGAGGTAAAGCACAGCACACACTGGGTAGCAATGTAGCCTTTATGGGTGACATTCAGCCCAAACATGCAGATGAGCACATTGGGAATGCACAGCACTAGTGGGCATTTGCATGTCCATTATGGGCTTATCTGCATGCCGCCTTAGTGGCTAAGTGCACTGGGTCAGATCCTCCCCTCCCATGCCCCAATCCCTGACCATGTAAAACAAAAAGAAATCTCTGGTGGTCTAGTGGTCCCTGCCTTGTCCTGATCACTGTATGGTTACAAAAAAGTTAGCTCTGGTGGTCCAGTGATCACTCCTATAAGATTCTATTCCTAGAAATCCTGTAGGTTCTAGACCAGATTGACAATTACATAAACGTAAAACAGTATAGCAAACAAAAGGTTTATTTCTTAGAAGCTCAAACATAAGTAAGTACAGATTATACATTACTGGGAGCATGGAATCTCTCCACCTTGAGGTGTTACATCATGAAATCTCAGTGAGCTTACAGTAAACATGAATACTTATACTAAGATAAGATTAAGTCCTGTTGCTGAAGCAATGGCTCATGTAAGTACAAAATGTGTATTCTAAGTGAGACAGGTTGGTCAGTTTTATTGGCAGCTAACTGTTATAAAGCTTGCCCTTTCATTTGTTTCATGTTTGCATTGCAGGTTATGAATATAACATAACTTGTTGCATAAAACAATGGAGCAATCACAAATATAGCAGAGTTGTCGTTATAAAGTGCTGAATCAGACAGTGTGCACTTAGTCAGCAGAGGGTGCTCTAGAATTATAAACACATCTCAAGCATTATATAGTGTTATATCTTTTGGTAGAAATATACTAATAATTATGGTTATACTCTTATAGCAGCAGGTGGCACTGTGGACCACGTATAACTAAGGCATAAACATAATCAGTTCAATGCGCCTGTGCAACTGGTTTCGTGGTTGTGTAATGTAGATAATCTTTGGCTGTTTGCCTCTTTATCCATGGGATATACCACCCTGTAGGAGTACAAAGGCAAGGAATACTAGAAGAGGGTTCCACCCCTAGACGTGCCACAGGAGTGATTCCCTTGGTGAAAGGAATCTAAGGAAAAAGCCAATGGGAGAGAGAGGTGTGCTGCTGGAGGAGGAGCCATGTGCTGCTGGAGGAGGAGCGGTGGCTGGATTGGCAAAGAAAAAATGCTCATGTGAATTGCGAGGGGAGCAGCCCTTAAATGGGCCAAATGAGGGTGTGGCCAGTTGCACCTCCCCATTGAGCTACAGGCTTTAACCTTTCAATTCAGTGTGCCTGTGCAACTGGTTTCGTGCTTGTGTAGTGTAGACAATCTTTGGCTGTTCTCCTCTCTTTCTGTGAGATATACCACCCTGAAGGAATACAAAGGCAACAAACCCTAGAAGAGGGTTCCACCCCTAGAGGTGCAACAGGAGTGATTCCATTGACTAAAGGTAACTTAGAAAGAAGCCCAAAAAGAGTGTTGAGCAAAGCATACAAGATGGTGAACACGTATCAGGATCGAAGACCTGTACGTAGGTCGGTTGGTAACATGGGTTCAGTTGAAAGAATGGGTCAGTTGGTTGTATTGTTTGGGTAGAATAGGCAGTAAATGGCAGGTGAATAATGACCCACTCGAAGGTGTGACTGTAAGGTGTGGAGGTCTGACTTCTTAAAGAGAGAGAAAACATCCAAAGAGGGAGAAGGGACAATTGCGGGGTAGCCTCCCAACTCCATTCAACAGCAGAAACTAACTATGTGACCTAGGAGCTACACCTACACCTGTCTAGTATTATGACCATTGGCTAGGAGGAGAGGAAAACCCCCCCTTTAAGGAGGAAACCTCTGGGGATCCAAGGCCTAGGTTGCCTTCCCTCCAGGCTTTGGGAGAGTTTTGTTTATTGATGGCTCTGCTATTACAATATAGTAGACCAATCCAGAGGAATCACAATTTAGGGGAACAATCTCGCTCTATCCCTCTAATGGGAACACCATGGAGGGTTGCAAGTGAACTCTGCAACACCAGGGCATCTCAGTGCCAACCTCCAAGGCAGGAGGAGAAGAGTAGCAGCCACCGAGGCTCTCAGCTGGCCTACAGATCTAAGAAGAAACCAGGTGAACCAGAGGTGGCTGTAGGGACAATAGCTTTAAAGGGTGCCTTTGAACTCACTAGGTCAGCTAAAGGGGCCCTTCCTCTGAGATCCCCACCCCTTCACTGCTGAAGTCTTAAATGCTACATCGAGAGGTGCTGTCAGTATGGTTGCCAACTGAAGGTCCACCCAGAGAGAGAAGATTCTCAACCATGGGCCAGGTGAAAAGGACCCTTTTCCAAGCTTTGCATGCTCAAGATGCAGACTTTGGTGTGCAGAGAGAGAGACCGTCAGCCACAGAGCTAGCCCTGAGTCCTTGAAGTAATGGATATGGTTGGCATGTCTCCGAAATGTGGAAAAGTGTGTCATAATGAGCATAGGACCTGCACATGGGTTGTAATGGATGATGGCAGGCATGTGGAGGCCTGTACAGTATGTAGGTCAGACTCAGCACTGTGGACCCTCTCATGGGTCTTGACTGGATTAGAGCTGACGTGGAGAGTCCTGTAAGTAGGTCAGGCTGAGCAATATGAACCTTTTTGTGGGTCTAGTTAAGACAAATACTATTTGTCCACCACATGAATGTATGCCAACCAAGTCCATAAGAAAGACAAATTGAAAGTGAAATAAATTGTATATTATAGGTAAGTGAAAGGCAAGGCTGAGCAAAGCCTGGTGCCAATGATCAGAGAGGAGGAGGCTGTGAAGCCAGTTAGGTAGGAGGAGGCTGCAAAGCTGGTAAGGTAGGAGGTGTGGTTTGAAGTGAGTAAACATGACATGCTGCCAGACTTGGATGGGTATGCCAGTATGGGAAGGGGAGAGGTCTGTGAATGAATGGACTTGAAGGCTGAGTGTGCTAGTGCCATGACAGCTGGTATATGAGTGTCACATGTAGGTGTATAAGCATTGATAGGTCAAAGGACAGGAAGGACTGTTTGCCTAGTGCCATAAAGGCTAGGTGGAGCAGTAATAGGTGGTCAGATAAAGCCAGTGACTGGTTAAACATAAGAAAAATATGAAACTGCTCCCGCTGCCTGGAGCCATAATGCCCACTGTAACAGCTCAGTCCTCTGCCATAGGAAAAACAAAGCAGCCACAGACATGACACCATGACATCAAGCAGCTAATTAATAGGTTAAATAAGGAATGGCAGCAGCTGCAGCAAAGCTGACATGCCTTGGAGTAAATTAACTAGCAGGCCAGAGTTTAGGAAAGATAAGGAATGGCAATGCTCTGAAAACAACAGCAATAGCTTGGTATAATTGCATGTAAGCAGGTTGAATCCTATGGAGAGTATATAGAGATGCTAGAGACTCAGGTTTGAGACCCACCAAGTCAGTGACATAGAAGGTAGGTATGTAGGCAGTGAGAAGCTGTGATGCCAGTGATTGAAGCCATGAGATTGGAAAGCTGGTGACTGAGATTTAGAATAATTGAATTGATGAGGTTTAGCAGATGACTGCTATGGTTTCAGCAGGAATAGTGAATTGAATGAGAGGCATGATACCATAAATGCCTTTAAGGCAGAGTTAGGACATTGTAGGGCTGTAAAATGGGAGTAGTTGTTAGCTAGGCAGCGGAGTCATGAACCAGCTGTAATCAATTAATTGGAGCAGAAGGCAGCAAACTGCAGAGTGAGCCGAAACATACAATAACAAGTGCAGGAAAACTGAGTTTTGGTAGGACCCTGAAACACAAGTAGATGAACACAGAGCAAAGGACAACAAGATATTAGGAAAACTAAAAACCCCAAAGGAAATGCAAGAGAAAACACAGACACAAGAGAACAGAAAAACAAGCACACAAGGAAGCACATAGCAGAGCCGGAAGCACAATAATACAAACCAGAAGAAGGAGAAAACAAACAACAGAAGTCCATCACAAATCAAGCAAAGTTCAAACACGGCCGGGGGGGGGGGAAGGCCCCAGCAGACTCCAGGAGAAAAGATAGATTGACAAAGCCTCCGCCGGCAAAGAGAAAATGTTCATGTGAATAATGAGGGGAGAGGACCTTGAAGAGGCCAAATGGGCGCATGGCCAGTTTCACCACCACCTTGAACTACAGGCTTTAGCCTTTCAATTATATTCAATTTGGTTCAGTTAGGCAGAAAGCAGTGCTGGCTAACAGCTGTCTCTTATAGTAAATGCAGTTCATAATGGTATCTAAGTAAATCACATCTAAGTAATAAGGCAAAAAGAAAATACACATAGTACAGTACTTCCTAACTATACATGCAACAATTGCTAACTAATGCTAACTAATGACATCACAGTAGTCCAAGTGAAGAACTGTAGGTCAGACAGGTCTACATATGTACCACATGCTGACTAAGTATAGGATTATGGGGATGGCCTGGGCCAACATATTCCCTCCCTTGCTCCCTGCTCAACTGGCAACACAATATAGTGAGTAAGGATAGAATGGGCAGTAAATGGTACAAATAATACTAAAAGTTAAAATTATCCTTAAAATGATTAAAAGGCTTGATATTAAAATATTGAGCAATGATTGAGGTAAATTTAAATGTATATTACCATTATGTCTTTAAATGATGTGAAATCTGATATATTTGTAAGGATTTAAGATTTAGGGTGTATGTGTTGATATGCACAGTAAAACTGGTTAAAACTGATGTACAGCATACAGATAGGGTCACTGTGGATTTGGTACAGGGATAATCACAGGTGGACCAACAATGGTTTGTTTATAAGGTACAAAACAGAAGCCAGGGATGTCAGCACCAGAATTGATATATGTAAAAGAAAAGCTTTTGATGTTAGTTACAACACATTATTGTTTGCAAGAAAATGTGCAGATGCTTTTTATAACATAACATAACATAACATAACATAACATAACATAACATAACATAACATAACATAACATAACATAACACTGTACATTTTACTGTATGTTAGCATGACTTGAGCAAGATGTCAATTTGAGAGTGGATAAGGCAGGTGATGGAGGCGTTGGTTATTTGGCTGATGAGGTATAGCTGACGTTTTTCTTGATTGAAGAATCTGTAACATTGACAATGTCTTTTGCAAACAGGTCATTATTAAATGTATATGATCAGTCCATAAAGTTCAGATGAGTAACCACAAATTGGCGTAGTTACATGAAGAATGTCACATTTTCACAAAGAATTGTAACCCCATTAGGCACATGGAGCTACCCAAACATTTAGTGGATGAAACACCAGCAAAAGGAGGCAACTTGATTTTTAATCTGTAGATAATGCCTTGGGGCAAAGATTTGAAAATGTCCATGTTGTTGGCTGTTGGTGGGCCTGATGGCTGGATTAGTTTGGTTGCATTAGTTGTTGCAGAGGCCTTGGCAGGAAGTGTATTAACATATTGTTCATTGACTCCTTCAATGAAGCAGCCATACACACTGCCGTAGCTTTTTTGTGAAAACATACCTGAACAAGTATTGATAATCTTCTTGTTAGGAAACACAGTCTGTATGAGGCAACAGCCAGGCTTGGAAAACACCAGCAGTGGAGAAAGGTTGATGTGTTGCTTGTAGATGTCACATGTGCCAGTCTGTTGAAACCTGAAAATTTCTTTTTAAACACTAATAAAAACACATTTATGAAGCACACATAGCTTTTTGGAATGGAACAGTGGTGAGTTTATAGCAATGTCCTTGATTATGGTGTGGTGTGTAATAACCTAAATTTCTGGTAGTTGTGAGGGGAAAAGTGATGGCATCGGCCACGCACTTGGGTGCACAGGCCAAGGTCCAATAATGAGGGCAATACAATTTGGCCATCTGTGAGTTTATAACAATGTCAGGGATACATCCTGCTTCTAGGTAGGCAGGTGGGTAGGTAGGTAAAACTTTTATTTTTATACAGGGTAGTGTCATTTGGGTTGAAACCCAATTTACAAGACAGTCCTGTTTTTATGTTACAAAAGACACATACAGAAAAATACACTATTAACACTGTCTTATCAAAAACACAAACCTAAAATTTGACAATACTGTATGCAAGACTATAGTTTCCACATTTACATAGTACAATCAATGAAGTTATGGTGGCAGACCACAGACTTTGAAAACTTCAGTCAGAGGTATTAAAGTGCTATGATCTAACTACATATATATCTAAATTGACTTAGATCATTTATCTCCTGAATAAATAAACCTAATGATGGTGACGTGCGAGATGAATATGGCAGGATGTTTCAATATTTAGATGCCTGATAATTTAATGTCCATACCTCATGTTTATTTTGAATTTTGAGAGTATGAAGTTTTTCAGCATGGACTGTTCACTTAGTTTTATGAATCATCCTTTGTTTATTAAACAATGTAATATTTATATAATGGTTTGGATAAAAACATTATATTTATATATTAATTTTTGCCATAATCTAATACAATTGATATCCAGAGACTGCCATTGTAATTGAGATAATACACAATGGTGAGTTCTAAGCTTACTTTGTAATACATACCTTGCCAATTTGTAATGTACCCTTTCTAATCTATTAATTTATTGTCTATTTGCTGTACGACATACCAGTTCACCATACGTTAACACAGGCATAATTAATTGCTCTGCCACAGTTTTTTGGGCATTGTTTCCCAAACATTTTGTTGTTCTGCACAAAGCTCCTATTCTTCTATTTACCCTGTCTATTAATGTGTTCACATGTACACCAAAAGACATTTGAGTATCAAAAACAACTCCCAGATAACAATACTGATCCACCTGCTCTAAAATTTCTTTATTATCTATTTTTACTTGAATTATTCCTCTTTGTTTAGGTACAAAGTGTAATAGCTTAGTTTTCATTGTGTTCCTAATTAGGCCCAACCTGATGAACCACTCCCTCATATTATTAAAATCAATCTGCAGTTTATGTTGTAATTCTTGAATACTGGAGCCAGATGTAATAAGGGCAATATCAACGTCATACAGTCTCACCTGCGAATTACTCACTACTTGAGGCAAACTGTTGTTGAATAATAAAAATAACAGGGGTCCTAAAAGGGACTCCTGAGGTATGCCCCTTTTATAGCTCTACTAGCTTACATACTTCCTGAGTCTAAAACTCTTTGAAAGCACCCACTAAGGTAAGACTATAGACAATACCAGGGTCCATCTGTAATACCCATAAGTTCAGCAATTTGCAAAAGGAGGGAATGGTTCACCAGGTCAAAGGCCTTCAATAAGTCCACAAAGATTGTTGCTGTTTCCAAACCAGAATGTAATGATGTATTAATCAAATTATTATATTCTACAAGTGCCGTAGCAGTTGAATGCACTTTTTGAAACCCTGACTGATGTGGCGTAATTATATTTGTCCATATATTCCATAATTTGTGTATGAACATGCCGTTCCAAGCATTTAGACAAGATAGACAGGATAACTATTGGTCTATAATTATTGATTTCTGATGCTGCCCCTCCCCTTTAAAGATAGGGATTACTTTAATTTCTTTCCAAACTTGTGAAAAGATGCCTTCTTGTAAGCTCCAGTTAAATATTTGTGTTATGACTGGGGCAATTTAATATACAGCTAGTCTCAAGAACCTTCCCTCCAATCCATCACTTCCTACAGACTTATGAATATTCAAACTTCTCAGGCCTTTACAAACATCAGTTATACTCAATAACATAAATCTAAAGGGGGGTCTCGAAAAAGGTTGTGACAGTAATTAAAACATAGTTTCCCTACCTATGTGCTGCTATCTGGCCTTAATCTAGGCCTGTGCTAGCAAATGAAAGTGCAATATAACATGTTATACACCGTGAACCTTTATTTTATGGCTAAGCCATTAATATCGTGTAGCATGTGCTTTCAGAAACATTTTCAGCTTATGAAAATTACTAATGTGTTTATATTAATTTGTTGTATATTCACCCCCCCCCCCCATTATGGATTTACACACCGGGTTTAATTAAATCTGATACTGTCCACCTCAGGCCTGTTACACTCAGATCCCATTTAAGGCATTTAGGTAGCCATCCCTGGAGGTGGAGCAGTTTCCTATCAACTTCAGGGTCTTTGAGCTTATACTTGATAAGCTGCAACACTATTTAATTAATATAATAGCATGAAACGTAAACATTTTTGCAATATAATAATGACCATATTAGTCATATTGCAGAAAATGCATTTAAAACAATACAAACATGCATAAATGGAACATTTGTCATTTAGAGTCCAGGAACTGAACTTGTCAGTTTGGTAGCTGCACCTGGTTTCAACTTAGGACAATGTGAAGGTTGTGGTGGAAAAGCAGTGTTTTTTAAAATATGTGGAAACAGTTGTGTTGGGCACAGTAGTGGGATGAGTTGCAGAGGATAGGTATACAGTTATGTTCATGGAACCACACAGTGTTTAAGAAGTTGCATTTTGATTTCAAAAGTCCAAGTCCTTTGGTCTGGTTGAAATATGTTTTTTTTATTAAAAGAGAATTATTTCAGTATTCCATCAATCTGTCTTTGTGGATTGGAGAAGAGCCTGGCCTGGCTGTTACTTTTTAACCAGGCATAATATTTAGGATCTGCTGGGCCTTTCCAGAATACGGCATTTGGAACCATTGATAAATTAAGTGGTGCTCATCTAGGCCTAGAAAAGTGGATATTTTGGGCTCAGCTATCAGTGTACCTCTGTCTTTTACCCAGTCGAAGTATTCTACATTGTTCTGAAAGACAAAAAAAAAAAAAAAAGAAACTGATGAAGGCACAATGCCCTCCCCCCCCCAGCTCAGTGGATTATTTATTGAGAGCCCAGGGCCATTGCACCAGGCCTGAGCCAGTTGGCATGGAGCCACCTGTTAAAAGGTTTTGTGTGGTTTGGCAACTGCACTCAATAAACAGAGGTGCTGAGCTGGTTTACAATGTTAAGGTATATTTTGGACTTTGTTGGGCCTTGCCCAAACTTTGAGATGCAAATTTGTGAGTTCCCATCAGATCTACCTGCAACATTTTTGCATAGC
This sequence comes from Neoceratodus forsteri, assembly GCA_016271365.2. Classification (NCBI taxonomy): domain Eukaryota; kingdom Metazoa; phylum Chordata; order Ceratodontiformes; family Ceratodontidae; genus Neoceratodus; species Neoceratodus forsteri. The sequence goes on along the minus strand of CM028132.1, from coordinate 227,113,030 downwards.
TGTCAGATGACACTCTATTCACAGTAGGTGTGTGGTTATTTAACCACAAGTGTTTGGGCAATGTTGTTTGCCAACCAGTTATCACTTTAAAGGGTGTATGTTAAATGGATACTGATGGAGTTAACTCTGATTGCCATTAGGAGTAAGGGCAACAAAGTATTCCAAATACTTTTTCAATTTTACCAACATTACATTCAAATTGGCCTACTGTTTTTTATACATAGAAACAAAGAAACATAGAATTTGATAGCAGATAAGGACCGCCTGGCCCACCTAGTCCACCCAATTTCTACCTACATCCATCCCTAGCTGAAATTGTTTGGGGCTCTTTGGAGATGGGGGTCTTTCCTGATCCCCTCAAGGAGGTGGTCATCTGACCACTCCTTAAAAAATTCTCCTTAGATACAAATCAATTAATTAACTACAGGTCTATCTCTAACCTGCCTTTTGATGGCAAGGTTACTGAAAGGGTGGTGGCATCACAACTGGAGGATTACTTGGGATCTCATGGTATCTATGAGGCTCTCCAGTCAGGATTTAGGAAGAGACACAGTACGGAGACCACCCTCGTCCAGTTATTGAATGATCTCCTAATAGTGAGAAACTGATAGGCATGTACCATCTTGGTTCTTCTTGATCTCTCAGCAGCATTCAACACTGTGGACCATGGTATACTTTTGGAGCACCTGCACTTTCTTTGTGGACTATCGGGTGTAGTCCTCAAGTGGTTCCAATCTTTCCTCATGGGCAGATCTCAGAGGGTTGTCACAGGAATTTATTCCTTTGACACCCTCCTCTGTCTTGTGGGGTACCACAGTGCTCCATTTTGTCACCCATATTATTCACAGTGGACATGCTGCCATTGGGAGATATCATCAGACAATATGTTTGAGTTTTCACTGCTATGCAGATGATACTCAACTATATTTGTCTTTTCTACCCAGACAGGAGGATGCGATCTCCTTGTTTAACAACTGTCTTGCTGAAATCAAAGACTGGATGAGCATCAGCTGGCTGCGACTGAATCCAGAAAAGACTGAGGTGTTAGTCGTGGACCCTAAATTAGGGTCTGGACAACCATCGGGCTTATGGCTTAATGGTGTCCAGCTGTCCACTTCAGACTGGGTGAGGAACCTTGGCATTATTTTTGACAATGGTTTGACTCTGAAATCTCAGGTGTCGGCCGTTTTCAAGACCTCTTTTTTACCATCTGAGGAATATCGCCTGGGTGAAACACCAGGTTCCCCTGGATGATTTGGCTACTCTGGTCCACGCTTTTGTCACCAACTGCCTTGATTATTGTAATGCCCTCTATCTTGGGCTTCCAGGGGTTGATATTCACTGCTTGCAGCTACTGCAGAATGCTGCAACCAGGTTTTTGACTGGCACATCTAGGGCCTGTCATATTACACCTGTGCTGTGTGAACTGCACTGGCTGACTGTTCAGTTGCGAATCACCTTCAGGGTTGGTTTGCTAACCTTTAAAGCCCTACACTGACAGGGACCTGGCTACCTGAAAGATCTTCTAACTCCCTACAGCCCTCTCCATCCTCTCCAATCTGCCAATGAGAGATTGCTAGAGATTCCCAGGGTGCATTTGAAAACCTCTGGCGCCTGATCCTTTTCGCATGCGGTGCCTACCCTGTGGAATTCTCTACCTCGTCTGTTATGAGAATGCCTGACTGTCAAAAGTTTTTAAACTGAAATAAAAACCTATCTTTTTCATCAAGCATTTTCTGATAGCCTTAGTCAACTCTCTTAGAATTTAATGATTTATAACTTATTTATTTGAAGTAATTTTACTTTTATATCTATGTGTACTTATCTTATCTATTTAATTTTGTGTTTTATTGCTGTGTTGTACAGTGTCTTGGAACTTGAAAGGCACTTTATCAATAAAACTTACCTACCTACCTTACCTACAGTATAAGCTCCAGATCCTACTTTATCCGCAGCCTACCATCTCCGTTCCGCCCCTAGTGTTGCCTTCTGCCGGTCCCAAGCATTCTTGAATTTGTCTACCTCTGTTGCTCCCATAACATTCTTAGGGAGGCTGTTCCATGCATCCGCTACCCTTTCTGTGAAAAAATACTTCCTCACGTTGCCCCTGAGTCTTCCCCTCCAGCCTTATATTGTGACCCCTTGTTCTTGCACTTCTTCATTTCAGAAATATGCTGCTCTCTTGAACTCTATTGATCCCACTGAGGTATTTGAATGTCTCTCTCATATCCCCCTGCCTCCTTTCCTCCAGTGTATACATATTGAGTTCCCTCAGTTTCTCCTCGTATGGTTTCTGGTGTAGCCCCCACACCATTTTTGTTGTCCTTCTCTGGACTACCTCCACCCTGTCAATGTTCTTTTGGATATGAGGTCTCCAGAACTACACACAGTACTCCAGATGAGGCCTCACCAACTGCCTGTAGAGCAGAATCACCACCTCCCATTCTCAACTGGTGATACCTTTCCCTATGCACCCCAGCATCCCCTTGGCTTAACTCACTGCCTTCTCACATTGTTTGGCTACTTTTAGATCATCTGTTATGACTACCCCATGTCTCTTTCCAGATTGGTTCTTGTTTGTACTTCCCCCACACCTTATATTCCTCCACTGGGTTTTTGATCCCGAAGTGCATGGTTTTGCACTTCTTGGCATTGAATCCAAGCTGATACACTCTTGATCGCTCCTCATCTTCTCCACTCACTGGAGTGTCAACCCTATTGCAGATCTTTGTGTCATCTACAAAGAGGCATAGCTTTCCTTCTAGTCCTTCTGCAATGTCGCTAATAAAGACATTAAGGAGGACTGGCCCCAGTTCTGAACCCTGTGGCACCCCACTGGTTACTCCCCTTTCTTCAGATTGAACTCCATTTGCCAACCCCGGTGTGTTTTGTTTATTTAATTTATTGAAATGTTTCACCAGGAAGGCACTCCGAACAACAAGTTGCTCATCTCCCGGTGCGACCTGGGGTGGTGGGTGGGGTGCCTTACAATTGGATGAAGAATTAGACATACAGTTTAACATTTAACATATCCAAGAAATTAAACATTCAATTACATTTGACACAACACATACTGTACCCTTAAAAAAAAGCAATTATTGAATGAGGTCAGTGAGGTGTGTCCTATTGCTAAGTTAATTTCTGATCCAGTTTACCGGCTTGTGACCAGCTCCCAGCCAGTCCAACTTGTTTACTAGCCTCTTGTGCAGGATCATGTCAAATGCCTTTTTAAAATCTAGATAGGCCATGTCCACCTCCCCTCCCTGATCTACTACCCATGTCACTCATTCAAACAAATCTATCAGATTCATTTGACAAGACCTTCCTGTTGTGAATCCAAGTTGTCTCGGGTCCAGTGCCCCACTGGCTTCTAGATATTCCACAATCCTTTCCTTTAAAAGTGATTCCATCATCTTTCCCACTACTGAGGTCAAACTGACTGGTCTATAGTTTCCCACTTTTATCTTGCTTCCACTTTTGTGAAGGGGTATCACGTTTCTCCCTCCTCCAGTCCTCTGGTACTACTCCCTCCTCCAATGATGTGTTGAATAGGTCTGTCAGTGGTGTCAGTAGCACCTTTCTGAGTTCTTTTAGTATTCTGGGATGTATCCCATTGAGCCCCATCAGTTGTCCACCTTCAGTTTCAAGAGTTCCTTAAGAACTCTCTCTTCTGTGAATGGTCTATTGTCTACTCCTCTTCCCTGTGTGTGTGTGTCTATTGGATAATTCCAGTCCTTCTCCCTCCCCTTCTTTCAAGAATACTGAGCAAAAGTGTTTGTTCAGTACCTCAGTTTTTTCCAGGTCCCCTTCTGTCCACTCCCCCTCTCCTTTACTTAGCCTCACTAGTCTTCCCTTGGCCTTTATCCTTGACCTTTATTCTTTCTCTTATGTTCCTGAAAAAGATGTCATCACCTCCTTCATTGTTGGGGCTATCTTTTCCTCTGTGCCTTTGCACATCTGACTGCTTTTCCCACCTCCCTCTGCTTAGTCTGAAACAGTTCCCTGTCTTCCTCCCTTTGTGTTTCCTTGTATGTTCTGAATGCCAGTTTTTTCTCTTTAACCATCCTGTGACTTCTTCTGAAAAACCTAATTTTATTTATTTTATTTAACTTTTGTTTACCAGCTAAGTGCCATGAGAAAAGGCCCTTTTTCAGGCATGACCCAAGAGCAAAAACAAACTAGATGTTATCTTGATACAATTAAGTTCAAAGACATTAAAATAATACATTACAAATACAGCACTACAACCATCATCTAAAACAATAACTTTGTACTAGATTTAAATAATAATGCTTCCGCAGAGATTTAAAAACAGCATGACTTTTATCTTATAAAATAATCATTGGTAAATTATTCTAGTGTTTTGCAGCTATGACAGAAAATGCATGGTCCCCCATCTTAGTCTTTATTTTCGGGTTCACTAATTTGGTAATTGTACATGATCTTAATAACCTTTCATCTGTCATAGTCTAACCAAACAAATATAGCGGGGGAGTCAACCTTTTGTCTCAAAACATTGTCTATCAAACAATTCAAATTATAAATAGTACTTAACCTTAGTGGAAGCCAACCAGTTTGTTGATACAGTAAACAAAGATGAGTTTGATAGGGTGCTTTAAATGCAGATCTACATACACCATGAAACGTAATAGTCAGAAGTATCAAATCTGCCTTAGTAAGATTTGAAAAAAGAAAATAATTATAGTTCATAATCACTAAAGGTACACTCCTGGCAATAGATGTTCTAGCCTGTATAGTTAAGTTGGTTTGTAATTTAAATAATACTACTAGTTTCTGGTTTATCTGTCTGCTGGTTAGTTTAATGTGTCTAAAAAAAGTTAAACTAGGGTCCAGCATTATACTCAAATGTTTAAATTGTGTTACTTGTTTTAGTACAACACTAGAGGAATCAGTTATGTTTAAAAGTGGATTGTTTGCAAATTGTGGGTTCGATACAAAAAGCATCCTTTTTTTTTTGCTATTAAACAGCAAATGTAACCAGACATTCAGTTAAAAAAATAAATCAGCGTTCAGAGATTGGTTCAAAATCACTTTGGAAGGGGAGCTACAATATAATATGATGTCATCTGCACACATTAGCACATTTGTACTCATCGTAAGTAGGGGCAACTCATCCATAAATAGAGAAAACAAAAGTGGCCCCAGGATAGATCCCTGGGGCAGACCTAACTCCATTAATTTACTATCAGATAGAACTCCACCATAGGTAACCCTCAGTGTCCTATCTGACAAGTAACTTCCGAACCATTCACATAAAGATTCAGTTAGTCCAAGGCTCTCCAGCCTCCCAAGCAGCAGGGAATGATTTACCAGGTCAAATGCCTTGGACAGGTCCATGAACACAGCACCAGTGAGCTCACTCCTATCCATCACTCCACTGTTGTGGTCCATGAACCTGGCCAAGGCAATGCCTGTGCCATGATACTTGCGAAAGTCATGCTGCTTGGGAGACCAGAGACCGCCGGTCTGTAAATAGTCAGTAAACTGCAGGTTTACAATTTTCTCCAGCAACTTACCCAACAGAGGTAACAGAGGTATTGGCCTGCAATTATCCATATCATTAAACTCCCCACCTTGTAAATTGGTTTGATTATAGTTTCTTTCCATGCACTAGAAAATTGGCTTGTAATCAATTATAGATTAAAGAGTTTTGTTAACGGCCTGAAAATATACAAAGCTACCATTTTAAGAAATCTTGGCTCCAAACAGCATCCAACTGCCAAAGCTCTTAGAAGCAGAAATTTGATTCAGGAGCTTTTAACACTTGCTATGTTTTGAACATATGAAAGTAAAATGTTGGATTTAGAGCTCTATTCATGTTAATCTGATAACCCTTTTTAATATCAATAGAGTTAAAATTATTTGGTAAACTTAGTTAGGTCTGTAGTTTTATTTTGTTTACTGTAAATAATTTACCAATTTCCAAGGGATCTTTTATTGTGTTACCATTATTATAGAAAATATCTTCAGTTTGCTTGATTTTGGGTACTGTCAAAGATGTTATAGATTGACAAAACCTTCAAGAATTCCCCAGCTCTTTATTTTGTTGATTTTTATGGTAATCTTATTTTTGTTGCCTAAGTTTGATCTTAACATTAATTCCTCAACCTCCTATAATTATTCAAATCAGATTCCCTATCTGAAGATTTGTAGTATTTCCAGGCATTATCATGCCTTTTCATTAAAACACCCTCTGTTTAATTTTTGGATAATATTTGTCTTGAAGCTCCTGAAGAGATATGGTAAAATAATCTACCGCAGCATCCACCTCTGGAATTGCTTCCAGAAAAGACCAATCTATTAGTTCTAAATCTCTCAGTAATCCCTCAGGAATACCATTGTCCCTGGATCCCCACCCAGGAATAAATCAGGCCACTACTTGTTAAAGTTGGATGCTCACTGGCAATATTTATTTATAACAAAGGCACAGTTTATTCATACATTTCATCCGCTTTTAACCAATTCCAATATTTACAGTTTGTACATAACAGTCCCCATATCAACATCTAGGACATACAGTCCCATCTTCTCTCCCATGTGGTCTCTTCTTCAAGCTCTGCCCTTCTTCAGCCATTTCTTCTTGGGGTCCAGACACTGTGATCTGGCCCCCCTTTATTGCCATAACTGGGTACCACCTTATCCGGACCACTTCCCCCCACCAGGTGTGGACACGGTGATCTACCCACTAGTTCTATGTCCCTCCCCCCTTCCCGTTACTCCCCTGCCTGGGTTCCTTTGTCCTCAGCATGTGGTGCCTACCCCTCCCCCCCTAACTGCCTCCCTTTTCCCTCTTACTCCCACTCCTTCTCTTCTCCTTCCCTTTCCTGTTCTCCCTTGTCTCAAATCCTGCCGGCACGGCTCCACCTAGCACCCCAGCCCTTGGACACCCATACTGTGGCCTTTCCCAGCCCTTGCTAGGCCCCCTTCGAAGCACTACCACTCGTGCCCCTACTGTGCCAGTGCCTACTCCCTGTGTCATTCCTCCTTCTTGCAGGGAGGGTGGGTGGGAACATTCTGACAGAAGAGGAGCTAGCTGTGGGCTACTTGCCTTTAAATAGCCCTTTAGGACCCCAACTCAGGACCCCCCTTGGCCCCTTCCCTTGGCCAATAGCCAGCAAGCCTCAGGACCTGGTGGTATGACACCTTAGTGATGTCATGCCTCCTCCACTTTATCCTGCAGACCCCCCTCCTCCTCCCCCCTCCCTCACTTCCCCTCTTTTACTCTCATTCCTGGCTGGTTCCCAGGGCAACCTGGCCTGCCTTTTAATGGCAAGCCCCATTGTCACTGGATCCCCAACCAGAAATAAATCAGGCCACTGCTTGTTAAAGTTGGATGCTCACTGGCAATATTTATTTATAACAAAGGCACAGTTAATTCATACATTTCATCCACTTTTAACCAATTATAATATTTACAGTTTGACCATAACAGTCCCCATATTAACATCTAGGACATACAGTCCCATCTTCACTCCCATGTGGTCTCTTCTTCTAGCTCTGCTCTTCTTCAGTCATTTCTTCTTGGGGTCTAGACACCACAATCTGGACCCCCCTTTATTGCCATAACCGGGTACCACCTTACCTGGACCACTTCCCCCCACCAAGTGTGGACACTGCGATCCACCCCCTAGCTCTATGTCCCTCCCCCCAGTTCCTTCCCCACCTGGGTTCCTTTGTCCCCAGCACGTGGTGCCTACCCCTCCCCTCTAGCTGCCCCTTTCCCTCTTGCTCCCAATCCTTCCACTGTCCCATCTCCCACTTGCGATGGAAGATGGGTCTCCTCCCTTGCAGGTTAGCCCCTCAGCCCTTTTCGATTAATGTCCCCAACTAGGTCACCGAAGGGGCTAAGGAACAGGCACATGCCAAACTTGGTCAGGTGAACCCCGTTCCCCCGGTACACTGCCTCCTGTTCGTACGAGATGTTCCTATGCTGTATTTGCACTCCCCCATCTCGACCACTGCCCTGGCAACCTTCCTGTTCAAATGCTTCCATGCCACCTCTATTGCCTTTGGTCCTTTCTCTCCTTTCCATACCCTCCGTGAGGCGATCTCTGACCAACCTATGACCGCCCTTGGCCACCAGCTCTTCACCTTCTCCAGATCTGCTATAATGTCCTTTGTTAGGGACCCCAAGTCGTTGTCCACCATGTGTATGATGGCCCAATCCAGTCAGCCCCATTGTTCCCACAGCTCCTCCAGCAGTGGTAGCAATTGTGGCCACCTCATGCCTCTCAGGCCCCTCCATCACACACTGGTATGCTCCATTCCTGGGCGCAACTGTGTCCCTATCCTTGTTGCAGCTGCAAACCTCTCCACCCAATATATGAATGAGTGCCACACGGTCCAGACTTGTTACTTGGAACCTGCTGCAGGGAGAGGAAAAAGGGGACCCATTAGTCAATGTTAATGCCTCACATATCTCTTGCAACAGTTTGACCTCCATCTCCCTACTTGCTTGATCCCGGCTTCCCTTGCCCCAGCTGCTGCCACTTCTGTTGCCGCCCTAATCCAGCAGGAATGGGGGGAGAACTCTTGGGGTTCTCTCCTGCAAACTCCACTGCCTTTTGTAACACTGCCCCTACTTGATACCCCATCATCAGTGAGCCATTCCCATGCACGGACCAGGCTCCCTTCATGCATCCCCGCACCCTACTGTACTCCGTCATGGCCTGGACGCACACGTTCCCCTCTCTGTTTGCCTGCATATCTCTACTGTTGCACCCTCCCCTTCTAGTCTGTCTTGGACCTATGGAGCTGGATGCTGACCCTATCCTCTTCCAACTTGACCCTGAAATCCTGCAGGCCCATCCCACCTGCCACTTTCCTGCATGCCACCATTTCCCCAATCCAAAATGCCCCTTTCGCCATGACCGTGAATATGGCCTGGAACAAACCTTGTTTGCTGATTGACAGACCTTGTCCAGGGCCTATACCACCTTCAGTAGCAGGGGGCCCATTATGGGTCTCCTCCCATCCTGCCTCCCCCCTTATCTCCTACACCACCCCATGACCCACCGCTTAATGGCCCAGCTGTTTGTGGTGTCTCCCCATCCCCACTCCTGGCAAGCCCCGCTGATACCTGCCAGCTGCACTCCCTTGGTGGTGTAGGCCACCCCTTCTTCCCACTTTCCCATGATATATCTCATGACCTGCTCCTCCCTCACTGGCTCCTCTGTTTCCCAGTCTCTATGTGCCCAAAAAGCCTGGAAGCTCTCCCATGCCCCTTCGTTGGCCTTCTAAGTGTTGGCCACCCATGAACTCCTATACAATGCACTGGCTGTTCTCCTCCAATCTCCCACATTCAATCTAGTACCCTGGTCTGGGTAGGGGAGGCCTAGGGTGCCAGCTCCCAGAATCAGTCTATCTGCAAATGAGAAAGACAGTCAGCCACCTCATTCCAAATTCCCTCAATGTGCTGCGCCCTAAATGACAGGTTCAGGCACAGCCCCAACAATACCAGCCTCCTCAGCACCCGGCCTGTAGACTCTGTCTGGCCACTATGTCTGTTAATCACCTCTACCACCCCCTTGTTGTCACACCAGAAGGCGATGCAATGCTCTGTCATTCGCTCACCCTAAATCTCCAAAGCCACCCATATGGGGAATATCTCTTGAAATGTGATGCCTTAGTCCATCCCCACTCCTTCCACTGCTCTGGCCATGCCTCTGCAATCCATTCCCCTTGGAAGTGGGATATCAACTCAAACCCCCCCGCTGCATCCATATACAGCTCGAGGTCCATGTTCCATGCCCACTCATCCTGCCAAAACATCACCCCATTGTAGGACTCCAAGAAAACCTCCCACACCTGTAGGTCCTCCATCACCCCTCTACTGATGTCCACCCAGTAGTGAGGCTGCTTGGTCTTGCCTGTGACCCTGCCCAGCCATCTTGTAAAGGCCCTGCCTGGGCTTATGGCCTTGAAGCAAAATTAAGGTGCCCCAGTAGTTGCTGAACCATTACCAGTGGCACCCTCCCCCCCCACCAGTGCCAGCAGCCCCCTCAGGCAGGACACTTTGTCACCCAGCAAGCAAAAACATTGCAAGTCTGTGTCTATTTTGATCCCCAGGAATTCTAGACTGCAGGCTGGTCCCTCCATCTTCCCTGCCTCTAAGGGTATCCTGATAACCCCGCACATCTCCTGGAAGTCCTGTAGCATCTGCTGAGCCCCGGCCCGGCTGTCGCCTATCAATAGGAAGTCATCCAGGTAGTGTACCACCCTTTTGTGTCCGAAATGTGCCCCGAACACCCACTGCACCCATGAACTGAATGTCTCAAATGTTGAGCATGACACGGACAACCCCATGGGCATGGCTTTGTCGAAGTACAGGCCACCCTCGAACTGGAAATCCAGCAGGTCCCAATCTTCTGGCTGAACCAGTAGCAGCCAGAAAGCTGACTCGATGTCTGTCTTTGCCAGCCAAGCCCCTTCCACTGCTCGTATTAACTCTACCGCTTGATGCAGGGATGAATACGAGACCATGCTCAGTGCCTCCGGGATCCCTGCATTCACCCACCCCCCCCATCAGGGTATGACAAATGGTGAATAAGCCGGAATTCCCCAGCCTGTTTTTTGGGCACCACCCCCAAAGGGGACACCCAGATGTGCTTGCAAGGTGGTCCGGCCAGTGGACCCTCCACCCTGCCTGCTCGGACTTCCTTCCCGATCTTCCTTCTCACCACCTCCTCTTTGCCCCTCACTGAGCCGAAATTTTTGGCCCGCATCCCCACCCATGAACCCTTAGAACCCAATGGAAAACCCTCACTAAAACCCATCCTTAGCTGTTCTGCTCCCCCTTTTCTTGGAGTAGCCCTCCGTTCGGGCCTCCACCATGTCCAACTTAATGGGGGTGCAGGCCAGGGGGTATCCCCAATGTCCTTCCCTCACGCTTGTCTGAGTTTCTCCTGAAACGGGGGCATGTCCGCCTCTCCCTGGGCCTCCACATCCCCTCCCTACCCCCCTCACCCGCCCTAAAAGGGATACTCCAGTGGCTTGTCAGCTGCCTGCCTGGCTGTCCCCGTCTGCAGCCATGGCAGAGGTGACCCCCCTGCACCGCACACAGGTGTGCCAAAACTTGCAACTTGGCCAGGTGCATGTCACCCTGTTTTACACCCAGCATGCCTTGGCCCCTGGGATTGGAGCTATCCTCTTCCCTTGTTCTGTCCCTTGCCTCCCCCTCCGTACCGGACAGTGTCCTGACCCACAGCACAGCATGGGTAGTGTCCCATCTCAGGTCACTCTTCGCCACCATCTGATGCTGGAATGCCTCATCATATTTTAGCCATCCGAACCCAAACTTCACCCAGTATGCATCCCAAATAATTGCCATTTATGTCAGCAGTGAGATTGTAAGGTCCAGCTGCTTCTCCAGTACCAGCGTGCAGTAGATTATAAAACCTGACTGCCACGTTTCTATGCTCTTCCACTTAAAGTGGGCTTCTTCTGCCTTGTATCCTACCCCAGCCAATGCCACCGCCATCTCTGACTTGCCCACCGACTCTCTCTGTTCATACTTTTTTATGGTCTCCTTGTCTACCAGCCCAAAAATGTCGACATACTCACCCTTCCATATCTTCTCCTTGATTGAGGCCGGGACGTGGTCACCCAGGGTGAAGCCAGGTGGCCAGTCATATAGTTTCCCCCCGTCCAATGTTCCCACGCCCTCCGCCCCTGGCTTGTCCCCATCCTTAATGGCTTTCAGGGCCCACTCCAGCTTCAAAACCCCATCCTCCCCCATGCCCCCAACAATCCTTCCACATACTCTTTTAAGTGTGCCTCGTTGTTCATGTCCACTCCATCCTTACCCCCATCTGGTAAGGGTCCTTCCGGACCTGACATGGGCTTGCTGCCCCCTCCGGGTGCCACGGGTGGGCTGAGCCTTGTCCACTTTTTGGTCTCTTGGTTCCCTTCCCGGTGCCGGGCCTCTCATCTCTCTCCTTCCTTTTCCTCTGGGCCTCCTCTTCTGCCTCCCTCCTCTGCACAGCCTCCACCATCTGCTTCATCTGTGCCATCAACTTTGCTGCCTCTGCCAACATGTTCACACTTGACAATGTGGCTCCCTTGGGTGCCATTTTCAATGGGCCTCATCTGCATAATAAAGCATAATTGTCATAGCATTGCCACCAGAAACCTTCCCTCAGCCCCCTTCATGGCCCCGTCTGTTCTGGTGATAGGCCTCACCCTGATTCTGTGGCTCCTGTCCATGGGCCAGCCCCCAGTGACAATGGTTTGCCTCCCTGATCCTTCTTCTTCTTTTTTTTTTTTTTGGACCCCCATCCTGGTCTCATCCTGCTTCCGACTGACTACGCTGCCTGTCCCCAAGATTGCTTCCCGCTCAGCTTACTTGTGTCCTGTCCATTTCTTTTCAGCCCCAAAAGACCCCCCAGCTAGGTCGACCGTCTGGGTCCTTAGTCTCCCTTTGGCTTTATAGTCACGTTGTCTGCCCCCTACTGCCCTACCCCATCCCATCCCCTTGCACCCATGCCTCAGGAGCTGTCTCATGCCTAAACATGGTGGCAACCTTGCGCACAGGACCCCCATGAACCTTGCTCCACTTTCAGGCCTCAGAGGTAGGTCCCCGTTCCTCTTGCCTCGTGTTCTCCATATGCCCCATCAGTTGGCTGCATCACGGCCCCCCCACCCTTCTTTTTTTTTTTTTGGCTTCCCTTTGTGGGCTTCATCCATCACCCTATTTCTGGGAAGCCACACTGCGATCCATGGGCCCCTTGGCCCATGTCCAACATGACAACCCTCATAGCCCCAGCATCAAGCCAGCCACCATGTTGTTGCTCCTTTGCTCCCTGCACCATCCTTCGCAACATTGCAGGCCACCATGGCCTGCTGCCCCCAAAACCTGCTATGGCTGCTTAGGCCACCAATCCTGCACCCACGCAGCATTGAGCCCTGTGGCCCTCTGCTCAAACCACCATCTCTTCCAATGCCTAGGCCATCCTCCTCCACTCTGTGGCATCATGAACTCCAGCCCTGCTGCCTACGTAGACTCCGTACTCGGCCACCTAGGCCATCCCCCTACCCCCTGCAGCATGTGCAAACCACAGCCTGCTGCCCAAGCAACCATGCTCTCAGCTGCCTAGGCCATCAAACCTACACCCTTTGGCATTGCTGCCTGAGGTCCACTGCCCCACACTCAATGTACCCCCTCACAGCATTGTGGCCCTGGGCCTGCTGCCCATGAACCTCCCTCTTGGCCACCTAGGACATCAACCTACACCCTCGTGGCATTGCAGCCCTGTGCCTGTTGCACCAAACAACCCTCTTGGTCACCTAGGCCAACAAAAATCCTATGCTCTCATGACGTTGCCACACAACCTGCTGCCCCCAGCCTTCTTGGCCCCTTAGGCTGGCCCCTACCACCATGCAGCCTTAGCCAGCCTCTGCCCATTCCATGGATCCTCGTGAACACTGCTGCCTTCCCTATGCTGTGGCTTCCCCTTCCTTTGCCCACCCCAGTGGTCCCATCACATGGCCCCTTGTGGCCTCCTACACCACCTCTTCCCAGCCAGCTGCTTACTCTGCCCCTCACTGCACTTCACCTTTACTTTCCTCTTTCATTTTTTTTAACCAAACTTTGCGCCTGCTTCTTGGCACCTCTACAGGCTGCGAACTGACCGCCTGCCTTCCTAAACCAACTTGGGCCACCAGGCTGTATACTCCGCCACTCGCTCGCTTCTACCACATTTTTTCCTTTTTTAAGCAAACACCTGGTGTCCATCTCCTGGCACTTCCACTGGCTGCAACAACCCACTGACTGCAGTTAAGCTCTTCCCAAACCTGGGCTAACTGGGGTGGGCTTCGCTTCCAACACATGGTTCTCCACACAAACTACCTATTTCCAATGCTTCCACACAGAGCTACATTTAAAATGCCCACAGCCATTAAATAAACCAGACAATACAGCCACCTGCCACAGTCAATCTCACAATAAAAATCCACTTCCAGCTAGAAGACCTCACTGAATACAGCAAGACCCCAGGCCTTTGTGCCTTACCTCAAGTTTGCAGCGATGTGCTGTAATTCAAGCAAAATTTACAGCAAGAAAGAGGGCTAACTGTGGGCTACTTGCCCTTAAATAGCCCTTTAGGACCTCAACTCAGGATCCCCCTTGGTCCCGCCTCTTGGCCAATAGCCAGCAAACCCCAGGACCTGGTTGTATGGCCCCTTAGTGATGTCATGCCCCCTCCCCTTCCCTTTGTCCTGCAGATCCTGCCCACTCCTCCCCCCCTCCCCCTTTTTTACTCTCATTCCTGACTGGTTCCCAGGACAACCTGGCCTGCCTTTTAATCAAGCCCCATTAGTACATTTTCTAAAGGTTATAGGTCTAGCAGGTGATTTAACTCATTTACACTTCCAGGTACAGAAGATCACTAAATGGTCACTTATTGCATCTGGAAGTGTAGCAGAATTTCTAACTCTTTGAATTGTTTGTAAGTAACCAGTCCAACATTGTATGGTTACTGCTAGCATTATTTAATCTTGTATAGGTATCTATAAATTGTGATAATCCTGCATTTGTAATACTATTTCAGAATCTAGATCTGAGTTCCAATTAATATTGAAGTCCCCATAACCAATATATCACCCCTGTGTTGCAGGGAGTCCAGGTATTGAAAAAATCTTTCAACCCCTGTCTGACTGTTTTGGGGGGGATTATAAATTGTACAGAATTTTAGTTTATAGCAACCACCCAGAGTTGGTTCTGAAAGCAACCTTTTGATATCAGTGCATGAGCTATAGCCTGAAATTACTTCCCCTAATTTCAGATATTCTTTATAGTAAACCAAGATCCCTTCCTCTTTTTCCCCAGCTGATCTTTTCTATAAATCTTGTATCCATTCATTGCATATGAGTTATCTTTATTATGAGGTTTAAGTTGAGTCTCAGTCAGACTAAGTATATCTGGGTCACGCTGGGCTATCCAGGCTTCAATCTCATGTTTTTTTAGAAACTAAGCTCCAGGTATTTAAAAGGGCAAATCTTAACCCATCTAATGTCCAGATATGTCTATTTGGAGCACTAGTATGAGTCATTAGACCTGGATTTGCCTCAATATTCCCAGAAAAAAAAGTAAAATTAGCCAGGCTGAGAATGCGAACATTGAAATAAAGGTTGGTAGTACCTTGGTTACAGGATGCAAATAATTCCCCATATCATAGGCTGCTTTCTTCCTCAAACTACCCAGGCATTTAATGTTGTCTGACATTGTTGTAATTGTTATTAGATTAGAGTGGTAAAAATCATCAGTCAGCCTGCCAGAGACACTGATTTTGTTCCAAACATTCAATGTATGTGATAAACCACAATCAAGTAAATCTAGTCCTAGAAATGGGCAAAAAGTATCATATTCTGACCCCTCATTTTAAATTCTTTTACAAACAATCTGATAACCAGATAGATTACTATCACTATATTAAATATGACACAACTCTCTAAGCTAGAGTTTTTTACTCACAATACTCAGCACCCCAAATTACTGCAGACAACACAGGATTTTACTTTTTCTTCTACAGAGTCACTCATGCTCACACACAGTGCTCGTGCTGAATTGCAGCATGGAGATTTAAAGGCCAGTCTCCCCTCCCACTAATGCATTCTCGTTCAGTGATTGGCTCACTGCTGAGCCCCCTTACAGCTGCAGGCACTTTAAACACCTTAGGCACACACCATCAATCTTCCCAAAATGTATTGTTGACAGAGGGAAAGCAGTTCAGTACTTAAGTAATAGCAGCTTGTCACCTGGCATGGATATAGGATAACACAATTTCAGACAGACTACAAGTCAGGTGCATAAAACATACATATTTGCCTTTATCATTATATTTTCATCAAGTAAAATATACAGAAAGCAAAATGGTAAGTCTGACAATTGCTTAGCTTGGAAAAATGTGCAACAATGGGATCTCCACAAACGTTGGTCAAAAATGCTCCATCAGGGAGTCCTCCTCCTCCTCCAGATCCCATGGATTCTGCTCCACTGATTCTTTCTTGACATCCTCTGAGTCGGACCTCTAGAGTAACTCCTGGCATCTGCGCTCCGCCTCTCTCCAGTGTCAATCAGCCTCCAGCCATCTCCCACTCATCCAGTATCAGGGCCTCCATTTGGCTATCAGGTCCATCTCATCTCATCCATGGTGCCTCTCCCAGGTTGCCATCTCCATAAGGTGCTGTCCTCATCTTAACTGGCACCTTGCACCACTGCCATGTATCCTTGGTACCAGGTCTGGTACCAACTGACTGGACTACCCCTGTTTCCTTGGATGTCCAGAAAGATCCCACCCTGACATCATATGTCACCAGGCATGGATATAGTAAAACAAAATTTCAAGCAGACCACAAATCAGGTAAACCATTAATATAATCTTCTCTGTTTAAAATCACCACTGCAGAGCCTTTATCAGCTTTTTTGATGACAATGTTGTGGTTTGATTTCAGTGTCCCTATAGCTCTCCGTTCCAGTGGAGAAAGGTTATAATGGGTCTGTTTTTGCCTAGTAAGGATCTGACCACTGACTTGTTGGTGGAAACAATTGATGTAATTGTCTAGTTTTTTGTTACGCCCACTTGAGGGGGTAAATTCAGATTCCTTTTTCTTATCCATTACATTATTGCTGTTTACTGTCTTCACTATCAGTGAAGACAGTGCAAGGGAGAGAGAGAGAGAGAGACATCTCCTTAAATCTATGTATCTCCCCACCCACATTATGGTGATGTGGGCGGGTTAGGGTGTATTGTTTGTATGAGAGGCGAGGAGAGAAATTACATTTTATGTCTCTTTTCAGATTCCTTAGACACTTGTGGTACATCAAGTTGTTACATTCTCAGTGTATATTGACATCAGTACATATCAGGCTACATGATCTTAATTCCTTGGGGTTCCTCGACTAGAGTTTTTTTTTGACACTAATATTATCAATTTATATTTAAATTATCATTTATATAGTCCTGAGGTTTTGAAATTTCTTGGGCCTTATATCTAGCTGGAGAGTACAGCTGGGTGACAGGTCCAGCTAGGTTTCACATCACACAGTGTGCACTGATGTTTTAAGACAACTTTACTGGTAAATTCTTGTCTATAATGCAGACATTGAAACTTCATGAGCCCTATAACAATCTTAGTTTGTCTTTAATCTGGGTGGGGTTGCCTTTCAGTAATCACATCCTTATACTAACTGTGACACTCATAGCTTGATTTAGAGGTTATCTGCTTCAGAGTGTTATCTTATGTCAATTAAATTTATATGCAGTAGGATTCTTTGTATGTATGTTCCACTAAGCACGTTTGACCCAGGGTTGCTTCTGGCTGAAGGCAGTATGGTACTGTTAAACTTCTCTGACATCATCTTCTGTTGTTTTTTTTGTTTTTTTAAATGAGTATTTTAAACCAATAGGGGTTTTGTTCTGTTTTTCTCTGCATTATCTCACTGTTATAAGTATTGTATTTTCTAAACAACTGCCATGAGCTTCTGAAGAAGGACTGGTTGGTCCGAAAGCTGGAGCACTTTGTTGTTGTTACATCTATGTTGGTCCATTAAAAGGTATCAAATCATTTGCTTCTGGATCTATTCCTAGATAAGGGGATTGTATTTGGCCAAGAAAACAACATTCTATGATAAAAAAAAAACACATGCAGTTTAAGGCAGTTAAATCATCATATCACCAGGCTTTTAAAATGCACTGTAGTATGGAGTAGCATTTCAAAAGAGTGTATGGTTACAGTGACATGTCATCTCAGTCAGGGAATGCTAACGTATAGCCTGTTTCAATTAGGCACGCCCTAGTTACAGGCCGTTCATTTTTTTTTGTTCCGGAGAAAATCTTTTTACAGAAAATTAACCCAAACCCTGCCTTGAGGAGAGTGTGAAGTAAAACTCTGAAAGTTTTAAATGTGAACTGCATGCAGCATGGCATTTGAAAAACCTGTTTCTTTTGAAATGAACAACCCATGATTAACTTTAAATAAGCACATTAATAATGTAAAGAACGTCTTATTTTTCATACTCTCTTTTTATTACCAAATGCAAAACAGCAAAGGCACTTTGAACTGTCTGAACTGCATTTAAATCACGATAGACCAGCACACATTACATTAGAACAAAACTTTTATCATGTTATAAATCCTTTTACATTTGAAATCATTGCCAAATTTAATCTACTTTTGTTTGCATTACAGCAACCTCTACATTCTGCGACTTCAGAAAGTGCATTTGCAAAAAAGGGGTTGAATCACATTGCCTTGGCATTAACCTGCCCTCCCCATTACAAATAATTTCTGTGAGCTGATTTTCACAGCTGCTGGTGTGATCTTGAAGCTGTTGGCCTCAATAAGAGAGAGAGAGAGAAGATACATTTTCACATTGCATACTGCAACACAACAGATTTAAACCAAAATAACTCAGTTTACTGGATTTTCAGCCTTTTGAAAACTGAAGAGAAGGCACATCTTGCACAACCAGTGGTTGAAGCAAATTTTGCCTTTTTAGGGATATGTTTAGCACCTCCAGGATCCCAGTTCTGTGCTTGCTCTTGGGCTACTTGTTCACAAAGCGGGCTATCAGTTATACTGTCATCAGCCAAAGACAGTGATTTTGACAATAGGGCAGTGACCACCACCCTTTCCTGATCCCTCTGAACCAGAAGTTCTGCTTGCAGTTCTGCTACCTGCTTCTCACACTCAGCCTCTTTGACACTGCCTTGGAGCTTCCAGTCCTCAATGACCTTGGTCTGTAAAGCTTGATGAGGGGCAATAACATCACGACTTTCTCTATGCTGCTCTTTCACTACATTTTGACATTTCTCTACCTCTTGTTCCAACTGTCTACAATCACTTTCTAATGACTTATTCATGCTCACAATCACATTTGTATTCTGGAAAAACCTAACATTCTCATCTCATAACCTAACAACTTCCTTTAGCAAGCAAGTAATCTCTGCTTCTCTTCTTTTCCCTGACCAAGCTGTACAACACCTTCAAGTTTCTTCTAATTCTCTTCCTTAACCCTCTCAATCTCATTCTGTAACTCAAATACCTCATTGACCTTAGATCACAATGTTCTGCCCACAATATCCAATACAACATCCACTGTACATTTACTATAATATTTGTGTTCTCCTTCCTACCTAACACGTACATGCTCAAGCTGTTTTTTTGTTTAACCCTCTCAATCTTGTACTGTAACATGGAATTTTCATCAGACTTCTGTTTGAGAGTGTGGCTCAAAACAGAACAGGCAGCCTGTGCTGAACATATCTTAAGTTTCACCTCCCCAGTCTTGCTCTGTAATATGTGTACCTTATCAGACTTCTGTACGTAAACTTGGCACAAAGCAGAAATAGCAGTATCCAGCAAGATATCTTTCTGCCCTCCCTGGGAAGGCACAAAGTCTAAAACATCTAATTTGAGCTCAATATCATATTTGGCCATGTGTAAGAGTTCCCCTCAATCTGTGTAGTGACAAATCAACAGTGTACTGATCTACTATCCCTTCCCAAATATACAGTTTACAAGCTTCTAGGAACTCCATCAGGAGGTCCCTTTCCACTGCAAGCAAGCATAACTCTCTAAGCAGGAAGGTATTGATCCATCTGGCTCCTGGCTGGCTCACCATTTTGTAAGATTCTATTCCTAGAAATCCTGCTGGTTTGAGACCAAATGGACAATCAGACAAACGTAAAACAGTGTAGCAAACAAAAGGTTTGTTTTAGAAGCTCATACATAAGGACAGTAAGTGCAGATTATACATTACTGGGAGCCTGGAATCTCTCCATCTCGAGGTGCTACATCATGAAATCTCAGTGAGCTTACAGTAAATATGAATACTTATACTAAGATAAGATCAAATCCTGTTGTCATAGTAACGGCTCATGTATGTACAAGGCACATATTCTGAGTTACACTGGTTGGTCAGTTTGGTGGGCAGCTAACTGTTATTAAGCTTTCCCTTCCTTTTGTTTCATCTTTGTTGTTGCAGTTTGTGATTATTACATAACGTGTTGCATAAAACAATGGAGCAGTTACAAATATAGCTGAGCTGTCATTATAAAGTGCTCAATCAGACAGTGTGGACTTAGTCATTAGAGGGCACTCTAGAATTACAAATACATCTCAAGCATTATATAGTATAATACCTTCTGGTAGAAATATATTAATAATGATGGTTATGCAAGCAGTAATACCCTACAGGGTGGGCGGTATTGGGCAATACTGGACCACCCAGGGGCATAATGAGGCCCGACACTGAAAGCAGAGGGCCTTATAGCCCCTGGACTGTCAGGTATTGCCCAATACTGTCCACCCTGGAGGGTATTATTACACTTAGAAAATGGGCACTGTAAAAAAAAAATAGTTTAATAAAACAAGTTTATAAAAAATTAGTTTAAAATTAGTTGTATAATAAAATAGTTCCTCCACCTGCTTTATAATGAAGGATTTTAGTCCTAGTAGAGACTCATTAGTTACCCAAAAACAAAAATGCTGGTTGCACACAGTTGCTGGCCCCATCTCACACACACACACACACACACCATGCTCACCCTGTTATTTTTTTTTTGACATTTCTTTTACTACTGGGGCAAGAGATGTTCTGGATCTGGTCGGGAGGAGAAAGCGTGATCTTCATTTTGCACTGTGGTTTGGTTTCACTTTTGACCCCCCCGCACACACAAGCCTGAAATAAAATAAATTAAATGTTCCTGCAAAATCACTGAGGAGCTGCATTTTATCCCCTCCACCAACTCGTGGATTTAAGCTGGACAGCTGGCGAGCCATGGACGAGCGGCCAGGCGGTTGACTGGACTAGTAGGCCGCTGGGACGAAACATCAAAAGTCTGTCATTGAGGAGCCTGTTAAATAAAATTACTTGATAACAGGTGTCTTGCTGTTTTTTTTTCCCTGTGGTTACAACATTTGTTTACTTGAGCTGGGATAGTTTTAACAGTGCTGTCAGTAGTGCTAGGTGCACGAGACTAAGTAGGTGCCATTAATGGAGGGGGTGGGTGGCTTCCTAGGTGGCAGAATTTTTTTTTCAGTAGAAACGATGGTGGATCTTCAGAATGGGGTTAGTTTATTTTTAAAAAAAATGAAAGGCAGCAGGGTTTACGCGTCTGTCTGTGTGGTGGGGCAGACTCTGTTTTTTTTTTCTCACTAAGAGAGAGAGAATAACATGGCAGCTGGCCAGTTTAAACATTTGGGGTGTCCAGTGATACCCAAAGTAATGGGGCACCCCAAATTAGCACTTGTTTTTTAGCGGACTCTATTGAAAAATACCCGCCCACTAAAACAAGTGCACTAGACAATCAGGATGCTAGAATTAGCATACCCATTTTCTAAATTCTTATAGCAGCAGGTGGCACTGTGGACCACATAGAACTAAAGCATAAACATAACCAGTTATATTAAATTTGGTTCATTTAGACAGAAATCAGTGCTGGCTAATGATTGCATCTTATAGTAAATGAAGTGCATAATGGTATCTAAGTAAATCTCATTTAAGTAATAAGTGATAAACTATGGTCTGGCAGTATATGGAGCTGCCTCCCAAACTGCGTTGAAACATATCAAAACAACACTAAACAAAGTGTGTCATTTAGTCCTAGGTGTACCCTGTCTCACTCACACCTGCGAGTTGTACACTCAAACGAACAGGCTCAAACCTGACAGCCACCTCCAGTATCAAGTATGCTTGCTCACCAAGAAGTCTATGCTAGGACTAACCTCCCCAGGCATGTAAAGCCTTCTTAGCCAACCTAATTCCATCAGATGCACTAGAGGTACAAACAACTCGGCCCTCTGCATCCCTTTTTGCAGAACCACACAAGGCCAATGGTCCAACAAATACTGGGTGCCACTTTGGCTTAATGCGCTTGACCTAGACATCATGGAAGAGAACAAAATAGGCCCCTTTAAAGATAAACTTCAAGTGGCCCTTGCCAAAAGCAGTAACTGTGACTGTGAGACCTGAACCCCCCCACTCTTCTCTCCTCTTTCCTGCTGCCCTCATTATAACCTGCCACCTTGCCTTCTCCTCTCTTCTTGCAAACTAACACTCCCCTAGTAGGCTCCAGGTCCCCACCTCACCACTCCCCCCAATGAGTCTAGCCCTCCTCTATGACTACACTCTTTAGCACTTAAGACAAAAGAACTGCTGCCCATCAAGTTCTCGCCTTCTTGCATATAGTATTAGTTAACTATTTTACAGACTATAACATCCTCTGTTCCCTACCTGATTTGCTGTATATCCTGTAGACCCTCAAGTTGTTCACTTAAACATCATGTCAACCTAGCCTGCTATAAACTATATATCTGTATATTTTTACTTATGTAATCCCTGTTATTGTAATTATGTAACCTCTGTAACCTGATGTACTCATATTTTTCTAAGGCATGGAACCTCCTTGTATCTATTTATATAGTTGTAACTATAGTAAATGACATTATACTGATGTATTACTATGATGTGGAACCTCTGTAAATGAGCCTTTGGCTCAAAGGTACTTCCTAGAAATAAATAAATAAATGCAAAAAGAAAATACACATAGTACAGCACTTTCTAACTATCCTAACTATACATACAACAATTTTTTACTATTGCTAACTAATGACATCACATTAGTTCATGTGAGGGACTGTAGGTCAGAAAGGTCTACATATATACCATCTGCTGATTAAGTATAGGATTATGGGGATGGCCTGGGCCAACACTCTGGTTACAACAAAAGATATCCCTGGTGGTCCAGCAGTCCCTCCCCAGCCATGATCCCCATCTGTGTAAAAAAACAGATATCCCTGGTGGGCCATTGACCCCTCCCCATCCACAATCCCCAATTGGTTAAAATGAATGAAATCCATGGTGGTCCAGGAGTGCCTCTCCAGCCTCGATCTCTGTCCATGTAAAATAAATGAAATCCCTGATGGTCTAGCATTCCCCCCATCCAAACCCTGACCTGCCTGTATCATATGAAATCCTATCCTTAGTAGTCTAGTGGATCCCACCCACCCTAGTAGGTAGTGCTCAACCACCCAGTTCCCTTGTCACAACCCCAAGAGCCAGCAACCTGTACAGCCCTCCACTCCCCACCACAGCCAGCCACAGACTCAGCTTTCCTGATGTGTGTGCTGTATAGAACAGTACATGCACCAGGAGAGCTCAGTCTATAGCCAGTTCCCACTAGGAGACTGCCATCAAGATCATCATGTACAGAATTGGAATACTCTGTAAGGGCAATGGTAGTGCTATGGAGCTTCCTGAATTAAAGAGGCTGTGTACATCGCATATTGAGCCACATATTCAGAGTTGGAGGGCTGCACGTGCACACGGGAAAGCTGTGTGATAAAATAGGACTGGTCAGCTGTAGCACCATATTTAGACAAATAGCATGATCTGAACTGACCATGCTATCCATCTGAATAGTGGGCCATTGACTGGCTGGTTCAGGAGGGGAACCACCCCATCTGACCATTGTTAAGTGCTATTTTTCAGAAATATTAAACTACACAGTACTTGCCACCATTTAGCACTGCAGAAAACTTTCAGTATCGAGCTGTGGTATGTGTGCATGGGAGATACCTCATTTTCATATGTGCAGTGCAATACTGGGCATGATGGTACTCGCGGAGGTGAGCCGTGCATAGGTGGCCTTTGAATAAGGGCACACCCCTGACGGTTGGTGCTATTCCAAGTTAGCACAGTGTACACCTGGTTTGTGCCATGCTAACCTTTAAAATATAGAGCCCACTGTATTTTCACAATAGCTGATTGGTTGGACTGATATGATTCACTAAAGGGCCTTGGACAGGGTGGGATAGGATTGATATTGGTCTATAATTATCAAAGTTTGAGTGATCACCATTTCTGAAAACTGGAGTGACAAGTGTGGTTTTCCAAACTCTGGAAAACAGAGAATATACTGTACAGAAAAGTGAATTATTTAGATATTGGGAGGGCAAGTTCATCGAGCACCTGGGCCAGCTGCTTCATATGAAATGTTTCACCCCACAACCTGGTTTTACCTAAGACTCTTTTATCATATTTTAGGATATCTTTTGTTGAGATAGGCTTGAAACAGAATTGGGAGTACCCTGGGTCTTCTTAAGTATTGCCTGATAGTCCAGTACCATCACTGTCACATGACCCTAGTGTAGGACTGGGAGGGAGGACAGTGCTGAGGTCTGTAAAGACTGTGTTAAATTCAGTCTTATTGGAAGTTACTCAGGGGTCATGGCAAGACAGGCATATGTGCAACATTTCAATGTTTCATGCTCTTGAAGTTGTCCAACACAAAAAAAAAAAAAAAAATTAAGTTTGTCATGCACTGTGATGCAATCTTGACATTTGGTCAAGCATGTTGCCACCCATTCTAATTTTGGCACTCTCAATTCCAAAGTCATTGTTGGATGATAGTGTATGGAGGCAAATGTTTGTCCTGCAGAATGGGATTCTGGTTGCACTGCAGTGTGGAAAAGTATGAAGACAAGAAAGTAGCAATATCTTTCGTTTCACCTGCAATGCAGGTTGCAGTTTAGAAAAGGCCAGATTTTGTTCAGCTGCTGCAAATTCTACAGAAACATTCTCCTTTGTTTTATGCATTCATGATAGCATCTACAAGTATGCTTTTCAAATGGCTTCTTTCAATATTTATGACTGAGCAGTGCCTGAACCTTTAATTAGATACTATGTTTCTCAACTGTGTTTTGATGATCTTCATTTTAGAGCATGAATTCTCACAACATGCCATTGTAAACAGAGATTATATTTAAGTACATGCTGCACTTTATACAATCTGAATGTACTTGTGTTAAGCAAGTCTCATCAAGTAAATTGCAGATCTGATGTGATGCAAGATTTTGAGGCTTCTGTATTTTACATACCAGCTGTGATTCTGAAATGAGAAGAGCCAGATTGATATCAGGGTATGTACCTGAAATGTCTGCAGCAGTAGCTTTTATTTCCACAGTTCTGGAACTAGTATATTGTTTTGGTGTGAAAATGAATAATGCTTTAATAATGAGGACTTAAGAAAAACTATCATTAAGGGCACAGGTAATGGAGTCAATCAAGTTGTAATAAAAGTATGTTCTCAATTGTTCATTGTTGCTTTGACTGTCTACTACACTCTTTTGCATATGTTGGTGACAATAAGCAACAAAGGCATTAATGTCTAGTTTAAATTCACTGTTAGGTTTTTCTGCAAATGTCACAGAAGTGGTGCAGATGTTTTCAAATGTTTCATCTGACCTCATTTTTGCAGAGGTTATTTTTCAGTATTTTTACCTGATAACGAGCATCAGCAATATGGATAAATGGAGACGGCAAGCACATAGAAACTTACTTATTTTAGAAAATATGTTTTGTTGAGCAAAAAGGCAAATGCTGAAATGAAATCTTTTTCATTTTCAGAATGACAACTTTTACTTGCTGTGTCAAGGCAACTGATGAAGCAGCAGGACATTACTTCATTTCCTCCAGGGTTTGCAAAAAGGGAGCATATGAATTTTTCACAGCTTCAATCTATAAACATGTGCATACCAACAAATGGTGCAAGAGAGAGACTAGCTACTGGCAATCTGCGACATCAGCCTCCAAGTTCATCACTCATCTCTCTTCTTTTACTTGCTCAGTTCATTTGGACTATTAGCAAAAGTTACATACAATATTTAAAGTTGAGCAAAGATGTCACCAGTTATTCTTCAGCTTGTTGCTGTGACTGTTATAATTAGATACAGTTCATGGGCCAGGCAGTGAATATATTAAGCTGTTGATGAACTCTCTTTAAAGTGAGTGTGCACTCCCCTGTATTGTCCTGACATGTTTGCTGCCCCATTGTATCTCTGCCTGTTCATTTTTATTAAATCAAAATGGCAGAAGTCTTGAAGTATAGATTTCACTTTTTCAGATATTGCCTCCTCAGTAGTGTTTGTTAATGGGTTGAAACCAAGGAACTTTCTTCAATTCAGAAATCTGCCTGAATGTAACTGAAAATAAGAGAGACATCGCTTGTTCCATAAATTATAATAAATTGGTGACTGTTGTTCATCACCTAATAGTTCATCTTTTATTAGATCACTAGTTGCATAAAAGATATCATTTTGTATCATTCGTGAAAGTTATTGTTATCTTCTCTTCATACATTTCTGTCTTTGCTCAGAGAGTATGTGTAAATCTGATTGGAGTGAAGGCTCATATTCAGCAATGAGTTTAACAAAGTGCAAAGATTTTCCACCAAAATCCAAATCAATAATTTTTTCATAGGCATCTTCATGAGTTAGAATATCCATATTACCTTTATTGTCAGTCAGCGAGTTGTTCTGTTCTTTTTCCTTTTGTGATCTGCTTGCATGAAAAGTAATTTGTCTACATGAATACTCTCACTTCAAAAGAGTCTCCACTCCAGTGCATTTTCTCTTTGAACAGATGATTTTTATGTGTCACAATACACTCAAGTGCTTTATGGAAATTTGTTACACCTCTTTGATTCCACCATGATTTTGGTTTTCCAGAAAGCAGAACATACTATTTTTTCATATACTCTACTCTAACCAATCCTGTTTAACACGTTTGCCTGTTATTCCATTGATGGTATAGTACCAGTCATTTTGAAATGTTCTAAATTGTTTACCATCAACATCATACTTCATGGGATATTTACTTAGCTCTGGTTGAATGGGCCCTGCATTGCAAAACTAGATCTCATTGAAGGAAGAATTACTGGAGACCGATCACTGGGATCAAGTACCACCTGAGAATTTGCATCACTCCTTGGAACAAGACAGCAAATTGTGCAACTACTGTCGTGTTCATTTTCAATATGTGTATTAATAGGCAGTGGCAGCTCATCTGAACAGTCAACACCTATATTTGGTTCTTTGTCATTGTCCATGTTGGGCTCACCAGAATCATGTCAGACATTAACAAATGAAGAGTCGATGCTATCAAGATTTCATTCCCTTGTTTCATTGGCAGTGTGCCCAACACCAGTATCCTGAATCTCATCAGGTATTTCATCACTACTTTGATAATTGATTGCAATACAACCTGCATGACATGCTGAAGTAGTTTCAGCAATTATTGTTAAATCAACAGTTGTCACACTCAGTGATGGGCCATGTATTTCAATACTGCAAGGTGTTTTAGATTGTGATGATTCATTAGAATTTACATTGTGGTTGTTCTTCCTGCCTGCATATGTTGTGGATGTAGTCCCACTTGTACTTGTCCCACCAACAAAACTACTGTAGCAATCTCTGGCTAAGATATAAGAAGTTTGCAACTCATCACTTTCTTTGATTTATGGAGCTCACCATGTATTTCTTAAATTATGCTTGTTTTTGTAGTTATTGTCAACTATTTTCTTCCCTTTGTGTTAGTCATTATTTTATAAGTTAAGTCTTATACAAATAAGTGATGTGAGATGAACTGAGAAGCAGAATTAGGTAATGGCTGTCTTGTGAAAGAGGCAATAACCAATAATTTATATGATCACTTACTACTTCAGCTAAAGAAGGCATGCACTTACTCAGGACAGGGCAACAATGTTTATCACTGTACTCTGACTGTTTTTTTCAAGTGTTACACACTGAAATCTGTAAATTACATGTTGGTGTAGATTTGTTTGGGAAAAATAAAAAGAGAGGAGTTAAGAGAACTGCCTTCACCCTCAGACAGTTGTTTTTTAGTATGAATGAACAGAAACAGTTGAAAGAGTTTATGCACTGTCGTATCAGCACTGTTTCACTGAACAGTGCACTATCTCTATGCTGGCTGTACTTTCCATCAGAAGTCAATGAGAAACAGAAAGATTATACATATTTTCTGTAAATGGCAAGCAGCAACACACTAATCAACACATAGCTGAGATCAATGTATCCCACATCAGATTGGGCCAGAGATGCTATCTTGGCTCGCTCACACTGAACTAGGAAATATCCTGATACTGTGTGGTCATCAGACCTCACTGAGAAATAGATATCTGTCTTAAAGCACTGTTGCTGGAAACATCCACTTAAGCCAGTGCACCAGGCTTTATCACTATACAGATATTATTATTATTATTATTATATTTTTGTATTCTGTATATAAAGTACAGGCTGACCACTGCTGAAACTCTTTACTTCCACCACTCTCTCAGTCCTTCAAAACCTGTGCCAGAAATCAATGTGAACAATGCATATTGCAGACTGAAGCAGTCAGGTTCCTTCCCTTTTTATCTCTTTCTCCCACAGTCCTGACTTTTGCCCAAACAAGTAGCAGCAATCCATTATTCACTTCAGCCTTCTGTGAGCCTCCCTGACAGGCTGGGATTAGACAGACTCCCTCCCTCCCTCTAGCATTGTCACTCAGACTAGTCCAGAACTCCATGTCCTGCATCTATCACAGTTTAATTTGGCTCTGTGTGATACCAGACAGATTCATCTCATTGCAGCCCACTATTTGACTTGACCTCAAAGTAGTCTTTTCTTTGATTAAACTATATATATATATATATATATATTTCTTTGCTTTCTTTGAGTGAAAAAAGGTTTTGTCTCACTTCCCTTCACATCCCTCAACCATACAGTGTGCCCCCCAAATCACTAAAACAGATTCTCACACACATAGCCTGCAGGCCTGTAGGTTGCAGCAATTAAATAAAATTAGCACAGAAAAGTCAGACAGAATAAAATACAGCTTATTTAGTTATATCATTGTGATTATTTGAATAATGTGACTAGGTTCTGGTTAGGCTAAAATCAGGTCTATCTTGGGGAGCTAGCAGCAGATCATCACACATCGTGATGACAACTCTGAGTCTTCGACACACTACTCTGTGCCAGCAGCAGGAGCTCCCACTTTATATAATAACAGCACCAAATGGGTGCTGGACAGAAACAGAAAGCACACCATGTGGTACAGTCAATGCCACACACATGCAGTCCTGATCATTGTCATCACCCAGACACCCACTCACTGCAGCATGTCCCATTCTAATTCATGTCTCACTTATGCAGTTCCATGACTAGTCAGGGTTCTGAAGTCAGGTCAGGTGTCTATGCTGTACAGTGCAGGGTGCCTTGGACTGAGAATGGAAGCTACTCACCCAGTAACTTAACATAAAGTCTTGCCTGCTCAGAATGAAACACAAAGGAATTGCATTGTATAAATGTGTTTTATTCTGAGCAGGCAAGATTTTACATTGAGCTATGTATTCAGCATTTTTTTGTTTTGTTTGCACAGCCAAGCAATGTCCGATATTATTTGTGCCCCAGCATACTGAAGTTGCTGTTCATTCAGTATCTTTCTGAGATTTATTGGAACTTCTCAGCTGTGCACAGCAGCCAACATGTAACGGATGGATGATGGGTTGGGATGGGTCGCATCGCATTGCATTGCATTGCAAAGTTGGGAAGATTAGTACTCACAATCAAGTCAGGAATGCAGCAGCTGCCAGTGCACAGAAAAAAAAGGGACATCTAGGAATATGTGGTGGTGTTGCAAAACCTGACTTATGGCAGTGTCTGGTGGCTGGATTTACAAATATAGGGCTTCAGCTACTTAGCCCTGCCTTATATCCGCCATTGTTGTCCACCACGATTAACATTTCCCTGACCAGCTATCTTAGCTGTTGAAGTCAGCATTTCTAAAATCAAGGATTTCAGCTCTTAATTGGGGTTTTCTGGAACCAAGGGCCAGTTCAAACCTAATGGAGTTATTGCCACTGTTCCCAAGTGGCTCCTCTCTTCTCACAGTGTCTATCACCTCCAAGTTGGTGAGCACCACCTTGAGAATTGTAGTCTGCTGGGTGGGTTCCTTTACTAGCTGTATGACTAGATAGTCCCAGAAGGTGTCCAGCAAGGCCTGACTTCTGGTATTCCTGGCCACTGGAATATCCCAATCAATGTCTGGCATTTTCACCACTACTACCCCGTTTGCCAACCCTCTTTCAAGTTCTTCCCCGTGCACTCTGTCCCTCTCTTCTACTTGCCTTGGAGGTTCACAGACCCCTCTCCCAGAGCAGATTCTTGCCTGAGGCTAGCACGAGTTACACCCTCTGTGAGACTGTCTCCACAATACTTTCCCTGATGCACCCATCTTCCACTACCTCAATGTCACCCTTAACAAAAAGGTCTACTCATCCCCCCTCTCTACCGGTTCCTCTATCCCTCCTGAGCACTAGGTACTCGGGGTTCATCAGGTCTCAGTTATAACTTTACAAAGTCTACATTTCTGTGATGGCCACAACATCCATCTCAGTGTCCATCATCAGCATCTGGAGCTCACTGATTTTGTTACCCAGGTTTCTGGCATTATGGCATACCCCCTTCCATTTGACCCTGATCCTACATTGCTACTAGCCTTGTGCTTTCCTTGTCCTCTCATACTCATGTTTTTCTTGGTGTTTGTGCACTTTGCATTTCCCTTCTGTAGCATCCCCTCACCTAGTCAAGTTATGGCCACAACTCTCTTTGTTCCCACTGCGATGCTACAAGTTCCAAGATGTGGGAGAGTACTAGCTAGGATCCCATTCCTCTCACCTGCCACCATGGTTCCCCAATTCTCACTCTCCCCTGCAGTCAGTTTAAATGTCTGATATAGATGTCACACAGTTCAGTTTATTGTTAAAAGTGTGTATAACACAAAGTATGACACACAACATATGATAACCAGATCATAGAATAAAAATGAAGCAAAAATACAAAAATACAGAAATACAGGGGAGCTCAATATTGATTATATACAATAAATAAATCACATTACATCAGTTATCATAGACAGTGCATCCAGGGTAATTCATGCTGCACCGTTAAATTAATCCTTCACATTTAATCTAATGGAGGCTATTGTAAATTGTACAACACTACAAAATAGCAGCATTATTCATATTTAATTAGAACTTTATTTTTTTTTTCCTTATTTTCATTATATAGACCTTTAAGGTACTTATCTAACCACTTTTTGCATAAACTTGCTAGATTTTGACATTCCAATAAAATATGTAATGAATTCCATTTACCTGAGCAATTACCCTTACATTCTAAACCATTTGTATAAGTTTCCCAATTAACAAAACCTGATGAACATCCAGAAATTATATCAAATCTTAAATTTGCAATAGTTTTATAATGAAGGTTTGTTTGACAAATATGGAAATAATCTTATCTCCTATGTGTATCTTTCAGCATCTTATAGTTCTTAAAATTTTGAGAAAATGAAATTCTTCCCAAATCATTTTGTCTAGAGATATCATAAATTCTTTCTATAGCTTTACTAAAGCCATTATTTAAATGTAATCCTTGATATTTATCCATACTTGACAAGCCAACCAAACCAATTTCCCTCAAATCCTTATCAAGTTCACTTATCAATGTCCATCTTTCTATACATCCACTTCATACACCGCTCTTCATCCAACATAAGTTCAGGACCAAATTTAAGTTTCTGTTATTATTTAACCTTGCAAGATAGTTCACCTGTCTTACCAAAATATTTGACTTCATAGAAATAAGACCAGTTACAGCTCTTAAATAGTCAGCTAGAACAAACTGCGGTAAGTTTAATAACAGTCTGATTTAGATTTTGTACTGGTTCTAAATTAAGAACCCTACAATTTTTCCCTCAAACCTCAGACCCGTATAAAATGGTTGATTCAACTTTAGCTCTATAAATATCAAGCAATGTAGTACCAGCATTAGTTATATATTGCTTTCTAAATTTATTTATACCCCAAAATAATCTGTCTACCTTATCTTTTATTTATTTTAATATGCAATTACCAGATTCTGGTAGAATGCAATAAAACACCCAAATACAAATAGCTATTTACTTCTTTCAGCATCATATTATTTGTAGACCATTTATAATTCAGCTTCTTAAGTCTATTCATGACCATTATCTTTCATTTTCCTATATTTATACTTAAATCTAATTTGTTAAGAGAAGTGTCCAAACATGATAAAGCTTTTTATAAACCTATAGTGAATTTAGAGAGGAAAAGAATGCCATCTGCATACATAATAATATTGACCTTGAAATTTACAGTCTTTGAAGGATCCATATCCTGCCTATCAAG
The DNA here is from genome assembly GCA_016271365.2 of Neoceratodus forsteri. Taxonomy (NCBI): domain Eukaryota; kingdom Metazoa; phylum Chordata; order Ceratodontiformes; family Ceratodontidae; genus Neoceratodus; species Neoceratodus forsteri. The sequence goes on along the minus strand of CM028132.1, from coordinate 227,080,955 downwards.
GCCTGCACCACCTGATCAATATATAGATTAAATAGAACAGGGGCCAATAAACACCCATATCTATTTGAATAGGAGATGATACTCTACCATCTGTAGAATATCTAATCCGTATAGTTGAATTTGTATATAGTGGCTTTATCAAAGCCAACAGTTTCTTATTCATACACAAACCTGACAAAACCTACCATAAAACCCCTCTATTTACATTATCAAAAGCAGAAATGCAGAAACAAAGAAACATAGAATTTGACAGCAGATAAGGATTGTTTGGCCCACCTAGTCTGCCCATTTTCCTACCTAACAGATAAACTGCAGATCCTAGTTAACCAACAGCTTACTTCCTCCTACCCCCCACTAGGACTGCCTTATATCTGTCCCATGCATTCTTGAATTCCCCAACTGTTCTTGACTCCATGACCTCCTCAGTGAGACTGTTCCATGTATCCACAACCCTCTCCATGAAAAAATACTTCCTCACATTACCTCTGAGCTGTCCCCCCTCTGTCTTCAAATTCTGCCCCTTGTTCTTGCACATCTTTTTTTCTGAAAGATGCTACCCTCTTGCACTTTGTTGATTCCCTTGAGGTACTTGAAAGTTTCTATCATATCCCCTCTCTCCCTTATTTCCACAAGGGTATACATATTAAGCTCCTTTAGGCTTTCTTCATATGTCGTCTGGTGCAGACACTGCACCATTTTGGTTGCCCTCCTCTGGACAGCCTCCACTCTGTCTATGTCTTTGTGCAGATGGGGTCTCCAGAACTGCACACAGTACTCCAGATGGGGTCTCACCAACTGTCTGTACAGAGGGATAACAGCTTCCTGTTTTCTACTATTGATGCCTCTCCCTATGCATCCCAGTATCCCCCAAGCCTTCCTTACCACCTTCTCACATTGCTTGCCCACCTTTAGGACATCTGATATAATTACCCCCAGGTCCCTTTCCATTTTTACTGTTGTCAGTATCTCACCCCCATTGTGTACTCTTCCTATGGGTTTTTCTTTCCCAGGTGTATTACCATGCACTTCTTTTCATTGAATCTGAGCTGCCATACATTTGACCATTCCTCCAACCTTGCCAAGTCTCTTCTTATTCTTTCCACTCCATCTTGTGTATCAACCCTGTTGCAGATCTTTGTGTTGTCTGCAAAGAGACATACTTTTCCTTCCAGTTCCTCTGCAATGTCACTTATAAAGACATTAAAAAGGGCCGGTCACAGTACTGAACCCTGTGGTACCCTGCTAGCAACCTTCCTTTCTTCACTGTGGCATCTGTTTACTACTACACTTTGCATCCTGTTGTCTAGCCAATTTTTTATCCAGGCTGCCACCTTGGGACCCACTCCCAGGCTGGCTAACTTGTGTATTAATCTTTTGTATGGGATTGTATCAAATGTCTTCCTAAAATATAGGTAGGCCATGTCCACAGCCCCTCCCTGGTCTACTACTTTGGTCACCCAGTCAAAGAAATCTATTAGATTCATCTGACATGGCCTTCCCATCATGAATCCATGCTGCCTTGGGTCCAGTGCCCCACTGGCCTCTAGGTACTCAACAATTCTTTCCTTTAGAAGTGATTCCATCATTTTCCCTACTACTGAGGTCAAACTAACTGGTCTGTAGTTTCCTGCCTCTGTTCTGCTCCCACTTTTGTGAAGAGGTAAGGCCATCAGGAAATGGAGGGTAATGAGTACCAATGCCTGTAGTCTGGGCAACAAGCTCCCTGAGCTGGGGACCTTAATGGAAGAGGGATGCCTGGATATCATAGCAGTCACAGAAACATGGTACACAGAGAACCATGACTGGGATGTTAACATACCAGGGTACATAACTTACAGGAGAGACAGGCAGGGGAGAAGAGGGGGAGGAGTAGCTCTCTATGTAAAGGAAGGGATAAAAGCAACTGAACAAAAGAGTAAACAGGGAGGAGAGGAGGCATTGTGGGTCACCGTGGAGACTGGAAAGGGCACCACAATCCACACAGGGGTTGTGTACAGACCCCCATGTCAGGGAGAAGGAATGGACAAGCATATGATGGAAGGCATTCTTAGAATGACAGAGAAAGGGGAGATACTGTTGATGGGAAACATGAATATGCCAGATGTTAACTGGATCACATTTGCTGCAGCCACATCCAAGAGCAGGGCCATTCTTGATGGCTTACAGGTGGCAGGCATTAGATAGCTAGTTTTGGAACCCACTCATGAGGAAGCAATCTTAGACCTCATACTCTCAAACGGGGGCAGTGAGAGGATCTCAGATCTAGAAGTGGGTTGCCATCTGGGGACAAGTGACCATCAAACAGTGTGGTTCACGTTAAACTCAGCTACAGAGTCAAGCCATACAAAAGTGAGGGTACTGGACTTTAGGAGGGTTGACTTTGGCAAGATGGGAGAGTGCCTCAGAAAAGCTCTAGCAAACAGGCTAGAAGGAGGTGTGGAGCAACAATGGGGAATTATCAAAACTGCCATCACAGAGGCAACAAGGCTTTGTGTGAAGCAAATAAACAAATCAAAATGAAATAAAAAGCCACTATGGTTCTCAAGAGAGGTGGCTGTGAAAGTCAGGAATAAAAATATAGCATTCCGGAAGTATAAGGAAACACAGAAGGAGCAGGACAGACAGCTGTACCAGTTAAGGCAGAAAGAAGCAGGGAGGGAAGTCAGAATAGCAAAGGCCCAAACTGAGGAAAAGATAGCCAACTCAGTTAAGAAGGGGGATAAAACCTTTATAGGTACATCAGGCGTGAAAGACAAAGGAGGGATAGTGAGCTGAATAGAATGAACGGTGGGTGGGCAGAGGGGACAGTGAAGCAGGAATACTGAGAACGAATATTTCTGCTCAGTATTCACAAAAGAGGAGGGGAAGTGTCTAATCCAATTAAGAGAAGCACTCTTGATAGGGGGGTCGATCCCAGTCCTTTCACAGAAGAAAGGGTTCTGCAAGAACTCCTAAAACTGAAGGTGGACAAAGCAATGGGTCCTGATGGAATTCACCCCAGAATTCTAAAAGAATTAAGGAAGGAACTAGTGAAACCACTGGCTACTCTTTTTAATAAATCATGGGAGGATGGTGTGGTACCCGAGGACTGGAGGAAGGTGGATGTGATTCCCCTTCACAAAAGTGGGACCAAGACAGAGGCAAGAAACTACAGACCTGTCAGTCTGACCTCTGTGGTAGGGAAGTGATGGAGTCACTTCTGAAGGAAAGAATAGTTGAGTACCTAGAGGTCAGTGGAGCACAGGATCCAAGGCAGCATGGGTTCACAGCGGAAGGTCATGTCAGATGAATCTAATAGATTTCTTTGACTGGGTGACCAAAGTAGTAGACCAGGGAGGGGCTGTGGACATGGTCTACCTAAACTTTAGCAAGGCATTTGACACAGTCCCACACAAAGATTATTAGTAAAATTAACCAGCCTGGAGTGGGTCCCAGGGTGGTAGCCTGGGTAAAACATTGGCTGGACAACAGGACACAGAAGGTAATTGTAAATGGAGTCCACTCTGAAGAAAGGGCGTTACCAGTGGGGTACCAGGAGGTTCAGTATTGGGTCCAGTCCTTTTTAATGTCTTCATCAGTGACATTGCAGAGGGACTGGAAGGAAAAGTATGCCTTTTGCAGATGACACAAGATCTGCAACAGGGTTGATATACAAGGAGGCGTGGAAAGGATGAAAGGGACTTGGCAAGGTTGGAGGAATGGTCAGACGTATGGCAGCTAAGATTCAATGCAAAAAGTGCAAAATAATGCACCTGGGAAACAAGAACCCAGGGGAAGAATACACAATGGTGGGGAGGTAGTAACAACAACAAAACAGGAAAGGGACCTGGGGTAATCATATCAGATGACCTTAAGGTTAGCAAGCAATGTGAGAAGGCAGTAGGAGGGCCGGGGTATACTGGGATGTATGGGAGAGGCATCAGCAGCAGAAAACAGGAAGTTGTTATCCTCTGTACAGACAGTTGGTGAGACCCCATCTGGAATGCTGTGTCAAGTTCTGGAGACCCCATCTCCATGAGGACATAGACAGGATAGAGGCAGTCCAAGGAGGAAACTAAAATGGTGCAGGGTCTGCAAGAGAAGCCATATGAGGAGAGACTAAAGGAGCTTAATATTTATACCCTTGAGGAAAGAAGGGAGGGGACATGATAGAAACTTTCAAGTACCTCAAGGGAATCAACAAAGTCCAAGAGGGTAGCATCTTTCAGAAAAGAGACTTGCAAGAACAAGGGGACACAATTTAAAGATAGAAGGAGGGCAGTTCAGGGCAATGTAGGAAGTATTATTTCACAGAGAGGGTAGTGGATGCATGGAACAGCCTTCCTGAGGAAGTTGTGGGGTCTAAAACTGTGGGAGAATTCAAGAATGCATGGGACAGACATAAGGCAATTCTTGTGGGGGCAGGAAGATATGGGCTGTTGGTTAACTAGGATCTGCGGCCTATCCTGTAGGTAGGGAAACGGCAGACTAGATGGGCCTAGCGGTCCTTATCTGCCGTCAAAGTCTATGTTTCTATGTTTCTATCCACCCTCCTCCAGTCCTCAGGTACCACCCCATCCTCCCATGATTTGTTAAAGAGAGTAGTCAGCGGTGTCACTAGTTCTACCCTTAGTTCTTTTAGAATTCTTGGGTGAATCCCATCAGACCTCATTGCTTTGTCCACCTTCAATTTTATTAGTTCTTTCAGAACCCTTTCTTCTGTAAATGGAATGGTATCGACCCCCATCTTCAGAGTGTGAATACTGAGCAGAAATATTCATTCAGTATCCGTGCTTTTTCACTGTCACCCTCTGACCACATTCCCTCCCCTTTATTAAGCCTCAGCATCCCTCCTTTGGTCTTTCTTCGCTCCCTAATGTACTTATAAAAGGTCTTATCCCCCTTCTTAACAGAGTTGGCTATCCTTTCCTCAGTTTTGGCCTTTGCTATTCTGACTGCCTTCACTGCCTCTTTCTGCTTTAATGATAAAGTTCTTTGTCCTGCTCCTTCTGTGTTTCCTTATATTTCCTGAATGCTATCCTTTTCTCCTTAACCTTCCTTGTCACCTCTTTTGAGAACCATAGCAGTTTTTTCCTTTGTTGTGTTTTGTTGATTTGCTTTACACAATGGCTTGTTGCCTCTGTGATGGCTGTTTTGATTACTCCCCATTGTTTCTCCACCCCTTCTTCTTGCCTGTTTGCTAGTTCTTTTCTGCGGCACACTCTCATTTCCCAAAGTCAGTCCTCCTAAAGTCCAGTACTCTTACTTTTGTATGGCTTGATGGTATGGCTGCGTTTATCGTGAACTGCACTGTTTTGTGGTCGCTTGTTCCCAGATGGCTACCCACTTCTAAATCTGAGATTCTTTCTCTGTCTCCATTTGAGAGTATCAGGTCTAAGATTGCTCCCTCCAAAGTGGGTTCCAATACTAGCTGTCTGAGCCATGCCCCTTGTAGGGCATCAAGAATGACCCTGCTCTTGGATGTGCCTGCAACAAAGGTGCTCCAGTGAACATCTGGCATATTCAGGTCCCCCATCAACAATATCTACCCTTTTTCTGCCATTCTAAGGATGCCTTCTATCATTTCCTTATCCATTCCCTCCTTCAGAGATGGGGGTCCGTATACAAACCCCATGCAGATTGCGTTGCCATTTCCTGTCTCCAGGGTGACCCAGAGTGCCTCATCTGCTCCCTGTTTACTCTTTAGTTCTATTGCTTTGATCCCTTCCTTTACATAGAGAGCTACTCCTCCTCCTCTTTTACCCTCCCTGTCCCTCCTGTAGATTGTGTATCTTGGTACGTTGACATCCCAGTCATGGTTCTCTGTGTACCATGTTTCTGTGACTACCACACTATCCAGGCAACCCTCTTCCATCAAGGCCACTAGTTCAGGGAAGTTGTTACACAGACTACAGGCATTGGTACTCATCACCCTCCACTTTTTGATGGCCTTACCCCTTTTGGCCCCATCCCTGTCCTTACTGTCTTTGCCTTTTTTTACATTTACCACTGTCCTGCTCCCTAATGTCTTCTCTATCTTGGTGTTTACCTCACTAATTACCATGTTTTGTGGGGGTAGGCTGGGATTTCCGTCCTCCTTTTCAGTGCCCCCCCGACTAGTTTAAATGCTTACCAATGAAGCATTTAAACCTCTCATCTAGGATCCTGGTTCCCTCCCTGGACAGATGCAGACCATCTCACCAGTATAGGCTTGCATGCCTCCAGGTGGCTCCCCAGTCCACAATGAAGCCAAAACCCTGAGCTCCACACCAGTATTTCACCACTCATTGAATTCCCTAGTGAGGAGTACCATTCATATCACCCTTTGCCATAGACAGGCAGCACCTCCGAGACGGTTACTGGCTGCAAGCATTTGTCTAAGGCCCCACCCCAACTCTACAAACTCCTCTTGCACTGCTCTGATCCCATTCCTAGCAAGGTCATTTGTCCCTAGGTGGACGGTGACATCCAGCTCCTTCCCTCATGCAGCTGCTTCTATGATTCTGAGGATTTGCTTCCTGCCCCTCCAAGCCATGGCACCAGGCAGGCATCTTACCTCCCTCTCCCCTTCCTCCCCCACTTCGACCCCCTAATGATTGAGTCCCCCACCAGAAGTTGTTTCTTTCTCCTGTGGGGTCCCATGCCACCCTCCTGTGGGTCTCCTTTGTGAAGGTTTCCAGCATCTTCCTTGGTCTCCACTTGGAGGCAGTATAGCACAGTGGTTTAAGGCTCTGATCTGCTAATCTGGTAGCACCCATCAGACCAGACCTGGGTTTGAATCCCATAGCTTCCACTTGCATACTGTGTGACCCTGAGTAAGTCACTTAACTTCCCTGTGCTCCCAGGTTGCACTTGTAAAAAAGCTTTCAGCTTAGTGTGCTACTCGTGATTAAACAACTGAAAAAAAGGTGCCTCCTTAGAGGAACCACTATCCACCAGAACAGCGTATGAATTGTGTTGAGGTACAGCTGGAGGGATGCAACTCTGTTCCACCACCCTCTCCCTCCCTGAGCCCACCCTGGTCCAGCCTTTCCTGTTTCTTGGCAACCTCTGAGGTGGTGGCATTGGCCCTAGTGGTCCCTAGGTGGGGGAGGAGGTTTCACGAATCCTAGCCAGGTCAGCCTGGAGATGGGCAACCTCTTCCCTCAGACCAGAGAGGTGCCTGCAAATAGGGCAGCATCATAGCTTCCAAAATGTCTCCTGCAACACTGCCGCCCCACAGCCATTGCACTGCACCACTCCTATCATGTCTTATTTTGTGTCCCTTCTCCTGTTTCTCTGTATGCTTACTCTCTCCTCTTCTTACAGCTCTCACCCTTCCTGTTCTGGGACAGCAACTTCCTGTATTCTTCAGTAGCCTCCTTCTTCCTTGCTCAGTGTCAGACCACCAGCAGCTGGAGGGGGGAGAGCGAGCTACTTTTTTCCTTTAGGGTTGACAAAACTAATGTTTCTCTATGATCCTTCCCTTCCTACTGCCAAACAGGAAGCTCCTGTTGTCAGTCAAATTTAGTGGCTATAAAAGTAGAACTGGCTTAGGGTGGGTGGATGGAGGGGTGGGATGGAGGGCAATTAGTAAGAAAATTATAGCTTCTTTTACTTAGCTGCTTTCTACTCTACAAGCAAGATTTCTATCTTCCAAAGGCTAGCAACAGGAAGTTGTAATTGGAGTCACCTGTTTTTACATTGTCTAAGCCACACCCCCAATTAAGCTCTCTCTCCTTCTACTGATTTAGCAAAGTAAGTTGATACAGTACCCTTCCCAACACAAAACACACACTGACTTTCTTTCTTTTCTTTTTTAACCCTAAATAAGACCCCTTCTACTTCTAGTAAAGTATATGTCTGCTAAATCTCAATAAACACTGACTCCTGCTGAAACAGAAGTGTTAAATTAGTAAGAACATGGTAGCTTCTTTTAGTTAGCTGCTTTCTGCTCTACAAGCAAGATTTCTGTCAGAGGTTAGATGAAGGAATGCCAAAAATAGAGTTTGTTTGTTTTTCTTAAATTTCCTAATCAGATGGTCCAAAATATAGATGCAATCAACAGTAGAGAACCATTCTCTGAATCCAAACTGTCGGTTACTTAAAACATTATTTTCTTTTATGCATTGATTAAGCTCATAAAGTAAAGTTCGACAAAAAAACTTTTCTGAAAAATTCTGAAGAGCAATAGGATGATCATTTTTTGTTAAACGCTTATCACCCTTTTTATGGATTGGAACTATTTTGGCTTCTTTCCAAGATTGTGGAATAATTTCTGAGTTTTTTACATAGTCAAAGATATGTTTAAAAATAACTGACCACCAATTTACATAATTATGATATACCTCTGCTGGAATACCATCCAAGCCTGGGTCCTTATTTCTATTACGTACAAGGATAGCATTTTCTATTTCTGGTCCAGTAAAATTATAAAGCTCATAGCCTTCATTTACCTCTGACCTTACCCTAAAAGACCCCTTATTAGAATTAAGACTGCTATTTCCACTATATAAATCAGTAAAATGCACAACCCATTCCTCTTCAGGAATAAGTGCCTCTATGTTCCTAGAAGGACCACGTTAAGCATAGGTAATTATCTTTCTAAATCTTGTGAATTTTTCCCATCAATTGCAAGTTGTAATAAAGTCCATAATTTAGTATTATAATCCATTTTCTTTTTTTTTTTTAAATTATAGTTTATATTGATTTTCTTTTCAGGATAGAAAAAACACAGCACAGACAATAAAGAAAAGACTGCTTTGCTTACAGAACATAACCACATAGATCGGATAAAGACTAAAATAATACAAAGTATACTCCTAAGCACAGAAATCTAGGTTAATATCCAAGCCCAGTCCATGTGCTGTTCCATATGAATTCAGAGGTCAGTCAAGAAACTAAATAAATAATAAAGAGAGGAATAAGGGATAAAAAAAGAAAAATAAGACAACACAAACAAATAAAGAAGACAAAACAGTAACATACAAAAAACAAAGGACATAAGATTACAAATTGCAGATTAAATGCATTCATAACACTTTAACACAGGGTGAGGGTCAACTTAGTGAACAATACCTCACTTAGCAAGTATGTTAGATCTGTTCCCTAGTTACTTTGTCCTCAATTACCCTATTCTCCCCCATTTTGGGAGTCACCAAGGTATATCCAAAAATATCTAAATATGCCTAGCCAAAATTTCAAGGACATTTACTTGCTCTCTGTGTGCCTAAAAGTGGAAGAAGGGAAGTCAATGTGCCTTGAACTTTTCCTTTTGCAACCTCACTCTGCGGGTAAGTTTCTCCATTTCCAGAATATTTAAACAGTTCTTATTCTAAGCCTCGATCGAGGGGGGGATTGGAGTCATCCAACCCTGTGTAATAGCTTTAAGGGCTGATTCCACTAGGATATTATATAAATAACATTGAGATTTTTTCTTACTCAGCTGAGGATAGTGTCCCAAACCCAATATAATTGGTCATTTGGAAGAGTCAGCCTGAAAACAAATCCCATCAATGTCAAAATTTGGTTCCAGTAATTTTGGAACTTGGGGCAAGACCAAAATATGTGTAAATGAGTTCCTCTGTCCCCACATTCCCTCCAGCAAAGATCGGAGGGGTGTTGGCCATAGTGTTTTGTAATTACTGGCGTGCAAAAATATCATGTGGACACCTTCAACCTGAACTCATGCCAGTTGTTAGATGCTGTTATGGCATGGATGGCCTCCCATATTACCTCCCATGATGATTCCTCAATTACCCTCTCAAGCTCCAGAGACCATGTTTGTTTAATATTTTCTAAAGGGTCTGGCTCAAGAGTGGAGAAATGCCTGGCCAACCTGGAAATCTGTCCATGAGACTCTGTATTATAAGTCTCTGTCCTCATAAAATCAACCAATGGGCTATTACCTGGTTCTATAGAGCCGCGTCTCAGGAAGTCCTTTTTTTGTAGAAAGTGCCTAAACTGACGGTATCTAAATAAATCACTGGCAGGGAGTCCAAATCAAAGGGAAAACTGTTGGAAAGATTTAATATTATCATCAGAATACAATTGGCCTACCCTAACCAGGCCTTTCCTACCCCACTGCTTGAAGCCAAGATCCCATGAGAGGGGCATGAAATCTAGGCAGGCCTTGATTGGGGAGTTGGGTCCCAATTTCAGCCTTAGACTCAACTTCTTATTTATCTCTATCCAAGAGGATAAAATCACCCTGGTCCAAGGATTATGAACATAAAGGCCCTTGATACCACCTGTATCCATATATATCAATTATCTGATATTTCCTCAGGTGGATTATGGTCTCTCTATCTCTACCCACATGGATGACTCTTCCAAAGTCATGAAAGAAACTAGGGTCTGAAGCTGAGCAGCCCAATAGTATTTTTTAAATTATTGCAGACTGGCTCTGCCCTTGCTCTTGTCCCTAAGTACGGAATGCCACTTCATTCTGGGTGGCCTATCAGCCCAGATAAACCTTGACAAAGATGATTTAAGGGATTTCCAAAAATTAGCAGGTGGTTTAAGTGGCAGAGACTGAAACAAGAATAAGAAACGTGGAAGCACGTTCATCTTGACACAGTCAGTCCTTCCAAACAAGGAGAGGGGTAATTCCCCCCATCATTTCAAATCTTCTTGCACTGTTTGAAGTAGTCTCCCATGGTTAATAGTATATAGTTTGTGCAAATCTCTGGGGAACCAAATCCCCAAATACCTCATACTTTTCTTTACCCACTCATAGTTGTCCACTGGTGGGAGAGCCCCTTGCGGAGTCTGCCCTATAGCCAGAAGCTCTGTTTTGTTGCCATTAATTTTAAACCCAAACACTGTACCAAAAGCACAAAATATGGAGTTAATCAGTGGTATCTGTGTTAGCAGATCAGTAATATACAAAAGGGTATCAGCTGCATAAAGGGATACCTTAATTTCTACCCCTTCACTTGAATACCTTTAGACCCATCTATCTGCCTTATGAGGGCTGCCAGGGACTCCATACACAAGGCAAACAACAGGGGTGACAATGGGCACTCCTGTCTAGTTCCCCTTCATATACATATCTTCTTCGAGGTTACCCCATTTACCCTTACCATTGCCCAATGATCCCTGTATAGGTTGGCTATCCAATATCGAAACTTATCCCCAAAGCCAAATTTTCTCAGCGTGTGTTCCCAAAAAATCCAGTCCAGGTGATCAAACACCTTCTCAGTGTCAGGAGCCATCACTGCCCGAAGTGTTCCAAGAGGGAAAGTCCCCGAGGCAGACAGGACATGGAGTAGCAGCTGAATATTATCTTGGATATACCTGCTGGGTATGAAACCCATCTGGTCTTTGTGAACTAACTCAGGGATATATTCTTGGAGGAGGCAACTCAAGATCTTTGCAAAAATGTTTGCATCCTGATTAATCAAAGAGATTGGGCGGTATCTCCCACACTCTGTCAGATCTTTACCTGGCTTGGGAAGCAGGGTAATCACTGTCTCCCACCATGAAGCTGGGGACTCCCCTTCCTCATGTGACATATTGCATACCCTGGTCAGCAGGGGTAAGCTCTGTGCAAAGATTTGGTAGAATTCTGCCACAAATCCATCTGGACCTGGTGCCTTTCCTCTGCTGAGAGTTTTAATCACCCTCTTAACCTTCTGTTCAGTAAAAGGCATTTCCAAACTTTTACTCTGTGAGGCCTTAAGTTTTGGTAATGTAATTTTATATAGGAAAATCTCCACCTCTCTAACATGATCAGGACCCCTCTTCTGGGCATATAATTTGGTATAGTAACTCTGAAAATTACCTGCTATTTGTAAGGGGTCTGAGGAGATGGATTGGGTCCCTGGCTTCTTGAGCAGTGGGATATATCTTTCAGACTCTTACTTTCTCAATCTGAGAGCCAGAAGATGGCTTGCCCTGCCCGCCCCCAGCCCCATTTCATAATATCTTTGTTAAGTGTACCTCAGGGAGCTTTCAGTTCTTCTTTTCATTTCTATGTTATTGTTCCTGGGTTTCTCTCAATGTAGGTAGTATCAAGGGTTTTTTTCAGTTTCTAAAGATGCAATATTTTCCAACAGCCTCTCTACCTTAATCTGGTTACATTTATGTTTATATGTGGCAAAAATAATAATTTGGCTCCAAAGAACTGCCTTTAAGCCATCCTAAATAAATAGGACTAGTGTGTCCTCTTCCCTGTTTTCTAACAAATAGTGCCTAATAGTGTCTTTGATATGGTCTTCAACAACTTTACCATTAAGTAATCCTGGATCAAAATGCCATGACCCCTTAGCTTTCACCAGAGGCCAGATCATCCTAGCACTAATCATAGCATGGTCAGAGAAAGTGACTGGATGGATAGTAATGTGTGTCAAATCATGGGCATTCACCACCTGAGTGTAAAATCTATTGAGCTTGAAATATGACCCTGAGGCATCAGAGTAAAATGTAAAATCCTTGGACTCTGGGTTCTGCTGCCTCCAAGGCCCACCCAACCCCCTCAGACACTAGGGTGTGGAGGAGTCGGGAACACACCACTCCACTCCCCTTGCTCACAGAGCTCTTATCTAACAGAGGGTTTTCAATGAAGTTCCAGTTGTCCACCATAACTATTCAGCCTGGTGTAAGGGAATCCATCATAGAGAAAAAGTGTCTAAAAAAGGTTCCGGAAGGTGGAGTAGGGGCATATACCAAGACCAGGTGGAGGGGGTGACCCATGTAGTCACCTAAAATTAGAACAAAAATCACCCAACCCCTCCTCAGTTACACTATGGACTTTAAATAGTAGTCCCTTATGTACTAAAATAGCAACCCCTGATTTGGAGGCATCTGGATAAGGATCCAAGAACACCCCTCCCACCTGCATTTTTCTCATTTTAGAATGTTCTGTCTGTGATAGTTTTGTTTCCTGAATACATGCCAGATCACATTTTAGTCAGCCTATTTCTTGAATAACTCTCGCTCATTTGACTACCCCATTAATGCCATTGACATTTATAGAAACTGTTTTAAGTGGTGCCATGGTGAAAAGTGTTTTGGAAACCCACACCCAGAGCCTCCATAATCCTTATGATTACATCCCCCACCCAAAAGTCTAAAAATACCTAAATGTAAACCTCCAAAAAAGAGTATAGCATAAACACACATAATGGGAGAATAAAAGTAACAATCAAAAAAACAAACTATAATAAGGGAATTATAAGCTGGGCTAACTTCACCCAGCCTGACCCAAAACCTGAGTCAAAAAATAAAAACAAGGTCTCTAGTTACTTCACTAGATGCCTGAAGGCTCAAACAGAGCCTGGAAACAGGGGCTAAGAGTGGAGAAGTCCCCTACAGCTAGGCTCACCAGGTCCTAGGCTGGTAGGAGAAAAGTGTCAATATGCACTAGAGGATGAGTCCCTGGGTACCACAGGATACCAGACCCTCTCCTAACTGTGTAAATCTGGTTAAGGTGGCAGTCAAAAAGAGATGCATCTCAGTCTGACCAGGGGGTTAACTATTATAGTCACCCTACACTAAAATCCCAAGTTGGTTGCCATCTTAACAATGCCCCATGTAGAAGAGGTGCATTAGCTGAATATGCTAGCACTAAACAAAAACTGTTTCCAATGCAATTCAATTAAACATCCAAGAGAGGGTGTAAGGGAAGGTGCAGGGTGGCAACCCAGCATGTACAGGGGTTAACCAGATGGGGCAACATAATTGCCCCCAAAAACTCAACAGGGCAAGGCCTCCCAGAAGATTAAATAGATAGTACCCCATAACAACCCAACATTTTCCACACTAACTTCATATTTAACAAATCACACAAGGTGCAACCCAACCAACCCAACCAACGAGTCAGCTGCTGTGAACAAAAAGTAAAATCAATCAGATTATATGATCTAATTTATAATATCAATGAAGATTCAGCATGAAATAGAGTTTATCTTAAGTCCCGGTTCAAGTGGCTCCCTGATGAGGCTGGCCTGCCAGGGGGAACAGTTAAGTAATGCACCCTCAGGGGGTTCCCTCTCTAAATAGTCCCATGAAAAACTGCTGTTCATCACAAGAGAGGCTGCCAGGACTCCATATGCACAGAACATGCCAAAGCAAAGTACCAGGGCAGTTCAAAATGGTTGTAGCAAGATGGCAATGGTGAGTCTTTCAACATAAGCTTTGCACTTCATGAGAAATAAGACAAAAAGAAATCCCCTCAGTGGACCCGCTGTTCAGAATTAGAGGTCCCCTGAGGAGTGCACATGAGTAGAAACCTTCTGACCTCAGTAATAGCTCAGGACTCCTTCAATTTTAGCCATTTAGACATGTCAGCATGTACTGTAGGGGCAGTAGGGCTTCACCTCGTCTCCCCGTTAATCTCTTTGCTCCAGGTTCAATCGACCACAGAAAATCTTCAATCTCTTGCTCAGTCTGTTCCTCCTTCATGTCTGGAATGGGGATCCCACAAGACTCTAAATAGGTGGTGGTCATCAAAAGAGAATCAAATAATTTTCCTCCCTCTTTGTCTTGCACCCACAGCCTTACCAGATAGTGTAATATGCCGTGTGACCCTTATCTCAGAGTGCTTTTACCACGTAGAACTTTTTTAAATTTGGCAAGCATTAAAGGGGGAAAGTCCTGGTAAATGTACAGCTTCTGACTGTCAAGACTGAGATCTCTTTTGGCCCATGCTCACTTGAGAATTTTTTCTTTTGTGGTGTATCTCAGAAATTTAACAATAACAGACCTGGGTGGTGCACCCTGTTTGGGTCTGGGTACGATGGCGTGGTTTGCCCACTCACTCTTGACTTTAAAGTCCTCTCCCAGGTCCAGCTCCATTTTTAACAAGGTGTCTATGTAATCTTCCTTGCTGGGGGGTCCACCATCTCTGGGATACCGAAGATGCAAATGTTGTTGTGGCAGGCTCTCGCCTCTGCATCCACTGCCCATGCAGTTAACTCTCCCTCTTGTCTGTGGAGGTAGGCAAGGGATCTGCCAAAAGCCGTATGCTCTGATTGAATACCTTCCATCTGTATCTCCACTGCAGAAGTATGCACCTCTAGCTTCTTAAAATCTTTTTTTATGCCAGAAATTCTTGCATTGATATGATGGAGAATCTTCAGCATTCTATGGCCATCTGCTTTAGTGAAGGTCAAGGTGGCTTCTGAGCCAGAGCCCTCTTATTCTTCTTCTCCCAAAGCCGTTATTAGAGAGGATTCGGATAGACCTGGCCTTACAGGCCCTGGAAAGCTCCGGTGTCGAGAATGACTCCCTGCTTCCAGAGGAGGCTTTTTTTTGTATGACCTACAATGACCACAGTTATAGATTGCTGATTTACACCTTAATAGCTCACAGATCCACACAATGGCGAGTGATTCACCAAAAATTGCACCCAAGGTACAGGAGCTCCGAACTAAGCCGCCATCAATTGCGTGACTTAATTGGAAGTCCTATAATCCATTTTCTTTCATCTAATAAGTGTCCTATACTCCCCTCTCAAAAAAGGTAAAGCCTTACTATAAATTGACCCTATATCTTTTCTAAAAAGCCTTGCCACTTGATTCAGTAACCTTTTATATTTCCTGCATTCATAATTATACCAGGGAATTTTCTCCAAAGCCTGATCTTGTGGTCTGTAAATCCAATTTTTGGTTCTCATTCTATTACTAAAATGCACGCTTAATTTTTCAAAATGCTTAAAAATGTCATCCCCTGCAGCACATAAGATCTCTTCTTTTAGTTTAAAGTTAACATATCCTTTGTGAAGTATCAATATTATTATTTTTTTCAGAGGATCCCATTTTATTCTCTTTTTTGTGAGATGCATATGATTATCTAATTCTGACTCATTTGACTTATCATAAGTTATTTCATTCATATCCTCATATTCTATTATAACTTGCAATGGAAAATGATCAGAAAAATGTTCATTTAGAACTTCAAAACCAATGGTGTTAGAAAAATAAAAAGCAACATCAACCAACGCAAGATCCAGGATAGAGCCTCCAGTTTTAGTTAGAAAAGTAATTTCACCCAAATAATCTGTCTTTGATCTGCCATTTAGGATACATAAATTATTTTCCACAATAAACTCCAATAATAATTTATCCTTATAATCCACTTTCTCAATCTTAGATTTCCTTACTGGTAGATCCCCATAGTAACCTATATCTTGTAAATTCATAAAGAAATCTAATTCATTACAGCATCCAATATGTGCATTCCAATCTCCTAATAGGATAAAGTGCTTATTTTGCATACTAAAAAAGTACTTATTTAGACAATTAGATAATGCATCCAAATGCCACTTATATTCAGAGTTAGATAATGAAGGGGGAAGATAAACATTTAGTAGTAAATAGGTTTCAGATTCTCTAACAATTATTTCTAATACAACCCAGTTATAATAGGGGGAAAGTTCAGATTTCACAATACGTATTTTCTTTTGTGTATTTGTAAGAACCATCAGGCAACCTCAGCCTCCACCCTTTTCATTGTTCCTAATTCCAGGAATCGAGATATTATTAAAACCTGAAATTTGTACCTCTTCGTCAACTTCTAACCAGGTCTCCTGGAGCAATATAATATCATATTTTTTTATTTTATCCAACCATGCCCCATCATCAGTTTTCACATTCACACTTGCAATATTCCAGGATAAAAAAATTAATGGATGGGGTAGATAGCATAAACCTTCCATTAGATGGCCTGATGGCATCTTCAGCTCAGTCTGAGAGAGCTAATGTTGTGTCATCAGAAACTAAGGATCTAGAATTTGCTTATTTACAACTCATTGAAATATCATAATTCATATTTCCTGGTGATCACCCATCTTCATATACAGCAGTATCCTTTAAAACAATACTAGTGTTTATCCTTAGCCCTTGTTGTTTTCTCTCTCTAATAATTGTATTGTACCCTGGGGAAGTCTTTAATTCATATTCCACAACCCGAGGTTTCCCTAAATATTGAATTATAGTTGGTTGTTGTAACATACTTCTTCCTTTTATTGCACTTTTTTCCTCTTTTCCGCCTCTATCCTCATTCTGTCTTAAATTCATTTTCCTTGCCAAGTTTCTAAAGAGGTAATATCCGTGTCCACACCCAGTTTCTGTATATCATTTTGTAACTTTAGCACCTGTTCCTTAACTACATAATCCCTTAGTACCAAACAAACTATGCCTTTATCAGATAATTCTCTATATCTGTATGCAGAGGAAAGGTCTTCCCAGATAAATTTAGACCTCAAGACACTCTTAATAATATTATATACTGCCAACTTAAGTGAAAAAGGAGTTGTTTTTCTCCTAGATTTAGTGACCCCTTTAAGGTAAGTCGTAGGTAATTTATCATCCTGTGCTTTAATTAATTGATTCATCACCACTTCTGTACTATCTTTCCTTGAAACAGATCTCCCAGTCTCACTCTTCTGCACCAATGTTTGAACTCCCTTTTGTTTGTATTTTCTTTTCTGTTTTTTCTTCCTACCTTGTTTATTACTGGTTTTATTAAAATATGCTTGTTCATTTGACTCAGCTCTTGTAATTTATGAATCTCCCTATATTCAGTTTCTTCAATCCCCTCCAAGATTTCCTTAATTGTTTTTTATTTGTTTTCCTTATTCAGGTTTCCCTTATCCAGCTTTCTAACCAGCATTTTAATTGTATCTTCAACTTCTTTTAACTGTACTTTTTGGTCTTCATATTGTTTCATTACTGAACCCAAAGTTAGGTTAGTACAAACCAGCACCGTTTTAATTTCTAAAAGCTGTTTATTTGGCAGCTTAATGGTCTGTGCATTACAATTTACATGAGGATCACAGATATCACTGGCGCAATTATGACCATTCCCAGCCCTATTTCCCTCAATAGTATGAATATCAGCATGTGTGTTAAGCTGAGAATTAGCTTTTCCCCTGCTCACTTTCATCTTTGTTTAGAAACAGAGTTAAAAAGTTTTCATACTCTGCAAAATAGTTGTCCCTAATAGTATTTGAAATAGTTAGATCTTCTACCTTAACATAAATAACATGATCTCACCTGTAGAATTTACAGAGGCCAGATTTTCAGTTAAACATACAGTACTTTCTGGGATTCTAAGTCTCTGATAGTTTCCATCAGGTAATCTCCAGGATGACCCTCTTTAAACTCAACTGTTTTCTGTTTAGGAGAGGAAGTTGAAGGAATATTCACCGATCCATTAAAGAAAGCAGTGATTTTTTTTTAACCTTAGTTCTTTTTGGCTTCCCGGCCATAACAACGTTCTCATTTCTAAGCTTTATGGCATCATAAGCTTTTAATTGTGCCATTAGAATTCAATAAATTAGAGTAGCACAAGACACAAAAACAACTATAATATAGCCAACAGAAAAAAATAGAAAATACAATCAAAAAGTTCTGGGTAATTGTTATTGTAGATATCACAAACTGTTTTGCAACTGTTTCCAGGCCTTTCTCTGATATTATTCAATTCAGTTCAGTTTAAATAATAGCCTTATCAGTCTGGGTCCAAAGGTCCAAAAAGGTTAACGACTTCCAAACGAAGGATGCAGGTTCCCCAAATAATCCAGTGCCAGGGGCCAAGGGGTTAATCTTAAAACAGAACGAAAACACAAAAAAGCTATAAAAACAACTCATGATCAATAGGAAACCCCCCAAAATCACAAACACTTACATTTAATCGAATAGTCAAAAAACAAAAGAAAGGAACAAAACTAAAGGACCATAAAGACCTGTGGTAACAAGCAGAAGTCTTAGGGCCACAATTCAGGCATATAACTTCTATCCATGCAGTCAGAGGAGAAATCCTGGAGCAACACAAAAATAAACAAAAACAAACTGTAGCTTATCTGAGAACAAATCTAATAAAGCTAGGAAAATTAGCCAAGATGAAAGAAATAACTTACTGAAGCAGCAGCATTTCCACAAGGGACCAAATGCTAACTCAAACAGAGAGGGAGTGATACCATCAGCAAATGAACACAGAGGCATGAGCAATATAAGGGAACTGGATTATGTGATTACACAGGCTCAACACCGTGAGAAAATTTTAACAAAATTAAATCAAAAAAATTAAACTACAACAAACAAAACTCTAATCATCAGCAGCAACATCTAACAGCCATAAAAACAAGCACATAAGCACACAAAATAAAATTTCCCCTGGATAAAATTCTATAAGCACCCTTAAATCAAAAGGCAACTCACAAATAATTTTAAAGGTGCAAATAACTTTAAAAAATACAGAAAAATACAGAAAATATTATTTTCTGCCCCTTTTAACTTCTGTTGCACTCTCTGATCTCTTTCTTGCAGCTTTTCCAGCTTTTCAGTATATAAAAAAAACAGTATCACACATCAGCTCTTTTCGTTGTTCCAACATTCTAAAACTTTTAACTTTCCAGAGTACATTGTAAGTTGCAAAAGGTAACAAAACTTCAGGAAAGCAAGAAAGCAGGAAGGCAGCTCCAAAAGCTTATGCTGAAAATTCAAGTCAGACAGTTTGAACAGTCAAAACAGTCCTGTTGTTTTTCCAGTCACTCTGGCCCTCTCAGTCCCCTGCAGGACCTCCTCTGCCTCAACTCTTCTAGAACAGCTCCCCCACCAAGGACTCCAAACCTGGGGGAAGAGAAGCAGAAAGTGGGAGCAACAAAAGAAGGCAGGCAACACAAGACCATCTAGAAAGAGCTCAGAACACAAGATGAAGTAAATATCTAGGCACTGGTGGCATACCTATTCCAAATCTTGGCTTTAAGCACTTTTAAGCCCCTGCTATGAATGTCTCACACTCCAGTGTGCAGTAGCCTGCCTCCACCAGCAACACTCTCTTGTCTGACACATATCTGCCCTGTCACACAGGCCCCCTGTCTGGTCAGGTGAAGTCTGTCACCCTTGAAGAGTCTTAAGTCCCAGATGTTCCCCCCAATCTCTCACAAAGTGGTGCCCATTCTACTGACACCATCCTTTAAACCACTCCTTAAATGTCTCTATTACATAACTCCTTATCCTATCCTGCTTCCCTCCCTGCCCCACACAAGGAGAACTTTGGAAAGAACCATGGAAGATGAATGTATTTCCAATCTGTCCCAATTCTATGGAAGTTCCACTTCACCACCTCCCTCTGATGCACCACATCAATAGTACCCAGGTGTACCAGCACCCCCAGTTTCCCCTGCTCCCTTTCTACCATCCTCCCTATTCAGTCTAAGTCATTCTTGGATGATGCACCAGCAAGGCACTGGACCATCCCCTCCCATTCAACCCCTCCTCCATCACCCTCACTATGTCTCCTAATCATTGAGTCCCCATCTACTAATACTCTCAAGGTAGACTGGCCCCCCTTAGGTGCCATCACTATGTCTTTCCCTTTCCCATCAACTGGCTCAGAGTCTTCACCAGCAGAGTCAAGTGTCTCAGCCTCCTTTGGGGTGTGAAGTGGTTTACTGTCTGGATAGTGCTGAGATGGACAACCTCCTTATAGCCACTCATGCCTCCTTCCCCTCCCCAACCCTCTCACCCCCTGGACCAGTGGCTCTCTAGAAGAGTAGGGATCTGGAGCTGTACTCCTGTTGAGCTGGTGATGCAGTTGAGATTTGTTTACTTTTGCTGCCGCCAACTGAGCTTAGAGCTCTGTCATGGTCCTTCCTCGAGAGCATATTCCTAGAGAAGAGCACCCCACAGCTGCCACAAGTGACTGCCTCTCCTTTGAACCCCATCCCAATACAAGGCCTATGAATGAGGCTAAACCTAGCTAATGAGGATTTCCAACAACAGATTCAGTTTACAATGTGTGGTATTCACCTGGCCTATAATATGAAACAGAAGTCAGCAAGCTTAGCAGCTAAAGTACTAAACAGATGACTAAATTAACTCACGGTGCTCACCTATGTACAAGTCACATTAAAAACTGTTCCATCAATGAGTTGGTTTAGCATTGTTTTTTATAGCTGGCAATGCATTGGCAACTCATTGCATTATTTTTCAATGCTTAACCAGCTCAAAATCAATGTTTGTGAAATGTTTTTGCAACTCAGTTGGAATGCATCTACAGTCCAGTCACAGTGCAATGCAAAACTTAGTTTTCACTTTTAAGAAACAGTTTATGCAGGGCTTTTTGCTGGATCCAGCAACACTTATGCAACTCAATCAGAAATGCTACAGCAACTCACTGAAGGAACAGTTTAATATGACTTGTGCTGTAGAAAGAGTGTAGCTGTAAGGTTAGCTATAGTGCAGAAAGTATGAATAAAAAGTATGTTGTGCTCATCCAGACACCAGCTGTAAGGCTCATCTATAGCACACAAAACAGGAATAAAATTGACTTTGTAGTGCTCACCCAGATTCGGTGTAGCTGTAAGACTTGCAGTAACTATAACACAAAAAAATTAGCAAATTACATCTACATATGGCAATAATCACAACTATAGCAGAAGCAGTCTACTTCATTAATCAGAAGTGCTCACCCAGATAGGTAGCAGCCAGGACCTACTTGTAGCACACCCATAAAACAATGCAATTCATTTTTTAAACAGTTTTACCTGTGATTCGATAGGCAGAGTTCCTGGCTACTGGCTACCTCTTCTGGCTGACTCTCCTTGTCAGAATCTATTAATAACCTTTGTGCTGTGGTCCTTAGCCAAAAGAGCTGCAGTGCAGAGGGTTGCTAGCAGAGAAAGGCTTAAAATAGATCAGTAGAATAACTGAGTCTTCTTTCTCAGGTGACAGGTCCCTCCCATTTAGCTTCTTAGTTGGGTGCTAAGTGAAAGAGGGTGAGGGGGCACCCTGATGTGCTGCTTTCAAAATCAGAATCAAAACTGTGGCAAGCACTAGTAATCAGCTTTTGATTGATGCATGTCAGGAGGCATTCCTAGTTCAGGTTGTTCAGGGCCCAACAAGGGAAGGGGATCTACTGTATCTGGTTCTCACAAACAGTGAGAAGATTCAAAATGTAATAGTCCAGGGATCACTTGCTTCCAGTGACACAGAACAGTGGCACTGGAGATCCAGACAGAGACTGCCACCGAGGCAAAAACATTAAAGATATGGGAATTTAAAAAGGCCAGTTTCAACAAGATGTGGGAAATGTTGGAAGGAAGCACAAGGAAAATAGTGCATGTAGAAGTGGTCGAGTAAAATGGGAAGAATTTAAAAACAATGCTACAGGTATCAGAAAGCTCAATTGGGAAGGTATCAAAGGGAAAAGTGGCAATGAAAATAAAAACAGAGGTATGAGCCAAAAGGAGAGCATTCTTTAAGCATTAAGAAAGTCAAGGAATGATAAGGAGAAGTATCTGGAGGCAACAAAGGTAGCAAGCAGAAAGATGAGGGAGGCAAATGCATAATGGAACAGTATTCAAGAGGGATATTCAAAAGTACCTTTTGACAGACAGAGTGGTGGACAAGTTGAACAAACTGCCAGAGGCAGTGGTACAAGCCAAATCAGTAGCAGTGCTGGGACAGGCATAGGCAATTAAATAGAAAAGTGTGGCAGGAACAAAGAAGGAGATGGCCACCAGAGCCAGTGCAGAGAAGTTAGTTAGGGTAGGCAGACTAGATGGGCTGATGACATGTACGATTGCTTCCCTGCCACTCCTGCTATGGGGTCATTTGCAGTGGTGCCATTTGCTGAGACTATCCACCAGGAGCCCATTCGCTGTACTCAGAAGACATTGACATAGCCTCCTTACTCTCAACTAACATTGTTGATTATACGTGGGGCTTTCCAACTCCTTATATGGTGGGATTTGGATGGGGGATCATGAAATGTTCTTTAATGCAAGGATCTAACCTCTTCTCACTCTGTGCCTCCCTACACCTCCTTGCACACTTGTAAGTCTAACCCTCATTAGTGAATTGGATAATGTGCATAGGAACTGCAAGGTGCAGAGGTACAAGGCAGATATATGACACTATTTTTCATGTCTTTAGTTCTGTCTGGATTGGTTCCCAAGTATCAGGTTGTCTCCTGTTTAGCTCCATCTCACTTGGAAAAAGACTTGACCCTTTTACTTAAGTACAGAAATACTGAGTTATGTGCAAACCTGGTGGCATGGAGGGCTGAGGTGCTGGTGCCAGATCTGCTGCCACAACAGTGATCAGTGTTTAGGAATGAACCAGGGTCACTCGGGGATCAGCCAGGGAAGAGGACTGAGTGTACCAAACAATGCTCTCCTCCTCCATGGTTGGCGGACAAAAAACTCCATTGCAATACTGCCACCTGTGCTTCCACAGGTGCTGGAGCAATTGCAGCCATATGTGAAGGGGGTACCTCCTGACTGGAAAACATGCACTTGCATGCATTTTTTATTTTATTTATTGAAATGTTTCACCAGGAAAGCACACTGAACAAGTTGTTCATCTCCCGGTGCGACCTGGTGGTGGTGGTGGGGGGGGGGGGTATGAAGAGGATAAGAAAAGAACATGGAACATACAGATAATATAAGTACAAACAGTTACAATTAGGTTGAAGTATTTAGACATTTTAAAATCACAGTTGGTAAGTAGCAAAGACATTACAGATTGTAAAAATGGATTCAGCCAAATTAGTTTCCAGGACAATGATGTAATAATGAAGGCAGTGCAGTATCTGACAAATACAATTAAAGTGCAATGATGTACAAGTGCTAAGTTATAGGCAGTTTGCTAGTGCTAGTGTAAGGTTTGAGAGGGAGAAGGTAGTATCATTTGTAGAGACTGAAGGGAGTTAGCTAGCAAGTGCTGGAGAGGGTGGTGAGGAGGAAGGATGGCGGAGGGTGGGAGGGAAGATTATCAAAAGCCTAGTCCCCTTCAAGAACTGGAGAAACACCTGTAGTGGGGTGAGGATTTGGCACTTTGGGGAAGATTGCAGGAAAAACAAAAATGGGTGCTGAGAGAAGCTAGCAACCTAGTTCACCTACAAGATGCTGAGAGCCTTGCAAGGGGGATCAAGGCACGGGAAGGTTGGATCAAGTAAGGAGGATTTAGAAAGAATTGGCACAGGAGGCAGCAGAATACAGGGTGGGGAGAGCAGCCAGGAACTTATTTCCCCTCCAGGATGTTGAGAACCCTGCCAGGGGTGTGAGGAGCTGGCAAGAAGGAACAGGTAAAGAGGAATTAAGGAGGACTGAAGCAGGTACAGCTGGAAGAGAGGAAATTATAAAGTGCTGTAGCAAGGGAGTTAGTGGTGGAGGAGTGTTATATTTGTGGAGGTAAAGCATTCCATGTATGAGGTAAATGGTGGGAAAAACTAGACTGGCCAGTAAGAGTAGAGCAGCAAGGGACCAACATGGTGTGGGTATCGTTGGAGCGCAGGGAATGAGAAGGGGGGAGGGTAAGAAAGGGAGGAAGACAGAAAAGTGGGTAATTCACCAAGCCAGAATTTGGAGGTCAGTTTGGTGCAGTGGGAGAGTGGGAGAGTTGATGGTGCAACAATGGTGGAAAAGCTAAGGGATGATAGAGGTCAAAGTGGTGGGTCCGAGGGCGGGCATCAAGGGTGAAGCAGCAGAAGGAGTTAAAGAGAGTGTCCAATTTTCCCAGGGAATATTTGGGAGCTTCACCATAGACTGCATTGCAGTAGTCAAAAATTGGGAGTATCATCTTTTGTACAAGTTCGCACCTTGCAGGGAGTGGAATGCAGCTACGATTCCTGAACAGGGCACCAAGCTTGGGGTAAGGTTTCTTCGGGATGGTGATGATGTGCACAGAGAAAGTGAGGTGTTCGTCCAGCCAGACCCCAAGATATTTAAATGAGGATGTGCCCTCCAGGATTGTCCTTCATTGGACTTTGGGCATGGACTAAGCATTTGCTTAATCCATGCCCATGGGGCACCTAAGGGAGGAGAGGGGAGAAAAACAGTGTAAAATGCCAAGACCACATGGAATGATGCCACGCTCCTTCACAGGCTCTGCACCATCTACTGGGCTGCCCACTGCCCTGCATCCATTACCTAGCCTCCTTCCAGGCCTGGGGAACCCAGGAGGCTCTGCCATTGGAGAATCCATGGGGCACTGAAGTTGGTAGGTGGTAAGTCCCAGAGATGATGGGTAACAAGGCTGGGGGAGATGCAAGGTAGAAGAGGGACAGCAGAGGAAGAGAGGGTTAAAATTAAATACTGAGTTATAAAACAGAGCCCTGCTTTGTTAGTAAACCCATGTGTGTGTTTTCTTTATTTTGTAGTGACGTAAAAACATAATACTCCTACACCTACTCTCTATACTGGTCTAGAACAGAATTGTGATACTTTGTGGAACATGATGATATGCTTGCCCTTCAGATTTGTATAACTTATTTACAGTCTGAACACAAGACTCAATAAAGTTGTACTGTAGAAAACAATATCACTTAAATTCAGGAGAATTGAAACATTGAAGAAATATACAATAGCATCTTCAACTAGAAAATAGCTTGTATTTATGGTCCATGAAATGTTTAGGAATATGTTTTACAGCAGTCATTATGCTGGGTATCTAATACACTGTTCTTAAGTCTTATTGGAAATGTTTTTAGTCTTGTATCTTTGATCTAAAAATGTGCTTTTGACAGATTTTGCACAGCTGCTTTGTAAAAATAGATGTGTTTTGTAGAGAATGTATGAGCTTAGGTCAGTGTTCATGCCCAGATGAAATATGGACAATCTTATCATATGGCAACTTGAATGTAGGACTGTCATTTAGTGCCATAGAGATAAAATAAAAATATCAATCTACTTTTCTGTTTGAAGCAAGCAGTTTTGAATAATGCATGATGGGCAGATAGTTTACTGAATGTGGATTTGCAGAAAACAGCTGTCAACACCATCCCTGTTGGTAATGGTATAGAAAGAGCTGCACTTTTTGTTCATGGTCTCTGTATAATAATACACTTTATTTGTGCATTCTATTCTCATATTTTTAGGACTGACAACATACGGAACTGACATAGGATTAACTGTCTACATGCCTTTCTCCAGTCAGTCCAGTGATCACTCTAGCAATGAGCTTCCCATTCTTGATTCTCTGCCCAATATTTCATACTACTGATGAACTGCCTATTCCTTTTCTGGGGTAGATTTTAGATAGCGAATCATAGTACTTTATGACAAGATTACTATATCATCAAGGTTACCTCATCGCAATGAGATTATAGCATCACAATCTGATTATATCATACAACAAGATTTCCTAAGAAGTGCATTTTGGGACTACGATAAAGATTGTCAGTGTGGCTCAGTTGGTAGCACATCCACCTCTGGACCAGAAGGTCATGAGTTCTTGTCCCACACCGGGATTGTACTTGCACCTAAACACTGGCATCTGAGTGGAGTATTAGGGGGGTGCTGTCCTGCTAGGATGTGCCGTCCTTTGGATGAGACGTTAAACTGAGGTCCCTTCTACCCATCCTGGTGTTGTCCTGGTGAGTGTCCAGGTGGAAGTAAATAGAACCCAGGGCACTCTTCTCAAAGAGGAGGGGACATTCCCGGTGTCCTGGCCAACATTTCCCTTCCCATAAAACCAGTTCATGCAATTGTCCAGGCTGTGTGCGGGTGTTGATGTGCGATATGGCCACCACTACACATTCAGTCACTTCACTACCAGTCTAGCATTGCTTGTATAGCACTTTGGGATACACTGTGTATGAGAAGCACTATATAAATGCTGATTCTTCTTCTTCTTCTTCATCTTCTTTTCACAGACCCAGAAATGCTTTCAGTGGAAGCATTTAGCATATTTTAAAGAAAGTGCAGGAAAGTTGAAGACAAAAAGCATAACTCTTACTGTTTTTAATTTGAAGTATTATGTAAAATGTAGAAATTGTAGAGAATTGCAACAAATGAAGCAAAGAAGTAATTTTAAACTATGTACAAAACCTTATGTCATACAAAGTAAATGCTATTTTCAAAAGTTATTTACAATAATGTAAATCCTATTGATAGGAATCCCAAAGGTGGAGTTATTACTAAATAAAGTTATATAGTGAAAGATGGAACATTTTGAACAGTAGAATTCAGTACTGGCACATAAAGGATACTGTATGGGCAGCCATTTTAAAACAAGCCTGTGTTGTCACTAAGAGGTTGCCATGGCAATCCCTTAAACCTTGAGAGCCAAACTCAAGAGGTTTTTGGTTGCCATGGCAACCTTGTGTTGCTAACTTAGACTTTCCAGTATATGGTTGCTTGTACGATGTCTTTTATAATGTATAAGCATGCGAAGTATAAAGCCTTAATCTGCCATGATTTACAAAAACTACAATCTCTATCTTGTGGCTAAAGCATTTACCCAAGAAACTGGAGAAACAGTCTAAGCATGGCTGCTATAATAGGCCACTGCTACTCCTGCCAGCTCACTTTCTGCATGGCCTTGAGATGGAGGACTGGTGGTGGATCTGCAACAAATAGACCATGCCATGTACACAAGTGGGGTTGCCAATCCCACATGTAAAGGTATTAGTCCATAGGTCAGCTGCACTCAAGGAAAAAGAAGGAATTCCAATTAAGCTGTGAGTCACAAAATAATCTTAATTTATTAAACAATAGTAAAAAATGCTAGTGCTCACATACAGGCTTGCTTTGAGCTGTCTCACCACTCACCCTAGCACTTCGACTCCTATCAAGTTTTTCTCAGTAGACATGGCTCACAGGGAGACATAGCCCCATCCCTTGACTTACTCATCACTGTGATTTATACAATCAACTACTCTGGTTGTCCCCAGGTAGTTATTACTCATTTGTCTTGGGCTGCTTCACAGACAAAATCATTTGCAATGCCACCCTACCCGCCCTGTCCAAACTCCTTCAGCCAGCTCTACCATCATACCAGCTTGGGTCAGCTGACGTGCACCCTCTCCATGTCCCCAAAACCCGTACACTGTCAGGTGATCATGCCTTTGCTGTTTGTGCCCCTAGAGTCTGGAATACCCTACTGTTAACCATCAGATGTACCTCTACCCTTTCAATCTTCAAGAGCTGCCTCCAGTTGCATCTGAAGTCTGCCTCAGCCTGTAACTATTCCAAGGCTGCTTGATATTCCCTACTCCTGCTTGGACCCTAGTGAGCACCCTCCACTTCCCTGGTGCCCTACCCCCTCTGAGCTATAGTAAGGGGTACTATCTATCCTGCATGCCCTTCACATCAGCACTTACCATCCTCAAAATGGGACAAATTGCACTTGTATTATTTCCATGAAATTTAACTATTGTTTGCTTGTTCTTATCCTTGATGTATATGCTTATCTGTTCATGCTGCACCTGTTTATATGTATCACTCTGCTCATTGCTTTATTTCACATTGTTGTAATTCCCTCACTTTGTTTTGTAAACCATGATCTTGTAAAATCCTGGGTCATAACTGAAAATAGGCATTCCTTGTCTAGTGTGCTTACATGGTAAACAAAAGCTAATAAATAACATATTACATCTCATGCATATTGAACTGTGTCTGATTCTAAAAATACAGTAGCGTTCCATTTATCTGAACTGCCTGGGGACATCCTATTTGTTCGGATAAATGGGAGTCTGGATGATTAGGATTGCTATGATATAACAACAGCCACTGCCAAGTTGCGAGAAAGTAAAATCACTTTATTCTTGGTGCAAGCAATACACAGTACAACATAAAAACACATTGCCGGGCAGTTACTGTATTACTAGTGCCAAAAGCAAAGTCAAAGTTAAATACAGTACTGTACAAGTTAAACGCTTCTGTTGCTTTGCATTTTAAAGTTCTATACCCTGTGCCTACAGTAAAGTGCCTTGTACCGATGTGCTTAAAGTTCTATATGCTATGTGCCTACAGCAAAGTGCCTAGTGCCTATGTGTTTAAAGTGCTACACTCTATGTGCCTACAGGAAAGTTCATAATACTTAGTGATTATAGATGAAAGATGACACACTTAAAAGCCACTGCAGTCATTTTAAAGTGCTTAGTGCATAGTGATTATCGAGCAAGGCGGACAGATTTAAAACCCACTAGAAATCAGGATGCACCAAAACAAATCACACACAGTTCTATGCTAGTGTGAGACGAAGAAATCGGTCACAGCTTTTTGCTTCATTTTTAGTTGCCCATGCATGTAAGTTGTGGATGAGCATTAGTTCAACTGCATTCACATCAAGCTACCTCTCTATATAGTGCAGACATCTTTCAAAACAGGACGCAGCTTCGGTGTGTGAAATGGGCACTTCCTACATAGCATCCTCTGATGGCTCCACTTCCTCATCCTCAAATTAATCTTGCGTACTGCATCTGACCAGGTATACAATGCTGTCCTCATCCAAAACTTCATGCCCCTCATCACTCTGGTCATATGAGATCTATTTGTCCAGTTCAGAAGCTGTGATAGGATTTCCAGGAAGTGCAGCAGCAATCACACTCAGATCCTTTTGTTCATTTGCAGTGAGCACTGTCTTATCAGCTGTCTCCCCCTCCTCCTCTACAGTGTCATCCCCCCATTGAAATGTAATCCTGGATTTACTCCACGATTTTTGTATTGTCTCTGGGCACATAGATTGCCAAGCATCAGCCAACATGTAGCACACATCGTTTAGTGTGACCGGCTTAATGATATCGCTGAGGGAGATCAGCTGATCTTCACTGGACAGCACGGTCTATAAAAGTGTCTTTCTGTAGTTATGTTTTAGAATCTCCAGTATCCTCTGATCGCATGGCAGGATTTTTGATGTAATGTTAGAAGGTAGAAAAAGGCATCTATACTTGGTAATTTACTTGGGTTTAGACAGAAGTCTGAGACCCATTGGGTCTGTCTCCTGCATTAGCAGAGCCATTTAATTTTGTGTGTACTTAAAAGATATCTGGCCAGTCTACCCTTGAAGACCCTCACAGATTCTGAGTCCACCACATTTTGTGGTAAACTATTCCAGATACAGACTTCTCTATGCATGAGGAAGCCCCTTCTACTGTTTCTCCTTGTTAGTTGAATCTTAATTTGTTTCATGTGGCTTCTGATTTTTATTTCTCTGTTTGTGAACTCTAAGTCCATATTCTTCAATAATTCATCATCATTTATGATTTTATACATTGTTAGTAGGGTCCTTCTTATTCTCCTCTACTCCAAAGAGTACTGACCCAGTACATGTGGTCTATTCTTGCATGACTCATTTGTGAGGACTGCCACCATCTTGGTTGCCCTGCGCTGTGTTTTCTGTAATTTTTAATGCCCCTCCTTGAGATAGGGGCTCCACAGTGGAGTACAGTAATCCAAGTGGGGCCTGATGTAGGTTTTATAAAGTGGCATTGCACATTCCCTACTTATAGAAAGAAATGCACTGTGAGTACATCACAGTAACCTGTTTGGTTTATGGCTTACACTGTTACAGTGTCTACTGAAACTCAAATCTTTGTTAATCAAGATGCCCAGGTCTTAAGTATTTTTAACATTACTGAGTGTTTTTCCATTTAATATATATATATGCTGTTTCTGTTTTTCTTTCCCAGATTCATAGTGACACACTTTTCAGGATTGAAGGACGTTCCATTCTTTTCTGCCTGTTGTTCCATTTGTTTCAAGTCCCTTTGTAGGTCGTCTGTGTGTGGACAGTGCTAACAGTTGTTCCTATTAAAATAGTTGTTCCTACTATCTGATTCAAAGATTTCTTGTTTTGATGGGCAGTATCTCAGGGTAGGCGGGGGAATTATGAAGGAGCAGGATAGCTCACATTGGCAGTCTCAGAGATCTCAGCTGCTATTCAACAGATGGAACAACATTTTCAATAAATCATTTTTGAAAAATAAAGGAGTCCATCCAACTGTTGCTTTGACTTGAATAGTGCATAGGGAGTGTGCCCATATTGATGTGCTTAAAGCACTGGAGTTCACAGGATTTACCTATCATTAAAGGATATAATTTGTGACTGCCACTTGCCACTCGATTTTACACACACTCTCATTGTGGGGTGCATTTCATAAATCCATTGGGCTTCACCCTCAGGGTTTACGTAGTATCCCACAACTCAGGTGTATGTAAAATCGTATCATGCATACCACCCCATACATAATTCCCTATTTTGCAGTAATGGAAAGCATGCACACCTGTGTTCCACCATACCCTATAGGCCTGTTTTGCATTGTTTATAGTAGTCTGTCATTTGTTCTGGATGAAAGTACAGAACAGGTCACATCAACCTCTTCTGCCAATGAGCTGGTTTAGCATTGTTTTTCACAGTCGGCAATGCACTGGCAACTCAAATTGAACTGTTTGTCAAAATTTAACCAGCTCAAGATTAATTTTGTAAACATTTTTTTCCAAATCAACTGGAATTCATCTGCACTCAAGTCACAATGCAATTCAAAACTGAGTTTTAACTCTTAAGAAATAGTTTGTGAAGCGCTATGTACTGGAGCCAGCAACAGTTATGCAGCTCAGTCAAAAATGCTTAAGCAGTTCATTGGAGGAACATTTTATTAAGCAATAAGACATGACAGGATGTGTCTTGTGGTGGGATAACAGCCTTGGGTGTGTTGTGAGGCATGAGACATCACTGAGTGCCTTCAACCACCTGAGTAGTGCCATTATCTCACCACAGTGCACATCCTGGAGTGTCATATTGAGATTATAAAATGAGTCCAAGGTTTGATTGGGGGGTGAAAAATGTACACACACACAAAAACACTTTTATGATCTACCCCAGCAAAATAGCCCCAGCACATCCAGTCACTCACATGCCATCTCAAGTTTAAATATTATGCACGGCAAAATACATTTATCTTTAAATAGCCCTTAAACCATCTATTTTCCACAATCCACCCCTGTATACCTGTTTCTTGTTTTCTCACCTTTATTTCTTCTTTATATTTTCCCCTCACTTTAGACCACTTTGTTTCTATTCTGTCTTTCCTACATTCAAGAGATGGATATTTACTATGGATAGAATACAAGAATACAAATCTCTGCTCAGTTCTGTTGAAAGAATGTTTACCTCCACAACCTCCCAACAAAGGCCTCAGATGGAACCAGGCTGTTCTTTTTATATGTAGTAGGTTAAACGGCAGATGTTTCCCTGATAAGCAGGTGAGGGTAGGAGGGGGATTTTCCATGGTCAGCAAAGAAATGCCAGAAATTAAAATTGTAAGTATTGTAGTACTTCATTTTTTAATGTATGTACTGTATGTGTGTAAGAAGAGAATTATGAGGGCACAAAACATTTTATTAGTATTTTTTAAATTTAAGGCAGTTTCATTTTTGGGGCCTAATTGAAGGTTTTTAGTGAGTAATGGTGGCAGCCATGTTTGTGATGGCAGTATAGGTAGTGTGATTAGTACTGATTTTATTGTAAAGAGGCTGCTGTATCTGTATCCAGTGCTGTTGTGCTGAGATAACAGCACTGGCAAAGATGGCCCCCAGCCAATTAGGTTTCATGATTTTTAAAACCCATTTTACAATTAAGCAATAATACATGACAGAGTTTGGTATATCATACTAACATACTAAAATGCCAGCAGAATAAGCCTGATGGTCTTTCACGTCTGCTTGTTTGGTCAGCCCCCACCCTGGGAGCTGACCTTGCTGCCCCCTCACCTTCTCTGGCTTCTCCCTTCCCAGTTCCAGATATTCTCGCTGCATTGGATTTTGCTTCCAGAACCCTTCCCCTGTACCTGGTCCACCCCCTTTTGAACCCCTCCACCATCTCTGCCTCAACCAGCCCCCTGAGCAGTGCATTCCATAGCTCAAACACCCTCTCAATGAAGTAGCATCTCCTCCTTTCTCCCCTGAATCTTCCCCCCCTCCAGCTTCCACCCATGCCCTCTAGTTTCCCCCTCCTTCCTTCGAAGCACACTGACTGCTCCCCCCTATTTACCCCCTTCATGTACCTGAAGACCTCTATCATGTCCCCCCGGTCCCTTCTCTCTTTCAATGTGTACATATTTAGCTCTTCAAGCCTCTCCCCATAGATCCTGTCCCCCAGGCCCCAAATCATTTTGGTTGCCCTCCTCTGGACCTTCTCCAGGAGTTTAATGTCCCTCTTTAAGTGTTGCCTCCAAAACTGCACTCAGTACTCGAGGTGCAGCCTCACCAAGCAGTTATACAGAGGGAGTATCACTTCCTTCCTTCTGGAGGTGATCCCCCTAGTGATGCAACCCAGCATCCTGTGGCCATGGATGCTGCCCTCCTACAAGTCTCTGAGTTGTTCATCTTGACATCCACCACCACCCCAGGTCCCTATCAGCCATTGAGACTTGTAGCATTCCCCCCCAAGGTGTAAACTTGGCCTGGGTTTCTGGCCCCCAGGTGCAGTACCTTGCATTTCCCTGCATTGAACCTCAGCTTTCACTTTCTAGACCATCTTTCCAGAGCCTCCAGGTCCCCCTGTAGGGCCAACCTCCTCTCCTCCCCATCCACCACCGCCCCCAGTTTTGAGTCATCCACAAAGAGTCTCATCTCACTCCTGATACCTGTACTTATGTCAGAGACATAGGCGTTGAATAGGAGGGGCCCAAGGACTGATCCCTGTGGGACCCCACTAATGACCCTCCTTGGGGATGAGACTATCCCTCCAACTATGACCCTCTGAGTCCGGTCCTTGTGCCAATTGCTTATCCATCTAATCATCTGGTTTCCCACCCCCATTTCTCCCAGCTTTTCCAACAGGGCCTCATGAGGAACAGAGTCAAATGCCTTGCTGAAGTCTAGAAAGAGGACGTCCACTGGTCTACCCAGGTCCAAGGCACTCGTCACCCAGTCATAAAACTCCATAAGGTTTGTCTGACATGATTTCCCTGGGATGAATCCATGCTGTCTATTGTCCAGGCACCCTGACTTTTCCAGGTCCCCCCCAACCTCTCCTTGACAATGCCCTCCATCACCTTGCCCACCACTGATGTCAGTCTGACAGGCCTGTAGTTCCCTGCCACCTCCCTTGATCCTCCCTTGTCGATAGGCACTATATGCACCACCTTCCAGTCCTGGGGCACCCACCCTGTCCTCAGAGAGATGGTGAAAAGTTCTGACAGGGGTTTCGCCAGGACATCCGCAAGTTCCTTCAGCACTCTGGGATGTAATTTATCCAGCCCTGGTGCTTTCTCCATCTTAAAGGACCTGACGGCTTCCCTCACTCTCTCTGCTGTGATTTCCACCTCTTCTCGCTGCTTAGCCTTCCCCTCTCTAGCCAGTGATGCCTCCCCATCTCCCCAGACCCACTGATCGGTAAGGGTCCCTCCCTCCTCAGTATCACTGTCTCCTCCCATGTATGATGCAGCACCCCCATTTTCCTTGGTGAAAACTAAGGTGAAATACTCACTTAGTACCTCAGCCTGCTCCCCAGGGTCTTGTGCTCATCTCTCCCCTGTTTTAATCCTGCTAATCTGCCCCTTCACCCTTCATTTTTCCCCAATGTATCTAAAGAACTCCTTGTTCCCTCTCCTAATTTCTCTGGCCAGGTTCTGCTCCTTCCTTGCCTTAGTCGCCCTCACCACCCTAGTGGCCCTTCTAGCCATCAGCTCGTACTCCCCTCGATCCCTTTCACTTCTTGAGCACTTGAATTGCCTATAGGCTGCCTTCTTTCCCTGCACCACCTCCTGGACCTCCCTGGTCCACCACCAGGGTTTTCCGGCCCTACTGCATTTTCGTCTTACTCTTGCACAGGTGCTGGTAGCATCCTGCACCCCTCTCCTGATGATTTCCCACCTACTGTCAGCGTCCATGTCTGACCCAATCACATCCAAATGTTCCTTAAGGATCCTTCCCATTTCCTTAAAATCTGCTCCCCTGAAGTCAGTTACCTCCATCTTTGTACAACCTTCTACTCCTCCTAGGTCCAGGCAGAACCAGACCGTGGCATGGTCACTCCCCACCAACGGGTCCCTTACCTCCAGGCCCCCAATCTGGTCACTGTCTGCCAGAACCACATCCAGTACCCGCACCTCCCTGGTCAGTTCCCCCACCTGCTGAGTTAGGAATGTGTCTTAGTCTCCCAGTCTGTTCCTGGCATGTTTAAGTCCCCCAACACCACCACCCTTCCCCTGTCCAATCTGCAGTGTCTCCCAACATCTGCCACCAGACTCTCCTCCAGCTCCTCCACAAGCAGGGGGTCTATACACAACTCCTATTTTTACTCTCTTGCCCCCCCTTGTTATCAAGGTGACCCAAATCACCTCCACGGTTCCCTCCGCCTCCTCTACTCCCCCTATGTCAATGCAGTTTTTGACTATTATTGTTACCCCACCTCCCCTTCCCTCCCCCCTGTCCTTCCTGAACATAGTGTAACCCTCCAGGTTCAGGTCCCAGTCATGTCCTGTGGTGGCCCAGGTCTCAGTGACCACTGCCACATCCACCGCTCCCTCAGTTAGCATCACCTGGCATTTATCAGGACTACCTTCCACCCTTTCCCTATACTTCCATTTCCTCTGCTCGTGTTCCCATGGGGATTCTGTTTTCCCCTGGTCTGCACTTTACCAGACAGCCTTTTCCTGCATTCGTCCAGCTCCCTGTGGGGATGGAGACAGAGTCCCTCCTTTATCGGACCCCCTCAACAGCCTTTTCTCCCATCCCTCTCCCCTTCACAAGTTTAAACCCCACTTTTCACCAATGAACCCCTCTATTTTCAACTTAAGGATTCCCCTCCCCTCCAAATTGAGATGGAGCTTATCTCTAGCATACAGCTACTTATCCTCCCAGGTCTCCCACCAATCCCCCATCAACCCATACCCTCTGGCCTCACACCACTCCCTGAGCCACTGGTTTGTCTCCCTAATCTTCCTTTTGTGTTCCCCACTAGCCCCTGGCTAGAGAAGGAAATTGTGCATCCTATGTCATGACAGACCCTGGAAAGCTCCCTGAACCTTTCCTGTATCTCTAGCTCACTATTTCCCTCAATGTCATTTGTACCCAGGTGGACCAGTATGTCCAGGGAACCCTCACAATCCTTTGCCAGCTGATATATCTCATGCTTGGCCCTGTGCACCATTAGTCCAGGAAAGTATTTTGTTTTAACTGGTCAGGCTTCTCCCTTCCTGTCCCATTTGATATCCCTGATCACAGAATCCCCCAACAGGAGCACTCTGACCACTCCTTTTCCTCCATTCCCCCCCTTCCATGTCCCACATCCTTTCTACAAGCCCCTCCACCCAGCTGGCTCCTTGTTCCTCCCCCTATCTGGGTGCCACATGCCGCCACCTCCTTATTTACCTTGGCCACCCCCTTCCCTCCGATCCTATGCCTCTCCTCCTCCTCCTCCAGAGTATCCTTCTGCACCTCGCTAACTCCTCCCTCACTGCTAGCGACTGGTCCTTCTCCCCCATCCGCTAAACAAGCCTGGCTTATCCTCCCTTCCTTCCTGTCTCCATTTAGTCCCTCCTTGCTTGCCTTGCTCCCCTGGCCTAAACCCTCAGCTCCCTTTACTGTATCCTCCTTGAACTTCTGGTCCTTCTCCTTGCCCTTTCCTCCCAACTGGTCCTTCTCCTTGCTCTTTCCTCCCACTTCCCCCTGCTCTGATCCACTGCTCCCCCAT
This sequence comes from Neoceratodus forsteri, assembly GCA_016271365.2. Lineage (NCBI taxonomy): Eukaryota > Metazoa > Chordata > Ceratodontiformes > Ceratodontidae > Neoceratodus > Neoceratodus forsteri. Next base: position 227,044,623 of record CM028132.1, on the reverse strand, counting down.
TTTCCTGCATTCCAGGTTCTCCCTTGTTCCTCCTGCTATCTGGCCCCCACCTCCTGCCCCCCCACTCCCTTTCCATCTCTAACCACCCCTGTCATGGCTACATCACCCCCTCATCCTCAAGCAGAAGAAGAGAATTGAAGAGGTTACTGAGTGTAAGGTCCAATCTACCTCCCTGCCTTGCTTCCTTCTGTCCAGCATCAGCCATCTGCCTACTTCCCTGATAATGTTGTCCCTCTGGCCCCCCTTTGTGTGGGTCCCCAGTTACCTGCCTGCTTTCTTGGTAGTGTCCTCCTTTTGGGCCCCCTCTGCCAGGGTCCCTATATGACCCCAGAGTATTCTCCCACACTCCTTTCCCTATGCCCCCACCCCTAGTGCTTGGTGCAACCCCATGGGAGATCCCCTGCCCTCTTCCCCAACCATACCTCCCCCCTTCTCCCAGCTGTCTCCTAATCCCCGCAACCTCCTCCCTAAGCTGTGCCAGCTGGTAGCACACTGGGCAACCACCGAACTTCCAAGTCCAGTCCAGTATGATGGCTGCCCCACACCCAATGCACCCCACCACTCTCCCAAAGATGCCGGCCCTAATGACATGTGGTCCCATCCCCCTCCAAGTAAGTTTCCTTGGGTGAGCCACCAGGTTACCCACTAGTCCAAGATACACCCCTACTGACTAATCAGGTCACCCACTAATCCTAGATACAGTCCCACAGTAAACTGGTAACCCTGTTACTATGTGCAGTACAACACAGTAAACTTATAAGGGAAGTGAACAACTCCCTAAGTTCCTCTCTCCCAGCCTTTACATCCAACCCCAACCCCCAGTGGCTAGAACTATATGAGCTGCACCTGCAGCCTTTTCCTCAAATTGCAGGGCAGGTGTTCCCCTATAATGAAGTAGAGCTCTGGGGAGGGAGGGGTGGGAGAGGTGGATTAGGGCCTATAGCCGACTCTAGAGAGAGTGTGTCAGCCCTGTGTCTGCCTCTCCAAGCCCTGCAACCAAAGAACCAGCCCCAAGCAAATTCCACCAAATAGGTTTTAAATCAGAAGAAATAGGCCTCCACCAGTGCAGCCTGTTACACAGTGAAACATCTAACAAATGAGCCCACTTACAGCCACCAAACCAGTTTTCAAACTCCCAACAGCCCCAAAAACAATACCCTGCTAACCCCTTAGAAGCAAGAAAGAAAAGAAATAACCTTCTACCAAGTAAAATCCACAAGAAACCCTGTAAAAACAACAAGAAGCAGCTACTGTACTGGAACACAACTGATCCTGTCCCCTTCTAGTTCCTTCTGAGAAGCCAAGCAACTGACACCACAAACCTGATTCAGCTCTGCCTCCAGTCAATTAGCTGAGTGAGACCTGGCTAGACCATTAACACCCTTCCCTACTAAGCAATAACCTTTGCAGCAAAAAGGAATCAAAATTCAACTCAAAGCCCCCAAAATAGGTTTTCTACCAAAGGAAGCAGGTCTCCAATTCAATCAGCTTCACAAACAACACATCAAAATAGGCTTGAAATTGACATATATAGGTCTCCAATTCAAATAACCAGCCCCAAGCAAATCCCACCAAATAGGTTTTAAATCAGAAGAAATAGGCCTCCACCAGTGCAGCCTGTTACACAGTGAAACATCTAACAAATGAGCCCACTTACAGCCACCAAACCAGTTTTCAAACTTCTAACAGCTCCAAAAACAATACCCTGCTAGCCCCTTAGAAGCAAGAAAGAAAAGAAATAACCTTCTACCAAGTAAAATCCACAAGAAACCCTGTAAAAACAACAAGAAGCAGCTACTGTACTGGAACACAACTGATTCTGTCCCCTTCTAGTTCCTTCTGAGAAGCCAAGCAACTGACACATCGTCACACCTCCAGTGTGTTGTGAGGCATGTGGCCATAGGCTGAGTGCCTCATGCACCCAAGAACTGGCAATATCTCATATTATACCATGGACCTCAGACACTGACCAATCAGTTAGGCAGGCTGGCACTTTACTTGCATTATCTCCCAATAATCACTGCAAAAGGTGCCAGCCAGCTGCATGTTTGGAAAAAACAGTCTGACCCTGAAATCACTGAACTCCAACTGCCATCTTGTTTCCCTGTTAAATGGGGATCATGAAACAACACCTCCGTTCATCAGAAAAATATAAACAAAATGCTGTGTAAGCCTGAATCACTAACCATAAACAGGCTTTCTAGCTGTTTCCCCACAACCACTTCCACCCGGCTCACCTCGGAAGCATTTTTTTCTCCATTCAGCTGTGCTACATTCCCTGTACAGTCCCTCTCTCTCCCATACAGTCCCCATCTCATTTTGAAATCCCTGCTCTTGCTGTATCAATGACCATATGAAAATAAAAACAGTAAACAAATTCCAGCAACTGCAACAAATTACCCCGATTCCATTTTCAGCATGCAAATAGTAACCTGGAAGCTGTATGACGGCAACACAATAGGTGAAAACATGCCACACATTCAAAAAGGAACTATTTTTTTTAGCGTGCTACAAATACAGTAAAATTCAAATGAAACCCTAAAAATAAACACTTTTATTGTATCTAAAAAAAAGTACTATGAAATCATGACATAATCACAATAACCCACTCAGGGGATGTGGGTTCTCAGGGGAATTACCACAGCTGGAGAGGATTTACCCACTTGACTGTGCCTCATGGGCAAACCACTCCAGCTGTGGTAAATCTCCCGATAACCCACACCCCCTCGTGGTTTATTGCTTAAATATACCATACCCTGGAGTGTATAATTGCAATTATGAGCTGGTTCCATTTTAAGTTTAATATTAAAGATTTTTTAAATTAAGTTTCTTTATCTTTTTCTTAAATGAGTATGTGTACATGTTAAAAAATAGTCCTGTAACTGTTGTATCCACTAGGTGTCAGTATTTATTTATTTGAAAGTTTTACCAGGAAAGCATACTGAGCAGACAAGAGCTTGTTTCCAGATGTGTTCTGGGGCAAGGGAACATTGGGAAAATTGCATAAGTATACAACAATTGTGCAAGTAAAACATGGGTATCAATTAACACAGCAATGTGTTATCATACAATACAGTGCAGAATCAAATACAATAAAATACAATACATATAAACAACCTAAGTAGAGATGTAATACAGCAACTAAAATAGTGCAGCAGGATTCCAGCATTACCCTGCCAAGGCAACACAGTGTCTGGTAGTCCAATCTAAGCAGGTATGTGAGAGCTAGAACTTAGTTCAGCAGCAAGGTTAGGAGCAAGAGCAGGAGGAGCAGAAGTGGCCTTTAAGGACAGTGTTGAGATAACAAGGGGAAGGGGTGTTGTGAATGGTGGAGGGGAGAGAATCCACAATTTAGGCAATCGATAGGAGAAAGCAGCCTGACCTGCAAAGGTGGACATGCAAGGGACCAACAAGGACCGGCAGTCAAAGTGCCTGAGAGAATGAAAGTGAGGGGGATTGGGGGATAGGGTGCAAGAGAGACAAGCAGGCAGGGACTGTGACCAGTATTTAGCTGTAAGACTAGTGTAGTGTACCTGCCTCCTGTGCTGTAGGGCTGGGAGAGACAGGGACTGGTAGAGGAGACAAAGATGTATACTGGGCAGACAGTCCAGGGTGAAATGGCAAAAGTGGTAGAGGGTGTCCAGTTTGGTTAGGGAGGTTTTGGGAGTGACAGTGTAGACTACATCCCCATAGTCAAAATTAGGGAGAATCATTTTCTGTACTATTGCACAGCGGGCTGGCATAGGAATGCCCACATGGTTGCGATACAGGGCACCCAGTTTGGGGCTCAGTTTCTTGTGGATAGCATCAGTATATACAGAAAAGTTGAGGTGCTGGTCGAGCCACACCCCAAGGTATCTAAAAGAGAAGCAGCCCTCCAGCTTTGTCCCATCCAGGGTGTGGAAAGTGGAAAGGGAAGGGAGCCGACAGAGTCTCTGCCTTGTGCCAAAGGTCATGGAGACTGTTTTTTTGGCATTCAGGAAAGACTGATTTGTGTAAAACCAGTGCTGTACTTCCTCAAAATCATATTGAAGTCTGGTTGCCACATCAGAGGTTGAGGGGCCAGATGTAAACAGGATGGTGTCGTCCACATACTTGTGGATGGATGTGTGTGGGCAGGCAGAGGGCAGGTCATTTAGGAAGATGGAAAACAGCAGAGAGCCAAGGACTGAGCCTTGAGGAACACCGGTGGTGATGGGGAGGAAGGAGGAGGAGGAGATGGAGTTTCCAATACTGACAGATTGTGTCCTACCCACAAGATTGGAGAGTGACCAGCCAGTAGCCTCATTTGAGAGCCCTGCTAATGTAAGCTTGGATAAGAGGAGGGAGTGTGAGGCAGCGTTGAAAGCCTTTGCAAGGTCGACAAATATGGCAGAGGTGACGAGGCCCTGGTCGATGCCAGTATGGATGGAATCAGTGACCTTAATAGTGGGGTAGTGGTGGAGTGGGACTTCCTGAACCAAGACTGGTAAAGTGTGAAGAAAGAAGTGGAGTCAAGGAAGGCAGAGAGCTGTTAGTGGACAAGATGTTCCTGTAGTTTTGCCAGAATGAAGATGAGGGAGATAGGGTGATAATTCCCAGTGGAGGAGGGGTTGCCACCTTTCAGGAGAGGCATAGCAGTGGCATGTTTCAATTCTGATAGGATGCAAGTGAGAGAGAAAGAGAGGTTGAAAAGAGAGGCGAGGGGAGAGGCGATGGCGAGGGCAGCCAGGAAAAACAATTTGGAGTCCAGCCCAGAGGAACATTTGCCCTTGGAGCGGTTTAGCATGAGAACAGCTGTGTATACTTCTTCCAGTGTAATGTGGTGGAAGGAGAAAGGTGAGTGGGGTTTGGGTAGGCAGAGGTGGGGTTGATGGGGCAAGGCCATGGGAGGCTGGGGGGGGAAGAAGCCAGGAGTGAAGCAGTAAAAGAAGTAAGGAAGGAATTAAACTCGGTTGCCACAGCAATTGGGTCAGTTAGTGAGATAATATTAGTACTGAGAGGCTCTTGTCTTTTCTACTGTCTCCTTCGCCCACTGTTGCAAGTGTGCTGTGGAGAAGTATGGCATTCCACAAATGAAGAGAGGATTACAGTCTGTAATTGTAAAGTCTGTATAGTATTGATTTGAAAGTGGCACTGTAACTTTCTTTAGTGAAATCGTGGGTTGAGCTGACCGTGTGTGTGGCTTCAGAGTGGTGTCCGAACATTTTTCTTTGTTGTGAAGCTGTGGGTTTGCACTGACTGTCTGCTGCACTCTGTGGTTTTAAGTCAGAGAGACGTGGGGTAAAGAGTGATTGAGACATTGCAGTTTATTTTCAATAGCCATGTTATTGATCATAAAATGTTACTGAGTGAGCAACTTTTGGTTTCTCTGTTGGCACAAGGCAGTGATTGCATTTGAGAAGTAATGGCTTTGGAGGGCATTTTGTCAGATTCAAATTGAAGGTGCCATTGGCCTTTATAGTCGGCAGCAACTGGGCTAAGATGTGGATGGCTGTATTAATATTGATAGTAGAACAGTACTTTATTGTTATTTGTAGCTCATAGGACATTGGTAATCTCAGCGCGATCAGATGTGGCATGGCATTTAGTAAAGTATAAAGGCTATTGGACAGTTCTTTTTTTTGTACTCTGACTACACTATGTTCTGGGATTTAGTCATGCCTGAGATGAGCTCTCAGCCAGATAGTTTCCTGGATATATGGTATCAAGTTCATAATGTGAATTTTACTGTAGATTGTTGCTGTGTGTGGGTATCTTAACAAATCAGAATCCAACAGCAGACAATTGCCAGAAGACCAGTGTCCAACAGCATTCTACACATTGACAGAGCATCAGCATTTTGCAGCATTCCATAAATGCAAAGATATGTTAAGAGTTTACATTTTAACACCATGATGCCCACAATGTGTTTTACTATATACTATTTAAATGTGATGTGTTGTCTTATGATTTATTATAAAATGGGTCAAAGAATCAAAGACCTTTAATGGGGTAAAACCAGTCAGGTGACCGTGTATTATTAGAGCACAATGCACAGTCATCTTCATTCTAAATCTGAACAGACTTCTTAGTAGCCACATCACACAATGAGCAAATTAGTCTTCATGGAACCAGAACTGATCTTCCATCAGTTCCTCTACAACCAGAATTGATTTTCCATTGCAAACATGGCTGCTACCTTTGCACAGTAAAAAAACCTCAAATGGGCCCTAAAAATAAAAGTACCTTAAATAAAAAACAAAACAAAATAATTAAATGTTGTTTCCCTGATCATCACACTCTCCTCACACACATAAACAAATTAGAAACATTAAGTATTGTTCTTGGTTTCAGTACAAGTGTTTCTTTGCTGACAATGAAAAAATCCTCATTCTGTCTTTACCTGCTTTATCAGGGAAATCTCTTCTGCTTGCCCTGACACTGAGTTAATTGAGTCTCTGACTCTACAAGAGGCATTTGTTGTGTGTGTGTACAGAATGTTGGGAGAGGAAGGTTCTCCCAGTGGAACTGAGACAATTTTGAATCCCTGTATTCCATGGTAAATTCCATATGTTGAATGTGGATAAAGACTGAGAAAAAAGAAGCTGAATAGAGAAAGGAGGGAATAATACTTTATAAAGAAAGAGAAAAGGTGGGAAAACACAAATACATAGGCAGAGGCAGATCCAAACTGTTCAAATACATTCCTGAAATTTATAAAAGCACATATATTTAAATCATATATGGGTGTTTTCATGTGACATCTAGCATCTCCCCTACAAAAAAAAAAGCAACCAGGCAGGTTCAAAGTTTTGTTGTAATAATTTTTTATTGTTTTCCAAAAAAATAAGAAAAATGAAGAAAAAATCATAATACAGTATACAGTCACATATTCTGTACATACATTTAGCCACCTTTCATCTTTTTAGAAGTACAAAGTCCCAGTACAGTAGGCAAGGGAAAAGGTTAAGGGATAGATGGAAGGAGAGAAAGGGGGTACAGACATATATCAGTTTATTTGTTAGATACACATTAGTATACTTACTAGTGATAGGAACACTCTGATACAGGTGACAGTGACAACCGTATAATAGAAGGGACCTACCTCAGATCTTACTGAAGGAGTTCCCCATCACAGAAACTATTATTTAGGGGCAGAGTATTAGGTACAAGGTGGGGGTAGTCTACTATATCCTCATCAAATCTGAGTAACTGTCACGTAAGGGTACTCACCAAAACAAGGTGCCAACTCAGAACGTCATCTTTGCTGGACATAAACACCTCAAACAGTACCTCTGTGTATCTGCAACCAGACATATCCCTCTTCACGTCATCTAGAGAAAGTTGGGTGAGAGTGTATATATGCTCTTCAAGAGACCGGTCTGGTCCTGGAACAGAAACAAGTGTATCCCAAGCTTAAATCTGTACTCGATGAGTTAAACATTCTACATATCATCATATATGCAACCACCTGTACATTTAATCTCCAATCCGACCAGGAAAAGCCAGGGTCTCCCCACATATTATTGAATCCTTTGGTAGAGATCCTTTTTTTGTAGTACCTTTATACCAGCAGGAGAGGATGGGGATATTCACCCTATCCCTGTTGGTGATTGGACCGTACCAAGATATTTAAGATAGGGATCCCAGCAGGTTTAAAAAGTGGAAGGTTTGGACTTCTGTAGATAAGATATCTTATCTAGTTTGGCCAAGGTAGACAGGGACCCCAATATTTCTGCCATTTTAGGAATCAGAGGGGTTCTCCATTTGCATAGAATGGCTCTTTTTGTTTGTAAAGCCAAAAATGCTAGCCACCTGTACCTTAATGGGGACAGCTTGGGTATACCAATGCAAATACCCAAGAAAAAGAAGAGAGGGCTAAGGGGAATCAATTGTTGTAGAACCCTGGAAGCAATTTTTTGTACTTCTTGCCATAGGAGCTGGATTTTTGGACAGGACCACAATACATGCACTAGGTCACCCCACGGCTTTTGGCATCTCCAGCAATTGTCCTGATCTATTTATTTAGCTTTATGAAGAATGACTGGGGTTCTGTACCAGGAGTGTGCAATTTTGTTTTGAATTAGTCTAGATTTGGCATCTGTGAACCAGGTATGTGTATCTACCCATGCTTTATCCCAGGCCTCAGACGATATATGGGTCTGCAGCATCTTCTCCCATCTTTGCCTTGCTTCATCTGACTGAGATGGAAGAGTATCTCTAAGAGTAGCATATATGTGACCTGCAAGGCCCTTAGAACAAAGTATCCACTTAGTCAAGTGTGAAGTTTTGTCATGGCTTACGGTGGGGGATAAAAGGTATCGAGTTGCATCTCTGAGTTGGAGATATCTCCAAAAGTCTGAGTGTGGGATACCCCATACTTGTCTCAAAGAGTAGAATGTCTGCAGGGCTTTATGATTAGGGGTCAACAAATCACCCAATTTAGTAATTCCCAACTCCACCCAGTGTTTTCATAGGACTTCAACTCCTCCTACAGTAATTGCTGGGTTTTGCCAGATAGGCACATAGGAGAGTGGGAGGGGGTCCAAGTTCATTTTATGATGAGAACTGACCCAGTTGGCTCTGGATGTAGTCACTGTGGGTGAAATAAGGTCTACACTTATCTTACTGGCAACTGACTTTTTAGGGATGCCCCGCTGTACAAAAAGGTAAGAGGGATGGAGCAGACCCATAATATCTGTTTCTAGTTGTACCCATTGTGGTGAGAGGGGGGAAGGGAAGCGCGCCCATTTGACCATTTGAGCCAAAAGAAAGGCCCACCGGTATCCCTCTGGCCAGGGGAGATTCCAACCTCCTTGCTTCTAATGTGACCTCAGTTTAGATCGACTGAATCTCGGTTTGGATCCCTCCCAAAGAAAATCCCCAATTAATTTATTGAAAACCTGAAACCACTGTTTTGGTAAGGGAACAGGCAGATGCATCAGGAGATAGAAGAGTTTAAGGGCTGAGATCAATGTCACCGCAGCAACTTTCCCCACTAAGGTGAGTTTAAGAAATCTCCGTCTATCGAAATCTGTCTTAGTGGAGGAGAGAAGGGGTTGTACATTAGCTTGCCATACTGTCTCTAGGGATGGGGTCAAAAAAATACCCAGATTTGTAATCCCTTCTGGTGCCCAAAGTAAAGCATCTGCAGCTATCACCTGTTGTACACAGTGGGCGTTGAGAGGGAGTACTTCCATCTTATTCCGGTTCACTCGTAAACCTGAATAATTTGAGAAGACTTCTAAGAGAGCAAGGATGGGAGAGATGGCAGTATATGCATCCTCCAAAAGGAGGAGGAGATCATCAGCGTACATAAAAGTTGTATAGGACATATTCCCCACTGTTAACCCTTTTATCTCCGGGTGGTTTCGAATAGCCGCAGCCAGAGGTTCGACCGCCAGCACAAAGAGGAAGGGGGAGAGTGGGCACCCTTGCCTCGTACCTCTGCCCAAAGGGAATGGAGCAGAAAGCATTGAGTTTGTGTTAACTCTGGCTAAGGGGCCTTCATAGATGGCTTTTATCCTGGCAAGAAATGTTTCCCCTAGCCCAAAGTGGGAGAGAATCATATACAGTATAAATAGTCCCATTCCATGAAATCAAATGCCTTTTCGAAGTCAACCATGATGGCAGCTGTGGGAGTATGAAGGGACTTAGCAAGGGGGATCAGGTTCAGCAGAGTTCTTAAGTGATCTAAACTATGTCTTCCAGGTATAAATCCCACTTGTGAAGGGTGTACAAGAACGTTCAATAAAGAACTAAGTCTGGAGGCTAAAATGTTGGCATAAAGTTTACTGTCCAAATTTATAAGCAAAATCGGGTGGTAATTTCCAGGGTTGGTAAGGTCTTTGCCTTTTTTAGGAATAGCAACTATGATTGCCTCTCGCATGGAAGGCAGTAGAGCTCCCTTGAGTTCTATCTCCTGAAACACTTGGGTTAAAAGGGGTGAGATAGTAGAGGCCAGAATCTGGTAGAAATCTGCAGTGTAACCATCACTGCCTGGAGATTTACCTTTTTTCAAGTCTTGGATGGCTGCGGTCACTTCCTCTTTTGAAATGGGGAGATCTAGGAGTTGAGTTTGTTGCCTCTGTAGTTTCGGCAGCCCTAAGGTGTCCAAAAAACCTTGTGTGTCTCTGTTAGGGCTGGTGTGGGTGGAGGAGTATAGCCTTTTATAAAAGGAGGATATAGTATCATTAATATCCCATGGGGAGGTACTCAGTACCCCTTGCTTGTTCTTCAAACCAGGAATATATCTGCTGGCCTGCTGTTTGCATAGTTGATATGCGAGTACTTTACCCCCTTTGTCCCCCCCTTCCCAAAAGATGTGCTTAAGGTGAAGGATAGTGGATTCGGCTTTTCTGTTCAGAAGTTGGTTAATTTCAAACCGAATACCCAAAATGGATTTACCTACAGGTGAATGAATGGAGGGAGAGGGCATAGCCTTAAAAATGCTTTCAACTGCAGCTAATCTCTGTTCAAGAGTGACAAGCTGCAATTCCCTTTGCCTACGTTTGGCTGCAGCAAACCCCATAATGTAACCTCACATCGTGGCTTTGAAGGCTTCCCACATTTACTGGCAGAGGTGTCATTTATAGGGTTCTCAGCTAGACAAAGAGAAGCCTCCTTGTTAACCCAAGGGATAAATTCAGGGTCTTTCAATTAGAAGTGGGTCTAATCTCCATTGTTTAGTAGGAGGAGCCATAGGGTCCCATTGTATAAGGAGCTGGACTAAGGCATGATCGGAGATATAACAGGGAAGAATTGAGACATCAAGGGTTTTTGTTGTCAGGGTAGATGAGCCGAGCCAAAAATCCAGCCGACTGTATGAGGCATTTGCTGCTGAATGAAATGTATAGTCTCTTATTCTGGGATGAAATAGTCTCCACAAGTCTGTAAGCCCTTGATCAGAGATCATTTGCTGGAGAGCCATCCCACTTCTAAGATGTGCCTCCTTCCCCCCATCATTCCTATCAAGGAGAGGTATCAGTGTGAGATTAAAGTCCCCACCAATAAGCAGGGGACAGTTTGGGGGGTTAAATTCCAGAACTACCTCTGCCAAATTATGAAAGAACTGAGGTGTATCCTCATTGGGGGCATAAACATTACACAGAGTGAGTGGACCTGTGTGTGTATTGTAAGTGGCCATTAGCCATCTGTCATCATGGTCTGAAAGGGTTTGCTTTAATGTCCAGGTGAGAGATTTATTCACCAGGATGAGAACCCCTTGTTTCCTGGTCGGGGCATTGGAGTGAACCTGCTGACCAACCCAGTCTTTCCTCATATGGGTATGGTCATCCCTGGAGAGTCTGGTCTTCTGCAGGAAGGCCACTTGGGACCAAATACATTTCAGGTGGGCCAGAACTTTCTTACATTTTATTGGGGGAGTTTAGCCCCCTGACATTCCATGTGTGTTTCACAATATCAGACATTTTGTTTAAGGGCCCATGGTAGAGCAAGCATAAAGAAGAACCCAAGGAGAAGGACAACCGGCGTGCCCCTGTGTGTTAAGTAACTAGAGGTCACTACCCCACCCCTGACAGGGAAGCTTTATAAAAGGCTGTGGGTTTATCTATCAACACTATAGAGACTATATACTGCCTAAAAGTCTTAACTAACCAACTAACTTATCCTACAAAATAGTAAGGGAGGTGCGGTAGGACTAAACAGGCTAGAGCTCTAGCCAACGGTATGCCCTGTCGCCCTTGGGGGTGTGGAACAGATATTTCCCAAATGGGAAGAGAATACCGTACTGCTATGTTGCTTATACTAGGTTACCGCACCAAGGTGAAACCAGGAGAGAAGCCAGCCAACTCTTGCCAAAGTCATGTCCGGATCTGCCTGCAAACCCTCAAATGGGGGATGAATCATATCAATGGGCTCTTAAACTGGTATTCAGCTTATATACCGATAGAGAAAGCAAAGACTCCACTTATATCGTTAGACCTAACCTTCTTGGGATTTATTGATCTGTTAACAGCAATCTGCCAGGAGGCAGAGGTTAACGAAAACCCAAAAGTGCAGCGGCTAGAAGTGTGAGTCAACCGCTCTTTGAGTCTTCACTATATTGGTACCATCCCATAGAGCAACCAGGGAGTGAGAGAGGGAAATCCCCAAAACAGGCCAAAAATGACTCATATATCTTTAGCAACCGCTAAGTACAGTCAACCATTGTAGTACAAGCTTAAAACATTTGTAATGTAACTTTACGGTAAGCAGCATTTAAGCAGACCCATTTTACAGCCCTACCCCTCGTAAAGTAAAATTCAGCTCCGGATAGGATTGTCTGGTGTACAGGGTAATAATATTACACTGGAGGGTTGGTGCAGGAGCACAAGTGCTGTTTTGGGTACACAGTGTGACATAAAGCCCACTCAAAGTATATTGAAACTGAGTTAGATCCGGCATCTATGCTCTTTTCCTGCACATCTCTTCCCCCTTTTGCACTGTGATCTGACCACGTCTTCTCCTAATGCCAAACATATTGTCAAGCATAAGTTCTGAATGGAGGGATGTTCTGAAAACAGAACGAAGGCCAAAACATGCCTATGCATTCGCATAGGCCAAAAAGTGTGCCCAGAATGGGGTCCACTATGGGTAAATTACACCCCCACTGGTCCTCTGTCAGGACAGACTGATGAAAGCTCATTCATAAACCAGTATGGGGGGGGAGATCGGGGAGAAAACTTTAGAATCAGCCTTAGGAGAGAGTAGTGAGCCTTATGGGAGAGCAATGCGGGGTTGGGGGTGCCATTAAACTCCTTAAGGGTAAATGAACAATACCAGCAGGGTTATCTGGCGCTCCCACCCATCCAAATTATAACCCCTGAGCAGTCACATCATTATACAATCACTTCATTTGTCTTGTTTACATCCTTTACATTCTATAAAACAGAAACTAGCCTAAAGAGACCAACAGATAAGCGACTGTGTCTACATTAAAGCAAACTGTGTTATCAGCTGCTAGAAGGAAACCTCTGTCCCAAAGTGGATCAAAGTTTTCTCCAGTTATGCAGGCCTCATTCGTTCCCCCTTATTCCCCACCATTCGATTTTCAAATTCTCTACATAATCAGCCCTCAGATACTTATCTGACTATTCAACAGCTTAGGCTAATGAGGGTTCCCGATGTTCATGGAGGATTCAGCTGTTTTGCCTCTGCAAGTTCTCGCCCGGAGTTTCAATCTGGGGGAAAGCCTGGGGCCTGGATATCTAGTGGGGATAACGACGACTCTGCCTCCGCATTGTGGGCCCATTTGGTGTGTACTTCCTCAGGGATACTGCAGTCCAGATCTCCCTTCTCAGTGTCCATTTCTGCACATAACTCTGCGTCGGGAAGTTCGCTCAGAATCGAAAACTGGTTGTGGGCAAAATACAGACTCACATATTCTATTTCGGCTTCAGTAGACGCTGAGGAGGTTAGGGCCTGTATTTCGGGAATGTTCTTCCTCTCCTGTAGATGGCCCCTGTTGAAGTGTGGTGAGGATGGTGTTTTTTTCCTGACTTTCAGGTTTCGGGGTTCCAGTCCCACCTGGGGGGCGGGGGGGAGAGAGGTATCAAGAGAGTCAACTTTGGGCAGATGAGGTTGCGAGTTGTTTTAGGCCTGAGCAGAGGACAAAGGTCTCGAGCCGGTCGGCCACATATTCACAATGAAGGCCAGGGCTGCATCCGGAGATGAAAAGTGTTGAGCCGCTCCATTAAACGAGATTTGCAACGTTGCAGGGTACCTCAGGGTGAAGGGGATATTCAGTGCGTATAACTTCAGATGAACTTTGGAGAAGGCTTTACGTCGAGCTGCTAGCTCTCTTGAATAATCCTGGAAGATCATAATCTTATGATCCTTCCACCGGAGCTGCTCCAGTTCCCTAGCCCTTGTCTGGATCACTTCTTTTTCTGCAAAATTCAGAATTTTAAGTATGACAGGGCGAGGCCTTTCCCCCTGTACAGGCCTGGGTTGCAACGAATGGTGTGCCCGCTCCATCATAATCTTTATACCTTGCGGTAACTTCAAAATCTCTGGTAGTGCTTGTTGTAAGAAAGGCAGCACCCTCCCACCCTCACAACCCTCTTGAAAGTCAAGAAGGAGCAAATTATTATGACAACTTCTGTTCTCTAAGTCGTCTACTTTATCTTGTAGGAGCTGTATTTGGGCTGCCTGTTCTCTCATGATGGCAGAGTAATTCTGGAGTATGTCCTCCTGTGTGGTGGCCTTTTGTTCTACTGCATTGACTCTCAGATTAATCCATTGTATGGAAAAGGCAGCGTTATTTGCTGCCAAAGTAAGGGTATCAATACTGGCCATAATTGACGTGAACATCTCTCTTATAGAGGGTTCTTCTCTCTCTTTTATTAAGTGAGACATACTGCATATCTCGCTGTCGGAACAGCAGCTCCGTTCGCTCCTAGTTAGCTCTATTGCAATCTGTTTTGTCTCTGAGTCACCCAGTTAGTAGGATATTACCTCAGATCTCTGGTATTTTACTTTTCTTCTTGAAATCCCTCCCCCGAAGGTATAAATTAAGGGTTCTAGGCTCTTAAGCGAGTGGAGTTGTGGAGTTAAGTCGCGATCTTGGTTGAGCGTTAGCCACGCCCCTGGTTCAAAGTTTTGAACACATTTTCATTAAAATGCAATACCTGTATTGATTTGAAATGTAAGGTAATACACTTTTTTCTAGACAAATGTGTGCCACCCATGGTTTTCATCATGTTGTATTGTTTTTAGCTAACCCCCCAGTTACCAGAATATATAAACATAAAAACACAGATTCTGACGGCAGATAAGGACCGCTTAGCCCACCTAGTCTGACCGTTTTTTTTTTTAGTTGTTTAACCAGGAGTAGCACACTAAGCTAAAAGCTTTTTTACAGGTGCATCCTGGCAGCACAGGGAAGTTAAGTGACTTGCTCTGGGTCATACAGTATGTAAGTGGAAGCTGTGGGATTCAAACCCAGGTTTGGTTCGGTCTGGTGGATGTCACCAGATTTGCAGCTCAGAGCCTTAAACCACTGCGCTATACTGCCTCCCATTTCCCTAACTATTGTATAATTTCCAGATCCTACAATATCTAATCTGTAACTTACCTTCTCCTTCCTACAACTAGCATTGCCTTCTGTCTGTCTCAAGCATTCTTGAATTCACCTGTTGTGAACTATTTCATCTATTGTGGACTCTTTTCTGTGTTCAGAGTTAAAATGGAAGCATATTTCAATGAAATATCCAATTTTTATCTTTTTAAAAACGTTCATTTTGTTTTCATTTATTTTAAGTCGAATAGTTAAATGCCATTTTATAAGAGCAATAAGACACTCCAGAGGTGTGCCATTATGGTGAAATAATCACACTTCTCAGGTGCATTTATTGGCATTCAGCTACATCTCGTGATTAACAATGCACCTCAGGCATGCAATTATTTCACCATAGTGCATACCCTTTTATGTTCTATTGCTAACACAATTTTAAATATGCTTTCCCTCAGTGTGGTCAACAGAATGTTAACTGAATAATGCTTAGCAATAGTTTTGCTTCAAAAAATGTCCCATTCCATAGTGCGCTATGAAAATTGTGAATGTGTAAAACACAATAGACCTGTAATTCCATTTCAGGGTTCTGATGACATGGAACTACTCAAGATTTGCTCTCATGGTCTGTGATGCCATCAGAATCTCTTGATGAAATCACAACAGTTCTACACTGTCCTATACGATCATGAGTGATGACTTGTGATTAGGCTAGTACATCAGGGTTTGAATTGTTTGCATCTGCTATTATTTCAACAAACTTCAGGAACTGATCATCAGATAAATTCAGAAAGTGTTTTCATAGTTCTGATTGAATGGTACAGAAGGTGAAAACACAAACCTAAATATTAGTAGATTGCCTGCTCAGTTCTCTTCAGAGACACAAAATTGCTTGACCAAGGAAAGCTGGATTAATCTTACCTACAGTAAACTTCTGAAAGGTATGCAATAGGGTAGATACTCTGGAGGAGATGGAGAGAATGAGTAGTGACCCAAGAAAACTTGAGGAGTGGTAGAAGGTATGGCAGTTGGGTTTCAGTGCAAAAAATGCAGGATCATACACCCAGGGCACAGAAACCAAATGGCAGTGAATAAAATGGAGGGAAGGTATTGATGGTCACTAAACAGGAAAGGGACCTTGCAGTTATAGCTGATGACCTCAGGGAGGGAGGGGAGCAGTGCCACTAGGCATTTGGAAGGGCCAGCCAGATGCTGGAGTATATAAAGAGGGAACTCATCAGAAGAAGGAGACAGGTGGAGTTACAGCTGTATTGATCATTGGTGAAATTGCACCTGGAGTACTGAAACATAGAAACATAGAATTTGACGGCAGATAAGGACCGCTTGGTCCACCTAGTCTGCCCATTTTCCTACCTAACAGATAAGCTGCAGATCCTAGTTAACCAACAGCTTACTTCCTCCTACCCCCCACTAGGACTGCCTTATGTCTGTCCCATGCATTCTTGAATTCTCCTACTATTCTTGACTCCACGACCTCCTCAGGGAGGCTGTTCCATGCATCCACAACCCTCTCCATGAAAAAATACTTCCTCACATTACCTCTGAGCTGTCCCTCCTCTATCTTCAAATTGTGACCCCCTTGTTCTTGCACATCTCTTTTTCTGAAAGATGCTACCCTCTTGGACTTTGTTGATTCCCTTGAGGTACTTGAAAGTTTCTATCATGTCCCCTCTCTCCCTTCTTTCCTCAAGGGTATACATATTAAGCTCCTTTAGTCTTTCTTCGTATGTCTTCTGGTGCAGACCCTGCACCATTTTGGTTGCCCTCCTCTGGACAGCCTCCACTCTGTCTTTGTAGAGATGAGGTCTCCAGAACTGCACACAGTACTCCAGATGGGGTCTCACCAACTGTCTGTACAGAGGGATAACAACTTCCTGTTATCTACTATTGATGCCTCTTCCTATGCATCCCAGTATCTCCCCAACCTTCCTTACTGCCTTCTCACATTGCTTGCACAACTTTAGGTCATCTGATATAATTACCCCCAGGTCCCTTTCTATTTTTACTGTTGTCAGTATCTCACCCCCCATTGTGTACTCTTTCCCTTGGTTTTTGTTTCCCATGTGCATTACCTTGCACTACTTTGCATTTAATCTGAGCTGCCATACATTTGACCATTCCTCCAACCTTGCCAAGTCCCTTCTCATCCTTTCCCCTCCATCTTGTGTATCAACCCTGTTGCAGACATTTGTGTCGACTGCAAAGAAACATACTTTTCCTTCCAGTTCCTCTGCAATGTCACTTATAAAGATATTAAAAAGGACCGGTCCCAGTACTGAACCCTGCGGTACCCCGCTAGTAACCCTCCTTTCTTCACTGTCTACTCCATTTACTACTACCCTTTGTGGCCTGTTGTCTAGCTAATTTTTTATCCAGGCTACCACCTTGGGGCCCATTCCAAGGTTGGCTAACTTGTGTATTAATCTTTTGTGTGGGACTGTATCAAATGCCTTGCTAAAATCTAGGTAGGCCATGTCCACAGCCCCTCCCTGGTCTACTACTTTGGTCACCCAGTCAAAGAAATCTATTAGATTTGTCTGACACGACCTTCCCATTGTGAATCCATGCTGCCTTGGGTCCTGTGCCCCACTGGCCTCTAGGTACTTAACAATTCTTTCCTTCAAAAGTGATTCCATCATTTTCCCTACCACTGAGGTCAAACTAACTGGTCTGTAGTTTCCTGCCTCTGTCTTGCTCCCACTTTTGTGAAGAGGAATCACATCTGCCATCCTCCATTCCTCAGGTACCACTCCATCCTCCCATGATTTGTTAAAGAGAGTAGTCAGAGGTGTCACTAGTTCTACCCTTAGTTTTTTTGAATTCTTGGGTGAATCCCATCAGGCCCCATTGCTTTGTCCACCTTCAATTTTATTAGTTCTTTCAGAACCCTTTCTTCTGTAAATGGACTGGTATCGACCCCCATCTTCAGAGTGTTTCTCTTGTTTGGTTTAGGTACCTCCCCCTCCTCTTCCTTTGTGAATACTGAGCAGAAATATTTGTTCAGTATCCCTGCTTTTTCACTGTCCCCCTCTACCCCCATACCCTCCCCTTTATTAAGCCCCAATACTGTGCCCAGTTCAGGTGACCATGTCTCAGGAAGGACATTGACAGGGTAGACCCTGTCCCCAGGACAGCAACTAAAGTGGTACAGGGGCTACATCATATGCCCTATGAGGAAAAACTGATGGATATCATGTGTACACCCTGGAAGAGAGAAGGAAGGGACATGATAGAGACCTATAAGTACCTCAGGGGGATGTGTAAGATACAGGTGGGGAGTGTTTTTCAGAAGAAAAGGATAATAAAAACAAGGAGACATGCAGTGAAGCTGGAAGGGGGAATTTAGGAGGGATGTGAGGATATACTTCTGCATAAAAGAGTGGTGGATGCCTGGAACAGTCTTCCAGAAGAGGTGATGGTGGTGGGTGAAAACAGTGGTGGGCTTCAATCATGCACATGATAGGCAATAAGGAATCTTTATGGCAAACATAGGCAGAGAGAACATGGGCAGAGTGGATGGGCCAAGAGGTCCTTATCTGCCAACAAATTCTGTTTCTATGTTTCAAACTATATTCTATAAAGTATGAAGCATGAGGTTATGTACATGTTCCTGTTCATGGCAGTGATTGCTTCTGTGCACATCAAGCGGACTGTTTTCTGTTACTGTGCACACCAGTGTCTTCATTTACAAATTCAACAGAATGATTAACTGTCTGAGGCAAATAGTCCATTGATTAAAGATTGTAATATGATCTGCAGCTATGTGATGGGATTAAGGAGCCTTCTTTAATATGTTGTTGTATGAGTGGTATTATGGTTTCTGACGTCTTGTTTTCCTCTATTTAAAATGCAAATCTCTTGTAAATGATCTCAGTACCACCAAATAGTTATACACTATCAACTATCTGCTGTGATTGTATTTGTGTTTCCCAAGTTTTGCCTCATTAATCTCTATTTATAAAATGGGGATAACAAATCCTGCATTTTGATTGTTTTTTATGTTGGTGCGCTTGCGCAGCCAACATCTTGGGGTAGTGCAGATTTGGAGGTTTGGTCACTGTTGGGCGAATGCAGGGCATGCATCAGTAGGTGCATCCCTCATTCCCCAATCAGCCTGCATGCTGGCACCACACCATGTGTACTAATGTGGTGAGCACATCTAAGGAAAGGTCTGCTGCAATCCGAGCAAAGCTCATCAGATGCAGCAGATCTCGCGATGTGCTCGGCCACATTGTAAACATGGCGGCCACCCAACTGTCGACTTTGTGGGTGCCCAATCCCCCCATCAGCTTACTGTGGCCCTAATGTATGTGCCAATTGGGGAGCCCACTCCCCATCAGCATAAAGCACTCCCCTACACTTGTTATATGCTGAGGAAGGTGCCCAATCCCCCTCGGCTCTTGCACCCCCACTTTCCTTGTGTGCCGACAGGAGTGCCCAATCCCTGTCAGCATAAATTAACCCCCCCTTTTGTTGTGTGCCAACAAGGGTGCCCAAGGCTCCATCAGCTGCAGCACCCCCCAAACAGTTAGGTGGTGTGCTGGGAGCCAACCCCAGCGTGCCAAATCCCCTGAGAAAAAACTCCACGATGTTTTTTTAATCCTGTAACACAAAATGGTCCTCATTGTCTCCCTGCCCCTCCCACAACCCACACCCACCCTCTGTGCACCTGCCTCCCACACCCCTCACCCCATACTTGCCTGCAGAGCCCGGCGCGACGATCTTCGGTGGACCGGGAACACGTCTGCACTCTTCAAAGCCGACCATGAACTGAGGAAATGCCGCTAAGCTGTATGATGGAATAAATAGGGGTTTTTCAACTTTGATGCATATCTCAGGCATTTTTTGGAATTTTGGCACCACATTTTCAACATGGGGTTTTTGGGACCCCTCCTCATGAATTCTTGCACTGTCATGGTGTTATTCAGGCTCAAAAGATGATTTCACAGTCACTGCTCAGAATCACCTTTCAGGAGTGAGGAATGAAACAACAGTGAAAGCGTTCATGAGGGGGGCTCTCGAAAAGCCAATGTTGCAAATTTTTTGGGGAAAAATCCAATAAATGACTGTTTTATGAGCATGCATTGCACAGTTGCTATGCACGCTCACAAAACTTAGTGAATTTGCAATATTTTCATGCCACATGTTCAGCATTGGCATTTTTCCACACCTTCTTGTGAACCATACAGCTGTCATTTTTTACATCCTGCCCAAAATGTGTTTTCGCACTTCCAGTGCAGAATAGCGCGGTCGATGTGGAAAATCAGTGTTCAGGACAAATTACAAAAATGACAGTTACACTGTTTATTAGCAGAGGTCCTAAAATGCGTATGCTGAAAATTTGGTGACGATACTCCATAACATGTCTGTGTTACGAGCTTGCCTTGCACAGTTTGCACGCACTCTCGCAAGTTCATGAATTTATAATATTTTCACTCCAGATTTTCAACATTGCCATTGTTCTGCACCTCCTTATGAACAGTACAGCTGTCATTTTTCACATCCTGACCAAAATGTGTTTTCACAGTTCAGGCGCAGAATAGCGTGGGCGCTGTGGAAAGTCCATGTTCGAGACACATTATGAAAATGACAGTGACTCTGTTCGTTAGCAGATGTCCTAAAATGCCTATGTTGAAAATTTGGGGCCTGAAGTCAATAAAATTAGTGTTTTACGAGCGTGCGTTGTGCAGTTTGCAAGCACACTCGTGACTTTGTGCATTTGTAATATTTTCACTCCAGATGTTCAAAATTGGCATTTTTCCACACCTCCTTATGAACAGTACAGCTGTCATTTTACATATCCTGGCTAATATGTGTTTTCACACGTCCGGTGCAGAATTGCACAGTCGCTGAGCGAAATCAGTTTTCAGAATAGTTTGAGGAAATGACGATGACACTGTTCATGAGCAGAGGTCCTAAAATGTCTATGTTGAAAATTTGGTGCTGAAAGTCCATAAAATGACTGTGCTGCAACTGTGCATTTAGTAGTTTTCACGCAGCCTTGCAACTTCGTAAATTTGCAATATTTTCATGCCAGATTTTCACCACTGGCATTTGTGCACACCTCCTTATCAACAGTACAGCTGCCATTTTTCACAGCCTGCCCAAAATGCATTTCCACAACTGTGGAGCACAATGGCGTGCTTGCTGTGGGAAATCACCTTTTGGGACACATTAACAAAATTACAGTGCCACTGTTCATGAGGGGAGGTCCCAAAATACCTATGTTGAAAATGTGCCCAAAAAGCTCCCACAAATAAGTGAGTTGTGGATGTCTGTTGCGCAGTTTGTATGCATGTTCATTGCTTCACCAATATTTCATATTGCCACTCCAGATTTTCAATGTTGCCATTTTTTATGCCTCCTCATGAACAATACAGTTGTCATTCTTCACTTCTTGCCCAAAACTGTGTTTTTGTCCCTCTGTCGCTAAATGGCACAGCCACTGTGCAAAACCACATTTCAGCTAACAAAGTGATTGTGCTGCTTTTCATGAGGTGGCCTGACAAGCAGCCCATGTTGAAAATGTGGAGTGAAACTACCATTACATGCCTACGGTGTTAGGGTTTCCAACTGTAGCACCCCACCTGGTATGGACTGACAGGCACCAGGGCTGTGACTTGGGATCATCAGATGTAATGCTCATGCCATTCCACCGCCCTCGCCCACCCTGCAGCCACTGACAGGCATCGTGGTGTGTCTTGCACTGTTCAGCCACAAACTTCACCACCCCATGCTCCTATACTGCACCCACGTCATCATATTTCCTTATGGAATGGGGTAAGTATAATGCCCAAAGACCCCAAAGCACACCACAACACTTTTCAGTATCTACAGGGTAGGGTGAGGTACAATGGCATGAGCATTATAACTGACAACCCAAAGGCACACCCCAATGCCTGTCACTCTCTACAGGGTGGGGGTGGGGTTGGCGTCACTTCAGTACTTCACTGCCATTCCTGTTATGCATCTCTAGCTCCACCACAGCCAATGCCATTGCCAGCGTGACAACATTCGGCATTGACAAATGCTTGTTAACTGTGCATCAAATCCGTTTGGTGCACAGGTAAAACAAGTTCTCAAAAGCAGGACTACACTGGAAAAAAGTCAATGATCTGGTAGAATGTTCATTTTTTGAAATACTGCCATTTTTTTCATTCACTAACGCTAATGCATCCCAGACTTGTGAGATCAGGAAAACTGTGGTGCCATGTGCTGTTGATTTTTTTTCCCTCTTTCACCCAGAAAACAGATACATGTTTAAAGAATGTTTGCCCTGCTATTTAAAGAAAGTCTGCCATTCTGTGTCACTTTATTCCTTACTGTTACAGCATCGCTGTCAGACATTCTCTGTCAGCGTATTTCTCTCCCTGTGATGCCATTTGCTGCCTGCAGGAAACCTAGCTCTCCAACAGATCTCTAATCAAAACACAATATTAGTGACAGAAACCACCCCCCCTTGTGTTAAAAGTCTCAATCCTGCCCTCATCTGAAAACAGTATTTCAAACTTTAAACCACATTGCTTTACACAGCATCTTAAAATCGTACCCAACACTCCATCAACATTTCTGTTTACACTGTCTCCACTAGAATTTTCACTACTGGCCTCGCAGTTCTCAAACTTCTTCAAAGTAATCTCCATTTTTTCTCTTCACCAGGCAAGACTGCCTGGTCTGGGAACTGCAGATTCACAGAAGTTGTCAGATGTAAAATGAAGCAGCGTCAGTGGGGCTGGAAGTACTGTATACTATATGACTGAGGAGTCTTCACAGCAGCACAGGTTGATGCTGGCACAATGAGACAGAAATTCAGATCTTCACTCTTTTCTGCAATCTGATCAATAACATCAGCTTGGTTACAGGGGTCCCTCAGGGTGTGAATGTAATAATTGAGGGGGTAGTTGAGCTGCTCTGGTCCACTCACTCAGATGATCTGCCCTCCCCCACCTCCTTTTTAAATCTCTGTATTGATCAAGGAAAGGGTATATTCAACATAATCAGCCAGGATCTCCAGTGTAGTGGGGCCAGATGGGAACAAAAATTATAATAATTTCTTGTCTACTACTCCAGTCTGTGTTTAATATCATGGTTCTGGTGGTGGTTGTGGACCAGTTGAGGTGGGCAGAATGTCATATGAGGTCATATTCTTGGTGGCAGAACTATGTCATGTCAAATTCTGATAATAATATCCTATTTTTTTATATTATGTGGGTATGGGCATGCCCCTTTAGTTAGGGTTGAGCAGGCACCTTAATGTTAAACCTGAAATTTTAAACTTCAATAACTTTGCAAACAGTCAATGAATTTGAAAGGAATTTGGTATGTGCTTTCCTGTGGGGTAGGTGTCTTGACATACCAAGTTTTGTGTCGGTCAGATTGGTGGGTTTTGTGCTGCGCATTGTGAAAAAATACTTAAATTTGCCTTTTTTTACCTGTTTCTTCCTCATCACCCTGCGGCAAAACCATTTGGAAGTTTGATCTGTAGTTTTCAGAGTAGTAAGAGATTATCCCAAAGAACAAGCCATCATTGGTTTGGTGAAAAACTATTAATCAATTCCAAAGTTATTAACTTTTGAAATTTGGGGTTCTGAGCATGCTCAGTTCAGTATTTTGGATAGCTGCATGGAATGAAAAAGGATTTTGGTATTACAAAAAAGGATTCTGACAGCTCATGAAAAAGGATCCTTAGAAGCCTTTTTCTTGAGAAAAAATCCCTCTTTTGTTAGTAGAAATCTTGTGTTTTTTCTAGCCCAAACTGTCAGAACTCTGCCCAGGGATGTCTTCTGCAGACATTCAGGTATTATCTTGTTAATCAAGATGTCCTTTATTGTTGGGTTCCATTACTGTAATTTTAAGTGGCCTCAGAATGCTCATTTTTATGTTTTAAAATTCTTTTTCGTGACTTGCTTCCATTCCTTTTTCGTGAGGTGTCAAAATCCTTTTTTGCATCACGAAAAAGAATTAGGACATCTCATGAAAAAGGATGACTTTCTTAAATCCTTTTTCGTGAGTTGACCAAATCCTTTTTCGCCAGCAAAATCCATTTTTGTGAGATGAAAAAATCCTTTTTTGTGATACAAAAAAGGATTTTGACTCCTCATGAAAAAGGAATTCATCTGGAAAAAAGGAATACTGACAGGTCCATCTGGTTGGTGAAGTCCCTAATCTTTTCTCATCAGACTAATTCCTTTTTCATGAGACATCATAATCCTTTCTTGCATCACAAAAAAGGATTATGACTTCTCACGAAAAAAGGATAACTTTGGTCCATAACTTTACTGTCTTTTGAGATTTTGACCCCACATCTTTAACATGGCCTTTTGGTGACCCAATCTTATGAACAAAACAACTGTCATTATGCAACTCTCACCCAAAAGGTGATTTTGTGGTACTTTGGAAAATTCACCTTTCAGGTGGGATTTGTGTAATGACAGTCATATTGATCATGAGGTGGGATCCCGAAAAGGCCATCTGAAAAATGTGGGGTCAAAATATCAAAAAATGGTGGAGTTATGACAGTTCATTGGAATCGCACAACCCACTCTTGTAACTTTATCAATTTAAAATATTTTGACCCCAAATTTGGAACATACAATTCTTATTACCCCATCAAATGTATGCCTCAACTGTCATTTTTCAATTCCTGCCTGAAATAAGCTTTCACACCTGCGGCACAGAAATGGCATTGCAGTTGTGCAGAATTACATTTCAGTGGGGATTTTAATTTTTTCGCCACAGGGTACATCAGGTGGGGTAATAACATGGCTATTATGATAATTGTATCACTCTTGGCCTATAAATGGAAGAGCAGGGCCCTCTGGGAACTGCAGTTCCACAGGTAAGTACATATATGCAACTATGGAGGAATGTGAGTGCAGGGCCCTCCCCATAGCTATGTACATATATGCTTCTATGGAGGAATAGGAGCACATGGCCCAGAGGGCCATGTGCTCTAACAAGCACATTAGGATATAATTACACTGTCTCAAAAATTAAGCAAACAAATTGCAAAAAACTTTGTTAATGCATCAGTTAGGATAAAAGCGACAAAAGCAGGGAAATGTGGTGTTTGGGTTTCCATCCATAACACCCCACCCTTCACAGATGAAGAGGCATCAGAACAGCATTGGGGTCATCAGCCCTAACACTCACCCCATTCTCCTATGCTGCACCCACCCAGCTTATTTTCTAATGGAATTGGGTGAGCGTTAGTGTTGATGATCCCAATGCCGCCCCCCCCATTTCCTCTTCATCTGTGAAGGGCTGGGGGGTTGGTGTTATAGTTGGAAACACTGATGTCACATTTCCCTACTTATGTCACTTTAATCCTAATTGATGCATTAATTAAGTTTTTTGCAATATATATGTGTGTGTGTGTGTGTATATAAATATATATATATATATATATATATATATATACATATATATAATCTGTTTTGTTTTCTTACATTAAAAAGGAAAAACAAAAGGTAACCCATTTTATAAGTGCAATAATACACTACAGAAGTGTCCATTGAACTGATATTACCACACTTCCAGGGGCTGATGCCACTCGGCCTGCTGTCTCGTGACCCACTACGCCTCTGGGTGTGCAGTAATATCTGCACAATGCACACCCAGTTGTGTCTTATTGCTTACAAATATACTTGACTTTTTTAGACATTTCACAAACTTCTCTTTATAAGCTATACAGCTTAATGACAGTCTAATATGTTGTGATTCGAGATGCGTTTTTTTTTATACTGTAGGAAGACAATGACAACAGAAGAAGTTCATTGGTCCATCCAGTCTGCCCTTAAAACCTTCAAAAACCTGGGATCTATTGTCCATACATGGTTTAACCCTTGCTATCAACCCCCATGTTCCCCAGCTCTACCACCCTGAGGAACCCCATGGCACTTCTTTCTGTCACAGCTCTGAATAAAACCATTGATTGTTTTGGCACCTGCCACATCAGCTGGGAGATTGTTACATGGCTTCACCAACCTTTCTGTAAAATAAAACTTTCTCACATCCCTCTTGAACCTCTTCCTCATCAATTTCAACTAATATATTTATTTATTCATTACAAATCGGGTTTACAACCTTTGAGTCAGAAACTCATTTACAAAGGCACCTCATCACGGGGGGGGCAGACATCAAGACAGTTATTACAGTGCAGATTAAAATAGAGGATAACATTACAAGTGCAGTGAAAGGAACATTTAACATAGATACACTTAGTTTACATAATGTAGTAGTTTGTATGTTACTTAGGTTACATAATGTTACAAAATTGTGAGTTACACTCATGGATATAGTAGGTCCTCAGAGAAGACAGTGGGTTACATCCCTGTTTGGACCTAGTAGGGAAGGGGTAGGTCTGGGTGAGGGAGAGGCTGTCCAGTGGATGTTGTCGAGCCAGGGGGCAAGGCGGGCGGGAACCACAGGTTACAACAGGGGGTTAGTTGCACCTACAACAGTGGGTATTAAAGATATGGTATTAAACTCATGCCCCCATGTTCTTGATCCGCTACTCATGCTAAATAGTTAATCACAGTTTACCCTGTTCATTCAGTACAGGAATTTGAAGGTCTTCGTCATATCTCTTTTCTTTTGTCTGACCTCCAGTGAGTGCATGTTCAGTGCCTTGAGATGATCCTCATAAGATCTGCCCTGCTAGCACTAAATCATTTTAGTCACCCTACATTGCACTGTCATCAGCCTGTCCTTATCATTCCTCTGGTGAGAACTCCAAAACTGAGTACAATACTCCAGGTGGGGCTTCACCGGTGATCTATACAGAGGTAGTAAAACTTACTTCCTTCTGCTCTCAGTACCCTTCCATATATACCCCAGCATCCTGTCTGCCTTACTGAAGACCTTTTTACACTGGCTTGATTGTTTTAGAGAGTCACTGATAATGACCTCATAGGTCTCTTTCATCAGAGCTCATGAGAGCTTTACCCCACCCCAACCCCATCTAGTACTCTGCCCTATGGTTATTGTTCCCTACATGCATCACCTTGTACTTTTTGTCAATTAATTTTAACTGCCTAAACTTTGACTATCTCTCTAGCCTATGCAAACCTTTCTGCATCTCACCAACCCCATCCTCACTTCTTCCCTACCACAGAGCTTAGTGTCATCTGTGAAGAGACACATCTTGACCTGGATTCCTTCTCTCATGCAACTGATGAACATATTGAAAAGGACTAGATCCAGGAACAATCCTTGAGGCACCCCATTGGTGAACTCCGTCGCTTCTGATTTTACTGCATTAACCCACAACCCTTTGATGTTTCCCTTTCAACCTGTTGCTCACCCCTTTACTGTGTTTTTCACTGCACCCAGATCCTCTGGCTTCTTTACTAACCTTCTGTGAGGCAAAACATTGAAGACCATGCTGAAATCAAAGTAGAGTAAATCCACAGCATGGCCCTTATCCACTGTCCTCATTACCCAATCAAAGAATACTGTCTGTCTTATCTGACAAGATTTTCCTGCCATGAACCCATGCTGTTTACTATCCTGGAGACCACTTTTCAAAGAGTAGTCCATGAGGTCTTCTTTGACTAGTGGTTCCATTGGTTTACCCACAACATAGGTAATACTGACAGGACTGTAGTTACCTGGTTGTTCTGAGTCCCCCCCAAGGAAGTGGGACTATGTTTAATACCCTCCAGTCTTTTGGAACAACCTTCTGGATTGAGCTATTGAATATATCAGCCAAGGGTTCAATTAGTTCTATTGCCATTTCCCTGCATACCCTAGGATGTATCCCATCTGAACCTGGGGTCTTGTATATCTTTAGGGTTGCTAGCCCTTTCAGAAGCCTTTTGCTGGTAAATATTGGCTTCCTTATCTACAAGATCCTCCTTACAGCCACCCCCATGCCACTGTCTGGCAGAGGCCCTCTGTCTTTGCATTGTGAGCACAGAACAGAAGCAGTCATTAAGAACAACTGCTTTCTGCCCTTATCTAAACAACTGTTTTCACCATCCTTTACCCCCTTGCAATATGCAGTTCTGTCTCTGGCTTCGCTTCTCTGACCACCACCCTTGGTTTCCCTTGTTCTTATTTGGTACTCTCCCTATTCTTCCTTCCCTTTTTTCCTTGTTCCTAGTGAAGGCTGTCTTTTTCACTCTCACCACTTCACTGACCTTTCCAAAGACCCATATTGGTATCTTGTACCTCTTTCTCTTGATTATCATTCTAATATAAAATTCTGTTGCCTCGAGAATGGCCCCTCTGATTGCCTACCATCTTTCTTCCACATCCTCTATACTGTCCACTTCAACTAACTTGTCCTGGACTAGCTCCCACATCCATTGGAAATATGCCATTCTGAAATCTAGGACATCAGCCTTTGATGAAGGCTTACTGGTCCTAATGGCCAGGTCCAATCATATAGTGTCATGGTCACTGGACACTACTGACTACCCTTCCTTCACACCTCCTACCACTCCTGAGTTGATGAGCACCTGGTGATGTTTGTGATAACTAGCTACAGCATTGCACATGGTTATGGAAGCTCATGGGTCCTGTAATAAGTTATTTTTAAGTCTTAATTCAATGACAAGAGTGAGTGCATAAAACAGGAGTTTTTCTCTGTAGATATAGAAGTTCCATATTAGATATTTGTACAGCTCTATGCACATTTATCATTAAGACACCTGGGACCCAATATTCAAATGTTTGTGTGGGGTGCAAATTGTTTGAGCTGCAATTGTGCTGCATTGTGCCTGGCTGCAATATTCAAAAGCGCAGTAAGTGCTGGTGCAATGTGATAGTGCCAGTGCTAAAAAATAATGTATGTAGGGGGCTGAGAGGAGGTGGTGGGGCCATGAATACTGGTGCACTGGGATATTAAAAAGAATAGTGCTGCACTACAGTGGTTAGCCCAACCTGTAGCATGATGCTAAATACCACTGGTGAATAGCATGCAATAACTCAGGGCAAACATGATCAAGTGACCTTCCCCAATCTCCAGTACATGTAAAAACACTGTACACTGTGCCAGGTAGTCTAGTGTCTCTCCAGCCATGATCCCTGATACATGTAATATTAATATCATTCCCTTTCCCTGGTAAGCAAGCGGTCCCCATGACCTGATCCCCAGTCACCCACATATGTGTTATTAATTTCATTCCCTTTCCCTGATAAGCAAGTGGACCCCTAAGACCAAACCATGATTGCCCACACATGCGATATTAATGTCATTCCCTTTCCCTGGTAAGCAAGTGGCTACCCCAACCCTGATTGCTCACACATGTAGGTATTAAAACCACACAGATGGCAGTGTAGTCTATACCCGCTGCAGCCTTGATCCCCTGCAAGAATAAGTCACATTTATCTGGTGGTCCAGTGGACAGCTGCAGCCCCAATCTCCCATAAATGGCAAGCTCCAAATACCTGGTGGTCTAGTGGACCCACACCCCACATTCCCTACCACCCCACTCCCCCCATCCTGTAACCAAGCTGGCAACTGGCTTAGTGCACCACTCACCTCCATGGCCAGCTGTCAGCTGAACTCTGAATGATTGTGTATGATTGTATGCACTCATTCAGAGCTCAGTTGACAGCTGGCCATGGAGGTGAGTGGTGGGCTGAGCCAGTCGTCAGCTCAGTTACATGATGGGGAATGGGGTGGTAGGCATTATGGGGTGCAGGGTTCACTAGACCACCAAGTATTCAGGACTTTCTATTTATGGTGGATCAGGGCTGCAGTGGGCCACTGGACCACCAGGGAAACATGACATTCCTGCAGGGGATCGGGGCTGGGGTTGGGGTATACTACACTGCCATTTGTTGGGATTTACTACATACATATGTAAGCAATTGGGGTTCAGTGTGGGACCACTTGACTACCAGGGAAAATGAATGATTCTGGTATTATATGTATCAGCAATCAGGGATTGTGGCTGGGGGGGGATCACTAGACTACCAGGGACAGTGACAGATATATATTTTGCATGTCTCAGGGATCTTGCCTGGGGGGGCCACTAGACTACCAAGGATAGTAGTTTGCTTGATTATGTACACAGTACTCAGGGATCAGATCAGGGGTCATTAAACTACCAGGAAAGCTGTTTTATATATTATAGTGGCATGGTAGCACCAGTATAGTTAGGGTTGAGTAGGCAGTTTAGTGTTAACCCCCAACTTTTGCACTTAAATAACTTTGCAACCGTCAAATAGATTTGCATATAATTTGGTGTGCGCAGTCCCATGGAGTAGATCTCATAACATGGCAAGTGCACATCTGGAGATATTCTATCTCAAAATGTATGCATCCACATGTTTTGTCAAGTCTTTCTTCAATTCTTTCACGTTGTGCATTGATAACTTTGCAGCTGTTCATGCAATTTACATACAATTTGTTATGTACCTTTACAGACTAATAGCTCTTGATCTACTAAGATTCTTTTAGGTAGTGTGTACACAGCTGGAGACATATAGTCCCAAAATGTGTACATCTGCATGTTTAGTCAAATTCTTGCTTTGATTGTTTCACTTTGTCCAATAATACCTTTACAGCAGTTCCAGTAATTTTCATTAAATTTGATATGTTCCCTCACAGATTAGAGGTCTCCTTCCTTGCCAAGCTTCAGATTGATTGGGAGTGCACATCTGGAGATATTCACTCTCAAAATGTGTATTTCTACATTTTTTGTCAAAGTCTTGCTTTGATTGTTTCACTTTGTGCATTAATAACTTTGCAGCTATTCCTATAATTTACATGAAGTTTGGAATTTTCCCTCATAGGCTAGAAGTCTATTGATTTTCCAAGTTTCTTTTAGATAGGGTGTACACAACTGGAGATATATTGTCCCACACCGTGTACATCTGCATGTTTTGTCAAAGTCTTGCTTTGATTCTTTCACTTTGTTTATTAATAACTTTGCAGTTGTTCCTGCAATTTACATTACATTTGGCAAGTGCCCTTACAAACTGATGGACTTTTGAGCTTCCAGGTTTCAGTTAGATAGGGCATGAACATCTGGAGACAGGTAGTCCCAAAATGTGTATATCTGGATGTTTTGTCAAATTTTTGCTTCCATTGTTTCACTTTGTGCATTAATAAGTTTGCAGCTGTTCCAGCAATTTACATGAAATTTGGCAAGTGCCCTCATAGACCAAAGGTCTCTTACTGTTCCAAGTTTCAGTTTGATAGGGAGTGCAGGTCTGAAGACATGCAGTCCCAAAATGTGTATATCACAATTTGTAGTCAAATTCTTTCACTTGTATGTTAAATTTAATAGTTTGTGCTTCAATAACTTTGAAAAAGTTCAAGTGACATGCATGGTATTGGCCATGCCCCATCAGGAAGCATGTATCTCATGAAGCTGTAAGTTTTATTTCACTTGCATGTGAAGGCATGGAGATATAGTGTCCCAAAATGTACAAATCACCTTTTTTTATCAGCTCACTTTCTCACCTGCAGACTATACTGTTTGACCATGAGTGGTCATCAAAACACTACATTTCTCACTTTCTACTCCCTCACCTCCACAGTATTTAAAATTTTACTCTGAAATTCTCAGGGTAGAAAGACCCTGCCCCTCAGAACACGCTAACATTGATTTTGTGAAAAAATATTAATCCGTTACAAAGTTGTTCAGTTTTGAAATTTTGGGTTCTGAGTATGCTCAATTCAGTTTTTTGGATAGCTTCACAGTGGTGAAGAGGGATTTGTGCACACAAAAAGGGATAGCAAAAAGGGATTTATAAATCCATCTTCATGAGAAAAAAATTCCTTTCCTTGAGCCGCCATCTTGTTTTTCATTTTTTCCACAAACAAAATGTGACAACTTGCGCTAAGGATGTCTTCTGTAGACATCTATGTCTGGGTTTTGGTCAGAAGGACATCCTCTACAAACCCATGCCTTTAGTTGAGTTAGTTTTCTTCACAAATTGTACTTTGAAAGTTTTAAAATCCCTTTTTGCGACTTGCTTCTGAAGCCTTTTCGAAAGCTGTCAAAATCCCTTTTCTGGATCCAATCCCTTTTATGACCTGTTAAAATCCTTTTAACGGAGGAGAAGATCACATGACCCTACCTCATGAAAAGGGATTAGCTCATGAAACAGGACTTTGACAGCTCACAGAAAGGGATCAGTTAGTGGAAAGGGATTTTGTCACCTCTTGAAAAGGGATTTTAAAAGGTCACTGCTAAGAAAACATTTGATATTTTGGGCTGAAATTTTCTGGGTAGACAGGGCTTCCTCCAAAGATGTGACTTCTGATAGTTTGGTGATAACATTTATATTGCTTCCATAGTTCTAAAATTTTGAAGTTTGGAAATTTTCCTTCAGATAACATTGTGGTGGGCACAATACCTTTCAGTGCCTATATCTCAAAAACGGTTAGAGATATGGATTTTTCATTAAATGCAGCTTAGTAAACCTTTAGGTGTATTACGCTGATGGGTAGATTGCCAGGGCATGATTACAACTGCAGTGGAATTTGTTCCAGTATTCCTATGGGTACTGAGATATTGTGCCATTTGCATCACAAGGATTGACTGAAATGTCTGTTGGCCTGTGCTGTATCTCTATACATATTGGTAAATGGGAGTACAGGGCCTAGAATGCCCAGTACTCCCACATTATGGATACTGTTATGCAGTTATGATTCTGCAAGGCTCTTCATTATGCAGTAGTTGGAAATCCGGGCCTGGAGGGCCGTGTGCTTCCACAAGGACATGAGAGTTCAATACATTGTCTCTACAGCTTTGGATACAGGCCCTGCACTCCCACAAATGGATATCATTACAGAGGGAGATGCAACCACAACACAGTATAGCCTGATGGGAGCATAGGGACCGGAGGACCCTGCACTCTCACAATCCTATAAGGGTAACGTTACACTTTTTCAAAAAGTAAGGAAATTCATTGCAAAAAACTTCATTAATGTATCAGTTAGGGTTGAAGTAACAAAAATAAGGAAATGAGGCCCCCCACCAACTCCCAACCTGACCACCCCATCCCACCCACACTCTCCACAGACCAACAGGCTTTGGGGTGTGCCTTGGGGTCATTGGGCCTAACTCTCTCCCCATTCTCCTATACTGTACCATGTTGGAAATCCTAACACCTCATTTCTTTACTTTTGTTACTTCAACCCTAACTGATGCATTAACAAAGTTTTTTGCAATGAATACATATATATATATATATATATATATCTCAAAACCAACAGACTTGGAACTGCACAAGGACAGGTGGTGCTACAAAATAATCAAAAATGTATCAACTTTAAAAGTTGAGCACTCACCACAAACTCAGAAAATAACAAGAGCACAGGTTTTAATGAAAAAGAAGCATATTTATTCCATAAAAAACATATGCCTGACATATTTTGGATGGCTAACTTTGAGAAAGGGTGGTTAGCCATCCAAAATGCATCAGGCGTATGTTTTTTATGGAATAAATATGCTCCTTTTTCATTGAGACCTGTGCCCTTGTTATTTATTCAGGTTGTGGTGAGTGCTTGATTTTTAAAGTTTATATATATATATATATATATATATATATACACACACACACACACACATAGTATACTGGTGCAATAGCGTCAGTATATATATATGGTGAAAGGTAACTTCTATGTTAATCCCACATTTTTGAACCTTAATAACTTTGGAACCATTCAACGGATTTGCATGAAATCTGGCATGCATAATCTCTAGGGGAAGGTCTCTTGAGTAGCCAAATCAGTTGTATGGTTTCTGTGATAAAGAGTGCTAAAAAAACAGAAAAATCAATGTTTTTTGCCATTTCTTTGTTCACCTCAATCTCAGAAACAGCTTTAGGTTGTGGTCTGAAATGTTCAGGGTAAAAAGCATTTGCCTGACAGATGTGACTTTTGAAAGTTTGGTGAAAAAATATTAATTTGTTCAAAAGGTATAACATTTTAAATTTTCACATTATTTTCTATAGGATAATTTATATGCCAGGCACAAAAAAATACATTTTTTCACAAAAGTAAGGTCTTTGCATACAGATCAGTTTGTTTTTTGCACAAAGTAAGTAAATCTTTTCACACAGTATATGGCTCTGCCATCTTGTTTTGCCCTTAGTGAGTGTGATAAAATGAAGAAAGCATGAGAACATTAGTGGAGATGTGGAGGTAAACCCAGGGCCCACATTGGCGAGTGGTATATGCATAATTCATGAAAATATAAGTCAATAAAATGGATGCTGTCAGAACCTGGGTGGAGAGCACACAACCAGATATAATGGGCATATCAGAAATATGTCTACACATTGGTATCAGTGATAGTGAGATGCAGATTGTAAGTTATACAATGGTGAGAAAAGATGGGGGGGGAGTTATGCTGTTTCTAAAAGATATTTTAGGGCCACATTGTATTGTATATTCAGATAACATTGAAGGAATTGAATGCCTGTTGATAGAATTAGTGTTACACAAAGTAGTGATTGGTGTAGTTCACGCCCCACCAACGACAAAGATAGCACATTTTGAACTGCTAGCAGGGAAAATATCAGAGAAAGTAAATACCAAGCTTTTAATTCTGGTGGGAAATTGTAATGCTGCATGGTCACAAAAATGAGGAAATAAACTGGGGGAATGCATGGATACTCTTGGATTAAAGCAAATTGTAGGTTAACTAACTAGATGTACAAAAGGTATAAATAACGCTTCCATTTTGGATTTAGTTTTTGTTTCTTCAGAACTTGTAGTGAAAAAAGTTGAGATAATGCACCAAAATATAGGAGATCATTTTCCTGTACAATGTCACATAGCGGTAAATAACATTCACAAATTTGAACCTTTAGCATACTGGACAACAGATTTAAAAAAAAATAATGTGGAGGCATTTAGAAACTCACTGTGTAGTGCTAGATGGGATAGAATAGTGTTAATTTCCAAATTAGAAATGGCAGTCCAAGAATTTACCAATATGATGTTATATGTAATGAATAATCCTCAGGTCCACAAAATCAAGACCAAAAACCCGTTACCCTGGATTAACGACAAAACTAGGAAAAACATTATAATGAAAAACCATTTATGGAAAAAAGCTAGAAGAACCAGAGAAACACATGACTGGGATAAGTTTAAGGAGTGGAGAAACAAATGTACCAAAATGATAAGGGTTGCAAAAAGTAGATATTATAAGTCACATATTGATCAATCTAAGGACTCCAGACAATTATTTTGTTTATTTATTTTATTTATTTATTTGGTATTTGGAAAATAACCTTTGAGCCAAGGCTCTTTTGCAAAGGTTCCATGTCATGTGAACAGAGTATAGACATTCATCAAGCAGGTTACAGAGTTTTAGGACATTTGAGACACTGAACAGCACAACAATCAGGAAAAGGTTACAGAGCTCCTTAGTCATTTAAAACATTATACAGCATATGAACATCAACATTAGTTGATTACAAGTGCAGGTAAGGTGCAGAGGCACTAGAGGTTAGGTTAGGTTTGGCGGAGGGCCAGTAAGGACAGGATTTTGATAGGGGAGGAGGGGGGCCTCTAGTAAAAGTGCTCAAGGAGGCAGGGCTGAGGCCAGGGAGGCATAGACCCATCCTAGTGTGGAGACAGGGGTGAGAGGGAGAGGGGTGTACAGGAGTAACCCCCTAGAGTGATTCAGAGGCATTGTCAAGAAGCACGTGGGAGGGTGGCTTCTGTCTTGTGCTAAGAATAGTTGCTGTTAGCAGAGCCAGGCCTTGTCATCCAGAGTCTATCAGCTGTTGGGGAAGTAGGTGCATACAGAGCTGGAGGTCAGGTAGTGTTTAAGGTCTGATTAGAAACAGGACAGGCTAGTAGAGTTCTGAATGGACTCGGGTATCTCATTAAGCCAGAGATGGGCTCTGTAGAAGAAGGTGCACTGTCCGAGAGCTGTGCATCAGAATGGCATCATAAGGGCCCCCTGCCTTCTGTTTCTGGTTATATATGTTTTTTAGGTCTAGATTGGAGGATGCTTCGCATGGTCTTAGAAAGTTTTGGGACACTGTGAACCATTTACTGTTTTCTTGATCTAAATCATCCATTACTGCACTTCAACATTTTCAACAAACCATTACGAATCCATTTATAATGTATGGTAGAACATTGTTATAGGTAGAAATCTACCTTTTTATAACAATGTTTTACCATCGATGTGATGTCACGATCTTGTTAACCCATCGATGGTACATCACATCGATGGGTTAACAACCGGGAACAGTCTGGGCATGCACGCAACTGGATCGGATGGTCTTGAAATGGCCAGGGCAGTGAGGGCAGAGCATCGATGACTGAAACAAAACTGCAGCGAAGAACTGCTTTCTTTTCTTAAAAACCTAAATGGTACCATACACTATAAAATATAATATATGGTACATAAATGATTAACCATTTTTTTAACCAATCTCAAGGTTGCCATGGCGAAGTAAACCTCTCGAGCTTCGCTCTTGAGGTTTACATGGTCGTCCCTGGCAACCTCTCGATGGTTAACAAACCAGTTAACCATCGATGACCATACATTATCCTCTATGCAATGGTAAATATTCTGAATCAGTGTTTTTCTGATGTTTCTGGTTTAATTTCTGGGTTTTCTGATATGAAGCAGAATACTGATAAAACTGAGTGTTCTCCTAGTGGCCTTATTGTACAGATGGGTAACAGTAGTACTTCTAGGTTTTTGTTTCACTGGGTAACTTCCTTTGAAGTGTTAAAATTGTTGAATTCTTTACCAGATACCTTTGATGATTGTGGGATGGGTCTTGATACTAGATTTGTTAAACTTATTGCTCCCTACATAGTGGATCCTCTTTGTAAGGTATTTAATTTATGTATTTCTACTAATGAATTTCCCCTTTCTTGGAGGTGGGCATGTATTGTGCCTGTTCCTAAAAAGGCTCATGCCATCGGCCCTGAGGATTACTGCCCTATTTCGATACTAAATCCTTTGAGTAAAATTTTTGAAAAACTGTTGGTTAATCAGCTTAATGAATTTTTGGAGGTCATCGGAGTCCTATGTGATGAGCAGCATGGGTTTTGCCGTGGTCGTGGTATGCATACATCCCTGGTCAGGTTCACGGACACCATTCTTCAGGGCTGCAATGATGGTCTGTTAACTGGAGCAGTGTTCATGGACCTGTCCAGGGCATTCGATTTGATTGATCATTTTTTATTTTGTCAGAAGTTATTGGATTTGGGATTGTCCAATTCAGCAGTTGTTTTGCTGGGGGAATTTTTTTGCAGGATTTGTCCCAATATGTTTCTATTGGATCTGTTTCCTCTGATGTATGTTCTATTGTGTGGAGTTCCGCAGGGGTCCATTTTGGGCCCCTTATTATTTACTATTTTTATTAACCAGGTTCCTTCCATATTTCAGGGGTGTAAATGTTTGTTACATGTAGATGATCTGATTCTGTATGGTCAGAGTCAGTCTGTTGAAAGTATAAATTCTATTTTGGAAATTAATTTTTTAAGTTATGCCAGTGGATATCCTCCAATAAGATGGTTTTGAATTCACGAAAGACTAAAGTGATGTTATTTGGTAGTTCTGTTCATTTGCAGTGCAATCCTAGTTTATTTATGCATGATAGTCAAAGTAATTTAATTGACCAGGTGTCTGAATTTAAATACTTAGGCGTATTATTGGATCCATCATTAACTTTTGCTTCTCAAGTGAAGTTGGTTAACATAGAAACATAGAAACATAGAATTTGATGGCAGATAAGGACCGCTTGGCCCACCCAGTCTGCCCATTTCCCTACCTGATGGATAAGCTGTAGATCCTAGTTAACCAGCAGCCTACTTCTTCCTACCCCCACCCCCAAGAATTGCCTTATGACTGTCCCATGCATGCTTGAATTCCACCACTGTTTTTGACTCCACAACCTCCTCTGGAAGGCCATTCCATACATCCACAACCCTTTCTGTGAAAAAATACTTCCTTAAATTACCTCTGAGCCGCCCCCCTTCTATCTTCAAATTGTGCCCCCTTGTTCTTGCACACCTCTTTTTTTGAAAGATGCTGCCCTCTTGGACCTTGTTGATTCCCTTGAGGTACTTGAAAGTTTCTATCATGTCCCCCCTCTCCCTCCTTTCCTCGAGGCTATACATATTAAGCTCCTTAAGTCTCTCTTCATATGTCTTCCGGTGCAGACCCTGCACCATTTTAGTTGCCCTTCTCTGGACAGCTTCCATCCTGTCTATGTCTTTAAGAATAAAGTTCATTCTAAGTTAGGGTTGCTTTATAAGTTTAAAACTTATCTATCTTTGGAAACTCAGAGGCAACTTGCTTTGGGTGTACTAATGCCTCATTTGGATTATGTCTCTTCATTTTATGTGGAATTAGGTGTTAGGAAGAGGCAGACGTTAAGTTTTGTTTATAATAACATATGTCATTTTGTATTGGGTGTGCCAAGTTTGACTCATCATTGTTTATTGTACTCTTCTTTGAACTGGTTATTTCCTCAACTTAGATTTAGGTATGCTTCGGGTAATTTGGTCCATCAGACTGTTTATTCTGATGTTTTTTTTCCCCTTTCTGATTTGGTCAGGAATCGAGTGATGAGATCCTCATTGATTAACTGAGTACATTATGTTGGAGGGTTATTTTGTGACAAATAAATATGGTGCTCGCTCATTTTCATGTCAAGCCCCCAAATTGTGGAATGAACTCCCCACTTCCCTGTGTGTACTGAAATCACATAGTACTTTTAAAATTAGATTTAAAAAACAGTTGTTGTATTTGATGAATTGTACTTGTGTTTGAATTGTACTAATTGGTTATTTCTGTTATGTTATGTGTATGCTTATTTTGTATTTATGTAATTGTTATATATTGTATGTTTCTGTTTGTCCAGGTTGGACCTGAAAAAGGGGTTTGGCCCAGTTGCCTTAACCTGGTTAACAAATAAATGACATGAAATATTCTGAGCCTGGGAAGAAGAAGATGCTTGCTATGCACGGGGGGGATGGGTGCTTTCCCCAGTAATGCTTTTTTGCCTAGGAGGCATGTGAGGAATTTAGTCCTGCACCCAAGAGACAACAGATGTGTCTGTTCATAGAGGGAACAGGTGTGGGTCATTTGATTGCCATTCAGGATGAGCCTGCATGCCTTGTTGAGAGCTACATGCACCCTCTTGAGCACAGAGTCTGATTCTGCACTGCAGACAACCAGGCCATAGTCAATGGTGGAGAGGATGGAGCTCGTGACTGATAGGCAAATGGCTGCTGTGGAAAGGTGTTTTCTGTGCCTGTAACACACACCAAGCATGGTGTTGACTGTCTTGACCACCTGGTTGATACGTTGAGCATAGGATAAGGTGTCGTCCAGGGTGACGCCAATATATTTGAAGGAGAGTACCTGTTCCAAGGGGGCAAGTACATTGTTGGTGATGTTTATGGTGGGGAACCTTTTCTTGAGCTGGGGGCTGGATAGGAGCATAGTCTTTTTTTTTTAATTGAGTAGACGTTTATACTTGCAGAACCAATCTTCTATTTTACTGAAGGAGTGCTGAAGTGTTGCTTGGAGTGGCTCAGTTTGGGAGTTGCTGTTAAGGATGACAGTGTCATCCGCATATAGGATTATCTTGGCATCACATGCTTGAAGAAGATTATTTAGGAACAGGCTGAAGAGCAGTGGTCCCAAGATGGATCACTGGGGGAACCCCAACATGACTTCCCTGGGGTCAGACACTGTTTTTTCTATTTTTACCCATTGTGGCCTGAGGGACAGGTATTCTCAGAACCAGAGTGTTGCATTGGTAGCCACCCCCAGGCTTTGAAGATGGGCCAATAAAAGGGTGTGGTTGATGGTTCTGAAGGCTTTTGTTAAGTCTATGAACACCGCCCCTACTAGTTTGACTTTTGTCCATAGCTTTGTGAGCATAGTCAGTGAACTCTTCAAGGGCAGTCTTGATACTATACCCCTGCCTGAACCCATGCTGGTTGGGGCACTACATGTTGGTATTTGCTGATGTAGTCTGTTAGTTGGTCCTCCACAATCTTCTCAAGGACCTTGGATAGGGGGGAGAGGATTGAGATTGGCCTGTAATTGGACACATTGGTCCTGGAAATTGTGCCAGGGTCAGGGATT
Organism: Neoceratodus forsteri; assembly: GCA_016271365.2. Classification (NCBI taxonomy): domain Eukaryota; kingdom Metazoa; phylum Chordata; order Ceratodontiformes; family Ceratodontidae; genus Neoceratodus; species Neoceratodus forsteri. The sequence goes on along the minus strand of CM028132.1, from coordinate 227,004,579 downwards.
TGTTGAATAGTTCTGCAATAGGCTTGATGAGCATGTCAAGAGTTTGAGACACCAGCTTCATGTCTACTCGATCGCTACCCATTCTGGTCTTCCCGGGCACTTTTCATGTAGAATGCTGCCTCCTTTATAGTAACTCTCTTGAGGTAGAAGGTAGGGTGAGAGGTACCAGGTGCTTTGTCATCTGAGAGAACCTTGGCAGGGTGTAGGTAGTCAGGAGGGAGTATTGTTCTTAGATCTGTGAAGGCAGAGTTGAATTCAGGCAACACAAAAAATGGCTTCAGAATCCAGGACGTTCTAGATCTCCAATAAACTTAATTCAAAACAACATCATGATAGGGAACCAACAAAAAGTGGTAAACACTCTTAATGATTATTTTACAGACTTACCAGAATTGGGTACAATAAATATGAAATCTTTGAAAGCCAATACATTGCTTCCAGAGAATTTGGAAGATGTGAAAATAGAGGGCTCAAGACCAAGCTTTTGTTTTAAAACCCTTGCAGTAAGGGAAGTTGAGAAAGAACTAAGATGTTTAAAAGAGAATAAAGCAGGGGGGTTGGAAGGACTGATGGCAAGATTTCTAATGCTGGGAGCAGACATAATTGCTCCAACAGTGAAGTATCTATTTACCTGGAGCCTCTGTTTTTCTATCTTCCCAAAAATATGGAAGCTAGGGAAGATAATTCCCATCTATAAAGAGGATGATTCCTTGAATCCCACCAATTATTGACCCATTGCTCTTCTCCCACTTATTTCTAAAATTTAGAGAATTTTGTACAGAGACAATTAATGCATTATTTGGAATATCATAACCTGTTAACAAATAGTCAACATGGATTTAGGGAGGGGAGGTCCATGAACACAGGCCTAGTGGACTTCAGAAATCCAGTGGTAACACCAATGAATGAAGGGAGGGACACTGGGGCTGTGTTCATGGACCTCAGCAAAGCTTTCAATCTGGTAAATCATAAGATCCTATTGCAATGATTATACTCAATAGGAGTCCACCTGGAACCCTTTGGATGGTTTAAGTCATATGTGATGGACAGGAAACAAGATGTGTCACAAAGAAATATGACATCAACCTTGAGAACAGTAGAGAGGAGTCCTAAAATGGTCCATTTTAGGCCCCTTGCTTTTTAACATATATGTTAACCAGCTACCTGGCTTACTGAGGCACAGTGGGGTCAGGTTGTACATAGACAACACAGTTTTAGTGGAGTCAGCTGGCAGCCTGACCTCACTGGGTCAAAAGCTACAGGAAGACTTCACTAGAATGGAGTCATAGTTTGTAGATGCAGGTCTCCTAATGAATAGTAAAAAAATGCAGGGTATGGTCTCTGTGTCTAAGGAAGGCAAACATAAGGTAAAAAGCTTGAACTTAAAGTTTAGTAATGGTCAAAAGGTACTCAACACAGCAAACTATAAATATTTAGGAATTTTAGTAGATAATACACTGTCCTTTAAAGAGCATATTGAGTCAATGACCAAAAAAATAAATCAAAAGTTTGGAGCTTTCAGTAGAATTTCAAATTCTTTTACTAAAACTGTCAGAAAGAAAATAGTACAACTATTAATTCCAATAATAGAATATGGCTCAATGATAGATATGAATGCAAATAAACAATTTTTAAAGAAGGTTGACCAGACTTATTATAGACTTACCAGGTTCACAGGTTGCAGTCCTTACGGCACCCATCATTATTTAGTATACAAGAAACTGGATTGGCATGGACCAAAGGAGAAGAGAATATTTATTTATTTATTTATTTATTTTTTGTTGACTGGGTAAGTGCACTAGACAAATCCTGCATATTTTCAGGCACGACCCAGGGGAAGGCGATACAGATGAATGCCAACTGACCTTGAACCAGATTAAGCTGTTGGTGGTATTTAATTGGTTGGCATTGGCTTTTAAATTAATAAAGTCCAAAACTGAACATCCTCTAGGATACTTAATGACTTTAATATCATCTAGCAGCAGCAGGCACAATTTGAGATTGAACAACATAATCCTGACATACCCATGAATCTATAACAGATTTGGGAAAGCCATGCTGCAACAATCTCTTGCAAAGGTGTGAAATGGAATATCAACAGAATTAAAAACTAAAAACTCTCTAAAAAAGTATCAAAATGCTTTAAGGATATCCCTGCATGCAAACACCCTGCAATTGCTACACATGAAGTAATGATCTTTACAATTGTTGCTTTAGGAGTAACAAGTAGCCATATGCTGTATGTATTTTTAGAAAATGGTCATCAAAAAACTCAGAAGCTGGTTGGCTAATCCCCCTGCCAACCGTGTTGTTATTTTTTAACAACGCCCGGCAAATAACAAGTCCCTTCTGGCAGCACCCATCACTACCTGGTATCCCTGTACCCACGCTCCAATAAACGCTATTTTTTTTTTACTGCACGCTTAGTGAGAGCGAGCTATAGGCCCCCACACACAGACAATCCTCAAACCAGTCCATAGTAACAGAATACGGAGAATATGTAAAAGTAAAAATCTTGTTTTTGTTTCGGACCCCGCCACTCCTAACTACGGCACTAGCAAGGTCCATAACCTGGGATCCTCTGGCCACTTTCGCAACTGCCGCTACCAGGCACCGTGACGCCATCTCTGCCAATGATTCACATGAAAGTCCCGCTCCTCCATTCACAACCTTCATGTTTGAAACGACTCACAGGAAATTCCCACTCCTCCATTCACAACCGTCATGTCTTTAAACGAAAAGTAAGTACCTCCTTTTTTTTTCTCTCCAGAGGTCATCGGCCAACTTCCGTGCTCCACATAGCGTGCCACAGCACACCATGCCATTTCCACTCCACAGCTAAGCCTCTCTCTCTCCGCTCCCAGACTAGCAACCAAAACAATTTGTATCCACGTAGCGAGAACAGGTAAGGGGGGGGACAAAAAATTTAAAGTTACAATTCCCTGGATAGCACTATAAAAAACGTAACACTCCCAGGTAGTACCAAAAAAAAAAGGATATCACAAACAGCAGCACCCTCTAGTGGCACTAAAGGGACTATTTTACAGAACCTGACAGTACATTTTTAATAACTTTTTACCCTTTTAATGAAATTATTATTTGAATAAAAATAATGTAAGCCCATTTTCTAAGTGTAATAATACCCTCCAGGGTGGGCATTATGGGATATAACGGACCTTCCAGGGGCTATAAGGCCCTCTGCCTGCAGCGTCGGGCCTCATTACGCCCCTGGGTGGTCTGTTATATCCCAATAATGCCCACCCTGTTGGGTATTATTACTTACTTAAGATGTGTGCCCATGTGTATTTATGTATTTTGTACAGGTCACATTTTGAAAACAGGTGACGCACACCAAGATTTATCTCTAAATGTATGTACCTGGATAAAAATAAAAATGTTATCATCAAAATGAATGTAATAAAAAAAACATCAAAACATAGCTAAAGGGGAGCCCTTTAGGTTCATTCTGATTTTTTGTAAATGTGATCTGAAACACATTTCCTGAGCACCCAAAATCTTGGGTGCTGAGCTTAGTGAGAGGATTAGTTCTCTCCAGTTCTCAGTGTGAGAACTCCGGTATTTTCTTGACTTCTGCAGCTGCAGCTGGAACACATGCTGCTGGCAGCAGAGTCAGTCCTGAGTCCCCCATACCTAGTGTGTAGTGGCACTCCCCAAGCTGGTGATCACCCTTTAAACTACTATTTTCTGACACCAGGATGCCCACTCTAGGTGTCAGATGGCCCCCGTGCAGTCCCTTTGGTTTATTGCACACCCAACAAGGTGGGACACTGGGGAGCCCACTTCCAGTGTCAACAGTGATGTGTCACAACCCCCCCGGCAGTGTGAGATGCTGGGGAGTCCACTCCCAGTGTCCCAAAATGTGGTTTGATGAGAAGTCAGTAAAATACAAGGTTCCCTTGACAACTTTTTTTATACCTAAAAAAAGAAAATGGTCCATCTTTGTGTCTCCCATCTCCGTCTTCTAACTCTAACCTCCCACTGAGGAGCCAACTGCACCCCTTACCCCCTCCCTTGCCCTATACTTACCTCCAGAGTTCATTGGCTGTGATCTTCTGTGGACTGGGACATGTCTCCACTTTTGAAAGTCCAACCACAAATTCAGTAATCACAATAACACTGATTAAGTAAAAGAAAAAACAATACTGATAAAGTGGTTCTCTGCTGGTGCCAAGGACCAGATACATGCCTGTCAGGCTAAGGATACAGGGTTCAAAACCAGATACTTCATTTTTTTTCTCTTACAATAAAGGCAAAAAAAAAATGGAATGAGTGGTTCTGAACTCAGGATCATTGGCCTGATAGACATGTATTTGGTCCTCTGCTCCACCAGAGAACCATAGTAGTGTATAATTTCGTCCCCCTAAGAATGCTATCATTGAATTGTGTTCTTGGCTGCAATTGGATGTGAAATGTTCAACAATGTTTCACACATATTTATTTATTTTATTTAGTTTTTGTTAACCAGGTAAGTGCACTAGCCATAAAATGACTAAACAGGGTAATATAGAAGTCATCTAACAATTGTAAGATAAACAATGGCAGATGGCAACTTCAGATGATACACAGTGTCCATGAGGGGACTGGTTTCTGGAAGGTATTCAGCCATAAGACAGGAGGAAAAGGTGACTGGTGAGTCAGTGCTCAGGGCAGGGGAGGAGAGCACTTGTTGGAGGAGGAGGTGGGGTGCTGCATAAAAGGAACAGCAGGGCTAGTTGCCTTTGGGCAGATGCAGGCTGAGGAGGTCAGGAAGTGGGTTCTTATAAGGGAATTTAGGTCTAGAGGGGGGTCAGGGGAATGACGGGGGGGGAGTCATTCCAAAGTATGGGTCTGGCCACAGCAAAGGCTCTTTGGCCCATTCTAGTGGTAATGTTAGAGTGGCCAAATTGGAGGTGGGATGACTGACACAGATTATGTCTGAAGGTTCTGGGCTGAATCAGAAGAGATAGTGGAGAGTAGAAGGGGTTGTGTAAGGCATATACAACTGTACAGGCCAATAGGTAAGAGTGTCATGCCTGAGGGGGGGAGCCAGTCAAGGGACTGGAAGAAAGAACAGTGGAGGGTCATTAGAGGAGCATGGAGGGCAAAGTGGCATATCCATTTATAGGTAGTGTTCAGCCAATTCAGGTGGACAGTCAAGGTAAGGGAATACACTGGGCACCCATAATCGATGAGAGGGAAGAGGTTGCCATGGACAACGGCTAGGTGGGCTTCAGGTGTGAGGTGATCTATTAGGAAATAGCAAAGCCCAGTCTTCTAATTAATGCACCTGATCAGTGAGGCTATGTGGTCGGTTTAGTTAAGGGACAGGTCCAATAGTACCCCCCATATACTTGAAGGCAGGAACAGTGTCACGGGCTGGACCAACAGGGATACTGACAGAGAGAATGCAGCCAGAGTGGGCAAGCGCCGAGAGTTTTGGTTTGGAGCCAAATAACATGGCTTTTGTTGTGGAAGCATTGACCAGTAGTTTTTTGGTGGAGAACCAATGCTCAGCCTTGCAGAACTCATGATGTTGGACAGAAAGGAGGGGAATGAGTTACTTTGGAACAGTATTAGGTCATCAGCATAGGGGAGTGATTTACAGGAGAGGCCCTCCATTCGGAGAGAGTCGATGAAGAGGGAAAAGAGGAGGGGACCAAGTACAGAGCCCTGGGGGACACCCACTGTGACAGGCAAAAGGGAGGAGGTGGTATCACCAAGGCAAACCATTTGGGTTCTACCAGAGAGGTAGTTAGTCAGCCAGGCAGTGGAGACAGGGGAGAAACCAGGGGCATCAAGGTTTGCTATCAGGTGGTTGTGGTTGACAAGATCAAATGCCTTGGACAAATCCACAAACACTGAGCCAGTTAGCTTTCCATCTGTTCCTTAGAACGTGATCAGTGAAGAGGGCAAGTGCCTTGGTAGTGCTGTGCCCCTGCCTGAAGACATGTTGCCAGGGGCAAAGGAGATTATATCTGGAGATATGCTAAGTGATTTGGGAGTTTACAGCCTTCTCTAGGAGCTTTCCAAGATGGGGCAGTATAGAGATGGGACGGTAGTTGTCGATGAGACTATGGTTTATGAATGGGGACAATTTTGGCCTGCTTCCAGATAGGGGAGATAGAGGCCATAGTGAGTGAGAGGTTAAAGATAAAGGTGAGTGGATAGGTACTGTTTTGGTCCACAAGTTTTAAGAAACATAGGGATAAGGCATCGCTACCAGCACTTCCTCAAGATGGTAGGCTGAGAAGGAGCTTAAGTGTCCCTGGAGGAGAAATGGTCTTAAAATGAAAAGGGGGTGCTGCTGGAAGTGAAGAGTGGGGGGTGAATATGGGGGTGAAGGGGGGGGAGTTTAGCCAGGTAGCTTCTAAGGTTAGAGAAATGAGTAGTAAGTTCATTCACAATTTCAGCAGGGTCTGTCAGGGAGCCTTGTTGCGTATTTAGGGTGGAAGGGTACTGCTTAGAAGTGGGGGAGAGTAAGGCATTAATAGAGGACCAGAAGTACCTGGGGTTACCTAGGTGTTTGGATTACAGCAATTGGAAGTAGGCCGATTTCCTGGATTTAATGCTGCCCTTGCAGAGATTACATAGGCAACAGTAGTCATTCCATAGGGGAATGTTGCAGTTTTATAGGTAGCCCACAAGGGACCCCTACCTGGAAGCAGGCCAACGCTCCATCATCAGCCTGTAGAGGTCCAGTGAGAGTCACTGAGTGTCACTCATTCACACTCTATGACTAGTGAGTGGGAAGTGCTTGTCTTGGATGGATGAGAGGGCTGAGAAAAAGATGTCAAGTGCTAGGTCAGTGTTGACGGCATTGTAAGGGTTAGTCCAGTCAAGGGTTCTGAGGTCACCCTGTAGCCTGAGCGTAGCATGTCATAATTAGAGAAATCATGGAATATCATATCCCCATTTCCCTTTTGGCTTCTACACAGTACATATTCCAAGCAGCCAGTCTGTCCTCATAGGTCTTTCCCTGTTCCTCATTTATAACTTGGGTTGTCCATCTATGGACTGATTCTAAGCCGTTCTTATCCTTTTTAAGGTGAGGGTTCCAGAACTGTGAATAGTGATGATCTATAAAGGGGAAGGATCACTTCCTTCCTTCTGCTAGAAAAGGACTTGCCTATGCAGCCTAGCACCCTGCTGGATTTTCCTTATGCCTTATTGCTTTGGGCAGTGTTCATGATGCTGTAACTTATGATAACACTCAGATACCTATTCTTTGTGGTCTGATCTAACCAGTACCCCATCCAATATTGTGTTCTGGAGTTCCTTTTCAACATGTGCATGACCTTGAACGTTTTGGCATTTAATTTGAGTTTCCAGATCATTGAACCCTTTTCAAATTTCTCAGACTTCTTTCATGTGCCTAACCCCTTCCTCACTGTCCACCATGTCACATATCTTGTAGTGTCATTTGCAAAAAGACATATGTTGTCCCAGATCCCTTCTCTAATGTCACATATAAATAGATTGAAAAGCATAGGATGCAGGTCTGTCCCCCTGAAACCCTCCTATGGTCAGCCACCTAACCTCAGATTGCCTTCCATTTAGAACTGCATTTTGGGTTCTTCTCTCTATCCTGTTCTTTACCCATTTTTTATGTCTTACCCCATCACAAGTCACCCAACTTCTTCACAAGGCATCTATGGGGTGCTAAGGTACAGGCCTTGCTGAAGTCTAGATATAGAACATTCACTACCTGGCAATTGTCTACCACCTGAGATTGTGTGATGAAGAATTCTATGAGGTTCATTTGGAAGAATCTTCCTTAAATGAAGCATGATGTTTTCTGTCCTGGAGACCTGGATTCTCTAGAAAGTCTACCAACTGCTTATTGAGAATATCCTTCATCAGCTTATCTACAGTGAATGTCAGGCTGACAAGTTTGTAGTTGTTTGCGTCTCCCATGTCCCTGTTCTTAAACACAATTACAACATAAGCCGCTCCCCAATCCATGGGAACCACGTTCCTAATAAACAGTTGAACAGATCTGCTAAGGTTGCTGACAGATCCTGTGACTGTCTCACATCCCTGAGACCCCATGAGTTCAATCCATCAGGTCTTGGTGACTTCACCACCTTGAGTCCCCTCAGAACTTTGAGTGCTGTGTCATTGGTGATGATACCCATTACCATCCTAGTGTGCTTCCAAATTTTACTGCTGAATTCTGGCAGTGACTCACCATCATCAACAGTAATTACTGAGCAGAAATATTCATGTCACAAGATCATCCTTCCCCTATAGCCCCCCTTCTTTAACCTTTCAATTTCACCTTTGTTTTCCTCTTATTCCTAATGTACAGTATCTAAAAAGTCTGTCATTTTCTTTCACCTCTTCTTTTGTTTTAAAGTCTTTCTGTACCTTACATCCTTCACTTCTTTACTGACCACTTTCAGGTTGCTCAGGTAATGCTTCCTATATGCCTCCAGCCTTGTACATTCTTAAGGCTGATTTCTTGGACTTAACTACTTCTCTCACCTTCCAGGAAAACCAAATACTGTAGAATTAGTTTATACCACTGTAAAACAAACATCACTATTACCGCACTGTCCCTTTAACGTGTGATGTTTGTTTGGTAGTGGTGTTTGGTAGAAGTGTCATAAACAACGGCTGACATCGGCATCTTCGGTGTGTGAGACTGTAAGTGCAAGAAAGTACTGTGGCATGTAAGTAATCACAACAACAAAGCAATAAATGCTGCTGTGACATCAAACCTTATTTGCTAATGCCCTAAATAATTAAAAATAAGCTGATTAAGTTCTCGGTCCAGTACTGAACATCTTCTGTGCACCACGATGCAGCTGCGGCTGTGATTAATGTGAAGCTGAGTCTAGGAGGGGAAAAAGAGGCATAATCACAACAAATCTGAGCAAACTAGAAAAATGTTATAAGGGACAGCAGCAAAAAATACCTACCATTAACGCTAATGTAAATGTCATTGAGGCAGTCCTCATGTGCCTGATGTATGCCAGCCTTCTCAAACCTGCTTTTACAGTCATCAGTGTGGGTTTCCAAGGCAGAGAAACAGTTAACCAACCACTGGGCATGTCTGCTTTTCAGGGTGGTCATTCGCAGGTCAGTCGATATACTGGCACTACTGCTACCAGCCTTGATTTGCTGTGAAATTTGGGTGGCATACCAGTTTGTGAACTGTTTCTTAAGCTCGCCCTTGAACAGTTTATTGATTGAAATGTCCAGGAGCTGCAGCAGGTCCATGCATGAGGCAGGAACAAAAATGAGAACAATGTGATTTTTTTCAAACTGTTCAATCACATCCTCGGTGGTATGAACCCTAAACAAATCTAGCACCAGCAGTGTTCTCTGGCAATCAGGCAGTTGTTCTGATTTTTTGATGCTGTTTTTTGTATGGCATCAATACATTGTCTGTGAACCTGATTGTGGTTTCAGAATTGGCCCAGTGGTTTTCGGTGTGGGTTATGTCCCACCCATCAGGGAAATTGAAATTAGGGTGACATTGAGTGGTCTTTCCTGCACACATGACTTGAATTGGGAAATAGCGGCCAGACAGAGAGCATGCCAACAGCACTGTCACCTGCCATTTGTCCCCATGTCAAGAGACTTCCACCTTCTTTTTTCCAGCTCTCCCCATGGTCCACTTAGAGCAGGGAATGAGGTTAACTCCTGTCTCATCAAGATTCAGCACCAGGTCACATGGTATGAGTTCCTTACCTCAAGCTTTGCTAATGCGGCTCAAGAACTTTGTGCACAAATCAGAGAAGTGGATCAGGGTTTTTCTTGTGGCCTTGGTTCCCTTCCACTCGGTAAACCTGATTCAGTTTAGAAATAACCAGGATCACTGTCTGGGAGGGTGCCAACATTCTCTGCAAGCATTTCTGGGTAGATTGCTTTTACAATGCCATTTGTGACTGTAGAAAGCACTCTGCCATTTACCACTGCCCCCTCAGCTAGCAGTGATTTAACAATGGACTTGATGTCATTTTCCATGTCTTCCATCAGTACAGGATGATGTTCATGGGGTTTGATGGGCAGAGGCATGGATCTTCCTGGACATAAGTCTCCACCACTCATTCACACTAATGGGAACTGTGCTGGAGGCACTAGGACCCATCCGGAGCAAACTTTTTTGCTGGAAGGTCGGCGCCTGAGATGGCGCTGCGAGGAGTGACACCGAGCGCCTCAGCTCGTGTGGTAATGAATATCCTGGTGCTGACCTTCCAACCGCCTCAGTTCCTTTTTTCCGGCCGTTGAGTGCACTTCAGTGACGATGTCACTCGCCCGCCGGGAGTCAAACTTCAAACTAGCAGCATAGTTTTCAGTTTTATTATTTTGTAGCAATATCTCGAATAAGTATCGCTTAAGTTTATTCTCATTTACAAAGAAGTCTCAGCCTACATTGTCGGAGTCGACCATGAGCAGGTCAGGTGATGGTAGGAAGACTTCATATGAAAGCTGTTCAGTCAGCCGGGCTGGGTCCCGTCCACCGCCTTCTCTGGAGGGGGGGTCCGACAATAGTCAGTCCAGTGCCGAGGAGCGGGCGGTCCCTCAAAGCATAAAAATAAACAGTCGCATTCTCTGCACCATTCAGCCTCGAGCTCTTCTTCAGCCCATAGGTCAAAAAAGAGAAGGCATCACTAGAGGTCGCCCTCTGATATGTCTGCATGTAGACGGTCATTTATTGGAGCTAGTTGCTGGTCTCCTCCTTCGGAGCCAGCTTCTGTTTCTGGTAGCCAACGTCTTCGACATCGGAGCCCTACCCCACCCTCTAGTAGGTCTTCAGATGAGCAGTTTCATCACTAGGCGGCTCTTATGGAGCAATGGGCTCTGAGGTTGGTCCAGCTGCCTGGCCCGGTCACTCAGGGGCCTTTGGGCCTCTTGGGAGACCAAGTAGGGTGGTTGAGCCTCCCTGGTCATGTGGCACCGTCTCCGGTGCTGTCGACTCCGCGCATAGGTGTTCCCCTCCTCATATGGCTGAGGCGCAGGGGGCCACACCGATGCCTCTGTCTCCTGCTCTTCTTCCTCCCTTCTCCTCAAATCCTGTTTTTTTGACACCCTTGGTGTCGATGGCGTGCTCGGCGCCGGGACATCTGTCGGTGCCAACCTTGGCACCATTGAGTTTCTTGGTGCCGTGCACCTCGTCGGTGCCGTCCTAGGCGCCATGTGGAGCCGCGGTGCTGTCCGGCCTCGCAGTGGCGTCTTTGGTGCCGCGCGGCTTCTCGGCACCATCCTTGGTGCTGTGCAGCTTCTTGGCACCGTCCTCAGTGCCGTGCGCTTCGTCGGCGCTGTGCGTCTCTGTGGCACCGGGAGTCCTTAGGGCGTTGTCCATCTCTCAGGACTCCTCCCTTAACCCTTTTCCTTCCTCATTTCCATCTGATTTTCACTCATTTCCTGTCCATACAGTCCCTCCTGGACTGTCAGGAGATGACATTGAGCCTGACCCAGACCTTAGGCTGGGTGATGAAGTGGAAGAAACAGGGTCTATTCCTGCTGCAGAGCCTGTGGTCGAGGACCTGTCTTTTAAGTCTCTGCTGAAAAACTTGATTTCCACCCTTTCTCTCCAAACTACAGATATCGATCCTGGGAAATAGCTAAGACTCCAATATCTCCATGTCCCGGAGATCCCTACGGATTTGACTCCTCCGGTACAGCCATCCTGTGAAACGCTGTCTCAAATGGTATGGAATAATCCTGCTCTCATTCCTTCGGTGGCTAAATCCATAGATAGGAAATACTCAGCCTCCAAGGATCAACCCATTTTGGCGTCCCAAGCCTTTGCGGATCCTATTGTAGTTTTGGCAAAGAATGATAAGGTCGTCCTTCTCCAAACTACTACAGCTTGACCTATTAACAAAGAATCTCGTAAGATAGACACTTTAGGTAAGAGGGTCTTTGCTGCTTCCACCCTGGGTATATGTATTGCTAGCTACCAGGGCTATGTCTCTCAATATGAGTATATTCTTTGGCATTCACTCAAACAGATGGTTGAAACTCTTCCGGAATCAGATACAAAGTCAGAGCTTCTTCAAACCATTACCAGGGGTATTGAATCCAACAACCTGCAGGTTAAAGTGGCTATGGATGCTTTTGATACTGCTTCCAGAGCGGCGGCGGCTGGCATTTGTACCCGCCGTCATTCCTGGCTACGCATTTCAGGTTTTACGAATGACGCACAGGAGCAGGTAATGGCTTTGCCTTTTGATGGTGTGTATCTCTTCGGCCCTCAAGTAGAACAGGCTCTAGAAGCTACACAAAAGACTAGATCAGCCATTAAGTTGGCTCGACCTCCTCCTGTCCCCTCTCAAGGGGGTGTTAATAAACGCCAGTTCCATAACCATCAGTCCTTTCGAGGCAGAGGCAGAGGAAGTTTTCATAAAAACCAAGACCCCCAGCCTCAAAAGAAAATGCAACAGAAGGAGCAAGGAGCCAAAGCGCGCAGCGCCACCTTCTGAGTTGTTGGCCCAAGCCCCACCTGAGCTGCCCGAGGTGCACTCTTCCTCAGCAGTGGGAGGTCATCTGACGCTCTTCTACAATCAATGGTAGTCCATAACCTCAGACAAATGAGTCCTCCTGATAATCCACGAGGGACATTCACTCAATCTTGTGGAGACCCCTCCAGATCGTCCCCCAAATGACAGCCCAGGCTGTCAGCACTTCAGTCAGACCTTTTCGCCTCCGAGATCCAGGGCCTTCTGCACAACAGGGCAGTAGAAGTAGTTCCGCTGCACCAATGGAACACAGGGTTCTACTTCCATTACTTTCTGGTTCCAAAGAAAACCGTGGGCATGCGCCCCATTTTGGACCTCAGAAAACTAAACAAATTTCTGCCCAAGGAGAAATTCAAAATGATTTCACTAGGAACCTTGTTACCTTTGCTTCATCAGCATGACTGGCTAGCCTCCCTAGACATGCAGGATGCTTACCAGCACATTTCTATTCACCCAAAGCATCACAAATTCCTAAGGTTTGTGGCTCTGGGACAGCATTATCAGTTCAGAGTCCTGCCCTTTGGGCTATCCTCGGCGCCATGAGTTTTTGCAAAGTGTTGTGCAGTTCTCGCGCAGTGCATCTCAGAAAGATCAGAATTCAAGTGTTCCCTTATCTGGACAACTGGCTTCTGGCTAGTCCTTCGAGGCAGGGAACTCTGAACGCCGTAGCCTTGGCTACAACCTTTCTCACGTCCATGGGAGTCCTGCTAAATCTCAAAAAATTGCAGTTGCAGCCCTCCCGGAGACTTCTCTTTATAGGAACTCTTCTGGACACCTCCTGTGTGAAGTCTTTTCTGCCAGAAGACAGAAGGAAGCGATATCCTTCAGATGGCCCATCACATCGGAGAGAGCAACTCGGTTCCAGCTCTCTCAATGCAACGGATGCTAGGTCTCATGGCATCCTCAGTGTTCACTGTACCCCTAGCATGTCTTCACATGAGAACTTCTCAGTGGATGCTCAGTACTCAGTGGTCCCCAACCACTCACCCGCAGTCCTTTCTCATCAAGGTGACAGAACCTCTAAAGAGGTCACTCACCTGGTGGTCGCAAGAGAACAATCTCCTAGAAGGGTATCCCTTTGCTCCTCTGCATCGTCAGATTTCCATTACCACAGACGCATCCCTGATGGGGTGGGGGCTCACTGTCAGGCTCTCCACACTCAAGGTACGTGGACTCAGGTCGAGTCCCAGCTTCACATAAATGTCTTGGAAATGAGAGCCGCCCTTTATGTGGTCTGGGCATTGAAGGACATTCTCTGTCACAAGAGCATTCTCTTTCAGATGGACAACAAAGCGGTGATGTATTACATCAACAAACAGGGCGGCGCTCACTCTTACCCCTTATGCAGAGAAGCGATGAGAGTGTGGGAATGGTGCTTACAGCACAAGTCTCTAATTCAAGTGGTCTACCTGCCAGGAGTACAGAAGGAACTGACGGACCGTCTCAGCAGAACAGAGACAGATCCTCATGAATGGTCTCTCGACTCAACCACAGTTCAGTCAATATTCACAGAGTGGGGAACTCCAGACCTGGACCTTTTTGCATCCTCACTCAACACAAAACTGCCTCTCTTCTGCTCCAGAAATCCAGGGCCTGGCATTTTCTATCAGGATGCATTCAGGCTGCAGTGGACAAAATGCTTTCTATATGCCTTTCCGCCTCTTCCTCTAATTCAGAGGGTACTTCTCAAGTTCGAATCCCAGGGGGACAAAATGATCCTCATTGCTCCCTTCTGGCCTTGACAAATGTGGTTTCCACTACTCAACAGTATGTCGGCAGCTCCGCTGAAACCACTCCCACTTTAGATGAACCTCCGTGACTCAAGGGCCGGTTGTTCATCCCAATTTGAGGTCGCTTCACCTTCACGCTTGGATCCTGAAGAGATAGAAGTGAATAGATTCAATGTCTCTCGCAGGGTTTCAGATATTCTTTTGGCTGTGCGGAAGCCAGCCACTAGAAAAACTTACACAGCCAAATGGAAGCGTTTTTCGCTCTGGTGTGCAAAATCCTCTTTAAATCCCTTTACCTGCCCACCAGATAAAATTTTAGAGTACCTCTTACACCTCTCAAATTCAGGTCTGCAGTACTCAACAGTCAAAGTTCACCTTTGTGCCATTTCAGCTTATCATGAGCCGGTACTTTCCTTGTCACTGGCTCAGTTACCTGTGGTTAAGAGGTTTCTTAAGGGAATTCTGCATACAAGACCTCCTATAAGATGTCCAGTCACAGCCTGGGACATTAATCTTGTACTAGACATGCTCACTTGGAAACCTTTCGAACCTCTGGGTACCTGTGAGCTAAAATTTCTGACCTGGAAAACGGCCTTCCTAGTGGTCATTACCTCAGCCCGCAGGGTCTCTGAGATACATGCCTTGGTCACAGACCCTCCATATACTGTGTTCCATAAAGACAAAGTAGTCCTTAGGACCCATCCTAAATTTCTTCGTAAGGTTGTTTCGGAATTTCATCTAAACCAACCTTTGGTCCTACCCTCTTACTTTGCAGACTTCCAAAATGAAGGAGAACATTCTCTTCATTCCTTGGACATCAAGAGAGCTTTGCATTTCTATCTAGATAGAACAAAAGACTTTCATAAAGCTCAACAACTGTTTGCTTCCTTCAGCGACACCAGGCTGGGTCAACCTGTCCGCTATCAGATGTATCTCAGCATAGCTAGTGGCATGCCTTCACTACTGTTATTCCATGGTGCAGGTTAAGCTGGAGGGAAGAGTGTACGCTCACTCTACTAGGGCGGTAGTGGCATCTCTGGCAGAAATCCGTAACGTTCCCATTGCAGATATTTGCAATGCGGCTACCTGGAGCTCAGTGCATACTTTCATTAAACACTATGCCCTGGATGTTCATGCCAGACGACATCTGTCCTTTGGCAGAACCATCCTTAATGGACTTCTGTCCTAAATCTGTGAGCTCTTGGTCTCTCCTGCCATCCTCTCGGGGGATTATTAGCTCGGTACTCTCCCATTAGTGTGAATGAGTGGTGGAGAGTTATGTCCAGGGAGATATGGAAATTATGTACCTACCATAATTCTTGATCTTCTTGGACGAGTCTCCACCACTCATTCACACGCCCACCCTCCATCCCCCCGAGCTCACCTCTGTTGTTGGTCTTCACTCCCTCAGTTCTTTAGGCTATGAAGACTTCTTTGTTGACTCTTCTTATACGGGTCTTTCGGTCTATTTTATGTCCATTTTTTGTTTAGGCTATCCTTCTAGGTTAGTTAGGCTGCACCTCCTTGGAAAAAAAGGTACTGAGGCGGTTGGAAGGTCGACGCCGGGATATTCATTACCGCACAAGCTGAGGCTCATGGTGCCGCTCCTCGCGGCGCCATCTCAGATGCCAATCTTCCAGCAAAAAGTTTGCTCCCCGATGGGTCCTAGTGCCTCCGGTGCAGTTCCCATTAGTGTGAATGAGTGGTGGAGACTCGTCCAAGAAGATCAAGAATTACGGTAGGTACGTAATTTCCATTTTCTGATTCTGGGTTACTTTTCAATTTGGCCAGATAGTCATGCATAAATGACTGCACAGTGCTTTCATTAATTTTGTTTTTGTATTTTGACTCATAAAAATGCATTACTTGCAAGACCCCATGATGACAGGAATACTGTCCAATCTCAAAACACACCTCGGGTGCATAAACACGATGCTCAATTTTTTTCTTTTTTGCTGGTGGTGAAGCGACTAATGAGGCAAGCTTTTGTGCTACAGATTCTTCCATAAGCCATGAGATATTGGTGGTCACACTGGCACCTCAGAATCTATGTCAGCAGTTTGTAGGGCATGGAAATCATTTTACAGCTTTCTTGGGAGGGGTTGCCAACCATCAAACACCAGAGATTTTGAATGTAGCAGGTATCAACAGATACAGTATTAATGAGATGTTGTACAGCTGTTGCTGTATTTGACAGGATTTACTAAACATCTGATTGGCCGGCAGCCAGTCACGGAGCATGCTATTAGATTGGTGCCAGAGTATTCTGAGTGGGGGGGACTGCGATACAAAGTGGATGCAGTCATTTATAGTTCTACAGTAGTTTTCTTGTGCCCTTTTCCTTCTCAGCCTAAGAAAGTTAGATAACTCTTGGACCCCTATTTGTTGGTGTTCCAGTTTTTTTTTACCCCACTAAGTGGCTTGACTCCTTGATGCTGTCTCTAATCTCCACCTTTATCATTTTAAAGTCACCTTTCTGAAGTTCAGAACTAGCATTTTCTGCTAAAAATAAATGATGCCCCTAGTGTCTGTTTTTTCTACTGTTTTGTCCCTGAAATATGAAATTAGTCTTCTTCAGTATATACACAGCTACAAAACTGGCCCTGTACCATGCCTGTAGCTAGAATTATGCATGTTCAGGCATCTGCATGAAAACATGCATATTGCAGTTATTTAACAGTACCTGTTTTATGCCTGTAGTTCCTATAATCCTGCTTCATTTTTGACAAGCTACATTTTTTCTTGTAAATGTAACCTTGTTCTGAGTTTGAGTTACTGAGCTATTCTGTTTGGCCGTGTAGTGTAAATGTAGACATCTGATTTGATGATCTGCAGTACTTCATTAACTGGCTTTTAGTTTGGGCCAAAATGAACTGAGAGCTTGTATATTTAGCTCACCAGTACCAAAACAATTATTTTCAGGAAACGTCTTTCTTTTAATTATTGTGATACTTTATTTTGCATTGTGCAAAACTCAAAGATCTTATTAGTTACCCACATATCGCATTCTGCATGTCTTAGTCTGCAATATCACCAGTTCCATGGCTAGATAAGCCTGACAAAAGCAGTGGAGTCAGGTTTATTGCTCAGATTAAACCTGAGGATAGATGATTTACACCAGAGAGAGGAACCATAGGGGAAGCATTCTGCTTTTACCATAAGAATCTCCACACCAGGGAAGATAGCCCTACTCCTGACCACTTTGACAGGTTCTTCACCAAAGCCCCTGTTATACCTGCCATGAACAACTGACAAATAATCTTAACAAATATTTGTCATCAGGCAATGTGAACCTGGCAGTTAAAGCTATAAGTGTGAGTAGGCTACAGGACTAGATGGCCTCTCTATTGATTTTTAAAGAGGACATCTACATGTGTCCCCATGTTTTTGGATCAGGACAGGGAAGTTATGGGAGCTCAAATGTTGGCAATTTATTATTCATGTGAAGATTTCTGAAAATATTTGTATGCTTACAACATAGCCCACCTTTGAAGCTAGATAATTGAAAGTGTATATCCATACTTTCTTGGAAAAGCTTTAGAAACTGCTAAATAAAGTTAGTTGGTTATGCAACTTGTAAATTATAGGAGTTCAACATTTCACAATTTAATTATTTGTCAAATTGTGTGAAACGTTTCAAAATATTTGGATGTTTATTGCTCCACTGTTACTGTACTCAATAAAGCTCAAGATTTGGCATGCATACCAAAATATAGTAAATATTTCCTGGAGTATATTTAAGCTAGATACATGTGGTTTAGTAGGTTAAAATGTATAGCAGATACTCTAGGAATTACTTATTGGCATAATGTAATCAAATATTCATGAACACATAATCGGTAATGCCAGTAGAATTCCAGTTATGGAATTTAAATTTCACAAAGCACTTATCACCACTGAATCACTTTACCTGCACTGGCATCATTGCCTTGCAATGCCCCTCCAACACTTCTGTGACAGTGATGCCAAACATCATGCTTCATCATGATTCATGACTAAAGATACCCAGATACTTCTATCACTATGGCCTAAGTCACAACTAGTTGTAAGGTTTGGTGTTGCTTGGTGCCATTCTTTTCAAATAGTAAAAACATACATTGTTACCTACAGGGTTATTAAAGAGTCAACAAGTTGCACTGAATAGAAACAATGTTGCATATGCATGTGCTTCCACAAGTCATTAAGCCAGTGAGCTCTCGTGGTTAATTGGTATATTGCAAGAAGAGAGGCTAGGGCCCAGTGATGCTCATGACTATTCTTCACAGCTTGTTACTCAAGACAGTGACCTGACACTTGGCACCACTATACTTTTACTACTGAGCCTGCTATGAATACTACCATATTGCCTTTTTGCCCAGCCTTTATCTTCCTCTAAAATGTCAACTCAAGTGTATGACTGGGAAAATGTATGGACGTAGCTTTGGCAAAAGTAGCACAGCATTCAACAAATTTACAAAAGCTCATGAAATTCATCTTCAATTGCTGATGTTATTCTAGAATCTTGGGCTGCTGAACTTCCTTTTTTTCATATTGGTTTTCCTCCAGGTCAGCAGCTCATCTCTCAGAGATAAACTCTCTTCACAGGGATATGCCCGGATCAGGCTGAACCCAGACATCATTCAGTTGGGTACTGGATTTTTCTCTCACATTTTTCCCTCCTACCTCCCCTTGTTGAGCAGTGTCTCTGTCAGCCTCGGACAGTCATGGCTTCCTCTGCAGAATGAGCAAGCTTCCTGTCCCAGCTGCAGGGGTCGCTCTGTTGGTAGAACCCACTTCCAACACCCCCCAAAAAAGATGCATTGCCATGCGACAAGTGTCATGGTCGTGGCCTACCTCCTGACAAGACTTTCTGGGTTCACTTCTGATCCTGGGTTATCAGCATGGCAGCATGGTGCTCTGCTGCTGCAGCCATGAGGTGGCCTTAAAGCTTAATATTTAGAGTCAATGAACCTAACAAAATTGGTGACATTCAGTTCTCTAGTTTTAAAAAGGTCTTAAAACTATGCAGTTTACATAATTGCAAAATGAAAGTTTAACATTTCTGAAAATTTGGAGGCTTATAACTC
The DNA here is from genome assembly GCA_016271365.2 of Neoceratodus forsteri. Classification (NCBI taxonomy): domain Eukaryota; kingdom Metazoa; phylum Chordata; order Ceratodontiformes; family Ceratodontidae; genus Neoceratodus; species Neoceratodus forsteri. The sequence continues at coordinate 226,985,313 of CM028132.1, read as the reverse complement.
AGTCACCTTTCAATACAGCAGTTTGCAGCTTCATATACTGTACTTCTGTGTGTTCCGTGGTAAAGTCACCATACCTCATTTGGTCCAGTTTGGACAAATACTTTTAAAATTAGATGGGAATAACAGAAATAAAAATGTTTGGTAAAATTTTGTGAAATTTGCATGGAAATGTGAAATTTCACTGAAGTGAAATCAGAATTTGGCCAGAATTTTGCTGGCAGAAGGTAAATTGTTCCCAGCCCTAGGCCTGAGCTTTAAGTTATAAAAATTTACAAAACTGAAAAACATCAGACCATTCAACTCTTACTTATCAGAACACAAGACACTACTGGAATTGGAAATAAAAAAACTAAATTTTTAAATAGAAAAAAATGCTTCTTTCCCAGCTAGGAATGGCATTATTTTTAAGATATAGCAAACAATCAGTCAATCAATCACTGTATTTAACCAGGCATAAACACCATTGAGCAAGCTCATTTTCAAGGTGGTCCTGGGATATAGTACCTCTTAACACTAGAAATTATCTCTTCATGGGTCTAAGATGCTGGCTATGCTGGGCTGACCTTCTACTTCTGATCCAAAGATTAGGAGAAGCCTTCATTTTTAACTTATTTCTTTTATCTTGTTTTTAGTTAGTTTTGTGGTAGGGCCAGGTGAGTTTAGACAGGGGCTGCAAGTGAGTTATATCAGGAGTGTTAGGTTTTATTTTTTAGTTAGAATTGTTACTGTGTTACTGTCACCACAACTTGCCTGTTGGATTTTCTCACACACTTTATCTGCTGGTGTCTAAGGACATAAAACATTACTACTTCATGTACTAAATGGCTAAATGGCTTTTGAATTGCTGGATTTTTGGTTGCTTTAACTGCCTGACTGCCTGCCTCTGCCCGAATGATATTTCATCTACAAGGAGTTTTTCGGAGGATACCTGAGACTGTCTCTGTGGTGTTGGGTGGCTGGTCCTTGCTTTTGAGCCCCACATCTGTGCTTCTTGCTGTGGGATTGAACTTGTTGGCCAGGTTGTGACCTTCTCTTCTCAGGTCTTGCCCTTTGCCCCGGTAGCAGTTCATGGTGTCTCCTGCCTGTGAGTGGTTGCCACCGAAGCCTGCACAACCGGTGGTGTGAGTGAGGCTTCCGGGAAGGGTTGCTTTATTGCTGACATTGCTGGACCATAGCGGGCCTTGAAATCATGCTGCATTATGGTTGCTGCCTCTTGGATGTTCTTTGCCATCTGAACTAATGATCAAAAGATCAGTTGAGAAGTTGGATTTTTTGTAGGTTGCCTGGTTGTTAGGTGCTCAAGTGTGCTGTTCAGAGCAGGGCAAGCTGGACATGTTTCATCATTCCGGTAGGAATCCCCATTCAGTGTCACTAAAGGAAAAAAGATAACACTCTATTCTCAAGCTGCCTGAAATTCATTGACTTATTAAAGGAAAGAACTCTGTCAGTGAGAGTGCCAAAACTTGTGTCGCTGTGTTTAAATCATTCTGGTTAAACTGCATGTTGCTCTAAGCTGTGAAAGAGCTAAACGAGCTCCATGAAAGTTGATCTTACTAAGCCTAAGAAGGTGAGAGCTCCTGTGGCTTCTCTTATCATAAGAACAATTGTGATTGGTTGACCACTCATGGCACTCCAGACATTACCTCATGGGTTTTAGCCCACCTGATAGGCTAGGTGATGCACATGACTCTAGGATCAAATTTCTAGTATATCCAGGTCCCAGAAACCCCTGCTCTCCAGTTCAAATTGTGCATCTGATCAGGCTACAAGCACACCAGGATCCCTGCTGTCCTAATTTTCAAAGTAGGCCTTTTTATATTTAGCAGATTTGCTCACTTTTCAAGGAGATGCATCCTACCATATATACAGTTGTTTTTTAAAATAATAATTATTTCCCAATTGGAAGTATAGTTTTTCTCAGCAAGGATTTTCTTTGCTAAGGTTCCTTGTACTATATTTGTTTACTATGGTTCCTTGTACTATATGTAGTTAGCTCTGAGATCAGGAAAAAAAGTAAATTTAGCTCTCATGAGCAAGGAAAACTCCACTCTGTGACCCTTTGCTAACTAGCTCAAGCTTACAGTGTTCATTTGCTACTTCTTGTGTTCTTGCATAGCCTTTAAATGACTGTTTTCATACTCAGAGTTAAAATACAGTGCCAGTTTTTTATTGTAACCAACGAGTTTTTATTTTATACTGTGGCTCATGTTTAAGTTCCTCTGCAAATGTTTTGGCACAAGGCCTGTGTTTCTCATGCTTGTTGGCCTCCCCCTGCATGTTCCATGCCTAGCCTGCTTCATTTTTTAAATGCGCTAGGCAGAGGTCTGCTGGCTTCACGTAAGCCTACTGGGGAGATGAGCGTTGTTGCCCAGCCGCGTTGTCAGAGTTTTGCACTCATTTTTTCCTTCCCCCAAGCGTGACTGGTTGTCCCCTGGCCTGCTGCACCTAGTCCTCATGGTGCAGCACGCGCAAGATGCCACAGGCCTCTGGTCTTCCCTTCTCTCTATCGCTTGCTGCCTCGCGAGCGTCTAGGGCAGCTACCACCACATTATGTGGTGAATTAACAAGCAGAAGCACAGGGGAAGCACAACAGGAGAGACTTAAGGCCTCCTACATCACTACTGCAGGAGGCACACCCTCGCGACCTCAAGCCTGCTACTTTCTCAGCATGGTGCTCCTACCCCTCCCACCGGCCACATGGCCTGGCCCCTCAGTCCCTTACAGGAGAGTCAACAAAACAAGCATGACTGCACCCAGGCCAGTGATTCAATGCCCAGAGGTGCTGCCTTCATGGCCTCTGGAGGGCTTTCAAATCCTCTCTACTGCTGGCCAGCCTAGGCCCAAGGCTTAGCATTACACAATTGGGGAAGGGTGGGGTTGCAGTTTTCTTCTGCTGACCGCGCATGCAAGGGCATCGAGATACTGAGGGCACAGCTACATTCCTAGGGAGCTAGGAATTGTGATAAAGACCCTGTTTTTTACCCGTTTTGCCAACATGCCGAGATCCTGCAAGGCAGTTGTATCCACAGCATGTCAGGGATACAGCCATATCATTTAAACGCTGCATAATTACAGGATGCTGGCAGGCAGCTTACAAGGGGCCCATATAAACATTTTGCAGCCTTGCCCCTTACCTCCATATGGGGTCCATTTTACTCAGTGACCTTATACTCCAAGGTACCCCCCAAAGACCATATGGGTTCCTCTCTATAGCAACCCATATGTTCAGAACCTTACATGCTGATGTATTGGTGGTCCCTCTCCATAGTGACCTCCAGTCTGCTTGTCTCCATGTGGGTCCCTCTCTCCAGCAACCCCCATGAGGAAGACAGCCTGCATCTCACCTCACATCAGTAAAAAACCTATCAGCAGCACTAAACAAATTTGGGGCAACCACAGATTGGAGGCCCATTGTTACACAAGCCTAATGAATACGCATCCCTTTTTTGTCTTCTCCAGATGGTCAAGGCCAAGAAATGCACTGCTTGCAGTGCTGACCTCCTGCCCCACACCCCAGGCCCCATATGTGCCACCTGCCTCCATGACGACGATGACCTATCGCTGGAACAAACCGCTGGCATGGGCCCCAATAACCCTGGGCCCAACAGTTCCACATGGATGGATCTGGGTGCCTTCTTACTTCAGAACCAACAGGCCATGGTAGCGATGATGGACAGTCAACAAAATTTCATGCTGAAGGTGATGGAGAAGTTAGAATCCCTCACTCAGCACAGGACACCACCGCACCACCTCTGGAGCCACACATTGCGGGGGGGCCAATGAGGACCACCTGGATCATGCAGAGCCAGTACCAGATAGCCACAAGCTGGACTCCGGAGAGGACAAGGACATGCCTGATGAAGAAGACAGGGCTGACACTGATGACGAGGACATGGAGCCGCAATCCGTTCCATTCCTCACATCCAAACTATGCTCCTTTGACATGGTTCCAGGCCTCATGAAAATTGTAAAGGCCACTATGGGGTTCGAAGTTGAGGAAAGCAAACCAGAATCGAAGTTAGACCCCATGATTCAGCAGAAGGCAACCATTAAGGAAACATTCCCGGTATGTCCAGCGATTGAGGATATCGTCAACAAGGAGTGGCAATCCGCAGAGCCTAGCAGGATGTCAAACAAGAGAAACTTGGACCGCATGTACCCGGTCCAAGAAGACAAAGCCAGCAACTGGTGCACAGCCCCGACCATTGATCCTCAGGTGGCTGCACTCAGTAGAAGGACTATCTTGCCATTCGGGACCATATCTTTGAAGGACCCCACAGACAAAAAAGTGGAAGATATGTTAAAGAAGGCTTTCGAGACAGAGGGAATGGCTGCAAGGGCATCCACTATGGCCATTTACACAGCACAGGCCCAGATACGCTGGCTAGAAGAGCATATTGAGCAGGCCAACCCCAAATCGAGAGAGGCAGAAGTGTTGGAATGCACTCTCGATGCAGCAAAATACCTGGGTGATATGGCAGTGGACTCACTCAGACTGAACGCAAGGGCCACAGCCATCACTAACTGTGCAAGAAGGGCATTGTGGCTTAAACTATGGGAGGCCGACAATGAATCCAAGACATTACTACAAAATTTGCCCATGAAGGGGAAACATGTATTTGGGGAGGGCCTGCAGGAGTTCCTAAAGCAGAAAGAGGAGGGCAAAGAACTCCTCAAGAACAAAACTAGGCACTCCTATCTATCCTCTGCTAGGCGAAGGTTTCAGGGGGGAAACAAGTCTTACCAAACACATAGAGATACCTCATACCCAACCAGTACATTTCGAGGCAGAGGTACCCATACCACACAACGTACCCCTTTCACCCACTCCTACCAGCCCTCCTCCTTCAGATCCCTCTGGTCAAGGTTCGGAGGAAGAGGTAGAGGACAGAGGGGAAAACAACAATGACTACTCACACAGACCCCCATACGGGCAGGAACGGTGTCCCCCCATGGGACAAGGACTATCGTTCTTCAGCCACCAGTGGTTCTACACCACCTTGGACAAGTGGGTTCAAGAGGTGGTGTCAAGAGGATACTCGATAGAGTTATCAGAATCCCCTGTCACACACAGGTTCATCACCTCTCCCATTGCCAAAAGGAAGGCTACAGCCCATCAGGTACAACAAATCCTGTGGGACCTGATCCAGAACAGAGCTATACAGCCCATCCCTCTGCATGAACAGAAGCTAGGAGTATACTCCATCTTCTTCCTCATCCCAAAGAAATCAGGTGAACTATGCCCCATCCTGGACCTCAAGCACCTCAATCAGCACGTAGTTCCCCAGAGGTTCAAGATGGACACACTAAAGTTGACCCTACGCAGTATCCGCGTAGGAGATTTTCTGATGTCCATAGATCTAAAGGACGCGTACCTTCATGTCCCTATCAGACCAAAACACAAACAGTACCTCAGATTCCACATCCTAGGCCAGCACTTCCAATATCCGGCACTACCCTTCAGGCTTACCTCGGCACCAAGAGTGTTCACTGAGGTGTCAGTAGTGCTAGTGGCCAGGCTCCGAGAACAAGGTCTTGATATCATCACCTACCTGGACGACTGGCTGATTCAGGCATGCTCCAGAGAGCAATCCCTCCAACACACCAGGCTTGCCCTAAGGGCTCTTGAGGAGGACAGATGGGTGGTGAACCTAGCCAAGAGCCATCTGGTGCCCACGCAACAGTTAGAGCACCTAGGGGCAAACATCAACACATTACAGGGCTGGGCAAAACCATCCCAGACAAGGGTGCTCAATCTGATCAGTTTGTCATGCCTACTGTGGAACTGCCATCAGGCAACCATGGGATGACTAGCCCAGCTACCAGGTTACATGGCATCTTGTATCAACCTGGTCCCTTGGGCCAGGTGGCACATGCGACCCCTACAGACTTATGTCCTCACATGGTGGTATCCAAACGAATACAACTTGCATGTCACAGTCCCATTACTGCCATCAGTGAGACAGTCACTAACATGGTGGACAGTGCACACCAATCTCACCCGAGGGGTGCCACTGGAGGCATCTCACCATGCCTCCATAGAGACGGACGTGAGCCTTCTGGGATGGGGTGCTTGCCTAGGTGACAGGATGGCACAGGGCCAATGGACACCATCAGAGGCCCAATTGTCCATCAACGTCGTAGAAAAGTGGGCAGTATACCACGCTCTCAGAGCCTTCAAGACTTCCATCGCTGGAAAGTCGGTCCTGATATGTTCTGACAACCAAGTCACTGTGGTGTATATTGCCAAACAGGGAGGCACCAGAAGCAGAGCTATGCTGAGAGAGGCAGCAACGGTCCTCAACTGGGCACAGAACCACCTCTCCCATCTCTGCACTGTTCATCTCACTAGCAAGCTCAACATTCGCGCAGACTGGCTCAGTCGAGAAGAAGTCCACCCAGGGGAGTGGCATCTACACCCCAGCCTCTTCAATCTGATCCAGGAGACCTGAGAACCAATATCCATGGACCTCATGGCCACGGCAGACTACGCACGGTTCCAGCCTTCCAAGCAAAAGTCTCCTCCACCTTTCACAGAGAACAACCCATTGAGTTACTCACCTTTACTGGAAACACTCAACCGGGAGACAAGACCATCCCACACCACCTAGACGTAGGGATCACCCTATCCATGTACATATCTAGGACTCTACCTCTACGCAAGACCAAGAGGTTGTTCATTGTCACAAGGGGACAAAGACAAGGCAAGGCAGCCTCCAAGACTACCATTGCTGGCTGGTTCAAGAGAACCATTCAAGAGGCTTACAAAGCAAAACAAATGACGTCCCCCCCAGGATATCAAGGCCCATTCCACCAGGGCAGTAGCTACTTCCTGGGCGGAGAGGGCCAATGTCTCGGAAGAAGACATCTGCAAGGCAGCAACTTGGACTTCCATCCATATGTTTGCCAGGCATTATAGACTAGAGCACCTGTACCGGCTACAGCCAACCTTTGCAGCACAGGTCCTCTCCGCCGCCAGCTCTTCCTCGCACTCCTAGACCACTCTGTCTCCCTCCTGTGGGTACAGTACTGCTTCTTATCTACCCATGAGGTAATGTCTGGAGTGCCATGGATGGTCAACCAATCACAATGGGTGTTTACTCACCTGGTAAAGGTGATTGTGTTGGTTGACATCCATGGCAGTCCATGACCCACCCGACACAGTGCTCAGAAGTGATCAGGATTAGAGAAAATAGATTGTCTGGAAATAACTGATTCTGTTTTCTCTAAAGGACATCCAGGATGTTGACTGTTGACCCCTTAAGGGTCAAGTTTAGAGTGTATTAATAGGAAAATAAAGTAAGGGCTGACAGCCCACTTGTACATGTCACATCAGTCTGCGTTATTTATACAGGATGGTTACTGTTTTTCCTTTTTGCTAGTAGTGGCTGTGTTACTAACCTTACTTTCAGCTTTGGAAGATTTGAACTGGAGAGCAGGGGTTTCTGGGACCTGGATATACTAGAAATTTGATCCTAGAGTCATGTGCATCACCTAGCCTATCAGGTGGGCTAAAACCCATGAGGTAATGTCTGGAGTGCCATGGATGTCAACCAACACAATCACCTTTACCAGATGAGTAAACACCCATTATAAATTGTGTGTGAGTTATTTTTGCTATATTCATTATACAAACAGGCAGTATTTTGATATTCTGGACTGGAACATTCTACAAACTTTCTTACTTAGTAACAGGCTTGGATTCTCCAATCTGCTGTATTTGTTGTTTTAGTGTGGGGAGGGGGGTTATTACTGTGCTTTAAATTGTATATCTGTCTGGTGTTTGGTGATTGTTTTGTGTTAGTTTTTTGTTGGGTATTTGGTGTGTGTTTGTTGTGTGATTGTTGGTTGTGTGTTTGATGTATCCTGATTTTTCTTACCTTATTGTTATACTGTAGTTAGATATGTGTAGGGATGTGCAGGTTAAAAGGCTTACCTACTCGGTGGACTTCCTGCGGTTGCTCTGTCCCTTTTAGAGGCTCCCATTGTCTTTACCAGCAGGGGTCCTCAGTCTCTGTCGGCAGCTGGGGGTCCTAAAGGGGAAAAGCATTTACCACAGTGAGGGTCCCCAGTATTGTAATATGGGGGGCAGGATTTGGGTAGTATGGACCAGGAGACACCCAGGGAGGAGAAAGTGCTAGGAAAGAGAACCATCATCAATCAATCAATTAAACAAATCTTTATCTTACCAGGTGAAACATTGTTGAGAAAAAAATCATTTACAAGATGGACTTGGGTTATGGTACACAAAAGACATATGATACATGAGAATTTAAGGCAATTTTTACAACAGAACACAAGTCATTACAGAGTAACAAGTATGTACATAGTATACAAGCATAGGGAGGTATAATGTGTGCTGGTGAGTACAAGAAATATGTACAGCAGTAGAGAAGCAGTATGCATTGATATATATAATGTGTACAAATTATGTGCCCCACTGAACAGGATGCATCAGGCAGGAGGGTAGAAGGTCATGAGTAATACAAAGGAAGATGGTAGAGAACAGGATGGTAGGAGGGGATGCTGGTCACCAAGGCCGGAGTGACTTGTATAGTCTGGTAACCCAACAGTCCTTCCTGCCCTCATAACCCTTAGAAAGCAGACAGGGAGGGGGGGCAAGCAGATGCATAGAAGAGCCAGACCGTCAATGCCTGAAACAGTTACAGGGCTCCAGGAAGGACTGCCGAATGAGTTTTTTAAAGGCAGCTACTGATACGGGTATAACAAACTGCAATATATTTTGAGCAGTGTTTCAGAGGACCCGTAAAGCATGGCTAATTGCTGCATGACCAAAGTGCATCCTTACTTTGGGGATATATAGGGTGATTCATGTTAAGCTTCTCAACGGGTAGTTACCAGGAATGCAAGTGGGTAGAGAGTCCTTGATATATCAGGGCAGTTGTTGGATATGGCCCTGAAGATTCACAATACAGAGTTTTTGTGCAGTCTGAGGATAAGTGAGCCCCAGGCTATACTTTTGTAAAGGGTACAGTGGTGTGTTGAGTAGGGGGCATCAGTGATGAACCTAAACGCTCAATGGTACAGGGTGTCGAGTTTGGCGAGGGCCGCACTAGAGCTCCTTCCATACAGAAAGTCTGCATAGTCAATGAGGGGCAAGAACATTGTTTGTACCAACCTGATTTTCCCCTCATATGTTAATAGATGCCTGATTCTGAAGAGAATCCCTAGCCTCTGTTTAAGTATTTTGGAAAGTTCCTCAATATGGAGTTTGAAAGAGAGTTTGGGGTCAATCCATACCCCCAGGTATTTGAAGGAATCAACATATTCCAGCACTTCACCAAGCAAGGTGTGAATTTGAGGGGCTGATTCCAAAATGATGGGGTAAGGGAAGTTTACCACATGAGCGAAAATCATGGCCTTTGTCTTCTTAGCGTTTAACAGGAATTTTGAGTAAAACAGATTGTTCTGTGATGATTAAATTCTGATTGGAGGTCACTGCATGCAAGTTCCAGAGTAGGTCTGGCTACATACAATGAGGTGTCATCCACAAAGATGTGGATGTCAGCTGACTTGACACTAGCCTCAAGCTCATTTATGTAAATGGCGAACAAGAGAGGACCCAAGATGGCCCCTTGTGGTACTCTTCTAATAAGGTTTTTGAGGGTGGAGAAATCCCCCCTGTCTTAATCTGCTAATCATATCTGGTGTTCGACCCTAGGGCTCTGCTAGATGTTACCAGGCAGCAGGTAGTGCATCTGTCCTGCTCGGCTTGTCCCCTTCAGACCATTCTTTGTAACACAAGATCAATGAGGAATAAGACAGCGGTGATGGAATCTTTCTTCACCATTCTTAATCTTGTTTACATTACTGAGACCTGATTTGGTGATGATGCTGGCCCTGTGCTGTTGGCTTCTCTTCCTCCTGGTTATTCGATCTTGCATTGCCCAAGGAGAGACCATAGAGGGGGTGGGGTGGCCATTTGCTTTAGATCCACTTTAGGCCTCACCACATTCCCAATGCAAACACCAGTGTCTTTTGCATGTGTGGTTGCTAGATTTGTCTCAGAAGGCAATGGCAGAATAGTTCTCATCTACTGACCATGGGGTAATGGGAATTTATTTCTGCTGGAGCTGGCAGACTTCATCACCTAGCAGGTGTTGGAGTGCCCTAGGACTCTTGTCCTGGGGTACTTCGATGCCTGGGTTGATGATGAATCCTGTCTTTTTGGACGAGTGCTCCTTCAGAAGATGTCTCAGCTGGGATTGTCTCAGGCTGTTGCCTTCGGGACACATACATATGGCCACGTTCTGGACCTGGTTTTCTCACTCAGACTTGACATTGCAGTGGTCAAGGTTGTTCCAGCCATTTGGTTGGATCATTATGTCATTGAGTTCCAGTGTGGGGCCCCCTCTAAACTAACCCCTCCATGGAGTCAGTCAATCCAGTGTTGTCCAAAAAATAAACTGGAGCCTTACCAACTCCAGAAGTCACTGGTTGTCTCGAGTTTGATGCTAGCCTGTGCTCAGGGTTCAGAAGCTGAGGTTGAGGCTTATAATACAGCCTTGACCAAGGCATTGGACTGATTGCACCTTAGTGCACTTGCCCCTTGACTTCTTAACATTGCTCACCAAGGTATTGTGCTGATCTGTGCTGGTTGAAAACTAAGGGGTATAGGATAGAATGTTCCTGGAGGCGGTCAGAGTCAGTGGGCAATTGATTTTAAGAAGACTGGATTTTTGTCATGCTCAATTGCTGTCCCAAGAAATAATCCAGCTGTGCTCTTCTGCACTGTCAACAGTTAGTTAAATCCCTCCTGTATCCAGTCTGGGACAGAATTTTCTGCAGAAAGGTGTGAGCAGTTTGGGCAGTTTTTTGCCGACAAAGTGGCCTCTGTTAGGGCATGTATTACCTCCTCTAGTCCAGTTTTTACTGGGAGTGATTAGTCTGCTGGTGAACATTGTCTGCCGAGTTGGAGTGAGTTTCGGCTGGTTTTGTTAGATGGCGTTCTTTGGGTACTCACCAGCATGAGTCCCACCACCTGTGCCCTGGATCCAGGTCCGACATGACTTGTCATCAGCCGCTTGGATTTCTTGGGTCCAGTGTTAGTGAAGATCATCAATGGGTCATTATGTTATGATTTTTTTCCTGCATCTTTGAAAGAGGCTGTAGTAGTAGAAGTAATTGTAGTAAATCTTTTTTAATCAGCAGAATAAGGGAAAAACATTCAATTGAGCATTGCTCATTTTCAGTGAAGTCCCATGTGTTCATAGGAGCAAACTTTGGTTACAGTATAAAAGGAATTTAAAAAATTAGAAAAATTACACATAACATAACTACAAATACACACATCAAATACACAATAAATAGCGATCAACAGACATCACATTCAGTACATTGAGAGAAGTCATTAGACCAGCAAAACACCAATCATTCAAATGAGAGATGCATATAGTTTGATTTGATTCACGTAGCCCTACTGGAATTTTATTCCACAATACAGCTCCCTTATAGCAGACAGACCTATGTTTAAATTACATTTGTAAATAAAATATTGTAAATCATAAGCTGTCCTCAAATTATCTTTTACAATTCTTATAGAATGTAAAAGGGAACCACATGTTTCTGGATTTTATACATAAATTTAAGGAGATGTAAATTCCTGCAGGCAAAGGGTTTAGGCCAATTGAAGCTATTATATAACAAGTATCTATGAGTTCTGTGGGGTACCTCAGAACAAAACGTGCTAATCTGTGAAACATTATATCCACCTTATTCAATAATATGCCAGTGGCTCCTCCATATAAAATACCCCCAAAGTCTAGGACAGGTATTAACAGCAAGTTGACTACATTTAGTTGATCATCCCTAGACATAAAATGTTTAAATCTATAAAGAGCCCCCAACTTCCTGTTTCATCCCAATAACATATTTTCTATATGATAAGACAAAGGTCAAATTACAATCTAACCATAGCCCTAAATATTTATATTGGGCTACTTCCTCTATATCTAGACCATTTAGGGTCCGGTTATTCAGACCTGAGTTTAAATCTTTCATTTGTTTGTTTCTAAACAGGAGAACCTGGGTTTTCTTGGGATTCAAATTCAAACAATGTTCATTAAAAATTTTTTGAACATAATCAAAAGCCAAATGAAGTTTAAGTCCAGCTTGATCCAGAGTCTGACCCTTAACATAAAATATAGTATCATCAGCATACATATGGTATTTTGTGTCAGGAAAATCAACTTTAAGCTCATTAATATAGATATTAAAATAATAAGGGCCCTAAAATCGACCCTTGTGGGACACCAGAAGTAATATTCATTAATTTAGACTTAAATGGACCAATTTCTACAAACTGCTTTCTTGAATTCAGATAGGAAGAAAAACAATTTACAGCCTAAGTGGACAAACCTATCTGGCTGAGCCTGGACAGGAGTACCCGATGGTTCAGGGTGTCAAATGCCTTAGAATGAGCTATAAACATAGCTCCAACCATGGCCCTCCTGTCCAGGCTCAGCTGGAGATCATTGACCACTTTAACCAAAGCAGTTTGAGTGCTATGTAAAGGTCGAAAACTAGATTGATACATGGACATCTTCCTACCTGAATCCAAGAACTTCCTTAATTGATTAGAGATAATTCTTTCAAAAATCTTATAAATCTGTGGTAGGAGCGAGATGGGCCTGTAATTGCCCAGCTCGCCCGTATCACCAGACTAAAAAATAGGTTTTACTCTTGCAACTTTCCGACCCCCAGGTAATTCACTACAGGAACAGGACAGATTAAAGATCTATGCTAAAGGTTCAACTATACAAGGAGCAGCATACCTCAGTAACCTGGCAGAGATTCCATTAAAGCCAATTGCCTTGGCTACATTCATCCCCAACAACCCAGTTCTCACCTTTTCAGGTGTGATGGGCTTGAAGCTGAATGTGCCAAGACACCCATACTCAGAAGCCCCATTTTCCTAATTTTTATATAACCAGGAAAAGCACCCTTATTGGGCCCAGAGGAAGCCACCTTACTAAAATATGTATTAAATATATCTGCCAATTCCTCCCCAGCTGTAACTTCAGCTCCATCCATCATAGTTTTGTTCACATTAGATGATCTATTTTTCCCTGTTAAATCAGAAATCATCCTCCAAAACAATCTGGGATTCTGCCTATGGGTATCATTCAATTTAGTTCCAAAGTGCTCCCGCTTAGTTAACCTAACTTTAGTTGTATAAGCATTTCGGGCTTATCTATATAAGGCCCAGTCCATTTCCTTCATGGCTTTTTTGGCAATCTTCCATCTACAGTCCCTGAATTTCCTAGATTTATGCAGATCAGAATTAAACCAAGTATTACCTCCAAATTTAGTTTTCCTGGCTCTCACTGGTGCATGACTATCACAGATTCTTAGAAACTCCTCTAAGAAACATTCCCATGCATCTGATGCTGTGGGAATTAATTCTAACCTTGACTTATTTACATTTTCTAAATCTACCATAAATGATACATAGTCAAACCATTTTAGATTTCTCCAATATAATTTATGACCTAATTTAGGGACATTAATATTAGTTCTGGTAGCATAAATGATGTGATGGTCAGAAAATGATTCGGGCAAAACCCCATAAGCCAAAAAATGTTGAGGAAAGTTAGTAAACATAAGATCTAAAATTGTAGATTTCTTACGGTCATGATGATTTATTCTTGTATGATCCATAATTAATTGGGTCAACCCCAAATTAGTCTGGAAATCAACTAATGCATGGCTTGGGTCCAGTTACTACTGATTAACATTGAAATCCCCAGTTAAGAATATCTCATGCGAGTATTTAAATGTGGCCAGAAATTCCTGCAGAACATGAAAAGCCTTTACATCTGATTTAGGGGGTTTATAAACTCCTATTAATAAGATAGGTTTCTTATGGGGTACTAAAATCTCAATAGGGAGAACTCCAATTCCACAGTCCAAAGGCAAGCATGATATTTCCCTAGCAGTTAAACTTATTTCAACATAGATCATTATTCCGCCCACTTTCTTACTCCTGTCCCTCCTAAAAGACTGGTAATTACGTAGGCTAATTGAATCATTAGAAAAATCTCTCATTTAACCAGGTTTAGGATAACACTAGGATCCGTGGTTTCTTTTCTTCTACCCAATCCCTGACTACATCAAACTTCTTCCCTAAATTCTTCACGTTCAAGTGTACAATATTCATACCTCCATGATTAGGTGCCAATACATCATACCCATCAGAAGAATGGCGACCAGGATTTGGATAGACATCATCATAGGCCAATAAGTAGACTATAAGAAACATTTTAAATATCATTCATAAATTTAGCCTACTGGTATCATTTTACATTCGTGGGATGTTTTTGGCCCATTTAGTTCTTGAAGAAAAGGAGGGTAATAGCAGTGTAGTGAGACCCCTCCTTAAAAAGCCATCTATTGACCCTGACATTCTTTCAAACTATTGGCCTATCTTTACTCTTCCCTTTCTGGGGAAGCTTCCCCCAATCAATCTTTATTTAGCCAGGTGAAACTCCATTGAGCAAGCTCATTTTCAAGGAGGGCATGGTAGGTACAGAATAAATAATATAGTAGCACAATAGAACATATTGCACAAATGGGCATAGTAATACAATACATAGCAATAAAAGCAAGGTACAAGGATAATCAATGAGGCCCTGTTGTAAGGTGAAGCCTCATCCCAGTAAACAGTACAGCAGACAGGTGGAAGCAAGTCAACATCAATGTGCCAAACCAGTGATTTTAGACACTGATAGCTCTAGAAGAGCAGAGTTAATGCTAGTGACAGTGCAAGCTGGGGGCCCAGCAGCAAGTAGAAAGCAAGGATGAATCCAGGAACATGGCTTAGGGTAATTCTAATGAGTGGATAGAAAATGTAAAGGGTTGGCTGTAAGAACAGCAATGTATGACTATAGTTTAGTGACAGGGAGGGCGTTGACAAGGCTCCAAGAAGTATCTCGAATAGAGTGACTTGAATGCTGCAAAACCAATAGGATGCATCAATTTTATGGATTCTGGATGTTGCTCCACAGCTGGGGCAAAACATAGCTGAAGGAGGCTCTGACAAAATTGGAAAAGACTTTAGGCACAGCTAGTGAGATGTATGAATGGCTTCTCAAGTCATAGTTTCATAAGGTGCAGGAGGGCAGGCAGTTATAAATGTAGGAGGGTAGCATCTTGGATATACTGTAGATCTATAGGTCCATAGTATAGTGTTCCTTTGCCTCCTGAATGTAAGTGAGGTCCATCCTACTGTGGAATAGAGTACACAGTGATGGGTATTATATGCCGCACCTGACATGAAACGTAAGGCCCTATGATAAAGGGTGTCAAGCTTAGATAGGGTGTTTTTTTGGACTTGGCCATACAGGAAGTCTGCATAGTCCAAGATAGCTGGGAACATAGTTTGTACTAAAATTTTCCTGGCCTCCTGGGTAAGCAGATGCTTGATTCTGAAAAAATGTCCAAGCCTCTGTCTAAGTTTTTTTGAGAGCTTGTCTATATGATCAACAAAAGAAAGTCTGTTGTCAATCCACAAACCTAGGTACTTGAACTTGGCCACATAGTCAAGTGACTTGACAAACAGGGTGGTGATAGTGGGAATATTGTCGTGCTTAAAGGAGTTTATGGACTTGGTCATTGGGGTAACAGCATAGCCTTGGTCTTTTTGGCATTCAGTAGGAGCTTTTGACTCAGGAGGTTTTGTTGCAGTGTAAGGAAATCTGCTTGCAAGTCCTAGCAGGCACTTTCAGGAGTAGGCTTGGCAGTGTAAAGGACTGTGTCATCTGCAAAGAGATGTACACTGGCTTATTGATAAGGTGGTGGTTAACCAGCTGGTTGCGTGCCTATAGACTTTATCAATCTATGAACCTTTCCATTTGGGTCTTTGGCCATGGCACAGCACTGAGATGGCTTTTGTCTGGGTGGCACATTATCTCTTCATGGTGAGGGACCGAGGGCACTATGCCATCCTGGTGCTCTTGACCCTATCTTCAGCATTTGACATGGTAGATCATGAGTGTTGTTAGATCATCTGTGTGACTATGTGTGCATGACTGGCATTGTTCTGCACTGGTTTCTCTCATTTTTAACTGGAAGATCGAAGCGCATTGTCCTAGGAAATTTTTCCTCAGGTCCTTTTGCACTGCCCTGTGGTGTTCCGCAGGGTTTTGTCCTGCAGCCACTGTTGTTCTCTGAGTATATGCTGCCACTAGGAGAGATTATTAGGTGGTACAATCTGGGTTTTCACTGCTATGCAGATGATACCCAGTTACACCACCCACCTTTAAATGCTCTAGGCACAATCAGACATATTAATTTATGCATACCTGCTGGTAATGACATTTATTTATTTAGTTTTTGTTAACCGGGTAAGTGCTCTAGCCAACAGGTGACTATTTTCAGGCACGACCCGGGAGGCACAGTAACAATACAGAGTACAGTTTAAATACAAAGAGGCACAGCAACAATTTAAAAGTACAGTTTCAAAGACAATGAGGCAGGGTTACAGGTCAAAGTGTGACAACTGATTTACAGTTTACAGGTAGCATGAGAGAATGGGTACTGGTATCAGGACAGACCTAATGTACAGGCAGGTAAGGTGAGGGGGAGAAAAAGGGGGACATGGTGAAGGGAGGGCTAGGGATCCATGAGAGCTAGTAGGGACAGCTCTCTGGTGGCATTAGTGGTAAGAGGCAGGGACTAGGAACCGGACTTGTGGGTCCGCCAACGGGTGAGAGGTATATAGACGGAGGGGAGGGTGGGATGAGAGAAGGCAACCTTGCGGCATCTGCGGCTGAAAGTGAGAAAAGTGTCCGGGCCACTGGTACTGTTACCGGGTATGGGACCCGCGATTCAGTCGGGGGTGCAAAGGGAGTTTAATGGTTTTTGCGGCAGAAGGCTGTTGTAGGGGACCGGGCTCATGGAAATGCTGACCGGTATGCGAGTGGCTGAAAAGCGGGGGTCGGGGTGAGATGCGACAGATAGAGCGGTTGAGAGTGCAGGAAGTGCCCGGACTAGTGGTTCTGTATCCGGGCATGGGAACGGTGCACAGTTGGGGTAAGGGGGGGATTACGGCGGTCAAGCAGTAATGGAAGCTGGTCGAGGCCCCCCTGTAGCAGGTCTGTAGAGGGGCATGGTAGCGGCGAGTAGGAGGGTTGTAGGAGGAAAAAAGAGGGGGGACAAGAGGAAGGCGGAGCCGGGCTGGCCGTGCCAGACAAACCTGTGTTGTTGTTTGCCATGGACTGTGAAATGGTCTAATATGAATACCCTGGCTGAATATTGCAGTTATTCCCTCCGTGAAAATCCATTTGCACATCTATATTGCATTGCATCTGTATTTGCACATTGTGGGGCAGTCGTGCAGGCATGACATCAGTTTCTGCCTATGGTATCATCAACCTGTGCAGCCATGCATTGCAGACCAGTGTACCAGTGCAATGCACAATAATGCATATGAGAAACATGCACATGTATGTCCTATGCACATGCCACCCCATGCCAGTTTCATGTCCCTGGGCCAGCCCCATCCATTGGACATGCATGTTGTGCAGTGTAATGCTACATAGTACAGCACTAACCTGGCAATCTGCTGCACAACACCCACACAGGCCAGAAGCAGGAAGCAATGTGGTACTGGTTATAGACCTAGTAGTGGGAAGAGCATGAAAGAGAAGCAACACTGGGCTGTTCAGCAGTGGGACCATAGGTGGTCCAACATCAAGCTAGCCAATCTGTTCAACCTGGTGGTCACCAGAAAGGACCAGCTGATGGAGGAGGTGGCAGGATCAGACAGACCCCACAGTGAGGTTTGGGCATCTATGGGGCAGCATCTCACATGAAAAACTGGAGTCATTCACACTAGGAGGTGTGCCACCTGTAGGAACTGCGGGTGATGGTGGACAGTGCACCATGTCCAGGCCAGGTGAGAACAGATGGTTGTATGTCATGTGTGTATGGGCCTGTGTGCAGGCCTATGTCATAGTAGTGTGGACTGCAAACACTCACAGATAAACACAATGACTAACTCAAATTAGCTGTTTATGGTCTTTCAGACATTAAGAAACCATGTTGAAGACAGTTCCTCTTTAAGGATCAGGTGTTACACTTTTGGTTCTGACCCTCATCTGCATCACTGTGAAGTTCTCTCCTCCCCAGGCTGGGCACACCTTAAGAACAAATTCCTGTATGCAACAATGTGCCTTATGTTTAACTTGGTTCATTGTTATACCCCACCCTGTCTGAGTGATCTCATCAACTTTAAACTTACTCAGTGCACCCTATGCTCCACGGCCCTTCCCCTCCTGGTTACTCCCAACCCTGTCTGATAGTTGGCAGGCAGTTATTTGCCATTACAGCAACATCTGCCTATAATTTACTCCCGCATGAGTTTCTCTCCTCTACCTTCCTCACTCAGTTCAAACGCAAACTTTTACACAATCATCTTGTCCCCCCTTCCTGCACCTTTTTCCGCTAACTTATTTCTCCAGATAATTTCTGCACTGCTTAGAATGTGTACTATTCACTTAGCCTAATGGCTCATTTGTCATGCTGTAACATGGTCTGACTCCAATGTTGCCTTGTAACTGTACCTGTATCATTATATCAAACTGTTCATTATATTTGATCTCTCCTAAATGTTGTACTTATGTTGCATTGTTTCAATTCGGGTTGCCCCTTACAAAGGGACTGTATTGGCTCAATGGGCTTATCTGGTTACCAAAAGTCAATAAATAAATAAAAAAGAATGTCCACTCTACAGGGATTTCTTCTGAATTTAAAAAAAATGCAATGTATTACTTAAATAAACAGGGAGGAGTCATATCTTCAAAGCCTTGTATAGAGGTGGTGAAAATGTGGGATTTGGCATACTAGCTCAAAACAAATCTGACTGTAGTACACCACTCAGGAAAGAACAATATACTTACAGAGGCACTCAGCAGGTTGGGTCATGTTATCCGTGAGTGAGCAATGAATCAGATAGTTCTAAAAACTGTATTTCATAAATGCAGTGTTCTGCAGATAAAAGTGTTTTCTTCCTGGGAGAACAGAAACTACTTCTGTGATGCAGATTACCAGTCATGGGAACAATCCCAGTGAATGCACTTGGTTAGTCAAGGAATGGCAAATTCGTTTATGCTTTCACCCATTTCATCTGATACTGAAAGCATTACTGATACTGAAGAGTGAAAAGCAAGAATGATTTGATAGCAGCCTTCCAGAAATATAAGTGCGCTGTGCACATACAGAATGCATGCCACATGCTTACTTGTGCAATATTTGCATGTGGTTTTCATACATAAAGTGAACCTAAGCAAATCAGCTCTAAAAAGCAAATCAGGTTTGCATGCTGCAAGCTTGACATATGTGCAGCAGGTAAGCTGGTGCAAACATCTAAAAATCACATCAGGTTCACATGGCACACTTGACATGAGTGCAGCAGTTAAGCTGGTGTGAACATCATTTAAAAATCACATCATGTTCGCATGTTGCATGCTTGACATGTGTGTAGCAACTAAGCTGGTGCAAATCTATCTAAAAAAACACAACAGTTTCTATTTCTGATACGACTGCTAGTGATTATAGACATTAAAATACCCATTAAAATTAAGTAAATTCATTAATTCTGATCCTTTTGTAAGTTGTTTAATGGTTTTTGATTTTTGTCATTAAATTGCCATTAATTTATACAGTATTGTTTGCTTACTGCATTAAATACCTAGGATATAGTCAGCCAACATCCCCCATTCCAGATGTGCAATGTGTTGTGAAGCCTGACTTTTTTGTTTTGGGCCAGACAAATCCCCTTATGCATATTTAGTGCTACAAATGTGTTTCTCAATGACTGTTTCAGCTCACTTACCTTCCCTTTATCATTCTGTATGGAACATATAAACTGTGGCAATGCTCAGCACTCTTTGTGCTGAGTAGGGTCTTGGAAGCATGCACCATACCTCACATTTTGGTGCTGAAATGAGGGACATGGACACTCAAAATGAGGGATAATGAGGGACACTAACCCTCACAATGATCAGGAAGCATCCTGAAACATGGGATACAGTACCTTAGAGCACAGTGGAAACCATTGTATTTATTTGTACTGATATTAGCACCTGAGAAAGAATTTCTACCATAAAGCAGGGGTGCCATTTAGGTAGGGCAGAGGGGAGCAGTCCCCTCCCCACATTTGTACCTAGGTTGTTCTTATGGTGTGGTAATAATGGCATTAAATTTGGATTTAATCTTTTACACAATAAACACCTCCCCTGGCCTGTGTGCCCTCACACTGCAGGTGCACTCCTGACTCAACTGTGTCTGTATTGTGTTTTCCACTCTCTCCACCTATTACGGGCAGTTCCATCACACATGATGTGGATGTGCTACAGCCAAGCAAAAGCACATGAGTCATGTGAATGTGACACTGTCTTTCCCAACACAGAGTAGAAAGGCTGCAAACTACAGCTTGGAGGAGTAGGTGAGCACTGAACTCTCAATAGCAGTGTTGTGGTGGCATTATTTTGCTGATCTACTCTTAGTGAGTCTCTGTCTCCCCTGGTGGCCATAGGGGCAGGTGGTGATCTAGAAGCTATCTTGAGACTAGGCTACCTACTTACTCTATCAGGCTCACCTCGCAAAAAAAAAAAAGCATTGGCCCCCACAGCACCAAGCTAGGCCTAGCAGCAGTGACAGAGGTGTGGGTGGCCTTCATGGGCCTTCATCAGTGCAGTACAGCAGCATCCACTGCAGCAGCCAAGCAAGAAGCATGCAACATAGGTTAAGTGGATTTGGTTGATGAGGTGACTTGATTGCTGACCACATTGGGGACCTGGGATGGTTGGTTCTAGAGTTCAGCTTTTGGCAGATGGATGGAGGAGGAGTGGACTAAAAACTGGGCTGTGGCACACTGGGACAGGCCACATATTGTGGCTATATGGCTGGATACATAAAAGTAAATACTTTTTTAACAGGGGGATTGGGATAAGTGGAAGGACTGAAATATTGATGTGTTTTTCACAGTTCTGCACCTTTGGGCAGCTTCATGACCCATATGGGATGGTTATTGAATGGAATGTAGTCAAGGAGAGAAATTGGGACTTTTTGGGAGGGGGAGGTGTCAGAACGTCAGCCAGGAAAAAATTGGTTAGTAACTGGGTGGGTTTAATTCCAAATCTGATGCACTGCTCCAGATGATAGACAGATGAATCTTATACATTTGAATTTTTCCTGATTTGCGTATCACTTTCCAGTCACAACAAATAGGTTTTACCTTTTAGAGCTGTTCCAGACATTCCAGAGCTTGCTGCCAGGGCATTGTTGGCTCCCCTCCCAGCAGAAATCTGAAATGGCACCCCTTCTATAAAGTCTAAATTTAAAGGACATCCTATGTGTGAGCAACATGTTTTCCATGAGGAATGGATGAGGGGCTGATCAGTTTTCAGGGGTAAAATGAGGACTGTCCCTTGCATTCAAGGACAGTTGAAAGGTATGGTATGCACAGACTATTGGAGCCCCACTATAGTCAGGCATATGCCCCCCAAAGAAGCTGACCTCCACATTCCCATGCTAAGGCATATTATGACATAGGGCAAGGTAGAGTGCAGGGGTTTGCCCCATTGAAATGAATGGAAGATTTACTATTTTATACATTATGATGGTAAGTTGGAGTTTAATTAAGGCCACTGCCTAATGAACACGGGCCTTGTTTGCAGAACAGTGGCCTTCATTATTCTCCAACTCTCCATCATAATGTATAAAATAGTAATAAAAAGTAACTCCATTTATTTCAAGGGGATATGCCCCAGCACCCTGACCCATGGACATCATCACTTAAAGACTCCTGCCTCTGGCTCCCTAGTACTCAGGTAAGAGATTCTCAGTTTAGATCTCTACTTGGTGGGGTATCTGTAGCAGCATGGCTGCATCTTCTACAGTGTGTGTGCACTGGGAGGGGACTAGCCATGTGGGTGGGCATCGAGTTATTGCTACTTTTGTGTTTGCACATTAAAGTCTGTTTGCGTGGAAGCATTCAAAACTATGGAGAGAAAATAGTAGGAGTACAGGCCAGACATACATAAGTAAGTAGTTTTGTGGGTAAGTGTGTGTATTGGGGTGGGAAGAACCACTTGTGTTTCCATTTTTATGTGTGCTACAGTTCAGTTGTGCAGCTGAGATGGGGGGACAAAAAAAATAAAACGTATAACAGTGGCTATAAGCATGCTGCATGCGTGCAGATGTATGCAGATTTTTATTAAAGTACAAGTGGACCATATGTATGCAGGCAGTATAGCTCAGTGGTTAAATGCACTGATCTACAAACCAAGAGATCTGGAGACCTGAAGACCTGGGTTTGAATTTTATCAACCCTCACTTGTGTATGGTGTGATTCTGAGCAAGTCACTTAACTTTTATGCATGACCACTTGCTTTATGCATGCATGCCACATGCATGCAGTTTGTTCCAGTTTGAAATAAAAAGCATGCTTTACACATTTGCTTAGCGCGCAAGTGCTGCATGCATGCAATCAGTTTCAATTTAACATTTAAATCATGCTTGCAGCATGCATATCACATGGGTAGTTTTATGTGTGCAGCATGAAAACATTTCATCTAATTATTTCTGTAAGGGCAGTGGGCTGGGTAAAACAGTCCTGGTGCTCTCTAGTTGCATGCAAAATACATTTACTTTACTATGCAGAGCACCATGTGAAGAACCACTAGTTTACATGGCCCTTCACACAGCACACCATGTAACAATGTACCAACTTCATCTGGTGAAGACTGTGTGAAATGTCACTTTGCATAGTGCTTTATGAGGCAATGTCTCCTTGAAGTGGTACTTCACTTACGAAGTGTTATTTCATTGAGTTTTTTCACTTTGTTAAAAAAAAATCTTTCACTTACCCCCTAAAAGCAACCCTTCCAACCTTATTCTTCCATTCTCTATGCCCTGTGCAGTTTGAAATTAACACATTCATTCTCCCAGCCATTGTAACAGCTCATGCACCACCCCACCCCACCAGCCCTGGCACTGACAGGAAAAAACAAAACCCTTTTTCCACTCAATCACAAACCCAGTCCGAACTTCCTCCCCCATGCCAACAGCCAAATTAAACACCCTCATTCCACACCAACCCACTGCAGCTTCCATCTACCCTCCATCCCATGCCACACTAACCTCA
Organism: Neoceratodus forsteri; assembly: GCA_016271365.2. Taxonomy (NCBI): domain Eukaryota; kingdom Metazoa; phylum Chordata; order Ceratodontiformes; family Ceratodontidae; genus Neoceratodus; species Neoceratodus forsteri. Next base: position 226,962,143 of record CM028132.1, on the reverse strand, counting down.
AGAAAAATGATATCATAATGACTGGTGAGATGGCAACTGACATAGCCCATAATCTCACCACCTTGGCCAATCACAATCTGAAAAAAAGAAAACCTGCAATTAGGAAAATGTACAGTTTGAAATGAAAAGGATTTTCAATTTGATGTGACAGTAAATCAGTTCAACAAGAAACTGCTGATATTTCTTATGAACTGGAGTTTTTAATTGCTTTAAAAGCAAGTGTTTTTCACAAATCATTCATTAAAATACATCTGAAATAAATCTTCATAAGTAAATGAAAATGCTCTGAATTGTTTGGGCATCAGACTCAATATTCAAATGATATTTCAAAGGGTTAAACCACAGACATTCTTTGATGATACTGCAGCACTCTGGACCCCTTCAGGTAGTGTAGCAGTACGTCATGGAAATAGCATACATTATCATATATTTCTGCTATGTCCTGCCATGTTAAATGCATCACTTCGTAACTTAACTGAACGTTGTCCTGACCAATGGCTGTGTTTTTTTTTGTTAGCTTGTTTGAGTTGGGGTGATCTGCCTCATTCCCCTTTTTAACACAGGGGTGTGTGGGGGGGTGAAGCCCCCCAAATCAAATAAACTGGTAAAAAAACAACACAACATTAATTTTTACTACTTTTTTAGTTTTTGATTATTTGGTTTAGTTTGTGGTCACAGCAGAACCTGCAGCGAAGCTGTCAATTAGCTAGTAGATAACAGTTTATTTGAGTTGTGGGTGGGGGGTCTGCTCCAACACCTCCTTGTTTAAGACAGGGGTGTGAGGGAAAAGCCCTCCAACTCAAATAATCTGATTTAAAAATTACGGCACATAGGTGCGTCAATGTCAAAATGTAGATGTTGACATCATCATAGCATAATGCTCCGTATCTTTTATCATGACAGAAAAGTAGCATAAAGGGGTCCTGAGTGCTACAGTGTCACCCAATTTTCATTAAAATAACCAGTTTCACCATGGCATTTAAACCTGTTGTTAAGGCAACTGATGGGTTCACATTTTAACTCCATAGCCTCTCCAGGATTGAAATGTTTGACATGGAAACTTTAATCCTGGTGCCTATCATTTGGCAAGAAGGGATAGCAAACTTCATCTAAACTGAATTGACCAAGACTTCCTAGGTTTCCAAATGATAAGGTGAAACTCAAAACAAATGTGAAGTTTCTGCCAAAGGTAGTAACACCTTTCACTTTGAACCAATCAGTATTGTTATTCACCTGTATTTTTCCATGTGCTTCACTCAAACACAGGTGAGACAAAACTCCATAGTTTACACACTGAGGGTGCTGTAATTATTGTAGTGTTGTGTAAGGATGCACCTGGGTTAACAGTGCCTCAGCTAAGAAGATAGGTAAATTCCAAAACAACGAGAGCAGCCGGCATCTGCAACCTGATTGACTCACTCTCTTTCATGTGCTGTCATTTGATTTACAGTCTGCTGTTTCCAATGAAATGAAAAAAGTTCATACGGTGGTTTTCCAAAAGTGCTTCATTTTATTAATGTGCAAAACAAGAAGCAATCCAACCAGAGCTTAGAACAAAGATGAAATTTACAGGCTTGTACAATCCACAATCCACCTCCACTCACAAAAGATACATCATCTGATGCATTTGACTAAATTAGAGCTTTATCAAAGGCTGACATGCAAGTACTAGGCAATACTTTTTATGCAAGCCACCCTTAAAGTCACAGCACCACAGAAAAAAGTTATGTATGTTTAGAAAATGGGTAAAACAGTCTGAGACTTCTGATTGGCTGAGACACAACAATGCCCGCCTAAAACAAGTCCATCTGCCAACTGCCCCATTACCCACTGAAATCCCTCTGTCACCTCAGAAATGCTTCCTCATTGGATAAGGCACTTAGCACACACTTTCAACGTGCCACCATTTTTTTTTATCGCTTAGCGAGCAAGAAACAACTTGACTGTAGACTCAACAGTATAAAACAAAACAAAGGTATTTTACAACAAAGCACAGTTTTTCCCCAACTACTTCTTTCTTTAAACAACAAAATGCTGTACAGTCCACCTCACTCATGTGTTCAAGCCACAGCCTGGTGCTCCACATTGCCCCACTCCTGCCTGCTCATGTGCCAGTTCATTATAAAAAATGAACCAGCTGCTTCAACAGTTTTTTTACTCTTTTTAAATCCTGCTTAACTCTTCTGTTCTCCTGACAGCTCCCCAACCGTGACCCGCCTCGTCATGAGTAGTGCCATCAATTACATAGCACAGCAGCTCCTTATTGCAGTCCTGGCTCTGAACATTGCCTTTCCACAGCACACAGTGCTATCACTCTGAAAGTACCACATCCTCTCTTAAGATTTAAAAAAAAAAAAAAGTCACAGAGAAAAAGAGTCAAGGAGGAAGAAAAACAAAGGAGACACAAGGAAACCATCTGTCAAGCACATCAAGGTTCAGAAAAAATGTATTTAAAAACAAAAGCACCCACTACTGGCAGCTGTACCAGCAGCTAAGGGACTATTTTACACCAAAATAACTTATATTATTCTACACTACTTTTTTAAGTAAAATTGTGACATGTTTACATTATTTTACTTTAAAATGCCAAAAATACATTTTCTAAAGCAATAATAACCTCCAGGATAGGCAATATTGTGCTATACCTACCTTTTCAGGGGCTATAAGGTCCTCAGCCTGCAGTGTCAGGCCTCATTATGCCCCTGGGAAGGTTGGTATAGCCCAATACCACCCACCCTGGTGGGTATTATTGCTTGCTTTACTAACAGAAAGTGCCATAATAGTGCAAAAGGTGAGGGGTGAGTGGGTTGGGTCACTAGCTGCTGTGGTGGAGGGCAGGGGGCCACTAGACCACCAGGAAAGGTAAAAAAGAAATATTGGGGATGGGGGTCTATCAGGATAGGGAGAGATGGGGATTTACTAGACCATCAGGGAATATTTAAAAAAACTTATATTTAGGGAAAAGGGAATGAATTGGGGGGAGGGAGGGAGGGGGGTTCACTAGATCAACATGGATAATATTATATAAGTGGGAATTGGATGGGGGGTCAGATAGTACTGGACACGGGGGGTTGTTTGGGTTGGGGGTTTTACCGCAAGTGAGGGTTTTTTTATTTACTATGGGGTGGCCTGTGGGTGATCTATTCGTGGCTCTGAATTTCACATTTTGTGGGTCCAGAAGCAAATGATTTGATACCTAAGCTTCTGAAGAAGAACTGGTTGGTCCAAAAGTGAGAGCACTTTGTTTTTTTTGTTACATCTATGTTGGTCCATTAAAAGGTGTCAAATCATTTGCTTCTGGATCTATTCTTGCAAGGACCAATACAGCAACTACTAAATCTAGATATCAACATTTTGTGGGTGAAATTCAGTTTATATTAGGGCAGAGTTTCACATTTTGCTTCCATGAAAAATCTGTCAGTTTTGCCCATCTCTAATTTCAAGCAATCTGATTCAATGATGCAACTTTTAACCTAAAACTGCATTGAAATGCATTAAGTTAAAAACATGAGAAGTCACTGGCAATCAGTTTGCTTCATGTCATGTCAACCTTTACAACCATCCATTTTGAGCCATCTGATTGGGCAATGCAACTCATTAACTTAAAACTACATATCATTTATATTGGATTAAAAACATGAGATGTCACAGGAAATCAGTACACTTTATATCATGATAGATGAGGACCTGGTGTTCCAGATCAATGGACTGTGGGCACAGATAAGTGTCACAGATATGATTAATCTAACTGGATAATAGTATAGGGCCAGGGCAGTAAGAGGGAGGTTGAAATCCCACTGCAGAGGCATGTCTATTTTATTTATCCATACAAAGACTTCCAAAATTAACTCTCAGCCATGGTTGGTGATATCTACAAAAAAGAAGAAAATAAATATACTGAAACACATTTGTGAAATACATATAGTACAGGCATAATACTAGAACGAAATGCATTTCACAAATGTGTTTTAATCTATTTGTTTTCTTTTGCAGTGGGATGTCAACCCCCCCCCACTACTCTGCGCTGATATCCGCTGACACCTCATGTTTTTAATCCAATATGAATGATACAGTGAAGCCTGCCAGGATGAAGCGCGGTGTCACAATTTCCTGCAAGACAAAAGGACTCTTTCCCATTAAAACTGCACTGTTTGCTGCATTAATTCTACTACAGCATGCTGCAGAATTGGATTTAATCCTTGTGAGCGTCACTGTATGTAGTTTTAAATTAATGAGTTGTATCGCCCAATCAGATGTCTTGAAATGCATGGTTGTAAAGATTACTTAAAAAGCAACTGACACCATCTGGCCAAAAGAGCTATGTTGCAGCATTAGAATAAGCATACCCCCTGTAAATCTCATACCAAAAACTAGATTTCTGTTTTACTTCATTTTAAAGTTATGAGCTATTTTGTAACACTGATTTCACTACCTTTCCAAAACGGCCTGTATCAGTGTAGAGCTGCTGATGATGTCATCTCAGGACCTCACAGTCTAGTATTCCCCATCAGCAAGCTTATAGGACCTGTTTCTCCAAAGCTGTAAAGAGCATGTGCAATGGTTTTCACAAGTAAAATGGGCAGCACCAATCAGCAAACATTGCTTTAAAAACTGTGTATGTTTCAGGTTTTGTAACAAAGGTGACAATATTTTGTTTATGTGTCTTATTGTTGTGGTCCTTTTTTCCAGGGTTGCTGGATGATGGATCATAGCACACTGTTGTGAGGTTTGCACACAGAATAAGTTGCTGATGTGGTGAAAGGCTGAGATCATTCACACCTATCATTCAATTGAAGCGATTTCTCAGAAAGGCACTTTAAAACAATTATCCCACCTCCTTGTCAATGGGGGTTGGAGAGATAATGTGTTTTGAAAACTTACTTGGAGTTTACAATTTAGCCAGCACAATGTGTTTTCCTTGCTAGGCTATTTTGACATACATTCAGGCTCATCTATGTTCTACTGTAAATTAAAAGATCATTGTGCCAGAGCGAAAACTTCCACCCTTAGCAGGAATTAGCACATATAAGGCCTCTATTAAAACATTTTGTAAAGCAGACACTGACAAACAGCAGTGAAGTTACCAACATTACAATACTAGCAGTACTGTAACCCCTCACTTTAACAAACAGAAAGGGAGCCATAATCTGTATTTGTTATAGCTCCCCATTTGTTACAAGGGACGCTACTATGCACTACTGTCAGCCGGTGCATATGTCACCCACACACATTAAACACTTCTCATATGCCTTATACACTGCACTGTCAGCAAAATAAAGTGAACATCAAAAAATACCCACATCTTAACTGCTAGTTGAGATTCCAAGTTAAAGACAGCACCTGTAATAGGAATGGTGGCTCAGAGCTTCCACACCCTTTAGAAACACGTCCCCACCCCCCCACGCTCCCAATTCACAGATTCATTGCTCCACATATCTGTACACAGACTAGTACACTGGGCAATAGTAAAAGTAAAAAAGAAACAGACTGACAAAAAGAAAAACCTGACAACAACAACATAAAAACACCTGTCTCCAAATTCCAGATCTTTTGTGATGCTTTTCCTGCTTTCATAATCATCCCCATCTGACTCAGAGATCGTAGCTCCAGCTCCACCACATCTGACTTCCTCAGTATAATTCAGAACCTACTGTGCATAAAATAAATTCAGTACTGGACAACATAAATTTACTAAGTAAAGATGAGAGTTGGATGAGGGGTGGAGGGGGAGCACGTTTGTAAAGCGTGTGGAATCTCTGAGCCACCATCCATGGTACAGTTGCTGTCTTTAACTCTGAGCCTCAGCTAGCAGTTAAGATGTGGATATTTGTTGAATGTAGTTTTTAACTTTGTTTTCCTGACAGTACAGTGTATAAGGCATGTGGACAGTGTTTGATGTGTACAGGTGACATGTGCACTGGTTGATTGCCAGTGTGGATAGGAATTCTGAAGAACAGAAATACTCAAACATCGGGAGTCACATGAGGCATTCATTATAGCCAGGTTTTTGCTATAGTGGGGTTGCTATAGCAAGGGGCTACTGTACAACTTCCTAACAGGCACAGTACAGTAGCACTCCAAATGGCTTCAGCAGCCTGGAGGCATGTCGACTCAGCATCCAGCAACCCTTGAGAAATGGACCACACCAAACGGCATTATAAAATACAATTTTGTCAGCCTAGTTACAAAACCTGAAACACGCGGTTTTTATAGCAATGTTTTTTGAATGGTGCTGCCTGTTTTACTTCAGACAACTATTGCACATGATCTTCTATTCAGTTTAGTTTATTGATTGACAAGACAGAATTGTCATTACAAAATATTGCACAATACATTTTAGCATACATAAATATACATATAACTTTCTACATTGTTAAAATCCATAGAGGTACGTTTACCAATAAATATACAGAGAAATTAAGTAGTACAATTTAATTGGTATTTCTACCAGTAACCATTTTTTTTATAAGGAGAGACACACTAAGCTGAAAGCTTGTTTATATGGGTGACCTAGGAGCACAAGGAAGTTAAATGACTTACTCAGGGTCACACAGTATGCAAGTGGGGAGTGTGAGATTCAAACCCAGGTCTACAGGTTTGCAGCTCAGAGCCTTAAACCACTGCACCACACTGCCTCCTCAGGCAGAAACTCATTCAGATGTTTATAATTAAACTATTGCACATGTTTCTTCATCCACGGTTTAGTAACAAATATAAGTGTCACCCTTATAGTAACCTATTCCTTATTTTTTATATGCCATTTCTTATGTTCTATCTTTTTACAGAACAATGCAACATTTTCTAATATCTAAGTATTTTTGGATTTCAATAATGCATTCACTTGATATTTAAGTTCCATGTCTGAAGCTGATAATACACTACCCAAGTGCAGGTTTCTTTCTTGAATATAAAGAGGACATAAAATCAATAGATGTAATAGGTTGTCTTCCCCAAATTGGCACTTGCAAATTTGTGTGATTTCTTTTATCATAGAACCCTTTCACATGATCTTTAAAACTTTGGAGAAACAAGTCCTATAAGCTTGCTGACAGGGAATACAAGATTGTGAGGTCCTGAGATGACATCAGCAGCAGCTCTTCATTGACACAAGCTGTTTTGAGCAGGTAGTGCAATCAGGGTTACAAAATAGCTCATAACTTTAAAATGAAGTAATGCAGAAATCTAGTTTTTGGTATGAGATTTACTGGGGGTATGCTTATTCGGATTCTGCAATGTTGCACTTTCGCATCAGAGGCTTCTTAAAGATTAAGTAAGGTGATGTGCTTTTGTGAGTGGAGGGTTAATTGTGGCTTGTACAAGCCTGCAAGTTTCATATTTGTTCTAAGCTCTGGTTGGATTGTTTCCTGTATTGCACTGTTTTGCACATTAATAAAGTGAAGCACTTTTGGAAAACCATCAGGTATGAACTTTCACAGCAGTGCTGTAATTACTAAACCTTGAAAACATTTCTAGTTAACTATTTGTAACATACTGCATGGTAAAGTAGGTAAGGATCATCCAGCTTCACATAGGAATACAGCTTGATGGAAATTGTTTCATGTCTTTCTGCTACTCCAAAGAAAAAGTCAAAATTGTGGATGGGTTAGAAGTGGCTGCTGCTACAGATGTTCTGCTGTTAGAAGTTTGTACAGCAGCCATCTAGCCACTGACACAGAGTTTTACATCCCCCTATAGGCTGGGTATTCTAACAAGATAGGATCCATGGTTTTGGGTATCTATTCTTCAGAACCTTTTAAACAGTAGTCAGTAAAACATTCCTCCCAGGTATTAGGAGGAGTCAACAGGCTGTGAGGATAGACATGATTCACTTCTGATGTTACAAGAAAGGGTTGCTCAGTATAGTAACTGTAATTCATCTAAGAGATTAAACTTGCTATCTTCACAAACCCATCCCAACCTCCCTTTCTGATACATAGGAGGGACAAGGTCCCTTGGAATCAGTTGTGTTAAACTGTGTTAGGTTTGATGCTTGAGCTTTTGTAGTTCCTTAGGAGCTCCATTTACTGTTCAATGGAACATGCAGTAAATCTGGGCGCTGGTGTATATGTATGTGTGTGTGTGTGTGTGTGTGTGTGTGTGTGTGTGTGTGTGTGTGTGTGTGTGTACCCAAGTGTGTAGTTAAAGGAAAATAGGGAACAATTTAGAAATATTTCAATTTATCTTACCTGATTAAGAAAGGTTTATAGTTTTTAAAGGACACTTCTCTTTTGGATTGTATTATTTTTTGTAGCAAAGTTCACAGTTGTCAAGGTGCTTGTTTGTAAGTGTTTGGTGGTATTGGTCACCAATAGACAAAGTGGGGCAGATCAAGTACCTAAATCACTAATGAAAATTAAAACAAATTGATTTAGTTACTAAATTTTGAAAGATGACAGCTGTTACAGTGATTTGTTACCACTGTAGATAAGAGTCACTCAGAGAGAACTCCTTCTTCCAATGCATGGCAGTGGCACTTAAAACAAGCAGAGATAGTTATATAGAGAATTACACAGGGGGTGGTGTGTATTATGAGAATTTATAAAATAGGCAGGGGCATTCCTGTATTCTGATTGGTTGTCACCTGTTCATTGACTCAATCAACTAGTCAATCAATCAAAAATGTATTTCTAAAAGCACCTCTCCAGGGATCAAGGTGCTGTACAAATACATAAACATAAATAAACATACAAATCAAACACATGAAATCATTAAAAACAATTTATATTTATAACAGCTAAAAATATAGTTAACCCATCATCTAAGTTCATTCAGAAATGCTAGGCTGAAAAGATGAGTCTTAAGAGCTGATTTAAAGCTCGAGAGGGTCAGGTACTCTCTTACCTGATGAGGTAGAGAATTCCACAGGGTAGGGGACACATAAGCAAAAGAATGGGCACCAGATGTCTTCAAAACCACCCTGGGAATCTCTAGCAACCCCTCATTGGTGGAGCCAAGTGGGTGGGAGGGGCATTTGGGGCAAAGGAGATCTTGCAGATAGTGGGGTCCCTGTTCATGTAGGGTTTTATAGGTCAGCAAGCCAACCTTAAATTTGATCCGCCACTGTACTGGCAGCAAGTGCAGTCTGTGAAGCACAGGTGTAGTGTGGCTGGTCCCAGATGTACCAGTCACAAGCCTGACTACTGCATTCTGCACCAGCTGCAGTCAGCAGATATCAATTCCTGGTAGCCCTTGGTACAGGCCATTGCAGCAATCAAGGCGGGTGGTCACAATGGCATGGACCATTGTTGGAAGGTCATCGGAAGGAACAAGGTATTTCACCTGGGGGATATTCCTCAGATGATAAAAAGAGGACATGACAATGGTCAACACCTATGAGTTCAGGGTCAAGCCATCATCTACAGTATCACCCACGTTTCACAATGGATCTGAGGTAGTAAGCTAAACACCCCCAAGCCAAACCCCAAGAGCTTGTCCAGCAGACAAAACCAACCTCCCGATGATCTGGGTCCACAACCAACACCTCAGTTTTTGCTGGATTCAACCTCAGCCAGCTGGCACTCATCCAATTTTAGATCTCAGAGAGATACCGAGACTAATCATCCGGTCCGGGCACAAAGGACATGTACAGCTGAATATCATTTGCATAGCAGCAAAAACTCAGACCGTAACACCAAATAATGTCCCCTATCGGGAGCATATACACTGTGAATAACATGGGTGACAATATGGAGCCCTGTGGCACCCCACAGGATAGGGGGAGAGTGGCAGAGGTATAAATTCCAGTGACCACTCTGAGACCTACCCTGGAGCAATGATCGAAAACAATTGAGGACTATCCCAGACAGTCCACAAATAAACCTCAGGTGCTCCAAAAGCACACCATGGTCCACAGTGTCAAATGCTGTAGAGAGATTAAGGAGGACCAAGATTCAATGCATAGGTGAAAACAAGGGGCAGGATTTTCAAAGCATGACACAGGACTTGCAACAAGACCTGCACAATGGCACTTAGGATCTGGTGGTGTGCCAAACCCCTTTGCCACAACCATGCACAATTTTACAATCTTGGGCAAAGTTGTGACAGTTCCCACAATTTAAATCAGCTTGCGACACATATCTAGCATAAGCTCTATAAAAGAAGTCCTCTTGATTATCAAAAGCTAGACAGCAAAACATTGGTCTAGCTTGCAGCAATTGCCGCATGGGATAAAAATCCCGATTGCCAGTGTGATAATGCCGTAATCTCCATGTGATGAATATACTGCACACCTGGGGCTTGCAGCATTCACAAATGTTGGAAAATCCTGCACAAGGTTTCAAAAGCATGACCTCAGTACCAAATAAAAATCACTGTGCCATTGCAAGTCACATTTTAAATGCCACCATTTTTTTTCTTGTATCTCAGTGATGAACAATGAACCACAAAATCGGCAATAATCACTTCTTTCAAGAAGTAGGAGGCATACACATCTGACACATAAATGTGAATTAAAAAAAATACTAACTGGTCCCATGGTCTGAACTTACAGTTCTGCTGCTGGTTCCACAGCATGCCTGCATCTGTTCTCTCCAACTGCAGTCACGCACCCACTCCTGTACTTCTCTTTTTTTTTCTTTTGTATTTCCACATTTGCTAACTCAGTTCTGTAATAGAAGGTGCCAGTGAAAAGCAAGTACTTATGGTTGCTCTGCAAGGGCACTGACTCCGACATGAGAAGGGGAGGTGTAACTCACTCCTGAGGGCATCCTTGGACTATTCATGGTTACATTACAAAAGAAAAAACACACTATTATGTTGCAGCACCCTCAGCAACTGCTAGCCTGGTTTCTCCTCCAGTCCAATAACACAGTGTGTGTGTGTGTGTGTGGAGGGGAAGGGGGCCTCTGGCTGCCAACAATACGAAAGGACACTAAAGAAGAAAAGTACAGTAACAAACATAATGATGTCAATTTATACCTGGCAGAAGGACAATTTTATCAGAAATTCTGAAAATAGCCATACATACATCTCAACTTGATTTTTGTAACAGTAAACAGTAAAAAAAAAAATAATCCATTTTATAAGTGCAATAAGACACTTTGGAGGTGTGTATTGAACAGATTTGATCGCATGCACAGGGGCTGAAGGCACTAGGTTTATGGCCTCATGCCACATTACACCCCGGATGTGCAGTCAGATCTGTCCAATGACACCTTGTTGTGTCTTACTGCTTACTTAATGTACACCTAAGGTGTGGGATGGTACAAAAACCCCAAGAGCAAAGCTCAAAGGCTTGATAAATGCATCACACACTGAGGGTGTGCATTTAATTCAAGTATGCACACCACTCCATGCTTTATTTTTTTCAAATTTCTGGCCATCATCCCCCTCACCCCTTCTAGTTGAAGGCAGGCATGTGAGTTCAGCACTGTGTAGGAGTTTGCCTTCTGAGTTCAGTTCTAGCTCCTGTTATTGAGGACTGTAGCTACTGTATATCTTAAAAACAAAACTGTGTTAAGCCCCCACACTAAACTGTGGTTTTATCTTTTTTTGTTGTTGTTCTTGTTGTTGCTTAGTGTTTAACTTACACAGCAGTGATGCATGTTTGAACATGACTGCTTTCAGTTTGCGGTCAAAATCTGATTTGCCTGACCACTTTATGTTTGTTGGTAGATTTTGGTTTGTTTGTAATGGAGGATTACTTATTTGGAAGGTTAGTCTGTTTTTAAAAAAATATATTATTTAGTGACCTCTGGTTACTGACCAGTTTGAAACTATGGGACAAAATGGCCTGCTGTGCGACAGAATGCTGCACTCTGAGTGAGTCTGAAGTACAGCTGCTTCCTGGTTTGAGCTTGTGCTTGCCTTAATAACCAGTTAGTTATTTAAGTAAATAATTACTGGCCATCCCCTTTGAAAAATTGATGGCCAGTTATTATAAAGAATTAAAGTTATGTCAGACAAAATAATATGGATTTATTTGTATCAGTAGGACAAATTATATTAAGTCTACTATAAATGTGTTTATTGTGTAAGTTTGAATTATAAGTAATGTTTTATAGTTATAGTATTATATTTCACATACAAAGAATGACCAGTGTCAGAGTTTACAGGATTATAGTTTGAGACTCCCTGTGAATATTTCCTCTTTGGTAAGACATGAGTGATATGAGTGCTCCACTAGGTAGGAGACAGACATCTTAACTCTAGGCAAACTGTTTTAATAATTTTTATGAGGATTCACTCTTACCATTTTCCATTAGAAATCAATAATGATCAACTTCTATGTGTCAGGACTTTGTTGGTAATCATTTCCTTTTCTGTAGTATATTAATTATGCAGAGTATGCTTATATTATCCCTGTTTTATAAAATGCTTAAAATGTGCAGCGGTGAGAATGAACTGTAACTTGCAACCTTCAATTATTATGTAATTATAGATAAGGAGGAAGCAGCATGTGTAAGGGCAAAATATTATCTATGAAGTGTGCTAAGATCTGGCTATCATTCTGTTTGCTATTATAAAAGGCTGCTCCAAATGGATCCAAAGTGATGTGTATTAGGGATCTGCTGCAAACTGGTTTGAAATGTTTTGTATGTGGGAAGATGAGACTGGTCCATATTGGTATGAGATGGTGTGTACTAGGGGCTGCTGCTAAGTAGTCTAAATTGGTGTGCATGACTGTTGCAAGTAGATTTAAATTACCTTGCATGGGAGGGAATGCTGAATACTGGTACTAACTAGTGTGCGTAGAATGGGTTACTGCATACTGGTTTTGCTGGCGAGCACTGGGTGGCTCATGCAAACTGGTCTGCAGTTTTGTGTATGAATGGATCTTTCTCAAACTGTTCTACACTCTTAGAAAGGAAGTGTTAAATGTGACTACAAATTAGTTAATTTTTAACACAACAGTTAATGTGGTTAGAGAAAATGTAGTGTGTTAAATAAATTTAACACAGTGGTGTGTACATTGTTCAATACACAAATCTGCAGGTTTTACTAATGCTGGTATGTTAAATTTCTAACACATTCATGTATTACAATGTTCTTATTGAATGTGTTATTTCAGCACATAAGTGTGTTGAATTCTGAAGTATATTAACCTCACATTGAGTGGAAAACACAATTGCTAATCAACAAAATTCACAATTCTCTATGAATTAATTTTAACAGACCTTGTCACACAAACAAAACCAAATGCACAACAAATCTACACAGGTGCCATGTTCTTGTTGGAGCACATCAATATGCTGTATCTGCATTACAACCTAGTGCTTGGGAGCCCTGGGGGTACTATGGGCGTCTTACTTTTTAATGTTATGGGGAGGCCATAGTAGAGAAGAGAATAACTGCAAAAGTTAAGAACCCCAGAGCAAATTCCCTGGAACAAAGGTTAACCTGGAAAGATATTGACCATGCAGCCAAATCTGAAAGAAAAACACAATTGCAAACACCAAATTCAGCAAAGCATCTTGGGAAATATATGCAAATTAACATGAAGAAACTTACACTGACTCAACTCTGAAAATGTATACATTTTAACATGTATAAAAACATTGTTAAAGCTGTAAAATAGGATAAAAATCACAATACTGCTTGCAAAAACATTTTAATTACTGTAATACAACACTATACCATTTCTGGGTACAGTTGATCAACTAAATTAAGTGTTATTTTTTAACACATTTGTGAATTAATATCACACACAGTGTGTTAAGTTGTTATTTATAAACTTGCAGTGTAAAAAGAATACTTAAGAAGTGTCATTTGTTTACACTGTAATTGTGTAAATCACTGTTTTCATAAATATGACACAATTATGAGTTAATACTACACACACTGTGTTAAACAGTGATTTACACATTTAGTGTAAAAAAATACTTCATTTCTTAGAGTGTAGGAAGAGATTTACACAGGACTGAGAGGATTGTCACCAGCATGGGGGAGGAGGTGCTTGTTGTCATTGTGCACCTGGGGACAAATGACCTGGCAGGTAGACCCTTGGGGAGGTTATGAACAGTTTTAGGGAACCAAGAATTAACCTGGCAGCATCCTCAGTATATTTTATTGAAGTGCTGTTACCATGGTTCAAGAGTGAAGATAGATTTTGCCTGATTGCTCACATTAATTCTTTGTTGAAAGAGTGGTGTGGTGAAGAGGGATTTGAGTTTGTGAGGGATTGGCAGAAATTGTGGTGGGGCACAAGGTTATATAAGCAGGATGACCTCCACCCTATAACAAAGGGAGCTACAGTATTGGCACAAATGTCTGATGCATTTATTTCTGGTCATTTAAACTAGTTACAGGGGGAGCTGAGGAGAACCAGGGTGTATTACCAGCTAAAGGAGATCAAGCAAGCCCACCCTGATTCAGAGGATGCAAGCATGAACCATATGTCATGCTTTAGGGTAATGATGAATGTGACCATTGGGGGAAGCGGATAGATACCTAAATGTATATAGGTTGATGACACAAAAAAAAGGCTCTTGGCCCATCTATTCTGCCACCCTACATAATTATTCTGCCTTACCATAGTGGGCAAAGCAGAATAGTTAGGTAGGGTGGACAGGGTAGGCAGGATAGTCAAGGGAGATCAGTAGGGTCAGTCTACTGAAAGGTGGCTAGCTTAAATGCTAGGAGTATGGGCAACAAAATCAGAGGCATACAGACAACAGCAGAAAAGAGACACCAAAATATTACAGTCATCATGAGCTCATGGACAACACCTAATAGTGACTAGGACTGGTCTATCATAAACTGCACCATCTTTAGGAGGAATAGGATAGTATAGAGAGGGTAGTATGGAGAGGGTGTTGTTCTTTATGGAAGAGAGGGCATCACAGCATTTTAGGATACATCAATTGGTGGGAATCAGGTACTGTGATAATATAGATACAGCAGATGGTGGAGAAGGGAACAAGCATCCCATTTGGGTGGTTATAAATACAGGCCTCCAAACACAACAGAGGAGGAAAACAAAGATCTCAAGAGGGAAATCAGAAAGATGGTGGCACTGGAGAATAGGTAGGAAAGAAACTGCACAGAGCAAACAAGTGGATCCTACAGTGTGCAGATTCAATGAAGAGCAAAAAAGAGGAAAGTTGGTCTCACACTTAACCAATGAGTAGTCAAACACACAATTCTTCTTCCTATTTACCATTTACTTATACTGAATTGCTGGAATTAACCAATCCATAATGTACATCTGCAGTACAGTCTTATTCTCTACATTTCAAGCTGCATTGGCTCTTTGTCAAGAGTAAACATGCTCAGTCTGGCTGGTCCTAAATACTAGGCATGAGTCACATGGTTCTCATTAATTACCTACTTAATTGTTTAACACTTTAATATGTAGAAAGACTCACAATATAGAACAATATTAGGCTGAACTATAAATCTGTACATATAGCCACATCAACATCATAGTAATACCCATATGTTTGTTGGGGGGGTGGAAGGGAAACAATAGTCAAATCCAACGTCTAACATGCGCATGGGCAAAAGTGGTTATTTATAAAAAGGATTCCCTCCAACGTTAATTGTGTAATATTTCTTAGAACTCCTAAATTGAAAAAAATATGTAATATTCATAATAGCACACAATTATTGATAACTAAGTTAAAAAATGCATCAAGTATATCACACAAACTGTTAATATACACAAAAGCCAACTTTTCATGCCTCACACTCTGATGGCTATGCTACAAACAAAGCATAACCAGCCTAACGTCCCACAAGGTAGTACTATACCCACATCAGATTTTATCAACTTTCTGTTTTATAGGAAAGGAGAGGACAATCCTTTTTTAAATGAACAACCAACAGCCTCTACTTCTATTGCAGTCAATACTGCAATCTCTACAGAAATAAATCCACCATTGGACATAAAAGAAGTGTGTGTCAGGCTAGAAATAACTGCACTAAAATCATGACATATTTACTGACAGAGACTGAGTATGGAGGCATATTTGAAAGTGTGGAGGTCCCAAGAGGGCTGTGCTTTACCAATTTTCCAACTTTTGGACTTAACAGAACCCCTACTTTTTCCTAAATGGAAAGTATTCTTACTTAAATGCTCAGCAGATCTAATTAAGTTAATTCTTGAAGACAGAGCTGAAATGGAGCAACAGCTGAAAGTCAAACTAATTAAGTGTGAAGAAGCAGTAAGCAAACTTGCAACGTCAGCTGAGTACAATGATTTAAGAATTCATCTAGCGGAGACCACTAAATACCACGATGCAAGAATTAAAACGCATAAAGATAAGGAATTCTTGCAGGACAAAAGAGACCATGAATGGGGACGAATATTCGACTGGAGCCAAAAAGAAATGTAGTCACCGTGGTCGATCCTGAGACAGCGTAATATACCATCGGTCCCTTTTACTGGAGCAGAAGATCAAAGAAACATGTATACATCCAGAAGCAAAACAGAAGAACTAGCAGAATCACCTTTTTATCAAAAGAAGGGGAGCAGCAGCCCCAGGACCCAACTGCTGTGATGGGAATCAGCAGGAGACAAGAAACCTGGGATCTGGACATGTGATGTGATGGCTGCCTGAGCAGACGTGCCTTCCAGAGCTCCCGCTCCTCTAACCGGTTAATTTACAAATAAAACACACCTAACCTGAATGCTTTGTCTTGCAATCCTTGGCATGCTGAGGACTACTGAAGCCAGATAGTGGCTCTTCAATTAAAAAAGCACTAACAATAGAAACAGAAGTTAAAGAAGCGCTGCCATGCCACATACCCCTGACAATGGCGACCAGAGAGAAAAAAGTGAAGCGCTCCAAGACGCAAGCTTCTGGGGCAGACACTACTACAACCCCCCCAAGCTGCTTTAACAGAGGCACAGTTCTTGGAAGGGTTATCCACATTAGATATTTTAGTGCTCGATATCCAAAATATAAAGTCTTCTCTGGATTTTCTTACCAGAAGAACCAGCGACAATGAATCCAGGATTTCTTCATTAGATGACTGTCGGGCCTGAGTAGATCCAGACATGGCCCAGCTCTGGCACAGAATCAAGTCTATGGAATCCAAGTTGGAAGACCTTGAAGGGAGGTCCCAAAGAAACAACATGGTGATACTGGGCCTCCCCGAGGGGGAAGAAGGGTCAGTGCCAGTGTTGTGTGTGCAGAAGTTTTGCTCAAAAATTATTGGCTCTTCCCCGAATGGATCAGACTACATTGTAGAGTGGGCCCATAGGTCTCTCCGTACGACTCCTGCTTTGGGATCTCTTCCGAGGCCCTTAATTTT
This sequence comes from Neoceratodus forsteri, assembly GCA_016271365.2. Classification (NCBI taxonomy): domain Eukaryota; kingdom Metazoa; phylum Chordata; order Ceratodontiformes; family Ceratodontidae; genus Neoceratodus; species Neoceratodus forsteri. The sequence goes on along the minus strand of CM028132.1, from coordinate 226,944,947 downwards.
TCGGCTGCTCAACTTTCTTAACAAGCAGCACATATTAAATAAAGTGTGAGAGCTGCACAAATTACTACGGGAAGGTCGCCAGATCAGAATAGCCCAGGATTTCCCAAAGTCAGTATGTCTGAAGTGCACTGAGATGCACCCGGTAGTCACAAAATTGATAGCGGCAGGGGTGAAATATAGGATAAAATACCCTGCATTCCTGCAAGTTTTACACAAAGATGTCTGGCACTGCTTTGATTGCCTGGAGCAAGCCACTGGGTCACTAAAAGCCTGGTTTCCAGGCCTGTTCAAGTGACTTTTGCTTTACCTAGTTGCGATTTTGAACTTGGTGCTGTATTTAAATCAAAATATGCACTCTGTACCTCAATTAGGTGGCTTCTGTGGAACCGGAGATATGACCATTTTGCTAGCCCGCACTAGGGACTACACTATGCAATCTGGATTTGCCTCATCTCGGACTGAGTTAATTTGACCTAGTCACCCACCTAGGACAATCCTATGGACTACGATGTAAGCAGAGCCTCTGTGGTGGGGGTTCTTTCTTGGGCTGCTTGCTGGGTGCAGAACTTTACAGCTGGGAGACTTTTTATAGTTTGTATTTTGGTTTTCTTCTAGGCGTTTAAACTACTGACGCTCTGTGGGGTTTTATTTTTATTTTTCAATCTGCCTCTATCATGATGTGTCGCTCAAGTTAATAGAATGCAATAAAGCCTAAATATGGGGATCTACAGTAAACTTGGGACACTGTCCCCTTCTACTGACTGCCCAGTACTGAATCTGCCAGACATGAAATCTGCAAGTCTTCATCACAGAAACAGGAGAGCAGGTTCATATCCCGTCTGTATTGCATGTTCGTCCAGAGTATACCCTCAGCAAAGACGCGTATCAGTACAGGTTTGGAAGTCCCCAGCACCTACATTGATCTTTGCAGACAATGGACAATGTATTTCAAACAACATTACACCTCTGGACCTTTGATTAAGTTGTGGCCTGCCCGTTTCAATTCAGGATGGGAATCTGATTACCGAGTGCCACAGCCCCTACGCCCGATGACAACGTGGTCCAATCAACCATGGGTATGGTGTCATGCACATTTGTTTGTTTTCCTTTTTATTTTTAAGGTAAAATGTAAATCTTTGGATGCCATGACCTCTGTAATTTCAAGGTTATCAGCTGATCAGATCATTGTATCTTGGCCCTAGTGTGCCTCATTATGCCCCCTCAATGTAATGGGTGAACATAACCCTCCTTTCTTGGTTAATGCCTAGATGTTAGGCTGTGGGTTCCTCTATAGATATATATATATATATATATATATATAGATATATATATATATATATATATATTTTTGCCTCCTTAAAGCATTTTATTGCAGGCAAAGGAGACCCCTTTATTTTTATTGTTATTTTTTCTTTTTATTTTTTCTCCTTATTAAAGGGGCAAAGGACTACTTTTTTCTTGTTCATTCTATGGAGTCTTGTCTAACAAATACTGTTACTCCAAAGGTTAAATGTTTAAACCACACATTTTTTGATAAGGTTTGTTTCATATTTGGAAGCCTGAAATGGACCTTGTGTTGCAAGATATTATTAATACTACTCTTCCTTTCCTAATAGTAAGATTCTCTTTACTGTATGTTATATAGGTTAGAAATTTTGACAAGTTACATATATTTGATATGGATTATACAGGCTGGTTAGTGTTCTAGTTTGGGGGGGGGGAAGGAAACTCCCACTAGGGAAGGTGTAGCATTGAGTGCTGGACTGTAATGGCGTGTCGGTTATTAGTACCGGAGGGACAGGCCCTGCAGGTTAAGCTCAACATGATTGTTACAGTACCAGGGACGGGGGTAATGCAGGATCTGTTATTTGAGGGAGGGGGGACACAAGTGGGTTTTATATGTTTAGGGATTGGGGAAAGCAGACATGGGATTCCAGGGAATCTGAACTGTGTTATCTATGAACCCTTTCACTCTAGCCCCCCCCCTTTTTTAAATCCACCATATGGGATCACATATAGATAAGATATATCTTGTGGAATATTAAAGATGTGAGGGCAAATGGTAAGAGATACCAAATTCTTAAACACTTACAGTTTCTTCAGTGTAAAGTTGCTTTCCTACAGGGAACACACCCCGTGTCCACTGAACAACTTATTTTCTGCCGGCAAAATGTGGGCCAGGTGTTTGCTGCAGGTAACTCCATCCAACAAAGAGGAGTGGCGATATTGTTTTTTCTTAGGGGGCTAACTTCAGTATAAAACATAGTATTGTTGATCCGCAGGGGCATTATATTTCATTACATGGCATACTTAAGCATTCAGAGATGCTTTTGGGAAGTATATATGGGCCGAACGTGCCCTCTCCAGATTTCTTTTCTCACCTACTCACCCTGATTGCTCCTTATGTTCACTTGCCTGCCCTTCTTGCTGCAGACTGGAATGTGACCCTGACCACGGACCTTGATAGGTCCCAATGGGGATCTATGCACCTCTGTCCCACCCAGTTGGCCCTGCATGAATTAGTAGATATGGGGGGGTCTATGTGATCCATGGAGAGTCACACACCCCAGTGAGCGACAATATACATTTTACTCCCCTCTCCATAAGTCGTACTCCCGAATAGATTTCTTTTTACTTAGCATAACCTCTTTACCTGGAGTAATGGGCATAGATACATAGATACATAGACAGTGTCGGCAGATAAGGGCCTATGGCCCACCCAGTCTGCCCATTTGAGCTTGTAAGTTCAGTTTATGTTTTCCTAGCAGCCCGAGTTTTATCAGATCACTCCCCAGTATGGTTGGAACATTCTCCTATTCCTAATATTAAGAAAGACTACACTTGGAAGCTTAATACTCAGCTGTTGAAGGTGCCTCAGGTGCTTGAGGATATAAAAACATGTATTAGCCAGTATATGGATCACAATAAGGGTTCCATTCCAGACTATGACAAAATCTGGTGTTCTCTTAAATGTGCCCTAAGTGGGTAGTTTATTCGTATTGCTACAACTAGAAAAAGGAAGCAAGAAGCCCATTTAAAGGGCTTGTTGTACTGTAAAAGAACCCTTGAGCAGGACCCACTTCTAGACTCCTCTGAGCCTAAACAGAACACCCTGTCTAAACTCAGACATCAGTATGGCAAAGGGCTCAGAGAGAGAGGGCTGAATACACCATGCTTAAAACTCACTCGACATATGTGGACCAAGATGAGAAAGCTGGTCAATTGTTAGCCCTACGTCTCAGGCAATGGGAAGCCTCTAGGCTGATCCAGACTATTCTATCCCCACGGATGGGACCCACAAATCCTCCCCCCGATATTGCTCAGGAATTTCATACCTTTTATAGGGAGTTATACTTGACCCAAATTGCCTCTCCTTCCTTAGAGTTGATGCAAGCCTATTTGAACTCTGTCCAGCTGCCCTACCTAGCCACAGAACAAAAAGCACTGTTAGACCAACCCATCTCTATTCAAGAAATTCTTGAAGCCATAAATTCTCTTCCGTTTGATAAAGTTCCAGGACCGGATGGCTTTCCCTCTAACTTTTATAAGGCTCTAGCTAAAGAGCTTGCACCCATTCTCCACTGATTATTCACTTTTTTCTGTCAGCAGGGTATTACAGACCACTCCCTGCTAGAGACAATAATCATTGTTTTGCCTAAACCTGATAAACCCAAACACAAAACCACTAGCTACAGACCCATTTCCCTTATAAACTATGGTATGAAATTATTTGCTAAAGTTCTCTCATTCAGGATAATGAAAGTATGGGATGGTCTCAGCGGACCCGAACAAGTGGATTTTATGAGGGGGGGTCCTCAACGGATCATCTGAGGAAACTGTTGCATGTTTTCTCTGTGTCTGGAGGAACACATTTGCCTATGGCCCTGGTTTCTCTGGACATGAAGAAGGCATTCAACAGGGTTAGGTGGGATTTTATGTGCTTGGTGTTGGAAAAATTTGGTTTCCCCCAAAGTTTCATAGAGTGGATCTGGGTTCTATACACCAACCCACAATCAAAGGTACTCTTTAATGGCATACTATCTAAAAGTTTTTCTCTCTTCTCAGGCACTCGACAGGGATGCCCCCTATCTCCCCTCCTTTTTAACTTATATTTGGAACCTCTGATTTGTCTGCTCAAATCTTTCCCTCTAATCACAGGCATCCCAGTGGGCACCTTTGATCTTAATGTTTCTGTTTGTGCAGATGATATTTTGTTACATCTTTCCAACTTGCACTCTTCCATACCAGAAGTGCTTCGTATAATTGCTGAATTTGGGACATTCTCTGGATACAAACTCAGTGCAGAAAAAAACACAGTTATGCCCCTGAATACCAAACTGTCCCTGCGGAACATGCCTACTTAGGGCTGACCTGGATGATGAGCATGAAATATCTTGATATTATTTTACCCCAGAATCACTCGTTAGTGAAGCAACTTAATCTATGTAAAATAGTAGAAACCATCAAACAAGATCTTGATAGGTGGAATCCCCTTTACTTTTCTCTACAGGCACGTATTAGCATGGTCAAGATGAACATCCTCCCCTGGGTATTTTACCCCCTGAATATGTTAAATGTTTTTCTCCCCCATAACTGGTTTCAAAGACTCCACTCTATCATTACACGTTTCACATGGAAGGGCAAACACCCTTGTAGGGCCTTTACTAAACTGGGGGCTTCTAGGCATTTAGAAGGGCTAAAACACCCTAATTTTTACATTTATAACATGGCTAGCCACCTTTCCAAGTATGCAAGATGGTTTACTGGAAGTCTAGCATCTTAATATACCCTGATCTGGCTCCAAATTGAAATGCAGCAACTACAACCGTTGGGTATAATTCCGGTCAGTCTTTTTTATGTGCTCCCGAATAATCTAATAGCCAGCCTTAAAAAACAGTAATTAATACTTCCCTACATGTTCACTCTCAGTTATGCAAAGACATGCATTATAATAATTCCCAAGATATTTCACAACCTCTTTGGGGTAACCCAAACTTTGAAATAGACAGAGCTGTGCTGTCTTGCCTGAATTTCCCAGAACTGCAAGGCAAATTGTTGTCCCATTGCCTAGTTGGCAGATTAATTCCTGGCAGCTGGGACCTTCTATCCCTGTTCCACCTCCCCACAAGAAGTATTTTCAAGATTTTCCAACTCCAGTACATGTTAATTGCCTGGTTTGATCCTAATACATGGGATGTTGACCGTAATGCTCTCCTTACCCAAATCACCACATTAGCATCCCAACTCCATGCTGTCTCCCATATGGTTTCATGCCTATTTGACCAGTTGTTTCCAAAGGCTACAGGAAAATCAGACTACTGGACCTCCATCTTCCCTGATTCTTCCCTTAATTGGGATAAATTATGGGTCGATATGTATCACTTCATCACCAATGATGAGCTGCGCCTCTTGCAGTTTTATATATTGCACAACATCTACTATACCCCACAACATCTTCACAGGATGGGGAATCTTCCCAATAATCTCTGCTGTAGATGTGGTACAGCTGAAGGTCACCTATTTCATATTCTGTGGGAATGCCCTAAAGTTACTCCTCTTTGGGAAAGGATTCAATTGATACTGGTCCCGCTTTTAGGCTTACAAGATTACTTCACCACAGAAATCTGTGTGCTAGGAAAGGTAGCGAACTTACCAGTGTTAGAGAGGAGATTCCACACATCATTAATAGTACTTTCTGTGAAAAAATTGATTCTAAAACACTGGCTTGACCAGGAAACCATTACCTACTCTGAATGGTTAAATGAAATCCTGTTCAATCTCAGAGCGGAGAAAACAATTGCTAGTCTAAGACACCGATCATCAGTGTACACTAAAAGGTGGGGAAAATTGGAAGCCCTCTTAATAGCTCATCCTTCTTCATAATGGTTAAATTTTTTTTCCCAGGAACTTAGACTTATTTTCCCCAGGCCTTCTTTACACTGTCCCTCTGAATAATTGGTCTCTGATGTTTGCTGCTGATTGCTGATACAGTATATTGTTATGCCACGATGTCTATATTACATTGAACCATGTCTCTTGGGGAGGGAGTGGAGGAGGGTGGAGGGTAGCTCTAGTGGGATATGTTAGTATATTTTTCCTTTTGTATGTACTTGTTTATGTATTATTTTTTTTAATATGTCCTCTTATATTCCATATGTTACAAGTGTTACTTTTAGCAGACCATGTTTATGTCCAGACTGTCACTGTACATGGTTGTATGTTTTTCAAAATAATAAAGTATATTAAATAAAAAAAAAAGAAACCTGGAATCTACCAAGAAGGCGCCTGAGGTTTGTTTGGTTCCAGCAGTCGGTATATGAACAAGAATACACAGCACAGTACCATCAGGGAGGAAACTACAATGCACCAGGAGGGGGGAAAAGGTGGCTGAGGCAGAAACAGAAGAGGCTACAAATGGCGAGCATTTCAGGGGCCAGAGACTGTAACCACTGAAACCGAGGAAGCCACTGCGGAGAACATTGTGGTAAATATCAGTAAAATTACCTTATCTGATACTGAAATGACAGTTTTAAACTAAGGTTAAACATTTGTACCCACTAAATCAATTAATGAGTTTAATACAGCTGTAGACCTACACAGATTTACAAGGAATTTGATGCTTATGATACCAAGCACATTTTGGAACTTTTAAAATATATGGAAATACATGACAACTGGAAACTGGTGACACTGGATGTACAATCCTTGTACACAAATATTCTGCATGAAGGGAGTCTACAGGCCCTAGAAGAAGCCTTATTTCTGAAAACAGATATGGAAGCAGAATTAATTTCCTTTTTGCTAGAAATGACAGAAATTGTCTTGAAATCAAACTGTTTCACCTTTTTTCATTAGGTTTTATTAGCAAATCAAGGGCACAGCTATGGGAGCATCTTTTTCCCCCAGCTATGTAAACATATACATGGATATCAGGGAGAACAAAAGAGTATTCAATGAATAAACCAAACCTTTTTTGAAACATCTCCATATATGTAAGTGTTTTATTGTGTTTTATCATATGGAAAGGTATCAATCTCAGACTGTTACAATGTATGGATAATATCAATAACAGCAACAGGAATCTGTCATATACCATGAATGTGAATAGTGATGAAATTCCTTATCGACTGTAGATCTCAGGATTTTTAAAGATGACAACTGTAAAATTCAAAAAGACTTATACAGAAAAGACATAGACACTAACTCCTTTGTGAAATTGTCATCCACACCATACTGTGGCGAACATAACAGCAGGACAGTTCATTAGAGCTAAAAGAAATTGCTCATTGAGTAGTGACTTTGAAAAAAAGGTGTGAAGAACTCAGCAGTAGATTCACAGCTAGGGGATACAGTCTTGAACCTATCCAGAAAGGTGAAGAGAGAACTAGGAATATGGCAGAAAGGGAGAGGGGTGAAGCTGAGACTAATAACACACAGACTAATTTATGTTTTGTCATCACCTATTCCCCACAGGCCTTCGCCATAAGATATATCCTAGAAAAACACTTGCACATACTGTGCACAGTCAAAAGATTGGACCCCTTTGCTAGAAGTGGCCACCCAAGAGGTATACCGTAAAGGCACAAACTTTGGTGACCAACTAACACACAGTTTACACACCAGAATTAAACCAAAGGATGGAAACAGGCCAACTGGAAGCCACCCATGTGACAATTGCAGCATGTGCAGCCTAGTTTCATGGAAAAAACAATTTTCAAGTCCAAATGTTCATCGTCGATTTCAAATCAAAGATCTGATTACATGCAGTACTGAGTCAGTAGTCTACATGGCTGAATGCAATACCTGCATCCCCTTTTACATAGGAAAAATGGTAAGACAGTTAAAACAATAAACGGGGGAACATAGAGGAGCCATTAACAACAGGCACCTTGAAAGAAATCTTAATAATGATTTAGCAGTCCTTGTTTCAGAAAAAGGTGTTGGACAAAGTTTCAAATTTACTGGCCTTGAAAAAGTTGTTCTGGGCTCTAGAGGTGGGAGCCTAAACAATCTGCTGCTTTGAAGAGAGACTTACTGGCAATAAACATTGAGAGCATGCTGCATCAAGGACTCAATGATAAGTTTCAGTTAAGACTTTGTTTGACAAACATATAATTAGCAAACATTGTATGCATCTGTTGTGTCATTTGCACTAATTTCAGATCCAAGTTTCACAGGTTCCCATAGCCCCTATATAACATTAATACTGGCTATGCTCAGCTTCCTGAATCTCACCTTAGAAAAAATAAGCTAGCTAAAGAACAAACAGAATAGTATTCTGCTGTCTACTGTTTGGTAACATTCACACTAAAATCAAATCCTTGTGTTTATAGCATTATCATCATAATACGAGGCCTAAAATGTTAGTGGCAATTGCACTAAAATCCAATCTTTATTTGTAGCATGGCCATTATAGCATGAAGCCTGAAAAGTTGGCTACATCTGTTTTTTTTTGTGTGTATATATTAACAGTTTGTACAATATACTTAATGCATTTTTTAACTTTGTTATCAATAAGTGTGTGCTATTATGAATATTACATGTGTTTTTTTTTTAATTTAGGGATTGTAAGAAATATTGGACAATTAACTTTGGAAGGAATCCTTTTTATAAATAACCACTTTGTCCATGTGCAGGTTAGAGGTTGGATGTTACTATCTTTGTCCCCCACCCCTGACACACATATGGGTATTACTATGATGTTGATGTGGCTATATACAGATTTATAGTTCAGCCTAATATTGTTTTATATTGTGAATCTTTCTAGATATTTAAGAGTAAACAATTAAGTAGGTAATTAATGAGAACCCTGTGACTCATGCCTAGTATTTAGGACCAGCCAGACTGAACATATTTACTCTTGATGAAGACCAGAGTGACTTGAAACATAGCGAATAAGGGTGTACTGCGGGTGTATGTTATGGCTTGGTTAATTTCAGCAATTCAGCATGAATAAATGGTAAACTGGATGAAGAATCATGTCTTCAGCTACTGATTGGTTAAGTGTGAGACCAGCTTTCTTCTTTTTGGCATTGGAGAATGTAATTCTGCAAGGGAGTCTTAACTTGTGAGTTTTTGATTGGAGTTTACCTAAGTTGAGAGGTGCCATACCCCAGGCCCTAGTAGATACCCTCCTCAACAGGTTCCTCTACCCAAATGTGAGGGATCCGACCAGAGAGGGGGCTATTCTAGAACTGGCACTATCAAACAAGGAACTCATTGAAGGGTTGGCAGTTGCCCTTCCCCACAAAACAAGAAACCACAACTTGCTGTGGTTAGGAATCCTATTAGGAGCATGCATCTGGATTCAATAGCAATGGTTCTAGACTTTTGAATAACTATGGGAACATGGGGAAGTCCTTGAGGTAAGACTCAGTGTAGTGGAGCAGGGATATATGCTTTCCCCTATTTTGTTATGTTTTAGAGAGTCTCTAACTGCTATTCTACCATGAATGTCCAGTCAAATAATATCCCATTTATGATATGATATGCAGGGATTTATCAACTGACTAGTAGACTATTTTTCCTTACCCAATGGGCAGAGTTCAGATCCAGGGGAGGAGAATAGTTGGTTCTTATCACATGTGTATATAACTGTTTCCTACTTAGTACTCTTGCTTCTTCCAGTGATACTGTAACCTCCACTGCTTTATTTTAATAAAGGCTGTGCAGATCTATTATGGCAGCATATACTGTTGTCCTTTAGAGGTGTTCATCAATTTCCCTGTCTGCCATTCAGCAATTTTTTATTCTTTTTGATAACTGGGTAAGACCCAGTAGGTACAAAGCCTTTTTTCAGGTGTGACCCAGGAACACTGGGGAGGTTAAGTGACTTGCTTAGAGTCACGCAATATGCAAGTGTAAGTTGTGGGAATCAAAACAAGATCTGATGGATGTACCTAGTTCATTCATAGTTTGCTACTCCAACCTCTCAGCTATGTTTGAGCCAACTGGAGGATGTAAATTAGAGCAATTTACCAGTCCTCCAGAATAGAAGACCAGGATTCAGTAGCATGATTTTACCAAAATCATACGAGTTGCAAAGTCCCATTTCAACAGAATCATAGGGGCAGCAAAGCTCAGACACCCATAAATTAATATAAATAAATGCGAGGGAAACCTTGTTTTAGAAGTTCTTAGGTGTTGCAAAGAACTCATAGGGGTCTCAACTGCAACCCCTGGTTACTCCTAAGTGATTCTCCTGCCAGGGTTTCCTCTTTCCTTGTAATGACTGGTGCAATGTTATTACAGATTAATAGATATGAAAAATGCTATCTGATTTTCCATCGTAATGTTCCTTGTCCTTTAGTTCTCTATAGGTTGTTTTCCTCTTAATGGGATTAAGCCTACTCCCCAGAGTCCCTGAAAGAAGACTGTATACACTCTTATTTCCAGTTCTACTGGGAGTGGGTATACAACACTTAAAAACAGAAAACACTGAAGCAATAGGCTTTTTTTTTTTGAACTTACCAAGTATTTTTATTGGTGTTTCATACATATTGTACAATACATATATCTGTATGCAACCGATTACACTCAGAGCGAGCATATCCCTAGGTTGAATATTAACAGTATATTGTCCATATATCCTGTTTGAAGTGAGGGCGGCTTTAGTTCAATATGAGTCAATCATAGCCATGTGCTATGTAAACAGATATCAGTCCCATTTGTCCAGTGGTTAATCGATTATCCACATGGATCAGTTCTGCACACGAAAACATTCACTTCTCACTCTCCTTATGCTACTATTTAAAAGAGCTGCTCTTATACCCAGACATTCAGTTGATCCTCAGATAGCCTATTTATGTCACATACTATACTTTACATACCATTTAAACAATGATCCCAAAAAAGAAGGAAGGGAAAGAGAGACAAAAAACCCCGGAGAGGATCAAAACAAGAACAGCCATCAAACATAAAAAAAAAACAAAAGTAATTGCATGACATGTTTTGTGCAAAGTTATAGTCTTGTAGATTTAAGATTATCTATTATAAAATCTATACCCAGTTAATGCCCTGTCCAAGTCCTCTTATCAGGCCACTCAATAGGAGGCTGGCATCATGGTTGCCCCGGGAATGCCATATCCCATCGACAGCATCCCACATTGTTGCACTGGGGGGGGTAAAGGCGGCTCTGGTGGTGATCCCCCTCATCCATATTCCTATTATCATGGAAGTATGTATTTGCTCTAGTGCCGGAATGCTGGTACGATTTTCTATAAAACCATAGTAGGGTAGCCATCTGGAGTTACATTTATCTGTCCTCAACCTCAAATGTGCTGTGGCTCCTTCAGCCTCCTTAACATGGTTCACATTATGCACCCATCGCGCTAAGGTTGGGGAATCTAGGGTGAGCCAGTGCTGTGTTATAGTCTTTGAGTCTGCTGCTATCAGAATGTAAAATAAGTACCTTTGGGTATTCAACCTCATCTCAGAAGGTGGGAGGCCTAATACCAAATGCTCTGGGCCAAGATTTCCCTCCAGATAAAATATCTTCTTAATAGCCTGAGTTACCTCATTCCAATAATTGGCAAGGAGTGGGCATTCCCAAAGAATGTGAGTAATTGAGCCCCTTGCCCCACAATTCCTCCAACAACCGTCAGAGGGGGGTGTTGTATAGTGTTGGGAAACTATCGGGGTTATAAAAAATCTGCTCACCACTTTCCAACAGTGTTCCCTCCATATGGGGTAGTTGGAAGTCTTGCTCACCCTCAGCCAAATCCTACCCCAGTCCCTTTCTGACAGCTTTATGTCTAGCTCATCTTCCCACTTTCTTTCTATGCATTGCATCTGTAAAATACCCTCTCCCTCCTGCAACGCCTTATAGATATAAGAGGTGAACCCTCTAAACTCTCAGGTTTGGGCTTTTCAACATGTTCCTGCCAAAGGTGGTATTATGGGGCTGGATAGAGTTGTCAAGCCCACCCTTGTCTCAATGTAGTGCCTGCATTGCAAGTATTTATAGAAATCCTGCCTTGGAAGGTTAAACTCCTGTTGCAGATCTACGAAACTCTTCAGGATGTTCCCCTGTAAAAACTGGGTAAGATGAATCAATCCTTGCCTTTTCCAGTTTAAAAAATTCCTGCCTTTGTTGTTCAGGGGGAAATTAGGTAAATATGTTAAGTTTATGTAAGGCCATACTGGTGTCAGAATTTCCCATTTCTGGCACGCCCATAACCAAGATTCTAGAGTATGCTTCGTCCACCTATTTTTAATTCTATTTAGATCTGACCTAAGGGCTAGCCACACCATATAATTAAGTGGTGTCTCTGAAAATGCATTATGCTCCATCTCAACCCAGCTAACCCTACGGCCTGGGGATAACATGTGCAATATTGGTAGAGTCTGGGCTGCCAGATAGTAGTTATAGAAATGTGGAACCGCCAAGCCCCCCCATCTCTGGCTTCCGTCAACAACTCCCATCTTTTCCTGGGGCATTGCCCAGCCCAGATAAATTTGCTCAGTCTCTGTCTCAATTCTTTCCACTCACCCCGTGTAAATAGGATTGGAAGATTCATAAACAGAAACAAATATCTAGGTAATACATTCATCTTAACTGTTTCAACCCTGTTATAGAGAGTCAGTGGCATATCTTGCCAATGGTTCAGGTCTGCGAAGACCTGCTGTTTGAGTGCTCCATAGTTGAACGCATGTAACTTTGAAAGCTTAGTAGTGTCGGGAGGTCTAAACCTCACTTTCAGATTCTTGACGATATTGGGAATGCAAGTAATCACAGACACGTTGCATTAGAGTAATAAACAAGTTTATTACTACCAAGGGATAAATCACAGTTGCCCTAAGCAGTTCTTACCAATATGAACCGGGAGTCAGTGCTAAGCGTTCTCTACACCTCGAGGTTTCTCTGTGTCTCTTGGGGTCTCTCGGGTCTCCAAGGTGTAATGCTTGTGCATTACATTATATACCTATGATAATTACTATGGTTACCAAAAGATAGAAACATTTCTAGTTACAAAGATGAGCCCTATTGGCTAAATTAGAGGTGGCTCTACGGTCCAAGATAACATTATACAATTCTGTAAAGTCATCAATTTGAGAACAAAAGAGTTCTTATACAGAGTCTTACATAACTCAGTGTAGTGGTACAAATCACCAAAAGGTGGCAATGCCGTCTTACATATTATAATTACTCCAACGACACAGGTGTCTTGGCATCTTACAAGTAAGAAATACACAGAAAATACATAGCAAAATATATGTATTAGCAAGCAAAGTGTAATGCAACAATATGTATCCATAACCTGACATCTACTCTTGTACGGTAGATGCCCTTAGCCCTATATGTTAGTATAACATATACCTAAATGCTAGCTGTCTACGGTGTACCTCTGAGGGTACCAATTAGGGTGCAGGGACCTCGTGTAACATTCCCCCCCTTGTTGCCTCCAAGGGCAACACAGGCAGATGTCTAAGGAAAGGACAGGAGCAGTGGTCGTTTACAAACCCGATGTGCAAGCCTTGTAAAGGAACTCGAGCTGCTCACAGTGATGGCGTAGTGTGCGCCATACGCAGCAGAGCATTATAATCAAAATGAAAATTAAAAATGTTTGTATAATAACAAAACCTTTAAAAGTAATCTCTAACCAGGTGTTAGTTAATGCGTTATTCATGTCTCCATCATTAATCAATGCGAGGACAGCTTAATTGGCTTTGGTCATATTATTGCTGATGTGGATGAGGTGAGTGTCTTTCCTGTCTAAAAGTGATTTCTTTTTTTTTTTATATACTTTCTTTTATTGTTTTTTGAAAATAAACAATTGTATATTGTACATACATCTGTCAGGTATTGAGCATTTGTTGAACAAATACATCCAATGTACATTAGGATAACTAGAGCCTAGACAGAAAGAATTCAGGATGGGGGGGAAGAAAGATATAGTATATAAGACCATATGTAACCTAAATAGGCTACAGCAAACAAAGGCTTGGGGGTCAAGTCCAAAATGTTCAAAATCTAGATAGTTAACTCAACATCCAGTGCTGATATGAACCCCCGACTTAATATATATGATATCCCCTACAATTTTGGCACTACAGCTACAGTTAAACTCCTCAAAAACATTTCTTTGAGAGATGTGGAAATAAAAGCACAAACCCCTCTACAAAAAGTACTTTAGAGTCAAGATAAGTCCATATAAAATCAGGTTTCTTGTTCTGAATCCAGATCACTAGAAATACCAGGCTTGGATGTCTGTAACTCTCGGGCGATTGATTCTACCTTCTTCCCTGCTTCGACCGGTCTGAAAATTGGAATATCTACCCACCATAATGGATACGAAGTCTGGCAGGCATCAAGAGCGAGTGCGATACCCCTAGCCCCCGAAGACAGGCTCTCACTGCATCAAATTTCTTTCTCCTAGTACGAGTAGCAAATGATAAGTCAGGAAACAGATGCACCGTTGATCCGTTAAATGATAACCCTCCAGAAGATCGTGCAGCTTGAAGGAGTTGGTCTCGCACTGATGGGCTGGTGGTAACCATCAGAATCACTCTGAGAACCTCATCTCGTGGTCCTGCTGATCGAGGTGTAAGCCGAAAGGCCTTTAAAAGTTTGTCTCCTAGGGAATCAGCAGGGAGGTTAAGGGCTTCAGGTAACCAGAACAGCAAAAAAGTAAGTAAGTCAACCTCCTCATATCCCTCCAGAAGACCTATTATGCGAACGTGTGAGGCCCTACTAGAGTTCTCCAGAGCCTCAAGGCAATATCGAAGTTGGGCATTTTCCTGCACAAGTTTTGTTGCTACAGATAGAGCCTGAATTGCCGATTTCTCTGCTGATGTTGCCATTTGAGACACCGTCTCCATTTTAGCATCTTGGTCGGCAAAACGCTTGATGATCGACTCTATTTTGGCATCGATTGTGAGCATAGAGGCCTGTAATGTGTTCCATGGGGGCTCTCCACCAGATCTAGTCGTCGTGGAGGGTGCGGCCTGTTCTGGCACTGTCGCCACTTGTTTAGGACCGGTGTTAGCATTCTTCTGAGTACGGCCCATATTAAGTTGAGTACCATTCGATGCCGGTTTCTTTTCTGGATTCAGAGATCCACTTAGTTTTACTTTACCGCTTCTCTAAATTGCAATATTTAAGAGAAAAGAGCTTAAGGTTTGCAGAGCTGCAATTAGTGCGTCTCGCCTGTTTGCTGCTCAACAGCGCCCCCCTAAAATGATTTCAATGTAAGTGTAAGTGGGTCTATGTGTACATTAAAGTATGGCAAGTATTCTGACAGTGTGAGTAGATAATCGGGGTTACCATCAATAATGTCTGCATCCAGAAGGGGGGCAGGGGTTATAACAGTATGTCCAATAACAGTCTTCTGGTGGGGAACAAAACAAAAATTGGGGTAATCAATAGCACAGGTAACAGATCCATATGTGTAAGATTTATAATTCGTGACCACGCAGTACTCGCCATCAGAATTATACTGTGAGTGCACAGTAGGCAGTCTCCACTTTTGCAGCTGGACAGGGCAGATGTAGGTCATCTTCGAAATCCGTGTTGACAGGCGATGAACCTCCTCACGATAGGATTGGTAGAGCTTATCTGGAGCCAGAGTCAAGTCAAAGGAGTCGGTGCCATTTGCGGTGATGTCATCATCCATAGTGAAAGTCCAATCAATGCTGTCTGGAGATTAACCACAAACAGGTTGAATAACATCAAATACATCACATCAGCACAAGTAAATATATTGCTTCTTCACACAGCAGTCTGTGTGCAGAGCCACCCAGGCATCCAGGAAAGGGTGGTAAACCAGTAGAGGTGGTAGATCCAGGTGTTCTCTGTAGATGTCTTCATCCAAATGCCCAATGGAATGGACCAGTGCAAGCTTGTCGAACAAAGCTGTAGTGGGATTGAAACGTGGTAAGGAGACAGTGAAAGAAACAAACATGATATCTGTTATGGAACATTTCTTAGCAATAAAACAAGGACCAGTATTAGGGTGTCTGGTCACAAACCCCAAATTCCTAGCTGTAGAGAGAGGAATGGTTAAAGTCTGTTGCATACACATGGAAACACAGCTAGTGGTTTTACATCTTGGACAATACCATTTGGAGATGTGTCTATCATGTATAATGTCAGGTATTCTTCCAGATTCTAGATCACGGAAGAGGTTATTGACGGTAGTGATGATGTAGGAGCCATAAGCAGAGCAGATTATCTCTCTAGCAATGTATTGTTTATCTGCTTCTTTGTTGTTCTGTTGTATGAGTGCATTGATCTTATCTTTTGAATCAGTGAATGCCTTAGCAATGTTGTGCATGTTGTATACAGTGTATCTTTCTTCCTGACTAAGGCCATCCACACCATGCAATAACGGGGGTAGTATGTTGTTGACCAAACCAGTGGAGAATTTGGCAGAATGACTTTTGATAGCAGCAGTGTCTGCCTTGTTCCAGATAGACATAGCCGTACCAAAAAGGCCTGTGACAGTACCCATTGCACCTGTAACATCAGAACTGTCAACTTAACGTCTGTTACATTTATGAACTAGATTGTCAGGAGGGGGCTTCCTTCTGAAGTTGCCTCTATGTTCAGTAGAATGGACCCCAGCAATAGGGTCTTGTGTACGAATCTGAAATGCAGCTAAACTATCAAGCAGTAATGTACTATAAAATGCTGATGTATTAGTATTGTGACACATACCAAACTCTTTCATATTCCAGTAAGTAAGATTAAACAGAACAGGTATATGCATAAACTGTAAGTTATTAATCAAAGAACCTGGCAGTGCAGTGGCTGTTAGATCACTGCAGGGACCAGGGTTGTGCTTTGGACATTCCAAAAGCTGCTTGTCAGTGGGTTTTAACACAGAGAGGTATATGGCCGCAGAAGCCATGTGGTGTCTAGCACAGAATTTCCGAGCAGAATCTCTGGACAAAGAATTACAGCAAGAAGGATCTATTAAGGCAGTTATATTATACAAACCAGAATGTCTTAATGCAGTTTGTAACAAGGACAGTGAACCGTTTGGGGATAATTTACCATTGGGCCAACCTCGGAAAGTTCCTTTGGAGAGTTTGGCCACAGGGAGAATTTGTCCTTGTGATGTGGTTTGCCCTCAATTTGAAGGGTCGATTTATAAGGAGCAACAACCGAGGTAGTGAGGTAAGCATCGGAACCTTCCTGGACAGTGATCATACTATCTGGTATATTGATGGATACTCCCTCTGGAGGAGGTGCTGGAGGATCGAGGTGTCATAGGAGGTCCGGTACCATGCCTTGGATGCAGGGGATAACTCCTGAGAGGAGGAGATAATGGAACAAGATACTCATCTTGTCAATGTAACTGAAAAGGAAGATCAAAGATTAGTATGTTAGTACTATTCCGCGCGCAATGGGGTGAGGAAAAGTAATTTAAGCTCCTTTATACAGTTTCAGCTGGTTTGCATGTAACCATTTGTCAGTCAACTTGTTGTTGTGGAGGAGTCTAACTTGATAGACTGCCGGACTGAGTTTGTTGACAATAGGGTATGGGCCTTCCCACTTATTGGAGAAGGAGTTGGTGGGATGTGCAAATCGAAGTACCATTACCTGATCTCCAACTTGCCAATCCACTTCCTTGTGCGTGTTTGTCAAACTGTATTTTGGATTGTTGCTGGGCCTTACCCATGCAGTTGGCAGCATACAAGTGTGTGTGTATGAGGTCTTTTCTGAGTTTTTCCACATATTGATCCACAGACACACGGTCTGCATTGGGGGTGTGCAGGTCAAACAACAGGTGTTCAGGTAATCTCATCTGTCTACCAGTCATTACCTCAAAGGGTGTGAGCTGGGTGGTGGCTGACGGTGTACCCCTAATTGCCATAAGGAGTAATGGCAATAGGGAATACCAAGTTTTGGGATTGTCCTCAATGAATTTGTAAAGCATTTGCTTAATCCATCTGTTGGCTTTCTCTACTTGACCTGAGGATTGAGGGTGGTAAGGTATGTGGAACTTCTGTTGAACTCAAAGGAGTTCAAGGGATTCTTTCATCAACTCACCTGTAAAACTGGTTCCTTTGTCAGAGTCTACCTTTAGAGGTAGACCCCACCTGGATAAAATCTGTTCCACCAGGATCTTGGCAGTAGTTTTCGCTGTACATGTCTTAGTGGGGAAAGCTTCTACCCACTTGGAGAAAAGGTCAGTTACCACACATGCATATTTATTATTTCTGCTAGTGTTGATCAGAGGGCCAATGAAATCAATTTGAATGGCATACCAAGGACCAGAATGTTGTTGTGGTAAGAGTTTGGCATTTCATTTGGTAGGGATAGGGTTGTTTTGCACACAAACAAGACAGTTGTCTATGTATTGTTTGACATCTTTGGTGATACCAGGCCACCAGGTGGTGGTTTTGAGTCATTGGAGGGTATTTTCTGCTCCCTGGTGTCCACCAATAGGGGTGTCATGCACTTGGTGCAAAAATTCATGTCTTAAATGTCTGGGGACTACCCACAACTTAGTGGTGGAGTCATCTGGTTGGAACCAGATAAGCTTGTCATCTGGTGACAAGCACAACTTACCTTCATGCCTCCGATAGGGGTTATGTGTGGGAAGTTTCTCTTCAGTACCTTTGTCAAGGAATCTGAACACCTCTTTGAGTTCAGTGTCAAGCTGCTGAGCTGTGGAGAGGTCCAAGGGGGAAAAGGGTTCAGGTTTCTTCCTGAGTGCTGCAATGTGTACAGCTGCATTAGCCTCTGGATGCTCCATCATCTAGATGTCCCCCCCTTGGGCCCCTTCCTTAGCAAGGGTGTCTGCTGTGTCATTGAAGGCATGATAGGGGTCATGGAGAGAGTGGGCTTTAACTTTGTGTACATAGAGTTTATGTGCAAATTTTTGTGCCAGTGAATGCATGTATATTACCAATTCCTTGTACTTCACTGGGCTGCCATCAGAGGAGAGGAAGGAGTTCTTCTGCCAGAAGGGAAGAAATTCTGTAAGGGAACAACAAACCCAGTTAGAGTCTGTAAAGATGATGGTATCCTCGGTTCTATGCTGGATGAACTCGAGGGCACAGGCCACCGCTGCCATCTCTGCATACTGTGATGATGCTACACTACAGCACTTAGATATTTTGACAGTGTTCCCATAAGGATGAATCACTAGAATGCCCATCCCTGCAATTTGTTCTCCCTGATAGTAGGATGCTGAACCATCAGTAAAGACACAGCAAAAAGAAGTGTTATCAAGTATTTGTGTCGTGGCAGGGAGGAAAGGACCTGAATCTGGAAGATCAGGTGACTGTAGTGTACAGTCATGGGGTTCTCCCTGGAAAAGGAGGCCATGAGCTAACATAGATGGAACTTTAGTTGGTTGTACCTATATGTCTCTGTCCTGGAGAAGAAGTGACCAGTGTGTCAGTCTAGTGTTAGAAACTGACCCATCCTTCACTCTATCTGAGAGAAGAAAGGTGGTTGGGGTGTGGTTGGTGTTAATGATCAGTGGTGAGTACCCAATGATATACAGGAAGTGCTTGACAGCCCAATAGGTGGCCAGAAGGTTCCTTTCACAAAGGTCATACTTCTGTTGCACTGGGGTCAAGAGCTGTGAGGCATATGCAATGGGTCTCAAGATGCCATGCACCTTCCGGGCCAGCACTGCTGACATGGCAATGTCAGAGGTGGCACATTCCAGATAAAATGGTAGTGCTGGATTGGGGTTGACCAGTGCTGGGGGGGGAGGCCAAGACCTGCTTCAGTGACATCACAGTCTGGGTGTGTATATAGGGCCCCAAGTCCATGGTACATCCTTTTTGAGTAATTCATACAGAAGATAAGCTTTCTGAGCAAAATCACAAATAAAATCTCTCGATTAGTTTACCATACCTAGAAACCTTCGAAGAGTTGCCACACTGGTAGGTAATGGCAAGTCTTGCAGTCCCTGTACCTTCTTCTAGGTAGGGCTTCGACCTTGGTCAGTTATTTTCAGACCCAGAAAGAGTACTTCTTTCTGACACAGTTGTGTTTTTGCTGGATTACATTTTAGGCCTGCTTTCTGAATGAGAGTCAATAGTTCGTCCAAGAGATCCAAATGTTGTTCCTGTGTGGCTGTTTCTAGCAACAGGTCATCCACATATTGTAAGAGACACTAGGGAGTAGAGAAACTCTCGAGGGCATCCATCATGTGGAGATGGAATAGGGATGGACTGTTATGGAATCCTTGTGGCAAGCAGGTCCACGTGTACTGTCTTCCTTCAAAGGTGAAGGCAAACTTATATTGACTCTTAAGGGCCAATGGTAATGACCAAAAACCATTGGAGGTGTCCAGGGCACTGAACCATTTCAAGTCAGGGGTCAGAAGTCGTAGCACATCTGGTGCTGATGCTACAGTTGTAGAACAACTGGGGGTGACCTGATTCAGTTTCCTGTAGTCAATAGTAAGTCTCCAGGCACCTGTGGGTTTCTTCACGGGCCATACTGGGGAGTTAGCAGTTGAAACACAAGTTCTGATTACTCCTTGCTTGAGGAGTGACTTGATTGTTTCTCTGAGGGAAGGCAAGGCCTCAGCTGGGATAGGATATTGCCTTTGCCTCTCGTGTGCTGGGCCTGGCACTTAAATGACGGTGTGCATTCTACCACAGTCATGCTTGTTGACTGTGAACGCTTCCAAATGTCATTGCAAAATAGGTAGGAGCTTCGGGAAAAGTTCATGATTCTTGAACAAATCTATGACATCATACTCTTTGTCATTGGCAGATATCGTTGCCACAACGTGTGAATCAGGAATCAAAATGGTATGATATTGACTCTGAATATGTATCAATAGCATGTTAGCAAGGTCCACCACACAGCCGTGTGGTGCAAGGAAGTCAATCCCTATAATACTAGGATGATCATGCAATACCATTAGTTAGAAAGTGTGTGAGGCCTTTAAATGGCCTAGCTCCACCAGTAAGGGTAGAGAACGGTATGCAGGGAGCCTAGTACCATCAACTCCTGACATGTTGGTCCTCCGTCCGGTGGACCAAGGGGATATGTCCTGGTGTTCCTCATGTAGCACAGATGCAGCTGCACCTGTATCTAACAAAACTACTAACAGACAGCCCCCAACCTCGGCCTCGGTGCAGGGCCTTCCGTTTGTATCCAAGACTAGCTTGTTTACAATCTGGACTGGGGCCTGTAATTGTCAATCCGTACTGCCGGAAGCTTGTAGAGGTTGGGCCTGGCTCATGTGAATCACTTCACCATGTTGCACTGATGCTATATAGGGAGGAGCTTCTGGGTTCAGACCTGTATGGGCCTGAGGACCTGCACTGCCGGTGTCCCCATGGCCGGTTGGGGCCTGGGTTGCCGGTTGTACCACCGCAAGGGCCTGTGCGGGAACAGCATCCGCCACAGAGCGCACTTGTCCCAGGAGCTCTCGAAATTTCTGATACTCTTCAGCTATCTCCCTATATGAAGGACTCGTTCTGTGTTGTTGTGGTTTACCTCTACCCTTATGCTTCCTGTTCTTATGCCAATTCCGGTTCCCACCCCACTGCTGTTGTTGTTGTGGTTATTGTTGATGGGCCTGTTGGGGGTGTTGGTTATCAGCTGGAGGGGCTTGCAGATGTTGGGGCTGCTGGCGTTGGGCCTGCCTTTCCACTGTGTAGTGTGTCGTGGTCTCCAGGACGGATTCCACAGCAGCTACCTTTTTGGAACCGGAGCCCAGATCACGGATGTAGAGTTGATACACTCTATCGGTTTTCCGATGGATATCGGCAAACCTATCCATATTGGGGTAGGTGGTTGGCTCTACCTTTTCTCTTACTGCTGGAATCACATTCCTAAGGAACAGAGTCTTATATTCAAGGCCCCTATAATTCTGCGGCCGCATGATTTTGCGTAGAACTTGCAATCTGCCGCAGAACTTCTGTGGTGCTGCAGAATTCACTCTTCTTGTTGATTTTTTATTAATATTTCTGTTTTTCCATAGAATCTAATTCTCTTCCCCTCTTTTTATATCCTAAACCCCCTATATGCTCAGAATGTGATGTTATCATTGCTATAACATCATACATTAGCTAATGAAATGGCTGCAATCTGCAACAGAAATGAACAGTCAGTTATCTACCACAGCTCCCACTGCCAGAGACGGTGGCACAGCACATCAGGCATGGTGATATTTTCTCAACCTGCACTACAGCCTAATACAATTTTCAGTCTTACATTATTGCACTAGGGCCATCTTAAACAAAACCTTATCAATAGCACATACCTGTCAAGTCCATGCCTCACTTTGTACAAACCTATTTGTGCCTTTAAGGTATAGAGACGCTATCTGAAATGAATAACTGTTAAAATTAATTTAACTGTCATTTTTAAGAAAAATAAAGTAATTATGCTCAGAAAAGTGGAATATAATAATGTGTAGATCTGTTGAAAGAATAGACCTGTTAAATAAATAATTGCACTGTATGCATTTTTGCCAGGGTTATTGATTACATATTGCCATTGGTTGATAGAATCAACTAAAAGTTGTGGAGAAATGTTGTGTGCAGGGACAGCTGTTGGGCCAGAGGGTAGCATGCTGTGTTTCCGTGCCAGCAACTCAGGTTCCGAGATTAGCTCTGGGAGCTGGCTGGGCAGCACAAGGATTGGTGGAACACATCATTGCTCAGAGCCTGGGAAGGTATGGTACAATGTTCTGTCACATGGTGGTCACATTGTGCTGGTCTGGAGAGCTCTGTCTCACAATCGGTTCACATGCATGTCATGGCCTGATGGTGTTACACAGTGTGTCAGGGAAAGCAGGTTTACATCAAAAATGAGTTTTGCAGTAACTCCTCTATTCCATTTCTAATGGGACCTGTATGAATGAGGATGCAAGTTCATGGAAATAAAAAAATATATACTGTATATATATATATATATATATATATATATATATATATATACACACACACACACACACACTCACACACACACACACATACAGTATCTCTCTCTCACCACACACACACACACACACACACACACATTTGTATGTATGTTACAGACTGCGTATAAATATATAAGTGGTACACAGTGGGAACCTCACGAGTGGTGTAGAAAGCACATACAAATACTGTACATAAGTGATAGACAGGGGAAACCTCATTAGTGGGATAGATAGCATGCATATTGAAATACCTTATTTATCACATAAGATCCCGTCTGCATATGTCATTTATTTAACAGGCTAGGACCTTAAGGGAGAGACATTTGTTTTGATTTTTTAGGCATAAACTTATTTTTATAATTCTGTTATTTTTTGAACTAGTGTTACTGTGCTTTCCACCATCCTGATTGCTATAAAAACTGCCATGAAAGTGAAGTCAGGATGACAAGCTGTCACTGTAATGTGGTAGTTTGTTAGTGCCGCAGAACTTCCGCAGAAATTACAAACCACCGCCGCAGAAGTTCTGCGGCAAATGGTGGTCTTGCTGCAGAACTTGGTCCCACTGTGCCGCAGAAAAGTAGGAGCCCTGCTTATATGCAATAAGATCTACATCCGCAGCTTCTTGTGCCAGGTGCTTTCCTGCTCGGTAGGCCATCCAAAGTCTCTGGTGGTAAGTCGCTGGGACTTTCTTTTGCATTCTGCTTCACAGGGTATGCAAGCATCACTCCTACTACACCTGGGCTGTGAGCAGAAATGAGCTCAGCTGCAACCTCGTCAAAGGTAGCATTCCCATCCTGGCAAACAGCATTGGGGAGTTTGGCCCACAAACCAGGATCGATGGTCTGGCGTAGTGTTTGGACCTGATATTATGCAGCAAGGCTAAGCATCTCGCATTTAGAATGCACCTTCTCCAAGTGACAGCTGAGGTTGTCGGACGGATTCATCCAAACAATGCTGTCAGCAATTTGCTGAACAGAGTAGGCCATTTGTAGGGGATTAGTGGGTCGATCAGGCAAAGGTAGATTGTCTCGAGCGCCATCGAGGGCAGCCCGAGCTGCAGCTTCAGCCGCAGTGCGGACAATACCTTCCTGAGTGCCAGCCTCTTGGAAAAGCTGCCTAATCTGGGTTTTAATAGCCCTTTTACTCCTCTCAGGAAGAGGTATATTGCCTATCGCAGTTTCAATCATGGTTTCTATCTCTTGCCTGTCTTCCACATTAGTAACGGCTACCGGAGGTACAGTCAGGACCAGGCTTGGGCCTGCTCCCCCCCCATCATGGGGGCCGCTATGTTGGCGTCTCCCATGATGAGCATCACAACATCACCGATGTGTGACATGGGCAGTTTGGGGCAGGGACCCGCCATGCTGTGGATGGCTGGGTGTGGTGTCTGGGCCATAGTAGGGGCATGACTGGACATTGTATTGTGAAATGTCATCATCAGATAACTCCCCCTCTGATGACGAATGAAAGGCAGGGGCTATGCCTCCCATTGCCTTAACATGTCCAGCCAGAACCCCTCGCTGAGGGCGCAATGTCACCATCTTAGTTCTACATTCATCGTGATTCACACTTGCAGCATCCATATCGACCTCATCTTGCTTTTGCTTTTGCAACACTCTGTACACGGTGCTCAATTCGCGATTGTCCCTGTAAGCCACTTCTAAATCATTACGTACCTTGTTTATCTCACCCTGCAGCTCACCCATTTCGTCACTCAACTGAGCATTTGAAGCACTCAGCAAATCATTCATTTGCACTGCCTGACTCTTATCCTGTCTCAAACTTTCACACTCCTGCTTCAACATACAGATTTCCTGTTCACCAGCTTGAGCTGAATGATGCAATAGCGAATCCTTTTCATTACGCAGAGTTTGGAGTTCAGACTCCAAGTTCTGCTGCAGTCTTACATACTCTGTTTCCTGCAAACCCGTCTGTTGCCTAAGAGATGAAATCTGCAGATCAAGGGTTCGAAACCTCGCTTTGGAGGCTTCCAAAGCAGCATAGAGAGCCTCGACCATCAACCCTTTAACATGACGCTTATTGGTTGACTGTCTTGTCTCTGTATACTGGGTTGAAATCACCAGTATAGGGTTGTCAGATTGACTTGCATCCCACGCAAAGTCAGCCCATCCTCCATGGGAGGCAAGGAAGTTCGAGACATCGAGCCTCAGTTCTGCGCAGATATCTGATATTGTGGCCATTGTGTGGGAGGGAACAAAAATTCAAACTGTGAAAAAGGCACCGTGCTGCGTATCGATCCCCAGCATGAGTACTTTATACACAGCCGGGCTACTGAATTAGTTGCAGACTTGCAATTCAAAACTGCTATGGAGTGGGTCGAGACGGCATTGACCACACCCAAAAAGTTAGCCAGACTTTGCAAGTTACTACAAACTGGTTTTAAAATGGGAGAGGTGATACGGGAATGTACACCTACTGTCCCCATGGGAAAGGGAAAAGTTTCAGCAACAAGTGAAAACTCACAAACCCAAATATCACCTGCACACGGTCGCCAATTTGTTGGGAGGTCTAAACCTCACTTTCAGATTCTTGACGATATTGGGAATGCAAGTAATCACAGACACGTTGCATTAGAGTAATAAACAAGTTTATTTCTACCAAGGGATAAATCACAGTTGCCCTAAGCAGTTCTTACCAATACGAACCGGGAGCCAGTGCTAAGCGTTCCCTACACCTCGAGGTTTCTCTGTGTCTCTTGGGGTCTCTCGGGTCTCCGAGGTGTAATGTTTGTGCATTACATTATATACCTATGATAATTACTATGGTTACCAAAAGATATAAATATTTCTAGTTACAAAGATGAGCCCTATTGGCTAAATTAGAGGTGGCTCCACGGTCCAAGATAACATTATACAATTCTGTAAAGTCATCAGGTTGAGAACAAAAGAGTTCTTATACAGAGTCTTACATAACTCAGTGTAGTGGTACAAATCACCAAAAGGTGGCAATGCCGTCTTACATATTATAATTACTCCAAGGACACAGGTGTCTTGGCATCTTACAAGTAAGAAACACACAGAAAATACATAGCAAAATATATGTATTAGCAAGCAAAGTGTATTACAACAATATGTATCCATAACCTGACATCTACTCTTGTATGGTAGATGCCCTTAGCCCTATATGTTAGTATAACATATACCTAAATGCTAGCTGTCTATGGTGTACCTCTGAGGGTACCAATTAGGGTGCAGGGACCTCGTGTAACAGTAGGTATCTGAATTCCCAGGTATCTTATCTTGTCTTTGGCCATAGAGAAGGGAGAACTCCAGCTGGCCATCCGGCCACCCCCTTCCCCTTTCCTAATCATCAGCATCTCAGATTTCATCTCATTCACCTTAAATCCTGAAGTTCTCCCTAACTTGCTCAGGAGTCGCAAGAGTGGGGAGAGGGACATCTCTGGATTATTTATATAAATTAAGGTGTTGTCTGCATATAGCGAGACTTTGTTCATCACCCCATTTACTTTATTTATTTATTTATTTATTTATTTATTTTAACATCAGTTTAACAACCTTTGAGCCAGAGGCTCATTTACAAAGGTACCTCGTCACAAGGAGGACAAAGACATACATACAAGAGACAATTAGCAAAACAGTTCAACAATAAGGCACAGTCAAGTTTCAAGTAATGTGGGACATAACACTGTTACCCGCAATTTTAGGATCAGTGATCAGGAGGTGGGGTAGCAGAGTTGAAAAGAGGCCCTGCAGGGGGAGGAAGTGCAGCTCAGTGAGCTTTGTCACTGGGGAGGAGGTGGGGGAGGTCAGGGGCAGTGGCAGGAGTGTGAGTTGAGCAAGTGAGTTTTCAGACTGTATTTGAAGCAAGCAAGTGAGGGAGCATCAGTGATGCCAGCAGGGAGGGAGTTGTACCAGGAGGGTCTCTATAGAGGAATGCCCTCAGATCCTGGGTGGTCCGATCCTTTGGAACGACCAGAGCAGCTTTGCAGGAGGCGTGAGTGCGCACCATGGAGTTAGTTCGGTGAATAGAGTTAGAAAGGCCAGGAGGAGATAGACCATGGTGAGCTTTATAGATAACTTGGCAGGTTTGAAACATGAGGCGCTCATCAAGGTTAAGTAGGGAGGACATGGAGTACAGAAGGCAGGTATGGGTGAGTCTATGGGCACCGGTAATAAGTCGACATGCTTTGTTGAGCATTAGGCGTACCTTGCGGAGGGCTGTCTGGTCTGCCGTGCCATATACAGAAAGACCGTAGTCAATTATGGAAAGAACCGCGGAGGTGACAGCCAAGTGGAGTGAGTCTGGGGGGAGGCTTTTTTTGTGCCGGTAGAGGATGCCCAGCCATGCGTTGGAGGCAGAGGTCAGGGCAGAGATATGGTCATGAAAAGAGAGAGCAGAATCGAAGATTATGTCAAGGTATTTATAGGAGTGAACAAGTTCTATAGGGTGATTACGGGTGGAGTAGACAGAGAGAGGGAAGTTGCTGGACTTATTTTCAGGGTGTGTAAAGAGCATAGTTTTAGTTTTCTTAAGGTTGATGATGAGACGATGTTCAGAGAATCAGGTTTCAGTAGTGTTGTAGGCAAGCTGAAGGGAGTTCTGGAGTGAGACGGGGTTACTGTCGGAAGCAAAGAGTACTGCGTCATTAGCATAGAGCAGGACATTTCCTGCACATGCATTAGGCAGGAGTTGAGAAAGAGGAGAGAGAAGGGCAGTATAGGAGCCAGTGGAACTCCTGAGCGAACTGGGCAGGTACTGGAAAGAGTGCCACCAATCCTCACACGTTGAGAGCGGTTGGTCAAGTAGCTGGAGCACCAGAAGATTGGACCAGTGGCAAAGCTCATGCTAGCAAGGGTAGCTAACAGAAGAGGATGCGAGATGGTATCAAAGGCTTTTGATAGGTCTATAAATACCGCACCAGTGAGGGAGCCAGCATCAAGTGAGTTATGAAGGAAGTTAGCAAACTCCAGGAGTGCAGTATTGGTGCTATGACCGACTTTGAAACCATGCTGTTCAGTACAAAGGACATCATATTTCGCGAGGTAGTCTGAAATTTGGCTAGCAACAATTTTCTCTAAGGCTTTAGAGAGGGGAGAGAGGATAGAGATGGGCGGTAGTTGCCTGAGAGCGTCCTGTCACCACCCTTGTGGATAGGTGTAACAGTGGCGACCCTCAGACAGAGGGAATTGCCCTAGGCAGAGGACTTATTAAAGAGGCAAGTGATGGGAGAGATGACCTGATCCAGGACCTGCCGTAGGAGACAGGGATCGAGGGAGTCATTGCCAATACAATTGCACTTTAGGGCTTTTAGCAAGTAGGACCTGACTTCATGAGTCATGACAGAGCGAAGGTGGAAAGGGGGGCCGGAGATGGGAGGGGCAGACACGGGGGGAGGAGGATTGAAGAAATTGCATGGGAGCACTGCACTAAGGTCAGTGAAGGAGTTATTGAGGTGTGATGCAATGAGGGCAGGGTCAGTGGAGGTAGTCCCATCAATGTCAAGAAGTGACGGGGGGGGAGCTTGCTCCACCAGTTAGCTGCTTGACATTGTCCCAGAAGGACCTGGGGTTCCCCCAGGAGGAGGTAAGAGAAGCTTGGTAATAATTGGCCTTAGCTTTGCTGACAGCCCAAGTACACTTATTCCGGGCAGCTGCGTAGGCCTGCCTGTCAGCAGGGCGGCCAGTTTCAACAGCGATATGCCATAAGTTATCCCGCTGCTTAAGAAGTGTGCATAAGGCAGGGGTAATCCAGGGTGTGTGTTTTAATTTAGATCTACGTTGGGTTAAGGGTGCGAAGATGTCAAAGGCAGAGTTAAAGGTGTAAACAAAGAAGGCAAGAGCCTTGTCAATGTCAGTGGTGTTTAGTAGCGGGGACCAATCAGTGCAGGCTAAGTAGAGTTTTAAGTCTTTTAGCCCACTAGGTCTAAGCCGACGATGAAGGGTGGTATGAACAGAGGGCTTGGACTGGGAGGTCGCCCAGTTGAAGAGAACCGGGGAGTGGTCACTAAGGCAGTCTGGGAGGATTTGAATATTGTGGATGCAGCATGGCCTGTTGGTAAGGACCACATCCAGAAGAGTGCTAGTGCCCCTACTAGGATTTAACCTGGTAGGCTGGGAGACTAGTTGTGTTAGATCAACAGCAGCGAAAGCCTCATGGGAGGCAGACGACTTGGGAGAAAGCCAATTGATATTCAAATCACCCACCAGGATTTGGTCAGAGGAGTTGGGTAGGGAGTAAATATAGTCAATTAGGGGCCCAGTGCCTGAGCTTGGTTTTTGGGGGTATGTGCTGTGTAGTTAGAAAGATTGGACCCCTGGAGGGGTCAGGTGATAATTTTAGTGTTATGGCCTGGGCCTTATAGTCAAGGCTTGGGGGAGGAAGGGCTAAACCAATGAGCGGGTCTTTAACATAGATGGCACATCCACCACCTCTCCTACCGATCCGGTCCAGCCGGTGGAGGGAGTAGCCTGGGAGAGAGACCTGGGTGTCAGAGGTGGAGTCAGACAGCCAGGTTTCAACCAAGGCAATCACATCCA
Source organism: Neoceratodus forsteri (assembly GCA_016271365.2). Classification (NCBI taxonomy): domain Eukaryota; kingdom Metazoa; phylum Chordata; order Ceratodontiformes; family Ceratodontidae; genus Neoceratodus; species Neoceratodus forsteri. The sequence continues at coordinate 226,915,576 of CM028132.1, read as the reverse complement.
GATTATGAACAGTCACCCAGCATTGTAGGGAGTCCAGTGTTTTGAGGAGGCTACATATATTTATAGAAGCGATACGAAGTCCAGTCGATTTCAGTGGGGAACCATTGAAGACAGGCCCAGGATTGGGATGGATGTTGCCAGACAGAAGCAGAAGAAGGAGAGCAGCCCTAGGAAGGAGGTGGCAGAAGGGAAGTTTACACCGATTGGGGGTAGAGATATGGGGGGGTGAGGCGGTATAGGGGTAGGTAGGGTAGCACAGACAGGGATGCTAGCAAGATAAGATACAAGAGTGGGCAGGGGGGTGGGAGGTTGGAGCCCAAGGGAATGGTGGTGATGAGGGAGGGAGTAGGGTGTGTGAAGGAGGAGGGGTGGGGCTGGGGAGGGGAGGCAGGAGGCAGCTGGGGGCATAGGTGTAACTGAGTAGTAGGCAGAAGGTAACCCTAGTAGAGGCAAGGAATATCAGAAGGAGGAGAGGGAGTGGGGAACAAGCTGGGCCAGGGATGACAGTCATGCTTGGGTGGGGAGGGGTTTGCAGAGAGAGACAGAATAAGGGCTTGGAGCCCCAGTGGGTGAACACTGGGATAGTATAGGGCGGTAGGTTAGGGAGACTGGAATGGGATGAGAGGAATCAAGCCCCACTTGGTGACCACCCGGTATAATCTGCAACTGGGAAAGTGAGTACTTAGGTTTTGGGACGCAGGAGGTGTCGACACAGGAAGTGATGTGGTCGGCCTGAGCCAATAAGACAAGGGCCACCCCTGGGTGGGGGGGTGGTTGAGGAGGGTGGGTGGGCTAGCACCCCATAGCCGAGTCCATAGAGACAATCAGTGGGCTGTGGAGCTGTATAGCCAAGAGTATCAATCCAACGGCTGACAATAATGCCCAGAAGTCACGATGTTGGAGGCCTGTGTTACCTGGAGGCAGTCAGCTGGAGTCCCGAGTAGTGCTCCTGAATAGGAGCTTCCTTTGTTCCTGCACACGCCATGGTCAGCAGCGTTCTGTGGGGGGGAGTGATCTGCCTGTAAAGAAGTAGGAAGGGCGAAAATCAGTATGCAGCGGAAGAAATGGAATGTGGCTAGCTTGGGAGGTGAACTGCACATGCGCAGATACATAAGCAGCACAACACAGTAAATAGAATAGTAAAACGCCTACCCTACTAATATATCACAGTACTATGCATTTAACAATATTATTTCATCCAGCTCTGTGACGTGAAACATGAGTCAATATAGTGCTGCAGAGGCAATGCAGTTAGGCTAGATGCCCACAAATATTACACTATTACATTCAAGCTTTTAAACTTGGACACAACTGCAATTTCTACTAACAGACCTGGGATGCTGCAAGTAATCATAAGAGGCAGACGTCTACTGCTGTACAGCACAAGACCCTAGGCAACAGCAACAAATCGGAAATGCAGGTCAGGTACACATACAAGCCCTGTTCATGTCTTGCCTAGATTTGGTAACCTTTGAGTCCCAGCCACCCTTACAGGTAGCACCCTACAGCCGAGTCCACAGAGACAATCAGTGGGCTGTGGGCTGTATACAAGAGTATCAATCCAACGGCCGACAATAATGCCCAGAAGTCACGATGTTGGAGGCCTGTGTTACCTGGAGGCAGTCAGCTGGGTCAGTGGCGCTCCTGAATAGGAGCCTTTGTTCTTCTGCACATGCTGCGGCGGCAGCGTTCTGTGGGGAGTGACCTGCCTGGAGGCAGTCAGCTGGAGTCCTGAGTAGCGCTCCTGAATAGGAGCTTCCTCTGTTCCTGCACATGCTGCGGTCGGTTCTGTTCTTTAATCCCCTCTATGCTGTTATCTTGCCTTATAGCTTGTGCCAAAGGTTCAATACTTAGGGCAAACAACAGTGGGGACAGGGGACAACCTTGTCTCATGCCCCGATTAACTCTAAAAACCTTTGACACTGTTCCATTCACCCTGACCCTAACAGATGGGTTTTGATCAGCTAGCATGGTCAATTTTAGGAAATTACCTCCTATTCCCATATGTAATAATATTTCCCTCATATAAACCCAATTAATTTGATCGAACACCTTCTCTGCATTGAGAAAAAGCGCTGCTTGGGGATTATTTGTTTCTACCTGGGCTGTTATTATATTTAGCAACCTTCTTATATTGTCTGAGAGGTGACGGTGTGGTATGAAGCCAACCTGATCAGGGTGGACAAGACGCTCAATACACCGCTGAAGCCTATTGGCCATTATTTTAGTTAGGAACTTAAAATCTTGGTTCAATAACGAAATTGGCCTATATGAGTCACATGCATCAGCTGGTTTCCCTACCTTAGGAATAACTGAAATCAGGGCCTCCGTCCACGACTGTGGAAGCTGCTCCTCCTCTAGGATGATGTTCATAATCAATTTCAGCTTAAGCACTAACAGTTTCTTAAATGTTCTGTAGAACTGTACTGGGTACCTGTCTGGGCCCGGTGATTTACCAGCTGGCAGTTTATTAATCACTGAATATAGTTCTTGTTCAGTGATGGGAGCGGAGAGGGCAATCTGTTCTTCCATGATGAGCTTTGGGAGGGACAGCGTCTGGAGGAACTCCTCTGTTTCCTGTACCACCACCTGTGGTTGTTTGGTTTCACTATATAGTTTCTCATAAAACAGCCAGAATTGTGCTACAATATCCGAGGGCCTTGTCCACTTCTGACCAGGATGGTCTCCATTCCTGATACTTTGTATACATCTATTAGCCTGTGCCTTTCTAAGCTGGATAGCTAACAACTTTGATGCCCTAGCACCTCCTTCATAATATTTTTGGTTAGAGAACCTTAAAATACCCTCCACCTTTTTATTATCTAAAGCCTGCAATGCTTCTCGGGCCTTAGTTAACTCCCCCAGCACTTTTGCACTTGTGGGATTGGCCTTATGCTTCCCTTCCCAAACCTCTATTGTTTGAATTAATTCTATCCTCCGTTTATTGTTGCTCCTCTTTTTGTTTGAGGCGTAGCTTATTATTTGCCCCCTTACCACTGCCTTCATCATGTCCCACCAAATCAGAGGTGAAGTATCAGTTATAGGAGGGTCTAATTCCAAATCTTCCAATGTGCGAGAAACATGTTGTTGAAATACATTATCATTCAACAAAGAGGTGTTCAGTCTCCATACTGTTTTCCTGCCCATGCTACCCCACGATACCTGCATGCCTATTGGAGAATGATCTGATAATGTTATGGGAAATATAGTGGAGGAAATACACCGGAAAAGAGCCAATTTCAGCATCCAAATCATGTCTATTCATGAATAGGACGTCTGAGCTGGAGAACAGTATGTGTAATCTCATTCTGATCCATGCATAGATCTCCATACATCCAAAAGACCACTATCCTCCAACAATAACTTTAGTTTCCTAGTGGCAATTCTATTAGTGGATGTCTGCCCTGATGAACAATCCAAGGTGAGACACAGCACCATGTTAAAGTCCCCTCCCAAGACTATCTGTCCGCCCAACAGCCCCCCTATTTTGAGACGCAGATCTTCGAAGAATTTCTCTGTTCCTACATTGGGTGCATATATATTTATTAAATGAACCAATTGGTCCTGAATAGTACCCGTTACCCTAATGAATCTGCCTGAGGCAGCTGCCTCCACCTCTTGAATCTGAAATGGACAATCCCTTTTGAAGAGGATCGCCATCCCAGCTTTTTTTGTTGTCGCATGTGATGCCGCCTCCACCCGGCCCACCCATGCTCGCCGAAGTTTGTTGTGCTCCGCTGCACTCAAGTGCGTTTCTTGTAATAGGGCTATATTTCACTTTAAGTGCTTTAACTCAGCTAACAGTCTGGTACGCTTAATTGGCGAATTAATATCCTTGACATTATAAGATATTATGTTTAGATGTGTCATCATAACAACATTAATTGTACTACTGTCCCTTTAACATAACAGCCCCAATGGTCCCTTCTATTTAGCAATCCACGACGCCAGCCCTCCCTTACATTTAATCCTGGTTCACAAGACTTTGCACTGTCACAAATCTTTATGAAATTATACATAAAAAAAAATAATATGGCGTAATGCCCAATGTCATACAATTGAACAACAACTTGTTCCCTAGTAACCTGGGAACTCTCATAGAACACTTCAATCAACTCTGTTTTGACTTCCAAGACAGAGCTGGCCTATTATGTCTAGCTGAAAAATATTACCACCTCCCAGTTGTTTAATGGAGGTTGTGGCTGTACACACTCTCTGTGCGACGACTTTGCCACTGATAAAAAGATGTCAGGCTATTTAACTGCAAACCCATTTTACCCCCCCCACCCCATAATCTCTAAAGCCGCAGTTCGTAATTATTATAGCTTCGTCAGTACCCACGCAATGTTTTCCAGTCATCATAGCACTTGGATTCTTGCTCTGTATAGAGCTGATCAATTAGGTATCCCCCTGCAGACCGGCTGATTTTAAATTTCCTGCTCTGATCTACCCCTGGTCGTCCAGTAATCTGCTCTGAAGGCATGTGCGCTCCCATCCACTTTGGCCATCACCCACTTGTAGTTTGCAATCCATATATGATTGGTAACCAGAGGGAAAAGTACACATCTGCCTAATTCCACCCCTGCCACTGTTTTCACACCCACCAGTATTGTGAGTCTGTGACCGAAATCCAGCTCACCAGAAACCTCCCTCCCCTTCATCAACTGTCTGTCAGACACAAAGCGTAGTCATAAGGTGCCGTGTGGGCCCTCCTCAGGCAGATATTTGAAGAGGGTTCCCGCGTTCTTACCATACATACTGCCTTATTCCGAGTGCTTCCCTACTCACTGACGCCTGTCCGAGTGTGGCACAAACGATGCCAGCAAATCCTGTCTTCCTCAATTCCCCAGACTTAATTGTCTTTGTAACCAGTCACAGTTAATAGCCCCATTCACATAGTACAGTTGAAAGAGGAGGTCAAAAACCCATTCTCCACGTAATTTACCCCCCCAGTCCCCTTGGCTTTTTATTACTATGTCATACCCCATTGCCTAAATTCCCTAAGCAAATGCCCTGTAAACCCTGACCCCCTGCAAGTGAGGGAGGGAAGCAGGGCTATCAGAGAAAAAGAAAAACATTATGACTGAGTCCCAACATAAAATAGTCATGACTTATCTCCTCTCTGAGCCATCTTCTGTGGAGTCGTGTTATTATTTTGTTCTCTCCAGTCAGCCTGCTTCAGCAACTTGCTAACATCATGGACAGCCTCCGGTGGGACAGATCCTGGCAAACCTCTCTTTCTGTTGACTCCTCTCGATTGAATTGACCATGCCTCAGCTCGGAGTTTTTTCTCTAGAATTTCTATTTCTATATCTGGTATTGGAATGTCCAGTTCCTTTAGGAGTGGGATCGCTTCAACCATAGAGGGGAACATTTTCATTCCAGAGTCCAGGTGTATTTTTAATCTGGCCAGGTAGAGTATCTGTGCACTTATATCTTTTCGAACCTTCAGCTCTTTTACAATAGCTCTGGCCCTCTGCCTCTCTGCTTGTAAGGCACTCGAGAAGTCCTGATCAAAGAATATAGGTACATCATGGTACTTTAAATTCCTGAGTCTCCATGCCTCTTTCAGTAGCCAGTCTTTACTTTGATAGTACACCATCCTTATGATTATGGAGCATGGTTTTGCCATGGGGTCTGAGGGTTTAGCAGCCAGTGATCGGTGGGCTCTGTCGATATCCAAGTTTAGGTCTGGTGGGATTGAAAGTACTGACCGAAGCAAATGTTGCATAAAGTCCTCCATGGTGGCATACCCCTCCTCTTGACCCTCCGGGACCCCATGGATCCTAAAATTATTACGGTGTGACCTGTTCTCCAGGTCCTCCATTCTCTGCTGGTTCTCTCAGTCTCATCTCAGTAGGTAAAGGAGAAGGCATTCATTGGTGTCTTGGACCTCGGTAAGCTCTACTACCTTAGCTGCGTTTTCTGATACTTTTCGGTCCAAGGTCCGCACATCTTTTTTCAGGTCAGTTAGGGAGGTGTCTATCTTTGTGACTGTTTTCAGGATTTGTTGCAGGGTATTAGCTGTGGTTGTTTTCTCCGAGGACGACAGCTCTTCTTCCAAATCCTCTGATGATCCTGAGGCCTGGACCCTATGTGGCGGTAGCACTGTTAGACCCTCCAAGGCCTCTCCCAGTACCAAATGCTTCATTTTGCTAACTGCTGCATTCGTCTTTGCATTTTTTGGCTTTGATGATTTCCCTGCCATATCGGATTGTTGTAGGTACTTTTAAAACAGTCTGTAGACCACGGAATATGTATTTAATCTTTATCTTTTCCTGGGGTCGTGGAGGAGCACTTTGGGCTAGCATGCAGACATGACCGTGACGTCACCGGAAGTCAGCAATAGGCTTTTATTTAAAACTACTCCCTTTTGTTTCAAAAGGAATCTGTTCCTTCATATTAATATTTTTTTAAACTTTTGCCAGTTCTCTAAAGCCATATTCCCTTGGATGAATGTTTTATCCATATAATATTAAGGGGATCTGTTCCAATATGCACTCCCACAATTTTAATGTTCTCATCCAGTGACTTCTCCATCTCTATACAGGATTACAGAACTTTTAGTATACTTCACCCTTGAACCCACTACTTGGGAGGAGTCCTCCAGAGTTTGTTGCACATGCAAACTTGATGTTTGATCTTTCAGTACCACACCTAGGTCATCTGTGCATGCTAATGTTTTAAGCTCATGTGTATCTGGTGTCACCTGTACACCCTTGATTCTAGGACTATGTTGTAGAAGCATAATCAAAGAGTCTTAGGAGAGAATGTATAGCAGGGGACACGTCTACAAAATTCTACTGGTGTCCCCATCCCAGAATTTATGTAAGGGACCATGACTGCTTCAGAGTACAACATTTCAATATATTTCACAAATACATCTGGGATACCATATAGTATTAGAACATGTAGAAGAAGATGTGGGGCACTTGAGCAAATGTCTTCTCTTGATTTACTGAAAATAAAAATCCCTTCAGCTGGCCTTTTCCCCCTCTTTCCAACAACTTTCTGATTTGTATTACTTTATCTTGACTAGACCTCTTGGTCATGGTGCATGTTTGTGAAGAAGCAAGAACTACTGGGCTACCTTAGAAATCTTCTAGCATAAATTTTAGATAAGATTTTCTGGTCCAAATTGAGAAGGTACAAAGGTCTCCAGTTTTTAATATTGGCCTTATTGCTTTTTCTGAAAATGAAATTTAATAATGCAATGGTCATGGACTTTGTAAGTATGCTAGTGTCTAGCATAGCATTACAAATTTAATTTAGTCCTGGCCCTAGTTCATGTAAAAAGGACTTATAAAACTCCATCAGCAGGCCAACAGAGCCTGGGGCTGTCTGTAAACTTTTAATTGCGTGTTCGGCTTCTGTCAATTGTAATAGCTGTCCAGTACAAGTTGTGAATGTATCCTTTCAGTGATAAGTGGAATATCTAGAATTAATAACAATGATGGGTCCCACTGTGTTTCTGCTGAAGCCCCAAAACAGTTCCTAGCATAGTCATGGACTATATCCATAATCCCAAAGTGATGACGTGTATGTCTGTCATGCTTCTTTTACCAATAACCAGCTTCACAACCCTTCAGCACAGGCAATGCAGGTTTTGACTGTGGTTGTGGTGGGATTTGTGCCAAATCCCAATTGTTTTCAGGTTGGCCTTTTAAGATTACACTGCACTGCTTGCTCTGGCTGTTGGATGTACCTCAGGGGGATGGGTGTTAACAAGCAACACCTGGGCCCAATAAAGGGAAAGATGCAGAACTTTTCTGTTTTAGTAAGATGCACATGGAAACAACAGTAGACTGAACTGCAAGAGGTTTTTGTTAAACTGAATACAGGCTGCTGTTTCTTTTTTCTGTTACTGAAAGTAAAGTAAATTTCATTTAAGATAAACTAGTGTCCGGCGAGTTCTCTTTGAGGTTGTTCCCAAAAGCCACTCAGTTCACTACCCTGTTACTCGTGGTTGGCTTTAGTGGTGGGATTGAACTTCCCCTTTTCTAAAGTGGGATAAGATGGACTCAGACAAAGTACTGAAAAGGTTTACAGAACAGCAAGCATAAAAGACCCAGAAGCAAAGAAGCTGGATGACTCATCAAGCGCACCAGCAGGCTCAAAGGGACCAGTAGCAGACACAACAGCAGACTCAGATGGTGCAACAACAGGATCAGCTGGCATAACAGCAGACTCAGAGACCAATAACTGCCACAGTAGGTTCAGATGCAAGGAGGATGGCCCAGTAAGCACAACTGCAGGCTCAGGTAGACTAGCATCAGGTGTATAAAAACCAACAGCAGCAAGAGTTTATGAAGCAGATGCTGCAAACACAGAAACTGTGCCCCAGCTCCAGGTCACAGAGAATCATTTTGCCAGATCAAGTTCATGATTAGGTAAGCTGATATGAACTGACCACTCTGGCTGCAGCAATGAAAATCATGGAACATTACTTGGAAGCTGAAAGGTTAGAAGTCTCAAAGAAGAGTGGAACTCACTTTAACCCTCAGGCAGCAAATTGGTGACAAAATCCTTGCAGAAGAGAGGAGAAAGCACTTTGGGGGATGGGAACAAATATGCTGGCATGGGTAAGTGGTCAAGTGATGAAATATTACTTACAGTACCACTCCACTTCACAGAGACATGGCTCCAGAGCCTGGTGTAATTCCCCCAGTCCCAAGACACCATTCTCTGGTGATCCAAATGAGTTGTGGTGCAGATCATAGACCAGATAAAAACATTGTATGTTTTTATTGTTGTAAAGTGTGGCATATCAATAAGATTTGTAGCCTTATGGACTGTGGCTTTGTGGAATGCGTAGGTACTGCCCTGCCCACACACATGAATCCCAGACCAAAAATCTGTATACAATACCAGTGTAAGTGGGGAACCAAACAGTTACAACTCTGGTAGATTTGGGCTGTGGGAAGACATTGGATAAAGAATCTGTGGTAGGACCCAATATTGAGCATTTGAGACATCCCCTAAATATTGCCTGCATGCAAGAGAATACTCATAAATACTCTACAGCCCCAGTATGGTTAAAAGTAGGCAACTGCTCAGGAATAATAAAGCTGGGAATTTCCAAAACTTACCCTAGTCAGTAGTCTTGGACTGAGACTGGGTAGAGTTTTATACCCTCCTGTAGAGCAATACTGTAAGTTTGCACACACAGGAGGCCACACAGACAGATGGACTGGAACATGCATTTTCCTTTACTGACTCTAAACTATTTGGCCCAGAAAGGAAGCCTGGGAAGTCCCGTGGTCAGAAACAGAGGGAGAAATAGGTATGGGCCCCTCTATCTGAGATTGTAGTGGTTGGGGACCAGAAACACACGGGCTCAAGGGGTTCCATGTTAAAACTGTGACTGTGGAACGGTGACCCATAAATAGGGCGTAAGTCCCAAGGTGCGATGAATTTCAAAATGCTTCTTTCTTGTGGGGGGCTCTGTCCCCACATCCTCCATTGTAGGGGCTTTCCCCCCACACCCCCCTTATTTAGTATTCTAACTCTAATGGGGGCATACCTCAAGGATGTGGGGAACTTCCAGTTGCCTGAAAGTGTCGGCACTGTGGTTCAGTCACCCAATTCATGGGTCACCATTCTGCTGTTGCCATTTTGACTGGCTACCATTCAAGGAAGATCCGGGGTGACTCAGATGAGGACACAGTGTCCACATCTATGGGTGGTCATGAGATCCTTCCAGAGTTTAGGCCTGATGTTTTTCAAAACATGGTCATAACAAAATTTCTGAAGAAAGGGCTGCTACAGTTGTCCGCTTTGAATAAGGATTTTGGGGTAGTTTGCTCCTGGTTATCTTGTAATGCTATGATTTTAAACTCAGGCAAAACAAAGGTTATTTTGTTTGGCACACCATTATTGCTTCAGGTCAATCCAAGGCTTGATATATTGGGTCAGCATGGTCTTTTGATTGAGCAGGTGTCACAGTTTAAATATTTAGGTGTGATTCTAGATCCATGTTTATATTTTTCTCTTCAACTTCAAATGGTTGCTAAAACGATCAATAGGAAACTTGGTTTATTATACAAATTTATTTCCTATTTTTCCCCTGACACTAGGAGGGCTATTGCTGTTGGGTCCCTTTTAGATCACTTTGATTATGCATCCAGTCTTTACCTTAATATAGGTTATAAGGAATTGCATGCCTTAACTGTTACCTATAACAATATATGTAGGTTTATATTAATAGCCCCAAGCAGGACCCATCATTGTTATCAATATTCTAAACTGGGTTGGCTTTCACCTGACCATAGGATTCAATATTTTGTGGGATGTGCAATGTTTAAGAGTTTTTATTTTGGAATGTCTTTTCCTTGGTCAGAATTAGTTTCTCTTAGAGATATCTTACCAAGTCTGAGGTCTGCTAATGGCCCTTTATTCAATGTTCCTCATTATTGACTAAAGAGTGGGATATGAGCTTTCTCTGAGGGTGCATCAAAAAATTGGAATGTTATTCCTCTTGATGTTAGATTGGCTGTTTCTGTTCCCAGTTTTAAATTGAGACTCAAGCAATATTTATTGTCTTTGTCAAATTGTAATTGTCATTTGTAATTGTGAATGTTTGTTCTGATTGTATACATTTTTGTTGTATGTCCGGGTTGGGCCTGAAAAGGGACCTTTGGTCCAGTGTCCTTACCCGGTTAACAAAGAATAAAATGAAATAAAATGAAAAAGCGTGCTAACCAGAAATTAGTTGTGGTAAATGTTAATGTTATAGATAAACAAAAAGTGCAATGTTTTCCTGGGTTTGAAGTAAAAGATTATATTTTGTATCAGGTAGAACCCGAGAAACATTCTGGGACTTTACCTTACCAGTTAGTGTTTCACAGATCTGCAAGATGGGAGGTACTGAGGGTGGCCCACACTATACTTATTGCAGGTCATTTGGGCAGGGAGAAAACCAAGATGTGCATACTTGCCCAGTTCTTCTGGACAGGTACAGTATATGTAAGAAAGTAACAGACTTTTGTGCTTCCTGCTGAGAGTCAATTGGTGGCCCGTAGAGGTATAAAAAGGGTCCCTTTTATCCCTATGCCCATAATAGGCACCCTATTTGAAAGAATTGGGGATAATATGATGGGATACTTGATAAAAAGTACATCTTGATATCAGTACATATTGCTAATATTAAATTACACTACCCATTACCTTGAGGCTATTCCACTATATTTCACGACAGCCCGGTCAGTGGCAAAATAACTGACAAAAGTGTTTTCCCGTCTGGGGCTGCTGAAGGACATTCTAACTGATCAAGGGACCAACTTTATGTCAAAACTTGTGAGGGATGGATGCGTGGGCTTTACTGAAGGTTACATCCATCCAAACATCAGTGTACCACCCACAGACCAACAGCTTAGTGGAATGCTATAATAAATCATTAAAAGGTATGCTGTCTAAGCTTGTGCCTACTGAGGTAAAAAATTGGGATAGTTACTGTACTTAATGTTTGACAATTAGGTAGTGCCACATTCATCCACTGGGTTCTTGCCTTTTGAATTGTTGTATAGGTGACAACCTCAAGGGATTTTGGAGCTCTTAAAAGAGATGTGGAATGAACAGGCACATAGTCCACCTAACGTGCTCCAATATATGTATTACAAATGAGAAAAAGATTATGTATGGTTAGCAGATTTGCCAAATATATTTTTTGTAATTTTCTGTTAATGCTTCCATAAGCCAGTTGCAGCTCTTCCAAGTGCTTCTAGGCAGTCCCAACCCCACAAGCCCCACCTTCACCAATGATTTACCATTGCTCCAGGAGTGCTGGCCTGTGGTATCCCCTCCCAATGGTGGAGGTCTTTGAGATTAGCCAATTCCCTTAGAAATCCCTCAGTGATGCTCCATGAGGGAGCCTAGGTTGGTGGGGTGCAGTGTCTGAGGGCCACACAGAGCTGCCATAAGGAGCTGCTATTTTCAATTTTCTGTCTGGGTATGCTTTGGCTGATGGACATGAGCATGCAAGGTGTATGGGTCTGTCAAACTAACCAGTAGTCCCCCCCCCAGAAACTACCATCCCTTCCTGCAGGACCACCTGGGGTCACCAAGGTGGTGGTCATGCAGTGGCAGTGATCCCCACTTCCTCCCTAGAAGAGAAGGGTGTCCTGTAGGTTGCTTTGTCCTCCTTCCCCCCAGCTAGCCCTCTGATGATCCAGGCTCATTCTTGAACCTGGGGTGTCAGCATCTCAAGCAGTAGCACTACAATTGCACCAGCTTCCTGGCAGAAAATTTAGTAAAAGCACAGCATGGAGCAGGGCGCTATGGTAGTTCAAGTCTGGAGACAGAGTGCCCCTTCTGTTGTCTAGCTCTAAGAGTAAACTCCTAACTAAATGGCAGGGACCATATGAGGTCCTCATTAAGGTGGGTCCAGTTGATTATGAAATCTTACAACCAGACAGAAAAAAGGAAAGACAAATGTATCATGTTAATTTGTTGAAACCCCAGAAAGATAAGGAGGTAGTGCTCATTGACCCAGAAGATCCTAAAGAGGCCCCAAGTCTGGTGGCAGCTGAGGACACTGATGATGGAACCATGGGCTTAGGACTTAAAATTGTAAAGAAACTGTCACCATCACAATGGATGACCAGCTCAACCAGACCAAAAAGCAAGAAACCCAGAGGCTGGTAGAGAATTTTGGAGATGTATTCTCCCTAAAGTTAGGACAAACATATATGAGCCGCACCACGTAGGCACAGACCCCAGTGTCCGTATTCATGAACAACCATGCAGACTACTGGAAAGAATCAGACAGTAGTGGAGGAAATCCAATCTGTGTTGGTGCTGGCAGTCATTGAGAACTCCCTGAGTGAATGGTCTAGCCCTGTTGTGCTAGTACAAAAATCAGATGGGACCACTCAGTTTTATATAGACTTCCAGAAAGTTAATACTGCATCCAAGTTCTCTGCATACCCTACGTCAAGGATAGACAAACTTTTGGACCGACCGAGGAAGGTTCAGTACATCAGTACCCTGGACCTTTTTTTTTTTATTTAGTTGTTTAACCAGGTATAGCACACTAAGCTGAAAGCTTTTTTACAGGAGCGACCTGGGAGCACAAGGAGGTTAAGTGACTTGCTCAGGGTCACACAGTATGCAAGTGGAAGCTGTGGGATTCAAACCCAGGTCTGGTCTGCTGGATGTCACCAAATTTGCAGCACAGAGCCTTAGACCACTGCGCTATACTGCCTCCTTGACCTTGACCTGACCAAGGGATATTGGCAAATCCCAGTAACTCCCAAGTCCTGTGACAAAGCAGTGTTTGTCTCCACATTTGATCTACAGTATATCAATTTACCATACTTTTCTTTGGATTACATGGAGCACTGGTCACATTTCAGAACATGATGATCCACCTCAATAGGTTGTATGTAGCAGTGTACCAGAACAATGTTGTCATATTTAGCACTGATTGGGACAGCCACATGCAGGATATGGCCACAGTAGTTCAGTCACTCAGTGAGGCAGGTCTCAAGATCAAGGCTGTGAAATGCACTGTAGGGCAGTAGGAGTATATACTTGGTGGATATGATTGGGAATAGGCACACATGTCCAGTTATCAGTGAAGTTCAGGCCCAAGAAGACTTCCACATACAACTACTAAGCTGCAGGTCAGGTTCTTTCTTGGACTTGCAGGATATTACTGGCAGTTCACTAGGAAATTCTCTACCCTTGCTACCCCACAGAATGAACTAATCAAGAAAAATGCCCTGAATAAAGTCAATTGGTTTCTGAGTGTTAGACAGCATTTCAGGCCATCAAAATGTGCTGTGTGAGGGGCCAGTCATACAAAGTCCAGATTTCAACCATTTCTTTATTTTGTACACAGATGCCTCTGAGGTGGGTCTGGGGGCGGTGTTAATCACAAGACTCTGAGGCTGGGATTCACTCTATCCTATACTTATTTCACAAACATTTTCCCTGGGACCAGCTCTATGCCATGCTGGGAAAAGAGTGACTGGCAGTAAGGTGGGCAGTGGTTACTCTATGGTATTACCTGTTGGTACAGAAGTTTATCCTTGTCACTGATCACGCCCCCCTCAAATGGTTTCATGCTATTCAGCATACCAATGCCATGTCACCAGATGATATTTGGCATTGCAGCATTATTCATTTGATGTGCACCACTGACAAGTACTCAGCTGGTAATGCAGATGTTTATGTTGATTGAGCACATGCACGAGAAACATATTGTGCCAGCTTGCTGCAGAAGCAGTTTTTGGAGGCACAGCACTGTTGTGGCCAATACCCCCAAAGCCTTTGGAAGCTTGGCTCACCTTTCCCAATGGGGTGGCACACTGCTGCTGACACTAGTTCAGCCAGCGTGCCACAACCTTGTAAGGTTTCAGCAGCTGCAATCAGGGGCTGCCTCATCATTGCAGAGTAAGCCATTCCGCTGCAATGAGAGAGCGACCTGTTATTGCTGGGCTGAACCTTGCTACTGTGATTTTGTTTGTGAACATGGTGGAGGCTTGCCACCATATTCACAAACAATATTAGTGAGCCCCCAGTGCTGAGGGAGGTGCCCAATCCCCCTGGGCAGCATGTGCCCCCCCACAACAGTGGTTGTTTGCCGACGGGGGTGCCCACTTCCCGTCGGCATAATCCCTCCCAGTTTGATTTGCCAATGAGGGAGCCCACCCCCATTGGCATCATGTCCCCTCACAACGAAAAATAGGTGCGTGCCAAGGGGAGTGCCCAATCTCCCTCGGCTATTGCACCCTCAGAGATGCCAATGGGGTGCCCAATCCCCCATTGGCTATAGTCTCCCCCACACAACAGTAGGTTGGCATGCTGGGAGCCCACCCCAGTGTGCCAAATGTCCATAAATGTCCCTGTTAAAAAAAAAAGTCCTGCAATGTTTGTTTTTTTGGTTTTTTTACCTGTAAAGCAAAAAACGGTCCTTCGTCGAGTCAGGCGGCCCCTTCCCAACCTGTGCCCACCCTCTGCGCAGCCTGCCTCCCAACACCCCCTTCACCCCATACTTAACTCCGGAGTCCAGTGCGATGATCTTTGGTGGACCGGTGACACGTCTGCACTCTTCAAAGCTGACTGCGAACTGAGGAAATGCTGATAAGCTGTATAATGGCATAAATAGGGTTTTTTCAACTTTGATTCATATCTCAAGCATTTTTTGGAATTTAGGCACCAAATTTTCAACATGGGGTTTTTAGGACCCATCCTCATGAATTCAGCCACTGTCATGGTGTTATTCAGCCCTGAAAGGTGATTTTGTGGTCACTGTGCGGAATCACCTTTTGGGACTGATTAACGAAATGACAGTGCCAATGTTCATGAGGTGGGCTCTCAAAAGGTCTATGTTGCAGATTTAGTGGAAAAATCCAAGAAATGACTGTTTTACAAGCGTGCGCTGCGCTGTTGCTACGCACGCTCATAACCTCGCAAATTTGCAATATTTTCACTCCAGATTTTCAACATTGCCATTTTCCCACACCTCCTTATGAACAGTACAGCTGTCATTTTCTACATCCTGGCTGAAACGTGTTTTTGCACATCCAGCACAGAATAGCGCAGTCGCTATGGGAAATCAATGTTTGGGACACATTATGAAAATCACAGTGACACTGTTCATTAGCAGAGGTCCTAAAATGCCTATGTTCAAAATTTTGTGATGCAAGTCCATAAAATGAGTGTGTTATGAACGTGCATTGCACAGGTTCCATGCATGCTCATAAGTTCGCAACTTTGCAATATTTTCAAAACAGATTTTCAACATTGCCATTTTTCCGCACTTCCTTATGAACAGTGCCGCTGTCATTTTTCATATCCTGGCCAAAATGTGTTTTTGCACTTCCGGCACAGAATAGCATGGGTGCTGTGGGGAATCAGTGTTCGGGACGCATTACGAAAATCACAGTGACACTGTTTAGGGGCAGAGCTCCTAAAATGCCTATGTTGAAAATTTTGTGATGAATCTCCATATAATGACTGTGTTACGAGAGTGCACTGTGCAGTTTCCACACACCCTTGTAACTTCACAAATTAGTAATATTTTCATGCCAGATTTTCAACACTGGCATTTTTTTCACACCTCCTTATGAACAGTACAGTTGTCATTTTTCACATCCAGGCAGAAATGTGTTTTCACATTTCCAGCGCAGAATACCGTAGTTGCTTTCAGAAATCAGTGTTTGGGACAGATTAGGATTGAGTGAGTGAGAGGGGGAGTGACCGAGCTCAACTGAGCTCTGTCAGGACTGCTGCAGATTTCTTTTTGGGCAGAAAAAGGCGCCAACACAGCAGAAGCCCAATACAAAAGGGCAGCCTGCAGCGCCGGGAGAAACAGAACGAGGGGGTGAGGGACGGGGAGTGAGTGAACTCAATGGAGCTCTGTTGGGATGGCTGTGGATTTCTTTGTGGGCAGAAAAAGGCAGCAATGCAGGCAGGGGCCCAGTACAAAAGGGCAGCCTGCAGCGGTGGGAGAAACAGAATGAGCGTGTGAGAGGGGGGAGTGAGCGAGCTCAATGGAGCTCAGTCGAGACAGCTGCAGATTTCTTTGTGGGCAGACAAAGGTGCCGACAAAGGCAGGAGCCCAGTACAAAAGGGCAGCCTGCAGCACCAGGAGAAACAGAATGAGCGAGTGATAGAGGGGGGAGTGAGCCAGCTCAACAGATCAAAGCATTCAACATTCGGCATTGACAAATGCTTCTTTATCTTGGGAGGGTGGGTATCTGATGGCCTTTACTGAGCCTACCACAGGCATGATTCTAAGGGGGAGGGTTTGTAATGGAGTGTATGTCCATCACACTGCTCTTTTACCTGTAAACCACTTCATAACCCAGAAACACAGGAAATGCAGGTTTTGTCGGGGGCTGTGATGAGATTTGTACCAAACCCTTACTGTTTTCAAGTTATTCTTTTAAGACCTCACTGTACTGCTTGTTCTGGGTTTTGGATGTACCTTATGTAGAGGGATTTAAACAAGCAACACCTGGGTCCAACAAAGGAAGAGAGACAGAAAATTCTGTTTCAGTAAGATGCAAGTGGAGGCAGCAAGAGACTGAACTGCAAGAAGTTTCTGTTAAGCTGAATAAAACTGTTTATTTCATTTTTGTATTTCTGAAAGTAAAGCAGATTTCACTTAATTTAAAATGGTGGCTGGTGAGTTCTCTTTGAGAGTGTTCTCCAGAAGCTGCCCAGTTTGCTACCCTGTTACACACCTCTGAAGTATCTAGCAACTGGTCATCCTCTCTTTGTACAAGACTTGGGATTATGTGGTTGCGTAATCTGTCCTGATGCCCGTGAAGTTTATGTAATTGCTGGGTATGCCCCTGCATACCAAATTTCAACTCCTGTTCTATAGAAGTGGCTTTTTTATACTTACAATGTCTTATTTCTTCTTTGATAGTGTTAATTTGTTCAGTTAAATCTAAGTTCTCCTGATGATCCTGGGTATTAGCTTATATACAGTAAATTGCCCTTAGATTTAAATAATGTAGGTATTTATCAGTATGTTTGCATCTTGTCTAATTCAGAAACAGTTTTTTTATTTATTAAATCTTGTTTAGATGCCTCCTACCATTGTACTATTTTAGCATATGCACTGAGGAATGAGCACCTGGCTTTGAATAACTCCTGTGACTACAGTTTTATATTTTCTTTGTTCGGTAAAGTCATGTTCAACCTCAAGATATATTGGGGAGGGGGCTGTGGTCCACTATAGCAGCTGCACATTACTGTGAGATTGTCAGAGGTTTCAACCATAACAAGTCATGCTGTGTGTATGCTAGTACTTTCTGACAAGGATAGAAAATCAGTTCTGGTGGCTAACCTGCCATTTGTGAAAGTAGTCCCAGTACTGGGGTTTATACTGGAAACACTATCATGCAATCCTGCCACCTTAACCATGAGATTACGGTATGCTGAGTCACAATACAGTTTGTTTCTGGAACCCATTCTATCCCTTAAAGGGGAACAGTCAGCACCAAGGGTCCCACATGCAAGTGTGGGGCTGGCCCCAATGTGCACTTTGTGTGCAAAAACATTTTGGTGTACTTACTGTTTACTGTAGCATAATATTGTAGATTGTATCACACTAATTTTGTTTACTTCTAGGATGACATCTTCTGTTACCACAAATCCCAGAATCCTTAGCAGCTGACATCAGAGCAGTAGGCAGCAGTGAGAGATTCAGTAGCCTGCAGTGCATGTTACAGTTTATATAAGCTCTGATCTTTTGTTTCCTGGTACTGCTGTACTCTTGGGCTAAGCACAATCACAAGGGACTGTACTTAGCCACTGAAGAAAAGCAGAACCAGAAAACATCTGATTGGAGATTATAAAAGCTGTAACATACACTGTAAGTATGGAATCACCCACTGCTGTCTACTGCTCTGATGTCAGCTGCAGGGGTTCTGGGATTTGTAGTAACAGAAGATGTCTGCCTAGAAGAAAACACAGTTATAATCTGCTATACTAAATAGTAAGTAAACCAAAATGTTTTTGCACACAAAGTGCACATTAGGACCAGCCTCACACATGTGTGTGGGGTCCTTTATGCTGATTGTTCCTCTTTAAAGATAAGTCACGATTAACCCTTATACTTCCAACAGAATTGGAACATAAAGGAAATCTGGATAGATATATCAGTCCACTGCACAGCAAGGGTTGGAAATCACCCTACCACCAACCTGCTGGTGTGCTAAAAGAAGTGGATTTCATGAAACAAGGCCATTCAGGTGGCAGATACGAAACACATCAGGGATTTGTGTGGAGGTTATGTTGTGCTGCCCCAAAAGCTAGTTTACATTTTTTGATAGCAGATAAGGACCACTTGGCCCACCTAGTCTGCCCATTTCCCTACCTGATGGATAAGCTGCAGATTTTAGTTAATCAACAGCTTACTTCCTCCTACCCTCCCCCACAAGAATTGTCTTATGTCTGTCCCAAGCATTCTTGAATTCTCCCACTGTTCCTGACTCCACAACCTCCTCAGGAAGGCTGCTGCATGCATCCACAACTCTCTCTGTGAAAAAATACTTTCTAACATTACCTCTG
The DNA here is from genome assembly GCA_016271365.2 of Neoceratodus forsteri. Taxonomy (NCBI): domain Eukaryota; kingdom Metazoa; phylum Chordata; order Ceratodontiformes; family Ceratodontidae; genus Neoceratodus; species Neoceratodus forsteri. The sequence continues at coordinate 226,896,547 of CM028132.1, read as the reverse complement.
AGCTGTCCCTCCTCTATCTTCAAATTGTGCCCCCTTGTTCTTGCACATCTGTTTTTCTAAAAGATGCCACCCTCTTGTAGTTTGTTAATTCCCTTGAGATACTTGAAAGTTTCTATCATGTCCCCCCTCTCCCTCTTTACGTCAAGGGTATACATATTAAGCTGCTTTAGTCTCTCCTCGTATGTCTTCTGGTGCAGACCCTGCACCATTTTGGTTGCCCTCCTCTGAACAGCCTCCACTCTGTCTTTGTCTTTGAGGAGATGGGGTCTCCAGAATTGCATGCAGTATTCCAGATGGGGTCTCACCAACTGTTTTACAGAGGGATAACAACTTCCTGTTTTCTACTGTTGATGCCTCTCTCTATGCATCCAAGTATCCCCCAGCCCTCCTTACTGCCTTCTGCCTTCTGCCTTCTCACATTGCTTGCCCACCTTTAGGTCATCTGATATAATTACTCCTAGGTCTCTTTTGATTTTTGTTGTTGTTATCATCTCACCCCCATTGTGTACTCTTCCCCTGGGTTTTACGTAAATAAACTCTTTATACGGCATTTCAGTGGACTTCAGCTATATTTTTTTTTTGGGGGGGGGTTCCTGGTTGTTCCTGTATCTCCATTGCTTCCTAGTGAAAACCATCTCCATATCGGTCTCAAAAGGGGGAATGGTGTCAGGGGTGGGGTATAACAGGCTGGGTAACTGGCTGTTCATTCTTCTTATCAGGAGGTTGTGTAGCCTGTTTCACATTTGAAGTTGGATTTACGGAAGCTGAGGGAGGATCAGCCAGGTGAGGATCTACTAGTTCCTGGGTCATATAGTATGCTGACTGTCTGAGGGAGTTCTGGACTATGGGAACTGTTGCTCCCATTGAATGGGCTGTGTTATCCATTGCCTCCTCAACTTGTCATGGTGTATGCTCTTCCACAGGTCTGAAACAGTGCACTATTACTGTCAGTCTTTGAGCTGATGCACTGGCTGGCTGGCTGGCTGACCCCTGAGTCTGTCCTTGCACAATCAGCTCTTCTTAATTCATCCCAACCTCTCAATTTTGAGAAGCCTAGGGCCCCGCCCAGGGCACTGCCTGTAGGAGTGCCCCTGTTCCTCACACAGGTTGTACTTAAAAGCACTAGTATGGCTAAAATGTGTGTGACCATGCTCCAGGCACCTATTGTATCTCACACGGAAAAGCTCCAGCACACACTACCTCTCAAAAATATAGTGAACACTTGGCTAAAGACATAGAAAAAACTTTATTTAGAAGCAATAAAACTGCATGCCTGACGCATTTTGGACAGGCTGTCCTTTTTCAAAGGCTAATGAAGAAAGCCAGAATCCATCATTAAATAACCATCAATCAGTGACACAATCATGACATCACAAACCATACTTCAAAACTATTGGTTCAATTAATAAACCTTATTATAAAACACCTATTGTGCATAAAATGTAATGCCTGTTGAGACTATACTATTAAAGTGGCTGTAGTGAATAAATATCAATTATAAAGGAAAAAAAGGAAGACAAGGAGGGGGCAGGGGTGTGTATAAGAAGGGAGGGAGGAGGGAAAAGGGGGGAAGAAAGAAAAAATGGTAAAAGCAATGGGGATAAAAACAAAAGGTGATTAAAGGAAAGAAGAGGAGGGAAAAAGAGAGGAGACAAAGAAATAAGAAGAGAAATAAGGAAAAGAAGGTACAATAAAGACAGTCAAAAACAATAAAATCCAAAGCTGCAGAGTTCATCCTTCTGTATCAAAAGAGTTGTTCTATCATAAAGGGTCAATGCTTCCTCAGAAAAAGTTTTAAATCAAAGCTGAAATTCAAGCCAGGATGTCTTGTAGCTCCCAAATTTATAATCCAAAAAGCCTATATTTTCTTTATTAATTCATCAAAGTTACCACCTCTAGGATGTGGACAAACCTTGTCTATGGCCATGTATTGGAACTCGTGTGGAATTTTCTTTCTTGCTGATAATGTGTATTGCAGTTGCACAGGTTATGTCTTGTCTTTCTATAACACGTAAGGGTTCACCTAGTTGGACTATAAAACTGTGAACAGTCTTTCCTATATAGAAAGAGACACAATTACAAGTCGCTAAATAGATGACTCCCAAAGTGTCACATGTAGTGAGCTGACATATCTGATACTTCTTGTGAGTATTTACACTACCAAACTCTTTGCCAGTCTCCACATGTGAAAAAAAACACATCCATGACAGCAACTGCATCCTGCAGAACCTCGTGTGAGCCATGTTTGTTTCTGTGGTTCCCTGTAGTGACTATGTGTGATCACATCACCCAAATTGCTAGCCCTTTTATATACCAAATGTGGGCACATTGTAGAAATATTTGCCAAGACAGGGTCTGCTGACAAAATATTGTCTAATGTTCTTTTATTATAGCTTCAATTCCCTTTATATTTGCTGAAAAGGAAGTGATATAATTAAATTCAACCTCTTCATTAATGACTGTCTCTCTCTGACCCAGAAGAGAAACTCTGGTCTGTTTATCTGCATAGTTTTTACCTTCTAGTATATTCTTGTCACTATAACCACATTGTAGTAATCTACCACTAAGATCTGCAGCCCGCTTTTCATACACTTCTTCTTGAGTGCAATTCCATTTTGTTCTTATGAACTGGCCTTTTGGTATGTTCCTAACAATGTGGTTTGGATGGCAGCTATCTGCTTTAAGCAGTGTATTCCTGCCATATTCTTTCTGAACAAATTAGACTCTATTCTATTACAAGAATTCCTACTTAAAGTGACATCTAGAAAGTTGACCCAATCAAAACTAAAGGAATAACTACATTTCAGATTCTTGTTGGTACTGTGTAAGTAACTAATGAATAGTTCCAGATCTGCCTTGTTTCCCTTCCACAGCAGGATTATATTGTCAAAATAATACTTCCAACAAAGAATCCAGCTGTGGAAGGGATTACTGTAAGAGTCCAGGACACATTTTTCCTTCCACTCCCCAACATAAAGGTTTGCAATCGAGGGGGCACAAGTGGTCCCCATCATGTACCCATTATTTGTTTGTACAAATCTTTATTAAATGTAAATACATCATCCCTGGATCCCCACTCAGAAATAACTCAGGCCACTGCTTGTTAACTTTGTATACTCACTGGCAATATTTATTTATAAAAGGCACACTTTTATTCATACATTTATATCCCAGTTTATTTCTAACAATTCCATATTTACAACTTGGACATAACAGTCCCATATCACTTCTAGGACATAACAGTCCCGTCTTCCCTCTCATGTGGTTCTTCTTCTTGTTCTCCTCCTCTTTCGCCTTTGCTTCTCAGGGTCTAAACACCATGATCCGCCCACCCCCTTTCCATCACCATAACTGGGTACCACACTTACCCGAACCACTCCTTCCCCACTAGTTGTGGACATGGCGATTCACCCCCTAGTTCTATATCCCTCCCCCCTCCTTAGTTACTCCCATGCCTGGGTTCTTTTGTCCACAGCCCATGGTGCCTACCTCCCCCCATACCTGCCCCCTTTTCCTCTTGCTCCCATCCCTTCATTTCCTCCTTCAAACCACTCTCCCTTGTCTTGAATACCTGCTGGTGGGCTCCACCTAGCCTCCCAGACCCTGGCCGCCCTTCTGCATCCCCACCTGGCCCATGCTGGGCCCTATTAGAGGCACTTTCATCTTGTGCCTCTGCCTTACCAGTGCCTATTCCATGTTCCCCCTCCTCTTTCTTGCAGGGAGGGTGAGTGGGGAAATTTACAGCAAGAAAGAGGGCTAATTGAGGATTACATGCCTTTAAATAACCCCTAAGGACCCCTCATCAGGACCTCTACAAGCCCCTCCCCTTGGCCAATAGCCAGTAATCTCTGACCTGGTCGTATGACCCTTTTGTGAGGTCATAGCCCCTTCCCCATCCTGCCGACCCCCTCCCTCTCCCCCTTCCCCTTTCAGCATTCATTTCTGGCTGGCTCCCAGGACAACCTGGCCTGCTCTTAAATGGCAAACCTCATTATCCCTGGATCCCCACCCAGAAATAACTCAGGCTACTGCTTGTTAACCTTGGATGCTCACTGGCAATATTTATTTATTAAAGGCACAATTTTATTCATACATTTACATCCCAGTTTATTTCTAACAATTCCATATTTACAACTTGGACATAACAGTCCCATATCACTTCTAGGACATAACAGTCCCATCTTCCCTCTCATGCAGTTCTTCTTCTTGTTCTACTCCTCTTTCGCCATTGCTTCTCGGGGTCAAGACACTGTGATACAGCCCTCTCTTTCCATCACCATAACTGGGTATCACACTTACCTGGACATGGTGATCCACCCCGTAGTTCTATATCCCTCCCCCTCCCTTATTACTCCCACGCCTGGGTTCTTTTGTCCCCAGCCTGTGATACCTACCTCCCTTCCCCTCTACCTGCCCCCTCTTTCCCTCTTGCTCCCAACCCTTCCACTGACCCATCTCCAGCTTGCAATCGAAGATGGGGCTCCCACCATGTGGGTTAACCCCACAGACTTTTCTTGTTAATTTCCCTGACTAAGTCCCCAAAGGGGCTGAGGAACAGGCCAATGCTGAACTTAGCCAGGTGAACCACGTCCACCCAGTACACCACCTCCTGCTCATATGAGATGTCCTTATGCTGAATGTGAGCCCCCTCATCTCAATCACTGTCCTGGCCACTTTCCTGTTCAAGCATTTATGTGCCAGCTCTACCACTTTTGGCCCCTTCTCTTCCCTCCACACCCCCTGGGAGGTGATCTCTGACCAACCGATCACCACCCTGGGCCACCAGCTCTTTACCTTCTCCAAATCTGCAAATGTGTCCTTCATCAGAGACCCCGAAGGCAGTGTCTCCAAGTCATTGCCCCCAAATGCACAACAATGCAGTCTGGTCTGCCCCAATGCACCCACAGCTCCTCTAGCAGGGGTAGCAATTGTGACCACCTCATGCCTCTCAGGCCCCTCCATCATACTGTGGTGTGCTCTACTCCTGGGCGCATCTGTGTCCCTATCCTCATGGTGGCTGCAAACCTCTCTGCCCAGTATATGAACGAGTGCCCCACGATCCACACTTGCCTCTTGGAACCTGCTTCAGGGAGAGAAAAGGGACACCCATTAGCCATCATCAGCACCTCACATATCTCTTGTAACAGTTTGACATCCATTTTCCCTACACTTGACCTCAGTTTCCCCCCATCCCGTGACAGCGCCCATTACGCCCATTCCAGAAGGAATGCAGGGCGAACTCACTGAGGTTCTCCCCTGCAAATGCCACTGCCTTTTCTAGCATCACCCCCACCAGAAATCCCATCACTGGGGATCTGTCCCCATTCACCAGCCAAGCCCTACTTAGGTGGTCCCACACTCTACTATACTCCATCAGGGTCTGCACCACACATACTCCCCCATCTGCCTGTCTGCGTATCTCCACGGTGGTACCACCACCCCACTGGTCCATTTTGGACCTCTGGAACTGGCTGACCACCTTATCTGCCTTCACCCACACATTGTTCTCTTGCAGGCCTGGAGCAGTCACCCTCTTGTGGGGTGCCATCCTTTCCCCAACCCAAAAAGCTCCTCTTGCCATGACTGCAGATATGGCCCAGAACAGACAGGCCTCATTCACTGAATAACAGACTTGGTCCAATGCCCTTACCACCTTCATAAGTAGGGGGGACCTTATGGGTCTCCTCCTATCCTGCCTCCTGCCTTGCCCCCACTGCTACCCCATGACCATCTACCTGATGGCCCGGCTGCCTGCTGCATCCAACCACCCCCGATCCTGGCAAGTCCAGCTGATCCCCACCAGCTGTACCACCATGGTAGTGTGGGCCACCCCTCCTTCCCTTTTTTCCACCACCTACCACATGACTTGCTCCTCCTGTACTGGCTCCCCTGTTCCCCAACCCATCCTGGACTGAAATGCCTGGAAGATTTCCCAAGCCTCTTTGTAGGCCTTCAAGGTGTTGGCTGCCAACGAACCTCTGTACAAAGCCCTGGCTTTTTTCCTACAATCTCCCACATCCTATCCAGAACTCCGGTCTGGGTAGGTGCGGCCTAAGGTGCCAACTCTTGGAACTGGCATATCTGCAAATGAGAAAGACAGTCAGCCAACTCATTCTGTATCCCCTCAATGTGCTGTGCCTTGAAAGACAAGTTCAAACGCAACCCCAACAACACCAAACTCCTCAGCACCCAGCCCACTGATTCCATATGGCCACTCTGCCTGTTGATCACCTCCACTATCCCTTTGTTATCACACCAGAAGGAGATGCGCCACCCTGCCATCCATTCTCCCCAGAGATCCAAAGCCACCCATATGGGGAAGAGCTCAAGAAACATATCATTGGTCCACCCCCATTCTTTCCATTTGGCTAGACATGCCTCCGAGATCCAGTCCCCTTGAAAGTGAGCCCCCAACCTGAAACCTGCAGCCATGTCCGTATACAGCTCGAAGTCCATATTGCAGGCCTACTCCTCCTGCCAGAACGTCACCCCATTATATGATTCAAGGAAAAAAAAAAAACTTGGAGGTCCTCCCACATACCTTTACTGATGTCTACTCAGTGATGGGACTACTTGGCCCTGCCTGTGACCCTCCCCAACCTTCTTGTAAAGGCCCTGCCTGGGCTTATGGCCTTGCAGGCAAAATTAAGGTGCTCCAGCAGCTGCTGTCCTTGTACCAGCAACACCCTCTCCCCCATTAGCACCAGCAGCCCCTTCAAACAGGAGACTTTGTCCCCTAGCAGGTGAAAACACTTCTGCTTAGTATCTACTTCTATCCTCAGGAACTCCAACCTGTGGGCCTGGCCCTCCATCTTACCCACTGCCAGGGGGATCCCTATGACACTGCACGTGTTCTCGAAGTCCACTGACATCTTCTGGGTTTCTGCCTAGCTGTCCCCTATCAACAGGAAATCATCCAAGTAATAGACCACCCTCCTGTGCCCGTAGATGGACCCAAACACCCACTGTACCTATGAACAGAACTCCTTGAACGTTGGGCATACCACGGAGCACCACATGGGCATAGCCTTGTCAAAATACAAACTTCCCTCGAATTGGAAACCTAATAGGTCCCAGTCCACTGGGCAGACTGGTAACAGCCAGAAAGAGGACTCAGTATCCATCTTTGCCAGCCATGCCCCCTCGGCTGCCCATATCAGTTCCACCACCTGATCCAGTGATGCATAAGAGACCATGTTCAGTGCCTCCGGGATCCCTGTGTTCACCAACCCTCCTTCTGGGTAGGACAGGTGATGTATGAGCCAGATACCTCTGCTTGCTTCTTAGGTACCACCTTCAGAACTGCCAGCAGGGGGGTTCATCCAGTGGCCCCTCTACCCTCCCCACCCAGACTTACATCCCAATCTTACCCCGAACTATGTCCTCTTTCCCTTTTACTGAACCCACATTCTTAGCCTGCATTCCTACCCGTGACTCTTTGAACCCCAGTGGAAAACCCTCCTTAAAACCCATCCTCAGCAGGTACGCCCCTCTCTTGTTAGGGTAACCCTCTGTCCAGGCCTCCACCACCCCCAGTTTGATTGGGATACAGGCCATGGCATAGCCCCACCGCCTGTCACCTGATTCCTGTCCTCAATCCAGCTGTATTTGGAGGTGTATTCCCCTCTCCCAGGGCCCACCCAGCCACTCCCGGCTCCCCTCCAGCCACCACAAAAGGGCTGCTCCTGTAGCTGTCCACTGGCCTGCCCACCTTGTCACCCCCTTGCCTGCAAGCCATCACCGAATGCGATGTCCCGCTTCACGAGCATGCATGCCAAAACTTGCAACTAGGCCATGTGCATGAAGCCCTGTTATAAGTCCAGCACGCTTTGGCCCTAGGGCTGGGGCTACTCATTTACCATGGTCTGCCATGTGCCCCCCCATTGAACCCAACAGCATCCTGACCCACAACTTGGCATGTCCCACCTCAGGTCAACTTTCATCACCATTTTCCTTCAGAGTGCCTCATCGTATTTCAGCCACCCAAAACCCAGCTTAGCCCAATACACATCCCGGATAATTGCCATGTACATCAGTAGTGGGATCGCCAGGTCTGGCTATTTCTCCAGGACCAGCGCACTGTAAATTAGGAAACCCGCTTGCCACACATCTATACTCTTCCTCTTAAACTGGGCTTCCTCTGCCTTGTGCCCTACCACTGCCAGTGCCACTGCCATCTCTGACTTGCCCACCAACCCTCTTTGTTCATACTTTCTGGTAGTTTCCTCATCTACCAAACCAAACATATATCCACATACTCACCCTTCCATATTTTTTCCTTTATCGAGGCTGGGACATGGTCACCCAGCGTGAAGTCAGGCGGCCCCTTGTACAGCTTCTGCACCCCACCTGTGGTGCCTGCACCCTCTTTCTCTGGCTTGCCCCCATCCTTAATGGCTTTCAAAGCTGGATCCAACTTTGAAATCCAATTTTCCCTCATGTCCCCTAACAATCCTTCAATGTACTTTTTTTAAATCTGCCTCATTATTCATATCCACGTCGTCCTTACCCCCATCCAGTAGAGGCTCCGCCGGGACTGGAGTGGGCTTGACACCCACCCCAGGTGCTGCAGGTGGGCTGGGGACCACCCACTTTGGTCTCTTGTTCCTCTTTCCGGCACCAGCCCTCTTGTCTCACTCTTTCCTTTTTTTCTGGGCCTCCTCCTCTGCCTTCCTCTTCTATGCAGCCTCCACCAACTCTGTCATCTGTGCCATCAGCTTCATTGCCTCCGCCAAAATGGTTGCGCTTGACACTGGGGCTCTCTTGAATGTCGTTCTGTCTTATGGGCCTAGGCTGCACAACAAAATCACATGATCATACCGCAATCACCGGCTGCCATCACCATAATCCGGACCCCCTGGGTACAGTGCTCATCCAGACCCCAAGTTCCCCCCCTGGGACCTCAGTACCCACCCTCCCCCATGTGAAGCAGCCTGCACAATATGGCTACCTGCCCTTGTGCCCCCAGAGGAGTCCAAAGAGCCAGTGCCCCATTGGTTGCCACCAACCAGAGGGAGAGCCTGCCCCTGCTGCCTGGCCCTGTGGCACCCCCAGCATTGCTGCTCTCCTGGTGCCCCTTAGTCCTTATGGCCTTCACCAACTTGCTGAGCACCCCCCGCCCCATTGGGAGGTCACCCATGTGGTAGACCTCTCCAAGACCCTTGCCTGCCTCCCAGCCTCTGGGCCCTTCTGGAAAAAACAACCAATGTTGCCTCTGATACCACCGCTCACCCCCATTTGTGGCAGGCCCACATCATGTGTCTCTCTAAGGAAGCACTCACTTGCCCCTCCAGACCAAACCAGGTGGCCTCGCCACGTGGTAGGCCTTACCAGCCCCTGGCTCGCCCACCAGGGCCTACTGGCCAAAAACCCCCTAGCTGCCACACTGCTGCTGCTTCATAGCATCACATCCTGATGGGAATGCCATGCGGCTGGTCGCACTGCCCAATGGTCTGCCCGAAACAGCCACAATTCACTGCCACCCTGGAGGCCCTCACCCGATGCCCCCCTGTCCAGGAGCATTGTCCTGCCCACATCTCCTGTGTAGCGCTATTCAGCCCAAAACTTTCACCCCCAGAAACTGCTGGAGGCGCATCCCCTGCCCCTGAAAACATGGCGGCCACACCACGTAGCCTCTCCCATGATCCCAATTCAGGCCAGTCCTCCTCACATTGTTCAGGCCCCTCTTATAGGCCCACTCCACTCCAGAGTTACCCACATTGTTGCCCAACCCCGGTGCAACCCTCGCACCATTCCACCACTCATCAGTCACTGGGCTCCTGTCCTGGCCATGAACCACAATGCTCTAAGTGACTGCACTGCGTGGGAGGCTCCTTCACCCCTGAGGGCCTGTCCCCGGCTCCATACCCATGCTAGCCCCCCCTGCGTGGTGTAGGCCAGGATCATGCTGCAAAAAACACCACTGCTGGCAACCACGGCTTCCCCACACCCATCCTAAGTAACAGCACATAAACATTAGTGCAAACCCCATCACATACATTACCAGCACACATATTCAATTACTCGATCTCTTGGTTCATAAACAAAATATTAGAATAGCCTAATAAAATGCCATTAAAACATTTAGGCACACGTAAAATAACAGGGAGAACTAGTGTGTGGGGGGGGTTGGGGCATTTTGAGCAAAAGGACAGAAACAAAATATAAAATGAACGCGATAATGAGCCTTGTTCTGTGTCCCTGGCTTCCAACCAGGGCTTCTCCGACTCATGCCCCCGACAACAAAGGCCTCGGCCTGCAAACCTTCCCCAGGCCTTCCCACAGCCTTCCCACTGCTATGAAAGTGGACCCACCACGCTGCAGCCACCCATCAAGAAAACGCTCACTCTATCCCAGCGAGCGATCACCTTTTTCTCATCATTTTCTTTTTTCTTTTTTTTTTGTTGTGCGCACCAAAACCCAATCCCAGCCACACTCACCATACCAAGGCCCAGCAGCAAGTCACCTCACTTGCCCCACCATCCTACTCCTACCACACAAAGCATCAGCCTGCTTACTGACCCCATCTTGCGGGCTTTTCAGATCCCCATACCAATGCCACCTAGCACAAACCGCCTCGTTACCATTGACAAACAAGGCCCCCACCACTGGGCACACCAAACCACAATCACTGCCCAGCCATCAATTCTCTGCATTCCAAATTAACACAGCTTGGTTTAAAAAGGAGAAGCCTGCCCATTGCCATGCAGCTAGTGGCCAAACCTGCCTTGAAGCCTTTTACAACAGCATCACCTATGATACCTGCATCTCTGCTTTCAGAAATAACCACAGCCTGTGTCAAGCTTAACCTTCAATTTAAACAGTTCACACAGCATCCCTTACTACAAAATGCATCTCAGCACAGGGGCTAGTGCCCTCCAGTCCTTCAATGCCATACCTTGATATTGCCAACGATGTGCTGTATATCCAAATAAATTGAAATTTACATCAAGAAAGAGGGCTAATTGAGGGTTACATGCCCTTAAATAGCCCCTAAGGACCCCGATCAGGACCCCTACTGGGCCCTCACCTTGGCCAATAGCCGGCGTGCTCTGACTGGTCATGTGACCCCTTTGTGAGGTCATAGCCCTCCCTCTGTCCTGCCAACCCCCCTCCATCTCCCCCCTCCCTTTTCAGCATTCATTTCTGGCTGGCTCCCAGGACAAGCTGGCCTGCCCTTTAATGGCAAGCCTCATTATCTTTTAAAACAAACTCAAGCATTCATACTAAAAAGTCTGTTGAAGGTTTCACAGTGGGTTCCCATCTGTTCAGGAAGGATGCAGCTGTGTCAAGGGCACCCTCATGTGGGACATTGGTATGTAGCACCTCTATGTCCATTGTAACAAAGGCAGTCTCAGTGTTGATTTCCATATTTTCAAAGATGTTTAGAACATGTCTGTTATCCTGAAGGAATGTAGGTAATGTGTCAACCCTCTCAGGGTCTCACACAGAGCTCTGGTCATTCTTTGCACCACACTTAAGGCAGGTTCAGGGGCTATCTTGGGTAAAAACCCATACCCCTATCCCTGCCCAGAAAGAAACTTCCCAGAAAGTGGAACACACCACTAATGGTTTGCCAGAGTTTCACCCTGAATTTCCATCTCTTTGTCCACACCTACTCATTGTCAATGATTTGACTAGGCTGGTCTAAAACCTCACATCTCTGGTGGAGCATATATCTGACATGTTTATGACCTCAGTTTGAAATAGAACAGCTGTGGTCTTAACCACAGATTTTGATGGAGATGGCAATAAAGGGAAACCAAAATGCTGAGTTTTTCAGCTTATCATATGTAATCCAAAAATGCTCTGAAGTTTTTATAGCTTCAAAGCAGACATCAAAGGTGGTCTCCTCCGACACATGGCTCACAGCATACAATTTAGAAGCAAAGAACCTCATAGAGTCCTTTAGTAAATTACACATATCATAGACTCTGTCTTAGGGTCATTCCAGGCTACCTTTATAGTGTAATCTTTTAATGATTCACCATTGTGATAACTTCCTCTGAGCTGCAAATATTTCAGTCATCCAAAATCACCTCCCTGATACCCCAGGGCTGGTATTGTCCTGTTGCACTAGCATGTGGGGAATTTCCCCAGTGTTCAGATCAAAATTCCCCCATTCACTAAAAACACCAACAACAGTATAACATGATTCAAAAATGTCAGTTTACATCTGTGTACCTCCCCTCCCAGGGTGAGCAGCGGTGGATCTAGGGGAGTGAATGGGATGGCCACACCCCCTATTGAAACTTATTTGCTTGCTGCTGCATTTCTGTTTGTTGAAGATGTCTAATATATTGATTGTAAGAAAATATACATTAAAAACTGTAGATTACATTTGTGTTTTCAGTCAAAAATGTTATGGAAAAGGTAATAACAGACAATATAATGAATTAAAAAAATGTAAAAAAAATTGCATATCAAGTATGCAAACCACCCCAGCATTCCCATTGTAAAATCCTGGGTTCAACACTGGGGGCAAGGCTGAAAATAGTAAGAATTGCCTAGTCCTCCTTTCCTGGTAAACAAAATCTAAATAAATAAAAATGTAATATCAAATATTGTTGCCAGCATCCAGACTACAGTACAGAAGAAAGAAAATTGCCATGGGATCTTTAACATGCACCTAAACAGTCACCAAAACAGGCAGATGAGACCTTATTTAACAACTCATCTGAAAGACAGCACCTCAGGAGAGCAGCACCACCCTCGTGCTGCACTACAGAGTCAGTGTTGCTATTTTCCCAAAGTTCCTGGTGTGGGGGTAGAACCCACAAATTTCCAATCTTCCAGCCTCAGAGGTAAGCATGCAACAACCTCTTGAGTCACTGACACTGCAAACTACTCATTAACCCCCCCCCCGGAATGCAGCTGTTGCTGTGAATCCACACCATGGGATTCAATGACTGGTTGAAAAACTGGTGCAGAGCTCTGGGATTTGGCTTCATTGGGGACTGGGTCTCCATCTGGAGGAATGCAGGCCTATACAGGTGTGATGGTCTGCATCTATCCAGGAGGGGATCCAGGATCCTAGGTGATAGGTTTAACAGCTTCATTGGCAAGCATTTAAACTAGCCAAGGGGGAGGCACTGAAAAGGAGGAGGGAAATCCTAGCCCCCCCCCAAAAAATCAGGTAGTTAGTGAGGTAAACATCAATATAGAGCAGTCAATAAGGAGAAGGGCAGGGGTAAATGGAGAAACAGACAAAAGCAGTAAGGACAGGGATGGGGCAAAAAGAAATAAAGCCATAAAAAAATGGAGGGTAATGAGTACCAATGCCCATAGTCTAGGTAAAAAGGTCCCCAAAATGGTGGACTTGATGGAAGAGGGATGCCTGGATATCGTGGCAGTCACAGAAACATGGTACATAGAGAACCATGACTGGGATGTCAACATACCAGGGTACACAATCTACAGGAGGGACAGGGAGGGAAGAAGAGGAAGAGGAATAGTGCTCTCTATGTAAGGGAAGGGATAAAAGTAACAGAACTAAAGGGTAAACAGGGAGGAGAGGAGGCACTGTGGGTCACCCTGGAGACTGGAAATGGCACCACAATCTGTACAGGGGTTGTATACAGACCCCTGTCTTGGGGGAGGAAATGGACAAGGAAATGACAGAAGGCATTCTTGGGATGACAGAGAAAGGGGAGATATTGCTGATGGGGGACCTGAATATACCAGATGTTAACTGGAGCACCTTTTCTGCAGCCACATCCCAGAGCAGGGCCATTCTCGATGCCCTACAGGTGGCATACCTCAGACAGCTAGTTTTGGAACCCACTTGGGAGGGAGCAATCTTAGACCTGGATACTCTCAAATGAGGATGGAGAGAGGATCTCCAGTCTTGCAGTTGGTAGCCATCTGGGAACAAGTGACCACCAAACAGTGCGGTTCATGATAAACTTAGCTATAGAGTCAAGCCATACAAAAGTGAAAGTACTGGACTTCAGGAGGACTGATTTTGTCAAAATGGGTGAGAGCCTCAGAAAAGCACTAGCAAACAGGCAAGAAGGTGGGGTGGAGCAACAATGGGGAAACTTCAAAACTGCCATCACAGAGGCAACAAGCCTTTGTGTTAAGCAAATAAACAAATTAAAATGAAAGAAAAAAACACTATGGTTCTCAAATGTGGGAGGAAGGTAAGGGAGAAAAAAGTAGCATTCAGGAAGTATAAGGAAACACAGAAGGAGCAGGACAGAGAATTGTACCAGTTAAAGCAGAAGGAAGAGGGGAAGGCAGTCAGAATAGCAAAGGCCCAAACCGAGGAATAGATAGCCAACTCAGTTAAGAAGGGGGATAAAACCTTTTATAGGTAAATTAGGGAGCAAAGAAAGACTAAAGCAGGGATACTGAAGCTGAATAAAGAGGAAGGTGGTTGGGCAGAGAGCGACAGTGAAAAAACAGGGACACTGAATGAATACTTCAGCTCAGTATTCACAATGGAAAAGCCGGGAGAGATACCTAATCCAGTCAATAGAAGCACTCTGGATAGGGGGGTTGATAATAGTCCTTTCACAGAAGAAAGAGTTCTGAAAGAACTCTTAAAACTGAAGGCGGATAAAGCAACGGGGCCTGATGGGATTCACCCCAGAATTCAAAAAGAACTAAGGGAAGAACTAGTAACACTACTGACTATCCTTTTTAATAAATCATGGGAGGATGGTGTGGTACCTGAGGACTGGAGGAGGGTGGATGTGATTTCCCTTCACAAAAGTGGGAGCAAGACAGAGGCAGGACACTACAGACCTGTAAGTTTGACATCAATGGTAGGGAAAATGATGGAATCACTTCTGAAGGAAAGAATTGTTGAGTACCTAGAGGCCAGTGGGGCACAGGACCCAAGGCAGCATGGATTCACAGCAGAAAGGTCACATCAGACAAATCTAATTGATTTCTTTGACTGGGTGACCAAAGTAGTAGACCAGGGAAGGGCTGTGGACATGGCCTACCTAGACTTTAGCAAGACATTTGACAAAGTTTCACACAAAAGATTAATAAACAAAATAGCCAGCCTGGGAGTGGGTCCCAGGGTGGTAGCCTGGGTAAAACACTGGCTGGACAACAGGACACAGTGGGTAACAGTAAATGGAGTCCATGGTGAAGAAAGGGGGGTTACCAGTGTGGTACTGCAGGGTTCAGTGCTGGGGCCAGTTCTTTTTCATGTCTTTGTAAGTGACATTGCAGAGGGACTGGAAGGGAAAGTATGTCTCTTTGCAGATGACACAAAGATCTGCAATGGGGTTGATATGCAGGGAGGGATGGAAAGGATGAAAAGGGACTTGGCAAGGTTGGAGGAATGGTCAAATGTATGACAGCTTAGATTCAACACAAAGAAGTGCAAAGTAATGCACCTGGGTAAACAAAAACCCAGGGAAAGAATACACAATGAGGGGTGAGATACTGACAACAACAAAAATGGAAAGGGACCTGGGGTTAATCATATCAGATGACCTAAAGGTGGGCCAGCAATGTGAGAAGGCAGTAAGCAGGGCAGGGGGGATACTGGGATGCATAGGGAGAGGCATCACCAGTAGAAAACAAGAAGTTGTTGGCCCTCTGTACAGACAGTTGGTAAGACCACATCTGGAGTACTGTGTGCAGTTCTGGAGATCACATCTCCGCAAAGACATAGAAAGGGTGGAGGCTGTCCAGAGGAGGGCAACCAAAATGGTGCAACGTCTGCACCAGAAGACATATGAAGAAAGACTAAAGGAGATTAAGATGTATAGCCTCGAGGAAAGGAGGGAGATGGGGGACATGATAGAAACTTTCAAATACCTCAAGGGAATGAACAGAATCCAAGAGGGTAGCATCTTTCAGAAAAAGAGATGTGCAAGAACAAGGGGCACAATTTGAAGATGGGGGGGGGGACGGCTCAGAGGTAATGTGAGAAAGTATTTCTTCACACAGAGTGTTGTAGATGCATGGAACTGCCTTCCTGAGGAGGTTGTAAAGTCAAAAACAGTGGGGGAATTCAAGAATGCATGGGGCAGACATAAGGCAATTCTAGTGGTGGGTAGGAGGAAGTAGGCTGTTGGTTAACTAGGATCTGCAACATATCCTTTAGGTAGGGAAATGGGCAGACTAGGTGTGCCAAGCGGTCCTTATCTGCCATCAAATTCTATGTTTCTATGTTTAATGGAAAACTGAGTTGCATCTTTGATGCAACAGTTTTAACAAGGCTTGGTGTTGGATCCAACCACACTTATGCAACTCACAGAGAAATGGTAAAGCAACTGATTGTCATCACTGTTTAATGTGAATTGTACTGTATTTCACAGTAGGGGAATTTCCCCTGGATCCTGTCCAATATTTTCTCATCACTAAAAATACCACCAAGAGCTCAACTTGATTCAATATGTTAGTTTGCATCTATATCGCTATTTCAAAAACATTATATTAATGTTGATGCACAGGTGGGTAAGTGCTGATAAATAAGGCAATGTGAGTAGTCTATTATTTGAAAACTTAAAAAAATGCAGGTTCAGCTTACTGGTGTAGCAGTTAAATGTGAATTGTACTATAGGCCAGGGGATGCTGGGCATGATCAGCCTGATTGCAGATTTGATATGAAGCTGTGTAAGAGGGTCGACACCTACTGTCAGAGAGTGTTTGGAGATATGAAAAGAGACCGGAGTACACTAAAACAATGGTTGGGGATCTGGCAGCTCACGTTCAATGCCATAAAGTACAATATTATGCATTTCACTCCTGGAGGAGTGGAGAAAATGAGAACAGATCTGGAAAAGTTGGAAGAACATTTAAGGGCTTGGCAGCTGTGTTTTAATGCAAAGAAGTGCAAAACAATGCACGTGGGGCATAAGAACCCAGAGGCAACATACCAACTGGGAGGAGAGGTAGTAACAGTTGCAAAGCAGTATTGCTATCTGGAGGTGATCATTTCTGATGACCTGAAGGTAGCGAAGCCATGTGACAAAGAAGTGGCGAAGGCTGGAAGGATGCTGGGTTGCATAGAAAGGAGACTCAATAACGGAAGGAAGGAGTTAATAATACCCCTATACAGATCACTGGTTAGGCCACACATCAAGTACTGTGTACAGTTCTGGAGGCCCCACCTTTGTAAAGACATAGAAAGGGTGGAGGACGTATAAAGGAGGGCAACCAAAATGGTGCATGGCCTGCATCAAAAGCACTATATGGTAAGATTCAAGGAACATAACATGTACTCCCTGGAGTAAAGGAGTGAAAGGGGGGGATACGCCAGAAACATTCAAACACCTGACAGGCAAAAACAAGGAACAGGAGAGAAGCATTTTCCACAGAAAAAGATGCTCAAGGATAAGGGGTCATGCTATGAAGTTAGAACAGCAGAGGCTCAGAGGAAATGTGAGGAAATACTTCTTCATGGAGAGAGTGGTGGATGCATGGAACAATTTACCAGTGGAGGAAGTGGGGGTGGAAGTGGTGACAGAATTGAAGAATGCATGGGATAGATACAGAGGGACCTTAGTGGGGAAGATCAGAGACCACGTAGGGTCTGCAGGGACACTATAGATAGGGAAAATAGGGCAGACTAGGTGGGTCATCAGGATCTTATCTGCTGACAGATTCTATGTTCCATGTTTCAGCATGAACAATGCAAGATCCGAGTACTGGCTTAGATGTATCAGAATAGCTTCAAGAGCAAAGGCAAAAGTGTTCATAACAGATAGCCTACAAGTCACAGCACAGTGCAATAAGGCATTTTTTAAGGCTAACATAATGCCTGGATACACAGGGAGAGGGTTTTCCAGCAGGACCGAGAGAGTAATAATGTCTCTGTACAGATCATTGGTGTGAAAACTCTTGAAGTACAGTGCACAGTTTCCAAACACACATCTAAAGAAGAACAGTGACAGGCTTGAGTCTGTGCAGCACAGAATACCTAATATGATTCAGAGTAGGCAGGGGAAATCGTATGAGAAATAGTTTGAAATCCTGAATATGTATTCACTGGAGATTAGAAGAGAATGGGATAACATGATAAAAAAAGTTCACATTTTCTCAGGGAAATAGAGTTGACAGCCAGCAGCATTTCAAGCATTGTGAGTGGTGTGTGACAATGGTGCATGGGTATAAGTTGATGGGAGGCAGGATCCAGAAGAGCCTTAGGAATTATTTCTTTACAGAAATGATGGTGTACAAGTGGCACAGTTTATCTAGGAAGGTGATAGAGATGGGGACTGTGGTGGGGTTCAAGAGGGGTAGGACAGGTATACGTGGCTGATAAGATATGAAAGTAATGGTGGGAGGGGACATGAGTTAAGCACCACTAGGGGAAACAGCAGTGCAAACATAAAACAAGGCTACTGGGCTGAATTTGGAGGAATATAGCATGCAGTATAGACTCTGATCTTTTTATTCTGCCTGTAACATTTCTCTGTTTCTATTTCTTAAAAAAAAGGGGGGGCTGTTAAAAAATTATGTATGGAAAAAACACAAACTGCGCATGTGCACATGTATGTTTTCCACCTCATTTAAATTTTACAGTACTCATCTACTTCTCACCAAAGTTTCTCTAATGTGTACATTATACAACCATCTCTTAGCACCACACAGTGTATCAACTTTTAAATCCCACCTAAAATGATTTTTCAGGGTTGTACCCAGAACAATTTGGGGTGGGACTTAAAAGTTGCCATTTATGTAGTCATGGGCAAGAGTGATAACTTGCTGAATAAAGGACAACCGAAAATAGGCAGTGCCTTTGTCTAGTGCACCTACCGGGTTAACAAAAACAAAATTAAAATAAATAAATAACCTAAGCCAGCAATTTGGTGGGGTCAATTAGAGTAAATCACAAATGCTTCCATGGTGGGCTTCAAGAGGGGGTAGGGCAGGCATATGGGTCTGATCCCATAATCAAGTACAGGGCATATGGGTAGACTGGATGGGCCTAGCGGTCCTCATCTGCTGACAATTTCTGTTTCTATGTAATCCTCGAATAAGGGATGCTGAGTTAAGGTATGGTAGTGTTTACCTTTATTTTGGAGATTTATATCCATTTTGTTATATTTGAAAACTGCACTGAAATGTAAACAAAACCTCCAAAGAGCCCAGCAGTCAAGCTGCCACTTGGCTAACAAAATAGTGCGTAACAATGGTGTGTAAAAAGAAATTCATAAGAAGGCAGTAGTATATCTTTTATTTGTTATATTTACTGATGCAGGGACTGCAACTGCTGTAATCCTTGCTGCCTCTTACTCAGTCCCTGTCCTACACATACACACACGCACACACACACACACACACACACACTATCTCTCCCTCTCCTTCTTGCTCTTGCTTTCCCTCCCTCTGCAATATGAACATTTTGTTTTTGTTTTTCATTTACTTACTGTGTAAATTTCACAATTGTGCTTAACTAGTGTTACTAGTGCTAGGCAATCAGGCATGGCACCGTTTCTGCTTGCACTCACTAAGTGAGTTCCTACTCGAACACCAGATCAACCAGATAAAACTTGAAAAATGTAAAAGTAGGATCAATCAGATAAATATTAAATTAAAAATAATTGGAGAGACTTAAGAGTCTCGTACCAGCTGCTAGTTGCTAAATGACAAACAGAACCACCATGTTAACAGAAACACACAGGCCCCATGGGGTGACGCATAGTGCTTCCCACCCACCCCTCCACCCATCCACCCATCTGTGGTATCACTAACTTTGTGGTACTAGAAAAAAAATCAGCTCATTTTCTCTCCCTCCTCCATTAGCAGGTGCTAGTTGATCTGCTCCTTCCCCCAGCCCCCACCCACTCTTGGTTCCTTCCAGCTTAGACCTGCCATACATACCACTGTCTCTCTATTCCATTGGTAATTGCTGCTCTCGTAATTCCTTCCATGTGGCCCAAACTACCCATAGAACAAACAGGATATGAGCGTCAGCATGTGTTACGCGTGTTGTGAGAGATGAGAGGTGTTAAAGAACTAGGTAAGATCTAAAACTGCATAGCTTATTGTGAGGTATTAAGTCGATTCATACTAAACGAAGAGGGAAATATGGACTTTAATACTTTATTTGTGGGAAAACAGGGGTCTCAGTGTGTATCATGTGAAATGGATTTGTTCTCTGACATACCTATCCTTGAAAATCCATTCATTTTCTTAAAATGTAGACAAAATGCCCACATGCTTGCAGAAATAACAACATTTGGGACCCGTCTACAGGCCCTTGAATTTAGTCAAAAAATCATGGTGTCTAGAATTAACGAAAGAGATTGTGGAGAATCATTGGTACCAATTAGGACCAACGATGAAGGTGTCCACAACCAACTCAGTAAGCATCCAAGTACATTCACTCTTCACCAAACCATAAATCAACAAGATAGGGGGAACCCAGAGAGTAGTGTAACTTTGCTACACAGTAAAACTCCAACCAAAGAGAGAGAGAAACACATTGGAGGAATTTGATGATACAAGTGATGAAAACTGGTACACAGTTCAGGGTACAAGACACACAAAAAAAAAAAAAAGGAAGAAAGGCAGAAGGATTTATGTTACCCATATCAAATAATTGTGATCCGTTGATCCAGTTAATGGACGAAGACCCAAGTACGGATCATATTCCTATTCCCCAAACTAACATCTCCCATCCAGGTTACTCATGCTAAGCCAAATCTTGCCCTCCCACATGGGGAACTAAATAGCATTGAATCTCCCCTGGTCACCCCTCTCAACAATATTATTGCCCCTATTTTCCCCCTAGAATTATATCCTATTACTGCTAGAAATGAAAATGGAACGGAACCCCTCCTGGTTACCCCTCTCAACACTGATACTACCTATAATGAAACTAAAACGTCTAGCTCAATTACATTGCCTGATCGAATATACATTCTGGGTGACTCAATTACTAGATTCACTGACAAATTTACCACTAGGGGAAATAAAGAAAATGTTGTAAGCTGCAGCTACAATGTTGCACAAATTAAGGATGGGGCTAGTATGTTCCCTGGTATGTTTCAAAACATTAAAAATCAAAAAACAGCTGTATTACATGTAGGGACTGATTTTGGGAAACAGGTTGGAAAAATAATTAAAGATATGGAGGATGCTGTACAAACATTAAGATCACTAAATGTGACTCCCATTATTTATGAAGTTCTACCTGTCCCAAGAGCAAAAAGTTATAGAACAAAAATATAGAAGTGTTCAATAACTGGTTAAGAAGATGATGCCTCACAAATAATATCAAGTGTTTAACTACTTGGGAAATATTTGAGGGAAAGGAAGATTTATATAGTTATGATGGATTACATATAAACAAAAAAGGCACAAGAATATTAGGGTGCATTATCCATAACAGTATCAAAAATTTCATACCAACAAAAAAATTAAATTCTTGGGGTAAAATGGAGATGATTAAAAATAAACCTATAAAATTATGTTGTAAACAAATGAAACATGGTTTGACCTTCCTCCTTAAGAATGCATGAAGTCTCCATACTACAAAATTGGATGAGCTGGAGATATTACTCCATAAAGATAGTATAGATATTGCTGCAATCACCGAAACATGGTGGGGAGACAAATCTAGTTGGAATACAACTATAACTGGATATAATACAGTATACAAAAACAGATCACAGAAAAGAGGAGGAGGGATAGAATTTTTTATAAAAAACAACATTAATTTCAAGTCCATCAATGGACCTGATGAAGAAATACCAAGTGAAATCTTATGGATTGAAATAATAAGAGAGAATCTAACAAAATTGACTGTAGGACTCTGTTATAGACCACCAGGTAGCGATCAATCTGAGCACCTAGCTCTACTTAATTACTTAAGTTTAAAAATAAATAATTCAGACATAATACCCTTACCGTAGTTGATTTCAATTACCCAGGAATTGATTGGATAAATGGTACAACCAAAAACAAAATGGAAAATACGTTCCTGGAGTAATGTGAATCTCATGATTTAACTCAGTTAATACGTACCCCAACAAGAAAAAAATAATATACTGGATCTGGTAATAACAGATATCCTCCAACAAGTTAGTAATATTAAAATTCAAAATCCACTGTCGAACAGTGATCATTGTGTAATAATGTTTGAAATAAAAACTCATATTGAATGCAATTCTGGTAAAACCACTTTTAAAGATTATGGTAGGGCAAATTTTGACCTCATAAACAAATAATTAATAGCATGGAATTGGGAACATAGTATTACATCTCCAGGTGAGTTTTGGAAATTATTGGCAAATAAAATACTCTCTGTAGAACAAAAGCATGTCCCAGATAAAATAGGTTATAATAACCAGGGAAAATTACCAATCTGGGTTACCCCCACTATACGATATTTAATAAAAAAAAAAGGAGAGCATACAAAGCCTTAAAACAATGCAAAAATGGATACAATAATGATAAATATAGGGAAACACAAAGCAAATGCATGGCCCTAATAAAAAAGGAAAAGGAAAAAGTTGAATTAAAATTAGCACACATTAATGAGGGAGGAAAACGTTTTTATTCATATGTGAATAATAGAAAACAACAACTAAAACCATTGGTCCTTTAGTCATCAATGATAATACATTCAGTCCCCCCAAGATATGACCCAATAATTTAATAAATAATTTTGTTCTATTTTCAGTCCTATACACAATTCATACATAGACAAGGAGAGTGATATAAATAGAATTGGTTATGATATGCCTGAGATAAGTAAACTGGAAATAAAGAATAAATTGGATTCAATTAAAATAAATAAATCCCCAGGTCCAGATAACCTTCATCCACAGTTGTTGAAAGAAATAGCTTCCTGGTTGATTGATCCCTTATACAAACTGTTTAATATGTCCCTAATTACTGGATTAATACCAAGTGACTGGAAGTCTGCATTAATAACACCAGTACACAAAAATGACAATAAGTGTGAAATATCTAATTATAGGCCCATCAGTCTGACCAGTGTTTTGGGTAAAGTTTTTGAGGGAATTTTAAAAGATAGAATAGAAGATGACCTAATGCTTAACCAGCTTGTGCACCCAAACCAGCATGGCTTTAGAAAGAAAAGATCTTGCTTAACTAGTAACTTAATATTTTATGGGAGAGTTAGTAATCTCCTTTATGAAAAAGTATCAGTAGATATATTATATCTGGACTTGTGTAAGGCATTTGACAAAGTGCCACATTATACCCTGATAAATAAAATGGAAAAAATTGGAATGCATCCTATGTTAGTTAACCGGGTAAAAGAGTGGCTAAGAAATTGTACACAAGTAGTATGTATAACAGGATATACCTCGACTATAGGACAATTACCAGTGGAGTGCCTCAGGGTTCTGTTCGGGGAACCATGCTGTTTAATATCTTTGCGTCAGATATGACAGTTAATCTTAAAAACATGGCAATAAAATTTGCAGATGACACAAAGATTGCAGCCAGTGTAGGCTCACCAGATGAAATAGCTGATTTCAAAACAGACCTTCAGGAACTCGAATACTGGTCCAACAAAAATGATAGAAACATAGAAACATAGACTTTGACGGCAAATAAGGACCGCTTGGCCCATCTAGTCTGCCCATTTCCCCTACCTACAGGATAGGTCGCAGATCCTAGTTAACCAACAGCCTATTTCTTCCTACCCCCCACAAGAATTGCCTTATGTCTGTCCCATGCATTCTTTAATTCTCCCACAGTTTTAGACCCCACAACCTCCTCAGGAAGGCTGTTCCATGCATCCACTACCCTCTCTGTGAAATAATATTTCCTCACATTGCCCCTGAACCACCCCCTCTACCTTTAAATTGTGTCCCCTTGTTCTTGCACGTCTCTTTTTCTGAAAGATGCTACCCTCTTGGACATTGTTGATTCCACTGAGGTACTTAAAAGTTTCTATCATGTCCCCCTCTCCCTTCATTCCTCAAGGGTATACATATTAAGCTCCTTGAGTCTCTCCTCATTCGGCTTCTCTTGCAGTCCCTGCACCATTTTAGTTGCCCTCCTCTGGACTGCCTCTATCCTGTCTATGTCCTTGCAGAGATGGGGTCTCCAGAACTGGACGCAGTACTCCAGATTAAGTCTCACCAACTGTCTGTACAGAGGGATAAAAACTTCCTGTTTTCTGCTGCTGATGCCTCTCCCTATGCGTCCCAGTATACCCCCAGCCCTCCCTACTGCCTTCTCACATTGCTTGCTAACCTTAAGGTCATCTGATATGATTACCCCAGGTCGTTTCCTTTTGTTGTTGTTACTACCTCCCTCCCTCCCACTGTGTATTCTTCCCCTGGGTTCTTGTTTCCCAGGTGCATTATTTGGCACTTCTTTGCATTGAATCCTAGCTGCCATACTTCTGACCATTCCTCCAACCTTGCCAAGTCCCTTCTCATCCTTTCCACACCTCCTTGTGTATCAACCCTGTTGCAGATCTTTGTGTCATCTGCAAAGAGGCATACTTTTCCTTCCAGTCCCTCTGCAATGTCACTTATGAAGACATTAAAAAGGACTGGACCCAATACTGAAACCTGCAGTACCCCACTAATAACCCCTCTTTCTTCAGAGTGGACTCCATTTACATTTACCTTCTGTGTCCTGTTGTCCAGCCTATGTTTTACCCAGGCTACCACCCTGGGACCCACTCCCAGGCTGGTTAATTTGACTATTAATCTTTTGTGTGGGACTGTGTCAAATGCCTTGCTAAAGTCTAGGTAAGCCATGTCCACAGCCCCTCTGTGGTCTACTACATTGGTCACCCAGTCAAAAATCTATTAGTTCGTCTGACATGACCTTCCCCTGTGAACCCATGCTGCCTTGGGTCCTGTGTCCCACTGACCTCTAGGTACTCAACTATTCTTTCCTTCAGAAGTGACTCCATCATTTTCCCTACCACAGAGGTCAGACTGACAGGTCTGTAGTTTCCTGCCTCTGTCTTGGTCCCACTTTTGTGAAGGGGAATCACATCCACCTTCCTCCAGTCCTCGGGTACCACACCATCCTCCCAT
Organism: Neoceratodus forsteri; assembly: GCA_016271365.2. Classification (NCBI taxonomy): domain Eukaryota; kingdom Metazoa; phylum Chordata; order Ceratodontiformes; family Ceratodontidae; genus Neoceratodus; species Neoceratodus forsteri. The sequence continues at coordinate 226,871,597 of CM028132.1, read as the reverse complement.
GATTTATTAAAAAGAGTAGCCAGTGGTTTCATTAGTTCCCCCCTTAATTCTTTTAGAATTCTGGGGTGAATTCCATCAGGTCCCATTGCTTTGTCCACCTTCAGTTTTAGGAGTTCTTGCAGAACCCTTTCTTCTGTGAAAGAACTGGGATCAACCCCACTATCAAGAGTGCTTCTGTTAATTGGATTAGGCACTTTCCCTCCTCTTTTGTGAATACTGAGCAGAAATTTTCATTCAGTATCCCTGCTTTTTCACTGTCCCCCTCTGCCCACCCACCGTTCATTCTATTCAGCCTCACTATCCTTCCCTTTGTCTTTCTACGCTCGCTGATGTACCTATAAAAGGTTTTATGCCCTTCTTAACTGAGTTGGCTATCTTTTCCTCAGTTTGGGCCTTTGCTATTCTGACTTCCATCCCTGCTTCCTTCTGCCTTAACTGGTACAGTTCTCTGTCCTGCTGCTTCTGTGTTTCCTTATACTTCCGGAATGCTATCTTTTTCTTCCTGACTTTCACAACCACCTCTTTTGAGAACCATAGTGGCTTTTTCTTTCATTTTGATTTGTTTATTTGCTTCACACAAAGGCTTGTTGCCCCTGTGATGGCAGTTTTGATGATTCCCCAATGATGCTCCACACCTCCTTCTAGCCTGTTTGCTAGTGCTTTTCTTAGGCACTCTCCCATCTTGCCAAAGTCAGCCCTCCTGAAGTCCAGTACACTCACTTTTGTATGGCTTGACTCTGTAGCTGAGTTTAATGTGAACCACACTGTTTGATGGCCACTTGTTCCCAGATAGCAACCCACTTCTAGATCTGAGGTCCTTTCACTGCCCCCTTTTGAGAGTACGAGGTCTAAGATTTCTCCCTCATGAGTGGGTTTCAAAACTAGCTGTCTGAGGTCTCCCACCTGTAGGGCATCAAGAATGGCCCTGCTCTTGGATGTGGCAGCAGCAAATGTGCTCCAGTTAACATCTGGTATATTCGGGTCTCCCATCAACAGTATCTCCCCTTTCTCTGCCATTCTAAGAATGCCTTCTATCATATCCTTGTCCATTCCCTCCCCCTGACATGGGGATCTGTACACAACCCCTGTGCGGATTGTGGTGCCCTTTCCAGTCTCCAAGGTGACCCACAGTGCCTCCTCTCCTCCCTGTTTACTCTTTTGTTCAGTTGCTTTTATCCTTTCCTTTCCATAGAGAGCTACTCCTCCCCCTCTTCTCCCCTGCCTGTCTCTCCTGTAGGTTATGTACCCTGGTATGTTAACATCCCAGTCATGGTTTTCTGTGTACCATGTTTCTGTCACTGCTATGATATCCAGGCATCCCTCTTCCATCAAGGCCCCCAGCTCAGGGAGCTTGTTGCCCAGTCTATGGGCATTGGTACTCATTACCCTCCATTTCCTGATGACCTTACTCCTTTTTGCCCCATCCCTGTCCTTCTTGCCTTTGTCACTTTCTCCATTTACCCCTGCCCTTCTCCCTATCGGCACCTCTATGTTGGTGTTTACCGCACTTACTATTGTGATTTTTTTTGGGGGCTAGGATTTCCCTGCTCCTTTCCAGTGCTCCCCCTTGGCTAGTTTAAATGCTTGCCAATGAAGCATTTAAACCTATCACCTAGGATCCTGGTTCCCCTCCTGGACAGATGCAGCCCATCATGCCAGTATAGGCTTGCATCACTCCAGGTGGACCCCCAGTCCCCAATGAAGCCAAATCCCTGAGCTCCACACCAGTTTTTCAACCACTGATTGAATTCCATGATGTGGGACACCCTAGCCTCTCCTACGCCATAGATGGGCAGCACCTCCAAGAAGGTTATTATGCATGCTACTTGTCTAAGGCCCCTCCCCAATTCCACAAACTCTTCCTGCACTTCTCTAATCCCTTTCCTACCCAGGTCATTTGTCCCTAGGTGGACAATGACATCCAGCTCCCTCCCCTGTGCAGCTGCTCTGGCAATCCTGAGGATTCGCTCCCTGTCCCTCTAAGCCATGGCATCAGGCAGGCACCTTACCTCCCTCTCTCCTTCCACCTTCCTAACAATGGAGTCCCCCACAAGGAGTTGTTTCCTTCCCCTGTGGGTTCCCCTGCCACCTTCCTGTGGGTCTCCTTTGTGGATGTTCCCAGCATCCTCCTTGGTCTCCACTGTGGGTGCCTCCAAAGAGGAACCACACTTTGCCAGAATGGCATAGGAATTGTGGAGATGTACAACTGGAGGGATGTGCCTCTGTTCCACCACCCTCACCCTCCCTGAGCCCACAGTGGTCCAACTGCTCCTCTTTATTGGCAACCTCTGAGGCAACGGCAGTGGCACTGGTGGTCCCTGGATGGAAGAGGAGGTCCCACAAATCCTGGCCAACTCAGCCTGGAGATGAGCAACCTCCTCCCTCAGCCCCGAGAGGTGCCTGCAGATGGGATAACACCGCATCCTCCAGAACATCTCTCGGAAGACTGCTGCTCCACAGCCACTGCACTGCACCACTCCCATCATGTCTTATTTCTGGCCCCTTAACTGTTTGCAATCCTTACTCTTTCCTCTGTTTTTTTTTTCTCTCTCTCCTTACTTTCTGCCTGTGTGCCCTTTAAGCTCCTGATTGTCCTGTTCTGAGACAAGAATATCCTATATTTCTCAGTAGACCCCTTACTTGCTCAGAGGCAGACCTCCAGCAGCTAGAGGGGCTGGAGAGCTACTCTTGCCCTTCTAGGATAGTGATATGAAATTTAACACCAATAAATGTGTTATTATGCATTTGGGTGATAATAATCCTAATATGCAGTATGGGTTAAAAGATTCAGATTTGATATCATTAAAAGAAGTAAAGGATCTGGGTGTAATAATCGAAGTTGACCTTATTTTCTCCTCCCATTGTAATTATATTAAAAATCAAGCAAATAAAATTATTGGCTGCATCAAAACGTCTTTTGTCTCCAGAAATAGGGCATGCATTCTCCCTTTGTACAGAGCATATGTGCGCTCCCACCTAGATTATTGTTTCCCACTATGGAGTCCCCACCTTAGACATGACATTAATGCACTGAAGGGTGTGCAGCACAGGATCACTAAGATGATAGATGGCTTACAGAATAAAGAATATGGGGAACGACTTGGGGAACTGGGGTTGTATTCATTGGAGAGTAGAAGAATTAGGGGTGACCTTCTCCTGATGTTCAATATAACACAGGATAACAAGCTCATGGCTCAGTTGGGAATGACATTGAATATGAGGGAATGTAACCTCAGAAGCCATAAATTTCAATTATCTCTAACTTTTCCCAGGTAGGCATCAGGGCCCAGATATTCAAAAGGGTTGCGCATGGCTCAAGAGTGTTGCACCATGCACAACCAACTGATGCTCCCCGGTGCAATATTTAAAAGGGAAAAGTGTGCCTGCACAAATCCCGATGCACCGGGGCGCATCAGTAATGTATGCAGGCACAGGTGGGGGGGCATGCACATGCATAAACTGCACTGCCCAATATTCAGCCCAGGCCATGCAGAGTTATGCAGGTGCAACCCCTACCTGCACCTGCACAAAGTTCCGCTGAAAAAAAAAGGAACAAGTCGAGGGCCACCCACAGGTGAGCTGCTGCATTGCAGGGTGCAACACAGCAGCTGCAACCTGTGGGTGGCCCTGAACTATTCCTGCCACCTGGCGGTGCCCCCTCATGCCCGATCATGGGCTGAAGTGTCACCCCATTAACCCGATTGCGAGGCACAACTGAAAAGTCTCCCCCCATTAGCCCGATCGCAGGCATAACTGAAAAGTCCTCCCCCATTAGCCCGATTGCAGGCATAACTGAAAAGTCCCCGAGCAGCCGATCGTGGGCATAACCAAAAGTCCCCCACCCGCCTGAAGCAGCCCGATCGCGGGCAAAGACAAAGTCCCCCCACCCTCCCGAGCAGCCCGATCGCAGGCATAGCAAAGTCCCCCCACCCCCCAAGCAGCACGATTGCAGGCATAACCGAAGTCCCCACCCCCAAGCAGCCCGATCGTAGGCGCCAACCAAAAAGTCCCCCACCCGCCTGAAGCAGCCGATCGCGGGCAAAACCGAAAAGTCCCCACCCTCCCGAGCAGCCCGATGCAGGCACCAACAAAAGTCCCCCCCACCCACCAAGCAGCATGATCACAGGCATAACCGAAAGTCCCCACCCACCAAGCAGCCCGATCGTGGGCATAGCTGAAAAGTCCCCCCACCCCGGTAGCCCAATTGCGGGCATCAGACCTCCCAAAGTCCAATATCCCTGGTGGACCAGTGGACGCGGTAACCCGATGGTAGGAGGCATCCCCCTCGTCGGACTTCCCTGGTGATCTAGTGTCCACCCCACCCATCCATGGAGCCCACCACCCCGCTCCCCCATGGCCCGGCGGGCAGCACACCCCGCCTGCTGCTCCTCCACCCCACCCGACTGACTAGCTCGGTAGGGCTGCACGCCCATTGGTTCAGAGCATGAGCCAATGGGCGTGCAGCCCATACCGTACAAGTCAGTCCAGATATGTGAATGAAGGCCCACTGGGACTAGAAGTCACTTTTTCCGGGGCGACTGGGGGGAAGGGAGATACATATGGTAAGCAACTGAAATTGAACCAGATTAAGCTGTTGGTGGTATTTTTAGTGAATGGGGGAAATTTGGCCAGGACATCGGGGAAATCCCTCATCTCTATTAGCTGTATGTGTAATAGGCTTTCCAGATAACTCAATCTCACTTGCACCTTTCCACACTACTGCTAATTTGTCTCTCTCTCTCTCTCTCTCAACCATCCTTGCTCACCCACCATTTCCCATGTTCCAAGTCATCCTGTGTCTCCTCCCTTTCTTCCTATCCATAACCTCCTATCACCCTGCATCCTATCTCATGCAGCTCTGCCATCAACCACCCTCCATCTCAGCACATATTCTATACCCTGAGCTCCCCTCTTCCTCTACTTTACCTCTATGCTGCCTGGCTTTGTCCGTATATCCATGGCTACCTGCTGCATCTATCCTACATGCCCCCTGTTTCCTAGATGGTCTACATGCCCCTAAGCTTCTCCCACTTCACCCCCACTGACTATCACCCATCCTGCTACTCCTACCCTCAAAGTAAGAGAAGTTTCAGTAATTACCAAGTATCTTATCACACTACTGCTGCTCATGGCAGGCAACATTGAACCAAACCCAGATTCTGACCTGTATCCTCTCACCCCTCCCAGCTCCCTCATGGTCTAAAACTTGCCCAGCTAAACATTAGGAGACTCCTACCTAAAATATATTTTCTCCAACCTCTCACCATAACCCTTACTCCTGACTTATTAATCCTGTCTGAATCCTGGCTGAACTCAAATATCTCTGACATCAGCATCTCCATTCCTGGCTGTTCCCTTATACACCAAGACCAGCCCTCTAGAGGATGCTGTGTAGTCATGTACACCTCTTAGTTGACCCAGTTTACCCCTATATTTGCCACCTCTCTCCCAACAGCTTATGAGCTCCTAATGATAAAGCTCTCTTTCCCTTTCTCCTTCCCCTTTTTTGTAGTGGGGGTTTACTGTAGGCCCGGTCTCCCTCCCCCCAACTATCACCGACCTTCTTACCACTCTCCTGTCACATGCCTCTTCAGGTGAATTGTACATCATGGGTGACTAACTTGAATTTGCTCACATCCTCACACTCTAAAACCCACAGTGACATCACCTCCCTAAACTTATCCCAGTTAACTAATGAGCCTACATGCTTAAATACAGAGTCCCATTATCACACTCTCATTGACTGGGCCCGCACCTCTCATCCTCACTGAGTTATTTCAGCTGGCATCCTCCCTGAAGCCCTAAGTGATCACCGTCTGATCTACTTGATATGTAAAATTCACTGGATCAAGTCCCCACCTAGGCTTTTAATGATCTGGTCATTCAAATCCCTAGACCTGGCCCCTCTCCAAGAAAATTTGACTAACACTGATTGGTCTCCCATCTCCTCTGCCACCTCTATTGACCATGCTTAGAATATTTCAAAACAAAATTCCTCCACATCTGGAACCATTATCCTCCCCTGAGGTGAACTAGGGTGCATGGTCACCATCTACCTTGGATCACATCTGAACTTCTGGTACGCTTGTATGCTTGTGACCAGGCCTGGAAGGCACACAAAACCTCCAATTCTACCACTGATTACCCAAGAGACCACACACACTCCTTAATGATTGCACTAGAGCAGTTAGGCTCAATAGGGCTGACCACTTCTATGTAACCTTCCACACAACCATAAACCATCCTTCCAAATTATGGAAGGTTGTTCATGCCCTGTTCTCTCCCCCAATTCAGCCTCCTGCCCCTGCTCATAGAGCTGGAGAATCCACTTTGACCAACCCTTTGGCTGTGGCCACTGAGTTCAACTCCTTTACCACCTGTGTCTCCACTCTTCTCTCCTCCCTCCACCCACATCTTTCCCACCCATTTCCCCATTAGACACCCCCCATGCTCTTCTTTCTCATTTTCCCTATTTCCCCTCTGACACTCTTAAGGCTTTCTTTGCCCTAAACCCTATCAAGAGTAAGTCCACCAATGGATTAGACTCCAAACTCTTTTATTTGTCTGCCCTCACTATCTCCTCTCCCCTTGCCTCTATCCTGAACCTCTCCTTCTCACTAGCTTCTGTCCCAGTAGCCTGAAAGCATGCTACAGTCTTGTCCCTCTTTAAAGGTGGTGATTTCTCCATTCCAAGAAATTACCAGCCCATATCCTTCCTCCCCATGCTTGCTAAACTCCAAGAACATGTGGTGCTATCCCAGCTCTCCTCCTGTCATTTCACCCATTTCCAGTCTGGCTTCAGGAAGCAATACTCCACTACCACCACCTTCCTCATGCCCACTGGCTCCATCCTTACCAGGATGGATAATGGCCTCATCATTGCTGCCATCTTTGTTGACCTAGCTAAGGCTTTTGACACTGACTCACACCCCCTTTCTTACCAAACTCTCTGCTGCAGGCATCACAGACACCACCACAAATTGGTTCTGGGCCTACCTCATGGGTAGGACATAATCTGTCTGGATCACTGATATGCTATCTCCCTGACCTCCCCAGTAACACTGGGGTCTCCCAGGGCTCTGTGCTTGGTCCCCTTTTATTCTATGTTTTTCTCAACAACCTTCCTGTGGTTTGCTCCTCCACCTCTATTCACATGTATACGGACAGTCTCTCCCTATCTGATGTGATGTCCAGACTACAGCACAACTTTGGCAAACTTTAGCTCTGGCCATGTGTAGTGATAGTATAATATGTTGATTATTGTCACTCCATTCTGTATGCTATTTCATGTAATGTATACTCCATTTTGTATTGTGTGACTCCATTTTACATGCTGCTTCATTTAATTGGTGTTTTGCTCTTTAGATAGCCTCATTATTATGTTTTGCTTCAGACAGTGTATTTTGCTGACTTGAAGGTCGCATATTATCAGGCAACCTGTTTTTGTAGTTTTGTTTAAACTCCTGCTTAGCTCATAGTGTTCTAGGCACCCGGCCAGTGTTTGGAGCACAGTGACCTAGCAGGTGTAGGGAATTCTGAGCAGTCCTTGTGGTGTGATTTGTGCATCCTGGGAGCCCGCCAGCTTCTAGAATGTGGGAAAACAACACTATAAAGGCTGCATGGTTATTACAGCATAGAATAAGATATAAATGTAGCTTTCTCAATGCCTGGTTTGAAGCCTCTCCTGCAGGGTGGGCGCGTCGCTGTGGGGCCAGTTCGGTTCGAGACTCCTAGCCAGGCTGACAAAGAGGCTTCCCAGCCATTGGAAGAGGGCTTGGATGATGCTTTATTGAATCAGTGATGTATAACTTTTTGTATTATATTTTGCTATAATAAAGCTTTGGCTTGCTGTACTTATTGTTTTGTTATTGTGTGTATGTGAGTGTGAGTGAGTAAATAGCTGCCTGGTTTGAGTTGGCAGAACATTTTTGGCGTAGTCGGCAGGATTCAAAAATAAAATGTCTATTTTTAGGAAAAAGGATGAGTTCTTTTTTTTAAAGGTGTATTAAGGCTCAAACAAGCAAGGGCAACTGCCCTTTGTACTTGTAATTTGTGCTTGCTGCAAGTATATACTGTTAGAGCCAATGATGGCTTTCACAGTTCAGGCTGCTTTTAGGAGAAAGCAGCAGCTGAGTTAAGTAAAGTTAGATAAGCAACATCTAGAAAAGAAAAATAAACTACTGTGGATGTCGACAGTAGGTGACTACAGGCAGGATGATTTGAAAATCCCCCCATGTTGCCTATCTGTGTAGTTTCAAGTTTTTCTGTATCAATTTCAAGTTCCCTTGCCTCCTATAGAGGCTGAAACATTTGATCCTAAACCCAAGTACTGGGGACCTCTACCAGATGGATCTCAACCTAGTACCGTTAGAGATTTTTGTTTGTTTTGTTTTTAAACTGCAAACCAGAGCTCTGGAAAAAGACTTGGTTTGGCAGGTTACTAAAATGGCCAAAAGAAAACATTTGAAAGGGTTAAAACCTTTGAAAGAGTTAATAGCTGCAGTGTTTGGAAATTATCATGAAGGTCCTGCAGTCAGTTTTCTTACTCAGACTAGTGTATAGGAAAAGAAGAAGAAAATACCTTGGCACCGGGTAAGTCTGAATTTTTTTATTCAAAGTTGTTTTATGTCTGTCTGTTTTATTTCTGTAATACGTATACTAAACAAGGTAATGCTCCGTCTTTCTCGTGCATATTTTCTAGCTTATATCTGTGTTCTGTAATTATGTTCTGTTGTTAAGGTTGCGAGATAGGATTGACTGCCTTCAGTGCACAACATGTTACAGTAAAAAAAAAAGAGAGAGGAAGCTTCTTTGCCTCATAGCTGACTGTTTTAATTGGCTTTGTTTTCAATGGAACATTTGTGCTGCCTAGATAGGGTCAGTGAAGAACTTTTGTTTGCTTGGAGCAGGTAGTGTTGATGGTGAAGAGTTATGACGTCATATAGATTGCAATGTGCAGAAAGAGTTGTAGTTTGCAAGCAACGTGCCAAGCCACTGCTAGGTGAAAATGTAATGTGTTAACAGCTATAAATGGCTTTATCATAAAACCAGAAACTTTTTGCAAAATGGCAGAGTGCCATATTTTAGTCATGTTATACGAGATGTGTCCACTTACAGATGATGTGTTTAAACAGTGTTTTGTTCTGGAAAGATTTGGCATGGCAATATGTATAAATGTGTTGGTTTAAAAATTGTCAATGTTACAAGACAGGCAGGAGGCAGCACATATATCTAAACCACGTACAGTTTTCTAATGGAACTATGGGCATTACCTCAGCAAATTGGTGTGAAACAATGTCAGTCTTATTTTGTGTTAAGTATTTCTTTTTGTGTATGTGTATGTGTGTACTGTCTTGTACAGCAGTTTCATTGTGTACTCTATTGTTATTTAAAGATATTTTAATATTGGTGGTGTTCAAGGACACTACAGGAATGGCTGGGTTTGAATGACCCTTGCATGCACACTGTGACCTTTTGCACGTTATTTGACCTTCTTGTGTTTCAACATTTTATGTTACTACCAGTTCAAACTTGATGTGTATTCCATGCCTAAAGCACAACTTTTCACACAAAATGTATGTTTTCATGAAAGCACATCAAGAGTGAGACCATGTAACTTGACTTTTATTGCAAAACTAGTATTCTAAGTGAAGAGGAACAAACTTTTACAATTTTGAAAAAGGACTATTACAGCTGTTTTTGAGAGTTTACCATCTACAGAGATACGTGACGTACGGTATTACCATCAATCTGGACATTTTGTCATGCTTAGGATAAAGGAACCCAGGGACGCTTAGCTTCTTTCATCCTATGGAAATAATCTTGTTTTATTTTTAAACTGATGTGTGTTTGTTTTGTTGTTTGTCTGTGTTTCACAGCTAACCTTTTATTGCTACAGTATTCGAGCTGTCTCTTGCACCTCGAGGCTGTGTCTTCCACCAGTAGGAGCTTGGAGGAGGGTAGCTACCCTTCCTCCCTTCCAGTGTAATACCCACAAAGGTTGCAAGGTACATGTCATATTTATACTGATTCATGGTCTGTAGCCAATGGTTTAACAACCTGGCTGCCCACTTGGGCTAAGGATGAGTGGAAAATTTATTGAAAAAATATGGGGAAAAGAACCGTGGCAGAAAATATGGACTATGGTGCAAAATACTCAGACCACTGTATTTCATGTTGATGCTCATTGTGCTTCAGATACACTAGAACGATGATATAATTCTATTGCAGATGAAAAAGCTAAGATTCTTCCAGTGGATATTGAAGAAACTCAAAGTCAGCAGTTATCAGGGCTGGCAAATGGGCACATCAAAATGTGGACATTTGGGAGAGAAAACCACTTACAGGTGGGCATATAGTAGGGTGTATCCTAACATTGGATTTGGTTAAAACTGTTGTTGCTCAGTGTCCTATATGCCAACATGGGCAACAAAGACCAATCCTCATATTGTGAAAGGACAATTGGGGAGAGCCTATGAAAATGGAAGAGAATTTGCATGAAGCATTACAGATTTTAAATAATAGACCAATTGGAGAATCTGAGACCCCCTTAATGCGAATGATAACTCCTAATTTGCAAGTGCAGGCTTACTCAACTACAGAAACAGTGTTATATTGGGAAATTACAGGAGCTCTGTCTCCTTGCAGGGCAACCCAGAAGCTGCTGGACTTGATTTACATGCCCTTCAAGAATACAGAATAAACAGCAGAAACATTCAAGTGATAGAAACTGGTATTGGAATACAAATTCCACTGAGACATTTTGGTTGGATAGCACCTAAATCAGAACTAGCCCTCAAGGGAATACAAATTTTGGGAGGGGTGATTGATTGTGATTACCAAGGAGAAGTGAAAGTAATTTTGTTGAATAGTAGAGAACAAAATCTGTTAATTCAACAGTATGACAGAGTGGCTCAATTGTTAATTATTCCAGTTAACAAAGTGACCCTTATAAAGGGACAAGCCCCCACACTCTTAACAGCTACAGGAGGTTTTAACAATGGTGCCAAAATATGGGTTACAAACCCAAATGGCCCTCCTGAACCAGCTGAGGTGATAGCCATCGGACGAGACAACACAGTGTTAATTATCAGATCAGGGAAAGAAACATGGGAATACGTGCCTGCACATAAATGTTATCTTCGAGAATAATGAAATTTGTGTCTTTCTAGGTCCAGCAATGGATTTTAAAAGGAATGCTGGTGTGTCTTATGGTCCATTTGCGAAGCTAGTTACCCTGGAGGAAGGATTCAAAGGGTTAACTGTAATGACACTGGTTGTAAAGGAACCTGGAGTTGGAAAAATGATACCAATGATAGAACCAGGGAACTTTAGCTACCCATCCGGACAGAAGTGTGGTACTGAACATGACATTTTCACAGGGGTCAATCTCTGGATGACAACTGGTGGCTCAGGACAATATGCCTACTGAAACAGATGAAATCTCTTTGCAGAATAAGACTGCTATTAAATGCTGCAACTTACGAATAGTTGCATGGTGACTGTACAACATAGACTTGATTGCTGCATGAATCAAACAGACATTTTCAATGCAAGTATTACTTGATTGACATAGACACGTTATTCTGCATGAATGCTACTGCAATAACTAATAGAACTACTTGGGCAGATCACATTACAGTGTTGAAAAATCATCCTGTAATTAGCAATGATAGTATAGTTAAGGTTCCATCCACATGTACATCAGTAGCGCAGCGGTATCAGAAAAATGTAATCCATTTTAACATAACGTTTCTGTTTAGTAGAAAATGCAAATATAAAAGAGCTTGGTATGATACGCTATTAGGTGGAGCAGAGGCAGGCATGGGAATTTTAAATAGTGTTGATATAGAAACACTGATTAACAGGCTTCAGGCAGTAGGAATTGATGTATTTAGCTTAATTAACTACAAGCTCAATGGATGCCAACTGTTTTCTTATCCCAAAGATTAACTTTGAATTATGATTTTGAGTTCTTGCAGTTATTTAATGCTTCACAGGTATGGGGAATGGGAGTAGCAGAAAATATTTCGCGATTTATTGATTAGACAGAATGCACAATGCGACATATGTATTCTATAATGCAAAGAAATAAGGCCCAGAGTGATTTAATGAGTAATAATGAATATGTGTGGAGGACCGTGTTCAAATCATGGATTAATCATTGGATTGTAATGTCATCCACCACAGTAAAATGCACAGGTCTCTGATAATGAGCAGAAGCTTATTTTGTATTGGCAGCCCAATATTTTAGATCAATCAAGATTGAGTATCTTGTTAAATAAAATTAAACAGATAATTCAGGAAAGAGATGTAATGCAGGCTCATTTGGCAATAAGAAATAAATCATTAGTGCAAAGTCAGGTGCAAACTACGATAGTTAAAAATAAAATGATTGATTTAAGTTCCAAGATTCAACAAGAGACTACTCATTATTGGTGGGATATTTTTACAGGATGGTCTTCATCAGCTACAAAAGTGTTAAATATTCTGATACATCCTATCATAATCATTGCTGTAGTGACAATTATCTTGCTTATTTGGACTTGTTACTTATCATGTTATATTCGTAGTAATTTTGCTATGGTACCAATATCATACAAATCGTATTCACAATAATCAAATGTATACTCCATTTTGTATTGTGTGACTCCATTTTACATGCTGCTTCATTTAATTGGTGTTTTGCTCTTTAGATAGCCTCATTATTATGTTTTGCTTCAGACAGTGTATTTTGCTGATGTTTTGCTTCAGACAGTGTATTTTGCTGACTTGAAGGTCGCATATTATCAGGCAACCTGTTTTTGTAGTTTTGTTTAAACTCCTGCTTAGCTCATAGTGTTCTAGGCACCCGGCCAGTGTTTGGAGCACAGTGACCTAGCAGTGTAGAAATTCTGAGCAGTCCTTGTGGTGTGAATTTGCATCCTGGGAGCCCGGCCAGCTTCTAGAATGTGGGAAAACAACACTATAAAGGCTGCATGGTTATTTTTAGCATAGAATAAGATATAAATGTAGCTTTCTCAATGCCTGGTTTGAAACCTCTCCTGCAGGGTGGACGCATCACTGTGGGGCCAGTTCCCGGTTCGAGAGACTCCTAGCCAGGCTGACAAGGGGGCTTCCCAGCCATTGGAAGAGGGCTTGGATGATGCTTTATTGAATCGGTGATGTATAACTTTTTGTATTATATTTTGCTATAATAAAGCTTTGGCTTGCTGTACTTATTGTTTTGTTATTGTGTGTATGTGAGTGTGAGTGAGTAAATAGCTGCCTGGTTTGAGTTGGCAGAACACCATGCTCAAATCAGCTATTCCTAAATCACAAGAAGAGCATCTCCATCACTGTTGGCATTAGGCAAAGACTTTCCTCTACCCCTCCTTTCCACACCCTTGAAGGGACTACTCTGGAAGATGCCACCTTTTTTAGGTATCTCAGGGTTTGACTTGATCAACACCTTGACTTTTTTGGTCACATGGATGCCATCCTCAAAAAACTGCACCCCAAGTTAGGTGCCCTGTACAGGAACCATGGGTGTATTCCACTTCAGGCCTGTCACGCACTCATCCAGAAAATGATCCTCCCAGTATTTGACTACAGAGAAGTAGTCTATGGTGCCACTCCCAAGTCTTCTGTTGCCAGTCTGGACACTCTGTCATTTCATGGGCATGTCATGTTGCGTCATGGGCACATGGCCAGCTTGGGGCAGCATGTGCGTAGGAAGCGAATGCACATGTGACACATGCACCATGCAGCATTGCACACTTGTGCAGTGTTGCTGCATGCACGGCCCTACAGATTGATGTCATAAGTGGAATATGTCATCATGCCTGTGCAATGTCCATAGGACATGGAACCATGAACACAGAGCAAACCTTGCACAAGTGCAAACATGGTTAGTGCACTGGGCAAACCTGCAATATTCAGCCAGGGTATGCAAATTAGGTCATTTGGCAGTCAGTAGGCAAAGAGCCACTTTAGCATGTTATTACAGGCAGGTCTGCATACATTAGCATGCCAGACTATGCTTAGGCTATATAAGGGTGCACACTGCACTATTTAGACAACACAGTGAAACTGCAGTTAAATGGAGGTAAGTGTTCTGTGGAATAGCCTAGAACAGGATGTGTGTTCACAGGACTGTGTGTATGTGTTGGCCTCAGCATGTTCTCCAGATGCATGTGGCATGTACAGCACTCCCATACCTCTCAACCTCATACCTTGCAAATCAAGGACAGGGTTTATAAGAATCAGATCAGATTTCCAAAATCAGGGACACATCCTAAAAACTGGTAATATCAAATCAAGAAGCCTCCTACAATGTGTAGTTTAGTATGAGCAGCATTTTCTGATGGAGGACTAGACTTTAACATTAATGTCTGATAGATTTTTTATGCCTTACATCACCATCATTCAGTGACAGACATGCAGGAAGGACAGAGGGAATTTTTAAGGCAAACTCAGGGCCATCCCTAAAAATCTGGGCATTTGAGAGGTATGAATCTCAGAGTGTTCTATCATTATCCATGTAACTCCAGGGTGATTTCCATATGTTCCGGTAGAGTACATTCAGTCCTATGCAGACCAATGTGCTCTACTGTCCTGTATAACACCTTAACCTACCACCCACTGTCCTCTAGGCTTGAACCTTAACTTGGCCATTCCACATTTCTGGACTGTGTAGTACGGTACAGGCTGCTTGCTCATTGGCTCACGCTGTGGACCAGTAGGCTTACAGCTCCTACCGTACGGTGTCAGTCGTGAAGGGCGGGGCTGGTGGGTGCTGCCCCACCGCTGATGGGGAGAGGGAGGGGCGGTGGGGCTCAGTGGGTGGATGGGGAGAGGGATACCGCTGGACCACCAGGGATATTGGACCTCTCCATTTTACTACATATGCCCACAATCAAGCTGCAAGCAGTCAACTGGGCCACCAGGGATACAGGAAGTGTTTTATTTTAACAGATGCCCGCGATCGGGCTACGAGTGGTCCACTAGACCACCAGAGATATAGGACATGTTTTATTTTAACAGATGCCCATGATTGGGCTGCAAGTGGTCCACTGGATCACCAGGAATATTGGACGTGTTTAAATTCTTCTACATATGCCCATGATCAGGCATGGGGCAGCGCCGCCACGAAGGTACAGCCGGAGCTCTGGTGACCATCCACAGGTGGCAGCTGCCATGTTGTGCCTTGCAATACGGCAGCTCACCTGTGGGTGGCCAGCTGTTGTTCCTTTTTTTTTGGCTCACCTGTGTGCATCACAGGTAGGGGTTGCACATGCAGGGCTCAGCACATCCCGGGCTGAATATCAGGATGTGCGAAGTATGCATGGGCACACCCCCCCACCTACGCCACATACATTAGTGATGCGCTCGCTCCGGCATATCGGGATTTGTGCCAGGCTCAATCCCCATTTGAATATCATGCCGGGGCACATCAGTGGGTTAAGCATTGTGCAACAGTGTTGTGCCATGCGCAACCCTTCTGAATATCAGGGACAAAGAGATTAATTAAATGGCTGTAGGTCTGAGGAAGGAATATTGACTTTTGGGTGGGACTCTCCCTTCTGGTTTATGAAGTAGGCAAATTATACTAAGATTCTCAGATCTACGGACTCAACACATGAATGGAGTAGGTTACAAAATGTTCTGAACCTCTAGTTAACTGGGCTATGAAATGGGCTATGATATTTCTCAAGGACAAATGTTCCATGATGTACTCTACCTGGATATTATTAATATGAGTCAATGCTACAACATCAGGGGGCAGATATTCAAATACGCACAAAACAGAGCACAGAAATTTGCTCTGCATCTTGCGCGTGCCAGTGTTGCTAAAAATGCTATATTCAGTAGAACAGCACATCGGTGCTATTCGACTGAGTTTAGGGCCACGTCAGCCCAGTGTTAAGCCACTTAGTGCTGCCCCAAAAGAGCTCCCAAAGTACACCATAGAATGGATAGCACCAGAGTCCTATTTGTTATATTCAAAGGAACCCATGCAAATGACCCCAATGGGCATGCACGACATTAAGGGATCATTTGCAGGCCTATTATGGACTCATTTGCATGGGCAGCGAGGCAGGTTAGCATGGCACCACCCCCACAATTTCCCAGTCCCAGACGTATATTTAACCCTGATGCTAGTGGTCCCCCCTCCCAATTCCCAGCCCTGAAAGTAGATATATTCATTTCCTGGTGCTAGTGGTGCCCTTCCCCCTCTGATCCACAGTCCCATAAGTAGAATAAAATGCCTTGGTGCTAGTGGTGTCCCCCTCTCTGATCCTCAGTCCTGTAGTTAGACGTAAATGCACTGGTCATAGTGGTACCCTCCCTCCCTTCGATGCAAGCACCAGTGTAAAAGTGTATCTCCCTGGTGGTAGTGGTTCCCCCTGATCATCATCCCAGATGTACAAACAACCTCCCCAAGGTGTCCAGTGGTTCCCCCAAGGCGCCAGGCAACCCCCTCACTCACAGGATCTTCATCTGTGATGCTGTGGATGCATACTGTGACCGTCTCAGCCTTCCTCACACCTCCTTGGCCTGCAGCTTTATGTACAGGCAGGAAGCACACCTCTTTATTTATAGGGCAAGGTGCATCACTATGTTCTATAAATAAGAGGCATGCTCTCTGCCGGTACATATGTTGGCTGTCAAAGGAAGTGTGAAGAGGGCTGTGATGGTTACCATATGCACCAGTAAGGATATGGTGAGTTGGGGGTGCCCAGTACTGTGAGGGGAAACCACTGGACACCTGTTAGAGGTTGTTTGTAGAGATGGGATGGCAACTGGGGGGAAACTACTACCACCAGGGATATACACTTTTACGTTGGTGCTGAGATCGGAGGAAGAGAGGGCATCTCTACCACCAGGGATATACATAATTACATCGGGGCTGGGATGGTAGGGTGGAAGGGCACCACTACCACCAGGGATATACACTGTTACACTGGGGCTGGGATCAGAGAGAGGGCACCACTATTACCAGGGATCAGAGGTAGGGATAGTACCAAAACCAACAGGGCATTTATTTCCATCTACAGAACTGAGAATCAGTGGGGGATGCCAGGAACCACAGGGTGTGGTTGTGTTCCTCCAACAGCCAACCAGCTCGGTGGCTGCATTGCCTCTGGCAGCTGCTAGGGTTGCCCAGAGTTAAGTCAGGGTTTTGTTAGGTGATATTTGCACTGCACAGAAGGACCGCGTAAAACCCCTTTGTGCAGCGCAATTCCACTGTATATTGGGTAGCATGAATATTCATGGCGATGCCCATCCACTTACCCACATGCATACATTATGTTTTGCACAGGTGCTTACCCACTTTGCCCGCTCAGCAGCCCCTTTTGAATATGGGGATCCAGCACAAACCCCAGTTTGTGCAGGCAATGACCCATTAGTGCAAACTTGAATATCGGGCTCCAGTAGTTATAACAATATGGAAGAAAAGGACTTGGGAATAACTATAAATGTCTGATTTAAAAATTAAACATAAATCATTGTGATGGGATCTTCCATAAAGCAATTTGGGGGTAGTTAAAATTATTAGATGTAGATACAAATGCATACTGCACATGCATCTGCATCCGTTTGCTTGCATCCAAGTTATCCTGCTGCTATTTTCAGCAGTCACATCTATTTTTGACAAAAAGTCACTATTTGTGGCAGACAACAGATGCAGTTGTGAGGTTCATCCAGTTTGGTGGACTTGCATCTGTTTTTGGATATTCTTAGGACTTCTAATAGATGGTCTAGCAAATTTGGACACTTTTCTGCTTTGTAAATACCATAGGAGCAGTTGCATCTTGGAAGGATCCTTTTGAAAATCCTGCCTACAATCTTCTAAATTATTATGTAATAATTTATACAACTGAGCCAGCCAGGATGCAGCGTAACAACTTGCAGTAAGTGACATGTCTCAAAATACTGCATGGCATAAGGGCTTAATTACCATAGAGGTACAGTGTTCCCTCATCTATACTGCAGCATTTTGTGATATGCTGCAGCATTACTGCATTGTATCCTGGCTGACTCTGCTGTAAGTTTATTCTTCAGTCTCAAAAGACAGATCTGAAATTCATTCTTTCACTCTGGGAATCAATTTTGGAATGAATATACACTGAAGAACCATACGGGTACATTCACAGACTGTACTCTTCAGGAAATGTTCATTGATCTCTCTTTTGGCACCATTTCTGTTTCCTGTTAAAAAAAGAAAAACATTTAAATGCCCTGAAAATTCACAACAGATCATTTCTTCTTTAGTTGTTTTTTAAGAATATTGTACAGCTTTGGCTTCATATTATGGGTGTTTTGCCTTTTTAAGACATTGAATAGGACAGATTTGTACAAACCCCCTCCTCTCCCAAATGTGGCTTTTGCAGATCAGATTTCTGCAATTCCTTTATATATACTAATGAGAAAAAAAATGATTTCACAAGAAAAGGTAGTTGTAATTGTCAGGATAGAAGGAGACAATTCTTATCTAGTCTGTCCCCATCATCTAATAGTTGTATCTTTTGACACCCTTCAGATACTGCATCTTCTCCTTGTATATCATGTCCTCCAGACCTTGGACTATCTTCGATGCCCTGCACTGTACTGCTTCCACCTTATGCCCTCTTATTACCATTGAAATTAAGGTAGGTATTCAGTCTCCTCCTAAACTACAAACCTACCTCTGCCTTTGTTACTGTATCTCACCTAGCAGGCAATTCTACAGTCTAACAATTCTGTTAGTAAAAAAGTGTTTCCTCCTGTCCAGCCCCAAATCCCACTGTTGTCAGCTTCATCATGTCTGCATGGCTCAGTACTGGGAGTGCTCCTCTTCAATGACTTCATAAATGACATTTTGATGAACTGGAAGGGAAGGTATTCTTTTTGCAGATGACATCAGCATCTGCAATAGGGTGGACACTCAAGAAGGGATGGAGAAAATGTGTTGAAATCTTTTGAAACTCAAGGAGCTGTCAAGAGCTGGGCAGTTGGGGTTCAATTCCAAAAAATACAAAATTATGCACTTAAGGTATAGGAACCCAGGAATTAAGTATAAGATGGGGGAGACACGGACAGCCATTAAATAGGAAAGGGACCATGAGGCTATCATATACGATGACCTGAAAGTGGCAATACAGTGTGACAAATCATTGGGTATGGCCAATGTGATGCTGGGATGCATAAGGAAAGGTATAGCCAGCAGGAGGAGGGAGGTGGTGGCACCACAGTATCGCTCACTTGTGAGACCCCACCTGGTGTATTATGTCCATTTCTGAAAGCTGCACCTCATAAATTTATTTATGTCTTTTTATTTAAAATGTTGGTAACTGGGAAAGGCACACTGAGTCAAGGCTCATTTCCAGATGTGATCCGAAAAATGCATAGGGACATAAACAGGGTGATGATAGCCCAGAGGAGTGCAACCAAAATGGTGCAGGCATTGCATCAATAGCCCTACAAGGAGAAGCTGTGGGATATTTTGGTATTATGCCCTAGAAGAGAAGAGAGTGAGAGGGGACATGATAAAGACCTACAAGTACAACATGGGGGTACAGTAAGCAGAGTGCAGGAGGGGAGTTTCTTTCAAATGAGAGCATACAGAAGGCATGCAATGAAGCTGGGGAGGGGTTTAAAAGGGATGTGAGGAAGTACTACTTCACTGAAAGGCAAGACAGACTTCATTTTTAAGGTGCCCAATCCAGGAGGCTCTGGGTGCCATACAATATAATCAGAACAAGTTTAAATTAAACAGATAAAACAGTCTTACAAGCAATCTTAAAATAGTAAATAACCCCACTAAAACATAGTTGCAGTTCCAAGTAAGTCTACAAAGGCCAGGTGAAGCATATGGTCTCATCAGGGAAGGCCAGGTGGAACAGGTGAGCCTGAAGTCCCTGCTTAAACTGTTCAGTTGTTGGGGCCTCCCAGACAGCAGAGGGTAACATGTTCCATATGGTTGACCTGGTGACACTTAATGCCCGATCACCCAAGGTCTTGAGCCGAAACCTAGGAATATCCAGCAGGCCCATGGTCAAAGAGTGGAGGGAGCGGATTGACGAGGTCCATGTCTGGAGCTCAGCCAGATAGCCAGGGCCCAGTTCATATAGGGCCTTATAAGTGAGCAAGCCCACCTTGAAGAGGACCCTCCACCTGATAGGCAGCCAGTGCACAGCTTGCAGGAGTGGGGTTACATGACTGGACCTGGGCAGGTCCATCAGCAACTGGGCTGCTGCGTTCTGCACCAGCTGTAACCGGTGAAGGTTCCCTCCAGTGACCCTGAAGTAAAGAGAGTTACAGTGATCAAGCCTCGAGGTGACAAAAGTGTGCACTAGTGTTGGCAGGTCATTGGGTGGAATGAGGAGCTTAATCCTGGCAATGTTCCTCAAGTGGTAAAAAACTGGCAAAGTGTCCCACTTCAGTCACATGTCCCCAGTCAAAGCAAATTGATAACACTGCACTTTTAGACAGAAATTTTTAAGCTACAAATTGTTAGTAGTTTCTCCAGTTTGTTAAGAGTAAATGGACCGTGTTCTAAATTACTGCTGTTAGGTGACCTAAACTGGAATATGTCTAATCCTCATTAATCCTGACTAATCAGTTTGGTGCATTAAATTTAACACAAATTGTAAACTTTCCCACCAGACCATATAGTTGTGCTCATACTAGGGAAACCTTGCTTGATGTTATTTTACCACAACTCCTAAAAAAAAGAAAAAGTTTATTGTTTGACTTGAAAAGTCACCAACAAAGAAAAATACTTACAAAATACAAAAGACAATACAACTCAAAACACCACAATACGTCAGTACAATAAACCAAGCAAATACATACATATAATTTAGAGTAACACAAACATACACATAGTTAACATTTTAGCTCACTATTACACTGCACTTTAAAATTCACATATTGTGTACTTACATTATTTGCTTAGACACTTATATTTACTACTTTATTACACATCTTTCAGACATAATATTCCCATCAACCATAACCATACATTTCCTTCCAGTGCCTTCATTCAATGTTTTACTTTCCCGATTGCAATAAAATAATTTGCTAATTTTTCAAGAGTCAACCAATCTGCGATATGTATCATAATTGTAGTTAACATAGTTTTATCAAGCTGATACCTGCTTGAATTAAAATCTCTCAGCCAATAAAGTCTCTCCTTTGCATAATACGTACAAAACCAAAGAACATGAACCAAATCCTGTCTGCCCCAACTGTGCATTCACACATTTCAGATACATACTTATCTTTACTGTATCTTCTTAATAGAACATTGCTAGGAAATTGCTCAAATTTATATTTAGTAAAAGCTGATCTCATTTTGATATTTTCCAAGATTTCTAAATATGGCTTATAACCTAAACAGACGTTGTTTTTACTAAACCATTTGGAGTATCCAGAAATAGAGATTGCTTTCAAATCCTCATTATTCCAATAATTCTGGACCTTTTTCTTTAAGTATTTACTATACTTAAAGCTCAGAATAATACCCCACCAGCTACCTTCTTCAAATTTATTAATGAATATCTTTCAAGTAGTGTAATAATCTTGATAAACCAGAATATACCCCTATCTTCTAGGTTACACCAGTAAAGCTTTTCTTTGTAACATATTTTTTGACAGGTTAGCTTCAGTAGCTCTGGTAAGCTTGATCCAGTAATTCAACTTTCTAGTATTCATTTTTTGCCCTTATATTAACAAGTCCCAGTTCCGAATGCAAATAAGCAGCAGGGCACGAATGCCCCAGCCTAAGTAAGCACCTTAAATTTTTATATAAAGTGACATCAAATGGTCACGCTTTTTACTATCATAATCCCAGATCTCACTGGTGCCCTCCCCCATCCCCCGAATCGTCTTTAAGATTACAGCAGAGGTCGAGAGGGCTAGTGGTTGTACGGCGCCCTCCCGCACGCCCTGAATTGTCTTTAAGATTACAGCGGAGGTCGAGAGGGCTAGTGGTTGTACGGCGCCCTCCCCCACCCGCCAAATCGTCTTTAAGATTACAGCGGAGGTCAAGAGGGCTAGTGGTTGTACGGAGCCCTCTCCCATCCCTGACTCATCTTTAAGGTACGTTGAAGTGTGCTGAGCTGCCGAGCAGTGGTGAAGGACTTTGCTGCTTGCATTTAAATCTTGGTGCCATTTTACTGTTGGCATATGTGTGTGGAGATAGTCTCCTGCTGTGGGATACCATAGGAAGCTTTCAGTGTTACTGGTGCCAATAGATTGGTGCCTTAAGAATGTACTAATGATTAATTATGGGCTTTATGTAGTTGAATTTCCCTTGGTGCATACCTGCAGTGTAATTTTGTGCTGCTCATTTAATGTTACAGATTTAATGTTTAGCCAGGGATCAAAAACCTATTGAACTTAAGCAAAAAAAAAAGGAAAAGGTTGAGCAACCCAAATGAGCGTTTACTCTGCTCAGTAATGTACTCCAAATTCAGGTGCTCACTCACTTCTTAAACCCCTGCCCCGTCTCTCCCACCCCGACTACTTTAAACCCTCACCTTTTCCTTACTCTCTCCACAGATTACAGTGGAGGTCGAGAGGGCTAGTGGTTGTACGGCACCCTCCCCCAACCCCTAATCATCTTTAAGGTACGTCGGAGTGCACTGAGCTGCCAAGCAGCGGTGAAGGACTTTGCTGCTTGGCCCCACCAATGCAGAGCAGCGGCTCCCCACTGCCCCCACCACTACCCTTGGTGAGCACTCCCTTTTATAGGTGGCATTAGCCAATCAGCCTACATCTCCATTAGCAGCTTATACGGTTCAGCCACTAGAGGCTGCCCTACTGCTAGCTATCTTGTGTCAGTGTTCTCCCTTGAGCTTTACATACTTAGTGCTAGGATGCTTCCTATATTTTTGCTGCTTTTCCATTTGTTTCCCTCAGCTCAGCCTCCCTCCCTGTTGTACCTCAACTCACCCCCCCTCCTCTGCAATTGGCCTCAGCCTGGACTCGTGGCAGCTTGTGAACATATGGGTAGCCTCTCTCTCCCCTCATGACCCCAGGAAGGGGTCTGGGCATACAGCATGCACTCCTGTCACTCTCTATGGATGCCTGCCTTGGCGTACAACTCTGGCTATGCCCCTTGACAGTGTCCAGACCCAGCTACTGCAGCATATGTCACTGTCATCCACTCCAGAGTTTCATCACCTCCTCCAGGCCTTCCTCAATGCGCAGGCTCTCCCCATTCCTACCTTCTCCCCCACTATGCAACCTACCCATCTCTCCCACTATAATAAGAGGAAGCACTCCTGGAACCCCACCATAAGGTTCCTTCTCCTCCTCCTCCTCATGTCAGGGAATGTCCATCCTAATCCTGGACCACCAATAGTCATGATGTCTCCACAGCATACCCCTGGTGCACTGTGCTTTGCCTCCCCCAATATTTGTAGCATTCTAGAAAAGTGGGATTCCTTCCAGGGCTGGGTGCTGCAGCATCAACTGGATGTCATAGTTGTATGTGAAACCTGGCTCACCCCTCAGACCCCCGATTCTTCGACATCTCTGCCTGGGTTTACCCTCTACCATGCTGATTGACAGGGTAAGCGTGGGGGTGTTTGTTCCCTTTACACTAAGGACATATGGCAAGGTCACCTACTCCCCTTCCCTCAACTGGGAGCAGGCCCACAGGCCCTCACTTTCAAACTGTCACTGGCGTGAGCCCAAAACCCCTTATATATCACAACGGTATACATTCTCCCTAGGGATCACAAAACAGCCTTCCGTGCTGTATTGTCATATCTGAACACACTACCATCACATTCAGAATTGATTGTACTTGGAGATTTGAATATCAATTGGCTAAGTAAGGACACCATCCCTCTCATCAATATCACCACAGCCCAAGACCTAACTCAATTGGTCACTTCCCCTACCTGCTTTGACCCGCGTGCTGGATCTTCCTCCCTGCTAGACCTCATTTTCTCCAATCACCCACACAAGATCATTGATGTCTCCATCCTACCAAATGCCCTCAGTGACCACTCACCAGTTCTCTGCTCCAGGTCCTGTAAAACTCCTAGATCTCCTCCCAAATTAATTGAGTAATGTAAACTTGGCCCTGATAAACTGGCACAATTAAAAGCTCACCTCAGGGCTTCGGACTGGTCCTTCATTACAAACTATGTAAGCCCCGATAGTGTCTTGGACCTATTCACCCTGTCCTTCAGTAATATATGTGATGTCTCTGCACCTTTCACTAAAAGAATGGTTAGAGGCAATCATGTACCTTGGTTCACTGAACAGCTCAAGACCTTAATACGAACTAGAGACTCATTGTGGCAGCTCTCCAATGAGTCCAACCTCCCCCATGATAGGCATATGTTTAGAATAGCTTGGAACAAGTGCACTTGGGCCATTCGCAAAGCCAAAGCAGAATACTATAAATCCGCCTTAACCTGTCTTGGGGCTCTGGCTGCAAGTTCTGGAACAACATTAAGGAAATATGCGGTAAGGTCTCTAATCCTGTTCTCACTCAAGTCATGGCTAATGGGTCCTTGACCATAGACCTCACTCATATTGCCATAGTTTTCAGTGATGCTTTCTCCAACCTTAGCCACATTCTCCCCCCAAATTTCTATGATCCTCCAGCTTCTAGCACACCTTCTCCCCCCTCCAGTGCTCCCCCTTTTATCTGTGCCATATTTCTCCTAGGTCAGCAGAACCATACCTTAATACTGCCCTTAGCCACGCCTCCTCCAGCTCTGACTCCCTTGATTTCAGAATTCTTCGGCTCACCCTTAAGGAAGTCCTTGTTCCTCTCACCCACATTTTAAACCTCTTCCTCTGTCTAGGTAAATTCCCTGCCAAGTGGAAATCTGCATCTATCACACCCATATTTAAAGGTGGGGACTGCTCCTCTGCTAACAATTACCGCCCTATCTCCATACTTCCTCCCCTCTCCAAGGCCTTAGAGAGGATTGTTTCTGATCAGCTCACTGAGCAACTCAATAAATTTAACCGTCTCTGCAAACAACAACATGGTTTCCTCAAAGGGCACAGCACGACTACTGCCCTGCATGAACTTACATCACACATCCATGCTGCGCTTGATAAAGGCCACATCATGGGTGTGATCTTCGTAGACCTCACAAAGGCTTTTGATACCATCCACCATTCTCTTCTCCAAACCTTCTTGATCAACCTGGGTCTCTCTCAGGAAGCCGTGGGATGGTTCTCTGACTACCTCACGAACCGGACCCTTCAGGTCAAAATTGGCAATGCCCTATCCATCAAATCCTGTCCTCTCAGGGGTCCCACAAGGGTCCATTTTGGGTCCTGTTTTATTCAGCCTCTTCCTAAACTCCATCCCCGTATCCTTCCCCTCCAACCTATTATTATATGCAGACGATGCTGTCATCTTCTACTCCAGCACAGACCCCCTTCAACTTCATCAGTCCCTCCAGTCCTTCTTTAACTCTGTCGAAAGCTGGTTCGCCTCACAATGCCTTATTATTAACTATAAAAAAAACAAAGTTATGCTACTCACACATCTGCAGAATGTGAGGATGGGGCTTTTCCCTCAAGTATTAATGGCAACCCAGATTCCCTTGGAACTAGTGGATTCCTTTAAATATCTGGGCATCACCTTGGACACTAGCCTTACCTATCATGAGCATATTCACCAGCTATCTAAGGCCCTAAACATTAGGCTAGGACTTTTGCATTGCTTCAAACATTGCCTTACCCCTGATGCCCTTAGGCTTGCTGTCTCCTCCTCGGTACTCTCTCTGCTCAACTATGGCTTATTGATTTTTGGAGGGGCAAGCACCTCAGCCCTTGGTAGACTTCGATTTGTCCTAAATAAGGCCTGTCGTCTTGTCTTGAGGTGTGATAGACTCACCCATACCTGTTCACTATATAAGGACACCAATTGGCTGAACCTTGACAGCAGAATCAGATTCCACACCTGCATTCTGGCAAAAAAATCATCTTAGGCCTCTCCCCCTTGGTACTCTCCCCTTTAATCACCCCATACTCTAAAGTTAAACACACCCATAGCTCAGACACCCATCTCTTCTCTATTCCTTCCTGTCGTACCACTCAATTCCAAAGATCCTTCGGCTATAGGGCCCCCTTGTGAATGAACAACCTACCCTCCTCCTTGGTTTATGAACAAAGAATTGGTCATTTTAAAACTCACCTTAGGGCCCACCTCATGTCCACATGTGACTGCGATTGTACCTGAACCTGGCCCGTCCCTTCTCTTTACCACTGACAATGGCGTCCGGCCTGCATCCTACTCATAGCTCTTAATACTAGTCTTCCTGGGGTTGTTATGCATCCTGTTTCTTAACTGTCCTAACTGCTGTAGTCCCTGAATGTTAGCCTGACTGTTCCTTGTTACAAACTGAATTTGTACTCTGTAACAATCATTGTAATGCTTGTCTGTACCTAATCTATGTGACGTGGAACCTTTGTAAAGGAGTCTTTGACTCAAAGGTATTCTTTCCAAAATCTAAAATAAACAAATAAACAAACTGTGCTTCCAGTTTTGCTTCAATAGCCTTATGAAAAGCTTTAACTGTATGACCCTCAAACCTATAATTAAACCTTACCAGGGCTCCAATGGTGTTCTTGTGCTTTATTAATAAAGCTTTGGATAAAGAAGTCCATGTTCCACTTAAACGAAATTCCATTCCTAGATACTCATAGCTGGGAACTACCTCTATTTTGTTTCATTCACAACCCATGTTCCTTTCAATTTT
The DNA here is from genome assembly GCA_016271365.2 of Neoceratodus forsteri. Lineage (NCBI taxonomy): Eukaryota > Metazoa > Chordata > Ceratodontiformes > Ceratodontidae > Neoceratodus > Neoceratodus forsteri. Next base: position 226,844,886 of record CM028132.1, on the reverse strand, counting down.
TTTTTCTCCAAATATAGCAACTTTTGTCTTGGTTAAATTTATTGTTAGTTTTAGCCTCTGTGAATACTGAACAATGTAATCCAGTTTAGCCTGCAGTCCCTTTTTCGTCAAAGAGAACATCACAATATCGTCTGCATAGGCTAAAAGAGGGCAAGTGGAGTCCAGCACCCTAGGAGAATCTGAGCCAAAAGAGTCAGCATCATTCAACATTTTATCAATATAAACAGAGAAGAGAAATGGAGCCATCACACAACCTTGACACACCCCTTTGTTAGGCTTAAAGGGGGCCGACAATTGACCCTCTTTGCCCAAACTAACTCTTGCCCAAGTATCATGATAAAGATGAGCTATTATATGTATCAAATTAACATCAATACCTCTATCAAACATAATAGTCCAGAGTATACTCCTAGAAATAGAATCAAAAGCCACCGAGTAATCAATAAACACGGTATGAAGCTTTTGTTTATGGAACAATACATACTTCTCTACCAGATGCTGCATTATAAAAATATTGTGAATCATAGAAACATTTTGTCTGAACCCTGCTTGAAGTTTAGACAAACCACTGGTCAATTCCACTTGGTCTTTTAACTTTTTCAACATAATTTTAGAAAAAAATTTTAGGGAAAAGTCTAATAGACAAATGCGTCTATACATGGCAGGAGAAGTCAGAGAGACCTTTTTATGAATAGGAATAATATGTGAACCCTTTCAAGATGGCAGGAAGCAATTAGAGGCAATACATTTATTAAAATAAACTCCCAACATTCTGCTTCAAAAAAGGGAATAAGATATAACTATCTCTGCAGGAATCCTTTCCAGGCCTGCAACTTTATTTCTCTTTAGAGTTGATACAGCAAAAATTACTTCCATATGAGAAAAACAGCATCTAGTTTGAACAATTCTATCCGCACAAAAAAGACGATCCTGTTCTTCAGGTTCAAAAAAGATATTAGTAAAATATTCTACCCATGTCCTTTCATTGATAAAATTATCAGTTTTTGTCTTGTGTGAATTAGTTCCCTTAGCCACCAAGATCCAGAACTATTTTACATCATTCGTATTTTAATAACTTCTAACATCTGAGCCCATTGGTTTTTATAATATTGTATTTTTTCCTCTTAATAATAGTTTTATAGTGTTTTCGATTAATGTTAAGTTGTTTTAGTAAAACCCTTGAGGAATTTGTTCTATATATTCTATAAAGCCTTCTTATCCCTCTTTTAATTTCTCTACATTCTTGATCATACCAGCCCAACTGTTTACAAGGCCTATGTCTGACCTGTAGAGAGGTAAGTTTACCCTTTATCTGGTCAAACAAGCTGTTTATCAATTCAGCCATCTGAGAAATAGGCATAGCATCCAACAGTGAGGCATGAGCCATCAACGAAAAATTATTAAGTATTGGTCTGACTATGTCCTCTGCATTATTATACCACTTTATTTTGGCACCTGCTCTTATTTCAGAAAATAAAACTGCATCCTGTGACTCTATTTTATCTTTCTGAGAATGAAATTCCAGTATCACTGGAAAATGGTCACTTTCTGCCCGGAGATCTACCCACACTTCCTTCTAAGCATCAATTGTTCCTGACCATAATGCCAGGTCTATAGTAGAAGCACCTCTAGTGGATATGTATGTATAGTCACCATGTTCATCCCCACTGTATCTCCCATTAAGTGGGAAGCGATCAAAGGTACTCATTAAATTAATAATTTTTCTCCCCGCTCTATTAATTATAACATCTTTTGCTTTCCTTAAGTATTCATTATCTGATAACTCATTGTATATCCTAACTGAATTTTCCAACATGCCATCATAGGTTCCTATGAAAGCATTAAAATCTCCCAGGAGTAAAATATCTACCTGGGGAAATAAAGACAATGCTTGAGTAAGAATATCAAACAAGAAATCCCAGATAGCAGGGAGAAAAAAAAAAATTGAATTTTCAGGGGGGGATATACCCCTGAGATCATCACTATTCTCTGTTCTTTAATACCTAATAATAGTGCTATGAAATTTTCATGTAGCTTCCAACAATGAATTAATGAAAAGACATCAATCTTAATAAAGACAATAATGCCCCCGAGTTTCGACCATTACTATGAAGTTTTCTGCATTCTGATTGGAAACTATCATAACCAATAATGTTAATGTTATCTGCAGAGCTATGACATGATTCTTGAAAACATAATAAATCAAAGTTCTGAATATAGTTCTTCCACTCCTCATCCACAACCTTAGTGGTCCAACCAGCAATATTCCAGGTTAAAAACCTAACTTACTCAGAATTAGGCTGAAATTCAGGGCTATTATCACAATTAAGTCAATTATCCTGATAGTCTGCAATAGCAAGAAAATGGTTCTTCAATGGGAATTCCGTCTGAACAGTTTCCCTTAATTGGTTGGCCACTATGGGTTCTACACCTAGAAGATAAATGTCACACATATTTAACCCCAACAAATCCAGTATAGTACTTTTTGCAATAATTTTACCTGTAAGTTCCTCAGAGTTAAAGGGGAAGTCTCCCATAGTTCCACACCAATATTTTCCCAGCTCCTTATGTGTAACTGTTGTGTGCCTCCTCCAGTTGCCAGCAGTCCTATTGCCATCCAGATCTAGATTATAAATAAAAATATACAGCCCCCCAAAGTTATCAAAGTGTTTGTCCTCCATTTTACCATCAAGGTTGCTGGAGGATGATGTCATCAGAGCAACAGATAATGATACTGCACGAAATGCAGTTCCACCAGTAGACCAAACCCACAATGTTTGGTTCCCCACTTGAGTAATGGAGGAACCCTTTAAGTTTTGTTCACATCCTGAAGTGCAGGTCTAATAGGGACTAGGACCATGTGAGTGTGATGCAGCACTGATTTGAGGTATATATAGTATTCATGTAAGGAAGTGCCTGCATGTTGTGTTACTGTTTCTGTTAGCAAAACAGTTTACCCAATAAATGACTCTGGGTACAACAAGAGTTTTAAGTGGTATTATGCAGCTGTTGTATTATGGTGTGTGTTAACATTCTCTGTTTGATTGACACCAGCAGTGAGAAACAATCTTGCAAATAGGCCCCTTTCCCTTTGTAACTAGGCGGTCAGTGATTGGGTGGCTGCTATAAGGCAATAAAAAATTCAGCTATGGCAAGGAATAGGTTACCAGAAGAGCACAGACACAAGCACATGGGGGGACTCTGGTTCAAATCCTACTAGAGTGCCTTACCCTCTAACCCTTAAGAAGTTCCCCTAACCTCCTTAGAAACTGTGATGGTCCCACAGGCCCATGGTTTAAAAGTGCCCCAATTCCCATTATAAATCATTAGCAGTGATGTGAAAGCTACAGCACTTCACTTTCAAGGTACTAAAGATAAGCTGTGGCAGCCCCCCACTTTGTAATGCCAGCATTTGAAGTAGGATGTCCCTCACAAATCAGATGCTACACCTCAGCTGTTGTAGGTAAAGACACTAATCAGTTTCTGTTTGTAGTGCTCTGTATTTGCTTAGCTCATTCCTCCCATGTCATATGCATTCTGTGTCTTGGTATTTCCAGTCAGAAACTCAGATTTAAGGAGCATTTGAAATGTAAAACAATACACTTTATAAAGTAAACGATCTAGCTCTCCACTTTCAGGATGTGTACAAGTCAGTGATGAAAGTGAACAGGAATGCACAGGAACTCAGTCCCTGTACCTTTTTTGCAGCAGGAACAGAGTTCCTGTACTTATTCCCACTGACACTGGAACTGAAATTCTTAAACCAGCAACATAATGACAGTTTCTGGGCCTGTGACCTAAAATCAGGGTTTCCATAACAACAATTGACTTGTACAACAATGCTGTTTTCCTAGAAATAGTTCAGTATCTCTAACTGAATCTACTAGTGTCTAAACAGATAGCTATGTCACGACACAGCTATCCTTCAGATTGAGGATCTTCATTCTGCATTTCATATTTGCCAATTCCTGAGTTCCTGTACTTCTTGTCTACCACTTGCACCACTGGTATAAGTCAGTCTTGTGTGATCCTTTGGTAAACTGCCCAGGCTCATCTTGTAACAAATCTTAAGGGTGCTCACCTGGTTCAATACAGAGTGACTGATTGACTGTTCGATTGATTGATTGGTTGATTGACTGATTCAGTCTACTGCTTTCCACAACATGTTACAACTGTCTCACAGAGAGAAATGAGCAGTGCAAAGAAACAGCTTTTGTTTCCTGTTAATAAAATACTATTAGATGTATTATTTGCTCTACACATACAGTGTTAAGGCTACAGGTACTACTCCCTTTGTGAATTGCATGACAGAACTGCCTTAAGCCATTGCAAACTTAAACTAAAATCAGGCTAGACAGCATTGACACCCTTATGTTTTGTTCTGCACTGTTGCTGCAGTGACATCAAGGAATGGGAGGGGCTGTATTACAAGTACCTCATTTGCATGTAAATGGAGGCTTGCTTGACATTTTACTACTTTGTATCAGAGCCTCAAACTTTAGATATGTGTTGCAACAGAAGAAATGGCTGATCTCTTATTGACATATGTACAGTACTTGATGTAATGTATAATAAATACATCAGATATATCCAAATCATACATATACAGGAGTCTTCTCCTTTAAGATATAGATCTATTTGAGTACTCCCATCTCTCCTTTTAGCAATAAACTGTGCCCTGTCTCCAAAAGGTATTTTCAGAACATTTATAAATAAATCCTTAGTAGCCCCAGTCAATTTAGTATGAGTTTCTTTTTCCATTATATCCATCCCAAAAAGACTAATTCCAGGTTTTAGCAAGTCAGTCACTTTCCCTCCATTTCTTACTGTCGGATTGTAATTAAAAGTTTCTCTATTAGGATACATTATAATAATTCCACTTTCCTTTAAGGGGTCACTATTTGTCCAAACATAATTAGCAGTCCATGGAGAATGCCAAACTATATATAAGATATAAGCTTCACTCACTGGAATTTCCTTCAGGTCAGATATATCATTGTATATCAAGCTCAATCCAAGTTCTTTATTGAGGAATTGTACTACTGGTACTTTAGAGAGGGGGTTTCAAAAATCCACTCCACTCAACAGGGCCAATCAGTCTTAATACAGGATAATTCTCATTTATTACATTACTATATTTGTCATTTCTCCTGTTATCCATCTCTTCCCCTTTACTTTTTTGAATTGGTTGGAAGCTATATTTAGTACTTTCATCTGCCATGTATAGACCATCAGAGATCCCCTGCTGTTCTATACTATTTACTAACACATGTGGTCTCCCTAACTGTTGGTTTAATAAATTAAGTTCTGATTTCAACAGCCTTAAATGGGAGATGAGTTCCCCATCTCCTGAAGTGGAAACATTCTGGACATCATTCTCACTATCTATTTGTCCTACAGGTGGAACATTACCATAAATGCCATATTTGATTCCATCTCTTTTTGAGTTCGCTGTTCCTTCCCTTTAAGGGGGAATGACTTCTTGTTCTTCAACTATGACGTCTCTGTCATGTACTGCCTGGCCTAACTCAGGGTTATTTTTGATGTTATCAATAGGAACTCCCTCAGTCTTGCTTCTCCTCTTTTTCTTAGTCCCCCCCCCTTACCCTTCTTATAAGACTGATTAATAAGTGGACTAACCGGAAAATTAATACTACTGAAATCTGGTCTGGTTATACTAACAATGGAGTCAATTGGTTGTACATTCCCATCAGTTACCTGTAAGCTATCAAATGAGTGACTAATTTTTAACACATTGCTGGATATCTCATCAATATTCGCCCTGTTGGAAGCTACAACTAATCTCAGCTTCTCCATAAATTGTCTGTTAATTATCAGTTGATCCATTAAGATCAAGTTAGCATAAGCTGGGTTCCTTAGTAACAAAACTAGATCTTTATCAAGACAGTCAGGGACATAGGCTAAATCGCATCCCCTACTTACAGAACAATCATCATTGTAATTATCAATAAAACTTTCTAGGCCTATCTGAATCTTCTCCTGATGACCAACCCCATTAATCTTTTCTTCACATTCTTTCAACCCGTTAATAGTGTTTTCCAAATCCTGAATTATTGAGCTTAGAGCTTGTTTGTTGTTTAAAATTTCAGGAGGCTCAAGGCTCTCAAATTTATATGAGTCATTAACAGAGTAAATAAGATTTTCCTCCATACTACCTGACTCCAATGTTACAATTACAGAATCTACCACACTCTGAGCAGAAAACAATCCTACTGCACTAATGTCAATTTGACTTTCATTTTGACTTTATCTACTTAATTCAATCAGGACCACAGGATCATTTTCAAGCTTCTAGGATCGTGGCATTGAAGTTCTACTAGAACTATCATTAAGTCTATGTAAATGATCAGTAATTTTTGTCTCTTTTTTATAAGTCATCAGTTTTTTTACAAGGAAGTTCCTGTTCTAATGGAGACAGTTCCTCATTCTGGAGCCTCTGCAGCCTAGTATTAACCATACTTATGTTAGACACTTTCTCAAAAGGAAAGAAAGAAAAAATATCATTAAAAGAGTGATGGACTCCGCCTGCCCTCTAAACAGAAAAAATCCAAGTCCTGCTATACAAAAACATATAAATACTATATACTATAAGGGGTTGTGGAGTAGAAGGGGCATAAGGGGGAAGAAGCCAACCCTCGGCACAACAATGGTTTTGACTCATTTTTTATTTATTTTTTCCTTGTTTCAAGAAACGTATCTGAGGATCAGTGGCAGGATTTTTAGGACAGTAAATTAATAAAAAGGGAACTAGGAGAGCTTCAGTAACAGACAAGTATGGAATAGCCATATAAGTGCAGTACAATGTGGGGAGTGGTGCAATGCAGTGGCTGCTGGGCAGCCATATTCAGGCAGACCTTCTGGATGCTGGGGTGCTGCCCTATCTGCATGCATCTCTTTGGACTGTGAGATGAGGTAGCCAGACTCAGACTGGAAGTAAACTGGGTCAGGAGTACCATAACCCTTATCCAGAGACCACCCAGTCCAATGTCACTGCCTCAAAGGATGCTGAGAACGAGGAGCACTTGGATGACAGTGGACTTGGGGAGAGTTAGGGTGGTCAGGCAGAGGCACATCCCAGATCCTATTCCACTCAAGAACTTATATGCCACACTGGCAAGTGGGGACAACAAAATAGAGGTACCCAGAAAAGTAGAAGGAAAGGATGTGGAGGTTAGCCAAGTAGGTGACCTCAGTGGGGAGAGCAGTGGACCCCAGAGGAGGAGGAAGTAAATCCTGGTGGGGGACTCCACCAAATGAAGGATCCAGCTAGGAACACAGGAGGGGGAGGACAGGGAGGTGAGGTGCTTACCAGGTGCCACGGCATGGAGGGATGGGAGGGAGATTCTGGGGATCTCTGGAAAGGCAAGACGGGAAGGTGAACTGGATGTCATTATTCACCTAGGTACTAATGACCTGATGAACGGGGAGCCAAAGAAAGTTCAGGAAGAGTTTAGGAAACTGGAGAGGGGACTCAAGCAAGTAGCTACTTCTATCACCTTCTCAGAAGTACTACCTGTGAGAGTCATGGGAGAACATGGGGTGCATGCACCAGGAACTTTAACTCATGGTTGAAGAACTGGTGCTGTGAGGAAGGATTTGGATTCATTGGTGACTGGGGACCCACCTGGAGGGTTGGAGGCTTGTTAAAGCCTGATGGCCTGCATCCATCCTGGAGGGGAATCCAAACACTCAATAATAAGTTTAAATGCTACATGGACAAGCATTTAAACTAGCTGGGGGGTGACAGGCCAGCAAGGAGGGTACCTAATTGCCCACCCATCAGAGCTAGCAGTGAACCAGAGAACTGTAGGAGTGGCTCTCTCTACAAAGCAGTGTGCAAAAGATGGAGATACGCTCCCAAGAGGTGGATAGGCAGAAAAGGGGCAGAATTCAACAGAAGGGCAGACAGCAGGTAGAACCAGGGGTAAAGGACAACCAGGGAAGGGGCAGAAGTAGAATAGTTAAACAGTCTAGGGAGGTCAAATCATTGAAAGCCAAGTGTGCCAATGCCAGGAGCCTTAGCAACAAGATGGAGGATCTGGAGGCTGTCATGGTGCAGTCAGACCTGGACATTGTGGCCATCACAGAAACCTGGTGTAATGATAACCATGACTGGGAGATGGCCATACCTGGCTACAACATATTCAGAAGAGACAGGGCAGGAAGGAAGGGAGGAGGAGTGGCACTTTATGTGAAAAATGACATAAGGGCCACAGAGATCCAGGAGGAACAAAATGGGGGAGAGATACTGTGGGTTAAGCTGGAAAGGAAAATGGGATCATCCATCCACACAGGTGTGGTCTATAGACCACCAGCCCAGGAGGAAGAAACAGACAGGGAGCTGATGCTAGCCATACAAAGGATGGCAGACAAGGGTGAGATAGTGCTGGTTGGAGACTCAGTATTCCAGATGTGGACTGGAGCATACCAGCAGCAGCATCAAACAGAAGCAGATTTATCCTGGACTCCCTTCAAGGTGCCTTCCTTAAGCAACTGGTCAGGGAACCAACTCGGCAGAAGGCAATACTGGACCTTGTGCTCACAAACAGGGACAGTGTAATGGGGGTAACAGTGGTGGAGCACATGGGGAACAGTGACCACCAGTCATTGTAGTTTGAAATGACAGAAGGGGCAGAACCAAATCACACAAAAACATGTATCCTGGATTTTAGGGGCACAGACTTTGGGAAAATGGGGAGATGCTTCAAAGAGGCATTAAGAGGAATGGGGCAGGAATCAGGGGTTGAGGAACAGTGGGCAGTAATTAAAATGGGGATCACAAGAGCAACAGAATTATGCATTAAGCAGGTTAGCAAGGGGAAAAGGAAAATAAGGCCATTATGGTTTCCCAAGGAGGTAGCGGAGAAAGTGAAAGCCAAAAAGAGTGCATTCATACAATACAAAAAGACACAGGCAGAAGGGGATAGGGAGAAGAAAAGGGAGGCAGGGAGGTCAATAAGGGAAGCCAAAGCTCAGACAGAAAAGCACATTGCAAAATCAGTGGGTAGAGGGGACGAAACCTTTTACAGGTACACAAGTGAAAAAAGAAAGGCAAAGTGAGGGATAGTGAGACTGAAGGGGGAGGATGGGAGCTGCATGAAAGATGACAACTGTAAAGCTGACATATTGAACAGGTATTTCTGCTCAGTCTTTACTGAGGAAGAGGAGGGTAATGGGTCTGAAGGGAGTACAAGGGGTTGGAATGGTGCAGAAATGGACACAAGTCCCTTTACACAAGAAAGGGTCCTGCAGGAACTAGAAGTAATAAGAGTTGATAAAAAGAATGGGGCCAGATGGGGAACACCCCAAGGTCCTTAAAGAACTAAGAGGGGTGGTGGCTGAACCTCTGGCAATCCTGTTTAGCCGATCGCTGGAAACAGCGGAGGTACCCAAAGACTGGAGGACAGCAGATGTACAGTAGCCCCCTTATACAAAAGTGGGAACAAAGAGGAATCAGAGAACTACAGACCAGTCAGCCTCACCTTGGTAGTAGGGAAGATCATGGAAGCAGTACTGAAGGAGAGATTGGTTGAACATCTGGTTATCAATGGACTACAGGACCCAAGGCAGCATGGTTTCACCAGGTGGAGGTCATGTCAGACCAACCTCATTGAATTTTTTTACTGGGTGTCTAGGGAGGTGGATTATGGAGGGCAGTGGACATCGCCTATCTAGACATCAGCAAGGCCTTTGACACTGTGCCACATAGAAGGCTATTACACAAACTGGGGAATACGGGTGTGGGTAGGACAGTAGTGTGGTGGGTAGGTAACTGGCTGGGCGGCAGGACACAGAGGGTGGTGGTAAATGGCTGTCACTCCACAGAGGGAAGAATGACCAGTGGGGTACCACAGGGATCAGTGCTGGGACTGGTCCTATTCAACATCTTCATCAGTGACATTGTGCAGGACCTAGAAGGCAGAATTTCCCTGTTCACTGAAGACACAAAGCTCTGTAACAGAGTAGATACACCAGAAGATGTAGACAGAATGAGGAGGGACTTGCAGAAACTTGAAGAATGGTCAGGTGTTTGGCAGCTGAAATTCAATGCAAAGAAGTGCAAGATAATGCATATGGGGCACAAAAACCATTGCACAATATATCGGTCAGGGGGTGAGGACATAGCATGCACCAAGCAGGAAAGGGATCTTGGGGTTATCATCTCTGATGACCTCAAGGTAGGGGAAACAGTGTGATAAGGCAGCAGGCAAAGCAAATAGGATGCTGGGATGCATAGGCAGGGACATCACCAGCAGGAAAAGGGAGGTCATAATTCCACTATACAAGACACTAGTGAGGCTCCACCTGGAGTACAGTGTACATTTCGGGAAACCTTACCTACATAAGGACATAGACAGGGTAGAGAAGGTTCAGAGGAGGGAAACAAAGATGGTACATGGATTGCATCACAAGTCCTGTGACGACAGGTTGAAGGACTTGAATATGTACTCCCTGGAGGAGAGGAAGGAGAAAGGGGATATGATAGAGACATACAAGTATCTTACAAGGAGGACTAGGGTGCAGGAATACACTATTTGTAAGTGAAAAAGATGTTCCAGGACTAGAGGGCATGGGATGAAGTTGGAGGGAGGATGATTCAAAGGAAACATGAGGAAGAATTTCTTCACAGAATGGGTGGTGAACAAATGGAACACCCTGCCAGAGGAAGTGGTGGGGGCTGAAACAATCACATGATTTAAGAATGCATGGGATAGATATAAAGAAATTTTGGCGGTCAGGGGTAAGGGGCAACAGACTTCTAGGAAAACATAAAGTGAACTTACAAGCTCAAATGGGCAGAGTGGGTGGGCCATAGGCCCTTATCTGCCGACACTGTCTATGCATCTATGTATTTATGCTCCAAGCACTCTAAACACTTTGGATCAGTAGAGACAAATAACCATGTATAATGCATAATAGCAATCACAACTATATAATCAACAAGGAATATGTGCAATAACAACTGCTAAGATAAGCTAAAGTGTGCAAAAATCTATACAGCCACTAGTCCTAAAAATACAGTATATAAATATCATAGGACCCCTAAGTAAAATATCTTGAAAGAGAGTCTGTGGGAAAACACATTAAACAAAATTTCAGTTGATACTTAACACAAAGTAATCTCTTGATAAACTTAATATACTTTAGGGCAAAGAGAATGACAGACAGAATGACAGACATGAATCCAAAACAGTCCTAGGCCTAAAAGACTGTTTAACATTAAAATATTCAACGTTGAATCATTAACAAATATAATCAGTAATCCAAATAATGGTCACAGAAAAATATATATATATAACCAATGTTCCAGATATACAAATGTCCAAATATCCCAGAACTAGGCCAAATTTCTGTATTTCCGTATCTTCCCTTTTGGTCAGGCCACCAAGGTATAAAAATAATAGGAGTTGTAGTTGTAGCTATAGCTGCAATTTGCTCATTGCATAAAATCTTATTATCAGAAGGCTTGGGAGGCTGCTAAGTTGCTGCTTCCAATGCTTTTGCCACCTCTGCCGTCTAAAACAGTAAAAAAAATACAGGTAAATATGTGAAGCTTCACTCTTCCAATACTAATTACAATAATAAAACACTAAACATGTTTAACATCTAACAATGAATCTAATAACCCAGCAATAGTCCAGCAATAATACATGTAATAAAATACAATAAAATACATCCAGGGAAAGAACAAAAAATAGAAAGACCAAAAAACCCAAAATCTATAACCTGTACTCTATAGTCTGAGTCAAGAGCTCTAAAACATTGTTCAAATAAATTCCACAACAATACAATATTCAGAAACTTACAAAGCTTGTGTGTGCCAAAACCTATTTTCCCATTCTGGATCCACAAGGCAAAACACTCGAGCGTCAAACAAACTGCCCCAGGAGATCCTCTGCTCTGCTTCAGCTTCAGTCACTTTCCTGCTAAAATTGCCAATGGCTAGTGTCAAACTGCCAAAAACAAAGCAGTATACAACAGATGTAAAAGAGATTAAGTTCTCCAGGGAACTCAGGACCCAGTTTGACCACACACACGAATCCTACTATCAAGCGGGAAAAGCTTAAAGGAAGACAAATCAAAGTGGCTTGCTTCAGGCGAGAAGTCAAAGTAAAAAATGAACCAAAGTGCAGGGTGACCAATGAATTAGCCTCTGCACACCTCAATAGACCAGATATATCCCAATTACATGTGTTTATTTAAATTAGATTAGCTATCCATAGTAGGATCATTACAAACAGGTGTCACAATATCACAATGTCAAGCACAATCATGCGCCCGTTCCACCTGATCCTCCTGAACCTCCAAATCTAATATAGGCAATGGGCTAATTGGCAAATGAACTAATACCCTAATTAATTAACTGGTCATTCTATTAGAACTCCTAAGGCCCTCAGGATAAAATACAATACTACAGTACAAGTCACATTAAACTGTTCTTCCAATGAGCTGTTTTAGCATTTCTGATTGAGTTGCATAAGTGCTGCTGGATCCAGCACAAAGCCCTGCACAAATGGTTTCTTAAGAATTAAAACTCAGTTTTGCATTGCATTGTGATTGTACTGCAGATGTAGTCCAAATGAGTTGCAAAAACATTTTACAAACATTACTCTTGAGCTGGTTAAGCATTGAAAAATAATGCAGCACGAGCTGCCAGTGCATTGCCAACTGTAAAATAACAATGCTAAACCAATTCATTGGTGGAACAGTTTAATGCGACTTGTACTGTATATAATACAATACTAAGTATTTACCCCAAAAATACAGATTAAATACCAAGTAGATACTGGCAAATTACCAGTACACACCATACACACCATAAACCATAAACATAAAAACGAAACAAAAAAGAAAAAAAAAGTGCAAAATTAAAACACACAGTTACTCAAAGAGCAACGCAGAAAAAGTTCAATAGTTCTTGTCCTTTAGTTTTTCACTGTTAGCATTTGGAAATTAATTGGGGTTTTCATAGCCCTCGATCCTCAGCCTCCATAGTCTAGCTCGCTCCTAGCTGTTCCTGGTTTGATTCCTTCTCCTTCTCCCTTCCTGGTCTCTCTTTTCAGGCACCAGTCTATGTAACTCCTCTGCTGTCGAATGCACTCCACACACTTTCTTACTCCTCTACCCGTGGCTGGCTGCTGCCCTCCAGCCTGTGAATAGAAGAAAAGACGGCAGCAGAGGGGCCACACCAAACAAAACTGTACAAGTCAGTCTGGAAAGAGTTGCACACTTAGACAGGTATGGGAAGCAACACAGATGGCATACCATTTCTAGCAATAAAACTCATATTGTACAACTTCTGCTTCACTCACTCCTCCACAATGGGTTAGAGTGCAGAGGCCATCACTCCTCCTCTGGGTTAGACAGAACTCTTGATGTGTGGAAATTTCTTATACAGCACCACAACTCCTAATAAATATACCTCCTAAGGTTTTGGTGGAGATATAAGTAACCAATGCTATGTGGCCTGTATACAGCAATAAACTAGGGTGACCTCTGTTGCTCACCTACTTTATTCTCATAACTTTAGAAACTTCTGTCACCAGGCATTTTTGAGAGATCTTGTTGAAACCAAATGGTAACTCATTTATGGCAGTTCTAATGTTGTATTTGCTTGGGAATTTTTTGAAAGCTACTCTTCATACTGTAATTGACGCTTGTGTTCCTTACTTTAAGAAAACAATTCAGTTCCTGTCTTCTCCTTAGTTTTCTAAAAACATTGGTAGTTTGATAAAGAGTCAGCCTGGAAGAAAGCAAGATTTACTAAAGATCCAACTGCTGATCTGAAGTTCAGAAAACTAATTAATACATTTACTTCAACTATTAGAGAAGCTAAAAGGAGTTATTTTGTTACTCAGTTACAGGATGCCTCTAAAAATCCTAGAAAAAATTTGGGCTAACGTTAAAAATCTTCAGTGGAACACTGGTAGTAGTACTCAACCTATAACATTAAGAACAGATGGATTGGTTATTACTGATAGATTCATTTAGGTAACAACTTTATTTTCAAATTTAATAAACTTTATTCAGTGATAAAAAAATTGAAAAACACAAAGGAACAGATTACAAGATTGACACATATTACAGACAGAAGCATATCAAATTCCAAGTAGAATTGATGTTGAACAGTGTAATAAAATATATTAATATATGGATCTTGGATTTAATATGTCTGTAAAGCATACAAAAAAAATTTGGTAATACCCTCAAACATTTACTGATATTACTACTGTCAATCACTTTTAATAGTATAGTTTAAGTGTGATAATACTATCTTTGCACTCCTCAATGATAGTATTACCACAGTCACCACACAGCGCAAGCGCCCACAAATATGCCTTCTGCCCCTCACGTCACTCTAAACATGCCTCCTGATTGGCAGTGTTTCCTGTGTGGGCAGGCACAACATTTTATAAAACATGGTGGCTCACTTTCTCGCTTAGCGAGACCATAGTCCCTCGCAACATAAATTTTTTCTCCCCCTCAGAAAAATAAGAAACTGCTGCTGAAACAAGTAAAAAGGTAGGACTACCAACCACTTTTTTTTAATAAAGTGAACGAAGGCAGGAGAGGTGAAGCACAGTGGGCTATGATGAGAGCAGCAACAAGGAAGGCGGCAGTTGGCTATGACACAGCATCCGTGTCTGAAACTGCCAACTGTCAGCCAGAAAGAAAAAACAAAACAAAATCCAAGATCCACATATTAAAAAATATAACGAACAGGTGCCGGTGCATTACCGGCGAGTATCATCTTGAGGTTCTGGACATGTAGGAACCTCGAGAGCGAAGCTCGAGAGGTTCCCGTGTCCATAACCTCTCGATGGTATTACTCGCCAGTAATACACCGGCACATATTCATTATTCTCTTTATAACATGCATAATTGAAGTGGAAGAGGCGAAGAAGAGAATAGGTAACAACTTCTAATAAATTATTTCCAAAGATTAGAAAGGTTTTCGATGAAGCATTCCTTAACTTTTCTCCCTTGTCTATTGATTTTTTCTCTTCCTCTCACAGCCACACACTCTCTTTTTCATTTTGAGAATTCAGCAAATCTGAAGTTTATTATAACTTGATTGTGATAGATATTAAGAAGGGTGTTGGTTGTGTCAGGATTGTGCTATTTTATTTTCTGAAAATAGACCTTCCTATTTTTGTCAAATATGTAACATTTTAATTTCTCTTTGGTCACTGCTGACATTCTTCAAGATGGAAAAAAACTGCCTTTGTAACACCCATTTTTAAAGGGGGTATGTTTTAGACACAAACTGTTACTGAATCGTATCCATTTTGTCATCAGTAGTAAAGATTTCCAAAAAAAACACATATACATAAACAAGTTTTTTATTACTTGTCAAAATTAAATTTAATTTCTGATATTCAATCAGGTTTTCAAAAAAAGTCACAATGCAACACATGTTGTATCCAGAGTGATGATGAATTTTTATTCTGCTTCTGATGACAGAACTTGTAGTACAGAAGTTTTCTTGGACTTATTGAAGGTTTTTACACAGTGAACCACAGCCTATTATCAAATAAGATGATATCCACTGGTCTGAAGTTTTCATCTTTAATTTGGTTTACATCATACTTAAACCATTGACTCCAATGTGTACAAATTGGTGATGTTTTTTCTGACTTTATTACAGTTATGTGAGGGGTTATGCAGGGCTCAGTGCTGGGTCCTTTACTATTTTTACTGTATATTAATGATTTTCCAAAATACTGTTCTCTGCACACAAACTTGTTAATGTCCACAGGCAACACATTTTTGCCTGCTAAGCAAAATGACCCAAAAGTAGCTATAAATTTACTGCAGATTGTAACATGGCAAATAAATGTCATACCCTAATGCAGCAAGTAGTGTGGCACAAACACAACACATGGTACGATCTGAAGCTGGGATTAGTTCCCTAATAATGCCAATTTCAGAATGTAGCAGTGTTTGCAACCATAATGGAAGTGCCCAACAGGAAGATTTAGAGCGAAGGTTCATGCTGTGGGTGCATTGCAGAACTCTTGATTGTGCTCAGTGGCCAACCTTAGCAAACCCATGGGCACCACAGTTCAGAGGGAGCTACCTGTGCGATCATGTCCATTTAGTGGTGTGCGATGAATTATGAGGCCTTTCACCTACCCAGTAGAGTTCTCAATCTAGAGGGAGCTGAAGAAACGTGCCATGAGTACTGTCTGTGCCCCTTTACCTCAATCACTGCTGGCAGTTATTTCTTCTTAATGAAGAATGCATTCTGGGGATATTAGTAATATTTGCATACCTTGGCATGCACAATCAAATGAGATGCCGGATATGCAAATATTCATTATTTCCCCAGAATGCAGTAGTGAAGCAGAAATAGAAAGCAAGCAAACAAGTGAAGAGAGCAGTTTAGATAGAAAAAAAAAAACATCACATTGTTCCATCATATCTGTGGCAAAAGTGTTTTTAAACATCATTTTGGAACCTACATAAAACAGCAGTCACAATATAAATAGATACTGAATTTTGTGAATGTGCATGTGCCTGTTGGACGTGAACATCTGTTGAGAACTAGACAGTTGAACAGCAATTAATATTGTATTAAACAATATTGTAACTTGCTGTTCATTTATGTCCCACGTGCCATTCACTTGCAACATTACTGAATTTGTGCTTGCCATGTTACAAGCTCATTAATCCACTCCAAAGTCAGGCTCTACTAGGGAATTAATGCGTGATTGGAGGCACCCGGTCTGTGGCCTCATGCCCCAACCCCCCAACCAGGCATCAGTTCCCTAGTAGATCCCTCCTTTGTCATGGATTAATGCTTACATGACTTTAACAAAATACAGGAGGCTTTGTTTGATCTGAGACAGTTGATAAATACAAAAAATAATGTTTTTTCAGATAGTCTTATGATCTCTCTCTCTCTGTCCATCTTTCTGTCTGTCTATCATTAGTTAGATAGTTTTTATTTACCAAGTGATTGCACTAGACAATAACAGTTGCTTATTTTCAGGTTCAACCTGGGAGAAAACAACAGAGGAACAATAAAACGGGGAAGTGACAGATAGATAGATAGATAGATAGATAGATAGATAGATAGATAGATAGATAGATAGAATGAATGTTTATTTTTGACAGGATGAAACTATAGGACTTTTCAGCCCTGTTTACAAAGTTGTCCTGGTTTACAAAGGAGGCAACATTTAATGCATTGTGGCACAGTTTACAGTTAGAGTACAAGATGTGTTTTAACATTAGGTGCCTTTTTGAATCTTGTTTTTAGAAATATACAGTTTAACATACATGGCACAGTCTGGCCTTAGATACCATAACAGTTTGACAGTAGGAGTGCATACAGAACACCTGGGGTACAGTTTATGTACCTTTATAGATAGTTACAAATAACCTTAATCATGTTCTCCAGCTGAAATTTAAAGGATTTTAATGTTGGTGCTCTCCTAGTTGCTAGTGGGAGCATGTTCCACACCTTTACTGCCCACCAGTTTGTGGTCATTTGCCCATATGAGGAAAATATTCTGGGGTGGTCTGCTCCCCTGTTTATTACCTCCCTTAATTTGTGCAATTGCTGTGAACTAAGTTCCTGATTTGGGATTATGATGGCTCTTTCAAGCAATTTGTAGGCTGTCAGAGCTTTCAATTTTTCTCTTCTAATTTCCAAGGAATCCCACTCTGGGTCCTTGTACATTAGGGAGTAGTGGTAGTCATAGCCACATCCGAGCACAAACCTAGCCAGAGTGTTGTGTCATCTGTATAATTTTTTGAGTGCTGCCTTGGCCATGTGCTGGTATACAGTACTCCCATATTCCAGCACTGGTGGTAGGAGCTGAGTAGCTACAGTTTCTCTTGTCTGTCTGGAAATAAAAAAATGCCTTTCTTCTCAGGGATCCTAGTTGGCATGCTACTTTTTATGGCTACATGGGTGGAGCCATGCAAATGTATTGCTGTCTTCAGAAAAAGGGGTCTGAATTGCTAATGCATCACACCTTTATTGTTACGCAGGTGAGGAATTAAATCAAGTCCCTGTTTTCTGCATTAACTAAAATGGGTTTCCTCCCCCCTCCCTTCCTCCCCTAGCTATGTGTTCTTAGGGGGGAGTGGAATCCCTCTGCATTCAACAGATCTGCTATCTGACCTGGGTGTAGAGTTGGAGATATCACCAAGAGAAACAGCCCCTTTTAAAAGAGCATCAAAAGGAAACAGTGATCTTTCAGTCACACACACACACACACACACACACACACTAACTGACTTTCATGAGAGACTCAGCAAGCCATACAAAAGGAGATAACGTTGCAAATTGCTCTACTGAGCCAAAAGGGTGGTAAAACAAATTGACAACCTCCTATTAAACCTCCAAAAATCATTCAAGTACCTCCAGAAATAGCCTTTTACTTTAAAAGAATTATGAAATCATGAAACTCTTACCCTGCTCACTTTAGGCAATTTCATGAAACAAAACATACTAATTGAGAGTCACAAAAATAGATATGAAAACAAGCATTTGCCAATGCTGAATGTTCGTGGCTTGCATTGCTGTTGTACAACATCTGACCTTTACACATTTTACTATATATTAACCTAAGATAGACCAGATGTGATGTAATATGTCATTTCCAATGGCCTCCTGATTTTACATAGTTTTATACTGCATTTATTCGGTATAGTAGAGGTGAGATGCAACATCTCAATTTTAGTGTGGTCCTGGTTTTATAAAGTATTTTTCTTGGACAGATCATTTTAGATGAAACATCTCCTTTTGGTGGAGTTCTGCTGTAAGGCTTTGTGTTTTACATAGGTTTGCAGTACCTTTGCCCAGGATAACCAAGCTGAGATGCAATATCTCTTTTTCAATGGGGTCCTGTTTTAACACATTTTTTATTGCATTCAGATAGGATAGCACAGCTCAAATGCTATCTTGCTTTCAGTGGGATCCTGCTTTCCCCAGTTTTCACTCTGTATTTACCGGAATATGGATCCTAGTTTGGGGCTCAGTTTATTACAAAAAAAACTGTACTAGGTACTCATTCTAAAGGAATACTGCACTAAAACTGTAAGTCATATTTTAAATATAGCAGTTGAAAGCCGACACTGGGGTGGTGGTGCTTCAAACACAAAGGCATTTCAGTGTTGTAAGAATAAGTGCATCACTCACCCTTGCACAAAGGAGTCCAGAATAAAGCTTATTTCACAAGAACATTTCTTTTATTCAGCCATTCCTGGTATTATACAGCAGTAAAAGGACATATCTTACATTTCCCACCTTGCCTTAGTGGCTTCCTCAGAGATATTTTAAATATTGGTTCATTTTTTTTGCTGAGGCGTGTGGACTACAGAGAAGCTATCAGTAAGGTCTGCCTTGAGAAGGTAACATGAGATTTTCCTGGGAAAATAAAGCATGCCTTTTTTTTTGCTAGTACATGAACTTAGCAATCACCATTTGTAGTCAAATGATAAAGAATACGTTTTTTAAAATATAACAGTTACCAGTCATTCTTTTAAGTCTGCTAAACATGGTGTGGGTTATTGTTGATTTTTGTACAACTTGTCTTATTATGATCGCATATTTATGACAAGCATATTTTTGTTTTGATTATTAATTAAAAATACACTATATAAATCCTGTAATATGCTGTTGCTGAATACATGATAAGGGTGAGAGATTCAGATAATTTTGTCTGACGCAGTTTATTTTTTTTCTAACTCTATTTTATTCCCCTTCCTCACTGAACTCTCTCAGGCAACCTCCAGTCCACCATCTCTACCTCCTTGCATGGCTCAGTTAGCCCCTCCACTCCTCTTCAGCACCAGGCATCCCCAGGTCTGCCCTCCAGGAAAAGGTCACCACTGCCCAGGGTGTTCTATCTTAAGTATTGAGCCACTGGGCTGGAGATGGAGGGGAGAGTGGAGGGAGCCTGGCCCAACTTCAGGAGTGTGGACCACGGAGGAAGGCGCCATCGTCTATCAGCGGAGGGAGCTTTCTTTTTCTAGTTTATGCCCCTGTGGAGCCCAGATTACAAGGCAATGTACTGCCATGGCTCCACTCCACTGACATACACCATGACGCTTCAGTAGGTAACCTCCAGCCTCCACCAGATGTCGCTCCATGAGTGGTCATCTTCCCAGTCCTCCCCAGGGAGGAGAGATCAGTCCTCTGGATGCTCAATCTCCTCCCCCCACCATCCCCCAGCAACCCTGGCTCATTTCTGAACCTGGGTTGCTGGCGTGTCGTGAGGTGTGGCATCCAGCGCCTCAACCCTCAGCGCCAATGGGCCAGCTTTGTCTGATGCAATTAAGAACAGATTTCTTTGACTGAGTGACCAGGGAAGTAGATTAGGGAGGAAAGGTGGATGTGGCCTACCTTGATGTCATCGAGGCCTTCAACACTCTCCTACATAGGAGGTTGGTAAATAAGTTGAGAAGTCTTGGAGTGGTCTCCAAAATGGTAATCTGGGTCAGAAACGGGTTGAATGACAGGACACAGAGGGTGGTGGTAAACAGCATTCAATCTGAGGAGAAAGGGGTTCCCAATGGGGTACCACAGGGATCCATGCTGGGGCTAGTCCTCTTTAATGTCTTCATAAGTGACATTGCAGAGGAACTGGATGGGAAGGTATGCCTCTTTGCATATGACACTATGATCTTCAAAAGGGTCAATACTGGGGGATGGTGGAAAAAATGAGAAAGTACTTAAACATGCTTGAGGAGTGGCGGAGAGTGTGGCAACTAAGATTCAGTGCAAAGAAGAGTAGAATCATGCATTTGGGATACAGAAATCCAAGGGAGGAGTACAAGATGGGGAGAGGTACTGACAGCCACCGATCTGAAAAGGGATCCAGGGGCAATCATATCTGATGGCCTAAATGTAACCAAACAATGTGAGAAAGCTGTGGAGAAAGCCACTGGGATGCTAGGGTGCATAGGGACAGGTATCACCAGCAAAAAGAAGGAGGTCGTTATGCCACTGTACAGATCACTAGTGAGACCTTATCTGAAGTATTGTGCCCAGTTCTGAAGGTTACATCACCAGAAGGACATCAACAAAATAGAGGCAGTCCAGAGAAGGGCAATAAAAATGGTGCAAGAAATGCACCAAAAGTCACATGAGGAAAGACTAGAGGACCTCAATATGTATTCTCTGGAGGAGAGGAGAGAGGGGGGATAAGATAGAGACATTCAAGTACCTCAGGGGTATAAACAAGGTACAGAAGAGTAGCATCTTTCAGAAAAGAAAGTGTACTAGAACAAGGTGGGATGATATAAGGCTGGGGGTAGGTCTCAGGGGCAATGTGAGGAAGTAATTTTTCACAGAAAGAGACGTGGATACTTGGAACAGCCCCCCTGTAGAGCTGATGGGGGCCAAAAAGGTAGGTGGATTCAAGAATTCATGGGATAGACATAAGAGTGCTCTCACAATAGGGAAGAGAGGGTAAGCAGCAGATCAACTAGGGTCTGTGGTATTGCATTAGACAGGGAAAAGGGCAGACAAGGAGGGCCATGTGATCCTTATCTGATGTCACCGTATATGTTTCTTAACAGAAATATTGCTGCTTTATATGAACTTCTGATGGCTTACATAGCTCATGATTTCCTAGTGTGAAAATGTCAAACTACAAAGTTCAAACTGATGATCATCCTTTATTTTAACCAGCAGTACCATCTATCTCTTTACTAATCATAAGTGGGTTGTATGCTCTGGTCCCTGAATGGATGGTGATATATATACTAACATACTAATTGCCGGCAGATTAGGCCTTACAGTCTATCAAGTCTGCTCCAACCTCAGATCCCTAGTTGGGTGCCGAGGCCCTCCCCCCTGTGTTCCAGAAACCCCTATCATCCATCCCCACCCCCCTGGGCCTGGCCATCATCTGATACATCCACTTTCTGTGTCTGTCCCACCCTCTCTTGAAGCCCTACACTGTGGATCTATGAACCAGCTTGCCAGGCAGTACATTCCAAGGGTCTACCACCCTCTCAGTGAAAAAACTCGTCCTCTTTTACGTATATGTAAATCGAGTAACTCTAATTTGGACTTTCAGCGTTTCTTACTATGCTTTTTTGCGGGTTTCTTCACAACTTTTTTTGAACCCTTCTTGGGTGCTGCTGGCTTGGTTGGCTCGGGCATCGAGGACAACCTTCTTAATCAAAAATTCCAAGTGCTACCCATTCAATGGTGATGCTTAAGTCAACTATGGGATCACTGTATATTAATAAAACTATATTATATTCATGCAGTTGTCTACTGGTGCTACCGTAGTTGAATTTATTCAGAAGCTGGGTGCTGTGGGTTTTGAACCTGTGATTCATGGAAATGTATGCCTGCTGATGTTAGAGTAGAATATGGATTCATTGAGTGTTTTGGGTTGGTAGGTGAAAGGGGTTGTGGGAACCTGGTTCCACATTTTTTATTTATTTAAATTTTTTTTAAAACAAATGTTTTCAGGAGCTGTGCATGTATGGTGCCAATGTGCATGTACGTGTACTTCACAATATGTTTACTGACATGCAAGCTTTTGTTGGGTTTATTTCCATTTTGCCTCATTTCACTAACTGTAAACCCTCAAACATCTTTCTCTCACAGCCCATGGTGCTCGATTCATGTTTACCCAACTGTTCCCTTTACCCATCACAATACCTATGTTATTACATGGAAACATAGAAACACAGAAGCTGTCAGCAGAAAAGGACCTACTATTCCAAATAGTCTGCCCTAAGGTCCCTACTTGCTTTGCTACTGTACACCCTAACTGATCTCTGGTCTTACCCCCCTCCCAGACCTGTTACCAAGGTCTCCTTGTATCTATCCCATGCATGTTTAAAACCTGTTACTGTTTTGGTACCCACCACCTCTGCTGGGAGGCTGTTCCAGAGATCCACCACCCTTTCTGTAAAGAAGTAGTTCCCCAAATCCCCTCTAAGTCTCCCCATTTCCAGTTTCCTATCATGCATCCTTGTCATTGAGCATCTCTTTCTGTGCAAAATGTCACTTTCCTGTACCTTATTGATACCTTTGAGGTATTTGAATGTCTCTCTCATGTCTCCCCTTTCCTTCCTTTTCTCTAGAAAGTACATATTTAACTACCTGAGTCTTTCCTTGTTGGTGGGATTCATCTCTTGGAAATCTCAACTAATCTTCTTGGCTGATTTTACTTGTGTTTACCTGACAGTGATATGTGCAACTGCGCTGAACAATCTAACACGTGGATGTTACTTTTTGTTAGGTAGTGAATAGTGTTGTGTAAAATTGGATAATTTCGCCAGGCAAAATATTTCGTGGAATTTGCGCATTTCACAAAATATTTTGCATGGTTAAATGCAAAATTTTGCCCATTGGGTGGGTGAAATTTCTCCCACGAACCAGCAAAATTTGCCACTCATGGGTGAAATTTCTCCACCCATGGGTGAAATTTCTTAATTTCACCACTGGTCCCCAATCTTTTGAAAAATAAAATCCCTTCCCACATCCCTGGTGTGTAGTGTTCCCTCCCAGCCAATCACCATCCAAATTCAAATCAAGAACCCTCCCTCCACACCAGTTACCCTGAGCCCCTCCCCTGTCCCTGGTGTCTAGTGGACCCCCCACCATGTCTTAAAGGAAATAGGAATTTATATTTAATTGTTTTAACTGCCAAATAGATTATGTAATAAAAGCAACAGGCTCTATGTGTCTTTGTTACTACTGTATATGTTTACCTGCTAATTTATGTGTATGCCCCTTATGCTGAAATGACCCTTGGCTTGACAGTCTGTTTTCTGTTTGTATTAGGAGTCGGGGCATGCTAAGTTTTGAAATGTCATGTCACTGACTCCCTCCCCATACAGCATGCCACTTGGTTGTCAACTGTTTGAGTGCTCTCTGCTGCTACAGTAAAGGCCACTGCCGCATAGGACATCTGAAAAATCACACCCCACTCTATCTACTGGTGACTAATTCAGAGCTCCCCCCCTTCCCGTTCACCTTACAAGCTACTGGAAAGTACTTTTTTCTGGTATGCATAGGTTTAGGTTCAACAACTCCTGGTTATCAATGTTTAGCAGGGCTTGACCTCTGATAGCAAATTGTGCATACATTGATGTATCACTGTTGTAATATTGTATATTTGGAATTGAGGGAGGCAAATTTGCAAATTTGTCTGAGGGTGTAGGTTTGTGTTGCTGCTGCTGTCAATCTGTGGATATCCTCATATACAATATAATAGTAGTCACACATTGATGCATGCATGATTTACCATCAGAGGTCAAGCCCTGCAAAATATTGATAACCAGGTGGTATTATACCTAAACCTATGCATAATGGACAAAACAGCTCTGCGGTGGCTCCCCTAAAATGTAACACATCACACTTCAACAACAGAATCAGCCAAAATAGACTATATCAATTAAATCATTACATGTTTTGAAGGACTTCTGCAACAAAAGAAAAAAAACCTAAAACATTGTTTTATGTTAATACACAGCACCCATGTTGGCTCTGACCAGAGCTTAACACAACTGTTTATGTGGAAGTCAAACTTCAGTGATCTGTCAACAATTACACCTAAGCAGTTGCATTCTTTGACCTTGGTTAGTGTTTGGCCATTCAGTGCCCTGATGTTTAGGCTGGGCTCTTCCTTAAATTGGTTCAATTAGAATATAATGTACAGTACAACACTGAAAAGAAAATCCATGTACTTGCTGTAAACAGGATCACAGGAACAGGTAAACATTCGAGGGCAAAATAAGGCCATATAGAACACAGGGCAGAGTGTACAAACAACTAAACGGTATGCCAGAATTCATGGTAATTTTAAAACAGTAGTTAAAGGAGGTACACAGAGTAGATAAGGGAAATCCTGCTCTGTAAAGACCTAAGCGCAGGAACATACAGCAGCCTGAAAGAAGAAAGAGCGATATGCTTTGTTGAAGTCATACAGAGAGTCACACTGCCAGACCACGGCAGAGGTAGAGTTTCAAACAGTGGGGGCAGCAAAGGTGAAGGACAGTTTACCAGAATTGTTCTTGGTTTTAGATATATGCATGGACCCTGGGACATTGGATCTAAGGGGTAAGTGTGATTTTTTTCTAGGCTTAAGAAGCACAAACAGGGATTGGGGACTGACTGTTAACAACAGAATGAGTTAGACATCCCATTGTGAATTTCCACAGGTCTGAGGGAGGGAGAGAACCTAACCTGGAGTGTAAATCATGGGGATTTAAATCTAGACTGGCTGTCACATTACTCCTTCCCAGCACTCATCAAGACAGTGTCGCTTAATCTTAATCAGTTGATTCTCTTATGCTGTACCATGCCCTCTTCCTTACACATAGAATGGGGTGATCATTCTGGCTGATGACCTCAACATGCCTATTGGACTGTGGAGAGAGGGGGGTGGGGTGATAGGGTTGGGGTTGGAAACCCTAATGCCTAGTTTCCCTAGTTGTGTTGCTTTTACCCTAATTGATGCATTAAAGAAGTTTTTTTTTTGCAATGAACATATATATATATATTATGGTAGCACGGTAGTGCCACTATAGTTAGGGTTGAGGAGCTATTTACATGTTAAACCCTAAATTTTGCACCTTAAAAACTTTGCAACTGTTTGACAAATTTGCCTGAAATTTGGAATACACGATCAAGACCCATACGCCTTGGGATCTGCCAAGTTTCTATATGGCTGCGGAGTTATTAAGCATGATCTGCGTGCCCGTTTATGCTTTTCTGGAATTTTACTGTTGCACATACAGGTTGTATGGTTTGCGTGACCAGTCCAAAATCTTCAGGGAACGTACAGCCAGTGTCCCCGTTGTGTCTTTTGAAGATTTCGTGAAAAAATATTAAACGGTTCAAAAGTTATTCAAAAAACAAGTTCCCATTATAAGTCAATGGGAAAAGTTAACAAAAAGTTTAACAGTGTCGCAAATGCAGTTTTTACTTTCACAAATGGCCCTTTTACTGTTGCAAATCTGCCATTTTGTTTTCAGTTAGCGATCAGAAAAATGCTTGGCATTTAAAATTGGGACCCTCTAGCATCCTAATTCTTTTTGTATTCACCTAGTCGGACCCTAAGGATGCTAACCATGTCTTTATTTTGTGGTAAAACACCCCAGAAATATGTTTTCCAAATTTCGGGAAAAAGTACTTTTGCAAAGTACTGTCTCACTTCCGACATTCTCGAATGAATTTGCAAAAGCTTTCGCAAACTGCGACAGTAGTTTTCTAGGCAGTGGGAAGATGACAGCAATTCTTTGGCACCCTGCTTCAAAAGAACAGTTTGGTGTTTTGGCCTGAAATTCGGAGGGAACACAGCCGATATCTCACAGATGTGCCTTTCAGAATTTCATTGAAAAAATATTACATGGCAGCAAAGTTACGGCACTCCAAAGTTGACACCTTTTCCCATAAGATAACATTACGGCGTACAACGCATTACAGGAATCATTTGGCACCCTGTTGCAAAATAACAGTTTAGTCTTTTTGGCTGAAATTTGGAGAGAACACAGCCAACATCCCACAGATGTGCCTTTTTGTGGTTTGGTGAAAAAATATTACAGAGAGCCAAAGTTATGGCACTCCGAACTTCTCTTTTTTTCCCATAGGATAACATTAAAGCGTTCACCGCACCTTTCAGGGTCTGTATCTCTGAAATGGTGCGAGATACGGACTTTTGGTCAGAAAACTAACTGCAAAACTAGCCAGGAAAGTCATAAATCACATTACTTTAAAAAAAATTTTCTACACAGTACGGTTCCTGAGATATAAGCAATTTAGTATTCTAAGTCCTCATTTTCTGCTCCGAGAACCATTATTATGCATACATTCTTTGTACTCACTGTCTTTCTTTATGCAGGTTTTGGGGAAAACCAGCCTGTGCACTTACGTTACTGTTACCATTACCATTTTTGCTTGCGGTTCCGTTCCCGTTTCACTTACCGTTCACGTCTATGCCACCATGTGCGTTACCCTTTGCGTTTTCATTTGCGCTTGCTTTTGCATTGTTTTTAACATTTCTGTCTTCACTACTGTTTCTCTTTCTGTTTCGCTTTGTGTCACCATGCGCACTACTATTTGCATTTGCGGGCGCAATGTTACTATGTGACAAGACATCATGTGGTGGGAGCGCTTCCCACCGCTGCATTACATTCACTATTTCTCGTTATCATTCTGAAAAAGAAGGGAAATTAGAGGCCAAAAAATCCATTTAATACATTAGTTAGGGTTGTTCCACACTGACAAAAGTGAGAAAATTCGGTGTTAGGGTTGAAAGTCCCCCTTGGACCCCCCTGCCCACACCCCCAACCGGCATTGGGGTGTGCTTCAGGGTTGTTGGTCCTAACTCTCACCCCTTCTCCTACATCTCTGCTTCTTTACACATGTGATGGGGTGAGAGTTATGGACAACAACCCTAATCGTACCCGATGCCGGTTGGAGCAGAGGGTGTAGAGACTTTCAACCCTAACACCGAATTTCCTCGCTTTTGTCGGTGTGGAACAACCCTAACTAATGCATTAAATGGAATTTTTTTGCCTCTAAGTTTCATAGTTGTTTACAAGTTCAGAAGGCAGTGCCTATTATTGAAGTTGCCACCCAAAGGTGGTATTAGTTATCTATATATTCAAATTTACTATTACCCATGTGTTTGTCTAATGCATTCTTAAAAGTATCCATAGTTTTACTCTCGACTATAGAGACAGGCAGTGTGTTCCATACAGTAACCACTCACTGGGAGAACCATCGTAGTCTTTTCTTTGTTTGGTAGTTTGCTCCTTTCAATTTCATATTGTGTGATCTTGTGTGTGATACACTAAGTTTTCTTTCTACACCTAGGGTTTCTATTAATCCTGGTCTTGAAATGCTTTGAAAATCATACATAGATCACCTCTAAGTTGCCTATATTGAATTGAATACAGGTCAAGTATTTTCAGTCTTTCTCCATAGGTTTTATCAGACATGCCATTAAGTTTTTGGGTCATTTTCCTTTGAACTCCTTCTAATTGTTTCTTACCGTGTTTTGTGGAGGGTGCACAGAACGGGGCACAGTAGTCCAGATGAGATCTTACCAAGCTAGTATATAGTGGCAGGATGACCTGCAATATATATATACATTATATACATATATATATATATATATATATATATATATTTTTTTTTTACCAAGAGTAGCCCAGCTAAGATGCAATATCTTATTTTCAGAAGAGGCCTGCGCCAACCTATTTCTACAGCTAGGTGTACTGGAGCACTGAGAGTTTAAGTGATGTGTTCAAGGTCACTGTGATTATTTGGCTCTCAAGGTCTTGAACTTGTGATCTCCAGATTTCCAAACTAGTGCTTTAACCACTAGACCACATGGCCTTCTTGTGTTTGAATCTCAAGGACTAAAAATTCCTTTAACATTACTGACCAGCCCTCTCAGGAATTATTTTAAAGATATGGAAAAGTGTGTGCACTGTAACTACAGTAGTAGCGCCAAATTAGTCAAGGGATTTTTTAAAGATTTTTAAAAATTCCTACTGAGAATTGTGAAACCTTTTGTTAGGGATTTTGTTTTGTTTGCTAGGGTGTTCACTGCCACCTAGAGAGGGTGATCTCATCTGATAGTGTAGTTGAAAATCTACCACATGACACTTAAGTACTGTAATAGGAACTGGCCTCTTTCTGTAGGTATAATAAAAAGTATTTTAGAGAATTTTTTCCCTAAATTTTGTGAAGGATAAATAGGGAATCTCACAAAATTGCTTGACAAATTCGGAGCTACTACTGTATCTTTATTCATATCTTCCCATCTCTAATTAGGAACTACTGTACAATATCAATGGACATGAATATTACTATACTGATTAGGGGTAAAAACAACATATTACAGTACAGACTGCATCAATGAAATGTTGCATTTGCCTGGTAATTAGCTGTAATTCAAGCTGAAAATGCACTAACAGCAAATAACAGCAGTGAGTTTGAAATGAGTTGTCAATAAATTGTACACTGCATTTAGTAGGATAGGATAGGATAGGATAGGATAGGATAGGATAGGAACTTTATTTATATAGCGCTCCTCCTCAGAGGCTTGGAGCATCTAACAATGATAACAACATACATATTTAAAATTAGCATGTGAGGCAGAGACTAATATTTATAGAGTTCCACCTATCCAACACTCAACATAAGCAATGTATCAATAAAAACAAGTTAATAAGATAAAAATCATAATTACAAATCAAGGTAGTAGTCAATAATTCAATAAATCAAGTCTAATTGAACACCCACTCAAAAAGCAGTGTTTGTAGGCCCCTTTTAAAGGCCTCTGCCAAGGGTGCCTCTCAGAGATGTCGAGGTAGTAAGTTCCACAGGGCTAGTGCGGCAACTGAGAATACCCTGTCCCCCGACTGCTGCAGCCTAGTCCCAGAAACCACAAGAATACCAGCCTCAGAGGAGTGGAGACCCCAAGAAGGGTGATGAGGAATCAGAAGGTCTTGCAGGGCTTTGCAGGTCAGTCACCTGACCTTGAAGGCAATCCGCCACTTTACTGGCAGGCAGTGCAGTTTGCGAAGGACAGGTGTGACATGATCAGATTTTGAAATGCAAGTCAGCAACCTCGCAGCCACATTCTGTACCAGCTGCAGCCAGTGAAGGTTGCCTACAGATAGCCCCAGGTACAGGGCATTGCAGTAATCCAGCCTGGATGTGACAAAGGCATGCAACAGGGTGGGCAGGTCATCAGATGGTGCCAAGGCTCAGATCCATGCAATGTTCCTCAAGCGATAGAAATCATTTTTAATGAAGGCCAACACCTCAGCCTCCAGTGTAAGGCCATTGTCAAGGACCATGCCCAGATCCTTCACCCAACTGGAGGAAACAAGGGGAACACCCCCTAGGATGAGCTCAGGGGGATCCCCAAGTCTACCTCCATCACAACTATGACCTGGCTCCACAACAAGTACCTCTGTCTTGTCCGGTTGAGTCATAGCCAGTTTTGTGTCATCCAGCTCTGGATCTCCTCCAGGCAGTTGTTAAACACTGAGTCCACACCTGGTTTCCCAGTGCATGTTTGTGCATATTCGTTTGCTTGACTGCTTGTAAAATTTGGTTGTGGTGCACCTATGTTGGTGCCGACAGTATTTATTTACTTTCTTGTTTAAGTACTGTTGCCACATTTTGAATGTCTGAAATTACCTGCACTTTATATGGCGTCATTTTAAGCACTTATTTTGCAACAATAAAAAGGAAGAAATTGCAGCAAATGGTAAGCTGTTCTCCTATATCTTTATTGAGAAAGCAATGTGCTTTTGAGTCTGTGCAACAGCATTTGAGCAGATGGTTCTGCTCATTTCACTAGCATTCCCAGTGCACAGGGCAGGTAAAGCTGGGTATCATCGGCATAGCAATGATAACCCAACCATATCACCTGATAATGTCTCCCAATGCAAGCATATATACCATGAACAGCAAGAGCACCAGGACCAACCCCTGCAGAACACCACAGGACAGTGGCATCAGGCTAGATGAGGCTAACCCCATCAACATCCTTTGTACCTTGTCTGTGAGAAAGGACCTAAACCAATTGATGACTGTTCTGGTTAGTCTTACCCAGCTCCACAGGTGGCCTAGCAGCACCTGGTGATCAATGTTGTCAAATGCCGCTGAGTGACTGAGGAGGGCTAAGATGGTATGCTCTCCCCATCCCGTATCATTAGAAGATCATTTAGCACCCTCACCAGTGCAGTCTCAGTGCTATGCCTGGACCTACAGTAAACCCAGACTGGAAGTACTCATGAGTGGCGGAGGAGGTAAAATGCATCTCTAGCTGAATGGCCACCACTATCTCTAGAATCTTCCTTAAGAATAGGAGGCTCGAGACTGGCCTGTGGTTGCCGAGACACTCTGGATCCATCAAGGGTTTTTTCAGTAGAAGTCTAACAAACACCTCTTTCAAAGCCCCGGGAAAGACCCCACTCTCAAGTAAACTCAGGACAATTCCAGCAACCACAGGCCCCATAAGGTCCACACATCCGACCCAAAGACAGGCTGGACCTGGATAAAGATTGCAATATGTTGGCCACAGCATCAAGATTATGTCAGCCACCTCCTCCACTCCAACCAAATTGAACTCAGCCCAGCCAAAAGAGGTACCCTGACATGACTCAGGGCAAAGCCCACAATCCCTTTGCATGGCACTGGAAGAGACTTCAGCCCTGATAGAGGACACTTTGTTGGTAAAGAACAGAGCAGACTCATTGCACTTTGTGCTTGAACCTGCTCCTCTTGCATGGAGACTGGCTGGATGTAGTAGCCTATCTATCATGCAGAAGGGCTGAGCTATAGGTCTTTTTACAGGCACTGAATTAACAATGCAGTCACAATAAAACTGAACATTCTAGAACGTAAGCTTGATGATGTTTATGAGTTGGCAATGAATTAAAAAGTTATTTAAATGCTGTTTGTTCAGCCCAGCCCAGTGGTGCAGAGGGCCGAGGTGCTTCAGTGCCTTTCCTCTTGACATACCGGTGACCGGTGTTTGGGAACAAGTGTGGGTTGCCTGGGGTCTGCCAGGGAAGGAAATGACTGAGAGCCCATAGGGCTTCTCTCTTCTCCTGGGGAGCAGAACTGTACAATCCACTGAATGACTGCCACCAGGTGGCAGTCTAGTGGCAGTGTGGGTCAATGAAGGCAGTAGCAGGGAGGTGCTGAGGGACTCCATAGCATACACGTGCCTCCACATGCACATGCTGACATGCACACCCCAATATGGAGAAAGGGGAACACAACTGGTGGAAATATGGCACAGCAGGCATTCATGAAGCCCACCCACCGACTTTCACCTGCCATATCACCCAGACCTTGGACCAGAGCTGGATTGTGCAATGAGGAGTGGAGGACGACCTTCTACTGCTGACCCCACCGGGTTGGGGAGTTAATCCATGGGGTAGTCCAGCAAAAGGTAAGTCCTTGGGAGATGTTGGATGGTGGGAATTGATGGGGTGGAGCCAAATGGGAGCCTAGTCTACCCTGGCCACAGAGGGAAAAATTGGATTTTATAAAAAAAAAAAAAAAAGCAGTTTGTACAATAGAAATACTGTATCAGAGCACTGAGCATCTTAAAGGTGCAGTATATGAGTGGGTAAAATGTATGTATGTAACCATTTTGGGTTTAAATTTTCTTCATGATGACTGCTAACTTTAGCTTATCTAGCCGTCAGTAATGAAACGCTGATTACAAACAGTCTGGAAATTAATAAAGGCAATATGTTTCTAATGTGGTTATTTGTTCTTATGTTGACATTTGTTGTTGTTAAGCTTTTATCTTTTGTACACACAAAATGTTCAACTCTTTTTCCAAATTCTTGCTAAAATATTGTGACATCTGCCTTTGTTTACTGTGTAACTGTAACACATTAAATAATCTTTTAGCTTTTAGAATTCTAATGGATATTGGCAGCTTACTGGAAAAAAAACATCACATAATAAGGACAGAAAAAAGAAAACATTATGTTGGCCTGCTATTCGACCACATGATTGTAAAAACTAAGTATGCATATATCTATATATATATATATATATATATATATATACACACACACACACACACACACACACACACACACACACATACATATATACAGTATAAGTCAAATTAAACTGTTCCCTCAACTCACTGGTATAGCATTGTTCAAAGAGTTTCCTAATCTGTGCAGTGTTTAATTCAATGAATTAGTAAAAGGTTAGTATTGGTTTGCAACTAGCTGTTATGTACTATAAGCTTTATTTTCAGCTGAGTGCTTATGCATTTCATTTCAGAAGGCAGACTAAACAACTCTTAAGGAATGCTGTGATATTTATAAACAATGCTCTTAAGGAATGCTGTGATATTTATGAACAATGCCATGAAAATGCATTGAATAAACACTGCAAAACAGCTACTGTCATTTCACTAAACAGTTATAAGTGAGTTGAAAAGGCAGTGAAGGATGGTTGGAAAACAGTTGGAAGCTTCAACACTTCGAGTTGTCACTGCATTAGCATCACAAAAAAAAATGCTACACCAGTGAGTTGATGGAACAGTTTAATGTGACTTGTACTGTATATATATATATATATATTAGAAGCAAAAAACTCCGTTTAACGCATTAGTTAGGGTTGTTCCACAGCGACAAAAGTGAGGAAATTCGCTGTCAGG
Organism: Neoceratodus forsteri; assembly: GCA_016271365.2. NCBI lineage: Eukaryota > Metazoa > Chordata > Ceratodontiformes > Ceratodontidae > Neoceratodus > Neoceratodus forsteri. The sequence continues at coordinate 226,811,713 of CM028132.1, read as the reverse complement.
GTTGAAAACCCTAACTCTGAATTCACCCCCCCCAGCACCACACACACACACACACACACACATTCAAGTATGGGGAGGACCAAGTCAACACAACCAATGACAGACATCCAGCAGCAGGTGACAGAAATAACAAGCAATTGTCTAAATGTACTGAGACATCCCACCCACCTGACCAGGTACTGCATGCTCAGTGGAGATCAACAGCAAAACTGAGGCCATGTACACCAAACGTACCATCCCTGATTGCAGCTGCACCACGTACCACACTTAGTAGTTGCATGGCCTTACCTACCGATGCCCCACCACACCACAACTGGTACTGTGCCATTACTCAATACAAATGCTGAAGGTGCATGATGACAGTTGAAGAAAGGTTTTAACACTAGTGAGTATACATTAATTAAGAGAAGTACATAAATTAACCACAAGACACTAGCATGCTCAAGATAAAAGTAGTGTTACATTTAGTAGGTGATTTACATAGTAGTACATTTACTGCAATGGTTTACTCAAGATAGAGAGGCTGATGTAAGCGTATGGAAAAGCATTGCCTGTTCAATGCTCTGAAATTCGTACTGCCAGTAACAGATGCATTCTTACTGATGAAGGTGTACTGCTCATGTACATACATAGACCTTCTGTGTGTTTCAATACTAAAGATGCAGTAAGTATTCTTTGTAAGAAACATTGTAATTGCATGGATCAGGCCAAGCAACTTCTAAATATCATAGCACTACTGAGCCAACAATGACGTACCTGTATCGGAGATGTATAATGGATAGATTTTCCTGTAGGCACTTACTGAGTATGTTGTACCTGATAAAGACAATCTCATTGCATGGTGATGACTAACTTATTCAAATAGTAATACATTTACTATTGTTGCAATGAGTGATCTATGCCACTTATGGACACAGTGTAATTTTTTTAACAGTTGTTTCATACTCAGGCTGTATGCCTAGTGTTTGGGTTTGCCACACTTCTGTCACTGATGCTATCAAAGTGATAACTATGTTAATTGTGGTACAACAGGAATCAAGTAGGTATGGTGTAGATATAAACAGAATGTCTTTTAGTGTTGATTTAACTCACAATGGGGTAAGTGTACTAGGACAGCAGTTGTTATTCTCTATCACTGACTCTGTCAGTTATAATCACACTAAGGTTTCGATGACTGTAATGATCAAGTTACACTGTTCATCTTCATGAGTTCATATTCACAGCCATTCTCCAGTAACTAGACAGTGTATGGTGTAACTGGGTGGGACACTGTGTTCAAAGCTGCTACAGTGCCTAGCAGAGGAGACTATCTACTCATAAAGACAATTAAGCAATAAGGCATGACCAACAGTTATGTTAAATGGTCTGTTAATCACCCTGTGGGGTTTAATGTTGAATGAGGCATAGCCGAGTGCCACATGTCGCTAGACAGTGATAAACTGACCATTAACATAATACCTGGGAGTGGCTTACTGCTATCATAATAAAACTGTTTTTAAACAACATTAAACCATGTTCATCATATGGTTAGGCTCTACATGTATGTTAATAAAAAGTAAACATAAGGCTGTTACAATGTTTACAGTCAATTAGAAAGCTGCATTTCTCAAACCCTTGTTATAATCAGAGATATTATACCTGTACAACTCCTTGGTTTTGCTGAACTCTATTGCTCAGGTGGCCCACCACATGTGGTCTGGTCTGGTGTGGAGCATCGGTAGGTAAGGCCATGCAACTACTAAGTGTGGTACGTTGTGTGCAGCTGCAATTAGGGATGTATACATTTGGTGTACATGGCCTCAGTTTTGCTGTTGATCTCCACTGAGCATGCAGTACCTGGTCAGGTGGGTGGGGATGTCTCGTAGTACATTTAGACTATTGTTTGTTATTTCTGTCACCTGCTGCTGGATGTCTGTCATTGGTTGTGTTGACTTGGTCCTCCCCCATACTTGAATGTGTGTGTGTGTGTGTCTGTGTGTGTGTGTGGTGCTGGGGGGGTGAATTCAGAGTTAGGGTTTTCAACCCTAACAGCGACTTTCCTCACTTTTGTCGCTGTGGAACAACCCTAACTAATGCATTAAACTGAGTTTTTTGCCTCTAATTTCCCTTCTTTTTGAGAATGGTAACGAGAAACAGTGAATGTAATGCAGTGGTGGGAGCACGGGGCCCAACATGATGGCTTGTGGCATAGTAACAGGAGCAGCAACGCAAACAGAAATGCTAACAGTGGCACACATGGTAACACAAGCACGAATGAGAACAGAAAGGGTAACGCACATGGTGGCGTAGACGGGAACGGTCTGCCACATGATGTGTTATCACATAGTAACATGGTGCCTGCAAATGGAAATGTCAATGGGCATGGTGATGCAAAGTGAAACAGAAAGAGAAACAGTACTGTAGACACAAATGGCAAAATATAACAGAAAAGCAAGTGCAAATGAAAACGCAAAGGATAACGCACATAGAGCCCCGCTCCCGGCATGTCACGGACAGCTGTGGCGCTTGAGGCCCAAAAGGCCCCACTCCACCACATGATGTCTTGTGGCATAGTAACAGGAACAGCAATGCAAACAGAAGCGCTAACAGTGGCGCACAAGGTAGCAGGCGAATGAGAACAGAAGGATAACGAACGGTGGCGTGAGCGGGAGCGGTGTGCCACGTGATGTCTTGTCACATAGTAACATGGTGCCTGTAAATCGAAATGGCAATGGGCATGGTGGCATAAGTGAAACAGAAGAGAAAACAGTCACGGTACACACAAATGGCAAAAAAGTAACGAAGCATAGCGCAAATAAACGCATAAAGGATGACTGTACGTGGTGGCATGAGCGTCAGCAGTAAGTTAAACGGGCATGGAACCAAGCGGAAAGGGCAATGGTAACAGTAATGTAAGCACACAGGCTGGTTTTCCCAAAAAGCTGAATAGAGAAAGACAGTGAGTACAAAGAATGTATGCATAATAATGGGTATCGAGCAGAAAATGAGGACTTGGAATACTAAATAAGCTATATCTCAGGAACCGTATGACGTAGGAAAAAAATTTAAAAGTCGTATGATTTATGACTGTCCTGGCTAGTTTTGCATTTAGCCCCAGGGGCTAAGAATTTTTCCGACGAAAACTCCGTATCTCGCACCGTTTTGAGATCTACGACCCTGAAATGGCGTGACGCCCGTAATGTTATCTATGGAAAAAAAGAAGTTCGGGCGCCATAACTTTGCCTCCCTGTAATATTTTTTCATCAAACCACTGAAAGGCACATCTGTGAGCTGTTGGCTGTCTTCCCCCAAATTTCAGGAAAAAAGACCAAACCGTTATTTTGCAGCAGGGATCCAAAGGATTTCTGTAATGCGTTGGGCACCGTAATGTTATCCTATGGGAAAAAACGTCAACTTTGGAGTGCTGTAACTTTGCCGCCGTGTAATATTTTTTCAGTACAACTGTGAGATGTCGGCTCCGTTCCCTTCAAATTTCAGTTCAAAACTCCCAACGGTTCTTTTGCAGCGCAGTGCCAAAGAATTGCTGTCATTTTCCCACAGACTAGAAAACTACTGTCGCAATTTGCGACTTTCGCAAAAATTTGCGACACTTTCATAATCTGAAAGTAATTTGCGAAAGTACTTTTTCCAGAAATTTGAAAAACATATTTCTGGGTGTTTTACAAAAATAAAGACATGGCAAGCATCCCCAGGGCCCAACTAGGTGAATACAAAAAATTAGGTTGCTAGAGGTCCCAAATTTAAATGCCAACCATTTTCTGACCACCAACTGAAAACAAAATGGCCGATTTGCGAAAGTAACAGGCCCATTGCAGTAAAATGCATTGCGAAAGTATTGAACTTTTGTACTTTTCCCATTGACTTATAATGGGAAACTGTTTTTTGAATAACTTTTGAACCGTTTAATATTTTTTTCATGAAATCTTCAAAAGGCACATCAGGGACCCTGGCCGCACGTTCCCTGAAGATTTCGGGCCGGTCACGCAAACCGTACGACCTGTAGGCGCGACCATAGAATTCCAGAAAAGCGTAAAGGCGTGCACAGATCACACTTAATAACTCCGCAGCTCCTATATCCGACCAGTACGAAACTTGGCAGATCCCAAGGCCTATGGTTCTTGATCATAAATTCCAAATTTCAGGCAAATCCATCAAACAGCTGCAAAGTTATTAAGGTGCAAAGTTTTGGAGTTTAACACAGAAATGGCTCCTGAACCCTAACTATGGTAGCACTACCGTGCTACCATAATATATATATTATAGTGGCACAGTAGTGCCACTATAGTTAGGGCTGAGGAGCCATTTACATGTTAAACCCAAAATTTTGCACCTTACTAACTTTGTAACCCTTCAACAGATTTGCCTGGAATTTGGAATACATGATCAAGACCCATACGCCTTGGGATCTGCCAAGTTCTGTACCAGTCGCATATATGGCTGTGGCGTTATTAAGCATGATCTGTGCACACATTTACACTTTTTTGGAATTCTTTGCTAGTCTCTATAAGTTGCACGGTTTGTGCGACCTGTCCGAAATCTTCAGGGAACGTGCGGCCGGGGTCCCCGATGTGCCTTTTGAAGATTTTGTGAAAAAATATTAAATGGTTCAAAAGTTAATTAAAAAAACAATTTCCCATTATAAGTCAATGAGAAAAGTTAACAAAAAGTTCAACAGTGTCGCAAATGCAGTTTTTACTTCCGCAAATGGTTCTTTTACTGTTGCAAATCTGCCATTTTGTTTTCAGTTGGCCATCAGAAAAATGCTTGGCATTTAAATTTGGGACCCTCTAGCAACCTAATTCTTTTTGTATTCACCTAGCCGGACCCTGAGGATGCTAGGCATGTCTTTATTTTGGGGTAAAATGCCCCAGAAATATGTTTTTCAAATTTCTGGAAAAAGTACTTTTGCAAAGTACTTTCGCATTTGTGACACTGTCTCATGAATTTGTGAAAGCTTTCGCAAAGTTCGACAGTACTTTTCCAGGCTGTGGGAAAATGACAGCAATTCTTTGCCACCCTGGTGCAAAAGAACGGTTTGGCCTTTTGGGCTGAAATTTGGAAGGAAGAAAGTCAACATCCCACAAATGTGCCTTTTAGTGGTTTGGTGAAAAAAAATTACAGGGAGCCAAAGTTATGGCACTCTGAACTTCTCTTTTTTCCCCATAAAATAACATTACGGCATTCACCGCACCGTTCAGTGCCCGTATCTCGGAAATGGTGCGAGATATGGACTTTTTGTCAGAAAAAAGCTTAGACCCCTAACAGGGGCTAAGTACAAAACTAGCCAGGAAAGTCATAAATCATATGACTTTTAAATTCTTATTCTATGTTGTACAATTCCTGAGAAATAAGCAATTTAGTATTTCAACTCCTCATTTTCTGCTCCGAGACCCATTATTATGCATACATTCTTTGCACTCACTGTCTTTCTCTATGCAGCTTTTGAGGAAAACCAGCCTGTATGCTTACATTACTGTTACCCTTACCGCTTCTGCTTGTGGTTCCGTACCCATTTCACTTACTGTTCCTGTCTACGGCACCATGTGCATTACCCTTTGCATTTTCATTTGTGCTTGTGTTTGTGTTATTTTAACCATTTGTGTCTATGGTACCGTTTATCTTTGTGTTTTGGTTTGCATCACCATGCACATGGCATTAGACCCCGCGCTCCTGCTGCCGCATCACATTCTCTATTTCTCATTATCATTTACAAAAAGAAGGGAAATTAGAAGCAAAAAAACTCCATTTAATTCATTAGTTATGGTTGTTCCACAGGGACAAAAGTGAGGAAATTCAGTGTTAGGGTTGAAAGCCCCCCCTTGGACCACCTGCCCACACCACCAACCGGCATCAGGGTGCGCGTTGGGGTTGCCGGTCCTAACTCTCACCCCATTCTCCTATACCTCTGCTTCTTCACACATCTGATGAGGTGAGAGGGCCGGCAACCCCAACGTGCAAAGTTATTAATGCACAACATTTGAAGTTTAACATTAAAGTGCCTACACAACCCTAAATATAGGGGTGCATCTGCACCCCTATAATTATTCCCCAACAGCTAAACAGCATAATTCACATCTCTAGGGCATCCACTCAACACTCTGTAAATTTCAAGTAAAAAGACCAAACTGTTAATGAGATATGCAAGTCTATAATTTTTACACCTTTAAAAACTTTTCAGTCATGAGATAGCAAAATTTTCAGCTGCAAGGAAATCTTCTGTCATGAGCATGCAAAATCTTCATCTGTAAGGGAAGACTAGGTAGCCAGATTGCCATTCTTCTTTCGCAAAATATACATATACATTTTTCCATAGGATATAATGGGAAATTAAAAGATTAATAACTTTTGAAAGGATTAATATTTTTTCACCAAACAAATGCTGGCATGTTCCTTGGGCCATGTTATTTCTATGTCCCAGGTTTCGGACCAATAGACTACACAGTGTCCATGCAGTGCTGCAGGCAAAAAACATGCAAAAGTGGCAAAAAGTGCAATTTTTGGCACTTCGCTGCACAAAAAACCTACATCTTACTGAAATGCAACTGATAAATCAAGAGCTTTACCATACCAGACCATGCATTCCAAATTTCGTGCAAATCCGTTGAAGAGTTGCAAAGTTATTAATGCACAAAATTTGAAGTTTAACATTAAAGTGCTTATAATATTTCTATCTATCTATCTATCTAGCTACCTATCTATATATATATATATATATATATATATATATATATATATATATATATATATATATGCATTATACTAGCACAGTTGCACCAGTATAGTTAGGGTTCAGTAGGCACTTTGATGTTAAACCCCAAATTTTGCATGTTAATAACTTTGCAACCATTTAACAGATTTGCACAACATTTTGCATATGCAGTTTAATATTGTAGGTCTCTTGATCTACCAAGTTGTGTTTTGGTCAGACTAAGGGCTTTTATGCAGCAAAATGTTGAAAGAATTCATTTTTTACCACTTTCAACACATTTTTTGTCCATCATGCTGTGACCACACTGTTTGGTCCTGTGGTCTAAATCTTTCAGAGTAGAAAGAGTTTGGGTCAAATAAGAATCCAGTATTGGTTTGGTTAAAAATTATTAATCCATTCCAAAGTTATTTAGTTTTTAATTTTAGGGTTTTGAGCATGCTCAGTTCACTCCAAGATTTATAGTTTTTTTCATGAAAGGGGATTGAGCTCACGATCAAGGATTTTGTCAGCTCATGAAAGGGGATTTAAAAAATCCCATTCTGTGAGGAAACATTCCCCTTTCGCAAGCTGCTATGTTGTCTTCATTTTTTCCCCCAAACAAAATATCATAGCTTCCTCCACAAGTGACGTCTTGTTGCAGTAAGGCATGGGTTTTCTTCAGGGTGATCCCCACTTCAAATCTATATCTTTGGTTTGCTTCATTTTTGCCAAAATATTGCCATTTCAAATTTTGAAATTCTTTGTCCACAACTTGCTTCCGATCCCCTTTCGGATTTTGCTGCCTCACGAAAGGGGATCAGCTTGCGGATAGGGATTTTGTCAGTTTGCAAAAGGGAATTGGGTTTTTGATTCCCCTTTTTATGAGCCAACAAAATCCCAATTCATGAGATGACAAAATCCCCATCCACAAGCAATCCCCTTTCGTGAGGTACTAAAATCCTTGACCATCAGTTAGGGACCAGGTGGCCTTTCTCGTGGTCAAGGATTGACTCACAGTCAAGGATTTTACAGCCTCATGAAAGGGGATCGGCTCACAGATGGGGATTTTGTCAGCCTCCAAAAGGGGATTGGGTTTTTGATTCACCTTTCATGAGCTGACAAAATCCTCGTCCATGAGCTGACAATATCTCTGTCCATGAGCCAATCCCCTTTTGTGAGGTAGCAAAATCCTTGACTGTCAGTTACGGACCAGATGGCCAAAATCTGATGGTCAAGGATTTCTCGCAGATGGTGATTTAGACAATTCATGAATGGGGATTGACCTCTTGGTCAGGGATTTTGCTAGCTCACGAACTAGGAATTTTCAAACTTTTAAAAACATTCCCACTGCATTGTAGATTCATTTATTTATTTGCTTTTGTTTACCAGGTAAGCACAATAGACAGCCAAGTGCCTATTTTCAGGTGCAACCCAGAAGGATTACAGGATACAGACAATGCATCAGACAAGTTCAAGAAGACATACAAGAGCAACTGGCATATGCCAATGGCATATAGGACATCAAAAACAGTTAAGTCGGAAGAATAGCAATAGGATACATATTACAGCACAGAGGACACGGGATGAATAGCAATAAGATACATATTACAGCATATAGGACATCAGGCAAAAACAGTTATGTCAGATGTATAGACATAAAATACATACCAGAGGGTAGATAAATAGAAAACATAAGCACAACGGTAAGATATTGGTAGTAAAACCAGGATGACAACCATCTGACAGTCAGGAGAGCCCGGGGTAAAGGGTACTGAAATGACAGGGGCCCCCCTCTGGACGTGAAGCAGGAAGTGTGAGAAAGTGCTAAGTGCAAGTACCAACAAGACTGAAAGCAATCTATAGCAACAGCGCACAAGGGCATCACCCCCGAGTCAGTCGACCGGTTGAAAAGTTAATTGGTTCTATATATATGCCATCCTGAAGTTGAGATTTTTCCCATAGGATAACATTGTGGAGCCCATAACGACTTTTGGCACCCGTATCTTGAAAATGAAGCGAGATACAGATTTTTCACTAGTCACAGTTTAGACCAATCCTGCGAAAACAAATTTGGAAATCATAGATTACACCCGCAGTGGAGTTTTTTTTCCTAGGTTGTACGGTTACTGAGATATTGGTAATTTAGTTACAAGGGTTCCTATTCAGGTCAAATGGGTTACTGTATGGCTCTGTAGTTATGTGTAAGTGGGAGCACAGGACCTGGCGGGCCCGTGCTCCCACAGACACATATCATTATGCACAAATGGGCAATTTGGTGGTAGGGCTCCCACCAACACGTACCAGTTATCGGGTACATTACACTGTAAATTAACAGCTTCATCTTTTGGCTTGAAATTTGCAGGGTATAAAGGGGGTGTCCCAGAGATGTGACTTATGCTGTTTGGGTGTAAAAGATTTTATAAGTTCCATAGATATGCCATTAAAAAGTTGAGATTTTTCCCTAAGGATAACATTGCAGCATCCACAGTGTTTTTTGGTTCCTGTATCTTGGAAACTATGCAAGATACAGGTTTCATTGACTATTTCAAGTGGAGATTTCACTGTCATGATTACAACAACACTTAAATTTTTTTCACAGCTGCTATGATTGCTGAGATATTGGCAAATTAATGTTACAAGTGTTTCTTGCCCTATATAGGCTGCTGCATGGCTATGTAGTTATGTGTAAGTGGAAGCGCAGGGCCCAGAGGCCAGCTCTCCCACAGATGCATATCATTATAAACAAATGGGCAGTTTGTTGGGCCCCGTGCTCCTACCAACACATATTATTTACTAGTTATATTAAACTTTTTAAAAAAGTAAAGAAATTAATTGCAAACAATTTTGTAAATGCAATAGTTAGGGTTAAAGAGATAAAAGTGGGGAAATGAGACATTAGGTTTGAGCCCCTAACCTCCACCCCACCCCCATCCTCCACAAAATGACAGATGCGGGGGTGTGCCATGGGGTCATCAGGCCTAACTCTCACCCCATTCTCTTTACTGTAGTATGTCAACCTGTTTACACATGGAATGAGGTGCAAGTTTGGCCTGACGACCCCATGGTACACCCCGGCATCTGTCGGTCTGTGGAGGATGGGGTGGTGGGGTTGTGGGGGGGGATAGGGGCTCAACCCTAATGTCTCATTTCCCCACTTTTGTCACATTAACCCTAACTGATGCATTAACAAAGTTTTTTGCATTGAATATATATATATATATATATATATAGAGAGAGAGAGACAGAGACAGAGACAGAGACAGAGACAGAGAAAGAGGGTATGTAAAGGGTGGAAATAGTCATCTCCCATTCTTCAGGCCTGGAACAACTATCAATAAAAATATCTTATGATGCAATATGTTTGTTCTATTTGGAGAAAAGTGCTGCATTTTAGGAGTATGCAAATCTTTTCTAGCTCATCTATGTAACATGTTTAATTAGTATATAAAATGTCACCATCTGTTTAATTGCCGTTGTGCTACCAAGATGGTTCCTCACACATACAGCACAGTACTATAGTAGATAGTCATCCTCCAATTCAGTGATTTTTTTGCGTGCCTCTCCCATGTCCTTTGTTAAACTCTAAAAAATAATGCTTATGTTCTTTGTCAATAGCTACTGAGATTCAATTATGTTTCCCATGGTACACACAAACATGGTGAAATTATTGGGCTATTATTCAAGCTGTTGTTCTGAAACAACACATGCTGGCAATAATAACTGTAATCAGAGTATCAGATTTCAAATGTTCCCTTCAACCACTTTCAGGAATAGTGTATAATGTATACAAATGTGATAAGGTAATTAAGTTGTAGAAAGTGATTACTAAAGGATATACAGAATGAATTGTTCTGACTGCATAGCACACTGATCTCCTTTGCAGTAGTCATTTTGGCTTTCTGTATCTGCAAAGCTGAAATGTCAGTCAAAGAGAAGGAATTATTCCTAGCAGTCATTACTGCAGGACAAGGGTTTATTCTTGTTTATCTAGAGAGGCTGAGTGTATAATGCTGGGTAAAACTGCTAAAATTAATTTTGCACGTTTCACTTAATAGTACTTTTTTCACACAATTTCTTCAGTTGAGTGCTTTATATTTAAACACACAATTTTGTTATATAGAAATATTTTGGGGTAAAAAAAGTTCATTCTTGTTTATTTTGTGCATAGTGAAAGGTGGTAAAGTGGTCATGGATGTATTCTCACTGTATGGAAGACATTTTCTGAGTACTCTGTGACTTTTTGTGCAAAAATGAATAATATTGCATGATTTTACAAATTAAAGTTTTTAAAAATACACTCTTTCAAAACACCAAAACAGTTATATTAAAAAAAAATAGAGAAATGTTACTAAACAGTATTTTTATTGACGGAGAGAGTTTTCCTATGATGCCTGATTGGTGTCATTGTGCATACCCGAGTGTTGGTCAGCCATTTCTTTGCATTTGAGTGAGAGCATTTAGAGCAGTTAGTCCTGCAGAGCTACAATCCAGAACATGCCTTGCAGTGACTTCCATTTATAGGGTATATTTAAAAGTTTCCATTTTGGCGTAGCAAAGCAGTTTAGGAAAAAAAGAACTGTTTTTTCTAAATGTTAAAAATTTACAATATGATCTATAAGAAGATGTTGCATCGTGGGTTGTGTCGCAGTACACATGCAGTGCTACTGTGTGATTCTCTTGCATCAGCACTAAAATAGCAGTACAGCCAATCGGAATTGTACAGGGAAATTTGGCCAGCAGCTGTATAGTAAAAAGAAAACTTTTTATGTGATCAGCCAATAGCAGTACATGGTCCCTACACAAGTGGGCCTCCTGCATCATGTTGAGCAGTATGGTACTGTACATATGCATTACTGTAATTCCCAAATGTTAGTATTGAAAATTGCAGCATAGCAGTAGTGTCAGCTGGAGCTGTACAGGGAAACTGTGCTAGCAGCTGCTGTATATATTAAAATGAAAAACAGACAGTAACACTACAAGGATTCTATTCATAGGAGGGCATATATCATGTGCAGCAGCATAATACATTGCAGTGTTGTCATTCCTAGGAGTCAGCCATGAAATTTGTCATATACAGTAACTGGGCGTTAGTCCCTAATGCCAACAAAATAATTTGCTTTTATATCCTCACTGACTCACTTAGTGACCATTCTCCCATCTTCTGGGTGTGGTGCATTAAAGCCCCTAATGTCCCACCTCGCCTGATTCACTTTCAAGACTTTTCTCATCTGGACCACTCCAAATTCAAAACTGAAGTGGCCTGCATCAACTGGTTCTACCTGTGGGCAACATGTGGCATTGATCAGGCTGTCCCTCATTTTAATAATATAGAAACATAGAAATTGTTGGCAGATAAGGATCACCTGGCCCATCCAGTCTGCCTGAAAGCCCTGCACTAGTTTTTGACTTCTGACCCTAACTGGTCAATGGCTTTTCACCCCACCTTCCCACCTCTAAGGTACTCTTATGCCTGTCCCATGCATGTTTAAATCCTTCCACTGTGCTCGCCTCCACCACCTCCTGTGGCAGTCTATTCCATGTGTCCACCATCCTCTCCATGAAGAAAAACATCCTCACATTTCCCCTCAGCCTGCCACTTTCCAATTTCATATCATGCCTCCTCATTCTTGTACATCTCTTGTATTGGAAGATGTCTCCTCCACGCACCTTGTTTGTGCCCTTAAGGTACTTGAATGTTTCTGTCATGTCCCCTGATCCCTCCTGTCCTCCAGTGAGTACATATTAAGGTATTTTAGTATCTCCTCATATCTTTTCTGGTGCAAGCCCTGTACCATCTTAATTGCCCTTCTCTGGACTGCCTCCACCCTGTCAATGTCTTTACAAAGGTGTGGCCCCCAGAACTGCTCACAGTACTCTAGATGAGGCCTCAATAGTGTTTTGTACAATGCCATCACCACCTCCCACCTTCTGATAGTGATACCTCTGCCTATGCACCCCCATCATGCCACTGGCCCTCCCTGCAGCCTTTGTGCTCTGCTTAAACACTTTAGGTCATCAGAAATGATACCCCCAGGTCCCTTTCTTCCTTGTTAATTGTCATCAACTCCCTCTCTCATCCTGTAGCTCTCACCAGGGTTCCCTTTTCCCAGGTGCATTATTTTGCACTTCTTGGAATTGAACCTCAGTTGCCACACCTCAGACTATTTTCAAGCATTCCCATGTCTCTCCTCATTCTCTCCACCCCATCTGGAGTATCTACCCTGTTGAAAATTGTGGTGTCATCTGCAAACAGGCACACCTTTTCCTCCAGTCCTACTGCAATGTCACTAATGAAGACATTAAATAGGACTGGTTCAAGATCTGATCAATGCGGTACCCCGCTGGTCATCCACCTCTTCCCGAATGGATCCCATTCACCATCACCCTCTGCTTCCTGTCCATTAGCCAGTTCCTAACCCAGTTTACAACCTTTTGTCCCATGCCGACTACTCATTTTGATGAGCAGCCTTTTATGTGGGACAGTATCTAAGGCTTTGCATAAACTGAGGTAGGCGACATCTACCCCGATCTACCTCCCTTGTCACCAATACTACCTTCTCTAGCATACAGGACAAACATGTCCCTCTCACCACCATGAGAGTCCATGATTTGACAACCAAATGGCAGATTCACCCTCTCCTATCCCTTATAAATGAGAGAGACAGAAGCTGTGCTGCTTTAAAGGCTACCAATTATTTCTCTGACTGGTCCATCAATAGAACTCTTAGAAATAAATGTAAACATACCCTCTGACAGTGTAAGAGTCACTTCTATAGAACTCAACTTGCCTCCTCTTACAAAATCCCCCATTTTGGAACTGCATAAAAAAATCCTTTGGCCACAAAAGAAACCCTACCCCTCCTGACTTTGAGACAGAGGGTGCGCATTGTAAAACCCCTCTACAATCTCCAATGCATTCAACAAGCAATTTTCTGACCTCTTAACATACACTGAGGCTTTTTCACCTCCCTTGAATTGTCTGACCTCTCTCTCTCAACTACTCAATCAGGGCAACATTCTCCCTTTCACTTCAGAGAAAGGTATACAAACTCTTGAGACTGATCCCTGAATCCAAATTCGCTGGCTTGGATTGTATAGAGCGCAGATTCCTCAGACTTGCTGCTTATGAACTGGCACTTCAACTTGCTAAAATTTTCAGTCTTTCCCTCACCTCAAATGCTGATCCAACAACATGGAAATGGCTAATGTAGTGCCAATGTTTAAAAAGGAAACAGCAAAATAATTAGTAAATACAGACCCATTTCCATTCTACCCATTCTGAGTAAGGTTCTGGAAAAAAGTGTCTCCACCCAACTTACTTCCTACCTCACTCTCCACAGTCTCCACTCCCCAGCTTAGCATGGCTTCCACCAGAACCACATCACCACAACTATGCTTCTCACTCTAACAGTATATCTGTTACTATAGACAAAGGCAAGCTTATTGGAGCTGTATTCATTGACCTTACTAAGGCCTTTGATATGGTCAGTCACTCTCTACTCTGCAGTAAGCTACATGCCCTGGGGACCTCTCAGCATGCCCTACCCTGGTTCATTAGTTACCTTACTAACAGAGAGCAATGTGTTAGGTTCAGCTCCTTTATATCTGACAACTTACCTACCACTACTGGTGTTCTTCAGTGCTCCATACTTGGTCCTCTCTTTTTCTTACTACATGTCAGCTCAGTTCACCATTGCTTCATTAACAGTTCCCCTTCGTCTACGCTGATGACCTGATCTTCTTCACCAGTGCACAGAATGTGGATAACATTCATAGTACTCTCACAGCAGACCTGAAAGCAGTTCAAATTTAGTTATATGAGAATAGGCAACTAGTGAACCCCACTAAGTTACAATCTGTGCTATTCAGAACCACACACAAGTTAAAAAACAATCATACCTTGCTTAGAGTGGTCTTGGATAATGGCTCCACCCTGGACTCAGTAAACTCTTTCAAATACCTGGGTGTGATTCTTGATCCCTCCCTTGACTTCTCTCTACATATAACACCCATCTATAAGGCTGTTAACATCAGTCCTGGACTTGCCTATCATGTCAGTCCAAATCTTTCCCCATCCACTTGCACTGCAGTAGTCCATGGTCTCCTACTCCCCAAATTATTCTACTGCCAACCCATCTTTTCTTATGCCTCAGCCTCAATCCTGCACAAATGAGATGTGGCTTAAAACAATATATGTCTCTTTTCCCTTTCATTAAATTGTCTTGCTCATCACTGTACATTGTACTCCATACTAAGCTGGTCCTCCCTTGCTGCTCTACGAGATCTCTCCTGTGGTATAATTATCCACAGCATAATGTAGAACCAAGCTTCCCAGTCCCTTGCCTCCCTCCTAGTGCCTTATAAAAATACCTACTCCCTCATATCTTCTGACCTTGACCTTCTGTCTATTCCCAAGACTAAGACTAAACAAGAAGAGATGGCATTTGCTGTTGCTGCACCAAAACTATGGAACAGCATACCAGCTTACATTAGATATTGCTCAGTTGCCCGTGCCTTCTGGTATCAATACTGGTCATATTTACTTCAACATGCAGTATGCTTCTGTTCCTAGGCATTGCCTGCAGTGTTCATCTAGCCACCTGTATTTGACTGCTCCTTGCACTTGATTATTCTTTTACCTGTAATTATTGTCAGTACCTTTGCATTTATACCAGTTACCATCCTCCTATGCGCGCACTTGTTATTATACATGTGCCATATTGTTTTTCTCATCACTCTCTGCTCACAATGTTGGAATTTTATGTCATGTATAAAATTGCACTCCTTTGAATTATTTCTCTAATGTTATTGCTGTGCACAGAAATGTATTCCTCTGGTCATTTTGTTGCTTTTATGTTGATAACACTGTCTGCACTTCAGTGCAAGCCATTTAGATGAGACGCACTTAAGCAGGATGGCCGCTTAAGCAGGACATCTCCACAGGAAACACTTCTGTCACAGTAATGAAGATAGGTGTTAAATTGCTTATAAACAGGATACAGTTAATTAGTCACTTCATTTTGTTGGGACACCTGGCAGCTAAACTGAACTATTTACAGCCAATTATCCTGACAGCTGATCAGTTCTTTTTGCGTACTGTAAGTGGCTGTGAATGGCTGTATTCAGTTGCTGACACTCATAAGTTAATTGTTATCGATAAAACAAGGCCTACAGAGCCATATTTTATTATGTCTTACTTTGCTGCCAAGGTCCATGATGTCTGTCCTTCCAAGAAATTAGTTCACATTTGCCGAGTGGGTATGGGTTGATGAAGCACTCAATGATGCTACTAGTTCACTGTCCCCCATTGCTGCCGAGTTCAAGATCTCCAAAAGTCAGGCAGGGAGGATCAGTAAAAATCATGATTTGATTCTGGCCAAGTGGTAATTCAAATCCAAGCAGAAAAAGGAAATGAGAGGGCAAAGATAGTGATGTTGATGATGCCCTCTTGCTATGGTTTTCTCAGGCTTTAGAGAAAAGGGCTCATATATCTGGCCTTGTGCTGAAATTCAAAGCTATTGATTTGGCCACACAAATGGGACATTCCTAATTCAAGGTGACTGATGGCTGTCTGTCAAGATGGAAGCAGCACCATCAGATCGTCTTTAAAAGTAAGCATGGTGAAAAACAGGACATGGATTCCAATGCTGCTAGCTCCTGGATAACAGAAGTGCTGTCAGGTTTGCTTGCCGGCTGTCAACCGGCAGATGTGTTTAATGCTGATGAAACTGGCCTATTCTTTAGAGGTTATCCAGCTCATGGTCATTCCCACAAAAACAAAAATTTAGTCAGTGGAAAAAAGATAATAGACAGAATCTCTTTCATGTGCTAAGCTAACCAGAGTGGGACTGAAAAGCTTAAGCTTCTTGTCATAGACAAGAGCGAATGCTCCAGATGTTTACACAAAAACCTTAAGTCACTGCCGGTTACATACACAAGCTCTGCTAATGCCTCGATGATGACTCCATTTTCCAGGATTGGCTGTTAACCTGGGATGCAGAGCTTCATCATTAAAGGAGAAAGATGTTGTTGCTGGTCAACAATTGTTCAGCCCACTCCCATGAGCTTGCCAGATGGTTGAAATTCATAAAATTAGTGTTTTTCCCTCTGAAAACCACCAGCATAGTCCAACCTATGGATATGGGGGTAATCAAGACCCTTAAGGGCCACTATCGGTCTTACGTGGCAGAGAAAAGTCTTAGTACCATTGATGAAGGGGAGTCAGCTCATGCTGCAGAAATTGCCTGCAAAGTAAATCTGTTGGATACAATTTTTATGCTTCATTGGGCATGGCAAACTGTTAAAGTAACCACGATCAAACATTGTTTCCAAAAAGCTGGTTTCAGCAATGATGTCAATGTTCCTCCAGAAGAAATCCATGTGACTGGATTAGAGGATGTCAGCATTCCAAGCTTCATGGATGCAGACACTTTCACTGAGTTCATTGACATGGACTGTGATGAGCTGACTGTGGGTGAACTCAGTGATTCAGAAGTAGTAAGTGCAGTTGTCAGAGCAGCTGGAGGAGCCACAGGAGATGACACTGACGACATGCCTCAACAGGAGGAAACAGTGTCAGCAAGTGATGCTCTAAGCAGACTGCACTCAGCCATGCTGTGGTGCCAGCAACATGGAAAAATTGAAACATGGGAGGCTTTGTTTGAGGCAGAGTGGACAATTCAAGCACATGCTCTAACTGAAAAAAAAAATTAATCTTGGATATTTTTACTCCTGCCAGTGCTTCCTCTACTTCAGTAAAAGCACCTGCCTGGAGTACAGCACCCGAGTGTGGCCACGATGATCAGACACCCTCAACCTTGTACATGGTGTTAGAAACAGCAGATCTACTGCTGCAACAATACAAGGGGTACCCACAGTACAACAATGAAGACTGTCATGAAAATATCTACACTGTGCTGCAAATTATCCAGTACACAGTGCCCATTACCTAAGTGAAATGAAGCCTGACTTGAGTACAAGTGAGCGCCCATCACAACTTCAAGCATAAGCAAAATAAACAAAAAATAAAGTTATCACAACCACAAGTTTAAGCACAAGTAGAATAATAAAAAAAAAGTAATGTTGTCACAAGCACAAGCATAAACCAAGCATAAAACGGAAAAAAAAAATTGCTTCAGCATAGATTTACCATCCTCCACATCACAAATGCGGATTAACAATTAGCGCTTAGTGCACCACAAGTAAGTGGGTACAGCTCTTCCCCCATCCCTTTTCCTGTTCTACAAGCCTGGTTATCAAACTTCAGTTTTCTGAGACAGACACTTAAGTGGGATGATTGACTAGCCACCCTGCCATCCCGCTTAACTGGCTTCTACTGCATAATGATCTAAACTGGTTGTACTCTCCCGGGTTGTGCCAGAAAATAGGCAAATGTTTGCCACGTGCACCCTACCTGGTAAACAAAAACTAAATAAGTAAGTAACAGAAACTCCAGCATAACTTACACAGGGAGCAGGTGCAAGTAGCAGCACATTAAAGATAAATCAGTGGGTTTTTGTTTGTAATCAGCCAGTACCAGTACAAGTACACCACTCAGACTAGGACTCTGTATCATGTGAAGCTGCATAGAACATGTGCAGAGCTGTAATTTTCCAGTATCAACAATGAAAATCATCATATAGATGTAACGCCTTCTGAAACTGTACACAGGAAATGGTGCTAGCAGCACTATATTAAAACAAAAAACATTTTATTTTTCTTTACAAGGTTGGTAGAGTGTTTTGAATCCAGTGGGCTACAAGGCAAAAGGCAGCAGGGATTCATGGTATGGAGAGGTCATGCCAGATGAATCAGATTGATTTCTTCAACTGGGAGACCAGGGAAATAGATCAGGGGAGAGCAGTGTACATGGTCTATCTGGACTTTCCCAATGCCTTAATCACTGTGCCACACCAAAGACTGATAAAGAAATTGAGCAGCCTAGGGTGGGATCTAAAGTGATGAATTGGGTAAGGAACTGATTAATGGATAGGCAATATAGGGTGGTGGTTAACAGCACTCACTGTGATGAGGGGAGTGTGATAAGCAGGGTGCTGCAGGACTCAGTACTGGGACTGGTCCTCTTAAGTGCCTTCATAAGTGACACTGCAGAGGAACTGAAAGGAAAGCAGATGACATCAAAATCTGTAATTGGGTGTATACTCAAGAGGGGGTGAAGAGAATTCATAGGAACCATGATAAACTCAAGGAGTGGTCAAGAGTATGGCAGTTGGGGTTCAATGCTAAAAAGTGTAAAATCATGCACCTAGGGCATAAAAACCTAGGAGATGAGTGTAGGATGAGGGTGAGGTACTGACAGTCACTAAGAAGGAAAGGGACCTTGGCATTGTCATATCTGATGACCTCAAAGTGACAGGGCAGTGTAACAAAGCTGTGGGTAGGGACAGTGGGATGCTAGAATTCGATTCAATGTCATAATCGCATGACCGGCAAAGCGCAAGTCATATTAGCGCTTACATTTAAGTGCTTGGACACATTAGCATTTTAATTTATTAGCGGTACCACAAAATAGCATTCAGAGATAAGTTACTGAAGTTTACTTACTTACAGCCAGATGAGCCAGTATCTGGGCAGTTTATATCTATGTTCCACCTCAGGGGGACCATACATAGCAGTGCACAATCCTGTGCTCTAGATTAGTTGTTCTTTAGAAAAGCTGAACTCGTCATATTCCAGACACTTTTAGTAGGCTTTTTCAGTAGTCACTTACTCATGAAGGTATAAGAATCTGTCCAGCACGGCAAGCTTACCGCCCTTCTAACTTTTCACAAACCAAACTGCCATTGTGAAGGCTATTTAACAGAAAGACAATGACACCAATGTTATATAGCAGGAACAAGTACGGATGATTGCCCTGATTACAGGATGAATGATTAGTGCCCTGATTGGTACAGATTACAGGTAGGGATGATTATTTGCCTGATTGGTACAGGTTACAGATAGGTTGATTTAATGTTAAAGTTCAGCACAGTTGGTTCAATGTTGCAGTTTCTTAATTTGGACACCAGATGGCGATGCCACACTATAGTTGCTGATTGCAGTTATGCGAGAGCGCTATTACTGTACTTGCAGTTATGGTAGCACTATTTTTACCCATGCTATTTAGGATGTGCAATTTTCACCAGATACCCTAGAATTCATAGACAGAGGTTTCTTCAGCATTATGAGAGAGGAGGTGTTGCCACTAAACTTCTCACTTGTGAGATGCCACCTGGAGTTTTGTGTCCTGTTCTGGAGACAGCAGCTCAGAAAGGACATAGACAGAGTGAAGGCAGTCCAGAGGACAGCAACTAAAATGATGCTGGGGTTGCCTCAAAAGACCAATGAGGATAGACTGAAGAATCTTGACATGTACATTAATAGAGAGGAGAGCAAGAGGATACATGATAGAAATCTACAAGTACATCACAGGGGTGAACAAGGTGCAGGAGGGGGAGTCTGTTTGATATGAGAAGGAACAGAAGGACCAGAGGGTATGTAATGAAGCTGGGGGGGGGTAAGAGGGATGTGGGAAAGTACTGCACTGAAAGAGAGGGGTGGATTCCTGGAACAGACTGATATCAGAAGTGGTGAAGGCAAAAACAGTAGGGTTTTCAATCATGTGTGGGATAGATAATGGGGGATTTCAGTAGAGAGGCAAGGAGTAGAAAGAGTCACAGAACACCAATTAGGGCCTGTGGAGACAGACTAGGCAGGGATCATCTGGAAAAATTGGGTTGGCCTAGCGATCATTTTCTGCCAACAAATTCTGTTTCTGTATTTTTATGGCTGCATGGGCACAGCCCTGAAGGCATTTTGGGATTACTAGGAGGAGAGAGAGAGAGAGAGAGAGAGAGAGATGACTGACAGGAAATGATGACTGTGTTTTTCCCTTCAGTGCTTCAGAGTGGACATATGTCAATGCTTCAGTCCAGGTTATCTCATTTAAAGCTGTGGTCTGTTTCTGTCTGATTTTGGCTTCATTCCTTTCAGCCTGCCTGCACTACAAATGGGGTGCGATATTCAGAACTGTGCCTGGCAGGGGCGCAAGCCGGGCGCAACGCAACTGGGATGCACAAGGGCATGGATTGGGCGATATTCAATGGTACTGCGCCATGGCTCAGCACCGTTGAATATGGCACTGTGGACACCCGCATTGCACATGGCACAGTGGCACTGGGCCAGTGCAAGTGGCCAGAGAAGAGCAGGGGGATGCATCTAGTGCAAGTGCCATTGCACTAGGCGTAGCAACCGCAATATTCAGCGGTGGACATGCAAATGGGGCCATAATGCATGCAAGGCACAAATGCGGCCATTAGCATGTCATTATGGCCCCATTTGCACATAGGTGCGCTGATCCCCGGCCACTTGCACCTGGCGCCCTGCCAGGCAGCAGTCATCGGGGACTGATGTCCCCTGCCCCCACTGGCAATGCGCTCCAATGCCCAATCATGGGCATGTGTATTAAATAAATCGTCCAATATCCCTGGTTGTCCAGTGGACCACTTCCAGCCCAATCGCAGGCATATGTAGTAAATTAAACATCAAAACCATCCCTGGTGGTCCAGCGGTAGCCCCCTCCCCACCCGCACATTGAGCCCCACCACCCAGCTTCCCCTTCCATCAGCAGCGGGCAGCAGATCCCGCCCACAAGCCGCCCGGCCACCGTAACTGACTGCGAACAGTACAGCTTTATGTCTATTGATCCACAGCATAGCCATGGCTGAGATCAGCATTACTATACAGTCCAGATACATGAATGAATCCATTCACATATCTGGACTGTGTAGTACGGCATAGTTCTGTAACCCATTGGCCCACGCTGGACCAATGGGCATACAGCCATACAGTACGCAGGCAATCAGTGGCGGGGAGCCGCCACCCGCTGCTGATGGGGGAGAGCAGGGGGGGGGCTCAGTGGGCTGGTGGGGAGGGGGGTACTGCTGGACCACCAGGGATGGTTTTGACATTTTATTTACTACATATGCCCACGATTGGGCTGGAAGCAGCCCACTGGACCACCAGAGATAATGGACATCTTTAATTCAATACATATGCCCACAATCGGGCATGGGGGGATGCTATCATGATGGATGGTGCCGCAGGAGCTCGGGTGGCCACCCACAGCTGGCAGCTGCCGTGTTGCACCCTGCAATGTAACGGCTCGCCTGTGGGTGGCCAGCTGTTGCTCCTGTTCTTTTTGGCTCAACTGTGTGTGGCACAAGTAGGGATTGCACCTGCATCTGCTCAGCACATACCGGACTGTATATCGAGATGTGCGGAGTATGCAAGGGCAAGCCCCCCCTACTTGCGCTGCATACATTACTGATGCGCCCCGGTGCATCGGGATTTGTGCCATGCACTTTCCCCTTTTGAATATCACACCGGGGTGCAATAGTGGGTTGCACATGGCGCAACTGTGTTGCTCCATGTGCAACCCTTCTGAATATCCCACCCATGGACTATTACTTCATTTTATCTGTTACAAGAGCTGCCTTTTAAGAACCTAGAGCAGAATTATGCTGGAAAAAAACTTTTACACATCAGTGTGATAGATTAAAGGAGCAATTAGTTAAAAACTTGAACTAAAGAGATAAGGATACATCCCTGAAATCCATAGGAGGAAATGGATCAATTGTCACAAAATGGAATTTTCCTGCAGCAAATTATCTGATTGCAAGTACTTACTAAGGATGCATACCTTAAAGAATGAAGATTTGATGACCTTTGCTATAGTTATTAAGTTTGCTAATAAAAGGCAAAGTTTGTTACTGAAAGAAGTATCTAATTATTTTGAAAAAGATAGAAAAATTTATTTAGTTTCCCATTGAAATACCTTTGGTTCCTAACTAGCTGGCAGTTTCTGACATAACAGTACCAAAATTCTATTTGAATTCTTTTTTACTAATAGTGTGAAAAGTAAAGACAAAAACCTAATTGTTTTACTGTGTTAACACATATTTTGTAGCAAAAGTAGAAAATAATTACTAACACATCAAAATACAATGGAAAAATAATAATGTATCTATTTCTTAGAAATAAACACCTGCTCTTTACATATCTTTCTGAAAGTAAGTTGGAGAGTATGTGTGTGTGTGTGTGTACTAGAAACAGCAAGTCTACTGTATGAAATTACAGTCTATGAACTCACTCAAACCTCTAATACGCATAGTTCAATAAATTAGACAGATCCTATATATCAGCATATTAAAAATATGTAAGACCAATGCAGAGTAATGGCTCCATATTAAAAGGTATCAGGCTGCCCCTTATGTCTGTTTCCTTAGTGCAAATTGTCACAGTTTACTAAATTTCCTATACTCAAACATGTTTGGAGCAAAGTGCAACTGCCCCAAGTATGTTTGGATATATCCCCCCCCACACACACAAAGCAACAAACTCTGACTAGAGCCAGTACAGCTGCAATCAAGTTGATGAAGAAACACAGGGGACCGGAGAAACATGGCACTGTCCATGTTGAAGACATCTACCTGAGCTTTTTGTGCTTGCTCGATGACTCGCACATGCACACTGATCTCCAGTGGCCATCTTGGACAAAGGGGGACTGTGCCATCAAGAAACATAAACAGGACAGTTTGGGAGCAGTTTTGTCAATGTCTGAACCAATTTGTGAATTATTGGTGAGCTCCTCCGATTATACCAATCTGCCAAAATGGCCACAAAATTACTGAGAATGGCCAGTTCTTGCCCCCAAATAGTCAAGAGACATTAATCGGAAAGTTTGGTACCATTTTTGGTAGTGTTGTGATAAAAACATTTGCCTGGCAAAATATTTTGTGTAATTTGCACATTTCGTGAAATATTTCACTGGGTGAAATGCAAAATTTTAGCCACGGAGTAAGCAAAATTTTGCCCTCAAGCTGGTGAAATTTGCTACCCCCAGGTGAATGTTCACCACCTGTGGGCCTAATTTTCTTTACTAATGACTCCCTGGTGTCTAGTGGTCCCCCCTGGCCAATCAATGGCCCAAAGTGAATAAAGCAAGCCCCCCCCAGTTAACTCATTATTTTCCCCAATCCCCCCGGACCCCAAATCTTAAAAAAATATGTCAATCTCCACTTCCTGGTGTGTCTAGTGGACCCTGCACCCCCACCTTGTCATCAGATAGCACCCAACCTGCTTCCTCATATCCTGATAGGGCTACCAGTACAACCCCCCATTCACCTCCATGGCTAGCAGCCTGACTAAGCACTTCAATGAATGAGTGTATGCTTGTACAAGCACGCCCTCATTCATTGAAGCTCTTAGTCAGTCTGCCGGTTGTGGAAGTGAGTGGAGGTCTGTGCCAGTGGCCTGTTTGGGGTACTTGGGGGAGCAGGGTGGGCACAATCTGATGACAGGGTGGGGAGTGGTGAGTCCACTAGACACCAGGGAGTGGGGATTAAAAAAATTTTTAGGATTGGGAGTCTGAGGGATCAGGGCAAATGATAAGTTAACTGGGGGACTTGCTTTATTCACTTTGGGATGGGGATTGGTGGGGGGCACTAGACACCAGGGAGAATTAATTTTAATGGGAATTTGGGCCAGTGAGCAGCCGGGAGGGGGGACCACTAGAAACCTTCAGGGAGATAATTTGCAGTGGGCATAAAAATGCTGGAAATTGCAAAATTTCACTGCAATTTCATGGAAATTTTTCTGCAGGGAAATTGCTGATTTCACGGCAATTTCATCAATGACACTTTATTTTGCAGCATCTCTACTTTTTGGACAGATTCTGTCAATGTTCATGAATTATTTGTGAGCTCATCTAATTGTATAAATGTGCTGTAATTCCCGCAAAATTGCTCAGTATGTCCCATTCTTGCTGCCAAACAGTCAAGAGTCTGCAACTGGACGGTTTGCAGCCATTTTGTTGCCAATTTCTGAAATAATTCGTGAATCATTGGTGAGCTCCTCTAATTACAAGAATTTGTTGAAATGGTCATGAAACTGCTCAGTATGGCACAATCTAGCTCCCAAGTAGTCAAGAGACAGCAACTGGACAGTTTGTGGTAATTTTTAGACAGATTCTGACATTATTCATGAATGATTTCTGATGTCCTTTAATTGCATGAATTTGCTGAAGAGGTAAAGAAACTACTCAGAATGTCTAGAACCATTGTCTTCACCACAGCAGGCTTTGATGCAGCAAGAGTGAGTAAAACCATACTCATAGCTCTCCCCACAGAAAAATACCACAGTTGTTCTGGGCAGCCATATCAGCTCTGATCAGAGTTTGTTTATGTTTGTGATCAGTCCATAGCATGACAAGCACTCCATCCATAGGGAGGTCCTGCATCATTTGCAGCAATGCATTACATGTGCTGTGCTATAATTCTTTGTTGCTTCCACTGAAGTTCACCATAAAACAGTAGCACCAACATAAATTGTACAAGCAGTTGTATATTAAAAGGAAAATATTGCTTTCCATTTTTTTTTTGTTTTTTCTGATGACCAGCCAGTGGATTACTTTCTGAAACCACACATCATAGAATTCACTTTTATAAAATGTGCAATTTGTGAAAAGAAATGCACCATTTTGTGAAATTTCACATTTTTAAGAATGTGCATTTTTTAAAATGCGCTATCTGGGAAACAAATCAACAAGCAGGGAAATAAATAGAAAGCAAAATTATGTTACATTTTGACATAATTTCTTAAAAGATTTCATGACTGTGAAATCAGCAATTTTGTGTCATTTCACAAGAGTAATACAAATTTTTGCCCATCACTAGTCAAATGTGCTATTTATATACTACAGTGCTCCCTCACTATAAAGAACCCCTGTGTTACAAACTCCCTCTTATAGTGAACACCTTTGATGGCTCCCATTGCTCCCAAATTAGACATATTAACACCTCACTATAGTGAACATTTAACTATAGTAAACACCTGTTCCAGAGTTGTTCACTATAAAGAGTGAGCACTGTATAAACTGTAATAGTCCATGATCACATTATGTGCATGTAAACTGACCCTTAAACCAACATTAGAGTAGAACTCATGTAGATGTGATAGCTGCCCGTAAAAGAAGGAAATCAAGGAAAGAAATGTGGGTTTATATAATGCTTTTTGCACATCATCGGTAGGATTTTCAAGAGGATCTGCCCAAGATGCATCTGCTGCTATTTTCAAAGCAGAAATGCGTCTAAACCTGTTAGACCAGCTATTAGATGGCCTAACAGTTTCCAAAGTTTGTACTGAAAATCAGACACAGTTGCATCCAAATGGGAAACAATTGCATCCAAACTGGATGCAACTTAGAGTTGTGTACATGTTTTGCTTTAAATTGTGACTTTTTGTCAAAAATGGATGCAAATTCTGAAAATAACTACTGTGCTGTCTGGATGCAAGTAAATGGACAGAAATGATATGTAACATGCACCTGCATCTCTGCCAACCTTTTTGAAAATCCCACACAATGTGTTTAAAATGTCTTTAGACATCATAGATAACTTCATCAGACATTAGAAAAAACAGGGGGTCCTAATCTCAAAAGGATACATCAGGCATATCTCAGTTGCGCCAAAAGAGAAGGCACAAATTGCAAATTGTGCCATAAATTGTGGCATGTGCAATTCTCGAACATGTCTTGCATCAAGTTGCAAACCCCATACGTCAAACTCAATTTACACTACACTTCCACCAACCCCTGAGGTGCCCATTGGTGTAATGCAACTTGTGCCAGAAAAAAGCAGCAGTAGTATCCTCTTTTTTGGGATTCTAGAAGCAACGGAAGGCCAAGATGTGCCATTTTCAAAAGGAGCAAGTTACACCAGGGGGGAGCAGGTATAACTGCAGCAGAGTGTAAAGGGGGACCCAGTGAGACAGATACATCAGAGACACTGTAGAGAAAGCAATGTGCAGACACTTCTGCTGAGAGTGACAGCATCATAGCAGCACCGGTAGCTTTACTGGGCATAATGCTAGTGGCTGAGAGGCGGTGTAGGCACCGCAGGCGGCATGATGGCAGGAACCAGGAAAACAGGCAGCAGCCAGTACAGCATGTACCAGCCAGATCCATGCTCCACATGTGCACAGAGCCAGGAAGTCATACCTGGAGCTCATGAAGGAGCAGTGCATCACATGCTTCTGCCTGTCTAAGGCCACCATAGCTGAGCTGTGTGACAAGCTATGGGAAGAACTATGGAGTGCCACCTGTAGGGGCATCCTCTACCTTTGGAGGTAAAGATAAGCGCAGCATTGTGTTCCCTTGCCACTGGGACATTTCAAACCCTCACAGGAGACACTGTGAGTATCTCAGACAGCCACGTCTAGGTGCCTCAGTCACGTTCTGGATGCACTGATGCAATGTATAGACAGGTACCTCATATTCCCAAGGGATGCACAGCAGCAGCAGGTGATAAAGCAGATGTTTTATGGTGTGGTACAGTGCCACCATGTGCTAGGAGTATTTGATTGCCTACACATGACCATCAGAAGAAGAAGAATCAGCATTTATATAGTGCTTTTCATACATCCAAAACGCTTTACAAGCAATGCTAGACTGGTAGTGAAGTGACTGAATGTGTGGTGGCAGCCATATCGCACATCATCACCCACACACAGCCTGGATAATTGCATGAACCAGTTTATGGGAAGGGAAATGTTGGCCAGGACACCGGGAATAGTCCCTACTCTTTGCGAAGAGTGCCCTGGGTTCTTTTACTTCCACCTGGACACCCACCGGGACAGCACCAGGATGGGCAGAAGGGACCTCGGTTTAACATCTCATCCGAAGGACGGCACACCACAGCAGTACAGCACCCCCCAATACTGCACTCAGATGCCAGCGATCTTTAGGTGCAAGTCCAATCCTGGTGTGGGACGAGAACCCATGACCTTCTGGTCCAGAGGTGGATGTGCTACCAACTGAGCCATGCTGGCACCACCAAGTGAGGCGGAGGTGTACGTCAATTGAAAGGGCTTCCACTCCATGAATATGCAGGTGGTGTGTAATAGCCAGTGCCACATACTGGATGTGGTAGCCCAGTACCCTGGTTCCTGCCATGATTCCTATATCCTTCACAACTGTGGCCTACATGTGGCATTTGAGACGAGGCAGATCACAGGTGGATGGCTCATTGGTAGGTGTTACTGGCATGCAAAGGAGCACCACTGACCCAGCAGATGCAACATGTTGGTGTGTGTAACATGTGCCTTGTGAATTCATGATGCTTCACTTATACCCCACAGGTGACAGTGGATACCCCCAGCTGCTATGAGTCATGACGCCACTACGGCATTCACACACTGCAGCCAAGGTGCATTATAATGAAGCCCATGCTTCCACCAGGATGGTGACTTAACAAACATTTGTCATCCTTAAGGTATGTTTCCAATGTCTGGATCGTTCAGGAGGAGCCCTGCAGTACAGCCCTGAGATGGTCTGCAAAATCTTTGTGTGCTGCATGCTGCACAACCTGGCACTGAGGAACCAGGAGCCACTTCCAGACCTGGACAAGGAAGAGGATGAGGGGGACAAAGACCATTGTGATGACCATGAAAGACAGCCACAGGCCCATGCAGCAGTGTGCCAGGCAGGGCAACACACCAGACAAGACTAGATGACCCACTACTTCACCTGACGGACACCAACCACCAACAGTAGGCAAGCTGCCTATGGACAGCACGCTACCATACAGACATACTGCCCAGTGCTAGGTACCCTACAAGGTAGCACTGTACACAACAGCCAGTGGCCATTTTCAGGCTTTAGTATCCAGTGGGCATAGCAACCTGTAGCAGTGTATGAAGAATCTAGGGCAGACAATGAAAAATAACAAAGAGGAGACAGCATGATACAATACACCAAGATGTGAACAGGGGTAGGTTGGAGAGGGGTGAGTAAGGTGAATGCACCTACAGAGGTGACATGTGTGGGGGTGTGGGTGACTATGTGATAGGTATGGTACACTGTGGAGTATGTTCCAACCCATGATGGTCATGCACATTGTGGTGTACCACAGTTAATGCTGTAAATCAAAGCACCCTAACACAAGACATATATGGTAGTAGTACTACCATGCCCTTCCTTATCATGCAGGCCACAAATGCTTCATTGTCCAGTCACCATTGATCAGCCAGTTACTGCTCACCAGCCGTGGTCACTGGTAGTCATACAGTGATGCCATGTCTGGTGTTTGGCACCAGCAGACAGTCCTCCTTTCTGGGATAGTATGCTGACAGTGTTGCTGATCAAACAGTAGTCTGGCTTGTCCTGTACCCACATCCACAGAGTACTGACATTACAGCTGCCCATCTGGTGGTGCTAGTTTGACACGTGTGAACATCCATGGCCATGCTATAACTGCATGTCCCTCACACATGTGCACATGTGGAGTAAGATGCACATGCATTTTGCGGCAGAAAATTCCCACACATGCGGCTTGCGGTGGATTTATGTCGCACATATGGCATGCACTACCATACACATGCCACATGTGGAAACATGTGCAGATGCAACCACATGATACCACAGTTCCACAGAGCCAAAATGGAGTAAGACACAGCAGCACTGTAAGGCCTTTCTGCACATTTAAAAAGTGGAAATGACTACACTGAGTGTCAGATTATTGAATTTCACTCCTAAGGAGACTGCCCAGTTAGTCAACCAGGTGCAGCAGTGGAGATGGACTCTGCTGCCACTAGGCTCCAGGAGGCAAACCCTCACAGAGATGGACACAGTGTGGAGACAAATAGAGGCACACATGGAGGGCATTTCAGGCATGTGACGCACCCCGCCACCAGCTAAAACACCACTGGCAGGACCTCACCAGGTGTGACCCCATGATCCTGTGGTGCCTGATGGACATGGCCTCAAGCAGTGATATGGCCATGAGGACTGAGCAAGGACCTGCAAAGGTAGGTTGGGCACACATACTGTCACTCTGGCAGATCCTTATATCAATTGGTGCATGTCTGTGTGACCATGACACTTACACATGTGTACCCATCATGCCTCCACAGGTTGGACCCGTGCAGTCCAGGAAGTGCAGGGGAGTAGAGATGGATGCCAGGAGGTTCAGGCTGTTGACCATGTGGCAACAGCCACCAGGAATGGCAAGATAAGTGGGGGTCTCCCCAAGTACAGGACCGGAGTGTGTCTGCATATGTGGATGCTGTGGTCTGGCCCACACTCCTGTATCAGCCATGAACCCAATGGTAATGAGTGGACATGGTGTGTGGCACACATGAGACTTGTATGTACATGTGGTACAAGGGTGTGTGTGCCAGGATGGGTGGTTAGGAGTACAATGGGGCATTGCATTATGATATTGGGGACAGCGTAAGGGTTGGCACATGGCAGCACAGCCACATTTGGAGGGTTAGTGTATCCTGTACTCCACAGTTAGTAGATGTGGTATGGATTAAACTGCCTGCCCCATGCCATCCTCTTTGGACTGTTGTGTGACCAATTCCTATATGGCTCACTGAGATGTGTTCCATTCCCATGACACAGGTGCCACACACTGTGGTGGGCCACAGATGGACAGCCCCCACTACAGAGCCCTATTGCAAGCCATTAGGAGGCAGAAAGAGAGGGACTCATGGACATATGAGGACTGTACAAGAGGCCATGTGAGGAGGGCCCAACCACTGCCACCAGACAGCAGCGAAGAGGCCAGTGATGACCAAGGCAATGCAACAGCTGCCAGGCCATCGGACACTGTGGGTATGGGCAGCCAACAGCAGCCCTCTGCTGATCAGGACATGACGACCAGGGTGGTGCCCCACTGGACACAGTGGGCACTGTTGACAGTGACCATGATGCTAGCACAGCCATGGAGGAGGAGGGAGGAAGTCCCAGACAAAACCTGCACTGGGAGGACATGTCACAGGATGCAGGGGAGGTGATTGCTTACCCAGAGGAGGTAGAATGCCCTGTGAGTCAGCAAGAAGAGGACACACAGGCCCAGGACTCTGACATAGTACCAACTGTGGGTGGTGAACATAGGCCGGTACAGCAGGCCCTGTCCCAGGATGATGGCCAGCATGCCCCTGTCCCACTGCCATGCAGGGACAGGGCCCAGTTGCTGGCAGAACTGGTGCAGGGCATCCTGCATAATATGACACGCCAGCAGTGGTCCTTATGTGCCTTTATGTCTGCACTGCAAGAGCAGTGAGGTTTCGAGGTGTGGGGCTGGGATTTCCATTCACAGGACTGTTTTTAGTGATGTCATTGTTGTGAGGGGGGGTGGGATTATCAATACCTTCACAAGTTTTATTGATGTTGTTGTTGCTGTGGGGAGTGAGGGCGTGTTTTAATATTACCTCACTGTTATTATGGCTGTTGTTGTTGTTGTGGGGTGCTGGGTTGTAGTTCCAAAGATTAACTGTTACAACACTTGTGGTGGGTGGTCGGTGTGGGTTTCCATGTTCCTGTACTGGTTTTGTAAATGCTGTTGTGGGGAGGGGGTTGCTATGTTTTCATACCTTTTGTTTTTGGGGTTGGGGTGGGTACTGTATCTTTAGTTACATAGCTGTTTAGATGTTGTTGTTCTCCTCAATAAATCTGTTGTTTGTTCAGAAACACCATGTCACTGTGTTGTATGTGCATGGTGGTCTCAATGTCCACCAATGTGGGTTGGTTGCCATGGCAGGCTTGCAAACACACACAGTCGGCACTATGGTGCTGTGTTCTGTGTGGGCACATGCAACTGAGGAGATCACAGGGCATCATAGTGTTGCCATTTGGGATGAGTCATGCCACTATGCTGTGTCACATACATACACCACTGCACCGGTTTCCACCACCAATCACGATGGCAACCATGCCTCCTCACTATGCACCCAGCAGGCTGTATTTGCCTGCCTGTTCTATGTCTGGCTGCAGACCGCAACAACATCAACACTGTGTGGCATGGAGAATGTCATCATGTGACATGGCACCAGCATTCACATGTTACGGTGTGTAGCATGTACATCTCACTCCACATCTATGTGCATGCACATGCACTGGCAACACTGCACTGTACACTGTGTCAGCCAAGCCATCAAGACAGACATGGGCTGGTGCAACTCCACTCCACCTGAGGGACTACCTTACCCTACAGGTGGCACTGGTAGCACTAGGCCATGGTCAATTATTACACCATCCTACAGTAGTGATGTACTGGCCAGAGCTGCCCACCTGTCATGGCGACACTGTACACATCATCTGGTGGCCATGGTTGGTGAGAGTGTGTGTGTGTGTGTGTGTGTGTGTGTGTGTGCCCATGACAACAATCAGAGGTGTCTCAGACTGGGACATTGTGTCCACAGGACAAATGCTGTGGGCAGGGGGATATGCAATGTTTGGAAAGGTGCATGATATGTTTTTATTACTGCAGTGGTGGCCCTCAGGGACAGGCATATGTAGTGCAGCAATGATATAACAACCCATGTGCCAATTGCATGACTAGTGCAGTATGCAACAGTTCCCTGTGTACCCTGGATGCCCCCTCCCCCAGCACAGCGACGCACAATATTGATGATATCAGATGCCACAGCATGGGTAACATGCAAATGTAAACACATCCCTTGCCTATGCCGGCAACTCCAATTGTGGTAGTGCAGGATGGTGCAGTGGTGTCAACATGCCCTGACCACACACACACACACACACACACACACACACACACACACTGTCATCCCTATGTTGCTGTTAATAGCATTTACAAATGCAATAGTGTGGCTCATATGAACATCTCAGTGTATCCTTCTGTGCTGCGTCAGCTCCCTGTGCTATGTCACGACATACTACCACTGCACATGTAATGAGCCCCCCTCCCATGGCATAATGCCTACTCCACACTGACTGCAGGCCCCTGGGGCCAGACTGTGCTATTGCTAACTACTTAGGCACAACTGGGAAAAAAACACCAACAATAATGTGTGTTATTCAATGTTTTATTCTGTGATGGTGTTTGTGCAACAACATGGTAAAGACCACTATGTCTGTCACGGTATGTGTTGCTATATGCCCATTGCACACTACATGCATGTGAATGCCCACCCCTTGTACACACACCCCTGTTGTGTATGCACTGGTTTCCCCATGGCTCTGTACAGATCTACGTGTGAGTCCACCCTATGTGTAGTCCTGTTCTGTCAATATTGTGCACAAGGGTCTGTACCTCCACCCATGTTTCTTGACACCATAATGTGCCATGTCACACAGGACAGTATGTGTCACTGTGTGTTGGCGAGGTGGCGCCGGATACATACACCACCCTGCTGGGCAGGTGATTGTTCCTGTGAGTGTGTTCCCATGCTGCTACACCTGTTGTCCCCTCCCCCAGTCTCCACAGGGTCACTGGCTTGTGCATCTGTGTCTGTGTCCTCGCTGGTCATTGTCCGCCACTTATGGTCACACTTCTTGGGTTGTGTGACAGTGTTTTGTACTAGTGTTGCTCCCCTGTGTCCTGCATGGCCCCATCCTATGGACCTTGAACAGGCACCATTACCATGACAGTTGGCCGGTGTCCACTCAATGTTGCGGCCTGTGCCTGCATGGGGCATGTCTGGCCCTTAGGTGGGGTGTGTGGTGGTGGTGGTGGTGTATGTGGTTGGGGGGGCAGTTGTGGTGGTGGCTAGGTCTTCCCTGGTGGACATCACATTGTCTGGTCTGTCATCACTTCGGTGCCACTTTCTGACACATGGGTGCCATGTGTATGCGGGCACACCACCTGTAGAGGCATGCTGCAGTGTGCTGCTGTGGTCAGTGTTGCTGGGCAATGTTGCATGTGTGTGCATGTTGCACAGGTCTGCAGGTGTTGGGTCTGGCTGTGTGTGTGTGTGTGTGTGTCGCAATCCAGGGTGGCATGGTGGGGTGCTGATGTCTCACCTGCAGTGTGTCAGCTATGGCTAGCAATGCAGATGTCATTACATCTGTGTGCCTTTGCTGGAGCACTGTTGACCACCCCATTGCCACATTGCCATGGTGCAGTGTCACTGGGTCTCCATATGCCCCTGGGAACAGTTACACAGCCCATGCAGGACCACCACAATATCAGCCAGGACTTCATTGGTGTCCCGTGTGCCTGCCTGTATTGCATTTGTGATTTCTGTCAGCTGTCCCTCCATGTGCTGATGGTGTTCCTCCATGCTGGTCCTCAGTGCGATGATCTGCTGTGTCAGTTCCTCCTGCCTCACCACCACAGATTCACAATAGTTGCCTATGTATGGTGGTGTTGTGTCTTGCTCTTGGACTGAATTGCTTAGCTTTTCAGACCTTATGGTTCAACCTTGTCACCCATTAGAAAACAGTTTAATCATTCTGGGTTACTTAACAAAACAGGCTGTTGCTGACCTGGGTAGTGTGTATTTCACCAAGAAGACAAAAATTCCCATGCAGGGCTTTTTAGCACAGGTGTACTTTTTTTCTTTGATTATTAGATTTTTTGCTATCCATTTCTGGTGATGTGGAATCTAACCCAGGACCAACGAACTTCATACACAAAGAGGCTCATAGTTTGAGTTCAGAGGGACTGAGATTTGCCCATATGAACTCCAGGAGCATTTTAAGTTAAAAAAAGGCTGAAATTGAGGCCTGAATTGCATTCCACAAGCCAGATGTACTCAGTATAACATAGGCTTGGTTAAAACCTACAACTAAAGATGGTTCTTGTTCAATGGAGGGTATAATATTTTAGAAATGATAGGACTGGTAAGGAGAAAGAGGAAGGTGATAATGTTTTTTTTACTAGCGAACATATTGAAGTAGTGGTTAAAGATGTTTCAATCCAACCTTCCACATGTTGTGAATGGTTACATTTAGACTTACAAATAGCCACCTGTATTAAAAAGGGAATTTGTAAAGTGTATAACCCTCCAAAATCTGGTAAAAAAGGTTTAGCTGAATTTTGAGATTATTTTCAGCAATCTGTTTTAAACAAACATGTTCTGGTAATGGGAGATTTTAACATAAACTGAGACAGGGATGCCCACTCAGAGCTTGGATTGATGGCTTCAGATGGGTGGGGTTTGACAAAGGGGATCAGGGATAAGGGGTGGGGGTGGTGTTAGTAAATGCCAGGAGCTTGGGAAACAAGTTGCCAGAGTTCTAGGCCATGCTGTTCAAGGGGGGTTGATGTCACGGCAGTCACGGAAACATGGGCCAACAAAAACCGTGACTGGGACCTAAACGTGCAGGAGTACACTATGCTTAGGAAAGATAGAAAGGAGGGCAGAGGGGGGTGGAATGGCTATGTTCATTAAAGATGACATAGAAAAATTGCTAGGGTAGAAGAGGCCGAGGGAAATGTGGAGGCCTTATGGGTCACCTTACGAACCCGGCAGGAGGTAAGGTCAAGCTGGGTGTAGTATATAGGCCCTCTGGGATGGGTGATGTTCTGGAGGATGGTTTGCTGGTCAACATCATTGCCCAGTGTGGACCAAAAGGGGACGGAGTGGTGTTGATGGGGGACCTTAATATGCCAGGTACAAACTGGGGAACCATGTCCTCTAAGGTGGCCAAGGAGCAGAGGCTGCTGGACGGCTTCCAGGATGTGTTCTTAACACAGCACTTGATGGAGCCCACAAGGGAGGGGCATGTCCTGGATGTGGTTCTGGCAGATGGGGATCTGGTAAAGGACCTGGTTGTAGAGGATCCCCTGACTGGGAGTGACCACAATACTGTCTGGTTTCAAATAAGAATGGGGGGGGGGATCCAGGACACTGGCAGTGGACTTCAGGGGAGCAGACTTTGTGGGCATGAGAAATATTCTCAAGGATCACTTGAAGGGGATTACAACAATGAGAAATGTGTAAAAGAAATGGGAGGTCATAAAACGGGGACTTCTTGAGGAAGTCAGGACCTGCGCTAAGATGAAGCGTAAGGGAGCAAGGTCACATAAACCATGCTGGTGGTCCAGTGAGGTTCAGGTAGAGGTCATAGAAAAGAAGGCTGCCTACAAAAAATATAAAACCACGAGAGGGGATAGGAAAAAGGAAATGTACCATCTTGCATCAAGAAAAGCCACCCGGATGGAGCAGGGGTCAAATTCCAGTAAAGAGCAGCGGCTGGCACAAGGGATACAGGGAGGGGTAAAGAGGTTCTTCTGGTACGTTGGGGAGCAGAGAAAAACTAAGGGCCATCTCGGCAGATTGAGATCAGGAAGAGGGTGGGTGGAAGAGGCAAGGGACCAGGCAGGTATTAAACGAGTACTTCGCCTCTGTGTTCACTAGGGATAGGGATGAGATTTCTACAAAGCAAGGCATGATGGGGATAGAAGTGGTAGTGAGTGGGCTCAAGGGAGCAACAGAAACGGAGCAAGAGGGAGGGAGAGGTACTCCAGGGTTGTCACATCAGGATAAGGATAAAAAGGCCAGTAAGGTGGAGGGGATGGATGATGCTATCTCCACCAAAAGGGTGTGGTTAACCCTTAAGGCCCTAAAGAAAGCTAAATCTCCTGGGCCAGATGGCATTCATCTGGGAGTACTATGGGAATTGGCGGACATACTGGCTGCACCCCTGGTGGAGCTCTTCAACAAGTCGCTTGAGACAAGGAGGGTACCTAGGGGTTGGCAAGAGGCACATGTGGTGCCAATCCATAAAGGGGGGGGTCAAGGGAAGTACCAGGTAACTATAGACCCATCAGTTTGACCTCGGTGGTGGGAAAATTAATGGAGAATATACTAAAAGAATGATTGGGGGTGTACTTGGAGGAGGTGGGAGGTCTGGAGAGTCGGAAACATAGGTTTGTGCCAGGTAGATCCTGTCAAACCAATCTTGTGGAGTTCTACGAATGGGTAACATCAGAACTGGACAGGGGAAAGCCTGCGGATGTATTATTCTTGGACTTCAACAAGGCGTTTTACTCTGTCCCCCACAATGGTCTGGTGGAGAAACTGATGAGGTTGGGAATAGGCCCTTTGATGGTCAGATGGATTGAAAACTGGCTAGCTGGACACACTCAGAGAGTAATGGTCAGTGGGGAGCTCTCAAACCCTAGAGAGTTTGGTAGTGGGGTACTGCAGGGCTCGGTCCTGGGTCCAATCCTGTTTAATGCATACATGTTGGACATCAGGGAGGGTATAGGGTGTGAAATGAGTCTCTTTGCTGACGACCCCAAGATGGGAGCAGAAGTTGAGGGGGAAGAGGGGAGGTTGGCCCTGCAAGGGGACCTGGACACCCTGGAAAGGTGGGCTTACACATGGAAATTAAATTTCAATATCTCCAAGTGCAAGGTGTTACGTCTTGGGCGGGGAAACCCTAAACACAGGTACACCCTGGGAGAGGAGGTGCTGGAGGCCTCAACAGGGGAAAAAGACCTAGTAGTCAGGGTGGATGCATGTATGAATAACTCTGAGCAGTGCAGGAGAGCGGCTAGCAAAGCAAACAGGATGTTGGGATGCATCATAAGGGGATCACCTCTAGGAGCAGAGACGTGATTCTGCCACTGTACAATGGCCTGGTTAGACCACACATTGAGTACTGTGTACGGTACTGGAGACCACACTTGAAGAGGGACATACAGCTCCTGGAGAGGGTACAGGAGGGTAAATAAGATGATACGAGGACTAGGGGATTTGGCGTATGAGGAAAGACTTGAGGAGCTCTGCCTGTTTTCATTGGAGGAGAGGAGAGACGGGGGAACATGACTGAGGTCTTCAAGTACCTCAAGGAAATAAATAGGGTAAACACAGAGGGGATCTTTAGACTAAAGCAGGGAGGTATCACCAGAGGGCATGGTTTAAAGTTGGAAGGTGGAAGGGTGAGGGGGAAAGGAGGAGGTTTTTCACTGAGAGGGTGGTGGATCCTTGGAACACGCTGCCTGGCGAGCTGGTTCAGAGATCCACAGTGGAGGGCTTCAAGAGAGGTGGGACAGACACAGAAAGCGGATGTATCAGATGATGGCCTGGCCCAGGGGGGTGGGGATGGATAATAGGGGTTTCTGGAACACAAGGGGGGGAGGGCCTCGGTACCCAACTAGGGATCTGAGGTTCGAGCAGACTCGATAGACCGCAAGGTCTAATCTGCTGGCAATTAGTATGTTAGTATGTTAGATGCCAGGCTTACACAACTGGTAAAAGATTTCACTTGGATGAATTTTCACAGTCATCAACACTCAGTGATAGACTGGATTTTGACTAGAACAGCAGAAAAAGTAATAGCCTGTGGTACATTTACCAACAGTATTAGTGATCATCTGCCAATATATTGTGTCTGGAATAATGCTAAAACTAAGATTCCCCCTAAAATTATCACTTATAGCAATTATAACTATGACTGTGATGCTTTGCATACTGACTTAAATGTGTTAGATTGCTCATATCTAGAGGCCATCCCTGATCCCAATGCAGCAGTGAACTTTTTTGTAAAACCATTGTTAGAGATACAAGAAAAATATTTCCCCACTTAAAAGAAGGGTAAAAGGCACAAATAATAAGTGGATTACATCTAAGCTGTTTGACTTAATGAGGGAGAGGGATAGGCATTGGAAAATGTACAAAGATTCTTATAATAGTGAGGCTTTAAACAAATATTGCATGCGTAGAAATAAATGTAAACTTCCTGTACATAAAAACAAATCCGATTACTTTCAAAGAATACAGACAGAATCTTTGGGCAACTCTAATAAATTCTGGACTTCTATCAAAAAATTAACAGATCCTGGAAAAAGTATAGGTACTATTATCTTAAACGGGGCTGCAGTTACTGATCAAAATGAGATCTGTGATCTTTTTTTAAACAAATTTACAGATTTTTCTAACTATTCAATCAACTTTGAACCCTCTTGTATTTAAATAGGGAAGTGTCTGATTGTCCAGTAGATTTTGTTCATCTCTTTTATTTTTGAATTATTAGGCCGCAGCAAGTTTAAAAATTACTGCATGGATCGTTGGCTCCTATGCTCTTCTCTGTATTGAAGTATGTTACTTGATTCATGTTAAGGTT
The DNA here is from genome assembly GCA_016271365.2 of Neoceratodus forsteri. Classification (NCBI taxonomy): domain Eukaryota; kingdom Metazoa; phylum Chordata; order Ceratodontiformes; family Ceratodontidae; genus Neoceratodus; species Neoceratodus forsteri. The sequence goes on along the minus strand of CM028132.1, from coordinate 226,773,143 downwards.
TAACTTTAAAACTTTAATAAAGTGTGAATTTAAAAAAAAAAAGTTTAAAAATTACGAATACAGATGCCTACAAATAAAAGCACAGGATTTGATGACCTTGAAGCCAGGTTTTTGACACTTATAACTAATTGTATATATCGGCCATTAACTTAAATATTTAACCTATCTTTGATCTCTTAGGAGTTTTCTGAAGTTTGGAAACAGACAATTATTAAACCTATACCCAAATCTGGTTCTCGTCAGGATCTAGATAATTATCGACCCATATACAGTCTTTCTCCATTAAGCAAAATATTGGAGAAAATCATAAATGGGCAACTGAGTGAATATCTAGAGAGTGATTTCACTCTCTGAGCAGCATGGCTTCCAAAATTCTCACAGTACTGGTACTGCACTTGCACATTTTACAAATCATACGCTGACTGGGGCAGAATTTATTGACTTATCAAAACCTTTTGATTTGGTCAATCATGCCATGCTGCTCCAGAGTCTGAGGGACTTCAGCCTGACAGACAAGCCTTGTGAATGGTTTTATAGTTACCTAATAGATCACCCTGTAAAGGTAAGCCTTGGAGGGATTGATCCACAATCACGTATGCTTCACCAGGGAGTCCCACAGGGGTCTATTTTCGGACCCCTGTTGTTCTCCCTATTTATTGATCCAGTTTCTAAAATACCAACCATGTCTAGGGTATTGCGTTATGTGGATGATATTATTCTATTTACATGTTCTGCAAGAGTAGAGGAAATCAATCTTTGTTATCATGATTTCACTGCTTTAAAAAGATGACTTTTGCAACATTACTTAATACTAAACACCAAAAAAAACACAATGTATTTTATTTGACTCTAAACCTAAATTGCATAATGCTAAAACACTATTAGTTTCTGATTGATCTGGATCTTTAATACAGCAATTCATGGAAACTAAATATTTAGGGGTGGTACTATATCCTAGTTGTACATTTTTGTTTCATATTAGAAAGACAGTAAAAACTGTAAATCAGAAACTTGGTGCTTTATACAGAATTAGAGACTGCCTAGCCAGAGAAGCTAGGAAACTATATCTAAAGTGTGTTATTGTCTGCATTGTACTATAACTCTTTTTTTGTTCACCAAATTAGTGAAAAAAGACTTGGATTTAGTTAACAAAACTTTTAATTACATTTGCAGATTTGTTTTGGCTCTGCCTTACAAAATGCATCACTGTATATTATATGATACTCTTGGATGGTTGCCTCCCATGTTGTATTTTCTCCGCAGTTTGGGTAGTATGATACAATGCATTTGTCCCACATTGTAAATCTTCTCTGCTTGCCCTGCTTGAAATTAAGGAGGAATCTAGAATACTTAATTCATCCACTGCATTTCATTTAACATTAACCAAGATTTCTACATGTATAGGAGAAAGGGCTTTTTCTGTTCAAAGTTCAATTTTTTGGAGTACACTGCCCCTAAATTGTATAAATGCTCCTAGAACTGTAACTTTTAAGAAGGCTTTATTTAGCCATTTGCAATCATTAGCCTCATGTACATGTTTTTAAAATATGTATATCTATATTTGTATTTGTTATTGTATCATATACATTTGTATTATTGTATACCATCTTAGCTTCTTTTGTTTGAAGCTCCTGGTCGTTCCTGAAAACAGGTCTTGGCCGAGTGTGCTTACCCAGTAAATAAAAGTGAATTGAATTGAATTGAATTGAAAAGGTTCCTGGTGGCCTCATCCAGGCAGTCCTCAAGCTCTGTCTCACTGAGGGGACACAGCACATTGGCAACATTGTCATGTAGGCTGGGTGTGTGCACTGTGTCCCCTATACTGTGCTGTTCCAGGGGCAGGTCCTCATTGGCTGACATTTGGCTTGTGCCCTCCTCAGTCCTGTTGGCATCCCCTTGTGTTGTCATTTGGTCCTCCTCCTCCACCTCCTACTCCTCAGCATCATCCCCCTTCTCCTCTGACTCATCCTCACCATCCTCAGCCTCTCCATGGTCATCTGTTGTGCCTCTTGATGTGACCATGCTGCTGTCCCCATCGCTGTCCATGTCAGCATGGCTGGCCTGCTGTCCACCTCTACCTTCTGGGTCATCAGGTCTTCGGTCCCCAGGTGCTGTTGTGGTCATAGAAACATAGAAACATAGAATCTGACGGCAGATAAGGACCACTTGGCCCACCTAGTCTGCCCATTTTCCTACCTAACAGATAAGCTGCAGATTCTAGTTAACCAACAGCTTACTTCCTCCTACCCCCCATTAGGACTGCCTTATGTCTGTCCCATGCATTCTTGAATTCCCCCACTGTTCTTGACTCCACAACCTCCTCAGAGAGGCTGTTCCATGCATCCATAACCCTCTCCATGAAAAAAATACTTCCTCACATTACCTCTGAGCTGTCCCCTCTATCTTCAAATTATGCCCCCTTGTTCTTGCACATCTCTTTTTCTGAAAGATACTACCCTCTTGGACTTTATTGATTCCCTTGAGGTACTTGAAAGTTTCTATCATGTCCCCTCTCTCACCCTTCTTTCCTCAAGACTATACATATTAAGCTCCTTTAGTCTTTCTTCGTATGTCTTCTGGTGCAGACCCTGCACCATTTTGGTTGCCCTCCTCTGGACAGCCTCCACTCTGTCTATGTCTTTGTGGAGATGGGTTCTCCAGAAGTGCACACAGTACTCCAGATGGGGTCTCACCAATTGTCTGTACAGATGGATAACAATTTCCTGTTTTCTACTATTGATGCCTCTCCCTATGCATCCCAGTATCCCCCCAGCCTTCCTTACTGCTTTCTCACATTGCTCACCCACATTTAGGTTATCTGATATAATCACCCCCAGGTCCCTTTCCATTTTTACTGTTGTCAGTATCTCACCCCCCATTGTGTACTCTTCCCCTGGGTTTTTGTTTCCCAGGTGCATTACCTTGCACTTCTTTGCACTGAGTCTGATCTGCCATACATTTGATCATTCCTCCAACCTTGCCAAGTCCCTTCTCATCCTTTCCACTCCATTTTGTGTATCAAACCTGTTGCAGATCTTTGTGTTGTCTGCAAAGAGACACACTTTTCCTTCCAGTTCCTCTGCAATGTCACTTATAAAGACATTAAAAAGGACCGGTCCCAGTACTGAACCCTGCGGTACCCCTTTAGCAACCCTCCTTTCTTCACTGTGGACTCTGTTTATTACTACTACTACTACCCTTTGCAACCTGTTGTCCAGCCAATTTTTTTATCCAGGCCGACACCTTGGGACCCACTCCAAGACTGGTTAACTTGTGTATTAATCTTTTGTGTGGGACTGTATCAAATGCCTTGCTAAAATCTAGGTAGGCCATGTCCACAGCCCCTCCCTGGTCTACTACTTTGGTCACCCAGTCAAAGAAATCTATTAGATTCATCTGACATGACTTCCCATGGTGAATCCATGCTGCCTTGGTTCCTGTGACCCACTGGCCTCTAGGTACTCAACAATTCTTTCCTTCAGAAGTGATGCCATCTTTTTCCCTACCACTGAGGTCAAACTAACTGGTCTATGGTTTCCTGCCTCTGTCCTGCTCCCACTTTTGTGAAGAGGAATCACATCCACCCTCCTCCAGTCCTCAGGTACCACTCCATCCTCCCATGATTTGTTAAAGGGAGTTGTCAGCGGTGTCACTAGTTCTACCCTTAGTTCTTTTAGAATTCTTGGGTGAATCCCATCAGGTCCCATTGCTTTGTCCACCTTCAATTTTATTAGTTCTTTCAGAACCCTTTCTTCTGTAAATAGACTGGTATCAACCCTCGTCTTCAGAGTGTTTCTCTTGTTTGGTTTAGGTCCCTCCTCTTCCATTGTGAATACTAAGCAGAAATATTCGTTCAGTATCCCTGCTTTTTCACTGTCACCCTCTACCCACATTCCCTGCCCTTTATTAAGCTTCAGTATCCCTCCTTTGATCTTTCTTCACTCCCTAATGTACCTATAAAAGGTCTTATCCCCCTTCTTAACAGATTTGGCTATCCTTTCCTCAGTTTGGGCCTTTGCTATTCTGACTGCCTTCCCTGCCTCTTTCTGCTTTAACTGATAAAGTTCTCTGTCCTGCTCCTTCTGTGTTTCCTTATATTTCCTGAATGCTATTGTTTTCTCCTTAGCTTTCCCTGCCACCTCTTTTGAGAACCATAGAGTTTTTTTTTCCTTCATTGTGTTTTGTTGATTTGCTTTACACAAAGGCTTGTTGCCTCTGTGATGGCTATTTTGATTACTCCCCATTGTTCCTTCACCCCTCCTTCTTGCCTGTTTGCTAGTGCTTTTCTGAGGCACTCTCTCATTTTCCGAAAGTCAACCCTCCTAAAGTCCAATACTCTTGCTTTTGTATGGCTTGTCTGTATGACTGTGTTTATTGTGAACCACACTGTTTGGTGGTCTTTGTGGATGAGATAGGGAATCATCAGTTGCTGGTCATACCCTCCGTTTACCCATGCCCATCTGACCACTACAGATACTGGTACAGCCTTGTGGTCTCCAAGATCAGTGGTCCATGGCCACCATATCTGCTGGCCCATGGTGAGATGGCTACTTCTAGGCTTGTACACTTGCCATTTGTGTGGCTGGCCGCTGTACAGACACAACATTCCCATTCAGTGTCATCCTGCTCCTGCCATGGACACCTTCAGGTACATGATCACCCCCCCCTTTCAGAGGTGTATTGCGGGGCTGTGCACCACTTACACCCGCACCCCATGTTCACTGTGATTGGATGGCCACTCCATGGTTGCGTTCTCACACACTGCACATGCCTGAGTGAGGTGGCCATACAGGGTCATAGCCATGACTATGTGTGGCAGTGTGCATGATCATTGTGTCACAGGCCCCACCTCCAGGGTTGCCATGATGACATTGCACTGTGGCACTGTTGCTCATGCCTGTGCTAGCTAGCTAATGCCTAAGTGGTGTGCACCATGCTATTAGTGTCTGAGGCTTTTTCTGGTGCTACAGCTTGATTCTTGCCTGGGATCATGGAGTTTGGGGATTTGAGGAGCTCCCACCTCAAGTGCCCTTTATCCTCAGCTTCCCAGTAATGTTGTTTTGGTACTATTATTTTGTTGTCTCACACTGTATATCTTTAGAATAATTGTAATGGTTACTTCATTTCTTCTTGTTGTGTGCATCCATGCAACATCAGCTGTTAAGAGGCCCCATGTAACTCTAGTGGCAGGACTCATCTCATGTAGTTTTTGAGAAGAATGGGCTTCCTTTGAATGGGGATAGGAATATTTTCACCCAATTAAACCTCCTTGTTGGGGACAGCCTGTGTTGACTCTTGCTGGGCATATTTGCCAGGCTTGCTCTACTTTCCATCTCTACTGGTTATTTTAACTCTTTGAGAACTGAATGTGTTTGAATGTATATAGATTCTGGGCATATATATATATATATATATATATATATATATATATACGCTCACAGTCTTCTATTAAAATACTTAAAAACTTTGTGCAACAAGCCATATACCGCTGAGGGAGTTTTTTCCCACAAACAGTAGCTGTTAGCTCAGATCTCGGAGGAGGTTATTAGTTAAGAATATAGTGCACCTATGGCTCCTAAATATACCCCCCCACTGCATTAGCTTTGGCCATGTCTCTGGCTGCAGCCCCTCCATGTGTTCTATTAATTACATGGTGTTTTTCTCTGACAAACAATAAACCCACAATCCTATAGACAGTTGTGAAAATACCTCAGCCATCCTCTTCTCTTGGTACCCTGTAGCTACAATAATGGCTAACCAACCAATAAACTGGATCTTATGGAACTTAAAGGGTGTCCGAATCCCGATAAAGAGAAGGAAAATTATCGACTACCTTCGGAGGGAGGGTTCTGGGATTGCCTTTATTCAAGAAATGCACCTTACTACTGCTGAAGCTGCAAACTCAAAATGGGCTGGGGCTCTCAAGTGTTTAGTGCCCCTTATAATTCCAAGAGTAGAGGAGTGGCTATCCTAATCCATAAGAATATACCATTCCAGGCCTGCACAGTCATCCCAGACCCAGAGGGTTGGTACATCATAATGCATGTGCAATGTATATGCGCCCAGTTCGGGGGATGCATCCATCTTTCAAAGCCTAACATGGACCTTGCCTGAGAAGTCCACAGGCCCACTAATCCTAGTAGGAGACATGAATTTGGTGCTAGATGAGCTTTTGAGCAGGAGCAGAGCCCATGTGGGCAGTAATTTTCCCTCCTCAGAAGCACTGAGTGACTTGGCCAAAGAATTTAGCCTCACCAATATTTGGAGACTACTCTTTCTTCTTCACCCACGCCAGTCCTTCTCTAGAATAGACATGTGGTTAGTACCCTCCACTTGGGCTTCTGATGTTGTAGGTGCCTATATGAACACTGTGATCATATCAGATCATGCCCCAGTGCTGTTCACATAGCTTCCACCAAAGGAGGCCTGTAGCCTGAGGGGTTCATGGTGCTTTAATGCATCTATGCTTAAGGACATAAATTTCTGTGCAAGCCTCTGAGAAGACATTAAACACTTCATTGCAACAAACAAACCAGAGGACACATCTGCAGCCATATGCTGGGGTGCCCTTAAAGCTTTTATTAGGGGGGATGCATCAGTCATACTACCCATTAAAAAAAGCTCCAGGCACAAGAGTTGGAGACACAGTTACTAAAGATCAAGGAATTAGAAAAACAGTTTAGAAGCAATCCTAATAAGTCTGGCAACTGCCTAGCTGAAATTATAGGCCTCAGGTGTTCAGAGAATGAGCCCCTGCATCTCAAGGCAGAGTACGCTGTATTCTGTTTGCATCAGACCTCCAGGGAACTTGGCGGGGGGGACACAGACGGCTCTTGGCCTATATGCTAAATAAGAGGCAAGAAAGGTCTCGCATAACTGCCATTAAAGCAGAGATGGGTGACTTAGCCCGAAACGAGGCTCATATCAGCAGAGCCATTACAAATTGCTATTCATCTTTGTATGCTACTGAAGCAACACCTACCATGCTGCAGATGTATAGCTTCCTGGCCCCACTGCATTTACCATCACTGGACCCAGACTGCCAGCTCAGATTGGATCACCCATTGGAGCAATCTGAGATATTGGATACACTCTGTGGAAACCTTCAGAAAAGGCGCCTGGGGGGATGGGTTCCCAGTGGATTTCTTAAGGCCTTCATCGATATCTTACTGGGCCCTCTCCTGGCAGCCTTCTCTGAAGCCTGTGACACAGGAGTTCTATCTCCATCTATGCGCATTGCTCCCATAACCTTATTTCCTAAACCTGGAAAAGACCCCACCTTATGTGAAAGCTACAGGCCTATCTCATTAATCACCACAGATTGTAAGGTCTTTGCCATGGTGCTGGCGAACACTGAAGAAAGTGATTCCCAGCTTCACGCATAAAGGTCATGTAGGCTTTGTGTCCAGTCCAAAGGTACAGACACTAGAGATTTGCTGAACCTGATAGGGAATATGAAGCCCCAACACCCTCCTTTGATCTTACACTCATTGGATGCTGAGAAGGTGTTTGATAGAGTTGAATGGGAATATCCCTTCCAAGCCCTGGCGAAATTTAACATAGGACCTAACCTCAGAAACTTGGTTTCTGTTCTCTGCAAGGTGGCCTCGGCAGATGTGGTTACTAATGGCAAAGCTTCTCCACCCTTCCACCTGGGCAGGGGCACTAGACAGGCTGCCCATTGTTGCCCTTATTATTCATTCTGGCCCTTGAACCACTCCTGCAAGCCATAAGACAAGCAGACAACATTAATGGGGTACAGCTTGGTGGGGAACACAAAGTGTTTGCCTATGCAGATGATTCAGTGCCAAAACTCTTAACCTCGATTACTCAATATGGCCAACTGTCTGATTACAAATTGAATGTAGCTAAGTCACAGTTTCTAGCATCCTCCCCACTTATAACCCAACAACCCCAATACTCCTGGGGACTACAGCATGCTACAAAATGGGTAGAATATCTAGGGGTAAAGTTTCATTGGACCGTCTCACAGCTGGGGAAAGTAAACCTTACCCCTCTGTTGCATGAACTGGACACTGACCTAAGTAGATGGGGTAGATTACACTTGTCCCATTGACGGAGGGCTCAGGCCTTCAAATTATTGGCTGCTCCCAAAATTCAGTATATATTGGACAATCTTCCCTTGTGACTGGATCCCAAACTACTGAAAGGGATCCAAACCAAAATGCTGAATTTTTTATGGCGGAGGGGCAACTCCTGCCACATGAGTTGGTCTAAATTAAGATTGGATTTCATGCATGGCTATTTCAAAATACCTGACTTCCAGCTCCAAATTATGGTGCATGCCCTAATTCAGATAGCTCAAATGGCACTGTGGATCCCTAGGGACCTTCAGCCCTGATGAGAGGAGTGTGATGCTGCAGCTGCAGGAGGTTCTCTGGTGAATGTCCTGCAATTTGTTAAGCTTCCAAAACCAATCACCTTGTATCCATCCCTTGTGCACGCTAGTGTAATGTGGGTAAAATACCCCAGAATGAGTGGCTGGTCTCACACACAAGCCAAATTCTTTCCCCTCTCGGCAAATCACACATTGCGAATGGGGAGGGGGCAACAGGGGAGGTATAAGGAATAGAAGGAAGCCAGCATTCACACCTTGGCAGACATTATGCATCCCACCCTGCATACCTTTATGATTCTTTTACAAATCAGAGAAAAATATGACATTCCTCAGCAGTATTACTGGTGTTACCTCCATTTAAGTCATGCCCTCACAGTGGTCTCTCACCAGAGCCTGGCTGTCTTGAAGTCCAACCCAGTGGATGGGATCCTCTGGCCTGGACTGGGGAAATTGCCATGTTACAGAGATGTCTATCAGCATTTCTTGGACTTGCTTCCTGCCCCCACTCACAAGACCTGAGAGAAATGGTTGGATGAACTGCATTTCAAGTTCAAAGAAGATACATGGCAGGTGTGTTGGTCCAACACTCAAATGGTGACTAAGGACACAAAAATTAGGTTTGCATGGCTGAAGATTTTACAAAGATGGCCCAGAATCCCCAGAAAAGCTCCATGAATGGGGATTACATACCACTGGGAATTGTTGGAAATGTAACATGCCTGCTGGTTCCATCACTCATCTGGGTGTAGGATACTGGGATGCATAGGGAGGGGCATCACAATTAGAAAAAGGGAAGTGGTTATCCCTCTGTACAGACAGTTGGTGAGACCCCATCTGGAGTACTGCATGCAGTTTTGGAGACCTCATCTACACAAGGACATAGACAGGATGGAAGCAGTCCAGAGGAGGGCAACTGAAATGGTGCAGGGTCTACATCAGAAACCATATGAAGAGAGACTTAGAGAGCTTAATATGTATACCCTTGATGAAAGGAGGGACGGGGGGACATGATAGAAACTTTTAAGTACCTCAAGGGAATCAACAAAGTCCAGGAGGGTAGCATCTTTCAGAAAAAGAAATGTGTAAGAACAAGGGGGCACAATTTAAAGTTAGAGGGGGGACAGCTCAGGGGTAATGTGAGGAAATTCTTTTTCACAGAGAGAGTGGTGAACGCATAGAACCGCCTTCCTGGAGAGGCGGTGGGGTCTAAAACATTGGGGGAATTCAAACATGCATGGGACAGACATAAGGCAATTATAGTGGGGGGGTTGCAGGAAGTAGGCTGTTGGTTAACTAGAATCTGCAGCTTATCCAATAGGTAGGGAAATGGGCAGACTGGGTGGGCCAAGTGGTCCTTATCTGCCGTCAAAGTCTATGTTTCTATGTTTCTACATTACATGGACCTGCCAGGCTCTAAAGGACATCTGGGGTGTGGTATGAAATGCATGCAGCACCATTCTGTCTCAGAAGATATCACTTACGGGGACTCTTGTGATGCTGGAACTTTTGATGGACTAGCAGTCAGTAACTAACTTAGACTGCAACAGTCGTAAGTGGCTGAAGGGAGCCATAATTGATGCAAAAAGGTTCCTTTAGAGACACTGAAAGAACCCTACCCCCCATCCCTCCAAGAATGGCTTACAGAGTTGGACAAAGCAGCCAGCTTTGAATCGGTACTTTATGCCAATGAGGGCAAGTTATTGGCATTTGATGATATTTGAAGTCCATACTTATACTCCAGATACTGTAAAGCCCCCCCCCCAGTCACTTTCTTTAGCAGACAACCTGATCTGCATAGCTTATGAAGTATGCCAAAGTCCCCCCCCCCCATTTGGGACCCTCACCTGTAACTTCCTGGCAAAGTAGACTGAAGTGCTCAGTCCTCTTCAATATATTCATCAGTGACATTACTGATGGCCTGCAGGGTAAGGTATGCCTGTTCGCAGATGACACAAAGCTCTGCAACAGGGTAGATGCAATTGAAGGAATGGCAGCAATGGAAGCAGATCTAAAGAGCCTAGAAGCATGGTCTAGGACTGGCAGTTGAAATTCAACACCAAAAAGTGCAAGGTCATGCACCTAGGTAAAGGAAACCCAAGGAAAACATACGACTCGATGGTGAAAAATTAACAGAAACAAAACTTGAACAGGACCTCAGAGTACTTATTTCCAATGATTTAAAGGTGAGTAGACAATGTGAAAAAGTGGCACAGAAAGCTAGTAGCATCCTCAGATGTATTGGCAGCAGCATTACAAGTAGAAAGCAAGAGGTCATAATCCCTCTGTACAGGTCCTTGGTGAGGCCACATTTCGGGTACTGCATACAGTTCTGAAGGCCACACCTAAAAAAGCACATAGAACGCTTGGATGCTGTACAGAGGAGAGCTACTAAAATGGTACAGGAACTGCACCAGGAGCAATATGAATCTAGACTACAGCAACTGCAAATGTACTCTCACAAGCAAAGGAGAAACATGGGGATATGATAGAAACCTTCAAATACATAAAAGGCATAAATAAGGTACAAGCAGAAAATCTCTTTCACAGAAACGAGACAACACAAATGAGGGGGCACAGTTTGAGACTAGCAGGGGGTAAGTTTAAAACCAACATTCATAAGTTCTACTTCACAGAGAGCGTGGTGGACCCTTGGAATAACTTACCACTAGAGGCTGTGGGGACCAAAACAGTCATTGCTTTTAAGATACCATGGGACAAGTACTGCAATAATCTCAGAAGAAGAACAGAATAGGGGTAGACAATCTGGGAAGACCACATGGATCATATTGTCCTCTTCTGCCGACACATTTGTATGTTCTTATAATAAGGAGCCCTCTAATTATAGTTTGGCAACATACAATCTTACTTGAGTTTTTCAGGCTAATGTATAGTCTTTTAAGAAGTTAAGAGTGCACGCATTTATTTTGTTAGTTACTTGTTTTATAATGGTTGGACATGGTAGAGTTTAGTATTATGGTTGTTCTTGTTGTTACAAAGTTGGTTTATAACATCTCTTCTTAGTCTGTAATCCATGGGAGAACCTCCCGGCCATAACAATGTTATGTTGTTATGAAATTATCAATATATTTATATGTGCCATTTTCTTAAAGTTAAAATTCCAATAAACTTTGAATGCAAAAAAAAAAATGTGCTGCTTTAGCACATGGCAACGCATGGGCTATTTTCAAGCACACAACATAGCTTCCCAAAAGGAAGACCCTAACAGGCAGATTTGATTGCCTTGTTTGAGACTATAATAAGGGAGGTGGACATGGGCCATGTAATAAATGTTGCCTATCTAGACTTCAGCAAGGCCTTTGACATCAAGCTACTGTGCATACAAAATACATGCACCACATAGTGCAATGCAGAGTCCATGAGGTGTACAGAAAGTGGATAGCCAACAGGCTGACAGATAGAATACAAAGGGTTCCATGTGATAACGACAATCGCAGAAAGACAATTGCCATTAGGGAGAGTGTACATCGCCAAGAATCATTTTCGGCAATGTACACTCCAGGCTCACAGCAAAAGGGCTCCGGGTACTTGGTTTCACCCCCCCTTCCCTACTAAAGGATTCTCAACTCCAGGGGGAGTGCATGTTTGGGGGGGGGGTGCAAAAGTGGAATTAAAAAAAACAACAGGGAGCAACAAAACAAACGCATGCCCAGAACCGAACTCAGCTCCCTCGCAACCCTAGCCTGCCACCCACGCACCACACCACAGGGTTAGCTTGGCAGCCCACCACAGCACTATGCCCCACAAACCCTCCATCCCCTTCCACCCACAGCATGGTGTGCTTGCTCCCTTACTCACACGTGTACATATAACAACTTCCTGTCGCTATATTCGTGCCCCCCCCCAAACAGGTCGCCCTCCCTGCTCGGTAGCCCTGTCAACAGGCACCACAATTGAGTCTCCCTATTTGAAAGCACCCAGTCGCGGTCACCATTGTCACAGCTAACATGAAGAGAGTGGTGGTGGATGGTCAACAGCAGTCAGAGTGGAGAGTTGTTCTGAGAGGATCACCACAATGGTTGATTCTGGGTCCTCTATTTTTTTAAAATACTTTATTAATGATCTGGAGGAGGGAGTCAGTAGACAGCTGCTGATGTGTTCTAGCAATGCTAATTGGCAAGAAGAATAGACAATACCGCTGGATAAAAATAAAACAACTCATCTGTCTGCTACTGCTCCTGTACGGGGACATAGAGGCAAACCCTGGTCCCAACACCACAAACACCCACACCCCCATTCTCCTTTCCCTAAAGTACTCACGATCCTGCACCTCAACACCTGCAGCTTACTGTCTAAAACCTCTCTGCTGCAACCAATTGCCCTAACCCAGTGCCCTGATATCCTGATCATTTCTGAAACTTGGCTAAACCCCAGCATACCGATGCTGAAGTATCCATACCAGGTTACACAATCATCAGACATGACCGACTAGGGAAAAAGAGAGGCGGAGGAACTGCCATGTACATCGCCAATAGTCTGCAGTTCACAATAGTGCAAATTCCCTCACTCCCAGCCCACATCGACTCACTCCTAATCAAACTCTCACTCCCATGCTCCATCCCAGTGTTCGTGGCAGGCACCTACTGCCCCCCCAGTACACCCCAATGGACATCATTACCCACCTGGTCACCCTACAGTCTCTAGCTGCAGGTGGCAAGCTTCACACCATCAGTGACTATAACAACAACTGGCTAGCCAATGATAAGGCTCACCTTAAGACTAAGATCAAGGCCCTGAACCTCACTCAACTTATTGCAGACCCCACCAGACTCAGTCACAAGTCGTAAAACCACTCACTGCTGGACTGGGATCTCACCTCCCACCCACACAGGGTCTTACGTGCAGACCTGCTCCCTGACTCCCTTAGTGACCACCACATGATTTTCCTGATCAGAAAGGTGCACAGGCCCACTGCTTCCCCCCCAAGATGCTGTGCACCAGGTCATATAATTCCCTGGACCTAGCATCGCTCCTGTGGGACCTAGGACATATAAACTGGTCTATTATCTCTGTGGCTACATCTATTGACATCGCGTTCGATGTGTTCAAGACCAGATTTCTTTTTTTTTGCTTAAAACATCTTTATTGACTTTATTTTTTTAAATTTACAAACTGTAAACTCAAAAAAGACAAACCTGGACAAGCCAGGGTACACAGTCCAAAACTGACTGTGAGAACTATGTACAACCCCACATTTGCGTGCACAGCAGGAATCCATCTCCAGAAATATTAAAAAACAATCTGCATTCCTAAAAAGTAATAATACAGCCCACATCCCAACTTAAGCGACTATTGCATATAATTACAACCCCACTAAATAGGAGATAGAATTATGCAGCTCTTTAAGGAAAGAAACAAGAACAAAAGTAAAATTCGCCATAGCAGCGTACATATTGTCTTACAAATACTAACTTAACATAGACCTCTTTCCCTCTAATAATCCCACTCAGAGGTGGAGTCCTGCCATGCCCCCTGGAAAGAGAGAGAGTCCCCATCCCCCCCTAGTGCCTGGTAGACCAAAGTCCCAAACTCAATCAAATCTTGCTTGGATCACATTTTGTCCATACCCTTACTTAAATAGTCAAGAGCGTCAACATAGTACAATGTTGACCACATTCTCATTCCCACTTATCAAAAGACCAAATTTCTTAAAGTCTGGGACAAACATACCCCCCTTCGCACAAAAAGAGTCAGAGGCACCCACCTTCCTTGGATCACAGCTGATATAATCAGGAAATGTCACTCCAGGGACCACACATGGAAAGCCCACAAGAAACTGGGCACCCAGGCTTCCCTCCATACCTACAGAGCCCTTCGCAACTCCTGCACAAAAGTCATCCGCCAGGCAAAAAAATAATTATTTTCTATCGGCTTTTAGCGCAAACATAAACCACCCGACAAACTTCTGGAAATCGCTCAAATCCCTGCTTTCCCCCCACCCAACCCCACCCCCGACACTATCAGTTCAAGGCACCCTCATCACTGATCCCTACGGGGTAGCTGAGGCCTTCAATACCTACTTCTCCAGCTGTGCTGACTCGCTCCTATCGTCCCTCCAGTGTCCGCCTTCCACTGCCCCCCCTACAAACCAGTGCATTCCCACCAGTCCAACAGTTCTCCTTCCGACCTGTATCCCAAGCCGAAATCCTCAAATCCCTATGCACCCTGAACCCCAACAAAGGCAAATGCCCTACGTCCCTGGAGGCCAAGATGCTATTCTTGTCTGCCCCAGCCATTGCCGCCACTCTTGCTGCACTTTTCAACCTCCCCTTCATGTTGGGCAAGTTACCCACAGAATGGAAAAAGGCCACCATCATGCCCCTACCTAAAGGGGTGACCCCTCCTCCCCAGGCAACTATCGCCCCATCTCCCTACTTCTGATTCTGGCCAAATTACAGGGACGTTTTGTCCTCGCCCAACTCACACCCCATCTGGACGCCTCCTCATTCATCAGTCCTTTCCAATCGGGCATTTGCAAGTCTCACTCAACCATCACCTCCCTTCTACGAGTCGCTGGCAACATGCTCACCGGTATGGACAATGGGCACATCACCTCTGCCATCTTTATTGACCTAGCCAAGGCTTTCAATACTGTCTCCCACTCCCTGCTCCTCTCCAAACTAACTGAAGCTGGGCTCTCCAAACCAGCCACCGCATGGTTCCACGACTGCCTAGTGGGCAGACACCAAGCTGTTAAAGTCGCATCGCATACCTCAAACCCCCTGCCCATTACTGCCGGTGTCCCCCAAGGTTCAGTCTTGGGCCCACTGCTCTTCTCCATATTTTTAAATGACCTCCCATCAGCATGTCACCACTCCTCCATCCAGATGTATGCAGACGACACAGTACTATATGCCTCAGGCCCTACCACAAGCAGTGTGGCAACTCTCCAGCAGGAGGATTTCAACACCATCCAGGAATGGTTCCGGTCAAACCAGCTATTCCTAAACCCTAAAAAAAACATGTCATTAACCTTCGGCTCACAACAAAGACTCTCCTGCCAAGCCCCCTCCCCCCCCTTTCAAAACCCTGGACGGGACCCTTCTGGAGCAATGCACCAGCTTCAGATACCTAGGCATCTGGCTTGACCAGCACCTCGATTTTTCCACTCATATAGACTCCTTACATAAGAGGCTGCTCCCTAAACTTGGCGCACTATACAGGAGCAAAAGCTGCCTCCCCTCACCTACGAGACATGCTATTGTCCAAAAGATGATACTACCAGTTCTCGACCACTGTGATATAGTGTTCACTATCGCTCCCTCCTCTGCCTTGGCCAGTCTAGACACCCTGTTCCACTCATATTGTCGATTTATCCTCGACTGCCTACAAACCACCTACCACTGCACCTTATGTAACTCCCTAGCCCTGCTGTCCCTCCAAGATCGTAGACTAATCCATTGTGCTAGGTTCGCAGCCAAATTTTGGTCCCTCTCCCTACCCTCCTACCTGGCCTCTACCCTCTCCCAACTACCCCCACCTGCTAACTTCCTCAGATGCACTGACCCCAGGCTACTCCACGTCCCCTTTATGCGCACAGCCAAAGGTCAGGCCGCTTTCAATTACCGAATCCCACAGATTTGGAACGCCCTGCCAACTGCCATAAGATACGCACCGAATCCCAGCCATCGCAACCAACTACTCAGCATACACTTTTCCTCCAGCTGCTCCTGTTTTAGCTAACAATGTACTACTGTGTACCTAAAGCTTAGTTGCATTTTCTAATTTGTATCATGAATTCAAACATCCCACTGTCTGTATCTATCTGCCTGTCTGTAGCTATCTGCCGATTGTCTGTAAGGCAGATAGCCATTTCATTTCATTGTTGAATTGTCTCTGTAACTAGTACTTTCTACTGTATTGGGTCTTGACCCCCAGGTCGCATCTGGAATCGAGCATCACTGCTCAGTATGCCTTCTTGGTAAAACTCATAAATAAATAAATAAATAAACATGGTAGAGGGGAGGGATGCATATAGAAGGACATGCACACACTTGGGGGTATGGGCTGAGAAATGGGGCTTAGATTTTGATGTGAGGAAGTACAAGGTACTACAACTGCAGTAGAAATGAGGAATCTGGGGTGTACATGCAACATACATGAAATTACTCAACACTTGTTCATTCATAAACATTTAGTCAGTGTTCTCATTAAGGGTGCAACTTGTTATGGCACAAATCAGTGAAAACAGAGGATTCAAAGCACTTCTTCCCCCTCCCAATGTCAAGTATTTTAAATATTACAATTTTCTTTCTGCCTGAATTGGTTATTTATTTAATTTATCTCAACACATCAGAGCTCTGAAATGAACACCTAGAGGCTCCCACTTTCCTTTGAGATAATTAGTAAATTCAGACAGAAAGGCGATTCAATATTTCAAAGATTTTTCTATTAGGGAGGAGGTGGGCACTAAATCCTCTGTTTTAACCTCCTTGTGCCATAACCAGTTGCAACTCTAATGAGAGAAGTGACTAAATGTTTTTGAATGAACAATGATCAAGCTGCTAATGGAGTTTTCCCTTTAAGGAGCAGACCAAGTTGTCCTGGTGGACCCCTACCTTCTGGACAGGTTGGTTTGCTCAGAGGGGAGGGGAGGGAGGTAGGGGGAAGGGACAGGTAGCCAGGACAAAGGCCCAAGAACAGGAAGGGGAGGAGCCGGAGAGGAATGAAGCAAGGATAGGTAAGGAAGGAAAGGGGGAGGAGACTGAAATTAAAGGGTACATAATGGTCAGCACTGAGGTTTTCTGCCTCTTTTGCTGACGTTTTGTTGGTTACAATAATCAATAGAGCTACAGCACATCGGATTGGCATTTGGAATTTTGTTTTCGACATTTCTCTGGAAAGGTTTATATACCAGGACAACTAAGAGGTAAGAATTAAAAAAAAAAAAAAAAAAGATGAATTACAAGCATGGGCTGAGGCTTTACGAGAGAACTTATATGGTGGCTTAGTGTGTGTGGGGCCCAGGAGGGATGGACCGGGGGATAGAATTGCAGATATGCTGTGTGGAGATTAAGGCGTGGCTTTTAGGTAGGGCCTCAGCCCCTTGTAATAATGAATCGTGGTTTAATAAAATAAAAAATTAAGTTTTGAGATCAAGCGTGTTGAACTGAAAACACACAGCGCACAGTGGGAAGAAATTGAAATGGTCATCTGTGTGGGCCGTGGCCCAGTAGAAAAAAAATGGTTGTTTGATACTTGAAAATCAAGCGTTTTGTTTGAGGCAAGGCTGCGCAGCAGATGAGAGTGTGCTGGTTCTGAGTGGGGCCTAGGCCCATTTAGCAATGAACGACAGTAGCATTTCTTTGAAGTGCAGGCAGGCGCTTACTACACTGAGCACGGTATGCAGCAGAGAACAGTTGTTGGCATCTGTGTTGGGCCTCAGCCCCTGGGATGGGGAGACAAAGAATGAAAAGGCAGCAAAGTGGGAGGTGCCTGAGGAGCAGGGTTTCATGGAGCTCCAGGCCCAGGGGGCACAGGAAGGGGCATATGGAACGAGGGGGGTAGCTGGCTGCGCCAGGTGGGGGTGACAAGGATTAACAATGGCCTACTAGGCCAGGGAAGCAGGCGCAGAATTAAAAGGAGAGATGGTGTGGGGGTAGAGGGGGTAGTAGGGGGAAGGCGAGTGAAGGGAGTGACCGCAATGGGAGTGAGAAGCGAGCAGAGGTATTGCGGTGCAGGTAGCTGCTTTAGTGGCATACATGGCTAATGCACCTGTACTTTCAAATCAAGGGTAGAAGGTTCTAATCCTGCAGGAAGATTTTTCGGGACAACAGATGAGCCTAGCGGGAGGCTACATGGTCACAACCTGGTGGGTGACGTTACAGACCACCCGGGTGAGCGGGCCGGCCCATGGGGACAAAACATGAGTGCTGTACAAGTCGGGGATAGGGATCTTTTTAAAATGGACACAGAGCGGCCAGCTGGTGGGGCCCTAGTGGGAGGCCATGCAGCCTAATGAAGGATTGGCATCTGATGCCACACCGCATGGCGTGGCAGCAAGCAGGCAGCAGGGCCCGTGGAGGCCTGTGGGGACTGCATCAGCCTGGCATACTGAAAGGCAGAAGGGGGTGGGAGCACAGGGGAAAAAACAAGGCCGAAAAGGCAGCGAGGTGGGGGGGCAATGGAAAGAAAACAAACAAACAAAAGAAAGAAATTAATTAATTAATTAATAAAAATAAACATGAGTAAATAAAGCCGATGATGGGGGTACCAAGGAGCTGGCTTACAATGAGGTGGCAGAAAATGGCGGCACAGGGTTCTCTCAGCCCCAAAAAGGCAGTTGGGATGAGAATATGAATGGGGGGTAGTATGGTGGCGCTGGGGCAGGAGGCACCGGGAACCCAGGTAAGGAACCTGCCGGGGTGGAGCAACAATGAGGAGCAGGTTGGTTGGCACATACGAGGGCTGGGGGGGTTAAGAGGCGATAGAGAAAGGGCTCAAGCTTAAAAAAAAAAAATACTACTCAGGTAAAAAGCATAATAAGCATGTTAGCCAATTAAGGATGGTATGCTATAATGGAGATGCTTTTGTTAGTCTGTCCACAGCTATAATCATCTGGGGGAAATGGCACCGAGGAAGATTAAGCCATCAAAAGAAGATGCATACAAGGCGATAGTGGGGTTGGCAGAGAAGGCCAACAGGATGTGGCAGCTGGTGGAGGTGATGGAGCCAGGGAAATCAGGGGAGAAGTGGAAAGTAGAAAAAGGCAGAGGACCTGCATGGAGGCCACGCAGCCCCAAAAGGGCAGAACCATCGAGGGTGGTTCTTTCCCGAGCGGACAGCCTAGTACCAATGCAGCCATCTCTGCCTGAACCATTAGTACCCCCTCCTGTGAGCTGGTCATGGGTCAATACCAGAGCCTAGACTAGAAGTCCCTGCTGCAATGGCCTCACCACCCCCGATGCAGCTCCTGGTGGGACCACCACAAGAAAATGGAACAAAACAGATGAGTGACGGCCGGTCACATGGAATGGATGAACCAACAGGTAGTGTATCAGGTTCCATGGGAGAAAGCATTAAAGATTACATTGGGCGAATTATAGCAGCATTATGGGTGGACAGACTAGGGCAAATGGAGGATGTACTGGCTGAAATTCGGTCAGAAAAAAGGACAGTTGAGGGGGAAGCAGTGGCGGCAGGGGCAGGAAAAGGGACAAGGGACATAGGAGCCCGGGGATGAGAATAGGGGAACATGTTCCGAGGGCCACAAAAAAAAATGGAAAGGGGAGTATGTAGATATATTCATCTTGGTAAGTAGAGAGGTGGCAGTGGACTTAGAAAAGAGATGGAGAGGATAGGGAAGAGTGAGATGGCAGCAGCTGTGGTGTTATTAGGAAAGAAAGAGGAGGATAAATTTACAAACGGAAAGATATGGGATGGGTGATGCGTGGGTTTTCGCCACATATTCGGCCATAGTGATGGGAAAGAAACTGGAGCTGGACATCCCGTTTATCACATATTCTTTGATCATACAAAGGAAAAAGCAAAAGGGGGGGGGTGGATATATATTATGACAATTTTTTTTGCCAGAGGATGGCAACATACGGGGACATGGGATGGGACACAAAGCAGCTAGACCTGTGGACAGACTGTGTTATGGATCAGTCTACGCCGGAGGGTGAAGTAGGTAAAAAAGGGGGGATACCTTAGAAGTGCTGCTGGGGGTACAACAGGGCCTTTTGTTCATGACCACAATGCTGTTCCGGCACGCCTGCTCGAGATGTGGAGGTTCCCACCCAGCAGCAAGGTAGGAACACGTGGACCCCTGGAACCTAGGCAGGGGGAGCACAGGGGACAGGCCACTAGCCATTTCAGCAAGGGCCAGTTTTTAAGGGACAGACGTGGAATGGGGGGAAAGGGCAGAGTTTATGGGGGTAGAGGAACCCAGGCGTATTGATGGGCGGGGCAAAAAATGCAGTCAATGAGGGTAGCGGGGAAAGGGGGGCATATGAGGGACAGGGAATGATTCCAGATGGCAAATACCCCATCAAGACAGAGGTCTGGGAAGAATGGCTCAAGGGGCACCCAGAAGGGGGCATGGTAGAAACCATAAGGAGAGGTTTTAGAAGCAGTTTTCCCTACAGTGTGAAGATCCAAAACAGGCCAGGGAGACTAGCAACTTGGGGTCGGTCAAGGGAAAGAAAGACATCCTGAGACAAAAAAAAATATATATAGGGAAGGAGAAAGCTGCTGGGAGAATAGATGGGCCATAACCTTTTCCCCCTGGAAAACATTTGAGAATCTCTCCACTGGGTCTGGTCCCAGAAAAACAAACAGGGGAATTCAGGGTGATTCACCATTTGTCATACACAGAGGGAGAGTCTGTTAATGATTTCATAGGGGAAGAGCATAGCAGGGGCACCTATGCCACATTAGAGAAGGCAGCGCAGATTATACGGGCAACCTTTGATGCATGGATGGCTAAGACAGATATAGGATCTGCTTTCTGGCTGCTCCCAGTGAGGAGGAAGGAATGGGACTTGTTAAGTTTTAAGGTAGGTGGACCAGTATTATTTTGACAAGGCTATGCACGTGGGGTGTTCCATAGCTTGCACCACTTTTGAAACTTTGAGCATTTGCCTGCAATGGATATTGCAGAAAAGATCAGGTCTCAAGACAGTCATACACTATTTAGATGATTTCCTGTTAATAGGCAGCGGATGCACAAAGACGGAGAAAATGTTAGCTAGTTTACAAGAGCTGTGGAGGGAGCTTGGGGTGCCACTGGCACCAGATAAAACAGAAGGCCCCAGCAAGGTCATGAAGTTTTTGGAGATCGAGACAGATGCACAGGAGAAAGTATTTAGGTTACTGAGCAAAAAAGTGAAAAAGCTAAGTGAACTGATGCAAGTGCACATAAGCAGGAGCGGGTGCAGCTAAGACAGGTGCAACAGGTCTTGGGGCATTTAAACTTAGCCTGCAGGGCGATTGGCTCAGGTAGAACATTTACAAGGCTGCTTGCAAGGGCCATGGCAGGGGTGGAAGGTCATACCACTGGGTGGACATAACAAAAGGGGTAAAAGGAGGATTTCAAGGTATGGGAGGAATTTCTGAGCACCTATAATGGCTGTTCCTTCTGGCAAGAAGAATGGGGCTACAACACAGACTTGGAATTGTATATGGATGCAGCAGGAGGGTGAGGGATAGGGGAATATCTGAGGGGAAAATGGTTTTCAGGACCGTGGCCAACAGACTGGGTAAGAGACAGAAGGTGAAGGACATCACATTATTGGAAATCACGCCAATCTGGGCCTGCACCCTGGTATGGGGTGGAAACTGCGAAATCAGAAGGCGACATTCTGGTGTGACAACAAGGCAGTAGTGGATGTCCTGAATAACAGGGGAGCTTGGTTTGAGACAGTGATGCAAGTGTTGAGGCAGCTGGTATTGAGGGGCTTGCAATGGAACATGTCATTCAGGGCAAGGCACATAGACAGGGTAAACAATATCCTGGCTGACAGCCATTCCCATCTGCAATTGGATGGTAGGCATCCAAGAGCAGAGCAGTGGTTGGTCAGAGTAAGCAGAATACTCCCTGTAATTTGTAAATCCAAAGATGAGGCCCAGTTGTTCCATATGATTTATGTAGTGATGTTCTCTGGGGCCTTGAGAGTAAGCGAGGTGGTGGGACACGGCAGGAAGGACAAAGTAGGGGGTCTGGATTGGGAGGACATAACCTGGGGGATGAGGGAAATACATCTTCTAATTAAGAGGTCCAAGATGGATCAGGAGGGAAAAGGGTGTGTTGTGGCCATTAAGGCTCATCCAGACGGGGCTGTGTGCCCTGTGAAGGCCCTGTGGGCTTCCACCGCAGAGTGCTATAACAAAGTAGGGAGGCTGTTCATGCATGGAGATGGGAAACACGTGACAAGTTACCAGGTGATGGCTCTACTCAAAAAAGGCATGGAGTTTTCTGGGTGAAGATCCAGGTAATTATTCTTCCATGTCATTTTGAATAGGGGCTGCTTCAAAGTGGGAAGCAGAAGGGGAGTCAGTGACTAGTAGGCTGGAAAGGGGGCGGTGGCAGTCTGCCAGCTACAAGAGATACATTAGAGTTTTTAAGGATGGAGATTAACTGTTTTTTATGGGTTTCAAAAACAAAGAGGGGCATGCATAAGGCAGTAGGAGATCAGTCATGGAAGTTGATTTTAAGACATGTTTTGCTTGATTTACTAGGCAGGGGGGAATCACGGAAGTATGGATCTACAGGCACTCCTACATTTACTGGGTGGAAAGAAAAGTGGAAAAGAAGGCTGGGGAAAGCAGCTATATCAGGACATCAGGGAATGTAGGCTGGTATGGCAGGGCATTCGAGGAATGAGATGGGCACAGCTACTCCTGACCTTGAGTGAGATGAGGGAGTGGTGTCCCACCCCTGACTTGATAATTATACACCTAGGGGGTAATGATGCTGGGAGACAGCCATGGGTGGACACATATCTGTAAATTAAACAGGGCTTGGAGATGATAAACACTGGTGGCCAGGAGTGAGCTTGGAATGGACAGACATGATACCAAGGAGGGTATGGAGACATGATCACAGCCACGTAGCAGTGGATAGAGCATGCAGAAAGAGGAATAGAAGGGTGGGGATACCGAGAAGGAGCACTGGGAGGGCACATAATATTGAGAGGGGTAGAAGATTGGGTAGAGGATTTTTACAGAGCAGATGGGGTCCATTTGTCTGTCTAGCAATAGACATGTTTAACACCGAAGTGATGGGTTTTATTGAAGCTTGGAGGAGGTAGGAGGGGAGATAAAGAAGGGAGGGGCTGAAAAGGGGGAAGGCCAGTCATCCAACACAAGCTGGAGACAGGCTATGGGGAAGGGGGGGGGGAATGATAAAGGAATATGAGGAGAAGAACAAGCAGCAGAAGGACAAAAATGCAGTCTCTGTTTTTCACCGTTACCTATAAGAAAAGAGAAAAAGAAGGCACCCAGGTTTTCACCTGGGGAGGCAAGAAGAAGAGGAAGATATGGTTATTTTAATGCAAGGTATTGTGGAAAGATAATAATGAAAAAGATGATGGTATTTTGTAAATATGAATGTGAAATAAAATAAATTAATTGCCAATCTGAGCACAACAACACACAAGTGGTCTGTCTTTTGTGAAGGGAAGGGAGGAATCCGGGACAATGGAGTTTGCCCTTTAAGGGGCAGACCAAGTTGTTCTCGTGGACTCCTACCTTCTGGACAGGTTGGTTTGCTCAGAGTGGAGGGAAGGGAGGTAGGGGGAAAGGACAGGTAGCCAGGACAAAGGCCCGAGAATAGGAAGGGGAGGAACTGGAGAGGAA
The DNA here is from genome assembly GCA_016271365.2 of Neoceratodus forsteri. NCBI lineage: Eukaryota > Metazoa > Chordata > Ceratodontiformes > Ceratodontidae > Neoceratodus > Neoceratodus forsteri. Next base: position 226,749,469 of record CM028132.1, on the reverse strand, counting down.
TGGAGCAAGGACAGGTAAGTAAGGAAAGGGGGAAGAGACTGAAATTACAGGGTACATAATGGTCAGCACTGAGGTTCTCTGCCTCTTTTGCTGACGTTTTGTTGCCTCCCAACCGGTTGGACTTATGGACTGCCAAAGGTGGATGGCAGATAAAATGTGGGGAAAAAGGGGGAGGAGGAATGATAAAGGAATATGAGGAGAAGAACAAGCAGCAGACAGACAAAAAGGCGGTCTCGGTTTTCACCGTTGTCTAAAAGAAAAGAGAAGAAGGCACCCAGGTTTTCACCTGGGGAGGCAAGAAGAAGAGGAAGCGATGGTTATTTTAATGCAAGGAACTGTGGAAAGATAATAATGAAAAAGATGATGGCATTTTGTAAATAGGAATGTGAAATATAATAAATTAATTGCCAATCTGAGCACAGCAACATACAAGTGGTCTGTCTTTTGTGAAGGGAAGGGGGGAATCCGGGACAATTTTGTGTTTGCTTAATGTCTGGGAGATATATAGCTGTCTCCCACCAATCATCTGCACAATGGTTGGAGACTGCACGTTATTTAAAAAGGAAGCCACTTTAGGCAGTACATCCTATTTAAAAGGAGCCAAACTAGGCAGTTGAATTATAAAATAGGGACCCAGTCAATGAGTGCTCCACCTTGACGTTTGGTGGCTGGGCTGAAAATTCACATCAGCACTCTAAAATGAACATCCACTCTTTCGAGACAAAATAAGTTAGTAGCCAATTCAGGCAGGATGAAAATGTTAATATTATAAAGATTTGACATTCGGGTGGGTGTGCATATAATCTCTGTTTTAACTGGGTTGCACATACACCCTGTGTGGTGCAACAGTGGACTGCATGATGAAGCTGAGGAATCTAGAGGAAACTGTGGACAGTGAGCTATACTCAGGCAGGCAATGTGCTGATGCATTCAAACAGGCAAATACATTGTTGCATGCATTAGGAGGGGGTAAAGATCAGGTCAAGGGATGGAATCATCTCTGTACAATACCTTGGTCAGACCACACCAAGAATTACATCCAGTTCTGGTCACCACAGCCAGAAAGAACACTGAGGAAATTGAGAGAGTCTAACACAAAGCAGTCAAGCTCTATCTGCATAGGAATCAAGAACTCGTTGACATTATCAATGCCTCCCTGAGGGAAGGTATGTTTCCAACTGTATTGAAAGAGGCAGTGGTTTGACCACTTCTTAAAAGGCTACTCTAAATCCTGATGACTTTGCGAGTTTTAAACCCATCTCTAACCTACCTCTTTTGGGCAAATGTATTGAGAAAGTGGTGGTGGCATAGCTTAAAGAGCTACTGACGTCTCAAAGAAAACTTTAAAAAACATAATAATTAGGTACAATTCTGCTAGCATTCCATTTATATTTTTTATATTTCTCCTCTCCATTATTCATTACTAAGTACATTTGCATGAATATATGATCTTTATGCCTTAGAGTTCCTTTAGAGTCCATCTGCCTCTATAGCTTACTCCTTTCTTCAAATCATAATCCTGTGTTGTGACATCACAGTCTGTTGCCATGGGAGTAACTGTGATGCCACAAGCAGTGGTCTGTGATTTCAGGTAGGGAGAAAGCAGCAGGAATAGATAAACTCTTCAGGAGCAAAGATCCTGTTTTCATATAAATGACTTCAGTAATAAATAATGGGGAGGAGGAATACAGCACTAAGGGGAAGTGCAAGCTGGACTGTATCTAAATATCAGATTTTGTTAAAGTTCTCCTGAACGTGTCACCAGCTCTTTAAAGAGCATCTGGAGGAATTCTCCATATATGAGCCATTCCAATCTGGTTTGCATTCTTGGCATAGCACTGAGACAGCTCTGGTAAGGGTTTTAATTGATTTTCTTCTTGTGAGGGACCACAGAGAGGTTTCTTTCCTTGTCTTTTTTGATTTGTCATTGGTATTTAGCACTGCTGAGCATGAGAAGTTGGTGGTGCATATGAGGAGGTTTCTGGGGTGGCAGGATAGTGGTAGACCAGTTCTGATCCTTCCCTACCAATCACCGTCAGTCAATGATTTGGGGGGTTCTTATTCCTATGTCACTGACTGCAGCATTCCTCAGGGTTGCAGCTTGTCTCCTGTTCTGCTTGCAGTGTATATGTATATGCATATGCTTGGAGATGTGATCTGGAAGTATAATATGGGTTTTCTTTGTAGTGTCGATAATATCCGATTATATGTTTAGTTTAAACTGAGACATGACTCCTCATGACTGTGCTTGAGAATGCTCTGTGGGAGATCAGTGGGTGGATGGCACATTGCAAGTTGAAGCTAAATTCCAACAAGACAGAGTTGCTACTGGTGCAATCAGATCATCTTAGGTTTTCTATTTTGGAGAGCCTAGATCTTCTAGTTTCAGGGGAGACAAAGTCCAGGGCAAGCAGGTTGTTCTCAGTCTAGGGGTCACTTTTTTACAAGTGCTGACTCTTGTACCTCAAGTGTCAGCTTTGGTCAGGAGTGGCTTCTATCATATAAAGAATGTTGCAGGACTGCATCCTTACCTCATCTGGGATGATCTGCTAACATGATTGCAAGCTTTCTTCACCTCCCACCTCAACTACTGCAATTTGCTCTACCAGGCCATCCAGTGGGTTAGATCTGCTCTTTTCAGCTGGTGCAGAATGTGGCAGACAGACATGTTACATCAGTAAACAGGAATGAACATGTCACTCCAGCACAGCATTCTCTACACTGGCTTCCTGTGAGATGGTGAATCGACTTTAAGGTTCTTCTACTTACTTTTATGGCCCTAAATGGATTGGGACTCCAGTACCTTTAGTGAGCTTCTTGCAACTGCCAGGATGCCCATGAGTTATGTTTCACTGGTGCTGGTATGTTAGGTATTCCAATATCAGGGTTAAAATCAGTCAGGGACAGAACATTCTCTTTAGGGGACCCTTTACTATGGAACAGTTTACCCATGGACATTTGGCTGTCTTGTCTGTCATCAGTTTCATTGGTAAACCTAAGACATGGCTGTTCAGCCAGGCTTTTGTAAGAGACTGAAATAGCTATGGTTATCTACAATGGTCCGGATTGTAATTTTGTGCTATTGCTGTTTTATTTATTTATATGTATTTATTCAGTTAGTTTATGGATTTCTTTTTTTTTTGTGCTATGTTTATGTAAAGCAACTTGGTTTTCATCTATCTGTCTATCTGTCTATCTATCTATCTATCTATCTATCTATCTATCTATCTATCTGTCTGTCCATCTGTCCATCCGTCCATCCATCCATCCATTCGTCTACCTATCTATCCATCCATCCATCCATCCATCCATCCGTCTGCCTGTCTAACTATCTATCTATCTGTCTGTCTATGAGAGAAGTCTGGACATATTCAGATTGCAGTACTCTCAGATTATAACAAATGGTTTTGGGTTCATGCAAAATGATCATTGTAGCAAGAGTTTGTTACATGCCCAGCTGCTATTTTTGTATTTTTTGTATTCTCTGTAATCAGATGCAACCATTCTGTAACCACTGTGTTAAGTATGATGTTCTTTTTACTCTGTACACTGCTGTCTCTTCTTATGTATGACGTGGAACCTTTGTAAAAGAGTCTTTGACTCAAAGGTGTTATCTGATACTTATCAATAAATAAAAACAACAAGGAGATGGTGTGAAGCTAGCAGTTTAAGGTTTAAATGGAGTACAGGGGCACATGACAGGAAACACAGCAGCCATACACCTCAGGTAAACTATTTCAATTAAAACCTTGCTTTATTTCTTTAAGTACGATGATAAGTAGTGCAGGAAATCCATCTACGGCACAGGCCACTGCCTCTTCAGCCACATCATCCACTTCAGGTTTTTGTTTTTTACATCCTCATCTGACCTTTGCCCCCGCCCCCCCACTGCCTCAAGTGACACTGGAGAGGGGGATGTTAACAAGGCTTCAGTTTTCACACAGCAGAGGTCTTTTTTTCCTCACTCTTAGCCTTCCTTACTGCAACAGCTTTTAAATACCCTAAGGGACTGCTTCTGTTTTCCCAGGCCAGAAAATGCTTAGAGTGCACATCAAGGACTTCTTTCTTCTTCAAGTTAGCAATAGAAGGAAACCAACTGTGTAAGAGAAATATGTTGAATGCCTGTGTGGGTGGTAAATGGATTTTTATAGACCACAATTATGTGCTAACATGGGCTAATAGGAAACAGCCTGAAAATGATGTGGTCCATGTTTTCAGTTCATTATATATGGGATCTGTTATAACAAGGTTTGCTGTGGTGAGGGAGGACTGTACAGTATTTAACTTGTAGAAGTAAAGGCTGAATGGGGATATGATCATTGTTCTGAATACTTCAGGTGAAGGATAGGTTGAGTATACACAGATGTTTGTGCTGGTGAATGCAAGCAGAACTAAAGGACGTGCATTCAATTTGAGGGTGTCCAGGACAAGTGGAAACATTAGTAAGCATTCCTTAGAATCACAGAAACTTAGAACATGTCAGCAAAAAAAGAATGATGGTCCATCAAGTCTGCTCATATTATGCTATTCCTCATAACCTAGTGTCCTGGTGGGATGTCCCTTTCTGCTCCAGTAATTCCCTGTAGACTATCTGTCCTCTTGCTCTGTCCCAGCAATGTTTGAACACATTTATGGTACCTATCCCACAACTTCCATCAGAATTATCTCTGCTCAGCATGCCTTCCTGGTAAATCTCTTAAATAAATAAATAAATTATGTTCCATGACTCCAATACCTTCTCAGTAAAGTACAACCTCTTCACGTCCCTCCCAAATGTTCCCCCTACCAACCTTTAATTTTGCCCTACTGTGACTGAGTCTCTGTTTCTAATAAACAGGTCTTCACTATTTAAACTGTTCATACAACTCAGAAACCTATATGTCTCTATTATGTCTCCCCTCTTATGCCTGGTCCTCAGCAAGTACAGGTTCAGGGCCACCAGCCTTTCCTTAAAGGATCTGGCTTGCTTGCTCTGGATCATTTTGGTGACCCTTCTTGGTGCTTCAGGTCAACCCCCTGACAAAGGGTTTGTTGACCTGAAGCCCTGGGGCATTGTGACAGTGGAATGGCCTGTGCACACTCACCTCAATGACTATTAAAGCGTTTGAACAGTAAAGAACATTTGGTGACTGTTGCTTTGTTCTGAGTTTACTGGAGTGCAGCTACATTTGGAGTCATGTGATATTTGGGTTAGCCGCCTTTACCTGCACCCCTCCCAACCGGGCTACTCTCGGTTTCGTTCTGGATCTGTTGTATGTATTTTCTCAGATGAGGGCAATAGAACTGGACAGTGTTCCAGGTGAGGCCACAAAAGGGTTCCGTATAGGGGAAGTATCACTTCACTTCTCCTGCTATCAAAGTCCTCAAGATACCACCAAGCATCCTCGATCACTTACTGTATGCCTTTATGAACTGGCAGGTTTGCTTGAGGGAGCTACCAATGACTGCTGCTGATCCCTCTCCTCAAAAGCAGTAGCCAGCGTAATCCATCCCATCCAAGACTCTGTGTGTGGGTTCCTTTATATAAAGAGCATCACCCTGCACTTCTTGGCATTAAATCTCATCTGCTAGATAACATACTGAGGGTGGCTTCCAGGAGACACTCCTGACGCATTTAAAGCAAGGCTTGACAAATTCCTCATAAAGAATGACACTGAAGGTTATGCATCATGACAATGGGTAGTCAACCCGATGTGAAGTTTGAATATGTGCCACAGTCAAATCTGGTATAGTCACTGCTATGATGGTGCAGAATACAGTAGGTTCATAAGACTGACATAAATTCTTCGGTGTCTCAACAATACAGTATTATGTTATTGTGGTCACAATGTTTCACTCAAACCACTAACCTATACTGCACCTGAAAAAAAAGATAAACAGCTAAAGTATTCTTACAGTAGCATGAATAAACTGACATCCGACCTAGCAGCTAACCCTTTACACCAATAGTTCTCAGACTTTGTCACAGTGAGCCTCCCCAAATCCATGGAAAAGATTTTGAGCCTCCCACAAAAACTGAAATAATCTTGGGCCTCCCCAGAGAAAAATAACATACTGTACTTTGCGCAGTACACCATGACTAAATTGAAACCCCTTTGAGTACTTGGCTCACATTCAGTTCTTTGTCTTATACTGACGTGGAACCTTTGAAAAAGAGCTCCTGTGCTCAAAGGTGTTATCTGAATAACAAATAAATAAAATAAACAAATATTATTCAGCTTATTGTAACCCCCCCAAACAGGCCAACCTACGTACTCTGCTATTTTCATTCTTGAACCATTATTACCCCTTGTTGCAGTACCTTCATGGGTCAGACTACTTTCTCTGTTTCCTCTCTATATAAAATAACCTTCCTACATGCGTTGCCTCTCCCCATCCTTCCCTGCTCCTAAACAACTTCTCAGAGATTACTTTGCTCCTTCCTGCTATTGCTCTTAGCACTTCTATGCTCAACACTTGTATTTGGGCTGTTCTGCCATCAGACTACAAATTGATCAATTACCACCACTCATTATTAGTTTATTGTTCATATTTGTTTGCACTATTGTTCATTGTGTATTTCTTGATTGTTTTGCAGTTACCTTTTGAAATGTATTCATTCCCTACCCTTCCCCGGGTACACCTGAAATAAGCCTTTAATTCACCTTCCCTTGTCACCTGTTAGTAAATACATTTAATTCACCTACTATTATCCTCTTTCAGTTTGCATCATCTCTTCACACAAAATATATAAAACTCAAAATTTAAATACAGTACTTTTTCAGACTTGCTTGAGCCTCCCCTGGAACAGGTTGGGGCCTCTCCAGGGAGGCTGGCCTCACCATTTGAGAACCCTACACTGTTTGCCAAATGAATCTTTGCCTTAGAGGTTGTAAACATCACATCCCTGGATGTTTGTTTTACAACAGACCACATATAGAGAAGAAATTACCATTGGCAGTCGCTGGCTAATAGTTATTATTTCTCTCACAGGGTTGAAAATGAAATTAATTTGGTTTCATACAGCTCTTTTCTTACCAATTGTATCCCAAAGCAGTTTACAGGTCAAGATAAGGAGGGGATTATATGCCATTACAATTAGGCACACTTGGAAATTCAAAGATCTAGACTGGAGAGAGACTGCAGAGAGGTTAAGCACAGGAAGTTTAACTTAATGCTTAGGACCTCAAATAGAGAGGATAGTGGATGTAAAATATATAGTATCCTGGGTGCAACCACTAGGCCAAACTACCTCCTCAATGTATCTTGGTTATTTTAAGTAGCTTTCAGAATTCCAAGAGATACTCTACTAGTCACCATAAAATGATTCTCAAATATTCTTGATGTTTTTTATTTAGTATGCTGTAAGTCTGATGAATCCCTTCTAAATAAATATATGATTAGGAGTAAACCAGTTAAATTAGTAAAACGGCCTAAATACTGAATGTAATATGCAAATAGTTATATAACTTGCAAAAAGCATAAATCAGTTAAATAAATGAATTTTTAGTGCATCTACTTTGATATCAGTGCATTTTTTTCAGTAAAATCCTCTAAGACAAACACCTGACAAGGAATAATCCTGACTACAAAATACATTCAAAAAGACCCTAGGTATTTAGACCATCTCAAAAGAGTAACTCCTTTGACATATAGAGTAACTAGTGATTTGTTATGTTGATTGTGCATATGCGCAAGAAACATGTTGCGACAGCTTGCTGCAGAAGAAGGTTGTGGAGGTGCGGCACTGTTGTGGTCAATGCCCCCACAGCCTTTTGAGGCTTGGCCCACTTTCCCCAATGGGGTGGCACGCTGCTGCTGACACTAGTTCAGCCAGCATGCCACCACCTTGAAACATTTTAGCCACTGCAATCAGGGACTGCCTTGTCATTGCAGCGCCAGTCATTCCGCTGCAATGACGGAGTGACTCGTCATTGCAGGGCAGTACCCTTATGTCCCGACCCAGTCTGCCAACAGGAGCCAGTCCCGTCGGTATACTGTCCCCCTCCCCATTTTTGTGTGCTGAAGGTGCCCAATCCCCTCAGCATCATGCAACTCCCAACAGTCTTTAATTGCCGATGGGACAAATCCCCGTCGGCTTCAGTCCTCCCCCAGTTCAGTTGTCGACAGGGAAGCCCATTCCCCGTCGGTATAATGTCCCCCCCCGACAATGAACTGTGTGCCTAGGGGGGTGCCAAATCCCCCTCAGCTCTCCTCCGTATGTGCTGACGGGGATGCCCAGTCCCCCACTGACTACACCTCCCAACCACTCAGGTGGTATGCTGGGAGCCCACCCCAGCATGCCAAATGTCACTGTAAAAAGAAAAACCATCAGGCAATGTTTTTTTTTTTAAACCCTGTAAACAAGAAAACTGTCCCTCGTTGAGTCCATGACCCTGCCCCCAACCTGCACCCACCCTCTGTGCACCCTGCCTCCCCACCCCACCTCACCCCATACTTACCTCTGGAGCCCAGCATGATGATCTTCGGTAGACCCAAAACACGTATGCACTCTTCAAAGCCGAACGAGAACTTAAGAAATGCCGGTAAGATGTATAATGGCATAAATATGTTTTTTTTCATCTTTGGAGGATATCTCAGGTATTTTGAGGAATTTTGGCACAAAATTTTCAACATGGGTTTATTGGAACCCCTCCTCATGAATTCAGCTGTTGTCATGGCATTATACGGTCCTGAAAGGTGATTTCGCGGTCACTGCATGGAATCATCTTTCGGGACTGATTAACAAAATGACAATGCCAGTGTTCATGTGGTGGGCTCTCTAAAAGCCTATGTTCTAAATTTGGTGAAAAAAATCCAAACAAATTACTGTTTTATGAACATGCGTTAAGCAGTTGATAGGCACGATTTTAACTTTGCGAATTTGCAATATTTACATGTCAGATTTTTAACATTGGCATTTTTCCACACCTCCTTATGAGCAGTACAACAGTTATTTTTCATATGCTGGCCAAAATGTATTTTCGCACTTCTAGCGCAGAATAGCGCAGTTGCTGTGGGAAATCAGTGTTCAGGGCACATTAAGAAAACCACAGTGATACTGTTAATGAGCAGAGGTCCTAAAATGTCTATGTTGAAAATTTTGTGATGAAAGTCCATAAAATGACTGTGTTACAGCATGTGTTGCGCAGTTTCCATGCCCCCTTGTAACTTCGCTAATTAGTAATATTTTCACGCCAGATTTTCAACACTGGCATTTTTTCAGACCTCCTTATGAACAGTACAGCTGTCAATTTTCACATCCTGGCTGAAATGGGTTTTCATGCTTCCAGTGCAGAACAGCGCAGTCGCTTTGGCAAATCAGTGTTTGGACAGATTAAGACCAAGCAAGTGAGAGAGGGGGGGAGTGACCAAGCTCAACTCAGCTCTGTTGGGACTGCTGCAGATTTCTTTGTGGCAGAAAAAGGTGGCAACGGAGACAGGACCCCAGTACAAAAGGGCAGCCTGCAGCGCCGGGAGAGACAGAACGGGTGAACGAGGGAGGGGGAGTGAGCAAGCTCAACGGAGTTCTGTCTGAACTGCTGCAGATTTCTTTGTTTGCAGAAAAAGACATCAGTGCAGGCAGGGGCTCAGTACAAAAGGGCAGCCTGCAGCGGCCGGAGAAACAGAACGAGTGAGTGAGAGGGGGGGACTGAGCGAGCTCAATGGAGCACTACCAGGAGTGCTGCAGATTTTTTATGTGCAGAAAATGGTGAAAATGCAGGCAGGAGCCCAGTACAAAAGGGCAACCTGCATTGCAGGGAGAAACAGAACGAGCGAGTGAGAGAGGGAGAGTGAGCAAGCTCAATGGAGCTGTGTCAGGACTGCTGCAGATTTCTTTGTGGGAAGAAAAGGTACCAATGCAGTCAGGAGCCCAGTACAAAAGGGCAGCCTGCAGCTCCAGGAGAAACAGAATGAGCTAGTGAGAGAGGGCAAGTGAGCGAGATCAACCGAGCTCTATCAGGAGTGCTGCAGATTTCTTTCTGGGCAGAAAAAGGCACCAACGCAGACAGGAGCCAGGTACAAAAGGGCAGGCTGCATCGCCAGGAGAAACAGAATGTGTGGGTGAGAGAAGGAGAGTGAGCATGCTCAACGGAGCTGTGTCGGGACTGCTGCAGATTTCTTTATGGGAAGAAAAGGTACCAATGCAGTCAGGAGCCCAGTACAAAAGGGCAGCCTGCAGCTACGGGGCAACAGAATGAGCGAGTGAGAGAGGGGGAAGGAGTGTGCTCAAGAGAGCTCTATCAGGAGTGCTGTGGATTTCTTTGTGGGCAGAAAAAGGTGCCAATGCAGGCAGGAGCCCAGTACAAAAGGGCAGCATGCAGCACCAGGAAAAATGGAATGAGTGAGTAAGAGAGGGGGACAGAGTGACCTCGGTGGAGCTCTGTCGAGACTGCTGTGGATTTCTTTGTGGACAGAAAAAAATGCCAACACAGGCAGGAGCTCAGTACAAAAGGGCAGCCTTCAGTGTCAGGAGAAACAGAATGAGCGAGTGAGAGAGAGAGGGAGTGAGTGAGCTCAATGGAGCTCAGTCGGGAATACTGCGGATTTCTTTGTGGGCAGAAAAAGACATCAATGCAGGCAGGGGCCCAGTAATAAAGGGCAGCCTGCAGTGGTGGGAGAAATGGAATGAGACAGTGATAGAGGGGAAGTAAACGAGCTAAACAGAGCTCTCTCAGGACTGCTGCAGATTTCCTTTTGGGCAGAAAAGGGCGCCAATGGAAGCAGGAGCCCAGTACAAAAGGGCAGCCTGCAGGACCAGGAGAAACAAAACGAGCAAATGAGAGAGGGGGAGAGAGCGAGCTCAATGGAGCTGTGTCGGGATTGCTGTGGATTTCTTTGTGGGAAGAAAGAGGTGCCAATGCAGGCAGTAGCCCAGTACAGAAGGGCAGCCTGCAGCACCGGGAGAAACAGAATGAGCGAGTGAGAGAAGGGGATTGAGCGAACTCAGCAGAGATCTGTCAGGAGAGCAGCAGATTTCTTTCTGGGAAGAAAAAGGTGCCAACGCAGGCAGGAGGCCAGTACAAAAGGGCAGCCTGTATTGCCGGGAGAAACAGAATGAGTGAGTGAGAGAGGGAGAGTGAGCGAGCTCAACTGAGCTGTTTCAGGACTGCTGCAGATTTCTTTGTGGGAATGCAGGCAGGAGCCCAGCACAAAAGGGCAGCCTGCAGCTCCGGGAAAAACAGAATGAGCGAGTGAGAGGGGGGGGAGAGAGCGAGCATAATGGGGCTCTGCCGGGAATGCTGCAGATTTCTTTGTGGGCAGAAAAAGGTGCCAGCGCAGGCGGAGCCCGGTACAAAATGGCAGCCTGCAGAAGTGGGAGAAACAGAATTAGCAAGTGAGAGAGGGAAGAGAGTGACCTCAGTGGAGTTCTGTAAGAACTGCTGTGGATTTCTTTGTGGGCAGACAAGACTCCAATGCAGGCTGGAGCCCAGTGCAAAAGGGCAGCCGGCAGTGCCGGAAGAAATGGAACATGCGAGTGAGAGGGGGGAGTGAGCGAGCTCAAAAGAGCACTGTCGGGACTGCTGCAGATTTCTTTGTGGGCAGAAAAAGGCATCAGTGCAGGCAGGGGCCCAATACAAAAAGGCAGCCTGCAGCTGTGGGAGAAAGAGAATGATCGAGTTGGGGGGTGAGAGAGCTCAATGGAGCTCTAATGGACTGATGCAGATTTCTTAGTTGGCAGAAAAAGGTATTAACGCAGGCAGAAGCCCAGTACAAAAGGACAGCGTACAGCTCAGGGAGAAATGGAATGAGCAAGTGAGAGAGGGATAGTGAGTGAGCTTAACGGAGCACTGTCAGGACTGCTGCGGATTTCTTTGTGGGCAGAAAAAGGCATCAATGTAGGCCGGGGCCAAGTACAAAAGGGCAGCCTGCAGCACCGGGAGAAACGGAACATGCGAGTGAGAGGGGGGAGTAAGCGAGCTCAGTGGAGTTCTATCAGGAGTGCTGTGGATTTCTCTGTGGGCAGAAAAAGAGGCTGGAGCCCAGTACAAAAGGGCAGCTGCAGCACCAGGAGAAATAGAACAAGCTTATGAGAGAGAGGGAGTGAGCAAGCTCAATGGAGCTGTGTCGGCACTGCTGCAGATTTCTTTGTGGGCAGAAAATGGCACCAACACAGGCAGGAGCACAGTACAAAAGGGCAGCCTGCTGCTCTGGGAGAAACAGAATAAGTGAGTGAAAGAGGGGAGTGAGCAAGCTTAGAGCTCTGTCGGGACTGCTGCAGATTTCTTTGTGGGCAGAAAAAGAGGCTGGAGCCCAGTACAAAAGGGCAGCCTGCAGTGCCAGGAGAAACAGAATGAACGAGTGAAAGAGGGGGAGTGAGCAAACTCAAAGGAGCTCTGTCGGGAGTGCTGTGGATTTCTTTGTGGGCAGAAAAAGACACCAATGCAGGCAGGACCCTTGTACATAAGGGCAGTCTGCAGCCCCGGGAGAAACATAACGAGCAAGTGAGAGTGGGGGAGTCAGTGAGCTTAACAGAGCTCTGTTGGGACCGCTGCAGATTTCTTTGTGGGCAGAAAAAGGTACCAAAACAGGCAGGAGCCCAGTTTAAAAGGGCAGCCTGCAGCTCCGGGAGAAAAAGAACAATTGAGTGAGAGAGGGGAGTGAGCAAGCTTAACGGAGCTCTGTTGGGACTGCTGCAGATTTCTTTGTGGGCAGAAAAAGAAGCCACCAGAGGAAGGAGCCCAGTATAAAAGGGCAGCTTTCAGTGCCAGGAGAAACGGAACGAGCAAGTGAGAGAAAGGGGGAGTGAGCGAGCACAATGGAGCTCTGCCAGGACTGCTGCTGATTTCTTTGTGGGCAGAAAAAGACAACAATGCAGGCAGGGGCCCAGTACAAAAGGGCAGCCTGCAGTGGCGGGAGAAACAGAATGAGCGAGTGATAGAGGGGGACTATGCAAGCTCAATGGAGTTCTATCGGGAGTGCTGCGGATTTCTTTGTGGAGAGAAAAAGGCAAAAATGCATGCAGGAGCCCAGTACAGAAGGGCAGCCTGCAGCACTGGGAGAAACAGAACGAGCGAGTGAGAGAAGGGGATTGAGCGAACTCAACGGAGATCTGTCAGGACTGCTGCAGATTTCTTTCTGGGCAGAAAAAGGCACCAACGCAGACAGGAGCCAGGTACAAAAGGGCAGCCTGCATCGCCAGGAGAAACAGAATGTGTGGGTGAGAGAGGGAGAGCGAGCAAGCTCAATGGAGTTCTATTGGGAGTGCTGCGGATTTCTTTGTGGGCAGAAAAAGGCAAAAATGCATGCAGGAGCCCAGTACAGAAGGGCAGCCTGCAGCGCTGGGAGAAACAGAATGAGCGAGTGAGAAAAGGGGATTGAGCGAACTCAACGGAGATCTGTCAGGGGTGCTGCAGATTTCTTTCTGGGCAGAAAAAGGTGCCAACGCAGGCAGGAGCCCAGTACAAAAGGGCAGCCTGCATCGCCAGGAGAAACAGAACGAGCGAGTGAGAGAGGGAGAGTGAGCGAGCTCAACTGAGCTGCGTTGGGGCTGCTGCAGAGTTCTTTGTGGGAAGAAAAGGTACCAACGCAGGCAGGAGCCCAGTACAAAAGGGCAGCCTGCAGCTCCGGGAAAAACAGAATGAGTGAGTCGGAGATGGGGAAGGAGCGAGCTTAATGGAGCTCTGTTGGGAATGCTGCGGATTTCTTTGTGGGCAGAAAAAGGTGCCAGCGCAGGCAGGAGCCAGTACAAAGGGGCAGCCTAGAGCCGGAAGAAACGGAACATGCGCAGTGAGAGGGGAGCACGCTGAAAGCAAACGAGAACTGTCTGGGACTGCTGCAGATTTCTTTGTGGGCAGAAAAAGGCATCAGTGCAGGCAGGGGCCCAATAAAAAAGGGCTGCCTGTAGCTGTGGGAGAAACAGAATGAGCGCATGGGGGGGAGTGAGCAAGCTCAACAGAGTTCTATCAGGACTGCTACAGATTTCTTTGTTGGCAGAAAAAGACACCAACGCAGGCAGGAACCCAGTACAAAAGGGCAGCCTGCAGTGCCAGGAGAAGCGGAACATGAGAGTGAGAGAGGGGAGTGAGCAAGCTTAACAGAGCTCTGTCGGGACTGCTGCAGATTTCTTTGTGGGCAGAAAAAGATGCCAACACAGGCAGGAGCCCAGTTCAAAAGGGCAGCACCAGAAGAAATGGAACGAGCGAGTGAGACAGAATGAGTGAGCAAGCTCAACTGAGCTCTGTCAGGACTGATGCAGATTTCTTTGTGGGCAGAAAAAGGTACCAATGCAGGCAGGAGCCCAGTGCAAAAGGGCAGCGTACAGCTCAGGGAGAAACAGAATGAGCAAGTGAGAGAGGGATAGTGAGCCAGCTTAGCGTGCTCTGTTGGGACTGCTGCGGATTTCTTTATGGACAGGAAAGACACCAATGCAGGCTGCAGCCCAGTACAAAAGGGCAGCCTGCAGCGACAGGAGAAACAGAACAAGCGAGTGAGAGAGTGGGAGTGAGTGAGCTCAACAGACCTCTGTTGGGAGTGCTGCAGATTTCTTTGTTGGCAGAAAAAGATGCCAGTACAGGCAGGAGCCTAGTACAAAAGGGCAGCCTGCAGCCCCAGGATAAACAGAATGAGTGAGTGAGAGAGGAGAAGTGAGCGAGCTCAATGCTTCTGTGTCGGGACTGCTGCAGATTTCTTTGTGGGCAGAAAGAGATGCCAATGCAGTCAGGAGCCTAGTACTAAGGGCAGCCTGCGGCCCTGGAAGAAACAGAACAAATGAGTGAGAGAGGGGAGTGAGCAAGCTTAACAGAGTTCTGTGGGGACTGCTGCAGATTTCTTTGTGGGCAGAAAAAGATGCCAACACTGGCAGGAGCCCAGCACAAATGGGCAGCCTGCAGCAACAGGAGAAATGGAATGAGCAACTGAGAGAGAGGGGAGTGATCAAGCTCAATGGAGTTGTGTCGGGAGTGCTGCAGATTTCTATCTGGGCAGAAATATGCGCCAACACAGGCAGGAGCCCAGCACACAAGGGTAGCCTGCAGTGCTGAGAGAAGCAACATGAATGAGTGAGAGAGGAGGAGTGAGCAAGCTCAAAGGAGCTGTATCGGGACTGATGCAGATTTCTTTGTGGGCAGAAAAAGGTACCAACACAGGCAGGAGCTCAGTACAAAAGGGCAGCCTGCAGCTCTAGGGGAAACAGAACAAGCGAGTGTGAGAGGGGGAGTGAGCGAGCTTAACGGAGCTCTGTTGGGACTGCTGCAAATTTCTTTGTGGGCAGAACAAGGCATCAATGCTGGCAGAGTCCCAGTACAAATGACAGCCTGCAGCGGCCGGAGACACAGAATGAGCGAGTGATAGAGGGGGAGTGAGTGAGCGCAATGGAGCTGTGTCAAGACTACTGCAGATTTCTTTGAGGGCAGAAAAAGGTACCAATGCAGGCAGGAGACCAGTACAAAAGAGCAGCCTGCCACCCTGTGAGAAACAAAATGAGCTTATGAGAGAGGGGGAGTGAGCAAGCTCAATGGAGCTGTGTTGGGACTGCTGCAGATTTCTTTGTGGGCAGAAAAAGGTACCAAAGCAGGCAGAAGCACAGTACAAAAGGGCAGCTTACAGCACCAGGAGAAATAGAATGAGCGAGTGATAGAGGGGGAGTGAGCGAGCTCAACGGAGCTCTGTCAGGAGTGCTGCAGATTTCTTTGTGGGCAGAAAAAGATGCCAATGCAGGCAGGAGCCTAACACTTAAGGGCAGCCTGCAGCCCCGGGAGAAACAGAATGAGCGAGTGAGAGGGGGGAGTAAGCGAGCTCAGTGCAGCTGTGTCGGGACTGCTGCAGATTTCTTTGTGGGCAGAAAAAGGTCCCAATGCAGACAGGAGCCCTGCAAAAAAGGGCAGCCTGCAGCTCTGGGAGAAACAGAACAAGCGAGTGAGACAGGGGAGTGAGCAAGCTTAACAGAGCTGTGTCGGGACTGCTGCAGATTTCTTTGTGGGCAGAAAAAGGCATCAATGCAGGCAGGGACCCAGTACAAAAGGTCAAACTGCAGCCCTGGGAGACACAGAATGAGCGATTAAAAGAGCGGGAGTGAGCGAGCGCAATGGAGCTTTGTCGGGACAACAGGCATCAATGCAGGCCGGAGCCCAGTACAAATGGGCAGCCTGCAGCGCCGGGAGGAACAGAATGAGCAAGTGATAGAGGGGGAGTGAGCGAGCTCAAAGGAGCTCTACAGGACTGCTGCAGATTTCTTTGTGGGCAGAAAAAGGCACCACTGCAGGCAGGAGCCCAGTACAAAGGGACAGCCTGCAGCGCCAGGAGAAATGGAATGAGCAAGCGAGTGTGAGAGGGGGAGTGTGTGAGCGTAACGGAGTTCTGTCAGGACTGCTGCAGATTTCCTTGTGGGCAGAAAAAGGCATCAATGCAGGCAGGGACCCAGTACAAAAGGTCAAACTGCAGCCCTGGGAGACACAAGAATGAGCGATTAAAAGAGCGGGAGTGAGCGAGCGCAATGGAGCTTTGTCGGGACAACTGCAGATTTCATTGAGGGCAGAAAAAGGTACCAACGCAGGCAGGAGACCAGTACAAAAGGGCAGCCTGCAGCCCTGGGAGAAACAGAATGAGCTAATGAGAGAGGGGGAGTGAGCGAGCTCAATGGAGCTCTGTCAGGATTGCAGCAGATTTCTTTGTTTGCAGAAAAGGGTACCAAAGCAGGCAGGAGCCCAGTACAAAAGGGCAGCCTGCAGCTCCAGGAGAAACAGAATAAGAGAGTGAGAGAGGGAAGTGAGCGAGCTTAACGGAACTCTATTGGTACTGCTGCGGATTTCTTTGTGGGCAGAAAAAGAGGCTGGAGAACAGTACAAATGGACGGCCTGCAGTGTCGGGAGAAACAGAAGGAGAGAGTGAGGGAGAGGGAGTGAGCGAGCTCAACAGAGCTCTGTCAGGACTGCTGAAGATTTCTTTGTTGGCAGATAAAGGCACCAATGAAGCAGAAGCCCAGTACAAAAGGCAGCTGACAGCACCAGGAGAAATGGAATGAGCGAGTGAGAGAGAGGGGGAGTGAGCAAGCTCAACAGAGCTCTGTCGGGAGTGCAGCAGATTTCTTTGTGGGCAGAAAAAGATGCCAATGCAGGCAGGAGCATAGTACTTAAGGGCAGCCTGCAGCCACAGGAGAAACAGAACGAGCGGGGGGGGGGGAGTGAGCAAGCTCAGTGCAGCTGTGTCAGGACTGCTGCAGATTTCTTTGTGGGTAGAAAAAGATCCCAATGCAGGCAGGAGCCCTGTACAAAAGGGCAGCCTGCAGGTCTCGGAGAAACAGAACAAGCGAGTGAGAGGGGGAGAGAGCGAACATAACAGTGCTCTGTTGGGACTGCTGCAGATTTCTTTGTGGTCAGAAAAATGTGCCATCACAGGCAGGAGCCCAGTACAAAAGGGCAGCCTGCAGCGCCAGAAGAAATGGAACAAGCGAGTGAGAGAGGGGGAGTGAAAGAACTCAACGGAACTCTGTCGGGACTGCTGCGGATTTCTTTGTAGGCTGAAAAAGGCATCAGTGCAGGCAGGGGCCCAGTACAAAAGGACAGCCTGCAGCGGTGGGAGGAACAGAATGAGCGAGTGATAGAGGGGAAGTGAGCGAGCTCAATGGAGCTCTACTGGAAGTGCTGTAGATTTCTTTGTGGGCAGAAAAAGATGCCAATGCAGGCAGGAGCCAATTATATAAGAGCAGCCTGCAGCCTCGGGAAAAACAGAACAAGCTTAGTGACAGCGGGGGATTGAGCAAGCTCAATGGAGCTGTGTCGGGACTGCTGCATATTTCTTTGTTGGAAAAAAAAGGTACCAACGCAGGCAGGAGCCCAGTACAAAAGGACAGCCTGCAGCTCCGGGAGAAACAGAACAAGCAAGTGAGAGAGGGGAGTGAGCGAGCTTAACGGAGCTCTGTCAGGACTGCTGCATATTTCTTTGTGGGCAGAAAAAGATGCCAACACAGGCAGGAGCCCAGTACAAAAATTCAGCCTTCAGCACCAGGAGAAATGCAATGAACGAGTGATAGAGATGGGGAGTGAGCGAGCTCAATGAAGCTCTATCGGGATTGCTGCGGATTTCTTTGTGAGCAGTAAAAAGCACCAATGCAGGCGCCCAGTACAAACTGGCAGCCTGCAGCCCCGGGAGAAATGTAATGAGCGAGTGAGAGAGGATGAGTGAGCAAGCTCAAAGAAGCTCTGTCGGGACAGCTGCAGATTTCTTTTTGGGCAGAAAAAGGCGCCAATGGAGGCAGGAGCCCAGGTCAAATGGGCAGCCTGCAGCACCAGGAGAAACAGAATGAGCGAGTGAGAGAGGGGACTGAGCGAGCTCAATGGAGCTGTGTCGGGAGTGCTGCGGATTTCTTTTTGAGCAGAAAAAGGTGCCAAAACAGGCAGAAGCCCAGTAGAGAAAGGCAGCCAGCAGCACCAGGAGAAACAGAATGAGTGAGTGTGAGAGGGGGGTGTGAGCAAGCTCAATGGAGCTGTGTCAGGACTGATGCAGATTTCTTTGTGGGCAGAAAAAGGTACCAATGCTGGCAAGAGCCCAGTACAAAAGGGCAGCCTGCAGCTCCAGGAGAAACAGAATAAGCGAGTGAGAGAGGGAAGTGAGCGAGCTTAACGGAACTCTATCGGTACTGCTGCGGATTTCTTTGTGGGCAGAAAAAGAGGCTGGAGAACAGTACAAATGGGGAATATGTATGTGGGCAGGACAGTAGTGTGGTGGGTAGGTAACTGGCTGGGTGGCAGGACACAGAGGGTGGTGGTAAATGGCTGTCACTCCACAGAGGGAAGAGTGACCAGTGGGGTACCACAGGGGATCAGTGCTGGGACTGGTCCTATTCAACATCTTCATCAGTGACATTGCACAGGACCTAGAAGGCAGAATTTCACTGTTCGCTGATGACACAAAGCTCTGTAACAGAGTAGACACACCAGAGGGTGTAGACAGAATGAGAAGCAACCGGCAGAAACTTGAAGAATGGTCGGGGTTTGGCAGTTGAAATTCAATGCAAAGAAGTGCAAGATAATGCATATGGGGCACAAAAACCCTGGCACAATATATCAATTGGGGGGTGAGGATATAGCATGCACCAAGCAGGAAAGGGATCGTGGGGTTGTCATCTCCGATGACCTCAAGGTAGGGAAACAGTGTGACAAGGCAGCAGGTAAAGCAAATAGGATGCTGGGATGTATAGGCAGGGGCATCACCAGCAGGAAAAGGGAGGTCATAATTCCGCTTATACAAGATGCTAGTGAGGCCCCACCTGAGTACAGTGTACAGTTCTGGAGACCATACCTACGTAAGGACATAGACAGGGTAGAGAAGGTTCAGAGGAGGGCAACAAAGATGGTGCATGGATTGCATCACAAGTCCTATGAAGACAGGTTGAAGGAACTGAACATGTACTCCCTGGAGGAGAGGAGGAGAGAGGAGATATGATAGAGACATACAAGTATCTTACAGGAGGAACAGGGTGCAGGAAAACACTATTTTTAAGTGAAAAGATGTTCCAGGACTAGAGGGCATGGGATGAAGTTGGAGGAGGACGATTCAGAGAAACATGAAAAAATTTCTTCACAGAATGGGTGGTGGACAAGTGGAACACCCTGCCAGATGAAGTGGTGGGGGCTGAAACAATCACGGGATTTAAGAATGTATGGAATAGACATAAAGGAATTCTGGAGGTCAGGGGTAAGGGGCAACAGACTTCTAGGAAAACAAACTGAACTTACAAGCTCAAATGGGCATACTGGGTGGGCCATAGGCCATTATCTGCCGACACTGTCTATGTATCTATGTATCTATGTAAATGGACGGCCTGCAGCATCGGGAGAAACAGAAGGAGTGAGTGAGGGAGGGGGAGTGAGCGAGCTCAACAGAGCTCTGTCAGGACTGCTGAAGATTTCTTTGTTGGCAGATAAAGGCACCAATGAAGCAGAAGCCCAGTACAAAAGGGCAGCCGACAGCACCAGGAGAAATGGAATGAGCGATTGAGAGAGAGGGGGAGTGAGCAAGCTCAACAGACCTCTGTCGGGAGTGCAGCAGATTTCTTTGTGGGCAGAAAAAGATGCCAATGCAGGAAGGAGCATAGTACTTAAGGGCAGCCTGCAGCCCCAGGAGAAACAGAATGAGTGAGTGAGAGAGGAGAAGTGAGCGAGCTCAATGCATCTGTGTCAGAACTGCTGCAGATTTCTTTGTGGGCAGAGAAAGGTCCCAATACAGGCAGGAGCCCAGTACAAAAGGGCAGCCTGCAGCTCTGGGAGAAACAGAACAAGCGAGTGAGACAGGGGAGTGAGCAAGCTTAACAGAGTTCTGTTGGGACTGCTGCAGATTTCTTTGTGGGCAGAAAGAGATGCCAATGCAGTCAGGAGCCTAACACTTAAGGGCAGCCTGCGGCCCTGGAAGAAACAGAACAAGTGAGTGAGAGAGGGGAGTGAGCAAGCTTAACAGAGTTCTGTGGGGACTGCTGCAGATTTCTTTGTGGGCAGGAAAAGATGCCAACACTGGCAGGAGCCCAGCACAAATGGGCAGCCTGCAGCAACAGGAGAAATGGAATGAGCAACTGAGAGAGAGGGGGAGTGATCAAGCTCAATGGAGCTGTGTCCGGAGTGCTGCAGATTTCTTTCTGGGCAGAAATATGCACAAACACAGGCAGGAGCCCAGTACACAAGGGCAGCCTGCATCTCCGGGAGAAACAGAACGAACGCGTGCGAGAGTAGGAGTGAGCAAGCTAAACGGAGCTGTATCGGGACTAATGCAGATTTCTTTGTGGGCAGAAAAAGGCACCAACGCAAGCTGGACCGCAGTTAAAAAGGTCAGCCTGCAGATCTGGGAGAAACAGAACGAGAGAGTGAGAGAGGGTAAGTGAGCGATCTCAATGGGGTTGTCTTGGGACTACTGCAGATTTCTTTGTGGGCAGAAAAAGATATCAACGCAGGCAGGAGCCCTGTAGAAAAGGGCAGCCTGCAGGTCTCGGAAAAACAGAACAAGCGAGTGAGAGGGGAAGAGTGCGAACATAACAGAGCTCTGTTGGGACTGCTGCAGATTTCTTTGTGGTCATAAAAATGTGCCAACACAGGCAGAGCCCAGTACAAAAGGGCAGCCTGCAGCGCCAGAAGAAATGTAACAAGCGAGTGAGAGAGGGGAAGTGAAAGAACTCAATGGAACTCTGTTGGGACTGCTGTGGATTTCTTTGTAGGCTGAAAAAGGCATCAGTGCAGGCAGGGGCCCAGTACAAAAGGACAGCCTGCAGAGGCGGGAGGAACAGAATGAGCGAGTGATAGAGGGGAAGTGAGCGAGCTCAATGGTGCTCTACTGGGAGTGCTGCGGATTTCTTTGTGGGCAGAAAAAGATGCCAATGCAGGCAGTAGCCAATTACATAAGGGCAGCCTGCAGCCCTGGGGGAAACAGAACGAGCTTAGTGACAGCAGGGGAGTGAGCGAGCTGAATGGAGCTGTGTCGGGACTGCTGCATATTTCTTTGTTGGAAAAAAAAGGTACCAACGCAGGCAGGAGCCCAGTACAAAAAGGGCAGCCTGCAGCTCCAGGAGAAACAGAACAAGCAAGTGAGAGAGGGGAGTGAGCGAGCTTAACAGAGCTCTGTCAGGACTGCTGCATATTTCTTTGTGGGCAGAAAAAGATGCCAACACAGGCAGGAGCCCAGTACAAAAAGGCAGCCTTCAGCACCAGGAGAAATGTAATGAGTGAGTGAGAGAGAGGGGGAGTGAGCGAGCTCAATGAAGTTCTATCGGGAGTGCTGCAGATTTCTTTGTGAGCAGTAAAAGCACCAATGCAGGCACCCAGTACAAACTGGCAGCCTGCAGCCCCAGGAGAAACGTAATGAGCGAGTGAGAGAGGATGAGTGAGCGAGCTCAAAGAAGCTCTGTCTGGACAGCTGCAGATTTCTTTTTGGGCAGAAAAAGGTGCCAATGGAGGCAGGAGACTAGGTCAAATGGGCAGCCTGCAGCACCAGGAGAAACAGAATGAGCGAGTGAGAGAGGGGAGTGAGCAAGCTCAATGGAGCTGTATCGGGAGTGCTGCGGATTTCTTTTTGGGCAGAAAAAGGTGCCAAAGCAGGCAGGAGCCCAGTAGAGAAGGGCAACCAGCAGCACCAGGAGAAACAGAATGAGTGAGTGTGAGAGGGGGTGTGAGCAAGCTCAACGGAACTGTGTTGGGACTGATGCAGATTTCTTTGTGGGCAGAAAAAGGTACCAACGCTGGCAAGAGCCCAGTACAAAAGGGCAGCCTGCAGCTCAGGGAGAAACAGAACGAGCAAGTGAGAGAGGGATTGTGCACGAACTTAACTGAGCTCTGCCGGGACTGCTGCAGATTTCTTTGTGGGCAGAAAAAGGTACCAAAGCAGGCAGGAGCCCAGTACAAGAGGGCAGCCTGCAGCTCCAGGAGAAACAGAATAAGCGAGTGAGAGAGGGAAGTGAGCGAGCTTAACGGAACTCTATCAGTACTGCTGCGGATTTCTTTGTGGGCAGAAAAAGAGGCTGGAGAACAGTTCAAAGGGACGGCCTGCAGTGTCGGGAGAAACAAAAGGAGTTAGTGAGGGAGGGGTGAGTGAGTGAGCTCAACAGAGCTCTGTCAGGACTGCTGAAGATTTCTTTGTTGGCAGATAAAGGCACCAATGAAGCAGAAGCCCAGTACAAAAGGGCACCCGACAGCACCAGGAGAAATGGAATGAGCGAGTGAGAGAGAGGGGGAGTGAGCAAGCTCAACAGAGCTCTGTCGGGGGTGCAGCAGATTTCTTTGTGGGCAGAAAAAGACGCCAATGCAGGCAGGAGCATAATACTTAAGGGCAGCCTGCAGCCCAAGGAGAAACAGAACGAGCGAGTGAGAGAGGGGGAGTGAGCAAGCTCAGTGCAGCTGTGTCGGGACTGCTGCAGATTTCTTTGTGGGCAGAAAAAGATCCCAATGCAGGCAGGAGCCCTGTACAAAAGGGCAGCCTGCAGGTCTCGGAGAAACAGAACAAGTGAGTGAGGGGGGAGTGAGCAAGCTTAGCACAGCTCTATTGGGACTGCTGCGGATTTCTTTGTGGGCAGAAAGAAATGCCAAAACAGACAGGAGCCCAGGACAAATGGGCAGCCTTCAACGCCAGGAGAAATGGAATGAGCGAGTGAGAGAGATGGGGAGTGAACAAGCTCAATAAAGCTCTGTCAGGGCTGCTGCGGATTTCTTTGCTGGCAGAAAAAGGCATCAATATAGGCAGGGGCCCAGTGCAAAAGGGCAGCCTGCAGCGGCAGGAGAAACAGAATGAGCGATTGATAGAAGGGAGTGAGCGAGCTCAAAGGAGCTCTATCAGGAGTGCTGCAGATTTCTCTGTGGGCAGAAAAAGGCACCAATGCAGGCAGGAGCCCAGTTAAAAAGGGCATCCTGCAGCGCCAGGAGAAACAGAACAAGCGAGTGAGAGAGGGGGAGTGAGCGAGCTCAACGGAGTTCTGTCAGGACTGCTGCAGATTTCTTTGTGGGCAGAAAAAGGCACTAATGGAGACAGGAGCCCAGTACAAAAGGGCAACCTGCAGCCCTGGGAGAAACAGAATGAACGAGTTAGAGAGGGTGAGTGAGCGAGCTTAATGGAGCTGTGTCAGGACTACTGCAGATTTCTTTGAGGGCAGAAAAAGAAACCGATGCAAGCAGGAGACCAGTACAAAAGGGCAACCTGCAGCACCAGAGAAACGGAATGAACGAGTGAGAGAGGGGGAGTGAGAGAACTCAAGGGAGCTCTGTCGGGACTTCTGCAGATTTCTTTGCGGCTGAAAAAGGCATCAATGCAGGCAAGCACCCAGTACAAAAGAACATCCTGCAGCATCGGGAGGAACAGAACATGTGAGTGATAGAGGGGGAGTGAACGAGCTCAGTGGAGCTCTATCAGGAGTGCTGTTGATTTCTTTGTGGGTTGAAAAAGGCACCAATGCAGGCAGTAGCCCAGTACAAAAGGGCAGCCTGCAGTGCCTAGAGAAATGGAACATGACAGTGAGAGGGGGGAGAGAACGAGCTCAGTGGAACTCTGTAGGGACTGCTGTGGATTTCTTTGTGGGCAGAAAATGTGGCTGGAGCCCAATACAAAAGGGCAACCTGCCACCCTGGGAGAAACAGAATGAGCTTATGATGGAGGGGGAGTGAGCGAGCTCAGTGGAGCTGAGTCGGGACTGCTGAAGATTTATTTGTTTTCAGAAAAAGGTAGCAAATGCAGGCATGAGCACAGTACAAAAGGGCAGCCTGCTGCTCTGGGAGAAACAGAGTAAGTGAGTGAGAGAGGGGAGTGACAAAGCTTAACGGACCTCTGTCTGTACTGCTGCAGATTTCTCTGTGGGCAGAAAAGGAGGCTGGAGTCCAGTACAAAAAGGCAGCCTGCAGTGTTGGGAGAAACAGAATGAGTGAGTGAGACAGGGAGAGTGAGCGAGCTCAACGGAGCTCTGTTTGTACTGCTGCAGATTTCTTTGTGGGCAGAAAAAGGCACCAATGAAGCAGGAGCCCAGTACAAAAGGGCAGCCTACAGCACCAGGAGAAATAGAATGAGTGAGTTATAGAAGGGGAGTGAGGGAGCACAACGGAGCTATGTCAGGAGTGCTGCAGATTTCTTTGTGGGCAGAAAAAGACGCCAATGCAGGCAGGAGCCTAGTACTTAATGGCAGCCTGCAGCCCTGGGAGAAACAGAACGAGCGAGTGAGAGAGGGGGAGTGAGTGAGCATAATGCAGCTGTGTTGGAACTGCTGCAGATTTTTTGGTGGGCAGAAACAGGTTCCAACGCAGGCAGGAGCCCTGTTCAAATGGGCAGCCTACAGCTCTGGGAGAAATGGAATTAGCAAGTGAGAGAGAGCGGTAGTGAGCGAGCTCAATGGAGCTGTGTGGGGAGTGCTGTGGATTTCTTTGTGGGCAGAAAGATGCGCCAACGCAGGCAGGAGCCCAGTACACAAGGGCAGCCTGCAGCGCCGGGAGAAACAGAACGAACATGTGAAAGAGTAGGAGTGAGCAAGCTAAACGGAGCTGTATCAGGACTAACGCAGATTTCTTTGTGGGCAGAAAAAGGCACCAACGCAAGCTGGAGCCCAGTACAAAAGGTCAGCCTGCAGCTCTGGGAGAAACAGAATGAGAGAGTGAGAGAGGGTAAGTGAGCGATCTCAATGGGGTTGTCTTGGGACTACTGCAGATTTCTTTGTGGGCAGAAAAAGATACCAACGTAGGCTGGAGCCCTGTTGAAAAGGGCAGCCTGTAGGTCTTGGAGAAACAGAACAAGCGAGTGAGAGGGGGAGAGAGCGAGCATAACAGAGCTCTGTTGGGACTGCTGCAGATTTCTTTGTGGTCAGAAAAATGTGCCAACACAGGCAGGAGCCAAGTACAAAAGGGCAGCCTGCAGCGCCAGAAGAAATGGAACAAGCGAGTAAGAGAGGGGGAGTGAAAGAACTCAACGGAACTCTGTCGGGACTGCTGCGGATTTCTTTGTAGGCTGAAAAAGGCATCAGTGGAGGCAGGGGCCCAGTATAAAAGGACAGCCTGCTGCGGCGGGAGGAACAGAATGAGCGAGTGATAGAGGGGAAGTGAGCGAGCTCAATGGAGCTCTACTGGGAGTGCTGTGGATTTCTTTGTGGGCAGAAAAAGATGCCAATGCAGGCAGGAGCTAATTACATAAGGGCAGCCTGCAGCCCAGGAGAAACAGAACGAGCTTAGTGACAGCGGGGCAGTGAGCGAGCTGAATGGAGCTGTGTCGGGACTGCTGCATATTTCTTTGTTGGAAAAAAAAGGTACCAATGCAGGCAGGAGCCCAGTACAAAAGGGCAGCCTGCAGCTCTGGGAGAAACAGAACAAGCAAGTGAGAGAGGGGAGTGAGCGAGCTTAACAGAGCTCTGTCAGGACTTCTGCATATTTCTTTGTGGGCAGAAAAAGATGCCAACACAGGCAGGAGCCCAGTACAAAAAGGCAGCCTTCAGCACCAGGAGAAATGCAATGAGTGAGTGATAGAGAGGGGGAGCGAGTGAGCTCAATGAAGCTCTATCAGGAGTGCTGCGGATTTCTTTGTGAGCAGTAAAAAGCACCAATGCAGGCACCCAGTACAAACTGGCAGCCTGCAGCCCCGGGAGAAACAGATTGAGTGAGTGAGAGAGGATGAGTGAGCAAGCTCAAGGAAGCTCTGTCGGGTCAGCTGCAGATTTCTTTTTGGGCAGAAAAAGGCGCCAATGGAGGCAGGAGCCCAGGTCAAATGGGCAGCCTGCAGCACCAGGAGAAACAGAATGAGCGAGTGAGAGAGGGGAGTGAGCGAGCTCAATGGAGCTGTGTCGGGAGTGCTGCGGATTTCTTTTTGGGCAGAAAAAGGTGCAAAGCAGGCAGGAGCCCAGTAGAGAAGGGCAGCCAGCAGCACCGGGAGAAACAGAATGAGTGAGTGTGAGAGAGGGTGTGAGCAAGCTCAACGGAACTGTGTTGGGACTGATGCAGATTTCTTTGTTTGCAGAAAAAGGTACCAACGCTGGCAAGAGCCAAGCACAAAAGGGCAGCCTGCAGCTCTGGGAGAAACAGAATGAGCAAGTGAGAGAGGGATTGTGCACGAACTTAACCGAGCTCTGTCGGGACTGCTGCAGATTTCTTTGTGGGCAGAAAAAGGCACCAAAGCAGGCAGGAGCCCAGTACAAAAGGACAGCCTGCAGCCCTGGGAGACACAGAATGAGCGAGTGAGAGAGGGGGAGTGAGCGAGCTCAATGGAGCTGTGTCAGGACTACTACAGATTTCTTTGAAGTAGGGTTGTCAGAACCCTCTGAAGTTCTGGGTTCTAGTTCTAGTCTAGAACGTTTGAAAAAGTTCTAGGGTTCTAATCTTTTTTAGAACTTCTTAGAACTCGAACCCTATTTTTTAAATTGTGCTGCCTACTTGATCTATAGCTCTCTCTCCCTCTTCCCTTCCTTTCCACAATGACTCCCTTGTGCCATTCCACCCACCTGCAGGGTAAGGGTGATTTTTTTTCTTTTTTTAACTACTTTAATTTTGGTAACACAGAGGAAAACACTGGAGTTGCATGCTAGGCTAACCATATCCCCCCTCAGCAGCCCATACCAAAGCAGATGTAGTCAGGCTCAGGTGGTGCACAGGAGAGACACTAGACAGCACAGCATTTTAAATCAGACACTGACTGTAGACAGTACAGTAGACATGATCAACACAGCAGAGCATAGCAGACCACCAATAAACATAATTAAACACCACCTACCCTTGCCTTCCTGCAGACTAGAGCTATGTTAGCTCAGGTTGAGCAGTTTTGTGCTGCTTTGCTGATTACTATGCTGGTCACGGTCACTGGTAGAGCCACTGACCCACCCAGACACAACAGGAGAGAGAATGCCTCCTGATTGCAGCAGGCTTCTTTTCCTGGGCGCTCCCTGACCCTGACTGGCACCCAATCAAATGGCCAATACTAGTGTGTAGCACCTGCCAGCTTAGAACTGCCTTGTGCAAACTGTAATCCCCTGGCTCCCACCACCTCCTCTGCTTAATTACTTTGTCTTGTTGTTGTCCATACAGCATAGTAAGCATATAGTCCCCCCACAGTATGATGATGTTGCTGGCTATCCCCCCAAATACTGCTCACCCCACCCACCGAACTGCAGCACCACCAGTCAATCCTACCTCCCAATTAGTTGTTGCTTGCAGCAGCAACCTCCACCTCAAGCCACCAGTAGTCTGTATTCCTAGTGAAACCCAGCACCCCTGGAATGGCAGATGCTCCTAGCGCACCAGCAGCAGCAGCAAAGAGGCTGAGTGTTGGGCATGATGGGTCTCGACATTTCATTTCCATAATTTCGCCCCACCACTTTCACTCTCGTCATTTCTCCCATAATTTCGCTCCCATGCAGATTCACTCACAGGCATTTCACCCCTGGCCATACCTACTATTGTTCCCCTTCCCCATCCTTGTACTAATCCCTCCTCTCTGCTCTCCGACCAGTGAGATCTTTATGGGTACTGAGTAACAGTAAGCAGAATGCCAATTCAGTTTATCTGCTTAATAAAGACTTTGCTGGTGCCCGAGTTGGTGGTCTTTGTATATCACAAAGTCTAAAACAATATGCCAACTACAGTACTCGCTAAGTTTGACTAAATTAAATTCGTGCTTATGGGAGAATTTAAAATGTATGTCCAAGGTCTGCTCTTCAGATCTGTCACTGCCTAAGCAATTTGTCGGGTGTCAGTGTCAGATGGTGGAAAATACTGTATGCATCCGTAAATAAAATGATTCAGGAAAGTGATGCAAAGAAATCAAATCTCCCATCAGGACAAATATTACTACACTCCTCAGAGCACTGTCAGGCTGAAGCGGGGTTTGTTTTTTATTTTTTTATTTTGTCGTACCTAATGGTGCAGAGACAGGAGCTGCTGGTGAATGGGGGGGCGGTGTTCTGGGTCAAAGAGAGAGGGAGTAGGGTGGACAGTTGCAGATTGGAATCTGAGCAGACATTTCACTCCTGTCATTTCACATCAGTGAATTTGCTGAAGGAGCGTAATAATCAGGAGTGAATTGGAACGGGAGCGAAAAGTAGGGAGTGAAATGATGGAAGCATAATGTTGCACTCCCATGCAGGACAAATGTGCTCACCTTTGCCACCTTATCCCCCCATAATTATACCCCTGCATCATCCCTCTCAGTGTTAGACTGTCAGTGTCCAGAGTCAACCTTACTGCCCCAGGAAACAGCAGTCAGTGGCACTGCAGTGCCGTTTAAGTAATAAAAAAAAGTTGAACCCTTTTGCGAACCCTCTAGTGTTCGAGTTCTAAATTAGAACTCGAACACCAGGGTTCGAGGAGGGTTCGAATCTTTCTCGAACAAGTTCTGACAACCCTACTTTGAAGGCAGAAAAAAGTACCAAAGCAGGCAGGAGCCCAGTACAAAAGGGCAGCCTGCAGCTCTGGGAGAAACTGAACAAGCGAGTGAGAGACGGGGAGTGAGCGAGCTCAATGGAGCTCTGTTGGGACTGCTGCAGATTTCTTTGTGAGCAGAAAAAAGCATCAATGCAGGCAGGGGCCAAGTACAAAAGGACAGCCTGCAGCGGCAGGAGGAACAGAAAGAGTGAGTGATAGTGGGGGGAGTGAACGAGCTCAACAGAGCTCTATTGGGATTGCTGCTGATTTCTTTGTGGGCAGAAAAAGACACCAATAGGCAGGAGCCCAGTGAAAATGGGCAGCCTACAGCACCGAGAGAATCGGAACATGCAAGTGACAGAAGGGGAGTGAGTGAGCTCAGTGGAGATCTGTTGGGACTGCTGTGTATTTCTTTGTGGGCAGATAAAGAGGCTGGAGCCCAGTACAAAAGGGCAGCCTGCAGCACCGGGAGAAGCGGACTGAGCGTGTAAGAGAGGGGGAGTAGAGAAAGCTCAACGAGCTCTGTCGGGAGTGCTGCAGATTTCTTTGTGGGCAGAAAAAGAAGCCAATGCAGGCAGGAGCCTATTACATAAGGGCAGCCTGCAGCCCCTGGAGAAACAGAACGAGATTACTGAGAGAGGGAGAGTGAGCGAGCTCAATGGAGCTGTGTCTGGACTGCTGCATATTTCTTTTGTTTGCAGAAGAAGGTACCAATGCAGACAGGCGCCCAGTACAAGAGGGCAGCCTGCAGCTCCTAGAGAAATGGAACTAGTGAGTGAGAGAGGGGGAGTGAATGAGCTCAACGGAGTTCTGTCGGGACTGCTGCAGATTTCTTTGTTGGCAGAAAAAGGTGCCAATGGAGGCAGGAGCCCAGTACAAAACGGCAGCCTGCAGCCCTGGGAGACACAGAATGAGTGTGTGAGAGAGGGTGAGTGAGGGAGCTCAATGGAGCTGTGTCAGGACCACTACAGATTTCTTTGTGGGCAGAAAAAGATACCAGCACAGGCAGGAGCACAGTAGACAAGAGCAGCCTGCAGCTCCAGGAGAAACAGAACAAGCGAGTGAGAGAGGGGGACTGAGCGAGCCTAAAGGAGCTCTGTCGGGACTGCTGCAGATTTCTTTGTGGACAGAAAAAGGTGCCAACATAGGCCAGATCCCAGTACAAAAGAGCAGCCTGCAGCGCCAGGAGAAACGGAACGAGTGAACGAGAGTGGGGGAGTGAGAGAACTCAATGGAGCTCTGTTGGGACTGCTGCGGATTTCCTTCTGGGCAGAAAAAGGCATCAATGCAGGCAGGGGCCCAGTACAAAAGGACAGCCTGCAGCGGTGGGAGGAACAGAATGAGCGAGTGATAGACGGGGAGTGAGCGAGCTCAATGGAGCTCTATCAGAAGTGCTGTGGATTTCTTTGGGCAGGAAAAAACACCAATGCAGGCAAGCACCCAGTACAAAAGGGAAGCCTGCAGCGCTGGGAGAAATGGAACGTGAGAGTGAGAGAAGGGGAGTGTGCGAGCTCAGTGGAGCTCTGTTGGGACTGCTGCAGATTTCTTTGTGTGCAGAAAAAGATGCCAATGCAGGCAGGAGCCAATTACATAAGGGCAGCCTAGAGCCCCGGGAGAAACAGAACGAGCTTAGTGACAGAGGGGGAGTGAGCGAGCTCAGTTTAGCTCTATCGGGAGTGCTGCATATTTCTTTGTGGGCAGAAAAAGGTACCAATGCAGGCAGGAGCCCAGTACAAAAGGGCAGCCTGCAGCTCCGGGAGAAACAGAGCATGCGAGTGAGAGAAGGGAGTGAGCGAGCTTAATGAAGCTCTGTCAGGACTGCAGAAGATTTCTTTGTGGGCAGAAAAAGATGCCAACACAGCAGAAGCCCAGTACAAAAAGACAGCCTTCAGTGCCAGGAGAAACGGAATGAGCGAGTGAGAGAGAGGGGGAGTCAGTGAGCTCATTCAAGCTCTGTCGGGACTGCTGCAAATTTCTTTGTGGGCAGAAAAAGGCATCAGTGCAGGCAGGGGCCCAGTAAAAAAGGGAAGCCTGCAGTGGTGGGAGAAACAGAATGAGCGAGTGATAGAGGGGGAGTGAGCGAGCTCAACAGAGCTCTAATGGGAGTGCTGTGGATTTCTTTGTGGGCAGAAAAAGGCACCAATGCAGGCAGGAGCCCAGTACAAAAGGGCAGCCTGCAGCGCCGGGAGAAACGGAACGAGTACGTGAGACAGGATGAGTGAGCAACCTCAACGGAGCTGTGTCGGGACTGCTGCAGATTTCTTTGTGGGCAGAAAATGGCGCCAATGGAGGCAGGTGCCCAGTTCAAAAGGGCAGCCTGCAGCACCAGGAGAAACAGAATGGGAGAATGAGAGATGGGGGTGAATGAGCTCAGTGGAGCTGTGTCGTGAGTGCTGCAGATTTCTTTGTGGGCAGAAAGAGGCACCAACGCAGGCAGGAGCCCAGTAGAGAAGGGCAGCCTGCAGCTCCGGGAGAAACAGAACGAGTGAGTGAGAGAGGAGGAGTGAGCATGCTTAACGGAGCTCTGTTGGGACTGCTGCAGATTTCTTTGTGGTCAGGAAAAAGGTGCCAACACAGGCAGGAGCCCAGTACAAAAGGACAGCCTGCAGCGGTTGGAGGAACAGAATGAGCGAGCGATAGAGGGGGAGTGAGCGAGCTCAATGGAGCTCTATCGGGAGTGCTGCAGATTTCTATGTGGGAAGAAAAAGGCACCAATGCAGGCAGGAGATCAGTACAAAAGGGCAACCTCCTGCGCCGGGAGAAACAGAATGAGTGAGTGAGAGAGGGGGAGAGAGCAAGCTCAACAGATCTGTGTTAGGACTGCTGCAGATTTCTTTGTTGGCAGAAAAAGGTACCGATGCAGGCAGGCGCCCAGTACAAAAGGGCAGCCTGCAGCTCCCGGAAAAACAGAATGAGCAAGTGAGAGATGGGGAGTGGGCGAGCTTAACGGAGCTGTGTCGGGACTGCTGCATATTTCTTTGTGGGCAGAAAAATGCGCCACGAAATCAGGAGCCCAGTAGGATAGGGCAGCTTGCAGCTTCGGGAGAAGTAGAATGAGTGAGTGAGTGAGAGATGGGGAGTGAATGAGCTCAGTGGAGCTCTGCTGGGACATTAGAGTTGCCCACCTCCCACCCAGGGTCCTCTGTGGTCCTATTTTACAGCAGGTTCTCTGGAGTGGAGACAAAGCAATGATTGGATACTTTTAGGAATGCTGTAGTAATACAGAATCAGATTTAGTTGTTCTGTTTATTTCTCTAACTGAGCTAAGTACTGAGCTATACTGTTATGATTGCTGTAATAATACATATTTATTTGTTCTGTTTATTTCTCTAACTGAGCTGAGTAATACTTGGAGTGCAATAGTATTTCTAACTGGGCTCAGTGAAACTATATGAGAGCCGAGATCATCAGAGGCACTAACAGAAAAGACAGAAGAGGAGAGGGGATGCCGGAGGTGAGGGGGAGAGCCTCCTGATGAAGGAGGAAAAGACCACAAGGAGTACCAGGGAGAGAGCAGATGGCTGTGGGGAGGAGGGAGGGACCAGGGGTAGCATGGAGCACAACAAGTTGGAGGGAACTGCTAGAGGAAAGAAATGTAGGAGATGCAGGAGGGATATCAACTAGGAATAGATTCGAACCTCTGCTATGGGACGGGGGTGGGGGAGTAGGAGCATACTGAAGGGGAGAGGACAAGAGGACAAGCAGGGCATGAGAAAGATGGCAACAGGTGGGGAAGAGATAGCAAGGATGAAAGGGTAGAAGGGGGGCTAGTAAGGAAAGAGGGGTGGTGACTGGAGGAGAGAAGGCTACAGGAAGGGGATGATGAGAAGAGCATCACTATTAGGGTAGAAGGGAATGGGGGATCTAAATCGACAACAGACAAGGGATCGGAGAGGGATTGGAAATCAGCAGGGGAGGAGGGGAGGTCAACATGGGAAGCCCAGTAGGAAGTAATCAGGCTGGGAAAGGGTGCAAGGGGGATGGGAGAAATAAGGCAAAGAATAGAGGTGAGGCGGAAGTAGAGGGTACAGATACAGAAGTCACAGAGGATGAAGTTAGTTGGGGTAAGGGGCAGGGAAGAATGAATACTGGGGTGGTGGAAGGGGCATTAGAAGGGAAAGGGGGTAAGGGATGGGGTAGGTACTCATCCTGGGGGATTCTATACTGAAATGGGTGAGATGGGGTGGAAAGGGGGAAAGGCACAGCCATATTTGGGTTGAAGCTGTCCCCAGGTTTACTGTGGGAAGGGCTGGGCAGGCACTGCTAAAGCATGCAGTGAGGGGGAGGAACAAACCTCATTTACTGTTGCATATGGGTACAAACGACTTGGTGGGGGACACTGTGGAAGTAGTGATGGGGAGGTTTGAGTAGTTGGGCAGGCATTGTGAGGGGGTGGGGAAGTTGGTGGCATTCTTGGAGGTACTTCCGGTACCATGTGCAAGCATGGGGAGAAAAGGTAAGCTTGAGGCGTTCGAGTGGCTGAGGGATTGGTGCCACACGAAACATTATGGGTTAGTGACTAACTGGGGTAGGGTCTGGGGGGAATGGTGACTTATACTCGGGGGACAGGGTACACTGGAGCAGGAGCGGGGGGGAGGGGAGTATTAAAGGCAGCATTGCTGCCGTGCCACTGGTGCTGAGGGTTGAGACGCTGGACGCCACACCTCGCGCCACACTGGTGACCCAGGTTTGGACGCAAGCCTTGGCTGCCAGGGGTTGGCATTGGAGGGATAGGATTAGGCATTTGGAGGACTGCTTTCCTATCCTGGGGCAGTATCCAGGGACCCACCACTCTGTAGCAGCCCCTGGTGACAACTGCGGGCGCTACTACAGCGGTGTAGTAAAGGGGGCGGAGTGTGGCAGACATTGGCATGCTGTGCCTAAGCATTATTGATGCCCGCACTGTGCAAAGGGGAGAAAAGTGGAAAATGGGCTATGGTCTGGCAGCATGAGCTTCCAACCCCCACTGCCCACTCCAAATGATGCCTCCTCAACGGATCCTGCTTGGTGGGTCAGTGAAGCTCCCTCACCACCCTGCCGGGAGGTAATCTGTGGAGGTGAGCAGGCTCGACTCTGATGCTCGAGTGCAGGTCTGGGGAGTCGGCCGGGATGACCAAGATGACCGTAGCCCAGGAGAGAAAATACTTAAAAAAAGCAGGATTAAAGTGAGATTGATTTAAACAGTTGGGGGGTGGCCAAAAGACTGAGGTTGGTAGAAAGGTCCGGACAGGGTAGACTGATGAGCTCACTGCCCTAGATATAGGTAAAGGTGGAGGCGTAGTAACCCTGGAAGGGGGTGGACAGAGTGGTCTAAGTGTAATACAGAAGGCACCACCACCCAGTAAGAATAAGGAGGAGAAAGGGTGCAGACTACTAGGAGGAGGGACACAGGCCAAGGAGGAGAAGAGTGAGGAGAAGGAGGGGTACGGGTGGAAGGTGGTCTGATTAAATGGATAGAGAACTGGTTACAGGGGAGGGTGCAGAGGGTGGTGGTGGCAGGATAGCTCTTGGTACCCAGAGCAGTGACAAGCAGGGTGCCGCAGGGCTCAGTGCTGGGCCCAATGCTATATGGGCTCCTTATCTCTGATATAGCACATGGAGTGAGGAACAGGGTTAGTCTGTTCACACATTATACCAAATCAAAAGCAAATAGTTATAGTAGCAGAGCCCCCCCTACACACACACACACATATATACACACTCCCCGAAAAGCTGCTTAAAAGCCTGCAATTCATTCAGATCACTTCCATTTTCTTACTTACTTGGGGTTCAATGCCAACAAGTCTAAAATCATGTACCTAGGGCATAGGAACCCCGATGCTGAGTACAGGATGGGGGAGGTACTGATATTCACTAGACATGAAAGGGTCCTTGAGGTTATTATAGCAGAGGACCTCAAGATGGCAGTACACTGTGACAAGGCTATGGGCAGGTCAAATTGGATTCTGGGGTGCATAAGGAGTGGCATCTCCAGTAGGAGGAGGAGGGATGTTCTGCTGCCATTGTATCACTCCCTGGTATAACCCCAGTTGGAGTACTGTGTCCAGTTTTAGAGTCCACACTTCAGAAAAGACATAAGGTAGAGGTTTTACAGAGGAGGGCAACTAAAATGATTCAGAATTTTCACAGGAATCCCTACAAGGAAAGGCTGAAGAATCTCAACATGTACACTCTGGAAGAGAGGAGGGTGAGAGTTGACATGATCAAGACCTACAAAATACCTCACAGGGTTAAAGAGGGTACAGTTGGGGAGTTTCCTTCAAATGAGGATGAGCACCCAAACCAAGGGACATACAATGAAGCTGGGGGGTGGAGGGGCATTCAGGATAGATGTGAAGAAATATTTATTTACTGAAAGGGTGGTAGACGCCTTGAACAGACTTCCAGGAGAAGTGGTGGATGCTAAAATGGTAGGGGACATGAAGCATGCATGGGATAAACATAGCTGTATATTAGAAAAAGGGGAAGGAAGGGGTCAACAGAGCTCAGTAGGGCTATGGAAGTGGAGTAGGCTCAAGTTCATTGCAGGAAAAATCCATTAAGCAAACTCATTCACAAAGAGGTCCAGATGTACGCAGGCAGAATAAGACATGCAGTAACATATACAGGCAGGAGGTACAAGTAGGTAAAGAACACATGGGCAGACTGGGTGGGCTGAGTGGTCCTTTTCTGCTGACAAATTCTATGTTTCTATGGCATCATGTGTTAATTCAGGTGCAGTGATTATTTAAAGTTGGGCCTACCATACATCCAAATGTAAGGTACAGTAAATTATTGAATTAGATGCAGCCCACTTACAGCACAATAAACAGAACCCCAGTGCTTCGAGAAGCCTTTACTCTTCATAAGGCTGCTTAAAGAGCTGGAGTTCTATTTGCAGTGTCCACACCAGTATGCTGATCTTAAAATTGACACCGCATCTGAATGAGTACTTGATTCTTGCTCCCTCCATTTCTTCCCCACTTTGAAACCTGCTTGTCCTGAGTTAGTTTTTGGCTGGCAGTGCCTCTCCTGTGAGGAAAGATGACCAATAAGCGGCTCTGAAAAACATCAGACTTCACAGAGTGTGAAGGCAGCTGCTCACCCACTTTCTTGGCAAGAAGAAGGCTGCAGCTGTGATAAGTGATGACTGTTGGGGTGTGGGGATGGGGGGACCAAAGGGGACAGACATAAGGAGATAAAATCATAATAAAAATTGTGAGACCTTCACCAGCTTTCCAAAACACTTACCAGTAAAAGAACACTCTATGAAGTTTTTCAAATGGCAACACAATCTGGTGAGCCCTCTATCTGCCATCTGACACCAGGCATCAACCAGCATATAATTGCCTAAAGAAGGCAATGTGGTCATGTGGTTACTGAAATACTGGACATTAAGAACAAAAGAATATCACACAGAAACTGGCACATGTGCCTATAGCAGAGCTGTCTCCTGATTCTCAGTAGTTATATTTATACCCTTAAGGTACTTGAATGTTTGTATCATATCCCCTCTTTCCCTTCTCTCTTCCAGTGAGTACATATTGAGGTCCCTTATTTATCCTCATAAGTCTTGTGCTGCAAGCTCTGTACCATCTCATTTGCCCTTCTCTGGGCCATCTCCAGCATGTTAATATCCTTACAAAGGTGCAACCTCCAGAACTGCACACAGTACTCCATGTGAAGCCTGACCATGGTTTTATATAATAGCATCACTACTTCCCTCCTTATGCTGGTGATACCCCTGCCTATGAACCCCAGCATGTCACTGGCCCTCCCAGCTGCCTTACCACTTTGACATTTTCAGGTCATCTGAAATAAGAACCCCCAGGTCCCTTTCCTTCTTTGAGACTGTCAGCAACCCCCTCCTCCCTCATCTTGTACCTTTTCCTGGGGTTTCTATGTCCCAGGAGCATAATTTTGCACTTTTGTGAATTAAACTTCAGTTGTCTGTCTTCAGATCATTTCTCAAGCTTCCCCAGGTCCCTCCTCATTTTCGTCACCCCTCTGGGGTATCCACTGTGTTACAGATCTTGGTGTCATCTGCAAACAGGCAGATCTTTCCCTTCAGCCCTTCTTCAATGTCACTAATGAAGACATTGAACAGTACTGTTCCCAGGACCAATCCCTGCAGCACCCCTCTCCCTTTCCCCAGACTGTGCCCCATTTACCACCACTCTCTTCCTCCTATCTATTTCCCAGTTTCTAACCCAGTTTACAACCCTTTCCCCCATGCCCAGCCTACTCAGCTAGTTTATCAGCCTCCTACATGGGACAGTGTCAAAGGCTTTGCTTACAACAAGGTAAGCATTGTCCACTGCTCCACCCTGACTTACCTCCTTTGTCACCCAGTCAAAGAGAGCAACCAGATTTGTCTGACATGATCTCCCCACTGTGAATCCATGTTGCCTATGATCCTGGGCTCCAATGGCTTCTAGAGGCCTCACTATCCTTTCTTTAAGCAATGTCTCCATGATCTTCCCCACTACTGAACTGAGGCTGACTGGCGTATAGTTCCCCACCCCCTCCCTACTGCTGGATTTGTATAGATGGACCACATGTGCCCTCCTCCAATTCTCTGGTACCATCTCTGTGTTGAATGACTCAGTGAACATGGCTGCCAGAGGTACTGCAATTTCCCTTCACAGTTCTTTTAATATCCTTGGGTATATGCCATCTGGTCCCATCACTTTGTCCACCTTCAATTTAGTCACCTTCTGAAGGATTTTTCTGCCTGTGAATGGACTATTGTCCACCTCTTCATGCGTTTGCAACTGTTGTACTGCTGTGGCCCTTGCCTCTCCCCCTTTTCTGTGAATACTGAACAGAAAGACACAGTGGATGTCTTGGGGGTGGGCACATGACAGTTCTTAGGCATGGTACTTTCACTTCCAAACACCTAAACAGCACATATAAGCAAGCAACATTCGGCATTGACAAATGCTTGTTTTTCATATAGACCTTGTGGAAATGATTGCTAATATTTAACTGATGATACCTCAGCTAACCATAATGAAAACCATTCAGTATACATACCTTTAGGTGTGTCAACTAAAAATAACAAAAAGAAATCATGGCACAATTTGAGATAGTTAATAAATTTCATGTAAAGTACAGTTTAATTGTAATTGGGAGAATCTGGATATTGCTGGTGTGCCAAACTCCAAGAGCAAGATTTTCAAAAGTAATAAAATTTGGCAACTCCTGAATTTACAGTTAGACTATAGACTCCCTTATGATGTTATCGTTATTGATTTCAGTAAAGCTTTCGATTCTCTTCCACACTAGCATTGTTAAATAAGCTTTACTGTACTAGTATCAATCCCAATCTTGTTAGGTGGATCGCTAATTGGCTAGATCAACGTTCACAACAAGTTATGATTAATGGCCAGTTCTCTAATAGGGGCTTGGATACTAGTGGGGTGCTGCAGGGTTCTGTTTTGGGTCCCTGTCTCTTTTCAGTTCTTTATAACTGACATTATAAAATATAGTTGTTCAAACATGGTCAAATACACAGATGATATTAAAATTGGTGGTCCCTGTGTCACTCTAGATCAAATAGTTTCAATCCAAAATGACCTTGATAAACTATCTCAATGGGCCGCTACTTGGGGGATGAAATTAAATGATAAAAAGTGCAAAATCATGCTTTTTGGGGCTAGTAATCCCATGCATGTATATTCTTTAGATAATCAGGTGTTAGTTGCTACTGTTAGTGAAAAGAACTTCGGAGTTTTGATAACTGATGACTTCCTTCCTAGTTCCCAGATAAATGAGATCATCCTCAGAGCACATCGGGTCATTTGGTCTATTAAATGTAACATAAAATCTAGGGATAGTAGAGTTTTGATGCCTCTTTATAGAGCCTATGTCATCCCCCATCTGGACTACTCATCTCAGTTATAGTGTCTGTATAAAAAACAGGACTTTGCACAATTGGAAAAAGTTTAAAGGAAATATACCAAGATGATTAGAGGTTTAGAAGATGTCCCATATGTAACTAGACTAGCCATATTAAATCCAATGCCTCTCTATATTAGGCGTTTAAGAGGTGATCTACTCCTTATGTATGATATCATAAATAACCCTTATTTAATAACAATTTTAGGATTCTGTTTTAAGGAAAAAAACTTCAATTTCAGGGGA
Source organism: Neoceratodus forsteri (assembly GCA_016271365.2). Classification (NCBI taxonomy): domain Eukaryota; kingdom Metazoa; phylum Chordata; order Ceratodontiformes; family Ceratodontidae; genus Neoceratodus; species Neoceratodus forsteri. The sequence goes on along the minus strand of CM028132.1, from coordinate 226,710,575 downwards.
CATCCACTGCAGATGCAGTTAAAGACATTCAATTATCTCCCTCGAAAGTTTTTCTATACACTTCATGTTATCAAGCCATGGAATAGTTTACCTTTAGAAGTGATAGTTAGTAGTTCTAAAACTATTTTTAAAGCAAGGCTTGATACATTTATTCTATCCAGGTCAATTTGTAGCTATTATTAGTTAAAGTAGCAACTATGGGCCTTACAAGCTCTCTTACTCTGAATTGATCCTAGTATGAATCCTAGTATGAATGTCAAATACTGCCTTGGTATGCCCAGACCAAGTTCTATCTTACTGAAGTTATTTTCAAAGGTTGTATTTACTTGCAGCATTTTAAACTTTTCATTACTTCTGCTCGGTGTTAACTAAAGAGAAGAGGGGGGTGACACCCAAGGGGGAAAGAAAGGCAGAAACAGGGGGAAGGGGTGACAGAAGGGGAAATCATGGAGGCCAGAGTTCGGGAGGGTTTGAAGGCACTGAGGTTGGACAAGGCACCAGGCCCAGATGGCATCCACCCCAGGATACTGAAGGAGCTGGCAGAGGTCCTTGCAGGACCTTTGGCAGACCTATTTAATGCCTCACTACATTCAGGGTGTGTACCTCAGGACTGGAGGATGCTTCATGTGGTGCCCCTCCACAAAATTGGCCCCAAGGATGAACTGGGAAACTACAGACCAGTGAGCCCCGCATCCATTGTGGGTAAGCTAATGGAGACTATCCTGAAGGAGAGGCTGGTGACCCTCCTGGAGGCCAAAGGACTACAGGACAGCAGACAGCATGGCTTCATGCATGGCAGATCCTGCCAAACCAACCTGGTGGAGTTCTCTGACTGGGTAGCTAGGCAGCTGGACAGGGGCCATGCAGTGGCTGTCCTGTATCTGGACTTCAGTAAGGCATTCGACTTGGTGCCGCATGGAAGGCTGAGAAGTAAGTTAGAAGGCACTGGGGTGGGTGCAAAGCTGGTGAGATGGACAGGGAATTGGCTTCAGGGAAGGCAACAGAGGGTGGTGATGGGTGGGGAGTTCTCACACCCAAGGGTAGTGATGAGCGGTGTTCCACAGGGCTCAGTGTAGAGACCAGTGTTGTTTGGGATATTCATTGCAGACACATCATTGGACATAAAGAGCAAAATCAGTCTGTTTGCTGATCATACCAAGGTAGGAGCAGTGGTGGATAACCTAGGTGGTGGCAGGGGTTGCAGGATGATCTGGCAAAGCTTGAAACCTGGTCAGACACTTGGCAACTGGAGTTTAATGCCAAAAAGTGCAAGGTGCTGCATTTTGGGATGAAGAACCCAAGGAGGAGTTGCCAGCTGGGGGGAGTGCAGCTAGCCCAGACAGAAGAGGAGAAGGATCTGGGGGTGCTCATTATAGGGTCAATGAACAACTCAGCACAATGTAGACAGGCAGCTGCAAAGGCCAACAAAATGATGGGTTGTATTGCAAGGGGGTATATCCTCGAGGAGGGAGGAGGTGATTCTGCCACTGTATAGGTCATTAGTTAGACTGCACCTGGATTACTGCATGCAGTACTGGTGCCCGTATCTAAAGAGGGACATTAAGTTACTACAGGGGGTGCAGCGCAGGGCGACAAAGATGATCATGGGGCTGGGGGACTTATCATACGAGAGGAGGCTGAGGGAGTTGAACATCTACTCACTGGAGGAGAGGAGGGATGGGGGGACATGATTGAAACCTTTAAGTACATGAAAGGAATAAACAAGACAGGTACAGAGGGGCTGTTCAAAGTAAGGGAGGGGAAGGACACCAGAGGCCATGATATGAGACTGGAGGGAGGAAGGTTCAGGAGGAGATGAGGAGACACATTTTTACAGAGGGTGGTGGCTGGGTGGAATGCGTTACCTGCAGAAGTGGTATCCAGTAGAACAGTGGACTGCTTCAAAAGGGGATGGGACAGGACAAGGGGGAGGGTCAATGAAGGGGAAGGGTGGAAGGGAGGGGCAGCTGCAGAATAAGGGGTGCTAGCTGCACATTTGAGCAGACTTGATAGACCTCTAGGCCTTTACCTGCTGGCAAATTTTATATGTTCATATGTTCCTAAACTGTTTTATTGTACTGTGTATCAATAATGGATAAAACGGCAGCTATACATGTAAAAGATGGACCGGGTTACACTTGTCAAACAATTGAGTCCAGATGCAAATACATGAAGTTTGCAAACTGGTATTAACTAAGTAATACTTTTGGAAATTGGACTTATCTATGTCCCGAGTTTGAACATTGGACGTAATTCAGGTGAAATTTGCTGTTGTGCTATGTCTAAATTTGTACACAATAGAAAATTGCATGTAGACATAGGCTTTGAAAATTCACCCTGGAACATCTGCAGCGACAGTAGTGTCTGTATTATTGCAAGCTATTTTATTGTTGTTCGCATCCAATTTGGGATATAAAGTTGGCAACATTCAGATGTAAATGACAGACCAGGTTATTTATTTATTTATTTATTGAATTTTGATGACTGGGTAGGCCCTCTGGGCCCCGGAGGTCCCTTTTTCAGGGGCGACCCAGGAGTTACAGGACAAGTAGAATATACAAGTAGTACAGAAGTAGGTCATAGCATGTGCAGGTTTCTTATAGCAATAACATATTACATAACGGGTCACTGTGATTAGCAAAAATAAACAGTGGAGGAAAGCCAGAGAAACACCTGGGTTGCAATTACCTGAATAGAGTATATGTTAGGAAGAGAGACAGTTAGAAGAGGATTAGGGCTCCCAGCTTTAGGTAGGATGAGGTAAGTGCTCAGGCGGGAGGGAAGAGGGGAAGTATCATGTAACATAGCATTGGCATTGGCTCGTGTATGCCTTGAGTCTCGTTCGGAAGGTCACGGGTGATGGAGCTTCCCGCACCTGCGGAAAAATGTTGTTCCACAGGGAAGGGGCAGTGTGGGAAAAGGACATGCCCCCTGCCTTGGTCCTTACCCTGGGAACTTTGAGAAGAGTTTGGCCTGAGTTACGTAGGTTGCGAGGATTTCATTTGGTAGTTATGAGCCCTGAGAGGCTTCGGGGGGCTGGGCTAATTAGCTTATGTGCTAGGCAGAGCACTGGGTGCCTGAGATGGGCTTCCAATGTAGGCCAGCTGATAAGTGCTAGAGAGTCACAGTGGTGGCTCCTAGAGTGGGACTGAGTAGGAGAGTGGTTACACTTGGTCCAGCAGTTGAGTCCTGGTACACGACTGTAAATCTCAACTTTATAAACTACACATTATTAAGGCAGAGTTTTGGAAGTTGGACATACTGTAGAGCATTGAGCCTGATGTTTGAAAACTGGACATGGGGCAAATTGTTCTTTTTGTCCAGATTTGTAAACAATTGGAAATTATATCTGGACAAAGGCTTTGAATATGAACATGATTCTTTAACTGTAATTGCTGTTGATGTCTGGGATTTGCAGTAAATATATATTGCTTGATCCAGTAGCATCACTCTGGATTTTGCTCACCTCCTTGAGTTTGGCACTTACTATGTGCAGAAAGGAGAGAAAGTGTTTCCACTTGTGGAAATATGACCTTTTAATGACTATGGATTGTTGACTAAGATGAATATGTTATAAAGGTATCAATGATATTTATTACTAGAGGAAGTTTATATGAATATGGAGAATATTTCTTTTTAATCCCCACTAACTGTCACACCATATCTGAGAGGGGTGGGAGAGGGGAGGATGTGCAATATGGTTGTATGTATGTGTTTGCTACTATATATGATATACTATATGTAAGTAAAAAACTAATAAAAATGATATAAAAAAGGAGATAAAGTATTGTTGCACTTTTACATAAGAGCAGACTAGAAACTTTGCTAAGTCCATAAAAATGCAGGATCCTATATTTGAGATAGTTTTTCCCCATTTGCACAAAATGGGATAAGAAACAGAAAAGGTTATGCACTCACCTAAACCAGCAAGATGCAATTTATTTACTTACGTAGTTAGTTAGCTTTTGTTAACCAGGTAAGTGTGCTAGGCAAACATTGCCTATTTTCAGGCACAGGGAGGTTCAGTTAAGGATGAGATTACATACAATATCAAGCAGTTGTACCAATGGCGAAAACATACATTAAACATTAAGGATCTTAAGGGCCTTATATGAGCAAAAAGGAACAGAATTACCTTTGGGTATCCTGAACATACAACAGCACTGAGAGAAATTAAAGTAAGTACATTATGATTAATATAAACATGATAAGTATATTAGAGATTGGACAGCTTCAAAGACATGCACAGTGAGCCAGGCTAAGAAGATATTCATGGTATTTGAGTAGAAAACTAGGCACAGAGGGACAGCAGCAAATATCAGGTGGGTTAGAATTCTAAAGGTTAGGAGGATTTGTCCACCTGGGAACAGAAGTAGGAGGTTGTTTAGGAAAGAGGTTTGGTTTATATTCTGTTTTAACTGAAATATTTGAATAGTTTTGTACTTGAAATTAGTTCTGGTTTGGTTTATATTCTGTTTTAACTGAAATATCTGAATAGTTTTGTACTTGAAATTAGTTCTGTGTGTTAAAAATTACTACTTTGAGTTAGATCTGTTACTTGGGCTGTGATATTGTAACTATTGGGGCTTGTGAGAACACTTGTTTGGCAGTGATTATTAGAGTGAAATTTAATGTGATGTTTGCCTGGTGTTAGGGGGAAGGGTAATTACAAGAATAATCTTGTCTTTCATTGTCCACCTGGGAACAGAAGTAGGAGGTTGTTTAGGAAAGAGGTTTGGTTTATATTCTGTTTTAACTGAAATATTTGAATAGTATTGTACTTGAAATTAGTTCTGTGTGTTAAAAATTACTACTTTAAGTTAGAACTGTTACTTGGGCTGTGATATTGTAACTATTGGGGCTTGTGGGAACACTTGTTTGGCAGTGATAATTAGAGTGAAATTTAATGTGATGTTTGCCTGGTGGTGGTAGAGCCCTCCCAATCACCCTGTTTTGTAGGCTTTCTTAAATACTGAAAAGCCACTGGGGGTTGGTATTGAAGGGCAGTGCATTTCTGCTTGTGACTGAAATTTGAAGCAACAGGAACTGGTGGGCCTGTGACATCATACGGTACCTGATGTCTGCATACACACACTGTTAGCAGGACTGGACACACACTGGACTGTATGTGTTTGTCAGACTTGGGAACATTACTGGTGGGGTTGAAATAGGGTTCGTAAACAACTGCAGTCAGTGGAGAGAGAGAGAGAGAGAGAACAGTATTCTAGGGGGAAGGGACTGAGAAAAGGGGTGTGTGCCATTATGAACAGTGAGGGACAAACAGGGTGGCCACATTCAACCATGGCAGGCATCTTCAGAAGGGCTGTAGGCTGCACAGGCTGTGAGGTGGCAATAATTCTCAATTGGGCCTGGAGAGAGGGAGACTGCCCACTCTGTAGACAGCTATCTCATATCAGGAGTGAAGTATATTGGTTAAGGAGTAAGCTGAGGGAGTTGGGGTGTGTGTCCAAGGATAAGGTGTGTGGATAAGAGCGGCAGAAGGGTGGGGCTGAGGGGAGGCTGGGAAAACACTCAGAAATTACAGGACATTATGTTACACCAAGCAGGTGGGGGGATATTAGGGACAGAGGACCCTTAGATACGGATGTTGATGCTAAGGGGAAAACTTACGGGGTAAACATTCTGAATATAAAGAGAGTGGAGGGGGAAGAATCAGGAGGGGCTGTTGTGGGGAAGCCTAAAAAAGCAGACTGTGGGAAGAGAGTTCCTAAGGAGAACAGGGCAAGAGGGGAGGAAGACGGGCAGTTTAGAGAGGCAGTCGGGGGAAACTCAGGTTACTTTGGAGGCTGGCATAGAGTGTTACAATAAATTTGAGCTACTAAGCAACCTAGAGGGGGAGGAAGGGGTTGGTGGAAATGATGAAACTGATACAGAGGCCAGGGGAAGGAGTCTGATACCCATAGGGCATCACAGACTGGCAACGGAAAAGATAGAAATAGTCCCAGAGGGAGAAGGGGAAATGTAAATGTTAAGCAGATGGGGGAGATGCAACATATTGCAGACATGAGGGAGGAGAGCACGTCTAGAGAGAAACTGGGAGACAAGGAGGCAGGAGAGGGAGCCCCCTTCAGGAGGGGGTTCTGTACTAAGGATGGGGCCCTAGGTAAAGGGGACCCACAGGGGCCTCTGAAGGCAGGGGTACTAATACAGGGAGGAGGATGGTGGTGTGGGGAAGGGAAAACATCAGGGCCAGGATAAATGGTTCTGATAAGAGAGGGTTAAAGGGGACACCTATTCGGGGGGGGGTCTGAGTTAAGTGGGCAAAATAACAAGGGAGGCAGAAAGGGGAGGGTGACAAGGGGGTCTCTAATAAGGTGGGAAAACTCCCATGGAATTGCGATCACGAATAAAGAAGGTGGATGGGGGTTGACTGTGCATAGTGGAGGTAACCATAAGGATGATGGCGGTGTTAAGGTTCTGTTATTGGGAGACTCGATGATTAGGGGTATCCATTGGGAGGCACAGAGCAAAGTTCATGGTGTATGAACTGGTTAGGGATTGTGGAGGGAAACTGGATTTCCTGGTGCATTTCAGAACTAACTATCTAGAGAGAAATAGCTTTTTGGAAATCCAAGCAAGGTTCCGAGAACTTGCCAGAGTCTGTCGGGATAATGGATGCAACATTTCCTTTTCAGAGATATTGCCAGCACCAAAGGCCTCAGTGGAGAAAAAAAATGAAGATCACAGAGGTTAATGACTGGCTCAGGAAGTGGGGTGAAGAAAGTGGGTCGGGGGTGTTAGGGAACTGGAAAGGAGTTTGGGAGGATAAGGGACTATATGTCAAGGACTGGCTTCATCTTGCTCCGTTAGGGAAGGAAGTCCTTAAACAGAAGGCTGCACACAAAAAATATAAAACAATGAGAGGGTACAGGGAAAATGAAATATACCATCTTGCAGCTAGAAAAGTCACCCGGATGGTACAGGGGGCAAAGTCCAGTAAAGAGCAATGGCTGGTACAGGGGACACAGGGATGGGAAAAGGGGTTCTTCTGGTACACTGGGGAGTGGAGAAAAACTAAGGGCCATCTCGGCAGGTTGAGATCAGAAGGAGGGTGGGCGGAAGAGGCGAGGGACCAGGCAGACGTATTAAATGAGTACTTCGCCTCTGTGTTCACTACAGAGAGGGATGGGATATCTACAAAGCAAGGCACTTTGGGGATAGAAGTGGTAGTGAGTGGGATCAGGGGAGCAGCAGAAATGGAGCAAGAGGGAGGGAGAGGTACCCGAGCAGTGTCACATTAGGATAAGGATAAAAAGGCCAGTAAGGTGGAGGGGATGGATGATGCTATCTCCACTGAAAGGGTGCGATTAGCCCTTAAGGGCCTAAAGAAAGATAAATCTCCTGGGCCGGATGGCATTCATCTGAGAGTACTATGGGAATTGGTGGACATACTGGTTGCACCCCTGGCAGAGCTCTTCAACAGGTCACTTGAGACAGGGAGGGTACCTAGGGATTGGCGAGAGGCACATGTGGTGCCAATCCATAAAGGGGGGTTGAGAGAAGTATCAGGTAACTATAGACCCATCAGTTTGACCTCGGTGGTGAGGAAATTAATGGACATAATACTAAAGGAATGATTAGGGGTGTACTTGGAGGAGGTGGGAGGTGTGGATAGTCAGCAACATGGGTTTGTGCCAGGTAGATCATGTCAAGCCAATCTTGTGGAGTTCTACGAATGAGTAACATCAGAACTGGACAGGGGAAAGCCTGTGGATGTATTAATCTTGGACTTCAGCAAGGCGTTCGACTCTGTCCCCCACAATGGTCTAGTGGAGTAACTGAAGGGGTTGGGAGTAGGCCCTTTGATGGTCAGATGGATTGAAAACTGGCTAGCTGGATGCACTCAGACAGTAGTGGTCGGTGGGGAGCTCTCAAACCCTAGAGAGGTTGGTAGTAGGGTACCGCAGGGCTCAGTCCTGGGTCCAATCCTGTTTAATGCATACATTTCGGACATCAGGGAGGGTATAGGGTGTGAAATGAGTCTCTTTGCTGATGACTCCAAGATGGGAGCAGAAGTTGAGGGGAAGAGGGGAGGTTGGCCCTGCAATGGGACCTGGACACCATGGAAAGGTGGGGTCACACATGGAAATTAAATTCCAACATCACCAAGTGCAAGGTGTTACATCTTGGGTGGAGAAACCCTAAACACAGGTACACTGTGGGAGGGGAAGTGCTGGAGGCCTCAACAGGGGAAAAAGACCTAGGGATCATGGTGGATGCATGTATGAATAACTTCGAGCAGTGCAGGAGAGTGGCTAGCAAAGCAAACAGGATGTTGGGATGCATCGCAAGGGGGATCACCTCTAGGAGCAGGGAAGTGATTCTGCCGCAGTACAATGGATTGGTTAGACCACACCTTCAGTACTGTGTACAATGCTGGAGACCACACTTGAGGAGGGACATACATCTCCTGGAGAGGTACAGAGGAGGGCAACTAAGATAATACGGGGACTAGAGGAGTTGACGTATGAGGACAGACTTGAGGAGCTCTGCCTGTTTTCATTGGTGGAGAGGAGAGACAGGGGGACATGATTGAGGTCTTCATGTACCTCAAGGGAATAAATAGTGTAAACACGTAGCGGATCTTTAGACTAATGCAGGGAGGTATCACCAGAGGGCATGGTTTGAAGTTGGAAGGTGGAAGGGTGAGGGGGGAAAAGAGAAGGAGGTTTTTCACTGAGAAGGTGGTGGATCCTTTGAACGTGCTGCCTGGTGAGCTGATTCAGAGATCCACAGTGGAGGGCTTCAAGAGAGGGTGGGACAGACACAGAAAGCAGATGTATCAGATGATGGCCTGGCCCAGGGGGGTGGGATGGATGATAGGGGTTTCTGGAACACAAGGGAATGGAGGGCCTCGGTACCCAACTAGGGATCTGAGGTTCTAGCAGACTCGATAGACTGTAAGGCCTAATCTGCTGGCAATTAATATGTTAGTATGCTTAGGTAAAGGACGATCTCCTGATACAGGATCTAACCTTAGGGACAGACAGAAGTGCATTAACACAGGACATTAAAGGGTAGGTACTGTTCACATGCTTAAGTAGTGCAGTGAGGGATCTGGGCAGTCCATTGTTTAGGATGTTAAAGATAACAGTGCCAAAGCTATATTCCCTAAGGGAGGATGGGTGTTGCCAGCCTAGAGTGTCATGTAATGAACAGTGGTGCGTGAGCCGAGGGGATCCTGATGCGAAGTGACAAATATTATTGTACATAACATCCCACTTCATGAGAGTAGTCTTAGAGGCAAGCAGGAAAACAGAAGAACCATATGTGAACTCAGGGAGGAGCATTCCTTGGGCAATGGCATGGCGACCTTGTGATGTAAGGTTACGGCTCACTTTATAGGAGACAGCCAGCAAGTAGCTTATTGATTTGCATTTGCTACAGATATTGAAAGAGTAATCCAGTGTGGGGTTAAGAGTGACTCCAAGGTAGGTGAAAGTGGAGACTGAGGGGACTAAGGTACTGCCTTGATAAGTTATAGTAAGAGGGGATGGGCAGGCTCGTAGTGTGGCATACATACCAAATAACATAGACTGTGTTTTAGATGTATTCAGAATTAGCTTATTGGTTAACAGCCACATGCGAATGGACTGTAGGTCAGTTGTTATGGTTTATAAGGCCAATACTATTGAAGTGTGTGTAACGTACTAGGTCATCAGCATACAAGATAACAGAGCAGTGAGATAGGCAATGGTCTATATCATTTATGTGGAGGCTGAAAAGAAGTGGTCCAAGAGTGGAGCCTTGGGGGACTCCTACAATTGTCTCAGCAGGGTCAGAGATGGAGGAGTTGTACATGACTCTCTCTGATCTATTTGTTAGAAAATTACAGAAACAGAGGAGAGCAGTTTGCAAGATACTAAGGTTTGCTAGCTTACTGGTGAGAAGGAAGTGATCCACAAGATCAAGTGCCTACATCAGATCAATAAAAATGGCACCAGTAAGGTCACCAGAGTTCATGGCTAGGGCACTATCATTCATAAAAGTGAGGCTGGCAGAAGATATGGTATGATCTTTCCGAAAACCTTGTTGTTGGGGGATAGGAGGTTGTAAGTGGAGAGGTATTGTGCACTTTGGGAAGTCACCACCTTTTCAAGAATTTTGTTTAGGGCAGGGAAAATGGCAATTGGTCTATAATTTTAATAATATTAATTTTAATAATTTTAGCAATAAAGGCACATTATCCTCACTATTGAAGTTTGAGGTTTATTAAAAAGCTTCACACTGTGCCAACAAGTGCCAAGCATGAACATAACTGGTAAACAAACCAGTACTCCACTCGGCAGTACACCTGATGCATTTCTTACCCCAGGTTGATGCTTTTTCAAGGGCCTGCAGACCCTTTTCCAGCATTCCTTTTATGCTCTTCCCTAATGGGATTGCTACTTATTAATGCTGTGGGGGGGGGGGCAACAAAACCTACTGTAGCTTATTGAGAATAAAGTGTAAAATGTATATAGTGTCACACTTGTACAAAATATATAAAAATGAAAAAAATAAAAAAATTTTTCAGGTCAAGACAGTTTTCAAGCTGCAAGCTCTTCTTAAGGTAAAGTATTGCTATCTGGGCAATCACTCTAAAACAAGATGTAAGCACATTTTTAAAAAATGCATGCTCTCTTGCTAAATTGCACTTATTTAACACAAAATCTAGAATTAGCTCTGTGACGGGATAAACCTTATGGAACAACATGAGCTCTTAGTATTTTGAGCTGTGAGAATATTTATTCAGCAGAATTTAGCTGCCCTGGTCGGAAAGATCTGATATGTACTTTCAGTATGCCTTTGAAAAGGTAGGCAGGATAAGAACTGCATAAACAGATTAATTATGACATGGAAGTAAATGATTTTACTGCAAGTAAAGTTAATGTCAAGGCAGTAGCTAATAAACTCTATTTTGTTAGAGTAAATCAATGTGAATGTCTGCTTTAATGTTTACTAATTATTCAAGTACATCAAAGATATTTTAAAAATTGAATATCAGAAATACCGAGCAATTGAGAGACGAAGGCAAGTTTGAGAGAAACAAGGAGAGGAAAGCATAGCAAATCAAAGTCCCAATGGCACTGGTCAGTGTCAAGGTTTCAATAACAGTCCGGCCATAATCACATCACTGATTACTGCATTCCAGCCCCAAAGAGCCTGCTGGGTCGAGAGGGTTTCCTAAACCCTCCCTGCTCCACAACACCGCCGCAGGTACATATTGGACCAAGGACACATGTGGGTTTTGCTGGGTGTGAACCAATCAGCTCACTTTCATCACCCCATTTTTGTAAACAACTTGGTGCGCCCCTCCCCTTCCCACCACACACTCACCCAACGTTGTGGGGGAGTGGGGGTCTAAAACTGTGGGAGAATTCAAGAATCCATGGGACAGAAATAAGGCAATTCTTGTGGGGGGTAGAAAGAAATAGGCTGCTGGTTAACTAACATCTGCAGCTTATCCTGTAGGTAGGGAAATGGGCAGTCTAGGTGGGCCAAGCAGTCCTTATCTGCTGTCAAAGTCTATAATTCTATGTTTCTATGTAATGTGGATTTTTCCTGCTTTGAACCTGCCTGGATTACAGAGTTATCACAATTCACCCTCCCATCTCAAGGGCAGCTTTGATTATACCTGCAGCTCCCTCAGTCTTCCTTCCAATCTTTACCCTTACTTGCAAGCCTAATACATAGCCTTCCAAGGGAATTCCACAAACCTCGCCTCCAACCCCTCAGTCTAAATGTCTGCATTCCTCCTCCTTCTTTTTTGCCTACTCACTTTCGTACCCCTCCTCCCCACCACCTGTGACTTCCCATCCTCCACCAACTCTTGACTTGATCCCCACTTTCCCTCCTACACTGCCCCCACTCCTCTCCTCATGATCTTCACCCCACATCTCCTTATTCATGAAAGTGTTCTACCCCCCCCCAAATGTCAAGAAATTACATTTCTTTCTGGTTGCCTTCTATGTCCAGCAGTCCCTATCATGCTCCATCTTCATGTGTGAATTCTGCCTTGCCTCCCATGAGCTAATCCTTGCCCTCCTATCCCTCCCTTCCTCCCCAACTATAGTGGAGTGATCTATGCCACCCCTCCCAGCTTATTCCTGACTCACTAGTCTTGCACACATTTGCAGTACTCCCCTTGATCACTGCAGGTGAGTTCATTTTAAAGGGTGATTTCAACCTGGACTGGCTCTTCCCTCCGCCAAGTACAAACTCACTAAAATAGAAGCCCTTAACCTAACGCAGCTGATCACAGAACCAACCTACTACATCCCCCACTCCCCTAACCACACACTCATGGACTAAATTCTCACCTCAACCCTCACAAAACCACTGGTGCTGGTGTTCTTTTGGACACCCAAAGTGACTACTGCATCACTTACAGCATCAGGAAGTTACTCCTCCCTCAATCTGTCCCAAAATACATAAAGTTCTGCCCACCATGCTCGATTGACATAGATGGCCTCTTACATGACCTGAGCCTTTCTGACTGGCCCCATGTCTACTCTGCACCGATGTTGATTCAGCCCTTGACTGTTTCTTTTCCATACTCACATTGACCTGGAACTCTCATTCCCCTCTGGTTAAAGCCGAGGTCAGGTGTCGTCATCATCTCTGGATCACAGCTGTGACCACAGAACAGTGCAAAGCCTGGGACAAAGCCTAGACAAACTACAAACTCCCATAGACCTCCCAAGCTTGGCAAATCTACAGATCCCTCCAGAACACCTGTACCAAGGTGATCTGCCATGCAAAGTCAGACTACTTTAGAAGACACCTCCAAACCAGCGCCTCATCACCCTCCCCCTTCTGGAAAGTAGTCCACTCCATTATTGACCCCACTGTGAAATTGGCCTTGCCTTTCCTAAAGCTAAATGGCATCATCATCTCTGATCCTCTAAGTGTTGCTAAAATCCTTAACAAATTTTTTACCACCTGCCCCCTTCCTGACAACCCCTACTCCCCACCCCTTCCGCCTCCACTCTGCCCTCACAGCTTGGGTTCCTTTCTGTCCATCTCCCACAGGAAATCCTCCAGACACTTTATTCACTACATGCCAACAAATCTAGCCCAGATGGTATTTACCCTAAACTTGTTCATCTCTCAGCACCTGCAATTGCCAGACCATTAGCCCACCTTCAAAACCTACCCTTTTCCTCTGGAACCATACCTCAGGTTTGGAAGATTGCTAGAGTCATTCCACTCCACAAAGGAGGTGATCCCTCCCCACCTGGAAACTACAGGCCAATCTCCCTCTTCCCTGTGCTTGCCAAATTACAAGAATCCCTAGTAGACGCCATACTACCTGACTTCCTATCCTCATCTGGCTTCCCTTTCAAATTCCAATCTGGTTTCTGGAAACACCATTCAACAATCTCATCCATCTTGTGCGTCACTGATCACATTCACTCAGCCATGGACCAGGGCCACTCGACTGCTGCAGTCTTTGTGGACCTTGCCAAAGCTCTTGATTCAGTCTCCCACCACCTCCTTCTAGCCAAGATTGGGGCAGCTGGCCTGGCTCCCCACAGTGTCAGCTGCTTGAAAATCATACCTTGGAGGTAGGCTGCAATCAGTGCAGATGGGAAACTCCTCCTCCTCCCCCCTTCCCATCTTAACAGGTGTATCCAAAGGATCCATCCTTGTCCCCATCCTGTTTTCAGTGTTTATTAATGACCTCCCCTCCATGTGTTCCAGCTCCTGCATATATCTGTACATGGATGACAACATCCTGTTTGCCTCCTGGTCCACCATCAATGATGTCCATTCCCCCCCCTCCAACAGGACCTCAGTAAGGTGCAATCTTGACTCCTTGCAAACCAGCTAAAGGTCATCACCTCTAAGATTGTTACCATGATCTTTGGGTCCATGCAAAAATTGGCCAGAACTCTCACCCCTCAGATTTCACCACCCTGGACGCACCCCACTTGACTATGTCCCTGCATACAAATATACCTTTCAGTAAAACTGAAGGTGGATAAAGCAATGGGACCTGATGGGATTCACCCCAGAATTCTAAAAGAACTAAGGGAAGAACTAGTAACACCACTGACTACTCTTTTTAATAAATCATGGGAGGATGGTGTGGTACCTGACGACTGGAGAAGGGCAGATGTGATTCCCCCTTCACAAAAGTGAGAGCAAGTCGGCAGCAGGAAACTAGAAACATGTCAGTTTGACCTTAGTGGTATAGAAAATGATGGAATCACTTCTGAAGGAAAGAATTGTTGAGTACCTAGAGGCCAATGGGGCATAGGACCCAAGGCAGCATGGATTCACAGCAGGAAGGTCATGTCAAACAAATCTAATTGATTTCTTTGACTGGGTGACCAAAGAAGTAGACCAGGGAGGGGCTGTGGACATAGCCTACCTAGACTTTAGCAAGGCATTTGACACAGTCCTGCATAAAAGATTAATAAACAAATTAGCCAGCCTGGGATTGGGTCCCAGGGTGGTAGCCTGGGTAAAACACTGGTTAGACAACAGGACACAGTGGGTAATAGTAAATGGAGTCCACAGTGAAGAAAGGAGGGTTACTAGTGGGGTACCACAGGGTTCAGTACTGGGCCAGTCCTTTTTAATGTCTTCATAAGTGACATTGCGGAAGGACTGGAGGGGAAAGTATGTCTCTTTGCAGATGACACAAAGATCTGCAACAGGGTTGATATGCAAGGTGGGGTGAAAACGATGAAAAGGGACTTGGCAAGGTTGGAATAATGGTCAAATGTATTGCAGCTTAGATTCAATGCAAAATAGTGCACTTGGGAAACAAAAATCCAGGGCAAGAGTACACAATGGGGGGTGAGATACTGACAACAACAAAAATGGAAAGGGACCTGGGGGTAGTCATATCAGACAACCTAAAGGTGGGCCATCAATGTGAGAAGGCAGTAAGGAGGGCTGGGGGGATACTGGGATGCATAGGGAGAGGCATCACCAGTAGAAAACAGGAAGTTGTTGGCCCTCTGCACAGACAGTTGGTAAGACCATACCTGGAGTACTGTGTACAGTTCTGGAGACCCCATCTCTACAAAGACGTAGACAAGGTGGAGGCTGTCCAGAAGAGGACAACCAAAATGGTGCAAGGTCTACACCAGAAGACATATGAAGAAAGACCAAAGGAGCTTAAGATGTATAGCCTTGAGGAAAGGGGGGGCATGATAGAAACTTTCAAATACCTTAAGAGAATCAACAAGTCCAAGAGGGTAGCATCTTTCAAAAGAGATGTGCAAGAACAAGGGGCACAATTTGAAGATAGAGGAGGACGGCTCAGAGGTAATGTGAAGAAGTATTTCTTCACAGAGAGTTGTACATGCATGGAACAGCCTTCCTGAGGAGGTCATAGAGTCATAAACAGTGGGGGAATTCAAGAATGCATGGGACAGACATAAGGCAATTCTAGTGGGGGGTAGGAGGAAGTAGGCTATTGGTTAACTAGGATCTGCAGCTTATTTATTAGGTAGGGAAATGGGCAGACTAGGTGGACCAAATGGTCCTTATCTGCCTTCAAATTCCATGTTTCTATGTTACTTAGCCCTTGCCAATCCCTGATGCAACTCCACCTCCCTCCTCCTTAGATCCTTCACCCATTCTCTTTCCTCCCTTCTCCCACCTCTACTGGCCTTCTCTGCACTCTTGCAGGGATTCTCAGCATCCTAAGGTTGTTCCATGGTTTGGTCTTAGCCTCTCCTAGGTGTTAGCTCACACTTCCTCCCTCTCTCCTCTACCCTTTCTTAATTCCTACAACCAGTCCTTCTCTCCATCTCGCTAGCCTTCTCAGTCCCCTTGCAGGGTTCTCAGCATCCTGAAGGGGTCCTTCTGGGGCTAAGCTTTTCCTTTTCCCCCTTCCCCCATCTCTATTGGCCTTCCCTGTCCCCTTGCAGGGTTCTCAACATCCTTTGGGTTCCTTTGGGTTCGGTCCTAGCCTCTCTTAGGTGTTAATTCACACTTCCTCCCACCCTCTCTCTCCCTATCCTCTCTAAATTCCTACTGCCATCCTTCTCCCCCTTCTGTCTAGCCCTCTCAGTCCCCTTGCAGGGTTCCCAGCATCCAGAAGCGGTCCTTCTGGGATTCGGCTTTTCCCTGCCTCCTCTTCCTTTCACCTTACCTTTTCACATTTGCACTTGTTTACTTATTTTTTGCCCAATTTACATATTGTTTGCCCATACACGCTGAGATCCATTTGTCCCTCTAGCACTTGTTTTACCTTTAACTCTTAGGTGAATGATTTCAATTGTTGTATGTCTCTGCTCTGTCTTTCTTTTCTTTTTCTTATTCACTACTCCTTCTTCCATTGCTTATTTTTCTATTTCAGCCCATACTTGTGTTGTCCCCTTACTCCACCTCCCCTTGAACTTATTATTATTTTCTCAATTTACCTTATTGTAAAGTACACTGTGTGTAACACCTGTCTTATGCAAATGCATATTAATGTTGACTTATACAACTTGTATGTATTACTGTAATCCTCATTGTAGCCCCTCCCCACAGGTCACACCAGGAGATGAGCAATTTGTTGCTCAGTGTGCCTTCCTGGTGAAACATTTCAATAAATAAAAAATGTCTAGAAGTTTGGTTGGACTCCCACCTAAATTTTTCAGTCCACATAGATGCCATCAGCAACAAGCTCTGACTGAAACTCTACCAGAGCAAAGACTGCCTCCCCTTCCCTATCAGATGTGAGTTAGTGACTATGATGATAATTCCTATTTTTGACTATGCAGATGTAGTTTATGTCACAGCCTCTGCTTCCTCTCTATCCAGGCATGACACCCTTCTAAATTTGTTCTGTTGCTTTCCTTCTAACTCGTCCCTGGACCTCATCACTGCAAGTTCTACTCCTTCTTCAACATCCCACTTCTGTCCCATAGATGCTCTATCAACTCACTAACTCTCACATTCTGGTTTGGTCTGCTCCTCCCACCATCTCACTGCTATGCTGTCCTCAGTGATTCCTTCTGCCTACAGTCTGCACACTAAGGACTCATGCTCTTTTCCTTCCCCACCCCACAAATCAGCCGGCCAATCTGCTTTTTCCTACAGACTCCCCTCTCTTTGGAACCATCTTCCTCCCCAACTTAGCAACTATCTCTCTTATTCCACCACTAAACAGCACTTATTCTTCCTTCCTCCCCCCTCCTGCTCCTGTCTTACTCATTCCCCCACAAACTCCACCAATTATCTTTAGCCTGAGGTAAAAGAGCCTCAGCCTTACTTGTTATAACTCATTACTTATCATAATGTCAGTTGTACTGATCTAATGGAATTGCATTGCATAATTGCTTTACATCTTTCTTGCCATCACTGGTGCTTCAACACTTGTATTTTAAATTTTATATATCAACTTTGTTTGTTTTGTTTTCCCCTGTCCTCAGATCACACCTGGAAATGAGACTCGGCTCAGTAAGCCTTTCCTGGTTACCAAAATTTTAAATAAAATAAACACACACATTCACACAAATACTTAAGCACACATATACACACACACACACACACACACACACACACACACACACACACACTCACTGTATTTGTTGGTAAAACACCACCCCATAAAGTTACACTGGAAGCAGGATTGATGCAGAAATACAGTGTGAGCAGCATGGCAAGCAACTGAGAGTGAAATGAAGATGTCCCTGTGTGTTTTGGACATGTGTGCTGGTGCTCTACTGGGAGACTGTATATAAAAAAGCTTCAAGTACTGCAGTCCACTGACTGCGCAAATACACAGACCCCACAACTCATGCACGACAGATTCATACAAAAGGTAACAATAATCTTGACAAAAGTAACATAGAGTACCAAAGGTACTGTACTGAAAGGCCCCAAAGGAAAGTGCTTTGTGTTATATAAGTATTTCTTGATTGCATTATAAGTAAATCGGGATAAGTAGATGTCTCTTGTCTAATCAAGTGGGTGTCCTCATGACTTTTTAAGGTTCAATGCTTATTATTTTATTATTATTTATTATTTATTTGAAAAGTTTTACCAGGAAAGGCATACTGAGCCAATAGCTCATTTCCAGATGCATCCTGGGGGGAAGGGGAAAAGGGAAAATGCAATAGAAATACAGAATAGATTTGAATAACATAATGGCAGCCTTTACATAAATACATTAGGTAGAGAAACTACATTACAATACCTATAGTCAAATAGATATATACAATTTCAATACAGTCATATAATTATATTTACAATACAATACTTCCAGTACATACACACATACCTATGAATAGTCTACCAATATAGAACTTTCACACAGGGTGAATGTCAATCATAGCAGATTAGGATTAGTGTATATAATTTAAGGGAAAGGTTGAAGACCAGAGCAAGGGAATAATATGCAGAGGAAAGAGAAAGGAAAGGGCCTGCACCCATTCAGGATGTGGTAACTCCTCAAGTGGAGAAACTGGTGAAAATTAAGGATTGGGAGTACATTGCAAGAGAGGAGAAAATATGGGAGAATGGGTCTGCACCCCTTTGGGATGTGGTAATCCCACAAGGGGAGAAGCTGGTGTAAATTAGGGATAGGGAGTAAGCTGTGAGAGAAGAGAGGATATGGGGAGAGGAGAGTTGGCAAGTAGCCAGAGAGGATGGCTAGCCAGTAGAGTAGAAGAGTATAATATGCCAAGAGAGTGGTAGTAGAAGGATGGAGAGGAGTTGAAAGGAGGGGAGCAAGAATAGAGTGGCGGAGAGAGAGAGAGAGTGAGGCACTGGTACTGACTGAAGGTAAAGGAAGGAAAAGAGGAGCAGGAGAGAGAGGAACTGGTGCTGACTGAAGGTAAAGGAAGGAAAAGAGGAGAGGAAGTGGAGGGGTGATCAAGTGCAGTTGCAGGCAGGGGAGGTGTAGAGTTTGAGATGAGGGGACAGACAGCTAGCAGATCGGGTAGAGCAGATGTTTAAGAGGAGGGAGTTCCAGATGTTGGGGAAGTGATAAGAGAATGCAGCTCTGCCAGAGGAAGACGACCGGGGAGGAGGGTGAGGGTCCTATGGATGGAGTTTCAGAGCTGGTAGGGTGGGGTAGGAGGTACAGAAAGGAGTTTGTGCAGGTAGGGTGGCAAAGAGCCAAGTCAGAACTTGCCAGTTAGGGAAGTGGTGTGTGCAAGGTGCCTGGTGCTAAGAGAGGGGAATGGGAGGGAACAGGAAAGGTTGCAGTGATGGGTAAGAGGAGGGCAGGTGAGAGCAAAGTGACAAGGAATTGAATAGAGTGTCCAGTCTGGACAGTGTGGATCTGGGGACAGAGCTATAGACAATGTCTCCGAAGTCATGCATAACTGAGAAGTAAAGCTGAATGGATGTGGAACTCTAACAGGTTACAGTGGGATGCTTTTCATTAACCCGGAAACATCTCTCAAGCCCCATTTAAGTTTTAGTAAGTATTGTATTTCTTTTCTTTCAAATTTAGATTTGATTACAAAGGGAAATGCAATTGCTTTGGAGTAAACAGTAAAACAAGGAAGCAAAATTAGAATACTGATACACCCGAAGAGCAGGATTATATTTACTGATCATCTCATCAGCTGTGTTTCATATTGCATCAGTGTTTTAACCGCTTTTATTAAGTACGCTATATTTTGTTTTTAAAAAACACAACATTTCAAATTTTCAGTCAAGCTAGATGAACACCCAACTTTTCAGTAAACCCAAACTAGAGGTCAAGCCACACCCCACCCTACAATTCTGACTTTGCCATTTGAGCTGCATGAACTAGCACATAGTCATCAGGGAAGGGTATTCGTAAGACAGCATGCTTTGCTTGGTGCATGTTGCCTGTAGAAATATCAATCTGTGGAAACACAGTGCAAAGTGCATATACATGCCACACCATAGCCCCCTACTGGCAACAAACACCCAGTAGAAAATGGTTATAGCCCCATATCAATTCAATTAAAAAATCAATCAATCTAAATTGTGTTTATAAAAATAAACAGGATGATGACATGTCTTATGAGCTGACAAGGTCATTTTCAATGATATTCTGAATCCTAATGTTCTGTTACATTGTTGCACAGCACAAGACAACATATAGAACAAGATATAAAAAAACCATCATACTGTACATGTATAATATAGTACGCAAATTAAAACAATAATCGGTCATCAGTAATGGAGTAGTGTTTTTGTTTCTTGGTGCCTTTGAAGATCCAGTGTGGTGGAACTCGAAAAAAAGGAGACAGGAATCAGCAAAAAGTACTATATAATCTATTTATTTGAGCCCAACCTATATACAAACATAAGTCTGTTGGTGTGTGGAGTATTGGGGGTGAGGGTTGGGGTGGTGGTGAGGTAACCCTAACATCAAATTTACAAACTTTTGTCACTGTGACATCAACCCTAACTGATGCATTACCAAAGTTTTTTGCAAAGAATATATATATATGCAATAGGCGTGGACATAACTCCTATGAGATAAATCTGAGCTACTATGGGATAAATTCAAAATTTTACAGTTATCCACATAGCGGACACATTTATTTATTTATTTATTGAATTTTGATGACTGGGTAGGCCTGCTGGGCCCTGAAGGTCCCTTTTTCAGGGGCGACCCGGGAATATTAGTACAGACATGTTGAACTTAGTGCAGTAACACACAGGCAATCATGGGTATACAGTATTCAGCTGGTTACACATAGCAGTAGTTATTAGGCTATTGTATATCATATTGGTAAGTTGTAATTTAGTGCATTCAAACATTTGTCATACAGGTAGGCGAAACAACATTAGGGTTCCATAGGTAAGGCCCATCAAGAGCATTAGGGTGGTTAATTGTAGAGGTAGGAGGAGAAAAAAGAAAAGAAAAGTTAGTACTACCTTGTTGGGGTGGGGATGGAATTATGGGTCATGGTCGTAGTGTCAGGTGTAGTGGTACTGGCATACACTTTTAGCTAGGAGATGAGTTTTGAGTCTGGTGTGGAAGCAGTGCACTGTAGGGGTTTCTCTCACCTCCAGTGGGAGATGGTTCCATAAGGATGGGGCAGTAAAAGAGAAGGATTTCTGGCCTGCCTTAGTCATAGCCTTGGGAACCTCAAGCAATGTTTGGCCCGAAGACCTAAGGCTGCGCTGGTTACTCTTTACTATGAGGAGTCCTTCGAGGCTAGGGGGAGAGGAAGGGCTAATTATCTTTTTGGCCAGGCAGAGCAAGGGGTAGCTGAAGCGTGTTTCGAAGGATGGCCAGTTAAGTTTTACTAGCGCCTCACAGTGGTGACTCCTTGAGTGGGATTGAGTGGCAAAGCGGGTCACTTTGTTGTATAGAACCTGTAGTTTACTATATTCCCGCTTCGAGATACCCTGTGTGACCGGGGCAGCAAAAGTCAGTGTAGGTAGTAGGACACTTGCTGCTATAGTAGTCCTGGCTTCAAGGGTTAGTAGATCCTTAACCCGATATAATAATCCAAGTTTGGAGTGAATTACTTTTGTGACTTGGTCCATGTGTTGTTTGAACATGAGGCCCTGGTCGAGGGTGAGGCTGAGGTATTTTGTGGAGGGAACAACTTCTAGCTTGTTGCCATCCAGAGATGAGAGTTGGAGGAGTTGCGATCTGTCTTGTCCTAAGGCTCTTGGTCTGAACAGCATAACTTTGTTTTTTTTGGTGTTAAGGACCATTTTGTTGTTAATGAGCCACCTCTCCATGATATAAATATCTTTTTGGAGAGAACTGGATAAGTCATCCAGGTTGTTGGAGGACATGTAAATAACAGCATCATCCGTGTATTGGATTAAATTGCTGCATCCACAGTGCATGTGCAGTTCATTGACGAACAACCAGAACATAAGGGACCCGAGTATGGACCCTTGTGGAACTCCATCCTTTTGGGACTGAGGTTTGGAGAGTCTGTCCTGCCACCTGACTCTCTGAGTCTGACCTGTGAGGTAGCTTTTTATCCAACTGAGGGCGTGGGCATCTTGGCCTAAGTGGAGGAGTTTTTGGAGGAGTAGTTTGTAATCCACCCGGTCGAAGGCCTTAGAGAGGTCTATAAAAACCGCCCCTAGCTGGCCCGGTGGCGCTGAGGGTTGAGGTGCTGGAGCGCCACACCAGCTCACGCTGGCAACCCGGGTTCGAGAAGTGGACTTAGATCGGTGGGTCGGCAGGGAGACAGAGCTTGAGCGTACTCGACAGCTCGTCTTCTCGGGGAGGGATTCGGCCGATGCCCGACACTTGCATGACCCCGAGCGGAGGCTCGAGGAACTGCAAGCCCCACTAGGGGATGGCTGGCCTTTGAGCAGCACGGACATCGACGCGTGCGTCATGACATCAGGGGAGGTCGTTGGCTGCTCGAGGAGGGAGAAAACGAGGAACAAGCCTGCCTCAGCCGGGAAGATGGGAGGACCATGGCCGTGCCCACGATTTGCCTCTGCCCACCCAGCGGACCACAGACCAACAAAACGCGTAACGGGGTTTGATCCCCCGACTCGTCCCCGCCGGGGGTAATCCGCGGCTCCATGGGGTCTGGTGGTCTGTATGGGTAGGGTTCCAGGCAGTGGGATGTCCAATTGTCCTCCCTGAAGGGTCGGAGGTGGCAGGCTGGGAGGAGGAATAAAGAGTCATTTAAAAAAAAAAAAAAAACGCCCCGTGCTGGATCTAGCATCCAGGTCTTTGAGTACATCTGAGGAGAGTTTGGTTAGGGCAGTGTCAGTCCCATGCTTGGCTCTAAAGCTGTGTTGCGATGGGGACAGAAGCATGTGAGCTTCCAAGTACTCCTTGAGTTGGGCATACACGATTTTCTCCTGTATTTTTGCCAGGGTACAGAGCAGGGAGATAAGCCTGTAGTTTTCAATAGGTTCTGCAGGCCCTCCCTTATGGATCAGGACCACGTGCGCCTATTTCCACAGTTCAGGGACATAACCCTCAAGTAGGGACCTATTGATCAGCCAGGTGAGTGGCTGCACGAGCGCCGAGGCACCATCTTTTAGCAGTCTCGCTTTGAGTCCGTCCAGGCCTCCTGAACCTGTCGTTTTCAGGGTTTTAAGGATGGCCAGGACCTCTTTTACTTTGGCAAGCCTCAAGTGAAAGAGTGGGTGGTCAGACGATTGAGGAGCCGGCGGGGCGGCCAGGTTTATTTGTGCCAATGGACCTGCCAGGAGTTTATCAGGGTTGGTGAAGTACGTATTTAGCGTCTCAGCAATTTGTGCCGCATCATGTAGTGCCATTCCATTAGCTGTGATGGGGCCCGAGGTAATCTTTTTTTTTTCCCTTCATTAGTTCATTGATATGGGACCAGTAGGTCCTAGGGTTGCCGAGGTTGGATTTTGGAGGTGGTTAAAATAATCCTTTTTCGCTAGTTTGGTGACCCGTTTACATTGGTTTCGGCGGGTTCTACAAAGGACCCGGTCTGATTGAAGACCTGTGTCCTTGGAGTTTTTCCATGCTTTATCACGGCTGATCATCAAGGCCTTTAAGGGAGGGGTGATCCACTTATAGCAGTGGCCCTTTACCTGGTAGGTTTTAAATGGGGCCAGGAGATCCGCGGCCCACGTGATTGACCTGTTTAAGAAGTTGACCGACTCATCCAAGGTAGGGAGACTTCTGATAGGGGTCCAGTCCAGGTTGCCCAGGAGAGTGTTATAGTGCTCCAGGAAGAACTTTGAGTAGTCCCTGGATATGAGAATTCTAGGGGGGACCCTTACCATCCTATTCCTCCAAATACAGAAGGTGGGTGAGTGGTCACTGAGGGCATCCGCCATAGTCCTAGCCAGTTGAACATTATTAGGGTTAGACACCAGTACCCAGTCTATAGTCGAGTGGCTGCCCATTTTATAGTTATACCTTGTGGGAAGGGTGACTATCTGGGAGAGGTTAGCCTCCTGAAGCATGCCAGTTATTGAGGACTTAGTCTCCATGTCCCAGTGCATGTTGAAGTCACCAAGGATGACGAGCTCTGAAGCGAACGCTGCTGGTAGATTTTTTGTGAGGGACTCGAGGGACTGGAGAGCCCCCTTTGGTGGACTATAGATGCACCCTACATTAAGGTGTTTAGCACCGCCGAGGGTGATGCGTACAAAGATAGTCTCAATTTCAGGGGGCATTGTAATATCAAGGTTAATGTGAGCAGAGATCAGGGTAGCCTTAACATATATAAGCACCCCACCCCCTTTTTTCAGGGTTCTATCCTTCCGGTAACTGACGTACTCTGGGGCGGCACATTCGTGATCTAGGATCAATGGTTTTAACCAGGTCTCGGAGACTGCAAGCACATCAGAGTTGTAGAGGGCTAGCCTGGCTTGTAGTTCGTGAGTTTTGGGCCTAAGACTACAAATGTTCATGTGTGCTAGCCTCAGGCCTCTAGTTCCAGTCCAGATTTGGTCCTGGGGGATCGAGATGGAGGTATTATCAACTCCAGGGCCAGGGTTAGGTTGAATGTCACCTGCCCGTAGTAGCAAGGTCCTGAGCAGGGGGAGAATAATATGGGTCAGGGAAAGGAATCAAGATTTTTTAGGTTTATATGTCAACGAAAGGGTAGCCCTGTAGCAAATCCCGCATCTACTGAGTTTAGCAGCTATAAGGGAGGCCAGGTTGTCAGCCAGGGGTAGGCCATAAGGGTGCCAGGCCAGGTGTGGTGCCGGACCATTGGATGGCTGTGCAGCAGGGGCTTGTCTCCCAGCTAGCCAATCCACCCAAAGGATTGAGGCGATGTACAGGGCAGCAAGGAGGAGACCCTTAATTGGCCTAGGCTGGCCCGAGGTGCAGGCGTTCAGTGGCCCGTCGAATGGCATTATCCTCCTTGAGTGGCTTTATTAGGCTACAAGAGCTTGGCCTAATAGTACCTGTACCAGAGTAATTTAGGGGGGACAGGCTGGGCCCCGAAGCATACTGAGATGCTCAGCAGTGTTGTGCTAAATAGTGTTCTTCCTGTTCAACAGCTTTTACTTAGCAGTAGTTCTAACCCTTGAGTAAAGTGAGCAATAGACTTCTTGGTCATATAGGTTACAATCACAGAGGTAGACTACTAACAGGTCAGATAGCGATAGAGGTAGAGTTATTGGTCTTATGGGCTACTATCACAGAGGTAGACTTCCAACAGGACAGTTGGAGATATGGAAAAGAAAAAAGTAGCTAGACTTTACCCTGTGGAATTGCTACCTGGCAGCTATTGCATAATAGGGTTAAAACAGGGTAGAGTTAGCAGGTGATACTGTAAGCTCACATTTCAGTCTTAGCACAGCATAGGGACGTTATAATCATCACAGATTTATTCACATACTGTAGTAGATATGTTACAATCACTCTGGAACTCATTTAGAATGTTCGGCCTCAGTACAAGTACTAACTATATTCAAATGCAAATAACTTTAAAATGAAAAAAGATAGCATATTGCTATGAGCATGAAAGTTGTGCAGCACAAAATGATCTACAAAATGAGTGGTATTTCATTTATAGATACCTTATAGATTTTTTGATAATTAGCAAAAACACAGCAGAAAATTCATATTTTTTTCATTTTGTCCGCAAACAAATGTAAATAACTTTAAAATGAAAAATGATAGCATGGTACTTTGAGCACTAAGTTTATTCGGCACAGAAATATCTACAAAATGAGTGGTGTTTCATTTATAGATACTTTTTTAGTTTGTTCAGAATTAGCGAAAAACATTTGTATGCACTGTTTCATCAAACAAACGCAAATAACATAAAAACAAAAAAAGATAGTATGGTACTTTGAGCACAAAAGTTGTTCAGCATAAAAATATCTACAAAATGAGATGTGCTTTGTTCCTAGAATCCTTTTAGATTTTCTATAATCAGCAAAAAATGGCAGAAAATTCAATTTTTATTCACTTTTTTGACTAACAAATGCTCCCTACAAAAGCAAAAACAAAAGAATTGCATAAATGGAATATGCAATGGAAAACTCGTGTAATAAATGATTTATCTGCACTCGAGCAGTTTGATCTCGGACACCACACTTGTGGCTTACGCCATTCGTGAGGTTACCCGAGGTCAAACTGCTCTTGTGCATATAAATCATTTATTACACTTGCTTCCATTGTATATCTCCTATATATAAATATATATATATATATATATATATATATATATATATATATATATATATATATATGTAGATAGATGTAGATATAGATGTAGATATAGATATAGATATAGATCTAGATATAGATATTATGGTGGCACGGTAGTGCTACCATGAATAGGAGTTGAGGAGCCATTTACATGTTAAACCTAAAATTTTGCACCTTAATAACTTTGCAACTGTTCAACGGATTTGCCTGAAATTTGGAATACGCAATCAAGAACCATACATCTTGGGATCTGCCAACTTTCGTACTGTTCAGATATACAGCTGTGGAGTTATTAAGCATGATCTGCGCACGTTTATGCTTTTTTGAATTCTTTGCTCGTCCCTACAAGTCACACGGTTTGCACGATCTGTCCGAAAACTTCAAGGAACGTGTGGCCAGGGTCCCCAATGTGCCTTTTGAAGATTTCATGAAAAAATATTAAATGGTTCAAAAGTTATTCAAAAAACAATTTCCCATTATAAGTCAATTGGAAAAGTTAACAAAAAGTTCAACACTTTCTCAAATGCAGTTTTTACTTTCGCAAATGGCCCTTTTACTTTCACAAATCCACAATTTTATTTTCAGTTGGTGATCAGAAAAATGCTTGGCATTTAAATTTGGGACCCTCTAACAACACAATTATTTTTGTGTTTACCTAGACAGACACTGAGGATGCTAGGCATGTCTTTATTTTGAGGTTAAACACCCTAGAAATATGTTTTTCAAGTTTCTGGAAAAAGTACTTCCACAAAGTAGTGTCACATTCACGAAAGTGTCACAGATTTTTGCAAAAGCTTTCGCAAATTGCAACACTACTTTTCCAGGCTATGGCAAAATGACAGCAATTCTTTGCCACCCTGCTGCAAAAGAACGGTTTGGTCATTTGGGCTGAAATTTGGAGGATACGAAGCCAACATGTCCCAGATGTGCCTTTTAGTATTTTGGTGAAAAAATATTACAGGGTGGCAAAGTTATGGCACTCCAAAGTTGATGCTTTTTCCCATAGGATAACATTACGGCATCTGCCGCATTACAAGAATCCTTTGCCACCCTGCTGCAAAATAACGGTTTGGTCTTTTGGGCTGAAATTTGGAGGGTAGAAAGCCAACATGCCACTGATGTACCTTTTAGAGGTTTGTTGAAAAAATATTACATGGCAGCACAGTGACAGCACTCCAAAGTTAATGCTTTTTCCCATTGGATAACATTACAATACCCGTTGCGCCTTTCAGGCCCCGTATCTTGGAAACGGTGCTAGATGCAGACTTTTCATCACAAAAAAGTGGCAAACTAACTAGAAAATTCATAATTCATATGAAATTTACATTTTTTTCTACGTCGTACGGTTCCTGAGATATAAGCAATTTAATATTCCAGGTCCTCATTTTCTGCTCCGAGGCCCATTGTTATGTATACATTCTTTGCTTTCATTGTGTTTTCCAATGCATTTTTTAGGGAAAAGAAGGGTGTGACCTTCGTTACTGTGCCAATTAGCGTTTCCAGTTGCGTTTCCGTTACTATTTGTGGCGCCATTACCGTCTACGCCACCGTGTGCATTATGGTTTGCATTTTCACTTGCATTTGCATTTCTGTGTTGTTTGGCATTATTGTTGCTGTTACCATTACCAGTTTCAATTGCAATTGTGGTACCATCCATGTGTGTTAAGGTTTGCATTTTCATACACGCTTGCATTTCTGTTTCATTTCTGTTTCCTTTGGTGCAATTTTTTGCTGTTACTGTTACCATTTGCATTTACAATTGCGGTACCATGACCGTGCACATAACAGTTTGCATTTCTGTACTCGCTTGCATTTGCATTTCTCTTTCCTTTGGCGTTATTGTTGCTGTTACCGTTACTATTTGCGTTAACAATTGCGGTTCCGTGACCATGCATGTTACGGGTTGCTTTTCCGTATGCCCCTCCATGCCAATTTCCTTTTCTGTTTCCTTTGGCATTATTCTTCATGTTAACGTTATCATTTGCATTTACTATTGCAGTACCGTGGCTGTGCGCATTACGGTTTGCGTTTACGTGTGCGCTCGCGTTTTCATTTCTGTTCCCTTTCACATTCTTTTTGCTGTGACACTTAACATTTCCATTTAAAATACTGCTGCCATCACTGTTCGCATTACCAGTTGTGTTTTCATATGCACTTCAATGTCTGTTTGCATCACTGTTAGCTTTGGCGTCACTTTGCGCTTGCATTTCTATTCACATTTCCTTTACCATTTACGTTTCTGTTACCATGTGTGCCACTGTTGGCACTTCTGTTTGTGTTGCTGTTCCTGTTACTATGTCACAAGACATCACGTGGTGGGAGCGTGGGGCCCTAAGGGCCCCGCACTCCTGCCGCTGCATTACTTTCACTATTTGTCATCATCATTCTCAAAAAGAAGGGAAATTAGAAGCAAAAATCTCCATTTAATGCATCAGTTAGGGTTGTTCCACAGCAACAAAACTGAGGAAATTCGGTGTTAGGGTTTAAAACCCCCCTTGGACCCCCAGCCTACCCCCCAACTGGCATTGGGGTGCAACAAATCCCCATTCATGAAGTATCAAAATTCCCATTTGCAAGCCCATCCCTGTTCATGAGATATGGCCATCTCGTCCTTATCTCACGAACAGGGATTTTGACAGCTCATGAATGAGGATCGGAAGTGAGTCACGAACTGGAATTTTCAAATAATAAAATGGCCTTTTTTTAATAAACTGATGGAAACCAAACACATGGTTTTGTAGAGGGCATCATCCTGAACAAAACCCATACATTTGTTTTTACAAAATGCAACTGTGGGGCAAGTAACAACATTTGTTTTGGACTAAAAGTGAAAAGATGGCGGCTCACGAACGGGGATTTTTTTCTCACAAACAGGGATTTAATGAATCCCCACTCATGAACTGTCAAAAATCCATATTTGCGAGCCAAAATCTTTGTTTGCAGCTGTGCATCTATCCAAAAGACTGCACTGAGCATGCGCAGAACCAGAATTTTCAAAATTGAATAACTTTGGACTGGAATAATATTTTTTCACCAATTCAGTGCTGGCTTGTTTCTTAGGGTATGCTCTTTCTACCCAGAAATTTTAAAGCTAAAATCCAAAATGGTGTGGGCACAGGGTGATGAGGAAAATTTAGAAAAATTGTCAAAAAAAAGCGAAAAATACACTTTTCCCTATGCACTGCGCAAAATCCATATATCTAATCAAAATGCAACTTGGTATGTCAAGAGAGCTACCCCACAGGACAGCATATACCAGATTTCATGCATATCTGTCAGACAGTTGCAAAGTTATTAATGTGCAAAATTTGGGGTTTAACATTAAGCTGCTTACTCAATCCTAACTATAGGGGCACGACCGTGCCCCTATAATATAATATACTGGCACAGTAGTGCCAATATAGTTAGCATGAAACCTAACTTCTATGTTAAATCTGAATGTTTTAATTCTAATAACTTTGGCATGCATATTGGCCATGGGTAGGTCTCCGGATGTGCCAAATGTTGTGTTAATCCAGGCTGAGGTTTCTGAGATACAGAGTGTTGAAAAAAAAAACAGAAAAATCTGTGTTTTTTGTAATTT
Organism: Neoceratodus forsteri; assembly: GCA_016271365.2. NCBI lineage: Eukaryota > Metazoa > Chordata > Ceratodontiformes > Ceratodontidae > Neoceratodus > Neoceratodus forsteri. Next base: position 226,680,966 of record CM028132.1, on the reverse strand, counting down.
CTTTGTCAACCTGGATCTCAGAAATGGTTTTAGGCAGTGGTCTGAAATGTTCAGGGTAGAAAGCCTTTACCTCACAGATGTGCCTTTTGAAGATTTGGAGAAAAAATATGAATCCTTTCTAAAGTTATTAAACTTTTAATTTCCTATTATTTCCTTTAGGAAAATGTACGTCAGGCATGAAAAATGTATTTTTCACAAATTTCTGTGGTTTGTTTTGCACATAATAGTTGTTTCGGAACATTTTTGGATATTTTGCACAAAAAAGTATTTTTTCGCACTTTCTTTGGCATGGAGGGTCACATTGAGCCATTTCTTTTGAAACATTCACTGTTTTTTACTTGTGCGGTCACACAGAGCCTTCTTTACTTTTACAGAGCTCTCTTGAGTCTGCCATTTTGTTTTCTCATTAGTGAGAGAGAAAACAAGTGAAAAATGTATGTACTATAAAATATAAACATCGGAATGTATCTAAACAGGACCTATTTAGCTACATTCTGGTGTTTTTTTTGTTATAAATTGTGCCCAGAAATACCTTTGTTAACCACCCGATTTCAGGTGGCAAGCAGAGCTAGAGGATCGCTTCTACCCCCATTCTCTGTATAAGAACACTGTTTTTCTTGTCTTCTGCAGCCGCAGCTGGAACTTGTGCTGCCTGCCACAGAGTCAAGCTTGAGCCTCTACTTTTGCCTGCTGTCTGCCCCCTTCCCAGCAGTGTGGGACACTGAGAGCCCACCTGCAATGTTCCTTATTAGCCCCCCTTGCAGTATGGGACACTGAGGACCCCACTCCCAGTGTCTCCAGTAATGTTTCCTGAACCCACCCCAAAGCACTGTGGGACACTGAGGAGCCCAATCCCAGTGCTCCAATCCCCCATCAAGTTCCCACTCCCAGCAGCATGTGACACTGGGGTGCCCACTCCCAGTGTCCCGAGAGTTTCATTACCGCTCCCCCTGCTTTCAGGGACACTTGGGAGCACACTCCCAGTGTTCACATGTATCACCTCCCTCCCCACAGTGTGGGACACTGGGAAGCCCACTCCCAGTGTCTCCAGATGGTTTTCTTTTTCACTTGCAAAGGAGACGACTATTCCACAATGTTTTTGTTTTAATTTTTTTCAGCTGTAAATAAGAAAACCATCCCTTGCCATCCCCTGCCTTCTCCATCCCCCAACCCACAGCCTCTCACTGAGGACCCGCCACCCCACACACTCCCCCTTACCCTATACTTTCTACTGGAGGTCCTGTGCTGTCATCTTCTGTGGACTGGGACACATTCACACTCTTCAAAGCTGAACTGTGAACTGAAGAATCAAGGTAAGTGCTGTACTATGGCTGTCAATGGTGTTGTGAAGTTATGTTGATATCAAAGACATTGTTTTGTATTTTTGCAGCAAATTTTCCAAATGGGCTTTTTGGTACCCCACCTCATGAACATTGGTATTGTAATTTGGTTACTTGGTCCAGAAAGGTGATTTCATGGTTGCTGCAAAATCACCTTTTGGGACTAAGTAACAAAATGATCCTGCCAGTGTTCATAAGATGAGGTCCAAAAAATTCTCATGTTGAAAATCTGGTGCAAAAATACAACAAAATTCTCCAAGTTGCGCACAATCATTGAACTTTTGCTATGCACATGGTGACTTTGGCAATTTTTAATATTTTCACTCCAAATTTTCAAAAATAATCATATTTTCACACCACCTCATGAACAGTACAGCTGTCATTTTTCACATCCTGCTCAAAAGGTGTTTTTGCACCCTTGGCATGGAATGGCATGGTCACTACATGAAATCACCTTTTGGGGTGAAGTAACAAAATGACAGTACCAGTGTTCATAAGGTTGGGTCCCAAAAAGCCATGTTGAAAATTTGGGTCAGAATTTCAAAAAATGGCTATGTTATGGTCATTCATTGCAATCTCACTCAAACACTTGTAATGTTGGAAATTTCCAATATTTTCACTTCATGTTTTCAACATAGTCCTCTTAGTACCCCATGGTATGTATGCGATAGCTGTCATTTTTCAAATCCTGGCCAAAATGTGGTTTCACACCTGTGGCATAGAATGGCATTGTGGTTGCTCAGAATTATGTTTTGGAAGGGATTTTAAAATGTTCTTTACTGGGAACATGTGGTGAGGTGATAAGAAGGTTGAGTTGAATATTTGTCATGAAAATTATTTAAGATGGCACAGGTATGACTATTTGTTGCAATTTCACTATGCCTGTTTGTACCTTTCTTTGTGGATGCATAAGGGCCAGAGATCCCTGTATTTCCACAGCTAGATACATATAAGCATCTGTGGAGGGATTGTAGTGCAGGGTCCAAAGGACCCTGAGGTCCCACCCCTAAAGATGTTATAGTGCAGGGTCTGTGGGGTACTGTGCTGCTGCTTGTGATACTGAGGGAGTGGAGCATCTGAAGGAACCTGTGCTCTCACCCCTAAAGACACTGTAGTGTAAGGTCTGTGGCCCACTGTGCTGGTGCCTCAGATACTGTGGCAGTGCAGGGTCCTAAGGACCCTGCACTCCCACCCCTAAAGTCTTTGAAGCTCAGGGTCTGTGGGTCACTGTGCTGGTCTCATCCCTAAAGACACTTCCACAGCTAGATAAATATGTGCATCTGTGGAGGGATGGGAATGCAAGGTTCGAAGGACCCTGCACTCCCACAGTAAAATAAAGATTCTATTATATTATTTCAAAAAGTAAGGAAATTCACTGCAAAAAACTTTGTTAATGCATCAGTTAGGGTGAGTACTATAGTGACAAAAGGAGGGAAATGAGGCAGTAGTGTTTCCAACCTTAATGCCCCACCCCCACCTTGCAGAGACTGACAGGCATTGGGATTATGCCTTAAGGGTCGTCAGCCATAATGCTCATGCCACTCCATCCCCACCCTGCAGACACTCACTGGCATCGGGGTGTGCCTAGGGGTCTTCAGCCCTAACACTCACCCCATTACATAAGGACATAAGCTGAGATGGGTACAATATACAGTAGGAGAATAGGGTTAGCATTAGGGTTGAAGACCCCAAGGCACACCCCAACAGCTGTCAGTGTCTACAGGCTGGTGGTGGAATGGTGTGAGCCTTGTGACTGATGACCCTAAGGAACACTCCCAACACCTGTCTGTCTCTGCAGGGTGGGGGTGGGGTGTTAGGGTTGGAAACCCTAGTGCCTCATTTCTCTGCATTTGTCACTGTAGTACTCACCCTAACTGATGCATTAATGATGTTTTTTTGCAATGAATCTCTCTCTCTCTCTCTCTCTCTCTCTCTCTATATATATATATGTATAGTATAGTGGCATGGTAGTGTCACTATAGTTAGGGTTGAGTACCCCATTTAAGGTTAAATCTGAAATTTGGCAGCTTAATAACTTTGCCACTGTATGACAGATTTGCCTAAAATTTGGAACACCCAGTCTGACATCATAAATCTCCAGTCCTGCCTAGTTTCGTTATGGTCAAATGAACGGTTGCAGAGCTACAGAGCTCTGAAAAATTCACAAATCACACATTTTTATGCATTCTTTGCGTGCACCTACAGGTCACATGGTTTGCCCAACCAGTCCAAAGCCTTCAGAGAACATGTGCCTTTCGAAGATTTTGTGGAAAAATATTAAACGGTTCAAAAGTTATTCAAAAAACAAGTTTCCCATTATAGTCAATGGGAAAAGTTAACAAAATATGCCAAAGTGTCCAAATGAACTTTTTACTTTCTCAAATGACCCTTGTAGTGTTGCAAATCGGCCATCTTGTTTTCAGTTGATGGTCACAGAAATGCTTGCCATTTAAATTTGGGACTCTCTACGAACACAATTCTTGTTGTGTTCACCTAGTCGTGCGGGTAAAATACTCCAGATATATGTTTTCTTAATTTTTGTAAAAAGTAGTGTCACAAAGTACTTTCGCATATGTGACACTTTCGTGATTTCATTTACGAAAGTGTCATGATTTGTGAAAGTACTTTGTGACCTTACTCCCATAACAATAGGAAATCTTTGCCACCCTGCTGCAAAAGAACGGTTTGGTCTTTTGGGCTGCAAATTGGAAGGATGAAAGCCAAAATCCCACAGATGTTCCCTTTGGTGGTTTGGTAACAAAATATTAGAGGTCTGCAAAGTTACAGCACTCTGAAGGTTACAGTTTTTCCCGTAGACTAACATTACGGCATCCGCTGTTCATCTCGGACCCGTATCTCAAAAACGCTTCAGGTTATGGACTTTTCATTGAAAGAATGTTTAGTTCCCATTAGGGGGCTAAGTACCAAACTAGCCTAGAAAGTCATAAATAATATGAGATTTAGAAGTTTTTTCTACAGCATATGGTTACTGAGATATAAGCAATTTAACATTTCAAGTGATCATTTTCTGCTTTGAGAGCCATTATTATGCATACATTCTTTCTATTCACTGTGTTTCTGAATGCACCTTTTTGGGAAACAAAAGGGTGTGCATTTGCATTACTGTTACCATTAGGGTTTCTGCTTGCATTTCTGTAACTGTTTGAGTTAGCAATTCCATTTACATCAGCATGTACGTTACCCTTTGCGTTTGCATTTGCGTTATTGTTACACTTTGCATTTCCGTTGCTGTTTTTGTTTGCGTTTACTTTTGCATCTGTGTGTGCATTACCATCTGCATTTGCATACACACTTCTGTTTCCATTTGCATTTGAGTTTTCTTTGACATCATTGGTGTTACCTAAGCATTTGCATTACCAATTTTGTCACCATGACTGTGTGCATTACCATTTGCATTTGTGCACGCGCTTGCATTTGTGTCACTGTTTCCTTTTGCATCATCGTTAGTGTTGCCGTAGTCGTTTGCATTTCCAATTGCGTTACCATTACCGTTTGCTTATTCATTACCATTTACATTTCCGTTGGGCTTAGCATTTGCGTTTTCGGTAGTGTTTCCATTGTTGAGTGTGTTACTGTTTCCCTCTGCATCGCCATTGCTGTTATTGTTTCATTTCTGTTTGTATTAGTGTTTGCATTTTCATTACCATTTTCGTTACCATTTGCATTTCTGTTGCCCTTAGCATTTGCGTTAGTGTTTTCATTACCATTTTTGTTTCTGTTGCAGTTACCATTTGCCTTACCATTTCTGTTTTCATTTACATTTGCGTCACAATGTGCGTTACCATTTGCACTTGCATTTACATTACAGTTAGCATTACTATTTTCTTTTACCTCACTGTTTCCATCACCATTTGCGTTAACGTTACTATTTGTGTTTTTGCGTTTGCGTAGTGCAGTGCAAAACATTGTTTTTGCTTATTTTCTGCAGTACCTTTCAGACGCAGAGTGTAGCCAGTGTGTGGTTAATCAGCCTCAAATTTGTCACATGGAAAGACCGCTGTTCAAGGAACATGCCAATTTTTATTTGGTGAAAAAATTATGTTCCAATCCAGAGTTATTGCCATTTGAAGTTGCTCCGCTTCCGAGTTACTGATTTTTCAGCCACCAGGTTTGCCATTTTAGTGCATTTTTGGCTGCGATTTCTGCCATTTTGTGGTGGAAGACTTCTTAGAGGTGCAGAAATGTAAATATTGAATATCTCTGGAACTGTCTGGTCTTTTCACATGAAATTTGGAGGGTGTTGAGTGGATGTCCTGGGGATGTGAATGATGCTGTTTACATGTTGGAAAAATAATTTGCTATGGAGATATTGCATGACGCAGATAATGTTTTGCTCATAGCATTCTACATGGTGTTACTGGCTTGAAATTTATAGCTTAGGTAGCCCTAGTGGTATGGAGGTGCCTTGCAGTGGTTTGCTGTGTAAAACATTAGCAGGTGTGGAATTGTGCCACTCTGATGAATGAAAATTTGGTTCATTGCACTTCAATAACTTCTGAACTGTGTGTCCATTTTGCCTGGCACTTGGAAAGTACAAAGATGTGTAATACATCTTTGACTGTAACAGTTTTCGGATTGCTGGCTCTTACGGTTGCTGAATTGTGCATGTTACATTGTTTGCTTGTGGTGTTGTGTGACCGTTGAAAGGATGTACGCACAATTCTGGACACACAGTGTGCTATGGTACATGGTTTCTTTTAACAATTTTTGCTTCCGTCGGATATATGGTTCTTGTGTAGCGAGGTGGCAAAAATGTTACTTGTGACACTCCTGTGCAATTTCAGAGTGCAGCCAGCGTGTGGTTGATTGATCTGGAACTTGCCATGTAGAAAGACCTCTGTTTAAGGAACATTCCAGTTTTTGGTTGCTGAAAAAATGTTGTTCCATTCCAGGAGTATCGCCATTTGAAGTTGCCCCCCCCACAGTTACAGATTTTTCAGCCACCAGGTACACCATTTTAGCCCATTTTGGGCCACAATTTCTGCCACTTTGTGGTGTAAGACTTCTTAAAGGTGCAGAAATGTAAAAAATGAATATCTCTGGAATGGGTTGGTCTTTTCACATGAAATTTGAAGAGTGTTGAGTGGATGTCCTGGGGATGTGAATAATGTTGTTTACATGTTGGAAAAAGTATTCACTGCTGAGATACTGTGTGATGCAGTTAACATTTTGTGCATAGCATTCCGCATGGTGCTACTGGCTTGAAATTTATAGCGTAGGTAGCCCTAGTGGTACAGAGGTGCCTTGCAGTGGTTTGGTGTGTAAAATATTAACAGGTGCGGAATTATACCACTCTGATGAATGAACATTTGATTCGTTATGCTTCATTAACTTCTGAACCATGTGCCCAATTTGTCTGGCATTTGGAATGTACAAAGATTTAAAATACATCTTTGACTGTGACAATGTTTGCATCGCTGGCACTTATGGTTGCTGAATTGTGCATGTTAAAATTTTTGCTCAAGGTGCTGCGCAACCGCTGAATGGATGTACGCACAATTCTGGACACACGGTGTGCTATGGTACATGTCTTCTTTTAACAATTTTTTGGTTCCGTCGGATAGACAGTATGGTTCTTGTGTAGTGTAGTGAAGTGGCAAAAATGTTATTTCCAGCACGCCTGTGCAGTTTTCCTGGCATGATGCTGCACAACTGTTGATATATTCAGATAGAATTTGTTATACGTATTATGGTATGGTATGTCTTCATTTATCAATTTTCATTTCAGTCGGTTATACAGTTTTTGCGCAGCAAAGTAACAAAGATTCATATGGTTGGGACCTGTGCTCCAACCACCACATTCATTCACTATTTATAGTGCACATTCTCAAAAAGAAGGAAACTCTGTTTAATGCATCAGTTAGGGTTCCACAGCAACAAAAGCAAGGAAATTCAGTGTTATGGTTACCTCCCTTGCACTCTATGCCCACCCCGCCTCCACCAACATGCATCAGGGTGTGCATTGCATATATATATATATATATATTATAGTGGCACGGTCGCGCCACTATAGTTAGGGTTCAGCGGTCATTTACGTACTAAAGTCAAAAGTTTGGGCATTAATAACTTTGGACCCATTCAACGGATTTGCCTGAAATTTGGAATGTGGGGTGGGGCATGGTAGATCTCTTGACTTGCCAAATTACATTTCAGTTGGACTTATGGTCTTTGTGTACGAAAATGCTGAAAAATGCAAAGTTATCCATTTTTGGAGGAAGCTTTTGGGATTTTGGACGTGGCCCTGCAAGGCCATTGTGTAGCATGTCACTCTGTGAGATGGCTCATTTGCAAGAGCTTTGGTGGCCAAATATGCTGCTTTTTGTTTGGTGAAAAAATATTAAGGCATTCAAAATTTATGCCACTTTTAAGTTCCTCTTATAAGTCAATGGGAAATGTATATGTATGTTTTGTGAACAAACAATGGGGTTCTGGCCATCTGGTCCTGCCTGGCGATCAAAGAATTTGCAACCTCACGGTTCAAGAATCTTTGTCCCCTAGGATTTTAAAAATTCTTTGATCGCGAGGTCTGCCATCTTGTTTTGAATTTTCCAATTGGAAAAACACAAATATCTCGGCTCAGTGGTCACTTCTAAAGTAAAATTTGGATGGGTTTTACTCAGAGGACTCCGATCTATCAAGCCATGCCTTTGGTTTTATCCAAATTGGTCTAAAAATAGAGTTCTGAGGTTTACAAATCTTAATTCATGGCTCGCTAACGATCTTTGATTGCGAGCCTGCAAATTCTTTGATCACATGATTCTTTGATTGCGATTGTGCACCACGAGTGAGGGACGAGATGACAAGATCTTAAAATTGATTGTTACAGCCCTGGGGTACCCTAGACAGTTAAATGATGGTAGATTTTGCTCAGAGGGCATCATTGTGCCCCATCTCAATAAGAAATATGTTTTCTATATCCCTGGTAGTCTAGGGCCCCCAGTCATGATAACATAGATAATGATGTCTCAATCCCTGGTAGTCTAGTGCCCCCCATGCGTGTTCATTATAATTTTTTTTATCCCCGAGTCAATGCCCCCAATGTATTTGATTAATATTTATTGTTTATATCCCTGGTAGTCTAGTGCCCCGATCTGTATTTAATTATTATTATTTATTGTTTGTAGTTCAGTGGCCTCCCATCGCAATAAAATAGATAAGCACCATAGCTTAGGACTGCGGACTCAGTTGTTGTACTCACTCGCATTTTCCTGTGGTGATTGCATAGCTCATTTTTTCTGATGTTAGCGTCGCCTGTGGTTGATGAATTTAATTCAAACAGGCACCTGAACAATTTCCGACAGCCCCTTGAATTAGTGCTCATAATACAGACAGTGGGCAGCTGGCCATGGAGGTGAAAGGTGGGCTGTGCAAGTCGCTGGTTGGGGAAGGTGGGGGTGCTGTGGACTGGCATGGCTGGGTGAAGGCCACTAGACTACCAGGAAATTCCACATCATTATGTGCCAATTTTGATGGGGCCGGGACTACCAGGAATATGAATGAGTATGATCATTTAATAGAGATGGGGGCCATTAGACTACCTGGGATATAGCTAATCAATCTCATCAAATACATTGGGGGCCACTAGACTACCAGGCTAGAAACATTCAAGATCAAGTATATGTATCTTATTATGATGAGGGGGTGCTAGGATCACCAGGGATACGAATAAGCATAATAATTTAATACAAATTGGGGGGGCCACTAGACTACCAGGGATATAAAAAAACACTATTTATGTAATATACATGGGGGGCCACTAGACTACCAGGGAATTACAGATAGTTATCTATTTAATCATGATGGGGGGGCTGCTAGACTACCAGGGATATTGAAAACACTATTTGTTGTATCCAGATGGGACAGAACGAAGCCCCCTGAACAAAATGCACCCTCATTTAACTTTGTAGGGCACCCCTGGGCTTGCAGAGATATTGTGTGGTGCAGTTTACATTTTGTGGACAGCGTTTTCTATTGCTCTACTAGATTAATATTTGTTTGGTGGCTGGCCTTGCTGTTGTCAATGTATTTTTTAGTCATTGGGTATGTAATGTGGCCCAACACTTACAAGTTGGTGGGAGCCCACCAACTTTCGCAACTTTGTATTTTTCTATTCTTTCTTAAAAAGTAAGGTAATTCTATGCAAAATAACTTGTTAATGCATGTTAGGTTCTCTACAGAAAAAGTGAGGAAATTTGATTTTAGAGTTCCCACCCCTTGCACCTGACCCCCAGCCTGCCCACATCAACAGGTATCTGGGTGTGCACTGGGGTTGTCGGTCCTAACTCTTACCCCATTCTCCTGCACTGCACCACCTCAGCTTGTTTACACATGGGATGGGGTGACAGTTAGGGTCGATGACCCTAACGCACACCCTGATGCCTGTTGGTGGGGGCAGGCTGGGGTGGGATGCAAGGGGTGGGAACCCTAAAATCAAATGTCCTCACTTTTTTCACTGTAGAAGGACCCTAACTGATGAATTAATAATGTTTTTTGCATAGAATTACATATATATAAATATATATATATATATAATCTATCTATCTATCTGTCTATCTATCTATCTATTATCTATCTATCTATCTATCTATCTATATCTATCTATCTATCTATCTATCTATCTAATAGGGGTGTGGTCGCACCCCTATAGTTAGGATTCTTCCTCCACTACTGTGTTAAGCTCAAAATTTGCATTTTAATAACTTCATAGTCATTCAAGTGATTCACATAAAATTGTGCATGCACCATCAAGAACCAAAGATCTCTTGATGTAGTAAGTTTAGTTCTGGTTGGATGTGTGAGTACGGAGATACAGAGTGTAAAACAATGTGACAATTACCTTTTTTTGTTATTTCTTTGTCACACTGCTGAGCAAAAATGGATTGGGATTTTTATCTGAAATATTTATTGTAGAAAGGTCGTGGGTCACAGATGTGCCTTTTGAAGATTTGGTGAAAAAATATTAATCTGCTTCAAAGTTATTACATTTTAAAGGTTCCCATAATTTTCAATGGGAATTTCACTCTCTAGTTAGATGTCCCACTCGAAAAAGGATCCTTTGTCACAAATGAGTAATCCTTTCTCACAAATGAGTTATCCTATGCCACGAATCAGAAATCTATTTTTGTGATGCTGCCATTTTGTTTTACAGTTAAAGAAGGAATTAAAATCAAATAACTCAAAACAGTTATGTAGAAACCAACACATGTATAACACATGAGGAAAGGAGGGAGAGGGAGGACATGATAGAAACTTTCAAGTACCTCAAGGGAATCAACAAAGTCCAAGAGGGTAGCATCTTTCAAAAAAAGAGGTGTGCAAGAACAAGGGGGGCACAATTTGAAGATAGAGGGGGAGCGGCTCAGAGGTAATTTAAGGAAGTATTTTTTCACAGAGAGGGTTGTGGATGCATGGAATGGCCTTCCGGAGGAGGTTGTGGAGTCAAAAACAGTGGTGGAATTCAAGTATGCATGGGACAACCATAAGGCAATTCAAGGGGTTGGGGGTAGGAAGAAGTAGGCTGCTGGTTAACTAGGATCTGCACCTTATCCAGTAGGCAGGGAAATGGGCAGACTGGGTGGGCCAAGCAGTCCTTATCTGCTGTCAAATTCAATGTTTCTATGTTTCTATGTAGCTTGCTTATTGGGACACCCTCAGCTGGATTCTGCATTGTATGTTGAAGAAATGCCCTTGATTTTTTTTTTTAACCAAGATTATAAATCTTTTTTCATGACTCATGATATGAAAAAAGATTTTTTTTATTATCATGAGTAATGAAAAAGGGTCCTTTTTCATGATGGGAAATCATTTTACTGGTCTCTAGTGCAACCCCCACCCTCTGATTTCCATATATACATATTTTATATATTTTCATTGGTGTCCAGTGGTACCCCCCACCATCCACTTGTGCCCTAGTTCACATTAATCAACAACAAATAGCCCTGATGTCCAGTAGCACCCCACCACCCTCCATGTTCCATATATTTTTGTTTTATATTTTCCTTGGTGTCCAGGGGTAGTGTCCACCCTCTCAAATCCCTCTTATCCTGTAAATAAAAAAAATGATGCCTCAATATCTTGTATTTTTATTTAACCTGTAAAAAAGAAAACTTCCACCGGTGATCACACCTGCACACCCACCTGATCTCCCACTGTGCAACCACCACCCCACACTCCCCAGACTTCCCCACACACCTTCACTCAACTGAACTGATCCCACTGTGAAGATCCTTTCTCCGATCGAAGACACCTTTTGCTGCTGGAACTGGCAACTGCTGTATGAGAAATACGGTAAATGTGGTTCAATGTATTTCAATGGGATTTCTGCCTGCACTTACCTCACTTGTCAGACAGAAGCTGACACTTCCATTACCAAGATGTGCCTTCTATTGGAGTGTGGATCTTCACAGTGGGACCACTTCAGCTGAGTGACGGTGTGCGGGAAGGTGTGGGGTGGGGGGTGCACAGTGGGAGGTTGGATAGGGTTGTGGGTGTGATCATTAGTGGACATTTTTTTACATGTTGAAAAACATTTCAAGGCATTGAGGGTCCATTTCTGTATGTACAGGATACAAAACAGTTACAGGTGCAATTTATGAGATGGTGCCTGCATGAAACCCCATCAAACCAGCACATCTAAATCATAAGAAAAGACAAGGTAGTGGGTGGTGGAAAAAACAGATATTATTAGCTCACTATGTATGACATATCACTTGCCCATCTCATATCTTGCAGTACAATAAGAATTAACGATCACAGAACAGGTATAACAGGCAGGGAAAGAATAATAATCCAACCTGGCTCAAATTTATATTTACTGTAGCACAATAAACAGTGATCGCTATTTAATATGTAACCTAAATAATGTATGCAACTATATAATAGTTTGCATATGCAGCCCATGATGCTTTGCATTGTGTGGGCATGTGTGATTTTATATTTTCTTGAAACTTGGCTTCCCAGCCAAATGCCCTTTGGGGTAACCCTTGCCTCAGTGTTTGCACACAGAGGTTCTTTGTTTTTTAAATATTTTTTTATTTTAATGGATTCACCACAACATAACCCAGACAGACCATCTTAGGATAGCTGGTTCATTCCACTGGGGTGTCAAACAGACGAGGCATACTGATGAGTCCTGGTAGGACGAAACACATGTCTATGTCATCTGTTAGCACCCTTTGCAAACATGTGTGAGAGGCCTTTTCGGCACCATGCAATTCTGCTTAAAGTTGAACCAGCATAACATTCTGTGGTGATTTGCATATGCAGCCCATGATGCTTTGCATTGTCTGGGCATGTGTGATTTTGTATTTTATATAAAACAATATGTATTAGCGAACTACAAAATCATGTAAAAGGCAGGGTATGAATGATTATCTAACCTCATCCCATATAATATAAAAGCAGGGCATTATTATCCAGCCTAATCCCATATTTATATGAACAGAACCTCAATAAAGAATGATAGCTATTTAATATATACAACTATACAATGCAACATGTATTAATGGTCATCACAGTAATGTCAAACGCAGGGTGTGAATGATTATTCAACCCCATCCCATTTTTTTTTTAAATTTACCATACCCCAATAAGTGACAATCACTGTTAATGAAGTGCCTGAAACTAAACCAGGATGCATTGTTAAACCACTACATTAAGGAATTACTAGATACCCATATATATTCACAAGGGTTACAAAATAATATGTATGTAATCGGTAATCACTGGGGAGGAACAGGGTCTGCTGCCAGACAGTGGTATCAGGGACACAGCCAGGGGGATCCAGAGAATGTGCATCCAGGAGTTTGTTACTGACAGGATCAGTAAGGACCATTCAGACATTGGACCCAGCAAGACCCAGGCCCTGACAGTTTACATCCCAGGGTGCTGAGAGAGCTAGTGGAGGAGTTAGCAGTCCCTCTTATGCACCTATTCAATAGGTCACTTAAGACAGAGATTGTATCAAGCATCTGGAGGGTGGCTCACATGGCACACTCTATAAGACTGGAGATAAGGAGAAGACAGGTAATTATAGGCCAGTCAGCCTCACATCAATAGTGGGCAAGCTGATGGAGACCCTAATTAAACAAGATCTGGTTGAATACCTCAACGTAAATCACCTTCAAAACAATAAACAACACGGATTTGTGCCAGGCAGGTCATATCAAACAAACCTTATTACTTTCTTCTACCACATGACCAGGGTGTTGGATAGGGGCCATGCAGTGGACCTGCCTTGCTTTGACTTCAGTAAGGCATTTGACACAGTCCCAAACAGGTGCCTCTTAAAAAAGTTGGAGGACTTAGGAGCAGCAGAGCAAATATTCATGTGGGTGGGTGAAAGTGGCTGGAAGACAGGAGACAAAGGGTAGTAGTGAATGGGGTAAGATCTACTGAAAGACTTGTCACTAGTGGGGTGCCTTAGGGGTCATTCCTAGGGCCAATCCTTTTCAACATATTCATTAGTGACATAGGTGAGAGTATCAAGGGCAAAAGAGCCCTGTTTGCAGACAACACACAACTTAGCAGTAGAGTGGACAGCATAGAGGGAATCAGAGAGCTACAGGAGGATCTTAAAACATTGGAAAGGTGTACACAAATATGGCAGTTAAAATTCAATACTAAGAAGTGCAAGGTGATGCACCTGGATAGAGCTAACCCTAAGACAGAATACTGGCTAAATGGGATCAAACATAGCTCCTGGGCTGAGGAACGGGATCTGGGGGTCACCATTAGGGATAACCCTCAAACAGCAAAGTCAGTGTAATAAGGCTTACAGCAAGGCTACCAGGATACTGGGATGTAGTGGAAAGGGTATAGATTGCAGGGACAGAGAGGTGATGCTGCCCCTCTACCAGTCCTTGGGGAGGCCTCATCTGTAGTACTGTGTCCAGTTTTGGAGGCCACACCTTAGAAAGGAAATTGATAGGTTGAACATGGTCCAGAGAAGGGCAACAAAAATGACACATGGCCTTCAGGAGTCAAGTATCAGGAAAGGTTAGAGGCTTTGAACATGTACTCATTGGAAACCAGGAGGGAAAGGGGGAATATGGTCAAAACCTTTAAGCTCCTTAGAGGCATGAACAAAGTGCCACACTCAGTGCTTTTTGCCTGTAACACCAGTTCTACAACATAAGGGCACAAGTGGAAATTGAAAGGTGGGAAATTCAGGAGGAACATCAGAAAACATTACTTCTCTGAGAGGGTGGAGAAGCTGTGGAATAGACTGCCAACCGAAGTGGTGGCTATAAATTCAGTCTCTAGTTTTAAACACATGTGGGACAAGACTTGGCCACAATACCTGTGGGCACTATATCTGTGGACATGCTCGATGAAGCTGGCCACAGCCCCCCTGAATCAGGAATCAGGTCACGTGAACCCCATCTCATGCTAATCGAGGAATGGAGCCTTTCAGAAGAATGTGACTCTATTCTCCTTTTCCCTTTGTACCATCATCTTTTGAGAGTCCCAAGCCATCACAGGAGGACCTCATCCAACCCCCCAAAAGCTGCTCAATCCATTTTGTGCTCAGTCAACATCTGTTGTATAGAGTCTATAAAAACATGTCTCAGCCAGCGTTGGTTAAATGAATGCTGTCTCTGGCATATAAACCAAACGTGGCCATGATAATATTATCGTGTCGAATTACGGTGCCCCTTATGAAATTCATAAAGGCCCACATCTCTGTGTTAATGCAGATATGTACTCTGTCCATGGCCTGGTAGTCCTTGATGTATCTCCATTGACACCTTTGGATGATGTGGGAACAAAACAGCTTTGGGCTAAATGGGCCTAAATGGATTACATGTCCTCTTACATCTCAAGCAAGAGATCAATCATCTTTTATTAACCCAGGTTGTTGCTGCCTAGATGCACTACGATCACATCTGGTGCCTTGCCCCCTTGTGCTGCTGCCTACAAGCTGGGAAGGAGGCCTTCCCATCATATCCCTCGCTGTACCAGTCACCAAAACTGCACCTTGTTATGAGAAATTGACAGTTTCCCCTCCAGCTCAGCAGCTTGCTCTCTCTGCTGATCAATGGATGTAGGAATGACCACACATCCAAACCAGCATGGATCCATTGGGATACCTCCAAAGAAAAAAAAGAGAGAGAAAGAATGTTACAACAAATAGGGCCTCACATATCACAGAAAGGCCTGAGACTTCCACCTTCACAAGGCCTGTATCTCTTCATCTGAACATCCCTGGACCTTAGCAGATGAAGCAGCCTCAATCCAAAAAGAATGGGTATTGAATTCCAATGTCTGTAGGCCAACTCCCTAGATTGCTTTTTTGAGTACATGGCAGAACTGATAAGCTCTCATTGGGGACCTATCAGCATGGCACAAAAACGCCATGCCCTCCGTGGGGTGCCAAGCCATTTAATCTGATACCAGGGTAGCCATGGCCCATCTGTTCAGATGGGGGGCCTTCATGCCTCACCACTGCCCCACTCCCTCTGATCTATTAAGCTTTTCTGGAAATTTGCCTATACCTTACCAGATGTGACCATCCTTGTCACTGAGGGGGTAGATGCCTACAGTTCCAGTTTCGTTGAACCAATTCTGAGACCCAAAATGCCCCACAAAAGGCCAGCAAAAATGCAGTATTAAACACCTGTACCTGAAAATAGTAATGGCAGAACTTTTCCAATACCTCCCAACCCCCCTTGAGTCTATCAGGACAGAGTGGCTTTCTTTGATCAACTGGTCTGGAAGCTCCCCTATTCCAGCCTTCTGTCAGTTTGCACACTTTAAAGATTCTGGTAAAATCTTCAAACTCCAAGACCTGGAAAACCAGGAGAACCTGGATAGATGTTGTCCTACCACCCCTAGGCACAACCCCCTCTTGATAGTATCCATAATGTAACTACACAGGTGGTCAACTTGGACTGGTCAGCTATTCTGTAAACACAACTTAAAGCTGACTGTGGAAATGTTCCGCTTCCCATTTATAGGTTGCCCATGTCCAGGGTGTGATGGCTTTTTGCTCATCCATTCCCATGCTTCACTGTCACCACCTCCTATAGGAAGACTGGCACCAGTTGTACCTTCAGGTCTACTTCAGGCACCAGTTTCCTGAAGTGCTGCCACTATGAATGAGACAAAGTATCAGCAATACTATTCTCCACTGCAGAAGCATATGGCCTTGAACTGGATAGAAACATAGAAATATTGAATTTGATGGCAGATAAGGATGGTGTGGCCCACTTAGCCTGCCCATTTTCCTCCTAATGGATAAGCTGCAGATCCTAGTAAACCAACAGCCTACTTCCTCCTACCCCCCCACTAGAATTACCTGGTGTCTGTCCCATGCATTCTTGAATTCCCCCACTGTTTTTTGACCCCACGGCCTCCTCAGGAAGGCCATTCCATGCATCTACAACCCTCTCAGTGAAAAAATACTTCCTCACGTTACATCTGAGCTGTTCTCCTCTATCTTCAAATAGTGCCTCCTTGTTCTTGCACATCTTTTTTTTCTGAAAGGTGCTACACTCTTGGTACTTGAAAGTTTCTATCATGTCCCCCCTCTCCCTCCTTTCTTCGAGAGTATACATATTAAGCTCCTTTAGTCTCTCTTTGTATGACTTCTGGTGCAGACCCTGCACTATTTTAGTTGCCCTCCTCCAGACAGCCTCCGTCCTGTCTATGTCCTTGTGGAGATGGGGGTCTCCAGAACTTCACACAATACTCCAGATGGGGTCTCACCAACTGTCTGTACAGAGGGATAACAACTTCCTGTTTTCTACTGGTGATGCCTCTCCCTATGAATCCCAGTATCCCCCCAGCCCACCTAACTGCCTTCTCACATTGCTTGCCCACCTTTAGGTCATCAGATATGACTACTGCCAGGTCCCTTTCCATTTTTGTTGTTGTTAGTATCCCCACCCCCCATTGTGTACTCTTCCCCTGGGTTATTGTTTCCCAGGTGCATTACTTTGAGCTTCTTTGCATTGAATCTAAGCTGCCATACATTTGACCATTCCTCCAACCTTGCTAAGTCCCTACTCGTTCTTTCCACCTCACCTTGTGTATCAACCCTGTTGCAGACCTCTGTGTCGTCTGCAAAGAGACATACTTTTCCTTCCAGTCCCTCTGCAATGTCACTTATAAAGACATTAAAGAGGACCGATCCCAGTACTAAACCCTGTGGTACCCAGCTAGTAACCCCCCTTTCTTCAGAGTGGACTCCGTTTACTATTACCCTCTGTGTCCTGTTGTCTAGCCAGTTTTTCACCCAGGCTACCACCTTGGGACCCACTCCAAGGCTGGCTAAGTTGTTTATTAATCTTTTGTGTGGAACTGTGTCGAATGCCTAGCTAAAGTCTAGGTAGGCCACGTTCATAGCCCCTCCCTGGTCTACTATTTTGGTCACTCAGTCAAAGAAATCTATTATATTCATCTGACATGACCTTCCCTCTGTGAATCCATGCTGCCTTGGGTCCTGTGCCTGGCTGGCCTCTAGGTACTCAACAATTCTTTCCTTCAGAAGTGATTCTATCATTTTCCCTACCACTGACGTCAAACTAAGAGGTCTCTAGTTTCCAGCTTCTGCCTTGCTTCCACTTTTGTGAAGTGGAATCACATCCACCCTCCTCCAGCCCTCCGGTACCATGCCATCATCTTATGATTTGTTAAAAAGGGTACTCAGTGGTGTCACAAGTTCTCCCCTTAGTTCTTTTAAAATTCTGGGGTGAATCCCATCAGGCCCCATTGCTTTGTCCATCATCAGTTTTAAGAGTTCTTTCAGAACCCTTTCTTCTGTGAAGGGACTGGTCTCGACCCCCCTATCCAGAGTGTTTCTATTGTTTGGTTATTGTGTGGTTACCTCCCCGTCCTCTTCTTTTGTGAATACCGAGTAGAAGTATATATTCAGTATCCCTGCTTTTTCACTGTCATCCTCTGCCCACATTCCCTCCCCTTTATTAAGCCTCAGTATCCCTCCCTTTGTCTTTCTTCACTCCGTAAGGTAACTGCCAACCTGAGCACTGAAACACAGGCGTGGTATTGGGGGGGCAAGGCAGCAACAGTGCATATCAAAAGTGTGACAACACAGCACGGCCGAACAACAGCTCAAGGGCACTGCGCACCACAGGCCAGTATGGGCGAATGCACATGCAGAGAGACAGCGCACGGTAGCTCTGAGAGAGTCAACAGGCAGAGGGGCGAGCACCTGCAGGATGCCGTGGCCACACAGCGGGTTGTAGACACACAGGAGATTCAGCACAGGAGTGGCATGGCCCATGCACCACAGCAGTGCAATGTGACAGATGGTGAGCAGGCACCCAAGGCCCCCCCCCCCACAGTAACAGACTACAACACCACACACCAGGAAGACAGAAACTCACTGAAGTAGGGCACAGAACATGCAAGGGCACCAGGATACAGGCACTGGACAGGGGGTTGGGGTCGACAGATGCATGCCTGATACAGATGCCAGACAGGAAGGGGCAGCAACAGCCCTCAGTGAGTGGAGGCAGGGGACCACATACATAAGGTGGTACAGGCACAGTGCAAGCAGGAACGCCATCTGAACCAGAGGATGTCCATCCAATACATACAGAGCCAACAAAACAAACCATTGGTCATGCACAATGGATATATCTATCGCAGGGACAAGGCTGGCCCTGAAAAAGTATACTGGCATTGCACTGAGGTATGCAGGTATAGCTGCCTCGCCCACCTGCACACAGTTGATGACACTGTGGTGGCCACCATACAGGGACATAACCTTGCAGAAGCTGGTAGGGAGCCCCGTACATGGGTGAGGGGAATAGGATAGAGGTGGTTTGGTGTAGAAGGTGCCTTGGGATGTGACGGGGTTTGGAGAGATACTAGACAGAGTTAATACCTGTTCCCAGGGTTCCCATGAGATCAAGTGGGCAGGTAGCTAACGGGGCTGCACTGTCCACCAATCCCCTGAGGGTGGTGCTATGCAATGCCAGGTCGATCAATAATAAGACTGCAATTATTGCAGATCTGATTTCATCGGTCGACCTGACTTGCATTATGGAAACCTTGTTGAGGGACGATGCTGGGCCAGTGCTAGAGGCCATCATTCCCCCAGGTTATTCTGTTGTGCACTGCCCCAGAGTGGAATGCAGGGGTGGAGGTGTGGCTATCTGTTTTAGAGCTGAGCTAAGCTTCAACGTGCACCCAGTGAGAACACCGGGTTCGTTTGAATGTGTGGTCACTCATGGGGGTCCGGGTTCAGGCTGCAGAATTCTCTTGACATACCATCCTCCTGGGGTGGTTGGAGAGTTCTTGCAGGAAGTGGGTGACTTCATGGTAGGTGAGACATTGGAGTTCTTCAGATGTTTAGTTCTGGGGGACTTCAACGTCTGGGCCAATGACGAGTCATCCAGATTGAGTTATCATTTCCTTCAGTTGATGACATCACTGGGCCTCTCGCAAGCAGTTACTACTGTGACAAACCAGAGTGGACACATGTTGGACCTGGTCTTCTCACTTGGGGCTTGAGATTGAGAATCTCAGGACTGATCAGGTCATTTGGTCTGATCATTACTTGGTGGAGTTCTTGCTCAGGGCACCCTCCAAGGTCCCTCCACCTGCAGAGATGGTGAGCTACTGCCCATTGAGGGGTTTGATCCCGGAGGGTTTTTTGGCTGTGGCAAACCTATCTAGTGTGGACAGTGCATGCAGGGGAGGTGTGGGTGAGAGAGTTGATGCCTATAATAGGGCAGTGACTGAGGCACTCGACTCCCTTGCACCAGTCTGTGTACCACTCAGATCTTCTCACTTGAGGTCCCCATGGTTTGATGGGGAGCTCAAGGCACTGAAGATCAAGGGTCAGAGGTTGTAGCACTGCTGGCAGAGGTCCGGCTTGGAGGCAGACAAACTGGCCCTACATGCACACTATAGTGTGTACCAGGAGGCAATCAACCATAAGAAGGCAGTGTTCCTGTCCAGGGAGATTGCTGCTAGGAGAAACCGACCAGCGATGCTCTTTCGGACCGGGGACAGGTTATTACATCCTTCCTGTCTTGAGCTGAAAATAGCAGTTTCTGAAGGCTTGTGCAATGAGTTTGCTCATTTTTTCTCAGACAGGGTGTCCACTATCAGGTAGGGAGTTCCACCAGTGGGCTGTACTATGGCCAACAGTGGTCACCTGGATTGTCGACAGAGCACTCCACCCAGTAGGGGGCAGTTTAAACCAGTTGAGGTGGCTGATGTCATTGAGGTGATCTCAAAACTGAAGCACACATATTGTGAACTGGACCCGGTGCTGACGTGTTTCTTAGTGGGATGTGTCAACGCTGTTGGTCCGGTGTTCGTCTTGATTGTCTGGTGTTCCTTGCCGGAGTGGGTTGTCCCAGATGCCTTGAAGGAGGCGCTGGTGAGACACCTCCTGAAGAAGTCATCATTGGACCCTGACATCAGGGCGAATTATCGACCGGTCTCCAACCTTCCATTTTTAGGGTTGTGGAGAAGATTGTGGTGCATCAGTTGGGTGATCACCTCATGGCATTTGATATCTATGAGCCACTTCAGTCAGGTTTTCATGCAGGACATTCAACAGAAACTGCATTAGTTTGGGTGCACAATGATCTCCTCAGGGCGAGGGATCAAGGGGAAGGGACAATTCTCATTCTACTCAATCTCTCTTCAGCTTTTGACAGTGTGGACCATCGGGTGTTACTTGACCACCTGAGGGACTTCTGTGGACTCACAGGCACTGTCATTCACTGGTTCGAGTCCTTTTTGACAAACAGAAGACAGAGGGTGGTGATGGGGAATTTCTCCTCATCTTTTAGCCTTTTGTTTTGAGGAATACCTCAGGGTTTGGTGTTGTCACTGATGTTGTTCACCATGTATATGCTGCCCCTGGGAGAGATCATTAGGAAGTACAGCTTGGGGTTTCACTGTTATGCCGATGATACCCAGCTGTACTTATCCTTTGCCTCGGAACATCCAATGCGGTGGAAGTATTAAACAACTGTCTGGCAGAGATCAATGACTGGATGGCCTCCAGCTGGTTACAACTGAACCCTGATAAGATGGAGGTACTGGTGGTGGGGTCAAATAGAAGGCATGTGGGGTTGACCCCTGGGGTAGACACAGGACTTATTCTAGGGTCTGTCCCATTGATGGCTTCCTCTAAGGTGCGTAATCTTGGCATGATGTTTGACAGCGGTTTGACGATGGAATATCAGGTGTCTGCCGTTGTCAAGGGGATATTTTTTCATCTGAGAAACATCGCCAGGATTAGGCACCTGATTCCACCCCTGGACCTACCCACCTTGGTACATACATTTGTAGCATCTAGGCTTGACTACTGTAATGTGTTCTACCTCAGGGTCTCAGGAAGCACCCTCCATTGACTGCAGCTGGTGCAGAATGCAGCTGCCAGGTTGTTGACAGGTCAGTCAAAATACTGTCATGTCACCCTGGTGCTGCTGGAACTGCACTGGCTGCCAGTTCGATGAAGGGTGCTTTTCAAGGTGGGCTTGCTCACCTAAAAGGCCCTACACAGACTGGGCCCTTGTTACCTAGCTGACCTTCTTACACCCGCTGCCTCGGTTAGTCCCCTCTAGTCCTCCTCGAGGGGCCTCCTGATGCTTCTCAGGACAAGACAGAAAACAGCCAGTGATTGAGCTTTCAGTGTCGCCGGTCCTGTCATGTGATATTCGCTCCCGTTATTTTGTGAGGGAGGCCCCATCGGTGGAGGCTTTTAAGACCCGCCTGAAGTTTTATTTGTTTAGTCGGTACTTCTTAGATTCTGTTTGATACTACCATTATCAGTCCTTTTAAAACTAAAGAGGGTTTTTATATAGTTATTGGGTTTATATGATGGTGTATTTTCTATTTATGTATGTGAAAATTACATTTTTGTTTTGTGTGGTGCCCAGAGCCTCTGGAATTGGGTCCCAGAAAAATAAAATTTGCCTTGCCTTGCCTCCCAATGCAGCAGATGTTGGTGAGCACCAGGTACTGGATAGGCTGCAGAACAGGCAAGGAGGTCAACGGACAGTGCTTCGCAAGTGGTTGCAGCGAGCACCTCAGGGATACCTGAGGCCATTGCAGGTTGACTGCCAGGGGTGCACTTACTGCGGTGGACCATGCAGCGTGTGCGTTATGTGGCATTGGGGTGGCCCACAACACTGGCCACAGTCACCAAACTGGCCATACCAGCTAAGTTCACCATGACAGGGGAAGGGGGCCAGTTCCTGCTCTATGACAGTGGTCTGGAGAGGGACCGGATTGTGATCTATGCCAGTGATCAGGATCTGCAGCAGCTGATTGACTGCCCTGACTGGTTTATGGATGGCACCTTCAGGGCATGCCCAACACTGTTTGGGTAGCTCTATACCATACACGCCATCCAGTCAGGTACAGTCCTGACAGCTGTGTATGCCGTCACTTGCACCAGGAGGGTGCAAACTTACACGTGGCTGTTGGGCCAGCTACATCTCCACCATCTATCACTCTCCCCACCACTGTGCTGCTCGATTTTGAGCGTGGCAGCTGGCATGCAGTGTCCAATACCTTCTCAGACATCATCATCAGAGACTGCTTCTTCCACTATTCACAGGCTGTCTGGCGCAGGATACTGCAGTGCCCTCAGGTCCTGCACCAGTACTCCATGGACCAAGACCTTGCCCTGCACCTCTGGATAATGCTGGCATTGGCATTCATACCACTCTGCAATGTGCCAGCAGTATTCCAGGAGATGCAGAAGTGACAGTACATGGTGCAGAATGAGGAGATGCTGCAGCCAATCCTCAACTACTACAAGGACACCTGGGTCAGTCGTCCCAGCACCCGGTCCATCTGCCAGTGTGCAACATTCCCTATCGAGCAGTGGAACTGCCATGCAGTGTCCATCCAGGGCCTGGCCAGGACAAATAATGAGGTGGAAGGGTGGCACCAGGCATTTAATACCAGGCTCAGAGTGTGCTACACCAGTATTTGGAGGTTGCTGGACTGCCTCCGTGAGGATGAGTGGCTGACCGTGGTCCACTTCGAGCAGTTGGTATCAGCAGCAGAGGTGCCACATGTCCGGCACTGCTACCAGGACTTGAACACCCATATCACCACTGTGGTCACCGAGTATGAGACCAGAAGCCATTTGAACTACCTCCGTGGGCTGGCACACAACTTCACCTTCTAAATCTGACCAGCCACGGTCTGGTAGTGCTAGTGCCCAAAGTGCCCTGCCACCCGTGGACCTCCTACTGTCCCTGTGCATCTGTGCCTGCATGCCATGGGCTCCTGGCTGGCTCCATGCCCAGCAGTCAATCAGTGTCACCCTGTACGGGTGCCTGCTCCCTCTTCTCTATTCTCCGTAGTCGTTTATTTGATGCACACATTGTCCATGCGGTCACCCATTAGTGTGTTTGCCCTTTTTGCGTGCTCACCCTTTAAGTGCGTTTGCCCCGATTGTGTGCTCACCCTTCCCACGGTCACCCACTGTCAGTCGATTTGTGGGGACTCACCCTTGGGAAGTAGCCCACATCACATAAATCCCTCCCTAATGTACCTATAAAAGGTTTTATCCCCTTTCTTAACAGAGTTGGCTATCTTTTCCTCAGTTTGAGCCTTTGCTATTCTAAATGCATTCCCTGCCTCCTTCCACTTTAACTGATATAATTCTCTTTCCTGCTCCTTCTGTGTTTCCTCATATTTTCTAAATGCTATCATTTTCTCCTTAACCTTCCCTGACACCTCTTTTGAGAACCATAGTGTCTTTTTCCTTTGTTTTGTTTTGTTGATTTGCTTTACACAAAGGCTTGTTGCCTCTCTGATGGCAATTTTGTTTTTTTCCCATTGTTCTTCCACCCCTCTTTCTTGCCTGTTTGCTAGTGTTTTTCTGAGGCACTCTTCCATTTTACCAAAGCCAGCCCTCCTAAAGTCCAACACCCTTGCGTATGTATGACTTGACTCTACAGCTGTGATCATTGTGAACCAAACTGTTTGGTGGTCACTTGCTCTCACATGGCTACTCACTTCTAAATCTGAGATCCTCTCTCCATCCCCATTTGAGAGTAATAGGTCTAAGATCGCTCCCTCCCAAGTGGGTTCCAACACTTGCTGTCTGAGGCATACACCCTGTAGGGCATCAAGAATAACCCTGCTCTTGGATGTGGCTGCAGTAAATGTGCTCCAGTTAACATCTGGCATATTCAGGTCTCCCATCAACAATATCTCTCCTTTTTCTGACATTCTAAGGATTCCTTCTATTATTTTCTTCTCCATCAACTCCCTCTGAGACAGGGGTCTTTAAACAACCACTGTGTGGATTGTGGTGCCATTTCCTGTCTCCAGGGTAACCCACAGTGCCTCCTTCCCTCCTTGTTTACCCTTCAGTTCTGTTGCTTTGATTCCTTCCCTTATGTAGAGAGCTACTCCTCCTCCTCCTCTTTTACCCTCCCTGTCCCTTCTGTAGATTGTATACCCTGGTATGTTGACATCCCAGTCATTGTTCTCTGTATACCATGTTTCTGTGACTGCCACAATATCCAGGCATCCCTGTTCCATCAAGACCACTAGTTCAGAGAGCTTGTTACACAGACTATGGGCATTAGTACTCATCGTGCTCCATTTTTTGATGGCCTTACCCCTTTTAGTTCTATCCCTGTCCTTACTGCCTTTGCCTTTTTCTGGATTTACCCCTGTCCTGCTCCCTATCGACTTCTCTGCCTTTGTGTCTACTTCACTAATTACCCTGTTTTGTGGGGGGGGGAGGTGGGATTTCTGTTTCTTTTCAGTGCTCCCCAGCTAGTTTAAATGCTTGCCAATGAAGCATTTAAACCTATCACCTAGGATCCTGGTTCCCCTCCCAGACATATGCAGACCATCATGCCAGTATAGGCCTGTATCCCTCCAGGTGGACCCCCAGTCCCCAATGAAGCCAAATCCCCAAGCTCTGCACCAGTTTTTCAACCAGTCATTGCATCCCATGTTGTAGAGTACCCTAGCCTCATGCATGCCTTAGACAGGCAGCACCTCAGAGAAAGTTACCGTGCATGCTACTTGTCTAATGCCCCTCTCAAACTTCACAGTCTCCTGCTGCACTGCTGTGATCCCATTCAAAGCCAGGTCATTTGTCCCTAGGTGGACAATGACATTTAGCTCCCTCCCCCATGCAGCTGCTCCCATGATCCTGAGGATTCACTTCCTGTCCCTCCAGCCATGGTGCCCAGCAGGCACCTTACCTCCCTCTCCCTTCCCTCCCCATCTCTACCCTCCTAACAACTGAGTCCCCCACCAGGGGTTGTTTCCTTCCCTTGTAAGGTCCTGTGCCACCCTCCTGTGGGTCTCCTTTGTGGAGGTTCCCAGCATCCTCCTTGGTTTCCACTGCTGGTGCCTCCATAGAGGAACCATGCTTGGCCAGAACAGCAAATGAATTGTGGAGATGTACAACTGGAAGGATGTGCCTCTGTTCCACACCCTCACCCTCCCTGAGCCCCCTGTGATCAAACCACTCCTCTTTCCTGCAACCTCTGAGGCAACAGTGGTGGCCTGGGTGATCCCTGGTTGGGGGAGGAGGTTTTCTGAATCCCTGCCAGGTCAGCATGGAGATGGAAAACCTCCTCCCTCAGACCAGAGAGGTATCTGCAAATAGGGCAGAAACACAGCCTCCAGAACATCTCCTGGAAGACTGCCACTCCATAGCCAGTACATTGTACCACTCCACAGATGTCTGTCTCCCTTCCTGTATAAGATGTTTAATTTATTTATTTATTTTTAATCTGTGCAAGTGTATGAGTGTGTTTACTACCTATTTAGTTTGCTGTGCTCTTAAGGGTATGAACATGTGTATGTCCTTTGCACTTTTGGGAAGTGATGTCAGATCCCCTGATATAAAGGAAATTATGTGCTTGAGGCGAGTGGGGTGAGAGGCAGGGTGGGTGGGACTAAGTCCATGCCCTCCAGATACAATCAACTACAACTCTGACCCACCACCCCAGTGAGTGTCTTCCTTCCTTTCAGATACCTATTTTACAGAGTTTAAGTAACAGGTCTAGTCACAACTGACTGAAAATATTCTCCCAGCTAGAGTTCCTCCTTGGCAAATAACTTTCACTAAATACAGTCAACCCCAAAAACAGTGAACCAAAACATCAAATTCTACTTATTTACACAGGCCCCAAAATTAAGAATTCAATTCAGTGTACTCTATGAAATCACCTCCTTGCTTTAAGGAAGCTGGTGGCTGCTTTCTTTGTCAGCTATAGCAGACAGAGTCCACAAACAACTCCTGTTTTGAAACCACAGTTCCTCAGCCCCCCTTCAGCTCCTCCCCTTATCAGACACCTATTTTACAGAGTTTAAGTAACAGGTCTAGTCACAATTGACTGCAAATATTCTCCCAGCTAGAGTTCCTCCCTACCAAATAAGTTACACTAAGTAAAGTCAACCCCAAAAACAGAGAACCAAAACACTGACTTCGACTTACTTACACAGGCCCAAAAATTAAGAATTCAATTCAGTGTACTATATAGCATCACCTCTTTGCTTTAAGGAAGCTGGTGGCTGCTTTGTCTGTCAGCTTCCTGTTCAACAACAAATACCCAGGTACAAATATGTGCATTAAATCCCATGATGACCCTTCTGTGTCGAGTTCCCCTTTAATAGTGTGCACCACCCCATGTTGTCAAACCAAAAGATCACCCTCTAATTCCACAGCCTGTATTCTCATATTATCAATGTCACCATTATGGGAAAAAATTCCAAAAATGTGATCTGCCTGGTGAGGCCCATGGCTGCCCATGAAGGTGGCCACATACCTGTGTACCATACCCCTTGGAAATATGGCCAAAACCCAAGGCCACCTGATGCATCCATAAACAGCTCGAGTTCATCACTCTGAACTAGAGCTGGGCAAGCCAGAGTAGGCTCGAGCCTGACTCGAGCTTAGTTCCTTGCTTGACTTGACTTGGCTTGGCTCGACCTCTATAAGCAATTGAGAGCCAATGTCAAGACAAGCCAGTTATGGTCAAAGTAAGCATTTTTGTGAGCCTGAGCAGTTTATGCAGTGCCTAAAATATTCAACTCCTATGTAGAAAACAGCCTGCAGTAGCCAGGGGTTGGCTCGTGTTTTGGCTTGTAGAGTAAAGCCAGACTCCTAGCTCAGCTCAGGCTTGGTTCTAATTGAAAAAAATCCTGATTTGCCAACCTCTGCTCTGAACAGTTCATGGCCACCAGGCCTTACCATTAAAGTGAGTCAGGAAAGAATGCCAAAATACCAAATACTCCTGAAAGCCCTGAGTCATCTGAATTCTGTGATGAGGTTTCCATGCCCCTACTCCTAATTTCACAGCCCATTTAGATGACCTGCCATGCAAAACTAAAATGACCTACAGCTGCTGTAATTCTTTTAGGGTAGCTTTGTTGGCTACCCTGAACTTGCCCAAAAGGACCCTCAAGGTTTCCACACTGTCCCTCAGCAACCAGCATTTCTGAGCTGCTGTGTCTATCTCAATGCTTAGGAAGGACATTACTGTGGTTGGTAGCTCTACTTTACTTAAAGCCAATGAGTCACTAAATTCCTGACACAAACTGAGAAATGTGTCCAAGCGGTCCCTGTACAGTGTTGAATCTGTAAGCCCCACAAACAAAAAAATCATCCAAGTAATGCATCAAACCTGCCCCTCCATGCCACTTTGCTGCTGCCTAATGCAAAAAAGTGTTCAACTTTTCAGCGACTACACAGGCCACTGCATACCCTGCAGGCATGCAGCTGTCCACAGAGTACTGCCCCTCAAATTTCATCCTCAGGAGATCCCAGTCTCCTGTGTGTACCAGTGGGGCCCTGATTGGCTGAAGACATACTGGGACTCCGCCAATTGGCTGCTGCCTGTACGGCTTTTACTGGGATTGGCCTTCAGGAGATTCCACTCTTCATTACATTTTTCTTCCTTCCCCTCTCTCCTGGTGCCTTGCTGCTCACTGTAAACTACAACCTGTGTTTTGTCCAACACCACCTGTCCTGACCCCGGTCTCTATTAAATGCTCTTTCCTTGAGAGCTTGGACAGCCCCTTAGCACTCCCATTGGTCTGCTCACAGTTAGTCATGCCTATTGTTAATTTTCACCCCTAGCCTGCTCTGCCTCCTTCTAGTAGCTCCCTTTGCACTGGTTCTGACATTCCTGCCCATACTGCCTCTTAGCAGGATATAACATCCAAAATGATGCCACAGGAGGATATTATCCTGCTCAGCTGCCTTCTACTGTTATCCTACACAATATATCAAATCCCAGTTGCCCAATCGCACCAAGACCAGTACTCCCCTCTAGATGGATTCCCAACTCTATACTCTCATAACAGCACATGGCTCCACACTTTGGGGACGACTTCCTCATCATCCTGCATACCTTCTCATCATGCTTTGTCCAGAGAATATGCTAGAAAGCCTCTGAGCCTGCCGGTTAAAACAGTCATATATGCTCTATTTTTAACAAATCACCCGAATGGCCATAACTCAGCCACCGCAAAAGCTCTCCATACCAACCGGTGTAATAAACGGTTACTTAGTATGGTAATAAATTGCCTCAGGAATTTATTACTGCTTCTCTTACTTTGCTCTAGAAATGTCAAACTAAATCCAGGTCTACCTGCTTTGTTTAACACCCCTGCTGACCTCCCCCAATACAAGGGCATCAGTTTCCTTCATATGAATATCTGTAGTGTACTTAAGAAGCTTGACCTGATTCATACTTGGATATTACACACTTCCCCTGACTTTCTTATGATAACAGAATCATGAATTATGCACTTGACCCCACACAAAACTATCAATATACCGGGGTACAGCACCTACTGGTGTGATAGACCATAGGGGGTTGTAGTCTATGTTAAGAACAAATTTTCTGTCACAGTTATTGACTGCATCTCCAAGACTAAAGAATTTGAATGTCTGGCACTAAAACTGACACTTTCCAATGAAAAGGCACTGCTTATTGCTGCTTTCTATAGACCGCCTTCTGGTGATACGGCCCTCCTACCTCATCTTCAAGGTTTGATTGACACAGCTAACACTGAGTGCATTCTAATGGGGGACTTCAACCTAAATTGGAATGATGACAGCTCCAAGAAACTCAAGGACTTCTGTGATGCATGTGTATTGACACAGCTAACCCCTGCAGCCACCAGACCCAACAGAAAAAAACCCTGAGCGAAACACCCTTCTGGATCTCATGTTAGTTAACAAACCTCATAACATCTCACATGCCAGGGTGTTTTTCAATTACCTAAGTGATCATTGTGCCATTGTCTGCATTAGACGTTCTCCCCAAATAAAATCAACCCCTAAATTTAAGCTAAAAATGTGCTTGAAAAGGTTCTGCCAGAATGCCTTCCTAAATGACCTAGGCAACATCAGATGGCAGGATTTCTATCTAGCCCCTTCCCTCAATGAGGCATTTAACATTTTTCACAGCCTTTTAGTGGGTCTAATAGACAAACATGCCTCCCTAAGGCTAATCAAGTCCAAGAAAAGATATCCTGGCTGGTTCTCTCCCATCTTGAAGAAAGCCCTCAAGGATAATGACTTTTGATGGAAAAGAGCTAGGAAGTCTCACTCTGGGATGCTGACTGGCTTGCCTTTCATGCCTGTAGAAATGTCTGCACTGACCTAATTAGGTTTAAAAAAGCCAGATATTTCCAATCAGCCCTGGAAGACAACAAAAACAATGCTGCCAAGTTCTGGAGCATCTTGAAAGAGGTTGAGGGTCATACCACCAATGCCTCCCTTCCAGACAAAATAGTGTCCGGTGACACCACCTTCACAGACAGAGAGGCTATATTAGAACAACTCAGTGAACACTTTGCCACTGTGGGCCTGGCCTTTGACACCTCTCCAATCAGTAAATCAGACCACACGGGGATACCAGTGATGTCTCTAGCTCCAACATCGACACCAACCAGAGTTATTCCTCTCCATTCAGCTTCCGCCCTGTAACCTTGAAGCAAGTAGAGGACCTCCTACTGTCATTGGATGCAAAAAAGAGTGCTGGTGCCAACCTCATCAAACCCTTCTTGTTAAATTAGGTCACTACTACCTGACCACCCCCATTGCCCATTTATTCAACACCTCCCTGATGCAGGGCACGCTACCCGTGCTGTGGAAAACTGCTCACATCATTCCCTTGTTCAAGTCTGGGGACCCAAGTGACCTGAATAACTGTCAACCTATTTCCATACTTTCCACCCTTTCAAAACTGCTGGAAGAATCCTTAACACTCAAGTCAGGGAACACCTAGACTCACAGAAACTGCTAAACACAGCTCAGTCGGGCTTTAGAGCCAAACATAGCACAGTTTCTGCCCTTGCTAAAGTAACCACCAACTGGCAAATTGCCTTGGACTCTAAGAAGCATGTGTTTACA
Source organism: Neoceratodus forsteri (assembly GCA_016271365.2). Classification (NCBI taxonomy): domain Eukaryota; kingdom Metazoa; phylum Chordata; order Ceratodontiformes; family Ceratodontidae; genus Neoceratodus; species Neoceratodus forsteri. Next base: position 226,650,255 of record CM028132.1, on the reverse strand, counting down.
CTCTTCCTGGATCTTATTTATTTATTTATTATTTTTATTTATTTATTAGATCATCGGTTTACAGACCTTTAAGTCATAGACTCATTTACATAGGTACCTTGTGAAGAGAGCAATACATCACAGCAAACAAAACAGTACAGTAAATAATGCTTAGATTAAAAAAGCAACCAGTGTTACAGACTTTCACTGGTGGTACACGCTTGGTAATAGGTAGATCACAGTAGTCACAATATAGGTACATGAGTACCACATCAGGTAGCAACCAGAGATATTTTATTACATTAGTCAGCAGATGTTGCGTGAGACCCCAGGCATATACAGCAAAAGGAGACAGGACATACCCAGCCTAGGAGTGAAGGTAAGGGGCTGGGGGGGATTATGTGCAGTTGCAGCAGTGAGTGCTTGTCAGATGGCTTCTGAGGGAGACCTTGAAAGGACCAAGCTTAATGGAGTCACTATATTGGCTGGGAGGGAATTGAACCAGGAGGGAACCTGATAGCAAAATGATCTCTGGGTCATATAGGTCCTTACCCTGGGGACAATAAGGGAGGTTTTGACAGTGCTGCAGGTGGAGACTGAGGGGGAGGCACACTGCAGGGAAGTGGCGACCTCAGGGGGGGGAGAGCTCTAACAGGGTTTTTTTTTACAAGAAGGCAAGTTTGAAGTGGATTCTTTCTTTAAGTTTGAGTAAGTTGGTAGAGGAGTACAGCAGGCATGTATGGGTGCACCTAGGGGCTCCCAGCGTTAGCCTGCAGGCCTTGTTTATAGAGAGCTGGATTTTTGCAAGTGCAGTGTTGTCAACTGCAGCATAGATGGGCAGCCTATAGTTAATTAGCGACAGGACAGAGGAGGTGATTGCCAATCTAAGGGCCTCTTGTGGTAGGCAGTCCCTACCTGGTAAAAGAACCTTATGTAACTGCCACTCTTGTGAAACTAGTGTTTACCCCATGTTACTCTAAACGTTACCTAACCTGCCTGTGATTGTACTATATGTTCTGATTTTAATGTCTGTATATGCGCATTTTCCCTTGAATTGTTCCTATTTCTTATTGTACTGTTGACTGTAATAACCCCGGGTCACCCCTGAATAAGGGACCATTATGGTCTCAGTGGGCCTACCGGTCACCAAAATTTAAATAAATAAAATAAAAAATAACAGTCCAATCCTGACTTTGGTGGCAGCAGAAAGGGCAATGATATGGGAATGGAAGGAGAGTGCTGAAACAAAGGTAATGCCCAGATACTTGTAGGAGGGAACCTGCTCAATGGGGTTTAGTGTGCTAGGCAGTATCACGAGAGGGGCACCACTGGCTTTGCCTTGGAGATGCAAGAAGAGCATAGCTTTGGTCTTTTTTAGGTTCAGGACTAGCCTTCGTGTTGTGAACCAATGCTCACCTCTATCAAAAGCTTGTTGGAGGGTGGCCTGGAGAGTATTGGGGTTGGGGTCAGCAGAGAAGAGCACAGCATCATCCGTGTAGAAGAGGATCTTACTTGGGCAGGCCAAGGGGAGGGAGTTGAGGTAGAGACTGAAGAGGAGAGGGCCTAAAATGGAGCCCTGGGGAACCTCAGAGTGGGCAGGTCATGTGTCAGATATGGTGCTACTGAATTTTACACACTGAGTTCTGGCAAAGAGGTAGCTGGTGAACCATGCAAGGGGGCCAAGGGATAAACCAATGCATCTGATGGAGTCAAGCAGGAGAGGATGGCAAACTGTGTCAAAGGCCTTGGAGAGATCAATGAACCTGGCACCAGCAGGACTTCCAGCATCAAGACCAGAGTGTAGGAAGTTGGAGAATTCAGGTAGTGCGGTTGTGGTGCTGTGACCCGCATGCAAGCCATGCTGTTCAGGGCACAGGATATTGTGCATGGCCAGCTATTCTGCAAGCTGGTTGGCAACTACTTCTTCAAGGACCTTAGAGAGTGGGGGGAGGATGGAGATAGGTTGATAGTTACCTGGGGTTGCTCGATTGCGCTCTTTAGGATGGGAGTGATGATGGTGGTTTTCCATGTGCTGGGGAACTGCCCCAGGCACAGAGAGTGGTTGAGCAGCTCTGTAAGTGGGACCAGGATAGCATCCAATGTCAGACGAAGTAGCCTAGTGTCCAGTAGGTCGTGACGGGGTTGTTACTACTAATGGCTTTTTGCAGAAGGGGTCTAGCCTCCAAAGAAAAGATGATACATAGGTAGAAAGGAGGTCTCCAGAGAGTAGGCAGGGGTGCTACTGGGATGGGGTCAAAGAAGTTACTAGGCAGACTGAACTCAGGTCTGAGAAAGTGAGGTCTAGGCAGTCTGCAATGCCAAGGGGATCAAAGCAGACAGTTCCATTAAAGGAGAGTTGAGAGGGGGGTGGGGAGCGGGATTTCCCATTCAGCTCCTTTACATTATCCCAAAAGTTTCTAGCTGACCCCCAGGAGGAGACAAGAATGGATTGGTAGTACTGGGCTTTGGCCTTTTGAATGGCCCAAGTACACTCATTGTGCTCAGTGTTGTACGCTTGCCTGTCAGTTGGCTTGCCAGATTCCACGGCGATGTGCCATAGGTTGTCTCTCATTTTAAGTCTGTGAAGAAGAGAGGGGGTAACCCAGGGCATGTTTTGCTTTTTGGTGCAATTTCTAGCGAAGGGGGCATAGAGGTCACAGGCAGTGTTAAAAGTGCAAGTGAAAAAATCCAGTGCCTCGTCTATGGATGGTGCAAGCCTGATTGGGGACCGATCCAGTTGTGAGAGGTACAGTTTAAGGTGACGCAGGCTGCCTGGGAGTAGGCGACATCATTGGGTGGTTTGTGGTGCAGGTTTGCTGTTGGCAGTGGACCAAGAGAATACGACTGGGGAGTGGTCACTAAGTGAGTTGGGAAGTACACTGATGTCGAGCACCCTCTGGGGGTGGTTGGTAATGGTGATATCCAGGAGGGTGCTGGAGCCAGTAGAGGGGTTGAAACTTGCTGGGGTGGTGACAAGTTGGGACATGTCAAGGGCGGCAAAGATATCTCTGGTTTGGGAGGCCATGGCAGAGAGCCAGTTGACATTCAGGTCACCAACTATTATCTGGGCCATTTTGGGTGGTAGTCCTGAGAGGTAGTCAGCAAGTGCCTGAATGGTGAGGTCTTGCTTTCTGCGGGGCAATGGTGAGAAAGAGTGGGCCCTTACCAGGGTTGGGGGAGATTTTTAGTGTAAGGGCTTGCTCCCCATTATCAAGCTTGGGTGGTGGAAGCGCATGTCCAAGGAGGGAGTCACGCATATAGACAGCACAACCACCTCCACGTTTACCCATCAGATTTTCCCTGAAAAGGGTGTAACCAGGGAGGGAGATGAAGGAGTCAGGGGTAGATTTGGATAACCAGGTTTCAATGAGTGTGACAATGTCCGGTTGGTGCTGAGTAACCCAGCATTGGAATGCAGCAGCCTTCTTAAGAATGCTGCAAATATTCATAAAAGCTATGCGGAGTCCTTGAGCCTGGGCAGGCTTGATCATAAGGTTGGGCACGGGGCCAGGGTTTGGATGAATGTTACCTGATAGAAGCAACAGGAGGGTGATTAGTTGCACCAAAGCATGGTAGTGATTGTGGCATCTCCTCTTGCGACTGGACACAGTGCCAGGTGCTGAGATACAAGGGGTGGGTAGAGTACGGAGGGTGGGAAAGGAATTGAGGAGAAGAGACCAAGGTGTGAGTGGGAAGTAAGAGGTAGCAGGGGTGGAAGTGTGGGGGGTACTGAGGGGGGGAGGTGATTGAACGTCGGAGGGGGTCTGGTAGAGGTGTTGCAGATAAGAGGGGGAGTACTATGCATAGAGGTTGATGGTCTTAAATAAGGAGGGGCTGGTGTAGGAAGTAGGAGGAGGACCATAGTCAGTGTCAATGCACTTGATCCAGGATGCATTGAGGATGATAAGTTATTTGAACATGAGAGAGGATCACCCCTTTACAAAGTTACAGAAAGGAGAGCCCCCTTTAAGCAGTTGCTGTAATTGACTAGTGTGAGTCCTCAGGGGTGGGGATCACTGGGGAAGTGTATTTAATAAAGAATGGAGGAAGGGGTTGGGTGTGGGTGAAAAAATTGTCCAGAGAGCAGTACAGCAAAGCAGTGGCCGAGCCGTGTTTTGAAAAAGGTGCCTTGTGTGCTTTCTTTTTCAATGGGGATCTGCAACATCCAATTGGGAAGCAGCCACAGTCCCCAGGAGCCAGTCCAATTACGTGGATTGAAGCCCGATCGCTCTGAGCTAGGAGCTGACCAAACATACCTGCTTTCCTTGGTCAGGTGGTGGCGGGCTGGATGCAGAGGTCTGGCCGCCAGCAGGTAGCAGTGCCAGGGCCATTTGGCAGAAGTGGAGAGCCTGGTTTGTGCTTGTTGCTAAAATAGATCAGAAAAAAAGGTTGGCCATTAGTTAAAAAGTCAAAGATAAAGGTCAAGTAAATTGGTGGGAGGGCCCTGGGCAATTTAGTGCTCAGGGCAGAAGTAGGTGCCAATAGTGGGAGAGAAAAGGTTCCTGCAGAGAGGTCTGGTCAAATGTGCCAGGTGCGAATTTAGCAAAACCAAAGGCTGATTCAGAAGGTTGGGGGAGGCCCCATGAATGAGACCAGGGAGAGCTGGGAAAGAGGCATATGATGGATAGGACTCAGGGTAGTCTGGAATGGGTAGAGAAGATGGCCCATAATGCCAGGCACTATTTACAGAATGTGCTGGTTTAGGGGGGTGTCAGGAGAGGGAATCAGGGGTCCAGGGGTCTTAGTAAGGCTTTCAGTACTGTGGACCACAACATTATGCTTAATGCATTGAGTAACATCTTTCTCAATAGTACTGCCATTAATTGGTTCACCAGCTATCTTACTAACAGACTACAAGTCAAAGCACTGGGAGAACTGTCTCCATTAAAACCACTAAAACGAGGTGTCCCTCAGGGCTCTATCTTGGGCCTAATCTTGTTTGCAATCTATATCAATAACCTTGATTCACATCTGCGCACAGCTAATGTGCATCCATTTGCAGACAATGCTGTCCTATACACTTCCAACTCTTCTTTGGACATGGCCCATGAAGATTTACAGTGAGATTTTATCTCTTTCCAACGTAATCTTAAGCATAAGCTTCTGTTAATGCCAAAAAAAACAAAGCCATGATCCTCTCACTGAACGCAGCCCCAGGACCATCATGCAGCCTTCAGATTCTAACTTGACTGGGTGAACCCCTTGAAACTGTCGATACCTTTAAATGCCTAGGGTTCTGGCTTGACAATAAGCTTAACTTTCTGTGTCACCTGAACGAGCTCTCAAAAAAATTAAGACAATGCTTAGGCATATTCTACCATATTAAGCACCTTCACACCAAGGAAGCCAGAAAGCGACTAGTACAATCCACTTTCCTGCCCTTACTGGATTACGCTGACTTCCTCCACAGCAATTGCCCCTCTTCAGTGCTCTGTAAACTTGACACCCTTTATCACTAGACATTGAGGTTTATCCGTAATTTGCCTTTACACACCTATCATTGCCTGCTGTACTAAGAGATGGGATGGTCCTCACTTCCTACAAGGAGGAAAAGAAATGCCTTCCTCTGGTGCTATAGGGCTCTGTCCGATAAGCTACCAACATATATCTCAAGCTTCTTCGAGCGTGCCAAATGGTTGTATTGTTTGAGACACTTCTCCTTTCTCTGCTTCCAGATACCCAGAGTAAAATCATCTCATGGCTCGGCTGCAATTCATTTCTCCTTTCCTTCCTTACGGAATACAATGCAAATATCTCTAAAGCTTTCAACCCTCCCCGGTTCATTCATCTTCAAAGCACTGATAACTGAGTATCTGAAGGAAACCTGCAACTGTTATAGGTGACCTATGCGCCCTTAGTATCCGGTGTCCCACAAGAATCTTCTGACACCAAAGTAATGCTCAGCTCCCATCTTCCCTAATAGAGGGATGCCAGCACTTTGCAACCTCATTTCTCAACCCCCCCAGCCTCCACCACCCTACCTTTCCCATGTCTCCTATACCTCCCTCCCTAACCCTCCCTCCCAAGTCCAATATTAGAATACCCACCGGTCTACATATACTAGTGAGTGTCCAGGGTTGAATCATCCTCATTTTTTGACCTATTTGTTTACTTGTTTAGTGTGCTATAATTAGCATTTAATTGTGTTTATCCTTGAATGTATAGGCCTGATTTATCTCCTCATATGTACAATGTTTTGTTTTGCCTGCCCTATACCTGCCTGTTATTTGTTTGAGGTCCAGGACCACTTTGAAAATGAGCTTGCTCAATGGCGTTATGCCTGGTTAAATAAAGTCTGATTGATTGATTGAGTAGTCAAAAAGCCAATTCAATATCTGATTTTGCCATGAGTGCCCCAGGCCCTGCCTGTCATACCACTTCCACTGCCCTGTCACTGGACATATACTGTACTGTGGTAAAGCATGAATCAATGTAATAATTTACTGAGTTGCCTTCCTGATCCAGCAAATTGTTAATCATGCAGTATTCCTCTCATTACTCATTAATCATGCGGTGATCTTTTGGACATAGAGATAAATAAGGGTGAGCCCCAGGCCTTGCTCTTTTTAACCCCTCAATCTCCTCCTCCTCCTCCCTCCAGGGAGAAGCCTCCACCCTATGGGTGGCCTTAATGGCCCCTCCTCTGGAGGTGTGGATCCCTAGAAATCCTCTAGGTGGGAGGACCCTCCCCCTTACCAGTCCATCAGGTGGCTGGGGGAGGGGCCCCAGACAATGAGTCATCTGCTATTATTCTGTGGCAGTCTTTTTTTTATAAGCTCAGCAATGAATATTTATTATTGCTATAGCTCAGTACTGCACTGCAGTAGCCTTTCTGGATTGCAGACTCTGTCACACTGCCACAAACACACCAATCCCGAACACTAGCATACCAACTCTGCCTTCCACAAGTAAGCTACAGTAATAAATAATAATTGCTGACTTGAAGTCGTTTTCACCCCTTATTTGTAATCTAGTTAACACCATGCCAATTATGGCAGTTGAAGTGGTTTGGACAAATAATTAACGCAAAATCTAATTAATGGGACCAACTAGAAGCTGGATTTAACTTGTTAAAGGTCTGCTCCTCTCACCCTTACACTGCAGTGGCAGGCAGTTTTAGGGCAAAGAAAGACTCAGAAAACTCAAAGTGGATTCCCTTGTATAAGCAGGCATCAACAAGGGACAAATGGATTCAGCAACCAAAAGAATCCCAACACTCTCAAAAATGCCTACATTTGGTGCTAGGGCGGAGAGCCATGAGTTGAGTTATTCTACTTTTGTGGTTTGTGAGATGCCCCTTTCAATGTTAACTTCTAGAAGCAGACATGAAAGAAAGACACCCACTTCTAATGGAACAGGTGAATTGGAATCAATTAGAACTTCATCTTCTCCTTCTTCATGAAAAGTTCATAAAGTCAGATCCCAAGAGGTTTATGTAGCTATACTCTGTAGCCATCAGGATATGATGACTTTGAACTGGGAATGCCATATGTAACTTGAAATGGGCAAAGTGCTGAAATTCACTTCACAAATTAATTTATGGTTGGTGAAATTAATTAAGTGCCAACTTTGCTAAGTTTTTGCCAGGGGAAGATACCCTTTCTTAATGCAAATTGCCACTGCTTGAAGATTTTGCAGAAAAAGTGCCACTTTGGATGGAAAACTTCACAAAAACTAAGTTCAAAGTTAATGATGCCAATGGGAATTTTGCAAAGTGATTCACAGTGTTGAATGCTGCCACTTCTCTGGAACTCTGCCAGCAAAGTAAAACTTCGTAACATCTTTATAAGGAAACCCAGCACATATTCGTAAGTTATGCCGAGTGGTGTGCTAGGCCTACCACAAAGGCCCTTTTTCAGAATATGGCTCAAATGCTGTATCTGTCCACCATTTCTGCTCAGACTTCAAATGGCACTGTAACTGTAAATCATACTGTGTTATAAAAAAAGTCACTGAAGCAACAATTTTGCACTGACCAAATGTCTTTCGCAGTTCATTGTCTGTGCAACTGTAGAATCCTAGAGGGGAAGGAATGGAGTATGTGCGTTGCAGCCCCTTCCAATTAAAGGCTACTTATTCATTTATTTGTCCTGTCTCAGATTAGATTTGCAACACCAATTACCAGGTAGCTAATGTAAGCCATTGCTACAGTAAATGCACTTAGCAGAAATGTTATACTAATACATGTGCAGACAAGTGACACCTGTTTATGGCAATTCTAAACAAATTATCATCTAATAATTAATGTTTATTATGTACAACTGTTTGCACGCTGTCGTGAATGTCCTTTTTCCTAGTGCAGTATTTGTAAATTATTTTTTGCCAAAGATGAGTGAAAGAAAAAATGTTTAATTATCTGCTTACATTTACTTAATTAGGGGTGATTAATAGAAAATAAATCAGCAAGTCAGACACATTACATTGCTCAACTAGTGAAAACATGCATGGACTGCTGACTATTTTTTGACTCTTTGTATAACTACACATTATTTTAAATGTAGTCATTATTAGCTATTGGTAGTAAATACTTTAAAATGCTTCAGCTGTAATGATGTGATATATTTTTTTAATTATTAAAGTATTTCACCAGGAAGTAGAACATAGATTTTTTTTTTATTTACAAGATGGTGATTTATGTCTATACGGAATCAAAACAAATAGAAGTGAGAAAGAAATAAGTTCCTTAGCTAGGCTCTGAACCCAGGCTACTGGAAGTACAGTTTAACTGCACCACCAGCTATACCACCAAGGCAACTGAAAACGTTTGATTTTTCAATTCAATTCAATGTTTATTTTACCAGGATAACACCACTGAGACAACTCATTTGCGAGGAGGTCCTGGGGGGACATAAGTACAATGCAAAACACAGAACAGTTACAGTGGTACAATACAAACACATCTGAGATACCATATACAAGAAAAGCAGACAAAAGGAAGTTAACTAGGTACAATACTGAACAGCAAAATGTTTCCAAGCCTAATACAGGTTCCTATACAGATAAAGTTTGCTGAGTACAATTATGAAAAATGATAGGTGCAAAAAAGTTAATTGGTACAATAGAAGAGGACATAGAGTGCAAGGTCGATGGATTTTATAGCACAGAGGATGGTCAAAGGCAGAAAAAGTAATACAGGTTACAGAAATATAACAGGAGGGGGAGAAGAGAGGAGAGCAGGTGTGGAGGAAGTGAGGGGATGAAGAATGCAGAAAACTAAAAAGAATCAAAGGGAGGCAGACACGGAGGGTGGATGATATACAAGTGCTTAGTACTAGTGCTGTGTGAGGGGAATAGAGGGGTTGGAATCAAACTGGGCCAGAGGAGAAATGGGGGAGTAGGGGGAGGATTAAGTGCCAGGAGTCAGAGAGAATATACATCATGACAGTAAGCAGGTTCAAGCATAGCAGTTATAATCGTCCTTCAAACATGGGACTACCGAAAGCACCTTACTCTTTTTCCAGCACAACCTGTTGCTGCACAGATAATTATACTTTTATTCACGAGAGTGCAGTGTGCATGCAGTATATACTGAACCCAAGCAAACAGAAGACAGAAAGAAATAAGTTCCTTAGCTAGTATTGAGAGAATACTTTTTCTTTTTCCTTTTGTAGTATATCCTGGAACTGAACATAATGGCAAAATTGGTGGCAACAAATCTTACATATAAACCATATTGGTATACATTAAAAATCATAATGAACAATATTAAGTATGTTTCAAATTGTCTGCCAACATTTTTTTTAACATTAAAGAGGAATCTACATTACCAACTAATGTAAATCATGAAGTTTGCTCCATAGTAGAGCTATATCTGAAAAATTAAACATGGCTCAGCCACCCAAGGGTTTCATAAAACATGATGTGTTCAGATTATGTAGGGTGGAAGGCCTGATGCCATATGTGTCATGTATTAAGGACAATAATTTAAATAGGGACAATATATTCAAAAAGTGTTAAGAAGAGAAGCTGCTAATTAAACTTCACTGGGGAAGATGTGATGAACCAAAATGCACACGCTTGGCCATTTCCACAAAAAACAAATACATAACGCACTTTCTTTTGAAGCCCATGGCAGTCTCTCACCAAAGCCACATACAATAACCATTCAAATAAAGCAGTTTAACAATAAAAACCAGAACAGTTCTGTAACTCACACATTCCGATGATATCCAGTTATGGAGCAAACAAGTAAAACCAGAAGTCTCCAGGCAGCTCTGCTATTTTGTCATTTTTACTGTGGTAGTTTTCAAACAGGAGACAAACAAAAGAGACATTTTCGCCGAGTCCCATGACAAGCTGGGGAACAGCAAAGGTCACCACATAACAGAGTGTATATTTGTGTGTTGGGGGGGTGTGGGGGAGGAGCAACACATCTACATGAAACTAACAATATAAGCAACAGCTTCACCTACTGGACTACTTTTTCTCATATTACCAAAATATGGCTCCAGTTCAAAAGAATAAAAATGTTTCAATTTGTTTTTAAAGCTTTTTATTATTATTTTTATAACGAGCCATTGTATAATAGCAATAAGACACTCCAGGGAGGGTGTTATTTTCTAATAACATCACTCCTGGGGTGGTGGAAGCACTCGGCTGCACCTCGTGCTTCAAACCACCCCAGGAGTGATGTTATTAGACAATAACACACACCCTGTCATGCCTTATTGCTTAAATATCACCCTTTGCCCTTTGTGAAAGTTGGGTGAAGTGGTGGCAAATTCAGCCCTTTACGAAATCCTTCCTGAAAGGAGGCAACGTGTCTTTGATTAGTAAAGGTTTACTTTAATTCACCCATATGTCCAATAACCAATCACAGTGGACTGTCTGGGGAAATATACTGTAAATGTGGAAAAGTGTTTAAAAATTGCAAAACCCTTCCCCATGCCCTCTTAGTACCCAATGTCCCCTCTCCTCACCCCTGCTCTGTACCCATAATCAAATAATACCACCCTCCCCAATTCACTATAAACCCCAGCTCCCATACTTACCCCCTCATGGTCTCAATAAATAATATGAATATACCCCCTTCTCTCCCAACCCTCTAAGCACCTCAATTTCCCAATTTCATCCAATATGATCTCGGTAATAAAAAACAGTATCCCTAGTGCTATGGTGAATGTGGGACCACTCATTCAGACTTCATCAACTCACACTCACTCTACTAGGAGGTTGGCATGCATGCTAGCCCACCAATGTCACACACATGCTTAGCTGCATTTTAATCCAGCTGGATCAGTAGTAACCCTTAGAAGACTACCCCTCAGATACATGGCACTCTCCAAATGCTTATGGGCTATGGTACAGGTAAGTCAAAGTTGCTGGGTGAAAGCTTCTGTTTTAATTCCTGCATCTGCTAGTCCTATATCTCTGTTTCTCAGTTATCACTATCTTCTGTACTTACACCACCCTCTGGATTGGGGCAGTTCAGGAGTTTCCCTACAAATGTCCACCCTTTGATTGGTTACAGGCTCTACTGGGATATATTTGGAGTTTGGCTTCCACAATGTTACATTTCTGTCTGTTACGTGCACTTCCTCCCTTGCCAATAGAGCTCATACCCCCCCCAAGTATAGTTTCCTCATGGGGGTATAGAACCTGATATATGTCCAATGCCCATGAAGCTAACAGCAGCCCAGAATAGGTGACAGCAGAGATGAGCAGTAAACTTAAGCCATTTACTAGTTGAGCCTGAGGGGAGCTAGTTTTGCTTGTGTTACAAGACTTCGTCAAACTTAGGGGTCAGTGGCAAGCACTTGGGGTTGGAAAAAGTTTTTCTGCTTTTCGTACTCCATGCCTTTTACTGCTGACCTCTCCCTTGAGGGCTCAGTGTTAATATCTAATGTATGGTGTTTTTAACTAGGTTTGTTTTAACATGGATGTTTTTACTCTGCATGAATGTTTTTATTCTCTGACTTTGCAAATTAACGCTAAGTAGTTTTGTTAGTTATGTTTTGTATTTTCAAATAAAGGTTGTGTTTAGTTTTGCTATGTGAAGACACTATGCATTTGACATTTTTAAATCAGCATTCTGAGAGGTTTATGTTACACTCCAAGGAGCACTTTATTTCTGCATGGCATGTTTTTATGGTACTAAGTAATGGACTGTTACCCCATCACCCTGGTAAATTTCAATAGTGGCCTTTGAGATTACACCTTATCATTTCATTACTTGGAATGTCTGGGGCCTGAAATCACTTATTAAAAGAAAACAAGTGCACTCTCATCTAAAGAAAGAAAAAGCTGATGTAACATTTCTGCAGGAGACCCACCTACTCCCTGCCGAGACACAAACTTTGCCAGGGACTGGATGGGCCTGGTAGTAAGGAGTTCATTTTCTACCAAGACTAGGGGGAGTTGCCACATTTCTACATAAGAATCATAAAGTGCAGATCCTTGCTACAGAATGTTCCAAAGAAGGAAGATGGGTCTTGGTTTGCACGCTTATTAATGCCAAGACAGTCCTCTTTGCATGCATCTATGGCCAAAATGGAGACATCACAGATTTCTGCCCAGAGATTACACAACATGTCTCAGCCCTATTGCAGCCTGAGGATCTCCTGGTGGTGGGCGGGGATTTTAATGAAGTCTGGGACCCCACATTAGACCGACTTAGGAGCCCCACAACGGTGGTTATCAATGCCAGGGCTGCTCTCAAAAAACTCATGATGGAGTTTGAGCTACAGGATCCCTAGTGGAAGATGTTCCCCACTGGGAGAGATTGTTCTTCCCATTTGGCCCCACATCACAGTGCTAGCAGAACTGATTTCTTTCTGCTACCGAGGAGGCACCTACAGGATGTGTATCACACCACAATAGGCCCTATCATCATCTTGAATCATGCTTGTGTCCATGTGACTTTAGGCATTGGTCCCAATGCCCCAGCTGTTCCCAGGTGGTGTATGGGCACCTTCCTTATGTCGCTTCTGGAATTCAAGCTATAGTTAGCCAAGGAAATTGCCTCTGTCCTTCAATTAATATCACACCTGATGTTTCTAAAGATACAGTTTGGGATGCTCTTAATTCTTATTTGCTGGTTAGGATAACAGGATTTGCATCCCATAGAAAGAAACAAAGGATATGCCAGCTAGAGAGGCTTAAGAAAGAACCTAAAAGAAGGAAGAAAGCTATAACAGGTTTGATGCACACTCATCCCAGCTCCACTGGGAAATCCTTCAGTTAAAGTACCAAATTAATTGCATCACTTCTACCACTGTGGCTCAGGCTATAAAACAGACCTCTCATTAGTATTGGGAATCTGGAGATAAAGCAGGGAGACTGCTGACTTATGTACTAGGGTGCAACAAACTGCCAAACATTTTGGGATGACCTGACTCCCCACAAAGTAAATCTCAGTGAACCCAAAAAAGATCAACCAGGCTTTTCAAAGTTATTGTGAAGGTCTATACTCTTCCAGGAGGGACTCCTCAGCCCCATATTTAGAAAAAGTTCTACAGGACACAACCCTACCTATGGTGACCACTGACCAGCATAAACAAATGGAAGCCCCGGTCATGCTCCCAGAAATTGAGGTGACAGTGAAAGCATCCCCAAAGGGTAAGTCCCCTGGCCCAGATGGGCTTTCAATTGACATTTACCAGTTTTTTTTGCCTGAGGTTATACAGCTCATTAAGGAGGTCCTACAGGAAGCATATGAGAAAGAACAATTGCCGCAGTCAATGACAGAAGCCTTGGTGACACTAATTCCCAAATTGGGCAAGGATCCCCAACAGGTGTCCAGCTATTGACCTATATCCCTGCTGAATATGGACACCAAGATCTTGTCAAAGGTCCTGGCAATGTGACTTCAGCACATCATCTCCATATCATCAAAAACTATCAGACAAGCTGGCCCGGTGGTGCTGAGGGTTGAGGTGCTGGATGCCACACCTTGCTCCACGCTGGTGACCCTGGTTCGGGAACAAGTCTGGGCCATCAGGGGTCGGCAGGGGAAGAGAAGGATTGAGCACCCAACGGCGGCTCTCCCTCTCTGGGGAGGGTTACAGGTCTGTCCTGCTGTTATATCGCCACCTCCTGGGTGAACCCAGGAATGACGATGAGGGTAGGAACACACAACGGGAGGGGCAGTGCTAGCCGAGAGCCCAGAGAGGAGCAGCATCTACATGCAAGCCTCCGCATTGGCTCTCCCAGTGTGCCAGCAACTGCAGGGGATAGGGCAGAACAGGAGAAAATGGAGCCCATCGCTCCTAGGTGACAACTCCTCTGACACCAGTCCACGTCACCGGCGCTCACCAAGGGCAGACTCCAATGTGTACCGCCCTCTCCACTGTTACTAGGGGTGGCCACTTCCTCCGCCCTGCCTGGGGGGTATACTGGGATACCTAAAGAAGCACTGAGTGAGCGAACACTCTAGCAGCAGACTCCTGGGGGTGCCATGGGATGTGTGGGAGGTAGATTGAGGGTGTCTGTTTAAGTGGAAGGATGGTGCAGTGAGGAGAATAAATATAAGGTTAAAAAAAAAACTATCAGACAGATTTGGTTAAGGGCAGACTAGCTATGGACAGCCTTAGGGAAGTAATGGATGTTATTTGGGGCTCATCACACTCTCCCATCCCTTTGATTTTGGTAAGTGTGGATACAGAAAATGCCATTGATTCAGTGGAATGGCAGTATTTGTACCAGGTGATGGGAGCCTTTGGAGTAGGCCATTTCTTTTTGAAATAGGTGAAACTCCTATACAACAATCCCTCAGCATCCATTATAACAGGAGTTTCAGCATCCCCACCTATCAGGCTATGCAGAGGTACGAGGCAAGGATGTCCACTGTCACCCTTGATATTTCTGATGGCTCTGGAAGCCCTATTGTAGAAGATCAGAGCTTCTCCCAGTATAACTGGAATCTAGTGTGGTTCATCCTGACTTGCCACTCTAGCCTATGCTGATGATTTGTTTGTAGCCCTACAAAACCCAGTTTCCTCATTGCCCATCTTGTTGACCATCTTTAATAATTTCACAGCCCTGTCTGGCCTAAAAGTCAGTTGGGACAAGACAGACGTTTTGCCACTCAACGGCTATGTAAAGTACAGCTCCATAGAGCATCTTGGTCTTAGCTGAAACCCCCACCTTTTACATATCTGGGAGTGATCATACCTGCAGCCCTACAGAAAATCATAGAATTAAATTTGCAGCCACTATATACAGCATTAGCAGGGGACTTCAGTAGATGGAAGAAACTTAAACTATCTGTTGGGGAGGATACTGTAGATGCATATAAAATGATGGCCTTCCCTAAAATATTATTCTTTCTCAATAGTCTCCCTGTCCTCATCCCAAGAGCCCAATTTGAGTGTTTTGAGAGAGTTTTTGTGGCATTCATCTGGGAAGGTGCAAGGCCACAGTTCAGTATGCAGAAGCTGAGATCCTCAGGTTGGAAAGGGGGGTGAGCTGCCCTTGGCTATGGGCATACAACCAGGCCACAGGGTTAAAGCAAAACCTTCACTGACATACCCCCCTTCCCCACAAACCAGCCACCTGTTTGGCTTCCCCTGGAAACAGGTTCTGAAGGAGGTCCACCTTGTCTCGTTAAGTCTCCAACTGAACAACCCACAGTACCTGAATCCCCCATACATAAATTTGCTACTCAGACTGAGAAAGACTCTGTTATGACAGCATGGTAATAATATGAGTTCCCAGGGTCACTAGGAACCTTTGGTGCACAACCACAGACTAAAAGCAGGGAGAATCCATAACCTGGGGCACTTGAAAAGAAAGAGGCATTTGGCAGGTAGAGCATTTACAGTGTCCTGAAACAACACACCTAGGCACTTTTCAACAGTTTATGGATTGTTGGGGCCTCCCACAGATGGATTTTTAATGATACCTACAGATCCAACAGCTTCTTACAGGAGGTGGTTCACCTCCAGTTCATGTGAGAGATGCATCCATGAGCCAGCTGTTGGATTCTTGGATGAAGATCCCACCACCAGCTTAGGGGCCATATCTATGATTCACTTGTGGAACCCCATATCCCCTCACTAAATAAATGAAAAAGAGCATGGGAAAAGGAGTTGCAGTTAGTACTGTCAGATGAGGAGTGGATGGGTATAGTTAGAGGGGCACACTCTCATTTTCAGGATCTCAGGAACCAGGTCATACAAAAAAAGATTATTCACAGATGGTATCGTACACATGTTGCCCTAAACCACATTGGACTCCTGCCCTCGGAGGAGTGTTGGTGCTGTCACAATGAAGCAGGTACACTTACTCATATTCTGTGGTCCTGCCCTTCTCTACAACATCACTGGTGTCAGATTTTAGAATCGTGTAGGAAGGTATTGGCCCAGCAGATTCCTTAGGACCTGCTTGTTTGGATTCTAGGGAGGTGCTTTCAGTCTCAGCAGCCAAGGAAAGGTATGTCAAAGTAGCTCCGGCAAGCAGCACTGCAAGCCAAGAGGCAGCTTTTGCTCTGATGCAGATCAGATGCCCCTCCATTGTTTGCTGATTGGCTAGCAGCAATAATTAAACTAGCTGAATATGAGAGACTCTCTCACCTAGCTGCTGACAACATAGTGAGGTATGATAACATATGGAGCTCATTCTTAAATTTCATAAGTTACAATCTTATTACATTAAGATCAACATCCAGAAATTGATACTTAATTCTAATATTGATTTTAAAATGTAAGTGTCTAGTTATTATTAGACATACATCATTATAGCTTTTATTGATTTGTTGTATACTGAGGACTTGGTTTGTGATCTCGGTATGTAAGATATCATGTTGTTATAATAAGGCTTTTTTTGTAATTAAGTTATTGTTCTGTATTGTTTGCACTGTTGGTTATTATGTTGTGTATTTAACCTTTTCTCAATAAAATGTTTTAAAAAAGATAGTATTCCAGTTGGCCCATCAGCACAGCAGTTGCACTACCACTTACAACTCTGGTGACCTGAGACTGGAAGCAAGCCTGCAACATTAAGGGCCAGCCTGGGGAAGGAGAATCAAGAATTCTGGGGGACACTCTCCTCCTCCAGGGAGGGGGTCTATAAACTCCACTGCACTGCTGCCACCTGGGTGACCACAGGTGGCACTGCAAGTGGAGCTGCCATGTGTGGACAGACATCTCCTGACTGGGATGGTGGCTCACTTATGTGTGGATGTCTGATGTGTTCCTGCCTACAGACACCCTAGAAAAGGGAACAGAAAAAGGAGAAATCCCTTGACTTACAGCAGGATGAAGCTGCCTCCCCTCCCAGACCCTGCACCACTCACTTGGCTGCTGACCAGCAACCAAACTAAACTTTTCCCAGGCTTGCAGAGTCTGGTTGGCTCCACCATGGGGGGGGGCAAATAATGGGGCACTGACAGGTCAGAGGTAAGTCACAGGGATAGTAGGTGATGGGGCTTGGGGAAAGGCAAGTTGATGGAGGCAGGTTACGTGTGTGGGAGATAAAGTACAGTAAAAAAAAAAAAGTACTCCCTCCCACCCACATAGCATCAGAACTCTTATCCTGCACCTCTTCAATGCACTGACTATAAAAAAAAAACTCCTCTTCGTCGATTGGCACTC
This sequence comes from Neoceratodus forsteri, assembly GCA_016271365.2. NCBI lineage: Eukaryota > Metazoa > Chordata > Ceratodontiformes > Ceratodontidae > Neoceratodus > Neoceratodus forsteri. Next base: position 226,632,745 of record CM028132.1, on the reverse strand, counting down.
CACATCAGGCAATCACAATCTTAATGACTGAGAGCAAAAGCATTCTTAAATACTGTAAAAGCACTCTTGCTGTTATTTATTCAACTATCAACCAGCTGAGGTGGTGTGAGAAGGGCTGACTGCATTGCTGCCTCAGGAGCTTTTCTGTTTCTTTAATGTCAGACTACCCAAGGGGGAGGAGAGTAGGATTTAATGTGCTACAGTGCTGTCTGTCAGGATCAAGCACTTTTATCATAGTTTTAGCTGTGACATCTTGCAGGATAATGCAGGAACTCAATATAATCCCATAGCAAGCACTCCAGTTTGTTAAGTAGTATACTGTGAAATCTCACACAGACCACTTGAGCCTGGTATGTGCACTATATGAGGTCTTGGGGAAGTGGTACTATTTTTTTACAGGTACCATGGGTGAGGGGGAGCTTGGGTGCAACATGGGTAGGGGTAAGGGGTATATTCACTTTATTCAATGGGATCATGGGGGATGATTGTAAAAGTTGGGAAGCTACATTAAGTGGATTAGGGAAGGGGTATTTTTTGAGGGATGTTGCATTGCAGACCACCTATTGTAATCACTCTGTGAGTTTTTTCCAAATAACCAAGGAATGCTGAAGAACCTTTTGATGCTGTCCTATCTTTAACGTGAAAATAGAATGTAGGAAAAATGCTGCACACTTTTGCCTTCACCTGCACCTATTAAAAGTTTCCAGAGTGATATAACTAGCAGATGTACAATAATATCCTGTGTGCTCCGCTTGGACTGCTTGAGTGAAGGAGACAGGCATTTGCCTTTGACTGCAGTAAGGAGCAGAACAAGGTTCACTGAGTGGTCTATTAATATTTTATTTCAGCACCTAGGTTACATGACCAGCCATACTATGGAATGATCTGAATGTTGTATACTAGTTCTAAAACTGGTATACAACTCAGGTCACAGGACTCTACCCTGCTTGCCACACTCAAATGGACAAACAAGATGGGAGAGAAGGCTTTCTCCTCATTCTCACCCAGGTACTGGAACGGTCTCTCACAAACCATCCATTGCTCCACCTCCACTTTCTCCTTCAAATCTGCCTTTAAAACACACCTCATCCAATCCATGACTTGCAACTGCTTCTAACCCCATGACCTTCCAACCCCTCTCACCATGGTCACTTATTAGTTGGTGTATCTTATCCCCAACTGAAAGTCTAGCTATTTCCCTCCCAACCTTGCTACCTAACTAAGGTTTCTAATCCACTTGTTGCTTGTTAATATTGTTTCTTGATACTAGGTGTTGCTATTGCTTGCTCTTAAGTGTTTCTCATGTATGTATTTTTGACAGCTTGAATCTAGACCTTATACTCTGAATATGTTAGCTCTCTATGATTGTATCCCACCTGACATTATTGTGCTGATACTTGTATATTGCTTGTCCCTCTTTGCTGTGTTGTACTAAAACTATTGATGTTCTTTCGTGTAATGTAACTTTCCAAATCATATCTGAAAATAGACCCTTGTGGCCAGATATTCAAAACTTTGTGCTGGGAGCAAACTTTTTGTACCAGGTTTGTGAAGGTCCTTTATATTCAAAGACCAAATAGACCAGGCAAACTGCATCAGAGCCAGGCAAAATTATAATGTATGCACCATTCAAAGAGAAGGGGTGTGTACATGAATACAGGTGCTATACTAAATTCAGTTTGTTAGTGCCGCGTAAAGTATGTTTGTGCGACTTTGCATGACACTTTGTGTAGTGCAAATTATTGCCCAGAAAAAGGCAGTCTTAACTCTGGGCAAAATAAGGATAGGGGATGTGGACACAGCAGCAACAGGCAACATGGCCATAAACAACAACAGCATCATGATGCACCTGATGACTACAGCCAATGAAGGCAGAGATCACAGATGGCCACAATGGGCCACTCCATAAGCCATTGAACAGACATGCCACACACACATCCAGTCTCCCCATAGGGGTACACCACCACAATCCAGCACACACATGCATCACTGGGGGAATGGAGGGTACTGAGGGGAAGGTGTACAGGTGGCCAGGCTGAACCACATACAGTAGTAGGTGCTACCACATGGCTGGGGCTGTCTACACAGTGCACATGTGCCAGTGACAGGAATGCCCCTCAAATCAATGTGCCTGTATGATGGTATGCATCTGCCCCCCCAGGGCACATATCGCACACCTGTCCAGGCTCCCCATCAAACACAGCCAGCCATTTGTATGTTTGTGTGAGATATCCATGCCACTGGTACAGCATATGTGGGTCACAGGACAGTATGAATGTGGTGTCCACTGTCAAAACATACCAGCCAGCTGTGCATGTCACTGTGTGGATAGCAGCAGTCATTGTTGCCTGACACACCATAGTCATTACTGTGTCCCTAACAATGCCAGCTACAATGGCACTGTACCATCTGATACACACTCTAGCAGAAATAACAATATGTCTATGGCATGCAGCACAACCACCCATTCCTATGGTGCTAATCCCCTGGGCCACAACAGTCTGTGCTTCTGTGTCCAAACCCAGCCTGCAGCTACCTAATTGTTCATCATGTCTGACATACAGGTAGCCCTGTGAGTGCGCCCAACTTGTAGCTACTGACCTGTAGTTCCAGTCTGACATGCAGGTGGAGCTGTGTGCACCATGCAATAGTGCCGGCAAATCTACATGATAATGCATGCAAAGCAGGCCATAATGAGATGCAAATGTGGCTGTTTGTCCACGGATTGCCTAATCAGACTCATTTGCATAGGAGCTTTGAATATAGCAAAATTTAGCAAAGGGCAGATGTGTTGGGTATGAGTTTTCCAGCTGGAGCAAACAACACTTTTTCAAAAGGTCTATTTTTCATTTAGGAATTTCACAGTATGGTTCAAATGGAAACATTATTACTTTTATTACAATTCAAATAAATCAAATGAAAAAATACAGAGTCTTGTCGGACAAAAACTCTAAAGCACTAACTCCAAGCACCGGCAATGTGTCACTAGTATATCAATAACTTTGTTACTATTTACTGCAAAATCCCAATGAACGTTTAGAAGTGCAAGCCCCACTATTCATTTTTCAGTGGTCGATTTGCAAATGTAAGCCTTGGCGGAACTGATGTACATACTGTATATTATGTGTGAGGTCTAAACATACTGTTTATAATATGAGTCTATATGTGAACCCTACTGCTACCCTTGTATAAATGTTATCATTGTACCATGGTGTAACAAATGTAGCTAATGTAATTATTGTTTTTAGTGTCCTTTCTGTAACTAACTCCTGGTCGCCGCTGAAAAAAGGACCATTGGTCTCAGTGGGCTTACCCGGTAAACAAAATCTAAATAAATAAATAAATAATTGCCTGAGTGAGGAAAAAGATCTTTCTTGGCAGGCTACTGAAACTGGTAGGATAACTAAGATGCAGAAGCGTGTGCACATTTGGATAAAACAGTGTACAGTATCACATTGGGCAAGTGCCAATATTACAGATTTTGGTTTTCCTGCAGTATTTTTCCATTTTTGACCCCACAACTTCATTTCAGCAAATACTATAGACTCAGAATCAAGATCCAGTTCATAGAACTTGACAAGATCTGATGCACCACACTGAAGATGATTGCAAAGTCATCATCTACCATAGGTATACTGGCAAGATGCCATTGAAACCTGAAAGCACTCATGAATGAGCAGTAAAGCAACACTCCAGTTCTGACAAGAAATAGTCAAGGAAAAGAATGTACAGAGATATGCAAAAATATTGCTCTGCATTATCTTTTTGGGTGGTTTGGCCTGTGCTGCTGGTGACTAGCGAGTAGAAGTGTGCAATAAAAAACTTTTGCTGAAATTCCTGCTGTCCATTAAGTTATTACTCGCTGGGGATATTGAACCTAACCCTAGATCTCCGTGTCCTAATGTTCCAACTGTGTCACCTTCTATGGCTGTCTGGACTATTGCTAAAGGTCTGAAACTAGTCCACATGAATATTAACAGTCTCAGACCTAAAATGCATGAACTCAAGGCACGAGTAAATATGCACTCCCCTGACATAATTGTCATTTCCAAAACCAGGCTCAAGGCTAGTATCCTAATGCATGAGGTTGAGCTCCAGGGGTTTAAGTCTTTTAGACAAGATAGATGTGGTAGGAAGGGTGGTGGAGTTATCATTTTTGTAAAACACTCCCTAAATGCCTCCCTGGTGGCAATGCCAGACCATACCCAATCAGGTGACGAGGTAGTGTTCATCAAAATACTGCTTGGCGGAACTAAGCCCCTGCAAATAGGCTGCATCTACAACCCACCTAAGACAGTAAAAGATGCCTTAAAGAGCCTTCTGGCTCTGATGCTGGGGCTACCTCAGTGGGAGAAAATAGTCCTTGGTGACTTAAACCTCCACTGAGGTCAGCACACCAATACTGATGTAAAATCCAGCTTGCTAGAGGCCAACTTGGCCCAATCAATCCAATGACCCACTAGGTTGAACATTAAGTCAGGAAACCACACCACATTAGACTGGATTATTGCTTCCAACCCAAGTAGTTTCAAACTGGCTGGGACATTAGCGGACTCCATAAGTGACCATGCCCCTATATTCTGCATCTAGAAAAATGACAATCCCAACCCTCCATCCAGAATTTTTTGGGCTCAGGATTATTCCAATTTTGATACCTGCTCCTTTCTTGAAACCCTAGCAGTGGTGGACTGGACTCAAATCAAGCTAGCCCCCAATCTGGACTTAGCCCTTGATTTCTTCATCAATAACTTCCTCTCAGCTGCCAGTAAGCATGCCCCCCTAAAACAAATCAGAGTCAAGGGAAAATGCTCAAAATGGCTGTCCAGAGACCTTAAAAAACAAATGAAGGTGAGAGACAAAGCCTGGGGAAAATTTAAATCTACAAATCTAACTAAGGATTGGGTGGAATATAGAAAATTGAGAAATAAGTATAAAAAGGAACCAAAATCAGCTTAAAGACAATACCTCCAGAACCTACAAACTAAAAACCTATTGGACCCTACAAAATTTTGGTCCCAAATTAACTGTCTCCTAAAGGGGAACACCACCCATAAGAAAAGTGACATAGTAGCAAATGGTGTCCGCTATACCAACCTGCAAGATGCTGCTAATGCACTAAACGCATTCCTCACTGACATGGATACATTTAAAAATAATCCCTCTGGGCCCCCATACCCGGAATTATTTACAAGAGGAAACCCCTTACACTAATTTTCACTTCAAACTTGCAACTAAATCTGAGGTCCACAAATTACTAAAAAAAATCAAATCCTCTGGCTCTGCTGGATTTGACAAGCTGGAGCCCAGACACCTCAGAATTTAATCCCACATCATTGCCTCTCCAGTCACTTGGCTCCTAAACAGATCGCTGCTTGAGGGCAAAGTCCCCACTGTGTGGAAAGCTGCCTTGGTCACTCCTGTCCCTAAAGGTGGGGATGTTGAGCTTGTTGAGAATTACAGACCAATATCCATCCTCTGCACTCTAAGTAAAGTGTTAGAGAGGATTGTATACCAGCAGGTCCAGGAATATATTGAATGGAACAATTTACTAACTGAACAACAACATGGTTTTAGAAAAAATCATGGTACCAACACAGCCTTGATTAGCCTTACTGGGGATATCTTCACAGCTCTAGATGATGGCCTTCCAACTGATGCGATCTTTATAGACCTCACCAAGCCATTTGACTTGGTGAATCATCAGCAGCTTATCACTAAACTAACATCTCTTGGTCTTGATCATCTGTCTACTCAATGATTCACAAACTACCTTGACAACAAATCACAAATTGTCAGATGGCATGGAGCTAAGTCTGACAAATGCCCTAACACAGATGGCATCCCCAGGGTTCGATATTGAGACCTCTCCTGTTTTCCTTATTTATTGATTCACTTTAACATTGTGGAGGGGCCAAGGTGACCTTATATGCAGATGATGCTGTGCTTTATAGGTCCTCCCGAGACACTGTCCAACTAAATAACCTTCTTTGTCAAGACCTTGGTCTACTTGAGAATTGGTTTCTTGCTAATAAATTAGTTCTAAATAGCAAAAGAAACTAAGCCATGCTATTTGGCCCTAAAAACCTGGGCCCAACATGTTTACATTTATTCTCCCCACCTCTTTCCAATGGCTCAAAATTTAAATGATTGTTTGTATCAAATACCTAGGTATATAGTTAGACCAAGAATGCTCCTTTAAGAGCCACATTGACCATCTGACCAAGAAACTCAATCAAAAGTTAGGTGTGTTATATCACCTGAGCCCTTTCCTCACTTGTGAATCCAAACTCAAGGCTTCCACTGGCACAATCCTACCAACCTTGCTATATATAAACTAAAAAAATTGAAGTAAAGGATGTAGTTAAGGAATTAAAAAGTTTGAAAGTGCTAAAGAGAGCAGTAACAGATGGTATCGATCCTAGGTTTTTGAAGTTAGGTTCTGACATAATAGCCCCAATAGTTACATATTTTTATAATTGGAGTATATAATCTTCCTTTGTCCCTGAATTGTGGAAAATGGGAGAAATCATTCCCATACATAAAGGTAGAGACTTTACAGTTTCTTCTAACTATAGACCAATCACCTTGCTCCCTATTCTTTCAAAGATTCTGGAAAAGTTGGTAAATTACCAGCTTGGCTACTATCTTGAACAAGAGGGGATCTTAACAAAGTAGCAATATGGGTTTAGAGAGGGAAGGTCCACGAACACTGCCCTACCTGATTTTGGTGATTTGGTGGCAACATCACTAAATCAGGGTAAATGTACTGGGGCGGTGTTCGTGGACATAAGCAAGGATTTTGATTTGGTATATAATGAGACTCTATTGCACAGGTTATTGGATATTGGGGTGCAACAAGAGTCTCTGCAATGGTTTAGACCCTACTTATCTGATTGTAGGCAAGGAGTGATCTGTGGTGCTGCTGTCTCAGGTCTCCTGGATTTACACAGAGGTGTACCACAGGGCTCTATTTTGGGCCCTGTGTTATTTAACATCTATGTAAATAACCTTGTAACTCATATAACCAGTACTGAGATCAGGCTTTATGCAGATGATATTGTATTAATTGCATCTGCAAATAGTCCCGGAGACCTGAGACAGCGGCTCCAGACAGACTTTCTCAATATTGAGACTTGGATGAGAGACTCGGGTCTTGTAAGTATTAAAGAGACACAGAGTATGATATTTTCAGTAGAATCACATGAAAAAAAGGATTTTACAGACTTACAGATTACTTTTCTTGATGGGATTAAGGTTTAGATGGTACCTAGTTATAAATATCTGGGAGTCCTTGTTGATTCCCAGTTTTCTTTTTCTGAACACATTTTGTTGCAAACAAAAAAGGTTAGTCAAAGTTTGGGAGGTTTAAGAAGGTTTTCTGGATGTCTGACCAGGGAAATTAAAATCAGACTTGTAAAACTGCTATTGCCTGTACTTGATTATGGATTTCCATTGTATATGCATTCTTACCAAAAGTCTTTGGATAAGATAGATCAGATGTATTATAGGATGGGGAATTACATATTAGGGAATAGATATTGGGTTCATCGATGCCTGGTCTATCAGGAACTTGATTGGTTACATCCAACAGCATGGAGGAAGTATTTATGGTCAGTGGTATGCCATAGTCTGGTTTATCCCAAAAGTAAAACATTGCATGCATTAAATCACTTAATATGTTTGAATCTAAACTTAACATATTTAGGCAGGCTAAGGAAAACATCCAGGAAATTGTCTATGACCCAAATTATGAATTGGATGGGGGATATAATTCTTCAGAACAGTCTAGCAAAAACTTGGAATGAATTACCATTTCAATTAATTGAGATTCTTGATTTGCACATATTTAAATTTAAATTGCATGACTACTTGAACGTTTGTTGTAACTGTTTTTAGTTTATATGTTGTTTTTTGCTCTGTATGTATTTATTGTACAGTTTTTAAATCTTGTTGTTGTAATTACAAGTATGTGCCACAGGAATTTGTTGTAAATGGGGATTTATTTCTCCAACAAATTAGCCTATATAAAAATAAACTTTTAAACAAACAAACAATATAAGGCCCCTCTATTACATTCTGTAAGAAGTTCTGAAATGCAAAGGCTAAAAATACTGTATCACAGGACAGGATGCTTCGCTGCAGGGCTGCCACCATGGGATCATCACTGCAAGGTACTGTTATCTCTTAGGGTGCCTTCTCTAGATGGCTGATTATCATATCCAAAGCTGTGCCTTGCATTTAAGCTCCAGCAAAATGGTACTCCTCCTAGTCTAGTTAACACATTAACTCCCAAAAAGAACCAGAGAACACTAAGATCATCTGGCCACCAGCTTCTCCATGTCTCCAGTGTTAGGGCTTCCATAGGACTTCAGTCCAATGCTGCCTTCATCCCTCCTGTCTGGAATGGTCTCCCTAGCAGTGTCCAGAAATGTACCTCCCTTGGGGGCTTCAAGAAGGGTCTTAAAGCCCACCTGATGGATTTGAGACTCTGCAACTGCTACTGCTGAGTCTACCAGACTCCCTGCTGCTGATCTAACCTTATTGGGACATCAATTTGATTGTGACTGTCTTGTGTATAATAGTACTTCTACTCCTGTTGATATTGATTGTAATTAACCTGTCAGTGTATCCTTGACTGGGTCAGTATGTATGTATATATTGACTATTAATTGTGAAATGACATATATATATATATATATATTGTTATGTTTGTAGATGTATGTAATTAATTCTGGGTTGCCCCTGAAAAAGGGACTGTTACAGTCTCAGTGGGCCTACCTGGTCACCAAAATTTAAATCAATAAAATCCCAAGAGAAGAGAGCTGTCTTTGGAACATTCAGTTCTTTCTATCCTTGCTATCCCCAGAGTCACCTGAGTCTGTTCTTAAACCTGGGTTGCTAATGTGTCAAACAGTAGCTCTGCTGCTGCAGTACTGAGCCAGCATTGTTCTCTTTTTTTTTTTTTTTTGGATCTGCAAAATCATCTTTCAACACTCTAATGTATTATGCCATTTGCATTATAATTTAGTTTCCTGAAGTAGCCTAGATGAGATGTACTATCTATTTTTTTGTGGATTGAACTTCAATCCATTTTCACAACTTAATTACCTGGCATACGTCAGCTGAGCTAGGCAGTCTCATTTTCTTTGGGAACCTGATTCTACATATTTTTAGGGAGGCTGTAGCATCACAATCCATCTTATTAGTCACTAAACTGGGATTAACTATTCACTGCAGGCCTCTGTTTAACATTGAAATAGAAAACTGATAAGTTAGACTTACAGCAGAGACAGCCACAATGCAAGCAATAGCTTGCAGTAAATGACATCTCACAAAGTCCTGCATGACAAACTAGCTTAATGACAGCTGCATTACACTGTTCCCTGCAGTATTCTGCAGCATTATATGATATACTGCAGTGTTACTGAGTTGCATCCCAGTTGTCGCCACTGTATCTCTGTTATTTCTGCTACACCTATCAGAAGCTTAAAGTGATGTCATCATAGTATATGTTGGAATCCCCTGCATGTGGTCTACCCACAGAGTTTTGGACAAGGGTGGATCAGACATTTCAATTCTGGCTGTGGCCAGGAGCACAACTACCTTATGAAACAAACAAGCCTAAAAATTTTCCCGCCTATAGAAAAATGTAGACTAGAATGGCAATGTTAATGGGACACATGTGCCTACTTCCTGATCACCATTAGGGGGCAATTATTTTTCCAATGGAATAAACAATCGCTTGGGTTATGATGTTAACATAGCCATTCTAGTGTGTCCCGCCAAGATGGTGAAAGCAAAATGACAAGGTTAAAAAACTGCTGTCATAACAGTGTGCATGATTTTGTCATTTATTTATCTAATCTAGTGAGGTTTGGACTGTGCAAATTTGTACTGACTGCACAGTGCACTTTTTGCTCACACCATTTTGCATTCACCGTCTTGACATAGAACCTCATTCTAGTCTAGATAATTTTGTGTTCCCTTCCACTGCTGCTCTTTTACCTCCAATCTCCACTGAAATCCCCATCCCCATCTGACTTTAAACAATCCTCCTGCTCACTCCACCTGTAAGTCTTGCACACCCACATTCTAGTGCATAGCCCTCCTTCTCACTTTCTCTGTGTGTTCCCACCCCTGACCTATATTACTGGTCCATCTCATGTTTGAGAAACCTTCCCACTTGCTCCCTCTGCACATTCCCATGCCCACCTTGCATTCTTGGCCCCTGGTCTGCAACATACCAGCTCCCTCCCTCCCTCTGAGTTCCCCCCATCAACTAATCCCAGTAACAGCACTGCTGCTACCAGCAGCATCCAATTTGCTCTGACCATCATTTAGTCCTGCTACCATAAGTCTAGAGTGGGGATGATGGGTGCTACTGGATATGAAGGTGTGCTATATCATTGCTCATGGGTGCTGGAAAGTGCCAATAGACACCAGAGAAATTGTCAGTATATACAGGCCAGGTGATCAGGGCTGGTGGGTGCCACTAGACACCAGGGAGGTTGTGACCCTGTATGGGCCAAGTGATATGGGGTTAGGGATGCCACTAGACATCAGGGATGCATATTCTTATTACTGGATAGGTGTTCATGGGGTGTGCCACTAGACACCAGAGATGATATCAGGCATACACATGATAGGTGCCAAATGACCACCACTCACCATGACAATAAACCCATAATGTGCATGCAAATGGCCCCTTAACACTCTCCAAGCACAGTGGGCTCATTTGCATGATGTGGCTAAATGTAGCCCACATGGGTCCTGGAAATATCCAGTCTGGGATCACTATTCCCTGTGGGCTGGATAAAGCCCAGGTCCATGTCACAGCAGCACAGTGTGACTTAGCACTGTGCCAACACAGGCCAAAATTCAGTTGGATAGTGCCAATCCACTATGCGACTGAATATAGTAGCCACTGGATTCAGCACTAGTGCAAGTCGGAGCAAATATTTGCACTGCATTTGCATTCCTTTTTGTATATTAGGCCATGGTTTCATATATTAGAACTTTGTTGTGAATAATACATTTTATATTGTACAGTGTTTGAAATAAGTTTGTTCAGTTGGGATAAGAGCACCATGTAGTTCAATAATGAGACCTCAATTTAGATTTTGTGAAGTTTTGCAAAAAGCCCTGAACTATTTCTGGTATCCTCCCACCAGGCAATTGCATCATCATATACTCTTAAACAAAAATTCTAGATTTAAAGAGCTCATGCCATTTCTATGGCTGTCGGTGGAGCCTGCAGCCATATCACTTTAGCTTGAAAAGGGGGTTTTCGTGGAATACACTTTTTAGCAGTTTTCAGTGTATCCTTCCATAACACTGCAAATCCCAATGGCAGTTAAAAAATACTCCCTTCTTTCTTTTTAGAATGATGGACACTAACCCCAACCTGCTTTTCTCTGACAGGAAATGTGCACACCCTCCAAACAAATCTATATATCTTTAAAACTAGTCATTGTGCACAAAAACAACCAGCATGAAAGTTGTTCAGGACAAAAAGAGCTTTCACATGAGGGTAGTCACTAACCTGAAATATTTAAATTTTGTAAAATATCATCTTCCAAACAACCTCATTTGTTTCTCTCCACATGAACACAGTAGGAGTCATGCCAAACAAATGTAAATATCTCAGAAAGTATAAAAGTTACCAATATACAACCAATGTGAAATTTGTTCAGGACAAAATAACCTTTCAAATGATGGTTGTCACTAATCTGAATTTGTTAGATTTTTTAAATATAGTCATCCAAAAGGTGAAAATTGTGAAGAAAAATGAAAATTGTGAAGAATCAGATGGCCATAGTTTAAAATATATAATTAGTGCAGCTTAATGAATATTCTTATTTGAATGGTCATTTTGTCCTGAACAACTTTCATACTGATGGTTTATGCATAATTCATATACTTTTAGAGATATTTACATTTCTTTGGCATAATTCCTATTGCACATAAAACAGTCTAATTTCTCTAAAGCACTATGCCACATTAAGTGAAATGAGACCAGACTATTTTGTTATGCCTAATTTAACAGTAGATCCTGACTTATTAGTACTTCAATGGAATTCTTTAGTGCTTAACAGCTTGAAACAAAATGATCTGCTTATTGGGGGCACATTATATCTTTTCAGGTTGGGATCATGTTAAATCTTTTCAGAACAAAAGCAGCAGATTAATTTTAGTAATTATTAGCCAGCAATATCATATGAGATCTATATGTGAAGTTGACGCTGACCAGATGGGGGGGAAGGAAGACAGAGAAGAGAAACAATGGCTGTCTGTAAAACTATTAGGCATCTATGCTGCAACACTGATGTTTTCATTTATTAAGTCCAGTTTGGCAACCTCTATTATTAAAATGCATTAAATGGCATAAGAGGGGTCTACTGGTCCATTGCTGTTGCTGGCATTGCTCTCAGCCAGATGCTTATATTGCACACATACTCTGGTCCTGCTCCCTCCTATTATCATTTTGAGACTTGGTAGTTACTGACCTGTCCCAAGTGATAGGTGCCAAGATTACTCTGTCTGACTCCCTGGTCCTTTTAGGAGACATAAGCCAGCTTGAATTCCTCCCTAAATCTCTCAGCAGTGGGCTCTCTCCTCTATACTGGAAGCCAAGTGCCTCCTGCTCATGCACTGGAGACAACCTTTAATACCTAGCAGGAATATATGGCATGCAGCTATAGCTCACCTCTCTTTCTTCGAAAAGCTTTCCGCCTTGCAAAGGTCAAACATGCAGCTATTCTCTGCTAAATGGGGACCATACCTCCAATCTGATTTCTTACAAATTACATAATCAGTTGGGAATCCCTCCTGGAACACCTTTACCCATGTAGCTGGTTAATAGGCAGTGCAGATCCCCCCACCTTTCCTGGCCTAGTTCGTTTTAGCTTGAGCGAAACTGAAGAAAGCGGTAGAAGAATTAACAGTATTCTGCTTGATAAGTTTGGTGGTAAAGATGTTAATTCATGGATAATTTTTTATTACTAATTTGTAGACAGAGATTAGTGCACAGATACATTGAACAGATATGTATATGTATATATAACTCATCATAATGGTAGTATATATATCCTTGACCTGGCTATGTGGTTACATCAGTTTACAACACTGTGAAGTGTGTCATTGTATGACAAAGAAAATACTTAGTAAAACTTTATACTATAAAAAAAATACATTTACTGTATAGTTTACTAAATCTTGACCTTGGGATAACTCTTGAATGACTCCTAAATAAGTTGTAAGCCATTCTGTTTATGGGAGGTCAAGCCCTGTGCAAATGGTCAAGTGTTATTGTTTCATTTTTTTTTTTTACAAAATTTCACAGTAAAAGTGTGGAGAAAAACAAAAGTATGTACAACCAATCTCCTATGCATTTTCAGCCCAGAGAGAAGTTAATATGTGCACAAAATCAAACCAAATGTTTCTACAGATTTGTTCTAAAGTTTTTTTTTATTCTAAATCTTATTGGACTGCTGAGTGTTATTTTTTTCATATCTTTTTACAAATTTCTGAAGTAAAAGTGTGGAGAAATACAAAAGAGTGTACAACTAATCTCATGCATTTTCAACTTGAAGAGAAGTTAATATTCGTGCAAAATCAAACCCAAAGTTTATAACATTTTTATTCTAAATTAATGTTATTCTAAATCTTATTGGACTATTGATGAACTGAGCAAATAAATGTTTAGATAGAGCAAATTGAAGACTCTAGGATTAGGATGTCATTAAAATTGGAAAAGGTCAAATTATGAAACCTTAAATGAACTCAATAAGACTATTCTTCTTAGTGTGTAATTATAATGAATTAAAGCCATTTGAATATAGACCTAAAATTATACAATCATTGTGATACATATTTTTAGGATTAGAGGAATGGTGCAAGGCTGCCAAATTCATGGTGATCTCACTAATTCAATGCTTCAGTGTGTATGGATCAAACCAAAAAGAGCCATGACAAAAGCCTCCATCGTCAAAAAATTAAAACCCCAACAATTATATTTTATTATATTTGATTTAACCTGAAAATACAAAATAACAATGAGGAAGTAAAACAATCACGATGAAAGTTCAGCGTTCTCCAACCATACATTGAAGCCAAGCCATAATAAAGGCTTTTATCTTCTTCAAAGCAATATTTTATTTTGATATACAGTATTTAATATTCTGTATCTAAGTAGACACTATAAAAAATGTTTATTAGGTGTTTGAAAACAGGCAAATGCAGTCAGACACAGAAGGAAGTCAAAAGAGAGTATCAATTGCAGTGGCTAGTACTGTAACAAGTCAAGGAGCTCGCTTGACCATTCCAACGGGGGCCACCCACTGACACTACTGCCTGTTGGTGGTTACTGGTAGCAAAGGAGGAGCTAGTCAAGTGCTGCAAGCAGTCAGTTTAGGAGGAGGAGGAGACAGATGGCAGGCTGCCTACCATAGTCCAGCTCTTGTTTTAAATCCCCGATGGTGCCTGAGTGGCTGTAGCGATCATCTATACAGCAGCCCTCCATCTGTAGGGATTAAGGGGACTCAGTTTAGCTGTCCTGTTGTATTCGAGCAGGCTCAAACTCCATTATAGCAGCAGGTCTGACTGGAGCCCTGGACTTCCAACTGTGCTACTTGTATAGGACTGATCGCTTGAGAGTGAGGGATCCTCGCTGCTTGCAGAGAAAGTGCAAGGGGTAGCAGTTGGTGTTCATTTGTGTGCCAGGATAGATGGGGGGGCTGGCTGGGCTGGGAGGAGTGCCTTTAAGTGTGAGCATTTCATGTGTCTGAACTGTTGTGGATTGCATGGGCGTAGTCGGTGGCGGTGTTCAGGGTGTTCAAACTCCCCCCCAAATTACCTCAGCAAATGTCAAGTTCCTGTATTTTATTTTCTGGTTGGCTCAGGCTCAGCTGCTAAAAAATGCAGTGTCTCAGCAGTCTGCATAGTGGTTGGAGCTAACTGCAATACAGTGTGCATGCACAGGACTCTTGCTAGCTAGGGGAGATGGTGACATCATCAACGGAGAGAGCAGGAGAAGCATGGTGCGACAGACTAGTGAGTGTGCTGCTGTGCTGCATCATCTGTACAGCACTGGGCAAGCCGTGATGTCCTGTTGACTGTCGTGGTAGTAGAGTGGGACTGTGTGCTGCTCTTCTCTAGTCACAGTTAAACTGTAGGAGAACTTGAAGTATGATCTACTAGAGAAAGAACTGACCTGCACAGTGCTGAGCTATGAGTAACACACGGCTCGGCTTCTTGACTGTGCTGGTTGCTGGCTGGACTGGTGGTGTGATCCGAAGAGAAGACAGGAGAGGTCAAGGAAAAATCTGCCCTAGCCTAGTGATCTGTAGTCCTGTCTTGGGAGGGGAGAGACTGGTAAGGCAAACAAACAGAAGGATAATCAGCAGAAAAGTGGTAAGTGGAGAAAAGAATAAAGATTGATTTGGGGGGGCACTTCTGTCATTCAGAGAGGTGGTGAGGGGTATTGACACCATCTCCCAGGGCAACCCACTCATTACATCTCAACCCCACTGATGTTCTGCCCAACTTGGAGCTTATCATGTGGAGTGGGAATAGGTGTGGAAAGGAAGATGCCTGACTGACGTATTTGTCTCTGGCTGTTACAGAGTGTTCCCATGTGCAAAGATGGAATGGGGTTAGGTGTACTCTTTATATGTAGAGGTGGCCTGATGGTAGTGGAGGAGGGATGCAAATGTATGGAGGTGTCCCCATGTGTAGGAGTGGGATGGATGGGGAGCAATGCTCCCCATACAGGGGCAGTGGGATGAAGGGGTGGAGTGATCCCCATGTACAGAGCTGATATGAAGTGGGAGTAAAACTCCATATTTGTGGAGGTTGAATGAAGGGGGAGCATTTCTCCCTATGTACAGGAGGTGGGATGCAGTGGGAGAAGTACTCTCTATGTGGAGGAGGTGAAATGTAATGGGAGAAGCACTGGAGGGGTCAGGGGATGTGCTCACAATGTATGGCGGTGGGATGGAGGTGGAGCAATGATACTTAGGTGTGGAAATGGAATGGAGGGAAGAGTGCTTTCCATGCTCAAGTTCAAGTTTATTGTGATGGGATAAAATCCATTGAGCAAGCTCATTTGCAAGGAGGTCCCTTGTACAAGCAATAATAAAGACAATACATGGTGTGAGATACAGAAAGTAAGGGCACATAATATAAATTAAAATAAAGCAATTTTCTTTATATTAGTATATACAGTATGTACAATCTTGCATTGAACAATGATTGAGACCAAATATGATTACATAAGACACTATGTCCACCATTTGGAAGAGGACCAGAGAAGGAGCATTGCTCCTCAAATGCAAAGGAGGCATGGAAGGGGTGGACTGCTTTCTATGAGAAAATGTGTAAGGGGGGGAGTGATCCCCATTTGTGGAGGTGGGATGGGGATGGAACAGTCACTGAATGGCCACCATCCTAGACCCCACTCAAGCCTGTGTCTGAAACTTTTTGGAATGGACACAGCTTATGATGGGACAGATGTGCAATCCACAACTCTTCTCTGGCTGCTGTAGAGTATTGGATTGATAGGTGGGGGTGCAATAGGGGGTACCAGTCACTCTGGAGCACCCACTGTATCCTACTCCCCCCACCCACACAGCAGAGTGGGAACAGTTGTGGAAGGGCAGATACAAGATCCACATTTTTATATCTCAGTACCTCAGAGGCTATCCATGGGTTGAGCACATTAGGTGGGAGAGCATCTGACTGAAGCAGAGTGTTCTGCAAGTGTAGAGGTGTGGCATAGGGTGAGAAATGCCAGTCACCCAAAGCCCACTCCAAACTTCTTGCTAGCTCTGGTGGCGCAGGGACAGGTATGAAGGGGCAGATGTGCAACTTGCATCTTTATCCCTGGCTGCTGCAGTGTGCTACCCTTGGGTGGAGGTGGGATGGTGGATGGGGCATCATTCTCCCAGAGCCACCTGCCTGGAGCCCACTCAAGGCCAGTGCCAGCTTTCATGGAACTCGTATGGATGAAGATGGACAGAAGTGTGGACCACATCTGTCTTTGGCTCCTGCAGAGTGCTCCTAACATGCGGTAAGTGGAATGAAAGGAGAAAAATGCTTCTTCGCATGTGCTGAAATGCAAAAAGATGTGTTGGGTGCCAATGGTCTTGGGCCACCCAGTGGATCTGGACCACAATCCCATTTCCACCCACCTGGCACCCACCAGGCTAGATAGAAACAAGTGTGGCATGGCAATTGTGCAACTCACATTTCTGTCTCTGGCTGGGGCAGCCAATGTGTAGTGATGGGACAGTTATGGAGGGGGCACAATCATCAACTTCTGCCAGGCCACAGTGCACTATTTACCTTGGGCTGCCCACCTGGAGGTCACCTTGTCACTGTGCCATCCTGTGTGGAGTGGGATGGGTGTGGAGGGGAAGATGAGTAGCCTACATCAGTCTGTGGCTACTATAGATTGTTCCATATGTGCTGATGTGAGCTGGAGGTGTAGAGGACAACAACTACCCAGGGGTGCCCATCCAGTGCCCACCCTACACTGTGCTAGTCAATATGAAAGTGCAGATATGTGACACATATCTTTGTCTCTGGCTCTATCTGGGTGCTCCTTTTATGCAGTGGTGAAATAGATGCTCCAAGTTTGCTTTACACTGTGTCTCTCCAGGTCTCTCTCTCTCTCTCCTTCCCTCCCTCCCTCCATCTCTCTCTCTCTCTCTCTCACGTCCACTCCCCCATGGTGAAAGGAAAACTCTGCAGCACTGCTTTCTGTCCAGGTCATTGCACTCTTGCTTCCACTTTCTCTGCCTCTCTGTATGTGCTGTCTGCTTCCACTGAGTTTCAGAAAGACAAACAGTGTCAGACCAACAGCAAGGTGATGGAAGAGTGAGTGGAAATAAAATGGATGACAAACAAGCTCAGGCACATACTGTACTCCACTTCTCTGTTTGTGGGGGGTTGACACTGTCTCTGACTGGAACAGATTGGACCTGCACATATATGCGGCACTGGAAGCAGCTCTTACTGTTGCTATGTCTCTCTTGGGGGATGGGGGTGGGAGGGGGGGGGGGAAGGAGTATACACTGCTAGGGGACAGGCCACCCATTTAAATGAATGTTTGTTCAGGTGCAGGTCTGGGAGCTACCAGTCATCGTAATTGTGGTCACTACATTGCACTGCCTCAATTTTACACTGCCATGATGGTGCTGCAGTAGTGACAACCTGTCACCTGGTGATCACTCTCATTCCGCCTACTCACCACATTTCAGCATGTTGCTGTCACTGTTTGGGGCTCTCTCCACTCTGTAGTTTTGATCCTGTGCTCTCTTTCAGGGGGTGGGGTGCTGCTGCCTCTCCTTCTATCCCTGCAGCCAGTGTCTCTCTCTCTCTCTCTCTCTCTCTCTCTCTCTCTCTCCCTGCCATCCAGGGTTAAGCTACAGCTCTGCAGGCAATGCTACCTCAGTTCTCATCACTCTTGCTCCTTGTGTTGTGTGGCAGGGTGGGGGGCACACTGAGGCAGCATGGGCACTAGGTGATCCACAGGGCAGGTCAGTGGGTACCATCACAGACAGCAATGCTCAGGCTGGGCATTGTGGCACACATGAAGCACTGGAGAGAGAGGAGCTCAGGGACAAGAACATGCACTATCATGGATATGGAGACACAAACAAGTTCAACTCGGACGTCTGTCTGGGGAACGATAAATAATATCTATTTGTTCTTTACTGCTAGGACTGTTTACTGCTTATGGCACAGAGAGTGGGGGATGAAGTGTATGGCTGGGTACCCAGACATCTGAAGGATGGGTGGTGAAACAAGCAGTAAGATCAGTAAGGGCATGAATGAAAGTAATGACATTCTCTCATTCGAGCACTTTATTTCTTTCAACTAGAGAACAGATTCCAGCTGTGAAACTGTGACTAGTGTCATAGTCTGGTTGCATGCTCATTGGTCTGCCAGAGACAAGCTAATCCCTGACACACCTCTGAAATGTCATTCTACCACAAGATATTTCTTGCACACGCACAAGGGAACATAAAAAAATGTAATTTAGATCAGTGACTACCCTCATTTGAAAGGCATTTTTGTCCTGAACACAAAAATGTAAAATAATGCACTTGAAGTACAGTAATCCAAGGGAAGAGTACACATGGATGAAGTGGTATTGACAACATTAAGAAAGAACACATTCTAAAACAAAAAAGCTTTTACATACAGTTGATTACTGTTTAACAATACTTTTCATTTATGGCTGCCACCGTACATCTTATGCAAACCCATAATGACGTTCCTCACTTGAAGCAAAAAGGGGGAGTGGAGGCCATAACTGATTCCTTGTGTTTATGTTAAAGGGGTCAGATTCTCTACAGCAAAAACAAGGAAAGGCATAATTTCTAAAATGTGCAGACGAGCATGGGGACCACTTTTTTTCCAGAGCATGCCACCACCAGCAGCTACCACTTCAAGACTGCTACTACCCCTGCCTAACACAATCAGGGGAAAACCAAAAGTAGTCTACCAGCACTGAGATCAATATGGTTAAGACACATTGGCCAGAATGGTTAAGAAACACTGGCCAGAAATGACTACTTAGAAAAGAATGAGAAAGTGACTGTGATGATGAGTAAGTCCCAGACCAGATCTCTAGTTTAACAGGTGACTCCTGAGTCTGATTTGTACAGCTGCATGGGCCAAGCTCCATGACTGTTATGTGATCATCAGATTTGTATAACAGCACTGTGGAAGCATGTAACCAGACCGCTGTCTGATGTGCTACCACAGTGCTCTGACATAGTGTCCAGTGATTCTGTTTATGCAGCCCTTCCCCTCCACAGGCCACAGAGACATACTCACTTCCTGGTGCACTACTTTTCTGTTCTGCAGCTGCAGTACTGACAGTCACCATGTGCAACATGGTGACGTTGACTTAAACCGCACATGTATGACTATCGTGTATGCATAGTTATGTCAGCATCGCCATGTTGTGCAGGCCTGACTACAGGGCAAACTTCACATGTGTGAGTATCATGCATGTGCAGTACTGTAATTGCTGCAGTATTACTTATGGCTGACTCTGGTGCAGCAAAAGCACAGCATATTCTTTTCCATGCTCTTGCCACTCTTAAAAGCTCTCCATGGTCATATCGGCTCTGGCCAGAATTTGTTTACGGACGAGTTGTCTGAAAGAACATTTTCATTCAACTTCCACCAACCATTCTCCAACACCTGAGCCTGACATGGGCATTGTTAGTCCACAAAATGGGAATGTGTGCCCCCCCCCCCGGTTTAGGCTGGTGTCCCCCAGTATTTTTCCTCACCTTTGCATTAAATTGCAGGAATTTCCAGCCTAGCATCAGCAGGTCTGTAGCTACCCCAGTGGTGGCCAGCCTGGCTACACTGCCCCGCGAGTCCCAGTCCCACCCTGTCCCACTTTTCATCCTATCTTCTTGGCTCCAATGTCAGTCAGTCTGTATGGTATGCTGTGTGCTCCTGACTTGGCTCTTCCTCCTCCCGACTCTCCCTCTTGACTTTGTAGTCACCAGTGCATCTGAGACCAGCCTACAGAGCAGCAGCAGACTTGGCTGACCCACCCCTCACAGACCTCCTTCAGGATCCCAGCAGACTGGCACTGCAACACTTGCTACTGCTTGCTTCTCTCATCCTAACCATGGCATCCTCTAGTTTCTCTCTGTCTGTCTCTCTCTCTCTCTTGACCACCTGTCCTGTCTCCTGGTCTCTTGCCAGTGGTGATGGCCACCTTCTCTCCTCCTCTGTCTCTCTCTCTCTCTCTCTGGTGGCTGCTTATTGATCTCCCCCAGCCTATGGGGACTGTCACTTTCCATTGGGAGGGAGGAAAGGAGGGAGTTGGGGTTGGGAAAACTTGGGATCAGGGCAGGTAGATGGCCAGGAATTGAGAAGGAACTCCATGTCCCACAACTTAATGCACTGGGCAAAGTGCACAAGCCTTCATCTAGGGGTCGGTGGGAGGGGGGATTGGGGAGCTGTTGCCTGACAGCAGTGGGATGTAGTGCTTTAGTGATGCATCACATGTGCAGGTTGACCAATAGCAAGAGCATGGAATGGGGCAGTGGGCTTCAGCTAAAAGCTTTTGGCTACATCAAGCTGAGCATGTGCAACATGAACTGCAGAGACAGATGGCAGAAGACAGTGGGAGAAAAAAAATAATAACCAAACAAATAAGAACTATACTAACTGGGATTGGTGCTGGGTGGGAGCTTCATTTTCTGCAAAATAAATGAAAATGAACAAAAAAAAACTAAGAAAATAAGTTAAAGGTGAAAGGAAAGGGAAGACAGAGGGATGAATAGACTACTGAAGAGTGACTGCAGAGCCAGGCAGGCCTGCTTGTCTGACCTCCAAACAGGCAGCCCCACAGATGGCAGGATACAATGGAGGCCCAGCCAGAAGGAAACTATGGAAACAAAAAAGCAAAATCATAACCAAAATACATAGCAAAAGAAAGAACAATACCATACTGGAGTTGGTGCTGTGTGGAAGTTTCAGTTTCTACAAAATATCAATGAAAATGAATGAAAAACACCTAAAGAAAATGACATTTAGAAATAAAAGAAAGGAGGAGAGGGGTTTCAGCTAGGAAGGTGGACAAAGCAATGGGGCCTGATGGGATTCACCCAAGAATTCTAAAAGAACTAAGGGTAGAACTAGTGACACCGCTGACTACTCTCTTTAACAAATCATGGCAGGATGGGGTGGTACCCGAGGACTGGAGGAGGGCAGATGTGATTCCTCTTCACAAAAATGGGAGCAGGACAGAGGCAGGAAACTACAGACCAGTTAGTTTGACCTCAGTGGTAGGGAAAATGATGGAATCACTACTGAAGGAAAGAATTGTTGAGTACCTAGATGCCAGTGGGGCACAGGACCCAAGGCAGCATGGATTCACGATGGAAAGGTCGTGTCAGACAAATCTAATAGATTTCTTTGACTGGGTGACCAAAGATGTAGACCAGGGAGGGGCTATGGACATGGCCTACCTAGATTTCAGCAAGGCATTTGATACAGTCCCACACAAAAGATTAATACACAAGATAGCCAGCCTTGGAGTGGGCCCCAAGGTGGTAGCCTGGATAAAAAATTGGCTAGACAACAGGACGCAAAGGGTAGTAGTAAATGGAGTACACAGTGAAGAAAGGAAGGTTACTAGCAGGGTACCACAGGGTTCAGTACTGGGACCGGTCCTTTTTAATGTCTTTATAGGTGACATTGCAGAGGAACTGGAAGGAAAAGTATGTCTCTTTGCAGATGACACAAAGATCTGCAACAGGGTTGATACACAAGATGGAGTGGAAAGGATGAGAAGAGACTTGGCAAGGTTGGAGGAATGGTCAAATGTGGCAGCTCAGATTCAATGCAAAAGTGCAAGGTAATGCACATGGGAAACAAAAACCCAGGGTGAGCGTACACAATGGTGGGTGAGATACTGACAACAGTAAAAATAGAAGGACCTGGGGGTAATTATATCAGATGACCTAAAGGTGGCAAGCAATGAGAAGGCAGTAAGAAAGGCTGGGGGATACTGGGATGCATAAGAAGAGGCATCAATAGTAGAAAACAGGAAGTTGTTATCCCTCTGTACAGACAGTTGGTGAGACCCCATCTGAGTACTGTGTGCAGTTCTGGAGACCCCATCTCCATAAAGACATAGACAGAGGAGGCTGTCCAGAGGAGGGCAAGCAAAATGGTGCAGGGTCTGCATCAGAAGACATACGAAGAAAGACTAAAGGAGCTTAATATGTATACCCTTGAGGAAAGAAGGGAGAGAGGGGACATGATAGAAACTTTCAAGTACCTCAAGGGGAATCAACAAAGTCCAAGAGGGTGGCATCTTCCAGAAAAAGAGATGTGCAAGAACAAGGGGCACAATTTGAAGATAGAGAGAACAGCTCAGAGGTAATGAGGAAGTATTTTTTCACAGAGAGGGTTGTGGATGCATGGAACAGCCTCCCTGAGGAGGTCGTGGAGTCAAGAACAGTGGGGGAATTCAAGAATGCATGGGACAGGCATAAGGCAGTCCTAGTGGGGGGTAGGAAGAAGTAAGCTGTTTGTTAACTAGGATCTGCAGCTTATCTGTTAGGTTGGAAAATGGGCAGACTAGGTGGGCCAAGCGGTCCTTATCTGCCATCAAATTCTATGTTTCTATGTTTCTATGAAATCCCTAGGCTAGTTTTGCTTGAGATTTCATAGAATGTGCTTCTGAAATGCACCATTTTGCACAAACATTTTCAAATTTTCTTCAATGGGAAAATCCACTGGACCCTTCTTTTCAGAAAAAAACTAATGGGGGTGGGGGAGCATATGGCTCCTCCCCACTTTTAGACTCCTGTTGAAGCCGCTGGAGTCTGACACAATGATAGCATGCATTTAAAGCATAAATGGTCAGAAATTTTAGTGGGCATTCTGGTAGCAGGTGAAATATGCACTGATTTAGAAATTACAATAGAATCAATTCTTGTAGATCTCATTCCTTCAATATAAGTGTTTCCCCCTCCTGATAAACAAACCGGTAAGTATCTACTCAAGTCAGCATAGAAATGATCCTGCCTATCATAGCTGTCTCAAAACAGTTTAATCATCTGCAATCCTCTGTCAGAGTGATGACTCAGTTGCAATTGTCTCTTAGAGTACTGCCTTGGAGGTATGAAAGTGTGGCTGAATTTCTTTAAACAGCTCAGTATGTGAAGCTTTCATTTAAGGAGCATATATACAAATCATAAATTATTATATGTTCCTATGGCACATATCCAGCAGCATTGCACGTACAGGGTGTATTTCCTGGAGATGGAAGACGGAATAGCCAAACTCTTTAAATAATATTTCTACCCCATCTCAGGTATATGTGCCGACAGACTAGAAATAACAACTCAGCATCCATTGTTTCATTGCATGAGAAACCCGAGATAAAGTTTTAAGTCAGGTGTCCTGCAACAACATTTCACCATCAGAAGATTGTAGACATGTTATGTAGCCATCTTTTTTTTATATAATTTAGACTATTTTCATTTTG
Organism: Neoceratodus forsteri; assembly: GCA_016271365.2. NCBI lineage: Eukaryota > Metazoa > Chordata > Ceratodontiformes > Ceratodontidae > Neoceratodus > Neoceratodus forsteri. The sequence continues at coordinate 226,608,708 of CM028132.1, read as the reverse complement.
TCTAACACAAGACAGAGGAAAAGCTACATCACTCATTAGAATGAGATAAAAGAGAAATGGCCACACCATTGTATTAATTTGTTTTGATATTTAGTTCTTTCCCTTTTTTGAATCTGGTGTATTGGTGCAGGGTTTCATCAACTCCTGTGCCACCACGCTTAGTTTCTGGTGGTGCACCAAATGGTCTGCCAGAATTGCATCCAATTTTAATAGGTTGGATGCAGTGGCAACCGTTTACCAGATTTATTGCAGCTTGCACCAAATATTTGGTGCAAGCACCATAAAAAGGATCCCTGGGATTGATGCCAGCTAGACCACAAAACGTTAGCCTAACCTGAGACAATTGCTGCATGGGATGTAAAATCCCATTTGATTGCCACAAGCCTAGTGAACCAGATTTTTGTCACACCCAGGGCTTGCGGCAATTGAACCACTTTGAAAATCTGCCCAGTGAGTCTTCCTGATCAGAGGAAGCATCCTGCAAGTATGAGGGAAGAGATGAAGCCTTCAAATCTCACTCATCCTCTGTACCACCTCATTGCCTGGTTATGCATAATGGCAACATAAGAGTCTTCCTGATGAAGGAAAGCATCCAACAAAGATGAGGGAAGAGATAAAGCCTTTGAGTCTCACTCATCCTCTGTATCATCCCATCGCATGGTTCCGTGTAAGGTAGCATACCTGTTCTTTACAGGAGTAGGAGCAACATTAGGGGTTTTAGGCATTTCGGCCTTAGCTTGTCTGTGTCTGCCCTGTTATCTCCTAGTCACCACTGTGAAACCTGCATCTTTGGGGGTGGTAATTTCAGACTAAACTTCATCAGCCTGTCTAGTATTCATTTGTATATCTGGTTCCTCATTCTAAGTTTCAAACTCCATCCCAATTGGGGGAACCTGGAGAGTACAGAAGGACCCCACACATTTTCTGCCAAATGTTGAACAGGTTCCACAGGAGTATTTATAACTTCCCCGGGGGGGGAGGGGTGACACCCATCTTCTGCCAAAACATCTGATATGACCTGCTCAAGAGTGAGGTCAGTAGGAGCGGGTCTGGCATGGGAGGAGTGCTGGTTACACCAGCTTCTGCACAGATTCCTTTTAAGAACTTCTTTGTTGAGCTCTGCTCATCAAATAAATCTGATATAGCCCCACTGACCTGTTGTGTAGCATAAGTACATTGTCTATAGATGCAGCCTTTATCTTTGCACAGATTACATTTAATAGAGTTCAGGCAGTGGTAGTTTATGGTGCTGTATTCCAAACATAGACTGCAATGTGAGCTGTCACGTGAGTTACTTAAATGTGACTTTGAACCACACTTGTAACAAGTCTTTAGCTGGTCCTGATAAAATAAGAGACCATGGTCTCTCCCAGTCGAGGAACTGTTGGGAAGGTGGAGCACCCCTTGACCTATTTGTAACAGTTTCATTTTAAACTGCTATCCCTCTGGCAGTGTATACTCTGTATCTTTCATAGGCTCAGGTTTATCAAGCATGTTGCTTGTCCCCAGGGAAGAGAGGGTGTGCTAGGAATCAGATCACCCTGTCCCACACCAAGCAGACTCAGGAGCCACACCAGAGAGTGGGCAGAAACTGCAGCCTGACCAAACTCTGCATTTGTTACTGGACTCTGGAACTGCCTCCCTGACTGAAGCCACACCTCTGCTGACCAGGATCCACCAATAAGCACCTATCCTCTGCTTCCTACCAGGTGGAGTCTCAGCTGCAGCAGGTTCAAAGAGCTGTACATGCTAAACAGCTGGCTACAGTCATGCTACTGTTCATCAGGAGAGAGAAGGCTTACAAGGAATCAGATCGCCCTGCCACTTCACCAGACTGACTCAGGAGCTACACCAGATAGCAGCCAAAAACACAACCTGACCCAGATCTGGATTACTTCCTGGATTTGTGAACTGACCAGTCAGGGGCCTCACTGGCTGAAGCCACTCCAGTGCCAATGAGGACCCCCAATCAGCACCTGTCCTCTGCTTCCTACCTGGTGGAGATTTGGTTATGTAAATGTCAGACCTGTAGGGGGTCTGGTGCAAGAAGGACCTAGTACAAAGGACATCACTTGGAGTCTGCCAGGTAGTCAGCCAGGACAGACAGCCAGCAGCCAGGAACTCTATCTGTCTCATCCCAAACAAAACTGTATATGAACAGTTTTCTGCACTGTTTGTGTGAATATTGTTTGGGGAGCATTTCACTATGAGTTCCTAGGCATAATCAATCTGGGTGTATTACTACAGGATAAGGGAGCATTCTGAGTCAGCTTCAGTGAACACACCTTATTTAAGTATAATTTTATATCCATGTTCTGTGCTAAAGCCAGTGTAGCTTTAATTTGCAAGGTTGTTTTTTGCTACAGTTAAATCTTACCACCCTATCTAGGTAAGTACTATGGGGTAGTTTTTATGGCTACAGTGTGTGTAGCCCTGCAGATGTTTTGCTTGTTGAGTAGTAAAAGGTAACTCTACAGATTCCTAATGGACTAGATAAAATCAGAGCTTCTGTGTCATCACAATGTTAATTAATTGAAGCAGTCTGCTGAGGAGTATTTTGAAACACTATTTTGTGTGCTAAGCTTCAATCTGGTACAGTTCTCTGTCAAGAAAGTTTTATAGCTCATAAACATGTCAAAAGTCACTCAGCCTTTCCCGGGCATAAGCGATAATTGAGAGTGAGGAAGGAGGTTTCAGATTTCAGATGCTATGGTGAAAGGCCTCAGACAGGCTAGACAAAAACTGAAGCATAAATAAGAAATAAAACCAGAGAACAACTTTCACATGAAGTGCATAGCTTTATTTTTTATCAACTAATATTCTTTATTCCAAACCATGCAACAATTTGAGATCATAAAGACTTCTTCATCAAGGAACTGGCTGAAATTCACATAATTAAAAATTTAGTCTGCAATGTTTCACTGCTAACATACCTCAAAATAATTCATATAATCATTTTTTTTTATTCTTTTGGTAACTGGGGAAGGCCCATTAGCACAGTTGCCTGTTTTCAAGGTCAGCTTGGGAGCACTGGGATGGTTAAGTGACTTGTTCATAGTCACACAATATGCAAGTGGCGGTTGTGGGAATGAAACCCATGTCTGCTGAATGTACCAATCTCATTCATAGCTCATTAACCTCTAGGCTGAACTGCAAGCCTCAGTTGTAACATAGAGAGGAATAGTCTCCACATTACCTTAATAGTTCCAAAATGTATGCACTTTCTTATCTGCTTTCTTTAAACATTTTTGAAAAAATCTGTGTGCATAAATGTAGATTAAATTATGCTCCTAAATATCAATATAGACACTGGAAAATCACTAAAACATGTTATTAAAATGTGTTAATGGCCACACAATTGTCTACAAAATTAGTTCATTTTTAGATGCTATAGCAAAACCTTCACCAGACAGAAATACAAATAATTACCTGACCAAAGTCTGCTAGGAAGTTACTATGTTACTATGCTATATGCTATCACAAAAGAAAAATTTATCATCCCACTCTTTAAATATGAACAATAAAAATTTCAATACACACAGTTAACCTAATTCACTTCACTCCTTCCTAAACTGTGTGACCATTTAGCCCTTACCACCCCTTCGGGTAGGCTATTCTAGGTATCCAGCACCCTCTCCATGAAAAAATGTTTTCTCACATTTCCCCTTAGCTCCCCCAACATCATTTTGTGCCCCCTTGACTTGGAGCATCTCTTACTTTGGAAGAGGCTTCCTTCCTGTACTCTGTTTATACAGGTGATGTACTTGTATGTCTATCATTTCCCCGTCTTGCTCCTGGGAATACATATTTAACTCCTTTAGTCTTCCCTCATAGGTCTTATCCTGCAGACCCTGCACCATTTTAGTTGCCCTCCACTGCACTGCCTCAACATTGTCTATGTTCTTTCTCAGATGGGGCCTCCAGAACTGGATGCAGTATTCCAGGTGCAGTATCTCACGAGTGTCTTATAAAGGGACAAAATGACCTCCCTCTTTATACTCCTCATACTCCTCCCTATCCATCCAAGCATCTGGCCAGCCTTTCCAGCCACCTCATTGCACTGCCTAGTTTCTCTTAGGTCCTCCCAAGATGATAACTCACAGGTTCCTTTCCTGCTTTGTGACTGTCAGTACCTCCCCATCTAATTCATACTTTTCCCCTTGGTTCTTGTGTCCTATGTGCATGATTCTTCACTTATTTGAATTGAACCCCAGCTACCATTATTCAGACCATTTCTCCATTTTTTTAAGGTCTTCCCTCATTCTTTTAACACCCCCGGTGTGTCCACCCTATTGCATATCTTTCTATCATCTACAAAGAGGCATATCTTCCCCTTCAGTCCCTCTGCAATGTCCTTAAAAAAGACACTGAAGAGGACTAGCCCCAACACCAACCCTTGCGGCACCCTGCTTGTCACCTCTCCCTCTCCAGAGTACTCCCTGTTTACCACAACCCTCTGACTCTTGCCATTCAGCCAGTTTTCCACCCACAGAACTATTTTTGGATCCACTACTAGGCTGCACAGCTTGTTAATCAGCCTTCTATGAGGGATGGTGTAAAAGGCCTTTCTGAAGTCCAGATAGGCCATATCCACTGCACCTCCCTGGTCCATTACCATAGTTACCCAGTCTTGCTGTACATTGGTACAATGAGTTAGTGCAAAACACAGTGCTTATCCTAAATACAGTAAAAGGTAGCATTAGATGTATAAGTAAATAAATGCCTTATAAGGCAGTGTATGTGTATTAGTGTGTGTGTGGCAATGCTCTCTGTGTGTAACATGCACTGCTATGCTATACTGCAATATAAATACATATATAGTATGTGTATATATATATATTAGTCAGTGTGTGTGTATCACAACAATTAGAAAGTGCAGTTAGGTGGCTCAGTGGTTAGTGCAAAAATTGCTAGTCTACATTCCCCCATTATCAAGATCAGTTTCAGCCTTATGCATGTCATTGCTGATATAAATGAGGTGTCTAGTGGCAACCCCCCCCACATGTCAATGTTCCTCAGAGCCTGAAAAGAAGAAAATGGTCCCTCAATGTATTTTTTTAATCTGTAAAAATGTGTGTAGACAGTGCACTGCTATTTTATACTGTAATATACATGCATTTATGTGTATATGTATTAGTCAGTGTGTTGCGTATATCACAATAATTAGAAAGTGCAGTTAGGTGGCTCAGTGGTTAGTGCAAAAATTGCTAGTCTACATTCCCCCATTATCAAGATCAGTTTCAGCCTTATGCATGTCATTGCTGAGTTAAATGAGGTGTCTAGTGGCAACCCCCCCCACATGTCAATGTTCCTCAGAGCCTGAAAAGAAGAAAATGGTCCCTCAATGTATTTTTTTAATCTGTAAAAATGTGTGTAGACAGTGCACTGCTATTTTATACTGTAATATACATGCATTTATGTGTATATGTATTAGTCAGTGTGTTGTGTATATCACAACAATTAGAAAGTGCAGTTAGGTGGCTCAGTAGTTAGTGTAAAAAGTGCTAGTCTACATTCCCCCGCTATATAGATCAGTTTCAGCCTTATGCGTTGTCATTGCTAATTTGAATGAGGTGTCTGGTGGCAACCCCCTACCCTCCGATGTCCCTCGGAACCTGAAAGAAAAAAATGGTCCCTCAATGTCCTTTTCTTAATCTGTAAAAATATGTGTAGACAGTGCACTGCTATGTTACACTGAAATATATATGCATATATGTGTATATGTACTAGTCAGTGCAGGTATATCACAACACTTAGAAAGTGCAGTTAGATGGCTCAGTGGTTAGTGCAAAAATTGCTTCTTTACACATTTCTCACTGCCCTCAATACCATTATTTTGCTGCAGTATTGGCTCTTGCTGGAATTTGTTTACTCTTGTTTTCTGTGTTATGACTGAGCCTACAGATACATCCAATCTGGGTGAGCACTATGAGTTAATTCAGTCATCTTTTTAGAACATGACTGTATGGGGACTGGGTTCAAAGGGGAGGTAGTCAGTTGTGGTGGTTGTGGGACACTATTTTCCAATGATATGTTTGGAGAAGGGGGAATTGCACCATTTTCAGGTCTGAGGCAGAGCTCCAAGCTGAGCTAGAAGCAGCAAGGGTAGTAATCAAGGGTAGCAATATCTCGGATGCATCACCAGTACAGTGAGGCCCTACCCCCATATCTCCACAACCCCAGAGACCCACTGGTCCAGGGGGTGGAGAGTCCTGGGAAGTGGGAGGCAGAGATAGCCATAAGGAGATTGTTCATTCCACCATCAAGATGGAGAATAGCTTTTCACCCCTAGAGGAGATTCAAGCACCTGACTGCCTGGGGACTCTGATGCAGTTGATTGGAAAGAGCAGGGCAACATAATGTCACCCAAGGGGAAAAGTATACCAGGAGAGTCTTAGTGGTAGGGTACTGAATGATTAGGGGCAGAGATGTATTGGAAGGGAGGTGGATGATCCAGTGCCTTCCAGGGGCTTCAGCTATCCCGGATTTGGACAGGATAGGGACGATCATTGAGGGGGAGCAGGGGGAACTGGGGGTACTGGTACACCTGGGTAACAATGACCTAACTAACCAGTCTGGGAGATAGTGAAAAGGAACTTTCAAAGACTGGGGGACAGATTGGCAGCACACCTGGCCTCCCTGGCTATTTCTGAGGTCCTCCCTGTGTGAGGCAGGAAGGGGAATGATAGAATTAGGAGGCATGAGATAGAGGAGTTCAATGAGTGACTTAAGAGATGGTGTCAGGAGAAGCGATACCCCTTTGAGGGGGATGGGGGGATTTCTGGGACAGAAGGCTCTTCAAAGGTGATAGACTCCACCTAGCAAGAGAAGGGACATGTGTGCTGGGGAAGATGTTTTGGCATCTATAGCATACATTTAAACTGACTGCAGAGGAGACTGGGGCTAAGATAATCATGGCACCAGGTGAGATGAAGGGGATCCTGGCTAGTACTCCCCCACATCTGTAAGCTAGTAGCAGCTCAGCAGGTTTAAAGAGGTATGAGGTACAAATTTAAGCCAGGTGAGGGGACATTAGAGGAGAAAGCAAAGTGCAAGCAGCAAGAAAAAAGTGGTGGAGTTTAGGTGCATCAGGGGTATTATTAGAGAGTGAGAGTCACCTGGGTGCAACTCACAGCAGCCTCAGGTGAGAATCAACCTTTGGGGGTGGTCTGTAGACCTCTACAGCAAGGAGAAGAGAGAAACAGCAAGCTTGTGGAAAAAACTGAAAGGGGGTAACAAAGGGGGAAGTAGGGGTAGTGGGTGATCTGAACCTGCCAGACATCACTTAGGATGTTCCAAAGGCCAAGGGCACTATAAGTCAGAACTTGCCAGATGCACTCCAGGACTGTCTCCTGGTATAGCTAATTAAGGAATTGAACAGGTAGACTGCCATTCTCAATGTGGTGCTTACCAACTCAGAGGTAGTAGGAATGATGAAAGTAGGGTAACCATTTGGGAACAGTGACCATAACTACAGCTGGTTCAAACTGGCCCTTGGGACTGGAATGCAACAATCCAGAACTGAAGTCCTTGATTATAGGAGGGCTGACTTCAGTAGGCTGAGGGAACTGGTCAAGGAAATGGTTGTCAGGGTAAACAATCTACATGGGGTGGAAGAGCGATGGGGGTAATAAAAGGGGCCATTCTCAAGGAATCCTAAGTTATGCATGAGAATAGTAACCAAAAGGAATAAGTTCAAGAGACCATTATGGTTCTCTGCAAAAGTCAGGGAAGCTATGGGGCTAAGAAACAGGCCATCTATGAGTATAAACAAGAGCACTGGGGGGAAGAAAATGTGGAGAATATTTACTGAAAAATAAGGAAGCAAAGTGGGTGGTTAGAAAGGCAAAAGCAGGTACAGACCTGCTTATTGCCAAAGGTGTCAAGCTGCGGAGAAAAACATTTCTTCCAGTATATTGAGGAAAAAAGAAAGAAAGGAGGGGGAATCATTGTCTGTTGGAGGGGGTAGGGAAATTTATTATATTTATTTATTTAGTTTTTGTTTAATGGGTAGGTGCACAAGGCAGACAAATTCCTATTTTCATGTACGACTGGGGAGAGTACTTTATACAAACTTCACAGGGAGTGAACATACACAGTAATGAATAGTTTTTGCAGCTCAACATCAGAGTAGTGGTACAGAAAAGCAGTTACATGGAGAAACAGTATAATAAAAAGTTGATTATACAATGGCAAGAGAGAAGTCTGGTCCCTGATTGGTCAGACTGGAACTGGATCTGGGATGTTATCCCAGCACACTATCCCATCTCTAGTCCCAGTACAGTCATGACTGCATGAAAAGTGGGAAAAAAATCCACCCTCAGCCATCCCTTGCATCCGGTTCCCACTGAAAGTGAAAGCTGAGTTTCTGATCTGCTTCACAGTATTGAAGGCACAGCTTTGACAAGTCCCTCCAAACAAACTTTCTTTTCCATTACTTTAAAAAAAATAGAAAAAAAAAACTGAAATGAAAGCCGTCTTTGATATTGACTTTACAGCAGTCTCCCACTCTTTCCCCAGTACCCACCTCAACAACACCACCCTTGCCTTCACTTCCCACTTCCTCCATTACAGGCTTCCACAATGACCTACTTTAAGCCTGCTCATACCTTTATTTTAAACAAATAAATAAACATACCTGTAAAATAGTATGTGATCCCAATGAAGAAGGAGCTGAACAGAAGCAAGCGAACTTCAGTGCCTTTCAACAGTCAGCATGCGCCCCTTGCACTAACATTCACTCATTATTCAGGTCATTTTTCATCTCTCTCTCTTTTTTTTGTAAATATACAGCGCAATGCTGGGAAATAAACAGTAAAGTAAACAAAAAAAAAAGAAACCCACTATTATGACACCAAGATGGCCGCCGGGGGGGTGGGACTATTAGACACCTACAACAGATACAGAAAATAATAACTCCACCTGCTGTACAAAAAGTATACAGCACTAATTTTCACATTATTATCCCTCCACAATAATAAAAAAAATACAAAAATACAATTAATACAGTATTTTTCTAACTATTTTCCTAATGTAAAAGTAAATGAGCCATTGTATAATAGGAATAATGTCCTCCAGGGTGGATGTTATACTGGGATAACATCCCTTCTCAGGTGTTGGATGCCCTCGGGCTGCAGCCTCAATTCCAACCACTCAAGGCAGGATGTTATCCCAGCATAATAGCCACACTGTTGGACATTATTCCTTTAATCAGCTTAAGTATTCTAATGAGGGAGAGGATGATGGGAGATAGTTAACAATATTTTATAATACAATAATAAATAAACATTAGAATTAACAAACTAGGCTTGAGAACAAAATAACAATTGGTACAAAATTTCAATAGATCCACCACTAGGTCTATACATTAACCAGCAAAGTAAGTAGACTGTATAGCAGAAATATCTTTACACATTGTCAGAAATTGAATGTTCTAGAGTTGTTTAGGGGCATGTACATTTAGGCACCCTAAGAAAATGATCACAGAACCTTCTATGGAAAGAGGATGTAGTGGGGATATTGCCTAATATCTATTGGCACTGTGTTCCACAGGGTTGAAGCAGGGTATGCAAAGGAGGATTCCCCTATTCAAGTTTTTATATTTGGGATCTTCAGCAGGTCATTAGTTTCAGATCTCAGTGAATATTTGCTGTGTGCTATGTTAAGGGGGAGACAAGGGCCACTGGCACGTGTTTTTGGAGAATGTTATAGATAAGCCTTCCAAACATGAGGGCACAAGCTTGAGTCGGAGGGAGCCAGTCAAGTTTTCATAGAGGGAGCAGTGGTGAGCCTGTTTGTGAGATGCAAGGGCAAATTTGAAAAGGGTAGTTTTGGTGGGCGATATGAAGACTAATGCACCATGGAGAAGTTTAGGTAAGAGCATTCCTTTAGCAATAGCCAATTTGACTTGGGGTTAGATCACAACTGATTTTGTAGGAGACCCCAAGCTTGGCATTGATTGATTTGCAGGTGCTTATGATATGTGACAAGAAGTCAAGCAAGGGGTCGAGGATAACTTCCATGTAGGTGAGTGAGGTAATGGTAAGGACAGCTGTTCCATTCCGGTATGCAACAGTGGGGGGGGGGTAGACACTGTCTGAGTTAAGTGGGTGTCGCAAAGAGTATATATATATATTGTATGTCTTGTTTATTAAAAGACAGCTAATTTTGAACAGACTGCAAGTCTGAGCTAAGCTGCTGATTAACAGGAAGATGTTTTTAGAATTGGTTTACAGGACCAGATCATCTGCATGCAGAATAGCAGAACAGTAGGGTAAGTTTCTGGTAATTTGGTTAATATGTAATGCAAATAACAGAGGGCCCAGGATTGAACCTTGTGAGACCCCCCTGCCACAAGGATAGGAGCAGGTTTGGACAGGGCTGATCTGCAATTAGAGGAGATAGAGAAGCAGAGGAGTAGAGGTGCTTTGAAGCTTAAAAGCGTAAAGGCCCAATTTGCTTCTTGAAAAGGTATGCCACCGGTTTAATAATTTTATAAATTCTACTGGACTCCTGGTGTATTTGGCTCAGCTCGTTTGTCCTCTCCAGTGCTTCTTTGTCCCTGCAGGAAGATCAACCAACGGACAGACTGACCTGGTGGTCCTGGTGTCACTGCCGGAAGCCAGTGGATTTTGGGCATTGGACAGGCCTAGAGACTGAGGAGCATCTGCATGAAAGAGAGATTTTCAATAACTAGCAGTGGTTGTGCTACCCAGACTCCAGGAAAGTGTTGGAAGAAAAGTGTTGGAAGAAGAGGAGGAAGAAACGGTAAAAGATGTAAGGACATAGGGTTTTGGAAATATCGGATAGTCTCTGAGGGAATCTGATTATTGTCTGTTGATCGTTGAACTATTAAATGTGGAACTTAGAGTCTGGTGTAAGTATGGGGAAATAAAAGACTATGAGATTTTAATACTCAAGCAGCATATAAACTGCTGAAAGAAAAAGAGAAATATCTACTAATATCTCTGTGAGGTGTATTTCCCTGTTACATTGGAGACCAAACTGTAGGCAAGGTGGTTTCACCATGTTCTATGAAGTTTTAATAATAACTGGACAGCAATTTTTTCCATAGGCTGAACCAGTTATAATTTTCCATTACAACCCGTGGGCTATTACGGCGAACACGCGCCACTTCAATCAAAAAAGAGCCACATCCTGATTTGCTCTCCACTTCCCATGGGTGGGCTAAACACATTAACAAACATGGTGGCTCCTCATCCTGCTTACAGACCAGCCATCACACTGGATGTCCTGTTTTCTTTTAAAACCTCTTGTTTAAAACCTGTTATCTGGTTGATCCTGCAGTCCGTAACCCGCACATCACACCATCTCCCGATAAATCCTTCCGAAAAAGAGCACCGCGCTGGAACGGCTCCGAAGCACTTAACAGAGGTAAGCGCCGTTGCAACAAGTGAAACTAAAATCGAACAAAGCACAAAGAAACGGTTGTAAAAAAAGATGCCTAGCAAACAAAAATCTATTTTTCTAATAAAGATACCGTGTGTGTGACAGTGTGTGTGTGTGTGAATCACAGACAAATAATAATAAACTTTACTTTTAATGCGCCTTTCCAATATCAAGGCTCAGTACACAGTTAAAATGGTTAAAAACAATACTACATCATTATAAAACATAAAACCATTTTGGTCTGTCATCTTCGGCACCATCACCATAAGCCTTATTCCATAAATACGTTTTTAGTGCTTGTTTAAAGCATCCCACAGTCATGCACTCCCTAATCTGCAAACAAACAGCATCAGTGTGGGAAAAAATTGCTGACCAGCAATTATAAATAATAAAAGATGGGAAATTGTGTTAAAATTTGAAATTAATGGTTGCCCTTGGTGTGGGATGCTTTAATAAACCTTTATTTAACATCCCACACCTCGGGCAACCATAAGTTTCTCATTAAGCACACTTTCCCATCCATTATTGTATATTTTATTTTTATTTGCTATGCTATGTTATGTTGTAATACAGTACAAATCACATTAAACTGTTCCTCCAATGAGTTGTTTAAGCATTTCTGATTGAGCTGTATAAGTGTTGCTGGATCCAGCACAAAGCCCTGCAAAAACTGTTTCTTATAAGTTAAAACTCAGTTTTGCATTACATTGTGACTGGACTGCAGATGCAGTCCAACTGAGTTGCAAAAACATTTTACAAACATTGCTCTTGAGCTGGTTAAGCAATGAAAAATAATGCAATAGGAGTTGCCAATGCATTGCCAACAGTAAAATAACAATGCTAAACCAACTTATTGGTGGAACAGTTTAATGCAACTTGTACTGTAACTTGTTAAAACACGCTTTTAGCTTTTAATTGCACTTCTGCGGTGTATTATGTTTTTCCTCAGAAGCTTTTACTTTCATGTTTTTAACTTTTATACTCCCTGACACAATTGAAAAACATTAGAAGTTACAAAATTATTTTTGTTTTTCTAGAAAGATTAATTATATTTTAAGTTTCACGCCAGTACAGAAATCTGACCACCCAATTGGCTCTCATTCCCCATGTGGACAGCGCTATATATGCGCCTGTCTGGCGTGTTCAAATCATATCCATCACGGCTGTGAGCAGTACAAACCTAGTTTGTGTTTGCTGAGGCAGAATCTCGAGACTACAGCACCTATGTATTTGATGGCAGGCTGCTAAGGAAGTTAACTCACCATTCTTGTGGATATATATCTTTATATGAATTTCCTGTTTGCCCACGAATATGTATCTTTTCAAGTAAGTCTTCATCTTATGTTTAAGGATTGAGATAAAATATACATTTATCTAGATGAAATAGGAGTAGAAATAGTTGATCCTGCAGTCCGTAACCCGCACATCACACCATCTCCCGATAAATCCTTCCGAAACAGAGCACCGTGCTGGAACGGCTCTGAAGCACTTAACAGAGGTAAGCACCGTTGCAACAAGTGAAACTAAAATCGAACAAAGCACAAAGAAACGGTTGTAAAAAAAGATGCCTAGCAAACAAAAATCTATTTTTCTAATAAAGATACCGTGTGTGTGACAGTGTGTGTGTGTGTGTGTGTGTGTGTGTGTGTGTGTGTGTGTGTGTGTGAATCACAGACAAATAATAATAATAAACTTTATTTTTAATGCGCCTTTCCAATATCAAGGCTCAGTACACAGTTAAAATGGTTAAAAACAATACTACATCATTATAAAACATAAAACCATTTTGGTCTGTCATCTTCGGCACCATCACCATAAGCCTTATTCCATAAATACGTTTTAGTGTTTGTTTAAAGCATCCCAGTCATGCACTCCCTAATCTGCAAACAAACAGCATCAGTGTGGAAAAAATTGCTGACCAGCAATTATAAATAATAAAAGATGGAAACTGTGTTAAAATTTGAAATTAATGGTTGCCCTTGGGTGGGATGCTTTAATAACCTTTATTTAACATCCTACACCTCGGCAACTATTAGTTTCATTACACACTTTCCCATCCATTATTGTATATTTATTTTTATTTGCTATGCTATGTTATGTTGTAATACAGTACAAATCACATTAAACTGTTCCTCCAATGAGTTGTTTAAGCATTTCTGATTGGGCTGTATAAGTGTTGCTGGATCCAGCACAAAGCCCTGCAAAACTGTTTCTTATAAGTTAAAACTCAGTTTTGCATTACATTGTGACTGGACTGCAGATGCAGTCCAACTGAGTTGCAAAAACATTTTACAAACATTGCTCTTGAGCTGGTTAAGCAATGAAAAATAATGCAATAGGAGTTGCCAATGCATTGCCAACAGTAAAATAACAATGCTAAACCAACTTATTGGTGGAGCAGTTTAATGCAACTTGTACTGTAACTTGTTAAAACATGCTTTTAGCTTTTAATTGCACTTCTGCAATGTATTATGTTTTTTCCTCAGAAGCTTTTACTTTCATATTTTTAACTTTTATACTCCCTGACACAATTGAAAAACATTAGAAGTTACAAAATTATTTTTGTTTTTCTAGAAAGATTAATTATATTTTAAGTTTCGCGCCAGTACAGAAATCTGACCACCCGATTGGCTCTCATTCCACATGTGGACAGCGCTATATATGAGCATGTCTGGCATGTTCAAATCATATCCATCACGGCTGTGAGCAGTACAAACCTAGTTTGTGCTTGCTGAGGCAGAATCTCGAGACTACAGCACCTATGTATTTGATGGCAGGCTGCTAAGGAAGTTAACTCGCCATTCTTGTGGATATATATCTTTGTATGAATTTCCTGTTTGCCCACGAATATGTATCTTTTCAAGTAAGTCTTCATCTTATGTTTAAGGATTGAGATAAAATATACGTTTATCTAGATGAAATAGGAAGGAAAACCAAACATTAATTTAAACGTCAATTTAACGAAAGAAACTGATTTAAATAGTAAAGTGCCCTCTTTATTAAATCTGGTAGCTGGAATCAGCTGGAATCGGCATGGATCATTTAGAGTGGCATAGTGGTAGCCATCTACTATTATTAACTCTTTACTGATTGTTCAGTTGCTGGTATCATAGATTTTTAATTAAATATAAAAAGATTTCTAAAAAGAGTATTTATATCTATATGCTTCCTTTTTTGGACTTACCTGGGAAACTCTGGGAAATTAATTGAATCTATAGGGGCTGTTAAGTCCAAGAGGACTTGAAGGATTTACCTCGATGCAAGTTTGTATAAGAAAAGGTGCAAAATAAGGAGGATCCTTCACACGAAAAGGAGTCTTTACCTCAAATTTTGGACTTTGGCCCATTGGTATAATCCCTACTTAAATTCTTGGCTGATGGTGTTTTATAGAAACATAGAAACATAGAATTTGATGGCAGATAAGGACCGCTTGGCCCACCTAGTCTGCCATTTCCCTACCTAACAGATAAGCTGCAGATCCTAGTTAACCAACAGCCTACTTCCTCCTACACCCCACTAGAATTGACTTATGTCTGTCCCATGCATTCTTGAATTCCCCCACTGTTTTTGACTCTATGACCTCCTCAGGAAGGCTGTTCCATGTATCCACAACCCTCTCTGTGAAGAAATACTTCCTCACATTACCTCTGAGCTGTCCCCCTTCTATCTTCAAATTGTGCCCCCTTGTTTTGACATCTCTTTTTCTGAAAGATGCTACCCTCTTGGACTTTGTTGATTCCCTTGAGATATTTGAAAGTTTCTATTATATCCCCCTCTCCCTCCTTTCCTCAAGGCTATACATCTTTAGTTCCTTTAGTCTTTCTTCACATGTCTTCTGATGCAGACCCTGCATCATTTTGGTTGCCCTCCTCTGGACAGCCTCCACTCTGTCTATGTCTTTGTGGAGATGGGGTCTCCAGAACTGTACACAGTACTCCAGATGTGGTCTTACCAACTGTCTGCACAGAAGGCCAACAACTTCCTGTTTTCTACTGGTGATGCCTCTCCCTATGCATCCCAGTATCCTCCCAGCCCTCCTTACTGCCTTCTCACATTGCTGGACCACCTTTGGGTTGTCTAATATGAATACCCCTATGTCTCTTTCCATTTTTGTTGTTGTCATTATCTCACCCCCCATTGTGTATTCTTCTCCTAGGTTTTTGTTTCCCAGGTGCATTACTTTTCACTTTTTTGCATTGCATCTAAGCTGCCATACATTTGACCATTCCTCCAACCTTGCCAAGTCCCTTTTCATCCTTTACACCCCACCTTGTGTATCAATCCTGTTGCAGATGTTTGTGTCATCTGCAAAAAGACATACTTTCCCTTCCAGTCCCTCTGCAATGTCACTTATAAAGACATTAAAAAGGACCGGCCCCAGTACTGAACCCTGCGGTTCCCCACTAGTAACCCTCCTTTCTTCACTGTGGACTCCATTTACTATTTCCCACTGTGTCCTGTTGTCCAACCAGTGTTTTACCCAGGCTACCACCTTAGGACCCACTCCCAGGCTGGCTAATTTGTTTATTAATCTTTTGTGCGGGACTGTGTCAAATGCCTTGCTAAAGTCTAGGTAGGCCATGTCCAGAGCCCCTCCCTGGTCTACTGCTTTAGTCACCCAGTCAAAGAAATCAATTAGATTTGTCTGACACAACCTTCCCATTGTGAAGCCATGCTGCCTTGGGTCCTATGCCCCACTGGCCACTAGGTACTCAACAATTCTTTCCTTCAGAAGTGATTCCATTATTTTCCCTACCACTGAGGTCAAACTGACAGGTCTGTAGTTTCCTGCCTCTGTCTTGCTCCCACTTTTGTGAAGGAGAATCACATCTGCCCTCCTCCAGTCATCAGGTACCACCCCATCCTCCCATGATTTATTAAAAAGGGTAGTCATTGGTGTTACTAGTTCTTCCCTTAGTTCTTTTAAAATCCTGGGGTGAATCCCATCAGGCCCCATTGCTTTATCCACCTTCAGTTTTAAGAGTTCTTTCAGAACCCTTTCTTCAGTGAAAGGACTAATATCAACCCCCCTATCTAGAGTGCTTCTATTGACCGGGTTAAGTATTTCCCCCTGTTTTTCCATTGTGAATACTGAGCAGAAGTGTTCGTTCAGTATCTCTGCTTTTTCACTGCCGCTCTCTGTCCAACCACCTTCCACTTTGTTCAGCCTCAGTATCCCTGCCTTAGTCTTTCTTTGCTCCCTAATGTACCTATAAAAGGTTTTATCCCCCTTCTTAACTGAGTTGGCTATCTTTTCCTTGGTTTGGGCCTTTGCTATTCTGACTGCCTTGCCCGCTTCCTTCTGCTTTAACTGATACAGTTCTCTGTCCTGCCCCTTCTGTGTTTCCTTATACTTCCTGAATGCTATCTTTTTTTCCCTTACCTTCCCCACCACTTCTTTTGAGAACCATAGTGGTTTTTTCTTTCGTTTTGATTTGTTTATTTGCTTCACACAAAGAAATATTGCCTCTGTGATGGCGGTTTTGATATTTCCCCATTGTTGCTCCACCCCACCTTCTTGCCTGTTTGCTAGAACTTTTCTGAGGCAGTCTCCCATTTTGATAAAATCAGCCCTCCTGAAGTCCAATACCTTCACTTTTGTGTGGCTTGACTCTACAGCTAAGTTTATCGTGAACCACACTGTTTGGTGGTCACTTGTTCCCAGATGGCTACCCACTTCAAGATCAGAGATCCTCTCTCCATCCCTATTTGAGAGTACCAGGTCTAAGACTGCTCTCTCCTGAGTGGGTTCCAAAATGAGCTGTCTGAGGCATGCCCCCTGTAGGGCATCGAGAATGGCCCTGCTCTTGGATGTGGCTGCAGCAAAGGTGCTCCAGTCAACACCTGCCATATTCAGGTCCCCCATCAGCAATATCTTCCCTTTCTCTGCCATCCCAAGGATGCCGTCTATCATTTCCTTGTCCATTTCCTCTCCCTGAGACGGGGGTCTGTATACAACCCCTGTGCAGATTGTGGAGCCATTTCCAGTCTCCAGGTGACCCACAGTACCTCCTCTCCTCCCTGTTTACCCTTTAGTTCTGTTGCTTTGATCCCTTCCCTTACATAGAGAGCTACTCCTCCTCCTCTTCTTCTTCCCTCCCTGTCCCTCCTGTAGATTGTGTACCCTGGTATGTTGACATCCCAGTCATGGTTCTCTGTGTACCATGTTTCTGTGACTACCACAATATCCAGGCATCCCCCTTCCGTCAAAGCCACCATTTCAGGGAGCTTTTTACCTAGACTACGGGCATTGGTACTCATTACCCTCCATTTTTTATGGCTTTATTTCTTTTTGCCCCATCCCTGTCCCTACTGCCCTTGTCTTTTTCTCCATTTATCCCTGTTCTTCTCCCTATCGACTACTGTATTTTGGTGTTTACCTCACTAATTACCCTGATTTTTGAGGGGGCTAGGATTTCCCTTCTCTTCAGTGCCACCCCTTGGCTATTTTAAATGCTTGCCACTGAAGCATTTAAACCTATCACCTAGGATCCTGGTTCCCCTCCAGGATAGATGCAGACCATCACACCTGTATAGGCCTGCATCCCTCCAGGTGGAGCCCCAGTCCCCAATGAAGCCAAATCCCTGAGCTCTGCACCAGCTTTTCAACCAGTCATTGAATCCCATGGTGCAGAGTGCCCTAGCCTCATCCATGCCATAGACAGGTAGCATTTCTGAGAAAGTTACCATGTGTGCTACTTGTCTAAGGCCCCTCCCCAACTCCACAAACTCCTGTTGCACTGGTTTGATCCCATTTTCAGCCAGGTCATTCATCCCTAGGTGAATAATGACATTCAGCTCCCTCCCCTTTGCCGCTGCTCCCACGATCCTGAGGATTCGTTTCCTGTCCCTCCAAGCCTTGGTGCCAGGCAGGCACCTTACCTTCCTTTCCCCTCCTTCCTCCAGTTCTACCCCCTAACAATTGAGTCCCCCACCAGGAGTTGTTTCCTTCCCCTCTGGGGTCCTGGGCTACCCTCCTGTGGGTCTCCATTGTGGAAGTTCCCAGCATCCTCCTTGGACTCCACTACAGGTGCCTCCATAGAGGAACCATGCTTCGCCAGAGTGGTGAATGAATTGTGGAGAGGCACAACTGGAGGGATGCACCTCTGTTCCACCACCCACACCCTCCCTGAGCCCACCATGGTCCAACCACTCCTCTTTTTTGGCAACTTCTGTGGTAGTGGCAGTGGCCTGGGTGGTCCCTGGGTGGAGGACTAGGTTTCCCAAATCCTTTCCAGGTCAGCATGGAGACAAACAACCTCCTCCCTCAGACCAGAGAGGTGCCTGAAAATAGGGCAGCAATGCAGTTTTCAGAATGTCTCCCAGACATTCTTTTTTTTTGATTTCATCCTCATGCCTGTTGATTGATAATTTAAAGTAAAATAGCTTAATTCTTGGTTGTATAAATGGCTTGTGGCTGCACTGTCTCTCTACCTATTTCCTTTCTCTCTCTCCCTCCTCCCCCCTTCCCCGAGCCTCCAGAGGGTGTCAGCATGTAATTCCTCTCTTCTTATGGGGCGCTATCAAACTGCTACCTCTGCCACTCCCTTTTAACTCTTGCTGTTCTCCCCCTCTATTTCTGCAGCTTTAGGCAGCTGTCCCCTGCTTCAAACAGCGTCTCCTCAAACTCTTCGTTGTATAAAAAAAAAAGTTCAAAACTTTTTAACAGCTCCTTTTTCTCCTGCTTCCACCCCCTCTTCCCTGTCCCTCCTGCCTGAAGCCAGCTCACTACCTGATTGTTTCTGGCCATCACCCCCCATTTACAGTCCCTCTTACTCTCACCTCTCCAATTTCTGGTTTACCTCCCCCCTTACCTCATAGCCTATGACTTAATCTTCTTCCTCCCTTTCTCCCTTTCTCCTTCCTGTAAAACTGCACCACAGCCTACTGCCACTGACTATTTAAACTCACTCACCGCCCTCTTCTCTCTCTCTCCTTAGCCAGTTGCCATTGCCCCGAGAGGGCTAGCTGGGGACCAGGTGGCTATAGTCAATGGGTCCTGGCTCTCACCGCGGCCCAGCGTTGCCTCCTCTAGCTGCCTCCTGACCCAAGATTACTGGTAAGGACACTCCACAGGGTGGGGAAGCTGAGATTTGCAGCGATTGGCCGACTGAGCTCTGTGCTGCACACTGATTGGCCGCCGGCTCCAGACATTGTTTTTGATTGGTCTGGCTGACTTTGGTGCTTAGCTGGGCTAGGAGCCCATTGACTTGAGTGCTAAGTGCCAAAATTTTACACCCACACCCCCTCTCCCCAACCTCTCCAACCTTTATTAAATAGTCTGCTTGTCACTGCCCCTGCTCTAAATACCCACCCACTGTCCCACATCCTATCCTGAATCACTAGCTAAACCACTCCTTCTCCCTAGTTCTCTCTGCTGCTGCTTCCCCCAGAGGATTTTGCTAGCTACACCCCACTGTGTCTTTCCTCTTTTTTTAGCTCTCTAGACATCCTTTCCCTTCCTCCTTCTTCTCTCCTCCTACTCTCCCCTCCTAGCTACTATGCCTCCTGTAAACATTTTCTTCTCTCTTTTCTAGCCTCTCTTTGGCTTCCAACCTTAACCCACCTACCTACCTCTTTCTGTCCTCACTACCCTCTACTCTGGTCCTCCTGGCTAATTACCCAACATCAGGCATGATTGCAATCTCCCCCATAAGCAAAATGGTGCCATCCAGCTATGGACTGTTTAAATATGAACAAGTCTGAAGATTGCATGGGGCAACCTGGCACCTATTCCTGGCGTCACGTTACACTGGGATCCTAGGCACCTGTACTGGTCCAAAACACATAAGAACCCAAGGTTGATTGCCACCTACTATGAAATATGACAATGGACTCTCAAACTCCTCCTCCTCCTCCTCTTAATATCTGGAAGTGTTCACCCTAATCCTGGCCCAATTTCCTACAGTACAACAAAGCCTGCCAAAATGGAGGGGGGTCTCACCTTTGTCACCTTAAATATTTGTAGTCTCCTACCAAAACTAGCCTCACTACAAACCTTTGTCAGTCAGCATAACCCCGATATCCTAGCCATTGTTGAAACTTGGCTGACACCTAGCACCTCTGACCATGCTATATCTCTTCAAGGCTACAAGATTCTCAGGCTGGATAGGACGTCAAAAAGGGGTGGTGGCTGTGCCATCTACATAAAGGAATATCTCAACTGCCTCTCCATTACGTATACCACCACTAACTCTGTTTTACAACTCCTCCCTATCAAACTTCTCCTTGGTGCCCATAACAAAGTCCTCACTGTTGCTGCTATCTACATCCCACCTAAAGATCCTGGGCCCGGCCTCCAGTCTGTACTAGATTTCGTCAGATCTCAACCTCCTGATGCCGAGCTCCTCCTCCTTGGTGACTTCAATATCAACTGGCTTGCATCAGACATAGGGTCAACTAAGGATGCAATCCTAGCTGCAAACTTAACTCAGCTGGTCAATTCACCCACTAGGAAAAACTATACATCTGGTAATAGTACACTAATAGATTGGATCCTCACCAACCACCCAGCCCGGATAAATAATGTTGCTGTTCTCCCGGACTATCTTAGCGACCACTCTCCTATAATATGTACCTGGTCAAACAAGTTTAGAAAACCACCCCCTAGAACCATCACTAGCAGAGTATTACCATTTGGTAACCTTACTCTGCTCAAGGAAAATCTTAGACAGAAAGACTGGTCTCCCATTTACAATACGCAAGATGTCGATAAAGCTCTTAACCACTTTATCTACACCTTCAGTGCTGCCTGTGACTCATACGCACCTGTAAAAAAGCGCAAAGTGAAAGCACTCTCAACTCCATGGCTCACTGCTAAGCTAATGGCACTACACAAAGGAAGGGACCACCTCTGGGCTATTGCAAGAGACTCTGGCTCTCCGACTGACATCCTAAAATATAAACAGGCCCGAAACTACTGTACCAAAGACACTCATCGAGTGAAGAGCGACTACTTCAAAACTGCTCTTTCCAACACTTGGGGTGAAGGGAAATCTTTCTGGGACAATCTAAGAAATATCACGGGTAAGCAGTCCAAATCCTCTCCTACTACACTGAATGTGGCAGGCACTACCACCCTTGACCCCTTGGTCATAGCAAACACCTTAAATGAGACCTTCACTGACCTCAGCAGTGTCCTTGCATCTGACTTCTTCGCTTCTGCTGACCCCCCATCTCTATATCCCCCTCTGACTCTCCAAACACTCCACCCTTCCATCTTAAAATAGTTAAAGCACATGAAGTTTATAAATACATAAAGAAGGCTATATCTAATTCAAGGGCAAGCAGTGACTCTCTTGACCTTAAAAATCTATCCTTACCTGGATGTAGTTCTACTCTCCTCACCAGAATATTCAATCTCTCCCTCTGTTCTAGCAAATTCCTAGTATATGGAAGGCTGCTATAATCACCCCAGTGCACAAAAGTGGGGATAAGTCTCTGCCTGGTAACTATAGACCAATTTCAATACTCCTCCCTTATCAAAGGCTCTTGAATGTATGGTAGCTGACCAGCTTACAGACTACTGCAGAAATATAACATTCTTTGTGACCAGCAACATGGTTTCAGACAAAGGCATAGCACCACCACTGCCCTGCTTGAATTCTCAGGAGTAATCCACAAGGCCTTGGACAAAGGACTCCTCACTGGAGCTGTGTTTATTGATCTAACGAAGGCATTTGACACTGTTCACCATGGCCTACTCATCAGTCAACTACAGACACTTGGGCTCTCCTTGGGCTCTGGTGCCTGGATAAAAAGCTACCTTGCCCAATGCACCCAGGTTGTAAAAATATCTGGAATCCTCTCAGATCCTAAGCCTGTCCTCTCAGGAGTTCTGCAGGATCCATCCTAGGCCTGCTACTTTTCAGCCTCTTTCTAAACTCCCTCCCTAAATCCTGCCTGGAACAAATCATCCTCTATGCTGATGATGCTGTGATTCTATCCTCACACAAAGACCCTAACCTCTTACGCCACAGCCTACAGCACGCGTTTGCCAGTGTTGAGGAGTGGTTCATTGGACACAAGCTAGTCCTAAACAACAAAAAAACAAAATCTATGCTCTTTCCTAGTCCACAGAACAAGAAAAGACAAGCTCCACTTACTATCAACACTTCCCTGGGAATCACCCTTGAACAAGTGGCTATCTTTAAATATCTTGGAATCACATTTGATCAAGGCCTTGTCTTTGCATCACATATTGATGGTATTTCCAAAACTATTAATCAGCGGCTCAGGATACTCTACCGTAACAGACAACTTTTCACCCATCCAGCGCTGAAGCTAGCTATTCAATCCTCAATCATCTCAGTCATCGACTACGCTTAAGTATTTATGGGTCCACCTCCAAGCGCACTGAAATGGGTCACAACCTCCTAAACAAGGCATGCGGCTGCTACAGGTGCTCATCGACTTACTCATACCTGTGAACTCTATGCTGATACTGGGTGGTTACAACTATCAAACCGTTTAAAGTTCTTCACCTGCCTAATGGCCAAGAAATCCATCATGGGCCTCACCCACCCTGCATTCAAGACCTGCTGTGCCAGAACTCAAGTGTACAATCCACCAGAAGATCAGAAACCCAGCTTCTACAGGTCCCCCACTGTCAGACCACACATGGTCAATGATCATTTGCCTATCGTGCCCCCAACTGGCTAAATACTCTCATCACCTCTATTACCTCCTCTAACTCATTAGGTGCTTTTAAATCTAGACTATTCTCTCACCTAGCCACTTCAAACTCCTGTGACTGCCTTGTTTAATCTCCTAATCTAGTCTCACTCCTCCTCCCTTGCCCTCTTACTTGAAAAAGGCCTACTAGTGGATCCTCGTCTCCTACAATTGGTTTGCTCCTTCCTCCTACCCCCTTTCCTCTTTTTCTTACTTACACTGCCTAACTTACCTCCCTTACCTATCTTCCCTCCCCACTTGTTTTCTATATAGTGAAAGTGCTTAAGTGATTTATCTGCTGTTCATAAATGTCATCAGATTTAGCTATTTCTTTTTTCTTTTTGTTCTGTCTCTGTCTATTTCCACAATGTTACCTACTTGTGCAACCCTGTACCCCTATTTGTTTGTAACTGATTTTGACGCGGAACCTTTGTAAAAGAGCCTTGGCTCAAAGGTATTAATTCCTAGATTTTACAATAAACAAAACAATAAACAGAAGACTGCTGCTCCACAGCCAGTGCATTGCACCACTCCCCACATGTCTGGGTCCCTTCCAGTTACAGATGATTTTTGATTTTTGTTCTTGTTTTAGTGTGTGCAAGCTTGTGAGTATCTCTACCCCCATTCAGTGTGCTGTGCTTTTAAGGATATGAACAGGTGTATGTTGTTAGCAATTTTGAAGAAGTGATGTCAGAACCCCTGCTATTAAAGAAGTTATGCACTTGGGTGGGTGGGGTGAGGAGAAGGGTGGGTGGAAGTAAACCTGTGCTTCCCAGACACAATCACCTACAACTCTTACCCTCCACCCCAGGGAGTGCCTTCCTTCCTTTCAGACACCTATTTCACAAAGTCTAAGTAACAGGTCTAGTCACAACTGACTGCATATATCTTCCAGCTACAGTTCCTCCCTGGCAAATTAAAGTTAAAACTAAGAAAAGTCCACCCCAAAAACAGAATCAATACTAGTTACTTAAACAGGTCCAAAAAGTAATAATTCAGTTCAGTGTAGTCTAGAAAATAACTTCCTTGATTCAAGGAAGCTGTGGCTACTTTCTCACTCTCCCTGTTTTCAATGTGAGAAGGAGACTGCAACACCTCTGAGACAAAAAAAACACCTTTTCAACAAAAAATAAATAAATAAAATAGGGACAAACAGTAATTTTGCTTAGCTATTGATAAAAAATCACAAAAATTTAAGCACCACCTGTAATAATTTCACAGAAGATATACCCTGTAAGAAACACTTTGCAACAGAGAAAAATAAAGCAGTAACAGAAGATATACATTGCAAAAGACTATTTGAATCAGAGGATTACAGCAGTAATCTGTTAGCACACACTTGTAGGCACATCTTGTAATAATGCAGCAGAAGGTATACCCAGCAACATCAATGTGAATCAGAGAAAAATAAAGCAATAAAATGTTAGCAACAAACAGTAACAATCCCTGTGTGTACAAAATAAAAACAACACACAGTAAATCTGCCTAGCCAAAAGTCTTAATCCCTTCCCTTACTCTGGTAAGGTTCTTAGTTCTGTCCTTTCAAGCAAGCTAAAAGGAAAGAGCTCAGGTGAAGCTTTGTGCCTTGACCAGCAAACCTAGCCTGGTGGTGTTTTAGAAGTAATAACAGACTGCGATTCGAATGTGGCATCCTGCATGAACAGTTACAAAAAGAAATCTATTTGAATAAATAAAGAACCGGATTGAGAGGGGAAATTTGATTTAAGATTCCTTATTAAAGAGGACATTGTATTGGATACTGGGCTAGTTAAGTAAATTGTATAAGCAGAGAGATTGTTGTTTACTATTACTTTCTGCAGCTGTTTTTATTCTGTTAAGTATTTAATTTGTCTTTTCATTGTTAACAGAACATCTTTTTGATTGAGGAAGGACAGAGATGGTGACAAGAGCTGCAAAAAAGGAAAGAGCAGCTAACACAGTTAGCTATAAAAGGAAAAACACCATGGTAAAAGGGAAAATGGATGAAATATCAAAAAAAAATGAAAAAAGATAACCAGTTATATTTTGGCTCCAAGGAGTCACTTGAATTTGGTTGGTAACAAGGAGGTACTCAGAATAAAGAGTCCCTCCTTTCCCCCCTCCACTTTCAGTTCCTCCTTTGATCTCCTCACCAATTAGTGGCCCACGGGGGACAAGATCTCCACAAAAGGAGCATCCAATTATGAAATCAATTAGAGTCTTGGAGAAAGAAAATGATATTCAGGAAGGGCTTCTAAGTACTAGTGCCTTGATCAAAGAGGTAGAGGGGAAAGGAAAGGGGAGAACTGTGGTGAATTATTTGGAAAATGAAAATACAAATATGGGTAAAAGCCAATGAGGAGCAGTCAGGAATGAAGATAAATCCAATGGGAATTAAAATTAATGAAAGGTGCTTCTCATCAATGCCCTAGTAGATCTTTCCTGGGAGAATTTGAAGCTTTTTAACACCATATGTTTTAAGACCTAAACTTGACCCACCTTTGGAATTCCCCCAGACATCCTGCATATAATTCAGAAGAGAACCTTTCAGACTTTAGTGTTGGAGAATAATCCTCGGTTTGAGGCAAGTAAAGCGATTGTGGATTTAATAAGCAAAATTAGGAATGAAATTGTGCTGAACAATGAGCTTCTCCTTAATTTCACTAGCTTGAATAGTTCACAAATAAATAAAGAGAAAGAGAATGTTTTAACAGATAATTCATAACCCACTAAATAAATTAATAATACTAAAGTGAAAGAAATTGATTTGAGAAAAGGTAATAAAGAGAGAATTAAGGAAACTACTAAGGAAATAGGTAGGAAAGAAGTGGAAGAAACACAAGCATTAGTATTAAATCTTCAAAATAACAAAATAACAGGAAAGCACAAAATAAAAAGAGACAACAATTAGGAAAAAAGGAAGTGCAGGTGAAACGAAATCATAAAAAGGGAGAGTCTTTAGAACATGATTCGGTAACTAAAGTTGGAGGAAAAGGTAATAATGAACATATTAAGACAATACAAATAATTGAAAATGGTGAGATCAGAAACTATAGACTTATAGAAGAAACTACAGAACATCAAAACGAAAGCAGTAGTGGAAAAATAGGTAAAGACATAGAAGAATATGAATATGACAAAGAGAATAAGAGAGAGCAGCAGATAGAGAATGGAGAAATATTACCAAAGGTCTTTTTTAGAGGCATATCAAAGCTAAAAATGAGAACTATATGACTTGAAATTGGCAGTCTATAATGTTTGTAAGGGTATATTGGGAAATAGAATTAATTGAAATGATTTAGGAACAACTTACAGATACTGTGGTGGAAAAGAAAAGGGATGGATATGCCTTGTTCTCAAAAGTAATAGCACAAGGAGGAAAATTCTTGAAGTTAAAGAACAAGTAAAAGAGTGGGGAATAAATGCAGATGTTTCTATCCCCCATAGGAAGGAAGTTCCTTCAGAACAATAAACAGCCCTTTTAAAACAGGAAAGCAAATATATCAAAGTCAGGAGGAAATAAGAAACAACAGAAAAATCACTGAGTTCATGAAACTTGTGGTAACAGAGGAATGTGATATCCCACAGGAAGAGGTTTTTGTGAAATTAATTAGAGGGAGGCATCAGAGAGGTTTAAGAATAAATAATAGTGTGATACTAGAAGAAGCCTCACAGAACTTAACCCTAATAGATTTGGATTCAACTTGTTCAGAAGCAAAGAGAGATCATTTAGAAGAAATAGTAGAGTGTGAGATGGTGACCAAAGAGTTGGAAGAATTGCTCTAACATGTAAAATCTGGAGAGGTTCAAAATTATTATTGGAGGATCTTCAGCTGGAATATAGTGGGCACTGCCTATAAATTAGGAAATATTACAGTAATTAGTCTGCTATAACAAATGCATATTATCATATTATAAGAAACTTGGATAGATAAAGCAGAATGTCATTTTGATGGTTATCAAGGCTGGCACATATATGGTAAAAGAAAGACAACATTTGGTAGATCTGCTGGAGGTATTAGCACTTTTGTCAAGATAAGTGATGAACTGACGTGTACATGCATTTGGAGTGATGCAAATTTTTTTTATACTAGTCTGAGATTCAGATAAAGCAGAAAGTGGAATATATATTGATAAATGCCTATTTGCCATCTGACACCAAGCATCTCCCATAAACCTCTGTTTTGATACACTGGCTAATATATTGAAAGAACTATAGAATAAGTATATTGGCAAAACTTTTTTGGCTGCAAGGGATTGTAATGCAAAGGTGGGGACAGATATAGAAGAGAAGTGTACAAACTGGAATCTAGATTATATCTTTTCAATCCCCCTGAGAAATTCTATGGAGAAAAAGAAACATAAAGCTGGAGAAAGATTATTACAAACCATGAACAGATTAGATATGTGCATTTTAAATGGAAGATGCCATGGTGATACTCAAGGCAAATGCACTTTTGTCTATAAGCAGGGACTAAGCGTATTGGATTATGTAATAGTAGATGTATATTCATTTAGTAAATTATATAAAATGGAAGTGATGGATGTATGGGATAGTGATCACAGACCAAGCTATATATGGCTGGAAAGTTATTTTTTGATAAGAGAAAACAAGATAAATAATCGTTGGATTGATAAAATTATAGAAATTATAAATAATAAATGAATAAAATGGCAAAAAGCAGATCAAGAATTATTAAGAAATTTTACTACATCAGAAGAAATGGAATGTTTGAAGCAAAAATGATTGACAAATTTGAGAGGTTAGCTAGAAGTTGTAGGAACAGACGATCAGTTAAACATATTATTTAGCTTCTATCAGACCATTGAACAGAAGATTCTAGAGAAATTGACAAAACAACCTTCTAGAAGATGTATAAATAAAAACACCCATGGAAAATGACGGTTTGATAATGAATGTCTGCAAAAAAGGAAGTTAATACAAAAGGTAGGTAGAGGTATAGTTAAAAAAAACAATATAGGATCTAGAAAAGCACTAACAAACTTAAAAGTGGAATATAAAGATCTGATTTCAACAAAGAAAAACTGGTATCAGAGGATCTATGGAGTATGTTACAAAACTCCATTAAGCAGAAAGATGGTGAGACTTTCTGGAGGATAGTGGCTCAGGGTACTAAAAATACTAGAACTAGCATCTTGGCAGTGATACCACCAGAAGACTGGACCAACTATTATAAGAAACTTTTTTTAACGAAGGGTCTCAAAAATGAAAATATGTAAGTAAAAAAGTTAATGAAAATGGTTGGTTAAATTTTACAAAAAAATAAATTATAAATGCAATAAAGTTGCAAAAGAAAAATAAAGCTCCTGTTACCGATAACATACAGTAGGTGCTGAAATGTACCATAGTGACCCGAATTGATGGGCAGATCTTTTACTTTGCCTTTATAGGAACATAGTGAAATATATGAAGCTTCCAAAGGGCTGGCAAGAGGTATTAATAAGCCCCATATACAAAAAGGTCCTATGGAGAAGATAGAGAATTATAGACCAATCACGCTTCTAAACATCAATCAAAAAATATTTTCTAGATTGATATTGGCAAGAATGAACTTTTGGTTGGAGTCTAATAAAATTATGTCAGAAGTACAAGCTGATTTCCAAAGAGGCAGGTGCACAGTGGATCAGATATTTATATTGAGATACATACTTGAGAAATACATAGTGGTAAAAGAGACAAGAATATATGCTGTATTTATTGATATCAAGGCAGCTTTTGACTCAATAAATCATGACACACTCTGGGCACTTCTAGAATCTAAAGGCTGAATGATAAACTCCTAGAGGTTACAAAACCTCTTATACAAAGAAAATGAGATTCTAATTAAATATAACAAGGAAGGAGACATGACAGCCCCCATTAAAGTGAATATAGGGGTGAAACAGAGATGCATTATAGCTCCCACATTATTTAACCTCTATATTGAGGTTTTGGTGGAAGAATTAAAGTGGGTAGATACATTTCCACCAAAAATAAGTGAGGAAAATGTCCAATTGTTACTGTATGTGGATGACGCCATATTGCTTTCACAGACAAAAATAAGTCTAAAGCGGGCCATTGCTGCATCGGTAGAGATCTTTGGAAAATTCAATTCACAATAAATCAAGGTAAGACTAAAATAATGACATTTGGAAAAGGAAATGCTAGAAACTTGACACATTAGAGGCTAGGCAATTCGATTATTGAAGAAGTAAGTATCTTTTGCTATTTAGGAGTCACTTTTAGTAATAATTTGAATTGTAAAGATCAAAGAGAACAAGTATATAATAAGACAATGAAGGCTCTGAATGGTGTTAGGCATTTCTCAAACTCCATAGCCACTAATTCATTTCTGGCACAATATAGATGCTTGAAGATGAAAGTAGAGGCCCATATGCTATATGGTGCAGAAGTTTGGGGAGTAGTGTATAACCATAATTTAAAAGAGCTAGACGTGATTCAAAATAACTATTTAAGAAATCTTTCAGTCTTACCCAGCTGTGCCTTGGCAGCTGGGGTAAGAATAAAAACTGGAACTCTTTCAATATACACCAGCACTATAAAGAAAGCATTGCTGTATTGGTCAAAAATGATGTTAGCTGAGGAAGGAAATTTAATTAATAAATGTTGGGAAGAAGCAAAGACATGGGATAAGACTAAACAGTGGACCTAATTGTGAATATTAAATCAAGAATTAAATAAAAATGATTTAGAATACAATTATATTTATGGAGATCAGGTAAACCCAGAAAGTTTTATAAAGGAAGCTATACAACATATAGAGAACAATGCAAAAAGTATAGATTGCTGCAGAATGAGAGATTTATGGCTAAACAATCCTTTAAAATTTACTGTATTAAGTCTGAATTTGGAATGGAAAAATACTTAAATGGGAGCAAGTGAAAACAAAGAAAGGTGCTAACTAGATTGAGAGATTCAGAAATGTTTCCAGTTGGCAAGACTGGAGAAAATGTATGTTCAGTTATATGTGGGGGTTGTAAGAAGAAAGTGTTGTCCAGTAAACATTTACTTTGTGAATGTGAAGCTTTTGAACAAGAGAGGAGTCTGTATATTGACCAGTATTTTAAAGGTTTGGAACAGGTGAATAATAAATAAAAAATGACTTTGATATTAAATTGTGAAAATACAAAACAAATCTTTACCCTGGCAAGTTTTGCACAAAAGATTGTTAAGAGACTAAATTGGAATGTATAAATATTTTTATGATGTGTTTGATGATGTGATATTGTACTGTGGTTCTATGTTGAATTTTGAACTGATTTCTGTATGTGACAAAAATATTTTTATATACATACAAATAAAATAAATTTGAACCTTGAACCTTGGTTAATATGTAATGCACATAACAGAGGGCCCATGATTAAACCTTGTGAGACCCCCCCCCCAGAAAGATAGGAGCAGGTTTGGACAGGGCTGATCTGCATTTTACTCTCTGTGACTTGTGGGATAGATAGTATCTGAACCATGAGAGTGCAGGGGAAGAGATACCTAGGCTACAATTTTTATCACAAAGTAGTAAGTGGTCAACCAGGTCAAAAATCTCTATTAAGCTGATGAAGACTGCACCCGTAAGGCAGCCACTATGCATGTTTGTTGTTGTCTGGTTCGTGAGGGAGAGCAGGGCAATGGTAGTACTATGACCCCTACAGAATCCATTTTGTACAGGTGAGAATCATAAATTGTGAGATAAGAGGTGAACTGGGATGACACTTTTTTCTCAAGGATTTTGTTTAGTACAGGGAGTATGACAATAGATCTGTAGTTATTAATCAAAGTGTGATCCTTTTTTACAGATGTGTGGTGATGTCCCATGCTGACATACTGCTATGAGTAGAAGAAAGAGAGAAGGGACTGTGGCAGGACACCCAAACTGTCTTCTTCCCCTGAGTGCTTCACTGGACATGACTCACAACTCTCTGCATTGTCTTCATTTATGACAAAGGTATGTTTGTGTCTGGCCCCTCCTTTACCCCTGTGTGCACTAGATTGCAATATTTCATCGCTGGACTGGAAGCTTTAGTTAGCTACTCTGACTATCAGTTCCTTTTAAGCCATTTTACAGCCCTTATAATAATTGTGCCTATTAAGAGAGCTTTAGGCAATAATTGCTCTGATTCCTCTTGAAACACATATTCATCATTTTGAGGGCATGTAAGATAAATAGCTTTGTGGATAGTGCTAACTGCACTGATTTTCACAATGTATTTTTTAAAAATGAGGATTCTTCTATATAGTAATTTGCTCTTGAAAAAGTGAAGCCATGAAACAGAGAATGCGCATTACAGAGCACTATGGAAGGCATGACTCTGGGACAGGCAAGTGCCATTGACCCTTGCAGCAGAAAAAGTCTTGCAACAGAGACAGAGAGGGTCTAATCTGACAGAATGTGAACATTAATAACATTAAAAACAACAACAAAACACTCTTTTTTATTCAGATTTTTATCTCTCCTCCTCAGGGTTGGCAGGCAGCTCTGGTCCCTCCCTCAGAGGGGCTCACTCTCCAGCTCTGGCACCCCATACCAGCTCTTCCTGGGAGGTCCCCCAAGGGTCACCCCCCCATGGCAGAGCAGAGACAGAAAAGCATTGACTTTCTCCCCCTTCCCCAGAAGCCAACATCTAGACTCTAGGGGAACCGGTGGAGGCATAGCCAGGCCATCATGGACCCTGCCAGCTCCATTTTCCAATTTTCTTCCCCATCTCTTGCCACAGTTGCTCACATGCATGTGGAGGATCACACACGCAGTGACCCATGGCACCCTCCCAAGTTTAAGTGCTCCAATCTGCACTATCTCCAGGCCTCCACCTGAAGGCAGCCTTGCAGCGGTCATGCTTGGGACCTCTTCCTGGAGGGGAGAGCTGCTGTACAGCTACTCAATCCATCTCCCAGCCTCCTTCCCCCTCCTGCCCCCCTGTGGCATCCAGTGCCTCAAGCCTCAGCACCATCAGGATGACCAACAAAATATTCTGAGTTAGTTTAAACTAACGCATTTGCTCAGCTGCTTTCGCTCTCTCTCTCACACACACACACACCTTTTCTGTTCCGCTGCAGCTTGCCACATCTAGCCTGCCAGAGTGTGAACATCACTGTGAACTGTGAGCTGAATCAAATTGCAGAACAGCTGAGACAGCTTCCATTTCTACATAGAGCTCAATTATTCACAGCGCTACAGTGTTGATTTCTTGAAAAAAGTCTCTTTTAAGCAGTATATTTATATTAATTATTTGAGTCAATGAAGCTGTGTGAGTCATACTTTTTTTACTGTGAAATTCCTACTGTGAGCTGTAGCTGCTGTTCAGTTGTTCAGTTACTTTCTCAGTGTCTGTCTCTGTGAATGAATGCTTGCTTTCATCATCTACACCCCCTTCTCACTTAGAGACAGAACTAAGTTTTAACCCTTGATTATCCTGATAGTTTATATTCGGCCTTCTTGCAACTTGTAATGGCATGCTTTTATTTGCATTTCCCTGTTTAGATCAGACCTATGCTAAAGGCATTGTGTTTTTCCTAGAGTATTCCTCACTTCTCTTGTTTTATTATTCTGTTCAGTGTGCACCTCCGCCTACTGTATACTTTTTTTTTAATTTCTATTTGATCAAGCTTCAAGGGAAGGTAGGAGAAAGCTTCACAGCTGTATTTTTTATAGTACAGTGTGTATTTATCTAATTTCATTATCATGTTTTGTGTATCTGCAGCAGCCTGTATATTCAGGGCCTGATCTTCAAATGGTTACTGCCCCTCCACACATGCAGAGGTCCTGAAAAAGCAATGAAGCATCCCCTGTGCACCACATGCACACCTTCTGGGTACTATACAGGATCCAAAGTATTGGTGTGTGCCCCCTATTTACCCTATGCCTGATCAGCATGACCCTCTATGCAGGTAGGTAGGATTGTGGCTTGCCAGAGGACATAGGCCAGTATCTCAGCTGGTCCTAGACACAAACTCTTTAAGGCATAGGGCTGGTGGAGGGGGCCATTTGCTACACCTGCCTAATGGCAGCAGTAGCAGCTATGTGGTTCCCTCTGCCTGTCAATAAACAGCATATCCTACCCTGTTTGGCCCTATCTTCTCCAGCCCCCAGTCCTAGTAACCTCTGCAGAGTGCTGGGGGTCCTCTCTGGCACAAGGCAGTGTTCAATGAAATTCTGTTTAATTTTCTGTGGGGATATAGCAGTCCAGGATGATTGCAGCCACTGCACCCCCCTTCCCCACTATTGAAATGTTATTTAAACACTATGCAAATATTAAGCACCCCATTGCTTGTTTAACTTACTATGTATGCTCTCTCTAATCTCAGATGCAGCTCTTCTTTGGGCTACCTAAAATACCAGACCTCTATCACCTCTGATTGCAATATACTACTTCCATCAAGCCATGGCACTGCTCCACAGACAGGTACTGGAGTGTGCAGCAACCTCCCCAAATCTCTAACATTACATCAAGCAACATGGTTGGAGTAGTGCAGAGCTTTCCAAGGGATCTTCTTTGACTGCTGCTGGGGCTATATTTTTCTATTTTCTCCCTATCCCTGGGCTATCCACACATGGAGCTCAGAGCAGCAGTATGCACATCTACATGCCTGCTGTCAGCCCAGCAGATGCCCCGCTCTACCATGCTTCTGCTCTACTTCCACCTGTGTTCACCTAGGTAGTAGCATTGTAGTGGCGTTTGAAACCCTCCCACTGTGGAGGAGGAAAGAGTCCTGTGAGTCACTCAGTCCTCCACTCCCTGGCCAGCCTTGAATGATTCTGGCTTATTCCAGATCTCAGATTGCTAACCCTATGAATGGTAGCTCTACTACTGTGCCAATGCCAGCCTTTGGACATTTCCTACCAGAAAAAAGAGAGAAGACAAAAGGAACTTCATTTGCTGTGTACTGTACTATGTGGGAAAAGAGATCTGTTATAGTAAGAGAATAGGATGAAAAATGAAACAAGCAAGGTCACCAGTAAGTTTTGGTGGCTGCACTGTGTGGCCATCCAGATATGTGGCTTGAAAACCACTGGTCTATTGTAGTATGCCTGTGTGTCTCATATGAGTGTGCTCAGTGGCCTCTGTATATGTGCTACACATAACCCCTTACTACCTATATGTAGCTAGGTGCTTTGTAAAGTACTTAGGGTTATAGTGTGTATGAAAGACACTATATTACATAGTTAGGGTCTGTTCTGGATGGCTTGCCATCCAAAATGAAAAGCTTTGGTACCACATGTCAAAGGTCATATCAAGATGTTGCACTTGTCTGTGGCATAATAACTTTTCAATAAGAATGGAAATTCAGTGCCACCTTTGCTCTGTTCTTCTCACAATTATGGTTCCCCATCACAACACATGCACACATAGACCTAAGCTCAGAAACTTTCTATTTTTTTAATTAATTTTAACTAATAAACCCACCCTGCACCCAGCTGCCAATGCCCCCTGCCACTGATAGTATTTTGCTTTCAAAATAATTTAAAAAATAATCTTACCTAAAGAAATGAAAGGAACTGAGAACCAAGCATGAGTACAATCTACACAATAATGTATTTTAAAAACCTATGTTTTGTGCCTGATTTTTAATACAATGTTAATTTATACTTTTTTTATTACTCTGTAAAAATTATAATGTCCAAAACTTTTATGTCTTGGATGAACAATAAACTTGACTTGACTTGAATAATGCATTTGTGTGAATCCGTGTTGATTTAAATGGAAGCACATAAGTGCAGATCTTGCTCTCGGTCATCACCCAGATCTTCCTTTTTATGGCTGTGGGCAGAGCCTACAGCCATCTTGCTGAAGCTCAGCTGGAAAATGGCTTATTGTGGAACACATGTTTTGGACTTTTCAGTGTATCCTTCCACTATGCAAATCACTATGTCATTTTAATTAAATAATCCCTTCTTTGTGTACAAAGATCACACGCAACACTTTATTTTTTACTGCAAATAGTAGTGTTAAACAAGAAGTGCCTTTACAGCGGTGCCCTAGTTGTTTTTTACCCCTCTGCTTAATGAATACTATAATTGTGCATGTTTGTAGCTTTGTTTTCTGCTGACTGCTGTAATTTGTTCCAGATGCTCTGCTAAGCTGGGCTGCTGGTGTCTGCAGGGTCATGACATCAGTGAGTAGTCTGTGAGCATTGCCACCTGTCAGAGATGCTGTTCCAACTTATTTCATGGCCAGCAATGGGCTGCAGTCAGGGCATTTTGGTCTGATTTAACACGCTTTCCTTTTCTTTTAAGTTGTCAGATTTATGTGTCTAATAGTCTCTAATTGCAGTGTTTGTCTGTAATCTGAGTACCAGAGTGGTCTGTGCCAGTGTTTGACCTACTATCAAAATTTATTGTATTTCTTGACAGCTTACATAGTACAGCTTTGAGCAGCTTTGCTGCAAACAGTGTGAGTTCTACTGCCCTATTTACCAATATAATCATTTTATTTCCCTGCTTTTACAATGCTATCAACTTGTTAACAAAGTTTGTTACAGTATATTTTATTTTTAACTGACTTTAATTTCTGTCTGTGTGGTTACTTTTCGTTCAGTTTTGTTTTTCCCTGTTTAAACATAGTGTTTCATGTGCTGCCCACTTTACAGAAGCTCAATTTACAATTTCACAAACTCTTTTAGATACTATTGATTTTACTCTGTCAGTGCTGCTTGAAACTAGATGTATGTCCCACCATTTTTGTTTTCCATTTAAACAGGAAAAAGCAAAATGAAAGAGTAATGTCATTCAGATCCCATCACTTAGGTCTCCTGCACACACAAATCCAAAAAGGGAAGCCACAACATAATAGTGCAAAAATTTAATTTATTGCATTAAAAGGCTGACAGTCCAATGCCTGACATGTTTCAAACTTTACCAGTTCTTTTTCAAAGGCTAAAAATAATGTCATTCAGAATATGAAAAGGATTGAAGGAAGTAATAAATATGATCAGTCATATTACAGCTGTCATATCTGAATTGTTGCTGAATGCTAACAATGTGTCTGCAAAAGTGACTGAAAAAGACAGGTATTTATTTTACTGTTACTGGCAATGTATTGTCTGTATTTATGGGTTCATGATAGTGTTACAAATGTGTGCATTGCTGTTTGCTTGTGCTGGTTAATATTATGTAGGTGTGTGTGTTCATGGATTTCTGTGACTGGTGCTCTTACATGTCTCTGTGTTGTTGCAGGGTACCTTTAGATCACTTTTCAAAGTCAGTGGCTCACTACTCTTACGCCGGTGTGTATGGGTGAATGATATGGCTTTATGGGTGCATGACAGTTATGCCTGGTTTATAGTGCTCTGCTCAGTAATATATTTTTATGGATGAAGTATTCTATTATGGAGCAGTGTATGGGTGAAGGGCAATAGTACAAATGTGTGTAAAGTTGGGGGACACTGTTATCTGCACTCATTTGTGTGCCCAGCATTCTTGTGAATGTCTGCATTGGTGCACAGTACTATTATAGGGGTGAGTACAGGTGCAGAGCAATGGTACAAATGTGCATATGTTTACAGGGCACTTATGTACTATCATTTTAGCTCAGGTCTTGGTCGCATATCTTTGTATTGATGCAGGGTACTGTTATGTGTGTCTATGGGTGAAAGGCAATGGTACTAATGTGTGTATGGGTGCAGCACACTTATGCCTGGCTACTGTAGTGCAGAACACAGTTAATTATAGTATCTTTGTGTGACTGTGGGTTATTGCTACATGGCTGAGCATGGATGTAAGGCCATGGTCTAAATCTGTGTATGTGTGCAAGACACTGTGATGTCTAGGGATTTGTTGAAGTACATTGATATGTATCTATATAAGGTTTTTGGTAGTGGTATGTTTTTGTGCAAGGCTGAGAGGAAATATAGAAACACAGAACTTGACTAAAGGGAGACTGAAAATCTATCTACTCTGCCCTTGCTAGACTAACTCACTCCATTGGCCAACTGTGCTCCTGTACTGTACCCCTTCACCACACTACCACACCGTAAACCCTTACTGCCTCTCTTGGGGACTATGATTCATCCTGCTTTGTCCAAGTCCCATTTAAACCCTTGAAGGGAATTGGCATCCTACCAACCTCTACTCATGCTACAAGTGACTGCTTCCCTATTTTGTACAAATAGGACATAACAGTTTACCTTCTTTATATCACAGAGAAACTTGTATGTTTCAATCGGGTACCCACACTCCTTTCTGGATTTCGGTGAATAGATGTTTAGAGCCATAGTATGTCTAGGTCTTTCCTCAGGTGAGGTCTCCAGAACTGCTCATAGCACTCTAGGTAAAGCCTCACTAGGGGTCTGTGCAGTGACATAATTGCCTTTCTTTGCCTACTGTGAAAACCATTCCATATAAAACCCATAATCTTCAGTGCCTTTTTGTATGCTTTACTACATTGACTTGTTTGCTGCAGGGAGTCACTGACTATGGCCATATATCTCTATCCTCTGTGGAAGTGGGCAGTTTAATTTCTACCATCAAATTTTCTGAGCATGGATTATGCCTATCAAAGTGCACTTGTGTTCACAAATGGGGAGCATGTACAGGAAATAACAGTCTGGGAGCCATTGGGTGAGAGTGACCACTGCACAGTGGGGTCACAATTAGATATGGGCAGGGAAAGCATCCTAAGACCAAAACCTTGGATTTTAGAAGGGCGGACTTCAGGAAAATGGATGAAGTACTAAAGAGGTACCTGGCAGGTATCAGACCAGATATGGGGATGGACCAAAGGTGGTCCATCATTAAGGAAGGAATAGTGGTTGCCACAGAGCAGTCTGTAAGGCTCAGGGGTAAGAACACAAAAGCCAAAGTACCCAGCTGGTTCAGTTCTGGGGTTGCCCAGGTAGTAAGGGAAAAGAAGCTGGCCTATAGAAAATTCAGGAAGACCAAGACAGAAGTGAATAGGGAAAATTACCTAAGGTTGGCTAGTGAGGCAAGTAAGGAAGCCCGATGAGCTAAAGCACAGAAGGAGCTGCAGATAGCTGAAGGAATTAAGAAAGGGAGAAGTCTTTCTTTCATTGTATAAGTGAAAACAGAGACAAGAAGGAAGGGATTGAAAGGCTTAAAAAAGGGGAGGAGTGGGTGGAGGATAATGGGTGGACATAGTGCCAGTAACTGAGACTTGGGCATCACTACACCATGACTGGGACCTTGCAATCCCTGGATATAAACTATACAAAAGGGACAGGGTAGTTGAGGAGGGGTGGCAGTTTATATCAGGAGGGAATAACTTGCATGACAGAGGAATCAGAGGAAGGGGAGGCGGAGGCATTATGTGTTCAATTAAAGGAAAGGGGTACGTGACAATTTGCTCCCGATAATTCTCCCCGCAACTACTCACTCCCGGCAATCCGCTCCACCGACAGCATGCTCCTATAACAACTCACTCATTGTCAACTCGCTCCCGCTCCCACTCAAGTCACAAAACTCAGAGCATAGCCTGAGAACTGCACTGCTGTTAGTTTACCTGCTTCATACAATTTAGTACATAACTGAGATTAAATCAGGACTGCTCCCTGCAACAATGTGCTTCCTCTATGTTTTTATAAGGAAGAGACTTGTATACCCAATTGAGAAAAGGAGGAGTTCTTTATGCTGCTAACGGAAGTGCTCCTATCTCTCTCTCTCTGTCTGTCTCTCTATTATAGAACGTCCCTTTAGGAAAATGTTGTGCTCCTGGTGCCCTAGTAAATAACTGTAAAAGGAATTAAAAATGTTAGACAATTCCTGGCATTTAATTAACTTCCAGCTGCATTGGGTGATTTTGTAATTATTATTTTTTTAAACTACCTTGGGGGATACAAGTTGAGTGTTGCATTTGGTGAACTGAAGGTGGACAGCCTTGAGTGACTTGAGTGGGAGCCAGTTTTGTTGTATTGTTGTTCTCAGGTAATTAAAAATGTCACTGGAGATGCAGTTTAGGTTTTTCTTTTTTACAAGCCATACGTAGCTTATACGTTTATAGAACACACAGTTTGGCAATCTATATGACAATATTAGCTCTTCATGATAGTTATGATGCAAGCAATAAATGGACTGCATGTGGAAGGTACCTGATTCATGATCATGACCTTCCACATGCACTCTGTTGCCAAACTGTGTGTTCTATAAAAATACTGGGAAAAATACTGCAGGAGCGAATTGTTGTAGGGGCATCTATGTCGTAGGATCGAGTAGCCGCTGGAACGAGGTGTCAGGAGTGAATTGACACTGTTTGAATAGTTGGGAGTGAGTTGTAATGTTCCCAAAGGAAAGCTGTAAAAATAATAGAGACCCCACTCCGAAAAGCAGTTACACAATTAGCTTTTCACAAAGAAAGCCTTAATTTGAATTGCTTTTACTTTTATTTTAATTTTGCAGAGGTTGGGAGTCAGAAAGATAGCAGAGGGTGCACGCCTCCATTTAGTGTAAAAGTGCGGCACTGCACCTCTCACTGCAGTGCATTTGCATTCCAGTGAGTAGCGCAGTGTGGCACTTTTACACTAAATTGAGCTACACACCACGTGCCATCTTCAAAACTCCTGTCCTTTTCAAAATTAAAATAAAGTAAGTAGCAGCTTCTAAAATTAAGGCTCCTCTTTGTGGAAAACTTAATCGTGGGATAAGCCCTTGGGGTGGTGGGGGTCTCTGTTATTTGGACTGCTTTCCTTTAAGGCCCAATATATGGAGAAAAGTGAGGTTGGTGGTGGTGGTGTACAGACCACCCAACCAAGATGAGGAGAGGGAGAGAGAATTGAGTTCACAGATATTAGAAACTGCAGAGAAGGAGAGGTGGTAATTGTGGTAGATTTCAACCTGCACAAGGTGGACTGGAGAATACCATCAATGACATGTGCTTGGAGTCAGGTGATCCTGAAAGGACTGCAGAGTGGGTTCCTGACTCAGGGTGTCACAGAACCAACAAGAGCAGAGGCAATGCTTGATCTTGTGCTAACAAATAGGGAGCATGTACAGGAAAATAACAGTCAGGGGGCCATTGGATGGGAGTGACCATTTTTCATTGTGGTTCCAGTTAGATATGTGAAGGGAAAGCATCCTGACTAAGACTAAAATGTTGGATTTTATAAGGTGGGACTTCAGAATTATGGGTGAAGTATTAAGAAGCCTCCTGGCAGGCATCAGAGCAGGTATAGAGATGGACCACAGGTAGTTCATCAGTAAGGAAGGAATACTGGTTACCATAGAGCAGTGTGTTAGCCTCAGGGTAAAAACACAAGGGCCAAAGTGCCCAGCTGGTTCAGTTCAGGGGTTGCCCAAGCAGTAAGGGAAAAGAGGCTGGCCTACAGAAAATTCAGGAAGACCAAGACAGAGGTGGATAGGGAAAACTACCTAAGGTTGGCTGGTGAGGCAAGTAAGGAAGTCCTGCAAGCTAAAGCACAGAAGGAGCTGCAGACAGCTGAAGGAATTAAGAAGGGGGAGAAATCTTTCTTTTGCTATTTAAGTGAAAAAAGAGACAGGAAGCAAGGGACTGTCAGGCTTAAGGAAGGGGAGGAATAGGTGGAGGATAATGGTGGAAAAGCAGAGATACTAAATGAATACTTCTGTTCTGTCTTCACCAGGGAGAAGGATGGACCAATGCCTTCATGAGGGTGAAGAGGAGCAGGGGGAGATGGGAACATAGATGTAGTGATAGAGGAGGATAGAGTGAGAGATGGGCTGCTAGTATTAAAGGTGGACAAATCACCAAGCCCAGACAGAGAACATGCAAGGGTACCAAGGGAACTGGCCAAGGAACTGGCAGGTCCACTGACAGACCTATTTAATAGTTCACTAGAGTTAGGTGTGGTACTGCAGGATTGGAGAACAGAAAATGTGGTGCCCCTTCACATAAGCAGTCCCAAGAATGACCCAGGGAATTACAGACCAGTCAGTCTTACCTCAATTATGGGCAAGCTCATGGAGACCATACTAAAGGAAAGGTTGGTAGAATATCTAGAGGAGCATGGTCTCCAGGATTTGAGGCAGCATGGGTTCATTGGGAAGAGAAGATTGTGTAAAACAAATCCGATTTATTTCTTTGACTGTGTCATAAAGATAGTAGATGGTGCCAAGCAGTAGAAGTCATCTATCTGGATTTCAGAAAGGCCTTTGACTCCGTTCCCCACAAAAGGTTGATCAGGAAGTTGGTGGATCTCAGGGTTGAGGATAAGATAGCCAGATAGGTGGAAAACTGGCTGAGGGACAGAACCCAGAGGGTGATTGTTGGGGGGGACTTATATGGCACCAGAAAGGTCAACAGTGGGTACTACAGGGCTCAGTTCTGGGGCCAGTGTTGTTCAATGTCTTCATCAGTGACATTAGGGATGGTATAAAAAGCAAAATGTGCCTATTCACTGATGATGCCAAACTCTGTGGGAGAGCAGACACAGCTGAAGGGATACAAGACCAACATGATGACCTGGAAAAGCTGGGGAGGTTGTCCAGGATCTGGCAGCTTGGCTTTAATGCCAACAAATGCAAAGTTATGCATATTGGAACCAAGAATCCCAAGACAGATAACTACCTGGGTGGATCCCTGGTATCTGCATCAGAAGAGGAGGAGAAGGACCTGGGAGTGATGATCACTAGTGACCAGAAGCACTCTGCACAGTGCAAGAAAGCAGCAGCAAGGGCAAACAAGATGCTGGGATGCATAGCTAGAGGGATCAGTAGTAGGAGAGAGGAGTTTATACTTCCCTTGTACAGGTCACTGGTAAGGCCACATCTAGAGTATGGAGTTCAGTACTGGTGCCCACACCTCAAAAAGGACATTAACCTGCTGGAGAAGATACAGAGGAGGGCTACAAAGATGACAGTGGGTCAGCAGGGCAAGGTATATGAGGGGAGGTTGAGGACACTGAATATTTACTCCATGGAGGACAGGAGAGAGAGAGAGGAGACATGATTGGGACTTGAAGTACTGTAAAAGTATAAATAAGGTGGATATAGAGGACCTCTTTTAATTGAATGGCAACCATAACACAAGGGGGCACAGTCTTAAGATGGAGGGTGGGAGGTTTAAGAGGGTGGTCAGGAAGCACTTCTTCACAGAGAGGGTGGTAGACACTTGGAATGCACTACCAGAAAAGGTGACCTCATTGAACATAGTGGGCAGCTTCAAGAGAGGCTGGGACAGGCACAGGGGGATGTAAGGATCATTTGTAGGGAGGATGGGAAGAGAGAGAAGGGGGCAGCAACAGTAACTCAATCTCTGGACCCTGAGATATGAGCAGCCTAGATACACTAAATGGCCTTCGTCTGCTGGCTTCTTAGTATGTTAGGATGACTCCTACTGCACTTCCAAACAGCCTCATTGTTTTCTCTGAGCAAACACATTAGGAGTAATGCCAAACAAATGTAAATATCTCAGAAAGTAAGCAAGTTACACATACACCACTAGCATGAGTGTTGTTAAGGACAAAAATACCTTTCAAATGAGGGTAGTCAATAAACTGAATTCATTATATATTTTTTAAATATAAATGAAAATTCAGGTAATCAAATGGCCATATTTAAAAAAATATATAATTAGTGCAGCTTAGCGAATAGACTCATTTGAAATGTCTTTTTGTCCTGAACAACTTTCATGCTAGTTGTATATGTGTAATATAAATACTTTCCAAGTAAGTTACATTTGTTCTGCATGACTCCTACTGTGTTGGCTAAGAGAGAAAAAATTTGGCTGTTTGGTAAGAAATTGGTTAGGGGATAGCTGACAGAGGCTGGTGTTAAATAGGGTTCACTCCAAGGAAGGAAGAGTGTTGGGGGGTGGTACATCAAGGATCAGTGCTGGACCCAGCCCTCTTTAATGTCTTTATAAGTGAAATTGCAAAGAAA
This sequence comes from Neoceratodus forsteri, assembly GCA_016271365.2. Lineage (NCBI taxonomy): Eukaryota > Metazoa > Chordata > Ceratodontiformes > Ceratodontidae > Neoceratodus > Neoceratodus forsteri. The sequence goes on along the minus strand of CM028132.1, from coordinate 226,565,827 downwards.
CTATAAAGGGAAGGATTGACTGCATGATCATACCAAGATCTGCAGCAGGATGGAAAAGTATGAGCAGAGACCTTAGAAGACTTGAATAGTGGTCAAGTATATGGCAGCTAGGTTTCAACACAAAAATGTAAAATAATGTACTTGGGGCACAGAAATCCAGGGGAAGAGTACAAAATGGATGGAGTGGTATTAACAACATTAAGAAAGCACACATTCAAAAAAAAAAACAAGCTTTTATATACAGTAGGTTACTGTTTAACAATATTATGCATCTATGGCTGCCACTGTACATCTGATGCAAACCCATAATCACGTTCCACACTTGAAGTGAAAGAGGGGATTGAGCCCATAACTTGCTCCTTGTTTTTGTATTAAAGAGGTCAGATTTTTTACAGCAAAAACAAAGAAAGGGGTAATTTCTAAAATGTGCATAAATGCATGGGCACCACTTTTATTCAGACAATGCCACCACTGGCCGCTACTACTTCAAGAGTGCTATTACCCCCACCTACTACAATCAGGGGAAAACTAGAAGTAGTCCAGCAGCACTGAGGTCAATATGGTTAAGGCATGTTTACCAGAAATTGTTGCTTATAGAAGAATGAGAAAGTGACTGTGATGACAAGCAAGTACCAGACCAGCTCTCTAGTTTGTTAATAGTCTCCTCGTGAGTCTGATTTTTATAGCTGCATGTGCCAAGCTCTACAGATGTTATGCCATCGTCAGATTTGTATAAGAGCACTTTGGAATCATGTAGCCACACTACTGTCTGATGTGCTGCCACAGTGCTCCGGCATAATTTCCAATAATTCTGTTCATGGAATCCTTCCCCTCCGCAGGCTGTATAAATACACCCCATTCCCAGTGCACTGCTTCTCCTTTTCACAACTGCAGAAGTGATGACCACCATGAACAACATGGCGGCACTGACTTAAACTGTGTATGCATGAGTATCGTGCATAAGTAGTCATCATTAAGTGCCACCATGGCCACACCAATGACTCTAGCAACCTGTGCATCTGTGAGTATCACACATGTGCAGTACTGTAATCGCTGCAGTACTAGTTATGGCTGACTTCAGTATGGCGAGCGCACCACATATTCTTTTCAGTGTTCTTGACACTCCTAAATGCTCTCCACAGCCATATCGGCTCTGACTAGAATTTGTTTATGAAGTAAGCTATTTTTAAAATTATTTTAAAAACAAATACAGTGTCAGTAATATGGCAAGGAATATTAGAAGTTGGATGTAGGGTGGGTTTATTAGTTTTAAGATTTCCCAAAATGATGTGCCTTTTGTGAATGTGTGGGGGGGGGCACAATGTATTTTCTAAGATAAAAAAACATATACTGTATGAAACAGTGGATGCCCAGTCACACGGACAAAAGTTTTTATTATCAGCAGGGTTCTGACTACTCTCAAGGTCTGTGAGAACACATGCTTGGTTTGCATGGCTGGTCATCCACTACCCTCTATATACAAAATCATTCATGTCTAATCAGGATTGTTTATTTCTAAACATTTCAAGTACTATTTTTCTCACAAAACTTCTCATGTAAACAGTTTTAATGCTGCAGTTCTAAGTTCAGCTCACATAGTCCATTTCATCACACAGGGTTTTCTCAAATTTTCCACAAAATCTAACAGTTTTATTTTAAATTCAAGTTGCATTTCTTAACAGAAATCTTCAACATGAATAATTTATAATACATTTAGATTATGTCTGAAGTGCTAGGTAAATACAGCACTCTCTACGAGGCTATAAATTAATAAAATGTTCCTGCACTTGGAGGTACTGATCCAGTCTGTTTTTTTTTACCTCTACACATTGGTGTTACTCCTAGTCTGCAGTCTCGTGCCTGTTGCTCCTCTTGATTTGTTTAGCCAGTGCAAGTATGCCATCAGCCATGACAGGAGCTTTGAGTAGTTTTCACTTAGATTCGCCATTCTGAAGTGGCAGTTTTGGCTCTGATCAGAACTTGTTAAGTACTGGAACAACACTGGAGCATTTTTAGATGTTAGGTACAGCACTAGAAGTAAGAGACACGTTAATAAGTCTGGTAATTGAGGGTCAAGGTCAGATGCTGCCATCTTGATTAGGTAGGGTTCAATACCATCATAACCTGCAGTTTTAGAAATAGGTAAATTTTGGAGATGTTTACAAACCTCACTAATCCCAACCCTCTTAAAATAAAACTGCGGTCGTTCTGACTGAGAGGTGAGTTGAGATGGGATTACTCTACATGAGGTTGTGCAGTTTGGAAATACTGACTTTATACAGAGAGGTCAGTGAAATAATTATTAAAGGCACTTGGAATGGTGTAATTATTTGTACAGTTTACACCATTTATTAACATTTCAGAGGGGGTCTTATTCAGTTTTACCTAGCATTTGTTTGACCTGCTTCTAGAAAAGTCTAGGGATTTGGCTGTGAAATTGAAGAGTTGTTTCTAGTGAGCACTTTCATTTTGCCTAATTTCTTGTTGGCATGAATTTCAACATTCCCTGTATGACTCCCAGTTGGAGAGAGAGGAGGAGGCCTTAAAAGCAAGCTACTTCTTATCCCTGTCCTTGGGTTTAGAGAGGTTGGAGCAATCTAGCTATTTAGATATGGGTCATCTTACTGATCTTTGTGTTATGGGTGCAAACTTATTTTACATCTTGATGAACTTGTGTGTAAAAAAGGATACCATTGTATTGATATCAATGATTTGGTATAGACTGGACCAGTCAGTTTGGAGCACTGATAATTTAAATAGTTTTTGGTCACGATTAGAGTAATTGCGAAAATGGATGTATTTGGGTGGAGATTTCTTTAATTTGGCATGCTAGGTACAAAAAACAGGAGAGTAATCACTTATTACATCAGGGAGTACCCCAGAATACTTGATCTTATCAGGCCAAGGAGTGAGTATCCAGTCAATCAGTATAGCTGTATTACCATCACTTGATCTTCTAGTTGAATCTGTAATACTCTAAGATTAAGCTTACTGAAGGTATGGGCCACCAATTTATTGCATTCATTGTTTTTAACTAATGTGCCCATAGACATGAAAAGGGTAGAGAGGAGATTTAAACCTCCAGTAGGTGGAATGTAAATACAAAAAAAGGTGAAGTAGTTTTGAATTTCCTAGCATGAGCACTCCATGACAATACTCAATAGGGAGAATGGGATGGAAAGTATTTTTAGATCGGGTGACACTAAGGTGAGATTTAAAATAGATTAAGGTGCTTTCTCCTTTCTTGGTGCCAGGTCTATCATTATGAATAAGACTATATCCTGTGAGGGAGCAGAGGCTATCTGGTATTAATGGTATGAGTCAGGTTTCTGATATACAGAGCACATCAGATTGATAATGAGATACCCATGCTGCAAGTTTATCAAGCTTGGGGATAAGATTTCTAACATTAAGGTGTACAGTGTTAGCCCCTTGGTAGACTGCCATGGAGTAGGGCTAAGGGGTGAATGAGTTAACATTTGAAGATAGAGTATTAGGTTGAATATCTCCTGAAGTCATTAGATGGAGTAATGCTAGGTATATTAGGGGAGAGTACCATTGGTTCATCCACTGGAATAGTTGGACCTAGTAACATTTTCATAAATGAGACATCAACAACAGGACAACATTCTTAGGTATGTACAGGATACAGGGCAAAGTAGGTTGCAAATGCACAAGGTAATTGGACATTTAGAAGTTCTGAGTGGTGGTGACCTTACACTGGTGAAATGTTATCAGGGGGAGTGAGTTCATAATAAGCAGGGTTCCACCTAACAGTACAGTGAGCAACAGGCTCCCAAGAAGTGGTCACATAGCAATGTATAATAGGTGAAATACATGTGTAATTGAAGGTGATGTACTAATTATACAGGCACAGTAAAGCAACAGTTAGACAATAAATCTGTATGCGTCATAGGACAGTTCTAGAAAATTCTAGAAATGGGGCTCCAGGATATATATTGAATGGAGGCATTGACACTTTCAAAACATACCTAATGCAGTAGTGGGAAAACTAGATAGAGTATAAACCATGTAATCAGTAGGAGATCGGTGGAGGAAATGTGATACAAGATCAGTATAGAGTCTTAAGGAACCAGTCAGGATAGTTTTATGGAAATTAAAACAATACAAGCAGTGTACAAGATATAGGGTTTCCTATGCAAGAGATTTGTTTCTCTAGTGGGGGGGGGGAGAGAGAGAAGAGAGACAGAAAGTGACTGTAATAGGAGAAAAAGAAGTGCATATCCTGCACAGGTAGCTTAAATATGGTTGCACTGTTTTGGATCATCAGTTTAAACCTACAGCAGTACAATGCAATCACAGAAGTCTAAGAGTTAAGCAGACATTAACAGCAGTATATATAACACCTGAAATTATGATGTATACAGGCAATAGGGGCAGCCCTGTGGGTGATACTTTACACAGCATTTAAAGTATCACATATAATGAATGACATTCAAAGGTGCTTACTACCTTAAACTGGCAAATAGGGCAAAAGTGAACAGATATCTTAAGGTGCAACAGTGAACATATGGCTGACTCCTGCAGCTGACTCCCACTGTATGCACCCTTGTTGCTGCAGTCTTTAGACCAAGGACCACAATGGAGGACACCTAGGCAGGTGGCTACTTACATATTGGAGAACTCTTCCCAGGAAGCATGTTTAAGGAAGCCTGATTGATGCTGTCTGGCATATTGACTGCTGATTTGCTGGCAGGGCAGAGAGGAATCCCAGAGATCTGTGGAGGAGGAAGGCAGCCTCTGTATGTTAAAGGGGAGGGGGAGCCTTTGCCAGACAGCCACTTGAAACCCCTTGCAGGAGATTAATCCAGGACTGATCCTCTAAGTGTGCAGGGCTCAGTTACTGAAGTTTGGCTTTTAAGCCAACCAGTGACAAAAGAAGGTTGTTTGTATTTGAAATTCAGCCCCGGTGACTGCAATTGGCTCTCTGCCTGGTGTGCCAATGGCTGATTGGCTGGTGATGTAGAGAGAAGTCCTGGGGGATCCATGACAGTGGGGAAAGGCAGTCACTGGGTGTTGGAGGGGAGGCAAAGCCTTTGCCAGACACCATCTTGTGAAACCTTGCAGGAGATTAATCTGGTACTGATGCACCAAGTGTGCAGGGCTCAGTCACTAAAATTCAGCTTTTGAGCTGACTCCTGACAAAAGAAGGTCATTTGAATTTGAAATTCAGTGCCAGGGAGCCAAATGGCAGTTACTGTGTGTTGGAGGTAAGGGGGAGCCTTTGCAAGACACTCCATTGCACATCTTGCAGGAGATTAATCTGATGCCGATTTGCTAAGATTGAAAGAAGAGGATGTGCAAAAGGCTGCCATCCTTAATGATTATTTTTGCTCAGTTTTCACCAGGGAGCAAAGTGGGCCATTGCCTGAGAGTGGCATCAAAGTGGCCGATAAGGGGCTCCTGGCGATGAAGAAGGCATTATTTACAAGCAACAGAGCCCAGAAAGGGCTAGCAGCCCTAAAGATAGATAAGGCACCAGGGCATACATAGAAACATAGAAAGTGATGGCAGATAAGACAGTGTGCCCCACCTAGTCTGCGCCTTTTTGCTACCTAATGCAATACTGCAGACCTTAGTTGACATGAATGTGATGCATCTGAGGATACTCAGGTAACTAGCAGCAGAACTAGCTGAACACCTGACAGGACTATTCAACTGCTCACTGTGGATTATGATGGTTCCAAAGGACAAGAAGGTGATGGCAATCATTCTGCTTCATACGGGAGGGAAAAGAAACAAGCAGGAAACTACAGACCTGTCAGTCTGGTCTCCATCATAGGGAATTTGATAGGGTCACTGGTCAAAGAAAACCTTATGGAAAACCTGGAGAGCAACAGTCTCCAAGACAATAAACAGCATAGGTTCATGGCAGGGAGGTCCCTTCAGACAAACCTGACAATCTTCTTTGACTGGGCATAAAGGTATTTGGATAGGGGCCATGTTGTGGATTTGCTCAGTTTTATCTTTAGCAAGGCTTTTGACTCGGCGCCCCACTGACACTTGCTGAAGAAGATGGAGGATCTAGGTATGTCTAAGGACATAGTTGACTGGGTAGGTAACTGGCTAAACAGTAGACAGCAGAGGGTTGGTCAACAGGGTCAAATCATAAGACAGGGAGCTCACGAGTGATGTACCCCAGGGATCTGTCTTGTTCCCTGTCCTCTAGAATATGTTCCTCAGCAACACAGGGCAGGTTGTGTCTCTTCACAGATGACACTAAGATTTGTTGGAGGGTGGATAGAGACAATGGAATCCGGGAAGTGCATAGTGACTTACAAATGCTAGAGAGATGGTCTCAGGTTTGACAGTTGAAATTCAATGACAAAAAGTGCAAAGTAATGCACCTAGGGAATAAGAACCCCAGGATAGAGTTCTAGATGGGTGGGGTGAGACTAACCACTATGTCTGAGGAACAAGATCTGGTAATTATCATCGGTGACACCTTCAAGTAATTGAGCTAGTGCAAAAAGGCCTATGATAAGGCAAGTAGGTTGCTGGGGTGTGTAGGGAGGGGTATTGATAGTAGGAGGAAGGAGGTAATACTACTCATATATAGATCATTGACGAGGCCACACCCTGAGTACTGCACCCCATTCTGGAGCCCTCACCTCAGGGAGGATAGGGACAGGCTGGAGACAGTGCAGCACAGGATAGCAAAAAATTATTCAGGGCCAACAGGCCAGGCCTTATAAGGAGTGCCTCAAGGCATTGAACGTGTACTTGCTGGAGACCAGAAGGGAGAGTGGAGATATGATAAAAACCTTCAAGTTACTAAAAGTAGTAAACTAGGTGAAATTCAAGGAACTATTTAGGCTAAGTGCTAATTTAAAGTCATGAGGGCATGAGTGGAACGTGACAGAAGGGAGGTTCAGGAGAGACATGAGGAAGTATTATTTTTTAGAAAGGGTGGTGGAGCCTTGGAACAGTCTATCAGCTAAATTAATGGACATTAAAACAGTAAATGGTTTCAAAAACCATTGGGACAGAGTGAAGGATATAGTGGGTCACTTGGGGCAACAGAATCAGGAAGAATGGGGGGGGATGACTAGGACCCTGGATGGACAGTAGGTCCCAGGGTTATATAGGGAACTCAAGCAGACAGGATGGACCATTGGTCTTTTTTCTGCTGTCAGTGTCCATGTTTCTATGTTTCTAAGCACATCACACTTTTGATGGTGCAGTGCTGGATACCATTCACATTTACTCCTTCATTACAAAATAAACATTAACAACCGTTACTGCAGGCTTAGTTAAGGGAATGGCTAAAATTGGATTCCAGAGTGATGTACCTTTCAGTCTGGTTATGATTTGCTCAAAACATATCAAGGGAATTTCTAGTTTTAAATCTGATATCATAGTTAGCTTCCCCTATAAACGTGAAACAATGCATATATTCTGGAGCTGAAAAAACTCACATAATCTTTTTACAGTGATCTTTCTATATGCATACAGTCAGGTGAGGTATCCATAAATCCTTTCTACCTTAACCTCACTGCATCCCACCTTTGCAGATACTCGCCATGCAAGGCGCACATCACAGAGCTCAAAGATTCTCTTCTGATTACTGATAGGAGACAAAAGCTTATTTCCCCCCACCTCCAAATCTGTTGCTTGACCTTCAGTTGTTTTCTCAGTATTATGACTAACATTTCATGTGTAAATACACAAAAGGAAGTGGCTGAAGAGAGCGAAACAAGCTGGAGCCACAAAGCAATCAGCATAACAAAACAAAAAGATGAGAGCAGGCTCACACAGCTTTTGGGGAGGAAAAATAAAAGTCCCCATACTAGGACACAACAAAAAAGGGCTTTAATGGTACAAATGCCAAAAAAAAGTACAGTACAAAAAGCACATATAAATGAAGTTGCACCCCCGAAACTATACAGTCAAAGTTTCACGCTCCCTGGTGCTTTTTCAAGATGTCTTAGTGTGGGGACATTTCTCCTTCCTCCCCAAAAGCTGTATGAGCCCACTCTCATCCTCTTGTTTAACATTTAATGTGTGCCTAAGATGAACCACATTCAGGACATCCTTTGTATGCTGCAACCCAGATGGGCCAGCTATCGCCCTATCCCTGTGGTGAACCATATATGTAATATCTACAGAGGTTACAACAATCATTGAGTCCTCCCCTGCAACCTCTGAAAGTTTACTAGCTGCATTTCCTTTTACTGCATGCTTATTAACAGAGCTTTGTCACTCAATATTTAATGCCGGGTTTAAGTCATGCATGCAGTTGGATTTATTACTGACTTTTCTCCAAGACTGCATATCATCAGGATGAGAAACACTATTTAAAGCAGGGTCTTAAGTAACAGCAGTCAACAGTAACCATGTTTTCAATCAGTTGGCCATGTCACTGAGGCAATAATAGGAGTTTCTCTTTCCTGACTCATCCTGTCCACCCCTGTGTGGGCATTTTCTAGGCAGTTTGGCATCTTCATCTGAGTGGGCCAGCCAAGTGGAGTGATCGTTCGATCTTTTCCAGCAGGCTGCCAAAAGCACTTTCTCTGGGGTCCAGGCAGCAGCAAACTCAGTTGCTGTTTTCTTCTGACAGCCGGTTCCATGATCCAGTCTCAGATGGTGCAGTTATTGGCTCCTCAGCTCCAGAAGGAACACTGCTGCAGCACCTTGCTGCACCAGTTGTGGATTCAACTGAAGGCTACAATCTACAGCATTTCTGGGCATCTTGGATAGGGCTGACATCTCCATTGTGGCAACCATGGACTTTCTTGCTACAAAGTCAGAAGCAGCTTGCAGAACCATACCTTGGTTACTACTGCAAGAAATCTGACTGACAGACTCCAAAGTTTCAAAAACAGATGTTTGTGGAGCTGTTACCTCTGTTGTTGTGGATGCAACTGCATCTTGCCTTATGTGAGCAGCAACAAGATGGTCCCTTTCATGGAAAAATATTGCTTACTCCTCTGCCATTGAGGCTATCATGTAAGTTTTTTTTTCACTTCTAAGTCATGCTTCAATTTGACTTCCTCAGTTGCCAAATCTGCTTCCATTTCTGAAACATTTGACCTGCGACCAATGTCCATGCCCATGGTTTCAATAACAATATTCATAGCTGCTTCAGCAACAACCTCAGGCAAAATAGGAGCTGAAGATAAGAACAGCCTCCCTGCTCCTGCATCATCCAGCAGCAGAGTCCAACATTGTGGTGAGACTGACAGAATCCGCCCATGCTGGAGAGTAGGAGGATTTTATTTAAAACCCAGAAAAACTGATACAGATCAACACAATCATGCATTTAACTATATATCATGTTGTAACACAAATTTCATCTGGAGGTTACCCATGTACAATTTTTCCATATTTACTTAATGACATCTTGCAGCTTATTCTTTTTTCAAATCCATATATTTTCATTACAGCAGAATTTACATATTTTGCCACAGTCTTTGGAGCTATACATTTTTACTGTAAACATAGTGGACGTCTGGACTGCCATAGATAATATTTACAACATGCCATAAATATCTGTGTAGTACTTTTGGTATATTTGTTCCACATTCTAGGAAATATACAAAGGAGCACGTCTTTGTATATTACTTGACTAAATAAATGCTCTCCCCATAACCTAGCTAATGCTTTCCAAAATAACACTGCATAAGGGCATTGCAGAAGGAAATGGGCATGAGTTTCTAAGACCCCTACACATGACTCTCATGGACATATTCATTCCTCCACACTTTTGTGTTTGTGTGTAGCTTTAACAGAAATCCATCCATGCACTCCCATCCAGCACACATTCCACATCTGTCTTGGTATTCGGTTATTATTCAATTTCCCCAAAGCTTCTAATTCTAATCCCACTGGACATTAAGGAAGTGTTACTGTCACTGAGTAATTAATGTCTATTATATGTGGATATAGCTGTTTCCTAGACAAGCATTTAACAGATTGTAACTTAAGTCTCCATTTTCTAATTTTCGCCTTTGCGTGTATCATAGAACCAGGAATCACTGAGGCAACTGAACTGTTCAATGCCTTAAAATGTGTTTCTTCCCTGTTCATTCACTATGGGATGATCCATAAAACATTGACAACAAAATCTCACTGGTTAATCATGTTAACCCCCACCCTCACCCCACACACACACTGGCTCTGTTTGCTCTTAGAGGTCAACTCCCTTTTAATAGAGTTAAGCAGACTACCCCAGAGTCCCTGAAAAAACAAGCTAAAGAGCTTTGTTTTCAAACATTCTCGTACTGGAAATGGGGTACTTTTACATACAAAAAACAAGGCAATATTAAGGTTTTAATCAGAAAAACTCTCTTGGTTTTAGAGAGTATTCTATTGGTCCATACAGCAGGCTTAGACTCAGCTTTTTGAATACTGTTTCCAATTTATCATAGATGAATCTTGTGAACTGAAGGAGACTCCTAAGACCTTTATTGGAGGAGAAACTAGTTAAATACCAGCTAATGTGTTTCCTAATTCTGACTGATAGTGTTCTCCTATTATCGTCACTATACTTGTCCCTGTACTTTAGCTATAATTTATCTTACACCCTGACATTCGAGAAACTCTCTGATTTTTCCGGGACATATTTGCCGGATGACTTGTCTTTTAATAATATGCACAAATCATCTGCATATGTCATTGTTTCAATTTCCATTGTGTCTGAAGACAACTGAATACCTTTGATCTCTGAGTTACTATAAATCATAGGTAATAAAGGATCCAATGCAAAGAAATACAAGAGCAGGCTTAAAGGATAGCTTGTTCTAACACCTCATTTAACTGGAATAGCAGGACATTTTCTGAAATTTTTAACAAAGGAATAATATTTTCTTCTTCATACATTAAAGATATCCACTTAACCATTTTTTCTGGAATATCATATTGCTGTAATACCTCCCATAAATATTCATGTGGAACATGATGGAAAGCCTTTTCCTGGTCTACAGACAAGCAAAAAAGTGCTGCTGTTCCCATCCTACCCCTTTCGAACAATTCCCTGATTAACATAAGATTGTAATAAATGGATATGTCTCTGATTGCACATGTCTGGGATGAAGTTATAACCAGAGAAGCAATATTTACTAATTTGTTTACTATTCTCTTTGACAGAATCTTTTGATCCATATTCAGCAGACTCAGTGGCCTCCAACTGTTGTCTTAGATGCTGGAACAGAATCTGTAGTACAGGTCCAAAAATATCTACAAATCTCTTTACATAACTCAGGAGGCAATCCATCTGTGCTTGGTGCAATATTCTGCTTTAGCTCTGCAATTGCCCTCTCTACCTCTCCTAACAGTATTGATGCCATCAAATTACTTATATTTTACTTCTGTACCTGAGGAATCTTTAATTTTGACATAATCTCCTAGTCCCTTTGCAGTTTTGGTACCACCCAAAGGTCCTCAAAACCTGTTTTCTGACTATCTCAGCCATCTGTTCCTTAGATTCTTCTATGTGATCCCTAGATTCTGCTGCTATACCATCCATCCATCTTCTGTTTACTCTATCCTGACAGCCATTAAACTGATCTAAATGCTATGATTTCCCATGTATCAAATCTCTGCTCTTGCTCCAGAATCATAGCCCTGTTGTATTAAACATGACTCATTGCCATCTTAATTTCTTCAATTTGCTCGGTTAAATCCTCATTGTCCTCCTGCATTTGCAATATTAGTCTATGTAGTCTGTGTCTAAGATTAAGATACTGTAAATATTGTTGTATTGTATTCTTTTTAACATATGATTGAAATAAATGTCTCATATCTGCTTTTGTATCTTCCCACCACTGCTAAAAAAATGTCACAAGTTGTTATAACTGATAACCTTGCTTAGAATAGTTCATAACATTTGTTCCTAACATCTGGCTGTTCTAACAAGGAACAAATGAGTCACCATAAGAGAGCGCTTCGGCTACTATTAGTAGTTGGATGGCATTTACACATAACTACTTAATGATCAGATGTTTCAACTGCCATAGTCTTTGTAAAAACAAAAACAAGGTGCTGCATCAGCATGTGGTCTGAAAGGAAAAAAAAAATGGTTATATTAAATGCACACTGAAAATAGAAAATAGAGTTAAAAATCTACATTTCAACCTTAGGTCTTCTTCAGGAAATATCTAAAAGAGACAAAACAAAGTTAGTGTAGGGGGAGGTAAAATGAGGGCTATATATAAGTGGGGAAAGAGAAAAGGGGAGGCTCAGGGAGAAGAAGTGATAAATGGCAAGATTAAGAGAGAATCTGTGAAAGAAAAAGGTGATGATGGGAAAGATAAAGTAAAATAGGAGTGAAAGAGCTAGGGAAGTCCTCAGGTGGGGACTAATTAAGAGGGCCTAGTAAGAAGTCTGAAACGTGACAAATGTGGGGGAAGGATACAGAGATGGAGACTTATGGCAGAAATGAAAAAGAAATTAAATGTGAACCGATACAAACTGACTTTAGAGAAAATAAGGGGTGGCTGAAAGATGTTAGTGGAAAATAAGTCTATCATTTAAACCAGAGGGCTGCTGGGAGCCAAAGCAGATGATCAGCTTGGCTTCCATGTTTTTTCTATGGTCAGAATCCCAGAAGCCCTGCTGAAGGACCCTTGCTGACCATTTCAGGGAACATTACAGAGCAGTCAGGAATGGTGACACTGTTAAACCTATTGTATTCCACTTTATCTCCAGGGACCATTGTGTCAATTACAGTACCTTTCTGTTTGTGTCCTTCAGCATGGCTTCTGGGATTCTGACCATAGAAAAAACATGGAAGCCAAGTTGATCATCCACCTTGGCTCCCAGCAGCCCTCTGGTTTAAATGATAGACTTATTTTCCACTAACATCTTTCAGCCACCCCTTATTTTCTCTAAAGTCAGTTTGTATCAGTAGACATTTAATTTCTTGTTCATTTCCACCATAAGTCTCCATCTCTGTCTCCTTCCCACACATTTGTCACCTTTCAGCCTTCTTACTAGGCTCTGTTAAATAGTCCCCACCTAGGGATTTCTCTAGCTCTTTCACTCCTATTTGCTTTATCTTTTCCATCATCACCTTTTTGTTTCACAGCTTCTCTCTTTGTCACTTCTTCTCCCTGAGCCTCCCCTTTTTTTCTTTCCCCACATATATACAGTATATATATATATCCCTCATTTTACCTCCCCTCTACACTAACTTTGTTTTTTTCTCTTTTACATATTTCCTGAAGAAGACCTAAGGTCGAAACGTAGATTTTTAACTATATTTTCTATTTTCAGCATGTATTTAATATAACCATTTTTTTTTGCCATAGTCTCTGTCTCTTCAACTTTAAAGTTAAGTGGTAAAAATAATCAATTCTAGTAGCTAGAGTGCCTTTATTAAATGTTGCTGGAGGATTCCTTGCACCGCTGTCTTGTAAACCAGTCACTTTCACCATTTTATTCAAATACCTACAATCACTTTAAATTTTTGTCGTTGTCCCTTCTCTATCAGAAAAAGATTAACTACAGTTAAAATCCGAACCCATAATTATCGGCTTACTGGCATGGAGGAAGAGATGAATTTCATGAAACAAAGACACTCTGGCTGCTTTAGTTTAGGAAGTGTACACATCAAGTAACAGAATGGCAAAGTTATGATGTTTAACATCTAACAACATGGCATGACCAGGGACCATTTCTAGTAATCTATTAAAAACAAAATTATTGCCTCTCAATAGTATTCCAATCCCATTACATCTATCAGTCCCCTGTAACCAGTATGATGGACCACATGGCCATAATCTCTTAATAGCCTTTATTTCATGAAAAATCTATATTCGAGTATCCTGCAAAAAAAAAGAATGGGGTCTATTCTCAACAGGTTGTGCATGGCACAAAGTGACTTGCATCCAACATGAATGAAGCAAGTACCACCTTGCTCCAATAATTACACCATGCAGAACTCTCTAAAGCAACCTGTGACAACAAGCAGGCTACTTGCACCAAAGGGGACTTACACCATCCTTGCACCAAAAACTGGGCTGTGACATGGTGCAAGGGGGTTTGCTGCAGCTACAGTATTCTATTCTCAGCAATTGGCTGCCACATCCTGTAATTTGTAATTCTCAAAAAAAAACAGAGGACATCCATCAAAGTACATTTACACCAGCTAGGAGCTGGTGTAAGAGTAGTTTGCCATCCACTGGGAGTTGCCCTAATGTGCCCAATCTGATCCCCCATAGGCAAGCATCCCCCAAGCCTAGATCACCAATAATAAATATGTGGCAGCCACGCTGGGTGGTCAGACCCCCCCAGCCCTAATCCCCGATAATAAATATGTGGAAGCCCTGCTGGGCTACTGAACCATCCCCAAGCCCTGATCCACAATGCAGAAGTAATAGATAGCCCTGGTGGGCTTTTGGACCCCTCAGCCACGATCCCTGATATAAGCATGTAATTCAGCCCCCCCAGCCCCAATCCCTGATATAAGAATTTAATTCAGCCCCCCATCACCAATCCCCAAATTATTTCTCTTATTAGTTTTGTATATTAATGTTTGTATGTCTGTTTTTAAATGTAGCCCAGGCGGTCTAGTTGACACCCCCCATCTGATAGTGCCCTACAACCAAGTTACCCCCCTGACCCATACTCAGCCAGTGACTGGCACAGCTCACCTCTTGCCACCATGGCCAGCTGCTGACTGAGATCTGTATGAGCGCATACTGTAAATAGTATATGCTCAGTGAATGACAGCTGGCCACAAGACCACCAGGGCTACATTTAAAGACAGACATACAAACATTAATATACAAAAATAATAAGAGAAATATTTTGGGGATCGGGGATGGGGGGTGCCTGAATTAAATACTTATATTGGGGATCAGGGCTGGGGGGGCTGAATTACATACTTATATTGTGGATTGGGGCTGGGGGGTTCGATACTGCTGGGGCTATATATTAATTATTTATTGTGGATTGGGGCTGTGGGAGTCTGCTGGCCCACCAAAGCTCTCCTTTCTACTTCAGGGATCAGGCAGAGTTATTGGGCAATGCCATAGGCTTGCAGCAACCTGTTCAGGTACACCCTCCATTTGGCACATGTCTGGGGTTGCTACAAACTGTGGGACATAGCCACCAGGGCCCTGCCTGATAAAGAATCGGGCACTGGGTCCCTGGCACATTGGCATTTAGTGCAAGTTGCCTTTGGCGCAACTTGTGCCATGCCTTTGAGAATGACCCCCAATATTGCTATATATGGACTCTAAAACTGCCATTGTTGTCATTCTTTCCTTATAAGGTTTGACACTACTGACAATAAGAGTCATTGCATACACCATGGTTCCAAAATACATCTTAGAATTTTTCTTTTTTAAAGGGGAGGGTTTTTTCCATGACAGCTATCTAGTTTTTCTACCTTTTGCTACAATTTTACCTTGCTCCTGAGCAGTATCCTTGCATTCCAATAAAATATCCCTAACTGACAAAATAGAGGATGCCTCAGAATCACCATTCTCTTCCTCCATATTCCTCTACTTAATTTCTTTTTTAAAGCGACAAACCTATTTTTAACTGTTATCTGTGTGAATGGACTGGGGTGAAACTTTTTCTTCCATTTTACTATTTGCATTATTTCCTCCTCTGGGGAGGTGGTGGGGCATATCCTTCTCCTCCTCATGTGAAGCCATAACTTCTGCAGTATCCTTGGTTAAATTATCAGCTCCCTCATTTCTTATCTGTGGTTTGTCAGTCTGAGTTTTGGGAGCCATTTCCCCACTTTCTTTTTTTTTTAAACTTTAATTATTTTTCATTTTCCACATGAAATACATATACAAGACATAAACTATGTACATATAGGCTGATTTTTCTGAGTGACAGGTCAGGCTTGGTACAAAAAGCTTGTTCTGAGAAATACAATTCATGTAATTTTATCCTTATAAGTCATCATATTTTATTTTTGGTGATACAATCTCTCTCAATGTCTACCTTAAGAGTATCTCTCTAAGTATTCAGGGAACAAATTCAGGTTTCAAAGGGGATATGTATAGCATCCATCTCCTTCATATCATTTCAAATTTATGTTGGCTTTTATTTAACATGGCTGTAAGGTATTCCATTTAGTACATCTGGATCATTATTTCATGCCAATGGGCAATCTCTACTTGCTCGGAAGTCCGCCATTTTCTGGTTACTGCTTTTTGGGCAGCCAGTATCAAAATCTTAAGTAACATTTTGCTATTTGTATCTCTATAATCTCTGGGGTAATATGCGAAAAAGAACAAAAGTGGGTTTAAGTTAATGTCTGGGGAAAAGATGTGCTTCAGTGCCAGTTCTAACTGCTGGATAAAATGGGTTAGTTTGACACAGTCCCACATGATGTGCATTAGGGCTGCCGGTGAGTGTCCACACCGTCTCCAGCACTCTGGGGAATGACCCTGTTGAAATTTCGCCTGTATAACAATGGTCCTAAAGTATCTTGTGGACATCTTCCATGCATACTCTTTCCATAGGACTGCCATGGTACCCCAGTGGATTTGTTCAAGATGTTTTTCCCACACCTGATCAGGAACCCAACTTCCCAAATCCTTGTCCCAAGCTGCCTTGATTGTCTGTGAAATGGGAGTTTCACAGGCCAACAAAGCTGAGTATAGGTGTGAAATGATGTGCTCCATGGGAGCTGTGTTGTCCAGTGCTTTCCTGAACAGATATAGGATCTCTGGAGGGAAGGATCCCTCCATGTGCCCAGCAGAAGTGACTCCACCAATGTAGGACCTGGAAGTACCTGAATCTGTCCTGGGGGATGAGGTAATATTTCTCTACTAGCTCAGAGAAGGGGGCAAACTCTCCTTCTTCTGCAAATTGCCAAACCAGGTGTGATCCCTGTCTCTCCCATCTCTGGAAAGCCATGTCCATATGGGCTGTGGGGAAGGGTTGTAAGTATGGAATCGAGTAGAGGAGAGGGCTCCATCTTGCTAATCTACTATCCTCTAGCACACTATACCAGCATCTATTTGTAGTTTCGGTGTAAGGGTTGACTTCCTCTTGGGGCTTTGATATGCTGGGATGTGTAAGTAGTAGTTTATTTATGTACCCTAGATCCTCTTCTATTATTTCTAGAGTTTTCCATTTCCCTTGGTATCCCTCCTGAAGCCAATAAAAGGTTGTTCTAATTTGTGCAGCCTGGTAACACTTTTTAAGGCTGGGAAGAGCTAGTCCTCCTTTCTTAAAAAATTCCTCTGGAATTGGGATTGGTAGGGTTTGTGCTAGGCATAAAAATCTGTGTATTAATACTATTTTGACCGCTTCTACTTTTTGGGTTAATGGAATAGGGACAAGAGCCTAATTTTTTAAGTCAGCCTTCAGTGTTTCGAGAAGTGGTGAATAGCTCAAGGAAAACAGGTTAGAGCCTTCGGCTCCCAAGTTATCTCCCAGGTACCGGAGGGACTGGAGGTTCCACCTAAAGGGATGTAAGAATCTAACATAATCAGAGGGGGCATAATGAAATTGTAAGATCTCAGTCTTTCTCTGGTTAATCTTATACCGTGCTATTTCCCCGTATTCAGTCAGGAGTCTCCACAAGGGTCTCAGTGAGTGTTCTGGGTCTCTCAGGTAAACCAGCAGGTCGTCTGCATACAAAGCCAGTTTATGAAAACTACCCCCTCTCCACACACCCCCAACCTCTTCCTCCTGCCTCAAAGCCAGGACCAAGGACTCTAGGTATAGTACGAACAGGAGGGGGGGCAAGGGACGTCCCTGCCTGGTTCTCCTGTGGAGAGATATAGGAGCAGATACTCACCCATTAATCTTTACATGTGCCCTAGGGCTTAGATAAATGTTACCAATTATTTTAACAAACTCCTCAGAAAAGCCCATGGCCCCTGTGTCAGGTGTAGCAAAGGCCATGCCATTCGCTCAAAGGCCTTCTCCGCATCCAAACTTAGTAGTAGGAAGAGAGACCCTGACTAGGTGGCATGTCTCAGGATATGCACAGTTCTTTTGATGTTGTCCTGGGCTTGCCTCCCAGGCACAGCTCCTGTTTGATCTAGATCAATTAACAATGGTAGGGCACCTTGTAGTTATTTAGCCAGGACTGTGGCAAACAACTTATAATCTATATTTAGTACAGCTATAGGTCTCTAGGCCGAACATTGTACTTTATCTTTATTCGGTTTTAGAATACTTGAAATTGTTGCATAGTTCCACGTGGGTGGAAGTACCTCCCCTTCCTGTATTTCCTTAAACACACCCAAAAGGGCCTCCCTTTCTCCTTTTTAAATGATTTAAAGAAATATGGGGTATACCCATCTGGGCCCAGGCTCTTATTTGTTTTAAGATTTCGTATGGCCTGTTCTAGTTCCTCAGATGTTACCTGGTGATCCAAGGCCTGTTGCATCTCCCTGGAAATAGTGGGTATTTTTAGTTTGTATAGGTATTCCTGTATCTGTTGTTCAGTTGGTGTGGCCTCAGGGGTGTATAGCTTTTGGTAGAATTTCTGGAAGGCCAGTAGGATCTGGTCTGGTGTTCTATATATCTGTCCGGTCTAGGGGTTCTTGATTTGTGTAATGGTGGATCAGGCTATGTTCTGTCTCAACCTGTGTAGTAAAAGGCGTGTGGCCCTAGGGCCACTCTCATAATATTTTTGTCACAGGAACTGTAAGGCCTGTTCAATTTTTGTATCTAATCATTTCTGTATCTGTTGTTTTGTGGCCAACAACCGGGGGGAGAACTGTTTTGTCTCCAGCTGCATGTTAAGATTGTAGGTCTCAAAATTGGAGGTGTAGGTGCTCCAATTGGTGGGACTGTTTCCTCTTATGATTTGCTGCAAATTTAATTACATCCCCTCATAATACAGTCTTAACTGTATCCCATAAAGTAGCCCTTGAAATCTCTGGGAATCATTTTCTTGTAGGATTTGCTTGATTCTGGTCTGAATCATATCAGTGAATTCTTTTGAATTTAAAATAAAGATATTTAATATCCATAGGGTTTTGCCTTTTTCAGTTGTCCAACTTAGTTTTAATAGGAGTTGGCTATGATCCGATAGGACCGAGGGGGAATGCATGGCATTCCTCCACCTGGTATTGGTGTTCTTTTGAGACATGAAAATAGTCGATCCCAGCATAAGATCTGTGGGGGGCTGAGAAATAGGTGTATTCTCTTTTGCCTGGGTTGAGAACCCTCTATGTGTCTACCCAATGTGCACCATAGAAGTATGCTAGTGCTGCCTTCTGAGCTGGAGTCCTTCTAGAGGCCTCGTGGGAGGAGGCATCGAGATGGCTGTAGCAATGGCTGTGGTCACCTCCCACCAATAAAGCACCCCTCTGGTGCTCTGTTATTTTTTGTAACATTCCACGTATTATGGGGGCTGCTGCACCTGAGGGGGTATATATAAAGAAGCTACTGTAATTGGGACTCCTTTAAGCAGTCCTCCTACTAAGGCTAGTCTACCTTCTGGGTCTATGTATTTGGTTTGGAGTTCAAAAGAAGCAGCATGGGGGATCAAAACTGCGGCTCCTCTCCTCTTCCCCTTCCCAAAACAGGAGACCACTAATTTAGAGAACCCAAATTTGGTAAGTTTATCATGTTCTATCCTATCAGGTAGGTCTCTTGCAAAAGTACAAATGTGGGTTTTTGGTTTTTAATAGATGAAAGAACTCTGTGTCTCTTTATCGGGTTGTTCAAACCATTAATATTCTGTGAGAGAATCACCACTTGTCGATTTGGGTTCTTCATTGCATCTTACTGAGTATGATAAGGTCTTCTCGACCTTACCCTGTCCTGTATATTTTTCTAAAATATTCCCATTTGTCTTTTCTCAAGTCACAGCCTAGGGTATAAACATTACAGCAAACACAAACAAGAATAATGAATAACTTTGAACTATTTACAAATTGGCTTCCAAGGTAGGTGCTCACTTTCTTGTGTGCCCTAATGTCCCTGGTAGGAGACTCTGAGCAGTGTCCCATCCAGGCAGGGGGAGATCAGGGCTGTCTCCTGAGCCATGCCCCCCTGACCACCGAGAATATCAGGGGTAGTGGCCAACG
This sequence comes from Neoceratodus forsteri, assembly GCA_016271365.2. Taxonomy (NCBI): domain Eukaryota; kingdom Metazoa; phylum Chordata; order Ceratodontiformes; family Ceratodontidae; genus Neoceratodus; species Neoceratodus forsteri. The sequence goes on along the minus strand of CM028132.1, from coordinate 226,545,845 downwards.
TCATTCTCTTTCCTCCCTTCCTGGCTGATCCCCATATCACTCTGCCTCACCGATTCCTGTATAATATTCAACTTTCAGCTTTGGCTGTGCTGGGTTATATGAGCACTAGGCATTCATCTTTTGTACTGTGTGAGGCAGGTGGGCGGGCGAGGGGAAGGAGAAAGTCCAGCACCCCCGGTGTTTGACCAGTATAATAAGATCTGTTGCAAGTAGGTCATAATACAAAGGTGCACAGCCCCCCCCTTACCTCCCATCCCCATCACCCCCCACAATGACTTCTGTTAGCCCTATGGTTCTGCATGTCCTAACTCTCCTAAGTTCAAACTCAGATTGAAAAGAAACATCTTCCAACAGAAGTTATGCTGCATAATAAAAAACTCAGCCCCGATCAAGTGTGATTCTGCGGGGTTGTAAGTAAAGATATATTTAAGTACAAACTGTTAACAGTGTCCTCCTATTAATACTAACATCAAACTGAAAAAATATGTCGCTCTTTGGTTCCCTGCCACTATGCACTCTAAGTGCTTTCATTTTATATCAAAATCAGGGTTGTAACCCCTGTTACCTTGTAAGAAGGAACTCCATTTTCCCCTCAAAAACCCCCTCCCCCATTTTGTACCTCCCCAAGTCCTCCTTGTGGTATTTAAATTTCAGCTACAGTTTAGTCTCCACAGTGAGGTTTGCTCTGCAAGCTATTGGCAGGTTGAGAGTCTTGAAAGGACTCGCAAGCAGATCCCCCTTGCTGGGCAATTGTTTCAGTGCCAAGGATCGCCTCAATTGGCTAGTTCTTGACAACCAGAGCCGTCAATTTAGTTTCCCAGTTATTTTAGGTGAAGTGCTGCGCCGTGTCTGGGGGGGCAATGGAGGGAGCGGAGTGCTCCTAGATAAAAGAAATGGGTGGCAGAAGACTCTCAGTTAGAGATGCTGAAAGATTGCTAGAGTTCTGTGAGTACTCCACGAGTGAGTTCAGATCCACATGGCCCATCCCCCTAGGGACCCTATGCAGAGGACCCTAGGCCCAGGGACCGGGCGGTCAAGTAGTAAGCTAGTTAAAACAGAGCCTCACCTCTGATTTCAAGTGGTGCTTGTGTCCTGTATGATTGATACTCCTGTAGGGTTATTTGATGGTTGGGACTGTAAGCTGCTCAGCAAACTTTTTATGTCCTCTATTGTTCATGAGGCCATCGCTTGCGCACTGTTCCTGTTTCCCTTTTTCCCTGTCACTTGCCAGTCTGGTGAAGCCATGATCGGTCTCTGGGATCTTGGCTGCTGAATAATGGGGTTCCAGCCCTTCTCCTGAAAATCTGGGATGGCTTCAGTTGGGGAGTTATAGGTCTTAGTCCCTGTTTCCCAGAAAATCTTCAGGCATGTCGGGTAGGGCATTTGGAAGTGGATCTTCTGCTCTCTCAAGATCCTCAGCAGTGGTGAGTAGGCTGCACGCTGCTTTGTGATTTCTACAGGATGGTCATTATTGAAAATTGGTCTAGCTGCATTGTATGTAACTACTTTTTGAGACCAGGCCATCCTCAGCAGCCTCTCTTTGTCCCTGTAGCTAGACAATTTGAAAACCACAGAATGTGGTCTAGCTGATGGATCTGAGGATCTTGGCACAAGCAAGCAGTGTGCCCGCTCAATTTTAAAGTGGAAGTCCAGTGGCAGGTTTAAGATGTCTTTTGATAAATCCTCCATGAAGTCTTTCATCGCTCCATTTTCTGCTCCCTCTGGTAATCCGTAGACACGGATGTTTTCCCTTCTTGATCTATCCTCCATGTACAGCAGTTTGTTGTGCACAGACTCTTGGTAGTTTGATAGAATCTCAACAGCTGTTTGCAGGGTTATTTGCTTGATATCTAGATCTGATATTTTTTTCTCCACCATGGTTGCCTTTTCTTCCACCTCCGTAAGCCTATTATGTATGGTCCAGAATTCCTACTTTGTCTCTGCCCTAAAGGCTCTGAATTTCCCCAGGAGAGTGTCGAAGTGAGATCTTGAGAGCCTTTCAGAGTTACAATCACTGTCTGCATCGCAGCCTCATTATCTGATGGAGATGGGCTCTGGCTGGGCCTGTCTCGGGATTGCTCTTCATTGCACCATTGTGGGGCTAATTTGAAGTGTGAGCGGTTTGGTCTGTATCCTCCTTTGTTGTTTGTAGCCATTTTCTGCATGATTTTTGGTGAAGTAGGACTGGTTTCCAGAGGATTAGGTGGCAAAGTCAGCAGAGCTCCAGCAAGATGTGGCCATTTGGGGGATCATGTCACCAGAAGTCCTTATTTCCCCATTTTCTAAATTGATTTCCATTGATATCTGAGTCTCTGTGGGAACTTGTTTTTCTGTTCTTAGATTTGAAATGTGGACCTGTGTTTCTGCACCTGCTGTGGTATATTCTGTCTCTCTGCCTCTTTCCTGGTGGAAGCTCTTGCTGCTTTTTGTGCTTGACCTCTGCCTATGAGGTCCTTTTGATTTAGCCCCTCCCCCTGTTTGTGAGAGGCCCAAGGGCACTGCCAGTATGAATGCTCCTGTTCCACACACGAATTACACCTAAATGGACCCGAGCAGGATGCACTTAAATGACCATACTCTAAGCACATATTACATCTATTTGCATTACAAGCACAGCTTAAATGTATTCTGGAATCACACATATAACAAGAGTGGTGTTGTCCAGGACAGAAGCACATAACTCACTCCCGTACTAAGAAAAAGCTGTTCGGCGAGTGACAAATACCTGTGTTTGTTTGTCTTAATCAAACCTGAATCTTCCATCTCCATGTCCTTACCTGCTCCAACTCTATAATAGGAATTGTCAAATCCAAGATCTTGCATCTTTGCTTTAACTAATATAATCTGTCAGAAACTTTCACCCCTCATTCTTAAGTAATACTGTTATTGTTTTAATAGCAGCTTTGGACAGTGGTATAACTGTTATAGGGTGGGTCTACAGGCAGACAAATAACGTACACAGAAGCAGCAGTTTAGGTGCAACCCACTGTTTGTTTGGTGGGATGTTTATTACTTCATAAACAATTTACAGCACCAAAAAGTTAAAATAAATACAGAAAACAAAAGAAACAAAATAATAAACAATCAGTGATAATTCCAAAGACTTCTCTTCACTCACAGACTGAAACTTCTCTCCAGCTAAGTCAGAAAGAACTGACCCTATCTAACTTGCCATCTGGAGAGGTAGGGTTTATATACCCGCCTGCTTGGCCAGGTGACCCAGTATTCTTTTGGAACAAGGTAAAATCAATGACTAACCTTTCAAAATAGTGTTCATTAGCATAACCTTGTTTTAAACATCAATACAAACTTTTTTTGAACTTTGTATACAATAAAAGCTCTGTATAAAGGATTTGATACAAACAACAGTCACCTAACATTTGATTGACAGTTTGCCCTCTTTAAATATAGATCACTAGGGGCCGCTCACTTCCTATCGTGGCTCTCATTCTGCTGTAGAGCTGCTAGCAAGCAGACCTCCTCTTAGCTTCCAAGGTGCAGCTCAGCAACAGCATTCTGGTAACTTCTTGTTTGTTTAAGTGTTTCAGTTCTTTCTAGGTTTGCAGTAACAAAACCTTCTTTGGTTTACCAGGACACAGAAATGTTTAAAACATAATAAACCTGTAACCATTTCTTCCTTTTTCATATGTTTTGCAGCACAGGAGTTAGTTTGGCTTCAATCGTGGTTTGAAATCTCCAAACATATTTTTAGGGGCAAAACAACTGGCTGCAGCTCTGCTCTGTGTTTCCTTAAACAGAAACAGCTTTTTATCAACAGAAGCTAAGCAAACTAACTTAGCTATTCCTTTTGTTTCATCAAAGGAGCACAAATGGTGTTTTAAAAGTACAAAGACTTTTAAGCAGGAGCACTACTTGGGGAGGGTTATCTACTAAATAAAGGCTTTTCTTCAGCCTGACTTTATAATACACCAACCTGCAGTTTATAAATGCCTTTAAATCATAATGTGCTGCTTGTGTAACAGAGTGTTCACCAGCTCAGGAAACTCAGGGAGACATGAACAGACAAGGGACCAGGAAATGAAGAGAAATTTAAACAGCAGGGAATTAAGAAGGGGGGGGGGGAGCGAGAAGGGGATTTTGTAAGGAGGTGGCCTGCCTCCATAAACAAAAATAGAGACAGCATAAAAAGGAACAGGAAAGTGGTTGCAACCAGAGGTTTAAGAAGATAAAAAGGTCTCAAGTCTCAGTGGCAGGGACAGGCCCTGTCACAATAGCCATAATGGGGGACCACAGTTCTGTATTTTTCAATTTATCACATTTAGTCCAGAATCTTTATAAAGATTTGACTGTATTAAAGCTCACATTGAATGTCGTTTCACATGATATATTAATTACTGCATACAGCTCATATGCAAAAGAAAGAGTATTTCAGTAAATTACATCTCATATATACTGTGCTCTGTCAGGAGGGTTTTCCTCTTTCCCTACTTATTTCAGCCACACAGCATTGTATCATTGTGCAGGTTCATCTTTCATGGCAAATAAATATGCCATTATAAATCTGTGCCGGAGGGGGAGGAGATTCCAGTTCAGAAAATGTCTCTGACTCAGTCTCTTGTTCACATAATTGTGTAGAGTTCTCATCCTAAGCTGTAATATTATTGTCCTCATCCTGTTGTGAAGTTACATTTGCTTGGTTTTGTTCATTATGCTGTAGTTAGAAACCCCGATTTCAGCAGGGGTTCCTCATTTTCTTCAAATCCCCCCAATCCTGTTTGCCCATTCGGAGTTTCAGGTATCTCCATAATACTGAAATCTTTACCCCCTCAGTCTGTTTCTTTGATGCATTGTTTTTTTCTGTACTCACAGAAACTGTATGCCATCCCAGAATGTCCTTAGTAGGATCTGGTAGCCATGATACCCCATCTGAACCTGGAATCGAGCCAGCTGCTAATAATGCCAACTCTACTGACCATGGAGTTTTGTTACTTGCAGACGATTTACTGCATTTTTCTCTCTGATCCCATCTTAGGCCGAGTACTTCATGCGTAACTGCCATTCCTGACATGGTTTGTAACTGCCTTCAACTCGTGCAAACTTCACTGTCAACTGAAACATCTGATTGATGTCTTTTAAAATGCTGTCTTTGCTGAACTCCACAGTTAAGTCCCTTAGTATATCGCTCCTAAGTACTCTGAGCTCCTCTTACAATAACATCTAGTGGCTTGCCAGATGAACTAGCAGCTGTAACATTGTTTGCTATTGTTTCAGTGGCTGTGTTATCAGCATGGTGTGTAGGTGCTGTAGTTTCTACATGACTTGCCGGTCCCTTTTTCCTGCACTTGTTGCATGGCACTCTCATTTACCATTCCCAGGCTAGCAAATATAGATTGAGAAAACAGCTGTGAGGGAATCCCTGCCTCACTAGCATTAAGCGTTGTGGCAGTTGCAGTCTCCTGTTTCTGTTCAGTAAGTTTTTGCTGGTACTCTTGAAATTTTGCCTCTTCGGCAGCCATTAACAACATAAGCTGATTCCTCCTTTTGTTCAAAGAACCGTTTTTAACATTTCTTCTTGCATGTCAATGTCCATATGCAAAACATCCTCCAAAATGACATTAGCCTGCAAACTCTCTTGTACCCGACTTGCGTTATCCACCTCCATGATACTGCCAAACCCATTCAGTACTGCAGGAATTTGGGTCTATGGGTTATTTGGGCTAGGAGATGAAATATAGAAACATAGAAACATTGACTATGATGGCAGATAAGGACCACTTGGCCCACCTAGTCTGCCCATTTCTCTACCTACTGGATAAACTGCAGATCCAAGTTAACCAAAATCCTATTTCTTCCTACCCCCCACAAGAATTGCCTTATGTCTGTCCCATGTATTCTTGAATTCTCACACAGTTTTAGACCCCACAACCTCCTCAGGAAGGTGCTTCCATACATCCACCACCCTCTTTGTGAAAAAATACTTCCTCACATTGCCCCTGAGCCATTCCCCCTCTATCTTCACATTGTGTCTACTTGTTCTTGCACATCTCTTTTCCTGAAAGATGCTATCCTCTTGGACTTTGTTGATTCCACTGAGGTACTTAAAAGTTTCTATCATGTCCCCCCTCTCCCTCCTTTCCTCAAGGGTATGCATATTAAGCTCCTTTAGTCTCTCCTCATATGACTTCTCTTGCAGACCCTGCACCATTTTAGTTGCCCTCCTCTGGACTGCCTCCATCCTGTCTATGTCCTTGAGGAGATGGGGTCTCCAGAACTGGACACAGTACTCCAGATGGGGTCTCATCAACTGTCTGTACAGAGGAATAGCAATTTACTGTTCTGCTGGTGATGCCTTTCCCTATACATCCCAGTATCCTCCCAGCCCTCCCTACTGCCTTCTCACATTGCTTGCCAACCTTAAGGTCAGCTAATATGATTACCCCCAGGTCTCTTTCCATTTTTGTTGTTGTTACTACTCCCCCCCTCCACTGTGTACTATTCCCCTGGGTTTTTGTTTCCCAGGTACATTATTTTGCACTTCTTTGCATTGAATCCAAGCTGCCATACTTCTGACCATTCCTCTAACCTTGCCAAGTCCCTTCTCATCCTTTCTATGCCCCCTTGTGTATCAACCCTGTTGCAGATCTTTGTGTCATCTGCAAAGAGGAATACTTTTCCTTCCAGTCCTTCTGCAGTGTTACTTATAAAGACATTAAAAAGGACTTGACCCAGTACTGAACCCTGCAGTACCCCACTAGTAACCCCCCTTTCTTCAGCGTGGACTCCGTTTACTATTACCTTCTGTGTCCTGTTGCCCAGCCAATGTTTTACCCAGGCTACCACCCTGGGACCCAATCCCAGGCTGGCTAATTTTTTTTTTAATCTTTTGTGTGGGACTGTGTCAACTGCCTTGCCAAAGTCTAGGTAGGCCATGTCCACAGCCCCGCCCTGGTGTACTACTTTGGTCACCCAGTCAAAGAAATTGATTAGATTCATCTGACATTACCTTCCAAGCTGTGAATCCATGCTGCCTTGGATCCTGTGCCCCACTGTCCTCTAGGTACTCAACAGTTCTTTCCTTCAGAAGTGATTCCATCATTTTCCCTACCACAGAGGTCAAATTGATAGGTCTGTAGTTTCCTGCCTCTGTCTTGCTCCCACTTTTGTGAAGGGGAATCACGTTTGTCCTCCTCCAGTCCTCAGGTACCACACCATCCTCCCATGATTTGTTAAAAAGGGTAGTCAGTGGTGTCACTAGTTCTCTCCTTAATTCTTTTAGAATTCTGGGGTGAATCCCATCAGGCCCTATTGCTTTGTCCACCTTCAGTTTTAGGAGTTCTTCCAGAGCCTTTCTTCTGTGAAAGGACTGGGATTGACCCCCCTATCCAGAGTGCTTCTATTAATTGGATTAGGTACCTCCCCTCCTCCTCTCTGGTGAATACTGAGCAGAAGTATTCATTCAGTATCCCTGCTTTTTCACTGTCCCTCTCTGTCCGCCCACCGTCCATTCTGTTCAGCCTCACTATCCCTTCTTTTGTTTTTCTATGCTCCCTAATGTACCTATAAAAGGTTTTATCCCCCCCCCTTCTTAACCGAGTTGGCTCTCTTTTCCTCAGTTTGGGCCTTTGCTATTCTGACTGCCTTCCCTGCTTCCTTCTGCCTTAACTGGTAAAGTTCTCTGTCCTGCTCCTTCTGTGTTTCCTTATACTTCCTAAATGCTATCTTTTTCTCCCTAACCTTCCCCGCCACCTCTTTTGAGTACCATAGTGGCATTTTCTTTCATTTTGATTTGCTTCGCATAAAGGCTTGTTGCCTCTGTGATGGCGGTTTTGATGTTTTCCAATTGTTGCTCTACCCCTCCTTCTTGCCTGTTTGCTAGTGCTTTTTTAAGGCACTCTCCCATTTTGACAAAGTCAGCCCCTCCTGAAGTCCAGTGCCCTCACTTTTGTATGGCTTGACTCTGCAGCTGAGTTTATCATGAACCACACTGTTTGGTGGTCACTTGTTCCCAGATGGCTACCCACTTGTAGATCTGAGATCCTTTCACTGTCCACATCTGAGAGAAACCCACTCTCCTGCCCTCTCAGCAGCTCTCTGACCTTCCTCCTCATCGACCATCTTGACTAGCAGCTAAAAACAGCCATGGGCTCCCCCTAGAGACAAAGTAGGAAAATGTCCTTGGTGTCCTGGCCACATTTCTCCCTCATTCACTAAAAAATACCACCAATAGCATAATCTGGCTCAATATGCCAGTTTGCATCTGTACCTCCCCCCTCCCCCCTGATGAAGATGAAAACAGGAAGAATTGTGTAACCCTGAAAGAGAGAGAAAGAAAGAAAGAAAGAAAGAAGAGAAGAGAAGAGAAGAGACATTCAATGGGCATAACTGGGACTCATCATTTCTGACGATGGTGGTGGCTTCTAACAGGCCCCTCCAGGCTCCCTGAAATGGGTTGGGGACTCCTTCTTTGCTGGTGATTGCAGTGGCATCAACAGACTGGGTCTGACTAGATCTCCAGTAGTGCATTGCTTGTTCTTCATTGCTGCCAATGTGAACAGTAACTATTGGCCTCAACCCCAGCAGTGTATTGGGGGCCCCTTCATTGATGCTGATGGCAGCATCAGTGGGTGCTGACTGGGACTCCATATATTAGCTGTTAAGGTCAGAACATCAGCAGGAATTTACTGAAGAAACTGAAAGAGTGAATTTTTTAAACTGTCCCATTGAAAAGCAGTGTTGCTCTCCTGATTTTATGAAAAAGATTGAATTAAGTTTTTGATGTTTTATTTTTACAACTGAGAATTAGGTTTCAAAGCATTTTTCTTGGGGCTGCTCAATGGCCCAGTGGAAGTCTATTACACGTCTATGCCAGGTTCAGGAGGGAGCTTCGGAGCTGGCATTTAGGCAGCAAGGTTAGAGGAAGCATGCTCCCAAAGTCACAGTGTCCCTGCCAGGGGAAAAGGCATCATCACGTTCCAGAGTCACATCACTCTGATAAGGTATTGCATTCCTGATACACATACATGAAGTTTAGCATTGATTGCCTGGTATTTCTACCATTATAGAGTATGGCACTTTTTGTAGATTTTTTCTTTAATGTGGGCTGACTGTCTAAGTTCGTGCACCTGGCACTGCACTTTGACAGTTTTTTTTGTTGTTTTCCAATGAGGGGAAGAACCTAGCTTAGACCATCTGCATCAGCCCATATGATCTATATGGCCTTTTCAAATGGCTACAGCACATGGCAGGTGATGGGCTGATGCTAAACTCTCCCTTGCCAGTTCAATGCTCAACTTTATGCTGGTGGATGGTAATCTGGGGCCAGATTCACAAACTTTGCCCCAATGTAAACTCAGTTTGCTTCATGCAAAATGAGTTTTGCCCCAATGAGATATTTACAAAATCCAAGTTTGCACCCCCAAATTAGGTTTGCAATGGGGCAAAAGCGTGGGGTCTGCAATGCAAATGAGGGGTAGGGGACCTGCATATTGGTGCAGCCCCATTCACAAACAATTTTCTCCATGCAAGGGCCTGTTGCGGAGGTCTCTTGTATGGCAAAAATATCACCGACCAAGGCCTGACGGTATTCCATGCAACCCTAATGACTGCCAGAGGTATTGCCATTCACTGTCCCTGTAAGAAAAAAAAAATGACAGTATCATTGGTTCTATAGTGGTCCTTCCCCATCCCCCAGAACTGATCACTGACCCAATAGTTTGAAAAAAAAAAGTACATTGTTCCCTGGTGGTAGTGGTTCCTGCCCCACTCCTTTCTCTGATCACTGTCCCGATAGTTAAAAAAATGTATTCCCTGGTAGTCTAGTGGTCACTCCCCCGCTGTCTGATTGCCATCCCTGTATAAAACAAATAAAGTTCCATGGCAGTCTAGTGGTCCCTCCTCCTCTCCCATTGTTGGATCGCTGTCCTAATATTTATTACATTTATTCCCTGGCAGTCTAGTGGTCTCTCCCCTCTTCCCATTATCAGATTGCTGTCCCTGTATAAACAAAAATACATCTCCCTGATAAGCTTTGGTTCCTCCCCCCCTCCCCAATTGCCAATTAGAGTCCCAGTAATCACTGATCAAAGAACCCCCCTGGTGGTCTAATGGACCCACCACCCAGGCAGGTAGTGCCCCACCACCCCACTCCCTCCCATCCCCAAACTGAGCCAGCGACTGGTACAGCCCTCCTCTCACCACCACGGCCAGCCATTGACTGATCTGTCAGTGGGGTGTGTATTGTAATGTATTATGATCCAGGATGGGGAGGGATCACTAGATCACCAGGGAGATTTCCTGTCTTTTGTCCACGTAGGAGAATAGCAGTTTGCATTGAGGGAGCAGAAAACTTCCTTGCAGCCCATGTAAATGTCCCCATCATGGGAATGCAAATAGACAGCTAGTGCCTTGCATGCCCAGTGGACTTATTCGCATGACTGCTTTTGTGAATAACAAATAGCACACTGTGGCTATTCATTGTGGGGCCATTTAAAGCACTGCAGGTCAGGGCAGTGCTAGTGGGGTTAAAGGTAGTGGTAATGAGGTTACTGCTGCCTCTACCTAGTCCTATTCACAGTTGCATAGGGCCCCATACTATCCATATGTGAGTAGCATTTTTTTACCACCTGGGCAATCGCAAAAAGCAGTGCAAACTTTTGCACTGCACTTTGCAATTATATGTGAATCCAGCCCCCACTGTTTTAGCATATGCTACATCATGTATTGATTGGAAAACGTAGAAACATACAAGGCTAAGGGCAAAAAAGGCTGATGACTCTTCTAGTCAGAATTGAACCACCCAACTCCACGTTGAATCTATCCCATCCTACACTGAACCCCATCATGCTGCCAGCATTCACCACCTCACTGGACAAGTCATTCTGGCACTCCACCACCCTCTCTGTGAAGAAAAACGTCCTTTCATCTTTTTTATACTTATCCCCATCAATGTACAGTACAAGTCCTATTAATCTGTCCCACCAATGAGTTGGTTTAGTATTGTTTTTTACAGTTGGTAATGCATTGGCAAGTCATATTGCATTGTTTTTTTAATGCTTAACCAGCTCAAAAGCAATGTTTGTAAAATGTTTTTGCAACTCATCTGGAATGTATATGTAGTCCAGCCACAATGCAATGCAAAACTATATTTTAACTCTTAAGAAACAACTTTTGCAGGGCTTTATGTTGATCCTGCAATTATGCAACTCAATCAGAAATGCTAGAACAACACATTGGAGGAACAGTTGAATGTGACTTGTACTGCATAGTTGTGTTCCCTAGTGACTGTGGTCCCTTTAATTGAATACACTAAAAACAGCTCTAACATGTCCAACATACAAATCCTACACAGAAACTTGTATTTTTTATCATGTCCCATCTCTCTGTCCTGTAGTGGTCTCCTGAGAGTACATAGAAACATAGAAATTTGCCACAGAAAAGGACCCATTGGCCCAATACCCCCTCCCCCCGTTTATCCTACCCCCTCACATCCAAGCGATTTTTTTCCTATTTAGCCCCATGTAGTTGTCCCAAGCCCTCTTGAATTTGCTCACTGAATCTACCTCCACCATCCATTCTGGCAGCCTATTCCAAGGACCCACCACTCTCTCAGTGAAGAACTTCCCCCTCGCATTTCCTCCAAATCTTCCCCCCTTCAGCTTGAATGCGTGCCCACTTGTTGATTTGTTTTCACTTCTCCTGAATATGCTACCCTTCCTCACATTGTTTATTCCCTTTAGATATTTTAAGGTTGCTACCATATCACCCCTTTCCCTCCTCATCTCCAGTGTGTATAAATTTAGTTTCTCTAATCGCTTCTTGTATGTTCTCTGATGCAGCCCTTGAACCATCTTAGTTGCCCTTCTCTGGACCCTTTCCAATCTGTTTCTGCCCCCTGCAAGTGTGGCCTCAAGAACTGGATCCCTTATTCTAGATGTGGTCTGGCCATAGTTTTGTATAATGGCATGATCACCTACTTCCTCCTGCTTGTAAATGCCCTCCCTATGCATGCCAAAATTCTGCTAGCCTTCCCCATTGCCTTGTTGATTGGTTCCCCACCTTCAGGTTATTTGAAATGATGATCCCCAGGTCCCCTTCCTGTTATATTACCTTTAATTCCCCCCAGCCAGAATTTTGCCCTTGTATTCTCACTCCCTGTGTGCATAATTTTGCATTTTTTTGCATTGAATTGTGATAGCCACTTCCCTGACCACTCCTCCAACCTGACCAGGTCCTCCCTCATTTTTTCCACCCCTCCCATTGAGTCCACCCTGGTACAGATCATTGTGTCATCTGCGAACAGACACACCTTCTCATTTAGGCCTTCTGAAATGTCCCCAATGTAAACATTGTATAGTATGGGATCCAACACTGTCCCCTGAGGTACCATGTTCAAGATATTTAAAGGAACATTACACCCTCATATCATGTGAGTTTTATGTTTCCACATAAGCAGACAACTCTTTTTCTGTTGCCGTTAGGGCTATATGGGTTTGCTTTAGTTTGTTTTCACTGTTCATGCTAGCCCCCTGTAACTATCCTGGGGGTCTCCATTTTATGGTTGTTGAAATCTCATTGTCCCTGAGAAAAGCATTAGCATGTGAGAACATGGTGTCATATCACCCATTTATACCATGTAGCTCTGTGCTAAAAGTACAAAGATCCTGAAAAAGCCCTCACAAACACATACGTTGAATGCAGTTTAAAAGGAAAAGCCCTGCATTACGACTAAGACAGTTTTCAAAGTTAACTAAAGGTAAATGTGGTATTTCACACTTTGCTGCAACTTGTTTTGTTAAAACTCTAATTAAACAGACAGGCATACTATGAAGTCTAAAGGGTGCTGACACATCGTGTTTTCCCATGCTAATACAGATCACAGAGACAATGAAATGTCAACAACCATAAACTAGAACCCCCCCGCCGATCTAATGCAGGGACTCGTATGAACAGTGAAAATAAACTAAAGCAATCACATATATCCCTAACTGCTGCATGAAAAGAGTTATCTGTTGACATGGAAACAAAAAAATTTACAAAATTTGAAGGTGTAGTTTTCCTATAAAGTGCTGCTGAGATCTCTGGGAAAACTTTGTAGAAACATAGGGCTGGATTTTCAAAGCCTCGGCACAAGCCGTAACAATGGCAGCTTGCACCGGATGCAGTGCACCTGGGACCCTGGGCTCAAATTTCTATTTAACAGGGTCCTGGTGCCTAAGTCCAGTAACTTGCAGCAAATGGGGTGCTGCATCTGATGTATGGCGCACCCACCTGGAATGCCGCAATGGCTGCGGGGAGTCCACAGCACCCACAGACAGGGTCTGGCAACTGGGCACTGCCCCCAACACCACCGCACCACTGGCACCAATGCTGCGACACTCCCCGGTACCCTGGTGGGCTAGTGCCCCGTACCCATCTCAGCACTCCCACCCCTCTCCCATACCCTGATCTGGTGACCTGCACAGCCATCCACATGCCACCCCAGCCAGCAGCTGAATGGGCAGTCCACGTACATACTGTATACTGTATACAGTACACGCTCATTTGGTGGCCGACCATGGTGGCATGTGGAGGGCTGTGCTGGTCATTGGATCGGGGTATGGGGGGGTGGGAGTGCCTAGATGGATACCACAGGATGGTTGGCAGGATGCATGGATGTGGGTGTTGGGGACTGTGACGGGGTGAGGGGGGGACCACTGGACCACCAGGGATCACCCACCGGGGATCAATGGGGGGGGCCACATGGTGGCATGTACAGGACAACCCCCCAGGAGCTATCTAAGTTCTCTTAGACCTGCCCCTCATTGGTTTAAGGATACTTGGCACTTGGTTCCTGGGGAGGTCTTTCAAATTCTGGATCCGAGTGCTGTGGCAGTCTGGGTCTGCCACAAGCCCCCACTGCCATGCCGCAGCCACTTTCATGGTGCAAGGCTGGTACTAGCACACATTGGTGCAGGCAGCCTGCTGGGTGATGCAGGCTGCCTTTCAAAATCGCACTTGGCACAGCCCTTGGTGGAAGGTGCCCTTGTGTCAGACCTGTTCAACTCAAGCACCTTCGTCAATCTAATGCCTTTGAAAATCCAGCCCATAATATTTAGACACAATTCAGATTGTATTTCATGTGTCTTCGATAGATTTCTCATCCCTGTTTTTATTACTGATCAAATTTGCACTAAAACAGGAACTTTATCCCTTAGAGTTCATTTGCCTCTACATTTTATTCACAACTTGAAGTCATAATCCTCTGTTGTGAAATCATACCCTGTTGTTCTGTGAATAATCATGATGTCACATGTAGAAGTATTATGACATCATGTAGGGAATATGCGATGACAGCTGATGAACTATCAAGGAACAGAGGTCCTATTTTCATGCATAGTACCATAGTAATAAATAGTGAGAAGTACAAAACTAATATGAAATATAAGCTGAACTGTGCCCAAATATTATTTTTTTTTTCAAAATTCCACTGGAATTGTTGTCTGCTCTTTAACCTTCTTTGTGTTCTACTCTGAAGACTACTGATAATCATTGTCATGCTCCTCTGGAATAATTCTAGCATTTTCCAGTCTTTTTAAAAATGAGGGTACCAGACCTGGATGCAATGCTGCATGTGTGACCTCACCAGTAATCTATATAGAGGCAGGAACACCTCCGTTGTTGAATAGTGATGACCCTCTCTGTTCATCCTGGCCCTCCCTTCTGCTTTTTGGCATTAAACATTTCATTTTAGGTACTCAGTAATAATGACCCCCAAGTGTCTATCTGTGTCTCTGTCTCTGTCTCTTTCTCTCTCTCTCCTCAGTAGACTGAGCTACCCATACCCATCTACTGAGTACACCATTTTTTGATTCCTCCCCTCCTTTGTGCATATCCTTGCACTTCTTGACCTTCCATATGTTCAACCAACTTTCTAGCCTCTCATCAACTCTAACTATATTCCTGACTCACTCTGCACTGTCCAACCATTCCTACAGAGTTTGACGTCATCTGCAAACAGACACACCTTGCCTTTCAAACCTATCCTGTATCTGAGTTATACATATTGAAAAGCGTAGGTCCTATTACAGCCCTGGGGAACCCTACTGGTGATCTGCTTGACTACTGATTGTTCGCCATTTAGGACCAACTTCTTGGTCCTCCTTTCCAGTCAGCTGCCTTTGCACCCTGCAGGTTGTTTTCCCTATCAGCTGGTCCCCCAACATTTTAAAAAGTCTCTCTATGTCACAGCACCAAAGGCCTTACTGAGGTCCAGATACAGGTCATTCACCCATTATACATTGTCTGCTCTAGAAAATGCCCTAGAGTTGTGTGCCTTAACAGAATGACTTAAATGACCTAAGACATTTGTGGACACCCCTACACAATTTTGCACAAGGCTGCCTTCTTTAGATATCTCTGAACTACCAGGTTTATACAGCCTGCCTATCATTAAAATGTAATTTGCCTAGATGTTACTATAAAACCTGCTGTGATCAAGAGTGGTGTCAAACACATGTCAAACATCTGCTCAAGGCACTCAAATATGTTTCCCAAGGATTAATATTTTTGAATCCACAGATGCTAAAAGTTGCTGGCTTGTGAAGATCAGAGGGTCTCAGTGGCCTGCTACTACTGCTGCTTCTTAAAACTAGAGAGGAGTCACTGCCATGTGTTTTAGTCTTACCCCTTGTCCACATGTCAATGGTGACGTGAACGGCTAACTTGGTGGATGAGCTCAGAAAATGTTACAGTCTTGCAGATACTCTGATACAGATCTGGAAATGCACCACTATGGGACAGAAGCATGTATAACTGGGCACTTGGTACATTGTCACTGCAATTTGAATTAGCAATAGTACATTTTAATTTCTCACAAAGAATAATGGAAGCAAGTTAGTAGCTAGCATTTCCACAAAAGACTTTATTAAGGTGTTGGCCTAGGGCCTGTTGACTTTTTTCTGGCTTACTTACAGAGAATGAATCGACAACAGTTGACTTCTTTTTCTGAGTCCAGCAGATGGCTGGTTCATGATTTTGCTGCATCTGGGGCTAGAGGTGTATGGGGATTTGTGTCTTCTAGAAGGTGTGGGTGTAAATGGGATTATTGCTGAGATGTTATTTGAACTGCAGTATCTTCCTTTATCCTCCTCTT
Organism: Neoceratodus forsteri; assembly: GCA_016271365.2. NCBI lineage: Eukaryota > Metazoa > Chordata > Ceratodontiformes > Ceratodontidae > Neoceratodus > Neoceratodus forsteri. Next base: position 226,529,755 of record CM028132.1, on the reverse strand, counting down.
TACCCTCTCTATTTACCTATCTCTGCCTATGATAACCATAATCAATACTTCCTAGTACTGGTCATTGTAGTCTAATTTTTGTACGTATGTGTTGCATTGTTTAAAACTGGACACCTGTGAAAATCGGTATTAATGCCCATAGGCCCTCCAGTATAAAATAAACATGAAATGAAATGAAATGATTCCATGTGTTAGCACCCTTTCTCACACTGAGACCTATATGACTTAAGCAAATGCCTTTCATGGTTGATTTTCCCAGCCATGTTCCCTCCTTACCCCCAGCTAAGCCTGTTTTAATATAACAGGCACACTGCACATGTCCATGATTCTTTGTCATATGTAAAGGAATCCCACAATACTAATGTTATTGGTTTGGTCTTGCCAAGTGTTATTGTTTTGTGCTTTAGCCAGAGGAGGCTACCATGACCTTTGTCTTCCACATCTACCTCCTCAACCACCAGTTCAGGTACCTCAAAAAGTTCACGGGTCAGTTCCTCCACCTTAACCGTGTCTATTAGAGTTCTGGTTCCTTCACCTTCTCTACCTGTTTTTTTAGTGTTGGTGTTTTATATTGCATGATGAGGCATTGTTCTTCTTTAGAAACCACTGTAAAACAAACATATGAAAGGCTGGCAGAAGAAGGCCCAATGGTCTAGTGAGTCTGCTTGATGTGGAGCTCATGCACATATGTTTCATGTTTCTCCATCCTCTCATCACCCTAACCTTCCCCTTGCATCTATCCCACCCTCTTTTAAATCCCCTAACTGTACAGTGATTTATTACCCCTTCAAGACATGTATTCCATCCTGCCACCATCTTTTCAGTAAAGAAATGCCTTTTATGTAGACCTTGTTAGTGGCTTTAACTTAGCTGAATGTCTCAATTACGTTCCCCCTTTCACTTTCTTCACTCCTTCAGTGAGTAAATGTTCATGTTCACCAGCTTCTGTTTATATGGGATATCCTTCTGCCCCTGAAACATCTTGGTATCTCTCCTCTGTACTGCCTCCATCTGGTTTATGTCTTTCTTATGGTAGGGACTCCAGTACTGTACATAGTACTTGAGATGCAGATGTACCATGGACCTGCATGGGGCAGAATGTCCTGGCGAGCCCCTTTTATATGCAACCTAGCATCATGTTGCCCTTCCCCACTGCCTTTTTGCACTGCACTGATGGTTTCAGGTCACTTGTAATTGCTATCCCCAGGTCTTTCTCCTCCTCTGAGACTTTGACCTTTACCTCCCCCACAAGACTATACTCAGCCCAAGGGTTCTTATACCGTGTGTGCATTACTTTGCACTTTTTAGCATTTGAATCCCAATTGCCAGATTCAAGACCACCTTTCCAACCTTGCAAGGTTCTCCCTTAGATTCTTTCTGTCCTCCTCAGAGTCCATTCTCCTGAAGAGCTTTGTGTCATCCTTGAAAAGACATATCTTGCCTTTGACGCTGCCTCCAGTGTCATTCATGAACACATTTCGGAGGTCTGAACTCAGCACTGATCCCTATGGAACCCTACTAGTAACTTCTCTCAACCTGGAGTGCTCCCCCCCCACCACCTGCTGTGTTCTACTCCTTAGCCAATTTGCTACCCACTTGGTTAGTTTCTCCCCTGTCTGCATATCCACCAGTGTTTTGATAAGTCTTCTTCTGGGGACTAAGTCAAAGGCCTTGCTGAATTCCAGGTATAGCATGTCCATCACTTGGCCCTTGTCTACTGTCCTAGCTACCCAATTGAAGAAGCTGATCACATTTTTTGGCATGGCCTCCCTGCCAAGACCCCATGCTGCCTGCTATCCTGGAGCCCATTTGCCTAAAGGAACACCGTCAATCTTTCTTTTAGGATGGTGTCCATTTGCCTGCTAACAATTGATGTCAGTCTGACTGGTCTACAGTTCCCCACTTCAACTTTAGGTCCACTTCTCTGCAGGGGCACCACATCAGCTGTCCTCCACTCATGTAGAACCACCACAGTGTCTACCAAGCAGTTAAACAGACCAGCCAGGAGCCCTGCAAGGACTCCTGCCAGCTCAGCACTCTCAGCACCCTCGGGTATATGCCATCCAGCTCCAGGGATTGTCCACCCTGAGGGCCTTGTTCTTTTTGAGGACTTTGTTATCTGTTATAGCTTCCTCACTCATCCTGACTGGCCCCTCATTTCTATTTTTCTCTGAGATACTGGCTCATCCTTCTCCTTAGTGAAAACTGTACATAAGTATTCATTCAGTGCATCTGTCTTCTTCCTGTTTTCCTATACACAACCAATCCCCATCTCAGTTTCATTATTTCATCTTTATTTTTCTTTTCTCCTGGTTTTATTAGAAGAAGGTCTTGTCACCCTCTTTGATCCCCTCAGCTATTCTTAGTTCCTTCTTCACCTTAGCTGTCCTTACCACTATGCAAGTTCATTTTAGTTCCCTGTATAATCTGCCCAGTCCCATTCCTTCTGCATCTTCAAATTCCTCTGAGAACCTCATTTCTTCCTCACTGTTCTGCCCACCTCCTTTGTAAACCACAGCAGCTTCCTTCTCTTGCTCCTTTTATCCTTTGTTTAAGGCAGGTTGTGGTGACTGCCTGGGCCCCTTACCAAATTACTGCCAATATATCCTCCACGCCCATGTAAGCCACTAGTTCCTCAACTGTTCACCTAGCATCATCCACATGCATTCAAGATCTGCCCTTTTGAGGTCAAGAACATGTGTATTTGAGCTCAGTATTTCACATCCCATGTCAACCTGAAATTACATACAATGGTGGTCACTCCCTTCCAGGGGCTCAGCAACCCTGATGCCTTTGACTTGATCACTATTCATCACAAGTAGGTCCAGGATGGCCAATTCCTTGTGGGTTCCATCACCCCCTGGTTCAGAAAACCATCCTGGAATGCATTTAGGATTGCCTGGTTCCTGCTGCTTCTGGTCTGTTGGAAGGTCTAATCCACATTGGGCATTTAAAAATCTCACACTATTACCACTTCTCCCTTTGCAGTCTTTCCCAACTATGTCTTGGGTTTTGTCCTGACTTGTCAGTCAGTACACTAACGCTACCTTTATTTTCTTCCCCACCCTTGACTAAAGCTGTACCCATAGTGTTTCTGTACTGTACCCACTATCTCTTCCCTTGTGACCTTTATCAACTCCCTAGCAAAGATTGCCACCCCTCTACCACTCCCTTTGTTCTTTCCTCATAGGGGGGTGTATCCAGGAACAGACAGATCCCAGTCATGGTTTGGGGTGCCCAGGTCTCAGCGTGTGCAACTAGCTCAGCATAGCCCTTCATCCTCATGACCTGGAAATAATTCATTTTGTTCCCCAGACTCATGGCATTCAATGGAAACCATTATCTCCATCCCATGTTTCCCACTCCTCCTCCCTTTCTGGTCCCCAATTCCTCTGGTTGCCCTACTGGCTTGCCCCCTCTTTATCATCTTGCTCCCTCTTACCTCTTTTTCCTTCCCCACTGTGTTCATCCTTTCCCTCACCCCCTCCTCTTTTCTTTTTTTACTTATTACCCCCTCCACTTGGGGGGGAGGCCTTCCTGCCTCCTCCTATTGTGAAACATGGCTTCTGTGCCCCCTGGTTTGTCCTCTCCCCCACTTAGTTTAAATTTGGGCTGTTCCAAATCCACTCCCCTAACTTGTCACATAGTACCATGGTTCCCCTTGCTGACGTGTAGTTTTTTGATAAGTACAAAGATTATCATCCCAGACTCTTCCCCAGTCCCCCACAAAACCAAAATCCTTCTCCTTGCACCAGTCTGTTAGCCACTAGCTACATTTGGAGATCCAGAGCTTCCTAGTCAAGTTGGCTCAAGTACCACTAGCACTTCTGAAAATGTCACTGACTTTCACATGGCATGGGGTCATCATGTCATGGCTGAAACTGCAAAACAACAATGTCGCAGAAATTATGGTGTGTGGAAAAATAATACCAATTCTAAACACCGACCACAACACAAAAGCTCACACCAGTGGCACACATTACAAAATCTTTGTTTTTGTGGGCTGCTTTGCACCCCATACCCTCCCATGTGGGGGGCGTCAAACCCCCCACACACACCCAGCTTAATTAACCAACTCCAAGGGGGTTGTGGAAAAAGAGGAAAAGGATAAACTTGGAGAGGGGGAACTTTGTTTTTTTTAAACATGTTGCGAGACAGGGACACAAACCCTGATCCCTGGGCCTCCACTGCTTCAGGTACTTGTGGGTTTGCCACTCCACCATGGGAGCAGCTCAACCAGGCATAGCACCCATGGCATTTTCAGCCCTTCCACCAGTTCACAATGATTGACAGGTATAGTGATAGTGTCCTACTGCTATTTTACCCCCATCACTGTATTGCATTACATGCTTTATATTGCGTGGTTATGCTCACACAGTTTTGTCTGCAACATACTGACCCAGTACCCTTTTACATCGCCCTAAATTTCCTCTCAAGCTCCCTAAACCTATATTGTACCTCCCTACCTCACACCCTACCATTTCATTTGTGTCCAGGTGGAGGATCACATCAGGTTCCCCCCTCCTCCCTGCACAAGTGTGTGCACCATAGACATGATCCCCTCAGATGTTCTATGTGCCTCTTCTTTCCATGCCCCCTTCCTCTTCCTTATCTCCAGAACTGCTGCTGCTACTTATTTATTTAGTTTTTGTTTACCGGGTAGGTGCACTAGCCATAGCAATGACTATTTTCAGGCGCGACTAGGGAGGGCACAGTACAACAATGCAGGGGAAAACATTTCAGTACAGGTACAGAAAAAAGTTTTACAAATAGTTATACAAAGCAGTTAGTGAATCTTCTACCAGGTATGTATTTTACTCATGATTATTGTCTCTTTGCCTACTGGACTCCTTTGTATCTTATCCCCCCACTACAAAGTCTGATACCATTTTTCTGTTACACATCTATTTTCAACATATATTCCTGAGCTGTAACCCATGTATTGCCATACAAATGGTACCTACAATGTTACAGCTAGATCAACTACATTTTTTCTTGTTGCTTCTCCATGCCCCATTACTTTCTCCATTCCACTGTTCCATTGCTGCTTCACTGCAGCATGCTGCCAGACAACATCCACTTACTGCCCCACTGTCCAGACTCCCAGGGAAGCCAGAACTGAGTGTAGCAGACACAGATGAAATACAATTATATTGTTTTATTTTGTCTCTGAAAAGAAAAAGTGCCATTTACGGTAGAAGTGGGCACTGGCAAACTGCCAGCTGACACCCCCATGTTTGCTGATGCCCACTGTTAAGTCTTCCAGTCCCCCCCTGTATTCTACAGTGCAGCCACAACTGAGCCTAACACACACAAATGTTGTATTTCTTGAGAACTTGAAGAGAACTTTATTTGTTAAATAAAACAATCTTGTATTGTTGTTTCTACAGAGAAAATGTGCCAACTGGCAGCAGGCAGTGGGATGGCTAGCTGCCAACTGATATCCATGTGCTTCCTACTACCCACTACCCAGGCTCCCATTGCCTTGTTGTACTCTACAAATCAGGCCAAACTGACTCTGACATAAACAAATGTTGTGCTTCTAGTGAACTTGAAGAAAACATTATTTGAGAAACAAACATAAGGTTTTAATTATTTTGTCTCTGACCTCACTTCACCCCCAGTACTCAGTGGATCTCTGTATAGCTTTTCCCAAACACAGAGTAAATCCTCCAAAAGCAAAAAGCCATTTTTTTTTTATAATTTTTTTATTATTGTACAATATGACAGCTGGTAATGGGCACTGCCAGCTGACACCCATGCTGGTTGCCCACAGCCCACGCTCCCAGACCCTCCTTTCGCTTTGCCCCCAAAAACCTCAGTAGCATGCAATACTCAGCCAGAAACAGAGTAATCAGGAAATCCTCATTTAGCAAAATGGATGTGGCTTACACATAGAAACAGTCATCAGTGCTAGTAGACCTAGCCAAGAGGCCCTCACACGTGACCTACAATGCAATTTTTTATCACTTGAGCAATGGTTCCAACAGAAAAGACTGGTACTAAACAACAAAAAGACAAAGACAATGCTTTTCACCAGCGCACAGAAAAGGAACACGGTCCCCCAGCTAGCCATCCTCAACATAAAGGGTGCAGCCCTAGACCAGGTTGATGCATTTAAATTCCTGGGATCATAATAGATCAATCAATGATTTGCAATATCAATAGGAAACTTGGGGAGTTCTTTCAGGGACTGACAAATTTCAAATTTATATGGTAGTCCAGGACAACTGACCTGTCCAAAAATGGTAGTCCCACTGCTGTGCGTGGTAGTCCAATGGTTGAAAGCCCATATTTTAAAGGGAAGTTATAAAACATTATGCAGTGACAAAGAAAGCGCTTATGGCACTGTATTATTAACACTAACACTAAAAGATCTAGACGAGGCTATAAAAAAACAACAAAAATGAAGATGTATATCATGACTTGTTGTGTTATAGGGTTGAGTGATTGAAAGTCTGAGTCAAGTGGTGCCACATGCCAGACAGTCAGAGTCAACTCCATTCCAGTCCCACATGCCTGAATGAAGCAGAAAATAATTAGGGCAAAGATAATAAGGACTCAGATTCAGAACTGTCACCAACATCAAGTGTACTGGTGGTAGTGGTGCTAGGACAGGATGATGATGGAGCAACAGGAGTACTAGCAGGAGACACAGCATCAGTTGTATCAGCAGCAGCATGCCCATAAACATGTTGAATGCCTGGACCAGACAGCAGCCAATGGTTTACTGCTGGATCTGGATTGAAGTCACGTAGTTCAGGACCCTCTACAGCTATTTGAAGAAGCGACTGTAGGGTGTCGTTTGCCAGATGTGTCCTTATTTTTGTCTTTATCAGGTTCTGAGTGGAGAATACTCATTCACACTTTGCAGTTGACACACTCACTGCCAGGAGTATTTCCACTAACTGTAAAATGTGAGCAATCTGAGGTGTTTTTTCTTTCAGCAATTTTGTAAAAACCTGCAGATAGGGTTTATGAACTGCAGATTTCAGCAGTACCTTAAATGCATCATATTCTGATCTAATATGTTCCTGCTGTTCTTCTGTGAAAAAATTAAAGTATGCTGCTAAATTAACCACTTCATTGGTTCCAAACTCTGCACGTTGTTCTCTAGGTAGATCAAACTGTTTAAAATCCAGAGATGTGAACCATTTCAGAGGCACCTCTGAAAGACTTTGAAATCTTACATCAATGTAACCTATTGCTGCATCTACTAAAGTATGCAGTTATGTACCTGTCCTAAAATTTATTTCAGGGCAGTTGCCTCTAAATGTTAAGAGAACAGTCTTCTCAACTCTCTTCTTTGAAATTACAATGTCAATGCATCTGTCCTGAGGTTTGTAATGATCCAGGAAAACTGTCATGTATTTCCCTTGTTTAGATTTCAGTTCCATTAGCTGGAGGAGGCAGGTCTCTATGAGATGTGGTATTTCAAGAATTATTAAGTCATCTCTCTGAAACTGCAGTGACATATTTTTAAGTATGGGCAAAAAATTTTGCAGGCTATAAAGAGATTTGACAAAGTGTACAGACTTTACCTCTCTTAACAGCACCTTTGCTTTTGACCCACCAGCACCAGCTGCACTTTGTTCCAAGTGCTGAGCAACTGTACGTAGGTTCACCTGAACTGCCTGTATTGAACGTGATCTGCTGGCCAGCCATCTCACCTGTTTAATTGCACTAAAGTGTGCCAGATCAGTATCTATCACATGTGCAATTTATTGTAGCTCTCTCATTTTTGGGGGACTACTGTATAATGGTAGAATTTGAATATACCCTTTAGAGTATTTTCAAGATTTGATATGAAGGGGTTTGTTTTGATCATATCAAGAACTGCCACCTCCAACTTATGTGCTACGCAGTGCATGGCAATGATGTGAGGACAGTGTTCCTATAACTTTGAGATGGTTCCACCCCCTTCACCCAGCATTACACTTACCCCATCAAAATTGGCAGAAATCATAAGTAGCCCTGGATTGCTCAAATTCGATAAGTCGGTGATAGGAAGATATAGTGAATCTAATGCAATTCTTATTGCATTAAAGACACCCTCAGCATGTGAGACTATCAAGGGCACAGCCTGGATCAAGTATGTACATATATCTTTAGTGTTAGGATTTACAAAATGCAGGAAAACATTTTCTCATTCAATTATAGCAGCATCAGTGCTGCCGTCAGCAAGAACTGTAACATATTTAGCAATTTTAAGAGTCTGCATCTGGGTCTTGGATAGAACAGCAGATATAGCTCTGCAAAAGTCCCTGGCTTGCTTATCATTGGTATAATTCAGCATGGGGTCATTATGTCGCAAGACATAATGCCACATGGCACTATCGCGCTGTGTGATTTATGCCATGAGGCATCATGTCTTTGTTCTGTGGGGGGCTCAACCCCCCACACCCCCTGTTAAAGGGGGACTGTGCCCCCTGGCCCCCCCAACTAATGATTCTCAATTCTGAGGGGTCCAACTCGGAGAGCACACAGGGCCGGGTTTCGCCATAATGCCATACACTACTAAGCGTGCAACATTATGACCTGGTACGGTATAATTCATACCAAGCTGAATCCCATTTTTCTCTTGTAATTCACATAGCCAATCCATGTCAGAAAATGGACGTAGATTTTTTGCAATGGAGTATGCTGTGTTAAACAGGCATCTCATTTTCACCTTTGTGGCCTCTTCCAGCTATGCAAAGGCTTGATAAAGTGGTGACTCAAGGATATCACACTGAACTACATGCTGGCCACTTTCCAGAATATGTTGGTTCTGGCATAGCACGCCACGGATTGGATTTTTCGTGAGCACTTAGTGACTTGATTCTGAAATTGTTAGAGCCTGTGGCAAACACACTTGTTTTTTTTTTAAAGGCTGGTGTTGCAATAGTGGGATACTTTTCACACACTGTACAGTATATCAATCCTTTTTTTTTCATTGTATCTCAACCATTTGTAAGTGGTCAACCAATGAGGCTGAAATAGACTGGTCCTCTTTTCTTGGTCATATTTTTTGCTTTTACTTCTTTTCTCAGGCACCACCTCATCAGGCATTAAACTGTGTTTCTTTGGCAATGATATAGTGGTTACAGGCTCAGCTAAGGCCTCACTGCTTAAATCAGCTATTCTATCAAGTACCACAGATGCAGATGCACTTGCTGTAGACTCTTTTTATCATATGATTCTACGGAAGAAGTAGTTGGTGTAATAGAAGAACTTGAGGATGGTGCTGCTGCTGCTGACCAGAGGGATAATAATGTTTTTTGCTGCTTACTCTTCTGCATATTGAATGTCTTATGTCTGGTACCTCAGGATTGGAGGAGGGCAAATGTGATTCCACTTCACAAAAGTGGGAGCAAGGCAGAGGCAGGAAACTACAGACCAGTTAGTTTGACCTCTGTGGTAGGGAAAATGATGGAATCAATTCTGAAGGAAAGAATTGTTGAGTACCTAGAGGCCAGTGAGGCACAGCAGGAAGGACATGTCAGATGAACCTAATAGATTTCTTTGACTGGGTGACCAAAGTAGTAGACCAGGAAGGGGCTGTGAATATGGCCTACCTAGATTTTAGCAGGGCATTTGACACAGTCTCACACAAAAGATTAATATACAAGTTAGCCAGCCTTGGAGTGGGTCCCAAGGTGGTAGCCTGGATAAAAAACTGGCTGGACAACAGGACACAAAGGGTATTAGTAAACGGAGTCCACAGTGAAGAAAGCAGGATAACTAGCTGGGTACCGCAGGGTTTGGTACTGGGACCGGTCCACTTTAATGTCTTTATAAGTGACATTGGAGAGCACCTGGAAGGAAAGGTATGTCTCTTTGCAGATGACACAAAGATCTGCAACAGGGTTGATATGCAAGGTGAGGTGGAAAGGATGGAAAGGGACTTGGCAAGGCTGGAGGAATGGTCAAATATGTGGCAGCTCAGATTCAATGCAAAGCAGTGCAAGGTAATGCATCTGGGAAACAAAAACCCAGAGGAAGAGTACACAATGGGGGGGTGAGTTAATAACAACAAGAAAAATCGAAAGAGACCTAGGAATAATTATATCAGATGACCTAATGGTGGGCAAGCAATGTGAGAAGGCAGTAAGGAGGGCTGATGGGATACTGGGATGCATAGGGAGAGGCATAAGCAGTAGAAAACAGGAAGTTGTTATCCCTCTGTACAGACAGTTGGTGAGACCCCACCTGGAGTACTACATGCAATTCTGGAGACCCCATCTCTGCAAAGACATAGACAGAGTGGAGGCTGTTCAGAGGAGGGCAACCAAAATGGTGCAGGGTCTGCACCAGAAGACATACGAGGAGAGACTAAAGCAGCTTACTATTTATACCCTTGAGGAAAGGAGGAAGAGGGGGAACATGATAGAAACTTTCAAGTATCTCAAGGGAATTAACAAAGTACAAGAGGGCAGCATCTTTCAGAAGAAGAGATGTGCAAGAACAGGGGGGCACAATTTGAAGATAGAGGTGGGACAGCTCAGGGTAATGTTAGAAAGTATTTTTTCACAGAGGGTTGTGGATGCACGGAACAGCCTTCCTGAGGAGGTTGTGGAGTCAGGAACAGTGGGAGAACTCAAGAATGCATGGGACAGGCATAAGACAATTCTAGTGGGGGGCAGGAGGAAGTAAGCTGTTTATTAACTAGAATCTGCAGCTGATCCATCAGGTAGGGACATGGGCAGACTAGGTGGGCCAAGTGGTCTTCATCTTCCATCACATTCTATGTTTCTATGTTTCTATGTCTGGCTCGGCTCTGCTAGTCTGCTCTAGTGATTTGTTTACTTTTTTGTGATGATGATTATAATGAAATGTTATTCTACTAAAGTTACTGTGAGCTGTGTCTTTTTTCCACTGGTAATAGACAGACAATGGGAGCCAGGGAGAGCACTGAGACAGACAGATGTCAGAGCACTAAAGTCTTACAGGCTGTGGAGTAACTAAGCATTGTAAACTTAGGAGGGGAGTCTCAGTCAGTTAGGAAGGCCATGGAAGAATGGTAGGGAATAACAACAGCAGCAGCCACTCCAGCCAGCTATACGAAGTATTAGGAAGGACCAGAACAATGTAGTTGCTTGCTTTGATGATTAGTGCTTATGCTTCACTGCTTACTTTTTTCTTTTGGATACCATTTTTCACACTGAGACTGCACTTTGTCCACTGCCAGCCAGTCACACACTCCCCAGCCCTCCCTGTCCCTGTGTCCCAGTGTCCCACCACAGTGAGTGACTGTCCCTGCTAACCACCTGACACACCCGATACTCACACCACTCACAGACACTTGACTACAGTGACTAGACACTTTATTTTATTTTAATTTCCTCCTCTTTACTGCTTTATTGTTAAGAGGGTCAATTCAGTTCTGGTTTTTAGTTCACATTTTGCCTTTACAGTACACACAGTAGTTAGTTTAGTTAGGCTTCTGTTACATTCTGTAAAAATCCTTTTTTTGTTTAAAAGCTCCTTTCTTAATTTTTTTATGCTTCATAACAAACTTAGCCAGCTGGCCACAGGACTCTGGGTGGGCAGGTCACACCACACACCCCTGCTTGAAGCTTTATTCCTTTCTTCTCCCTCCACTGCTCCCAGCAGCTCACCCCACACTCAAGACAGCTAGGCTTCTTTTGATTTCTTTACAATCTTTTTTCACCGTTGTTTCTTTTTTTTTTGTGCCTTCAACAGGAGTGGACTGGACAGTGGATAGATAAGGCAGACAACAAATTAATCAACCCTTTTTCACCACTTTTTCCACACTCCCAACAGCAACACACAGCTCATCTGACCTCATGTAATATTTTTTTACTAACTACACAGCCTACAGTAGTCCTCTACTGGTCTGAGACAAACTGGTGGTCTGGTCTTGTAGCTACTATAGTTAGTACTAGACTAATAAGTTATTCTTTATTTTGTTTGTCCTAGGCACAATGCATGAATGCTCAATACAATAAACCATACACTTTCTCTGCCTTTTTATTTTGCTTAATTTAGTTTACTTTACTATCCATTTTTATGTTGATTGCCCACATGCACGTGAAACATGTTGTGGCAGCTTGCTGCAGAAGCAGGTTGTGGAGGTGCAGCACTGTTGTGGCCAATGCCCCCACTGCCTTTTGAGGCATGGCCTGCTTTCCCCAATGGGTGGCACACTGCTGCTGGCACTAGTTCGGCCAGCATGCCACCACCTTGAAACATTTTAGCGGCTGCAATCAGGGGCCACCTCGTAATTGCAGCGTCAGCCATTGTGCTGCAATGAGGGAGTGACCCGTCATTGTAGGGCGGTCCCTTGCATTCCCCCGACCCAGTTTGCAGATGTCTGCTGAGGGAGTGCCAATCCCCCTCAGCATCATTTCCTCTCCCCCTGTTTCTTTGCTGACGGGATGCCCAATCCCGTCGGCATGTTCCCCATTTCTTTGTGGTGCCGAGGTGCCCAATCCCCTCAGCTCATGAGACCCCCCCCACCAGTATGTGTCGATGGGGGTGCCCAATCCACATTGGCTTCAGTCCCCCCACCCCAAAACACACAGATGGCATGCTGGGAGCCCACCCCAGCATGCCAAAAATACCTGCAAAAATGACAAACCATCCCACGATGTCTATGTTTTTTCCAACCCTGAAAAGAAGAAAATGGTCCTTCGCCGTCTGCACCCCTCCACAACCCGCACCCACCCACTGCGTACCCCACCTCCCCACACCCCCATCACTCTATACTTACCTCCAGAGCTCGGCGCGATGATCTTCGGTAGACAGAGAACATGTCTGCACTCTTCAAAGCTGACCGTGAACTGAAGAAATGCCGGTAAGCTGTATAATAGCATAAATAAGATTTTTTTCAACCTTGCTGCACATCTCAGGCATTTTTGGGATTTTTGGCACCAAATTTTCAACATGAGGTTATTGGGACCCTTCCTCGTGAATTCTGCCACTGTCATGGCATTATTTGGTCCCAAAAGGTAATTTTGTGGTCACTTCACAGATTCACCTTTTAAAGAAATGACAGTGCCAGTGTTTATGAGGTGGGGTCTCAAAAAGTCTATGTTGAAAATTTGGTGAAAAAAATCCAAAAAATGAATGTTTTACTAGTGTGCATTGCTCAGTTGCTACGCATGCTCGTAACTTCATGAATTTGCAATATTTTCACGCCAGATTTTCAACACTGACATTTTTTCAAACCTCCTTATGAACAGCACAGCTGTAATTTTTCCCATCCTGGCTGAAATGTGCTTTCGCACTTCAGAGCAGAATAACGCAGTCGCTGTGGAAATCAGTGTTCAGGACAGATTAAGAAAATGACAGTGACACTGTTCATGAGAAGAGGTTCTAAAATGCCTATGTTGAAAATTTGGTGACGATAGCCCAACAAATGACTGTGTTACAAGTGTGCATTGTGCAGTTTTCACGCACCCTTGTAACTTCACAGATTTGTAATATTGTCACGCCAGATTTTTAACACTGCCATTTTTTCACACCTCCTTGTGAACAGTACAGCTGTCATTTTTCACATCCTGACTGAAAAGTGTTTTCGCACTTTCAGTGCAGAATAGCGTGGTTATTGTGGGAAATCAGTGTCTAGGACTGATTAAGAAAATGACAGTGACACTGCTCATGAGAAGAGGTCCTAAAATCCCTATGTTGAAAATTTGCTGACGAAATTCCATAGAATGACTATGTTACAAGCGTGCATTGAACTGTTTCCACCCACCATTGTAACTTCGTAAATTTGTAATATTTTCACGCCATATTTTCAACATTGGCATTTTCTCACACCTCCTTATGAACAGTACAGCTGTCAGTTTTCACATCCTGGCCAAATATATTTTTGCACTTCTGCCACAGAATAGCACAGTTGCTTTCGGAAATCAGTGTTTGGGACAGATTAAGATCGAGCGAGTGAGAGGGGGGAGTGACTGAGCTCAACTGAGCTCTGTCGGGACTGCTGCGGATTTCTTTGTGGGCAGAAAAATGCCCCAATGCAGGCAGGAGCCCAGTACAAAAGGGCAGCCTGCAGCTCCAGAAGAAACAGAACGAGAGAGCAAGTGAGGGAGGGGGTGTGAGTGAACTCAATGGAGCTCTGTCAGGACTGCTGTGGATTTCTTTGTGGGCAGAAAAAGGAGTCAATGCAGGCAGGGGCCCAGTACAAAAGGGCAGCCTGCAGCGGTGGGAGAAACAGTATGAGTGCGTGAGAGAGGGGAATGAGCAAGCTCAATGGAGCTCTATCACGACTGCTGTGGATTTCTTTGTGGGCAGAAAAATGCACCAATGCAGGCAGGAGCCCAGTACAAAAGGGCAACCTGGAGTGCCAGGAGAAAGAGAATGAGTGAGTCAGAGAGTGGGGGAGTGAACAGGCTCAAAAAAAGCTCTGTTGGGACTGCTGCATATTTCTTTGTGGGCAGAAAAAGGTGCCAACGGAGGTAGGAGCCGAGTACAAAAGGGCCCTGCAGTGCCAGGAGAAAGAGAATAAGCGAGTGAGAGGGGGAGTGAGCGACCTCAACGGAACTCCGTCGGGACAGCTGTGAACTTCTTTGTAGGCAGAAAAAGGCGCCAACACAGACAGGAGCCCAGTACAAAAGGGCAGCCTGCAGTGCCGGGAGAACAGAACGAGCGAGTGAGAAAGGGGGGAGTGATCAAACTCAACGGAGCTGTGTCGTGACTGCTGTGGATTTCTTTGTGGGAAGAAAAAGGTGCCAATGCAAGCAGGGGCCCAGTACAAAAGTGCAGCCTACAGCATTGGGAGAAATAGAACGAGCGAGTAAGAGAGGGGGAGTGATCAAGCTCAATGGCTGGACTTTTGAGTTGCCCACCCTTCCACCCAGGGTCCTCTGTGGTCCTATATTGCAGCAGGGTCTCTGGAGTGGAGACAAAGCAATGATTGGATACTTTTAGTATTGCTCTAATAATACAGATTAAGTTGTTCTGTTTATTTCTGTAACTGAGCTAAGTACTGAGCTATACTGTTATGATTGCTGTAACAATACATATTTATCTGTTCTGTTTATTTCTCTAACTGAGCTGAGTAACAAATTTGGAAGAAAAATTTCAAAAAAAATCACTGTTTTATGAGCGTGCATTGCGCAGTTGCTATGCACACTCATAACTTCGCGAATTTGCAATATTTTCACTCCAGATTTTCAACATTGCCA
This sequence comes from Neoceratodus forsteri, assembly GCA_016271365.2. Taxonomy (NCBI): domain Eukaryota; kingdom Metazoa; phylum Chordata; order Ceratodontiformes; family Ceratodontidae; genus Neoceratodus; species Neoceratodus forsteri. Next base: position 226,514,615 of record CM028132.1, on the reverse strand, counting down.
TTTTTACACACCTCCTTATGAATAGTACAGTTGTCATTTTTCACATCCTGGCCAAAATGTGTGCTCGGGACACATTAAGAATACCACAGTGACATTTTTGAGCAGAGGTCCTAAAATGCCTATGTTGAAAATTTTGTGATGAAAGTGACGAGCGTGCATTGTGCAGCTTCCATACACCCTTGTAACTTCGCAAATTGGTACACTGGCATTTTTCACACCTCCTTATGAACAGTACAGCTGTAATTTTTCACATCCTGGCTGAAATGTGTTTTCTTGCTTCTGGCACAGACTAGCGCAGTCACTTTGGGAAATCAGTGTTTGGAACAGATTAGGATTGAGTGAGTGAGAGAGGGGGACTGACCAAGCTCAACTGAGCTCTGTTGGGACTGGTGCAGATTTCTTTGTGGACAGAAAAAGGCACCAGCACAGGCAGAAGCCCAGTACAAAAGGGCAGCCTGCAGCGCCAGGAGAAACAGAATGAGCGAGTGAGGAATTGGGAGTGAGCGAGCTTATCAGAGCTCTGTTGGGACTACTGCAGATATCTTTGTGGGCAGAAAAAGGCATCAATGCAGGCAGGGGCCGAGTACAAAAGGGCAGCCTGCAGCGGCGGGAGAAACGGAATAAGCGAGTGAGAGAGTGGGAGTGAGCGAGCTCAACAAAGCTCTAGTTGGACTGCTGCGTATTTCTTTGTGGGCCGAAGAAGGCACCAATGGAGGCAGGTGCCCAGTACAAAAGGGCAACCTGCAGCGCCAGGAGAAACAGAATGAGAGAGTGAGAGAGGGGGAGTGAGCGACCTCAGCGGAGCTTTGTTGGGACAGCTGTGAACTTCTTTGTGGGCAGAAAAAGGCACCAATGCAGGCAGGAGCCCAGTACAAAAGGGCAGCCTGCAGCGCCGGGAGAAACAGAACAAGCAAGTGAGAGAGGGAGAGTCAGCAAGCTCAATGGAGCTGTGTTGGTACTGCTGCAGATTTCTTCGTGGGCAGAAAAAGGTACTAACGCAGGCAGGAGCCCAGTGCAAAAGAGCAGCCTGCAGCATCGGGAGAAACAGAATGAGCGAGTGAGAGAGGGTGAGTGAGCAAGCTCAATGGAGCTCTGTCAGGACTTTACAGTTGCCCACCGTCCCGCCCAGGGTCCTCTGTAGTCCTCTATTACAGCAGGGTTTCTGAAGTGGAGACAAAGCAATGACTGGATACTTTAGGATTGCTGTAATAATACAGATTTACTTCTTCTGTTTCTTTCTCTAACTGAGCTAAGTACTGAGCTATACTGTTATGATTGCTCTAATAATACATATTTATTTGTTCTGTTTATTTCTCTAACTGAGCTGAGTAATACTTGGAGTGCAATAGGATTTCTAACTGGGCTAAGTGAAACTATATGAGAGCCGAGAACAAAAACTATGTAGCTGAGGGGTGAAAAACAGATAAGGAGACTTTAGGATTGCTACAGTAATACAGTATCTAATGGACAACATTTGAGCCTGAATTACCCCCGTCGGCAAGGGGTCAGTAGGGTGACTAGTGTGGGGGGGCAGGAATTTGAGTAAATAGGGGCCTAACAGTTGTAGTAGGGTACAGAACCTGGGAGTAAGAGCCACTAACATAAGATGAGGGCCAAAATGGGACAGGTGCCACATGTCAATAGGGCGGGCATCTTTGAAAGGGTAGAGGGGTGTACATGGTGTGGGTGTGCCATGATCCTGGACTGGGCTTGGAGGTTGGGGGGCTGTATAGTCTGTAGATGACTGGTTAGCTTGAGGGAGGAACTGTGGAGGTTAGGGAGGAGTGTAAGTGGCAGGGCAGATGAGTATGGTAGGCATCCTGGGGAGGATTAGGGGATGGCAATGGGGGACAGAAAAAGAATAACTAGGGACTGAAACTGACCCCAGTATCAGAGGCACTAGCAGGAAAGAGAGGAGAAGGGAAGGGGTGCCCGAGGGGAGGGCGGGGTTGCTTCCTGACTGGGGGGGAGAGACCACGAGGAGTACCAGGGGAGAGAGCAGATGGCTGTGAGTAGGGAGGCACCAGGGGTGGCACAGAGGTGAACAAGTAGGAAGGTAAAACGGATAGGGGGAAGAGATGTAGGACAGGTATCAATTACAAATAGATTCAAACCTCTGCTGTGTGACAGAGAGGGGGAGCAGGAACATACTGAAGCGGGAAGACAAGATATGCATGAGAGGGATGGCAACAGGTAGGGGAGCAGACAGTGAGGACAAAAGGGTAGAAGGGGGCTAGTAAGGAAGGAGAGGGTGGTGACTGAAGGAGAGAAGGCTATGGGAAGGGGGAAGGATGGACGGGGCATCACTATCAGCGTAGAAGGAAATGGAGGCTCTAAATCGACAACAGTGGGGTTAGGAGAGGGGTTGGAAATCAGCAGGGGAGGAGGGGAGGTCAACAAGGGAAGCCCAGTAGGAAGTAGTCAGGCTGGGAAGGGGTACAAGGGGGATGGGAGGAACAAGGCAGAGAAAAGAGGTGAGGCAGAGGTAGGGGGTACAGATATAGAAGTCACAGAGGGTACAGTTGGCGGGGGTAAGGGACAGGGAAGAACTAACACCGGGGTGGTGGAAGGGGCATTAGAAGGGAAAGGGGTAAGGGGTTGGGGGTACTCATCCTGTAGGATTCTATACTGAAATGGTTGAGATGGGGCAGAAAGGGGGAAAGGCACAGCCATATTTGGATTGAAGTGTCCCCAGGTTGAGTGCAGAAGGGGCAGGGCAAGCACTGCTCAAGCATGCAGCGAGGGGCAGGAAGACACCTCATTTACTGTTGCATGTGGGTACAAACGACTTGGCGGGGAACACTGTGGAAGTAGTGAGGGGGAGGTTTGAGTACTTGGGAAGGCAGTGTCAGGGGTTGGGGAAGTCAGTGGCATTCTTGGAGGTACTGCCGGTACCAGAGCCCCCCATACACACACACACACACATACACACTCCCCGAAAAGCTGCTTAAAAGTCTGCAATTTATTCAAATCAATTCCATTTTCTTACTTACATGGGGTTCAATGTCAACAAGTGTAAAATCATGTACCTAGAGCGTAGGAACCCTGATGCTGGGTATAGGATGGGGGAGATACTGATACTTACTAGACATGAAAGGGTCCTTGAGGTTATTATATCAGAGGACCTCAAGATGGCAGTACAGTGTGACAAGGCTATGAGCAGGGCAAAATGGATTCTGGGGTGCATAAGGACTGGCATCTCTAGTAGGAGGAGGGATGTTTTGCTGCCATTATATCACTCCCTGGTATACCCCCAGCTGTAGTACTGTGTCCAGTTTTAGAGTCCACACTTCAGAAAGGACATAAGGTGGAGGTTTTCCAGAGGAGGGCAACTAAAATGGTTCAGAATTCTCAAAGGAATCCCTACAAGGAAAGGCTGAAGAATCTTAACATGTACACTCTGGAAGAGAGGAGGGCCAGAGGTGACATGATCAAGACCTACAAAGTACCTCACAGGGGTAAAGAAGGTACAGTTGGGGAGTTTTCTTCAACTGAGGATGAGAACCCAAACCAAGGGACATACCATGAAGCTTGGGGGGTGGGCATTCAGGATAGATGTGAAGAAATATTTATTTAATGAAAGGGTGGTAGACACCTTGAACAGACTGCCAGGAGAAGTGGTGGAATCTAAAGTGGTAGGGGGCATTAAGCACGCATGGGATAAACATAGGGGTATATTACAGAAAGGGGAAGGAGGGGGTCAACAGAGATTAACTGGGCCATGGAAGTGGAGTAGGTTTAAGTTCATTGCAGGGAAATCCATTAAGCAAGTTCATTCACAAGGAGGTCATGACGGACGCAGGCAGAATAAGACATGCTGCAACATATACAGGCAGGAGTTACAAATAGGTACAGAACACGTGGCCAGACTGGGAGGGCTGAGCAGTCCTTTTCTGCTGACAAATTCTATGTTTCTATCACATCATGTGTTAATTCAGGTGCAGTGTTTATTTAAAGTTGGGCATACCATACATCCAGATGTAAGGTACAGTAAATTACTGAATTAGATGCAGCCCACTTACAGTGCAATAAACAGAACCCCAATGCTTCGAGAAGCCTTTATTCTTCATAAGACTGTTTAAAGAGCTGGAGTTCTATTTGCAGTGTCCACACCAGTAGGCTGATCTTAAAATCGACACCGCATCTGAATGAGTACTTGATTTTTGCTCACTCCATTTATTCCCCACTTTGAAACCTGCTTGTTCTGAGTTACTTTTGGGCTGGCAGTGCCTCGACTGTGTTGCAAGATGACCAATAAGCGGCAATGAAAAACGTCAGACTTCACAGACTGTGAAGGCAGCTGCTCACGGACAGACATAAGGCAATTGTACTGGGGGTAGGAGGAGGAAGTAAGCTGTTGATTAACTAGAATCTACAGCTTATCCATCAGGTAAGGAAATGGGCAGACTAGGTGGGCCAAGCAGTCCTTATCTGCCATCAAATTCTATGTTTTTATGTTTCTCACTCACTATCTTGGCAAGAAGAAGGCTGAAGCTGTGGCCACTGATGACTATTGAGGTGTGGGGATGGGGGGACCAAAGGGGACAGACATAAGGAGATAAAATCATAATAAAAATTGTGAGACCTTTACCAGCTTTCCAAAATTCTTACCAGTAAAAGAACACTCTATGAAGTTTTTCAAATGGCAACACAATCTGGTGAGCCCTCTGTCTGCCATCTGACACCATGCATCAACCAGCATAAAATTGTCTAAAGAAGGCAGTGTGGTCTTGTGGTTAGTGAAATACTGGAGATTATAGATTTATAAGAACAAAAGAATATCACACAGAAGCTGGCACATACACCTATAGCAGCTGTCTCCTGCTTCTCAGTAGTTATATTTATACCCTTGGGGTACTTGAATGTTTCTATCATATCCCCTCTTTCCCTTCTCTCTTCCAGTGAGTACATATTGAGGTCCCTTAATTTCTCCTCATAAATCTTGTGTTGCAAGCTCTGTACCATCTCATTCACCCTTCTCTGGACCATCTCCAGCCTGTTAATATCCTTATGAAGGTGCGACCTCCAGAACTGCACACAGTACTCCATGTGAAGCCTGACCATGATTTTATATAATGGTATCACTACCTTCCTCCTTATGCTGGTGATGCCCCTGTCTATGCACCCCAGCATGTCACTTGCCCTCCCAGCTACCTTACCACTTTGACATTTTCAGGTCATCTGAAATAAGAACCCTCAGGTCCCTTTCCTTCTTTGTGACTGTCAACATCCCCCCCCCCCATCCTGTACCTTTACCCAGGGTTTCTGTGTTCCAGGTCCATAATTTTGCACTTTTTTGAATCAAAGTTTAGTTGCCAGTCCTCAGACAATTTCTCAAGCTTCCCCAGGTCCCTCCTCATTTTCTCCACCCCCTCTGGGGTGTCCATTGTGTTTCAGATCTTGGTGTCATCTGCAAAGAGGCAGACCTTTCCCTTCACCCCTTCTGTAATGTCACTTACGAAGACATTGAACAGGACCAATCCCTGCGGCACCTCACTGGTCACCCCTTCTCCCCAGACTGTGCCCCATTTATCACCACTCTCTGCCTCCTGTCTTTTACCCAGTTTCTAACCCACTTTACCACCCTTTTTCCATGCCCACCCTACTCAGCTAGTTTATCAGCCTCCTATCTGGGACAGTGTCAAACACTTTGCTTACATCAAGGTAAGTGTTGTCCACTGCTCCACTCTGATTTACTTCCTTTGTCACCCAGTCAAAGAGATCAACCAGATTTGTCTGACATGACCTCCCCACTGTGAATCCATGTTGCCTATGGTCCTGGGCTCCGATGGCTTCTAGATGCCCCACTATCCTTTCCTTAACTCATTCACACCACAAGAGCTCTTTGAGACTTCCACCACTTGTGCCCTGTATACTCTTAGCACTGCATCCTAGGCCTTTCTAAGCAAAATCAAGCAATGATCAGGATGCTACAAACAAATGTGTATACTTCTTGAACCGTAAGTGCTACTCACAAAGTACGAGTGGCAAAGTTGTTCACCACAACATTACAGTTGATTGTACAGCACCACTGGAAAGGTAATCAATTTGGTTTTTGTTTTGCACAAAATTACCTTTCTAATGGCTCTATGCAATCAATTGTAATCCATTTAGTTTTTATTTTATGCTAGCTGAAATACCAAACATCTGTGTTTTTTCCCAGATTTATTCAATGTGCTTAGGTGAGGCTGGAGAGACAGATGTCAGTCATGCACACCATACCTTAAACAAATACAAATAACTCCTAAAGTATACATGATAGACACAAAGTATCAGCAGCAGATTTATTCAGCATGAAATTACCTTTCTAACAGTGCTATGCAATCAATTCTAAGCAATTTGGTTTGTTTAATATTTAGGTAAAAACTGCTGACTTCCTCAGACATTTCCAGGCCTGAGTGTTAGTCAGCTGAGAATGTCTACAGGCATTACTGGCCTAAGTGGCTATGCTTTCAGATGCCACCTACAGGCGTATCTAGGCCTAAATGAGTTAACCAACATCTCCATGATCTTCCCACTACTGAAGTGAGGCTGACCAACCTATAGTTCCCTGCCTCCTCCCTTCTGCTGGATTTGTATAGAGGGACCATATATGCCCTCCTCCAATACTATGGTAACACCCCTTTATTGAATGACTCAGTGAACATGGTTGCCACAGGTACTGCATTTCCCTTCACAGTTCTTTTAATATCCTTGGGTGTATGCCATCTGGTCCAATCGCTTTGTCCACCTTCAATTTACTCACCTTCTGCAGGATTCTTCTGCCTGTGAATGGACTATTGTCCACCTCTTCACACCTTTGCAACTGCTGTACTGCTGTGGTCCTTGCCCCTTCCCCTCTTCTTTGAATGCTGAACAGAAAGACACAGTGGATGTCTTGGGGGGGCCGGGCACATGACAGTTCTTAGGCATGGTACTTTCACTTCCAAATACCTAAGCAGCACATATAAGCAATCAGCATTCGGCATTGACAAATGCTTGTTTTTTTAATTTTCCAGTGTGCCGTGGACAAAAAAAGCCCAATCCTCTGACTTCTCCCTCCTCTCCCCCTCAGTACTGGTGGTGGTCAGAGATTAATCTGTCTGGTCAGATCTTGGCTGCTGCTGATACTGGTAGTTGAAAGTTCTTATTTTCTTTCCCTCAGGCAGGCAGTAGGCTGCTAGCCAGCCAAGCGGTACAATGCACTAAATGCAGTTTGCCTAAGCCTATTTATTTTTATTTTGCTCACTTCTTTCTTCCTTCACTTTTTTGAGGCAGTGGTCACACAACAAAACCAAACCACAACCCTCTGTCCTTCTCCTCTCAGTCAGTAAGTACTTTTCACACTACTACTAGTCACTGTTCAGTTAGTTTTCTTTTTTTCATAATTTTCAACTTTTTTTACCCAGGCAGGCTTGTTTGTTTTATCTTTTATTCTGTTTATGGTTGGTATTTCTGTACACAAGTGCTGTAGATTCAGAATTATTGATTTCCCTCACCCTCACATTTAGGTCTTCTGCCTGCAGTACAAACAATCCCACGTGGCATCAGTTCTCAATGATCATTGATCTGCCTGCCCGTCTCCACACAAACTGTTATTAAATTTTAAGTTATCATTTTTTTAGGATCACAATGGCAGCAGAGTACACCACTACACCAGCGATCAGTAAGGTCTCCTGAGACTCCTCGTGGTGTCTGATATGGTACCGAGTCCTTGCTGTGGGCTGCCTGAGTCTTGACCACCTCCCACCCTTCCGTCACCACCATGCAATCACCAACACCCTCCCTCTCTCTCCCTGCCTGTTGTTTACCCTTATAATTATTTCTTTCTTCCCAACAAGTGCTGCAAATCAAATGCTGCTCAGTGTCAGCGAGTTGTGACTGTCCAGGGCTAAATTCAGCAATTTGCTTCTCTACGTAGTGCACACTGAGTGATCCTCTCTCTCTCTCTCTCTCTCTCTCTCTCTAAGAGTCAGACCGCAAGTGCCGTTGTTAGTGCACCAAGGACAGAGAACAGTCTGTCAAACCCCCAACTTCACCGCCACAGCCAATAGGGTTCTGGTCCTCTGTATTGGCAGATCATACCATTTGCTGTATGACCTGCCAATTACTCACCAGCTCACCGCTATTCCATCTCCTCCCTGTAGCTTCGTGGATTTTCTGGCAGCTCTACTGTCACTAGGCTTGCTCCCTACACAAACATCGGTGATGCACCTGATCACCTGCTCAGTGCTCCAGTAGGTCACATGATGGGCTGTTGTTGGTGACTTGGACTCGGCACATCCTACTGGCAAAATAAGAGAACAGCACCACTGCACCAGGTATTTTTTTAAGCTCTGGCAGTACTTGTCTGCTGGCTAGTTGGGACTTCAAAAATGCATGTCCCAGTTAAAAATCTGATAGTCAGGGACATTGGGCTAATCAATTTGACAAACACTGTGCTCTATAGGCTCAGGCATAGCCTTACCACCAAGGCCAAAACAGTGGCAGTCACTAGCTCCATCCTCCCCATGATTGATTACTGCATTCTGGTCTATGGGGCTACCCCAGAAATGATCCTTAACAGGATCAAGTTGGTGTTGAACAAAGCATGTTGCTTTGTCACTGGAACTGCCAAAACCACCCACACCTGTACACTCTATACTCTCATTAACTGGCTACCCCTTATCAACAAGTTAAAGTATCAGACCTGTCTGATGGGAGCAAAAGCACTCCTGACTCCCCTACCCTGGGATACAAAAGCACCTACCCCTTCCCAAAATTCTTATCGCACCAGGAGCTTGTTCCTTGGCAACCTCTCTGTCATGATCTGCAGAACTAGCCTGGCCACACGTTCTTTCATGACTTGAGCCACTCAGTGGCTAAATGCTCTGGGTATGCCACTTCAGGAGATCTCAAAAATTGGACAGTTCAAAAAAGAACTACTGAAGTCATTCACTCCTGGCCCATTTAGCTATCCCTAGCAATTGCACCTCCCATCCTGCCCAACACTCTCAATCCTCCTGCTGGCTCCTGCTATTCTCCTCTTGACTAACTGTAACCCACTCAGTAAAGTGGTCTGCTATGCATTGTCTTGTATGCAATGACAAGGCCTTAATTTGCTGACTCTCTTTCTTCCTTGTCTGACTATTCTAACCTGACACCAATATGTGACTGTATGTTCTATTTTGTTGTACCACTTTGTTACCTGACGTGGAACCTTTCTAAATGAGTATTCATGCTCAAAGGTATATATCTGATTGATTTAAATAAATAAATAAATACTTAGATGCATAGAAGTTGTCACCAGATATGGACCTCTTGACCCACCTAGTATGCCCTATCAATTGCTTATTGTTTTCTAATACTACAAATGTACTAACTGATAATGGGCAATGCCAGCTGCCAATCCAGAAAGACTCACTTGAGTCATGTCCACAGCACATTCTCTCCCTTCCATACCTATTTTACAGTACCTCCTGGCCCCAGAGACCTTCTGCATAGCCCAGCCTGACACACACAGTGAAGAGTGTCTACTACGGTAACTCTCAATATAGTAACTCGACTACATGAATAGGCTAAATCCTGCTCTATGAATTGCTTTTTGAGGAGAAAAGATTCCTTTATTGTTCAGGACTTGTTGTTGCTTTTATCTGTAGAATTGTAAGAATTTGTATATGTATTTGCATATGTTACATTTATAATGTTTCTGTCTGTATGTATATACAGTAGTATTGCAACTGTGTTTGAATGTATATCATATTACAACTGTATTTAGCTTTTTCATGTGTAATGCCATTTGAAATGAGCCTCAGGCAATTACCTGTATAACCTCCCATCAGTAGATAAGCTTAAATATTGTTTGACAGTGCTTTTGGCTTAGAGTTTTCTTCAGAGAGAAGTGTTCCAGCCCTTGTTTTCTTTTACATGATGTTTTCTTCAAGTTCATTTTTTTGGGGTCAAGCCCATTGCTAAACTAGATATGGCATTGAGAGATCCCTGTCTAACTGTCTATTAGCTAGATGTCCATTGTACCACTGAGCTCTCTCACTACAGTCAAGTGCCATGCTGACACAAAAATGAGGCTGTGTGCCACATAGAGCCATGCAAGTCAGCAAATTTGGCCCGAAATTAAATGAAGGGTTCTAAGCATTAAAATACACTGGATTTTTATTGGTTTCTCATGTATTATTAAAATATGCTGTTGACAGGCATGATAAGTAATAAACAGTATGGGTAAGCAGAACCTTCAGAATGAGTGGGGTAGGGTACCATACCAGGAGTCTAAAAGTTGGGCAGCAAACACAAACACCTTCTTCCTCCATTGTTCCATCCCACCCAAACCTGCTCCACTAGTTAGCAGTACTCCTCATGGTGGTGCTGATGATGATGTGATAATTAATAATTATCATTTTTTTATTTCATATACTTTATTGAAAGTTTAAAAAAAATCATTAACTAACAAGAAAACGTCAATAAACAACCAATACAGAAACTTCCTACAAGGAGAGAGTACAAAGTATCAGCCATGATATTAAACATATAAAATAAAAAAGAAAAAGAAGATGAACCCAACCCCTTCCCCATCCCCCTATCATCTGCGGCCTTGAGATAATACAAAATCCCAACATCGGATAGGTGCATATCAAGGGCAGAGGTGGTCATGGGAAGAATGGACTAAAAGCCCACTATTACACACTCTGGGAATACGGAAAGGACAGAAGGGTATAAAGAGACTCCCATGTATGGTGGAAGTACTGAGGCCTCTTCCTCATCATGGCTATATGTTTTTCCAACTGGAGAGCCAATAAGATCTCATGGTGCCACTCCAAGAAGGATGGAGGATCAACATCCTTCCAATGTCTCAGCAGCACCAACTTAACCATGGTGGCTACCAGGGACAGGTGAGGTATCTCCTAATCACAGGAGTGTCAGGAGGTAAAATAGTTAAAAAAAACCCTGGGGGGAGGTCATCAAGGCCCAAGAGGGGGGTCCATGGCCTGTTGGAAGGAGCTTCAGGAGGGCCAAATCCTGGGGCACTCCCACAACATGTGATAGAGAGAACCAATAGTGTCTTGACACTGGGTACATGGGGGAGAAGGTAATTTGCTCATCTTGTGTAATTTGAGAGGGGTGAAGTACAAGTCATGCATAATATTAAACTGCCCAAGTCAGAGCCAGTCTTTGTATATGTTTCTCCAGGAGGCCCTCCAAAACTCCTGCTCTTCTAGTAGTTGGAGCATATGGACCCAATAAAAGCAAACTCCAGTAGGGAAATGTGGGTCTATTGATTGAAAATGCTTATAAAGTGCTGAAACTGTATGAATCTGCTCAGATAAATACAAAAAGCACGCTATCCCATCCATCCGTGAGAGGTACCAGGGCTTAGGACTCAGGAAAACAAGCACAGAGCTTCTAACTTGCAAAAACTTAAACAAATCCTGGCCCCGTAAATGAAACTGTGCCTGTGCAACTTGAAAAGGGAGTATTCTGTCACCCTGGAGAATATCAGCCAGGGTGAACATGCACTCAATGGGACAGAAGACAGGTGTGATGGGTCTGTTATCTATTTTGAAATGAGGGTTGTGGAAAATTGGTTGGGAAATAGCTATGGGCCAGGACAAGGCTAAATAATACTACAACTGTGTCCGAGCATTAAGAGGCCATTCTACAGGGGAGGCTCGCTGTGGGTGGGGAAGTTGAGCCAGCCAGAGATACAACAGACTCTCAAGAGAGCAACCCATCTTTGCAGTTAGAGCCCTCTCAATGTCCAGCCACAGTGGAACGTAGGCATGGGGGTCAGGTTGGGCACCTCCAACCCCCCACTGTAGGAACCTACTGGCATGCTGGGAGCTGTAATACAGGAATATAGAGGGGAGAGACAACACTCCTTGCTGTTTTAGGACAGCCAGCTTAATGTAGGCTTTATGAACAACTGAGGATTTCCAAAGGAAGGTGTTGAACAAATGTTGCCAGTGAAAAAAACACGGTTTGGGAAGGTGAAAACCCAACATCCCCAAGGGATATAACAAATGGTGCAGTATGCTCAATTTAAGGATGTTGACTGTACCCCATAAGGACAGGGGAAGTGCAGACCAATGGTCTAAGTCAGCCTTGACTATTTCAAGAAGCTTGGATAGATTTTTCTTAACCATGGTCGTCACTGAACAGGAGATCTTGATTCCCAAAGAGGCTAGCACTCTGGGTTCACAGGAGAGACCGAACCTCAGGATATCCCGTTTATTAACCAGACTATTAAGGGGAAAAAAAACTTTCAATTTAGAGATATTCAACTTATAGAAAGATACTCTAGAGACAGTAGAGATCTCCTGAAGTAAAGCCTAAGATGGAATCCAGATGATCCTCCATGTGTAAATGCAAGTCATCAGCATATGCAGACAAGGTATAGCATTTACCTGCCACAGGAATGCCTTTAAGGGCCCCCGAGCTGCAAAGGCACCAGATAAGAGGTGTTAGCGTGGCTCAGTTGGTAGCACATCCGCCTCTGGACCAGCAGGTTGTGGGTTCTCGTCCCACACCGGGATTGGACTTGCACCTAAAAATCGCTGGCATCCGAGTGCAGTATTGGGGGGTGCTGTACTGCTGGGGTGTGCTGTTCTTCGGATGAGACGTTAAACCGAGGTCCCTTCTGCTCATCCTGGTGTTGTTCTGGTGGGTGTCCAGGTGGAAGTAAAGAACCCAGGGCACTCTTTGCAAAGAGTAGGAACATTCCGGTGTCCTGGCAAACATTCCCCTTCCCATAAACCGGTTCATGCAATTATCCAGGCTGTGTGTGTGGGTGATGATGTGCGATATGGCCACCACCACACATTCAGTCACTTCACTACCAGTCTAGCATTGCTTGTAAAGCACTTTGGATGTATGAAAAGCGCTATATAAATGCAGATTCTTCTTCTTCTTCTTCATAAGTGGCTCCAAATAAAAGTTAAACAATAGGGGTGATAGGGGACACCCTTGTCGAGTACCATGCTGCAGAAGAAATAAAGATGACAGGTGACCATTGCACCAGATGCAAGCCAAGGGGGCCATCTATAAAAGTTGTACCAATTTAATGAAATTGGAAAGGATGCCAAATCTATGTAAGGTGGCAAACAAATAATTCCAAGTAACCCAGTCAAAAGATTTTTCTGCATCCAGGGAGATTAATAATTATTATGTTGGCAATAGATTTTAAGAAAAAGAAAATGGCCAGCAACCACAAAAAAGTGAGAGTGAGTTGTGCTGCTGCAATGCTGATGAGACTGACAGAATGTGAGACAAATGCATACTGTGGCTGCCTATGAAGGACACTGGAGCATACCTGGGGAAACACCTTCCTCCCCTCTTCCATCCCACCAAACCCTGCTCCCTAGGTTATACTCCCCATGGCAGTACTGATAAAGGAGTGATGATGATGGCAAGAGGGCTTCACAAAATGAAAATTGTCAGCAATCAGAAAAATGAGAGTGAGCTGCTGTGCTTCTGCAGTGCTGAGACTGACAGAATGTGAGACAGTTCAGGCAAATGCATATTGTGGCTGGCTACAGTAGACAATAACACCCTATATGAGCATCTATTATTGAGCTACTCAATATGAGTGAGTCAGTAATAACGCTTGGAAGTAGAATGAGTGGTGAAAGAAGTCGCTATATCCTGTAGAGAGAGTGTAGCAGGGAGTTACACTCACTAGTGCAGGATATAGCATGATAGTTGGGCTAGCAATGCCGAGCTGGCCGTGTAGTGTGGTGGAACATGCTGCCACCCCTGAAGCAAGCAACCTGGGTTTGGATCTAGTGGCTGGAAAGAAAATATTTTTGGTTTTTAAATCTTTATGCCCCCCCCCACAGAGGGGGATGCTTCACTAAGTTTTGTAATAGCAGAAAAGGTGTAGCCCATAATAGCTCCTTTAGGACAATGTTTAATCATGTTTCCATGTATAGAAATATACTTATCAAGGTTATTCTTACAATTTTCTTTCCTAATACAAGACATTACTTCAAGAGGAAGTCTGTTCCAGAGGGTGGCAGTTCACAGTGTATACAAATATTTTCTATTATTGGTTTTAAACCTTTCTAGTTTAATCTGTAATGGTGACCCCTGGTATTAAGTTGGATATTTTATATTAAATATTTAGATCTACCATCTGTAGGGGATTGTTTATAATATCAAAACAAAGCAGGATATCTCCTCTCTGCCTTCTGACTTCCAGGCTATGACGTCCCAATTTGTCCAACCTCTCTTTGTAAGAATAATGTTTTAATGAAACTATTGATTTTGTATATCTTTGCTGTACCTTTTCCAGTTTATTTATTTCTGTCTTATGGTAAGGTGACCATATTTGATTACCGTAGTCCAAAAAAGGCCTCACATATGAGCGATATAATGGCAATAATACCTCCACTTCTCTATTCTTGATATGTCATTTCATTGCAATTATTAATCTGTTAGCTTTGGCAATAGCTGAGCTGCATTGTTCTTTAAAATGTAGTTTAATATCTATTATTATTCCCAGGTCCTTTTCAATGGCTTTATTTAGTAGGGGATCACCATTTAAGTTGTAAACAAGGTTTGGATTATGTCAACCAATATGTATTACACAACACTTATCAGTGTTGAGTAGCATCCCACATTTTCTTATCCATATGGTTAGAAAATCAATGTCATTCTGTATGGTCTCAATTTTATCAGTACTGCTGCAAGGACCACACATTTTAATGCCATCTGCATATTTTATAATAATGTTATTTATGTTATTATCCACATCTGCCATGAATATTTGGAAAATGAATGTGAGATGTAGGGGGCTACAAATACATAGCTTTTCTTTTTTGCAGATGCAGTAAGTGAGCATCACTATTTGCGATGGTCGCTCTACTGTCCACTGCCCTTTATCTGTTGGGCAGTTCTTGTCTTGCTCTTTGTGGTTGGTGCTCATTAGGAGTCGCTGTTATCACATAAAACCACAGTGGACACCTGAGCATAACCAAGGGCAACACCTTCCTTCTCCTCCTCCTCTCTTCTGTCCCACTTGACCCTGTTCCCCTAGGTCATACTCCCCAGGGTGGTGTTGATGATGGAGTGATGATGATGATGATTGCTAAAGGGCTTGAGAAAATGAAAATAGACAGCAATCAGAACATATTCTGGCAAGAGCCAGTAGGGCTGCAGGTGAGGAATTTGGTGTAAAAATATGGAAAAGTGTGTTTTAATATATTTATACCAAATTTGCAACATGACTTTTTTAAGACACTGCCTCACAAATAAGGGCAGAGGCAATATTCAACTCCAAGTGTAAAGGTGATTTTTGCAGGGACTGTAAAATCAACTTTCAGGACACAAAAACACATTTGGAGCAGGAGTTGAAAAATGACAGCTGTCACATTCATGAGGTGCTATAAAGAAATGGCTGTGTTGTAATTTTGGGGTAAAAATATTGAAAATTATCAAAGTTATGAGGTTGCATTTGCAAAATTCATCGTAGACTCATAGCTGTAGTGTTTTTTTAAATATTTTTACACCAAATATTCAAAATAGTCTTCTTATGACCCAATCTCATGAATAAAGGCAGAGAAAATGTTCAGCTCCAGGCTGAAAGGTGATTTTGTGCAGGGACTGCAAAATCACTTTTTGGACTGTAAAAGAAAACATTGTAACCAGGATTTGAAAAATGATAGCTGTCACACTAATGAGGTGCTGTAAAGATATGGCTATGCTGTGAATTTGGGGTAAAAATATTGAACATCACCAAAGTTACAAGCCTACATTTGCAAAATTCAATGTAGGCTGATAATGTTGCTTTTTTTTTTTAAATATTTGTACCCCAAATATTCATCATAGCCTTCTTATGACCTCATCTCATGAACAAGGAGAGAGAAAATGTTCAACTCCTGCTGGAAAGGTGATTTTGTGCAGGGGCCACAAAATCACCTTTCAGGACAGATCTGCCTAATAATAGTGCCATTGTTCATGTGGTGGGGTCCCAAAGAAGGCATTCTTAAAATTTGGGGCCAAAATATGCAAAAATGGCCAAGTTATGGCACTCAGTTTGCGATCCAGCTTTGAAGAGTGAAGACGTGTCTACTGTCCACAGAACATTATGGCACTGGACCTCCCAGTGGTTATTAAGGGCATGAGGTGGTGGAGTGATGGGTGCTGAGTGGGAGGCTTGGGTGGGAGTCAATAACGGCCGCAAAAGACATCAATGAATGGTTTTCATTTTTTCAGGTAGAAGAGGGAAAAAAAAGAGGATTCCCATTAATGACACTGGGTGATTCAGCACCCCTAGTGTCAGTGTTATGTTTCTGGGGTGCTGTTAGGGAGGGTTGGGTGGGGAGAAAATAAAAAAAATGATGGTGGTACAGATCACAACATGGGGATTTGGCACTCAAAGTGTCACTCTCACGGCTGCAAAGACATCGATGGACAGTTTCTTTCTTTCAGGTTGAAGAAGAAAAACTAATGAGGATTCTCATTTGTGGCACTGGGAGATTGGGCACCTCCAGTGTCAGTGTTATGTTTCTGGGGGGGTGGGGAGTGGGGTGGTGGGTGCTGAGATGGAAGGTTGTTTGAGGGTAGAAAATTAAAAATTAAAAAAAAAGTACCAAGGTACAGGATCATTTCACTAGGGTGTTGGGAGAGGGGTGTGGAGTGGTGGGTCCCGAGAGAGAGGGTTGGGTGGGGGATAGCTTTAATTGGAAAGAAAAAAACAAACAAATGGAGGTCACAGCAGAACATGGCACAGTTTGCCATGTCTCAGCTGGCCGACAAGCTCTATTGTGCACGCTCGAGTACGCTCATGCGCAGTAGAGTGCAGGGGCCATATTGGATAAGGCAGAGTGTGCCCTGTTCTTTCATGACCAGTATTTTTTTTTCCTTTACAACTAAATTCACCCTTTGTGGGGCTCAGCAGCAATAGTAGCCCTTGAATCACCAAAACCATTTCTTTTGGAGAACACAGGAGAAGTCTGCTGGCTCACAGTAGTGCCAGGAGTAAATTTGATGAACTGCTTTGTTGTGCTTCCTGCTCAACTGTGCTGTCAGTGACAGGGTGGGCAAAGATATTGAGAGGCAGTATTTATTCAGTGGCTATTGGTGCTGCTGAGCCCTACAAGGCATGAAGGGTAAGCTAAGGAGATTCCTAGTGATGAGAGGTGGTTGCAGAATCACAGAAAAGCAAGAGGATAGGATGGGACATGCGACACCAGGGAGGGAATAGGTACGAGTGCTTTTCTATACAAATGAACTGTTCACATAATTACCATTTTTTTTTACGATATATATATATGGCAATCAGCTGAGAATTGGGTGGGGGGGAGCTGTGAGAGTAGCCAAATGAAAAGGCACTTTAAGTACAGTGGCCTTTTGATATGCGAGGAGTAAAAAAACAACCCAGGCTTCACTCAAACTGTCTGTGTCTGGAACTTACACCAACCAAAAGATCCAGCACTGAAACTCTTGAGAAAGCGTCAGCAACACTGATCGAGTCACCAGTCACTAGTTCTTGCACTCTCAGTTATTGCCTTGGTGAAACATCTGTTTAAGTGTGCTTTTTATCTTTTTAAGAAATAAAATGCTATGTAATCTATTAAACCCCTTGCTCAGAGCCAGTTCTTTTGGTTGGTGTCCTGTTAAGAATTGTCAGTATAGCAGCTATCTTTGGTGTTGAAGCAGTTGAGTACAGTGTGCAGTCAATGCTGCAAGTAAATGGAATGTTGTTTAGGGAGTCCGATATCACGGGTATTTTAAAGCTTAACACACACTGACCCCCGATACAAAAACACAGTGTGGCAAGCTGACAGTTCTCAACATAATGAGCATGTACATAAATGTGAACTCCAAACATTTAAAATACAAAACACACACACACACACAAAGGCCATTGTTTGTTGTTTATAGCTTATTTAACCGCTAATTACAGCAGCACAATGTTTTACACCTCCTTTAAGTCTGGTGTGAAAAACCTGCCTGACTGGTGCAAAGGTCATGATTTGACTCATGTAAGGCATCCTAGAAATTTATGATGTTTTGGTTATAAAGCCTGCAGTAGTTATACTGTATGGTTTTATGTGATAAGGGCACCGCTGTTTATACGAGTCGCCCATGGGCGAACGCAGAAAGCAGAACACAGAAAGGGCAATGGGGGAACTTGGGCAAGCAGTGAAGAGAGTGCAGGCAGGAGGCAGAGGCTGCAAGGATGCATCGCACCGAGCATCTATGATATGAGACGACATGCAATGGGAGAACCCACTGGGATGATGGAAAGAGAGCCTGTGTACCTGTGCGCCGAGACAAGAGCGCCCTGTGGCGGGTGATGGGATAGTGCAAGCAGCACATGGCACCATGCAGTGGGTAACTGGAGGATGGTGAGGGGTAGTATATGCTGCACATACAGATCACCTCTGTTTCTGTATCTCTGTGGGGGGGTGCTGACATGGACAGCATGGGCGGAGGTATGGGACACCGGGGCAGATGCCAACGGCATGGAACCTCCCATGCACGAAGCAGGCATGCCATGTCAGGGCTGTGTCCCGCAGCACATGGTGGGGGAGGAATTGGCACACAATGGATGGCCATGTGGACACAGGCAGCATGCATAGTGCTCCTTCCCACCCTGCCCACTATTGGTATATACTGTCTGGAATCTCCCCTTCTCCCCATATTGCAGCAGCTGTCACTGCTGCATCCCGGTGGTCTTGCCAACAACACCTCCCCAATTGCTGCTCTTGGACACTGGTGCCACTGCAGGTGTGACTGTTGGACTGGAGGGACATGTGGCTTATGTGAGGGGGACCTCTGCAGCAAAGCAGCATGGGTGTGGAACATCGCCTGGTCATGGAGGGGGCTCCCATAGGCCTGCTGATGGGGGGGCCTCTGCTGTGGTGGTCTGCTGGGCTGGGGGTCAGTGGTCTTTGTCATTGTGTTGTGTGTGGCCCTATGTCAGGTACTGTTTGCCATGCCCCTCGCTGCCAGCTGCACAAGCCTTTCCATGAGTCTGTTAGCAGGGTTTTGCCTTTCCTGCTGTCCACACCCAGGTCTTGCTTCCATGCCACAGGGGCTTTGTGCACTCAAGGGATGGACTGTAGCCACTCCGGGTCTCATCCTTACAGAGCTGCAGCTACAGTCACTGCTTAACTACAGTTCTGCTACATTGGGAGGTCGCCTTTTAGGTAGGTGCTCTTTCAGTAGCGCCCACCCCTACCACGCCATAGATTTAGCGCTCTTCATGGCTGCTACCTACTGTATTAGTCGGTGCTGTTGCTGTCCTCAGCAGCCCCAATGTTCTTGTTTTATGCTGGCCGTGAACATTTTCAAGGCATGATATTTGCCCTGCTGTTTTCTGTAGTTTAAAGTGCATC
This sequence comes from Neoceratodus forsteri, assembly GCA_016271365.2. NCBI lineage: Eukaryota > Metazoa > Chordata > Ceratodontiformes > Ceratodontidae > Neoceratodus > Neoceratodus forsteri. The sequence continues at coordinate 226,495,302 of CM028132.1, read as the reverse complement.
TGACTTAGAAGAAAATGCTTTTAAAGAATATAGGGACTTCACAAGACATGTAACAGAACTGAATGAGAGTATAATTTCTTCTGACTTGTACATGTAGGCATACTGAACTCCCATGAAGCCTTGCGTTAGTGGGGTCATGGTCCTTGGAAGGGAAATGAATAGCTAGGGCAAAACAGAGTGAAGCAACTTCATTTATATTTAACTTAGGATGAAATTAAGTGGATGCAAGAGACAGAATAATTGTTCATGTCTATAAACTACACAGGTATACAGAAAATAGGTTGAGGGAACTTTCCCTTTAACGTGAAGTGGATGACATGGGAAAGGCGAACCACGTTTGTTGCCATTGACAGTGCAGGAGAGCTACTAGTTGATACCTGCTGTGATGGCACTGGTGATGGCTGTTGTTGCTGAATGCCATCAGTTTAGTTTTCGACCTCCTGAATCTCTTCAATGAGTTCTGTTTTGATATCAGTTTTTAGCAAGCTGTTTCGCACCAAAAAGATGTCCTTGAAACAAGGATGTAGTATAATAACAAAGGAAAACTTCTTGTCTGTAAGAACAGAATCAAGTCTCCTATGCAGATCTGTATTTACAATGGTAGCTATTTCAGTAATCTCTTGAGATTGTAACTCATTTCTATTATTGTCCATGGCATCAGCTGCACCATTGGTATGACCTGACTAATGGATGCACTGCTACGGCTAAGTACCTCTGTTGCGTTTTGAAATGGTGCCAAGGTCTTCTAACAACTTTGCTTGAGTTATCAGGCCCCTGCTGTCATGGGTGAAGGCCATGTTATGTTCTCCAGAAGTTTAAAACAGCTCCACTGCTCCAAGTGTGTCACATAACAAATCTAGTGTTGTGCAAAATTGTGAAACTTCATTACACAAAATATTTCAAGAAATTTACACATTTCTCGAAATATTTCAAGTGTGCGAAATGTGAAATTTGGCCTGACAATTGCAAAATTTTGACCCGAAATGGCAAACTTTCACTGCAAAATGCAAACCTTCACAATCTGTGTGTGAAATTCTGCAATTTTCAAGTGAAATTTCAAAATTCTGGGGCATAATTTCACAATTTATGGGTGATATTTCACATTTCACTCCCGAAATATTTTGCGAAATGTGTGAATTCCACAAAATATTTTGCGTGGTGAAATTGCCGATTTCATGGCAATTTCATTGACAAAATTTTATTTTTCAACATCTCTAAGCAAATCCTAAGGCAAGTAAGGCAAATATCCACACCACTCCATCTGCTTTAAAAATAGCTTTTATTTAAACCATTTAAAAAGACCGCCATTTAGTTAAATTACATCAGGTTGTCACAGAAACCAAAACCCTAACTGGTTTCGCAACTATTTTGGATCCTCTGATTATGCACTAGTTGTGAAACCGGTTGGGTTTTGGTTTCTGTGATGACCATATGTGATTTAAGTACAGTATGTAACAGCATGTTTTAAAAGGTTTGTATAAAAGCTATGTTTAATGCAGTTGGAGTGGTGTGGATATTTGCCTTCCTTGCCGTATTCTGTACTGTTAACTTCTGCTGCAGTAAGTGTCCCAACATATAATAGCTGGAATTCCACCAAGTAACTATATCTTGGACAGATTATTTGATGATACATTGTACTAACTTTGGTACTGCCAAAGAATGGCTGTGGCCTTTAAGGAGCTGTAAAAGTGCTCACATATTTTAAGTGCAGTTTGAACCAGGTTGCATACATTACCTTGGTTTTGCAAGGCATGATGCATAAGTAAATTTAGAGTGTGCACAAGGCAAAACACATTAACTCTGTGCTCAGTACCAGTCACAGAGAGCTTTGATAACATCTGCACCATTATCCGTCACAGTCATATCAATGATGAAGCTCCTGGACACAATCTAGTCTTGCAGAAGTTTCTCTAGAACAAGCCTTATGTTTACTGTTTTATGGGTGCTGTCCACTGGAGACACACTAAGTAGTACCTTATCCCTGTATTCATCAAGAAGCACAGATGCTGCAGTAGATTGACTGGCTTTTTTGATTTGTCCTGGTCATGATGCTGCAGACTCTTTAAAAGTGACCCAGTGAGCAGTGAGAGATAAGTAAGCATGTGGTTGAAGGCTTGTGCAAATGTCTGTTATGAAATGAACAAATTCCCCTTTTGCCTCTGTCAATTGACTGGTAATTACATTTCTCACTGCATCATATATGGCTGGAATGATGCAACTGGAAAAAGTATGTAATGGAGGTATTTGATACCTAGGCTGTAATTCCTGTAACAGTTACCAAAAGCCAATGTGTTATACTTGTGAATATGGTTCTAAATCAAGTGTTATTATCTCACCAATTAGGCGGTCGGTTTTGATGACCTGGTTGAACTTCATTTTTTGCAGCAAATGCTGCCATTAAAGCAGCAGTGCAATGAAAATGGCCTAAAATTTGACCCCACCATTTGTTCTTCCTAATTGATGCCAGATGTCTTCCAATTTATTTTGGTGGTGACATTTTCAGTTTCCATTACCATTTAAGAACGTTATGAAAGTTTTAAAATAATTATTTCTCAAGAAAAAAAGATGGCCGCTTCATTTTCGCACTGAAATAATATAGAGGACCTGATGAGGTTAAGAATTCAGACAAAAAATGCAAATGTAGCATATACAGCATAGGAAGCATCCATAAAACCAAGATCAACAGTTCTGCCAATATTTTTCATAACCATTGCAGAAAATTGGCTTTTTAGAAAAACTTTTTTCATTGCACTGCTGCTTCAAAGTTATCCTTTTCTTGTTAGTGGCTGCCTCAAAGCCATGTGGGAGTACTGCACAAGTGCTGTTGCCAGCATTATACAAAATGCATTAAGTGAGCATCATCAAATTCACCCTCATCATCCAAGTCTCCACTTCATCATCATTTTCAAGATTCATTTTTTTTACAACAGTGTTGGATGCTGCCACTGAAGTCGTCTGATGAGTGTAGTTGTACTCAGGTTATGTGCTGACTTTGCCCTGCTAAATCTACTTTTGTAGTGAATGCATACTGCTTTAAAGAAATCAGTTGGGCATAGGGAGAAATGATTCCACACTACAGAACTTTTCCTGTCCTGTTTTCCAGGTAGTGAATTAGATTCTGGCTGACACTATACTTGTGAAGTGTTAGACAATGCTGGACAATATATTTGAATACTGTAAGCTGTGGCATATGCATGAGCCATGGAAGAGGATGTATGCTTGGGCAGCACGCTCTGTGCCATCTTGCAATAGTAATCCATTCAAAATGTGATAATACCTCTACTTTCCCAGTGGTAATGGTTTGCTTCCATAGTGAAAACTTGGCTCTTTGATCTATCCTTTTCTTTCTTTGGGGTATCCTTCTAGGTGTGAGGAATCTCCCTGGCAGAAGCAACATTCAGTGACGGGAAGATGGATAAGGGGTTGTTGACCCAGGCCAAGACTTCTAATGTGAACACACTAGAAATTAAATCCATTCTGCATCAGGTGTTGCAAGAGATCTCCTCCTTCAAAACCGCGGTGACCATGCTGGAAGAAAAAGTCCGCAAGTTACAAAATAAAGTAAGGGATACAGAAACATTTCTAACTTACACTGACAACAAAGATACTAGACATGAGGTGCACATTCAGGAGATGGAGCACCTCATGGCCCAGCTTTGGGAGACAGTCAAAGATGTGGAGAATACAAGCCTCAGTAATAATCTGCACTTCGTTGGTTTCCCTGAGGGTGGAGAAAACAAGGACACTCTCTGTTTTCTGCAGTGCAAAATTCCAGCCCCCTTAAAGCACTGCTGGTAGCTAGTATTTGCAATTGAGTGGGCACGTTGAGTCCTTGTCACCCCTCCTAACCTGGAGAGCAGCCAATCCTGATAACTGCCAAATTCCTCCGATACCCAGACAAGAAGGAGATCCTCTCTCTTGCCAGGAAAAGGGGATCCCTCTGATGGCAGGGTCACACAATTAACATCTTTGGTGACTTCTCCATGGAATTGGTGAAGAGGCATAAAGGCTATGCTGGAGTTAAGAAAACCCTGCAGGAGCTTGCAGTTCAATAAAAATAACAATACCCAGTCAAGTTCCTCATTAGTCGCAATGGAGTCTCTCCCACCTTTCATTCTCTGGAGGAGGCTATTCATTATATCTTTAAGACTTGGCTGGACAAAGTCAAAGTCCTCTGTAGACCTGTGATTTCCAATGGCCTGGTTCCTAATTCTAGTGCATGCCAGGATGGAATCTTCATCACTCCTCTCAAGCCCAGTCAGAAGTGGGCAGCAACCAAATAGATTGGCACTTTTCAAAAAGTAAATGGAGCACCTGATGCAGCCAGGACCAGCAGCAGCCTATGAAATCTAGAGTGAACTCCAGCCTTCGTGAAGGAAGCAGAGACCCTAACCTGCTTGGGGGTCAGCATGGACTCGGCAGGGAAGCCAATGCCAAAAAAAAGCAGGCACTGAAGTTGCAACTCCCTACTAGATTCTGTTCCCTGACACGCTGCTGAAAACCATGACATTATGATCTGAGGACCCTCCATGTTCCTCCTGGTTCAATCAAGCAGATGATTCAGAGCTAGATGACAACCACAGGTCCACCCCTCCCAAAGTCTGCAGGTGTAAAGATTACTGAGGGACATGCCCCAAAACAAAATTGGTTTGGGCAGTTGGGACTCCTTTCACTGATATGAGAGCTCTTTGCTAATATTTACTGTTCTGTACCTCCTGTTAAGCCTTGCTCCCTTGCTTTTCCTTCAATCTATCGACATGCAGGTGAAGAAACCCAAAGGTCTCCCCTCTCTGCTGGGCCCCACTCTTGATATATGGCCTCACTCTGACCACTTGACTGCTGCGGGCCTTTTTGTCTTTCTTCTGTTGACTATCATGAACTCCACAGATTACTTTTATGGTGCTTTTCCCTTTAATACCCTGCAGCTATGCCCCTGACAGGCAGATCATTGGTGAGTCCCAACTTTTGCCAGTGGGTCACAGCCAGGCCTGCAGCCTCGGGTGGCTTCTCATCTGCTGCTGTTGTCAAGTATGTCCCATCTCCTCATATGGCCCTGTCAGGTATGCCTGCCAGCCGAGCATTAACTAGATCTCTGGCAACAGTACTGGTGTCGCATTCTTCCATTAACTTCCCCCTTTCCTTATCTGCTCCATCAGCAATTCTAGCTGTTCACAGAGCAGATCACCTCCATGGCCAACAGCTCAGTAACACACTGACTGATTTCCTTTTTTGGGAATGATCTGCCCCAGAGTACCTGAAACACATGTCTCCACCCTCCCTTCCTTATACCTATTAATTTGCTTTCCTTCTCCCCCCCCTTTCTGGGGTTCTTCCTTACACTGTGATAGGGTGACTTGGTATGGTAAGCTTCTACCCCCCAACCTCTCCTTCCATTCCTGCCATATGATTCCCAATTTATAGCCATCTTTTGGCCCTTACTGGGAGGTACATTTTCTGGAAAGTTTCATGTCTGTTCCTTTGTTCCCCCACAGTGTTCACTTTGGATAGCATTCTCCTCTCTACCTTATCCTAACCTTCACCTTCCTCCCCCTGCTGTCTGTGGGAAAGGTTGATTGCATCCTTAATGTTGAAGGGCATTTAAGCCCCCTCATTCCCCCTTTTTTGTTTTACCTACTCTGCTTGGTTCACATGGTTGCTGGGTGGCACTATTACCACATCTCAGCTGTGCATTTTATGCCATATTTTAGTTTTTGTTAACTGGGTAGGTGCACTAGCCATGAAATGACTATTTTCAGGCACAATCCGATATTATGGGTGTGTGTCTTAAATATGCTGAGCAGCTGCTTTGGGGGTCTCCACCCCTACACTGGAGAAGTCCAGATATTCATAGAATGTGTTTGGGGGATTTCTGGCTCTTAGCCATCAGGGATCCCCTTATCCATTATCATTTGTTGTTGTTGTCTCCTGTTGCTTATTGTTTACCATGCATCTAGTTATTTACTATTGTAGTTGTCATTCTGCACCTTATTGCACACTGTTCCTTTTTATGACCTGGGTTTTGGAGCTGCCGCAGGCAAAGACACGCTAAACAGAGAACTCAGCAGTGTTCACTGCTTGGTGTCCCTCATTGTAGATATAGCAGCAGGGTATGCCCCCATTATGGGTGCTTGTGTATTGTCAATGTACAGTCAGCATATGGCTGCATGCCCCTCTGCTCTTAACAGTCTTGTGCAATGGCCTTTAGTCCAATCAAATGGGTTGCTTGGAATACTAAGGGTTTCCATACCCCTATAAAATGTAGAAAAGTTTTGGACCATCTACAGATGGAAGGGGCTTGATAATTTTCCTCCAGGAGACCCATCTTACTCCCCCTGAAACAGATAAACATAAAACTCAGATGAGTCACACAGGCATTTGTTAGTATCAATACCTAAAAGAGCAGAGGGAATGCTATTCTAATACATGTGTGCTCCCTTTGTATCAAATCAACACTTGTAGACCCCAAAGGGCAGTGCATCCTTGTCCAAAGTACCTTGGGCTCACAAGCTAATAACTTGTGCAATACCTATGCTCCCGACCTCAGACTCCAGATTCTTTAATACTTTAGTATAGATTCTTACAGTGCATACCACTGGTGCCTTGGTCCCTAGTGGTGATGCCAATATGGTCCCACATGATTTCTTGGACAGAAGTATCCCCCCAATGGCCCCCAGACTCCTGCCTTGAGGGCTGTAGTTGAGATGGTCTCGAATTGGGCCTCACAGACATCTGGTGAGTACTACACTCTATGGGAAGGGATTATTCCTTCTTTTCCCATCCCCTCTGCTTGTTCTCCTGAATAGACATGTGATTGGTCCCCAGTCAATGGGTCCCCAACATATTTTAAGTTTACATTGGGACAATTATCATTTCAGATCATGCACCAGTGTCTTTTACATGGTTACCCTCTGGTGCACACCTACAAGTGCCCAGACAGTGGCGCTTCAATACCACTCTCATATGGGATCCACATTTCTGTGAGTCCCTGGCAGCAGATATCAGAAGCTTTCTCAAAATTAGTAAGCTGGGCGACACTTCTGCGGCAATCCATTGGGATGTTCTTAACACTTTCATTCATGGTAGCTGCATTATTTATGCCTCTTATATTAAGAAAGCTAAGGACAAATGTCTAGACAAGCAGCTTCAGAAGGTTAAAGAGGGACTGGGGCCAAACATTTTGGCATCAATAAATTCAGAATTTGGATCAGCATAACATCAATCAGTCTCATGCCCAAATTCAAATCTGTAAGTTACTTCATTTAAAAGTTACAAGACATTTTGTAACCCTTAATTCACTGACTGTTCAAAAAAGCCAGTTTCAGAGAAGACCTACTGATGATGCCATCTCCTGAACTCACAACCTAGTCCTCCCTGCAAGCTACCTTATATCACTTTTTTCAGGATCTGTATGACTGCCCGACATGACTCTGCCCGTCAGTTTTTTCCCTGACAACTATTTCCCATCAAGATCAATTGACCAACATTATTCTGCCCATCAGTTTTTTCCTGACAACAATTTTCCATCAAGGTCGATTGACCGATATTACTCTGCCAGCTACTAATACACAGAGACTGCAGTAACTAAAATAGATTTCTGTGCCAGAAGCCACCAGAGGAAGGAGCAGCTAGTAACACACAGGGACTGCAGTAACTAAAAAATTAATTCAGAAGGTGAGCGATGCATGTTAAAAGGATCTACAATTGGTCATCAACAAATATTTTGTCAAACGACCATACAACTAAACCATCATGTCGACCGCATTTGCAGTCAGCATACAGTTTCTATCCTACCGACATGTTTTCCTCAGGGGCTTCACCCCCTGAATCCCCCACATGGGGGTCTGTGTCCCCCACAACCCCCCACAAAACATAATCAACTCTGAGTCAGAGCTGGTTAGGGGAGAGGGTGCAAGACCCGATGGATACAGTGCTGGGGTCCAGCACCGACACTACAGTGACCTGGCACTGTAGTCGCTGTAGTGTCGGTCGCTGTGAAAATGTTGCTGTGGGAGGGGTATACCATGTTAAAAAGGGGGAATTGCATGGCCAGCCTGGGTAATGTGTGGATATTAATAAACATAAATAGTGCTCTTATCATCTCCACCATGTCCTCCATTTCCACCATGTCATGAGTTATAAAGCGAGCGGTCACCAGTGAGCAGATGAGCTGTCAGTAAATTTTGTGCTGTAAGGCATGGCGGGTTACAAAGTGAGCATTCACCAGCAGCCAAAAATAGAAATGAAGGCTAAGACAAAAACTTTCACAATGGCAGAACAGTTGGATGGTAATGCAGGTAATTTCAGCAGCTGTCACTGGTGGAGGGGGGCATACTAAGCAACTTTTATTTTGATCTACTTAATCTGCCCTATAGATTTTGTAGGGTAGAAATAAAACTATGGGAAACCCTGTCCTGAAAACTTTTGAAGGTGTCAAATGACTGCTTATTCCCCTGCATACCAAATTGCTGTTCCTTAGTTGGGGTGTAAACACAGAGGTCGGGAATGTAACCATTGGTAAATTGTAACAAGCAGGATAACACTAGTTAGGAACTGGGAGTCAGGAAGAAGTGCATCCATAAAACGCATGTTGGGCAATTGTACCAAGCCCCTTATTTCTCCTATGTTACTTAAAACTGCAGTTGCAGTAAACATCAGAAAAAGGAAAACTGACACTGGGTGAGTCAGCACATGCACCTCCATAATGTGTTGATGTAAGGTACATTACCTCAGAATATGATGGGGGTGAAAGATTTGGAATGCAGCGGCAAACATGGCTTTAGAAAGACAAAGTTGTGAGCAATTTTTAGAATACTATAGGCATGGGATTTTGAAATGTCACCAGGTTGAAATTGTGGAATGTAGCAATGACACAATCTCAGAAAGTATTTGGAACACCTGATTTTGGAATGCAGTGGTGATGCACAATTTTGGAATGCAGTAGTGACACACAATATCAGAATGCGGTGGTGATGTGCAATTTGAGAATGTGGTGGTGATGCACAATTTCAGAATGCAGCGGTGATGCACAGTTTTGGAATGTGGTGGTGATGCACAGGCTTGAAAAGTGATGGTGATTTACAGATTCCTAATGAGGAGGTGATGCACAATTTCAGAATATGGCAGAGGCACTCAGATTTGAAATGTGGTAGTGATGCAAAGGTTTGAAATGCAGCAGTGATGCACAATTTCAGAGTGTAGTGGTGATGTACAGTTTTGAAATGTGGCGGTGATGCATAGATTCAGAATGTGGCAGTGATGCACAGGTTTGGAATGTGGCAGTGATGCACAGGTTTGGAATGCAGTGGTGATGTGCAATTTCAGAATGTGGTGGTGATGCACAGATTCAGAATGTGGCAGTGACATACAAGTTCAGAATGCTGCGATGATGTACAAGTTTGGTATGTGGCATTGACGCACAGTTTCAAAATGTGGTGATGCACAGGTTTGGAAAGATTCAGTGATGCACAATTTCAAAATGCAGTGGTGACATGCAGTTTCAGAATGTGGTGGTGACATGCAATTTGGGAATGCGGCAATGGCGCACAATTTCAGAATGCAGCTGTAATGCACAATTTGGAATGTGGCGGTGACATGCAGTTTCGGAATGTAGCGGTGACACACAAGTTTGGAATGCGGCAGTGACACACAGGTTTGGAATGCAGCAGTGATGCACAATTTCAGAGTGTATTGGTGACACACAGGTTTGGAATGTGGCTGTGATGCACAAGTTCAGCATGCAGCAATGATGCACAGGTTTGGAATGTGGCAGTGATGCAAAGGTTTGGAATGTGATGGTTAAGCACAATTTCGGAATGTAATGATGACGTAGTTTTGGAATGTGGTGGTGATGCATAATTTCAGAATGTTGCAGTGATGCTCAATTTTGGAATGTGGAGGTGATGCTCAATTTCAGAATATGGTGATGACGCATAATTTCATAATGTGGCAGTGACACACAATTTGGGATTGTGGCAGTGACAATTTTAGAATGTGGCATTGAAACACAACTTGGAGATGTGCAATTTTGGAATCTGGCAGCAATGCACCATTTCTGAATGTGGCAGGGATGCGCAATTTGGGAATGGAGGGGGATGTGCAATTTTGGAATGTGATAGGGATGCATAATTTTAGAATGTGGCTGGGACTCAAAATGTTGGAATGTGGTGGGAATGTGATGGACAATTTTGAAATACAGTGGCTGCATACAATTCTGGAATATGGCAGGGTCAAGCAGTTTCAAAATAATATGATATGTCCTCTCACATTCCAACAGCATGCATCCCCACTATATTCCGAAATTGCCAGGCCCCACCAAACTCCTCGATGTGTGTCCCTGTCGCATTGCAAAACTGATTGTCCCACCACATTTTGAGATAGTATATCTTTGCCACATTCCAAGACTGCATGTCCCTCCCCCAAACATTTTAAAATTATGCACCACCTTGACATTCTACACCTTGGTTCAGTGCTGCATTCCAACACCACCTCTTGACATGGTCCAAAGTATGGTGACAGGGGTTAAAAGGGGTAAGGTAATCAAAAAATGGAGAGCAATGAGTAACAACTTCTGTAGTCTGTGTAACAAGCTCCCTGAACTAGTGGCCTTGGTGGAAGAGGGGTGCCTGGATATTGTGGCAGTCACAGAAACATGATACACAGAGAACCATGACTGGGATGTCAACATACACAGGGTACACAATCTACAGGAGGGACAGGGAGGGTAGAAGAGGAGGAGGAGGAGGAGGAGGAGGAGCTCTCTACATAAGGGAAGAGATCAAAACAATGGAACTAAAGGGTAAACAGGGAAGAGAGGAGGCACTGTGGGTCACCCTGTAGATGGTAAATGGCACCACAATCTGCAAAGGAGTTATATACAGACCCCCATCTCAGGGGGAGGAAATGGGCAAGAAAATGATAGAAAGCATCCTTCAGATGGCAGAAATAGGGGAGACACTGTTGATGGGGGACCTGAATATGCCAGATGTTAACTGGAGCACCTTTGCTGCAGCCACATCCAAGAGTAGGGTCATTCTTGATGCCCTACAGTGGGCATGCCTCAGGCAGCTAGTGTTGGAACCCACTCAGGAGAGAGCAATCTTAGACCTGGTACTCTCAAACAAGGACAGAGAGAGGAACCAAAGACCATACATTAACCTCTATATTATTCTTTATCTTTGTTGATTTGTAATGACTGTGTCTTTTTCCTTTACTATATTTATTTCATCCTGACGTGGAACCTTTGCAAATGAGCTTTCAGCTCAAAGGTTGTAATCCGAGACTTGAATAAATAAATAAATAAAAAAGTTCAAGCTGAGTGATCAGCTTGTCAAGAGTTTCTCTTATTGCAGATGAGAGGTGGGGGAGGTTCATTGGGCCAGTGGTTAGCTAGCTGGGAACAAGTAACAACCAAACAGTGTGGTTTACAATAAACACAGCTGTACAGTCAAGCCATACAAAAGTGAGGGTACTGGACTTTAGGAGGGCTGACTTTGGCAAAATGGGAGCATTCCTCAGAAAAGCACTAGCAAATGGGAAAGAAGGAGGGGTGGAGAAACAATGGGGAAACATCAAACCTGCCATCACAGATGCAACAAGTCTTTGTGTGAAACAAATAAATCAAAATGAAGGAAAAAAACTCTACTGTTCTCAAAAGAGGTGGCAAGGAAGGTTGGGGAGAAAAAGATAGCATTCAGGAAGGATAAGGAATCACAGAAAGAGCAAAACAGAGAAATGTACCGGTTAAAGCGGAAGGAATAGGGGAAGGCAGTCAGAATAGCAAAGGCCCAAACTGATGAAAAGATAGCCAGCTCAGTTAAGAAGGGGGATAAATAGAGGATAATGTATGTTCCTCTATCGTTAACCGGTCAGTTAACAGTCGAGAGGTTTACATCACCATGGCAACCTCGAGACGGTTAAAATTGACCGGTTGCAGATAGAGGGACCATACATTATTTTTTATAGTGTATGGTCCCACTTAAAAAGTAAAATGGCTTACGTTTTTTAAAAAGTCACCGCCTCGGCCCTTCAGTCCTTCCCCATCGGTTTCCCTTCAGTCGGTTCCCCGTCGAAAAAAAGCACGCACATGCGCAGACCACTCGCTGTTGTTAACCTATCGATGTGACATAGGATTGATAGGTTAACAACATATCTACGTCACATTGATAGGTTAACAACCTTAGGAAATGATGATTTCCTAAGGTTAAAAGCATTCTACCATACATTATAACCTTTTATACGTACATTAGGGAGTGAAGAAGGACCATGGGATGGATAGTGAGGCTTAATTAAGGGGAGGGTGGATGGGCAGAGGGTAAAAGTGAAAAAGCAGGGATACTGAATGAATACTTCTGCTCAGTATTCACAAAAGAAGAGATGGGGAGGTACCTAATCTAATCAATAGAAACACTCTGGATGGGGGAGGGGGTTGATACCAGTCCATTCACAGAAGAAAGGGTTCTGAAAGAACTCATAAAACTGAAGGTTGGCAAAGCAATGGAACATGATGGGATTCACCCCAGAATTCTAAAAGAACTAAGGGTAGAACTAGGACACCACTGTTTACCTTTTTTAACAATGGGAGGATGGTGTGGTACCTGAGGACTGGGGGAGGGCAGAAGTCATTCCTCTTCACAAAAGTGGGAGCAAAGCAAAGGCAGAAAACTACAGACCTGTTAGCTTGACCTCAATAGTAGGGAAAATGATGGAATCACTTCTGAAAGAAAATTGTTGAGTACCTAGAGGACAGCGAGGCACAGGACACAAGGCAACATGGATTCACAGCAGGAAGATCATGTCAGATGAATCTAATAGAGTTCTTTGAGTGGGAGATCAAAGTAGTAGAACAGGGAGGGGCTGTGGACATGGTCTACCTAGACTTCAGCAAGGCATTTGACACAGTCCCACACAAAAAGATTAATAAACCAGTTAGCCAGCCTGGGAGTGGGTCCCATGGTGGTAGCCTGGGTAAAAATTTGGCTGGACAACAGGACACAGAGGGTAATAGTCAATGGAGTCAACTCTGAAGAAAGGGGGGTTACTAGTGGGGTACCACAGGGTTCAGTACTGGGTCTGATCCTTTTTAATGTCTTTATAAGTGACATTGCAGAGGGACTGGAAGGAAAAGCATGCCACTTCGCAGATGGCACAAAGATCTGCAACTGGGTTGATACATGGGGGGTGGATGGAAAGGATAAGGAGGGTTTTGGTAAGTTTGGTGGAATGGTCAAAAGTATGGCAGCTTAGATTCAATGCAAAAAAAGTGCAAAGTAATGCACCTGGGAAACAAAAACCCAGGGAAGAGTACACAATGAGGGGAGGAACTAACAACAACAAAAATGGAAAGGGACCTGGTGATATTCATATCAGATGACCTAAAGGTAAGCAAGCAATGTAAGAAGGCATTAAGGAGGGCTGGGGGGATACAGGAATGTATAGGGTGAGGCATCACCAGTAGAAAACAGGAAGTTGTTATCCCTCTCTACAGACAGTTGGTGAGACCCCATCTTTGAGTACTGCATGCAGTTCTGGAGACCCCATCTCCACAAGGGCATAGACAGGATGGAGGCTGTCCAGAGGAGGGCAACTAAAATGGTGCAGGGTCTGCATCAGAAGCCATATAAAGAGAGACTAAAGGAGCTTAATATGTATACCCTCGAGGAAAGAAGGGAGAGGGGGGACATGATAGAAACTTTCAAATACCTCAAGGGAATCAACAAAGTCCAAGAGGGTATCATTTTTCAGAAAAACAGATATGCAAGAACAAGGAAGCACAATTTGAAGATAGAGGGGGATGGCTCAGGGGCAATGTGCAGAAGTATGTTTTCATGGAGAGGGTGGTGGACGCATGGAACAGCCTTTTTGAGGTGGTCATGTGGTCAAAACAGTGGGGGAATTCAAGAATGCATGGGACAGACATAAGGCAATTCTGGTGGTGGTTAGAAAGAAGTAGGCTGTTAGTTAACTAGGATCTACATTTTGTTCAATAGGCCGGGAAATGGGCAAACTGGGTGGGTCAGGCAGTCCTTATCTGCTGTCAAAGTCTATGTTTCTATATCTGAACATTCTGGAAAGGCAAGCACTGCAGCCAACCCAGTTACCGGGTGTGGGTTTAGGATAACACACTTTCAGCAGACCTCAAGTCAGGTGCATAAAAAAATGCATGGTTGCATTAATCATTTTATTTTTATCAAGTAAACTATACAGAAAGCAATATGGTAAGTCAGACAACTGCTTAGCTGCAACAGATTCCAAGGCTTTTTCTTCAGCCTAGCAAGAATCAAACAGTGCAAAAGCACACACTACCAGGAGGTCTTCCACTTTCCTCAGTCAGTATCCAACTGACCACCCTATCTATCCTATCCTATCTCAGCACTGAGGAAGGGCTTTTTATAAGCTGACTAGAAGCTGGAAACTTTTTCCACTGCCTTTTGGTTAACAGCAGATATAGCATAAAAAAATAGCCACTAGGGGCCACTGTTGCTCCACAGAGAACAGTTATTTGACAGCCAAATGGAGCACGGAAGAAAACGTGTTTACAACATTGGAAAGGTCAGAGCCAAGGTCAGAACATTCTGTGCTCTCCTAAACTCTCTTGTAGGGTTAAATTACCTCATGCTGTCTGCTTCAAAATATATCTTAGAAGGGGCTGTTAATATCTAGAAAAAGCAGACACAAGTTTTTATTATTCTTATATTAAGACAGCTCTCTCATTTTGTAACTGTACACTTAGTTTTGTTTTTAGGTTAATATGCACAGAAAGCTTTATAAGCACTTATGCACTTAATTTATAACCAGCCAACAAGCATGTTGAACATGATAGAAAACATATAAACTGCTTAAGGAAGGGGTTTCAATTTATCCCAGGGGTGTCCACTACGACAGAGGTCACCCTGTCACAAACCCTATGTCAATTTTTTTAAAGGATTACTATAGCAACAGTTTCTTAAACTTTGGAGAAGCAGGTCCTATTAGGTTGTTGACAGTGAGGACTGGACTGTGAGTTCAGGAGATGACATCATCAGTGACTTTTCACTGAAACTGGCTTTTTTGACTAGGTGGTGAAATCTGGGTTACAAAACAGCTCATAACTTTAAAATGAAGCAACACAGAAACCTAATGTTTGGTATGAGATTTATTGGGGGTATGCTACTGCAATGCACTTCTGGTGGGATTCCACTTTTAAAGAACGTGAATTCCACTATAGAGTGGATGCAAAGCATCCCTCAGAACTCCTGGCCACTATTGTAGGTACCCGATACAAGGTGAACTCCTATTTGCACCATAAAGCCAAATATGGCTTTTTTTTTAGTTTAAGCAAGCCTTCCCAGAAGATGGAGGAAGACCTGACAACTTTTAGCATACAGTACCAACCTAGGAAATGTCAGGAGCATTCTTCCATCTTGGCAGTTAGGAACAATAGCAGGCACTTGTAGCATAACCACTAGAGAGTAATGCCTGCTTCCTAGAATTGTATTTAAGATATTATCAATATCAGTCAACCTCTCTGCTTTTACTGGCCCATTGAACCTCCCCCACCTCTCACCTGCAATAAGAGAAACTCTTGACAAGCTGATCACTCAGCTTAAACTTTTTATTTATTTATTTATTTATTTATTCTTTCATTCACGTCTCGGATTACAACCTTTGAGCTGAAAGCTCATTTGCAAAGGTTCCATGTCAGTATGATATAAATATAGTAAAGGAAAAAGACACAGTCGTTACAAGTCAACAAACATAAAGAATAATATAGAGGTTAATGTATGATCTTTGGTTAATAATCACACTGTAAACACTTCGAGAGGGTGCCATGACATCATTGTAAACCTCGAGAGTGCAGCTTCAGATGTCATGACAATCTCAAGAAGTGTTTTCAGCACAGTTGTTAACCAAAGACCATACATTATGCAGTGTGAGTGGCTCAGTAGGTAGCACACTCACCTTTGAGGCCAGGAGATCAGAGGGCTGTGGGTTCAGTTCCCACATCTGGTTCTTGGGTTAATATCCCAATACTGACACTGTAGTGCAGCATGAGGGGGGTGCTGCACTTCTGAGGTGCCATCTTTCAGATGAGACGTTAAAACCGAGGTCCCATCTGCCTGGGCTGGTGGTAGTTCAGGTGGAATTTAAAAGATCCCATGGCACTTATCGAAAAAGAGTAGGGGAATTTCCCCGGTGTCCTGGCCAAATTTCTCCCATTCACTAAAAATACCACCAACAGCTTAATCTGGTTCAATTTCAGTTGCTTACCATCTATATTCCCCTCCCCCCGGTCGCCCCTGAAAAAGGGACTTCTAGGCCTAGTGGGCTTACTGGATCAACAAAATTCAATAAATAAATATTTTATAGTGTCTGGCCTACCAAGATTGTGTAATCGTGGATTGAATTACTTTACAGAACATTGATTGTTGTGAGCATTCTGTTTTGTTAGAACATTGATTGTTGTGTGCCTTCCATTTTGTTATACCATTGATATAACATGCTCAAAAAGGGTTAACAACAGAATGATGTCATAACAATGGCATAACTAGATTGTAATCTGCTTGATTTCAGTTAATAATAAGGGCTCCCCATACATTATAGAATACAGTTACAGTTTGTAACTACAGAAATACAGAGGTACACAAAATGAGAGTTTACAATACAGGAATCTCAGTTAACATACCTTTGAGAACTGCACATTTCATAGGTTCACGTCAGTGGATAAACCAAATTGATAAAGTATGATACAGGGAGATAAGCAACAGAAGTACATATAATAGCCGTTCATGAGGGAATCAATTAGAGGAAATGTCAATACAATTGGCATTGCACAAAGTGTGCCAGAGTACACCAATGTCTGAAACCAAGAAGTACGAACTCCCAATGAGAAGGAGAAAAAAGAGTAAGAGTAACAGCCAAAGAAAACTAGGTAAGTGGTAGCATTAGCCTAGGGGCCTCATCAGCGGTGAGAAGGTTAGAGATGGTACATTTTAGGGTGATCGTGGGAGCTCAGGAAAAGTAAATGAGGGAAGGGGAAGGTGAGGGAGGGGTAAGGGGGGAAGGGAGTATGGAATCAGGAGGACGTCAGGAGTGGGTCAAGGTGTTACAGGGAGCAGAAAGGAAGACAAGGTGGGGAAAGAGAGGGTAAGTGAGAGGGGGGGGTGAGAGGTGACAAAGTTTGCTAGAGGGTAAGGTCATGATTAAGTGTTAGTTACATCGGGTGGGGAGTTATTGGAACCAGTCACAACATGCAACAGCAACCAATAGTTGCCTGAGTTTTTTCTTAAAAGCACCCAAGGTGGATGTTGAAGTGATGTCAGGGGGAAGAGAGTTCATCCAGAGAGGGGCACGGTATGCAAAGGACCTTTGACCCAGGGAAGTGTGGCAATGGGGAATATTGAAAATCTGGCTACTAGAGCTTCTAGTGTAATGACAGTTATCCGTGGGGGTAAGAAGCTTTTGTGCACTGAGGGCACTTTGTCAAGACTGACTTTTTTGGCTAGCAAACAAGACTGGTACATACATCTATCTTTGAATTGTAGCCAGTTAGCTGGAGCATACCTGTCGCAGGTGTGAGTCAGATGGGCACAGCCGGTATAAAGTCGTCAAGCTTTATTGAGTGCCACGATGATACGGTAAAGAGTAGTTTCAGAGGCAGATCCACAAATTACTAGGCCGTAATCTATGAGAGAGACAAGAGAGCTATGAATGGCCATATTGGGGGCCAATGGGGTCAGGCAATGCTTATGCCTGTAAAGTAACCCAACACAAGTGTTTACAGCATTAGCAAAGTTGTCAATGTGCCAGGAATTGGTCATTGTACTATCAATCGTGATCCCCAGGTATTTAAAGAACTGAACTTGCTCCAGGAAAGAGCTCTCTCTTTGTTAGTGATGGTAAGAGGATAAGATCTATGCCTATTTTGGGAGCTGGAGAACAGCATAGTTTTAGTCTTTTTGTAATTCATGATTAACTTGTGCTTATGGAACAAATCTTCAACTTTATCGAAATAACTCTGTAGCCTGGACTCGAGAACCTTAGGGTCTGGATCACTGGTGAACAGGACTGCATCATCAGGGTATAACAGGATGTGATCCTGACAGGAGTGAGGGAGATTGTTGATGAAAATGCTGAATAAAAATGGGGCCCAAGATGGACCCTTGAGGGACTCCTGATAGGACAGGTCTGCTATCCAAGAGGAAGTTCAAATTTTTACCTGCTCTAAATGGTTATGCAGGTAGCTTTTAAACCAGGCTACAGTGTCACAAGCTAGTTCAATGGTGGTAAGCTGTTCAGCCAGAAGGGCATGATTCACTGTGTTGAAGGCTTTGGTTAAATCAATGAAAGCAGCACCAACAATGCATCCTTGGTCTAAGGAATGATGAATAAAGCCTGTAAACTCCAGCAAGGCGGTAGTGGTACTATGACCATTTCTGAACCCATGTTGTTGCGGGCATTGTAGTTGATATTTTTCCAAGTATTCAATCAGCTGATCAGCCACTATGCACTCAAGTGCTTTCAAGAGAGGGGGGGCAAAATAGAGATAGGCCAGTAGTTCCCTGTAATAATGTGATCATCAGACTTATGAACCGGTGTCACAGTAGCAGATTTCCATTTCTGTGGGAATTGAGAGTATCGAAGTGACATGTTAATAATATGCTTTAGAGGTAACAGTATTTCATCCAAAATAAGGGCAATACATTTTAGACCCAGTGTGTCCCCACTGAATCTTGATTTCTCTAGTACCATAAGTAGGTACTTCCTGGCTTCTTGTGTTGAGAGGGTTTTGAAATAGAAGGGAGGATGTGTAGGGGGAAGAGCCTCTTTCCTAAGGTAGTCACTAGTGTCGGGGTGACAGAAGAAGTCAGGCGGGAGGACACCACTCAGGTCCAAGAAGGCATTGTTAAAAGTAATAGCAATTAGTTTGGGGTCAAGTGATGGCACACCATCAATATTAAGCATTGCGTGGGGAGGGGGGTGGTATTTGAGATCATGCCCAGTAACCTTCTTAAGGTTTGTCCAAAATTTCCTGCCATCATTCCAGGTCCAAGAGAGGGCTTTGTTATAATAATTACTTTTTGCTGCACGAATAACCCTTATGCAGTTGTCTCTAGCTGCTTTATACTTCTGGATATCGTCCAGATTACACGAGGACCTTGCTTGATGGCAAAGATGGTCCCTTGCATTCAGGAGCTTAAGGAGGTTGGGAGAGAACCAAGGATTGCAGTGACCTTGGACTTTGCACTTTTTATAAGGGGCGTGCCTATCACACAAAGCGTTGAACAGGAGGATGAATTTGTCAAGTGCAAGATCGACGTTGTTAGTGGAGTAAACCATAGACCAATCCTGAGTGAGTCAAGATGACCATGGCTGAGTACCCTAGTAGTAATTGTTCTTGCGGGTGGTTTGGAGAATTTATTTGCCCAATGAAACAGGACAGGGGAGTGGTCACTGAAAGCATCTGGGAGCACAGTAGTGTCAGATATGTGTTCTGGGTGGTTAGCGAGCACCCAGTCCAATAAGGTACTTGTCCCAGTTTTTTAGCTGAGTCTCATGGGGACTAGACTAGCTGGGTGAAGTGAAGAGCAGAAACTGCATCTTTGCAAGGACTTGTGTCAGATGAGAGCCAATAAATATTGAATTCTCCTAGCACGATAGTTTCCGAGTTCAGACTCAAGGGGCCGAGACACTCCAGGAGTGAATCAAAGCACTGGGCTGTCAATTTGGGAGGAATATAGGTTGAGAACACAGTAAGAGTTTTGTTGTGCATGCCACGGAGCACTTTTAAGGCAAGGGCTTGCATGTGGTTATCAGTATTGGGCAGCAGCAGGACGAGACCCTGAAGACTGTTTAGGAAGTATATCGCACAACAACCCCAACGCTTGTAGAGATGATTCTGTCTAAAGAATATATAGCCTGGAATGGAAATTGATGCATCTGCAATTTTTGGAGAGATCAAGGTTTCTATGACTGAAAGAATATCAGGGTTATGTTATAGAATCCAGGCATTCAGAACATTCATTTTGGGGAGGAGGTTGCATAAATTAAGTGAGGCAATTTTAAGTAACCCAGTAGCCGACCATTGGCAGGCCATGTGATGTGGAGGGCCAGGGTTGGGGTGGATATTGCCAGACAGCAGCAGCAGAAGTAAGGCCAGTCTACACAGATATTCCCTTAAATGCTTGCTGCAATGTTTGTGAACCTTCATCTGAGTTAAATGCGCTTTACAGTTAGCTTGTACGTTGAAGTTTCCAGGGAGGAGTGCCAAGTAGGGTACCCAGCAAGGGCGATGAGAAAGCAATCTCCAATCCCCGTGAGACAGCTGGTTACATGGCATATTGTGAGGGTCAGGGCATTGAGATGAAGTGATTAAACTATAAACATTTAAGAGATTGCAGTCCAATGCCAGTGGGGGTGTTTTTTCTTAACCTTTCACAAGCCAGATCAGAGAGGGTCATTAGGGAGGATCGTAGAATGCCTTGGATAAATAGTACAGTAGTAAAGGACATTATGAAGCCAAGGAGTGCAGTAGCAGAAGCACATTCAAGGTCTCAGAGAGCAGTGCACGGTTAATGTTATGGATTCTGTGTGTACTATGCTTGATAAGGTTGTGTAATGAACATTAAGAAGGAGGGCAGACTTCAGGGAGGTAGGAATACACTTTTGTAAAATAAGTGGGGGGAGGGAAAAGTTCAAAGATCCCTTATGCCCAAGTTGGGTCCTAGAATCATATTTGGCATGCTTCAGGGGAAAGCAGGCAGCTTCTCACACTGAAATGGGGGTGGGGGGTGGGTAGGATAACTCACGGTATGGACCATGTCAGCAATAGAAGCCTGGATGGACTAACAGCGGTCTGAGAAAAGGACAGAAAGAACAATTAGTTTTAGCAGGGGAAAGGGGGTAACAGAGAAGGGAGAGTGTTAAACTGACACAAAAGAAGGATATAGGGAAAATCAGGGTGTGGGTTGCAGACAGCGGCAAGGCATCAGCAGTTAACAAGAAGTGGAATAAAACAAAAGAGGTTAAGTTGGGGAGGGTAGCTCACAGGGGCTTTAATGAAGAAGGAGGTCCCATTTGTCTTTTTAATTTTTTTTTTAACCTATAGCAGCGAAACAGACATGGAGTGGGAGGTATAGGGAGGAGCTAAAGGTGTATAAAGTTAAGGCTGGAGGTGGGAGAGGGGAGGCAGGTGTACACTTTTGTTCATTTGCAGGCTCCAGAGCTGTAGTAGAAGAGAGTAGGAACAGGAACCAATCAGGACCAAAGCCGTAAAAAAGTGGCCAATGTGAGAAGAGTTCTTGTAGGCTGTGGCCAACAGGAGCTCTGAGGTTCTTCCCCTGCTAAATCTGGAAGTTTACGTGGCTTCGAGTGCGCCTACAGAGGGTCCTGGTGGTGGTGCTGGCAGCTGGCTTCTCCAGCCTCTGCTGCTTGGAGAGTGGAGGAAAACCCAGTCAAGTGCTGACCTAAAGGGAAAGAAACAGAGCAGGGGGTCACTAGATATGATCTCAGAAACAAGGAGCAGGCAGAGAGCTAAATCAGGGGTCAGGGAGAGGAACAGGGAAGACAAAAGGCTATAAGGTTTAGTGAGGGGGGTGGGAGGCAGCCAGACCACTGAAAGACAAACAGTTTAAGAGTGGCACCAAGGCAGGGGAAATGTAATAATTTTAGGCAGTGATTCAGGTGGGGGAAGGGGCTGGAGGTAGACAGAGGGATAGGGAAAGCAGAGAGATAAACTGGGCTTAGAGGAGCGAGTGGGCAGGAAAGAAAGACAAGGGAAGAGCTGGCAGGCACAAGAATTCAACAGACAGGCGATCCCCAATAAACAATTCCAGCAACTACACAATAAATGAACAGAACAATGGTATACAATTCCCAAAATTCCGTTCATTTGTGGGATCCAGCGCCATAGCAGAAGAGAATAGGAGCAGGAACCAATAAGGACACAAGCCATAAAAAAGCAGCCAATGAGAGAAGAGTTCTTGCAGGCTGTGCTCTGAGGTGCTTCCCTGGCTAAGTCTGGAAGCTTACCCGGCTTGGAGTGCTCCTACGGCAGGTCTCGGTGGTGGTGCTGGTGGCTGGCTTCTCCAGCCTCTGCCTCTTGGAAAGTGGAGTAAAACCTGATCAAGGACCGTCCCGGCTTGGAGCACTGCTACGGTGGGTCCTGGTGGTGGTGCTGGTGGCTGGATTCTCCAGTCTCTGCCACTTGGAGAGCGGAGAAAATCCTGGTCAAGGAACGACTTGAGCAAGCTCTGTGCTCCAAGCCAGCTGGGAAGGCTTCTGGTGCAGACAGCCTGCAGCCGAATTCCTCCATGCCTTTCAGGATGTTTTAATGCAGCCCCTCATGCAGGTCTTGACTGATGCAACCTCTCTTGAGAAACTCCCACCATCTTTGCAAGCTGTGGTCAGCTCCCTTTTACCCAAATCATGGAAAGACCCCACTCAATGTGGCAGTTACTGCCCCATCTCTCTTATCCCCTCAGACTGCAAGGCCTATGCCAAGGTGCTAGCTACACACCTGCTTGCAATAATCCCTACACTGGTAAATGGAGACCAAATATTAGGTGACTCATAAACCTCATTTGTCAAGCTTTCCATCTCAATCTCACATCTGTGCTAGTATCCCTTCATGCCGAGAAAGCATTCGATTGGATAGAGTGGGACTACTTGTTCCATGTTCTGGAGGTATACTGCTATGGTTAAAACTTAATTTACTTAGTAACAACCCTATGTAAACAGGATTCAGCTTTCGTTGCGACTAACCAACAAATTTCGTTCCCTTTCCCTTTAGGTAGAGGGACATGCAGGGGTGTCCCTTCTACCCATTACTGTTCGTATTAGGGTATGAGCCCCTCTTACAGGCAATACAGCAACATGGCCACATACGTGGTATACCAATGGGAGAAGAGTATAAAACACAGCGTTATGCAGATGATGCTCTATTGACATTGTCACAACCTTCGTCATGTGTTCCAGCCCTGCATATCCAAACATGCTTTGGCCAATTATCTGGATACAAAGCAAACATATCCAAATCATTGATTATGCTTTCTGGGGCAGATGTCACTCAAATGCCAGGTTTTCCTTGGGGTCTGCAGCCAGACATCGGGAGCCTTAAGTATTTGGGCATTCACTGTCCATGGAAGCCCCACACCATGGTAGATCTTAACTTTCGCCCATTATAGAACAAGGTATGTCCTGATGGAGTTGCCTCCTCCTTACATACTGAGGCCGTGCCCACATTTTTAATCTGATAGCCTCTCTGATAATTCAAGATGTTTTACATGACCTCCCTCTTATGATCATCTCTAATGTGTTCAAGCTCATACACTCCAAAATCCTAAACTTCTACTGGGACACTGGCCAGCAGGCATTGGTAGATAAAAACGAATCCATTCTCTGGAAAACGATGTTCTAAATCAGCTGGGCTTTCAACTGAAACATGCATCATAGGCCATTTTCTACCTTGCTCAAGCTCTTTCTCAGACTCCAGAAAGTCACAGATCAAAATGGGTTGTATGTGGGTCATATCTGCTTCAACTGCAGCAACTCATGATGATCTTTATGGGGAAATGTCCTCTTCCCTCAGCTCCCACCCTACATTCATCCACATGTGAATGAACTGGCAATGCTACGCTAAGCTCACTAACTGAAACCACAATGCTTTCCCTTTTTTCGGCTCTAGAACAACCTGCATCTCCACATTAGAGATAAACCAGTCCACTGGAAAGACAGGTCTGAGAAAGGAATACACAGCCTAGTTGATCTTTTGGATGGCCAGATAGGCTACCCACAGACCTTCGCCCACCTACAAGCTGTGTATCATTTGATCCAATATCAACACTTGCAATATTTGCAACTTAGCATGCTCTGTGGGAATTATTAGGCCGGGAACTCCAAACAGGGAACCCTGGTCCCTTAGATGCTCTTCTACAATAAGAGCGTCTAATATAAAAAAAAGAATACTGCAAGTTGCGTGCTGATTTTCAGTAACACTTTTACCAGCTGTATGCAAATTGCCTAAAGCCAATTCTTAGTAGAGGGTTTGTGGTATTGTGCAAAACAGAAGTCCTATTTACAAATTCCAAATTAGTGGAGGACGAGGAAGGGTCATCATCATTTCCATCAGTGACAGCAGAGGAAAAATTTCCTGGGAAAATATTATTATCAGCGTTATCATCATCATCATCATTATGTAACAGCCCTTTTTGAACTCACCTCATCTGTTTCCAGGACCCTTGGATCTTTCCTGGACACGCCTCAAGGAGGCCAGCCTGGGTTCTCTGGCAGACAAGTAGTACGGGAACAATAGGTGCATGTGGTGCCTCCACTTGGAGTACTGATAGGAAATACCTATAGATAAGTTGAAGGTTACCACCCCTCAAGAAAACACAGTAATGGCTCCCACTGTACCTCCCCCACCCCACACAACAATTCCCACTTTTTGCAGAGTCGCAGTACTAGAATGTAGCATTAACAAGTAACAGTTTTCTTTTTGGGGGGGGAAGGGAAAAAAGGAGAAAAATAGCATAACACCTTTAACACATGTTGAAACACTTTTACCGACACTCAATCCCCATCTCCCACTCACAGGTGCACCCAGCTTCCCAATAGCAGTTGCCCAAAATGTCTCTAGAGTCTCTAGGGTGGGTACCACACTATCTTGTAGAAGATGCTGGGGGATCTTTTGCTGGGTCTCATTAACTTTTAACAGATCCAAATTTTCAACTTTCTGACTGGGCACAGCTTTAATCTCAGCACAGTCCTACCCAGGACTTAACCCCCTTATTTCTCTCATTAGTTAGTTAGCTACATAAAGACTTCCCCAAAGCTTTAACCTGGGGTACTTACAGTTCAGCAGTTCAAAGGGGGTAGCAGACACTTGTTTTACAGTACCGTGCTGGTATCAGGAGTTGTTGCAACACAGCAGCATTTGCTTGAAGAAACAAGAATGCTGGTCCTTCACCTGCCAGGCCTTTCCTGTCTTCACCCCAGGGTCCTTTACATGCAATGTTCTGGCAGGCCTCTTGACATCTTCCTCTCTGGTGGTCTCCTCTTTGTTCTGGGTATAGAGCAGGCTGGTGGTTACCAAAACTGCTGCTTTTCTCCACTGCAGATACTGTGGGATTAGGCTGTGACCGTTACAGTTTCTGCTTTTCAACTGCCAGACTCTGCTGTCTCTTTCTGCACTGCAGGGTAGTCAGTTCACTTTCTCTATGGCAGCAGATCTACATAGTCTCTCACACTAGCTGCAGAGTCTAATGTTCTTGCATACAGCCACAGGTTCAAATCTCAGTAGCAGCTTTCCACTCTTAGCAACAAATTCATTCAGCTTCAGGTTCAAATCTCAGCAGCTACTTCCAAATTCTCAGCAGCAAACTCACTCAGTTGCAGGTTCAAATATCACCCTGGGAAATTCTCACACAGTCCAGTTCCTTTCCCAGGGGCTATGCTCTTTTCCAGACGTTCTGCAGCTTGTCCAATACTGTGGCCAGACAAGACCTTTGGCAAACAGGCAGGCCTTCAGGGCTAGCTAGCCCATAGCAGCCTCTCTCTTTCTGCACTCTCTGGCTGCACACTCAGGAATCCCCCTGTGGCAGGCAAACAGTCCCTTATATCAGTTTCCCAGCAGCATCTTCTCACTGGCTGCTGTAGCTGTCCAACAGGAACAATTAATATTCATAGCGCTCACTTGACACCCTACTTATATCTATTTGTGCATCAAGAATTGTCCCTCCTGTTCATCCCAGAGTCCTCTTTTGCAGTCCCATGAACCTCTTGGCAAAATCCCTGCTGACTGATTGGCAATGGCAGGGGTTAAAGATGGGCAACATGGCTGCTGAACATACAGTCTCCAGCAAAGTCTTCATTTTCAAAGTCTTTGCCAGCCAGAATTCACTGATTTATGTTTTGATTTCCCCCGGTTCTGTAGCAGTCATCTGCACTGTAATCCCCATGCAGAGTTCAGTAATTTACCTTAATTCCACCCATGTTGCTGCTGCTGATAATCTCAGCCCCCAAGCAGCAGAACAGGCTCATTAATATTCATAATACCTTAATTAATAATTTTATGGTAGCCCCAGAGCACTCATTGACACTTCTTAAATAAACACTTGTTTAGCTCCTCAAGTACTTCCATGTCTTTGAATCCCATTTTGCTTTTTAAGGGGTCTGGGAGCACTTCAGAGGCTGTACCTTTGCCACAATGGTGGCAAGAAAAAGGGGATGCACTACTGCGCATGCGCAGACCGCCGGCTCACACATTCATGCTGTTAAGTGTGACGGTTAAGCATCTTTTGCTCCTCCAGCCCCAAACTGACAGAGAACATGACAGGGGCCAGAAAGAGAGTCCAGGTACACCAGGGAACTTGGGCACAGCAGCAGTGAGAACGTGGGGGAAATGGAAGCTGACCCAGGTAAGTCCATAGAGTTGGGGGGCTTACATTTATCACTACCTGTAACACCACTACAGTCTGCAACTTCACCATTGACGTTCTCTATTTCCAGTACATTAGATTCACGTTCAACTGCGACCAGCTTGGCCTCATCATCCTCATACAAAAAATGATCTCTGGTTCTCTTTTTTTTTTAATTTAATATCTTTTATTTATTTTACAAAACAGGGGGTAGACAACACATAACATACTCTGACCACTATGAGTAGTACATTTCAAAATAGAAAACATTAGCAAAGTAAAGGTGTGACATTTGGCAGAAGTAAAAACTAGCTCTGCAATAAACAAAAAATAAAAAACCAAAAACACCACCCCCCCTTCCCATTAGTGCACTTTCCCATACTGCCTAATTTAAAACAGTACACAAATGAGGACCAAAGTGGCCAACAAGTATTTAAAATAATAGAAGGAATAAAACCAAAGAAACAGAAAGTGGCCATGACAAAGTCAATAAAAGAATTCATACTGGGCATATAGACACCAGAAGAAAGAGGAGCCTAAGAGAAGGAGAAGGAAGAGGGACTCGTGAGCCATCTGCCACACTTAGTCAGGACAAATAAAGGGCATTTAGCTTCCCTCATTTGTTAATAAAAGATGATTGACGGCAATGTACACTCGCAATCAGGTGCTCAACACGAAGTGCAAATGATATTTTGTGCAGCCATTCAGTGTAAGTAATGACAGCCTGATCCATCCAATGTCTAAGCACCAATTTTTTGACTGCCATTGGGATTAGGGCCATGTGGAATCTTCTCTCCTTCACTGCATTGCTAGAGTAGTCTCCCAGAATACATATGATGGGAGAGAAGAGACCCTGTAGCCCCAGTATTGGATCTAATGTTGACTCAAGTTGCTTCCACAGGGGAGATACCCTTTCACATGACCAGAAAATATGTAGGAGTGAACCTTCCTCCTTGCTGCATCTAGAGCAGATGCCAGAAGGAAGGTGTTTCATTTGAGCCAGTTTAATGAGAGTGTAATACAAATTATTTAAGATGCAGTATTGCGTTAACCTGTAACGGTCCTGAGTATGGTATATGTATAAATCTTTCCAAATCCATTGCCAATTAATAACTATGTCAGGGAAAAAAGCCTGCCAGATCTTGGACCCGACAACCGAGGGAAGTTGCGGGAATGTGAGAACCAGTTTGTACAAAGTAGATATGCCATGTGGTTTGGTGGCAGAAAGCCTAACTTGCCGAAGAAAAACATCCATGTGGGAGGGTTTGGGTACTTTCCCAAACACTTTAACTAGTATATGTTTAAGCTGAAAAATTTTAGACTGCCCGAGATGTTAAACCAAACTTCATAAGAATCTCTTCTGTGGACAGAATAACATCTTGCGAGTAAAAATCAGCAACTATATGTGCCGGAGAGAGTGGCAGCCAACTTCGGGATATAGGAGCCCCTCCAATTTTGATATTCAAATTGTCACAGATTGGCTGAGAGAAATCAGAGCTTGGGGATATCTTACAGTATCTGAACAGTTGAGAGAGAACTCTAAATGAAATGCCTATCAGGAGAGACTGTAGGGCTCTAGGTATGTGCTTTATGGATGTGTAAAACAGTGTGGAGGGGGCTAACTTATGAGCAGCCAACATGTCCGATTCAATGAATAACCAAATTGGAACATAGTCGTGGTGAGTGAGGAGACCGGGTAAGGAAAGCCATTTCCCACACTTGTACAAATGACAAGCCCAATAATAGCACAGAAAATTGGTAAGACGCAGGCTGCCTGACTCCTTGGGTAAAGATAGCTTAAGATAAGACCTTCTGATTGCTTTATCCCGCCAAATGAAGGAGTTAATTTCAGAATGGATACGTTGAAAGAACGATAAAGGTAACCATACGTCCAGCATATTCAATGGGTAAAACAGTCTGGGCAGGACATTCATCTTGACGGTATTAATTCTTCCCCATAACAATAAAGGAAGCTTTTTCCATCTTACTAAATCTTGTTGAATATTATTCCATAGGTCCTCTAAATTAAGTTTATGCAGCAAGGATAAGTCCGGGGTGATGTAAATACCTAAATATTTAATGGACCGAGGGTCCATTTCATCCTGAACTTACTAAAATCCAAGTTATATGTTAAATGATTAAGAGTAAAAATTTTGGTTTTACTAATATTAAGTTTGTAATTCAAAAGTTTCCCAAAACTCTCGATAATATTCAATGCTTCTGCTAGAGAAGAAACTGGATTTGAAAGGTGAAGCAATATATCATCTACATAGACCGAAAGCAGGGGAGCCCTATTGCCTACCGGTATACCAGTGATTAATGGAGAAGATTTCAGTCACCTGATGAGGGGTTCGAGATATATGTTAAAGAGAAAAGGAGAGAGGACAGCCCTGCCATGTGCCAGAGAAGAGAAGGAAGGCATCCGAGAGCACACCATTGCAATATATTCTAGCCCGAGGGAAGAAATACAGAGCTTGAATCTATTTGATAAAGTCATTAGGGAAACCCATTGTCTGCAGCATTGCCCACAAGAAATTCCAGTCTACCCTGTCAAATGCTTTTTCTGCATCTAGGGAAATTAATGCCATGGGGCAGAAGAAATCTTTGCTGACTGAACCAGATACGACAATTTACGGAGATGATCTGCAGGGGTTCTACCTGCCACAAATCCTATTTGCTCCAGACTAAGAAGATGGATCCAGACGTGTTCAATTCTACTAGCGAGTATCTTGGCAAGAATTTTAATATCACAATTTAATAGGGAAATTGGGCGGTAACTCACTGGGCACTGGGGTGGTTTGTCTGGTTTAAGGAGAACGATCAAGGCTTCTAGCAGGGATGGATCCTGGAGTTGCCCGGTAAGAATGTATTGGTACAATCACAGCAAGCAAGGCACAAGATCTTTAGCAAAAGCTTTATAGAAGTTTGACAGAAAACCATCTGGGCCAGGGGTCTTATCCAGAGCTAAGTTATGAATAGCCGATAACACTTCCTGAAGGGAGATGGGGGTGGATAGAAAGGTCTGCTGTGTGAGAGAGAGAGTGGGTAGAGAAGAGACATTCAGGTATTCTAGTAACTCCCTTTGCAACGGAGGTGATGAACGTTGACTATAAAGAGAAGAGTAGAAGTGCTTAAAGATAGAAGCTATGTCTCTGGGATGTGTTTAGTGATCCCACCAGGATCATTAATGGAAGGGATGATCTCTGGTTCTCTCTGTTGTTACTGCAGTATTTTTGGTAGTTCACTAACATGAAACTACCAAGCTTTTTGCAGAACCTGTCTTTCTCAAGTGAGATAATATATGTTTTTACAGGAGTAAATAGCCTCTTGGGCTTAAATATATGACTGGAACTTGTTTATGTTACATTTTCTTTGGAGCTAGAAGATGTATTGTTTTGGGGGTGTTTCTGGACAACTTTTCTGAGTCTGTTCTGGGCATTTCTGGAACTTTTGTGAGTCTGTTGTTTTCCATTATTGTTAATGTATTAGTTGAACAACAAATGTTTCTCACTGGGGAGATTAAATGTAGTTAAATAACCTCAAGTCAGAGCAGGGGCACCATCATTTCTGCCTGGGACAATGAGACAGTGGTACTACAGTGGGCTCGCAAATATTTTATTTAACTGCAAGGAAAAAATGTTTCTCACTGGGGAGATTAAGTGCAGTTAAACAACTTCTAGTCAGACCACGGGTGCCATAACTTCTGCTTGGAACAATGGGACAGTGGCACTCCAATGGGCTGACAAATATTTTATTTGACTAAAAGAAAAAATGTTTATCACTGTGGAGGTTAAGCGTAAACAACATTAAGTCGGAGTACAGGTGCAATCACTTCTGCCTTGGACAATGAGACAGTGGCACTTCAATGGCTCACAAATAATTTGACTACAAGAAAAATATTCAGACTTTTTTGGGGGGAAAGAAGGGGACTCAGCCAGCAAAAAAGGTTTTAAATTTAAAAATAATAAAATATATCACCTTAGGGGGATGACAGGGAGACCCTGCCAGCACCCTCCTCTCCAAGTCCAACAACTAATGGTACAGGCCTCCAGTACACACTACTGCCACACCAACATACCTCCTGGCCTTAAACAACATTTATTTTGTTTCAACTGGTTGTATCCTCTTGCAAGAACCTTTTCCTTTTTCTTTTATGTGCCTCTGGCACTGACAGCTCCCTCCTCCCTCCCTGCCCCCACCCCAACAACTCCTGCCTTAGTTTAGTTCACCACTGTTCTGTTGCTTATTCTTAATGTTCTCTGCAAGATGGATTTATTAAGTTATTTTTATATTCGATTTTGTTGGCCTGCTATGCTGCCAAGCCCTATTGCCTACCTGCCCTGAAAACCATTATTTTATTTAATTTTGATCATTCCTTCTTGCTTGACCTCAATGCTGTGTGCTGATACAACAGACGACTACTGCTGGAATGCCACCATGCTGCTTGCCTCTGACCCTGCTGTGCTATGTGAGGGGTTTATAAAGCCCCTCAACATCATCCTGTCTGCTCCATTCACTTCAGACCTTCCAGTAGCAGGGTAAGAGCAAGCTAGGAGACAGATTCCCTGAGTGGATTGCCAGTAGTGCAGTCATATGACTGTTTCTCTCTCTGGTGCACTGCATGTGTATGATCATGTGAGGAGGAGGAGGAAGAAGTCCAGAAACAAGAAGAAAGCAGAGGCACAGGAGCAGAAGAGACCAGAGCATGACAGACAACAGCCACTATTATTGTTTCAGGTTTGTCCTCTGGCTCCTCCTTCTAGTCCTCCTGAGTAGCAGTGTGTGATTAAAGTGATTCACCTCCCCCTTTCACCAGACCATGAGTCCCAATGTGCTCCCCCCCCCAGAGACTGTCTTTGTCTGACTGTGCAGCACACAAACTTTGTTAATTTTAGGTCACAGCATTTTCAGGTTGTGATAGTGAAACCTATTTTGGAGTATTTTTTCCAATCACTGCTGAACCCGAACCACCCAAAACCTTAACCCGGCTCAATGCCCGGCCCTAGTGCCATGTGACTGCCTCCAGGCAACCTCTTGGCTTCAATAGTGCACAAACTGTGCTTTGTCTGTTTGCCCGTTCTCCTGGTCTGGACTATTTGAACCAGATAAAGTAAAAATTATTGTTTTGCCCCAAAATTACTTTAAAAAAAAAAGGAGGTCTCCAGGGAAATTGCCTTCTTTGAATATTACTTAAGTTGGTGTGTCTTAGGTGGAGCTTGCTGATTTTCAGTACATTCCAAATACAAACAATTTTTGCATGTTCATTAGCAACAAAGGCTAGTACACCATTTTTTCTTCAAATAAATTATTTATTTTAGGTAACTAGTCCCAACGTTTCGCCTAGATAATTAGGCTTCTTCAGGGGAACTGTAAAAAATTATAACATATATATATATAATTATATTTCAAATAAGTTAAACTGTACACTTTTAAAGTTGATCATTTTGTATTTAATATACTTATTCATATATCTAAGCAATGATGTTAATATAAAGATATATAATTCCTTACGTTTTGAGAAACATCTGTGTAAATAAACATATATGTAAATACACAAATTAACACAACTTCTCCTATTATGAGAACCACCAAATTTCATACAAAACTGTTTTTCTAACTTTTTAACTCTACCTTTTGGGGCCAGAATATTTTTCATTTCCCTTTAAATTATATAATTCTTATTTATCATTTGAAAAATGATAAACAAAATGTACATAATATTAATTATTGCTTATTTTAAAGTTCTATTTAAAAATCATTGGCCCAAAATTAAACAAGAGGCTCTAAAAATTCAACACACAAAGACAGGCCTGTTTGATTCTGTGGGTAAATCAAACTTGTAGCTCAAATAATTTCAATTCCATATGAAATGTTTACCATATCCAAAGATATGCTTTCCCAATATCTATTTTCCCAAGTTACAGGGGCAGTCTTAGAGAGAGGAACTATCATTACGTACCTAATTCCCCTTCTGTTGCCTCCTCCTATCCTTCTCCTGCTTTCTTCTTCTTAAGCAATAGGCATGAGTAGTTTTTTTTTTTCAGGGGGGCATATTTTATCCTCCCCACACTACTGGCCTCCTTCTGTACCTGGTTATGCTGCACCATCATCCACCATCCCAGGGACTTACCTAGGTGCTAATATGTCCCACAGATTGCTTGCCAAGGCAGGGCTAAGAGGGGGAAGGCCATCCTCACCTTGGAGCACATATCCAGATGTCCAGCCCAGGGCCCCATCAGTGGTGTGAGGCCTGTGATGACTGGGCCATCATTCTGCTAGCAGCCATGTTTTTCCACCTTAGGTTTTTCTCCCATCTGACCTTACCAGGTTTTGGGCATAACCCACTACTGGACTCGTCACACATCTGATGTCCCCTGCAGAGGAGCAAGCTCCCTGGCCCACATCAGGGGTTGCCAGCACATCAGATCCTGACACATTCCCTCCCCAAGCTGAGAGTGTTGCTACATGGCACACTTCTCCAACTCTTGCCCTGCCTGACCCGACCCCAAAACTTGCTTCTAGGGGTTATGTTTATGGTCCAATAATCACCCTCAAAGGGTGTAGTGTGGCACAAGAGATGCAGTAGCTGAGGGCCACATGCCCCTAGAGGGTGATTAACTGACCATTAGCACAATCTATGGGAGTGCTTTTTTGATATTATAATAAAAATAGAAGTTTCAAATAGTGTTGTATCATGTTCTGCATGTCATTATGCTCTACATTTATGTTAACCTAAAGTTGGTCCAGGTTTTCATCTTTATTCTGTGTTGTTTCTGCACACCCATTGTTTAGTAACACAGTTCCTGTAACTAAAGTGAACTGCAGTTGCATACAGCAGACACTTCACCCTGACCTTATAGGATAATAGGTGTGCAAAAATAGCTGAGAATACTGATAAAAGCCTGGACCAAGCGATAGCAAAATTAGCACTTCTTTTATTATTTTGAATATAGCTAAAAGTGGTAAAACAGATTCAAAATGGTTAATGAATAGTATCAGAGAAGACAGAAGGAAAGGGGTGATCTAAAATAGAATAAATGGTATAGGTCAAAATTTGTACCATAACATGGGCTGCACTATTAACGTATGACTGATAAAATGCTTCCAGTTAGAGGTAGAAATGGGTGGGGGGCATGGGGAACTCTGTTCTGGAAGTGAAATCAAAAGTCTGACTCAGTTCCAAGAGTAAAATGGCAAAGGACTGATTGTGCATAAATCATATGCAGCTAAAGATATACAACTGACAAAACTAGAAAAGAACGTGTTCATTCTTATACAGTAGGAACACTAGTATCATCTAATCATTTCCCCAAAATAATATTTAATTGTATTTTATGGTGCTTGAAATTATACTTTGAAAGCTGCACCATTTAAACTGTTAATCATAGGAACATAAGTTGTTTTTAAAGGAATGCTTGGAGTCCTGACTGATCAACATGTATAAATCCTAATGATAGAGTTCTGTGCCACTACATGCCTATAGATATATTGTGAAGTTTAAATCCACTAGCCTATTTAATGAGGATGTCAACAATTTGCAGATAATTTCATGAAATGTTTGCCCCTACATTTAAAATGTACTTTTTGCAGCTTTGTTATGCAATTTTACATTCACTCTACTTTTGCAGATACCAAAAGTGAAGTTTTGTGAAAATAAGACTTCCCCTAAACAACTTTTCTCAAGATCACATGGAAGAGATTCTGCAGGTTACATGGTACAGCTCTGTATGTTGATTGTGCCTTACTTTCAATTCTGCATTGCTAGTTAGAGAGTGAAGAAGGAGACTGCCTACTAGTAGAGACTGAGAACTGCTTAACTGCTTAAAAAAGCATGGTTCCAGTAGTTTCTTTACTGTTTTTTTTCTGTCTTGTTTTATTACTTAAGTTAGAGAACACTCTTGTCATAGATAATATTTTGTTTGATTTTTTTTGCTTATCTGCTAGCTTTATTTCCCTATTTGTGTGAGGTACTGTATGTTCTGTCTTTACCTTTCTCTTTTTTTATGGCTGCAGGGTGGAGCTTTGCAGATATCTTGCTATCACAGTAGAAAAACTGAGCTCTCCAAATTCTGAAAGCACTAGACAAAATTGGAGGTAAAGTGCAATTATTCTGCTAATTGAAGCAGTCTGCTGTGTTCATTCCGCCAAGCCGTGTTGCACCTCACTATTTCGTGTGATAATGTGGTTACTAGCTTCAATCTGGGTAGTAGTCTCTTTCAAGGAAGATTCATAGCTCATAAACTTGTCACGTTAGTCAGCCTTTCCCAGCCATAAAACATAACTGAGAGTGTGAAAGGGGGTTCAAATTTCAGAGACTGTTGGGAAATGCCTCAGATCAACACAAAGTAAGGTGTTATCAGTTTAGGAGATCTACAAGAGTTAAAAAAAGGACATCAGTAAATAACACACTAACTTATGTAAATCACTTAATGATTTTTTTTTGTATTGGTTATTCTGATTACTGTTTACATTTTTGAAATTCATTGGTGAAAGTTATCACAACAAAGAAGGCTAAGAAGGGGATATTGCATGAAGCCAGAGACAAAAGCCTCTAAATTCTGCTCACATCATGGAGAGGAATGTGTGTGAGTGTGTGTGTGTGTGTGTGTGTGCGTGCACCTGTGTAGCACTCTGTTAACCCTTTTCTGGTACATTAACATTTTCCTAGTCAGTTTGCAAATGGCTGTAATACTATATTGTAGTACTGTGCACTGTTCAGAACATGACACAGTGTATGTATTTTAGTGTGTCACAGTGCTTATCCTAAACACAATAAAAGTTAGGGTGAGACGTATAAGTAAGTTCATTGCAAAAAACATAGTTAATGCATCTGTTAGGGTTGAAGCAACAAATGTTGGGAAGTGAGGCATTAGGGTTTTGAACCCTAACACCCCCACCCCTACCACCCCACCTCACCCCCACCCTCCACACACCAACAGGCATTGGAGTGTGCATGGGGTCATCAGCCCTTACTCTCACCCTATTCTATGCCTGAAGTAAGCTGAAATGGTACAGTATAAGAGAATGGGGTGAGAGTTAGGCCCAACAACTCCAATGCACACCCAGACACCTGTTGGTGTGTGGAGAGTGGGGTGGGGTAGGTGGGGTGTTAGGGTTTAAAATCCTAATGCCTCATTTCCCTGCTTTTGTTGCTTCAACCCTAACTGATGCATTAACAATGTTTTTTTCAATGAATTTCCTTACTTTTTGAAAAAGTGTAATCTTACCCTTATATGTTTGTGGCAGCACAGGGCACTCTGGGCCCTGAGCTCCCATCAGTCTATAGAGTTTTCTGATTGCACAGGGCCCTCCTACATATCCATCAGTGTATAGACATTGTAATTAACCCTCTTCTCCCTGTGGCTGATTCCCTTTTTGTGATGTGTCAAAATCCCTTTTCATGAGGCATAAATCCCTTTTCATCCTATTTAGCTATCCAAAAGACTGAACTGAGCATGCTTAGAACCTGAAATTTCAAAATTGAATAACTGTAGAATGGATTAATATTTGTTCACCAAACTGGTGTTGGCTTGTTCTTTGAGGCATGTTCTTTCCACCCTGAAAAGGACAGACCAAAATTCCAAACAGTGTGGCTGCAGCATGATGAGGAAAAAACAGCCAAAAAAGGCAAAAAAATTGACTTTTACAGTTTTTCACTATAAGCAGCACACAATCAGCAAATCTGATCAAAACGAAACTTGGAACATCAAGAGATCTGCCCCACGGGTGCGAGACTGCCCGACCATCGAAAGTTGTAAAGGAGAGCTTAAAACCTTCCTATTTAACTTAGTGCACTCTGATTTTTAAAGTTGTTACAATATTTATTGTTTTAATTCACTGATTTGTATTTATGTAGTTTAATTATTGTTTTGTACAAGTGCCTTGATTTTATGAAAGGCCCTTTTTAAAAATAAATTTGATTGATTGATAGATTGACAGGGCAGCACATACAAAATTTTGTGCAAATCCATAGAATGGTTGCAAAGTTATTAAAGTGCAAAATTTGAGGATTAACATTAAACTGCCTACTCAACCCTAACTATAGTGGTGCTACCGCACCACTATAATAGATGTCATATGAGGCAGTGTATGTGTGTTAGTGTGTGTGTGTGGCAATGTTCTGAGTGTGTGGACAGTGCACTGCTATGTTTTACTGGAATATACAGTACATACATATATGTGTATACGTATTAGTCAGTGTTTGTGTATTGCAACAATTAGAAAGTGCAGTTAGGTGATAGATAGATAGATAGATAGATAGATAGATAGATAGATAGATAGATACACTTTATTTCAATAGTGCCCTTTCCGTGAGGCTCAGGCACTGAACAATAATATATATATATAAAAACATAACCAGTAATAACATTTCAATGTCAAATCACAACATTAAACTAAATTCATCTATCTATTAATAAAGATAGCAACGAAAATTAGCTACCATTAAAGGCCTTATTAAATAAATAAGTCTCCAGGCCTCATTTAAAGGCTTCCACCAAGGGATCTTCCCTTAGATGACCTGGCAACGAATTCCACAGGGCAGGCATGGTAACGGAGAAGGCTCTATCCCTGATTGCTGCAACCTGGCCCTGGGAATCACTATGAGGCTTCCCTCATCAGAACAGAGAGCATGAGTCAGGTAGTATGGAACCAAAAGGTCTTGCAGGTACTCCAGACCCTGGCTGTGTAGGGCTTTGTAGGTCAGTAACCTGACCTTGAAGGCAGCCATCCACCTGATTGGCAGCCAGTGCAGCTCACATAGTACAGGTGTAATATAATCAAACCTACTAACACCCATCAAAAGCCTGGCTGCCACATTATGGACCAGCTGCAGTTAGTGGAGGTTGCCCTCTGATAGCCCTAGGAAGACAGCATTGCAATAGTCCAGTCTCAACATTACAAAGGCATGTACTAGGGTGGCCAGATCATCTGATGTTAGTAAAGAACAGATCTGGGTGATATTCCACAGGTGATTAAACCCACTTTGGACAATGGCTGACACCTACACATCATGCATCAGACCATCGTCAAAGACCATGCCCAGATCACTAACCCAGGATGATGGAGTCAAGGGGATTTCTCCTAGCATTAATCCAGGATTTGTCCCCAACCCTTTTCCATCTCGGTGATGACCAGGCTTGACCACCAGTACCTCCATCTTGCCTGGGTTGAGCTGGAGCCAGTTTCAAGTCATCCAACTCTGGATCTCAGCTAGACAGTTGTTAAACATGGAGTTAGCCAACTTGTCCTCAGGTGTACAGGATAGGTATAGCTGGGTATCATCTCCATAGCAGTGAAACCCCAGGTTATACCGCCTGATAATGTCTCCTAATGGCAGCATATATACCATGAACAAAGGAGATAACAAGACTGAACCCTACGGGACTCCACAATGTAGAGGTATTGGGCTAGAAGAAGATAATCCTATCATCACCCTCTGCACTACACCCTTGAGGTAGGATGTAAACCAGCTGAAACAGTGCCCATCAATCCACATCAGTCCCACAGTCAGTCAAGTAACCCCTCATGATCCAAGGTGTTAAAGGCTACAAAGAGATCCAGGAGGACAAGTATGGTACATGCCCTCCAATCTCTCATTATCAGAAGATTGTTTAGCACTCTGACCATTGCAGCCTCCATGCTATGTCAGCTCGAAACCCAGATTGGAAACACTCAAAGATGGATGAAGAAGCGAGGTGGGCCTCAAGCTGCATGGCGACCACTTTCTCCAGAACCTTCCCTTAAAATGGGAGGTTGGAGACTGGCCTGTAGTTGCTGAGACAGTTCGGGTCCAGTGAGGGTTTCTTCAAGGGGCTTCACCAGCACCTCTTTTAGAATTGCTGGAAAAATCCCACTCCCCAAAGATCTGCAGACAATCTCAGCAATCACAGGGCCAATCAGGTGGCTCAGTGGTTAGTGCAAAAATTATTAGTCTACATTCCCCTGCTATCTAGATGAGTTTCAGCCTCATGCATGTCATTGCTGATTTAAATGAGATGTTCACTAATGTTCTTCAAAGATGTTCTTTTCAGGCTCCAAGGGACATCAGAGGGTGGGGAGGGTGTCACTAGACATCAGGGCAAGTTTAACTACCAAGGGGGATGGCCATCAGAAGGTAGGGGGCTGCCACTGGACATCAGAGATAAGTGCAGTGTTACAGGTCAGGCATGGGAGGGTGGGGGCACCACTATACCCCAAGGATACATAAATTATTTACATGGAGGGGAACCAGAGGGTGGGGTGTGCCACTAGAAACCAGAGAAAGAAATATTATGGGGATGACAATCGGAAGGTGGGGGGTACCACTGGACACCAGGAAAAATATATAAAAATGTATCAACACAGTTCTAGGTGGGGGCAGGCAGTTTGATAGCAAGTCATAGTATTTGGGTTTTTTAGGTACAGTTTGCTGTGGGGGCGGGTGGTATCATGACAAGTAATGGTCTCTCTTTCTCTCTCTCTCTCTCTCTTCCCCTGCACATGTACAAGTAACTGTCTCTCCTTCTCTCTGTTTGATGGCAAGTAACATGTTTGGCTTTATGGTTATAGTTCAATGTTCTGGCAGGCAGTTTGATGGCAAGTCAGGGTATTTGGCTTTGTAGTTGCAGTCTAGTGTAGGGATGGGTGGTGTGATGACATGTAATGATATTTGTAATGAGACTGGCAGATGTGCTATGTATAGTATTACCAAAACATTTGGGTTTCTATTTGTTACGTTGCTGCAATTGCATCTCGGGATTCTAGGGACATCAATAACCTCTCGAGCTTCACTCTTCAGGTAATAACATCAGTAGAATCCTCAATGGAGTTACAGCACTGTAAGAGAGAAAAAACATATGTTATTCTATTTTTAGAATCTTTAAAATGCTGTTGTCCAGGGGTCTCAACATGTTGTAATCCAGGATCTCCAGACATAACTATATTCAAACAGTGGTGCTGTAGCAGCTATTCCATTGTTTAGTCCATTTTAGTGCCTGATAATGCAACACTCTCGATCAAGTGATGCACAGTTTTAAGCAGACAGTAAACACAGTGTGCCTTACAGGACCCAGTTACTGTGAGGAGTCATATGTATGCAAATTTCACTGATAAACAGCCATAAGCAATTTAGATGAGCTTCCTTAATCAGGTTACAGGGGACATAGTCATTCTGGTTTTAACAGGAGTGTAATTTGTTTAGCATGCAGGAGAGAGGCTGAGACAGAGGTGCCCTTTAATTAATAATGTGTGGGTAATGGTAAATACATCGATACCCCCCCAACACCACCACATGGCATTTCTAGAACCTGCTCTGGATTATAATGTTTTAAAAAACATATGGCTGCAGGGGTGAGAAGAGGAGAGTGCTTACAGTACTTCTGAAACACTGTGGTAGTTGAGAGAAATGACTAATATGCAGCACTTCTTTAGTTACAACCGTTTTTATTTGTTTTTGTCATGTATCAGAAGTGTGAAGTCCAAAGCAGTAGCAATGTGGACTAGCGATTTGAACACAACACTGTGTAAGATATTATAGTAAAAATAAAAAGAAAATGCCACTATGACCTTTAGCAAGTTCCAGGACCTCCCTGTGGTTCTGTCACCAAGTTCTAGAAGGAACCCCAACAAAATAAGATCTCAGTTGGACATTCAAATGTAAATAAACTGATCCCTTGACATTTATTGTTCCTGTATGCCATACATATTCAAATGATCTTTATAAGTTGATGTTAGACAGCATAGGGTCCTCTGCACAACAGCAAGCAGACTCAAGCAACAGTAACCACCACCATTGCTTATCTGGAATACTTTCTTCTTACTCTTTTGTTGTTTCTGCAGTTGTACAAGACAGTTGCTGTATGGAGGGATACATGTCTAGGGTTGGCTGTAAACTAAGTCTGGATGAAAAGAGCCAAGGAATATCCAGTGGTCAGTGACTGTCAGATACAGTAACCAGGGTAATGCTGAAAAGTCTGGTGTGTCTTCACATTAACAGAATTGCCTGTTTTAGGCACTGCAGGTTCATTTTGTTTAACCAGAGTGCAATTTAAGAATGGAGGAAAGAGGCTGAGACTGGGATGCCATTTCTTTAAGTACACAGGAAATATAATGTATCAGCCATAGAATATGTAGCAGTACCCCCTCCTCATGCATCCAGCCCGCCCCTCCAGCATTTCTAGAGATGTCCCTGAATTAAAATGTTTTACAAAATATACTGATGCAGGAATGAGAAAAGAAGAGCGCCTACAATACATCGTGAAACACTGCTTTAGATAAAAAAAATTACAAATATTTAGTACTGCTTTAGTTACAACTGCTTGCAATTTTTATTGTTATTGTTAAGAAGTATAAAGACCAAAACAGTAGCAATCTAACCTACTGATTTGAATGGAACACTGTGTAATATATGGACACTAGATTGAAAAAGTACCTCTGTGACATTCAGCAAATCTGCTGACCTTCCTGTGCTCCTGTCACCAAATTCTATAAGGAACCCTAACAAAAGATTTCAGTTGAGCTATCTGGCATAATTAACCTGTTTCCTTGACATTTATTGTTACTGTATTGGATATATAGTTAAAAAAAAATAAAACATATATTGCTCCTCTCTTCTGACACGTTGCTCCTGGATGTGTATATCAAGTTAACTGTTTTCTATAGTTACCATATACATTGATAACAAGTGTTTATAATCATAGTGCTCACCTCAGAGTGTAAAGACAATGAATACAGAAGCAGTGTGATGAGTGAACAGACATGGGAAATGGGACATTGCAGGTCCAAACCTCACTACTTCTACAAACATGAATAACTGTAAAAAAAAAAAAAAAACACAAACAAAAAAAACCAACACCTCCCTTTTTCTTAGTACTTCCTGTGTATATTTTACTAGTACAGGTGAAAAAGCATGAAAAAACAATTGTCAGTGCTACTCACCACACTGACACAAACTTCCATAAATGTACATATATAGCTATATCCACTTCTATAACATGTACAAAACTATTTATAACAACAATAATATTTTGATATTATCTCTTCCAGCATTACTCAGCTTTTCCATAATAAAGCTGTTTGATTGCAGTCTCAATGATTTCTCTTACCCTCTTTTTTACACATTTCTCACTGCCCACAATACCATCATTCTGCAGCCATATTGGTTGTTACTAGAGTTTATTTTTTTGGTGATGGAGAAACAAGGGCAGATTTGCACCCATGGTGGTACCATACAGCTGCATTAGCCAGGCTTTTTCATGGAGCCTGCTTCCCTCATAGCACTTCATCATTCCATCCCTTTAGAGGTACTCCCAACCATACAGCATCAGCAAGTGTAACAACAGCAGCTCCCCCACCCCCATCAATCCTTCAATAGGGCAATGTAATCAGCAGGAGGAGAGTGAAAACAAACAGCAGGCCCTAAACCAGCATCAACAGTAGAAAACAACTGATAATATGGAGGAACAGTAGCCCCCAGTTCCCCTTGAGGTTCAGTGGCCAGAACCACCAGTGCCCCCTCAAATGTAGTACCACCACCACCACTGGTATAAGCTCCCCTCCCCCCAGCAGAGGAGCCCTGCTCATCATCCTTGGGCTTCTCTGTTCTTCCACCACCACCACCACCAGCTTGTCATAGCCACCAGAAAGAGAGATCTTCCCTTGTGTGGGACTTTTTTGAAGCTGATCCTAGTTATGACAGCATCATCACTTGCAAGCTCTGTAAGGCGAGGGTTAGCTAGGGTAAGAAAGGCACCCACTTGGGTACTGCTGGCAAGCAAACCCACCTTAAAGTATGGCACCAGGAACAGTGGGAGGCACAGCAGAGGAAAGATGCAAGTGGTGGTGGTGGTGGGTCACTCATCTGTGCCAATAGAGGTGCAGTTCACTGGGCATCACCAACATTCACTGCACATGGGGAGGCTACATGCAACCCTATTAACACATCTGCACCCACTGTAGTTCAAGCAACAGAGCCATCAACACCCACACAATATTCAGCCCAATGAACAGCAGAGGAGCTCACCAGTCTAAGGGAAGAAATGTGAGGACCTCCAGTGTAGGGTCACCTCAACGGAGGAGGTGACATAACAGATCTCTGCAAATAAGGAAATGACGCTATCATACTGTATGCCATAACTTTGCTTTCTCTTTGTTTCTGTCTCTTTTCTGAATTTTTCTCAATTGCCAGAATAAATATGTCAGGCCTCTAAAAGTTGCTAGTAGTGCCACATATTACTGCACTGTGTATTACTGCCCCCAGCACTGTTATCATTCACGTTGTGTTCATTGTGCATTAATCACACTTAGCATTAATTCTATTCTCCCAGAATTTTTTTCAAGTACTCAAATAAATTTGACAGGTTGCTACATGCTGCTAAACAGTACTGTGCTGTGTGTCACTGCCACCGACACTGTTCTTGGGACATAATTTGTGTTCATTTTTATTTATTTTCATATTAGTCTTTAGTAATTGGGTTAGGCCCACTAGGCACAAGTGTCTGTTTTTATGGGTGACCTGGGAAGGTTAGGTGACCTGCTCAGAGTCACACAGCATGCAAGTGGAGATTGTGGGACTCAAACCCAGGTCTCCTGGATGTAGCACGCTCATTCACACCTCATTACTCTAACCTCTAGGCTATACTGCCAGCCCCAAACATTAATTCTGTTATCCCAGAATTTTTCTCAAGTAGTCAAATAAATTTGACAGGTTGCTACATGCTGCCACATGGTAGTGCTGTGTGTCACTGTCCCCAACACTGTTCCTGGAATGCACTGTGTTAATTGTACTTTAATCACAATTAATTTTGTTCTCCTGAAAATTTTCTGAAGTACTCAAATAAATGTAAAAGGTTGCTACATGCTGCCACATGGTACTGCACTGTGTGTCACTGCACCAAACACTGTTATTATAATGCACTTAGTTGAAATTGTGTAAAAAGCACAATATGAATAAATTATGTACTCCAATATTTTTTTGGCAAATGACAGAATGGATAAGTTAGGCTGCTACATGCTGCTGTGATTGTTATCTTATGACACCCTGAAATGAGATGTGATACCAGAATATATCTGCAGCTGTTACTGCTGTGTGAGTCTCCACAAGTAACACCTCTGGTAAGACACTTTCATGGCAAGTTTGTTTTAAAGCACAATATATGAAATTCTCATCTCCCTTCATTTTTCAATAGTATGATGCACATTACTGCCCAGAAATTCACAGTCTAACATAGTCTCATGGCTGGAAATATTTTCATGATGGCCAAAATGGGATGGCTTCCCACAATTTTAGGCTTCAGTACTCCCAGCACCCTGTTGTCATCAGCCATAGGTCTCTGCCTTTCCCCCTCCCACCATCAAACAACGCCCCAAGAAAGCCCCATCATAGTGCAACCAGCTCCTAAGTTCTGGTGCACCTACTGGACCACAGCATGGAGCCCAGTCTGGGCCTGCTCCTCATTCTAAACAGAGATTCCTTCCTCCTACCCAAGGGCCTCAAAATTTATCATGTCAATATCCCCAGAATTGAGCTAGTCAGAACCTGGGCAATGCTGAACCAAACTGACTTCCTGATATTGACTGTAATATGGCCCCCATACCACATCCCCTCCTCTACCATAGACATTCCAGGGTTTATATCCCATTGACAAGACCTCTCCAAGTAAGGGGAGGTGTCATCTTTTACTGAGAATGCTCCCTTAACTTCTCCTTTACAAACCAACAATTCACTCCAAAATGGCATGTACTCATATCAGGGGTCCTTACCCACCCACACTCTATCCCAAGGCAGATATTGGAGGTTTACTGCTCCCCAGGTGTATCCTGTCCAATGTGGTCATGGATCTAATTCACAGAGTACTAGAACCCCTCCCC
This sequence comes from Neoceratodus forsteri, assembly GCA_016271365.2. NCBI lineage: Eukaryota > Metazoa > Chordata > Ceratodontiformes > Ceratodontidae > Neoceratodus > Neoceratodus forsteri. Next base: position 226,451,065 of record CM028132.1, on the reverse strand, counting down.
AAAGTTGAACACACTATGCTCAGGGACTTCAATATTAATTGGTCAGCCAGTCCAAAGCTCAACCTTATTTCCAAAATCAAAGCCCAGAACATGCGCCAATTGATCTCTTCACCCACCTGTTTTAACCCTAATCCTGCCAGCCACAACATGATAGACTGGGTGATGGTATTTCACCCCCAAAGAATCCTAACCTCTGGCATCTTGCCAGGTATGTACTGTGATCATTATATGACTTACTGTGTGCAGAAACTAAAAATCACAAAAGTACCCCCCTTCCCGGCTATCATTTACAAGATACTTCAAATCTTTCTGCCCTGGCAGATTTAAAGAGGTTCTACTTGCAGCTAACTGGGCCCCTGTCAGCCCTTGACCCAGAAGTGGTATTGGGGTACTTCTTTTCTACCTCCCTAGACATCTATGACCAACATACCCCATTAAGTAGTATAGAAGCCAGGGCCACCACCTCCCCTGAATTTTCCCAGAAACAAACAATTCCAACAAAGAGACTTGGTTTGGGTCAAGCATAAATCAAGTAGACAATCTTCCTGATAAGCTAACACAGTTTTCATCGCTCACAGATTAACACCTGGGGATGACTACCAATATCATTATACGAGCCAGACCTCTGGATCTCCACCCACAGTTATTGTCCCTTCTTTATTTGGAATAGTATTCCACTTGAATTCCGCTTACACTGTGATTGAAAATCCTTTTTCGGAGCAAAAAACTGAATTGAGGTGGTTTCCTGATTTGACCAGAGATCCAGCATCATACTAAGACTCCGAACAAAGGAAAGACTCTAATGTTTTCATCGGGATGCTGGGGATTGATGAAACCCTTCTGAGACTATGGTTTTACTTTTTACACATAAACTCTTTTCCCCTTACTAGTTATATCTGAAACCTATATTGAATTAGGATGGTCAAGCAGCAGAGCTTTCCACTCCGATATATAAACCTAGAACAACGTAGCTTCCTAATCAGCCAACAGAGTCTGCATCGCTCAAAGGTTAATACCTGGGGATGATTACCAATATCATTATAGGAGTCCTAGTACAGGAGGTGGCCTCCTTCTCAGCCTTTTCTCAGGGATATCACTGTGCCCTAACTTGTACTTTCATATAGAGACTCCAGGGTTTTGCAGTGTATAATTTTTGGTGACTGTTGCTTCAGTGTTGTTCTTATCCTTGTGCGTAGCTTTAAAGTTATTTGATGAAGATTATTTTTACATTAATTATTTGTTTAAGGCTTGTTTTCCTTTTCCTTAACTAATTCCACAAGCTGATTTTATTTGTTTACAATGACTAAATTTTGGGAAATGTTGAAATATCCTTACAAGTTTTGTTTGTTACCGTAAGCGCAGGATTGTCTGTGGACTCAGCCTGGGCTCTGCTCTGGCAGATGCTAATTATTTCACCATTTTAGAATCTTAATTTAATTGTGGCTTTGCTACAGGACCCCAGCAGATCTACCAAATCTCCTTGGTGAGCATGGTGGTGCTTATCAACAAATCTCTATCTTTCCTCTAGTTTATTGATGGAAGTGAGAACGGATGCAAGGTCCTCATCTGCTATGGGTAGGTGACAATCTAAATCAGCACGTGCCTCGCACATATTTTTCAGGGCTCCCTCTTCTCTGACGTATCTGCACTCAGTATAGGCAGGCAGGAATGAGGACTAATTTATGATAGCGGCATTGACTGGACATTGTCTTTTTCTTCTCTGCCTAAGGCTTTCTATCCGCCACTGCACTATCCTTCAATACACTTGACACTCTAGATTTGGGCTCAGTGTCAGAGGGGAAAGTCCGGATCAGTGGACCCTCTTCCCGAGGTAGCCTTGTGACTGTCTAGTCATTTACAGGACTCATAATGTTGCTAATAACTTTATTGAGATTTGTTATGCCTATGGTAAGGTTTACAGAAGAGGAGGTTTTAACCTAATGGTTTAAGATTATGTAGTTCGCTATAAAGCTACTAAAGGGTGACTGCAGGCAAGTATCTGTGAGATTACATTCCCCCCCCATCCAAACTGGCTGGATGAAAAATTGTAACTGATTACAGATTACCAGCTGCTTGTCACTGGATGGGAGAGGCAGTTTTTTACTTCTAGCAGGCTGCAGTACATCTTCATGATGTATAGCGGGGCATCTGGGGAATGCCACTACTGACTGGATCTTTAACCAGACATGGCTGGTATTCTTTGTAAATACTTACCTCTTATATTTTACCTAAGGAAACTTGGAATTAATATAGCATCATGTATTATTTCTGCCAGATCCAGGCTTTCCCCCTTTCATTCTTTCCCTTTCCTCTTCTCTGTTTATTAACAGCTGTTTCAATATGTCTCATTTTTATATAGTTGTTAATTTACCTTGCTTTTCTTATTTAATTATATTGTTTTAGGAATGGGTTATGTCACTAGTACTATCATATGGTTTCTTAAACAGTCTGGAGTTTTATTTTATAGATGTTATCTATGATATTTTAGATCTGATGTATAGGTAGGTACTGTCTGGTTCTATAGCTATGTTTATTTTTATTCTTGGATCAACAGTAAGATTGTGGGTATTATAGTTGTACCAGTTTGTCACTGCTTATTTCCTTTAGTGGCCAGTAGGCCACACTTTTCCTTTCTCATTTCCATCCTTGATTTAAAAATATTTCCTTTAGTGACATTTCAATGATTGTATGTATGGGTGGTGGGGGGGGGAGGCTGAGAATTGGTGGGTTTTATTCCATCATGGACATGTTCTCTTGGGAGTCTTGGTCATTAGGACCAGGGAGGTTTTTCTTATTATTGAGGTGTTGTCTTGTTTTACCATGGATTTGGGGGACTGTGGTGGGGGGGAGTTGGGTTTTGGTAGATTTGTTGGGGAACTTTGATGGTTTTGTGGGGGGCATGGTGGGGGGGTTAGCCTTTGTCTTCAGCCTTTATTCTAGTCAGATTATGGTTCCATTCTTGATGGGTAATGGCCTTTCTATATCTCTTACCTAAAATAGCTAATTATACATTTGTGACATGGAACATAAAGGAGGAACAAAACAAGAGTAAATGCCATATGGTGTTTCATCATTTAAAACACCTTAAGGCTAATATTGCCTACCTTCAGGAAATGAATATTAGAAGGGAAGGAGTCCCGCTTTTCAGGCAGCAATGGGCGGACTGATATATGGAGCCAGCTGTAGCACACAGAAAGGTGAAATTGCTATATTAATAGCTCAGGTTGTCACATTTATTTTGGAAAAAGAATATTGGGACCCCAAAGTACACTATTTACTTTTTATTGTAAGTTGGGATCCACTATGGTGGTGCTTGGATCAGTTTATGGCCCTAATACTGATTCTCCTAATTTCTTTCTGGATCTAATTCCTATTTTATTATCAAAACATTGCCCATCTGTTCTAATGGGGGAGACTGGAATATGGTATACCAGGCTGACATTGATAAATCAGGTTCAGCTCACTGGGGTCTGTCCCCTGGGCAACAAGGGCTTCAGATTCTGATGGATGAGCTGGGTCTCATTGACCCATGGCTACTGACCCACCCTATGGATAGAAGCTATACTTTCTATTCCCCTACCCATTACACTTATTCATGGCTAGACTATTCTGTAATGTCAAAAGAATCCCTTCCTGGTCTAATATCCTCTGAGATTCTTGCAACTGTTGTGTCAGGTCCTGCACAAGTTAATTTAATTAATCATGTTGGTATTTTGGCAGCCCGTGACTTTCTCTGGCACCTCAATGCTCAGTTACTCCAAGATTCAGACCCCCTTCAGGTCCTACATAACTTGCTAAAAGGTTTTTTAGATGTGAACAAAGGGTCTGTCTCTGCAAATGACGCATTATGGGGTGCCCTTAAAGGGGAAGTCTCCCATAGTTCCACAGCGATATTTTCCCAACTCCTTATGAGTAACTGTTGTGTGCCTCCTCCAGTTACCAGCAGTCCTACTGCTGTCCAGATCTGGATTATAAATAAAAATATACAGCCCCAAAAGTTATCAATGTGTTTGTCCTCCATTTTACCTCAGTGTTGCTGGAGGATGATGTCATCAGAGCAACAGAGAATGGTGCTGCACTAAATGCAGTTCCACCAGTAGACCAAACCCACAATGTTTGGTTCCCCACTTGAGTAATGGGGGAACTCTTTAAGTGTTGTGCACATCCTGAAGTGCAGGTCTAATAGGGACTAGGACCACGTAAGTCTGATGCAGCACTGATTTGAGGTATATACAGTATTCACATAAGGAAGTGCCTGTATGTGTTGTGTTACTGTTTCTGTTAGCAAAAACACTTTACCCAATAAATGACTCTGGGTACAACAAGAGTTTTAAGTGGTATTATGCAGCTGTTGTATTGTGTGTGTGTGTGTGTGTGTGTGTGTGTGTGTGTGTGTGTGTGTTAACATTCTCTGTTTTGATTGACACCAGCAGTGAGAAACAATCTTGCAAATAGGACCCTTTCCCTTTGTAACTAGGCAGTCAGTGATTGGATGGCTGCAGTAAGGCAATAAAGAATTCAGCTATGACAAGGAATAGGTTACCAGAAAAGCACAGGCACAAGTACTGGGGGACTCTGGTTCAAATCCTACTAGAGTTCCTTACTCTCTAGCCCTTAAGAAGTTCACCTAACCTCCTTAGAAACTGTGATGGCCCCTCAGGTCCATGACTTTAAAAGTGCCCCAACTCCCATTATAAATCACTAGCAGTGATGTGAGAGCTACAACACTTCACTTTCAAGGTACTAAAGATAAGCTGTGGCAGCCCCCCTTGTAATGCCAGAATTCGAAGTAGGATGTCCCTCACAAATCAGATGCTACACCTCGGCTGTTGTAGGTAAAGAAACTAATCAGTCTCTGTTTGTAGTGCTCTGTATTTGCTTAGCTCACTCCTCCCATGCCATATGCATTCTGTGTCTTGGTATTTCCAGTCAGAAACTCAGATTTAAGGAGCATTTGAAATGTAAAACAATAAACTTTATAAGGTAAATGATCTAGCTCTCCACTTTCAGGCTGCTGAAAGAGGATGTGTATAAGTCAGTTTTGTATGATCCTTTGGTAAACTGCCCAGGCTCATCTTGTAACGAATCTTCTCAAGGGTGTTCAGCTGGTTCAATACAGAGTGACTGATTGACTACTCGATTGATTGATTGATTGGTTGGTTGATTGACTGATTCAGTCTACTGCTTTCCACAACATGTTACAACTGTCTCACAGAGAGAAATGAGCAGTACAGAGAAACAGCTTTTGTTTCCTGTGAATGCAATACTATTAGATGTATTATTTGCACTACACATGCAGTATTAAGACTACAAGTACCAGTCCCTGTGTGAGTTGCATGACAGAACTGCCTTAAGCCATTGCGAACTTAAACTAAAATCAGGATAGATAGCATTGATACCCTTATGTTTTGTTCTGCACTGTTGCTGCAGTGACATCAAGGAATGGGAGGGGCTGTATTACAAGTGACTCATTTGCATGTAAATGGAGGCTTGCTTGACATTTTACTACCTTGTGTCAGAGCCTCAAACTCTAGATATGTGTTGCAACAGAAGAAATGGCTGATCTCTTATTGACATATGTACAGTACTTGATGTAATGTATAATTAATACATCAGACATAGCCAAATCAAACATATACAGGAGTCTTCTCTTTTAAATGTTCCCTATGAGGTGAATGTATACGCCTCTCATCTGAACGTTCCAAGCAGAGACTAGCCCGACTTTTGGATCTACTTATTAAGCTTGGACAGATTGAGCATACCCTCTCTTCATACTCGGATTTAGTGATTTGGGCTAAACTGCATGATCTTCGAGCTCAGTGCTCAGATCTGCTAGCTCAAAAGGCTGAATTGGCGCTATGAAGAACTAAAATAAAATACTTAGAGTCTGGACAGAAGGTGGGCAAATGGTTAGCCCTTCATCTTGGTGCGATAGAGTCAGTTAATTATGTTCCTCAGTTACATTAGTCCAAACACGATACCATTACCACTCATCCCAGAATGATTGCAGACGTTTTCCGCATTTTCTATTCTAATCTTTATGCCTTTGATTCTTCCGCTTCTCCCTTTCTGATGGATATAACTGATTATCTGGATAATATCCCTCTCCCTGTGCATGATCTGCTTAAGGCTCCCCTGACTGCTGTAGAAATTCATTGAGCTATTAAACAACTTCCTCCAGTTAAGGCTCCGGGACCAGATGGAATTATCAATAACTTTTACACTGTGTTTGCTGATGAGTTAGTTCCCCATCTTTTAAGTGTCTATAACTCTTTGTTTGACTCAGGCTTCTCTAATAATACTTTTACCAAAGCTTTTATAGCAGTAATCAAGAAGCCTGGTAAGGATGATACCCTTCCTAAAAATTATCACCCAATATCACTACTAAATGTGGATCTTAATATATTGGCCAAAGTTTTAGCTAATAGGTTGATTCAGCTTTGGGACAAATTGATTGGTCCAGCGCAGGTTGGCTTCATGGCAGAACATGTATTCAGTGATCACCTTAGGAAACTGCAATACCTCATTTTGGCATCTCGGAAGAGCAGATCCCCTGTAGTTTTGGCCTCCCTTGACATGGAAAAGGTGTTTGATCGATTTGCCTGGCCATTCTTATTTGCCACTCTAAGAAAATATGGTTTTCCTTCAGAATTTATCAGATAGGTTCAACTGCTATACACTGACCCAATGGCATGCATCCGCTGTAATGGTTGTTTATCAGACCCTTTCTCACTTTTGCAGGGTACTAGACAAGGATGCCCCATCTCCCGATTTCTTTTTAATCTCTATCTAGAGCCACTTATATATTTATTGCAGCATAATATAAAGATAACAGGCATTCAAGTGGGAATAACGAGGTATGTTTTATTATACAATGGCAAGAAAAAAACCTTGGGCTCTGATTGGTCAGTCTGTGACTCGACCAGTGGTGTTATCCTAGTACAACATCACGGGTCTAGTCCCAGCACCTAGATGACCGACCGCTTCAGTTCTTAAAGAAAAAAAAACAAGAAAAAAATCACTCCACGGAGCTCCTTGGCAGCACAACCCACCCGTTTATCATTTGTGCTCTCAACCCACCTTCAACCCACTGTGAGTGTTTTCAACTCACTTGCCAGTGACCACCAAGTACAACCACTGACTGTTAAACTAGTCAAAATTGTCCCTCCCTTGCTTTTGTGCCCACCAGATATAGTGAAAAAACCTCCTCCACACAGTGTTCCTCAAATTAAAAAAAAGCTGTCATCATAGACATGTACATTTCCCTGTCCATTGTAACATGAGCACAGAATTAGTGTCTCCAACTTGCCAGCCCAAACCACTGACATTATCCCCGACTACCTTTCCATGACCGCCAAAAATTCTGTCGCCCCCACCAGTAGTCCCTGAAACAGAAAACAAATCTTTTGAATAAAAAAAAAAGCCATCATCTTAGACGGCATTTCAATTTCCTCATCGGCAGCAGCCATACTCCTGCTAGCTTCCTCAAACAGCCACTCTCCTGCTCGCTACCTCAAACAGCTGCACTGGTTACGGCCACCATTGAAAATAATTTAAAAAATCTGATCAAATAACAGTCACATTTAAATTGGCACTACACAAATATTACCTTTCATTGCTGCCAATAAGTAAGTGCCCAAACAACGCAGCAGTGGTATCTCGGTTCCTTTTAAAGCCATTAAAAAAAATGCTAAGCAAAAACAATTTTAGTCCTTTCCAGATTATAATGTTACTGTGTGGACTGCTGTCTTTTCCGGAGTGGGGGAGGTTTGCAGGAGCAGACACATAATAACATTAGAATGGGACTATTTTTTTATTCAGTATACCTGCCCATCGAAAAATGAAATAAAATACACTTTTAAAACAATTTTTTGTTAAAATTTTTCCTTTATTAGTAGCAACAAGCCATTGTATAATAGCAATAATGCACTCCAGGGTATGGGTTGTGTTGGGATAACCTCACGCCTGGGATGTTGGATGAACTCGGCCTGTAGCCTCGTGCCCAACCACCCAGGTGTGAGGTTATCTCAGCACAACCCACACCCTGTTGTGCATTATTGCTTAATTGGCATATGCTGATGACCTATTGCTCCACCTTGAAGACCCGTGGTAATCAATACCAGCTGCCTAACAAGAAATACAGAGGTTCTACTCTTTGTCAGGATACAAATTAAATTTACAAAACACTAAAGTTTTACCTCTTAATAACTTAGTATGTAAACAGAATATTATCCAGTTAGGCTTGTCCAGGGAACCATGCAGCCTTATGTACTAGGGAATTCACATAGCTCGAACTCCCTCACGATTAATCAAGGACAATTTGTCCCCTATATTGAACTCCATATAACAACATTTCAATAGATGGTCCTCCCTTCCCCTTTCATTATGGGGGCATATAAGTATCATTAAGATGAATTTGCTGCCCCGCATTATATACCAACTGGGCATGACAAATGTATATCTCCCTAAAGTATAGTTCAGTCGCTTACAGTCCATGCAAAAAAAATTCATTTAGGAGGTCAGGGTGGATAGAAAAGCATACTTCAAACTTACAATGCCAAAAGCGAACAGAGGTTTACAGCTTCCTAATTTTTTATTATACTAAGCGGCCTTGCAAAATAGTAAGTCACTTCTATGGACTATGCAAGAGGGGGATCATCCCCAAATGTCTATACCATGTTATGGTTGGAGATGGAACGTAACTCGTGTGGACAACAGGGTATAGGCCTTAATAGTTTATTATGTATCAAACCTTCTCTTCTACATCACTCTCTCTGGGACATGCTGCTTTATTGGTCTTTAAAGGAATTTAACCAATTAAGTGCTTATGTGGGGGTGTAAATGGGGAAAAGCAGGAACTAAGCCGTTGTTGAATAACCCTAACATATTAATTGCAGGCCATCCCCTTTAGAGTTATTTCTGCCCCCAATTAGAGGGACTATTATTACAGTCTATACTAGAGGGAGACAGTTTGCTCCTGTTTGCTGTAATCCAAGAAAGCTTTCATTTTCCTAACTCAGCATTCTTCAAATATTTTCAAGTTGTCTATTCTGTATCTTCTTTTTTGGGCCATAAACCCTGGCTATTGTGGAATTCACCTGTACCGGAATCTTTTTCTTCACTGAGTTCACTACCACACATAGTGTCCAAACTTTATGAGCTATTCCAATCTTTGGACCCAAGCAACCTCTCAGGAGTGTGCTTTTGCTGGCAGCAGGCTCTTAACCTTCAATATGAATGAAGCGCCATTTTGGCATTTAGTCTGGTGACAGTTCTGTAAGTTCCTTAAACAGGATAGTTTCTGCTTAACGCAATTTCATATGTAACTCCTCACCCCTACCTTTTTAGCAAAATGACAGGTGGCATGCTGTTGAAGCTGACAGCAGTACCTGGTGGGGACTGGGTTTGGGGAGGATGAGGTTACTCGGCACAGGGGACCTAGGTTTGGCTACTCTGAACAGGGGCACCCAAGTAAATCTGAAAACAGGAAGCAATAATTGTAATGTCCAGAACCAGGAATGGGAATCTTCAGTGTGGCTTTTATTCACATCCAAGCTGAACAAACAAAGCACAGATGAACCACCACAGGGCTACATTTCCTGGTAATGCAGATTAGAGACAACAGGACACTTTTTCAGTATTTCCAGCCCTCAGGCTCTAAACCCACCAGGCACACAGCCCGGACTTATACGCAGCTTTGGGTACACAGCCCGACTTGTACACTACTTGGGTTTTCCCCACTGGCCCAGCTCCCCTGCCGGGCCACTTGATCCGTGGTCCATTTGAGGAATGAACCAATTATCCTGTTGTGGCTCCCCAAACCACACTAGAGCCTTTGACTCCTAGAGAGAATTTTCCTTACGATCCCACATCTGGGTACTTCCCTCATCACTGGCCAAGTGCCCGAAGTAAAGTAGAAATCCACAGAAGAAATCCGTAGAGGTGGACCTGGTCACTAAAGATGGGGGGCCATCCACCTCCAGCTCCCACAGCCCATACCCGGCCATTTCTCTGGAAACTGAACAATTCCTTTACTGAACTTTCAAATGTAGATTCTGGGTAGACATCTGTCACATCTCCTCTACATATCATTTGCATCCCAACAAGCTCTGGACTTGAACCTACTTTTAATTTGCTTAGCCCATTACTCTAGGCTTCCACTATTTTAGTAGCTCAATCCCCACATTGTCACACAAGTCCCAGGGTGAAAAACATAGGCCCTTTTAGCAAGAGCAGACACTCACCCTCACGTTGCAGGTGCCCCCACAGGTGAGTCACAAATCTTCTTGTTCTCCCAAATAAACTCTGGAACACATAGGCAGCTTTTCCTCTACCTACAAGCAGAACTAGGGGGTTGCCCCAGGAATCTGCAGGGAACCCTTTCCTGTCCCCATGAAGGGAGGGGGCACTGAGACCCAAAAACAGTGGTCTCCACCACTTCAATTGTCTTCTGTGTCTCTAAGGTGGAGACACGCACCCTTTTTACTTAAAAGTAGCCCTCTGTCAGGGGCGGAGGCTCCTAGAGCCTCAACTGATCTGCTTTACCAGCAAGCTCCCAACTTCACACTGAACTGACTTCAAAACCTCCCAACGTTCTATGCCAACTCCCTTGCTGCAGATTCCAATGTGGCTCATGCAGCTGCGATAGTTCTATTGGTGATGTCATCCCTCAGTCTCAGCTGAGACTGAGAACAGAGTGAGACAGTGTGAAACCCATTTAACTGGAGCTTCACAAGCTACTTTCCCTGCCTACCACTAGGTCTTGCTGGGATTCTAGTAACCCGGGTAACAAGGGGGTTACACATATATTTCATAATATCTATTTCACTCCAGTCAGATTATTAAAAATGGGTAAGTTGTCTTCCGTATTATGCCATAGGTGAGGCAGGGTGGACAGAACATTAAAACATATGATATCGATTAGTCAAATGATAACTCCATTTTGGCATACCATAAAGACTTCTCCTGATCATTTTTTAGGTTTGGCAGATCTTTTCACTCCAGAGGACTGCTTAGTTGGGATCTACCCTCCTGATCTACCTAACATATTTAAAGCCCATAAGGCGTTGATTTCTATAGTGGACAAACTTATCATTCTTCGACATTGGCGAGTTACTACAGTACCACATTATAAAGAATGACATCAAGAAAAGCTCCTAGCTTTAATGGCTGAAAAGTATATGACATCAGTACAACGACATCAGCACCACTACAGAATCACATAGGAACATCTATATGCCTGTGTCTCTTCCTCCCCCAGATCAAGGATAGATCTTATCCTAATTGATGTTATTTAAGTTCTAGTGCCTGTTGTTAGGTTGGCTTCCCGATTGTCTAGGTGCATCAACGGTGGTTATAGGCTCAAGTGAACACATTGGAGGGAGGTGGAGGGGGAATTCTATAGGTGGGGGGTGCTCTGTTTGGAAAGCGCTTTCATTAATTTGCTATTATGTCATTGTTACTGTCAATTCTAAAACTTTTACTCTGTTTATGCTTATGGCATCCAAAAAATTAATAAAGTTTACTTGATTAAAAAAATAAATCAAGTGGATAAGCCCAGGACAGGCAAGCCTACATCACCCTCCACAATTACTGCACTAGGATCACATGACTAGCCAAGGCTAGTTATTTCCAGAAAAAGTTATTGTAATGTTTTAGATCCCTCTAATTTCTGGAAGACAATCAACAGCTTAATCAACCCTACAGCCTCCCCCCATGGAATTCAGTCAACCCCATGGTCCCCCCTTGACTGGCAAAGCCCTCAACAAATACTTTGCTGAAGGCTCCAGGGCCCTTATTCCTAACCACCCCAGCTCCCTGCAAGCCATTCCTGCCACTAATAGTAGCTTCCACCTGCAGGCAATCACAGCTGAGGCTGTCCACAAAGGCCTAACTGCACTAAATGCAACATCCAATAGTGGATCTGATGGCATCTTGTCCAAACTTTTCTAAACTGGTGCATCATTGATAGGTGTTCTCATTGCCCACATTTTCAGCATGTCCCTATGCACCAGTTCCTTCCATGTAGCTGGAAGAATGCATTGGTAGTTCCAGTCCATAAAGGTGACCCTGCCAATTCACCTTCAAACTACAGCCCCACCTCTGTGCTATCCGTCCTTTCCAAGACCCTATAGAGGTTTGTTAGTATGCAGCTATCTAACTTTTATGCACAAACTGGCTTCCTAACATCATACCAATCTGGCTTCCACTTCAACCACTTGACTGGTACCTCTCTACAAAGAGTCACTGACCATATTCACCCTTATAAGGACAGGGGTCTGGGCATGGGGGCCATATTTATAGACATAGCAAAGGCCTTCGACACAATGGACCATTAATAAATCCTACTCAAACTAGCAGACCCTGGTGACTCTCAGCAGCTCTAACATGGTTCCAGTCATACTTATCCAACTGTACCCCATCTATCATGCTTGGCCTAAATTCATTCCCTGCCCTACCACTCTTCCTAAGGGCCCTGAAAGGCTCAGTCTTGGTGTCCTTGCTCTTCACAACCTTTATAAATGGTAGCCCATGACATTGGCATTGGTGACTGGGTGCCAGCAATAATGGTAACCCAGTCCCCGGCACATGTCATCGGGGCTACCGATAGGGTAGGCAGCCGGATGGGGATGTTGGCGAATATAGTGCAGGATGTCACTATATGTATGCACATGGGGTGGAGCGAGCATGTACAGTGAGGGGTGGGAGAGATTGTGAGGGGTGGTGCCACAGTGGGTTGCCAAGCTGGCCCTGTGGTGTGGTGGATGGGTTGGAAGCTTCAGTGGGCAGATTTCTAGGTTCAGGTCCAGGCACTGGTGCATTTTTGTTGTACCCAGCCCCAAATTTGTTTTTCACATGTTCTTGCACCCCCCCCAACATGCACCGCCCCAAAGTTGAGAATCCTTAAGTAGGGTGGTGCAGGGGGCAAAGCCCCCCATGGGGAGGTGAGGGGGGCACAGCCCCCCTCATAAAACATGTAAAACACAAGTCCCTGGCACTGTTTTGCTGTGCACTTGGGAGTCAGAGTGCCAAAACTGATTTTCAGCACTCTGGCTTCGCGATAGTGGTGATCGCCTAAAGGCTTTCACAGTTATCACATAAATCCTTATAAATGATCTTCCTCTGCCTATCTTTGCCAGCAGCATCCACATGTACGCTGATAATACCATAATCTACTTATCAAGATCCTCCACCCCTTTCATTGAGAGATTCCTCCATAACTGGTTCGAGAACAATCGGATTGTCATAAATTAAAAGAAAACTGTCTCCATGTTGTTTAGTTCCAGGAAATGGTTCAGCTCTCCTCCCTCTTCCTTGTCCCTTTGCTCCCTGGATGGGACATGTTTAGACTCAGTCTCCGCCAGTAAAAATCTCAGACTTCACCTAGACCAGCGCCTAGACTATACAGGGCACATCTCCCAGGTAGTAGCCAATTCTTTTTGCAAGCTTTGTGCCCTCTTCAGAGTAAAAAGCTGCCTCCAATTAAACATTAGGAAACAGATTATTGAGCAGTCAATCCTTTCCCTTCTGCACAATGAGGATGTAGTCTATGCAAGTGAAAATAGAACCTTCCTCGACAAAATAACCACCCTTTTTGATGCTCTGTGCAAGTCCATACTAGGATGCCCCCCCCATTCAACAGTGCTACATGTACAGTGAGCTAGGCCTGGCCCTCCCCCACTGTGAGGCAAGCAATGTACACTGCGGTCATGGGAGTCAAGTATTGGATGGGCAAACTGCTGAGTTACCTGTCTATCCTCTTCTCCAATTTTTGAACCCTACCTAGTCACTCAGAGCTGAGGCAAGCCACAACAAAAGTACAACCTAGGCCAAGCCACCATAAGCTACCAGCTGCCAAACATCTGGAAGAATCTACTCTCCAAATTGATGGCCCCTTCCTCCCCAATAGCAAACAAGGCTCTGATGAAGTCCCATTACAAATCATTGGTGGTCTGTCCTCATTGGCTACCATGTATCCTTGGACAAGTCCATGGCTTCACCCTTTGCTGCATTACCCAGGCTCCCCCCACAGCAGGCCCCACAAGCCAAGAGCCATGAAAGACAGACATTTTGTAACTGCAAATTCACAAAGTTAGTGCAGCAAGGCTAACAAGTACATTCTTTCTATCCATCTCTCCTCCATTTAAATCCAGAATTATCTGTGCAATTGCTGAGCCTTCCTGGAGGGGTTGTAGTATCCATCTGTTTTCCACCCAATTGACTCATTTTATCTCCTAATGTATTCGCTATGCTAAAGACTCATGTACCTTGTACTGTATGCACTTTGTAGCTATTCCCTTTTCTTCCAGTTCCAATGTCTGTTCTATGATATTGCCCCTATGTATTTGAATTATGTGCTCTCGGTATTCATTCCCTATTCCCCCTCTCCACATATCACAACTGGAAATGAGCCCTGGGCTCTGTGTGTTTATCTGGTAAAATATGTTTAAATAAATAAATACATTTATATATGCTGTTGCCGCTGCTAGCTGCTGGGCTGTGTGACTCTCCAACCACAGCAACTACATGATGCACTTTAGTGCCTGGAAAATCAGAGTAAATTCTCATGTCTGAACTTTTTCTTATGATGCCCTGAATTAAGATATGTGATTTTGTAACCCTTGATTTTATATGGCAGCGGTATTGGGACAGTGGAGGGGTAGCAATGGGGTCTTTTTAGAAGATGTCTGCACTGTGACAGTGACTGACTCACACACTATAATTGGAATAGCAGTCCTAACAGGAACAATATTTGAGGACTTGATCATTGGGGGGAGGGAGAGGGGGCTTTGATAATTTAATGAATTAATTATGGTGTGCACATCACCACAGATACAGCAATATGACTTTTACTTTTTACTTTTCATGTTCCCACAGGGGTTCCAAAACATCTTCCCCATCCACACCCAGGCTGATAACCTCCTTCTCCTGAGATCTGTTCTCCACCTCCTCACTTTGTCCACCCCTCTTTCATTCTCATCATTGCAACCTAGGATGATAACTTCCTCCTCTTGAGATCTGTCCTCCTCCTTACTTTCTCCACCCTCCCTTTCATTCTCATCATGCTTTCATGTGACAGTCAGATCTCCCTTGTCTAATCTGAGTCATGGTCAAGCTCAACACTCTCATTAAGAAATGAAACCTATCATACAGATCAGGCTCAATGACACCACCAGTTGTCATGGGAACAACAGCAATAATGTCCTTAGCTACTGTTCTAGAGTCAGACATTTTTCCACTTCTTGGACTGATCCTCTTGTTGCTGTCACCCCTCCCCAGCACCCACCAGCATGAATGCCACAAATGTGACAGAGAAACATTTGACCACTCAAATGCTACCACCAGTTCCACTAATGTCGTCTTTGCTACTATTGCAATCAGCCTCAGATGAAGTTGTTGCAAAAGTAGTTTTCTTAGGTATGACTTGCTTTTGACCCACAAAATCTATGTTTTTCTTGACCACATTGCCAGCAACACTTACTTTACTAGTCAAGCGTCTTTTTCCTGTCATTTTGAATATTTTGATTTTCAAACAGTAAATTCCAGTAGCAGAGACAATACAACACTCCACTAGAGAAGTGTGATCTCAATCACAACAGAACAGTTTATTGAGCTAACACAGTAACTAAAGTAAACACACCACAAAAACCACCCTGTGTGTGTTTGGGGGAGGGGGGAATCATGACAAGAAGTCCCAAACTCCCAACTCTGGAGGCTCAAGTGGGAAACAAACAGCATGGTAATACAAGAGGAGGAAATATTTTATTAGAAAACAAATAAAACACTTAACAGTTTTAACATTTTAACATGAAAAGTATTATTTTTCAAACATTTATAATACAGTTTGCCCATTTTCTAAGTGCAATAATACCCTCCAGGGTGGACTGTATTGGACAATACTGGATCTTCCTGGGGCTATATGGCCCTCTGCCTGTGGTGTTGGGTCTCATTACACCTCTGGGTAGTCCAGTATTGCCCAATACTACCCACCCTGTTCAGTATTATAGCTTACATAATTCCAGGTGGAATTTAACCAAGGTCTTGTACAGAGACTTGGGGCCTGATTTTCAGAGCTCCCAGCATGGTGCAAGGGTCTTGCATGCCACAGAATGGCACAGATTGCCCTTGGCATCTAAAGATGCACCAGGAGTGATTCACAAAGGCAGCCTGTGTCAACCACAGGCTGTCTGATCCAAACTGGGCTTGTGATGCCTATGTGCCACAAAAGGGCCTACAGCATGGCACATGGGGCATAAGGCAGACACAAGCTGCCAGATTTCCATATAACAGATTCACAAAACCCTCACAGAGGGAGAATTTCTAGTACTTTTAGACCAGCTAGGGCCACAGGGCCGGTCTAAGGGTACTTAGAAATATCCCTCTTGGAGAGTCTGGCATAATGTGGCAATGTGCGGCCCCCCGCATCTGCCTGAACCATAATTAGCATTAATAAAATGGAACTCCAATCATGCATCCCCTCAGCCTGAACTGCCTGTACCATACATTCGTATTAATAAAATGTAACTCTGCTCATGCATCCCCACCAATCTACCCATACTGTACATTTGTATTAATAAAATGTAACTCCGCTCACGCATCCCACCCGAGATCTGACTGTACTGTAATAATATTACAATACGTCACTGGTGATCTAGTGGCAGCCACTCCACAGGCCTTGAACCCATGTCATGTACAGATACTACAGCCCTGGTGGTCTAGTAAACCCACACACCCACACCTGCAGTGCCCCACCACCCCGCTCCCCCCAACCCCAAACCAAGCTGACAACTAGCACAGTCCACCTCTCCCCTCCATGGCCAGCCACCGACTGAACACTCAATAAGCATGTACTGTATACTGTATGCCTTCAGTGATTGACAACTCAGTCACTGAGCATGTACAGTATAGAGTATGCACTCATTAAGTGTTCATTCAGTGGCTGGCCATGGAGGAGAGAGGTGGGCTGTGCCAGTCGCTAGCTCAGTTTCAGGATGGGGGGCAGGCTGGTGGGGCACTGCGGGTGGGGGTCCACTAGACCACCAGGGCTGATGTATCTATATGTGATGGGGGATCATGGCAGGGAGTGTTGGCTGCCACTAGATCACCAGGTGTTTTTTTTTTTTTTATTTGTCAAGTCTAGGATTACAAATACCTTTGAGCCAAGGTTCTTTTACAAAGGTTCCACATCAGAGAAATACAAATTATGGTGAACATCAAGACGGACATTACAACAATGTGGACATTGCAAACAGATTACAGATTAATACAATTCAAGGGTAACATTGTAAGCAAGGCAGTCAGTGGCATTTGTCAGAGAAAACAGACAAGAGCTAAGAAGTGCCAGAGTCATAGGGAGGGGGGGGGTGCAGCATTGTGTATACCAATATATATTGGTTACAGTACCAAGTTATATTGTAATATTATCAAAGTACAGTATGGTCAGATCAGAGTGGGGGGGACACAAGGTCGGAGTTAGCATTTTATTAATACAAATGTATTGAATGGGCAGATTGATTCAGGGGGTATGCATGAGCGGAGTTTCATTTTATCAATACTACTGTATGGCATGAGCAGATAGGTGGGGTCCACTAGCCACCAGGGACTGGTGCACGGTCACTCAGCAGCTTATGGCACACCACACAGATGTGCCATCTGTTCGGCTCACTGCCAGGGTTGCTGCAAGATGCTGGACTTTGCCACCAGGACCCTACTCTATTGCGAATCAGTTGCAGGGTCCCTGACACACCCAGATTTGCCACAGCCCTAGATCACCAGCACCTTGTGGTTTTCTAAGGGCTGTTTGAGAACTGGGCCCTTGATCTCCTCTCCTGGCCTGCACCTTATCCCACCCCTAATCCATTCCAACATTGCATTTGCTTTCTTGACTGAAGCAGCAGAGCGCTGTCTGACTGCTTTTAGCTTACTGTTCACAATTGCACTTAATCAAATCCCTTTGTTGTACTATCAACTGTTGCATGACATATGATATACTGTACATGTGACCTAGATTCCCCACTCTCAAGAGACACTTTTCTTAAATGAATATTGCCTGTGAGGAGCTCTGCCTCAGAGGCAGATGACTTAATCACGCTCTCCACTGTGTCTCATTGGTTAATACCTTCTGAAGGACAGTAACTGAGGTTGCCCATCTCTTGCTACTGATTGGCTACACATGCAACTGCCTTGGATGCAGACCACTTAATCCCACCCTCCTCTGTGTCTCATTGGTTAATACCTTCTGAAGGAGGTAACTAAGGTTGCTGCCTGTTGCTACTGACTGGTTATTCATCTGGTCTCTAAATGGACCTCCCACATGCATTTTCTTGCTCTGATTGGGTGGTTCTAGCGTGCCCCTGATTGGTTGACATACAGAATGTGCCCTTTTTAAAGACATGTTTTTTTAAGTTAAATTTGTCTCCTAGGCAGATCTGCCTCTGAGGCAGCCCTGCCTTTGAGGTAGGAATGGATAGGTCTGCTTACCGGGCAGGGCTTTAACCTTTATAGCCAAAGACCTGAGCTTCACTGCTGTGCCAGCTTGATGGTGTAGTGGAAAGGTCTACAGCCTAATAAACAAGAGGCTGAGAATTTGAATACACACAAAGTCCCATTAGTTCTGTTTTGTCAGAATTTCATTGGAGAGGTGATTCATTGCAGCACGGTGTTAGAACAGTAAGTATATAAGAAAAGGGACTTACTGTAGCTGTGAGAAAGCATAACAGTAACAATAAACTTTTACATTGAAGGCAGATCTGCAACACATTTCTTAAATGAATATTGCCTCTGAGGCACAGCTAAGTCTCTTTTCTTACATACTTATTGTTCCTAACACCATGCTGCCATGGATTATCACGCAAGTGAAATTCTGACAGAAGAGAACTGAGGGGACCCTGTGTGGATTCAAAGCCTCAACCTTTCTTTTATCAGGCTGTACACCTTTCCACTACACCACCAAGCTGGCACAGCAGTGAAGCTCAGGTCTTTAGCCATAGAGGGTAAAGCCCTGCCTGGGAGGCAGCCCTCTCCATTCCTGCCTCATAGGCATGGCTGTATTGGAGGTGGATCTCCCACAGTGACAATTTTTATTTAAAAGAAGTGTCTTAAAAAAGGCATTTTCTGTATGTCAACCAATCGGGGGCAGGCTAGAACCACCCAATCAGAGCAAGAAAAAACATGGGAGGGCCATATAGATACCGCATGAATAACCAATCAGCAGCAACAGGCAGCAACCTCAATTACTGCCTTCAGAAGGTATTAACCAATAAAACACAGCGGAGGACGGGATTAAGTGGTCTACCTCTGAGACAGTGGCATGTATAACCTATCAGTAGCAACAGGCCTAAACCTGAGTTATTGTCCTTCATAAGGTATTAACCAATGAGACACAGAAGAGGGTGGGATTATATAGTCTGACTCCGAGGCAGCAGCATGTGTAACCAATTTGCAGCAAGAGCTGGGCAACCACAGTTACTGTCCTTCAGAAGATATTAATCAATGAGACACAGCAGAGGGTGGGATTAAGTCATCTGCCTCTAATACAGTGCTGCATCAGAGGCAATATTCATTTTAGAAATGTGTCTCTTGCTGGACTTCCACTTAAATCTAAGACCCCATTTCTAAGCATATACCCCAATAGCAACAGGTCACCCTGTGTGACATCACCTCCCAATGCCATGTACATTCTTCTTGTTAATTTTAATATTAGTAGCAAAGTTCATTATCCTGGTGTTGATCCACTCCTCCAGGTCAGTAATATATACTGTATGTTTAGCAGCAAATAAACCAATGCTGAATTAAGTTAATGTACAGTACTCCACTCAGAAAATGCAGTGCCTCTACTCTGAATGGTCTAACACCACTAGCACTGGTAAAAATTGAATTCTGCCAGTGAAATTTCTATGAATGGCAACGTTTGGTCCTGAGAAATGTCACATAAAATGGAGAACCAGTTTGAAAAAAAAATTCACCATATTTATGATTTACAAATGTACCATGTATATTGTGTTTTATATGTTTAATACATGTTAAAGATATATTGATTATTGTGTGTAACTTATGGCTATGTGATTGGTAGTCATTGCTTTATACTAAGGACCTCACTGAAAATAAGCCATGCTCAAGTGGGTAATTCGTATTCATAACATGAATACAATATATTACAACTACTACTACTACTACCTTACGTTGTGGAAAGTTGGTATGTACTGCAGATTAATTTGATAAACTGGAACTAATAGCACTCTTGTAACTGGGAGAAGAAAGTAATGTAACTGTGAAATGACACTACTGCAGCTGAGACACTGGTGTAACTGGGATGAAACACCGTCATAACTGCTGTGTTGAGACTGTTGAATAACTTTGAGGACAGTGGGGAAACAGTGGCATAGCTGGGATGGAAGGGTGACACTGTTACAACTGGAAGGAGATACTGATGTAACTTGAGTGGCACTGCCACAATTCCGAGAAGACATGACCATAACTGGAGAGACAATATTGCAAGTGGAAGGAGACAAAGGGCAGGATTTTCAAAAGGCTTAGATCACTACAAGTCCCGGGTGCACCAACAATACGGCGCATGGGGCTTGCGGCGATCTAGTGAGAGTTTCTATTCTATGTGGCAATTGTCACTGATTAGATCAACTTTTTCTGGTCTAACTTGCAGCAATCCTGGGGGCCTTTTTTATGGAGCTGACACTAGATATTTGGAGCAAGCTGCTGTAAATCATGAAAAACTGTCGCAACTGTGCATGAGGTTGTGGAATCTGGTGTAGATGTGGTGACAGGGTCGGCACACTGCCAGAGCCTAAATGTTGTGGCACAGGGCTTGACGTAAACCCTGTGCCACACTTTAAAAATCCTGTCCAGGGACTTTGCTGTAATTGGGAGAGTTACACACTGGTATAACTGGGAGCAGACAATGCTACATCTGGGAGGAGAGACGTATAATTGGGAGGATGCTCTGCTGTAACTAGTAAGAGACTGCTTTAACTGAGACTGTGCTGTACCTGGGAGTAGGCACTGCTGTACTGGGATGAAACGCTGATATAATTGTTGTAATGATGAGCTGCTTTTAAATACCTGGCAGTTAAAGAGATATATTGTTATTTCCATTGCAGGTGCTAAGGGGCCTGATGTAAAAATGCAATAACTGAGAGACTGCAATAAAAAATATCCATAAAATACAAGATTTAAAACATTTTTTCAGACTGTGATCTACTCTAAAATTTCATCATTGTAATTTTTGCATTTTGTTTATTGACAATTGCCTTTAATTGCACTTTAAAAACAGAAACCAGCATTTTGCATCTCCTAAATCAATGTTTTGCCTTTTTCCTGTTACAACACCTTGGAGAATTGAATCATCTGAAAAATAAAACAGAGAACAAGGATATTAAACATCCATACAAAAAAAGGTGCTAATTCAAAGTGGCTAGTTAAGCCTGATCATTACCTTGCTCCCAGAGTGTATATCCAGTAACCTTCTATTCTAAGTACCAAATTATCAAAGTCCCCCCTTCCCCACAAGTTTGGCTTCACCTTTTCTATATCTTTGGTTGTGAACTTGTGGTGTTCCATTCCTGTTGACATACTGATGCGTATGGCTGTTTCGTATTGCATATTACCATTTTGACTGGTTCTACAATGCTCCCCAACAAGAAAGCAAAATTTGCTTATTGTCTTTATGACATAATATGCTCTGCATTCACACATTGGAAGATAAAATATATCTTTGAAAGTGCATGTAATGAAGTCCTGAATGATATGTGTGTCTCCTGTTTTCAGGTTAAGGAAGGCTTTTCCCTCGGATACAGACCTGCAGTAGTAAAATTTGCACCTAAAACACTCATTGCTGGACCTAGTGAGCAAGGTTTCTTTCTTGAGGATTGGCTGCTGGCTGTGCACTTATTGATATCTTAATATGCTTACCCTTCTGTACACCATTCTTGGAGGCTGAGCGATCAAATCTTGAAGAATCCTATCTCGTTTTAAAACTCCCGAATGTGTGTGCATGATTTTAGCTATTTGGATAGACTGTATTGAATAGGTACAGACACAGCTAGCATGTTCTTATCCCTTTTCCTTGTTCTCAGCAATCTGCAACTATCCCTCACCTTGCTTTATACCATCCTCTATTCTTCCCCACTGTTCTTATTCTTCATCCCTTATTTTTCCTCTTGCCTTTTTGTTCTTGCTTATGTATCTGAAAAAGTATTATCCCCTTCAGACATCCTTCTTGCAATCCTTTCCTCTCTCTGTCCTATGCTTCCCTAACCACCCTACCTCTTTCCAGAGGGATGTCTGGCAGAGCATGGTACATCTCCCTGTTCTCCTCTATCTGCATTTGTGTGTCTTGAATGCCACCCTTTTTTTCTTTCACCAACCTTGCCACTTTTTTGGAGGACCGAAACAGTCTCCTTTTCCTTCTGCTTTTGCTTACCTCTTTCAAACAGAGGTTTGTTGCACTAATTATATTGTCCCTTATTCTTCCTCATGGTGCCTTTACTTCTTCCTGATAATTACTCTCTTTTCAAGATTTTTTCTGGGGCAGTCTACCATTTCATTAAAATGCATCCTTCTGAAATCTAGGACCCTCATCCTAATGTGCCTTACCTCTGCTACTTTCTTTAAGCCGAATCACATTGTACAGTGATCACTGGTACCCATGGGAATCCTTAAGACAATGTCTGCAATTCTGTCCGTTTGTTAGCATTAAGTCCAATACAGTCCATCTCTAGTAGGTTCTTTTACTAGCTGCCTGAGAAAAGTTCCCTGTAGGGAGTCAAGGATTTCCCTGCTTCTAGCCAAAGCTTCAGCCGGAAGTTTCCACTCTACATCTGGCTGACTGAACTCTCCAGCTAGAAGCACCTCCCTCTTTTCTTACATCCTGATGATGGCCACCAGTCAGACCGCATCCAACTCCTCTCTGTGTCTTGGTGGGCTCTGCATTACCCCAGTACAGATAGCAGTCCTGGAGCCCATCTCCAAGATGATGCACATGATGGGGTGGGCTTCGAGTGTGCACTTCCAGATCTTTCTCATCTTGGTGCACCTGCAGCTCAGTGGCCTTTATCCCCTCACTCACATATAAAGTCACCCACTCAACCCCACCTCCCCTCCTTCCTGCCTTGTCTCTCCTAAATAGAGTAGCCCAGTATGGCCATCTCCTAGTCGTAATGCTCAGTATATCATGATTCCACTGTGGCCACTAGATGCAGATAAACCTAAGCCATGATAACCTCTAAGTCAGAAACTGTGTTTCAGAGGCTTCCGGCATTAGCAGTTAGCACACATGGCTCTCGATGCATTCAGCCCTGCACCCCACACCTGATGCCCTGTGTCTTCCTTTCCTTTCTGCCTATGGTGTTACCTGAAGCTCTGTCAGCCTCACCCCCTCCCAGTTTGCTTTCTTCATTTCTTATCCCTTTTGCTCCGCTATCTTCTCCTATCTAAGTTGCATCCCCTTTTCCTTTCTTCTTGTTCCAGTCCCTGACTTCCTGACTCTTTGTCCACTTAATGTTAACACCGATCAGTCCCTCTTTCCCTGTCATTTTACCAGCTGGTGGGGAAGTTCCCTTCTGTCTAGTTTAAATGCCCATCTGAGTAGCATCTAATTTTTCCACCAAGGACTGCAGTCCCATTTCTAGAAGGATGCAGACTACCTCCCTTATAGAGGCCCACATCTTCCCTGGTTGCTTCCCAGTCCCCTGTGTAGCCAATGCTCTTCTCCATACACCATGGCTTTAGCCAGTGGTCAAAGGTCCTGATGTGGAGTAAACTTGCCTGTGCCCTGCCATTTACAGGGAGCACTTTGGAAAATAGCAGTGTGTGTGTGCTATCTGCTTGAAGCACCTTCCTAGCTCCCAGAAATTGCCTTGTACTATCCCTACCTTCTCCCATGCTAGGTCATTTGTCACAAGATGGACAATGATGTCCAACTCCCTCCACCCTAACAATCAGCAGAATCATCTCTCCATCCCTCCAAGCTGAGGAACTTCTCTTGCACCTCACCAACTGCATCCTCCCCCGTCCCAACTTCAAACTCACTGTTCCTCACTATAGAGTCCCCACCAACAGCTGCTTCCTTTTGGGCTGAGTGACTCTCCCTCCTTCCTTGGAGCCTCCAGTTCAGAGCACCCAGGCCTCCCCTCCCACTGTGATGGGAACCTCCTCTCAATTACCACATTCTACCAGTACAGTGAAGGTTTTCCACAGTGGCATCAATGGCGTGTGCACCTTTTCCTAACCCCTACCCTCCAGGAGCCATTTAGGGTCAATCTGTTCTGTCTCTGCCAAGTCATCATCAGTCTGACCAGCGATGGACTTGTTGGCCCCTGCATGGGACAAAAGGTCTGTTCTACCCTTGATAGTTTGGCCCAGAGTCCAGCAACCTGTTCTCTCTACCCAGAGAGGTGAGTACAGATGGAGCAGTACTTCAGGCAATACCAAACATGTACCATGAATTGCATGAACCATTAATCATGCTTTAGTGCACCATATGTCGACAAGTAAACAAACTGTTGGCTACATCCTGATGGTGACAGACCACTAGGTTTCATTTGCATACTTCTCTGCCTCAGTGTTCAGCCCACCACTAGCAGCAACATGCAGCAGCCTTTCAAACAAACTCTAGCCATAGCCAATAGGGCTGTGAAGAGCTTCCAAATGACCAAAGTTACACATGTGCATAGAAATTATGCAATGCCCGGGTGTAACTTAACCATTTTTTGGAGGTGTTACACCAAATTTTCAACATGACCTTTTTTGGGACCCTTCCTCATGAAAAGTGCCAGTGTCATTTTGTTCACTTGTCTCAAAAGGTGATTTCACAGAGTGGATGAGCTATTCTGTGCCACAGGAGAAAAAACACATTTTGGGAAGGTAGTGGAAAATGACAGGTGTACTGTTCTGAAGAAGGTGTGCAAAAATGGCAATGTTGAAAATGTGGAGTGAAAATATTAAAAATTGGCAAAGTTAGGAGCATGTGTAGAAATTGTGCAACACATGCTCATAACACAGTCATTTTTTGGAACTTTTTCACCAGAATTGCAACATGGGCTTTTTGGGACCCCACCTCATGAACAGTGGCACTGTCATTTCATAACTCAATCCCAAAAGGTGATTCTGTGCAGCGACTATGAAATCACCTTTGGGACAGAGTAACAAAATGACAGTGACAGTTTTCACGAGGTGGGGTCCCAAGAACACCATGTTGAAAATGTGGAGCAAAAATTCCAAAAAATGTCTGATTTATCAGCATAAGTTGAAAACCACATTAAATGGCATTATAGCATGCTTACCTTTGATTCTTCAGTTTGTGGTTCAACTTTTGAAGAATGCAGATGTGTTCTGGTCAGAGAAGAAGACAGTGCCAACCTCCAGAAGTACATATGGGGTAGGGGGTGTGGGGAGGCGGGTGCTCAGTGGGAGGGTGGGGATGGGGAAGGGGACTGGATTGACAATGAGGGACCATTTTCTATTTTACAGAAACAAAAAAAAAAAAACATTTGGATACCCTGTGGTGGACTCCAAGTGTGCCACATGACTGGGGGGGTCGTACATGATGCTGACATGGGAACTGGACACCCCAATTTTGGGAGGGGGAAGAAAAAACAGGCACACTGGGGTGGGCTTCCAGTGTGCCCCATGAGTGGGGGTGCACATAATGTAGACACAGGAATTGGGCACCCTGATGTTGGCAGGTACAATTAAACATCTTTGGGCACACTGAGGTGGGCTCCCAGTGTGCCACATGAGTTGGAGGGTGGCCACAGAATGCCGTGGAGCCGATGGTGGTGACACAACTTCGCATGCACAGTTGAGATGAATGGCAATTGCCATTCACAACATGATGGTGCCAGTTGAACTGCACATGTGCACTAGTCACGCATGCGCAGTTCATGCACCAGAATGTGGCCAATGCTTTGGATTCGGTGCCTCACTCTCTCCTCCTGGATAAGCTGAGCATTGTTGACTTCTCAGCCTTGCTGGCAAATGGTTCTGTTCCTATCTCATGGGCTGTCAGCAATTGGTACAGGTAGGAGATGCACTCTCCCCACCACTCCCAATCCAGGCTGGGATACCACAAGGCTCTATCCTGGACCCAATCCTGTACTCTCTTCTTCAGTGACCTCCACTCTGCCTGTGCCAACTCCCATATTCACATGTATGCTGATGACACAGTTCTCTACACCTCAGGTCCCTCAACTGCTTTCATGGAAGTCTTACTCCAGCTTGACTTTCACAATGTTCTATGCTGGCTCTTGGACAACCACCTAAGAATCAAGACAAAAAACTGTGTCTATGACTTTTGGTACTTGCCAGAAACTGGCACAGCTCACTTTCCTCCCTGTTTTCTCCATGGTTGATGGCTCCCTGACTGAGGCTATACCAACCTTCAAATACCTCAGTGTGTAGTTAGATAGCAGACTTGACTTTTTGGCTCACATCATTGCCATCTATGCCAAACTCTGCCCCAAACTCAGAGCCCTATGCCAGAATAAGGAATGCCTTTCTCCACTGGTCTGCTGGTAGTTAGTCAAAATATAGTTCTCCTAGTCTTCAACTATGCAGATGCAGTCTATGGCACTGCTCTGTTTACTTCCTTGGCCAGACTGGACACTCTCTACAATGCCTTCTGCCACTTTGCTACTAATTCTCCATCTCACACTCACCACTGCTTCCTTTACTCCTTCTTATTCATCCTCTTGCTCCAGACACATCACCAGCTCCACTGTGCCTCCCTCATATTTAAATATTGGTTTGGGTTCCTCCCCTCCTACTTATCCAGTCTCATCTCCACATCTCCTTTTCCTTCTACTCCTTGTACTCCAGGGACCAGTGCACTTTCTCCCTTTCCCACCCACACTCTACACCTGGAATGTTTGCTTTCTCATACCACCTACCCTCACTCTGGAATCATCTATCATCCTCCATCCCCCCTATCTGCCTTCCCTCTCTTTGACACCAACAACCCCCCCCCTTGCTCCTGCCTGCTCTCTTTCTAAACCCTTCCTTACCTTTTCCAACCCCACCTATGAGCACTGGTTCAGCTTCCCATAGTCTGTGTTCCTCTAAACATTTGATTTTACCTTATTTGCACACTTTTGTGATTCAGCACACTATTTGTAGGACATCCTGTTGCTATTTTGGCATTAGTGTCTGTGCATGTACTTCTACTTGAGCACTTTATCTCATTGTTTGTAAGTACTGTTATCACTCTGTTTTTTCTCTCTTTGTAACTGTGATATCCTATTCCCCTCCTTCCCCTGGGTCACACCTGGAAATGAGCTTTGGCTCAGTGTGCCTCTCCTGGTTGCCAATTTTCAAATAAATAAATAAATTATGCACCATAACACATATATATTACCAGTGCACTGGTCCCTAAACACTTCAGGACTTAACATCTTGTGTTGAGGCAGTCTTGTCAGCTACAAATGAGGCTACTAGCTCTGAGGAAGGATCACTTGATCTTGAAGCATTAGCAGCGCAAATGTAAGCAGTTAGTTAGAACTTAAATAAAAATGCAGTATTTCCTGCATTTTCCCCCTTTTCCAGCAGCTCTGAGGAAGGGACCAGTTGGTCTTGAAACATTAGCAGCACAAATACAATCAGCTAGTATCATAGTAACACAAAAAATCTAGCAGATGAAGTTTAAATAGATTCTATCAAGGAAGCCTGTTCACTAGCAGTTGGAGCATTATCAGTTTCAATATGGAAAAACAATACATGGAAATACACGCATGTGATTAAAGGAAAACTGTCATAATCCCCATTTTCCTCCCAGCGTCTACTCACCTGCCAACTTGCAGTGAGAGACTGGCATTTCTGTTGTAAGGCATGTCTTTTATTAATAATTCTTATTTTATGTTCCAGAGTGAGTGGCACCATTTCACAGAGGGTACCAGCCAGAATTACAACATCTATGCAAATTAACTCCCTGATCTTCTTGCTGTGTCCCGGAACACTCGTTCATGATGAGCGGAGAACATTTTCACGGACTAAAAACAAATAGTGTGCCATGTAGAAGTCCTTGAGCTGTACCGCTAGAAACAACCTCTGTTAAAAATGGAGCAGTGTAAGGTGATTAATTTTTAATGAAAGTTGCAGCTCCGAGATGCACAGTAGTGCCTAACGCTACTGTGTGTGCCCAGACTTGGAGCTTAGGCATGACTGCCCATGCCCGAACTCAGAGCCACAATTTTCAGTAAAAATCTAACTACCTTACACTGCTCTGTTTTTAATGAGGGTTGTTTCTAGAGCTACAGCTCAAGGACTTCTAGATGGCACACAATTTATTTTTAATCCATGAAAATGTGCCTGCTCATCATGAATAGCATTCCAGCACACAGCAGGAAGATCAGGGAGTTACCAAGGTCATGCTCTGTCTTCCAGTATGGTGGCACTTTTCAAATGGTGCATCCAGTACAGTTCAAGAAACCACCAAACAGGCAAGAAACATAAGAAATTACTTGACAAAGGTTAGCTGTAAGCTTGTTAAATTATAAAGGTTGTGCTAACTGGGCATTTTTGGAGCCCTGGTAATTGCCAACACTGTTTTGGACAGTTTTTTTTTAATTTCAATATACTTATATGAAAATTTGGATTCTTCATACAAGAATAAAATAAATTGCTATCATATGAAGCTCCATCCATGGGCCAAGTACCTTTACTTTTCATTATGTGACCATTTCCTACCAGAATTTAATAACAGTATCTCTATCCCCTTAAAAAAATAATGAGGAACCTGGAAAATGCTGATGTAAATTTAAATGCTTCCTAAATAACACAAGAATATACTTCTCTTGAAGCTTCAGGTGAGCCTCTATATCCTGCTGCAGGACACCAGATCAAACATCTTTGATTAATCAATCTTGGCAATGCCTTTATTTATCTGCGAGACTGAGATCATGTCCCCTCTCAGTGTCCATTTCTCCAGGGTGAACATATTACAGGCCTTCAGCTTCCGGTCGTAGATTTTGTAACCATGCATCTGATCATTTTGGTGGCCCTGCACTGCCTTCTTTCGAATTCCTCAATGTTGCTTTTGTATTAAGGAGACCAAATCAGCTATCAATGCTCCAGGTGGGGCCTAATCAGGGACTTGAAAAGTAACAGGATTGATTCTCCTGCTCTGCTGATCGCACTCCCCACTTTGATGCACCAAAGCATTCTGATGGCCCTTTTGACAGTGGCTATGAACTGCTTGTCCATCTTCAGTCCTTTGTTTTCCTGCGACTCCCAGGTACTTTTCATCATCCTCTGCAGCAAGAGGAACCCCACATAATAAGTTGGTCATATCTCTGTTTTGCCTCCCAGTGTGTAGCATTTTTCATTTGGCTACTTTGAATCTGAGGCACCAAGAGTCAAAAAAATCAACTAGCTTTTTAAGGTCCTCCTAAAGTTTGCTCCATCCTCGAGGGAGTCCACCATTCTGACAAGCTTAGTATCATTAGCAAACATAAGCAGCCTGCTGCAGATCCCAGCTTTCAAATCACTGATGAAGATTTTGCAGAGCAGAAGATCCAGCACCAATCCCTGAGAAACACTACTGATTAATCCTCTCCACTCAAAGTAATGCCCATCCTCCTCAAACACTCTATTTTCTGCCCCCAAGACAAGTAGCAATCCATCATTTCTTGTGTATACTGTACAACAGTGGTTTACTTTGCACAAAAACATGTCGTGTACCACAGATCAATGGCCTTTCTGAAATATGCAGTAGAAACAGAAACATACAGTAGAATCTGACAGCCCTAATCTGCCCATATAGCTTCCCTGCCTATACTGTCACTGCAGACCCTACTTGATCCTTGCCCCCTTGCTTTCCACTCAGATTCCTGTATGCCTTTATCATTCATTCTTGAATCCCATGACTGTTTTCACCCCCTGCATCTCTGGAGGAAGACTGTTCCAGGCACCCATCACTTTTTCAGGGAAGTATTTCCTCACATCTCTTTTAAATCTACCCCCATCAGCTTCATTGATGTCCCCTTGTTCTCCTGCATCTTTTCCTCTGAAAAGGACTCCCCTCCTGTACCTTATTTATCTCCCCATGATGTATTTATAGGTCTCTATCATGTCTCCCTCTGCTCCTCCCTTCCAGTGTGTATACATTGAGGTTCTTCAATCTCCTCTCATAAGGCTTCTGATGTAGCCCCTGCACCATTTTTAGCTGCTGTCCTCTGAACAGCCTCCACTGTATGTCCTTTCTGAGATGTGATCTCCATAACTGGACACTGTGCTCCAGTTGTGGTCTCACTAGTGATTTATACAGTAGCAACCCCATCTCCCTCCCTCCTTCAGCATCCCACAGGCTCTACCATCTGCCATGTCGCACTGTCTCGCCACCTTCAGGTCACCCAGTATGACTACACAGCCAGTATGACTACTCCCAGTTTCCCTTTCCTGTTTGGTGGCTGTCCACACCTGTTCTCCCATTTTGTACTCCACCTCTGGGTTTCTGTGCCATAAGTGCAGGATTTTGCACTTTTTCACACTAAAACCAAGATACCATGCCATTGACCATTCCTCATGTTTTCTCGGGTCTCTGAACAGTCCTTCCACCTCTTCTGGAGTATCCATCCTATTGCATATTTTGGGATCATCCTCCAAGAGGAATACCTTCCCTTCCAGCTCATCTGCAATGTCACTTATAAAGATATTAAAGGGGACTGGTCCCAGTACTGAGTCCTGAGACGCCCTGCTGATCATCCTCCCTTACCTGGAGTGAAATCCATTTACTACCATTCTCTGCTATGTATCACTTAACCAATTTCTTGCCCAGTTTACCACCTTATCACTCACCCCCTATGCTGCCAGTTTCCTTATGAGTCTCCTACATAGAACACTGTTAAAAGCCTTTCTGAAATCTAAATAGACCACGTCCACTGCCCCACCGTGATCTATTTTCCTGGTCACCCCATCAAAGAAATCTATCAGATTTGTCTGATATGACCTCTCTCCGCACCATCCTCCACTCCCCCCCCATGAATCCATGCTGCCTCATATCTTGTAACCCATTGGATTCATGATACTCCATAATCCTTTCCTTTAGCAGTGACTACAATAACTTTCCACCACCAACACCTGACTTACTGGCCTATATTTGCAATCCTACTACCTGCTACTGCTTTTAGGAAGAGAAACTTCATCTACCCTCCTCAAGTCCTTTGGAACCACTGCTGCTTCCTGTGAGTTGCTGAATAGTCCTGTCAGAGGTGCAGCCAGTACCTCCCTGAGCTCCCTCAATACCCTTGGGTTTACCCCATCTGGCCCAAAAGCTTTTTACACTTTCAGATTTGTGGGTCCCTTCAGGACTCTATCCTGTGTAAAAGGACTTGTGTCTACCTCCCTCCCCCTGCGCACCTGCTGCTTTTATGTGGCCAATCCCCTTCCCCTTTCTCTGTAAAGACTGAACATAATTATTTGTTCAGGATATTTGTTCTACTTGGTCCTCTTCTGTACAACAATTCCTCCCATTGCCTTCCTTTTTCCACTTACTGTATATACTTAAAAATGTCTTTTCCCCCTTAGTTACTCCATTGGCTAGTCTTTCCTCAGTTTGCACCTTCACTGTCCTCACCACTTTTGCTGCTTCCCTCAGCTTTTCCTGATACAACTCCCTGTCCCCTTCCCTTTGTATCTATTTATACAATACCTCCTGAATGCTACTCTTTCAACCTTAACCTTTTGAGACACTTTCTTTGAGAACCTTTGTAGTTTTCTTTTTTCTCTTATTTTTGTTCATTTCCTTTGTGCAGGGGTGTGTTGCCTTCACTATGCCTTCCCTTAACTTAGCCCACTGTTCCACCACCCCACCCAGATCATCCCCCTGTTTTGTTATCTCTGAGGCTCTCACTTGTTTGTTTTTTTAAATCTCTCCTCATGAAGTCTAGAACCCTTGTTGTCCTTATTGTGAACCACACTTTATGGTGATCACTGGAACTCATGTGGCCTCCCACATTGACGTCTGCAATACTGTTCCTGTTAGTAAGCTACTGGTCCAGTATTGCCCCATCACAAGTGAGCTCACTGACTTGCTTCCTGAGAAATGCCCTCTGCAGGGAGTCCAGGATTGCCCTTCTTCTAGGTTGAAGCTGCAACTGGGAGGCTCCAATCGATATCTGGCAGATTTAACTCCCCAACCAGCAGCACCTCCCCTTTTTCTGCCACTGTGCTAATGGCTTTATCAGTCCCTTATCCAGTTTCTCCTCTGTGTTGGAGGTCTGTATATCACACCAGTATGAACAGTGGCTCTGGTTTCTGTCTCCAGGGTAACCCACAGTACCTCCAACCCCTCCAACCCCCTGATTTTTTACCTTTCCCTGCATACAGCACCATCCCTCCTCCCTTCCTTCCCACCCTGTTTCCTGAACTGAGTATAGCCTGGCATGGTCATGTCCCAGTCATGTTTTCCTTTGCACCATGACTCAGTAATGGTCATAATATACAGACCTGCCTTCACTATGATGGCCTCCATGTCCCAAATTTCCTAGAATGCTTGCATTTGCATATATGGCCTTTCACATTTTGTTACTACTCTGACTGCTAGACCCCCTTTTCCTTTTTGTTCTGCCTCTTTTTCCCCTCTATTTTTACAACTCATTTCCCCAACCCCTTTGTTTTCTACCTCACTGTTTTTTTCCCTTTATTTTGCACCCTAGAGGATTTACCTCCCCACAAGTCCTCCCTTCTTTTTGATTCAGTCTTTGAGGGGGAAGTTTATCCCTCACTCATTCCTTCTGCCACCCCTGTCAGCTAGTTTAAATGTTCACCAAAGTGGTATTTAAACCATCCAATAAAGACTGCAATTCCGCCTCCTAGACAAAAGCAGGCCATCACCCCTGTATTGGCCCTTATCCCTCCAAGTTGGTCCCCAATGTAGCGGAATCTCACCTCTCTGCACCATTCCTTAAAGTACAAGTTGATGCTCCTGATGTGGAGAACCACATTATCCCCTAGGCCATAGACAGGTAGCACCTCAGCAAAAGCCACTGAGTGTGTTACATGGCTAAGACCCCTCCTAGCTCCCTAAAGTTTCCATGCACAATCCCAGCCTCATTCCTAGCCAGGTCATTAGTCTCCAGGAGAACAATAACATCCAGCCCAACCACCCTAGCAATCTTTGGGATCTGCATTCCATCCCTCTGAACTGAGGCATCAGGTAGGCACATCGCCTCCCTCTTTCCCTCCCTTCATTTTCCCAAATCTAGTTCTCTAATAAGAACATAAGAATGTGACTGCAGAAGGGGACCATGAGATCCATCTATTCTGCCCATTTTGACAACCCCCACCTTACAGTTTTCCTAGATCACCACAGTACTTGTCCCATGCTAACTTGAATGCTGTGATGGTCTTATTATCAAGTTTCCTACCAGAAGTTGCTTCCCCCTCTGCTGGGGTCATCTGCCTCCCAACCTGGGGCCTTACCTACTGAAGTACAGATAGACTACCTTGCCACCCACCATGTTCAAGAGCCCTGTTAACAGTTTCCACTGTGATATTGTGCTAGATACTGAAGGAACTTTATGTAATTCAATAACAATTACTTTAGTTTGTCATGCATTAAAATGTGCAATCTCACAGACAGTATTTAATTCCCATGGGCAGCACTGTATGTCCACTGCCCTGCTCCTGTTCACATCTGTTGTCACTTAAAGAAGGGGATCAGGTTGGTTTGACATGATCTACTCCCCATAAAGCCATGTTGATTCAAGAGAAAGAACCTTGGTTTTAACAAAGTGTTCTATTTTTTGTCCTCAATAATAGCCTCTTGTCCCTTGCCCAATACTGATATCAGGCTCAATGACCTGTAGTTGTTAGGGTCCAGCCTTGATCACTGTTGAATCTGGAGACAATATTTTTCATCTTGAAGTTCTCTGGCACCACACCTACCTGGATAAACACTTGAAAGACTCATGTAAGTTGCAGGGCCAATTGTCTCTTTAGCTCTACTATGGTCGGGGGGGGGTATGGTGTTCACTCCTTGGGAAGTACCTGGCTTCCCATCTTTGCTAGGTAGTCATCTACCAGGGCATATGTGATATACTGTATACTGGCTGCACTGTGGCTACTAATGATGCTTTGGGCCCTCCCAATGAGCCTCGTCCCAGCTCCCAGGAGCCCTTTGAACACTCTAGAGAACATTGCTAAGCACTTCTCAGCCATCATCTGTGGGATCTCACAGGTTCCTGCCTCCTACTCTGTTCTCAATGCCCAGTCCTCCTTTACTTTCTCGTCGTTATTTATATGCTAGAAGAAATTATTTTTTTCCTTGTACTTTATTTCTGAATAGGCACTGTTTCTAATATCTGAGGGCTCTGGGTGACCCTGCTTATTTATATCTTGACTATGTTTCTAAAGGAGATGATTACAGTGCTTCCATGCTTGACAATCCACCACCTACCTGCTTGTTTGCAGACTACACTAAAACCTCTACACAATTCTGAATCTGATATGAAAAGATTGCAATAAAGGCTCTACTAGGATTTCTGGAAACAAGTTGCTATAGCAGGTGAAATAAATTTCAGCATTTACCTTGAAATAATGAAAACCACTGGAGCTATAATAAAACAAATATAGTTGATAGAACATTGTATGATGCATTCAACTGATTGGTATGATTAATGTTTTAATCAGTGATTTTAGAAATACTGTAACTGTATTACAAATTAGGAATCACAAATATTTTAACAAATATCTGTGCGTTATTGGCTAGAACTCAATTATTCACCATTCTATCAACTTTTCTGCCACCAAAGTGGGTGGATAATCCAAGGAGGACAGTATATGCCCAAGTAGACATATTCAACTTGTATTCGCTGTCTAAAATCCCAATATACTATATACTGTAAACAAACAAACAAAGGGAATTAGTCCTGCTAAAGAACATATCTGTCATGACTTTCTGAAGTGTTTTTAAAGGCTTAAAAACTTATAGAACTGCACTAGTGGAGAGATGTTTTCATGCATCATCAGCTTCATATGAAATTTCTGCAGTTTCTCAGTCATTTCAAATATATGCCAACCAACATTGTGGTGCAATTAATTGAAGCTGTGTCATACTGTAAAAGCCATCAAGTGATATAGAGAAGAAACAGGTGACAAGTAGCTGACAATGAACTAGGTCAACACTGACTTGAACATTAAGTTATGTTTAATTAAAAATAAATCATCTCAAGCTCATGAAACCTAAGGGAAAGCTGGTCAGAGTGTTTGCAAGTGTACTTCAGAACAAAAATGATAACAGAAAAAAGGAAAAAGAAATGCTGTAACTTACTGTGGGAATGAAGTATTTTTAAAGTGACTAGCAATGACAAAAAAAAAACTCTCTTTCATTATCTATGACTCCAAAAGTGTCAGTTTCTATAACCCTAAGATGTTGTTTTCTATATATTACCGTAAATGCTGATAATTGAGGATTGAATTTACTGTAATGAAACTGCAGCTAGAAAACAGCATGACAACTCATTTTGCTTTGTCATCAGTTGGTGACTTCAAATTATGCTGCCTCCATACCTACAACTTTGTATTTGTTATCAGGAATACATCAGTTCACCCTGGTAAGTTCAGTCAGCGTCAGCTCACTCTGTCACATTAGGTCTGGTGTTAAATGGCTCCTACGACAGTTTACCCTGGATAGTTCACTCCCACTACATATCCTACTGTACTCCAAATAAAATTACATATGACTTCCCCTTCTACTACCCTTGAGCACTTTGTCTCATGTGGTGGGTGAATTGCACCCACCTGAAGTTTATTTTATATTATTTATGTGAGGTGTGAATTGTCCAGGGACAAATTGTCGTAAGAATTGATTGATGCCAGAGCTAATGCGACTGAGTGTGTTGCCGCACAACAAACTCACCAGGACGAATTGTCATGTAGCCTTTGTTGTCATAGTGATTGGATTGCAGATTAATGGATTTTATACCTACACATTCATTATCTATGTGAAATATGCACATATTTTCAATGAATGACCAATAAGAGAAACTAACAAAAATTAAATAAAGATGTGACTTTTTTGATTTTTATTGCTAGTCACCATTGATTAAATGTATTTACTGCATTTATTGTTCTACAAGAAAGGTTGACTAATTCAAGTACTTGGTTTTAGCTATGTACATCCTATGGTAGAAATAGGCAAGCAAATTAAAATAGACACTAATATATAGAATAAATGCAGCCACTACAAATACCAGAGACACTAATTCTAACAACTTGAATATCCATTGAATTAAGTAAACAGTAACTGTTGTTTGTATAGTGGCAGTTATTTGATACAGTTCAAACTGAAATACCTAGACTGATTTGTAGTTGTATGTGTTTGTTTTGCCAGGATAAATTCCTTTGAGCACATCATGAAAATAAAGTTGACAAAAATGTTAAATAAATATTAAGGACAATGGGCTCTGTGATTACAAGTAAGTAATAATCCACAATGTGGTGTGCATTAAAGGATTAACAATGCACACCCCAGGGGAATAGTAAGGCATGAGGCCATGGGTCAAGTATCCTTACGCCTGTGGGAAGTGCATCATTAATCCTTTAATGTACACCGTAGAATGGCTTACTGAACATATAAAATAGCTTGTAGTAGGTATTGAGTTTTTTCAGCCTTTATAATGAGATCTGGTTTCAGACTATGCATTAATAGTATTTTAATGCATAGTCATGTAATGGCTGTCATCCAATATGGTCTGTGGATTTAGCCTTGCTATTTTACAAAGAACAACAAGGATGAAAATAAAAAATTATGATCTCAGATTTTAGAGTATGTTCCAGTAGTCCATGCTGCAGCCCTCCTACTTATTCCATGGAATGGCCTTGAATTCATAACAGGGCAAAGTTACTTGCTTGTCCTCCTGCAATATGGGAGCCAGGGATGGAGCTCCTAGCCTACAAGAAGTGAAAAGTGGGATGGATCCTGTGGAGACCACAGACCACTGGATTAGAATAGGCATAGCCATAGTCATCAGTGACATGCAGCCTAGGTCTGGTATTCAGTACAGGTTTTGAACAGTGAAAATAAAAGCTTATAGGATGAAGGCAACTTTTGTTACCATGCTTAGTATTTTAGTATAATTGTTTTAAACTTTTACCCCATAAGAATGATTCTTGAGAACAGCCAATGGCACAGGGTCATAATGTCATGGATGAAACAGCACGGCAAAAAAATGCCACAACCTAAACAGTGCATGCCGCAACAACATCTGAGGAAAGGACAAAAATACATCAGATGCACAGTCCCCATTACAATGAATGGGGCTTTATCATTTTTGCAGGGGGCTCCACACACCCAGGATTTTAAATAACCAACTCCAGGGGGTTGTAGACTTTGGGGCTGGGGTGAAACTCAAGAGGGGGAAAATTAATTTATATAAAAAAAAGTTTCAGCACAAGGAGACCTGGGGGGAACTGAACCACAGTCCCAGGTCTCCATATCTGTTGGGTGTTGTTGTCTTAGCCACTCCACCACAGAAGCGGCTTGGCCAGACCCAGCAGCACAGCTGTCATCAGTCCTTCCTCTTCTTTCTGATCACTGACAGGGGGAGTGGTAATTCCCTACTGTTGTTATACCCCAGTCACTGGAAATGTTTCTGAGCTTTCCACTCCACATTTTTTGTAGCGCTCTTTTTCAAGCACTGTCTTGATCCAGTACCAGAGACAATACATTTCCAAGGGTATTCCTATTCACAAGTAAATTAATTTTGACAATTATTTGGATGTGGTTTCAAAATTATAGCATGAGTTTATAAAATGGGCAGGTCCACCACAAGACTGCAAAAACAAAAACACTGCAGTCAATTACAGGGCAGACAAAATGTTGATAGCAATAATCATGCAACACTAATACTGACTAATAAACTTAATTTTTTAACTGCCTCAGGAGCCCTGAAGAATATGATCTATGATGACTGCACAATATTTATGATAATGAAAAAACAGAAAGCAATAGTTAATGAAATAAATGTCAAAGAGATCTGATCCTTCAAGAACCTGACAGATGATATTTTTAAAGCAGAAATTAATAAAAAAAATTAGCTCCCCCTTAAAGGCAGAATTCAGCACCAGACTTGTCTGCTCACTAAAAAAGTTAGCCTTGGTATGCTGCCCCAGGAGGTACAGAGACTCTTCACTCCCTACACCACCCCCGCCTCGCCAGAAGCTCTGGAACCCAGGTCTTCAAAACTCCTCGCTGTCGTACCTCCCAAGGTCAAAGATCCTTTGCCCACCAGGTCCCACTTTGGTTCAATTCCTTTCACTCTAATGTCTCTGCAGTGCCAACACTAGGCTCCTTTAAATGTCGGTTAAGACAACTTTGGGTTGCTAATGCTAGTTGTAATTGCTTCTTCTAACTAGAGTCCAGCACTACTCACTGTATTTGTTGTCTCCTTTCAAGCACTTAACATCTGCCCTTTTCCTCCCTTCCCTCCCCATTTCCCCCCCGGCTCCTACCTTGCTCTCTCACCCTACCTCCTCTCCCTCCTTACCCTTGACATGGCCTGCTCAGCTGATTTTCCTCTGTCTCCCTGATTGTGTCTCTTCTACCTCTCACCACTGACTGTCAGGGCCCCTTTGTGCTGCTCTGCTCTCCTACCCTCTTTGTCCTCCAGTCCTCAACTGTCCACTTTCGTCTTGTCCACATGGGTGCTCCTCATTTACCTACCTTCTCAGTCCCTGCTCTGCTCATTCTTGCCTTCCTAGATCCTGCTTTGCAATTTGCCAGTGGCATACATTGTGCACTGCCATGCTCAGCTAGCTTCTCTAGAACCAATGGTGATTCTCCTCTTTCCTGTATGACTAACTTATCCCTTCCCAGCATTGTCAGATATGCCCCTCCCTCACCTACAATCCTTCCTTAAATTTAAAGCCTTCGCCTCTCTCTTTACTAGTGAGCTTCCTCTTAAGTTTCACTCTACTACTAGCTTCCCCTTTACTTTTATACCCACTTCCCTATATATCCCTCACAAATGACCTCCTCCTTAGCCTCCTGGTCCTCTTCACATCCAGACCCTGTTCTTTACTATCCCCCTACCCCTTTCAATCTCTGCTTCTTGTCCCATCTCCTCTCTCTCATTACTACCCCCTATTTCGGTCTTTATCCACTATTCCTTAATGGCAATACTTACTACTTCACCAAGGTACACTAATTCACAATACTTTACTTTTCCCTTAATTTCTCTTGCTAATTGGGGACTTGGTTCTAGATGTTGTAGTATGTTGTTTAGTTCTCTGATGACAAGAACTGTTTTTGTTAAAGTTTGCTATCAAAATGTATGTCTCTTCAATGTTTCCTACATCTTATTTTGTATGTAATGTTTCCCCTCAATGTATTGCATATTAAATTTCATGATTTTTCTTACCTTTCCAACTTGACATGGAACCTTTGTAAACAAGCCCTTGACTGAAAGGTATTGTAATCTGAAATTTAAATAAATAAAAAAAAATAATTGGACTTCATTGTACAATATAACTGATATAAATGATGCAGTGAGCTTTTTTAATGTACAGATATTGAAAATTGTTGCTAATTATGCACCCAAAAAAAGCACAGAATAAGAACAAAAAACACACCCTGGTTAAATTCTAAATTGATAAGTTTATTTAAAAGAAGACACTCATTATGGATACAGTACATACGAACATACAAAACTGCCAGCAGATACAGGCCATGCCATATGGTCTATCAAGTCTGCTCGAGTGTGCAGTTAGCACTCCATTGCACTGCAGCTGTCCCACTATCCCCTCACCTCCTCACAGTGACCCTCCCCCTCACTTTGTCCCATCCCCTTTTAAAACTGTCCACTGACTTACAAGACACCGCCTTCTCTGGCAACACGTTCCACATAGATGCCACCCTTTCTGTGAAAAAGTGACTCCTTGTTTCTCTCCTGAACCTTCCACTTTCCAGTCTCAGACCATGCCCCCTCATATCACTCCCTCCCTCGATTTAAAAATTCCCTCTGTACCAGTCTTGCAGTCTTGTTTATACCCTTCATGTATTTAAATGTCTCAGTCATATATCCTCTGTCCCTCCTTTCCTCCAGGGAGTACATGTTAAGCTCCCTCAGCCTCTCCTCATAGGGTTTGTCTTCCAATCCCAGGATCATCCTTGTTGCTCTGCACTGGAACCCTTCCAGTAGTTTGATCTTTCTTTAGATATGGGAGCTAGTACTGCATGCAGTACTCCAGAAGCAGCCTCACCAATGACCTGTACAGAGGCAGGATCACCCCCCCTCCTGGAGGTGGTTCCTCTGGCAATACATCCCAGCATCTTGTTGGCTTTAGATGTTGCTTTTCTGCACTATGCTGAGTGGTTCATTTGCCCCATTATAGTCACCCCAAGGTCTTTCTCCTCATCTGTTGTGGCTATCTATACCCCTCCCAACTGATAACACCTCCTTGGGTTCTTTGCTCCCATGTGTATGACATTGCACTTCTTAGCATTGAATCCCAGCTGCCATGTGTCTGACCAGTACTCAAGTTTAGCCAGATCATCCTGCAGCCCCTGCCAGCCTACTTTGTCATCCACCACCGCATTGATCTTGGTGTCATTGGCAAAGAGAATTATCTTGTTTCTAATGCCATGTGAGATGTCGGTGATGAAAATGCCAAACAGCACCTGTCCCAGTTCTGCTCTCTGTGGTACCCCACTCATTACAGCCCTTGGAGATGAGTGTTCCCCTCCCAACACTACCCTCTGTTATCTCCCTTGGAGCAAGTTCTTGATTTAGTTCACCATCCTTATCACTGCTCTCAGGCATCCCAACTTGCTAATCAGCCTCCCATGTGGCACTGAATCAAATGCCTTGCTGAAATCTAGATACAGGACATCCACCACATGGCCCTCGTCAAGTTCCCTAGTCACTCAGTCATAATTGTTAACTAGGTTGGTCTGGCAGGATCTGCCAGAGACAAACCCATGTTGCTTTCCATCCTGGAGTCCATTACCTTCTAGAAAAGTTACCAGACTCTCTTTAAGGATTATCTCCGTTAACTTTCTCACTACGGATGAGAGGCTTACTGGTCTATAGTCACCCAGTTCATCCTTAGGTCTGCTTTTATGGAGTGGCATCACATGAGCCATTCTCCAGTCCTGGGGTATGAACCCCATTTCCAGAGAGGCATTGAACAAGTCTTCCAATGGCTCTGCCAGGACCTCTGCTAATTCCTTTGGTACCCTGGGGCGTACACCATTTGGTCCTAGTGCCTTATCCACCCTCAGTGCCCTTAAACCTTCTAGTATACTGCCCGCTGTGATTTCCCCATCCATCACCCCCCTCCTATGCCTACCCTCCTTAACCCCTGTGGCAGTGATCCATCCTTCTCCTTAGTGAATACTGAACAGAAGTATTCATTTAGCAATTCTGCCTACTTTGCCCCTTTCTCTGTCCACCTCCATCCCTCCTGATACTTACTATTTGACCTTTGCAGATCCTCCTCTTCATTATGTACCTGGAGAAGTCATTTTCTCCACATTTGATGCCTTACGCCAGCCTAAACTCTCTGGAAGGTGAAGTCCTGGCTGCCCTGATTGCACTGGTCACCTCACTTGATTTCTTCAGGTACTCCTCTCTATCCCCCCCGCCTTGATCTCTTGAATCTCCTGAAGGATTACCTTTTTGCCCTCACTTTTTCCAAAACCTCCCCACTTAACCAACTCAGTTTCTTGCCCTAGCCTTCTTGCTTTGTGTCTTGGTACAGGATCTAGTGGCCTCTGCGAGCCCTAGCTTGATAACTTTCCATTTCTGATTAGCATCCATGTGTGTGTGGATTCTGGCTAGGTGCCCAACAGACTATTTCCCCATCCTCCCAAAGTCAGCTTGCCTGAAGTCCAACACCCTGGTAACTGTTCCCATAGCCTCCTTGCCCATGCTGAGTGAGAACCACACTGTAGGATGGTAACTCCCTGCCAGAAGATCCTCCACCTCCAGCTTCCTGACAAACTCCCACTAAAAAACTACAAAAAACTGGTACAATAAATGACAATTAGCATAAAATCAGAAACACTTGCATGGCTGAAATTAAAATAGTCAAACAGACTTATTATAAAGAGGATCAATCAAAAAAAACTATTAAATCCAAGGAAATTTGGGGAATTGTTTAAAGAACTCTACCAACCTATAAGTACAGGTAAAGTAAATAAACTTAAAATTGGTGAAACTGCATTAAATAATGACAAGGATATGTCAAACGCTTTCAATAATTTTTTTACAGATATGACCAATATAAAACAAGCATTTGTCAATGCTGAACATTCGCTTGCAGGTATTTGCAGTGGTGTTTGGCATGTATGGTGCTTTACCCTAATGCCCTGTGCGATTGCTGGCATTTGCACAATAAATAGTCAGCATGATCTTTTTGTTACCCCCATTGTGTGCTACATAGGCGGAAACATGTTTTGGGCAGGATGTGAAAAATGACAGCTGTACTGCTCATAAGGAAGTGTGGTAAAATGCCAATGTTGAAAATCTGGAGTGGAAATATTGAAAATTCGCAAACCTACGAGCATGCGTGGGAACTGTGCAATGCACGCTCGTAAAACAGTCATTTTTAGGAATTTTTTCATCAAATTTTCAACACTGCCATTTTAAAACCTCTGCTAATGAACAGTGTCACTGTGATTTTCTTACTGTGTCCCATACATTGATTTCGCACACCGACTGCGCCATTGTGCACTACATGGGGGGAAGACATTTTGGGCAGGATGTGAAAAATGACAGCTATACTGCTCATAAGGAGGTGTGGCAAAATGGCAATGTTGAAAATCTGGAGTGAAAATATTGGAAATTCGCAAACCTATGAGCATGCGTAGGAACTGCACAACGCACACTCGTAAAACAGTTATTTGTAGGAATTTTTTCGACAAATTTTCAACATAGCCATTTTAAGATCTCTGCTCATGAACAGTGACACTGTGATTTTCTTAATGTGTCCCATACACTGAGTTCGCACACCGACTGTGCCATTGTGCGCTACATGGACGGAAACACGTTTTGGGCAAGATGTGAAAAATGACAGCTGCAGTGCTCATAAGCAGGTGTGGTAAAATGGCAATGTTGAAAATCTGGAGTGAAAATATTGAAAATTCACAAACGTATGAGTGTGCGTAGGAACTGCACAAAGCATGCTCGTAAAACAGTCATTTTTTGAAATTTATGCAACAAATTTTCAACATGGGGTTTTTGGGACCTTCTCCAATGATGTCACTGTCATGGCATTATTCAAGGCTGAAGGGTGATTTTATGCAATGACTGTGTAGTGCCTGTGAAATCACCCTTCGGGCCCGAATAATGCCATGACAGTGACATCATTCATGAGAAGGTGTCCCAAAAACCCCATGTTGAAAATTTGGTGCAAAAATTCCAAAAAATGACTGAGATATGCAATAAAGTTAAAACCCCCCTATGTAGCCCATTATACAGCTTACCTGCATTTCCTCAGTTTGCGGTCGGCTTTGAAGAGTGCAGACGTGTTCCCAGTCCACCGAAGATCATGCACGAGTCAGAGGTAAGTATGGGGTGGGGTGTGGGGAGGTAGCTGCAGGTTATGGGGGGTTGGGAGGCGTGCAGCGGGACCGTTTGTTTTACAGAAAAAAAAAAAAGATGACGTGGAGCGTTTGCCACGCTGGAGTGGGCACCAGCGTGGCAGAAGATGTGGGCTGAGAACTGACGAGGATTGGACACCCCCGTCGGCAAAACAAACGAACGGTTTGCCACGCTGGGGTGGCTCCCCAGCATGGCAGCAGGATGGCTTGGGGGGGCTGTGGAGCTGACGGGGGATTGGGCATCCCCATCAGCAAAACAAACAACATTTGCCATGCTGGGGTGGGCTCCCAGTGTAGCAGGAAAGCTTGGGGGGGTGGCGTGACGCATGCGGGGGAGAGCGCATGACGGAGGGGACGGCAGCGGCGCTCAGTATGGCAGCGGTGTTTTCCTTTGAAGCAGAGGAACACTGCTGTCATACTGAGCTCCTGCACCCATTGGTGCAGGACCGCCATGCCTGCTCAAGGGAGCAGTGCATTGGATGGGAGAGGCACACCCGCGTGCTACCTAAAACGCCCTTACGAGCGCGCCAGTTTAACGTAAAAACAGATAGATCATAATCTTGAGAATT
This sequence comes from Neoceratodus forsteri, assembly GCA_016271365.2. Classification (NCBI taxonomy): domain Eukaryota; kingdom Metazoa; phylum Chordata; order Ceratodontiformes; family Ceratodontidae; genus Neoceratodus; species Neoceratodus forsteri. The sequence continues at coordinate 226,406,947 of CM028132.1, read as the reverse complement.
TAAATGATGCAGCAAAAAACATAACTCTGGATTTAAATGAACAACGTAACTCAAAAAATGAAATGAATACACAAACCTTTGTTTTTTTTTTTAGGGTAAAAGAAAAAGAAGGTTTTCATCTTTTGAAAAAACTACATGGTAACTAAGGTTCTGGTGTAGACAAGTTGTCTCCAAGGCTGCCAAAATGAGTTACAGATAAATTGTCTAGGCCAATTACTTACTTATTTAATTTGTCCTTATGCACAAATACAGTACAGCAATAGTGGAAGACGATGATTATAACATCTATTTTCAAAACTGGTTACAAGCAGTTAGTCACCATTTATAGACCTATATCTGTGCTACCTGTATTGGTAAAAATGATGGAAAAATCATATTTGGGCAACTATCAGGATACTTGGAGAAAACTCAGTTACTAAGTGCAGATCAGTATGGATTCAGAGGGGGGGTAAAGCATGTTGACAGCCTTGGTCAGGTTAACAAGTGATATGTATGATAGTATGTACAAAGGATTACTTACTGATGGGATCTTTGTTGACCTGACCAAGGCCTTCGTCTTGAAGGACCACCCCAGTCTGATTCATAAACATAAATTGATGGGGGTGGGTAATTATGCATTAGGTTGGTTCTAACAATATTTAACAAATAGGAAACAGCAGGTACAAATTTGATCTGTCAAATCCACAGTGAGAAATATTTACACAAGGGTACTGCAAGGTTCAGTTCTAGGTCTGCTCCTATTTTCTATATTTATAAATGACTTGCTAAACATCTGTCAAAATTCATCTGTAATACAGTAATGTACACAGATGATGTGGTGCTTTATTATACAGGTAACACAGGAGTGGACCTAAAAGCAATAATGCAGCCTAGTATTGGGACCTACAAAACTGGTTTGCAGAAAACAAACTTCTGCTAAATGAAAAAAAGACAATGACTACGATGTTCAGATTCAGGTATAGACTACAAGGAAATAGTATGAATATATTTGGAAGAAATGGTGTGAGTTTGGAAAGAGCAGACGTGTTTAATTATTTGGGTGTATTGTTAGACAGTACAATGTCCTTTAATGAACAAATCACTAAAGTAACAAAAAAGTAAATAACAAATTGGGTTAATTATACAAAAACAAAAACAAGACTGCACAAGCCAAAAAGACAATAGCAAGTCAAATGATATTGCCAGCCTTCAAGTATAATTCAATTATTTTAAACAATGCACCAGACATACAGTACTGTTACAAAGATACACAGTAATATTTAATAACATTATGAGATTTGCAACGGGTTGTATTAACAAAAATAAACATCATTGTAAATTATATCAACATTTTGGGAGTTTACTACCTAAACAAAGAATTCTGAACACAATTCTTATGTTAATTCATAAAACACTAAACACACGGGGCCCAATTCCAAGTCACATGGCACAACTCACGGGAGTATGTGAGTTGCACCATACACCGCTATGCTATGGAGCCTGCACCCTATCTTAAGACAGGCAAGGTCCCTGGCACCTGTGCCCCGTGACTTACGACAGCCACAGGGTAGTGCTATGGGAATGGCAGAACGGACCTTGGTGCCGCAAGACACAGCCCGGAGCCCCCCCACTCTGTAACACTGTCGCAATCACCTGGGGGCCTTGGGGGGGCTGGCTGGGTGGCACAGGTGCATGGGGAGGCACGGCAGGAAACAGTCCTGGGAGGTACCCTGAAATTCATGGGGTGAGGGTATGACTGTGCTGGGAGGGTATGTGGGGCAAGTCAGTGTTCTTTCTGTGGTGCTGTGAGGGGCATCTATCATTGTGACAGGACGGATGCCCCTTAGACCAGCTAAGTGCTGGTCTAACCTTCTAGTGCAACATGCGATCTTGGAATTGCTTAGGTGGGTTACGGCAGCTGCCCTTTCAGAATAGAGCACAGGTGCTGCCATGACCCACCCTTGCACGATGCCACAGCAGGTTGCAGGCATAGTGGGTGGTGCAGCCCACCTTTAGCGCAAGCCGCATGCAGCATAGCGCAAGCCGCATCTTGGAATACCAACTTGTGTATCGCATGGTGCAAGGTGTGATTTGCGCCATAGGGTTTGGCAAAAATTGCCTTGCACCAGGTGTAACACAACTTGGAATTGGGCTCACAGATTCCATTAACACTGTATGACAGATTTAGGCAGTCGAATAAACCAAGAGCACTATGTGCAACATCGACAACATATTTTACAGAAATTATAACTAATACAAAAATAGCTGAATGCTAACTGACTACTAATGGACCAAAAATGTTAAATAATTTGCTGCAAATGAAATTTGAATTTAATGTAATAAAAAATGTTTTTAAGAACAACATAAGGAATTATTTGAAAAAACAATCCATCTGCTGTTGTTATGAGGTTACTTAATTTTGCTCTGGTGAGGTTATCAAATCTCATTACATCTTGATTACATCTATAGATATTGATCATGTATTGTATTTATTGTACATATCTGGCTGAGACAAAACTGTTTCGTATTTTATATTGTTATGCATTTTTACTGATTTGTTTTGTATTAGATATTTTTCTTGTACTCCAATTTTAATACCCTCCCTCAGGCATGGCTGAAAATGGGTCATTGATCCAGTCCACCTTTCTGGTAAATCAAAAAAATGAAAAAAAAAATAATAATACAGCACGAGGTAAGGAAAGCACAAATGGGGTGATTTACTCCCTAGGGAGAGGGGGAGTTACTATTCTAAACTCTGGGAGGGAGAAAGTCAAGTGGGAAAGTTAGGGGGAATTACTATGGTAAACTCCAAGAGGGAGAAAATTGGGGGAAATCTACTATTGTAAACTCCAGGAGGGAGAAACCTGGGGGTCAGGGGGGAGTAAGTCAGGGGATGAGATGAATGTGACTGACAGAATATTAGCGTGAGTGCAAACACCTACATGTATAGCGCTATAATATCCCACACTGTTCTGTACATGTAGCTGTTTTCACTCATGCTATTTCCACCACAGGCATTTCACTGCATGATCATTCCAATGCTACATTGACGGTATATCAAAATGCTTATACTGTGCTCTGTCCAGCAACACTTCATGCACTATTAGTGTGACTATTATTTTAACAAAAAAAGACACAGATGGTGGCACTGAGGGTTGAGGCGCTGGATGCCACACCTCATGCTATGCCAGCAACCTGGGCTCAGGAACAGACTCAGGTGGCCAGGGGTTAGCAGGAAGAAGGAGGACCGAGCATCCCAGCACATGCTCTCCTCCTTCAGGGGTGGATTACCAGGGGTGCTTCTAAGCACACAATGTCCCTAGGGCTGGTGGAAGCATGGGTTCTTGGGACACTGGTGGCTCGTCGGAGCCAGGGAGGGGAGGACAATGTGGGTGCTTGGCAATGGCATCCATCAGCATGTCATCTGCCTGGATGTACATCCTTCATGCCGGTGTCCTCGGGGGAACAAGGGGAGAAAATGCATACACCCATAGATGAAACTAGGGAGGGGTAGCCTTGGGGATCGCCCTGGCTGATGGAGTAGGAAGGGGTACAAGGCCCCCTCTGAAAGCCGTGGGAGCTGGGCAAGTACAAAAAAAAAAGACACAGATTACAAACAGCTAATACACAGAGTGCAAGAAATGTATTAATGTGATATGTATTTATTTAATTTGCAAGTTAGTTAGTTTTGCACCTCATAATAGCCACAATTTAGTACAGCACATATTTTACAAGGTGAGCCAGAATTAGTCCTCACCTGACCAATAACCTTGATAGTACTCCTACTGAAGGTGTTTCCTCCTTTAAATACCTTGGGATCTGGTTGGACCATCACCTTTATTTCTCTCTCCAGGTGGATGCCATCCACCAGAAGCTCCAACACAAACTTGGAGCTCTGTGCAAAAATAAAGCTAGTATTCCACTTTCTGTATGCAGAGAAATCATCTTTAAGATGATCCTCTGTATCTTCGACTACAGAGACATTGATTCCACTGCCCCTCCACAATCTACCCTGGCCAGATGGGACCCCCTATTTCCCTCCTTCTTCACTGTGCCCTAGACTGTTCCTCCTGCACCCAGTACTGTTCCCTTTACACTTCCCTTGCTCACCCTTCTCTCACAGCTAGATGCCACTGCCACTGTGTTGCTTTCATCTCCAAATTTTGGATTGGTTGCCTCACCCACACCTTAGTTCCCTTCTCTCCTGCCCCTCTTCTTCCATGCATTCCCTTTATAGCATTAACCATCACTCACTCCCTTCTTCCCACAAAATCTTCATTGGGCCAAGCAGCTTTCTCTTTCAGATTCTCTGTGTTCTTTTCTAACCCCCCTGCCTCCCAGCTATTTGTTATACCTCTGCTCTTTTTTTTTCTCTCAGGTCCCCTCTTCAGGACTTCTCAGCTCTCTCTCCTGTTGATGCCTCTGACCTCTTCTAACCCAGCCCAACTGCATAAATGTCAGGTCCTATGATCCTTTTCCGAAGGGGTTTTCCTTTCCAATGACTGTATCTTCTTATCTGGTTGTTGTAATTACTCGGCTGCCTTAGCATCATAAAATCTGCTTCTCTCATTGCTGTGCAGTTTGTACGATTTTTCCAATTTTTTGTAAATGCTTGCACCTTTGCACAGTGATTGTGGTGGTTTTAAGTATTATGTGTGCATGTTATTAATATTTTGCACTGTTTGCTCCCTGAATCTGGGTGGATGTTTATTCAGTTTGCTTTTCCAAAGACAAAGGATGGGGAATTCTGTTATGAGTATGTACTAGAACTTGCAATTCTGTCATGTTAGTTTGTCAGCATCCAGCAGATACAAGTTCTTGTTTTGTTTTTGTGTCTTTTGGAGGAGGTGTTCAGCTGTGTGAAGTGATTTTTGATTAGTCACTCTTTAATGGGGTCCTCAGGGGATCTATTTCAATTGATGATGAAGTCCCCCAAGACCAATGTCCATGCATTCTGAGGAGAGAAGGAGAGATAGTTCTGCAGTTGAGCAGAAAGACGTTCGGGACCTTGGATGGTCAGCAAAGAAAATAAATTAAGAGGTCTTCGCTGCCTAGTTGAATTTTAATAAGGGCACGTTTGGAGATGTTCCTCATTGCGAAACTGTATGGATTATCTAAGCAGGGTTGCAGAGGGTGTATTTTAAATGTTGTTTTTTTTGTTATAGAAGGCTAGGCCATTTCAACTGCTAGGTGTACTGTCTTGCCTAATGAATGAACATCCATGGACAGCAATCTTGCTGTTGCTTACCTTAGATTGTAATTGGGATGTTCTATGCTCAGGTCACAATTTGTAAAAAAAAAGCCCTTTTGGGCTCTGATTGCTTTCCTGGTAAGTTATGTTTAAAACAAATAAACTGTGATGATATCTGGGTTCTGCTAGGTGATTGAGATGTTTTGTATATCTATCATTGGAAGTAGTCTTTTAATATTGATTCCTATGACAAGTAAACATAGGTGTTTAATGTTGTGCAAGTGGTGTATGGAATTTGGGTGATGGGTTTTTCTTCTATGTCAACAGCTGAAAATAAAAAAGTAACAAAGAATATCTTGGCTAGTATATTGTGGCCCACATTTTCAAAGGAGATGTGAGGTGCATAGTGGAGATGCGCCACGCATTGCAGAAAATGAGCAGAACCACAATATTCAAAAAGGAGGGATAGAGACATAGAAACATAGACTTTGATGGCAGATAAGGACCGCTTGGCCCACCCAGTCTGTTCATTTCTGTACTTACTGGATAAGCTGCAGATCCTAGTTAACCAACCGCCTACTTAAGCAATATACCATGAGAGGGTGTGGGTGATGCTAGGATTTACCCATGGCTGGTGTGTTGTTCGGTCCCAATGCGCAGCCGAGGGACCAGCAACACACCAGCCATGGGTAATTCATGGCATGACCCACACTCTCGAGTGGAATATTGCTATTATACAATTAGGATTTTTTTAAATGAAATGTTGGTATTAGAGATTTTATTAATTGTTAGCAGAAAGTGATTGATATAGTGATTTATTGCTGTGAAGGAAAAAAAAGTAGTTTGTCATAAAATTGTAGTTGCTATTGGTGCCTGTTCTGAAGCACTCTCAGAGGCTGGATGGTCGAACGCTCGATCTGTGGTGTGAGGTAAGTGCTAAAGAGAGTTGTGAGACATTGTTTTTGCTAGAAAGGTTTTCAGAATGTTAGAAAAAAATTTGTCAAACTCAGTCTGATCTATTAGTTGGAAGGAACATTCGATTTTTTTTGTATTTTAAATTTACCATGGTCAGTAGTGACTGTATGCAAGATGGCAGCAGAGGGCTTTGATGTTGCATGTTGGAGGGATTCTGATAGGGTATAGGGCAAGGGGTGAAGCTGGCACTTTTTTCAATTAGGTACTGGCAGGATTTACAAGTTGTAAATCCTGTTCAGTAACCAATCAGGAGCCAGCTTTTGTGTTACCTATTGTATAATTTTTCCTAACCCCCACCAGAATTGCCTTATGTCTGTCCCATGCATTCTTGAACTCCCCCACTGTTTTTGACCCCATGACCTCCTCAGGAAAGCCATTCCACGCATCCACCACCCTCTCCATGAAAACATACTTTCTCACCTTGCCCCTGAGCTGTCCCCCCTCTATCTTCATATTGTGCCCCCTTGATCTTGCGCCTCTCTTTTTATGAAAGATGCTACCCTCTTGGACTTTGTTACACATCTCCTAATGTACCAGTGTGTATCTATAATGTATGCGGTGCATGTAGAGGGAGCATTCCCATGAATGTGCTGCACATCCCTATATTCAGCCAAAATGTACAGCGCATCTGCTGTGCATCTCAGAGATGAGCCACCCAAAGTTAGGCATAGAAAAAGCATGCCTAAATGGCCAGCCACCCACAGGCAGGCCACAGAACTGCAGGCAAGCCGTATGAAGACAGCCCTTGGAGGTGCACCAGGGCATGCTGTAGGTACCCACAAACAGCAGTCATGCCAGGATAGATGAACCCTGAGACACAGGTGCCATGTCACCACCAGCACCATCCAGGGAGCAACACCCCACACCACACACTGGACGTAGACACCCAGCAGCCACATGCCAGTGCTGTTGAGTGACCACCGGGTGCACTAGTGGGGCAGACAGCCACACTGCAGCACATGTACCAGGGGCCATGGCCAGCACCCATGTGGTCTGCAGGGTTCCACCCAGTGGTGGCATGCAACCAGAGTGGCATCTGTGGCAACAGTGCCTATGTTGTCTGGTGGTACTAGTGGCCACATGGCATAGGCCAGGGACCATCCAGTGGCACACACCCACATGGTACCCCATGGGTGCACACAGTTGAGACCCACCAACCTGGGTACCATGTCACTGTCTGCACACTGCCATCTCTTGCAGTGTCCACCAGGTACCTCCCATACTGGGGTGTGTTGAGCACTGCAGGTGACTCTATGCAGCATATGGAGCTGGTTTATCACATGCATGCAGTAGCCCAAACAACCTGTGTCACCCTGTGCCCATCCCTGTTGCATGTCCAGGTGGCCCCTGTGGCCACTGTCCAGGTGGGGCCCCTTGTACCCCTGTCTTACCCTGTACATGGGTATGGGGTGTAGCACTGTACCCAGGCCAATGCAGTCCACCCTCTCACATGCAAACATTCCATTGCACCTGACTGCTAGGCTGAAGTTCCTCCTGTTCACCTTTGTGAAGTGGTGGGGCAGCCAACAAAGCTGGAACTGAGCATACTCACAATATGCAAATGGACTGACTACATTCCAGTAATGAGATACAAATGTGGGAGATGGGCTTGGAATGTGCTATGAGGTAATTTGCGTATCCTGGCTGAATATTGCAACTCTGCTTCACCACGCAAGTGGCTTTGCATCTCACATTTCCCCATGCTCCGCATAAGGCTCAGGTCACCTACTGCGCTGCACATCTCCCACTGCATGATCGCATATCTTCAGAATATTCAGCCAGACATGCTCAAGCGCATCTCATGGCACATCTTCTGAATACTTCATTTGTTTGGGCCAGCACATCTCAAATGTGCGGCACGGGTACTTGTGCGATTTTTGCAGGGGACTTTTGAATATTGGGGCCTGTATGTCTAATGGATGACCTAATGCAACTATACCTGTAGGGTGGAATGAAAGGAGAAGCTAGCCCACTTAGGAGTCCAGAGGCCACAGAGGTTCTAAATAAATACGTGGTACGGGTGCCTTGCTCACAAAGCTTGAGCATAGTTAATAGATGGGGATGGGAGGTGGAATTGTCAACAAAAGACTCAGAGTTTGAATCAGTTTAAGACTCAGAGCAGTATAATTAGGAGTGGTGATAAGACATGAGTAGGTTAGACAGGAGAGAGTGAACATGAGGGTTTGTGGGGCTTATAAAGTGCTTTAGACAAGAATGATGAAAGAATGCCACTATTGACCACATTTTGGGGCAAAGCATTAATCATGGTTATGGGACAAGTTGGACATGTGAAGTGTTACAGTTATGGATATGAATGGAGCACCTTTCTGAGGTTATCATGCATTCCAGGTGATCAGTGAGACAGCTTAGGTACAGGCAATGTTCTGTATCACAGCTAGTGATGCACTCACAGTACTGCAGATGGTAACAGCACTCAGCCACAGAAACTGCTCCCAATACAGACAGGGACTGTAGCATACAGCTACAGCAGAAATGCACATGCACTAATGCAAATGGTGAAATAGTACAACATTGCCATACTCTAAAAAAGTTACATAACCTTGTAATGGAACTTCACTTATTTTGTTAAATTGCTACTTGTTTTATTTCTGATTGTCTTGACATGGAACCTTTGTAAATGAGCTTCGAGCTCAAAGTGTTATTTCAAGAAACAAAATAAAAAAATAAAATAAAGTAATTCCTTCCAATGTTATACAATTTGGTGACATGCATAAGTATGACAGTATTAGCCTGTAATATAATAATCAATATATAATAAATTTGGACTGGTACTATAGCCTAGAGGGTAGAGTACTGAACTGTGAATGAGCTTGGTACATCCAGCAGACCTGGGTTTGAGTCTCACTAACTCTGCTGCATACTATGTGACCTTGAACAAGTCACTTAACCTCTCCAGTGCTCCTGGGTCACCCCTGAGAACACACATTTGTGCCTAGTAACCCTTACCCAGTTACCATAAGATATAAAAAATTGTATATAAAAGTAGCAGGGCAAAGAATAACGAGAAAACGAGTCCAGAAAAGTAGCGATGAATGTAAAAGCTGAGAGTTTGTCTTTTTTAAATGTCTTATCCTTTGTCCACCTCAGAGACATTACAAATACATATTAAACAAAGGCTATCACAAACATTTACATATAAAAAAGTTCTGTCAAAGAGGTACATCCCATTCAGTCAGTTGATTTACTTATTGTTCTTAGATTGCCTAAAGTTGGTACTGGCTGTGCTGGGAATAGGAGCAATGTCACTGATCATTAAAGACTGAGATCAACATTGTTTGATTCAGAGTTTCAGAGCTCATCTAAATGCAAGATATCTATAAAATATGACTCCAAAGTGTTTAGGCTGATGAACCATGAGGGCCACCAAGTTACGTGTGGAGGGCACAGCCTTGGTAGTTTACGGGAACCAGTTTTATGGAAAGGAGAATGCTGTCCAGAGCTCCAGGGAAAAGTCCAGAGTTGACTTGCAAAGCATACCTTGGATTCTTTTTCTTCCTCCTGAACACTCACCAGTACAATACCACAGAAGAATAGGAATGTGGTTCTGAAGGGAAGCAGACCTCAACAGTACACAGCAACCCCTTAGTGTTGCACTCAAGTTCCAGCAATTAGCCCCAGTGTATGTGACTATGACCCACGTATGATAGACCTCTGACCCAGAGAAGGATGTGCTACCAACCTAACCATGCTGACACCAATAAAGTCAAATCTAGCAACCATAAATATGGAGACAGATTACATTAGAATGATTCAGTTAGATAGACAAAATTTGCAAAGGAAGCCAGTAAATTAGCTTTTCACATCTACTGTACCACTTGTATGAAAACATAATCCTCTCTGGCTGTCCTTTGTTTCATTTGTATTCAAAAACACGAGGTACTTATCTATTGATAAAAACACAACAAAAGAGCAAGCACATACAGAGCTTGAAGTTCATAAACTCATTTGAGAAATACAAAGTAAAACAATACAGTGGAATCCACATAAGTGCACATTGGATAAGTGCAGTGCACATCCTTAAATGCGTAATTTTCTTATATCCCTTTTTATGTTGTCTTGGGTATGCTCAAGCAATATATTGTGGCAGCTTGGAACAGCAGATTTCAAAGGTGCAGTCATGTTGTGGCCAATGGCACCACTGCTTTTTTGGGCTGGGCTTTGTGGCTCGAATGAAATTGCACACTGTCTATGATAGCAGTGCAAAAGCATGCCACCAACTTGAAACAATTTGGCCACTGCAATGAGGGAGCGACCCATCATTGTAGGGTCTGCCTTGCCTGGTATAACATTTCAATAAACATGGCGGGCGGTGGCTGTTGCCATCCTCCTGTCACAGTCCCACCTGTTTTCACCACCCTGCCTAGTCTGCTTATTGTTAAAAACTTTTCCCATCTCCAAGATTACTAAAAATCATAATGTCCCTTTTCTGGGCTGAAATGGGGGTGGGCACACTGCAGATTGCTCTGTGATAAGTGACTGACTGGCCTAGCTGCCCCCCACCTTGCACTGACGCTGTCACTGCTGTGTCCACCGATCGACAATCAAAGCTCCTTAGCATGGGGGTAATTTTGGGTACTGCAGGTATTGGTTACCCAAAATGTCACAACAAGTGGGGCCAGCAAGCCCACTGGTAATTGGTGGCAGTGCCGGTGATGATGGGCCATAATTCCTAACCCATTGGTGCAGACTTAGAGATGTGGTGTAGCGCAAGTGTAAGCACCAAGATGCAAATCATCATCTGTCTCTGTGGTGGGCTTTTGAAATATTCCAGTGGTTGTGCGTCGGTAACAGTTGGAAGTATTGTTTGGAGCCCCCCCCCCGAGGTCGAGCATCATCTAGGAGGGACGTTGACTAGTTTGCCTGCTGTTGACTCCCGGGCATGATCCGCTGTGTTTAGAGGTTCAGCAGTCAGGCTATATCATCACCCAAGCCGAGGCATCAACGAGCAGGAGCCAGGAGGACAGAGAAGTTGAAGATGAAAATCTGCCGCTTCCCAGTCTGGACATCTCAGGTGCACAGAATCCAGATCAGTATCATACCGGCATCACACAGCAGGGAGCAGGCATCGGTAGATCAGGTGTTGTTGTGTCGGGTGGTGACTGTGGCATGATTGGGTCATGCGGGTGCTGCAGACTCTGACTGCCCTGGAGGAGAGGACTCACTTAGTCGTGACTCTGGGTGAGAGTACTGACTCATTGAGTAAAGTTATTTCACAAATTATTTTAGCACAAAAAGCCTGCCTGTCAGCCAGCCTGCCTACCCAACCAGTCAGGTACTGTACATTTGACATGATATGACATTTGTTTAAAACTACACTGTCTGACTGCTTTGTGAGGCTGTGTCACTGTGTTAATGAGGTGCGCGGGTTTGTAAAATGACTACCTAGTCAGTGAAAAACTGTGTGTGTGTGTATATATGAAGTTAGAAGAAGATAGAACAAGCACATTAGGACCTTCTCAAGATACACCTTCTGAACCATTGAAATTCTTGGACATTTTTACCAAGTTTTTTAATCGAGATATGATGTTTAACAGTGAGTGTCAAATGCTCTCATAAAATTGAGGAATCTAGCTGAGCATACCTCCTTATTTTCAAATGAGGCAAGATTGTCTTGCATAGCCTTATTAACTGCATGAGGGTACCGTGACCCTGTCTAAATCTTGATTGATTAATATTAGAAGAGTCAAGAATAGGTTGCATGGAGTCAGTGGTCCTGACCTGGGCTTGCTTCATTTTGGAGGGGGTGGTATCTGGGAAAGATGAATCAGGACATGTCGGCATGGGATGGGAAAGGTGGCCTAGGAGAGTTATAGGGTCAGAGTCCTGACTTGACTTGCTTGATGGGGGGGGACTGGGGAGGAGGGAATATGGGAAGGATTAATCAGGACATGGGGGCATGGATGGGAAAGGTGGCCCAGAAGAGTTATGGGGTCAGGGATCCTGACCTGGACTTGCTTCATGCTGGGTGGGAGTGAGGTTTGAATATGGGAAGGATTAATCAGGTCATAGGGGCATGGAATGTGAAAGGTGACATAGGAGAGTTATGAGGTCACTGCCATGGTCCTGACTTGACTTGCTTCATTCTAGGGGGAAGGGGAATATGGGAAGGATTAATCAGGACATGGGTGCATTAATGGGAAAGGTGGCCTAGGAGAGTTATGGGGTCAGGGTCCTGACTTGGCTTGCTTCGTTCGGGGGGTGGTTGGGGAGGTGGGAATATGGGAAGGATTAATCAGGACATGGGGGCATGGATGGGAAAGGTGTCTCAGGAGAGTTATGGGGTCAGGGGTCCTGACCTGGGCATGCTTCAGTCTGGGTGGGGGGGATGAGGTGGAAATATGGGAAGGATTAATCAAGACATAAGTGCATGGGATGGGAAAGGTGATGTAGGAGAGTTATGGGGTCACCATCATGGTCCTGACTTGGCTTGCTTTGTTCTGGGGGGAAGGGGGGGGAATTTCGGAAGGATTAATCATGACATGGGTGCATTGATGGGAAAGGTGGCCTAGAAGAGTTATGGGTCAGGGGTCCAGATCTGGGCTTGCTTCATTTTGGAGGTACAAGCAGGCATAGTACATCACAGGCAAGAAAATTCCACAGCTCGGGGTTATTTCTGAAGAATAACAATTTCTTCTTTTTCTGTATTCCAATATTAGTTTCCCTGTAATGCTTTTGTTATGCTATGCTGGTACTTGGGCAATTGCTGTGATGATTGTTGAATCTTGAATCAGGGTAGTAATTTTAATAAGGCAAATTATGTGCCTAACTAGGATGTGTGTACTATAGAACCAGATGGAGACATCTGCCTATAGCTGTTTCAAGACAAGTTGCCTGGGAATTAATCTTCATGTTTGTTTTACTTTCCTTCTTCTTTTTTTTTTTTTTTTTCAGATTCGTGAGTTTACTCTCTGGCTAGAATGTGTTACGCTGTGAACCTAGTTTAAATAACTGTTAATTCTACCAGTATTGTACACTGTAGTAATATATTACATATAGGATAATGACTGAGTAACGGTGGTTAACCACAAGGTAATCACCTCGAGCAGTTGCCAGGACAACCAAGCAAACCTCAAGAGCACAGTTCAAGAGGTTTACAGTTGTCATGGCAACTGTGAGAGGTGATGACATCTGTGGTTGACCACTGTTATTCAGGCATTGTATTTTATAGTGTATGGAAAACCTTGCTAATGTGTGGGAAAAAATTACAGGTGTTTTTCAATGTGCGTTTGTTCTCTTCAGTAATGAATGCCTTCTGGTTTGAATGTTGAGCAACTGAAGTGCTGAAACTGGCCATTGCGATCTATACTGCAGCCAGTCTATAACTGTGAATGGAATGTGTGTGTTTTGAATGAATGTCACAGGCAGCAGATCACCTTTCCTTTTTTAAGAATTTTAACAGGTGGTGACATTCTAACCTCTTAATCCCATCATTATTACATACTGTACATGAGCAAGGTTTACAGCACACCGATGTCATAATTATGGGATTATCAGGATATAAATCTGCCTGGATTGGTGGTAGTTCAGGTGGATGCTAAAGATCACACTTATTGAAAAAGTGTAGGGGAATTTTTTATTACACAAAACAAAACATCAAGCTTACAATATACAGAGACCACAGGAAAAAAAAAACAACATAAAACATTTCTGATATTGTACAGATACAATACATTCCTTTACCCCAAGATAGAACCCCATGAAAACCCTACCAATTAAACACAACAACCATTCCAAGCTTTATTACTTATGTACAAATTGTTCTATTTATCCCTATCCCTGCTCTTTCTGAAATCCTGCCATACTATGTAAGTTGCACTCCACCTACTAGTATCAGTTTATCCAATGCACATATCTCCAATATCTATTAAAAGTCTGGGCCTCAAATATCAATCTTTCTTTACACTTTTGTTTAGTGATGACAGATTCAATATGTTTTATCAACACTAATGTTGGCATATGAGTGTGTTGCAGGGAAAATTTGCATCTATCTTGCCACATGTAATACTTGATACAAGTAAAGATCATGTTCAAAGTATTCAGATGGTACCTAGATAAAAACCCTGAGTAATCCCCTAGAACCAGACTTTCATACTTAATATGCTGCATAGGCCCCCACCTCCATCTAAAGACCAAATCTGCCCAAAATTGTTTAGCATAGCTACAAGTTAAATAACAATGTTCCATTGATTCTTCCAATCCCATACACTCTGGTCTAATGCATTGCCTTTCTGTTATGGGTTTATGCTTTGAATTGCCCTTGACCCCCAGTCTCCCATTGCAACTGAGACAAAGAACACCCCACCTCATTGTGGGAATTCTCTTATCATTCAAAATCTTCAGCGCAATATTTAGTTTGGAGGGTATACACTTAGGGAAATCTACCTGCACTAAAAAAAAGAGTAGAGGAATTTCCCCGGTGTCCTGGTCAAATTTCTCCCATTCACTGAAAATACCACCAACAGCTTAATCTGGTTCAATTTCAGTTGCTTACCATCTGTATCTCCCCCTCCCTTCGGTCGTCCCTGAAAAAGGGAATTCTAGGCCCAGAGGGCTTACCAGGTCAACAAAATTCAATAAATAAACTGATTGAAAAGAGGGGTTAATAGACACTGTCCATACATTATAAATCTATAACACAGCTGAGAAAGAAGCAATATTTCATAGTTCTGCTTTTTACCTAAACAGCTCCTACTACAGAACTGGGAGGCAAAATGGGATATGAAACTTTACATACAGAGGGGGAGCAGCTGCAATCTAATGGACTGAAGTGCTGAACACTCGAGCAGACTAGATAGACTGAATGGCCTGTATCTGGCGCCAAATTCTTCTGTTCGTACATGCCTTTGTTGTCAGTAGTATAGCCCTTTCTTTGTAAAAGCAGTTAGCCTGAGGGTTGTATAGTATGACCAGTCCATGACCATTAACAGATACTCAACCTAATCTTTTCACACTCTGCCAAACAAAAAGTTTGACTGCTTTTTGTGGAACTGTAAAATATCCAGTAACAAGATTAAGTTGCTAATTAACTTGTTAATCTCTACCAGAATTTAACCATTTTTGAATAGAAACGCTATCACCCTGTTTTTGCATGTGCATCCTATTATGTCTAGGTAAAAATCTGCATTTTATGATTGCTTGCTTTCTGTAAAATTTATTGTTGTTGCTTGTATTTACCTTCATCCTTGCTTAGTTTAAACTAAAATTCATGGTAATGTATAGTCATACCCAGCTTTATTTTGCTTCAAGACATCCACTAAGCTCACTGCATCTGTGTTTGCACCAGAGATATCGGTGCCTTATCTCACAGGGTGAACGTTGATAAACAGACTTCCCTTAATATTTCCATGGTTTAGAAGTAAAAACACTCGTAATTCTACTTTCACTGGGTCCCGAGGACTTCCCATGTGTTAAGAGCCATACATACTCCATTGTGACATGATGCAAGGGAGAGTGCGGGGGCCTGCAGCATTATAGTCTGTGAGGGGCATCTTTTGGATCATTTTTTTTTTCATATTGTAATGGTCAGTTTGTGGTGAAACAAGGGCACTAGTCAACTAACAAGGCCCTTGTTAATCAACCATTGCACACGTTTCATCACAAACTGACTGTTACAATATAAACAAGCATTTGTCAATGCCGAATGTTGGTTGCTTTAGTCCGTTGAGGTCGCTCAGTGCCCCTCTGTCACGTGCTTGTTCTATTTGTCCTGGTGCTGCAGGCTGTCCTTTTGTACTGGGCTGCTGCCTGCATTGGCACCTTTTTCAGCCCACAAAGAAATCTGCAGCTGTCCTGACAAAGTTCCATTAAGGTGGCTCATCCCCCCCCCCACTCGCTCATTCTGTTTGTCCCGGTGCTGCAGGCTGTCCTTTTGTACTGGGCTGCTGCCTGCATTGGCACCTTTTTCTGCCCACAAAGAAATGTGCAGCAGCCCTGACACAGCTCCATTGAGCTCGCTCAGTCCCCTTGTGTCACTCGCTCATTACGTTTCTGGCTGGGCTGCAGGCTGGCCTTTTGTATTGGGCTCCTGCCTGTGTTGCCACCTTTTTCTGCTCACAAAGAAATCCGCAGGAGTCACGATAGAACTCCGATGACCTCACTCACTCCCCCTCTCTCACTCACTTGTTCTGTTTCTCCCGCCGCTACAGGCTGCCCTTTTGTACTAGGGCCCTGCATGCATTGGTGCCTTTTTCTGCCCACAAAGAAATCCACAGCAGTCCCAACAGAGCTCCTTTGAGCTCACTCACTCCGCCTCCCTCAGTCGCTCGTTCTGTGTCTCCTGGCGTTGCAGGCTGGCCTTTTGTACTGGGCTCCTGCCTGTGTTAGTGGCTTTTTCTGCCCACAAACAAATGTGCAGCAGCCCTGACACAGCTCCGTTGAGCTTGCTCACTCCCCGTCTCTCACTCACTCGTTCCATTTCTGCTGGCGCTGCAGGCTGGCCTTTTGTACTGGGCTCCTGCCTGCATTGCCACTTTTTTCTGCCCACAAAGAAATCGGCAGCAGTCACGATACAGCTACGTTGAGCTCGCTCACTCCCCCTCTCTCACTAGCTCATTGTATTTCTCTCGGTGATGCAGGCTGCCCTTTTGTAGTGGCCTCCTGCCTGCATTGGCACCATTTTGTGCCCACAAAGAAATCCCCAGCTGTCCCGACAGAGTTCCATTGAAGTCGCTCGCTCTCCCTGTCTCACTCACTCATTCTGCTTTTCCCGGTGCTGCAGGCTGCCCTTTTGTACTGGGCTCCTGCCTCTGTTGGCACCTTTTTCTGCCCACAAAGAAATCTGCATCAGTCATGACAGAGGTCCATTGAGCTCGCTCACTGCCCCTCTCTCACTCACTCATTCTGTTTCTGCTGGCGCTGCAGGCTGCCATTTTGTACTGGGCTCCTGCCTGCATTGCCACCTTTTTCTGCCCACAAAGAAATCTGGAGCAGTCCCAACACAGCTCAGTTGAGCTCACTCACTCCTCCTCCCTCACTCGCTCATTCTGTGTCTCCCGGCCCTGCAGGCTGCCTATTTGTACTGGGCTCCTGCCTGCATTAATACCTTTTCCTGCCCACAAAGAAATCTGCAGCAGTCCCGACAGAGCTCAGTTGAGCTCGGTCACTCCCCCTGTCTCACTCACTCAATCCTAATCTGTCCCAAACACTGATTTTCGACAGCAACTGCAATATTCTGTGCCGGAAGCGTGAAAACACATTTCAGCCAGGATGTGAAAAATGACAGCTGTACTGTTCAGAAGAAGGTGCAGAAAAATGGCAATGTTGAAAATCTGGAGTAAAAATCTTGCAAATTCGCGAAGTTATAAGCGTGCATGGAAACTGCACAACACACTCTTGTAACACACTCATTTTATGGACTTTCATCACCAAATTTTCAAAATAGACATTTTAGGGTCCCTGCTCATGAACAGTGTCACTGTGATTTACATCATGCATCTCGAACACTGATTTTCACAGTAACCGCACTAGTGTGTGCCGGAAGTGTAAAAAAACATTTCTGCCAGGATGTGAAAAATGACAGCTGTACTATTCATAAGGAGGTGCAGAAAAATGGCAATGTTGAACATCTGGAGTGAAAATATTGCAAATTCGCAAAGTTACAAGTATGCAAAGCAACTGTGCAATGCACGCTCTTAAAACAGTAGTTTTTTCAGGTTTTCCCACCAAATTGGCAGCATACACTTTCGAAGAGCCCACCTCATGAACACTGGCACTGTTGTTTTGTTACTCAGTCCCGAAAAGTGATTCCATGAAGTGACTGCAAAATCACCTTTCGGGACCAAATAATGCCATGACAGTGGATGAATTCATGAGGAGTGGTCCCAAAAACCCCATGTTGAAAATCTGGTACCAAAATTCAAAAAAAATGCCTGAGATACAGTATGCATCAACATTAAAAAAAACCTATTTATCCCAAAATACAGCTTACCGGCATTTCTTTAGTTCGCGGTCGGCTTTGAAGAGTGCAGACTTTTTTCCGGTCCACCGAAGATCATAGTGCCAGACTCCGGAGGTAAGTATGGGGTGAGGGGGGTATGGGGAGGTGTGGTATGCAGTGGGTGGGCACGGGTTGTGGCAGGGAGCAGGGAGACTGCAAGGGACCGTTTTCTTACTTTACAGGTTAAAAAAGGGCATTGTGTGACTTTTTTTTTACAGGGCATTGGCGCATGCTGGGGTAGGCTCCCAGCATGCCCAACTGACGATGAGAGCCAGCGGTGGCGTGACAGAATAGGCACCCCTGTCAGCACAAAAGCCGGGTGCAAGAGCCGAGGGGATTGAACACCCGCTCGGCACAACTGTCACGCTACTCTTTGGGGGGGGAGTTATGCCAACGGGGACTGGACTCTCCCATCAGCACATCAAACTGTGAGGGTGGACATAATGTCAACGGGGAGTGAGGTCCCCCATTGGCTAGTCAACTAGCACTGGGGATGGAAGCCGACGGGGATTGGGGCCACTGTCAGCAAAAACACGCTGCTGTGGGGAAGGGCACATGCTGCCGAGGGGGATTGGGCACCCCTCAGCACCGGGGGCTCACGAATATTGTTTGTGAACAGGGCAGCAAGCCGCCGCTATGTTCACAAACAATATTACAGCACCAATGTTCTGCCCTGCAATGACGAGTTGCTCCCCATTGCAGCAATTCCACTGACGCTGCAATGACGATGCAGCCCCTGATTGCAGCAGCTAAAACGTTTCAAGGTGGTGGCACGCTGGCTGAACTAGTGTCAGCAGCAGCATGCCACCCTATTGGGGAAAGCTGACCAAGCTTTTAAAGGCTGTGGGGGCATTGGCCACAACAGTGCCATGGCTCCACCTGCTTCTGGCAAGATGCCACAAAATGTTTCTTCCGCATGCGTGCAATCAACATAAAAAACGATCCAAAAGATGCCCCCAATAGACTATAATGCAGCACATCCCCATGCTCTCCCTAGCATCATGTCACAACTTTGCTGAGCACGTGACAAGAGCGTGGGCGGTTTGTAACACCGGTAAGTCGTCCAGACCTAGTGAAAGTAAAATTATGAGCATTTTTACTTCTAAACCATGGAACTATTAAGCAACATCTGCTCATCAACTTTCACCCTGTGAGGTAAGGCACCGATATCTCCAATACAAACACTGAGGCTGGCATATCTCTTTCAAGTCCTTGAACTACTCCCAGTACATGCTTCCTGAATATTAGAAACCCTTCAAACAGTGCAGCCACTCAGTATACAGTAGTCCCCACTACCCCTGCATAATGCATGGATACACTGTGTTGGGGTTGTTCCTAACTGAGAAAGATGCAGTACAAGTTGTTAAAATAAATGTAAACAAACACGTTTTACTGTGGCAACATCAGCATGGTGGCCAGTCAGTTTCCACTTTAAAAAAAAATAAATAAATTGGAATCACTGTATCAGCACTTAGTATAATGTGTTTTAAACTTGGGACACTTTTTTTTTTTATAACTTGCCCTGGCTCCTCGGCCTTTCAGAGGGGGGCCTCGTGCCCACTCCAACTCCACCTGCCAGCTACCTTTGGGATTCACTGGCATCACTCTGCTCATTTTGACTGGGGGGTTTATTTATTTTCTGCCCATTTTCTACCTATCCCGAGGGCAACGGCACAAAGGACATTCATCCAGATGAATGGCGTGCATCTGCATGCCAGCGTCAAGCACCTGACAGCATCATCCCTCCCCTAACTCAATAAAGCCAAATGTCCCCCCCCACTTATGCTTCCACTGGCAAAAGAGCTGTGGTTATACACTTGGAACCCACCCAGACAGAGGAGGAGTGCATCCGTTGGGATGCTCTATCCTTCTCCCCCCATCCTCCCCTCAATGACCCAAGTCTGTTCCCGAACCCTGGTCACCGGCGTAGCGTGAGGTGTGGTGTGCTGCACCTCAACTCTTGGTGCCACTGGGCTGGCACAAACATGGAACACTTTGAGGCCTAAATATCTTCTGTTTGTGTACTGGAAAATGCCTCCCATTTGCACCTTACTTATGTCCTTAAAGCAGCAGTACTAAGTACAGTATGTAAAAAAGAAATCTGTGCTTTTTGTAGTTCATTCCCTGTGCTCTGTTAAGCATTTCCCTGGATCTTTCCTGCTGGCACTGTATTATCGCCCTGTAATTCACTCAGTTTCCCTTTGTTTTTGTTTATATTTCTGCTGCCCAACATGTTGACAGCAGCAGTAAAAGATAAGCGGCTGCCATATTTTCTGTAGATCTACAACAACTGGAAAATAATCACTCCCTGATTTGGTAGTACTGCTGCTTTGATACTTGAATGTTACTATCCTATCCCCCTTCTCTCTCCCTCCACTCCTCCAGTCAGTGAGTACTTATTGAGATCCCTCAATCCTTCTTTATTTATATGGCTTGTTGTGCAAGCCCTGTACCATTTTCTTGGTAGCTGGGTGACATCGCAGCAGTGCCCGGAGGTGAATACCAAGATACCCCCCACTCAATCAAATCAGTATGTTGCAAATTCAGGCTAAAACATAAGTTTAATGTTACATTTACCCCTTTTCTGGTGGAGGGGGACAGAGTGTGCTCTGACTTGTTTTTTTCTGTTGATGTATACTATATACTGTAGCACCGCTCATTTTGAATCACATTTATAGTTTGTGAATAAGCAAGGGTGAGCGGCAGCTAAGACTGGTTACAGTTTGTAAATGGAGAAGCATGGCTTTCTCATTTAGGTAGCTCCCAACCAGTTACCTGCACATTAGCTGGGGACCACACCTTAATTAAACCTATTCTAGGATGACACACCCTACAGAAAGGTAAGCCATTTCTGGCAGGTGCAGTTTAGAGTAGGGACCCAGCTGATGGGTGGTCCTCCTCAACGTTGGTAGCTGGGGGATTTCACAGCAGGGCACTAAGGAGAATACCAAGAGAACCCCATACCTTTTGAATTCAAATCAGTAAGTTGCCAGTTCAGGTTGAAAACTATGTTTAATGTTAAATTTGAACCTTTTATTGGGCTGGGGGTGGGGCAGGGTGTGCTCTGATTTGTTTTTTGCCTGTGCCATCTTGGTTGCTCTTCTGTGAACCGCCCCCTCTCTATCAAAGTCTTTCTGAAGATGGCCCCTTCAGAACTGTACAGATTATTGCAAGTGAGGCCTCACCAGTGTTTTGCATAGTACTATCAGCATCTCCATTCTTCTGCTCATGATACCCCTTAATGCATCCCAACATGCCAGTGGTTCTTCTGATACCCTTCGTACACTGTTTGGCTCCCTTCATGTCATCTGAGATGATAATCCCCAGATCTTTCATCCCTGCCTGATGAGTGCTAGTGATTGCCCTCCCCTCCTGTAGATCACTTTAAGGGCCAGATATTCAAAGCTTTGCGCCGGGCAAAAAACGTTTGTGCAGGTTTAGCATGGGATTAGCGTGGGACTGCTATATTCAAAAGGCCAAATAGGGCGGGCAAACTGCATTAGCGCTGGGCAAAATTATAATGTATGCAAGGGGCAAACTGACATGAATACAGGTGCAATGCTATATTCAGCAGCTAGCGCCACTGCTAAGTGGTTTAGCGTGATTTAGCATGACACTTAGCGTGGTGCACATTATTGCCCAGGAAAAGCTCTTCTTAATCCTGGGCAAGCAGCCTTGCGCGACACTGTGGCTTTGTGCGGTGTTTGCGCGGGTTTAGCGCGGGTTTAGCGTGACCCTAACAAATAAATATGACACATAGATAAAGCCAAACATAGAGGAAGCATGCTACTAACTGATGGCATCACAATGATGCCATCATCTGCCACCAGTCCCAGCTATGCCAGGCAGTTAGTGGTGACCCTGCCACCACTGGACAGCATGGCAGTGTGGCCATACAGCACACACCTATGGACCACACTGCCATGGACACCAACAGATGCCAGCACACACAGGCAGCACTGTGGGCATGGAGGATGTTGAGGAGGGCATGTATGAATGGCGAGGCTGTGCTACAGACCAGGTGTGGCCACAAGGCTGGGACACATCATGCAGTGTACATGGGCCAGTATTGGGAATACCCCAACACCAGTGTGCCATTCGGATGATATCCCCCCCCCAGCCACATACCTCACAGCTGTACAACTGCCATAGCACACAAAGCCAGGAATGTACATGTCACTGTGAGCATCCATGCCACAAGTGCAGCATCTGTGGGTCACACAACAGAGTAACAGTAATGTCCAGTGTCAGTAAACATCCGCAGGTTGGGCCTCTCACTGTGTATAGTGCAGTCATCATCACTGCCCTACACACCATAGGCATTGCTGTTCCACACTACTGGCTCCCCTTGCTACTGTAGTTGCTGCTGCACTGTAGCATGCCCTACAGTGTGACAGTTGCATGCAGCACCACCACACCTCCTGTGCCTATACTGTCCTGTCCCTGGGGTACAATATGCTATGCTATGCTGTACTGTTTACATGTAGCCTGCAGCTATCATCGTGCACTGCCAGACTGACCTACAGGTGGAGCTGCGGTTGGACCTGGTCAGCCCCTGTACTTCCAGACTGACCTACAGGTGGCTCTGTGGGACCCTGCAGTAACACTGGGCAAACTGCATGCAAATGAGGGGTATAATGAGATGCTAATCGGTTGTTTGCCCAGAGACTACCTAAGTAGGCTCATTTGCTAAGCACTTTTGAATATGGCACATTTTAGCTCGGGCAAACATGTTTGCTCTGGGCTAACTGCTTATATTTCGCCTAATGTCGCTTACTAATGTGTTAGCATGGCTAACGGTAATGGGAATATTATACAGTTTTGATTACTGTTCTTTCACATCTGCTGCTTCCTGCAGCTGTACTGAGTCCATGCATTTGCTGGCACACACATTGGCTATGTAGTTCGTCTGTACCTGCCCTCACGTTGCTGTGTACTGTGTTGTTGTTGTGGTTTGCACTTCCTGGTTGCTTTATTCAGTGCTGTCTTATTCTAGGGCAATGTTTGCCCTGCACTCCCAGACCAGTTTGCATGGCCTCATTACCATGCTATATTCGGAAGCTGCTTGCCCTGGGCTATTCCGTTTGAATATAGCTTGCTCTGTGCTCCAGGCTAAGTTTGTCCGCCGGGCAGTGCTAATTTTGCCCAGGGGCAAAGTTTTGAATATCTGGCCCTAAGAGTTTTTGCACCGCAGCTGCATGATCTTGATCTATTTTGCATTGTACCCTGGCCGTCACACTTGGGACCATTTCTCCAGCTTTTCTAGGTCCCAACAGAATGTACATATCTGTAAATGAAATTTATTTTTATCTCTTTGTTACCTGGTTAAGGCTATTTTAATAAATAGCTAATTAAATAAATGAATAACTATAAGAAACTCAGAAAGCAAGGGGAGCTTTGGTCATCATCAGTGCCACTATGTCAAACTCCTCTTCTGTGGGCACTGTGTATAAATAGAACAAAAAATGAATGATGAGGCCAGCATTCCAGCTTAGGGGGGCCTATTATGCATCTCTAACTCCTGCACTACCGATGCCAATGCCAGCAAGACAACATTCGGCATTGGCAAATGCTTGTTCTTCTATTGAGAAGTCAATCTTAAATTTACCTCTTCAGTGTACTACATATAACTGCAAAATTTAGATAAATGTACATTTTTATGACATTCCCGACTGATGTTTAGTCCATCCCAGCATTTAAGTGCACTTTTTTACCTTTTACTGAAACTGTTATCCTCCACTGATTACCTTAAACAGACCACCTTACCATCTGAACTACTTCTAATTACCTTAATTAGCCAAAGTACTATACTATACAAATTAACTAGCTGGATCTGTCACCTGCCTTTCTGAACCCAGTCCCTATGGTGGAGAAAGTCAAGAAGAACACATTGCTTCAAGAGCAGAAGATTGCCTTGGTTATGAAGCATTTTTTTTTTAAATCATTGAAATCAACATGAGAGGTTGCAGCATACGAAGACATCTTATGCAGTCAAGAGGTCTCCACATGCTGCAGAATATGTGTGCAACCACATTCTTAGTTTATTTTTCTTTTTGTTTAAAAAAGTCCCACTGTCAGTCTTAGGTCTAACAATTGTACAGAAATGTCTATATAATCATAGACAGCTGCCAATCACAGTACCTGTTTTTATGTATGCCCTCCTTCATCTAATTTGAGTTAATACTGGTCTATTTAATCAAGGAGTCTATCCACGAGTGTTGTTTAGCTCTGTTTTTCATTTAAATAACACGCTGCCTAAAATCACAAAGGTATAGCAGAAAACAATTGACAAGTTGCACAAAATGTGAATGCAAACCTGTATCAGATGATACATGTATAAACATTTTATCCTGAAACAAGCACCAAAATGAAAACCACTAGCTAAATGGCCAGTGCCATCATTTAACATATTAGAACTTCACAGGCATCTGCAGGTACAGACCATGATGATTCTATTAATCTTTCTTTTAGATTAAGGCTACTGAATATATTATGAAAAACTGAAGCACTATTACCAGAATCATGACACCAATAAGTGGCATAACATTGTCATAAACATTTGCTAGAACCGAGAGTTCATTCTATACAGTGGAGGTCAGAGGTTGTGCAGCAAGCGAGTCGTGACACACTGGCCTCAGTGCTGACTCAAAAAGGCCTCTAAAAAGTGAGTAATAGGTAGGAGTCAGGGCATATTGTAATAAAAAAATAAAGAAATGCATAATAAATAATGAATGGGTTGTTCAAGATGTCTCTTGCCTAAACAAGAGCATCATCTTAAGACATCTTTGCTAATCAGAACTGCTCAGCTTTGATTCGCAGTTCTCAAACACAAACACATCTCAAGAGGGCACTCTTAATTAGCCAAGAGACATGTTGAACAACCCATTTACTTATAAATGAGCTCAGCCAGATGTTAAGCATTCAGGCCTGGCCAGAGAGTATGGCATTGATGTCTCCACTGTATCCAGGATTTATGCTTCAAAAGATTTGTTTGCGGGCAGAATGGGAGAGTGGGAAGACTTTGTCCAGAAAGACAAAGCGCTCTGGCACAAGTGACACTAGGGACCACCTTATTAACATAGAAAATATAGAAACATAGAATTTGACAGCAGATAAGGACTGCTTGGCCCACCCAATCTGTTCATTTTCCGTGTCTTTTCTGTCCTGTCACTGCAGACCCCAATTGATCTCCTGCCCCCCCCCTTCTCAGTTAAGATTTCCTTGTGCCTGTCCCATGCATGTTTGAAGTCCACCACTGTTCTGGCCCCCACCACCTCCACTGGAAGACTGTTCCTGGCATCCACTTCTCTTTCAGTGAAGAAGTACTTCCTCATATCTCTCATAAATTTTCCCTCTTCCAGCTTCATTACATATCCCCTTGTTTTCATGCATCTTTTTTTCTGAGAAATGTTCACTTCCTGTACCTTATAGAACCCTGTGAGGTATTTATTGGTTTCTATCAGGTCCCCAATCCCCTCCACTCTTCCAGGGTGTATATATTTAGGTCCTTTCCTCTTAGGGCTTCTGATGGAGCCCCTGCATCATATTAGCTGCCCTCCTCTGGACATCTTCCACCCTGTCTATATCCTTCCTGCAATGTGGCCTCCAGAACTGGACACAGTATTCCAGGTGATGTCTCAGCAGTGAGCTATACAATGGCAACACCTCCTCCTTCTTTCTGCTGGCGATACCCCTCACTATACACCCCAGTATCCCACTGGCCCTAACTACTGCCTTGTCACACTGTCTCATTGCCTTGCAGTCATCAGATATGATTACTTCAGGTCCCTTTCTTTTTTAGTGACTGTCAGTACCTCTTTGCCCATTTTATACTCTGACTCTGGGTTTCTGTGCCCTAGGTACATGATTTTTGCACTTATTTGCATTGAAACCCAGGTGGCATGCCCTTTACCACTTCTTGAGTTTTCTTAGGTCTCTCCACATTCTTTGCACCCTCTCTGGGGTGTCCATCCTATTTCACATTTTAGTGTAATCTGCAAACAGGCATACTTTCCCTTCTCATTCATCTGCAATGTCACTTAGAAACACGTTAAAGAAGACTGGTTCCAGTACTGAGCCCTGAGGCATCCTGCTGGCCACCCTCCCTTCTCAAGAATGCTAGTGCACTGCCAGCAGTGCTGTTGATGTCCCCATTAGTGGACTGATACTCATGCATAATGACCAGGAACTAGCAGACATGATCAAATTCCCTTTACCTCTATAAATGGGTGGCTATATCATTGGGAGGACCAATGTGGCATAATTTATAAAAAGTGTCACAGACAGAAAAAAGACACTTCTGCTGACTCTGCAGATCACTGGGTCACAATGATACTGCCACAGATTTTAAATGACTACAACTCCAAGGACATTTTTAATTGTGTTGAGATGGGGCTGTATTCATGCCAACATGGAGGGTACATTTAGATTTAAAACTGAGGATATCAGTGGTGGTAAAAAAGTATGTGAGTGCATCTCTGTGCTGGTGTGGGCAAACATAATGGGTACAGAAAAAATTAAGTCTATGGTCATATTCAAGTCCTGTAAGCCAAGATGCTTCAATGGAATTGAAGAGCTACATGACAATTCACGCCAGTCAACTGGACTCATGACACATCACTCTGTCCTTTGAGCTCTGGCATTAACCACACCCCTGAACAAATTGTCCCCTGTAAATCCCCAGCATGAATATAATAGAAAAAAGTCTGGGGAGTCACAAATTGGGACAGAACTGCTCAGAGAAGTAATTGATGCCAGAGCTCATAGCTCAGAATGAGCCATCATGGAGGGGAATGGCCATCACGAATTGACATGTTTCGGCATTTGAAGTCATCACCCTTCCAGTCATCTATGAGTCAAACTCCAACTCGTAGATGACTGCAGAGATTTTCACTAGGAGACTACTAACAGTAAATGGACAAATGAGGTAATGCTGAAGAAAGAGTGCTTTACTTTTGGATGACTACAGTGCACACCCAAACAATAGTCAGTCCAATGTGAAATTGATTTTCTTGCCTCCTAAGACAGCATCATTAATTCAGCCTGTGGATATGGGGATCACTAGAAATCTAAAGTATTTTGTCAGAAGGTTCTGTCTGTCTTCTAACCTCAGCCCACATGTCCCCATCTGCTAACCCTAACCCACACTTTTCAATAAAAAATGATAACATGTCTTTTTCTTTCATTTTTTTTTTAAACAAACATGTTCTCATTTACATGGACAGTGGCACCACACAAAGTGTTTCCAAAGTCATGGAGCACATGTCTGTCCTGGATGCAATACAGATTCTGGACTCAGTGTGGGCTGATGTGTGTTAAGACACAGTGGCCAACTGCTACCAAAAAGTCAGGTTCACGTTATCACCAATATTGCAGGAGAGAACCAAGGAACCAGAAGCAAAGGCTGATGATATACGGCTGATTCCTGATCTGCCAGCCAGCATGTCCTTGAGTGATTTTTGAGATTACAATGACATAGACATCACTGTACCCACTATTTGTGCCTTTTTATATGATCATTTATGATGTCACTTGGCTTTTAAATTGAGCACCTGCTATTAAATAAAGCACATTACAGCAATGCAAAACTGTCTGAAAGTGAATTTTCAGTTAAATGCATGGACCGCTTAAGTAAAAAAAAAAAAAAAAATTCCAAGGATGTGCACTTCAGCAGGCTCCACTATACTTACAAGGTGCAACTGCAAAATGTGGAAGACCAAATAACTCCCCTATACAAAAAAAAAAGTTAAAGACAAAGAACCTTAGTATGTAAGCACTGAGGCAAGGGTAACCAAAAGCATCCGGAGGACTGCTCTCCTCTCCTGGGGTGGGTTACAGGGGATTCCCCACTTTGTAGTGGCTTCCAGTGGAGACTTTAAACACTACACCAGTGAGGAACATGGATGGAAAGAGGGGATGGCAGACGTCTGCTGGAGGGGGCAGAAACATGCCCGCCAAATGCTGATGTCATTGCACATCTGTGCCTTGGGGAAGAAAGACAGGAAAAGCCCTGGCACCCAGGTAGGTGAAGGTGGGACCCCATGGACGGCACCCATGCTCATTGATGG
Organism: Neoceratodus forsteri; assembly: GCA_016271365.2. Taxonomy (NCBI): domain Eukaryota; kingdom Metazoa; phylum Chordata; order Ceratodontiformes; family Ceratodontidae; genus Neoceratodus; species Neoceratodus forsteri. Next base: position 226,378,779 of record CM028132.1, on the reverse strand, counting down.
ATCCTTCCAGATGGCCTCTGGCTCTCACATGCACTCCAGCCACCATCTCGATTCTAGATAGAGCACTGGAGGTGTTAGCCATCCCACCTTGGGGGACTCAGAGGTGGGAGTAGGTCAGGTCGTGGTGAGGCAAAGCGAGCCCCCGGGATGGAGGTGGTGGTCCGAGGATTTTGGGCAGAGCAGGAGAGCGCAGGCCCAGTGGTCCACACTGGAGAGAGTCCTATTTGACCAGAGAGAAGGGGGCATAAATAGAGTTAACAAAAAGAAAAAAACAATGTGAAAAGGCATCACTGAAGGCTAGTGGCATATTGGGATGCATAGGGAGGGGGATCACAAGTAGGAGACCAGAGGTGATCATGCTGCTGTATACATTAGTGGTGAGGCCTCACCTTGAGTACTGCATCCAGTTCTGGAGACAACACCTCAGAAAGGACATAGATCATTTGTAGACAGAGAAGGGTAATGAAGATGGTGCAGGGTATGCGTCAAGAGCCATATGAGGCAAGGCTACGCAAGCTCAACTTATACTCCCTGGAACAGTGTAGAGATTGAGGGAATGTGATCAAGACATTCAAATAACTGAAGGGTATAAACAAGGTCCTTCTCCTCTGTCCAAAAAAAAGCACAGCCACCAAATTATTTGGGTATAACTAGACCTTCCCCTTAAAGGAGCACTCTAACCTCCTTGGACAGTTACTGCAGGCTGCCCCTCACTCAGGATAAACTCTTTCATAGGTACCCTTGCCCATCTCATGACCATTAAAATCACGGCAGGCACTGCCGATCATAACCTCTCAGAAACACCCTCAAGCACCACGACAACAACTAATTATGCCCCTGCTAATATGCATCACAAGTCTATTAACATTGCTATCCACCTTAATGCTTCCCTCCTCAGTGCAGCCCATCTGTTGTGCCCATGACAACCTATCACCAAGGTTTACAGCAAACTACCCAAGTTTGACATCAGCCCCATTAATCACCCCATATGAAAACTCCTACTGTAAATCAAGCTTTGTGCCATTACAGCAGAACAGCACCTACCCCTCCCTCCCCCACTCACTAATCTGCTCCTGACAACAAGCAGATATCCTAAGAGAACACAAGCCCACAAAAGCTGCTTGCAAGCCATAAAGCAACTCAGACTGCAAGCAACTAGGTTGCTCTGATTACTCTTGCTACTATCCGGGAATATACACCTCAACCCAGGCCCCAGGGATGCAAAAACTATGTCTGAGAAGCAAAACTATCTCATGATTACTTCTATCAATATCTGTAGTTTATCAGCTAAACTTGATTCTCTGCAAGTGTCGGTAAGCCAACACAACTTGGACATCCTATCTGTGGTAGAGACATGGTTCACCCCATGAACACCCGATACAGACATCAGGCTAGATAGATATAAATCTTTTGGTAGGCCTGATGGATATAAATCCTTTAGGCTAGACAGAATTGGCAAACAATGAGGGGGCTACATAATTTACATCAAAGAACAACTCCAGGGTCAGACCCTCCCTCCTATAAAATCAGGCAACAATGTCCAAATTCTACCTGTCAGTACTCCTCAGGACAAATGATAAGGACATCTCTATAATCTCCACTTATATCACACCAAAAGAGCAGGCTGCAGGCTTCCATATACTCATTGAATACCTCCTTGACCACCACTTGAACTCAGCGGTAATCATAGTAGGTGACCGCAATATAAACTTGCTGTCCTTCTGACACTTCCTCATACAGAGATGCCATCAATGGCATAAACATCTCCCAACTTGTTGAAACCCCAACACACACCAATTACCACACTGCTACCAGTACTCTGCTGGACTGACTTCTGACCAACCACACAGAATGAGTCACCAAAACAGTCGTCCTCCCTGACACCATCAGTGACCACTCCCCCATCCTCTGCACCTGGTCAAGTAAGTCCCCAAAACTCCCAGCTAAAAAAGTGACTACCCGAATCTTGAGGAGAGGACAACTGGGTCCCTTAAAAGAGCATCTCAGCAAGATTGAGTGGTCCCCAATCTACTCAATAACTGATGTTGACAAAGCGTTAGAATACTTCATTATGGCTTTTAACGCGGCATGTGATATCTTCGCACCACTCACCACCAAAAAAATCAGAGGCACCCACAAGTCATGGATAACCACCCTCTCATTCATCTAATGCATACCAGAGACAACCTCTGGCATATAACCAAAAGCACGGGCAGACAACATGAACTCCAAAACTACCGCTCAGCCCACAGTAAGTGTACACAGGCAATTCAACAGGCAAAATCACTTTTCTTTAGAGCTGAACTGAACAACTCCTGGGGGGACAGCCACAAATTCTGGACAAACATAAAAACTCTATCAGGTTGTCCTAATAGATCTCCTCCTGATCTGCTAAACCTTAATGGGAATATAACCCAAGACCCAAAAACCATTGCAAACACCTTTAACAGGGCCTTTACCAACCTCAGTGAAGTGCTTCCACCAAGCTACCTCAACCCTGACAGTATAGCCCAGAGCATAACATCAGCAGCCTCCACCCCTGCCCAGGGTACCCCTTCCAGAGCACAACACCTGCAGCCTCTACCCCTGCCCAGTGTACACTAGCCCCACCATTCTACCTCAGGGTCATCAAAACCTCTGAAGCCAAAAAGTATCTACTGCAGGTACTTTACAAATCAAGGCACAGTAGTGATGGCTTAGAACTGAAACTATTAACCCTCACCATAGGTGAGGTCCTGGCACCCTTAACATGAATTATCAACCTCTTACTTATCACTGGACAGTTCCCTAAGCAATGAAAAGCCGCTTTCGTAATGCCAGTCTTCAAAAGTGGTGATAAGACCACCCATACTAACTACCAGCCGATTTTAATTCTACTCCCAATCCCTAAAGCCCTGGAATAGGTAGTCTGTTACTAGCTAGTCGACCACCTCGATAAATATCAAATACAGTGCGGAGAATAGCATGGATTTCGTAAGATACACAGTACAGTGACTGCCCTTGTTGAGTTCATTGGATTCAAACATGACTCACTGGATCAAGGGCACTTACTGGAGGCTACATTTATTGACCTCACTAAGGCCTTTGATACAGTTAATCATGAACTCCTACTAGTCCAACTGCGGGAGGCTGCAGTGTCCTCCACCTCTGTGAGCTGGTTCCACAGCTATCTTACAGACCGAGTCCAACAGGTTAAAATCTGTGAAACACTCTCTGACATAAAATGTTAGTACAGGCAGGGATCCAAATAAGGGGAGTACTGGCCTGTTTTACTCACCTCATTTTAGGAAATACTCTTCAGAAATTGTTTTAATGAGTACCACTACTCACCCAACATTTGTAAATACTCCACACTCCAAAGAACAGTGTTTCCTAACATTACTGGTGATTCAACAGGAACAGTTTTTTCCAGATTTATAGCACTTGCGTGCACCCCAATTTTGTTTTACTCACTATATTTTAAAGCTGGTGAATAAATTACTCCTACCTGCCAAGAATATGTGAAGCATTGTTGGCTCATGATCAATTCTTATCTACAAAAAAATCTACATTGTTTTTAAAAATGTACTCCTGACTCCACTCTGTCCAGACATTTGTACACACCTTGAATTGGGTTTTACTAACCTCACTTTCAAAATGAGGAGTACAGTACACATCACAAAAAATCTTATCTGGAGCCTTGAGTACAGGTGTCCCACGAGGGTCCATATTAGGTCCATTGCTGTTCAGTCTCTTTCTGAACAATCTCTCGAAAATACGCCAAGACAAAATCCTGTTGTATGCAGACAATGATGTCCTCTACTATAGCCATCCCGATCTCATCTCACTTGAGCAAAGTCTCCAGAGCAACTTCAGACTTGTAGAAGACTGGTTTACCAATGCGTGTGTAACCCCCCTACTAACGGGGGTGCCTAGAAGCCTTTCCCAGAGCTTGCCTACATGCTCCATGCCTGACTGGTGTTTGGCATAAGGCCGCTAACTGTGGGTGTTGTGAGTGCTTTTAAAGCCTCCAGTACTGCATCTATAAGAGCTGCCTGCTTGCAGGTTCTAGTGGTACAAATAGGGGGACTGGGGTTTCCCTGCTCGAGTCCCGCTCTGGACTGCTGTCTGATCGCTCCATTTCTGTGGTCACTAGGAGTGCTGAGGGAGCCTATCTAACAGATATAGTTGTCCCCCTAAAAACATGTATAATTTTGGTAAAATTGCAGTTTGTCTAACTTTTTTTTATTGCAGCTGGGACTTTGTGTTGTGCCCCTCCATATTGGACCCGGACTGTGTGAAAGTGGTCCAACAGTAGCTAAGGGGCATCGAGATTGGCATGGAGGTGACCAACAGGAATCAGGACTCTGGCTGGAGCCAGCTGACCAATGGGGACCCAGCTTGTAATTCTTGGAAGTGGCATTATGGGCCATGGCACCTTTTGGCACCACTGAGGGCCAGACTAAGTGACTGGCATTTGTAACCAGCCAATGGAATCGGGTAGCACCCGAGCTGTGAGTATTGCCCCATGCTGTTAGGAGCAGATGCGTTGTGATTGTGAAGGAGAAGGGAACTGTGAGCTTCTGCACCATTGAGTGTTCGTGTGGAAAGCGCGTGAAAGACCTGAGGTGGCCGTTTGCATTGCCAACGTTACATGGACAAAATCCGCAGGCTTGCTGTCAGAGGAGGCTGTGTGCAAGCACAGCTACCTTCCAGGCTACACCTGAGGAGGACTGGAGAATCTGCTGAATCGCGCTTGGTCTGTCAGTGAAGCTGCAGTGAAATGCTCGTATGGCTGTGAGTTCAGTCAGATCCTGAAAGCAGCTGCCTGGTATGGTACCCCTCTATGTTTTTCCATATAAGTGTGTGAGGAGGCCTTGAAGCTCAGGCTTAGCCCTGTGAGTATGAAAGCATGGTCCTCTACTGGAGTTGTGAGTACTGACTCAGGGTAGCTCCCTGCTAAAGGTGACAAACAAAGCCTAAATTGTTTGTTGTATTGCTGACAGCACTAATTGAGTTTTCTGGCACCATCTGACCTGCTCAGGGATTAACTGCTCGCGTGTGTCAGGGCCCCAACCAGTTGCATCGAGGAACTAGCCATTAGGGCTTGGGTATCCATAGACAGTACTTACTAGGCCTATGCACAGAGCCATAGGTAGATTTATGTATACTGTAGTGGTAAGCAAATTAATCTGATTCCCCCCAGTCCTTGTTATCTCCCCTTAAATAAATCAGATTGCTTGTTTGCAAAAGTACACTTGCTAGTTTGTGTATTAATGGTGAAATACTGCACAGTGGATGTGGTGTAACTGTACCTTACTTTCCAAGGGGTCCCTGGAGTGAGCTGACCGGTTTGAGCCAGGGGGGTAAGTGTAAGTGGTAGAGACACTGAACTGTGTGGGCAACTAGTGGAAAGAAGGGGGGTTGCAGCAACCCAGAGGGCTGCGACTGAGTCAACCATGACAGTGTAACCCAGACCTCTGATTGGAGGCACCTGCCAATGGATCTGGGCCCCTCACCTTGCCACAGTTAGGGCAGGCAGGGGTAGTAGCCCTTAGGATAGTTCCCCCTGGGGGTTACACAGGGTTTCTACTCAAGTGTAAGAAAGCTAAATCCATGCTTTTCATCTCCTCTCAACAACAAATACAAATCAGCCCAAGTAACAATCCTTAACCAACAAAATGAAATCCTTGAGATGTTACATAATTTCAAATACATTGGGAATATATTGGACATTACATTATCTTACACACTGCATACTGACTATGTCTAAGACTGTATGCAGGAAAATCAGACAACTGTATTGACACAGACATTGCATTACTCCCGCTGCCCTCAAACTAGCAATAACCAGTTCAGTACTCTCTGTAGTAGATTATAGCCTCATTGTCTACAGCTCAGCACCTGTATTGACCCTGAAAAGAATTGCGCTTGCCCTAAACAAGTCTTGCCGGCTAGTCCTGGGGGCCTCACTTCTAACCCACATGTGTGACCTTTACACGCTAACAGGCTGGCTAAACCTGGAGGACCACATTCAATACCATCTCTGTCTCCTGGCTAAAAAAGCCACTCTTGGTCTTATCCCACCAGGAGTTGGGAGCATAAGCAAATCATTTGTTCAGATGGAACAACATTTTTGCTTGAAGGGTCCTGATTTGGATTGGGTTAGGAGGTCAGCTGAGAGTGAGTTTAGCCACTTTGTTGCATGGTAGACAAAGGATCGCTGCCCTTGGGTTATACGTTGGAAAGGGACTTTGTGCTGAGTATTGAGAGATCCTCTAGTTGGCCTTGGAGGAGCTGATTGGCGATCCTACTCCACTCCTTAACCTGCACTTTATTTTCAGAATATGCATTACAATTGACAGCTTTCTGAGCGTGATCTACCATTGCACTTTCCTGAATCTGTGTATACCCTTGTCTGTTTCATTGGTTTGTAAGCCCTGAATTTTTGTCTGTCTGATTGTTTGTTTTTTTAATGTATATAACCTTGATTTTCCTGTGTATCTCCTCATTGACTGTATGTATCATGTATGTGCTTCATCCTAAATGATGTGGAACCTTTGCAAATGAACTAATAGCTCAAAGGTTGTAATCCGAGACTTTAATAAATAAATTATGTGCAGACACAGGACCTTGTTTCAGGTAAACAAATGCAACAGGACTAGGGGACACAATATAAGGCTTAAGGGTGGCAGAGTCAGGTGCAATGTAAGAAAGGATTTCTTCACATATTTGGTGGTGGAATCATGAAACAAACTGCCAAAGGAAGTAGTAGGAACAAAAATGGTAAGGGAATTTAAAATAGCACGGGACAGGCATGAGGGAATCCTCAATAATACAACAACATGGGGGGGGGGGGTTGAAGCCATGGGTAGACTATATGGATCATGCGATCTCCACCTGCCGACACATTCCATGTTTCTATGTTACTTCCATATTTGAATTTTGAGTTCATGAATTTTTCCTAGGCAAAGCCTATCAAAAGGTTCATAGCACCTTGCATCAAAAACTATATAAAACAATTACATCAAATAGATAAATGTAATAAGTAAACAGTATCTGATCATAATAAAATGAATTAGTGTGGGTAGGCCTACAAATACATCTTCAGCTGGTGTTTAAAGGCTTCCACCTTACCAGCAGATCTTACAAACTCCTGCAGGGAGTTCCAGAGAAATGGGACAGTAACCCCAAACACCCTGTCCCCAGATTGTTTAAAATGGGGGAATGAGGGACATAACAGATACCTGCATCAGGGGATTTGAGGGGGTGGGTAGGTAGGTGTGTAGAGCATCAGAAGGTGTTTCCAGTAGCTTGGATCCAATCCTGTATGGTCCTGAATGCTAACAAACATTTACTGAAGGTGATAAACCACCGCACAGGCAGCCTGTGCAGATCAAGCAACTACTATATACATTAGAGAACTGTGCACCAGACTACATACACAACCAATTCACTGTTTCAGTTGATATATTCTAAGATCACAAAATGTGTAGCTCTATTATGGAGAATGATGGGAATACCACAAAAAGCAACCTTAAAAATAAGCCATTAGGTTATGGTCCCAGTCAGTTATTTAGTGACAGTATTGGAGGGTAGCCAGTGATGATATTGATAATAAATGAGCGACTGTAGAAACAGTGACTCATTTATATCACTAACATAAACAGCTACCATGCTAGGGTAGTGACCCTATAGCAAACAGAGCAACCAGAAGGGAGGGATATGGAGGTGGAGGGGAGGGATAGGAGTAACGGTTTGCATGGGTGGTTGGATCCTGCTGCAGCCAAGCCAGCCCTGTGATGTGGTGGTGATGTTGGCTGGCTGCAGTGCAGCAGGAACTGGCTGGGGGCTGTTGTTTTGCCGCTGCTTGCGACTCTGTTTTTTTTTATGCTATGTTTCGCCCCCTCCTTGACATGCACCAACCTGGAATTGACCATCTTTAGTCAGGGGGGTGCAGGGGGCCCCGTGAGGGTATGCAAAGGGGGGAACATCCCCCCCTACGTAAGCACTTGTGTGTTTTTCCAAATGAGGTCCCTGTGCTTGTGTGTCACCAAAATGATTTTTGGTGACATACATTAGTGATTTATAGCGAGTGCTACTTCTCAATCGCTATCATCACATGGAATCTGTATTGGAGTGCAATGGTTATGGACCAGAAAATCACATAGAACTTTCCTCTTCAGAAAGTTACCCTTTGGGAATTACCAACTGTTGATGAAAATTGTAGGTCAGATCCTAACACCCTCAAATTTATTGGCAGTCTTTATTACTTTGCAGCCAGATGATTGTACCATGTAATTACTAACAGTGTAATTGCTAACAGTATTTTCCTTGCCTAACATTCTGTGTCCTAACTTCTCTCAATAGTACCAAGCTTACTAAGCTTAAAACTTTAGGTATACCTCTCTGACAACGACACCAACACAGCGAACTATGTTGATGCTGACAACATCAACAGTCACTCTATTTGTGCACTAGAGACCCGGGCACACTGTCTCCCAGTCCTGCCTGAATCAACTCCAACTCTGAGTTGATTATATTTAGAATGGAGGGTGTGGGGGGTTTGGGACGAAGCCCCCTGATTGAAAAAGATACTGGGAGTCCTTCAGGATTTGTGTCACCCACAACTTGTGGTCAACATAAATTCCATCACTGTGATGCCAGTCAATGAAATTGTTGATGAACCAGCATCGTAAAGCCAAAACTTTACATCACCATGCATCCTGTTTTGCTGTGGGTGCCAGTAAAAGGGAGCACTACTACAAGGAATTATCCACGCTAAAATGGCCCCGCTTGGCAAGTGGAAGTCAATATTACACACTCTGCCTGGTGCATACAATTGCCTACTGACCTCCGCCTAACCTTGCCCCTCTCCTGAAACTTAAACTTTACAGGATAGTTCTTTGGTCCACCTCTCAATTGCTCCTCATTGTCCCAAGAACTGATACTGCTGCCAGCAAAGGATCCTTTGCCTCTGTGGCTCTTAGGCTATGAAACAACATCTCAGCTGATGTCCAGGCTTGCACCAATCACAAATCCTTCAAATCCTCCCTTAGGTGCATACTTCTTCTTTGCAGCCAGTGTACTTGTCCTAGCTTTGATCCCCACACTGACCTTTGAGAGGTCAGTGGTCTAACCTGTGCCTTGCACAGGCTACTGACTGTTGCTGTTACCTTGCTGCTATACTGTCTTAAATTCTCCTGTTAAAGTCTATATAGTTTAAGACTGTCAATATACCTTGACTTTGAAATAATAAATTCTTTGGCAATACTGTTTGTGCTCTATTATTCTACATTGTTGTCTAAATCTCACTGTCTTGGACTATTACCTGTATTTATAAATGACTGTTGTATGTCAATAATTTCAAGTCACTGCTGAATAACAGACTTTTAGTGCCAGGGAGCCTACCTGATTAAAAATCCAAATAAATAATTAAATTTATAAATAAACAACAAGCACAATGACAAATAGGAGTTACTTTGAGCTCCTTATCTTTTTTCCTTTTTTCTTTTTCTGTTATGGAGTCAACACTGACTTTCATTACTTTGTACTTTTATAACCTTTGCTGATAACTGAGGCTGAATAGTGGGTATTACAGAACCTATTTTTAAGTTCCATTGCCTGGATCTCAAAAGATTGGGTATCAGAACAATTAAGGCTTGTTCTTAAAACTTATCCAACCATAATCCATGAGTCCACAAAGGTGGGCATTATTGGCCTTCACAAAGTTGATTATAACAGTCAATTTTCTGATAGTCATGTTGTCAATTACAAATTCATCACTGACAATTAAGCTAGCATCCTGGGAGTTCATTTCCTTTCCATTAATGATGTGTGTAAATGTAAAGTTCAAATCATTTGGTGCTATGTCAAGACCACAGCATCAAACACCATGCAGACAGGAACAGCTATGTGAGGTTAGTACAAAACTGTGTGGTCCCAAACCACACAGATTATATATACACCAGTTCCAAAACTGCACATCACTGTTATGACCATGCAGTTTTTCATCATGTGTATTTGCACTCCTGGTCTTGACAAGATACCAAATCATTCTTAGTCATCCAATTTTTGGAGAAGTTTCCTTCTTCTTGAGTACCATCCCCAATGGCAATGATAGCATCAATAAAACAATGCCATTTCACTATCCTCCCAAAGAACCAATTATTTGACTGGTTAAAGACAAGCTCCTCCCACCAGCCCAGATCCAAATTTTCATAGAATGATCAACAGTGTCCCACACTGCTGTTCCTCTGAGCTGGAGACAGAAGCAGCCATCAAACACAAAACAAACTCTGGCCAGAGTGGATAGGGCTGCAGCCAAAGAATTTGGGGTAAACATATAGAAAATGTGTTTTTTAATATTTTTACACCAAATTGTCAACATAGCCTTGTTATGACCCTGCTTCATGAAGAAAGGCAGAGAAAATGTTCAGTTCCTGGCTTAAAGGTGATTTTGTGCAGGGACTGTTCAATCAACGTTCAGGGTGCAAAAACACATTTTGGGCAGGAGTTGAAAAATGACAGCTGACACATTCATGAGGTGCTGTAAATAAATGGCTATGTTGAAAATTTGGGGTAAAAATATTGAATATTATCAAAGTTATGAGCCTGTATTTGCAAAATTCAACATAACCTCATAACTTTTTTTTAACAAATTTAAATCATAGCCTTCTTATGACCCCATCTCATGAACAAGGGCAGAGACAATTTTCAGCTCCTGCCTGAAAGGTGATTTTGTGTAGGGACCATGAAATTACCATTTGGGATGTAAAAAAACAAACATTTTGGCCAGGATTTGAAAAATGACAGCTGTCACACTCATGAGGTGCTGTAAAGATATTGCTATGTTGAGAATGTGGGGGAAATATCGAAACTTAACCAAAGTTACAAGCCTGTGTTTGAAAAATACAATGTAGGCTCATAATGTTGTTAATTTTAAATATTTGTATACCAAATTTTCAACATAACCTTCTTATTTTTTTTTTAACTTTAATTTTATTAAAGCTTTGCAGGACAATTAAATACATTCATCTGAGTTATCATTACAGACACAATACATTATAAGAGTGTGTAGTATGCAATCTCTCAGTGTATAAGGTATTTTTTCTAACTCAACATTAAAAAATCCATTAGACTTCGTCACCTTACTTAGTATTGAGTTAATTTAATGTAATTTGGATTTACTTTGAATTGCCACCATTCAAAAGGTGGAGGGTTACCCCAGTCGGCCTTCCAAGTTATGTGTCTCCTTCTGCTTGCTGCCAAGTTTCCCACCTCGTCCATCTCTGGACATAAAGTGAAGTCTTATGATTAATTTTAAAGGTAAGTTCCTCTAATTCGGCTAGGCTCCTGGCAGTTGATATCCAATCCTATTTTTTGGGCAGTGAGGAACTAAGCTTTGCCCTAGTTATGGCCTTATGGGCTGCTGTAATTAAGATTGACCATAAACACAGGAGGTTGGGTCCCCTAACTTCTGGTGGAGGAATTCCCAGGATCATTTCCATCCAGTCCAGAGATTGGGCAAGTGTAAGGATTTCTCTTATAGCTGTTGTGGTCTCAGCCCAGAATCCTTGCAACTTTGGGCATGCCCAGAAAATGTGGAGATATCCCGCTTTTTCTTCACCACAACCCCTCCAACAGCTAGCTAAGTATTTTGGGTTTCTCTTATTTAGTAATATGGGAGTGAGTAAGAAATGGACACTTACCTTCCAGGCAAACTCTTGCCAGAGAGGAGATCTGGTCATTTTTCTGACAATATTGAAAATAGATTTCCAGTCAGGGATCGGGGAGTGAGGACTGATTTCCCCCCTGCCACTTGTTTTTGATCCTAGAAAGAGGGTCTGCCTTTATAGTTCTAAGAGTCCTGTAAAGGATAGAGATCAGGCCCATTTAACATAACCTTCTTAGGACCCCACCTCATGAACAAGGGCAGAGAAAATGTTCAGCTCCTGCCTGAAAGGTGATTTTGCACAGGGACCATAAAATCACCTTTCTGGACAGAGCTGCCTAATGATAGTGCAATTGTTAATGAGGTGGTGTCCCAAAGAAGGCATGTTGAAACTCTAAGGCAAAAATATGAAAAAATGGCCAAGTTATGGCACTAAGTTCAAAACCCCATTGAAATACATTGAACAGCATACCTGTTTCTTCAGTTTGTGGTCTGGCTTTGAAGGGTGAAGATGTGTCTGTAGTCCACATGGATAATGGCATTGGATCCACTATGGGTAAATAAGAGCTAGGGTGGTGTGGGGTGGCTTGTGCTGAGCGGGAACGTCGAGTGGGGGGGACAGTTTTCTTTTTACAGGGTAAAAAAAGACATTGATGGATGGTTTTCTTTTTACAGGTTTAAAAAAAGGCAGAGAAATCACCATCATGACACTGGGGGATTGGGTCCTCCCAGTGTCACTGTTATGTTTCTGGGGGTGCTGAGAGGGAGGGTCTGGAGAGGGGAGAAAAAATTATTTAAAAATAAAGGAAGCAGAACACGAATGAGACACTGGGGGATTGGGCACCCCCCATTGTCATTGTTATGTTTCTAGGGGTGGGGTGGTGGGTGCTAAGAGGTCGGGTGGGGGGATATGTATAATTAAAAAAAGAGAAATTGGTGGACACGGCAGAACACAGCACAGTCCACCATGACCAAAATGGCTACTGCATTGTAGTGACACATGCTATTAGTTGTGCATGCACAATATAGTTTGGCTGCCATCTTGGACATGGCAGAGTGTGCTGTGTTCCACCATGACCGCTGATACAGTAAAAAAAAAATAGTGCAGTGTGTCTTCCACCAGAGACCAACGAGCGGAGTGCTTTACGCACATGGAGGCGGCTGTGTTGCAACTCCAACATGTTGTTCAGTCGGAAGGAATGCACTGACTCCTTTTCTGATAGTAAGAGGTCTGCAGTGCTAAACCCACTGCAGTCCTAATAAGCGTGTTCCAAAATAAACTCCAATGCCGGTAGGAATTAGACAGATGGCATTGTGACTACCAAGGACAAAGTTTGAAAAAAATACCATATTGCATGTAATCCGAAATATGAGATGCTGGGATATAATGATGAGATATCAATTGTCAGCTCTTACGTAAGTGATGTATTTCAGATTTTAAAGTTTGTTCAGTAGATCTATTGTGCCTCAGGATAGGATGGCACCATTAACATTATTGCTTTCAAACAATAATCAATATAGAATGTTTCTCAGTGATCGATCCTATCCCAGAGATGAAGAGACAGCTGTGGGTTGGAGGGTTAACCAATGATTAATGTGTTTTGTATAACATATAACATGTCAGAACAATGGGGTGGTTACCATGTACATAACTGGCTTCTTGCATTTTAACATTGCCTGACCACAATTCCCAGTTTAAAGATCATCTGCTTTTTTCTTAAATTCCAATGTGGGGTTTTTATTCAGTTTCTAATAACAGGTTTGGTCTACTTGCTGTCTCTTTGATCTCTTATAAATATATATTCATGGGCATTAGTACAACATTTCTGACATTGTCAGATGGTTCAATAACTGCACCTGATATACAGTATTCCTAAGGTTATCCAGTGCTTTTTTCTCTAGAGCTTAAAAGTTGTGGTAATACTCTCAGTATTCCCCTCATTAAAAAGGCAGCTTTAGTCATGTTTGCACAGCAACAATAATCTTCCCAGCAATCTGCTCTGATACAGTCCCCACCTCCCACACTGATACAGTGTTGCATGATGCACCTACACAGCCCTTCTCAGTGCCAATGTAAGTCACTTTGGAGTGGCACCATTTGTCCTGGGGGATGGTTAGCTGCTCACCAGCATTAGATGATGTGATCATCTTGAATCAAATCTTATGCACTTACTGTTTCAACCCCTGGAGTTATCTCATAGGAATTATAAATCTGTTCCTCTTGAACTTTCCTGAACAGTCAGAAGAAAGCAAATTTAACAGCAAGCATGTGACTGAACATTAAGCATCAATCCTGAGTTTTGCAACTGAAACAATTAGCACCATATTACCAGCATTTGATTACTAACTACATGCCCTTGATGTAAAATGCATGTAAAGAACATTACTTTGCAAAGAAACTGAGGCTTCAACAGAGTCCCAGTTTCTGTGCTATGTAAAGTGCTTTTTATGCTTTTTGGAGTTGTGACTTTTTTGCCCGAGAATTGAAATATAAAACACATTCGGGCATGAGGGTTTACCCCTCAATTATACAAAAGTAAAAAGATCTTCAAAAAGTTTTTGCCCACTGCTATCACTAGTTTTATGGATTATGGGAGGTCATGTGCTGAGGATGATCTCTTGTGGTTCATTGCGAGTAGTGTAACCTGTCCACAAGGCTGCTTATGCCACTCACTCCAGAATGTTTTCCTGATTTACTGCACCATGAGGAGAGGAGCCATGAAAGACTTATCATGACTGGATCAGTGTCCACATGGTCACACTTGCACTGCAGTAACCTGAGTGCTTGGGTTGCTGCAGTACAAATGTTGCAGTGTAAATAGGCCTATTGTCTTTGGATACTAATGTTTCATAGGTTACCACACTAGAACTGTTCAAACCTGCTGAGCATAAAAAAGTTAGTTTAACGAGGTTCTTTACTGTCAATCCATCTCAGATGTTTAATCTCTCTCTCTCTCTTTCTTTCTCTTTCACATCTCTGTTTCACCAATTTCATCATGTAAGGTCTAGGTTGTTGACAGTTTCTAGTCCTGTGCCATCAAATCCAACACAATATCTATATTTGCCTCTTTCCACAAAGAGATTCAGGATTGGTATCCACCGTACTCTATCTTTCATTTTCGGACGCCTAAGTTCTTTGTAAGTACAAACTCATCAAGTATCACCTCCTCATTGCTGCTTCTCTGCACAGTTGTATATCCCCAACAGAGGTTTGAGAAGTTGATCTTATCATGTTAAAAAGTTCCTGATTTTCCTCAGTCTCACTGCAAAAAAGGATGCACCAGTCTATTTTTCTAAAAAATTTGAAAATGTTAATTTTTATGTCAAATGTGTTCCCTTCTGGTGTAGGACAAAATAGTTTCATTTGCAAAACATGGACTTCATCCTCTGTTAGATTATGTTCTGTCAAATTAATTATTTGCCACTTTTCTTTCTGTTTTCTTGTTTTGATCTGAATGGTGCTGGGTGGGGGGGAGGCTGGTCTACCTTGCTGTGTTACGTCATCTCATTTTTTTCCATTTCTGCCTGTTGATACTGGTTGTTTTGATCTGTTTCCGTTATTTCCCTTTTTTTTCTAAAAAAAATGCAATTCCCCCTGGAATAATTTCTCAGTGTGGTGATTGAGATGTTTCACTAGAATCAGTGTTAATTCATGAGGTATTGTCATTTGTTTTCTTGTTATTCTTATTCTTGCCACATCTCCAATTTTTGCAGTGTGAGCAATGTCAGAGTCTAAATAGCTGAAAAAGAGAGTACTCACCACTTGCAAAAAGGGAACATCAGTCCCAAACTCTGTACTTTTAATTTATTGCATAACTATAGTAAAAGCAGCCTATATAAAAGAGGATGACAGTGCCTCTGCACCGCATCTCACTTTTAAGTTGTGCCCTCCTTATAGTCTCCTTTATATCAAATATATTTAATTTTCTTATATTGGATTTTTTTTACTTGTTTCCTGATCCGAAACATACTGATACAAATTTCATAGTCAGGATGTGATATGAATTGGTTCAATTCTTTTCGTATGATGGGTCTGCTGAGTTACTTCTTTGTAAGTGAAGCAGCATGATCAGAAGTCATAAAAAGAGAGACTGAAAGACCTCAATATGTATTATCTGGAAATGAGGAGATGGGGGGGCATGATAGAGACGTTCAAATACCTGAAAGGGATAAATAAGGTACAGGGGGTGTCATCTTTTGGAAAAGAGGATGCACACAAACTAGGGGAAATGACATGAAGTTGGAAGGAAGTAGAATCAAGAGCAATGTGAGGAAGTACTTCTTTACAGAAAGGGTACTGAATGTATGGAATAACCTCCCCGTAGTGGTAGTGGGGGCCAAAATGGTGGAAGAATTTAAAAATGTGTGGGACAGACACATGGGGATACTAGAAACAGGGAAGAGTGGAAAAGGCGCAGATCAGCTAAAGTATGCAGCATAAGCAAAGGTAGGAAAAATGGGAAAATTAGATGGACCAGGAGTCCTTATCTTCCTACAAATTATGTGTGTCAAACACACAAACATAAGAAATTGCCAGCAGATGCAGGCCATAATGGTCTATCAAGTCTGCTTGAGTGTGCAGCTATTTATACCAAGAAGCTGTCCCTCCCCCACTACTCTTGGAGTTGAACTCCCCTTTCCCCCCACTGTACCCCATCCCCATAGATATCTATGTATCTGTGTATCAGCACTGGTAGATTAAGCATGGAAATGGGGATTTTTTTTAAAGAGTTTGCTGAATTACTAAAGTGCCAGCACACAGATGCCCGCAAGACTTATGCCAACATTTGTGTCATGAAAGGGCTTTCCAGGGGGGACACTAGGGCTTTTAGTTTGGTGGTATGGCAGCTGGAAGGATGCATGATCAGCCCGATAAACATTACTGTTTCCAACAAGTGAGTAGTATTAAATTATTTTTTACCTGTTTTGCTTAATTGATACTTCTAGGTTCTTCAGTATTAATGCAGGGGAACTGAGAGTTCCCCTTTAAGTAAAATGGTTGGCTGGAATGCCTGATGGTAAAGAGAATGGTAGTATTAGTAGCACATGATAAGAAGGGTCTGGGTCACTTATTAAGTATGATGTTACACTGTGTTTAAAGGGCTTGGTATAACATTTCATCATAAATTTGGAGAAAAATGTAAATTACATCATGAACCTATCTAGCCCATTTAAATAACCAGGTAAAAGAGGTTCATGGAAATGATTGACCAAGGTAGGAGTCAGTGCCCTTAACTCCTGATAGAATGTGTACCCTTCCTCACATCAGATGTTAGCAAGGAGGATCTCTTTCAGAGAGAGGGTCTGATAGTGCTGTTCCCCTACATGGAGAGGGTCAGATTTGGTGGTGGTGGGGGGAGTGGAGCTAATCCCTAGCTAATGAAAAAAAATTGTATTTCTGCCCAGGGTGTTGACGAGGCGGAAGCAAATATGTGTGTCAGTGGCTCTGCAAAGACATCCCAAGAGGAGATGAGTCAATGCCAAATAGTACTTAAGGCTTACAACCTGCAGATTAAGAATCAGAAGGAGAGGGAGAGAGAGAGAGAGAAACTAAGCTAAACTGGTAAGAACAGGGATGGTGCAGCTAAGCTTTTAAAGAGCAACCTTCAGTATGAAATGTGGCTAAATAGAAGGGGTAGACAACAAGATAAGAGGTTCAAAATGGGGTGTGAACCTATATCCTGTCTTAAAGCTTTAGCATAAGAGTAGAGGTTTAGCAGGGGATCCAAAGTGTTGCCTGCCTCATTAATGTGCCACATATTTTAGTATAAAGGCATGTTTATACCACCTTACCTTGATAGTAACATTGCAGTCTGCTATACTCCAGTGTTACTCCTCTTGCTGTACTCCCACTGTGCATTTATATGCTGCCAATCTGCATCGGTGCCAATCCAGGCAGCATAGTACCCAGCAATTCCTTTGCATTTTCATCAGGCGTCAGGAGTGCTAGTGCCTGAAACTGACTGATCAAGTGGGTCCACAAAATGCAGCAGCTTCCTGAGTCCCATGAGGTGACAACCTTTTTGCTAGAAGTTCAAATCCAATTGCTGGGCTTTAAACCTATCTTTCATGGCTTGTCAGGGTATTCCTTGTGCTCAATTAATGCTTTGCTTGAAGGCTTCTTTGCTGGATCTCGAGAAAAGCAGAAAGGGCTTCTCTTCAACCCATCCCTCCTCCCCCATTTTGACTATTTCAATCATTATGCAGTGTAATATGTAATATGACAATAGAAACTAGGGCTGTGTGAATACCTTTTTTCGAATATTTGGCCAAATATTTGTTATTCAGTGCTGAAATATACGGTATTCAGTGTTCGGATGGCTGGGAGGGGGGTATTTAAAAATAAAAGCGCATCCCCTTCCTGGCCAGCATTAAATAAATGTTTTTATCCCCGGTGTCTAGCGGTCCCACCTCACCCCCCGGCTGATCGCCAGTCCAAAATAAGGAATCCCTCCACCGCTGCCCAGACTCTCAGCATTATCCCCATCCCCCATCATCAAATGTATAAAAATAAAAAAATCCCTAATTTCCCTGGTGTCTAGTGGAGGCCCCACCCTGTCAGGAAGTATATCCCACCCCTCTCCCCCCCCTACCCACAACCCTGAGCTAGCCACCGGCACAACCCTCCACTCACCTCCATGGCTGGCAGCCTGACTGAGTTTTCAATGAATGAGTGTGTGCTTGTACATTTGAGGACGGGGAACTGGGGGTTATTGCTGAGGGTCTTGAAGAGGGGGTATTCTTCATTTTGGACTGGGATTGGTCGGGAGGGGTGGGACAACTAGAGACCAGGGCTAAAATATTTATTTTAATGTTGGCCAGGAGGAGGAGAATTACTTTTTTTCCCTTGTACATGGCTGAATACCGAATACCAGCTGAATAGTGGACTATTCAGTATTCGGTTCTGAATATTTGGATAGCTCATTATTCACGGTATTCCGAATGTAATATTCAGTATTTGCACAGCCTTAATAGAAACATAGAAATTGTTGGCAGATAAGGACTGCTAGGCCCATCCAATCTGCTTGTAAGTCTTACACTTGTGTGTGGTCTCTGACACTACCTGGTTAATGGCTTTTCACCACGCCTTCCCACCTCTAAGGTTCCCTATGCCTTTACCAGTCATTTTTAAATCCCTCCACTGTTCTTGCTCCCACCACCTTCTATGGCTGGCTGTTCCATGCATCTACCATCCTCTAAGTGAAGACAAACGTCCTCACATTTCCCCTCAACCTACCACCCTCCAATTTCATATCATGTCCCCTCGTTCTTGTACTATTCCTATATTAGAAGATGTCTACATCCTGCACCATATTTATGCCCTTTAAGTACATGAATGTTTCTAACATGTTACTCAGATCCCTCCTCAGCTCCAGCAAGTACTTATTGAGGTCTTTTAATCTCTCCTCATATAATTTCTGGTGCAAGCGCTGTACCATCTTTGTCTCCCTTCTCTAGACTGCCTCCATCCTGTTGATGTCCTTACGAAGGTGTGACCTCCAGAACTGCACACAGTACTCCAGGTGAGGTCTTACCAGTTCTTTATGCAATGGTATCACCACCTCCCACCTTAAGCTAGTGATACCTCTGCTTATGCACCCCAGCATGCCACTGGCCCACCCTGCTACCTTTGTACTTTGCTTAGACACCTTTAGGTCATCAGAAATGATAACTCCCAGGTCCCTTTTTTCCTTGGTGATCATCAGCAACTGCCCCTTCCCCCAATCCTGTAGCTTTCTCCAGGGTTCCTTTATCTCAGATACATTATTTTGCACTTCTATGAAATGAACCTCAGTTGCCACATCTCAGACCATTTTTCAAGCTTCTTCAGGTCCCTCCTCATTTTCTCCACCTCGTCTGGTGTATCTACTCTGTTGCAGGTCTTAGTGTCATCTGCAAATAGGCATACTTTTCCCTTCAGACCCTCTGCAATGTCACTAATGAAGACATTGAACAAGACTGGCCCAAGAACAGATCCCTCAAGTACTCTGCTGGTCACACTCCTCTCCCCAGATTGGATCCCATTTACCACCACCCTCTGCCTCCTGTCCATTAGCCAGTTTCTAACCCAGTTTACCACCTTGTGCCTCATGCCCAGAGAACCCATCTTGTTAACCAGCCTTCTATATCGGATGCTGTCAAAGGCCTTGCTAAAACTGAGGTAAGTGATGTCCACTGCCTCTCCCTGATTTACTTCCTTCATCAGTCAGTCAAAAATATCTATGAGATTCATCTGACATGACCTTCCTACTCTGAATCCATACTGTCTTGGATACTGGGCACCGATGGATTCCATGTGTGCCACTATTCTTTCTTTAATCAGTATCACCATGATCTTTCCCACTACTGAGGTGAGGCTGACTGGCCTATAGTTCCCTGCCTCTTCCCTACTACCAGTTTTGTGTAGGGGCTGGATGCTGGAATTTGTATAGACATTGGGACTTGCTAAGGGGTGCCATGAGGCTGCACTGGTACAGGCCAAGCAGCATGTTTACACACTAGTGTAAAACACCTGCAGCAGTACACAAACCCATCAAACCACCAGTAGCTGTGCACTGCAACTGAATGACTTGCAATGCTCTGGCAGCTGTATAAAATACCAGATCTGTACTGTTACAGCACATCTGCACTGTTCACAATGGTGTAGATCTGGTAGTGTAAAGGTGCCTAAACAGAATAGATACAGCTGGTCATGAACCAATAGTGTGCCATAAAGCTATACCAGAAATGTGCATGTAAGAAACAGGTTCATCAGGGGACTGAAATGCCAGACTGCCTTAATGTTATACCAGAGATTCTACTCTAAGAGAACAGGTTCAGCTGGGCTTGAACCTGTAGTCTGCCATAAAGCTATATCAAAAAGGTTAGTATAACTAGAAAAGGATCCACAAGGGTCTGAACATTTAGTTTGCCTGAGGCTATCTGTATGAGAAATATGATAAGTTAGAAAAAGGCTGTAAAACCTCCAGTGAAGGGAACTGCAGTAAAAACATGAGAGCAAAGTATTTGAAGAAAAAGAAATAAATTTTGTGGGAATTTAAAAAATCTTACATAGAATTTGTTGACAGATAAGGACTACTTGGCCCACCTAGTCTACCCATTGTTTTTCCCTGTGTGTACTGCCACCGTAGTCCCTAACCAATCTCCAGCTATCTTCCCCTCTGCCCTACCAAGATTCTTTTGTGCTATCTCATGCATGCCTGAAACCCATCACTGTTTTTGCCCACACCACTTCCACTAGACAACTGTTCCAGACATCCTTCATTCTTTCAGTAAAGAAATATTCCTGACATCCCTTCTAAATCACCCCTTCCATTTTCATTGCATGCACCCTTGATCTTGTGCACCTTCTCCTCTGACAAATACTCCCCTCCTATACCTTATTTACCCATGTGAGGTGTTTATAGATCTCTATCATGTCTCCCTTCTCTTTCTTCCAATCCAGGGTATACATATTGAGATTCCCTCAGTCTCTCCTCAAAGGGCTTCAGATGCAGCCCCTGCACCATTTTAGTTGCCCTTCTCTGGATAGCATCTACCTTGTCTTTGTCCTTCCTGAGATGTACAGTAGTCTCCAGAACTGGATGCAGTACTTCAGTTGGGTTCTCACCAGTGATGTTTACAATGGTAACACCACTTTTCCCCTTCTTCTGGTAATACCTCTCCCTATGTAACCGAGCATCCCGCTGGACATATTTACTGCCTTGTCACAACACTTCACTGCCTGTAGATCATCTGATATAATTACTCAAGGTCTCTTTCCTGTTTTGTGACTGTCCATGCCATTTCCCAAATTTTGTACTTCACCTCTGGGTTTCTATGCCCTAAGTGCATAACTTTGGATTTTCTGGCATTGAAATCCAGCTGCTATACCCGTAACCTTTGAGTTTTCTCAGATCTCTACACATTCTCTCCACCTCCTCTAATATGTCTACTCTGTAAGGCTGGACAGTTTGAAAAACCTGACACACAATGTTTATCTAGAGAACTGCAAAAAGGTTATGTGACATATGTATTACTTTTAAATCTGGGTGGGGATATTGAGACAAATCCTGGGCCTGCATACATCAAGGAACAAAGTGTAAGAATTGTACATGATAATGCAAGGAATTTGGCCACCAAGATAATAATTTTGATGGCCATGGAATCTGAATTAAAGCCAGATGTAATTGTTTGTTTTTTTTAAACTTGGCTAAACAAAAGAGTGGAAGATACAGAGATAATAGTGCCAGGTTTTCAACTCCTGAGGTCAGATAGGGAAGGAAGAGGAGGGGGAGGGGTGGCTTTATATTTGAAAATACTTAGGGACGTAGTCAGATATTAGAAAAAAGGAGTTTAAATGGTATTGAATATCTGTTAGTATATATGCCAAATATAAATGCAACAAAACCAGTGTTTATTCCCCACCCAGCACTCAGATGAATAAAATTGAATTAGTTTTAAATAACATTATGGACAAATTGGGGGACAAACCAATAATAATGGTAGGTGATTTCAATTGTGATTGGGATAATGTTAGGGGGAAAATTAAAGGAGATGTTCTCACCTCTAGGGGTAAAACACCATGTTAAAACACCTGCAAGACATGCAAATCTATTGGCAAAAGGAAAAACTTTGGATTTATTATTAGTATCTCCACAGGTTTTGGTACAGGAAGTAAAAATGAATGCACCTTACTTTAGTGATCACAACTTAATATATGCAACTTTAACTTGTAAGCAACAGGAGCACACCAACATGGATAAGGGGTGGTCCAGGAACATGAAGCCTATCTTAGCTGAAAGATTTAAATTGGATATGCCAAAGGAATGTTGGGATAGGTATAAACTAATTCCTGACCTGGACCAAACAATTAGATGTTTTACTGATACTTTCCTGTCAATTTGTAACAAACATGCACCACTAACTAAACTGCATAAAAATGTTGCTAGAACACCTTGGGTGATGGAAACATTACTTAAAATAATTAGGATCAAAAATAGGCTATGGAAAAAAGCTGGAAAAAACAAAATGCATATGGATTGGGAGAAATTCAAAGTTAAGAGACATGTATGTAAGAGCTTAATAAAAAATCAAGGGAAAATACTTTAAGTCTAAAGTGACAGGGAATAATAATCCAAGGCTCTTCTGGAAAAATGTAAACAGCATAATTAATCCAGGGAAAAATAATCAATATATGATGCAACAAATGAAGTGTGGGGATAAACAGGTGCAAGATCATTTAGAAGTATCAGACTTGTTAAATGCTTATTTTATTGATCTCCCAAGAGTGAAGGTAGATGATCGTAAAGATCTGAATATGATGGAAGGGATAGTACGTAGGGAAAGTATCCCCCCTTTTAGGTTTAAGAAACTGGCTGTTACTCAAATAAGAAAGGGCTTAAAATGTGTTAAAATACATAAAGCACCAGGTTCAGATGGCCTTGAGAGAAGGTTCTTGAAACTAGCAGAGGAATACATTGCACCTATCTTAACATATATATTTAATTGGAGTCTGTGTTCTGAAAGTTTCCCCACAGTATGGAAACAAAATAAAATAATTCCTATCTCTTGGGGGGGGGGGATTAAATGATCCAGGAAATTACCGTCCATTGCTTTGTTACCAATTTTGTTCAAATGTTTGGAAAAGCAGGTTCACCTGCAAATTGTGGAATATTTGGAAAAATATAATATTGTAACTCCCTTACAATCAGGATTTAGACCATGATATTCCACAACATCGGCACTGATTGAATTCAATGATTTAGTGCCTACTTCCTTCGATGTTGGACTTGAGACTGCTGTGTTATTTGCAGACCTATCAAAGGCCTTTGACCTGGTGGACCGCTCCTTGCTATTACGGCAGATAAAGACTATGAGTATCACTGATGGACCCTGGGAGTGGGTTAAATCCTACTTGGAAGGAAGAACACAGAAAGTATCAGTGTCTCAGATACTATCCCAGAATAAGGAATTAAAGAGTGGGGTACCCCAAGGATCCATATTAGGCCCATTGTTGTTTTTGATGTTTATAAATGATCTCCCCAAAAAGGTAAAATATTCAACCTGTATACTTCATGCTGATGATATGGCATTGATAGCCACTGGGGAATGTAAAACAGAACTTGCACAAAGGTTATAAACTGACTTTAATGCCATTGAGGAGTGGTTCACCAGGTTGATACTTGAAATGAATACAAGAAAAAACAAAGTTCTTTACTTTGGGGTAAAAAAAGAACCAATATTGAGCATAACTACTCTGAAAGGTACATGCCTGGAGCAAGTAACAGAATATTGCTATTTGGGCATATTGTTTGATGCTGAATTAAAATTTACATAGCATGTCTCAAATCTGTTAAGAACAACAAAGAACTGGGGGCCCTGAGATGTACCTCAAGGTGCCTGGATATAAAGACCCATAAGACCCTGGTAGAACAGCAGATTATGCCAGTTTTAAAGTTTGGAAATATTATTTATAGGGTGACAATTAAAAGTATGTTGGTGAAATTGGATAAGCTTTTTTATAGGTTATCAAAGTTTATATTGAGAAGTACTTTTCATATGCATCATTGTAAACTATTGAACAATTTAAATTGGCACACTCTAGAGGCAAGAAATGATATGGCATGGCTCAAATTGCTTCATAAATATATTACAAAATATCCAGCACACTATATCTCCAGTAATGTAATGTCCTGTCCCTACACTACAAGAGTATTGACTAGATCGGTACATGAAAATAAGATAATAATTCCCAGACAAAGAACAAAATGTGGGGTAAAAAGTTTAAAATATCGAACTTCTGTTAGATGGAACAGTTTACCTTATTCAATGCACACTTTAACATCCCATGAAGATTTTAACAGAAATGTGAAGTTTATTTTTATTACTGAATGTCATTGTTGACACATGTATGTATCTGAGATGTTAAATGTAAACTAGATTTAAAATGTGTGTTTAATGTATGTTTGTAGCAATGCCATGTGTGTAGATGTTTAATTGTATTGTTATATGTATGGGTGAAACATCTGAAACAGGACTGTCTTGAAAACAGGGTATCTCACCCTTATGACATATATTTCTATTTCCTGTATAAAAATAAATGGTTTTGCTACTACTACTACTACTATTGCAGATATTGATGTCATCTGCAAAAAGGCATATCCTCCTTCAAGCTCTTCTACAATGTCTCTTATAAAACTATTAAAGAGGACTGGTCCCAGTACTGAGCCATGATGTACCCCGCTGGTCACTCTCCTCTTCCCAGAGTGAGTGCAATTTACTATCACCCTCTGTCATGTATCCATTAATCAATTTCACATCCAGTTTACAACCTGAGGACCACTCCCAAAGTGCCCAGTTTCCTTATAAGGCTTTATGTGTACACTGTTGAAGGTCTTGCTGAAGTTTAAGTAGACCACGTCCACTGCATCAGCTTGATCTATTTCCCTAGTCACCCAGTCAAAGAAATTCATCATGTTCCTCTGACATGACACCCCCCAACCCATGAATCCATGCTGCCTTGGGTATTGAAACTCGCTGGATTCAATATGCTCCACAAGCCTTTCCTTTAAAAGCATCTTCATTAACTTCCACACCATTGATGTCAGACTGATCGGCCTATAGTTGCCAGCCTCCTCCCTGCTGCCTTTCTGAAGCAGGACTAGATCTGCCTTCCTTCAGTCCTCTGGAACCACTCCTATTTCAAGTAAGTTGTTGAATAGGGCTGTCAGGGAGGTGCAACCAGTACTCCCCTGAGCTCTCTCAGCATCCTATGGTATACCCTGTCTGGCCTCATCACTTTCAGATTAGCGATTCCTTTCAGGAATCTTTCCTCTGTGAATGGACTTGTGTCTGCCTCCCTCCACTCAGTGTTCCTGCTGCATGTATGGTGTCCCTCTCCTCTCCCATCCCATTCTACTGTGAAGACTGAACAGAAGTATGTGTTTAGGATATCTGCTTTTTCATGATCCTCCTCTGCACAGTCTCCCCCTGCCCTTCTTAACCTCACAATACCTTCCCTTGTCTTCTTCTTTTCACTTATGTACCTAAAAAGGTCTTATCCCACTTAGTTACCCTTTGGCTATCATTTTCTCAGTTTGCACCTTTGTGCCCCTCACCACCTTCCCTGCTTCCCTCTGCTTTACCTGGTACACCTCCCTGTCCTCTTCCATCTGCATGTGTTACAAATGAATGGTTTGTTGACTGGAATGAATAATATTTTGCAGAGTGAGAATGAAGAATTGCAGGATGAATTCGACAAGTGTCAGGAAGCATTAAATAGGGAGATCATGGAAAATCATTATGTGAGCACTGCATACAGAGTTTTGCAAGAACATGCAGCTAAGGGACAGTACAAAGACAGGATAAATCACTCACAGTTTTGAGCCAAGATGGCGAAGTTACACCAGCAGCTGGGATCCTAAAGGATCAAGCACTAGCTATGCCGTACCCTCCGCCCATCGATCTGATGCCATTGGAGGATGACAACAGTGATGAAGGGGAAATACAAGATGGTAGTCTTTGGGACTGTGGTGGATGGAAGCCTCGGTCTCCACTGGTTTCTGCTTTAAACAAGCAGGACAAGAAAGAGGTAGAAACAATGCTCGATTTAGCGATCACAAAGGCTGGGGTCTCCAAGGAACAGTCAGTGGCGGTCTGACAGGCCATGACCGACATGCATAAAAAGGAGGTGGAAAAACAAGCCCTCATTCAGGGTGTGGCCATGGCCATAACCGAAGCTGTCACCAGAACCATGACAACTGAGCGAGAGGGGCATTCTCCAAATGCTCTGCAGTCCACACAGGCCATCCAAACAATAGCGGACAAGGTGAGCCGCATGGGCTGTACTGACAATTTGAGCTATCATTTGGAAAAAGTGAAAAGTCACAGTGAAATGTTTAGCCTTCCACCCAAGCACAGAGTTCAGGTCCTGGGACAAACTATTGACCCCACACTGAGCCAAACTGTCCAAAACTATCCGGTCAAACAGTGAAGCCAAATTTGAAATTGATGCAGCTGCCCTCCTGGCCAAAAACAACCCAAACCTCACTGGCATAATGCTGGCTCATCCGATCAAACTGTATGCCAAAGAGATGCCAGCCCAGTATGACAGACACCTGTAGCTATCATACCAAACTGGCAAGACCATGGCCGTGGAGGACTTGGACCGAGACTCCATTGAGTACAAAAGTTTATATCTGAAACACCTGCAGCTGATCCTCTGTGAAAAAGTGGAAGCAATGGTATACCCGATAAGGGACTGCTTCCACAACATTCTGGAGAGGGTAGAAAAGGGCCTTCCAAATTTATGTCAGGGATCTGATATCTAAGGCCAAAGTGCAGCCCAGCACTGAGTTTTCCACCCATTAAGTGGTGGAAGGAAAATCCAAGGAGTTCCAACAGGACAAGACCTCCAACCAGAAGGGGGCAGTCAAAACAAAAACAACAACAAAAAGTATAGGCCCAAATCAAACCAGCAGGGATAGCAGGGCTAAAAGGATATAAAGGGAAGAGGCCCAGCCCTTCTTATAAAGAACTGTCTGAAGAGAACAACCTGTACTGACAATGTATGGCAAAGATTCAGTTGGTAGCAATGAACCCTATGACATTACTGACTTATACTGTGGCCATAATTCCATCCGTGCCTCTGGTGGAGGAAATGCCTGAGGAGACCAAGAGGCCTCAAAAGCAGAACTCTCCCTATGTGGAATGCTCAATGAGATGAGCCCCATGGGTGATCAAAACCAGGATGGATTAGACTGATGGTGTCAGGCCCCAGTTCAGACAGTCACTACGATAGTGACTGATGATTCTGGATGTCCTTGTGTAGAAGCACTGATTGGGGGATTCCAGATCAAATTACTTCTAGACACGGGCATTGCAGTTTCTGTTTTACGTCAAGATGATCCACAACTGTCTCCCTGGTCAACAAGGAAATCTATGTCTGCCAAAACCTTCAAGGAGACTGTAATTACAACTTACAGATACAAGCCAATACCAGTGTTGATAGGCACCTTGGAAGTGAAGCACTGTTTTGATCTAATGGTGCTACATCATCACCAGCACATCTTAGGAGTGGATTTCCTCACATGCTGTGGGTGTGAGGTAGACCTAGCCAACTGGCTAATGCTCCAAATGCCAGGCTGGTGTTCAGTGCTATTCATTTCTGATTCACACATTGCGGCCCGTGTAAAACCTAATGAGTAGAGTATGATGTCATAGTCATGCTGTAAAACCATGAATTGTTTCCCAAGCTCAAACCAATTGTGGAAAGGCATCAAGCAACCTTTGCAAAATACAGACATGATTGTGGGAGAATGAATACTCTCATCCAAGTGGCTGGAGATGAGCCACTGCGACAAAGACAATATCCACTTTCTGCAGAGGCAATACCCTCCTTGAGAGAAATCATCGATTCCCTTCTGAAGCAAGAGGTCCTTAGGCCTTATGTGTCCACAGTCAACTCTCCCATTTGGCCAGTGAAGAAGCCCAACAACAGCTGGAGGCTCACCATTGACTACTGGAGAATTATCCAAGTGACCTCTAGTTGTGCACCCACTGTGGCATATTGCAATACGTGGAAGATCTCCTCCTGGCAACCAAGACTTTGGAGAGTCATCTGAAGCTCTTTGATGAGCTTCTAGACCTACTGCAGAGGGCAGGCATCAAATGCAATCCTGCAAAAAAGCAGCTATGCCAACCAGAAGTTTTCTTTTTGGGTCGACACAAAACCACTGAGGGCAGAAGCCCTGCCCTGTGTAAGGTTCAGGGCATCCAATATTTGCCACTTCCAACCAACATGGCTACTCTGAGACATTTCCTGGGTATGGCTAACTACTCAAGGGACTTCATCCACAGTTTTGAGCTACTGAAAAAGGATGTCCCCTGGCAGTGGGGACCCGAGCACACAGCTGTTGTCATGTCACTGAAAAAGGCATTAGCCTCAGTCCCAGCTTTGGTCAGTCTAAACCCAGACCTTCCATTCTGGTTGGAAACTGCCACCTCCAGGGTAGAAATGTCAGCAGTTTTGGCATAAAAGGAAAATTGGACCCTTAGGCTCATTGCCTATGCCTCCCAAATGCTTTCCCCTGTGGAACAGAAGTACTGTTTGTGTGAGAGAAACCTTTTGGCAACCTTATGGACTGTCAAGCACTTGACCTACACTATAGGGTTTTCCTCTATTGTGTTACACACCAACCATACCCCAAACAACTTCCTGCTAAATGACAGAATTAAAGATGGAAATGTGTCTAACACCTGACTCACTTATTGGTCACTGCTGCTGCATGATGATGACATCACTGTCCTTCCTGACAAAATGGTATCCATTGAGGCACATGGTCTCCTGTACCCAGGAGAACCACATGCGTGTGGCCTAGTGCCACCAATTCTACCAGACCCAGGCCTATTCCTGCCAGCTACAGAAGGGATCTTAACAGATCCCACATTTTTCTGCATCTTTACAGACGGTTCCTCCTCCTACCTTGAGGGAGAACAAATTGCAGGCTTTGGGGTTCTGGCTCTGACTACAGCAGGAGACAGCATTACAATATCCAGAAAATGTACCATTTGGTCTTCACAGTATGTAGATCTTGCTGCTGTGGCATGTGCCCTGGAAGAAGTGCAGCAGGGAACAGAAGATACCATCATACATTCTGCTTCCTCATGGGTGTGTAACTCTTTGACTGAGTTTCTTCCATTTTGAAAAACACATGATTTTGCCTCATCAGAGGGTACTCCTGTAAAATACAGGGATCTCTTCATCTACATTGTCAGTCTTGCTAAACAATTCATTTTTAAGCTGTACATTCACACGGTAAAAGGCCAGTCTAAGGCTGAGCCTTTTCACAACCAGAATGACCAAGCAGACACCTTGGTTAAGGATGGAGCTCGAGGGGGGAGATGTGGACAATGCTCCCTCCCACTGAGGTGCACATAGTAGCTGCCAATAAGAAGACCAGAGTTGTCTCTCTGGATCTCAATGCAGTACAAAAGGCAGATCCATATATCAAAGAGGTATTTGATTACTTCTCCAAAGACACCGAAAAGAAGGTGTCTATGAACAATCTGCTCAAAAGACATGCGGATAAGCTTCATCTCTCTGCAGACCAACAGTTGGTATTTTACCAATCTGAAAAAAATTGACAATCAAACACTTTGGCTTATTCCCAAAATACTCAGACCTGAGTTCATACATCAGGTCCTTGACACCCCTCCAGGTGGACACCAAGGATAGATCAGACCCTGCAGAGACTGAGAACTACTGGCTGGTGGCCAGGGATGACAGTGGATGTCCAACATTACGTGGACAACTGCATACCTTGTGCACAAAACAACCCAATTCCTGGCAAGAAAAATGCCAGACTACTGCCTCAGAGACAATGTGGTCCCTGGAATTTGATCTAAATTAATTTAATTGGACCCTTGTCCCTCATAAGCAGGAACGACAAGCATGCACTTGTGATCACATACCTCTTCTCCAAATGGATAGAGGCCTTCCCATGTCAAGCAAACACTGCCAAAGCCACTGCCATAATCCTGGTAGATCAAGTATTTACCAGGTGGGGCCTACCGCTCAAGGTAGACTCCAATAAAGGAACCAGTTTCACAGGTGAGTTGATGCAATAATGTTTAAACTTACTAGGCGTCAGTAAAAAGTTTCACATTGCAGACCACCCCTAATCCTCAGGACAGGTAGAGAGAGTGAACAGACGAATCAAACTCATGTTGAGTAAACTTGCAAATGAAAACCCCAAAGGTTGGGATACCATGTTGCCCTTACTCCTTATGGCAATCAGAGGAACTCCAGCAACAGCTACCCAGTATTCCACATTCGAGTTCATGACCAGTAAACAATTTAGACTACCTGAGCACCTGTGGATTGATCTAAAAACTCCTACCACAGAAAGAGTGTCAGTGGATGCTTATGTGGTGCAATTGAGTGACAACCTGGTAAGGATTCATCTGTCTGCAGCCCAGAATCTGGGTTATGCCCAACAGCAGTCTAAAATGTACTTTGACAAAAATGTTAAAGAAGTTGATTGGCAAGTAGGGGACAAAATCATGGTACTGAAATTTTCAACCCCAGCCCATCCATTTCAGAACAAATGTGAGAGCCCCTATGAGATCGTTAACAAATTGAGCCCAGCGGTGTACCAAGTGTGCCTCACTGACTGCAAAAGCCAACTGATAAGTGGATCCATGTGAACCTCCTCAAGCTCTACAAAGGTGATCAAATTGTTTCTGATTCATGCTCCCTCCTTCTATTGAGGGGAGGGGGGTTTGCAAGTTAACCCATTTTCTGTTTGTTTTTCAGCAACCATGATGTACCTCCTCTGCCTTCTACTGGTGCTGGTGAGTACAAGGGAATTGACCCATATCAAGAGGATATGAGCACCCTTTCTCCTTCACCTCTTGACCCATGACACCCCGCATGGGTCTCCATCACCTGACTCTGCCACAGGAGCGACCATCAATGTTCCCCAAAGGGTTGTCACTGTTCAAGAAGGCAAGGATACCTACCTCAATGCAATGGTGGTATCATCTGACCAATCTACCCTACAGATAGAGTGGAAAACGGACAGCCCCAAAGGACAACAAATTCCTGTGGCCCGCCTTTCCAAAGGAACTTTCCAAGGCTGGCCAAACACCCATATTGCCCCTAGTGGAACTTTATCTATTCACCAAACCCAACAGCAACACACAGGCCTTTACAATCACACAGCCATGATGAATCCAGACTTTTGCACACATTTCCCTAACGACACTTCCCACCAGTTTTGTTTTAATCATTCAATGGCAAGCGTTGCACTTTTCCTTAAAGTACTCCCACCATCAGAATATGATCCTATTCAATGACCAGTTCAAGAAGCAGGTCCTCCTAGTGGCCTGGTAGCAACTTCATTACCAGGGACTCTAGTCAACAATGTGTAGTTCATACACGTGCCAGATGTATTAAATCTTACTCATTGGAATCTGGCAGAATCTGGCTACTGTTCCTCCAATAATGCTTCTACATTTCATGCCGTAATGTTGCTAGATCTAATGGCAGCATATCAAGCATGTACACATGACCCTGTAGCCTGGGTCTCATACTACGGAACATTTAAGTGTGTTCCAGCATCCCAAAAGGACCGCTTATGCAAAGGCAGCAGGCACAACAGGTGCTGTTGCAGGTTTATTTTGCACTGGAAGGTCAATTTGGAACCAAGTCGATTTGGCTACAATTAAGAGTGAAACACAAAAATGTTATAATGGTTTGGGTCAAAATCTCATGCAGCCCATGCTACATGGTATACATGGGATTTCACAAAAGGAAAGATTTATGATGTACAACATGCACGATATTGCACTTTTGTTTAATGAGTCCAAAAATGAAATTAATGAATTGATTTTTCTGAATAATAAAGAAGCCTCTGAGCATCCCATAGTCAGGGTGATTCTTTGTTCAGCTTATGGTAATGTTGCTATTAATACGATTACAAATCTCTTCCGGGGTCTGGAGTCACATAAAATCTCAGATTTGCTTCATGATAAGACATATGACTAAATGGTATTGCTCTGGATGCCGCACGCTTACATGCACCAACAAATGCATTGATAAGACTGTTTTTTTTTTCCCTAGCTACAACAAGAAACTTGGATTACGTTATTTATCACCCCAGCCGCAGACCTTGTTACGACACATGCCAATGTACTTTGAAAGAGACAATGTATGTGACTTTTACCTCTTCTTTACCTCATTTTGATCCAGCATCCTGTCTTTGACAAGCTGGCAATCATCCATTCTGTGGGCTGTCTTGAAGACAATATCTACTATGAAAGTATGGACACCTTCTTTGCTGGTGTTTCATCCTCATCTTAATGCATGGGTCACCCCCATACTGACTGTTGCGCAAAACAGGGCTACCAGTACTTGTGCAGATGTGATGTGTTCAATGTATTGTAATCAAACCTGTTTGTGGTTATGCTCCAAGTTTTATGGACAGATCTTATACTCTTAATATAGACTTTTTCACAAATGATACTGCTAATGCTACATCCACATCAGCCAAATACAAGTCAACTACACCAAAGCCGGACAACTCCAAGCCTACCATGGCCACTTCTACTGAAGACATCCAATGCCTCACTAGCAAGATCACAAACTCTTCCTTTACTTGTCCTATATTGCTCACCAAGTGCTCAGTGCTTCAGTGGAAGTCTTGCTCTATATTACTCAGCAAGACTTCCTGAAGTTCATGTCTCATACAACTCTGATGGATTGTATTGTGTTGTAACTAACCATAAGATTCTTTCATATGGACCTTTGATTTGCAACATCTCCATGCCCAACTTTTGCTTTGTTTCCCAGCAGAATACTGTCATTGGCCATAAGGTCATCACCCCTGTTCTCACCCCAGAACCAGATTACATTGACAGTGACCCTGACTATTTTGATGTTATTTCTCAGTATTTACCAGTGTTTAATGTGTACATCAACTTGCTCACCCTAAATCTTAGAACTCTGTTAGACAGAAAGGATTCACATTTGATACATATTAGCAAGGCCCCAATTTTTTGACACCAATTTGGGTCTAAATTCTGCGGCAACTCCCCCTGTTGCCACAGAACCTCTGCAGCATTAGTTTCCCATTTCTATGAAAATTCTGCCACAACAGTCGGGGGCTTCTGTAGCACTCAGCAACCCACCCCCAGCACCCAGGTAGGGGAAAAATGTTAGTTTTGGAGCTGGGACCTACAGAGAAGGCTATCAATTAACTCATGAGTTCTTAGTATTAAAAATTAAAACATTTTGTTTTTAAATTCCACAGACTTCCCCAAAACATTCTGAAGAATTTAATATAAACCACGGAATAGTTTCTTGGGGTTTATATGATCCATGGAATATCTGCAGTTTATATGATCCATGGAATACTTGTCCTTGGTCAGAGTCAATGTAAACTGCAGATTTGTTTTACTTACAATTTATACTGACTCTTTATTTTTTTTTCCATTTATTATGCTTCATGTCCTCATCTGCTGGGTCTATTGGTCCGATCTACATAAACTCAACCATGCCACACACCCCAGGACTTACCTCACTCCCAAACACCCCCAGTTTGCCCCTCAGAGGTGGGGCCACTGGGAGGGCCCTTCCACCGATGGAGATTGAACAGTAGAATAGGATCAAAAGCCCGGTTGGTGACATGGGGGAAGACGTCCTTGTGTGGTGGCAGAAACTCCATTTTCTGTTTCCTCCCCGGGAGGCATGTCATGCAATGATGTTGGGGTGGCACACTGAACATCTGACACACCTCCCAAATGTAGTCAATCCCAGTTGTTGTACCCCAGGTTACCACAAGAAGTTACCCAAACTCTGGTAACCTCCCTACCCTCCCCCATGGAGGAGGACAGCAGTCCATAGGATGCTTGATCCTCCTCCCGAAGGACAGACCTCCAACTTCCCAGGCTCGTTCCCGAACCTGGGACATCAGGGTTGTGAGCGGTAGCAGTACCATAGTTCCAGCAGGCCAGCTAAATACTGACCCTTCACTACAAACTGCGGAATAATATTCTGCAGTTCACGTAAACTGCGGAATAATATTCTGCACTTCATGTAAAATGCAGAATAATATTCCATGTTTTTTCCATGGTTTACATTAAATTCCACTGCATTTTCCATGCCCGTGGAATCACAGAAAACACAGGGCTTTGCATACTAGCAACAACATAACTATTTATTTATTTAGTTAGTTTTTGTTGATCGGGAAAGGAGGACTAGACAATTCTGCCTATTTTCAACCTCGGGTGATTCTTTAAATTCCTTATTTCATGATGGAGGTCTCTCCACTGCCTTATCCAATACTGCCTTAGAACTTACTTTAAAGGGTTTTGTTATTCTTTAAGTGTTTTGATATTCTTTATGATTACTATCTTATGCTGTTTAAGACATATTCTCATGCAACATTGTGAACAACTAATGTTTCTCTACAAAGCTCATGTAGCTAAACTGTAATTGAATGTTTTACCAAGTTACTTATCATACTTATTGTTGTCTCATTATTCAGGAAACAAGGGGGGATTATGTAGACCTGCATGTCTTAGTATCCCTCACGGAGACTGCCTTAAGTTCACATTATAAGGGAAAACAGTATTATGATGTAGCGTTTAATTTGTGGTCTTAGGGAGCTACCTACAGACATTAGCTAACATACAAAGCTTAGCATAATCTACTGAAAAGCTCTATTGTTACCCAAAAGTAGTACTAGTCAGCAATATTACTTCTGTATGTTTATGTGAGAAAAGTTATACTTTTGAGTGCCAGACACCCACCTAATCCACCAGTGAGAGCTGTGTACTGCTCGGCAGATGAGCCGTTACCCAGTTAACAGACTTTATCATATCTGTATAATATGATGTAAGTTCTTTGTTCACTGAGTTTTCTGCATGGTCACCCAGGTATTCGGAGAGGTACCAAACTCCCAGCTGCTAAGGTAAGCTGTTTTATGTGTATTCCAGACAATAAACCTTATAGTCTGCAACACCTGTCTCTGTGTAGTGTTTTGCCGTCAGGTCAGAATATTCTGCCAGAACCAGCTAACACTCGCATAAATGTCTACCTTCTATTTCACCATCAATTCGGCTTCCATAGTAGAACTGGTTGGCTTGTTTTCTGCTGGTTACTGCTACTATCAAACTGCAAAATTCTGGCTTGCACTGCAGTCTCCTACTTCACTCAGGCCCCACCTTGGTAGTTTCATGGTTGCAGAGTTCACTCACAACCATTCAATCTCATGGTTGCAGAGCTTGCTCACAAGCTTTCAAGGACTGCTACCTAATCTACAGCTGCTAGCTTCATCTGGCCTCTTCCTATCAAGCACTCAAAGTTGATTGACACTCTCATTTATAAATTGCAGGCATGCCAACCATGTCCATTACCTTTTCTGGCTCAGGGCTTGCTCTGTAAGTCAACAGTCTCACTCTGCACTCATGAAGTCCACATCTTGAGCATGTGAACCTCGGGTGTGGTCCTTCTCATTTGGTCCATAGTGGGAATGTCCTCACTCAGGTAGAGTTTTAGCATGCAGCCATATGGTGCACCTCTTGAAGTAGAATTTAAGACTTCAGCTGCTGAGGGGTGGAGGCCTCACAGCCCAAGAGCACTCCTTTGGCTATGTCATCACCGTTGCATCTTCAAAAGCTATTCTCCCTATGACTGCCTCTGTTTCATCTGGTTTGTTTTAGTTGGTAGGCCAGCTGAGTGCCTCAGTGGTCATTGCTCTCCTCCACCCTCCTTGGGGGTCCACTGCCACTTAGAGTACCCATTGTTGCAGAGGCCTCTTGCAACCCTTCATGGCATTCCCATTAGAGGGATCATGAGAGCTTTCCACTAAATTGGAATATTTCCTCCCCTTTGACTGGATTTCTAAATTGCAGCAGCAGAGCTGTCACTAAATAAACTACCCCTAACCTGGAGGAAACATGATCTAGGCCTTGGGTCCCCAGAGGTTTCTTCCTGTTGAAAGGGTTTTTCCCCTCTCCACCATGCCAAAGGTCATAATATGTAGTTAGTTGTTTATAGTATATTCCCTAGTTTCCTTAGTTAGGTTTCTGCTGTTGGATGGAGATGGACGGTGGCCTACTTGACATTCTCTCTCTCTCCTTAGGAAGCCCCATGATGTCATCTGTGCAATCCATTTTATCAGTACAATTCTGACAACCTGTGCACCTCATCTGTGTTTCATCAAGCTGTCTCATTGTTGTCAATCTGCTTCTCTATCTCATTGTCAATTTTTACTGCCCAGTGTTCTTTTTGGGGGTCCTTCTTAAAGTACCTTTAAACAAGGGGATCTTTCCCATGGCACCTCTAGGGGTGGAACCCTCTTCGAGGGCCCCTTACCTTTGGTATGCCTACAGGGTGGTACTTTCTTATGGAATAGAGAGTGCAAATGGCAGCTGAA
This sequence comes from Neoceratodus forsteri, assembly GCA_016271365.2. NCBI lineage: Eukaryota > Metazoa > Chordata > Ceratodontiformes > Ceratodontidae > Neoceratodus > Neoceratodus forsteri. Next base: position 226,342,203 of record CM028132.1, on the reverse strand, counting down.
CTATCACAACACTACTCTGGTTGTGTAGGCCCATTGAATTGAAAGGCTATGCCTGTAGTTCAATGGGATGAGCAACCAGTCACACCCCCTTCCTGAGCTATATAAGCATTTCCTCCCAGCCTCCTTCTGAGGTACTTATTCTATTCCCCACCATCTTCCCCTTTTCCAGTGGTACACCTATCTCCTTGGAGGGCTCCTTCCAAAGATACCTTTAGCCTAGGAAATCTTTCCTGCAGCACCTCTGGGGTGGAACCCTCTTTGAGTGTTTCTTACCTTTGGGATCCCTACAGGGTGGTAATTCCCCAAGGAAGAGAGAGTGCAAATTATCAAACAGTTATCCCTGGTGCACAAGCATAGCACTACTCCAACTGTGTAGGCTGAATGAAATAATATTAATGCTACAATGTTACCTAGGCCTTCTAAAACTGATAGAAATAGAGTGGACTAAGTTGTCCATTAATATGATCCACATTACTTATAAATGCAACCCCAAATCTTCAAAGGTTACAAGAATATCATAACCATAATTCTTTGTTTGAATAGTTACCATCTGGAAATAAAGATGGTACTGGATAGTCAAATATCCCAAACCCAGAGACTCCTCTGAAACCAATTCCAGGCCTTCTGTACCTCCCCAAAACCTGGATTGAACATTTAAATGGTACAAGAAAGAACAATTAGTCAAAAAGAATTACAACTGAAGAACCTACAAGAATGTCTGCAGGTGACACATTTCAAAATATCTACATTACATTTTAATCATCATTCATAGAAAGGGAACAAAGTTAACATCTTCATTCATGCCAAATGCATTATAAGTTTTTAATGTCATTATCCAGTGTGTCTCCTTTTGTAAAAGTTTTCTGACTTGACCCCTCCACACCTCCATACAGGGACATATTCCAAGGCCATACATTTGAAGCCTCTGTTATCTGAATTATGACAGACTTGAATGATTAGGCAGTGGCCAGGGGCAAACCAGTGATACTGGACATAACCAAGGGCTTAGGGCATGACCTGATTTTTCCCCATTGCCAAAAAGCATAATCTGTGTTTTCTTTAGGTTGAGGACTATTTTATTAGCAGATAGCTGGGACTGGATTAGGTGGAAGTCCTTATTCAGTTGGGAACTGATGACCTTGATATGCTGGGAACAAGACAAGAGCAATAGATCATCCGCATACAGGATGGAACTACAATGGACAGGTATATGAGGAACAGCATTAATGAACAGCGAAAAAAGAATGGGGCCCAGGACTGAAACTTTGAGACAGGAGCTAGTTCTAAGCATGTTCTATTAAACCTGACCATCTGCTTTCTATCATGTAGATAGTCGGCAAACCTGGGAAGCATCTGATCAGACAGCACAAAAGAACCCAACTCAATACAGAGAAGTTCCCTCAAATCAAAAGATTAGGAGAGATCAATTGGAAGGCTTTAGCCTGTTGTTCAATGGGGGAAACAGCTCCTCCCTCATTCCCTACATAAGCAGTAGGCCACCTCCCACTCTGCTTTGAGTGTTTCAGCAGTGCTGTAAGGCTGGTTGGTGTGGCCCCCCCCGTTTCCTGCTTTCTGTTCCTCCCCCTCCCTCTTCACGGCCTTCTCCCTTGGTGTGTGTTGTTTTGTTCATTTCCTCTCCCTGTCCTTTTGCTGCCTCCTGTCACTCTGTTTTCCCCGTGTTTTTGGGGGGTTTCTGCACCCATATCCATGCCGCCTCCATGCGCCCTATGACTCACTTTAGTTCCACGCTGCCTGCTCCCCGCATACTCCACCAGTCTCCTCATCGTGCCTGCCAGCTCTTCCCTCAGCTACCCCCTGTTTCATTGTCTTCCAGCTAGCTACATGGATTTCTTGAGTTGCTCACCGGAATGAGAGTACGTTCTGCCAGGCTTTCCAACCTCAGCTGATGGCAACCCTATGAGCTAACCTGTTTTATTTTGGATATCAGCTGGTGGACGATATCACTTCCTTGATGCTGCTGGAACCCTTCAAACGCTCTCTAGTAACTAACTTTAGCTTGTGCAAGTTTCCCAAAGTGGGTCATCTTGCTTTGCACTTGGGCTCCACTCTTCAAACCATGCTACTCCTGACCTTCCCTCGGCGCACAACGCAAGCAGCTGCTTGCATCCTAAGGTCCTCTCTCCAGTTGTTCACAAGAAACTTTATTTCCACAAATTCTAGGGTATTACAATCTCCTATCTTGTTTGCTTTAATGTCCTTGGCCCACATGTAAATAGCTCTCAGCCACATTGTGTACAATGCCATTAAAGGGGCAGCAACATGGCCCACAGCTGGCCATTTCTCCTTGCAAGCCGCCACAATTACAGCCAGGGATTACATTGTTTTGAAGTGCTATTGTAAGCTAAATCTAATTACAATTACCAGAAATGATACTATCGAACAGCAACCTATCCCCTCCTTTCCTCAGACTGGTAATGACTCTTTGAACACTACTATTGGAATTTTGCAAGAGGCCTTGATGGGACATGAAACGTATGTCCAGAGTAACCTAACCTCATTCCCCTTACAAGTTCAAATGATGCACTTGATAAAAAGAGGAAAGCATCTAAAAATTTACCTTCTGTCCAATAACTTAATGGCCATAAATATGCCACTATCCCTGTACTCAGCCAGATTCCTATTTACCTCATTAACTCAAGGGACTCTCCCTCTCCATGGTCTTTGCTTACTTACTGCGTTACTGTACCCACTACTCCCTTTCATGGCTGCCTTTCCCATCGTTCCTTGCTACCTAAGTTACTACTTCCTGCAGCATGGAGTTTTGTTTATTGTTTGGAATGATTACCATACCAGCATTCAGGAGTTTCATTGCAGTTCAGCCAGCCCTGACATGGCTTGGTAATGTTGTGAGTAATGTGTCAGTTCCAGGAATCCTTCTGTCATGCTAGCTCAAGAGTTATTATCCAGGATCATGCGACCAGACTTCCATTATTCCCTACTCCTTACTGTCAGCAGCTTTACATGCACAGATAACTTGGTCATCCCTGACTTATGGTTCCCTTTTAATACTGCCATGCCCCAAGAGGGCCCTTCTCTTGTTGCAACTGCCTCTACTCCTGCATTCAGCTCCCAGAGTGTTCCCCTCCTTTCCTCAAACCATTTATTATTCATCAACCAAGAAGGCTATTCTTTAAGGCTTGATATCATATATATTTATTGCAGATAGTTCCTCAAATCTCACCCCTTCTGCGGCGAAGTAGAACCATGTGGGGTCTCATCTTCCTAATCTTGTACTGCTCATGAAACAGCGATGGCAGAACACGTGGGGTCTTGCCATCTCTATTGCACACTACTCAATGGAAGGAAATGCATTACTTGGATATGGCAATGGCTGACCACGTGGAGTCCCGCCATCCCTATCAGGCACTATTGCTTCCATGGCAAAGGTGAACCACGTGGGGTCTTGCCTTCCCATTCATGCTTTCGCAGCAATCCAGGGATAGCTGACCACATGGGGTCCTACTATCTCTATCCCACACTGCTCCATGGGGCAAAGAGTCCAGCCTTTCATTCTTGCACAATGTCTGCTTCACAGTGATGGATTATAGAGACTCTGCCTTCCCACTCACCATCTACTCCAGAGGTTTTCAACTCAATGCTTCTTTATGTCTCCGTACAGCAGATTGATTGTTGGCACTTCGTCCTTCCTTGAGAACTTGCTTCAGTTCAACAGTCAGCGAAGTCCTGCATCTGTTCCTTATTCAGCCTATTTACGGCAATGTCAGACCACATGGGGTCTCTCCATCCCATACCTCTATCCTCATAAAAAGGTCCTGCCATATCGTAACTATGTCTATTCACTTCAAAGTGTACATACTGGGGAAGGGTTCTGCCTCCCTTACCTGGGACTGCAACTCATTCTGGCTCCTGAGGGTCCCCTTGCCACCTATATCATTCCTTCTATGGTGATGGCAGACCATGTGGGGTCCTGCCATCCCCTTTTCTACATGTCCCTCGACACTCTTCCCCTAATTCTTTATCTCCCAGTCCAACTTCTGCACCCTTTGCATCCCTCCCAATTACAGCATGATATTATTGATGGATTTATCTTGGATCCAGTTTTAATCTGCGATTCAAGTCATGCAAGTTTCTCCTTGAACCCCTAGTGGTCATCATCGTCATCCCTGCAGAGTATTTCCCCTCAACAGGAAGCTATCATCTACAAAACCAGAATTCTTCTTGTACTATGGCAGACCCTACAGGATCTCGCATCCCAGCATTGTCTACATGGGAATCAGTTGCTCATTCATGACTTCTTCATTCATCAGAACTCCATGAGAATATCATTCCCTAGCTAGCCTACCTCTGAGCCTACTATCAGCTTCACAGGTTAATGCCTAACATCCATGGCGATGGCAAACCACATGGGGTCTCTCCATCTCAATTACGCATGCCCCCACGATGGGCCTTATCTGGTACCTTCTCATTTCAATCAGCTTCAGTGACTCATCCTCTATGTCGTAGATCCTGTACTGCTGCATAGTAGACCACATGGGTTCCCGCCATTCCCATAAAGGCTATCGCCTTCCTATCCTTGGATTAAGCTCTTACTACGACGACAGTCAACCTGCTGCAAGTTCCAGCCATCCCAACAAACAGTTCCCACTATGCTGGTCTATCTAGTGTCCAAAGGCTGGGCTATGGATCTACAGCAGTCATCTATCTCAGAATTGGATTATCCATTGTTCCAGCATCCAGTCATCAGTCCAATTGGATATTCCATCTGTTCGAACCTCATCTGCAACATCGACTCCTTGCTCATCCTGACCATGAACTGGATTTACCAGATGCACCAGACCGTGCTCCTGGACATAACTATACCCAAACCTAGCATATTTAGGATTATTCTCCTCTTAGTATACCCAGGGGATGGGTAGGTCAGTAGCCATGGGTCCTCAGAAGTGTCCCCAAGGGTTTTTTTCCTCTTCTGCATGCTACAGACCATACTCTCTAGAGCTGGAGGAGGTAGTCAATTTTGCTACTTCTTTTTGGGCCTTAAGTCTATACCTATGCACTAGTCTACCCAGGGTGAGATGTGGAGAAGTATCAAAGCTCACACTATAAACACCAAGCATACCAGTCAGCTCATAAGTATACACAAGCACTAAGCTATTTGCCACACATTAAATTGGAAGGCTTTAGCCTGTTGTTCAATGGGGGGAAATACTATATAACGTAATATTACCATGTAGCTTAAATTCCGTGTGGTTCAAACCCCTCCACGTATTAGTGTAACCTTATATTAGCACATCCACGGTAATTACTTAAGCCAGAGGTCAGCTATCCATGAACTACACCCATATTCTTTGCTGCAATGTGCCCACAAGTCTCAACAACAAGCACAGTTTCTTTTTTTTTTAATAAAGTGATCATGTCCCAATCCTAGTTACATGTCCCAAACAAGCAGCCACAAGAAAAGCACCGAAGTACTGTGTTACGAGTGAAAGTCCTCTACTCACATAATATGAAATCCATTGTTTTGATTGAACTCAATATCTATGGTTCATGTTTACACTGAAAGTGCAGAACTGTTCTTGGATTTTGTCACTGATTCAACCTGATCTGCTCTCCTGCATGCTACTATACAGTGCTAACCCGATGCTTGCCTCAGGTCAGCCCTCACCATGCATCTGTCTCAGCATTCACAGAAGCAGGAGCAACTAGTCTGCATTGCATGAAAGTAAAAGGAACACTGAAAGAGCTGCAAATGTTATAATTCTGCTCAAGACTCTAACACCAGGACTCGGTACCATTTGGCATGCGACACTCTCAAAAACAAATAAAATACAGTAATTGGTGCTGCCATGAAGCAATTTAAACTGGGACACACCACTCATGTCAATCATTTCTCCTTATCCCCATTTTCCCAGCCTGAAAGGATGAAAGAGTGTGACTACAGGGAAGGAGGTACTGTGATCAGAGGTGGGGGGGGGAGGCACTCAAGGAAAGACTGCAGTCCTGTCCATATCCCTGCTAACGGTTGTACTTGTGGTCGCTATAAAAAAATGTGAACTTTTTAGCTGTAACATTTATTTTGCTGTAAACTTATATCTGCGGGAAGTATCTGACCTGCGAATAAAGCGTAAATTAATTTACAGCGAAAAAAGGGGTTATACAGTAGCTCCTCCCCAATTCCCTATATAAGCAGCAGGCTGCCTCCTGCTCTGCTTTGAGCTTTTCAGCGGTGACCTCCATCCTCCCCTGCCTCCTCCTTCTCTGGCACTTCTGTGTCACCCTCTGTGCTGGGCCTTAAGTCTACACCTACCCACTAATCTACCCAGGGTGGGATGCAGAGAAGCACCAAAGCTCACATTATAAACACCAAGCACACCAGTCAGCTCATAAGTATACACGAGCACTAAGCTATTTGCCACACATTGAACAAAGATTGCTTCAGTTAACTTGCTGTGATCCATGGACCTCCTAATCTCAAAGGTGACTGTAGTAATGGCAGTGGTGGTGCTATTCCCCCTCTAGAAACCATGCTGCTCCAGGGACAGCAGGTCATAGGTATAAATAGTCAGTAAGCTAGGAAGTGACAATTTTCTCCACCAGCTTGCTGAGGATGGACAGGATTGCTATGGGGTGATAATCTTCAATGCATTTTGTGTCCCCTTGCTTAAAAGTGGAGGCCACCCAAGCAACCTTCCAAACATCAGGCACAATACCAGTAATCAGAGTTGTGTTAAATATATGTGAAATGGGTAATACCAGAAAGGGTACACCAATGCAGAGGAGTTTAGGCTCCATATTGTCATTATCAGGACTGGCAAACTAAGAGAGAAAGGCCAACAACCAGCCAACCTCATCAGCTGTAAGTGTTGAGGTAGAAGGGGGAGTGTCGCAAACATGAAGCAGGGGATGGCATTGTCTCATCCCGAGATATAGGAACTGTGAACAGGATGGTAATAGCAGAGAAATCCAAAAACTGTGTATTAACTATATTAGCTATAGTACTAGGGTTGTTACAAATAACCCCATCAATGAGCATATCATTGATTTGGTATCTAAGGAAACTGCCAAATACATTTTTAATGTTACATCAAAAGCTTCATGGGTCTTTGGCAGATGCCAGTAGAGAGAACTTACAAAATTCACTCTTGGCTGAGCGAATGGCCTTCTTTCATGTGTTTCTAATATGTCTGTATTCAATAAGGTCAGACTGTGCTTCAGTGGCCTTAAATCTGGCTCAATAATTATCTTAGGATTCCATGACAGCTAGCAGCTCACTATGAAGCCATTTAGTAACAGTGCCTCTAACTCTCCTTTTAACGAAAGAAGCATGTTTATCCTGTAGTGGAGAGAAGATAGTTGTAAAATTGGATAAAGAAACTGAGGCAATGGCAGTGGACAAAACAGGAGACTGGTCAGTACACACAAGGTTGCCATGGAAGGAGCCAGAGTCAAGCTTGGAGACAGGATATAAGTCATACAAACGTACCCCTGTAACAGAGGTGATGGACTAAAGACAAGTACTAGAGGGGAGGCTGGAAAGGGAGGGCAGGAGGGGGAGGAGGGAAAGTAAAGAGGTGGAAGATGATCACTGTGAATGTTAGGAGCCTGGGGAATAAAATTGCAGAGCTACAGACTCTAATGGAAGAAGAGGAGGTGGACATGGTGACCATCACTGAAACTTGGGCCACCCAACACCTAGACTGGGACCTGTCGGTACCTGACTACAGGATATTCTGCAAGGATAGGGAGAATGGGAAAGGGGGGCAGAGACACTGTATGTGAGGGAAGGACTGAACTGTGTATGGGAGGAGGAGGGGCAGTACAGAGTCACTATGGATGCAGATCCATGATTCCAAGCACAAGACTGTCAGAATGGGAGTGGTGTATAGGCCATCCTCGCAGACAGAAGAGTTAGAGAACCGGTGTGACAGATCAGGAGGACCTGCGGGAGAGGGGAAGGTGGTGGTCGTGGGGGACTTCAACCTGCCTGGTGTGGATTGGAGTACCCCAGCCACCTAAAATAGAAGGGAGCAGGTACTGCTGGATGCCTTCCAGGACAGCTTTCTGCTGCAAATGGTTAGAGAACCTGCCAGACTAGGGAACACCCTTGATCTCATGCTGGTTAATGGTGAGTTTGTGAGGGAACTGAGGGTGGAAAAGCTGCTAGCAGGAAGTGATCACCACTCAGTATGGCTCACACTGAATATGGATAAGGAAGGAGTGGAATCTGGCACAAAGGTATTGGACTTCAGGAGGGTAGACTTCAGGAAGATGGGGATGTAGTAAAAGGGTATCTGGCCAGAATTCAACTGGAAATGGGCACTAACCAGAGGTGGGAGCTCATCAAACTGGGGGTAGTGGAGGCAACCAAAACCTGCAGCAGAGCCCTGAGTAAGAGGGCAAAGAAACCTAACTGGGTTAGCAGGGGGGTCATGGAAAAGGTAAGGATGCAAAAAGCCACATTTCAGAGGTACAATAAAACAGGGAGGAGGAGGGAGGACAGGGAGGAGTACCTGAAGGAGTCAAAAGAGGTGACAAAGGTAGTATTGGCAGCCAAGGCATCTAAGGAGCTCAGGCTGGTGCAGGGAATTAAGGAGGGGGAGAAGGACTTCTTCAGATACATCAAGGAGAAAAGGAATTGTAAAGATCAAATAGTAAGGATTAAGAAGGGGGTTGGAAACAGGGGGCGAAAAGGCAGAAGCACTAAATGACTACTTCTGCTCAGTATTTACCAAAGAGAATGGGGGGAGATACCCAAGGGGGGTGGAAGGGCAGGAAAAGAGGGGGACGGGTGACAGATGGAGTAATCATGGAGGGCAGGGTTCTAGAGGGCTTGAGGGCACTGAGGGTGGATAAGGCAACAAGGCCAGATGGCATTCACCCTATGGTGCTAAGGGAGCAGCCAGATGCACTGGTGGGGCCCTTGGCTGACCTATTCAATGTCTCACTGGACTCAGGTTGTGTACCTCAGGATTGGAGAATGGCTCACATGGTACCCCTTCATAAGAGTGGCCCAAAAGATGAACCCGGGAACTACAGACTGGTGAGCTTCACTTCTATTGTGGGAAAACTGATGGAGACAATCCTAAAGGAGGGGCTGGTGTCACTTCTGGAGGTCAGTGGGCTGCAGGACAGTAGACAGCATACTTTGTCACTAGCAGATCCTGCCAGACCAACATGGTGGAGTACTATGAGTGGGTAACTAGGCATTTGTACAAGGGCCACACAGTAGATGTCCTGTACCTGGACTTCAGTAAGGCATTTGACTCGGTGCCACATGGGAGGCTAGAAGTAAGCTTGAAGGCACAGGGTGGGTGCGAAGCTGATAGGATGGGTAGTGAACTGGCTACAGGGGAGGCAGCAGAGAGTGGTGGTGGGTGGGGAGCTCTCATCCCCAAAGGCAGTGAGAAGTGGAGTCCCACAGGGATTACTGATTGGATCAGTGTTGTTTGGGATATTCATTGCAGACATTTCATTGGGCATCAAAAGCAGGATCAGTCTGTTTGCTGATGACACCAAGATGGTGGCGGTGGTAGATGACTTAAAGGGTTGGCAAGGGTTGCAGGATGATCTGGCAAAGCTGGAGGGCTTTTCATATACCTAGCAACTGGGGTTCTTTGTGAAAAACTGCAAGGTGTTGCATTTTGGGGTGAAAAACTCAAGGAGGAGCTACCAGCTTGGGGGGGGGGAGGCTAGCCATGACAGAGGAGGGGAAGGATCTGGGGGTGCTCATTATGGGATCGAAGAACAACTCAGCACAATGTAGAAAGGCAACTGCAAAGGCTAACAAAATGCTGGGTTATATTGCCAGGAGCATATCCTCAAGAAGGAGGGCAGTGATTCTGCCCTTGTACAGGTCACTGGTCAGGCCACACCTGGAGTACTGCATGCAGTTCTGGCACCCGAACCTGTAGAGGAACATCAAGCTATTTGAGGGTGTGCAGCACAGGGAGACAAAGATGATTCAGGGCCTAGGGGACTTACCATATGAGTGTATGTTGAGGGAGTTGAACAAAGTTCAAAGTAAGAGAGGGGAGGATCACTCAAGGCCATGGTATGAGACTGGAAGAGGGAAGGTTCAAGAGGGAGATGAGGAGATACTTTTTTATGGAAAGGGTGGTTGCCAGGTGGAATGTGTTACGGTGGAAGTGGTATGCTGTAGAAAAGTGGGTGGTTTCAAACGGGCTGGTATAGTGCAAGAGGGAGGGTCACGGTGGGGGAGGAGGGCAGCTGCAGAATAGGAGGTGCTAGCTGCACAATTGAGCAGACTTGATAAATCATAAGGGCTTTATCTGCTGGCTATTTTCATATGTTCCTATGTTTGTAAGGTCTCTGAGTAGAATGATCTTGGGAGGGATTTTTGTTGCTGAGACTGCACAGACACAGTAGGTGGATGTATGGTCAGATATAACATCAGGAAAGGTTCCAGACATGATAATCCTTTCTGCCCTGTTTGTCATCACCCATTCAAAAAGAGTGTGTTTCCCTTCTAATCTTGACAGTCTTGTAGGAGCATAGATAAGCTGCTTCAGGCCGAACCCAGTGAGCGGAGGTTCACACAGCTTAGTACATTTCCCCAGCTTATCCAGGTTAAGATTAAGCAATAAACCACGACAGGGTGTTGGTGATGCTGGTTTTACCCACGCCTGGCGTGGTTTGGTCACGAGGCCGCAGGCCGAGTGACTAAACCTCGTCAGGTGTGGGTAAAACCAGCATCACCAACACCCTGAAGTGGTTTATTGCTATTATACAATGGGCAGTAAGTTAAAGTTTAAGAAGCAAAATAGTAAACAGTTTTGATTTTTAAAAATAGTGGGTTTTTTTTTGGTTTTTAGCTTGATATCCTTCCTCCTTAGAAAAATAGTTCCTGTTGTAAGGTAGAACATGGGGAAAGGTATCTGTCACTTGTAGTACTAAAACACACACACACACACACACACACACACACACACGTTCTTTTTTTAATATAATGTGTTTTTCCTGGGTGCATCAAACCTCACTGACAGCCTTCTGATAGCAAAGACTGGGTCGTTGCCTGACAGCCTGAGCAGTCACACCAGGTTTATGTACTGTTTTTTTTTTTTTTAAGTGTGCGGAAGTTTGAAGCGCTAACTAGATGGGAGGCTGCTTATGAATATTGAAATCAGCTCCGGCGTCCCGATGAGCAATGTGAGGAGGCTGGAACATGAGCAGTCACACCAGGTTCATGTACTGTTTTTTTTTTTTTTTTTTTAGGGTAATAAGTTGAGGCGCTAACTAGACGGGAGGCTGATTAAGAATACGAACATATGAAATTTGCCAGCAGATAAAGGCCTAGAGGTCTATCAAGTCTGCTCGAATGTGCAGCTAGCACCCCTTATTCTGCAGCTGCCCCTCCCTTCCACCCTTCCCCTTCATTAACCCTCCCCCTTGTCCTGTCCCATCCTCGTTTGAAGCAGTCCACTGCTCCACTGCATACCACTTCTGCAGGTAATGCATTCCACCCAGCCACCACCCTCTCTGTAAAAAAGTGTCTCCTCATCTCCCTCCTGAACCTTCCTCGCTCCAGTCTCATATCATGGCCCCTGGTGGCCCTCCCCTTCCTTACTTTGAACAGCCCCTCTGTACCTGTCTTGTTTATTCCTTTCATGTATTTAAAGGTTTCAATCATGTCCCCCCTGTCTCTCCTCTCCTCTCCTCCAGTGAGTACATGTTCAACTCCTTCAACCTCCTCTCATATGATAAGTCCCCCAGACCCTTGGTCATCTTTGTCGCCCTGCGCTGCACTCCCTCCAGTAACTTAATGTCCCTCTTCAGATATGGACGCCAGAACTGCACGCAGTACCCAGGTGTGGTCTAACTAATGACCTATACAGTGGCAGAATCACCTCCTCCCTCCTTGAGGATATACCCTTGCAATACAACCCAGCATTTTGTTGGCCTTTGCAGCTGCCTTCCTACACTGTGCCGAGTTGTTCATTGACCCTGTGATGAGCACACCCAGATCCTTCTCCTCCTCTGTCTGGGCTAGCTGCACTCCCCTAGCTGGTAAGTCTTCCTTGGTTCTTCATCCCAAATGCATCACCTTGCACTTTTTGGCATTAAAGCCCAGTTGCCAGGTGTCTGACCAGGTTTCAAGCTTTGCCAGATCATCCTGCAACCCCTGCCATCCCCCTAGGTCATCCACCACCGCGCCAACCTTGGTATCATCAGCAAACAGACTGATCTTGCTCTTGATGTCCCATGATAGGTCTGCAATGAATATCCCAAACAACACTGGTCCCAACACCGAGCCCTGTGGGACACCGCTCGTCACTGCCCTTGGGTGTGAGAGCTCCCCACCCACCACCACCCTCTGTTGCCTTCCCTGCAGCCAGTTTCCTACCCATCTCACCAGCATTGCACCTGCCCCTGTGCCTACTAACTTCCTTCCCAGCCTTCCATGTGGCACTGAGTCGAATGCCTTACTGAAGTCCAGATACAGGACATCCACTGCATGTCCCCTGTCCAGTTGCCTAGTTACCCAGTCATAGAACTCGACCAGGTTGGTTTGGCAGGATCGGCCACATATGAAGCCATGCTGTCTGCTGTCCTGTAGTCCTTTGGCCTCTAGGAGGGCCACCAGCCTCTCCTTCAGGATAGTCTCCATTAGCTTACCCACGATGGATGTGAGGCTCACTGGTCTGTAGTTTCCCGGTTCATACTTGGGGCCACTCTTGTGGAGGGGCACCACATGAGCCATCCTCCAGTCCTGAGGTACACACCCCGAATGTAGTGAGGCATTAAATAGGTCTGCCAAAGGTCCTGCAAGGACCTCTGCCAGCATCTTCAGTACCCTGGGGTGGATGCCATCTGGGCCTGGTGCCTTGTCCACCCTCAGTGCCTTCAAACCCTCTCAAACTCTGCCCTCCATGATTTCCCCATCTGTCACCACTTCACCCCCTTCGTCTGCCATTTCTCCCATCTTGGGTGTCACCCCCCTCTTCTCTTTAGTAAATACTGAGCAGAAGTACTCATTTAGTGCTTCCGCCTTATCGCACCCTGCTTCCACCCAACCCCCCTCCTTCCTAATCCTTACTATGTGGTCCTTACAGCTCCTTTTCTCCCTGATGTACTTAAAGAAGTCCTTCTCCCCCTTCTTAATGCCTTGTGCCAGCCTGAGTTCCATAGATGCTTTGGCTCCCCTTACTGCCCTTGTCACCTCCTTCGATTCTGTCAAGTACTCCTCTCTGTCCTCCCCCCTCCCTGTTTTCTTATGAAATCAGCTCCGGCGTCTCGGTGAGCAGTAACGAGGAGGCTGGAACAGTTGGCGGTGAGGAGGTTCCGCGTGGCAGGCAGTTTTTTTATTTCAATTAATTGCATTTTAACTGTAAGGCATGGGAGCATTTACTTTTATTAGGGAGGTGACAGTTTAAATGAAAAAGCTGTAAAGGGCTGCCTGTTGCTGTAGTGGCCCTGTGTGATTCGGTTATTAAGTTCTTTGAGGAGTTTAAGTTTGACGGAGGAGTCATTGTCAAGGAGGAGAAGTCTACAGCCCAGAAGCTGGAAGGAGCGAGGTCAGGTTTGGGTTTGGTGACTGAGGTGATTTTAACAGACTAGTATTTATGTTGCCGCACTTTAGCGGGATGGAAAAATGGCATCTTTTGTTATGCGTTTTGGGGTCGGATTGATTTGGGCACATGTAGCTGACTGGCACCTTTTTGCGTTGGTAATGCTAGATTTTACAACGCTTGAAAGGTGCCAGTTAGCCAATCAGAGTGGTGGACTATAAGACCTCATTGTATAATCACACATAACCAACACCTCATTTGAGCCAATCATTTGACTAATATTGTCAAGTAGATAGTATAATCCACCAAATCCACCAACAGGGGAATTATATAGACAAACCAGATGAATTTCATTGGTGTTACCCAGAAGAAGCAGCGAGTGCAGGGACGAATTTATCCACCCACCCCAGAAACAAGCTGGGGTAGGTGGATAGACGTGGTGTATGAAAGAGACATTTAGATAGCTCTTGTAATAATGAAACAGGCCACCCCCATGTTGCTTACTATAGCAAGCCTAATAAAATTAAAGCATAATGAGGAAATCTGTCAAAATCTGATGAACCAAAATTATATCACTCCACCACCCACATCAAGAAACCCTCTCCTGCATAAGCATATAAATACCTCTAGGAGTTCTATATTCAGATAGCACTTGTGCTAATAAAAACAGCTGTAAGGATATGGAGCTATCACAGTGCTTGTTAAAGTTTAACAGCAAGACATCTGCACAGTTAATTTTTAACAAACATTACAGAGGAGGAGGCGTGCAGATGGATGGAGTGGGAGATCATTTCTTTTTTAAATAGAAATGCAGCCTCAGAATTCAGGGCTGGGGCCTATGGTATAAAATAGTTTTATGGACAAACCCCAAGGGGTACTTTAGTACAAAAATGTTAGAGGGGACTTTTGAAGAGGATATCTTAACATGCATGCATAAGCTTTTCTAAAACGAAATTTGGCTGTGGGGGATTCATAGGCACTTTTGTACTCGGTGAAAGGATATCTTACATCTACTTTTGGACCCTGTTCCCCAGAGGGACAACCAAGAACAAAAAACTCAGGGTCAAAATTCTCTGTGTGGCAGTGTGGTGTGTTGTACTAGAGACAAGCACTATTTCAGATTCAAATTCATCGTCCAGTCCAGCTTCTGAGTTGATCACTTAATTTATTTACTGACAATAGAAAAAAACACCAACGTTCCTTAAGGCATACAATTATTACACCGACCTCCACTGTCCAATCCATGAACAAGGAATCCTTCACATTGGATCACACTGAATCTTTTTTTGTCACTCTGCTACTCAAACCTAGACCTCAACCCCTCACAACTTAATTTATAAATCTGTAAGTAATTTAAAATGAAAGGGTTGGTAACAGAAGGAGCAGAGCAGGGACTGGGAGATGGGAGGAGCAGTGGGAAAGGAGGCTAGGTGGAAGAAGAACCTCTCTCTCCCCCTTCTGAGCTCCAGAAGACAGCCGTGGACCATTGCTGGGGCAATGGCACTTTGGAGCACCAATTGGGCACCTTGGAGGAGGGTGGGAGTGTAGCTGTGGGAGCCCACAAAGATTAAAGGGCTCTGGTAGTTAACTGGCACACACAGAATGAGCAGAGCGGGGATCCGGATGCTGGAGGAGCAGTGGGAGAGGAGGCTATGTGGAAGAAGAGCCTCTCTCCCCGCAGAGCTCTGGAAGCCAGCAATGGGCCATTGCTGGGCAACAGCTCTTAGAAGCACAAATCAGGCACTCAAAGGAGTGTGAGGGGTGGGATGTGAGAGCCCATCTGCTGTGTATAGTTCTGCCAAGCAGCCATCCACTTGCAGCCATTGCACTAGGACATGTGCCAAGGACAGCAATAAATGGAGTCTGCCTCCAGTATGCCCAGGAGACAGCCAACAGACAGGAATCCTGTCTGTTAGATCACAGGTGTGACTTGCTGGGATGTTCTGGGGTGGAGGCAGTGGGAGCTCACTGTGTCTGTAACTATTGCACCTAAATAAAGTGTTGTTGTGTGAGGGGGCTTCTAATAATATTAGGTTGTGGGAGAAGGAATTCTTGAAAACTGTTTCAGGGTAAAAGTGTGTTGTGGGTGAGGGGGCTCACTAGCTACTATTTCCAGGTAAAACCTGGTGCTGAGGGTGTAAGGGTTTTCTGGATACAGTTTTGGGGTAAGAGTTGTGCTGCTGGGGGGGGGAGGCTTGCTGGTAACTGTTGCCAGAAAAGTTAGGTGGCTTGCCACTACTCTATAGGTCTAGTAGGGAGGGTGCTAAGCCTGGTGCTGGGGATAGCTTAGTTTCATTGTGTTCTGGGTCAGGAGGACAGAATGGAGTGTTATGGGACAGGAGGACTGAATGCATAGGGAGTTCAGGAATAGAAAATGTGGGGAGTGATGCAGTCCAGTGGTTGCAGGGTGACAGTCTTCAGGGAGACCTTCTGAAGACTGTGGTGCTGCCCCATCTGTGCATGCCTTTCTGGGTTGGTAGAGAGGGTCCCTAGGCTCAAGGCTGCATTGGCTTTGAGCCAGGAGGAGATCACTAGACTCGAGGCTGCATTGACTGGAAGTCGAGGCCTTCTTTTCCACCCAGGGACCATCTAGTCCACCACCATTACCTCATAGTTTGCCAGACGGGAGGCGTGGCTAAACTATGGTGGGCTCAAGGAGGGAGAGAGTGGTGGGATCTGGAAGGTTGGGGGGGAGAGTCACAGGCTAACTGCTTCCACTGAAAAATTCCTATGTCATGCTGGTGGAGCAGGACATCCAAGAAGTACATGTGGAAGTGGCTGAGAAGGATGTGGTGGCCCTCCCAGGTGTGACCTGAATGTGTGTGAAGGAGGACCCCAGAGAAGGAGAAAGCAACTTCAAGTGGGGGACTCAATAGTCAGGGGGATTGAGCTGGGAGCAGGAAAGGGGGGGCAGATAGGGAGGTCAGGTTCCTACCTGGTGCCATGTCAAGGAGGGATGGGAAGCGTATCCTAAGGATTGCTAGGACAATAGGTAGGGAGGGGGAGCTGGATGTCATTGTCCACCTGGGTACAAAAGTCCTGACTAGTGATGAAGCAGACATAGTCCAGGGGAGATCAGGGAGCTGGGAAGAAGTCTAATGTGGGTAGTACAATTTGTAGTCTTTGCAGAGACACAGCCTGTCTACAACAGGTGGAAGAGGAGGGAGTTCCGCACCAGCACCTTCAACTCTTGATTGCAGAAATGGTTCAGAGTGCAGGGGTATGGCTACATTGGGGACTGGGGCTCCATATGGGAGGATTAGAGCCAATATAGTGGGCATGGCCTGCATCCTTCTAGGAGGGGAACCACAGTCCTCAGTAGTCAGTTTAAATGTTACTTCGATGAACATTTAAATTAGCCAAGAGGGAAGGTCAATCAGTCAATAAAATACTTTATTTTTTCGACTCTTAATGAGTCATTACAATAGCATTTTACAAAACTAGTTTAAAATACAATACATAATCTGCATATATTTTAAAAGAGAAAATATAGTCTATAAATTTCCACTTGAAGAAATAAAATTGATGTTCTGAACTGTGCAATAAGGAATGGAATGGAATGTATGCAATCTTTTTGGTTTTTCTTCAGTTCACATAGTTTATAACATTTACTATTTCAACTAGGGATGGGCTACCCGTCAGGTAGCTGGAGCAGGTAGGTTGGGTATCAGTGTTTTTTGGTTGAGTAGGATAGAGCCAATAATTTACTACCTGACTAACAGTGTACGTCACAGGTCGGGTACTCTGGACACGGGAAGGGGTGGGTAACAGGTAATTTGAAAAAAAGGCACTTTTCAGACAGCCTAGGGGGTCCTGGGACTCTTCCCGATTGCTAATTGGGAATTACAGACAGCCTGTGGGGTCTTTACAGCAAACAGGAGCAAATGACAGCAGCCTGACAATTTGATTGGTCAGTGCTGGTACTTGAGTCTTCCTGCCAATAAACTTGAACTTGAACTGTCTTTTGTGTGAGCACATAAACTAGCTTTGGAGCTTGGTGGGACAGGGAGTAAGATTCTCTGCTTGCTGCAACCATGGTGGAAAGCCACAAATATTAAAAAAAAACACAACCTTTGTCCAGGAAGGAAGGGGTAACAAAGGTTGGGGACAGAAGGAAAGGAGAATAATTGGGGCAGGGGTCATCTAGTGTGATGGCGATTGGGAGAAAGAGAAAAAAGGGGAGAAGGCACTCAATGCTGCTGGAGACAGCTGTGAAAGCCATTTAGGCTGTATACACAGTCTCTTTTGTTAGGTGCCCTAAGCTCTGTCTGTGACATTTACTCTGTGTTTCTCTGCAGTATAGTGAAGTCTTTTAGGCTATATTACATACTGTCCATTGTTGGATCCTTAAGCCCTGTTTGTGATACAGCTACTCTGTATGTCTCTGCAGTATATTGAAAGCCATTTAGGCTGCATTACACACTGTCTGCTGTTGGTGGTAAACAGAGTCCAATCCGAGGAGAAGGAGGTAATCAGTGGGGTGCCACAGGGATCAGTGCTGGGGCCTGTCTTCTAATGTCTTCATAAGTGACATTGCAGATGGACTGGGAAGGGCAGGTATGCATTTTTGTGCATGATACTAAGATCTGCTATAGGGTGAACACTACAAGAGGGGTGGATAACATAAGAAGATACCTAGACAAGCTGGAGGAATGGTCAAGAGTGTGGCAGCTTAGATTCAGTACAAAGAAGTGCAAAGTCATGCACTTGGGGCACAGGAATCCAGGGGAGGAATACATGTTGGGGGGGGGGGTACAGATGACAACAAAGCTAGTAAGGGACCTGGAGGTAATCATAACAGATGACCCAAAGGTAACAAAGTAATCTGAGATGCCTGTGAGGAGAGCCCGAGGGATGCTGGGATCAACAGGGGAGAGGCATCACCAGTAGAAAACAGGAGGTGGTGATGCCACTGTATAGACAATTGGTGAGACTTCACCTGGAGTACTGTGTCCAGTTCTAGAAGCCACATCTCAGAAAGGACATAGACAGAGTAGAAACAGTCCAGAGAAGGGCAATAAAAATGGTGCAAGGACTGAACCAAAAACCATATGAAGAGAGACTGAAGGTATTCAATACATATTCCCTGGAGGAAAGGGGGGGTATGATAGAGACTTTCAAGTACCTCAAGGGGATAAACAAAGTACAAGAAGGCAGCATCTTTCAGAAGAAAAAAGGATCAAGAACAAGGGGTCACAATATGAGGATGGGGGGTCAGGTGCAACATGAGGAAATATTGTTCATAGAAAGGGTGGTAGATGCATGGAGCAGCATCCCTGCTGAGGTTGTGGGAGCAAAAATGGTAAGGGAATTCAAGGCTGCATGGGATAGACAGTAGGAAACCTTAGTGTTAGGAAAGAGGGGGTAAGCTTCAGGTCAATTAGGATCTGGAGTGTAAGCAGTAGATGAGAAAATGGGCAGAGTAGGTGGGCCAAGCTCTTATTATCTGCCATCAAATTCTACATTTCTATGGTGCCCTGAGCCCTGTTTGTAACATAGATACTCTGTGTGTGTGTATGTGTCTCTGCAGTATAGTGAACACCACTGAGGCTGTATACATACACTGTCTGTAGGTTCCCCAAGCCCTGGCTGTGATATAGCTAGTACTGTGTCTCTCTGCAGTATAATGAAAGCCCTTTTGGCTATATTACACAGTGTCTGTTAGGTGCCATGAGCCCTGTCTGTGACATAGCAACTCTCTGTCTCTCTGCAGTATAGTGAAAGCCATTTAGGCTGTATATATATATATACACACACACACACACACTGTCTGTAGGTGCCCTGAGCCCTGTCTGTGACATATACTCCATGTCTCTCTGCAGTATAGTGAAGCCATTTAGGCTGTATTACACACTTAGAAACAGGGGAGAGAAAGAAGTAAGTGCCTCAGATGGGACTTGCACGCAGGCCACCCGGAATACCATTCTGGTTGCACTAACCAGCTGCGCCACCAAGGCAACTGGAACCTGGGCCATCCCAGAGCACACATTACTCTTTCTCCAATGCACAGCCTGGTGTAACACAAATAATTACTTCATTTTCAATCATGTGGATCCAGTGTAAATATATATATATATATATAGGACACAAACAAATAGAGAAGAGAAAGAAGTAAGTGCCTTGGATGGGATTTGAACCCAGGCCACCCTGAATACCATCCTGGTCATGCTAATCAGCTGCACCACCAAGGCAACTGAAACCTGGGCCATCCAGAAGAACACATTACTCTTTCCAAGTGCACAACCTAGAACCTGGGCCATCCTAGAGCACACTTTACTCTTTCTCCAATTCACAAACTGCGTCTGCATAAATTTGTGCAGCACCAGGTTGCGCATTGGAGAAAGAGTAATGTGGGCTTGGGGACAGCGCATGTTCTAGTTGCCTTGGTGGCGCAGCAGGTTAGCACATCCAGAATGGTATTCTGGGTGGCCTGGGTTCAAGTTCCAGATGAGGCACTAAATTCTTTCTCTCTTCTGTTTGTATGCGTTCCATTAATATGCACATTGCACCCATGTGATAGAAAATGCTGTTTTGCACACTGTCCGTTGTTGGTGCCCTGATCTCTGCCTGTGACATAGCTACTCTGTGTGTCTCTGCAGTATAGTGAAAGCCATTTAGGCTGTATATATATATATATATATATATATATATATGTATATATATATATATATATATATATATATACACACACACACACAATCTGTAGGTGCCCCAAGCCCTGTCTTTGACATAGCTAGTACTCTGTTTCTCTCTGCAGTATAGAGAAAGCCATTTAGGCTTTAATACACACTGTCTGGTTCCCTGAGCCCTGTCTGTGACATAGCTACTCTTTGTGTGTCTGCAGTATAGTGAAGCCATTTAGGCTATATTACACAGTTACAAAAAGAGGAGAGAAAGAATACCGTTCTGGTCATGCAAACCAGCTGTTCTACCAAGGCAACTGAAACCTGGGCCATCCAGGAGTATACATTACTCTTTTCCTTTGCACAGCCTGGAACCTGGGCCATCCCAGAGCACACATTACTCTTTCTCCAATGCACAACCTGCTTCTGCATAAATGTGTGAAGCACCAGGTTGTGCATTAAAGAAAGAGTAATGTGTCCTTTGGGACAACCAGGTTCCAGTTGCCTTGGTGGTGCAGAAGGTTAGAGTGACCATAATGGTATACCGGGCAGACTGGGTTCAAGTACCATCTGAGGCACTTACGTCTTTCTCTCCTCTGTATGTGTTCCATAAATATGCACACAGCACCCATGTGATTGAAAATGCTGTATTACACACTATCTGTTGTTGGTGGCTTGAGCCCTGTTTGTGATATAGCTATTCTGTATATCTCTGCAATATAGTGAAAGCTATTTAGGTTGTACATACACACACACACACACACACACACACACACACACACACACACTGTCTGTAGGTGTCCTGAGCCCTGTCTGTGACATATACTAATTGTCTTTCAACAGTATAGTGAAGCCATTTAGGCTGTATTACACACTGTCTGTTGTTAGTGCATTAAGCCCTGTTTGTGACATATCCACTCTGTGTGTCTCTGCAGTACAGTGAAAGCCATTGAGGCTGTAAACACACACACTATCTGTATGAGCCCAGAGTCCTGTCTGTGACATAGCTAGCATTCTGTGTCTCTCTGCAGTATAGTAAAAGCCATATAGGCTGTAACACAAGCTGTCTGTTAGGTGCCCTGAGCCCTGCCTGTGACATAACTAATCGTTGTGTCTCTGGAGTATTGCGATAGCCATTTAAGCTGCATTACACACTGTCTTAGGTGCCCCAAGCCCTGTCTGTGACATAGCTACTCTGTGTCTCTCTTCAGCATAGCAAAACCAATTTAGGCTGTATTACACATTACTGATGATGACACTTCCAGTTCATCTGAATTGTGTGGTGATGAGGTTGGTACTAGTTTCGATGGGGGGGGGTTGGAGTGGATGCTACTGTACTGCATGAGAGGCAAGTGCAGAAAAAAAAATCATATGCTTAACTTAAGAATAAGAAGATGTCCATGAACTGGAAAACATTCATGTGAACAAGGAAATGGCAGTATAGGGTTTCCTCCAGGTCCCTTGTCTGTACAAGAAAAAGTGTCAGACACCATTGTACAAAGCACAACGGGTAAATCTTTAGTGCGGAATTTATTTTATATTGACAGACAACTCTCAAGCTGTATGCATTTTGTGCAAAAAGAGTGTCAGTCGGGGTGGCAAAGCAGGACATTTTGGAACACCAGTAATAATATGAATTGCAAAGGCAAAACACTCAATTGAGTAGGGCAGGGCAAGGGACAGCGTGGTTGGTATGGGCTGTAGTGGAGGTGGTGGTGATGGTGACCATAGTGACAATGAACTGGAAGCAGGAATTGACATTGGATCACTTAATGTGTCTGTGCAGTCTTCCTAGACAAACATAGATTGTTTTCTTCTGACATCATCAAGTACTGCAAAATTCCACAGAAGTACTCCATGTGAAAAAAGTGTGAAAAGTATAATGCCCCGCCAAATTAAAAATATTGTCTCACTCTCATCAACTGACATTAAAAGAAAGTGTTGCGAGGATATCAAAATTTACCCACAAGCATCCAACATCCTAGCTGTTAAATAAAGCCATTTGCAAGACGTTGGCCAATTGTCAGCTCCCTTTTGCTTTTATTGCCCAGAAAGGTTTCCTCAAGTTTATGAATCAGACTGAACCATGGTACACCATTCCCTGTTGAACATATTTCTCAAAAAAGGCAGTGCCACGGTTGTATGACTTGGTGTGTAGTGTGGTCACTAAACAGTTGAAACTCTCTGAGGTGAAGCAGGTTCACATAACTATGGATATTCAGTATGGAGCAAAAAACAAATAATTGATTTCATGACTGTTATAGATTATTGGGCACGTTTCCAATCTGAAAGTAATAATTTCCACTCTACTGTAAGGAGTAGGAAGCTGGGTGTATTATGTGTCGCTACATTTGAAGAAAACCACACTGCTGTGAATATTTTGCAGGACCTGCAAAATCAATTCCAGAAATGCTAAAAAATGCTGGCCACAACATGATAAAAGATGTTAAAAAAAAGCTGAACAGATATGTGGGGGCAAGGAAAAAACCTCTGAAACTCCAAATTCTTATTAAATAATGTTTTATTTATAATGATTATTTTTAATTGTCACCTAATCAGGTCCAGCCAATGTTTCATGGCCATAGTGTCACTTCTTCTGGGCCCAGCAGTGGGACACAAACAATGAGAGAAGAGAAAGAAGTAAGAGCCTTCGATGGGATTTGAACCCAGGCTGGACCTGATTAGGTGGCAGTCAAAAATAATTATTATAAATAAAAAATTATTTAATAAGAATTTGTAGTTTCAGAGTTTTTTCCTTGACCCCACATATTTGTTCAACATCAAGAAAGGCCCTTTGGGCAAAGCACTGCCACTGCAGGCATTATTGTCTAGTACGTGTGTGTGTGTGTGTGTGTGTGTGTGTGTGTGTGTGTGCGCGCATGTGTGAGTGCGTACATGTGTATCTGTGTTTGTGTGGGTGTGTGTAGCAGCAATGTCAGTGGCTCTGCAGGTAGCACACTCACCTCTGAGGCCGAGAGATCAGAAGGCTGTAGGTAATATCCCCACACCAGGCACTAGAGTTAATATCCCAATACTGACAGTGTAGTGCAGCATGAGGGGGGTGCTGCACTCCTGAGGTGCCATCTTTCAGATGAGATGTTAAGCCAAGGTCCCATCTGCCTGTTCTGGTGGTAGTTCAGGTGGATGTGAAGTGTAGCTAGCTCAGACAGAGGAGGAGAAGGATCTGGGGGTGCTCATTACAGAGTCAATGAACAACTCGGCACAATGTAGGAAGGCAGCTGCAAAGGCCAACAAAATGCTGGGTTGTATTGCAAGGGGTATATCCTCGAGGAGGGAGGAGGTGATTCTGCCACTGTATAGGTCATTAGTTAGACCGCACCTGGAGTACTCGTGCAGTACTGGTGCCCGTATCTGAAGAGGACATTAAGTTACTGGAGGGTGCAGTGCAGGGCAACAAAGATGATCAGGGGCTGGGGACTTATACGAGAGGAGGCTGAGGGTTGAACATGTACTCCTGGAGGAGAGAAGGATGGGGGATATGATTGAAACCTTTAAGTACATGAAAGGAATAAACAAGACAGGTACAGAGGGGCTGTTCAAAGTAAGAGAGGGGAGGGACACCAGGGGCCATGATATGAGACTGGAGGGAGGAAGGAAGGTTCAGGAGGGAGATGAGGAGACACTTTTTTACAGAGAGGGTGGTGGCTGGGTGGAATGCATTACCTGCAGAAATGGTATCCAGTAGAACAGTGGACTGCTTCAAAAGGGGATGGGACAGGACAAAGGGGAGGAGGGTCAAGGAAGGGGAAGGGAGGAAGGGAGGGGCAGCTTCAGAATAAGGGGTGCTAGCTGCACATTCGAGCTGATTTGATAAAACTCTAGGCCTTTATCTGCTGCCAAACTTTGTATGTTCATATGTTAAAGATCCCACAGCACTTCTCGAAAAGAGAAGGGGAATTTTTTTTTATTTAAACCATAAATAACAAGACACACATAAAACAGTATTACAGCATATAACTCATAAAATTTCAAACTTAAATAAGTATTTCAATCATACATTCCCCAAATCATAAACCAGCCCTCCCTACTAATAAAGCGGGTATTTTTTTTAAACCGCAAAGAAGAACAAAACAGTAGTACATCTTACATTCAATAATAAGAAAACCTGTAATCAAATATACATTAAATGCTATATAGTAACAGTTTCATATCATACATAATTATGAAAAAGGGAAAAAAAAGATTAGAAAACAAGAAAACATATATAAAGAGTCCCATCTTATAGAGCACAATCTATTACAATAATGTACTCAAGTTTAATTTAAATTCATGAACAACCCAAATAAATTTTTTTCAGTTTTCCCCATGTGCTTCCCAAACAAAGGATAGATCCCTGACCTGAGACAGTGGGTAAAAGTGCATAAACTAAACCTCCAGAAACCCTCAAAGAAACTAATACTGTCCCCAAAAAACTCTCCATTCAGATGCATTATATAACTTGCAATCCACCCGTTTCAAATTCCTCAAATCCATTGACACAATATGTACACGGTCCAATTCAGAAACTACCTGTTGTTGAAGAACCAGACAACATCTACTGATCCAAAGCCAATACAATAGATGTAAAAGCACACTCCGTAGGGTACTTAAACTACCAGTCCCACTTCCCAATAAAGAAATATCATAATATAATAAGTCAGGCACTAGAGGGGTTATAAACCAACCTTTCCATCTGTTTTTCAAAGCATCCCAAAACCAAACAGCATATGGACAATGAAAATATAAATGATTCATTGTATCTAATTTTGATACAGAGTCCTCCCTGGGACAGTAACAATCTTGGAGAGCTTTATGTTTTTGATTACTTTTTACAATAATTCTACCATGAATTCTTAACCATGCCATATCCCACGTATGTTTAGGAATTCTAACATCCCTTATATAATCTGAAATCTGATTTTGGTGAAGCACTGTAAAAGCCAAAAATGGACACTCTTTGAAACAGGTACGTAATACCTCCGTACATAGATTCTTCCGTAATGACACCAGGACTTGATCATAACCAATTTTCCAAAAAATAATTTTATCAAATATCCCTTCCCAATTTTTAACCAACATAGGACTCCTTTTATCTTTATGTAAAAATACATTTCCTTTCCATTCTCCCAGAACCCCTCTCAAAACAGGTAATCCCCCCAAAATCCACAGCTGTAACCTATTTCTCATCAAAGGGACTAAATTATGGTATAAAAAAATAGTGAATACAAAATAAAACCAGATTCAACATATCCACCCCGGCTTTAATGCTATGATATAAGATGTTTCTTTTAACGGGGTTCAATCTACTACCCCATAAACATCCAAAAAAGACCCCCAACAATTTTGTTTCCAATCATTTTGGTAAAGGAAAGATTGCACTGATATATAAAAAGACAGGAACCAAAACATTTTTAAGTTACAGTAGAATACCTTCTTTTTCATGGCAATATTCCACCCCACCTTGTGCATCAACTCTGTTGCAGATCTTTGTGTCATCTGCAAAGAGACATACTTTTCCTTCCAGTTCCTCTGCAATGTCGCTTATAAAGACATTGAAGAGGACCGGTTCTAATACTGAACCCTGCGGTACCCAACTAGTAACCCCTTTCTTCTGAGTGGACTCCATTTACTATTACTCTCTGTGTCCTATTCTCCAGCCAATTCTTTACCCAGGATGTCATCTTGGGACCCACTCCCAGGCTGGCTACTTGTATATTAATCTTTGTGTGGGACTGTGTCAAATGCCTTGCTAAAGTCTAGGTAGGCCATGTCCACAGCCCTCCCTGATCTACTACTTTGGTCACCCAGTCAAAGAAATCTATCAGATTTGTCTGGCATGACCTTCCTGCTGTGAATACATGCTGCCTAGGGTCCTGTGCCCCTCTGGCCTCTAGATACTTGACAATTCTTTCCTTCAGAAGTGATTCCATCATTTTCCTTATCACTGAGGTTAAACTAACAGGTCTGTAGTTTCCTGCTTCTGCCTTGCTCTCACTTTTGTGAAGGGGAATCACATCTGCCCTCCTCCAGTCCTCGGGTACCACCCCATCCTCCCATGATTTGTTAAAGAGGGTAGTCAGTGGTGTCACTAGTTCTACCCTTAGTTCTTTTAGAATTCTCGGATGAATCCCATCAGGCCCCATTGCTTTGTCCACCTTCAGTTTTAAGAGTTCTTTCATAACCCTTTCTTCTGTAAATGGGCTGGTATCAACTTCTGTATCCAGAGTGTTTCTACTGTTTTTTTTAGGTACCTCCCCCTCTTCATTTGTAAATACTGACCAAAAATATTTGTTTAGTATCTCTGCCTTTTCACAGTCTCCTTCTGCCCACCCTGCCTCCCCTTTATTAAGCCTCACTATCCCTCCCATGGTCTTCCTTCACTCCCTGATGTACCTATAAAAGGTTTTATCCCCCTTCTTAACGGAGTTGACTATCTTTTCTTCAGTTTGGGCTTTTGCTGTCCTGGCTGCCTTCCCAGCTTCCTTTTGCTTTAACTGATATAGTTCTCTGTCCTGCTCCTTCTGTGATTCCTTGTACTCCCTGAATGCTTTCTTTTTCTCTTGAACCTTCACTACCACTTCCTTTGAGAACCATAGTGGTTTCTTACATCATTTTTTTTTTTATTTGCTTCACACAAATGCTCGTTACCTCTGTGATGGCAGTTTTTATTATTCCTCATTGTTCTTCCACCCCTCCTTCCTGCCCATTTGCTAGTGCATTCCTTAGGCACTCACCAATTTTGGCAAAGTCAGCCCTCCCAAAGTCCAGTACTTTTGCCTTTGTATGGCTTGACTCTATTGCTGTGTTTATTGTGAACCATACTGTTCGATGGTTGCTAGTTCCCAGATGACTACCCACTTCTACATCTGTGATCCTCTCTCTCCATTTGAGAGAACCAGGTCTAAGATTGCTCCCTCTCGAGTGGGCTCCAATACTAGTTGTCTAAGGCATGCCCCCTGTAGGGCATCTAGAATAACCCTACTCTTCAAAGTGGCTGCCGCAACTGCACTCCAGTTAACATCTGGCATATTCAGATCACCCATCAGCAATATCTCACCTTTTTCAGCCATTCTAAGTATACTTTCTATCATTTTCTTGTCCATTTCCTCCCCCTGAGAAGGGGGTCTGTATACAACCCCTGTGCAGATTGTGGTGCCATTGTCTGTCTCCAAATTTACACACAGTGCTTCTTCTCCTCCTCCCTGTTTACCCTTTTGTTCTGTTGCTTTTATTCCTTCCCTTATGTAAAGAGCTACTCCTCCTCCTCCTCTTTTACCCTTCCTGTCTCTCCTGTAGATAGTGTATCCTGGTATGTTTACATCCCAGTCATGGTTTTGTGTGTACCATGTTTCTGTGACTGCCAGGATATCCAGATATTCCTCCTCCATCAAGGCCACTAATTCAGGAAGCTTGTTACCCAGACTACAGGCATTGGTACTCATTGCTATCCATTTTTTGATGGCTTTACTTTCTGTTGCAGCATCCCCCACTGACTTTTTTACCTCGGTCTTTTTCTTATTTAGTACCCTGTTTTGTAGGGAGAGGCTGGGATTTTCCTGCTGCTTATCAGTGCCTCCCCCTTTGACTAGTTTAAAAGCTTGCCAATGAAGCATTTAAACTGATTGCTCAAAAGAATTGTTCCCTTCCAGGACAGATGCAGACCATCCTGCCAGTATAGGCTGGTGTCCCTCCAGGTGGAAACTCAGTCCCCAATGAAGCCAAACCCCTGTGCTCCACACCATTTTTTCAACCATTCATTAAACTGCATGGTGCAATTATAAGAAATGCTTTTCTTTTCTTGTTTTCATATGTTGTAAGTGGCATCTTTCTGTCACATGTTATCCGTAGACATGTACTGTTTTCATTTTTGTGCCAAAGCATCTCAATAAAGTTGAATTAAAAAAAAACTGCATGGTGCAAATTACCCTTACCTCCCCATGCCATTGACAGGCAGCACGTCTGAGAAGGATACTGTGTGCTACTTGTCTTATGCCCCTCCCCAACTCTACTAAGTCCTCCTGCACTGCTCTAATCTCATGATGAGCCAAGTCATTTGTCCCTAGGTGGACAATGATGTCCAGCTCAGACTCCCATGCAGCTGTTCTCATGATCCTGAGGAAGCACTTCCTGTCCCTTCAAGCCATGGCACCAGGCAGGCACCTTACTTCAGTTTTTCCTGCTCCCCCCAGTTCTATCCTCCTAATAATTGAGTCCCCCAACAGGAGCTGCTTCCTTTCCCTTTGGTGTCCTCTGCCTCCTTCCTGTGGTCCTCCCTTGTGACAGTTGTCATCGGTATCCTCTGCAGGTGCATCCATAGGGGAGCTATGCTCCCCCAGAATGGTGTATGGATTGTGGAGTGGAACAACTGACTAGGTGTGCCTCTGTTCCACCATCATCACCCTCCCTGAGCCCACTGTGGTCCAACTGCTTTGCTTTCTTCGCAACATCTGAGGTAGTGGTAGTGGTGGTGGCTCTGGTGCTCTCTGGATGGGGGAGGTTCCCTTCCTACTGTCCAGTGTGGCCTGAAGATGGGCAACTTCCTCCCTCAGGGCAGAGAGTTGTCTGCAAATAGGGCAGCATCTCAGCCTCCAGAAAGACTCCCAGAAGACTGCTGACCCACAGCCATTACATTGCACTACTCCCCACATGTTTATCTACTTTTTTTTGTTTGCTTGTTTTTCTGTGTGTGTGCGTGTGTGATTGGTTTGTTATAGAGAAATATATACTGTATGTATTATACAATGTGTATGCTTATATTGTCAGTGCAGTGTGCTAGAGAGGATATTTTTATTTATTTTATTTAGTTGTTTAACCAGGTATAGCACACTAAGCTGAAAACTTTTTTACAGGAGCGGCCTGGGAGCACAAGAAGGTTAAGTGACTTGCTCAGGGTCACACAGTATGCAAGTGGAAGCTGTGGGATTCAAACCCAGGTCTGCTGTGCTGGATGTCACCAGATTTGCAGCTCAGAGCCTTAGACCTCTACGCTATACTGCCTCCTTACAGCCTCCTTATATGACAGTGATATGCACCTTGCACTCTTGAGGAAATGATGTCAGAACCCTAGGTATAAGGAACTATTTACAGGGTGGGTGGGGTGAGGGTGGGAAGGGGTTGGGTCTAAACCGTGCCCTCACAAAACAATCAGCTAAAAGCTCTGACCCAATGCTGTGATGAGTGCCTTCCTGTCAGCAAGATGCCCTACACAACAATTTGACAGAGAAAATACCCTGCTAATCAAACAGAAAAATCCAGACATCCAAGTCAGACACAGGTAAACCTCCCCATCCCCAAAACAGCCTTGTGGTTTGTTAGCCACAAAGGAAAATCAAATATGCAGTTATTTCAACCCTTCTGAAGATGCTCACAAGATAAGCAGTTTTGAAAACCCCCTTCCTGAATTAAAAACTAAAAGAATTAAACACAAAGCAATACCAATGTAAAAATAAGGAAAACTTCCCTCAGATGTAAGCAAGAGAGATTTGTTGCAGATATCTATCCAATATAGTATATCCCATGAAGCTTCTCAGTTGTTTCAAAGCACACCCAGTTACACAACTTGGAAGAAGATGGACTTCTGTCTGAAACAGGATCACACTAGTAGTTTATAGTAATTGATCAATGCGGAAATGTTCAAGCTAGAACAATTGGCTGTGATGCAGGTCTCCCTGACTTGTGAAGACAATTTCCCCCACCTCAGGCTATGTCTGGCACACAATTACAAACTGCAGCCTTTGCTATTTTAAAGCACACAGCCACCACCAGCAAATATTGCAAATTGTATTGATGCAGATTATCACAGAATTCTAGTAGACAGTCCAGTTAGCCGCAAAGGAAAATCAAATATGCAGTTATTTCAACCCTTCTGAAGATGCTCACAAGATAAGCAGTTTTGAAAACCTCCTTCCTGAATTAAAAACTAAAATAATTAAACACAAAGCAATACCAATATAAAAGTAAGGAAAACTTCCCTCAGATGTAAGCAAGAGAGATTTGTTGCAGATATCTAGTCCAATATAGTATATCCCATGCAGCTTCTCAGTTGTTTCAAAGCACACCCAGTTACACAACTTGGAAGAAGATGGACTTCATCCTGAAAAAGTCCCTCAGGTATTGCAGGTGTGTTGAATGGTATGCCACAGCTGCAAACCATGTGATTCATCTAGTTAAAACAGGAACCGGTGGCATAGCAATCATTTCCCCTGGAGTTTGTAGATCCTCCAAAAACATGATGAATTCTTGTTTGCATTTTGGTGACTGCTGAAAGGCATATTTTACCAACAAAACCCGTTCATTAACTTTTTTGAAATGGTGCAGCCATATATCCCCAACAAGGGACAAGACATGTGCCCAGCAAAACACATGCACAATATGGTCCCCAAGAATCCCACAAAGTACGTCATTAAAACATTTAATCAAATAACGAGCACTGTCGCTGACAAAGGAAACTACATTCATAAAGTCAATGTTACAACTCTGGAGAGTCTTCAAGACTGCTTGAGCCACTGTGGAATGGTTGAGAGAGTCTAGTTCTGTGCTGTTTCCAAGAAAAATCTTGTCCCCTTCCAACACAAAGATGACTTTAAATCTATCAATCAATCAATCAATCAATCAATCAAATCTTTATTTATCCAGGCGATCACCATTGAACAAGCTCATTTACAAGGTGGACCTGCTGTTGGCAGAGAAAATTGTACAGTTACATATAAATATACATAATACAAAAGGAACAACATGTTTACAATATTGATAGAGCAGAGTATTTACATTCCAAGTCACATGTACAAGAAAGATATACATAACACAACCTGAACGTAATATATATACAGTTCCCACAGGAGCAGGATGTGTATGGATGTCATATACAAACCATAGAAGAAAAAAGAAAGATTATTTATATTTCTCCCAGCAGAAACACGTTACAGGCCTGGATGTAAATTCCTAAGCTATGGAGGTGCACATAACAGTGTGTAAGCCTTAGGTAAATGCGGCAGAAGGGGGGTGCTGAATAAGAGGGCTGCAGAGGATGCTAAGGGCAAGTGGGGCAGAGATGGGGGGGGGAGTAGTAGTGGCAAGGGCTGATTTGGATTAAGAATGCATTGTGCTTAAGAATGCACCATGACTGTGCATCTGTTCTCTCATCACATATCACAGACAATGATTTCC
This sequence comes from Neoceratodus forsteri, assembly GCA_016271365.2. Classification (NCBI taxonomy): domain Eukaryota; kingdom Metazoa; phylum Chordata; order Ceratodontiformes; family Ceratodontidae; genus Neoceratodus; species Neoceratodus forsteri. The sequence goes on along the minus strand of CM028132.1, from coordinate 226,310,909 downwards.
CAGTCACAGCTGCTTTAAGGTCTTCATCAATTTGCTCTCTTACCTTGAGTAGATACAGCTGCCTCACGGTGTCTGCTTTTGGCACCACTCCACTTCCCTTCACATACTTGCACATCAATTCCCTCAGCTGTGGATGGTCCAGCTTTTCCAATGGGATATTTGCAGCCCCCCATGCCTTAACTGTGTCCATGACCATCTAATTTCTTACTATGGATGACTCTGTTGCTCTGAAACTGCTGGTCAGGGTTACCTGCCTTGCTGGTCTTCCTTCACTAGCAGCTCGTTCCTTATTCCTAGCATGTTTCTTGCTGAGCAGATGATCTTTGACTGTATTTTTTCTGGTATGGTCCAGGACAGGGTTGCAGTATGGACAGAAAAGTTTTCCTCCATCCTCATAGAGGCCTTCAGATTTAAACTGAAGAGCTCACTCCTTAGCCGAGGTGTAGCAGAGCTTGGCTTTCTTATTCATTGGTGTAGCAGACTTCATGCAGGAAGTATGAATGCTGAAATCACAACCAAAAAAATATTATTAGTAGTGTGTTCCACTAATCTGCTTGATAAGATAAAAATTCAACAAAATGGGAGTCTCAGATCCCCTGGATAGGGCAGTCCATGACTTTTATCCTCTGGCTATTATGGCAGCAGCCACCTCATAAAGCAACCATCCTCCAGGTATGATGGCAGCAGCAGCCTACAACTCCCATCCTCCAGGTACGATGGCAGCAGCAGCCTTACTACTCCCATCCTCCTGGGATGGCAGTAGTAGCCAGTGACCACCATTCACTAGGTGAGATGGCAGCAACTGTCTACAACTCCCATCCTTTAGGTACAACAGTAGTAGCAGTCTACAACTCCCATCCTCCGGGTGTGAAGGCAGCAGCAGCAATCTACAACTCCCATCATCCAGATATGACAGCAGCAGCATTCTACAACTCCCATCCTCAAGGTACGGTGGCAGCAGCATTCTACAACTCCCATCCTCAAGGTACAATGGCAGCAGCAGCACATGGCTCCTATCCTCCTGGTGTGATGGCAGTGGGGGGGGGGGCAGCATATAGCCACCATTCTCCAGGTGCAATGTAGAAAATCATGTAAAAGTGCAGAACTTTCAACATGCTGCATGTTTACATGATTTTCTGCAGTCTGAAAATGGGTTCGTGCTCAGATTACCTGGTCCTCTCAAAACAAAACACCGTGGGCAGGTATAGTAAGGCACTGTTGCAGTGGGAAGTGGGGGTATTTCCAAATATGTTCCTGGTGGGGATGGCTTGTGCCTGCATACAGTGGGATGGAAAAACCACTGCACCTACTGTAGGTTGGTCTCTGAGGTGTGTGGCAGGCAGGTGTGGAGCTCAAGTTTACTGTGGGGATCCAGGGGGCTTTCCATCTCCCCCCCCGAAAAAGGGAACACTTATGTAAGAACTTACCATTAGCAGTGGATCTTCAGGACAGTCTCTTGCAGTGGGTCACAACTTGGGGCTGCAACTATCAAGTGCCAGGACTGCATGGAGACATTTTTGCTAGTGGTCTATATGGGGCCACCCACAGCTAAATAGGGAGGATGTCAACCTCATGACAGTCCTGTGCATTGCCCCATATGGACTGCTGGCAGGGGGGTATCTGTGTGGTCCTGGTGCCTGATGGTTGTGGTTCCTGGGGTATGACCGACTGCAAGAGACTCTTGAATATCTACGGTCATGGTGAGTTCTCACGAGTGTTTTTTGTTTTGATGCCCGGTTTGGCCCTATCTCCACACCTGCCTGCTATGCTTCTGAGGTCAACCTAGGTGTAGTAATTTTATTTGCACTTTGCTGTGGCAGGTTCAAGTTTTTTTTCTGCTGGTGAGGGCTGGGAAACTCCCCCCAATCCTCACGACAACTCTGTCTTGCCGTGTCAGTCTACCATGTTCCTTTTGAGAGATTTCCTACGCGAGATACCCCCGAAGATCTAGAAAACAATTTGTCCTCAGACTTGCTGTGAGGGACACAGCAACCAACATAGCCCCTTCAGACATGCTCAGATCCAGCACTGCCAACTCTGACCCCAACACCACCACTGACATGGACCCTTTTTTTTTTTTTATTAAACACATCAACTTCTTGCACTTGAGTGCTTTGTATGTATGCCCACATAAATCACAGGGATGTGCACCCTTTTCATAACTTGGAGAAATGTCACCACTTATTTGGTTTAAACTTCACAGCAGCATAGAAACCAGTACAATATTTTAGAACCCCCTTCTTTGATCAAAGTGTATAAACTGAGACACACAAAGAGGATTTACCTGCTCCTCTCTGAGGCACCTCACCCCACCAAACACACATTCTCTGTGGCAAACAAAGGACAACAGAATACCCAGACCCCCTACCTGTTCAAACTCGGCCCACCACCACATACATATTGTCTGAGCCACACAAAAGGCAATACAGTTGGTCCACCAAGAAGCTGGGCCATGTCTGGGTGTAAGGCATGGATGCATGGTGCCCTAATTAGCTGCAACAATCATTTTTTTACCTCGCAAATCTCAGTAAATATATATCCCTCATATCTGGTTGATCTCCCCCCCCATCAGCTTTTCACGATTGCACTGCACTCCCACAGCCACTCGAGTGCCAGTCTGTACCTCAGGTTTGTATACAGCTGGGACATGTAGTTTGAAAGCTGGAGCTTTTAATGGCTGTCTTTACCTAGACAGCCTATGGGCATGCACCCCCCCGGCTGCTCGCCGTATGAAATGACGCACACTTAAGATAGCCGCGGGTGGCTGTGGGTGTGCCACATAAACTCATGAAATAACAGCAGGACACAGGCATGATCAACCAGATATGAGGGATACTTAACCCATTCTTACTGCTAGTGCCATATGGTGCAGAACCATCAACATTTACTTACCCGACCCAAAATGGCCACACAAGATAGAATGAGTTGATTTGTCAGGAAAAAAAATTAATTTAGCAAAACAGCTAACAGTTCTTGATGGACAAACATTGGCATTGCCCTTTAAACCAGTACTGGTAGCAGCCATGGTGGGGGCACTAGTGTGGGAGCATGTCTAACTTTCTCAATACGGAGGGGGTGAGGTGGGATTTTGCAGGGAATCTGAGACCTATTTATCAGCTTATTCTGGACCGCTCTTTGAGTTGGGAGACTTTGTTCCATCCCCCCCCCACACACACACACACACACACACACACACACACACCTCTAAGGTAAAAAAAGATCACTGGTCCCAGCCTGGTTGTGCTAAGGGCTGAGGCACTGGTTACTTTACCGCATGCTACAGCAGTGGCCCGTGTTCGGGAATGTACAGGCTGGCAGCAGAAGAGAAGGACTGAGCATCCGGCAGACTGCTCTCCTTCTCTGGGGAAGGGGCCCTCAGTGGTCAGCTCCCTAGCAGGGGCTGGGGGAGAAGGATCTGCACTGCCAAAGGGAGAGGAGTTTGGGCTGATGCTTGGAAGGTGGGCATGACTCCTCTCTGTGGGCATCACTGCACACCCCAACTCCTGGGAGAGAAAAAACAGGAAAAGGAAGAGCACACTGGTAGAGGGTGCCTTGCAGGCTCCACTCCCGGTTAGCCACAGCACTGGTCCACTGAATACGGTCCCCATTGGGGGCTGGGGAACCCCCACTGGCCCCACCAGTGGGGACAAGCCCTGGGAGTTTGGGTCAGTGCTGGATGGTGGACAGAGTGTATTTAATAGCAACACCTCTCACCAAACTTGCTCTGGGTACACAGCAACCAACACTGCCCCTTCAGACGTGCTCTGAGGCGCAGCACTACCAACTCTCACCCACCAAGCATGCCCATGTTAGCATGCTGCATCATCCCGTCACCTCACCTCACTTACTCTGAGGCACACAGCAGGCAGACAAGGGCACTAAACCTCTCTCCACACTTGTTCTGGGGCACACAGACCCTACTGTAGTGCATGTAGCAAGCTAGCGAATTCTCCCTCTCCCACACACACATATGCTCTGGGGCACACAGTAGCTGCTTGGGAATCTTCAGACCCCCCCAAAAGGCTAATATGCCCAAGTACCCAAAAAGGGTGTACAGCTCCCTGGTGCACTGCACTGAGGTTCTTTACAATAACTGTATACCCTTTCTTGGTACAGCACTTGATTTCTTCCACTTAAAAAGCCTCACTTCTACACCTGAACACTCTTACTGCAGCAATATGCAAAAACGGACTGTGACCTGCTCTCAGCACCCAGTAAAGCACATTATATGGGCAATTCAGAATGGACTGGGAATTGATGACACCCACACATAGGTAGCTGTAGGAACTGCTGTATTACTTAAGAACAGGGAAGGGCTGGCCTTTACATTTCCAAGATCAATGCATGTCTATAGTGGGCAGGGAGAATGAAAGCACTTGAGAGTCCCAACCCTTGCAGTACAACTGCAAGTGGCAGCTACAGTGTGTGACATTTGGAGGTTCGTTCAGCGTTTGTGCAAGCAGTAAAATGATGTACCCACCCAACAGACCAAAATGTGTACAATGCTGCACATTAAAAAGAATGCTGGCTTATGCATCCTCACAAACACTAGTTACTTAATTTCATGTGTCCAGTTCTGGAGACCCCACCTCCGTCCACAAGAACATAGATAGGATGGAGGCAGTCCAGAGGAGGGTAACTAAAATGGTGCAAGGTCTGCAAGGGAAGCCGTATGAGGAGAGACTAAAGGAGCTTAATATGTATACCCTTGAGGAAAGAAGGGAGAGGGGGGACATGATAGAAACTGTTAAGTACCTCAGTGGAATCAACGAAGTCCAAGAGGGTAGCATCTTTCAGAAAAAGAGATGTGCAAGAACAAGGGGACACAATTTGAAGTTAGAGGGGGGGACAGCATGGGGCAATGTGAGGAAGGCCTTGATAAAGCATCTTTGGATGTGAAATGTATGTTGACGGGAGGGGGTGCTTTTTGTATTCAATAAATATTGTTTTAAACGTGGTCTAGCGTTGGGCTTTCTTATGTGGTAGAGTTGTAGCCGAAGGTTTCTATTATTTACTGTTTGATTTATATATTCAGCTCCTCTTTTGGGTACTTTAGCCACGTATTTTGTGCAAAGCTTCTCCAATATATGCAAAATCCAGGCAAAGTTCAAGGCATTAATCAAAGTGCTAAAGCTGGTACAGGACCTGACATTTCACCATAGTGATGAACATGCAGGGCTTCCTCAGAATTAGTTCCACAAGACAACATAGCAAAAGAAAGGGACCCAATATAGCTTGGGGGTCAGTAGGTGAAACAGGACCATCCTGAAGGAGCACATCAAATAATAATAAAAATAAGAACTAAGTACCCTGAAGAAACCCTTATAGGGTGGAATGTTGGGATGCCTTGCATTAAAAATGGATTGATTAGGACAGTGTGGAGACTGTTTTTTCACCTTTTTTTAAAAAAAACATTAGAACTCCCCTTCCCACCCCCTTTTTTAAGTGCCAGATTTTAAAAGTTACCTTTAAAAGCTGTTTCTGTTATGGACAGATATGTCTGTGGTGGACATGTAGCAGGTGCAATCCTGAACCAGAATATAGCTAGGGAAGAACATTCTGTACTGTGTAACAGTAGGAAACTGCACATCATGGAGAAGTAGTCTATCATTGAAAATGAAGGCTTTACAGCCAAGTGGGTAACTAAACAGACCCATCATATTTAAATCATCAAGGGGCAGTTTATTTCAGTTTACTTATCTCAGGAGAGCAGGCTAGAAAGTGTGTTGTGTTCTCCCAGCTCCTGCGCCGTCGTCCTCCCAGCTCCTGCGTCATTGTCCCCCCCCCCCGAATTAAATTAGTCACAAAATATTGAACAGCTGGGCAAAATATAGCAAGTACCTGAAGGTTTGTGGTGGTAAAGTGTAATTACGATGCTTGTTGGCCTGGTGTACTTCAGGATGGTCGTTCCTGAGCCAGGCATCCTTTGGGTGGTGGCTGGGGTGGTTGTTGTGGCGAGTGTGGCAGCAATAAATACTTTTTTATTTTAAAAATGGCACAATGAGAGCAATGAGTACAAGTCATGATCAAGAGCAGCTAAAAGCAGCTAAAAGTAGCGAGGTTCTCTGGCGTTCTTTGGCTTCCAAACTGCATGGTTTTCAGCGTACCCTTTGACTGTAGTGCATTCTCTCCTCCTTCCTCTGGTTTTTCTAGCAAATAGGGAGAAGCTGCTCTACGTGCCTGCTTTTAAAGCGACAAACTCCTGAAAGCTCACACTAGCAGCGTGAGTTCTGCTAGTCACTGGCGGGAAATTTTAAATTCCGGCAGCCAATGGGAATTACGTGATTCTGTCCGTGATCACAGAATTATGGAAAAACAGTGACCTTGGGTATCATCTTTCAGAAGAAGAGATGAGCAAGAACAAGGGGGCACAATTTGAAGATAGAGGGGGAATGGCTCAGAGGTAACGTTAGAAAGTATTTTTTCACAGAGAGGGTTGTGGATGCACGGAACAGCCTACCTTAGGAGGTTGTAGAGTCAAGAACAGTGGGAGAATTCAAGAATGCATGGGACAGACATAAGGCAATTCTAGTGGGGAGTAGGAGGAAATAAGCTGTTGATTAACTGGAATCTGCAGCTTATCCATCAGGTAGAGAAATGGGCAGACTTGGTGGGCCAGGCGGTCCTTATCTGCCATCAAATTCTGTTTTTCTATGTTTCATTCAAACTGTCCTGCATTAGGCTGTATAAATTTAGTGGCTACAGGCCAGCAGACTACTAAAGGAGTCCTGAATTTACACAGGGAAGAGCAGACAAGAGAGAGGGGGAAAGTGGAGCTCTTTCATTTAGGGCCATTGTTTCACCTAACTGTAAACATTTGAGCAAGAAGTAAAAAAACTCACTTGCTTCAGTTTCTTTGGGTGGTTTCTATGTCAGCATTTTAAAGCCCTTTAAGTAAATTATACACAGGTGAAATGGAAACAGGAAACAATCCTCCCCACAGTATTCTAAACAAGCCTCAGCCAGAAAGCCAACAGTAAGTGCAAATACAGCAATTTTATTCCCAATACCTTTTATTTTCTGTGCTGAGAAAAGAAGAAATGTAAAAGATACATCCTTAAACTATTTTTCAGTCTAACCTTAACTAGTCTTGCACCAACTTTCCCCAAAGGTTATATGCTGCTTCTCTCTGAGAGAACATCCTACAACTCACAACAGTCTAGCTTTCTCCATTCAAATATTTATCCCACATAGTGCAAAACAGCGCTAAACTGTGTGTTTCTTTTACAAACATTCTTGCAAGCCTGCATAATTAATGACTCATAGCACTGCACTTAAACTCTTTTATCTCCCAAAACGCAGCCTGCATATGCTTGAAATTAAAGAAACCCCACCACCACGAGGAACAACTTTTATTTACCATCTGCAAGTCCCCGAGTGGTGGTTTCCACTAATTACCTTCACTATTTACTTTTACTATTCAAGCACTCCTGCTTCCCACTATAAATATAAGAGGGGTCCAATGTTTTCAAACAGAATAAGGAGACTAATTCTGTTATTATTATTGCTATCAGGTACAGTCCATCCCAATCCAGGCCCTTTGGTTGGGGCTTCAATGGAAATTAAGGAATCTTCGAATTCTTCCCTCCATATGGCTCATTTGAATGTAACTAGTTTAGTTGCAAAAAAAAACAATTTTGGAATGCTGGGTTTTAGATAATAAATTTGATGTTGTTGCTTTGACTGAAACTTGGTTGACCGACAATATATCCAACTCAGAAATTTTGTTACCAGGTTACACTACATTTAGGAAGGATAGGCTAGGTAGAAGGGCAGGTGCTTGTTTTATATAGCTGATCATTTGTTGGTACAAGAATTAGCTATTATTCCTAATAGTAATTTGTTTGAATCAATTGCCATTTCTATTACTTTAGGTGATAAAAAAGTTTTATCCATTACACATGTATGTTTTCCTCCACATAGATCAAAGGAAGGTGTTCCTGCATTCTTTAATTGTGTTTCAAAATTACCAATAGATAGGGAAACTATTTTGGTTGGTGATTATAATATGAACTGGATGTCCCCAGCTGTGCATGAGGTTAGAGCTATTGTCACCGATCTTGGGTTTCAACAGTTTATCACTGGGACCACCAGGGTTAATTATAAAACATCTACCCTTGATTGGATTATTACCAACAACCCTTCACATATTATTAAATATGGAATTCTCCCTGCTGGGATCAGTGATCACAGTCCGGTGTGTTTTGAATGGTCAGCTAAATTAAATAAGAGAAGTAGGAAGGATTATAAACTAAAGAAGGCTCAGAGATTTGGATGAGTGAAGGTTCTCTGAGGAGCTACAGTTACTAGATTGGTCGTTTTTGGGTAATATAATGGACATTGATGAAGCATACCAAAAATTTTGTCACTACTTTACTCTAATATGTGATAAAATAATACCTATTAGAAAATTAAGAGTTAGAGGGAAGAATAATATCTGGTTTACTCCCAACCTATTGAAACTTATTAGGAAAAGAAATCAAGCATAGAAGATATACAGAAGGACAACATAGTTAAATCATCAGGTATTGTACAAAGAGCTTAGGAATAAATGTCAATTAGCTATTCAAGTAGCAAAAAAGGATTTTTTTAAGCAAAAATTCATGGAAGCTAAGGGGAATTCACCATCTACCTGGAAAACAATTAATTCATTAATGGGTAAATCGGTTGGGAGTGAAAATTATGTGATAGACAAGGACGGTACTATGATTATGGATCCTAAAATGGTAGCAGAAGCCTTCAAATTACATTTTACTAATTTGGGGAAGTATAGTTCTACTGTGGGTAATATGGAAGGTTCCTGGGGCCATTTGGATGCTCTTTTATATCTAAATGGTTAGAAATTTGTTAGGAGTCATAACATTCCAAAATTTTATTTTTGTTACTTATATGCTAAGGATGTGGTTACTTTTGTATGTAAAATGGAACAAAGGACAAGTTGTGGATCTGACACTATTGATTATAGGATTTTGAAAAGGGTCATTAACAGTGTGGCCAGTCCACTTACAAAATTGTTTAATTATTCCCTTTGTCATGTGTTTTTTCCAAAGGTGTGGAAAAATGCTGTTGTCTAGCCTATTTTTAAGTTGGGGTCAACATCTAACCTTAATAACTATCACCCAATTTCTATGTTGGCTCCCTTGTCTAAGATTTTAGAAAAGATATTCTCAGCTCAGCTGATAGAACACATAACAAAATATAATCTTTGATCAGATTCACAACATGGCTTTAGGACTAACCACAACACCGAGACAGCCTTGGTGAGGTTCACCAGCCAAGTTTCCAATGCAATTGATATTGGAGATTTTGTTGCAGTGGCTTTTGTGGACCTCACCAAGGCTTTCAATCTAGTTAATCATGAAATGATCTTGAAGCAGTTATCTGCTGTACAGTTATCAAATGGGGATATTTCTTGGATTGGAGACTATTTGTCAAACAGGAATCAGATGGCAATAATCAATGTAATAAAATTGGAGCCAGCATTGTTAAAATGTGGAGTCCCACAGGGCTCCATATTGGGTCCTTTGCTTTTTTCTTTATTTGTTAATTCTTTATCAGTTAATTTTTTAAATACTGAGTTATTGTTATATGCAGATGATGTTGTTTTGTTCTGTTCTGGTCCCAATCTTCTGACTCTTCAAAATACTCTACAATATGATTTTAGTTTGCTCCATTATTGGTTTGACAAACATAAACTAGTGTTAAATTCTGCAAAAACTAAGACAATGGTATTTTCTCATTCCAGGAGAGAGCAAAAACAGAATCCAATTATTCAGGATAACTTGGGTAATTCAATTGAATAGGTTAGACTGTTCAAATATTTGGGAATATTAATTGATTGTCATGTAACTTTTGAGTCTCATGTTATGGAATTAATTAATAAAGTACATAAAAGGTTGGGGATTCTTTATCAAATTAGATGCAACCTTACAGTTGATATTAGGTTCATTACTTACACATAGTTTATTGTTATCTATAATGGATTATGGGTCTATAATATATTCTTATACTTCTGATACTATGTTCTCTAAACTTCAAGTTACTTTTCATTCTGTGTTATGTTTTGCTTCTGGCCAGTCAAGGTTAACACATAATTGTTCTCTTTATACATTTTTTGGTTGTTTGCCTTTAAGAAAGTGATTCAACTTTAGATCACTGATGTTTTTTGCATAAGGTTCAGTTAGGTATTATGCCACAGAGTATCCCTAGTCTGTTCTCTAGGAATACAAAATCTGGTTGTACAATATTACGGAGTAAGCAGGGTTTTATGTTACCTTTCTTCCATACTTCTTTTGGTCAAAATTCCTTGAACTTTGCCACTGTTAGGATGTATAATTATCTTCCTTATAATGTTACAAGTCAAAAGCAGTTATCAAAATTTAAGACTGCTCTTAGGAACAATTTGTTGGTGAATTCAATTTGTAAATGTTTTACATAATGTATATTTATTGGATGTTTACTGTTTGTAAAGTCTGATGTGTTATGTTTTGTTGTATAGACTGGTTATTTGTGAAAATGGGCTTGTCCCACAAACTAATCAGTATAAAAATTAAAATGAAATGAAATGAAATATAGGGACAACTAACAGAGCACTGCAAAATTCAAAGCACCATTTTGTGCACTATTGCTTACTTGCATCTGCTAGTATTCGAATACATTCCAGAAGCAACAGAAAATTCTAACTCGGGCCACTCACTCTTTCATAGCATTGTCAGGACACCTATAATTCTTATTAGGAAAATGAATCCCTAAAATCACCTCAAATATTTTCAAGCCCCATTTTATTATTAAGCTGCATCCATACCTGTACTACCGTCTAAGCACTTTATATCCTTTGGGGGGGTAATGTTTTTCTAAAACCCTCACTCATCACATGTCACCCTGTGACATCTCTGTTTTCACATGTCCCTTTATCTCTGCTGGAGTCTGTCACCTCTTGCGTTGAAAGCTATCCCTTGTAAGCACTTTTGAGTGCTTAGCCTTCCCCCAACAGCAGAGCTCCTACTGGATGTAGGAATCTAGATAGGAGACAAATATCCAGCTGGTGAAGCATCCAGTGCTGGAGTTCCTGCTCTTAGCATCAGCAGACACTGAACAAACAGGGCTGGCCTACAGTAAATCCATACCCCACTGTCCTTAAATGTGATGCTGGGAAAGTTGGGTTTCTGTTGTGCATGAATAACTTGCAACAGATGGACAGGGGAAGAGAGGATAGCATTTTAAAGAAACAATATAAGAAGGCGGCTTGGCCAGCAGAACATTTCCCAGAGGCATAAAAAGGGAATTAGAAACAATGCTACAGAGCAGAAAGGAGGAAAATGAGGTGGAAGAGGAGAGAGGAAAGATAGGGAGAGAGGGAAACAGAATTTGGATACAAGGGGAGGTGATGTAATGGCCACCTGAGCAGGACACTTTTCCCTCAGCTCCCGACCCGTTCTTGAGAAAACTCCTATTTCTGCATCTTTGTCATACTTCTAAGCTCACCCTGGCTATGGGCATGTCATTCAGTGGGTCCAGAACCTCCCTGGGCAAAAAACTTATTAATATGGAGACAGAGATGCACACTACACTCTGCCACCTACACTGACCCACGACAAAAATGTAAAGTGGTCCAAAGCTTCCTCTGGTGGAACAGTGACAGGCATGAGTTTCCAGGCCACACATACCAAGAAAAAGTTTTTGGAAGGAATTTCACCTATCAAATCTGCACTGGAAATATTAGCCTCATCAGTACAAACCCTTACCTCTTCTCTGGTGGCTCTTTCATAGTGCACGGGGACAATGAAACTCGCATTTCTTCACTGGACGACTGGAGAGTGAGGGTAGACCCCGAAGTAACCCATTTGCACCAGTGACTCAAGGCAGTAGAAAGCAAAATGAAAGATCTCGAAGGGAGATCTTGCCGCACCAACATTATGATTCTGGGTCTCCCCAAAGGTGAAGAGGAGCCCTCAGCCATCCTTTTTGTGCAAAAGCTATGTAATAAAATAGCAGTGCCCTCTCCCAATGGCCCAAATAAATAATCGAGCGGGACCACCATTCCTTATGCCCCACACCTCCTTGTGGGGCTCCTCCATGACCTTTACTGTTCCGTGTGTTAAATTTCTTAGACAAACAGCATGTTCTCAACAAAGTCCGAGAATTAAGTGAAGTTCAATGGGAGGGGCAGAAAATACACATAGCTCAAGATATCCCCAAGTCAGTATGACAGAAAAGAACAGAATTTCATCCTATCATTACCAAACTCATTTCAGCTGAAATTCGATTCCGTATGAAGTACCCTGCTGTCCTCCAGGTACAACATCGGAAAATTTGGCATAATTTCGAGTCTCCAGATCAAGAAATGACGTGCCTGAAAAATTTCTACCCTGACCTTTTTAAGTGAGGCCTGACAATGTGAGTCTACTTTCCCTTAGAGTATTTAAACATTGTCAAGTTAATGTTTAGTGATGCAGTTCTAAAACATCACTTGAGATACTGGGTCATCGATCAGAATTTTGGAAGATATCATTGTTAATTCTGGACTTTCAATCTGTTTCCCCAGGTACTGTCTCACCTTTCCCTTTCTGGGAAGTCCCCACAGGATGACTCAAAGGCCTGAGAAGGGCCTACACTTGCTTTGGATGCATGGTTTTCTTTTTTGTTTTAGTTCTTGGATCAAGGTTAAGACTGTCCCCTTCATAGAAAGGACTTCATCTATTTTCTGGACAGTCAATATTCCTTTCTTTTGGTTGCACATTTGTCAAAAGACTTGCCAGTTTAAAAGTATATGCTGGTAATGTACATTACTGTTGGGACTGATGTTATGTGTTTTGTTTATCTGATATGAAACAGGGTTTGCACATTAGTGTCACAATAGATTATTTACTTTCTACACAGAACAATATAGGTGGCTAACAAATTACATTTTTTTGCAATGTTCAGTTTGCATAATAGTGCCGCCATGCTTTACTGGATTACTCCCATACCCCACTAGCATAAATATTGGGATGTTCATAGTAGTTTAATAATAGAGAAAGTATAGTCACTGTGTTTTTCATCTGCTTAATAATGGATTTAGTATAGACCAGAGAGTGGGAAGGGCCGGGAGATATGACAGATGTTCGGGGGGGGTGGTAGTATATTACGGCCTCGATAATATTTGCAATACAGTCGTGGGGACTGTGAGTAGTAGCGTTTACATAATGTCGACTGTAAGGGGGAAGGGGGGGATTAAGAGGGTAGTTTTTAGAGTAGGTAATAATAAGGAAGGATGGAGGGGGTAGGATTTGGATGGTAAAGCACCAACGACATTCCTTTGTCAAGATTTGATGAACAGCATTACCCTTTTAGTTCATGTTTTATTTACAATTTAAAATGATGAAATGTGTATCTTGGAATATCAAAGGGGCACGTACCACAGTGAAGAGACACCAGATCTTAAAACATTTACAAATAATGCAATGCCAACTTGCCTTCCTGCAAGAAACTCATCTGCTGGAATCGGAGAAGTTTCTCTTCCGGTGCCAGCAGATTGGACAAGTATATGCAGCTAGTGATTCTATGAATCAAAGGGGGGGTTGCTATACTTATTTGTAAAGGAATTAATTTCCAAATTATTGAAGAAATAGGAGACATGGAGGGTAGCTATCTCTTGTTGCATAGTATCCCAGATCATATAGAATTGTTGTTAGATTGTTTCTATGGACTCAATATCCAATCACCAGAATTGTTTTCAGACGTAGTGAACCTGATAGCACCTTTCGCACATCTTCCCCTAATTCTTACTGGAGACTGGAACATAACTATTACCACAGATCTAGACAGATCTAGGGAATGTCCCTCAACACTCTCTCCTATGGAGAAGGCCCTTAGAGAGCTAATGGACATAGGGGGAATTTGTGATCCATGGAGATTATGCTACCCTAAAGATCTGGAATTTACATTTTACTCCCCAGTCCACAGGTCGTCTTCCAGAATAGATTATTTTCTAATAAATACAGCAGCCCTCCCAGATGTAGTGGACTGTAACATAGCACCATGAGTCCTATCAGACCACTATCTTGTCTGTCTAGTCCACAACCCTCTCTCCAACTTCAAGCAAGACAGAACATGGAAGCTTAACATTCAACTCTTAACTGACCCCTGGGTGATCACCAAGATAATGTACCTCATAGTAGAGTTCTGGGAGTACAACAGAGACTACATTGCAAACTGAGATAAAATCTGGGCAGCACTGAAATGTGTAATGTACAGTGAATTTATTTGCATAGCTGCCACTAAGAAAAGGAAAAGTGAACTCATGCTGTGCACCCTGCTTGAACAAATTACAGCTTGGAATCTAAGGAGACATTCCACACACAGCTCAGATACAACTAACTAAACTGAGGCATCAGTACTCAGATTTGCTTAGGGAGAAGATGGAATATGCCCTCTTAAAAACCCAGGCACCATATATAGACCGGGGGGAAAAGGCAGGGCACTTACTTGCCCTACAACTCTGGCAGCAGGAAGCCTCATGTCTGGCATGTCCCATAGTATCCCAGGGAAGTACCACCCCTATAACCTCCCCTACTGAAATTTCTTAAGAATTTGAGAAATTCTATGTGCAGCTTTACAGTCTCCCTACAAGTTTACCTCCTGAGGAAGAGACCCAAACATACTTGGACTCTGTCTCCATCCCTACACTATCCCCCGATCAATAAGATCTATTAGCACATCTCATATCCACCTCATAAATCCTAATGGCCACCCCCTTCCTGTCCCTGGATAAATCACTGGGACCAGATGGTCTTTCCTCTTTTATCAAATATTTGCCTCGGAACTAGCTTCCATCCTGTCTCAGTTTTTTACATATTTTTGTGACAAAGGCATATTGGATCCCTTCCTTCTAGATGCCCTGATCATAGTCTTGCCCAAGCCCAATAAACCTGCAGATAAAGTAACTAATTATCATCCCATATCCCTTATGAACAGTGACGTGAAGATTTTTGCCAAAATTCTGGCTACCAGAATTATGTATGTATGGGATAACTTCATTTGCCCCGAGCAGGCAGGTTTCATAAGGAGAAGATCCCCCTGCAGACCATCTCTGGAAGATGGATCATGTCTTCTCCATGGCCAGTGACTCTAAGGACCCTACAGTGTTGATTTCCCTGGATGTGGAAAAGGCATTCGATAGGGTTAGATGGGACTTTTTATTTTTAGTATTGAGAAAATTCAGATTTCCAATTAAATTCATTCAATGGATACGAGTGCTATACACTTACCCAAGTGCCACAGTTTTTGTAATGGCATACTTTCCAAAGGTTTTCCCCTCCAATCAGGCACCCGGCAAGGATGCCTCCTCTCCCCTCCTCTCTTCTTTTTAACCTCTACCTGGAACTATTAATTAGAATACTGAAAGCCTCTCCAAACCTCCAAGGCATATGGATTGGTCCCCTAGATATCAAGGTCTCAGCGTATGCGGATGATATTCTGCTCCATATCTCACATCCTGCCACTTCCATACCAGAGGTATTACATATTATTTCATGGTCTGGTACTATCCAAATTACAAATTGAACATGGGCAAATCCATAGTCATGCCACTGCATCACTTAGCATTCTCCTCAGATTGCAAAGACCTAGGTCTGATTTGGGAATCTAAACTTATGTATTTGGGAATTATTTTGTCCTAAAAATAATCTCTTATCAGGAAAACTCAACCAAGATAGCATAGTGACCACCATTACACAAGACATCTCTAGATGGATGGTCCTCCCATTCTTACATCAGGCCCGGTCAGTGTAATCAAAATGAATATTCTCCCATGGGTCTTTTACCCTCTCAAAATGCTTACCATTTTTCTAACTCATGTCTGGTTTAAGAAGCTCCACTCCATTATATCCAGTTTCCTTTGGAAAGGCAAACACTCCCATAGAGCATACCACCATTTGGTGGCTCTAAAGCATTTAGGAGGGCTTAAAATTCCCAACTTCTACCTTTATTATTTAGCCAGCCATGCTTCTAATATACAAGATGGACTGACCCACCTAGATCAATATCCGTTTCAGATTATATACCTATCTGGTTGCAAGTAGAGAGGCACCTTATTTCAGCTACAGGAATCTCCCCTCAGGGCCTTCTCTTTGTTTCCCCCAACAAACTCCCTTTGGGCCTTAAGAGAATGGAAATACATACATCAGTACATGTGAACACCCAGCTATATAGATTTCTACAGTACAGAAACACGCATGACATTTCACAGCCCTTATGCCTTAACCCCAACCTGAGTCTGGATGGACAGGTTCTCTCTTCTCAGTGGCTACCAGAATCCCTGACAGATGAGTTTTGGACCTGCTGAGGGATGGGTACCTACCTGAAAGTCAGGCCTTATTGGATTCTCTTCGATTGCCTAACACACATATTTTTTAAATTTACCAGCTTAGGCATACACTAGTCAAGTGGTTTGGAATTAAAAAATGTGAGGTTAATAGTGAGAACCTTCTTTCTCTTATTCAATCCCATTCTTGGCAACCCCATGCAGTTTCAATGTTAGTATCCTTTTTCTTCTCACATATATATTCCCAGGTTACTGGGAGCTCACCTTACTGGGAGAGTGTCCTGCTTACTATTTCTTTGAACTGGGAACATATCTGGAAAGACACCTATCAATATTTCACTAATGATAGGCTGCACCTTACCCAATTTCATGTCCTCCATAATATATACTATACCCCAACCCACTTGCACAAAATGAGTAAGCTCCCAACACCAACCTGCTCTAGATGTCAATTTATAGATGGGACCCTGATGCATATTTTGTGGGATTGCCCTAAAGTAAGTCCTATATGGGGAAGCTCAAGACATCACTAGCCCCCTGTTGGGCCTGGCTGAGTACTTTACTCCAGAAATCTGTGTGATGGGCAATGTTTTGTCAATTCTTGTAAAACAAAGAAGATTCCATATGTCCCTGATCTCTCTGACTATGAAAAGATTGGTTTTGTGCCATTGGCTAGATCAGGATGCTATCTCCTTCACAGAATAGCTACATGATATCCTGTATAATCTGAGAGTAGAGAAAACCATAGCTAGTTTGAAGAATCATATGCATGTTTACTCCAAAAGGTAGGATAAGCTGGAAACTCTGCTGTTGGTACATTCCATTTAATAGCATAGGATATCAATACTTACTATTAATGGATTGTCTTGATCAAATTATGATTTTATATTTTTCTAGTAGTGATTGTGCTTGTCACGACATGTTCGGTGTTGGGTGTCGGGAGGGAGTGACATGGGAAGGGGGAGGTGGGATGAATGGAGGGACGATATGAGAGAGATAAATTAATTGTATGTCTGTTCAGTATTGTATTGTTGTCTGTTCATTCTTGAAACCTAATAAAATATTTTAAATGAAAAAAAAGAATTTGGATGTGAAAGAGGCAGAGTAGGTGAGGTGCCTAGCATCAAGGAAGGGGAAGGAGAGGGAGGAGAAATGAGAACACTGGTGGGTAAAGGTGGGATTATCCAAAGCAAAATGGTAGAAGCACTGATATGGCAGTTCCAGTCTGGCAAGGGTGGATTTGGGAGTGGCTCTGTAGATGAAGTCACCATAGTCAAAGCAAAGGATGACAATCTTCAATATAATCTCACAGTGAACAGGAAATAGGCTATTCACATTGTTTCTGTAGAGTGTACCAAACTTGGGGTGGAGCTTAAGGAGGATAGCACGTACATGTGCCAAGAAATCAAGGTAGCAGTCCAGTCAAAACCCAAGGTACTTAGAGGAGGTGGAGATATTCTCAATCACCACACCATTAAGGGTAAATGGAATGTTGTTGGGGGAAGGGGAGCCTGGCCTCTTTTGTAAGCTAAAGGTCATGGAACCATCTTTTGTGGCACTGTCAGGCTTTTTAGACAGCTTGTGAAAGTAGACACATTGCAGGACCATTAAGAAGGCTGCAGGGAGTGCAGGAACGTTTGTGATAATGGCATTTAAAATGTCAATCAAAAGCTGACGGTGTCCCATTGATACACATTGCATGCCCACTCTCCAGCCTTTAGACCATAATTGTCCCCAGTTGCAAATTCTGTTTCAATAACATTGTTATCTAACTCTGGTTATGATAGGCCTGGACTCCTGATGCAGTGAGACTATGGTAAAGTGATGCTTGGCAATACCGTGGAATATGATGAGTGTTCATCTTTATGAATGTTAGTACAGTATGCCTACATTTTCTAGAGACAAGTCTATGCAGTGATCTTGAGCAATTGCCCCATTTGCACTGAATACATATTCAGAACTAATGCTTTATAAAATCTTTTTGGCAATTGATACCAGTGCTGGCCACTCATTATGTCTCATGCTGTCTATCTGCAAGATCTCCTGGTCCCCTATCATCTGCCCCGGGCACTCTGTTCTGTCGGGGGAGTCCTCCTTGGAGTTCCCAGGGTTAGGTTACATCATTCTGAGGACAGAGCATACTTGGTGGCCACGCTTACCCTGTGGAACTCCTTTCTTGCCTATTTATAGGAGAATCCCTTGGTAGAAGCCTTTAAAAAGGGCCTAAAAGCGTATTTGTTCCAGCGAGCTTTTATTGACTGATTGTTTATTTTAATAGAATAGATGAACTTTAAATCTGCTCCCAGCTTAATTGTTATGTACATTTTTTCTGTATAGTGTTTTATATTGTTGTTTGTTTTTAATTGTACAGTGCCCAGAGTCCCTGGAAATGGGTGTTTTTATAAATAAAATTATCTATCTATCTATTAGTTGTGGTGGCCCAGTACAGCATGGGTTCCTCCTCACTCCCAAGATACTTTGGATAGCACAGGCATGCTTCAGCCACCCCATCTTGATTTTCTAGTCCCATAATGACATGGAACTTTTGTAAATGATGTACAGCCTTTGTAAACATGATATTTCTAAGCTCAAAGGTGATTGTCTGAACAAATAAACTAAAAAAAATATTGTCCTCCTCCTCCTCTTCTTCTTCAGGCTCTACCACAACAACTTGGGAAAAAACTGCCTCTAGTGGGTTTATTGGTTGAGTTTTTCAATGTGTGACCTTGCTGAAGGAGATGGGGATGGCTTCTCTATGATTACCTACTCATGCTCATTCACTGCTTTGACAGTATTAGCACTGCAGACTATCTTTATATGTATTCCTTTCAAATGCTGCATTTCCTGCCCCTCCCCAGCAAAGAGAGATAAAAGGCTATGCTTACATATCATGGGTCCAACATGGTGACAATATCAAACTGACAAGTTTACTGTATGCCTTGTGGGAGATTGTTATTGTTAGGCAGGGGGATTGTTAGGGCTGGGCCTCCGGGGCTCTAGCCCTGACTGTTTTGTCTGGGGCCCTGAACCTTGTCCCGCACAACCTTGCTTTTAAACTTCTATTTCTTCCCAATTCCAACTGTTCTGTAGTCCCCTGACTTGCTCCCCCCCCAATCATGCACTGTAGTCTCAAGATAGAGAAAAATTCTCCTCCCCAAGGCAAATGAGAATGTTGGCTGTTGGCTGACACAGACGAGTGGGTTTATGGCCAAACAGTTCAGAACAGGCAGGCCTGTACACTAGGGGTTCAAAAGACCCCCTTCCCTTCAAGATAGATCAAGTTACTCCACTCCCCCACCAAGTTAGATCAAGTTTTCTTTTTTTTTTTTTTTTTTTTGAGTTAATGAATTTAGTTGCCTGCCGGGGCACTGTTTACCAGAAGTGGCTGTGGTACTCTGGGCAGTTTCAGGGACAGACTAACACTGGCTTGCATGCTTATGTACACAGTTGCATGGAAACATAGTGCACTGCTGGGCTTTGCAGTTACCGCCACTCTAAGATTGCACATGATAACCAGTCGAAGTTAAATTTAAAAATGTCATGCCACTGCCTACATCAGATTGTGCCATGCTCACAGCTGATCTGTCTCTGGTCCATCAGGGTGAGTCTCAGACCTACCTGGGTGCTGGAATTAATGGCAGTCCAAAAGGCAGGTAAATATTTGAGGACAGCTTCAGTGGCATTTCCTGTTAACTGACCAGACCACCAATGACACAGTTTGTTATTTCCAGTTAGTCACTTTTTTGGTTTTTGGCTGTGGCTCGGAGGCAGATAATTTTTTTCACCACATGATGTGGCTCCAAAAAACAAAACAAGTATGGCCCTTTTTCTTCTAGTTGCTACACTAACCACCAATGATGCTGTTTTAGTATATTATTTATGGTTCTTTTACTGTGGCTCATCTAGTGGCACTGGTAATGGCTTACTTTTCTCACTAATACGGCTCAAGATTGAATCTGTTAGTCAATCATCAAGGATAGACCCCTTTAGCTCTAGCGATTCTGGTTTGCCCTGTACTGTAAATACGTATGAGTGCATGCATGTCACATCAGTCTTGGCACAAATCTGAACTGTGTTAGTGTGTTGGTAGTGGGAATACAGCCCTGATTAGATGCTAGTGTGGTATACGCAGCATCTACAGTCAGGGTTGGATTGAGTACAGGGGGCCCCCATGAAAAGATGATGCAGCAGCCCACCTGAAAAATCAATAAGGGAAGGCCAGGGTGACACATTCGTATCAGTATTCCACTTACATTTAATACATTAAGCTCTTTTTGCTTACATTTTATATTCACTTGCAGTGCCCAAACAACCCCAATTAATTAGAAAATAGATCACAAATGCAAAATTCAGAAGGTGATCAGGTACCCAAAAGGGGGAGGGTGGGTTTGCCTGGAAATGTTCCAGTGTCTGGGTGGGCCAGTCCTACTCTGTGTACAGCATAGTCTCCAAAAATAGTTGTGGTGCTGTGCGTGCTGGGAGAAGGAATGAGGACAGCAGCTACTGTGTTAGATTATACTGTTACAGAGGTGGGGAAAAACCAAGGAAAAAGTGCCAGAAATGTGTTGTTTTGCACCAGCGAACACCAAATTTTCGACAGCTTCTGGGGGGCTAGATGGCCCGCAGACCTCTCGCCTATTGTTTTGGGGCTCTGGCCCCAAACAATATATCATGCTAGCAACGGCTCTGTTGTTAGGCAACTGCAGCATGAGCTTCATCAAATCTGAACTTGGTGCAAGTTCTATCTTATGACTACTTCATGCTTCAAGCAGGCTAGTTGTGATCTGCAAGTCTCTCAGCTGATCCCATGCCTTTCCTGAGCAGGAAGAATGTGGGCAATTCCTTTAGCAAACAATGAGCATAGATGTCACATCTGGCTGTGTCAGGAATTCCTGCATCAAAAGGGAGATGCAGTATGCCAGACATGGTGCAAAAGAAAAACTGACCAGCAGAGCTTCCTTTTATCACATTAGCCCCATTGTTACTGGCTATGATGCCAGATTTAAATTGTTATGAGATGAGCCAGGTAACAATTTAATCCGTAAAATAATTTCCCTACCACTTGTGGGACAAATGGAGTCAGATCACTGATAGCACTGTGAAGTTTAGTTTTATTCTGTACTTACAATGTAGCATCAGGTTGTAATTTTACGGTAGAGCATAACGTTTTCAAGGTGCATATACTAACTAAGGCTTGCCACTATCCAGCCTGGACCTCTGTCCTAGTGCCCCAGATGACAAGATGTTTTCTCCACTGCGCATCTTCATTACAAGTGTGCCAAACTGGTGAATGCCTGGGGCACTGCTTTCACCAGTGTAGTGAGGTTTGCTGAGTTTTTTGTACTCTGAATTCCTTTCCTAACAGAGCCGAATGTCCTGTAATGCACAAATATGAGCTTGCAGCTGATTGACCACTGATCCACATACTGTATATATGCTTAAATGAATAAAATTACATTCAAAGTGCTGCAATGCATGTGACAGGACACTCATGGTGGCATCAACAAGCTCAGAAATACAAGTGAAATACATTTAAATATCCTACATGAAATGTCAAGACATGGACAATTTACATGGCAAACCAGGAAGGGGTACCACTACACCAAGTAATTATTTATTTTATCTATAGTACCAAAGGCGTGTGTGTGTGGGGGGGAGGGGTTGCCACTAGTAAGTACTTATATTAACTCAGTGGGAGGAGCAACATAATTTGGGCAAGGTTAAATAAAACAGATGTTGATTGGGGTTGGTTTGGGATATAGTGGGGAAAATATTAACACCCTTGGGGTGAACTATTGGATTTAGCCATATTGCTCCCAGCCTTCAGCTTTGCACAAAATAACTATTGTTAGTCAATATTTCATAATTTATTTTTCCAACTTTATTTCTCACCTCCGGTCAATACTTGTTTACTGACATACAATTCTTACTGTGACATACAGTTCTTGATACATGGAGAAGATCTAAACAATTTAAGTTTTAGAGGACTAGAACATAAAATAAAGATTGTTTCAGCAGATTCTGGCTCCTTGCCTGATCTGCATTCTGTCAAAATGAATCACTCTTCAACCAGTGATTTTAAGGAGTTGCAGGTCCCTTCGACAGTTGTCAAGATACAACTGCTACTCTAAAATGTCAGTTAATGAGAAATATGGCAAGAAGGGTCACTTGTCAAAGACTGACAGAATTCATTTGTCATGTCATACAAATTACTTAGACAGAAACAGATTTGCTATCCTCTCTTATTTGGGTTTCAGCTGAACCTCATATCAGAGCAAAATGTGAGATCTACTCCTTTCTGGGTATCCTAAGTTTTTACTATGAGATATTACAGCACATTTGGAGGGTGCTTTCCTTTTATAGAGTACAAATCTATGTGTCTCAGAACTCTCAATACATACATTTCATAAAGGCAACACAGCATTATGCCACCCTACATCACACTGTTTAGTTTGGCAGGAGGGAGTACTTGGTGCTCTGTAAGGAAAGGAACTGAAATGATTGTGGGATAAACTGAGACTGTGCCGTGTTGTACATGTTTAAAATGATCTCCCCTAATCCCTCCTCCCTCTGTCCACTGAATAGATGGTCTCCATGTCAAAGAGGGAGATGTGAAGACAGCGTTCTCCAACAGAAGTAGAAGGGAAAGCAAAAAGAGTTATGTGTAGTACTGGAACAGTAGCATTTTAATTGAAATCAATAAGTGCCAATAAGGATCCTGGAAAGCTAACAGTGAGGATAACATTAATTAAACTTCTTGTCTCCTAGGAGTGAAAAAGAGTGAAATAAACAAAAACAACTCAAGAAAAAACCAGCAACTACTGTATAGGAAGATCACAGGAACTGGGAAGTCATAAATACTATATATCAAAGGCAGGTTTTACTTTTAGAAATCTTGGATAAGAACTGTTTTTTCTTTTCAATACTGAATTTCAAAATCTACCCCCCTCCCCCCTTTTAGGCTTCCCTTGGAATACTGTAACACCTTCGTTGACACTAGCCAAGAGGACAGTTGGGCTGTATGAAGCAACAGCAGGACCGTTCTCAGAAGGCAGCAGGTCTTGGCCATCCTAAAAACCCTGAAAACAACAGGTTCAGGAGGCCCGGATGGACTCAAAGTGAGATTGCTATAAGATGGTGCCACGGAGCTCGCACAGCCACTCACCTGGCTGATCAATAGGTCCCTACTTGAGGGATATGTCCCCGACCTGTGGAAACAGGTGTACATGGTCCCAATCCATAAGGGACGGCCAGCAGAACCAACTAAAAACTACAGGCCAATCTCCCTGCTCTGTACCCTGGCAAAAATACAGGAGAAAATTGTATATGCCCAGCTTAAGGAGCACCTGGAAGCCCACATGCTGTTGTCCTCATTGCAACATGGCTTTAGAGCCAATCATGGGACAGACACTGCCCTAACCAAATTCTCTTCAGACGTACTCAAAGACCTAGATGCTGGATCCAACACAGGGGTGGTTTTTATAGACCTCTCCAAGGCCTTCGACCGGGTGGATCACAGACTACTCCTCCAAAAACTCCTCCATGTAGGCCTAGTTACCCACGCCCTCAGATGGATAGAAAGCTACCTCACAGGTCGGACTCAGAGAGTCAGGTGGCAGGACAAACTCTCCAAACCTCAGTCCCTAACGGAGGGAGTACCCCAAGGGTCCATACTCGGGCCGCTTATGTTCTCGTTGTTCGTCAATGAACTGTACATGCACTGTGGAAGCAGCAATATAATCGAATATGCGGATGAT
The DNA here is from genome assembly GCA_016271365.2 of Neoceratodus forsteri. NCBI lineage: Eukaryota > Metazoa > Chordata > Ceratodontiformes > Ceratodontidae > Neoceratodus > Neoceratodus forsteri. Next base: position 226,286,849 of record CM028132.1, on the reverse strand, counting down.
GCTGTTATTTACACGTCCTCTTACAACCTGGATGACCTATCCAGTTCTCTCCAAAAGAACATTCACATCATGGAGAGGTGGCTTATTAACAACAAAATGGTCCTTAACACCAATAAAACCAAAATTATGCTGTTCGGACCAAGAGCCTTAGGACAGGATAGATTGCAAATTCTCCAGCTCTCATCTCTTGAGGGCAACAAGCTAGAAGTTGTTCCCTCTACAAAATACCTCGGCCTTACCCTCGACCAGGGCCTCACGTTCAAACAACACATGGACCAAGTCACTAAAGTAATCCATTCCAAACTCAGATTACTATATCGGCTTAAGGAACTGTTAACCCTTGAAGCTAGGACTGCTATAGCAGTGAGTGTCCTACTTCCAACATTGATATTTGCGGCCCCGGTCATCCAGGGTATCTCAAAGCGGGAGTATGGTAAACTACAGGTTCTTTACAACAAAGTGACCCGCTTTGCCACTCTATCCCACTCAAGGAGCCACCACTGTGAGGCGCTAGTAAAACTTAACTGGCCATCCTTTGAAGCACGCCTCGGTTACCCCATGCTCTGCCTGGCGAAAAAGATAATTAGCCCTTCCCCTCCCCCTATCCTCGGGGGACTCCTCACAGTAAAGAGAAACCTGTGCAGGCTTAGGTCTTCAGGCCAAACGTTGCTAGAGGTTCCCAAGGCTAGGACTAAGGCAGGCCAGAAATCCTTCTCGTATGCTGCCCCTTCCTTATGGAACCACCTCCCGTTGGAGGTGCGAGAAAACCACTCAGTGCCGTGCTTCCGCACCAGACTCAAAACCCATCTCCTATCAAAAAGTGTATGCCAGTGCCACTACACCTGACACTACCTAAACTACCACTACGAACTAAAAAGTCAACCCCCAATCAAGGTAGCACTAATTTTTCTCCTCAATGAACCATCCTAATGCTCTCAAAGTATGTCACCCAAGGAATCCATAATGCTGTCTCACTTACATGCAGGACAAATGTTCGAATGCTATGAACTACAACTTACCAATATGATATATAATACCCTAATAACTACTGCTATGTGTAAACAGCTGAATACTGTATGCCCATGACTTCCTGTATTATGTAACTGCACAAAGTTCATAATCTCTGTACTGTTATTTCCGGGTCACCCCTGAAAAAGGGACCTTCGGGGCCCAGTGGGCCTACCCGGTCATCAAAATTCAAAAAATAAATAAATAAAAATAAATAATATTGGCTCAGCCATGAATGGTCTGCTCATTCTCCACCTCCCTGGTAGTAGTTCTCTGTGTGGACTGACTTCCTTTCCCATGTCATGGTTTGAACACCCTCTAAAAAGCCAAAGGTTCCTATGCTAAGACTTTTTCAGTATTACAGGAATGTTATTTCTTCTATCATATTGTACATGTAAGGGCCAGGTCACCCTCCTGCATCTAGGAATATTGGTTGGCATCTCATCCAGAAGGGCACCTGCCCTATGCCATGAGCACCATTATTGCACAAACACTAGTCAGCTTGTCATCATAGGTCCAGGGGTGATGGGGATCAGGACACCATAATAGCAATACTGTTCGGCGCCAAGACATGAGACCCCACACAAACTGGATTGATCATATCAGAGCTGGGATCAAGCATAGTGTTACTTATTTTGCTTCTGCCAGATGTTGCACAGCTCTCCAGGAATTCCCCTGGCTAATACTTTTATTCACTATGAAACATGCACACTCTACTTCACATTCTTCCACTGGTTCATGTGCCGTGCACTCACAGATGTGTCTCCGTTCCTCCCTATGGAACCATCTCAAACTTGCCTCAGCCTGTGGCTGCCCCAAACCCACATGAATTGATCCATCACAGCACTCCTGGACAAAAGACCAGACTCCAAGAGGTTGCTAAGCTGTATATAGTGTCACATCTGAAGGATTTCGATACTGTGCCCCTGGAACTGCTCTTGGCTTCCATAAGGTGTTTATGTTGTTATGTTAATACTGTATAATCTATGCCTTACCACGCTCGTACACTGTGTTGAATCTGTAACATTACTGCTCTTATCTCCCACAAGGTGTTTATTTTTGTTATGTTAATACTGTATAATCTATGCCTTACCATGTTTCATATGCTGTGTTGAATCTGTATCCTCATATGAACTGTAACATGTCTAATTTGTACAATGTTGTTGTATGTACCTAAATCTATTATTCCTGTACTCTCCTGGGTCGTACCTGAAAATAGGCAATTGTCTTGTCTAGTGTACCTACCTGGTTAACAAAAGCTAAATAAATAATAAAAATAAATTCATTTAATATTACTATAGTCCCTGGAGTTCCCATATTTGTTCTCACATCCAGTGAACATAATACTATGACTGCCACTACCACATACTATCGGATGTCACCCAGCCTGTTGTAAGGCCTGTTTGCCCACCCCACATCCATGTTTGTTCCAAGTCTAGCCCCATGGACTAAGGAGGCTGCAGTTAAATTCATATTTACATACTTGGTCTCTCTCAACCCCACATGCTGTAACCTCCCTTGTGGGATGTCTAGATCTCTGGTGCTTTCAAGACTATTTGTGCGGTGACACTTCCTCAGGTAGGGTGAACACTTCCCTGAGGAACAAGCTGTTCTGTGCACATGTTTCACTGTGCTCAGGAGGACAAAAAGTATAAACAGTGTATCAGCATTATGATATCACTACTAATTGCTTAATGCATGGTTGGTCTGGTCAAGCATGCCTCCTTTTGGCATAACACTCAGTAGCCCTAGTGGCCCCCAAAAACAGACTTCCATGTCTGGCCCAATTTTCGGGGACTTATGGACCTCGACCCTTGACCTCAGCTCATCATTACAGGAGAGCTTGAGGCACTGAAGAGGACTGTCTGCCACTGTTCACCCTGACTTCAATCTGCTCTTTCCCCTTCCCACCTCCTGAAACTTCAACACCTCCTCCTCCAACTGCAAAACAAAGCGTCCCCCACAGTCACTGCAACCACCCTCTTCACACATAGAATTATTGACAGTGAGTGCCCAGTCCCACAGATGGTATGCCCCCAAACTTTAGGGAAAAAAAAACTCCACCTTTTCCCAATCTCTCTGCATCCCATCACCCACCTCTCCCCCACTTGCACCTACCTATGATTTTCATTGTGGTTCCTCTGTCCCTTGATGCTGACTCCCCTTGGTTCACAACTCTACAGACTGCATTGAAATGAATAGGGCCCGTTCTTTTAATTTTTTTGCCTTAATTCATACCTTTTTTAATTTTTCACATTTTTTTCTGTCAAGTCCCCCCTTCCCATGCCACCTTAAATCTAGGACTGTCAATTTACATATTCCCCCAGAATGAGTGTTTGTGGTGTCCATCATCATCCAGTGCAACACCCATTCCAGGGGGACAGGAAAGCTGGCACCCATAGTGTTTGTAAGGTAGGGGGTAAAAAAACTCTTGACAAAGGGAAACAAGGTAAACATATATATTTTTTTAAACTGTATGACTTAAGTAAAAAAAAAACTTGAAAAGGCATATGAACAGACACTACTGACAGTTGGGGACCATCTCACTGGTAACCCCACCTCCTTTAACTGCACCATACTCTCGTTCCTTTCTCTGATCATATTTCTCTTCTATTTTCTTTCCTGTTATATTTTTCTCTTATCATCTTCCTAATACTTTCACCATTGCCTAATACCCTTTATTTCTACCCTTGTACTCCACCCTCCCTGCCTCTATTCTCCCCTACTTCTGCTCTCAGTACTGAAATCGTGTCTTGTATTAACTACTTGTTATTTTGTTTTACAGGTTGGACCGATCATCAACCCTTGACTATCCCTTAAATATTAGATAAGAATAGCCTTTTTTATCTCAGTATAGCTTTTATTGACATTAATTTGACAGGTAGATAGACAATACATATTTTTCATATATTAGCAATGTACAGACAAGTTAGCAAGGCCTCAAGCAGATCATACAATGCTGTCAGCTGGGAAGAATAGAATTATAATACAGTGTACTGCAGAAAAATCCCATTCAAAGGTAGAATGCAGGGGGCTCCCAGAGCCAATAATCAAGAAGCAGTTTCCTGTCATTGACTGTACTGCATGCAGTGATGTTATTATAGGTGCTCTGCCTTGGGAGAAGGCACATCAGGGGAAGGGATGGACTGCCCGCTGGCCATCTTCATTAGGACTACATGCAGTTTTAAGACATGGAGAATGTCATATGTGTACAATATAATCAGGACTCAATGATTCTATAAAGCCAAATTATCTTTGAGGGTGGCTATCATGGAATAAAATTCAAATTTTCTGCAGTATATTAAGTACATTATCCACCCCATCCATCTGGTGTTATGTAAGTCAGCTTGATTGTTTAAAGAATATGTGATTTTTTTTTCAAAACATTAAATCTGGGTTACTGTAGTCCCCTGGGCACCAGCATTTGCGGATTGTAGGGTAAGCCAGAGTCTTGCAGTCACTTTCTTGCTTGCCAAGAGGAGAACTTCTGAGAGACACTGAATATGTTCCTCAGAAGCTAGGAGGATAAAGAAGGAATTGTATACATTTGATGTAAGTGCTGATTGTGTATGGAACAGTTCCAGAAGTTCAGCTTCTAGATTTTGAAAATAGGGATGAAGGAGCAGTCAACCCCATATCACATGTATGTGGTCTGCATATGGTTTCCCAACACTGTCACCAACATGAAACATCCTTAGTAGCTAAGTGGTGAGCTGAGATGACAGGGATTCTGAAGTAGCAATTTATCTGTTTCCAACAATACTCCCTCCATTAGCAAAATAAGTCAGGTTCCCAGCTGTTTGCATGTGAACAACCACTGCTGCTCAGAAATGGTGGAGCCACATTTTTCACACTACTTTTGAGCCACTGCCATCATGGAGTCTGTCATCATTGACTGTAAAGCATATGCTAGTGTGGAAATCAAATAGGATATGTTACCTGTTCACATACATGTGAGGAGGTGCTGTATTACTTGACATAGGTTTGTCAAGCTGCCTAGCTGTTCATGGTAGGGAGAAGATACAGTGTCGGAGTTGCAAGAGATGATAGAAATGGGTACACCTTATACTAAATCTGGCTGGCAGGTCCTGAAAAGATTGGAGCTGACATCCAATATAAAGTTGGAATATGTATTGTAGGGACTGTTACTCCCATTGATTGTATAAAGGATGTCAGCAACATGGATCTTCTTAGGGAGTGCCATGCTATGTACTGGTCACTCAACCATGGATTGAGCCTGTGTGTTTGGGGGTGGTGGTGTGCTGACCATCCATGACATGGAATAGAGAAGTCATGAAATAAAGAGGGGATGAAAATTTGGGTAGCTAAGATTGTTGTTTCCAAACTGAGCCAAAGTGGGGGCTTGGATTTAAATGGAGTGCAGATGTGAGATGCAGTAGCATGTTTTAATATCTAGGAGGGCAAGGCTTCCCATGTCTGAAAGTAGAAAGAGAGTTTTAAGTTGGACTCACGGGTGCTGTCCAGACCAGAGAAAACACAAAATGTATTTATTCCAATGTCTCCAAAAGGAGAGTGGTATGTTGAATGGAACTTTCCAAAAGAGATAGACATCCCTGGTGATGGTCATCAATCTAAGTGAATCTATCTTATATGAGAGGTTAAGTGGGAGTGTACCCCAGTGGAAGAGATCCTGAGTTTGTTGGTCTGTAAATGGGAGATAGTTATTTTTAAAGTAGTCTGAGAAGTCTCCAGCCAATCTGATCCCTAGGACTTCATAGTCTTTAATTCTCAGTGAAAGAGGAAAAGGGCCTTCGTTGCATAGGGAAAGGTGATAGAGGATTATTAATTGCTCTGTTTTAGAGGTATTGAGTTTAAAGCCAGATATTGTACCAAAGTCTTGTAGTATTTTAAAGTCTACCAGGAGAGATTTCTCAGGATCTTGAAGATACAACAGGGCATCATCTGCATAGGGAGCTTTGCAATATTCTTGCCCTTGTACCTGGGTACGCTGAAAGGTGCAACAATCCCTGATAGCCTGGTCCAGCCTTTACAAAAATGGAAATATATTGCAATATATTGAAACATATGTGCTAATGTATGTCAATACACTAACAAATACATTGTCCCAATGTAATATATTATATCATATATTATGAAATACATTTTTAAATATACTGACATAACATATTTCTAACTCACAGTATGTTAAAATATATGTCACTACTGTATATTAAGAAATATATTGACTCAATGAAGTATAATACACAGTGTATTTCAGCATATACTGAAAATACAATTTCTAATTAAAGAAATTGTGAATGATCTAATATATGTTAAATACATTGAAAGAATATATTTTATAAAAAAATGAAATATATTTCAGTGCACTTGAAATTATGTTAAGTATGTCAATACATTGAATTGATGAAATACATTAAACAATATATTTCAGAAATATATAATTAAAATGTATTTCTGCCCCATGCATTGTTGTAGATTATCTCAATCTATTTAGTAAAAGATTACCAGAAATGTATTTTTGGTATATTTCAAAATATATATACTGTTTTCCTTGCATGTGTTAAATATATTTTTCATATATGTTACATACATTTTATACAGTACATATATTTTTATACACGTTACATCTATTTTATTTATTTAGTTTTTGTTGATCGGGTAAGTGCACTAAACAACAACATTGTCTATTTTCAGGCATGACCAGGAATAGTTACAGACAAAACCAGCGTATTATAACAGGGGAGCTCCAGACAGCATACAGCAGAGAAAACAGTGGGGTACATGATAAACACATGATATACGATGAATATACACAGAGGGGAGGGATATTCAGAAGGGTTGCACATGGCGCAACACAGTTGTGTCATGCGCAACCCACTGATGCACCCCGGCATGATATTCAAAAGAGGAATGTGCGTGGCACAAATCCCGATGCGCTGGAGTGCATCAGTAATGTATGTGGCGCAAGTTGGGGGGGACGTGCCCATGCATGCTCTGCACATCCCGATATTCAGCCAGGGATGTGCTGAGCTCATGCCGGCACAACCCCTTCTTGCACTGCACACAGGTGAGCCAAAAATAAAAGGAGCAACAGCTGGCCACCAACAGGTGAGCTGCCGTATTGTAGGGTGGAACACGGCAGCTGCCGACTGTGAGTGGCCACCTGAGCTCTGGCAGCACCTTATAGTAGCGCCCCCATGCCCAATCGCGGGCATCAGTATTGTAATAAAGGTCCCATATCCCTGGTGGTCCAGTGGACTGCTTGCAGCCCGATCGTGGGCAGAGGTATGGAATTAAATTCTCCTCCATCCCTGGTGGTCCAGTGGACAGCTTGCAGCCTAATCACAGGCAGGAGTACATTTAAAAATTCCCTCCTATATCCCTGGTGGTCCAGTGAACCGCGTCCAGCCCGATCGCGGGCAGAAGTATAACCAAAACCCTTTCAATATCCCTGGTGGTCCAGTGGACCGCTTGCAGCCCAATCACAGGCAGAAGTACATTTAAAAAACCCTCCTCAATCCCTGGTGGTCCAGTGGACTGCATCCATCCTGATCTTGGGCAGAAGTATAATCAAAACCCCTCCAATATCCATGGTGGTCCAGTGGACCACGTCCAGCATGATCGTGGGTGTCAGTAATACAATATCAGAAACCAATCTATCCCTGGTGGTCCAGTGGTACACCCTTCCCAACCACTCACTGAGCCCCACCACCCCACTCCCCCCGGTCAGTGGCGGGTGGCAGCTCCCCAACCGCATGCTGCCCCGCCACCCGCTAACTGACTCTGTACAGTAGGACTGTCGCCCAGTGGTCCACAGCATGGGCCAATGGGCGTGCAGCCTAACCACATACACAGTCAGAATTGTAGATGGATCCACTACAATTCTGGACTATGTAATATGTATGGCTGTACACCCATTGTCCCAGCCATGGACCAATGGGCATACAGCCCTACTGTAGAGTCAGTCAGTGGGCGGCGGGGCAGATTGTGGGTGAAGAGCTGCTTCCTGCCACTGACCCAGGGGAGCAGGGTGGTGGGGCTTAGTGGGCAGGTGGGGAAGGGGTACCACTCGACCACCAGGGATGGATTGGTTTCTGATATTGTATTACTGATGCCTGCAATTGGGCTGGACATGGTCCACTGGACCACCAGGGATATTGGAGGGGTTTTGATTATACTTCTGCCTGAGATCAGGATGGATGCAGTCCACTGGACCACCAGGGATTTAGGAGGGTTTTTTAAATGTACTTCTGCCCGCGATTGGGCTGCGAACGGTCCACTGGACCACCAGGGATTTAGGAGGGTTTTATAATTGTACTTCTGCCCATGATCGGGCTGCAAGCAGTCCACTAGACCAGCAGGGATATAGAAGGGGAATTTTAAATGTACTCCTACCCATGATCGGGCTGCAAGCGGTCCACTGGACCACCGGGGATGGAGGAGAATTTAATTCCATACCTCTGCCCGTGATCAGGCTGCGAGCGGTCCACTGGACCACCAGGGATATAGGAGGATTATGTCTTCATACCACTGACTGCTTTCAGGCAGTGGGGCACTCTGATACTTGTGTAGGGGGCAGAGGTCCCTGACAGCTGCAGTCTGGCAGGGTGCCAGGCATAAGTCACTGAGGATGGGTGCACCTGCATGCAAATGGGGCCATAATGACATGCAAATGGCCCCATTCACACCTTGCATGCATTATGGCCCCATTTGCATGCACACTTTTGAATATCATGAGTGATGCGCCTAGCACAAGGGCACTTGTGCTAGGGTATCTCCATGCCACTCTCTGGCCACTTGTGCTGGTGCAGTGCCACTGCACCATGTACATTGCAGGTGGCTACAGCGTGATATTCAATGGTGTGAAGCCATGGCACAGCACCAATGAATATCACCCTGTGATTGCCCTAGCACATCCCAGTTGCACTGTGCCCAGGCTTGCACCACAGCCTGGTGCAGTCTGAATATCCCACCCCCCAGAGTACAAGGAGTTCAACAGGCAATCATCACTGTAAGGAAAAAAAATAACACATGTAGGTACAAAGGGCACCATGAAATAGAGGGTGGGAAGAATTACGCAGAGGACCAATAGGGGAGTCAAGGGTTTGTGGCCAGCAGCTTGGTTCTAAGAGCAGTGAGCTGGGATAGGGGAGTCTCAGAAGTGATAATGGGGCCCTGGGGAGAGACAAGAACCAGGTCAGTATTCCATATAGTCTAGGGGCAAGAGCATGTGTCCCTGATTTGTAAGAGACTTTTGAGGCCACTTTTGAAGATATGGTGGGACTGCGTGTGTTTCAGCTCATTAGGGAGTGAGTTCCAGAGTTTTGGTCCAGACACCACAAAGACATACTCGCCTATCCTAGTGTTACATTTGAGGATAACCAGTAGAGAGTTGTCCATCGACCACAGGGAGTAGGTTGGTAAGGAAGGTATGAACCAGCAAGTGATAGACTCACAAAGGCATTCTCTGATTATTTTATCTAAGGCACAACCAGTGGCATATGTCTAGTACAAGGGAGGGGAGAGCCAGCCAACGTCAGCATAAAGCACACAGCAGTGGGTGCACCTTGGCGTAGATAGAGCAAAATGACAGATGCTGTTATACCAGGTTTCACATTTGCTTATAACAGCATTTGCATCCATGTATGATGAGAGGCCATATGTAAGGCCTGGCCTTAGTACACCCTGAGCGATGGAGAGTCTTACAGCAGAGGTAAGGTTATGGAGAGTCTTATATGTGATGCCAAGCTTAATACTAACATACTAAAATGCCAGCAGAATAGGCCTAACAGTCTCTCGAGTCTGCTCAATTTTCAGCACCTGCACTGAGGGCCGATTTGGTGTCCCCCCCTCCCCCTTGGGTTATATTGTCCCCAGTCCCAGATATTCCACCTGTATTGGGCCAGGTCAGATTTACCCTCCCCTTGTACCTGTCCCATTCCCTCTTAAACCCATCCACAGTCTCTGCCTCTACCATCTCCATGGGAAGTGCATTCCATGGCTCCACCACCCTTTCAGTGAAATAACATCTCCTCCTCTCTCCTCTGAGCAAGCCACCTTCCAGCTTACACCAGTGACCTCTTGTTGCCCCACCCTCCTTCCTTTGGACCACCCTGACTGGGCCTCCTGTATTGATCCCTTTCATGTACTTAAAGACCTTTATCATGTCCCCCGTCCCTGCTCTCCTCCAAGGTGTACATGTTAAGCTCCTTGAGCATCTTCTGAAAGGTCCTCTCCCCCAGGCCCCACATCATTTTGATTGCCCTACTTTGGACCCTCTCTAGGAGTGTAATGTCCCTCTTTAAATGTGATCTCCAAAACTGTGCACGATACTCGAGGTGTAGCCAAACCAAGCAGTTGTACAGTAGAAATATTACTTCCACCTTTCTGGAGGTAATCCCCCGGTGATGCATCCCAACATCCTATTTGCCCTTGCTGCTGCCCTCCTACAGGTCTCTGAGTTGTTCATTTTGACATCTACCACTACCCCCCCAGTCCCTCTCATCCTCTGTGACTTGAATCATGTCTCCTCCCAAGTTATACCCCTGGCCTGGATTTCTGACTCCCAGGTGCAGAACTTTGCACTTCCCCACATTGAATTTAGTTTCTATTTTCCCAACCACCTTTCCAGAGCCTCCAGGTTCTCCTGCAAGACCATCCTCCCCTCCTCCCCATCCACCACTGCACCCAGCTTTGAGTCATCTGCAAAGAGTGTCATCTCACTCCTGATCCCCCTCCTGATGTCTGAGATATAGGCGTTGAACAGGAGTGGCCCCCGCACTGACCCCTTGGGAACCCCCACTAGTAACCCACCTTGGGGATAGCTAACCCTCCAACCACCACCCTCTGAGTATGCTCCAAGAGCCAATTTCCTATCCATCTTAACAGCTGTCTCCCTACCCCCATTTCCTTCGGCTTAGCCAGCAGGCCACTGTGGGGTATCGAATCAAACGCCTTACTAAAGTCCAGAAAGAGGACGTCCACTGACAGATTTGCATACAGTTGAAATATGAATACTGAAGTCAAGATATGGATTGAGAGTGATGCCCAGATACTTGAAAGAGTCCACCATGTCAAGAGAGGAGCCTCCAGTCTCCCTTATAGTAAATGTAGAAGGGTAGGCTCTGAGTCTGGGTGCTTAGTCAAAGAGCATGGTGACTGTTTTTTTTTTTTTTTGCATTTAAAAGGAGCTTGTTTCATGATATCCATGACTGGACAGTGGCGAAATCCTGGTTGAGTTTGTTGTTTATGTCAGTGATGTCAGCAGCACTGGTGTAGATGACCATGTCATTTGCATACAGAAGGGCTTTGCAGGAGCTAAGAGATTTGGGCAGGTTGTTGACAAATAAAGAGCATAGTAGTGGCCCAAGGATGGACCCCTGGGAAACTCCAACCTAGATGGAGGCAAGACTTCATTTGGCACCACTTATTTTGACAAACTGCCATCTACCAGACAGGTAGCTTTTGACCCAAGACAACACGGGAGACAAGAAGCCCAAAGCAAGCAGTTTCTCTACCAGCAGGGTGTGATATACCGGGCCAAATGCCTTGACTAAGTCTATGAATATCACTTCTGTGAGCATCCCCTTGTCCATAGCTGTTCTGAAGTCATTTGTCAGCTTTAAGAGAGCTGTAGTGGTACTGTGGCCACTCCTGAAACAATGTTGGCATGGAGTAATCTGTTGGGTTTGTGGCAGGAAACCTGTGACCTGAGAGGTGAAAATTTTCCTCAAGAAGTTTGTTGAGGGTAGAGAGAATTATGATGGGCCGATAATTATCCATACATTTGGTGCCACCTTTTTTGTGTACAGGAATGACTCAAGCTGTCTTCCAGAGTGGAGTCACAAAACCTGAGACAAGGGACAGATGGAACAGTCTTGTGATGGGGGCTACTGTGAGAGGGGCAGCCAGCTTAAGAAACCTCAGTAGGAGCCCATCTGAGTCAGCAGAACCGCAGTCGGGGATGGTCTGAGAAGTAAAAAAAACTTCCCTCTTGGTGACCGACTTGAGGTTGAGGTGTGGAGAGCTTATGGACTTGGGGTCCATGGGAGAGGTTGAATCATAATCAAACTGGCAGGAGAAATGGGATGGATCTGAGAAGTGAGCATTAGGGCATTAACAATGGTAAGAAAGTTATTGCTGTTGGTGCCATCCAGGGTCATGTAGGTTATAGATGAATTAGTACCTTGTCCCATGCCAGGTTTCACATGGTTCCAAGAACTTCAGGGGTCACTAATAGATGAATGAAGGATTTTTTGGTAATAGGCACTCTTAGCATTGTGGAAAGCTTTCTTGCATTCCTTCCTGAGCTGTCTGTATGCTGTCCAGTCCAAGTGATCCTGGGTGCATTTAGCATTGGACCATGCTTTATCCCTCCTTTTCATTAGTGTAAGTAGTTGACTGTTTAGCCATCTGGTCATGGAGCCTCTGATATGCCATTTCTTGAGGGGAACAAGTGCATCTTGGAGGTTAAGAAGGGTGGTATGTAGGCAGTTGAATGCTTCATCTATGTCAGTGTTATGATAGAGTGAGGACCAGTCAATGGGTTGGGCAGCCCAAGCCAGGGATCCATAGTCTAGGCTAGAGAAGTCTCAGAACTGAGTTTCGTTGGGAGGAGGTTTATGAGAGTGAGCACTCCATATATAAAAGACAGGCATGTGGTGGCTGATAGCATCAGGCAGCATTTGTTATCCTTTCCTTGCAATTTGTGAGGATCCATTCTATAAGAGATTGATGGTTATTATGGGGAGCAATTCTGATTGGACTTCATATCATTTGAGAGAGACAGCGCTTGCCTAGGATTTCCTCCAGTGAACCAGTACGGTGACCAAGCCAATCAGGGTTAAAATCCTGGATGAGGAGTAATTCCGACTTCCCCTTCAGCAATGCAAGGTATTGAATGACCTCAGTCATCTTTTCAATCTGTTTTTTGGAGGGTTGTAGCCACAGATGATGCTCAATTTCTTGGTGTTTCCTAGAAGGAGCACAGCATGCAGTAACTCACAGCCTTTTGGGGGTTGGTCTGGAGAGAGGTTGATTGAGATATGCACTTTAAAGTCTAGCACAATGCCACTCCCACTTTTTTTTATATGTTACATATTTTTTGTAAATGCTCAATCTTGTCCCATGTGTATATTTGCATCACTAATTTGCATATTTCAAAAACATAGTTTATCATCCAAAATCATGATAGTTTCTAGTTTTACAATAATTTTTAATTTACAACATTAGCTGACAGACCAAAAGGAAAGGTACAAGTTATAAAGCAAGTGCATGTAGGATCTCACTCTGACCTAAAAGTGAAACAAAAAAGGGTGGTAAAATACTGACATGAACCCTTAATAAACATGAGCTTGTGAGTTAAGTCTAAAGTGTAAATATAAAGGAGTAAAATGTCTGAGTTAAAACTGCACTGTAAAATAATGATTTCAATGTAAATGTCTCCATGGATTAAAATTGAATAAGGAGAAATCAGTTATCTTGGAATTAAATACACTCAGCCAAGAGACAATGAATATAACAAAAGATTTATAAAAAAATCCCACATGAAATAGAATATTTAGGTATCTAACTACATAGAAACATAGAATTTGACAGCAGATAAGGACTGCTTGACCCACCCAGTCTGCCCATTTCCCTACCTAATGGATAAGCTGCAGATCCTAGTTAACCAGCAGCCTATTCTTTCTACCCCCACCCCCTAGAATTGCCCTATGACTGTCCCATACATGCTTGAATTCAGCCACTGTTTTTGACTCCACAACCTCCTCCAGAAGGCCATTCCATGCATCCACAACCCTCTCTGTAAAAAAATACTTCCTTACATTATCTCTGAGCCGCCCCCCAATCTTCAAATTGTGCCCCCTTGTTCTTGCACACCTCTTTTTTTGAAAGATGCTACCCTCTTGGACTTTGTTGATTCCCTTGAGGTACTTGATAGTTTCTATCATGTCCCCCCTCTCCCTCCTTTCCTTGAGGCTATACATGTTAAGCACCTTTAGTCTCTCTTCATATGTCTTCCGGTGCAGACCCTGCACCATTTTAGTTGCCCTCCTCTGGACAGCTTCCATCCTGTCTATGTCTTTGCAGAGATTGGGTCTCCAGAACTGCATGCAGTACTCCAGATGGGTTCTCACCAGCTGTCTGTACAAAGGAATAATAACTTCCTGTTTTCTACTGGTGCTGCCTCTCCCTATGCATCCCAGTATCCCCCCAGCCCTCCTTACTGCCCTCTCACATTGCTTCCCCACCTTTAAGTCATCTGATATGACTACCCCTAACTCCCTTTCCATTTTTGTTGTTGTTAGTATCTCACCCCTAATTGTGTACTCTTCCCCTGGGTTTTTATTTTCTAGGTGAATTACCTTGCACTTCTTAGTATTGAATCTAAGCTGCCATACATTTGACCATTCCTCTAACCTTGCCAAGTCCCTTCTTATCCTTTCCACCCCACCTTGTGTATCAACTCTGTTGCAGATCTTTGTGTCATCTGCAAAGAGACATACTTTTCCTTCCAGTCCCTCTGCAATGTCGATTATAAAGACATTGAAGAGAACCAGTTCTAATACTGAACCCTGTAGTACCCCATTAGTAACCCCTTTTCTTTAGAGTGGACACCATTTACTATTACCCTCTGTGTCCTATTCTCCAGCCAATTCTTTACCCAGGTTATCATCTTGGGACCCACTCCCAGGCTGGCTAACCTGTATATTAATCTTTTGTGTGGGACTGTGTCAAATGCCTTGCTAAAGTCTAGGTAGGCCATGTCCACAGCCCCTCCCTGATCTACTACTTTGGTCACCCAGTCAAAGAAATCTATTAGATTCATCTGGCATGACCTTCCTGCTGAGAATCCATGCTGCCTTGGGTCCTGTGCCCTCTGGCCTCTAGGTACTCAACAATTCTTTCCTTCAGAAGTGATTCCATCATTTTCCCTATCACTGAGGTTAAACTAACAGGTTTGTAGTTTCCTGCTTCTGCCCTGCTCCCACTTTTGTGAAGGGGAATCACATCTGCCCTCCTCCAGTCTTCAGGTGCCACCCCATCCTCCCATGATTTGTTAAAGAGGGTAGTCAGTGGTGTATGTGCATGTAGGATCTCACTCTGACCTAAAAGTGAAATGTAATAAGAGCTAAAAATAAAATACAAAATATGATGGACAGGTGGCAGAATCTGGCCTTCTTATTCTGGGTCAGGATATAAGTAATTAAATTGATGATTTTTCCTCATATACTATATCCATATCAAGCTAACTTAGGGGTGATATTTGAGACCATGAGAGATGCATTTAGGGTGCTCTTCAAAAAATTTATATGGCGAAGCGGTTCACTCAGGATTGCCTGGCATATCTTCATAGCACCAAGAGAGAAAGGGGGACTGGGATGCCTGGATGCCACAAAATATTATCAGGCAGTAAAATTATGACAGATGTGGAAACAGCTTGATTGGGAAAAAAACAACAAGGCAGAATAATTACATTTTTGGAATCTTTATTATAAAAATGATGAATTTTCTTTTCCTATCTATGGAATTCTCTTTGATCCTACCAATTATAATGAAACTAATAATCAGGTACTTATGGATACAACTACTATGACTAAAATCTTAATTAAAAATAACTCAATTACAATACCATGGTCCTATATTCCAATCGGGTTAGACCCAACAAATAAGAAACTAAAGACTTCCAATAAAACTACATTGCAAAAACTACAAAACATAAAGATTAAATTCTGGCAAGATTTGATTGGGACTACAGGTCTAATTCAGTTTGAACAATTACAAGATGAATTTGCCCAATAAAATAAATTATGGATTGAGTATATACAACCAAAACAGATTTACAAAAGCATTAGGAAGCAAACATTATTAAAGGATTTAACAGAATGGAAAAAAAAAAACAGTGCTGCTCTAATAATAATATGATACAAGTATTTAGCAAAAAACAGTTAACAAAATGTACAATGTACTGATATCACAAACAATGGATAAGTGGGAAACAGCAAAATATAGAATGAGAATTAAATGGCAACAAGAACTAGTGGAGACAATAAGTACAAAGATATTAGATAAAATATGGTTTGAAGCTAATAACAATTTCTGTTATGCAAAAAATAAAACAATAATGTATACATTTTTAACCAGAGCATACTACACTACAAATAGACTATTTGAAATGAGCATCAGAAATTCCCAAGACTGTTGGCATCTGTGTGTCACAAAAGGAAATATGCTCCATCAGATATGAGAATGCCCTTCTATATTGGAATGGTGGGAACAGAAAAATTCCAACTTGGGAACAATTCTGAATATAACAATACCAGAAAAAAAATAGTATTTTAATATCAAATGCTTTCTTGAGTTAGATTTTGCTAAAGAACAAAAACATCTTGTAATAATAGCATCCATGACAAACAAAATGTATGATTATGGAAAACTGGAATAACCCTAAGATTCCAGCTTTTGATCACATAATGTGGTATATTAATTTGAAAAGCACCCTAAGTATGGAAAACGATTTATGAATTTCCTAGAATCTTTTGATCAGACAACTACTGAATGAAAGACCATTAGAATACTGCTTCTTCCACCATTGAAAATATAACAATACCTCTGTATATAAAATGTAAGAACTTATAGTAAAATGTATGTTATATGGCTGGGACAATCTGGGGTGGGGGGGAATTATGGGAACTTGTAATCTTTCTGATAAAAATGTTTCCCTTGTACTCTTACCATATAAAACCTATTGTCAGGTACATGAATGTATAAAGGAAAAATGTCCATATGATGCTTTGTCTTCAAAATATAGTAAAAATATTATGGAAAGAAAAAGTAAACTTCTTCATGGGTACTAACAAGATGAACTCCCATTGTACAGATAAAGGTAGCTTAAATCATAAATAATTCCTGTGTTTTTTTGGTCTGGTTAAGTAAATAGTTATATTAGGATCCATTACACATGTATATTACATATATTTGTAAATATACTGTAGGAAACAACATTTGAAAAGCAAAAAAAAAAAAAAACATTTATACTTGTATTGGCAATATACCAATATCATATATTTACCGTCCTTATTTCAATATATTTTGATTTTAATCAGTATATTTAGCAATATACATAGTATACTAAAATAGCAATAATGTGTATATTTCCAGTACATTGCAATATATTTAAACATTTTAAAACTTATAAACATATATTGATTTTCCAATACAGCAAAAAGAAGAAGAGGGAGCATGGTGGCCATTTACCTTAATTCACGCTTGAGGGTTTTAATAAAAGTTTTGGAGGAGAGTAATAAATTCATCTGGAAAGCCAACCTTCAATAGGACTCAGTATAAAAAAGACCAGGAGACCCTGTCAAAGACCTTCTTGGCTTCAAGGCACAGGACCACGGTTGGGAGAAGGTGATGTGGAGTTGGTGTAGGATGTAAAGTGCTCTTCGAGTATTATCAATGACAGTACAAACTCTAATAATGCCTGTTTGCTCCAGACTTATCACAGATGGAAGAAGTGTGTCAAGATAGTGTGCCAAAACTGATATGAATATTTTATAACCATTTTTGAGAATCACTGTAGGTCTGTAGGAACTACAATGGGATGAGTTCTTATCTGGCTTGGGGATGACAGAGAGGGATGCCTAGGCCCAAGAGGGGCACTTCTCACTGTAGGAGCTCATTATAAACCAGGAGA
The DNA here is from genome assembly GCA_016271365.2 of Neoceratodus forsteri. NCBI lineage: Eukaryota > Metazoa > Chordata > Ceratodontiformes > Ceratodontidae > Neoceratodus > Neoceratodus forsteri. The sequence goes on along the minus strand of CM028132.1, from coordinate 226,269,160 downwards.
AGAGCAGGAAGTGATAGATCTATTGTGGTCTTATAAAATGAAGCTCCATACCCATCAGTGCCCCCTGCTTTCAGGTTTTCTGCTTGTTTAATAATTTCTTCAGTGTCTTCAGCAAGGATCAGAGCCCTCAGAGCCTCCTTTTGTTCAGTAGATAATGTTGCAAGGGATAGGTGATCAAGGAAGGATTGTATGGCCTGAGGGGTGGCTTATCTCTACTGAAGAGTAAAACTAGTGCTTCACCTGACTATATTTCTGGCCATCTTTTATAGCTCCTTGCTGATAGTCTGTCATATCCATTAAAGCTTTGATTTGAGCAATGCATCAATTTGTCTTATGTCCTGCAACTTTGAAAAACTGCCTTTGTCATCCCAATTCATAAAAAAGGACCATTTAATAATTGGGAGAATTACAGACCCATTAGCCTTTCATCCCCACTGTGTAAGCTATTGGAAGGGTTCATTAAGGAGATGATTTCAGAAGCTCTAGATAACCTAGACAGTGACCAACATGGGTTTAAGAAAGGTTGTAGCTGCCTGACTAAATTGCTCTGCTTCAATGAAGATGTCAGCTATCAAACTGACAATAGATTCCCTTATGACATTGTGTTTATTGATTTCAGTAAAGCCTTTGATTCCATGCCTCATTGGGCTGTAATACAAAAGTTAAGCACTTTACAGATTAATTGCAATATTATTAAATGGATATCAAATTGGCTGACTGGCTGGACACAAAGAGCATTAATTAATGGGCATCTCTCTAAAATTGGTTATGTCTGTAGTGGGGTTCCACAAGGTTCTGTGCTGGGCCTTTGTCTGTTTCAGGCCTTTATTGGAGAACTCATGTAGAACTGCTATTCCACCACTATAAAATATGTTGATGATATTAAAATTGGTGGACCATGTTCCAATTCTGATGATATAGCAACTATTCAGAAAGACCTGGACTACATTACACAATGGATTAAGATGTGGGATATGAAACAGAATAATAACAAATGCAAAGTTATGCATTTGGGTTCTCATAACCAATTTCACACATACCACTTAGATGATAGAACACTTATCAGCACATCCTCAGAGAAAGATTTTGGTGTCCATATAATGGATGATTTTTCATCTGGTTTGCAGATTAATAAAACAATCCAAAAAGCAAACAGAGCTGTGTGATCCATACGTAGGAATATTAAATCACAAGAGGAAAAAGTGTTAATGCCGCTATAGTATATAGAGCCTGCCTCCATCCACATCTGGATTATGCATTTCAATTGTGGTGTCCTTTTAGGAAACATGATATTTCCCAAATTGAGAAAGTCCAGAGAAAATTCACAAAATATGTTAAAGGATACTCTGACATTCCATATGAATCCAGACTAAAATCTCTACATTTAATGATATTATCAACCAGATGTCTGAGGGGGGATCTTCTTCTATGTTTGACATAATACAAGATCCTTTTCTAATGACAGCAATGGGTTTAGATTTCAAAAATAATGTTTTTAACACATCCTTTACAACTGCATGGCAGAAGGGTTAATTTAATGCCTTGAAAATATTTTTGCACTGTCAGAACTATTAATCCCTGGGATGCGCTACCATTGGAAATAATTATTAGTAAAACCAAAGCCACATTCATGTATAGATTGGATAGATTCATTCTTTCCAAGGATCAATTTAATTATTATTAATTATAGGAGCATTCATGGGCCTCATAGCCTCCTAGCTCCTAATGCTTCCTAGTATGATTCCTAGTATGATTCCTTTTTGAGAGTGTATAGTTGGCAATAAAATGCTGTAAAGGCCTCAACTACATCATGCAGCCATTCACATCTGACTCCTGAGTGGGGGTATAGGACAGTTGCTCTAGTAGGTAGGCATTTTTGCTGACACAACTGGTATGCCAGTAATTGGGATGCCCTCACCACCATCTTCTGGTATCCATCTTTGCCAGAGCTACATAAAGGAGAGTGCAGTCTTGTGTGGGCAGTGCACATCCCTGTCTTTGCATAGTAACTATGATAGAGTTGGCTGTGAAAAGGTTCTGATTCTGACTTATTTTAAAAAAGTTTCTGATTTACTCTAATTTTAAAACTGTTTCAGCCTATTTGAGTTTGAGAAAGGCATTAGAATTTTTTTTAGATCCCTCTGTCAAATAAAATAATAAAATTCAGTTTTTTGAGAACACCTTTGTGCCTATATTTTTGTGTCATTTCCCTCCCTGAGACTGGCGTACTTTTTTGGGGGAGACAGGCAGCATGAACTGGAGATGTGATGAGGCCCAGACCATCATTCCCACCCTTTTGAGATGTTATTTTCAGCAACACTACTGGTACTGGGCACATATTCCATATGTTCAGTATCCATTTTTTGTTTAATTTTCTTGTGCACCCTCAGAATTTCTCTGGCTTCTTGCCAGTATAGCCTAGCCAATGGGACACAGAGCAGGGAAAGCTGTAGAGAGTCACAATAAAAAATCCTCCAATCCTCTCTTATTTTCTGTTCTTATTTTAACACAAAATGTGAAACATAACATGACCCTCCCAAAATCAATGAGGCACTGTGGCATAGTAGATCATGCACAGAGCTGTGGAGCACAGAATGTGAGATGGAACTACTCTTACAAGTGCAGAACAGTGAATAGTTATTGGGTGGGGGGACAGACTGCAAGGGCAAATAAGATAGCCTAGTGGTGGGGCAAGGGAAGGAAGAAGGAGAAGAAATCTCATGAAGAAGAGACTTTAAGGAGAAAGAAGAAGAGGCAGAGTGAACTGACAGGGGAAGGGAGAACCAGAGTTAAGGAAAGTGGTACAGTATGAGAAAGCAGATTCTTCATGACTAGATTTGCATCTCATCTCATTTCTTTCCCACCTGTGATATGGCAATTTCCCATGAACACTAAGAAGATCTTCAATATGTGTCACTAAGGAAAAAACAAGTAAAGTATCTTTAAATACATAAGACAAAATATAAAGGGGAGGTAAATAAGATTAATTAGTCCTTCTAAACTGCCCTTATTAATAAATATTAGTGGCATAAAATAAAATAAAATTCATTGGGACTTGAGAGTTTTATATAAGACCCCCACTTCACAGTTCTGAAGTTTTTTATATAATAGCCCAGAATCAAATTGTCAAGTCCATAGAGTTAATTATATAATAATAACTAAGCAATAAGACATGACAGGGAGTGCATTTATTGGGGATCAATCAACACCTCAGGAGCATTGTGAGGCACGAGGCCACACCTAGGGTGTTGATTAATCCCCAATAAATGCACACTCTGGAGTGGGTTACTGTGCTTGTAACATTGGCACAACATGGACTCACAGGCACAAAGGAGCTTGTCAGAACATGGAGAACACATGGGAACTTTATTTTGTGTCCTTCCACCAGAACATAACATTGCAGTACCACATGTTATTCTGTGTCCTGCCACTACAAGATATAGTTCCAACCACAAGATATACTTGTATTAGCAGAAGTTTGCTATAACATGTTTGGCATGCTGCTTGATTTCTGCTCAAGTCCTTTTTTCTACTTACTACGCTGGTAAAACACTGAGAGAGACATAGACTGTTATGGTCATTTAAGGTCAGTGTGCACTGAGATTGTACTCTCAAGAAAGTGAGACAGAGAGAGAAACACTACAGTATAGAAACTGTGCAGTACAACTCCTGATCTCTATGTCAATGTCTCTCTCTCTCTCTCTCTCTCTCTCTCTGTCTCTTGAAAGACTCACTCTTAAACACTGTGTTCCCTTGGCTGAGAGAACCCAACACTGACCTGTATAATCCACAGTTGTGGAGGACACTGTGATGCTGTCTGTCAGCTGACTCTCCTGTTCTCTTCCCCAGACAGCTGCAGTAACAGAATGGAGAGAAGCTGGCAATGTTACAGATGTACGAGGTGTTGGTGGGGTGATGGGAATGGAGCTGCTGCTATGTGTTCACAGACTGTGTGCTGTCTTCCTGATGCACGTCTCTATCCTTCTCTCTGCCACACAGAGTTAAGCAAGAGAGTGAGAGCTGTGTGGTGAGGTGTTCCGTCTCTGCCAGTCCCACAGCAAAGACACTGAGTGTGGGTTGCACACCTCTGGTAAGTGGGAACAGAACGGAGAGACCCACTCCCCCTGCTACTTTCCATTTCTGCAGATCACCTTCACAGCTGCCAACACACAGCAACAGACCAGTGGTATGATTACAGTGAGACCTACCCGGTGCATTCTCTGTGGGGAAATTATGGAGGATGCCTGCAGTGGGGAACAGCGGGGGGGGGGACACTGTTCATGGACAGTGGATGTCTGAAGCAATCGGACAACATGACAGCTCAGCTACGGGTATCGGAGACTGCAGGGCAGGTTGGTGGGGACAGCAACAGCAGTGAGGGGTATTGGATTTGGATACCGAAAGTAGGACAGACAACAGGAGGATGTGACTCGTTGGGTGTGAGAGTGGTGGTCCACAGAGCAGGTGGGTAGGGTAGAGCAATAGCATTGCAAGTTATGGCATTTCACCACTGAGAGCAGGGAATGACAGATCACTATTAGTACCCAGGTCTGCTGGGCCAGTGGGTTGGTAGAGCCATCACGTTTATGGCTACTGTATGACTCAAATGGATTTCTTGCACACTGCCTGCTTCTGTACTGGTGTCTGTATTTGTTCAACACACAGATATAGTGCTGTGGAGTCTGTAACATGCACTCAGTTTGTCTCACTTGGCTGCACAAATAATGACTGCTTTGAAGAATCATTCCCAGGGTAGGATAAGAAGTTCCGTATGCTGCTTGATCTCTGTCTCTGGGGCCAGTTCATCACACACTGTGCGAATAACAGAGATTAATCAATGGTCACCTGGTGCATGTCTGACAATCAGCTTACAGACTCCTAGCTGCCCATGTTATAATGTAATTTAACTTCTTAACTGTACTCTGTTTTCCTTATACTCCTTAAATGTTTCTCCTCATAAGTGAGAAAAGGGACAAGAAGAAAGGGATTGTTAGGCTTAAGAAAGGGGGTGGAGTGGGTGGAGGATAATGGGGGAAAAGCAGAGATACTAAATGAATACTTCAGTTCCATCTTTACCAGAAAGAAGGATGGACAAGTGCCTTCAGGAGGGAAAAGAGGAGCAGGGGTAAAGGGAACACAGATGTAGTGATAAAGTAGGATAGAGTGAGGGAGGGGCTGCAGGCATTGAAGGTGGACAAATCACCAGGCCCGGACAGAGTACATCCAAGAGTACTAAAGGAACTGGCTGAGCAGCTGGCAGGACCACTGGCAGACCTATTTAATAATTCACTAGAGTCAGGCATGGTACAGCAGGACTGGAGAACAGCACATGTAGTGCCGCTCCACAAAAGCGATTCCAAAGATGACCCAGGGAATTAAAGACCTGTCAGTTTGACCTCCAATGTGGGCAAGCTCATGGACAATATACTAAAGGAAAGGTTGGTGGAATATCTAGAGTAGCATGGTCTCCAGGATGCGAGGCAGTATGGGTTCATGGTGGGGGAGATCAATTAAAATGAATCTGATTGACTTCTTTGACTGTGTCACTAAGACAGTATACAGAGGCCAAGTGGTAAACTTCCTCTATCTTGATTTCAGCAAGGCCTTTGACTCTGTGACCAACAAAAGGTTGATCAGGAAGTTGGTGGATCTTGGAGTTGAGGAAAAGATGGCCAGATGGGTGGAAAACTGGCTGAGGTACAGAACCAAGAGGCTGGTTGCGGGGGGGGAGAGTTATTTGGCACCAGAGAGGTAACCAGTTGGGTCCCGCAGGGCTTGGTGCTAGGGCCGGTGTTGTTCAATGTCTTCATCAATGACAATAGGGATGGCATTAAGGGCAAAATGTGCCTATTTGTGGATGACATTAAGCTCGGCAGGGGAGTGGACACAGCTGAAGGGATACAGGACCTAAAGGAAGATGTGGAAAAGCTGGGGACGTGGCCTGGGATCCGGCAGCTTGGCTTCAATGCCAAGAAATGCAAAGTTATGCATATTGGAGCCAAGAATACCAGGACAGAGTACTACCTAGGTGGAGTCCGAGTATCTATATCAGAGGAGGAGAAGGACCTGTGAGTGATGATCACTAGTGATATGACACACTCCACACAGTACAAGAAAGCAGCAGCAAATAGAAATAAGATGCTGGGATGCATATCTTGGGGATTGGTAGTAGGAGAGAGGAGGTTATACTGCCCTTGTACAGGTCACTGGTAAGACTGCATCTAAAGTATGGAGTTCAGTAATGGCACCCACGACTCCTAAAGGACATTAACCTGCAGGAGAAGGTCCAGAGGAGGGCTACAAAGATGATGGTGGGTCAGCAGGGTAAGGCATATGAGAAGAGTTGATGGTATTGAACATGTACTCCCTGGAAGACAGGAGAGAGAGAGAGGGGACATGATTGGGACCTTCATGTACTTGAAAGGGATAAATAAGATTGATAAGGAGAGTCTCTTTAAGCTGATTGGCAACCATTAAATGAGGGGGCACAGTCTTAAGTTGGATGGTGGGAGGTTTAGGAGGGAGGTCAAGAAGCACTTCTTCACAGAGATGGTGGAGGACACTTGCAATGCACTGCCAGAAGAGGTCATCTCATTGAAGGTAGTGGGCAGCTTCAAGAGAGGCTGGGATAGGCATTAGGGGAAGGTAAGGATCATGGGTAGAGAGGATGGGAGGAGTGGGGAGGGTGGGCAGGGACATTAGCTCAAGCTATGGACCCTGCAGTATGAGTAGACTAGATGGACCAAATGGTCTTCTTCTGCTGGCTTCTTTGTATGGTCATACGTTCATATTAAACTTCTTTATCCTCAATTGTCTGAATATAATTCAAATTCATTCATAAAATCTTATTTTATTTAATAATAAAAAGGTTGTTTTAATGTTAAACTCACTTTCTGCTTTGTTTTTGTAATGATATACGCACTCCTTAGTGAGTTTCCTGGTTTGACATCATATCAGAGGTGGCCACACAGTCACTTAGGCCTCTTCTTTATCCTCAATTGTCTGAATATAATTCAAATTCATTCATAAAATCTTATTTTATTTAATAATAAAAAGGTTGTTTTAATGTTAAACTCACTTTCTGCTTTGTTTTTGTAATGATATACGCACTCCTTAGTGAGTTTCCTGGTTTGACATCATATCAGAGATGGCCACACAGTCACTTAGGCCTCATCCTCAGTCTCAGTATGCTGTCAACTTAGTAACTATTGAGCTTTACTCAGCCCTTTCTATGACAGGAATAGTAGTCAGGAAAGATGCTGGGGTGCATTTAACTTTTACATGGGCTCTATGAGCTCAATGAGTTCACTGAAATAGTCTCACAAAATCTTCAGCACTCAAAGCCCCCACCAATAGGCTTCAAATCTTTGCTTTGTTGCTGGTTAGAAAACAGTTTTTTATTGGCTGTTATAGTTTTTCCTAGCTTTTCAAGTTTGTTTGCTTTGTGAAACTCACAACATGGGCTCTCGAATGATACACTGCTATCCACAGTGGCTACTGAGTGTAGTCTGCACTTGCTTAGCACTCTAGAATATTAATACCAGGTTATAATGTTATTGCATGAATGTGTTCGCTGTAAGGTTTTTCTAGACCTATAGAACTGCATCCCATCTGCACTAGTGCTCCAAGATGTTAGAATTTTTATCTCATTTTTAAACTTTTAAAGTTAAGGGCATAAGAAATTAGTATAAGGCAGTATATACATTTTCTGTAGTCTGTATGAAGTTAAACAATTATTATTCTCCCATGTAGCTGTGTCAATGCATTTAAGCCGTACCTTAGTACTGTATGTCCATGAGTCATGACTCAACCAAATTTCAGACTGTTTTTGCTGATGTCATGTATACATGTCTTTGTACTGTATATGTCAAAACAAATAAAATGATGATGCATTATGACTCACAGCATGCCAATACAACCAGCATTTGAAACTTTAAACCAGACAAGCAGTTCTGAACTGTGTCAATTCAATGACTTGGGCTGAGCCATGAAAGGCTCTGTGGATTCAAATTCCATTGAGTCAGCCTGGCCCAGAAGAGTCTGGATGTGCAAAAGAGCCAGTTCACCCATTCCTACTGCTGATCTTCTTCAAATGATAGAGTACAGATTGGCACCCTGCTGGTGTGTAAGCTGAAATTGTGGAGGGTGTCTTCCAGTTGTTTCTGACATAGCAGTCGCTTACATTTTATGACTGCCATGCACTGGATCAGGTGGCCCCACAGGACCAGTTTAGCTGTGTCCCATAGCAAAACCACTGACACACCTGAGCCACAATGGTCTTTGAGTATCTCATCAATCTTATCCTGCACGAAGGCTCCAAAGTCTTCTGAGCAGATATGGTAGGCAAACAGATGCCATTTAGTGTCTTAGTGTTATTCTCACAGGCCCAAACTTTTGAGAATAGGGATATGATCAGGCAGGAAGATATCTCACATTCTATAGTCCAGAACATGTGGGTAGGATTCTACCTACATACGGTAGCAATAAAATTCTAATATAGGTTCCATGGACATAAGAGTAACGTGTGTATGTGTATGTGTGTGTGCATAGGTGCAGTACTTGCCATCCAACCAACCTAACTCAAGTGTCAACCTCTGAAGGAGCCTGTTAGCTGATGGGAGCACAGGGCCCTCTGGGCTCTTTACTTCTACCAATGTATAGTTTTTCAGATAGAGTAATTGTATCCTTATTCGCCTGAGGGAGCTCCCATCCCTAAATAAATGCCTATATGTATGTAGTTGTGGAAGGGCCCTGAGCTTCTATTCATAGGACAACACTGACCAAATTATCAGAATAGACATCTTATTACCCCAAGCTATATATCCAGTACTGAAAACTGCTGAATTCCCACCAAAATGTAATTCTGTGCAACTGCAACGCTATTCTGTGCCACAGGTGTGAAAGTACATTTTGACCAGAATTTGAAAAAAATGACAGCTGTGACATACATGAAGTGGGTTAATAAAAAGTTTATGTTGAAAATTTGGGGTCAAAATATTTAAAATTCCCAAAGTTATGAGTGTGTGTAGTGAAATTGCTATGAATGGTCATAACCATTGCATTTTGGCTGCAGTTTGGACTTCAGTATAAAAACGTACTTGGACTAATTGCTCTGCAGTCTTGCAGCTGACCTGTATTGATTTTACCCCCCAGATTGGTATAGGGGCTCGCGCAAGAGCCATAGGGTGTTGATAATTGGGGAGGGTCACTCTGTTGTTTAGAAGTCGCAGGCTCCAATCGTGAGCTGAAGTGAGTAAACGAGGGAGGGCTCAGAAAGCCACTCGCATCAGAAAAATTTTGTTTTATTTTGCCCATTTTTGGGTACGTTTGTGTATAATTTTGAGATTTTAATTAAATATAGTAGTGATTGATTTTTTGTTTTAAATATGGGTACTTATACTGTAGTTAGGTTGTTTAGTTTATTGTTTTTATTAATTATTATGTATACAACAACAGCTTATGAAAAAGGTAATTTGGCAGGGAATGCTAATAGTGTTTTGAGTAATTGTGGCAAGGATGTAAATTGGTTAGTTTCTTCCCAAATGATGCCAATGGGGACACATGAAATGTTGTTTAAAGTGGGTAGTATTTGCACAGAAATTAAATATGCACAGGCTTCTGCTTCTTTGATTAATATCTATAATAGATTGGCTAAAAAATTAGTAAGTGGAAATTTTCAACAGAAGAAAAAATGGGTTAAACTCATTTTTGTTACTGCATTACTGATTCTCAGTGGAAATATACATTTAAATCCAGGCCCATTACAAAAGAAGCAATTTTATGGATACAATAAAGGGTAATGATTTTTCAATTGTACATTTTAATATGTGTAGTTTGAGTAATAAAATAGATGTTTTTAGAGAATGGGTGTTAGAGCATCAGGTTGATTTAATTATCTTAACTGAGACGTGGTTAAGTATAAAGACTCCATCTCATTTTTTCAAATTGATGGCTACTTGCTGTTTAGGCAGGATCGCAATAAAAAAGGGGGGGGGGCTTGCGATATATGCCAAGCAGCAATTAGACATCAAAGTTTTACAAAATGATTTGGATTTTCAGGGGATAGAAGTTTTAATAGTGGAATTAAGACTCCCCTTTTTCATTACCTATGGTGATATTGGAGTGTATAAACCCTGGAGTGCATTAAATCAAAATGTGGGGTTTTGTATGATTATTTGCATAACTTTCGTACACACATGAAATATTGCTGATTGGCGATTTTAATGTGAACTGAAACAAGCTACAAGTGAACATGAACTTATTGATTTATCAACTAGACTTGGATTAACACAGTTAATTGATGGGGTAACCAGAATTAATAATAAAGATAGTGAATGTTCTTCTACTTTGGATTTAATTTTCACTACAAGAGTAGAAAAATACAAAATGAGTAGTGTCCTGTTGGATACTTTTAGTGATCATCAGGGGGTGGTATGTGTGAGAGCGAAAGAGAAAAGTATCAAAACTGGACATTGGGTCTTTAAAAGGACATTTAGAAAATTTTATTATATTGCTTTTATGCAGGATTTGGAACAAGAAATGGGAGAGAATTGCGTAATTCCTACTATTAATGAGGCATGGAAGTTTTTTCGGGAAGAGTTTGAGAATGTTTGCAATCAGCATGCTCCAGTAAGAAAGGTTTATCGTGGATTAAAAAATGCAATTTGGTATAATGGGAATTTGCATAATTTACGTAAAAAAAGAATTAATCAATGGCAAAAGGCTAAGAATTCAAAGAAACAGAAGGATTGGGATGGCTATAGAGCCTTAAGAAATAAATATTTGAGGGATATTAGGAAGGCAAAATCAGATTATTATAAATATTTGTTAAACGATACCCAATTTTCACATCCAGGTAAATTTTGGAAGTTAATTCATAAATTACAAAACCAGGAAAAATGGTTACCCGCAAACTTTTTGTATTAAAGGAAGAGAAATGGAACAATGTATAGAGACGGCTGATTATTTTAATGAATTTTTTGTTAACTTGGGGGCACCAAAGGAAGATTTAGATGTTGTCATTCATGATAATCAAAAGTTTAGTAATATTAGAAGGGGGACGGATAGTGCATTTGATTTTGGCTATATAGAAGTGAATGAGGTCCTATTAGAATTGTTGCACATTAATGAAAGAAAGGCAACTGGATTAGATGAGATTAGTAGTAAATTGTTAACATATGCAGCCCCAGTTATTGCTTATCCTTTGACACAAATCTTTGAATTCTTTGTCTTTAGCGAAGTACCAGAAGAATGGAAATGTGCAAAGTAATTCCAATTTTAAGTCTGGGTCAAAACATAAGATTAGTAATTATCGTCCAATATCTTTGATACCAGTAATAGCAAAGATTTGTGAAAAAATTGTAGCTAGACAGGTTAAGAAATACATAAACGAACAGAATATTTTACACAGAAATCAGTCATGTTTTAGAGAGGGATATAGTACCCAAACTGCATTAATAAAAGTAACAGGAGACATTCAGAGAGCTATGGATAATGGATTGTTGACAGGGGCAATTATGATTTGTCAAAGCTTTTGATTCGTTAAATCATGAAATATTAATTAACAAATTGTTTAGTATAGGTTTTTCAGACAATGTGGTAGCTTGTTTTCCAGTTATTTGAATGGCAGAAAACAAAAAGTGTTCCTGAATTCATATGTATCAGATTTTAGGCAAATAAGACAAGGGTACCTCAGGAACAATTCTGGAGCCCCTATTATTTAATTTATATACTAGTGATTTGATTTAAACAAAATAATTTGGAATATCACCAATATGCAGATGATGTTATTATGTATGTTTCAGATAAGAATGTTTATAGTATGCAGTGTACATTGCAAACAGCTTTGATGATATACAGGAGTATTATACTAAAATAAATTAGTATTGAATACAATCAAAACTAAAATAATGTTATTTAGACAAAAAGTGAAAAGTCACAGTTGAAATTATTGGATATAAAGGTGAGAGATGGTTCTATTTTACAGACAGTTGATGAGTACAAATATCTAGGGTTATGGTTGGATGCATTGCAAATGGTCTGTTCATATAAATAATTTAGTTAAAAGATTAGGCAAAAATTAGGGATGCTGTATAGAATAAGAAGTAATTTTTCTAGGAATATAAGGCTTCATGTGATTAATACAATGTTAGTGCCAGTGATTGATTATGCGGATGTAATTTATGGGGGTGCAAATAAAGTTGATTTGAAAAAATTTGATATTTTATATAATAAAATGGCTAGGTATATTACAGGCTTACATAGACTTACACATCATTGTGAGTTATATAAAAATATAGGTTGGGACCATTTATATATTAGGAGAAATCAGCATATAATTAAGATGGTATGTAGGTTTTTTGAAAATAAATTGCCTGAATACATTGCTAAAGACTTAAAAATTAAACATCCAAATAAGGGTTTAAGATCAGCCCAATATAGAGAATTTATAGTTCCAAAGTTTAAGACAAAAAATGGGTGTGCAACATTATTTAATTTGGGTCCAAAAATTTGGAATAGTTTGCCTCCTGAATTGAGAAGTTATAGTGGTAAAAGTAAGTTGGATAAAAATTAAATCTTGGTATCATGGGCAAAGTGAGAAATTGCATGATTGTTGTGAGGTATTAGAAAATGGGTGAATATTTATGTATTATGATTGTTTTGTATATATGGTGTATATTTATTGTATTATGGTTGTTTTGTCTTTAGTGTATGTTTAAGCTTGTTTGTATTCTTTTTTTTTCCTATATTGTATCCAGGTATGTACTTTATAAGGTGTCCCTTGAAAATGAGTGTGTTTGTGTACTCAGTGGGATTGTTTTACCTTGTTCATTATATGAATAAAATCATTACTACATTACTACTACTACATAACTTCCATTTGTAAAAATTTTTACTCCAAATTTTTAACATAACTTTCTTATGACCCCACCTCATGAACAATATGACTTGTCATTACACAAATCCTGCCTGAAAGATGATTGCACCAACCAACCACAAAATCAACTTTCTGGTGGGAGTTGCATAATGACAGTCATATTGTTCAAGAGGTGGGGTCCGAAAAAGGCCATCTTGAAAATTTGGGGTTAAAATATTTAAAATTCCCAAAGTTACAAGCATGCATAGTGAAATTGCAATGAATGGTCATAACTCTTCCACTTGTAATCATTTTGACGCCACATTTTCAACATAACCTTCTTATGACCCCACCTCATGAAAATTATGACTGTCGTTACTAAATCCCTTAAAAGGTGATTTCCAAGAACTGACTCATGAAATCACTTTTCCACCAGCAGTTGTGTAGTTACAGTCTTATTGTGCATGAGGCAGGGTTGCCAAAAGGCCATGTTTAAAATCTGGGGTCAACATCTCAAAAATGCCAACGTTATGCATAAAAGTTGAAACTCTCATTAAAATACATTGAACCACATTTACCTTAGTTTCTCAAATTGCAGTCACTGGTTCCAGCAGCAAGAAATGTCTTTGATCGCAGAGTGGGACTTAAACCTGGAACCTGCTCAGGTGTGTGAGGGTGTGTGTGGCTGTACTGGGGGGTTTGGGGTGGTGGGTGCTCATTGGGAGGTAGGGGTGGGAAGGTGCTGATCGGCAAGGGACATTTTTTTTCTTTTAGGTAATAAAAACAAAGCAAAGGATGATTTTCCTTTTTCAGGTACTATGGCAGGATGGGGGTTACTACTACCCACCAAGGACAATGATGGCACCAGGATGGTGTTCAGATAACTGGGGGTAGGGGGAGGGACCACTAGACTACCAGGGACAAACGGCAGCACTGGGACAGCAATCAAAGAACAGGGGAGGGAAGAGGGCCCACTAGTATACCAGGGCACATAAGGGTAGCACCAGGATGGTGATTAGAGAATGGGGGAAGGAGAAGGGACCACTAGACAACCAGGGGACCAAACAGCAGCACTGGAATGATGATCAGAGGACTGGGAGTGGGGGGAGGGACCACGAAACTACCAGGGATGAACAGTAGCACCGGGATGGCGATCTGAGAGCAGTGGAGGTGGAGGGACCACTACACTAACAGGGGACCAAACGGCAGCACCAGGTCAGTGATCGAAGAACTGGGGGTGGGGTTCCAACCCACCTAGCTCCTCAGACAGCTACCAATAAAAAAAAAATACGTTGCTTTTTTAAGTGTATCACATAAATTTGGCTCTTCCTTTGTGTTGGACTTCTCTTATCGGATGCTCCTCTCAACCTCACAGCTCGTTTTACCTGCAGTTGAATTTATAGTGTGCTCTGACACTCCATGCACTTCATTTGCATGAAACTGATCAGTGACAAGAATGTCATGAAATTAACCAAACAGGGCAAATGAGTGAATATTATTTTTGAATGGGGGAAAAACAGTCTCATATTAAGTTGTGTTTGGAAAGAAGTTAATGAAGAAACATGCACTTAAACATAAAATGATGATCTGAATTACATTTTTGCACAATGCTTGGTGAACAAGATTTTTTTTAATATGAACACTACAATATAGAAATGTTTTATTACCTCGCACATTTAGAACTAGTCATATTGGATCACTCTTGTACCCAATCCATTAAATACTATCTGTACCTAGTTTTTACTTTTACTTGCTGCTGTACTTGAAATACCAGTGAAGGAAAGAATCGTTAGCTGGACCATCATTATGTGATCACCCTGTTTTGCAGAAACTGGTGCTTTGCATCCCAGTTTGGGGTATCTGGGGAGCGACACAGACACCCGAACCAGCAACAGATAGAAACAATGATGAAAGCTTGTCTGAAATGGAGAGAAAAAAAGGTCTTCAGTGTAATCAGTGCCTTATTTCTAGTAACAGCTATCCCCATTTTCAATGTACTCAAAATGCATTCTGTCCTATGTTCTAACAGCCAAAATGGGTTTGGAAGCTCATTTTACCACACATACTTTCTTCTCTGTTTCCTAATGCCGTCCCAAAGATTCCAGTAGATAAACATTTTTTTAACTACCAGGTGTTCTGTTTCTAGTTGCACCATGATGCAAAAGTATATAGTTCAGTAAAATCTTTAACTCTGCGTGTGGTGTTTTAATGGTCGTAGTAGGTGTCAACAAATACTAATCACTCCCTTAAATATGTAGCAGGTAACCATAGTGACCTCTGAAAATTGTACCAAAATGGCCGGGCATGCATGATCTTAACTTTTTTATACTTACAAAATGTTCTGATAGCCATCCCTTCAATGCTTTCATATTTACTATAGGTCTCCAATTTAAAGACATCCATATGGGATCTTTTGATTTTTAATGGTGCATCATGAAACCTTTCCACATTACCAGATCAAGATCAACCAAAGAAGAACCATTTATGAACTTATGAGCTACTTGTTTTTTCAACAATCTCTAATTAGAGATGCAGCGAATTATTAATCCGCCCGCGAAGTGGACGCGAAGTGGGCTCTGTAAAGTACTCACTTCACATTGTTATTATTACCATTTCGTTTTGCCATTATACCTTAATGCAAAGTAAGGCAAAGTGAGAAGAAAATAGGCACATCACATGGCTTGCAGTACTGTAAGTCACATGCTTTAGCCAGGCAGGAAGGAAGTGAGTCAGAGAAGCAGTTTCACTTTCTCCTTTGCATTTGTAGAGGGAGAAAGCAGTTGTGAGAGGAAAGGAGTTTGCTTGCCTTTCGTTGCTTTTCAGTGCCAGAACCCAGAACAAAACAAACAGCTTTTTTAAAAGCTATTCTTTTAGTTTTTGTATTGTATTAGTGTTTTTTTTGTTAGTGAATTTTTTTGTGTAAGTTTTGTTTTGTTTTGTATGTGTGACTGACTGACTGTGTGTATGTGTGTGTGTGTGTGTGTGTCCACTGTCTGTGTGTCATCCAGTGGACTTCAGAAGGATGGAGGGTCAAGTAGGAGAAGGCGAGTGACTGGCCTGTGAGCACGGTAGGAGGGGAGGATTGCGGACCCA
Organism: Neoceratodus forsteri; assembly: GCA_016271365.2. Classification (NCBI taxonomy): domain Eukaryota; kingdom Metazoa; phylum Chordata; order Ceratodontiformes; family Ceratodontidae; genus Neoceratodus; species Neoceratodus forsteri. The sequence continues at coordinate 226,253,211 of CM028132.1, read as the reverse complement.
TGGGGGCAGGGCAGTCATTTGATGTTGGACCACTCCAGACCCTTGCCAGTGTTGCTTCCCCCATTGAAGCAACAGGAGCAGCAGCACCAGTGCCACCGGTGGCTGCTAAGCATCCACCTTCTCCTCCATGACCACCACTACCACCACCACCACTAGCAGCAGCTGTTGGGGCTCCAGCAGCACCCACTCCACCACCACCTCCACAGCCACAGGAGGTGGCCCCAGAAATTGAAGGTGGTGGTGGGACTCGTGCCTGACATGAGAGGACTGTGCCTGGTCCCCCCGCAGCTCCCCAGTCTGGGAGTTTTTTAATTGTGGGGGGAGACAGCACAGTGGTGTAGTGCCATGTGTGTGGTTTGCTGGTGTGCTGTGGCTCCCCCAGGACACATTTGGGGACCGGGTTGCCAGCACACTCACATGCTGAACCACCACAGGGCAGAGTGGCAGGCTGCCACAGAGTGGGCCAGGCATCCACCTGCTGGCCCTTCCATGGCAGTGGCCGAGGGTGCTGCTGGGGTGGGAGATGTGCCTCACAACAGTCACTGCCACAGCAGGAGGAGGGCTATTACAGCAGCTGCTTCTCCTCCACCACCACCACCACCACCACCACAGCCAACAGCACCACCCTGTCCAACACCAGCCCCACTACCTGGATTCCCCACTGCAGTGGACCCCACCGCAGTCCCTGCAACCCGTCTGATATTGGCCTGGTGTGGGCAGCGCTCGAGGAAAATAATGAGAGGTTCAGTGCTTTGGAGCAGTAGGTTAACAGAGTGGAAGCACAGCAGAAGTAAATACTTTCAATACTGCACCTACTGCTGGACCACCATGGCATCCCAGGGCCATAATAAGTGAGGAGATTGTTTTCTGCCCCTCCACACCCACCCCCACCCCTGACCCCCACCTCACTACTGTGTAGTACTTTTTGTGTTTTTGTTTGTTATTGTTTAATCATACACATTTTCCTTTCCAAGGAATCTTTCTTGCACCACATAGTGCAATACCTTTTTGTGAAAACCACACGTAATTTCATTATAGTGTGTCACGTGACAGAGGAATTCCCATTCTGAAAATCTGCCCACATTCTGCCTCCCTTCTCAGCAACGTTAGGACATGATGGCAGGGAGAGCACGTGTGCGTGCTCCTTACAGTGAATATCTGATTGTCCGGCAGGTTTCCGAATATTTCTTTATGTTATAATGGTCAGTTTGTGGTGAAATGTGTGGCCACGTTTCCAGTAAGAAGAGCACTGTTAGTGGAAACATCCCACATTTCACCACAAAGTGAACCTTATAACATAAGGAAACATTGGTATAGCTGCCAGACAATCAGATATTCACTGTAACGAGTACGCACACGCTGTCTCCCTGTCATCATATCCTAATGTTGCTGAGAAGGGAGGCAGAATGTGGGCAGATTTTCAGAACGGGAATTCCTCTGTCACATGACTCACTGTAATGAAATTATGGGTGGTTTTCACAGAAATATATTGCACTCTGAGGAGCAAGAAATATTCCAGTGGTAGTAATGCCCCCACATATCTGTTTATGTGCATCACCATAACTATGTAATGTGGTGAATGTCTGTAAAGCAGCAGCGCTACAATCTGTTGATAACTCTGACCTATATTTTTTAATGCTATGTTACAACTTCCTTTACTTACATCATGACTGACTGGAATGATATGAGAATTTCGAGTGGTTGAGTCTGCTGTACTACCTTTTTCATGTGTGAAATAATGAAAGGAGCATTCCTTTTAAATTGGTGCTGACCAGGTCTTTGTCATTGTTTTCCTCTGCTTTTCTCCATCACATCAAGTAGTTGTTATATATCACTTATGTTGTTAATTAACAGTTATGCATCAGGCCGTGTTTTATGACACCACGGAACAATAGTTATTGAAAAGCAGCTGCAAATAAATACAAAGCTGATCCGAACAATATTGGAAGACGTGCTCATTTTTTTTCATACATGAAAAAATGTAGTCAAGTAAGTAAAGGAGACATAAATTGTGAAAAGAATCACATCATTCAAGTCATGACTCGGAGGTAAGTAGTGGTGGCTCTGGCAATATAAAGTAGCATAAAAAAGTACAGTTCAGAACTGTGAGGACATTCTTGCAATGCTGCTTTAATTGTAAAAGTGTCAGTATGACATCATGAGCTCACAGCAACAATCACAGAACACACAAAAATGGCACAGAGTCCCCAGATTTTTTCTGCTGGCCCAAAATGCATCCTCCTTGTGTGCAGAAAATTTAAAAGAGGTTACACAGTGAAATGAGACTGTTTCAGCACATACACAATTCTTCAGAATTAATGGCACACTCAGTCATGTGCACAAAAGTGGCACAGAGTCCCCAGATCTTTTTCTGCAGGCTCAAAATGCATCCTCCTTGTGTGCAGAAAATGGACAAGTGGTAACAAAGCAAAATGAGATTGTTTCAGCACGTACAAAGTCCCCCAGAATTAATGGCGCACTCAGTCACGCACACAAAAGTTGCACAGAGTCCCCAGATTTTTTCTGCAGGCCCAAAATGCATCCTCCTTGTGCGCGCCGTTCCTCCAGTACTGATGCAATTCCATGTTTGTATCATGAGCCCAGCATTGTTGCTATGGCAATGTTGTCACTACGCTGAATGCTCACAACGTGATGATTCTGGTTGAATACTATCAGCATGTGTTGCAGCAACATACTGCTACCACTGTCTCTGGCAACATCAAGGCCATGCTGTACATTAACCAATGTCTGCCTCAGCACCCGCAGCAGTGGAATTGATTGGCTAATGGAGGCAGTCTTGCCACTCATTGCCTGTGTGGCATGTTCAAAAGGCTGCAAAATTGTTATTACAGAGTCCATGAGGCGCCACTGTTCAGTTGTCATAGACATGGAGGCCCCGGAACTGTCACGGCTAGTGTGCATAACAAGATATTCTGAGATGGCTTTGTATTGTTCATACAACCTCTCTGACATGTATAACGTGGAGCTCCATCGGGTGACAACTTCCAGCTTCAAGCAGTGCTGAGGCAGGCTGTTTTGTATCTGAAACTGCTGCAGTTGGTCACGGGCCTTTCCAGATTTTGAAAAGTGAGAGCAGATACGTTATGCAATGGTCAGCATTTCCTTTATATCAGGGTACTGCAGAAACTCCTGAACCACAAGATTTAAATAGTAGGCCATGCATGGAACACAAAAAAAAAACACCATTAGTGATGCTTTTTACTACATTTGACCCATTGTCACTTGCTATGAACCCAGCTCTCAGGGATGGAGGGTTTAGCCATCTGTCAATTTCAGTCAGTACCATGTCCAACACATTCTCACCAGTGTGCGAACAGGTCACACTGTGCATAGCAACTGTTGCATGCTGTCGAATTCCAGGAAGATTGCTACCATGACAATCCACCTTACTGCACTGATTATTCACATTACTAATATTACAAACAACCCCTGGCACCTGTGCCCAGTGTGCAGTTATACACAGATATGAACTCCCCGCTGTTTTGCCACTTGTCCACATATCCATACTTAAATGGATGAATGGAGAGGAGGAATGTTGAAGGGCAAGTCTTACTGAGTCGGACACAGTGCGGAACAACTCAGGGACAGTACGGGTAGAAAAGTATGTCCTGGATGGGACTTTCCATTTTGGACATGCACATGCAGCAAACCACCAGAACCCAGAATTCTCCACAAAGGAGAAGGGCAAAAGATCAATTGCCAGCATTTCCACTACTGCAGGATTGAGTTCACTTGACACTGTATGATTCGGGGGACACTTCAGCTTATGCGCAAAAACACTCTGTAACGTGGGCTGACTTAAAAGTTTTACATGTGGTGTGTTGTTGATCACAAAGGGTTGTACTTTGTGATGAATGGCATTGGCAGGGCATGGAGTGTGGACATTTGATGAAGACGGTTGCACAGGTGATGATGACAAACCCAGAAATGATGTTATTTTTCCAGATTTGCCAACTGGGGTTGATGTACCACTTGCACTAGACATACTGCATTCATCACCACCACCACAAAAACTGCTACTTTCACCAGCACTAGACAACATTTCAAAGTCATTATGGTCCTCCACCTCATCATGCCTGTAGTAATCCTCTGCTCTTATTACCGCAGTACTGCACACGTTTACTTTCCTACTGGGCTTAACAGTCATGGAAGGGGATAACATGCTGACTATGGTTGCCGGTGACACGGGTGAATGCCCCACTGTGGTATTCGCTGCCAACTTGTGCTGGGTCCACAGAGCCAAGTGCCTATTCTTAAGATGCGTATGCTGTCCTCCTGTCCCCAGATGACTCCCCTTTTTACCTCGACTCACACGCACATGGCAAACCTGGCAGATTGCAACTGAATCATCATTTGCATCTTGAACAAAAAAATCCCAAACAAGGGAGTGTGATGCTCTGCTTTTGACATGTCCATGATGATGTGACTTATTTAGGTCTGTTATTTTAAGCACTGAAGTGGGGGGGCACGTGATGTTTCTGGCACTGCACACATGGACTGCAACTGACCACCATGACTACCTATCATATTGATTACTGGGTCATCATCATCATCAACTAAAAGCGGTAGATCACAAGTTTTTACAGGGGGGGATTCCTGCAAACAGACTCAGACACTGCCACTTTTAATTTCTTTTTCTCTGGTTCCCAACTGGGGTCAAATACATCATCATCATATTCATCAACATCAAACACTTCCATATCTTCTGCTTGGATGCTATCATGTGGACTGCATGTTGCAACAACAGCAACATCATCATCATCATCATCATCACATTCATCATCAGCATCTACACCACCATCACCTGATATTTTTTCACCACACTGTGAATCACTGCATGGAAAATGCATGACGTTAAGTGCCACGGTGAATGGAATATCACATTGTATGTTATCATTGACATGATCGTCAGAATGCTCAGGTTCAGTTACTGGGATGTTACTGGGAAGTATGACATCATCTACACTGCCACTCACTTGCAGTGCTTCACACTCAGTAGTATTGGAAATGGTACACTGGTCGGAATTAGAACTTGATGCATCAATACTAATACTACCTCCACCACCACTAACACCAGTAACATTAACACCACCTGCTGGGAAAACATCATCTCCTCCAACTAAGAGTGAAGCTACTGACTGGGCTGTAAAAACATTGCAGGAGAAATACCTTTCCTCACATCAGCAATGCACTTCTGCATCTGCATACTACTACCATGCCCACAGACCATCTTACTGCCAGCATTGCCATGGTGAGAAACAGCTTTGCTTGCACATCTCTTTGCAGGCATTTTGGGGTATCAACCACAAATATGATTACCAAAATCAGATTTTGATACATTCACTTTCTGATTGGAAGGATGCTGGCTGGATGTGAAGCCAAATAAACAACTGTGGCTTCAGCAACAGTAAGAGACTACTCTGAGACTGTCATGGAATTAAAATAACTTCAGTAACCAGTGGTGCTGATGAGGTCACAAAAACAATCCAGTCTGGTAAAAAATACCTTTTGAACGTGGGGGTTGGGGGGAGCACCAAATACAGACAGTGCTGATTTTTACAGCACTACAAGCGTCAAAACTAAGAACAGATACCACAATTGCAGTACAAAATCAGGAAGCTGCAGTGGATAGCAGGTTCACACTGCTGCGTTTAGTTGTAATTACACTAGTCTGTGTCACAATAAAAGGTGTATTATTTGATGCATGCAACACTGCACATACACCTCACACATAACACAGAACAGTTTGTGTACAATGCTGAATGAGGAATGCGATACAAATGCAAAAGTTCAGTATTATGCCACGTTCCATATTGTAACTTTGTAATTTAAAAAACCTGACCTTATGAACTGCTGCACCACATCCACACAACAAACAGCAAGAACATTTCTACTATTACTGACAATATTACTATGTGTACATTAACACAGTCAGTATATAACAAAAATATAACCAAAAAATAAAGAAATCACTATTTCTCCAACTTAAATCTACCTATACCACAGATACGCCCCTTCCCCAAAGCACACTTTCACTGTCTTTCACCACATACACTCTCAATGTTGTAAATTAACATTCAAAATCCACACACAAACAAAAACGCTCAATGATATGAGCACAGGAGGGTTTCCTACAATCGATGAACTAAAGTTGGATCCCCCAAAAAAAGCAAAAATGCTTTCTGAACAGCTTTTACAAGATTCTTATCACAGACAGCTATCAGAGCACACCGTCTCCTACTCCTTCCTACTCATACTACCCCAAACTGAGGCTGTGCAGATAAATATAGAGCCCATGTGACCTGAAATCCTATGAATCACTGCAAAATTCGCCTTTGGAGCTCAAAAGCAGAGCGAAGTGAGGTGAAGTGCACTGCCAGCAATGCACTTCAACTTAAAATTGGCAGAATAGTGGCCTCGGGAGACGGAGTAATGCAAAGTCATCATTTCTAATGGACTTCACGTTCCTCATTATAACGCAAAGTACTCCGCTTCGCATTGCAGAGCTCTCCGCAAATCCACCTTTGCTCTGTGAATCGCTTCGTGGAGCGGATTGAGCCCATTTCGCCCACCATCTCTAATATTCAGAAATGTTTTTATAACTTTCTCTCACTTTATGTTTTTTTGCCCAAGTAAATGAATACAAAATAAAAACAACACGTGGCCAGGAAACTGAACTGGGACAAACAGCAATGCCACATGGCACAGCCTGCTGTCCTGACCCACCCAGCTGCTCAGAAAGCTACCTACCAAACAAACAAACAAAAAAAAAATAAACTTTGCTCTTTGACTGCACATGCAGCCATTGGCTGAGGGAAGGTGGGGGTGGGTGCTTACTGGGATGGGGGGAAGAGCAGTGTTTACATAGGCAATCATAGGATTAGCAAGTTGTGTCTAACAAAACACTGAAATAATTGAAACTTACCGCAGTCTAAGCCAATAATGATTCTTTAGACAGCATCTGGGGCTGCAGTGGATGGCAGCCCTTGAGGGCTATTTGTATGACAGTTCCCCTCAAGAGAAGGGCAGATATCACTTCTGTGGGGATTACTAATACACAAAGCAAGGGCAAATTCTGTGATTATTCCCACGGGGAGCAGGGCATGTAATACTTCCGTGGGGATTACTAATATACAAAACAAGGTCAAATTCTGTGACTGTTCCTACTGGGAGCAGGGTAGGTAGCAGGTCCCCAGGGATTACTAAAATACATAAGAGACACTAGCTGGGGAGAAAAAAGAAAGGAGTGTGTTGACTTGGGGGAAGGAAAGACATTTATGTGTGCAGTGCACATCAAACATGAAGGGGAAAGTGACATTTTTGTTTGATATCACTAGTCCAGCGATTTAATAAATGGACTGAATGTTTTAAAAGACTGGTGGTCATTACATGTTGATCGATTTTTTTCCATTTATATTTCATGCATTTTAATATTAGTACCATCCCAATAAAGATAATCAATGAAGAATATGTTAAAACAGGCATAAACATTAAAATAGTTACAGAACACAGTTCAGATTAGGGTTGTCAATAGTGCAATTTCAGTTAATAAAAAATCAGTTTCCTTGCCAGTAGATTGCATTTTCTTTTAGTTGATTTCAAGTGCACACTGTTTAATTTGTTGTTAAGAATTGCAGGTACAGTTTCCTCATTAATTGTCCAGGATTGTTGTACTGAAACTTGGAATGCAGCCCCACTGCAGCAGGAATAATTTAAAACTGCAGCCTCAAACAGTTTCCCATGGGGGGGGGGTCAAAGAAAATATTGCTTTTCATCAAGAATAATTTTATAATGGGAAAGAGGAGATAGTTTAACCAGAAAAAGCACACTAAGCCAGAGCTTGTTTCCACGTGTGACCTGAGCGCACGAGGAAGTTAAGTGAATTGCTTAGGGTCGCAAAGTGTGCAAGTGTGGGCTGATGGGATTCAAACTCAAGTCTCCAGGTTTGTAGCTCAGTGCCGTTAACCACTATGCTATACTGCCCCTTAAGAGAAAGGGAAAGAGGAGCCACATGCAAAGGCCTCCAAAGTAATGAATGCCTTATATTACTATACATGAATTATTAGGAAGGAGAACATAAGCATATCTTTGTTTCACATAAAATATAGATACTTCCATATCAATCCCTTATTTCTAATAACATATATTCCCATTTTCAACTTGTTCAAAATGCATTCTATTCTATGTTCTAACAACCAAAATGGGTTCGTAAGCTCATTGCACCACACATACTTTCTTTTCTGTTCCCTAGTGCCATCCCAAAGGTACCAGTAGACAAAGTTGAAAGCTCATTTGAAATACATTGAACTGCATTTACCTTAGTTTCTCATATTGTAGTTGGCAGTTCCAGCAGCAAGACATGTCTTTGATTTGGAGAGTGGATCTCAAACCTGGAACTTATTCAGGTGAATGTGGATGTGTAGGGGTGTACTTGGGAATGTGGGGTTGTGTTTGCTGAATGGGAGGTGGGGGAGCTGATTGGTGAGGTACTTTTTTTTTCAGCAAAAAAAAAAACAAGGGATGGTTTACTGTTTTACAGGAGTGGACGGGGGTTGGGGGTGCCACTAGACACCAAGGACATTGGGTACAGCTATCGGACAATGGTGGAGGGTAAAGGGACCACTGAACCAGTGACCAGAAATGGGGGAAGGGGAGGGACCACTTGACTACCAAGATTCAATGTTTTATTACTGGGGACAGCAATCAGAGAACAGAGGAGGGGGAGGGACCACTAGACTACCAGGACTAATGTGAACATCGGGGATGGTGATTGGAGAATGGGAGACAGAAGAGGGACCACTGCAGCACCCCCCAACAAATGGGAATTGTACTGTTCGAACAGTAAAGTTCGAACTATTATGAGTGTAAATGATTATTTACCATTCAAACAGTGAAGTTTGAATAGTAAATAACAAACCAAATGGTAATTACTTAGCGAGTGATGGGGACATTATTTTTAGTTAAAAAAAAAATTTGCCATGAAGTTATAATAATTTTAAGACAACTATGGAACTAAGCATATCACTAATACCTAAATACAGGTGTTGTACTGTCCTTAGGGTACAGTAGTTGTATACAACACTATTTTGAAAATTGTTAGAAAAACATGATGGCCGGCAGAACGAGCAGTATTTTCTCTGAGCAGGGCCAGTAAATTTACAGTTTGAACAGTACATTTACAGTTCAAACTCTTTTCGTTTACCTGTGTGTCTTGCAGATATCACAAAAATCATTATAATTAAAAAAAACAGTAATATATTTTTTCACCAAACCATCCAAAGGCAGACACTTTGGCACACACACCCCATTATCCATAAAAATTACAGTGGAATTTTTCATTCCCTGTGGTCTGTAGATGATGGCAAAAAAATTCCATGTTAACCTATAGGGGAAAAAAGTAATTTTTTTCTGTTTTTCACCACTTTATATCTCAAAAACCATACAAGATGCCATCATAGAACTTTTCAAATCTTGTGACACTTGCAGAATGACTGTTTTGGGCTATTTTGTCAAAAAATTACAACGTTTATTAAGGTACAAAAATTGAGATTTAACATTGAAGTGCTGTACCAACTCTGATCATGCCCCTATAATAACTGGTAGGGGATAGTAACCAGGGTGCCCTACCAACTGGACAGGTGAAATTCCAATGCAAAATACAATATAGATACAGTCATTCTACCAACTGGGGGAGGAGGTGCTATCACATTTAATGATGAGAACTTGGTAATGGCTTCCAAGGGAGAGACTTCAAGTATGGTCCTGTGTTGCATTGAGATGGAACCCATAGTGGGGATAAGCCTCTGAGAAGAGACCTCAGAGGGATACTCCATCAGGGAATGAGGGTTCAGGACTACATCATTGCTGTCCTCACCAGGTCATAACAACAAAATAGACTAGAAATAGGACAAGGCACCAGAGCTCCCTCACTCCCAACACTCACACACACACACACACACACACACACAAAGAGATCAGTGGTGCTAGAGGTGGGAATCATATTCTTGTCAGAACAGAGGGCCATATGGTCTTACATGAACTTAAACAACAGAAGGAATCCCTCCAATCCCCCCACACAAGCCCAGTTCACAACTGTAAAACAAACTAGAAAATAATAGAAACAGTGAATAATCTTATAGCAGCTCTCAGTCTGGATAGATTGAGTTGCTCAATATATTATTGAAAGGGTAAGATATGCAGTTCAAAAAAAAGTGTGCAGAAAATCTGTTCCCTCAGAATCTTTGTACAGCATTCCTGAGTGGCAGCAATAGGGGCCAGTCTCTATAATTCACAATTAGTGCTTTCATAATGCACATGATGCCCTGTGACAATGTCCTCAAGGTGTAAGGGAGGAAATAGGTCCAGATCCATTTTAAGGTACTCAGGTAAGGTGGAAACTGGCAGTCCTCAGGCATCCCAAGGTTGTGCCCCCATGGTCTCGTCTCCAGCCCCACCCCACCCATCCCTAACTACCTGCTCATGCCCCTTCTGTTCGTTGACCCTGAGTTACTAATGAAAAGGTTGCAATAGGGTTGTTGGCAAAGCTCTACTTACTATTCTGGGATCACAAGGCCTTAGTGTGGAGTACTGGCTTATCCCAAGAAACTACCCAATAAAAATGATTACTGTAGCTTATTGATTATCAGGGCTATGCTGCCATGTAGTTGATAGGTCTGACTAATCACAATATGTTATAAGGGAAAGTAGGTGTTTGGGAATGCCCTAGGAGGAGTGGGGCACCCTGATCACAACACCCACGAGACCGTTGCACTTTAAGCTCTACGCAGGGTCTCCTGAACAGGATGTCAATTTACAGGCCTATATCACTCCTAGTAGTAGTTAGTAAACTGCTAGAGAAGTGTTTATTTCAGCAGCTGCTTGATCACTTGGAAGGGTATAGCCTGATTATTGATCAACAGAATGGGCTCAGGGGAGGACGGTCCACTGCAACGGCACTTGCTGGGTTTTCAAATACTGTGCTCATTGCTTGTGAGCAGGGTTGTGCCACAGGTGCAGTATTCATTGACCAGCTGTCACCTTTGATACTGTGGACCATATGTTCTTTTTATACAAGCTTGGCAACTTTGGGGTTATTGGACTGGAGAGCGAGTGGTTTCAGAGCTATTTGTGTGATCGAGGACAGAAAGTTAAGATCAGGGATACAATCTCAGAGATTATGAAAGTTGAGTCCATGGTGCCCCAAGGTCAGTATTAAGGCCATTATTATTTACAGTATTCATGAATGACATACCTACTTTATTTTCAATTGAAAACAGCATTATTTATGCTGATGACACTGTTATATGGGACTCTGCATCTACGAGTAGTATTATTCAGGTGTCCCTGCAACATAAATATAATATGGTGGCTTAATGGCTAAGGGACAATAAATTGACCTTAAATGAGAAACAAACAAATATCATGTTATTTGAAACTCAACAGAAACTACAAAAGGAAAATAAATTACAGATAATTGGTCAAAATGGGACAAGTCTTTCCACAGTTACTACTTCAAAATATTTGGGAGTTTACCTGGACCCTTGCCTGAGCTTAATTCCACATATTGCAAAAATGGGAAAGAGACTTAACCAAAAAATAGGGTATTTGTATAGGAATATAAATATACTGACAGAAGAAGCCTGGACAGTCATAGCTAAGCAAGTCCTGATGCCTACATTGAAATATGGGAGTATACTGCTTTTTAATAGTAATAGGGTGTTTGAGACAAAGTATAAGACTCTGTTTAATAACATCTGTAGGTTTGCATTGAGGGTGCCAAAACATACACATCACTGTGTGATTTATCAGAAAATGGGAGTACTGTCACCAGAAATCAGAATTAGATATCATTTGAGGAACTCTGCATTTAGGGTGTTGAGAGTTAATGATCCCAAGGTACTTTCTGGGGCACTGGGATTAAGAAAGAGGGAACGAACAACAAGAAGTAGTGGGGTACAAGACTATGAGGTTATGAGATACAAGTTGCAGATGTCTAGGAGGGCTTTTTCTTGGTATGCACCCCATCTTTTGAACAAACATCTACATCTTACTAAGGGAGTACATAGCTTAATGCACTTTAGGAAAGGGCTTTTTACATACTTAAAAAATGAGACAGTGTGTACTTGTATGTGAAATTATTGTATTTTGTATTTGCATTTCTAAAGTAATGTACTGTGTATTTTTATTTTTATTTTATGTTTGTTTTTTATGTTTTGTCATTGCATAAATGTCAGGTGTGGCTGAAAAAGGGCAGTGCCCAGTCCACTACCTGGTTAAAAATAAAAAATGAAAATGAAAATGTATCCTCAAAAATCTATAAGTCCTTTGTGACCCTTTCCTTTCTTTTGATTTTACAGGTATCTCAGCTACATCTCCTGTGGCCTGTGACACACTCTCCCAAGATAAGGTAAGTTTGACCTCTACTTACTACCCACATGGGGTGGATAGAATCCAAATATAAAAGAGGTTTAGCAAGAGCCAATATGGCTGCAAAATGACTGTATTGTGGGCAGTGACAAATGGGTAAACTAGCAATTTTTGCACTAACCACTGAGCCACCTAACTGACTTTCTGATTGTTATGATACACACACAGTGACTAATACATATTCACATATATGCATACATATTCCTGCATAACATAGCAGTGCACTGTCTACACTCATTTTTATAGATACAAAACAGACATCAAGGGACTGTTTTCTTCTTTTCGGGCTGCGAGGGACATCAGAGGGGAAGGGTTGCCACTAGACATCTCATTTAAATTAGCAATGACATGCATAAGGCTGAAACTGATCTAGATAATGGGGGAATGTACACTAGCAATTTTTGCACCAACCACTGAGATGCCTTACTACACTTACTAATTGGTGTGATACACACACTGACTAATACAGATACACATACATGCATATATATTTCAATATAGCATAGCAGTGCACAGTCTACACACACAGAGCATTGCCACATACTCAGTAACACCCCAGACAGTACACAGCCTTATATGACATTTATTTACTTTTGCATCTAAACTTAACTTTTACTGTATTTAGGATATGGCACTGTGTTTTGCACATACTCATTGTACTAATCTATGGCATGACTGGGTAACTAAGGTAGTGTACTATGGAGGTGCGGTGGGTGTGGCCTATCTGGACTTCACAAAGGCCTTCAACAGCTTCCCCATAGAAGACTGATTAACAAACTGTGTAGCCTAGGGGTGGATCCTAAAATAGTTCTGTGGGTGGAGAACTGGCAGACTGGCAGGAGTCAGATGGTTGGGGTAAACAGAGAGTACTCTGGAGAGGGAGAGGTGCTAAACAGGGTGCTACAGGGGTTGGTGTTGGGGTTGGTCCTCTTCAGTGTCTTTATTGGGGACATTGCAGAGGGACTGGAGCAGAAAGTATGCCTCTTCACAGACAATACACAGGTATGCAATAGGATGGGCATGTCACAGGGTGATGAAAGAATCAGGATAGACCTTATAAAACTGGAGAAATGGTCTGTAGAATGTCAGCTGGGTTTCAATGCAAAGAAGTGCAGGATCATGTGCATAGGGCACAAGAACCCATGGGCAAAATATAAAGTAGGTGGGGAGGTACTGACAGCGACAAAGCAGGAACGTTTTCATCTTGGAGTACCTAAGACAAACTAGGTAGTGTGATAAGGTGGCTGGAAAGGTTAGTCAGATGCAACAAATCTCTCTTGCTTACATCTGAGAGAAGCTTTCCTTACTTCACAGTCTTACATTGGTATTGCTTTGTGATTAATTATTTTAGTTTTTAATTCGGGAAGGGGGTTTTCAAAACTGCTTATCTTGTGAGCATCTTCAGAAGGGTTGAAATAACTGCATATTTGATTTTCCTTTGTGGCTAACTGCACTGTACTAGTATTCTGTGACAGTTTGTATCAAATTACTTTTAAACAGTTTACAAATCAGTTACTGGACATTAGTTGAATTACTATAAAGGGCAGTACTCACCGAGGTGGTGGAGCAGTGGTGTATTTGATTGTCTCTAACAGTCACCAGTGGTTGTGGACTACCCACCCACCCTTCCCCACACTCTGCAGGGCGTGATGTTTCCTTTATAGCCGATGTTCTGACATCACTCTCAACAGGTCTTGGGGCAGAACTGTCATATTCTTAATAACCCAGGACAGTGCATAAAGGGTAAGTACACACCACAAAAAAGAAGAAGAAAAAAAACCTCCAATAAATATATATATTACATATTGTATATTATAAGGGAGAGGGACATGTGGGGAGTGGTGCAATGCACTGGCTGTGGGGCAGCAGTTTTCCGGGAGACATTCTGAAAACTTAATTGCTGTCCTATTTGCAGGCAACTGTCAGCTCTGAGGGAGGAGGTTGCCCACCTCCAGGCTGAACTGTAAAGGACTAAGGAAGCCCCCTGCACTCAAAGAGCACCACTGCCACAACCACTGCCTCAGAGGCTGCCAAGTACAGTAAGAACAGTTGGACCACAGTGGGTTCTGGGAGTGTGCGGGTGGTGGAACAGAGGTGAAGCCCCCTAGCTGTACCTCTACACAAACCATTCGCCAGTCTGGCAGAGCAAGGTTCCTCTATGATGGCACCCTCAGTAGAGACCAAGAAGAATGCTGAGGACATCCACAAGGGAGACCCACAGAAGGGTGGCAAGGGACACCACAGGGGAAAGAAACAGTTTCTGATAGGGGACTCCATTGTTAGGGGGTAGACCTGGGGAAGGTAGAGGAGAGGGAAGTAAGGTGCCTGCCTGCCTGGTGCCATGGCTTGGAGAGACAAGAAGCAAATCCTCAGGATTGTGGAAGCAGCATCACAGGAGAGGGAACTAGATATCATTGTCCACCTTGGGACAAGTGACCTAGCTAGGCATGGGATCAGTGCAGTGCAGGATGAAATTGTGGAGCTGAAGAGGGGCCTCACACAGGTAGCAAGCACGGTTACCTTCTCAGAGGTGCTGCCAGTCCATGGCAGAGGTGAGGCTAGAGTACTACACACCATGCAGTTTAATGAATGGTTGCAAAACTGGTGCAGAGCACAGGGCTTTGGCTTCATTGGGGCCTGGGGGTACACCTGGAGAGTTGAAGGTCTATACTGGCATGATGGTCTGCATCTGTCCACAAAGGGAACCAAGATTCTAGTTTAGTTTAGTTTATTAGTCTAGGTCTCTAGGAATTAATACCTTTGAGCCAGGGCTCTTTTACAAAGGTTCCATGTCACAAAGAACATTTAACAAAGCACGATACACATTACAGGTAAAACCAGACAGGAAAGTTACATCATAAATTTGCTATTAACAGTTTAAGGCAGTAACGTTTTTAAGTTTCATAGAAAAACAAACTATAACAGGTTCAAGCGAGTAGATAATTTCGAGGTTAAGGAAACTTCCAGAGAGAGGGTGATCATTAGGGCCAAAAGGAGGCTAGAGAGGAGGGAAAGGTGGTGAGCGGGAGTAAGTGAGAGGGACAGAAAAAAGGGGGGAGTGAGTTTGGGTGGGAGACAGGAAGTAGTAGAGGTACCAGAGGGTTCATTAGTCAGGAGGAAGAGGCCTCAGATGTGAGGATGGACATGAGGAGTAGTAGTCTTTATCTAAGCGCAGTCACAGTTGCTAGTGGTGGTGAGGTGGGCATAGAGCATGGATTTGAAAGCTTCAGCGAGGTTGAGGATAGAGTAGGTGGACTAAGCGCATTGAACCATGTCGGGGCCCTGTATGCGAAAGATCTTTGTCCTGTGCAGTCTGGCATCTCTGAACCAGGAAAGGTCATGCTCAGATCTGGTGGAGGGTCGTGAGCCAGGATTCAGTCGGAGTAGGTTTTGAATACATAATGGAGTCAGTCCCAAGATAGATTTTTTGCCATTGTGCAGGTGAGATAAATAAGATGATTTGATAGGTTCAACCAGCTTGATTCATAGTACAGATCACACATGTGAGTCAGTCTTTGAGCCCCATGAGGAGCCTGTAGGCCTTATTTAGAGTGATTGAGATACCTTAGAGCAGTGGAGGTAGCTGAGCCATAAATAATAAGGCCATAGTCAATGATTGAGATTATGGAACTCTGTATAGCTATTCTCAAGCCTTGATTTAGAAATTGATGGTTACGGAATAGTATTCCAGGTGTTGGTTCACTGTTTTCACAGTGTTGTCAATGTGGGTTGCAAAGGTGAGCCCTTGGTCAAAGTGATGCCAAGGTATTTGAAAGTATTTACTTGGTCCAGTGTAATTCCTTAGAGGTTTGTATGGTGAGTGGAGTATGCCTATTTTATTTTGGTGATTGGAGAAGAGCATGGCTTTTGTTTTATTGTGGTTTAGCACAAGTTTACTATCCAGGAACCACCTTTCAACACTAGAGAAAGCAAGTTGCAGGCTTTTTCATAGGGAGTTTGGATCTTGTGGGAAGAGAGAATACAGCATCATCAGCGTGATAAGATTATTTTCTCCTGGCAGATATCTGGGAGGGAGTTAAGGAACAGGCTAAAGAGGAGCGTCCAAGAATTGATCCCGTGGTACACCGAGAGAACTGGTTTGAAGTCGGAGAGTTCATTAGAGATTTTACAGCCTGTGACCGATTGGACAGGTAACTTTTACCAAGCACAAGGACCTTCGCCAGGCCTAGGCTAGAAAGTAGGGAGGTAGGTAGGCCATGATGGACTGTGTCGAAAGCTTTGTAAGATCGATAAAGACTGCACCTGTTTGCACCCTTTGTCCAGGGCTGAGTGGACTTCTCCAGAGAAATCAAGTAAGGCTGTTGTTGTACTATGTCCTTTCCTAAAGCCATGCTGTTGATTACAGAGTAGATTGTATTTGTCCAGGTAATCAGAGAGTTGGTCTGCCACTATTCGTTCAAGTGCTTTGGAGAGGGAGGGAGTATTGATATTGGTCGATAGTTTCCTGTTGAGGTTTTGTCCCTCCCTTTGTGCACTGGCGTAACTATGGCAGATTTCCATTTGTTGGGAAATTGACTTTGGCAAAGTGACAGATTAAGAATTTTTGCAAGGGGTGAATTACTTCATCCAGGGTGAGAGACAGAATTTTTAGATCTAGCGTGTCACTACTTGTTCTGGATTTGGAGCAGGCCTTTCTTATGTACTTGTGTGCTTTGTGCACTTTGATTTTCTTGAAGTAAAGTTGTGGTTTGTCACGAGGGGTGTTTTGTGATGCTAGGCTAGGCACAGGTAAGTCCGAGAAGAAATCTGGGAGGAGGACCCCATTAAGATCTGTGAATGTCTTATTAAGCTCATCTGCAATAGACTTTGGGTCAAGAGTGGTGGATCCATCAACTTTCATAATGGTAGGTGATGATTTTGATTGTTTACCCATTATGTTTCGGATGTTGTCCCAAAAAGCTCTTCCATCACCCCAGGTGGATTCAAGGGCATTTTTGAAATAGGCGCTCTTCATTTGCCTAATTTGTGAGGTACATCTATTTCATGCCTGCTTGTATTTTAGGGTATCATGAGGTGAGCCTGTGTCTCTGGCAACTGCCCAGAGGTGGTCCGAACCTTGAGCTCAGCAAGTAGTTTGCAGTAATCCATGGATTTGATAGCTCTTGATTTTATGCTTTACTGGGCGATAAGTCGCATGCAGAGTTGAAAGATTTAATGAAGTATTCTAGTGCGGTATTAATATCAGTTGATTCAAGGATTGGCATCCAGTCCTGTTGTAGGAGATGGGTTTTCAACTTGGTAAGATTCCCATAAGGCAATACTCTGCTTGTTATAACTTTGGGGGGTGGCTTGAGAAATTTATTAGACCAGGTACAGGACACTGGGGAGTGGTCACTGAGGGAGTCAGGGAGGACTTTAATGTTTTTTATCCGGTCAGGGTGATTTGTGAGAACCCAGTCAATAAGGGTGCTTGTGCCAGTTTTGCAATTTTTCCGGGTGGGGGAGGTTACCATCTGAGTTAGGTTTGCTGCTAGGATGTCATCTTTGTAAGAGCCAGTGGCAGAGGCGAGCCAGTTTATGTTGAAATCCCCCGAGGAGGAGGAGCTCATTTTCAGAGGGCTGCAGACTAATAAAATCAAGTACAGACTTAATACTGGCACGGTGGTCTTTTGGAGGGATATAGACTGCGGCCACTGTGAGAACTTTGTTTTGTGCACCAAGAAGCAGTTTGATAGGGAGGAGTTGCATCTGCATATTTGTGGGGGTGAAGCTGCCACGTTGACAGGAGAGGTTGTCCTTTATGTAGATAGCACAGCCCCCACCTTTCTTGCTTGCCCGGTTGAGTCTGAAAAGATTGTAGCCTTCAAGCGAGACCGCATGATCCGGGGTGCTGGGAGATAGCCAGGTTTCCACAATGGCTAGTATATCAGGGTTGTTTTTTTGTCCAGCGAGAGTTTGAAGAGATGCCAATTTGGGAAGGAGGCTGCAGATATTTAGAGTGATAATGGAGAGACCACTACCAACTTTCCCTGTTTTTGTCGGCTTCAGTGCAACAGGACCAGGGTTTGGGTGTATCCCACCAGATATTAAAAGTAGGAGGAGCAGGAGTTTCAGCGATGCCATTCTGTAGTTCATAATAGGTTGGAGTGAGATTCTGCTTGTACTTTTAAGATGCTTGGATTGTCTTCTGAGTCCCACTAGAGGGTGGTCATTAGTGAGTTATAATGATGTGGCAGTTTCCAATTAGGAAATATGGCTCTTTGCACCCAGGTATTAATTGGGTGATGTTTGTTTAAGACTTCCAGAGTAAAAGCCATGGTACAATGTTTCGGGTAGTAGTATAGAAAGGTCAGAGTAGGTGGAGGGGTAGGGTAGGCGGAGGGGGGGAGTTGGCATAAAGAGAAAAGGAGGGTGAGGGTGAGCAGGAACAGGTGGTGGGGACTAAGCCAAAGCATTTTTTTAGCGAGGCAGGAGAGAGCCGAGAAGTAGTGTGGGCTAGGCAGTCGGGGGTGGCGAGCAATAGGAGGGTGGTGGGGTACGGATTTTAGTGGGCTAAGGTGGATAGCTAAGCACTATGGCGAAGTACAGAGAAAAATGAAAAAAAAGACTGGGAGGGTTTGGTGCCAGAGGGTTTAAGAGAAGTACTATAGTACTGTTGAGATCCAGGATCACATAATATGTTAAAGTTCCTGAAAGGTGATAAACTGTGGCATGGGCATATGCAATGTGTAAAATCCTCTTGTCTATATGTTTCCTTTGTTCTTCAAAGTCCTCAGAGATAAGTACAACACCTTGGGAGTAGGTCAGACAGTAGGCATATGCAATGTGTGAAATCCTTTTGTCTGTATGTTTCCTTTGATCTTCAAAGTCCTCAGAGACAAGTACAATACCTTTGGAAAAGGTCAGACAAAAATGTTGATTCAGTCACAAAATGTGTTAAAATTCCTTTGTTCTTTAAAGTCCATATGCAGTTGCTTTAAGAGTGGTCAGATGAGAATGTTGAAAATGTTGATTCAGTTGCAGGACCCAGCATCACCATGTTTGTAAGACTAGTTGTAAGGCATATGCTTCCTTGGGGAGGCTTCAAGAAAGTTGATTTAAAATTAAAAAGCTGATACCTGATGATGGCGATTTGCAGAAATTCAGTCCAGGAGACTTTCACCAATGCTGTGTGCAAGAATGGCACAGGTATTCCCAGCAGAAAAACATGTAAATGAACAAAAACTAACCTACAGACACAGACAAGCACAAACAGCCACCCACACAGCCCCAGGAGGAGGAGCTAGGAGGTTCTAAGTGACAGGTTTAAATGCTTCCTTGGCAAGCTTTTAAACTAGCCATGGGGGAGGTGCTAATAAGATGCAGGAAATGTTAAGCCTCCCCCGACACAACACGACAGGTAGTAAGGTAAACACTGAGGTACAGTGCTTAACAGAGGGCAGGACAGGGGTAAAAGGAAAAACAGACAAGGGCAAAAAGAGCAGGGCTGGGGGAAAAGCCAACATTAAATGAAGGGCAATGAGTACCAATGCCTGTAGTCTGGGAAACAAGCTCCCTGAGCTAGTAGCTTTGATGAAAGATGAACAATTGGATATTGTGGCAGTCATGGAAACATGGTACATGGAGAACCGTGACCGGGATGTCAACATACTGGGGCACACAATCTACAAAAGGGACAGGGAGGGGAAAAGAGGAGGTGGAGTAGCTCTATACATAAGGGAATGGATCAAAGCTACAGAACTAAAAAGTAAAGGGGGAGGACAAGAGGCACTCTGGGTCACCTTTGAGACAGGGAATGGCATCACAATCCACACAGGGGTTGTATACAGACCCCCATCTCAAGGGGAGGAAATGGACAAGAAAATGATAGAGGACGTTCTCAAAATGGCTGAAAAAGGGGAGATACTGTTGATGGGGGACCTGAATATGTCAGATGTTAAGTGGATGACATGTACTGCAGCCACATCCAAGAGCAGGGTCATTCTCGATGCTCTGCAGGGGGCAGGCCGTAGACAGCTAGTGTTGAAACCCACTTAGGAGAGAGCAATACTAGACCTGGTACTCTCAAATGGAGAGAGGATCACAAATTTAGAAGCCAGTAGACATCTGGGAACAAGTGACTACTGCACAGTGTGCTTCACAATAAGTACAACCATGGAGACGAGCCATTCAAGAACAAGCACACTGGACTTAAGAAGGGCTGACTTTGGCAAAATGGGTGAATACCTGAGGAATACACTAGCAAATGGCCAAAAAGGTGGGGTGGAAGAACAATGGAGAAAACCCAAAACTGCCAACATAGAGGCAACAAGCCTTTGTGTGAAACAGATAAAGAAAGCAAAGCGGAGTAAAGAAACACTATGGTTCTCAAAAGAGGTGGCAAGGAAGGTTAAGGAGAAAAAGGCTACATTCAAAAAGTATAAGGAATCACAGAAGGAGCACGACAGGGAACTGTATCAATTAAAGCAGAAAGAAGTGGGGAAGGCAGTCAGAATAGCAAAAGCCCAAACCGAGGAAAAAATAGCCAATTCAGTTAAGAAGGGTGATAAAACCTTTTATATGTACTGTACATTAGGGAGCATAGAAAGGTTAAGGGAGGAATAGTGAAGATTAATAAGGGAGAGGGGAGGTGGGCAGAGGGAGACAGTGAAAAGGCAGTTACTGAATGAATACTTTTGCTCAGTGTTCACAAAAGAAGATGAAGATGAGTTACCTAAACCAGACAGTAGAAGCACTCTGGGTAGGGGGGTTGACACCAGTCCATTTACAGAAGAAAGAGTCCTGAAAGAACTCCTAAAATTCAAGGTAGACAAAGCAATGGGGCCTGACAGGATTCACCCCAGAATCCTAAAAGAACTAAGGGAGGACCTAGTGACACCACTAACCACACTTTTTAACAAATCATGGGAGGATGGGGTGGTACCTGAGGACTGGAGGAGGGCAGATGTGATTCCCCTTCACTAAAGTGGGAGCAAGGCAGAAGCAGGAATCTACAGACCTGTAAGTTTGACCTCAGTGGTAGGGAAAATGATGGAATCACTTCTGAAAGAAAGAATTGTTGAGTACCTAGAGGCCAGTGGGGCACAGGACCAAAAGCAGCATGGATTTACAGCAGGGAGGTCATGTCAGACTAATCTAACAGATTTTTTGACTGGGTGACCAAAGTAATAGACCAGGGAGGGGCTGTGGATATGGCCTACCTAGACTTTAGCAAGGCATTTGACACAGTCCCGCACAAAAGATTGATAATCAACAAGGCCACTGATTTACGGTGATTAAAACAATTAAATTCCGTTTTCAAGACTTAAGATTCCGGAATTTCACTGGTGATTGTTACTCTAATTTCCGGATTTTACCGGGATTCTATTATCATTCTTTTAGTATGTGCATAAATAATCAGAATTAAAGCAGGCTTAATATACAGAGCATTAAATAAAGCAAACTGAAAATAGTACAGGAAGGAATTAAAAGAAAAACAGACTTTTTTATAGATTTACTGATCTGATAGAAAATGCCAGATTCCATGAAATCTTCATTTTTACCGGTTTTCAGGCAGCCCTAATTCCAGAATTTTACAGGATTTTCCGGTAAAACCGAAAAACAGTGGCCTTGATAATCAAGTTAGCCAGCCTGGGAGTCGGTCCCAGGGTGATAGCCTGGATAGCAAACTGGCTGTACAACAGGACACAGAAGGTAACAGTGAATGGAACACATTCCGAAGAAATGGGGGTCACTAGTGGAGTACCTCAGGGCTCAGTACTAGGTCCAGAACTCTTTAACATCTTTATAGGTGACATCGCAGAGGGCCTGGAGGGAAAGGTATGCCTCTTTGCAGATGACACAAAGATCTGTAACAGAGTTGATACACAAGGGTGGGTAGAAAGGATGAGAAGGGACTTTGAAATTTTGGAGGAATGGTCAGACATATGGCAACTTAGATTCAATGCAAAGAAGTGCAAAGTAATGTACCTGGGAAACAAAAATCCAGGAGAAGAGTACACAGTAGCAGGGGAGGTACTAACAACAACAAAAATGGAAAGGGACCTAGGGGTAGTCATATTAGATGATCTAAAGGTGGGTAAGCAATGTGAGAAGTCAGTAAGAAGAGCCAGGGGGATACTGGGATGCATAGGAAGGGGCATCACAAGTAGAAAAAGGGAAGTGGTTATCCCTCTGTACAGACAGTTGGTGATACCCCATCTGGAGTACTGTGTGTAGTTTTGGAGACCTCATCTATGCAAGAACATAGACAGGATGGAAGCAGTCCAGAGGAGGGCAACTAAAATGGTGCAGGGTCTGCATCAGAAACCATATGAAGAGAGACTGAGAGAGCTTAATATGTATACCCTTGATGAAAGGAGGGACGGGGGGACATGATAGAAATGTTCAAGTACCTCAAGGGAATCAACAAAGTCCAGGAGGGTAGCATCTTTCAGAAAAAGAGATGTGTAAGAACAAGGGAGCACAATTTAAAGATATAGGGGGGATGGCTCAGGGGTAATGTGAGGATTTTTTTTTTCACAGAGACAGTGGTGGACGCATGGAACCACCTTCCTGAATAGGCTGTGGGGTCTAAAACAGTGGAGGAATTCAAACATGCATGGGACAGACATAAGGCAATTATAGTGGGGGGTGGCAGGAAGTAGGCTGTTAGTTAACTAAAATCTGCAGCTTATCCAGTAGGTAGGGAAATGGGCAGACTGGGTGGGTCAAGTGGTCCTTATCTGCTGTCAAAGTCTATGTTTCTATGTTTCGATGTTACATAGGGAGGAGTATCACGAGTAGAAAGATGTATGTCATCTTGCCCCTGTATAAGACACTAATTACAGACTGCACCTGGAATACTGCATCAAGTTCTAGAGGCCTCATCTGAGAAAGAACATAGACAGCATGGAGGCAGTGCAGTGGAGAACAGGTAAAATGGTGCAGGGCCTAAGGAATAAGACCTATGAGGGAAGACTAAAGGAGTTAAATATGTATTCCCCTGGAGGAAAGGAGGGAGAAGGAGGGGGGGACGTAATTGAGACATACAAATACATCACTGGTATAAATAGAGTACAGGAAGGAAGCATCTTCCAAAGTAAGAGATGCTCCAAGTCAAGTGGGCACAAAATGATGTTGGGGGACTCAGGGGCAATGTGAGAAAATATTTTTTCATGGAGAGGGTGGTGGATGCCTGGAATAACCTACTAGAGGGGGTGGTAGGGGCTAAAATGGTCACAGAATTTATGAAGGAGTCGGATAGACACAAGGGTATCCTGGAAGTAAAGGGAGGCTACAGACTTCAGTTTTGGTATGGGGTCTCACACTAGATTGGTATTAATAGGGCAGACTGGGTGGTGATGTGACTCCCACCCACCAACTGAATCTCCCACTGAGCACCCACCACCCTCACCCCAGACCACTCACTCACTCACTCACTCACTTACTCACTCATTCACTCACCTGAACAGGATCCAGTGTCAAGATCCACTCTCCCATTTAAGGCATGTTTTGCTGCTGGAACTGCTGACTGCTATATGAGAAATAAGTAGGTGCGGTTCAATGTATTTCAATGGGTTTTCAACTGCACTTACCTTATTTCTCATATAGCAGTTGCCAGTTCCAGCAGGAAGATGTATCTTCCATGGGACAGTGGATCTTTACACTGGGATCTGTTCAGGTGAATGAGGGTGTGTGGGGAGGTCTGGGGAGTGTGGGGTGGTAGGTGCTAAGTGGTAGGTTGGGTTGGTGAAGCAAGGTTGCATCAGTGATGGACCTTTTTTTACAGATTAAAAAAAGACATCAAGGGACTGTGTCCTTCTTTACATGCTCCTTTGGGACACTGGAGAGTGAGGGGAAGGGGTGGTTGCCACTAAACACCTCATTTAAATTAGCAATGATATACATAAGGCTGAAGCTGATCTAGATAGTGGGGGAATGTGGACTAGCAATTTTTGCACTAACCACTGAGACACCTAACTGAACTTTCAAATTGTTGTGATACACACATACTGACTAATACATATACACATATATGCATAGATATTTCAGCAAAACATAGCAGTGCACTGTCTACATACATTTTAAAAGATTAAAAAAAAGACATTGAGGGACCGTTTTTTTCTTTTCAGGCTCTGAGGGACATTGGAGGGTGGGGGGTTGCTGCTAGACACCTCATTTAAATCAGCAATGACATCCTTGAGGATGAAACTGATCTAGTTAGCAGAGGAATGTAGACTAGCAGTTTTTGCACTAGCTCCTGAGCCACCTAACTGCACTTTCTAATTGTTGTGATATACACACATGCACACACACACACACACACACACACACACTAATACATATACACATATATGCACATATGTTCCAGTATACCATAGCAGTGCGCTATCTACACACATTTTTTCAGATTAAAAAAACACAATGAGGAACCATTTTCTTCTTTTCAGGCTCTGAGGGAAATCAGGGGGTGGGGGTTGCCATTAGACACCTCATTTAAATCAGCAGTGACATGCATAAGGCTGAAACTGATCTAGATAGTGGGGGAATGTAAACTAACAATGTTTGCACTAACCACTGAGCCACCTACAATAACTGCAGTTTCAAATTGTTGTGCTACACAAACACATTGACAAATACATATACACATATGCATATATATATATATATATATATATATATATATATATATATATTCCAGTATAACATAGCAGTGCACATCTACACATATTTTTATAGATTAAAAAAAAGACATTGAGGGACTGTTTTCTTCTTTTCAGGCTCCGAGGGACATCAGATGATGAGAAGTTGCGACTAGACACCTCATTTAAATCAGCAATGACATGCATAAGGCTGAAACTGATCTAGATAATGGAGAAAGTAGACTAGCAATATTTGCACTAACAACAGTCACCTAGCTGCACTTTCTTATTGTTGTGATACACATGTACTTACTAATACTGTACATATGCACATATATGCATATATATTCCAGTATAACATAGCAGTGCACTGTCTACACACACACACACAGCATTACCACACACATATTCTAACACACATTCACTGCCTTATATGGCATTTATTTACTTATATATCTAACCCTAACTTTTACTGTATTTAGGATAAACCCAGTGTTTGCACTAACTCATTGTACTAATCTATGGCATGATTGGGTAACTAAGGTAGAGGACCAGGAGGTGCAGTAGATGTGGCCTTTCTAGACTTCAGAAATGCCTTTGACACAGTCCTCACTAGAAGGCTGATTGACAAATTATACAGCCTAGGGTGGATCCTAAAATAATTCTCTGGGTGGAGAACTGGCTGAATGGCAGGAATCAGAGGGCTGTGGTGAACAGGGAGTACTCTGAAGTGGGAGCGGTGATGAGCAAGGTGCTGCAGAGGTCAGTGTTGAGGCCAGTCCTCTTCAATGTCTTTACTGGGGACATTGCAAAGGGACTGTAGGGAAATGTATGCCTCTTCACAGATGATACAAAGGCATGTAATAAAGTGGACATGCCAGGGGGTATTGAAAGAATGAGGGAAGACCTTAACAAAATGGAGAAATGGTCTGAAGAATGGCAGCTGGGATTCAATGCATTGAAGTGCAGGATCATGCACATAGGGCACAAGAACCCATGGGCAAAGTATGAACTAGGTTGGGTGGTACCAACAGTCATGAAGTAGGAAAGTAACCTGGGAGTTATCATCTTGGAGAACCTAAGAGAAACTATGCAATGCCATAAGGCAGCTGGAAAGGCTAGCCAGATGCATGGATGCATAGGGATGGGTATCAGGAATATAAAGAAGGGGGTCATCTTGCCCCTGTATAAGACACTCATAAGACCGTACCTGGAGCACTGTGTCTATCTCTGGAGGCCCCATCTGAGAAAGAACATAAACAGGATGGAGGCAGTGTATTGGAGGGCAACTAAAATAGTGCAGGGCCTGCAGGATAAGACCTATGAGGAAAAACAAGCCAAGCCGATATTAAAAATATTTATTTCATTTGGCTAAAGTATTTACCCCATTTTAAATATTGAATTTTTACAGAATATGCCAGCTGAGATTCAATATATCATTTACAGTGTGGTCACGATGAAGAGTCTGCAAGGGCTTGAAGCACTGGGGTTTAAGTGTTTTGTCGTTTTGGGTCTGTGCACTCTGAATAAATAATTTTTTGCATTTACTGAATACTGCCTTTTTGGTTCTCTTTATGCACCTTTCCTTTTGTTGAGCAACTGTTGTTTTTCCCCATTGGTGTAGCATTTTGAGCCTTTACACCTGAGCGCTACGGCTTCTCTTTTTCCTGCCTTTGTCTGAAACAATGCTATTCATTAAGTGTCTAAAGAGGTTAAGAAAACAATGTAAATCTTTTTATGAGATTTGTTGCTGTGAAAGGGTGAGTAAACTGACATGTTTATGAGATATCTAGCTTTCTTTATAGACAATTCTACCCACATTGAAGCTTAGCACATAAAATAGTGCATTGCAACACTGCTGAATTCAGTGAATACATCAGAGTTGGGGAATAACACAAACCTCCAATTTAACTAGCCTATTATGGTTGTTCAGAGTTCCCTTTTTCTACTGTAATCTCAAAATATCTGCAGGGCTCCGCCCACTGCAGTCATAAAAATCGGATTGGTTTTCTCACTTAGAGAGTTCATTTAATGTTCTTATTTGCAGTCAATGGAGCTAGACCTGTCCATTGATACAGGCTTACATTTGCTTGCACACTTATCAAAGGGGTGCTGTGCACTCATCCCATTGTACAACTTGCCATTTCTGTAGGCGCATTTTCCTTTAGACAATTGTGTTCCCTGTTCAGTTGTCTCCTGCAGGCCCACACACCCACCCCAGTTGACACATCAGTGCCACTAAGCATGAAAGCTGCTGTCTGCTGATTTCTCTAACCACTTAATGACCTCCACCTTACACCAACAGTACTGGTAAGCATGAAAGCCACTGTGCAATGATTTGTCTACCCACCAGAACCCACAAAGCTGATACAGCATCCCAGGTAAACTTGAAAATTGCTGTGCAGTCATTTCTCTATCTGCTTGAAGCCCCCCCCCAGCTGACACAGGAACACCTGTAAACATCAAAGCTGCTGTATGGCAATTGCTCTGCCCTCTTGATCCCCACCCCAGCTGACACAGCAGCACCGGTAAGAATAAAATCCACTGTGCAGTGATTTGTCAACCTCCTACATCCCTGAGCTGACACCAGCAGGACTAGAAAGTATGAAAGATGCTTGTAGTAAGTTCTGTGCCCACCTAACACCCCCCTGAGATGACATCAGTGGCAGAAAACATAACAGTCACAGTGCAGTAGTTTATCTACCCACCACCACCAGCTGACACCAGCTCTTCTGGTAAGCATGAAAACTACTGTGCTGCAATTTCTCTAGCTACTTTACCCCCCCCCACACACACACACACACTGACAACAGCCCTGGTAAGCATAAAAGCTGCTGTGCAATGATTTCTCTACCCACTTAGACCCCCTCGACATGACATCGCAACCTTGGTAGGTATAAAAGCTACTGTGTGGTAATCTTCTACCTCCTAAACCTACCCCCCAAGCTGATGCCAATAGCAGTCATAAGCATGAACGCCACTGTGAAGTGATTGTTCTACCTGACTGAATCCCATGTATCTTTTCCACAAAAAAAAAAAAAATGAAAGGAATAATTTTAATAATGGCATTTTTTGAAAGGAAGGGGATATTGCTGCACCCTGGGTTTTTTTAGACAGTAGGACTGTTTTTCTGTTTTGGAAGTCCCGCAAACTTTTACATATTGGATTTATCTAGGATGTATCACAGAAGTGGGTCCCCTCTGTAGTAAATACAAAACATTTCCAGTATCTGCCTGACTTTTCTAGTTCTTCCACCACCCTCCACATGCATTGAGTTCTTCTGCTGAGAGCTCTACTGGGAAACATAAGATTACAGGTAAGATCCGTGCTAGAGACAAACATTATGGGCTTGATTTTCAGAGACCCCTTAGACTGCTGCAATTTGTGGTGATATATGGCTGTGGCAAACTTAGGGTGCATCAGGGACCCTGCACCCTATTTTAGGAAAATAGGAGTGTCTGCATCAAAGACCCGAGAGTTGCCACAGCTGCAGGGTTGTGCCAAACATGTAGCACACCTGCAGGGTTTGATGGAAGGGACTGTCAACCCCTGCAACCAGTGCAAGCTTAGATGAGCCACAGAGGTGGGGGGGGGGGAATCTGGCTGGAAGCACTAGAGTACCATGCAATTCAATTCAACTTTATTTTTATAGCACCTTTCAAAACCAAGGCGCTTGACATAGAAGCAGAAACAGCCAATATAAATAACATTTAAAACATAAAATTTACATTATCCATCACTAGGGAAGGCCAAATCAAATAAATAAGCTTTAAGCTGAGTTTTAAATCTACTGACTGTTGGGCATTCTCTCAACCGATGAGGTAGAGAATTCTACAGGGTCGGAGCTGAAAAAGCAAAGGCATGAGAACCAGACATCTTTAATTGTACCCTGGGAATCTCCAGCAATCCCTCATCGGTGTAACGGAGAGGATGGAGGGGGCTCTAAGGTACCAGGAGATCTTGCAGGCAACCGGGTCCCTGATCATGTAGGGCTTTAAAGGTTAGCAAGCCAACCTTAAAGGTGAACCACCACTGAATAGGCAGCCAGTGCAGCTCGCGCAGCACAGGCGTCATATGACTGGTCCTAGATGTCCCAGTCAAAAGCCTGGCTGCCATGTTCTGCATCAGATACAAGCAGCGGATATCAACCCCTGGAAGCCCTAGGTATAGAGAATTGCAGTAGTCAAGACAGGTCATAACAAAGGCATGAACCAGTGTTGGAAGATCATTTGAGGGAACCAGATGTTTCTACTGGGCAATATTCC
Organism: Neoceratodus forsteri; assembly: GCA_016271365.2. Classification (NCBI taxonomy): domain Eukaryota; kingdom Metazoa; phylum Chordata; order Ceratodontiformes; family Ceratodontidae; genus Neoceratodus; species Neoceratodus forsteri. Next base: position 226,223,915 of record CM028132.1, on the reverse strand, counting down.
TCAGATGATAAAAAGGATTTGACGACAGCTGACACCTGAAATTTTAAGGTCAAGCCATCATCAAAAATAATGCCCAGGTTATGCACCTGGTCTGAGGTGATGAGTGTCACACCACCAAGTAATAAACCTGATGGTTGTCCAACCTCCAAACCCACCCTTGGATGACCTGGGTCCACAACCAACTCTTCAGTCTTGTCTGGATTCAGTCCCAATCAGCTGGAACTTATCCAAGATCTGACCTTGGCAAGGCAACTATTCAGCACAGAGACTGCATCATTCTGTCCATGCAGAAAGGACATATACAGCTGAGTATCATCTGCATAGCAGTGAAAACTCAGACTGTATCACCTGATGATATCTCCCAATGCATAGCATATACACTGCAAACAATATAGGCTAATATAGAGTTCTCTGCGGGGACCCTATAAGGCAGGAGTGAGCGCCAGAGGAATAAATTCCAGTGGCCACTCTCTGAGACCTGCCTGTGAGGTATGAATTGAACCAATTTAGGACTGTACCAGACAGTCCACATAAAGACCGCAGGCACTCCAATAGCACACCATGGTCTACAGTATCAAATGCAGCAGAGAGATCGAGAAGGACCAGAATGGTATATGCCTTTCGATCTCTAGCCTTTAGGAGGTCATTTAATACCTGTACAAGAGCCATCTCTGTGCTGTACTTCTTCCTAAAATCGGATTGGAGAGTATCATAGACATTGTATTGGGGAAATAGCGGCAGTGAAAGGGAGTGGAGGAGGCACCTGGTGGAGGTGCCATATGGAGTAGTACACAGTCAAGTGGACCGGGAAGGGAAAGTTGGCATGGTGACACCAGCATGACCTGGACCCCATGTAGAAGCAGCCCTGGCACCTGCCCCATAGGACCCACAGTTCCTACATGGGGTAGATGGCAGTGGGTGCAGGTTGTGGGGTGCATGCTATGATGAATACATGCCCTGGACACTGCAACATTCTCCTGGTACACAGCACCACTTCATGGAGGCTGGTGGATGCTTAACTACACTGCTGAAGACTGTGGGTCCTGTGGGGCAGGTGCCAGGGCTGCTTCCATCTGGGGTTCAGGTCATGATCATGTGACCATGCTAACCCCCCAACCAGCCCGAGTGGCTGTGTGCTACTCTGCATGGCACCTTCACTAGATGCCTTCTCAGCTCCCTCTCACCACTGCCATGACCCCATTGTATCCTATGGCATCCCCACTGCTCCAGCGGCCCCTGATCCCCACCCTTCATGTCCCACACTGCACTCACTGCCCTGCCAGGCAGTGATGCAGAGCCATTAGACCAGCTTCTGTCTGGTCTAAGCTGATCCCACATTTATGACCACAGCAGGGATTCTGGAATTACTAAAAAGGGGATAGTGCAGTGCTGCCATGGCACAACCATGTTTGTGACCTGGCATGTGGGTGCTTCTGCTGCAAGGGTGGTGCAGGGTGGCTTTGATGCAAGCATTCCTGATTTTGATGCAGCCTACATTTGAAAAATTGGGATAGTCTCAAACTTTGACACAAGGTGCCAATTGCATCGTATCTGTTTGGCACAAGTACCTTGCGTCAAAGTTTTCATTTTGAAAATCAAGCAACATGTGTCACCCTGGGCACACTCACTTAACCTACAGGAGCTCCAGTCAATGCAATTGTGGAAATAAGTAGAAGCATGTCTACACTCGAAATGAGCTATTTGACCTCAGCTGGGCCATGCTAATTTAAAAAAAAAAGTTTAAAAAAACTGCTGGCACTTGCTGGCCATCAAGGATCTGCCCTTCATGCAGGGAGTGAATGCAATTTGTTGTAGAGGATAAAGACCTGTTAGGAACTGGGAGATCACAGATTCAAACCACAGTAAAGCCAAATATTCACTGTGCGCCCTGAGAAAGTCATCTAACCTCCTAGTGCTCCAGTCCACCCAGCTGTGAAAATGGGTAACTGCAAGCTAGCACCAAAACTGAGATCTTAGCATTTTAGCTGTACTATTCTGGATAAATGCATTTTAAAAATAGATAAAAAGCAGGACCCCACTGTAAAGAAGTTGCATTTCAGCTGGACTATCCTGGGTAAAGAAACTGTGAATAAACAAAACATTGCCAACTGTCACTAGGTTTCCTTCATGGTGACCGTCCCCCAAAACACACACACACAGACACACACACACACACACAGGCATTTTGATCTAGTGGTTAGAGCTAATTTGGGAACCACAACATTACATGTTCAAACCATGCTAGAGTTAAATACTGACTGTATGACTCTAATTAAGTCACTTAACCTCCCAGTGTTGCAGTGGATGGAAGCAGAATCCCACTGGAAATGTGTACCATCTTAGCACCACAACTGCATTATAAAAACATTCAATCAAACATCACTAGCATGACTAAACCTGTTTTGTTTAGAGATGGGTAGATATCTTGCAATATGTGTCACATAAGGGAAGATAGGATTTTTTCCAAAACAGCAAATATTCAGTAGAGATTGCTGTCCTTGGTTAAGTTTATTAAATGTTTAAGTGCTAGAGGAAAGAGTAACCATATGGTGATATCAAGCCTAGTTATTTAAAAAACAACTCTCTAATATAATAAAATGCTTAAAAACACTGGAGCTACACCAATTATGTTTTTACTTAATTGTTTTATTGGATTTTTTTTCTTTTTACTTTTCCCTGCTACTGGTCTACTAAATATTGTAGTGAATGTAGCAATTATTCCACTAAGTCAAAATGTGTCTGACTCTCCCCTGCTAACCACATAATTACCGTTTGTGACAACACAGTCTGTTGCCAAGGTGATCACTATGATGTCATAAATAAAGGCACTCTGAGGTTAACAGGGGAGAGGCAAATGCTTGTATGTGTTCTGTATATAGATTTTTTGGATGGCCTACCAAGATGTGCTTTAAGTCTTGGAAAGGAACACTGCAAAAGGAAAAAAATGTAATCTCTAGTAACTTGTAGCAGCTGAAACGTCTTATTTCTGAAAGTGTATGCTGAAGTGCAGAGCTGCTCTTTAAGCACTTAATGCCAAAGAGGTGGAAAAGGAAAGAAGCTTTTTTTTCTCTTCATTTTTTTCTGTGCCTATGATGCCCCATCAGCCCCATTCAGGCCTTGATCCCCAGCCCCATCACCTATCTTATCCCACCAATTTCCAAAACCACTATGTGGTGGTTGGGTGCCCCCCTTGGATGCATGAGGCCTGAAAGGTCTTTGCCATCATCCTGCTGACTGGGGTAATTATCATCCCGATTTTCTCCCTTTAGTTTCTCCTAGCGTTGAATGTGCAGTGACACAAATACATGTATGTCATTACAGGCATCTGTGTGAGTTCCATTCCCAAGGCTTTCATCTATCATACTACCTAGTCTCTGCTAGTTGTTAGTAGTGCAGCGAGATGCACTACCCCCCGCCGAAGGAGGAAAGCAGTCCATGGGATGCTCAGTCTTCCTTCCCGTGGCTGGCCCCTTGAACCTGGGTTGCTGTTATGGCAGGTGATGAAGGAAACACAGGTTCTGTGTTTACCTGACCCCACCATCCCCATTGCTTCATGATATGATCATCACAACTGACTTGGTAAGTAATTTTGTGCAAGCTCTGTATTGTAAAATAAAACCTTATTTGCATTTTAAGACAAGAAATCGTAGGGCAATTGAATGTGATGGCTCATTAATGGCCTGTGGCTTCCTAGGGATTTTTTAGTGACCAGGTATGTAGTATTCATTGTAATGTTTTCTCATTATTTATACCTGAGAAAAGTACAACATCATAATCTACTCCGATGTCTGCACATTGCACGACAGATCTCTATCTAGGGTTAGGGAGGCCATCTATGGAAAGTGTAAGGGTGGTGGAATGTCACTGCTGAGGTAGCTGCACGTCACTGATATGCTTAATATATAATGTAAGGTTACAGAATGCAAAGAATTTTTAATTTTTGCTGATGGTGTGATCATCTGCTTGTACTATAATAACCAAGATCTGATTCCTTTCTGCTTACAAATAACATACCATAATGTGTAATTTTTAAGGTCTCCATATATTATGATCCCCAATGCTGCTGCTGCTGCTTTTCCCATTCCAATGTTGCCAGGCTTTGGAACCAATCATTGCACAACAAGTCTGTAGCCTACCTATGTGTCCCTCGAAGGTGACCAGGTAAGTACCTGTTACTGTTTCAGACAGTAAAAGATGTTTTAGTTCTTTATTTCTGTCAGTTATGGTTTTTCTTAGGTCATGGCATATGTATAAAATTGTACTTAGGTATGGACTTACTTCAACTGGTGGGGTTGGTGGCTGTGTGTAATGTACAACCAGTGTTTATCAAAAGTCTGTGTCGATATGATGTGCTTGGAGTCGTGACATGCCCTTTGCTTGTGAACTGCACATGCCATTGTTGCATTTTTCCTGGTTGTGTGCAACCATGGTGGACTCTCACTTTCCCTGATCCTCCCCATGTGGATGCTTGTGACTAAATAAGACTCAGGAAAGCTCCATTGTGGTCCACAGCACATAACCCCTCATGAAAAAAAGAATCATGTCTTGCATGGTTTGTCATGTTCTGTGCTTCTACTGTCCTTATGATGTACCATTTGCTGTGATGCTTAACAATTGTTTTTAACAGGAAAGTGCCTGTATGGCGCTTATGATGGAGCAGCCTCAGCAAACATAGCAACCAATTGATGCAAGCTTGTCTTACCCTTGACATAAATTAGGTCAATAACACCACCACCAGCTCAAGACAAGGATGACTACAGTGGTATGAAAAGAGAAATTTCTATATTTTTCAGGAAAACTACAATTTAAAACTTTAAACACACAATAACACATTAACTATTTACATTGTAAATAACAGTACAAAGAACAACAACAACAGCAATGTAAAAATAGAAGAAATTTAAAACTATTGATAAGAATAGGCAAAAATTAACAGTGTCGGTGGACTGCACCCCAAGAAGTTTGCCTGCAAGCTCCTCCTGCCTGCCTGCAATGGCAAAACACCTTTAATAATTTTTCAGTCCCCCCCCTCCATTTTTACAATGTGGTCCTCCAGGGACTTGACCTGTTTTAATCTTTGATCAGTTTCTTTATTTGCCATCCTGATCCTGGTGCTGCTGTCTTGGTGGTGGCATAGGATGAGCTACATGGTCCACACCATGCACAATTCCAGTGCCTATCACTTGCTGTGCATCTGCTGCCTCCTTCTTCTTTGTCACCAGCCTTTCTAGCTCCTTCTGAATTTTAAGAATTCAGTTCCTGCGCCTTTTGCTTTTCAGTGGCGTCAATGGCATCTGCATCTCCTCCTCTTGCTCTGTATGCTGTTCTACATGTTCAGATGTGCTTTGTGTCTTCTCCAGTGCTGCAATACCAAAAGAAAGGATGTTGAGGGAATGAGAGATAAAGGTTCATTATAATCTCCTCTCTGAATATATGGTACCGAGGTGAAGGACTATTATACACCAATAAGACTACAGTCATATATGTTTTACCAGTCAGTGGGACCTTACACAGACTCAGTTTGCGCCAGTGAATTCCTTCCTCCCACCAAAGACCAGGTACAGTGCTCAATCCATAATATGGACCTCTGTTTTCTGCCACCCTCCTTATCTGCCTGCCTGACCTCTTGAATGGTTCGCTTTGTTTGGAAATTGCATTATCTGAGGGGCACTAAATAGGATGGCAGCTTAAAGATCAGCTCCACAACCCAGAGGGAAAAATCCTTTAAAATCCCTTTTCTACCAGCTGGTACTATATCCTCACTCTACTGTAACTTGTGGGGGTAATACTCAAGCTACACTAATTTAGCTTCATTGATACAAAAAGCCTTCATTTGCTGTGTGGAAATTGCTATTTTACTGAAAAGCCTCCTGGACAAGGTAGGCCTGAAAATATGGCTGAAGGACGCTTGCCACAAACCTGGGAGCAACCATCAGTTGCGGCGATGTTCGGCCAACTTATGGCCCAGATGGCACAAGTCACTGTGGCAACTAATCGAAACACCCAAGTGGTTCAAAATTTAGAAGCCAGGATGCTGCATATCAAACAGTGGGTCTTGGCGATGGAAGGGCATGTTCAGGACTTAAGGGCATAATTAAGAGATCAACAATGGACCATATAGATGCTGCACAGTAAGATGGATGACCTCGACAATTGAGTTCACCATAATAATCTTTGCTTCCTGAGCTTCTCTGAGCATGTAGAAGGCAAAGATACTGAGGGATTTCTACAATTAGCCATCGCTGAAATGCTGCAGTTGGACCCATTGATACTGCTCCAGGTGGAACGTGCACACCGTACTTTAGCCCCCATGTCTCAGGCCCAGGACAGACCATGACCTATCATAGCCTGATTTATTGATTTTAGAGACAAAGAGAAGGTTCTAACTAGATCTTGTGAGTTACAGCATGTAGTGTGGAGATCAAATAGGATCCGCATATCTCAGGACTTCTCTAAGGATCTGTCAAACAAACACCGAGCATACTCTGAGGCAAGGCATAAAATGCACAGTATTGGACTGTCCTTTTCCTTGCGTTACCCAGCCATGATGCGGGTTATGCACAATGGGGTCCCAAACAGTTTTGAATCTCCTGATGCACTCATGGGTTTTTTATGGCACAACTGGCCACAAGAATTCACCACCACTATCCCTAGAGCCCCTTCAGCAAAAACAGCTACCGATGGGTTGGATTGCCACTCCTCTCCATCAGTGAGCAGGTCTGCAGTTTGGCAAGACCTCAGGGAGCAACACAGGGAACTCCCCCCAAAAACACACTGAAAGAGGAAATCCTCAAAGAAATACAGCCACCGGGAGCATCCTTCTGAGAGAGGGCAAGACGACACAAAGGAGGCCACAAGCATGGACACTGTTGCTCCAGATCCATTACAGGCCTACCACACCGCTAATAGATATGAAGCTTTACGCCTCAACTCTCTGGATCAACACCCAGGCATTGTGGATTCAACTGTGGAAGGCAGGCCTGCTCCTATGTTGCAGCCCAGCTACTTGTCCTCGTCAGCAACTCCTCACCAGCCACAGAACGGAGCTACAGATAGCGGAGGGCAGCGTTCACCAAAGGCTATGAGGGAGGCCTCCTCTACCAGCAGAGATCTCATTTTCAGTGTGGACCATCCTGAGTGCTCTACTTCTCCAGGGCAATCAATCAGAGAAAACCCACCGGCGTGGTCAGATAAGTAGTCATCCTTCTATATTCTTTCTATTCCTGTTCTTTTAATCCCCTGGGGAGTTGTAGTATGGGATGAGTTTGGGGTGTCAAAATTCTCCTTGGCTGACCAATCTGCCACCCTTTCTCCATGTTACCCATGTAAGGGAACTTTTGAGCCCCTTTTCATCCCAACCTTGACCCCCGACTTGCACTGCCATGTGGCAGAGAAGATGCCTCACTCCTATACCGGCAGGGATTCAATGAGGCCTACCAACAAGCTCTCAGTGGATGTCCTGATCAAAGGTCCAGACATGTCTAGATTGCAAAGAAGGCTTTTTTGTACCGTCGGATTAAACAGCAGAACTTTTGTGGGTTCTACCTGACTTACTTGTGTGTGTGTTGGGGGGTGAGGTCCATTTGGAAGTTGTGTCATTTAATATGAAAATATTTGTCATCATGCGTAAACTGTTGTGCTGAATGGGTAGCCAGGATGTGTTTTACGTGAAGTCCTCAGTGGTGAATGGCACAGATCTGTGTCCCTCTGGTATATTTTTTTTATATTATTACTTTTTTCTATCAAGGGGAGATCTCCCAGCCCCCGCATTGGGTGGCTTACAGTACACTCTTCATAGGTGTGATGAGCCTGACCTCACCAGAATTTTTGTTGTGAGAGCATGTTGGCACCCATCAGTAATAACCTTAGGCTCACTAAAATAGTGGGCAGTCCTCCCCCACTTTCTTTCCTGCAAACCCCCACCTCATTAGAAGCGTTGTATATTCCCACTTTAACTACCCCAGCTTCTGAGCTACACCGCTGGATCAGCTCTCTCAACCCTCTGGGGTTGCAATGAGCCATGTGGTCCAACCTTCCTATTGGGTTGCTTGATTCTCTCAGGGGGGAACCTCCCCCCTGCACTCACCATAGTGATAAGGAAGGATGGATACCACTTGATAATGCCCTGGGAATAAGGGCTGGCCTACAGCAGGGCTCTGCAGCAGAAGAGATGCCTCTATATCCCCAAATTGCATGGTACACTGTGCACAATGTATATAATTTGTTAATGTGTTTATGTATGTTTGTTTCACAAGAGACACACACACAGATGTTTCATTATTTGTTAGTATAAGGTCATCTGGTAGGGGCAGGGTATATGGGCTTTACCCACTCTCTCCATATCTGGTGGCGCTCTGTAGAAATTTGCCTCTTCTGGTTGGGCTGCCCTCACCCCCTATCTGCTGGTTGTTCTCGATATATCTCTTAATTAAATATTTGCTCCCTATTACTAACAGGTGATAAGACTTGTCTGACATGGAATGTCAGAGGGCGTAACACCCCAAACATGAGGAAGCAAGTTTTGGGCCATCTTAAGAGACTGGGAGTGAGGGTCACCTTCCTGCAGGAGACCAAACTTTCCGGGGGGGATCCTGAGAGACTGAAGAGGGAGTGGGTAGGTCAGGTCATTCATGCCTTGGCCTCCTCTAGATAGAGAGGGGTTGCAATTCTGCTTCACAAGCAACTACAATGGAAATTGTAGAGACAAGTGAGAGACCCTGAGGGTAGATGGGTGGTGGTACTCATGGATATTGGGGAGGGCCCTCTGATCCTGGGTAAAGTATACACTCCAAATGAGGACTCGCCCTCCTTCTTTCACAAGTTGGCCCAGGTGCTGGGATCCATAGATCCGGAAGACACCCCCCATTTTGTTAGGGGGCAATTTTAATCTTACTCTGGACCCTTTCCTGGATAGATCTCCTTCCAATACTGAGCCCCACTCCAGGGCTGTAATGGCAGTTGCTCAATTACAACAAGATTTGGCCCTTACAGACATCTGGAGAATATTTCACCCCTCTTAGTGGGACTACACCTTTCATTCCCCAGTACATAATTCTCTTAGTAGAATAGACTTCTGGCTCACCTCTCCTACTATTACTAGTAACACGGCTAATACCCTTATTCATCCCTTAGTTATCTCGGATCATGCCCCTGTGCATCTTGCCTTCACATGGGGCCCCCCTCTCCCTAAGTCTCTGGCATGGAGGCTGGACCCATTGCTACTTCATGACCCAGACTTTCCCCCTTGACTTCAAAAGGAAGCAATGGAATTTTTTCGGCATAACCTCAAAGCAGATACCTCTGTGGGTACCACATGGGAGGCATTCAAATCTACTCTAAGAGGGGTGATAATAGGGTACACAAGCCGGTGCCGAAAGAGGAGGGAACAACATTTGAGGGGGCTTGAATGACAACTCCGAGAAGTGAAGCTTGCTTCTAAGGCCCTTCATGTCCCTTCCCTTAGGTCAGAGACAGGTCACAAGGTCACCTCTCTGTAGATGCAAGTGAACGAGCTGGTCGCTAGAAAGGCAGAGATTTTGATCATTAGACTCAAGCATAAATATTGGAAAGGGGCAGAAAAGGGGGGTAAGCTGCTGGCATACCGTCTCAAAAAGCAGCAAGCCAAAAGGCAAATAGCGGCTTTAGAGGATGCAGGGGGTAGGACCCAGACCTCGGTGCAAGGTATTAATCAAATAATGATTGATTTTTACTCCTCGTTATATAAATCCTCCAGACCCCCAGACCCCCGGGGGGTCTGCCCATTTCTGGAGTCCCTACATCTCCCCCAAATCTTGGAAGCCCAAGCTAATGCCCTAGATGCCCTGATCTCAACCCAGGAGGTAGCAGACAACATCATCTCCCTTAAAGAAGGAAAAGGCCTTAGGAGGGGACGGTTTCCCTATTAAAGTGTGGCAGCTGTTGCATCCCATAATCTCTCCAGTATTGCAACAAGTATTTACGGAGTCATTGCAAACAGGGTCTCTTCCTTCATCCCTTAGGGAGGGGACTATTACTATCCTACCAAAAAAAGGTAAAGACCCTCTTAAAGCATCCTGCTACTGCCCTATTTCATTATTGAATGCTGATAGCAACGTGCTAGCTAAGATACTAGCTAATAGACTTAATCCTCTCCTTCTCAGTTTGATCCACCCATCGCAAGTAGGCTTTGTTAAGGGCCAGTTTTGCGTGGACCATATTAGATCGTTGGTAAATTTAATTCATAAGGCCCAAACATTATCTTCTCCTGCTGCTGCCATTGCAATAGATCTCGAAAAGGCCTTTGATTCCTTGGAGTGGGACTATGTCCAACAAGTACTTTGCACTATGGGCTTGGTGCGGGGTTTCGGGCATGGATTGGGGCAATATATTCATCCCCAGCTGCACGAATACTCACCAATACGATGCTGCCTCCCCCATTCATGCTGGGTAGGGGTACCCATCAGGGCTGCCCACTTTCCCTACTACTTTTTCAATTGGCAATAGAAGCCCTGGTGGCAAAATCCTCTAATTTCCAGGGTCCAGGTGGGGACAAGGGCATACCCTACTCTTATGTATGCGGATGACCTGTTGCTCCCTATAGCTAATATCATCACCTCTATCCCTCCCCTACTGTCCATCTTGTCAGATTTCTCTACATTTTCAGGGCTCAAGATTAACCAGGCCAAGACGGAGGTCCTACCTTTAAACTCTAAGTGTATCTCTCAAAGGGTTACTCAGCATGGGCTCCGATGGACCCCAGAGGGGATTATCTACTTGGGCATTATTATCTCTCCTAATCTGCATAAAATCTGGGACCTGACTATGAAACCACTTTTTGCATCCATTTGTACAGAACTGGACAGATGGAAATCTCTTCGACTCTCGCTTGTAGGTAAAATATCCACAATTAAAATGGTCACAGCACCAAAAATTATGTATCCTCTCTCCCACATCCCTTTGAAAATACCTCATTATTGGTTTACTAAGCTAGACTCCCTGCTGAGATCCTTTTTGTGGGAGAGTAAGAAACCTAGGTACAGTAGAAATAAGCTCAGAGCTCATTGGTCGGAAGGGGGCTGGGGTCTTCCGTGGTTAGAGGGGTATAAATGGGCCTTTCAGCTAGATCAGACGTTAAAATGGTTCCTTTTCCCTGAACACAACGCTCCCCAGTGGCTGGATATGAAGAGAGAGGTATATCAGTGTACTCACTTGGTACTATTGTTATTTAACCATCCCCCTAAAGGCACTCGCTCTCATCCTACTATAAGTCCCTCTCTGGAATATTGGGCCAAGGTGCAAAAGAAGTTGGGCACCTCCCCATCTCCACTAAGACTACCCCACTATGGGGCAATAATGAGATTACCATCAATAAACAAACAATTGCATGACCCTCATGGGAATGTGGTGGTATCTCATTGCTTTGAGATATGCTCATTCTTGGTACAGATACCCTTAATTCCTTTGAGGGCCTGCGGAGCTCTTATGGGATCTCTCCCAAAGACTTCTGGTGATTCCTTCAAATAAGAAGCGCCATCCTTATGTACAGGCATAAGCAGCACCAAGAGCAACACATGTCCCAGGTAGAGTCATGGCTGACCCTAGAAAGAGAACATTAAAGCCAGGTATATACAGCCATTCGGAGCACCATCCCATCCCAAGCAGAAGAATCCAAGCACAAATGGAAGAAAGCACTGCATACCCCTATTACGAACCTGGAGTGGAAGTCTTGCCTAAAATTAGCTCACGGGGCATATCCTAACAGCAGCAGTCAATTAATACAGAACAAGATAATTCACTCCTGGTACAAGACTCCTGTAGTCCTTGCCAAGGCAAAGCTGGCTCAGTCTGACCTGTGTTGGAGGTGTCAGGAACTCCCAGGTGACCTGTTCCAAATACTTTGGTCCTGCAGACTGATCCAGCCCCTATGGCAAGCTACCTGCGAGATGGGGTCCAAAATACTTAGGAAGCCTGTGCCTCAGTCCCCTGAGTTGCTGTTATTAGGACTCCGGACTCCGGACCCTCACCTTCATCTCTCCAAGTTGAAACTACTTCTGACACTCAGTATGCAGGTTAAAAGACTTCTACTGTGTAAATGGTGGTCCGAGATAATCCCCTCCCTGGGGGAGGTACTTACCTCCTTGGCTCAAGTTGCCGGGCAGTGCATTCCATGGCTCCACCACCCTCTCGGTGAAGTAGCACCTCCTTCTTTCTCCCCTGAATTTCCACCCCTCCAGCTTCCACCCATGCCATCTAGTTACCCCCACCTCCTTCCTTCAGAGCACCCTGACTGCGCCTCCCCTATTTACCCCTTCATGTACTTGAAGACCTTTATCATGTCCCCCGGTCCCTTCTGTCTTCCAATGTGTACATATTTAACTCTTCAAACCTCTCCCTATAGGTCCTATCCCCCAAGCCCCAGATCATTCTGGTTGCCTTCGTCTGGACCCTCTCCAGGAGTTCAATGTCCCTCTTTAAGTCTGGCCTCCAAAACTGCACGCAGTACTTGAGGTGTGTCCTCACCAAGCAGTTATACAGAGGGAGTATCTCTTCCCTCCTTCTGGAGGTGATTCCCCTAATGATGCATCCCAGCATCATTTTGGCCTTGGCTTCTGCCCTCCTGCAAGTCTCCGAGTTGTTCATCTTGACATCCACCACCACCCCCAGGTCCCTCTCAGCCATTAAGGGACCTGAGTGCTTCCCTCACTCTCTCTGCTATGATTTATGCCTCCGCTACCTCTTCTCCCTACTTAGCCTTCCCCCCCTCCTGCCAGTGATGCCTCCCCCTCTCCCCAGACCCACCGATTATGTAACCAAATAAGCTATAAATATAATCTCTTTTTATCAGGTTGTAGCCAATTTAATTCTTTGTATATATCACAATGATGTGAACCATACTTTTTTTAATATAAACTTAGCTAATTGATAATATGTTTGATTTACTCTATTTAAAGATTTTTGACTCAAATTATTATACAATAAGACACCATATTCCAATACTGGTAACAGCAGTTGTCCCACAATTTTCTTCCTTACTTCAATTTCTAAGCAATTTGATACTCGTCTTAACGCTCCCGACCTCTGGTTTACTTTCTTAACCTGTTGATTTATATGATCACTATAAGTCAGCCTTTGATCAATGAAAACCTCCAAATATTTGTAATTATTAACACATTTTATAGGACTTCCATCCATTAAATTAAGTTCCAAAGCTAAATTCTTTAGTGAAACTCCCACAGAAAATATCATACTTTGAGTTTTTTTCCATTTAATAAAGGCCTGAGTCCCTAAACCATTTCTCAATGTTCCCTAAATCTTGTTGCAATTTATATTCCAAAAGATTATACTGTAATTCTCAGCTGCTGCCACCATTATGGTATTGTCCACGTACAATTTAATTTTACTATTATTTATAACCTTTGGAAGATCATTTACATAGATATTAAACATTAAAGGTCCCAATATTGAACCCTGTGGAACACCTCGATTTATCTCAATTACTGTAAATCTGAATCCATAGGTCCACACATAACACACTGACATCTGTTGGAAAAATATGTTTTAAACCAATATAAAGATTGCCCATGTACTCCAATATCATGCAATCTTTGCAACATTTTTGAGTGTTCTACAAGATCAAATGCTTTACTCAGGTCCACGAACACTGTCCCAACCCTCATGTCCTGGTTCAAAAAAGATGAATCCAAGTCATGAAAATCTACTAAGGTAGTGTTCGTGGACCTGCCCTCTCTAAAGACATACTGACACCCAATAAGTTTGTTACTTTGTTCCAAATATCCATAAAGCTGTCTATGAACTTGTTTTTTTAAGTAATTTAGATAGAATTGGCAACAGAGTTATTGGTCTATAATTTGAAGGAGTCAGATTATCTCCACCCTTATGAATTGGTATTATTTTTCCCACTTTCCAAATGTTAGGAACTATGGATTCACTTAAACTCCAATTAAAAAAGTATGTTACCATGGGAGCCAATATGTCAGCAGCTACTTTTAAAAAATACCCTTCAATTCCATCTTTCACCCCTGCTTTAGAGCCATCTAACCCACGTCAGTCAGTTTCTACATCTTTTATCCTTATTTGCTTACATTTAAATCTAGGCAATTGTTCACTACTTGATTCTCTATTTTCCAAAAGTTGAGATACAGAAAAGTGCATAGTCCTCTGTTTTGGTTTACTTAAGTTCAAGTCTGGCAGTTCTGAATAATAGGAATTAAGTAGTCTTGCTACTTCTTCTGGGTCCTCTACTAATGTTTTGTCATTCAATATTTTTATTGAAGTCCTGGTTCAAATCGGATTTTGTAATTTGTTTATGCAGCTCCAAAATTTTTTGGGATCTGTTGCCGCAGTAATATTCTTTATAAAATAGGGTTTTTTTGCCCTTTTAACTTCTTTTTTACATTGTGTTCTCCAAAACTTAAACCGATTCCAATCCTCTTCTATTTTTGTTTTTCGTGCTTTTTTCCATAATCTATTCCTTATTCTCAAACGTGTTTTTAACTTTTCTGTTAACCAAAAAGGGTCTCGTTTTCTCATTTGTTTTTTGAATTTTTGGGGCATGTTGCAAAATTATTTCTTTTAGATTTTTAGTGAATTCTTTGACTGCAATATTAATTTCAGGAATTAACATTATTCTGTCCCATCTGAAAGTCCTTAAACTATCCCTATAATTTTTAACTTTGAACTTCCTAAACTCTGTAATCCAATAAGATTCCGGCATTACTTTACTTAAGAAATATATATCCAATTTACACTTAATAGGATTATGATCACCTAAATTTATAGGCATTATTTCCCATGCTAATATTTTTATCTCTTGGGAAACAAAAAACAAATCCAAAATTGATCCTGTTGTTTTATTTTTGGAACATCTAGTCGGGCTTAGAATAATCTGTTGTAGTCCCACAATTTCAAAGCTTGATTTCTATTTAAGACCTCTATCTTAGAACCAGTCAGCATTGAAATCACTTGTTAAAATTGCTTTTTGCCCTTGTAATTTATCTAACAAAACTTCAGATAAGATATCAAAATGTTTCATTTTTGGTTTTGGAGGTGCATAAAAAACTCCTACCATCGTTTTTGCTGTTAACAGTTCCACTACCAGACTTTCAATTCCCTTTATTGACTCAGGTAATATAATTTTATAAGGACCCAGTGTAGCCTTAATATAGAGCATTACCAACCCTTCCCTCATTTGTCTATCTACTCTTTGCTGTAAATAACCACTTAATTGAATCTCTTTATCTGTAATACCCTGATGTAACCAAGTTTCAGAAATTGCCAGAATATCTGTTTTTTCTTCTTCTATCCGTACCCTATATTCATCTATTTTATTTACTAAGCTTTGCACATTTTTGTGAATTACTACTAACCCCTTTTCTCTCTCTGGCCCTGGATTCATTTTACCATCTCCACTCTGGACTAACAAAAACATCAAACACCATATATCTTTATTTCCTTTCCCTTCCCTTAAAAGAGATATTTGTTTAAAGCAGAATGATTTAGTAATCATCTTCCATTTATTCCTAAATAAATTACATATATTAACGTACAAAATTCTTCAAATTTCAACATTCCCCTCAATGCCTCAATGTCCCATTCTCCATACCGAACATTAGTTTCTAAGGTCTGTTTTCCTAAAAGCTGAAAATAAGTTCCCAAACATAACCACTCCCACATAATATTAATTAAATGCCTTCTGTATTTTTAAACCTTGTTGTATTTAAGATATTAATTACTAATCGATCATCTACTATTAAGTTGGAGAAATTACCTCCTTTCTTAGTTTATTTTCCGTCTCCGAGTGGCGCTTGCACATGTAGGTGGCGCTGGCTTTTATCTATTGCAGTGCCCCGCCCCCATAACCGACTACTCAACTGGTCCACTGCCGGACCCCCTCGCTCACTGGATCAGATGATTTTACTACAGGTGAAGGCAGTCAGTAAGAAGCACAATGCCCCACAATAAAAACTTGCGTTTGAATGTCAATAAATGTCCTGGAATAAGGGAGCAGTTTGCAGACCTGATGTGAGTGCTGGAAGTGTTGGCAATCTCTTTTGGTTGCTGCAGCTCTCACCTGCAGCCAATGTTCCCCTGAAACATTCAGATTCAGTAAGCTGGTGTTTAAATGGGCAGCGTGGGCTTTTATCTATTGCAGTGCCCTGCCCCCATAACCAGCTACTCAATTGGTCTGCAACCAGCCCCCTCGCTCACCGGATCAGATGATTTCAGTACAGGTGAAGGCAGTCAGTAAGAAGCACAATGTCACACAATAAAAACTTGCATTTGAATGTCAATAAATGTCCTTGAATAAAGGAGCAGTTTGCAGACCTGACGTGAATGCTGGAAGTGTTGGAAATCTCCCTGTCAGTTGCTGCAGCTCTCACCTGCAGCCGATGTTCCCCTGAAACATTCTGGCTCCCAGGTGCAGTACCTTGCATTTCCCTGCACTGAACCTCAGTTTCCACTTTCTAGACCACCTTTCCAGAGTGTCCAGGTCCCCCTGTAGGGCCATCCTCCCCTCCTCCTCATCCACCACTGTCCCCAGTTTTGAGTCATCCACAAAGAGACTCATCTCACTCCTGATACACTTCCTTATGTCGGAGATGTAGGCATTGAACCGGAGAGGCCAAATGAACTATCCCTGAGGGACCCCACTAATGACCCTCCTTGAGGATGAGACTATCCCACCAACCACGACCCTCTGAGTCCAGTCCTGGAGCCAATTTCCTATCCATCTGTTCATCTGGTTACCCACCCCCATTTCCCCAAGCTTATCCAACAGGTCCCCATGAGGAACAGAGTGAAATGCCTTGCTGAAGTCAAGAAAGAGGATGCATCCAGTCTACCCAGGTCCAAGGCACTTCTCACCCATTCATATAACTCCACAAGGTTTGTCTGACATGATTTCCCTGAGATGAAGCCATGCTGTCTATTGTCCAGGCACCCCTACTTTTCCAGGTCCCCCCCCAGCCTCTCCTTGAAAATGCCCTCCATCACCTTGCCCACACTGATGTCAGGCTGACAGGTCTGTAGTTCCCTGCCACCTCCCTTGATATACTCTTGTGGATAGGCACTATATGCACCACCTTGCAGTCCTGGTGCACCCACCCTCTCCTCAGAGAGATGCTGAAAAGCATCTGCCAGTTCCTTCAGCACTCTGGGATATAATTTATCCAGCTCCGGTGCTTTCTCCATCTTAAGGGACCTGAGGGCTTCCCTCACTCTCTCTGCCATGATTTCCACCTCGGCTACCCCATCCCCCTGCTTTGCCTTCCACCCTTCCTGCCAATGATGGCCCCCCTTCCCAGACCCGCCGATAAGTAAGGGCCCCTCCTCCTCAGTTTCACTGTCTCCTCCCATGTATGATGCAGCCCCCCCATTTTCCTTGGTGAAAGCTGAGACGAAGTACTCATTTAGTACCTCAGCCTGCTCCCCCGGGTCTTGTGCCCATCCCTTCCCTGTTTTAATCCTGCTAATCTGCCCTTTCACCTTTCATTTTTCCCCAATGTATCTAACGAACCCCTTGTTCCCTCTCCTAATTTCCCTGGCAAGGTTCTGCTCCTTCATTGCCTTAGCTGCCCTCACCACCCTAGTGGCCCTTCTGGCCATCAGCTACTACTCCCCTCAATCCCTTTCACTACTTGAGCACTTGAAATGCCTATAAGCTGCCTTCTTTCACCTCACCACCTCCTGAACCTCCCTGGTCCACCAGCAGGGTTTTTGGGCCCTACCGCATTTGCGTCTCACTCTTGCATAGGTGCTGGTAGCATCCTGCACCCCCTCCTGATGATTTCCCACCTACTGTCAGCGTCCATGTCTGGCCCAGTCCCATCCAAATGCTCCTTAAGGATCCTCCCCATTTCCTTGAAATCCACCCCCTGAAGTCAGTTACCTCCATCTTTGTGCAGCCTTCTACCCATCCTAGGTCCAGGCAGAACCAGACCATGGCATGGTCGCTCCCTGCCAATGGTTCCCTTACCTCCAGGCCCGCAATCTGGTCACTGTCTGCCAGGACCATATTCAGTATCCACGCCTCCCTGGTTGGTTCCCCCACCTGCTGGGTTAGGAATTCATCTTGAAAGACATCCAACAACCTCTGTTCTCTGGTCACAGAGGATGTCATAGTCCTCCAGTCCATTTCTGGCATGTTTAAGTCCCCCAATACCAACACGCTTCCCCTGCCCAATCTGCAGTGTCTCCCAATATCTGCCACCAGACTTCATCCAGTTCATCTGCCAGCACAGGGGGTCTGTACACCACTCCTATTTTTACTCTCTTGCCCCCCTTGTTATAAAGGTTACCAAAATTACCTCCACAGTTCCCTCCACCTCCTCCACTCCTCCTATGCCAATGCAGTTTTTGACTATTATTGCTACCCCTCCTTCCCTTTCCTCCTCCCTGTCCTTTGTGAACATGGTGTAACCCTCCAGATTCAGGTCCCAGTGATGGCCCAGATCTCAGTGACAGCTGCCACATCCACCTTTCCCTCAGTTAGCATTGCCTGGAGCTCAGGAATTTTATTGCTCAAGCTCCTGGCATTTAGCAGGGCTACCTTTCACCCCTTCCCTATACTTCCATTTATCCTGCTCACGTTCCCATGGGGATTCCGTTTTCCCCTGGTTTGCACATTACCAGTCAGCCTTTACTCACATTCCTCCAGCTCCCCAGGGAGGTGGAGACAGAGTCCCTCTTTTATTGGACCTCCCTCGACAGCCTCTTCTCCCATCCCTCCCCCTTCACAAGTTTAAACTCCATCTTTCACCAATGAACCCCTCTATTTTCAACTCAAGGATTTCCCTTCCCTCCAAATTGAGATGGAGTCTCTCCCTAGGATACAGCCTCTAATCCTCCCAGGTCACCCACCAATCCCCCATCAACCCATACTCTCTGGCCCCACACCACTCCCTAAGCCACTGGTTTATCTCCCTAATCTTCTTCTTGTGTTCCCCACTAGCCCTTGGCACCAGCAGGATTTCTGAGAAGGAAATCATGCATTCTATGTCATGACAAACCCTGGCTAGCTCCCTGAACCTTGCCTGTATCTCTAGCTCACTATTTCCCTCAATGTCATTGGTACCCAAGTGGACCAGTATGTATGGGGATCCTACACAATCCTTTGCCAGCTGATATATCTCATGCTTTGCCCTGTACACTGTTAGTACAGGGAAGCATTTTGTTTTAACCGGGCAGGCTTCCTGCTCCCTATCCCATTTGATACCCCTGATAATGGAATCACCCAACAGGAGTACTCTGACTACCCCTTTTCCTCCTTCAGCTTACCTTCTACTTGTCCATCTCATAATGCAGCTTCCATCTCTCTCACTGAATTTAAAAAACTCTTCACTTTGGCAGGCTGGCTTGCTGTACTAGTTCACCTGCTAATCTCCTTCACTGTTTCAAATGTCTAGGTAAGTAGGTTTCATTAAAGGTCTTTAACTGCTATAATTACATGGCACCTAGCAATGCAATTTGGCAATGCCACAAAATACTTAGTGTGAGTCACTGTCACCCCATTGTTAGGGTTTCCAATTCCAACTAGTGTTCAAGCTGTGATCAGGTTAGGGGTGGAATGCTCTTAAATCATTTGCTTTCAGTGTTCTGAGTTTGTGTCTCAGTGTGTGTTAATGTGCCCGGTGGCCCATATTATTAAAGCCACTGTACTTCATTTGCCTATATTTTTTGAGTACAGCTGCACAACATTTTCTGGTGGTGGTTTCTTATCCCAGCAACCTCACATACAATCCTTCTCCTTCTCTCTTACAAATATCCTAGCTCTCTGTGTAACACCAGGTAAGTGGTAACTGTATCCTGAAGGAACAGCCACAGCCAAATTGAACCCCTGAACATTGACATTCATACCTCTCAAGTGTCCCTGATTTTCAAGGATGTCCCTGATTTCACCTCAAAATTTTACTCTGTCCCTCCTAAAATCTGTGTTCCCCTGACTAAACAGTGATGATTGTAAGAATAAAATGATGTCAAACAATACAGTTACAGACTTCTTATTCTTCAGAAAATGTATTATACACTGAGTCCCTTATTCTGCCAGCTTTCTGGGTGGATAGCACCAATTTTAAAAATGTGTCCCTGATTTTGGGCCTTTGTCCCTGATTTTTTTAAGCCTTGTCCCTGATTTATGAGGCAGGAGGTTGAAAGCTATGTTGCCTTTTCATCTCCCAGATAACAACCTGTCATATGTTAGAACACTGGGAAATTGCAGTGTCTCGGCCCTGTAATGCCCCCCCCCAATACCATGTGTTACAACACTGAGGAGTTGCACATGAGGGTGATGATGCTCAGAGAATCATCAAGAGTAGATAGGTTTTTATGGCAGGGAGGTTGGCACCAGTCCATTCAAAGTAACACTATATTGATATCTTACCATCAGACTTGATAACAGTCCATTTACAGAAGAAAGGGTTCTGAAAGAACTAATAAAATTGAAGGTGGACAAAGCAATGGGGCCTGATGGGGTTCACTCAAGAATTCTAAAAGAACTAAGGGTAGAACTAGTGACGCCGCTGGCTACTCTGTTTAACAAATCATGGGAGGATGGGGTGGTACCCGAGGACTGGAGGAGGGCAGATGTGATTCCTCTTCACAAAAGTGGGAGCAAGACAGAGGCAGGAAACTACAGACCAGTTAGTTTGACCTCAGTGGTAGGAAAATGATGGAATCACTTCTGAAGGAAAGAATTGTTGAGTACCTAGAGGCCAGTGGGCACAGGACCCAAGGCAGCATGGATTCACGATGGGAAGGTCGCGGTCAGACTAATCTAATAGATTTCTTTGACTGGGTTACCAAAGTAGTAGACCAGGGAGGGGCTGTGGACATGGCCTACCTAGATTTTAGCAAGGCATTTGATACAGCCCCACACAAAAGATTAATACACAAGATAGCCAGTCTTGGAGTGGGTCCCAAGGTGGTAGCCTGGATAAAAAATTGGCTAGACAACAAGACTCAAAGGGTAGTAGTAAATGGAGTACACAGTGACGAAAGGAGGGTTACTAGCGGGGTACCGCAGGGTTCAGTACTGGGACCGGTCCTTTTTAATGTCTTTATAAGTGACATTGCAGAGGAACTGGAAGGAAAGTATGTCTCTTTGCAGGTGACACAAAGATCTGCAACAGGGTTGATACACAAGATGGAGTGGAAAGGATGAGAAGGACCTGGCAAGGTTGGAGGAATGGTCAAATGTATGGCAGCTCAGATTCAATGCAAAGAAGTGCAAGGTAATGCACATGGGGAACAAAAACCCTGGAGAAGCATACACAATGGGGGGTGAGATACTGACAACAGTAAAAATAGAAAGGGACCTGGGGTAATTATATCAGATGACCTAAAGGTGGGCAAGCAATGTGAAAGCAGTAAGGAAGGCTGGGGGGATACTGGGATGTATAGGAAGAGGCATCAATAGTAGAAAACAGGAAGTTGTTATCCCTCTGTACAGACAGTTGGTGAGACCCCATCTGGAGTACTCTGTGCAGTTCTGGAGACCCCATCTCCGCAAAGACATAGACAGAGTGGAGGCTGTCCAGAGGAGGGCAACCAAAATGGTGCAGGGTCTGCACCAGAAGACATATGAAGAAAGACTAAAGGAGCTTAATATGTATACCCTTGAGGAAAGAAGGGAGAGAGGGGACATGATAGAAACTTTCAAGTACCTCAAGGGAATTAACAAAGTCCAAGAGGGTAGCATCTTTCAGAAAAAGAGATGTGCAAGAACAAGGGGGCACAATTTGAAGCTAGAAGGGGGATGGCTCAGAGGTAATGTGAGGAAGTATTTTTTCACTGAGAGGGTTGTGGATGCATGGAACAGCCTCCCTGAAGAAGTTGTGGGGTCAAGAACAGTGGGGGACTTCAAGAATGCATGGGACAGGCATAGGGCAGTCCTAGTGGGGGGTAGGAGGAATTAAGCTGTTGGTTAACTAGGATCTGCAGCTTATCTGTTAGGTAGGAAAATGGGCAGACTAGGTGGGCCAAGCGGTCCTTATCTGCCATCAAATTCTATGTTTCTATGTTTCTATGTTTCTATGTAGACTGTGTCTCTGCTGTGCTGCTGCCTGCTCCCTCAACCTCTCCTGCTGGCACTGTGTTGTTGGACTCCACTGCAGGTTGTTCAGTACTACCAGTACCAGTAAACTTAGGATCAGCACCTGTTCAAAATGAAAAGAGGAATACAATACTGTAGTTCGCAGGGTTATGGCAATTTTAATAGCCAACACCTGCTGATTCTCACTATAAGTTAAATTTGCTATACCGTACCATAACTAAGTAGGTATAAACATTATTCTCTGTCATACATTCTACAGTGCCACGACTAAAAGTTATCAATTACTGCAGTGTAAAACTTAATATTAAGCATGATTTGTCCTACGTTAACTGCAATACACTGTAACATTTTATAACTGCTTGCAGTAAACCATACTCTGTTTATCTGATCCTCTGACGATTAAGCTGTGTAAGGAGCTTCCAGTTTAAAGTTGCTTATTCAGATAATTCAGTTAATAAATAAAAAATATATTGCCGTATATACTTTTTGCATTGTAACAATTGTTATGCCTCAATGCCATTTTCTTGTAAATTGTTATGTTTGTGGCTGTATTGTACTGTATCATCCCAGGTCGTGACTGAAAATAGTAATTGTTTTGGCTAGTGTACCTACCCGGTAAGCAAAAACTAAATAAATAAATAAATACTACGATTACAACAGCACGGCAAAGCAGAATCAGACACAGGCTGGTAAAACAATCATGTAGTACAATGTCATTGAAAGAACATATGATGACAGTTAATCCTCTTTTAGGATCTGCTCCTGACCAGGCCAACTTATGGCTGCAGTTCATCACTGCATTGGCCGGCCGAGCCTTCCCTGCCCTCACTTCAAGCAACACATCCAGGATCTTCCCCTGACTGGGCTGACTTACGGCTGTGACTCAGCACTGCATTGGCTAGCCGAGCCTTCCCTGCCCACGCTTCAAGCAACATATCCAGGTACAAAACCCGGGGACTTGGCCCACTAACCTGACTGGCAAGCGGCACTATGGCTCTCTCCATGACTGGTTGTTCTTTGTAACCAACTGCCTCGGATTAGCTGACTGCTCTCCACAGCTTGGGACCCACTTCTGACACTGAGGGAATGCAGATTTCAGCCTAAGGATCTGCCCCTGACCAGGCCAACTTACGGCTGTGGCTCAGCACTGCATTGGCCAGCCGAGCCTTCCCTGCCTGCGCTTCGAGCAACACATCCAGGTACATTACCAGGGGACTTGGCCCGCTAACTCTGTTGCCTAGCAGTGTTATGTCTCTCTCTGTGACTGGCTGATCTTTTCAACCAACTACCTCCAATTGTCTGACTGCTTTCCAAAGCTTGAGACCCACTCCTGCCATGGAGGGAATGCAGATTTTGGCCTAAGGATCATTCTCTGACTGGGCCGACTTACAGCTGAGGCTCAGCACTGCATTGGCCAGCCAATCCTTCCCTGCCCATGCTTCAAGCAACATATCCAGGATCTGCTCCCGACCGGGCTGACTTCCGGCTACGGCTTGGCACTGCATTGGCAGGCTGCCCAGAGGGAAGTGGAATGTACACTTCCATCTTCAGTCTTATTTCAGTGTTATTTCAGTCCAGACTGACAAAGCACTGGTTTTCATCAGTGCACTGTTAATACACTGCACTGACTTTCTGCTACACTGTTGTACCACTGCTCAATCTTTCTTATGTTTTGATGCAGACTGTAAGAGCACTGCAAATAATTATTAGATTTTCATGCACACTTCTTTAGCACTGTATTTCCTTCACTAATTTTTGCTGCACACTGCAGTAACACTGCTCAATCTTTCTTATTTTTTGATGCAGACTGTAAGAGCACTGCAAATAATTATTAGATTTTCATGCACACTTCTTTAGCACTGTATTTTCTTCACACATTTTTGCTGCACACTGCAGTAGTACTGGCAACACTTTATAATTTCTATCACACTTCTTTAGCACTGCATTGTCTCAGCAATCTGGTTACCCTTACTGAATTTGTCACAATGGCATTACAGTGGTATAGCAATGGCAATACTGTGGTCAGCTGAAAAATCCATAATAGTACTACCCAGTGGTACTCTGGTATCACAGTGGTAGGTGATATATAGATTTTTCTCTGTGCATTGCTAGTGCACTGGCAGAATGGTATCCCTATGGCATTTTTTTACCATTTTCTCTGTCTCTCACACATACATTGGTAATACAATGGTATCATGAAATTTTGAGATTTTTGTCAGCTCCCACAAATACTGGTACACTGGTAGCACAATGGTACTGCATTATTTTGACATTTCAGTATTTGGTACCTCTCACAGCAACCCTGGACTCATGTGATACCACAGTGGTACAAGTATTAATCTCATCATACTCTGTACTCTAACGCATTGATAAGATAAATTACATTATCAACCTCATGGAGAACAGCTCTCAATTCCATATTTGTGTTTGTTCACTTGTCTTTATCTTACTGGTAATGGACTGTTATTGTTCACATAGACCAGAAATATTCAAAGAGCATTTGCGATCGCTAAATGGGTAAGTGACTCTCAAACAACACTTTGCACCCCAAAAACAGGGTAGGATCACAAAATGATATCTTGAATAACATAATTAGTGAGTCTCTGACCAGTTGGTAAATGGCTCTAAAAGATTTTGCCTCCCTAAAGCAGGTAGTATCACCTCTGCCTCCTACCACTGCCCCTTTGAGCTCCCACCATCAGTAATATCACACTTCCCTTGGTGTTCAGTGGTGCTGCTGTCCATTCCATAAATTGAAAACTGCCAATAACTACCTGCCCACCCAGTTCCACCGCTTGCACCATTCATGGCCCCCACCATATGTTTACGCACTCCCCCCACAGTGGCAATTGGCACAGACACTCTGCTAACCTCTGTGACCAACTGAGGACAGAACGCCAGTTTTGCTCTCATGTGCCTATTGTATAAACAGCTGTGTACAGTTAGCACATGATTGTGAACTATCATCCATTTTGTGCCTGATCAAGGAGCTGAGAGGATGGTCTATGCCAAATGTGGAAGGGTGTCAAATATATAAGGCTGGGGACCAGGGGGTAGTATTTGCTGTAAGAACTAACTGGGTCATGGTGGGGACTTTGGATATACAGAGGGCAAGGACTTTCACTCAACACACCACTGCTCACTCTATCAGACCCTGGGCTGGCTTCCCCCCATCAGCCCAACAGACCTATCTCCTGGCCAGCACAGTCAATAAGGCCATCCAAAACTGAGCTACCTCTCCCCAATCCCACCTTCTTTGGCCAAAAGTGTTTGTTCTAGAGCTCTGCCTCACTGCTGGCCCCATGCTTGAGTGCCCCCTAGTCTCCACCGTATAGGTAAATGTGCATTCTCATCTGCAGCCCCTTTCATTTGGAATAATCTGCCCTCTCCACTTAAGCACCACTGACTCTGCAGGACTCTTCCACTCTCTCCTTGGATCTCACCTTCTGTCCTCCACTACTTGCTCCTGCCCTCCCAACTTATTATCATGCCTCTACTTCCCTTCCCTCCTTTTCCTTCTTGGTCCATACCTACACTGCCATGATGCACTTTTTCCTTTACTCATCTCAGATCATGCCTAATTTGTATTACAACTTGGCTACTACTGTGCCTGCTATTGTCATAAATGTTATTTATCCATTGCGCTGCAAGTTTATATATATATATCTTCATATAAATATCCTGTATATTTTTATTACTGTCTATTGTATGCCTTGTCCCAGCCTCCTTTGTACTTGCTTTTATTTCTGTGCCATCCTCAATGGCCCAGGTCATGCCTGAAAATGGTTCTCGGACCAGTGCACCTACTCGGTAAACAAATGAATGAATAAATAAATAAATGGGAACCACTGAACATCAGGGATAGTAACAATCTACTGTATACCTGTGGGGCGATTGTAGGATGGGGTAGGACTGGAGAACAGGTAAATTAAGAACCTGCACCCGTGGGATAATTAGGGGAGGGGACACAATAAAGACTGTTTCCCAGGAGGGGTCTTTGGTGGTGTAACTCTCAGGATACATTTTGCCTGGTGCTGTAATGTGGCCTGTGCTGTAATTGGCATCAGCAACATGGCTGTCACACTAGCATGGGTGAATCCTTTCTCCACACCCTCCTGAGTATCAACCCTATAACAGGTTTTGGTGGCATCTGCAAAAAGACATACCTTCCCATTCAGTTCTTCTGCAATTTCACTTATGAAGACACTGAAGAGGCTCACTGCTGATACTGAGCCCCTTCCTGCACCATGCCTTTAACCAACTGTTGAAAGCCGTGTGGACAGTCCTATCTTCTCCCAAGATGTATATAGGCAACCTTTTGGCAAAAGCCACCATGGATGCTTGAGGACCCTCCCCTTATCCCTGAAATTTCCCTGCACTACCCCTACCCTGTCCCTTGCTAGGTCATTTGTCCCCAGGTGGACAATGACATCTAGCTCCCTCTCATCTCCTGCTGCCTAATGATCCACTGTATCTGCTCTCATCCCTCCAAGCCAAAGTACTTCTCAGGTATTTCACCTCCCTCTCCTTTACCCCACCCTGCTTGCAAGTCTATCCCCCTAATTAAGTCCCCCACCAGCAGTTGCTTCCTACTCAGCTGGGGGCCTCTTCCACCCTCCTTGTAACTGTGAAATGGTCCATGGACAGTGCTTTCCTTGGAGAAGGTTTCTCCAGGGGCAAAGGGTGGTTCAACTGCAGGGAGAGTGGTTGGCTGGGTAGGGCCCATTTCAGATGCAGGGAGAGTGGTTAGTAAACAAAGCAGGTGAAGTGAAACTCTGACAAACAAACTGGCAGAGGGGCAGAAAATGCAAGCCCCATAAGAAAGAGCACAGTGAGGGCTACAATAGATAATTTACCAGAGAAGTCTCAGGTCAGGGAACTACAGCTGAAGAGAACATAGAGAACAGGTAGGCATCAGAAAATGATGCATGGGGGCAGCAGACAGACATGGACTCATGAAGGCATACATGGGAACTACGGATGCCAATGCTGGGGGGTGCAAAGGCCAGCTTAGATAGGTGGACACTGACCTGTAGGCAGAGTGCACAACACACAGGGACCCCTGCATCCCTGCATGCTGGACAGCAGGGAAGTGCACCATGGAGCATAGCCCCACTGCAGCACAGTAGCTGATAGGGGCACAGGACACTGTGGACACAGAACTTGAATGTGACCATGGTGCACAGCATAGCCTTGAAGCACTGGGGCTGTGGGCAGACAGTGGCACTACAGTACTGGTACAAACCACCCACAGACAAGTAGCAACTGCCACAGGTGTGGTCCATGGAGTGTGATGTGCAAACGAAGTGCAATCACACCTGAATGCCTGAGCTGGAACCAAAGCCGGTCAGTGTTGCGCAGTCCTCTGGCACAATGGAGGACAGCGTGGAAGCCATGGAGGGGCCAGGGTGCTCAACTGCAATCTCAACAACAGGGACAATCTGTGAGGTGGTACCATCCAGGAAGGGAAAGTCCAAGCTGAATGTGAATGGCTACCTCCTGGTCCATGAATGGACATGCAGTGAGACAGTGTACTGTTTTTTTAACATATCATATTTTTCACCTGCTGCGGCACACACTCCAGCTTGGGGCATCCAGCAACCAGCTCCACCCACCTGGAGAGCTGGGTAGCTCAAACTGCACCCAGAAGGATCAGGGACGACTATCATGCCATCTTGCTGGAGAGCTCTCCCGCTGCCTCTACCAGCCAGGACAGCCCCAGACCCTCCTCAACAGGACTCCACCAAAGTCCTCTGGGTGGCTCAGAGCACAGCCATCAAGCTAAAAAGTGATGCCCAGCCATTTTCCTTCGATTGGCCCCAGTAGCACGGACATGCAATGATGTCCAGGAGCAATGTACCTACATGTGCCGTGCTCCCCATCTAGTGTCACTGACACTAGTAGTGCCCCTGGGCATCCCCAGGGGGCTGCTACAGCACAGTGAAATTCCCCAGCCCATCCCAGGACTGGGAAAGCTGTCTATGGATGTTCGATCCCAGTCCACCCCTGCTGACCCCCGATGGCCCAGGCTCAGTCCTGAACCCGGGTCACTGGTGTGACGCAAGGTATGGCATCCAGCGCCTCAACCCTCAGCACCACCAGGATGGCATGAGACAGTGTAACGGTGCTGCCAGCACCATAAGTCCAAGTCCTGCCTCGGCCAGGCCATCACACCGCTCCAGGATGGCCAGCACCACCTAAAGAAAAAGAATGAGCACAGTCATGCTCTGGAGGTGACAGATGCTCTACCAGCACAGGTATTGGCAGGCATCAAGTAGAAGGCACACAGCACCGTGGTGAGCCTCGCATAGCTACTGCAGAGTGAAGCAACTGTAATGACCACTGAGCTGTGGCAACAGTTGCCAAGCAAGAGGGCCCTGCTGCAGATTGTGAACAGGACCCGCCACAAGGACCTCTAACCAGAACCAGTGACACTGGCTGATCTCACTATCCCCAAGCAGCTACAGACAGTGACTGGATGGCCATGGTACAGCAGGATCACTGGCAGCACCACCCACTAGGTCCTTCTACTCATCACAGAGGACAACATCAGGGACCTGGCACGGGCACCCTTCTGGGAGAGGGATAGTATGTTCAAGACTGTGCCACACCTGTTCACTCACTGTACACCATCCATGCACCCATGGGGATGGGCCCTAACAGCCTCATCATGTAGTTGGCGTATACACTGATGACGACAAAGAACCTGCAATATTACTGCACCTTGTTCCAGGAGCTGAATAAATATGCCAGTATACAGTCCTGCACCCTCAAACCACCTATGATCATCACTGACTTTGAGCAGGCTGCGATCAATGCCTGTAAGATGGAATTTCCGCAAACCATAAACAAGGGACACCTGTTCCACTTTGGGCAGATTGTGTGGCGGAAGGTCCAGAGCTTTGGCCTTGCACCACAATACAGAAGTGACCCAGACTTCGGCCTGAAGATCCATGAACTCGTGGCCCTCGCCCATCTCCTGGCACAGGACATTCCAGCAGCATTCAGCCTCCTGAAGTCAACCAGTCCACCCAATGCCACCACAATCTTCTATTGTTTCGAGCAGACACATGTGCTGGGCAGGATATGGCTGTACAGTAGGGTGACAAAGGTGCCCACGAGATACGACCCCATGTTCCCACTTAGCTGTGGTTGGTTGCAGATCTCAATGAGCGAGTATGCCGTGGACCCAAAGCAATGTCAAGACCTGGCACTGCCATCTCCATGCCCTGCTCGGGAAGGTGCATGTAGGGGTCATGACAATGCTAGCAGAACTCCACAGGGAACAGCAATGGACCTATGTCAACAGGGAAGGCATTTGTTGTGGACTGCCATGGACACCACCCAAAAAGAGCTATGAGGAGTGGATAAGATTGGTACTAGCATCCAAGGACAAGGGCAAGCTGCTGAAGTTCCTCTGTGGCATGGCACCCAACACCACCCTGTAGGGTTCCATGGTGACTTGGCACCTGACAGTTGTACACTCACAGTACACATTATGCACAGCCACCAGGTTGCCACTGTTGCCCCCTACTGTTGAATAAAGTTTCACCTCCACATTTAACATGCACCCCAACCTGGTGGTGATGTCTCATCACAACACTGCTGGGTATCACCAAGCAGCCCACTGCACACTGCCACATCTGCACTGTGTGTCGCATGTCGCACAGATCTGAAGCTGTGTGAGTGCCCACCAATCCTTCCAGCTGTGCAACAGCATTCCCACAATGGGCCCTTGTGGAACCCCCCACAACACACCTGGCAGCCTTCATGCCACAGTGGGCTCCTGTGGCACAGGCCCACCCAAACACCTCCAGACTTTTTTCTGTGTGGTTACTGCAGGCCCATAGTGGGCTAGCATGACACGGCCACATGCGCCCATTGCACAGTTGGTGCGATGGCATGCTGCTCTGTGTCCTGGCATCCACATGTGGTGTTGCTGTGGACCATTTCCTGGTGCAGCTATCCATGTTCTTGTGCCGCTCCGCTGTGTGCCTGCAGTGTCATGCATGCACCGACCAACAGGCATGGTATTTCAATTCCTTCATGCATGCCCAGCTGGCTGGCTGTCAGCTGACATAATCATGCATGCAGGGATGCAAGGACAATCCACCATGCTGCCTGGGATGGCCGGTCAACACACTGGGGCATGCACGGCTATTTGTTTCATCCCTGTCTCACGGATGGTGAGACAGTCATCCTTACCAGGGGGTCCGTGTTCAGGTCAGTGTGTCCTCGGAGGGTGCACCACATAGGGGTGGGTGTTTTCACATTGTCCGTGCTGTTCAGTAGTGTCTCAGGTCCTGGGATGGGTGGCATAGGTCGGGATCGGGTGCTTCATGTGTTTGTGGAAAATCCACTCAACAGCAGCACAGTATCCCAACCTCCTCTGGCCTGTCAGTGTGTCAGGCACTGTTCTAGGTCAGGCCACTGCGTGTTGGGCTGCTGGAGCTGTTGGGTTGTTGTGTGTGGGATGCAGCATGTCAGACTAATAAGCGTTGGGATTATAAAAGGGTACCTAGCAGGGTAGGGTTTTCTATGTGCAAACAGAGTGATCAGTGGTGGGATGGGCAACTGGTATCTGGGCAAGATGGGTAGTGGGGGTGGGTCCAGCTGCAGAAAAAGTTGTTATCTAGAGGATGCTGGTCCAGCTCTAAGGAGGGTGCTTTGTTTGGTGAGACTGGGAGGTTGGTCCAGCTGCAGGGAGGTGGTCTACTGAAGTAGGGAGGCAGGTCTGGAGGGTTCCATCTGCAGGGGGATCATGTCTGAGGGTAGGAAGGATGGCCTGGAGCAGCCAGCTACAGGGTGGGTGATAGTTGATGGAGAGAGGCTGGTTTGGGGCTTGTAGGATGGACTAGCTGCAGGCAATTGTACACAACTTGGGAGAGGTCTATTGGGATGTTGATATGGTTGTCCAGCTGGGTGGTCATCTGGGCAGGGGGTGTTCAAGATGTGAGTGGTCATAGGAGGTGCAGGCCCAAAGGGCTGTACTTGGGAACCCTCACTGAAGTCAAATACTAAATTTAAATTAAAGCATTCATTAATTTGCCTTCAAAGACTAATTTTAGTAATTTTTAATAATCTTTAATCATCATTCAAAAATACAACCGCTAAGAATACTAAATTCTAAGAAGTATTTCAGTAGACTAGTTGTTCAAGAGTAAGTTATTGCTAAATGAGGATTAGAAATAGATCTGCAGAGCTCTTTAAAGTACAATTTTATTTAATACAACTGAATCATAAATGAAGATTACAGTCAACAGAGTAGTTTTAGGATTTAAATTAGCCAATCAAGGCTGGGTACATTACCGTGCATTTCAGTTCTACTAAGCAAGGAGACAGATAAAACAACCAGCAACACCAATGAATTTTACAGAAGGTAAGCAATAATAAAATGTGGATTTTTACCTGGAAATAATAAGGTGCAAAAAAAGTTGGCAGTGTCCCTTTATTAAAAGTGTATTCTAAAACTACTCTTCCCATAAGTCTACTTAGTCAGAGGCCTACATTTACCAGCTCTCTTCCTGTCTGTGTTCAGCCTGATGAAACTGCACGAGTGCTTTGTGGTCTCCATTTTTGAACAACTGAGGTTTCTTACAGCTAAGATTTACATGTTAAGGTAAGAGCTTATGTTTAAAAAAATACATCTTTTTAACTCCCTGAAATGTTAAATACAGTAAAGGAATTATCACTCAGGTGGTTTTTTTTTTCAAAATGAAATGCTGTGCAAATTTCACTTTCAATGTTTTGTCTTGAAAACATTTTCTCTTCCCTGAACTCTTGGCTATAAACTTTGAAATACACATTTTATTTTCAATCATTGCCCCCCCCCCCCCAAAGTGTTTAGGATGCATTATGCCTCTAGATTACTTGTTATTTGTGCTGATTTAGTTACTTTAAAGTAGTGTTGGTGGTGGTGGGGACAGGAGAATAAAACAGCAGGAAGATTGTATAACTGAGCAAATTCAGAATGCATAGAGAAAAGATTACAACTTTTTTAATTTGAGAAAATCTGGAGTTACCTTAAAGGAAGAATTATTTACTGCAGATATTTGAGTGTGTTTGTGGGGGAACTGTTTTTTTGCGTTTAATATTTGTTTTAACAGTTGCATGTGTTAATCCATTTTGTAATCTGGGGATCAGTGTATTTTTTTCTCTTCTTTTGCTGAAGACTGCATTAATTTATATTTTATTTCATTTTTATGGCAGGCAGTATAGCACAGTGGTCTAAGGCTCTGAGCTGCAATCTGGTGACATCCAGCAGACCAGACCTGGGTTTGAATCCCACAGCTTCCTCTTGCATACTGTGTGACCCTGAGCAAGTCACTTATCCCTCAGCCCAGGTCACACCTGAAACAAGCTCTGGCTTAGTGTGCCTTTCCTGGTTAAACAATTTCCCCATTTTGTTGACCCTAAGCAGCACTAGACAGATTCTTGCCTATTTTAAGGCACGACCTGGAGGGAGAGGATAGATGAAAGCCAACTGACCTTGAACCAGATTAAGCTGTTGGTATTTTTAGTGAATTGGGGGTGGAATATGGCCAGGCACTGGAGAAAATTTCCTGCTTTTTCGAGAAGTGCCATGGGATCTTTAACATCCACCTGAACTACCACCAGAACAGGCAGATGGGACCTTCGGTTTAACGTCTCATCTTAAAAGACAATGCCTCAGAGTGCAGCCTACCTCCTGCTGCACTACAGCATCAGTATTGGGATATTAACATAGTGCCTGGTATGGAATACAACCCACTGCCTTCTGATCTCTCAGCCTCGGAGGTGAGTGTGCTACCTGCTGAGCCACTGACACTGCAAATGCAATATGTTAGTGTCACATAATTTTTTTTTTTTTTAAATACCACGTTGAGAAGTATGGGGTCCACGGTTGGGGAAGGGTGATTGCGGGGGGTCTAGGTGTAGGGAGGTTCTGCTCTGGACGGTGGGTGTGTCCAGCTTTTGGAAAGGGTGTCCAGCTCTGGGGAGGTTTCTCAACCTGCAGAGGGGAGGGAGGCTGGTCTGTGGGTGGGAATGAACCCAGGAGTCTAGCTGCAGGGAGGATTGTCTGCTGGGGGAGGCTAGTCCAGGGCATGAAAGAGTGAGCCAGCAGCAGGGAGGGTAGCTGGTGGTGGTGGGGCTAGTTCAAGGTTGGAAGTGAGGTCTAGCTGCAGGGTGGGTGGTTTGATGGTGAGGCTGGTATGGGGCTTCTGGTGGATCTAGCTGTAGGTTGAGTTGTTACATGGGGGCCTGCTGGTCCATGGGCTTGGAGGGACAGCTTCAGATATGTGGTCTGTTTAGAGTGGAGGTTTGGGGTGGTGCTCCAGCTACATGGAGGTTGTATAGAATGTAGTTGGAAGCTGGTCCAGATATAGGGAGGGTGGCTGGCTGGGTAGCGGCTGACCCGGAGCCTGTGTGGTGCCTCTAGTTCCAGTGCTCATTATGAAAGGCTGGGACTAGAAGGTCCAGCTGCATGGAGGATAGTCTGGTGCCTGTAAGGTGATCTAGCAGAGGAGGGTGGTTGACTACTTTGGGGGGACGAGGCTAAAGAGATTGATCAGTCTAGGAGGGATCCAAAGTGGTAAAATTAATTAGAAACTGGTTAACATGTGTGCCCTTCAACTTAACAGTAGCACTATGACCTGCGGCGGAGGTGACCTTAGTTCAGGAATGAGCTCGCATCAGGGGCTTTCTGGGGAGAGGAGGAGGATCAACTGTTATACAAGAGGCTTTCTTCTGGGGAAGGAGGACAGCCAGCTCAGCTGTAGTACTGCCAGCTGAGTGACCACAAGTGGGCAGTGCAGGTGGGAGCAGCCCATGGGTGGGAAGACATTGACTGGTGCTGTGCCACACATGTCTGTGCGTGTGTTTGTGCACCCTTGCCGCTTATGTCCTAGGGAATGGAAGAACATGTAAATGTATGCTGACTACCTAGGCAGCTGCTCCACATATTGGATTCATTCTGTGGTGGAACAAGTCCTGGCAGATGCCAGGTGATGGTGTTGTGGTAGCTGAACAGAAGGGGTGACCAGAAATGCAGGGTGGAAAATGGAGTAGTAGTTGGGAGTGGGGGTTAAGGTGTCAGAGGGTGATGGTTAATGGCACTTATTACAGTGACAGGACAGTGAGCAGCTCAGCTCAGTACTGGCGCAGATCCTCTTCAGTGTCTTCATAAGTGACATTGCAGAAAAACTGGCAAAGAAGGGAATGCCTTTTTGCAGACAATACCAAAATTTGTAGGGTGGGCACTAGAAGGGAGCAGACAGCATGCACATGCCTCTTGGAGAAACTTGAAAAGTGGTCAAGATTGGGGCAGTTGAGGTTCAATGACAAAGTGCAGAATTGTGCACCTAGGGCATAGGAAACCAGGAGCTGCTTTATAGGGTTGGTACTGATTATCACTAAGTAGGGGGACCTTGGAATTATTATGATCTTAAAGAGACTTGCCAAGATACTGCCCTGCACCATACCCATCGGTGCCTTGCCGGCAGAAGACTCCAAGGAAGTTAATATGTCCCTAAATTTATAAGCCATTAAAAAGTTCTGTCCCTCATAAAAATATACAAACTGGGTCCCAAGGACTTCCTGTTTGTTTTTTTTTTTTCTGCTGCACAAGCTCCACCCCATGCTCACTAGCAGGACGACGAGATGCCAATAAGGGCGTGGAGGCGCACTCCATCATATGTAATGGGCGGCAGCATTTCTGTTGATTTTTAAACTATATAGTGGCTAGCTGGCAATAAAATGTGGGCACTGTTCAACTAACAAGGGCCTTGTTTCATTGCCAGGTGGTCACTAAATCATTTAAAATCAAAAGAAAAGCTGCCGCCCACTACAGATAAAGACTAGCACCCCCGCGCGCTCACTGGCATCTCATCATCCTGCTAGAGTGTGTTAGCAGAGCTGGGGCAGCAGCAAGCAACTGGGAAGTTCTTGGGACCTGGTTTGTATATTTTTATGAAGGACAGAACATTTTAACGGCTTAAAAATTTGGGGATATATTAACTTTATTGGGGTCCTCGGGCAGCAAGGCACCGATGAATATGGTGCAGGGGTTGACTCAGTTACCTTACCTTGGTAAGTCTCTTTAAAGTTGCTGGGCTGTGTGACAAAGCAGTGGGTAGGGCTAGAAGGATGCTGGGGCTGCATAGGGAGGGGTATCTTCAGCAGGAGGAGGGAGGTGGTGGTGGTGTTGCAAGTAATCCCTTATTAGTGAGATCCAACTAAGGCCCCATCCACACTGCACCTCTCAGACCCCGTAACAGATAGAAACCATTACAACCGTGGAGTGGTGCAGTGTGCCCACACTGCCACGGTGTCCATTTCGGGACCGGCACCACCTCTCCACACTTCGGAAGCCAGGCGACCATTACCGTGGCACCCAATCCCACAATGCAGCTCCTGCTGCACTAGGGGACCAGTGCCATGCATCCACAGCATGCCCAGTAACGTTACTGAGGTGTAACTGGTTTCATATCCGTTGTTGAAACCACCTCATGTGGTTTCAACAATGGTTACAATAACTCCTTCTGTAACGTTACAGGTGTAAACGTAAACCATTGCGGTAACGGTTTGGGTCTCTGTAACATTACAGAGGGGTAGTGTGGACAGGGCCTAAGAGTCCTGTGTCCAGGTTTGGAGGCTGCACCATAGAAAAGCCATAGGGAGTAGGCAATATAAAGGGCAACTAAAATTGTACATGGGCTGTGGCAAAAGCCCTGTGAGGAGACTGGGATCTCAACATATAAACCCTGAAAGAGAGGGGACATGATGGAGACCCACAAGTACCTTACAAGGATGAACAGGGTGCTGGGGGGGCTCCTTCAAATAGGAAAAAGGACCATGGGACATGATGAAGCTTATGGTGGGGGTAAGATGGATGTGAGGAATTACTACTTCACTGAAAGGGTAGTAGACACCTGGAACAGACTGACAGCATTATAGTGTTGGAGGTCAGGAGTGAAATGTGGTGGGGGGGGGCTTAAAACATGTGGTATATAGACATAGGGAAATCTCAGGAAATAAGCAGGGAAGGAGGAGGACCATAAGGGCCACAAGAGACCATTTAGAGTTTATAGAGAAGGACTTCACAGGAGCCTATGGTTGCAGTTGTAGCGAGGTCTGGAAACCACAGCAGAAGTGTGACCTAGAGGTGTGACCTAGAGTGAGGGCTCATCAGCAGTGGGGTTTGCGAGCAAGCAGTTTAAGGAAAAAATCTGACAGTTTCTATGTGCTGGGGGAGCTCTGGTGTCAGTTGTAGCGAGGTGGGGAAACCAGAGTGGAAGAGTAAGAGTGAAGGCTTATCAGTTTTTGAGAAGCAGTGTAAAAAAAAAATTTTGGTTTTTATAATCGAGAGTGCATGGGTGACACGGCAACAGAATGTAGAGGAGTGCGACAGCTTGGAGCAGCCAGTTGAAAAAGGTTTGGTAGAAAAGCAAAAAAAAAATGTTAAAACAGAAACAAATGATCCCTGTAGGATAGTGGGAAGAATGGGGAGAAGTGTGACTAAATGGCAGGTGGCGTGGCTGAGGGACGGTCAACCTGGAAGAAACAAAACTAAAAGCAAGATACCAGTAAGCAGTGTCAAACAATGGGGGTGAGGGATGGGGATGTGTGACACAGTCCACCATGCACATTGATCAAGGATGACCGTAATAAATATATGTGTAAATGTAAGATTCTGCATGTATACACGTACATGCTCGGATAAAATGGATTTATCACACTCCATTTATGTCCACTCCTATTGCATGAATTTACTTAATATTTATAACCCATCAGGGCTCTTTCTCTTTAGTGCTCTGTGTTTTTAATTGTGAGCTGTCCTGGACCTTATGTTGTTTTTCTCCTCCCCAAATCCTTTTGTTAGCCCCTGGTACTTTGACATTAGCTGCT
Organism: Neoceratodus forsteri; assembly: GCA_016271365.2. Lineage (NCBI taxonomy): Eukaryota > Metazoa > Chordata > Ceratodontiformes > Ceratodontidae > Neoceratodus > Neoceratodus forsteri. Next base: position 226,186,981 of record CM028132.1, on the reverse strand, counting down.
GTGCGACTCTATTGTATGCAGTGATTGCTGCTTTCATGGTCCCGTCAGGGAGTCCACTGATTTCCCCTGTTTGCCTCCCACCCACAGCTACTTTTAAGTCAAGTTCAGGCATTGCCCTTCAGCTGCACTGTGGATTTTCCTTTGTGGTCCCTATCTTGTGCATTTGCTCTCCTAGTCACTTTCTACCAGGCCCTCAGGGCACCTACAGTCTGCCACCATGCGGCTTAGCTAAAGGTTCCTGCCTCCTCACTGCTGGCTGCCCACCTCCAGACCCTCTTCCCATGGGGGCTCTTCACATGCCACTTTGTGGCTGATGGGTAGAGGGAGACATATGCTCCTTTTTTCCTCTTCCTTCTTCTATTGTCCCCTTCTTCTTTCATTAACTTGAATCCTATTGGGAGTCTCTCCCTTCAGGATCTCCCTACTCTCAATCTCAGCCTGTGGGGGAGGGCAGTTTGTGACTCCCCTTTTTCTTCCACCACTCCCACGGCTAGTTTAAATGTTCATCAAAGTACTTTAACATTAAAACCATTCGTTGAGGACAGTGGTTCCCGTCCCAGATGGAAGCAGACCATTACCTCTATTTGCTCTAGTCTCTTTCCCCCTCCCAAAAATATCCCATCTTCATTCCCACACACATGGAGCAGGTTACAGCCTGAGCTCTGTGGGCTGAATCATAGACACATAGACCTTGATGACAGATAAAGGACTGCTTGGCCCACTCAGTCGGCCCATTTCCCTACCTAGTGGATAAGCTGCAGATCCTAGTTATCCAACAGCTGACTTCCTCCTACCCACCAATAGAATTGGTTCATGTCTGTCCCATGTATTCTTGAAGTCCCCCACTATTTTTGACCCCACAACCTCCTTAGGAAGGTCATTCCATGTGTTCACCACCCTCTCTGTGAAAAAATACTTCCTCATGTTGCCCCTGAGCCGTCTCCTCTATCTTCAAATTTGGCCCCTTGTTCTTGCACATCTCTTTTTCTGAAAGATGCTACTCTTTTGGACTTTATTGATTCCCTTGAGGTGCTTGAAATTTTCTGTCCTGTCTCCCCGGCCCTTTTCATCAAGGGCATACATATTCAGCTCGTCTCTCTTTGTATGGCTTCTGGTGCAGACCCTTCGCTATTTTAGTTGCCCTCCTCTGGGATTAGCAGTTGAAAGTGCCTGCCATTACTGTCACTGTAGTTCAGTAGCACTAAACTGTCTGCCTATCAACAGCCACAGCATTTCTGGTCAGCAGTTTTCTGAACAGCCTCCTGCCTGCTACATACAGTCTGGGCCCAAGGACATCACTCCCACATTAGGATCCAGGAAGATAATATAAAAAAAAAAAAATTGCCATCACCATGAGGGAGTGACCCATTATATCACCAGAGCTATACCTTTCAAACCACTGGCCTCCTGGACAACTCTAGACCCCTGAACTACCAGTGTCCCCTTTTTTAAATAATATAGGGGCCACTAGCCCAAATGCATTCCCACCTGTCCATCTGGACGACTACTTAAATTTACTGGCTACCTGCAAGTCACTTAGGGACACTAAGGGGGGGGGAGGTTTGCTGAGTCCCAAATACCACTTTATTCTCTGTTCTTAGCTGTCTGCATTTTTTTATTCCATCTCTAGTTTCCTTACTTTGGCCTAGTTTGTCTTTTCCTCTGAAACTTCTCTTCCTTTGCTCCTGTGCTATATACCATTTTTGTATCTCTCTACTCTTGCTACTATAACTTCCCCATACTGATCTATTTTTCCTTTATTTCTACAGGTCTGGCCAAACATACCAATCAGATAAGTATCTTTGTTTAATTCTAAACACTAATCTCTCCTCTAGCACTCCGAACCTTTGTGTCCCTTCAACCTTTTCTGTTCTTTTCCTTTCAGTCCTACCAGAATACCCCAAACCAAGGATACTCCTAACCTGGACCCCTCACTCTGATGGAACAGGTAAGTCCCAATTACTTAACTGCCTTAGAATCATAGAAATCTGGTGACAGAAAAGGACCATTTTGGCCAGTCGAGTCTGCCTCTCTACCCCACCCCAATCATCATCATCTTTGTCAAAGACACCCACTCTGCCCACTGGTCAGCTCCTGGTGTTGTTTCCATGCCCCTTGAACTTTTTCACCATTTTTGCACACACTCACTTCTTCTGGTAGTCAGTTTCTGACCCAGCACCTTCTCAGTGGTGTAATGCCCTCACATTGCCCCTAAACCTTCCTTCTTCTAATCTTAGTTTTATGATCCTAGTTCTAGCACTTATTTTCCTTGCAAATAAGATTACTAGTCTCCAGCGGGTACAGATCAGATTCCCTCTACCTGTCCTCATAGGGCTGCCTATGCATAGCATGCACCATCTTGGTTGCCCTTGTCTGAACCCTTTCAATCCTGTCTTATATCCTTGTGTAGGTGAGGCCTCCAGAACTAAACCCCATACTCCAGGTGAGGCCTCACCATGGATTTATAAAGGCACATCAGCACCTCCATCTTTCTGTTTTATACCCCTCCGTATGCACACCAGCATTCTATTCACTTTGCCCACCACTGTGCTGCACTGGTTCTCCACCTTCAGGTTATCTGAAATTATAATCCCCAGATCTCTGTCCTGCTGAGTTTCCTTACCCTCCCCGTGTGTAAATGGTTTGCAGGTTATTACACCCATGTGCATTACTGTGCACTTTTTGGCATTAAATTTCAGCTGCCAAGTTTCTGACCATCTCTCCAGAATCTTTAGGCCCTCCCTCACTGCCTCCATCTCCCCTACCAGGGTGTCTACCCTATTGCAGATCTCCGTATCATCTACAAATAGGCACACCTTCCCCTGCAGTTCCTCCACTATATCTAACAAACTAAAAGCCATCAGAATAGGCCGGATGGTCTGTTGTGTCTGCTCGGTAGCCAGCCTCCTAATGGGTTCTTTCTTTCCCACCCAGCCCCAGAGAGGGTCATCCTCTTCTTCAGTTTACCCTTGAACCTGTCCCACTCCTCTTCAAGCTCCACTGTGCCTCTTCCACCAGACTCCTGGACAGTGCATTCCAGGGCCCCACCAATTCTCTCAATGAAGTAAGGTCTCCTGCATCCCCCCTGTAATTTCCCTTCTCTAGCTTCCACTCATGTCACCTGGTTGTTTCCCACCTTCTTTAGTCTGAACATCTCTTTGGCACTGCCCCTGTTTATTTCTTTTACATATTTGAAGACCCCTATCATGTTCCCACCCCGTCTCTCCTCTCCTCTCCTCCAGTGAGTACAGCCCAAGCTCTTCCAGCCTTTCCTCATAGGGCCTTTCTCCCATGCTCTGAAGCATCCTGGTCGCCCTCCTCTGGATACTCTCCAGCAGTGTTGCGTCATCCTTGAGGTGAGGTCTCCAGAACTGCATGCAGTACTCGAGATGTGGTCTGACCAAGGCATTTTACAGAGGGAGGATCACCTCCCTCTTCCTGGACATAATCCCCCTGGCTATGCAGTATCCGGTTTGCTTTGGCCACAGTTCTTCTGGGTAGCTTTTAGGGTTGTTCATTTTGATGTCTACCACCACCCCAGATCCCACTCACTCATTGTGGCTTTTAGTATGACACCCCTGGTGTATACATAGCCTGGGTTTCTGACCCTCGGATGCAGCACCCAACATTTCCCTGCACTAAACCTCAGTCCCCACCTCCTTGACCACCCCTCCAGGGTATCCAGGTCCCTCTGGACTGTCTCTCTCACTTTGTCTCCGTCCGCCAATGCTCCCAGTTTTAAGTAATCCACAAAGAGACTCATCCAACTCTTAACCGCCCTCCCCATATCGAAGACATAGGCATTGAACAGGAGTGGCCCCTGTACCGAACTTTGGGGGACCCCACTGCTGACCTTCGTGGGGGAGGAGACTACCCACCACTACCCTCTGTATTCACCCTGTTAGCCGATTTTCTACCCATCTGAGCAACTGTCCTCCCACCCCCAGCTTTAATAGCAGCCCATTTTGGGGTACCGAATCAAATGCCTTACTGAAATTCAGGTGTAGGACATCCTCCGGTCTATGCCGGTCCAGGGTCCCAGTCATAAAAATCTATGGGGTTGGTCTAACACTATCTCCCAGGGATGAAACCATACTGTTTGTCATCCAGTTGCCCCAACCTTTCCAGCTGCCTCCTGAGCCTATCCTTGATAATGCCCTCCATTACTTTGGCCACCACAGACGTTAGGCTGACAAGCCTATAATTCCCCATCTCCTCTCTAGACCTCCCCATTAGTGGATAGGCACCACATGAGCCACCCTCCAGTCTTGAAGCACCCATCCTGTCAGCAGAGAGGTGTTAGAGTGCTGCCAGTGGTGCTGCTAGCTCATCGGCCAATTCCTTCATAATCCTCGGATGTAGCCAATCTGGCCCCGGTGCCTTATCAGTTTTTAGTGTCCGAAGGGCCTCCTTCTCCCTTTCCACTGTGATTTCTCCCTCCCTCCCAGCCCACCCCTCATTTAACCACCCATCCCTTCTAGACTTGGCCCAGCCTGTACCCCAACTTCTTTCAGTCCTCTCGACTCCATCTGACCTCTCGACTCTGCTGGCTCCCCTTCCTTCCCATTGGGCTGGAAGGATCCCCTGCCTCCCTCTGTAAATATCAAGGCAGAGTAGTCATTTAGCACCTCTGCCTGATTTCACCTGCCTCCTGAGTCCATCCCTCCTCAGTCCCAATCATGCTGATCCATGCCCTCCCTTTTCTCTTCTCCCTTGTGTATCTATAGAATCCCTTCCCCCCTTCGGATATCCCTAGCCAGGTTTTGCCCTCCTCACCTTGGGTCCCTCACCACTGTGGTAGACGCCTAGCCACCGCTCACACCCCTCCCATCCCCCTAGAGCACTTAAACATGCATAGGCAGCCTTTATCCCTCACTGCCTCCTGCACCTCCCTGGTCCACCAACACATTGTTGGCTCTACCATGCTTACGCCTCACCTTGTGCACAGGTTAGTAGTCTCTGCACCCCACTTCTTAATGGCCTCCCACAAGCTCGCCAGCATCCATGTCTGGCCCAATCTTGTCCAAGCCCCTGTAGAATCCTGCCCATGCCCACGAAGTCCGTTCCTGAAGTCCACTACTACTGTATTAGAATGGTTATCCTCCCCCGATACAGTGAGAAAACCGGGACTGTAGTGTGATCACCACCTGCCAGCGGGCTGCACAGCTCCAGGCTCCTTTATCTGGTCACTGTCTACTAGGACACAATCCAGTACCCGCTCCTCCCTAGTAGGTTCCCCCAACTGCTGGACTAGCAAGGCATATTGAAACATATCTATCAGTCTCTGTTCCCTGGCCACAGAGGATGCCATAGTGTCCCAGTCTGTCCCCAGCATATTAAGGTCACCCATGATCACCATCATTCCCTTTCCATGGTCACAGTGCCCCTTGATGTTTTCAACTAGTTTGTCCTCCAGGGCCTCTTCCATCATTGGGGGTTCTGTACACCACCCTATTTTCAATCTTTACCCTCTCTTTGTAGGTTACCCAGATCTCCTCCACCTCCCCTACAGCCTCCTCCACTCCACTAACCGCTATGTCATTTTTGACTATCAGCGCTACACCCCCTCCTCTTCCCTCTCCTCTATCCTTCCTGAATATTTTGTAGCCCACCAAATTTAGGTCCCAGTCATTTTTCTGAGTGGTCCATGTCTCAGTAATTGCTGCCACATCCACTGATCCCTCAACCAGCATCACATGGAGCTTGGGCATTTTATTGCCCATGCTCCTAGCATTGATCAGGGCTGTCCTCCATCCTGACCCCTCTCTCTTCTCCAGTCATCTTGACCCTGAGCAGTCCCTAGATGCCCTTTCTTGCACAGCTCTGGATGGATTTAGATCGCAGTTACCTGCCTTCTTTTCATGCCCTGGACGTGGAACCTCGAGCAGCCCTCCTGGAGCCACTCTTTTACTTAACCTCCCCTTTACAAGTTTAAACTCCACCTCTCGACTATGAATCCAGCAAGATTTAGTGTCAAGATCTCCCTCCCCTCCAAGTTGAGGTGTAGCCTATCCCTGGCATATAACCCCTTGTTCTCCCATGTATCCCCCAGTCCCTCACCAGCCCATACCCTTCTGCCCTGTGCCAGTCCCTGAGCCACTGGATCACACCTCTAAGTTTATGTTTGGTCTCCCTTGACACCCTAGGTACTACAGAATCTCAAAGAAGTAGATTGCGCTTCTATAGAGTGGTAAACCCCTGGCCAGTTCTCGAATCTTGCCTGGATTTCTAGTTCATTGTTCCCTCTAAGTCATTTGTTCCCAGATGTTTTGTCTGGGGATTACCTCGTGACCTAACAAGCACGAGTATAGCTGAATTTGGCCTTGTGTATGGCCAGGGCCTGGGATACATTTAGCCTGACTGGGCTGTTTTTTCCCTCCTCCGCCCCTCCCACTGGATGCCCCAGGTCATGGAGTCACCCAGCAGGATCATATTCTCCACCCCACTTTACTGGCCCTTTAGATTCCATCCAGACTCTTCCTTCTGTCATCAACGCCCAGCTTACTTGTCCCCCTCAGCCTGGGGATCACAAGCCTCAGCTTCCCTCACCATGCTCATTCTTCTACCTGTAGCCTCCCAGCTTGCTCCTTTGCCCCTCAACCTCCTGGGTGGCACAGATTGCCCCCACCCAGATCTCCGTGGACTCTTCTGGGCTGGTATCTTCAGATCCCACCCAGGCTCCTTCTACTGCTTCCCTCCTTGTCTCCCCCCCTCTGCATCCTTCACCCCATCTGCTGTGTTTCTCCCTACCCCCATCTTCCCCTTCCCTCCTCGCCACCTCATCTGATTTCTCCCACCCCTGAAGTTGGCCTATCTAGAGTAGAGTATTCCTTATCCTTGGTTGACTTCCCTAACCTGGATGCTTGCCCAACCCTAGTCCTCCCTCCTCCCACCCTGGCTTCACTCTGCACTCCCCCTTCCTCCCCACCTTCCTCTCACCTAGGCTAATGTCTCTTCCCTCCCCTTCCCTTCTGTGGATCTGGCTCTCTCTCCTGCCCCATCTCTCTCAGCTTACTGACCAAAGCCTCTCTGTCTGCCTGCTCCCCTCCTCCCGCCAGCCTCCACCTCATCTCCTCGCATTACAGTGTAATAGATTAGTAAGTGTGATGCTTGCCCCCGGCCTGCTCTCTCCTGTCCCCTCCTTCTGGTTAGCCACCTCCCCTCAGGTGATTTCTGTACATTGCTTGTTTTCGTGCCCCACCCTCATGAGTAACCATATGATCCTTGTCTACCTGTTCCTGGATTATGCTATATTGGCCTCATGTAATTCTCATGAGGTCCTTCCACACCTTCCTCCCCCACCTTCTCCCTCCTTCCAGCTGCCTCTGATCCCCTGCTTCCTCCCTAAGACCTGCCAACTGAAAACACACTGGGCACCCTCTGAACCTCCTTGCCCAATTTAATATTATTGCCCCCTGCACCCTGTACACCCAATCACTCTACCGAAGGTGCCCACTTTAGCCACCCCCAAGTCTACCCTCATTTTAGGTGAGCAATGCGGCCCTCTAACAGAAATAATTCAGTCAGTGTTGCACTAAAACCCAAGCAGTTTGCCCCCTCCGATTACAGCAATTTTCCCTCTTTCTTGACAGTAGCCAGTTTTCTAGCCCTAGCAGTAGACAGTTCACAAGCAAAATTAGCCCATCACAACACTAGCCAACTCAGAGACCCTAGCAGTAATCGATTCACACAGTTTGCCTACTCCCTCAGATGTAGTTGGCATACACAGTCATTTATACAGTCTGCTTCATTATGCCCCTTCCTGGTAGTAGTCAGTGTTGCCTACGTAGCACAGTGTACAGGACCCTTTCCCCCCAATCAGTAACAATCCAGCTTCCTAGTGTTCCAGTTCACCCAATCTAGACTTGTCCTCCTCCAAGACTCCGCCCTCACCAACCATTTAATAGAGGTCGGGGCCAGGGTAGGTGGTGTGGAACAAAGAACAGCTCTCCTCCTCTGATTGCGACTGGACTATTTGCCTTTGGCCCAGTCACACAGTCAAGGTTCTCACCCTATTCACTGATTGGCATTCTCCTCCTGAGTCACGGCTTGCAAAGTTGTGGCTGATGTGGACCCGGTATGCATTGCCTGTCCCCCGCCAGCAAGAGCTTCCTTTGTCATCACAATGTGATCCCATCTTCTCCCACTGCTGATGTAGCCCCAGAATGCCTGCCCAGACCACTTCCAGCGACAAGCCCCGGTCTGGAAAGAACAGCTCGCCTCCCCTGATTGGAACTGGGCTAATCGTTACTATAGATATTAAAAAAGGATGGGTCCCAGCACCAACCCCTGGGGCACACCACTTCCACCCTGGAATGCACCCCATTTGCCTTACCACCACCCTCTGGTTTCAGTCTTTGAACCAGTTCTTCACCCACCTTTTGTTATTTTCACCCTTAAGCCTTCCAGCTCATTTACCAGCCTTCTATGTGACAAAGTGTCAAAGGCATTGTTGAAACCGGAGGTCACATCCTCCTCCATCCACCTTCGTTGTTACCCAGTCAAAAACTCGGTTAAGTTTGTGCCGGCACAACCTGTCTCCCATAAACCAAACTACCTTGGGTCCTGGAGGCACTATAGCACATTGGGTATAGGCTCTGAGCTACAGATCTGAAGACCTGAGTTTGAATCCAACAGCCGTCTAAGTGCATATATGTGATTCTGAGCAGGTTACTTAACTTCTCTGTGCTCCAGGTTGCATCTGGAAACAAGCTTCAGATTAGTGTGCTACTCCTGGTTAAACAATGTTCCCTTCCCCCACTTCCCCTATAGACCCTTGACAACCAGGTGCTCCACTATTCTTTCCTTCAGCAATATTTCCATTACTTTTCCCACTGTTGTGGTCAGGCTGACCAGTATGTAGTTCCTGCATCCTCCTGTTCCCATTTTTGTATAGTGGGACCACATCAGCCCTTCTCCAATCTCTGAGCATGTCACCAGTTTACAAAGATAGGGTGAATAGGGTAGTCGGAGGCCCTACTAACACCTCCCTTAGCTCCCTCAGTGTCCAGGGATGCATCTATCTGGCTCATAGCCTTATTGCTGCCAGTTCCATGAGGATCCTTTCTTTTGCAAAGGGAGCTGTGTCCTTTTCTATGATCTCTCCATCCTTTATTAATGCTGGCCCATTTTCTGCCCCTTCCTTTGTAAAAACTGAACAGAAGCAGGGACACTGGTTTACCGGGATTGAGAAAGGGCATATTCCGTTTTGCACATTGTAAAAAATGGTATTGTCACCGGTGTCTGTTAAGTCAAAATCCGGTTTTACCGGTGTTTGGTTTTGTGTACTTTACTTAACAATTTTTAACTCTGCTATCATGCATTTTAGCAATTTTGACCCCCACTATTACACATTCTTCCATCCTTGTACCAATTTAAAGTTATTTTAGGTACAAGATGTGATGGCAGCAGCAACACTTCAGCCCATCCCTAATGTGTGATGGAAGCAGCACCATGGCCCCCATACCTGGTGTGATGGCAGCAACAGCACTATGGTCTCCTTCTTCTGGGTGTGACGAAGCAGTAGTACTACGTTCACCCTCCCTCAGGTGTGATGGCAGTATCAGCACTATGGTTCCCATCCCTCAAGTGGGAAGGCAGCAGTACTACGTTCACCATTCCTCAGGTGTGATGGCAGTATCAGCACTATGGTTCCCATCCCTCAGGTGGGACAGCAGCAGTACTACGTTCACCATTCCTCAGGTGTGATGGCAATATCAGCACTATGGTTCCCATCCCTCAGGTGGGACAGCAGCAGTACTACATTCCCATCCACCAGTGGTGATGGCAGAAGCACTACAGCCCCACCCCTTCGGTGTGATGGCAGTAGCAATGCAGTCCACATCCCTCTGGGTGATGGCAGTAGTGACAGCACTATGATCCCATTTCTTCAACACAACACATTCACAAGTTACAAATGACTTGGTCTCTTTGCTTGTTAGAACTCAGAAGTGAATTAATCTGAACTATCACTGCTAAGGTGGACTACCTTTGCTTTTTCCCATCTATAATTTAACTGCCTGACTTAGATTTCTGCCTGGGACACTGCTGACCAGGGTTAGGGAACAGACTTGGGTGTTGGAGGGCCAGCTGGTGGGTGAAGGCTTGAGTGCCCAACAACCACTCACTTTCTCCTGGAAGAGAGGGTGGGTTCATGGTTCAGCATTTGCTGGCCCATGGTGGAGGCCAGAGGCACGACAACATGTCAGCCCTCACTACAGGAGGGAGCATGACGGACGTTGGTTTGTGCCTTCATCATCATATGGCCTGCCACGCCCCCAAGAAAATGGAAAACACCCGCTGACCAACCGGAAGGATGGCTGTTGGTCCCTCCATAAGCCAGAAGCACCAGACATGTGTCTGGTCTGACCCCTGTCATGTCAGGATACACAAGAAGCTCTTTGGGGCAATTCTCTTCCCTTGGTAGCCTCCACAGGGATAGGGACCCACTCAATGAAGGAGTTACTTTGGATTACGTGGTAGCACAGCAGTAAGGGTCAGTGAATGTTGGTCAGGACTCAACAGGTGGTAGGGGCCTTGGCAGGCCTGAAGGAGTGGATGGTCAGGGGTAGGGGAGCAAAGAAAAAAACTACTTGAATTTGCATCTTTGAAATAAAGTGTCTTCACCTAAAAATCCACAAGTGATTAGTGGAGGACCTTCAAATGGATTCATGCATCTCCCAGATATGTGGATGCTTTTTTTTTTACATGGTGTCCATGAAAAGGTGTCTCCAAAGTTTTCACGTCTTTGTTCAGATGTGAATTGAACATCACTCTGCCCACCAGCATCATACAGCCCCTGGAGTCTTACCTTCTGTATACATTGACTGTGCTTTCAAAACCCACTGGCCAAAAATAAGTACCCTTAAATACTTAACATTTGCTTTTTGTTGAAGCAGTCTATCAGAAAACGTTTTTTCTCACAAAGACTGAAACAGCAGGTGGGGGAAAAGGTGTAAATGATCCAATTCACTAAATAAAAGCTAACTGTGAAGTCTTTTTCATTTTTTAGTAAGGCAGTTTCTTCTTCGTGAACATACTTTCATTCAGACTAGTTTTCATTCAAACAACTGAGGATTTTGGATGGCCCTACTGATTATAAACTTGAATAAGTTAGTTGGTAACAGTAATCCTGCATTTAGCAATCTACAACCTAGATGCTTATATGCAAATAATACAATAAAACCTGACTAAAATCTAAAACAAGCTTTATAAAACACATAAAATGTATCTGAATATTTATCTTACCTATACAAAATCATTGCAGCCAAGTAAAACTCGGGTAAATTACTTGGTACCTGACTACTATTTTATGATGTATTAAACATATATTGGTATTTTTTATATTCTTTGTAAAGCAGGTAAGGTCCGCTAGGTAGAACTGTCTGTTTAAGGAATGACCTAAAAGCACTGGGAGGTTAGTGACTTGCTTGAGTTGCACAGTATGCAAATGAAGGTTGTGGGACTCAAGCCAAAGTCTGCTGGATGTACCCAGTTCAATCACCAGTTGTTACTCTAACCACTAGGCATGGGTGGTTAAACTGAACGGCTGATTACAACAAAGCAGTGCGGGTAATTTCCTTGCTGACTCTATATGCAGCAAAGCCAAAAGAATGCAAAGCACAGCAGCATTCATTTTAAGATGCTGAAATCTGGGTCAGCCCACTGGTGCTGTGGTAGCACTATTGCTTGCCTTGCAATGCCAGCGACCCAGGATCAGAAGCAAACTCGGGTTGCTGGAGGTCTGGCCAGGGAAGTAGGACTGAGCACCTGGGGACTGCTGTCCTCCTCCTCCAGGGAGGGTGGGCTGCAGGTCCTGCTTCTTTACCACCACCTGTGTAACCATGGGTTGTGGTGCAAAGGTGCTGCAGAGTGATCAGGATGGGAGGACACTAGCCAGGATCTGGAGCAGTGGCTTGTCTCTGTGACCTACCTCCTTTGATCTCTAGTGCTGGTGCCCTCAGGAACACAGACCAGAAAACTAGGAACAATAACTCCACATCGGCCACTGGCAGAAGGGGACCCAGGTGCCCCAGACTTCATAAACAGTCTCCATGTGGGTCCCACTGAGCTGCCCGACACACACTAAGTGAGTGTGGAGGGGTGACCTGGGGTCCCCTCCTTTCCCACCTGGTGGGGTACAATCCAGGCAGGATAGGGGCAGGCCCACAGGAGCTCCTGAGCATTACCTGGGGATGAAGCTTGGGGATACCCAGCCTAGGGATCTCTGGAAAGTGGAGACTGATGTTGTGGTAAGGGGGCATAGAAAGAGAAAATAAAAAAAATGTAAACAAATACTGAAATCTTAGAGATTCTGTGCAGTGACATGCAATTTCCGTGAGGCACCGGTACAAGAATTCAAAACCCTTCAAACCAAGCAGAATTCCGTGATTGTTACCGGTGTTACCGGTTAAAATGGAAAACCAGGGTCCCTGAACAGAAGTATTTGTTCAGTATTTCTGCTTTTTGGCCGTCATCTTTTACCCTCCCTCCATCCACCCTTTTCAGACACTCAGTATCTCCCCTTGCCTTCCTTTTCTCCCTGATGTACCTGCATGTAAAAGGTTTTGTCCCGCCTTACCACAATATCCACTGGCTGGCTTGTGTCAAGGGTCCCACATAAGTGTGGGTCTGGTGCCAGTGTGCACTTTGCATGTGGAAACATTTTGGTTTGTCTGCTGTGTGCTGTAGTGTAGTGGATTATGATGCTGGTTTTGCTGGATTCTGCACTGACAGCTTCATTCACAGCAGATCCTGGAGTTCTTTGTGGTGGGAGGTTGTCCTACAGTGCATGTTAAGAGTTTATATAGGCTCTCAGTTTTGGTTTACTGGCCCCACTGAACTCCCTGAGCTAAGTTCTGTCACAGACTGACTTATCCTCTGGAGAAGAGCAGAAGTGGAAAATATCTGATAAGATATTGTGTAGGCTCAAATGTGCACTGCAGGCTATTGGAACTTCTATTGCCTGTTATAGGGAGTTCTAGGACTGGTTGTGTCTGCGTATATCTGCCTAGATATGGCACAGTTGGCCTGCTGTGGTGTGCTATACTGCAATGGATGGTAGTTGGAAATTCCAAATTGGTTGGGGGGGGACTTAGAGGAAGGATTAGGAAGTACTTCTTCACTAAGATGGTGGTGGACAACTGGAATGGGCTGCTGAGAGAAATGGTGGTAGGGTTCATGAGGGCGTGGGATAAGCACAGAGGGCAACTGGCTCTGGAAAGATGGTCTAGAAAGTGGAAGCTGAGGTTCCATGCAGGGAAATGCAAGGTACTCCACCTGGGGGCCAGAAACCCAGGCCAAGTGTACACCCTGGGGAATGCTACAAGTCTCAATGGCTGAGAAGGACCTGGGGGTGGTGGTGGATGTCAAGATGAGCAACTCAGAGACTTGTAGGAGGGCAGCAGCCAAGGCCAACAGGATGCTGGGATGCATCGCTAGGGGGATCACCTCCAGAAGGAGGGAAGTGATACTCCCTCTGTATAACTGCTTGGTGAGGCCGCACCTTGAGTACTGCATGCAGTTTTAGAGGCCACACTTAGAGGGACATTACCCTCCTGGAGAGGGTCCAGAGGAGGGCAACCAAAATGATTTGGGGCTTGGGGGACAGGACCTATGAGGAGAGGCTCGAAGAGCTAAATATGTACACATTGGAAGAGAGAAGGGACCGGGGGGACATGATAGAGGTCTTCAGGTACATGAAGAGGGTAAATAGGGGAGGAACAGTCAGGGTGCTTCAAAGGAAGGAGGAGGGGGCCACTAGAGGGCAAGGGTGGAAGCTAGAGGGGGGGAGATTCAGGGGAGAAAGGAGGAGGTGCTACTTCACTGAGAGGGTGGTGGAGCCATGGAATGCGCTGCCTAGGGGGCTGGTGAAGACAGAGACAGTGGAGGGGTTCAAGAGGGGGTGGGACAGGTACAGGGGAAGGGTTCTGGAAGCAAAATCCAATGCAGCAAGAATATCCGGAACTGGGAAGGGAGAAGCCAGAGGAGGCGAGGGGGGCAGCAAGGTCAGCACCCAGGGTGGAGGCTGACCAAACGAGCAGACACGAAAGACCATTAGGCCTATTCTGCTGGCATTTTAGTATGTTAGTAACTGGCACGGGGGGGGACTACAGAAAAGGCCTAGAGGATATCTAGGCGAACTGGGCAGACTAGGTGGGCTTGCGGTCCCTTTCTGCCATCACATACCTGTGTTCCTGTGTATTCTACAGGCAGATTGGGAAAAGTGAGGGGGGATCCACTACACCACCAGGGAAGCATTCATTGTGCCTTGAATATCTGTTCCTTGGTGTCTTTATCCTACCCTGTGTTGGTTGATGTGTGGAGCAACATGATGACCTACCCCCCAAAAAGATCAGTTCTACGGGCACGGGCAAGGAGTCCTCCTCCTTCCTCCCCCAACCGTGACATCCCTTGAGTGACCGAGTCCATTCTAAAAGCCAGGTTGATGGTGTGGTACAGATCTGGTATCTCCCCCCCAACCCACCTTTTTTATTTTAACCTCTACAGAGTCTTCCCAACTGGCCCAGCTGATCAGTATTTTTATTTTTTATACTGACCCATTTTCCCTTTTATATCTACAGGTCTGACAGGACATTGACTGGGAGTAGGAGGACACTGACCATATGTATCAGATAAGTATTGTTTTTTTGTTTACCCTACATTGTTTGTCATATAATAGTTCATATGAGCTGCAGATCCTTTGTGAGCCTATTGCTGTTCTTTGTTTTACAGGTACGAATGGCTGCTATGGGAGGCACTGGGTTGGAGCTGTACCTTGTGCTTTAGAAAGGAGACTATGGGCTGGTGGGGGATATGGGATGGGCATCAAGGTTGGGAACTCCAGGGAACACCACACAATCAATTTGCCAAGGCTCGTGAGGCTCAAACCTTGTTTTCATTTTCTTGCTTTGTGTGCTTTGCATTCTAATGCCTGCATTAATGTAATGTTTTTGTTTTGTAGCAAGTACTGTGTGTGTGTGTGTGTAATAACCCACTGTAAGGTGTGCGGTCACGCTCTGATATACGCACACCTTGGTGTGTGTTGTTGCACATGAGGTCGCAGGCCGAATGCATCAACCACCCAAACAGTGTGTATATCACTGCGCTTCCACACACCACACAGTGGGTTATCTATCTTATAAAATGGCAAAATTGTTTTGGAGGGGAGTAAAAGTGCAGGTGTGTGGTTGCACTACGATATACACACAGTCACCTAATGGTGTTTGTCCAATGTGATTGATAATCCCATTATAGAGATAGAGATATATAGAAATATATATATATATATATATATATATATATATATAGAGAGAGACAGATGCGCACACACACACACACATATACATATACGTACACACACTTCACTCGAACAGCCCCTTGATACCGAAAATAATTTTCCACACCGTGCATGTGCTCCCAGTCCGAAGAGGCTCTCTTCTCCTTTTGAAGATAAACCTGGAAATACTGGTGAGGACCTGCATATCAGGGAGGCTCCCATACCATTTTATGCAAACCAGAATGATTGTTGGTCATTCCTTTACCTAAATGTCCACCACCTTCCTTGTGACTTTGAGTCAAACATGGGGTAACAGACTTTAGTACCTCCTATAGACATAGCCCCCAAGATCTCCATCTTCTTTGGAATTCACAGATGACTTTCTCACTCAGGAACCCTTAAACAAAGCTTCCTCTGCTGAGGTTGCAGATACTTGCAGATGAATACTGTTTTGTTTTTGTTGAATTTTATGCGACGCCATCTTTATTGCAGCCTAAGACACTGAAACATAGCTATAACACTGCTGACAGGAGTGCTACTAAAATCACACTGCACACTGAAGTGCACTACAGGTGTTGATGCAGTGCTAATTAACATAATTCGCACACACTGAAAAAGCAATGCGTGTTGAAAACACTGCTAAGGACAGTACTTTTGCAGTGTGATTACAGTGCTAATTAACATAATTCGAACACACTGTATTAGCACTGCATGTACACCAAAAGAGACCTGAAGATGCACTGATTAAACACTGATGGACTGCATTATGAAATGAAGTGTGCAGGAAGTGTACACTGCTACTGTAACACTGAAATAACACCATATAGTGACTGTTTGAACACTTCACTTCCCTCTGGGTGAGCCTTCCCTGCCTGTGTTTCAAGTGACACATTCAGGATCTGCCCCTGAAAGGGCCAACTTACAGCTGCAGCTCAGCACTGCATTGGCCGGGACAAGCCTTCTCTGCCTGCACTTCAAGCAACACATCCAGGTACAGAACCCAGGGACTCTGCCTGCTAACCCAATTAGCAAGCAACACTAGGGCAATCTCAGTGATTTGCTGTTCTTTTTAATCAACCACCTCCAATTGGCTGACTGCTTCCCAAAGTTTGGGACCCACTCCTGCCATCGGGGGAATATGGATTTCAGCCTAAGGTTTGCAGCTTTTCCCCTGCTCTTCAGCTCCTGATCCTTGTATCTTCTACTGCCTATTTTTGGTTAAAAAACTGTTTTTACTGCCCTAGCTAGCCTTCTGTATATTGTTCCATGGAATTGCCTAGTCAGACTGCATGTTTAGGTAGCCTACGGAGCAACTGACTTTATTAGAACTTGTTTTGCTACTGAACCTGCCCCAGGACAGACTGCTGACATTTCTTTCTATGAAGAGCTGCCTGGAACGTGTTTTCATTTGAGCTAGCTTATTCCCTTCATCCTCTCTCCCCTGCTCTTTGCCTTTTTCAACATCTAGAGTTCTACTTGCATCTAACCCTCCTATCTAGCAAAAGCACCCAACCCCCCACCTCAATCAACTCTTTCCCGTGCCATTTTCTCTGACGCCACATTAAATATTCTTTTGTCCCTCCCTACCTGCCCTCCCCCCTTTCCTCACCTAGCCTGAACCCCCTACTCTTTTCTTCTCCCTGAACGTCTGCCCGCCCACCGATTAAGCTAATTGCTGCTCTGCAACCATTTTACTATTTCTCGGACTAACCTTCCTCTCCTTGCTCTTTTAGGATCTGCCCCTGACCGAGCCAACTTACGGCTGTGGCTCGGCACTGCATTGGCCAGCTGAGCCTTCTCTGCCAATGCTTCAAGCAACACATCCAGTTAAGGAACCCAAGGACTTGGCCTGCTAATCTGATTGGCTAGCTGCCCTATGGCTCTCTCCATGACTGGCTGTTCTTTTTAACCTACTGCCTCAGATTGGTTGACTGCTTCCTGAAGCTTGGAACCCACTCCTGGTGCTGAGGGAATGTGTATTTTGGCCTAAGGTTTGCGGCTTTTCCCCTGCTTTCTGGCTCCTGCTCCTTGTGTCTTCTATTGCCTATTTTGTCACACCCACCCTCCCTGACACCGGCCTCTATTAAATCAGTCTAAGCTCCTCCCTCTCACACCGCTAGTCCCTCATATTGGCTCGCCTAGCTCTGCCCTTGTGGAATAGCCTCATTTGAGCCTCCTGAACACAGCTCTACATCCCGATTTCCCCATCTACTCCCCAATCTGAGCCTCTCTGATCATAAGATTTTGCCTGTCCAGCACTCTGCAATCCTCCTTCCTTGTGTGCATAGAGCTACAAGCTCCTGTCCAGTGACCCTCTCCACCTTCTCCTCTGACCTGCCATCTCTGCCATCCCACAACCATCACTATCCCAGATCTCTGATCTCTCCTTAGGAGGCTTCTATTACTGCCAGCCCCCTTATCTCTGCAGCTAATTCCCACTCCATCTCATTAGCCAACATGCAGGATCTTTCAGTGCTGGCACTCATGTTCTCACTTCTACTCTACCTTAAGTTAGGTGAAGACTTACCAGCCACGGCACCTACCAAGGGCCTTCCAAAACTCTCTGGTGCTACCCAGCTCTTACTGTGCATAGCCAGGGGGATGTCCTCAGACCCCTAGCTGCCCTTTGTACTAAAACTTTGACCCCTACCATATGAATTCCCTACATCTAGTAAAATTCCAATAGCTGCCTTGCTGTGCTGTCACTGGCTTGACACTTCCTCCCTAACACCAAAGCTCTAAGCCAAATCCTGCTGACATCACCAGGGTGTTCTGGTCCAGCTTCCCAAGAAAATTAATACTCCTAATGCTTTTGCTATTAGGGAAAGTCCACCCTAATCCAGGCCCACCCACTGCGAGCCACAAATCAAATCTGGGCCACCTTAAGATAGTCTCTCTTAACATAGGTAGCCTCCTTCCCAAGCTCCCTCACTTCCAGGTCTGGGTGGAACAACAAAAACCCAACATAATCACACTAATGGAAACCTGGCTTTCCCCAAAGGTCACCGACAAGGCAGTAGCCCTGGATGGCTACTATCTCTTTAGACACAACTGCATGTCAAAATGAGGAGGTGGATGCATGGTCTATCTCAGAAGTGATATAAAAGGTCAAATAATGTCTAGCAGCATCCACAACATAGAGGCACAGATCTTAACCTTAAAACTCACCATAGGTCAGCAAAACAGAGTTCTGCTGATCTCCACAGTATACCTACTACATGGAAAGCACCTCATTGGCTTTGAGCAGTTTATAAATAATATAGAGGAGCACAAAAAAAACTGGGAGCAGGCCAT
This sequence comes from Neoceratodus forsteri, assembly GCA_016271365.2. Taxonomy (NCBI): domain Eukaryota; kingdom Metazoa; phylum Chordata; order Ceratodontiformes; family Ceratodontidae; genus Neoceratodus; species Neoceratodus forsteri. Next base: position 226,168,410 of record CM028132.1, on the reverse strand, counting down.
TGTTGGAGAATTCAACATCAATTGGCACTCTCAAGAAGCAATGATTGTTAAAGACCAATTATCTGGCCTTTATCTAACCCAATTGGTAAGCCAGGCTACTAGACAGAACTATCGCACAGGCACTAGTCCCCTCATCAACTGGCTATTTACACTCTGCCTGGAACATATCTCTGAGGTGTTTGTCTTACCAGACACACTTAATGATCACTCCCCTATTTTTTGCACCTGGACAAATAAGTTCAATAAGTGCGCACCCCAAGCCACCAAAAACAGAACCCTGAGGACTGGATATCTGGATACCTTCAGACAGTATTTGAAGGAGGCAGACTGGTCCCCATTGGACACTGCTATGAATGGGAACCAGGCCCTAGATTACTTCTGTAAGATCTTCACCACAGCGTGCAACATCTTTGCACTGTACAAAACCAAACTGTAAGAAGCTCCATTAACATATGGCTCTCTGACTCACTCCTTGAGTGCATGGGCCTTAGGGACAACTTATGGCACAAGGCAAAGGCAAATGGGGAATGGATTGACCTCATAGCTTACAAGGTGGACAGGAATAGCTGTACCAAGCTCATCAGACTAACCAAAGTCTCATGCTGCAATGACCTACTAAGCAGGAGCTGGGCATGTGGAAGGGAACTCTGGGACTTGGTGAAATCCCTTGCAGGCAAAGCCTTCAAATCCCTCCTGACCTCATTGTAACTCCCTCTGAAACATTGCAGCATCCAAGTGAGATTGCAAACATGTTCAATGTTGCCTTCACAGATCTAAGCAATGTACTACCCAGCGACTACCTTACCCATACTCCACCTGACCAGCTACGCAAGCTGAGTTCGCCCACTGGACCCGCCAGTGGCCTACCACATTTCTACTTTAGGCTCATTACTAGAAATGAGACTATAAAATATACCAGATGAGTCCTAGGGAAAACAAGTGTGGGAGGTGACCAAATAGACATGAAGTTGGTTGCCCTCACCCTAAATAAACTTGCAGATCCACTCACCAAAGTCTTTAATGCATCCCTAAGATCTGGGGTGTTCCCTGACAGACGGAAGACTGCACTTGTAACCCCAGTCTTCAAGTCCAGTGATAGAACCAACCTAGCTAACTTTTGGCCCATTTCAATTCTCCCCCCCCAACAAAGCCCTTGAAAGTGTGGTCTCTGACCAACTCACTGAGTACCTAGATAAAAATAATCTACTCTGTAAGCAGCAACACAGATTTAGGAAAAAAACTCCACAATCACTGACTTGGTTGACTACACCTCCCAGCTTTATGGGGTCTTGGGCAGAGGGCTAGCAGTGGGCTCTATCTTTATAGACCTCATTAAGGCATTTGACACTGTCAACCACCAACTGCTCCCGCACTCTCTCCTATCCACTGGTCTGTCCATAGACACTTTTGCCTGGTTCAACAGTTACCTATCTAATAGGTCACAATGTTTAAAAATCAGCAGCATTCTCTCTGAACCTTGGGAGGTGAGCCTAGGTGTTCCCCAAGGGTCTATCAGAGGCCCACTTCTCTTCAGCCTCTTCATTAACACTCTACCCTTTGTCTGACTAGGTCATATTGTACTCTATATGGATGATGCTGTCATTTCAGTACCCGGCAGAGATTTGACCTCAATTACCTCTGAACTGCAAGACAGTTTTCAAAAGTTTGAATCATGGTTCACTCAGTGCAAACTATTACTCAGCTATAAAAAAAACAAAACAAATGCATGCTCTTCTCTACCCCCAGAACAAGAAGAGATGCAGCCCCCTATGAATTCTGAGTAGTAAAGGTGATGCCCTTGAATAGGTAGACACATATAAATACCTAGGTGTTCATCTGGATGACACCTTTACCTTCTCAGCCCATGTGGAGCAACTTGTCAAAATTGCCAATGTAAAACTTGGGGTACTATATTGCCACCGATAGTCAATGATGCCTCAAGCCTTGAAACTCATGACATGTAGCTCAGTCTTGTCTGCCATGGACTACGGACTGCAGATCTATGTGGCTGGCTCTGACTCAGCACTGAAGAGGGTCAGAACCCTACTGAATAAAGCCTGCTGATTATCTCTGGGAGCTCACCACTGGACCCATACATGTGCCCTATACAGTGAGACTGGATGGCTCCCCCTCCAACTTAGGGTACAATTCCAGGTCTGCCTGCTAGTGAAAAAAAATCAGTGCAGGGGCTTATGCCTGAATCCACTTCCTCCCTCTTTGAATCTGCTTAACCAGTTATTAACACAAGACGTGCCTCAAAGTGAGGGCTTATAGTACCCTTTAAGTGCACCTCTCTTGCCCAGAGCTCTCTTTCTTACTGTGGTCCAAAGTGGTTTAATGATCTGTCTCCAGGCCTGATTGACTGTAACAAACTCAGTCAGTTCAAACCAAGGCTACTCTTCCACTTAGCAAACTCAAATGACTGTTGCTGCCTTCCTAACTGATGGCCCCCACCCACCCCCCGATACTTTCAACCCCCCTCCAAGCCACCCTACCCCCTCTACTCCCTACTCTTCCTCCCTCACTTCATCCCTCCACCCTACCCCTCCAGCCTGAGAAAAGCCCTATGGCACTCCCCGCCATCCCTCCCCTTCATTCTCACCCCCTTGCTCCTCTCCTCTTCCCCTCCACCCCACATCCCACCACCCCTGCTCCCAACTTCACCCTGCTGGCAGGCCAGTTTGGCTGCTTCTACCTTCTTACCACCTGTTAGACCAGGACCCTCCTTCCTCAACTGCCCTCCAAACTCCGCGCGGTTTTGTACCTCAGTACTGCAGTGTTGTCTGAGTATATTGCTCTTTCTTGTAAAAATGTATTCCCAACTGTACTGAATTGAACTACAAAACTTGTAATACTGTACTCACTGTAATAGCACTTATCACTTTATGTTAATTTGCTGTCCACCTGTGTGAACTATTTTGTCCTTTTGTTCTGTATCTACTGACTTGGAGCGTTTGTAAACGAGCCCATGGCTCAAAGGTGTTAATCCAAAACTGAAATAAAATATATAAATAAAAAAATTAAACTATTGAAAGTAATATACTACTATCAGTAGTGCTGTCATTTGCCACTCTAGACCTCTTCCTCCCAGTGGCTCTGATGCTCCTATCTCCAGTGTCTGGTTCTTTCACCCCATCATGACTGGTTCCCTTATGCTTCTGACATCTCTGTGTCTCCTTAAGGGTCACTGCTCCACCTAGGACTCTAACACTTCCGTGTTCTGATGTTGGATATAATCCCACTTGTGCTTGATTTCACTGATGGTGTGGGACACAGCACAATGATCCCTTCTGTCCAGCCTCACTTTGATGCCTTGCCAGACTTTCTCCATTTCCTTCAAAAGGAGACTATCAAGACCATATAGCTCCTTTACATGTGCAGTTACCTCCCTCACCAGGATTGCCACTTCTCTGTGGCTGAATGAAGGAGCAAATGTTTTTTATTTTCACCTTCCATGTCCCCACTGGTGGAGGGACCAGCCTGCTGGCCTTCTTGCTGTCTTACTTTTTCCACCTCCTCCCTCTGTTGAACCTGAGCCTCCGCATTATCTCTTCCAGACCCACTGTCCTCCTGCATGCTCCTGCTGCTCCCCACCAAACCTACTTCTTCAGAGGATTTTATTTATTTATTTACAAGGATGATATGTTTACTCCAAAACTATCTATTTCTCTCTCTAACTGTACTCTAGTCTGTCTGCACTCCACAAGTCTCCCTGTCCTTTCAATCGTGGAAATAAATTGGAAACCATGAATTCCAATTCTGCTTGTATACATGCAGATTTTTTATTATGCAATTTAAAGAAACCCTGCGGTTATAACTGGAACTCAGTATAAAACAGAATTCTTTTTAACACAAGAATACATAGGTTGCGGATTAGATAATGATACTAGTGGTATCTTTGTTGAGAAATGAGGAAATAAATTTAAGCATGTTAAATATCACAGTATTAATAAATAATCCCTGATTTAAAGTGATTCTGCACATTTTATTTTCCTGCAACTAATGTGTGGGCAATCACATTTTGTGTTTTCAATTTATACTAGTTGTACAGTTGTAAAGCGAGAGTTGTTATTAATTATTATTTAAACTTTTTTAGTCAAATACTGTTTGAAAGCACACAACCTGTCCTGTTAAGTTACTGCATGGTACTGTTCATGTGAGAGAGTGAGAGATGATTTAAATTGTCAACATTAGATGTGTGTGGGGTGGCCTTCAGTGGTGGAAGGGGTGGTAGTGGTGTTGGGAAGCATGTAGGCAAACAGGCTCTGACTGTGGTACCAAAGTTAGACATGTTAAATTGCACATTAGGTAATGAGTGCTCACTGCTGGCAGGGACGGGCTATAAGTATTGAGTGGATGTACAGAATTTTAGGTCCAACTACACATTTGCCCCTCCCCCCACCCCCATTTTTGGTTATGTGTTACATACTAACATACTAAAATGCCAGCAGAATAGGCCTAACGATCTTTCACTTCTGCTCGTTTGGTCAGCCCCCACCCTGGGAGCTGACCTTGCTGCCCCACTCGCCTTCTCTGGCTTCTACCTTCCCAGTTCCAGATATTCTCGCTGCATTGGATTTTGCTTCCAGAACCCTTCCCCTGTACCTGTCCCACCCCCTCTTGAACCCCTCCACCCTCTCTGTCTCCACCAGCCCCCTAGGTAGCACATTCCATGGCTCCACCACCCTCTCAGTGAAGTAGCACTTCCTCCTTTCTCCCCTGAATCTTCCCCGCTCCAGCTTCAACCCATGCCCTCTAGTGGCCCCCTCCTCCTTCCTTCGAAGCACCCTGACTGTTCCTCCCCTATTTACCCCCCTTCATGTACCTGAAGACCTCTATCATGTCTCCTCAGTCCCTTCTCTCTTCCAATGTGTACATATTTAGCTCTTCGAGCCTCTCCCCTTAGGTCCTGTCCCCCAAGCCCCAAATCATTTTGGTTGCCCTCCTCTGGACCCTCTCCAGGAGTTTAATGTCCCTCTTTAAGTGTGGCCTCCAAAACTGCCCGCAGTACTCGAGATGCTGCCTCACCAAGCAGTTATACAGAGGGAGTATCACTTCCCTCCTTCTGGAAGTGATCCCCCTAGCGATGCATCCCAGCATCCTGTTGGCCTTGGCTGCTGCCCTCCTACAAGTCTCTGAGTTGTTCATCTTGACATCCACCACCACCCCAGGTCCCTCTCAGCCATCGAGACTTGTAGCATTTGCCCCCAGGGTGTACACTTGGCCCAGGTTTAAGGCCCCCAGGTGCAGTACCTTGCATTTCTCTGCATTGAACCTCAGCTTCCACTTTCTAGACCATCTTTCCAGAGCCTCCAGGTCCCCCTGTAGGGCCACTCTCTCCTCCTCCCCATCCACTACCACCCCCAGTTTTGAGTCATCCGCAAAGAGACTCATCTCACTCCTGATACCTGTCCTTATGCCAGAGACATAGGCGTTGAACAGGAGGGGCCCAAGGACTGATCCCTGTGGGACCCCACTAATGACCCTCCTTGGGGATGAGACTATCCTGCCTTCTGTGACCCTCTGGGTCCAGTCCTGGAGCCAATTGCCTATCCATCTGATCATCTGGTTCCCCACCCCCATTTCTCCCAGCTTATCCAACAGGCCCACATGAGGAACAGAGTCAAATGCATTGCTGAAGTCTAGGAGGCGGACGTCCACTGGTCTACCCAGATCCAAGGCACCCATCACCCAGTCATAGAACTCCACAAGGTTTGTCTGACATGATTTCCCTGGGATGAATCCATGCTGTCTATCGTCCAGGCACCCTGACTTTTTCAGGTCCCCCCTAGCCTTTCCTTGACAATGCCCTCCATCATCTTACCCACCACCAATGTCAGGCTGACAGGCCTGTAGTTCCCTGCCACCTCCCTTGATCCCCCCTTGTGGATAGGCACTATATGTGCCACCTTCCAGTCCTGGGGCACCCACCGTGTCCTCAGAGAGATGGTGAAAAGCTCCACCAGGGGTTTCGCCAGGACATCCGCAAGTTCCTTCAGCATTCTGGGATGTAATTTATCCAGCCCCGGTGCTTTCTCCGTCTTAAGGGACCTGAGGGCTTCCCTCACTCTCTCTGCTGTGATTTCCACTTCCGCTACCTCTTCTCATTGCTTAGCCTTCCCCCCTCCTGCCAGTGATGCCTCCCCCTCTTCCCAGACCCACCGATCGGTAAGGGTACCCCCTTCCTCAGTAGCACAGTATCACTGTCTCCTCCCATGTATGATGCAGTACCCCCATTTTCCTTGGTGAAAACTGAGGTGAAGTACTCATTTAGTACCTCAGCCTGCTCCCCCGGGTCTTGTGCCCATCTCTCCCCTGTTTTAATCCTGCTAATCTGCCCCGTCACCCTTCGTTTTTCCCCAATGTATCTAAAGAACCCCTTATTCCCTCTCCTAATTTCTCTGGCAAGGTTCTGCTCCTTCCTTGCCTTCCCACCCCTCACCACCCTAGTGGCCTTTCTAGCCATCAGCTCATACTCCCGTCAATCCCTTTCACTCCTTGAGCACTTGAATTGCCTATAGGCTGCCTTCTTTCCCCGCACCACCTCCTGGACCTCCCTGGTCCACCAGCAGGGTTTGTGGGCCCTACCGCATTTTCGTCTTACTCTTTCACAGGTGCTGGTAGCATCCTGCACCCCTCTCCTGATGATTTCCCACCTACTATCAGTGGCCATGCCTGACCCAATCCCATCCAAATGCTCCTTAAGGATCCTTCCCATTTCCTTAAAATCCACCCCCCTGAAGTCAGTTACCTCCGTCTTTGTGCAGCCTTCTACCCGTCCTAGGTCCAGGCAGAACCAGACCATGGCATGGTCACTCCCCACCAAAGGGTCCCTTACCTCCAGGCCCCCAATCTGATCACTGTCTGCCAGGACCACATCCAGTACCCGCGCATCCCTAGTCGGTTCCCCCACCTGCTGAGTTGGGAACACATCTTGAAAAACATCCAACAACCTCTGTACCCTGGCCACTGAGGATGTCATAGTCTCCCAGTCTGTTCCTGGCATGCTTAAGTCCCCCCAACACCACCACCCTTCCCCTGCCCAGTCTGCAGTGTCTCCCAACATCTGCCACCAGACGCTCCTCCGCCAGTGCAGAGGGTCTATACACTACTCCTATTTTTACTCTCTTGCCCTCCCTTGTTATCAAGGTGATCCAAATAGCCTCCACGGTTCCCTCCGCCTCTTCTACTCCCCCTATGCCAATGCAGTTTTTGATTATCATTGCTACCCCTCCTCCCCTTCCCTTCCCCCTGTCCTTCCTGAACATAGTGTAACCCTCCAGGTTCAGGTCCCAGTCATGTCCTGTGGTGGCCCAGGTCTCAGTGACCGCTGCCACATCCACCGCTCCCAGTTAGCATCACCTGGAGCTCAGGCATTTTATTGCCCAAACTCCTGGCATTTAGCAGGACTACCTTCCACCCTTTCTCTATACTTCCATTTCCCCTGCTCATGTTCCAATGGGGATTCTGTTTTCCCCCGGTCTGCACTTTACCAGTTGACCTTTTCCCACACTCCTCCAGCTCCCCAGGGGGTGGAGACAGAGTCCCTCCTTTATCGGCACCCCCTCGACAGCCTTTTCTCCCATCCTTCTCCCTTCACAAGTTTAAACCCAACTTTTCACCAATGAACCCTCTATTTTCAACAAGTATTCCCTCCTCAAATTGAGATGGAGCCTATCTCTATACAGCTCCTTATCCTCCCAGGTCTCCCCAGTCCCCATCAACCCCATACCCTCTGGCCTCACACCACCCCTTAGCCACTTGTTTATCTCCCTAATCTTCCTTTTATGTTCCCCACTAGCCCTTGGCACCGGCAGGATTTCTGAGAAGGAAACTGTGCATCCTATGTCATGACAGATCCTGGCAAGCTCCCTGAATCTTGCCTGTATCTCTAGCTCGCTATTTCCCTCAATGTCATTTGTACCCAGGTGGACCAGTATGTCTAGGGAACCCCCACAATCCTTTGCCAGCTGATTTACCTCATGCTTGGCCCTGTGCACTGTTAATCCAGGGAAGCATTTGTTTTAACTGGCCATGCTTCTCCTTCCCTATCCCATTTGATACCCCTGATCATAGAATCCCCCAACAGGGGCACTCTAACTGCTCCTTTTCCTCAAATTTCCCCCCTTCCATGTCCCTCATCCTTTCTACTGGCCCCTCCACCAAGCCGGCTCCTTGTTTCTCTCCCTATCTGGTTGTCACATGCCGCCCCCTCCTTATTTACCCTGGCCACCCCTCCGCTCCTATCCTATGCCTCTCCTCCTCCCGAGTATCCTTCTGTACCTCGCTAACTCCTGCCTCACTGCTTGCTGGTCCTTCTCCCCAATCCACTAAACTATCCTGGCTCGTAATGGTGGATTAGCTGCTTAAGTTCTGATGCATGTGGATCATGAAAAGTGAAACTGTTTTCTGAGTGGGTTTTCTGGTCAACAAGGTGTTTTTTAACATACTAAACTGATTGTTATCCCTTTCTTTGTGTTTCTGTTACTCAGGGGTGTGATTGCTTTTTCAGGTTTGCCACTGTAATGCTTTATGGATATACTGATGCAGGTATGGCTAACCTGAATGTACTCTGGCAGCCAGGCCTGCGGCGTCATGATTTGTTGATCACAAGTGCACAGGTAATTATCTTCAGTTCTTGATTTAATTTGACCTTCTTTTTACCCAAACAGGTCAAAATATATTGGAGTAGGATATATTTATTCATAGTTAGAGAAATAAAGCTGGCATGGGGGTGAGGTGGGAAAGGGGAGACTGGGCACTACAAACATCAGTGTCTATACATTTTAGGTCATCCCACTTGTGCTTGATTTGATGGATGGAGTGTGGCAGAGGTCCCTCACCTTCTGTGTCTAGGGTAGATTTAATGGATGACCACATGTTGTTCCTCTCTTTCAGAGGTATTCTGTTTCAGCCAAACAGCTTGTCAGCATTGCTGGTGACCTCCTTCACCAGAGCAGCTACCTCCTTGTAACTAAATGGAGGTGCCATATTTCTTTGGGTGACCTGCTCTTTATTGCCCTGGCCCTGCTGCGGCTGGACTGCCCATCCTGGTCCCCACCCTGGACTTCCTGCTCCTGCTGCTGTAGTTCCTTTTGGGCCTGGCTGGTGCTGTCCAAAGTTAAATCCTCTCCACTAGCACCACTTGCTGCCATCTTATTAAACATACACAACATTAAATCACTTTCTCTCACTCAGTCTCCCTACACTCCACTGCACTATTTATCTTTATCTCTAGTCTTCTCTAAGCTTATAACAGTGAATTTTCAGATTTCTGCTGTCTGTGAATTTTTTAAAAATCCTCATAAGAAATTTAGCAACTCACATTACAGATGCAGAATTATTTTTCCACGGGACTGTATAAAATGAAAATGCCCACACCCACATAATTCTGGGAAAAATTACGCATATTACCCAAATTATTCTGCATCTATACAGAAACTGAACAATTTGGAACTGAAAACTTTTTCCCCACAAGTAAATGAAAAAAGCTACATTAAATACAAAAAAACACGCTTGTTGGGTGGAAATTCCATGAAAGTTCAGAAGATGTATTCTAAACTTCCACAGACATGAAATACCAATTTCCATGAAAATTTCACTGATGGAATTTTATTTCTGCACACCTCTAGTGATAACATCATATTGGTCTAGCCTGCTGCTTCAACAATTAAGTCCTCAACTGACTGAAGAGGCTGGAGCACTTCAAAGTCAGAGTAGTCTGTAGAGCTATGTTTTTTTTTCACTCCAAGCTGTTTATTAACCCATCTGGTTTGTTTATAGACAGATTAGCTTAAAATCTATCATTCCAGTCTCATAAAAAAGTTGATCATCTCAGTTTCAGTTCTGAACTGAAGTGGTACAGTATGGATATTTGTGAGAGATCATCATGTCTGTATTGCAGTTGTCAGTTCTGTCTCAAGTAGTGCATCCTTGATGTAGCCTCCATAAATAGGTTCATGTGAGAACAAGTTTGTTTTATGTCAGATTGACAAACAGGTGTCTGACACACTCTGCTATTTCAGGAACATGTGCTGTATAGACATACATAATTCAGTTATTTGAGGGTTTCTGTGTGAAAATGCATCATGTATGTGTATAACTAGAAATACTGTATGGCATCCTGATGCCCCTGTCTCCTGCCCCTCAGTTGAGGTTGCTGTACCTTGCTTCCCTCTGTTTCCCACCCCACAGTCAGGGCCAATGCACCCTGCTGCCCTCTGTTCCTGTCTCCACAGACAGGGCTGCCATGCTCTACTAAACCATAGAGTCCCAGGGTCTCTGCCTCCATGGGGATGTTGCACCATGCTGCCTCAGATTATCAAAGGTGGGGCTTTTGTTGCACTCTGAGACCCACTTCCATTGCCCTGAATGGGTAGGATCACTGCACCACATGCACCCCATATCACAGTCAGGGTTGTTGTACACTGATGCTCCACTGTGTTCTGCCTTACAGTGAAGGCTTCTGCACCATGCTGTCCTCTGACTCCTGCCACCACTGTGCCCTGTTGCACCATAGATCCTCTTGCACAGTTAGGGATGTTGCACCATGCTGCTCCCTGTCACTAGTGTCAGATCCTTTGGTACATTGCCCAAACTGCTCAAAAGAAAAAAAAATACTTTCATCTTGTGTTATAGGGTGGGAGACAGAGGTAGCAGGGTGCAGCAACCCTGTCTGTTCAGGCAGGAAATAGGGGAGGCATCAGGTTACAGCAGCTCAAAATGTGGAACAGGGTGTGCAGACTTGCCTGTTTGGGAGAAGCGACATGGCCAGGAGGGTGCAGCAAAGGATCTCACTCTGGTGGCAGTAACAACAGGGAGAAACTGCCCCAGCTGTGGTGGTAGGGGACAGGGTGCAGCACATGCCCTGCCTTGTCTTATGGCAAGTGGCAGCATGGTGCAGCAGCCCTAACTGTGGAGGCATGGGGCTCTAGGGCACAGCAGGCCACAGCAGCCTTGACTGTGTAGACAGGTGCTGCAACCTTGGATGTGATGGCAGAGATACAGGACAACATGATGCAGAATCCTTCAGTGTGTGGAGGACAGAGGGGTGCATTAGGGTATGGCAGCCCTGACTGTGGGACAGGGTGCATGTGGTGCAGCAGCCTTGTCCAATTGGGGCAATTGAAGTGGGTAGCAGGTGCAGCAAATACCCCACCTCTTGTGGTCTGGGGCAGCATGGTGCAGCAGCTGGAACAGTGAAAGCAGTGGAACTGGAACTCTAGTCCTTAGAACACAGCAGACCCAACTGTGGAGACAGGAACAGGGGAAAACAGGGGACAACAGGGTGCATTGGTCCTGACTGTGGAGGTAGGACAGAAGGAAGCAAGGTACTGTAGCAGAGCTGTTTATGCAGGAGGCAGCAGGGTGCAGCAGCTTCAACTATGTGGAGAAGACAGTGGGCAGCGTGGTGCAACAGCCTCAAATGTGGGAAGTAGAGAGAGGGCTTGTGGGGCAAGTGAAATGTGTCAACAGATTGCTGCTGCCTCAACTGTCAGGCAGGAGACAAGGGCATCAGGATGCCATATAGTATTTCTAATTATACAGATACATGATGTATTTTCCCACAGACACCCTCAAAGAATGAAATTTTGTGTGTTCCTACAGTACATGCTCCTGAAACAGCAGAGTGTGGCAGAAACCTCTTTGTCAATCTGACATAACACAAAATTGTTCTCACATGAACATATTTATGGAGGCTACATCAAAGACACACTGCTTCTATGAATTAACAAAATATAGCTTATTTATATCCATTGAAGTACCCTGTGTCATATAGCCAGTAATCAATGCAGAAATTTGATGACACAGAACTGACAACTGCAATACAGGCACAGTGATTTCTCACAAACATTCATCCTACTTCAGTTCAGCAATGAAACTCAAAAAGATCAACTTTTTATGAGAACAGAATGATATATTTTCAGCTAATCTATCTAAACACAAACCAGATGTGTTAATAAGCACCCCAGAGTGAAAAAAATGAGCTCTACAGACTGCTCTGACTTTAAAGTGCTACAGCCTCTTCAGTCAGTCAGTAACTCAACCGCTGAAGAAGCAGGCTAGTCCATTATGATGTCATCACTCACAGATAGGGACAGGAAAATCTTTACTGTTTTCAGTTACTGCAGAGCACATTAACAAATGCTGATTTAAAGAAAACTACAACACCAAACAGCATGGAATTTTCTGGAAACACTAATCATGACACATGGACTAGAATTCATGTGAATTCAAGCTTTTATTAAACATATGGAAAAAAGTGATGCATGTGATCTTTAAATGTTACAAAAACTATACTAAATTGATTAAAAAGTCCAGAACTTATAGCCAACACGTGGCACTGTTGATAGTTATTTTATCTTTTTTTATTATTTTACTTAACATTCTTTTTTTCTTAACAATTTTTTCCCCCTTTTTTCTTATTTTCTTAGTTGATCCTGTTCTTATTTTTACTGTATTAGACTGCTTGTCAGTAGTACCAGTGGTCTGCTGTAGCCATCAATATGCTTGGCTTCACCTGCTCAGATATTGCATGGCAACAGGTGCTCATCTTGATCTGTGCAGAACATCCTGTTATGTATGATGTTTGAGAGCCCTCTAGTGGTGTAATTGTGTCATTTGAGTGAGCACAACGTGAAAGTAAAATGACATCTGATAACAAGCCTCTTGTCTGAGCTCCTTTGTACTAAAAGGAAAACACAGTGGGGCCAATTTTCAAAGGCATATAGCAAGTCATGCCAAGTTCAACTTGTGCCAAATGCCAATGCACTGGAGATCCTGCACATGATTCTCTATCGAACAGGGTCTTGGTGGCTAATTCTCATGGCTTGCAACAACCTAAGCTGAGAACCAAATGGAGGGCACACCTAAACAGGTTGCCACAAGCCTGTGGCATTGCACAGTGAAAGGGTGCAAGTGCTCACCCTGCCCTGTTCCCTGACAGTATTAATTGAATATCCCTGTTAGGCTAGTGGCCTCCCAGCCCCAATTTCCCCCATTTTGATATATTAACATATCATTGGTGGTCCAGTGGATCCCCCAGCTTAATTCACTGTGATGCCCACCCCAAACACACCTGGTGGTCTAGTGGCCCCCACCCGACAATCCCAGACCACCCTGCTCCCCAGACCCATACCCAGCCAGTGACTGACATAGCCCACCTTTCACCACTGTGGCCAGCCAGCAACTGAGCTCTGTATGAGTGTGTACTGTATATAGTACATTCTCAGTTAATGACAGCAGCTGTCATTCACTGAGCATATCCTATTTACAGTAGGTGCTCACACTGAGCTCATTTGGCAGCTAGCTGCAGTGGTGAGTGAGCTGTGCTGTTGGCTGGATATGGTGGGGAAAATGAGGTGGTCTGACATTGTTGAGTGGGCTGTGGGGCCACTAGACCACCAGCTATGTTTTGGGATAGGCACCACAGGGATCAGACTGGGGATCCACTGGACCACCAATGATATGTTAATATATCAGAATGAGTGGGGGGGATTAGGGCTTGGGGGCATCCACTAGCCCAACAGGGCTATTCAATTAATACTGTTGGGGATTGGAGCAGAGGGATGGTAGTCCACCAGGGATTGATTTATATTACTACTGGGGATTGGGGCTTGGGGGAATCTGATAGCCAGGGCTAAATAATAATAATTTTTGAAGATCAGGGCTACAGGAGCATGCTAGCCCAACAGGGATGAGTTATTAGCAACTTTGGGGATTGGGGCTGTGGGGGCTGCTGATCTATTGGCTATCAGATGGGTGCACATTGGCACAATTCACAGAGGACAGCAAAGTACACTTACACCAGCTCCTAGCTGGTGTAAATCTACTTTGATGGTTGTCCTCTGAGGGTATTTTGAGAATTACAAATTAGGAGATGTGGCAGCTGCCTTTTAAGAATAGGCCCCTGTAGCTGCTGCAAGTCCTTGCATCATATCGCATCAGTTTTGGCACAAGGATGGTGCAAGTCCCCTTTGGTGCAAGCAGCATGCGTTTTGTCGCAGGCTGCTTTTGAGAATTGCTCCGGGTGCAATTATTGGCACAAGGTGCTACTTGCATCATTCATGTTGGATGCAAGTCACGTTGTGCCATACAGATCCTTTTGAGAATGGCCCGCACTGTCTCTAAACAGCCAGCACACAACAAGACTGGTGATGAGGATGGAGAACCTCTGCTAACACTACAGCTCAAGCATAACCAAAGTACAAGATATCTTTACTGTTTGCTTGAGACTGTTTTATCTGAACAGAGAAAGTGAAAGCAAGCTGCCAGCCAGCCCTTCATTTTGTGTGTGTGAAAATTCAGAACTGTGAGAGTGTAGCAACCTTGTGAGTGAGTGAGTGAGTAAGTGAGTGAGTGAATATTCAAGAAAATACTGAATTATCAGTGGAGATATTGAGTAATTGAATTCAAAGTGCAAAATTACCATGATAACAGGACCTATGGGACCTTTTGATGAAAATGTAGGAGTGGAGCTCATATACTGGGTTTTATGAGTATTTTATGGTTGCAAAGGACATTGCAGAGAATAAGGTAGCCACTTGTTTTGATTGTGATGGGAGAGAAAACGTTTAATTTACTTTGCAGTTTGCTGCAGCCTGATAAACCCTGGCATGACAGTTTATGCAGATATAGTGAGAGTACTACAATCACACTTCTCCACAAAGCCATTAGTAATTGCTGAGAGGTTTCACTTTCATAAACAAAACAAAGAAGAAGAGGATAGGGTAAGGGAGGAATTAGGAATTGAAGGTACATAGAGCAATGGGCCTGGACACCCTACATCCTAGAGTACTCATGGAGCCAAGGGGAAGAGCTGTCGGTACCATTGACTATACTGTTTAATCTGTCCCTGGACTTAGCAAGGGCTCCTTGTGATTGGAAAATGGCAGATGTGGTGCCACTCCATAAGAGCGGCAGTAGGGAAGAGGTGGGAAATTATCATCTGGTAAGCCTTACTTCACTGGTGGATAAGGTTATGGAGGTACTCTAAAATGAAAGAATGGTCAAATACCTTACTGCCTGTGGTCTTCTAGATGACAGACAGCATGGGTTTATGGAACGAGGTTGTGCCAGATGAAACTGATCAAATTTTTCGATTGGGTGAAGAGGGTGATTGATTGAGGATGGAGGTAGATGTGGCCTATCTGGATTTCAGTAAGGTCTTCAACACCATCCCTCACAGGAGCCTGGTAAATTCATTGGACAGCTTAGGGGTGGGGTCAAAAATAACTAGATGGGATAAGAGCTGGCTGAGGAACAAAAGCCAGAGAGTGGTGGTAAATGGGTTACACTCCAGGAAGGAAAGGGGGACAAGTGGGGTGCCTCAGGGATCAGTATTGGGACCCATCCTCTTCAACATCTATATCAGTGATATAGCAGAGGGACTGAAAGGGAAGGTGTGCCTATTTGCAAAATGATATGAAGAGTTGCAATAGTGTGAATGCACCGGGGGAGAAGACAATGGGGGAGGACCTAATAAAACTAGAGGAGTGGTCAGAAAGCTGGCAATTGAAGTTCAGTGCAAAGAAGTGCAGAGTAATGCACATAAGGCATAATAATGTACAAGTCATATGCATATGGGGGGTGAGGAAATTATGGTAACTGATCAGGAGAGAGATCTGGGGATTATCATTATTGACAACCTTAAAGTGGAAAACCAGTGCAATAAATCAGTAAGCAAGGTAAAATGAATGCTGGCATGCATAGGGAAGGGTATAATGAGCAGAACAAAAGATGTGTTGATGCCCCTTTACAAGTCCATGGAGACCCCACCTGGAGTATGGGGTCCAGTTCTGGAGACCTCGCCAATGCAAGGATATGGATAGGATAGATATGGTCCAGAGAAGGGTGAACAAAATGATGCAGGGCATACATCTGAATCCCTATGAGAAGAGAAAGAGGTAGATGGATCTGTACTTGCCAGAAACTAGGAGGGATAAGGGGGACATGATAGAGACATTTCAGTACTTAAAGGAGATAAACAAGGTGAGGGAAGAGAGTTTATTTAAAAGGAAATTAAGTCCTATAATGAGGGGGCAATCTTTGAGATTGGAGAGGAGAAAGTTTAGGGGCAATGTGAGAGGGCAGTATTTCACGGAGAGGGTGGTGGACCCCAGGAACAAACTACCAGAGTAGGTGATGGGGGCAAAAACAGTAGGGGAATTCAACAGGTCATGGGATAAATTCAGTGGAATAACTAGTGGAAGGCCGGGGATGTATTTGGATAAAGGGGATGAGTAAGGGGGAAATGGGCAGACTCGATGGGCCAAAGGGTCCTTTTCTGCTGTCAGATTTCTATGATTCTATAATTCTATGAGAAACAGTCTCCTAACGTGTGGCAGTGTTAAGACAGCTGGCTGAGCACTGTGACTTTGGTAAAGTGTTAAATGATACTCTGTGAGACAGGCTGGTGTGTGGGCTGCACAGTGAAACAATTCAGAAACGTTTACTGACAGAGGCTAACCTCATGCAACAAAAGGCTATAGAAATTGCAGTTTCTATGGAATAGGCTGCAAAGGGAGTTCAAGAGCTAAGTGCAGCTGCTAAAGTGCATAAAGTGAATGCAGAGAGAACAAATAAAGTGGCAGATGCAGCCAAAATTGCTACCATTGTGGAAAGACTGGTCATTTTGAATATGAGTGTTGGTGCAAAGATCTGATATATTATTTTATTTATTTAAATATTTGGTAGCCGGGCAAGGCACACTGAGTTGAGGCTCGACTCCAGGTGTGACCAAGAGGGATGGAAGTAAACACAGTTAAGCAAAATAGACAACAGTTACAGCAGTATAGCATAAACAACAGATTCAGCAGTAATGCAGGTTATTTGGACAAAGACACTAGGCAGAACAATAATTCATAAACAACAGAAATATGGCAAAACCTGAACATTTCAGGTCATGAGACAAAATGAGACGAGATATACAATAGTAAGTTCATTCTTTGTGATTGTAGAATATTAATTACTTAGGAGACAGTAGTCCAGAGAGTCTGTGGAATGGATAAATGTGGCATCTGGGACAGAGGTGGGGGGAAGTAGTAGGAGGCATAGTTGTTTTCTGCAAGTGAAGTACAAGGAGGAGTTCTTAATGGAAGGGGCTAGACTGTTCCACAGACTGGGGAGCTGGTAGGAGAAAGTGGCTTTACCAGATGAGGAAGATGGATGAGGTATGTTTAAGGATCTTTTGTTTTTGTGTCTCAGTCCATAAGGGGTGTGGGAGTCCAGGGAGAGACTATCTGATAGGTAGGAGGGTAGCGTGTTGAACCAGAATTTAGATATAATGTTGAGGGAGTGGATAAAGCATCTGTGGGACAATGGGGTTAGTCCAAGAATGGAGTATAAATTGCAGTGATGAATTAGAAGGGGTGAGTTGGTAGTGAAGCGACAGAAAGAGTTTAGGAGGATATCAAGCTTGGATAGGGTGGTTACAGCAGCAGGGTAGTAGAGCACATCCACATAATCAAAAATGGAGAGGATCATTTTAGTTAAGATTTGGCACCTGGAAGGAATTGAGAGGGAGTCTCTATGCCGGTATAGCACACCAAGTTTGGGGTGTATTTTAGAGATGGCTGCATGTATGTGAGATGAGAAGGATAAGTAGGGGTCTAGCCAAACATCCGGGTATTCGTATTTTGTGACCTGGACTAGAGAGGTACCATCTAGGGAGGTGATGGGGGGATGAATCTTCTGAGTTTCTGCACTGTGTCAAAAACCATAGATACAGTTTTGGACGTGTTAAGTTTCAATTGGTTTTGTCTGAATCAGTGCTGAATATTGTTGAAATCGCATTGGAGGGTAGATTGAAATTCATGTATTAATGGACAAGTGGTAAAGAGGACAGTGTCATCCACATACAATTGTATGCTGGATTTTGTGCAAGAGGAGGGAAGGTTGTTTATGAAGAAGGAGAAGAGGATGGGGCCAAGGACAGCGCCTTGTGGTATATCTGCTAGAATGGGGAGGAGGGGGATGAGACATCAGCGATTCTGACTGACTGTAACCTGTTCGAAAGGTAGGAATTGAACCACTGTACAGTGATTGGAGCTAGGCCAGCTGCTTCAAGTTTTGAGAGGAGGAGCGGGTGAGAAATGGAATCAAAGGCCTTAGCTAGTTTGACAAACACTGCAGCAGTTAGAAATCCTTGGTCAGAGGCAGTGTGGATGTGATTTGTGACACGCAGGAGTGAAGGAATAGTGGAATGCTGTTTCCTAAAGTCTGACTGGTGAGGAGATAGAAGATTGTTTGTAGTGAGATATTCCAATAGCCTGGAGTGTGCCAGGGATTCCTGTAGCTTATTAAGAGCAGGGAAGAGGGAAATCAGCCTGTACTTTCCAGGTGTGTAGGGGTCACCGCCTTTGTGGAGTGGAAAAATGAAGGCAGATTTCCAGGCCTAAGGAACTGATCTTGATGAGAAGGAGAGGTTTAGTAGATAGGTGAGAGGATTAGCAATTGCAGGAGCTTTGGGTGGATCCCATCAGGGCTGGATTTGGTGGCATTTAATGAGCAGAGGGCTGTGAGAGCCTCTTGTTCAGAGATGGTTGGGAATTTGAAGTTGATGTGACAGGGGTGTGGACAGTGAACAGAAGACTGAGGTGGAGAACCATGTGGCACGGTGTAGGAAGTGAAAAATTTGTTGAGGGTGTTAGCAATGCTGATGGGGTCGGTAACAGGATGGCCATGTTGCATGAAGGCAGGAGATTTGGGATGTGATAGCAGATCTAGAAGGGAGTGTACAACACTCCAGAATTTAGAGGGATGGGTATGAGCCAGTTGAGGCTTGAAGTAGTCTGAGTTCAACTGTTTTATAGCCTTTGTGCATGCATTGTGGAGGGTGTTGTAGGCTTGCATATTTTTAGGGTTTGGGTGGGATTTGAAAACAGTCCAGGCTTTGTCCCTGGCCTTGCATTTGGTGAGGATGGGAGCAGAGATCCATTGATGGTGGCGTTTCTTTATCCTGAACTTTTTCTGAGGGGTGTGGGACTCTCAAATTTTTATGAATGTGTGAAGGAAGCTGGAGAGGGCAGTGTTAATGTTTGGGACTGAGTACAAATGACACCAATCAGCATGACTAAGGCAGGTTGGTGGGGATTCAGTGTCCATGGCATTTAGGGAGCATGTATTAATGTACTTGGGAGCAGATTTGGGCATGCAAGCTTTTCTGATATACTGTAGTAAGTAATGAAGTGATCACTTACAGCATTTGTGAGAATGCCAGAAGAGGTTACCCTGTCTGGGTGTGAAGTGAGGATCCAATCTATTAGAGAATGGTTTTGAAAGTGAGAGTTGTAGTGGGTGGGTTAATTGAGCAGTTGAGTATGGTTAAGGGACTCTATTTTGGAGATGTGGGACTTTGAGGAGGGGGCGAGTCAGTCCAGGTTGAAATCGCCAGCAGAACCAGTTCCCCTTTGGAGGTCAGCTCAGGTAAGGTAGCTAAGGTGGAAACTAGAGAAGCATGCACTAGATGGGGTGAGGCATAAAGCACCCCAATAAATGTAGGTAGAGAGACAGGTAGGATGAGTTGGGCCAGGAAGATTTAGTGGGAGTTAGGACATGCTTCCTTAAAAGTGGCTGAGCACGAGAGGTGTTGTTTTGTGTAGATGGCTACACCTCCACCTCTTTTGCCATGCTGACATTCAAAATAAAAATGATATGCTGTCATTGTAATAAAATTGGGTACATTGCACTTGCTTGTAAAAATATGGAAGAGTCAGCATATGCAAACAATGTATCAGACAGAAAAGACAAATCTGATAGAAAGAAAACAGTGTGGCAAAAAATAAAACAAAATATGGATTCTGTGCAACAGGGGCAGGATACAAAGAGTGAAAGCCTGTCCGAACGGGATGTACCAATATAAATTTTGTCTATGGCAGGCACCTTATAGTGCTACTGAGTGACCCTGTCGCTGGAAGGCAAGTCACTGTGGAAGGAAGTGGACACAGGAGCTGTTGTATCACTGGTGTCTGATATTGTATACAGTGAAAAACTGCAGCGACTGGCTCTGAAGCCAATGAAGGTCATTCTGAAGACCTACACAGGAGAACCTGTATGGCTAATGGGCATTATTGATGTCCATGCAGAACTTCTTTAACACTCTGCTAAAGTGCCACTGTTTGTGGTGGATGGTGACTACCCAGCTTTATTGGGTCAAGTTGTGGCTTGAGAAGATCTGACTAAACTGGCTATATATATATATATATATATATATATATATTTATAAAATGAGCGACAAATTAAAATCCAAATCCAGTGTTCTGCTTCTATAAAACACATCACATGACCATGTGTATATCAGAGCATGACCTCACACCTTCACTTTTGCCCCCTCCCAAACAGTTTTCACATTTTATAAGACAGATAAACCACTCTGAGGTGTGTGGTCACACTTTAATATACGCACGCCTCAGGTGGTTGACACACACCAAGGCGTGCGTATATCAGTGTGCAACCGCACACCTCAGAGTGGTTTATCTATTACACTTATGTATATACATATAGATAGATAGACAGACAGACAGACAGACAGACAGATAGATAGATATAGCTATATCTATATATTATACCTGCCCAGTAGGACAGGTATAGTTAGGGTTGCACAGTCACTTCC
Source organism: Neoceratodus forsteri (assembly GCA_016271365.2). NCBI lineage: Eukaryota > Metazoa > Chordata > Ceratodontiformes > Ceratodontidae > Neoceratodus > Neoceratodus forsteri. Next base: position 226,147,799 of record CM028132.1, on the reverse strand, counting down.
ATGTTAAACCTCAAAGTTTGCATTTTAACAACTTTGCAACTGTTTGACTGATTTGCCTGAAATTTTGCATGCTCAGCTGCCAACCATATATCTGTGGATCTAGAAAGTTTCATTTTGGTCAGATGTACAGTTGAAGAATCATAGACCATCCAAAACATGAACAATGGTCAACTTCTGTGCATTTTTTGGTCTGCCATAATTGTCTGAAGAATGCATCTGAGTTAATTCAAATGTGCATGTCTATGTGTGACCTGGGTTGCCTGGTGCCTTTTGAAGATTTGGTGAAAAAATATTAATCCATTCGAAAGTTATTCAAGTTTATCAAGTCCCATTATAGCCTATGGGAAAATTTATATGTGTATTGTGAAAACTTTAGCTCACACATTTTTTTTTGTCATGCTCCATAAATTTGTTTTCATGCTGCCACCACCTTGTTTACAGTTAGTGAGATAAAAAAATGTTGTAACTCAAAAAATAATGGCCTTTGATGAACACCAGTAATTGTGTTTGCCTAATTGGGACCTGGGGAACATGACCCTGGTATTAGTTTTTCAGCATGGAATCTAGAAATGTGGTTTTGAAACTCAGTTTGTCATTTTACTGATGCAAACACATTTTTTGCGTGCGCAATCATGACCTCGGACAGAAAATTAGGTTGTGCGTTAACATTTTTTTGTGTGCGACAACATACCTATTATAGAAATAGGAGTGCCATGAATACATATAAGCTGTCATGGAAACACTGCTTGAAAACATTTTCTTATGTGTTGTTTTATTTGTCAGTTCATTGTGTTAAGGTGGACTGTGATTTTGGCCTGAAATTTGCAGGGTATCAAGCCTTGGTCCCACAGATGTGCCTTTTGGTGGTTTGGTCACAAAGCGTTCAACGGGCCCATAGTTACAGCATTCCAAAGTTGAGAAATTTCCCATAGGGCGACACCCCCATGGCACCTTTAGGTGCCTGTATCTCAAAAACAAAGTGAGATACAGATTGTTTGCTACCCGCATCTTAGTTCTCAGTAAACTAAGCTAAAAAAACTAGTTTGGAAGTCATAGGTTACACCTGCAGTAGAATTTTTTCCCTAGTTGCTATGGTTGCTGATATATAGCAAAATTAGTATTGTAAATGGAATGGATCAATGATGTTATTCCAGTACAACATCACTGGTCTAGTCCCAGAGCACAACCTCACTGTACTGATTTTTTATGCATGATATTCACCTTCTCTTAAGAAACAAAGATATATTGACACACTACAAATCTACTAAAAACATTTTTTAAACATTTTTTATTTTGTATAATAACAAGCCATAGTATAAGAACAATAATGCACTCCAGGGTGTGTGTTGTGCTGGGATGACCTCACTTCTGGGGTCCTTGGATGCACTCATCCTGCAACCTTGTGCCAAAACACCCCAGTCGTGAGGTTATCCCAGCACAACTCACACCATGTCATGCATTATTGCTTAATTAAAAAAAAGAGAGTGAGTACCTTCATGAGCAACTAGTGTGTTCTCACACATTTAAGGTCTGATTCTTATTGATGTGTTGAGCTATAGTTTCAGGGGCACAGTGAATCAGAACCGCTGTATGTTACAGCACAGTGGTTGTATATGGTTGCACATCCAGTATAGATCCCACAACATTAGTCTTATACACATACATTTCTGAGAGATTGAGAAGTGGTTGCATGACATGCATGTTGGTCGTATGTTGGGACAACAGTGTGCCACTCTTCTCTGTCCGCCCCCCCCACACCAATCACCCACTTCAGTATTGTTAATGGGAAGGTTACGATTGCCTCTGATATTGTTGTTGATTAATTATTAAATGGGTAGAAAGAATGCTGGCTCCTTATTGGTGAAAAAATAAATTCATCTGGGCTGTTATTGCAGAACAATGGCTTTGCTAAAAGTAACATGTCTAAGAATTGCATGAATTTTACTAAAAAATACCCATTGCATAATTGCAATAAGGCACTCCAGGGGGTGCTTTATGTTGGCCAACATCTCCTCTTGGGTGGTGGAAGCACTTGACTATGCCTTGTGCTTCAACCCACCCATGGTGGACCATTATCCCACCATAATGCCCCCACCCCTTGTCATGCCATATTGCCTAATTGGAACATAACAGCCCTTTCTTTTTATGGAAATGCTAATTTTTACTTACAATGAAGTACTCTCTCTCCAGACTTTGGCTTTGCTGCCTGGAGCCACAGCTGGTATGTTTGATCATACCAGGCCCGATCCTTCTCTGGCACCTTCCCCAACTAATTCATCTTGTAGAATTTCTGTTGTAGCAGCTTCCATTTCCCCTTGCACTTCCTCCACCTCTTGTTCTCTATACCATTTTCATGTCAGAGGTACTTGGCCAACCCCTTCCAGGTCTCCTCTAGAGGCATATTGGTGCCTCTCATAAGTATTTTGGGGTCACCAATTTTGCTAACAGCCTCCAGCAGCAGAGGCAGCTGTTTGGCAGGCCAACATCTGTTCATGTCTGTAAGAGAAGCAGACATCAGAATAAAGATTTAAATATGGCTATATATGTGTATCTAGATGAGTACGTCATATACATCAGTAATAGCATATGTAGCTTTATGCATGTGGTATAATACAGTGATATCTGTTAAATTATACAATGATATTTGAAAATTTTGTGAACTCATTGGGCAAAACATGTAGCATGATTGTGGCTAAATTCTGTACAAACTATGACACAGGAATGGCATTCATAACAAACATAATTAGACAGTTTCAATTTATTTTACATATAGGTCCACTGTATAATTGTAATAAGGCATACCCAGAGTGTGAGTTATGACGTGATATGTCCCCTTCTTGCGTGGTTGCATCACTCAGCTGTGTCATGACGCACCACGCAAGATGTGGGTAAATCCTCAGTAATCAACACTCTGTGCTTTCTTTGAAAAAGGTTTTAATGACTGTCGGAACTATGTGCCACCTGTGTTTTTAGTAATATGTGTACTATGCATTTTGTGTATTGCTAGCTTTCTTATTGAGTGTATATAATTTTGTGTGCAATTGTTATTCTATTTTTTGACAAAGAAAGTTGGCTCTTAAAAGACCTTTTTTTTCCATTTGAGCACTTTGCCAAGACACACTGTTCTTCAGATCATTGACAGGATGCCATGACGGAGGTCTCCAAAAAGAGGCAATTGCCAGTGTCTGAGAAATGCACACCATCTCTTAGATACATCCAATCTTAAATACTTGATTTCAGGGAGATGCAATGTGTGCATGCCCAGATCATGTAAAAATGCAGAGATGTGTATATTTATTTTGTATATTTATTTATTTATTTTGCTCTGTCAAGCAGATACATGTGTTGATCTGCATGCCAGACAATGCACTCTGTAATGTCTGAACAGATAATCTTACAGGTGGGTAACATCTCTGAAAGTAAAGTTATGTTCAGTTTAGCTTCAGCAACTAAATATATCCACCTTTTGTCACCTAAATCATTCTCTCTGAGATGGATCAGAAGTACATCTGGCACAGAGTGGTTGATCAGCAGATGTAGTATGGTTGGCATCAGCGGCTCCCATCTCATGCCTCCCTTGTTAAACCAGTAAACCTTGTAATTTGGAAGTCTTAAGCCAATACCAAGGTGACTTCTTTGAGCATATTCACCAACTCTACAAACTAAACTGCTGCCTACCATCCATTCTTTGATTCTGGAGTTTTTTGCCATGTTAACAGTTTCTTACAAAACAAAGTGGCAGAGCCTCAATAAGTCAGTCTGTGTCTGTTGGTGGCTAGTGAGATCTAATAAGCAGGGTCAGCAATTTTCATATGATAGTTGATTCTTCCACAGACAGATAGCAACAGTAGGTTCAACAAATATTTATTGGCTGATAGTACTTGCTGGGTACCAATAAAAAGATTGCACTCCACATATGCCAGCAAAGATTTTCTGATTGGGTGTACAATAAACAAAATACAATATGTTTTGGTGGGAATTAATAATTTTCTGATTGGATGATTTGTAAGAACACAGCAGAAGAGACATTCTCATTTGCTGTTAGTTTGCTAGATATACACATCCTTGCTGTGGTCTCCCTCCCTTTTGAGCTGACATTTGTGGTAGTGAGTACAGATTCAAGCTCTGTCTTAAACTGTTAAAATTAGTTATTAAATAAATGATTGTACCTGGTGAGACTTATACTAAACTACGTAGGAAGAAATTAGCTTTTAAGCAACACTACTTTAAGCAGGAAACAATACCTAAAAGTTAAGTTTTAAAACTGATTTTGAGGTTATGTACTTACTGGTAATGCACTAGATCTTTACAGTTTTCTCAAAATGAAGCTATTTCCTTCTTCTTGACTTTTGTTATACTATGATTGGCTGTGTTAAAGTATTTCCTGTGGTGCATAAAAAAATTACTTTAAACATTTTAAAGTTGCATAAGTTAGCGGTGTGGTGTCATTTGCTATTGTGGACTGTCAATCTTGCTTCACCGCTCTCTGATTGGTTAGATGTGGTATGTGGGTGTTTTTTTAAGGAAAAAATACATGGCTGCTTTTAGCGGAGTTAGTTAAATAATTTAGCCACATTTTCACCAATTTCTTAATGAGTATGTTGAATCTGTGTGCTTTTCACAGTATGATTGAGGTGTGTAACTTTTATTGATGACTTGTGCATTGTTTTATGGTCACTAGCATTTTTAGCAAGTGATTTTATCCAGTTCCTGATTGCAAAGCATTATAGGAAGCAAAGATAAAAGTTCAAATTAGCTTGACAAAAAAATATTTGCTCACTAACAGCGTTTTGATCATGCACAAATTGTAATGTTATGCATAGGAGAAGCTCAAAAATTTCCGCAGTTATATTTTTCATCCTCGACAACATAGTGTATTTCAATGGGGCTCATTCATGGACCCCAAAATCATTTGTGTTTAGATTTTTGTTACCTCGCTAACATAATGCATTTCACGGAGTTCGGAAACGTTCGTGGTTACATTTTTTGGCCTCGACAACATAGTGTATTTCAATGGGGCTCGTTCACAGTCCTCGAAAACTTTCGGGGTTACATTTTTTGGTTCTGACAACCTACTGTGTTTCAAAGGGGCTCTTTCACAGACCTCAAAAACTTTTGTAGTTACTTTTTATTACCTCGATAACATAGTGTATTTCTATTGGGCTTGTTCATGTAGCGTGAAAACTTTTCCAGTTACATTTTTCAGCCTCAACAACAAAGTGAGTTTCAATGGGGCTCGTTCACGGACCTTGAAAACTTTTGAGGTTAGTTTGTTTTACCTCAGTAACATAGTGCTTTTCTATGGTGCTCATTCACGGAGCTTGAAAACTTTCACATTTACATTTTTCAGCCTCGACAAGATAGTGTTTTTCTATGGTGCTCATTCACGGAGCTTGAAAACTTTCACGTTTACATTTTTCAGCCTCGACAACATAGTGTATTTCAATGGGGCTCATTCATGGACCTCGAAAACTTTTGTGGTTAGATTTTGTTACCTCAATTACATAGTGTATTTCTATTGGGCTAGTTCATGGAGCTAGAAAACTTCCATGGTGACAATTTTCATCCTTGACCACATAGTGTTTTTAAATGTGTCTCACTGACGTGCCTCGCAAACTTTAATGATTATTTTATTTAACTTTGAAAGCATAGTGTATTTCAATGGGTCTTGTTCAGGTAGCTTGAAAACTTTTGTGGTTACTTTTTTCCATACCTTGTCAACATCATAGACTTTAATGGGTGCTTTCACGTAGGTTGAAAACTTCTGCACTATTTTTTTTTTTTTGCAAAAACATCATTCAGTTGAATTGTATATCTTTACAAAGGTCAGCAATTTCCTCAGGAAAAAAAAGCTCATAAGCATGGTTTTCATTTTTCCAGTACAAACATTTGTTCAGCATTTTTATTGAAACAAAATGTTTTAGTGATTTCAAGCTTACGAGTTTATAAGTCAAAGGTTTATTTGTTTCATACAATTTTAATTAACATAGATATTACAAAATGATACTGTTTACTTGGTATGTTGAATCTTCATAGGAATTTAATGTGTGTACTGATATTTTATTTTACTGCCATTTGTTTGAAATGTTTCATAGTAAATCAATAGTTATAGGAAACTGACTATTGTTTTTTTTTTTCTTTTATGGGTGTGTGATCTTGTATCATTATATTGCCTAAAACCTGTGCTTCATAGCAAACAGAATGCCTACAAGACAGGCAACAGACTAAATGTAGGAGAGATAAGTATTGTAGTAATTTTAAGTTGATGAAGAGTAATGTAGGCAGTAAAGATGTCACAAGGAAAGCTCAAGACACTGTAAGATTTGTTCACAGGAAAAGGTTGCCTGCTGCTTGTGAGACACCTGGCTCAGTTAGTTGTTCAGGAACTGCAAAGTGCCTGGCTTCTGATCATGATGTTGGTAGTGTGGAGCACAGGAGAGCTGGTTGGATTGCAAACATCCCCAATATACCTTATAAACAGAAATACACTTCTGTAATTAGTGGCCATCTTAGCAAGTTAAATTTTTTTTCTGAAAAGTTGCTTCAAAGGCTAAAGTTGATTGGATATACTGTAGAACTGATTATATTCATGGGTGCCAGTAATCGCGATCAGCTGTTATGCCATTTAATCGCGGGTGATTGAATTTGCGCATTCCAACGAGAAAGCATGCAGGCAATTAGTAAATAGTCAGGTAGCATGTATTTAATCAGTCACTGAATCCATGAATCATTCATAGGACATCATGTCGCTGTTCAAATGGTTGAAGCCCTCCCAGCAGAAATGCAAATACCCGCTTGAAACTTCAGATCTTGATTCTGAAACACTAGCGGTAATCTCCCGGTGTTGAACCTAATGTAGCAGCCTCTGTTGTGAGAGAGATTGCAGCAGCTTCCTCTCCCTCTAAATGCAGAAGACCTGCAAGCTATGCTAATTATACCCCGGAGGTTCGGTTCCAGCTAGGCAAGTATGCGGCTGAACACGGTGTCATGTCTGCAGTACGAGCTCATCATTCTTTAACTGGGGATATTGTCAATGAGAGCACTGTCAGGAAATTTAAACTGGACTACAAATCAGCTTTGCATACCAACCCTGACCCTGCAACTCTCTCTCCCAATTTGCCCCGAAAGTCGAGAGGTCATCCCACACATTTGGTATCCGAATTGGAAGACCAGTTAAAGAAAATTGTACAGTCTCTAAGGGTGGAGGGTGCAGTAGTGAATGGTCGTGTTATCCAGGCAATAGCGATGGGAATTGTTAAGACAACCAGCCCTCATGTTCTGATGGAGAATGGGGGGCACCTGCAACTAAGCAGTAAGTGGGCTTGGGGCTTGTTACATAGAATGGGCTACAGTAAATGTAAAGGCACAAAAGTGGAATGCAAGGTTCCTTCTGACTTCCAAAATTTAAAGGCTGCATTTTTACAATGAATATCCAACTGTTGTGCACAGGAGCTCATACCTCCACAGCTAGTAATTAATCTAGACGAGACTGGAGTTAAAATTGTGCCGGTATCTGAGTGGACTATGGAGGTCACTGGTTCATGTCAAGTGTCACTGACAGGGTTTGGAGATAAAAGGCAGGTCTCCCTGGTTCTTGCTTGCACACTTGCTGGCCATATGCTTCCCCCCAGTCATCTACCAGGGTAAGATAACAGCATGCCACCCACAGTACAAATTTCCTTTGAAATGGGACATCACACAGTCAATTAATCATTGGGCTAATGAGGAGACACATTGAAGGGGTACTCGCAACTTACTGTAAGACTGTTAAAGAACAACTCGAACTGCATAAAGAACAAAAGACAATCCTAAATTTTGACTTGTACAGAGCTCACTATACTGCTCCCATACTACAGAAGCTGGAGGAAGTCGGTATTATACCAGTGTACGGCCCAGCATCTTGCGCAGATTCACTCCAACCACTGGACGTCTCAGTAAACAAAATTTTCAAAGACCTAATGAAAGGTCACTTCACTTCATGGTATGCAGCACTAATTTCAGATAAACTGGTATCAGGGGTTGGTGATGCAGAACTGAACATCGATTTTACGATTATTGGTGCTAAACGAACATCATGCGAGGTAGCCACAGGCAAGCATTGAATACCTCAAAGTAAAATCAGATGTCGTTATTCATGGATTCAAACAAGCTGGGATACTGGACGCACATAACAACTGCCTAAACATGGTAATTTTGATTATAATTGTTGCCAACACCAGTTTAAGAATAAGATTAATTTATATCAATTATATATTGCATTCTAAGGTCTGTGTTCTTATGTTTTTGCAGACACAGCTAAGGGAGAGCAGTAACAAACAGCTAATTGAGGAACAGAACAGTGCTGCTGGGATGAAGATACAGTTTTGTTTTCTAATAGTGCCTTGATTTTATTAATTAAAGGACGTACAGTATTTACTGAATAAAAATAAAATAAAAACCTTTTTAGAATCATGTAGTAGCTCTGGTTCCTCATGTTTGCTCAAGATACTGCACTGCAACACTGTTTTAAAAATGTATACTGTAGCTTTCATTTTATCTTTTGACATCATGCAGTCACTCCAGTTCCTCATCATTGATGTGGATTTCTAAATTAAATCGCGTTCCATTTATTTTCGCTTCCTAATTGCGATAGCGAATATAGCGAAATTAAACAGAGTGTGAAAATAATCAGTTTTACAGTATTTTATCATATGTGCATGCTTGCTGTACACTACCCTGTGATGTTCAACTTTGTGTGTAAAATATAGCAGGTGAGAAAAGCTGTGTCAGTATACAAACAGCTTGATGAGTCATTGAAAGCAGGCAATATGAAAGCTGCAAAAATTGTGATACAGGATGTGCAAAGTAATAGAAAACATCATGATGCACCATGTGATGACACTTCTGCCACTATATCATGTACTCTCACTCTTCAGGAATCTGACATAGCAAAGACATTCAGGGAACCCATTGCCAAGTTTGAACTGGCTAAGAGAGAGAAGTTTTACTCTATGTGTGTCTCATGCCACAGACAACTTTACAGGCTACAGGCTGTTACTGTTGCTCTGGAAAATATTAAATATTTTAATGACGTGGGCATGACTGTTTGCCTATCTACCAGTAAAGCATAACTTTGACCTAGACCCAGTGGTTACCATGTGTCATTACTGTTTGACAAAGTTGAAACATTATTCTCAGCCACCAAGGTCTGTTCTGAACAATATGGAGGCAGATGTTACACCTACTGAGACTGCTGAACTGAATATGTTTGAAAGGATATTTGTACAAACAATGAAATTGTTTCAGACTATACTGCACTTGAATACATAAACACAAAAAGTGCCCGAGAAAGAGCTTGTGAAGTCTCTGAAAGGGGCTGGCATGTATTTACCACTGCCTCTGAAAGAGAATGTGGAGACAGTCTCAAAGGAAAACAGTGTTGTTATACTAGTAAACAGTGTCCCAACAAAGCCCAAGGTCATTTGCAAAGATGTTGTCAATGTACAGAAAGTGAAAAGTGCTCTACACTAGCTGAAGACCAATAATCCTTTCTATGCTGACCTTGACATAGATGAACTCTCAAATATGTGTGCTCAGATTGGACTGGTGGACACTAGGAAGCCAATAATTGAGAAGGTCGATGTTGCAACTCATGAAGATGTTTAACAGCAGTACACAACTTACCCTCTACATGGCAGAGATCCAACTGGTGATAACACTGACCTGAACCAGATGACACAGGTTGAAGATAGTCCTGTTAACATATGGGAGGAAAAACTGGAAGCATGTTGCTTTCCAGATTTATTCCCTCAAGGTACAGGAGGCATGCATGTGAGGTGTGTGTTCAAGGAGCTGAGTAGCTTAGTATCCTCTCCCAAGTCCATTGTGCATACACTGCAGTTGACTACTCCACTAGATGGAATCACAGCAATTGAGTTTCTGCAAAAACTGAGCAAAAAAGATGAAATACTACAGATGAGTTTGGCATCTATACTCTCGAGTTTGCATGGCACAAAAGAATACTTGTATCATAGACACTCAGAGGTCATGACTACTCTGTGTGAGTATGGTGCAGCTACTTGGTCCATTACTCTAAGCTGTGCAGAGTACAGCTGGGATGAGTTAGTTGAACTGTTGAGATGGGCAAATGCTGATGTTGATAGTATTTCATCAATGTCACTTGGTGAGATGTGATCAGTTGATCCAGTTTCTGTGTTCTGACATTTTCACCATCATTTTCATGAGATACTGACATTCATAATGTCAAAGGACAATCCTCCACTTGGATTAGTTGAACACTACTTTTGGAGAATGGAATACAAGGCACGAGGTGCATCACACATCCATAGGTTGTTGTGGATTAAAGATGCTTCTCATATTGGTGAGAATGAAGCAGCTGAAGTGCTGAACTTCATTCAGTGTTACATCACTTGCCACATCCCAGACAAGTATGACAGTCCAACATTGTGGAAGCTGGTGCAAAAGTTTCAGTGGTATCTTTGTGGGAAGTACTGTTGCCAACCAGTCAAGAGTTATAATGAGTGGCACACCAGGTGTTGATTTGATTTCCCTAGGCGTGTCTGTCAGCAAGGACATATGAATGGCTTGTTCTCAGGCATGTGTCACCTTCTCAAGGCAAAGTCCACTGAAAGGGTTTGTGAGTTACCCAGACAAGATACTGCACTGCAACACTGTTTTAAAAATGTATACTGTAGCTTTCATGTTAATCAATGACTACAACCCTACTCTTCTCCTAATGTGGCAGCCAAACACTCATGTGCAGTTTATGGCAGATCACTCTCTGTCTCTTGTTCTGTACATCACATCATATGTCAGGAAACATAAGCAGACCAGTTTGCTTGAGCTTTGGGAAGATATTGCAACTTCCAGCCAGTCATTGAGCTCACAACTATGGTGACTGGAATTAAAGATACTGTCTCACAGGGAGTGCAGAGCATATGAAGCCAGTGATTGTATGATTGGGGCACACTTGTACAACAAGTCTGACACTGTATGATTTCTCAGTGTTAACTACAAAAGAGAAATGAAAGTGTGTTTCGAAATCTCATGATGAGATTGAAGAACTGGCTGCACAGCACCCATCACCAAAGAACATTTTGAAGAACAACTTGATTGACATGTACTACCCAAACTGGGCTAGTGTGATCGATGACATGTGCCTGTACCATGTTGCAAAGTGGTACGTCTAAAAGACTAACATAGCACCTGATGAAACACGAGAGATTTATAAAGTCAGAGGCTTTGATGGGTGCCTTGCTAAAAGGAACAAACCCTGGCTGACTGACAACTGTAAATTCAGTCTCTCTCTATAACTGACAGTAAGGAACATTGCTACTTTGCTCTATATTCCTCTAAGCCATGGAGGGATGAGACCACACTTATAGGAGACTATAAAACATATGAAGAACAGTTTTACCTTTCATATGAGACCTTCAAGACTGAACAGTCTGAGACATACATTCGTAGACTGCAATTAGTGAAGGAGCAGATGGATCAAGCTAAGAAACAGCTTGAGGAAGATACCCAAGGGAATTCTCAGGAAAATGTAGATCCTGAGGGAGAGGGCAATCTTGGAGCTCCTCTCCCAATGAATGATCCAGTGGTTCTGATACATGAAGTCAAGAGTGCCATGGAACATGCTTCTCATGCGACAAAGGATCCTAGTGTACTGATAGACCAGCTGAATAGGCAGCAGTTTGCCACTTGTAATGCTGTTACTGAAGCAGTGAGACATGGCACCCTTCATGAGAAGAAACAATGTACATGCGGAAACTGTGAACCATTGCTAAAGTTTGTTAGTGGTTGCACTGGCTAGAGTTTTCTTATCAAATTTATCACAGCAGAGATAAAGAAACATGCAGGAGAAGTGATGTCTGTAGCTGTAACTGCTCCTACAGGCGTGGCTGCATATATTGGCAGTGTAACTCTACACTGGTTGTTTATTCTATCTAAAGAACATGGGAAAACAGGAGAGTACTGAAAACTTTCCCATGAGGTGGCATCTGAGCTGTGACCAATGTTTATCAAGATGAGACCTCTGATCATTGATGAGCTAAGCATGGTCTCAAATGTCATGCTTGCATGTATCCATCTACATCTCTAGGAGATACTTGGAACTGACCATGGTGAGCCACTTGAGGAAAAGAGTGTTGTTGTGTTTGAAGACTTTCTGCAACTTTCACCTGTGAACGAAGAACATGTATTTACAGTGCTGACTGTAAAGCAAAAAGTACAATAGGATGCATAGGATGAATCAATGTTTGGGAATTGTTCTTTGCATTGAGCTGTATGAAAACATGTAGCAGAGTCGTGATCTTGCTTATAAGGTACTGTTGGATCAGGCTGTCATTGGCTCTTTGTCACAACACAGTGTTTTTCTGTTGTACACACATCGTAGCAGTAATGAGTGCACTTCTCTTACTGCAGCATGTGATGTCTTCAGTAATGTGTAGTCAGACTCTGCTTGCATTGTGTCTCATGCCTCGACTCAAGCAGTGTGCTGAATTTAACAGCATTATGTTGCAGTTGACACTGTTGATGATGCAGTCTTGAGTTGGAATCTGGTAGCAAAGCTGACTGAATGACTGTCTGAGCTAAAGTCTGATGTGTCTCAAACAGTTGGATTAGAAGCAGTTCTAATTGTTTGCATGAATGCACACATCATGTTACACTGTAACCTTGATGTAGAGCATGGTATGGTGAATGGTGCAATAGGACACATAATTGACTTCCAGTGCAATGTACAGAAGACATTCATAGAGACACTAGTTGTCAAGTTTGACAACACTGAACAATCATTACCTATTTCCAGGACAACTGTAAAGTTCCAGACTGTGAAAGATGTGTATGTAATTAGGAAACAGTTTCCTGTGTGTGTTGCATATGCTGTATCCATACACAAGTTGCAAGGCTTAAGTTTGTACTCAGCAATGGTTGACATAGGCACTGGCATTTTTAACGATGGCAGGAGCTATGTTGTGCTTTTAAGTGTACAGACTCTGTCTGGCTTGCATATCATCTCCATAGCATCACATAAAATATGTGCTGATAGATGATGCATCACCAAGTACAACAGACTGTGTACTCTGTACCAGCTGACATTCCCCCTTATACCACTACCCATGCATGTAGCAGACTGCAATGCTACAGTCACATTTTCTGGCATGAAAAAGAGGTACTGGACAGAAAAAGCAACATTGAATTCAGACAGCACAAAGAAGGAATCCACAACTCAAAACCAGACAAGCTCTCCTCCAAGAAAGAAGGCACTTGGGATGAGTGTTGTCCCAGCATTTGACAACAGTACTGGAGTATACTGCTATGCAAACTCAGCAATGCAATCATTTCTCCACATGCCTCACTTTGTTGCCCCTATCAAATCTTCACATGACACAGCACTGACCAAGTCATTGAAGAAGCTTGTGAATGATAGTGACAAGCATGTCAACAGCATACAGGCTCTGACATCCTTATGACTTGTGTTGGGTGGATATGATGGCCATCAATCACTAATAACTTCCAGCAGGATGTGACTGAATTTATGATGGCCATCATTAACAACTTAGATTCTGATCAAATTTCCATGTGTCAGTACTTTACTGTCACCTATGTGACAAAGTACACTTGCCTGTCTTGTCGACATTCACACAAAGAAGTAACAGAAAAAATGCTGTAGATTTCATCATATGTTCCACAGGCACATTCTGTGAAGCTTAGGGAACTGTTCAGGAATGCCGAGTGAGACTTGAGGTGTATCCGATGTGGAGGAGAATGTCTTCAGTCAACATGAGTTAGAACCTCTTCTCAGTATCTTCTTCTAGTCTTGCAGAGATGTGATGCATGTGGATATGAGTTGACTCGCTGATCATTGATTTTGTGGCTGAAAGAGTATAATTCATGGGAGTATGCTTTGATACTCAGGCTGTGATATTCCACCATGAAGCATCTGTGAATTCAAGGACATTATGTAATATGGCTTAGGTACAGCAATAGCTGGATGGAATGCAATGACTACATGATCACTTTTAAACAGAGATTACCTCAGAACCTAAAAGATGCTTATGTCCTGGTTCTCAAAAATTACAATAACGTTCACTGGGCAGAAGAGTAGCAGAAGGAAATGTGTTTTCACTCTGTTTGACACACTCTAGTATTTATAACAGTGTTCTGTGCAACCTTCCCTGTGCATGTGCAGCTCTTTTCATAGCAGTTTATGAGTAGTAGCAGAAACAGATTAGGTTCATGCAGATACTTATGATGCCAACAGTTAATCTAGGCATTGCTGTGATTTTTAAGTACAGCCTAAGTGGGCCTCAGTCATAGTGAGCTGTGTGCATAGTTATATAACATACAACACTTGCTTGGGCTGTGGAACAATCTTATTACCTGTATATTGACAGTTCATGTCTATGCAGTTCTGTTCTACTAATTTGTTAATTTCTGCATTGCTGCACTATGAAATAGAATGTGCTCTGACTGCTGTCACATCATTGTATGTCAGTTCAGTGTACATTTAATACATTGAGAAACAGAACTATGTTTGTTGGTTAGCAATGTATTTTGTTCATTATGAGCACTATGTACATGTTTCACATCTGTCTGGTCATGCACAAGGACAGATTGTGCTAGAATGCTGCATCTGCAGCTTTACATGTGTTTTCACATACATTGTTGTGAAATACTTTTTCAAGTATAGTAAGGACATACCTAATATTTTATATATACAGGTTGTCTCTCACTAACACCTGTCTAGTGACCACTTGAGAAGGCATTTTTGCTGTCAACTTTACTTGGTAGTGAGAGCAGCACATTGCAATGTAGGCCTATCACATAGAAGATTTGTAGTAAATAGTTACTGTTAATATTGTGTATGTATAAAAAGGTTACAACATTTGCTAGAACTATGTGCACCTCTATAAACTCTCTGGATTGTTTTCTGTAAAAAACGTAATAGTAAACATTTTTGAATTGTGACAGTTATATAGTACTTGCATGACTGTGTTCTTTTTATGTTGCACATAGCTTAAACATTAGAGCTTGTTAAATTTCATTACTGCACTGTCTGAATAGCATATCTTCAGATTTATTTATTTATTTATTTATTTATTGGAAACAATCAGAATTACAACCCTTTGAGTCACAGACTCTTTTGCAAAGGCTCCACGTCGGTTACAAGGGTGGAGGGTAGACAAATACAGTAGAGAACATACTTGGAACAGGCAGAATATACATAACAAAATCAAAGGAGCAGTCCAGGCAAAACTTAATGACTGTTGAGGAAGTTAGGCAGCAATCTTGGGATACCCAGGCGGGGATTCTTGGTGAGATACGTGGGGCCTTGTGTGGCCCTGAGTCGAGAGTGGGGGGGGAGGGCAGTTAACTGGGTGAGCAGAGTTAGCCGCAGCCACATATGGCTCTCTCAAGGAGGTGAGCTTTGAGGCCTGTTTTAAATTGAGAGATGCTGTGGGTCTGTGAGAGTGAGTGTGGTAATGCATTGAGCCAGAGAGGGGCTCGGTATCGGAAGGATCTTTGCCCTAGGGAAGTTCTACATTGAGGTACAAGGAAGGGGGAGCTTGCGGTGAGTCTTGTATTGCACCTGTGAGGTGCAGAACTGATTAAGGGGAAAAGTCCGACGGGGGCTAGGTGAAGGTGTATTTTTTTTGCAAGGATGCAGGTGTGGAACTGTAATCGATGTTGGAAGTTTAACCAACCAGATAACGCATAGAGATCACAGGTGTGGGTTAGCCTATCACAACCAGTGACTAGGCAGCAGGCTTTGTTCAGGACAATGTTTATCCTGTTCAGGGAGGTGGGTTCAGCAGAGCCATATATAGTGATCCCGTAGTCTACCAGGGAGAGGATGGAGGAGGTGACTGCGAGCTGCATCGCCTGAGGGGGTAAGCAGTGCTTGAGCCGATACAGGATGCCTACCCTAGAGCTGATAGAGGAGGAGAGAATTTGGGTGTGCCTCTGGTAAGAGAGGGAGGTGTCTAGAGTGACACCTAGGTATTTGGAAATTGGAAACTTGTTCCAGAGGGGCACCTAGAGCGTTCTTGATGAGGAGAGCAGACTGACTATGAGGACTTTGGCAGTGGGCAAAAATCATGGACTTAGTTTTATTATAGTTGATAATTAGGCGGTCAGATGTTTTATGGAAGGATGAATATGTAGCATGTTTAGTAATCATCTATCATTGTTAGAAATCTTTTCAATTGTTACTGTTTATAATTCATATTTTCATATGAATAATTCTTACGAAACATTGTGAATAATCATTTTGCTAATAACACATATTTAACTGAATAATAATATTTATTTTGTCATTGCATTAATTTATTTGAAAGGTTTGTTATATGAGATACTGACTATTTATAATGTATGCAAAAGCATTGTAAATCACAGATTCTGCTCAACCTCAGTTCAAGGCATGTTACTGATTTTTTTTGATTGCCTTTATTAAGGGGTCAGATGAGGAATTTTTCGAGATGCACTTAATGTTAAAATATTTCAACATAGTAATGCACTATAGCAGCAGTCTTTGGATATGCTGCTTTGGTGTCTGTAGCTTCTTAGTTGTTTACTGCATTTGATTTTTGCCCACCCTAGGAACATTGACTTAGGCAGTCTCACAACATTTTCATAAAACTTTTTACATACTTCTGTGATGAATTACACAGTAATGTTATAAGACTGAGTGAAATGTGCAATTTGGCCTTCTTTAAAACAGAATTGGCATTTACTGATTAATACTTTTTTTAATAACTTATTTTCTGTGTCTGTTGTGATTCTTGATTACTGTATATGACTCATATATTGTCTAGGTTTGCAAAGAAGTATAAATGAATATAATGAAATGGTACTATGCATACATGTGTGTGTAGGATATATAGCTTTATATGTAAAACAAAGGTTTGCATACTAGTTACCAATAATGTATGGTACATTTCATGGGTGTTGTACAGTGCTGAGTGCAGAGGGCTTATGCTCCCACTGTAAAAAGTATGCTTTAGAAGCTATGTACATGTTCACTTCATTACAAAGTCTCAAAAATGAAGGAAATTCTTTGCAAAGAACTCATTTAATGCAACAGTTATGTTGCTTCTACAGGGACAAAAGTGAAGAAATTTGATATTAAGGTTTTGAACCCTAACTCCAAATCCCCCCATACACCACACATACAAGCAGGTGATGGTACAAGGCAACACAACCAATTAGAAAAAGACACTATAAGGTAACAGAACATACAGCTTTGTAAATATACCACAAGAGGCATCCATCATCATCATCATCATCATGTTTCAGCAACTGTTTAATTTCTGCTGCCATCCCAATGTTTTTGGGGGGTACACCCATATGCTGTGCAAACATGCAGCAAGGTGTTAAGAAGGCTATACAGAATATTTTAAATAGAAGCTACTGTATTTAATATGGGATGGTTATGACTATTTCAGACTATTTTACTGTGCCTACTCATAACTTAATGAATTGAAGTACAGGACCACACTCTACTGTATTTACACAGACAGATACATATGCCTACCTGTGAAGGTATAAGAGCTCAGGTTCTAAAGCAGTCCACAGTGTGACTGTGAGATATACATAGTGTTCTTCAGTGTGAATTGAGGTACATAAGTGTAGGATGTGAAATAGCATATGGTTTTGCTGTTAAGTATGTACACTCTTCTACTATCTGCATGTAGGCCTATGACTTAACGATGAATAACCCCTCACTCCAAACCTCATCTATGCAGACTGTTGTAGTATCTATATGAAGGAATGGTGTTCCCAACATAACATATCGGCACTGTTCTATCAAGCCAACGTGGGGGTTGGAGTGTACTGTCTTTTGGACCATGCAGTCTCATCTGTACATTCACATAGTATGTCAGAATCCATAGAACACACTATCCATATGTTAGTGTGGGACCCTGTCCTCACAGTACTACATCAACATAGTGCAACACTACCTATATGTCACATTGTCCATATGTCATAGTGAAAACACGGGTCCTTTGGACTGTACACTACCATACTTCTATTGAAATACTACAACACAAACTATGTGTCATGCTACCCATATGTTGCACTGTTCTTATTGTGACATGTACTGTAGGTAGTGTGACTTAGGTATTGTGTTGTAGTATGTCAATGGAGGAATGTGAATGCAGGATAGAAGCCATCCTGTTCTGTCATTGTGACATATAGATTATGTTTTACTTGTATCTTGATGGAGTGATGGATGTGCAGTATTTGAAGAACCATGAGGTCACACTGTGACATAAAGACAGAGTGACACATAGATAGAGTTGTACTATGCTGATGCAGGGATGGGAGGGCAGGGCACATAGGACTGTGCAGTCCCACCACGACATATGCAGTGTTGTTCTATCTCAATGGAGGGATGAAAGAACATGGTCCAACTCACGATGTGGTCCTACCATGAGTTATGGGTACTCTTGTGCTCTCTGCATGTAGGTATACAGTTCATGCAGTGGCCATCTTATATGGTTGCACAGCATGTGGGTGTGCCACCCCCAAGACACTGGGATGGCAGTAGAAGTGATACAGTTGCTGAAATATGATGATGGATGCCTTTTGTGGTATGTTTATAAAGTTGTATGTTCGATCTGTTACCTTATAGTGTCTGTTTCTGTGTGTTTTTCCAATTGTTTAACCAGGTGAGACACACTAAGCTGAAAGCTTATTTGCAGGTGCGACCTGGGACCACAGGGAAGTTAAGTGACTTTCTCAGGGTCACACAGTATGCAAGTGGGGGCTATGGGATTCAAACCCCTTTCTCCAGATTTGCAGCTCAAAGCCTTAAACCACTGTGCTACACTGCCTCCTTTGTGTGTGTGCATGGTGGATTCATGGTTAGGGTTGAAAACCCTAACTTCAAATTTCCTCTCTTGTTGCAGTAATGGAGTTTTTTTGCAAAAATACATATAACAGAAATACAAAATGACACATACCCCCATAATGCAAAGCACCATGGGATGTATATACAAATCACTACAGAATTTTATGCTGCTTCAACTTTAAGCAGAAATGCATGGTACCTAAATGTCTCTCACACTGTCTGTAAAGGGTGCTAACAGAAGACACATACATGTGTTTTGTCCTACCAGGACTCATCAGTGTGCCTCATCTGTGTGACACCCCAGAGGAATGAACCAACTATCCTAAGATGGTCTGTCTGGATTATGTTGTGGTGAACCCAATTAAAACAAAAAACAAGCTAAAAGACAAAGAACCTCAGTGCTCAAGCACTGAGGTGATGGCTACCACTAAGGGCACTGTCTGGGAAACCAAGTTTCAAAGAAATTCAAAATCAACCCCCATAATGCAAAGCACCATGGGCTGTATATACAGATCACCACAGAATATTATGCTGGTTTAACTTTAAGCAGAAATGCATGGTACCAAAAGGTTTCTCACAAAGTCTGCAAAGGGTGCTAACAGAAGACACATACGTGTTTCATCCTACCAGGACTCACCAGTGTGCCTCATATGTGTAACACCCCAGTGGAATGAACCAGCTACCCTAAGATGGTCTATCTGGGTTATGCTTGCACATTGAAGTTCTTTGTCATATATATATATATATATATATATATATATATATATAGAGAGAGAGAGAGAGAGAGGCACAGTAGTAACTATAGTTAGGGTTGAATGCGCCATTTATGGTTAAATCTGAAATTGGCAGCTTAATAACTTTGCCACCATATGACGGATATGCCTGGAATTTGGATACACAGGCTGACACCACTGATCTCTAGACCTGCCAAGTTTCATTACAGTCAGATGAATGGTTGCAGAGCTTCAGAGCACCAAAGATGCATAAATTATGGGTTTTTGCACATTTCGTTGCTCACACCTACTGCCCGCACGTTTTGCGTGTTCAGTCCGAAAACTTCAGGGAACATGTAGCTAGGGTCCCTGGTGTGCCTTTTGAAGAGTTTGTGAAAAAATATTAAATGGTTTAAAATGGATTATCTCTTACATCAAAATGGATTATCTCTTACATCCTCAAGATGGCGGCGGTATGTGAGCTGCCTGAGCTACTTATTTAGTTTTACTCTGTTTTTAACTTTTTATTTGAGTTTTACATTTGTATTGTATTGCTTTAATTAGTTGCTAGTTAGGGTTCAAGAAGTGAGGAAGTTTAGATTTATTCGGGAGGGGTTGCTTTGCTGTTTGGGTTTAGAACGCTAGCCTAGAATTAACTGTTTTTACCACGCTTTACAGTTGTCGGTCTGGACATCAAACGCTAACCCAGAATGAACTGATTTTGCCATGCTTGACTGCTGTCAGTTGGGACATCGTTTTTTACCATTAACAGCCTTAGTATGTGGTATGCTGCATCGATTCCCTGGCCGTTTTCGGGACTGGAGAGTGTGTGTGTTATTTTAAATTTACTGAGGAGGCTCTGAAGGCTCTGGAGTTTTGCAGGAGATTTACCTGGATTCTAGTAGCGTACAGGATTTAAGCTATGAAGATTGCTTTACTTACCCTTGGATTATTTCACTACTGAGTCCTCTGTTTTGATTATTTCACTTCTGAGCCCTCTGTTTGATTAATCTCCATCTACCAATCATTTTCTGATTGCTGTAAGAGTCAAGAGTGCAGCTGGGAAGAAATTTGGCCTTTGGTAGTGGTGAGAGCACAATTGGGAGGAAGTAACTACCTGAAAGACATTTACTGCTTTTGCAGTGGGGATTTTCCTGTTTGGATGACTTGAAAGCAACAGCAGGAAGAGTAACTTTGGCAAGTCGAGAATTGCCTAAGGAGGGTGTTGTCAGCTAGAATACCAAATAAAGGTCTCTCTGCTGGTGGCTGCTGTCTCACGGTGGTGTATGGATCGGTAGCCAGGTAGCTGGCTGGGGAACCCAAAGAATCCCTAGATTCCTGGATCTGGTTATTTGTTTGACCAGTTCCTGGAATTGTGGTGACACAGTAGCATTATCGGGGGAGGGAGGGGTCCGTAGGTTGCTGTGCTCCCTCTTGGGCCCTATAAGGTTTTGCAGTTTTATTTCATGGATCCTGGCTTCCTGATCCTTTTTGACTTTTGGATTTAAAGTCGACCTTTGGATTACTGTAAATTTTCTCTTGGATTTCCGAAGGGAATTTTTTATGATTTTATGACTTCTCCTACTATTGGACGACTTCCTTCCCAGTCTATATTTTGCTTTATGGTCTCCTGGTGGTGAGAGGACCAGGGTGTCCACATTTACTCTTATTTTACCTTAATATTTTTTTTATGTGTATTTTAATTTCAGTTGCTGTTCAACTATTTTGTGTTTTCTGGGCAGTGGGAGTGCCTAGAACTCTCCCTTTTCCCTTGGCTGTAAGAGGGCTGCAGGACGGGGTGAATTCAAACCTGTGTGTGCATTTAATATCCTATGAGAGGGGATTTTATTATTAATTTTTTTTTCTGGGTTTGAATTCTATCCAGTTGAGGGTGGATGATAGTTTTATATGTTTTGTTGGGTTGGGATTATGGTTTTATTTATTATTGCTTTGGGGATTTTTAAGATTTTAATTGTTCATAGTTACATCTTGGAAATTGGGGTTTTGTTTGCTTTCTCCATTGTTTGGTCATAATTATTGGTAGTATGTGCCTACTTGCCCCCATCCTGTGCTATTCGGCCTCTGTTCTCCACACCCTCTGCCCATTCTCTCCCCCCACCTGCTTTTATCTACCAATGCTGTTGAGCATTGGGGATTCCTCACAGGGGTGGGTGTCGGGGGTGGGTGTGGGGTTGCGAACAGTGGAGCCCGAATGAGTGGTGCTCTCCCATAGGAGTGTTCAGGACCAGAAGATGCCCTGGGGCAAAATGGTGGCTGGAACGTGGTGAGCCTGTTTTGGTTCTCATACCCAAGGGCACCTCTTTTTTGGGAGGCAAGTAGTTGGGATGGCTCACCAACCTCATCCAACTCTGGCGCTGTTATGCAACACCAGATCTGTTTGCAACAAGACTGCTCTTACCACAGATTTTGTGGGTATGGCAGATCTGGTTTGCATTACTGAGACCTGGTAAGATGGGAATGCTGCCCCTATTTTGGAGGTGGCTACTCCCACCGGGTACTTGGTTATACATTGCCTGAGATTGGACCACGGGGGGGGTGCAGTCTGTTTTAAGACCAAATTGGGCCTAACTGGTGTACCAGTTGAGGAGGCCAGGTCATTTGCGTGTACTGCAGTAGCTGGTGTGGGGTGCAGGATAGCCCTCATCTACCATTCACCAGGTGATGAGAAGCTATTCCTGCAGGAGGTTGCAGACTTCACCACCGACATGGCATTGGAGTCTCCCAGATTGATGGTTATGGGTGACTTCAATGCCTGGGTCGACGATGAATATTCGCTTTTTGGTCAACACTTCCTCCAGGTGATGACATCTCTGGGCTTCACACAGGTTGTTTCCTCAGCTACTCACATAGGCAGTCACTCCCTTGACCTGGTCTTCCTCCTGGGGATCGAGGCCTCCGACTTGGTGGTGGAACCAGCTGGTTGGTCCGACCACTTCACTGTTGGGTTCAATTTTTTGTCCCCCCTGGGTAGGTCAACCCCTGTGGAGATAGTTAGTTATCACCCTTTGTGGGATGTGCTCCCTGAAGACCTGATGGCAGTGATGAACCTCTCATTGTTGGATGAGGCCAGCACAGATCCTGAGCAGTTAGTCATGACCTATAATAGGACAGTCTCTTCAGCTCTCGATCTGATTGCTCCTGCCCAAGTTTGCCCCTCTTGCTTTGCCCTGGGGCCCCATGGTTTGATGGGATTCTTAGGGAATTGTGGCAACAGGGGCATAGGTTAGAGTGTCATTGGTGGAGGACTGCCTTAGATGCCGACCACCTTATTTTTTTAGAACATTATAAACTCTATCAAACAAAAATTTCCCATAGGAAGGCAGAATTCATGTCCAGGGAAATAGCTGTTGCATGGAACCGACCGGCTCAACTCTTCAGAACCGTTGACAGGCTGTGCAACCCAGCCTGTCAGCAGTTCCATCGAGTTTTTTCACAAGAGGATTGTGATGAGATCGCTCATTTCTTTGTGAATAAGGTGGCTGACATGAGGCAGGAATGCCGGCAACTTCACTCTATGGGGGATGCTGTTGTTCGGTGTTGTGTCGCACAACGCAGAGTTTCCTGGAGTATCTTTGATCTGCTGGAGCTCATGGAGATTATGAGGATTGCCCAGGGGATGCATCCCACCAGCTGTAGGTTAGATCTGGGCCCTACTTCCCTGATTTTGGGTTGTAGTGACATCATAGGCCCAGTCTTAGCTCGGATTGTCCGGTGCTCTCTGGACTCAGGTGCGTATCCTAGCTCCCTGTAGGAGGGGGTGGTGACATCTCTCCTGAATAAAGTGTCTTTAGACCCAGAGAGCCTAGCAAACTACAGGCCTCTCTCTAACCTTCCTTTTGTGGGGAAGGTTATTGAGAAAGTTGTGGCAGCTCAACTGGAGAACCATTTAACCATCCATAATTTCCATGAACCTCTTCAATCTGTTTTTTGTAAGAGGCATAGTACAGAGACTGCTCTGGTTCAGGTGCTCAATGATCTCATGATGGTGAGAGATCGGAGACACTGTTCCAGCTTGGTTCTCCTTGATTTATCATCAGCCTTTGACACTGTAGAACATGGGGTTCTGCTTGAGTGTTTGAGGTCCATCTGCCGGCTGTCAAGATCAGTTCTCGGATGGTTTACATCCTTCCTCACCGGTAGAATGCAGACAGTTGTCTCAGGTGTTTTTTCCTCAGAGGCTTTCTCTCTGCCTTGTGGGGTACTTCAGGACTCGGTGCTGTCCCACATGTTATTTGTAGTGTATCTGCTGCCCCTCAGAGACATTGTAAAATGATATTGGCTGAGGTTTGACTGCTATGCTGATGATACCCAGCTCTACCTGTCTTTTGCCCCTGACCAGATTAGTGCAATCTCAGTGCTGAATAGCTGCCTTATTGAAATCCAAGACTGGATAAGTGCCATTGGTTTTAAAGTTGAACCCAAGAAAGACTGAGGTCTTGGTAATAGACCCGGATCATAGATCTGAGGGGTTGAGGCCTGGGCTCCCCTCCGGTTTAGTCCTGGGGGGAGCAAAGATTCTCACCTCTGATCATGTGCATGACCTAGGAGTGATGCTTGACGATGGCCTGACCCATCATCATCAGGTGTCTGCAGTCATCAAGCTGTCCTTTTACCATCTTAGGAACATTGCTAGAATCAAGCACCTTGTTCCATCCAGTGACCTACCTGTCTTGCTCCATGCATTTGTGACATTGTGCCTTGACTATTGCAACTCCCTTCACCTAGGGCCTCCTGGGGTTGATATCTGCTGCTTACAGCTAGTGCAGAATGCTGCAGTACATTTGTTGACTGGGGCTTCGAGTAGAGCTCATATTACCCCTGTGCTGCATGATCTGCACTGGCTGCCTATTCAGTGGCAGATCACCTTTAAGTTAGGTCTATTGACCTACAAAGCCCTACACGGACAGGGTCCTGACTACCTGAAAGAGCTCCTGGTTCCTTAGACCCCCCTGCAACAGCTCTGCTCAGCTGATGAGGGGTTGCTAGAGATTCCAAGGGTAAGTTTAAAGTCATCGGGTACACGTGCATTTGGGTTTTTGGCAACTACCCTCTGGAATTCCTTGCCCCGTCAGCTACAGGAGTGCAGGACAGTGGGGTGCTTTAAGCAAGCATTGAAGACCTTTTTGTGGGGGAAAGCATGCCTAGAATTCCATTGATTTTTATCTGTATTTATTGTTCATTGTTTTAGCTGATTGTTCAGTGCCTCGATGTGTGAAAGGCGCTATATCAAATAAAGTTATTATTATTATTAAAAGTTGTTAAAAAAACACTGAATCCCATTATACTCTATGGGAAAAGTTAACAAAATATGTGAAAGTGTTGCAAATGCAGTTTTTAGTGTCACAAATGACCCTTTTACTCTAATGATTCAGCCATATTTTTCAGTTGGTGGTCAGAAAAATGCTTGGCATTTAAATCTGGGACCCACTAGGGACACAATTCTTGTTGTGTTTACCTAGTCAAGCCCTGAGGATGCTCCCTGTGTCTTTTTTTGGGTAAAACATCCCAGAAATATGTTTTTTTAAATTTTTGTAAAAAGTAGTGTTGCAAAGTATTTTCGGATACATGACACTTTCGTGATTTTTTTTTTGCGAAAGTGTAATGATTTTCGAAAGTACTTTTTGACACTATGCTCAAAACAATAAGAAATCTTTGTCACCCTGCTGTAAACCAACATTTTGGTCTTTTGGGCTGAAATTTGCAGGGAAGAAAGCCAACATCACATAGAGGTGCCTTTTGGTAATTTGCTGCCAAATAATAATAGGGCTGCAAAGTTATGGCACTCTGAAGTTGACAATTTTCCCCACCGGATAAGATTATGGCATCCGCCGCACCTTTTGAGTCCTGTATCTTGAAAACAGTTAGAGATACAGACTTTTCATCACTAAAATTCTTAGCCCCCCACCAGAGGGCTAAGAGCAAAACTAGCCTGGATAGTCATAAATAATATGAGATTTTAATTTATTTTCTACTTTATACCATTCCTGAGATATAAGCAATTAAGTATTCCAAGTACTCATTTTCTAGTCGAAGGGCCATTATTGTGCCCACATTCTTTGTATTCACTGTGCTTCTCAGTGCACCTTTTTGGGACATAAGTCATGTACGTTTGCATTACTTTTACCATTAGTGTTTGAGTTCACATTTCTGCTTGTGTTCTCGTTACAGTTTGTGTTAGATATTCCTTTTGCATCACTGTGTGTATTACCATTTGCAGTTGTGTTTGCATTTCCACTTGCATTACTCTTTCCTTTGGCAACATCATTGCCATTACCATTAACATTTGCGTTTCCTTTTGCGTTTGCATTTTCACTACTGTTAGCGGTTGTGCTTGCTTTTACATTGTCGCTTGCATTACTGTTTCCTTGTGCTTCACCATTGACTTTACCATTTGCATTTGTGTTTGCATTTGTGTTTCTGTTTGTATTACCTTACCATTACCATTTGTGTTTCCGTTACCATTTGCTTTAACATTACTGTTTGCATTTACATTTGCACTTGCATTTCCATTACCATTTGCATAATCATTTCCGTTCGCGTGTGTGTTTGCGTTACTTTTACCATTAGCATTTGCGTTCAAGTTTCCACTTCTGTTCCCATTACAGTTTGCATTGCCTTTTCCTTTTGTGTCACCATGTGCATTATCATTTGTGGTTCCCTTTTCATTTGCGTTACTGTTTCCTTTGGTGTCACCATTGCCGTTAACGTTAGCATTTTCATTTCCATTTGTGTTACCGTTACCATTTGTGTTTTCATTACCATTTGCATTTGCACTTGCATTAACATTGTCACTTGCATTACTGTTTCCTTGTACCTCGCCATTGCCATTGATGTTTGCATTTGCATTTGCATTTACATTTCTGTTTGTAGTACTGTTACCATTTGTGTTTCCATTACTGTTTGCATTACCATTACTGTTTGCATTTATATTTGTACTTGCGTTTCCATTATCGTTTATGTAATAGTTTCCTTCTGCGTCATCATGTGCATTACTGTTTGCACTTATGTTTGCGTTAGGGTTACCATTGCTGTTTCCTTTTGAGTCACCATTGGTGTTACCATTTGTGTTTGCTTTACTTATACCTCTTGCATTTCCAGTAGTTTTCATTAGCATTTTCATTTACGCCACCATATGCGTTTACCGTTTGCATTTCTATTTGCACTTGCATTTGCGTTTCCTTTTCTGTTACTGTTACCATTTTCATTTTCATTGCCATTTGCATTACCATCTGTGTATGTGCTCACATTTGTGCTTGCATTTCCGTTACTGTTTGCATTACCATTTTCATTTGCTTTTACACTTGCATTTGCATTACCATTACTGTCTCCTTTCGCGTCACCATTGGCATTGCCATTTCTGCTTGCATTTGCATTGCCGTTATAGCTTGTATTTTCATTACCATTTGCGTGTGCATTTTTGTTACCATTACTGTTCTCATTACTTTTACCATTACCGTTAGCGTTGGTGTTACTTTTAGCATTAACGTTACCATTAGGATTACCGTTACCATTGCTATTACCATTACTGGTAGTGTTACAATTGCTGTAAGAATCATTACACTGCAATGGGAAGCATGATGGGGGCATGGGGCCCGAAGGACCCCATGCTCCCACCACCACATACCATTCACTATTTATAGTGCACATTCTCAAAAAAAAGGGACATTCATGGCAAACACCTCAGTTTAATGCATCAGTTAGGGTTGTTCCACAGCTACAAAAGTGAGGAAATTCAGTGTTAGGGTCGAAAAGCCTAACTGAGCAGTCCCCCCACCCCCAACCCACCACACACACACACACACACATACATGCAAGTAGGGGAAGGACCAAGCCAACACAACCAATCACACACAACCAGCAGCAGGTAACAGAAATAATATACACGTATCAAAACATTGAAACCACACAACCATGCTCCCATCGGGCTGTGGCATGGGGTCATCACTGCTAACTCTGAATACAGACATTCCATGCACCACAAAACATATCACTAGAGACAACTGGGCATCTTGGGCTGCATGCTGCCACCAACACATAACACAGACTACACATATGGTATTTTGGGGTGTACAAGACCCAGAACAAGATTTTGCACATTCACAGAAATACTTTCAAAAATCACTTTTGCAAATGCTACGGTGTCGTGGTATGCATTTGTGACACTTTACTGTTTGGCGACTGTATTTTGCTACATTATTTTGCATGCTTTCGAAACTGAGACACTGTTGTGTGTTTTGTTTATGACACTTTCAAGTTTGTGACACTGTCTTGCCAAAGTATGCTCCTGAACACTGCACATCTTTGGCATCATCCTGCAAGCAAATGGCTGGGTCCTTAGGGCTGCAATTTGCAGGGTGGCAAGCCCTGGTCCCACAAATGTGCCTTTCCCTACTTTTGTGCTAAAATACTTAAGGATGACAAAGTGACACTGTTCTGAAATTGAGCAATTTCCCATAGACTAACACTGTGGCACCCACGAAACCTTTCGTCACCCATATGTTGAAAACATAGCTAGGTACACAGTTTTTGCTACTGCCACATTCTTTCACCTTTAGGACAACTAACCATGTGGAACAAGTTTGGAAATACTGTATGACACCTACAGTTGGATTTCTTACCTACTTGCTATGGTAACACAGGTATACACCTCCTGCTGGTTGTGTGTGATTGGTTGTGTTGCCTTGGTCCTTCCCCTACTTGCATGTATGTGTGTGTGTGTGTGTGGTGGTGGTGGTGGGGATGGGGGGATGTGCAGTTAGGGTTTTTAACCCTAACACCGAATTTCCTCACTTTTGTCACTGTGGAACAACCCTAACTGATGCATTAAATGGAGTTTTTTTGCCATAAAAAATACATATATATATATATATATATATATATATATATGTATATGTATATATATATATATTATGGTAGCACGGTAGTGTTACCACAGTTAGGGTTGAGTAGCACTTTTAAGGTTAAAGGGTAAAATTTTGCACCTTAATAACATTGCCACCGTTCAACGGATTTGCCTGAAATTTGGTAGGCATGATTGGGCATGGTAGTTCTTGGGATCTGCCAAGTTTTGTACTGGTCAGATATACATCTGCAGAGTTATTATGCCATAACGAATTGCACAATTACGCTTTTTTATGATTTCTTTGCTCTCGCCTACAGGTCGCACGGTTTGCGTGACTGGTCTGAAAACTTCAGGGAACATGTGGCCGTGGTGCCCAATGTGCCTTTGGAAGATTTCATGAAAAAATATTAAATGGTTCAAAAGTTATTCAAAAAACAAGTTCCCATTATAAGTCAATGGGAAAAGTTAACAAAAAGTTTGAAAGTGTTGCAAATGCAGTTTTCACTTTTACAAATGGCCCTTTTACTTTCCCAAATCTGCCATTTTTTTTTCAGTTGGTGATCAGAAAGAAAAAAATACTCACCTTAGTAATTATGTTTCTTCTAGTGGAGTCTTGCTGTATTCTGACAGTTGCAGTTAGCCCCAGCCTTTAAACTGCCCCGGAGAACAAAGGGTTAACTTTTATATGCATGGCATAGAATGTTCATCTCAAGCTTGGTTGAAGCCTCTGCCTGTTGTTATTTGAACTGTAACCATCAGATCTTTACGAACAAAACTCACTAGGTGTTCTGTGTGAAAACTGTACAATTTTTAACTAGCCAACTGGCAGAAAAATAATGTTTTGGGTCCTCAAAGGAAGACTCAAGTCAGGAAACCCAAAAACAAAAACCAATCAAATGAAATAACATTCCACCCAAAGAGAACAGTGGGTGTAAAAAAGGGGGCACCTCTAGGGTGCCAACACTACGCCTGCCCACCCACATCACAAAAATCTAGGTTCTGAGAGGGGAGGCTGGGGGAAGTCAGAATACAGCAAGACTCCACTAGAAGAAACAATTACTAAGGTGAGTAATTTTTTCTTCAAACAACATGAAGTCTTACTGTATTATGGAAATTGCAGACTTCCAAGCAGTTCTTCCATGGAGGAGGGACAGAACCTACTTTGGGAATAGGCTCTGAAGTACTACTGGGCCAAACCGAGCATCACTTCTAGCCTGGATATCCAGAGAGTAATGCTTGGTAAAAGTATGGACTGTTTTCCAGGTGGCTGCTTGACAAATTTCTAAAAGAGGGATATCCCTGACAGCAGCCAGAGAAGAAAAAATTACTCACCTTAGTAATGTTGTTTCTTCTAATGGAGTCTTGCTATATTATGACAATTGCAGTATGACCGCAGGTTAGAACTGCTCCGGAGGTGAAATAGTTAGCTTTCCATGCAGGCATGGAACTTAGGGTGCGAGCTCGGTTGAAAACTCTGTCTGTTGTGCTTCAAACGCAAACTGTCAGATCTTTACGAGCTAAAACTCACTAAGGTTCAGTGTGGAAGCTGTAAACCTACTCTAGCCAACTGGCTACTAACATAAACACTCATTTTTGGCCTAAAACAAAGGCTCAAGTCAGGAGACCCAAAAATGCAAAAACACAACACCAATTCACCCAAAAAGGTAGGTGAAAAACAACAAGGTGGGCATCAAAAAAAATGCCAACCCTGTACTGCCCACCCACATCCCCAAAACAGAGGTTCTGAGAGGGGCAGGCAGGGAGGGAGGTCATAATATAGCAAGACTCCATTAGAAGAAACAACATTACTAAGGTGAGTAATTTTTTCTTCAAACAACATGAAGTCTTGCTATATTATGACAATTGCAGACTACACAGCAGTACCCCCATGGAGGAGGGACAGAACCTACCTAGTAAATAGGCTCTGAAGCATGGCTGTGCCAAACCGAGCATCACTCCTAGCCTGGATGTCCAGGGAGTAATGCTTGGTAAAAGTGTGAACTGTTTTCCAGGTAACTGCTTGACATATTTCTAGAATAGGAATGTCTCTGGCAGCAGCCAGAGAAGCAGCTGTACCTCTGGTAGAGTGAGCCCTCAGGCCTGAGGGAGGAACTTTACCCAACTTCTCATAGCAAAATTGGATACAAGAGACAATCCACCTGGCAATGGATCTTTTAGTGGCTGGCTTCCTTTACCAACTTCACCATAGGTGAGGAACAGTTGAACGGAGTCAAACCTATGACCCTTGGTACGCTCTATGTAGTAACTAAGGGCTCTCTTCACATCTAGGCTGTGCAGCATCCTCTCCCCAGAGGAGGAGTGGTCAGTGAAGTACACTGGAAGTGAAATAGATTGATTAAGGTGGAAATCTGAAACCACCTTAGGCAGGAACTTTCTGTTAGTCCGAAGGACCTCCTTACCTCTGTGAAAAGAGATAAACTCCTGCTCCACTGACAACGCTTGTAATTCACTTATGCATCTTGCAGAGGTGATGGCTACCAAAAACACAGTTTTCCAAGTCAAGTACTTGAGCTCAGCTGAAGACAAGGGCTCAAAGGGGGGTTGCATAAGCTGAGCAATACAAACATTAAGATCCCAGGCAGGGGCAGGATTCCTGAATGGAGGGTTGGTGTGAAACAACCCCTTAAAAAACTTGGAAAATATAGGATGAGCTGAAAGGGAAGAGGATTTACCTGCTGAAATAAAAGCAGACACAGCTACCAAGTGCACCTTCAGGGTAGCTGGTCTCAGCCCAAAGAATTCAGGTGGACCATATAATCCAGGACTGTGGGTAGATCAGCAGAGACTGGGGAAATATGCTTTTCTGAGCACCATATGGAAAACCTTTTCCATTTGGAATTTAAGTAGCCCTGTGAAGGCTTCCTTGCGGCCTTCAATATATCCATTACACCTTGAAAAAGGTGTAAATCAGCAACTCTAACTCTTCAAGGACCAAGCCTGAGATTGAGAGATTTGAGATTCAGTACCAGACCCTTCCCTGGGCACAGGTTAACAGATTGTGATTCCTGGGAAGGGACAGGGGAGGATGGACTGCTAAGGACAGCAGGAGTGGATACCAGGGCTGTATGGCCCAATCCGGAGCTATCAGAATGACTTTGCATGATTGGGATCTGATTTTGACTAGCACTTTGAACAGGAGAGGAAAAGGGAGGGAAGGCATAGAGAAACTTCCCCTCCCAACTGAGGGCTAAGGCATCCAGTGGGAGTGAGCCCAACACTTGGGGCCTGCAGCAAAAAAAAAAGAGGAAGTTGGTGATTGGGGCTGCAAAAAGATCTATCTGCGGGGTGCCCCATCTGGCAAATACTACTCCCAAGACCAGGGGATCCAGTGACCATTCGTGGTGGCTCTGGGAAATCCTGCTGAGAGCATCTGCCAGGACATTGTCCTTGCCTGGGAGGTGAACTGCCATAAGGGAGGTGTTCAGGGAGTAAGCCAGAGACCACAACTTCATCGCTTCGGTGCACAAGGCCATAGACCGAGTGCCCCCTTGCTTGTTGATGTACCACATTGTAGTGGTGTTGTCTGTTCTGACCTGAATACTCTTGTTCTGAACAGATTTGGAAAAAGCTTGAAGTGCTAGAAAAACTGCTCTGAGCTCCAACAGGTTGATGTGGAGCAGAGATTCCTGGGGAGACCACAGACCCTGGGTGGTGAGGTCGCCCATGTGAGCTCCCCCAGCCCAAGAGGGATGCATCTGTAGTAAGGATTAGAGAATGAGACTGAGTGACAAAAGGAACCCCTTGTCTCAGGTTGCTCTGATCCTGCCACCACTGTAGGGCTTGGATCAGGGTTCGAGTTACTGGAATCAGCTTGGTAAGAGGATCCTTTCTTTGAGACCAAAAAGCTCTCAAATGGAACTGGATGTCCCTCATCTGAAATCTTGCTCCTTGCACAACTGCTGTGGAAGCAGCCATGTGTCCTAGGAGCTGCAAAAATCCTTGCTGGCTGGGAGACCTGCAGGGTAAATGAGGAGGCCAGGAGACTAGGGTCTTTGCCCTGTTCAGGGAGGAAAGCCCTGGCTTTCTGTGTGTTCAGTTCTGCGCCTATGAAGGTAAGAAGCTGGACCAGCTCTAGAACTGACTTTGAGAGATTCAGAAGGAAACCTAGAGGAAGCAGTTGCTGCATTATCTGAAGGTGTAAATTGACCTGGTCTGGGGACTGGCCTACAAAGAGCCAATCGTCCAGGTAGGAAAGATGGCAATCTTTGCCTTCTTAGGTAGGCAACTGCTACAGCCAGGCATTTGGTGAATACCCTTGGGGCAGAAGTGAGGCGAAGGGCATTGCTCTGAACTGGTAGTGGCTTGAGGGCAGCTCGAACCTGAGGTACTTTGATGGGAGCTTCTGATGGGAATATGGAAGTAGGCATCCTTGAGGTTCAGGGAAGCTAGCCAGTCCCCTGGCCTTAGAGAGGGTAGGATAATTCCCAGAGTCACCATTTTGAACTTTGGCTTTAAAAGGTGCTTGTTTAAATATCTGAGATCCAGGATGGGCTGCCATTCTCCAGTCTTTTTTGGGGTAAGGAAGTACCTGGAGTACAAACCTTTGCCCTGGTGTAGGGGAGGAACCCTTTCCACAGTTCTGAGAGCCAGGAGGGTAGAGACCTCTGCCTCTAGGGCAAGTGCCTCTGATGGAGTTGCAGGTGGAAAAGATCTGGTTCTCAGCTTTGGAAATTTTTTGAAGCTGAGAACCAGTCCCTGGCTTACTACTTCCAGGACCCACTTGTCTGATGTTAAAGACTTCCAGCCCTGGACAAAGTAAGCCAGCCTGCCCCCTACAGGTAGAGAAGAATCGGCCCGGAAATCCCATCAGGGTGCCTGCTTGGCAGGGGCTTTGGGCTGAGAGGTGGAAGCAGACCTGCTTGTACCCCATCTGCCTCTCCCTCTAAAGAACCCCCTCTGAGCATAGGCAGAGGAGGAAGCTTGGGCTTGGTAAAAAGGCCTATGAAAAAGCCTGCCCCTGCCTCTAGGAAGCTGCTTTTGAGGAGTGGCCTGCCTTTCCTTGGCCTGTGCACTCCTATAGGTGGTCCTATATTCATCCATTTTCTTCATGTAATTCTCTGTTTGCTCCCCAAATAGAGAATTTCCCACAACAGGAAAATCCATGGCCTTAGACTGGGTATCCTGAGACAGGGTAGTACATCTGAGCCAAGCCATCCTGTGAAGTGCCACAGATGTAGCCATGACTCTTGATGAAACATCATTAGAGTTCACTGCAGCATGAAACTGCACCTTGGATGCCTCAATACCATCCATAGCCACCTGTTCCAGCTCCCTGGCAAGCTGGTCAGGGACTTGTTTCGCTAGGGCCAGCACAGTATCCCATCTGGATTTCTGGTACCTAGCATAAACCATATAATTTGCTTGTCTGAGTCCCAAAGATGCTGCCATGTACTGTTTCTTTGCCATAGCATCAATCTTCCTGGAGTCCTTCTCAGGGGGTGTGAAGCTAGGGAATATTAGCCTTGTCACAGGCTGCAGCCTGCACTACCCACATGGCTGCATCGTTGAATGAGAAATCAGTGTCGAGCCTGATAAGGTATACCTCTTGTCCATCCTTTTATCCACAGGAGGTATAGTGTGAGGAGTTTTAAAACTTTTACTGTCTGTTTCTGAAAAGATTTATGCAAAGAAATAGACAGTCTCCTAGACTCTGTAATATCCATCATTTCTACATAGTCTGACTCCTCTTGGTCATCAACAGCTTCCTCAACAGGGAGCTGGAGTTTCAGCAACTTTTATAAAACATGAAATGAGAAGGGACTCAGAAAGCCTGGAGGAGAAACCCCTAGGGGTCTATCTGGAGAGATGTCCTGATCAATGGGCACATCCAGATCTTCAAAACCATATTCACTCTCCTCATATTCCTCTTCCCCCTCCCCCGGTTCATAAAAATCCTCAAAATCATAATCTTGAACCGGTGGAACCGGCCGAACCGAACGCTTACCTGAAGGTGTCGGTTTGGTCGGAACCGGAGAGAGAGACTGTACAATTTGAATTGCTTTAGCTATTTCCTCAGCAGTTGGGGAGAGAACTTTTGGCTCTACACTAGCTGACTTTCTAGTCCTTTTTGCTGGAACCAGCTCTTCGTTTGCCTGAGGAAGTATCGCCCTGGTCAGAGGGCACTCCCTCTGGTTCGGTTGGCACCGAACCGGGCTGGCCATCTGGGTCAGCGGACTTTTTGGCCTCCCTTTCCCTGAGCCTACCAACTCTCTTATCTATGGTGGCAGCAGGAAATTGTGACAAATCTGGCAGTCTGAATTGAGGTGGTCAAACCCCAGACAATAGACACATGTGGTGTGTGGGTCAGCCTTAGCAAAAGCTTCCCCACAAACACTACAGTGTTGAAACCCAGTGGGTCCGGTTTTTCTTTTGGGTTTCTCAGACATACAGTAATGCCAGCTTAACCAACTTGCCCGTTTATGGCAATCCACCAAGCAAGACACCCTTATTGGTTCCCAACCGTGTCACGGGTCGTGGAAAAAAAAACGTAATGAAATCCGTTTTTTTTAGAACCGATAACAACTGGGAACCACACTCCAAAAAAGGACTAGTAGATTTTAAATACAACCTGATCGGTTCAAACCGAACCATTAAAGAATTACAAGTTCCACATAGAAAAAGTAAATGTAAAACCTATCTATTACTTACATTACCACAGACAGAGCTTGAACCGACCGGTTGCGGTTTAATTTCAGCTACAAACTGAAAAATAATACTTTTAAACCGACAAAATGAACCAAGCAGAAGGAGAAATCTCCGGAGCGACTGTTCAGTGAGGCTGAGTAAAGAATCTGACAGTTTGCGTCTGAAGCACAACAGACAGAGTTTTCAATCGAGCTCGCGTTCTAAGTTCCATGCCTGCATGGAAAGTTAACTATTTCACCTCCGGAGCAGTTCTAACCTGCGGTCATACTGCAATTGTCATAATATAGCAAGACTTCATGTTGTTTGAAGCAGCTGTACCTCTTGTGGAATGAGTCTTCCGGCCTGAGGGTGGAGTTTTACCCAGTTTTTGAATAGCAGAATTGTATAGAGTTCTGGCAATAGATCTCTTGGTGGCAGGTTTACCCTTCCTAACTTCTCCATAAGTGAGGAACAACTGGAGGGAGTCAAACCTGCGACCCTTGGTATGCTCTATGTAGTAGCTAAGGGCTCTTTTAACATCCAAACTGTGTAGCCTCCTATCTCCCGAGGAAGAATGATCAGTGAAGAAAACAGGGTGAGATATAGACTGATTCAGGTGGAATTCTGAAACCACTTTAGGCAAGAACTTTCTGTTAGTTCTAAGAAACACTTTATCTCTGTGAAAAGAGATGAAATCAGGTTCCACTGACAGGGCTTGCAATTCACTGATATGTCTAGCAGAAGTAATGGCTACCAAAAACACAGTTTTCTAAGTCAAGTACTTAAGCTCTTCTGAGGACAAAGGCTCAAAAGAGGGTTGCATAAGCTGAGCAATGCAAACATTAAGATCCCAGGCAGGAGCAGGATCCCTAAAGGGGGGATTGATGTGAAGCAATCCCTTGAAAAACTGACAGAATACAGGATGGGATGACAGTGAGGAAGACTTGCCCACTGACAGGAAAGCAGAAACAGCTGCCAAGTGTACCTTGAGAGTAGTTGGCCTGAGACCTAGGCCATTGAGAGGGACCATATAATCTAGAACCTAAGAAGAGAATGTAATTTCTGACAGGATCTCATTCCTGAGAGGACAATTTCCTGACAGGAAAATCACATGGCACCTTTATCATAATACCAAACAAGCCTCTTGTCTGAGCTCCTTTGTAAGTAAAAGGGAAACATAGTGTCTCTCAACAGCCAGCACACAACACACCACTCCCATGCAAATGTTCTGGCTGAGTTGGCATCTCTTTGCAATGTCCTTACCAGAGGTCCAAAGGCGCTTCTCTGGCAGATTACTCAGGTTTCCTCTCTGTAACCTGGCTATTGGCCTCCTCCAACAGCTACTTCTCTCAGTGGGTGTCTAACAAATCTTAGGCCTAGGAGGGAAGCTGCAGGTAGTCAAAACCCCAGAAGTCCTTGACCTTTTTTTCAAATTTCTGCCCCAATGATAAGGGTTCACAAATCCTGCCTGCTGTAAGTCTGTGGCAACCACATACCATCCCAGTCCAGTT
Source organism: Neoceratodus forsteri (assembly GCA_016271365.2). NCBI lineage: Eukaryota > Metazoa > Chordata > Ceratodontiformes > Ceratodontidae > Neoceratodus > Neoceratodus forsteri. Next base: position 226,111,208 of record CM028132.1, on the reverse strand, counting down.
ATCTAGCAGTCTTGAGGTGGTGATTGGATATCTTTTGCCATTGTCCAGGGCTCCAGACCGAGAGTTATCAAGCTGTCACTAAAAGGCACATCTATGTACAGATGTTCCATCTAGATGACTCACCTGTCCTCTTTTATCTGGAGTCAGGGGGGAGGGTCAATTTTGCTATGACTTCCCTCAACAGTTCCATCAGTCTCGGGAACTCTTAAGTGGTCCCGAAGTGTAGCATACTTCTGACTTTGACTCCACTGTCATCTCTATCTCCCCCTTACAGCTTCCATTACTCTCTACTTGATCATAAAGATTCACCCTAGGAGTGTTGTAGGCCACCAGAAGTGCAAAGGACACTCTATCACCATCGGGGGGGAGGGCCCACCAGGGGAAGGTCTTAGTATCCAACTAAAACAAATATTCCACATTACCTTTCTGTCTTGCTTTCTGCTGTTTCCCAAGGAGTAATGCCTGCGGCAGGTGTTGCTCAGCTCCCTGGGGCCACTGCAGAGGTTGTGGCCTCCTAATTATTCATGGATCTACTGGGACATGGGACATTGGTGCGCTGTCATATGTTTTGTATTTGCCCCTCCTTTAGAAAAATTCAGGATGTACAGTATGCAACCACCAACTTTCTAGTAGCTTTACCAATGATGCCCAGGACTTTTGCACATTCTGTAAGTGTCAAATCTCCTTTACTCCTACATTCATCATAAAGGCACTCTGCCCTGATGCCAGGGCCATACTGTTCACATTCTTCAGATTGTATGGCATAGACTGCAAATGCATACTCAATCCCTCTCCAATGTCGCTACATACTTTGATGTTTACAGTCTAAATTATGCTAGAAGATTTTAAACTTTAACCATTTTTTTCCTCTGTGCAGTTTTACTTTGAGTTTTTACAGCTATTAATGTGCAAACGTTTGCACCTTGTTTGTAGTCTGTTACTACTAACTCTTTCTCACGCAACATTCGAGGTCAGATGATGTCACTGCTCCCTGCTGACTCTGTCTCAGTAACTACAAATATATTCCCTAGTTCTGCCTCCCATGTTCTGCCTGCCACTGCAGTGCACTGGATCCTTACTCTGATTCCTGCCGCCACTGTGATATTCATCTGTTTGGCCCCAAGCTCTCAGCAGACCACCGACATCTCTTCACCAATGGAAGTCTATTTCTTTTAGCAAACACCAGTTCCTCCGTTTCTCCACCTCTCCTGCTACTCCTCCTGTTGTAGCTTCACAGACCCAGGCACAGACACAGACACAGGCTTTCCTCTATTCTTCTTCTTCTTCTCCTTCATGTTGTCACCATATGAATCCTCTCCATGGGGGATTCCCATGGCTTTTTCCAGAGTCTTCCCATGCTACGGTCATAATGTGGACATGGTCACTAGTTTTCTTTCACCCAACTAAATATGTGGCAAGTGATGGTGGATAAGCAAAGTACAAGCTCTTCCCCCCTGCACATAAGTGAGTTTTAAGTGTGAATGCACTGCCACTGCCTGTTCCACAGCAGTGGACATAATTAAGCTGTTTTATGAAAGAAAACCTAACCTAATGGCTGCAACATGGTGCCAGACACCAGCAGCCCTGGTGCCTCAGATCTCAGTGGTACATCTACTCTAATCACCCTGAGGCCTTCAGGCATAATAACCCCAGATGTAAAGAAGCCATTCTGTGTTATATGTGTTAAGGATTAGTGCAATTAAGGGCAAAACCAGAGCCCCTAGACACCACAGCCTCACTTAATCCAGCATATCACATAGGAATCCAGATGGAGTACACAGCTGTTTCCTTCACATTCCAAATCATGCAGAATGAATCACACTCTTAATTACTTACAACACATTAACCTTTACCCCATGGGCAACAAGATGTTAAGCCCCTTGCATCAAAATGGCACTCCTTATCTGAAATACTTTCTCTGCCATAATACCAAACTAGTGTAACTGAGCAGAAGACCAACCATGAGGTCCAGGACCCATCCACCTTGTCCCTGAGCCTGGGCCTCTTCAACCCATTCCATCCAGGAATCCTGCCCTTTTTGTATCCATCCTGAAGGCCTCCCTATGACTTTTCCTCCACTCATGCCCTGATTCCCTTATACCATGAGTGATCATATTTACCAAGCCTTCTGTCCTACAATATGCCAGTGATGTTTCTGGTTGTTTTTCAGCATTTTTCTCTATTCCCCTAGTGGTTCATCAGCTTGGTCATCAGACCCTCTGAATTGCACTCCAAAATATAAAATGCTCAGGGTGCCCCCCTAGAGGGAGATCTTCTACAGTCCACATTCCTATGGAGTGACATCTGCCCTTCCTCTTCTAAGGAAAGGCTTTCACAAGATCACATATTTCATGGGTTCCTACCACTTGCAACCTGAGCCTGGAAGCCTTAGCATCTGCTGTGTTGGGCATAAACTTTTTAAAGCAGCAGTGCAACATATCCAGGAAATGATTATCAATTTTTGTTTGTCTATAAGCAGGCAGCCATAGATGAGGTTTCCATATCTGTAAATATTTCTTTCTAGCAATCTTTAGTTTTTGAGTTATTTAAAAATGTATTTCAATTGTTGTTGAGCCACAATAAATATGGCTTCTGCCCAATGTTCAGCTGTGCTCCCCCTTCATGTCTCATCATGCCTTTTGGTTACTGCAGAGGGACCCTATGCAGAACATTCCCAGTGTATCTGTGTAGTACTGCCAGTCATACACATGTGCAGTGGGCAGCAGAGGGGGTTCCAGTTCAACAATGCTGGTGGCAGAAATGTAAACAAAAACAAAGGATGATGGAGCAAATTACAGAATGATAGTACAATGCTAGTGGGAAAGAGTACCAAGAAAATACTCAGCAGTGCACAAGGAATAAACTGTCAAAAAAGTGACATTTTTTTTTACATTGCGCTGCTGCTTTAAGAGGAAAACTACCGTAACTGACTCAGAAAGACTCCCCCTCTCCAGAAGCAAGGTGGGATGTGTTTCATATACTTTCCACATGCCAGATTTAGGGACATTCATGGAGACTTTGTAATATTTAAGTAAATTATTTTTTATTGATTTTGCCACTCTTTTACAAAGTTTATTTTGTTCTCCCATATTTGCTGAAAGCTTGTTAGACTGCATACATTTCCCGAAGCAAAATCTGTAAGGTTTGAAAACATAATGTTAGGTTTAAAATCAGGAAAAGGAGAGGCAGCTGTGACCTTGTTTAATTTCAGGCCAGAAGTACAGGAATTTGATCAGGTTGCTCTAGGCCAATTTGGGTGGCTGTGGGGATCTGAAATAGAATCCAAGCCTAGGAAATTAAACATTTGTGTATTAGCTCCTCAGTGACTCCTCTTGAATTACTGTAATTCCCAAATATCTAGAAATTTGACTCAGACTATCTAGAACAATCTATTCTAGTGGGTCTGGATCTGATGCGTATATCTAATACATACAGTAGCAATATTATACTGTGCTGTTTCCTCCCTACAGTATCTCTCTATCACACACACACACACACACACACACATACACACTCTTGTGTTTTTTATAAACCACATTTCTGTAGAGACATTCTCAATTTTTTACCTGCCAGCAAACCATCTGAATCTGGCCTACTACAAAATGTCAATTTCTATAAAAAAGTTTGATGAGACACACATTTACTATGACAATGGCCTGCCAGCAGTTCCTGTATCTGTGGCAGGTATCCACCAGGGCAGTGCAGTGTATGAGTGGTTTCAATGTACAACTGTCATGTCAATACATCACATTTCTTCATTGCTATGCATTAGGACACTAGTTTTCAACAACAGCCCTGTGCATCTCGAGGTTATCACATAGTTCTGTCAAATACACTGCTTCTCGAGTGTTGTCATGTATTATATTTCTGCAGTGAATTAATCTATTCTTTTTAGCAGCACAGGACAATTGAATTTCACATAGGAGCCACTGAGTTCTCTCTCATCATTGCTAGTAAATTGAAAGTCCTGGCTGCAGTGTATTCAATAAATTAACGAGAGCAGCAGGAGTGAATTCAGACAATTATTACTACCTGTGGCAGATATGGAGCAGATGGTTGTATGTTCCTTAAGGCAGACTAATTTCTTTCAATCTCATCCATCTATCCACATAGTAGATTTGGAACAGTGCCCAGTCTATTGGTTCTGTCTGAAATATAAAACTCCTGACTTACCTAGTGTACTGGAAATGGTCTCAAACCTAGCAAACATGATACACTTTTTAGCATTTTTGTAGGCTTCAAGTGAAGAACAGTTTTAGTTATAACCATACCTCTCAACCTTTAAGCACCCAAATGTGAGACTAGATGTGTGACAAATGGACAAAATGTGTGTCACATCATCAAACATAGCACTGCAAGCTCAGAACACTGTGGAAATAAGTGCACTAATGATTATAAAGTTTGTGAATAACCTAGCATCTTATATTAGTATACATTTCTGCTTAAAAGTCTCAGTGGTCAGTGTGGAATGTCACCTTCTTAATGTGGGACAGAGGATTTCTGTGAGATAAAATGAGTGACATACCTTGTAATGTGTGACCATTGAGAGGTATGGTTATAACTCTCAAGTCATTCATTTGCAGGGCTTTTTTCTCATTTATCTTTCTTTTATTGTTGTCTTCTGTTTTTTACTTTCATTGTTACATTAGGCTTCTTTTTCAAAGGGCCTGTTCTGATCCAGATTCTCCTTCCATCTTTATCCCTTTAACCTATATGTATTCTTTAATCATGTCTTCTCTGAGTGTTCTACTTTGTCTGCCTTCACACCCTCAGCTGCCCAGAGCTGCCATAGTGCCCAGGTTGTAGACAGCTATATGGAAGTCTGACTCCTCTTCACAAATGCAGGCCCTCTGCCTTTGTCCCGCCTTTCTGTCCTGTTACTGGTTGGAGGACTGAGCTGCTCCTGTTAAGCCCCACCCCCAGGGTTGTCAGCCAGTGAGTTGTTGAGTGACATGGAGGAAGTCAGATGCTGAATCCCCTGCTGTGCCAGAGCTGTCCCTGCATTCTTAGGAAAATCATCAACCAAGACTACAGCTTCCTCCCCTGATACCTGGCCTGCCTGCTGAAAGGATGTAATGGACCCCCAGAGGGGGTGGTGTTGACTGCTGTAAGTCTATCTAAACAGATTTGTATTTCCAGGTCTATCATCACCCCTGTCCTCTTTGCCTTGCACCTGCTCAAAGCTGCAGTGGGACAGGGAGAGAAAGAGGCCCGCTGGTACCAGTTCAGAGCTAGCAATGTGACACTGGCCTGAGTTCCAGCTGCCCACATAGAAAAAGTCCAGTTCTTCCAGTCAGTCCTCACTGCCCATGTTTTCCAAGACTTCAACCACAGTTGCTCTCCTCTGCATCTTCTAAATGCTGTTGATGTCTTTTCTCAGATATGTGGACCAGAACTTTAAACTATGCTCAAGTAGGGATCTAAGTAATCATCTGTACAGGGTATTACAACATCTCCTGGTCTGTTTACAATATTTTTCTTGATGCACACCATGATTTTATTTGCTTTACAAGCTGCTGCCACACACTGTTGCACCATTTTTATTTGTTATTGGTCATAATTGCCAGGTCCTTTTCTTGCTGAGCTTCAGTAATCTCTATTTAAAACATGGTCAGCTAATTTTGACAGTATTTTCAAAGAGTCAGTCTGCATTCGGTGATATGAAGAATTACTTTTGACAATGTACAGAATAATGCAGAACTTTACCTCATAACCACATGTGATAAGCACAACTCTCAATTCAGCTGCTTCCTTTAACCAAAGATAATTTTTTATAACTTATTTTCATAGAAACATACATTGTGATAGCAGATAAGGGCTGCTTATGTGACCTAATCTGTCTGTTTTTCCTACCTACATTTCTAATGCAGACCCTATTTGATCTGAAGCTCTGTCTCCCTCCCTCCTTCCATCCCCTCCTTTCCACCACAATTCCCTTGTGCCTATCCTGAGCGTTCTTGAACCCCAAAACTGTTTTTGCCCCAATGACCTCCACTGGAAGGCTGTTCCAGGAATCCACCACTCTTTCTATGAAGAAGAACCTTCTCACATTTCTCCTGAAACTACCTACTACCAGCTTCGTATCATGTCCCCTTTTCTTGAGCATGTTTTTCTTCTTAAAAATACTTCCCTTCTGTAACTTATTTACCCCAGTAAGGTACTTAAAGATCTTTAGCATATCCCCCCTCTCTCCCAGGGTGTACATGTTGAGGTCCTTTAATCTCTCCTTTTAGAGCTTTTGATGCAGATCCAGCACCATTTTACTTGTCCTCCTCTGGACTGCCTCCACTCTGTCTGTTCTTCCAGAGATGTGGTCTCCAGAAACAGACACAGTACTCAAGGCTGGATCTTACCAATGATCTATATAGAAGTAACACAACCTTCCTCTTTCTGCTGGTGATACCCCTTCCTATGCATCCCAGCATCCAACTAGCCCTCCTAACTGCCTTGGTGCACTGCCTGGCCACCTTTAGGTCATGCAGTATGATTACCCCTTGGTCACTGTCCTGCTTAGTTGTCATCAATGCCACTCCACCCATTTTGTACTCCACACTTTGATTTCTGTGTCCCAAGTGCATTATTGTGCACTCTTTTGCATTGAAACCCAACTGACATAACCTTGACCACTTCTCAAGTTTTCGCAGGTCCATGCTCATCTTTCCACCCCCCTGGAGTGTCCAGCCTATTGAAGATCTTGGTGCCATCTGCAAAGAGGCAAACCCTCACTTTGGACCCAGCACTGATCTCTAAGGTACCCCGCTGGTCACCTTCCCTTCCTCAGAGTGACTTCTGTTTACCACCACCCTCTTTTGCCTATCCAATAACCAATTTCATACCCAGTTTATGACCTGTTTACCCACCCCCTAAGCTACACAGATTATTTGCTAGTCTCCTACAGCATATGGAACAGTGTTGAAAGCCTTACTAAATTCTAGATAGGCAATGTCCACTGCTCCTCCCTGATCTAATTCCTTGATCACCCAGTCAAAGAAATCTATCAGATTTGCCTCACGTGACCTCCCCCTGTGAACCTTGGATCCTGTAACCTGTTAGATTTATGATATTCCACAATCCTTTCTTTCAGCAGTGTTTCCATTAAGTTTCCCACAACTAATGTCAAGCTGACCAGCCTATAATTTCTAGCCTTTTCCCTGCTACCATTTTTGTGCAGCGAGAATACATCTGCCCTCTTCCATTCTTCTGGAACCACTCTGACAACCAGTGATCCATTATATATGACTGCAGGAGGTGCAGCCAGTACCTTTCTGAGCTCCCTCAACACCCTTGGATGTATCCTGTCTGACCTCATTGCTTTGTCCTCTTTCAGGTTAGCAAGTGCCTTCTGGACTCTTTCCTCTGAAAAAGGACTAGTGTCCACCTCTCCCCTCCTTCATGGCTCATGTTACTTATTTCCAGCCCCTACCCTTTCCCATCTTCTGTGCCAAGCAGCAGTATTTAAGACATCTGTCTTTTCCTGTTTCCCATCTGTAGTTTCACCCTTCCATGTTTAGCCATACAACCCCTTCCTTGGTCTTCCTCTTCTCATTTACATACCTAAAAATGTTGTATCCCCTTTTCATACCACCTAGCCTATTCTCTCTTTGGTTGCACCTTTGTGCTAGGGCTGGGAGAACATGGCAAAGTTCTGACCCTTATTAAATAAGAATTGGGACACAGTGAAGTTCTGATTTGTTCTGATTAGTTCTAATGAGTTTTGATTTATTGACAAATACTTGAAAAAATGTGAAAAATCAATAAAGAGGGCCAAAGTTGGTTACATTTGATTGAGGTACAAAGGAAAAAAATTAATGAATTATTTGTATAAAAATTTATGTAAAACTGCTAAATAAAAAAGGAATCACTCACTACTAGCCCCTTCATGGCTGGCCTATAATGGTGGCATATCCTGGTCGGGTCCATGACATGAGTGTGCTGGGAGACAGACAGTGAGAGATGGAGAGAGAGACAGACAGACAGACAGACAGACAGATGCAAATACCTATAGCATAGCACCACCAAGCACTGCTTGCACTGCCAGGTAGTTAAGATTTTTTTTATTAATGGTGCTGTGTAGATATTATTTTGATGGATGTTCCAGTCAGAGCCAAACAGGCCAAAGAAATGGATATGAATGATCAAATGAACAGTACTAAGAAAGCCCACCCACCTTACCCATGTGAGTGATGCAACTGCTTCACATGCCCTGCTGTACTGTTGTATATGTTACACAACCTGATCCAAGTGGTGGGGATGTTTTCTAGTACTATGACTACTTCTACTGAATCTGATCAACATGCTGAATCCTTAAAGAATAAAAATGAAAAACATAGTGATCACCACCACCCAGACAGGCAACCAGTCAAACTTTGCATCAGTCAACTCCAGAGCAGTTATAAAAGGTTTGTCACTGCCACCTAAAGACCTGATGACAGACATACAACACAATTACATCCTTTCTAGTTCCACAATTTCTGCCAGCCATTGCCAAATAATCTAAGTATCAAAAATAAAATGTAGTGATATAATAATCTCAGCCCAGTTACTGTAAGTGAGATGTAACCAGGCTAGCATACCACACACACACAAACAATAAAGAAATTATATAAATTTTCAATTTAGTAGCATTTTTTCTGGGTAGTAATCACAGCCAGATATGGGGGATGTGAGAAATATACAAACAGTATTCAGTTTTGGGGTTTCAGGCATAATATGTATACCCTTGAGGAAAGGAGGGAGGGAGGGACATGATATAAATTTTCAAGTACCTCAAGGGAATCAACGAAGTCCAAGAGGGTAGCATCTTTCAGAAAAAGACATGTGCAAGAACAAGGGGGCACAATCTGAAGATAGAGGGGGATGGCTCAGAGGTAATGTGAGGAAGTATTTTTTCATGGAGAGGGTTGTGGGTGCATGGAACAGCCTTCCTGAGGAGGTCATGGAGTCAAAAACAGTGGGGGAATTCAAGAATGCATGGGACAGATATAAGGCAATTCTAGTGGAGGGTAGGAGGAAGTAGGCTGTTAGTTAACTAGGATCTGCAGTTTATCCATTAGGTAGGGAAATAGGCAGATTAGGTTGGCCCAGTGGTCCTTATCTGCCATCAATTTCTATGTTTCTATGTTGCTAAGACATGCACTATATAACAATTAAAACAGTACAGTCAGGATAAATTACTGAGGGGAAAAAAGTGACAAGAAGTAGTAGTAAGGACTGAAGTAAGGACAAAAAGTGATAAGTAGTAGTCGTGGCTCATGAGAACAAAAAGTGATAGTAGTAGTAGAAGACCACAGTACCCAACCTTCCAGATCAGATAGTGGTACCAGGTACCACCAAGTAAGTTTGTGTTATGAAATGCAGTTGCTTGCTGTATTTGTACTCTGAACCCACTGATGTTATTATTTTTTTTCCTATTCTATGCTGCTCATGTGATCATTCAAGAAACAGTGGCCTGGCCTAGTCCATCCTGACCTGACTTGTTGCAATTATTTGCTACCTCATGTAGAAGACCCTATTCACTGAAGAATTTCACAACTGGCACACATTCTTGAAAGTGTTTTGTAGATAGAGCCTGCTCAGATCAGTCAGTGTATGTTTTATTCAGGTATCATATTTGAAATTAAAGTGAAAATGTTGACTTTGAGAAATGTGAGAACTCAAATTTTCTGGTGTCAAACAGCATCGTGTGTTAGTAATGACATTACCAGCTGAACCAAACAATCATTCTGAACAGATGCTAGTTGGAGGGCAATTCATGTACTTCATTGCAATATTTACCAAAATAAGTCACATATTTTGTTGGGATTTCTAGTATTGCAAAGGATCAGCACTCCAGCTGATATTGGGCTCTGCCAGGTACATTTCAACAATGGTCTGTGCTGAGGCTATTACAAAAGGCAGATGAAGAAGAAGATGTTACAATGATATCTTCTAAGTAACTCCAGAGACATGAAGCTGAATCAATGACAGTGTGACAGTGCTGTGCCTGGCTGGTAGTGAAGAAGAAGATTTGGCTGCAGTGATTGAGGAGGAGAAAGAGTGAGAAAATGCTGCAACAGTAGCTGATATGTCAACTGATGCTGTGCTGTGTTGTGAAGAAGATTCAGAATGTGGTGCTGCTGTTGTACTCTGTTCCATGACAGCATGCACCTCATCAATTAATTCTTGTTCATTTATCTCAAAACAACTGTCATCATCATTCAATGGTTGCTTTGATTTGTATCATGGGTCCAAGATTGTGGCTTTAATGTAGTACTCAAAATGAAGCATTTTGCATAGTTTGCCATCTTCAGCTTTTTTGATCATGCATCTCGTTAGATCTTGTTGTATTCTAGTGAGCAATGTACATGTGTGAGCAGCACCACTGTCAGCCTGTGTGATCATGGAACTGTCTTGCTTCTCTAACTTTTCCTTAATCAGATTCAATCTGAACTTTAAAATTTTTATTAGGGGTATCACCTGGCTGAGAGTTGTGTTTGCACTAACCTCTCTGGTGATTTCCTCAAATGGCTAGAGCAGGAAAATTAAAAACTCTAGCACGACCCACTGTGGTGGAGTAATATAGATGTCTGCATCACCAATTTTATTTTCCAAGGTGTATTGCCTTACAGCTTTCCTTTGTTCCAGCGGCCTTTGGAACATATAAAAGATCGAATTCCATCGAGTAGAAATGTCTTGGATCAGTCTGTGCAAAGGTAAACTGTGCTCCTGCTATATTTTTTAAATAAGTGATGGGTGTTGCTTGAGTGACTGAAATTAGTGCATGTTCTTTTAGTAGTGCTATCAAGAGCCTTAATCTCCTTGTTGCCATTGAGAAAACCATGAACTATTAAAATTAAGCAATGCACAAAGCAGTGGATGTGAACAAAGTCCCCCCTCTTCCAAGGCCTTCCTTTTGTTGGATCCATTATCTGCAACTATAAAGTCAACTGACAGTCCCTGTGAAGTGACCCATTACTGTATTGTTTTTTTGGAGCTCTGCAGTGATGTCATATGAGGAATGTTCAGATGGCAAATAAAACATTCTTAGAACAGCAAACTACGATGCATCACTGTCCCCAGTCTGACATGAATTATCAAAACATGCCCAATGTGCTGTGACAGACATGAAGGGTTCAGGATGATAGCTTGTCCAGATATCTGTTGTGAGATGCACCACCCTCCAAACACCATTGCACAAGACGCATTTTAATTTTTTGCATACGACATCATAAAGATTTGGAATCCCTGTTGTCGAGAAGTATTTCCTTGATGGTATACTGTATTGAGGTTCGAGGTACTCAAGCAGCCACCTGAATCCTACTGCATATGTTCAACTATGTTATATGGTAGCAAATCATCAGCTATCATTTCTGAATTTTTTTTGATCATTGTAACTGCAACAGGGTGAGTCAAGGCATATTTAGCTTTACGCTTATATGTTTCTGAGATGGTAAAGGGCTTTTAAACACATGGTCACTTTCAGTAACAGTAGGAGGAGTTCTTCAAATGGGAGGAAGTGGTGGTGAAGGTGTTTCAGTAGTGCTGCTGGGGGCTGCTACTGCTTTCACCTATGGGAGTTACCCCTGAGTGTAGTAAGCCATCACTGTCACTTTCTCTTCGAGACTCACAACCAGACTTCTCAGTAATGTTATGATATCTGTTTAGGTGCCTTTTCAGTGCTGAAGTTCCCAGTGCTTTTTTCCTTTTACCCCTGCTGATTGGCCATTTACAAATAGTTCATGTTGCTACCAACTCATTGGAAGCACTAATGGAGAAGTATGACCAAGCAAAAGATGATTTTTTTTTAGTTTTTTTTTCCCCCAGAAAGGCACGGCACATCTTTTCAAGCTGCCCTCCCAGATTTTTCTTGGGCCTGTTCCTCTTATGGTATATTCCCACTGCCCCCTCCACAACCAAAACATTTCTACCTGTTTCTTCCTCATCTGCAATTTCCATCCCCTCCAGTAAACCTTGTGCTGCCTGATCATTCTCTTCATCTCTTTTTCTATTATCCTCATTGGGTTAAACCTCAGAAGAATTGAATGAGGGTGAGGGACTGGCAGTAGCATAGTATGCAATTGTTCCATATCATTGAGTGCCTCTGCGGGTGGTATCCACCAAGCCTTTAGTTTTTGTAACTACATAACTTTTTTTTTTTTACTTGGGACTGATGATTATCTGAGACATTCACCTTTTTTAGATTCAAGCATTTGCTTGGAAGACAAAAATGTAGGAACAAGACCTTAGTTGATAAATGTAGTTTATTATATTATCATATTATTATTATAATTGTTTTAAATACTATTTTATATTCTTTATAAGGGCTTAATAAAGTAAGAGGGCATACTAAACTTCTGGTTGAAATTAAAGCCACATAAGTTTTCAAAAGCAAGAGGAAAGATTATCTGCAAGAAAAATATTTCTTCCAACTTAATTTTGCCTAAATGAAAGCTTAAGGGGAAGTGCCATTTCTAGATAAGGAAGCCTTTGTTTAAGGCCCTTGGGATCAATATTAACTGCACTCTGCAGTTACCAGCCTAAAGACTTTGGCATTCCAGATAGACCAAAGATGATAGGTATCCTTGGTAACTGGAGATAGGAGGTCATGTGATGTTTTCTGTGTTAGATCATAACAAGTACCAGACACGCTCTGAAAGAAAAAAAACTACAGTGCTCTTTGAATAGTACCTTAAACTTGTATACAACTGAGAAGACTTTTATCTATAACTTGGAAATGCAACATGTTTTATTAATAGATCTATTAGAAAAAAATATATTTATATAAATATTTTAGAGCAATATCCTATAAAGTAAATTTTTCAAGTCTAATATCAAATGAGAGTTAACACTGTAATCAAACATAAGAGCTTCACAACAGGAGAAGGGGGGTGCTCTTGGTAAAAGCTGAAACTTTACAACATCATAACCAGGCACTCACCCAAACTGCCAAAAAGAAAGGCTGAAGCTGTAGTATTTAAAGTATAAAAAACATTTATTTGACACAAGAACAGTCTGACACATTTCTGGTCGCCATGACCCTTTCTCAAAGACTGAATTAATTAAAAAAGGGTACTTCAATAAATATCCATTCTCATCATGACATCACAAATACTAATCAGTCATTATCCTATCACAGGAACAAAATAAACAATTCATTAAAAACAGAATAAGAGAGAAAAAAAAAAAACACACAAAAACTGTATATAATAAAAACACCACAATAATCCTTATTTAAACTTTAGTGAATGACTATTGCTTTCATAAACAAAATACAGTCGTAAAAACACTTCTATATAATGATGCATACATACAAAAAAGCATTGTTAATTAAGTAAAAAATATGGGGTGAAAATAAGCCCATTTTAAACTCACTACAAAATTACAGCCTTAAACAATACAAGCTAAATTGCTAACTTTTCAAGACATATTATAATACAGATGGTTAGAAATGAAAATGCTGTAGACAGCATTTCAACACATATATAAAGAACTAGAGACAAAGCCGTTATAGACAGAAAGCTCCTTATCTTTAAAAAACAGAAAAAAGGGGAAAAGGAAACACTCGAGGGAATGCCTTAGCATCTGTTAACTAAGAACGGCTTTAGATCTATACCCCAATTTACATCTGGTTGTAAATCTAATCTGCCTTTAAGCTCACAATCCAGAAGGATTCTCTACGTAAAATAACATTTCTGAAGTCCCCACCTCTAGGATTGGGGCATACTTTCTCAATTGCCACATATTTAAAAGAATGTTCACTATTCCCATTTAAATTCACTACAATATGTGCTGCTGTAGCATATATTTCATTTCTATTTCTAATGGCTCTCTGATGCTCCCCAATATGAGTCTTGAAGCTTCTCTCCATTTTGCCCACATAAAAGGCTCCACATATGCAGGTTGCCAAATATATTACACCTGTAGTGTTACAACTTATCAAACTTCTAATAGTAAATTCCTTCCTATTGTTTTGTGAGGAAAACATTTTACTTGTAGATATAAATTTACAATTTACACAATTTTGGCACCTAAAGCAACCAACTGGTCTATTTAAGCATGTGTGCTGTTCTCGCCTGTCTATAAAATGACTATGAACCAAATTATCCTTCAAAAACTCATTGCTTTTTTATAAAAAAAATCTAGGTGGGCATGCTGCAACCTGTCGTAGATTTTCCTCAGCCTTTAAAACACCCCAATGCTTCAAAATAATCTCAGAAAAAAAGGGATGCATGTGCAGAAAATGTAGTGACTACGTTAATTCTCCCTCCTCCCTCTCTGGTTACATTTACTTTATCCATTAACAAATTATTTCTATCTATATTTTGCATATTAGATCTGGCACATTTAATATTTTTACTACCATACCCCCTTTCTAAATGACGTTTTTCTAGAATATTAGAATTTTCTTGATAAACACTGCCATTACTACAGTTTCTCTTAGTGCATAGAAATTCTCCCCGTGGAATGCTTGTCAAAGTATGTGCAGGATGACAACTCAAAGCTACTAAGACTGTATTTCCATCCCCTTGTTTTCTGTACATTTCAGTGCTTAAATTTATCAATGACTCTTGTAATATCTGTAAATCTAAGAAAGCCACATTTTCCTTACTTGCCGTATATGTAAATTTAAGATTCTCACTTGTAGTATGCATGAAATTAACAAAATTCTGCAGATCTTTTAAAGTTCCATTCCAAAAAAGTAATACATCATCAAGAAATCTTCTTCGTAGAGAAATAAATCTATGGAAAGGATTCTTAGTAACATCATGGATATAGAGGTGTTCCCGACAGCCCACATAAAGATTTGCCACTGATAGAGCACATTTTGCCCCCATTGCAGTCCCCTTAATTTGTTTATATAGAACGTTATCAATTGTAAAAACATTGAATTTCAGAATAAATTCCAAAAACTTAAGAAGGAATTCCGTAGGTGGTGCTGTACAGTCACGATTCTGATTCAAATGAAATGAGGAAGCATCTAAAGCCCCCTCATGTGGGATATTCGAATATAAAGCCTCTATATCCAAGGTAACAAGCATAACAGGGAGTTCACTCTGATGTTGGGTCAAAATATTAAGAACATCCTTAGTGTCTCTCAAATATTGAAGACAAAGTCTTAACATAAGGACTAAGATAATAGTCCAAACATTCTGAGAGACTTTCAGTCAGAGAGCCTAATACACTTATTATTTGGTGACCCAGAGGATTAATTAAAGTTTTTTGCATTTTAGGCAACAAATAAAAGGTCATCATTACAGGTGTATCCCTAATGAGAAAGTCTCTCACAGATTTTTCTATATGTCCATTCAAGCACATTCCATTAATAAGTTCATCAATGGCACTTTTAAATTCCCATATTGGATTCACTTTTAATTTCTCATAAAAAGCAGTGTTTCCTAACTGTCGATAAGCTTCCTTCATATAATCTTCTTTGTTTAAAATAACAACAGTTCCCCCATTATTCACTTGTTTGATAACAATGTTAGAATTATGTTTAAGCACTTCTAAAGCTTTTCTCTCTTCCCAAGTAAAATTATCAAATTGCAACTGTGGTGTATACAAAACAAATTATCCAAATCCTTCGCGACTAATTTTTGAAAAATATTCACAGCACTACACTAAGGGGGACAAAAAGTGGAGTTAGGTCTAAAATTAGATGTAAACAAATAAATGTCAGCATTGGAATCACTCGTAGGGAAGGGAGCTGCCAAATTAAGTTTTCTATAAAGTAGATTAACATCTGTCATAGTTTGAACTCTATTAATTCCAACAGTAGGTACAAAATTGAGTCCTTTAGATAGCAAAGTCAATTCAACTGTTGTCAGCTCATGGTCTGAAAGGTGTATAACTTGTTAATATAGATAGAAATAATTTGTTAATGGATAAAGTAAACATAACCAGAGAGGGAGGAGGGAGAATTAACATAGTCACTACTTTTCTGCACATGCATCCCTTTTTTCTGTGATTATTTGAAGCATTGGAGTGTTTTAAAGGCTGAGGAAAATCTACAACAGATTGCACCATGCCCACCTAGATTTTCTTATAAAAAAGCAATGAGTTTGAAGGATAATTTGGTTCATAGTCGTTTTATAGACAGGAGAGAACAGCACACATGGTTAAATAGACCAGTATGCCCCAATCCTAGACGTGGGGACTTCAGAAATGTTATTTTACGTAGAGAATCCTTCTGGATTGTGAACTTAAAGGCAGATTTACATCCAGGTCTAAATTGGGGTGTAGATCTAAAGCCATTCTTAGTTAACAGATGCTAAGGCATTCCCTTGAGTGCTTCCTTTTCCCTTTTTTTCTGTTTTTTAAAGATAAGGAGACTTCTGTCTATAATGGCTTCATCTCTAATTCTTCATACCAGAATATGTGTTTAAATGCTGTCTACAACATTTTCGTTTCTAACCATTTGTATTATAATATGTCTTGAAAAGTTAGCAATTTAGCTGGTATTGTTTAAGGCTATACTTTTGTATTTTTGTAGCGAGTTTAAAATGGGCTTATTTTCATTCCCCCTCCATATTTTTTACTTAATTAACTATGCTTTTTGTATGTATGCATCATTATATAGCAGTGTTTTTACAAATTTATTTTGTTTATGAAAGAAATAGTCATTTACTAAAGTTTAAATAAGGAGTACTGTGGTGTTTTTATTATATACAATTATTTTTTGTGTTTTTTTGTCTCTTTTATTCAGTTTTTAATGAATTGTTGATTATTTTGTTCCTCTAATAGTATAATGACTGATTAGTATTTGTGATGTCATGATGAGAATGGATATTTATTCAAGTACCCTATTTTAATTAATTCAGTCTTTGAGAAAGGGTCATGGTGATCAGAAAAGCGTCAGACTGTTCTTGTGCCAAATAAATTTTTTTTATACTTTAAATACTGCAGCTTCAGCCTTTCTCTTTGGTGGTTTGGGTGAGTGCCTGGTTTTGATGTTGTAAAGCTAACACTGTATCAAGTATGATAATGTAACTTTTGAGTATGCAATATGTTGCCATAAGGAGCTGCACCATCAGAAAGAATGAACATGTTTGACAGATTTGATTTATGGGCCATCCAGCTTAAAAGAACAAAGAAACCATGTGCTTGTAAGAAAATCTAATGTTTTATTGACTTTCCTGAACAAAAAATAACAAAAAAACTTTATGGACAATTCTTATATTATTTTGAAGCCTAGAATATTTAGAACAAGACTATCACTTTATTTTGGGAAACGTTGCTAAAAGTATAAAGTTATGGCTGTTATTAACCTAATTTGGGAAATACAGGAATTAGAAACATGGGAAATGTGTTAAAATACGCCATTCAATGAGAAAAGTCCAAAAATGTTGGTTTAAAAGTTATTTTATTTTGCATGAAAAAATGATGGAAGAAAAAATAATTTTGTTTATAAAAGTGGACCTGAAGCAAGTGGGACATCTTTAAGGTGGAGTTAAAAGTCACCCATACATCATTTGCAAGAACCCATCATAAATCTGGTGATGTCACTCAGCCTGAAAACATATACATGAATTTGGTCAGGCCCACTTCAGAATTACTTGATTCTTCAATATGAAAGGACCTATGTCAGTGGGCCAAGTAATGTTGTTGCTTTTAAGACTTACTAAGCAAAAGTCTGACGACATGCCTGCTTGGGATCAACATTTGGTTAAGCTATTGATATGTCCATGTGGGGTGCTGAGGACAAGCCTGGGAGCTGACACAAGATGCAACAAGGACCAGCTTCAAGAACTGATTGTTACAAAAAGAAAAAAATACTCATCTTAGTAATGTTTCTTCTAATAGAGTCTTGCTGTATTCTGACATATGCAGTTAGGTACTGCCTTTCAACTGCCCCAGAGAACAAAGAGTTAAACTTTCCATGGCCAGCATGGAATGTTCACCATGAGCTCAGCTGAAGCCCCTGTCTGCTGTTGTTTAAACTGCAACCTTCAGATCTTTATGAGCAAAGACTCACTAGATGTTCTGTGTGGAAACTGTAAAATTCTTACTAGTCAACTGGCAAATATATCTATATAAAACGTTTTTGGTTTCAAAAGGAAGACTCAAGTCAGGAAACCCAAAAACTAAACACATCAAAAACACAACCTCTCACCCAAACCAAAAGAGGGTGAAAAAAGGACACCCCTAGGGTGTCAACACTGCTCCTACCCACCCACTTCCCAAAGTCTAGGTTCTGAGAAGGGAGGCAGGGGGAGGTCAGAATACAGCAAGACTCCATTAGAAGAAACAACATTACTAAGGTGAGTAATTTTTTCTTCAAAAAACATGAAGTCTTTCTGTATTCTGACATATGCAGACTACCAAGCAGTACCTCCATGAAGGAGGGACAGAACCTACTTTGGAAACAGGCTCTGAAGTACTGCTGTGCCAAACTGAGCATCACTCCTAGCCTGGATATCCAGAAAGTAATGTTTGGTGAAAGTATGGACTGTTTTCCAGATGGCTGCTTGACAAATTTCTAAGAGAGGAATATCTTTGGTAGCAGCCAGGGAAGCAGCTGTACCTTTAGTGGAATGAGCCCTCAGGCCTGATGGTAGAGTTCTACCCAGTTTTTCATAGCAGAACTGTATACAAGAAACAATCCACCTGGCAATAGATCACTTAGTGGCAGGTTTGCCCTTACCAACTTCTCCATACGTAACAACTGGAGGGATTCAAACCTGTGACCCTTGCCACACTTTATGTAGTAGCTAACAGCTCTTTTAACGTCCAAGCTGTGTAGCCTCCTCTCTCCCGAGGAGGAGTGGTCAGTGAAGAAAACAGGGAGAGATATAGACTGGTTGAGGTGGAAATCTGAAACCACTTTAGGTAAGAACTTTCTGTTAGTTCTAAGGACCACTTTATCTCATGGAAAGAGATGAAATCAGATTCCACTGACAGGGCTTGCAATTTGCTGATATGCCTAGCAGAAGTAATAGCTACCAAATACACAGTTTTCCATGTCAAGCACTTAACACTTTGAACAGGAGAGGGAAGGGGAGAAAAGCATACAGAAATTTCCCTTCCCAGGTCAGAATCAGAGCATCCAGGGGGACTGAGCCCAAGATTGGGGGTCTGCAACAAAAGAGAGGAAGTTGGTGATTGTCTTGGGCTGCAAAAATATCTATCTCTGGTGTGCCCCATCTCGAGAAAATCACTTTCAAAACTAGAGGATCTAGGGCCCATTCATGATGGCCCTGGGATATTCTGCTCAGTGCATCTGCTAGGACATTGTCCTTCCCTGGGAGGTGAACTGCTATGAGAGAGGTTTGGAGGGAATAGGCCAGAGACCACAACTTCATTGCTTCTGTGCACAAGGCCATAGACCGAGTGCCTCCTTGCTTGTTGATATACCACATGGTGGTGGTGTTGTCTGTTCTGACCTGAACCACTTTGTTCTGTACAGATTTGGAAAAAGCTTGCAGTGCCAGAAACACTGCTCTGAGTTCCAAGAGATTGATGTGAAGCAGAGATTTCTGAGGTGACCACAGTCCTTGGGTGGTAAGATCTCCCAAATGGGCTCCCCAGCCCAGCAGGGAAGCATCTGTGGTGAGTATCATTGAATGAGACTGTGTGACAAATGGAACCCCTTGTCTCAAATTGTCCTGATCCTACCACCATTGCAAGGCTTGGATCAGGGTTTGAGTCACTGGGATTAGTTTGGTAAGGGAATCCTTCCTTTGGGACCAGAAGGCTCTTAAGTGGAACTGAATTTCCCTCATCTGGAATCTTGCCCCTTGGACCACTGCTGTGGAAGTTGCCATGTGGCCCAGAAGCTGAAGGAAATGCCTTGCTGGTCGAGACACTTGGGTGAATGAAGAGGCCAGTTCCATAAGGTTCCTTGCCCTTTCCAGGGGAAGGAAGGCTCTTGCCTTTACTGTATCCAGTTCTGCATCTATGAAGGTGAGGAGCTGTACTGGTTTGAGAACCGACTTTGGAAGGTTGAGAAGGAATCCTAAAGAACTGAGCACTTGCTGGGTCACTTGCAGATGTGACTTGACTTGGTCTGGAGACTGACCTACTATGAGCCAGTCGTCCAAGTATGGGAAGATGGAGATCTTTTTTCTTCTTAGGAAAGCAACTACTACTGCCAGGCATTTTGTGAAAACCCTTGGGCTGATGTTAGGACATAGGGCATTGCTCTGAACTGATAGTGGCCTGAGGGCAACTCGAACCTGAGGTACTTTCTGTGGGAGCACCTGATGGGAATGTGAAAGTAGGCATCTTTGAGGTCCAGGAAGGCTAACCAGTCCCCTGGCCTTAGAGCAGGGAGGATAATTCCCAGAGTCACCATTTTGAACTTTGGCTTCAAAAGTTGTTTGTTCAGATATCTTAGGTCCAGGATGGGCTGTCATCCACCTGTCTTTTTGGGGGTTAGAAAGTACCTGGAGTACAATCCTTTGCCATTGTGTAGGGTGGGAACCCTCTCTATAGCTCTGAGAGCTAGGAGAGAAGAAACCTCTGCCTCTAGGGCAAGGGTCTCTGAGAGATTTGCAGGTGGAAAGAATCTGGTACTCATCTTGGGAAATTATTTGAAGCTGAGAACCAGTCCCTGGCTTAAAACTTCCAGGACCCACATGTCTGATGTAAGAGACTTCCAGTCCTGGACAAAGTAAGCCAGCCTGCCCCCTACTGGTATGGGAGAATTGGCCCGGGCAGACCCATCAGGGTGTCTGCTTGGCAGGGGCTTTAGGCTAAGGGATGGATGCAGGCCTGCCCATCCCCCATCTGCCTCTCCCTCAAAAGAACCCCCTCTGAGAGAAAGAAGAGGAGGCCTGAGCTTGGTAAAAAGGCCTTTGGAAAGGCCTGCCCCTGCCCCTGGACTGCTGCCTTTGAGGAGTTGCTTGCCTTTCTTTGGCCTGAGCACTCCTGTAAGTGGTCCTGTACTCCTCCATCTTTTTCATGTACAGTAGTTCTCTGTCTGTTCCCCAAACAGAGAATTACCAGTTACAGAAAAATCAATGGCCTTAGCCTGGGTATCCTGTGAGAAGCTAGTACATCTGAGCCAAGCCATCCTCCGAAGAGCCACAGATGTAGCCGTGACTCTTGATGAAACATCATTGGAGTCCACAGCAGCATGAAACTGTACTTTCAATGCCTCAGTCCCATCTGCAGCCCCCTCCTCCAGCTCCTTGGAAAGCTGGCCAGGGGCCTGTTTAGCCAGAGCCAGCACAGTGTCCCACCTGAACTTCTGGTATCTAGCTGTATAGGCCACATAGTTAGCCTGTCTGAGTCTCAAAGATGCTGCCATGTATTGTTTCTTTGCCATGGCATCAATCTTCCTGGAGTCCTTGTCTGGGGGGTGTGATGCCAAGGGAATATTTGCCTTATCACAGGTAGCAGCCTGCACAACCCCAACATGGCTGCATTGCTGAAAAAGGAACTCCGTGTCTGAGCCTGAGAGAGTGTACCTCTTTTCCATTCATCTGTCCACAGGAGGCATAGAATTAGGAGACTTAAGAATTTTATGTGTCTGTTTCCCAAAGGCTCTGTGGAGGGGAATAGACAGTCTCCTGGACTCTGGGATGTCCATCATCTCAACATAATCAGGCTCTTCCTGATCCTCTACAGCTTCCTCCTCAGGAAGCTGTAGGGTCTCAGCCACTTTTTTGTAAAACATATAGTGTGAAGGGAACTCAGAAAGCCTAGGAGGAGAAACACCTGAAGGTCTGTCTGGGGAGATGTCCGGGTCAATAGGCACATCCAGACTTTCATAATCACCATAATCATCCTCATACTCTCCCTTCTCCTCCTCTGGTTGATAAAAATTCCTCCAAAGTATAATCCGGAACTGGAGTAACCAACCGAACCGAGCCCCTACCAGATGGTGCCGGTTTGGTCGGAACCGAACTTAGCGATTGCACAATCCTTATCACCTTGGCTATCTCATCGGCAGTTGGAGTATGAATTTCTGGGTCCGAACCGGATGATATATCTTTTCTCTTTCTTTTTAACGGAACCTACTCCTCAGAATCGGCTCTCCTTTTGCCCAAAAAAGTATCGCCCTTGTCAGAGGGTACTCCTTCTGGTTCGGTCGGAACCAAACCAGGCTGGCGGTCCGGGTCAGCGGACTTCTCAGCCTCCCTTTCCCTCAGTCTACCTAATCTCTTTTCCAGGGTAGATTTGGGAAAATTCTTGCAAATTTGGCAGTCTGAATCGAGGTGGTCAAATCCCAGACAATAAACACAGGTGGTGTGGGTATCAGCCTTGGCAAAGACTTCCCCACACACACTGCAGTGCTGAAACCCAGTGGGCCTGTTTTTTTTCTTGGGTTTCTCAGACATGGCCAATCCTATCCAAAAACATACCCTTTTTTAGGCAATCTGCCAGGCAAGACTCCCCTATTGGTTCCTGACTGTGTCACGGGTCTTGGAAAAAAACATAATTAAATCTGTTTTTTTTAGAACCGATATGGACTGGTTACCACACTCTAAAGTATGCACAAACTTTTTTCCTCAAACTGATCGGTTCAGCCGAACCGATCCACAATTTACAAGTTCCACACAGAAATAAAACAAAAACCTGTCTAGTACTCATGGTACCACGGACAGAGACTTGAACTGACTAAGCGGTAACAGTAATTCAGTAGAAATCGACTGAAAACTGACACTTCAACCGACTTTTTGAACCGAGCAGCAGGAGAAATCTCCGGAGCGACTGTTCAGTGAGGTGGAGTAAAGAATCTGCTGGTTGTAGTTTAAACAACAGCAGACAGGGGCCTCAACCGAGCTCGTGGTGAACATTCCATGCTGGCCATGGAAAGTTTAACTCTTTGTTCTCCAGGGCAGTTGAAAGGCAGGACCTAACTGCATATGTCAGAATACAGTAAGACTTCATGTTGTTTGAAAGGACTTTTTCCAATATCAGATGAAGCAAGGTCTGTGTTTTACACTGGACATCATGACTGAAGTAATGTTTTGAAATTCCTGCTAAAACCTGGATAAGAGACTAACTGAGAAATTCATCAGCAAAGGCAAGTTCAGTGTTGCTTCACAATAGATGAGTCCAGTGTCCTGAGGTCTAAGTGGAAATTAACTAAAACAGAAAAAGTCACAAATCCAGTAATCAAGAACTTTGCCATCCACAAGGAAACCTTTTCTGCAAACAACTGCAGTTGGGGAAAAAGCTTACCATTGTGCCTTGAACTATCAGTACCTAACTACTTGATGTTGCCACCAAATATTGATAAGCGACTTTTGATGATTTGTGACATCAATAAAGGAGGATCCAGCCTGTACTGCTTCAGTGATGCCAGAAGAATCTACAATCCCATGTTCAAGGGGGAGAAAATATGAAGTACTACTGCCAAACAACTGAAGGACTTTTATCATCCAGAATCAGAAGTTCTCACCAAGATTATGAAAGTTAAAAGGAAAGAAGACCAAGCCTACAGATAACCAGAAATTTAAGTATTATTAATTATTTCAACTTTAATATTTCAGTATGGCTTATCTGGGGAGTTAACATAATAAACTTCCTTTTAATTACAAAATATTGGGTATATTGTTAAGCTTAAGTTTAAACAAAAAGAAATACATGTTACATGCTATGAAGAATGAAAGCAAGTCTTATACAGAAATATAATCTAAGACACGAATGTAATGAGTTTGCATGTTCTTATACAAGAAGGTTATGCTAAATGCAGAGCATGCTGAAAGTATAGTATATAACTAATACCTTTTTATGGTTGAACCTTGCTTATTTATTGATTGCATTGTTTCTTTGCTGTAATATTTGTTTTGTTTATTTGATTGATTTCTTTGTATTTCATTTGATTTTCTGAAACCTTTGTTGTTTATGTTTACAGTTTAGTTTTTATTATGCTCACAAGGTATATTTATGCAAATTAGGGATGTTTAGAATTTGTGCATCAATATAAAGTTTATTTTTCATATTTCTAAGTGTGGCAGAAATGTTTTTCATCATTATCTAGAACTGGAGAAAATAGGGCTAATATATTTGAATTTTATAATTATTTTAAGGATGTTTTTGAAAATATTTTGGGGGTAAGGCCTGAGGTAAATCCAATTGCTATATTGTAAAAAATTATAATCTATTGTTACTACATATTTGGGGGCTCTCGTCTGTGGAATTTTTATTTATTTATTTAAACAATTAATAACCAGGAAAGGCACACTGAGCTGAGGCTTGATTCCAGGTGCAACCTGGGGGGATGGGAGATGGAGTACATACACAGTGTGCAGCAATAAACAAAACAGCAGTGTTACATTCAACAGTGGATAGATTGGAAACAAGATGAGGTTGCTTGCAGGATATCAGATACAATAGATTTTAACATAGATAGTGAATGGACCAGAACTGAATTGTTTCTGGTCTTATATACAGTTCAGCAAAAGTTACAGTGACTACAATCTGGCAATAAAGTTCATCAGTGTTTTCAGTGAGAGTGCAAGGAGACAAAGAGATTACATGTGAAAGTGCCCACATTGAGGAGAGTAGTAAAATAAGTGCAATTGGTTTCAGAGGACACAAGGGGCAGGTGATAGGAGGAAGGAGGTCATCTGGGGCAGAGACAAGCTGGAGGAGGAAGAGAGTGAAGTTGATACTTGCAGGCAAGGTATGAGGCAGTGTTCCTTGTGGTGGTGGCAAGCTTGTTCCACAAGCTGGGGAGTTGGAAGGAGAAAGCGCCTGCCCAAAGGTGGAGGATGGATGGGGTATGCAAAAGGAGCATATGTTTCTGTGTCTCAGTTCATAAGGAGAGTCAAAGGCAGGGGAGAGACTATCTGACAGGTGGAAGGGTAGTGTGTTGAACCAGTATTTAGATAATAAAGTTGAGGGAGTGGAAATATCATCTGTGGTAGAGTGGAGTTTGTCCAATGGGGTAAAGTTCACAGTGGTGTGTTCTAAAGGGTACATTTGTAGCAAGGTAGCAGAAGGAGTTTAGGAAGGTATCAGGTCTAGATAGGGTGGTTGTGGGGTCAGTGCAGTAGACCACGTCTACAACATCAGCAATTGGGAGGATCATTTTGGTTATGATTTGACTTCTGGCAGGAGGTGGATGTGAGTCTTTATTGCAGTAGAGCATACCAAGTTTGGGGCATAGTTCAGCTACGGTTGCATCAATGTGAGAGGAGAAGGATAGGTGGGGGTCTAGCCAAATTCCCAAGTATTTGTATTTAATGACCTGATCAAGAGGGGTGCCATCAATGGAGGTGATGGGGGAAGGGAGGATCTGCTAAGTTTTTGAGTAGTGCCAAATAACACAGATACAGTTTTGGAGGTATTTAGTTTAGTTGGTTTTGGTTAAACCAGAACTATAGTCAAAATCACATTGGAGGGTGGCCTGGACTTAATGAGGTGAGGCACCTGAGGTGAAAAGGATCATGTCGTCCATCTACATGTGAATAGTGGAATTTGTACAGGAGGAGGGTAAGGTCATTTATGAACAGGGAGAAGAGGATGGAGCCAAAAACTGAGCCTTGTGGGACACCAGTTAGGATGGGGGAGAGACATCAGTGATCTTTACTGATTCTGATCTGTTTGAAAGGTAGGATTTGAACCACTATAAGATGATAGGAATTAGGCCTGCAGCTTTTAGTTTTGTTAGGAGAAATGGGTGGGAAACAAAGTCAAAAGCCTTGGTCAGGTCTACAAACACAGTGACAGTGAGGAGCATATGATCAGAGGCAGCATGGATGAGGTTTGTACAAACTGGAGTGAGGAGATAGTGGAGTGCTGCTTCCTGAAATTAGACTGGTGTGGAGTTAAGAGGTTGTTAGTCATTAGGTAATCTGACAGCCTTGTGTGGGCCAGGGACTTCTGCAGCTTGGCAAGAGCTGGGAGAAGTGAGATTGGTCAGTAATTTATGGGCTGAGGTGGGTCACCACCTTTTAGGAGTGGGAATGATGGAGGCAGATTTCCAGGCCAGGGATACCATGCCTGTTGAAAAGGAAAGGTTGAGTTGGTGGGTGAGAGGCCAGGTAATTGCAGGAGCCAGGATGTGTAAGAGCTTTGGGTGAATCCCATCAGGGCTCGATTTGTTGATATTAAGTGAGCAAAGGGCTGTGAGTTCCTCTTGTTGAGAGATGGGAGAGAATATGAAGTTGTTATGACAGGGGGAGGGGTAACAATGGATTGTGGGGGGCCCTGTGGTAAAGCACAGGAAGTGAAGAATCTGTTAAGTGTTTCAACAATGTCAATGGGACCTGTGAAAGGCTGGCCATGTTGCATGAAGTCAGGGGAGCTGGGTTGTGTGGGTGGGTCTAGGAAAACATGTGCAACATTCCAGAATTTGGATGGGTGAGCTTGGACTAGTTGCATTTTGAAATAGTCCACTTTTGCCAGGCTAATCACCTTAGTCCATTGGTTGCAGAGGGTATTGTAGGCCTGCCTGTTTAGAGGGCTATGGTGAGCTTTGTATTCAACTCAAGCTTTGTCTCTTGCTTTGCAATTGGCAAGTATGGAGGTGGTTATCTATAAATGGTGGTGCTTTTTTTACCCTGAGATTTTTCAGAGGAGCGCGGGCATCCCAGATAGTCATGAAAGTTTGCAGGAAGCTGGATAGGGCTATGTCAGTGTTTGGGAGCATGTACACCAGGCTCCAGTCAGTGAGCTGTAGGCTAGTTAGCAGGGACTCGGTGTTTAATGTGTTTAGGGAGCATGTGTTAATGTACTTTAGGGCTGACTTGGGCATGCAAGTCTTGTGATGCAGTGGTCACTTAGTGCATTCACTAGGATGCCTGAAGAGGTTACTCTATGGGGTGGGTGATAAGGATCCAGTCAAGGAGGGAGTGTTTTGGGGAGTGAGGGTTGTAGTGAGTGGGATCTTTGCGCAGCTGCATGAGGTTAAGAGACTTATATTGTCAATGTGGACCTTCGAGGTGGGGGCAAGCCAGTCCAGGTTGAAATCACCTAGTAGTACCAGTTCTCCTTTTCAGGTCAGGTCTGCTAAGCTGGCTAGGGTGGAGACTAGAGTCTTCTGCAAGTCACTGAGAGGCATAGAGTATGCCAATATATTGTGGGAGTGAAGCTGGTAGGGCAAGTTGGGCCTGGAGGACATCATGGGAGCCTGGGTGAGCTTCATTAAATGTGGCCATGCATGAGAGAGGTTGTTTAGTGTAGATGGCTACTTCTCTGCCCCTTTTGCCCTGGTCCTGTTTGAGCAGAGTGTAGTTGGGGAGGGTTATGGTGGATTTAGGGTCTTTGTAGAGAGCCAGGTTTCAGTTAGGCATAGGATGTAAGGAGAGTGCTCTATCATCCAACAGGTTAGTTGGTCAAGTTTAGGTAGCAGGCATCTGATATTTATGTGGGTGATAGAGAAAGCTTTGTGGGAGCTTGGTGGTTTAGGACCTGCCTGAGGACCCAAGTTGGATTTGATGTCATCAGCTAGGAGTAGGGAGAATAGGTGGAAGGAGTATGAAGCTGAGAGTTTGAGTCTCATAGTGAACAGGGTGGCTTTGGTGCCAGGTCTGACAGCCAGGATAAGTGATGCAGGGGTTAGCATTGGGGAGGTAAGATG
Source organism: Neoceratodus forsteri (assembly GCA_016271365.2). Classification (NCBI taxonomy): domain Eukaryota; kingdom Metazoa; phylum Chordata; order Ceratodontiformes; family Ceratodontidae; genus Neoceratodus; species Neoceratodus forsteri. The sequence continues at coordinate 226,083,754 of CM028132.1, read as the reverse complement.
CCTGGACCAACCAAAAGGGAGGTGGTAGAGGGAGAAACAGGGTGGGTGGGTTGTTGCAGAAAGGAGGAGCTTCCATGAGGGATGCATGGTACCAGAGTGACATTAGGTGAAGTATGTCTTTGGCAGGTGCTATATGGGTATAGGGCAGGGAGGGCCAATATAAGGAAGTAAGAGACTAGAAGGAAGTATAGGTAAAGATTGTTCATGGCCATTTTAATAAGAGGAGATATCCAAGTGGTGTTGGGGTTCTAGGAGTAAGATTGAGATGGTCCACAGAGGCAAGTTTGGAGAGAGGTTTAAAATATATTTGGACAGAATGAATGCAGCACTTGTCTCTTGAAGAGGAGGACTGATGGGAGGAGAGAGGGGGAGGGGAGGGGCAGGGGTAGTGCCAGGGGGAGAAAGTGTATTTAATAGAGGTTGGGGCCATGGAGGGTGGGGGGATGGGACAAAATATACTGCTACAATTGCAAATAAATAACAGTCCACATCTAGAGTGTATGAGAATTAAATACCGTATTATTATTTTGTTATGACTTATAAGGTTACTAATTTGCAAAAATAATATTTTGTCTGTTTTGCTTTTCTTTGAGTCTGAAGTTACCTTAAACAAACGGAAAGGAACTGAGGCCTGAATGTAAGCAAAATAGAATCCCTGACTAACAGTAAAGCTGCAAGAAAAATACTTTTAAAGCATCATAGGAAAGATTAAGTTCCTTGTTTCAAAGTTGTTATATAAACATTGCTATTTTAACTGTTGTTCAGAAAGAATACTAATTGTTTTTGTTGAAGCTGATAGTCACTATTGCATAGCTATGACAACCTTAACTGTAAATGCAAACATGCTTAAAACTGAGAAAGTAATTTATACTCCAGCACAGCTAACTTTTATTAAAAGTAAAAATGAAAGGGTAAACCAGCTAGAAATAATGTTGGAGGGCAAATCATTTGAATGTTGGAGACTTACAGGTCAGGTGAAAATATTGCAGAAGCTATTACAAGAAAATAAACAGAACTGTACAACCTTACAAATTGATTTATTTGATGCTAGACAATGGCAAAGACTGTGTTTAAATTTGTAAAAAGAAAAAGTTGGCATAGAAAATGCTTATGAACAGGTTAACAAAGATCTGGTTGAATTTAGGGAAAAATATGAGAGTTTACAGAGAAAAAGTCAAGTTAAGAAAAAAATAAAAGCATTTAAGAGGGTAGACTGTAATTCTGATTCTGCTAGCTCTACAAGAGTATCATCTGACTTAGAAACTGAACTACCTCAGAGCAAAAAGAATACCCATAGACCAAACAGTGATTCAAATTCTGATTCAGAATGAGAAATGTATGAGAAATAAAAGAAAAAGCATAAGAATAGCCAAAAGGGGAATTCCTCTGTATCTCAAGCTAAGGTGTTTGAGGCCACTACCTCAAATACTTTGACTAAGGGGGGGGGGAATTACCCACATCTGAAAAGGAAAACAGTTAAAACCCATGCTAGATCCAGCTGAGGCTCAGCAACCTTACCCAGACTCACCACAAGGCTAGAACCAGAGTTTCTCCCAAGGGGGAGGTGCAAGGTATGGCAATGAGCATGATAAATACAGAGGTGACAAAACTGTCCACAGAGAATATCACTATTCTGACTATGATCAGCAAAATGATAGTGCAGCTCAAATCAGGTCAGTTCTCCAGGTCTCAGTAATATAATTAGGTGTAGTGTTGCAGAGGAAGAGAACAGACAAGAGGAGATAATTAAAACTTCACAGAAGGAAATGGAGACAAAACAGCTGATAAAAAAGTTGAGAGTTCATTTTCAAAACTAACTTCAAGGTGCTCGGTCACCTCCTGGCCCTGATTTTTCTGTGCAAAATCCTTTTTTAACTGTACCTAGTACAGGTGGGACTTGTAATGTGATTCATACAATAGATCCTGTCCACTCTATTTCTGACATGGTAAACAAAACTGTTACTGTTAAAAAGGATAATGAGATTGAAATGAGATTTTAAAGTGAAATACCCAGTGAAATTGAAAATACTGTCTCTGTGCCTAACCTTTCTCAGAAGGTATCCAGAGTTAATTCCAACAGTAGAGTAAGATGTCATAGTGAAACTGCTATGTTTCCAGGAAAAACAGACAAATTCTGCCTGGGCAAATTGATTCCCAAAGAAAGAGCAGAAAGATTTTTCTTTGACATAAACATTGAAAACAGTCTAACTCATGAGATTTTGCTTGACTCTGGGGATGAAGTAAGTCTCATATCTAAAAGTATCTGTGATGAATTGACTGATGCCTTGGGTGACTCAAAGAAGCCAAAAACCCTTCCTAACAACTTACAGATTATAGGTTATGGAGAGGAAGCTCAGAAGACCTTAGGTAAAATTTGATTGAAATTGAAATTTGGTAAAATGGTGATTAAACATCTGGTGCATATTACAAACAAAGCAGGCAATGATTTCTTGATTGGAAATGACCTTCTAATGAGGTGTAAACCTATTCTGGATTATTCCCAGAAAACCTTGCAGTTGCATGTAAAAAGGCCTATTCCATTTAGAAACAGTCGTAAAGTTTTTGAACAATGAAATACACACTACTTTAAGAAAAAGATGGTGTAGTAATTAAACTGAATTCTGTAGGTTCTAATGTATTGATGTATCTAGTCTTGGTAAAGCTTATGTGGTTTGCTTATCAACACAAGATATGGTAAATCTGTAATTGAAACAGAGGCCTAACTTTCTTCATACGGAAAGGAAATCCTGTTTTCTCAGTGCCATTCTGTTTTTGACAAAAGCATTAAACTCAAAGTACAAGGCCTACCGAGGACTGTGGAAAGGAGGTGCCACTCAAAGAAACAAGAGTTATACCCAAGGCACCAGACAAAAACCAAATTGGTAAATAACTGGTTCTGTGTTGTGCCTAGGCTATCAATTGTCCAATCAGTGCACAGTGTTACCCAGTGTTAAAAAAATGGCTACAAAATGTTCCAAACCACAACAAAAGTTTGAAAAGTATAGGCACTTGCCTTAAAACTCCAGAAAGGGAAAAGTATACAATACCCTATATATAATACAAGGTCTGAAATCTCCCATGTCTTGGGCCAGATGTACTTGCACAGCTGAATGTGTATATAAGCCTAACCAATGAAATGTTGTGGTCACAAATAAGGGGAAACCCTTACCCAATAAAAGTGACATAACAGGTCTTGAGGTCTGGACAAACTATTCCTCAAGTGTGCCTAGTGGTGAGTGAGTTCACTACAACAGTTTCAGATAAAGTAAAGAATTTGTCTGTTAGGGTTAATGGAAAAGGTGCCTAATAAACTGCATTGTTAGTGCCTAACCTGTGGTAGTGATATGGATTTAAAGATCCATTCCACACCTTGGCTAGGTATGTGCACTAAGGTAATGCATGTTTTTTCCTTAGTACATAAATCCAAGAAGAGAGCCTGTCACTTTAAAAGCTAACTTCGGATTAGACATAGTAATGGGGGGAATCTTTTATGATTCTGAAATTTGTTGTTTCAGTTATTGGGAGGACTAACAGAAGGTATTACCTAAAGAATAATGAAACAAATTAGTTTTAAAGAAGTCTATGTAGTTAATGAAAAACTAAGGTTGATAATGAAAGATTAAAATGATAATAAATAAGATAAATCCAGAAACAATTTTTTGTAAAATGTTCTTTCCATTGTTTTCAAGAGATGCCATCATTGTGGGGTAACTAACCTTCAGGTTACCAAGGCGCTCAAACCCTAGTAGTGGTCCAGTTTATGTACACCAGTACAAAACACCACTAGCATCTTAAAAACACAAAAAATGTTACGTAAAAATAGAAGAGAATCCAATTTTGATTTAGTAAAAGTATAATAAGATAACAAAATAGTAGAACAAGTTTGTAATTTCATTAAAAGAATCCCACTGTAACTATGAGCTCAAACAGTAAACTACAAGTGGACCTTAAACTAAAATCCACACACTACCAAAGAGATAACTTCAAATCAAGGAATGATATCTTGGTAAAAACTGATAAAGGTTACAAGGGCCCACAAGGGCCAAGATAAGTAGTACCTTCGGCACAGAGGGGGGATAGAACTTATGAAATATAGCAAAAAGTAGCCCACTAGCCTCACGTGTATTGTGATACTAAAGATTAAAACAGTACAAGATTATGCAAAAGTGAATATAATGAACAAGAGATAAGTTGAAATGTTAATTGCAATGCTGATCTTTGAAACTAATAAAGATAATTTGTTGTACTTGTATAATGTTTGAAACAATGTAAAAAATTGTTACAAAAGTTAAAAGTGTACATAGCTGTAATCATGTTTAATCATGTTTATTCATGTAGTACTGTACATACTTCTATGCCAAAAAGTACATCACCAATGATGTTGTCACATCCGATGATGTGATATGTGTTGATGTCATGTGCTGATGATGTTATAAGTTACCGCATGATGGTGCAACTTTGTGTTCTGTGTTTCATTTTCCTTTTAATGCTTAAACTATATACCCACATAGTAGAATTATGGTTTTGAATTACAAAGCGCATTTTTTGGAGAATTTTTAATTCAAAAGAGGAGAAATGCTGGAACAAGACCTTAGTTCATTAAAATATTTAATTATACTTTTATCATATTATTATTTTCATTGTTTTAAATACTATTTTATATTCTTTATAAGGGCTTAATCAAGTAAGAGGACATTCTAAACTTATTTATTTATTATTTATTTATTTAGTTTTTGTTGACCCGGTAAGTGCACTAGACAAATCCTGCCTATTTTCAGGCACGGCCCGGGGGAAGGGGACACAGATGAATGCCATCTGACCTTGAACCAGATTAAGCTGTTGGTGATATTTTTGGTGAATGAGGGAAATTTGGCCAGGACACCGGGGAAATTCCCCTACTCTGTAGGGTGGAGTTTCCGTTTGCCGACGGCATGGAGGAGTCATTTGGAGCTCTGGCTGACTGTGATGCTGACCTTTTGATTTCATTCCCACCAACGATACCCGATGCAGCTGCTTCCAGGACTATGCACACAGATACTGACCGTTCTGCAGTACAAACGCCACAGCAAGATGTACCGGATCCTGGCACTCTTATTCTGGGCTCCTCTCACAGTGCAATGGACGACCCTGTTTCTCTCCGCGCTACTCCTACTGGTCTGCCGGAATGAAGTTCTTGGTGCGCGGCGGGAGTAACACCACTCCTTCCCCCAGTACTTTCCGGTTCTACCTCACAGCATGACGGTGAGTCTTGCGACCTGCAACCTGAACCTGCTTCATGCTCCACACTGGATTCTCTTGCTCCTTCAAGGATTGCTGCACCTAGCCTTTTGACTGTTCCCATTTCCAAGACTCCTACTACAACGGATCTGTTATGCTCACGTTTTGGCTTACATCCGGGAAAGGATGTTTCGGGGACTTCCTGGTCTGCTTCGGACACCTTATCTAGCGCAAGGTGGACTCAATCACCGACGGGGACCTGGATACCGGATCCTACTTGGAACGAAGCCACACATGGTGTTTTATTCTCCCCAACAGGCCTGCTACGAGTCTGAGCTCCAACGAGGTACCACATCTTAATAAAATGACTGTTAAAGACTCTGTTATAGTAAAACCTACTTCTGCCACTTCTGTACAATCCTGGGGGGATATGATGGATGCTGTTGATCAAGAGTTTAGTCAGGCACCACAAGAGGATACTGACATGCCTCTTATATCTTTACATGTGCCACCGGTGGTCCCCCCCAGGTCCCTCAACCTCTGAGACTGTTTTGTCTCAAGAACCTACTTGCTCTCCCTCTACTCTATTAGACTCCGGACCCGGGACAACCCTTCTTGGGAGGATCCTAAACCAGGCACGTCTACCACACTAACCCCTACTCTAGATAAAACCCCACCCCACAGATATCTGGTCAACCTCCAATACTTTCCAACCTCTTTAAAAATAAGCTTGAACCAGCTCCCGTAGGAATGCGGTCTCGGCTTCGTTATAGGGTGGGCTTTGAGTTTTGATCGATACTATGTGCTTGGACCTTCTCAAAGGCGTGCTGCATTTTCCAGCCTCTGAAATTTATGCCCTGATACATATTTCAGGAGAGGAAATCTTTGATGTCAGTTTTAAAACCTCCACAGGGTTGGACCATTTCTGGCATTTGTATACCTTGCAGAAAAATGATCCCATTTGGACCCCTTTTTCTGTTGTACCTTTGTCTAAACCTATGATTCGGACCATGACTATTATGTTCAGAAATGAAGGTGTTAGCGTCAGTGATATTTATCATTGGTTGCAAAATCACTGCAACGTCCTTTCCCCTCCTGAAGCTATCCTGGACGATGACGGTCTATGGACTGGTGGCTGGAGGTTTAAGGTGAAATTGTTTCAAGTTAATTCAGAAGTTGTACACCTACCCAACAGTTTTTTTCTTGGTAAAGACAGGGGGGTTTCTTTCTATGGAGGCCAACCTAGAGCCTGTTATAAATGTGGTGCTACCACACATCTAAGTAGTACATGTGATCTACTTAAATGTAGTTTCTGTGGGGGATATGGACATCCGAGCATGTCTTGCATGAATGTGTTTAAATGTAACTTGTGTAATGAAACAGGACATGCTTATCACCAATGTCCATGGGCCAGTAGAAATAGGTCTGAAGGTTGGAACTCTGATACCCTAGTACAAAAAGCACAAGCTAAGGCGCAAGAACATGTTTTTCCCCTGACCACTGTCTCCGGCCCTCCCTTGCCCCCTCCTCTGAACAGCCTATTTCAGTTCCACTGGAACACCAAGCCCCTCTACCACAACAGGACCAGGTTACCCATGTAAAGGTCTCCAATGACCCCCCCTCCGAACACTTGCCTACCATGCCTTCCTCTTCTGCTACTGTTGATAAAGAAGGTTTTCAGACTGCCAGGCGAGTTACTAGGGCTGCTGCTCAGAAGTCACTCAGACCTCCTGATATCCCCCTGTCCAATACCTTTGATTGCCTGAAAGGAGATAGGGAGGATTCAGACGGGATTCTGATGTGTCCGTAGTACCTCTGATGTTGATACTCCTACTATTAAACCTCCTGATGTCGCCAGAAAGAAATTGGTGAAAACAAAGAAGGGTGGGAAAAAATGGAAAAACATGACAGTAACTGACGGAAGTGGCTAACATGGACTTTACCAATGGATCTTCGTATTGCTTCTCTTAATGTATGCAGCCTTAAAGGCTTTAAGAAGAGAATGGGTTTTTTGTATTATGCGAACTCCCTTGCTCTGGATATTCTATTATTGCAGGAAACCCATGTTTCGAATTTATATGATACACAACAACTAAAGCATGGATGGTACAAAGGCCCCTCTTATTGGCCGTTTGGGGTTGATTCAGCGGATGGTATAGCTATTCTTTTCTATTCCTCCCAATTTTCGATTACCCGAATTGTTGATATACTCCCAGGTAGAGCACTCATCATAGATTTCACCAGCACACTTTACCCTTTCGGGTTATAGTTATTTATAGTCCACAACTAAAGCTGCTCATATAGCTTTGCTGGATTTAATCAAACCATTTTATGTACCGCATAAACACATTTTGGGGTGGAGACTTTAACTGTTCCATTGACACAAGAAACAGGGTTTCCTCGGGAAAAAATCTATTGTGATTCTATTGCTCATCCACTTTGATAAAAATGCCGGTTTGGTAGATGCATACCGTTTTCACACTCAGATGCAGGATATACATATTACAGATCAGTATATCATACCAGAATAGATTATTTTTTTGTTTCACGCTACTGCACCCCACGTTATATTTCTGTAATCCCAAATGAGATCTCAGATCATTGTCTTCTGATTGGTCACTTTTCCATTGGTTCCCCTAATATATCCATATTGCACCACTCCTATGGAAATTGAATAATTCTTATTTGCCCCAGAATCTGTCCAATCTCATTTGCACACTCTTTTTCAAGCACGACTTTCAGTTATGATTTGTTATGATTCTATGTGGGAATGGTGGAATGACACGAAGATAGATTTGGCCATTTTTTTCAAGACTTTAGGTAAAAAAACTGCCAGGGAAGGTTACCTTACATATCTAATGTATCGCAATCAGCTATATAAACTAATGTCTCTTCAATCCACATCCTCAGTAGATTATTCATCACAAATTTCCAGGATAAAATCCTGTATGTTCTCTCACCAATATGATAGTGCTCGGTCACTGGATTACATTATGAAAACTGGTACTTCTACTTCTCCATCTGCTGATCCTTTTTTTGCTTTTAAAGACAGACTTCATTCAACTGTCATGCATGGTTTAAAAGATGCTCACGGTACTGTATTGACCTCTATCCCCGAGATGTTATCAGTTACGTCCGATTATTTACAAACCCATTTTTGTACTGTTCCTAACTGCCCTCACAGATATATCCCCCTTCTGCCAACCCAGTTCCTCAGCTTCCAAAACATTGCATTCCTAACCTAATCAACCGGATTTCGAGGAAGAGGTTGCCAATGCTATTTCGCTTACAGTTAAAGGTTTCCTGGGCCAGATGGTCTCACACATGAATTCTATAAAATGTTTCAAGGACATTTACTAGAAATTTTAACTCAGGTCTTTAATTATATTCTAGATAATATGGATGCAACATCTGGTTTTGGTTTATCTGTCCTGAAATTCCCATATAAAAAAGGAGATATAACCTCCCTGGCAAATTGGAGGCCACTACATCTCCTAAATACAGATTATAAGATTTTTTCTAAAATTCTTTGTTCTCAGTTATGACTGGTTGCACCAGATTTGATTGATACTGCTCAAACCTGCGCTATACCTGGTAGAACCATTCACACAAATCTCTTTTTGTTAAGCGAAATTTTTGAAAAAAAAAATACATGATAAGATATCTGGTTATCTTTTTGCTTTGGATCAATCTAAAGTGTTCAATTCGGTACATCATAATTTCTTATTACACATATTATCACTATATGGTATCCCTGACCGGTTCATATCGTGGATTTCACACATTCTATCATTGGCGTTTTTCTTTCCAATGATAAATGGATTTCGAGGCCGCACCCTTTTACAGTGAATTGGACTCCATCAAGGCTGCCCTTTAGTCCATTGTTATATGTTTCTTGCCCCAGATCCCATCATTCGGCAGATACAATGGAATCCAGACATTATAGGTATTACTCCTCACCCCAGTTTATTACCTATTAAAATCTCTGCTTATGCAGATGACGTGTCTTACTTTTGTTCTGACCTTTCCTCGAATGATAAAGCTATTCAGACATTTCAATCTTTCACATCAATATCTGGAGGTAAGCTAAATCTTGAGAAAGTGTATGTATCCCTTACATTACATCACGACAGATACAACAATAGTACATGGTATTAGGTCTGTACTACCCTCAGAAAATCCTAGGGATATGGTTTAATACATCAAATGATTCTACCTATAACTGGGAAAAACACTTAACTCTAGGTGATAACAAGGTACGCCTTTGGAAAACATGGAGATTAAGTAAGAAGAAGCGGTTGTGGTGGTAAAAAATTTCTATCCCTTTTTTTATTTTTAAGTCATGTTTTTTGTCCACTGAAACATTTGGAATCTTGGTTGTTTAGTCTTTTTTTTCAAATGCTATGGGGCAGTTGCTTAAACCCTGTTAAGAGACATGTTACATATTTACCCCCAAATCAGGGTGGTTTAGGAATGATAAACCCTCTATTTTTTTCTCTCCTTTTTTTACACCATATTTTGCAAAGTCATACCTATATATTAACTATATGTGATTCTTGGGTGTCGAAAGCGATAGATTCTTTAATATTAGCCTGGACTGACCTTCCACCCATAGCTTCTCACATACCTTCCACTCCATCCTATGTTATTGATAGTTTCCGTATCCTACGATCCTGGAAAGTGACTAAATCCTCTATTTTAGGCTTAACTAGGAAACAGTTGTACATCTATTTTCTACACCTCGATGAACCAATATTAAGATTTCCACTATGCTCTCCATCTCACATGACATCTGCATTAATATCCTCAAAGATAAAAGAATCCAGCTCATATGTGGATATCTCCTGGTTATGCTGTCATGGTAAACTGCAAGTTCATGGTAATTTAAAACACAAATCAGCACAAGAGAGATATTGCCCCAAACCGTCCTGCATCAATATTGAGGAATCCATGGAACACTTTTTCTTTTCCTGTACAGATGCCCTTTTATTTTGGAAAACCTTAGCAAATAAGTGGAAATGGCCTTTTCTAAGCAGGATCACATATTCAACCTTATTTTAGGAGTTTTTCTGGGTTTTGAGGTACATTTCACCCTAGTACATTGAGGGTGTTATTCGTAGCTTGTAAATATTATATGTGGCAGGCTAGATGTAAATCGCCTTACAACAGGTGCCGTCTTGTCCACTGGTTATTATTCAATATATTGAATCCACAATTTTGAGCCTCAAGACACGGAATCAAAATATTCTCTCCTACCCAATTTGCATCTTACTGGGCTGGTATTACCTTTTGACTTGATTAGCTCTGCATAACTTTTGATTGTGACTGAGGTTATTTTTTTTCTTTTCCCTCACCTATATTGTACTATATTTCATGATTTTTCAATGTATCAGTATATGCTTGTATATTTGTCTACTTGTCTTTCTGTTCCTGTACTTGATGTTATGTTCTTATCAATAAAAAATTCCCCTACTCTTTTCGATAAGTGCTGTGGGATCTTTAACATCCACCTGAACTACCACCAATCCAGGCAGATGAATGCAACTTCATGTTGAAATTAATGTCCACATAAGTTTTCTAAAGCAAGAGGAAAGACTGTTGGCAAGAAAAATATTTCTTCCCATGTTATTTTGCCTAAATGAAAGCTTAGAGTATGTGTCATTTCTAGCTAAGGAAGCCCTTTTTAAGGCCCCTTGCAATCAATATTAACTACACTCTGCAGCCACCAGCCTAAAGACTTTAGCATTCAAGAGAGATAAAAGATTATAGGTATCCTTGGCAATTGGAGATAAGAGATCATGTGATGTTTTCTGTGTTAGACCATAACAGGTACCAGACATGCTCTGGAAAGGAAAAAAAAAACTATAGTGATCTTTGAATAGTACCGTAAATGTTGATAAAACTGAAAAAGACTGTTATCTATAACTTGGAAATGCAACATGATGCCGATCTGAAACTTTCACAAGTTATAAGAGACATTGCAATTGCCTATTTAATCAAGTTTTGCAAATGTATCTATTGGAAAAATATCCCTTTAAAGTAAAATTTTCAAGTCTAACATCAAATGAGAGCTAACACTGTAACAAGAATGAAGATAAAACTTTTGAGTATGTAATATGTTGTCATAAGGAGATACATCATCAGAAAGCGTCTTTGGTGAACATCTTTGACAGCTTTGATTTATGGATCATGCAGCTTAAAAGAACAAAGAAACCATGTGCTTGTAAGAAAATCTAATGTTTTTTAGACTTTCCAGAAAAACTTTATGGACAATTCTTATATTGTTCTGAAGCCTAGAATATTTAGAACAAGAATATCACTTTCTTTTGGGAAGCTTTGCTAAAAAAATAAAGTTCAGACTCTTATTAACCTAATTCAGGAAATACAGGTCCTAAAAACATGGGGAATGTGTTGAAAGACTCAATTCAATGAGAAAAATACAAAACTGTTGGTTTAAAAGTTATATTATTTTGCATGAAAAAGTTATAGAAGAAAAATGATTTCATTTATAAAAGTGGACCTGAAGCAAGTGGGACATATTTAGGGTAGAGTTAAAAGTCACCCATACATCATCTGCTAGAACCAATCAAAATCGGATGGTGATGTCACTCAGCCTAATAACATACATGCAGATTTGGTTAGGCCCACTTCAGAACTACATGACTCTTCAATATAAAAGGAACTATGTCCGTGGAACCAAGTAATTTTGTTGTTTTTAAGACTTACTGGGCCAAAAGCCTGAAGCCAAGCCTGCTTGAGATCAACGTTTAGTTAAGCCATTGATGTGTCCATGAGGGGTGCTAAAGACAAGCCTGGGAGCTGACACAAGATGCAACAAGAACCAGCTTCAAGAACTATTTTTTACAAAAAAAAGAACCTTTTCCAATATTAGGTGAAACAAGGTCTGTGTTTTACACTGGACATCCTGACTGAAGTGATGTTTTGAAATTCCTACTAAAACCTGCACAACAGACTAATTGTGAAATTAATCAGCAAAGGCAGTTCCAGTGCTGCTTCACAATAAATGAGTACTGTAGCCTGAGATTTAAGTGAAAATGAATTAAAACAAAAAAAGAGTCACAAATCCAGTAACCAAGAACTTTGCCATCCACAAGGAAACCTTTTCTGCAAACAATTGTAGTTGGGAAAAAGCTTACCATTGTGTCTTGAACTGTCTGTACCTAACTACTCGATGTTCCAGCCAAATTCTGATAAGTGACTTTTGATGATCTGTGATGTCAAGCAAGGAGGAACCAGCCTGCACTGCTTCACTGATGCCAGAAGAGTTTACAATCCCATGTTCAAGGGTGAAAAAAGATAAAGTACTACAGCCAAGTGACTGAATGACTTTTATCATCCAGAATCAGAAGTTCTCATCATGATTTTGAAGGTAAAAAAGGAATGAAGACCAAGCCTACAGATAACCAGAAATTTAAGTAATATTAATTATTTCAACTTTAATATTTCAATTTGGCTTATCTGTGGAGGTAGCATAATAAACATACTTTTAATTACAAAATTTTGGGTATATAGTTGAGCTTAAGTTTAAACAAAAAGAAATACATTTTGCATGCTATGAAGAATGAAAACAAGTCTTATACAGAAATATAATCTGAGACACTAATGTAATGAATTTGTATGTTCTTATACAAGAAGGCTATGTGAAATATAAAGCATGCTGAAAACATAGTGTATAGCTAATACCTTCCATGGTTGAACCTTGCTTATTTATTGATTGCATTGTTTATTTGCCGAAATATTTGTTTTGTTCATTTGTTTTATTTCTTTGTGTTTCATTTGATTTTTGAAACTTCTGTTGTTTATATAGTTTTTATTGTGCTCACAAGCTATATTTATGCAAATTAGGGATGTTTAGAATTTGTGCATAGGTGTTAATAAAGTTTGTTTTTCATATTTTAAGTGTGGCAGGAACGTTTTTCATCATTATCTAGAACTAGGGAAAACAGGGGTAATAGCGTTTTTGAATTTTATAATTATTTGTGGGAATTTGTTGAAAATATTTCGGGGTAAGGCCCAAGATAAATTGAATCACTGTATTACAAAAAGTGACATTATGACCTATTGTTCTGACAAAACCTTAGTCATGAAAAAATCACTTTTTGGGGTTTGATTTTGTTTTACATTTTCAGGCTGATTTCTGTCTTTTGCAATGCCACTGCTTACCTGAGAAATAGAATGCATCTCATCCAGACTTTGATCCATTTTTTCCTAGTATTCTAACCTGTAAAAAAGATGCCTCTAACTAACGTGATGTCCTTTTGTTGACTCCCACCACAGACCAGGGACAAACTTACTGTCATGACTCATGACTGTACAAAGCACAGTGACAGCACAGCAGTCCACCACCACTTCCTTCCAAGATTACCTGACTGACTCCTAAAGTACAATTAGTTACTGTAATGTGACCAAATTCAGCACCTGTTAAGTGTGCCTCAGAATTTGAATTGGAGATGCAGACACAACTGGTTCATAGCTGCATGCAGCACAGTCCCATACTGGGGTTGGTTAATGCTTATATGTAATGTAATGCAATATACTGTAAAACTAATGAAAATAAGGAGTAATAATGGAGTATGAGAGATGATGATGATGACACTTGTGCGTACAGTAGTTGCACTTTACTTGTGTTGTAGTGTAAACAGCCTGCTATGAGTCACGAAGTCAGATTATCCCCTGGACCACCCACAGTCAGCAGCACAGGCATATCAACGTGTATGTTGCTGGACCTTAAACAAACAGAAAGGAACTAAGGCCTGAATGTAAGCAAAATAGAATCCCTGACTAACAGTAAAGCTGCAAGAAAAAGACTTTTAAAGCATCATAGGAAAGATTAAGTTCTTTGTTTCAAAGTTGTTATATAAGCATTGCTATTTTAACTGTTGTTCAGAAAGAATACTAATTGTTTTTGTTGAAGCTGATAGTCACTATTGCATAGCTATGACAACCTTAACTGTAAATGCAAACATGCTTAAAACTGAGAAAGTAATTTATACTCCAGCACAGCTAACTTTTATTAAAAGTAAAAATGAAAGGGTAAACCAGCTAGAAATAATGTTGGAGGGCAAATCATTTGAATGTTGGAGACTTACAGGTCAGGTGAAAATATTGCAGAAGCTATTACAAGAAAATAAACAGAACTGCACAACCTTACAATTTGATTTATTTGATGCTAGACAATGGCAAAGACTGTGTTTAAATTTGTAAAAAGAAAAAGTTGGCATAGAAAATGCTTATGAACAGGTTAACAAAGATCTGGTTGAATTTAGGGAAAAATATGAGAGTTTACAGAGAAAAAGTCAAGTTAAGAAAAAAATAAAAGCATTTAAGAGGGTAGACTGTAATTCTGATTCTGCTAGCTCTACAAGAGTATCATCTGACTTAGAAACTGAACTACCTCAGAGCAAAAAGAATACCCATAGACCAAGCAGTGATTCAAATTCTGATTCAGAATGAGAAATGTATGAGAAATAAAAGAAAAAGCGTAAGATTAGCCAAAAGGGGAATTCCTCTGTATCTCAAGCTAAGGTGTTTGAGACCACTACCTCTAATACTTTGACTAAGGGGGGGGGGATTACCCATGTCTGAAAAGAAAGGAAAAACAGTTAAAACCCATGCTAGATCCAGCTGAGGCTCAGCAACCTTACCCAGACTCACCACAAGGCTAGAACCAGAGTTTCTCCCAAGGGGAGGGGGCAAGGTGCAAGGTATGGCAGTGAGCATGATAAATACAGAGGTGACAAAACTGTCCACAGAGAATATCACTATTCTGACTATGATCAGCAAAATGATAGTGCAGCTCAAATCAGGTCAGTTCTCCAGGCCTCAGTAATATAATTAGGTGTAGTGTTGCAGAGGAAGAGAACAGACAAGAGGAGATAATTAAACTTCACAGAAGGAAATGGAGACAAAACAGCTGATAAAAAAGTTGAGAGTTCATTTTTAAAACTAACTTCAAGGTGCTCGGTCACCTCCTGGCCCTGATTTTTCTGTGCAAAATCCTTTTTTAACTGTACCTAGTACAGGTGGGACTTGTAATGTGATTCATACAATAGATCCTGTCCACTCTACTTCTGACATGGTAAACAAAACTGTTACTGTTAAAAAGGATAATGAGATTGAAATGAGATTTTAAAGTGAAATACCCAGTGAAATTGAAAATACTGTCTCTGTGCCTAACCTTTCTCAGAAGGTATCCAGAGTTAATTCCAACAGTAGAGTAAGATGTCATAGTGAAACTGCTATGTTTCCAGGAAAAACAGACAAATTCTGCCTGGGCAAATTGATTCCCAAAGAAAGAGCAGAAAGATTTTACTTTGACATAAACATTGAAAACAGTCTAACTCATGAGATTTTGCTTGACTCTGAGGGTGAAGTAAGTCTCATATCTAAAAGTCTCTGTGATGAATTGACTGATGCCTTGGGTGACTCAAAGAAGCCGAAAACCCTTCCTAACAACTTACAGATTGTAGGTTATGGAGAGGAAGCTCAGAAGACCTTAGGTAAAATTTGATTGAAATTGAAATTTGGCAAAATGGTGATTAAACATCCGGTGCATATTACAAACAAAGCAGGCAATGATTTCTTGATTGGAAATGACCTTCTAATGAGGTGTAAACCTATTCTGGATTATTCCCAGAAAACCTTGCGGTTGCATGTAAAAAGCCCTATTCCATTTAGAAACAGGCTGCTAGCTCTTAGATTGGAAAAACAAACAGAAATATAATGCAAAATCATAGGGGTACATTCTCAAGATGGCAGTTCACTGCTTACTAACCACAAGAAGTAGTACAGGTGTTAGGTAATTTTTCCTAGCACTATACAAATCTGACATAGACAATATCTTGCAAAAGGACATTTACCACTTTTTAATTCAAGAACCCATGCTGATAAAAGAAAAAAAGGCACATGTGGGAACAACTCTCTGTCTCTCTCACTGATGTTGAGAAAACTACTAAACACCTACATGTAGACAAGGCACCAGGACTGGATGGCTTCTGCCCACATTTTTGTAAATGACAAAATGTATTTGTTATGGTTAGGGCTGTGTGTGATGCAGAATTCTGCCATCAGAATTGCTGCAGAATGGCTATTTAGCTTCCAGAATGCTTTTCAGATTTTCTTTTTAAATTCCACAGAATTCCAAAAATAAATTCTGCGTAAACTGCCGAATACATTTCCGTGTTCATCTAAACTGCAGAATAAAACTATAGAACAGTGGTTTAAGGCTCTGAGCTTCAAACCTGGAGACCTGGGTTTGAATCCCATAGCCCACAGCTACATACTGTGACCCTGAGCAAGTCACTTATCTTCCTTGTGCTCCCAGGTCACACCTGGAAACAAGCTTCAGCTTAGTGTCTCTCTCATGGTTAAACAATTTCCCCTTCTCTTCACCACTGCAGAAAAAGAAACCACAGTTTATCTAAGCTGCAGATTACTAATCCATGACAAACATTTTGCATGTAAAATATCTGAGTTACACTATCAGTGGTATTCAGCAGAATTTCAAAATTCCACAGAGCCTTACTTATGGTGGTATGTGTCTCTGTCTTGAAAACAACAATAAAGTTTATTGATTCAAAAAAAAGCTCATCAAGAGGAGTCACATGATGTTGTACAAGGAACAGCAGTGTGTTTTAGGAGCTCCATCTGGACCTGGTGAATTTTGTGATTGTTTTCACCACTACCACTTGTTTATTCATAGAAAAACATTATTTTCATCAGCTTACCTTTTAATGTACAAGATGGAGTGTGTTTTGATGAGAAATCAGCCCGATGATGTCCACTTGCAGCTGGAAGATTCAGATGGGGAGCAGGAGCAGTCTTTTATTCTATAAGCTAAATGGCCATGCTGCAGCGAGTCTCCTCCTGCACCTCCTTCTGACAAGACTTTACCTGTGACAATGGAGCAATTTTATGCAGAACTGCAATCCATTAAAGCTGTGGTTTTCTTCCTCATTGATGATTTTAAGGAACTGAAGCCAGTCATGCAGAAATTATCTAGATGAGTGTCAGAAGTGGAGGCACAAGTTTCTTCTTCGAAGGACAAACTGCTTAAAATGGAACTAGTGGTAATTAACATGTGCTGTACCATTACAGGTTAAAAGAAAAAAAATAGATGACTTAGAAATCCAAAGTCGTCAGAAAGATTTGGTTTTATTAGGCTTGCCAGAGGGAGAAGAGGGGCTGAATGCCATCGAGGTTTTGCAAAAACTTTGCAACAAAGTCGCAGGTCCCTCTCCCAATGGCAAAACATATGTTATAGAGAGGGCGCATCAGGCGTTAAGACGTAAGTCCACTCCAGGGGATCCACCAAACCCGCTTATATTTAAATTGTTGAACTATCTGGATCATGATTTTTCATTATCATGTTTCTGGCTGGATAGGTCAGGAAGAAAAGGGGGTGGTGTTCTTATCTATGTTCGATCCAATATTGCAGCATTGGAAGTTGCCTACCCACCTCTGTTCCTCCTCCTGTAAAATCTATCTTCCTTTCATTAACCCTAGGTAATGTTAAACAACTTATGATTGTTGCACCTACCTTCCCCCCAAAGGATGCTAATAATGTCCTTCCCTACTTGATAGCTTCCCTTACTGGTTCCCCTGGACATGATCTCCTACTCTCTGGTGACTTTAATTTTGATTGGCTGAACTATACTAATAACAAAGCTCATTCTGTTCTTGCCAACTTCAACCTTACAAAACACATCTCTGAATCCACTAGACTAAATAATAAATTAGGTAACCCCTCACTGCTTGACTGGGTAGTGTCAAATTGTCCTCACAGAATTCAGTGGGCTGCTGTACTTCCTAACAGCATTAGCAACCACTCTCCCACTCTCTGCATCTGAAACAGCAAATGCCCTAACCCTTCTCCCAAAATCATTGTGTCGACAAACATGTCACGGTTCTACCCCGCTGCCTTCCTATCTTCTCTATCTGATTGGAACCCAATCAGAACCCTGTCTGATATTGATCAGGCCTTGGAATACTTCATCAATACCATAACAGATAAAATAAATACATATGCCCCCTTTACTAAAAGGAGGTCCAAGGGTTTAAAGGTGCATTGGCTTAATAAGGATCTAAGGTTTCTCATGTCCCTAGGTGACTCAGCTTGGAAAAACTTCAAAATGTCTGACAACCCCTCTGATTCGATGACATATAGGCACCTTCGCAACACATGTAAAAGTAAGTTATGTAGTGCAAAACAGATTTATTTTCATTTCTTTCAGACTGAGCGGCTCATTAATGCTAAGGTTTTCTGGAAACAGATCAACATACTAATGAAAGTTCACTCCCTGGCGGCCCCTAGCACCCTACATGATCGAGGCTCGACTCTTTTGGACCCCCAATCTATCGCTGACAGATTAAATCATTTTTTCACTGTTCATTCCAGCTATACCTCATACTTCACACCTCCCGCTGACTTCAACCCCACCTCCCTCCTTCACAGGCAATTCCCCTCTTGCCCTGTTTCATTTAAAATTATCTACTCGCAAAGAGGTGTTGCAACTTCTCTTAAAATTAAATGAAGAAATCTCCCCTGGCTCTGACTCATTAGAACCTCAGTTCCTAAAAGCTGGTGCCTCGCCCCTTGCAGTCCCCATCCATGACCTAATAAATAGGTTTCTCATCAGTAGGATTGTTCCAGCAAAATGGAAAGTGGTCATTGTCGTTCAACTGCATAAGGGAGGCATGCATGGTGTAGCAAACTACAGGCCCATATCAATGTTATGCCAATTAACTAAGATACAACAGCATACAGTTTTTAATCAGCTCCAATCCTATCTGGAACAACACCACCTCTTAACCAACTGCCAGTATGGATTCAGAAAAAAATTATAGTACCTTAGCTGCTCTAACAAAGGTGTCTACAGACATCTTCAATGCTCTTGACAATGGGCTCTTTACTGGTGCCATATTCATGGATCTCACAAAGGCTTTTGATTTAGTTAACCATAGCATTTTGTTGGACAAACTTCACTCACTAGGACTGGATAGTCTTTCAATCTCCTGGCTTAACAGTCATCTGTCTGGCCACTCCCAGGGAGTAAAATGGTGTGGTGCTCTCTCCTCTTTTCAGCCCATCTCTCACGGTGTTCCCCAGGGATCCATTAAAGGGCCACTTCTGTTCTTGCTTTTTATATATAACTTACCATTGCACTGCAGAGGGTCCAAGGTGCAACTTTGTGCTGACAATGCAATCTAATATAGGTCCTCAGGGGATATCCAATGGCTAAACCAGAACCTGGCATTCGACTTCCATTTGTTAGAGAAGTGGTTTCTTAAGAACCATTTAGTTTTCAATACCAAAAAAAACAAGGCTATGCTCTTTTACAACTCTTCCATGAAAATCAATCAATGCAGCTCATTTCTTATTACGTCTACATCAGAGGACACCCTTGAAACTTTTCAGACATACAACTACATAGGAATGGTGCTAGACCCCTCTCTCTCATTCTCTTTTAAGCAGCACATAACACAAACTACCAAAAAATGTAACCAAAAACTCGACCTGCTTTACTGCCTTCGTCCCTATCTCTCCCATGCTTCCTGTCATAAAATCGTAACCTTCTCCCTCCTTCCCATTCTACTTTATGGTGCCCCTCTACTCTCTGCTGCCAAACCCACCATACTCTCCCACCTTAGAACATTACATTGCAGGGTGGGACGTTTTGATCTCAGAGCCAACCCACAACTTCACCACCGCGCTGTGTTAACTGCTCTTGATTGGCCTGAGTATGACCAAAGTCTGCACTTCACCACCCTTACCTTTACCTTTAAGCTTGCCTTCCTCTTCTCTTCCCCAAGCCTGAGAGACGTACTTAAGTTCAAACCTTCCCCCCATATACTTTGGTCCTCCTCAGCCCCACTACTGTTCATACCCTTTCTCCATCTTGCAACTGGTGAAAGGGCATTTGTTTACTCTTTGCCCTCCTCTTGTAATGCACTCCCCTTTACAACTCTCTCCCTCACCTCTCTGGCCTTGTTCAAGCACTCCCTCTCCGAGCACCTCTTGCAAACTAAACCTTGCACCTGCCTTGCTAACTATTTCAATTCTTTCAAATCTTGGAATTTGATCCTCTAAGACCACTAGACCTGACGTCACATGGGTCCTTACTGAATTCCTCCTGAGCTTAACAATGTTGTAATTATGTTTCAAATTGTAATAATATTCAAATTAGCTAAATGATGTATAAGTGCTGTATATATGTCTCTTCTCCTTTGTATCATTATGTATTTGTTATTGAATTGTTTATATGCACTCTGTTGTTATGTTGTACCTAACCCGAGCCACCCCTGAAAAAGGGACTTTATGGTCTCAGTGGGTTTACCAGATTACCAAAAAAATCTAAATAAATAATAAATAAATAAATTATTTTTTGTTAAGGGAAATTAGGAAAATTGAATCCTTGCCATTGGAAGGCAAAATAATTCAATTGGTACAGGATTTAACTTTTAAAGTGAGACAGACAAGGGCTGTGTATCACCCTCTACAATCAAAGCTTTGGGCAGCTAATATTCGCCACAGAATGCTACAGTATACCCCACTAAATTGGAGGTATATATGGTCCGAGTATCCACAGATTAGATTCAGCTGCCCAAGCAGCCACACAGCTTCCTCAGATCCTATCCAACCTCTTTGATAAACACAGATGAGGACTTAATCAAAAGCCCGTCTGAGAAGATGATAGAAGTGGAGCTGTGGTATTGACAGTTCTCCATTTGCATGCCAGAGAACATTGTGGACCTGCTTTCTTTTCTTAGGGACTACACTATTTGAGCAGCTGCATTCAATAAGTATTCAAGTTGTCATTTGGTGCATGGTTTGAATCAATGACTTCTTTTTTGAATTAAAGTACTTCTTGGATTTTTTTGGGTGTGCCCAATATGTTCTCTTTGATAACCTATGGTATATATCAGTTTCTCAGGGTAGTATTTATGAATTTATGGGACCCCATGACAGCAATACATTTATAAGTTTATCTCACTGTGATATTGTTTCTAAAGGAAGGAACTGATATTTTAATGTGTTAGTGGCCATTGGGGAGATAGGGCTATGTAATTTTAATTTTCTAGGTTACAGCAAAGGTGCTTTTGGAGTAGATTAGAGGAGAGCTCCCTCTATTGATGCTTTGAAGGGGACATGCTAGAATGTTCTTTATTAACAAACCCACCCCCACCCCCATCCCCATCCACCCTGCACTACACTCCTTTTATAGGGTACCACAGTTGTGACATTTCCTGTGGCAGAGCAGGAAGGGGTGGATCAGTGGGGCCTCCACAAGGTGAGCTCATTTACAGGGCACTAGTAATTTAACTTGTTATAACAAGTTAAACAAAACACAATCAAACCATTACTTGCATTTTTTTCCTTTTTTTCCTTCTAATTAGTCTGACTAGGTTATAAACCCAGCAACTTATCTGGAATGGATATCTTTAACTGCAGGTACTGTGGAACAATTTTCAGAAGGACAGTCTTACAGGATTTAGGACACTGTCCTACATGCTGGAGCCTTTGGAGATCTTAGGGCTCAGCTCCAGGCAGCATGGGCAGAGATTGCGCATTAAATTTCATATTCAAGAGGAAATACATTATAAGAACCACCCCATTTCCCCAGCATCCAACAGAAAAACCTCGACTGCAGAGGAGTGGTTGGTCCAGGAGGTTGGCAGGTGGTTAGGAGAACTCGGTGCCCATCACTCTCTGCTCTCCAACGTATTACCTCAACAACCATATAAACACTACAAACAGGTATCTGCCTGTATCTCTGAAACCAAACAAAGAGGCAGAAGACACTGCAGAGCAGGACACACTGCACAGGAGCTAGCACAACAAAACTCACCCAAATCAGGAACCAAAACAAAAAAAGCAAGAAATCCAAAAACTTCAGATCATAGGAGACTCCATGATTCAGGGAGTTGATACCCATCTCCAGCCAGGAGTAATGGTCAGATGTCTCCAGGTACATCAGCATGGAGAGACACTGACCGCATTACTAAAATTGTTCACAAAGCAGGAGAAAACATTGATGTCCTAGTATACATAGGGAGTAATGATCTCGCCAGCCGGTCAGTTGTGGAGACCAAGGAACACCTGACCAGGCTGGGTGACAAACTATCATCTATTTCGTCTGGCATCTCCTTCTCTGAGATCCTGCCAGTCTAGGAGAGGGGAGCAGATGGATGGAAGGTCAGAGAAGGGGCAATAGGGGAGCTAAACACATGGCTCAAGGGCTGGTGCCAGAAAAAAGGACACAGATTTGTAGGGAACTGGCAACAGTTCTGGGATCGAAATTTCTTTAAATTTGATGGACTGCATCTGACTAAGGAGGGAGTCAGTGCATTGGGGCAGAAGTTTGACGTCTTTCCAGAATATTTAAACTAGCAAATGGGGAGAGGGGTGCAGCACCCCATACGTTCAATGGGAAGAACACCCCTCTCCCCTCAGCTAGTGGTCAAACAGGGATTCAGCATGTTTGCAGTTCATTTGCATCACCAGGTAGAAAAAAGGTTTGTCTCCCATACGATGCATAGGGGTAATGCAAACCTCACCAACAACTACACACACCAAAATCGGCCAATGGAAAATCATGTACACAAATGCTCACAGCCTGGGAAATAAGATCCCAGACCTGCAGGCAATAATGTGAGAGAAGCTAAACTGGACATAGTAGCAATTAGTGAGACGTGGTTTACCAGTAACCACCTAGGGAGACTTCAGTACCTGGCTATGTATTGTTCAGAAGAGACCAAAGGTGCAAAAGGGGAGAAGAGTGGCCCTGTATGTCAATGAAAATATCAAAGTTACAGAAATTCAGAATACACATAAGGAGCCAGAAGAACTGTGAGTCACCCTGGAAACAGGAAATGGGACAGCCATAAGAACTGGGGTTGTCTACAGGCCTCAGACCAGGGAGGACATAGACACATTACTGTTAGAAGATATACAAAACATGACAGCTAAAGGGAGGTTCTGATAATGGGAGACTTCAACATGCCAGATACAGATTGGTCAATACCAAGCAGGAACAACTGTCAGAACTAGACACATAGTGGATTCCTGCAGGGGAGGGCCTCAAACAACTGGTACAGCAACCCACAAGAGACAGGGCTATCCTAGATCTAGTACTAACTAACAAGGAAGGGATCACAGATCTCCAGGTAGAGAAGGTCACCTGGGGGCCAGTGACCATCACATGGTATAGTTCAATTTGGCTACTACATCTAAATCATCCTATTTCAAGGCAAAAATATGGGACTTCAGAGGAGCTGACTTTGATAAGATGGCCAACAGAGTTAAGCTAGCCCTGGCAAAAAGAAACAAGGTGAGGGGTACAGGCAAAGTGGGCAAGCATTAAGGATGCAATACTTGAAGCAACATCCCATTGTGTTAGACAGAAAAGGAAGTGCAAAAGAAGAAGAAACCACTTTGGTTCTCAAATTCAGTAGCAGAAAAGGTCAGAGCCAAAAGGCTGGCCTTCAGGAAATATAAGGGAACACAGCGGGATGAAGATAGGGAGGCATACCAAACTGCCCTAAGGGAAGGCAGGGAAGGCAGTAAAGCAGGTAAAGTCCCAAACTGAGGAAACACTAGCACGAACAGTAAAAGAAGGTGACAAGACTTTCTATAGATACATTAGTGAAAGGAGAAAGTCCAGAGGGGGTATTGCTAAGCTTAATGGAGAAAAGAGAGCACGTGAGGAGGAGGACCATGTAAAGGCATCTATCCTAAATAGATACTTTTGCTCAGTATTTACTGAAGAGAAGGTAGGTCAGGGCCCACAGCTCAGCATCATGGACACGGGGGCAGGTAGGTGAGCACTACTCCCTTCACGAAAGAAAGGGTCCTACAAGAGCTTGCTAAGCTCAGGGTGGATAAGGCAATGGGACCTGATGGCATACATCCCAGGGTACTTAAGGAGCTAAAGGTGGAACTAGCAGAGCCATTAGCAGAACTGTTTAGTGAGTCTTTGAGCACAGAAGAGGTCCCAAAAGACTGGAGAAGGGCTCATGTGATCCCGCTCCACAAGAGTGGTAGCAGGGAGGAGGCAGGGAACTACAGACCAGTCAGTCTTACCTCAGTAGTGGGCAAGATTATGGAGGCATTCCTTAAGGAAAGAATAGTGCAACACCTGGAATCCATAGGGGCACAGGATCCAAGACAGCATGGGTTTACAAAAGGAAGGTCCTGTCAAACTAATCTCATAGATTTCTTTGACTGGGTAACCAGAGTGGTGGACCAAGGGGAGCAGTTGATGTCGCCTACCTTGACTTCAGCAAAGCTTTTGACACTATTCCACATAGAAGATTGATAAATAAGCTGGGTAGGCTCGGGGTGGGTCAGAAGTTGGTCAACTGGGTGGCAAACTGGTTGACGGGCAGAAAACAGAGAGTGGTGGTAAATGGTATACAGTCAGAAGAGATGCAAGTCACAAGTGGGGTACCTCAGGGATCAGTTCTGGGGCCAGTTCTCTTCAACATCTTCATTAGTGACCTTGCAGATGGACTAGAGGGTAAGGCTTGTCTGTTTGCAGATGACACCAAGATCTGCAACAGGTAGATGATCCAGATGGGGTGGGCAGAATGAGAAGAGATCTGGATAAACTAGCAAAATGGTCAGAAGAGTGGCAACTGGGATTTAATGCAAAGAAGTGCAAAATCATACACATAGGGAAGAGAAACCCTGAAGGCTGGGAGGGGAGTTGCTAGCAGTCACAAAGGAAGAAAGAGACTTGGGCATCATCATCACTGATGACCTGAAATCATCCAAGTAGACCTCTAAAGCAGTAGGTAAGGCTAGGGGGGTGTTAGGTGTATAGTAGGTATCATAAGTCATAAGAGGAGGTAATAATCCCTCTTTACAAGACACTGGTTAGGCCCCATCTGGAGTACCTGCAGTATTGGAGGCCACACCTCACAAGGACATTAAACCAAATTGAGGCAGTCTAGAGAAGGGCAACCAAAATGGTGCAGGAACTGCATCAGAAGACATATGAGGACAGATTAACATAGCTCTATATGTATACCCTTGAGCAAAGGAGGGAGAGAGGTGATATGATTGAGGCATTCAAACACCTTAAGGGCATTAACAAGGAGAAAGAGTCTAACATGTTTAAATATAAGAAAAACAGCAGGACAAGAGGACACAGCATGAGATTAGAGGGGGGCCGATTAAGGGGGGAATGTGAGGAAATTCTTTTTCACAGAAAGGGTGGTGGATGCATGGAATGGCTTACCACAAGAAGTGGTGGCTATGAATACAGTGCAGGGCTTCAAACAGGCATGGGATAGGCATAAGGGAGCAATACAAATGACTCATGAATAGACAGGCCACTGACAGAGCAAAGGCCGATGGCACATTTATAAGGTAGAAAAAGAAATGGGCAGACTGGATGGGCCTTGCGGTCCTTATCTGTCATCAACTTCTATGTTTCTATGTAACATTTATGTGTATCCAGCCCTTATGAACTTATATTGGTAGCATGGGTGAGAAATACCAAAGCCCCTATAGCTTCTTTAAACATTTAGGTCAGATTTACCCAACTTTAATTTTAACAACACAGGGACATGTCATTAGTTCTCGTGTATTAGCTTGTTGCCCATTGATTTTTTTTTATGAATTACAATTTATATAGGGGTCCAGTAGACTCTTTAGGATTAAAGTCACCTTTTATTGATGGCTAAAGACAGTTACTGTATGTGATGTTATACTTTTTGAGCTATAGGAAGTTTATTTGGATGTTATTTTTGGTTCTGGAACTCACTGAGGCAGACTCAAAAGAAAAGGTCTATAACATTTCTTATTTTCTCATTATTGATTCCTTTTTTTTTTTTTTTTTTTTTACTATTTTTGCCATATTGGGGATGTTTAGTAACCAGTTAGTATTTTACTATAAAGTTATCTTTAATGCCCTTTTTTTTCCATAGCATTGTGGGCAGTACTTCGTTTAACTGGGAGATAGGTCAGAACAGGAGCTGCCTCCTAGCCAGTGGTTGCAGACCTTATAATAGGGAGCAGGCTTTGGCCTGGGTAATAGGTTTAACCTTTCTTTTTCTTTTCATTCTTAGGGAGGGGATCATTAAAATGGGCATTGGAGTTAGGGTGTTTTTTCATTACCATGTGGTATGTTGTTCTGATTTGAGGAATGGGTGGCAGGGCCCATGCAGGAATTAATATATGGGGTTGAGGAAGTGTATACCTTTACTTTCATTTGTTTATAATATGTCTCAGTGGTTACATTTAATTACCTAGGACATTAAGTGGGGGAGAGATAATTCAAAATAGTGTGTATTGTGGCATTTGAAGTGTTCTAGTCCACAAATTGTTCTATTATAAGAGACTCACCTTCTAGCAGTCCAAATTAATAATAAAACAAAAAGTGGGTAGGACAGGTGTATGAGGCAGGGAATAGTGGCAGGCAAAGGGGGTGACTATTTTGATGGATAAATGTGTACCTTTCACATTGTTAAATGAAATTCAGGATAGTGAAGGAAGATATATATTTGTACATGGGAATCTGGCTAACATGGAAATAGTTATAGGATCTATAAATGGGCCGAATCAAGATATCCCCTCCTTCTTCCCCACCTTAGCCACAGTACTCACACCATATACCCATATACCATGTATTTTGGGGGGAGTTGGAATCTTTTTTTATTCTAATGACCAGGATAGGTCATATCATAGGAGAGTTGACCTATCTCCTGCTCAAAGAGTGTTGAGGGAATTCATGGAAAATTTGGGCCTGGTGGATCACTGGAGGGTCTTGCATCCAGGAGATCAAATTTTTACTTTTTACTCACCTCCACATGGAGTCTACTCATGCTTTGATTATTTTTTAATTAGTCAGCAATCACTCCAATATGTGATCACATCAAGGATAGAAACAAGAATGATTTCAGACCACTCCCTTATGCAGTTGCAGCTGCAACCTCCCCAGCTGCAATCTCTCTTTGGTAAACGGTCTCTTAACTCACAGCTCTTGTCAGACCCCTCTTTGACTGAACACATGAAAATATTCATATTCTGGTCTATTGAAGACAATATGGGCTCTATCTCAGCAATGGATGTTTTATGGGGGGCCCTCAAGGTCCAGTGGAGAGGGGAACTAATTTGTCTGTCCACAAGTAGAAAAAAGAAATTATCAGCACAGGTTAATGGGTGGTTAGTTAAAATCAAAGAATTAGAGAAAACCCTTTCCTTTAATACTAGTGATGATGTATGGATGGAACTGAGTTGTTTACGAGCATGGCATTCTGCATATTTCCTGTACAAAGTAGCTTAGGCATCAGCAAAAATAAAAGTAACATATCTTGGACCAGGTGAGGAGGCTGGTAAGCTACTTGCCACACATCTCAAAAAGAGGAGCGTGGCAGGATGGGTTGCTGCCCAGAAGTGGTGTCTGACCCTAAACAAATGGTAAATATTTTTAAGATATATTATCAGTCCCTATATTTGGCATCGGACCCTATTCAGGCCTTTCAATCCGCTTTAGAAGATTTCTTGTCAGGGACCAAACTCCCTCAGTTATTAGATTCACAGGGAAAATCCTCAATAGGTCCCATTACATGTTCAGAAGTGATGGCAGTGATTGGATCCGTATCTATAGACAAGGCACAAGGGCCAGATGGCTTTGTGCCTTTGGTTTACAAAACATTTAACAGTGAATTGGTTCCCATTCTTACGCAGCTTTACAATTATTTATATGACTTTGATATTAAAGAGCTGTCCCTTTTTGAAGCCCAGATTTTATTGCTTCCAAAGCCCAGGAGAGATCACACCCTTCCCATTAACTATTGTCCTAGCTTTCTTTTTTATTTTAATTTAGATTTTTTTCACCATTTTTTCTGGGAGCTAGCAGGTGCCTTCACCCTCCCTTCCTCGGAGGGGGTCACATCTGGTCCTGGCCATATGCTGGGCTCATCATGAAGCATTCAAGCTCTGTTTTTTTCTCCCTGCCCCTGCTGCAGCCGCAAAAGCTTGTGTGGAGGTACAGACATGATGTGGTCCCATAGCAGCCACCCTTTCATGTGTCACTTATGACCTATGCTACCTTCAGGTTTCCACTTGGGGCAGCCATACTGCAGGAGTTGCAAGATCCCTCCCCAGGAAAGGAGAGCTGTCTTGAAACTGCTGCATCCAACTCTCACCCCCTTGCTGGCTCCTGATGTTCCAGGCTCATTTCCAAACCCAGGTCATTGGCATAGAGTGAGGTGAGGTGTCCAGCACCTCAACCCTCAGCACATCTGGTCAGCTCTCTCAGTGCCATTGGGCCAGCTGTCCTATCTCCCTTTTGAACATAGATATTAAAATTCTCGCTACAATCCTAGCTTCTAGGTTGAAACAAGTTTGATCCAGTTTAATAGGCCCAAAATAAGTAGGCTTTGTTGCTGGTCACCATTCAAGTCAGCCTTTTAGAAAGATCTCCCACCTTTTCTCTATATCCAGGCAGGCAGATATCAATTCAGTGCTGATCTCTCTGGATGAGGAGAAAATATTTGATCGAGTTGCTATACTCTCTAAATGTGGTATCCCTTCTGCACTTGTGCAGTGGGTTCATATTCTTTACACTAAGCCTTCAACCAGAGTTTTATGCAATGGCGAGCTTTCAGAGCCTTTTCTGTTAGCATGTGGTACTGGGCAGGGATGCCCCCGCTCCCCAATGTTTTTTTTAATTTTTACATTGAACCTCTCTTTAAGTAAATTATTTCATCCTTTAAAATTACGGTTATAGAGGCTGGTAGAAGGAATATCAAATTTCAAACTTTGATGGTGAAGTGTTATTACACATCTCGATCTAGCACTCCTCACTCATGGCAGTATTAGAGTTACTAGCTCAGTTTGGGTAGTTGTCTAGGTGCAAACTTAACTTACATAAAAACACTGTATTCCCACTTTTCCATGATTGTAATAAAGCTGACATTTTAGCAATGGGCCTTAAATGGGAGTCTCAGGCGTTGACTTATTTGGGTATAAAGTTGGCACCAAATATTCTTCTTTTAAAAACATTAAATCTGGACCCATTGATTCTGCATATGGAGCAGGATTTGCAATGCTGGCCACATGTGCCACTATCCCTCTGGGGGAAGGTAAATATAATTAAAATGGTTGTATTACCTCAGCTCTTGTATCAGTTAAATATGCTAAATCTGGTACATCCCCATAGTTGGTTTAATCAAATTCAGTCTATTTGGTACAGTTTTTATTGTTAGGGAAAACACCCCGCAGGGCAATTGCCAAATTATGTAGATTGAAAGATTTGGGAAGGATTCAGTTACTCCATTTATTGAATTATTACTTTTCATTCATGGATCTAAATATTTTCAATGGGGACAGGCTCTGTCAGATTGCTCTCACATTCCAGACTGGCTACATACTGAGCATTCTTTAGTGGAGCAGTACCAACTTTCATTACCCTCTTTATTATACATTCCTTTATCCAAGCTTCCCCCAGTTTTAAGACCCACCCCTATAGGGTGGTCTATAAGAGCTCATACTCAATTATGTCATTACTTGGGCCTATCTTATCAGAAAGATACCAGCCAGTCAATATTCAACAATCAGAACTTGTTAATTGACAATAAACCTATACCTCCTGGACGTTGGAAAGGTATTGCTGTATTATCTTTAAATGACAATCAAAAATGATGGTGATCTATCATTTGAAAGTATCAGGTCTAAATTTAGTATCCCTATACATATTTTTTTTTTCATTATGCTTAAATAAAGCAATGTCTGCAAACTTTTCTAGGGAACCCACCTTGGTATCAGAATGCAGATGTTTTGTTTGCTAAATTAACTGCATTAACAGTTCAGCAGAGACCAGTTTGACATATCTTCCAAGAACTGAGCACACAGGTCTGGAGTAAATATGTACCCACAGCTTTTTATTGGGAACAGAAGACTATTTTGGCATAGAAGACTATTACACAAACTGGGGAATATGGGTGTGGGCAGGACAGTAGTGTGGTGGGTAGGTAACTGGCTGGGTGGCAGGACACAGAGGGTGGTGGTAAATGGCTGTCACTCCACAGAGGGAAGAGTGACCAGTGGGGTACCACAGGGATCAGTGCTGGGACCGGTCCTATTCAACATCTTAATCAGTGACATTGCGCAGGACCTAGAAGGCAGAATTTTACTGTTCGCTGATGACACAAAGCTCTGTAACAGAGTAGACACACCAGAGGGTATAGACAGAATGAGAAGGGACCTGCAGAAACTTGAAGAACGGTCAGGGGTTTGGCAGTTGAAATTCAATGCAAGGAAGTGCAAGATAATGCATATGGGGCACAAAACCCTGGCACAATATATCAGTTGGGGGTGAGAATATAGCATGCACCAAGCAGGAAAGGGATCTTGGGTTATCATCTCTGATGACCTCAAGGTAGGGAAACAGTGTGACAAGGCAGAAGGTAAAGCAAATAGGATGCTGGGATGTATAGGCAGGGCATCACCAGCAGGAAAAGGGAGGTCATAATTCCGCTATACAAGACACTAGTGAGGCCCCACCTGGAGTACAGTGTACAGTTCTGGAGACCATACCTACGTAAGGACATAGACAGGGAGAGAAGGTTCAGAGGAGGGCAACAAAGATGGTGCATGGATTGCATCACAAGTCCTATGAAGACAGGTTGAAGGAACTGAACATGTACTCCCTGGAGGAGAGGAGGAGAGAGGGATATGATAGAGACATACAAGTATCTTACAGGGAGGAACAGGGTGCAGGAATACACTATTTTTAAGCGAAAAAGATGTTCCAGGACTAGAGGGCATGGGATGAAGTTGGAGGAGGATGATTCAGAGGAAGCGTGAGGAAGAATTTCTTCACAGAATGGGTGGTGGACAAGTGGAACACCCTGCCAGAGGAAGTGGTGGGGGCTGAAACAATCACGGGATTTAAGAATGCATGGGATAGACATAAAGGAATTCTGGAGGTCAGGGGTAAGGGGCAACAGACTTCTAGGAAAACATAAACTGAACTTACAAGCTCAAATAGGTAGACTGGGTGGGCCATAGGCCCTTATCTGCCAACACTGTCTATGTATCTATGTAACAGACTTTGAGCTTATACTATTCCTCATCTTCCAGGACTCACTTATAGAGAAATATGTATACATAAGTTAAACAAGACAGGCTACGCCTATTGCAATTTAACGTTTTGCACAATTTGTACTTTACTCCATCCAAAGTTTATAGAATGGGTATGCTTCCTGACCTCAAATGTTCCAGATGTCCTAAGGAGGAGGGCACCTTACTGCATTTGATATGGACATGTGCTAAAGTTACAGATTTTTGGCAATCTTTTCAGAACTTGTGGACTCCCTTTTTTGACCACACCCACTGTTTTAATGTCGAAGCAAGTATCTTGGGAAAATACAACCTAATTTCTTCAAAAAAAGAGAAACTATACATGGCTTTAATATCAGATGTGACCAAGCTGTTTTTGCTGAGACACTGGAAAGGTAGTCAGATGCCTTCCTGGGGGAATGGGTTCAGGAAACCCTTTCTGCATTATATGTGGAAAGGGCTATTGCCTCCAGTAACCATACCTTGCATAATTTCCAGACATTATTGGCGCCCTTTTATGACATTCCTATTTGGACATTGATTGTGTTCCATCTCTACTCTAAAAAGTTACGAACTTACCATGATATGTTCGTGATAGGTTATCTATTTTAATGTTACACCCTGGATATTTCTGGAGTGATACATTATGTGTATCTTTTTTTATTTGGCCTGCATGGGTTGGGTAGGGGTAAGGGGTGTTGTAGGGGGGAAGGAGGAGGGGAGGGGGTAGGATTGAGATTTTGTTTGTGTGTCGTTTGTTTTTGTTATATTGTCTCAGTTGTCTAATTAGACATTTTGGTGTGTTAAATTCATGGTTGTATTTGTTCTTTCTAAGTTGTGTGATAACAAATTTAATAAAGCATATTAAATTGCCAAACAAAGCAGCTCATTGTATTTTATAATTAATTTAAAAACAGTGGCCCTCTTATTCAAAAGTCCCCAGCAAACTGAAGCAGGTGCCTGTGCCACACATCTGAGATGTGCTGGCCCAAAATAATGAGATATTCAGAAGATGCACCATGAGATGTGCTCACGCATATCTGGATGAATATCCTGAAGATGCGCAATTGTGCAGTGGTAGATGCGTGGTGCAACAAGTGACCTAAGCGTTAAATGTAAATGCATGATGCAAAGTCACTTGCACTGTGCGCAGAGTTACAGTATTCAGCCTGGATATGCAAAGGACTTCACTGCACATTCCAAGCCCATCTCCCACATGCGCAGCTCATAACTGGAATGTATTCAGGCCGTTTGCATACTCTGGGCATGCTGAGTTCCAGCTGCGCAAGGCAGCCCTATCACTCTACAAAGGTGAACAGGAGGTGCTGCAGCCTATCAGGCAGGTGTGATGGACTGTTTGTGTGTGGTGGTGGGTGGACTGTATTGGAATGGGTACAGTGCTTTAACCATAGCCATGTACAGGGTCAGACTGGGGTACTGGATGCCAACCTGACAGTGGCCACGGTGGCCCACCTGGACATGCAACAGGAGAGGGCACAGTGTGATTCAGTCTGATCAGTATACCACATGCATGTGATACACCAGGTCCATATGCAGCATACAGTCACCTGCAGTGCCCCACACCCGACCATATGATGGAACATGGTGATGACTGCAAGGAATGGCAGTGTACAGAGGGTGACCAGGTACACTAGTGGGTGGGTCCCACTTGTGTGCACCTATGGTGTACCACCGTGGGTGTGTGCCACAGGTCAGTCCCTGGCCTGTGCCAGGCTGCCACCCATCCACCAGGCTACCTGGGCACCGTTGCCCCAGATGGTATGCTGGGTGCATGACACCACCTGGTGCCTCCCTGCAGGCCACATGAGTGCAGGCCATGGCCCCCAATACATTTGCTGTAGTGAGGTTGTCCACTCCTCTGGTGTGTCCGCGGGGGATACCCAACAACACTGGCAAGTGTCTGCTGTGTGTCTATACCCAGGGTGCGATGTGGAAGGTTGGTCCCTGGATGGTGCTGGTGGTGGCATGACACCTTTAACTCAGGGTTCATCCATCCTGACATGACTGCTGTGTGTGGGTGCCTGTAGCATGCCCTGTGAGGGCTGTCTTCAGATGGCTTGCCTGCAGTTCTGCAGTCTGCTTGTGGGTGACTGGCCATTTAGGCATACTTTTTCCATGCCTAAAATTGGGCGGCTCATCTCTGAGATGCACAGCAGTTGCGCCACACATTTTGGCTGAATATAGGGATACAGGGCACATTCATGGGAACACCTCCTCTACATGCACTTCATACATTATAGATGCATGATGACGCATCTGCAGATGTGCAACTCATCTGTCCCTTTTGAATATCACAGTTCCGCTCATTTTCTGAGATGCACAGCACATCTCCACTTTGTGCCACGCATCTCCTTTGAAAATGTAGGTGTCTCGGCTCTAACTTTGTGGACGTGACACCTCTAGGTTCTTGGGACATCTGAGAACCACTTGACCTTTGATCTCATGTTTCTATGATTTCACAACATCCCCTTGGTGTCATACGCACAATATAGTGCATGGTAAAAAACTGTTCTCGGGAGAAGTCCATACCTAGAATAATGTTGTTGTGCTGTAGTAGCTACGTGATTTTATTTTTATTCTGCACTAGATAAGTGGCTACTACAGCATAACAACTTTGAATGTCTTTGCACATATGCATTCTGTAAACCAGTGGCCTTCATGAAATGGCCATGACAGTGAGAGCTGGCCCTGGAAGAGAGTGGCACTGGAAAAAAATGAACAATAAAGGCACAGTTGTGGATTTATGGTTGCCCATACAGTTCAAAAGACAGGGTATGAGCAATCATACACAACAAGGCTGTTTTTTTAATCTTGAGGTTTTCCATGGTAATGAGACCTCTCAAGCTGTGCTCTCAGTGTCTTCTGTTACCACTAAAACATCTTGATTGAAAAACCACCTTGTTGTGTATGATTGCTCACACACTGTCCCCGTGTTAATCACAAAATCTATTAATTATTCTACTTATTTTTAGGTAGCCTTTTGGCTTCATATTTTTCTTTCCTAAGTATAATACTTTGCATTATTCTATGCTGAAATTCCTCTGTTATTTTACTACCTATTTCCTGAGAATTTCAAGATCCCTCTGCATTTTATTAAACTTCTGCTGAGATGTCACTCCCCTTCCAATTAATATGTCATGCGCAAATGTGGCGTTCTGGCCACTGATGCCCATTTCAAGATTTCTTATCAATATATTAAAAAGTATTGTCCCAAGTACAAAACATTTTGGTAATCCACTGCTCAGTTATTTTCATGGAATAGGCTACTATTTATTAACTGCTTGCTTCCTGATATGTAACCAGTTTCTAATTTATTGCATTACCTGATAAGTTATGCCTACTGTAGGTTATCCAGTATTCAAATACATTTCCCAATTTCCAGTAAAAGATTCACAGTTGGCAATAGAAGAACTCAACAGAAAATTCCGCTCAAATATGAATTGTAGGACCTTCCATTATCTTTTACTACTAAAGACACTTTCATTAAAGTAGGATCATTTCTGTTTTGACTTTTTGTGCTCACATTGCTTAGACTTGTTGTGAAGTCACAGTCCTCTGCTTATGACTTCATAACCCATTACCATTAACATGATTTTGATGTCACAAGCATATGGATATGATGTTATGGCAGGAAACAAAGCAGAGACAAAATACATCTAAGGGATAATGAGTTTGTGTCCATGTATACATCTTTACTGATAAAGAATGAAATGTTCAGAAATTAAAATTTATTTGGAATTCATCAAGATTTTGTTTCTGCAAATGCCAACCATGATGGGTTTTTTTTTCCCAGTGAACTGGAAAGTCACATTTAAAGAACTCAAAGTGTCCAAATTACAGAAAGGCACCAAATTAAATTTTGTAAGGTGTTAATTGATAGCATGAATGGAGGTATGTTCTATCTACCCAATATCTGGTATGCAATACAACACAATATACTGCCCTTGTCACAGACTCACAGCACTGTCCCATACGTCACCACAACACTAAGGTCATGAAACGTTTCTATATACACTAGAACAGACTAACAGTGGAGCCTGGCTGCCTACACATACCACTCATACCACTTCACTCAGTGCTGGTGTCCAGGGAGGGTGCAAGGGATGCATATGCACCCAGGCCCAGCCCAGCTGGGATTACCAGACATCTGGTTTTACCCGGACATGTATTCTTTTCTAGCTTTAAAATTTTGTCCAGGTGGATTTTCGAGAAAGTGCTATTTTGTCCAGGATTTTCCTGACCATAACAAAATAGCACTTTCTTGATCCAGCCACTTGCAGCATCATTTGACTTCCTTCATTGAAAACATACACTACCCTCTCAGACCCAGTCCAACAGTACTCCCCATGCTCCACCGGCCCACCTCCAGCTCTGATTGGCTTTCCCTTGAGGAGACCATTTCTCACTGCTTCCAGCTGCTAGAGCCAACCACTCAAAGCAACTGTCTTCTCCATCTATCCATCAGTCCATGTCTCGCTCTTACTGTCTTACTAAATGCACCTTTCATTGCCCTAAAAAATAATGCCTTGCATGGTATAGTTATAATCAATCAGGAATCAGGTTTGAGGTTTCTATTTCGACCATCTGCCCTTAGTTTTGTGGGACATTGTTGAATTGGGTCCCATCTCATTCTTAGGATGAATATAAGGTGTCATTTTGTTTTAATTTCACCGTGAGTGAGGAGTGCTTTCACTCCAATCTTTTTACAGAAATCAGGTTTAATTAATAATACAAAAGTATACATTTCTCTTTCCTCAATACATACATTTAGTTGCACAACTGAGAAATGAGTGGAGTAACTTGTGTGCAGCAAAACATTATTTTTATCCTTTACCCAGGTACATGGGAATCAGTTTTCACTAATATACTTTTGCACTGAAGTACAACTATCTGGCCCTGTTGGGGAGAAAAGGCTGCGGTGGTGGTGGTGGTGAGGAACAGTGCCGTGGTAGAATGAAGGACAGTACTATAAGGGTCAGTAACTGGTGGGGTGGGGGAAGTGCTGTATTGATAACCATTTACAGTATCTTGATTGAGGAAAAATAACCTCCCCAATTTATAGCATCAACTAATAGTTTACAACATTCAGTTTGACAGCTTTCAGTATCTTTGGTACTTTGATTTCATCAAACTGGAGCCAGTATTGCATGACGTAGAGTACCAGTGACATTAAAAAAAAAAACACCTCTCAGTACCTTTGGTCTGCTGGAATTTGGCAACAGTTTAAGAGTGCTGAGACATCACCCAAGTTATTTGTCCCTGAAACATACTCCTATGTACTGCAGTACTCTGCAGAACAAGTTAAGCCAATTATTCATTAATTTATGAACATACAAACATATGAAAATTGCCAGGAGATACAGACCATATGGTCTATCAAGTCTGCTCGAGTGTGCAGCTAGCAGACCAATATTCTGCAGTTGCCCTTCCCTTCCCTCCCCTTCCCTCTCTTACCCTCTCCTTTGAAATCATGACCCTGCTTGCTGACCCCACTTCCTCCATCGCCATCTTTGTGAACTTCCCCTTGACTCTGTCCTACCCCCCTTAAAACCACCCACCAGTGTTAAAGACACCACCTCCCCTGGCAGAGTGTTCCACCCTGACACCACTCTTTCTGTAAAGTAATGCCTTCTGATTTCCCTCCTGAATCTACCTCCCTCCAGCTTCAGATTGTGCTCCCAAGTATCCCTCCATGCCTTCTGCTTAAGAATGCCTTCTGTGTCAACCTTAGTTGTGCCTTTCATATCTTTGAAAGTTTCTATCATGCCCTTTTATCCCTCTCATTCTCCAGGGAGTACATGCTGAACACACTCAGTCTCTCCTCGTGGGGTTTGTCCTCCAGTTCAAAGATCATCCTGGTTGCCCTCCACTGAACTCCTTCTAGCAATTTAGCATCTGTCTTCAAGTGGGGGTGCCAGTATTGCACACAGTACGCCTGGTGTGGCCTCACTAATGGTCTGTACAGTAGCAGGATGACCTCTCCTCACCTGGAGGTAATTCCTCTCGCAATACATCCCAGCATCTTGTTAGCTTTGGCTGCTGCTTTCCTTCACTGTGCTGAGTGGTTCGTTTTCCCTTTTATAAACATGCCAGATCTTTTTCCTCCTCTGTAGGGGACAGCTGTACCCCCACCAACCTATAACCATTCCTTGTGTTTCTTACACCCAAGTGCATGACTTTGCACTTCTTTGAGTTAAACTGCAGCTGCCATGTTTCTAATCAGTGCTCAAGTCTAGCTGCTGTAGGTCATCCTGCAGTCCTTGCCACCCCTCTACATCATCCACCAGTGCCTCGATCTTTGTGTCACCTGAAAAAAGGCTGACCTTGTTTTTAATGCCATGTGAGATGTCGGCTATAAATAATATAAACAACACTGGACCCAGTGCTGAGCCCTGTGGTACTCCACTGGTTACAGCTCTTAGAGTTTTGAGAGTTCCCCTCCTACCACCACCACTCTCTTCTGCCTGTCTTGAAGCCAGTTTTATATGCAGTCCACCAATTTCTCCCCACTCCCAGGTATCTCAATTTGCTAAGCAGCCTCCCATGTGGTACGGAATCGAAGACATTGCTGAAGCCCAGGTACAGGACATCCACCACTTGGCCCCTGTCTAGTGCCCTGGTCACCCAGTCATAAAAGTGAACTAGGTTTGTCTGACAGGTTCTGCTTGAGACACATCCATGCTGCCTTTCATCCTGGAGTCCATTCATCTCCAGAAATGATACAGACCTTTCCTTCAGTATAGTCTAGATCAGCTTCCCCACAATGGACATTAGTCTGACTGGTCTATAGTTGCCTGGTTCATCCTTGTGTTCACTTTTGTGGAGGGGCATCACATGTGCCATCTTCCAGTACTGGGACACACATCCAGTACCCAGAGAGAAATTGAACGGGTCCACAAGTGGTACCATCAGGACCTCCGCCAACTCCCTCAGAACCCTGGATTGTATGCCATCTGGTCTGGGTGCCTTATCAACCCACAGGGCTATTAGGCCTTCAAACACTCTGCTCACTGGGATCTCTCCATCCATTAAATCTTCCCCTCTTGTGCCCACCCCACCCACTCCCTGTGGCATTGACCATTGCTTCTCACTGGTATACACAGAGCAGAAGTATTCATTGAGTGCTTCTGCCTACTTATCTCCCTTTTCTGCCCACCCTTCATCTTTCTCAATTCTTACTATTTTGTCTTTGCAGTGTCTTCTCTCCCTTATATATTTGATGAACTCCTTATCCCCCTTCCTTATACCCTGTGCCAGCCTTAGCTCCCATGAAGCCTTGGCTGTCCTGACTGCTCTGCTCACCTCTCTAGATCTCTTCTGATACTCCTCCTTATCCTCCACCATATGGATCTCATATATTTCCTGAAGGCTGCTCTTTTTCCCCCTTACCTTTGGCAACACTTCCCTGTTAATCCAACTTGGCTTCCTGGCCCTTGCCTTTTTGCTCTGGATCTTTGTGCACAAGATAGTGGCCTCCACTAGCCTGCATCTGATTACTTCTCACCTCTGGTTAGCATCCATGTGTGGGTCAATGCAGGCTAGGTGCTCCGACAATATGACCATCATCCTGTCAAAGTCAGCCCACCTGAAGTCTAGCACCTTTGTCTTAGTCTTAGATACCTCATTCCCCATACAAAGGGAAAACCACAATGTGTGGCGGCCACTCCCTGCCAATGGGTTCCCCACACCCAGTTCCCTGACAAGCTCCCCATTGGTTAGTACAAGGTCTAGAATGTTACCTTCCCTGGTTGGCTCCCTAACCAACTGGACCAGGAAGCTGTCCTTGACAGCTTCCAGGATAACCTGTTCCCTGGTGCTCGAGGTGGATGAATTGCTCCATTCAACCCCTGGCAGATTGAAGTCCCCACAATCACTGTGTCCCTCTTCCCACAGACCTTCCTTATCTGCTGTGCTAGTTCTCTGTTGATCTCCTACATCTGAGAGGGTGGTCTAAACACCACCCCCAATCTATCCCTCCTGTCTTTGAGTCCTGGATCATAACCCATAATGCTTCTACCCTGCCCTTCTCCCCCTCTTC
This sequence comes from Neoceratodus forsteri, assembly GCA_016271365.2. Taxonomy (NCBI): domain Eukaryota; kingdom Metazoa; phylum Chordata; order Ceratodontiformes; family Ceratodontidae; genus Neoceratodus; species Neoceratodus forsteri. The sequence goes on along the minus strand of CM028132.1, from coordinate 226,044,386 downwards.
GCTACTACACAATATCCCCTCCCTAACATAGATGGCTACCCCCTCTCACTTCCCCTTTTCCCTGTCCTTCCAGTACAGCCTGTATCCTGGGATCACTAAGTCCCAGTCCTGATTTTGGGTGGCCCATGTTTTGGTGACGGCAGCTATGTCCAAGTCACCCTCTGCCATCAGAGTTTGCAACTCGGCTGCTTTGTTCCACAGGCTCCTCACAGTCAAGGAGACCACCCTCCAGAATGTGAAGCTTCACTGCCATTCTAGATGGAATTACAGGTGGACCAACACATGAGAGAGCAATGAGACTGAGCTGGACCAAGAGGTTGACCATGCTTTCATTCAGCCTGTCAGAGTTCGGCAGATAGTTCTTGAGAGTCAGTCCTAATGCAGACTAGTGGTGTGCTAATGCCTTTTCTGAACATTTGACTGAATATACAATATTCAGGACCCAGGTATGTGATATTTCACCAGAACAGATGATTCTTAGAAGACTTGTAGAAAAGTCAGTTTAACAACAACATTCCCCCCCCGAACCTGGTTCTGTCTATATATCCATCAATAACCAAAACAGAGCTGTCAATAAAACAATGCAAGTGAATTGGGTCATCTTCGAACCATCAGAGACCACCATGAGTAGACAGTGAGCTTTACTACACTGCACTACTGCAGCATGCTGCATCAGCAGTTATGCCATTGACAGTCTAATCTGCCGCATAATCTCAGAACTGGTGGACATCTGATCCTATTAAACATGCTGCAGGGTATTCTGGCCTTCCTTGTCAGGTGACCCACTGAGCATGCATCACTAGTGTGGTGGCATCACATGCTCCATGACATTGCATGCACACATGGTCATAAGACTAACCTATAGAATGTAGAACAGCAGCTGCCCTCAATATCACTGTCACCATTCCCTTGAAAAAGCTGTGGATGTACAGTATATAGCTAAATATTGGAGATTTTTTCTAGATGTCCAGTGATTTAGTATGCTTCTCCAGGCAATACATTTTGCAGTAGCTTGGATGCACATGCTCATAAGCCCCCATCCCACTTTTTAGTGTACTGTCATCTTAATTTCTCTGATGTCCTTCAGTGTTTGGTTCATGTTGGACTCTCATGAGCTCATATACAGTGTGCAGTTACACTAATGCCTTGGAGGAGTTCTCTTTTAACATACACATTATCTTAGAACTAGTGCCTGTATTGTGTAAATTTTATTTTTGCTTTAAAATCATAAACTCTAAGAAATCTGGCTTTAAATTCTAAATTTACAGTGCCTTCCCTGTTGAGACGGGGCAGACTAGAACACTTGTTTTGAGGGGTAAAATATGGGATATCGCTGTTAATGAGAGAAGGTTTAGAGGTATGCTTCTAGTGCTACTAGCTCTTTAAATATTGCAAGGAGTACATCTTCCAGGAACCTAAGCAAGCAGCTACAGCACAGTGAATTTTGGAACATGCAGTTCAATTGAGACTGAGGGTGTACACAACCCCTCAGAGCCCCAACCTCTGAGAGAGCGAGAGAGAGAGAGAGAGAGAGTGCAAGTAAGTTTGTGAAAGAGAGAAAGAGAGAGAGAGATGCACTGCAATTCTTGTGATGCCCATTGCTCAGTGACTGAGAGTGAATGTTGCTTTGTATGTGTCTGGTTGAGCAAAGCAATAGGAGCCAATCCTGAGCTGCACTACTGTTCAGTCCCTCTCTGTCTGTTAGCTGAAGCAGCTCAGCCCACAAGCTGGCAGGGGACAGACAGCAGTAGTAATGGTGAGGAACTAAGAGGGAAACAAACAACAGCAGCAGGTAGGGGACTCAAGAGGAACTGGAATGGCATCCAGAGAGCAGCAACTATCAGGTGGACACTAGAGAGAGAACAGTGGTGGAGGATTCAGGGCAAAACACATGCTTCAATGTTTGAGTGAATAGCGTATAGGGTTAGTAGTGCTTATGTAACTGTAGTTTACTTGTGGCTTCACTCTATTCCCACTCCTGGTAGGTAAACTGGGTAGTGAGTAGGGAATAGAAAACCCAGCACTGAGGGATAGTAGAACACCAGAGAAGGGGGATGTAGGGGTGGAAGTTGGGTGTTTCCCAACCTGCTAAGCAGAGAACTGCCAGAGGAGGCTAGCTTATGTAAGGGATGTGGGAGGAGCTATTCCCCCACATTGAACCATGGGCTATAGCCCTCCCATTCAATGTTTGGGTAAATAGCATATATGGTAAGTATTGCTTATGTAACCATAGTTTACTTGTGTCTTTACTCTATTCCTGCACTTGGTAGGTAAGCTGGGTAGTGTGTAGGGAATAGAAAGCCCAAAAAGAATTTACCAATGAATGTGCAAAAAGTATGATTACCTCCTTCAACTCACGAAGAGTATGATCGGTAGCATGCAGGAGAGGAAAAAAACCCCAGGTGGAGAAAACCCTCTGAGGATCCATGACTACTGACTTGCCATCTTCTAGGCATACTACGAGGAGATAAACCTAGGTTCTAGCAACCATAAACAAAATTTTGAGGAAGGTGAACTGCTTGGAGAGACAACTGTCCATCTTCAAATCTGTTGGATGGTGCTTCTGGAATGAAGATTCTGAGGTTGAAGAGGTAGGTCTATTCTACAGGAACATCTGAATCCTGACATGGAGTAGATCCAGTTGCAAAGGAGTGATGCAGTCCAGTTTCTAAGGTGATGATGGATGATTTCCATTGGATTTCAGTGATGACATTATATATTGTCAAGATGGTAACTGAACATATATGGAAGTAACTGGAAGTTCAGTGTAATGAATTTGAGAGCTGATTTGATGCTATAATGATACTTGTAAAAGCTCCTGTTACTCTGCTGGTAGATATGGGTAGTGCTGTAGTGAGATTGTCAGTGATGTAAGTTGAGGTGGCCATGATTGTATTGCCTTACAGGTGGATCCAATGTCTGAATGCTGAAGGAAGCTTGATAATGAGTCTTTGATGGAGTCTATATACTGAAGGGGCAATGGAATTTGAGAGTGGCGTAGAATGCCAAGTGTGCATAGCACTGAGTCGGATATAGGCCTGATGAGGGGCATGACTGGGATAGTGAGACTGCCGGGTCATTTGCGGATGTGCAAATTTGAGGAATCAATAACAGTCTATTCTCAGTGAAAGGTTACACTGGAGGGAGTATGGGAGGCAATTCTGAGGAATGAGTTAGAAGAACCACTGAATCGGTAGTCGACCTGATTGATGGTAATATGATGAAGGAATGTAAATGATTGCATGAATTATGGTGGTATCCAGGAATGGAGAATGTTAGGTCAGAGAGAGTAACTTCAGCTAGGCTGCTAGATGCCAAATATTCCATGATACGAGTTTTGAGATGGCAGCCAGGAAAGTCGTAAGACATCTGATGACCACTGAGGAATTCGGAGTCAAGTAACATGATCAGACTTAGTCAGAGTTCATGGGAGAAGGTTATAAAAGAAAATGGATGATGCTGATATGGCTATGAGGTATCTTACAGTTCCAGTTATGCCTAACAGCGATAATCATAATAAATATCGGTACATCTCGGAAGTAATTAGCGTGATCATTCCAGGTAAGCAGATAGGGGTGAAGAAGGCTCCACTAAATCCTAGATCCTATATGACATGGGTGATGGGAGTGCTGTACTGGCTGAATTAATGGATATGTAGGAATCATCCTGTACAGTCAGTTGAGGAATGATATGTTTCTATAGTCCAGTTGATTAGGATTTCAGAATTTGCCTTGGGGGATACTTGGGAAGTATAGATAATTCTCTGATGATGTAAGAGTCTATAAAGCATGCTGCTCAAGGGAAGTTGCTTGAAGTCTTCCTCGGGTGAGATAAATGGATGATCCATGGAGCGGTGGATGGGAGCTGTTAGGATGGTTGAGATATGAGTAGAAAATAAATAAATCGGTAACAAGATAGGTGATAGAACAATGGAAGGCTGTGAAGCCATGGGTAGATCGATGAGAGTAGCATAACATGTGTTGAAGAGGTTTATCAGGTAGAATATTAAGCAGGATTTGTGGCTGCATTCGAGGCAATAAAAGATGGATGCAATGTAGGTAGTGTGATGCATTGCACATAAAGTAGGCTATATTATGTATACGATTGGCCACCCAGTTCCATAAAGGAGCAATGATAGTTATGGAAAGCATTAGATGCTACAGTTTCAGCATAAATAGTGAACAGGCATGATTGCATGAAAGTAGTTGCAGGAATGTCTTAAACTCCTATAGGGCATTGATAGGTTAATTCAATGAGAAGCATGTAGTCCAGTAATGAAATGTTGTAGTTGACCAGGTAGGAATGCTGTCCGGTGAAAGGTGTAAATACTGACCAACGGTAGGTGTAAAATGCCCAAAATGGGCCATGGAAAACAGGATGAAGCCCCAAGTCACTAGGGAAGCAAGGAGAAGGCAGCTGTCCAAAAATGGAGGGGAAAGTCCGCAGGGGATGTCAGCGAACCGTAGGACAGAATCCGAGAAGAAAACAGCAGAGGCCAAGCCGTATAGACATCACAGGTGTGGGAAGGAACAGGACTATGGCAGCACCACAGCAAATTGAAGAAGGATTTAGCAAGCCACTGCAGGCCACAAGTGGAAGATCCAAGGAAGACCAGAAGTGAAGCCAGGTACCAAGTGCTATGAAGTCGATACGTGAAAGTTCCATGTTCACAGAAGATGGAGAACAGCAAGTGCAGAGAACAGAGGGCACTGCAGTGATGAGACACAAGGTTCCCACTTCCAAATGAGAAGGCAAACTCACAAGGCAGACAGGAAGGAGTGACTAGCAGTATGGAAATCCAGGAGGCAGTCAAACTGAAGGGAAGTAGAGACTGAACAAGTAGGTGGAGTTCAAGTTCAGAGCTCAAGGTGGGGATCAGTATGGTAAGTCCATGGAAATGCAGGATGCAGACTGGTGAGGTAGAACATGGAAGGCAAATGGAGTACAGTGGTTCCATTCCCGAAGGGAAGCAGCAACTGGTTATTAGGTAGAGAATGCAGAAGGTTGAAACAGTCAAATGCAGACACAGGCTCCCAGCCCTGGAAGGCAAAGTGAGAAGACCATTACTCAATGCTGCCAGGTAGAGGTAGGATGGTGATGACAAATAGGGTAAAGTGGACCTGTTCCCAAAGAGAAGCAGCAATCGGATAGTCTGGTAGAGAATGCATAAGGTTGAAACAAGGAAGTGCAGATACAGGTTTCCATCCCCAGTAGTCAATATGAGACAACCTGTAGTTGATGCCCCCAGGCAGGGGTAGGACGTTGAATGCAAATAGGGTATAGTTGTCCCATTCCTGAAGGAAAATGGCAACTGGGTAACATGTAGAGAATGCATAAGTTTGAAACAGTTGAATGTAGACTCAGGCTCCCATCCCTGGTAGTCGAAATGAGACTATCTTGACTCGAGGCCACTTGGCATAGGTAGAATGGTAAAGGCACATGGGGTAAAAAGGTCCCATTCCCAAAGGGAAATGGCAACTGGTATCAGGCAGAGAATGCATAAGTATGACACGGTAGATTGCAGACATGACTCCCATCCCTGGTAGTCGGGGCAAGCTAACCTTCACTCAATGCCTCCAGGCAGAGTTAGGGACAGAGGATGTCAGGTTTGTAAGTAGTAGGTGGTAGTGAGTGTAATGAAATCCCATCCTCGATAGACAGGGCAAGTCTACCTTCACTGAATACCTCAGAAGGTACAAGTTAGGGATGGAATCCAGATAAACTGCTGGTATGGACTGAACAAGAAAAAGGTTTGCTGGCTGTGTAGTCACAGGTAGGTAAACTGTGAGGCAGCAGAAATGGAAAGGAAGTAAAGTAGAGTAGGATAACGTGAGGAGGAGTCATCAGAAATGCCAGTAAGATGGGTTTAGAACAGTCCAGGAAGGAGTAGACAGTAGCGATGGAATGCAATGAATGAAGGAAAGTCATGAGGACAGCCAATGAAGCAGGCCTAGGGGGCACTGCAAGGAGCATGGAAAAGGGAGCTGGTGTGAATGTTAGTGGTCACTGGCAAGCTGGAAAATGATGAGCACAAAGGGGAAAATGAGGAAACAACAATTTTAAAACTCAGCAGGGTATAGGTGCTGGGAGCAATATGGTAAGGGGTGCAGTCACCAGACTAGGGGTAGAGGTAGTACAGGTCAGGACAGGAGAAGGGGTGTAAGTGGAGATGGAATGCCAGTGTGAGGGACAAAATGCCCCAAAAGGAAAACCAGGAAAGCACTGGACAAGGGCAGGAACCAGGGATGGGGGAGGGGGGCAGAGTGACTGGGAAGTGTGATGTCACCTTCCAGAGCCATAGTCAGTGGGTGAACTTCCAGAAAGGGGTTGAAAGAAGCCTGCCTCAGGAGAGGGAACAGACAGGGCAGTAGGTGAATTGAGGAGAACAGCTGCCAACAGAGCTAAGCCTACACCAGAGTGGAGGTTGAGGTGGGGGGTGCCACTGGAACATAGAAGGTCAATTTTATAAGTTTTTTTTTTAAGAGGTGCAGTTCAAAGCAAGTAAACATGATATGCTCTTAGACTTGGAAAGAAATGCTAGTATGGAAAAGGGAGTGGTCCTGGAATTAAGAGACTTGTAAGCTGATTGTATGGTAACAAAAAGCAAGCAGAGCACTCACACCTCAAATATAACAAAGAGCACCAGTTCTCCGATAGAAAATATTATATTTTATTACACAGGCAAATAAAAGGGCAACCTGATGCGTTTCGGATGACTGCTCATCCTTTATCAAAGGTAATAAAGATTTTTGTTACCATGTATTGACTTTTAGCATAGAAGCACCACGTCCTTGTGCCCACATTAGTTTGTCGGAAATAAGCTGATTGTACTAGTGCCATGATGGCTGGTAAATGAGCAATACTGGTAGTGCAAGGGACAGGAAGGCTGGGAGAACTGCAAGGGACAGGAAGTCTGGGATAACTGTGCAAATCAGGTGCAGAATAGCAGGGAAAGGATGGTAGAAGGCTGGGCAGAGGCAGCTGCCCTACGTTAGAGAGTTTCCTGGAATAGCTGGTGGCAGAATGCCATAAAGGCCGAGTGGAGCAGCAATAGAAGGCTGGGGCCAGCCAGTGACCAATAAAACATATAAGAATTTAAAAGCTGCTCCTGCTGCCTGGAGCCATGATGCCCGATGAGACTCCTCCATCCCCCATCATAGGAAAAACAAAGAAGCCACAAACATGACACCACAAGACCAAGCAGCTAATGAAATAAGTTAAATACATGCCAGCCATGAAAGCAGGATTAGGTTATCATCAGAAACAAACTGCAAAGGGTGTGGTATGAGTAAGGTTGGGTAAAGGTGGAAATTGCATTAAATGAGTCTAAATAACACAAACATAGAAGTGAGGAGTAATGCAGTAGGGCTGTAAATTAATTGAGCAGCATCCAGCAGAAATTAACTATAGTTTGTAGGAGTAGCGATCTAAATGAAGAAACTGTAGGGAAAGGCAATGGACTGAAAACAGCAGTAATATTTGCTAGGTATAAGTGCAGGAAGCAGGAATGAGTTCCATGGACTTGGTTACTTATGTAATAGTGAAGAAGTAAAACATGTCATATTATTACTAAATGGGTATCATAGAATTCCTTTAAAGACTTATCCCAGTGCAATGCTTACCATTACAGTTCATCTTTAGATTGGGATGTTATAGTGGTACAGTATATACATAGTATGTATCTCTGCAGATATAGCACAATATTAATACACTGAGGTATTTAAGCACATCACAGATGCCTTAATTTTCAAGATGCCCCAGCTGCGTACTGCCAATTCTTCCCAAATACTGGATGCCAAGGGTTGCCCAGGACTGAACCAAAATAGGCTACTGTTCAGTTTCCCCATCTGAAACTGCCATCCAGTTTCCCATGCAAGGAACAGTGCTGCAATATTTTAAAAAACAGCAGTATTATTCTTGTTATCATATTATGAGAATGTTACTATCATAACTGACCCTACTGAACAAGTCAATGTAAACTAAAAACATGGTAGATAGCCAGGTTTAGAATCTGTAATTATTTCATAAAGTGGTGTGTGGAATATGTCTTCTACATTCCTTTTCCATTGACCTATTAGGACCTCTCCCCACTCATCATATTGCTATATTTTTTGCACATGCAGTGTACACCAACCTCAGTGGGTTGAAGTTAATTAATCTGATTTGTCATTATTAAAATGATCTGGTCATTTGAGATGCTGTAGACTGGCAGAAGGTTGAAAATCTGAGCCAATCTCACTGGGTGACCTTGAGCAAGTCACTTCAATCTCTTGTGCTTGTACCCAACAGGTGTGTATCAAGCTGAACAGAAGCTCAGTCTGTGTGAGCCCAGAGTTAAGGATTTGTAATCTTTTTGAAAGAGACCATCATTAAATGAAACTCACTGCCAACAAACATGATGAAAATGCACAATAGTGTATAACAGCACCTAGATAAAAAATATGGCATTATCTTGCCCTACCCACCCCCTTGTAAGGGGCTGTGCCCTCCACATCCCCCCTTATTAAGGAAGATGTAGGCTGTTGATTAACTAGGATCTGCAGCTTATCCAATAGATAGGGAAATGGGCAGACTGGGTGGGCCAAGCAGTCCTTATCTGCAGTCAATGTTTATGTTTCTTTCTTTCTTCAGTCTAAAAGTGCTACCCATCAGCTAATTAAAACATGTCCCTTTCTGAGATTTAGACATGTTTTGCCAAGAACCCATATACTGTTTTAGTGGTCAGTTCAGGAAAATGGTACCACAGGGTTCATCGCCAAGCTCTGTTGGTGTATTAGAATTAATTTATTACAATCAGCTGTTTTATAAGAGCAATCAGTTGTACTGCTGTTAGTTGCCAATAATGGTTCCACCCTCGGAACACACCGGCTGTTGTGTTACCTGTCATTAGCGTGCCAGTCCCACAAGTCATCGATTGTGTTTCATGCAGGGGCTTATGCTCTGTGCACCTCCTTGTGGGGTCTGTGCCCCACACAACCCCCTTACTTAGGATTCTAACTCTTGGGGGGCAGACCTCAGGGAGGAGGGACAACTTTCAGATTTGGCACCCTAATGGTGGGTGCACAACAGCTGGCACTCCGAGTGTGTGCAGTAGTCAATAACATGCTGGTTTCCCTCCCATTCCTCACCTCCACAATCTTGGTGCACTGGGTTCCCTTGCCTGCTCCAGAGCCACTGAAGATGAACATCACCTTTGGCTGCATGAGTGCCACTGCTGGCTGGCTTCATGAAGCTGATGGGAGGATGCTTTTCAGGGAGTGTTTCTGACAGGCAGAGCCCAGGAGGTGATAAAACATAAACCTGGGGAAGCAGCAAGGGTGCAGCAGCACAATCTTGGGTTAAAGGTAGGGGTCTGAGAGACAAGTCTCAGCCTCACTCAGCTGCTCAGGAATATTCTGCAGCTGTACAACAGTGCTGGACCTGGACTAGTCAGCTTTAGCTGCTCTGTTCATAGTGTTCCACTTTGCCTTGCACTTTGCCTTGGTGCTCACAACCTGCTTCCCAGTTAGCTGCCAGCACTGTGTTATCACCAGGAAGGTGCAAACACTTCCAGATTCATGATGTCTCAATCCAGTCATGTGGCCTAATTCAGAAGTCTCTGTCATAGAATTAATCTATGGTCTACTTCTTGCATATCTCTCTATGGTTAAAATATGTTTTTATCCCACTTTGGTAACGGCATTATAATCCCAATTATGAATTATATAGACTAGACCTCTCAAAATTAAGACACCATCTCATATCACCATGTTCCTGAACTCACACCCTGATATTGTATTTAGGCACTCCATTTAATTATCTTTTTTAATTTATTTAATTGTAATTTTAACCACCTGTTGTATTACTAAATACCTTTCAGATGGCAGCCAATGTACTCTGTTTGTCAATTAGCATTACTTGTTTATATGTAGTATGAAAATTGCATTAGAGAAAGAGTTAAAACAAAAGAATTGTTCTATGGTCTCTGTTAGGCTCAAGAGAGGTATGGGCAGCAGGGTCAGGAGCAAGAAAATAGTGCAGCTGGGGGAGGGAGGAAGAAAGTGCACTGTATTGGACATAGAGATATGTGCTTCAGCTCCACTTCAGCTATGGTGTATTCACAGTCAGGTGCTACCAAAACCCCCTGTTCACAGTCATATGCTACTAAAGCTTCTTTTCAATGTAATTGTGCTGCGTTAGCATAGCTCTCACTATGCAGCCTTAAAATGTTCTGCTACATGGTGCACCAGTTGACAAAAGGAGACAAGAGCAATGATCAGTCTAAGGATTTAAGTGGAAATGTAGACCACAGTGCATGTTGTAATCAATACAATCAAAACAATGCTACTGAAACTGACTAATAAAAAAGGGCTTCAAGTTTGGTTTGACCTAGCTGCTGAAAGGTAGAACCAATGGTGTTTGCAAGAGATTGCACACTGGAAGATATTTTATGAAAAGTGGTGAACTTTGGTTCACTTTAGTTCGACGACATTAAAACTGACTGTCTGAAAAACATGTGACTCTGCTCAGCATCCTTATCACTCTTAGGAAGAGATGATCCAATGATGGAATGAGATAGTGAACAGAGAGAGACTTAAATGCATAAATTATTTGCCACACACTGTTGGGATGAGGATGAGGACATTATTTTGTCAGTGATTGGCTTTAACTGCTGTACACCCCAATATGAAGTAAAATGATTTGCAGGTTTGTGTACAGTAAGAACCCATGCGATGCACTAGCTGTACTGTCTTTTCCAATCGCTCAGCATTCAGTCTCTGGAGAAGTGTGGTTGAGCGTGTCTCTTGCTCTGCAATCTGCTTCATTTATTCAGAAACTCAGTGCCTGTTTCATTTGATTCATTATGCAAATAAAAAAACTCAGCAGCAGTACAGACAACGTTGTGTATGGGAGGATAGTTATTGAAATTAGATTTTGACCTGGGCTTCTGAGACTGAGATGCAGCACTGCACTCACACAATAAAGTTAAGTTAGTTCACTCATACATTTGTATGTTGCTTGCATGCATGTGCAAGAAACATAGTGCCATCATCCAAGTTTTCGGAGGTGAGACACCCGTCTTCCAATGCAGTCAGTGTGTTTGCAGGCGTGACCCCAGTTCTCCAATCACTGCTGCAGCTGTCTATGACAGCGTTGAAAATGCAGTGGCATACAGTTGAAAGGGAGAGCTCCGTTTCAGTGAGCAGAGCTCCCCCTCCACACACACATGTGCTGCACTGCACGCCATGCTCCTCGCGCCCTCCCTCCCCAACATCAGACGACTGACGGGGTGCCTAATCCTTGCCAGCTCCTAGCCGCCCCCCAAAGCATCCAGGTGCCATGCTGGGAGCCCACCCCAGTGTGACAAAATGATGTTATGGCTGAAGGGGGTGCCCAATCCCCCGTCGGCTGCACGCCCCCCCCAAGCATCCAGGTGCCACGCTGGGAGCCCACCCCAGTGTGACAAAATGATGTTATGGCTGAAGGGGGTGCCCAATCCCCCGTTGGCTGCATGCCCCCCCAAGCATCCAGGTGCCACGCTGGGAGCCCACCCCAGCATGGCAAAATTATGTTATGGCCAATGGGGGTGCCCAATCCCCCGTCAGCTCCTGCCCCCCACCAACATCTTTCCAGTTGCCATGCTGGGAGCCCACCCCAGCATGGAAACGTCCTCATCGTCTTAGGAAATAAAATACCTGTAAATACAAAACTATCCCTCAGTGCTTCTCCTGCCCCTCTCACAACCCCACATCCACCCACTGTGACCTGCCTCCCACCCCCACCCCCATACTTACCCAGAGCTTGCACGACAATCTCGGCTGGACTGGAAACACATCTGCACTCTTCAAACCGACGCGAACTGAGGAAATGCCATAAGCTGTATAATGGGATAGATAGGGTTTTTTCAACTTTATTGCATATCTCTGGCATTTTTGGGAATTTTGGGCCCACATTTTCAACATGGGGTTTTTTGGGACCCCTCCTTATGAATTCTTGCACTGTCATGGCGTTAATTAGGCCCAAAGGGTGATTTCACGGTCATTGCGTGAAATCACCTTTTGGGACCGAGTAACAAAATGACACTGCCAGTGTTCATAAGGTGGGCTCCCAAAAAGTCTATGTTGAAAATTTGGTGAAAAAATTCCTAAAAATGACTGTTTTATGAGCGTGCATTGCGCAGTTCCTACGCACACTCATCAGTTCACGAATTTGCAATATTTTCACTCCAGATTTTCAACATTGCCATTTTATCACACCTCCTTATGAGCAGTACAGCTGTCATTTTTCACATATCACCCAAAATGTGTTTCCATGTATGTAGCACACAATGGCGCACAGTCGGTGTGTGCAATCAATGTCTGGGACAGATTAAGAAAATCACAGTGACACTGTTCATGAGCAGAGATCTTAAAATGGCAATGTTGAAAATTTGGTGAAAAAATTCCCTTCAGATGCTCTGCAATATTACTAATGAAGACATTGAACAGACTTGGCCCCAGGACCGATTCCTGCAGCACCCCATTGGTCGCTCCCTCTCCCTAGACTGCACACCATTTACCACCACTCTCTGCCTCCTGTCTGTTAGCCAGTTTCTAACCCAGTTTACCACCCTTTCCCCCATGCCCAGCCTACCCAGCTAGTTTATCAGCCTCCTATATGGGATGGTGTCAAAGGCTTTGCTGAAATCAAGGTAAGCGTTGTCCACTGCCCCACCCTGATTCACTTCCTTTGTCACCCAGTCAAAGAAATCAACCAGATTTATCTGACATGATATCCCTACTGTGAATCCATGTTGTCTATGGTCCTGGGTTCCAATGGCATCTAGATGCCCCACTATCCTTTCTTTAAGCAATGTTTCCATGATCTTCCCCACTACTGAGGTGAGGCTGAATGGCTTATTGTTCCCTGCCTCCTCCCTGCTGCCGGACTTGTGTAGAGGGACCACATGTGCCCTCCTCCAGTTTACTCATGTTGAATGACTCAGTGAACATGGCTGACAGAGGTACTGCTATCTCGCTTCACAGTTCTGTTAATATCCTTGGGCGTATGCATCTGGTTCCATCGCTTTGTCCGCCTTCAATTTAGTGAGCTCCTGCAGGACTCTCTTGCTTTTGAATGGACTATTGTCCACCTCTTCACCCCCTTGACAACTGCTGTACTGCTGTGGCCCTTGCCCCTCCCACTCTTCTCTGAATACTGAACGGAAAGACACAGTGGATGTCTTGGGAGGAAGGCATGGAACTATCACTTCCAAATACCTAAACAGCACATACAAGCAAGCAACATTCGGCATTGACAAATGCTTGTTTTCTTAGGCAAGCCTTGATTCATTCTTGTTTAGGCAGCCAGCATTTCTCTTTATGTGTTGCAGTAGCAACACATAACTTTAAACAATCTGCCTTCTAGCCAATTTTGCCCCCAACATTGTAATATAATAAATACTTCTAAAAAAAAAGTCTGAACTAATGCCAATCTGCATCAGCATTCAGCACTCTCTATGCTACCTACTGAGGAGTACCTTTTATTTTGGCAGATCAGAGAGACTTCTAGAGCTTGCTCATGTGTTTTTTTGTCTTGTTTTGTATATTTTTGTGTGTGCTCTGTCCTAGGCTATTCAGTCTGGGTTTCAGGTTGCAAAATAAATAAGTACCACAGCTAGTCAGCGTAGCCATTTGATAAAGAACAGACCAGAGGCAGGCAGAGGAAAATACAAACAGTGATGCTAGTTCTGTCTGTAAAACTTGCATTTGTTTGCAGATCTACTGGCCTACTATTAAACAAAGCTCAGCACGTGCACAGTACTGCCTCTAATTAAGAACTATGTTTAAATAAATTGACAGTCTGCATGGCAGACTTCTCCTGTTGACAGCATTCCTGTTAGTATGCATTTATTGCCTTGCTTGGGGTTTAGCTACTTCAATATTTAAATAAATACCACACAAATCCTCCAGCTTCTCATTAGAAAATGTGAGCCTTGCATTTAAATGGTCTGAGCATCACTTTCACTAACAGAGTTCGTGATGTGAAAAAAGTGCTTTGGGAATTCCAAACCCTATTAGTGCATCAAGTACCATATAAAAAGGCACAGTAATTGTGACAGTGACACAAGTTTCTACTGGGTGGGTTTGGCAAGGGCCAAGACCACGGGGGTTGGGAGAGATGCCCCAAGGTCAGTGGGGGGACAGGAGAGCTAAGGCAGAAGTTGGATGAGGGTCAGGGGGTTAAACATGAGCTTGGGGGCTTTTTAAAAATTTGGCAATACATCACTGCTTTTTTCTATCTCTCTTCCTGTGCATACCAGTAGGCTAGCCTGAAGCCTGATGTGCCCCATTACATGCGAGGGGGAGGGAGCATTGTCCAGCATATGATCCTAGTTTCTATATACCATCTCTGTTAATAAGTGCTAAAAAGGCAGTTTTGGGCAGGACTTCTGTCAGGGCATCCTTTGCAATGGGACACCTTTATGCACACCTCGCCCCAGATTGCTCTGTTGTCACTCACAAGTCACATTCAGCACGGCATGTGGAAACAGCAGTCTCATGCTGGATAATGTGCTTCTACCCCCCCCCCACCCAATTGGCAGCCAGCATCAGGCTAGCTAAGTCTGGATCTTTTGGGTAGTGGGAACACAGGATGAGGTCACACAGCTGTGCCCTCTAAAGAATGGGCCAATTACTATTTTTAATAGTTCAGCAGCCCCTTGGGGAACCAAAAGGAAGTACTGGGAGGACAGTGGATGACAGTTGAGCCCTTCTAGTAACAGAAAGAAGAAGGAGGTATGCAATTCTGCTGTCTTGTGCCTACACATACTTCATTTCGGGTTAGTGAAGGGGCAAGGGAAGGGGTGCCTTTGGGTAGAGTAAGGGTTTATGATGTGCTATATTGCTTGGACCTGCTACAACCTGATTCTACCTGGTAGAACCAGGTAGAACTTTTGTTTCTTGTACTGTTTGGTGTTAACTAGTTCTACCAGTCCTACCTAGTAAACCCAGGAAGAACTTGATGGAACTTTTTAAGGTTCCACCCACAAAATTTGTGAGGTAGAACTTTTAGAGGTTCACACAGACTACTCGTAAAGCTGAAGTGCAATGCCTAAAATAATCTGCAAATAACAAACATCGAGTGCCTTCAGTCAAACAGGATAATAGGTTTTCTTTCCAAGCCAATGAAAATGAATGCTGAAAAACTAATGCTGAAATGGATAGCCACACTGCTGAGATAAAAAGTTAATAGGAGAGGAGATCCTAGACTGTCTGTATATTTTGCACCACAGGGGCATGCAACAGGAATTTCAAACTTGTCACACATAGGCCTGCAGTGCTCCTGCTGACATTTAAGGGTCCCTTAAATGCTTCCATCATATGTCAGACAGACATGCAACTCCCACTCAAAACACACTCTCCCTCATAACTAGAAAGTTCAATGACACAGGTAGCGCAAGCTGTGACTAAGAGGAGATAGTGATAAGAGTGTGACAGCTGGACTGCCAGCGTGATTCCCAGTGTCTGCTTCATGACAACAAATGAAACATTTGCACTGTACCTACAGCTTCATCATGAGTCCTCCACATTAACACAGTATGTGCTGCTCCTCCTTCTTGCCTGCAGCCCAGACTGTCAGCTCCAGCTCCTCTCCTGGCCAGCATCTGGCATTGAGGGAGCCAGAGGAGGAACTGATGTCTAGGTGGGGGATGCAACAATGTTCTATGTAAATGAAAAGTCCATTTGTGCCCATAGTGTCTTGTTGTTGAAGGTGGTTTACTACTTAAAAGGTAATTGGTTTTGTCAGCGTCTGCAGTGTCATCATCCCCCGAAGCAGAGTTGTGCTCTTTCCCAGACTTGTGTGGCTTGGAACAATTAATCTATGGTTGGCGCCATTGTCTCTGAAGCCCAATTGCACTCTTTCATTGACTTGTGTGGCTTCAATAAATAATTTATTGTCTCTGTCAGTACTCAAGGGAAGTGTGGCCACTGAGGTCTGAGCAAGAAAATAGCATGGCGGGGGGGGGGGGACTGCACTGTATTGGACACAAAGAGATGTGCTTCAACTCCACTCCAGTGGAAGGATGCAGCTGTGGTGTATGTCACAGAGTGCTTCTGTGAGATTTGAGATAAGGAAATGTAATAGCATATGGGGTTAGATGTTTGTTTTCTTTTTGTACTGGAGTGTTTAGCTGATCTCCTTTTAAGAGAGAAAGTTAAGTTGAATTTGGAACTGGTAATAATGTTCCCTTTTTATTTGCAAGATATTTCCCCTTTGTGTGGTCCTTTGGGGGGCGTTAGGGAAAGATTCCAAGTTGTTTGGACCCTGCGAGTAGTTTTTTAGGTTTATTGTAGCTGTTTGAATGATCGGCAAAATGGCACGACTGTGTGATCGTGCGCACGTTCGTGCAGCTTAAAATGTTGTTTCAGTCTTTATGTTTAAAAGCAGTAGTTTTTTCTTTGCGTCCTAAAGGTAAATGTTCTCCTAAAATCATAGATATTCCCTTTTTAAGGAGAGTGCAGTTACCCTCTGAAATTAGCCCCAGTTCAGTAGTAAAAATGATCAGCAGACGGCTTAATCTTATAGAAGAGATAACATTTTGTTTGCATGCATTTCAAATCTAAATATTCTGTTGGTATTGCAGTTAAAACTAAAATAGAAAGGACTTTGTAAAAGTTTCAGGGTGCTGTGCTTAAGGTCCTTAGAATTATGCTCCGTAAAAGATGCCATATTATAGAGACCCTGGACATATGAAAAGAACCTCATGGTTCTTTAGTTTTACTTTGTTAGCCTTTATTAGTAAATGCATGGAAGAATGCGATTGTTTGTACGTAGGTATGCCGCTGAGGTTCTGTACGGCAATTTGAAGTGCCAGAGAGATTATTGTGTTAGTGTGTGCACCTTTGTGAAGGTATTCCTTCTTCTAGCTGTATTAATTTTGGTTAAAGGGAGGAAGGACCCCCCCCCAATAAATAATATACGGCTTTCATAATTCACTGCAGAGTTTAGAATTGCGGTAGAGCCTCATATAAAATATGTATATTTAGTGTCCTCAGGTTTTTTAAAAGAAATATGCTGTGGCATAGCTGTAAGTTGCTTTAGTTGATGTCTCCCGACTGTGCGGCTACGAGCGCTGATTTTCGGCTGTCGCTTGAACGTGCGAACGGTCGTGAAGACATCTACATCGGAATCAGTCTAAAAGGGAAAGTCTTTACCTTGTGGATCACATATTTACTATTTTGAGATGAAGTAGTGCTTTTCTGACAGTCAAATGTCATGTTTTTGGTTTTGGTTGAGGCGAGGGAGATCCTGGCTGTTGTTTGGATCTTCGGAGCGCTATACTTCCTTCCCCTTCTTTCTGATTCAGCAATGCTCTTAAGAGCCGGATGGCCAATCTGTGCATTGCTAAATGCTATTGGAAAAGGGGTGGTGCTTTCCTGTTTCCAGAAATAAAAGGTAAAAAGCTTAAAAGGGGTTGGAATTACAAGAAAGCTGGAAAATATGTTATTAAATGAATTTAAAGGGGTATTCCTTCTTTAAATAAAATAAATATGTAGAGTATAAAGAAACATAGTTAAAGACTACAGATAGGGATGGGGTTTAAGGTCACCTGACCCTCTTTAGAGTATAAAAATACTGAACTGCTAGTAGATAGTTTAGATAGCTTTTGGGTCTGGAGGTGAACTCCGGGGGATGCTAATAAAGTACCTATGTGAGGTGCTCTGAGGAGTGAGACTGTACGTATTACCAGATGGAAGGCTAAAGGTGCAGGTCCAATTTCTATAAGACAAAATGTGACTGAGGCTTGAAAGCATTGTTAATGGATGAAGAAGCCTGCTGTATAATGACTTTGTTTAGACTGTTTGGAGCACCACTGATGATCATTGTAAGAATATGAACCCTGCTGATACAGAGAAATTTTCCGTTATTTAATAAAACTATGAAGCATATAAAGAACTGCTGTGGTGTCACACTATCGGTTTGTCCACACACACCTGCGCTCTATGACAGTATATTTAAGCAATAAGGCATGACAGGGTGTATGTTACTGTGTAATAACATCACTCCTGGGGTGGGTCAAAGCACAAGGTGAAGCAAAGTGCTTTCACCACCCCAGGAGTGACATTATTAGACAATACTGTACATTGCTGAAGTGCATTATTGCTATTATCCAATGGCTCATTTTTTTTATGATACAAGAAAAAAGAAAAATATATATTTTGGGGGCTTTTTTGATGATTTTTTGTGTGTGGAAGTACATTTAAAAAAAAATTCACAATTTCTGTTTTGCCCACTAGATAATGCTGTAAGCATATGCTGCCTTCTGGTTCCCTGCCTACAGTTTCTTTCTGTTGTCACACACACCTCTGTGTTGTCAAGTGGCAAATCGTAGCTCCAGCTTGTCACCTTGCCACTTTAACAGTTTTTAAAAGCCTTTTAAAGTGGGGTCATTTATTTTATTGATTAGAAAGCCTGGATGCCGAGCCAATCAGCATATGCAGCTGACCTCCGGCACATTCAGGAATGCAGCTACTCGGGGTTCTGCTGTGTGTGAGAAAAAACAATTGCAGGTATGGCTTTGTATTTATTTTATTATTTTTTCTTTCTTATGGTGTGTAAAACATGGATGTGTGCCTAGACTTCATACAGTGATGTTATTGTTCAATAACGTCACTGTCCAAGGCACACAGTAACCAATCAGGGAACCAGAAATTTTCTTGCCATTGTATAATTGCAGTCACATGCTACCAAAGCCACCTTCTCAATGTAATTGCACTACGTCAGCATAGATCTCACTATGTAACAATACAAACCATAAGAGAAGGCCATGTAATATAAAAATATCAGTGTTAAAACTGCACCCAGCCAGCCCTTTACCAGCCTGCCTTAGAGCTACAAAGCAAAGTTTAAGCCAATTGCTTAAGTGACAATGGAATAAAAAACAACAAAATCCAAGCACATAAACAATTTTACAGAATGGCAATAAAAATGCATTTACATAGAGCTTGATTTGGTAGATGGATCACATCTCCTTAATGCTACAAACTAAAATAGGTTTAGAACTGCAACAGGACTTACCTCAAAACTATAGTTGCTACTTTTTTAAATTAAGAAACAGACCTTTAGCAGACCAGATAGTAATGATAAACAAGACTTTAACCCCAAGGACACAGTGATCCACCCACCACTAGTCCAAGCAGACAAAAATTAAAACAGGTGCTAATAGGGATCCTTTTCAACTGCTGAGGATGTGCTGATTGACTGATGTCACACATCCCTAGCAGAAGCAATCCAATTGGTTTTGAAAGTATTTTAAAAAGAAACAAAAAGTGGAGATGTGTACAGATTAAAATAGCTGCAAGGCTAAATACAAAGCACAATGCACAAGTATAGGGGCTAAAAGTAAAATCATTAATACAAACAGAAAACAAGCATTTGTCAATGCCGAATGTTGGCTTGCTGGCATTGGCATTGGTAATGCAGGAGTTAGACAAATGCATCATAGGAATGGCAGTGAAGTATTGAACTGATGCCAACCCACCCCCACCCTGCAGAGAGTGACAAGCATTAGGGTGTCCCTTTGGGTGTTTGGTAGTGCAGTGCGGGGAAACATGTTGGGCAGGATGTGAGAAATGACAGCTGTACAGTTCATAAGGAGGTGGAAAAAAATGCCAGTGTTGAAAATGTGACATGTAAATATACCAAATTTATGACTACTAAGATGCGTGGGAAATATGCAATGCGCTTTGCATGCTGCATTTTATGGGTGTTCAACGCAAATTTTCAACATGGCATTTAGCACCTCTGCTCATGTACAGTGTTACTGTTATTTAGTCAAAGTGTCCCAGAAGTGATTTCACAGTGACCATGCTATTCTGCTCGAAGTGAGAAAACACATTTTGGGCATGATATGTCAAATGACAGCTGTACTGTTCATCAAGAGGTGTGGAAAAATGGCAATGGTGAAAATTCAGACTGAAAATATCACAAATGCACGGTGATGCAGCGTGCGTGCAATCTGCAACTCATGCTCATAACTACAGTTATTTTATGAGTATCATCACCAAATTTTCAACATAGGCATTTAGGTCCTCTGCTCATGAATTGTGTCACTGTCATTTCATAATCTGCCCAAACACTGATTTCCCACAGTGACCTGCGCTATTGTGCGCCAGATGCGGAAACACATTCGGGCAGGATGTGGAAAATGGCAGCTGTACTGCTCCAGGAAGTGTACAAAAATGACAATGCTGAAAATCCAGCAGAAAATATTGTGAATCTTGCGAAGTTACGAGCCTGCGTAGCAACTGCGCAATGCACGCTCATAAAACAGGCATTTGTTGGATTTTTTCCACCAAATTTGGAAGTTAGGCTTTTTAAGAGGGCACCTCATGAACACCACCACTGTCATTTTGTTAATGGGCCCCGAAAGGTGATTTCGTGCAGTGACTGCGAAATCCCCTTTCGAGGCCGATACACGCCATGACAGTGACAGAATTCATGAGGAGGGGCCCCAAAAAACCCCATGTTGAAAATTTGGTGCAAAAAGTCCAAGAAATGCCTGAGATATGCAACAAAATTGAAAAAAACTTCTTCACTCCATTATACAGCTTACCGGCATTTCCTCAGTTCGCGGTCGGCTTTGAAGAGTGCAGACGTGTTCCCAGTCCACTGAAGATCATCGCGCCAGACTCTGGAGGTAAGTATGGGGTGAGGGGGGTGAGGGGAGGCAGGGTGCATAGTGGGTGGGTGCAGGTGGGGAGGAGGCGGACCCTAGACTACGAGGGTCCGTTTTCGTATTCTAGGTACAGAAAACATTGCGGGACAGTTTTGGCACGCTGGGTAAGCTTCCAACATGCCACCTAAGTGGGTTTAGGGAGTTAGTAGCTATGGGGATTGGGCACCCTCCTCGACACACATAACACGGAGGGTTAATGCCTTGATTAGGCACCCGCCCAGCAAACAAGAATAGGACTGTTTTGGCACGCTGGGGTGGGCTTCCAGCATGCCACCTAAGTGGGTTTGGGGGTCACTAGCGGATGGGGATTAGGGCACCCTCATCGGCACAGAACACGGGGAGATTATGCCATTGGGGATTGGGCACCCCGCCGCAAACATAGTCAGGGGTGCGAACCGAGGAGATTGGACACCCCTCGGCATTCAACAGTTGAGGGGGGGTGATGCTGATGGGGAGTGGGCTCCTCCGGTCAGCATGTCACACAAGGGGGCGCGAGCTTCACCCACCATGCAGCGGCTTCGGCGCCATGTTTGTTGAAATGTTTCATTAGGAAAGGCACGTATGGGAGGCGTGTCTTTATGCCGCTGCATGACGAGCTTGTCTCTGATTGCAGCGGCACTTTGTTTACAAGTTTTTTCCACTTTCCATAATGTTGGTGTCAGCGTTAGCATGCTGGCTTATTGGGGAATGAGAGACACACCTACTGATGCGTGCCCTGCATTTGCCCAACAGCAGCCACGCCTCCAAATCTCCACTCTCCCAATATGTTGACCTGCGTGCAAGTGCGGCAAGCCAACATAAAAAGAACGAGAAAAGAGCAGACTTATTAAGCGGGCTGAACTAATTGTTCATCTTTTGTGCACATGCTGTTCCCCATTAGTGCATTGCAGATGATCATTTCAATCTAATTTATATATGTATTTGTATTCAGTTTGAAATTCAACACCCACAGAAACCTCCCAACATCTGAAGAATGCATGGGAGCTCCAGCTCAATAATGCTTCAGCTTGCTCTAGCTTGACTCAACCCCCAGAAGAAACTCTCATGCCTCTGATATCCAACCACTGACTCTAGCCAAAGACTCAGAACTCCTCTCCTGTTCCCAGAGTTGCTGTACTCAGAGTTTTTCCTTGCAACACCCTACCCCTCCACATCTCACACTGTGCCACTCCTCAGTAGACTTTGGCAATCCTCATAAGCTGCATGGCTTTATAGCTTGATGCTTTCTCAGACTCCTCTTACTCCTCTGCACTCTCTGTCCTCTATCTCCTGGCTTTCCCATTTCCCATCATTCTCACATGGGATTCTGTAAACTGGGGGTGACAAAAGGAAACTTGCTGGAGACACATGCTTCCTCAATCCAATGCACATACAAATGCAGATTTAAAGCAGTGTAATGACAATGATGGTATACATTTTAAAAGTATTTTGAAAGCAAAATAACATATAGCTACAATGTTCTTCCTTGGTGTAGTCAGTTCATAGCAATCATCTTCCCTCTGTGTCATCAAAGAATATCCTCACCTTTTTCCACTCTTGTCACAAGTAGGCAGTCCAAAAGCACTAAACAATAAACAATAGCAAAGGTGCAGTTGTACCCTGGAGTTGTACTATTGTATTGTATTGCATTGTATTGCTACCTACTTTCATAATTACATTTTGTCTCTCAGGGACCTGAGGTGGAAAGCATTAAAGTGTTTTTCACTTATCCAGGAAACTTTTGTGGCAGTACAGAGGTACAGTATGGCTGGGGGAGTTGGGAGCAACAAAATAGTATGGTGGAAGAGACGAAGGAATCAGCTGCATTGTATTGGACACGGAGAGATGTGCTTCAACTCTGCTATGGTAGAAGGACACAGGTGTAGTATATTCACAGTCACATGCTACCGAAGCCTCCCCCATTTGCAGTCACATGCTACCACAGCCCCCTTCTCAATGTAGTTGATCTATGGCAGCATAGCTCTCACTACGCAGCTGTAATAAAGTGCTGATATATTGGCTGCACTACTGACACCCCATGAAGTAATTGCTATTCTGACCATCCTACTAATGACTGCCAACCTATAGTGCATGTGGTGCTTATGCTGATGTTTTGTTTGCGTGGATGGAATGTGGATTTGGAGGAGGGATGAAACCAGCCAACTTCCTCTGCTTTATGTGTTGATAAAAGACTGGCATATAAATTACTGTGCTGAGACCATGGCTGCTGATGGATCAATGTGTTGGAGTATTTGGCTGGTAGAGGTGTTGTACACAAACATGTCTGGTTACACTTACAGAATATTTTTATAATAGATGCATGGAGTGACTTGCTGTTTGATACTGAGTAATATTGCTGTGATCTAAAAGGGGCATAATACATAGCTCCATTTTAGGTGGATCTGAGGGTATAAAGGTGTTTTGTTAAATCCTCCA
Source organism: Neoceratodus forsteri (assembly GCA_016271365.2). NCBI lineage: Eukaryota > Metazoa > Chordata > Ceratodontiformes > Ceratodontidae > Neoceratodus > Neoceratodus forsteri. Next base: position 226,021,270 of record CM028132.1, on the reverse strand, counting down.
AGGCTGCTGTGAATACTTGATTTGTGAAATGATTACTAATTAATTTCCTTTCCAACCTCCTATAACCACCACCATTAACAAAGTACAGGCAGAGAAAGCATTCATGGAATTGCTAATTAATTTTTACTATGTACTGAATGAAGCAGATGTATATCGAGAGTGAGCAATCTAAAAACAAAGGAGAAAACAAAACATTGCTCAGTATTATTACTAGATGCTTGTACAAAACCAAACATTGAGACAGGCTAACACTTTCTAAAACAGTAACTACTACTGTATCTGTCAGAAAGGTTGCTGTGACATTGTGAGTAGTATCAGGATTATCAACCTGCGTACCTGGAAATCTCCAGGTGCTCCCCTACCCCATATGTTGAGCCCTCCACATCCTTAAAACTCTGCAATTATTTGCATACTTTTTTTTTTTAATTGAGGGGTGGGGTAGGTAGGTGGGTGGGTGGGGGTTCCGTTTGCTGAAAGTAAAATAAAAATGCAAAGACAGTTGGTGTATACAATGTATGAATAATGTTGATATTAGTGTGCTGCCATTGAGTTCCCCTATTTGTGTCACTGGTACATAGATACATAGGTTTGGTAAAATTAATTAATAGTGCTGGGCTTATCTACAACAGCTTGCCTATGAGTTCTCCTAACAGCAATATTTTGAAATGCCTTTACTGGCTTGTAAGAATTGTCTTGAAACTTTAAACAATCTGGTCTGCATATTAGAATGGCTAGTGCTGCACAAACAGTGAGTGCACTGTACAAACTGTGTTTTGCGTGAACTGGTGTTTCAATGCATGTAATGTGCCATATTGCAAGGCACAGTTAGTGCAGCATAAAACAGATCTGCAAGCACATTAATCAATGCCTAGAACCTTTGCAATTGATTCTGTTGATGCTGCATACAGGCACACTACTGGTACTTACCCTTCCCTCAGCTATGATGCCAACCACCTGTCTTTCTTGCAAGTACAGTCACTGTGGCTGTACCAGTCAAATTGTTATCAACGTTGTACTTGTGCAAGTACTATATTGCTAACGTAACTTTTACATCCACAGTGACTGTACTTCCATATGATTTTCTTGGAAGGCAGACATTTTTCTGGGCTTGTACTGAAGGCCTGTACTGCCTTTGTAGCCACTGTCTCTGCTGCTAGAAAGTTCCATGGGTACACCAACCTCTCTGAGCAGAAATGCTTCCTAACATTACTCTTAAGTTTACTGTGTGTGAACTTCAAGACATGTTCCCATATCCTACTGGAGCACTCCAAAGCAAACATATCCTTTATGTGTTTAATCCTGCTGATATCCTTGAGTTATCAGAAAACTGAGATCAAGTCCCCATGTCAGCCTCTTTTCTCCAGGGTGAACATGTTACAGGCTTCAGTCTGTATTAATGGCTTTTGTCCTCCAAATGCAGGATCTTTTGGTTGACCCAGCATTGCACCGTCATGATTTCCTCAATGTCCTTTTAGTATTTTGGAGCCAAGATCTGCATACAGTACTCCAAGCTGGAGAGAGGGACACAATCTGGCTCCCACATGAAGGTCACACACTTTGGTGAACAAGCGTGCACAAGAGCCCCTGCCAGCAGCATCCCTGGGGAGGACTGGAACAATGAAATACCTACTGGTGCAGTAGACTAAAACCATCACTCTTAGATCCAACTACTTCCAAATGCCCTTTAGTCACCATACCCAATGAACCCAAGGAGACCACATTCATTCAGATGTCTGGAGGAAGTCTGCCGTATTAGGGAAATGCTTTCCTTGGAGGAAGTGCCCAAGATGACCACCTGTGATCAGATAAGCAACAGAGAAGAAAGGATGGGACTGAGATGTCATCTGACTGAGGTGAGCCACCTCAGTAATTACTTGATAAAGACTATTTAAAACAAGTTATGGTCAGAGTCAAAATGGCTGCTGTGAATTAACATGAAACTAAGTTTTTTTTTTTTCCTTTGTTACAGAAGTCCTTCACAAAATGTAGTGCTTTGATTGATACATCAATCAATCAATCAGTCTTTATTTTACCAGGTGGAACACCATTGAGCAAGCTCATTTCCAAGTTGGGCCTGGTCAGTCATACAGAAATGCCAACAGATAAATAATACATATGCAGACACAGCATAGCTACTCCTATTATAGAGCAGCACAAATGTAAGAACAAATAATGTATTCAAAGCTACATCATGAGAAGGATAATCAAGCAGGATATATAATATTCACACACGTAATGTCTGTAATGACCATGATGTTTCTATACCATGGGAGAATGAAGAGCAGTAAAGGTAGAGGAAAACCTAGGACAGGTGGGAAGTAGGAGACAGGAAAGGATAGATATAAAGAGAGCAATGAGGTGGTAAAGGTTGATCACAGGAGGTCAGAACCAGGCAGGGCACATCAGGAGTAACACTTACAATGCTCATAAAAAGTTCTAGCATAAAGATTTTTAAATTCTGTGATTTTTAAGGGGTTTGCAAATTTTAGAGTGTTTTGAAGCTTGTCCCATAACTGGGATAGGGCAAATCTAAAGGACAATCTGCCATAGTGGGTTTTTACCTTGGGTATCACTAAGGAGATATAAGAATGACTTCTTAGGGCATAGTTACCCAAAACACATAGGGGCAAGCAGTCAGAGATATACTGTGGCAGCATCTTGGAAAATTACTCTGTATGTCCAAAAGGCAGCATTCCTTTGTCTTCTGAATGTGAGAGATGGCCAGCCTACTGCAGAGTACAGGTCACGGTGGTGAGTAGAATAAGCTGCCCCAGAAATAAAGCGTAAGGCCCTGTGGTACAGAATGTCAAGCTTGGCTAAGACTATCCCTTGAATGTGACTGTAGATGAAGTCAGCATAATCCAATAGTGATAGAAAAATAGCTTGAACCAACCTCCTCTTGGCCTCATGGGTAAGGAGATGCTTGATTCTGAAGAATAAGCAGATCCTCTGTTTCAGCTTTTTTGTGAGTTCCTCCAAATGATCCATGAATGACCGGCAGCAGTCAATCCACATCCCAAGGTATTTGAATTTATCAACATAGTCGAGAGATTTGCCAAGCAACGCCTGCCATAGGCGACGTAAGAGCAGAGCTATTCAGGGTCAGAAGCATAGCATTAGCTTTTTTGGCATTTTAATAGCAATTTTTATTTGAGTAAGTTATGCTGCAGGATATTAAAATCATTCTGCAAATCTGTGCATGCTTGTTCAAGAGTAGGTCTAGATGCATATAGAACAGTATCATCTGTGAAAAGATGAATGTCTGAAGATGTACTCCCAAGGTTGATGTTGTTAATGTAAAGTGTGAAAAGCAAGGGACCCAGGACTGAACCCTGAGGTGCACCTGTATTGATAGGTTTCAGAGGGAAGAGGTCACCCACAGCTTTTACCTGCTGAGTACACCCAGAGAGGTAGGAGGAGAACCAGATCAGAGATGCCTTGTCCATACCAATAGTGTGAAGGGTAGTCAGAAGTAGGTCATGATCAATGGTGTCAAAGGCCTTACTTAGGTCAAGGAAGACTGTACATATAGATAGTTTATCATCAAGGGCTTTCTGCCAGTCGTTCGTTACCTTTGCAAGAGCAGCGATTGTACTATGGCAGGGCCTAAAGCCTGATTGAACTGGATTGAGCAGGTTAGCAGAGTCTAAGTAATCTCTAAGTTGCAAGTCTACTACTTTTTCAAGCAATTTGGAGAGGATAGGGAGTAATGAGATAGGTCTGTAATTATTGGGGTCAATTGGGTCACCAGATTTGATCAAGGGTGTCACTTGAGCTGTCTTTCAAACTGTAGGAAGTACACCCGGTGAAAGGGATAAGTTGAAAAGGTGCATGATTCGTACAGCCAATACATGGTAACTGATCTTTAAGAAGTATGGCTCAATGAGGTCAGCACCAGCACTTTTCCTGGTGTCCAGATGCAGTAGCAGATCCTCTACCTTTTATGTCAGTGTCACTGGCTCAGTAGGTAGCACACTTGCCTCTGAGGCCAGGAGATCAGAAAGCTGTGGGTTCAGTTCCCACATCTGGCACTTAGGTTAATGTCCCAGTACTGACACTGTAGTGCAGCATTAGAGATGTGCTGCACTTCTGAGGTGCTGCCTTTCAGATGAGACGTTAAACCGAGATCCCATCTGCCTGGATTGGTGGTAGTTCAGGTGGATGCTAAAGATCCCATGGCACTTATCGAAAAGAGTAGGGGAATTTTCCTGGTGTCCTAGCCAAATTTCCCTCATTCACTAAAAATACATCCAACAGCTTAATCTTATTCAAGGTCAGTTGGCATTCATCTGTATCCTCCTCCCCCGGGTCATGCCTGAAAATAGGCAGGATTTGTCTAGTGCACTTACCCGGTCAACAAAAACTAAATAAAATACCTCCTTGAGGGAGACAGGGTGAAAGGACAAAGTGGAGGAGGAAGGGGTATGGTAAGAGTTAGATGCTACCTGTGCTAGGGATTGGATGCAAAGGTGACTGGCCGGCGAAGAGTCAAAGGCCAGTCCTGCAGTGCAAAATGGTCATTCAATAGATCAAGGATACCAGCTTTGTCAGTGATAGCTGTATCATCTTTCAAGATTTTTAAGGGATTTTTAAGGGAAGGGAACCAGTGGGAGCATGACTTTCGATATCCTTAAGCGTTCTCCAGAATTTTGCAGGACAGTTAGTGGAAGAATCCAGTGATGTTCAATAGAAAGATGCCTTTTCGGTTCTGATTAGTTTCATGCAATAGTTCCTATTCCTATAGCCTACTTTGGCTGATTTTGTTATTGAAGTGTGATGTGTTACATTTTAGGGGTGCAACCGCAGAGCTGTTTTGTCCATTATGCATAGGTTTAGGTACAATGCCACCTATTTTTCAATGTTTTGCAGGGCTTGACTTCTGACGACAAATCATGCATATATCGATGTATGACTACTGTTATATTGTATATGGGGATATCTACAGTTTTACAGCAGCAGCAACATGAAACTACTCCCTAAGACACATCTGCAAATCTGCCTCCTTCAGTTCCCCGTATACCACATTAAAATAGTCATACATCGATGTATGCACATTTGAACATCAGAGGTCAAACCCTGCGAAACATTGATAACCAGGTGGTGTTGACCCTAAAGTTATATATACTGGAACAATAGCTCTGGGATTGGACCTCTAAAATGTATCACATCACACTTTCCAGAGATGGTTCTGATACTCCCACCAGCTCCTCTGTTCTCAGTTACTGATTCTGAGAGACCCTTATCACCTGCCTGTAACAGTTCAATAAGCATGGGTGTCACAAAAGTCTGTTCCCAGGTTTCTAAGGGTTACCCTGCTTTGTGCATGCACTGGCAATTTGACCTCCTTGCCCTTTCCCAAATGGTCCATATAGTAATAATCCTAGGGGCTGTGGCTCTTTGAAGTTGTAAATGCTCTGGCTGCAGTTGATAAACCAAACTCAACACTTCAGTGTGTTAGACATGAAGCATTTTGTACATTAAGATTCTAGATTGACTGCCTCCTCCTGCCCTCTCTTGTGCCATGTTATTCATAGGAGATCAACTGGATCAGATCATCCACTGAACTTATAGTGTGCTGTCCATAGGAGACCACATGAAGATGCTCACGGGGAACCCCACCGGCATTGAGGAGGATGACCTCTGGGTCAGGGTCACTTATTTCTTCTCAGATGAGGAGAAGATGATCAATGACAGGGTGACACTCCAGCTGAGTGTAAAATTCAACCAGACGACAGATGCATGGGAAAAATACACTAATGCATCACCAACACAGGCTGCTAGAATACCTCAGAACCAGCAAAATATAAACTTTATAGAGACTTCCAACTCTCTAATGGCATGCTAGGCACACACCAGGTGCACACATGATCAAAAATGTCCTACATTTGTATATTTTGTATTTTCCCTACACTTCTGTAAATACCATATCGAAGTGGTCTCTGTTCAAAATTGCTGGGGGAAGCAAGGAACTACCCCCAAGGAATCTGCCAAGTCCATTAAGCAGACTGGTCAGTGGAATGTGGACCAGTGATAAAATTACTCCTGGAAAGTTGGGTGCCCTGTGGAGGATGACTGTGAGGGTTGATCAGAGGGCTGAGCTTAGACACAGACACCTCTCCTGAGGTCAATCCTTCTACCTGTTACCAAATCCAGTCCCAGTTCTAGACTGGTGTGCAGCTATGGAGCTTAGATATCTGTGCTTCTAGGTTGGGGTTAATGTGCAGCCAAACACAGAATTAATGGAGACTAGAATGTGAATATCTTCTATGTTTGGCTGCACAAATAGTAAACACGGGCAAAAGCAATCAGCTGTTCTGCATAGGTGGCACTCTCAATGGAGCATGAAAAAGTGTTTTCTCTGTAGGACCGCTGTATCACTCATAATAGGCTGAATGATAACATCTGCAGTTTTTTAAAATAAAAAAATGGCACATTGATTCATGGTTTCCTAACAAAAAGTGTCATCCGCATGTTAGATTGTTCAGTGTGGTTGCACATATCACTGTCAGGTAAACAAGAATGAAATCAGCCAAGAAGATTAACTGAGATTTCCAGAAGATGAATCCCCCTTCTCCTTGTATAGCCATGTGGGTTGTGTATGTAAACATATTCTGTTTCACAAATACAAACATACACAAAAAAATAAAACAGGACTGCTGCTTTTTTTTTTACAAAATTATCTCACCGTGGCACATCTCTGAAAGAGTCAACAATCGTCACTATGGAAGTTTTAAAAAAAAAAAAATCACCCTTTCAAGCACTGATTCTACTGATGTTTTTCTTTTTTTCCTTTGCCAGTGTGTGTGTGTTCTAAAACAGAGTACTTTTACATAACAAGTGTCATGTCCCACCAAAAAAACAAAGAAGGCTTTTGCATGGTGGTGCAGGGGTGGTGCTCTTTGGAGGCTGGTTAAAACTCAAAATAGTAACAAAAATCTAAGTAAGCAATAATACCTGACAGGGTGGGCATTATTGGGAAATACCGGACCGCTCAGGGTTGTAATGAGGCCTGACACCACAGGCGGAGGGCCTTATAGCCCCTAGAAGGTCCAGTATTTTAATAATGCCACCTATGAAACCGTATGCACTTAGAAAATGGCCCATCAGACAATGTTACTCTGCGAAGAGGCACTTAGACTGGCTCTTATTTTTAGCTGGGCATCTATTGAAAAATAAATGCCCAGCTTGGAGCCTGTCTCAGCCAATCAGGTTTAAGAATTGATTGTTGCCATTTTCTAATTGTGGAGAACATTCAGGGTAGACTGTGACCATACAGTTCAACTGGGTAATTTAAAATGCAAATCCACAACGAAAGCTGTATTTCAAAAAAGCATATTCTGTGTGTGAGACTCTGACATATGATTACTATGAGAGTGACTTCTAGGTGAGAGTGCTAGCAACTGTAGCTCACTGATATATAATAGTTAATAATAATGAATAGATACGTAAAATACATCATGCTTGACGGTAGTTTAATCTTTGATTACTTTGCATGCTCATTAATAATATCATCCCTGTGCAGAGTCCAGCATGCTTGTAGAACTCAATGGTATTTGAAAGGTTCACACACAAACTGTCAGGTGTGTTAGTGTAACACAAGAAACTACCTATACAGCCAGATCAGAACAGCTCTGGCACAGAATGGGGGTTGGGGGTGATGAAGAACCTACCTATACAGCCAGATCAAAACAGCCCTAGCAGAGAACACGGGAAGGGAGGAAGGTGTGTCTGCTTCCATGAAAACACCCAGTTACTCAATATCCACTAACTGTAATGCAAAACATTAACATTCCTTTATAAGCACTCAAAAGCTGTAGATTTTGTTTCAGATCTTTTGATTTCGTTTCCCCATTATGTTTTCTGCCGTTGTGGTGCTCAGCTCCGAAGATGGTGGAATGAGTGAGTGGAACACCAAGGTCCGAATTATTCTGGATAAGATAAAAGTTACCCAGACAAGGAGAGGCTGGAGTCATCCAAGAGATTCAGTGCCCGCAAGGCATTTATTCAGTACCAGTGGGTACTGTAGGGAGACACAGTCACAAGAGAGGTAGGCACCACAACAACAGGGTGATAGAGAGAACAGAATTACTTTTATATAACACTTCTAAAAATAATTACCAAGAGTATTTTGAGGTGCACCAAGGCCTATTGACACTATACTCTAAAATTTCTGAGCAGTAACCTGTGAGTAAAACTAATACTTAGATGGAAAATCAGGTGTTATCCACTATCCACAGTATATGGTTTTACAATGACCACAGAACCATCACAAATTCCAATTGTCTGAAGTCTTCATGCACACCATCGTTCTCCATTGGTAGCTACAAGGGAAGTAACACAGAATTGTAGAACACATAGACACAATTCCCAGCACGGACCTAGTTAAGGCCACTGGGGTGGTGAGAGGTTTTGTAAACAGATCATAGGTTTCTCGGCAAAACCCACTCTCTCCAAGGCTGCTGGAAGGAAAGAACCAGAGAAGCTGGTTCCTGGAATAAACCCACTTACGGGCTGTCAGATCCAACACTGTATGCAGAGGATTTGTTGGTGAAAACCCATTTCCAGGGCCACCAGGGAAGAAGAGGAACCAGTAGATGCATGGCGATGAATCTGCTGAAGGACTACCAAGACCTGGATGATGCTGCAGCACTCCAAGGGCCAGCAAGACTTTGAAGGATCTGAGGTGAAGATGGATCTTAGATGCAACCAGGAACCAGAAGGATCTGAAGTGAAGATGGCCAATTCTGTAATCTTGTCACAAGAAACTAGAACAAAACAATGAAATGGTGGATGCATCCCACACTGGGCTTCTACGGACTCGACTTGCGGCGAACAACCAGGGGATGCAGACCAGGTTCTTCCAGGATGTGCACACTCTTCTCTGAAGGGGGACCAACTTCGGGACATCTGGATCAGGAACCAAATGAAAGGACACTGGCACGGCAGTCTTGGTGCACTTGAACTTCTCGGCGAATGTAATTTCGAACTGTAGTACAGAAGAAATGGCGGGTGAGACTTGTATGAACGGTGACAAACTCGACTTCAGAGAACAACACAGATGGAGCAGATGATCTGATGGTCGGACAGTTTCTGGTGAAGAATGATGATGAAGACGCCTTTCTCAGGGTAGAGACTGATTCTGGACATGTAGAACAGCAGACCACACCATGGAACATCAATGTGGTAGAAAATTGAGAATGTCCCCATACGCTGGCAACCATGTAACTATTAGATACACATTTTCACCATACCAAGAGAACTGCGTGATAATCAGATAATTTGCTAGAAAAAGGGGCAAATTATAAATTTTGGGGGCAATTATTCAGATGCCAGGGGCAATAGTTCAGATGCCAGGAGCAATTGTTCATACAACCAGGGCAATTGTTCAGAAGCATGGGACAATAGTTCAGATGCACGGGGCAATAGTTCAGAAGCATGGGGCAATTGGTCATATGCACATGGCAATTGTTCGGACACCAGGGCAATTGTTCAGATATAAGAGCAATTGTTCAGATACACGGGGCAATAGTTCAGATGCACGGGACAATAGTTCATCCAACCAGGGGCAAATAACCACAATCCTAATGTCACAATGCAGTCTGGGTGCTTTTAGCAATTACACAGTCTTTCAGATACTTTAGCAATAAACAGTTGCATAAACAGTACAGTTGTTAAAGTTACTTTGCAGTATTTCTGAGCTAAGCACCCTCGATGGGACCATTTTCTGACTTTAGGGCCTTCCTGAATAGGATTTGGCTACCTCTGAACATTTTGCTATGAATGCCCCAATCACTATACTAGGGTGTACCACTTGCCCTATACTAGTAGCCATGAACACTAGTGGCCTAAATGCCTTATTTGCTATGGGGCCTATATGCCCTACTTACTACTAGACTGGCTTGCCCTCACTCACTAGGCCGGGGCTGCCCTTACTACCACTGGGCTGGCTTGCCCTCACTCACTGGGCCAGGGCCACCCTTACTACTATTGGAATGGCTTGCCCTCATGCACTAGGCCAGGGCCCCCTCTTAATGATGGGCCTGGTGCCCTCTGAATTGGGCCTGGTGCCCTCTACTGTGGGCCTGGTGCCCTCTTTACCTCGGGACTGGCACCCTCTTTACCTCAGGACTGATTCCCTGCTTCGCATTGGGCCTGGTGCCCTACTTTACTGTGGGCCTGGCACCCTCTTTATATTGGGCCTGGTACCTTCTGAAATTGTCCTGGCACCCTCTTTATATTGTGGGCCTGGTGCCCTACATTTACTGTAGGCCTGGTAGCCCTATTTCATATCATGGGCCTAGCACCCTCACTATAATGGGCCTGATGCCCCTTTAATTCTGCATGGCCCATTTTAAATCCTAAGGCTCTGTGAGCCTACTGTCACTCCTGGAGTGAGTTGCCTCCTAAGTCCTGCCCCTCTCATCAATATTAATAGGCCCTTGCTTGGCCTTACTGTGCTGACCCCTCCTCATGGGCATCGCTACCTCCTCACCCTCCTGAATATTAATATGGATCCTAATGGCCTGACTGTCCTGCAGCCCTCAGCCGTTTTCCCCAGGCTCCTACTACGCCAACAGTAGAACTAAAAAGAAAACTACAGCACAGTATCTCCTTTACAGGCAGTCAGCACGCTTCATGTGCTGCCGCTGACTCACCACTTCTCTGGCTTCTTTAGTGCTGATCGGGAGGCGGGAGGTGTTCTGGCAGTGAAAGGGAGTGCACAGGCAGTGCGAGGGGCATTCAGGGGCCTCGGGAAGGCTGACAGAATAAACAACAATGCAGCTCTTCTCTGCCACCGGCTGGGGACAGAAATTAAACTTTAAAACTAAATAAGGGGCAAAATAAAGAAATGGACGGGGCTTTTAAGTGCAGAATGGCCGCAATGGTAACTCTCTTTCTTCATGTTGGTTGATTTGGGAAATCAGTGTTTCAGACAGATTAAGATCAATTGAGTGAGAGAGGGGTAGTGAGCGAACTCAACAGAGCTCTGTCAGGACTGCTGTGGATTTCTTTGTGGGCAGAAAAAGGCATCAATACAGGCAGGGGCCCACTACAAAAGAGCAGCCTGCAGCGGTGGGAGAAACAGAATGAGGAAGTGACAGAGGGGGAGTGAACAACCTCAATGGAGCTAAGTCAGGACATCTGTGAACTTCTTTGTGTGCAGAAAAAGATGCTAATACAGGCAGGAGCCCAGTACAAAAGGGCAACCTGCAGCGCTGGGAGAAACAGAACAAGCGAGTGAGAGGGGGGAGTGAGAGAGCTCAACAGAGCTATATCGGGACTGCTGCAGATTTCTTAGTGGGCAGAAAAAGGTGCCAATGCAGGCAGGAGCCCCAGTACAAAAGGGCAACCTGTAGCTCTGGGAGAAATAGAACGAGCAAGTGAGAGAGGATGAGTGAGAGAGCTCAATGGAGCTCTGTCGGGACTGCTGCAGATTTCTTTCTGGGCAGAAAAAGGCACTAACGCAAGCAGGAGCCCAGTACAAAAGGACAGCCTGCAGCACCAGGAGAAATAGAATGAGCGAGTGAGAGAGGAGGAGTGAGAGAGCTCAATGGAGCTCTGCTGGGACTTTAGAGTTGCCCAGCCTCCCGCTCAGGGTCCTCTGTGGTCCTATATTACAGCAGGATCTCTGCAGTGGAGATAAAACTATGATTGGATACTTTTAGGATTGCTGTAATAATACAGACTTAGTTGTTCTGTTTATTTCTCTAACTGAGCCAAGTACTGAGCTATACTGTTAGGATTGCTCTAATAATACATATTTATTTGTTCTGTGTTTATTTCTCTAACTGAGCTGAGTTATACTTGGAGTGCAATAGAATTTCTAACTGGGCTAAGTGAAACTATATGAGAGCTGAGAACAAAAAGTATGGTAGCTGAGGAGTGAAAAACAGACGAGGATGCTTTAGGATTTCTACAGTAATACAGTATCTGATGGATGAGATTTGAGATTGAATTAACCCGGTCAGCAAGGGGGCAGTAAGGGGACTAGTGGGGGGGAAGGGGAACAGGAATTTGCGTAAATAGGGGCCAAACAGTTGTAGTAAGGTACATAACCTGGGAGTTAGAGCCCATAACATAAGATGGGGGCCAAAATAGGGCAGGCATCTTTGGAAGGGTGGTGGGGTCTACAGGGTGTGGGTCCGCCATGATCCTGGACTGGGCTTGAAGGATGTAGGGGGTGTATGGTCTGTAGACAACTGGCTAGTTTGAGGGAGGAACTGTGGAGGTTAGGGAGGAGTCTAAGTGGCAGGGCAGATGAGTATGGCAGGCATCCTGGCTGGGAGGGAATAGGGGATGGCAAACGGGGATGGAGGAAGAACAACTAGGGAGTGAAACTGACCCTAGTATCAGAGGCACTAACAGAAAAGACGAGAGAGGGGAGTGGGTGCCAGAAGCGAGGGGGGGCTTGCTGCTGGGGAGGAGACCACGAGGAGTGCCAGGGGAGAGAGATCAGATGGCTGTGAGTAGGGAAGGATGAAGGGTGGCACGGAGGGGAACAAGTATGAGAGGGGAACAGATAGGGGGAAGAGATGTAGGAGAGGTATTGACTAGGAATAGATTCGAGCCTCTGCTATGGGGAGGGGGAAAGAGGAACATACTGGAGGGTGGGAGGACAAGCGGAGCATGACAGGGATGGCAACAAGTAGGAGAAGAGATAGTGAGGACAAAAGGGCAGAAGGGGGCTAGAAAGGAAGGAGGGGGTGGTACTGGAGGAGAGAAGGCTACGGGGAGGGGGAAGGGGAAGGATGGGAGGGGCATCGCTATCAGGGTAGAAGGGAATGGGTGTTCTAAATCGACAACAGCAGGGAACATGAAACCTATGTAAAGAGCTCTGAGCTCAAATGGTTAACCCAAGATCAGTAATAAATAAATAAATAAATAAACAGGAGAGGGGTTGGAAATCAGCAGGGGAGGATGGGAGGTTGACATGGGAAGCCCAGTAGGAAGTAATCAGGCTGGGAAGGGGTTCAAGAGGGATGGGAGGAATAAGGCAGAGAAAAGGGGTGAGGCAGAAGTGGGGGGTACAGATTCATTAGTCACAGAGGGTGCAGCTGGTGGGGGTAAGGGGCAGGGAAGAATGAATATTGGGGTGGTAGAAGGGGCATTAGAAGGGAAAGGGAGTAAGGGACGGGGGGTACTAGTAATGGAGAATTCTATACTGAAAGGGGTGAGATGCGGTGGAAAGGGGAAAAGCCGTAGCCGTATTTAGGTTGAAGCTGTCCCCAGACTGACTGCAGGAGGGGCAGGCACTGCTCACGTGTGCAGCAAGGGGGAGGAGGAAGAAACTTCATTTAGTGTTGCATGTGGGTACAAACGACTTGGCGGGGGAGACTGTGGAATTAGTGAGGGGGAGGTTCGAGTAGTTGGGCAGGCAGTGAGTGGGGGTGTGGGAGTCAATGGAATTCTTGGAAATACTGCCGGTACCATGTGCAAGCATGGGGAGGAAGGGTAGGCTTGAGGAGTTCAATGAGTGGCTGAGGGATTGGTGCCACACCAAACATTGTGGATTAGTGACTAACTGGGGTAGGGTCTGGGTGGGGGAAATAGTGACTTGAAAGTGGGGAACAGGGTACACTTTAGCAGGAAGGGGAGGGGAGTATTAAAGGCAGGATTAGTGCTGGCCAAGTGGCGCTGAGGGTTGAGGTGCTGGACGACACACCTTGCTCCATGCTGGCGACCCAGGTTCGGACGTGAGCCCAGGCTGCCAGGGGTCGGCAGGGGAGGGATAGGATTGAGCATCAGGAGGACAGCTCTCCTAGCCCATGGAGGGATCCAGGGACCTGCTAGCCTGTAGCGGCCCCTGGTAACGACTGGGGGTGCTACTAGAGTGGTGTAGTAAAGGGGGTGGAGTGCAGCAGACATTGGCATGCTGTGCCTAAGAGTCATTTCACGCCTGCACCCCGCAAATGGGAGAAAAGTTCAAAATGGGCTACGGTTGGACAGCATGAACTTCCAAGCCCTGTTGTCTGCCCCGAATGGCGCCTTCTCAACTGTATCCTGCTCCAGTGGGTTGACCGGGGAAGCTCCTCACCACCACACCATGGAGGGTAATCCATGGAGGTGATCAGGTTGGCCTGATGTCAGGGGCAGGGCTGGGGGGTCAGTTGAGATGATCAAGCTGACTGTAACCCCGGAGAAAATTTGTACAAAAAAATAAAAATGGCAGGATTAGAGGGGTGTATCTCTACTAAGGTGGATTTAAACTACTGGGGGGGGCAAAAGACAGGTTGGTAGAAAGGTCCGGACAGGGGAGCCTAATGAGCTCACCACCCTACATACAGGTAAAGGCAGAGGTGTAGTAATCCTGGGAGGGGGCGGGCACAGTCATCTGAGTGTAATACAGAAGGCACCACCACCAGGTAAGAATAAGGAGGAGAAAGGTTGCAGACTACTGGGAGGAGGAACACAGGCCAAGGAGGAGAAGAGTGAGGAGAAGAAGGGGTACGGCTGGAAGGTGGTCTGACTAATTGGATAGAAAACTGATTACAAGGGGAAGGTGCAGAGGGTTGTGGTGTTGGGGTAGCTCTCGGCACCCAGAGCAGTGACAAGCAGGGTGCCGCAGGGCTCAGTGCTGGGCCCAGTGCTATTTGGGCTCTTTATCTCTGATATAGCACATGGAGTGAGGAACAGGGTTAGTCTGTTGGCACATTATAGCAAACTGTGGGCAGTGGTGGACAAAGAGGACGGATGGCAAAAACTGCATGGGGACCTACCCAAACTAGAGACATGGGTGGTGGAGTGGCAGCTAGGATTCAGTGCAAAGAAGTGCATGGTAATGCACTTCAGGGCTAAGAACCAGAAGAAGGACTATTGGTTGGGGATCACAGAGGAGGAGAAGGACCTAAGAGTGTTGGTAACTGGGAGCATGAACAACTCGGCCCAGTGCAGGAATGCAGCAGCTAATGCAAACAGGATGCTGGGGTGCATCACAAGGGGGTTCTCATCCAGACACAGGTATCTGATCCTACCTCTCTACAGATCATTGGTCAAACCACGCCTAGAATACTGTGTGCAATGCTGGAGGCCATACCTGAGGAGAGATATAAAGTTACTGGAGGGGGTGCAAAGGAGGGCAATAAAAATGTTAAAGGGGGATGGAAGGAAAGGAATATGGAGTTAGGGTGAAGGAGCTGAACATGTACACACTGGAGGAAAAGGAGGGACGGAAGGATATGATTGCAGCATTTAAATACCTGTGGGGTTAAATAAACCTAGCACTGAGAGGGTGTTTAAACTGAGGAGTGGAAGAGAGATGAGGGGGCATGGACTAAGGTTGGAAGGGGGTCATTTCAAGAGGGAAATGAGGAGGCACTACTTCTCTGAGAGGGTGGTGTCTAGTTGGAATGCACTGCCAGAGGTGGTGGTGACATGTAGGACAGTCAATAGCTTTAAGGAGGAGGAGTGGGATAAAGCAAGTGGAAGAGTCGGGGGCTGGGGCAAGCGGGGGAGGAACTGAGGGGGAGGAGGCTGGGGAACCTGCACTCTAGGGTGCTAGCTGCACACCTGTGCAGACTTACATAGACCAATTGGTGTGTTCTGCTGACAGATTTGTATGTTCATATGTTCGTATATATGTTCGCATGTAAAATCACAGTGACTCTGTTCATGAGCAGAGGTCCTAAAATGCCTATGTTGAAAATTTGATGACAAATGTCCATAAAATGACTGTGTTACAAGCGTCTGTTGCGCAGTTTTCATGCACCTTCATAACTTCATGAATTTGTAGTATTCTCACTCCAGATTTTCACCATTGGTGTTTTTTCAGATGTCCTTATGAACAGTACAGCTGTTATTTATCACATCCTGCCCGAAATATGCATTTACACATCTGGTGCAGAATTCCACGGTTGCTGTAGGAAATCAATGTGTTGCGCAGTTTCCACGTACGCTCAGAAGTTTGAGCATTTTTTATATTTTCACTACAGATTTTCAACATTGCCATCTTTTCACACCTCCCTATGAATGATACAGCTGTCATTCTTCACATCCTGCCCAATCTGTGTTTTCGTACATCTGGTTCACAATGGCACGGTCGCTATGGAAACTCAAATTTCGGGACACGTTGAAAAAAATCACACTGCCACTGTTCATGAGAAGAGGTCCCAAATGCTTTTATTAGGTGTAGGCCACAAAATGGCCATGTTGAACATTTGTGCTGCAAATACCAACAAATTCCTGGGGCATTACAGTTTCTATCCATAACATTCCACCCTGTACAGACTGACAGGTATCAGGGGTGTGCCTTTCGATTCTATATTGCACCCATTTCAGCATATGTCCTAATGGAGTGGAGTGACTGTAAAGTCGAATACCCCAAGGCACACCTTAACACTTGTCAGTGTCTGCAGGATAGGGTGTGATGAAATCGCATGAACATTATGGGAGACAACCCAAACGCATACCCCAGTGCCTGTCTGTCTCTGCAGGGTGGAGGTGG
Organism: Neoceratodus forsteri; assembly: GCA_016271365.2. NCBI lineage: Eukaryota > Metazoa > Chordata > Ceratodontiformes > Ceratodontidae > Neoceratodus > Neoceratodus forsteri. Next base: position 226,004,829 of record CM028132.1, on the reverse strand, counting down.
GGTTGGCGTGAAGTTCAATACTTCATTGCCATTCCTACTCTGCATCTGTCTAACTCCTGCATTTCCAATGCTAATACCAGCAAGCAAACATTCGGCATTGACAAATGCTTGTTTTTATTTTGGCTTGTGCGCAAGCGCAAGCAACATAGTGGCACCATGCAAGTTTTAGAGGTGTGCCGCCACTCTGCCAATGCCCCACTCCATTTTGCAGGCGAGACCACACAGCACCAAGAAATGGCTGAGCTGTCTAAGGCAGCAGTTCAAATGCAGTGGAGTGCAGTTAAAAGGAAACCACTGCAATTTGCATATGGCCCGCATTAGCAAGCAGCAGCTGTCATCAGCCTCCTCTGTCCTCATGAAAGCCAACAAGGGTGCCCAATCCCCCTATCGGCATGACCCTCCCCATTTCTTTGCCAATGGGGTAGTCCAATCCCTGTCAGCATGATGTGCCCTCCCATCTGTTGTGTGCCGAGGGGGTACCCAATCCTCCTCAGCTCAAGTGCCCCCCCCACACTGTATGGCTGACGGGGTACCCAATCCCCATCGGCTCCACTCCCCCCCCACACACAAACATCCAGGTGGCATGCTGAGAGCTCACCCCAGCGTGCCAAAAGTCCTGCATCTCTTTTTTTTTTTTATAAACCCTGTAAAAAAAAAAAAGGTCCCTCGTGGCCTCTCTTGCCCCCTCCCTCAACCCGCACCCACCTTCTGTGCACCCACCTCCCCATACCCCCTCACCCCATACTTACCTCTGGAGCCTGGCGCAATGATCTTTGGTGGACCGGGAACACATCTGCACTCTTCAAAGTCAATCGCAAATTGAAGAAATGCCAGTAAGCTGTATAATGGCAATGGCTGCTCAGCTCCCTCCTTGTCTCTCCACCCCTCCCCCACCCTACCATACTCTTACCCCCTTCCCTCCTGACCTCCTCTTCTCTCACTGCTTCCCCTCCCCTTCCTACCTTCTTATGCTCTCTACTCCCCCTACTCTCACCCTCCTCCTTATGTCCCGGACTACTCCGTACTCTTTGTTTTTCTTTTTTCTCTCCTAGTCTCACGTTATTTTCTCCATAACTTTAAGCTGAAATTGTCCCTCCTTACAAGTTGTATACTACTATCATGTTTGTCTGACTGTAACCAATGACGTGCAACCTTTGTAAAAGAGCCTCGGCTCAAAGGTACTTGTAATCCTAGAACTAATAAATAAAATAAATGTTTTTTTTTTTCAACTTTGGTGCATATCTCAACAATTTTATGGAATTTTGGCACCAAATTTTCAACATAGGGTTCTTGGGACCCCACCTCATGAATTCAGTCACTGTCATCTCATTATTCAGTCCTGAAAGGTGATTCCATGGTCACTGCACAGAATCACCTTTTGGGATATATGAACAAAATGACAGTGTCACTGTTCATGAGATGGGCTCTCAAAAAGCCTATATTGCAAATCTGGTGAAAAAATTCCAAAAAATTACCGTGTTACAAGCGTGCTTTGCACAGTTTCCACACACTCTCGTAACTTTGCAAATTTGTAATATTTTCACTCCAGATTTTCAACATTGGCATTTTTCCCCACCTCCTTATGAACAGTACAGCTGTCATTTTTCACATCCTGGCCAAATGCGTTTTCGCTCTTATGGCGCAGAATAGCACTGTTGCTGTGGGAAATCACTGTTTGGGACAGATTAAGAAAATCACAGTGCCACTGTTCATGATGAGAGGTTCAAAAATACCCATGTTGAAAATTTGGTGGAAAAAATACAACAAATTATTGCATTACAGGCATGAGTTGTGCAGTTTCTACACACGTTCGTAACTTTGCCAATTTTTCATATTTTTACTCCAGATTTTCAACATCGCCATTTTATCATGCCATCTCACGAACAGTATAGCTGTAATTTTTCATATCCTGCCAGAAATGTGTTTTCACACCTTTGGCACCAAATGGCACAGTCGTTGTGCAAGCCACCTTTCCAGATTGAGTAATGAAATGATAGTGCCACTATTCATGACGTGGGGTCACAAAAATCCCATTTTGCAAATCTGGAGTGAAAATAACAGCAAACACCCAGGGAGTTATGGTTTACAACCATAAAGCCCTACTCTGTACAGACTGACACCCAATGGGTGTAACTTGGGATCGTCGACCGTATTACACACACGCAATTCAACCCACACCCTGCAGCCACTTACATGCATCGAGGTGTGTCTTGCGGTTGTTGGGCCCAGTGTTCACCCCGTTCTTCTGTACCGCTCCTACTTCAGCATATTTCCTTTTGAAATGGGATGAGTGTAAGGCCTGAAGACCCCAAAGCACACTGCAACACCTGTTAGTGTCTGCAGGGTAGTGTGGGATGAAATGGCATGAGTGTTATGCCCAATGATCCAAAGGCCCACCCCCAAAGCCTGACAGTCTCTGCAGGGTGGGGGTGGGGTTAGCGTCAGTTCAGTAAGTAAGTGAAATTCCTACTATGCATCCCTCTAACTCCTGCACTACCAATACCAGTGCCAGCAAGCCAACGTGCGGCATTGACAAATGCTTGTTAGAAAACACTTTTTTTGTGAAAATCAGTGGAGTTAGCACTATCCATAAAGCTATTTAGCCTATGCCCCCAAAATGACTCACAGCAATTACTGCCTAAAGCTGTGTTTCAAAAGGAGCCAGAACAATTACTTCCTAAAGCTCTTATTAAAGGGGCTGTAAAAATGGCTTAAAACAAAGTGATAGTCAAAGTATGTAACTGAAACTTACAGTCCACCAATGAAATAGTTCATATATTTATTTTATTTATTTAAGTCTTTGAAAACTGGTTAAGTGCACAGATCTGAGAGACCATTTACAGGCATGACTCAAGCCAAAAAGTGGCATAACAAAATTTATATACAGATGCAGTCAATGTACAGACAGAACAAATTAATACAGTACAGTTTACAAATGTGTCGGGCACAACCTGAGCCAACAAAGTGGCACAACAAAATTTACATACAGGTGTAGTCAAGTACAGACAGAGCAAATTGTAACAGTACAATATACAAATGTGTCAGGCACAACCTGAGCCAACAAAGTAGCATAACAAAATTTACATACAGGTGCAGTCAAGTACAGACAGAACAAACTGATACAGTACAGTTTACAAATATGGTGGGGTAAATTCACATATAGTTCAGGCAGGGGTGGTAGAGGGGCAGACACAAACTGACCACTATAATAAATGAAGAGAACATCAGAGTAACCTGGTGGAACACCACAGTCTTAAAATCCTGTCATGTGCTTTCACAGTACTTTCTCCTATTCATCGCAATACGTTAGTATGGTGACATCACCATGCAGCCACAAAAAAATAGCTCTCAAGTTCACTAGTAATCTTTGCTTGCTACTGACTGGGAATCATTACTTGCATTATCAATGTGGTTGCCGTCCATCTGCTTATTGGCTCATTCCCACAACTCACAAATTACAGAACCATAATGACAAAAAAATGATATTATTGGTTATCTAAGAAGATAATCTGTATTTCAATTGTAACTAGACAAACCACACTAAACTAAACATCCCCTCCAACCTCCCACTGCAACATTACTATAGATTTATTCCTCTCCTGCCCTAGCCCCTTACCCCCTCAGTCCCTTCCTCTGCTTCCTCCTCCACCCCTACCCCCCACATATTACTGCCCTCACCTTATCCACCCCCAACTGCACTACCCCTCCCCTCTTCACTGCCAACCCCGGCCTCGATCTCCCTCTTCCTATTTCTCCCCGTCCCCTATCCCTCACCACTGACCCTCCGCCTCCAATGACAAAGCCCTTTCAGGCTGCCACTCAAGCACATCTTCAACAAAGCCTTTCTTTCTGGTGGCCCTATCCTACTGAAGCACGAGTTCCTGAAATCCTCCTGCTGACCTGTGCACTCAGCATAGGGCAGCTTACTTCTAGGAACAGACTTAAACTGCCTATCTATATACAGTATGTAGAACTGACAATGAAATTTCATTGTAAATTTCAAGACAATCTAACCAAAGTATAACTTGACAATTAAGCACAATTGTTTTTTATGTAACCTATGTAAGTTTGAAGTCAAGTTATATTTTGCATGCTAGTCTATCTCTGTGTATGTACTGCTGTTGCTGTTTATTCTATTCTGTACTATGTTTGACTTGGAACCTTTATAAATGAGCCATTGGCTCAAATGTGTTAATCCCAAACTGAAATAAATAAAATAAATAAAAAAAAACTTCACAAGGGCCTAAAAGAAACAGAAATTGTGAATGATGGCAAACTCTTAGTTGGAACAGTGCAGGGGAACGGAAACAGCCGTGACACAACCTGGCATACTCCAAGGCCCATTGGAAACATGCACAGCAGCACAGAGTGGCAGGGCAATTTTGTATAACATTTTATATATCTTTTATCATGTATTTTAATTTTCTTTTCCCAGTTTCTTAAAAATGAAACTAGGCAGTCATTTTGTTAGTACAAGTCACTAAAGGATGTTTGTTTTTGTGTTACAATACACTTCCGGGGCTGAGAGCACATATCCTGCAGCCTAGTGCCTTACTATGCTCCTGGGCATGTGGTTGTAGCATAACAGCCAACACCCCATTGCGTCTTATTGCTTAAAAACTGACATTCTGTTAAGTGTGTTATAAAGTAATTTCTGTAAGTCTAGGTATAGGATTAAATGTTCTAAAAATAATTTGCATTTCTTCTACATAATATACAGTATATTGTCACTGGAATTTCTTGTGGAAATACAAAAGGTGTGAAAAAAGGCATTCTTTCATATGATCATACAGAGTAACTACAAAAAGTACAGCTAGAAGGAAGAGTTGCCAGGGACAGTCCTGTAGTGCCATCATAACACATCTGGAAGAAATTCATCTATGAGGTATCAAATATTGCCACATATCTTCTGGGTCTGTGGGTATAGAATATGAAACAAAATAATATTTCTTTAGTAAAAACAAGTTATATTTGTAGTCATTATTTTCAAGAAGATGATTGTGAATTACAGGGAAAGCTTGTTTGGATGGTTTCTTCAAAATGGTTATGTCAGAAAGTCTTAAAAGAGGTGCTGTGCCAACAATTATCACGTGATGAAGCATTTGCAAAAAGAACTGGAATTTCTACAATTAATTTAACTGAAATGATAACATCAAGTCAAAACAGAACTGATCAATACAAAAGATGTGATGAATTTGATGGTGAAACCATGGTATCTAAATTCTTATAACAGATGTAGGAATGTGTTTTATACAGGCTTAAACATGTCACTAGTTTGGACTAAAAAAAACAAAAAACAAAGTTGTGTGCTTATTGGCAACAATAAAATGTGTGTGACCAAGGTGAATCAGGTAGCATGTCCCCATGATGTAACATATCCTACTCCTGACTACCAAAATCCTAAAGCCAGACTTGCTATCTAAATGCTCCCCAGGGAAGTCTCTTCTGGTTACCATGACATAAAATAAGTTCCATCCTTTGATCCAAATAATGTGCTTTCGTGTGGGTGTGTGTTTGTGTGGGTATTTGGTTTAGGGAGTTCTGGTAGCTATAGAGCTGTGAAGAATTCTGAAACATTGCATTTTATATTAAACATTACTTCTAATAAGGGGTCCTCTGTACTATGCCTATGTGCTGCAGAAAACACAGCACACAGGCATCGGTACATCACAAAACTATGCATCAGGTGTCCTTTCAGACCCCATGCATTTACAAAATGAGTATGTGCCCCTTCTGTACCAGATCTCCTATCTGTGTGCAGCACTGCATGCATAGTCAGATAGGAGTAGTGACCAAAGGCAGTGCATGGCTATGTGTCATGTACTAACCCAGCTATGCAGTGTGGTTTGGCAGTCAACTGGGCACATGTTATGCAGTTAGGAACCCTGCTTTAGCTGCTGAATGTCTTCTCCAGCTAGCACAAATGGCCATAATGGGACAAGTAACCCCTTGTCTTGCTGCCCACAGCCCTCCAACCATGCAGTGAGGGCTAAGGGCAACAATTGGGGTAACTGTCCATTGTGTGGTTTCCTTAAAGGAATATGGGAATTGCTGTATCCCACTATCCCCAGATCCACGTGTTGCATGGGGTCCAGTGTGCTGGTGTTTATTGACATCAGTTTGAATGCCCACTAGTGTCTGCTGAGCCTACTGTGCCATGCCCCCAGCCCATCTCAGGCAGTCAGAATAGCAAAGGCCCAAACTGAGGAAAAGATAGTCAACTCAGTTAAAGAGGATAAAACCTTTTATAGGTACATTAGGGAGTGAAGAAAGACTGTGGGAGGGATAGTGGGGCTTAATAAAGGGAAGGGGGTGGGCAGAGGGTGATAGCGAAAAAGCAGGGATACTGAATGAATACTTGTGCTCAGTATTCACAAAAGAAGAGGAGGGGGAGGTACCTAAACCAAAAAATAGAAGTACTCTGGATAGAGGGGTCGATACCAGTCCATTCACAGAAGAAAGGGTCCTGAAAGAACTCTTAAAACTGAAGGTGGACAAGCAATGGGGCCTGATGAGATTCACCCCAGAATTCTTAAAGAACTAAGGGGAGAACTGGTGACACAACTGAAAACCCTTTTTAACAAATCATGAGAGGATGATGTGGCATCTGAGGACTGGAGGAGGGCAGCTGTGATTCCCCTTCACAAAAGTGGGACCAAGACAGAGGCAGGAAACTACAGACCTGTTAGTCTGACCTCAGTGCTAAGAAAAATGATGGAATCACTTCTGAAGAAAAAATAATTGAGTACCTAGAGGCCAGTGGGGCACAGGACCCAAGGCAGCATGGATTCTCAGCAGGAAGATCATGTCAGACAAATCTAATTGATTTCTTTGACTGGGTGACCAAATTAGTAGACAAGGGAGGGGCTGTGGACATGGCCTACCTACACTTTAACAAGGCATTTGATACAGCCCCACACAAAAGATTAATAAACAAGTTAGCCATCCTTGGAGTAAGTCCTAGGGTTTTAGCCTAGGTAAAATATTGGCTCGACAACAGGATGCAGAGGGTAACAATAAATGGAGTTCACTACAAAGAAAGGAGGTTACTAGTGGGGTACCTCAGGGTTCAGTACTGGAACCGGTCCTCTTTAATGTCTTTATAAGTGACATCACAGAGGAACTGGAAGGGAAAGTATGCCTCTTTGCAGATGACACAAAGATCTGCAACAGGTTTTATACACAAGGGATGAGAAGGGACTTGGCAAGATTGGGGGAATGGTCAAAACTAGGGCAGCTATGATTCAATGCAAAAAAAGTGCAAAGTAATGCACCCGGGAAACAAAAACCCAAGGGAAGGGTATACAATGTAGGGGGAGGTAATAACAACAACAAAAATGGAAAGGGACCTTGGGGTAGTCATATCAGATGACTTAAAGGTAGGCAAGCAATGTGAGAAGGCAGTAAGGAGGGCTGGGGGGATACTGGGATGCATAGGGAGAGGCATCACCAGTAGAAAACAAAAAGTTGTTATTCCTCTGTACAGGTAGTTGGTGAGACGCCATGTGGAATACTGTGAGCAGTTCTGGAGGCCCCATCTCCACAAGAACATAGACAGGATGGAGGCACTCCAGAAGAGGGCAACTAAAATGGTGCAGGGTCTGCACCAGAAGCCATATGAAGAGAGACTAAAGGAGCAAAATATGTACACCCCCGAGGAAAGGAGGGAGAGGGAGGACATGATAGAAACATTTAAGTACTTCAAGGGAATCAGCAAAGTCCAAGAGGGTAGTATCTTTCAAAAAAAGAGTTGTGCAAGAACAAGGATGCACAATTTGAAGATACAGGGGGGACAGCTCAGGGGCAATGTGAGGAAGGAATTTTTCACAGAGAGGGTGGTGGATGCAAGGAATGGCCTTCCTGAGGAGGTCATAGGGTAAAAAACAGTGGAGGAATTCAAGAATACATGGAACAGACATAAAGCTATTCTAGTGGGGTGTAGGAGGAATCAGGCTGTGTTAACTAGGATCTGTAGCTTATCCAATAGGTAGGAAAATAGGCAGACTGGGTGGGCCACGCAGTCCTTATCTGCTGTCAAAGTCTGTGTTTCTATGTATATGTACTACCAAGCATATGGAGGTAAGTGCTAGGGACACTCAGACTGGCTTAATAATTAGCACCAGGTGCACATCAGTTGTCAGGTGTGGGCTGCTCTGGTCCAGGTATGCACCTTTAGCGTGTACCTGGACCACCTTTGTGCATAGGCCCCAATGCGTGAAAAGACAGAAAAAAAATGAAAGGGTGAGAAATGGAAATAGTAGTAAGAAGAAAGAGGAAGAAAGCAAGTAGAAAAATGTAATTGGGCAGAGGGAGACCTAAACTCCATAAAACAGAGTCCTATATTTCCCAAATGACATGTATTAGAACCAGGGATGGATGAACTTGTTTAAGAGAAATCTATAACACCCCTCACAGTCTAGCACTAACATAGTGGTTTCAACAGTTTTGTATATGTTATCCATTTGATTGCATTACCTGTTTTTTTCTTTTAGATTTGGCAAACTGCTGTTTAGTGTCATCACACAGAGATGGGAACCAAATCCCATATGTTTGTGTTTGTGAAGTGTTTTCATGACCTGATAAAAGCTGTAGCTATTGGTGGAAGGTGATTGGTGATACCAGGTTTGTGTGTGTTAGCTTGAATAACAAATGTCATCAGTTTCAGTGATTTGGTTTTTATAGAAATAGTCTGATAAATAGAGCTTTCTGATTGGCTGTAAGCATTATATCAGCCTTATGTTAATCTTTTAACATACATGTAGAGCCTAATCACATGCTAAAAAAAACTACACTATTTAAAAAAAAATTTACAACAGCAATGAGGCATTTACAGGGCTTATATCCATGGTCAAATGATTACTCTCTTGGGCATGTGGCACTTTACACCCATTTCGGGTGATTAACAGACCATTAACACAACCTCTGATTTTGCCCTATTGCTTAAATGAGGTGGTCCCACCCTCACATTAAATCATAATTAGGAATGGGCAAATCGGGGGTGGTTTTTGATTTGCGAAATCCAGTTTAAATTTGGATTCACACCACTGGTGGGAGAACCTCACAAGGTTCTGACATTTTAAAAGGTTTTGATAAGCAACTAAAGGTTTGGATACTTATCTGAACTTTTTTAGAAACTTTATGTACTATGGTAGCTGTGTTTTAAAAAAATAGTTTAAAACTGCTTTTTAAATCCAGATAGATGTAGAAAAAGCAATTAAGACACTGTTTGCTAGTAGGAGCATGGGGGGGGTATTTAATGGAATTATTTAGGGTAGTTATAAATACATTCACAGATTATCAAGGCCATATTGTTTTGTTAAAAGGAGAATTATATGGAATAGAATATATAATTAGTTGCTTGTATGCCTCATTTGTAGCATATTCAGACTTTATTGTTCAAATTGTAATGGGATTGGTTACTCTGGATAATGAAAACATCATACTCAGTGGTGATTTCAGTGTTTACTCCAATTCCCTTTGGGATAAAACCAATCAGGTGTCTACAGAATATAAGAATACTGCAAGAATTTTTAATAAACGTTTACATGATCAAAATCTTGTAGATGTCTGGAGACATTTAAATCCATCACTAAGTGTTCTTTTTTCTCAAAACCAATATGCTCTCACTCCAGGCTGGACAATGTGCTTCATCCCTGTCAACTGACAAAGGATGATAAAACCATGGAAATAACTCCAATTACCATTTCAAATCATGCTATGGTTATATTTATTGTATGCCATCAAAGGAAAGAGTAAGGTCTCCTCTATGGTGATTTGATAATATTTTTCTGAGAGATTCAAATTTTATAAAAAGGATTCCAGATACCATTAGGGAATATATATATTTTTTAAATTATAATGAAGCATGGCATGTCGTCCAACTCTGGGATGCTTTTAAGGTGGTGGTATATCATAACCTATCAGATTAAGTATTGGAAGCAAATCAAAGACAAAAACACTTTCTTAGAAACTCAACTGTTGGAAACAGATAAAAAACTAGCCACAGGAGAGAACGATCTTTTGTTACAAAGAATTAAAATTCAAGAACTCATACAGCAAAATATTGATAAAAAATAGAGCAATATATGAACATTTTACAAATACGTTTTTATTACAATGGTCACCAATCTGGCAAATTATTAGCTCATGCTCTAAAAAAACACCAGGAAAGAAACATTATTGCTAATATCAGAAATGAGCAGAGGCATATAGTCAATTCAGACTTTGAAATAGGCATAGCTTTTTCATCTTTCCGTAAAAGCAGTATCAAAGATAAGATTTATCAAATACATAAATAAATAATAAATTCAGGAAAGCATTGCTAATGCTACCTTTCCAGAAATTCATTTAGACAATAGAGAATTTTCCACAACAGATATAAAGAAGCTATTGACTCTTTACTCAGGAATGACATCCTGACTTGGATTGCTTAAAAGCCAAGTTGTACACTGCATTTAAGGACCTGGGGTTAGATTCACAAAAAGTCACAAAGCACAGTACAAATGTTTGTGTTGCACTTTGTGATTGCCCAGGTGTCAGAGGCTGCTATTCACAGTGGGTAATGTACCTGCACTATTTGACTGTGAATAGGGCCAGAACAAGACATTGCTAACCCCCATCACCTCTACTGCAAACCCCACTAACACTGCCCCAACATGCAGACAGGAGTATGGCTCCACGATGAATAGTGCAGGTGCACTATTTGGAATTCACAAAAGCAGCCATATAAATGAGTCCATTGGGCATGCAAGATGCCATGTAGCTAATTGCATGCTCATTGTGGGCCCATTTACATAGTTTGCACCAGAGTTTAGCACCCCTGTAAAATCATTTCATTACAATGCCCCATACCCCTGGTAGCATCAGCAGGTCTGTTTAATAATCACCCTACCCCCACCTAGTAATGAGGGCTGACACATAACCACCACTAACTACTGACCATCATCTACATTATTGCTATGCAATACATTTTCTTGTGAAACATGGACACTGGCCAGCAGCAGAGGTGAGCAGTTGGATGTAGTCAATGGGGGAAAGTAAATGGCTGCTACCAGGAATAGAAAGCAGGAACAGGGCACAACTTGGAAATATGATTATTAAACAGTATCCCATGACTTTGGCAACCATGATTGGGCACCTACTGAAAGGGTGACTCAATTGCACTGCCTGTCATTGAGGTGACTGGGGAAGGTGGGTGACTGGATGGTGTGTGTGTGAAACAGCGACATCCTGTCACTACATGCCTACGCGTCCGGGGGAGAGCGAGCATCCTGAGCATGGGGTGGGAGGAGACAGAGGGGTTGTAGGGGATGGCCCAGTGGCAAGCTGCTGAGCTTCTTCTGTGGCATGGTGGTTGGATTCAGGGCTGGGGTGGGATTGTTGCTGGGTTTGGGTCAGGGCGCAGGTATTTTTTGTTGCACCCAGCCCAAATTTTTATTTTTTACACGTTTGCACCCCCCGACATGCACCCCAACGGAGTTGAGAATCCTTAAGTAGGGGGATGCGGGGGGGTGTGAAAAGTCCCAACTCCCAGGCACTATTTTGCTGTGTGCTGAGGAGTACATCACCAAAATATTTTTTCCGCGATGTGCCATTGCTCTAACAGTGATCGCCCATCACTGTTATCACATAGATCCCTATTAAACAGACTTTTTATAGTGTATGTTCCCAATTAATATCTGCATGTTTTTTTTTTTCTTTTCTTGTTTTGTTATTCCTTGTTCCCCTTTTTTTCGGGATATGTTGCTTACTGAAAAAAGTAACATTCCATGAAACATCACAAGCGATATCAGTACATGAAATTATGTGCATGTACTGTGGTGGAACAGTTAAAAGTGATGTAAAAGTTATCCTCATGCAACTTATGACTTTGAAGAGCAAGTGATTGAGAATCTACTAGTAAAAAACAATTGGCAGGTTCTTGATGGTGCTATCTTTATAAATGTTATAATATTTTATCAGTAAATGTTATCTTTCTAGTGGTAACTGGTGATGCATAAGAATACAACATGAGAAGAAGCACATTTACAGTGTGTTTGCTCATATGGTGATGTGACATGGGTTATGATGATGCTTCTTATATGCTTGAAATTATTGTGATATACAGATACGCTGTGGGAGAGGCACGTGTGTTGTGTGGTAATGCTCTGAAACAGCAACTGGGGCATCAGCTTCTAGTGTAACATTGATTGATATAGTTAGCAAGCCTACTATTTCACATATGTTTTCTAGGTCAGCATTTTGTTTGTAAATTGCAAGTACTGACATTATTGTAAAAATCTTACTCTATCACTTCATTAATATAATAATATCCATTATGATTTTATATTTTGTGGTTAGAATGTATTGTGTATGGAAAAAAGTGGCTACTAAAAGGTTGTTCTGTACATTCTAAATGTTGTTTTGCGCATTCTAAAAGTCCTTTTCCTGAAAGATGTTATGCACATTCTATCATCAGTATACCTGTGTACCTGCTCGTGTTGACTCCCGCCAGGTATTCGCTTTCATTTTCACTTAGTGCGGTTTGTGCAGACTACAGCCTGCCTTCATGACTGCACTAGCAATTCATGATGCCTGCTCTTAGGGTGTCTGAAAGGACTCCCCTCAGAGTGTAATACCAATTACTAGGCAGAGCCATTCCTCAACTTGCTTTTTCTGTACTGGTTCTCACTTACTCTCTCAGTAATAGATTTTACATTTTTTATATACAGGAAGCACTTACTCAGCAGAGCCACTCTTTGACACCTCTCTCTCTCTCTCTCTCTCTCTCTCTGTCTGAACTGGTGTTTCACACTGGTTGTTTGTTTCCTCTGCAGAACCATATAGTATAAAAAATAAAACATGGGTGGTCACAAACAACTTGCCTTGTGTTTCCATCTCAGGGTCAAGATAACACCTTCAATCTCAAGGTGCACATGCTGTTATCTCAACCCCTTGATGGAAACTCTGACTTCCTGTGTATGGTCTCCCAAACATTACTCCTTATATATTTCAGAGCTGCCTATGTAGATGTTACAGTAAATTCAAAAGTAAAGATGAAGAAGTATTTAGTGATGTAGATACAGAGATGGAAGATACATTTAAAAAAGTAGTTACAAAGGACAAATACTTGAGTTGTGCTTTGTCAAAACAAAAAGCACATGCACCTGCAAAAGGCAAGAGCAAAGCTGATTGGACTTTAACAGATGACATAATGGGCCAGTACATGATGAAAGTAAACCATCCATATGCAGCTCCTGCACCACCTACTGTGTATATTGCAGACAGTATACATACTGGAAATTGTTTATGCTCTATGAATCATACTGATATACACAAAATAAGTACACAAACTGACCTTCAGTGCAGTGATAGCTCAACATGTCAGCTAGAAACACATCTGCTGATGAAGAACAAGATTTAGAAATAGATGACGGCACCGAAGATGACCCAGATCATGTTCTAGTTAATTTGGAAAATGGATATGATTCTATCAATGACACAACAGGCAGTGAGGAAGAGAATGATGACCTTCCAAATTATTTTTCTCATGTCCCGTGACAAACCTCTGTCACTAGTTAAAACTCATCTGCAACCTGGCTGCTCTCAACCATTGAATAATTCATCTAAAGCAAGTATGATACTTTAATGTGTGTTATGTCAGAATGCCCTGCTGGACAAACATATAACTAAAGGTCAAAAGACTGTATAAACAGAATATCAATTTTTAAATATTTTCCTGTGAGACTACTTTTTTCTGTGGAGGACCATTTGCTCAACTTTCTGGAATTTGCAAAACAATGTCAGTTGCATTTCTGCTGGTTCACCAGTGTTCCAGTGTTCAAAAGAGTAGATACCTTCCACCACAGAAGAGGTGTGGTTAACACATCAAGAATAAATTATCCCCAGATCTGTGGGAGACATTCAAATAGTTTCAAGAGATGCTAGATGTGATGGTTCCGAGCATTGTGCAACACTAGGAATGTATTCCATGGTGAAACACAGCAGTATTCTCATAGTAGAACAACAAGCCATAAATATCACTGAAGTTAAAAACAGTTACAGACTTGAACCAGATGGCATGATATTGTCCCTAGATAGTCTTAAGAAGAATATACAGGTTTGCATTCTGGCAACAATCCAGAAACTATTAAAGTGAATTTCCTACATTTTTTAATGGGCTGTTGGGATTTATAGCCTGTTACCTTAGTGCAGCTGCAGTCATTTGAGCCAGCAATTATATTTTTTGAAAAGTCTAGTTAGGAAGGGAAGGTATCATAAATTGGACTGAACCTGATGCCCACGGTGATCCCTTCCAGATTCTGGTCCATCAGCCCCACCCCAAGACGTTTTGTGACATCTAACCAGGGAAAGTGAAGGGGCACACTCCTTTGAAGTCTATGGGGCTAGTTTTTGTTTGGTAGATATGAAGGCCACTGTTCAACTAATAGAGGCTCTATTAGTTGAGTGGTGGCTTTCATATAATAGCCTTTGATCACTCCAGGGGCCTGATTGCAAAAGAGTTCTGCTGAATGCAAGGTGCTTAAGTCAAAGAGCAATGACGCAAGTTGCCCCTTGCATCATTTGTTGCTGCATTTCCTAATCCAGTATGCGGTCTGCACCGGTGAGGGAATCTGCTGTGCCAAAGGGGCACTACACCCCACTTGTGACCTGCATTTGGGTACACCAGGTCACAAGGGTGCTTGTGCTACAGCAAGGCTGCAACAACCACTAATTTCTTATTCCAAAAGTCCCACAGTGGCAGAAGGAAGAGGGTCATGTTAGACCACCAAGGAGGTGATCTAAACCCCTTGCAGCAAAGTCTCTCAAGGTGGGGAGCTCTTGGGGGGCCCCCATATGTGTTATCTGGGGGTTAGTAGGTACAGGAATGTACCCATCAGGTGTTAGGGTGCCAGTGTGTATGCTAGGGGTGTGATCGGGCACCCGCTGGGGGCAATAGTCATTTGGCATTGCAGACACTGGTAGGTGGCTAGCACTGACAACAGTAACCCTGATGGGTGCCTGATCATTCTCCCTCAGCATACACACTGGCTTCTCAACATCCAGTGATAATCACTTGTGCCACATCTGCTCCAGGGGCACCCCAGGCATTATGGTCTCTATTGTGCCAGGTGGGCTCGGGTAGACAGATCCATCTGTCAGGATGTACAGGTGCACCTAGTGTTCGGTGCTAGCCAGTGGTTGTGGCATTTCCCAGGTGCAGTGGTGCAGGGACCCCCAATGTTCTGGAATCGGGCACATGGTCCCTGATGCACTGGGAGCATGCCACAGCCCTACATCACTGGAACACTGTGGCAATCTAAGGGCTCTTTCAGAATTGGGCCCTAGGTATTGAAAATGCATGTGTTGATCCAAGGATGGGGACATAAGACCATTGTACATACTTTCTTCCTCATTGCTTCCTATGGCTGGATGCAAGGATGTTAGCTCCACCCCTGATTATGCTTGAATGCTTAAGAATAGCAACAGTATGTTATACTAATATTCAGCTAGTAAATTTGATGGCATAGCTAACTGGGAGGATTTTGTTATGGGAGATGTGTAGGTGAGTAAAAATATATGTTGTTATCTAGCATGAAGAAGAGCTCTTATCAAAGTTTATGCCACTAATATCTTGCTGGACCTCAATGTAATTCAATATCAGTTGTTCAAATTTTTCACACAGTAAAAAGTGTTATCTTCATCACAGAGTGCTTCTTCATGGTGGTTGGTACTGTAGTGCTGATCATACCACAATTAACTTGGGAAGTATCAGAAATACTTCAGTTGGGAGAGCATGGACTGTTCTGTATTATGAAATGGATGGTCAAAATCCTCAAATCTTCAAGGAACTGGCAATATAGTCTAGAGATTAGAGTAATGAGCTGTGGATGAGCTTGGTACATACAGCAGACATGGGCGTGATTCCCAGAACTTCCAGTTGCATACCATGTGACAATGAGCAAGTTATTTAAACTCGCCACTGCTTCTGGTTCACCCTTGAAAACAGGCATTTGTGCTTAGTGTGCTTTACCCAGTTAAAAAAAAGAAAAAATCTGATTGGCCAAGATCATTTTCAGCTGGAATGTTATCTCAGTACATAATCCTGGTCTAGAAGTAGCTCATGTCAGCTATCCCGGTGACACTGAAGGTTGAAGCACTGGATGCCACACCTCGCTCCCTGCTGGGGACTTGTGTTTGGGAATGAGCACAGGTTACCAGGGTTGGCTGGGGGGAGAATCAAGCATCTGATGACTGCTCTCCTATCTTGAGGAAGGATTGCTAGATCTGCCAAATGACTGCCACCAGGTGGAGGCTAGGTGGTAGTTTGGGACAGGAGTGGCAGAAGCAAAGTGGTTACTATGGAACTCTGTGGCATGTGCAAGACTCCACGCATGCATGCTGATGTGTGTGCCCCAGCAGGGAATTGGCAGGAAAGGGTAGAAAATTGTGGTGAAGTGAGCATCCACAATGCCCTGTAAGCCAATCCCCAACCCCTCTTACAACCAAGACCCAGGAGGACCCAAACAGATTGTTCTTTAGGTGGGGAGGATGTCCCACCCCCTCCTGACCCCACTGGGGGAGTCAGGGGGGTATTTGGGCTATACTGGTAATTCATGTGGAGGTGATGGATGGTGTCAGGTTGACAGGGCAGAGCTGATGGAAAACCAAGCTTACTTCAGATGTAGGAGCATAAAATGTATATGTAGAAAAAAATAGTAGCTTATGTCATCAAACCAAAACCTCCAAAATGTACTGATTTTATATCCGCAATAATACACTCAAAGGTGTGCGATGTCTTCCATTTTCAGGTGGTTAAAGTCACTTGGCCTATGGCTTTGTGCACCACAACACACCTGATGTGGGACAATAACCCATGATATTGTACACCTTGCTGTGCATTGTTGCTTAAGCATACAACATGGTTTCACAAAAGGGGGATCATATTAAACCAAATCAACCTAATTGCATTCTTAACAATGGTGATTTTTGGAGGTTAATATGGGTTACACCATAAATACAGTATAACTGCATGGTAAAAGTTACCCAAGATTGAGATTGGAAAGTATATGGAATGTGCATAGCACATAAATGAACAGTTAGGAAGTAAAGACTAATGGTGAATGATTACTGTTCAAGTAGAGAGATGTTATGTGTTAAATTTCCCCAGTGGTCATTTTCTCCTCCAACTTCTTGCTTTGACACTCCTTTAGCATGATAACAACCCAATCCAGTCACAAACCCAGACACTGGGGTGCTCCCCTCCACCTTACCTGCCTCATCAGGATCCCAACCATGATAGTGTTTTCAGGGGTGGCCTTCCACTTCAGTATTCTCCAGATTCAGTGGTGATGGTCATGGAGCTCCTTCACACTGGGTAGACTGGTGGTGTGCAGCCTGAGTGTGCTGGCATTATCCTGCTGGTGCATTTTTTCCCTGACTACCATCCATCTGTGATGCCAGCCTATAAATGCATACCACGGTTACACAACAGACGTGTGTGCCACTAAGCCACTTTGTCTCCCCTCCCCATCTGTGACTGGTTTGCACCATGTGGCACCCCAGGTGGCACTCATGCATTGGGGATCTGTCATATTCCCCCTTAGAAGCGCATCCTGTGGGATGCCCTGACATCCTCCTCCTCCTCCGCTGACCCTCCAGTATCCCAGACCTGTTCCTGACCCTGGGTCACCAGCTTCATGGGGTGTCAATCCTGCCTCTGGGCCAGTGGGTCAGCAGTCATACAAAATCTTCAATGAATTATAATATGGTATTAACATCAAGTTGCTGATGTTTGGGGATGACACTAAATTGTGAAAATAATTAGATATGGCATGAAGGAAAGATTCACTGTAATATCAACATGCTACAATTGTGGCATGGCTTGATAAACCATGGCTTTAATTTAATAAGGGAAAGTGCACAATGTGTTTGTGGCTATGTAGTCTGAAGTGTAAATGGCAAATAATTATTATGTTCAATAGTTGCTAGGTAAACAAAAGGTATACATAGAGGTGATCTTGAAAATGTAAATTTATTGTTTGTGAAGTATGCCTCAAAGCTGTGTAAGTATGACATGAAAGGATACATTTGCTGGCTTTATTTGGCTACCATGCACAACAGTGAGAATGCTGCAAGAAACAAGTCAACCACAGAAGATAACAAAACAAACTCTGTACAGAGCCACTAGCCACTACGGCTGCTAATGCATTAACTAGATAAGGGTGTTTCATGGGCTTAAATGTAAAGATAAACTGCCTTAGTCAGCTCCGTGCATAAATTTCATTTTTGGTAAAGTTAGGTAATTTATCTGGTTGATTCTGTGTTTTCCCATGTGTGTAAAATGTGAGCAACAAGTGTGTCTTGTACTATATACAGAAGAAGAGGGAGTAATAGTGCAGAGAGGAGAGGTATGGCTACATTGGGGACTGTGGGCCAACCTTAAAGGATAACAGCCAATGCCAAGGTGATGGCCTGCTTCCATCCAGGGGGGAACCATTGTCCTCAGTGGATGTTTTAAATGTTACTTTGATGGACATTTAAAGTAGCCGAAGGGGTTGAAAGAAGAAATAGGTGAGGCAGAAAGTGGGCCACCGCAGATTGAGATAGAGAGCAGAGAGATCCTGAGGGGAGAGAGTCCCACCAGGATTCAAGTTATTCAAGGGAAGCAAGGGGTTTAGCAAAGGAGGGGGGGCAGTCAAAGGAGAAAGGTGAGGAAAGGAAACAACTGGAAAAAGGAGAAAGTGACAAGAAGAGAGCTGAGGGCTGTCAAAAGGGTGAAAGGTCTGCATCAGAAGCCCTAAGAGGAGAGACTGAAATAGTTGTATATGTACACCCTGGAGGAGAGTAGGGAGAGTAGGGATCTGATGAAGACCTTTAAAATACCTCATGGGGGTTAATAAGGTAGAGGAGGGAGATATGTTTCAGAAAAAAAGGTGTTGTAGAACAATGGAGTTTGCCCTTTAAGGGGCAGACCAGGTTGTCCTGGTGCACCCCTTCCCTTCCTTTAGGGAATGGTTGTGCTCAGAGGGGGAGGGAAAAGGAAGGGGAGGAGCCAGGGATGGGAACAATAGGCAGGCAACAGGAAGGGGAGGGAGGTAGAGAGGTACATAAGGGCTAGCACAAGGGGGGCTCAGCCACTTTTGCTGGAGTTTTTGATTACTTTAAAACTGCAGCATGTCAGATTGGTGTAGATTGGAAACAAAGGTTGGGGGAAATATTCAGGTAAGAAACAACACAACTGTGGCAAGGTTAAAGTACACAATGTATATGGTGGAAACATAATGATAATAACTTGGAAGGTTATGCATTAAAATTGTATCAGAGAAGCTGGAGCAGAATTAGTAAAAGCAAGGAGAGAATGATGGCAGGAAGCCTTGCTAGGGAGGGCAGACGCCAAGGTATAGTGGTTTTGTGTACAACGCTATGTTTTGGAAACAGATGGCATGTGGTAGCCAGTTAAGGTGATAGTCAGGCCAAAGAGCAGCGGTCGGGAGGAAAGTAGAGCATCATGTGGTGGTGGTGCTGTCGATCAGACAAAATGCGTGGCATAGGAGGTGAAAGGAACTGGTAATCCAGCTTCAGTGGTGGCGTTAGGGAAGATAGGGGGTAGAATGCGCTGGGAGAGAAGCGCGCTGAAGCCACGCGGCGTGATGTCACACACTGCGTGGTGCAAAAGGGGATGGCAGATCGCTACCTGGACAGAGGAAAGGGGTCAAGATGTTGCCGTTAGAGGTCCAGGCCTGGGGGCAGACACATATGGGAGCTGGCTTTGGAAGGGTGAGGCACTGCACCTACTGCTAGTAGTGCGCCGAGTTCCGGAAGCGACTGCCCCCCCCGTGTCCACTTTAGTGGTGTGTTGGGGGGGGCCTCATGGTGATGGTCGGGACACGCGGCACACGCCGTGGAGGGAAGGACAGAGCAGCACCTATGGAGCTGGTGGTTTTGGCATAGTGGCTAGAGCCACTGTTTGCAGAGCCAGCAGACCTGTGTTCAGCTCCAACGATGGAAAATAGAATGTTCCTTGGCTAAGAGGCGCTCCGAGTTCCGGGAAAGACTGCCCCCTGGGTCCGGTTGGTGGCTCGTTGGGAGGGTTTTTTTGTGGTGATAGGTCACATGCTCCTGTGGGCGGGGTAACTTCTATGGTACATAATGGTGTTGGCCTCAGCACACGCTGTGGGGTGAAGGACAGAACAGCGATTGTTGTGGGAGGCTGCCCCTTGTTACAGTTGGTGGCTCGACGAGGGGGCCTTGTGTGGGTGGGGGGGCGAGAGAGTGGGGAGAGCATAATCATGTGGCATGGCGTTGCACGCCGCGTGGTGGAGCAAGCGGGTGGCGCCCAGTCCTGTAGGCCGTAGAAGATGGCCTCACAGGCAGAAGGGTGGGGGCCATAGAAGGGGGTGTTTTGGAGCCTGGCAAGGATGATAAAAGGGTGATACACAGTTTGGGCCTTAGCCACGAGGCGTGACGTCACACGCTGCATGGCACGTTGTGTGAGCTGGCACCCCATGGCCCTGGGGTATGGCATTTTCTCGCCTCAGGGATACTATGGGGGTCATGCAGGGGCAAGTGGGGCAGGACAGGCCGTATGGAGCGAATGGTATGTCTGGTGGAGGACAGTCAATGCAAGTCCGGGTCGGTCATCAGGCTGGCAAGAGGCTTTGGGGGGAAGAATATAAGGGATGCGGGGCAACAGGCACACGGCGTAGGGTCGCATGCCAAGGGGGGGCATAAGTATGACTTGGGTGAGACTCTGGGGCGGGGGGGGTTTCACAGCACGGGTGTTTTCTTGTCGTCATGCTGTACTGACAGATGGTGAAATAATGGTGTTGCGTTCATATAGTTGTTTTCACAGGTGAACATGGCGCCCAAGAAAAGCAAGCCATCCAAGGAGGACGCTTACAAGGCGATCATTGACCTGGCTGAGAAAGCGAACAGAATGTGGGAATTGGTGGAGGGGGATGAGCCGGGGAGATCCGGTGAGAAAAGAAAAATGAGGGCTGGACAAGGCGAGAAAGGGAAAAGGCCATCAAAGGGGGTACACGGGCCCACAAAAGCGGCACCAGAGGCGAGGGGGCACGACAAAATGAGTGACCCAGTACCCATGACCCCCGCTGACCCAGTGACGTTTGTACCCACCCCAGCAGAAAGGAGAGCCTCCCCAGTGGATCAGGTGCACGCCTCCAAGAATAAGTCCAGCCTGCCAGCCCCAGTATCTCTCCCTCCATCTCCACCTCAATCGGACGAAGAAGTGTGGGGACCTCGTGGGGACTCCAGGCAGCTCAGCCAGGACAAGGTAGCAGGTAACGCACTGAGTGCAGTGGGCAATAGCATAAAAGAATATGTGGACAGATTGTGACAGCACTGGGGATGGGAGGGCTGGGCAGATGGAAGTGGTTTTGGTGGAGATTAGGGCAGGAAACGGGGTGCCAGGGGACACGGAAAAATTAGCCTGGGGGGAAGGGATCAAGAGAGGTGGGCACGCCTGGGGGGAGGATTGGCGAACATGTACCACTAGCAATGAAGGAAAGGATATGGAGGGGAGAATATGTGGATGTATTTGCACTGGCGAGCCGGGAGATGGTGGCAAGGTATGAGGAAGCTGAGAATATAGCAAAAAGTGAGATGGCAGCTGCCATGGTCCTCTTAGGAAGAAAAGAGGATGACAAGCTGATACAAGTGAAGACTTGGGATGGGTGGTTTTTAGGTTTTTCAATTTTTTCGGCCATCATGCTGGAGAAGAAACCAGAGTTGGGCATCCCGCTCCTTACCTACTCCTTGATAATAAGGAAGGCAAAACAAAGGGCAGGGTAGGTTGGATATATTATGACGAATATTTCCGTCAAAGGATGGCATCATTTGGGGATGTAAGGTGGGACACCAAGCAGATAGACCTGTGGATGGATTACGTGACAGATCAGTCTACAGCAGAGGGCGGGTGGAGCAGAAAGGCTTTGACACTGCAGAGGAGCTGCTGGGCTTTTAACAGGGCCATCTGCTCATGGCCTCAGTGTTGTTTTCGACATACCTGCTCAAGATGTGGAGGGGGCACCCTGCTAGCAAATGCAGAATGGCAGGGGGGATTGGAGCACAGGGACAAGGGGGGCAAGGAGCAGGTCAGCAGTTTTTTCGTGAGGACCCAGTTTTTAAGGGACAAACATGGAATAAGGGAGGGAGTGGCTGGGGAAATGGTGGTAGAGGGGGGCAAGGGTGATAAAAATAGGAAGATGAACTGGACGGGGGGGAGAGGGTGAAAAAGGGGAACAGGTGGCACACCAAGGAACAATTTAGCATGGCTAGGAGCCCCATCAACCTAGCGGCATGGACAGTCTGCCTGGAAAAATATCCAGATGCGGACATGCGAAAAAGGATTTTAAAGGGTTTTAGCACAGGTTTCTTCCTGCAGTTTAGGGGGCCCAGATGAGCAAGGGAAGCAAGCAACCTGGGATCTGTAAGAGGGAAGGAGGAGACATTGAGGAGGAAGATTGAGAAGGAAAAGGCAGCAGGCAGGATCGAGGGTCCGTTCGAGACCCCCCCACTGGAGAACCTGCGGATACCTCCTTTGGGTTTGGTACCCAAGAAACAGGATGGTGAATTCAGAATGATTCACCACCTGTCTTATCCCGAAGGGGAGTCAGTGAATGACTTTATCAGTGAGGAGCATAGCAGGGTGACATATGCAACCTTAGAGGATGCGGTGTGGTTAATCCGAGCAACAAGGGATGCTTGGATGGCAAAAACAGACATTGAATCCACTTTCAGGCTGCTGCCAGTCAGAAGGGAAGATTGGGACTTATGGGGTTTTAGAAATGAAGGGCAGTATTATTTCGACAAAGCTATGCCAATGGGATGCTCCGCTGCATGTGCAACGTTTGAGGCATTCAGCACATGTCTGCAGTGGATTTTTCAAGAAAAAATGGGCTATAGGTCGGTCATCCATTGTTTAGATGATTTTCCCCTCATTGGGGAAGGAACAGAGGAGACGCAAAGGATTAGACCCCGGAGTCAGTTGAAAAACCAATTATGACTGACTTACCACACATTATGGCTGATTTTTTAAACTAGTTTGAAATTTCTGACTTCAACTAACTGAAGAAAATCCAACCAATTTTTTCAACTTTCACCATCGTTGAATTTTATTATGTAGTAGTTTGTCATACTTTTTAAACTTCGTGGGCAAGATTCACAAAGAGATGCACCTAGCGCATTCAAGATGCCAGGGCATCCCAAAATGTGCCCAAGGGCAATTCAGGCAGGCGATGGTTGGCGCAGCCCTGATACCACATACCACCCATAATGATATGCAGTGCATCCGGAGGGGCTGTGAGGGGGGGCATGCCCATGCATACTGGGTGCAGCCCCATTCACAACCCAATACAGTGGTGCAACTCTGGGTCAAGTTCAGGGATGTGCCACAGAAAGATAAGTCTAGAAATTTAGACTTATGTTGAGGGCCACCTACAGGCTGGCCGCCACACTGCGGGCAGCAGCACAGGTGCCTGCCCACCCTGGCAGCCCAGTGAGCCCCCCAAGCCCCATGCCCCTGTACAATGCTGCCCCTGGCAGTAATGGACATGTCCCCCATCCCCAGTACAAAGCCGCTTCCGACAGGGACGACAGTATTGAATCCCCCCCCACACCAAGACCCTGTAGAGTGCCACTCATGGTGGCAGTAGTAGCACTGTTCACCCCCCGGGCACACGTACATAGCCGCTCCTAGCAGCAATAGTAGTGGAGATGCCCCCTGAGCATCTGTATGATGCCACTTGCAATGGCACTGGATTGCAGGCTGAACTCCCCAGCCCCAAGCCCCTGGTACAGCCACCTCCATGGCAAATGTGCAGACTAGCCCCATGTACCCCAACCCAGCCCTCCCCCACCCCAGCAAGGACCCTCTGTCGGCGGGTGGCTCAACCCCACCCACATACCACCATGGCCGCCCGCCAACAGGCTGTCTGTGAATGACAGCTATCGCACAGCCTGATGTGCTTTGGGCTGTGCGATAGCTGTCATTCATGAGACAGCTCTGTCGGCGGGAGGAGCCGTCAGTGTCGTGGTTGAGCTGCCTGCGACAGCGGGTCCTGCTGAGTGTGAAGGATGGGTTGAGGCATGGGGGGTTGTCTGCATCGTCTGCCGTGGAGGCGGTTGTACCGGGGCTTGGGGCTGGGGGAGGTTCAATCTGCAATCCAAGCGCTACCGTGAAACAGCATCGTACAGGCACTCGGGGAATCTCACTACTACTGCTGCGGGAGGCGACTTTGTATGGGTGCTGGGGGGCATCTCCACTATTACTGCCACTGGGAGTGACTTTGTACAGGCACTCGGGGGGCATCTCCACCACTACTGCCGTGGGGAGCAGCTTTGTATGGATGCTGGGGTGGTGAACAGTGCTGCTACTGCTGCTGTGAGGGGCACTCTACAGGGGCTTGGGGCTGGGGGGATTCGATATTGTTGTTGCCGCTGGGAGCAGCTTCCTGCAGAGGAATGGGGGGACCATTACATACAACACCGCCAGGAGCGGCATGGCTTGGGCTGGGGTCCGGCAGGGATGGGGCAGTGGTTATACTGTGGCGCATTCTGCTGGTGAATCCCAGCCGGTGTTATGCAAATAGGGCTATAATGGCATGCTAATGGCCCCATTGCACCATGCATGCCTAATGGACTCATTTGCATACCCCTAGCTGTGAATAGCATTTTTGGGCACAGGGAATCTGAGATGCCCTGCCCCAGTGGACTCACTGCCTGTCATGGAGGATGCTCTGGAGCAGCCTGGGATGCTCGAGGGCATCCTGGGCTGGGCACACCTGAGGTAGTCACAGAGGGGATGCGCTGGGGGCATCTCCCTGTGCCTCCTCTGTGAATAGCCCAATTTGCACTCAGTGCATCTCCCCTGCACCGGGGCAGCCAAGTTGCACTGGGGGAATCTCCTTTGTGAATCCTGCCCCGTATCTTTTTTTTAATTAAAATTTCGACTATAAGAGTTAATAAAATGTGTGGAAAAGTCCTCTGTCCCCAAAATCAATGGGGCGCATGTACACACACAGTCTTCACCTTTTGACATCACAAAACTGGGCTGTATGTGCCTACGTGAGGGCGTGTTGGTGGGTTAAGGTCAGGAAGTGGCTCCGTTTTTAGCATTTGGGATTTAGCAGCATTATAATTTCATAAATGCGCAGAAACAAAAGGAACTATTTATGCTCCTCAACTCTGGGGCAGGTGAGGTAATGCATAAGTTAGAGGGAGCAGCAAATAGTCAGAACCAGCTAAGAAGCTGGCTGCTCTTTAAAATGTAAATACAAAGTGCAGTGAAACAAATCTACACACAGTAGGGACCCACTAAAGCACAATAACCAGTCAAAAACAACAACAAAATATACTAAGTCCCTGAAAGTAACAGACTGAAGCTGGGCAGTAAAACAGTATACGGTATAGAAAAATAAGCAGCAGTAATACTAGTTACTTAGAAAAAGAACTGTGAGTCTAAAATACAGTATAGGTAGGGCCTCTTAAACACCCCACAGAAGCTAGACGGTACTCTTTTGCAAACAGAGCTACCCATCAATATATGTTAGTGTACTACTAGTAGTCATAGAATCTGTGAGACTAAAAACAGTTTAAGGGAGGACCCCTAGAAATAACTCCTGTGTGGTATACCAGAACTGAGATGTATCCATAGTTTAAATTTAAAGCTAAAAAAAAACTCATGCATATTAAAAAACATTTTCTGACACAGTTTCTGAATTTGTTTTGGCTTTCAGCATGTACACTAATGTGTTTTGTAAAATTGTATTCATCTTGCCATGAGGACTTTAATATTTAGTCTGTCTGATTCCTACAGTAGCAAACAACAAACATTTTGTCCCTTGGCCCCAACCAACCGTGCTCTGTGCACCAGCCTCCTGTGGTCCAGGAACTCACCAACTGACCACCTGCACTTGCTCTGCTCCACTACCTCGTAGGGTGTCTGACTTACTCAAAATGCCACCACAGTCAGAGAGAGCCCAGCCGGGCTACCTGCAGTAGATCGATGATGATCGATCGCCTTGGCTTTCTGAGTTTGGCCCTCCGGCCCCACAGTCCCCAAGCCCTCAACCAGCCAGAGAAGCCAACTCAGCATGCAACAAACACACAGACAGACTGAGTAGTCTGTGAGAGATCATCCTCCTCCTTCCTACTGTCCAGCCCTGGCAAGCCTTACACACACATCCCATACAGAACCTTACTCACTGTAGTAGCCTGTTGCCTGCCAGTTCTGTCAGGTGTCGGGTGATGATTCAGTCAGTGGTGTCGGGTGGCTCCATAGCTCAGACTGTCACTGCTGCTGTACTTGGTGGTGGTGTTGGTGTTTTTTTGGAGCTGTGTGCTCCCTCCTCCCAGCTCACACAGTCGGTCCCAACCTAACCCATGTCCCCACTCTGGTACTCCGTGCAGTGGAACTAGTGCACCTACCACTCCTCCTCCTTGCCGACTCTGAAGACCTGACCGAGACTGAGTGAGAGTTGCCTGATGGGCCCAGCTGACGGGGTCATGGGCTGATCCCGACCACTACCAGACCATTGACTTGCTGCCTTCACATGATTGTTGCCTGTCTTTGCTGGAGGACTGACTGGGACCTACACAGCCACACACTAGTCTTTCTCTGGGCACTGGACACGTCAGGACAGTGGACACAGTTAACTTATATTTAAATTAAAGGCCGAACTGCCAAACTTCGTCCCTGCAGAAAAACTCTGCTCACTATGTTGCCCACACAGCAACACAGATGCTTCCTCTCCTGACAGTCTCCTCTCCTACTTAGGCATGCTCTCCCCGCCACCTCATGCAGACAGTCACAGACACTCTCAAGCTCCTGGCTCCTCATTCTATCTCTCCTTATTGGTGGATGCTTTATGTCCAGGAGCCAGGGGTGCATTTTATTGGCTATAAGGCTCGGTGCTGGTGGTTGAGGACCTTTATATATTCGCAGCCCCCTGGCCCCCCTCCTCCCCCAGGAAAGAAAAAAGAGAAAACACATTGTAGTGCATCACAAAAACAAACCTGGATGGGTCACAGAATCGTCAACTGCAGTGGATTTCAACTCCACTATTTTATGACTGCAATCCAATGCAATTGCAACTGATTGCAACTGCATTGAATTGCAACTGACTATTTCAACTGCTGATGACTGCTCCGGGGTCTACAAAGGATGCTAGAAAAATGTCAAGAATTATGCCGAGAGTTGGGAATCCCATTGGCACCAGATAAAACAGAGGGATCCGCCAAGGTCATGGAATTCCTGGGGATAGAGACAGATGCAGAAAAGGAAGTTTTTAGGTTACCCGACAGGAAAGTAAGGAAGCTGAGGGAGCTAGTTTGTGTACATGCCAGCAGGAGGCGGGTACAGCTAAGACAGGTCCAGCAGGTACTAGGACACCTGAACTTCACATGCAGGGCCATAGGACCGAGTAGGGCATTCACAAGGAGGCTGCCCAGAGCAACAGCAAGGGTCACCAGGCCGCATCACTGGGTAGATCTGAATCAAGGTGTGAGAGAGGATTTTGGTATATGGGAGGAATTTTTAAAGGACTACAATGGGTGTTTGTTTTGGCAGGAGGAGTGGCTGTACAACACAGATCTTGACCTCTACACTGATGAAGCAGGCGGATCAGGCATGGGATGTTATTTAAGGTGCAGGTGGTTCGCTGAACCATGGCCGGTCAGTTGGGTAAAGGATGGAAAAGTGAGGGATATAACATTACTGGAGATCATGCCTATATGGGCATGTACCTTGGTGTGGGGGGAAGAATTGCAGAATCAGAAGGTGACATTTTGGTGTGACAATAGGGCGGTGATACATGCACTAAATAACAGGGGAGCCAAGTCCGAGACTGTCATGCAAGTAGTACGACAGCTAGTTTTAAGGGCCCTACAGCTGAACATGTCTTTCAGAGTGAAACACATAGAAGGGGAATGTAATATCCTGGCTGACAGCCTTTCCCGTCTGCAGCTGGACTGTTTCCGGAAGCTGGCACCAGCAGCGGAAGAGGGCAAAACACCCATCCCAATGAACATCTGGGATGTTGGCAGGAAGGAGCAGAAATGTTGTTCCGCAGCTCATGGGCCCCCCGGACTCTGAGGGCATACGATGGGGCCTGGAGGGTTTTTCAGATGTTCAGGGCAGAACACCGGATGGTGGTAAGTGGGCCACTCTTATAGGAGCAGTTAGGTATGTTCACAGTGGAACAATGGAATAAAGGAACGGCTCACACCACGATGGGGGTGTATCTGGCAGGGATCAGTGTCATATGCAGCCTAAAAGGCTGGAATGACCCTACTAAATCGATGCTGAACAGGAGAATGATGCAGGGATGGGGTAGGCTGAAGTGAGGACTGGGGGATAATAGAAGACCAATAGGAGAGCAGTGGCTCATAAAGTTAAAGGAGGTGTTGCCAGTGGTATGCAGATCGGGGGAGGAGGCACAGCTCTCTCACACAATTTATGTAGTCATGTTGGCAGGGGCAATGAGAGTAAGTGAAGTGGTAGGGCATGGAAGGGAGGACATGGACTGGGATGATGTGATTTGGGGGACAAGTGAGATAAAAATCAGGCTGAAGAAGTCAAAGACGGATCAAAAAGAGTGAGGGTGCATTATAACTCTAAGAGGGCGGTCAGAGAAAGCTCTATGCCCAGTGCAGGCCCTGTGGGTTTTCGCCACAGGGCAGAGGGTCAGGTCAGGGAAGTTATTTGTACATGGGGATGGAAAATGAGTCACCAGCTATCAAATTACAGTGGTGCTAAAAAAGGGCATGGGTGTAGTGGGAGAAAACCCAGAGAACTATTCTTCACATTCTCTTCGGATAGGGGTGGCCTCCCAGTGGGTGGCAACAGGAGTGCCAGTGAAGGGCATTTTGGAACAAGGGTGCTGGCAATCAGCCAGTTATAAAAGATACGTTAGAGATCTAAGTTAAAAAAAAAGAGGAAAGGAGGAAGGGAGGAGGGGGGCGGGAATGGGAGGAGGGCACTGAGATGGTATGTAATTTAATGAATGTTCTTTGCACCCCATAGGTAGAGGAAAGAGCACAGAAGTCTGGATCTGCAGCCATTCTTATATTTACTGGGCTAGTAAGAGAGCAGAGACAAAAGCTGGGGAAAAACAATTATACCAGGATGCAAGGCAGTGTAGAGTGGTATGGCACGGCCTACGAGGGATGAGATGGGCCCAGCTTCTACCCGCCTTGAAGGAGCTCAAGAGATGACAGCCCAGTCCAGACTTAATTATTTTTCACCTGGGGGGCAACGACCTGGCAGACAGACCTTGGGTGCACACATACTTGCAGATAAAGAAGGATCTAATGGTAATAAAGCAGTGGTGTCCTCAAGTAAGCCTGGCTTGGTCAGATATGATACCACAAAGGGTATGGAGGTGGGAACACAGCCACAGGGCAGTTGAGAGAGCAAGGAGGAAAATGAATAGATGGGTGGGGACATTGCTAAGGCAGATGGGGGGACAGGTGATACTGCGGGGGGCAGAGGAATGGGTGGATGAATTCTACAGGGCAGATGGGGTACACCTGTCAGACATAGCAACCGACATTTTCAATGTGGAAACGATGAGTTTCATAGAAGTATGGAGGAAACAGATGGAAGCGGTTAGATAAAAAAAAAGGGTATAAACGGAAGGAAAGGAGAAAAGGGAGAGGATGGTTTTTGGGCACGTAGGAATAGGGATAGGGTAGCCCCTAAGTTGGGGAGAAGCCAGTCATCCAGCAGAAGCCGGAGACTGACTAGTGGGGAAAAAGGGGGGATGGGAGGGGGGAAGAAAAAAGGAATAACAGAAGAGGAGGAAGAAAAGAAAGGAGAAAGCAGTCTCGGTTTTCACTGTTGCCTAACAGAAAAGGAGAAGAAGGCACCCAGGTTTTTGCCTGGGGGTGGATGATCAGAGAGAGATATATGGATGGGTATAAATGGACACTATGGCAATATGATAACAAAGATATGGAAAATGGAATATGGATTTGTGAATATGAATAAATTGATTGCCAATCTGAGCACAACAACAAACAATGGTC
Source organism: Neoceratodus forsteri (assembly GCA_016271365.2). Classification (NCBI taxonomy): domain Eukaryota; kingdom Metazoa; phylum Chordata; order Ceratodontiformes; family Ceratodontidae; genus Neoceratodus; species Neoceratodus forsteri. The sequence continues at coordinate 225,974,802 of CM028132.1, read as the reverse complement.
TCTGTGTTTTTGTGAGGTAAAAGGGAGGAATCCGGGACAATAGAGTTTTCCCTTTAAGGGGCAGACCAGGTTGTCCTGGTACACCCCTTCCCTTCCTTTAGGGAATGGTTGTGCTCAGAGGGGGAAGGAAAAGGAAGGGGAGGAGCCAGGGATGGGAACAATAGTCAGGCAACAGGAAGGGGAGGGAGGTAGGGAGGTACATAAGGGTCAGCACAAGGGTGGCTCAGCCATTTTTGCTGGAGTTTTTGATTCCTCCCACCCACCCCAACTAGATGGCTTGTGAGGGGATGACGGTCGAATTGGGGGGCTGTACTGAGGGTCTGTCATGGTGAAAGACAGATGCGTCCAGTGGGTTGTCGGACTGCCAAAGGTGGATGGCAGGTAATAAACAGGATATGGACTGCCAAAAATGGAGGGCAGATGACAGTAGGATAAGGCATGCCAAAGGTGGATGGCAGAAGAGGATTGATCAGGACTGCCAAGATGGAGGGCAGGGATAAGAGGAACATGGACTGCCAAGGTGGATGGCAGGAAGGGAAAAAGGAGGAATGGGAGGGAGGAAGAAAAAAGGAATAACAGAAGAGGAGGAAGAAGAGGAAGGAGAAAGCAGTCTCGGTTTTCACCGTTGCCTAACAGAAAAGGAGAAGAAGACACCCAGGTTTTTGCCTGGGGGTGGATGATCAGAGAGAGATATATGGATGGGTATAAATGGACACTATGGCAATATGATAACAAAGATATGGAAAATGGAATATGGATTTGTGAATATGAATAAATTGATTGCCAATCTGAGCACAACAACAAACAATGGTCTCTGTGTTTTTGTGAGGGAAAAGGGGGGAATCCAGGACAATGGGTTATGATATGAAGCTGGAAGGTGGTAGATACAGGAGAGATGTGAGAAAGTACTTCTTCACAGAAAGGGTGATGGATTCCTGGAACAGCCTACCATGGGGGGCAGTGGGGGTGAAACCAGTGATGGGTTTCAAAAAGGCGAGTGCAGAGAACATTTTACCTTGTCTGCCTGATTAGTTTAAATGAACTATACGTGTATTGCATAAAATATTGTGTTTTATTGAATTGACAGCTTGCACTCGATTGGAGTGCTCAGGAGCCCTGCTACAGGAAGCAGGAAGAGTGAGTTGTAATCCCTTTTAGTTCATTTGGACTACAACTTAGGCTACAGGAGTAGTTTATTCTTTCTGGGCACGATTTCCAGCTTGTGCTTCATGTACTAATGCCGATTTACAGGCGCATGCATACATTGGGGCATTTTATTTATTTTTATTTTGCTCATTGTAGAGAGTATTCAGGTTGTCCAGTGCCTTACTTCCAGGTAACCAAGCTGATTAAAACAAGCCCTGCTATGAGCAGGGTGAATACGGGCAGGGCACATGCTTGCTTACAGGTGTGAAGACACACAAAGACACATGCATCTAGTGCATGTTAGGCATGTTCAGTGTGGCAGCATGGTAAGTAGCCTAAAATAAGTTTAGAGGTACTTGAACATGCTAAACAATCAACTGTTGTGGGTAACAGGAACATCACTAGTGAACTAAGTATTCCTTGAATACAGTATCCTCTCAGGCATTGTGTGCCTTGCTTAGGCTACCTATATTGTATAAACTGGTTATTAACTAAATAAGTGAGAATTGTAATCTTTAGTATTTAATAAACATTTCAGTATGGCTGGCTTCATAACAACTATCTCAGGAGATATAGGCATGAAATGTCCATCTTGTAATATGTATTCTTTTCCTGCTAACACACTGTGTAACAAAACAATTCTCAAATGTATGAAATGCACATTAAATAAAGAACTACAGTATGAAATAAGCACGTTTTGAGAAAGATTACAGATGCTGGAAACCAGCCAAAAAGTGTGGCTGATAGACTGCAATCAAACTTAAACTCGGACAGCATGGCATCATTAAAATATAATTATGCAACACAGAGTGCAATTAATACTGATCTTATTAGTTTTCAAGCTTGCAATATCACTCCTGAGGCTTATACTATACAAGAAAAAACAACAGACAATTCCTCTAGTGCAGGAAGGAATTCAGAATAATAATAAAAAAAGACCTAGAGAAATTGACCTTAACATTAACATTGAAGATGATTGGTGTACAGTTAAATGCACTAGGGCATCCAAAAAGGGCTGCAGAGCTAACACCTTTGACCTACCTTTATCTAATCAATTTGCTTTACTAGATACTCCAGAGGATAGTGAGGCTAGCAGTTTCAATCAAACTGATGAAACCTTTCCTACAGCACCACTTAACTTAAATACTAAAGCAAAAACAAACATTCACCCTTTAAAATTGACTGAGCCCCTACTGCCTCACTTATCAAGTGTCACTGAACCAATGGACTCTGAGACTGATATAACTACTAAACAATTATTCATACTAGGTGATTCTATTATTAAAAACTTAGATTAATTTGCAATCCCAACAAAGCTTCTAGAACTTTGTCCTCCTTTGGTGGAGCAAGAGTAAGCGATATTACTTTGATGACAGATAACATCTTGGCAAAATCTGATCATCCTTTAGTTATTGTACATGCAGGGGGAAAACAATATCTTTAAATAATCTTTAACTAAAATTAAACATGATATTGTTTCAATGGCAAATAAACTTATTGATTTAAACTGCAATGTTGCCTTCTCTGAAATTCTACCGATTCCTAAAGCTTCTGAATTTAATACAGATAAGATCAAATCCCTGAACAACAGGTTAAGAAGATGGCATATAAAACAAAAAATTGGCTGTATAACCCATTGGGAGGATTTTATCTATAAAGAAGAAATTTTCTCATGGGATGGGCTCCATCTGTGCAGAAGGGGAAACTATCTATTAGGAAAATATATACAAACGTACATTCAAAACAGTTTAAACTAATGCATATTGGGGAGATCCCTATCTTTGATGATTCTCTAAACAGTAGAACTAACTTTAACTCACAAATTCTGGGCAATGTATCAATTACTAAATATACCAATACCCAACCAGTAACTTGTAGGGAATACAGACACCCCAATATTAAACATTACACAGTTAGCAATCTAAATATTTTACTTTTAAATGCAAGAAGCCTATTAATTAAATTAGATGAGCTATCATATTTCATGAAAACTAATAAAAGAGATATATGTGGAGTAACTGAATCCAGGCTTAAAAATGAAGACTGGGCTACTCAAATACCTGGTTTCACCAAATGTGAAAAAAATTGTTTATACACCAGAGGAAGAATAATTGCTCTGTATGTAAAAGACAATTTTAAAAGCTATTTAACAGCAAAAGCTAATCAAAATTATATCACTAGCGAATTAATTTGGGTTAAAATTATGTTTATAAAAAATCAGATAATTACAGTGGGATTAGGATATAGAGCACCAAATCTGAACAAAGAAGAAAGTGATATTTTTTTGGCTAACATAGAAGACAACTTAGTTGACAAGGACTGTATATTTATGGGGGATTTCAATCTCCCTAATATAAACTGGGATGACTATAAGGGAAGCTCTGCTCTTGAAAGATCCTTTCTTGATCTTATGACCATAAATAACATGGAACAATTAGTTAAAATTCCTATGAGAGATAGACACATTCTAGATTTAGTATTTACCAACATTGACAATGCAAATTCAATAGTAAATGTCACACATCCACTATCAAATAGTGGCCATAATATGGTCCTTACAACAATGAATCTTACATATACTCCAGAACAGACTGGTTGTACAGAAATTAAAAATTTCAATAAGGCAAACTACTGCTGTATTATTGAATATTTAAAAAAAATGGGATTGGGCCAATGACCTTACAGGATGCAATTTAGCTGAAACATAGAATATACTTGAAGGCAAATTTCAATATTGTATACATTCCTGGGTTCCTATAAGAACGAAATATAATAAGAATAAAAGATTTCCATTATGGTGGAACAAAAATATAAAAAAAATCCTAGCTAAAAAGTAGAAATTACACAGAAAGTGTAAAATGAATCCTTCTACATCTAACTGGAAGTTATATAAAAAGACAGTTAATAAAAGCAAGAATATGATAAGGAAGCAAAAAAAAATTACTTGAAGAAAATTTGGCCAAAACTGTAAAGGACAACAAAAAGGTGTTTTTTTTTAATTATATTAGTTCACTAAAAAATAACAGTCCTACTATAGCTCCTTTATATATTTCAGAAGGAATCATAATTGATGAGACAGAAACTGCATCCGAGTTAAATAATTATTTTACAAATATATTTAAATCAAAACATAAAGATTATCTACCAATTAAAACAACAGATACTAATATTCTACCAATATCTGAACAGGAGGTAAAGGATGGGATCAATTTACTAAAAACTAGTGGTTCACCCAGCCCTGATGGAATTCCACCAATATTTATAAAGACAATTGATTGAACCACTGAGTGGACCTTTAACCATATTGTTCAATTGGTCACTGGATGCTGGTACTACTCTTTCAATATGGAATAAAGCCATTCTTATTCCTTTATAGAAAGGTGGTAGCAAAAACCTTTTACAAAATGATAGACCTATTAGTTTGACTGCAGTATTTTGCAAAATAATGGAAATAATCCTTAAAAATAGAGTAATGGAATACTTAGAAGGCATCAGCTATGTGGACACATACCAAAATGGTTTTGTTAAAGGCAGATCATGTCAAACTAATCTATTACATTTCTTAGAACCAGTCAGTGAAGCTTTGGATAAGGGGTTATCAGTGGACTTAATTTTACTTGACTTCTCAAAGGCATTCGATTTGGTACCACATCAAATACTTATTAAACAACTTGAATTTTTAAAATTACACCCAGCAATTACAAATTGGATAAATGCATGGTTATCAGATTGTACTCAACAGGTTTCTGTAAAAGGTCATCTGTCTGAGTGGGGTCCAGTTACCAGCAGGGTTCCCCAGGTCTCTGTGTTGGGACCTACTCTTTTTACTATTTTAATATCTTCTATGAGTCACTCCTAGATCCTTTTCCTGATCAGTTGTTTGAAGATTGATGTTGTTCATTGTATATGTAAAGCTAGGGTTATTCTTTCTTAGTTCATGCTGGCTAACCGAATTTGCAGATGACTGCGAATTAGGCAACATAATAACGGATGCGAAATCTGCCTTAGACCTACAGAATAATTTAAATGGCCTAGTTGAATGGTAAAAAAAAAAATATCTATTGTTTAATGAATCAAAATGCAAGGTGATGCATTTGGGAAAGAATAACCCTAGCTTTACATATACAATGAACAACATCAGTCTTCAAACTACTGATTAGGAAATGGATCTAGGAGTGATAATTTCAAAAGACTTTACTTCTGATTCTCATACAATCAATGCTGTTAAAAAAGGGCAAAAAATACTAAATTGTATTTTTAGAAATATAAAAAGCAGGGATAAAAACAGAATTATTAAGTTGGGTCTGCTGGAAAAGTGCTCATAATTAAAAATGAGCAGACTAGATGGGTCTGGTGGTCATTATCTGCCATAGATTTCTGTTTTTCTATGTATGACAGGTTATATTATTCAAATGGTTACAGTGTACAATTATTAATATGTCAATGTTGATACTGTAAACTATGTGGCATACATGATTTATGCTGTGCTATGCTACACAGACATGATACTCAAATGGGCAATAATATATGCATTGAGCAAGGGAAAAAAACAAAGGGAACACATGTGAAGCAGTATACTACTCACAGAGTGGTGACACCACTATAGGTACATACTGTATGATGTTACTGTATTATAATGGTTCTCAGCTGTGTACCTATGTTAAGTTAGCTACAATATGGGATTTTATTCAGTTTTAGTTTTTTTTTTTAATAATCCAGACATTGTCTACACAGTAATGACACATAACCAAAGATGCTCCTTACAATTTGAAACCTTATTTTTTTTTTACCACTTTATTCATTTTGGGGAAATCACATGCAATGTGGCAAGTGATAAAGAAATATACAGACAGCAGACCTGCAAGAATGATTTGACCTGCATTTTCAAGTGACAAGAAGATGTTTGGCCAGGAGTGGATTCAAGCCTTAATGCAGACAGTGGTGCAATTCTGTTCCACCAATTAACTTTTGGTTTACCTATGTATGCCTTTTACAAGAGAGTACTGTATGTATTAATGGTAGTGGCTCAATGTTACTGTTAGGACAGGTTGTGGTGTGTATTTGAATAGCTGTAAAAATTGTGGTGCTGCGCTATACTTCAAGTAAAAAATGGTGTCTCTGGTTTTGAGCATTTGTCCCTGATTTTAATAGTCAGTGTCCCTCAATTTGGTCCTGGCAGGGCGAGAGGTATGCATTCGGGAATAGCTAGGTGTAACATTTGACACCCCTCTGATTCTTTGCAACCCCCATGATGCCCCTAGCAAACCCTGGAAACCCCTAAAATATTGGTTGCCTTGCATTTATTTCTATAACTTTTGATAGGTGGAGGAGCTTTGCAACCCCTATGATTCTGCAGAAATGATACTCTGCTATTGGTAAGATCCCACTTTCCTGTAGAGGACAGCTATCCCCTCCTACAAATACAAAGTTCTGAGAGTTCCACCTTGTAAATATTTCCAGTTTGCCAACTGCATTCTTAGACTACAATACGGTATTCATCGCATCAAATTGAAAGTCACACAGCAGTAATTGTTAACATTTAAAAAGGCTGGAAAATAATTTAAAAATTTCAGTTGATAAAAAAGTCAAAATGTTATGTTTGATCATCTCCAGTTTTCAACATTTCCCTGAATAATGCAATCTGTTTCCTAATCCCCTAGAAAGACACTTGATGTGAATAGTTATGAGAATAATTCAAGTCTGAAACAAACTGAATAGAATGCCACTAAGCATTAGATAGGTCCTGAAAGGGTTAACATAAAGAAACCATTCAGACAGGATTAAATCACTGCAGACTGCCCCTCCAACACACACACACACACACACACACACACACACACACTTGGAAGGGGGGAGAGAGAGAGAAAGAGAGATGTAGTCCACTAAGAATTAGATTGGTCCTGAAAGGGTTAGTATAAATGAACTCTCCAGACAGGAGCAAATCATTGTAGACTGCCGCACACACACACACACACACACACACACACACACACACACATTGAGAAAAAGAGAGAGAGAGAGAGAGAGAGTGATGTAATTTAAATTACAAACTCTGTTTTGATCAACAGGGTATTTTTTTTAATAAAAATGAATGGACAACCATAATCAGAAATAAATACACTAACAGGACTGACAACCCAAGCACAGCAAGCTTTTAGCCCTGCCATCACAGAAACAACCACATTCGAGAGGACAGTTGCTTCTTTGAAAAGGAGGGACGCAGCAGGGGACAGAGCTGCTGGTTTGTAGAAAAGGTTTAGAAAGTACATTGGGGGAGCAGAGACATAAGAACAGCAGTGTGATCAACTGAATAAAGACAGAGGAGTGTTTCAGTTAGCGGAAGCATTGTGCTTCAACTCCAACATTTTTTGTGCTTCATTTGAAGTGTGATGTGCCTTCTGTCTGTGACAGCAAGACGGCATGCAGAAGTTTGCCCTGCAGCCATAAAAAGAAGTTGCACACAGCCGACTGTCACCAAAGGTCCTGCCACATGTACCCCAGTGGAATATTATTAACCAAAACCAAGAAAGTGGCTCACACACCATAGCTGGAAGTAAAATTAAATATTTATTGCAGCAAAATCCTTGTGACAAACACCCCTATGTAGCATCTCAACAGGCTTTGTCAGGGGGCAGTGTTTGTACAATAATCATGTGTTTAAATAAGTACCTCATTTACATGTCTATTCATTCATATTCCTCTCTGGCAAATGATAAAGTGCAGCCAAATTCATTAATATGATATACTGTGAGCACATTGTAAACAACATTTATGCTAAAATAAATGTGTATGTGATTAAAACATTAAATAGTTCTTATCAAGTTCTGTATACAATAACTATCAGGTTCAGAAATGTGTTTTTTAATTCTATATATAATACTTCACATTTTTCAATAAGGGGGGAATGGGAAGCAATACAAGACTGGTCAACAGCCTGTCATGTAGTCAATATTTGAGAATCAAAAGGAACTGCTCCCTTATCAGCACCTACAAACAATTATATCTACCAATTATTGTACAAACATCACCCCCTTGAAGAAGACTAGTGAGGCACTGCGTAGGGGTGTTTGTCTCGAGGATTTTGCTGCAATAAATATTTAATTATTTTTATTTCCAACTAAGGTGTGAGTGCCACTTTTTTGCATTTAACTATAAAAGAAGGCAGTCCTGCCATAGAATGCCACCAAGCTCACTGGGAAATATGTTGTGAAGAAGTGTAGAACAAGAAATACAAAGCATAGAACAAGAGACTTTTTCCATCAGAAAATACTAGCAACAGTAACGGCAATGAAAGAAAGAGGTATCCAGGGTGTCATTAACAGCTGATAATATTGCTAATACTTATACTCATCAATTTGAATAAGTAATGGATAACACAAAATATGGTATGCAATATATGCACCTCTTGTGGTCATTTGTACAAGCCATAACTGAGTGTCTTAACCAACTGAGAAGTGCATACATTCCTAGTACTTTCAATAGCAGCTATTTTTTATCTGTAGTTTTTATTTTTGTCACTTTACATAATGTTCTGGTTAGATGTGTATGACTGGACAGAAATATCTTTATCACCATATCATGGACTACTTGATCACTGCATTGTCTTTTCTGTACTGCACTGACCAGCACTGGATGCAGTACTCCAGGAGTGGTTGAAACAAGGCCTTGTACGATGGGACAGTATCACCTTTCTTGGCCTGTTCCTTACCCCTCTTATTAATATATCCTGGTATTGCATCATTCTCTTGAACACAGCAGCACACTGCTCGTTAGGCTTCAGCTTACTCTACACAATATACATTACATTGTTTTCCTTGATTGTGCTGCCAACTGCTAAATCCCATTTGGTCTATATGAAACTCAAATTCCCTTCCATTTGGCACAACACATTCTTCTTTTCCACTTTATTTAAGCCCCCATTTCTCAGTCCATGACCCAAATGTGTACAAGTCTCCATGTAGTGCATCTCCCTCATCTACTGTGTCCACTCTTCTTGTAAACATAGTGCCACTTTCAAACAATCATTCAAAACTAACAAAAACAATGTCTCACCAGTTTTCCTTGGTTGTTTTCAGCTGCTCAGTGTCAGGGAGGCTAACAGCTCCCATGACTGCCAGCCCATCAGCACAGCAATAACACTACAGCACACAATGCCAGAAACGTGGGTTTTGGAACAAGCCTGAGTCATTGTAGGGCTGGAAGGATGAGAAGGACTGACCATCATAACACATGTTCTCCTTCTTTTGTGGAGGGGAGGCAGTATCTTACTCTGTGCAATTGCAACCTGGTTGATCACAGGTGCTGGTGGTGTAGGCAAAAGGCATCAGATGGCAGAGGAAATGCCATTGACTCAACAGGACAGCGCCACACCTTGTGTACTTATGCCTGTCACTGAGACTGACTCAGCATCTCAGTGGTAGGGGACTTGAGCTGGGCAGAAGTTGGGAATTCCACTTTGAAGGACCTTTTGCCAAATCTTGTAAACATTTTGCGAAATGATTTTTACTTCTGCCTTTGGTGAAATCAGCAACTTCCAAATGTGTTTGGTGAATTTTTGTCCTGTCCTGCAGAATTTTCTGTCTGAATTGCAGAATAATACACATGAACTGTGGAACGACATTACAGAGGAAATCCATTCTGCAGTTTAAAACATTAATCTGCAATACATGTCATTATTCAAAAATCTGGGTACGGGCTGGAAAGTTGTGCTGATTAATGCATGGAGTCTGGGAAACAAGATGCCAGAATTAAGGCATTGCTGGTAGAAAGGGGGTGGATGTGGCTGCAGTCAAGAGACTTGGGCCACCCAGTACCATGACTGGGACATGAAAATTCCCGGGTATATGGAAATTAGAAAGGATAGGTCATTGGGTAGAAGGGGAGTGGTCACACTGTTTGTCAGGGATGGGACAGTATGGAGCAGAGAGGAGATGGTGAGATAATGTGGAGGTAGTATGGGCCTTGTTGCAAGATAGAGAAGGGAGGATAATTAATCTGGGTGTGGTCTACAGGCCACCCATGCAGTAAGAGCATGGACAGGGAACTCATGATAACCTGAGGAGGAACTGCAGAAAGGGGAAGGGGGAATGTGATCCTGGGGGACTTCAACATGCCTGGGATGGACTGGAGCTCCATGGAATTGGCATCAGCTAAGAGCAAAGAGTGCTCGATGCACTCTAGGATGAATTCCTGACTCAGCTTGCTGAAGAGCCAACTAGGGAGGGATACATACTGGACTTGGTCATAGGCGATGGGGATCAAGTCAGGATCTGACAGCGGAAGACCCATTGGCTGGGAGAGACCATTTGTCATAGGGTCACTTGATCAAGAGACAAATGCAGGCAGACAACAAAATCAGTGCATAAAAAATGCCAGGTTGGCAGTTATCATTTTATTTTCTCTCCATAAAATGATTCAGAATATCACAGAAAATAAGAAAGTTGTCATTAGTTCTGTAAACACACAAGGCTTTATAGTGTGTAGACACACCCTGTCCCAGCTGAAGGTCTCACACCTCACACAGTCAGCTCTAGACTGACTCCCTATCTGAAGTTGTCAGTGTAGGTACTTTTTATATACATCCCTCTTATGGTCAGCTGATTAAGCATCATCACTTTGCTAAAACATATATTTAGGACAGTTTTTCATTATTCAGAAAGAAAGTAGTACTGAGGTGCAGTTCTATAAACTAAAACAGTTTACATAGAAACACAGAATCTGATGGCAGATAAGGACTGCTTGGCCCACCTAGTCTGCCCATTTCCTTACCTAATGGTTAAGCTGCAGAGCCTAGTTAACCAACAGCCTACTTCCTCCTACCCCCCACTAGAATTGCCTTATGTCTGTCCCATGCATTCCTGAATTCCCCCACTGTTTTTGACTCTACAACCTCCTCAGAAAGGATGTTCCATGCATCTACAGACCTCTCCATGAAGAAATACTTCCTCACGTTCCCTCTGAGCTGTCCCCCCTCTATCTTCAAATTGTGCCCCCCTTGTTCTTGCACATCTCTTTTCTGAAAGATGCTACCCTCTTGATTTTGCTGATTCCCATGAGGTATCTGAACATTTCTATCATGTCCCCCCCCTCCTTTCCTTGCGGCCATACATCTTAAGCTACATTAGTCTTTCTATATGTCTTCTGGTGCAGACCCTGCACCATTTTGGTTGCCCTCCTCTGGACAGCCTCCACCCTGTCTATGTCTTTGCAGAAATGGGGTCTCCAGAACTGTACACATTACTCCAGATGTGGTCTTACCAACTATCTGTACAGAGGGACAACAACTTCCTATTTTCTACTGGTGATGTCTCTCCCTATGCAACCCTGTTTCCCCCCAGCCCTCCTTACTGCCTTCTCACATTGCTTACTCACCTTTAGGTCATCTGATATGACTACCCCCAGGTCCCTTTCCATTTTTGTTGTTATCAGTATCTCTCCCCTCATTGCGTACTCTTTTCCTAGGTTTTTGTTTCCCAGGTGCATTACTTTGCACTTCTTTGCACTGAATCTAAGCTGCCATACATTTGACCATTCCTCCAACCTTGCCAAGTCCTTTTTCATCCTTTCCACCCCACCTTGCATATCAACCCTGTTGCAGATCTTTGTGTCATCTGCAAAGAGACATACTTTTCCCTCCAGTCCCTCTTTAATGTCACTTATATAGACATTAAAAAGGACTAGCCCCAGTGTAGAACCCTGCAGTACCACTAGTAATCACCCTTTCTTCACTGTGGACTCCATTTACTATTACCCTCTGTGTCCTGTTGTCCAGCAAGTGTTTTACCCAGGCTACCACCCTGGGACCCACTCCCAGGCTGGCTAATTTGTTTATTAATCTTTTGTGCAGGACTGTGTCAAATGCATGGTACATAAGGGAAAAAGGACTGTGCCTAAAAGAAATAAATTTACGGTAAAGGGGAACTAGTTTGAGTGACAGTTGAGGTATTACAAAAAGATGACACCAGGGGCTGCACCTCCCCTATAGCAAGGGCTTCAGTAAGTCTCCAGCTTCAGGTGAGCACGGATATACATTTGTCCTTGGTTAATCTTCTGAAAAGCAACTAACAGTAGCAATCATAGTATGTGGTTTTGCATCTTCTTTGCTTGACTAACAGCTTCTTAGCTCCTCTTATAACATGGTTAAAGCAGATCTGGTTTCAAGGTTTAAATTCATGATTTTATTCCTTATTTATTGCTATGTCAAAAACAGGCAGCACACTCATGTTTACTGGGGGTTACTTTATTTAAAATAAAACAAAGCACATTCTCCAGTGCGAGGCACTAGTGCTTGAGCAGCAATGTCAAGCCATCGGCTGACATTTTTCACTGCTGCTAAGTGAATGCCGACTCAGATGCATTGAAACCTCTGCAGAAATTCTACTACTCATTCTGCACCTATTCTAATCCTGGTGCAGTGAGTAATAAATCAAAAAAAGGGGATTTTCTTTTTATATTGCACAATCGTGAGAGCTCGTTCCTCACAACCGTGAGTAGCACTGGTTTGCCAGTGCAACCAGTCACAGTCGGACTATCCGACTGATGAGGATATACTTCTACCTGCAACTCTCTGCATTTTGGGGCAATTGAAGAATGAAAGGGACTATACAATGTCCCATAAGCTGCTTATTAAATGTAGTACTGATTTCTTGTCTTTGTAACCATAATAAATACCAATGTTACATACCAATGTTTCTGCTAATAAAATGCCATGTTATCTAAGACAGGTGCAGAGCTGTACAATATAATACAGAGTTTCTTTCATTATTCCTTATTCCTCAACAACAACGGGCACAGAAAACAAACAGAAAAGGGACTTCCTGTTGTGAATATATTTGTTTATTCTTTCTTTCAACTTCTAAGGCAGTACTCTTTCTCTGCCTAATTAACTGCACAACCCTCATTGCATTTATGTTACTTGCATTTCTGTTCTTTACTCTGCACATTTCCCACTTTCTGGCAACAAAACCAATTTATAGCCCTTACTCCAAGTTGGCTCATATTTATTTCTTTTTGTTATTCACTTTGTCTCTCTCACTTTCTTGAGAGGCTCCACATTTTTCTATTAGGAGCATGGGGTGAGCTGCAAGCTGCAATAATGAGAAGCCACCATCTTGCAATTGTTATTGCAGCCTGGTCCCTCTCATGCGCCATGTCTCTCTCCACTGGAGATGTCAGCCTGACTGCAATTCAGGACACGGGCGTGGAAGCGCTATCTTCGCCTCCCAAAATCTGTCTTTTTCAGCAGATACCAAGTAGCTCGTATATCTGCTGTGGGAATGGAGGAGCCATAAGGGGAATGAGCTATTAACACCGGAGCACTGGCATATATTTACTAGTAACAACACAGACAACATTATTTTACATCTACTAAAACAAAACCCACCTAAAGTTTATTTCATGGGGTTCTGAATATCTGGGCATCAGAGAATTATTCAATTATTTTACTGCTTTCTTGCTGCCACTAGCCCCCTCACAACTGGTCATTGGGCAGCAGGGAACAGATCAGAATAATAAATAGGAAACTGCTCCTGTCGTATTTATCAAACACATTTGCTCATTTTATAATTACCCAGATGTTTTATTCTGGCAGTGTAGCTAGATAAAGTATACACTATGCTTTCCTTAAAAAACCTGACAGTACCATGACTTGCATAAACATTTGAAATGCACCATTACAATTGACTTTCCTTATTATATTTTATATACAGCAATTAAAGGCACCGATGCATTTTATATTCTCCCTATGCACTTTACATAACATAGGCATAAGTCATAGGCAAATGGGGGTGGGGCAAGGGAACATCTTCATCTTTCTACCAAGGCACCCATCCCAGGGCACCGGTCCTTGACAGGGGTCACCCTGTCATACCATTCCAAGGTATGTTTTACCTTAGACTTAAGGAAGTAGAGGAACCTAACAAAGACCACAGTAGTAGGCTTTAGTAGGGAAAACTTCAGGGAGATGGCATATATACTCAGTGGCCATATAAGCAACATCAGGATAAGAATGGACACAAAGGGACAATGGGAAATCCTGAAGCAGAGTATCCTGGAAGCCATGAAAACCTGTGCCAGGTCACTAATTAAGATGGGCCAGGGCCAGGACACCCTGCTGGTGGAAAAGGGAGGTAAAGGAGGAAGTAAGGAATAAGAGGCTAGCCTTTAGAAGGTACAAATGCTCCCATAGTCAGGCTGACCTTGAGGAATATCAGAGGATTTCCAGGGAGGCTAGCAGAAAGGTTAGAAAGGCCAAGGCAGATAAAAAGCTTAGATTAGCAAGAGGGTTCAGGGAGGGAGAGAAAGAATTCTTTAAATATATTAGGGAGAGGAGTACGCTGAGGAAGGAGGGGGTTGGGTAGAGGGGGGATTGGTGCAGGCTAAAGTGTTAAAGGACTTCTCCAGCTCTGTCTTCACTAGGGAAAGAGTTGGGCCATTGCCTCAGGGAGGGGACAGGAAAGGGGGAATGGGGGGGGAAGCTCTCATGGACAGTAAGATCCAGGTAGTGAGGGTAAGGGAGGCTCTCAAGTCCTTGAGGATGGATGAAGTTCCAGGACCAGATGGCACCAATCCAAGGGTTCCGAAAGAACTGGCGGATGTCCTGGTAACTCCATTGATGGAATTATTCAGTTCCTCCCTCCAATCAGGATGGGTCCCTCTGGATTGGAGGTTGGAAGATGTAGTGCCCTTCCACAAGGGCAGACATTGGTATGATCCAGGAAACTACATACCGGTCAGCATGACATCCATAGTGGGGAAAATGTTGGAGGCCATCTTGAAAGAACAGATGGTGGAGTTCCTAGAGGTAAATGGTTTTCAGGATGAAAACCAACATGGATTTGTCTGGGGGAAATCGTGTCAAGCTAACCTGGTTGAATTCTTCGACTGGGTGACTAGGTCCCTGGATTGTGGAAAACTGGTTGATGTTCTATACCTGAACTTCAGCAAGGCTTTTGACTTGGTCCCACATAAAAGGCTAATTTGAAAACTAAGGGGACTGGGGGTGGGAGATAAGTTGATGGGGTGGGTAGTAAATTGGCTTGGGAACAGAGAACAGTGGGTGGTGGTAAGGGGTGAAGTCTCAACTCCCAGGGAGGTCATCAGTGGGATCCCACAAGGCTCAGTCTTGGACCCTATCCTCTTTAATGTGCATGTTTCTGACATTGGGGAGGGGATAGGTAGTAAAATGAGCTTATTCACTGATGATTCCAAATTGGAACAGTGGTGGATAGTGAGCAGGGAAGGAAGGCACTATAGGGTAACCTGCAGAAACTAGAATACTGAGCCCACACTTGGCAGCTGGGGTTCAATGCATATAAATTCAGTGTTCTGCATCTCGGTAGAAGGAACCCTGAGTATATCTACCACTTGGAGGGGGGTACAGCTGGATGTAATAAGAATGGCAGAGGATCTGGGGGTTCTGACTGATACTAAAGGGAACCACTCAAAGCAATGCAGGAGGGCAGCTGCCAAAGCAAACAAAATGCTTGGGTGTATAGCCAGGGGGATAACGTCCAGGAGAAAGAAGGTCATACTTCCTCTGTACAGCTCATTAGTAAGGCCACATATGGAGTACTGTGGGCAGTTCTGGCGATCATGCTTAAAAAAGGACATCACACTTCTGGAGAAGGTCCAGCAAAGGGCAACGAGGATGATCAGTGGTATGAAGGGGTTGTCTGTCACATGAGGATAGACTCAGAGTGCTGAGCATGTACTCCCTGGAGGCCAGGGGGGATGGGGGGTATGATAGAGACCTTCAAATACCTGAAGGGGTTTCACAGAGGGAACAGGGAGTGTTTTCTCAAGGGAAGAGGGGACTACAAGAGGCCATAGTCTGAAGCTGGCAGGGGGGAAGTTCAGGGGGAAGGCGAGGTGTCACTATTTCAAAGAGAGGGTGGTGGTGCCCTGGAATGCTCTGACAGATGAAAATGGGAACAGTAAGGGGTTTCAAGAAGGGATGGGACAGGCACAGAGGCACGATATGGAGGAGAGAGCAAAGAGATTACTGAAGTAGTACAGGGAGGAGGAGGAGGGGGGAGGAGGGATGAAATGGAGGGTGGAAAAGCAGCTGAGGTGCATTACCAATGAGCTTCATTGGGCAGACAAGAAAAGCCAATAGGCCTAATCTGCTGGCAACTATGTATGTATGTATGTTTGTATGCATGTATGTATGTATTCCACAGTTCAGTAACCAGTTCTGTGGAATTTATTTCAGCAGGTTAATACATTAATACACAATCCATAAATTCATTTCACACTTGAGTGAGTAACTGAACTGTGGAATGAATGTATGAGTTGCTGATTAATGTATTAAACTGCAGAAAGAAATTCCACAGAACTGACAACAGACAGTGATCAGAACTGCAGAATATCTTTCCTCAGTTCAATACATTAATCTGCAGTTCATACGAACATATGAACATATGAAAATGCCAGCAGAAGCAGGCCTATACTGTCTATCAAGTCTGCTCGATTGTGCAGTTAGCCCCTCAACTTGCAGCTTCCCTACACTCCTTCCCCCTCTTCATCTTAACACCCCCCTTACCCTGTCCTAACCCCTCTTAAAGCTACCCATCATTCTACAGGAAAACGCCTCCTCGGACAGAGTATTCCACCTATCCACCACATTTTCTGTGAAAAAATGTCTCCTGATTTCCTTTCTGAATCTTCCCCCCTCCAACCTCGGCTGCTCCCTTCTCATATCCCTTCCTCTTCTAAGCTGGAGAATCCCTTCTGTATTAACCTTATTTATCCCCTTCAGGTATTTAAAGGTTTCAATCATATCTCCCCATCCCTCCTCTCCTCCAGGGAGTATATGTTCAGTTCGCCCAAACTATCCTTGTAGGACTTTCCCTCCAATCCCTGGATCATCCTTGTCACCCTATGTTGCACCCCCTCCAACAATTTGATATCTTTCTTCAGGAATGGGTGCCAGTACTGCATGTAGTACTCCGAATGAGGCCTGACCAGGGATCTGTATAGGGGAAGGATCACCTCCCTATTCCTGGAGAAGATTAACTTCACTATACACCCCAGCATCCTATTGGCTTTTGCTGCCACCTTCCTGCACTGATCAGAGTTGTTCATGCTGCCCACTATAACCGCCCCCAGATCCTTTTCCTCCTCTATACTTTCCAGCTGCCCTTACCAAATGTGTTGCAATGGCAACACAGTCTTCTATCAATGGCAATACCTGGGTATGCCTGAAATTGAATAATGGTACTACCCAGTGGTAGACTGTTAGTACAATGGTGTCAACCAAGTCAAGTTTTCTGGCCTCAGTGATAGTGCCATGGCACAGTGGCATCACTATGGCAATTTCAGCAGGTTGCCCAAACTGGTAAATGGGCAATGGTAGCACAGTGGTATTACATAAATTTGAGTCCCCTTTCATGTGGAACTCTAAATTGCCCTAGAAGTACCCAATGAAAATGCAATGGTAGTACAAAACTGTTTTCTATATACCGCCAAGACTTATTTGGTACCACCATGGTATTAGTACCGGGTAATGTCACCACAAGGGTATTACGTTAGAGGAGCAAATTGGTGCTCATAAATCCCAAGCTTATATGGTATCACTGTGGCATCAGTGCATCTAGAAAATTGATACCACTTTGGTACCAACATGGTACACATCAAACTCAAACAAAGTTTGAAAGAAATACAAAATTAAACATACATTGATAATGAAAAACATTATGAGCTGTACAGCAAATGCAAATCACAATAACAACCCTCGGTTAAGTTGCCAAATTGAATGGGATATCATCACTGCATTAAAATCCATTAACATTCCATTAAATTCCATTACATTTCCATTATTTTCATGCAAACCCATTAATTTTTACCATTACATTTTGTATCTCCTTTTTAATGGCCAGTTTTTATTCCCATTAAATTTCCATTAATTGTTGATGTTTCATAGGTGCAAACCACTATTTTACTCATCCATGCCATTAATTAACCATGACAGATATCCATTAAATATTTGATTGGTGTGGCACGCCCCTTATATTTTGTATCAGGCTATTTTTTTATTCTCTCTTTATGGCCCCTGCTCGCCGAGGTACTTCTCTTCCTTTGGGAGACTCCCATGGCCTAGTGCGTTCCCGCTTGTCTGTCCAGTCTCCAGTGCAGTCCATCCCCCATGGAGCCTTGGTTATACCCCCAAGGTGGATATGGGACAGAGCCCCCTTCCTCCACCCCAACATGTCTGTATTTCATCGGGGATGCTGTCACTGGTGCTGGCAGGGGTGTGGGGATTGGGGCCTGGAGCTTCATCTACAGGGAGCACTGTGGTTTTTTTCCTTGCTTTCTGGTCCACCCACAGGATGCTGGCATGCTTGGGAAGCCATGGGGTTGCGCACGTCAGGGTGTGAGGATGCTCCGGCTCTCAGCTGATGTCCCCTTCTATTTTGCTGTCCCACTGCACCTCCACCTGTGGTCACCCAGGTTGCAGTAGAGAGGGGGGACAAGCAACCCACCCTCCCCAGAGGAGGAGAGTAGCCTCTGGGTGCTCAATCCTCCTCCCCTCTGGCCGACCCTCCAGCCACCCGAGTCCATTACTGAACCCAGGTCTGTGGCGCTGCAAGCAGTAACCTTACCTTTGTGTCGGCGGGCCAGCCGTATCAGGCTATTTTAATCACATGTTTAATAACCATTAAAACTGAGCAATTGACACGAAAATTATGTTCATGTTGCGCCAATACGTTAATGCCCATTAAAATTGTCAAAATTAACTTTTCATTGCCATGAAAATTATGGTCATATTGTGGCAATACATTAATGGCCATTGAGCATAGTTTTATTTACTATCTATCTGTACTACTTTTCCCTAAGAACTATGGGTGCCGTTTGACTTCTGTGTAACCTTCTGTTTTACAGGTACTCCCCATCCACTCTCCAGAATCAGTATCTCCAAAGAGGTTCCCTCACCTGGACCATAAGGTATCCCTGAATTAGTTACTTGATTGGGGATGGGGAGTTCAAGCCATAAGTGAATCTGCATCCATTACAGTGGAAGTCAAGATAGTTGGTACCATGACACTATATTGTAATGAGGGACAGTAAAGAGGTATGGGATCAGTCTCCCCAGATCTGGCTCCCTATAACTGGCTCCCCACCTTGAAGCTGGACCCCCACAGCTGAAGACTAACTTTTTGCTACAGCACCTTCTCTGTGTGGCAATACCATTTACAGGGAGGGACAGAGCAATGCTGAGAGATAAAATGAGGGACATATCACTAAGGGACTGTTGAGAGGTATGGGACAGTCCCATCTACACATGTGGCCACCATGCACTGCGGTGCTAGAGATTTTACAGATTGTCACAGGGGTCAAAACTAACTTTTTCAGGCACTAGCCATCAGGGATAGTGATTACAAAAATCCACCAGCCCAAACGGGGTTTCACTAGCTCAGCATAAAATGACCAGAAAAATCATCATTGAAATGAATGGTCCCATTGAAATGTATATAGGCCCATTCATTTCAATGGCATTATGTTCTCGATATTTGAGTAGCAAAAGAAAATGGTCCTTGCTCAGACCAGGTATCAGGCCAGTAAGAATGGAAATCAGTGTGGGATGTCACTTCCTGCCAGAAGCTCATGAAGAGGACCATTACTTTTGCATTAAGATGAGGAACGAGCAGTCATCAAAATGAGGGGAGCTATGACAGCCTCTCGTTTTAGAGGTGATTTAATTTCTGAGTATGTTTTAGTGGGCGGCAAAGGCAAGAGCATAATATCTCTTAAGATAGGGTTGCCAGCAAGCTCAATTAATGCCAGCAAGCCACAGTAAGGTGCCCCCAGGTGCCCCCTATAGTTTAGGTTGCAAGGGGGAGTGAACATAATGTCAGGAACCCCATAAAAATAAAGTGCTTGGCTGTAGTTAAAACATTTTTTTCTCCTTATTGCAGCCTGCCAGTGAAGGCGGCACAAGTCAGTGTCACAGCTAAGGTCCAGCTTGTGCTGGTCAGCTGGTTGTTAGGGACACAGCATCCTGAATGCCAGGGTGGATACTGTAATGGCCATTGGGGGAGTTTGAACTGACAGTGAAGGAGAACAGTCACGGGATTTCAGGTGCCCAGAAGAAAAAAAACACATGAAGAAAGTGTGGTAGAAGGGAGAGGGGACACAGGGAAGTAAATTTAGAGCAAAAGGTAGTACCTGCATTCCTTCTCTCATCCCTGAGTCAATCTCAATGGTCCCAGCAGTGTCTGTGGTCAAATAGTTGTGGTGGTCCCCAGGATCAACAGTTGGCAGCCACAGTGTGGGTTCTGTTAAGTCCCGTCTGTTGTTTTTTCCTTTTAAAGAAAAAGTAAATGCCAGTCCCTTGGCAGTGGCCCCACAGGTGGGAAAGCATCATTAGATGACCGAGCATCAGGAGAGCCAGCTACCCATCAAGGGAAGACCTCCCAACTGCCTGCAACCAGCAGGGCATCCAGTGTACACTTAACCCACCTCCTGTCTCCTCAACTTCTCCCTGTTTAGGGACGGTAAGTTGGTGACAGTGCTAAAAAGCAGGCACTATTGTAGGGAGTGAAAGGACTCCAGCATCAGGTTCTTGTTAGAGGTAAACAAGTGGAAGGAATGACAGACAGTGGCAAATCATGTAATAAACAAGTTTATTACAAAAACACAGACTTACAATCTGCAGTAAAACAAATACTGGGAGAAACAAGTTCCCCTATGTCTAGACGCAGCAATTCTCAGAAAACCTTTCTAGAACCATTCTTCTTATAGTAAGATAAGGAAAAAGGTGCAACAGTTCTCATTGGCTTAAGCAAGTGGTACCATTACATTGCTGGATAGAAAATATAGAGTCAGCAGGAAGAAAAGCATTACGTTATACAGAAGATGTAACATTAGTTAAAACAAAGATGTCACAGAAATACATGTGTACAAGAATACTTTGGTAAAAAGATATGGTTAGTCCCAAAGCACATATGCCTTATATAAGCAAATGAACATTACATCTAACAGAAAACTAAGAAATAATGCTGTAAAATAAATGTATACTGTATAGTGTATACACTTAGCAAGCATGATACCTAGTACCCACGCTTGTACAGTGGATACCCATTACTACATATTAGTGCAATACAGCAATATTACAGTAATAATAAAACAACTTTCATTGGCATGTGCATGAGGGTGCTATGGGTGTGGGACCCACAGGCAACACTGTCCACCTGAACCAATACTGAAATACCAAAAAGATGTTTCTTTTCATGCAGTGAGTGCAATACAGTAAAGGACAGCGGTGGATGTTAGTGTGGTCTGGGCAAGGAAATGCCAAGGGTGGATCTATTTAAATGTACTTAAAATCAGTCCAGGAAGGGAGCATATTATGAGATGATGGCCTTATTCAGAATTACATAAATTTATTTAACTCATGCTCCTAAATGGAGCACAGGGGTGGGCAGCATTCAGATTAAGTAGCTATTGGAGATGGTGCAGAGGGCAGGCAGGCCCTGAATTAGATAGTAAACAGGGTGCTAGAAGGAGCAATGGTAGAGTAAAGCCCCAGTTATAGCCAAGCTAGCCAGTTGGGCTAGTGAATAATTGCTAGCTGTCCCAGAGGTTTTTTAGCCACAGATTATAAAGTCAGAGTGCCCCACACTGATACAGGTGACTAGTAGCCAAGTTGCTTCTAGTAGTCAGGCGAGTGTTATGAGGGTCTCTGGATCAGTTACTCAGGTTACTAGTCCTTTGCTACGGCTGTGGCAACTATGCTGCTGGGGTGGATAACAAGCTAAGGCAGTGGCAACTATGCTGATTGTGTGGGTAACTGCCTGGTCCACTCCCTTCCCCTTTCTCCGAAACTGATACTCAGAAGCACTTTAAATCAGTAAGCTCTACAATTTTGCAACACTAGCTTGGCTACTGTTTGCCACATAGCTATAGCCAACTTTATCACCCTGGACAATCTCACTTTATACTTTGGGTTTTACTTAACCTAACTGGCCCCTGGTGCTTATTTCTGAATACATTTATTTATTTTATTTATTTGTTGAAAAGTTTCACCAGCAAAGGCAAACTGAACAAACAAGTTGCTCATCTCCTAGTGCATCCTGGGGGAGAGGGTAGTGGAAAACATAATTATACCCAATTAAACAGGTCATGCAAGTTGAATGGGAAAATTGTTTAACCAGGAGAGGCACACTAAGTTGAAGCTTGTTTCCATGTACAGTCTGGGAGCACAAGGAAGTTAAGTGACATGCTCAGGGTCACAGAGTGTGCAAGTGGGGGCTGTCGGATTCAAACTCTGATCTCCAGGTTTGCAGCTCAGAGCCTTAAACCACTGTGCCATACTGCCTCCTATGAATGCCATAATCATAAACAATACATTAAATATATAGAAACAGAAGAATAAACAATGAAAATAAACTTTTGGGCCAGCTAACCCTCATTCACTATTCCAAATGATAAAATGTCCTGTCCTGTTTGTTATTCATATGGAACTCCTATTGTCCCGTATTTTGTGGTTGCCCCCTACACTATTTAAAAAAAAAACACTGTTCCAATATCCATAGTGGCTGTGAGCTTTTGCACGCATGCACAAAACAACCCGACTCATCACAGGACATTAAAGAGAGCGTGAGAGAAAGGGAAGCAGCCTGCTGCTGTGACTTGAGTCAAGCTGCCTTCCCTGCCTGTGGCTCTGTAATTGAGCTGCTCATTGTTGTTTTTTCATCAGTCCATTCATGACTCCAGACCCAACCAGATCCAACACCAAAAGGGGGATGAAAATAAATTCAAGGAGCTGCTCTTCCAGCAGTTGGGCACTGGCTTGCCTTAGAGAAGCCTCTTAAGACTTGGCATGAGGTTGATTTTTGATTGGACAATCATTGGAGGCCTGGGGGGAGTCAGTAAGACCATGGTGGTGAGGTCTGTGGATGATGATGTCATTGGAGTGAGAGTCAGACTCAACTGGTCTGGAGGTGCAAGACAGAGGAGACAGGATGGAGCAGGAGCCAGAAGGACTGATCAGGACCTGCTTGGGGAAGGGAAGTCACTTCTGACTTGCTGAAAGCAGCACTGATGCAGCCTGTGAATGAGTCAGGGGAGTCCTGACTCTTCTTTAGTTCAGACTGAACAACAAGGAACTTCAGAAGTCAAAGCAACTGACTGAGCAAAAAAAGTAAGTGCTTCAGTTCCACAACAACTGGTTGAGCTGCTGCCAGGCTGGGGGGGGGCTGTTGTGTTGGGTCTGGGTGGGTGCATTCAGATTTTGGAACTTTGGGAGCTTCAGAAGAAGCAATCACAATGAAACCTTTTGAACACAGGTGTCTAGTAGTTTCGAAGTGCCTTGACAGAGATAAGAACAAGAAGCTGGTACAGTAACAGTTGTGGCCTGGCGTAAAGCCAAGGTGTGGTGATGTGGGAAGGAGTAGGATAGATGGTGGTAACAAAGGACGGTTCCCTCACCAAAGTGGAATACTAAATTTAGTCTTAAAGCAGTAATTAATTCATCTTTTAAGACTAAGATTAGTCATTTTTAATCTTCTGTAATCATCAGAAGAATGTTGCCTGTAGGAATACTTAATTCTAAGAAGTTCAACTGTAATTGTTTTTTTAAGAGTAAATTATTACTAAATGAATATTGTACACAGATTTTAGAAGTACACGTTATTGAATACTTTTGAATGATAAATGAAGACTTTTCAATACTTCTGTTTGTTTTATATGCAAGCTTGTTAATTTTCATTCTGATCATGGGGCATAACCTTAATTATTATGCACTGTAGATGATCGGAGCATACACGAACTTCATTAGCCTTCTAGCTCCTTCATTACCTCAGTATGATCCTTAGCATGATCACTTCTTCTACAATAACTTTTGCTCTATCAAGAATGCTAAGACATTAATACGGCTCTATCAAACTGTAATGCTCTTCAAAGTACAATTTTTTTAACACTACTGAATCAGAAATGAAGATTACAGTGAGCTGAGTAGTTCAAGGATTTAAATTAGCCAATCAAGGCTGGGTACATTACCATGCATTTCAGTTCTACTAAGCAAGGAGACAGATAAAACAACCTGCAACACCAATTACTTTTAGAGAAGGTAAGCAATCATAAAATGTGGGGTTTTGCCTAGAAATTATATGATTCAAAAAAAAAAGTTGGCAGTGTCCCTTTAAAAGTCTATACTTAACAACATTTCCCAGAAGTCTACTCAGTCTGTGAACTACACTTACCAGCTCACTTCCTGTCTCTGTCCAGCCTGATGACACTGCACTAGCACTCTGTGGTCTCCATTTTTGAACAACTGGTGTTTCCTGCAGCTAAGATTTACATGTTAAGGTAAGTGCTTATGTTTTTTAAAAGTACATCTTTTTAACTACCTGAAATGTTAAATACAGTAAGGGAATTATTACTCAGGTCTTTTTTTTCCTAAATGAAATGCTGTGCAGATTTCATAATCCATGTTTTGTTATAAAAACATTTTCTCTGCTCTGAACTCATATGGCTAAAAACCTTTGAAATATACAGTTTATTTTCAATCAAATCCCTCCTTAAAGTGTCTAGTATGCATTGTGCCTCTAGATTACTTGTTATTTATGGAATGTTTACTGATTTAGTTACTTTAAAGTAGTGTTGGGGTGGGGGTGGTGGGGCAGGGAATTCACAGCAGGAAGATTGTATAAATGAGTAAATTCAGAATGCATTTTCTGTGTATATCCATTCAGTAACCTATTTAACTATATTTACAGAGAAAAGACTGCAACTTTTTTAATTTGAGAAAATCTGGAATAGCTTGCAGATAAAGGAAAAATTATGTACTGCAGATATTTGAATGTGTTTGTGAGGGAACTGTTTTTTGCATTTAATATTTGTATTTGTATTTGATTAAAACAGTCACATGTTATTAATCCATTTTGTAATATGGGGATCAGAGTACTTTCTTTTTCCTTTGCTGAAGACTGCATGAATTTATATTTTATTATGTTAGTGTCTCACATTTCTTTTAATACTACATTGAGAAGTATGGGTCCATGGTTGTGAAAGGGTGATTGGGGTGGTCTAGGTGTAGGGAGGGTGGTCAGAAGGAGGTTCTGCTCTGGATGGAGGGTGGGTCCAGCTTTTGTGAAGGGTGTCCAGCTCCGAGGAGGTAGCTCAACCTGGGGAGGGGAAGGGTGCTAGTCTGTGGGTGGGAATGAACACAGGGGTCCAACTGCAGAGAGGGTTGTCTGCTGGGGAGGCTAGTTCAGGGCATGAAAGAGTGAGCCAGCAGCAGGGAGGGTGGTTGGTGGTAGTGGGGCTAGTTTGAGGTTGGAAGTGAGGTCCAGCTGCAGGGTGGGTGGTTGGATGGTGAGGCTGGTACAGGGCTTCTGGTGGATCTAGCTATAGGTTGAGTGGTTGGCTGGGGGACTGCTGGTCCAGTGGCTTGGAGGGATAGCTTCAGATATGTGGTCTGTTTGGTATGGAGATTTGGGGTGGTGCTCCAGCTACATGGATGTTGTATAGCATGTAGTTGCAGGCTGGTCCAGATGCAGGGAGGGCGGCTGGCTGGGGAAGAGGCTGGTCCAGAGCATGTGTGGTGCTCTAGCTCCAGTGAGGTTGCTCTTCATGTGAGATGCTGGGGATAGAAGGGTCATCCAGCAGCATGGAAGATAGTCTGATGCCTGGAAGGGTGATCTAGCAGAGAGGAGGGTGGGCGACAGTTGAGGGGGTAGATGGGTAAGGCTAAAGATATTGATCAGCCTAGGAGGGATCCAGATTGGTGAAATCAATTAGAAACTGGTTAACATGTCAGCCCTTTGGCTCAACAGTAGCGCTATGGCCTGTGGTGCAGGTGACCTGAGTTCAGGAATGAGCTCATGGCAGGGGCTCTCTGGGGGTAGAAGGAGGAGGATCAACTGATCTATGAGAGGCTCTCTTCTGGGGAAGGAGGACAACCAGCTCTGTTGTAGTACTGCCAACTGAGTGACCACAAGTGGCAGAGCAGGCGGGAGCAGTTCATGGGTGGGAAGACATTGACTGATGCTGCTCCACACATGTCTGTGCATGTGTTTACACACTCTTGCCACTTATGTTCTAGGGGATGGAAGAACATGCAAAAGTATCCTGGCTACCTAGGCAGCTCCTCCACATATTGGATTCATTCTACAGTAGAGCAAGTCCTGGCAGATGCCAGAGTGATGCTGTTGTGGTAGCTCAACAGAAGGGGGGACAACCAGAGATTCAGGTTGGAAAAATGAGTAGTAGCTGGGGATGGGGGGGTTAAGGTGTCAGAGGGTGATGGTTAATTGCACTCATTACAGTGATGGGACAGTGAGCAGCTCAGCTTAGTTCTGGGGCAGATCCTCTTCTGTGTCTTCATAAGTGACATTACAGAAAAACTGGCAGAGGAGGGAATGCCTTTTTGCAGACGATACCAAAATCTGTAGGGTGGGCACTAAGAAGGGAACAGAGACCATGCACATGCCTCTTGGAGAAACTCAAAAGTGGTCAAGATCATTGCAGTTGGGATTCAAAGACAACATGCAGAATTGTGCACCTAGGGCATAGGAATCCAGGAGGTGCTTTATAGGGTTGGGGGTGCTACTGACAATCACTAAGCAGGGTGACATTGGGGTTATTATGATCTTAAAGTTGCTGGGCTGTGTGACAAAGCAGTGGGTAGGGCTAGAAGGATGTTGGAGCTGCATTGGGAAGGGTATCTTCATCAGGAGGAGGGAGGTGGTGGAGTTACAAGTGTTACATGAGGTCCCTGAACCCTTATTGGTACCCTCAGAGGTACACCATAGACAGCTAGTGCTTAGGCATATGTTGTACTAACATATAGGGCTAAGAGCATCTACTGTATAAGAGTAGATGTCAGGATATGTACGCATGTTACTGTAACACACTTTGCTTGCCAATACATATATATTTTTCTATGTGTTTTCTGTGTATTTCATACTTATGAGATGTTAGGACACCTGTGTTCTTGTAATAATTATGATATGTAAATCGGCATTTCCACCTTTCGGTGATTTGTACCACTACACTGAGTTGTGTAAGACTCTGTATAAGTACTCTTTCATTTCACAAACTGACGACTACTACAAAATTGTATAATGTTATCTTGGACCGTGGAACCTCCTCTAATTTAGCCAATAGGGCTCATCTCTGTAGCTAGAAAGGTTTCTATCTTACAGTAACCATAGTAATTATCATAGGTTTATAATGTGAGACACTAAGTCTTGTACCTCAGAGATACCAAGAGACACAAAGAAACCTTGAGGTATAGGAAATGCTTAGCACTGGCTCCCAGCTGGTATCGGTAAGAACTGCTTAGGGCAACTGTGATTTTATCCTTTTGGTAGTAATAAACAAGTTTATTACTCTAATACAACGTGTCTGTGATTACTTGCATTCCCAATATTGCCAAGAACCTGAGAGTGAGGTTTAGACCTCCTGACAATTGGTGACCATGTGCAGGCAATATTTGGTGTTTGTGAGCTTTCACTAGTTGCTACAAATTTTCTCTTCCCAACGGGGACAGTAGGTGTACATTTCTGTATCACCTCTTCCATTTTCAAACCACTTTGTAGGCCGGCCTGGTGGTGCTGAGGGTTGAGGCGCTGGATGCCACACCTCGTGCTACACCAGAGACCTGGTTTCGAGAATGGACTCGGGCCACCGGGGGCTGGCAGGGGAGAGGGTAGATTGAGCATCCGATGACTGCTCTCCTCTCTCTGGGGTGGGTAGTGGGGCTTGCATGAATGCCCTGCAGTGGCAACTGGCAGAGGCCGGCCACACTACAGTGGCATGCCAAAGTGGCAGGTGTCAGCACTATGTGCTTAGGACGTCATTGCATGTCTGGCTCTCCATAGGGAGAAAAATGTGGAAAATGTGGAGGGCAATCTTCGGGGCTGATGGCCGCACCTTGCTCCCCCAGAGAGACCTGAGAGGCGCGCGTACCCAGTGGGTGCGAGAGTGATAAACGTTGGCCCACTGGGGGAGTGGGTTCATGTGGCCTGCACGCACAACCACTTCCAGGGGTGCAGAACCGGTGGCCAGAGATCGTATGGCTGCTCTGCCAAGGGAGGAAAAAGAGAATTAAGATAAAAATCAAACCACTTTGTAGTTGCTTACAAAGTCTGGCTGTTTTTCAGGGTGTGGTCGATGCTGACTTGACCCACTCCACAGTAGCTTTGAATTGTAAGCCTACAAATTCTACAGTAGCCTGACTGTGTATAACTTGCTCCTGCTGTGGATTGATACATAGCACAGTGCTTTTTTCACACTTTGATTTTTCGTTCCCTCCCACACAATGGCCACCTTATCAAAGTTGTCAAATATCTGCGCAGAACTGAGACTCGATGACTCTAACTTCCTTGCCTCGCATGGAGAATGGGCTGACTTCGCGTGGGACGCAAGTCAATCCGAAAACCTTGTACTGGGGATTTCAACCCAGTACACAGAGACCAGACAATCAGCCAATAAGCGTCATGCCAAAGGGCTGCTCGTTGCGGCTCTCTACGCTGCTCTGGAAGCCTCTGAAGTGAGGTTTCAAACCCTTGATCTGCAAAAAGGAACTGGAAGGGGACAGGATCAGTTGTGTTCCAGGACAGTAGCTGCTTCTTGTTGTTTTCACAGGGTTCTTGTGGATTTTACTGGGTAGAAGGTTATTTCTTTTCTTTCTTACTTCTAAGGGGCTAGCAGGGTATTGTTTTGGGGGCTGTTGGAAGTTTGAAAACTGGTTTGGTGGCTGTAAGGGGGCTCATTTGTTGGATGTTTTACTGTGTAACAGACTGCGTTGGTGGAGGCCTATTTCTTCTGATTTAAAACCTATTTGGTGGGATTAGCTTGGGCCTGGTTATTTGAATTGGAGACCTATATCTGTTAATTTCAAGCCTATTTTGATGTGTTGTTAGTGAAGCTGATTAAATTGGAGACCGGTTTCCTTTGGTAGCAAACATTTTGGGGGCTTTGAGTTGAATTTTGATTCCTTGTTACTGACTTCAGTAGCTGCAAAGATGACTGCATAGTGGGGGAAGGGTGTTAATGGTCTGGCCAGGTCTCTCTCAGCTAATTGACTGGAGGCAGAGCTGAATCAGGTTTTTGGTGTTAGCTGCTTTGTCTTCTCAAAAGGAACTGGAAGGGGACAAGATCAGTTGTGTTCCAGGATAGTAGCTGCTTCTTGTTGTTTTCACAGGGTTCTTGTGGATTTTACTGGGTAGAAGGTTATTTATTTTCTTTCTTGCTTCTAAGAGGCTAGCAGGGTATTGATTTGGGGGCTGTTGGAAGTTTGAAAACTGATTTGGTGGCTGTAAGTGGGCTCATTTGTTGGATGTTTCACTGTGTAACAGGCTGCGCTGGTGGAGGCCTATTTCTTCTGATTTAAAACCTATTTGGTGGGATTTGCTTGGGCCTGGTTCTTTGGCTGCTGGGCTTGGAGGGGAGACACAGGGCTGATACACTCTCTCGAGTCGGGTGTCTGCCCAGACCCACCCTCCCCACCCTCCTCCCTCTAGAGTTCTACTAATTTATAGGGGAACACCTGCTCTGCAATTGTAGGAAAAGGCTGCAGGTGCAGCTCATGTAGTTCTAGCCACTGGGGGTTGGATTTAAAGGCTGGGAGAGAGGCGCTTAGGGAGTTGTTCATTTCCCTTATAAGTTTACTGTGTTGTACTGCACCTAGTAACAGGGTTACTGGTGTACTGTGGGACTGTATCTAAGATTAGTGGGTGACCTGATTAGGCAGTAGGGGTGTATCTTGGACTAGGGGGGAACCTGGTGGCTCACCCAAGGAAACCTACTTGCAAGGGATGGAACCACGTCATTAGGGCCGCATCTTGGGAGGGTGGTGGGGTGCACAGGGTGTGAAGCAGCCATGATACTGGACTGGGCTTGGAAGTTCAGTGGTTGCCCAGTGTGCTACCAGCTGGCACAGCTTAGGGAGAAGGTTACGAGGATTAGAGACAGCTAGGGAAGGGGGGCGAATGGTTGGGGAAGGAGGCAGGAGATCCCCAGGGGTTGCACCCAAGCACTGGGGGCAGGGGCATAGGGAAAGAAGTGAGAGAATACTCAGGGGTCATAGGGACCCTGGCAGGGGGTCCAAAAGGACACTACCAAGGAAGCAGGCAGGTAACTGGGGACCCTCACAAAGGAGGGACAGAGGGACAGCATTCTTAGGGAAGTAGGCAGATGGCTAGGGTAGGACAGAAAGAAGCAAGGCGGGGAGGTGGATCAGACCTTACACTCAGTAACCGCTTCAACTCTTCTTCTGCTCGAGGATGAAGGGGGTGATGTAGCCATGACAGGGGTGGTTAGAGACAGAAAGGGAGTGGGGGGCAGGAGGCAGGGGCTGGATAGCAGGAAGAACAGGGGAACCTGGAATGCAGGAAAAAGGGGGGAACAGTGAATCAGAGCAGGAGGGGCAGGGGAAGGGAAGGAAAGCACAAGGAGAAGGACCAGTTGGGAGGAAAGGTAAAGGAGAAGGACCAGAAGTACAAGGAGGATTCAGTAAAGGGAGCTGAGGGTTTAGGCCAGGGGAGCACGACAAGCAAGGAGGGACTAAATGGAGACAGGAAGGAAGGGAGGATGAGCCAGGCTAGTTTAGCAGATGGGGGAGAAGGACCAGTCCCGAGCAGTGAGGGGGGAGCTAGCAAGGTACAGAAGGATACTCAGGAGGAGGAAAGGCATAGGATTGGAGGGGAAGGAGTGGCCAGGGTAAATAAGGAGGGGGTGGCATGTGTCACCCAGATAGGGGGAGGAACAAGGAGCCGGCTGGGTGGAGGAGCCAGTAGAAAGGATGAGGGACATGGAGGAAATGGAGGAAAAGGAGTGGTCAGAGTGCTCCTGTTGGGGATTCTATGATCAGGGGTATCAAATGGGATAGGGAGGAGAAGCCTGGCCAGTTAGAACAAAATGCTTCCTGGACTAACGGTGCACAGGGCTGTACCACGAGGTATATCAGCTGGCAAAGGATTGTGGGGGTTCCCCGAACATACTGGTCCACCTGGGTACAAATGACATTGAGGTAAATAGCGAACTAGAGATACAGGCAAGATTCAGGGAGCTTGCCAGGGTCTGTCTTGACATAGGATGCACAGTTTCCTTCTCAGAAATCCTGCCGGTGCAAAGGGCTAGTGGGGAACACAAAAGGAAGATTAGGGAGATAAACCAGTGGCTCAGGGAGTGGTGTGAGGCCAGAGGGTATGGGTTGATGGGGGATTGGGGGAAGACCTGGGAGGATAAGGAGCTGTATGCTAGAGATAGACTCCATCTCAATTTGGAGGAGGGAATCCTTAAGTTGAAAATAGGGGTTCATTGGTGAAAGTGGGGTTTAAACTTATGAAGGGGAGGGATGAGAGAAAAGGCTGTAAGGGGTGCCGATAAGGAGGTACTCTGTCTCCACTCTGGGGAGCAGGAGGATATGGGAAAAGGCCGACTGGTAAAGTGCAGACCAGGGGAAAACAGAATCCCCATGGGAACACGAGCAGGGGAAATGAAAGTATAGGGAAAGGGTGGAAGGTAGTCCTACTAAATGCCAGGAGCTTGGGCAATAAAATGCCTGAGCTCCAGGCAATGCTAACTGAGGGAGCAGTGGATGTGGCAGCAGTCACTGAGACCTGGGCCACTGCAGGATATGACTGGGACCTGAATCTGGAGGGTTACACTATGTTCAGGAAGGACAGGGGGGAGGAAGGGAGGAGGGGTAGCAATGATAGTCAAAAACTGCATTGGCATAGAGGATAGAGGAGGCGGAGGGAACTGTGGAGGCGATTTGGGTCACCTTGATAACAAGGGAGGGCAAGAGAGTAAAAATAGGAGTGGTGTATAGACCCCCTGCCCTGGCGGAGGAGCTGGAGGAGAGTCTGGTGGCAGATGTTGGGAGACACTGCAGACTGGGCAGAGGAATGGTGGTGGTGTTGGGGGACTTAAACATGCCAGGAACAGACTGGGAGACTATGACATCCTCTGTGACCAGGGAACAGAGGTTGTTGGATGTCTTTCAAAATGCATTCCTAACTCAGCAAGTGGGGGAACCGACCAGGGAGGCACGGGTACTGGATGTGGTCCTGGCAGACAATGACCAGACTGGGGGCCTGGAGGTAAGGGACCCATTGGCGGGGAGTGACCATGCCACAGTCTGGTTCTGCCTGGACCTAGGAGGGGTAGAAGGCTGCACAAAGACGGAGGTAACTGACTTCAGAAGGGACAGATTTTAAGGAAATGGGAAGGATCCTTAAGGAGCATTTGGATGTGATTGGGTCAGACATGGATGCTAATAGTAGGTGGGAAATCATCAGAAGAGGGGTGCAGGATGCTACCAGCACCTGTGCAAGAGTAAAGGCAATGCGGTAGGGCGAAACCCCTGCTGGTGGACCAGGGAGGTCCAGGAGGTGGTGCGGAGAAAGAAGGCAGCCTATAGGCAATTCAAGTGCTCAAGGAGTGAAAGGGATCGAGGGGAGTATGAGCTGATGGCTAGAAGGGCCACTACGGTGGTGAGAGCGGCTAAGGCAAGGAAGGAACAGAACCTGGCCAGGGAAATTAGGAGAGGGAAGAAGGGGTTCTTTAGATACATTGGGGAAAAACAAAGGATGAAGGGGCAGATTAGCAGGATTAAAACAGGGGAGAGATGGGCACAAGACCCAGGGGAGCAGGGTGAGGTACTTAATGAGTACTTCACTTCAGTTTTCACCAAGGAAAATGGGGGTGCTGCATCATACATGGGAGGAGACAGAGATACTGAGGAGGGGGGGACCCTTACCGATCGGCGGGTCTGGGGAGAGGAGGAGGCATCACTGTCAGAAGGGGGGAAGGGTAAGCAGGGAGACGAGGTAGCGGAAGTGGAAATCACAGCAGAGAGAGTGAGGGAAACCCTCAGGTCCCTTAAGATGGAGAAAGCACCGGGGCCGGATAAATTACATCCCAGAGTGCTGAAGAAACTTGCGAATGTCCTGGTGAAACCCCTGGTTGAGCTTGTCACCATCTCTCTGAGGACAGGGTGGGTGCCCCAGGACTGGAAGGTGGCACATATAGTGCCTATCCACAAGGGGGGATCAAGGGAGGTGGCAGAGAACTACAGGCCTGTCAGCCTGACATCGGTGGTGGGCAAGGTGATGGAGGGCATTGTCAAGGAGAGGCTGGGGGACCTGGAAAAGTCAGGGTGCCTGGACGATAGACAGCATGGATTCGTCCCGAGGAAATCATGTCAGACAAACCTTGTGGAGTTCTATGACTGGGTGACGAGTGCCTTGGACCTGGGTAGACCAGTGGACGTCCTCTTTCTAGACTTCAGCAAGGCATTTGACTCTGTTCCTCATGTGGGCCTGTTGGATAAGCTGGGAGAAATGGGGGTTGGGAACCAGATGATCAGATTGATAGGCAATTGGCTCCAGGACCGGACCCAGAGGGTCGTAGTTGGCGGGATAGTCTCATCCCCAAGGAGGGTCATGGGGTGGGTCCCACAGGGATCAGTCTTGGGCCCCTCCTGTTCAATGCCTACGTCTCTGACATAAGGACAGGAATCAGGAGGAGATGAGTATCTTTGCAGATGACTCAAAACTGGGGGCGGTGGTGGATGGGGAGGAGGAGGGTGACCCTCAGGGGACCTAGAGGCTCTGGAAAGATGGTCAAGAAAGTGGAAGCTGAGGTTCAATGCAGGGAAATGCAAGGTACTCCACCTGGGGGCCAGAAACCCGGGCCAAGTGTACACCCTGGGGGGGGGGAAATGCTACAAGTCTTGATGGCTGACAGGGACCTGGGGCTGGTGGTGGATGTCAAGATGAACAACTCGGCGACTTGTAGGAGGGCAGCAGCCAAGGCCAACAGGATGCTGGGATGCATCACTAGGGGTATCACCTCTAGAAGGAGGGAAGTGATACTCCCTCTGTATAACTGCTTGGTGAGGCCACACCTCGAGTACTGCATGCAGTTTTGGAGGCCACACTTAAAGAGGGACATTAAACTCCTGGAGAGGGTCCAGAGGAGGGAAACCAAAATGATTTGGGGCTTGGGGGACAGGACCTATGAGGAGAGGCTCGAAGAGCTAAATATGTACACATTGGAAGAGAGAAGGGACTGGGGGGGACATGATAGAGGTCTTCAGGTACATGAAGAGGGTAAATAGGGAGGAACAGTCAGGGTGCTTCAGAAGGAAGGAGGAGGGGCCACTAGGGGCATGGGTGGAAGCTGGAGGGAAGATTCAGGGGAGAAAGGAGGAGGTGCTACTTCACTGAGAGAGGTGGTGGAGCCATGGAATGCGCTGCCTAGGGGGCTGGTGGAGGCAGAGATGGTGGAGGGGTTCAAGAGGGGGTGGGACAGGTACAGGGGAAGGATTCTGGAAGCAAAACCCAATGCAGCAAGAATATCCGGAACTGGGAAGGGAGAAGCCAGAGAAGGTGAGGGGGGCAGCAAGATCAGCACCCAGGGTGGGGGCTGACCAAACGAGCAGACATGAAAGACCGTTAGGCCTATTCTGCTGGCATTTTAGTATGTTAGTATATTTTGTCTCTTAAGCAAGAGATGGGTTTGCAGGAAATGGAATGTATTAGACTGCAGCAGAATTTGGAGTCTGAACGTCAAACACTGCGAAACGAAAAGGATTCACTTTTGCATCATTCAGCACAGGCTGGAGAACAGGAACTTTGTATGCTGAAGCAGGAGTGTGAAAGTTTGAGACAGGATAAGGGACAGGCATTGCATATGAATGACTTGTTAAGTACAGTGAATGCACAGTTGAGTGAAGAGATAGGAGAGCTACAGGACGAGATAAACCAGGTACGTAATGACTTAGAAGTGGCAACTTGGGACAATTGCGAATTGAGCGCCACATATGGAGTGTTGCAAAAGCAAATTCAAGATGAGGTTGATATGGATCTTGCAACTGTGAGTCATGCTGAATGTAAAACCAAGCTGGCAAAACTGCGCCATCAGTGGGAGGTTCTGGCTGGACATGTTAAGATGATGGGAGGCGTAGCCCCTGCCTTACACACATCATCCGAGGGGGAGGTATCAGATGATGGCATCTCTCAGTACAACGCCCAGTCACACCCCTACTATGGACCAGAAACACCACCCAGCCATTCACAACATGGTGGGTCCCCAATCCACCCACACCATGTCATATGTCGTCGACGTCATGATGTCCATCATGGAAGATGCCAACATGGCGGCCCCCATGATATGGGGGGAGCAGGCCCAGGCCTGGTCCCGACAGCACCACCGATAGCCGCTATTAATGTGGAAGACAGGCAGGAGATAGAAACAATGATTGAAAGTACAAAAGGTAATATACCTATTCCTGAGAGAAGTAAACGGGCCATTAAAACCCAAATCAGGCAGCTTCTACAAGAGGCTGGCACTCAGGATGGCATTGTTCGTACTGCAGCCAAGGCTGCAGCCTGGGCTGCCCTAGATGGTGCCTGAGATAACCTACCTCCACCTGATCAGCCCAATAATCCCCTACAAATGGCCTACTCTGTTCAGCAAATAGTTAACAGTATCAGTTGGATGAACCCATCCGACAACCTCAGCTGCTACTTGGAAAAGGTATGTTCTAAATGTGAGATGCTTAGCCTCGCTGCAGAATATCAGGTCCAGATACTACACCAGAGCATTGATCCTAGTTTGTAGGCTAAACTCCCCTATGCCATCCGCCAGGACAGCAATGCCACCTTTGATGAGGATGCAGCTGAGCTCATTTCTGCACACAGCCCAGGTGTCATGGGACTGATGCTTGCATACCCTATAAAACAGAATGCAAAGGAAAGTTCAGTGACTTACCCCCAGAGACTGTGGATGGCCTACCAAGCAGGAAAGCACCTTGCACAAGAAGCTGCAGATGGAGATCTGGGTTCAGATATTCAAAAGGGTTGTGCATGACACAACAGTGTTGCGCCATGCGCAACCCACTGATACGCCCTGGCACGATATTGAAAAGGGAAAAGTGCGCGGTGCAAATCCCGATGCACCGGAGTGCATCAGTAATGTATGCAGGTGCAGGTGGGGAGGCGTGCCCATGCATACCCTGCACAGCCAGATATTCAGCCCGGGATGTTCAGAGCCATGCATGCGCAACCCCTACCTGTGCCAGCACAAAGTTAATCCCCCCCCAAAAAAAGAAACAATTGATGGCCACCCACAGGTGAGCTGCCACTTTGCATGGTGTAACACGGCAGCTGCCACCTGTGGGTGGCCACCAGAGCTCCGGCTGCACCTGGCGGCACCCCCCCATGTCCAATCGTGGGCATTTGTTAAAAAAAAAAAGAAGAAATCTGTCCAATATCCCTGGTGGTCCAGTGGACCGCTGTCTGCCCGATCACGGGCATTTGTAATAAAATAAAGAGCAATATCCAATATCCCTGGTGGTACAGTGGACCGCTGTCTGCCCGAACACGGGCATTTGTAATAAAATAAAGAGCAATATCCAATATCCCTGGTGGTCCAGTGGACCGCTGTCTGCCCGATCGCGGGCATTTGTAATAAAATAAAGATCAATGTCCAATATTCCTGGTGGTCCAGTTGACCGCTGTGTGCCCAATCATGGGCATTTGTAATAAAATACAGATTAATGTCCAATATCCCTGGTGGTCTAGCGGTACCCCCCCTCCCCACCTGACCACTGAGCCACACCACCCTGCTCCCCTGGTCCAGTCCAGCGGTGCAGCACCCCACCGCCTGGCCCCCCCACCTGACACAGTTGGTAGGGCTTTCGCCCATTGGTCCACAGCATGAGCCAGTGGGTGTGCAGCCTGTACCGTACTACACATTCCAGATATGTGCATTCACATTCTGGAATGTGTAGTACGATACGGGCTGCACACCCAATGGCTCACGCTGCGGACCAATGAGCGCACAGCCCTACCAATGGTGTCAGTCGGAGGGCGGCGGTGCAGCGGGGGGTGGGGTTCTGCCACCTGCCAGCTGACCGAGGGGAGCATGGCGGTGGGTCTCAGTGGGTGGGTGAGAGGGGGGTACCACCAGACCACCAGGGATATTGGACATTAATCTGTATTTTATTACAAATGCCCGTGATTGGGCACACAGCGGTCCACTGGACCACCACGGATATTGGACATTGATCTTTATTTTATTACAAATGCCCACGATCGGACAGACAGCGGTCCACTGGTTCATCTTTCTACATCCCAGAATGTCCACCCTATTGCAGATTTTGGTGTCATCCGCAAAGAGGCAGACCTTTCCTTCCAGCTTCTTTGCAATGTCACTTATAAAGCATTAAAGAGGACTGGTCCAACACCGATCCCTGATGCACCCCAATGGTCACCCTTTCTTCCTCAGAGTGAACTCCATTTACCACCACTCTCTATCACCTAGCCCCTAACCAAATTCTTATCCAGTTGACCTCCTTTATACTCACTCCAGAGCTACTTCGCTTGCTTACTTGTCTTCTGTGTGGATTGATGTTGAAAGTCTTACTGAAATCTAGGTAGGCCACGCCCACCACTCCACACTGATCTAATTCCATTGTCACCCAGTCAAAGAAACCTATCAGATTAATTTGACATGATCTCCCCCTATGAATCCATACTGCCTTGGGTCTCATAACCCACTGGATTCAAGATATTCCACAGTCCATTCCTTTAGCAGTAATTTCATTAACTTTCCCACCACCAACATCAGGCTGACAGGCCTATAATTGCCAGCCTCCTCCCTGCTACTACTTTTCTGTAGTGGGACTACATCAACCCTCCTCCAGTCCTCTGGAATCACTCCTGTTTCCAGTGAGATGTTAAATAGGATTGTTAAAGATGCAGCCAGTATCTCCCTGAGCTCCCTCAATACCCTTGAATGCACCCCATCTGGTCCCATTGCTTTGTCTGCCCTCAGATAAATGAGTCCCCTTAGGACTGTCTTCTCCAAAAATGGACTGGTATCCACCTCCCTCCTTTCAAAGCTTTTGTTACTTTCTTGTGCCCTTTCCCTTCTCCTTCCTCTGTGAACAATGACAGAAGTATTTGTTCAGGATGTCTGCCTTTTCCTGGTCCCCCTCTACACAGTTCCCACCTTCCCTTTCTAACCTTACAATCCCACCCTTGGTCTTCCTCTTTTCACGTACTGTACATACCTAAAAAATGCCTTGCCCTCTTTCATTACATCTTGGGTTATCTTTTCAGTTTGTGCTTTTGTGCTCCTTACTGGTTTCCCTGATTCCTTTTTTCCCTGATGCATCTCTCTGTCCTCTTCCCTCTGCATCTTCTTATACCTTCTGAATGGCTACCCTTTTAGTCTTTACCTTTTCAGCCACCTCTTTCAAAATCATTACTGTCTCCTTTTCCTCTTCTTTGTGCTTGTTTGTTTGATGCAGAGGTTTGTTGCCTTTACTCTGCTTCCTTTCAGCTTCAGCCACTGTTCTTCCACCCTACTCAGGCCACCCCACCCCCAGGTCAGGTCATCACGGAAGCATTCACCCATCTTTTATAAAATCTGCTCTCCTGAATTCCTGGACCATCACATTTGTATGGTTTGATTCCACAGTCATCCTTATATTAAACCACACTGTATGGTGATCACTGGTCCACAGTTGGCCTCCCACCTTGATGTCTGCAACATTGTCTCTGTTAGTGAGTGCCAGGTCCAGTATTGCCACATCACAAGTGGGTTCACTGATTAGTTGCCTGAGGAATTCCCCCTTCTGAGAGTAAAGTACGTCCCTGCTTCTAGCTGAAGCTGATGCTAGGAAGCTCCAGTCTACATCTGGCAGGTTGATGTCCCCCACCAGCAGCACCTCCACCTTTCCTGCCATCTTGCCAATGGCTTCCACCAGTGCCTTACCTAATTTGTCTCTGTGTGCTGGAGAGTTGTAGATCACTCTAGTGTGAATAGGCTTCATTCCCCATCTACAAAGTGACCCACAGTACCTCTGCCTTTCCCTGTGTTCCCTGGATCTCCATTGTTTTTATGCTTTCCCTCACATAAAGCACCACACTCTCTCCCCCCAGTCCTTCTTGAACAGAGTATAGCCTGGTATGGCCATATCCCAGTCATGGTTTTCAATGTACCATGGCCACAATATCCTGTTTGGCTTCTGGCATGATGGCCTCTAGGTCTGGAATCTTATTTCCTAAACTTCTAGCATTCACACACATGACTATCCAGATTTTGTTTGCACTCTGCTTGTTGCCCCCCAATTTTACTTTTTGCCATCCCTCCTTCCTCTGTCTTCTTTTTGATCCCCTTCTCTTCCCCCCTTTGTTTCTACCACCCTGCTTTCTTTATTAATTTGCAACATGGGAAATTCCTCTCACCTCAGGTTCTCCGTATTCTCTGTTCCGAATGTGGAGGTGTCAATTTCTGCCTCCCAGATTCCTTCCACCACTCCGTTTGACTGGTTTAAATATTCATCAAAGTAGCAGTTAAACTGCCCACTGAGAACTGCTGTTTCCCTCCCAAATTGATGCAGACCATCACCTCTGTACAAGCCCTTATCCTCCCAGATGGATCCGCAGTACCCAAATGTAGCCAAACCTCTCCTTTGTGCACCATTCCTTCAGCCATGCATTGAAGCTCTTGATGCGGAGATCTCTGTCCTTTCCTTTGTCATAGACAGGCAGCACCACAGCAAAAGCCACTGAGTGACCTACCTGTCTAAGACCACTCCCCAGCTCCTTAAACATCCCATGCACTATTCCAGCTCTGTCATTAGTCCCCAAGTGAACAATGACATTCACCTTTCTCTCCCATCCATTTACCATAGGGATCCTCTGGAACCGCTTCCCATCCCTCCTGGCTGTAGTGCCATATAGCACCTCACCTGCCTCTCCCCATTTACTATTCCCAAAACTGTACCCCTCACAATCAAGTCCCCCACCAGAAGTTGCTTCTTTCTCCTCTGGGTTCCTCTACCATCCTTCTTGAGGTCTTCCCTATTAAGTGCCCCAGATCCTCCAAGGTCAATACCATGGGGGCCTCCTCTTGGCTGTCCCACCCTTCCAGAGCAGCATAGGAATTATGTAGTGATACGAATTGAGGAATGTGTCTCTGTCCCACCACTTCCACCTTTCCAGAGCCCACCACAGTCCAGCTATTCCTCCTCCCTGGCATCCTCTGACAGGTGTGGTCAGAAAAGGTAAGGAAGGTTCAAGAAGAGGGTTGGCAGGAACATAATGTTTTAGTTGGTGTCTAACGGAGGGATGGGAGGTAGAGAGATGGATGGAGGAGAGTAGCTAATTCCAGAGGGAGGGAAGATGGTTTGATTAAGCAGATTTTCCATCTGAGGTGTGTGGGTGGGGAAGGGAGAAAGTGCACAGGTCCCTGGAGTGCAAAGAGTGGAAGTAGGAAGTGGTGGGGGAGATGAGATGGGATAAGTGGGGAGGGGGGGCAAAAGCAGTATTTAGAGATGATGGAAGCACAGTGGAGTTGACAACGTGTGGGGAATAGAAGAATGGAAACACATGAAGAGCAGGAGGTAAAGCATCAGTAGGGGGCTTGAAAAGTTTTTTTTCTAAATGAGCACAACTGCTGCTCTTTAACATGTGTCTTATGATTGGAATCATTATTTTTTTCAAATGAGCTAATCCCCATAATCTGATGATCTGATCGAATGCTTCCCTCACTATAAAATAAAATTAATCTCTTTGTTCATTTATATCATCTGACCCATGAGAGCAGATGTCTCTGTTCAAAGTTCAAATGTCTCTTCAAAAAGATATTCTACCTCTCGTATTCACAAATAAGATACATAAAATATTAAACAATAATTAAAATGAAAAATGCTAATTTTGTTGGGAGAGAAGTGTGTGCTTGGGAGGATGGGATATAGAAATAAGTGTTTAGTAAAAATAAAAAGTAAATAGGATATGACGCGAAGAAGATGAGTATTTTCTCAAGTTGAACAAAATGTTTAAACACTGATTATTTATTTTTATTTATTTAAGTCTCGGAATTACAAACTTCTGAGTCAAGCACTCATTTACAAAGGCGCCTTCTCAGACAATACATAATTACAGATATAAATAGGAACAGCGAACATATGGTACAGCAACAGAAAATAGAATTTGATAAAAGCAAAACAGAATTCTGATACAATAGTCAAGGTGCAACAACTTGGTATGGAGAGACAAACATTGTATGAAAGAGAATTCAGGGCATGACAGATTACCAATACAAAACAATAGTGTGTAACCCAGGGTTTTTTTCAAATCCAACTACAATACAGGTTGGGCAAGGTATATGCTAGGTGGTGAGGTGAAAACAGGGCAGAAGGGGATCAAAAATCTGCAAGAATTACAACCAACAAATGTGGGGAACTAGCTGGTAACAGTCTAAGAGGAGATAGATTAAACAAGAATTAAAGCAGTTGGCTAGGTAAAGGGGTGGAGGATGGAAGATTAAGTGCAATCACAGGAGCTACCAGTTAGGAGGTGCTGTCGTAGCTTAGATTTGAAGGGTCCTTGCTTTTGCTCAACATATTCTGTGGCCGGCAGGCTGTTTAGCAACACTGGGGCCCGAGACATGAAAGCACATTGGCAAAGGGATGTCCTGTAGTGCGGGACAGAGAAGGAGGGTTTAGAGGAGCTCCTCATGTTTCTGGGGGTGGCAGTAAGTGTAAGGAGCAGCTGTGAGTAGGGTGGGGTGAGGTCTAGAGTGATCTTTGTAGCTAAAAGACAGGTTTGGTAGGCAGTTCTTCCTTTGAGGTTTAGCCAGTCATCGCGCAAGTAGAGGTCACAGGTGTGGGTAAGTCTAGGAGCACCAGTTACCAGATGACATGCTTTGTTGCGAGCAACCTTTATTTTATTAAGGACAGTAACAGTGGCAGTGATTTAGACCATAGTCGATGATTGAAAGGATTGAGCTATTTACAGCCAGCCAAAAGGTATTACTTGTCATGCAATGCCTGTGC
Organism: Neoceratodus forsteri; assembly: GCA_016271365.2. NCBI lineage: Eukaryota > Metazoa > Chordata > Ceratodontiformes > Ceratodontidae > Neoceratodus > Neoceratodus forsteri. The sequence goes on along the minus strand of CM028132.1, from coordinate 225,932,849 downwards.
CTAAACAGCAACCCAGTCCTGGTGTTGATCGCTTCACAGACTAGGTCCATGTGCTCCCAAAATGATAGAGAGCTGTCAGTGGTCTCCCCTAGGTATTTAAAGCTGCTGACTTGTTCCAGCGGCTTACGAAGATTATTAAGGATGCTGAGACTAGATGTGTTGTGCCTATCTTGAGAGCTAGCAAATACCATCACCTTGGCGTTTTTGTAATTGATAATTAGCTTATGCTCAGCAAACCAGGATTCAATTTCAGTAAATCATTTTTGAATGGCAGTCTCAAGAGGGAAGGGGTCAGGATGGGTAGAGTAGATGGCTGCATCATCAGCTTAAAGAAGCAGGTTACTGGAGCAGATGAGGGGGAGGGAGTTGAGAAAGAGACTGAAGAGAAGTAGACCCAGAATAGAGCCTTGGGGGGACACCAGAGCATGCCAGTAGGTTGTAGGAGAGGGTACCCTGGGTTTTGACCTGCTGAGTACACACACTTAGGTAGTTTGTAATCCAGATAGTGGTTTCAGGTGATAGGCTGATATTGGGGAGGGTAGCAACAAGTAGGGCGTGATTGACAGTGTCAAAAGCTTTGGACAGTTCTATGTACACAGACCCAACCAGGTGACCATGATCATGGGCTTTATGGGTAAAATCTGTAAATTCCAGGATTGCGGAGGTGGTACTATGGCCTTCTCTGAAGCCATGTTGCTGCAGGCTTTGACGGTTGTACTTTGCAAGGTAGTCTGTTAATTGATCGCAGCCTGTCTTTTCAAGGGCTTTAGATGGGTGGGGGATGATTCAGATTAGGCAGTAATTGCTACATGAGGTTCTGTCCCCACTTTTGTGGACGGGTGTCACCACAGTAGCCTTCCACAGTTGGGGGAAGTGACCAAGACAGAAGGAGCAGTTTAGGAGATTGATGATGGGAAGTAGGACTGCATCAAAGGCCTGGTGTAGGAGTTTCAAGTCAAGAGTATTGCTACTGTAAAGTGACTTACCCAGGACATGCAGCAGGAGGGTTTTTGCCTCCTTCAGGGAGACTGTCTTAAAGCGGAAGGGGGGATGTTACCAGGAACCAGTAGGTTTGGTCTCTCTGTAGGTGGAGGAGGGTGTTAGTAAAAAGCCTGGAGGAAGGATTGCACTAAGGTCCATGAATGCAGCGTTGAAGGAGTCAGCAATGAGCTGATGGTCTTGTGTGATGGAGCCATCGATGTTAAGCATAGAGGGGGGGTGGATATTGGGCTTGCCAGTTATGTCCTTAATAGTGTTCCAAAATTTCTTTCCATCTCCCCAGGAGGATGAGAGATGCTCCTGGAAGTGGGAAGTTTTTGCAAGTTGGTTCTCACGAGTGCACGAGTTTCTGGCCGTCTTGTTTCTCTGCCAGTCAACTGGCTTACCATTGACAAATGCAATATGCCAGATTGTCTCTAGAGACCATGGATTTAAGTAGAGCAGGGGTGATCCAGGGATGAGATTTGCCTTTGGTAGTTAGCTTGGTATAAGGGGCAAAGATATCACAGGCCTTGTTAAAGGTGGAAATGAAATAGGCTAAGGCTTGGTCAATATTGGTGGTGGTGGGAATCAGGGACCAGTTGCAACTGAAGAGGTAGGCCTGGAATTGCATTGGCATACTTTTTTTAAGGAAGTGACTGTATGTTGACTTGGCAGGAAATGTGGGGGAATGATTAGACCATCGGCAAAGGACTGCAGAGTGGTCACTTTGTGAGTCAAGTAAGACCTCTGCACCAGTGACTCTCTTGGGTCAGTTAGTGAGTATGAGATCTACAAGTGAGCTATTACCAGTTCTGTAGTTGATTCTGGTGGGGGAGGAAACCAGTTAGGAGAGATCTATGGTTGTTGCAGCATCCTGAAGTGGAGCTGACTCAGGGTCTGGCTAGTTAATATTAAAGTCTTCCAACAAGACAATCTTGGATGCATGTGGTAGGCTGGAGACCCAGTCAAGGATAATATTGAAGCTGAGTTTAGGATTATGAGGAGGAGGAATGTGGACAGAGAGGACTATAAGTGATTTACCCTTATGTCCAGGAGCAATTTTAATTGCCAGAGCTTGAGCATCATTTCCAGTAACTATATGTGGTAGAACAAGGCCCTGGAGAGAGTTAGTGAGATAAATGACACAACTCGCTCCTCTTTTACCCAGCTGGTCATCCCTGCATAGTGTGTAACCATACAGTGTAACAGCAGAGTGTGGTACCTTGTTAAAGAGCAAGGTCTCAAATACTGCAAGGACTTTGAGGCAGTGTTGCATGACCCAGACCTGAAGAAGGTCAGGTTTAGGCACAAGGCTGCAGATGTTTATAGAGGCAACCCTGACATCCCCTATAACTTTCTTGGTGATGAAGGGTTGCAGGCCAGGTCCTGGGCTGTGGTGGACATTGCTGGAGAACAGGAGTAGGAGTAGGCAGTTCCTGATTACTAGGTATCTAAGAGGCTAAAGTCCGGATGAGGGTCGATGTGGCAGGGTTTGTGGCTGTAAGCAGGGATTGGCAGGGAAGCGATATGGGTAACCAAGGACAGGAAGGGGTAGTTAAGCAGGGGACTAACATGGACCTGAGGGTGCCAGGAAGTGTGTGATATGGTGGGTAGTATTAACAGTACCAATAGACTACACAGGTGTGGCAGTAAAAGGGTGGGGTGGATAGGAAGGGGGTAGGATTAGGGGATATGGGATGTGGGATAGGCCAAGAGAACAAATGACAGAGATAGGAAACAGTTTGCAAAGGGACCCATAGTATGGTGAGATACAGGAGACTGGGACAGAAAGGGAAGATACTGTGGAATGGGTAGCACTATATACAAGGGGGAGGGACAGGGAGAGGCAGAAAGGGTGGAGGGGGTAGGGGGCAGGTGAGAGAGGGCTGGATGGATAAGGCTGACAAAGGTCAGGGAGAAAGTGTGACAGATTTGATAGCTCAGAGGAAGGGTGCTTGCCTTGGTGCAAGTGGTCAGAGGTTCAAGACCGGGTGGGGGGGGGAGTGGGAGAAGAGGGAACTGGGCAGCGATGAAAGAGAGAGATGAGTAGGAAGACCAGGGGATGAGGCAAGGGAATCCAGAAGGGGTCATAGCTAAGTAGTAGGTAGAGAGGGAATAGAGATGAACTCAATATTGACCCCTACTGGTGGCTGAGTATAACTTGCAAATAGCAAACAAGGGACTTCGCAAAATGGCAGTATTACATCACGTAACCAATCACGTGATCAGGCACTCTCTATAAATCTAGGAAGGGTTGAAGGGGTAGGTGGGGTAGTCAACCTGCAGTGTCGAAGGACAAGCACCCTGACCCTCAAACAGCAGTGTAGTGCCAACTTAAGCTCTCTTCAGGAACCAGGCACCATACCTTCTTATCAGCTCCACAGATGTCCATGCATGATCCAATTGCGAGGAGTGAGTGGGGTTACTGTTCAGAGGAGCCTAATTAGACAGGGAACAAAACGGATTAGCATACATCAGGAAGCAGCACAAAGGAATTGAACAGGAACCCAGTACGCATACACCAAAGTAGGAGTAGGGGACAGAGGCATCCTGAATTCAGATTCAGAGGGTACAGGCAATTACCACAGCTGTAACGGCCCTAAATGGCACAACAAACCTAAATAACACAGCAGTTGGTAAGATCACCTAAAAATGTACAGCACATACATATGCAGGATTTCTGCACAGGCTGAGCTAAGAGTAGTACTGAAATTAATAGCAGACACCATAAGCTAAAACTAAATACAAACTATCAGCCCACTCTGCTGACAAATAATTACTTTAATACATTTGTTAGCACCCCCAGCCCACAACCAGCAGTCCCAACTGGTGCTCTCTCCAGGAACCAGGCACCATACCTTCTTGTTGGCTCCAAAGATGTCAGTGCATGCTCCAGTCGCGAGGAGCGAGAAGAGGGGGTACTGTTCAGGGGAGCCTTCTTGTCAGCTCCACAGATGTCTGTGCACACTCCAGTTGTGAGGGGTGATAAAGTACTGTTCAGAGGAGCCTTCTTGTCGGCTCCACAGATGTCCATGCACACTCTGGTTGTACTTTTAGTTAAAGCATAAGTGCATGTTAGTGGTGAAAATCTTGACCTATAATTTTTTATTTTATTTGCCCCTTATCTTCTGACTTCTATGGTACACTTCCTCCCATTTTGAGTATGCTTTACCACATTTTTTACTGTAGAAGTAATAAAAGAAGCACTCCTTTTAAGATAGCTCAGACAAGTTTTTCATCAGTATTCACTGTTGTTTTAAACACCCAGAACACGATTTTCTAAATTGTTGCATGTAGATGCAAATGGGTTCTTTGTGATAATAGCAGAAACAAAATCTCTACAGGCACATGGGTGAAAACAAAATGGCGAGGACAAAGGCAGCCCAAACCAAAAACAGTTCTCCTTTAAACAGTGGGGAAGTTTGCCTCCTGCCTCCCCATTACTAATTACAACTGACTCCAAGACCACACAACATTTTAACACAGTGTGCCACAGCACCCACACACATGCCGCCCTCCACACAGTGTTTTCGCTCTGGAGCTGTTTTCACTGGCAGCTGTTTTGTCACCCTGGCTGTTTTTATAGGCACTCAAACTGAGCCAGTCTTATTGGTGCCTATGCACGAATGGGTGCAAGTTACACACCAAATGCATGTAACCCACGTGTGCAGCTCCACATCAGCAGATAGGTACATGCCAGTGGCATTCATAACAGCTGGCCACCTGTCTGCAGCCCCACCACCCCAGCGTGCAGGTCCGTGCAGGGCGGGCATGGGCAGAGTCGCGGACCCAGCCGGGCATCCAATCAGATGCCCAGAATGAGTCGAACAGTGGATTACTTACGTGGCAGGGATGGTGTTGGCAGCATTCTCTGAGGATGTCTGAGGGCCAGTGGCTGTGGCGGGTGGGAGGAGGGCAGTGCCATTGGCCCTCAGATGGCACCAAAGTGGTGCAGAGGGATGGGGGTATGTTAGGTGGTGGGGAGGACAGTACCACTAATAGTGGATGGGGGGTTGACATGTAGTGCCACTGGGGTGTCAATTGCCTTGTGCCAGTGCCCTTGTGAGGGGTCTGAGTTTGTGGGGTGGGTGGCGGCAGCACTCACTGCTGTGTGCTGGTGCAGTTGGGTGGCACCAGGTGGCCATTTGCTGTGGCCCCGGAGGGTTGGGGGACTGTTTACCCTGTCCAGCATGTCCTGGGGTGCATGCAGGGTGCATAGGGGGTTTATGGCAGGGTTCTCCCTGGTGTAGCCTTCACCCCATATGCACCCCTGTGGCCAGCACTACGCGCCTTTGTGCATGGCGTGTAGTGATGGCATGCCATCAGCGTGGTGCAGTCCGAGGACCTGGGGGATCAGGAGTATACTGTCTGTGCCCCCCTTGTGGATCCTGTGTGGGGAGCGCAATGTGTGTAGAGTGACTACATGCCCCAGATGCATAGCTACTCCTCCCCTATGTGCATAGGGGCCATTGAGTTGCTCAGTTTGAGTCACCCACATCACAGGATACCATGCAAACATATGGTATGACTATGTCTGCATCCATTTCCTTGCATCCAGACAGTCCTGCTATTTTCAAAAGTTGAGGAAATTGGATCTGGATCCCCATATAATACTGTTACAGAATACTGAGGGCATTGTCAGATGCAAGGCTCTTGCTTGCTTTTGCGGATGACATATGTCTTCTGGTACAAGATGAAACTTCTGTTTGCCAGTCTTTAAAGCAGGCTTTTTGGACTCTTTTACAGCAGTGCCTTAAATATTCAAAAATGTGTGGGATGGGTTTTGGGTGACACAATACTCTCTCCTGATAAAACTGGTGGCATTATTCTACAATCAGACCCTATAACATCCTTGATGTTCAATATTGCTTAGGTGACTTGGGCAAGATGAACTGGGGATGCAAACTGAAAATTGTTAAAACTAAAGTGGACTACTGGAAAATGGAGGTTGAGCAAAAGAATGGGTGTATTTAATCAAAACTTTCTTGGTTCCTATTTTTATATATATTAGCCAGTCCCACTGGGAAGCGAAACTTCTATGCTAAGTGTTTTCTTCTGGTCTCCCTGGGGCAGTCAACTCAGTACCATAAAGAGGAACGTTACATATTACCTGATCAAGCAGATTGGATTAGTTATGCTACATTCAACTGTTTTTTTTTCTTTGTTTTTTCATGATGTTTTCCACAGTAATTTAATGCCCTTTTTGGCACCCTCTAATAAAATGTGACACACCTGAGTTGTGTATTTCTTTAATACCCAATTAAATATCAGGAGGACTAGAACATTTTTAGTGGTACGGTCTTCTGGTGTGACTCTAGTCTATATGAAAAATGCTTTTACTAAGTTTCAGGTGTGGGGTTTCACCTGTACTTAATTAAGGGACATGCCTTGGAAGATAGGGTAGAGGTATATTGTGGACACTAAATTCTTGGAGCTCACTATGTTTAAGAATGTCTGTCCCTCACAGGTATGATACATCAATTGATAAAATAATTCCACCTAAGATAAGGGACACACTTTGGCTGTGTTATCACAGCAAGCTTACTGTTAAAGTTGTTCATAAACATAAACAGTTGGATGAAGATTTGTGTGCCAGGCCTGGTTGTTTGAATAAGCTGGAAACAATGGGTCCTCTTTTTTTGATTGCTCTTACATTTAAGGTTTTTGGGATATAGTGGCTGCTGCCTGGTTTGAACCTGTGTCTCGAACTTTGGATTATGACACATTGTTGAATGGATATTATGGTCCTGTGTGTGGCAAGTGGGATATTAGTACATTGAGGGCTCAATTTTCAAAGCCCCCATAGGAGAGACACAAGTTGTGCCATTCCCCCACTTGTGGCAAACTCCATTGCGACAGAGACCCTGTGCCAGATTTTGGTAGAAGTGGGGTCCCAGCACCAAAGTCCCCAAAGATGTGTCAAGGGGGCTAATGCTTCATACAGATGGCACATGGGAGAGGTTTGGTAGTGGCTGTTGTTACCCCCTAGCATGCAAGAAACCAGCCCAATGTGATGCAGTGAGACTGCAGAGCAATGTGTGCACTGCACAGTTGATATCCCAACATGTTGACAAACTGTAAGTGGTGTTTCTTCATCTTGTGTGACAACTGATAATGCACTATCAAGACCACGTAATGCAAATCCCCAGCACAGTCTTGCTTCATGTTGCCAATGCCCTTTATGTTCTGGCCCATGCAATACCCATCTTGGTCAGAGTGCCATTTGCTGACATGCTGCTATGTGCCCATCCATAGTACCATCACACATCCTACTGCAGTCTCCCATCACACGGTCCCCCACACTGCATAGTGCCTGACTTGCATTAACAGGTCTGCCATGCAAACCTCTGCTGCTGTGCATGGCTAGTCATTCTGGAGAGGTGGCCACAGATTCTGTCCAGCTATGGTCAGTGTTGGTGCATGGAGCGTTAGACCAGCTCTGGCTGGTCTGAGCACCGGCATAACCTGTGGCATTTGGGAGCCTTCTGGAATCCCAAAGTTGGGGATGCAGCAGCCAGATTCTGTTTCAAGCCCCCTTCTACCCATACCTCTGTGTCTGTCACAGGGCTTGTGCAGAGCCAGTCTTGCACAAGGGCAGCCAGTTTCACCACACCATGTGCATGAAAATCAGGACTGCCACAAGTTTTGACACAGAGTGCCCCTTGCATCAATTCTGTTTGACATAAACACCATGCCTCATTTTTGGGGTCCTGAAAATTGAGCCCCGGATGTTCTCATTGCCTGTTTTAAATGGCACATTTGGTTTTACTTCTGCCACTTCTCACTCTAACAGAAAATTCATACACAGCATGAACTGAAATGTACAAAATTACATTTTTTTTCTGCCAGCCTTGCTGACAAATGGCATCACATGAACTGGGTTACAAGCTGAGAGAGCCTGTGAGTTGCTTTTATGTAATTTCCTTTTAGGTTTTTGGGTGGTTTGTATATTATTTTTCTTTTTCCTCCTTAAATGTCTTTTTTTTTTTCACCCAGGTTTTTTTTTTTTAATTGAATCCCTTCCTTCCTCCTATTTCTGTTGTATAGCTTCAACCTTGGTTGGGAATTTCTTTATTGTTTTTCCTCATGATGTACAGCTGTTTTCTTTTTGTGCTTGATTTTATGATTTTCTGTTTCTTTTTCTATAAAACATTCCACTACTCTTGGGAAGGAGGCATTGTTGGCCCTAGTCCCAAGATGATGGAGCCTGGGGTGGCTGGAGGAGGAAGGTGTGATACAGCAAACTGGAGTCCTGTCCTCTGCTACAGCCTGTTTTTCTCAAATGGTCGGTTTGTCTGAAAATAGTACTCTGGAAGAAATGAAGGAGGATTTAATGCATGTTTCCACAGTGACATAAGATCGTTTTATGACTGAGAAAACACTAGAAGCTGCCTTGCAGGAATGAAAATCACACTTTCTAAGAATGCTGGCAAAGGACGAGGAGAGGTACAGTAAATACAAAGCCTCTCTGAAAAGACAAACTAAGCAACCCGTTTCTACAAACCTTCCTTTTTCAAAAAATGAGAGCACAGGGACTTATTTACCTGCTGAGGTGGTGAGCAGCTTGACAAACCCTACTGCTGCTTCTGTCAAGCAGCTGAGTCAGGAAGATCAAAGAGAGCTGTCTCAAAGCTTGTTGCAGATTTCAAACAGTATCCATTGATTTGGGCTAATCAAAAACAGTGAGTCCAAACTGAGTGAAGGCAAAAGAGCGTGGCCACAAAGGGTGAGGGGTACAAGCCAGTGATCACTGAAATGGGGACCCACAGCTTTTCCCCCTCCTCGATTTGCTTTCTCCTTGGATTTGGTTATTTTAGTAAGGGGGTGCTGGGGGTGAAGCCCCCCTCAGAAAACCCCCTTTACATTTTTGTCACTGTTTTGGTGATAACTGACTTGTACCTCTCATCCTTTGTGGCTGCGCTCTTTTGCCTTAGTTCATCTTGGGCTCACTGTTTTTTAGTCACCCAAATCACATAGAACCCTTCAAACAAAATCTCCATGAAGTGATTACCTTGAAAGATATCCCCTTTGGTCCCTGGAACATGCCCTTAGAAATGCTGAGTGGATGCAGGACACTTCAGGCAAATGGCTCCCTGACCCAGACTGGCATGCCTAGTTAGCATCTGAGTCATGGCAGAAAACACTTCCAGCAGTAACAACAGCAGAGGCTCAAGGGACCAGTAGCCTGGATGTGGTGACGTGAGGCAACAGAGACAATGGATCCAGGAGCGAAGACTGAGTGTAAGTGACTATGGTTGGCACCACCTTGAGGGCATGGCAGCAAGTGCAGCAAGATGTGGAAAAGCAAGTGGAGATCGATACCACTTTGAAAATGGTACCAGGGAGATGTGAACACAAGAGCAGCTTCAGGAGCAGTGGTCGGGATGGCACTCAGGGCACACCCGGGTGAAGAGGCTTGAATCAGAAGAGCACCACAGAACTTTGAGGACTGCTAAATAGTGCACGCTGAAGATAAGACTGTCTCTACTAATATTGTAAATAAACCTGATAAGGATGTGGGAACCATGGTGTGGGCTGCAGCCTCACAGAAAAAGTCAAAGAATGAAACTGTGTCTGTTTTGGGGGTGATAGATAAAACTGAAATAACTGATAGATATGAACTGGGAATTTGGGAGGAGACCATAATAAGGGACCTCGATACTGATACAACTATGTTACAGAGAAAGGAGACTGTCAATTTACACTGTTCTCCTACAGAAGCAGCTAAAGGACAGGCTCATGCACAAACTGCAAGCTCTGGTGCTGGGACAGTTGGGGCTCAGCAGGACAGAGGGGACCCTGATCAAATAGAATTACAGCACAGGTCTGTGTTGCCCCAAAATATCACTTTTAGTCTTGCAGCATATATGAGGGAATAAAGGGCAACCACATCCCTAGGACAAGATAAAGAGCAGGAGCAACAAGGTCCTTCCAAACAAGAGAATTGCAGATCCAGTGACACAGGTATAAGATTTTTTTTAAACAAAGGTCTGAACCTACACCACAGAGGAATGTGGTACATGAAATACAGAGGGGGATTACCAGTTCACTCAGCTAGGATTTTTGTTGCAAGGCAACTAATCAAAGGCTCTATGCAGTTCTTCTCTTCTGAAATATATGCACTCATTCACATTTAAGGTGAAGATAATCTTTGATGTCAGTTTTATATCAATACAAGGACTGGACAGATTTTGGGCCAGGTATCAAAAGCTAAAGTCAACGCTTCTATGGGTACCCTTTGTGGCTAGTCCGTTAACAAAACCTTTGATTAAAATAGTAACGGTTATGTTCAGAAATGAGGGGGTCAACCTATGTGATATACATTTTTGGCTGGAAAAAAGGTGATATCCTGGTCCCACTGGCCAGGATGAAGGATATATTTCTCCTCGGGACAGCCCAAGACATGCCACTAGTGTGAGTCTCTGGTGCACTTAAGTACTGCATGTGACCGGGTTTGGTGTGGGCTATGTGGAGATATTGAGCATATGGGGTTCATGTGCTAAAATGAACAGAGATGTAACCTCTGTGAGGAATGTGGTCATACCTTCCAGCAATGCACATGGACAGCAAGGAACAGAGACTATGGCATTGACCGGAAGCACCTGTGCAGAAAAGTCTAAATTTCCAGCAAAGCTGTAGACCCAGGTAAGACATGTCAGGAACCCCAATGTTATGGCCAGGGGGGTAAGGATAAGCTCTTCTGATCAGGGCCCTTCCACCACACAGAACCTGACTAAAAACTGCCCTCCCTCTTCAGAACTCCCCCCCCCCACACACACACACAGAACAGAGACCTGATGGGCCTGCAAAAAGTGACATCCCACAATTTTAATCAGACCATCAGGAGGAGGTCCCCCACCTGTTGGGTGAACCAGGAGATCTACTGGAACAGATGGTAACTATGCCACCTCCACCTGAGGGAATGGCGATGGTACACAGGAGAGTGACGAGATTTACCATTAACAAGAAACTGCCCCCAGCTGGCCTGGTGGCACTGAGGGTTGAGGTGCCGGACTCCACACCTTGTGCTGCACTGGTGACCTGGGTTCAGGAATGAACCCAGGACATTGGGGGTCGGCCGGGGGGGAGAGAGATTAGCAGTATCGAGCTGTCCTCCAAAAGCTATCCTCTCCTGTAAAGGGTGGGCACAGATTGGGTTAGTGGATGGTGTCAGGAGGGGGGGTACTGTTAGATGCTTGGCAGAAGCACTGCTTCTTGCCTGGACTTCGGTCCTGTGCACCGACACTCTCGGGGGGGTGAGGAACTGTAACAGTCACTCTCATCACCAAAGCAAAATCCCTTACCCCCATTGCCGTGCCGAGTGATCCCTGAACAGAGATATGGGGCCATAACACAGAGCCCTTACCAGCAGGAGGGGACAAAAAATGTGATATATATAAAAAAAGAAACTAACCCCCTACCACCACCATACAAAATAACTATGATGACAAACTCTGGTCAGAGCCACAATGGCTGCTTCTGCTTGGTGGTATAAAGGGACACTTTCATTTTTAGTGATTCTCTAGAGTGTTGTCTGCTTGTTCTTGTTATCTGTGTTCCTTGAGTGATTACCCCAAGCACCAGCCACATCTTATTTGCATTGCATAATGCCATGAAAAGTTCATCAGGCCAAGAAAACAGACTCTACTAGGTGGATTCTGACCTGGTTACTGAGCCCCCGACTAGATGAGGAACTGACAGAGACATATGCTCCCCTGGTCCCAATATGCATTTCAGAATGGCACCAGGTGGTGAAAAATAAATGCAGCTTTTGCAGCATATAGTTGCTGCTGCAAAGCTCAGACTGCTCCCTGGCCCTGATCTGTAGTTCAAGGGGCTAGTCAGCAGTAAGATAGTTGAAAAATATTTTCTGGACTCACAACAAAGTAAGCGACTTTTATTGTGTAATTCCTGCAGCTGCACTTTTTGCCAACCACAGCCTCAGTGAGTCACAGCTCTGTCCCCTGGACACATTGAGCACTGCATCCACAGCAACAGCCCACAGAACTACCGGCCCAGCAAACTGCACAGATATCAGCTCTGCTCTGTGAGACCCAACAAAACTGCATCTGGATCCTCACTCTTGCACAGATGGAGGTGGGCAGTTTGATTTAAGGAATGTGAGCGTTATTACCATAACCTGATCTTAATTAATGGGAACCCTGGTTCCGGAGTGTGAAAGGAAAGATCCATTCTGGTTCCCTTTGAGAAAGTGCTGAGAGAGAGCACCACTTCCCTAGCAACAGCTCACAGAACTACTATCCCAACAAACTGTACGGATATCAGCTTTGCTCCATGCAGCCTGGGAAAACTGAGGCTGAATCATCACTCCGAGACAAATGGAGGCAGGCAGTCTGAGGTAGGGAATGCCAGCACTATTGTAACCTGATCTTAAAGCAGCAGTGCACCGAATATTTTTTGTTTTTTTAAATGTCTCTTACCTTTGTGCAAGATGATAAAGATCTGCAAGTTACATCCAATATGCTCAACGTTGGCAAGGTCTGATGTTTGATTTGTTTTCATTTTTATGTCTTTAAAATAAAAAAAAAATGTGTTTCTTTTAATATCAGCTATTGACATTGTTGCTATTTACTCCCAAAGGTACTGCAGCATGCTGTCAGCCATGCCTGTGCTTGTAACTGCCTCTTGAGCTTGTAATGCTTATCTGTGTAGCTGTCAAATCACAGGAATGGAGTGAGACAGTTCCACTGTATGAAAAGGATGGTGGGATCATGGAATAGTCTTTCAGCTGAGGTTGTGTGAATGAAAGCAGTTAGGGGATTCAAGTAGAGATGGGATAGAATAACGGATATAGGAATTGATCTGATCATCAGAATTAAAGAATCTTTTTTGGGGGGTGTACAGAAAGAGTTAATACCTTGGAGGAAAAATAGCATTCACTGCTTATAGGGAACTCAGACAGACTAGATGGTCCACTAGTATTTTCCTACCATCACTGTCCATGTTTCTATGTTATAAAATTAAAAATATAAACATAGACAGTTACGCCAGAAAGACAATGAGCCTATCCATTCTGCCAGCTAGACCCTGTTCATAGAAACTGCCCTGCTGGCCTACATCTATATTTGCTACCCAGAAATGGACCAACTCAAGCCTGTTCCAGTCCTTACTGTGGTGATGACTACAGACCTGGGTACAGTACTACAAATGTTGGCTCACTAAGGATCTATAGCACCTGAATATTATTGTTTACCATCTGATATCAATACAACTAGACAACAACAAAAATTATACTAACTTTGACATACGCACAGGTCAAATGATTTGACTGCTGTATGCAGTCACATATAGTAAGCCCAAGGTCACGATCTTCCATCACAGTACTGGGTCTAAATCATCACATGAAGCACTCCATCTTATGGTTCACGTTCCTCATGTGCATCACCTTGCACTTTTTCTGTTGCTGAAAGCAGGCACTGGTGTCTTGGGGGATGCAGATATGCTGTTGCCATCAATGCTATAGAGTCTTTAAGGGTTCTTCTCCTGAGATACTGTGTACATCCCTACACCGGTGACCATGGTTTCCCCCTTTCCAGGTCTGTCTGTAGCTACACTTTCATCAAGAAGCCAAAACACAAACAGTGGTACATAATGAATGATTACACATACAAAAACTGCCTCCTCATCAGGGCTTGCTCAGTTCAGTTTTGGTCATGGGGTGGGGACATCACATCAAGTTAGATACAATACCTGCTGTGATAAATACATGTAATAGGGCAAATCACAAAGACTCCATTATGATCCTACAGAGCGGAGTATGTCAGCAGCCACAGCATTTTTCAATACAGGAGCTGTCAACTGTAGTCAGAGGGCAGCATACACACACACCCACACACAAAATAAACAAATAACCCTCAAAGATGACATATTCTGGAGTTATTTCTATGTGTAGCACTCTGGACCTGTAAAACTACGTCCAATAGTGGAGAACACTTCACCATAAGATTAGCCCTTGCCACAGTATCACAGCACCACCACACGTAAAAGCCAGTATAAATATACAAATATGAAAAAGTCAGGAAAATTAAATTTCATAAAAAAAAATATAATAAATATAATCTGGGCGGAGATGAGTCATTGTCACTGGCAGAAGAACTGGTGCTTATAATGACTTTCTTTTTTATATTTTAAATAAAAATTTTAATCAATGTGGTGTACTTTTCTACTTGATTTACAAACAATCTCCTTATGGATTTCTCCCACAAAGACATCAGATTAACAACATCAAAACAGAGCACGCATAGCATTCATGAGCAGCTTCAGGCACTAACATGCACTACAAGAGTCTGAAGTAAAATTTGCCGACTGATTGGTTGTTAGATGAATTTTCCTCTGTGCATATCAGAAGACTGGCAGATAAAGCAAGCTTAAAAATGGCGATGCTGGCAGCAGTCCATGTCAGTGGCAGATGGAAAAAAGTTAGTGACCCAGCCACACATTTATTGGACACCAAAAAACTGATGGTAAAGTACATTTTTAATTAGCCAAAACAAAACTGTGCACTGAAACACTGAATTGCCTGTGATGTACTGCTGCTTTAATCAGTTTGAACTCCAGTATGTCTGTTACTGAGAACTACATTATGATGCAAGAAAATGGTGCTGTGGGGGGAGGGGTGAAGAAGAAAACACATTTTTGTGAATGGGGAGGGTGCAGACAGATTTGCAGAAAGTTGTGCTTCGACTCCACTCCGCTGTAACAACACAGCTGTGCTGCATTAAGAATTCCAATCAGAGCCCTTCTTCTGATAGCAATACGTCAGCTCTGACATTATGTAGCAGTAAACACAGAAGGATTGGAGTGACTCAGACATTGAGTCTGATATTTCCTCGCAGTCTCAACCAACATCGGCTCAACAGGAAAAATGGGGACACCAAAGCATTGACATAGGAGGAAAAAATCTACCTCATCCTTGGGGGGGGGCACATCAACTACTTCCTAAACACTCTTCATGGCCCAGCTGTGGATTACCTTTCTGAATAACTGTACTGTAAAGAATAAAACAAGCATTTGTCAACACCTAATGTTGTTTTGCTGGCATTGGCATTGGTAATCCAGAAGTTAGAGAGATGCATAATAGGAATGGTAGTGAAGTATGGAACCAACATCAACTCCTCCCCACCCTGCAGAGAGTGACAGGCATTGACGTGTACCTTGAGTCATCGGCCACAACGCTCATGCCATTTCACCTCACCCTACTCTGCAGACTTTGATAAGTGTCATGTTGTACTTTGGGGAGGTCAGGCCTTACGCTCATCCCATTCCATAAAAGAGTACATTGAGATGGGTGCAGTATAGGAGAAAGGGGTGAACTTTGGGGCTGAAGAGTCCAAGGCACACTCTGATGCCTGCCAGTGTCTGCAGGGTGGGGGTGGGGGGGCAATGGTGGGAGCATTACAGCTGACAAGCTAGCCAAAGGAACATCCCTGATGCCTGTTAGTCTGTACATGGTGGGATGTTATGGTTAGCAACACTAACGCCCCAGGCATTTGTTGGTATTTGCACTCCAAATTTTCAGCATGGTCTTTTTGTGACCCCACCTCATGAAAGCATTTGAGACCTCTGTTCATGAAGTGGAGCTGTGATGTTGTTAATCTGTCCAGAATGTTGATTTCCCACAGCAACTGCGCCATTCTGCGCCACCTGTGAAAACAGAGTTTGGGCAGGATGTGAGAAATGACAACTGCACCATTCATAAGGAGGTGTGAAGAGATGGCAATTTTGAAAATCTGGAGTGTAAATATTAAAAATTCTTGAAGTTACAAGCATGTGTGAAAACTGTGCAATGCACACTCTTAACAGTCATTTTTTGGAATTCTTTCACCAAATTTTTAACATTGGCATTTTGAGACCTCTGCTCATGAACAGTGGCACTATGATTTTCTTACTCTGTCCCGAATGTTGATTTCCCACTGCGAATGCACCATTGTGTGCCAGATGTGTGAAACCACATTTTGAGCAAGATGTAAAAAATGACTGTTGTACTGCTCAAAAGGAGGTGTGCAAAAATGGCAATGTTGAAAATCTGGAGTAAAAATATTAAAAATTCTTGAAGTTATGACTGTGCATGGAAACTGCACAATGCACACTCATAACAGTCATTTTGTGGAATACTGTCATCAAATTTTCAACATAGGTATTTTGGGACCTCTGCTCATGAACAGTGTTACTGTGATTTTCTTACTCTGTCCTGAACATTGTTTTCCTACAGCGACTGAGCCATTGTGTGCCGGATGCACGAAAACACATTTCAGGCAGGATGTGGAAAATGACAGCTGTCCTATGCATAAGGAGCTGTGAAAAAATGGCAATGTTGAAAATCTGGAGTAAAAATATTAAAAATTCTCGAGGTTATGAGCTTGGGTAGAAACTGTGCAATGTACGCTCACAACACAGTCATTTTTTTTTTTTTTTCACCAAATTTGCAACATAGGCTTTTTGGGAGCCCACCTTATGAACACTCACACTGTCATTTTTATTTATTTTTTTATTTAGCTTTTGTTGACCGGGTAAGTGCACTAGACAAATCCTGCCTATTTTCAGGCACGACCCAGGGGAAGGGGATACAGATGAATGCCAACTGACCTTGAACCAGATTAAGCTGTTGGTGGTGTTTTTTTTTTAATGAATGAGGGAAATTTGGCCAGGACACCGGGGAAATTCCCCTACTCTTTTTTGATAAGTGCCATGGGATCTTTTTACATCCACCTGAACTACCACCAATCCAGGCAGATGGGACCTCGGTTTAACGTCTCATCTGAAAGACGGCACCTCAGAAGTGCAGCACCCCTCTCATGCTGCACTACAGTGTCAGTACTGGGATATTAACCCAAGTGCCAGATGTGGGAACTGAACCCACAGCCTCTGATCTCCTGGCCTCAGAGGCGAGTGTGCTACCTACTGAGCCACTGACACTGCTATTTTGATAATCTGTCCTGAAATGTGATTCCATGCAGTGACTGTGAAATCACCTTTCAGGATCAAATAATGAGATGACAGTGACTGAATTCATGAGGTGGGATCCCAATAACTCCATGTTGAAAATTTGGTGCCAAAATTCAAAAAAATGGCCAAGAAATGCACCAAAGTTGAAAAAACCCTATTTATGCCATGATACAGCTTATCAGCATTTCTTTGGTTTGTGGTCAGCTTTGAAGAGTGCAGATGAGTTCCCGGTCCACTGAAGATCATCGTGCCAGACTCCAGAGGTAAGTATGGGGTGAGAGAGTGTGGGTAGGTGGAGTGCACAGAAGGTGGGTGTAAGCTTGGGGGGAGGGGATCTGATGGCAAGGGTCTGTTTCCTTTGTTGCAGGTAACAGAAAAAAACAAACACTGTGGACCATTTTCTGCTTTTTTACAGGTTTTCACCACACTGGGGTGGGCTCCCAGTGTGGCACACAATCGTTCCATCTCGGTGGGGACACACAGGAAAATGCCAGTGAGATGGGGGTTAAACATGCCAACAGGAGGGTTGGGCACCCCCATCAGCAAGCATGTCTGTGTGTTGGGGGCATGATGCCAAGGGGCTTTGGGCACCCCCTCACACAGCACAATACTAAAGGGGCCACATATACTGACAGGGGGATTGCGCACCCTCAAAGTCAGCTTCTAGGGACTGTGAGTGGCCAGCAGTGAGCCTGCCATGTTTATTGAAATGTTACACCATGGAAGGCACGCCCTGCAATGAGGGGGTACTCCCTCATTGCAGCAGCTACATTGTTTCAAGTTGGTGGCACACTTTTGCACTGCTGTCATAGACAGCATGCAAGCTAATGCATGCCATGGAGCCAAGCTAGAAAAAGCAGTGGCACCACTGGCCACAACAGGACCGCACCTCCAAAACCTGCTATTCCGGAGTTACCACAAGTTTCTTGTGCAGGTGCAAGACAACATAAAAAAAAAGATAAGTGACATTATCTCTTTTTTTCAGAACTCTAATTTTGATTTTGCCATTATTCTACTACCAGAAACTGGATTGGCATCACACTTTAATGTATCACAAAATTAAAGGAGTTGGGTTTGGGGCCTCTCATACTGGTCCTCTGTTAATCATCAAACAGATGGACCAGGGCTCTTGATCAGAGGTTCTGGTTTTTAAAATTTCCAGATTGGTGGATATTTGTCCAGGATGGGCATTGTTGCTGAATATAGTGTATAAGGATATTCCTTTTAAAATTATTAATATCTATGGTATTCAATCAAAAGCTGCAAAAATTGCTCTTTTTGAGAAAAATACACCTATATGTACATACAGCACATCATTTTATATGGGGTTGATATTAATTGTGCCTTAGATATGAATGTGAAGGGGGCTGGAACAAAATAAATCTACTGTGATGTGGTCTAAAAAATGTTGCAGGCCTTCTAGCTGCACATCATTCCATCCATCTGGTGGGGGTAGTAGACTGAGGCTACTGAGATGGAGGCTACTGAGACCTACACCAGGACATGGAGCAAGAAGGGGGGAGATCAAAAAATCTGAGCTGGCAGACTCAGGAGGTAATTGAAAGGATGAGGGCCAAGAAAAAAGCATTCCAGAGGCTTAGGAAATCAGGAGGGCAAGGGGACAAAGACGAGTATATGAAGAAGTCCAGGGAGGTTATCAGGCTAGTCAGAGTGGTCAAGGCTTCCAGAGACCTAAAACTGGCACAGGGAATCAAGGACAGGGAAAAGGACTTCTTCAGATACATTGGTGAGAGAATAAGAAACAAAGACCAGATTGTGAGGATTAAGAAAGATGGTGGGGGGTGGATGGAGAAGGGGGAGGACCAGGCAGAGGCACTAAATGAGTACTGCTCTGTGCTCATGAAGGAAAGGGGGGCAGATACCCCATGGGAAGGGTGGAACAGACAAAGGGGGGATGGAGCAACTGATATCAGAATTACAGAGGACAAGGTGCTGGAGGGACTAAGGGCACTGAGGGTGGACAAGGCACTGGGGCTGGATGGCATTCACCCTGTGGTAATTAGGAAAATAGTGGAGATCCTGGTGGACCACTGGCAGGCCTGTTCAGTATATCACTGGACACAGGATGCATGCCACAGGACTGGAGGATGGCCCATGTGGTGCTCTTTCATAAACGTTTCCCAAAGGATGATTCAGGCAACTAAAGACCAGTGAGTCTCACTTCAATCATGGGGAAACTCATGGAGTCAGTCCTAAAAGAGAGGCTGGTGACCTTTCTGGAAGATAATGGGCTCCAAGGTGCCCATCAGCACGGTTTTGTATCGAGCAGATTCTGCCAGACAAACCTAGTCAAGTACTACGATTGGGTTACCAGGAAACTGGACAGAGGCCATGCAGGGGACATCCTATATTTGAGGCTGGGGGGAAACTAGAATACATTGAGGTGGGGACAAAAATGGTAAACTGCATCGTCAACTGGCTGAGGGGTAGGCATCAAAGGGTGGTGGTGGTGGGGGGGACTCTCATCACCAAGGGACTTTATGAGTGGGGTACCCCAGGGTTCAGTACTGGGACCGGTGCTGTTCAGGATATTCATAGCTGATATCTCAAATGGGATCCGGAGTAGGATCAGTCTGTTCATGGATAATACTAAGATCGGTGCAGTGGTAGATGACATAGAGGGGTAGAGGGGGTTGCAGGATGATCTAACCAAACTACAGGAATAGTCGGGACCATGGCAGTTGGGGTCCAATGCCAAGAAGTGCAAGGTACTGCACTTCGGAGCAAGGAACCAGGGGATGAAATATCAGTTGGGAGGGGTACACGTGGAAAGCATAGTGGAGGAAAAGGATCTAGGGGTAATAATAACGGAACATATTAACCACTCAGCTCAGTGTAGGAAGGTGGCTGTAAAGGCAAACAAGATGATGGAGTGCATAGTGAGGGGAATCTCCTCCAGGCATAGGAAAGTGATCCTACCCCTGTACAGGTCACTGGACAGGCCACACCTGGAATACTGCATGCAGTACTGGTGGCCATTCCTGAAGAGGGACATCAGATTGCTGGAGGGAGTGTAGCATAGAGCAAAGAAGATGACGCAGGGACTTGAGGGAAAATCCTACGAGGAGAGGCTGGGAGAGCTGCAGATGTATTCTCTGGAAAAGAGGAGGGATGGGGGATATGATTGAAACATTTAAGTACCAAAAGGGTATTAACAGGATTAATGCAGAAGGGATTCTTCAGATCAGAAGGGGGAGGGACACTAGATGGCATCGACTGAGATTGAATGGGGGGGGGATTCAGTAGGGAAATCAAGAGACACTTTTTCATGGAAAGGCTGATAGATAAGTGAAACACCCTGTCCAAGGATGTGGTATCATGTGGAACCTTGGGAGGATTTAAGAGAGGTGGGACAGAGTAAGGGGGATGGTTATGAGGTGGAGGGAGTGGTGGGGCAGCTGCAAGTTGAGGGGCTAGCTGCACAACTGAGCAGACAATAGACTGTGAGAACTGTTTCTGTTGGCATTTCATATGTTCATATGTATGTAGTGACACATACTATAGGAACCAGCTCTCTACTAGAATAGATTACTTTTTTCTGTCTGATGGTGCATGACCTATTTTTTTTTACCGTACCTCTGGTAGAATTTTTGGGCCTTTGGTTGCTAGATTATATATTTTCCACTGAATCAAGATCTCACAGCAAAATGATAGACAGGATGAAGGTTAAATACCTCTTTATTAAACATACCTGTATTCCTTTTGGAAAACAAACCCAGGATGGAGCCCTATGTGACCCCTGAAAGGATGGAGAGGGGGGACAGAACACTCCACCTGGACTGTCTGGTGGCAGGTAAGAGTGAAATCAAGCCATGGAAGATGCAGAAAAGCCAGCTTAGCTAAGCTTGTCCAGTTGGAGGGGGTTGGATACCAAATCAAAAGCTTTGATGAGGTCAATGAAGATGGTAGGAGTGATGTGTCCTTGATCCATCCTGGTGAGTACTGAATCCGTTACACACAGCAGGGATGTGACGGTGGAGTGGTTCTTCCTAAAACCAGACTGGAATGGTGAGAGAAAATTAGAGGAGAAAAGAAAGTCAGTAAGCTTAGAGTAGGCAATGGATTCATAAAGCTTGACAATGGGGGGGGGGGAGAGATTGGCTGGTAGTTACCTGGGGAGGAGGGTTCACCCACTTTGTGCAGGGAAATAACCTTGGTGACTTACCAGACCTGAGGGACAGGAAACAGGAAAAAGGGAGATCCAAGAGGTGAGAGGTAGTGATGGCAAAAGCAGACACAGACAGTTGAAGGAGTTTGTAGTTCAAGCCATTAGGGCTTGCTTGAAAGGGTTAATCAATGATAGATTGAGGGGGGCTTCATGCAGGAGGAGACAAGAGGGATATGGAAGCCTTCAGCAGATAGGGATGAAGGTAAGACAGTGGAATCAGGTGATGTGTGGCAAGGTAGGGCACAGGTTGTAAAGAATTTGTTAAAGTGAGCAGTGATGGAGGATGGGTCAGAGACTAGTGACCCATTCACCAAGAGGACAGCGGGATGGAGGACTGGGCAGGAGGATCAATACATTCCAAAAGTTTAAGGGGAAATTTAGATTGGTTCAGAGGTTAGCCTTGAAATAGAGGGCTTTTGCAGTGCTGTCTGCTTTAGTACAAGCATTCTTGAGAGACCTGTAGTGTTGGAGGTCAGACAGGTATTGGGAGGACTTGAAGTTTGACCATGCAAGGTCCTAGGACTTGCACAACCCAGTAAGGTCAGCTATTATCCAGGGATGGTGGGAGTGTGTAACCCTGGCCTTTTTGAGGGGGGCATGTGTGTCCCAGGCTTTGTTAATTTTATATATCCTCTGTATGACAAATCTTTTTGTTATAGGATGCTCCTTGTTTATTTATTATGAGGAGGTCCCCTCTATGTATTTTTTACACATCTTTTATGTTCTATGTTAGCATTTTACAAGCTGTACTGTATGTGACTTAATTTTTGTTTTATTTATTTATTTGTGTCTTTGGTAACCAGATATGTGCTTTGATCCACAGGACCATTTTCAGACACGACCTGGGCCACACAGTGGCAAAAAGTACAATCCATACAGTACATACAAGATACAGCATGCTGCAATAGGACAGATGGCATAGGTTACATACAAGAACAGAATACAATTTCAGTAGCACAGATTACTTATGGTTTGTGCTGCAATACATGTTACATACAATGCAAATTTACAATAACAACTCCAAGAGGTACAGGGTTCTAGTGCAGTAGCAGCAACAAGGCATTGTGCAACATCAGACAGTGTAGCACAATAGAGACAAAACATATAAGAGAAGATTGATGGGGGGGCTAGGCAAGAGAGGGGGAAGTGATAGGGTAGGTAAGGAAAACACAGAGCAGGTTTAGATACATTAAACTTTCATTGCATGGTCAAGATTCAGACAGGTCAACACTCTTGCTGCATGATATAGGATCAGAGCAAGGGGAGAGATCGGGTGGGTGCCAGAAAAGTTCTGCTAGGGTGTTATGCGGGGGTAAAAAGCGGGGGGTCTGGGTAGCCTTGGGGGCTGTGAGAGGAAAAACAGACAAAGGTGGAGGTGAGTGCTGCTTATTCATAAAGGTGTATATGGTATATTAGCTCTAGCTACTTTGCATGGTGCAGTAGCAGTTTGCAGTCATGAGGAGCCAGGTTTTCAGTTGTTTTTTATAAGGCTTGGTGGGTGGCAGATGAGCGAATGAACAAGGGGTGCTTGTTCCATAGGGAGGGAGCTGCAACTGAGAAAGCTTGACTTCCCATAGTAGTGGTGACACAGGGGACTTCTAGTGGGGTGGTCGAGGAGGCCCTTCGATTCCTTGTGATCACTCTGTCTGTCAGTATGGGTGAATATGGGGACAGATGCTGGTTTCAGCAAGACTTGTCCAGCAGATGGCCCATAGCATAGTCGAACTGACCTTGAAGCGGGAGCCACCCTAAGGTCTGGTAGAGGGAGCAGTGATGGGAGTAGAAAGGAGCTAGGAGGACAAAACGACATATGAAGCTGTAGGTAGTGTTCAGTCATGAGAGCAGGGTAGAGGATAGGTATGAGTAGACAGAGGAGCAGTGATCAAGGAGGGGTAGCAGGTTTCCACATGCAATGGTGAGGTGAGCTTCAGCAGACAGGTAGTGTCTTAGTAGTGGTAGTGACTTAATAAAAGTAATAAACTTTTAGTTTAAAAAGAAAATGGCTATGGAGAGGGAGAGGGCTAGGTTAATGTCAATGGTCGAGGAGATAGACAGGCAGTCAGAGGTACAATCCTTCCAATCCTGGACTATGGGAATGTAGTCTATGGGGCAGCTACTGAAACTAGCCTGCTCAAAGTGCACACCTCCTTAAATAAAGCCTGTAGGTGTACGTTAGGGGCAGATCGCCTATTGCATACATGTGAACTGTACATACAGACTGAATGGCTCCCACTTACGGACTGCATTAAGCTCCATGCCTGCATCTTGGGACAGAAGGCCCTACTCAGACTTGCACCTCCCTCCTTTCAAGTCTCATTCTGTCCTGCTCCAGCTAAACATGCCACAAGAAGTGTTACCAAACATGCATTAGCTGTTCCATTCAGAAGGTCTGCCTTGGGGAGATGAGCCTTTACCGTCAAGGCCCCTGCTTGGATAAATGAGCTACCAACCACCACCACAAGCCTTACCCAACTTGGGCCTTTCAAGTCCGAGCTAAGGAAGTCTATCCACCCTCCTCTATGTTGCTATTGCCACTCTTAACCCACTAGCAAGCATGCCTCTGTTCCCCAAAGCCATGCTCCTAAAGACTGTCTCCCCTTCCCTCCTGTATGCTGTCACAGCCACTGTTAGCCTAGCAGGTACCAGAACCCTAGGCTTGCCAAGGTTCTTCTTTCACTCTACAATTTGATACAAAATTCCCTGCTCACCACCTGCCCATGTCTGTCCACCTGCCTGCTCACCTTTCCCCTCTCACATTCTCCCTGACAAACCTTCATCCGCTGACCTCCTTACACCACCCACCTTTGAGCCTACCGTCATCCCCTCCTCTGATTCTTCTTCTCCTACTATCTAATCCTGATTGGTTCCCTCTACCCTTTCTGACTACTGTGCCTAGGCTGATTCCTCTGGATATAGCCTAGTAACCTTTAGGTATCAGTTTTGATGAACAGCTCCATCTCTTGTTTCCTCCCAATTCAAGATCCTGCTTAGCTTCCACCTCTGATTTTTTTCTCAAACTAGCAGTTAACTCTGACTTAAGCACTTAATTGCATGGCATGACATGTGAACCCAACCCCATTGACTATGTACCCTTGTTGTGGTTATGTGTTGTTATTTGCCTATGTTATCCTACATTGTTATGCTATTGCCAAAGTGTACTGATTTCTCCTGTTCACATTTTTCTTACTATTAGATGTTCTTGACAATGCCTATTAAGCTGCTGCTGACTCCAAACTTATGTACCCTCTCCTTCTCTTGTGATGATGATCCTTTGTAAATAAGCTTTTAGCACAAAGGTTGTAATTCTGATTACTAAATAAATAAAAAAGCAAGATCGAAGACCAATCAGAGGCACCAAGGTCATTTAGAAGGCATCAGTGTCAAGAGACCTGAGAGGCCTGTAACAGAGGTATTTTGGGGAATAGTGATGGAGGCACACTTTCCTGACACAGTAGGTTAGGCAGTAGTTACTGAAGACATCCGGGACAACATGTGCAGCAATGATGCAGTGAGGATGGGAGGAGAGCACCCAATCCAGGAGGGGGTGGTTATAGGAGTGCATATTGAGTTGGGTGGGCTCAGTGATTAGTTGTGTTAGGTTCAGGGACTCAGTCTTGTGCTGGGTGGGTGTCATTGAGGCACAGGTCAGGAAGCATAGGGAAAACCAGGAGCAGTTGTAGAATTCACCACAACTATTTATTTACAGTAGCACTAACATAACAAAAAACTTATTCAGTGTAACTATTTACAAAGGAGAAAAAAACAGTATTTTTCCTTCAGTCTCTGTGTCCCTTTTTCTTCTAATCTTTCTTGCAGTTGCCACTTTGCTCTTATAAGTCCTTTCAACCCCCATTCTTAGCAAACATCCTGTTTTTGTATATATCATGCAAGAGCTGTTAGAACACAGCGTGCTTCTTGAGTTGAGGCCCCCTTTGCACAGCTTTTGAAAAAGGCTTAAAAATTGAACTCTGATAACCTCAAACTTCCAACAGCTTTTTGCAGTCATCTCAAATTATAATTATATACATTTCAACAGTAATGCTATATATTTTACAAACACAAGGGATCCCAATATCAGTTACATTTCTATACAATGATTTGCCCATATTTTTTTATATTGGCAGATATGCATATGCAAGGGAGAAAAACAGACAGCAAGAGAAAACTGAGAGACAGTGAGAGGCAAAGAATTGTAAGCCTGTCAGGTTGATCAAGTCCAAAGTCTCACAGGAACATTTGGTTGCACAACCAGACAGAGAAGAGACAGAAGAGGAAAGATCCTTGCATTTAAACACTTCCTCCATAACAAATGGGACATGGTCTTATTCCACCCTGTCACAGTGAGCTTACAGGCAGGGGAGAGCCAGTTTATATTGAAGTCCCTGAGGAGGATAAGTTCAGTGGAGGAGGCATGGGAGGCGAGAGAAGAGAGAGAGAGAGAGTCAGCAAGAGAGGAGGATGAGATCTTGGGAGAGGCCTTGACAACACCAAAGAAGATAAAGAGTGAAGAAGGGAGGAATAACCTTGCTAGCAGGAGTTCTTGAGAGGATTTAAGAGATTCACTGAGGGAGATTGAGCATTAAAGGAATTGTCAGACATTGAGGGCAACCCCACATCCACACTTGCCTTGGAGCTGGTGGTAGAGGTGGAAGTCAGGAAGCACTAAGCTGGAGTTAGGTACCCTGGTGGACAGCCAGGTTTCAGTGATGCACAAATGGTCAGGAGAGTGCTGGGAGACCCAAACCTTAATGTAGTCAAGTTTGGGGAGGAAACTCCTGGCACTGAGGCAAAAATAACTGAGGCCTTTGGGTAGAGTGGGAAGGGAGGAAGGAGAGGTGGGATCGGGGTTGGGTTCAACATCACTAGCTAGAAGAAGAAGAAGAAGAAGAAGAAGAAGCAGGAGACAGAGGATGGAGTGAGACTTTTGCCCTATTGACTTGGGGGGATGGGAGGTAGAGGTGAGAGTGGAAAGGAGAGGCAGGCTCGATGACAAAATTCAAAATTAAGGAAAGGAGTACACAGAAGCCCAGGGAGGATGTAGGGGGTGAGGGAAAGGGAAGGAGGGGAGAAGAGATTAAGGGGACGAGAGAGGGTGGGGAGAATGGTGAGGTTGGAGTGGGGGTGAAGAAGTGAGCCAGGGGAGGGGAAGTAAGCATGCAGGCTGGGGAGAACAGAGAACAAATATTATGACATCATCACTATGTGAATGCATAAGGGCTGTCAGGCACCTTAGCCTCCACCCTTGATGAAGCCTGTTCAGGTGAAGCACTGGGGTAGCCTGACCTTCACTTTGTGATTGGTATTTAGTCTTGTATCATAAGAAATTGCTGGCATATGTTATTGGGGCAAGAAACTACAATGTAACATGTTTTCTGTGTTGACTAGTTTGTTATGGTCTCCCTGAGTGCAGCTAAACTGCCGTCCTGATGACTTCTTAGCAATGGTGTTAGCCTCCCCATTTGGCTGCACCACCCTCAAGCTCACTGCAGCATGACTGCTTTTCTCTGGTATCTCTATTCTGTCTTATTCTGCTATATAGGCATCTGGCTACCTTCCTAAAGAAGTGGCCTGTTGTAGCCAAGCTATGTCAAGTATTCTGTTTAGTGGTCTAGCTTGCCTTGTGATGTATGTTTAAATGAGTAATAAAATGCTAAAACTAGTACAGGTGAAAGGGTTTTAACTTTACTATATATATATATATATATATATATATAGGTGTCTGGGAGAAGTGGGGGGAGAGAAGCACCTGGGGAGGTGGGGGCTGGGGACGCTGATTAGCCCAATGGCTGTGGTCCCCTCTGTATGGGTGGTTTGCCTCATGTCTGTTGTTGGCATAGCCTAGAAAGGACTAGAAAGGTCGAATAGATGACTGTAGGTACAGAGTGTGTATAAAGTGTATGGATTCTCCCAATGTTTTGTAAAACAAAAAAAATGCAACACTCTGATGCATTTTAAATTGCAAGCTTAAGAGGTTTTAAACTGCAAGGTTAAGAGTTGCGGAATGTGGTTTCCAATAGACGCTGAAGTGCTCTCGCTTTCTTTCTGTAGCTCTCTGAAAAAATATATATATTTATTTTGTTAGGTAAACATGATATCTTTATTAGGTTAAGTTTAGGCTGTTCAGGCTTCATTGGCTCTGCATCCATTGTCAATGAGGAAGACACTGAGGTCTCCAAAGCATCTTAGCAAAGGTATCTACCGAACATCAACTTCATCACACACACACACACACACACACACACACACACACACACACCTTTAAACAAAGGTATCTACCTAACATCAACTTCATCACACACACACACACACACACAGACACACACACCTTTAAACAAAGGAATCTACCCAACATCAACTTCATCTCACACACACACACCTTTAAAAAGTAATGTTTGTTTGCCCCATGTCAGAGTTGCAGTTGGGGGTGTGCTGTTCCACAATTTCTAAGGTTCCTCTGAGCTTTATTCTAACCCCCCCCCATACATGCATGCATAGTCACTTTACCCAGTTCTGTAAAACACAAGTCAAGAAATAAAAGGGAGCTAGTCTGCTCTCCCAATCACTACTCAAGTTTTAGTGGCAGCAGCAGGGCTGAATCTGCGTGTCCTCCTCACAATTTGTGTCCTCCCTTCCCACACACACACATACACATAATATCCGTTCCATATCATTTCCACACTGCCCTCCGTCTACCCTTCTAACCTCAGGCTCGTATCCTGTAGTCACACCATTTCATCTCTAGCAAGCTAACGTGCAGCTTTTACTTCCTTTGCCTTTTCAAGTGTTTAGGGTAACCCCATCCACTGTTTTCACCACATTTACCCTAACCCCCCCAAAAAAATTACCCCAGTGAACATATGCAACAACTGCACAACAATGGCAACATAAAAACAAAATGTGCAAACAACGGTATCTGAGGGCCCCCCGACGGCTTACTGCATGTTTCACCCCTTAGTTGTATATTATTATGTTGTGTGTGTGCCGAGTTGTGTTTATCCTTGAATTGCATACATACTGAGTTTAGTTTTAGGTGTATGTGTATATTAGGTGTTGTGTGTCGTCCCCCCATATCCCCTCCCATACATCTGGGTTGTGCTTTCTTGTGTGTTTGTATACTTGTCTGTGCCATGGGTTCTGCATGCGTGAATGCTGTTTCCAATGTACATTGTTGCTTGTAGCCCTAGTATTGCATACATCATAGGTTGTGTGTGTGTGTGTCTGTGTGTGTATCTGTATGTTTATGCCGCTATATACAATGCTTGTGTGTACAGTTGCCTTGGTGTGGTTTTGTGTATTCCTGCCACCTCTGCCTTTGCTGGTGTTAGCTCTCGGATAGCAATGGGTTGTGTTTTCTGATGTCCTTGTATACAGTAATTGCATATGCACTGAGCTGTAACTGTGTGATTTTGTGCTCTGCTTTTGCCACTGACAAGCTCTGCAATGCTTACATCAAGGTTGCTTTCTGCCCCACCCCCAGTTGATGGTGATTACCGGAGTTTGCAGATAAGGCTCTGAGCTCAGGGCCTCTCTCACCTTTCTGTCTAATCTAGCATGCCTTCTGTAGTCACCTCATTTGGGGCTGTGTTGTTAAAGGGTTGGGGTGACATCCTTACTGCTATGGGATGCACTTGTAGTGGGATTTTGCTTTACAGGTTTATGGATGGTGACAATTGAGTGACACAGCCCTCGCAGAGCCTGGATTCGATAAGAAATGATTGAACATTATGCCCTCTCCCCATGTTGCCTTCCCATTCCAGGCTGGTGATTTTCCTCTGATTGCCAAGACTTCGCATTCTGCAGTCAGTGGCTAAGATCTGAGTGCTGCACAGAGACTTAAGGCGTTCGGGGCGGGCTTCACAGGAGTAGGATTGGGAGGAGGCACACAGGTACTTGAATGGTATAAGCTAAATTATCAATTTTAGTGAGTTGTGTGTTCCGAGAGGCTTTTAATTAAAACTTGGGTCGCTTTCTTCATTTGAGGTGCATTTCATGATGCAAACACAATTAGGGGACACCCTGGTTTAGTGGTTAGAGCACAGCTCAAGCTTAGAAATCGGGATGTCCAGGTTCGTATCCCACAACAGTTAGTTACTGGATGCAAGTCTCTAAACAAGTCACACAACATTCCTCCGTGGTGCAGTCTTTCTTTATTTTGGGCATAGTGTCGCAAAGTAGTGTCGCAATTTGTGAAAGCTTTCGTAAAAATTTGCTACACTTTCATGAGTGCGACACTACTTTGCGAAAGTACTTTTTCCAGAAATCTGAAAAACATATTTCTGGGGTGTTTTACCCCAAAATAAAGACATGGCTAGCATCCTCAGGGCCCGACTAGGTGAATACAAAAAGAATTAAGTTGCTAGAGGGCCTCAATTTTAAATGCCAAGCATTTTTCTGATCACTAACTGAAAACAAGATGGCAGATTTGCGACAGTAACAGGGCCATTTGCGACAGTAAAAAGTGCATTTGCGACACTGTCGAACTTTTTGTTAACTTTTCCCATTGACTTATAATGGGAAATTTTTTTTGAATAACTTTTGAATCGTTTAATATTTTTTCACGAAATCTTTGAAAGGCACATCGGGGACCATGGCCTCACATTCCCTGAAGATTTCGGGCAGGTTGTGCAAACTGTGCGACCTGTAGGTGCAACAGCAGAATTCCAGAAAAAGTGTAAATGCACACGCAGATCACGCTTAATAACTCCGCAGCCGTATATCCGACTGGTACAAAACTTGGCAGATCCCAAGGCCAATGTTTCTTGATCCTGTATTCCAAATTTCAGGTAAATCTGTCAAATGGTTGCAAAGTTATTAAGGTGCAAAATTGTGGGTTTAACATAGAAATGGCTCCTCAACCCTACTGTGCTACTATAATATATATATATATATATATATATATATATATATATATATATATATTGCAATATATTGTAAGTCTCTGGACAAAGATCATGATTAACTAAAATTTCTGTTTGATAAGCTTGTTCCAGCATAGGTTTTTGCTTATGATTGAACTTCCACTTGATTCTGGTGGGGAAAACAGTGTATAGCAATATCAATTAATTATTTGTATTCCATATGAAAGGATTATGAGTTACCAAATCATGTACTGCGCCTGGGAGATACTCATGATGCCTCGCCCTGTATCTCAAGTATAAGGGGCTGCTTCTGCTATTGTTTTCGTGCGTTTCTAAAACAAGGCCAGATTCCAACACTAGATGTCTCTCTCCAGCTCCTGAAGACCCGCAGCCGATTCTGAACTTAAAGGATACGAACTGGTAAAAAAAAGTGAGTTTTAGGAGATGTCCAAATAATTTTGAATTTCCTTGATGAATTGTACCCTTTAAAATGTTGTTCTATTCTATGCCTCCTATTGCTAGATATTATATTCTCGGTAAGCGTTCATTTATGTGCCAGGACCCCACCCCTAAATACTCACATACACACACACACACACACACTCAAGAGAAAATATATGTGCCCATTTTACAGTCTGAGCAAAAGCATTTCCTGGTGGCATTACACAAATTTTACGTGCATCCTAGCTCTGTTTTTTGGGGGGGAATATTAATATAATGTGTTGAATATTGTAATTCCCCTATTGGGTTCTGGTCGGGCACTTTGCCTATCTGAAATAAAGAAAATTCCAGTGCCTGAGATTTTTTGGGAGGGAGGGGGCAGCGATGCAATTAAGATAGTATGCCAAAACACAAAGCTGAGGATAGCCTGACAAAACAAGTTTCACGTCATTGGCCTATGGAGCAATCCAGAAAGTTTAAAATTTGAGTGGCATGGGGACGTTGTTTGAAAGCACCCCTGCACAACAGGTTTCACTGCCAAACCCAGATTACATTGATGATAGTGGCGTGTGGCATTAATGGAGAATTCCTAGAGGATTCTAAAACATGGCGCTGCGTGCACCAAAGATTGGTTGCACAGAAATAGTTCACTGAAGATTTTGAACTGGTTTGTCTTGTCTACCCTTTACCCGTTCCAGTATTTGTTAAGTCAGTGCATTTTTAAAGAAAGACGAATGTTGATTATTTACATAAAAAGTTACAGAATAATAGTGGTAAATTGTTTATTGAGTCCAGCTGTTTGATTATTAGCAATGAAGAAAACAATTAAAACCTATGTAGCAAAAAAGGATTCAGTACACTTATTACCTTAACGCCTGTTTGTTGGTCATTATTTATTGCCCATACAGTACACATATTAGATCATTAATAGATCAATTTGACACATACAGGTTCAGCTAATGCAAAGTAACTGCAGGTGGGGAAGGTCGAGATGTGTTTCTTTAAAATACTAGCATTTTTAAACTATATTCTAGGATTAAAATAGTGTGTCCATGTTTCAGCGCTTTCTTGGCAAATAGTTGCACTATGATTTATTTTATTAAAAGGAGTCTCTGTTCATCATAACTATAAAATGATGACAACGTTTTGATTCACCTTCCAGAATATCTGAATTACACTCAAGCTGTGCACTGTAGAACTATTGCATCACCTTACAATTTATATAAACTACAGACTAACAACACCAATTTATATGGTGTTGTATGGATGTCAGAACTCACAATAACTATAAAAACAAGTAACTGGAATGAAATTCCAGCCTTGAAATGAAATTCCAGCTGTGCCTCCCTTCTTTTATTTAATTAAAGTAAGAATACCAAATTGAATAAGCTCCTGCATGAGATAGATAGATAGACAGACAGACAGACAGACACAGACAGACAAACTGATGGTGGTAGCACCGGATAACACATTACATGCCTATCGGATCAGCCTTAGAATTCGAAATTCCTTTATTCAGATGTAATATACATTGTAGGAAATACCATTTCTTGCATTTTTGCACTTTGTTTCCTGCAGCTATCCGTTCCGTGTTTGTCATAGCGATGTATTTTGAAAGGGCCATCATAATTCACAACAGGTTCATATATCAAACTAAGGCAGCACCTTGACTGCCATAAAATATTAGTTGTGATGCTAAAAGCAGCTATGTGGTCCATCCCTTTCTTCTGGTCGATAATTTACAAATATTCCCACTGAGATGAAACATTTAGAAAAGAGATGACTCCCATTAAAAGGCAAAGGTTGGAAACATCAGAAAATATCTATCAAACACTGAAAAAAATTCGAAGCCCCTTTTTCGCCTCTTCAGTGTGATTTGGCACCATTTCAACAATGCATATTTTAATAGGTTTATCCTAAAATGATGGTGGTTTCAAGTTATGCGGCATAAGAAAGTGCTTTGAAAATATCAACGTACAGTAGCTCCTACTTGCAAGTTTCTTTTCTTTGGTAATACAGTTTCATGAGTTATCAGATACCCTTTTTCTTTCGTCAATCCCTGTGTATCTGTGTATATATATAAATCTCTGTATCTCCTGACATATGCCAGAACAGGCAAAGCTGTAATCTTATTGTCTGACGCTTTATGATATCGCAATTCTGTAGGTAAGGCAACGGGGGTGGGGGTTGGGGACAAAAACAAAATAAACCAATGATAAAAAAAATGGACGAAAATGTTAACCATTTATTTACCTGTTGATATGGTTTTCAATAAATTGATCCTTTTTACTGAGTAAATATATACCAATTCTGGCCCACTATTTCTGCAATAGTTCAACAGTTTTAGAGGATGAATTACTTTTGAATAATTTCTGACTGCCTCTTTAGGGAATTTCAAAACTCCTGTAGGAAAAAAATGCTCTCTTTACTTTGGTTAACCTCAGAGATCAATCTTCAGTGCTTCATGGAAAAAAGACAACTTGGAGGATATAAGATAATTTGTCAGACAAGGAAATAGATTTTGGAATGTACTTCAACACATTCAGTAATATGACAGCTTTATACTCAAATATTGCCAGTTTTAACATCTCAGGAAAAAAAAACAATAGCAAGTAACAACTTCTCCATTAAAATGACAGTCGGGGTGTAACACACTATTGTAATTTTAAGACACAAAAAGTTAGGATTGTTATTGATTCTGTTGGAAAATAATATTGTAGTACTCTTGTATGTGGGGGCGGGGCACCAGTTAAAGGATTCCAAGTGGTAAGAATGTTACCACCCCTGAGTTCTAGTGGTAGTAGTAACTCAGTAGAAATGTGAAAACAATATGCATTACTGGTTTTAACACCACATTGCCAGTTTGAACATTATGCCCTCTCCCCATGTTGCCTTCCCATTCCAGGCTGGTGATTTTCCTCTGATTGCCAAGACTTCGCATTCTGCAGTCAGTGGCTAAGATCTGAGTGCTGCACGGAGACTTAAGGCGTCCGGGGCGGGCTTCACAGGAGCAGGATCGGGAGGAGGCACACAGGTACTTGAGTGGTATAAGCTAAATTATCAATTTTAGTGAGTTGTGTGTTCCGAGAGGCTTTTAATTAAAACTTGGGTAGCTTTCTTCATTCGAGGTGCATTTCATGATGCAAACACAATTAGGGGACACCCTGGTTTAGTGGTTAGAGCACAGCTCAAGCTTAGAAATTGGGATGTCCAGGTTCGTATCCCACAACAGTCAGTTACTGGATGCAAGTCTCTAAACAAGTCACACAACATTCCTCTGTGGTTCAGTCTTTCTTTATTTTGGGCATAGTGTCGCAAAGTAGTGTTGCAATTTGCGAAAGCTTTCACAAAAATTTGCGACACTTTCGTGAGTGCGACACTACTTTGCGAAAGTACTTTTTCCAGAAATCTGAAAAACATATTTCTGGGGTGTTTTACCCCAAAATAAAGACATGGCTAGCATCCTCAGGGCCCGACTAGGTGAATGCAAAAAGAATGATGTTGCTAGAGGGTCTCAATTTTAAATGCCAAGCATTTTTATGAGCACCAACTATAAACAAGATGGCGGATTTGTGACAGTAACAGGGCCATTTGCGACAGTAAAAAGTGCATTTGCGACACTGTTGAACTTTTTGTTAACTTTTCCCATTGACTTATAGTGGGAAATTGTTTTTTGAATAACTTTTGAACTGTTTAATATTTTTTCACGAAATCTTTGAAAGGTACACCGGGGACCCCGGCCGCATGTTCCTTGAAGATTTTGGGCAGGTCGCGAAAACCGTGCGACCTGTAGGCGCGACAGCAGAATTCCAGAAAAAGCGTAAATACACACGCAGATCATGCTTAATAACTCCGCAACGGTATATCTGACCTGTACAAAACTTGGCAGATCCCAACGCCTATGGTTTTTGATCATGTAGTCCAAATTTCAGGTAAATCCATCAACCAGTTGCAAAGTTATTAAGGTGCAAAATTTAGGTTTAACATAGAAATGGCACCTCTACCATTTATATATATATATATATATATATATATATATATATATATATATATATATATATATATATATAAAGACAAAGAACCTCTGTGTGTAAACACTGAGGCAAGGGTTACCCCAAAGGGCATTTGGCTGGGAAGCCAAGTTTCAAGAAAATACCAAATCACACATGCCCCCACAATGCAAAGCATCATGGGCTGCATATGCAGATCACCACAGAATGTTATGCTGGTCCAACTTTAAGCAGAGTTACATGGTGCCGAAAGGCCTCTCACACAGTTGCAAAGGGGCTGTTAGCTGTGTGAGGGGCCTTCGGCACCATCCAACCTGCTTAAAGTTGACCAGCATAACATTCTGTGAGATCGCATATGCAGCCCATGATGCTTTCTATATGTGTGGATGATTATATATATATATATATATATATATATATATACATATTTATAAAATGGGGTGGTAAAATCATAGAAATTCCACTAACATGATTGAACAGAATGCATCACATGACCGTGCGTTATTTCCCAACGACCGCACACCTCCCAGCGCGACCGCACACCTGAATTACTTTTTATCCTCCATAAAACCTTCTCATCAGTACTCACATCATTCCACATCTACCACAGATAGTCACCCACAAGCCAAAGTTCAAACTTACACTGACTAGAAAAAAAAAAAAGAGCTTTGTATTCCTATTTCTTTTCAGTTACTATTCTTACAATAAAGCCGTCCTCTTTACAGGGAGGAAAATGAGTGGGGACCACTTTCACTTTTATTACTGACATGTAACGTGACCGGGCGTGGTCAATAACGATACCTAATAACCACCCAGACACTGAAAGCATGTCCCTCAGTGTGAAGAAGGAAAGTAACTGTATTTTACCTTATTTTTATTCAGAACTGTGTAAAAGAGGTAGCCAGCTCAAGCGAGTTGCAGACAGCACTTTCAGTTTTATCACTGACGTGTAGCGTGACCGGGCGTGGTGAAAAGTGACATGTAATGTGCAGTCAAACAGTGAAAGTAAGTGACACTCTATAGTAGAAAAGCAAACAAACTCTGCATTTCAGGTTATTTAAATTTAAACCATGTAAAAAAGCTGCCGTGTGAAGCAGTCAGAGAACTAACACAAACCGAGAGTGTTGGCAGCATCGGAGATGTAATGCAGGGCA
The DNA here is from genome assembly GCA_016271365.2 of Neoceratodus forsteri. Taxonomy (NCBI): domain Eukaryota; kingdom Metazoa; phylum Chordata; order Ceratodontiformes; family Ceratodontidae; genus Neoceratodus; species Neoceratodus forsteri. The sequence continues at coordinate 225,897,250 of CM028132.1, read as the reverse complement.
GAGCGAGTGTTGCTCTAGCAACTGTTGCTAGAGGAAAACTGCTCTGTCCTCACGTAATGTCTCCGGCGCTGCCAACACTTCGGATTTGCGTAGTTCTCCGACTGCTTCACCGTATGAATTTAGAACTAAATAACCTGAAAGCTGAAGACTCTTCTTTCTACTACAAGCCGCTAACTATTATAACACATTATGTCTTTCACTGCCTTCCGATCACCGTCAATAAAAGAAGACAATCTGCTACCACTAGCTCTCACTCCTTCCTTTTACACAATCAAAATAAAAATAAGGCAAAATCAGATCATTCTTTACAAATCCAAATAAAAATAAGCAAAATGCAGTTACTTTCCTTCTTCACACCGAGGAACTTGATTTCAGTGTCTGCCTTTCACTGTTCCCCACTCTTTCTCCTCCATCTAACTACATCAAAATAAAAAGAAATACAAACCTTTTTTTCTTTTTTTTTTTTTTTAATTCTTATGCCACACAGGGACGACTTTTTTGCTCTCCCACAAAAATATTTATTTCCATTTTATAAGATAGATAATCCACTCTAGGGTGTGCGGTCGCGCTCTGATATACGCATGCCTTGGGTGGTTGAATGCACACCAAGGCTTGCGTCTATCAGAGTGCGACTGCACACCCTAGAGTGGATTATCTATTACATATATATATATATGTATGGCTTTTCTGAGTTTGGAACATGTGGAGCAGATCCTGCCCAGTGTATTAATAATTTTTTTAGATACAGAGGGCCACACTGTTTCTTGGTTGGATTACATTATTGTTAGAAAATGGGTTATGAAAATCTGGTAACCTGATTGGCTTACAGCAGTCAAAAGGGGTATGGGTATCAGCCAACACTTCCCAGGGGGAAAACAAGAGCCAGTATGCAGCTTACATTTCTACAGTGCAGCTTATGCTGACACTGAAAGCCATGCTACACATGCTGCTGCCTTTGCTTTACTGAGCTCTGCTTGCAGTGCTTTAAAACCTCCATCCTATTGCAGTTAGAAAGTGGAATGTGTCATGTCAACACAGACCATTTTCTAAGCATGATTACACCCTTCAGGGTGTGTGGTGTTGGTGGATACCTTCATTTCCAGGGCTGTAAGGCACTCTGCCTGTGGCACCAGGCTTCACTATGCTCTGTGTGTGTGTGGGTATCCCCCAACTCTGCATGCTCTGCCAGGTCCAACTGCTTACACACACTTTTTGCACAGGGTATTCAAAGGTGGCTGAACTGGTGGCCTTGATGGAAGAGGGATGCCTGGATATTGTAGCAGTCACGGAAACATGGTACACAGAGAACCATGACTGGGATGTTAACATACCAGGGTATACAACCTACAGAAGAGACAGGGAGGGCAGAAGGGGGTAGCTCTCTATGTAAGGGAAGGGATAAAAGCAACTGAACAAAAGAGTAAACAGGAGGAGAGGAGGCACTTTGGGTCACCTTAGCTACTGGAAATGGCACCACAATCCGCACAGGGGTTATATATAGACCCCCATGTCAGGGGGAGGGAATTATTATTTTTTTTTAATTTTAGTTGTTTAACCAGGTATAGCACACTAAGCTGAAAGCTTTTTTTACAGGAGCGACCTGGGAGCACAAGGAGGTTAAGCGACTTGCTCAGGGTCACACAGTATGTAAGTGGAAGCTGTGGGATTCAAACCCAGGTCTGGTCTGCTGGATGTCACCAGATTTGCAGCTCAGAGCCTTAGACCACTGCACTATACGGCCTCCTCAGGAAGGAAGGGATAAAAGCAACTGAACAAAAGAGTAAACAGGGAGGAGAGAAGGCACTGTGGATCACCTTGGAGACTGGAAGTGGCACTACAATCCGCACAGAGGTTGTATACAGACCCCCAGGTCAGGGGGAGGGAATGGACAAGGATATCATAGAAGGCATACTTAGGATGGCAGAGAAAGGGGAGATACTGTTGATGGGGGACCTTAACATGCCAGATGTTAACTGGAGCACCTTTGCGGCAGCCACATCCAAAAGCAGGGCCATTCTTGATGCCCTTCAGGTGGCATGCCTCAAACAGCTAGTTTAAGAACCCACTCATGAGGGAGCTATCTTAGACCTCATACTCTCAAATGGGGACAGTGAGAGGATCTCAGATCTAGAAGTGGGTAGCCATTTGGGAACAAGTGTCCACCAAACAGTGTGGTTCATGATAAACTCTGCTACAGAGTCAAGCCACACAAAAGTGAGGGTTCTGGACTTCAGGAGGGCTGACTTTGGCAAGATGGGAGAGTGCCTTAGAAAAGCACTAGCAAACAGGCTAGAAGGAGGGGTGGAGCAACAATGGGCAAATATCAAAATTACCATCACAGAGACAACAAGCCTTTGTGTGAAGCAAATAAACAAATCAAAATGAAAGAAAAAGCCACTATGGTTCTCAAAAGAGGTGGAGGTGAAGATTAGGGAGAAAAAGATAGCATTTAGGAAGTATAAGGAAACACAGAAGGAGCAAGACAAAGAACTGTATCAGTTAAGGCAGAAGGAAGCAGGGAGGGTAGTCAGAATAGCAAAGGCACAAACTGAGGAAAAGATAGCTAACTCGGTTAAGAAGGGGGATAAAACCTTTTATAGGAATATCAGGGAGCGTAGAAAGACAAAGGGAAGGAAAATGAGGCTGAATAGAATGGATCGTGGGTGGACAGAGAGTGACAGTGATAAAGCAGGGATACTGAATGAAACTTCTGTTCATTATTCATAAAAGAGGAAGTGGGGGAGGTGCCTAATCCAATTAACAGAAGCACTCTGGAGAGGGGGTTGATCCCAGTCCTTTCACAGAAGAAAGGGTTCTGAAAGAACTCTTAAAACTGATGGTGGACAAAGCAATGGGGCCAGATGGAATTCACCCCAGAATTCTAAAAGAATTAATCAGAGAACTAGTGACACCACTGACTACGCTTTTTAACAAATCATGGGAGGATGGTGTGGTACCTGAGGACTGGAGAAAGGTAGATGTAATTCTCCTTCACAAAACTGGGACCAAGACGGAGGCAGGAAACTACAGACCTGTCAGTTTGACCTCTGTGGGTAGGGAAAGTGATGGAATCAGTTCTGAAGGAAAGAATTGTTGAGTACCTAGAGGCCAGTGGGGGCACAGGACCCAAGGCAGCATGGGTTCACAGCGGGAAGGTCATGTCAGATGAATCTAATTGATTTCTTTGACAGGGTGACCAAAGTAGTAGACCAGGCAGGGGCTATGGACGTGGCCTACCTAGACTTCAGCAAGGCATTTGACACAGTCCCACACAAAAGATTAGTAGTCAAATTAACCAGCCTGGGAGTGGGCCCAAGGTGGTAGCCTGGGTAAAACATTGGCTGAACAACAGGACACAAAAGGTAATTGTAAATGGAGTCCACTCTGAAGAAAGAGGGGTTACTAGTGGGGTACCGCCGGGTTCAGTACTGGGTCCAGTCCTTTTTAATGGCTTTATAAGTGACATTGCAGAGGGACTGGAAGGAAAAGTATGCCTCTTTGCAGATGACACAAAGATCTGCAACAGGGTTGATACACGAGGTGTGGAAAGGATTAGAAGGGACTTGGCAAGGTTGGAGGAATGGTCAGAAGTATGGCAGCTTGGATTCAATGCAAAGAAGTGCAAAAGTAATGCACTTGGGAAACAAAACCCAAGGGAAGATTACACAATGGGGGAGGTAGTAACAACAACAAAATGGAAAAAGACCTAGGGGTAATCATATCAGATGACACAAGGTTGGCAAGCAATACGAGGAAAGGTGGTAGGGAGGGCTGGGGGGATACTGGAATGTATAGGGAGAGGTATCACCAGCAGAAAACAGGACGATGTTATCCCCCTGTACAGACAATTGGTGAGACCCCATCTGGAGTACTGCTTCCATTTCTGGAGACCCCATCTCTACAGGGACATAGACAGGATGGAGGCAGTTCAGAGGAGGGCAACTAAAGTGGTGCAGGGTCTGCAAGAGAAGCCATACGAGGAGAGACTAAAGGAGCTTAATATGTATGCCCTTGAGTAAAGGAGGGAGAGGGGGGACATGATAGAAATGTTTAAGTACCTCAGTGGAATCAACAAAGTCCAAGAGGGTAGCATCTTTCAGAAAAAGAGATGTGCAAGAACAAGGGGACACAATTTGAAGATAGAGGGGGTACGGCTCAGGGGCAATGTGAGGAAGTATTTTTTCACAGAGAGGGTGGTGGACACATGGAATAGCCTTCCTGAGTAGGCTGTGGAATCTAAAACTGTGAGAGAATTCAAGAATGCATGGAACAGACATAAGGCAATTTTGGGGGGAAGAAATAGGCTGTTGGTTAAATAGGATCTGCAGCTTATCCTCTAGGTAGGGAAATGGGCAGACTAGGTGGGCCAAGCGGTCCTTATCTACCATCAAAGTCTATGTTTCTAAGGGGAAGAGAACATTTTAAGTATGCAGGAATTGTATGAAGCTTTTTGAAAAGTTTGTAAAGGTGAAGTAAGTAAATTTCATATTTACTACACTCAGAGACAGCATATTGTAGAGGCAGTAGAGCAATGTGTATGATCCATAAATAATGGCAGGAGAGAATAAATATCTAAATTGCTTGGCTTCTTTGTGTCTCTCCAGACCACATTCTTGAACCCTGTAGTCTCTAACTCTATGCAGAGCATCTTGGGTACAAATCCTTGACAGATTGACAAGGCATTTCTGCAAAAAATTGCTTGTTTTTAATATATACATTTTTAGACTTTTTTTCCCCATTTTCTCCCTCATAATGCCTGGGACCCTGGCAAACATGGCAGTGCATGCATGTGGAGGTGCCCACACACTCCTGGTGTCATCTCAGCCCCTTCCAACTCACCCAAGGCAATCACTCAGCTCCCTGTAGCCTGAGCTGCCATTCGTCCTCCACTGGGTGGTAGCCAAGGGCCAAGGAAACCCTTCATCCCTTCCTGGGAGAGGAGAGCCACCTCATGGCAGCTTATTCCTGCTCCTCGCCCGCCAATCCCACTAACCTGGGCTCATTCCCGAACCCAGGTTGCCAGCATAGCACGAGGTGTGGCCTCAATCCTCAGCACCACCGGGACAGCAAAATTGCCCTTTTTAACAGGCATTTACATTCTTCTAGTTTAGCAGTAGCCCAGCAGTTAAGCAACAGGAGCTGCTAAAATAACTTTTGACCTTTCAGCTAATCCAGGTCCATAACGAGTGAGTGGGGGCAGGTCTAGTAGACGCTCCAGAGGATCCAAACTTTTTGGCTTGGCTCAGTCGGAGCCAAGCAGCCACATAGCCAATAGCCTTTTAGCCAACACAGGAGTTGCGAGCCAGGGGTTCCCCTGCAACCTGCCCAGCAACTTGCCCAGCAGTTTAGCAGCAGGAGCTTTCAGACTTTCCACTCCTGACCTATTTGCCACTTCACCTGCTTCTTGCCTACCCATCCCTTCTTCCTCCCCCACCTCCCTACTTCTTTCTTCTCTCATCCCTCTCTCTACTCCTACCATACTATTCAAATTCCTCATCACTCCTCCTATAACTGACCATCTTTTATTTCCTCTCTCTTCTGATAACCCATTCTCCCCCTCTAAACCCACCACCCACTCCTCCCAGTGGAGTGCTTTCACTCCTCTCTCTGTTTAGAATTCTCCCCTTGCACCTCTTTGCCTCACAAGCGTTAATTCCCATGGCCTTCTGTCTTTCTAATATGTCACAAATCACCCTTTCGCTCCTTTCCCTCATGTTTACCCTAGCCTCCTTCCTGCCATCATTCCTTCTACTTCACCCTTTTTCTCCCTGTCCCCCTTCCCTCTCCCACCATCCCCTTCTCCTGTCTTCCCTCTCTCTCCCATTCTCTCTGACTTGCTGGTTGCTCCCTCCTCCACTCCTATTGCCTTCACCTTGAAACTCTCAGATCTATTCTCCCCTCCAGCCTCTCCCCCCAACTCCACCTCCCTCTTGCCACATAAATGCATCTCTAGATATGTTAAGTTCCATATTTCACTGCTGTTGTTAGTGGCTGGGGGTAGTGAGAGCAGTCCTGGCTCTGCCCAGTCCCCTTCCACCTGTCTTCCTAAAGGGTTGAGAGTGGCTTACATCAGTGTCCATAGCCACTTGCCAAAGATAAACCGACTGCAACCTCTCATGGTCACTTTTCAGCCTGATGCACTAATTATCTCTGAATCGTGGCTATCCCCCAAGATCCCAGACACTGCTCTGGCCATTCCTGAATACAGTATCACCCAGCAGGATCGTGCTAAGAGGGGTGGTAGCATTGCAATCTACCTCTCCTCTACTGTCCAGTTCACTTCTGTTCTCTCAATCACATCTCCCTCTGCTTATAAACTACTACTCCTCAAAACCTCTCCCCTTTCCTCAATCCCTATCTTTGTGGCTAGTGTTTAGTGCTGCCCCGGCCTGTCCCCCATCATCTATTACTGAACTACTTACCAATATCTCCACTCATGCCTCATCTGGTGAACTACTCATTCTTGGTGACTTCAATATAAATTGGATCTCCCCTCTCAAACTAAATTCTGCCATAACATTAAGTCCCTTTAACTTACCCAATTGATCTCTGACCCAACCCAGCTCAATTATTAATCCTCCAATCACTCACTACTGGACTGAGTTCTTACCTCCCACCCCCACCATACCTCTGCTGCCAGTACTCTCTGATGCCCTCAGTAACCACCACATGGTCTACTGTGTGAGCAAAATTTACCATCCCAAAGCCCCCAAACTCCTCCAGATCTAGTTTTTCCAGTCGCTGGTCTTGTCCACTCTACATGCTGATTTGGTGGCTACTGACTGGTTGCCCATTTCATTTGCCAGTAACATTAATTTTGCCCTCCGATATTTTAATACTAAATTCACGTCTATCTGCGATCAACATGACCCCCTTAGTTGAACCAAGGTTCATGGTTCCCACCTCCCTTGGATATCAGCTGAACTACTGGCTTGCCTGTGTGCATGTGACCTTGCCTGGCAGACTCATAATTCCTCTGACTCCTCTGTTGACTTAACTAGGTACTGAGCCCTTTGCAATGCCTGTACTAGAGCTGCTAGGCTTGCCAAGAATGAGTACTTTGCCTCCACCTTCCAGAATAACCTTAACCACCCCTCCAAGTTCTGGAAAGGGATCCATGCCCTCTTCTTACCTCCAACCCTGTCCTTCCCCCAAGTCCTCAAGGTGGACAGCATCCCCATTTCTGACCCTCTCTCTGCTGCTTCAGAGTTCAACTCATTCTTTACCTCCATTGCCTCCTCCTTTTTCTACTCCATCCCCATACCACTTCCCCCTATCCTACTACCCCACCCTCCCCTTCACCTTCTCTCGTATCACTCTTGCTGCCTCCCTCAAGGTTCTTTTGGCTCTTAACCCCCTCAGGGGAAGGAGCCCTGATGGGCTCACAAAACTCCTTCATCTCTCTGCTCCTGCCATTGCTCTACTTACCACCTCCCTTCTCAGCATTTCTCACTTGCATCCATCCCTGACTCCTGGAAACATGCAATCATCATACCCCTTCCCAAATGAGGTGACTTCTCCACTACTGGCAGCTACCACCAAATCTCCCTGCTCCGCAATCTAGCCAAACTGCAACAGTACATTGTACCGTACCAGCCCTCCTCCTTCCTTGACTCTTTCTCTTTCTTCACACCTTTCCAGTCTGGCTTCTGAAAATTCTTCTCCAACTCCTCCCTCCCTCCCTCCCTCCCTCTTCCAGCTTACTGACTCCATTCTCTCAGGCATGGATCAGGGCCTTATAACCTCCACCATCCACTTCTTCTTGAGAAAGTTAAGGCAGTGGGGTTCTCCAACTCCTCAACAAATAGCTTCCACTCCTACCTTGAGAGTAGGTCTCAATCTGTGCCAATTAGTTAGTCAATATCCCTTCTACTTCCTATCAACACTGGTGTCCCACAAGGCTCTATCCTTGGCCCAATACTCTTTTCAGTCTTCCTAAATGACCTGTCTTCTGCATGCTCCTCTGTGTCCATCCACATGCACACAGATCACACTATTCTGTTTGCTTCTGGTTCCTCCCCCTCTGATCAGCTGGCCAGGCTTCAGCAGGACTTCAACAACATTCAGCACTGGTTCCATTTGAATCAGCTACTGTATCCCTCAATGCCAAGAAAGTGGTTTCAGTGACCTTTGGTCTAGGCAGAAGCTCTCTAGGCTTACTGTCCTCCCCTCCTTCCACACCAAAGATGGGGCCACTATTGATGATGTTCCCTCATGTAAGCAACTAGTGGTCTTGCACCTTTACTTTTTAGGGTATGTGGATGCCATACACAATAAACTTCACCCTTAACTAGGAGCATTAAACAGGAACAGAGGCTGCATTCCTCCTCCTACTCATGGTGCAATTGTTCTGAAGATGATCCTTCCCATCGGCTGGATTCCTTCTTTCACTCCTTCTGTCACTTTGCTGAGGACTGTATGCCCCACACTCACCATAGCTCCTTCTATTCTTCCCTCTCCCTCCCCTCCCTTGAAGCCAGATGCCTCACTCATTGTGCCTCCTTTATCTTCAAATACTGTCTTGGCCAACTCCCCCCATAACTTACTTCTCTCCTTTCTCTCTCCCCTTCCTCTTACACCCTTCATAGCTCTGACCATTGCTCCCTCATTCTCCCTTCTAGGAAATCCTCAGCTGGCCAGGCTGCTTTCTCCTACAATTTCCCCAAGCTATGGAATTCCCTCCCCCTGTCTATCCACTCTGCCACTTCTCAATGTTCTCTCGCTTCTGTTCTCTGCAATTTCATCTTGCACTCCTGCAATTAAACGTGATACCATACATTACTCTGTCCTTCTACCTCTACCTTTTACCCACCCACTACTCTCCCTCTCCTCCAAATCCATGGTCCACAACGTAGATCACACTGTCAACTCCCTCATTTATCTCTGCACTCCAGTTTGTATTTCTTTGACGCTCACTGGATTAGCTTCCCCTGCTCTTCCTCCTGCATATTTGCACTTTGTATCTCTAATAATGCTTCTTGATAGCCATTGGATTACATTCTATGCCTTATTTGTACAAATTTTATCTTTTTGCTTTCTTATGATGTTTGTAAATCATACTTGTTTATACTATGTAATTGTTGCCCTGATTGATTTCATTGCCTTCCGTTACCCCCTTCCCCCAGGATGCATCTGGAAGTGAGCTGTTGTCAGCTCAGTATATCTTTCCTAGTGAAACTTTTGAAATAAATAAATTAATGTGGACAAATTCCACATACTATTGCTCTCTTAGTTATTCTCAGTTGTACTTGGAACAAAATGGGTATTTGCCAGAGGAATACCTAGGGTGTCACCCTCAGAGAAAAATATAGTATTTGAGTGCATTCCTAGAAAGAGTGCTTTTTTGATTACATGTTAATGGAGAAGCTGCTTTGCTGACTGAAGTACTATCAGTCCCACAACATCCTCATGTCTGACACAGGAAATATTAAGACTGATGCAGTCATAATTTTTATTCTTTGTGTAATACTGTATATGTACTTTAACAGTCACAAGATTTTGTCTGACGAATAGATAGATGCTGTTTTTATACAAATACATGGATTTGGATACTGACATAAATCTTTTTAAAGTCTTCGTTCTACAGTACATACAGTATGTGCATTCTCAAAGAGTGGGTGGTAATGTGATATCAGTTTCTGGGTTATGATTTTGTATTTGAAAATGAATAAAATATCAATTTGAAAAACACAAAACAAATTTGTGTATCTCAAAACAGATGACCAGAATGATTAGTAACACTGTCCAGAATTGAAGAACTTCACCACATAAGATTTTTACCATGTGAACAGATGAACAGCATTATTTTGATACTAGTGACCCTATTGGTGATGTTAGGAATTTAAAAGATTGCTAGCTGAAGTAAACATAAATGTTATTTAACTGTTCTAAAGAATAATATAATGACATTCCTGAGCCCTAGTGGATAAGGCACTTTCTCCTTGGTGAACCATGGGTTTTGTTCCTGTGTCCACAACAATGATCCCAACCATCTATGGCAGGGAAATGAAAGGCAACTCTAGCCTGTCTGCAGATGGGGGGAAGTGCTCACCCTATTTCTTTAAACAAAGTTCCAAGAAAAAGGGAAACCATACTTCCAAGTTGAAGAAATATTCCTTTTTTTACTGTGCCCTTTGTAATAAAATATTATAAGAATGGGTACATGTAATAAAATAAAAAGAATATTTCTTCTGCTTAGAAATATGGCTTCTCTTTTTCTTGGAACTTCTTTAAAGCGATTTTCTGAGATTTTGAAGATGCCTTTTTCACATAGTATGCCATTGCCACCCATGCTTCTGATGTTGAAGCTGCAATGTGTTTTGTAAAAAAACTATTATAGTCATGTTTTTATGTTTGTTCAGCACTTTGTTTCTGCCCACCCTCCAATTTGTTGTGTGTTGCCACACCCCCAGAATAATGTTATGCAAGAGATGTCTTACATACAGCAAAAAGAAATTCTGGGTAAGTTGTGATGTTGATTAAATGTTCATTACGCAGAGGTGCAGTCCCTTATTTTGATAGTGGTGACTGCAGTACAGCACCTGATATGTAGATTCATTTATTTATTAATTAATTTAAAAGTTTCACCAGGAAAGATATACTGAACAGACAAGCTAGTTACCAGATGCATCCTGGGTAGAGGGGAAAGGGTACACATTAGGTACATATGTAGCAAGGCACTGTGGGTACAGTACATAGCTGATTGTTCTGTCTCCCTACTCCTATTTTGCTAGTGTAGATATCTGAAATACCAAGACTGACCAACAGAGGTCTCTGTTTCAAAACAGTGCTTAAAGAGCAGGTGTTTACGTTTAACAAATAGAAAACTATTGTATTTATTGTATTGTGATGTGTTAGTAATTGCTTTCTGCTTTTATGTTTGCTTGCTCACATGCATGCAGCGCATGCACAAGAAACATCTTGTGGCAGTAGCACATTTCAGAGGTGTGTCAGTGTTGTGGCAAATGCAGCAGACTTTTTACTGGGTGCATCCCTAAGCCACCAATCAGTGAGCATGCTGCTGATGACAGCAGCTTCAAAGAGAGCCAAAGAGTTAAATGAAATCTCTAGCTGCAGTCAGATACAGTTTTGTCATTGCAGCATCAGATGACAAGGCTCTATTCACTCACATTACAGTGCACAGTAGGCCATGCACTGTAATGTACATGGCCAGAACTACGAGCAACATGTTTGATCAGTGTGCCTTTCCTGGTGAAATATTTCAATAAATAAACTAGCCGCAGCACAGCTTTCCACAATGGCAGCTCCTGCCATCCACCACACACTTCAGCAGAGCCTACATCGGGGTGCCCAATCCCTGTGTCAGCATGCCCCCCATTATTATGGCACACTGGGAGCCCATCCCAGTGTGCCCACATTAATAATAGTTTGAATTTCCTGTGAATGAAGAAAACCATACTTTGCTGTTTTTTTCTTTGTAAAAAGAAAATGGTCCATCGTTGTCTCCCGTCCCTCCCCCACCCCACCCTCCCTTTCTGTGCCCACCTCTCCACAAACCTCCTCACCCCTTACTTACCTTCAGAGATCAGGATCAGCGATCTTCTGTGAACCAGATGCATCTGCACTCTTCAAAGCTGACCAGCAAACTGAAGATTTTAAGGTAAGCAGTATAATGGGAGTCAATGGGGGGTTTCAATGTAGGTTGATATCTCAGTCATGTTTAGGAATTTTGGACCCAGATTTTCAACATGGGGTTCTTGGGACCCCACCTCATGGACACTGGTACTGTCATTTCGTTTCTTAGTCCCAAAAGGTGATTTCGTGGTCGATGCTCAGAATTACCTTTTGGGACTGATTAATGAAATGACAGTGCCACTGTTCATGAGGGGAGGTCCCATAAAGCCCATGTTACAAATCTGGTGAAAAATTCCAAACAATGACTGTGTTACGAGTGTGCATTGAACAGTTTCTACACACATTCATAACTTTGCCACATTTTAATATTTTCACTCCAGATTTTCAACATTGACATTTTTTCACACTTCCTTATGAACAGTACAGCTGTCATTTTTCACATCCTGCCCCAAATTTGTTTTCGCACTTGTGGCACAGAATGGCATGATCGCTGTGGGAAATTAACTTTTGGGACAGGATAACAAAATCACAGTGCCACTGTTAATGAGGGGAGGACCCAAACTGCCCATGTTTAAAATTTGGTGGAAAATTCCAAACAATGATTGTGTTACGGGTGTGCATTGCATAGTTTCTATGCACGCTCTTAACTTCACCAATTTTTCATATTTTCACTCCAGATTTTCCACATTGCCATTTTTTCACACCTCCTCATGAATAGTACAGCTATCACTTTTCACATCCTGCCCAAAATGTGTTTCCACATAGTGCCACTGTTTATGAGGTAGTGTTCCAAAAAGCTCATGCTGAAAACTTGGAGTGAAAACACCAACAAATTCCTGGGGCATTAGTGTTTCCAACCATAATGCCCACCCTGTACAGACTGACAGGCATCGGGGGTGTGACTTGGGTTCATTTGCTGCAATGATTACGGCATTCCACCCCCACCCTGCAGCCACTGACAGGCATTGAGGTGTGCCTTGGGGTCTTTGGCCCTCATGTTCACCTCTTTCTCCTATATTGCACCCATCTCAGCTTATTTCCTTTATCATTGGGGTGAGTGTAAGGGCAGAAGACTCCAAAACACACTGCAAAACCTGTTGGTGTCTGCCGGGTGGGGCAAGGTGGAATGACTTAAGCGTTATGGCTGATGACTCAAAGGCACAGCCCAATGCCTATCACTCACTGCAGGGTGAGGGTTTGCATTAGGTCAATACTTCACTGCTATTCCTATTATGCTTCTCTCTCTAACTCCTGCACTACCAATGCCAATGCCAGCAAGAAAACATTTGGCATTGACAAATGTTTGTAATAAAATATCTGCTAATGCAGTGACACAAGTGAGTAATATTAGTACATACTAAGTGACAAAATGATTGATGGCTTTCTAATGACCCCCCCGGATATGACGTAGCCCCCACCCACTTCAATTCTGCTTCTGGCTGCACCGGGTATGACGTAGCCCCACCCCACATCATTTCCACTTCTGGGTGTGTGGGATATGACGTAGCCCTACTGTATGTGCCAATGACATGGTTCCTTCTGTGCTGGATGTTACATAGCATTCCCACCGAAGATATAATGTACCCCCTTTTCTGGTGTGGGATTATGAGTTGGGCAAATTTGGGCTTGTTCAGGCTTGTCAGGGCATATTTTTAGCTTTTGTTTACTGGGTAAGTACACTAGACAAGTATTATGCTTATTTTCAGGAACAATGTATATCAGAGGGTCCAAACCAGACTTGATGCTGTTAAAGCCACACACCATTGAGTGTCCGAAGACTACCTGCACCAGGTTTTGCTTGTGTGTGTGTAGAGTCCATGAGAAGAGCAGCAACAATGATAACAATGATTCAGGCACCGACTGTGATAATATGATGGATGAACCTAGCCAATGTTATCCTACACCTTCTGCTAGTATCACACCAGAGGGGGTCAATTTGGTGGATTCTGGCATGTCCAATTTGATCAAACATTTCATGAGCCTCCATTTCATGATACTCATGAGTTTGTTAATACAGATGAGCAGTGGGAAGAGTCAGATGTGCTGGACACTGAGAAATGCTCTGATGAAAAGGCTGCTGTGGCCCGGGGCTGCAAGTTATGCATCACCTGAAAAGTCTATCATGTTGGGCCTAGTAAAGGGTATTTTAATACAACTACTGCAAGACTTGAAGGCTCAGGACTTGAAAATAAAGTGTGAAGGTTGTGCAGTTGACCACCCATCACAGATAAGGCATAGTTGTATATACAGCATTGAGAAGGGGTGCTGGGATCTACTAGTGGAATTTACAGCATGGAAGCTTGGGTGCACAGCATCCTGTTTTGATACAATACAAGCTGTTAATGTTGCACTGACAGAATTTAAAGCATTGGTCTCGATGAACTGTATGACCAATTGAGTATAACACTACAGAAGGCTGTTGAAGAAGCCGTTTCTTCAGGAAGTCGTAAAAAATATTTTAAAAGCCCTCTGCAAAAATGAAGCCCTGTGCCCTGTTATATGTACTTGTATGATATTGGGAGTTCTGATAAGGAACACATGGCTACTTGGTGAGAGCCATTAAGATGCGTAACCTGTGGGGAAACCACCAAAGAAACTTTGAAAAGCAGAAAATGAAAAATATTTTACAGACATTAATAACCATCCAAATTCCAGACTATGCTACTCACTACCAATACAGTCCCATAAATGGTGATGAACTTCATTTTATCCAGATTCTAGTGAATGACATTTAAAAAGACTCACATTGGTGTGCAACAATGAAAATGACTGTGTGTATAAACAATAATGTGTTAGAAACTGTTCAAAATGTGCTACCATTAATTTTTGAAAATACAGGGGTCTGTTTCTCAGGGTCATGTATTGGTAGTTATGGCCTACACCATTGAGAACTGCTGTTCTATTTTAAAATGTCAAAGACTGCAAGATGTTAGAGGCATGGTTGAATTTACATCAGATTATCTCGTTACACAGAAAAACAATGCCTGTCTTTTCTTGTTGTGATGTTTTATACTATCATATAGTGTCATTTTAGCACAGCTGCTACCGCATGTTTTGTGGTGTTATATAATGCATGAGTACAATGTGTGGCCTTTCATAATAAAAATATTTAGACTGGAAAAAATGTGTCTTATTTGTGCTGTTTACCAAAAATCATGATTAAGAAATCCTTGGAAAAAATGTACTATGGTCCTTTCACCTTGTAGATTAGGAGGCGTTGAAAGACTACAAGATGCTGCAAAGCAAGAGAAAAGGTTTACTCACAGACAAGTATCATGATGGCTGTCATTACAAGATGGCTACACTATGCACAAGCTTGCAAGGAAACAATTTCTTAGAAACAGGGTAGTTGTTAACAACATTGATGCACAATGGCAAGCTGATTTGGCAGAGATGGCTTGCCTTTCCAAAGAAAATTACAGATTCAGGTTTATTCTGATGGTTATTGATGTTCTGTCAAAATATGCATGTACTAAAGTCTTAAAAAATAAGGCTTTTGAAATGATACTATGAGAGGGCTGCAAACTTGAAAAATTACAAACAGATGAAGGGATCGAAGTTCTTAATGCAAATTTTCAATTCTTTTTAAAATCACAAAGCATACACCATTTTACAACATTACATGATGTTAAGGCATGCATTGTAGAAAGATTTAACAGCACATTGGAAACAAAAATGTGGATATATTTTACAGCATTTAATACATATAGGTACATAGATGTCCTACAATCTTTAACGAGGTTCTATAAATATAGTTATCACTGGTCCATCAAAATGAGACCTGTCGATGTAACAAATGACAATTCTTTAATTGCCTGGAAAAATCTATATAGTAACATAGAAACATAGAAGTTGATGGCAGATAAGGACCACAAGGCCCATCCAGTCTGCCCATTTCTTTTTCTACCTTATAAATGTGCCATCAGCCTTTGCTCTGTCAGTGGCCTATTTATTCATAGTCATTTGTATTGCTCCCTTATGCCTATCCCTTGCCTGTTTGAAGCCCTGCACTGTATTCATAGCCACCACTTCTTGTGGTAAGCCATTCCATGCATCCACCACCCTTTCTGTGAAAAAGAATTTCCTCACATTCCTCCTTAATTGACCCCCCTCTAATCTCATGCTGTGTCCTCTTGTCCTGCTATTTTTCTTATATTTAAACATGTTAGACTCTTTCACCTTGTTAATACCCTTAAGGAGTTTGAATGCCTCGATCATATCACCTCTCTCCCTCCTTTGCTCAAGGGTATACATATTGAGCTCTGTTAATCTGTCCTCATATGTCTTCTGATGCAGTCCCTGCACCATTTTGGTTGCCCTTCTCTGGACTGTCTCAATTTGGTTAATGTCCTTGTGAAGGTGTGGCCTCCAATACTGCATGCAGTACTCCAGATGGGGCCTAACCAGTGTCTTGTAAAGAGGGATTATTTACCTCCCTCTTATGACTTGTGATACCCCTACTAATGCACCCTAACACCCCCCTAGCCTTACCTACTGCTTTAGAGGTCTGCTTGGATGATTTCAGGTCATCAGTGATGATGATGCCCAAGTCTCTTTCTTCCTTTGTGACTGCTAGCAACTCTCTTCCCAGCCTATAGATGGCTTCAGGGTTTCTCTTCCCTATGTGAATAATTTTACACTTCTTTGCATTAAATCCCAGTTGCCAGTCTTCTGACCATTTTGCTAGTTTATCCAGATCTCTTTTCATTCTGCCCACCCCATCTGGATCATCTACTCTGTTGCAGATCTTGGTGTCATCTGCAAACAGACAAGCCTTACCCTCTAGTCCATCTGCAAGGTCACTAATTAAGATGTTGAAGAGGACTGGCTACAGAACTGATCCCTGAGGTACCCCACTTGTGACTTGCATATCTTCTGACTGAATACCATTTACCACCACTCTCTGTTTTCTGCCCGTCAACCAGTTTGCCACCCAGTTGACCAACTTCTGACCAACCCTCAGCCTACCCAGCTTATTTATCAATCTTCTATGTGGAACAGTGTCAAAAGCTTTGCTGAAGTCAAGGTAGGTGACATCAACTGCTCCCCCTTGGTCCACCACTCTAGTTACCCAGTCAAGGAAATCTATGAGATTAGTTTGACAGGACCATCCTTTTGTAAACCCATGCTGTCTTGGATCCTGTGCCCCTATGGATTCCAGGTGTTGCACTATCCTTTCCTTAAGGAGTGCCTCCATAATCTTGCCCACTACTGAGGTAAGACTGACTGGTCTGTAGTTCCCCACCTCCTCCCTGCTACCACTCTTGTGGAGCAGGATCACAAACCCTTCTCCAGTCTTCTGGGACCTCTCCTGTGCTCAGAGACTCACACTAAACAGTTCTGCTAATGGCTCTGCTAGTTCCACCTTTTAGCTCCTTAAGTACCCTGGGATGTGGCCATCAGGTCCCATTGCCTTATCCACCCTGAGCTTAGCAAGTTCTTGTAGGACCCTTTCTTTTGTGAAGGGTAGTGCTCACCTCCCTCCCCTGTGTCCATGATGCTGAGCTGTGGGCCCTGCCCTCACCTCTTCAGTAAATACTGAGAAAAAAATTATCTATTTAGGACAGATGCCTTTACAGGGTCCTCCTCCTCACATGCTCCCTTTTCTCCATTAAACTAGCAATACCCCTCTGGACTTTCTCCTTTCACTAATGTATCTATGAAAGTCTTGTCACCTTCTTTTACTGTTCGTGCTAATGTTTCCTCAGTTTGGGACTTTGCTGCCTTACTGCCTTCCTGCTTCCCTTAGGGCAGTTTGGTATGCCTCCCTATCTTCATCCCACTGTGTTCCTTATATTTCCTGAAGGCCAGCCTTTTGGCTCTGACCTTTTCTGCTACTGTATTTGAGAACCAAAGTGGTTTCCTTCTTCTTTTACTTCCTTTTCTGTCTAACACAATGGGATGTTGCTTCAAGTATTGCATCATAATGCTTGCCCAATTTGCCTGTACCCCCTCACCTGTGTTTCTTTTGCCAAGGCTAGCTTAACTCTGTTGGCCATCTTATCAAAGTCAGCTCCTCTGAAGTCCCATATTTTTTGCTTTTGGAATGGGATGATTTAGATGTAGTAGCCAAATTGAACCATACCATGTGATGGTCACTGGCCCCAGGTGACCTTCTACCTGGAGATCTGTGATCCCTTCCTTGTTAGTCAGTACTAGATCTAGGATAGCCCTGTCTCTTGTGGGTTGCTGTACCAGTTGTTTGAGGCCCTTCCCCTGCAGGGAATCCACTATGTGTCTAGTTCTGGCAGATGTTCCTGCGGGTATTGACCAATCTGTATCCGGCATATTGAAGTCTCCCACAGCTGACTTATTTTGGGGTTGACCACTTCCAGAGCACAAACCACCAGACTGTTTTGGGGCCGGGGAGGGTTACCTGTGTCTGACTTGGATGTCTGGATTTTTCTCTGTTTGATTAGCAGGGTATTTTCTCTGTCAAATTGTTGTGTAGAGCATCTTGCTGACAGGAAGACACTCATCGCAGTGCTGGGTCAGAGCTTTTAGCTGATTGTTTTGTGAGGGGCACAGTTTAGCCCAACCTTCCCACCCTCACCCCACCCACCCCTGGAACAGTTCCTTTATACCTGGGGTTCTGACATCATTTCCTCAAGAGTGCAAGGTGCATATCACTGTCATATCCTCTCTAGCACACTGCACTGACAATATAAGCATACACATTGTATAATATATATATTTCTATATAACAAACCAATCACACACACCAAGAAAAAAGTAGATAAACATGTGGGGAGTAGTACAATGTAATGGCTGTGGGGCAGCAGTCTTCCGGGAGTCTTTCTGGAGGCTGAGATGCTGGCCTATTTGCAGACAACTCTCTGCCCTGAGGGAGGAAGTTGCCGTCTTCAGCCATGCTGGACAGTAGTAGTGGAACCTTCCCCAGGCCACACTGGACAGTAGGAAGGGAACCTCCCCATCCAGGAGCACCAGAGCCACCACCACTACCTCAGGGTTGTTAAGAAAACACAGCAGTTGGACCATAGTGGGCTCAGGAAGGGTGAGGATGGTGGAACAGAGGCACCCCAGTCAGTTGTTCCTCCACAATCCATACACCATTCTGGGAGCACAGCTCCCCTATGGATGCACCTACAGAGGAGACTAAGGAGGCTGAGGACAGCTGTCACAAGGGAGGCCCACAGGAAGGAGACAGAGGACACCACAAGGAAAGGAAGCAGCTCCTGGTGGGGGACTCCATTATTAGGGGGATAGAACTGGGGGGAGCAGGGAAAACTGAAGTAAGGTGCCTGCCTGGTTCCATGGCTTGGAGGGACAGGAAGCGCATCCTCAGGATCACAGGAACAGCTGCATGGGAGTCTGAGCTGGATGTCATTGTCCACCTATGGACAAATGACTTGGCTCATCATGAGATTAGAGCAGTGCAAGAAGGACTTTGTAGAATTGGGAGGGGCCCTAAGACAAGTAGCACACACAGTATCCTTCTCAGAGGTGCTGCCTGTCAATGGCATGAGTGGGCGGGTACTTTGTACCATGCAGTTTAATGAATGGTTGAAGAAAATGTGTGGAGCACAGGGGTTTGGCTTCATTAGGACTTGGGTTCCACCTGGAGGGACACCAGCCTATACTGGCAGGATGGTCTGCATCTGTCCAGGAAGGGAACAAGTCTTTTGAGCAATCGATTTAAATGCTTCATTGGCAAGCTTTTAAACTAGTCAAGGGGGGAGGCACTGATAAGCAGCAGGAAAATCCCAGCCTCTCCCTACAAAACAGGGTACTAAATGAGAAAAAGACCAAGTTTTTAAGGTCAGTGGGGGATGCTGCAACAGGAGGTAAAGCCATCAAAAAATGGAGAGCAATGAGTACCAATGCCCGTAGTCTGAGTAACAAGCTTCCTGAATTAGTGGCCTTGATGGAGGATGAACATCTGGATATCGTGGCAGTCACAGAAACATGGTACACACAAAACCATGACTGGGATGTAAACATACCAGGATACACTATCTACAGGAGGGACAGGGAGGGTAAAAGTGGAGGAGGAGTAGCTCTTTACATAAGGGAAGGAATCAAAGCAACAGAACAAAAGGGTAAACAGAGAGGAGAAGAAGCACTGTGGATAAATTTGGAGACTGGCAATGGTACCACAATCCGCACAGTGGTTGTATACAGACCCCCCCTTCTCAGGGGGAGGAAATGGACAGGGAAATGATAGAAAGTATACTTAGAATGGCAGAAAAAGGGGAGATATTGCTGATGGGTGATCTGAATATGCCAGATGTTAACTGGAGTGCAGTTGCAGCAGCCACTTCTAAGAGTGGGGTTATTCTAGATGCCCTACAGGGGGCATGCCTTAGACAACTAGTATTGGAACCCACTCGAGAAGGAGCAATCTTAGACCTGGTTCTCTCAAATGGAGATGAAGAGAGGATCACAGATGTAGAAGTGGTTAGCCATCTGGGAACTAGCGACCATCAAACAGTATGGTTCACAATAAACACAGCAATAGAGTCAACCCATACAAAGACAAAGGTACTGGATTTTAGGAGGGCTGACTTTGTCAAAATGGGTGAGTGTCTAAAGAATGCACTAGCAAATGGGCAGGAAGGAGGGGTGGAAGAACAATGGGGAATAATAAAAACTGCCATCACAGAGGTAACAAGCCTTTGTGTAAAGCAAATAAACAAAACGAAACGAGGTAAGAAACCACTATGGTTCTCAAAGGACGTGGCAGTGAAGGTTCAAGAGAAAAAGGAAGCATTCAGGAAGTTCAAGGAATCACAGAAGGAACAGGACAGAGAACTGTATCAGTTAAAGCAAAAGGAAGCTGGGAAGGCAGTCAGAACAGCAAAGGCCCAAACTGTGGAAAAGATAGCCAACTCAGTTAAGAAGGGGGATAAAACCTTTTATAGGTACATCAGGGAGCAAAGGAAGACCAAGGGAGGGATAGTGAGGCTTAATAAAGGGAGGAGGTGGGCAGAGGGTGACTGTGAAAAGGCAGAGATACTAAACAAATATTTTGCTCAGTATTTACAAATGAAGAGGGGAGGTACCTAAAACAAACAGTAAAACACTCTGGATACAGAAGTTGATACCAGCCATTTACAGAAGAAAGGGTTCTAAAGAACTCTTAAAACTGAAGGTGGACAAAGCAATGGGGCCTGATGGGATTTATCCCAGAATTCTAAAAGAACTAAGGGTAAAACTAGTGACACCACTGACTACTCTCTTTAACAAATCATGGGAGGATGGGGTGGTACCCGAGGACTGGAGGAGGGCAGATGTGATTCCCTTCACAAAAGTGGGAGCAAGGCAGAAGCAGGAAACTACAGACCTGTTAGTTTAACCTCACTGGTAGGAAAATGATGGAATCACTTCTGAAGGAAAGAATTGTTGAGTATCTAGAGGCCAGAGGGCACAGGACCCCAAGGCAGCATGGATTCACAGGGGAAGGTCATGCCAGACAAATCTGATAGATTTCTTTGACTGGGTGACCAAAGTAGTTATTTCAGGGAGGGCTGTGGACATGGCCTACCTAGACTTTAGCAAGGCATTTGACACAGTCCACACAAAGATTAATATATAAGTTAGCCAGCCTGGGTGGGTCCCAAGATGACAGCCTGGGTAAAGAATTGGCTGGAGAATAGGACACAGTGAGTAATTGTAAATGGAGTCCACTCTGAAAAAGGGGGTTAGTAGTGGTACATGAGGTTCAGTATTAGGACCGGTCCTCTTCAATGTCTTTATAGCGACATTGCAGAGGGACTGGAAGAAATGTATGTCTCTTTGCAGATGACACAAGATCTGCAACAGAGTTGATGCACAAGGTGGAGTGGAAAGGATGAGAAGGGACTTGGTAAGGTTAGAGGAATGGTCAAATGTATGGCAGCTTAGATTCAATGCTAAGAAGTGCAAGGTAATGCACCTGGGAAACAAAACCCAGGGAAGAATACAAATGGGGGTGAGATACTAACAACAACAAAAATGGAAAGGGACCTGGGGTAGTCATATCAGATGACCAAAGGTGGGCAAGCAATGTGAGAGGGCAGCAAGGCGGGCTGGGGGATACTGATATGCATAGAGAGCAGCATCACCATTAGAAAACAGGAAGTTATTATCCTCTGTACAGACAGCTAGTGAGACCCCATCTGGAGTACTGCGTGCAGTTCTGGAGACCCAGTCTCTGCAAAGACATAGACAGGATGGAAGCTGTCCAGAGGAGGGCAACTAAAATGGTGCAGGGTCTGCACCGGAAGACATATGAAGAGAGACTTAAGGAGCTTAATATGTATAGCCTCGAGGAAAGGAGGGAGAGGGGGACATGATAGAAACTTTCAAGTACCTCAAGGGAATCAACAAAGTCCAAGAGGGTAGCATCTTTCAAAAAAAGAGGTGTGCAAGAACAAGGGGGCACAATTTGAAGATAGAAGGGGGCAGCTCAGAGGTAATTTAAGGAAGTATTTTTCACAGAGAGGGTTGTGGATGTATGGAGCGGCCTTCCAGAGGAGGTTGTGGAGTCAAAACAGTGGTGGAATTCAAGCATGCATGGGACAGTCATAAGGCAATTCTAGGGGTGGGGGTGGAAGAAGTAGGCTGCTGGTTAACTAGGATCTGCAGCTTATCCATCAGGTAGGGAAATGGGCAGACTGGGTGGGCCAAGCGGTCCTTATCTGCCATCAAATTCTATGTTTCTATCAGAACCTCCCCTTTAGCTGTCATGTTTTGTATATCTTCTAACAGTAATGTGTCTGTGTCCTCCCCCTGGTCTGGGGGTCTGTAGACAACCCCAGTTCTTATGGCTGTCCCATTTCCTGTTTCCAGGGTGACCCACAGTTCTTCTGGCTCCTAAAGTGTATTCTGAATTTCTGTAGCTTTGATATTTTCATTGACATACAGGGCCACTCCTCCCCCCCTTTTTGCACCTCGGTCTCTTCTGAACAATACATAGCCAAGTACTGAAGTCTCCCAAGTGTGGTTACTGGTAAACCACGTCTCACTAATTGCTACTATGTCCAGTTTAGCCTCTGACATTATTGCCTGCAGGTCTGGGATCTTATTTCCCAGGCTGTGAGCATTGTGTACATGATTTTCCATTGGCCAGATTTTGGTGTGTTAGTTGTGGGTGAGGTTTGGCATTACCTCTGCGTCGTATGGGGAGACAAACCTTTTTCTTACCTGGTGATGCAAATGAACTGCAAACATGCTGAATCCCTGTTTGACCACTAGCTGAGGGGGGAGGGGTGTTCTTCCCATTCGACATATGGGGTGCTGCACCCCTCTCCCCATTTGCTAGTTTAAATATTCTGCAAAGATGTCAAACTTCTGCCCCGATGCACTGACTCCCTCCTTAGTCAGATGCAGTCCATCAAATTTAAAGAACTTTCGCTCCCAGAACTGTTGCCAGTTCCCTACAAATCTGTGTCCTTTTTCCTGGCACCAGCCCTTGAGCCACATGTTTAGCTCCCCTATCTCCCCTTCTCTGACCTTCCGTCCATCTGCTCCCCTCTCCCAGACTGGCAGGATCTCAGAGAAGGAGATGCCAGATGAAATAGATGATAGTTTGTCACCCAGCCTGGTCAGGTGTTCCTTGGTCTCCACAACTGACCAGCTGGTGAGATCATTAGTCCCTATGTGTACTAGGACATTGATGTTTTCTCCTGCTTTCACCAAAAGTGAAAAGACCTTTGAAATTTCATGTTGGTGTTCACGTGTGTATTTCTAGAGTTAAGAAAACATTTGAAAAAGGTTATGACTGAAACTTTACCGTTGAGATACTCATTATTTCTGAATGTATACCTGAGCCTATACTTGTGTACAAATTAAAACATTATGGTGGTGATGAAATAAGAGGTGCATTTTATGACCAAGAACTGGTAAAAGTCACAGACACAAAAAAACATGTATACAGGGTGGAGAAAATAGTCTCACAGAAAACACAAGGGAAGAAAACATTTGTTTTAGTGAAATGGCTTGTCTGGCCATCAAAATTTAACAGCTGGATAGAATCCAAACAGCTTAGAGATTTAAAATTATAAAGATGTATTCATGTTTTACATGATGACAGTTGCATGAAGACTTTAGTGGTAAAACAATGTCTGAGAACGGTTTTATGTATTTTTTGAAATGTTTCCCCAACAACAAAATATCAGATTATACTGTGAAACTAGCAAAACCTATCAGTTTAGTGGGTTCATGGGAAGTTGGCTTGTCAGAAATACAGTACTTAAGGACATGAAACAATATTACATCACATGATGGGAAATTTTATGCAGGTGAAACTTCTAGGCCAATATTACCATTATCGATTCCCAGAGGTTATTATCAAAATGTTGAAGATGTCACAGCAGTCATCAATGAGACATTGGAAAGCTCACAGCTAGAAATATGGCTAGAACATGACAGTCGGGACTGGAAAATAAAATTCCACAATATTAATGGTAGATCATTCATAACTCGCAATAATCTGGCTCATATTTTGAGGGTACCAACTGGTATCCCACAAGTGCAGTCAAGCATCGTACCATATTATGCAGACATCAATGGCAGTTTTTATACACTGTGACCCGGATATTCAAAGGGATGCACCTGGCGCAACTCAGTTGCACCAGGTGCAACCTAGCAGTGCACCCTGGCACAATAGTCAAAAGGGGCATTAGTGCAGCACAAATCCTGATGTGCCGGGGCTCACTGCAATTGTATGTGGCACGTCTGAAGGGGGTGTGCCCATGCATATTTGGCACATCCCGAAATTCAACCCATGATGTGCAGTGCTAATTCTGGCACAACTCACGGGTGCACCACAAATCTGGGCACAAAGTTGTGCCAGGAACAACTGCCTGCCACCCACAGGTGGGCTGCTGTATTGTAGGGTACAACACAGCAGTTGCCAGCCATGGGTGGCTACCAACCCACCCAGAACACTGTCCACAAGCACCCATATTGTCCCTGGTAGAGTAGTGGTAGCCCTCTCCCTCCCATAGCTGTGATCACTGGTGAAATGTAATGCCTACATGCCCTGGTAGTCTAGTGGTACCTTCTCCCTCTTGTGGCCATTATCACCGGTAGAATGTAATAACTACATTCCCTGGTAGTCCAGTGGTTCCTCCCCTGCCCCTAGCCCCAATCACTGGTAAAATGACATTTATACATTCACTGGTGGTCTAGTGGTTCCCCCCACCCCTAGCCCCGATCACCAGTAAAATTACATGAGAACATTCCCTGGTGGTCCAGTGGCACCACCACCCAGAACCCTTGCCCACCCTGCCCCCCTCATCATCGGCGGACTGCAACCTGCCCACTAAACCACCCAGCCTCCTGCCAAATGACAGTTTACAGTATGGGCTGTAAGCCCATTTGTCCACACTGTGGATCAATGGGCTTGCAGGGCATACTGTATGAACTGATCAGTCACAAATATGCGAATGAAGTCATTCCTTATTTGTGACTGTCTATAGCTATGTCCTGCAAGCCCATAGGTACAAAATGTGGACCAGTGGGCTTACAGCCCATACTGTAAGCTGTTTTTCGGTGGGTGGCTGCGATTTGTGGGTGGGTTGCAGCCACCCACTAATGACAGGAGGGTGGGGTGGTCAAGGTGTCCTGGGTTGGAGGGAGGGGTCGGGGTGCCACTGGACCACCAGGGAATGTTCTCATATCATTGTACCAGTGATCAGGGCTGGGGCCGGGGGGGAACAACTAGACCACCAGGGAAAGTATCAATATCATTTTACCGCTGATCGGGGCTAGGGTCAGGGGGAACCACTGGACTACCAGGGAATGTAGTTATTACATTCTACCAGCTATCACAGCCACGAGAGGTGGGGTACCACTAGACTACCAGGGAATGTAAGTATTACATTTTACCGGCAATCGCTGCTATGGGGGGTACCTCTAGACTACCAGGGTTTGTTGTACCATAACTAATACAACAATCACAGCTACTGAGCGAGGCATGCCCCAGGACCCCCTCAGTCCACATGTCATTCCATGCAGAGCACCGAGTGTATTTTGCTGGGCATGCAAATGAGGCCATAAAATATGCAAGGTGCAACTGGGGCCATTTTTCATGTCATTACGGCCCCAGTTGCACCTTGCATATTTTCTCGCCTCATTTGCATGCCCTCTTCTGAACATTACAGGTGCTGCACCCAGCGCAGCTGTGTTTGTGGTGGTGCATCCTCATGCTCCCCATCTGTGCCTTGTGCTGGCCCAGTGCCACTGTGCCATGCGCAGTCCATGCCATATTCAATGGTGCTGTGCCATGGTTAGAGATGCAGTGTATTTAAATTCTGCCGGCAAAGTGAACACGAAGTGGGCACTTCGCTTTGCCACTCCACTATGTGGAGTGGGCAAAGCAAAGTGCTCACTCCGCCTTGTCATTACCACTTTGCATTAAGGCGGAATGGCAATGCGAAGTAAGGTGAAGTCATTGTTTTTCACTTTGTGTTCCTCATTATGATTCTAAGTGATCAACTTGGTGTTTCAGACTGGGATGCATAGGAAGGGGCATCACAAGTAGAAAAAGGGAAGTTGTTATCCCTCTGTACAGACAGTTGGTGAGACCCCATCTGGAGTACTGCATGCAGTTTTGGAGACCTCATCTACACAAGGACATAGACAGGATGGAAGCAGTCCAGAGGAGGGCAACTAAAATGGTGCAGGGTCTGCAGCAGAAACCATATGAAGAGAGACTGAGAGAGCTTAATATGTATACTCTTGATGAAAGGAGGGACGGGGGACATGATAGAAATGTTCAAGTACCTCAAGGGAATCAGCAAAGTCCAGGAGGGTAGCATCTTTCAGAAAAAGAGATGTGTAAGAACAAGGGGGCACAATTTAAAGATGGGGGAGGGATGGCTCAGGGGTAATGTGAGGAAATTTTTTTTCATGGAGAGAGTGGTGGATACATAGAACAGCCTTTCTGTGGAGGTCATTGGGTCTAAAACAGTGGGGGAATTCAAACATGCATGGGACGGACACAAGGCAATTATAGTTGGCGGTTGCAGTAAGTAGGCTGTTGGTTAATTAGAATCTGCAGCTTAACCAGTAGGTAGGGAAATGGGCAGACTGGGTGGGCCAAGTGGTCTTTATCTGCCGTCAAAGTCTATGTTTCTATGTTTCAGTTTTGGCAGCCCCCCCACACATCACATGGCTTACAGTATTGTAAGTCACATGCTCTTTAGCTAGTCAGAAAGACACTGAGTCATACAAGCAGACACTTTTACTTTCTCCTGTGCAGACAGAAATAGAGTAGTGTGTTTTGTGACTGCTGATACTTTTAGATCAGAGTGAGGAGGAGATTTAAACTTTGATTAAGACCCAACAGCTTTTTTAAAAGCTACATTTTTTTTGTCTTTTCTGTACTCTTTTTTACTTAATTTGTTGTTTCTGTAAATTTTATTTTTATTACCCTTTTAAGTAGTTAGTTGTTTGTCTGTGTCTGTGTGTGTTATTTGACAGTGTGAGTAGTGGTTGCTCGGACTGAGGGAGCTCAGCAGGAGAGATGGACCAGGGTGAGGGAATGTCTGGGATGGGGCAGCTCTGGGAGAGCGTGGTAGGGGTAAGCATCGTACTGTGTGCATGTGTGGAGGGCATGGGTGCCCATTCCTGTTGGACCACTCAAAACCTGTGAGTGCCCATCTGAAGCAGGACCAGCACCACCTCCTGTCCTGACTATGAGGCAGTTGAACCACCACCACCAAGTCCAGCACCAGGTCACCTGGAGCAGGATGCGCTTGTTCCCCCAGGCTCAGGTGTGGATCCCATCCCTGTTCAGCACTGTGACCAGTAGGCTTACAATACATCCAAGCAACTATTAAAAAAAAATGTTGTGATTCATGACGTGATCGATCATTAATCATGACTTGTGACTGCATTTGTGACTGTGATGATGAAGAAACGTGAATGTCTATAGCTGTACTTCCCCGGGCCCCGATGAGCTGTAGCTTAAAACTCCCAGACTTAAAAACACATATCAATGAATACAATGGTGGGGTGGTGAAGTCTGGAGAGATACTACAAAACAGGCTTACAATACATCCAAGTAACTAGATAAAAAATTAATGTTGTGATTCGTAACGTGAATGATCGTGAATCGTGATTTGTGACTGCATTTGTGACCGTGATGATGAAGAACGTGATTTGTATCACGGGTGACTCGTGATGATGGTCCTGACTTAAAAACACATAATGAGTACAATGTTCACACAGAATTAAGCACCGCACCTGTCCAGTACTCTGAAGGGAAGCCAAAGAAACAACTGACTTAAGTTACAGATTGAGATTGGACCCTAAAGAGATGCAAATGCACAGACAGATTAAGATTGTGCTGTGCACTGAAGAGATGCAGACACAAAGGCACAACACCTAAATGGTGCTCAACATCAGAAATTCAAATCTGGAAAAGAATACCTTTGCCGGTTGGGGTGGGCCGCCCGGGGGGCAGTGTACTGTACTGCTGCAGTAACAGTCACTAGTACTAGTACCAGTAAAGATACCACAAAGAAGTACAAAAGTCACACAGCTGC
Source organism: Neoceratodus forsteri (assembly GCA_016271365.2). NCBI lineage: Eukaryota > Metazoa > Chordata > Ceratodontiformes > Ceratodontidae > Neoceratodus > Neoceratodus forsteri. The sequence continues at coordinate 225,869,159 of CM028132.1, read as the reverse complement.
AGTGGATAGCAGCTTCACATTGCTGGAATTATTATGTGACACAATAAAAGGTGTCTGATTTGATGACACGCATCACACACATCCTCACTCACACACTAAGTAATGCATAGCAAATTGAAAACTTCAGTAATAAAACCACATATTTTAAACAAACTAAAATTATGCACTGCTGCACCACAACAATCAGCCAAAAAATGGCAATAAATATTGAAAATAGTACTGTGTGTACATTAACACAGTTAAACAAGAAAAATATCACCAAAACAGAAAGCACTGTCTTTTTCTCCAAGTTAATTTACCTACACCACAGATACACCCCTCCCCCAAAGCACACTTCCACTGTTTCTCAGTACACAGACTGAATGTTGAACATTAACATTCAAAATCCATACACAAACAATAAATACTTGATGATATGAGCACATGAGGGTTTCCTGTACTCGATGAACTATAGTTTCAGCAAAAAAAAATGACCCAAAAAGGCTTTTTTAACAGCTTTTTGAAGGTTTGAATTGCAGAGAGCTCTCAGAGCAGATTGTCTCCCACAGCTTCCTACATACACTACCCCAAACTGAGGCTGTGCAGAACAATCTAGAGCCCATGTGACCTGAAATCCCATGAATCACTACAAAATTCACCTTTGGAGCTTAAAAACAAGGCAAAGTGGGGCGAAGTGGAAGGCGGAGTAACGCAAAGTCATTGTTTTCAATGGACTTCACGTTACCCATTATAATGCGAAGTACTCCACTTTACATTGTAGAGCACTCCGCGAATCACTTCGTGGAGTGAATTGGGACCACTTCGCCATCACTAGCCATGGTGCATCACCGTTGAATATCACCTGGTCCTAGCCCCGGTGCATCCCAGCTGCACTGCGCCCATGCTTGCGCCATTGCCAGGCACAGTCTGAATATCTGGTCCTGTTTGTGTATTCAGATATTGTTTGGCACCAAAGAGTCAGAGATAGCCATGTTCCCCTATTAGGCTGTGTGGAAATATCTGGTAAGAATAATGACATCATAACCATCTGCTGTGATAAGACAGATTATATACCAATCAGCAAACATCAGTTTGACACTATAACTACTGTAATAAAGAATGATCAAGACAAAAATGTGTTATTCTTGTTTGGCAAAGTGATTGTGAAGCTTCATTTCTGCCATGTTAAAGGAGCCTTCTGAATGCCAACAATATCACAGACATTGTACAGTGACCCTAGTCTTTATGTGTCCTATTACAGAACACAGGCTGGTCATGGCTTGTCTGGTTTTCATGGAGCCCCTGTTATGTATGGTGCTGGCATAGGTGGCATATTTAGAGGCTTATTTAGAAAAGCTGTTCCACTATTACAAAAAGGTTTCCAGATAGTGAAACCCCATCTTAAATCAGGAGCTAAAAATATTGTAAAAGATGTAGTGGGGAATGTTATGAGTTCCTTTACAACACATGATCCAGAGAAGCCACAAGATGGGGCAGGAATGGTTGCTTACAAGAGAATCAATAAGAAAAGAAGAATGGTCTTCCCAGGGACCCGTGAAAGCACTATTAAAAGGCAGCATGTTCAAAAGAAAAGAAAGGAATAGTTGTGAAACGTAAGCACCGAGAGAGAAAACATTGTAAAACCAACAGACAAAGAGACTTATTTTAAGCCATGTCTCTGGTACACTGCATGTTTCAAGAATGTGGAAAATCAGAACTAGACTTCTCCATGTTACCACCGACCCAAACAAGTATAGAGAAAAACCTTTATGTTAAAACCGCCCTTGTCAGCTATAAGTGATAGCACACCACTGGAGTTTTATGTGGCGGGTAATGGTGAATACTACATTGACCTAAACAACACCTCATTATACCTTTTGTGCAAGATCACGAAGGCTGATGGTAGTGACATTGATGATCAGGCTAGAGTGAGTCTAATTAATTACCCTTTAGCAACAATCTTTAGCCAGGTGGATATAGTGGTGGGCGATCATCTAATTAGCCAAAGTAATAACAGTTACCCCTACAGAGCAATTATTGAATCACTGCTCAATTACAGTGAAGACACCCTGTCTACACAATTTTCGTCTGGATTATTTTATAAAGACACACCAGGACAGCACGAAAATACAGTTCTTAATGGACCCAATGAAGGCTTTAAAAAGTGAGCAGCTTTTACAACAGGCAGTCACATGGTAGAACTGGCTGGACAAATTCACACAGACCTTTTTTCCAGGAAACATTGCTCTTGAATGGAGTGAATGTTAAAATTAAATTTGTTTATAGCAAGAATGAATTTTGTTTAATAAGCGGTGATGCAGATGAAGAATATAAATGATAAATTAGGGATGCATCTATATATGTAAAAAGAGTAAAAATTTCACCAGCTTCACATATTGGTCATGCTCAGGCATTACAGGCTGCTAATGCAAAGTACCCTATTGACTGTGTTAGCATGAAAGTGTTCAGTATAGCTGGAGGAAGCCGTGTACGTAACCAAGATAATCTGATTCTGGGTCAGATACCTAAATTATTGGTGATGGGCTATGTAGATAATGATGATGCTTTCAGTGGTGTGTATAATAAAAACCCATTCAATTTTAAACATTTTAACATTAACTTTATAGCCCTCTATGCGGATGGTGAACAAGTTCCTGATAAACCACTGCAACCTAACTTTACAGGTGGTAATGCTGTCAGAGAATATATCAGTTGGATCTATGCTAGTGGAAAACATTTGAAAGACAGCCTGCTGCTGATAGACCATAGGTTCTTGTCAGGAGTACACACTTTTTGCTTTTGATCTAAGCCATGACCAAGGCTGTAGTGACCATTATTCACTAATCTGCTCAGGCAATCTGAGAGCTGAAATACGATTTGCTGACACACTGCCTGCTACAGTGAATATGGTGGTGTATGCAGTTTTTGATAATGTTGTGGAGATTAATCAAAGATGAAACTTCGAGTCTGACTTCAATTAAACATGAATACTCAGCAATTGGACACATTTCTCCATGACAACCCTTTTACCAGAAAAAATCTTTTTTGGGGTCCTTGTAAGTGATCAACTACCTTCAGAGAGACTTACATGCATGCCAGCCTCTTTAGTTGTGAATGCACAGGCCCTGGTGAACACTGGTTAGCTATTTATTTACCTGACCATACCACTCAGGAATTTTTTGACTCTTAGATATTTCCTAAAGACTTTACATTTTTTCCACCATCAGTTGTTATGTTTTTCAGAAAAAATATGAGAGAAACACTATTTAACCCTAAACAGGTTCAAGATGTAACATCTGTGACCTGCAGCCACCATTGTATATTTTTCTTACTTTATAGATGCAAAGGTGCATCCTTGAATGATGTGATTAGGCTGTATTCTGATGATTTAACAATAACAGATGATCGAAAAGTTTATACATTTGTCAAGCAATGTAGAATTGTTAAAAGGCTGAAGCCTTCTTTTTCTTTCAGCCCACAGTCAGTAATTTCATGTTATGATTATAACCAACGATATTACTGTTGGTAGATCCACAAACAATGCATGCTGCATTCTCTAGACAACAATGTAGTTTGCTTTTATAGTGTATAATTAATAAAGGTACTATTGTAAGGAGACAATAAACATAGCCATTTGTGAATTGCATCAGAGTGTTTATTTTTACAATATGATAACACAATAAAAGGCAGCATATAGTTTAATTAATAAAATGTACAAAAACACACAAAAGGAAAACTGTGTAGGGCATAGCATAGGTGTTAAAACATCAACCATGGTGTTTTTTTAAAAGGGTTTTTTCTTAACCTTGTCTTGGGTGATGCTGTGTGGGATTCAGATGCTGGCATTGCAGAAGTATCTGTCAGAACCTCTGACAGCTGTTTTTTAGAACTCTGAATCAATGTCTGTTTTGTATGTTAGGTACCACTGATTCAGGACCATTAATTTCTGCTAAAGCATTGATAAATTTATCTCACCCTCTAGGTTTTTTAGCATCAGTTGTGTATCTTTGCAAAGTAACAGCTCTGACTAAGTCATATGTGTGAGACCCTTTAATGGGTACACCATGATGTATAAATTCACCACAATCATTCCAATCTGTAACACCCACAGACCTTTTTAGTTTGCTTAACAATATTTCAGTATTTTCCCAGGCATGTACAGAAATACCATGTACTATGTTACTGTGTATGCCATCAGTGTCAGATAGCAGCGTGCTGTCATCTTGTGACTGCATTAGCTCATGTGGCGTCAAAGATAATGACAAATGTGCAACGTATTTTTCACCCTGGTGTACAACTGTGAGATAGTGTTGTAACACATTCCCATATACGTTAGCCTTCTCATATTCAGACAGGTCAGTCCTGTGAAGAACAGCTTGCATCTCACCATCCAGCTGTCATTCCACACTCTTTCTTGGTAGTTCTTTAGGAGGTGGATGACCTCTTAGCATGTCCAGCTGATGTTTAGGTACCAAATACATTTTTTGTGCATAATCCATGCCTGTCTCATCTGCTTAATAGAATGCTGGTTTAAAATGGTATAGCCACATTAAGCAAGGTGCCTATAAACCCCCCAGACTGTGTTACAAGATGTTTTTATGTTTAACAGACAGCTTTTTATTACTTCATTTTTTAACAGTGTTGTATCTCCTCTTTAGCTTCCTAATCTGGTGAGTTATGAGAAGTATATTCCCTTTAATAGCATTCAGTGCCATCTCAGCAATTGCTGCTATTAAATCATCAGAGGTTAAACAGAGAATAGCTTTTCATTGTCATGGTGGCACCTTCACCAGCAGCTTAAGCACTGCAAGGTTTCTTTTCAGATGTGCTGATGTGTCACAGTACTATGACCATCTGGCTACAATGAACAATTGAGACATCTCTTATTTTTGTAGGGCACTTTTTCATTATGTATGCAACAGGTAAACCAGGTGGTAACAAACCAGACCTTAAGTTGCATGATTCAGGTGTAGTGGTTTTTAAATCCACCAGAAGATAACCATAGGCCTCGTGGGTAGCATCTTCAAAGACCTCTTCAAAAAATGTGGTCTATCCAGGAAACATCTGGCAGGCCAATGTACTAACCTGTAGCTTATCTCTGGCATTTTTAAATGGCTATATCATTTGCATTTAAATTTATGGTCTTGCTTTTTTTTTTTTAACCTGGACAAACACATTTTGTGTGATATACAGGATACTAACATTTCTGTGATGGCAGTACTATGTGAAACATTTTTGAATTTCACATTTTCAGATGCTATTTCCATGAAGTCATCTACAATTAAAAGATTTACTTTTTGAGTTGGTAATAACTCATCATCTTGTAGAGTGCTAGGAATATCTTTTATAAATCTCTGCTGAGGAAATTTACTGCATAATTCTGTATACAAAGATCGACAACAGCTATAACATTAGATAATATTTTCTGGAAATCTTGCTAAAGCACTGAGACCCACTTCCAACATGCTTTTAATAAAATAACTTTTCCCACAGTTTGATGGTCAAGCCAAATACAGGAAAAAGGATGCTGCAAACGTAAATCCATACCCATGTCAGAAGCCGTAAGGCAGTGTTTTAAACTCCTCAGTCAAAACCCTTTTGTTGTAGACAAAACTGATGGTTTTCTTTTCTGGCCTATTTTCAATAGTGATGCTCTTTTTGTTTCTCACAATTTTGTTTCAGCCCAGTAGTAACTGATTGTAACCCAACACCTTCATCTGCACCACCGTTCTTAGCAAAATGCTCAACTAGTGATTTGAGACAGCTGTAGTTAACCTTTTCACTATTAATCATGTTTAGTGTTATGTCTTTTGCCTTCATACAAATTTTACCATTGGTTAGTTTGTAGCCATAGGTTTTAGGACCACCAGACACAAACTCCACAATGTGTTCACCGTGTGGTAGTTCACTGGTCAGATCACCCAAATAGTTACCCAATGGTGGAGCCCAGTCACCCAGTCTACTAACAAATATGACAGAGTCTGCATCATGATAAAAACAAAGGTCTTGCAGCTTTCAAGTAAACTGTACAATTTAAGTCGAGCATAAGCTGTGGTAAAGGCAGCAGTAAACAATATTAATGTTGGTAGCATTTGAGTAGTGATTTTTAGTGTATTTCCATTGAACTGAGGCTGTATCATCATTGATGAAATACAGGCCAGATACATGGTAGTGATCTGTGAAAAGGTACTAAAAGAGTTCTTCAGCATCCTTGACAAGGGCTGTGTTCATTAAGTTAGGTTGCTGGGCAAATTTTCCCCACAAAGAATTAAAAAACAGCTTTGAAATCTGTTTTTGTGCTGGGTTATTTGTTATATTTTCTGCTTCTAAAACAACACCTTCCTTAGCATAGTACTGCCTGATGTATGCTTTATATTCTACATCAGAAGTACACCAGTTTGGGTACCTTGAAGATTCCTGTTTCCCCTTTAGGTGTAATTTAATATAGTCTGTAAAAAGACTGTCTGACCTATATTGGTAGTGCCAGACTTTATATACCTTGGCCACCTTATAACCGTTCTCTAAAGCCAGATTTAGCTCTTCAGAACACCATGTGCCTTCCAGAGATCATTGTTCATTTGAATGGGTACATGGTTGTGACTGTTGAACTATCTCAGCACATGTGCAACACAGTGTAAACACCAGCTTTCCACCTAGCCCTCTGGGCAGAACGGGCAAAAACAGACCATGGGGAAGATACACTTTAACTTTTATTAGCCCCAAATACTGTCTGAGATCCTTGAAATTTTCATATATAACCACTGGGTGCCCTATAGGGTATGTTTTTGGTCTTGTTCACATTTGGATACAAACTGGTAAAATCATGATAATGGATTTTCTCACCAGGTTGTGCACTGTAATAAAAATGCACAGCATTTGTGTGCCCTCCATAAAGTGATTCACAGGGATTCTTTGGTTCTAGATAATCAGTTAGTTTCATAAAGGCCTGCAACTGAGGATTCTCTCACACCAGTTGTTTCCATCCATGCGCCCACATAACCCTTACATTCATACCCTTTTCATGTCTGAGAAAGTTAATTTCTTGATAGTCATGTGATATAGGTGTTTGTAGGTTGCGCCAAGCATTTAGTTAAACAAATCTTCAAAGAAACACACCCTGAAACCATGATGAAAGCAACCTAAAAACTCAAATGCGGTAGCGACACCATCTATTACAACATAACCAACAAGAAAGTAATCACCTACCAGCACTTCACCACCATTCAAAGCACGCTGTATGGAAATATTTTCTTGTTTACTTATGTACATAAGCCACTGTATGGCAGGTGTGGAGTAACCCTTGCACTGGTGGTGATAGTTGTCAGAGGGCATGTTACGGTGTGGGATCTACAGATGGACACAGAGTCAGCAATTTAGGTGCAGCCCACTTTTTGTCTTAGTGGGATGTTTATTACTTCATAAATATATAGCTGGCACCATAAAATAATATAACATATGAAAAGAAAATATCAAAAAAACAGTAAAAGAAAATTGATTCTGTAGCATAGAACCTCTTTCACTGCTGGTCAGAAGGAACTGACGCTATCTGCATGTTACCTGCTCAGGTAGTGCTAATATCCCTACCTACCTGAGTCAGGTGACCTAGCATCATCAAACATTTAAAGATGTTTTAAATCCCAAGAATAATAGATTTAGACAGGTTAAACACATTAGAAATACTGAATAATAACCCCCATAATTCCAGGGGAATAAAAATAATCCCCATTTGAAGTATATTACCAAACACATTTCTTTCCAAAAATTATTGACAGATTGTTTACTATAAACCTGTACCACAAGGGCCGCTGTCCCCCTATAGAGCTGCTCAGATCAGAGGTATAAATCAAAGAGAATAGTACTCTTATGTCTGCAAGGCGGTCTTGAATACTCCAGCCATAAAGTATAAACAGCAACAGGACCATTGGGAGGACATTTAGAGCAGCAAATTCATCCAAGGTACTACATGCCACAATTATCAGTGTCAGTGGCTCAGTAGGTAGCACACTTGCCTCTGAGGCTGGGAGATCAGAGGGCTGTGGGTTTAGTTCCCACATCTGGCACTTGGGTTACTGTCCCAGCACTGACACTGTAGTGCAGCACGAGAAGGGTGCTGCACTTCTGAGGTGCCATCTTTCAGATGAGATGAAAAACTGAGGTCCCATCTGCCTGGATTGGTGGTAGTTCAGGTGGATGTTGAAGATCCCATGGCACTTATCGAAAAGAGTAGGGGAATTTTTATTGAAATCATAACAAGATATATACAAATTAGTATTGCATCATACAAAACCACAAAGAAAGGGAAGAACAAGAAAATAAATAGGTATTAATTCATACAGTAATCCCAAACATAAAAAATATATATATATATATATATATATATATATATATATATATATATAACCATACCCCTTCCCCTCCCTACTAAAAGAGTAGGGGAATTTTTTTAAAAGCATAACAAAGTTATGTACAAGTCAGTATTACATCATACAAAACCAAATACAAAAATAGAAAAATCCAAAACAAAAAATAAGTATTGAAGTCATACAGTAACCCCATACAGAAAGAAAACATTATAACCAAACCCCTTCCCCTTCCCACTGAAAGAGTAGAGGAATTGCTTTTTTAATTCAAAACATAAAACAAAATATACAAATTCATATTGCTTCATTCAAATTCATAAAGTAAGAAAAAAAAACATAAATAAGTATGACAACATACATGAAACTGCAAACATAGACAATCCGTAAATATATATAACCACCGTCTGATACCCACTAAAAGAGTTGGGGAATTTATTAGTATCATAACATAAAATAGGAAGCACAAGTATACAAGTTCTACAACACAGACCAAAATGTGGGACTGAAACATAGCAGACCCCCATCCACAAACCACAGAAAACACAAACAAGGTAAAGTATCAGAAAGTCACTCACAAGAAGCCCAATAGAGCCAGAAAGTGTGATGGGGCAGAATATTCTGCTCCCTATCACAAATAGACTGGAGATCCACCAAAATGTAATTAATAATATGAGTGCTCGTGTAAGATTTCTGTTGCAACAACTGATCACATCGGGCCTGCCATAGAAAAAAACTACAAAGGGCAAAGACAAGATGGAGGGTACTAGAGAAAGGAAAGCAGGAAACAGACCATACACAAGCATGTCATATGAAATATATGTAAGACACTTTTCCTTCCATTTATGAAGCCAAAGAGTCCAAAAATCCCAACTAAAAGGACAATCCAGAAAAAAAATCATTCATAATTTCAAGCACATCTGGACAAGTATCCTAAAACACAAACGTTCCTCAAAGGACTTATGCTGGTGATTACCACGCAACCCCAACCTCCCATGACATGACAGCCAAGTGACATCCCATAACTTTGCAGGGAGTCTAGTGTCAGTAGGCTGTCAAAAAAATCACAGCACTATCCAACTCAGTACCAAAAACATTCAACAATCTAGGAGTATCAGAAAAAGAGGAGAGCAGAACAATGCAATATAATTGCTTCCTAGACTGTGACAGCAGAACCTGAGTGGTTAAGTGTAATTGCCAGATTTTAAGAAAAGTAGGAAACAAAAAGGAGGGAATACCAAAAGTCCTAAAGTTCCGAGGTACTTCTTAAGCAGGACCAAACCATTTCATGCATGAAGGAGTCACCCAGGCAACCAAAATAGAAACCCAAGGAGGAGGAGAAGGCTGCCACAAAAAAGGAAACAAAAACATCAGGAACAGACAATGAAAAAAACACAGGATTTAACATCCGAACACCACCCTGACAATAATCGTGGCATAACAAACCTCCATACAGGATCCAAACGAGAACCCCAAAAACCCTGGAAAAAAACACTATTGACTTTAGCCTCCAAGACAAAGAGGAGAAGAAAAACAGTGGCCACATGCAAAAATAAAGGAAGAACCAAAATTTTCAAGAGCAGAACACATTTCTTCTTAGCAACAGGCCACCCTTTCCAGGAGGCATTAAGGTGAAGACCCCTATCAAGAGCTAAATTTCAATTATACATAGTAATCAGTACTGCCAAACTAAAGCCCTAAAATTTTAAGTGGACCGGATATAATGGGAATCCCTGCTACAGAGTCAGAAATAGATGAGGGCGCAGAGCATGGAAAAACCTTAGCTATACTTTTATGAAAATTTAGCTGAGAACCAAAAAGAGTACCAAAGTCAGAAAACAGCCCCGTAGAACCCATAGCAGAAAGAAGAAACATGTTACAAGCACATAAATCATCAGCGTATGCAAATATAGTCAGAACAGAGTGACCACCCAGAAGAAACAAAGTAGGGATAGCAGAACAGGAGGCCAGCTTTCTTAACAAAGGATCGATCTGAAACAGGTACCAAAGTGGACACAGGGGACAACCCTACCATAGCCCCCATTACCCAAAAATTCAGTACCAGGAGAATGGTTAATATGAGGGGTAATCCAGACAGTTTTATGCAAAAGCTTAAGCCAAGAGATAAAACCAGAAGGAATAAGGTAGTGAGCCAGAACAGAAAACAAAAAGGAATGTTCCTCCCGATCTAAAGGTTTTGCCTGATTCAAAGAAAACACAACAGCCCTACTATCATTCATACAAGAATACACCACATCCCTAAGATGAGACAAAATATGCAGCATAGAACGTCCTGGGATTGTGCAAGTCTGAGCCTCAGAAATAACAAGATTCCCAATAGGTAGGAGACACCACAAAAGTGTAACAACCAGAATCTTATAATTAACATTAAGAAGGCTCAAAGGTTTCCAATTTTGCAAATCAGTCCGATCTCGCTTTTTATAGATCAGAAGTAAAATAGCATCCAAAAAATGTCTAGGACAGAAAATAAAGCTAAGACAGAATTAAAAACAATGGTCAGGGCAGGGGCAAAGAAATCAATAAAAGAGTGGTAAAGCTCTGCCTTCAAACCATCCATCCCTGGGGAGGTACGCTGTCTCTGTTTCTTGATAGCAGTCACCATTTCAGAAACAGAAATGGGACGTACGAGGGCAAGTCAGAAAGATACCTAGCTGGGTTCAAAACAAGCGAAGTAGCACCAAACATCCCCTCCACAAGGGACTGCGCATTGTGCTTCAAAGATGAAAGAGAAGTATGATGCACTCCTGTAAGAGGATCAACAAGGCAGTCAAGAATTGTGGAAGAAATCCTATTAGAACAACTCCTAAAGGAGTCAAATGCAGCCTTAGAAACCTGCGTGCCACACTGGGCCTCAACCTTCAAAGAGAGCATACGATCATACTGATACCATTCCATAGCAGATTTCAAATCCTGAATTTGGCTGAAGAGATCAAGATGGAACTCAGAGGCCCTGGAATAAGTGTCCAAAATCTGCTTACGGAGCTGTGAATACCGAAAATACTTAGAACGAGACCGAGAGCAGACAGATCTCAAGAAATACTGACAGAGGTCAGATTTAGTATCCTCCCACCAAAGAACAGGGGAAGAATAAGCATTCAACACAGAAACCTTAGCCCACAGCAAATCCATACAGCCCTGAGAAATAAAAGAATCAGCCAACAAAGAACTACTCAACTTCCAGCGAATGCAAGAAGCAAACGGATAAGGTCCAGTACTCGGAGAGCAGAGCAAAGTAACTGTCAAATGATTGGATGTCTAACAGGGAATTACAGAGGCCTGAGAGACTGAAACATTTCTAGAAATAAAGAAAAAATCAATCTGTGTAGCATGTGCACCCTTGTAATAAGTCTTAGCACCCTGCTGGTGGACAGAGGTATAAGCATCCACTAAATGGGCCGAAAGAAGGATTTTGGACAATGTAGCAGTGTTACTAAAAAGCTTATGGGTATTACTAGACCTATCAGAAACAGAAAGAGCACAACTAAAGTCACCTCAAAATAAACCTGTCGAGTAGTAAATAAATATGTTTGAATAGTAAGAAATAAAGCAGACCGAGCCGCAATACTCTGTGGTGCATAAATACTAACCAAACAAAAGAAAGAAAACCATCAATAACAACAACCCTTCCAGGAAACATATCAAGAACCCTGGAAATCCAAAACCTATGTCCAGAAAACAAAATGCCCCCCCGTCACATAGATTCTCCCCATGCAACCAAAAAGAGGGCCCCACAGTCCACCTATTACGCACTTGTGCAACCTCAAACCAAGATTTAATCCTGAAAAAATAAATATCCTGCCTCAAAGAAAGCAAAAAACCAACAGTAGAAAGCTGCTTACGGAAGGAGTTCATACTACACACCATTAAAGTGCAGCACCAATGAAGAGGCTGCAGAGGCATAAGTGATAGAAGTTAGAAGAGAGGCAAAGAACTGCAAAGGACATCAGGAGGAAAAAACAAACAGAAAAAAAACCTGACCAATATAAGTAGCCCAAAAAAATAGGAACCCTTAAAATCACCTATGAGGGAAATGCATTCTCTGCATCTTTTCCATCCATGGATGCTCCCTACCAGATTCTGAAGTGAGCTCCATATGAGAGGAAGAGGCTTGAGAGGAATCAGAGTCCTCTTCCTCAGCTTCAGTATCTCCCTACTGTCATCTCTTAGCCAGTAATTGGAACTTATTTTGAGTGATAATAGCAGTAGCAGGGGCATGAGACTCAGCCTTCCGCTTATGCTTCCCACGTTTAGTAGCAGGGACTGTAACAAAATGCAGATCAGTTTGGGGGGTGGGAGGCATGTCATCCAGTAAAACCGGGACTGGAGAAGGGGAAGCAGCAGCCAAAGGAGTAGGCTGGGCAGACTTCACAACCTGAGAAACAGTCTGAGCAAGAGGGGGTTCCTGATGAGGAGATAGAGAACACACAAGGTCCAGACCATTAGCAGGCACTGGGTCAATAGCCACCAGAGAGCTCCTGCTGCCACTTTTGAGCCTGTAACTAGGAATCAGAAATAATGGTAGAATGGTCCCGTGGGACCCTATCAATCCTCTTATGTTCTGCCCAGGGACATTAAGGGTAGTTATGGACATGATCCTCACATAGATTAAAAAACTGGGCATTAGGGCAACCCAAGCTAACATGACCATAAGGAAGGCACAAGGTGCATCTAGGCTGGTCACAAGTGTAACTCAAATGAGTCCTAGAACCACACTTATGACAGGTGCATGGCTGGCCAGGATAGAAACAGATACCCCTATCATGACCAATGTAAGAATTACCTGGAATATGCACAACCCCCTGCTCAGTTTGTTTAAGCTGACCTTTTATCTTATAGCCTGCCATCCACACTAAATTTTTATCAAAAATAGGGAGAGGGGTATCCAACAGATCACATCTCCGGTGAAGCCAAAATTGAACATCGTGGATATTAACCCCTTCACTGCGAAATAATAAAGTAAGAACTTTCACCAAGGGTTTAGTAAGGGGTGTTAGTAAGAAAGAAATCCAAATCAGAGTATTTTTAACCAAATCATTCTGAGTCCAAAATTTTTCCAAAGTCAGAACAGTCTTGAAACTGACATTGTAAACAGTTTCTCCCTTGATATGGACGAAAGCAAATAATGCTGAAGGGCTAATCATAAGAGAGTCTCCAACCATACCTTGGTGAATAGCACGTCGAGTGGGGGCCACAGAGGAATCACCCAGGAACTTCAATCCAACCACATTTTTCCACTGAGCAGATTCTCCAATGGATTTAAACAAATCAGACATCTTGAAAGAAGGAGTCGAGTCCTCAGGTACTGGAGCAGAAGGAGAGGATTGGTAAGCAGGAGAAACACAGTGCTCAGTTGGGTTTTGTGATTGAACCACAGCATCTAAAGAGTCAGCAATGTTCTCGGTAGCAAGCAGTCGAGCAGAAAGACCTGTCCCAGGTTCCACAGTGGGAGAAGACTGACTGGAAACCAAAGCCAGAGAAGTAGTGAAGATCTCCATTGCTGTTCCAATAATAGTGGCGGCAGAAACAGGACTAGATGAAGTCCAGGATTGTCCATCCGAAGATTTCCACCAACCAGCAGCATGCAGAGCAGCTTTGGGAGACCAAGCAGCATCTAAGTCAGCTGCGTTTCTTGAGATAGGTCTAAGGTGCAAATGGGAGGCTGGAGGGAAAGGCAAAGCAGCGGGGGGGACTTCAGAGACCTGTCAAACTGGTGTCTGAGGAGCAGTATTCACAGAATAATCAGCATCAGGCAAAGCATCCTGTGTAGAATCATCATCTCATATCAATTGTAGTATGAACTGTTTATGCTGAGAGAACATCTGTCAAAACATAGCATCAGGAATAGCAGCACCTTCATGGCTGTCCTGTGTAGCAGAAATCTTCAACTCAGATAAGCTACCAAATGAGCAGTAGTATCCATAGCAGCAGCAGAAGCAGAAGAATGCACACCTTCAATGTGAACTGGAGAAGCCCCAGAAGCAATAACACAGACAGGCTCAGATACCAAGATAGGATCCAAAGGCAGAGCAGAACCTCCACCACTACCTCCACCTCCTGCAGCAGGACCGTAGGCCATCTTGGACTGAGGGACAAAGGTTCCCCCTGCAAACTGAGTAGGGGAATTTTTATTAAAACATGAAAACAAAACATATACACAACAGTGTTACTTCACACAAAATGATAATGCAAAAACAAGAAACATGAAAAAGTATTGCATCATACATTCAACACAAAAGTTCAGTAGTAGAATCCCAAAATATAATAATAAATGCAGACCTCCCCCTGACCCCACTAAAAGAGTAGGGGAATCCATATTAAACCTTTAACAACAAATAAGAACAGACTGTGTTAAATTCCCATAAAATAATCTATAACTTATAAAATAATAGAAATCAAATAAGTATTACAGTCATACAATATCTAGGTTGCATTAAACTTGTGCTGAGACCCCCAAAAATAGAATCCGAAACTGAAATAACCCCCCCCTTCCCTACTAAAAAAGTAGGGGAATTTTTATTCATGGCAGCGAAGAACATAAAATCAAATGGAAATAGACCTCACAAAACTAAAAGTATTAAAAGGCATTGCCCATCATAACCAGTCCATGGAGTCCCATAGTGACTGAAAAAGGGTGTGTGAAACCCTGTCACCATCCAGGGATCTCAAATGAGTAATAGAGTTACAGACCATATGAAACAACTCTTCCACAGAAAAATATCGTTGTTGAATAGTAAACTAACAATGAATACACCAAATGTGAAACTTGAAACACACCAAAAACAACCACATGGTAACTTTATCATGCTTAGTCCATAAATGTGGTAAAATACCTAAACACAATGGCCCAGATATTCAAACTGTGCCAGGCTGTGGCGCAAGCCTGGGCACAGCTCAACTTTGTTGCACACGGGTGTGGCCAGGGCGATATTCAACGGAGCTGCATTATGGCACAACTGCTTTGAATATCACACCCTGGCCACCCCCACTGTGCATGGTCAGTGGCACTGCACCAGCGCAAGTGGTCAGAGTGGAGCATGGAGATGCGGTGGTGCAAGTGCCATTGCGCCATGCACAGCACCTGTGATATTCAAAGGGAGACATGCAAATGGGACCATAATTTAAACAAAGCACACAGGGGGCCATTTGCATCAGATTACCGCCCCATTTGCATGCCATTAGCATGCAGGTGCGCTGATCCCCGATGACTTGTGCCTGGCGAGCAGCCATCGGGGACCGACACCCCCTGTAGCCCGATCGCGGGAAGTCATGTAAGAGAAAAACAAAGTCTAATATCCCTGGTGGTCCAGTGGACTGCGATGAGCCCAATCGCGGGCATCGCTGTATCCCCCACAAGTCCAATATCCCTGGTGGTCCAATGGACTGCACAGCGCCCGATCACGGGCAGCATTCATCCCCAAGTTTGATATCCCTGGTGATCTAGTGGACTCCACCCCACCCACCCACTGAGCCCCACCATCCCGCTCCCCGTCAGCTGGCGGGCAGCAGCACCCCACCCGCCTGCCTCCCCACCCACTGACTGACAGTGGCAGGCTGCATGCCCATTGGTTCAGAGTATGAGCCAATGGGCATGGGCTCATACTGTACTAGTCAGTTCAGATATGTGAATGATTCATTCACATATCTGGACTAACTAGTACAGTATGGCTGCACACTCATTGGCTCATGCTCTGAACCAATGGTGTTCAGCCTCATCGAGCTGTCAGTCGGCGGCGAGTGGGGTGGCAGGTGGTGGGTGGTGCCCACCGGCCGACAGGGGCGGGTGGTTGGGCTCAGTGGGCGGTGGGGTGGAGGTCCACTAGATCACCAGGGATATCAGACATGGGGTGATGAATGATGCCCGCAATTGGGTCTGTGCGGTCCACTGACCACCAGTGATATTGGACTTGGGGAATACAGTGATGCCCATGATTGGCTCAGTGGGTCCACTGGACCACGGGATATTGGACTTGGGGATACAGTGATGCCTGTGATCACGGCATGGGGCGCGCCAGATGCGGCAGGAACAAGTGATGGCCACCCACAGGTGGCAGCTGCTGTGTTGCACCCTGCAGTGCGGCAGCTCACCTGTGGGTGGCATCACTGTTCCTTTGGTGTAACTTTGTGCAGGCGCAGAGTGCCGGGTTGTGCATGCATAGTCTGCACAGCCCGGCTAAATATCTGGCTGTGCAGGTTATGCATGGGCACGCCCACCACCTGTGTCTGCACATTACTGATGCGCTGTGCATCGGGATTTAGCAGCGACTTTTCCTTTTAAATATCGTGACTGAAGCAATATCTAGAGCAGCATGGTGCAACAATGTTGCACCATGCGCACCCCTTTTGAATATCTGGGCCAATATATCTAAGGTCATATTATAAAAGGGGGATGTAGGCCACTTTCATCTGATAAGAAGCCAAAATTCTACAACAAAAGGACAGTCCAAAAACAAATGTTTCATTGTTTCCACTGTAGCAGTATAAGTATCCCTAGGGCAATAACGGTCAGTAAGCTGCTTATGCTTTAAATTCCCCCTAACGTTCAGTTTACCATGAAAGGTCAACAATAATACATTCCACATATAATGTGGAACACGTGGAGAAGTCAGCATAGAACCCATCAGACTCCTATGGTGAGAAGAATACAAATCAAAAGAGGAGGAATCCTAAAAGAATTTACAGATGAGAAATTCATAAAATTCTTTCCTGCTAAAAGTAGTAAGGTGGTCCTTGGTAACACCCCATAATTTAATTTTACCAAAACAGTCCTTCAATGTCTGTGGAAGATGTGCAATAGACTTTTGTCTATGCAAAGGAGCTGGTACCAGCCAAGAAACAAAAATGTCACCTAAAGAATCCAAAAGCCATGGAGTCCATAAAGTAACCCTCTGTGTAAGTAATAATCTGAATTTGGAATATAGAAACATAGTAAAAAAGAA
This sequence comes from Neoceratodus forsteri, assembly GCA_016271365.2. NCBI lineage: Eukaryota > Metazoa > Chordata > Ceratodontiformes > Ceratodontidae > Neoceratodus > Neoceratodus forsteri. Next base: position 225,851,866 of record CM028132.1, on the reverse strand, counting down.
AACAATTGGTTGGAGCATTTTTAGACCTCCATGCTTCTTCTCACATAATAACAAACTCCTTTTAATTGGGTTCAATCTATTACCCCAAATGCAAGAGACAAAAACAGCCATACATTTGTGTTTCCAGAGATGAAGGAAGACTAAAAACCATACTCAGGTACAAAAATAGTTGCAACAAAAACATCTTGATCATATAAACCCGTTTTAATTTAGAAAGCTGCCATGAATTCCAAATCTTCACCTTATTCTGTGCTTCATCAAGTTTCAGTTTCCAATTTTGGTATGCTAAATCCCCAGTTCCAAATAGAAGACCTAAAATAACACAAACGTCTCTGACCACCGGGATACCTATGATAGTGGAAACCTGCACATCATCAACTCTAAGTGGTATACAATGACATTTCCCATAATTAATATAAGCACTAGTGTGCATCATAAAGTCTGTCATGGCAGATTCCAAAATGTGCTGAAATCATGTCACTTACTACAAAATAAATATCATCAGCATACTCTATGCATTTAATTTCCTGATCGGTACTGGAGAAAGACACTCACTGTATGTCCTGTATAGCCTGTACTCTCCGTACCAAAGGGTCCAAAGAAAATAAATATTACAGCACACTTAAAGGGCAACCCTGATGCACCCCCCATTTAATACTACGCTTTTGGCCAATCCACCCATTACAGTAAATGTGTGCAGTGGCCTTATGATAACAGGTCCGAATCCAATCAATAAAGACAGGAGGCATCTCGTATTGTTTTAAACAATCCCAGAAATAGGCATGTCGTACATTATCAAAAGCGTTGGCCTGATCCAAGTTAAAAAGCAAACCCGTGATTTGTCCCATGGCTCCTTTTTGCATGATTTCTCGAAGAAGGATTAAGCCATCTGTTATTTTTCTATTAGGTATGGAACAGGTCTGGCGCTGGGTGCAATAAGCAATCCGCATGTAGAAGTAACCTATTATTTAATATTTTTGTCAAGATCTTAAAATCTGTATAGGGCAATGTGATTGGTCTCCAATTCACAAGCTGTTCTCTATTTCCTTTTTTATACATTAAGACCACTAATCCTTCAGTCATACTATCCGGCAGCACACCAGAAACCAATAGTTCATTAAGGACCTCAGTAAACTCCCGTAATAAAATTCTAAACATAAGGTTATACAATTCAGAGGGAATCCCATCCATCCCAGGAGCCATACCATTCCTAGCTTGTGACAGAACACTAGAAACTTCCCTAGCAGTAATGTGTGTGACTAGCATATTGTGAATTGAAAGAGAGGGCAAGTTGCACCGAGCTAACCAAGATCAATGCACATCAGGCAAATCATCCAAGGAACCAAATAGTGAGCATATGTGAGCATCCAAAACCCATAAAATGTCCTCCTTATTTGAACACCAGTTACCATCCTTATCTCTTACACCATCCATATATTTGTGGTGGCATTGATAAGCACAGAACTGGTAAGAGTTCAAAAAGGCTTTATTGCCCTGAACCCAAATTGATGTTCTAAATCCAAAGATTTTAAACGCTCATACTGAGGGTTATTCATTAAATTCCACATATCATGTAATTCTGGAAGCACAGATGTATTACCTTGAACCGCCAGAAAATGCAATTCCAAAAACCATTCTCTATACGTTTGATATAAATCAGATTTGTGTCTACCATTTATTTTTCCTATAGTTAGAAAATAATGCTTAATATAAATTTTGGTATCCATCCACCATTCTCTATAGGTATCATAAAGGCAGACAACTGATTTACATGCCTCCAATAAAGCTATGAAACCTTCTTCTACTGTGGGGAGGTTTAGAAGGCCAACATTCAGTCTCCAGTACCCTGGTCCATGATGCGTGGGTTCATGACTGGCAACTGTGGCTTTTAGCATAGCATGATCAGAAGGGGGCACAGGAATGGTTGTAGCATCAATAACCTTCAAGGATGGAGACAGAAACCAGAAATCAATCCGAGTAGCTTTAGTTTCTTGAAAAAAGTTTTGTTAGATGTACTTGACAGCTCAAAAAACATCTATCAACCCAGTCTGATTCAATAAGGCATTCAAACAATTAGCATCACAAAATATTTTTGTAGTGCTTTGGCCTCTATCTTTTCTACATCTGCTACAATTGAAGTCACCTCCTAAAAATACATGTCTAGCCATAAATAAATACGGCTGTAGAAGTTGAAAAATATCAAGCCTTGCCGACTTAGTCTGTGGAGCAACAGACATTTAAAAAAATGGCACTGCAAACTGCTAACAACTAGACCCAATAGATAAACCCAGCCAGGGACCACATTCATCAATTGTAACAATTTAGCAGTGGGATTATTAAGCAATAAGCCACGAGGGGGGTGTGGGTTATAGGGGGATTTATCATGGCTGGAGTGGTCTTCCCAGGAGGCGCAGCCAAGTGGGTAAATCCACAGCCGGAAATCCTGATAACCCAGATCCCCCAGTGAGTTTATTATGATTATATCAAGTCCTGTTTCTTGTTATTATTTAAAAAAACAGTACGTGCTATAATGCTTAAATAAGTGACTCAGTTGTTGAGCAGTTAGTGTTTTTGTTTACTTTCCCCTGATGTACAGAGCTGCTGTTTTACAGTCTCAGCTTAGCAAGGAAACAAGATGGCAGATGGAGTTCCGTGATTTTTGCCGTCAGATTGCTTTTTTTTGAACATGTGGCTGGCTGGCACCTTTTGCGGTGATTATCTGTAGATAATCAATGCAGGTAAGGTGCCAGCCTGCCTATCTTATTGGTCAGTGTCTGAGGTACATGGTATAATCACATTTAATGAAGTAATAGAAATGCTATAAATCTCCTGCATGCCAAAAATGAGAACAAAATGGAACAAAAGAAACTGCATCTCCCATAAAGAAGCTAACAGGACATGTAACTATAAGTCTCATTTCTTTTTACTCCACTTTCGTGTCCCCGGTCTATTCTTTTTTTTAACAGTATCAGGGGTTTCCAAGGGTTGTTCTACATCAGATAGCCCCTCAGGCTGAGAAGACTGCACAGACGTAGTCAAATTCAGTACCAACAGCATCCTTTAATATCTGAAAGGTATTTTGCAAGGAAATGGGGGTTATCACAGGGGCCGCCATCCCTAAATTCCAAGACCGAAGACTACTTTGCCTGTTGGAGACCAAGGTGAAGTCCTCATCTGGGGGCAAAGGTGGGGGCATCGATGCCTTAAAGGTAAGGAGCTCTGCAGGTATGATTGCATTGTCCACAGCAGAAGGAACCATCGGAACAACAGGAGAGGGAGGGACATATATCCCCTTGTCATGTACTGTAGGCCCTTGCTGACCAGCACAGGCAGGTATCAGAGTTCTCCCAGGGGGAAGGGGTGGTGGCCTCTGACGCAGTGCAGCCTTAACTGCTGTATTAATATAAAAGTCCTGTATACAGAAATCCCATTTCTTTTATTCTGGGCAGCCCAGGGGCAATCAGCATAAGAGTGCTCTGCTTCACAAAGGGAACATTTCATAGGGTGATGGCAGTCCATAATGAGGTGCCCTAATTCACCACACTGAACACATGAACACATTTAACAATGTCAAAATTCCTGCGGAGATGTCTAGGTGAGCCACATTTATAACAGTGATGGGGCTGGCTGGGGTAGAATACAAAACCCTTTTCTCTTCCCAAGTAAAAACATCTAGGCAAATGTTGCAAGTCTTCTTTTGTCTGTAATAAATTCACTTCATATCTCCAGCCATCATTCCAAAACCCTTCTGTGTCTAAAATAGGTTCAGGATTACCCTATTTTATACATTTCCTTCCAAGCCAATAAGTAATATCCTCAACGTTCACCCCTCATTCCTAAACAGAACCATAATTACTTTAAATGACTGTTTAGTAAAGGGGGGGGGGCATGAAAATGAGACCATGCTGGATTAGTTTTAAGTAAAGCATACTTTATCCAGAAACAATTAATCAAGACCGGAGTCCGAAAACTAATTTCAAAAACATTATCTGCAGGTGTATGAATAAGTACATAAACTTCGCTGAGAGAAAAACTCAGCAATTGTTTTATCAAAACTTTGCCAACATAAAACCAGTCAGGCATATTGTCAGTAGACCCTAAAAACCTCAACCTCACAGCATTTCTAATCTTAGCTAGTGAGACATGTTTCTTAAAGAGACTAGCAAAGGTGGCTGGAGGAATAGTTAAATCATGGTGGTCTGTATCATCTGGAATACATGGCAGGTCCATATTGGTGACATCTCCCACAACAGGAGTATCAGGGGCAACCTGAGCTTCAACTGGATCCGAATACAACAAAGGAGAAAAGGAAATACTGTCAGTGGGAGGTTCAATGGTCTGCAAAGCTAACCATTCAGGGGAATCCCCAGCAGTAGCGTGAGCAGGGTTGTCTACAGCAGGGATGTCCCCTGGTACAAGAGACTGTGGTAACAAACCAGCTACATCCACATCAGAGCCTGGCAAGGCACCATCCTCAGGTTGGGTATCATCCAATATCAATTTCCCACCCATCCCAGATACCCCAGAAATCAGAAAAGCAGAATCCGCAATCCATTCACTGGAATCTAATTGGAGCCAACCCACAAATACGAGTGCCTTATGTGGAGACCAGGAAGTCTTGTCAGTGACTGCATGAGAAAACGGGGTCTGGGGTGGGGAATGATGTTTCCCAGAAATAGCAGGGATTACAGTTCTTAACATTTTCATTTCAGTACCTGTGTGGCCCGAGGGAGTGTCAACCTCAGGTCTTTTTCTTTTCTTGAAGTCTTCTTTGGCCTGCCATTGGGCATGTTGGTAGTCAGTCATTGCTGCTTGCAAAAGTCGCTGCATTTCCTCAAGTCTACCATGCATACCCTCCTATCCAGGAAGTAGAGTACCACCATCAGACATATCCGACAAAACACCATTAGATCCACCCGAGGAACCAGACCATCTCTTGTCTCGCAACTACTGGTGACTCCTGCACCGTCTGATGAGACTGCCTGTCGCGAGGGTTGTGGTACACTCTGCTGGCCACCACTAGGGTGCATTCCAGCCGTACCTTTCCCCTCGCATAAGACCTCCATTAGCTGGATCACAGCCATCGAGTCTCCTCCATTGTTAGCAGCTTTCTGAAATGCCACACATACTCAGCTGGCTCCACAGCGCCCACTGCTGATGAGTAGAGGAATTTCCACGGTGTCCTGGCCAAATTTCCCTCATTCACTAAAAAAGTACCACCAACAGCTTAGTCTGGTTCAAGGTCAGTTGATATTCATCTGTGTCCCCCTTCCCAGGTCATGCCTGAAAATAGGCAGGATTTGTCTACTGCACTTACCCAGTCAACAAAAACTAAATAAATTGTCCCCTTTTATTTTAAGGTATTTCCTGTTTGTTTTACTTAGGTTTAAACCTACTAAATGAGTTTAACACTAACACTAAGGAGCTAATAGGGCTGCTACCACAAATGAAAAAACCCAGCACAGAATGAAAACCTTTTATTTATTTTCAGCTGCTAAAACCTTTATTATGTAAGACAAAAGTGATCTTAGAGGTCTTATTGGGGTTTACAATAGCTGAAAAGGTGAATGGCAGCAATACCACTGCTGAAATGTCAAGACATCAGCTGAAATTGCAAGCCGATGGCTGATACTTTCACTTTCTGCCTGCAAGACTCAAGAGGTTAAATACTTTTCTCCTAACAAGGAGAATATGTATTACACTAGTGCTACTATACGTGAAGCCACTAGGAACAGCAGGAACTAACAGAAAAGAGTATTTAAAAAAAAGAATAGTACTAGTGCTACACGGATGTGCGCATGCTTGCCAGGGCTTCGTGACTGTGTGAACAGCCACGTAGAACAGCAATGAGCACTATCCTGTTCAAAGCAAAGTATACAAGGTGCTTTAACGCAAATACTGCAGAAACAATTGTTCTGCTTTTAGAACTGGGACCCTCATAATAGCATAATTAGAACCTTCTTTAACTTTCATTAAAAATAATAATAGCTAAGCAGCACAGGATACAAAAAGAAAAAGGGAAAGGGAAATGATGCTTGCTTAAACTTGTATAAGTAATGCAGTTTTCTTGCCATATCATGCTTATTAGTTCTTCACACTGTTAGACACCTACTCAATCATATCTATCCCAACTGCATTCAAAGTCTCCTTTACTAGACCTTTTTCTTAGGACCCAGAGAAATAAAGAGAAGATGCAGATGGAGACAAGAGAGGGGGAAGGGGATTGTATGTAGGTGACCTGACCTGCCTCCAAAAAGAAAGGCATAGCCATAGCAGAGAGGAAAATAGTGGTTGCAACCATAGAAAAAAGAAGAGATGGGTCCAAACCGTTAGTGGCAGGGACTGTCCCTGTCACATTTACCCCCCCTTCTTTAGAGAGAACGTAAGAAGACAGATTCTCTTCTCTAGAGGCCCTGGAGAGGGCGGAACTCCCACCCACCCACTCCCAGGAGTTCCATCCCAGGGTCCTACAAAGAAAACTATCCTGACAAAAGATTTTCCAGAACCTAACATAACCTGGGACTTCATATACACAAGTGCGAAGTGTACTTTGACATCAAACAGCAAGGAATCATCTTCCAGCCTTGAAGGCTGTAACCTAAAGTCCAACCCCCCTTTCTTTAGAAGGTTGGAGGAGCTCCGGCGCCCACCCACTCCATGAAGCTCCATCCCAGGGTCCCATTATAACTAAGCTAGGACCAAGGTGCCTAATTATCAAAACATCATGCTTGCAGCTTTAGCCTGGGATCTTTAACATAGTTTGTACCTTCAAATGAAAATGTGCATCAAAACCAAGGGGTACAATAGTTAAACAGCTTCAGTTTTAGCATCTATTTGTGATACCTAAAGTCCTGCACCATATCGTGACAGGAAGTCCTCATTGGCATGTTCACTTCCCTTCCTATGGGAAACAGTGAAGCCATACAGCTGCAAGGCCAGATACCATCTCATGATGTGCAGGTTCTTTTCCCACATCTGCTGCAACCAGCAGAGTGGATTGTGGTCTGTCACCATTTCACACTCAGCCCCCCAGAGGTAATATTTTAAAGATTATATTGCCCATTTGAGGGTGAGACATTCTTTTTCAATTGTAGCATACTTTCGTTCCCTCTCATGCAGTTTTCTACTAATGTAGATGATGGGATGCTCTTCTCCCTGAATATATTGGGTCTACACTGCCCCTATGCCCACCTCTAATGCATCAGTTTGCACAATAAATGGTTTATTATCTCTCATTTTGGTCAAAATCTCCTCCAGTTGATGACTTCACTGGGCCTAACACAGGTTGTTACCTCCTCAACCCATATAAAAGGTCATTCATTGGATCTGATCTTCCTTTTGGATATGGAGATTGCTGACTTGGGGGTGAAACCAGTCAGCTGGTCTGACCATCACACCATAAGGTTCAGTTTCAGGGCTCCCCCTAATAGGTCTGCCCGTACGGAGATGGTTCAGTACCGCCCTTTAAGAGGTATTAGTCCCAGCGACCTGATGGTAGTACTGGATCTATCGTGCATGTCTGGTGAATGCATGAGTCCAGATGATCTTATATTGGCCTATAATAAGGCTGTGAGAGATGCTCTGGACAAGATTGCTCCTGTTCGTGTTCGGCCTCTCACCCTCCATTCAAGGAGTCCTTGGTTTGATGGCTCCTTGAAGGAGTTAAGGAGAGTTGGTCGAAGGTTGGAGAGAGTCTGGCGGAAGTCCAGAAATGATGCTGACAGGCTTAGGTTGATGGCACATTATGATGGCTATCAATCAGAAATCAATCGTAAGAAGGCAGAGTTCCTGTCCAGGGAGATTTCTGCTGCACAGAACTGACTGGCTCAGCTTTTCCAGACTGTTGACAGATTGTGCAATCCAGTCTGTCTCCAGCCCAGAGAAGCCTTTTCTCAGCTAAGATGTGAGGAGTTCGCTCGGTTCTTTGCAGATAAGGTTGCTAGCATCAGGTCTGGTATCGGTCCGACTCCTCCTTTAAGGGATTGCAGCTGTCGACAGGAAGTGTTATCCACCCGGTCTGTCTGGTCAGATTTTCGCTGGTTGGAGTTCACTGACATTGTGAAGCTCATCCAAACATTGCGACCAACCAGTTGTAGTTTGGATCCGGGTCCTACACCCCTCTTAGTAGGATGTTTAGAGTTATCTGCCTGATCCTTGCTGACATTGTCTGGAAATCCTTGGAGAGGGAGGTCTTTCCTGATCCCCTTAAGGAGGTGGTAGTTTGACCACTCCTAAAAAAGCCCTCCTTGGATCCAGACTGTCTAGCTAACTACCGGCCTATCTCTAACCTTCCTTTTGTTGGGAAGGTTATTGAGAAGGCGGCTGCATTACAACTGGATGATCATCTTACAACTCACAATGTCTATGATACTCTCCAATCTGGTTTTAGGAAGAAGCATAGCACAGAGACTGCCCTTGTCCGGGTGTTAAATGACCTCCTAATGGCTAGAGATTGAAAGGCATGTACCATTCTGGTCCTTCTCGATCTCTCTGCAGCATTTGACACTGTAGACCATGGTGTGCTGTTGGAGCACCTGCGGATTTATTGTGGACTGTCTGGAACAGTCCTCAAATTATTTCAATCCTACCTCACAGACAGGTTTCAGAGGGTTACCACTGGAATTTACTCCTCTGGTGCTCACTCCCTGCCCTGTGGGGTACCACAGGGTTCCATTTTAGCGCCCATGTTGTTTGCAGTGTATATGCTGCCTTTAGGAGATATCATCAGGCAATACAGTTTGGGTTTTCACTGCTATGCAGATGATACTCAGCTGTATCTGTCCTTTCCGCCTGGGCAAGATGGTGCTCTCTCCATGCTAGACAACTGCCTTACTGAGATCAGATTATGGATGAGTTTTAGCTGGCTGAGACTGAATCCTGATAAGACCGAGGTGTTGGTAGTGGACCCGGGTTGCCCGGTGACGGGTTTGGGGACTGGCCAACCACCGGGCCTACTGCTCGGTGGTATGTCACTCACTACCTCTGATCGAGTATGAAACCTGGGCATTATTTTTGACGACGGCTTGACCTTAAAATCTCAGGTGTCAGCCGTGGTCAAATCCTCTTTTTTTCATCTGAGGAATATCACCTGGGTCAAATACCTGGTCCCACCGGGTGATCTGCCAACGTTGGTCCATGCCTTTATCACTACCCGTCTTGACTACTGTAACTCCCTTTACCTAGGGCTATCTGGGGTTGATATCCATCACCTGCAGCTGGTGCAGAACGCGGTGGCAAGGCTTTTGACTGGGATCTCTAGATCCAGCCATATTATGCCTGTGCTCCGCAAACTGCACTGGCTGCCTGTTAGGTGGCAGATTACCTATAAGGTTGGTTTACTAACCTTTAAAGCCCTACATGATCAGGGACCCAGCTACCTGAAAGATCTCCTGGTACCCTATTGCCGCCTCCGTCCTCTCCACTCTGCCAATGAGGGATTGCTGGAGATTCCCAGGGTTCGATTAAAAACATCAGGATCTCATGCTTTTGCCTTTTCAGCACCAACCCCGTGGAATTCTCTACCTCATTGGTTGAGAGACTGTCTAACCGTTAAGAAATTCAAAAATGAGTTGAAGACATATTTATTTAGTTTAGCATATCCTAGTAATGGCTGTTAATTTATGATCATTTTAACTTATGTATTTATGTGAATTTATTGTACAGTGCCTTGGTTTTGAAAGGCGCTTTATAAATAAAGACGATTCGATTCGATTCGATTATTAAAATCAGGGCTTCTCAAAACAGGGTGCGCACATAAAGAAGCCTTGATTTGTCTAAAGGCTGCATCACATTCAGGGGACCACTCAATCCTGTTTGCATATCTTTTCTTTGTTAGATCTGTAAGGGGGCCTGCTATCACTGAAAAATTAGGAATAAAGCGTCTGTAGTACCTGGCCAGCCCCAAGAAAGCTCGGACTTGATTCTTGGTCCTTGGCACAGCACAATCAGATACTGCCGCCACTTTATTCATCTCAGGTCTAATAACCCCATTGCCTATGATGAATCCAAGGTATCTGGTTTCAGTCTGCCCCAGACAACACTTTGTAGGGTTAATAGTGACACCTGCCTTCTGGATTGCTGAAAATACCTGCTCCAAATGTTTCAGATCTGTTTCCTAGTCAGGGCTAAACACCACCACATCATCTAGGTATGTGGTGCAAAGTGTCCAACAAATGTTGGACTTGTTCATGTTGTTGTGTGGTTAAGGCCAGGTTTATGTGCACTTGTTGTATTTGACCAATCTGTTCAAGTCTACTATAGGCTATATCAAGCTCTGAGTCATGTGTTTCGATCTGTATGTAGCAAATTACTTTAGGGGACTCTGATCTCTCATGCCATAATTTTAACAGATTGGCATGATAAATCTGCTTGTTACATCTTCTGTTGGGCATTTGGACCTCATAAGTTTATTTATTCATTTTTTTTTTTATTTTAGTCTTTGGTAATGAGTAAGGCCCACTAGGCACAAGTGCCTGTTTTCAGGGGCAACCTAGGAGCACTGGGTGGTTAAGTGACTTGCTCAGAGTCACACAGTATGCAAGTGGAGGTTGTGAGAATCAAACTCAGGTCTAGACTGCTGGATGTACCAAGCTCATTCACACCTCGTTCCTCTAACCTCTAGGCTATACTTCCAGCCAACAGTTACTGGACCTACCTGTCTAAGGATAGTATACTGGCCCTGCCATTTCATTAGCTGCTTGTTTTCAGTAGCAGGCAGGAGGAGGAGGAGTAAAACTTGCTTTCCTATGGCAAACTGCTTATGTCCCAACCCCTTATCATACTCTGCCTTCTGTTGGGTTTTCTTCTCGAGTAATGACTGGTGGGCCAAACTGACATACCTAAGTAGATGTTTCCTTAAGGCCATCATTTATTCCAACACCCCTTGTTTTCCTATCTTAATGTTTTCCTCCCAATGTTTTTTAACAACATTCAAAGGCCCTTGAGGGTTGCGGCCATATAAGAGGGAGAAGGGGGAAAAACCTGTACAGACCTGGAGTACCTCTCAGTAGGAAAACAAGAGTTAAGGCAAAAATGTGTCCCAATTCCTTCCCTCCTCACTGACAAATTTTTGGAGCATTTTTTTTAAGTGTTTGGTTGAACTGTTCCATGAATCTGTCAATCTGAGGATGGTATGGTGAGGGTCACACAGCATGTATTCCTAATAACCGATACAGCTCAGACAACATTACAGATGTAAAATGTGTACCCTATCTGTAGGAATAACCTTTGGGATACCCATTCTACTGAATACTTTGGCTAGTTCCTCCACCACCCGGGGGGCTGTTACTCTCCTCATGGGTATTGCTTTGGGATACCTAGTCGCAAATCACTAGAATGAATATATTACCTTTGGAGCTAGTCTGCAGGGGGCCCACCACATCCATGCCAATACTCTTGAATGGCTGGCTAACTGGGGGTAAGCTCTGAAGGGGTACCATATCCCTTTTCACTGTCTGAGCTACTCTCTGACACACAGGGCAGCTTTGGACATACTCTACTACCTGGTCATAAGCACCTGGCCAATGAAATCCATTCAACATTCTACTTAGAGTTGTATCTCTCCCAGAATGACCAGCTAGGGGAATATTGTGGGCCAACTGAACAATTTCTTTATGATATTGTTATGGGACAACCAGTTGTGTCACCATATTCCCATTTTTGGGAATTGTACATTCCCTGTATAAGATATCATTCAAAACAATATATCTCAGGGATCCATTTTCTGTTTTCTTTCCCACCTGTAAATAAAATGGGGTTAATGAAATATCCTTCTTTTGTTCATGCGGCATTGTTTCTGGTTTAATGTCAATAGGGCCCACAAACCCTTTGTTTTGGCAGTCTCTTTTTTTCTCTTCTTTTAACCGTTTTCCCCTTCTGGTCTTTATCTGGGATCTCATATAGTTCCTGTGAAAATGGAAAGGTCTCAGCCAACTCTGCTTGCTGCTTCACCTGTGACCGGGTTGTTACTGCAACTAAGGGAGAATGCTCAGAGTTTACCAGTAATGTAAAAAAGTCAGGGTGGTCTTGTCCAATAATGATGGGTACCGGTAATTGGGGCACAATCCTGAATGATACTTCCTGCATTTTCCCATTCACAGTTAGGTCTAATGAGGTGGTGGCATAATAATGAGTATCCCCATGTACACAAGTTACCATTGTCTCAGTCCCTGCTCTTTCTACACCTTCCACCAAGTCAGCTCGAATGAGAGTTTGGCAACTTCCAGAGTCAATTAAGCCTAAGACATTATGTTGTCCCACTTCCACTGTGACTACATATGGTACCCAGTTGGCTAATGCCAAATGTTCAGAGTCTCTCTTCACTGATGGACAATTCCTGATAATATGCCCCTTTTTCGGGCAAACATGACACATAATCTCTGATAATGGTACTCTCTCCCTCCTGTCTCTTCTTACATCAGGATTGGCTTTAGAGTTATTGGATTTAAATGTAGGTCTTACTGGATTGGTGGAGGGGGCTGATGTGTTTCCTCCCTGGTTCCTCCCCCTTGTAGGTCTCACAGCCATGAAGTCCTCTGCCAGGGCAATGGTTCTCTGAGTTCCTTCGGGCTTATGTTCACGAACCCACAATTGTACATCCTGTGATAAGACTTTTATAAATTGTTCAGTGGTGATGGCTTTCCATAATTTGCTGGACTGTTTTGCTGCCAGGCTGCAGCCATTTATCACTCAAGTCCTTCAAGCATGCATACACTTCCCTTGGGACATCGGTGGCTTGCATCTTCAGGTATTGAAAACATTGCTGGTAGGTCTTGGTATTGATGTCGTACCATCTCAGCATCTCCCTTTTTACATGGTTGTAATTATCAGCAACCTGTACATCCAACCGACTGTACACTACTTGAGCTCTTCTGGTTAATTGGGGGGCAAGACACACCAACCAATATTTCCTTGGCCACCCACACGTTTGTGCTACCTTCTCAAACATAGTGAGGTATGCTTCTGTGTCATCAGTGTCCTGCAACCTTTCCAGTTTAATGTCTTTGGGGCCCTGTAGTCATTCAGCATGCTCTGTCTGGATGGCCTGGAGCACCAGCATAGTGTCTGCCCACTTGGCGTCTTGTCTCCTAGTCTCAATCTCTCTCTCCTGGTCAAGTTGAACTTGTCTGACACATAGCCATTTCAAAAGTTTGCCAACATCTTCTACAGGAGCATGTTACAGGCCTGGGCATGAAGTAGCCAGATCCTCCCCTATATCCTTTGCTTCAAGTGGCTGGTACACAGGCATCTCTTCCCCAAGCTCACTGTGATCTCCCTCTGATTTCTCAGATGGCTGGGCCTTTATTTTGGGGTGCACATCTGGCAGACCAGATAACAACTGGGTTCCTGTCTGTGCCATCATTGTCCTCATGAGGACATCTTTTGCCTGGCCACCCTCTGCCATATGTCCACCTCGGATACTAGGAAGTATCCACCACAACATCTCCCTTCCCTGGCAAGACACTGCAGGCAGTAGAATCCCACTTCTAACACCAAAATATTATGGTGTGGGATCTACAGATGGACACAGAATCAGCAATTTAGGTGTAACCCACTTTTTGTCTTAGTGGGCTGTTTATTACATCATAAACATATAGCTGGCACCATAAAAAAATATTACATACAAAAAAATAAAAAAAAACTGCAAAAGAAAATTGATTCTGTAGCATAGAACATCTCTCACTGCTGGTCAGAAGGAACTGACCCTATCTGCATGTTACCTGCTAAGGTAGTGCTAATATACCCACCTACCTGAGTCAGGCAACCTAGCATCATCAAACATTGAAACATGTTTTAAATCCCGACAATAATAGATTTAGACAGGCTAAACACATTAGAAATATTGAATACTAATCCCCATAATTCCAGGGACATAAAAATAATCCCCATTTGAAGTATATTACCAAACACATTTCTTTCCAAAAATGATTGACAGATTGTTTACTACAAACCTGGGCCACAAGAGGTCACTGTCCCCCTATAGAGCTGCTTAGATCAGGGGTAGAACTCAAAGAGAACAGAATTCTTTTGTCTGCAAGGCGGTCTTGAATACTTCAGCCATGAAGTGTAAACAGCAACAGGACCATTGGGAGGACTTTTAGAGCAGCAAAGTTATCCAAAGTACTACATGCCACAATTGTCCCCTTTTATTTAAGGGTCTGTCCTATTTGTTTTACTTAGGTTTAAACCTACTAATTGTGTTTAACACTAACACTAAGGAGCTGATAGGGCTGCTACCATAAATGAAAAAACCCAGCATGGGATGAAACCCCTTTATTTATTTTCAGCTGCTAAAATCCTTATTATGTAGAGCAAAAGTTGTCTTAGAGGACTTATTGGGGTTTACAATAGCCGAAAAGCTGAATGGCAGCAATACCACTGCTGAAATGTCAAGCTGTCGGCTGAAAATGCAAGCTGATGGCTGACACTTTCACTTTCTGCCTGCAAGAATCGAGAGGTTAAATGCTTGTCTCTCTTAAGAAGGAGACGCTGTATTACGCTAGTGCTACTGTACATGAAACAACTAGGAACAGCAGGAACTAGCAGAAAGGAGTATTTAAAAAACCAATAGCGCTATTGCTACACGCATGTGCACATGTTAGTGAGGGCTTTGCTTTCCTGCAAACAGCCGTGCAGCACAGCAATAAGCATTTTCCTGTTCAAAGCAAAGAATTCAAGTTGCTTTAACACAGATACTGCAGAAACAATTGTTCTGCCTTAAGAACTGGGACCCTCCCTTTTCCTATTCTCCTATCATACCAGCAACAAAAAAGGGGGTGTACAAACATATTAGTCCTCTATCCAAAAACAAGGCATTGCATTCTTGTAATCCTTATTTAGTTGCAGCAAAGCATAGCATAGTTAGAACCTTCTTTAACTTTCATTAAAAATAATAATAGCAAAGCAGCACAAGGTACAAAAAGAAAGAGGAAAAGGGAAATGGTGCTTGCTTAAATTGCAGTTTTCCTGCCATATCATGCTTATTAGTTCTTCACACTGTTAGACACCTACTCAATCATGTCTATCCTAACTACATCCAAGGTCTCCTTTCCTAGACCTTTTTCTTAGGACCCATAGAAATGAAGAGAAGATACAGACAGAGACAAGGGGGGTGATTATGGAGGTGGCCTGCCTCCAAACAGAAAAGAAAGGGATAGCCATAGCAGAGAGGAAAATAGTTGTTGCAACCATAGAAAAAAAGAAATGATGAGTCCAACCATTTAGTGGCAAGTACTGTCCCTGTCACAGGGTATAATCCTTATGGTGTCTGGCTCTAAAAATTTAAATCAAAACATGCCAAGCATACTGATTCCATAGTGATCTACTGAAAGGGGTCAATTTGTCTCCTCTCCTCTGCAATGTCTTGAAACATTTCCTCTTCACTGTCTTGAAACATTTTACATGCCTGTTTTAGAATCTCTACATCTGACTTGCAATAGTGGTGTAATTCATTTTTAAAATGAAATATATCTTTTTTATGCTATTCGTACCACTCCAAAAACTGTTTTTTTTCATCTGCCGTCATGTAATCTATACCATAATCTTTGGGGTCAGGCACAGGCCCCATATTTCTAGTTTATTTAGAAAGTATGAAAAGAACCTCTTTACTCCATCAAAGCCCATCACATGTGGCATAGCAGCTAGTCTTATAAGAAGGAAATTTAAGCTGTCAATGAAACAGATTTTAACCATATTACAGTTACAGACATCAGTATACTTCCCTGAGTCAATAGCTCCACCTCCATTTTCTCTTTTACAAGCTGGTTTAAGATGAACTGACTCTCATACCCCTTTGCATTATGAGCTATAATGATGTACCTCTTAAACCCTTTCTGGATGAACTTTTTTACAAACTGTGTAACACAGTCAGTGCCTTCAAATTCCCTCTTGTGTCCTCTTTCAATGGCATAGATATAATTAGGAATATGTCTAGAGTCACCAGCACTGACATCTTGCATGCATTCAAAATCAAAATATATAGCTGCTTGAACAGGTGGTGTCTTTAATGGCTGAATATAGCATAAGTGGGGTTCAAAAGGGTGTAAATCTGTAAGACAGTTATGACACTTTGGCTGAAAACAAAGATGTACATCCTTCTTAGGTTTCCACATGATTTGCATAACTTAGTTAAATGTCAATCAGGTTACGTCAATTTATGCTGTCTGTAACAGTCTGTGGAGCTACAGTGTTTATTGCAAACAGGGCACTGTACCACCTCATTTTGCACTTCACTGCAGCCAAAGGATCTGCATGCATAGCACATGTTAGGGCATATGTGTGACCCTTTGTGTGCAAAAAAAGGTGTGACAATCCTCACACACATTTCTGGCACCAAAAAAGCCTTTGAGATTTTTAATACCATAATAATGGTTTTCATGTAAAAGCATAAAAACAGAATTAACCCATTTATTAGGAGAACTCATAAACTTCTGTCATGCACCAGCTTTGTTCATAAAGTAAACAAAGAAGGTCACGTTTACTGTAGCTCTGTCACAAATAGGTGTATGTGACTCACATCTACAAGTGTGTGTTCTGACAAGCCTACCATGTTGTGTAAATCTGTAGCTTTTGCTAATATCTGCTGATCAACTAATTGTTGGTTTAGCAAAGCAGTTAAACTAGCTGCAATGCACGATGTGTTACTTTAATCAACAATTTTTGACCAGGTGTCATACTTTTTGCTTTACAATGTGACTAGATAAGATGCTTCTGACATCTCTGGAAACACCCTCATGCACATTTTGCACAGCTGTCGCAACCAGCATTAATGTCTCATTAGCACACACCTCCATCTTGCTGTTTAATAAATTGGCTATATGTTTTCAAATTCATCTGCATTTAATTCATTGGGGTTCCTATGTAGTGAGTACACAGGGTCATTTAAGCAATCACAACTCAGGTGTAGCTGTACAAAATCATTACTGCCCAAAGTGGACCTTCATCTGTCCAACTGTAGCACAGCTGTATGGATTGCAGAGTAGTATTGGTCTATGGATGTTATTTGGTCTGGGTTGGCAAAGTGGAACTGCTGGTGATACTCAGTACCATAAAAATTATTTCTGGGTACTTCATATTCATTTATTAATTCTACATATACAGGTTCTGGTATATCATTGTCCCTCACCTGCTGGACCACATGACTATACACTTCTTCTTCATGGTATGGGGTACCACCACCCCCTATCTGCATGTCTTCAGGTGTGCTGTTTTGGGGAGTTCCCATACATTTCTCCAGCCTGTCAGATCCATACACACATCAGAATTATCAATTGTGCTGTTTTGAGAAGGTTCCATACATTACTCACTGTCTGTCAGAGCCATGCACACATCAGAATTATCACTCTGCTCCCATTCACAGTTTTCACTCATACAACATGCAGTTTCACATTCACTATTTTCTTGGCACTCAGGAGACTGCTGGCTTGATAAACACACAGGACAATCACACACACAACAATCACACACACAACATGGTGTGAAAGACCCTGGTTTCCCATGGTTATGCTGTGGTGGCTTGTGTCTATGCCAGGGGATCTGCTGTTTTTCATTCTGCTACAGACAACCAATATTTTTTTAGCCCTTCTGATTCTACTACTAATATACTGGTTCACTATATTATGTCTGGTGTTTCTGATGACCCTCCCTCATTGAATAATTCTATTAATAATTTTATTACACTCATTTTGAATACTACATATTTTTGTACCACCCAAAGCTAATTTTTGAATCAGTTTTCTAGTACCCACCATTTTAGGTATACCAGTCACAGCTAACAGAATTATTTACAGTTTTAAAATTGACTCTATGACTTTGATTCTGTGAGGCTGATCACCTTAATTGCGTCATTAGAAATTTCAAATATTAGATTGCAATCAGTGGGTATCTGTACATGTGAAGAGACCACCAAAGGTATACAAAATGGGTCTAAATTGTAACTATATATATACACAAGTGTAAAACTAGTTGGGCCTTTAACATATAGAGATGCTTTTTGAGATATTAATGTTCCAGGCATAATCATAGGGCCAACTTTATTCACACACACAGCTGATGATTTACTGCATAGCTGCTCTGCAGTTACACTATCAGTGGCATAGTCTAATGTCACAGGTGTTTATGTATGTTTATTATTATGTTTGCAGCACCTCTTACCCCCAATTCCTATATGGCAATGGTGTTCATGTTTTGCACATTTGTTGGTAGAAGGTGGATGGCCAGTCCTTAAAGACACACAAGGCGGGACTGAAGAAATGTTCAAAATGTCATCATTCCTTTGGGCTGCTGCTGTGATGCAGGCACTGAGTGTAGAGTTGTTAATAGGTCTCTTTTTCTGTCTGGATAGCCTTGAATGTGTGTGATGACTTCTTGCAAACTTTTGAAATACAGCTTCTATGTGATTAAAATCTATATCATCCAGTAACAAAAAATTAGAGAACATAAATATATCAGCCCTACACATCATATTGACTACATCCTGGATAAAATATGCAGTATGGCAGCATATTAAATAGTTCGCTACAATGAACCACACAGAATTAAAAACTATAAAATCATGAAAACTATGGGGTTTAGAAACATTGCCAAGCCCAAATGTCTTAACAAATATTGTACACACATATGGCCATATATTACATTTTTTGTTACAAGAAAGCATGCTAAATTTACAAAACAAGAAAATATTTATAAACACCACCTCATCTGTATCTGTCCCTTATTCATCTGTACCACTGTAAAAATATGCAATTATTTTCAGTTAATGCACAACACTATTGGAAACTTTAACACATCCCCACTGTTTTGTCTTCATGAACTGATGTTGTTATTTTTTCAGATGTGGACTCCAGTAGACCAGTTTCTGTTAAAAATCAAAACAGTATACATGTCACCACTAACCAAATAGTGTTTCCCAAGCATGCTGTGTGTAGTCAAACAGCTATTACTTCTTTGCACATTTAAAAGCAGTATTTAGCTAATTTTAAACTTTGGCAAATTTTTTCATCTAGCACCTACTTAAACCACAGTGGCATTATATTGGATACTTAAACACATACCCACTGTTTTGTTATCATTGATTGATGTTATATTTTTAGTTGTGGACTTCGGTTGCTCAGTTTCTGTTAAACATCAAAACAGTATATGTGTCACCACTAACCAAATAGTGTTTCCAAAGCATACTGTCTGTAGTCAAACAGCTATTACTTCTTTACACATTTAAAAGCTGTATTTAGCAAGTTTCAAATATCTAACAGATTTTTTCATCTACCTACAAAGTGTAGCTGGCAATAAATCAGTTTGCTAGAGGGTTTAGCACCATGCATATACATTGATAGGAACAAATGAGCAAAATGTATATTAACAAACCTTTATATTATTGCTAACCTTGTAGCTATGAATTAGACTATGGCTCACAGTACTGTAAAGTGGCTACAACAATCTCAAATAAATTACTATACAACACACCATAATGTAAGCAACATAGGCAGAAAATCCACTTATGTGAATGTTCTCATGCAACACAATTATAATATGGCAAGACAGAGGGCACCATGATCTTGTCTGACTTGTTCACATAACTAAGACTTTGGTACCTTTAACTGGACATACCATATGATGTAGTATGAGTGCCTGCAGAAGAGTTGCTTAGTATACAGCACCGCAAACCTGAATTAGGAAAACTTAGTTATAGTCTTATAAACATGATTTTAAGCAAACAAAATATTAAAAACAATAAAATAAAGTGCACTCACCATCATCTCCTTGTGGGCCTTATGATTCTAGAAGAAGATCATGAAAGTCAATCTGAAAAAACTGTTTTGCAAAACAATTCACAATGTTAATGTCAAGATAACAACAGTACTTCAAGCTATAACTTTGCTAAAAGCTTACCAAAGGTGGCTTCAAAGTGGTAGAGATTGGTGTAGTCTAAAGCGTCTCCTTTTACAGTATATGGTCTAAGGGACCTGACACGCCCCACACAAGGTACAGATTGAGAGCCTGTGTAACAAAGACCAGTGATGACCAAAAACTCATTGATTAATAATCAATACATTTAAATACACAGGTAGTGGGAGGGGAGTTTATGGCCCCCAAAAATACATTTTAGCTGAAAAAATATTTTATAATCAATTTTAATCTAGTATAAAAATATGTTATGGAGATTGTACACACATTCCCATCTCTAACCATTTTATCTTGTAGAACAGTGACCAACCAAAAAAGTAAATATGACACATTTAAAACCATTCTTCAGTACATTAAATAAAAGTCAAGATCTGATGTGATATAAAATGCCTCTCAGGAGTGGAAGGAGGTGGGTGGCTTAGCTAATATGATGCTTTCATGTTTAAATGTCATTTTCTATAGATTAATAACCTTATTTTACATGTAAAATAATTATTTAATTTGAACCTTGTTATACTGCAATACACATTCTTAGTTTAGGTTGACTATGAGAGCTGATTTCTGGAGCTGCTTAACTAAGAGTCACTCTCGTGAAAGTTAGTATACATGGTTGCAACAAAAAAGACAGATTTAGATATGTTTGCCACTCATTTTATCAGAGTATTTTGATCATATTTAACATGCCATATGTGTGTGTGTGTGTGTGTGTTTAACATTACAATTCACTACCGCAAGGAATTCATTGTTTAACCCTTTTCATTTTGTTTTAAAGCCAGAAAAATGTGGCTAGTTTCAAGGGTTTACACTACACCCATAAAAAGCCTTTTTATTTTGTTGCTCTTTCTGTATACTTGATAACTCCATAATGTTTTTAACCACCTTAACCCCTAGCTGCTGTAACAGATGTGTGTTTGTTAGACTTTTATATTAATCATTTGTTTTTAAATGGTATGGAGTAAACACTGTGGGCCAATTTCAAAGCTAGCAGCACAAGCTACGACAATGGCAGCTTGCCAGTCGCAATGCACGAGACCCTGTGCCTGAATTTATATTTAACTGGGTCCGGCACCCCTAGAATCCAGTGGCTTGCGGACAAGGGGTGCTGCACCTGACGTATGGCGCACCACCCAGAATACACCAACTGCTGTGGGGAGTCTGCAGCACCTACAGACCTGGGCTGGCAACTGGCTGCTGTGCCCCCAACACCACCATGCCAATGGCACCAGCACATGGCTTACTCTCTGGTACCCTGGTGGGCTAGTGCCCCCCACCCATCTCAGCCTCACCCCTCCCATACCCCAATCTGGTGACTGGCACAGCCCTCCACCACGCCACCTCAGCTGGCCAGTGAATGGGTAGTCCATGCGTACTGTATACAGTACTCACACTGATGGCTCATTTGGTGGCCAGCCATGGTGGCATGTGGAGGGCTGTGCTGGTCACTGGATCTGGGTACAGGAGAGGCATGGGAGTGCTGAGATGGGGGTGGCAGGATGCATGACATGGGTGTCGGGAATGTGATAGGGTGAGGGGAGACCACCGGACCACCAGGGATCACCCACCAGGGATAGATTGGGGTGGGTCACATGGTGGCACATACAGGATGACCCCCTGGGAGCCATCTTAGTCCCCTTAGACCAGCCCCTCACTGGTCTAAGGGTACTTGGCACTTGATTCTGGGGTGGTCTTTCAAAATCTGAATCCGAGGGCTGCGCAGTCTGGGTCTGCCGCAAGCTCCCAGAGCCATGCCGCAGTCACTTTCCTGGTGCAAGGATGGTGCTAGCACATGTTGGTGCAGGCAACCTGCTGGATGACGCAGGCTGCCTTTCAAATTCCCACTTGGCGCAGTCCTTGGTGCAAGGTGCCCTTGCATCAGACCTGTTTTATGCAAGCACCTTCCATCAATCTAAGTCCATTGAAAATCTGGCCCTGTGGGTCTCACACAAATACAAATGGTGCCAAATCATTAGCTAAAACTATTGATTATAGACTGCATCTCTGTTGAATGGAAGAAATTGCATTTTCTTAAACTTGCCCAAGCTTATCAATTAGCGTTAATGCTTTAAGGCTAGAACAGGCCTTTTGATTTTTGTGGGACCTTCTCTGAGTCTCCATTTTAAAAGAATGGTAACAAACAAAAGTTTAAAAATTAGGTGTCCAGCTATTGAGACATAAATAAATAGCATTTTCTTAAATTTTCCCAAGCTGATCTGGCAGCTTTGTGAGTTTAAAGATCAAACTCAAGCCACTGTGGCCATTGCACGGATACTGCTCATATACTGTCAGCATGAATTTCTGCTTGGAGTTTGAAACCCACTCACAACATTTGCTAAACAGCTTCAAGCAAGGCAGCTTCTGTTCATTTCAGGTGTCACTAAAAACCTCTTTTAGAGTTTTAAATAACATTAAGCTTTTAGCAACATACACAAAACAATATGTTATACAGAGATATGGCTTTTGATAATCTGTAAACATTTTGCAGCAGGCCAGAATTTTTGTAAATCAGATTCGCTGGTAGGATAACAGAAGCAAAATAAGTTGTTTTGATGATGCATGTGACAAAAACTTTAAAAGCATTGGGTATGTTGGGAAAGAATGGTTACTTACAGAAAGAAGCACTGCTCCATTTACAAAATTGAAATAAAATCATAGGGTACAATTGAAACGCTACACCCACTTTAGACTGACAAAAACAAAAGGAAAATTGTGAAACCAGTGAGGAAAAAACAACTGTTTAATTCCACTGTTACTATACTCACCCCAAAATGTGCAAAATAGCATTTTAAAAATACACAGTCTTACTACACAGCCTTATTTTTAATCAAATGTGAAAGTTTCAAACAATCAGAGTATTTGCTTTTTATTTATTCATACACAGAAAATATACATTAAGTCTGGTTTGGAACCTCTGACATACCCTGACAAACCTGAACAAACCCAAATTTTCCCAACCCATAAGTGTGTCATAAACCAGTGCCAGAAAATAGGTTGCATTATATCTGGCTGGAAATGCTATGGCACGTCCAGCGCAGCCATAACAGCATCATATGTATATGAGGTGGTGACGTTACATCATATCCCACATAGCCGGAAGCAGAAGTGATGTGGGTGGGGCTACGCCATACCCACTGCAGCCAGAAGTGGAGTGATGTGGGTGGGGGCAACATCAATTCCAGTGGGGGTCATTAAAAGCCATTAATCATTTTGTTACTCAGTATGTACTAATACTATTCAAATGGATTTTCACATTTTTTTCTCACACTGCTAGTAAAAAAGAATTCAGCAGAATTCTGGTATTGTCATGTCAGAAACTGTCACCTATTTAAATGCCCAAAGTATTTCAATGAGAAATAAAATATATAATTCTATCCTTTTCAAAAGAAATTGATACTTATTACATCAACAAACTTTGCCTTTTATGTGTTTGCACTATTGTGCTCCATCTGCATGATTTTATGTTCTTAAAAACCAAAATTGGTTTCTCTTTTCTGCTTTCCAAGTAAAACCTATCTGGTTATGCAGAAAATGTCACCTACTAAATTATTACAAAAGATCACATTATCAAAACTCACACATTTCTATTAAATATATAAAAGATTTTTTGTGGCAGGAATTGTTATTTGTCCATAAATATCTGGAAACAGATTTGCAGTTTCCCACTGAAATAGGGAGGCAATATAGCACAGTGGTTTAAGATTGTGAGCTGCAAATCTGGAGACCTGGGTTTGAATACCACAGCCTCCACTTGCATACTGTGTGACCCTGAGCAAGTCACTTAACTTCCCTGTGCTCCCAGGTTGCACCTGTAAACAAAAGTGTGTCTCACCTGGTTAAATAACTGGAAACAAAATACACTGGAAACCTTGCCAGTAAAGTATCTGACATAATAAAACAAGGATTTCATTGGATTCTTTTCTCACTAGCAGTTGGCAACATACAAAAAAAATATGGAAAAGTCAGTAAAGAAACAAATAAAAACAAACTGAATGACTGGAAAGGCATTTAAAAGAACCAAACCTCCATTCTTTAAGATATACACCTTACTAAGCATTTGCTTTTTAGGAGCTTTGTTTTGGCATGATGTCACAGTTGGGGGCAGCAGCACTGAGGAAAAAAGGGTCTGGTTATGCAAATGAAGCAAAGCACAGAAATAAAATCATTTTTTTCATGGAAAACAGCACTTTTTGGCAGTTTGAATGTTAGGAGATTGAATCACAACTCCTACAGGTTACTACTCCCATTTGCTATAGTAAAACTCAGAAAATCACTTTAAAGAAAAAGTGGTGAGCTCCTCCACCTCTCTGCCCTTGCTATTGCCTCCCCTATCGCCTCCCTCCTTAACCTATTCTTCTCTGTTGGAGGATGATAATGCTGCATCCATTTTGGAGGCAGCAAGTCTGGCCAAGTACTCTGTGGTACATGCCTTGAGCAAAGATAACAGAGGTGGTGGAGTGGCACTTTGTTTTAAAATCAGCCTGGGCCTTGCGGTGCTACCAGTGTGTTCTACCAGGTCTCTTTAGAGTGTTGCCATGTGAGGGGGTCCTTGTGCAGGCTACAGAATCCTTCTTATTTACCCCCCACCTGGCGGGGAGAGGGAGTTTCTGCAGGAGGTCAGGAAGTTTGGTTAGTTCTGGAGGATTTCAACGCTTGGGTCAATAATATACTCTCACCTTTTGGGCATGACCTTCTCCCAAGCATGGAAGCTCTGGGCCTGTCACAGGTTATCACCTCAGTGATCCACTCACAAGGACACACGTTGGACCTGGTGTTCACACTGGGTCTTGGGTCGACAACCTCAGGATTGATTTGGTCATTTAGTCAGATCATAGCACAGTGAGGTTCATGTTTGGGGCACTCCCTAAGGGTTCTTCCTTGGTGAAGATGGTCCAGTACAGCCTTTTACGTGGATTGTCCCCAGCAGGACTCCAGGTGGTGCTGGACCTATCAGGTGTGGAAGCTGCTGTGTGGGTGCAAAGAAGGTAGAGGCATCCTATAACAAGACTGTTGCTGTGGCCTTTGACCTCTATTGTGTTTATCCAGTCTGGCCATTATCTACTCATTGAGGGCCCCTGGTTTGATGGGTAGCCCAAGGAGTTAAAGATTAAGGGCCAGAGGTTGGAATGATGCTGGAGGAGTGCAGGACTGATTGAGGACAAACTGGCTCTGAAGTCACATTATGGTGACTATCAGAGGCAATCTTCTAGAAGAAGGCAGATTTGTTGTCACGAGATTACTGCAGCAAGGAATAGACTGGCTCATCTTTTCTGTAAAGTGGTCAGGCTGTTGCACCCAGACTGTATCCATACTAGGATAGCTACTTTAAGCACATGGTGCAATGAGTTTGCTCTATTCTTTGCTGACAAACAGTCCTCTATCAGGACTGAGACCTCCAGTGCCACTCACGGAGTTGGTGGGTTGGACTGGGGACATGATGGGAAATCCTCCTGTCTGAATTAGTTTGACCCAGTTGGAGTGGAGGAGGTGGCTGAGTTGATACTGATGCTATGACCAAGCCATTGCAACCTAGACACAGGTCCAACCCAACTTTTGGTCAGTTGTGTGGACCTGACTGGACCTGTGGTTGCTGGGATCATCCAGTGTTCTTTGAGAAGTGGAGTCTTCCCAGTTGCCTTGAAAGAGGCCTTGGTGAGACCCCTTTTAAAGAAACCCTCATTTGTCCCAGACTGTCCCACCAACTACAGACTCAAACCTTGCATTTTTAGGGAAGGTTTTAGAAAAAGTGGTGGCCATTCGCTTGAAGCTCGTCTTGCCTCCTCTGCCACTTCTGAGCACTTCCAGTCTAGATTTAGGCCTGGGAACAGCACAGAGACTGCCATGGTGAAGGTGCTTAATGATCTTCTAATAGCAAGAGAATGGGGAGAGAGTACCATCCTTGTCCTTCTGGATCTCTCCGGCATTTGACACTATGGACTACGAGGTGTTATTGGAATGCCTGCAGAACTGGTCTGATTAACCAGAGTGCAAAGGGTGACAATGGGGTTATCCTCATCTAACCCAATGCTTTTGCACTGTGGAGTTCCGCAAGGTTCGCTCCTGATGCCTCTGTTTTCACGGTACATGCTGCCATTGGGAGATGTTATAAGGCAGTATGGGCATGGGTTTCATTGCTAAGCTGATGATACCCAGCTATACCTGTCCTGTGCACCTAGAAACCAGATGGCAGCTCTGTGTTTAACACCTGCCTGGCCAAGATCCAGAATTTGATGACTCATAATTGGCTATGACCCAACCCATACGTGATGGAAGTATGGGTGGAGGATCCTGGTAGGCAAGAGGATTGATTAATAAGGCTGGTTTGAGGCTAGTGTGTATTTCTTTGATCCCCTCCAATCAGGTTAGGAATCTGGGCATGTTCCTTGATGACTGTCTGACACTTGATGCTCAGGTGTTGGCCATCGTTCACAGCGGCTTTTACCATCTGAGGAACATCACCCAGATCCGAGCCCTGCTATCAACTGAGAACCTTGCCACTTTAGTGCATGCCTTCATCATGTCTAGGTTGGACTACTGCAATCCTCTCTACCTAGGGCTATCTGGAGGCAATGTCTACTGTCTACAGCTAGTGCAGAACGTGGCAGCCAGGCTATTACCTGGTGCAGTAAGATCTGATCATATCACACCTGTTCTCTGTGGACTGCACTGGCTGCCAGTAAGGTGGAGGATTGTATTCAAGGTTGGATTACTGACCTATAAGCCCTACACAGCTGAGGACCAGACTACATAAGAACCTCCTGCTTCCTCATTGCCCGACCTGCTTTCTCCATTCCTCTGAGGGTTGCCTCCTAGCGGTTCCCAGGGTTAGGTTGCAGCAGTCAGGTGATCAGGCTTTCTCAATTGCTGCACCAGCCCTGTGGAACTCACTGTCAAGTTGTTTGAGGGAGACCCCTCAGTGGAATCTTTAAAAGAAACTGAAAACATTTTTGTTCGGTCAGCTTATGAGCTGTAAAATTATTGACATAACTACATGTTTGCTGATTGTCTTGTCTTGATAGATATGTCATATATAATCTGTTTTAGAGTTTATCTTGATTTTATTTTAATTGTTTATTCTGATTTTATTTTAATTGTTTATCATGCAAGTTGATTGCTGTTGTTTTTATTTGATGTTTTTCCATTTGATGCTGTTTTCTGTTTAATGCTTTTATGAATTTTTCAGCACTTTGAGCCTCTGGGAAGCAGCGCTATTTAAACAAAATGATCTATCTATCTACAGTAATTATCTATCTATCTATGGCCTCTGTTCCAGACTCCTGAAAGCATGCTACAGTTATTCCCCTTCCAAAAGGTGGTGACTCCTCCTCCCCAGGCAATTACTGTCCTGTCTGCCTCCTCCCAACCCTTTCC
Source organism: Neoceratodus forsteri (assembly GCA_016271365.2). NCBI lineage: Eukaryota > Metazoa > Chordata > Ceratodontiformes > Ceratodontidae > Neoceratodus > Neoceratodus forsteri. The sequence goes on along the minus strand of CM028132.1, from coordinate 225,824,602 downwards.
AAACTCCAAGAACACATAGATCTATCCCAACTCTCCCCTTTCCTCGACTCCTCTTCCTTCTTCACCCCTTCCCAGTCTCGCTTTTGAAAACACCACTCCAATACTTCCTTCCTCTTCTGACTCACTGATGCCATTCACTCTGCTATGGGCCAGGGTCTCCTCACTGCCACCATTTTTGTTGATCAAGTGAAAGCTTTAGACACTGTCTCCCACCTCCTTCTCCTTCTCAAACTGAGTGCGGTGGGCCTCTTAGTCCCTGCTATAAACTGGTTCAGCTCCTACCTAACAGGCAGATCACAATCAGTGAAACTGGAGAATCCCTATCCTCTCCCTCCCTCCCTCCCTCCCTCCCCATTAGTACCATTGCTACCAAAGGCTCTGTCCTTGGCCCTCTCCTATTCTCCATTTTTCTAAATGACCTCCCTTCTGCTTGCTTATCTGCTTCCATCCACATGTACACAGACAACATGGCTTTGTTTGTCACTAGATCTCTCCAGCTGAGTTAAGAGCCAAGCTCCAACCTGATTTTGACTAGGTCCAGAAATGGTTCAGGTCAAATCAGCTATCACTAAATGCTAAGAAAATGGTTTCTATGTGTTTTGGCACTAGGCCAAGGCTTTCTAAATTTATATCCTTTTCCCCCCTTCCACACCCTAGATGGGGAACACAATTGATGATGTACCCTCATTTAAATACCTTGGCATCTGGCTTGATCGACGCCTCAGTTTCCCACAGCACATAGACGCCATATATTAAAAACTCAACCCCAAGCTTGGTGCACTCTGTAGGAACAAAAGCTGCATCCCCCTTCCCGCATCCTGGGATATCCTCACTAAGATGATACTCCCCATCTCTGATTATGGTGACACTGTCTGTGGTGCTGCCCAGAGATCCACCCTGGCCAGACTGGTCACCCTCTTCCACTCCTTCTGCCATTTTGCTCTGAACTGTTCTCCCTGCACCCACCACTGTACTCTGTACTCTTCACTCTCCCTCCCTTCCCTAGAGGATTACCACCTAACCCACTGCATCTCCTTCACTTCCAAGTTCTAGCTCTCTTCCCTCCCTCCTCTCACCTACCATCTCCTCCTCCTTCTCCCTCCGTAACCGTAGCTATCATTCCCTCTTGCTCCCCTCTCAAAATTCCCTCACTAGACAAGCTGCTTTCTCATCCCACTTTCCCAAACTTTGGAATTCTCTCCCCTTCCCATTTGCTGTGCTTCCATTAACCTCTCTACTCCACACCCACACCACCCGCTCCTGCAACTGCTCCTAATAACCAAAACTCTCCACATGTAATGCAATCCAACGTGCTGCTCTGGAGCCGTAGAGATGACCGACTAATGCAGCAGGCCCAACATAAAATTTTAACATGAAATAAGCAACACATCTCCATGTTGATCATAGAAGTAAAGAGAACAAAAAGGATTAGGCAATTGAGCCAAGAATCTCTAAGCATAAGGACAGACTTATCTAAGAAAGGAGTAGCACAAATTCAAAGTAAGACTATTCCTATTGCAATGTGTTTAGTGCTGTGACTAGAAAGCCTGTAGCATTGTACACGTTGTATAGATACCTGACAAAGTATGATTCACTAAATTTTTACATAAACAGCTGGGATATATGTGTATTATTTGGAATGAGTGCTGCCACAAGTTTTTTTACTTTGTAAGAAACAAAATAAGCTGCCCCTAATATCCCTTCCCCTTTTGTTCATTACTCTACTGTCCCTTCCTCCCCGCAAGTGCCCCATTTGAGTAGTACCATTTGTTTCTTTACTCTACTCTCCCTCCTTCCTCCTCACCCTATCTAACCTCTGTACTCCACAACCACACCACCCCCTCCTGCAACTTCCCCAATACCTTCCCCTATTGTTTATTACTCTATTCTCCCCTCCACCCCTGAAACTGCCCCATTTGCCCAGCACCATTTGTTTCTTTACTCTACTCTTCCTCCTCCCTCACCCCTACCTCCTCACCTTCCCACCTCTCAACCAGTCCTCATTAACTTACTCTTTGTATTCTTACCTTCTGATATTGTATATATTGTACATACTACTGCCTGTATTAGCAAATCTAGTGAATTTTAAAGTGTGTAGGAGATTTTAGCTAGTCAGTGCAGCCTGTATTTTGTCCCACTCCACCTCCCTGGCCTGACCTCAACCTTTTATTAAACATGCTTTCTCCCCTGGCAGCAGCCCCTGCCCCTCCCTCGCTCCATCTCTCCTCTCAACAGTCCTTTCTTCAAGGGACCAGTACTGCACTCATTGTACCCTTATTAGGGTAATTCACACACATATTCAGACCTCTCTCCAACCTCGCCTCTGTGGACCAACTTGAACCTACAATCTAGAACCCCTGCACCTTTGTAGGATTCTCCACTATCAACATGGCCATAAACAAACTTCACCTATACTTTCTCCTAGCTTCTTTCTACCTCACATTGGCCCTCCCTGACCTATATCCATATAGCACATCCCAAGCACCTCCTTCTATGACCATCACTCTGGCATCTAGCATCCTTTTTGGAAGTTCCTCCTATCAGATGCAACCAACCCACCTGGTCTCTCCCCTACCACACCCCTTCTGGTTGGTCCAGGCATCCTATCTCCCCAAATGTTAACCCCTGCATCACTTATTCGAGCTGTCAGACCTACCACCAAAGCCATCCTTTTTGGTTTGAGACTCAGACTTCCAGCTACATAATCCTTCCTCCTACTCATAATACTCCTACCTGGTGATGTTGAATCCAGCCTGAGTCCCAAGGCAGGCCCCAACCATTAAGCTCCCACCAAGGTCTCCATCACCCACATAAATATCAGAAACCTGTTACCCAAACTTGGTCAACTAAACTGCTGGATGGCAGCACTCTCCCAACATCCTATGCCTAACTGAAACATGGCTCTCTGCAAAGACTCCTGACTCCATCCTAACCCTCCTAAGTACACTTACTCAGACAAGACTGGGGCAAAGGGTGGAAGAGTAGCCATCTACACCAAAGTACCTCTCTCATGCACAGCCACTTTTAAAGAAGGTAGTCCGGTTCCCACAAAGTCTTCATGGTCAAACTCATCCTACCAGCCTCACTCACACTATTTCTTTTCTGCACTTTATGCCTCTCCTGACTTGTAAAGACTCACTAGTCTCCATCCTAAGCAACCTTCCAGATCTGTCCTCAAAGGAGAGCAGGTGCTACTAGGTGACTTCAACCTTGATTGGTTTGCCCCACTTTGAAGGTTCACACTGACAACATAGAGTCTCTTAACCTCACGCAGCTAATCAAAGACCCCACTCGCTACAACCCTCATTCCCAAAACACTCTCTCATTGACTGGATCCTCACCACCCACCCCATACAGTAACTTCTTCAGTCATTCTAGCAGATGCACTAGTGACCATTGCATCACATACTACACCAGAAAGACTCATACGCCCAAGTCAACCCCCAATTACATTAACACACTCTCCTAAACACATTAAACACCGAGACCCTGCTAATTAGCCTATATGACCAACTGGAGCCAGGTGTACACAGCTCCAAACGCTGACTTAGCCCTCTCCAGTTTCCTGCAACTTTCACAGCTGTCTGGGATGCCCACGCCCTCTGAAAAACTCAGGATAAAAAGTTTCACCATTCGTGGATAACTGCCCCTACTCACCAAAATGCAAAGCAACGGATAAAGCCTGGGATGACTACAATGCTCATCCAAATCCACTCAGCAGGCAGGCCTACAACACCCTCCAAACCAATGCACCAAGGCTATCAGGCTGGAGAAAGCGAGACTGTTTCAAAACACAACTGGCCCAAGCTCACCCCCTCCAATTTTCTGGAATGTTGTGCACTCTCTCGACCCACACAACCCGACTCTTGTCTTTACAAAACATGGCCAGCCTATCACCTACTCCATTGGCATTGCAGAAACACTTAACAAATTCTTTCACATCCTGTGCTCTGCCACAGGCCCAGTCCCTCAATCTTTGTCTCCTACTGCCTGTCATAACAACTTCACATTCTCTTCTTTCTCTGAACAAAGGTGCTCACAGTCCTTTGCTCACTAAATATCAACAAAACAAGCCCTGATGGGATTCACCCTAAACTCCTGCACATCTCAGCTCCCCCATTTACCAGGCCCCTCACACAGCTACTCAATCTCTCCTTCTTGACCGGCACAGTACTCCTGGCCTGGAAATTTGCCTCTGTCATTCCCCCTCCAAAAATTTGGTGACTCCTCCCAGACTGGAAATTACAGATCTATCTCACTTCTCCCAGCTCTTGCCAAACTACAGGAGTCCCTGGTCCACACAAGGCTGTCTGATTACCTAATGACTAACAATATCTTAACACCAGTCCAGTCCAGATTTAGGAAGCAGTACTCCACTGTCTCCTCACTCCTGCATGTCACAAATATCATCCACGCAGCCTCTGACTGAGGGCTCTTACTGCTGCTGTGTTTGTAGACCTGGTAAAGGCTTTTGATTAAGTTTCCCACCCACTCCTCTAACAAACCTAAAAGCTGCAGGCCTAGCTCCTATCACCTTACAGTGATTCAACTCCTACCTTTCAAACAGATCACAATCTGTCAAAATAAATGATGCCTCTTCTCCCCACTCCCCATCCTAGCTAGGGTCCCACAAGGCTCAGCTCTTGACTGAATCCTTTCTCCTCTTCACAAATGACCTTCCCTTCTCCTGCACAAATTCTAATATTCACATGTATACAGACAATATGATACTCTTCACCTCAGGCCCTTCACCTTGCATAGTCCAGACCAGCCTCCAAAGCAATTTTGACAATATTCAGCACTGGTTCAACCAAAAGCAGCTAAAACTAAATACCCCCAAAATGATATCTATGCTATTTGGCACCACTCTAAAACTCAGCAGGTTCTCTCCCCTTCCCCATCACCTCCCTTGATGGTACCCCTCTTGATCAAGTCTCCAAATACAAATACAAATACCTGGGCATTTGGCTAGACCCCCACCTATCATTCGCATCCCACATTGATGCAACTGTAGCCAAACTGAGTCCCAAACTCAGTATGTTATACCGCAATATAGATGCCCTTCCTCCTCCTGCAAGAATTCAAATCATAACTAAAATGATCCTCCACATTATTGACTATGAGGACGTGGTCTACTACACTGCCCCCACAACCTCCTTATCCAGACTTAACACCCTTCTAAACTCCTTCTGCCGTCTTGCTACAAACACACCCTCTAGAACACACCTCTGTGATCTCTACCCACCTCTTGGACTAACCCCATTGACCCACAAGCAATATATCCACTCCCTCAACCTCATATCCAAATACTGGTTCAACATGCTACCCTTCTATCTGTCAGATACTCTCTCTCCTGCCACTGACTCCTGTTATGAACTCAGACACAGAAATGAATACTCCTTTTGCATTCCCTGACTTTCCTCCACCTTTGGGCAGGTAACTTTTTCCTCTCGCCTCCCAGCTTGTGGAACAAGTCTCCCCAAACATAAAGAATGCCACCTCGTACCTTGCCTGCAAGTACCAACTCCACTCATTCCTCCTCCACCTTGCCGCTGCCCCAGATGACCCCTCCTCCTCTAGCAACTGTCCCTTATGTCATCAGCCAACTATCTGCATGTACTTTACTAATCTCCCCATGTGAGCACTTTCACACGAAATCTCCTTGCATCCTGGCACTCGTTTTGTAAAGACCGATGAACTCTAATCTAAGTTTGAATCTCACTGTACTCTAACTGTAATGTTTGCTGAACTGTATGTAAGACCAGAAACAAATATGCTCTGATCCATCCACTGTTTGTGTCAAATTTTGTTGTATCTGATTGCCTACAAGCAAACTCACCTTTTATCTGGTGTTGTATGTAATACTGCTGTTTTCTTTGTTTATTGTGGCACACTGTGTATGTACCCTGTCTCCTCCCCTAGGTTGCACCTGGAATCAAGCCTATGCTTAGCGTGCCTTTCCTGGTTATCAATTGTTTAAATAAATAATAAAAATCTACTGTCACTCTGCATTATTTTGTATTTACTGTAATTCTGTACTGTTTCTCCCTCTCCCCTTCTCCCCCAGGATGCACCTGGAAACAAGCTATTATAGTCTCAGTATGTTTTTCCTGGTGAAATGCTTTAATTAATTAAAAAATAAATAAATAAACCTGAAATTTGAATTTTATTTTTATTTATTAAATTATTCAGAATACACCTTTTAGCTAGTGGCTCATTAACAGAGGTTCCACATCAAATTACACAATCAGAGATCTTACAGAGAACAGTTTCAATAACAATTGCAAAAGTCACAATACGAGTGAGAGTTACATACACTAATAGTAGGAAGAATTTTACCAAAATATACATCAAAAACAAATATATCTAAAAGTTCAAGCCAGGGGCACAACAACTAGCAGGAAATAATTGAAGAATGAGATCCATTGTCTAGGTGCTAAGGAAGAGTATGTGAGAATACACATTTACTCAGAGGCCAGTGGGTAGGAAGTGCTACAGACAAGGAAAAGTGATGGGGGTAGGGGGTATAGCGGAGCAGACAGAGAGGAGAGGAGGGGAAGGGGGGAATTAGAGTTAAAAATAATAAGAGGTCATGGTGAAGTAAGATAGAAAGTCTGTCAGTGTAATGTCCGGGGGAGGCAGGAGGTAGCAGAGGGACTGTGGTCGGTATTGACTAGGTTGTAGTCAAGGCAAGGGGCTAGGGAAAGAATTAGGTCCCACAGTAGCAATCACTGTTGGAAGTAAGCAGGGCATGTAATTTTAACTTAAAGGGTCCCAGCCTGAGTTCCTTTGTGCTCCATATTGAGGACACTGAACCAGAGGGTGCACGGTACTATGATGTGAGCACTGGCCTATATGCGGTCGGCGTAAGGGTATTTTAGCATTTGATTTTTCAAACCCTTAGTACATCTGGATGAGCTAGGTATGCTGAGGAGATGTGACACACTGGGGGGTGGGGTGAGCCCTAGCATTGATCTCTTGGCAAGAAGACAGACCTGGTATTGTATTCTACAATCCACGTTGAGCCAGCCCAACTGCGCATGCAGTTCACAGGTGTGAGTTGGTTTGTCAGCATCCAGGATAAGCCTGCATGCCTTGTTGAAAGTGGTCCTGATACATTTAAGTGCCGTGTAGTTGCAGCACCATAGACCACTAGACCGTAGTCTATGATTGTCAATACAGAACTGGAGATAGCAACTTTTAGGGCTTCTTTAGCTAGGCTGCGTTTGTACCTAAAAAGCAGGCCCAGCCTACTGTTGCCCATTTTGGCTACTAGGTCTATATGTTGTGCATATGATAATGTGCTATCTAGGGTGATTCCCAGAAATTTAAAGTTATGTACCATTTCTATGAGTGAATTTAGTTTGTTACATATTTGGAGCTGGTAGAAACTGTGTCTATTCTGGTCTGAGGTGAATATCATGGTCTTTGTTGTTTTGTAGTTTAACAGTAGTTTAGATTTGAGGAACCAATTTTCCACGGAGGAGAAGTTAGACTGCATCTACTTTTCTAGGGTTGTAGGGTGGGAGTCAGATGAGTATAGAACTGCATCATCTGTGTATAGTAAAATGTCATCCTGTACTGCTAGAGGGAGGTGGTTAAGGAACAAGCTGAAACGTAATGGACTGAGGATGGATCCTTGGTGCACTGCTGTAGTAAAAGGCCTGTTTTCAGAGATGGTGTCTAGAATTTTCACTCTTGGGACTTTCTCGGTGAGATAGGTCCTAAACCAGGCAACCGATTCTTTGAAGAGACCTGTAGTGGCTGTCACAGGGTGTGGGAAATAATCAGGTGTGGCAATGTGTCAGGATTTAAAAAACACAGGTATGTGACATTTATTTACAAATAGGAAAATAAATAATTGAACAACAAAGGAAATTGCAGTCAGAATGACCACTTGAAATCAATGGTTTCTTGGAATACAGTCTCAGATCAGTAACAACTCTGATCTTTTACATTCTGTAACACTCTTGTCTAACTGCACTGTAGACCTTCACACTCCACATCCAAGGCTCATCTGATAAGGCTCCCTTTAGCAGGGGTTTATATAGGAGAGGCAAGGGTCACCTGACCTGGTCGTTAACTTATACAGACAATTTTCTGCTGACTAACAACATCAAACAGGTGGGAGGACCCAAGCCCAGTACTATTATAATAAACAACATTGAATAAATGCACACTGACAGTTTTAGATCCCTTTGGAAGCTTTGAACACCTTTTTCCATATTAAATTGGTCCCTAATGAGCTTTAAGCTCCTCCCACTTATATTTGATTGACATCATGGTCCTATAAAACAAGACCAGAAAGGGCGCTGAGCTCCTTATACAACACAGTTTTCTGGCATCACAGATGGACAGAGGTCTGCATAGGGGAATTGGTAGGACCTGGAAAAAGGGATTGTCCCAGAGAGAGGGAAAAGAAAAACACCTTTCTTTAACAGCAGTTTCAGTTTTACAGGAGCCCTTCTGTCTTATCAGTACCAAGGACTATGGTCAGGTACTCCTTTAAGAATTAGCTACAGATATTTATATTGGGGCTGCTTATTTACTCAGATGCTTTCTTCTTAATTGGCAGTGCATTTATTCCTACTGTCAGCTATAGAAGAAGCTAGAAAAAAGTGTTTCATGCAGTGCAAGGAGCAGCTGACTGAAATGGTCAAAATGCTTCCTCAGCCACTGACTTCTCTAACCTGCTGTACACACATTTCAGCTTTTAAGTTTCAAGGAGCTTACTACCTGCAGACATTACCTTGGGTAGTAGCTCTTTTATACACTTAACAGTGACACAGTATTTCTCTTGCAGCCCTCTATCTTATTCTGAGGGATGCTAACCTTAAACTGCATACTGTTTCATAGACATTCCTGCATATGGATATTCCTGTCTCGTTACATTTCCATGGCTCTCTAGGTTGCAGCAGAGCAGTAGTCTGCAAGAAAAAGACATACACTCGCCGCTCTGCTGTGGTACTGAAAACCCTGTGGTCAGCCCCTATATTTCATTGAGGTTTTAGGAACACCACTGTCCCTTGCACCACAGTGTATGTATTACTTTGCCAGCAGCCAGGAAACATGAATACATTTTAACAAAGTCAATGGGGGAATCTGTTACATACTAAGTGGCAGCTGAAAGTAAAGAAATGCCTCCGATTTAATCCATGAATCCTGCTTTGATGCAGGGTGTATTTAAACATTATACAACAGAGCGGTAGTTAAATTAAATAACTATATTCATACATGCCACTCTGTTTCACTCCTATAAGTATTTGCTTTGCTTAGAAGCCCTGCAATACCTCTTTGGCAGCTCAGCAACTTGTTTTTAAACCCCTCACATATTTATTTATTATGCTGCATTTTACTACTTAGTTTCTATTGGCACTGCAGCACTTTAATCACATAATAATCACTGTACATCATTTCATTAAAAAACATATTTAAATGCACTGTTGCACTTTACTTCATTCTTCAAAGTATATTTAAAGGCACAGGTGCACTTTAATGAAACCAGGCATGAAATGCCATATAAGCACCTTAATTGTTTTCATTGCCAGCTGGCATGCTGGTCCTGAACATAATGCTAGAGGGGAATGGTGGTGAGGGATGGATGTAGGGAATAGGAAAGATAAGGCAGTAGGAAAGAGACATGTAGAGTGAGAAAAAAGAGTGATGTAGACGGCCAACCTTCACCAGGGCTAGAAAGAGGTAAAGAATAGTGCAAATAGATACTATTGCACAACAGCTTTAAAGTGAGAAGATGAAGAAGATAGTAAGTCATTCCTCCACTAGGGTCTAGGAACTAGTGGAAGGCAAAACTATCAAGGTGGTCATTTGGTGTCAAGCAGTTCTTGGTGCATGGTGGAGGCTTTGGTGAGGTCTATATAAGTAGCCCCACCAAGAGCCTCTGATCCAGCACATCATGGATATAACCCATGAATTCAACAAGAGTGGTAGTAGTGCTATGTTGTTTGTGGAATCCGTGTTGTTGATGGCATTGCAATTGGTACTTGTCTAGATAGTCTGTCAATTGATCTGCTGCAATGCATTCTAAAGCTTTCTATGGGAGGGAGGATTGAAATAGGTTGGTAATTTGAGTGGTGGTCTCTTCCTCCCTATCTAACCTTCTTCCACTCACCTACTCCCTCTTCCTCCTCCTACTCCCCTGTAACCCTAGCTACTGTATCACTCCGTCTTGCCACACAGCAGTGAACTCCCATTCCTTTGAATATATGGACATGATTCCACTGTTCCCTGCAGCAAACCTGGAACAAGAAAAAGGAGATGCAGTTCCCAGCCTGTTATCTCCTCCCAGAAAGTACTCTTGTTCTCACTGTGGAATGACTGGATCTGTGTGGACCAAGATTTTGGTTTGCCATTTTGCAATGAAACATCCAAGTCCTGCCTTTCATCCAAAGGCAATGGCTTTAAGAGGAGCATGTTGATGGGAGTTCTTGAAACACTGACACCGGATGCCAGCCTCTCCATTGGCAGGAAGCAGATTACACCAAGGCTTACTTGCCAATGAATTGCACTGTTCTCCATAGAATACTGCAGAATTTTGTGATATACTACAGCATTACTGAGTTGCATTCTGGCTGGCATCACTGTAAAGGAAGGGCCATCCCCCAAGTTCACCTGCAAACAGCCACCAACCAATGGTGCTTGATAGATGCATGGCACAATCACTCCCAGAAGTACAGCCAGCAGTGCAGGTTGGGGTCCCACATGAATGACCACTCTCCAATGAGATGGATGAACCCTCCAGATTCAACAACTACAACCATGTTGGGATCTGGCTATCAAGCATGATAGACAAATAGGCGCAAGAGGTTGCGATCCATAAAAAATTCATAAAATAGAGCTGGCCCAGTAGCATAGAGGGATGAAGTGTTGTGCGCCTTACATCTTACCACACCAGGAACCTGAGTTCAGGAATGAGCTCAAATAGCATGAGGTCAGCCGGGGGATTGGGGGTGGGAGAAGATTAAACATCCAGAGGACACCTGTCCTCTACCAGGGTGGGGTGGCTTGCTGACTCAGCCCTTGGCTTCCCCCAGGTGGAGGCTTGGGGGTAGCACCAGCAGCTCAAGTGACATGAAGGGATGGGCCATGATTCCCTAGTGTATATGTCTCCACATTCCCACCTACATGCTACAGCAGCAAAGAACTGAGGCAAAGAATGGAACTGCATGGGCTATAGAAGCCCTTCCAACCTACCTCCAGTCTGCACTGTTGCCTGGTCACCAGCCCAATCTTTTTTAATTTTTTTTCTATTATTTGCTTATGCTCCAGGAGCATGGCAAGCAGCTATGTCCCTCCCTCAGAAAGACTCATCCTCTGGCCTACAAGTGTGCCTGCTCATGTCAATCTCCCAGTAACTCCAGTGGCTTAACCCCCCCCACAGTGGGGCCAGGAAGGAGAGTGCCAGCTTTCTCTCCCACAGAGCACAATCCAGAAGCCAGGGATGGCACAGGGATGCAGGGCCACGATTGAGTCTGCCAGCTCCCTTTTTTCCATGTTTCCTCCTGAGAGAGGAGAGATGTCTTCCAGATACTCGATCCTCCCTGGCCCCAGCCGACCCCCGATGATCTGGGCTCATTCCCAAACCCAGGTCACCGACATGGCATGAGCTGTAGTGACCATCACCTCATCCCCCAACACCACCGGACTGGCTTCAGAAGCCCAATCTGAATGAGAGTCAGTGGCTGGGGGGAGGACAGCCTTCTACTTCTAGACTCTCCCATGGGGGGACAGTCCATATGGGATCTCGGGCTTGATGGTGTGGGGAGACAGGTGTCTGGTGAGAGGAGACAGGGACAAGGATGAGAGACCATCTGTAGCAACCAGCAGGAGAAGAAGCTTTATGAAAACAAATTAAAAAATAGAACAACAAAAGAAAAAGGATATTGAAAGACTTATCTCCCTGGAGTGCCATCATTTTATTATCTGTAGACAGTGACATAAACATTTAGAGTCACTTGTGTGCATGAGCTTTCAAAGAATGAATGTTGCAACATACTATTTTTGTGCCAGCAGTTTTATTTTGTTGTCATGTTGTACAATTTTTTCAGAACTACTGTTACTTGATGAAATATTTTCCACACTTTAGTTTTATTTAAATATTGTCAGCTCTACCTGCCAGTTTTAAACAGTCTATTGCTATATCTCTGGTTAATTTCTTTAGGTTAAAAATCTTTCGAAGTTGGTGTCTATATAAAATGACAGCGTAAGTGAAGGAATGGAAAAGGCACCTTAACCAGACCTGGAATTAAAACATTGATTTTCTCTGCATGAGTAGGAAAGAAAGGAGCATTAATTAATGATTAATATAATCTAAGATTAGACTGGGCATAAAGTGTAACAAAGTGTCCAATCTAATCCAACAGTGCATTATTCACCTTCTATGCACAGGGATATGCTACACTGCTACATGACACATTTTTAAAGTATTCACTTTGTTTTTCCATATAATTCTCCTTCAGTTAAACTTGTAAGATAGTGTCATGCCTTCAGTAGTTGTCATTGCCTTCCTTTTTATCCAGTAGGGTTTTGTGAAGATGGCAGCTCTAACGTGCACCTTATGTCCCTAGTTCCTTAACCCATTAAAACATTCTGTACTCAACAAAGAAGCTGTTCAGTTACCATCAGATCCCAAAACACTGAAACTGAGGAAATAGACAATATAAGCCCCCAAAGGTAGTAATAAAATACACAATATCAAAGTAAAGATGTTGATCTTTGGAAAATACTGTAGTTAAAAGTGGAGCACCCAGAAATACGTTTTTACTTTATACCATACAAATCGTCAAGGGGGTTGAATAAATTTCTGGATAGTAACTAGATGTGATCATTATAGCAAAATGGCCCATCAGTAGCTGTCTCCAAAATATGCTGCTGACACTACATTGCTGAAGTCTGTTCATGGCCTAAAACAAAAGGCAATTTTTCTATGCATGTCTCATTTTTATGTTTGCTGCCCCGAAAAGTAGGGAAATAAATTATTTTCCTACTTTCAGCTAGATGCAAACTGGTTGATATCAAACCAGATTACTCTGTTTGTTGATTGGTTAATAGAGGTAAGTTGGCCAGAAGACAGGGGAACTTTCCTTACTCTTTTCATGAGGTTTCATGTGATCGCTAAGGTTCACCTGAACAAGTACCAAAACAGGCTGATTTAACCAACAGTAGGTTTAAGTCTTATCCAAACGACAGAATCTAATGATAGCACAGTGTCCCCCATGCTGGGGCATCAGTATGGTTAATTTTAAATAAGAGGACTGTGCCTCCCTGCAGAGCTACTTACAAAACTTACTGCAGCACCTGATGCTCACTGAAAGTCTTCCACTGCTATATTGACAAGGCCCAATCATGCTTTCCTTCAGAGAGCTGAAGGGCTCATACTCTAGGATGGTACTACTGTATAAGGCTTCAGGCTGACACAGCACCTTGTTTTTATTTATATTTCATTTTGTTTCATAGGTTTCATAGGATTTTCAAGCAGAATAGACTTTCATCCTTTAGTTGCTTGCCAGTTATACCATATCATGTTTATTTACAAAAAAGCTGTCTAGTCTTGTTTTGAATAGATCCACTGAGGTACTTGATTCCACATCACTAGGTAAACTATTCCAAGTGGCTGCTGCTCTTTTGGCTAAACCACTGTTTCCTTTTCAATTAACTCCATTAGCTGCTGCTAACTGAAGATGGTGCTCCTAGTTTTATATGCGATTCTTTATTTTCAGGCCATATTCTGTCCACAGAACATTATCATGTAATGCCCTATATATCATACACATGTCCCCTCTCACTCTGCTATATTGTAAAGTGAACATGATAAGTCCTCTCAATCTTTCATGGTGCGGCACATCTTTATTCCATGCTATTACCTTTGTAGCTCTTCTCCGGATCCTCTCCAACTTTAAAATATCTCCCTTCTTGTATGGTGCCCATACCTACACTCCATACTCCAGGTGTGGCCTTACCAGTTCCTGGTACAGTGGGAAGATAACCCTCTTGTCCCTGCTTTTTATGTGGTGTGAAATACAATTGAGGCTTTGGTTTGCTTTTTTGGTAACATTAACACAGTGTGAAGTAAATTGCAAGTCTGAGGATATTGTTATCCCAAGATCTTGTTCCTCAGTAGTAGTAGGTAGTATTTTGTCCATAATCTTTTATTTATTTATTTTATTTATTTATTTATCTTTTGTTAACCCGGTGAGTACACTAGACAAGTATTATGCCTATTTTCAGGAATGACCCGGGAGAGTACAGACAGTGATACAGAAATAGGGCAGGGAAAAAATGCAAGTATATCACACAGCATTACAAAAGTGCAGAGAAAATGAAAGTACATCATGGGTATGAAAGCAATAGGTAGGAGTAAATGCAAGTACATCATACAGTGTTACAGGATAGAGCAGAGAACAGTGCTCATTTAACATGACAGCATAACAACATAAAGGGATGATTTCATTCATTTTGCAGGGGAGCAGAAGTCAATAAGGCAGCCTATAACATCATAGTATGACGCCACCAGGGGGACGGTAGGTCAGACATACATTTAGAGACATGTAGATATAGGCAGAAACTGGCAAGTGCAGGTGTTGCCAGTTATGCCCAAGTTGAGGAGTACCTTGGATTGAAGAATAGAAATAAGGATACAACAAACAATTTCAGGCAACCTGTATGAGGCAAGAAAGGGTCACTGCAAAGAACTTTAGTCTAGGGAGGCTTAGGGCATTCACATGCTGAGGCAAGTTTTAAGAAGCCCCACAAGGATTTGCGAAAACTCTGGTGGGAGGAGGCCAATCTGACATGTTCTGGAAGGGAGTTCCAGAGTCTAGGAGCACTTATGACAAAGTCCCTGTCCTCCATGAGGGTCCGGTTGGGGGGGACTTTGAGCGTTCCTGAGGCCTGGGACCTTAGGGGGTAGGGGAAATGTCAGTTTTGGTAGATGAATAGCCTCAGGATGCCAGTTTGAATCACTTTGCCCGTGAGACATCCTACCCCAAAATCGAGGTACCTGGCTGGAGAGAGCCAGCGGAGATTATCATAAAGCTCACAGCAATGGGTGAGGCGGGGGGCAGCCAAGGCAAAATGACAAATGTTATTGTAAGTTGTATGCCATCGGGAGAGGTGTGTCATGGAGGAGTGAGTGAATAGGTGCAGACAATAGCTAAGGGAGGGAAGGAGTACACCTCTCGCAAGGGCAAGTCTGGCTGCAGGTGAGAGACTATATTTGGCTCTGTAGGCCAGGCCCAGCTTACAGTTAACCGCCCTGCAGACATTCGAGATGTTACATCCCATGTCAAGTTGGGGGTCGAGCGTGACCCCTAGGTATTTGACTGAGTTCACTACTGGGAGGGAGGAGCCATTGGAACTAGTGATATTCAGCAGGGTTGATGAGGCTTTGATTTTGGCTGCAGAGCCGAAAAGCATAGCCTGTGTTTTTTTCAGGTTCAGGACCAGCTTGTGGTTGGTAACCCAGGTCTGGACGTTGTTGAAGTCCTCTGATATGCATTGGTTAAGAGTAGCTGTGTCACGGGAATGGGCCACTATCACCAGGTCATCCGCATATAGGGTGGAACTACAGTTGGTCGACACCATAGGGAGTTTATTGATAAATAGGGAGAAGAGAAGGGAGCCCAGTACCGACCCCTGGGGGACACCGGAGGTCACCAGTCGGGGTTCAGAGAGAACTTTGTTGAAACTAGTCCGCTGCATTCTTCCTTGTAGGTAGCTCGTAAACCATTTCATGGCGGGAGGGGAAAGGCCAAATGACCATAGCTGAGAACAGAGCAGTGCGTGATCGACAAGGTCAAGGCTTTGGACAGGTCAATAAAGATGGCTCCAGAGAGTTTTCCCTGGTCCATGGCAGTTCTGATGCTTGAGGCGACTGAGACCAAGGCTGTGGTGGTATTATGTCCCTTTTGAAAACCATGCTGAGCTGGGGATAGCAACTCATGTAGCTGAATGTACTCCGTGAGCTGATCAGCCACTATCTTTTCTAGGAGCTTGTTGAGGGAAGAGAAGATAGCAATCGGACGATAGTTGTCGGGTATTTTGGGATTACCCTGTTTCAGGACTGGGACTATCCTTGCCTCTTTCTAGATATCTGGGATGGTCCCTCTACTGAGGGATAAGTTAAAGATGTGAGCTACTGGAGAGTCAATGACTGAGGTGCCGAGCTTTAGAAGCT
Source organism: Neoceratodus forsteri (assembly GCA_016271365.2). Taxonomy (NCBI): domain Eukaryota; kingdom Metazoa; phylum Chordata; order Ceratodontiformes; family Ceratodontidae; genus Neoceratodus; species Neoceratodus forsteri. Next base: position 225,808,410 of record CM028132.1, on the reverse strand, counting down.
TGGGCTCCATATTGTCTAGGCTGGGACTAGAGTACTGGGAGAGGCCAGCTAGTCGCCTCTGCACCTCCATGACTGACACAGCCCTGAGGTAGAACATCTGGTGGAGGTGGTCGCCCTCCTGCCGGGTAGAGGGGGGAAGATGGGACGCGCTCTCACCAGATGGGAAAAGAGCAGTGAAGGCAGAGAGATCTGAGAAATGTGAATTGAGGGAGTTGGCAATGGTATGGGGATTGTTGCAGGAAACCCCATTTATAATCATGTCAGACACCCCTGGATGGGAGGACCCACTGACAAGGGTTTTTATGTTCTCCAGAACTTTTGGGTCACTGGCGGAGCTAAGCAGAGGGACTTGGTAGAAATCACTTTTGCAGCCCTGATGGCCTTTTACACTTGTTTCTGAGGTGCCTGTATTTTTTGGAAGGTGGGCGGGATCACGGGAATTTTGAAATGGGCCCAGCATTTGTCTCTACGCCCACAATTGGGCCAGAGATTCCCATGCAGCCAGAGGGTAGTCGACCCCTCACCCTACGGGTGACCTTAGGAGCATGCTTATCTTGTAAGGCCCCGAAGGTGGTGAGGAAGTGGGAGGTGGCCACTGCAGGGTCAGTAGCTCCTAGCACCCCTGACCAGTCAGTATGCTTTAGATCCTCCAGGAACTCACCAGGGTTGAACCTGGAGAAGTTTCTAACATGCATGACCTGGTGAAGAATTTTATGGGAGGGAGTTTTCCACACACAGTAGATCGGAGAGTGGTCCGAGATGGAATCTGCTAGTGTGTCCACTGAGGAGATCCTATCCGGATGGTTGGACATGATCCAGTCCAGCAGGGAACTGGAGGATCCATTTGCCGACCACCTGGTTGGTTCCTGGATGAGTTGAGTCAGGGTAAGATTAGTAAGTAGAGACTCGAACTGCTTCACGTTTCCTCCAGCCCAGTTTAAGTTGATGTCCCCCATGATAATGAGTTCATTTTCCCTGATGCTGGGGCCAATCAAGTCCAGGAGATGGGTCAGCCCAGGAGTCCACCTCTTGGGGATTATCAGTACAAACCAGATGCAGTTTCTTGGTGTTCCCAAGTAGGAGTAGTTCTTGCAGTACTTCGCAGGGGATGTGAGGGCTTGATGCAGAGCTACTTGAGACCTTTAGGTGGCTCTATGATAGATCAAGATACCACCCCTTGCTCCCACCTCTGTCCTGTCTTGTGAAATCATACCCAGGAGAACACAAGCTGAGTCGGGGATCGAGGGTTTGAGCCAGGTCTCCATCAATCCAAGGATGTCAGGTTTATAGAGTTCGATCCATGATGCAAGCTCATCACGGTTAGGCAGCAGACTCGAATATTTAGACGGGCTATTTTAGGCCCTTGCCCATGCCCCATGCTGGGGGATTACAGAGGACAGGTTGACTGGGCCAGGGTTGGATTCAATGTCACCGCCAGTAATAGTATAAGGAGGAGAAGCCAGAGGAGATACTGCCTCATAGGAGATAGGCCATGAGGAGGGTATTGGGCTCGAAGGTGCTTGACCCTGATGGAGGATATTAGGCACCTAACATCTAGGCAGCAGGTGAGGCAATAATGGAACTTGCTGGCCGTAAGGTCATTTGAGAAGATGAAGTCAGGTACCTCATAGAAGGAGGGACTCACCCAGTGTCCCCCAGTGACAGCGGGAGGGTAGTGACCACTTGGGCCAGGGTAAGTCCCAGGATGAGACCTACTAGTCACAGCATCTTATAAGTGGGAAAATGATACACCCTTATCCTCCCCATGGAAGCCTCTTCCTCCCTTGGCGAGAAGGTAGGGTGCTCGGTTCATGTCATGGCTGGGGGCAGAGACCAGCTACCTGGTATCTCCCAGTCAGCAGGGAGATGGGGTGGGACTAGGAGAGAGTAGGAAGATTAATTGCTTGCTGGTAGGAAGAAAAGGTGGGAGCTGGTAGATTCTTAAGGGCAGCTCCAGTCCAGGCACAGTGTGAGCTCACTCTGAGCACAGATAGGTGGTACAAATACTGGCCACTCTAGGCGCCCTGGGCAGAGCTCTGTAAGACTAAAGGCAGTTGTTTGCACAGGAATGTGCACAGGTGTACCGCTGACCCGCATAGGTGCAATTGGCAGGCTTCCTTGATGCTAATGACAGTTGTAAGCTTAGACTATATGCAGTTACACTTGACACTAATGACAGTTTCAGGCAAAGGACTGTTTGCAGTTACACTCTACATAGGTCACACAGTTAAGTACACTAAACAGCAGTTAGCATCGGATTTGTAAGAACCCAGACCACTCAGAACTAGTAGCTAGTACTATACTGGTCTCTCGGATTACATTAGGGCAGGGCCCGTAAGGAACTAATTAGGCAGTTGTTAGCATAGGTATAAGGACATTTGCACTACACTGACCTCACTGGGCACTTGAGGTATGCTACACTTGGCTCTTATGGCAGATTGTAAGCTTTGGACTTAAGGACAATTGACTCTACACAAGCCTCTCATTTAGCCCAAGAATGGACTGGAATAAATAAACAATTGGTTCGTTATACACCCACTTCCAACAGACGGGACAACCCCTGGGCAAGGACTACTTGGTGAGGCCAAATAAGTAGAATTACAAACAGATTCACAGGTATAATGCCCAGGAAAGATGGCAGGTGTCGAAAGTAGGCACGTCTCTGGATAGCCCTACACAGGGAGTGAGGAGAGAAGTGTAGCAGGGCTTCTTTGTAGGAGGTAACAAGCTAAGCCCCTAGGTGTAAAATCAGGACCAACCCCTATAACTGATAAGTAGGATGGCTCACAGGGCGGAGCCTCTGAGTATTTAAAGGGAGGAGGGAACAGGGCGGGCGGGAGGGCCAAATCTTCAGACCCTCTCCTGCACTGGGGCAGGGGCTGAAAACTTTCCTGGTCTTGATTCAGCTGCCAAGGAGGCCGCATGGAGCTGTAGAGCACCCAGCACCTCAATACTCAGCTTCTGTGAGGGATTGCTGGTGCGCTAGGTGGGGGACCATCCAGAAGCAGGTCACCCTTGCCTCCCCTCCAGCACAACGAAATGCGGCAGTCAATTGAATGAGTGGGACAGGCTCTCCCTTTGAAGGAGACCGAGAGAGTGTCACCACCTTCGAGGGACCAATGGGATCGGGCTCTTTCAGCGCCAAGTTCAAAATAGTTTGTTTGGGTCCTTTGTTCTATGCAGCGATGGGGATCGCGGTAGCGGGTCCAAAATAAATTTCAACTCAGCCTCCCTCCTGGCAGCGGTTCCCTGGGCAGCAGGACACTCGGCAGCGGTGAGTCAAAAGGGTTGTTTGCACAAGTTAGAGCTTGGTCTGGAGGAAACGACGGGATCTGCAGGTCAGACCCTCTCCTGCACCGGGGCAGGGACCGAAAAACTTTTCCTGGTCTTGATTCAGCTGCCGAGGAGGCCCGCCGGAGCTTTAGAGCCCAGCACCTCGATACTCAAGCCTGTGAGGGATTGCTGCGCGAGGGGGACCATCCAGAAGCAGGTCACCTCGCCTCCCTCCAGCACAAACGAAATGTGGCAGTCTTACAAGCTATATTTGATTCTGCTTTCCCATGTACATAATTGTGTATTTATTCATTTAATTCTAATTTATACTTCTTAGTCCAGTTTGCTATATCATGTAGGGCATTGTGCATGATGTTATCTTCCTCCTTGGTGTTAACTATTGCCCCCACTCTACAGTTGTTCGTAAACTTGGTTAGCCAAATATTGCTTTGTTTGTATATCAAAGAATATATATATATATATATATATATATATATATATATATATATATATATATGTATATATATATATATATATATATATATATATATATATATATATATATATATATATATATATATATATATATATATATATATAGAAGAGGCAGGGACCCAAAACAGATCCCTGCAGGACCCCACTTGTCACATTTGCCCACTCTGACAGGGCTCCATTAACAGTCAGTCTTTGTCTCCTCCCTCCCAACCATGAGGTAATCCAACTAATCAAATTGGCATCTAATCCTATTTTTCAAGATTGGTATAACCACGACATCCCTCCACCCTTGTGCTACTTCGTCCGAGTCAATAGATTTCTGAAAAATACGTTAATGGAGTTGCTAAGCTTTCTGAAAGTTTTGCCAGAATTCTAGGATGTATATTATCGGGTCTGAGGGATTTGTTTATATTAAGATTTTTAACCTTTTCAACACATCTTCGACTTCAATTTTTAGTTTGCCTGGCGTAGGTTTTAAAATGACTGTGGGAGTATCTGTCTTGATGTTTTGTTTGTTGAATACTGAATGGAAATATTCATTTTGGATGTCTGCTGTTTCTATATCATCAGTTTTAGTCCCCTCAGAATTGGTAAATGGGCCGATTGTGTGTGTGTGTGGATTTCTTGTTACTATTAAAATAAGTATAGAACATTTTATAATTATCCTTGTTTTTGGAGGCAAGTGCTAATTCATAGTTGGCTTTAGCTTTCTTTATAGTTATTTTTACTTCCTTTACTAAGGCCTTGTATTTTATCCTATCCTCAGGATCATTAGATTTCGAAATTGTCCTATACATTGTATTTTTCTTTCTTATTAGTTTCTTAATTTTTGTACTGAACCATCCTTTTGCACCTTTTTAGTTGCTATTATATTTCATACTACTTGGTATATATCTATTTGTTTCTGGTCTTAGTTTCATCAATAATATCTCCCACATGTCTTCTACCATTCTGTTTTTGAAGTGGTTTTGCCAGTCCCACCTGTCCATAGATGTTTTAAAGGATTGGAAATCAGCCCTAACAAAATGTAATCTATATGTATTCTTATTTTTGACCTCCATGATGGAGTCCTCCTATATTTGAAAAAGAACCATCTGGTGATCACTGTTTCCAAGGGGATACATAACCTCAATATTGTCCACATTTCCCCTGTTGGTCATAATAAGATCCAGTATATTTCCACCTCTAGTGCCTATGGTGACTTTTTGTTCTAGTCCTGCTTGGTCTATAGCTTCTAAGTATCTTGTTTCAATAGTAGTGGCACCTCTATGCTTTACCCAGTTTATTCCTGGTAAGTTGAAGTCACCCATTAATATGTTTTTCTCAGCCAGATCCAATTTTGATATATAATCTATTAATAGGTGGTCCTCCTCTGTTGAGATTGAGGGGGTCTATAGACTAATCCTAGATTTATTTTAGCTCCTTTGTTTAGGAGTCTCTTTACCCATAGCATTTCTAGGCTATGGTGTTCCTGAATTATTTCTTCGCTATTTATTGTACTCTTGATATAGACAGCTGTTCCTCCCCTTGTGTAGAAGGTAAGAACAGAGTTCATGTTGAAATGGTGGGGTTGTGGCTATGCCCAATTAATAATTTTGTTTGATACCAAGATGCTTTAAGGGCAATCCATCAACTACAGTATGCAATGCAGATGTTCTGTAATGCACTCAAGTAATAAACTGTTCAATGTCCAAAAGGTGACTTTTTTTTCAATTCAGTTTTTCTGCCCCCTCCACCCACAGGTTCATCAAACGGCACCCCTAGACCTGTCACCAACCTTCTCATGGCTTTATTGGTTATTCACCTATTACCCAGGACCACCAAAATGATGGGTGGCCTGCCATGTCATTTATGTGTGGGCATGCAAGGGGTAATGCTGTAAAAGTGGACCGGGGCTTTTTCCTCCAGCTCTTGGTTTTCTCCTCAAGGTTGCTGGTTAATGTGCAATACACGTATATATGCATGCTTACTATCAGGCAGCTCCCTTCTCCCCTGCTATATGCTTTAATTGCTGCCACCTGGCCTCCATCAGGTGCCAGTCAAGCAGTAGGATGCAGACCCCCGCAAGTGAGGAGAGCTATCCTTAGTACACGCAATCCTCCCTCTCTCCATCAGCCAGTCCATGAACAACCCAGGTCTGTACCTGAACCTGGATCACTGCAATAGTAAGTGGTAGCACTCCTGCTGCACTACAGTGGCAGTTTCACAAGAGATGATTTACGGGTAACCCATCAATCTCACTATTCTGATCCAGGTATGTAATTTTTTTCTATCAAAACACCTCCTGACCAGGACAATTCAAGCTCCAGGCTTCTATCCATATTTGCAATTCTGATCTAGTTCTGAGCTACAAGGGGACATTTGCTATTTATGTACCCTTTCCAAAAGTTAAGTTTTGGGCCATAGGTAGGGGTCACAAGGAAAAGTGTGGAAACCAGAATTATAATCAAGAAAACATTTTTTTTTTTATTAAACATACATATCTGATATAATGAAAATATAGCAAAACTATAGCATATATTCTGTGAAATAACAGAATTAATATATTTATTGTTCCATGACCAGACTGTACTTGAACTTTCAGTTTTACTGTAATAAATGTTATGAATAAAGAAACAAATTTAATCTAATGCTCACATAAACCTTTCTCTAGATAAGCAATGATTTAAACACAGACCTTTGCTACCATGCTGGTATGACCCCCAGAAACTTAGATCATCATATCAATTCAGAATCCAGAATCCCAGCATCCCACTGGCCATGGTGGATTTCAGCATGACACGAAACCCGGGTTTGGGAACAGATCCAGGTTGTCGGAGGGCTGGCCAGGTGGAGAAGGATTGAGAGTCCCTTGGACTGCTCTCCTTCTCCAGGGAGAGGGAGGCTGTATGCTCAGCACAGGAGAGACACCTGGCGGAGGATGGGTCATTGTCCTAGGATCAACGCAAGGTTGAGTAACCCTGGGGCGGGACAGACGCTGGCATCATTGCATGTCACCACCCCAGCTTACAGGGGACAAAATCCTCACACCTGCCGCCTAAATGAAGCCCTGTTTCTGGGCTTCGATTAGCCTCCTGGCCCCATGATCTCCCAAACAGATATCAGTATCATGGTACCAGTCTCCTCTATGGTGCTGTGACCCTGTCCCCTGGGGGGTAAGCCAGGGATAACCGGGAGAGCATGAAGGGCTTAGTAGGAGGGGGAAGCATCAGGGACACTGTAACTAGGGCAGATAACACTGGCAGCAGGTGAAGGGGCAAACATAGAAGAATATATAAAAAAAAAGAATCCAGATTAAACCAGGTAGGAATTTTTGAGGTAATTTCTGTCAGGCTTGTTAGCTTAGGTTACCAAGCTGGATTGTGTTCAATTCTCATTTGTAGGTACTTCCTGATTGCCAAAGAAAATTTATTTTTAACCACCTCAAAGACTTTGCACTTGCCTTGAAAATTGCATAGTTCACTCTGTCACATTTTTTGGCCAGTAAGACTGCACTGCAGTCAGACTACTTGCTGCCATATGTCACACTTTATGTCCAGTGTGGCTATCTTCTGTCAGCTCTGTCACTCCTGTATCTCAAGAAACAGTGAAAATATATAGCAGTTTAGTTGTTTAGGTTTACTGCTACAAGGCATATGGTCAGATTGTCTGGTTAGTCTGTGGCCAGACTACATTGCTGGTATTGGACTTAAAGGTGATAGGAAACAGCTTTTGCACCTCTAGAAGCCTTCTTGTTCTTCTTTTATTGGCTGCCCAGTACTCTGATATGTGTTTGACACATTTGTTAAATTAATAATCGAATTTTGTTGCCTTTATAAGGACCCTGAATCCCTTTCTCCTTAGCAGTTACTGATCTCCCTTTTCATACTGCCTGAACATTCTATGACATCACAAACAACTCTCCAGGCCATTCAGATAAATAGCATTGAATAGGCGTTTCTGATGTCATAGAATGTCTTAGAAATATGAAAATCAAGAGCAGTAGCTGGTGAGTAGAGTTGAAACATAGAAACATAGAAGTTGACCGCAGATAAGGACCGTAAGGCCCATCAAGTCTGCCCATTTCTTTTTCTATCTTATAAATGTGCCATTGGACTTTGCTCTGTCAATGGCCTATCTATTCATATTGATCTGTATTGCTCCCTTATGCCTATCCCAGGCCTGTTTGAAGCCCTGCACTGTATTCATATCCACCGCTTCCTGAGGTATGCCGTTCCAAGCATCCACCACCCTTTCTGTGAAAAACAACTTCCTCACATTACCCCTTAATCATCCTCCCTCTAAACTCATGCTGTGTTATCTTGTTCTGCTACTTTTCTTATATTGAAACATGTTAGACTCTTTCACCTTGTTAATGCCCTGAAGGTATTTGAATGTTTCGATCATATCACCTCTCTCCCTCCTTTGCTCTAGGGTATACAATTGAGCTCCGTTAATCTGTCCTCATTTTTTCTGATGCAGTCCCTGCACCATTTTGGATGCCCTTCTCTGGACTGCCTCAATTTGGTTAATGTCCTTGTGAAGGTGTGGCCTCCAGTACTGCACACAGTACTCCAGATGGGGCCTAACCAGTGTCTTGAAAAGAGGGATTATTACCTCCCTCTTCCAACTTCTGATACCCTTACTAATACACCCTAACATCCCCCTAGCCTTACCTACTGCTTTAGTGGTCTGCTTGGATGATTTCAGGTCATCGGTGATGATGATGCCCAAGTGTCTTTCTTCCCTTGTGACTGCCAGCAACTCCCCTCCCAGCCTATAGGTGGCTTCAGGGTTTTTCTTCCCTATGTGCATGATCTTGCACTTCTTTTCATTAAACCCCAATTGCCACTCTTCTGACCATTTTGCTAGTTTATCCAGATCTCTTCTCATTCTGCCCACCCCATCTGGATCATCTACTCTGTTACAGATCTTGGTGTCATCTGCAAAGAGACAAACCTTACCCTCCAGTCCATCTGCAATGTCACTGATGAAGATATTGAAGAGGACTGGCCCCAAAACTGATCCCTGAGGTACACCACTTATGACTTGCATCTCTTCTGACTATAAACCATTTACCATCACTCTCTGTTTTCTGCCCGTCAACCAGTTTGCCACCCAGTTGCCCAACTTCTGACCCACCCCGAGCCTACCCAGCTTATTAATCAATCTTCTATGTGGAACAGTATCGAAAGCTTTGCTGAAGTCAAGGTAGGCGGCATCAACTGCTCCCCCTTGGTCCACCACTCTGGTTACCCAGTCAAAGAAATCTATGAGATTAGTTTGACAGGACCTTCCTTTTGTAAACCCATGCTGTCTTGGGTCCGGAGCTCTTATGGATTCCAGGTGTTGCACTATCCTTTCCTTAAGGAGTGCCTCCATAATCTTGTCCACTACTGAGGTAAGACTGACTGGTCTGTAGATCCCTGCCTCCTCACTGCTACCACTCTTATGCAGCGGGATCACATGAGCCCTTCTCCAGTCTTGTGGGACCTCTCCTGTGCATAGAGACTCACTAAACAGTTCTGATAATGGCTCTGCTAGTTCCACCCTAAGCTCCTTTAGTACCGGGGTATGTATGCCATCAGGTCCCATTGCCTTGTCCACCCTGAGCTTAGCGAGCTCTTGTAGGACCCTTTCTTTTTGTGAAGGGACTAGTACTCACCTCCCTCCTCCTGTGTCCATGGTGCTGAGCTGTGGGTCCTGCCTGCCTTCTCTTCAGTAAATACTGAGCAGAAGTATCTATTTAGGCTAGATGCTTTTACATGCTCCTCCTCCTCCTCCTCACATGGCCCCTTATCTCCTTTGATCTTAGCAATACCCCCTCTGGACTTTCTCCTTTCACTAATGTATCTATAGAAGTCTTGTCACCTTCTTTTACTGTCTGTGCTAATGTTTCCTTGGTTTGAGCCTTTGCCTGCCTTACTGTCTTCCCTGCTTCCCTTAGGGAAGTTTGGTATGCTTCCCTACCTTCATCCCGCTGCATTCCCTTATATTTACTGAAGGCCAACCGTTTGGCTCTGACCTTTTCTGCTACTGTTTTTGAGAACCAAAGTGGTTTCCTTCTTCTTTTGCACTTCCTTTTCTCTCTAACACAATGGGATGTTGCTTCAAGTTTGCATCCTTAATGTTTGCCCACTTTGACTGTACCCCCTCACCTGTATTTTTGCCAGGGCTAGCTTAACTCTGTTAGCCATCTTATCAAAGTCAGCTCCTCTGAAGTCCCAATATTTTTGCCTTGGAATGGGATGATTTAATTGTAGTGGTTAAACTGAACCATACCATGTGATGGTCACTGGCCCCCAGGTGACCTTCTACCTGGAGATCTGTGATCCATTCCCTGTTAGTCAGTACTAGATCTAGGATAGCCCTGTGTCTTGTGGGTTGTTGCACCAGTTGTTTGAGGCCCTCCCTGCAAGGAATCCACCATGTGTCTAGCTGTGACAGATGTTCCTGCTGGTATTGACCAATCTGTAGTCCCCCATTATCAGAACCTCCCCTTTAGCTGTCATGTTTTGTATATCTTATAACAGTAATGTGTCTATGTCCTCCCCCTTGTCTGGGGGCCTGTAGACAACCCCAGGTCTTATGGCTGTCCCATTTCCTGTTTCCAGGGTGACCCACAGTTTTTCTGGCTCCTTATGTGTATTCTGAATTTCTGTAGCTTTGATATTTTCATTGACATACAGGGCCACTTCCCCCACTCCCTTTTTGCACCTTGGTCTCTTCTGAACAGTACATAGGCAGGTACTGAAGTCTGCCAAGTGTGGTTACTGGTAAACCATGTCTCGCTATTTGCTACTATATCAGTTTAGCCTCTGTCATTATTGCTTGCAGGTTTGGGATCTTGTTTCCCAGATTGTGAGCATTTGTACATGATTTTCCATTGGTCATATTTAATTGTGTTAGTTGTTGGATGAGTTTGTCATTTTCCCTGTGCATTGTGTGGGGCTAGACCTTTTCCTTACCTGGTGATGCAAATGAACTGCAAACATGCTGAACTACTGTTTGACCACTAGCTGAGGGGAGGGTGTTCTTCCCATTCGATGTATGGGTGCTGCACCCTCTCCCCATTTGCTAGTTTAAATATTCTGCAAAGACGTCAAACTTTCTGCCCCAATGCACTGACTCCCTCTTTAGTCAGATGCAGTCTATCAAATTTAAAGAACTTTCTCTCCAAAACTGTTGCCAGTTCCTACAAATTTGTGTCATTTTCCTGGCACCAGCCCTTGAGCCACATCTTTAGCTCCCATTCTCTGACCACCTTCCATCTGACCCCCCCAGACTGGCAGGATCTCAGAGAAGGAGATGCTGGACAAAATGGATGATAGTTTGTCACCTAGCCTGGTCAGGTGTTCCTTGGTTTTCTAACTGACTGGCTGGTAAGATCATTAGTCCCTATGTGTACCAGGACATCAATGTTTTCCCCTGCCTCCTGAACAATTTTAGCAATGCGGTCAGTGTCCCTCCATGCTGATGTACCAGGGAGACATCTGGCCATTACCCTGGCTGGAGATAGGTATCAACTCCCGAATCATGAAGTCTCCTATGATCCAAGTTTTTGGATTCCTTTTGCTTTTTTTGTTTTGGTTCCTGTTTTGGGTGAGTTTTGTTGTAGTAGCTCCTGTGCTACAGTGTCCTGCTCTGCAGTGTTCTCTGCCTCTTAGTTTGATTTTGGAGATAGAGGCAGATACCTGCTTGTAGTATTGATATGGTTTGTGGAGGTAATATGTTGGAGAGCACTGAGTGATGGGGCACCTGATTTGCCCCTCCTAACCACCTGCCAACCTCCAGGACCAACTACCCTCTGCTGTCGAGGTGCTTATGTTGGATGTTGGGGAAATAAAGGGTGGTTCTTATAATATATTCCTCTTGAATATGAAATTTGAGGTGCGCAGTCTCTGCCCATGCACCCTGGAGATGAGCCCTAAGGTCTCCAATGGCCCAGCATGAATGACAGTGTCCTAAATCCTGTAAAACTGCCCTTCTGAAAAGTGTTCCACAGTACCTGCAGTTAATGATATCCATTCAAGATAATGTGCTTGATTTAGAAACATAGAAACATAGACTTTGATGGCAGATAAGGACCGCTAGGCCCATCTAGTCTGCCCATTTCCCTACCTACAGGATAGGCCGCAGATCCTAATTAACCAACAGCCTATATCTTATATATCTATATTTATAACCAGGTCAGAGTAATTAGAAGGAAGAAAATGCAAGCAAAAGTTTGCTTTTGTGTTTTGTTTGTTTGTTTTTGCATAACTTGTTATAACAAGTTAAATTGCTAGTGCCCCAGTAAATTAGGTCACCGTGTGGATACTCCACTGATCTGCCCCTTCCTGTTTTGCCACAGGAAATGTCACGACTGTGCTACCCTATGCAGTGCAGTGAGGGGTGGTTGTGGATGAGGGTGGGTGGCTGGGCCCTTCCCCTGCCAAAAAGAAGAACCACAGATGAAAGAAACAAGGAGGTAAGAGCAGAAACAATCAGTCAGCAACAAATGCAGTAACCTGAAAGCTTATCCTAATGATAGATAAAACTGTAAAACTTAAAGCACCACCTGTAATAATTTCACAGAAGATATACCCTGTAAGAAACACTTTGCTACAGAGAAAATAAAGCAGTAACAGAAGATATACCTTGCAAAAGACAATTTGAATCAGAATATTACAGCAGTAATATGTTAGCACACACCTGTAGGCACACCTTGTAATAATGCAGCAGAAGGTATACTCAGCAACAGCAATTTGAATCAGAGAAAAATAAAGCAATACAATGTTAGCAACAAACATTAACAATCCCTGTGAGTAAAAAATAAAAAGAACAACACACAGTAAATCTGCCTAGCCAAAAGAAGTCTTAATCCTTACCCTTGCTCTGGTAAGGTTCTTTGCTCTGTCCTTTCAGGCAACCTAGAAGGAAAGAGGTCAGGTGCAGTTAGGTGCCTTGGCCAGCAAACCTAGTGAACTCAGTGTAGATTTGAGGGCACCCCAAAGCTAAATGATTTAATTATCAAAAAGTTCATCAAAGTATATCAGAATACAGTGGTCCCTCTTTATAAGGAACACCTCTGGAGCCAGAACATTTATTCACTATAGCTATTGTTCACTATAGCGAGGTATTAATATGCCTAATTAGGTAACAATGGGAACCATTTCAGGTGTTCTCTATAACAGAAATTCCTTATACAGTGGTTCACTAGAGTGAGGGAGCACTGTACGTTACTGGCATGGAAAGGAAGATGGAAGAGCAGTTAACCATGTAAAAATCATATCATATCTCCTTTAAGCTGCTAAAGTGAGTCTCTTTTTTGCAACAGGCCTATTGGATGAGGCTGATTCTTCCAAGAATACCCTGGGCTGCAAATAGTGGGCACTGCAACAGACACTGCAAATACAGTTTTTAGATCTGTTGACTATGCTTACTCTCATTCTCTTAAATCTTTCCTCCACCATCTTATATGTACAGCTTCAGGACCTGGAGACTGCATATTTCTGAATGGTGATCGGTTCTTCAGCTTTTTCATTCCATTTTGCCAATGTTTCCTTTCATGTGACTGCAGACAATGTCTAAGTCTTCAACTCCTTCTCTTCCCTTTCCTTTATCTAACTCAAGCTCAAGGGGCTCAGAGCCCTTAGGCCACCTCAGTTTGCAATGATCTAGGGTTGTGGCCTACTCTGGTGTGTGTCAGGAACCCTGTGCTGTATTTTGTAAAAATAGGGATCCCTGTGCTAGAGACCTGGGAGTTGCTGCATCTGCAGGGTTGCACCAAACATGTGGCATACCTGCAGGGTTTGACAAAGGGATCTGTCCCGTCCTGCTCAGTGCAACCCAAGATAGTCTGCCAAGGTGGCAAGGAGGGAAGCAGGAGTGAAGAAGCTCACAAGGTGCCCTAGGACATGAGAAGGGCACATTGGCAAGGTCAGGGTGCCGGGGTAGCACCCCGGCAGGGATGCCATGCTCAGGTCCAGTGAGCTGATTGGCAGGGATAGGTGGGGGGTTGGCAGGGATGGACCATGACTCTACCTGAACTACACACAGCCCTGGCACCTGTACCATAGGTACACCAGTTTCCAACACTGTGGGTGAGCAGCAGTCTCCCTCCACACAGTGGCCTCAGTACCAAGGGGCTATTGCAGTGCCTATGGAATTTTCACTCCCGCCTGCACCCTGTAATCTGCAGCCACTCCTGCCCATTGATAATGTTGGGAAGTGGTGCACCTATGTGGCAGGTGCCAGGGCTGTGTGCAGCTGGGGCCGGGTCATGGTCCTTCCCTGCCAACTCTACCTACCATAGCTGATCAGCTCACTGGAATTATGCATTGTACCCCTGCTGGGTGCCACCTCAGCACCTTGACATTGTCACCATGCCCCCCCTCATACTCTAGATCACCCTGTTCTCCTTCTGCCCCCACTCTCCTCCTTGCTGGTACCCCATATTTGCTGCCCTATTCAGCTGTGGCACATGGCCCTTAGACCACCTCCTGGGCAGTGTAAAGTCATCCCTCTGTTATGACCATGGTGGGGCTTCTGGAATAGCAACAAATGGGATGGTTCACCCCTACCATGGTGCAACCACCCTTGTGACCTCGCACATGGGCACTTCTGCTGCAATGGTAGCACAATGTAGCTATGATGCATGGCATCCTGATTTCAACATAGTTAGCATTTGAAAATTGGGATAGCCACAAACTTTGATGCATGGTGCCACTTGTGTCATACCCATTTGATGCAGGAACCTTGCGTCACATTTCTCATTTTAAAAATTGAGCCCAGGCTGCTTACTTAAAAAATCTAATCTGCTGTAGCAACCTCCCACCCACGTCTTTGGAAAACAAGCTAAGTATCTAGGCAGGTATGTATTACTGGCCAATACAATGCAGAACTGCTTATCTAGGCAGGTCTGTGTTATTGGTCAATACAATACAGCACTACTTATTTAGGTAGGTCTGTGTTATTGGCCAATACAATACTGAGATACTTATCTAGGTAGGCCTTTGTTATTGGCTGGTTCATCCATGTCAGTGTGACATTAAAAGTATTGATGGCAATTACAGTGCAAGCATTCTGCCGACAACGGAAACCATGACAGGTAGCTTGTTTGCCCGACAATATGTGCGAACTGTAGGACCATGACAAATACAGCAAAACAAGTGAAACTCTGTCCTTCTCACCTCACAACATCCCAAAACACACTACACAACAAGCCACATACTCTATCTATATTGCGAGGGACTCTGCTCCACACACACACATACCCAACACAGGTGGTTCCACCCCACAGCCACACACACTAATATCATAACCAGCTCCAGATCCTAGCATGGTTGAGAGGCACTGCTAATGTGAAGATCTTGCACACAGTTAATGGGGAGGGAAAGAAACACAGGAGGCTAAGATTGTAAGAATGCACTGCCCAAACAAGCCAATTACCTCAGTTATCTCAAAGAATAACATATATGGCACCATGACCACCAATGCACACATAAAAGACTTAATTATATGAGAGAGATACACACCTGTAAGCACTGAATCACTTGGGAGTACCCTAAAGACCATGTGCTCTGAAAATCTACAAACAGCGAAATGCCCAAAACACTAAACGCAAAAAAAACAAGTCACATGAATGCCATTTGCCAACATGATGTTGCTATTATGATGGCAGAAAATTCAGTCACCCTCCTAATTGTATACCTTATTGGCCAGTATAATACAGAACTACAGTGTCTCATTAGCTACATGCAAGGCAGATATTATTTTTAATGAATCATGTTGCCTTAATAGCTGATCTTCAAAAGAAAATGTGACTTTTTTCTAAGGCTGGCATCTGTGAGCTTTAAAAGAAATCTTAGTATAATTCTCCTTCTCATAATGGGGTACCCGGTCAATCTAGCTAAACAAAAACTGCATGGCAATAATTGCGTGGTGTAGGTTGCGCCTGCATATAGAGTGACAGTGGTATAATAGTGGAAGGGAATTACTGTTACCTCTGTCACTATATGCATCAGCTCAGGAAGGATAAGTTGCCATGTGCTGGGGTGCCTGGTTGAGCCACTCCTGAGGTGGAGTGGCTAAGGCACCAGCACATGGCAGGATTGGAGATCTGGGATCATGGTTCGGTTCCCCCCAGGTCTCCTGGTGTTAGTTCTTTTTACAATTTTTTTTAATTATGTTTTCTCCCTTTCCGAGTTTCTCCTCATCCCCAAAATTCACCCCACCTGGAGTTTGTTATTTAAGTTTTGGGGGAATGGGGATGAAGTCCCAAGCAAAAAAAACAGAAAGTTCCATTATTTTGAGTGGGAGTGCTGTTTCTGTTTTGGTTGGTGTTTTGTCTGGCTCTATTTCGGTCTGTGTTGTGTTGCTTGTGACGTTTGTTGCCACGCTATTATTGTTAGTGCAGTTTTGATCCCATGCCCATAATGAAATGTTTCCCTTCCAACATATCCATTTGAAACATTTTAGCAAAAATAAAGAAACTGAAAAGAGGAAGGTCACAACATCCATCATAAATTAAATAAATTATTATGCATAGCAGAAAAAATATACATTGATCTCCTTAGTATGCCAATGTATCACTGTGCAGTTCATTGACTGGTAAATGTAATGGTTTCATTATTTTAAGGGGTTCACTGCGGCACATTCCTGATTGGCATCTGTAAACTAATGAACAAATAAACAAGGGTCCAGCTAACATTATTGAAAAATCTTTTTGTAAAATAAAGATTAGAATGAATAGACAAATATGCAATAGTGGTTTGTAATAATAGGTTTATAGCTGTGTCCTACCAAAAGAAGGAGGACTCGCAAGCATATTTGTATGAGGAACATTGTTCATTACAATAACAACTTACTGACTGAGTGCTCATCTGTGCTTCCAAATCTTGCACTTATTATGTTTTCAGGGGCTGCGAGAAAAAAACTGTTTCAAGTCTATCCTGCAAAACAAGAGAATTTCAAATTGTAGTGTTTGTCCTCCTGACTTCTTGTTTCTTAATAACCACAGAAGCTATTGTTACCACCCTACATGTTTGACAGAAAAGCTCTATTTACTTATTGGAAATTTGCTTTTGATTACTGCAAAATATAACAAGTTGAGGCTTGTTTGCAGGTGCGTCCCAGGGGAGCGCTAACAGTACAGAATAAGGATGGATGAATGTTATCTTCCACCAGTAGAATTCTGGCAAAATTCTGATTTTGCTTCCGTGAAATTCTTTTCACTTCCTTGAAATTTCACATTTAATTGAAATGTCTGCAACATTTTGCCAAAATTGTAATTTTGGTTATTTCATCTAAAGTGTTTGTCCACATTACACCTAATTTGGATGTTTGGGACCCTGTACCTGCATAGACTTTTACCAACTTTCAGATATGTATGTTTGCAAATTCATAAGACT
Organism: Neoceratodus forsteri; assembly: GCA_016271365.2. Lineage (NCBI taxonomy): Eukaryota > Metazoa > Chordata > Ceratodontiformes > Ceratodontidae > Neoceratodus > Neoceratodus forsteri. The sequence goes on along the minus strand of CM028132.1, from coordinate 225,791,269 downwards.
GGATCAACCTGGGAATAAACGGGGAGGTGGCATCCTGATCTATTATAAGAACCACCTGAAGGTAACTCAGGTGGCTCACCATAGCCCCACCCCATCCCCTTGTGAGCTTCTTCATGCCTTGCTCTTACTTGGGAACACCAAGAAACTTCATGTGGCATGCGCCTACAATCTCCCAAAGGGAGGGCTTCTAGGTCTGACCCACCTCCTGGACACAGTAGGTCCCAGCATTGGTGACAACGAACTAGTTATCATGGGTGACGTCAACCTTAACTGAACCGGTGGTAATATGAAGCAGTATGAGACCCTACTTGCTCCTCACTCAACTTGTCCAGGAACCAACCAGATGGTCGGCAAATGGATCCTCCAGCTCCCTCCTGGACTGGATCCTGTCTAACCGACCTGAAAGGATCTCCTCTGTAGGGACCCTACCTGACTCCATCTCTGACCATTCCCCAGTCTATTGTATGTGGTGAATACCATCCCCAAATGTTCCTCATAAAATCATCCACATAAGGAACTACACTAGGTTTGTACCAGAAGCGTTCAGGGAGGATCTAAGGCTAACTGACTGGTCAGGGGTGCTGGGAGCATCTGATCCCTCTACTGCAGCCACCCACTTTCTCTTTACTTTGGGGCCTTGCAGAACAAGCATGCTCCCATAGTTACAAGTAGGGTCAGGGGTCCATCACACTATGGTTGAATGAGTCTTCTAGCCCTCATGAGGGCCAGAGACAAGTGTTGGGCCCCCTACAAAAGCTCCCTCGACCAGACAATTTTCCAACGATACAGAAACCTCAGAAATAAGTACAAAAAGGCCATCAGGGCTGCCAAAAGTGACTTTTGTAAGTCTGCCCTACTCAGCTCAGCCAATGATCCTAGACGGTTCTGGAGAAACATCAAAACACTTGTCAGTGGACCCTCCAGTGCAGGGGTATCTGACATGGTTATTAGTGGGGTCTCCTGCAACAATCCCCACATGATTGCCAATGCCCTAAATTTTCACTTCACTGACCTGTCGTCCTACTCCTCACTCTTCCCGCCTGAAGTGAACTCTATTTGTCCCCCTCCCGCTCCAGGGCCAGTGGCTTCCTCCTCCCCCTGACCGCTCTTTTGTCTCAGGGCTGTTTCAGTCACAGATTCACTTAACCTTCTCTCTGTCCTCTCCCAGTACTCAAGCCCCGGGCCTGACAATCTGGAGCCCAAGCTTCTAAAGCTAGGCGCCCACCACATTGCATCCCCTGTAGCCCACATCTTTAACCTATCACTTGTGATGGGGGTCATTCCTGACATTTGCAAGGTGGCCAGGATTGTCCCTGTACTGAAGCAGGGCAATCCAAGGTCCGGGACAATTATCGTCCGATCGCCATTCTATCCTCCCTCAGTAAGCTTCTGGAAAAAGTTGTGGCAGAGCAACTCTCTGATTACATATTGGCTCTAGAACTGCTATCCCCAGCCCAGCCCAGCATGGCTTTTGGAAGGGGTATAGTACGACCACAGCCCTGGTCTCAGTCTCTTCCAGTATCAGAGAGACATGGACCAAGGTAAACTCTCTGGAGCAATATTTATCGACTTGTCCAAAGCTTTTGACCTTCTCGATCATGAGTTACTTTGTGCTCAGCTGCGGTCCCTAGGTCTGTCCCACTCTGCTATGAACTGGTTCACTGACTATCTACATGGTAGAATGCAGAGGACCAGATTCAATAAAGTCCTCTCTGATCCCCTACCGGTGACCTCAGGCATCCCCCAGAGGTCGGTCCTGGGGCCTCTCCTCTTCTTCCTCTTTGTCAGTCAATTACCAGCAGCAGTTACCAACTGCAGTGCCACTGCTATGCATATGACCTGGTCATCCTGGCCCCTCCCGAGACACTGTGATGCTAAATCAGCATCTAACTGAAGACTTCAACAACATCCAGGCTTGGGTAACCAAAATAAACTGGTTCTCAACCTGAAAAAACACAGGCTATGCTATTTGGTTCAGCACCAAAATCAAAGCCGTGCCAGCTCCCTGGGTATCATAAGCCAGGGCAGTACCTCCCTCCCAACTGTGAACTCCGTCAGATACCTTGGGGTAGACTTGACCCTCAACTTGACATGGGAGTCACATACTAAATGTCTGTAGGCGGTGAACTGCAATGGGCCTGGCCTACAGAGGCCAAATACAACCTCACACCTGCGGCTCGTCTGGCTCTTGTGAGAGGTGTTCTGCTCCCCTCCTTTACCTACGGTCTGCACCTATTTGCTAGTTCCACACAATCCACCTTACCCAGTGGTTCATGACTTAATAACAACATCTGCCGTTTTGCCCTGGCTGCCCCCCCCCGTCTTACCCACCATTGTAAGCTTTATGATAATCTCAACTGGATCTCTCCATGGAACTACCTGGACTTTGGGCTGGGATGTCTCGTGGACAAAGTGATTAGAACTGGCACCCCACCGGGCTGGCACAACTACCACCTGCAGACTACTCCTCCTACTCACTCAGATCCCAGGTCCCAGGGTTGCTTAGAATTCTCCACCCAAACCCTTATGGGGACAGGAACTTTGCTGCAAGCGCGCCTAGACTCTGGAACTCCTTTCCAGAGCAGGTTCGGTCAGCCCCCTTCCACCAGAGTTTCCATAGACACCTGTGTGGTTTCCTGAAGCTGGCCTCTGCATGTGCCTGTCCCAAACCCCTCTAGAGCAAAGTCCTCTCTCAAATTAGCCTTTGTGCTTCACAACAGACCCACGATGACTAAATCTTCTCTTGGCACTTGACTGACTTATAATGTGTTCATACTAGGCACTTGACTGAGTTATAATTTGTTGAATTTACGTAATAACCAGTTACTCTGTTGTTACTTTACCACTGTTTAAAATTGGATGTAATTAATTGCTCTACCACTGTGACACCTTGTTAATTGTTCTTCCCTACTTGACATTTCTGCTATGTTTTCCTGTATTATCCTGTACTACTCTGTATACCATGTTGTACTCTCCTGGGTCGTCCTGAAAATAGGCATATCACTTGTCTAGTCTACTTACCTGGTAAACAAAAGCTAAATAAATAAATAAATGACTGAGTTATAAGCCTCCAAATTTTCAAACATTTTAAAATTACATTTAACAACTATGTGAACTAACAGGGTTTTGGCAAATTGCACCATATTTAGTATAATGATATTACCCATGCCCATACATATGTGTGTCAAGTTTCAGATATCTAGCTTTTAAGGTGATTGAATTATAAGCCTCCAAACTGTCATAAATTTTCAAATTACATTTCACAATTGCCTAAAACTGCTGAATTTTAAGCCCCTATAGGTGTAAAGCTGGAGAACAAAATATCAGCAGTGTTGTTAGGTTCATTGACCCTAAATATTAGGCTTTAAGGTAACCACCTCGGTCCTGTATCAGAACATCATGCTGCTATGCTGACAACCCAGGTTCAGAAGTGATCCCCTGGAAACTGTGTCAGGAGGCAGGTCATAGCTAAACACTACAATCTCTATTTTGCAGTTTCTATGAATCTTCCAAGAAAGTAGGCATCTTAGTTTTCAATTATCTTGTTACAAAGGTGGGTAAGTCGTAAGCATAGAAATATTTTCAGAAATATTCACACAAATATTAAATTGCTAGACTTTGAGCCCTTATTACTTCTGTACCCTTTATTCAAATGTTATGAACCTTGAAGCATTTAGAGCCTGACCCAGACAATAGGTGTACTACATTTCAGACCCATAGATTTAACATAAACTCAGTTATGGCTATTTAAAAAAATTTAGAAAACTTTGTTACAATTAATTATAGAAAGTACAATGATATGAAAGTTAAAAAAGCTTATTTACAAATGGTGCATAAATACTGTATACAAACAGTACAGGAAAGGTAAACTACAAAGTGAAAATGTTTACAAATCGTGCATGAATACATATTAACAGTGCAGAAAATATATAAAATATAAAATGATTCTGTGGGTTGATGAATTATATCATGGACAAATAGTGACTCAATTTCTTCATATTCTTTTGAGTGTACCTAAATCAGTGGCCACTACCTACTTAGGAGCTCATCTGGGCTGTACTAGTGTTTTGACACTGGCATTTGTTAACTACGAATAGGGTCAAATCTCTTAATATAACAGTATTAAAAGTGAGAAGTTTAAATAATAAAATGGATCTCTTACAAACAAATTTGTGTGAGAAAGAATATGACATGGTGACAAGGTGGACGGACTCAGAGGACTTGGGGCACTGTTTAGAAGGCTTTACCCTATATCACACCAACAGGAGAGGAGAGATCTGAAGGATTTCTGTAAACCTGATGGAGTTAGTGAGTGGCTGCATGCTGCATCATTGAGGAGTAGGCAGAAGCAGAAGCTTGTTTAATGTGCCTTTCTATTCTTAAATGGGTAGCCCTGTTGCGGAACTATTACATAGTGGCACTATTCATGCCTATTCTTATTTGAGGAACAGCCCCCACCTTCCTCCTCAGTCACATCATGTTAAGAACAACCTCAATGCTCCCACCTTCTGTAACAATCCCACAGTCTCCTCCTTTCCCCAGCACCCACAGTTTAAGCTTCAAAGGTTAACAACAACAACAAAAAACATGATGGGTGACTGGCATAAACCACTTGCCATCATGGCTGGCTGCCATCTTTTCTTGTCATTTTGTAATGTAAACAAATTATCCTTCAATCCCACCATGGCAACAGCACTAAGCCCACCTTCCTCCCCAGCACCTAAATTTCATAAAACAAACTTGGTGTCCAGGAGAGGGAAGATGACTGACATAGCCTGCCCTCCTTTATGGCCAGTCACATTCTTGTGAATGGCGACCCATGCTTTGTCACATCATAAAACATCTGATCAGGTAATCAGCTGTTTTAGTACACAACAACCATGAGACTGCCATTGACAAAGTAGACCAGCCTTGAAGGAGGATGGGTTATGATCTATAGAGATAGTGAATGCATTCAATGATTATTTTTGCTCCATTTATTCTGAGCCTAGCATAACATGCTATCAGTATATCTTAATGAATCATGGTAAACATAACATTGACATTAAAGAAATTAAAAGGAAAATTGATGATTTAAAATCAATTGGAGCACCCAGAACAGATAACACCACAACTGTTAAAACTTATGAATGACAGCATCTGTCTTCCACTTAAACTGTTGTAGGAAATATGATTAAATACTGGCGAGATCTCCAGAGGCAGGAGGGTGGCTAAAATCACCCCAGTCCATAAGAAGGGGTGTAAACAGGAAATTAGGAATTATCGTCCCATAAACTTAACCTCAGTACCATGCAAAATACTGGAGTCAATTATAAAAGACCGACTGTTATCACAGACCAAATCCAGCATTGTTTTTCATGAGGGTCAGCATGGCTTCACCAAGGACATTCATATTCTATAAGCTTGTATGCTTTTACAAGAAAATAAGTAATTACCTCGACAATGTGGATGCTGTGGACATGTACATGTTGAACATTTGGCATAAGGCATTTGATACTGTCCTCCACTGGGCCATATTAGAGAAACTGTTAAAATTCAACATTGACAGCCACATTGTGAAATGGGTGACCATTAGGCTATAAACAGGATCCAGAGTATCGATTGAGGGCTTTTTGTCAGAGGAGGGTAGAGTGATGAGTGGTGTTCCTCAAGGCTCAGTCCTGGACCCATCATATCCCAACTCTTTATCACTGAATTAAGCAACAATATACAGAACCACATGATCAAGTGCGCAGATGATACAAAGTTAGGTGGTCCATGTAGCACAATGGATCAGATTAAATTAATCCAGACAGACCTGGGTGTGGTTATTGAATGGGTGTACAGATGGGGCATGTCCTTCAATATGGATAAATGCTGTGTCCTACACATGGGTAGAAATGACAGTGCAGACCAATACATGCTAAGTAACAGTGTCCTAAACCAAGCCACCAGTGAAAAATATTTAGGAACTGTTATAGATTCCAAATTTACCTTCTGGGAAAAATGAATCTATGCTGTATAAAAGGCCAATAGAGTTTTTGGTGCTATCAAAAGGAATATTAAGAGTCTTAAGACAGAGGTATTGATGCTATTGTGCAGATCTTAGGTCAGACCTCACTTAGATGATTGTAGTCAACTCTGGTGCCCCTACAGTAGGTCTGATGTTGACAGAGTTGAGAGGGTCAAGAGGAGAATGACTAAGATAGTCCACAAAGCAAGGAATAACTCTTACAAAGACAGATTAAAACAGCTAAACTTGTATTCACTGGAGATTCAGAAAAATAGGGGTGATCTATTACTTTTCTATGATATAATGTATGATAACTACCTTATAAATGAGTTGAATATTGAATTTAAGGATCCTAACTAAACAACTAGAGGCTACTCATTAAAAATAAGAGGTGGGAAATTTAGATCAGATAAGAGGAAGTATTTTTACATATGGAGAGTGGTGAATGTTTGGAACAGCCTACCAGAAGAAATAATTATAAGTCAAACAAAGGATATCTTTAAGAAGAGGTTGGACAGTTACATTGCAAATTGAGGTAAACTAAACTATTTGTTCATTCAAAATATCACAACATAGAGACAATTATAAAACATGCCCATGTATTACATGTCATAAAAAAGGCCTCATAACAGTATTAATAAGCTCACCATTAAAAGCACATTTCTTTTAGTCCTTCAAATTGAGGTGTGCAGATAAAAGTCATCTGTACAGGTATGTCAGTTGTTGCTTTCTAATTTTAGTTACAATTAGTACCATTCCCAGTAGGGGTGGGCAAATAACTGTAGTTTGAATATTTGGCTGAATATTTGTATTGGGTGCAAAATATTCAGACATTTAGTATTCATATTTTTATTCATGTACCTGTGGGGGTTGGGAAAGTACAAAAACAGCCCCATTACCCTCCTTCCAGCTCACACATGGAGGCAGTAGAGCAGTGGGTTAAGGTGCTGAGATGAAAACCTGGGTTTGAATCCCACAGCTGCCTAGGTGCATACTGTGTGATCCTCAGCAAGTCACTTAACTTTCTTATGCTCCCAGATTGCATCTGGAAACAAGCTTCAACTTAGTGTGTTACTTCTGGTTAAACAATGTTCCCTTTCACTTTCCCTTCCCTAAACTATTATACTGGACTATAAGGAGCTACCAATGAGCAACTGCCTTGTGTGCTCCTCAAGCATTAGTGTCATTAGTGACATTAGTTGCCTGACTGTGCCTAGACACACATTTTGCTTTTTAAAATGTGAGTGCTGGGAGTGAGGAGGTTCGGACTTGGTTACTGCTGCCAGGATAGTGGGTTGCGGGATGATTAGTTATGTTCAAAATGGTAAGAGGTGATGGTGGCCAATTATGGAGGTGGGTGGGTTGTGCCAGACACCAAGTGTGTAAGCTATATGTTGTTAATCATTTTAACTTTTAGGCTGCCAACAGAATTGGAATGCATAGTAATTCTGGACTGATATATCAGTCAGAGACACAGCAAGGGTTAAAGCTTACATTGTGGCTGTTGTGGTGGGAGGAGGGTGCTTGTGGGCTTTTTACAGAGGGTAGGGGCAGAGGGTTGTTTTTAACATGTCTGATCTGGGAAGGAGGGTGATGGAGCTGTTTGTGTACTCCCCCCCCCACAGATACATGAATAGCAAATATGAATACCAGGTTTCTGAATATTTTGCACCCAATATTTATATTCGGTCACATATTCAGACTTTGGTTATTCACCCACCCCTACTGTGAATGGGACCTAACTGTAACTAAAATTATAAAGCAAAAACTGACATGCCTGTACAGATGACCTTTATCTGCACACCTCAATTTGAAGGACTAAGAGAAATGTGTTTTTAATGGTGAGCTTATTAATACTGTTAATGAGGCCTTTATTATGACATATAATACATGTGTATGTTTTAGAATTGTCTCTATTTTGTGGTCTTTTGAATGAAAAAATATAGTTGATGATGATGATGTGAAATGATCCAAAAAGCACTGAATTTGCAGAGGTGATCATAGGGATAGCTACTGGCAAAAGGAATACAGGAAGTACTGTAGTTCCAACAATTTAAAACAACCTGAATGTACTAGTTTCTAATTATCTGGTTAGGCTGACATTAAGAAACATCAGTTACTTTGCTGCTATTCATCCATGCAGCTGCACACTATACCATGTGTTTCCCAGTCAGTGACATTCAGTATATAGACACTCATAGACATTTTTGCTTGTGGTGAAATGTTATTATTTATGTTAACTAACAATGACAATACAATTGAGCGTGCTGAAAATAATGGCAATTATACCACCTGCAGTAATAAATTGTGCTCGGCTTGTAGTCTCCTTATTGATTCTAGAGCTCCTGTTATATGTTCAGTACTTCATAGATTCTCTAATCCCAAACAAAAGTAGTCAGGTTCTGATGAGTACATCCATGTTTCTTCTCTGGGCTACTACCCTTGTTTGGGATTACAGAATATATAAAGTGCTGAGTTTACAAAAGTAACTCATAAATCAACGAGGTGGGTACATGCCCATCACAAGTAAATACTGCAAGTGGTATGACTGGCAGTTTTTCCTCGCACAGCAACTGCATTGTCATTATTATTTCACATAAGCAGTTCAGGTTCACTGCAAGTAAAACTGCTATGAGTGTCTGTTGCTAAGTATCTTTGGTTATGGAAAATGTGATATGATATACCGATCATCAAAGTGTTTGATATTTCATTATTATTATGATATTATTAATATTAAGCTCCTGAATTGCAGGTTGTTATTGGTTGCGCATAACTAGGTGTGGAGCACCCATCTTGTTTTTACATCATTGCTGAACACTAGAAAACATCATTTGTAGTGTTTAGGGCATTAAACCGTCATTACAATTTTATGCTTAGGTTGGTACAGTATGGGTATGTCATACCTGCATGTGAAGGGGTGGCAGACATGATGGACCAGGAGTCTCTTCTGACCTTACATTACTATTTTACTTTAGTGTATACATTGCAATTAAGCAATATGGTATCTACAGGGTTTAGAATAACATTATGTTTAATCACCCCTCTTGGGACATAATGTGGCATGAGGCATAGTTGAGCACCATATTGCCCCAAACGGGGTGCTCAACTGAATTTTAATCTAACCCCTGTACATACTGTATTGTTATTATTATAATCTTGAAAAAAAAATATTTTTTGGCACACTTTATCAAAGGATGCCCATTTTGATGTTAAATAGTCCCTCCACCTTATTATAGTATGTGTAGACTTGTTAGCGAAGAAACTGGTTTGGTGTCAGACACTTACAAAGTCTTTACTGTGTTTATATAAGAACCTGTGTTCTGTGGCTGTGGGTAATATGTACAAAATTTAATTGGCATTTATGTATTTTAACATTTCTGATCTGATTCACCATTGAAAATGGCATGTGTTGCTCAATGTCCTGCCTGAAAAACAAGCAAATAATAAGATGAAGTCCAGTCCGTCCCAACGGTCCTGTGTAGCAGAAGAGATATTTTGCACTAGATCCAGTAATGCCATAAACTGGAGCAGGTATTTAATCAGGGATACTTCTGAAGTCTGATCAGTCTTTGAATTGATGTGTGTAAGCATCAGAAGTATAAAGACTTCACTGCTATAGATGTGAGGAATTCAAGAAAGTACAGCAAAAATTCTAATTTACATGCCATGAGAATGTTATATTCAGCACCTGATCATCACTTAGCAGAAACAAAGTCAAAGGACCTCATCAGTACCATTTTGCACACTGTGTATGCAGGCTCTACCTTAAAGCATATGGCTAACATTCTACCTTTGCAGTCCGATTTTACGCAGTGAACTTCTGAGTACCCTGGTGGAATGGTAGTGACTGACATTCAACACATTAGTAAGTGTCTACAGTTGCAGCAAAAAGACAAGTTCAGATATTTCGTGATATGTTGTGACATTTCTAAAAAGATTCTCTCTTTTGGCCCTTTAGTGGTACAGCAGACAGGCAGGGAATTTCTCTTGAGATATCACAGAAATTTCAGGAACTATCTGACCATGTCTTTTGTTGCAGCTGTGTGTGGTAATCTTTTATAGTCTGCCTAGCATCTCTCAATGCTACTAGGAAGATAGCTACCCCCTTGCATGTCTAAGAACTGTTTGCTGGCAATACCAGTGATGGGATCTGGCTTAGCTGCTGGGATTTTAGCTATTCCTCTACCAACATAAAGGATGGGGGCAGGGAACCACCTATTATACTTTCCTTATTTCTCTCAAGTTGCAGGGTTGTGTCATATTAGTGAAAGTGGTGGGTTGTAAACCTTGTGTCAATGGAAGCAGGGGCTGGCATGACACCAGGCATATCTTTTACTACTTGGGAGACTGCAGGAGGGAGATGACTGACTGATGGTGGATAATATCCATGGTACTAGATAGATAGATAGATAGATAGACAGACAGAACGTTATCTTCATACAGGTAAAAGTACTGAGTATTAACATTTCAGTTACTATAAACAACAGTACAAAGTACAGATTATAAATAACAAAAAACAATTTGAGTAGTTGAGGAGCAGCTCTCCAATCCCAGTGCCTCTACATAACGGTGGAAGCAGGGAGGAAGCCAGTAACTGCAGAACTGTTAGCCTCACACCAGTGTTAGGAAAACAAATGGAGGTCCTGATTAAACAAGATCTAGTGGAGTACTTGAGTAAGAAAGACCTTCAGGATGACAAACAACATGGTTTCATGGTGGGCAGGTCATGCCAAATGAACCTGATAACATTTTTTGATTAGAAACATAGAAACATAGAATTTGACGGCAGATAAGGACCGCTTGGCCCATCCAGTCTGCCCATTTCCCTACCTAATGGATAAGCTGCAGATCCTAGTTAACCAGCAGCCTACTTCTTTCTACCCCCACCCCCTATAATTGCCTTATGACTGTCCCATGCATGCTTGAATTCAATGTATAACTAAGAAAATGGATTGGGTCATTCAGTGAACCTCCTCTATTTCGACTTCAGCAAGGCCTTTGATTCTATGCCACATAACCACCTGCTGAAGATGCTAGAGGATCTGGAATAGCAAACTGCATTGTTAAGTGGGTAGGTAACTGGCTGGGGGGGCAAGAAGCAGACAGTAGTTATCAATGGGGAGAAGTCAGAAGAGGGAGAGGTGATGAGTGGGGTCCCTCAGGGCTCAGTCTTAGAACCAGTCATGTTTAATGTGTTCATCAGCGACATAGGAGTAGGTACCCAGGGCAAAATTTACTTTTGCAGAAAACACTAAGCTAGGAGGTAGGGAAGAAAGTGAGGAAGCAGTTTGAAGTCTACAGAAAGATTTGAAAAAGTTGGGAAAATGGTCTAGTTTCTGGCTGAAGTTTAATGACAAGAAGTGTAAAGTGATGCATCTAGGCAAGAATAATCCAAGGACAGCCTATTGGCTCAACAGGTCAAGCTCAGTGCCACACAAGAGAAAGGGATCTAGGAGTTGTCATATGTGACACCCTAAAACAAAGCCAACCAATGTAATGCAGCATATAGTAGGGCCAACAAAATGTTGAGTTGTATAGGTAGAGGATTCGGCATTAGGCATCGGTGGAGATACTGCCACTGTACAGATCCCAGGTGAGACCCCACCTGGAATACTGTATCAGTTTTGGAGCCCACTCTTAAAACGGTCAGGGACAGGCTAGAAAACATACCGAGAAGGGTGACCAAAATTCTACAGGGGCTCCAGGGACTACCATATGAAAGGTGTTTTGGGGCATTAAGCATGTATTCGCTGGAGACAAGGAGGAGAGAGGAATATGACAGAAACCTTCAAGTACATGAGGGTAATTAATGCAGTACCCTACTCTGAATTATTCACCAGGGCATTCAGCTCAAATACAAGGGGCATGGATGGAAGCTGAGGGGTGGGAAATTCAAAAGGATCTTAGGAAACATTGTTTCTCAGAAAGGACAGTGGAGCCATGGAACAGGCTCCCACAGATGTAGTGGGAGCTAAGACCATGTCAGCCTTGAAACAGGGGTTGGGATAGAGGTATGTCTGAATTGAATCCATGTGTAAAAGCATATACTATGTTCTGGGATTTCCTAGGTTTTGGAACACTTGGGCAGACTTGATGGAACTTTGGTCTCCTTCTGCCATCACCTTTCTATGTTTCTATTTACAAAAGCAGGCACTGGCTGTCACCCTAGTATTTTAGTCAACCTGCTCAATACTCTGGATTTCTGACATTCATAGCAAGTATTTTAAGCCAGTTCACATAATTTAAGATATTTTTTAACTGTCAAGATAAGGAAGCTGTTGCTGCAGGCTGTTGATAAATTGTAAACCCATAAGTCTAAAAACTCCAAGACCCTATAGCTGGTGGCATAGATTATGCCTAAATTTCAAACCTGGAGAGGTGTTTTCATTGCCTGGATATCCTGCCAGGAAATTGACAATATCTCATTTATCTATTTAAAAGTTTTACCAGGTAAGCATACTGAGTAGACAATGGCTCATTTCCAGCTGCATCCTGGGGGTTGGGGACAATTGGGAAATATGTGAGTAGACAATATAGTGCAATTAAAAAAAGAGCAGCAAGTAGTACAGCAAGTGGTATTATACAAAATGAAACAGTACAATTCAGAACATTAGATGCAGTACATTACAATACAATATAAAACATAACAATAACGATGAGATGCAGCAACTACAGTAGTGCAGCAGGATACCAGAATTAAGCTGCCAAGTCAACACTGTGTCAGGTAGCCCAGTCTAAGCAGGTAAGTGAGTGCAAGAAAATAGTATAGCATCTAGAAGGTTAGGCACAGGAGCAAGAAGGATGGAAGTGGCCATTAAGGAGAATGTTGAGATAAGACGGGGAAAAGGTCTGGTGAATGGTAAAGGCGAGAGAGTTCTATAACAGGCAGCTGGTAGGAGAAGGCAGCCTGGCCTGCGGAGGTGGACATGCAAGGGACTGCTAAGGACCAGGAGTCGAAGTACCTGAGGGAATGGGAAGGAGAGGGGGAGAGGGGGAGAGCATGGCAGAGAGATGAGCAGGCAGGGACTGTGACCAGTATTTAGTTGCCAGACTAGTGCTCTACAGCACATCAATATGTTGTACATGCTTGCAGCTGTATATCAAACTTGAATTATACTAGGGATACTTGTTATCTGTATTTTGACATCTTTGCTCTGCTGTTTATAAGAAAGAAAGAAAGAAAGAAAGAAAGAAAGAAAGAAAGAAAGAAAGAAAGAAAGAAAGAAAACCTCTCTGACTTACCTTGAGTTCTGTAAAGAGATTATTTAACTATGCTGCATCATTAAAGGCAATATCACATGTATTCTTAAACTTTCAATATGAGCTGCAAAAGTGGGAAATTATAAATTTGATGAAATGCCTGCAGATAAGAGCCAGTCCGTCTTGCTGGTAGTAACATATTGCATTCCTAAGCAGGAGACCCAGATTTATAGGCAGGATACAGGTTATTAATGGTTTGTGACTGTGCTTGGTGGCCCAGGAAGACAGTTCAGCACTGAATGGGATGGGTGGGATATCAGGAAGCCAACATGCACTTCAGATCTGACCATGCTGACATACTAAGAAGGGGCTATGCAGGGGAAATAATTCTTCCTGGCTCAGAATACTGGCTCAGGACTATCCTGAACCTCCATGCCTGGCATTAATAACTATCTTAATGGGAACAGGAAAACTGTACTAATTTACAGCAGTTAGTAGTGTTCTTAGTAACAGAAATGAAAGACTTACCTTCAACTCAGCCATATTTAAAAAGCTCATGATGCCATTGTGACAACTTTGAAGCAATGGAATGTTTAGATACAATTTAGCTTGTATTTAATATTTCTTTCTGTAATTCTGATCCTTACCTCTTTATTACTAAGGGCATTTGCATATAAACAGGATTGCTGCCCTATCTGTTCTGGCTGCTTGCCTACCCCTGACATCACAGTTCTGTTTATGACATCACAATTTGTTGCTCTGGAAATAATTGTGATGCCACAAATGAGATTATGAAGTCAGGTTTAGGCAAGCAGAAAGAGCAGATAAAGTCTAAGGGACAGTAATTATTTTCAGTACTTGTGAAATTGATAATTACGATATAAGGGACAGATTTATAGAAAATATATGAAATATGAACTGAATTGTATCTAAATCTCAAGTTTTTCTAATGGTGTCATGGGATCTTTTAACTGTACATGAAAAATAGTTCAGTGCAAAACTCTGTTTTTAACTGTTCTCTTCTTATGGCCAACATTCTGTACAGTTCTTCTCATGGAATCAGTAATTTGGACTTTTTACTATGTCACGGTTTGTGTACAGAATGCTAAGCATGAGTTAATGTCCTATTAGAACCATGCTCAGAGTTCTGTGGACATGCTGTGACATACTGAAAACTCTAGGGGGCTGATATTCAGAAGTTTGTATGGGTGCTAATGGATCTTTGCCCATGGAAACCAGGCTTTGCTCTGGATCCCCATATTCAAAACAGGCTGTTGCATGGGCAAAGAGGGTTAGTACCTGCACAAAATATTATGTGTACGGGAAAGGTGAGGGGCCTGGCTATGAAATGCCGCACTACTAGGGATGGGCGAAGTGGCCTCAATTCGCTCCGTAGAGTGATTCGCGGAGTGAAGGCAAATTCTTAGAGTGGAGTACTTCTCGTTATGAATTGGTAACGCGAAGTCCATTGAAAACAATGACTTCACATTATTCCACCTTCCCAAACCACTACTCCACCAATTTTAGGCGTGTGCATTGAAAACAGTGTACTAGCCTCCACTTTCTGCTTGTTTTAAGCTCCAAGGTGATTTTGCAGTGATTCATGGGATTTCAGGTCACATGGGCTCTAGATTGTTCTGCACAGCCTCAGTGCAGGGTAGTGTGTGTAGGAAGCTGTAGGAAACAGTCTGCTCTGAGAGCTCTCTGTGATTCGCCGGCCAAAATCTCCCCCATCCCCCACTTGCTTCTCCCTTCTAGCTACGTGTCCTCACCCCAGAGACAGTAAAGCCCTACCTAACCAATGCCATTAGCTACCATCACTATTGCCACGACTCCCTGGACCTGAGACTTCTCCACCTCACCCTTCTGGAAGTCCTAGTACCACTCACCCACATTTTAAACTGCTCCCTCTGTCAAGGGAAATTCCCCACTCCCTGGAAATCGGCCTACATCACACCCATCCACAAAAATGGGGACTGCACATCCACAAACAACTACCACCCCATCTCCATTCTACCCCCCTATCCAAAGCACTAGAATGCATAGTTGCCAACCAACTTACTGACCACCTTAATAAATATCATCTGCTAACCAACCAGCAACATGGTTTCCAAAAGGGTCATAGTATCCCACTGCCCTCCTTGAATTTACCTCCCATGTTCACTCTGCCTTGGACCGTGGCCACCTCACAGGCGCCTATCTTCGTGGACCTATCTAAGGCATTTGATACCATGAACCATGCCCTCTTATTAAACACTCTGGCTTACACTGGCTTCTCCAATGATGCCATGAACTGGTTCACCAGCTACCTCACCGACAGAAGCAGATGGTCAAGGTTGGCACTGTCCTGTCCCCGCCTTCCTATCCGCTCCAGTTTCCACAAGGCTCCATACTGGGCATTTTACTTTTCAGTCTGTACATAAACTCCTCCCATCTGCCTGCCCCAGCAACCTGCTACTGTACGCGGATGATGCTGTCCTGTACGCCTCTGACTCAGCACCCACCAAACTCAACCAACCTCTCCAACACTCTTTCCATGAAATCAAACAATGGCTTGCCACCCAGCATCTTACAATAAACTACAATAAGACAAAAGTCATGATTTTCTCACATCCCCAGAACCCCCTCAAAAACCTCTGCCCCCAATTTCTCACTGCTAATCAGACCCCACTAGAACAAGCAGGCAACTTTAAATATCTAGGGATCACACTAGACCCTGTCCTCAACTTTAATCTTCATATCCTACACCTATCAACTGCTCTTAGCGCCAGACAAGGAGTTCTTTACCGATACAAACAGTGCCTCACCTCTGAAGTGTTACAACTCACCTAAACTCCTCTATCCTGCTGAACTATGGCATCCTTGTCTACAGTGCAGCAGCCTTTACAGCCCTAAAATGACTCCGGCTTGTGCTTAACATAGCCTGCCGTCTCATCCTAGGTTGTGATCACCTCACACACATATGCACCCTCTACAGTACCACAAACTGGCTAAACCTAGACAACAGAATCAGGTATCACACCTGCCTAATAACCAAAAAGATTATCCTAGGCCTCACCCCCCCGCCCTAAACCAATTTATCCTCCCAACACAAGCAGGCAGAACAACCCGTAGCTCGAACAAACCATTGCTATGGGTACCCCGTGTCCGGACTTCCCAATTCCAGTGAACTTTCAGCTACAAAGCCCCATCCTGGATGAATGCGCTCCCCAGCCTAATAAGGGAAGAAACTAGGCTTGGCCCTTTCTAAACCAGACTAAGGAATCACCTACAAGCCTCCAACCTGTGTGACTGCAACTGCCCCCCCCGTAGACCCTGAACTTCTCTGACTCCCCCATGCAAATAGCCTCCACGAGAAAACTTATTTTTGACAAACAGCCACTTCAGAACCTCTCTGCTCCTCTATGGCTGTGCGATTCTAGTGTAAATCATGTTTCCCCTGGAAGGGTAGATCACCCTCTGAATCAAATGTGTAACCATGTAAAAAATAATTTGTAAGATGTCTTTATGTGCTAACAACCTGTAAACCATGTTTCATCCCTTCTGTACTCTATGTATGATGTGGAACCTTTGTAAATGAGTCTTTGACACAAAGGTCTTTCCGAATATCTCAATAAATAAAAAATAAAATAAATTCAAACCTCCTAAAAGCTATTAAAAAGTCTTTTGGGTATTTTTTGCTGAAACTTTAGTTTATCGATTGTAGAAACCCTCCTGTGCTCATATCATCAAGCGTTTATTGTCTGTTTATGGATTTTGAATGTGTACTGAGAGACATAAAAACATAGAAACATAGAATTTGATAGAGATAAGGACCACATGGCCACCTAGTCTGCCCATTTCCTTACCTAACGGATAAGCTGCAGATCCTAGTTAACCAACAACGTACTTCCTCCTACCTCCCACTAGAATTGCCTTATGTCTGTCCCATGCATTCCTGAATTCCCCCACTGTTTTTGACTCTACAACCTCCTCAGGAAGGCTGTTCCATGCATCTACAACCCTCTCTGTGAAGAAATACTTCCTCACATTACCTCTGAGTCGTCCCACCTCTATCTTCAGATTGTGCCCCCTTGTTCTTGCACATCTCTTTTTCTGAAACATGCTACCCTCTTGGACTTGGTGGATTCCCTTGAGGCATTTGAAAGTTTCTATCATGTCTCCCATCTCCCTTCTTTCCTTGAGGCTATACATCTTAAGCTCCTTTAGTCTTTCTTCATATGTCTTCTGGTGCAGACCCTGCACCATTTTGGTTGCCCTCTTCTGGACAGCCTCCACCCTGTCTATGTCTTTGCGGAGATGGGGTCTCCAGAACTGTACACAGTACTCCAGATGTGGTCTTACCAACTGTCTGTACAGAGGGACAACAACTTCCTGTTTTCTACTGGTGATGCCTCTCCCTTTGCATCCCAGTATCCCCCCAGCACTCCTTACTGCCTTCTCACATTGCTGGCCCACCTTTAGGTCGTCTGATATGGCTATCCCCAGGTCCCTTTCCATTTTTGTTTTTGTCAGTATCTCACTCCCCATTGTGTACTCTTCCCCTGGGTTTTTTATTTCCCAGGTGCATTACAGTGGAAATGTGCTTTGGGGGAGGGGCGTATCAGTGGTGTAGATAGATTAACTTGGAGAAAAAGACAGTTCTTTCTGTTTTGGTGATATTTTTCTTGTATAACTGTGTTAATGTACAAACAGTAATACTTTCAATAATTCTTGACATTTTTTTGCTGATTGTTGTGGTGCAGCAATGCATAATTTTAGTTTGTTTAAAATACATGGTTATATTACTGAAGTTTTCAATTTGCTCGCATTACTTAGTGAATGCGTGTGTAGTATGTGTGTGGCATGTCATCAAATCAGACACCTTTTATTGTGCTACATAGTAATTTCAGCAGTGTGGACCTGCTATCCACTGCAGCTGCATGATAGTTGTAATTCTTTGTGGTGTCTTTACTGGTACTAGTATTAGTGACTGTTACTGCAGTACACTGTCCCCCGCCCATGTGCCACGGCCTGCCACAACCAGCAAAGGTATTCATTTCAGGTTTGAATTTCTGAAGGTGAGCACTGGTTAGCTGTTGTGCATTTTTCATCTGCATCTCTTTAGTCGAGTGCAGTCTTAATCTGTTTGTGTATTTGCATCTCTTTAGGGCCCAATCTCCATCTGTAACTTAAGTCACAGTTGTTTCTTTGGCTTCCTTCAGAGTACTGGACTGGTGCAGTGCATAATTCTGCATGAACATTGTACTCATTCATATGTATTTTAAGTCAGGACCATCATCATGAGTCACTCGTGATACAAATCATGTTCTTCATCATCATGGTCACAAATGCAGTCACAAATTACAATTCACGATCACATCACAATTTCACGAATCACAAAATTAATTTTTTACTACTTTCTTGGATGTATTGAAAGCCGGTTTGTAGTATCTCTCCAGGCTTCACCACCCCATCACTGTACTCATTAATAAGTGTTTTAAGTTGGGAGTTTTGTGCTACTGCAGCTCATCGGGAACTACAACCATAGGCTTTCTTGTTCCATACAGTTCCATATTGATTATCTCACACAGAATCATGTTTTCATCATCATGGTCACAAATCACGATTCATGATCCGTCATGAGTTCACAGCTCACAAAATTAATTTTTTACTACTTACTTGGATGTATTGTAAGCCTGTTTTGTACTAGTATCTCTCCAGGCTTCACCACTCCCACCACTGTACTCATTAATAAGAGTTTTTAAATTGGGGAGTTTTATGATTCAGGCTCAGCTCATTGGGGAAGTACAGCCATAGGCATTTGTGTTCCTTCCTGTACAGCATATGAGTTACAGTACTGTAAGTAGTGGTGGGATAAGTGGCCCCAATTCGCTCTACGAAGTGATTCACAGAGTATCGCAGTATCAGCGGAGTACTCCGGAATGTAAAGCAGAGTACTTTGCTTCATAATGAGGAACACGAAGTCCATTGAAACCAATGACTTTGCATTATTACGCCTTCCCCAAACCACTTTCCCACCAATTTTAAGCCAAAGTACATTGAAATCAATGTAATTCGCCTCACTTCGCCTTTTAATTGAGCTCCAAATGAAATTCTGCAGTGATTCATGGGATTGCAGGTCACATAGGCTCTAGATTGTTCTGCACAGCCTCAGTTCTGGCCTGGGTAGTGTGTGTGTAGTGGTAGCTGGAGACAGTTTGCACTTGGAGCTCTGTGATTCAAAACCTCTAAAAGCTATTTAAAATGCCTTTTGAGTCTTTTTTTGCTCAGATTTTAGTACATCGATTGTAGGAAACCCTTCTGTGCTCATATCATTGAGTGTTTATTATTGTTGTGTGTGGATTTTGAATGTTAATTTAGAACAGTCAGTCTGTGTACTATGAAGAGTACTTTGGGGGAGGGGCATATTTGTGGTGTAGGTACATTAACTGAGAGAAAAGGCAGTCTTTCTGTTTTGGTTTTATTTTCTTGTATAACTGTGTTAATGTACACACAGTAATATTTTCAGTAATTCTTGACATTTTTTGGCCAATTGTTGTGGTGCAGCAATGTGTAATTTGTCTGTTTAAAACATTTGGTTATATTACTAAGGGTTTTCAATTTGCTATGCATTACTTGTAGTGAGTGTAGATAGCGATGTGTGCCTTTAAATCAGACACCTTTTATTGTGCCACAGAGTAATTGCAGCAGTGTGAACCTGCTATCTGCCGCACCTGCATGAATATTTTATACTGCTTTTGTATCTTTACTGGTAGTGGATTGTTACTGCTGCACTAATCCCCAACTGGCAAAAGGTATTCCTTTCTAGAATTGGATTTGTGACTTGTGAGCACTGGTTAGGTGTTGTTGTACCTTTTCGTATGCATCCCTTGAGTGTGCAGTGCAGTCATAATCTGTCTGTGCATTTACAGTGCACCATTAATTCTGGGAGACTGTATTTTGTTATGCTCTCATTTCATTTTGTCAGTACTGGGGAATTTTCTGGACACAAGACAGTAGCATTTTGTCAGCACTGGGAATTTTCTGGACACAAGATAGTAGCATTTGGGGATACACATTTATTCTGGTGACTCTGTGTGTGCCGACCACTACACAAATGACTGAGTGCGCCATTAATTTTGGGAGACTTTGCATTTCTTGTTATGCTCTCATTTCCCTTCATCAGTTCAGCACTGAGGAGTTTTCTGGACACAAGACAGTAGCACTTAGGGGATGCACATTAATTCTGGTGACTGTGTGGGTGGGGTGCTGCCAGTATTGTTATCACTCTGCCTTACTTCGCATTTAAGGTGGAATGACACTGCAAAGTAATAATAACAAAGTGAAGTGAGCCTTTCCTATGGGGCAATCTGAGTAGCGAAGTGCCCACTTCGCAGGCACTTTTCACCAGCAGAATTTAAATTTGCTGCATCTCTATACACTGCCACATATTCAGCGGCTTTGCACTGCACAAGAGGGATCATTGCAGACCTTTTGTGCAGCACAAATACTGCCCAAAACCCAACTTAACTCCAGGCTACACTAGCAACTGCCAGAGGTAATACAGACACCTAGCCATTTGGCCACTGGGGAACACAACTTGCTCCTGTGGTCCCTGGCACCCCACCCACCAATCGCTGGCCAATTCTGTAGAAAATAATGTCCCTGGTAATAGTGGTCCCCTTCCCTCCAGTTGCCAGCCCCGATGTATAGATAAGTATTACTGGTGCTAGTGGTCCCCCCTCTAATTGCAATCATGAAAGTACAAACAACCGTCTTGGCATCCAGTGGTCCCCCCCTGTTGCACCCAGCATATCCCCCTACTCACCTTAGCATTATCTATGGTGCCATGGGAGCATATGGTGACCGGCACAGCCCTCCTCTCATCAGCCAGCCACCATATGTGCATGCAGGGAGCACAGCTCTAATTTATATGATGGGTGATGTGCCTGTCCTAAAATAAGAGGCATGCCCACTGCCTCTGTAAATGGCAACAGGCTGAGGAGGTGTGAGGAGAGCTATCCTGGTCACCATATGCTCCTGTGGCTCTTCAAAAAAGGCTAAGATGAGTGGGGGGTATGCCCTGTGCCATGGGGAGGGACCACTGGATGTCAGGGAGGTTTTTTTTTACTCCAGACTGATGATTGAGGGGAACCACTAGCACCAAAGATACTTATCTATATGTCGAGGCTGATGATCAGAGGGGGACACCTAGCACCAGAGATATTTATCTATACATTTAGGCTTGGGAAACAGAGGGGGGGGCCAGTAGCACCAAGGACACTTATCTGTATGTCGGGGCTGGTAATCCAAGCTAAGGGGATCACTAGCACCAGGGATATTTATCTATACATCAGGGCTGGTGATCAGAGCAAGGGGGAACCATTAGCACCTGGGACATTATTTTCTACAAAATGGGCTGGCAATCAGTGTGGGGGGGCATTACCGCCAGGGATACCTACATGTCTGGGACTCGGCAACTGGGGGGAAGCACAGTGCTAACCTGCCTTGCTACCGATGCAAATGAGACAATAATGGGCATGCAGATGGCCCCTTAGCACCTTGCATGCCCAATGGGCTCATTTGCATGGATCCTTTGAACACTGCAAATAGCTCTCAGGTGCTATCAGTTCTGGTGGTGTACTTCAGGAGCCCTGCTGGGACAGTGATAAGTAGCTTAGCGCTAGTTTAACATGACCTTTATTCAGTCAAATAGAGCCAGTGTGCTGTCTCGACTGAATATAGCATCTTCAGGCATCTATGTGTATGGCAGAGCACAAACTTTGTGCTCTGCCATGTGCAAGCATGTATATCAGGCCCCAGATGACTGTTTACTTGATGAAAACTGCAACAGAATGCGACCCATTAAAATGAAACAATGGAAAATAGTGTTTTCTGCATTACTTTTATTTCAGGTGCAGTTACATACTGTATGGAGTATGAAGGCTTATGGATATCATTTCTGGAAATGAGAACATTATAACAGCTGCCAACTAGAAATTATTTCCTGTCCTCTTTAAATAATCAATTTGTTGTCATGTTGGAGAGGAGGTATGGTATACAACATATTTAATGTTCTTTCCATGTGTTTCTTTAATGGGAAACATTAAGGGACAGTGCACATCATAGTTTGAAAGCTCAAAAACAACCCTTTCAATTGATGTACTTGACTTGAATATGAATGACAGTAGGCCAGAGAGATCCATGACTATGCCTGCCCTAAATTGATAAAACAAAGCCCATTTGTATAACCTTGTAATGTCATTCAAGGTAAATCTGCGTACCTATGCATGACATCATCCGGTTATAAAATGGTGGAAATATAGTTGCTACTGCCTAATTGCAAGTAAGTTTAGTACCTCATTTAAAAGAGTTTTTCATGGCCTTTCAAACTATGGTTGACACACTTAATCAGTGTTATGCATACTGGTAATAATTGTGTGCAATGCAACTTACTTGTTCTAAACAGATCACCATATTATTCTCACTAGAAACAAACATCAATTTCCTGTATGTAGTCCAGAGACACTTTCAGTCCCAATTAATTTCATGTTTGGGGTTCAAAGTTGGAAACTTTTATTTTCAGTCAAAATATACTGATTCTATAACCTGGTTAACAGATAAGTCTATTTATCTAACATTTTATAGTTGAAATGAGAGACTCACAATCCCTTTGGGTGTCAAGCACACATAACATTTAATAGCAGCAAAGTACTTGATTTAAACAGGCTTCATTCCAGCGTCTGAAGAGCTGCTACAAGTCTGTTCACTTTACCTTGCAGCACATTAATTTCATTGTCAGTGCCCTTTTGGGATCTCTGATTTTCTGTTCTCTAATTATAAAGGTAATCCCAAATCCTTTAGTGTCTGTCATCGTACTTCTCAGCTCCTTAGATTTAGAAGTCACAAGTAGATAATTTTAGAAATGCTAAAGGTAATAATGTTTGACATGCAATAGTATTGTATACTGGATTTCTGCTTAACTTGCATTTTAAGACATTGAGACAAGCTTCCACACTTTTTAGACCCTTTGTTGGAAAGAGACTTTTGAAACAGATGCCACTGTCAGTCAAGTGAAGAAACAAATGCTAAAAGCTGAGCTAGCTCTGCATATAAAGATAAAAGTGATCTGCTTTTTGCAGTTAAAGGTTGCAGTTTCCAGATAAAAGAGCAATTTTGCTTAATTGATGACACAAACAGATGTTACACTAGACTGCAATGCGGTTTTGGCAGTGTCACCCCTTTTTGTCCAACTCCTTACAAGTACACCTACTCCGGTGGAAACATCAATAATAAAGCCCATCTGCAGTCATTGGACAACATTACATTGTTGACAAAGTTTCACAAAAACTTTTAGTATGTTGATATAAACATAACCAGTCTACAACCAAAAGGCAATGCATTTTTCTTTTTTGGTAACACTATCTAGTAGATTAATTGTAGAAACATACACCGGCACATTCAAACAAGATTACAGAAGTAAATTTTGCAGTACAGTGACATCAGCCAGGTTGGTAGAACAAGGTGCAAGTATAATTCAGACACAGTGGAACAATATATAAAGTGGGCAGGATCATCACAGTGCTGGATCCAGCACTTCAGTCCATATTTTGGACATGTCCTGCATCCACGCAAATGTATCAGGATGTTTTTGTCCTATTTTCATACATCCTGATACATTTGCAAAATTTTATGCAGTTTATGTCACTTTCAGCTGCAATTCTGTACTTCTGTCCATTGTCCAGACACAGCTTTGGTACTTCTGCCAGAAAGTTAGACATTTTTGTAATTTTCTTTCTATATTGTTCTCTACTCCTGTGGCCCTTGATCAGGCGGGCACTCCAGCACTGTCCCTAACATCTGCTACGCCAGTTTCTTTTCCCCAGGGCCCATACCCCTGATTTGGTCAGTGTGTGGGAGGACTCACCCCACCACTTCCGGGATCTGGTTCTGCTGGTCAAACTGATTGGGGAGGGCCTATGGGTACCTGCTGTCATCCAACCATTGGCAATTTTCCCTATGTTTCTCCCCACAGAGGGGGGCATACAAGGATCCCCAATGGCAGTGCCCCACATGCTCCCCATCTGAGTCTGCCCTGTCTCTGCCCCTCAGTCTTGGCAGCATCAGTGTGCCAGCACCTAGCCTCTGCTAGGGGCCAGGCTAATGCTGACTGCTGCATCCCCCTTCCCCAGAGGAGGAGAGCTGTCCTGGGAACACTTAATCCACCTGCTCCCAGGCCAACCACCATCGACCTGCTTGCTGTGACAGGGTCACTGGTGTGGCAGGAGTTAAGGCATGGATGCCTCAACCTCCACACCAGTGGGCTGGCCCTGATCTAACTTTTAGAAAGAAGTGTGCAACTGTGTCTGAAAAATAGACAGAACTCTTTGAAAATCCACCCCGTATCTACAATATACAATTACTGTATAGTGTGTTTTCTTAGGTCATAATGCCACATGTGCTGATCAATTAGGATGTCAGTAAGCAGAGTCAGGGCTGCTCCATGAAATTGGTCCTTATGTTTGTTTGTTTGTTTTTATTTTGATGACCAGGTGAAATACACTGGCACCAAAGGCACCTTTTACAAGTATGACCCATTGTAATTAGTGCAATATACAACAGTATAATACCAAACAAATGAGTTACAATATGAACAGGCACTACAATACATAGTTGGGGCATGGTTGTGCCACATAACAGAGTTAAGGTACAGACATACATAGTGCAATGACCAATTAAAATAAGAATTCACAGCACACAGAGAAAGAGACATTACTGTAGTAAAAATACAAAGGAATTCAGACAGAACACACACAGTCATTCAGTGTTAAGACATACATTTTCAGTTCTTTACCAAATAAGGAAAAAATGGTCAGTGTTCTGATTAGGACAGGAATAGTGCTCCATATAGAGGGGGCATGAAACCTGAACAACTTTTGGCCCATGTTTTTAGACATGAGTTGGTACCCCTGGGACCAAGATAGAGGTAGAATAGAGGGCTGTACACATAGAGTAATAGACCATTTACAGGAGTAGGAGTGGACACTGAACTTGCAGAATGAGGCTTTCAGGGAGAAGGAAGGGGAAAGATTGAATAGTTGGAAAGATGCTGTGCCAAAGGTGATGGAGTCTATCAGACATGGATCATTGTCCAGTAGAGCTTCTGCAAATGGCAGAGTTGAAAAGGTGAAAGCCAAAGGTCGTGAGGGAGCATGCAGATGGGGTGGAGGAACAGAAGAGGGAGGAGATTAACAGGGCAGGGCAGAGAGACTGAACTTCAATGCTAATGTGGAGAATGCAACTACCTTAAAGACAGGGGAGTGCATGCTCAGAATAGAGGGTGCAGGTCTGTGGTGCAGGGTGGGCACTTTAGAGAACAAATTACAGAAGTAATGGTAGAGTGGGTCCTGCCAGGTCTTGGGAGATTTTGAGGAGGGAGAAACAGAAGTCTCATCATGTTACCTGAATACAGGTGCTAGATTTCAGTGGGATATCTCAACTGCAAAAAATGGAGAAAACCCCAACAGATTAGCAACCAAGATAAAGAACACTGAAAGATTTACTCTGTGAAGTGCTGCAATTTATTCAAAAGTGCTCTTTGAGTGTGGCCTACATTGTACTCTGGCAGTTCGAAACAAAGGTCTCTTTCACAGGACTAGTGAATTGCCTGGACACTATATACACCTTCAATTAAAGATACAGAGTAACAGTAAGTCCAAGTTTTAAGTTTTAAATTTTAAATACAGCATTTATTCCCCTGTAAGTTTAGACCAGATATACTGTAGATGGAGGTGGCGTGTCACCTGAAACATAGAAACATAGAGGTTGATGGCAGATAAGGACACAAAGGCCCATCCAGTCTGCCATTTCTTTTCTACCTTATAAATGTGCAATGCCTGCTCTGTCAGTGGCCTATCTATTCATACTCATTTGTATTGCTCCTTATGCCTATCCCAGGCCTGTTTGAAGCCCTAAACTGTATTCATAGCCGCTTCCACAGAGGTAGGCCGTTCCATGCATCCACCACTCTTTCTGTGAAAATAATTTCCTCACATTCCCCCTTAATCGGCCTCCCTCTAATCTCTTGCTGTGTCCTCTTGTCCTGCTATTTTTCTTATATTTAAACATGTTAGACTCTTTCACCTTGTTAATGCCCTTAAGGTGTTTGAATGTTTCGATCGTATCACCTATCTCCCTCCTTTGATCAAGGGTATACATATTGAGCTCCATTAATCTGTCCTCATATGTCTTCTGATGCAGTCCCTGCACCATTTTGGTTGCCCTTCTCTGGACTGCCTCAATTTGGTTAATGTCCTTGTGAAGGTGTGGCCTCCAGTACTGCATGCAGTACTCCAGATGGGGCCTAACTAGTGTCTTGTAAAGAGGAATTATTACCTCACTCTTACGACTTGTGACACCTCTACTAATACACCCTAACATCCCCCTAGCCTTACCTACTGCTTTGGAGGTCTGCTTGGATGATTTCAGGCCATCGGTGATGTTGATGTCCAATTTTTTTTCTTCCTTTGTGACTGCCAGCAACTCCCTCCCAGTCTATAGGTGGCTTCAGGGGTTCTCTTCCCTCCGTGCATGATCTTGCACTTCTTTGCATTAAATCCCAGTTGCCACTCTTCTGACCATTTTGCTAGTTTATCCAGATCTCTTCTCATTCTGCCCACCCCATCTGTATCATCTACTGTGTTGCAGATCTTGGTGTCATCTACAAACAGACTAGCCTTACACTCTAGTCCATCTGCAATGTCACTAATGAAGATATTGAGAGAGGACTGGCCCCAGGACTGATCCCTGAGGTACCCCACTTGTGACTTGCATTTCTTCTGACTGTACACCATTTACCACCACTCTGTTTTCTGCCCATCAACCAGTTTGCCACCCAGTTGTCCAACTTCTGACCCACCCCGAGCCTACCCAGCTTATTTATCAATCATCTATGTGGAACAGTGTTGAAAGCTTTGCTGAAGTCAAGGTAGGCGACATCAACTGCTCCCCCTTGGTCCACCACTCTGGTTACCCAGTCAAAGAAATCTATGAGATTAGTTTGACAGGACCTTCCTTTTGTAAACCCATGCTGTCTTGGATCCTGTTCCCCGATGGATTCCAGGTGTTGCACTATCCTTTCCTTAAGGAGTGCCTCCATAATCTTGCCCACTACTTAGGTGAGACTGACTGGTCTGTAGATCCCTGCCTCCTCCCTGCTACCACTCTTGTGAAGAGGGATCACATGAGCCCTTCTCCAGTCTTCTGGGACCTGTCCTGTGCTCAGAGACTCACTAAACAGTTCTGATAATGGCTTTGCTAGTTCCATCCTTAGCTCCTTAAGTACCCTGGGATGTATGCCATCAGGTCCCATTGCCTTGTCCACCCTGAGCTTAGCAAGCTCTTGTAGGACCCTTTCTTTTGTGAAGGGAGTAGTGCTCACCTCCCTCCCCCCCTGTGTTCATGGTGCTGAACTGTGGGTCCTGCCCTACCTTCTCTTCAGTAAATACTGAGCAAAAGTATCTATTTAGGATAGATGCTTTTACAGGGTCCTCATCCTCACATGCCCCCTTTTCTCCTTTGAGCTTAGCAATACCCCCTCTGGACTTTCTCCTTTCACTAATGTATCTATAGAAAGTCTTGTCACCTTCTTTTACTGTTCGTGCTAGTGTTTCCTCAGTTTGGGACTTTGCCTGCCTTGCTGCCTTCCCTGCTTCCCTTAGCGGTTTGGTATGCCTCCTTATCTTCATCCCGCTGTGTTCCCTTATATTTCCTGAATGTCCGCCTTTTGGCTCTGACCTTTTCTGCTACTGTATTTGAGAACCAAAGTGGTTTCCTTTCTTCTTTGCACTTCCTTTTCTGTATAACACAATGGGATGTTGCTTCAATATTGCATCCTTAATGCTTGCCCACTTTGCCTGTACCCTCACCTGTGTTTCTTTTGTCTGGGCTAGCTTAACTCTGTTGGCCATCTTATCAAAGTCAGCCCTCTGAAGTCCCATATTTTTGCCTTGAAATGGGATGATTTAGATGTAGTGCCCAAATTGAACCATACCATGTGATGGTCACAGGCCCCCAGGTGACCTTCTACCTGGAGATCTGTGATCCCTTCCCTGTTAGTCAGTACTAGATCTAGAATAGCCCTGTCTCTTGTGGGTTGTTGTACCAGTTGCTTGAGGCCCTTCCCTGCAGGGAATCCACCATGTGTCTAGTTCTGACAGTTGTTCCTGCTGGTATTGACCAATCTGTATCTGGCATGTTGAAGTCTCCCATTATCAGAACCTCCCCTTTAGCTGTCATGTTTTGTGTATCTTCTAACAGTAATGTGTCTAAGTTCTTCCCCTGGTCTGGGGGCATGTAGACAACCCCAGTTCTTATGGCTGTCCTATTTCCTGTTTCCAGGGTGACCCACTGTTCTTCTGGCTCCTTATGTGTGTATTCTGAATTTCTGTAGCTTTGATATTTTCATTGACATACATGGCCTCTCACCCCCTTTTGCACCTCGGTATCTTCTGAACAGTACATAGCCAGGTACTGAAGTCTCCCAAGTGTGGTTACTAGTAAACCACATCTCACTAATTGCTACTATGTCCAGTTTAACCTCTGATGTTATTGTCTGTCAGTCTGGGATCTTATTTCCCAGGCTGTGAGCATTTGTGTACATGATTTTCCATTGGCTAGATTTCGGTGTGTTAGTTGTTGGGTGAGGTTTGGCATTTCCCCTGTGCATCGTATGAGGATACGGACCTTTTTTCTTACCTAGTGATGCAAATGAACTGCAAACATGCTGAATCCCTGTTTTACCACTAGCTGAGGGGGGAGGGGTGTTCTTCCCATTCAACGTCTGGGGTGCTGCACCCCTCTCCCCATTTGCTAGTTTAAATATTTTGCAAAGACTTCAAACTTCTGCCCCAATGCACTGACTCCCTCCTTAGTCAGATGCAGTCCATCAAATTTAAAGAACTTTCACTCCCAGAACTGTTGCCAGTTCCTACAAATCTGTGCCCTTTTTCCTGGCACCAGCCCTTGAGCCTCATGTTTAGCTCCCCTATCTCCCTTCTCTGACCTTCCGTCCATCTGCCCCCTCCCCAGACTGTAAATGCTGATGGTTTTCAATGTTGCAGATATACCCAAAAATCATGTTCTGTCTGTTGATCACATGAACGCTTGGGCAAAATGGTAGTTTGATTAATTCTGTACTGACACCTTGACAAATTTTGTGATTTTCAGCTCAACGTACTTAATGCAGATTCTTGGGCCATTACTTTGACAGTAAGTGGAATATACATTCAAGTGTGGTCTCAATGAATAGGCAGGAGGTAGAGCTTCAAAATGCATTCCCATACGTAACCTCAAAAGATTAATGTTAAAAGTTATAAGGTTAAATGCAAACCACCACCCCTTTATTTCTTGGAAAATTTCACAATATTCTTATATTTAATCTTGTCAGACAGGATTTATTGTGCTTTATAATATACTTTTATATTGTCTAAAAGTGTAAGGATTCTGCTCTGAAATGCATATGTGGTTTTGAGGTCTGAAGATAATATAAGAGGATAAATTGATAAAAGTGAAGACACCATTAATAGATGAAATTTTAGCAAGTTTATACCTTGTCAAATGTTGTGCTTTTCAGCTATGAGTACTTAATGCAGATTCTTGGGCCATTACTTTAAGACTAATTTAAATATGCATTCATGTGTGTGATCTCAATGAATATGCAGGAGTTAAGGCTTTAAAATGCATACCCATAAGTTGCCTCAAAGGCTAATTATAAAAGCTTTTTTAAAGAAAGCAATTTATCTAAAAGAAAAAAATACCTTTGTTTACACAAAATATTTTTATTTTAAAAAATGTAAAATTTAGAATATGACTGTTAGTAAAGTAGTGGAACTTAGTCTTGTCCTTCTAGAAAAAAATCTTCATCATCATTAGATACACCGATATCATCTAGGTAATCACATACATCTTGGTCTTTATCTGAGTCCTCATCATTTGCATTATAGAGCAAAGGCATAACATCTGGGAAATAGTGTGTCCATCCACTTTACATTGAGATTATGAGTCTAACCATGCAAAGCTGCATTTGGGGCATTGATAACTGCAACAGAAGAAAGCCTCCTCAATTGGCTGATGTAGTTGTCTTGTATAATATGTAAGTTCAGGGTTTCTTGGCCACTGGCACTGTGGGTCACTGACACCTAAAAACAAAAATAGTAAGCACAAAAAAATAGAAAATAAAATATTACAAAATCTGGGTAGGAGAAAAAAAGAGAAACATTAATAATGAGAAATAATGATGAAATAATGTCATACTAAACATGTGTTCCTATTAATCAAGATTTAAAAGCAAAAATATGACATACAAATAGTTTCCCAGATTCATCAAACAAAACATATCATAAAAAGGCGAAAAATCTAGTTCCTCATTTAGCCATTTGGGTTTTAGGCCTGTAGGTGGAAATCCCAAAAGTGTTTTTTGTAAAAAGAAACCAAGTGCGGTCACCGCCCCATAGATGTACAGGGACTGATTCTATTCCCATAAACCTAATCCCATCTGGTTTGCCCTTATGTTTTCAAGACAGTTTCCACTCAACAGGTTGTTTAAACATAATTCACAATTTATGATCTTGGATCCTTACTCTGAATGTCTAGACAGTCTTTCCCAAATAAAGGTAGCCACAGCCTTATCATATAACATGAACCACATACTGTACAGTCATACCCACCAAGATCAGATGCCTGATTCTGCAGAATTTTGTAGAACTCTATAGAAAAGAGTGCATTTCAGATTGGTTGTCATGCAGGAAACACATACACACTGTATCACTGCATACTATCTCAGTGAACACCATTATAACTACATCTGACATGTGAAAAACTGATTGATTTTAACTGTACTGTTATGAATGGGATATTAGAAGGTAGATCCTGTTGATCCAAACTTACAGACATGTAACCATCCAGTCCCATGGGGTTACTAGAATCCCATCAGTGTTAGACTAGGAAGGTTCCTGGGCAGTCTGTAGGGAGTTGTTAAAAGCTCCTTACAGCATGACATCATTGTTTACTCAGCTAAGCTGAGCAGAGAATGGATTACATCATTTAGAATTCTTGCAGCAGCATAAGCTACTTTGGAATCAGCAGCACTGGGGGAGGTTTAGAATGTTCAGATGGTAGTCACCTAGTCTGTAGTCAACAGTAGTATGAAGTGGAGCTCTGAGTCAGCAGCAGTGCTCAGAGTGTGGGACCCCTGGCAGTTTCTCACCCTAGTGTGTGAGATCCAGCAGAACCAGAAGAAGAAGTGGTGGAGACCATTCATCTGCAGGACCCCAGTGGGTCATTTTCCACAGAAAATGTGGTTTGGACTGTGTCTCTGTGGATCCAAGGGGCAATCCTCTGAAGATCCTGAAGACTGTCAAGTGCCCAGAGAGAAAGTGTGTGCAACTGAAGCTATGACAAGCTACCTGTGAAGGGAAGAGATGCTTTCTTCTTAATGTTTCCATGTCTGTATCAAAGGGACACACAATGCCGTGAGCACAGGTTCATGGGACTGTACTTGGGGTTGCTCTGAGGTGTATGTGCCCAGAGATAAGGCTAGAATGCACCTGTCAGGGCCCTATTTCACCACAAAAGGTGCTTTTTAAAGTTAAAGTTTAGGATTCCTTTGCAATCCAGGTGTATTGAGAATCCATTTTGGTGTAACCAGAAGGAATGGCAGAGACTGGGCACAGGATGGGCCTGGGCATAACCAGTTCAGTTTCTCAATTAGGTCTAACTGGTTCATGTATGGGCATTAGGTTATACTGGATATGTTAGCGGATGTCATCACACCAGTAGGATTTGAAATGTTTTCAAATGTGGCATCTACCACAATATACACACTTTTGTAAAGTAAAAGTCCAGAGATTCCTAGTACAGAGGATGGACAGTTCAATTGTGTGTGTGAGGAAACACATGTTCTAAAATGCCCAAGCAGTTGTTTGTTCTTGAAAGAAAAGTGCTTGCTCCTGTGTACAAGTACCAATCCAGAACATGACCTCATTCTGCATTTTCAGCTTGTGTGAATAAAGCCATACTATGCAATCCATCTTCAGTAGTGGGCATGACATCTGTGCTTCCAGAGTGTAAATTGTTATGGGGCCCCCCCTCAGAAGTTTGACCTAGCATAGTTCTAGCACTTCTCTTCCAGAACCTGGAGTAAATATAAATGCTATTTTGTACCCTAAACCCCCAACCCCTTTATACTGCCGAGTCAGGTATTTGTCTCAGTGCAAGGGGAGCTGCCAATTGTTTTGCCAACTTGTGCCCTGTTGCCTTGCCTGTGCAAGTTAGGGGGGGGTCCCATTTTCCAGATGCTGTTCTTGGCCGGGGCATGGGTTGCAGACATTACTATCATCATGTGTGAAGAAGCTCATTGGTGGTTTTGGAATTCAGGTGATATTATCACTGGTTAACAGTTTGAGTGATGTCTATTAAGTTGACCCAGTTGCTCCTACCCTTGCTAAATGTGACACTCACTCCTTTGCTAATATCTACAGTAATTAGAGGGTTTGGTCAATTGGCAAAATATGCCAGTGTTGTTTTACTGTGTTCTTAAGTGACACTGCTGATAGGTTATATTAGGTCCCAAAGGGGATCATGTCATGCTGATCCTGGTTGCAGGGGACTTTTGTTAGGAGAGTATCCCTTGCTACTTGGTGTGCCCTTGTCAGGGTACTATGTGAAGAATGTAGTTTATATTGTACCTTTAGGTGACTTCCACTGCCATTGATTGAAATTGTTCAGTGAGGGAGCAACAAGTGTGCAACATTACATAATGGTTGTAGGGAATAAGCAAGCAATAACAGATGACGAGGTGTGGGTTATCAGCTGATAAGAGGCGGTGTACTAAGGCATGAGGCACATGCACCGAAAGTGCCTTATGCCCTAGGCGTGTTCTTATCCAGTAATAACCCACCCTCAGAGTATGTTATTGCGCTTATAAAATGGGTTTCCCAAGTAAGTATTTAAGGAGAAAAAAAATAAAATAAAGAGGAAAGCATTGTAATAATTTGAAGTTTATTACCTGAAGTAGTAAAATAGTCCTCTGTTCTGTACTGTGATGTCCACTGCATGCCCCCCAGATACAGAGACACAGGTCAGGTTGTCCTCTGCATGCACTTTTAATTCCACATTGTGTTCATTGTCTCCAGATAGTGGTAATATTCTACTGTTGTCCCCAACTTTCAACATAGTGTTAATCTTGCATTGACACATTGAGTGTTAATCTTGCACTGACACATTGAGTGACTGGTTTAATTAACAGCAAGTAGAGGGGCTTTGTTTTTATGTGCTCACAAGTGCTCACAAGTCTGTCTGCTCATGAAGGGAGTATTTGTTATTTTATTTTTTATTTAATTTTTTTTTGGTGTTTGCTTTAATATTGTAGTGAGTGGTTTTGTTGACTCGAAACGAATGTGTCCCATCCTGGGTACCGAGTGGAGCTGTTTCCGGGTTGGCATTTTTGTTTAATATATTTTTATATTCTTTTTTCTGTGTGATGCCATCTTAAAAGAGGAGTGTGTCCCACGGTAGACAGCTCTGTGAAATTTAAATATTGAAGACTGCAAGGGAAGGAGGATAAGACGGAGGCAGTATATGGTGAAAGGGAAAATGTGTATGGCGAGTGGTTCCTGCTTCTGAGCAATTAAGTGTGCCTTTGAGCGAGGTATTTTAGTTTTTGTTCAGATGGTGATACAAACATCATGGATGAATTTATTGAAATTAATTTTCATATGCTTTATTGTTACAGAGGCTTTCTGTGTACTCTATAGCATCGGGGCATTTCACGGTGGTGCTGCCCATTGTGTTTCTGATTTTAAACTGGTTTGCAGCTTTGATAGGTTCATGATTTCTTTTGTTGTTAGGTCATCTTGGGGAGAAAAGTGCTGGTTGGCATAAATACGACATGATGAGGACACGGCTCAGAGGTCCTTTTAGCCAATGACATTCATCCATTTAATTACTCATTTTATAATGTTCACTAATGGTCAGTGCTGTGGGTTGCATGCATATCATAATGAATTTCCTCAGTTGGAGTCCTGAAACTGGAATTGACAGCAGCTCACTTTGGTGTGGTTGTGGGGACAGATTTAAGAAGGTGATTGTCTGTGGGTGCATGGTGGCCATAACTTCAAGGTTTAACCTACTGTTGTTAAGGTATTACAGAAAATTATCCACTTCTACCATGGAACCATGCCAGATGCACAGAATGGCATCAATGAAACAGATCCACTGGATAAGAAGTTACAGAAAGGGATTGCTCAGTGGGCCATAGATGCTGTCCTCCTCTACCTTCCCAAAAAGAGGGTGGCATAGGAGGGCAACACCACCACCACAGCCAAAGCTATTCCCTTACCTGTAGATAGAATTTAGCATTGAAAGTGAAATAATTCATTTTGAAAATGAGTTCCAGTGCTTAAAATATAAATTCAGAAGGAAAAATCAAATAAGAATGGTGTAACACGCTCACTGTTGACATTCACTCACAAGATGTGGTCAATGGAGGTATAGAGACTGACAGCCTCTATCGTTACCCTTATGAAATCTGGCTGCCACACAAAATCTTTCAGTTTACCCAGGATATCCATTGTGTCTTTCAGGTGTAATGGTAAGGCAGATACCTGGGGGATGATTCTAAAAAGGTTACACATGGCACAAAGTGACTTGCGCCAACAGGAATGACTCAAGTAGCACTTTTGCATCATGAGTTGCACCATTTGGTATTCTCTAAAGCAGCCTGCAACATGTCACAGGCTGCTTTCACTAAACTGGACATGCGCCATGGTTGCACCATAACCCCAATGTGACATGGTGTAAGGTGGTTTATGGCAGCAGTTGCTCCCTATTCTGTAAGGGTGGCTGTCAAATCCCCTAATTCAGGATTCTAAAACAACCCCCAGAGGACATCCATCACAGTACATTTTGGTGTAAGTGTACTTTGCATCCACCGGGGGTTGAGCCAATGTGCTGCAAGTGACAGTTGACCATACAGCCCCCCCACCAGCATGCATAAGCCCCCCCATTCTCAATAGTATCAATAAGCAATCCCTTGTGGGCTAGCACACACTCCATGTCCCAATCATCAATTAACATGTGTAAAAACCTCACAAGGCTACCATTCCCTCCCAGCCCCAATCACCAGTATAAATAATGGGAAAGCCCTGCAGAACTAATGGACCCCAGCACCAATCCCTGATAGGAGCATTGTACACAGCCCTGGTGAGTTAACACCCCCAGCACAGATTCATGATTCTTGTTGCACCCAATATGTACATTTCATTATTATAGAGAAATACTGTCCAATGTAACCAAGACCTAGTGGTCTAGAGGCCCCCACCTGCCTACCCAGCAGTGCCAGACCACCCCTGCTCCCCCATACCCAGCCAGTGACTGGCACAGCCCACCTCTCACCACCATGGTCAGCCACCAACAGCTCTGTATGAGTGCGTACTACTGTAAATAGTATGCCCTCAGTGAATGACAGCTGCTGTCATTCACTGAGTGCATACTATCTACAGTAGTATGCACTCCTACAGAGCTCATTGGCAGCTGGCCACAGTGGTGAGAGGTGTGATGTTCCAGTCACTGGCTGGGTATGGGAGGGCAGGGTGGTCTGGCACTGCCAGATGGGGGCCACTAGACCACCAGGACTTGGTTACATTGGGCAGTAGTTCTTTATAATAATAAAATGTACATGTTAGGTGGAATGGGGATCAGGGATCAGGAATCAGGGCTTGGGGGGCACTAGCCCACCAGGGCTGTGTACAATATTCCTATCAGGGATCGGTGCTGGGGGAGGGTCCATTAGCCTTGTGGGGCTTTCACATTATTTATACTTGGGGATCAGGGCTGGAGGAGACCATTGCCTTGTGTGGCTTTGCAATTATTATTGAGGATTGTGGATGGGGGGGCCATAGCCCTGGGGTCTTTCAGTTTTCCTCATACTGGGGATTGGGGCTAAGGGGTCCATTAGCCCTCTGGGACTTTCACATTATTTATACTTGAGGTCAGGGTTGGGGGACCATAGCCCTGTGGGGCTTTACAATTACTATTGGGAATCGTGACTAGGGGGGTCATAGCCTTGCGGGGCTTTGCAATTATTATTGGGAATTATGGCTGAGGGGGGCATAGCCCTGTGGGGCTTTCACTTTTCCTCATACTGGGGATCAGGGCTGGGGGGTTCCAGTAGTTCTGTGGGGCTTTCCAGTTTGCACAGTGAGGATCGGGACATGGGGGGCACTTGCGCCCTTCCACATGCAATGCCACAGGCTTGCAGCGACCAATTCAGGTATGACCTCTGTTTGGCATATTGATCAGGTTGGCACATGTCACGGGACTTAGCTGCAGTGATCCTGCCTGATAAGATAATTGGGTGCAGGGTCCCTGGCACAATGTCATTTGACACAAGTAGACTTTGGCACAATTTGTGCCAGCCCTTGAGAATCAGCCCTCTGGTGTTTAAGAAAATGGTCTATCAACTGGTAGAGATTTTCCTTTAATGAGACATCACCTGAAACAATTATCCTTTGGGATTGTGTAGGTTTTTATGTACCTTTGGTAGTACATAAAAATTTGGAGTGGCGTAGGTATCCTTTCACAGCAATCTAAATTCTGATTTTGTAATCCAACATACTGTTACTTAGTCTTCCAGGAGGTATGCCTCCCCCGACAGTGACACCAACACAGCAACCTATGTCGCTGTCAACAAAATCAACAGTTTGCCCACTGGTCGCTGTGTTACTGTGCCTCAGACAGGGACACACTGTCTCCAGGTCCGGCATCCCCTCACTGAATCAACTCTGACTCAGAGTTGACAATCTTTAGTACGGCAGGGGGGTTGGAGGGGGCAAAGTCCGCAACTAAAAAAACAGGACAGGGAGACAAATGTGATTTATGTCAACCACAGCTTGCGATCAACATAAATCTCATCGCTGTGGTGACAGTCGATAAAAGTGTTGTTGAAACTGCATCGTAGATCCTTCCATGACATAGTTCAGCTGTTGCTTGAATGTCATGGTGGGATTCCAGATTAGAGTCAATAATGTTCCATATCCACAAGTTTCCTCTGCACTTCTTTTGTGTAATTACTTTCATTTATAATGTCAGTTTTGCCATCTTTGTCGGAAACCTTAATCACTACATCTGGTTGTTGACAAGGCTTCCAAGGTATGTAGCCAGTATTGAGATAGATTTTTGTAATAAGGAAAGTTTAGATCATGTAACTCCAGTAAGAATTTGTCAGCATCTCTCAGCACCAGTTTTTGGAAAATTTGTATATCCAGGCTTTGGGCTGTTCCGGGCAAGAATGTCAATGTTGCTTTGTATGGTGATCTGTTAATTGTCATGTCAGCGTTCGGTGTTCCCACTTCATAATTTGGCAGATAAGCCAGTTCCTCTTTGAATCACAGCCTAATATATTGCAGGATTCTGTGGACCACACATCTGGAGAGGTTGTGAGCATTTCCACTTCTCCAGGTAATGTAGGTTTCAGTCATCACCTATAGTGCATCTGGTGGGTCCAGATTGCCCAAAGTGATTTCTGATGCCAAATGTATTTTCAAATTAATTTTGTGGAATAATTTAAATAAATCAAGTTGAATATAAAATTCATTATCTGATGGTGTTGGTACATCATTCATAAAATAATAGCTGAGGTTGTATAGGTGAAGTTATATGAATGAAGAGGTTGATGACACTTGACTTTTGTCACTCATTTACCTCCTTGGTGGTGATAGGTTCATAGGTGAGTACAAGTTTGAAGGACTGGCCATGGTGAACTATCACCTTTAACAAGGTGGAAATTATATTTATTGTCATATATATATATATATATATATATATATATATATATATATATATATATATATATATTAGAGGCAAAAACTCTGTTTAATGCATCAGTTAGGGTTGTTCCACAGTGACAAAAGTGAGGAAATTCAATGTTAGGGTTGAAACCCTTTTGCACCCCTCAGCCCACCCCAACTGGAATCGGGAGTAGCATTGGGGTCGTTGGCCCTAACTCTCACCCCATCACATGTGGAAAGAAGCTGAGGAATAGGAGAATGGGGTGAGAGTTAGGACCAATGACCCCAACGCGCACCCTGATTCCAGTTGGGGGGGTGGGCTGGAGGAGTGCAAAGGGGGTTTCAACCCCAACATCGAATTTCCTTGGTTTTGTCACTGTGGAACAACCCTAACTTGATGCATTAAACTGAGATTTTTGCCTCTAATTTCCCTTCTTTTTGAGAATAACAAGAAATAGTGAATGTAATGAGGCGGTCCCACCACATAATGTGGCGGCTGGAGCCCCACCATGTGATGTCATGTGACATAGTAACATTATGCCCGCAAATGCAAATCGTAATGCGCATGGTGATGCAAAGCGTAACAGAAAGAGAAACAGTACTGTACACAGAAATGTTAAAAACAACGCAAACGCAACCACAAATGAAAACGCAAAGGGTAATGCACATGGTGGCGTAGACGTGTGAATGGTAAGTGAAACAGGTACGGAACTGCAAGCAGAAACGGTAATGGTAACAGTAATGTAAGCACACAGGCTGGTTTTCCCTAAAAGCTGCATAGAGAAAGACAGTGAGTACAAAGAATGTAGGCAAAATAATGACTCTCAGAACAGAAAATGAGGACTTGGAATAGTACATTGCTTATATCTCAGGAACCGAATGACATAGAAAAAAAATTTAAAAGTCATATGAATTATCACTTTCCTGGCTAGTTTTGTACTTAGACCCAGGAAAGGGGCTAAGCATTTTTCCGATGAAAAGTCTGTATCTCGCACCGTTTTCGAGATACGGGCCCTGTAAGGCGCAGCAAACACTGTAATGTTATCCTATGGGAAAAAAAGAGAAGTTCGGAGTGCCATAACTTTACTTCCCTGTTATATTTTTTTCACCAAACCACTGACAGGCACATCTGTGGGATGTGGGCTGTCATCTCTGCAAATTTCAGCCCAAAAGACCAAACTGTTATTTTGCAGCAGGGCGCCAAAGGATTGATGCAATGCGTCAGACGCCGTAATGTTATCCTATGGGAAAAAGTGTCAAATTTTGAGTACCGTAACTTTGCTGCCATGTGATATTTTTTCAATGAAACACTGAAAGGCACATCTGTGAGATGTCGGCTGCGCTCCTCCAAATTTCAGTCCAAAACTCCGAACCGCTCTTTGCAGCTGGGTGCAAAAAATTGCTGTCATTTTCCACAGCCTAGAAAGTACTGTTGCAATTTTACAAAAGCTTTTGCAAATTCATTAGACAGTGTCGTTAGTGCGAAAGTACTTTGCAAAAGTACTTTTTCCAGAAATGTGAAAAACATATTTCTGGGGTGTTTTACCCCAAAATAAAGACATGGCTAGCATCCTCAGTGTCCAACTAGGTGAATACAAAAAGAATTAGGTTGCTAGAGAGTCCCAAATTTAAATGCCAAGCATTTTTATGATCACCAACTAAAAACAAAGTGGCAGATTTGCGACAGTAAAAGGGCCATTTGCAAAAGTAAAAACTGCATTTGCGACACTGTCGAACTTTTTAACTTTTCCAATTGACTTATAATGGGAACTTGTTTTTTGAATAACTTTTGAACTGTTTAATATTTTTTCACGAAATCTTTGAAAGGCACATTGGGGACCCCAGCCGCATGTTACCTGAAGATTTGATCTAGTGCCACAAACCGTGGGCACCTGTAGGCAAACGAGAATTCCAAAAGCGAACTGCATGAGCAGATCATGCTTTAATAACTCCGCAGCTGTATATCCAACTGGTACAAAACTTGGCAAATCCCAAGGCATATGGGTCTTGATCATGTATTCCAAATTTCAGGCAAATCAGTCAAACAGTTGCAAAGTTATTAAGGTGCAAAATTTTGGGTTTAACGTGTAAATGGCTCCTCAACCTAACTATGATAGCACTACATACCATAATATATATATATATATATATATATATATATGAAAACGATTTCTTTTCACTGTTTTATTAATAGTGGATCTTAGACTCAATTTATGTGATCTAGTGTTCCTTTCAGAAGGATACCATTCCAGGCAGATGGTTTCAAAAGAGCAGGATCTCTAAAGCTCTGAAAATTAGCACCTCTTACAGAGTGATATTCCAAAAGTAAAGATTCAATGCTATTAATCTTTCACCATATGAAATTGATTTCAAATTTTGTATAGCTCTAGTAAACCTATGCTGTACTTTTCTACAGTCACTCTTTCTTCGCCGATGTCGTTGCACAGAAAGAACAATAATCTAAATTTGAGCTTACTATACTTTTATAAATAGGTAGTAGCACCACAGCTTCTCTACATTTAATATTTTTCAAAATATAGCTGGTCAATCTATGACATTTTTTAACTGTTTTGTTAATATGTTCTGTAAATTTCAAATTGTTTTTAATATGTGCTCCCAGATCCTTCTCGGAGGTGACTACTGTTAATAACATATTATTCATGTAATAATTGTTTAACTTACTGTTTTTACCAAGATGTATAACTTTGCATTTGGCAATATTAAAAATTAATTTGTTTTTCTTGGCCCAGTCTGATAGATTATCCAAGTTACTTTGCAGCAAGTGTACAGAATTAATATCATTTACAATACATCCCAATTTACTATCATCTGCATATTTATTCAGCCAGACACCTTGTGTGGTTTTCATGCTAGAAATGACTAGATTGAACAACACTGGACCAAGTACTGAGCACTGAGGTAACCCACTTGTCACCCTACTCCATGTGGATTTGTAACCCTAACACTCACTTGTAGCTTCTATCTGTCAACAAGATGAAATCCACATAATAATGTTATATTAGTGCCCTATACGAACTAAGCATCAATTAATATTTTATGGGATACTGAATCAAAGGCCTTTTCAAAGTCCAGAAAAATGACATCAACTGGTAGGCCAGCATCCAAAGCTTCACTAATAGATTCAAAAAGTTAATAAAATTATTGTGACATGATCTGCCTGAAGAAAAGCCATATTGGGTTATATCACCTAATTCATTACTAGCAATATGATTATTTATTCTTTACAATATTAATTTCTCCAGAACTTTCCCAATACAAGATGTCAGACTGATCGGTCTGTATTGTCTCACATCTTGTATATTACCTCCCTTATGGATTGGAATTATGGTAGCCTCTTTCCATTCCTGTATTGCTACTCCTTCCATAATGGATTTGTTGTAAAGCATAATAAGAACACCTGCTATTTCCTAAGAAATGTCTTTTAAGAAGACAAAAGGGATGTTGTCTGGTCCTACAGATGATGTGGTTTTAAAAGATTTGTGAGCAGCATAGATTTCAGCAACCATAAAAGGTGCAATTGGGTCCTTGGTATTATGCTCAGTACAACCAATTGAGTCTTTATCTTGATTGATTTCTTCTGCTTACATATCCTCTTGCTCCATCTAGTTCTGACTGTTGTCTTTGTTTTTAGGTTGTTGTTGGGTGCTCTGTTGACATCTGCTGCTATTGGACAGGATTCTCTAAAAAGTTACTGTTGACTAGGTTTAATTGCCTGGTGAAGTTGTTTATGCTGTGTGTTTAATGGCCACCATGACCAGGTCATAATGAGGCACCTGTGCATCTACAGTATAATGACACCTTTGATGATGTTGTGGCTGTTTGTCCCTTCTTGTTGATCTAGCACACATATCCTAACTGTGTTCAAGGCTCTCTGGGTAGTCTTATTTATCTCTGATGATTTTTTGTGCATTTATTTTCTTGGACCTCTTTTTGATGTTCTGTGATTTCTTCTCTCAGGGTTCAGTCTATCTGAGTAATTATATCTCTTTCCTTAAAAGCAGAAATTTCCTGTTGAATGGTTGTAATACCTTGAATACTGTGTTCCTGCTTATTTAGACCTGAGTATCATAATCTCCATGGTTGCTGAGAACAGTCACATGAGATCTATTCCAAGTGATGGTGGTGGTGGTGGATAAAATTATCCAGGCCACAGGATGGGACATATCTTCATATTGGCCCCTTGGTGCTCACTCACTTGCTAAATCATTTGTCAGTGTTTTCATGTTATAGATGGTGTGTTGCTCTTTGAACATGAGTTTTTCCAGTTTTAAAACAAAATTGCAGATTGACTCAGCATTTGATCTCCAAAAGATTCCCCAATGTGCGTTGCATCTGGTGATGGAATGCATACAGCTCAGGCTGACTAGTGCCAGCAGTACTTGTTTATCTGTTATTGGGAAAATAAGTCCCTGCTTTTCCTACAATCATTCAATGACATGTAAAGCAGC
Source organism: Neoceratodus forsteri (assembly GCA_016271365.2). Classification (NCBI taxonomy): domain Eukaryota; kingdom Metazoa; phylum Chordata; order Ceratodontiformes; family Ceratodontidae; genus Neoceratodus; species Neoceratodus forsteri. The sequence goes on along the minus strand of CM028132.1, from coordinate 225,748,781 downwards.
AAACTCAAATGGCACTATCAGTAGAATTTTCCAGCTGCCTTGTCCAGTGAACACTGATGGGATTGGGAAAGTCAGCAATGGTGAAACACATCACCTAAACATGGATCCTTGATCTCAGTGGGATTCCTCAACAGCAACTGAATGGGGAAAGCTCTCCAGTTAGACTGGTAACCAAAATAAAGAACACTGGAGAAATTTACTCTTGTGAAGTGCTGTCATTTATTCAAAAGTGCTGTTCGAGTGCTGTTTTAAGTGTGCCCTGGTAGTGCAATACAAAAGTTTCTTTCTTAGGAGTTAGAGCTGAAAACAAGTTAGTCTGTATCCAATCTATTGGAACTATTGCCTTTGGTGCAAAAAAGCAAGAGGAAAGAAAATAGCGTGTTGGTAGGGGTAGTAGAAGAGAAAAATATGGAATGTTGTGGTGATGGAAATAAGTGTGGAGTGGGAGATTGACATGTAGAGAGAATGAGTGCACAAGTCCATAAGAAGTTGTTGAAAGCAGTTGCAACCTCTGAGGAAGCAGAGATAATGAGAGTTGCCAAGTTGAAGGATGGAGGGGTTGGCTGGTACAGTGATCAGAAATGGAGAGAACAATCTTTTAAAACTTTGATGGGTTATTCGGGTAGTTTTGGAAAGTAGGCTTAAAGTAATCTGTCTTAGGCTGTCTGATGGCAATGGTGCAGATGTTTCAGTGTTGTTTGTACTGGAATAAGTCACAGAACAGGTGGTGGACAAGTGGAACACCCTGCCAGAGGAAGTGTTGGGGCTGAAACAATCACAGGATTTAAGAATGCATGGGATAGACATAAAGGAATTCTGGAGGTCAGGGGTAATGGGCAACAGACTTCTAGGAAAACATAAACTGAACTTACAAGCTCAAATGGGCAGACTGGATGGGCCATAGGCTACCTATCTGCAACACTGTCTATGTATCTATGTATCTATGTAAGTCCACCATGGATCCGATTGGTTTATGTAGGTGTCAAAAGGTCTCTAGCCTTGAGGCTGCAAGAAGTTTAGCTGAGACAAATATGAGGTGGTAGCTTTTTCTCTGACCATACTGAGGGGGCCATACAGTACTTGTCCTAGACAGCCATGAATTTGTATAAGAAGTCAAACCAGTGCATCATCAACATTGGTGGATGCTGAGATATGGGACATATTTATGGCTTGAAGGTGTCATCAAGCAGGGCACTTGCAATTACTTAAAAGTGTGAATCTGTAAGATCTTTGGAGTGCCTTAGAACATATTTTGTACACACAGTAGATCAACTGATGGCTACTGAGTATATCTGGTATGTGTATCTGCTTCCAGAATACAATGGGGTGGAATGACAGAACCTAATCAATGAGGTGGTGGTGGTTAGACTGCAGTTGTTGAGTCTGGTCACTTTTAATGTGTTGCATGAGGCGGAAAGCCTGGATTTATTGGGCAAGTTAAGTGGAAGAAGAGAATCACCAGTTTGTGTTAAGGTCACTCAGAATGAGAAACTCATTAGAGCAGGCAATAGAGGAAAGAGAAAATAAGATATCAAGGATGGTAGCAGTCTTGGGGACAGGGTGGCAGTTCACCTGAGTAATGAAAATATGGAATGGGCAAGATAATTACACATGTGAGGAGGGGGTACAGGAGCAGTGTACCACCTCAAACCTGAGGCAGACAGCAGCAAACATAGCCATCCATAAATCTCTCTTACTATGGTTCAGTCTATGAACTGTTTAACCAAACGTGAAAATGCCAGTGTCCCTAATTGTGTGTAAACTGATGAAGACACTAGTCAAAGAGGACCAAGTGCTGGGCTGGCAGTGTAACCTAAAGGATAGAAGAACAAGCTTAGTACATCCAGCAAATCTGGATTTGAATCCCACAACCTCTACTTGTATAATGTGTGACTCTGAGCAAGTCTCTTAACCTCCACAGTGTTCCCTTTCACCTTTGTAAACAGGTTTTGTGGCCACCACAGCTGCTGGTAGGCTGTTCCATGGCTCATCCACCTCCCACTAAACTTAAACTTTCTTGCATTGCTCCTGGATTTCCTCACTCCCACCCCACCAGCTTACCTTCATATTCCCTTGTTTTGACTCTCCTTTCCTGCTAACTTGTTTCTTACAGTTTACCTGTTTTACCTTGTTTATTTCTTTCAGGAACTGATGATCTCTATCAGGTCCCCTCTCCCTTCTAGCCTTCTAACATACTCACTGGAGGCTAGGAAGAGAGCCAGGATTCAAAGGCCACAACTACATCTGACTTACGTGTACAGGGTGCTGAGTACGGCAAATTTTTTCATCTAGCACCTACTTAAACCACAGTGGCATTATATTGGATACTTAAACACATACCCACTGTTTTGTTATCATTGATTGATGTTATATTTTTAGTTGTGGACTTCGGTTGCTCAGTTTCTGTTAAACATCAAAACAGTATATGTGTCACCACTAACCAAATAGTGTTTCCAAAGCATACTGTCTGTAGTCAAACAGCTATTACTTCTTTACACATTTAAAAGCTGTATTTAGCAAGTTTCAAATATCTAACAGATTTTTTCATCTACCTACAAAGTGTAGCTGGCAATAAATCAGTTTGCTAGAGGGTTTAGCACCATGCATATACATTGATAGGAACAAATGAGCAAAATGTATATTAACAAACCTTTATATTATTGCTAACCTTGTAGCTATGAATTAGACTATGGCTCACAGTACTGTAAAGTGGCTACAACAATCTCAAATAAATTACTATACAACACACCATAATGTAAGCAACATAGGCAGAAAATCCACTTATGTGAATGTTCTCATGCAACACAATTATAATATGGCAAGACAGAGAGGCACCATGATCTTGTCTGGACTTGTTCACATAACTAAGACTTTGGTACCTTTAACTGGACATACCATATGATGTAGTATGAGTGCCTGCAGAAGAGTTGCTTAGTATACACAGCACCGGCAAACCTGAATTAGGAAAACTTAGTTATAGTCTTATAAACATGATTTTAAGCAAACAAAATATTAAAAACAATAAAATAAAGTGCACTCACCATCATCTCCTTGTGGGCCTTATGATTCTAGAAGAAGATCATGAAAGTCAATCTGAAAAAAACTGTTTTGCAAAACAATTCACAATGTTAATGTCAAGATAACAACAGTACTTCACACAAGCTATAACTTTGCTAAAGCTTACCAAAGGTGGCTTCAAAGTGGTAGAGATTGGTGTAGTCTAAAGCGTCTCCTTTTACAGTATATGGTCTAAGGGACTGTGACACGCCCCACACAAGGTACAGATTGAGAGCCTGTGTAACAAAGACCAGTGATGACCAAAAACTCATTGATTAATAATCAATACATTTAAATACACAGGGTAGTGGGGAGGGGGGAGTTTATGGCCCCCCAAAAATACATTTTAGCTGAAAAAATATTTTATAATCAATTTTAATCTAGTATAAAAATATGTTATGGAGATTGTACACACATTCCCATCTCTAACCATTTTATCTTGTAGAACAGTGACCAACCAAAAAAGTAAATATGACACATTTAAAACCATTCTTCAGTACATTAAATAAAAGTCAAGATCTGATGTGATATAAAATGCCTCTCAGGAGTGGAAGGAGGTGGGTGGCTTAGCTAATATGATGCTTTCATGTTTAAATGTCATTTTCTATAGATTAATAACCTTATTTTACATGTAAAATAATTATTTAATTTGAACCTTGTTATACTGCAATACACATTCTTAGTTTAGGTTGACTATGAGAGCTGATTTCTGGAGCTGCTTAACTAAGAGTCACTCTCGTGAAAGTTAGTATACATGGTTGCAACAAAAAAGACAGATTTAGATATGTTTGCCACTCATTTTATCAGAGTATTTTGATCATATTTAACATGCCATATGTGTGTGTGTGTGTGTGTGTGTTTAACATTACAATTCACTACCGCAAGGAATTCATTGTTTAACCCTTTTCATTTTGTTTTAAAGCCAGAAAAATGTGGCTAGTTTCAAGGGTTTACACTACACCCATAAAAAGCCTTTTTATTTTGTTGCTCTTTCTGTATACTTGATAACTCCATAATGTTTTTAACCACCTTAACCCCTAGCTGCTGTAACAGATGTGTGTTTGTTAGACTTTTATATTAATCATTTGTTTTTTAAATGGTATGGAGTAAACACTGTGGGCCAGAATTTCAAAGCCCCAGCACAAGCTGCGACAATGGCAGCTTGCGCCGAGTGCGGTGCACCCGAGACCCTGTGCCTGAATTTATATTTAACTGGGTCCCGGCACCTAAGTCCAGTGGCTTGCGGCAAAGGGGGTGCTGCACCTGACATATGGCGCACCCACCCAGAATGCCGCAACTGCTGTGGGGAGTCTGCAGCACCTACAGACCTGGGCTGGCAACTGGCTGCTGTGCCCCCAACACCACCATGCCAATGGCACCAGCACAGCAACACTCTCTGGTACCCTGGTGGGCTAGTGCCCCCCACCCATCTCAACACTCCCAACCCCTCCCATACCCCAATCTGGTGACTGGCACAGCCCTCCACACGCCACCTCAGCTGGCCAGTGAATGGGTAGTCCATGTGCGTACTGTATACAGTACTCACACTGATGGCTCATTTGGTGGCCAGCCATGGTGGCATGTGGAGGGCTGTGCTGGTCACTGGATCTGGGTACAGGAGAGGCATGGGAGTGCTGAGATGGGGGTGGCAGGATGCATGACATGGGTGTCGGGGAATGTGATAGGGTGAGGGGAGACCACCGGACCACCAGGGATCACCCACCAGGGATAGATTGGGGTGGGTCACATGGTGGCACATACAGGATGACCCCTGGGAGCCATCTTAGTCCCCTTAGACCAGCCCCTCACTGGTCTAAGGGTACTTAACACTTGATTCTGGGGTGGTCTTTCAAAATCTGAATCCGAGGGCTGCGCAGTCTGGGTCTGCCGCAAGCTCCCAGAGCCATGCCGCAGTCACTTTCCTGGTGCAAGGATGGTGCTAGCACATGTTGGTGCAGGCAACCTGCTGGATGACGCAGGCTGCCTTTCAAATTCCCACTTGGCGCAGTCCTTGGTGCAAGGTGCCCTTGCATCAGACCTGTTTTATGCAAGCACCTTCCATCAATCTAAGTCCATTGAAAATCTGGCCCTGTGGGTCTCACACAAATACAAATGGTGCCAAATCATTAGCTAAAACTATTGATTATAGACTGCATCTCTGTTGAACTGGAAGAAATTGCATTTTCTTAAACTTGCCCAAGCTTATCAATTAGCGTTAATGCTTTAAGGCTAGAACAGGCCTTTTGATTTTTGTGGGACCTTCTCTGAGTCTCCATTTTAAAAGAATGGTAACAAACAAAAGTTTAAAAATTAGGTGTCCAGCTATTGAGACATAAATAAATAGCATTTTCTTAAATTTTCCCAAGCTGATCTGGCAGCTTTGTGAGTTTAAAGATCAAACTCAAGCCACTGTGGCCATTGCACGGTATACTGCTCATATATCGTCAGCATGAATTTCGTTTGGAGTTTGAAACCCACTCACAACATTTGCTAAACAGCTTCAAGCAAGGCAGCTTCTGTTCATTTCAGGTGTCACTAAAAACCTCTTTTAGAGTTTTAAATAACATTAAGCTTTTAGCAACATACACAAAACAATATGTTATACAGAGATATGGCTTTTGATAATCTGTAAACATTTTGCAGCAGGCCAGAATTTTTGTAAATCAGATTCGCTGGTAGGATAACAGAAGCAAAATAAGTTGTTTTGATGATGCATGTGACAAAAACTTTAAAAGCATTGGGTATGTTGGGAAAGAATGGTTACTTACAGAAAGAAGCACTGCTCCATTTACAAAATTGAAATAAAATCATAGGGTACAATTGAAACGCTACACCCACTTTAGACTGACAAAAACAAAAGGAAAATTGTGAAACCAGTGAGGAAAAAACAACTGTTTAATTCCACTGTTACTATACTCACCCCAAAATGTGCAAAATAGCATTTTAAAAATACACAGTCTTACTACACAGCCTTATTTTTAATCAAATGTGAAAGTTTCAAACAATCAGAGTATTTGCCTTTTTATTTATTCATACACAGAAAATATACATTAAGTCTGGTTTGGAACCTCTGACATACCCTGACAAACCTGAACAAACCCAAATTTTCCCAACCCATAAGTGTGTCATAAACCAGTGCCAGAAAATAGGTTGCATTATATCTGGGCTGGAAATGCTATGGCACGTCCAGCGCAGCCATAACAGCATCATATGTATATGAGGTGGTGACGCTACATCATATCCCACATAGCCGGAAGCAGAAGTGATGTGGGGTGGGGCTACGTCATACCCACTGCAGCCAGAAGTGGTAGTGATGTGGGGTGGGGGCAACATCAATTCCAGTGGGGGGTCATTAAAAAGCCATTAATCATTTTGTTACTCAGTATGTACTAATACTATTCAAATGGATTTTCACATTTTTTTCTCACACTGCTAGTAAAAAAGAATTCAGCAGAATTCTGGTATTGTCATGTCAGAAACTGTCACCTATTTAAATGCCCAAAGTATTTCAATGAGAAAATATATAATTCTATCCTTTTCAAAAGAAATTGATACTTATTACATCAACAAACTTTGCCTTTTATGTGTTTGCACTATTGTGCTCCATCTGCATGATTTTATGTTCTTAAAACAAAATTGGTTTCTCTTTTCTGCTTTCCAAGTAAAACCTATCTGGTTATGCAGAAAATGTCACCTACTAAATTATTACAAAAGATCACATTATCAAAACTCACACATTTCTATTAAATATATAAAAGATTTTTTGTGGCAGGAATTGTTATTTGTCCATAAATATCTGGAAACAGATTTGCAGTTTCCCACTGAAATAGGGAGGCAATATAGCACAGTGGTTTAAGATTGTGAGCTGCAAATCTGGAGACCTGGGTTTGAATACCACAGCCTCCACTTGCATACTGTGTGACCCTGAGCAAGTCACTTAACTTCCCTGTGCTCCCAGGTTGCACCTGTAAACAAAAGTGTGTCTCACCTGGTTAAATAACTGGAAACAAAATACACTGGAAACCTTGCCAGTAAAGTATCTGACATAATAAAACAAGGATTTCATTGGATTCTTTTCTCACTAGCAGTTGGCAACATACAAAAAAAATATGGAAAAGTCAGTAAAGAAACAAATAAAAACAAACTGAATGACTGGAAAGGCATTTAAAAGAACCAAACCTCCATTCTTTAAGATATACACCCTTACTAAGCATTTGCTTTTTAGGAGCTTTGTTTCCTTGGCATGATGTCACAGTTGGGGGCAGCAGCACTGAGGAAAAAAGGGTCTGGTTATGCAAATGAAGCAAAGCACAGAAATAAAATCATTTTTTTCATGGAAAACAGCACTTTTTGGCAGTTTGAATGTTAGGAGATTGAATCACAACTCCTACAGGTTACTAATCCCATTTGCTATAGTAAAACTCAGAAAATCACTTTAAAGAAAAAGTGGTGAGCTCCTCCACCTCTCTGCCCTTGCTATTGCCTCCCCTATCGCCTCCCTCCTTAACCTATTCTTCTCTGTTGGAGGATGATAATGCTGCATCCATTTTGGAGGCAGCAAGTCTGGCCAAGTACTCTGTGGTACATGCCTTGAGCAAAGATAAAGAGGTGGTGGAGTGGCACTTGTTTTAAAATCAGCCTGGGCTCATGTGCTCTACCAGTGTGTTCTACCAGGTCTCTTTAGAGTGTTGCCATGTGAGGGGTCCTTGTGCAGGCTACAGAATCCTTCTTATTTACCCCCACCTGGCGGGAGAGGGAGTTTCTGCAGGAGGTCAGGAAGTTTGGTTAGTTCTGGAGGATTTCAACGCTGTAATAATACTCTCACCTTTGGGCATGACCTCTCCCAAGCATGGAAGCTCTGGGCCTTGGCTACAGGTTATCACCTCAGTGATCCACTCACAAGGACACACGTTGGACCTGGTGTTCACACTGGGTCTTGGGTCGACAACCTCAGGATTGATTTGGTCATTTAGTCAGATCATAGCACAGTGAGGTTCATGTTTGGGGCACTCCCTAAGGGTTCTTCCTTGGTGAAGATGGTCCAGTACAGCCTTTTACGTGGATTGTCCCCAGCAGGACTCCAGGTGGTGCTGGACCTATCAGGTGTGGAAGCTGCTTTCGCGGTGGGTGCAAAGAAGGTAGAGGCATCCTATAACAAGACTGTTGCTGTGGCCTTTGACTCTATTGTGCTTATCCATGTCTGGCCATTATCTACTCATTGGAGGGCCCCCTGGTTTGATGGTGAGCTCAAGGAGTTAAAGATTAAGGGCCAGAGGTTGGAATGATGCTGGAGGAGTGCAGGACTGATTGAGGACAAACTGGCTCTGAAGTCACATTATGGTGACTATCAGAGGGCAATCTTCTAGAAGAAGGCAGATTTGTTGTCACGAGAGATTACTGCAGCAAGGAATAGACTGGCTCATCTTTTCTGTAAAGTGGTCAGGCTGTTGCACCCAGACTGTATCCATACTAGGATAGCTACTTTAAGCACATGGTGCAATGAGTTTGCTCTATTCTTTGCTGACAAACAGTCCTCTATCAGGACTGAGACCTCCAGTGCCACTCACGGAGTTGGTGGGGTTGGACTGGGGACATGATGGGAAATCCCTCCTGTCTGGAATTAGTTTGACCCAGTTGGAGTGGAGGAGGTGGCTGAGTTGATACTGATGCTATGACCAAGCCATTGCAACCTAGACACAGGTCCAACCCAACTTTTGGTCAGTTGTGTGGACCTGACTGGACCTGTGGTTGCTGGGATCATCCAGTGTTCTTTGAGAAGTGGAGTCTTCCCAGTTGCCTTGAAAGAGGCCTTGGTGAGACCCCTTTTAAAGAAACCCTCATTTGTCCCGGACTGTCCCACCAACTACAGACTCAAACCTTGCATTTTTAGGGAAGGTTTTAGAAAAAGTGGTGGCCATTCGGCTTGAAGCTCGTCTTGCCTCCTCTGCCACTTCTGAGCACTTCCAGTCTAGATTTAGGCCTGGGAACAGCACAGAGACTGCCATGGTGAAGGTGCTTAATGATCTTCTAATAGCAAGAGAATGGGGGAGAGAGTACCATCCTTGTCCTTCTGGATCTCTCTGCGGCATTTGACACTATGGACTACGAGGTGCTATTGGAATGCCTGCAGAACTGGTCTGGATTAACCAGAGTGCAAAGGGTGACAATGGGGTTATCCTCATCTAACCCAATGCTTTTGCACTGTGGAGTTCCGCAAGGTTCGTTCCTGATGCCTCTGTTTTTCACGGGTACATGCTGCCATTGGGAGATGTTATAAGGCAGTATGGGCATGGGTTTCATTGCTAAGCTGATGATACCCAGCTATACCTGTCCTGTGCACCTAGAAACCAGATGGCAGCCTCTGTGTTTAACACCTGCCTGGCCAAGATCCAGAATTTGATGACTCATAATTGGCTATGACCCAACCCATACGTGATGGAAGTATGGGTGGAGGATCCTGGTAGGCAAGAGGATTGATTAATAAGGCTGGTTTGAGGCTAGTGTGTATTTCTTTGATCCCCTTCAATCAGGTTAGGAATCTGGGCATGTTCCTTGATGACTGTCTGACACTTGATGCTCAGGTGTTGGCCATCGTTCTAGCGGCTTTTACCATCTGAGGAACATCACCCAGATCCGAGCCCTGCTATCAACTGAGAACCTTGCCACTTTAGTGCATGCCTTCATCATGTCTAGGTTGGACTACTGCAATCCTCTCTACCTAGGGCTATCTGGAGGCAATGTCTACTGTCTACAGCTAGTGCAGAACGTGGCAGCCAGGCTATTACCTGGTGCAGTAAGATCTGATCATATCACCTGTTCTCTGTGGACTGCACTGGCTGCCAGTAAGGTGGAGGATTGTATTCAAGGTTGGATTACTGACCTATAAGCCCTACACAGCTGAGGACCAGACTACATAAGAACCTCCTGCTTCCTCATTGCCCGACCTGCTTTCTCCATTCCTCTGAGGGTTGCCTCCTAGCGGTTCCCAGGGTTAGGTTGCAGCAGTCAGGTGATCAGGCTTTCTCAATTGCTGCACCAGCCCTGTGGAACTCACTGTCAAGTTGTTTGAGGGAGACCCCCTCAGTGGAATCCTTTAAAAAGAAACTGAAAACATTTTTGTTCGGTCAAGCCTATGAGCTGTAAAATTATTGTACATAACTACATGTTTGCTGATTGTCTTGTCTTGATAGATATGTCATATATAATCTGTTTTTAGAGTTTATCTTGATTTTATTTTAATTGTTTATTCTGATTTTATTTTAATTGTTTATCATGCAAGTTGATTGCTGTTGTTTTTTTATTTGATGTTTTTCTATTTGATGCTGTTTTCTGTTTAATGCTTTTATGAATTTTTCAGCACTTTGAGCCTCTGGGAAGCAGCGCTATTTAAACAAAATGATCTATCTATCTACAGTAATTATCTATCTATCTATGGCCTCTGTTCCAGACTCCTGAAAGCATCTACAGTTATTCCCTTCCAAAGGTGGTGACTCCTCCTCCCCAGGCAATTACTGTCCTGTCTGCCTCCTCCCAACCCTTTCCAAACTCCAAGAACACATAGATCTATCCCAACTCTCCCTTTCCTCGACTCCTCTTCCTTCTTCACCCTTCCCAGTCTCGCTTTGAAAACACCACCCAATACTTCCTTCCTCTTCTGACTCACTGATGCCATTCACTCTGCTATGGGCCAGGGTCTCCTCACTGCCACCATTTTGTTGATCAAGTGAAGCTTTGAGCACTGTCTCCCACCTCCTTCTCCTTCTCAAACTGAGTGCGGTGGGCCTCTTAGTCCCTGCTATAAACTGGTTCAGCTCCTACCTAACAGGCAGATCACAATCAGTGAAACTTGGAGAATCCCTATCCTCTCCCTCCCTCCCTCCCTCCCTCCCCATTAGTACCATTGCTACCAAAGGCTCTGTCCTTGGCCCTCTCATTCTCTCCATTTTTCTAAATGACCTCCCTTCTGCTTGCTTATCTGCTTCCATCCACATGTACACAGACAACATGGCTTTGTTTGTCACTAGATCTTCTCCAGCTGAGTTAAGAGCCAAGCTCCAACCTGATTTTGACTAGGTCCAGAAATGGTTCAGGTCAAATCAGCTATCACTAAATGCTAAGAAAATGGTTTCTATGTGTTTTGGCACTAGGCCAAGGCTTTCTAAATTTATATCCTTTTCCCCCCCTTCCACACCCTAGATGGGAACACAATTGATGATGTACCCTCATTTAAATACCTTGGCATCTGGCTTGATCGACGCCTCAGTTTCCCACAGCACATAGACGCCATATATTAAAAACTCAACCCCAAGCTTGGTGCACTCTGTAGGAACAAAAGCTGCATCCCCCTTCCCGCATCCTGGGATATCCTCACTAAGATGATACTCCCCATCTCTGATTATGGTGACACTGTCTGTGGTGCTGCCCAGAGATCCACCCTGGCCAGACTGGTCACCCTCTTCCACTCCTTCTGCCATTTTGCTCTGAACTGTTCTCCCTGCACCCACCACTGTACTCTGTACTCTTCACTCTCCTCCCTTCCCTAGAGGATTACCACCTAACCCACTGCATCTCTTCACTTCCAAGTTCTAGCTCTCTTCCTCCTCCTCCTCACCTACCATCTCCTCCTCCTTCTCCCTCCGTAACCGTAGCTATCATTCCCTCTTGCTCCCCTCTCAAAATTCCCTCACTAGACAAGCTGCTTTCTCATCCCACTTTCCCAAACTTTGGAATTCTCTCCCCTTCCCATTTGCTGTGCTTCCATTAACCTCTCTACTCCACACCCACACCACCCGCTCCTGCAACTGCTCCTAATAACCAAAACTCTCCACATGTAATGCAATCCAACGTGCTGCTCTGGAGCCGTAGAGATGACCGACTAATGCAGCAGGCCCAACATAAAATTTTAACATGAAATAAGCAACACATCTCCATGTTGATCATAGAAGTAAAGAGAACAAAAAAGGATTAGGCAATTGAGCCAAGAATCTCTAAGCATAAGGCACAGACTTATCTAAGAAAGGAGTAGCACAAATTCAAAGTAAGACTATTCCTATTGCAATGTGTTTAGTGCTGTGACTAGAAAGCCTGTAGCATTGTACACGTTGTATAGATACCTGACAAAGTATGATTCACTAAATTTTTACATAAACAGCTGGGATATATGTGTATTATTTGGAATGAGTGCTGCCACAAGTTTTTACTTGTAAGAAACAAAATAAGCTGCCCCTAATATCCCTTCCTTTTGTTCATTACTCTCACTGTCCCTTCCTCCCTAATTTCCCCATTTAGTAGTACCATTGTTTCTTTACTCTACTCTCCCTCCTTCCTCCTCACCCTATCTAACCTCTGTACTCCACAACCACACCACCCCCTCCTGCAACTTCCCCAATACCTTCCCCTATTGTTTATTACTCTATTCTCCCCTCCACCCCTGAAACTGCCCCATTTGCCCAGCACCATTTGTTTCTTTACTCTACTCTTCCTCCTCCCCTCACCCCTACCTCCTCACCTTCCCACCCTCTCTCAACCAGTCCTCATTAACTTACTCTTTTGTATTCTTACCTTCTGATATTGTATATATTGTACATACTACTGCCTGTATTAGCAAATCTAGTGAATTTTAAAGTGTGTAGGAGATTTTAGCTAGTCAGTGCAGCCTGTATTTTGTCCCACTCACCCTCCCTGGCCCTGACCTCAACCTTTTATTAAACATGCTTTCTCCCCCTGGCAGCAGCCCTGCCCCTCCCTCGCTCCATCTCTCCCCTCTCAACAGTCCTTTTCTTCAAGGGACCAGTACTGCACTCATTGTACCCTTATTAGGGTAATTCACACACATATTCAGACCTCTCTCCAACCTCGCCTCTGTGGACCAACTTGAACCTACAATCTAGAACCCCTGCACCTTTGTAGGATTCTCCACTATCAACATGGCCATAAACAAACTTCACCTATACTTTCTCCTAGCTTCTTTCTACCTCACATTGGCCCTCCCTGACCTATATCCATAGCACATCCCAAGCACCTCCTTCTATGACCATCACTCTGGCATCTAGCATCCTTTTTGAAGTTCCTCCTATCAGATGCAACCAACCCACCTGGTCTCTCCCCTACCACACCTTCTGGTTGGTCCAGGCATCCTATCTCCCAAATGTTAACCCCTGCATCACTTATTCGAGCTGTCAGACCTACCACCAAAGCCATCCTTTTTGGTTTGAGACTCAGACTTCCAGCTACATAATCCTTCCTCCTACTCATAATACTCCTACCTGGTGATGTTGAATCCAGCCTGAGTCCCAAGGCAGGCCCCAAACCATTAAGCTCCCACCAAGGTCTCTCCATCACCCACATAAATATCAGAAACCTGTTACCCAAACTTGGTCAACTAAACTGCTGGATGGCGCAGCACTCTCCCAACATCCTATGCCTAACTGAAACATGGCTCTCTGCAAAGACTCCTGACTCCATCCTAACCCTCCCTAAGTACACACTACTCAGACAAGACTGGGGCAAAAGGAGTGGAAGAGTAGCCATCTACACCAAAGTACCTCTCTCATGCACAGCCACTTTTAAAGAAGGTAGTCCGGGTTCCCACAAAGTCTTCATGGTCAAACTCATCCTACCAGCCTCACTCACACTATTTCTTTACATACTTTATGCCTCTCCCTGACTTGTAAAAGACTCACTAGTCTCCATCCTAAGCAACCTTCCAGATCTGTCCTCAAAAGGAGAGCAGGTGCTACTAGGTGACTTCAACCTTGATTGGCTTGCCCCCACTTTGAAGGTTCACACTGACAACATAGAGTCTCTTAACCTCACGCAGCTAATCAAAGACCCCACTCGCTACAACCCTCATTCCCCAAAACACTCTCTCATTGACTGGATCCTCACCACCCACCCCCATACAGTAACTTCTTCAGTCATTCTAGCAGATGCACTAAGTGACCATTGCATCACATACTACACCAGAAAGACTCATACGCCCAAGTCAACCCCCAAGTACATTAACACACTCTCCCTAAACACATTAAACACCGAGACCCTGCTAATTAGCCTATATGTCACCAACTGGAGCCAGGTGTACACAGCCACAAACGTTGACTTAGCCCTTTCCAGTTTCCTGTAAACTTTCACAGCTGTCTGGGATGCCCACGCTCCTCTGAAAAAACTCAGAATAAAAAAGCTTCACCATTCGTGGATAACTGCCCCCCTACTCACCAAATGCAAAGCAACGGACAAAGCCTGGGATGACTACAATGCTCATCCAAATCCACTCAGCAGGCAGGCCTACAACACCCTCCAAAACCAATGCACCAAGGCTATCAGGCTGGAGAAAGCGAGACTGTTTCAAAACACAACTGGCCCAAGCTCACCCCCCTCCAATTTCTGGAATGTTGTCCACTCACCCACACAACCCAGCTCCCCTGTCTTTACGAAACATGGCCAGCCTATCACTGACTCCATTGGCATTGCAGAAACACTTAACAAATTCTTCACATCCTGTGCTCTGCCACAGGGCCCAGTCCCTCAATCCTTTGTCTCCCCTACTGCCTGTCATAACAACTTCACATTCTCTTCTTTCTCTGAACAAAGGTGCTCACAGTCCTTTGCTCACTAAATATCAACAAAACAAGCCCTGATGGGATTCACCCTAAACTCCTGCACATCTCAGCTCCCCCATTTACCAGGCCCCTCACACAGCTACTCAATCTCTCCTTCTTGACCGGCACAGTACTCCTGGCCTGGAAATTTGCCTCTGTCATTCCCCTCAAAATTTGGTGACTCCTCCCAGACTGAATTACAGATCTATCTCACTTCTCCCAGCTCTTGCCAAACTACAGGAGTCCCTGGTCCACACAAAGGCTGTCTGATTACCTAATGACTAACAATATCTTAACACCAGTCCAGTCCAGATTTAGGAAGCAGTACTCCACTGTCTCCTCACTCCTGCATGTCACAAATATCATCCACGCAGCCTCTGACTGAGGGCTCTTACTGCTGCTGTGTTTGTAGACCTGGTAAAGGCTTTTGATTAAGTTTCCCACCCACTCCTCCTAACAAACCTAAAAGCTGCAGGCCTAGCTCCTATCACCTTACAGTGATTCAACTCCTACCTTTCAAACAGATCACAATCTGTCAAAATAAATGATGCCTCTTCTCCCCCACTCCCCATCCTAGCCAGGGTCCCACAAGGCTCAGCTCTTGACTGAATCCTTTTCTCCCTCTTCACAAATGACCTTCCCTTCTCCTGCACAAATTCTAATATTCACATGTATACAGACAATATGATACTCTTCACCTCAGGCCCTTCACCTTGCATAGTCCAGACCAGCCTCCAAAGCAATTTTGACAATATTCAGCACTGGTTCAACCAAAAGCAGCTAAAACTAAATACCCCCAAAATGATATCTATGCTATTTGGCACCACTCTAAAACTCAGCAGGTTCTCTCCCCTTCCCCATCACCTCCCTTGATGGTACCCCTCTTGATCAAGTCTCCAAATACAAATACAAATACCTGGGCATTTGGCTAGACCCCCACCTATCATTCGCATCCCACATTGATGCAACTGTAGCCAAACTAAGTCCCAAACTCAGTATGTTATACCGCAATATAGATGCCCTTCCTCCTCCTGCAAGAATTCAAATCATAACTAAAATGATCCTCCACATTATTGACTATGAGGACGTGGTCTACTACACTGCCCCCACAACCTCCTTATCCAGACTTAACACCCTTCTAAACTCCTTCTGCCGTCTTGCTACAAACACACCCTCTAGAACACACCTCTGTGATCTCTACCCACCTCTTGGACTAACCCCATTGACCCACAAGCAATATATCCACTCCCTCAACCTCATATCCAAATACTGGTTCAACATGCTACCCTTCTATCTGTCAGATACTCTCTCTCCTGCCACTGACTCCTGTTATGAACTCAGACACAGAAATGAATACTCCTTTTGCATTCCCTGACTTTCCTCCACCTTTGGGCAGGTAACTTTTTCCTCTCGCCTCCCCAGCTTGTGGAACAAGCTTGCCCCAAACATAAAGAATGCCACCTCGTACCTTGCCTGCAAGTACCAACTCCACTCATTCCTCCTCCACCTTGCCGCTGCCCCAGATGACCCCTCCTCCTCTAGCAACTGTCCCTTATGTCATCAGCCAACTATCTGCATGTACTTTACTAATCTCCCCATGTGAGCACTTTCACACGAAATCTCCTTGCATCCTGGCACTCGTTTTGTAAAGACCGATGAACTCTAATCTAAGTTTGAATCTCACTGTACTCTAACTGTAATGTTTGCTGAACTGTATGTAAGACCAGAAACAAATATGCTCTGATCCATCCACTGTTTGTGTCAAATTTTGTTGTATCTGATTGCCTACAAGCAAACTCACCTTTTATCTGGTGTTGTATGTAATACTGCTGTTTTCTTTGTTTATTGTGGCACACTGTGTATGTACCCTGTCTCCCCTCCCCCCTGGGTTGCACCTGGAATCAAGCCTATGCTTAGCGTGCCTTTCCTGGTTATCAATTGTTTAAATAAATAAATAAAAATCTACTGTCACTCTGCATTATTTTGTATTTACTGTAATTCTGTACTGTTTCTCCCTCTCCCCTTCTCCCCCAGGATGCACCTGGAAACAAGCTATTATAGTCTCAGTATGTTTTTCCTGGTGAAATGCTTTAATTAATTAAAAAATAAATAAATAAACCTGAAATTTGAATTTTATTTTTATTTATTAAATTATTCAGAATACACCTTTTAGCTAGTGGCTCATTAACAGGTTCCACATCAAATTACACAATCAGAGATCTTACAGAGAACAGTTTCAATAACAATTGCAAAAGTCACAATCTGAGTGAGAGTTACATACACTAATAGTAGGAAGAATTTTACCAAAATATACATCAAAACAAATATATCTAAAAGTTCAAGCCAGGGCACAACAACTAGCAGGAAATAATTGAAGAATGAGATCCATTGTCTAGGTGCTAAGGAAGAGTATGTGAGAATACACATTTACTCAGAGGCCAGTGGGTAGGAAGTGCTACAGACAAGGAAAAGTGATGGGGTAGGGGGTATAGCGGAGCAGACAGAGAGGAGAGGAGGGAGGGGAATTAGAGTTAAAAATAATAAGAGTCATGGTGAAGTAAGATAGAAAGTCTGTCAGTGTAATGTCCGGGGGGGGGGAGGCAGGAGGTAGCAGAGGGACTGTGGTCGGTATTGACTAGGTTGTAGTCAAGGCAAGGGGCTAGGGAAAGAATTAGGTCCCACAGTAGCAATCACTGTTGGAAGTAAGCAGGGCATGTAATTTTAACTTAAAGGGTCCCAGCCTGAGTTCCTTTTGTGCCTCCATATTGAGGACACTGAACCAGAGAGGTGCACGGTACTCGTATGAGCACTGGCCTTGTGCGGTCCGGCGTAAGGGTATTTTAGCATTTGATTTTTCAAACCCTTAGTACATCTGGATGAGCTAGGTATGCTGAGGAGATGTGACACACTGGGGGTGGGGTGAGCCCTAGCATTGATCTCTTGGCAAGAAGACAGACCTGGTATTGTATTCTACAATCCACGTTGAGCCAGCCCAACTGCGCATGCAGTTCACAGGTGTGAGTTGGTTTGTCAGCATCCAGGATAAGCCTGCATGCCTTGTTGAAAGTGGTCCTGATACATTTAAGTGCCGTGTGAGTTGCAGCACCATAGACCACTAGACCGTAGTCTATGATTGTCAATACAGAACTGGAGATAGCAACTTTTAGGGCTTCTTTAGCTAGGCTGCGTTTGTACCTAAAAAGCAGGCCCAGCCTACTGTTGCCCATTTTGGCTACTAGGTCTATATGTTGTGCATATGATAATGTGCTATCTAGGGTGATTCCCAGAAATTTAAAGTTATGTACCATTTCTATGAGTGAATTTAGTTTGTTACATATTTGGAGCTGGTAGAAACTGTGTCTATTCTGGTCTGAGGTGAATATCATGGTCTTTGTTGTTTTGTAGTTTAACAGTAGTTTAGATTTGAGGAACCAATTTTCCACGGAGGAGAAGTTAGACTGCATCTACTTTTCTAGGGTTGTAGGGTGGGAGTCAGATGAGTATAGAACTGCATCATCTGTGTATAGTAAAATGTCATCCTGTACTGCTAGAGGAGGTGGTTAAGGAACAAGCTGAAACGTAATGGACTGAGGATGGATCCTTGG
Organism: Neoceratodus forsteri; assembly: GCA_016271365.2. Taxonomy (NCBI): domain Eukaryota; kingdom Metazoa; phylum Chordata; order Ceratodontiformes; family Ceratodontidae; genus Neoceratodus; species Neoceratodus forsteri. The sequence goes on along the minus strand of CM028132.1, from coordinate 225,730,522 downwards.
TGCACTGCTGTAGTAAAGGCCTGTTTTCAGAGATGGTGTCTAGAATTTTCACTCTTGGGACTTTCTCGGTGAGATAGGTCCTAAACCAGGCAACCGATTCTTTGAAGAGACCTGTAGTGGCTGTCACAGGGTGTGGGAAATAATCAGGTGTGGCAATGTGTCAGGATTTAAAAAACACAGGTATGTGACATTTATTTACAAATAGGAAAATAAATAATTGAACAACAAAGGAAATTGCAGTCAGAATGACCACTTGAAATCAATGGTTTCTTGGAATACAGTCTCAGATCAGTAACAACTCTGATCTTTTACATTCTGTAACACTCTTGTCTAACTGCACTGTAGACCTTCACACCACATCCAAGGCTCATCTGATAAGGCTCCCTTTAGCAGGGTTTTATAGGAGAGGCAAGGGTCACCTGACCTGGTCGATTAACTTATACAGACAATTTTCTGCTGACTAACAACATCAAACAGGTGGGAGGACCCAAGCCCAGTACTATTATAATAAACAACATTGAATAAATGCACACTGACAGTTTTAGATCCTTTGGAAGCTTTGAACACCTTTTTCCATATTAAATTGGTCCCTAATGAGCTTTAAGCTCCTCCCACTTATATTTGATTGACATCATGGTCCTATAAAACAAGACCAGAAAGGCGCTGAGCTCTTATACAACACAGTTTTCTGGCATCACAGATGGACAGAGGTCTGCATAGGGAACTTGTAGGACCTGGAAAAGGGATTGTCCAGAGAGAGGAAAAGAAAACACCTTTCTTTAACAGCAGTTTCGTTTTACAGGAGCCCTTCTGTCTTATCAGTACCAAGGACTATGGTCAGGTACTCCTTTAAGAATTAGCTACAGATATTTATATTGGGGCTGCTTATTTACTCAGATGCTTTCTTCTTAATTGGCAGTGCATTTATTCCTACTGTCAGCTATAGAAGAAGCTAGAAAAAGTGTTTCATGCAGTGCAAGGAGCAGCTGACTGAAATGGTCAAAATGCTTCCTCAGCCACTGACTTCTCTAACCTGCTGTACACATTTCAGCTTTTAAGTTTCAAGGAGCTTACTACCTGCAGACATTACCTTGGGTAGTAGCTCTTTTATACACTTAACAGTGACACAGTATTTCTCTTGCAGCCCTCTATCTTATTCTGAGGGATGCTAACCTTAAACTGCATACTGTTTCATAGACATTCCTGCATATGGATATTCCTGTCTCGTTACATTTCCATGGCTCTCTAGGTTGCAGCAGAGCAGTAGTCTGCAAGAAAAAGACATACACTCGTCGCTCTGCTGTGGTACTGAAAAACCCTGTGGTCAGCCCCTATATATTTCATTGAGGTTTTTAGGAACACCACTGTCCCTTGCACCACAGTGTATGTATTACTTTGCCAGCAGCCAGGAAACATGAATACATTTTAACAAAGTCAATGGGGGGGAATCTGTTACATACTAAGTGGCAGCTGAAAGTAAAGAAATGCCTCCCGATTTAACCATGAATCCTGCTTTGATGCAGGGTGTATTTAAACATTATACAACAGAGCGGTAGTTAAATTAAATAACTATATTCATACATGCCACTCTGTTTCACTCCTATAAGTATTTGCTTTGCTTAGAAGCCCTGCAATACCTCTTTGGCAGCTCAGCAACTTGTTTTTAAACCCCTCACATATTTATTTATTATGCTGCATTTTACTACTTAGTTTCTATTGGCACTGCAGCACTTTAATCACACAATAATCACTGTACATCATTTCATTAAAAAAACATATTTAAATGCACTGTTGCACTTTACTTCATTCTTCAAAGTATATTTAAAGGCACAGGTGCACTTTAATGAAACCCGGGCATGAAATGCCATATAAGCACCTTAATTGTTTTCATTGCCAGCTGGCATGCTGGTCCTGAACATAATGCTAGAGGGGAATGGTGGTGAGGGATGGATGTAGGGAATAGGAAAGATAAGGCAGTAGGAAAGAGACATGTAGAGTGAGAAAAAAGAGTGATGTAGACGGCCAACCTTCACCAGGGCTAGAAAGAGGTAAAGAATAGTGCAAATAGATACTATTGCACAACAGCTTTAAAGTGAGAAGATGAAGAAGATAGTAAAGTCATTCCTCCACTAGGGTCTAGGAACTAGTGGAAGGCAAAACTATCAAGGTGGTCATTTGGTGCCGAAGCAGTTCTTGGTGCATGGTGTCGAAGGCTTTGGTGAGGTCTATATAAGTAGCCCCCACCAAGAGCCTCTGATCCAGCACATCATGGATATAACCCATGAATTCAACAAGAGTGGTAGTAGTGCTATGTTGTTTGTGGAATCCGTGTTGCTGATGGCATTGCAATTGGTACTTGTCTAGATAGTCTGTCAATTGATCTGCTGCAATGCATTCTAAAGCTTTCTATAGGGGAAGGGAGGATTGAAATAGGTTGGTAATTTGAGTGGTGGCTCTCTTCCCTCCCTATCTAACCTTCTTCCACTCACCTACTCCACTCTTCCTCCTCCTACTCCCCTGTAACCCTAGCTACTGTATCACTCCGTCTTGCCACACAGCAGTGAACTCCCATTCCTTTGAATATATGGACATGATTCCACTGTTCCCTGCAGCAAACCTGGAACAAGAAAAAGGAGATGCAGTTCCCAGCCTGTTATCTCCTCCCAGAAAGTACTCTTTGTTCTCACTGTGGAATGACTGGATCTGTGTGGACCAAGATTTTGGTTTGCCATTTTGCAATGAAACATCCAAGTCCTGCCTTTCATCCAAAGGCAATGGCTTTAAGAGGAGCATGTTGATGGGAGTTCTTGAAACACTGACACCGGATGCCAGCCTCTCCATTGGCAGGAAGCAGATTACACCAAGGCTTACTTGCCAATGAATTGCACTGTTCTCCATAGAATACTGCAGAATTTTGTGATATACTACAGCATTACTGAGTTGCATTCTGGCTGGCATCACTGTAAAGGAAGGGCCATCCCCCAAGTTCACCTGCAAACAGCCACCAACCAATGGTGCTTGATAGATGCATGGCACAATCACTCCCAGAAGTACAGCCAGCAGTGCAGGTTGGGGTCCCACATGAATGACCACTCTCCAATGAGATGGATGAACCCTCCAGATTCAACAACTACAACCATGTTGGGATCTGGCTATCAAGCATGATAGACAAATAGGCGCAAGAGGTTGCGATCCATAAAAAATTCATAAAATAGAGCTGGCCCAGTAGCATAGAGGGATGAAGTGTTGTGCGCCTTACATCTTACCACACCAGGAACCTGAGTTCAGGAATGAGCTCAAATAGCATGAGGTCAGCCGGGGGATTGGGGGTGGGAGAAGATTAAACATCCAGAGGACACCTGTCCTCTACCAGGGTGGGGTGGCTTGCTGACTCAGCCCTTGGCTTCCCCCAGGTGGAGGCTTGGGGGTAGCACCAGCAGCTCAAGTGACATGAAGGGATGGGCCATGATTCCCTAGTGTATATGTCTCCACATTCCCACCTACATGCTACAGCAGCAAAGAACTGAGGCAAAGAATGGAACTGCATGGGCCATAGAAGCCCTTCCACACCTCCAGTCTGCACTGTTGCCTGGTCACCAGCCCAATCTTTTTTAATTTTTTTTCTATTATTTGCTTATGCTCCAGGAGCATGGCAAGCAGCTATGTCCCTCCCTCAGAAAGACTCATCCTCTGGCCTACAAGTGTGCCTGCTCATGTCAATCTCCCAGTAACTCCAGTGGCTTAACCCCCCCCACAGTGGGGCCAGGAAGGAGAGTGCCAGCTTTCTCTCCCACAGAGCACAATCCAGAAGCCAGGGATGGCACAGGGATGCAGGGCCACGATTGAGTCTGCCAGCTCCCTTTTTTCCATGTTTCCTCCTGAGAGAGGAGAGATGTCTTCCAGATACTCGATCCTCCCTGGCCCCAGCCGACCCCCGATGATCTGGGCTCATTCCCAAACCCAGGTCACCGACATGGCATGAGCTGTAGTGACCATCACCTCATCCCCCAACACCACCGGACTGGCTTCAGAAGCCCAATCTGAATGAGAGTCAGTGGCTGGGGGGAGGACAGCCTTCTACTTCTAGACTCTCCCATGGGGGGACAGTCCATATGGGATCTCGGGCTTGATGGTGTGGGGAGACAGGTGTCTGGTGAGAGGAGACAGGGACAAGGATGAGAGACCATCTGTAGCAACCAGCAGGAGAAGAAGCTTTATGAAAACAAATTAAAAAATAGAACAACAAAAGAAAAAGGATATTGAAAGACTTATCTCCCTGGAGTGCCATCATTTTATTATCTGTAGACAGTGACATAAACATTTAGAGTCACTTGTGTGCATGAGCTTTCAAAGAATGAATGTTGCAACATACTATTTTTGTGCCAGCAGTTTTATTTTGTTGTCATGTTGTACAATTTTTTCAGAACTACTGTTACTTGATGAAATATTTTCCACACTTTAGTTTTATTTAAATATTGTCAGCTCTACCTGCCAGTTTTAAACAGTCTATTGCTATATCTCTGGTTAATTTCTTTAGGTTAAAATCTTTGAAGTTGGTGTCTATATAAATGACAGCGTAAGTGAAGGAATGGAAAAGGCACCTTAACCAGACCTGGAATTAAAACATTGATTTTCTCTGCATGAGTAGGAAAGAAAGGAGCATTAATTAATGATTAATATAATCTAAGATTAGACTGGGCATAAAGTGTAACAAAGTGTCCAATCTAATCCAACAGTGCATTATTCACCTTCTATGCACAGGGATATGCTACACTGCTACATGACACATTTTTAAAGTATTCACTTTGTTTTTCCATATAATTCTCCTTCAGTTAAACTTGTAAGATAGTGTCATGCCTTCAGTAGTTGTCATTGCCTTCCTTTTTTATCCAGTAGGGTTTTGTGAAGATGGCAGCTCTAACGTGCACCTTATGTCCCTAGTTCCCTTAACCCATTAAAACATTCTGTACTCAACAAAGAAGCTGTTCAGTTACCATCAGATCCCAAAACACTGAAACTGAGGAAATAGACAATATAAGCCCCCAAAGGTAGTAATAAAATACACAATATCAAAGTAAAGATGTTGATCTTTGGAAAATACTGTAGTTAAAAGTGGAGCACCCAGAAATACGTTTTTACTTTATACCATACAAATCGTCAAGGGGGTTGAATAAATTTCTGGATAGTAACTAGATGTGATCATTATAGCAAAATGGCCCATCAGTAGCTGTCTCCAAAATATGCTGCTGACACTACATTGCTGAAGTCTGTTCATGGCCTAAAACAAAAGGCAATTTTCTATGCATGTCTCATTTTTATGTTTGCTGCCCAAAAGTAGGAAATAAATTATTTTCCTACTTTCAGCTAGATGCAAACTGGTTGATATCAAACCAGATTACTCTGTTTGTTGATTGGTTAATAGAGGTAAGTTGGCCAGAAGACAGAGAACTTTCCTTACTCTTTTCATGAGGTTTCATGTGATCGCTAAGGTTCACCTGAACAAGTACCAAAACAGGCTGATTTAACCAACAGTAGGTTTAAGTCTTATCCAAACGACAGAATCTAATGATAGCACAGTGTCCCCATGCTGGGGCATCAGTATGAGTTAATTTTAAATAAGAGGACTGTGCCTCCCTGCAGAGCTACTTACAAAACTTACTGCAGCACCTGATGCTCACGAAAGTCTTCCACTGCTATATTGACAAGGCCCAATCATGCTTTCCTTCAGAGCTGAAGGGCTCATACTCTAGGATGGTACTACTGTATAAGGCTTCAGGCTGACACACACTTGTTTTTATTTATATTTCATTTTGTTTCATAGGTTTCATAGGATTTTCAAGCAGAATAGACTTTCATCCTTTAGTTGCTTGCCAGTTATACCATATCATGTTTATTTACAAAAAAGCTGTCTAGTCTTGTTTTGAATAGATCCACTGAGGTACTTGATTCCACATCACTAGGTAAACTATTCCAAGTGGCTGCTGCTCTTTGGCTAAACCACTGTTTCCTTTTCAATTAACTCCACTTAGCTGCTGCTAACTGAAGATGGTGCTCCCTAGTTTTATATGCGCATTCTTTTATTTTCAGGCCATATTCTGTCCACAGAACATTATCATGTAATGCCCTATATATCATACACATGTCCCCTCTCACTCTGCTATATTGTAAAGTGAACATGATAAGTCCTCTCAATCTTTCATGGTGCGGCACATCTTTATTCCATGCTATTACCTTTGTAGCTCTTCTCCGGATCCTCTCCAACTTTAAAATATCTCCCTTCTTGTATGGTGCCCATACCTACACTCCATACTCCAGGTGTGGCCTTACCAGTTCCTGGTACAGTGGGAAGATAACCCTCTTGTCCTGCTTTTTATGTGGTGTGAAATACAATTGAGGCTTTGGTTTGCTTTTTGGTAACATTAACACAGTGTGAAGTAAATTGCAAGTCTGAGGATATTGTTATCCCAAGATCTTGTTCCTCAGTAGTAGTAGGTAGTATTTTGTCCATAATCTTTTATTTATTTATTTTATTTATTTATTTATCTTTTGTTAACCGGTGAGTACACTAGACAAGTATTATGCCTATTTTCAGGAATGACCCGGGAGAGTACAGACAGTGATACAGAAATAGGGCAGGGAAAAAATGCAAGTATATCACACAGCATTACAAAAAGTGCAGAGAAAAAATGAAAGTACATCATGGCGGCGTAGCAATAGGTAGGAGTAAATGCAAGTACATCATACAGTGTTACAGGATAGAGCAGAGAACAGTGCTCATTTAACATGACAGCATAACAACATAAAGGGATGATTTCATTCATTTTGCAGGGGAGCAGAAGTCAATAAGGCAGCCTATAACATCATAGTATGACGCCACCAGGGGGACGGTAGGTCAGACATACATTTAGAGACATGTAGATACAGTGGCAGAAACTGGCAAGTGCAGGTGTTGCCAGTTATGCCCAAGTTGAGGAGTACCTTGATTGAAGAATAGAAATAAGGATACAACAAACAATTTCAGGCAACCTGTATGAGGCAAGAAAGGGTCACTGCAAAGAACTTTAGTCTAGGGAGGCTTAGGGCATTCACATGCTGAGGCAAGTTTTAGAAGCCCCACAAGGATTTGCGAAAACTCTGGTGGGAGGAGGCCAATCTGACATGTTCTGGAAGGGAGTTCCAGAGTCTAGGAGCACTTATGACAAAGTCCCTGTCCTCCATGAGGGTCCGGGTTGGGGGGACTTTGAGCGTTCCTGAGGCCTGGGACCTTAGGGGGTAGGGGGAAATGTCAGTTTGTGGTAGACGCTAGACCAGCCCCGAGGGGATGCCAGTTTGAATCACTTTGCCCGTGAGACATCCTACCCCAAAATCGAGGTACCTGGCTGGAGAGAGCCAGCGGAGATTATCATAAAGCTCACAGCAATGGGTGAGGCGGGGGGCAGCCAAGGCAAAATGACAAATGTTATTGTAAGTTGTATGCCATCGGGAGAGGTGTGTCATGGAGGAGTGAGTGAATAGGTGCAGACAATAGCTAAGGGAGGGAAGGAGTACACCTCTCGCAAGGGCAAGTCTGGCTGCAGGTGAGAGACTATATTTGGCTCTGTAGGCCAGGCCCAGCTTACAGTTAACCGCCCTGCAGACATTCGAGATGTTACATCCCATGTCAAGTTGGGGGTCGAGCGTGACCCCTAGGTATTTGACTGAGTTCACTACTGGGAGGGAGGAGCCATTGGAACTAGTGATATTCAGCAGGGTTGATGAGGCTTTGATTTTGGCTGCAGAGCCGAAAAGCATAGCCTGTGTTTTTTTCAGGTTCAGGACCAGCTTGTGGTTGGTAACCCAGGTCTGGACGTTGTTGAAGTCCTCTGATATGCATTGGTTAAGAGTAGCTGTGTCACGGGAATGGGCCACTATCACCAGGTCATCCATGATAGGGTGGAACTACAGTTGGTCGACACCATAGGGAGTTTATTGATAAATAGGGAGAAGAGAAGGGAGCCCAGTACCGACCCCTGGGGGACACCGGAGGTCACCAGTCGGGGTTCAGAGAGAACTTTGTTGAAACTAGTCCGCTGCATTCTTCCTTGTAGGTAGCTCGTAAACCATTTCATGGCGGGAGGGGAAAGGCCAAATGACCATAGCTGAGAACAGAGCAGTGCGTGATCGACAAGGTCGAAGGCTTTGGACAGGTCAATAAAGATGGCTCCAGAGAGTTTTCCCTGGTCCATGGCAGTTCTGATGCTTGAGGCGACTGAGACCAAGGCTGTGGTGGTTATGTCCCTTTTGAAAACCATGCTGAGCTGGGGATAGCAACTCATGTAGCTGAATGTACTCCGTGAGCTGATCAGCCACTATCTTTTCTAGGAGCTTGTTGAGGGAAAAGAAGATAGCAATCGGACGATAGTTGTCGGGTATTTTGGGATTACCCTGTTTCAGGACTGGGACTATCCTTGCCTCTTTCTAGATATCTGGGATGGTCCCTCTACTGAGGGATAAGTTAAAGATGTGAGCTACTGGAGAGTCAATGACTGAGGTGCCGAGCTTTAGAAGCTTGGGCTCCATATTGTCTAGGCTGGGACTAGAGTACTGGGAGGGCCAGCTAGTCGCCTCTGCACTCCATGACTGACACAGCCCTGAGGTAGAACATCTGGTGGAGGTGGTCGCCTCCTGCCGGGTAGAGGGGAAGATGGGACCGCCTCACCAGATGGGAAAAGAGCAGTGAAGGCAGAGAGATCTGAGAAATGTGAATTGAGGGAGTTGGCAATGGTATGGGGATTGTTGCAGGAAACCCCATTTATAATCATGTCAGACACCCCTGGATGGGAGGACCCACTGACAAGGGTTTTATGTTCTCCAGAACCTCTTTGGGTCACTGGCGGAGCTAAGCAAGGAGACTTGCTAGAAATCACTTTTGCAGCCCTGATGGCCTTTTACACTTGTTTCTGAGGTGCCTGTATTTTTGGAAGGTGGCGGGATCACGGGAATTTTTGAAATGGGCCCAGCATTTGTCTCTCGCCCACAATTGGGCTAAGAGATTCCCATGCAGCCAGAGGGTAGTCGACCCCCTCACCCTACGGGTGACCTTAGGAGCATGCTTATCTTGTAAGGCCCCGAAGGTGGTGAGGAAGTGGGAGGTGGCCACTGCAGGGTCAGTAGCTCCTAGCACCCCTGACCAGTCAGTATGCTTTAGATCCTCCAGGAACTCACCAGGGTTGAACCTGGAGAAGTTTCTAACATGCATGACCTGGTGAAGAATTTTATGGGAGGAGTTTTCCACACACAGTAGATGGAGAGTGGTCCGAGATGGAATCTGCTAGTGTGCCCACTGAGGAGATCCTATCCGGATGGTTGGACATGATCCAGTCCAGCAGGGAACTGGAGGATCCATTTGCCAACCACCTGGTTGGTTCCTGGATGAGTTGAGTCAGGGTAAGATTAGTAAGTAGAGACTCGAACTGCTTCACGTTTCCTCCAGCCCAGTTTAAGTTGATGTCCCCCATGATAATGAGTTCATTTTCCCTGATGCTGGGGCCAATCAAGTCCAGGAGATGGGTCAGCCCAGGGAGTCCACCTCTTGGGGGATTATACGTACAAACCAGATGCAGTTTCTTGGTGTTCCCAAGTAGGAGTAGTTCTTGCAGTACTTCGCAGGGGGATGTGAGGGCTTGTCGGTAGGCTACTTGCGAGACCTTTAGGTGGCTCCTATGATAGATCAAGATACCACCCCCCCTTGCTCCCACCTCTGTCCTGTCTTGTGAAATCATACCCAGGGAGAACACAAGCTGAGTCGGGGATCGAGGGTTTGAGCCAGGTCTCCATCAATCCAAGGATGTCAGGTTTATAGAGTTCGATCCATGATGCAAGCTCATCACGGTTAGGCAGCAGACTCCGAATATTTAGACGGGCTATTTTTAGGCCCTTGCCCATGCCCCATGCTGGGGGGATTACAGAGGACAGGTTGACTGGGCCAGGGTTGGATTCAATGTCACCGGCCAGTAATAGTATAAGGAGGAGAAGCCAGAGGAGATACTGCCTCATAGGAGATAGGCCATGAGGAGGGTATTGGGCTCGAAGGTGCTTGACCCTGATGGAGGATATTAGGCACCTAACATCTAGGCAGCAGGTGAGGCAATAATGGAACTTGCTGGCCGCAAGGTCATTTGAGAAGATGAAGTCAGGTACCTCATAGAAGGAGGGACTCACCCAGTGTCCCCCCAGTGACAGCGGAGGGGTAGTGACCACTTGGGCCAGGGTAAGTCCCAGGATGAGACCTACTAGTCACAGCATCTTATAAGTGGAAAATGATACACCCTTATCCTCCCCCATGGAAGCCTCTTCCCTTCCCTTGGGCGAGAAGGTAGGGTGCTCGGTTCATGTCATGGCTGGGGGCAGAGACCAGCTACCTGGTATCTCCCAGTCAGCAGGGAGATGGGGTGGGACTAGGAAGAGAGTAGGGAAGATTAATTGCTTGCTGGTAGGAAGAAAAGGTGGGAGCTGGTAGATTCTTAAGGGCAGCTCCAGTCCAGGCACAGTGTGAGCTCACTCTGAGCACAGATAGGTGGTACAAATACTGGCCACTCTAGACGCCCTGGGCAGAGCTCTGTAAGACTAAAGGCAGTTGTTTGCACAGGGAATGTGCACAGGTGTACTACGCTGACCACGCAAGGTGCAATTGGCAGGCTTCACTTGATGCTAATGACAGTTGTAAGCTTAGACTATATGCAGTTACACTTGACACTAATGACAGTTTCAGGCAAAGGACTGTTTGCAGTTACACTCTACATAGGTCACACAGTTAAGTACACTAAACAGCAGTTAGCATCGGTTTGAGAACCCAGACCACTCAGAACTAGTAGCTAGTACTATACTGGTCTCGGATTACATTAGGGCAGGGCCCGTAAGGAACTAATTAGGCAGTTGTTAGCATAGGTATAAGGACATTTGCACTACACTGACCTCACTGGGCACTTGAGGTATGCCACTTGGCTCTTATGGCAGATTGTAAGCTTTGGACTTAAGGACAATTGACTCTACACAAGCCTCTCATTTAGCCCAAGAATGGACTGGAATAAATAAACAATTGGTTAGTTATACACCCACTTCCAACAAGGAGGACAACCCCTGGGCAAGGACTACTTGGTGAGGCCAAATAAGTAGAATTACAAAACAGATTCACAGGTATAATGCCCAGGAAAGATGGCAGGTGTCGAAAGTAGGCACGTCTCTGGATAGCCCTACACAGGAGTGAGGAGAGAAGTGTAGCAGGGCTTCTTTGTAGGAGGTAACAAGCTAAGCCCCTAGGTGTAAAATCAGGACCAACCCCTATAACTGATAGAGTAGGATGGCTCACAGGCGGCGGAGCCTCTGAGTATTTAAAGGGAGGAGGGGGAACAGGGCGGGCGGGAGGGCCAAATCTTCAGACCCTCTCCTGCACTGGGGCAGGGGCTGAAAAACTTTCCTGGTCTTGATTCAGCTGCCAAGGAGGCCCGGGAGCTGTAGAGCACCCAGCACCTCAATACTCAGCTTCTGTGAGGGATTGCTGGTGCGCTAGGTGGGGGGACCATCCAGAAGCAGGTCACCCTTGCCTCCCCTCCAGCACAACGAAATCGGCAGTCAATTGAATGAGTGGGACAGGCTCTCCTTTGAAGGAGACAGAGAGTGTCACCACCTTGAGGGACCAATGGGATCGGCTCTTTCAGCGCCAAGTTCAAAATAGTTTGTTTGGGTCCTTTGTTCTATGCAGCGATGGGGATCGCGGTCAGAGGTCAAAATAAATTTCAACTCAGCCTCCTCCTGGCAGCGGTCCCGGGCAGCAGGACACCTGCAGCGGTGAGTCAAAAGGGTTGTTTGCACAAGTTAGAGCTTGGTCTGGAGGAAACGACGGATCTGCAGGTCAGACCCTCTCCTGCACCGGGGCAGGGACCAAAAACTTTTCCTGGTCTTGATTCAGCTGCCGAGGAGGCCCGCCGAGTTGTAGCCCCGCACCTCGATACTCAAGCCTGTGAGGGATTGCTGCGCGAGGGGGACCATCCAGAAGCAGGTCACCTCGCCTCCCTCCAGCACAAACGGAAATGTGGCAGTCTTACAAGCTATATTTGGATTCTGCTTTCCCATGTACATAATTGTGTATTTATTCACATTTAATTCTAATTTATACTTCTTAGTCCAGTTTGCTATATCATGTAGGGCATTGTGCATGATGTTATCTTCTCCTTGGTGTTAATCTATTGCCCCCACTCTACAGTTGTTCGTAAAACTTAGTTAGCCAAATATTGCTTTGTTTGTATATCAAAGAATATATATATATATATATATATATACATACATATATGTATATGTGTATATACATATATATATATATATATATATATATATATATATATATATATATATATAGAAGAGGCAGGGACCCAAAACAGATCCCTGCAGGACCCCACTTGTCACATTTGCCCACTCTGACAGGGCTCCATTAACAGTCAGTCTTTGTCTCCTCCCTCCCAACCATGAGGTAATCCAACTAATCAAATTGGCATCTAATCCTATTTTTCAAGATTGGTATAACCACGACATCCCTCCACCCTTGTGCTACTTCGTCCGAGTCAATAGATTTCTGAAAAATCGTTAATGGAGTTGCTAAGCTTTCTGAAAGTTTTGCCAGAATTCTAGGATGTATATTATCGGGTCTGAGGATTTGTTTATATTAAGATTTTTAACCTTTTCAACACATCTTCGACTTCAATTTTTAGTTTGCCTGGCGTAGGTTTTAAAATGACTGTGGGAGTATCTGTCTTGATGTTTTGTTTGTTGAATACTGAATGGAAATATTCATTTTGGATGTCTGCTGTTTCTATATCATCAGTTTTAGTCCCCTCAGAATTGGTAAATGGGCCGATTGTGTGTGTGTGTGGATTTCTTGTTACTATTAAAATAAGTATAGAACATTTTATAATTATCCTTGTTTTTGGAGGCAAGTGCTAATTCATAGTTGGCTTTAGCTTTCTTTATAGTTATTTTACTTTCCTTACTAAGGCCTTGTATTTTATCCTATCCTCAGGATCATTAGATTTGAAATTGTCCTATACATTGTATTTTCTTTCTTATTAGTTTCTTAATTTTTGTACTGAACCATCCTTTTGCACCTTTTAGTTGCTATTATATTTCATACTACTTGGTATATATCTATTTGTTTTCTGGTCTTAGTTTCATCAATAATATCTCCCACATGTCTTCTACCATTCTGTTTTTGAAGTGGTTTTGCCAGTCCCACCTGTCCATAGATGTTTTAAAGGATTGGAAATCAGCCCTAACAAAATGTAATCTATATGTATTCTTATTTTTGACCTCCATGATGGAGTCCTCCTATATTTGAAAAAGAACCATCTGGTGATCACTGTTTCCAAGGGGATACATAACCTCAATATTGTCCACATTTCCCCTGTTGGTCATAATAAGATCCAGTATATTTCCACCTCTAGTGCCTATGGTGACTTTTTGTTCTAGTCCTGCTTGGTCTATAGCTTCTAAGTATCTTGTTTCAATAGTAGTGGCACCTCTATGCTTTACCCAGTTTATTCCTGGTAAGTTGAAGTCACCATTAATATGTTTTCTCAATAGATCCAATTTTGATATATAATCTATTAATAGGTGGTCCTCCTCTGTTGAGATTGAGGGGTCTATAGACTAATCCTAGATTTATTTTAGCTCCTTTGTTTAGGAGTCTCTTTACCCATAGCATTTCTAGGCTATGGTGTTCCTAATTATTTCTTCGCTATTTATTGTACTCTTGATATAGACAGCTTTTCCTCCTTTGTGTAGAAGGTAAGAACAGAGTTCATGTTGAAATGGTGGGGTTGTGGCTATGCCCAATTAATAATTTTGTTTGATACCAAGATGCTTTAAGGCAATCCATCAACTACAGTATGCAATGCAGATGTTCTGTAATGCACTCAAGTAATAAACTGTTCAATGTCCAAAGGTGACTTTTTTCAATTCAGTTTTTCTGCCCCTCCACCCACAGGTTCATCAAGGCACCCTAGACCTGTCACCAACCTTCTCATGGCTTTATTGGTTATTCACCTATTACCCAGGACCACCAAAATGATGGGTGGCCTGCCATGTCATTTATGTGTGGGCATGCAAGGGGTAATGCTGTAAAAGTGGACCGGGGCTTTTTCCTCCAGCTCTTGGTTTTCTCCTCAAGGTTGCTGGTGTGCAATGACACGTATATATGCATGCTTACTATCAGGCAGCTCCCCTTCTCCCCTGCTATATGCTTTAATTGCTGCCACCTGGCCTCCATCAGGTGCCAGTCAAGCAGTAGGATGCAGACCCCCGCAAGTGAGGAGAGCTATCCTTAGTACACGCAATCCTCCCTCTCTCCATCAGCCAGTCCATGAACAACCCAGGTCTGTACCTGAACCTGGATCACTGCAATAGTAAGTGGTAGCACTCCTGCTGCACTACAGTGGCAGTTTCACAAGAGATGATTTATGGGTAACCCATCAATCTCACTATTCTGATCCAGGTATGTAATTTTTTTCTATCAAAACACCTCCTGACCAGGACAATTCAAGCTCCAGGCTTCTATCCATATTTGCAATTCTGATCTAGTTCTGAGCTACAAGGGACATTTGCTATTTATGTACCCTTTCCAAAGTTAAGTTTTGGGCCATAGGTAGGGTCACAAGGAAAAGTGTGGAAACCAGAATTATAATCAAGAAAACATTTTTTTTATTAAACATACATATCTGATATAATGAAAATATAGCAAAACTATAGCATATATTCTGTGAAATAACAGAATTAATATATTTATTGTTCCATGACCAGACTGTACTTGAACTTTCAGTTTTACTGTAATAAATGTTATGAATAAAGAAACAAATTTAATCTAATGCTCACATAAACCTTTCTCTAGATAAGCAATGAGTTTAAACACAGACCTTTGCTACCATGCTGGTATGACCCCAGAAACTTAGATCATCATATCAATTCAGAATCCAGAATCCCAGCATCCCACTGGCCATGGTGGATTTCAGCATGACACGAGCAACCGGGTTTGGGAACAGATCCAGGTTGTCGGAGGGCTGGCCAGGTGGAGAAGGATTGAGAGTCCCTGGACTGCTCTCCTTCTCCAGGAGAGGAGGCTGTGCTCAACACAGGAGAGACACCTGGCGGAGGATGGGTCATTGTCCTAGGATCAGCAAGGTTGAGTAACCCTGGGGCGGGACAGGCGCTGGCATCATTGCATGTCACCACCCCAGCTTACAGGGGACAAAATCCTCACACCTGCCCCGCCTAAATGAAGCCCTGTTTCTGGGCTTGATTAGCCTCCTGGCCCCATGATCTCCCAAACAGATATCAGTATCATGGTACCAGTCTCCTCTATGGTGCTGTGACCCTGTCCCCTGGGGGGTAAGCCAGGGATAACCGGGAGAGCATGAAGGGCTTAGTAGGAGGGGGAAGCATCAGGGACACTGTAACTAGGGCAGATAACACTGGCAGCAGGTGAAGGGGCAAACATAGAAGAATATATAAAAAAAAAGAATCCAGATTAAACCAGGTAGGAATTTTTGAGGTAATTTCTGTCAGGCTTGTTAGCTTAGGTTACCAAGCTGGATTTGTGTTTCCAATTCTCATTTGTAGGTACTTCCTGATTGCCAAAGAAAATTTATTTTTAACCACCTCAAAGACTTTGCACTTGCCTTGAAAATTGCATAGTTCACTCTGTCACATTTTTTGGCCAGTAAGACTGCACTGCAGTCAGACTACTTGCTGCCATATGTCACACTTTATGTCCAGTGTGGCTATCTTCTATCAGCTCTGTCACTCCTGTATCTCAAGAAACAGTGAAAATATATAGCAGTTTAGTTGTTTAGGTTTACTGCTACAAGGCATATGGTCAGATTGTCTGGTTAGTCTGTGGCCAGACTACATTGCTAGTATTGGACTTAAAGGTGATAGGAAACAGCTTTTGCACCTCTAGAAGCCTTCTTGTTCTTCTTTTATTGGCTGCCCAGTACTCTGATATGTGTTTCACACATTTGTTAAATTAATAATCGAATTTTGTTGCCTTTATAAGGACCCTGAATCCCTTTCTCCTTAGCAGTTACTGATCTCCCTTTTCATACTGCCTGAACATTCTATGACATCACAAACAACTCTCCAGGCCATTCAGATAAATAGCATTGAATAGGCGTTTCTGATGTCATAGAATGTCTTAGAAATATGAAAATCAAGAGCAGTAGCTGGTGAGTAGAGTTGAAACATAGAAACATAGAAGTTGACCGCAGATAAGGACCGTAAGGCCCATCAAGTCTGCCCATTTCTTTTTCTATCTTATAAATGTGCCATTGGACTTTGCTCTGTCAATGGCCTATCTATTCATATTGATCTGTATTGCTCCCTTATGCCTATCCCAGGCCTGTTTGAAGCCCTGCACTGTATTCATATCCACCGCTTCCTGAGGTATGCCGTTCCAAGCATCCACCACCCTTTCTGTGAAAACAACTTCCTCACATTACCCCTTAATCATCCTCCCTCTAAACTCATGCTGTTTATCTTGTTCTGCTACTTTTCTTATATTGAAACATGTTAGACTCTTTCACCTTGTTAATGCCCTGAAGGTATTTGAATGTTTCGATCATATCACCTCTCTCCCTCCTTTGCTCTAGGGTATACAATTGAGCTCCGTTAATCTCCTCATTTTTTCTGATGCAGTCCCTGCACCATTTTGGATGCCCTTCTCTGGACTGCCTCAATTTGGTTAATGTCCTTGTGAAGGTGTGGCCTCCAGTACTGCACACAGTACTCCAGATGGGGCCTAACCAGTGTCTTGAAAAGAGGGATTATTACCTCCCTCTTCCAACTTCTGATACCCTTACTAATACACCCTAACATCCCCCTAGCCTTACCTACTGCTTTAGTGGTCTGCTTGGATGATTTCAGGTCATCGGTGATGATGATGCCCAAGTGTCTTTCTTCCCTTGTGACTGCCAGCAACTCCCCTCCCAGCCTATAGGTGGCTTCAGGGTTTTTCTTCCCTATGTGCATGATCTTGCACTTCTTTTCATTAAACCCCAATTGCCACTCTTCTGACCATTTTGCTAGTTTATCCAGATCTCTTCTCATTCTGCCCACCCCATCTGGATCATCTACTCTGTTACAGATCTTGGTGTCATCTGCAAAGAGACAAACCTTACCCTCAGTCCATCTGCAATGTCACTGATGAAGATATTGAAGAGGACTGGCCCCAAAACTGATCCCTGAGGTACACCACTTATGACTTGCATCTCTTCTGACTATAAACCATTTACCATCACTCTGTTTTCTGCCCGTCAACCAGTTTGCCACCCAGTTGCCCAACTTCTGACCCACCCGAGCCTACCCAGCTTATTAATCAATCTTCTATGTGGAACAGTATGAAAGCTTTGCTGAAGTCAAGGTAGGCGGCATCAACTGCTCCCCTTGGTCCACCACTCTGGTTACCCAGTCAAAGAATCTATGAGATTAGTTTGACAGGACCTTCCTTTGTAAACCCATGCTGTCTTGGGTCCGGAGCTCTTATGTGATTCCAGGTGTTGCACTATCCTTTCCTTAAGGAGTGCCTCCATAATCTTGTCCACTACTGAGGTAAGACTGACTGGTCTGTAGATCCCTGCCTCCCTCACTGCTACCACTCTTATGCAGCGGGATCCACATGAGGCCTTCTCCAGTCTTGTGGGACCTCTCCTGTGCATAGAGACTCACTAAACAGTTCTGATAATGGCTCTGCTAGTTCCACCCTAAGCTCCTTTAGTACCGGGGTATGTATGCCATCAGGTCCCATTGCCTTGTCCACCCTGAGCTTAGCGAGCTCTTGTAGGACCCTTTCTTTTGTGAAGGGACTAGTACTCACCTCCCTCCTCCTGTGTCCATGGTGCTGAGCTGTGGGTCCTGCCCTGCCTTCTCTTCAGTAAATACTGAGCAGAAGTATCTATTTAGGCTAGATGCTTTTACATGCTCCTCCTCCTCCTCCTCACATGGCCCCTTATCTCCTTTGATCTTAGCAATACCCCCTCTGGACTTTCTCCTTTCACTAATGTATCTATAGAAGTCTTGTCACCTTCTTTTTACTGTCTGTGCTAATGTTTCCTTGGTTTGAGCCTTTGCCTGCCTTACTGTCTTCCTGCTTCCCTTAGGGAAGTTTGGTATCTTCCTACCTTCATCCCGCTGCATTTCCTTATATTTACTGAAGGCCAACCGTTTGGCTCTGACCTTTTCTGCTACTGTTTTGAGAACCAAAGTGGTTTCCTTCTTCTTTGCACTTCCTTTTCTCTCTAACACAATGGGATGTTGCTTCAAGTTTGCATCCTTAATGTTTGCCACTTTGACTGTCCTCTCACCTGTATTTTTGCCAGGACTAGCTTAACTCTGTTAGCCATCTTATCAAAGTCAGCTCCTCTGAAGTCCCAATATTTTTGCCTTGGAATGGGATGATTTAATTGTAGTGGTTAAACTGAACCATACCATGTGATGGTCACTGGCCCCCAGGTGACCTTCTACCTGGAGATCTGTGATCCATTCCCTGTTAGTCAGTACTAGATCTAGGATAGCCCTGTGTCTTGTGGGTTGTTGCACCAGTTGTTTGAGGCCCTCCCCCTGCAGGGAATCCACCATGTGTCTAGCTGTGACAGATGTTCCTGCTGGTATTGACCAATCTGTAGTCCCCCATTATCAGAACCTCCCCTTTAGCTGTCATGTTTTGTATATCTTATAACAGTAATGTGTCTATGTCCTCCCCCTTGTCTGGGGGCCTGTAGACAACCCCAGGTCTTATGGCTGTCCCATTTCCTGTTTCCAGGGTGACCCACAGTTTTTGGCTCCATTATGTTATTCTGAATTTCTGTAGCTTTGATATTTTCATTGACATACAGGGCCACTTCCCCCACTCCCTTTTTGCACCTTGGTCTCTTCTGAACAGTACATAGGCAGGTACTGAAGTCTGCCAAGTGTGGTTACTGGTAAACCATGTCTCGCTATTTGCTACTATATCAGTTTAGCCTCTGTCATTATTGCTTGCAGGTTTGGGATCTTGTTTCCCAGATTGTGAGCATTTTGTACATGATTTTCCATTGGTCATATTTCAGTGTGTTAGTTGTTGGATGAGTTTGTCATTTTCCCTGTGCATTGTGTGGGGCTAGACCTTTTCCTTACCTGGTGATGCAAATGAACTGCAAACATGCTGAACTACTGTTTGACCACTAGCTGAGGGGAGGGTGTTCTTCCCATTCGATGTATGGGGTGCTGCACCCCTCTCCCCATTTGCTAGTTTAAATATTCTGCAAAGACGTCAAACTTCTGCCCCAATGCACTGACTCCCTCTTTAGTCAGATGCAGTCTATCAAATTTAAAGAACTTTCTCTCCCAAAACTGTTGCCAGTTCCCTACAAATTTGTGTCATTTTTCCTGGCACCAGCCCTTGAGCCACATCTTTAGCTCCCATTCTCTGACCACCCTTCCATCTGACCCCCCCAGACTGGCAGGATCTCAGAGAAGGAGATGCTGGACGAAATGGATGATAGTTTGTCACCCAGCCTGGTCAGGTGTTCCTTGGTTTTCACAACTGACTGGCTGGTAAGATCATTAGTCCCTATGTGTACCAGGACATCAATGTTTTCCCCTGCCTCCTGAACAATTTTAGCAATGCGGTCAGTGTCCCTCCATGCTGATGTACCAGGGAGACATCTGGCCATTACCCCTGGCTGGAGATAGGTATCAACTCCCCGAATCATGAAGTCTCCTATGATCAGAAGGTTTTTTGGATTTCCTTTTTGCTTTTTTTGTTTTGGTTCCTGTTTTGGGTGAGTTTTGTTGTAGTAGCTCCTGTGCTACAGTGTCCTGCTCTGCAGTGTTCTCTGCCTCTTAGTTTGATTTTGGAGATAGAGGCAGATACCTGCTTGTAGTATTGATATGGTTTGTGGAGGTAATATGTTGGAGAGCACTGAGTGATGGGGCACCTGATTTGCCCCTCCTAACCACCTGCCAACCTCCAGGACCAACTACCCTCTGCTGTCGAGGTGCTTATGTTGGATGTTGGGAAATAAAGGGTGGTTCTTATAATATATTCCTCTTGAATATGAAATTTGAGGTGCGCAGTCTCTGCCCATGCACTCCTGGAGATGAGCCCTAAGGTCTCCAATGGCCCAGCATGAATGACAGTGTCCTAAATCCTGTAAAACTGCCCTTCTGAAAAGTGTTCCACAGTACCTGCAGTTAATGATATCCATTCAAGATAATGTGCTTGATTTAGAAACATAGAAACATAGACTTTGATGGCAGATAAGGACCGCTAGGCCCATCTAGTCTGCCCATTTCCCTACCTACAGGATAGGCCGCAGATCCTAATTAACCAACAGCCTATATCTTATATATCTATATTTATAACCAGGTCAGAGTAATTAGAAGGAAGAAAATGCAAGCAAAAGTTTGCTTTTGTGTTTTGTTTGTTTGTTTTGCATAACTTGTTATAACAAGTTAAATTGCTAGTGCCCCAGTAAATTAGGTCACCGTGTGGATACTCCACTGATCTGCCCTTCCTGTTTTGCCACAGGAAATGTCACGACTGTGCTACCCTATGCAGTGCAGTGAGGGGTGGTTGTGGATGAGGGTGGGTGGCTGGGCCCTTCCCCTGCCAAAAAGAAGAACCACAGATGAAAGAAACAAGGAGGTAAGAGCAGAAACAATCAGTCAGCAACAAATGCAGTAACCCTGAAAGCTTATCCTAATGATAGATAAAACTGTAAAACTTGTAAAGCACCACCTGTAATAATTTCACAGAAGATATACCCTGTAAGAAACACTTTGCTACAGAGAAAAATAAAGCAGTAACAGAAGATATACCTTGCAAAAGACAATTTGAATCAGAATATTACAGCAGTAATATGTTAGCACACACCTGTAGGCACACCTTGTAATAATGCAGCAGAAGGTATACTCAGCAACAGCAATTTGAATCAGAGAAAAATAAAGCAATACAATGTTAGCAACAAACATTAACAATCCCTGTGAGTAAAAAATAAAAAGAACAACACACAGTAAATCTGCCTAGCCAAAAGAAGTCTTAATCCTTACCCTTGCTCTGGTAAGGTTCTTTGCTCTGTCCTTTCAGGCAACCTAGAAGGAAAGAGGTCAGGTGCAGTTAGGTGCCTTGGCCAGCAAACCTAGTGAACTCAGTGTAGATTTGAGGGCACCCCAAAGCTAAATGATTTAATTATCAAAAAGTTCATCAAAGTATATCAGAATACAGTGGTCCCTCTTTATAAGGAACACCTCTGGAGCCAGAACATTTATTCACTATAGCTATTGTTCACTATAGCGAGGTATTAATATGCCTAATTAGGTAACAATGGGAACCATTTCAGGTGTTCTCTATAACAGAAATTCCTTATACAGTGGTTCACTAGAGTGAGGGAGCACTGTACGTTACTGGCATGGAAAGGAAGATGGAAGAGCAGTTAACCATGTAAAAATCATATCATATCTCCTTTAAGCTGCTAAAGTGAGTCTCTTTTTTTGCAACAGGCCTATTGGATGAGGGCTGATTCTTCCAAGAATACCCTGGGCTGCAAATAGTGGGCACTGCAACAGACACTGCAAATACAGTTTTTTTAGATCTGTTGACTATGTTTACTCTCATTCTCTTAAATCTTTCCTCCACCATCTTATATGTACAGCTTCAGGACCTGGAGACTGCATATTTCTGAATGGTGATCGGTTCTTCAGCTTTTTTCATTCCATTTTGCCAATGTTTCCTTTCATGTGACTGCAGACAATGTCTAAGTCTTCAACTCCTTCTCTTCCCCTTTCCTTTTATCTAACTCAAGGGGCTCAAAGAGCCCTTAGGCCACCTCAGTTTGCAATGATCTAGGGTTGTGGCCTACTCTGGGTGTGTCAGGAACCCTGTGCTGTATTTTGTAAAAATAGGGATCCCTGTGCTAGAGACCTGGGAGTTGCTGCATCTGCAGGGTTGCACCAAACATGTGGCATACCTGCAGGGTTTGACAAAGGGATCTGTCACCGTCCTGCTCAGTGCAACCCAAGATAGTCTGCCAAGGTGGCAAGGAGGGAAGCAGGAGTAGAAGAAGCTCACAAGAGTGCCCTAGGACATGAGAAGGGCACATTGGCAAGGTCAGGGTGCCGGGGTAGCACCCCGGCAGGGATGCCATGCTCAGGTCCAGTGAGCTGATTGGCAGGGATAGGTGGGGGGTTGGCAGGGATGGACCATGACTCTACCTGAACTACACACAGCCCTGGCACCTGTACCATAGGTACACCAGTTTCCAACACTGTGGGTGAGCAGCAGTCTCCCTCCACACAGTGGCCTCAGTACCAAGGGGCTATTGCAGTGCCTATGGAATTTTCCACTCCGCCGCCTGCACCCTGTAATCTGCAGCCACTCCTGCCCATTGATAATGTTAGGGAGTGGTGCACCTATGTGGCAGGTGCCAGGGCTGTGTGCAGCTGGGGCCGGGTCATGGTCCTTCCCTGCCAACTCTACCTACCATAGCTGATCAGCTCACTGGAATTATGCATTGTACCCCTGCTGGGTGCCACCTCAGCACCTTGACATTGTCACCATGCCCCCCCTCATACTCTAGATCACCCTGTTCTCCTTCTGCCCCCACTCTCCTCCTTGCTGGTACCCCATATTTGCTGCCCTATTCAGCTGTGGCACATGGCCCTTAGACCACCTCCTGGGCAGTGTAAAGTCATCCCTCTGTTATGACCATGGTGGGGCTTCTGGAATAGCAACAAATGGGATGGTTCACCCTACCATGGTGCAACCACCCTTGTGACCTCAGACATGGGCACTTCTGCTGCAATGGTAGCACAATGTAGCTATGATGCATGGCATCCTGATTTCAACATAGTTAGCATTTGAAAATTGGGATAGCCACAAACTTTGATGCATGGTGCCACTTGTGTCATACCCATTTGATGCAGGAACCTTGCGTCACATTTCTCATTTTAAAAATTGAGCCCAGGCTGCTTACTTAAAAAATCTAATCTGCTGTAGCAACCTCCCACCCACGTCTTTGGAAAACAAGCTAAGTATCTAGGCAGGTATGTATTACTGGCCAATACAATGCAGAACTGCTTATCTAGGCAGGTCTGTGTTATTGGTCAATACAATACAGCACTACTTATTTAGGTAGGTCTGTGTTATTGGCCAATACAATACTGAGATACTTATCTAGGTAGGCCTTTGTTATTGGCTGGTTCATCCATGTCAGTGTGACATTAAAAGTATTGATGGCAATTACAGTGCAAGCATTCTGCCGACAACGGAAACCATGACAGGTAGCTTGTTTGCCCGACAATATGTGCGAACTGTAGGACCATGACAAATACAGCAAAACAAGTGAAACTCTGTCCTTCTCACCTCACAACATCCCAAAACACACTACACAACAAGCCACATACTCTATCTATATTGCGAGGGACTCTGCTCCACACACACACATACCCAACACAGGTGGTTCCACCCCACAGCCACACACACTAATATCATAACCAGCTCCAGATCCTAGCATGGTTGAGAGGCACTGCTAATGTGAAGATCTTGCACACAGTTAATGGGGAGGGAAAGAAACACAGGAGGCTAAGATTGTAAGAATGCACTGCCCAAACAAGCCAATTACCTCAGTTATCTCAAAGAATAACATATATGGCACCATGACCACCAATGCACACATAAAAGACTTAATTATATGAGAGAGATACACACCTGTAAGCACTGAATCACTTGGGAGTACCCTAAAGACCATGTGCTCTGAAAATCTACAAACAGCGAAATGCCCAAAACACTAAACGCAAAAAAAAACAAGTCACACGAATGCCATTTGCCAACATGATGTTGCTATTATGATGGCAGAAAAATTCAGTCACCCTCCTAATTGTATACCTTATTGGCCAGTATAATACAGAACTACAGTGTCTCATTAGCTACATGCAAGGCAGATATTATTTTTAATGAATCATGTTGCCTTAATAGCTGATCTTCAAAAGAAAATGTGACTTTTTTCTAAGGCTGGCATCTGTGAGCTTTAAAAGAAATCTTAGTATAATTCTCCTTCTCATAATGGGGTACCCGGTCAATCTAGCTAAACAAAAACTGCATGGCAATAATTGCGTGGTGTAGGTTGGCCTGCATATAGAGTGACAGTGGTATAATAGTGGAAGGATACTGTTACCTCTGTCACCATATGCATCAGCTCAGGAAGGATAAGTTGCCATGTGCTGGGTGCCTGGTTGAGCCACTCCTCGAGGTGGAGTGGCTAAGCCCAGCACATGGCAGGATTGGAGATCTGGGATCATGGTTGGTTCCCCAGGTCTCCTGGTGTTAGTTCTTTTTACAATTTTTTAATTATGTTTTCTCCCTTTCGAGTTTCTCCTCATCCCAAAATTCACCCCACCTGAGTTTGTTATTTAAGTTTTGGGGAATGGGATGAAGTCCAAGCAAAAAACAGAAAGTTCCATTATTTTGAGTGGGAGTGCTGTTTCTGTTTTGGTTGGTGTTTTGTCTGGCTCTATTTCGGTCTGTGTTGTGTTGCTTGTGACGTTTGTTGCCACACTAATATTATTTAGTGCAGTTTGATCCCATGCCCATAATGAAATGTTTCCTTCCAACATATCCATTTGAAACATTTTAGCAAAATAAAGAAACTGAAAAGAGGAAGGTCACAACATCCATCATAAATTAAATAAATTATTATGCATAGCAGAAAAAATATACATTGATCTCC
Source organism: Neoceratodus forsteri (assembly GCA_016271365.2). Taxonomy (NCBI): domain Eukaryota; kingdom Metazoa; phylum Chordata; order Ceratodontiformes; family Ceratodontidae; genus Neoceratodus; species Neoceratodus forsteri. The sequence continues at coordinate 225,705,740 of CM028132.1, read as the reverse complement.
TTAGTATGCCAATGTATCACTGTGCAGTTCATTGACTGGTAAATGTAATGGTTTCATTATTTTAAAGGGGTTCACGAGCACATTCCTGATTGGCATCTGTAAACTAATGAACAAATAAACAAGGGTCCAGCTAACATTATTGAAAAATCTTTTGTAAAATAAAGATTAGAATGAATAGACAAATATGCAATAGTGGTTTGTAATAATAGGTTTATAGCTGTGTCCTACCAAAAGAAGGAGGACTCATAGCATATTTGTATGAGGAACATTGTTCATTACAATAACAACTTACTGACTGAGTGCTCATCTGTGCTTCCAAATCTTGCACTTATTATGTTTTCAGGGCTCGAGAAAAAAACTGTTTCAAGTCTATCCTGCAAAACAAGAGAATTTCAAATTGTAGTGTTTGTCCTCCTGACTTCTTGTTTCTTAATAACCACAGAAGCTATTGTTACCACCCTACATGTTTGACAGAAAAGCTCTATTTACTTATTGGAAATTTGCTTTTGATTACTGCAAAATATAACAAGTTGAGGCTTGTTTGCAGGTGCGTCCCAGGGGAGCGCTAACAGTACAGAATAAGGATGGATGAATGTTATCTTCCACCAGTAGAATTCTGGCAAAATTCTGATTTTGCTTCCGTGAAATTTCTTTTCACTTCCTTGAAATTTCACATTTAATTGAAATGTCTGCAACATTTTGCCAAAATTGTAATTTTGGTTATTTCCGTCTAAAGTGTTTGTCCACATTACACCTAATTTGGATGTTTGGAGGACCCTGTACCTGCATAGACTTTTACCAACTTTCAGATATGTATGTTTGCAAATTCATAAGACTGGATCAACCTGGGAATAAACGGGGAGGTGGCATCCTGATCTATTATAAGAACCACCTGAAGGTAACTCAGGTGGCTCACCAGCCTCCCACCCCATCCCCTTGTGAGCTTCTTCATGCCTTGCTCTTACTTGGGAACACCAAGAAACTTCATGTGGCATGCGCCTACAATCTCCCAAAGGGAGGGCTTCTAGGTCTGACCCACCTCCTGGACACAGTAGGTCCCAGCATTGGTGACAACGAACTAGTTATCATGGGTGACGTCAACCTTAACTGAACCGGTGGTAATATGAAGCAGTATGAGACCCTACTTGCTCCTCACTCAACTTGTCCAGGAACCAACCAGATGGTCGGCAAATGGATCCTCCAGCTCCCTCCTGGACTGGATCCTGTCTAACCGACCTGAAGGATCTCCTCTGTAGGGACCCTACCTGACTCCATCTCTGACCATTCCCCAGTCTATTGTATGTGGTGAATACCATCCCCAAATGTTCCTCATAAAATCATCCACATAAGGAACTACACTAGGTTTGTACCAGAAGCGTTCAGGGAGGATCTAAGGCTAACTGACTGGTCAGGGGTGCTGGGAGCATCTGATCCCTCTACTGCAGCCACCCACTTTCTCTTTACTTTTGGGGCCTTGCAGAACAAGCATGCTCCCATAGTTACAAGTAGGGTCAGGGGGTCCATCACACTATGGTTGAATGGGAGTCTTCTAGCCCTCATGAGGGCCAGAGACAAGTGTTGGGCCCCCTACAAAAGCTCCCTCGACCAGACAATTTTCCAACGATACAGAAACCTCAGAAATAAGTACAAAAAGGCCATCAGGGCTGCCAAAAGTGACTTTTGTAAGTCTGCCCTACTCAGCTCAGCCAATGATCCTAGACGGTTCTGGAGAAACATCAAAACACTTGTCAGTGGACCCTCCAGTGCAGGGGTATCTGACATGGTTATTAGTGGGGTCTCCTGCAACAATCCCCACATGATTGCCAATGCCCTAAATTTTCACTTCACTGACCTGTCGTCCTACTCCTCACTCTTCCCGCCTGAAGTGAACTCTATTTGTCCCTCCCGCGCTCCAGGGCCAGTGGCTTCCTCCTCCCCTGACCGCTCTTTTTGTCTCAGGGCTGTTTCAGTCACAGATTCACTTAACCTCTCTCTGTCCTCTCCCAGTACTCAAGCCCCGGGCCTGACAATCTGGAGCCCAAGCTTCTAAAGCTAGGCGCCCACCACATTGCATCCTGTAGCCCATCTTTAACCTATCACTTGTGATGGGGGTCATTCCTGACATTTGCAAGGTGGCCAGGATTGTCCCTGTACTGAAGCAGGGCAATCCAAGGTCCGGGACAATTATCGTCCGATCGCCATTCTATCCTCCCTCAGTAAGCTTCTGAAAAGTTGTGGCAGAGCAACTCTCTGATTACATATTGGCTCTAGAACTATATCCCCAGCCCAGCCCAGCATGGCTTTTGGAAGGGATAGTACGACCACAGCCCTGGTCTCAGTCTCTTCCAGTATCAGAGAGACATGGACCAAGGTAAACTCTCTGGAGCAATATTTATCGACTTGTCCAAAGCTTTTGACCTTCTCGATCATGAGTTACTTTGTGCTCAGCTGCGGTCCCTAGGTCTGTCCCACTCTGCTATGAACTGGTTCACTGACTATCTACATGGTAGAATGCAGAGGACCAGATTCAATAAAGTCCTCTCTGATCCCCTACCGGTGACCTCAGGCATCCCCCAGAGGTCGGTCCTGGGGCCTCTCCTCTTCTTCCTCTTTGTCAGTCAATTACCAGCAGCAGTTACCAACTGCAGTGCCACCCTTTATGCATATGACCTGGTCATCCTGGCCCACTCCCGAGACACTGTGATGCTAAATCAGCATCTAACTGAAGACTTCAACAACATCCAGGCTTGGGTAACCAAAAATAAACTGGTTCTCAACCTGAAAAAAAACACAGGCTATGCTATTTGGTTCAGCACCAAAAATCAAAGCCGTGCCAGCTCCCCTGGGTATCATAAGCCAGGACGGTACCTCCCTCCCAACTGTGAACTCCGTCAGATACCTTGGGGTAACGCTTGACCCTCAACTTGACATGGGGAGTCACATACTAAATGTCTGTAGAGCGGTGAACTGCAAATTGGGCCTGGCCTACAGAGCCAAATACAACCTCACACCTGCGGCTCGTCTGGCTCTTGTGAGAGGTGTTCTGCTCCCCTCCTTTACCTACGGTCTGCACCTATTTGCTAGTTCCACACAATCCACCTTACCCAGTGGTTCATGACTTAATAACAACATCTGCCGTTTTGCCCTGGCTGCCCCCCCCCGTCTTACCCACCATTGTAAGCTTTATGATAATCTCAACTGGATCTCTCCATGGAACTACCTGGACTTTGGGCTGGGATGTCTCGTGGACAAAGTGATTAGAACTGGCACCCCACCGGGGCTGGCACAGCTACTATCACCTGCAGACTACTCCTCCTACTCACTCAGATCCCAGGTCCCAGGGTTGCTTAGAATTCTCCCTACCCAAACCCTTATGGGGGACAGGAACTTTGCTGCAAGCGCGCCTAGACTCTGGAACTCCTTTCCAGAGCAGGTTCGGTCAGCCCCCTTCCACCAGAGTTTCCATAGACACCTGTGTGGTTTCCTGAAGCTGGCCTCTGCATGTGCCTGTCCCAAACCCCTCTAGAGCAAAGTCCTCTCTCAAATTAGCCTTTGTGCTTCACAACAGACCCACGATGACTAAATCTTCTCTTGGCACTTGACTGACTTATAATGTGTTCATACTAGGCACTTGACTGAGTTATAATTTGTTGAATTTGCGTAATAACCAGTTACTCTGTTGTTACTTTACCACTGTTTAAAATTGGATGTAATTAATTGCTCTACCACTGTGACACCTTGTTAATTGTTCTTCCCCTACTTGACATTTCTGCTATGTTTTCCTGTATTATCCTGTACTACTCTGTATTCACCATGTTGTACTCTCCTGGGTCGTTCCTGAAAATAGGCATATCACTTGTCTAGTCTACTTACCTGGTAAACAAAAGCTAAATAAATAAATAAATGACTGAGTTATAAGCCTCCAAATTTTCAAACATTTTAAAATTACATTTAACAACTATGTGAACTAACAGGGTTTTGGCAAATTGCACCATATTTAGTATAATGATATTACCCATGCCCATACATATGTGTGTCAAGTTTCAGATATCTAGCTTTTAAGGTGATTGAATTATAAGCCTCCAAACTGTCATAAATTTTCAAATTACATTTCACAATTGCCTAAAACTGCTGAATTTTAAGCCCCTATAGGTGTAAAGCTGGAGAACAAAATATCAGCAGTGTTGTTAGGTTCATTGACCCTAAATATTAGGCTTTAAGGTAACCACCTCGGTCCTGTATCAGAACATCATGCTGCTATGCTGACAACCCAGGTTCAGAAGTGATCCCTGAAACTGTGTCAGGAGGCAGGTCATAGCTAAACACTACAATCTCTATTTTGCAGTTTCTATGAATCTTCCAAGAAAGTAGGCATCTTAGTTTTCAATTATCTTGTTACAAAGGTGGGTAAGTCGTAAGCATAGAAATATTTTCAGAAATATTCACACAAATATTAAATTGCTAGACTTTGAGCCCTTATTACTTCTGTACCCTTTATTCAAATGTTATGAACCTTGGCAAGCATTTAGGGCCTGACCCAGACAATAGGTGTACTACATTTCAGACCCATAGATTTAACATAAACTCAGTTATGGCTATTTAAAAAAATTTAGAAAACTTTGTTACAATTAATTATAGAAAGTACAATGATATGAAAGTTAAAAAAGCTTATTTACAAATGGTGCATAAATACTGTATACAAACAGTACAGGAAAGGTAAACTACAAAGTGAAAATGTTTACAAATCGTGCATGAATACATATTAACAGTGCAGAAAATATATAAAATATAAAATGATTCTGTGGGTTGATGAATTATATCATGGACAAATAGTGACTCAATTTCTTCATATTCTTTTGAGTGTACCTAAATCAGTGGCCACTACCTACTTAGGAGCTCATCTGGGCTGTACTAGTGTTTTGACACTGGCATTTGTTAACTACGAATAGGGTCAAATCTCTTAATATAACAGTATTAAAAGTGAGAAGTTTAAATAATAAAATGGATCTCTTACAAACAAATTTGTGTGAGAAAGAATATGACATGGTGACAAGGTGGACGGACTCAGAGGACTTGGGGCACTGTTTAGAAGGCTTTACCCTATATCACACCAACAGGAGAGGAGAGATCTGAAGGATTTCTGTAAACCTGATGGAGTTAGTGAGTGGCTGCATGCTGCATCATTGAGGAGTAGCGGCAGAAGCAGAAGCTTGTTTAATGTGCCTTTTCTATTCTTAAATGGGTAGCCCACTGTTGCCGGAACTATTACATAGTGGCACTATTCATGCCTATTCTTATTTGGGAACAGCCCCCCACCTTCCTCCTCAGTCACATCATGTTAAGAACAACCTCAATGCTCCCACCTTCTGTAACAATCCCACAGTCTCCCTCCTTTCCCCAGCACCCACAGTTTAAGCTTCAAAAGGTTAACAACAACAACAAAAAAAAAACATGATGGGTGACTGGCATAAACCACTTGCCATCATGGCTGGCTGCCATCTTTTCTTGTCATTTTGTAATGTAAACAAATTATCCTTCCAATCCCACCATGGCAGCAGCAGCACCCAAGCCCCACCTTCCTCCCCCAGCACCTAAATTTCATAAAACAAACTTGGTGTCCAGGAGAGGGAAGATGACTGACACAGCCTGCCCTCCTTTATGGCCAGCCACATTCTTGTGAATGGCGCACCCATGCTTTGTCACATCATAAAACATCTGATCAGGTAATCAGCTGTTTTAGTACACAAGCAACCATGAGACTGCCATTGACAAGAAGTAGACCAGCCTTGAAGGAGGATGGGTTATGATCTATAGAGATAGTGAATGCATTCAATGATTATTTTTGCTCCATTTATTCTGAGCCTAGCATAACATGCTATCAGTATATCTTAATGAATCATGGTAAACATAACATTGACATTAAAGAAATTAAAAGGAAAATTGATGATTTAAAATCAATTGGAGCACCCAGAACAGATAACACCACAACTGTTAAAACTTATGAATGACAGCATCTGTCTTCCCATAAACTATTGTAGAAATATGATTAAATACTGGCGAGATCTCCAGGGCAGGAGGGTGGCTAAAATCACCCCAGTCCATAAGAAGGAGTGTAAACAGGAAATTAGGAATTATCGTCCCATAAACTTAACCTCAGTACCATGCAAAATACTGGAGTCAATTATAAAAGACCGACTGTTATCACAGACCAAATCCAGCATTGTTTTTCATGAGGGTCAGCATGGCTTCACCAAGGGACATTCATATTCTATAAGCTTGTATGCTTTTACAAGAAAATAAGTAATTACCTCGACAATGTGGATGCTGTGGACATGTACATGTTGAACATTTGGCATAAGGCATTTGATACTGTCCTCCACTGGGCCATATTAGAGAAACTGTTAAAATTCAACATTGACAGCCACATTGTGAAATGGGTGACCATTAGGCTCACAAACAGGATCCAGAGAGTATCGATTGAGGGCTTTTTGTCAGAGGAGGGTAGAGTGATGAGTGGTGTTCCTCAAGGCTCAGTCCTGGACCCATCATATCCCAACTCTTTATCACTGAATTAAGCAACAATATACAGAACCACATGATCAAGTGCGTAGATGATACAAAGTTAGGTGGTCCATGTAGCACAATGGATCAGATTAAATTAATCCAGACAGACCTGGGTGTGGTTATTGAATGGGTGTACAGATGGGGCATGTGTCCTTCAATATGGATAAATGCTGTGTCCTACACATGGGTAGAAATGACAGTGCAGACCAATACATGCTAAGTAACAGTGTCCTAAACCAAGCCACCAGTGAAAAATATTTAGGAACTGTTATAGATTCCAAATTACCTTCTGGGAAAAATGAATCTATGCTGTATAAAAGGCCAATAGAGTTTTGGTGCTATCAAAGGAATATTAAGAGTCTTAAGACAAGAGTATTGATGCTATTGTGCAGATCTTAGGTCAGACCTCACTAGATGATTGTAGTCAACTCTGGTGCCCCTACAGTAGGTCTGATGTTGACAGAGTTGAGAGGGTCAAGAGGAGAATGACTAAGATAGTCCACAAAGCAAGGAATAACTCTTACAAAGACAGATTAAAACAGCTAAACTTGTATTCACTGGAGATTCAGAAAAATAGGGGTGATCTATTACTTTTCTATGATATAATGTATGATAACTACCTTATAAATGAGTTGAATATTGAATTTAAGGATCCTAACTAAACAACTAGAGGCTACTCATTAAAAATAAGAGGTGGGAAATTTAGATCAGATAAGAGGAAGTATTTTTACATATGGAGAGTGGTGAATGTTTGGAACAGCCTACCAGAAGAAATAATTATAAGTCAAACAAAGGATATCTTTAAGAAGAGGTTGGACAGTTACATTGCAAATTGAGGTAAACTAAACTATTTGTTCATTCAAAATATCACAACATAGAGACAATTATAAAACATGCCCATGTATTACATGTCATAAAAAAGGCCTCATAACAGTATTAATAAGCTCACCATTAAAAGCACATTTCTTTTAGTCCTTCAAATTGAGGTGTGCAGATAAAAGTCATCTGTACAGGTATGTCAGTTGTTGCTTTCTAATTTTAGTTACAATTAGTACCATTCCCAGTAGGGGTGGGCAAATAACTGTAGTTTGAATATTTGGCTGAATATTTGTATTAGGGTGCAAAATATTCAGACATTTGGTATTCATATTTGTTATTCATGTACCTGTGGGGGGTTGGGAAAGTACAAAAACAGCCCCATTACCCTCCTTCCCAGCTCACACATGGAGGCAGTATAGAGCAGTGGGTTAAGGTGCTGAGATGAAAACCTGGGTTTGAATCCCACAGCTGCCTAGGTGCATACTGTGTGATCCTCAGCAAGTCACTTAACTTTCTTATGCTCCCAGATTGCATCTGGAAACAAGCTTCAGCTTAGTGTGTTACTTCTGGTTAAACAATGTTCCCTTTCACTTTCCCCTTCCCTAAACTATTATACTGGACTATAAGGAGCTACCAATGAGCAACTGCCTTGTGTGCTCCTCAAGCATTAGTGTCATTAGTGACATTAGTTGCCTGACTGTGCCTAGACACACATTTTGCTTTTTAAAATGTGAGTGCTGGGAGTGAGGAGGTTCGGACTTGGTTACTGCTGCCAGGATAGTGGGTTGCGGGATGATTAGTTATGTTCAAAATGGTAAGAGGTGATGGTGGCCAATTATGGAGGTGGGTGGGTTGTGCCAGACACCAAGTGTGTAAGCTATATGTTGTTAATCATTTTAACTTTTAGGCTGCCAACAGAATTGGAATGCATAGTAATTCTGGACTGATATATCAGTCAGAGACACAGCAAGGGTTAAAGCTTACATTGTGGCTGTTGTGGTGGGAGGAGGGTGCTTGTGGGCTTTTTACAGAGGGTAGGGGCAGAGGGTTGTTTTTAACATGTCTGATCTGGGAAGGAGGGTGATGGAGCTGTTTGTGTACTCCCCCACAGATACATGAATAGAAATATGAATACCAGGTTTCTGAATATTTTGCACCCAATATTTATATTCGGTCACATATTCAGACTTTGGTTATTCACCCACCCCTACTGTGAATGGGACCTAATTGTAACTAAAATTATAAAGCAAAAACTGACATGCCTGTACAGATGACCTTTATCTGCACACCTCAATTTGAAGGACTAAGAGAAATGTGTTTTTAATGGTGAGCTTATTAATACTGTTAATGAGGCCTTTATTATGACATATAATACATGTGTATGTTTTAGAATTGTCTCTATTTTGTGGTCTTTTGAATGAAAAAATATAGTTGATGATGATGATGTGAAATGATCCAAAAAGCACTGAATTTGCAGAGGTGATCATAGGGATAGCTACTGGCAAAAGGAATACAGGAAGTACTGTAGTTCCAACAATTTAAAACAACCTGAATGTACTAGTTTCTAATTATCTGGTTAGGCTGACATTAAGAAACATCAGTTACTTTGCTGCTATTCATCCATGCAGCTGCACACTATACCATGTGTTTCCCAGTCAGTGACATTCAGTATATAGACACTCATAGACATTTTTGCTTGTGGTGAAATGTTATTATTTATGTTAACTAACAATGACAATACAATTGAGCGTATGGAAAATAATGGCAATTATACCACCTGCAGTAATAAATTGTGCCTGGGCTTGTAGTCTCCTTATTGATTCTAGAGCCCTGTTATGTTCAGTACTTCATAGATTCTCTAATCCCAAACAAAAGTAGTCAGGTTCTGATGGTACATCCATGTTTCTTCTCTGGGCTACTACCCTTGTTTGGGATTACAGAATATATAAAGTGCTGAGTTTACAAAAGTAACTCATAAATCAACGAGGTGGGTACATGCCCATCACAAGTAAATACTGCAAGTGGTATGACTGGCAGTTTTTCCTCGCACAGCAACTGCATTGTCATTATTATTTCACATAAGCAGTTCAGGTTCACTGCAAGTAAAAACTGCTATGAGTGTCTGTTCGCTAAGTATCTTTGGTTATGGAAAATGTGATATGATATACCGATCATCAAAGTGTTTGATATTTCATTATTATTATGATATTATTAATATTAAGCTCCTGAATTGCAGGTTGTTATTGGTTGCGCATAACTAGGTGTGGAGCACCCATCTTGTTTTTACATCATTGCTGAACACTAGAAAACATCATTTGTAGTGTTTAGGGCATTAAACCGTCATTACAATTTTATGCTTAGGTTGGTACAGTATGGGTATGTCATACCTGCATGTGAAGGGTGGCAGACATGATGGACGAGTCTCTTCTGACCTTACATTACTATTTTACTTTAGTGTATACATTGCAATTAAGCAATATAGGTATCTACAGGGTTTAGAATAACATTATGTTTAATCACCCCTCTTGGGACATAATGTGGCATGAGGCATAGTTGAGCACCATATTGCCCCAACAAGAGTGCTCAACTGAATTTTAATCTAACCCCTGTACATACTGTATTGTTATTATTATAATCTTGAAAAAAAAATATTTTTTGGCACACTTTATCAAAGGATGCCCATTTTGATGTTAAATAGTCCCTCCACCTTATTATAGTATGTGTAGACTTGTTAGCGAAGAAACTGGTTTGGTGTCAGACACTTACAAAGTCTTTACTGTGTTTATATAAGAACCTGTGTTCTGTGGCTGTGGGTAATATGTACAAAATTTAATTGGCATTTATGTATTTTAACATTTCTGATCTGATTCACCATTGAAAATGGCATGTGTTGCTCAATGTCCTGCCTGAAAAACAAGCAAATAATAAGATGAAGTCCAGTCCGTCCCAACGGTCCTGTGTAGCAGAAGAGATATTTTGCACTAGATCAGTAATGCCATAAACTGGAGCAGGTATTTAATCAGGGATACTTCTGAAGTCTGATCAGTCTTTGAATTGATGTGTGTAAGCATCGAAGTATAAAGACTTCACTGCTATAGATGTGAGAATTCAAGAAAGTACAGCAAAAATTCTAATTTACATGCCATGAGAATGTTATATTCAGCACCTGATCATCACTTAGCAGAAACAAAGTCAAAGGACCTCATCAGTACCATTTTGCACACTGTGTATGCAGGCTCTACCTTAAAGCATATGGCTAACATTCTACCTTTGCAGTCCGATTTTACGCAGTGAACTTCTGAGTACCCTGGTGGAATGGTAGTGACTGACATTCAACACATTAGTAAGTGTCTACAGTTGCAGCAAAAAGACAAGTTCAGATATTTCGTGATATGTTGTGACATTTCTAAAAAGATTCTCTCTTTGGCCCTTTAGTGGTACAGCAGACAGGCAGGGAATTTCTCTTGAGATATCACAGAAATTTCAGGAACTATCTGACCATGTCTTTTGTTGCAGCTGTGTGTGTGTCATTTTATAGTCTGCCTAGCATCTCTCAATGCTACTAGGAAGATAGCTACCCCCTTGCATGTCTAAGAACTGTTTGCTGGCAATACCAGTGATGGGATCTGGCTTAGCTGCTGGGATTTTAGCTATTCCTCTACCAACATAAAGGATGGGGGCAGGGAACCACCTATTATACTTTCCTTATTTCTCTCAAGTTGCAGGGTTGTGTCATATTAGTGAAAGTGGTGGGTTGCAAACCTTGTGTCAATGGAAGCAGGGGCTGGCATGACACCAGGCATATCTTTTACTACTTGGGAGACTGCAGGAGGGAGATGACTGACTGATGGTGGATAATATCCATGGTACTAGATAGATAGATAGATAGATAGACAGACAGAACGTTATCTTCATACAGGTAAAAGTACTGAGTATTAACATTTCAGTTACTATAAACAACAGTACAAAGTACAGATTATAAATAACAAAAAACAATTTGAGTAGTTGAGGAGCAGCTCTCCAATCCCAGTGCCTCTACATAACGGTGGAAGCAGGGAGGAAGCCAGTAACTGCAGAACTGTTAGCCTCACACCAGTGTTAGGAAAACAAATGGAGGTCCTGATTAAACAAGATCTAGTGGAGTACTTGAGTAAGAAAGACCTTCAGGATGACAAACAACATGGTTTCATGGTGGGCAGGTCATGCCAAATGAACCTGATAACATTTTTTGATTAGAAACATAGAAACATAGAATTTGACGGCAGATAAGGACCGCTTGGCCCATCCAGTCTGCCCATTTCCCTACCTAATGGATAAGCTGCAGATCCTAGTTAACCAGCAGCCTACTTCTTTCTACCCCCAACCCCTATAATTGCCTTATGACTGTCCCATGCATGCTTGAATTCAATGTATAACTAAGAAAATGGATTGGGTCATTCAGTGAACCTCCTCTATTTCGACTTCAGCAAGGCCTTTGATTCTATGCCACATAACCACCTGCTGAAAGATGCTAGAGGATCTGGAATAGCAAACTGCATTGTTAAGTGGGTAGGTAACTGGCTGGGGGGCAAGAAGCAGACAGTAGTTATCAATGGGGAGAAGTCAGAAGAGGGAGAGGTGATGAGTGGGGTCCCTCAGGGCTCAGTCTTAGAACCAGTCATGTTTAATGTGTTCATCAGCGACATAGGAGTAGGTACCCAGGGCAAAATTTACTTTTTGCAGAAAACACTAAGCTAGGAGGTAGGGAAGAAAGTGAGGAAGCAGTTTGAAGTCTACAGAAAGATTTGAAAAAGTTGGGAAAATGGTCTAGTTTCTGGCAGCTGAAGTTTAATGACAAGAAGTGTAAAGTGATGCATCTAGGCAAGAATAATCCAAGGACAGCCTATTGGCTCAACAGGGTCAAGCTCAGTGCCACACAAGAGGAAAGGGATCTAGGAGTTGTCATATGTGACACCCTAAAACAAGCCAACCAATGTAATGCAGCATATAGTAGGGCCAACAAAATGTTGAGTTGTATAGGTAGAGGATTCGGCATTAGGCATCGGTAGGAGATACTGCCACTGTACAGATCCCAGGTGAGACCCCACCTGGAATACTGTGTCCAGTTTTGGAGCCCACTCCTTAAAACGGTCAGGGACAGGCTAGAAAACATACCGAGAAGGGTGACCAAAATTCTACAGGGGCTCCAGGGACTACCATATGAAAGGTGTTTTGGGGCATTAAGCATGTATTCGCTGGAGACAAGGAGGGAGAGGGGGAATATGACAGAAACCTTCAAGTACATGAGGGTAATTAATGCAGTGCCCTACTCTGAATTATTCACCAGGGCATTCAGCTCAAATACAAGGGGGCATGGATGGAAGCTGAGGGGGTGGGAAATTCAAAAGGGATCTTAGGAAACATTGTTTCTCAGAAAGGACAGTGGAGCCATGGAACAGGCTCCCCACAGATGTAGTGGGAGCTAAGACCATGTCAGCCTTGAAACGGGGTTGGGATAGAGAGTATGTCTGAATTGAATCCATGTGTAAAAGCATATACTATGTTCTGGGATTTCCTAGGGTTTTGGGAACACTTGGGCAGACTTGATGGAACTTTGGTCTCCTTCTGCCATCACCTTTCTATGTTTCTATTTACAAAAGCAGGCACTGGCTGTCACCCTAGTATTTTAGTCAACCTGCTCAATACTCTGGATTTCTGACATTCATAGCAAGTATTTTAAGCCAGTTCACATAATTTAAGATATTTTTTTAACTGTCAAGATAAGGAAGCTGTTGCTGCAGGCTGTTGATAAATTGGCCCAAACCCATAAGTCTAAAAACTCCAAGACCCTATAGCTGGTGGCATAGATTATGCCTAAATTTCAAACCTGGAGAGGTGTTTTTCATTGCCTGGATATCCCTGCCAAGGGAAATTGACAATATCTCATTTATCTATTTAAAAGTTTTACCAGGTAAGCATACTGAGTAGACAATGGCTCATTTCCAGCTGCATCCTGGGGGTTGGGGACAATTGGGAAATATGTGAGTAGACAATATAGTGCAATTAAAAAAAAGAGCAGCAAGTAGTACAGCAAGTGGTATTATACAAAATGAAACAGTACAATTCAGAACATTAGATGCAGTACATTACAATACAATATAAAACATAACAATAACGATGAGATGCAGCAACTACAGTAGTGCAGCAGGATACCAGAATTAAGCTGCCAAGTCAACACTGTGTCAGGTAGCCCAGTCTAAGCAGGTAAGTGAGTGCAAGAAAATAGTATAGCATCTAGAAGGTTAGGCACAGGAGCAAGAAGGATGGAAGTGGCCATAAGGAGAATGTTGAGATAAGGCAGGGAAAAGGTCTGGTGAATGGTAAAGAGAGAGTTCTATAACAGGCAGCTGGTAGGAAGGCAGCCTGGCCTCGGAGGTGGACATGCAAGGGACTGCTAAGGACCAGGAGTCGAAGTACCTGAGGGAATGGGAAGGAGAGGGGGAGAGGGGGAGAGCATGGCAGAGAGATGAGCAGGCAGGGACTGTGACCAGTATTTAGTTGCCAGACTAGTGCTCTACAGCACATCAATATGTTGTACATGCTTGCAGCTGTATATCAAACTTGAATTATACTAGGGATACTTGTTATCTGTATTTTGACATCTTTGCTCTGCTGTTTATAAGAAAGAAAGAAAGAAAGAAAGAAAGAAAGAAGAAAGCAGCTATGAAAGAAAAAAGAAAGAAACCTCTCTGACTTACCTTGAGTTCTGTAAAGAGATTATTTAACTATGCTGCATCATTAAAGGCAATATCACATGTATTCTTAAACTTTCAATATGAGCTGCAAAAGTGGGAAATTATAAATTTGATGAAATGCCTGCAGATAAGAGCCAGTCCGTCTTGCTGGTAGTAACATATTGCATTCCTAAGCAGGAGACCCAGATTTATAGGCAGGATACAGGTTATTAATGGTTTGTGACTGTGCTTGGTGGCCCAGGAAGACAGTTCAGCACTGAATGGGATGGGTGGGATATCAGGAAGCCAACATGCACTTCAGATCTGACCATGCTGACATACTAAGAAGGGCTATGAGGGAAATAATTCTTCCTGGCTCAGAATACTGGCTCAGGACTATCCTGAACCTCCATGCCTGGCATTAATAACTATCTTAATGGGAACAGGAAAACTGTACTAATTTACAGCAGTTAGTAGTGTTCTTAGTAACAGAAATGAAAGACTTACCTTCAACTCAGCCATATTTAAAAAGCTCATGATGCCATTGTGACAACTTTGAAGCAATGGAATGTTTAGATACAATTTAGCTTGTATTTAATATTTCTTTCTGTAATTCTGATCCTTACCTCTTTATTACTAAGGGCATTTGCATATAAACAGGATTGCTGCCCTATCTGTTCTTGCTTATCCTACCCCTGACATCACAGTTCTGTTTATGACATCACAATTTGTTGCTCTGGAAATAATTGTGATGCCACAAATGAGATTATGAAGTCAGGTTTAGGCAAGCAGAAAGAGCAGATAAAGTCTAAGGGACAGTAATTATTTTCAGTACTTGTGAAATTGATAATTACGATATAAGGGACAGATTTATAGAAAATATATGAAATATGAACTGAATTGTATCTAAATCTCAAGTTTTTCTAATGGTGTCATGGGATCTTTTAACTGTACATGAAAAATAGTTCAGTGCAAAACTCTGTTTTTAACTGTTCTCTTCTTATGGCCAACATTCTGTACAGTTCTTCTCATGGAATCAGTAATTTGGACTTTTTACTATGTCACGGTTTGTGTACAGAATGCTAAGCATGAGTTAATGTCCTATTAGAACCATGCTCAGAGTTCTGTGGACATGCTGTGACATACTGAAAACTCTAGGGGGCTGATATTCAGAAGTTTGTATGGGTGCTAATGGATCTTTGCCCATGGAAACCAGGCTTTGCTCTGGATCCCCATATTCAAAACAGGCTGTTGCATGGGCAAAGAGGGTTAGTACCTGCACAAAATATTATGTGTACGGGAAAGGTGAGGGGCCTGGCTATGAAATGCCGCACTACTAGGGATGGGCGAAGTGGCCTCAATTCGCTCCGTAGAGTGATTCGCGGAGTGAAGGCAAATTCTTAGAGTGGAGTACTTCTCGTTATGAATTGGTAACGCGAAGTCCATTGAAAACAATGACTTCACATTATTCCACCTTCCCAAACCACTACTCCACCAATTTTAGGCGATGTGCATTGAAAACAGTGTACTTCGCCTCACTTTGCCTTTGTTTTTAAGCTCCAAAGGTGAATTTTGCAGTGATTCATGGGATTTCAGGTCACATGGGCTCTAGATTGTTCTGCACAGCCTCAGTGCAGGGTAGTGTGTGTAGGAAGCTGTAGGAAACAGTCTGCTCTGAGAGCTCTCTGTGATTCGACGGCCAAAATCTCCCCCATCCCCCACTTGCTTCTCCCTTCTAGCTACGTGTCCTCACCCCAGAGACAGTAAAGCCCTACCTAACCAATGCCATTAGCTACCATCACTATTGCCACGACTCCTGGACCTGAGACTTCTCCACCTCACCCTTCTGGAAGTCCTAGTACCACTCACCCACATTTTAAACTGCTCCCTCTGTCAAGGGAAATTCTTACCCCTGAAATCGGCTCACATCACACCCATCCACAAAATGGGGACTGCACATCCACAAACAACTACCACCCCATCTCCATTCTACCCCCTATCCAAAGCACTAGAATGCATAGTTGCCAACCAACTTACTGACCACCTTAATAAATATCATCTGCTAACCAACCAGCAACATGGTTTCCAAAAGGGTCATAGTATCGCCACTGCCCTCCTTGAATTTACCTCCCATGTTCACTCTGCCTTGGACCGTGGCCACCTCACAGGCGCTATCTTCGTGGACCTATCTAAGGCATTTGATACCATGAACCATGCCCTCTTATTAAACACTCTGGCTTACACTGGCTTCTCCAATGATGCCATGAACTGGTTCACCAGCTACCTCACCGACAGAACGCAGATGGTCAAGGTTGGCACTGTCCTGTCCCCCCGCCTTCCTATCCGTTCCAGTTTCCCACAAGGCTCCATACTGGGCATTTTACTTTTCAGTCTGTACATAAACTCCCTCCCATCTGCCTGCCCCAGCAACCTGCTACTGTACGCGGATGATGCTGTCCTGTACGCCTCTGACTCAGCACCCACCAAACTCAACCAACCTCTCCAACACTCTTTCCATGAAATCAAACAATGGCTTGCCACCCAGCATCTTACAATAAACTACAATAAGACAAAAGTCATGATTTTCTCACATCCCCAGAACCCCCTCAAAAACCTCTGCCCCCAATTTCTCACTGCTAATCAGACCCCACTAGAACAAGCAGGCAACTTTAAATATCTAGGGATCACACTAGACCCTGTCCTCAACTTTAATCTTCATATCCTACACCTATCAACTGCTCTTAGCGCCAGACAAGGAGTTCTTTACCGATACAAACAGTGCCTCACCTCTGAAGTGTTACAACTCACCATAAACTCCTCTATCCTGCTGAACTATGGCATCCTTGTCTACAGTGCAGCAGCCTTTACAGCCCTAAAATGACTCCGGCTTGTGCTTAACATAGCCTGCCGTCTCATCCTAGGTTGTGATCACCTCACACACATATGCACCCTCTACAGTACCACAAACTGGCTAAACCTAGACAACAGAATCAGGTATCTCACACCTGCCTAATAACCAAAAGATTATCCCTAGGCCTCACCCCCGCCCTAAACCAATTTATCCTCCCAACACAAACAGCAGAACAACCGTTAGCTCGAACAAACCATTGCTATGGGTACCCGTGTCCGACTTCCCAATTCCAGTGAACTTTCAGCTACAAAGCCCATCCTGGATGAATGCGCCCCCCAGCCTAATAAGGGAAGAAACTAGGCTTGGCCCTTCTAAACCAGACTAAGGAATCACCCATAAGCCTCCAACCTGTGTGACTGCAACTGCCCCTGAGACCCTGAACTTCTGACTCCCCCATGCAAATAGCCTCCACGAGAAAACTTATTTTTGACAAACAGCCACTTCAGAACCTCTCTGCTCCTCTATGGCTGTGCGATTCTAGTGTAAATCATGTTTCCCCTGGAAGGGTAGATCACCCTCTGAATCAAATGTGTAACCATGTAAAAAATAATTTGTAAGATGTCTTGTTATGTGCTAACAACCTGTAAACCATGTTTCATCCCTTCTGTACTCTATGTATGATGTGGAACCTTTGTAAATGAGTCTTTGACACAAAGGTCTTTCCGAATATCTCAATAAATAAAAAAATAAAATAAATTCAAACCTCCTAAAAGCTATTAAAAAAGTCTTTTTGGGTATTTTTTTTGCTGAAACTTTAGTTTATCGATTGTAGGAAACCCTCCTGTGCTCATATCATCAAGCGTTTATTGTCTGTTTATGGATTTTGAATGTGTACTGAGAGACATAAAAACATAGAAACATAGAATTTGATAGCAGATAAGGACCACATGGCCCACCTAGTCTGCCCATTTCCTTACCTAACGGATAAGCTGCAGATCCTAGTTAACCAACAACGTACTTCCTCCTACCTCCCACTAGAATTGCCTTATGTCTGTCCCATGCATTCCTGAATTCCCCCACTGTTTTTGACTCTACAACCTCCTCAGGAAGGCTGTTCCATGCATCTACAACCCTCTCTGTGAAGAAATACTTCCTCACATTACCTCTGAGTCGTCCCACCTCTATCTTCAGATTGTGCCCCCTTGTTCTTGCACATCTCTTTTTCTGAAACATGCTACCCTCTTGGACTTGGTGGATTCCTTGAGGCATTTGAAAGTTTCTATCATGTCTCCCATCTCCTTCTTTCCTTGAGGCTATACATCTTAAGCTCCTTTAGTCTTTCTTCATATGTCTTCTGGTGCAGACCCTGCACCATTTTGTTGCCCTCTTCTGGACAGCCTCCACCCTGTCTATGTCTTTGTGGAGATGGGGTCTCCAGAACTGTACACAGTACTCCAGATGTGGTCTTACCAACTGTCTGTACAGAGGGACAACAACTTCCTGTTTTCTACTGGTGATGCCTCTCCCTTTGCATCCCAGTATCCCCCAGCCCTCCTTACTGCCTTCTCACATTGCTGGCCCACCTTTAGGTCGTCTGATATGACTACCCCCAGGTCCCTTTCCATTTTTGTTTTGTGGTATCTCACTCCCATTGTGTACTCTTCCCTGGGTTTTTATTTCCCAGGTGCATTACAGTGAAATGTGCTTTGGGGAGGGGCGATCAGTGGTGTAGATAGATTAACTTGGAGAAAAAGACAGTTCTTTCTGTTTTGGTGATATTTTTCTTGTATAACTGTGTTAATGTACAAACAGTAATACTTTCAATAATTCTTGACATTTTTTTGCTGATTGTTGTGGTGCAGCAATGCATAATTTTAGTTTGTTTAAAATACATGGTTATATTACTGAAGTTTTCAATTTGCTACGCATTACTTAGTGTGCGTGTGTGAGTATGTGTGTGACGCATGTCATCAAATCAGACACCTTTTATTGTGCCACATAGTAATTTCAGCAGTGTGGACCTGCTATCCACTGCAGCTGCATGATAGTTGTAATTCTTTGTGGTGTCTTTACTGGTACTAGTATTAGTGACTGTTACTGCAGTACACTGTCCCCCGCCCATGTGCCACGGCCTGCCACAACCAGCAAAGGTATTCATTTCCAGGTTTGAATTTCTGAAGGTGAGCACTGGTTAGCTGTTGTGCATTTTTTCATCTGCATCTCTTTAGTGCGCAGTGCAGTCTTAATCTGTTTGTGTATTTGCATCTCTTTAGGGCCCAATCTCCATCTGTAACTTAAGTCACAGTTGTTTCTTTGGCTTCCCTTCAGAGTACTGGACTGGTGCAGTGCATAATTCTGCATGAACATTGTACTCATTCATATGTATTTTTAAGTCAGGACCATCATCATGAGTCACTCGTGATACAAATCATGTTCTTCATCATCATGGTCACAAATGCAGTCACAAATTACAATTCACGATCACATCACAATTTCACGAATCACAAAATTAATTTTTTTACTACTTTCTTGGATGTATTGAAAGCCCGGTTTGTAGTATCTCTCCAGGCTTCACCACCCCATCACTGTACTCATTAATAAGTGTTTTTAAGTTGGGGAGTTTTGTGCTACCGGCAGCTCATCGGGGAACTACAACCATAGGCTTTCTTGTTCCCATACAGTTCCATATTGATTATCTCACACAGAATCATGTTTTTCATCATCATGGTCACAAATCACGATTCATGATCACGTCATGAGTTCACAGCTCACAAAATTAATTTTTTTACTACTTACTTGGATGTATTGTAAGCCTGTTTTGTACTAGTATCTCTCCAGGCTTCACCACCCCACCACTGTACTCATTAATAAGAGTTTTTAAATTGGGGAGTTTTATGATTCAGGCTCAGCTCATTGGGGAAGTACAGCCATAGGCATTTGTGTTCCTTCCTGTACAGCATATGAGTTACAGTACTGTAAGTAGTGGTGGGATAAGTGGCCCCAATTCGCTCTGAAGTGATTCACAGAGTATCGCAGTATCAGCGGAGTACTCCGGAATGTAAAGCAGAGTACTTTGCTTCATAATGAGGAACACGAAGTCCATTGAAACCAATGACTTTGCATTATTACGCCTTCCCCAAACCACTTTCCCACCAATTTTAAGCCAAAGTACATTGAAATCAATGTAATTCGCCTCACTTCGCCTTTTAATTGAGCTCCAAATGAAATTCTGCAGTGATTCATGGGATTGCAGGTCACATAGGCTCTAGATTGTTCTGCACAGCCTCAGTTCTGGCCTGGGTAGTGTGTGTGTAGTGGTAGCTGGAGACAGTTTGCACTTGGAGCTCTGTGATTCAAAACCTCTAAAAGCTATTTAAAATGCCTTTTTGAGTCTTTTTTTTGCTCAGATTTTAGTACATCGATTGTAGGAAACCCTTCTGTGCTCATATCATTGAGTGTTTATTATTGTTGTGTGTGGATTTTGAATGTTAATTTAGAACAGTCAGTCTGTGTACTATGAAGAGTACTTTGGGGGAGGGGCATATTTGTGGTGTAGGTACATTAACTGAGAGAAAAGGCAGTCTTTCTGTTTTGGTTTTATTTTCTTGTATAACTGTGTTAATGTACACACAGTAATATTTTCAGTAATTCTTGACATTTTTTGGCCAATTGTTGTGGTGCAGCAATGTGTAATTTGTCTGTTTAAAACATTTGGTTATATTACTAAAGGTTTTCAATTTGCTATGCATTACTTGTAGTGAGTGTGTGTGCGATGTGTGCCTTTAAATCAGACACCTTTTATTGTGCCACAGAGTAATTGCAGCAGTGTGAACCTGCTATCTGCCGCACCTGCATGAATATTTTATACTGCTTTTTGTATCTTTACTGGTAGTGGATTGTTACTGCCGTGCACTAATCCCCCAACTGGCAAAAGGTATTCCTTTCTAGAATTGGATTTGTGACTTGTGAGCACTGGTTAGGTGTTGTTGTACCTTTTCGTATGCATCCCTTGAGTGTGCAGTGCAGTCATAATCTGTCTGTGCATTTACAGTGCACCATTAATTCTGGGAGACTGTATTTCTTGTTATGC
Organism: Neoceratodus forsteri; assembly: GCA_016271365.2. NCBI lineage: Eukaryota > Metazoa > Chordata > Ceratodontiformes > Ceratodontidae > Neoceratodus > Neoceratodus forsteri. The sequence goes on along the minus strand of CM028132.1, from coordinate 225,684,703 downwards.
TCTCATTTCATTTTGTCAGTACTGGGGAATTTTCTGGACACAAGACAGTAGCATTTTGTCAGCACTGGGGAATTTTCTGGACACAAGATAGTAGCATTTTGGGGATACACATTTATTCTGGTGACTCTGTGTGTGCCGACCACTACACAAATGACTGAGTGCGCCATTAATTTTGGGAGACTTTGCATTTCTTGTTATGCTCTCATTTCCCTTCATCAGTTCAGCACTGAGGAGTTTTCTGGACACAAGACAGTAGCACTTAGGGGATGCACATTAATTCTGGTGACTGTGTGGGTGGGGTGCTGCCAGTATTGTTATCACTCTGCCTTACTTCGCATTTAAGGTGGAATGACACTGCAAAGTAATAACAAAGTGAAGTGAGCCTTTCCATGGGGCAATCTGAGTAGCAGGCGCCCACTTCGCAGGCACTTTCACCAGCAGAATTTAAATTTGCTGCATCTCTATACACTGCCACATATTCAGCGGCTTTGCACTGCACAAGAGGGATCATTAGAGACCTTTGTGCAGCACAAATACTGCCCAAAACCCAACTTAACTCCAGGCTACACTAGCAACTGCCAGAGGTAATACAGACACCTAGCCATTTGGCCACTGGGGAACACAACTTGCTCCTGTGGTCCCTGGCACCCCACCCACCAATCGCTGGCCAATTCTGTAGAAAATAATGTCCCTGGTAATAGTGGTCCCCTTCCCTCCAGTTGCCAGCCCCGATGTATAGATAAGTATTACTGGTGCTAGTGGTCCCCCCTCTAATTGCAATCATGAAAGTACAAACAACCGTCTTGGCATCCAGTGGTCCCCCCCTGTTGCACCCAGCATATCCCCCTACTCACCTTAGCATTATCTATGGTGCCATGGGAGCATATGGTGACCGGCACAGCCCTCCTCTCATCAGCCAGCCACCATATGTGCATGCAGGGAGCACAGCTCTAATTTATATGATGGGGTGATGTGCCTGTCCTAAAAATAAGAGGCATGCCCACTGCCTCTGTAAATGGCAACAGGCTGAGGAGGTGTGAGGAGAGCTATCCTGGTCACCATATGCTCCTGTGGCTCTTCAAAAAAAGGCTAAGATGAGTGGGGGGGTATGCCCTGTGCCATGGGGGAGGGGACCACTGGATGTCAGGGAGGTTTTTTTTTTACTTCCAGACTGATGATTGGAAGGGGGAACCACTAGCACCAAAGATACTTATCTATATGTCGAGGCTGATGATCAGAGGGGGACACCTAGCACCAGAGATATTTATCTATACATTTAGGCTTGGGAAACAGAGGGGGGGGCCAGTAGCACCAAGGACACTTATCTGTATGTCGGGGCTGGTAATCCAAGCTAAGGGGATCACTAGCACCAGGGATATTTATCTATACATCAGGGCTGGTGATCAGAGCAAGGGGGAACCATTAGCACCTGGGACATTATTTTCTACAAAATGGGCTGGCAATCAGTGTGGGGGGGCATTACCGCCAGGGATACCTACATGTCTGGGACTCGGCAACTGGGGGGAAGCACAGTGCTAACCTGCCTTGCTACCGATGCAAATGAGACAATAATGGGCATGCAGATGGCCCCTTAGCACCTTGCATGCCCAATGGGCTCATTTGCATGGATCCCTTTGAACACTGCAAATAGCTCTCAGGTGCTATCAGTTCTGGTGGTGTACTTCAGGAGCCCTGCTGGGACAGTGATAAGTAGCTTAGCGCTAGTTTAACATGACCCTTTATTCAGTCAAATAGAGCCAGTGTGCTGTTCGACTGAATATAGCATCTTCAGGCATCTGGGTTATTGCATGGCAGAGCACAAACTTTTGTGCTCTGCCATGTGCAAGCATGTATATCAGGCCCCAGATGACTGTTTACTTGATGAAAACTGCAACAGAATGCGACCCATTAAAATGAAACAATGGAAAATAGTGTTTTCTGCATTACTTTTATTTCAGGTGCAGTTACATACTGTATGGAGTATGAAGGCTTATGGATATCATTTCTGGAAATGAGAACATTATAACAGCTGCCAACTAGAAATTATTTCCTGTCCTCTTTAAATAATCAATTTGTTGTCATGTTGGAGAGGAGGTATGGTATACAACATATTTAATGTTCTTTCCATGTGTTTCTTTAATGGGAAACATTAAGTGACAGTGCACATCATAGTTTGAAAGCTCAAAAACAACCCTTTCAATTGATGTACTTGACTTGAATATGAATGACAGTAGGCCAGAGAGATCCATGACTATGCCTGCCTAAATTGATAAAACAAAGCTCATTTGTATAACCTTGTAATGTCATTCAAGGTAAATCTCATGCACTCTATGCATGACATCATCCGGTTATAAAATGGTGGAAATATAGTTGCTACTGCCTAATTGCAAGTAAGTTTAGTACCTCATTTAAAAGAGTTTTTCATGGCCTTTCAAACTATGGTTGACACACTTAATCAGTGTTATGCATACTGGTAATAATTGTGTGCAATGCAACTTACTTGTTCTAAACAGATCACCATATTATTCTCACTAGAAACAAACATCAATTTCCTGTATGTAGTCCAGAGACACTTTCAGTCCCAATTAATTTCATGTTTGGGGTTCAAAGTTGGAAACTTTTATTTTCAGTCAAAATATACTGATTCTATAACCTGGTTAACAGATAAGTCTATTTATCTAACATTTTATAGTTGAAATGAGAAGACTCACAATCCCTTTGGGTGTCAAGCACACATAACATTTAATAGCAGCAAAGTACTTGATTTAAACAGGCTTCATTCCAGCGTCTGAGAGCTGCTACAAGTCTGTTCACTTTACCTTGCAGCACATTAATTTCATTGTCAGTGCCCTTTTGGGATCTCTGATTTTTCTGTTCTCTAATTATAAAAGGTAATCCCAAATCCTTTAGTGTCTGTCATCGTACTTCTCAGCTCCTTAGATTTAGAAGTCACAAGTAGATAATTTTAGAAATGCTAAAGGTAATAATGTTTGACATGCAATAGTATTGTATACTGGATTTCTGCTTAACTTGCATTTTAAGACATTGAGACAAGCTTCCACACTTTTTAGACCCTTTGTTGGAAAGAGACTTTTGAAACAGATGCCACTGTCAGTCAAGTGAAGAAACAAATGCTAAAAGCTGAGCTAGCTCTGCATATAAAGATAAAAGTGATCTGCTTTTTGCAGTTAAAGGTTGCAGTTTCAGATAAAAGAGCAATTTTGCTTAATTGATGACACAAACAGATGTTACACTAGACTGCAATGCGGTTTTGGCAGTGTCACCCCTTTTGTCCAACTCTTACAAGTACACCTACTCCGGTGGAAACATCAATAATAAAGCCCATCTGCAGTCATTGGACAACATTACATTGTTGACAAAGTTTCACAAAACTTTAGTATGTTGATATAAACATAACCAGTCTACAACCAAAAGGCAATGCATTTTTCTTTTTGGTAACACTATCTAGTAGATTAATTGTAGAAACATACCAGCACATTCAAACAAGATTACAGAAGTAAATTTTGCAGTACAGTGACATCAGCCAGGTTGGTAGAACAAGGTGCAAGTATAATTCAGACACAGTGGAACAATATATAAGGTGTGGATCATCACAGTGCTGGATCCAGCACTTCAGTCCATATTTTGACATGTCTGCAATCACGAAATGTATCAGGATGTTTTTGTCCTATTTTCATACATCCTGATACATTTGCAAAATTTTATGCAGTTTATGTCACTTTCAGCTGCAATTCTGTACTTCTGTCCATTGTCCAGACACAGCTTTGGTACTTCTGCCAGAAAGTTAGACATTTTTGTAATTTTCTTTCTATATTGTTCTCTACTCCTGTGGCCCTTGATCAGGCGGGCACTCCAGCACTGTCCCTAACATCTGCTAGCGCCAGTTTCTTTTCCCCAGGGCCCATACCCCCTGACTTGGTCAGTGGTGGGGAGGACTCACCCCCACCACTTCCGGGATCTGGTTCTGCTGGTCAAACTGATTGGGGAGGGGCCTATGGGTACCTGCTGTCATCCAACCATTGGCAATTTTCCCTATGTTTCTCCCCACAGAGGGGGGCATACAAGGATCCCCAATGGCAGTGCCCCACATGCTCCCCATCTGAGTCTGCCCTGTCTCTGCCCCTCAGTCTTGGCAGCATCAGTGTGCCAGCACCTAGCCTCTGCTAGGGGCCAGGCTAATGCTGACTGCTGCATCCCCCTTCCCCAGAGGAGGAGAGCTGTCCTGGGAACACTTAATCCACCTGCTCCCAGGCCAACCACCATCGACCTGCTTGCACTGTGAACAGGGGTCACTGGTGTGGCAGGAGTTAAGGCATGGATGCCTCAACCCTCCACACCAGTGGGCTGGCCCTGATCTAACTTTTTAGAAAGAAGTGTGCAACTGTGTCTGAAAAATAGACAGAACTCTTTGAAAATCCACCCCCGTATCTACAATATACAATTACTGTATAGTGTGTTTTCTTAGGTCATAATGCCACATGTGCTGATCAATTAGGATGTCAGTAAGCAGAGTCAGGGCTGCTCCATGAAATTGGTCCTTATGTTTGTTTGTTTGTTTTTATTTTGATGACCAGGTGAAATACACTGGCACCAAAGGCACCTTTTACAAGTATGACCCATTGTAATTAGTGCAATATACAACAGTATAATACCAAACAAATGAGTTACAATATGAACAGGCACTACAATACATAGTTGGGGCATGGTTGTGCCACATAACAGAGTTAAGGTACAGACATACATAGTGCAATGACCAATTAAAATAAGAATTCAGCACACAGAGAAAGAGACATTACTGTAGTAAAAATACAAAGGAATTCAGACAGAACACACACAGTCATTCAGTGTTAAGACATACATTTTCAGTTCTTTACCAAATAAGGAAAAAATGGTCAGTGTTCTGATTAGGACAGGAATAGTGCTCCATATAGAGGGGGCATGAAACCTGAACAACTTTTGGCCCATGTTTTTAGACATGAGTTGGTACCCCTGGGACCAAGATAGAGGTAGAATAGAGGGCTGTACACATAGAGTAATAGACCATTTACAGGAGTAGGAGTGGACACTGAACTTGCAGAATGAGGCTTTCAGGAGAAGAGAAGGAAAGATTGAATAGTTGGAAAGATGCTGTGCCAAAGGTGATGGAGTCTATCAGACATGGATCATTGTCCAGTAGAGCTTCTGCAAATGGCAGAGTTGAAAGGTGAAAGCCAAAGGTCGTGAGGAGCATGCAGATGGGGTGGAGGAACAGAAGAGGGAGGAGATTAACAGGGCAGGGCAGAGACTGAACTTCAATGCTAATGTGAGAATGCACCACCTTAAAGACAGGGAGTGCATGCTCAGAATAGAGGGTGCAGGTCTGTGGTGCAGGGTGGGCACTTTAGAGAACAAATTACAGAAGTAATGGTAGAGTGGGTCCTGCCAGGTCTTGGGAGATTTTGAGGAGGGAGAAACAGAAGTCTCATCATGTTACCTGAATACAGGTGCTAGATTTCAGTGGGATATCTCAACTGCAAAAAAAATGGAGAAAGAACTCCCAACAGATTAGCAACCAAGATAAAGAACACTGAAAAGATTTACTCTTGTGAAGTGCTGCAATTTATTCAAAAGTGCTCTTTGAGTGTGGCCTACATTGTACTCTGGCAGTTCGAAACAAAGGTCTCTTTCACAGGACTAGTGAATTGCCTGGACACTATATACACCTTCAATTAAAGATACAGAGTAACAGTAAGTCCAAGTTTTAAGTTTTAAATTTTAAATACAGCATTTATTCCCCTGTAAGTTTAGACCAGATATACTGTAGATGGAGGTGGCGTGTCACCTGAAACATAGAAACATAGAGGTTGATGGCAGATAAGGACCGCAAGGCCCATCCAGTCTGCCCATTTCTTTTTCTACCTTATAAATGTGCAATCGGCCTTTGCTCTGTCAGTGGCCTATCTATTCATACTCATTTGTATTGCTCCCTTATGCCTATCCCAGGCCTGTTTGAAGCCCTAAACTGTATTCATAGCCACCGCTTCCTGAGGTAGGCCGTTCCATGCATCCACCACTCTTTCTGTGAAAAATAATTTCCTCACATTCCCCCTTAATCGGCCTCCCTCTAATCTCTTGCTGTGTCCTCTTGTCCTGCTATTTTTCTTATATTTAAACATGTTAGACTCTTTCACCTTGTTAATGCCCTTAAGGTGTTTGAATGTTTCGATCGTATCACCTATCTCCCTCCTTTGATCAAGGGTATACATATTGAGCTCCATTAATCTGTCCTCATATGTCTTCTGATGCAGTCCTGCACCATTTTGCTTGCCCTTCTCTGGACTGCCTCAATTTGGTTAATGTCCTTGTGAAGTGTGGCCTCCAGTACTGCATGCAGTACTCAGATGGGGCTAACTAGTGTCTTGTAAAGAGAATTATTACCTCACTCTACGACTTGTGACACTCTACTAATACACCCTAACATCCCCTAGCCTTACCTACTGCTTTGGAGGTCTGCTTGGATGATTTCAGGCCATCGGTGATGTTGATGTCCAATTTTTTTTCTTCCTTTGTGACTGCCAGCAACTCCCTCCCAGTCTATAGGTGGCTTCAGGGGTTCTCTTCCCTACGTGCATGATCTTGCACTTCTTTGCATTAAATCCCAGTTGCCACTCTTCTGACCATTTTGCTAGTTTATCCAGATCTCTTCTCATTCTGCCCACCCCATCTGTATCATCTACTGTGTTGCAGATCTTGGTGTCATCTACAAACAGACTAGCCTTACACTCTAGTCCATCTGCAATGTCACTAATGAAGATATTGAAGAGGACTGGCCCCAGGACTGATCCCTGAGGTACCCCACTTGTGACTTGCATTTCTTCTGACTGTACACCATTTACCACCACTCTGTTTTCTGCCCATCAACCAGTTTGCCACCCAGTTGTCCAACTTCTGACCCACCCCGAGCCTACCCAGCTTATTTATCAATCATCTATGTGGAACAGTGTTGAAAGCTTTGCTGAAGTCAGGTGAGGACATCAACTGCTCCCCTTGGTCCACCACTCTGGTTACCCAGTCAAAGAAATCTATGAGATTAGTTTGACAGGACCTTCCTTTTGTAAACCCATGCTGTCTTGGATCCTGTTCCCCGATGGATTCCAGGTGTTGCACTATCCTTTCCTTAAGGAGTGCCTCCATAATCTTGCCCACTACTTAGGTGAGACTGACTGGTCTGTAGATCCCTGCCTCCTCCCTGCTACCACTCTTGTGAAGAGGGATCACATGAGCCCTTCTCCAGTCTTCTGGGACCTGTCCTGTGCTCAGAGACTCACTAAACAGTTCTGATAATGGCTTTGCTAGTTCCATCCTTAGCTCCTTAAGTACCCTGGGATGTATGCCATCAGGTCCCATTGCCTTGTCCACCCTGAGCTTAGCAAGCTCTTGTAGGACCCTTTCTTTTGTGAAGGGAGTAGTGCTCACCTCCCTCCCCCTGTGTTCATGGTGCTGAACTGTGGGTCCTGCCCTACCTTCTCTAGTAAATACTGAGCAAAAGTATCTATTTAGGATAGATGCTTACAGGGTCCTCATCCTCACATGCCCCTTTTCTCCTTTGAGCTTAGCAATATCTCTGGACTTTCTCCTTTCACTAATGTATCTATAGAAAGTCTTGTCACCTTCTTTTACTGTTCGTGCTAGTGTTTCCTCAGTTTGGGACTTTGCCTGCCTTGCTGCCTTCCCTGCTTCCCTTAGCGGTTTGGTATGCCTCCTTATCTTCATCCCGCTGTGTTCCCTTATATTTCCTGAATGTCCGCCTTTTGGCTCTGACCTTTTCTGCTACTGTATTTGAGAACCAAAGTGGTTTCCTTCTTCTTTTGCACTTCCTTTTCTGTATAACACAATGGGATGTTGCTTCAAGTATTGCATCCTTAATGCTTGCCCACTTTGCCTGTACCCCCTCACCTGTGTTTCTTTTTGTCTGGGCTAGCTTAACTCTGTTGGCCATCTTATCAAAGTCAGCCCCTCTGAAGTCCCATATTTTTGCCTTGAAATGGGATGATTTAGATGTAGTGCCCAAATTGAACCATACACATGTGATGGTCACAGGCCCCAGGTGACCTTCTACCTGAGATCTGTGATCCCTTCCTGTTAGTCAGTACTAGATCTAGAATAGCCCTGTCTCTTGTGGGTTGTTGTACCAGTTGCTTGAGGCCTTCCCTGCAGGGAATCCACCATGTGTCTAGTTCTGACAGTTGTTCCTGCTGGTATTGACCAATCTGTATCTGGCATGTTGAAGTCTCCCATTATCAGAACCTCCCCTTTAGCTGTCATGTTTTGTGTATCTTCTAACAGTAATGTGTCTAAGTTCTTCCCCTGGTCTGGGGGCATGTAGACAACCCCAGTTCTTATGGCTGTCCTATTTCCTGTTTCCAGGGTGACCCACTGTTCTTCTGGCTCCTTATGTGTGTATTCTGAATTTCTGTAGCTTTGATATTTTCATTGACATACATGGCCTCTCCACCCCCCCCCCTTTTTGCACCTCGGTATCTTCTGAACAGTACATAGCCAGGTACTGAAGTCTCCCAAGTGTGGTTACTAGTAAACCACATCTCACTAATTGCTACTATGTCCAGTTTAACCTCTGATGTTATTGTCTGTCAGTCTGGGATCTTATTTCCCAGGCTGTGAGCATTTGTGTACATGATTTTCCATTGGCTAGATTTCGGTGTGTTAGTTGTTGGGTGAGGTTTGGCATTTCCCCTGTGCATCGTATGAGGATACGGACCTTTTTTCTTACCTAGTGATGCAAATGAACTGCAAACATGCTGAATCCCTGTTTTACCACTAGCTGAGGGGGGAGGGGTGTTCTTCCCATTCAACGTATGGGGTGCTGCACCCCTCTCCCCATTTGCTAGTTTAAATATTTTGCAAAGACTTCAAACTTCTGCCCCAATGCACTGACTCCCTCCTTAGTCAGATGCAGTCCATCAAATTTAAAGAACTTTCACTCCCAGAACTGTTGCCAGTTCCCTACAAATCTGTGCCCTTTTTCCTGGCACCAGCCCTTGAGCCTCATGTTTAGCTCCCCTATCTCCCCTTCTCTGACCTTCCGTCCATCTGCCCCCCTCTCCCAGACTGTAAATGCTGATGGTTTTTCAATGTTGCAGATATACCCAAAAATCATGTTCTGTCTGTTGATCACATGAACGCTTGGGCAAAATGGTAGTTTGATTAATTCTGTACTGACACCTTGACAAATTTTGTGATTTTCAGCTCAACGTACTTAATGCAGATTCTTGGGCCATTACTTTGACAGTAAGTGGAATATACATTCAAGTGTGGTCTCAATGAATAGGCAGGAGGTAGAGCTTCAAAATGCATTCCCATACGTAACCTCAAAAGATTAATGTTAAAAGTTATAAGGTTAAATGCAAACCACCACCCTTTATTTCTTGGAAAATTTCACAATATTCTTATATTTAATCTTGTCAGACAGGATTTATTGTGCTTTATAATATACTTTATATTGTCTAAAAGTGTAAGATTCTGCTCTGAAATGCATATGTGGTTTTGAGGTCTGAAGATAATATAAGAGGATAAATTGATAAAAGTGAAGACACCATTAATAGATGAAATTTTAGCAAGTTTATACCTTGTCAAATGTTGTGCTTTTCAGCTATGAGTACTTAATGCAGATTCTTGGGCCATTACTTTAAGACTAATTTAAATATGCATTCATGTGTGATCTCAATGAATATGCAGGAGTTAAGGCTTTAAAATGCATACCCATAAGTTGCCTCAAAGGCTAATTATAAAAGCTTTTTTAAAGAAAGCAATTTATCTAAAAGAAAAAAATACCTTTGTTTACACAAAATATTTTTATTTTAAAAATGTAAAATTTAGAATATGACTGTTAGTAAAGTAGTGGAACTTAGTCTTGTCCTTCTAGAAAAAAATCTTCATCATCATTAGATACACCGATATCATCTAGGTAATCACATACATCTTGGTCTTTATCTGAGTCCTCATCATTTGCATTATAGAGCAAAGGCATAACATCTGAAATAGTGTGTCCATCCACTTTACATTGAGATTATGAGTCTAACCATACAAAGCTGCATTTGAGGGCATTGATAACTGCAACAGAAGAAAATTGGCTGATGTGGTTGTCTTGTATAATATGTAAGTTCAGGGTTTCTTGGCCACTGGCACTGTGGGTCACTGACACCTAAAACAAAATAGTAAGCACAAAAAATAGAAATAAAATATTACAAAATCTGGGTAGGAGAAAAAAGAAACATTAATAATGAGAAATAATGATGAAATAATGTCATACTAAACATGTGTTCCTATTAATCAAGATTTAAAAGCAAAAATATGACATACAAATAGTTTCCCAGATTCATCAAACAAAACATATCATAAAAAGGCGAAAATCTAGTTCCTCATTTAGCCATTTGGGTTTTAGGCCTGTAGGTGGAAATCCCAAAAGTGTTTTTTGTAAAAAGAAACCAAGTGCGGTCACCGCCCCATAGATGTACAGGGACTGATTCTATTCCCATAAACCTAATCCCATCTGGTTTGCCCTTATGTTTTCAAGACAGTTTCCACTCAACAGGTTGTTTAAACATAATTCACAATTTATGATCTTGGATCCTTACTCTGAATGTCTAGACAGTCTTTCCCAAATAAAGGTAGCCACAGCCTTATCATATAACATGAACCACATACTGTACAGTCATACCCACCAAGATCAGATGCCTGATTCTGCAGAATTTTGTAGAACTCTATAGAAAAGAGTGCATTTCAGATTGGTTGTCATGCAGGAAACACATACACACTGTATCACTGCATACTATCTCAGTGAACACCATTATAACTACATCTGACATGTGAAAAACTGATTGATTTTAACTGTACTGTTATGAATGGGATATTAGAAGGTAGATCCTGTTGATCCAAACTTACAGACATGTAACCATCCAGTCCCATGGGGTTACTAGAATCCCATCAGTGTTAGACTAGGAAGGTTCCTGGGCAGTCTGTAGGGAGTTGTTAAAAGCTCCTTACAGCATGACATCATTGTTTACTCAGCTAAGCTGAGCAGAGAATGGATTACATCATTTAGAATTCTTGCAGCAGCATAAGCCACTTTGGAATCAGCAGCACTGGGGGAGGTTTAGAATGTTCAGATGGTAGTCACCTAGTCTGTAGTCAACAGTAGTATGAAGTGGAGCTCTGAGTCAGCAGCAGTGCTCAGAGTGTGGGACCCCTGGCAGTTTCTCACCCTAGTGTGTGAGATCCAGCAGAACCAGAAGAAGAAGTGGTGGAGACCATTCATCTGCAGGACCCCAGTGGGTCATTTTCCACAGAAAATGTGGTTTGGACTGTGTCTCTGTGGATCCAAGGGGCAATCCTCTGAAGATCCTGAAGACTGTCAAGTGCCCAGAGAGAAAGTGTGTGCAACTGAAGCTATGACAAGCTACCTGTGAAGGGAAGAGATGCTTTCTTCTTAATGTTTCCATGTCTGTATCAAAGGGACACACAATGCCGTGAGCACAGGTTCATGGGACTGTACTTGGGGGTTGCTCTGAGGTGTATGTGCCCAGAGATAAGGCTAGAATGCACCTGTCAGGGCCCCTATTTCACCACAAAAAATGTGCTGCTTTAAGTTAAAGTTTGGGATTCCTTTGCAATCCAGGTGTATTGGAGAATCCATTTTGGTGTAACCCAGAAGGAATGGCAGAGACTGGGCACAGGATGGGCCTGGGCATAACCCAGTTCAGTTTCTCAATTAGGTCTAACTGGTTCATGTATGGGCATTAGGTTATACTGGATATGTTAGCGGATGTCATCACACCAGTAGGATTTGAAATGTTTTCAAATGTGTGGCATCTACCACAATATACACACTTTTTGTAAAGTAAAAGTCCAGAGATTCCTAGTACAGAGGGATGGACAGTTCAATTGTGTGTGTGAGGAAACACATGTTCTAAAATGCCCAAGCAGTTGTTGTTCTTGAAAGAAAAGTGCTTGCTCCTGTGTGTACAGTACCAATCCAGGGGAACGACCTCATTCTGCATTTTTTCAGCTTGTGTGAATAAAGCCATACTATGCAATCCCATCTTCAGTAGTGGGCATGACATCTGTGCTTCCAGAGTGTAAATTGTTATGGGGCCCCCCCTCAGAAGTTTGACCTAGCATAGTTCTAGCACTTCTCTTCCAGAACCTGGAGTAAATATAAATGCTATTTTGTACCCTAAACCCCCAACCCCTTTATACTGCCGAGTCAGGTATTTGTCTCAGTGCAAGGGGAGCTGCCAATTGTTTTGCCAACTTGTGCCCTGTTGCCTTGCCTGTGCAAGTTAGGGGGGGGTCCCATTTTCCAGATGCTGTTCTTGGCCGGGGCATGGGTTGCAGACATTACTATCATCATGTGTGAAGAAGCTCATTGGTGGTTTTGGAATTCAGGTGATATTATCACTGGTTAACAGTTTGAGTGATGTCTATTAAGTTGACCCAGTTGCTCCTACCCTTGCTAAATGTGACACTCACTCCTTTGCTAATATCTACAGTAATTAGAGGGTTTGGTCAATTGGCAAAATATGCCAGTGTTGTTTTACTGTGTTCTTAAGTGACACTGCTGATAGGTTATATTAGGTCCCAAAGGGGATCATGTCATGCTGATCCTGGTTGCAGGGGACTTTTGTTAGGAGAGTATCCCTTGCTACTTGGTGTGCCCTTGTCAGGGTACTATGTGAAGAATGTAGTTTATATTGTACCTTTAGGTGACTTCCACTGCCATTGATTGAAATTGTTCAGTGAGGGAGCAACAAGTGTGCAACATTACATAATGGTTGTAGGGAATAAGCAAGCAATAACAGATGACGAGGTGTGGGTTATCGCCTGATAAGAGGCGGTGTACTAAGGCATGAGGCACATGCACCGAGTGCCTTATGCCCCTAGGCGTGCTCTTATCCAGTAATAACCCACACCTCAGAGTATGTTATTGCGCTTATAAAATGGGTTTCCCAAGTAAGTATTTAAGGAGAAAAAAAAATAAAATAAAAAGAGGGAAAGCATTGTAATAATTTGAAGTTTTATTACCTGAAGTAGTAAAATAGTCCCTCTGTTCTGTACTGTGATGTCCACTGCATGCCCCCAGATACAGAGACACAGGTCAGGTTGTCCTCTCTGCATGCACTTTTAATTCCACATTGTGTTCATTGTCTCCAGATAGTGGTAATATTCTACTGTTGTCCCCAACTTTCAACATAGTGTTAATCTTGCATTGACACATTGAGTGTTAATCTTGCACTGACACATTGAGTGACTGGTTTAATTAACAGCAAGTAGAGGGGCTTTGTTTTTATGTGCTCACAAGTGCTCACAAGTCTGTCTGCTCATGAAGGGAGTATTTGTTATTTTATTTTTTATTTAATTTTTTTTTGGTGTTTGCTTTAATATTGTAGTGAGTGGTTTTGTTGACTCGAAACGAATGTGTCCCATCCTGGGTACCGAGTGGAGCTGTTTCCGGGTTGGCATTTTTGTTTAATATATTTTTATATTCTTTTTTCTGTGTGATGCCATCTTAAAAGAGGAGTGTGTCCCACGGTAGACAGCTCTGTGGAATTTAAATATTGAAGACTGCAAGGGAAGGGAGGACAAGACTGGAGGCAGCATATGGTGAAAGGGAAAGTCGTGTGCGATGAGTGGTTCCCGTTTCAGCAATTGCGGTGCCTTTGAGCGAGGTATTTTAGTTTTTTGTTCAGATGGTGATACAAACATCATGGATGAATTTATTGAAATTAATTTTCATATGCTTTATTGTTACAGAGGCTTTCTGTGTACTCTTATAGCATCGGGGCATTTCACGGTGGTGCTGCCCATTGTGTTTCTGATTTTTAAACTGGTTTGCAGCTTTGATAGGTTCATGATTTCTTTTTGTTGTTAGGTCATCTTGGGGAGAAAAGTGCTGGTTGGCATAAATACACGATGATAAGGACATGGCTCAGAGGTCCTTTTAGCCAATGACATTCATCCATTTTCGTTACTCATTTTATAATGTTCACTAATGGTCAGTGCTGTGGGTTGCATGCATATCATAATGAATTTCCCTCAGTTGGAGTCCTGAAACTGGAATTGACAGCAGGCTCACTTGGTGTGGTTGTGGGGGACAGATTTAAGAAGGTGATTGTCTGTGGGTGCATGGTGGCCATAACTTCAAGGTTTAACCTACTGTTGTTAAGGTATTACAGAAAATTATCCACTTCTACCATGGAACCATGCCAGATGCACAGAATGGCATCAATGAAACAGATCCACTGGATAAGAAGTTACAGAAAGGGATTGCTCAGTGGGCCTATAGATGCTGTCCTCCTACCTTCCCAAAAAGAGGGTGGCATAGGAGGGCAACACCACCACCACAGCCAAAGCTTATTCCCTTACCTGTAGATAGAATTTAGCATTGAAAGTGAAATAATTCATTTTGAAAATGAGTTCCAGTGCTTAAAATATAAATTCAGAAGGAAAAATCAAATAAGAATGGTGTAACACGCCACTGTTGACATTCACTCACAAGATGTGGTCAATGGAGGTATAGAGACTGACAGCCTCTATCGTTACCCTTATGAAATCTGGCTGCCACACAAAATCTTTCAGCTTACCCAGGATATCCATTGTGTCTTTCAGGTGTAATGGTAAGGCAGATACCTGGGGGATGATTCTAAAAAGGTTACACATGGCACAAAGTGACTTGCGCCAACAGGAATGACTCAAGTAGCACTTTTGCATCATGAGTTGCACCATTTGGTATTCTCTAAAGCAGCCTGCAACATGTCACAGGCTGCTTTCACTAAACTGGACATGCGCCATGGTTGCACCATAACCCCAATGTGACATGGTGTAAGGTGGTTTATGGCAGCAGTTGCTCCCTATTCTGTAAGGGTGGCTGTCAAATCCCCTAATTCAGGATTCTAAAACAACCCCCAGAGGACATCCATCACAGTACATTTTGGTGTAAGTGTACTTTGCATCCACCGGGGGTTGAGCCAATGTGCTGCAAGTGACAGTTGACCATACAGCCCCCCCACCAGCATGCATAAGCCCCCCCATTCTCAATAGTATCAATAAGCAATCCCTTGTGGGCTAGCACACACCTCACATGTCCCAATCCTCAATTAACATGTGTAAAAGCCTCACAGGGCTATGGTCCCTCCCAGCCCCAATCACCAAGTATAAATAATGGGAAAGCCCTGCAGGGCTAATGGACCCCACAGCACCAATCCCTGATAGGAGCATTGTACACAGCCCTGGTGAGTTAACACCCCCAGCACAGATTCATGATTCTTGTTGCACCCAATATGTACATTTCATTATTATAGGGAAATACTGTCCAATGTAACCAAGACCTAGTGGTCTAGAGGCCCCCTGCCTACCAGCAGTGCCAGACCACCCCTGCTCCCCATACCCAGCCAGTGACTGGCACAGCCACCTCTCACCACCATGGTCAGCCACCAACAGCTCTGTATGAGTGCGTACTACTGTAAATAGTATGCCCTCAGTGAATGACAGCTGCTGTCATTCACTGAGTGCATACTATCTACAGTAGTATGCACTCCTACAGAGCTCATTGGCAGCTGGCCACAGTGGTGAGAGGTGTGATGTTCCAGTCACTGGCTGGGTATGGGAGGGCAGGGTGGTCTGGCACTGCCAGATGGGGGCCACTAGACCACCAGGACTTGGTTACATTGGGCAGTATTTCTTTATAATAATAAAATGTACATGTTAGGTGGAATGGGGATCAGGGATCAGGAATCAGGGTTTAAAATGAGATTCACCAGGGTTGTGTGGCCATTTCTATCAGGGATCGTGCTGGGGAGGGTCCATTAGCCTTAGGGGCTTTCACATTATTTATACTTGGGGATCAGGGCTGGAGGAGACCATTGCCTTGTGTGGCTTTGCGTAATTATTATTGAGGATTGTGGATGGGGGCCACAGCCCTGGGGTCTTTCAGTTTTCCTCATACTGGGGATTGGGGCTAAGGGGTCCATTAGCCCTCTGGGACTTTCACATTATTTATACTTGAGGTCAGGGTTGGGGACCATGAGCCCTGTGGAGCTTTACAATTACTGGGAATCGTGACTAGGGGGTCATAGCCTTGCGGGGCTTTGCATTATTATTGGGAATTATGGTTGGGGGCATAGCCCTGTGGGGTTTTCACTCTTCCTCATACTGGGATCAGGGCTGGGGGTTCCAGTAGTTCTGTGGGGCTTTCCAGTTTGCACAGTGAGGATCGGGACATGGGGGCACTTGCGCCCTTCCACATGCAATGCCACAGGCTTGCAGCGACCAATTCAGGTATGACCTCTGTTTGGCATATTGATCAGGTTGGCACATGTCACGGGACTTAGCTGCAGTGATCCTGCCTGATAAGATAATTGGGTGCAGGGTCCCTGGCACAATGTCATTTGACACAAGTAGACTTTGGCACAATTTGTGCCAGCCCCTTGAGAATCAGCCCTCTGGTGTTTAAGAAAATGGTCTATCAACTGGTAGAGATTTTCCTTTAATGAGACATCACCTGAAACAATTATCCTTTGGGATTGTGTAGGTTTTTATGTACCTTTGGTAGTACATAAAAATTTGGAGTGGCGCAGGTATCCTTTCACAGCAATCTAAATTCTGATTTTGTAATCCAACATACTGTTACTTAGTCTTCCAGGAGGTATGCCTCCCCCGACAGTGACACCAACACAGCAACCTATGTCGCTGTCAACAAAATCAACAGTTTGCCCACTGGTCGCTGTGTTACTGTGCCTCAGACAGGGACACACTGTCTCCAGGTCCGGCATCCCCTCACTGAATCAACTCTGACTCAGAGTTGACAATCTTTAGTACGGGAGGGGTTGGAGGGGCAAAGTCCGCAACTAAAAAACAGGACAGGGGAGACAATGTGATTTATGCTCAACCACAGCTCGATCACATAAATCTCATCGCTGTGGTGACAGTCGATAAAAGTGTTGTTGAAACTGCATCGTAGATCCTTCCATGACATAGTTCAGCTGTTGCTTGAATGTCATGGTGGGATTCCAGATTAGAGTCAATAATGTTCCATATCCACAAGTTTCCTCTGCACTTCTTTTGTGTAATTACTTTCATTTATAATGTCAGTTTTGCCATCTTTGTCGGAAACCTTAATCACTACATCTGGTGTTGTTGACAAGGCTTCCAAGGTATGTAGCCAGTATTGAGATAGATTTTTGTAATAAGGAAAGTTTAGATCATGTAACTCCAGTAAGAATTTGTCAGCATCTCTCAGCACCAGTTTTTGGAAAATTTGTATATCCAGGCTTTGGGCTGTTCCGGGCAAGAATGTCAATGTTGCTTTGTATGGTGATCTGTTAATTGTCATGTCAGTGTTCGGTGTTCCCACTTCATAATTTGGCAGATAAGCCAGTTCCTCTTTGAATCACAGCCTAATATATTGCAGGATTCTGTGGACCACACATCTGGAGAGGTTGTGAGCATTTCCACTTCTCCAGGTAATGTAGTTTCAGTCATCACCTATAGTGCATTCGGTGGGTCCAGATTGCCCAAAGTGATTTCTGATGCCAAATGTATTTTCAAATTAATTTTGTGGAATAATTTAAATAAATCAAGTTGAATATAAAATTCATTATCTGATGGTGTTGGTACATCATTCATAAAATAATAGCTGAGGTTGTATAGGTGAAGTTATATGAATGAAGAGGTTGATGACACTTGACTTTTGTCACTCATTTACCTCCTTGGTGGGTGATAGGTTCATAGGTGAGTACAAGTTTGAAGGACTGGCCATGGTGAACTCGTCACCTTTAACCAAGGTGGAAATTATATTTATTGTCATATATATATATATATATATATATCTATATATATATATATATATATATATATATATTAGAGGCAAAAACTCTGTTTAATGCATCAGTTAGGGTTGTTCCACAGTGACAAAAGTGAGAAATTCAATGTTAGGGTTGAAACCCTTTTGCACCCCTCAGCCCACCCCAACTGGAATCGGGAATCGCGCATTGGGGTCGTTGGCCTAACTCTCACCCCATCACATGTGGAAAGAAGCTGAGGAATAGGAGAATGGGGTGAGAGTTAGGACCAATGACCCCAACGCACCCCTGATTCCAGTTGTGGGGTGGGCTGGAGGAGTGCAAAGGGGTTTCAACCCCAACATCGAATTTCCTTGGTTTTGTCACTGTGGAACAACCCTAACTTGATGCATTAAACTGAGATTTTTGCCTCTAATTTCCCTTCTTTTTGAGAATAACAAGAAATAGTGAATGTAATGAGGCGGTCCCACCACATAATGTGGCGGCTGGAGCCCCACCATGTGATGTCATGTGACATAGTAACATTATGCCCGCAAATGCAAATCGTAATGCGCATGGTGATGCAAAGCGTAACAGAAAGAGAAACAGTACTGTACACAGAAATGTTAAAAACAACGCAAACGCAACCACAAATGAAAACGCAAAGGGTAATGCACATGGTGGCGTAGACGTGAATGGTAAGTGAAACAGGTATGGAACTGCAAGCAGAAACGGTAATGGTAACAGTAATGTAAGCACACAGGCTGGTTTTCCCTAAAAGCTGCATAGAGAAAGACAGTGAGTACAAAGAATGTAGGCAAAATAATGACTCTCAGAACAGAAAATGAGGACTTGGAATAGTACATTGCTTATATCTCAGGAACCGAATGACATAGAAAAAATTTAAAAGTCATATGAATTATCACTTCCTGGCTAGTTTTGTACTTAGACCCAGGAAGGGGCTAGTTCATTTTCCGATGAAAAGTCTGTATCTCGCACCGTTTGGATACGGGCCCTGTAAGGCGCAGCAAACACTGTAATGTTATCCTATGGGAAAAAAAGAGAAGTTCGGAGTGCCATAACTTTACTTCCCTGTTATATTTTTTCACCAAACCACTGACAGGCACATCTGTGGGATGTTGGCTGTCATCTCTGCAAATTTCAGCCCAAAAGACCAAACTGTTATTTTGCAGCAGGGCGCCAAAGGATTGATGCAATGCGTCAGACGCCGTAATGTTATCCTATGGGAAAAAGTGTCAAATTTTGAGTACCGTAACTTTGCTGCCATGTGATATTTTTTCAATGAAACACTGAAAGGCACATCTGTGAGATGTCGGCTGCGTTCCCTCCAAATTTCAGTCCAAAACTCCGAACCGTTCTTTTGCATCGGGGTGCCAAAAAATTGCTGTCATTTTCCCACAGCCTAGAAAAGTACTGTTGCAATTTGAGAAAGCTTTTGCAAATTCATTAGACAGTGTCGCAAGTGCGAAAGTACTTTGCAAAAGTACTTTTTCCAGAAATGTGAAAAACATATTTCTGGGGTGTTTTACCCCATAATAAAGACATGGCTAGCATCCTCAGTGTCCAACTAGGTGAATACAAAAAGAATTAGGTTGCTAGAGAGTCCCAAATTTAAATGCCAAGCATTTTTATGATCACCAACTAAAAACAAAGTGGCAGATTTGCGACAGTAAAAGGGCCATTTGCGAAAGTAAAAACTGCATTTACTGACACTATCGAACTTTTAACTTTTCAATTGACTTATAATGGAACTTGTTTTTGAATAACTTTTGAACTGTTTAATATTTTTCGAGAATCTTTGAAAGGCACATTGGGGACCCCACCGCATGTTACCTGAAGATTTGACTGGTCGACAAACCGCGGGACCTGTAGGCAAACCGTAGAATTCCAAAAAGCGAACTGCATGAGCAGATGATCATGCTTATAACCCGCAGCTGTATATCCAACTGGTACAAAACTTGGCAAATCCCAAGGCATATGGGTCTTGATCATGTATTCCAAATTTCAGGCAAATCCGTCAAACAGTTGCAAAGTTATTAGGTGCAAAATTTTGGGTTTAACGTGTAAATGGCTCCTCAACCTAACTATGATAGCACTACTACCATATATATATATATATATATATATATATATGAAACGATTTCTTTTCACTGTTTTATTAATAGTGGATCTTAGACTCAATTTATGTGATCTAGTGTTCCTTTCAGAAGGATACCATTCCAGGCAGATGGTTTCAAAAAGAGCAGGATCTCTAAAAGCTCTGAAAATTAGCACCTCTTACAGAGTGATATTCCAAAGAGTAAAGATTCAATGCTATTAATCTTTCACCATATGAAATTGATTTCAAATTTTGTATAGCTCTAGTAAACCTATGCTGTACTTTTTCTACAGTCACTCTTTCTTGCGCCGATGTCGTTGCACAGAAAGAACAATAATCTAAATTTGAGCTTACTATACTTTTATAAATAGGTAGTAGCACCACAGCTTCTCTACATTTAATATTTTTCAAAATATAGCTGGTCAATCTATGACATTTTTTAACTGTTTTGTTAATATGTTCTGTAAATTTCAAATTGTTTTTAATATGTGCTCCCAGATCCTTCTCGGAGGTGACTACTGTTAATAACATATTATTCATGTAATAATTGTTTAACTTACTGTTTTTACCAAGATGTATAACTTTGCATTTGGCAATATTAAAAATTAATTTGTTTTCTTGGCCCAGTCTGATAGATTATCCAAGTTACTTTGCAGCAAGTGTACAGAATTAATATCATTTACAATACATCCCAATTTACTATCATCTGCATATTTATTCAGCCAGACACCTTGTGTGGTTTTCATGCTAGAAATGACTAGATTGAACAACACTGGACCAAGTACTGAGCACTGAGGTACCCCACTTGTCACCCTACTCCATGTGGATTTGTAACCCCTAACACTCACTTGTAGCCTTCTATCTGTCAACCAAGATGAAATCCACATAATAATGTTATATTAGTGCCCTATACGAACTAAGCATCCAATTAATATTTTATGGGATACTGAATCAAAGGCCTTTTCAAAGTCCAGAAAAATGACATCAACTGGTAGGCCAGCATCCAAAGCTTCACTAATAGATTCAAAAAAGTTAATAAAATTATTGTGACATGATCTGCCTGAAGAAAAGCCATATTGGGTTATATCACCTAATTCATTACTAGCAATATGATTATTTATTCTTTACAATATTAATTTCTCCAGAACTTTCCCAATACAAGATGTCAGACTGATCGGTCTGTATTGTCTCACATCTTGTATATTACCTCCTTATGGATTGGAATTATGGTAGCTCTTTCCATTCCTGTATTGCTACTCCTTCCATAATGGATTTGTTGTAAAGCATAATAAGAACACCTGCTATTTCCTAAGAAATGTCTTTTAAGAAGACAAAAGGGATGTTGTCTGGTCCTACAGATGATGTGGTTTTAAAAGATTTGTGAGCAGCATAGATTTCAGCAACCATAAAAGGTGCAATTGGGTCCTTGGTATTATGCTCAGTACAACCAATTGAGTCTTTATCTTGATTGATTTCTTCTGCTTACATATCCTCTTGCTCCATCTAGTTCTGACTGTTGTCTTTGTTTTTAGGTTGTTGTTGGTGCTCTGTTGACATCTGCTGCTATTGGACAGGATTCTCTAAAAAGTTACTGTTGACTAGGTTTAATTGCCTGGTGAAGTTGTTTATGCTGTGTGTTTAATGGCCACCATGACCAGGTCATAATGAGGCACCTGTGCATCTACAGTATAATGACACCTTTGATGATGTTGTGGCTGTTTGTCCCTTCTTGTTGATCTAGCACACATATCCTAACTGTGTTCAAGGCTCTCTGGGTAGTCTTATTTATCTCTGATGATTTTTTGTGCATTTATTTTCTTGGACCTCTTTTTGATGTTCTGTGATTTCTTCTCTCAGGGTTCAGTCTATCTGAGTAATTATATCTCTTTCCTTAAAAGCAGAAATTTCCTGTTGAATGGTTGTAATACCTTGAATACTGTGTTCCTGCTTATTTAGACCTGAGTATCATAATCTCCATGGTTGCTGAGAACAGTCACATGAGATCTATTCCAAGTGATGGTGGTGGTGGTGGATAAAATTATCCAGGCCACAGGATGGGACATATCTTCATATTGGCCCCTTGGTGCTCACTCACTTGCTAAATCATTTGTCAGTGTTTTCATGTTATAGATGGTGTGTTGCTCTTTGAACATGAGTTTTTTCCAGTTTTAAAAACAAATTGCAGATTGACTCAGCATTTGATCTCCAAAAGATTCCCCAATGTGCCGTTGCATCTGGTGATGGAATGCATACAGCTCAGGCTGACTAGTGCCAGCAGTACTTGTTTAGTCATGTTATTGGGAAAATAAGTCCCCTGCTTTTTCCTACAATCATTCAATGACATGTAAAGCAGCAAACTCAAATGGCACTATCAGTAGAATTTTCCAGCTGCCTTGTCCAGTGAACACTGATGGGATTGGGAAAGTCAGCAATGGTGAAACACATCACCTAAACATGGATCCTTGATCTCAGTGGGATTCCTCAACAGCAACTGAATGGGGAAAGCTCTCCAGTTAGACTGGTAACCAAAATAAAGAACACTGGAGAAATTTACTCTTGTGAAGTGCTGTCATTTATTCAAAAGTGCTGTCTGAGTGCTGTTTTAAGTGTGCCCTGGTAGTGCAATACAAAAGTTTCTTCTTAGGAGTTAGAGCTGAAAACAAGTTGGTCTGTATCCAATCTATTGGAACTATTGCCTTTGGTGCAAAAAGCAAGAGGAAAGAAAATAGCGTGTTGGTAGGGGTAGTAGAAGAGAAAAATATGGAATGTTGTGGTGATGGAAATAAGTGTGGAGTGGGAGATTGACATGTAGAGAGAATGAGTGCACAAGTCCATAAGAAGTTGTTGAAAGCAGTTGCAACCTCTGAGGAGGCAGAGATAATAGAGTTGCCAAGTTGAAGGATGGAGGGGTTGGCTGGTACAGTGATCAGAAATGGAGAGAACAATCTTTTAAAACTTTGATGGGTTATTCGGGTAGTTTTGGAAAGTAGGCTTAAAGTAATCTGTCTTAGGCTGTCTGATGGCAATGGTGCAGATGTTTCAGTGTTGTTTGTACTGGAATAAGTCACAGAACAGGTGGTGGACAAGTGGAACACCCTGCCAGAGGAAGTGTTGGGGCTGAAACAATCACAGGATTTAAGAATGCATGGGATAGACATAAAGGAATTCTGGAGGTCAGGGGTAATGGGCAACAGACTTCTAGGAAAACATAAACTGAACTTACAAGCTCAAATGGGCAGACTGGATGGGCCATAGGCCCTTATCTGCAGACACTGTCTATGTATCTATGTATCTATGTAAGTCCACCATGGATCCGATTGGTTTATGTAGGTGTCAAAAAGGTCTCTAGCCTTGAGGCTGCTAAGAAGTTTAGCTGAGACAAATATGAGGTGGTAGCTTTTTCTCTGACCATACTGAGGGGGCCATACAGTACTTGTCCTAGACAGCCATGAATTTGTATAAGAAGCAAACCAGTGCATCATCAACATTGGTGGATGCTGAGATATGGGACATATTTATGGCTTGAAGGTGTCATCAAGCAGGGCACTTGCAATTACTTAAAAGTGTGAATCTGTAAGATCTTTGGAGTGCCTTAGAACATATTTTGTACACACAGTAGATCAACTGATGGCTACTGAGTATATCTGGTAGTGTGTATCTGCTTCCAGAATACAATGGGGGTGGAATGACAGAACCTAATCAATGAGGTGGTGGTGGTTAGACTGCAGTTGTTGAGTCTGGTCACTTTTAATGTGTTGCATGAGGCGGAAAGCCTGGATTTATTGGGCAAGTTAAGTGGAAGAAGAGAATCACCAGTTTGTGTTAAGGTCACTCAGAATGAGAAACTCATTAGAGCAGGCAATAGAGGAAAGAGAAAATAAGATATCAAGGATGGTAGCAGTCTTGGGGACAGGGTGGCAGTTCACCTGAGTAATGAAAATATGGAATGGGCAAGATAATTACACATGTGAGGAGGGGGTACAGGAGCAGTGTACCACCTCAAACCTGAGGCAGACAGCAGCAAACATAGCCATCCATAAATCTCTCTTACTATGGTTCAGTCTATGAACTGTTTAACCAAACGTGAAAATGCCAGTGTCCCTAATTGTGTGTAAACTGATGAAGACACTAGTCAAAGAGGACCAAGTGCTGGGCTGGCAGTGTAACCTAAAGGATAGAAGAACAAGCTTAGTACATCCAGCAAATCTGGATTTGAATCCCACAACCTCTACTTGTATAATGTGTGACTCTGAGCAAGTCTCTTAACCTCCACAGTGTTCCCTTTCACCTTTGTAAACAGGTTTTGTGGCCACCACAGCTGCTGGTAGGCTGTTCCATGGCTCATCCACTCCCTCACTAAACTTAAACTTTCTTGCATTGCTCCTGGATTTCCTCCACTCCCACCCCACCAGCTTACCTTCATATTCCCTTGTTTTTGACTCTCCTTTCCTGCTAACTTGTTTCTTACAGTTTACCTGTTTTACCTTGTTTATTTCTTTCAGGAACTTGATGATCTCTATCAGGTCCCCCCTCTCCCTTCTAGCCTTCTAACATACTCACTGGAGGCTAGGAAGAGAGCCAGGATTCAAAGGCCACAACTACATCTGACTTGCGTGTACAGGGTGCTGAGTACCGCACTAGCTGTGTGCTCAGTAAAGATGGCAAATTCAGACGTAACATACAGTACCTGTTTCATCTCCTCTGGGAGAGTGAACTTAGCATTCTGTCTGTGTCCATTGCACATACTATTTGTCTCACAAGTCCACTGGATAGAATAACAGCTGCTCAATTTCTAGAGAAATTAAAGCAGAAAGATGAAAATGTGCAAGTGAATCTGTCTTCTATTCTTTCAAGTCTTCGAGACACCAAAGAATATTGGTATCGCAGACACTCTGAAGTGATGAAAATGATGCGAGAGTATGGTGCAGCCACATGGTTTGTCGCACTTAGTTGTGCTGAATATGCCTGGGATGAGCTCATTGAACTGTTGAAGTGGGCAAATTCTGATGACGTTGGCATCTCATCAATGACTGTCGGAGAAATGTGTTCACTTGATCCTGTGTCTGTCACAAGACATTTTCACAACTGGTTCCATGACATTCTGACTTTCATCTTGTCAAAGGACAATCCACCTCTTGGTATTGTGGAGCATTACTTTTGGAGGACGGAATATCAAGCACGGGGTGCCCCTCATATCCATATGTTATTGTGGATCAAGGCTGTCCCACGCATAGGTGAACATGAAGCAGCAGAAGTGCTAGCATTCATCAAGAAATATATCACTTGTCACATTCCAGACAAGTATGACAGTCCTACACTATGGAAGTTGGTTCAAAAGTTCCAGTGACATATTTGTGCAAAATACTGCTGGCGAGTAGTAAAGAACAAATCTAATTGGCACACACGATGTCGCTTTGGATTTCCTAGACGA
Organism: Neoceratodus forsteri; assembly: GCA_016271365.2. Lineage (NCBI taxonomy): Eukaryota > Metazoa > Chordata > Ceratodontiformes > Ceratodontidae > Neoceratodus > Neoceratodus forsteri. The sequence continues at coordinate 225,659,298 of CM028132.1, read as the reverse complement.
GTTTGTCAGGATGGTGCCATGAATGACCTTTTCTCAGCAATGCAACATCACTTGAAGGCAAAATCAACCAAGAGGGTATACGAGTTACCCAGAGATGAGAAAGAGGTGTACATAAATGACTACAACCCAACTCTTCTCCTAATGTGGCAAGCAAACATAGATGTTCAGTTTGTGGCTGATAACTCATTGGCCCTGGTGCGGTACGTCACTTCGTTACATAACCAAACATGAGCAGACTAGCTTGCAAGATCTTTGGGAAGATATTGCCAGTTCAAGCTGAAGCCTGACATCTCAGCTCTGGTCATTAGGCTTGAAGACTCTTTCACACAGAGAATGTGGAGATTATGAAGCCAGTGACCATTTAATGGGTACACACCTGTATGGGAAGTCTGACGCTGTCTGGTTTCTTAGTGTAAACTACAAAGAGAAACAGAAACATGTACTGATTCCTCATGCCAAAATTGAGGAGCTCGCTGCCAGTAGACCTTCTTCAAAACATATCTTGAAGAATAACCTGATAGACACATACTACCCCCGTAGACATGACGAAATGGATAATATGTGTCTCTTTCAGGTGGCTAAGTGGTATGACTACAAGGCAGATGTATCACCTGACTTAACATGCCAGATTTACAAGGTGAATGGAGTGGATGGCTTCCTCGAAAAGAGACACAAACCATGGCTCATAAACCACTGTAAATTGCATCTAGGCACATCGGAGAGCAGATAACACTACTACTTTGCTCTCCTATTCTTATTTAGACCCTGGAGAAGTGAGTCTGAATTAAAAGGTGACTGTGATACATTCGAGGAAGAATTCAATCGCAGTTACGAGACTTTCAAAACTGAATACTCAGAGACACACATACAGAGACTAGAGGCTGAGAAAGAACAGCTTGAGAAGGCAGAGAAGCAGCTTCAGGAAGACACTCCTATTAGTTCACAAGACAACATTGATCCAGAAGGACAAACTGTTGTAGGTGAACCTCTGCCCTTAAATGCCCCAGAAGTGTTAATGTCAGAAATTGAGACAGCCATGGAACATGGAACACACTCCACTGTCAACCCAGCTGACTTGAGAGAAAGACTAAATCAGCAGCAGCATACAGTTCACTCTCAAGTAGTTGAAGCTGTCTGACATGGCCTACAACATGAAACAAAAGAATGTGACTGTAAGCCACTACTGATCTTTGTTAGCGGTTCAGCTGGCACAGGAAAGAGTTTCCTTATTGAAGTCATCACTGCTGAAATACGGAGCCTGACAGGGTCATCAATGTCTGTTGCTGTTATTGCTCCCACAGGACTAGCTGCATAAAACGCTGGTGGAGTTACATTACACCATCTCTTTATGTTGCCAGTGGAACATGGCAGAACTGGAGAGTATTGTAAACTGTCATTTGATGTTGCATCTCAGCTCCGTTCCATGTTCACAAAGATGAAGTTACTCATTACTGATGAAATCAGCATGGTCTCCAATGTCATGCTTGCCTGTATTCATCTACATCTACAGGAGAGCTTAGGTACTGATGATGGAGTTCCATTTGGTGGCAAAACTATTGTTGTGTTGGGAGACCTTTTACAGCGTGCACCAGTCAATGCAGAGCATGTATTTACAACTCTAACTGCCAAGCAAGCTAAGAATATTCTCGGCAACATTGCAGGCTATAACATATGGGAATTATTTACCTATGTTGATTTGTCTGAGAACATGCACCAAAGTGGTGATTTGGCTTACAAATCACTTTTAGATGAAGCTCGTACAGGTTCTCTAACACTAGAACATGTTTGTATGTTAAACGATCGGAGAATCACAGTAGATACTGCATCCATAGAAACAGCATGTAATGTTTTCAGCGATGTATACTCTACAAGGACACACATAGTGTGTCTTATGCCATGACTAAAGAAATGCACTGAGTTCAACAATCTAATGCTGCAGAGAGAAAACCAAGAAATTCTAAGTCTGCATGCTGTTGATACAGTTGATGGTGTCATTCTTAGTCGCAACCTAGTAGCAAAGATGACTGAATGACTCAGTGAACTCAAGTCAGATGTTTCACGTACAGCTGGCCAAGATGCTGTTCTCACACTTTGTAAGAATGCAAGTATCATGCTGCGACGTAATCTAGATGTGTAGAACAAGGCATGGTAAATGGTGCCATGGGAAACATCACTGACTTTGTCTACAATGTCCAGAAGACTTATATCGTTGCTTGTGGTTCACTTTGACAACATGGAACAGCCTGTACACATAGAACAGACCTGAGTAAAATTTCAGGTATTTAAGGATATCTATGTAAACAGGAAACAGTTTCCATTATGTGTTGCATATGCTGTATCCATTCACAAATCTCAGGGTTTGAGTTTGGATTCAGCAATGGTGGACATAGGTACAGACATTTTCAAGGATGGCATGAGCTACGTGGCACTTTCACATGTCCGCAGCCTTTCTGGGTTGCACATTACAAATGTCTTTAATACCACTGCCTACATATCTGGCTGCCTCACATCATTCAGTCAAATCTACAGGTGTCAACAAATGGCCACAAGCTTCCAGAAGTGATTCAACTCAAAAGAGTTCAACAAAGGCCAGAACTTCAAATAAACATTCACAGCCAGCAATTCGTCAGAAATCAGTTGGTGTAGCTGCTGTATCAGTCTTTGACAACAGCACTAGAGTGAACTGCTATGCTAACTCAGGAATGCAAGTTTTTCTACACACGCCACACTTTGTGCAGGCAATATCTGCTTCACAAGACAACTCCCTATCAAATACTTTGAAGCAGATTGACAACATGACTTCTGACCAGTCTAACAATGTACAGTCACTAACACCACTACGACAGGTGTTAGGTACATATGATGGATGTAGCACACATTTGCTGCTGACATACAGCAAGACACTAGTGAGCTTATGATGGCTGTCATAAACAACCTGGATGAAGACGACACCCCAATGCGGCACTACTTCACAGTATCATATGTAACCAAATATGTATGTGTTTCATGTGGCCATTCACAGCATGAAACCACAGAAGACATGCTGTGCTTTACTCTTTTTGTCCCTCAAACCAAAAGTGTCAAATTTTGGCAGCTATTCACCAATACTCAATGTGGTCACACCTGTAAAAAGGTGTGGAGGCAGATGCACTCAGTCCATACATCTCAGAAGTTCATCTCAATATCTGTTGCTTATCTTGCACAGGTTTGACTCCAACGGGCTCAGAGTTGACACTCCTATCACAGATTACACAGCTGGTAGAATAGTCTTCAACCAATCAGTGTTTGACACTCACAGTATAATCTATCACCATGGCCAATCCATGCATTCTGGCCATTACACCTGCTTACTTAGGTACAGAACTGGATGGGTAGAGTGTGATGACTGTACAAGCAGTTTTAAACAGAGACTGCCACAACACTTAAAGAATGCATATCTTCTAATACTGAAGAATTCTGATGACCTCCATATTTCAGAAATATAGGACAAAACATGTTGCATTTTTCAAATCACTCGTTTGTGACAGGAACAGTCGTAGGTCAGTACAATTGTTACCAATCTACGACTCTCAATAAACCATGGCATTTCAACAAAATGCTATACTGACAGACACATTTCATGCATATGACATCTAAGATCTTTGTGTGGATCAGTGACAACACAGAAACTGTTGTAGTGGCTTCAATCGGCGCCAACAGTATTCACAGTCACTAGAGAAACCATGCTTACATGTCTATCAAAGATTGTGCATCTCAAAACAGAGGCCTTACTGTTCTCCTCTTCTGTACATATCTTTCATTGTTACTGTATGATACCCATTCATAACAAGAAGTTGCTACCAGTTGTAAACTGTTACTCTCTGCAGATAAAGACAAGTTCTCAGTTATCGTAAACAACTGAGCAACACTTGTCCCATTCACCAAACAGTGCACTCTGTCACAAGTTGTCTATAACCACTTGTTTTTGTCTATTGACTCTTGACATGTAGATAACATCATTCGTTCACCATGCAACAGTGTAGAACTATGCCTCCTTTATTTGTAATACTAATACTGTACATATGTAAAAATAACAGCCTTTATTGATAATGCAAGAAGATGAATGAAGCAACTGTAAATACCGAACAATTGCATCATATTATTAACTGACTTTGCCATGACTTTGTAATTACTTGTAAATAATATTTACATTCTTATTGCACCTTGGCATTGTTACTAACTACTTTCATAGTTCTACTGAAAGTATTAGTATGAGTAAAGTACAAATGAATGTTTAACATATAATACAGCACTATATTGATTATGTTAAGTTAACCATATCTTTGATAAAAAACAGCATACCATGCACATTTTTTGAACTTACTAGTTAAGAGTTAACATAGAAGCCAATGTAACAACTGAAAAAATGTTTTTTGTTCCTGTAAGAATATTCAATTTTTTTGTACTTGTCATATAAGTCATTCTAACCTATGTTAACAATGTTGACAATTGTAAATCAGACACTGTTACTGATCACAACACACTTCATACCTGTTCCTGACAATATTTATGATCGCCTCTATTGAGGGTTCAGGTGGGAATTTTCCATATGCGCCTAGTCAGTGACATATTATTAAATGTTAGTAATCGAATGTCACTGAAATCAGATTTTTTTATATTCTATTACTTAAACACTTAGGGCCGGATATTCAAACTGCGCTATTTTGTGGTGCAAGCCCTTGCGCTGCACAAAATAGTTGCGCAGGGGTGTGGCCGGAGCGATATTCAAAGGAGTTGCGCCCTTGAGCAACTCCTTTGAATATCACCCCTGGCCACAGCCACTGTTCGTCGGCGCAGTGGAACTTGAGCCACCACGTGGTCAGAGTGGTGCATTCAACTCTGGCGGTGCGCAAGTACCATTGCGCCATGTGCAAATTTCAATATTCAAAAGGTGACATGCAAATGGGGCCATAATTCATGCAAGGTGCAGGGGCCATTTGCATCTGATTATCTCCATTTGCATGCCATTAGCATGGGCTGCGATCCCGAGGACTTGCACCTGGCTTCCTGCCAGAGCAGCAGCCATCGGGGACCCGATGCCCTGCAGCCCAATCTGGACAAAGAGTAAAACATCCCCCCACCGGCGATTGCCTGCAGCAAAGTGTCCCCGAACATATCCTGGTGGTCCAGTGGACCCAAAGCCCGATCGCCGGGGCAGCAAATGTTTAAACACAACCCCCTCCTTCCGAACATATCCCTGGTGGTCCAGTGGACCGATAAAGCCCGATCGCGGGCTGCATTAGTTATGACCCCAAAAGCCCATCCCTGGTGATCTAGTGTCCCTACCCCACCCACCAGCGAAGCCCCACCACCCGTCCCCAGCCAGTGGGTGGCAGCATCCACCCGCCTGCCACCCCCGCTGCTCGCTGGCTGACTGCGTGGTCTGCATGCCCGTTGGTGCAGAGCAAGAGCCAATGGGCATGCAGCCATCGATAAGGCAGTCCAGATTTGTGAATGAATGAATTCATTCAGAAATTCATTCATTCACAAATCTGACTGCCTTGAACGGTATGGGCTGCATGCCCATTGGCTCTTGCTCTGTATCAATGGGCGCGCAGCCCTACCAGTCAGTAGGTGAGGGCGGGTGGCAGGCGGTGGGATGCTGCTGCCCGCCAGCCGCGGGGTGGGATCAAGGTGGTGGGGCTTTGTGGGTAGGTGGGTGGGAGGACACTAGATCACCAGGGATGGGTCTTGGGGTGTGGGGTCACAAACTAATGCAGCCCACAATCGGCTTTTCGGTCCACTGGACCACCAGGGATATGTTTGGGGGTTGTGTTTAAACATTTGCTGACCACGATCGGGCTTTTTGGTCTACTGGACCACCAGGGATATGTTCGGGGGGGAGCACTTTGCTGCCCATGACCGGGCCAGTGGGGGGGTGGGGGGACTTTTTACACTTTTGCCCACGATCGGGCTGCAGGGGAGGCACAGGGAATGGGTTGAGGGTCAGCCACAGGTGGCAGCTGCTGTGTTGCACCCTGCAATGTGGCAGCTTACCTGTGGGTGGCCCTTGACTTGATCCTTTTTTTTTTGGCTCAAAGTTATGCAGGCACAGGTTGGGGATTGCGCCTGCACAATTCTGCACAGCCTGGCTGAATATCGGGCTGTGCAGTTTATGCATGGTTCCTCCTCCTCCAGTTCAGCATGCATTCATTTGCATTGCGCTGTTGATCAGCATGTTTTCAGTGGTGCAACTGCCTCCTGCTGAATATCGCAGAATGGCGCAAGTTCGGACTTGTGCAGGCGTAACCCTTTTGAATATCTGGCCCTTAGCATATGGTTTTTCACCCACCCTAGGAACATCCACATTATCAGTCACACAATAACAGCTAAACAATTCTGTATCATGCGTGTAATCACTGTTTAGAAGCTCCTGACATACCGTTATTAACATAGCACACAAGTAATGGATGACACATAATTAGGACATGCAACTACTTAAAAAAACTTAATATTCTTTACCAAAGTCTCTTCAAGTTCAGTAGCAAATATATAATGAAGAGCCACAGGTTCAGCTTGAGTATCACAAGTTCAGGAGGAATGTCTGAAAGCACTTCTTAACACAAAGAGCAGTGAACACTTAAACATCACTGTAAACACAGAACACCTAATTAAAGACAGTGACCACCTAGTAAAGAACCAGGTATATGCATAGAAGTCAGATAACAACCCCGCTAGCAAAAGATGGGAGAACACTGCAGGGATAGCAAACACCTAACCTCAAGATGTGTACCTTGTAAAACAATCACAATAAATAGAACAAATTATCTTCTTATGCTACCTTTTTTCTATACTTTATTATAATATCAAATACTTGCTCCAATTCATATAATCCAGTCGCTATAAATGTGACACATTTACATATATTCCAAGCAATGATTACACACATGCAAGGATTGTATTGTGAGACTGATTTTGTAAAAAAAATGCAGTCTTAATTGGGCCTCTTTTCAGTTTAACCAGTTGGCAATAAATCTTTTAAAATCATAACCACCTGTGTCGAGTCTTTACTTAAAATAGCATAACAACATTAGAACATAAGTGTTGTCTTTATTAAGCATGCAAATCAACTGCAACAAATAGTGCCACAACTATATCTCCATGGATTTTTTTGGTTGCTATGCTGTCCACTCAGTATCACAACATAGGCAATGATGTGGCACATTGCATGTCACACTTTCCATAATTCCTAAGAGTGTAAAAAAGTCAGCAATGTACTTACTTTTCCTGTGCCTATACAGTCATCATGTAGTAATTACTGTACCAAGGTGCCGCACATCAGCACCCAACAGTACTCAGCTGTGACTATACACTTAGGATGAAGTCACTGCTATGTCTACTTCAATTCCCTGTCTAAGCTTCTGCAACTCCCAACTGCGGTAACTTAACTGTACCTACAATTACAGAGGTGTCCCATAGATCTCCAGTCCCATATGGTTCCTATAGATAACCAGTCATAATGCAGTACAAATATCGGGAGGCACAGCAGCTCTAGCTGCCTAAATCTATGCAAATCCTAACAAAGGTAACCACAGTTTCCCTGTAGTCAGTCATGTGTGGCATTGACGTACAAATAGTCACCTGTGTTGTGTATGTGCACTGATATGTACCTACCCTGACTTGTGATCTGTATCTCCAATCACAATGTACTACCTACTGTCACATTTGTACACACATTGCCTAAATCCATTCAAATGGCAACTGTGCTAACTGGACTATTCCTGTAATCAGAGAGCTGTACAACTGACGTACATTCCCTAGCATTTCCTGTGGCTGTTTACTTAGGATGCAGGAAGTGCTATAAAAAAGCAGTCCCCCCATCACACTGTTTACCTCCATGTTTTTTCCTATTCTGTATTGTCAACTCAGTGTACAATTTGTGGACTAGGTGTTCATACACTGACTTACAGATCTCCTGTAATTCCTAACTAAGTAACCACACTTATATCTACTGTCAGTGTACAGTCAGACTGCAGTACCTCGTGTAGAAAGCTGTGTGACATTCTACCTAAGCACATGCAGTTGTGAATGTATGGTCAGTATCAGTAACTGGTATGCGTGTGTAAATTGTCTGTGTAAAGCCAGAGAAATCCTAACTGTGCTAAGTTGTGTGTATCAACAATTACAGACCTGTACCATTGATATTGCTTGCCTCATTCTTGCTGTGCGTCGATACTCATAATGCAGTTAAAACTTTGGGGGAAGGGGTATTATCTGTGTCAGCCAACGCAAAAACTAAGTGTCCTAACTTGAGTGTCCCTGAAATCACTGATGTCTACCATTGATGTCCATACCCTCAGCTCTTGTGTCGGTCTTTACTAAGGATCCAGTACCTGGTGTTGTAGTTTGAAGAGACATTACCTGACTGAAGCCATTCAAGTGACAACAGTGTTAACTACACTTTGCCTGTAATCAGGAAGTTGTAAAACTGATCTGCATCACCCTTCTTTGCCTCTGTCTCTTCACTTAACATACAGCAAGTCTATAAGTGTTCCTGTTACCATGGTTCTCCGCCCCCCACTTCCATGAGTGTCTGTCTCTCTGTGTGCAACTGTTGTTCAGGAGGAATATGTGCCACATGATGTCTTCACACATACTAAAACAGTGGCACCAAACAGAAATGTAAATGTACATGGTAGCACAAATCAAAACAGAAAGATAAACAATTCTAAAAATACTGAATCTAATAGAGTGACATTAGAGTGGGTCCCTTTGGACACCACGCTCCTCCACCACAAAACACTAACATCAACAGTACTGAAATATACTAAATGTGAAACAGCAGTGGGAGCATGGGGCCCTACCAAGCACGCACTCCAACACACAAAAACAAAAATATACAGTACTGTAAAATACATAATATACTAGCGATAGGAACGTGGGACCCTTCGTGCCCCACGCTCCCACCACGTAATGCGGAAGGCGGGGCTGGAGGAGTGCAAAGGGGGGGTTTAACCCTAACATTGAATTCCCTCGCTTTTGTCGCTGTGGCACAACCCTAACTGATGCAGTAAATGGAGTTATTTGCCTCTAATTTCTCTTGTTTTTGAGAATAATAATCAGAAATAGTGAATGTAATGCAGCAGCAGGAGCATGGGGCCCTGTGAGCACCGCGTTTCCACCACATCATACAGCAGCAGAAGCTTGGGGCCCAGCGGGCCCCGCGCTCCCACCACATAATTACCCTTGTTTTTGAGAATAATAATGTGAAATAGTGCACATAATGCGGCAGCGGGAGAGCAGGGCCCTTTGGGCACTGCACTCCCACCACATAATGCAGCAGGGTGGGCTGGAGGAGTGCAAAGGGGGTGCTTCAACCCTAACATTGAATTTCCTCACTTTAATCGCTGTGGTACAACCCTAACTGATGCAGTAAATGGAGTTATTTGCCTCTAATTTCCCTTGTTTTTGAAAATAATAATGAGAAATAGTGAATGTAATGCAGCAGCAGGAGCACGGGGCCTGAAGGGCACACAAAATTTTTACTTCACCATGTCTGCCTATAATGTGTAGTCATGTCTGCAGTGAAAAACAAAGTACCTTGACATTAACACTATCATAATATACTTTTCATGTGTACACAATCATGATCAGTTTAATGATACTTTGAAACCAAACAGCTTTTTACCCATGTTTCAGGCCCTCAACACACATCACTACTTTAAATAATTAAGTCACTGATATGACATGCGCTCCAAAAGCATACCAGATATTCAGCAGGGCTGTGCAGAGTTGTGCAGGCGCAACCCCAAACCTGCGCCTGCACAACTGAGCAAAAAAAGGATCAAGTTGAGGACCACCCACAGGTGAGCTGCTGCATTGCAGGACGCAACACAGCAGCTGCCACCTGTGGCTGGCCCTCAACACACTCTCTCATACCTCTCAACCTTTTGTCCCCCAAATGTGTAACATTGCCTCTCAAAATGTGGAAAGAATGGGCAAAACTTGGAACACTTTATCAAATCATTAAATTAGAAGCTCACAACACTGTGAAAATGTTTGCATTTATGTTCAGAAAGTCTGCTATTAATTAAATTTATATATTTAGCATCATTTACTACGGAGTTTTGCTTAAACATGTTAACACTGAATGTGGGACAAGTCCTCTCGATGTGAAACAGGAAGCTTTTGTGAAGTAAAATGAGGAACGTTCCTCGTAATGTGGTATAGTTGAGAGGTATGCACTCTGTGCCCCCCCTCACCAGCCCGATCACGGGCAGCAATGTGTGCCCCCCCAACACACATGTGTTTTGGGTTGCCAACTACATCCCGCAATCGGGATTTTCGGGATATGATCGGGAGGTGGGGGGGGTGTTTGAATACTCCAGCCCACGATCGGGCTTATCGGTCCACTGGACCACCAGGGATATATTCGGGAGGTGGGGGGGTGTTTAATTACTTCATCCCGTGATCGTGGTTTATCGGTCCCCTGGACCACCAGGGCTGTGTTGAGGGAGACATTGCTGCCCGTGATCGGGCTGGTGGGGGGAGTATTTATGCTATACCTACGATCGGGCCAGTGGGGGTGGTGGTGAGTTTTTCTGCTCTTTGCCTGCGATTGGGCTGCAGGGGGCTTCCTCGGCGTTGCTGCCTGGCAGAAGCCAGCGCAAGTCCTCAGGGAATCGGCACACCTGCATGCTAATGGCACAAATGGGGCCATAATCAGATGCAAATGGCCCTCCTGAGCCTTGCATGAATTATAGCCCCATTTGCATATCATCTTTTGAATATCGGGATTTTGCCACAGCAAGTTGAATGCTCCACTTTGTCAACTTGCGGTGGTGAAAGTTCCACTGCGCCATGCACAGTGGCTGTGCTTGGGGGTGATATTCAAAGGAGTTCCTCAATAGCATAACTCCTTTGAATATCGCCCTGAACACACCCCTGCGCAACTATTTTGCACACCGCAAGGGCTTGCGCCTATGAATGGCGCAGTTTGAATATCCAGCCCTTAGTATATAAATACACAACATTTTCAAACCTACTACAGTGTATGGGAAATATCTAATATCTGATTGTAATGATAGCATCTAATGCTCATCTCGAAACAAATGTTTTAAATAGACATATTACCACCTTTACTCACATACAGTCTCACTGTCATGTCCTTACACTGTCCCAAAAAGTTATTTCACACAGCAACCACAGCACCATATGAGTAAAGTATAAAAACACAGTTTTCAGTACAGGTGCTCATTCAAAGTATATGACACTGTGTGTCTAGAGCATGCAGCATTGAATAATGTAGCAATGTGATGTATGTGGCCAATATTTAACACAGTTTCACTACTCAAGAACTTCTTTTAACAGCACCCAACCCAGAAATACGCACCGTATGATGTAGTGGAATTTGCACTACTGCAAGTAGTCATAGTACTGCATTTTAAATGTGGTGAGACAACTTCCATAGTGCTACATAGAAATGTGTGATATTCATAGGGTGACACACAAACAGTCCCATTATTAACTGTATTATTACTTTTATCGACATTCCCTCAGTTCGTGATCACCTTTTAAAAATACACATATCTGACAGTGCACTGAACAGCATCACACTGGATTGTAGAGGTAAGTATGAGGCTGGCAAGGCTGAAGACAGACACACTGCACAGCTATTCACTTTAACTGGGAAAAGGGGATCATGAAGACTACAAGGCACATTTTGTAACTTGTACATTGAGAAAAAAAAAAAATCATAATTGGACACTTTATGCATTGCACACCATTTAGGTCACTACAATATCCTCCCACCATGTTGTGTTTTTAGGTGGTTGGTATCTGCAGTGATCAACGATTCCACCCTTATAAGGTCACAGCACACATAAAGTAAATAATGTCAACAGTGATTCGCCCACGACAAACAAAAAGAAAGTGGTACTGCCTCGGCAATAAAGGTGTGTTGCTCACATTCCTAGACAATTGAACATTTGCAATGAGTATGCCAACAGACAGTGCACTCCCCCATCATGCAGTAAGACAGCAAGGTGTAGTTATCAACAGGAGCATTGATCACTGCAGATGTTGACAACCATATGGTACTTCTCAACCATGCAGATAATAGTAACAACAGATTTCACTTACGTGGTGGGCTGGCGCCGGCTTCCTGCTTCACCTCCACATGTTCGACAGCAGCAGCTTCTCCGGGCTCTATTAAAGCAAACAAGTAAAAAAATGATAACATCAATAGATGAAATATCAAAGGTAAAAGTGTTTTCTTTAAAACATCAATTTCTAATACTACATCATTCATACAACTATCATATGAACACATATCTCTTTACAGAAACAGCTCTGTCTCCAACTAGATGTATGTTGTTAACTCAGTATTACATGCATATAAAAAGTCTTCTCATCTGCAAAAGCCACACAAAGTTGAAATTATGACACCATGTATATCTTTTCAAGACAAATGTCCATCAATCCAGAACAGTTAATATAAGAAATTCATTTTTTTTCCTGGTGATTCCCCTAACACTGTTTCTTCAATAACGTTTTTTCCAAAACAAAACTCACAAATATATTATTGGTAGTATGCAGTGCAGAACAAGCAGTGCCTGCCCATCAATTGCAATACTTATAATATTGTCATAATGCATATTTGTTACACAGAAACATCCTAAAAACATTACATGTATGTTCAATTTACATAAATGCATACCTAATTATATGACGATCTGTTCCTTAAACAGTTTTAAAATGTGAGTTATTATAATAAGAATAACACAAACACAACGATAATGTCACTGTTCACTCAATGACCCTCTAGCTGAATATGGCAGCCGTTTATGTGTTATTAACCATATTACCCCTACAGGACTATTAAAATACATAAACAAACATGTAGATATTCTATGCTCGTCCATTAATAACTATTGCAATAATAAAAATGAAACATTGGCAGGATATAGAAATATTAAGTGAATACGACTAGGGACATGTCGTAATTAGCAACAGATAATTAAGCAGTACACCATTGAATACCACTGAGACACCTACAACATTAGAATTGGTAATCTATTACTCATTGTACATTAAACTCCACCACCAAAAATTAGCAGAGGAGAAGACCTGCCCTCCCCACAACACCACATCTACACTATGGACATACATCCATTCTCAGATTCATGAAGAATAGTATTCCACTCACATGTGTGTAATACCAGTTTGTTAGTGGTACAGGATCTTCTGCCATGGTGGCACTGCACATTCACTAGACTTGGTTAACACCTTTTTGAACTATTTTGGGTGGGATATTCAAAATGGTTGACCCATACGCAATAGGGTTGCACATGCAAGTACAAAATTCCGCCATTCTGCGATATTCAGTAAAAGACAGTTGCGCCACTGAAAACAGGCTGAGCAACAGCACAATGCAAATGAATGCATGGTCAAGTGGAGGGGAGGAACCATTCATGAACTCCAGAGCCTGATATTCACCCGGGCTGTGCAGGTTGTCGTAGCCATAACTGTCAACTCCGCCTGCGACTTGGGGCAAAAAAGCCCTAACTCGAGGGTCACCCACAGCTGAGCTGCTGGATTTCAGGGTGAAACACAGCAGTTGCCACCTGTGCGTGGCCCCAACCCAGTCTCTGTGCCCCCTGCAGCCCGATTTCAGGCACCTGACTGTAAATCCCTCCCCCCTCCCAGTGGCCTGACCATGGGCATTGTGTACTCCCCAACACCAGGCAAATCACGGGCAGCACTGTGGCTCCTGAGCGTATCCCTGATGCTTCCAGTGGACTGAAATGCCTGATCACAGCCAGTAAGTTAAGTAACCCACCAAATGCTATCCTCATTGGTCAGTGGACCAAAATGCCCAATTACAGCCAGTAAAGTAAAATAGCCACACCTCACCTCACGAACGTATCCATGGTGGTCCAGTGGACGAGGAATGCTGTCGTGGGCAGTAAAGTTTAATAACCCTAAAGATAGCCCTAGTAGCTGAGTGTCCCCCCACCCACCCACCCATGAAGCACCAGTACCCCACTCACCCCCTCACACGGCAGCGGGCAGCATCATCCCACCCACCTGCCGCCCATCAACTGACTGCCCATTAGGGCTGCACACCCATTGGTGCAGACCAGGAGTTAATAGGCGTGCACCCCATACTGTACATCACATTCCAGATTTGTGAATCAATTCATTCATTCAAAAATCTGAACTGTCATGTATGGTATGGGCTGCATACCCATTGGCTGTACTGTACACCAATGGCTGTGCAGCCCTACCAGGCAGTCAGTCGGTGGGTAGCGGGGTGGCAGGCGTGTGGGATGCTGGCACCCACCAGCTGTCAGTGGGGGGAGCGGGGTGGTGGAGCTTAGCGAGTGCGTGGTGTGGGTCATACAGTACCCACCAGGGCTATGTTCAGGGAGGGGTTATTAAACTACTACCTGCATCGACCTTTTCGGTCCACTGGATCAGCAGGGATATGTTTGGGGAACCATTGTTTCCTTGATCGAGCTGTTGGGGAAATTGAACCATACCATGATCGGCCCAGTGAGGGGTGCTGCGGGTATTCTACACTGTTTTCTCTCACGATCAGGGTGCAGCGGGCATTGTTCCCGATGGCTGCAGCCTGTCAGGACTACCGCGAATTCCTCTGGGATCGGGAGACTACTATGGTAATGCCATGCCGAATCACACCATAATCACATGCAATGCCCCCACACTGCGGCTTGCATGAGTTATACCATTTGCATGTCCGTTTGAATATCACCCCAGACACACAGCTGTGCAACTATTTTGCACAACACAATGGCAAGCTTATGGATGGCACAATTTGAATATCCACCCTTTGTGTCATGAGAACCCTCGTTTCTTATTTGTAAACAGCCCTAACAAATTTGTGATAATAAAGTCTTACCATTGAGTCAATCAAATGACACTTTGGTGTCCGACTTGACACCCTCCACAGCTTGACTCTGTGCTGGCACTACCTCGGCGTGCAGCTGGGGCGTCCCATGTTCTACCGCCATGACAAAAAAAAATATTTAAGTGTTAGATGTAAATCATGTACAGTTTTTAAGACTTACAACAACAGTAAATCAGCCCACGACATACACAACATTGCTTCTAATTATACAGACCACAAGCATTATGGGCACATATTATATTAATAATTTTGTTTTCTGTGCAGAGGCCCAGCACCATTATCTACATAGTCTATAACTTGTGGAGCATCAAACACTATTGATATGTACATTTGTACGTGTCTGTCTGTGTATTAAGCATTTCGGGTCCACTGAACCAGTTATCGTTGGAGAGGGGTGGTGGGGTCTATTACACTACTACCGTGATCAGCCATTTCCTTCCACTGGACCTGGGGACACGTTCATGATGAGAGGGTTGTTTATTACACATATTACAGACTTGTACAAGTTTCAAACCACTGCATCACAATAACTAAACAGTAACATTTGTTCTCTTCCAACATACCATAGTAGTAAGTCATGTAGTATGTATAAATGTTTTTTTTCTAAGTATAGCTATCTTAGCAAGCTCTGTTTTGAGTGAAGAACAGCACAGTAAATAAATGGAAGAATTAGGTAACTATGTTTGATAGTACATCCTTACATATGGTATAAACTATTATAAAACGTTGTGAGAAGTACAGGTTTCTGATTAGTATCAAACACGTTGATAGCTGTATGTCAATCTTTTGATTGACATATATGTAGAGACTAAGCACATATAAACAATGTTTCAACACTTTTTACAAAATATTGCTATGATAATACTAATAAGGCACTCTGAGTGTTTATATTAATGGTCACTTAATCACTGTGGGGCATGCGGTACTCGGCTGTGCCTCATGCCACATTACACCAATAAACACAGATTTACAACATTGACATAATCGCCTCCTGTTGTCTTATTGTAGTCATGCAGTATATAATTATTTTTACAAATTCTGAATACATGGACAACTATTATGAAAAGTTGTGCTGATTTACTGAGTAGAGTGTGCTCCCCTCATCTTACTTCCAGCAACTTCCAAAGCCTCATAAGCGAGGTAGTACCAGCACGATTATTGTCGGTATCCCCTCGTTGTTTTTAAAACGTTGGCACAACAGCTTCCACTTCTTCTTTAACTGCACCATGCTCTTGTTTTCACTTTCAAAGCTGTGTTCAGATGGCGTGTCATGCCTCCACGGTGAATCCAGTTTTCGATTAGTACTCCTCATCAAGACCCTCCATTTTCTTTGCTCCTGGACTACCTCAAGCAGTGCACACACCTCTTTCAGGGTCCACTGCCTCATTATCTCAGTTTTGAATTTCTAGTTCTGAAATACAAACAAAACTAATATTTCATTAGTATCATGTAACAATATAAATCATTTCTTAAACAAATTCCATAATACTATATTAAATTAAAAAGCACATGTCCTTCAATATAGAGCAACATAGATCAGTAGCATTATATGGGGCTCGTAAGTTCAGCCACCTCAACAGTAACAACAGCTGCTGCTACACTTTGGTGTCCCACCATCATGCTATCCTCTAGTCTGTGGGTGGGGGTACTGCATCGAACATCAGATTGGACACCATGACATATCCATCCTATGCTAAGTGTTGTCCATCAATATAGTAACGTGATGTTGAAGCAGAGATGAACCACACATTGCAGAACTGTGACACTACCTATTAATGCACTTAATAAATTGTGAAGACAGCTAACAAACTGATTGAAAGTAAATTGCATGATAATCCTGTTGCATTCATGGTAGCCCATATACTAATAACTACCCATATCTCGTAACTATTAAAATAACTTATATCCTGACATACCAGTAAAGAAACGTATACATTTAACAGTACCACTGTGTTTTATTGAAGTTGCACACATACCATGTTATTACAGCTACAATACTGTAAGTACTGTAAATGGTGTACACTCATTTAACATACTCAAGCTATTTACTAATGTTGAGACATAACAATATCATACAATTGTCAATTGTGAACTGACAGCAGCAGGAAAATTACTATTGCTGTGCCCCACTGTTTGTAATATAGCAAACCCATATATGTGTCATATATGGATTGATGCATGCAGTTGATCTATTTTTTTGACCACATTAATATTTGGTTCTGAAAAGAACCTTGTGTATACTTAATATTTCCTCAAACAGTCTCACAATCTTAAAGGACTTTCAGGATTCCATCTTGAAGGTCTCCCAGAAAATGACAATTGCCAGCATGCGAAATGTACACCATCTGGTAGGAATAGCCAATTATTACAGTATTTTGTCTGGGGTGACGTATAGTATGCATTCTTGCATGCGTAGAAAAGCAGTAATCTGTAGCATTTGCTTTTCTTTCTGTGAGCTCTGTCAATCAGATACATTGTTCTCTGCTTGCCAGACTCTACGCCTGTAATATCTGAAAAGATGATAATACAGGCAGGCAACAGACACACAGTAAGCAAGGTCCCTTTTTGCCTCTGTAACTAATCTACCAGCGTTTTGAGCTCAAATCATGTTCTGAGATGTATTAGTATGTCAGGAGGAGAGTGTGTTCAGAGTTTGACACCCATAAATGTTCCCATCTCATGCCACGGCTCAAACCATCTTGGCAATTGGGAGCTGCAGGTCCTTCCCAAGTACTTGAACTAAACTCAGTTGCTCATCTTGTAACTGCTCACTATCCACAAAATCATTTGTATTTTTGCCCTATGTTTTAAACTCAGAACTGTGCAGAGAGTACAAAGAAAGGGTTCATCTGCAGGACGACAGCACTGAAAATCAAACTGATATTCTCCGTTCATGCTAGCTTCAGTGCGTTCAGACAAAACACATATAAAACATTTCCTCCTTCTCTCTGGCTTCATTAACTAATGTAACTGTTGCATTCAGTATTACTAGACTATGTTCCGTAAAAATCTGAAGCCACTGAGAACTGGAAATGTATCCTTTTCATGGCAGTTTTTAAAATTACAAATCAGAAACAACTTGGTTTCATTTTCACAACCCACGTGCCTTCCTATCTCCCTTTGCTTCTTTGCTGTACAAGGAGTGCTAAATGCTTTCTCACTTTTGACTATTTTCTCAAGAATATAGCTCAAACAACAATTAACATTATGAGATTCACAGAAAAAACGTTTGATTAATAGTTACATGTTGTATGGTTTTTAATACTAGAAAATATCATGTGAAGATAGACTGTGTCTGTTTCAAACTGGTCTTTCTCAGCATATTCAAAATGGATCCTGTTTACTTCTTCTTCGGTGTTGTCTGTCTCGATCCTCAAGTGGCCTGACACATCTTAAATTACATTGGTGGAGCTAGCTGTCACCAAACACACTGTTTGTGATTTGGTAATGAATGTTTCAGCTACCCAAGTGTTAGATTAATTTACTGTTGAATGCACGAGAGTATTTCTATACTTTCTATAGCACAACAGTAAAATTTGCAATGTTTGTTGAGCATTGGCGATCATGTTGGCCGAAAGTAAATTTGCGTACACTTTCGATGCATCAAAGTATTTTTTCAAACTTTCGTTCTCACGAAAGTAATTTTCCAAAACTGTCTATATATTGACACAATTTCAGATTTTATGGAAAAATAGCTCAGTTTTCAATTTTAAACACATAATCTGCTGCATAGCTGCTTGAACTCAGTGCAGTTCAGATATTTTAGATTTACAATGTTCCAAGCATGCATAACAACTGTGCAACGAGACTTACAAACACTAATTGTTGTAATTTTCACACTCAAATGTACTATATATCCATTTTAAGACCTCTGCTCATAACAGTGTCACTCTGATGTTTATACATTTCTACCATATAGTCATTTCTCATAAACTGAGCCAAAACACAGCACATAAGCAAAAACATACTATTGTTAAGATGTAGTAATGAAATCTGTACTATTCTAAGGTTGTGTGTTAAAAGCAAAATAGTAAATTCTCAACTGAAAAGTATGACAATACACAAACTACAAGTGTACATGAACTGCACTGCTTAAAGCTTGTAAATCATAAATATTTCAGAATTCTTACACAAATTTTTCTACATATTCATTTTGATTTGTCTGTTCATAAACACAAGCCACGGTAATTTTGTGACTGTGCCCCACACAGTTATTTCATCAATGAACTGCAGCATTGCACAGTACATGTGCAGAAAAACATTTTCCATGTTGTAAAAATAACAGCTCCAATAGTGATACAGGGTAGACCAAAACACAATGTTGATAATATGAGCAATGATATTGAAATTTCGGTAACATGCAAGCATACTTAGCAACTGTGGTACACGCAATCACACAACAGTAATAGTGGCATGTCCTCCCTCTAATTGTAAACATACTAATTGTTACAGATTTGGTAATGCACACTATCACTCTCAAGTTTTTGGTCTACCATATAGTAAATTATCATACTGACTATGCCATGACACGCTACATGGTAGAAAACACATGTTCGTTCCACAGGTAAAAAATCACACCTATCCTAATCATAAGAACACATGTGAAGAAAAAATCTTTTAAATGTGTACTAAAATATTGAGAATGAACAAACTTCTGATATTACGTAGCAGCTGAGAATGCACATTCATATAAAACTATCGGTTAGTTATGTTTTTACCAAATTGTTAACATACTAACGCACTATTCTATCAATACACACTGTTATAAGAAATTTACTGAAGCTCATACTAAAACTTTTTTTCTCTCTCATACAGGTGCCTGATACTTCTGTAAGATTGCTTACTGTCACTGTCAACCATTATACCAAAAATGCCAACTAAATACAGGCGAGGAGTGTCTCAAAACGAGAGTGGTATAATAGTACTACACTGTTGTATATATGAACTAAACAAAACAGTAAAGGCACACCAAAAAATGAACATCGACAGACCTTACTGCAACAGTGACCCCTACATCAAGTCACTGCACAAACAAACAAAAATCCTTAACAGAAAAGCAAAAATGTATACCATCACAAATGTTGTGTCGATCTCTGAGACGAAACACAACTATTTTGAGTGCAACCATCAAGAGACACTCAAAACAACACCGGAAAATCAAAAATAGTGACTTACAACTCAGAAAGAGAAAGTATTTCGCATCACTCAGCAAGTAAAGCTAAGATCGAAGATTCTTCGCTGCTGTACGTGCACACCCCAAAAAAGAGCAAGAGTCACCTTTCTCTGATGAATTTACGTCTGAAAGTACTTAACTTTTGTCAACAGAGCACTGTTTGTACTACAACGACAGGGCGTAGATGTGTCATGTGCTTGAACAATTCAGGAAACTTGTATATGCCATTAAAAAGGTTTCAACAGTATCCTTGTTTGACTGTTGACAACTTCTGTCATGTTTTCACAGGACAGTGGCTGCACACACAGCACTCAGAAGCATATTTCTGGGAAGAGTCTTATCATTACTTTACAAAAGAACAGACGTTCAGTATTGATGAGTCCGGCAAACTAAAAAATGTCCTCAGTATCTCTGATGACAATCAATTGGATAGTGATGATGACTGTGGTCCAACCACATTCTTCAATAAATGGCACTGCCTGACATGGTCATGTGATGATACCTGCAACCGTAGGCAATCATCATTTCAAAAAGTAGAACACTCTGTTAACCTATTCGTAATAACAGATCGCAAAGAGAGACATAAACTGTTTACAGAAATTGACCATTGTGAAATCCGGCCACATACTGGACTCATGGGTCACTCACTTGCATGTCTCGATACTGGTGATTGTGATAGTTTTTTTCACAACATGCGGATGCTTGCAGTGCATCAAACAGGCATGCGAAACTTTGTCTACAGAGTATATGAAGTACAGTGAGCTGTACATCAGTACACTTGTTTAAATGACTTATTGTAGTCAGGTGACATGCAGGGTGCCATCACTTTCCTAAAAAAAACTGCAACACATTCCTTCTGTACCAGAAACAATGAATTTTCAGTGTAACACTTCTGTAGAAAAATCTGCTTCAGTGTTAGAAAATGACATTCTGAAACAGTATGGGAAGAAAATTGCTAAGTTTGAGGTTGCAAAATCTCAGAAGTTTGATTCTGTATGTGTGTCATGCAGCCGTTTGTGCTACATGAAACAAACTGTCACAGTCAACCTACAAACCTTGTCACCATACAATGACATGTGGTTCCGCCTCGCAGCATTCTTGCTGCTGAAATTTGACTTTCACTCACAAGACACCATTGTGCTATGCAAACACTGTTTTTCAAAACTGAAGTGCAACACTTTGCCAGCAAGGTCAATGCTAAACAACATGGAAACAGATGTTACACCAAGTGAGATTTCAACATTGAATATGTTTGAACATATTCTAATTCAGACAATGAAACCATTCCAAATGATTCTACGTCTGAACACAAAGACACGGAACATTCCACAGAAAGAGCTTGTTAGATCTCAGAAGGGTTCTGTGATGTATCTACCACTTCCTCTACAGGAAAATGTTCAAGCAATCTCAACAGAAAATAGCTTGGTCATTCTTGTAAATGGTGTGCCTACAAAGGCCAAGGTCATCTGACAAGATGTTGACAATGTGCAAAAGGTAAAGCTTGCTCTGGCTTATTTAAAGAGTAACAATTCCTTTTATATAGACCTTGACATAGATAAGATGGCCAGTCTCTCTGTCCAACATGATCTATTAGAAAAAAGTAAGCCAATCATTGAGAAGGTCAGTACACAGACAAGTGACAATGTGTATGAACAGTACACAATTCACCCACTACATGGCAGAGATCCATTAGGAGACAACATTGATATCTATCAAATGAAGCAGGTGAAAGGTGAGCCTGTTAGCATTTGGGAGGCAACACTAGAAGCATGCTGTTTCCCAGACCTATTTCCAAAAGGGTTAGGCGGACGCCTAGATGAAAGAGAAGTACGGGTGCAGGGTGCTGAGTACCGCACTAGCCGTGTCCTGAGCAAAGATGGCAAATTCAGACGTAACATACAGTACCTGTTCCATCTGCTCTGGGAGAGTGAACTTAGCATTGTGTCTGCGTGTATAGCACATACCATTCGTCTAACAAGTCCACTAGATGGAATAACAGCTGCTCAATTTCTAGAGAAATTAAAGCACAAAGATGAAAATGTGCAAGTGAATCTGTCTTCCATACTTTCAAGTTCTACGTGGCACCAAAGAATATTGGTATCGCAGACACTCGGAAGTGAAGACAATGTTACGAGTATGGTGCAGCCACATGGTTTGTCACACTTGAGTTGTGCTGAATATGCCTGGGACGTAACTCATTGAACTGTTGAAGTGGGCAAATTCGATGTCGAGGCATCTCATCGATGACTGTCGGAGAAATGTGTTCACTTGATCCTGTGTTCTGTCACAAGACATTTTCACAAGCGGTTCCATGACATTCTCACTTTTATCTTGTCAAAGGACAATCCTCCTCTAGGTATTGTAGAACATTACTTTTGGAGGACAGAATATCAAGCACGAGGTGCCCCTCATATCCATATGTTATTGTGGACCAAGGATGCACCACAAATTGGTGAACATGAAGCAGCAGAAGTGCTATCATTCATCAAAAAATATATCACTTGTCACATTCCAGACAAGTATGACAGTCCTACACTATGGAAGTTGGTACAAAAGTTCCAGCAACATATTTGCGCAAAATATTGCCGGCGAGTAGTAAAGAACAAATCTAATTGGTACACACGATGTCGCTTTGGATTTTCTAGACGAGTTTGTCAGAATGGTGCCATGAATGACCTTTTCTCAGCAATGCGGCACCACTTGAAGGCAAAATCAACCAAGAGGGTACACGAGTTACCCAGGGATGAAAAAGAGGTGTACATCAATGACTACAGCCCAGCTCTTCTCCTAATGTGGCAAGCAAACATAGATGTTCAGTTTGTGGCTGACAACTCACTGGCCCTGGTTCGGTACATAACCAAACATGAACAGACTAGCTTGCAAGATCTTTGGGAAGATATTGCCACTTCAAGAAAAAGCCTGACATCTCAGCTGTGGTCATTGGGTTTGAAGACTCTTTCACACAGAGAATGTGGAGCTTACGAAGCCAGTGTCCGGTTAATGGGTACACATCTGTACAGGAAGTCTGATGCTGTACGTTTCCTCAGTGTAAACTACAAAGAGAAACGGAAGCGTGTCCTGATTCCTCATGCCAAAATTGAGGAGCTCGCTGTCAATACACCTTCTTCAAAACATATCTTGAAGAATAACCTGATAGACACATACTACCCACGTAGACACAACGTCATGAATGATATGTGTCTGTTTGAGGTGGCTAAGTGGTATGACTACAAGACAGGTGCAGCACCTGACTCAACACGACACATTACAAGGTCAATGGACTAGATGGCTGTCTTGTGAAGAGGCACAAGCCGTGGCTTATAGATCACTGCAAACTGCATCTAGGCACATCAGAGAGCACAGAACATTACTACTTTGCTCTCCTATTCCTATTTAGAACCTGGAGGAGTGAGTCTGAATTAAAAGGTGACTCTGACACATTCGAAGACCAGTTCAATCTCACTTACGAGAATTTCCAAACTGAGTACTCACAGACATATATACAGAGACTAAAAGCTGAGAAAGAACAGCTTGAGAAGGCAGAGAAGCAACTTCAAGAAGACACTCCAGTTAGTTCACAAGACAACCTTGATCCAGAAGGACAAGGTGTTCTAGGTGACCCTCTGCCCTTAAATGCCCCAGAAGTGTTAATGTCAGAAATTGAGACAGCCATGCAACATGGCACACACTCTATGGTCAACCCAGCTAACTTAAGAGAAAGACTAAATCAGCTGCAGCATACAGTTCACTCCTAAGTGGTTGAAGCTGTGCAACATGGTATACTACATGAAACAAAACAATGTGACTGCACTCAGTACAAGGCACTACTAATGTTTGTTAGCAGTTCAGCTGGCACAGGAAAGAGTTTCCTGATTGAAGCCATCACTGCAGAAGTACAGAGTGTGACAGGCTCTTCAATGTCTGTTGCTGTGACTGCTCCCACAGGACTAGCAGCATACAACATTGGTGGAGTAACATTACACCGTCTCTTTATGTTGCCAGTCGAACATGGGAGAACTGGAGAGTATCGTAAACTGTCATTTGAGGTTGCATCTCAGCTCCGTTCCATGTTCACAAAGATGCAGTTACTCATTGTTGACCAAACGCATGGTCTCCAGTGTCATGCTTGCCTGTATTCATCTACGTCTACAGCAGATCTTAGGTACTGACGATGGAGTGCCATTTGGTGGCAAAAAGTATACTGTGTTGGGAGACCCTTTACAACTTGCACTAGTCAATGCAGAGCATGTATTACAACTCTGACTGCCAAGCAATGAATATCCTCGGTTGCATTGCAGGCTATAACTTATCGGAATTATTTACCTATGTTGAGTTGTCTGAGAACATGCGCCAAAGTGGTGCTCTAGCTTACAAATCACTTTTAGATGAAGCTCATACAGGTTCTCTATCACCAGAACATGTTTGTATGCTAAATGATCGAAAAATCACGGTACATAGTACATGCATAGAAACAGCATGTAATGTCTTCTGTGATATATACTCTACTGGCAGACACATAGTGTGTCTTATGCCATGACTAAAGAAATGCGCTGAATTCAACAATCTAATGCTACAAAGAGAAAACCAAGAGATTCTAACTCTGCATGCAGTTGATACAGTTGATGGCGTTATTCTTAGTTGAAAGCTAGTAGCAAAGATGACTGAACGACTAAGTGAACTGAAGTTAGATGTTTCACGAACAGCTGGCCTAGAAGCTGTTCTCACAGTTTGTAAGAATGCACGTATCATGCTGCGACGTAATCTAGATGTAGAACAAGGTATGGTAAACGGTGCCATGGGAAACATCACTGACTTTGTCTATAATGTCCAGAAGACATATATTGAGACACTTGTAGTGCACTTTGACAACATGGAACACTCTGTACACATAGATCGAACCTGCGTAAAATTCCAGGTTTTAATGATATCTCGTAAACAGAAAACAGTTCCCATTATGTGTTGCATATGCTGTCTCCATTCAAAAATCTCAGGGATTGAGTTTGGACTCAGCAAAGGTAGACATAGGTACAGACATTTTCAAGGATGGCATGAGCTATGTTGCACTTTCACGTGTACGCAGCCTTTCTGGATTGCACATCATTAGTATAGCACCTCAGAAAATATGAGCTGACAAGCGATGTATTCTTGAGTACAACAGGTTACGTACTCTACATCAGCCACAAATGTCTTTAATACCACTGCCTACATATCTGTCTGTCTCACACAATTCAGGCACAGCTAGAGGTAGCAACAAACAGCAGCAAGCTTCCAAAAGTGATTCGACAAAAAAGAGTTCTGCAAAGGCCACAACTTCAAGTAAACATTCACAACCAGCAATTCATCAGAAATCAGTTGGTGTAGCTGCTGTACCAGTCTTTGACAACAGCAGTATAGTAAACTGCTATGCTAACTCAGCTATACAAGTTTTTCTACACATGCCGCAGTTTGTGCAGGCAATATCTGCTTCACAAGACAATCCCCTATCAAACGCTTTGAAGCAGATTATCAACATGACTTCTGACCACTCTAACAATGTACAGTCACCAACACCACTACGACAGGTGTTAGCTACATATGCTGGATGATAGTACATTTGCTGCAGACATACAGCAAGACACTACTGAGTTTATGATGGCTGTCATAAACAACCTGATGAAGACGGCACCCCAATGCGGCAGTACTTCACAGTAACATATGTTACAAAATATGTATGTGTTTCATGTGGCATTCACAGCGTGAAATGACACAAGACATGCTGTGGATAACTCTTTGTCCCTGAAACCAAAAGTGTCAAATTTCGACAGCTATTCACTAATGCTGAATGTAGTCATGCCTGTGGAAGGTGCGCGGAGGCAGATGCGCTCAGTCCATACGTCTAAGGAGTTCATCTCAATATCTGTTGCTTATGTTGCACAGATTTGACCCCAATGGGCTCAGAGTTGATACTCCTATCACAGATTACACAGCTAGTAGAATAGTCTTCAACCAATCACTGTTTGACACTCACAGTATAATCTATCACCATGGTCAATCCATGCATTCTGGGCATTACACCTCATTACTAAAGTGCAGAACTGGATGGTTAGAGTGTGACGACTCTACAGTGACTTTTAAACAGAGACTGCCACGGCACTTGAAAAATGCATATCTTCTAATATTGAAGAATTATGACAACCTTCATATTTCAGAAGAATAGGACAAAACATGTTGCATTTTAAAATGACTACTTTGTCCAAAAAAACATTCATGCCGCATTGCAATGTTGTATAATGTACGACTCTAAATAAACAATACAATTTCAACAAAATGGTATTCTAATACAGACATTACATACACTGTAACATGTTAGATCTTGTGTGGATCAGTGACTACATGAAAATTGCTGTAGTGGCTTCAATCGGCGCCAACAATATTCACAGTCGCTAGAGAAACCATGATTACATATCTATCAAAGATTGTACATCTAAAAACTGAGGACTTACTGCTCTCCTCCTCTGTACATCTCTTTAAAAATCCATGTATCAACTCATATATAACAACAAATTGATATGACTTATAAGCTCTTACTCTTTGCAAACAAAGAGAACTTCTCAGTTATTATCGTAGATAGCTGAGCTACCCTTATAACATTCAGCAAACATTCCACTCTGTCACAAGTTGTCTATCAACACTTCAATTTGTCTAGTGACTCTTGACATATAGAGAACATCATTCGATCACCATGCAACAGTGTAGAACTATCATGCTTTCATGCGTAATACTAGTATTGTACATATGTACAAACAACTACCTTTATTGATAATGCAAGAAGCTGAATTACACAACTGTAAATAATAACCAATTGCTGAATCTCATTTACTGACTCTTACATGTGTTTAAAATTACTTGTACATAATATAAACATTTGTATTCAAGTGTACATTGTTAATAGCTAGTTTGATACTTGTACTAAAAATAGTAGTGTAGCACTAAAGTACAAGTGAATGTTTTAGATATTATTCAGCACTATAGTAACAACATTTAATTAACCATAAGTTTGTTAAAAAATGCATTCCATGACAGTTTTAGTATTTAAAAGTTAAGAATTTACATAGAAGCCAATGTAAGAATTGATAATATGTCATTTGTTCATGTAAAAACATTATATTTTTTAAACTTGTCACATAAGTAATTCTACCGTATGTAAAAAATATTGACAATTGTAAATCAGGCACTGTTGCTGATCACAACAAACTGCATACCTGTTCCTGACAATATTTATGATCACCTCAATTGAGGGGTCAGGTGGGAATTTTCCATTTGCGCCTAGTCAGTGACATATTATTAAATAATATCAATCAAATGTCACAAAACTTACATTTGTGTATATTGTACTACTTAGACAGTCAGCATATGGTTTTTCGCCCACCCCAGGAACATCCACATTAGCAGTCACACAATTACAACAAACACTTGTCTATCATGTGTAATCACACTTCACAACCTACTGACATTGCCTTATTAACATAACACACAAGTAATGCACTACACATAATTACAACATACAACAATTTTTAAAAAAGTAACATTTTTTTACAAACTTCATTCACATTCAATAGTAAATATATAATGAAGCGCCACAGCTTCATCCTGACTATTAGAATTCCAGGTCGATGTCAGAAACTACTTCCTCACATAAAGAGTAGTGAGTACTGAAACATAACTAGAAAGACACAACACCTGATTAGTTTCCTATTATATCACACACTTACTCCAATCCATATTATACAGTTATTATTATTCTTACACATTTACATATTTGACAAGCAATGATTGCACACATACAAAGATTGTATTGTGAGACTGCTTCTGTTAACTAAATTTCACTCTTGATTGGACCTTTTCTCCATTTGACAAATTGGCAATAAATTTTTTAAAACCATAACCACCTGTGTCGACTCCTTACTTTAAATACCATAATGACATAAAACTAAGTTTCTATGACTTAAGCATACAAATCAATGTTTACTAATACTGCTACAACTATACCTCCATCAATTTGTTTGGTACCTATGACATACAGTCAGTATCACAGCATATGCAACGATGTGGGACATTGCATGTCACATTTGACAGAATTCCTAACAGTGTAAAAAACTCAGCAATGTACTTACTTTTCCTGTGCCTATGCAGTCATTATTACTATACCGAGGTGCCACACATCAGCACCCAACAGGTCACAGCTGTGACTATACATGTACCATTCAGTCACTACTATGTGTACTTCAGAGTCTGACAAAATGACATTTCTCGTTGGCTGCAAACATCCTACAACCTTATGTTAATCTTTTATTACCATACATGAAGAGGTTGACGATATACTGAACAAGGTTTAAAACTGTTTAAAAAACATGTTTCATTATTATAGCAATAAGTCACTCCCAAGAATTGTGTTAATGGTAAGTCAATCACCCTATAGAGACATGTGCCACTCAGCCACACCTCATGCCACAGCACACCCCTGTGTGTGTCTGAGTGTGTGTGGTGCTGGGGGGGGTTAACTCGGAGTTAGGGTTTTCAACCCTAACAGCAAATTTCCTCACTTTTGTCACTGTGGAACAACCCTAACAAATGCATTAAATGGAGTTTTTTTGCCTCTAATTTCCCTTCTTTTTGAGAATGATATTGAGAAATAGTGAATGTAATTCACTCCCGCCACATGATGTCTTGTGGCATACTAACAGGGACAGCAACGCAAACAGAAATGCTAACAGTGGTGCACATGGTAACACAAGCACGAATGAGAACAGAAAGGGTAATGCACATGGTGGCGTAGACGGGAATGGTCTGCCATGTGATGTGTTGTCACATAGTAACATGGTGCCTGCAAACAGAAATGTCAATGGCATAGTGATGTAAAGTGAAACAGAAAGATAAACAGTACTGTAGACAGAAATGGCAAAAAATAACAGAAATGCAAGCGCAAATGAAAACGCAAAGGATAACGCACATGGTGGCGCAGACGTCAACGGTAAGTGAAACGGGTATGGAACCGCAAGTTGAAAGGGCAACAGTAACAGTAATGTAAGCGCACAGGCTGGTTTTCCCCAAAACCTGCATTGAGAAAGACAGTGAGTACAAATAATGTATGCATAATAATGAGTATCAGCACAGAAAATGAGATCTTGGAATACTAAATACATTATATCTCAGGAACCGTAAGACGTAGAAAAAAAATTTAAAAGTCATATTATTTACAACTGTCCTGGCTAATTTGAATCTTAGCCCTATTGGGGCCAGCTAAGAGAATTTTCTGGCGAAAGTCCATATCTCCAGGTTTCGAGATACCGGCCCTGAAAAGACGAAATGAACGCCATAATGTTATCCCATGGGAAAAAGAAAGTTCGAGCACCATAACTTTGCTCCTGTAATGTTTTTCACCAAACCACTGAAAGGCACATCTGTGGGCTGTTGGCTGTCTTCCCTCCAAATTTCAGGAAAAAGACCAAACTGTTATTTAGCACAGGGTGCCAAAGGATTTCTGTAATGCGTTGGGCACCGTAATGTTATCCTATGGGAAAAAACGTCAACTTTGGAGTGCCGTAACTTTGCCGCCGCATAATATTTTTTTTAATACAACACTGAAAGGCACATCTGTGAGATGTCGGCTCCGTTACCTCCAAATTTCAGCCCAAAACTCCCAACGGTTCTTTTGCAGCGCAGTGCCAAAGAATCGCCGTCACTGTCCGACAGATGGAAAACTACTGTCGCAATTTGCGAAAGCTTTCGCAAAAATGTTTGACACTTTCATGAGCATGAAAGTAATTTGCAAAAGCATTCTTTCCAGAAATTTGAAAACATATTTCTGGGGTGTTTTACCACAAAATAAAGACATGGCAAGCATCCCTCAGGGCCCGACTAGGTAAATACAAAAGATTAGGTTGCTAGAGGGTCTCAAATTTAAATGCCAACCATTTTCTGATCACCAACTGAAAACAAAATGGCCGATTTGCAAAAGTAACAGGCCCATTTGCGAAAGTAAAAATGCATTTGCCACACTGTCGAACTTTTTGTTAACTTTTCCCATTGACTTATAATGGGAAACTGTTTTTTGAATAACTTTTGAACCGTTTAATATTTTTTCACCAAATCTTCAAAAGGCACATCAGGGACCCCAGCCACATGTTCTCTGAAGATTTTGGGCTGGTCGCTCAAACCGTATGACCTGTAGGCGTGACCATAGAATTCCAGAAAAAGCGTAAACACGTGTACAGATCACACTTAATAACTCCGCAGCTGTATATCTGACCAGTACAAAACTTGGTAGATCCCAGGGCCTATGGTTCTTGATCAAATATTCCAAATTTTAGGCAAATCCATCAAACAGTTGCAAAGTTATTAAGGTGCAAAGTTTTGGGGGTTTAACATAGAAATGGCTCCTCAACCCTAACTATGGTAGCACTACCATGCTACCATAATATATATATACATATATATATATATATATATATATATATATATATAGTATCTTGTACTCTTACCCCTGCTCCGGGTCACACTTGGAACTGAGCCTTGGTTCAGTAGCCTTTCCCAGTTATCAACTTTTAAATTAATAAATTGATTAATATAAATAAATTGTCAGTAGTCTCCATATGTTTCGGTGCCTTTTACCCATAAGCATATATTAAAATATTCAATAACTCAGTAAGTGTATCTTTATTTACTTCTTACTCAAGGTATGAAACTCTGTCTTCTAATTATCCCTTATAACACCAAATAAAAATAAAAGTATGTGAACATGTATCTTCTTGTAGTTTATATTGTTACTGACTCCTACTGCTAGCAGAGGTGATGGAATCAAAAACAATTTGGGGTTTCAAATATGCATGGAAAAGTTGGTCAAATGGGTAGGAAGGGGATATGGGGATAGAGACCAGGCTGGGTATGAGGAGGCAGAAGAGGCAGGGACTATCTGGGCAGACTGTAGGCTAAGCAATCCTTTTCTGCTGACAATTTCTATTTTTCTATGTTTCTAATAAAATGCCAAGCATTGCCTACTGTATACCATTTTATTTAATAAAAACAACATCTTACAGGAGTATGTTTACTACAGAACTCCTCTTTAAGACAGTGTGTTCTAGATTAGATATGTGTCGTTTTTAACAATTTAGCTTATTCCTGTTTTCACTAATTTTAATCTGTCCAAAACTAACTTAATGGCTCAAGCACAGAAAACTCATATTTACAGTTTTACTAGTCACCAGCTGCTTCCATGGTAATATGCTTTATTAACAGTTACACAATTATGAGTCATTTTTGTCTTACACACAATAGTTTTCATGCAGTGAGGTACTCAGCCTTAAAACATTCACTGTGCTAGTTCAGCCTTTCTTGTCCCCATTTCTTAATGGCACAATTTTATAGATAGTGCATGCACTTGATAAGGCATGGCAAAAACAAAACAAAACACTGAGATGAAAATAGTCGTGAAGACAACAAAAAATATAAAATTTGTTCATGAGTTACTTAGGATATTACAAAAAAATGGCATCAAAATGAGGTATGTCCTACACAAACAACATGTTTAAAGTTGTAAAACTTGAAACATTGTCGAGAATGTAACCAGAAAAAAAAATGTGCATTCATTTTGTACTAGTGTTAAAGTCATATACAAACAAAATATTAGGAAACGTATAAATAATCTTGTGCTTTGCAGAGGGCCTTGAATGAAGCCAGTTAGGACTCACCTGCCTTGCTAAAACGTGTGCCATTATCAGTGAGAAGATTATGGAGTGACTTCCTTATGATGTGCAAAATAAAATTGGATACCACTCTGTTAAAAGACCTCAATATAGAAACTAAATCTGACAAAACAGAGATGTGAGGTCACCCTCTATAAATAATGGTGCAGCACTAAAAGAAAGTTTGTTTTCACCAATTGAGTGGTAAACATATGGAATTCTATACTCCTAGCAATACTAGCTAGTAAATCTGAGAATCAATTCAAATCTAGCTTGACAACCACTTATTAACTATCGAGATTAAGTATTATTAGTGATGGTGTTAACTATGGGGCCATGACCTTCTCAGCTCCATGAGACCTTAGTGTGAACCTTAGTAGTATGATCATCCTACTTTGCATGAAAGGACCTGTGTGAATCATGTTTGGACTCATGTAATGCTTCACAGAGAATCTGAAACAAGTTAGGACTCTGCTTCCTCAAAAGATAAGGGAACACATGGCAACAAAACTATGGTAAAAAACACATTAGTTTTCCAGTGCCACAATAGGATGGCAATACGGTGTTAGGGTTTTCTTAATCTTAATGCCCACCTCCCTCCCCCAGCACCTTGCTTCAGGACCCAAGGCCAAGCTATAAAGCTGGGACTGTGCCCCATGGTGCTGCTGCTTTAAACTATAAGTTTGGTGTACTGTGCAAAGAAAGCTATGACTCATCTCCTTCTTAGGGCAGAGCCCTCATGGCTCTGCATGAATAAAGTCATTAGTGGTCTCTTGCTTCATGTAAGGCTCTCAAAGCCCTATGTGAAGAAAGTTTATGTATGTATGCATGCATATATGTATGTTTATATGTATGTTTTTATTTATTAATTTATTTATTCAGAGAATACCTTTGAGCATAGGTGCTCATTTACAAAGGTTCCATGTCAAATGTTGTTACATACAAAACAGTATCTTCATTAATTCCTGTGGAATATAATCAAGACAGATAAAACATGTGTTGGATATACAGATTATTTTAAGTTATACAGTAGCAAAACAGTGCAGTACATTATGAGAGATATCATGCTTTGTGTAGAGCCCTGCATAAAGAATAAATTGATGCTGTAGGCCCTTTGTAAAGCATCAGAATAGTGGGGCATGACTCCAGACCTGAAGCTTTAAGTAGAAGACCTATTGGGCATGACCCTGGATCTGTAGCTTTGTCTAGGGTAATTAAACTTTGGGATGGAGAAGAAAAGTTGATGTTAGGGTTGAGAAAACCCTGATTTATTTATTTATTGAATTTTGTTGATCCGGTAAGCCCACTGGGCCTAGAAGTCCCTTTTTCCGGGGCGACCGGGGGCAGGGGGGGATACAGATGGTAAGCAACTGAAATTGAACCAGATTAAGCTATTGGTGGTATTTTTAGTGAATGGGAGAAATTTAGCCATGACACCGGGGAAATTCCCCTACTCTGATGCTGCTGTGCTGATGTTTCTGCATTGTGGCCAGTAGGGGGACAGGCCATTTCCAAGATGGCCACTCCAAGTGGACAAGGGAAGGAGAAGAAAGTCTGTGGAGCAGGAGAGCTAGCCTCACTCTTGCTCCAGGTGTTGTGGAGGCTCCAGCCGTGATTTGGCTGAAATTGAATCAGATATTGAACTTCAGGATGCTTTTTGTGAGCTGGGAGCAATCGGTTTTGGATAAAACAAAGAAAGAAACTGGACAGTTGGAAATTGCAACAACAGGAAGAGAAAAGGTATTGTCGGTATTTGAACCTGCAACCTCTACAGAAAAGTCACTTATTAAACCTCTAAATGTGGGTCTGAAACAGGAAAATGCTGCGATAATGTTTCTGCAGAAATGGAAGAACCAATTTCATCAGATAGCTCAAAGGAAGCGAGATGAATTTAAAACTGCAGGCTGACAGAGAAAGCCAAGATATTAAAACACAGCAAACAGACTGCAGGACAGTGGCGCAAAATATGGAGCAAAAAAGGTACTGTGTCTTATTTAAGTTATAGTTCTGGTAGATAGAGTTGCCAGCAAAAGAGTTTGCCCTTCTCGTGTTAAAAAGAATGCTCTGTCCTTGTTTAATGAAGCTTCACTGCAGTGTGTTGAGCCCTGACTACAGCAGGTGTCAGCCTGATTGTAATGAAGAGCACAAAGGCAGAGTTAAGCTGATCCCAAGATTGTCAACAGCTCTGTGGAAGAGAGCTTAGAGCAGCAAGGCTTGAGCTCCATTTCCCAAGAACAAATAATCTCTCTGAATTCGTACAGGCTGGTATTATCTCTGCTGCTAAAAGTGAGTGCTTACTGCCAGTTTCGGTCTCTGATAATGTCAAAGGAAGTAACGAAGTGAAGACAAATGATTTATCTGCACAGAATATATTGCCATCTACTTTTGTGAAAATAAAACAGCACAGTTGAACAAGGTAGTTGGTTTGTGTTCAAACAGCAGAGTCAAGAGATTTCAGCAACTGACTCAGCTGTTACATATCAAAGACTGACGGTTCCCAAAGTGGGGCTACAGATTTCTTTTTTCTGACAAAATGAACCAAAAAGTCTACAGCTGATATACAGATGGCAGACCCCTTTTTTTACATAAAAGGCTCACAAGATTCTTGGTCACCTCATAAAGCTTTAAGTGAAGCAGGGTGGAAACAGACAGTAGCTGGTGTATGGAAGCCTGATCCTGCTTGGGACTCGAACTTATCTTTATCTCAGCATTCTCCTGAGTGGATTCCAGGTGGCCAGCAGCAGAAAGGGAGGAATTCTCTTGCAGGAGCCCATTCGGTTTAGTACAGATGAGGTCACTGTACAACCCTCCCTCCTTCTCACAGAAGCCATTGATGTCCGAACTTTTCTCAAATTCCATAGGGAAGCAGCCCCTAGGCGTAATGCTGTGAGGCTGAGGTATAAAGGAGGGTTAGAAACTAGGCCAGATAGGCATTATGTGGGGAAACCTTGTTGAAAGACTCACTGCATTTCACCCCTCAGGATGTTTATGCTTTCATTAATATTTCAGGGAGGACAATTATGACATAAGTTTTCATTCTCAACAGGCTTTAGAGTTGTTCTGGGTTAGGTATGGTCAAGTTAAGTATTCTCCTATGTGGACACCCTTTATTGTTATACCACCTCAAAACCCTGATTAAGTTTGTTACAGTTATGTTCCGAAATGAAGGGGTATGGGTGGAAGACATAACCTTTGGTTAAAAAAAATGTGAAGTACTAAGTGAGCCAGAGCCTATTTAGATACAGAGGGTTCTGGACTGGAGGATGGAAGTATAAAGTTAAATTAAGGCAAACAGAGGCTGGAATTGAACATATACCTAACTCCTTTTGTTAGGAAAAGATAGAGGGTATGTTTTACAGCGGGCAGCCCGTGCATGTTATAAGTGTGGGGCTAGAACACCTTTCAAGTGTATCGATCAGCCCCGTTGTGATAATTGTGGGAGGTTGGACATTTAACCATGTTTTGCAGCAATCTATCAAGTTGCGATTTGTGCGAAACTAAAGGCCATGTGTTCAAACTATGTCCTTGGGCTGCCCAAAAATCCTTTCGTTCTAATTCTGAGGTTTTTATTCAAAAAGCCCAAGAATCCATGGTTAAAGCTACTCTCCAGGATACGTGCCCCCCTCCCCCTGCAACAAATCAGATGAAACTCCCTCTAGGCAAGAGAGAAATTGGAAAAGAAGGGGGTTTAAAAGGGAAGGTGTTGAACAAAAAAAAGTTAAACTCACCAAGTGGGGAGGATCAGCGTGAGATATCCTCAGAAATGGTTAAGATAGTTAAGGGCAACATGGGTCCCCCTAACCTCTCAGATTTCCCTCCAGTGTGTTATACGGAAGGGGTCACAGATGCGGTGGTGGTGGCAGCCGACGTTGATAAACCAGTGACTGTACTGCCCCAAAGAAGATCTTTACGGAATTCACTATCAAAAAATCCCCCCCCCCCAGTGGAACAGATTGATACCAGTAACTCATATGCGGCTCTGTTTTCCTCTTGGGGTAACACTGAGATAGAGGTTGAAGATTCAGACTCTCAAAAATCCTCACTTTCAACCAGGTCACAAATCACGGATAATTACAAGGATAAAAAAAGAAAAAGAGGAAAAAACAACGATTTAAATACTTAAAAGGTTAATGAGGTTGGTTTGGGGTTCTTTGAATGTTCATAGCTTATTGAATATGGTTAAGCGACAAGCCCTCTTTCATTATATACATGAATTTCCTGTTTCTGTTTGTTTTTTACAAGAGACATGGATGTATTCCATAGATCAGTTGGTGGCATTTAAAAGAGATTGGTTTTGGGGCCCTTCATTTTGGTCTTTTGGGGAAGATTCTGCAGATGGTATAGGAATAGTGTTTAATTCATATGACTTCCAGTTACACAATTTGATAGATCTAATACCAGGAAGGGTCCTGATTATTGATGGAAGTGGCAAGGCTAAGCTATAGGTTTATCAACATTTATAACCCCAAACAAAGCAGGTAGAGTTAATTGTCTTAAATCAGTACAGCCCTTTTATTAACAACAGTTAGAGTATTATGGGGGACTTTAATTGTCCCATTTCGACCCATGCTAGTAAAAAATAAAAAACATACTGTGACTCTAATGCTTTATGTAAAATTATAAAAAGTGCTGGACTCTTGAACTGTCATAATGCTTTACAGGTTGGAGAAGGTTTTTCGTTTAAAAAGGGGAAGAGATTTTCTCTAATAGATCATATGTTAGTGTCACCTAATATGCAAATAGAATCTTTTAAAATATTTCCTAATGAATTCTCGGACCATTCCTTTCTATTAAGTTCTTTTAGCTTTTCAGACAGGCAAGAAAAAGGCTAGTTAGATGGAAACTCAATAACTCCTCATTAGAACTCCCTTATATACAAGCTGGGGTGAGATACCTATTAAAACCAGGTTATCAGTAGCCTTTTATATTCAGATTTGGGAGATTGGTGGTTAGAGACTAAATCGGACTTAAGGAAATGGTTTAAATTGCAAGGAGTTGCAAAGAATGACAAATTCCTGCACTATTTAGGTTTAAGACAACAATTACAGAGGCTTATGACTATAGCTTATTCTTCTAGGATGGATTACTCAGAACAAATTGCTAATCTTAAAGAAAAATGAAAGAGTTTCAGTATGATAGAGGGAAAACCATGCAGGCCATTTTAACTA
The DNA here is from genome assembly GCA_016271365.2 of Neoceratodus forsteri. Taxonomy (NCBI): domain Eukaryota; kingdom Metazoa; phylum Chordata; order Ceratodontiformes; family Ceratodontidae; genus Neoceratodus; species Neoceratodus forsteri. The sequence continues at coordinate 225,622,326 of CM028132.1, read as the reverse complement.
ATGGAATTAAAAATCACCCATTGGGATCCATTGAAATGTGTAAACAGGTAAGAGATTCTATGAAAATGGAGGAACTCAAAGATTCAGATGGTAATTTGGTATCCTCTGTGGCCCAACTAAGAGAAGTGATTGAGAACATTACCGCTCTTTGAAGCCTCTTGAAACAATCCCCAATTCAGCTATGGCCGCCTATTTAAAAGATATTTTAATTCCAGTTAACCTAGTTGGGAGATCGGAGGTATGGGAACCTATCACTCCAACAGAGATTTCAAGCTCCATTAGGTTATTGAAACTAAATATTTCCCCCGGAATAGATGGGATTTCCAATAACTTTTATAAATTATTTTCAGACGAACTTAGTCAGTGCCTATGTCTCTTATTTAGGTTTTTTAGACAAAGCTACAATCTATCCCTCTTTTACAGAAGGGTTATTGATGTATATATTTAAGTCAGGATAGCAAAACATTACTAACTGGAGACCAATCACTCTTTTAAACTCTGATTATAAAATCTTTACTGGTATTTTAAATAATAGGCTGAAGAATTTAGCTAAAGAAGTTATTTCACCCTTTCAATATTGTGGGTTACCAGATAGAAGAGTCCAGTCTGCTCTGATGTTGATTCGAGATGTAACTGAGTATTTTACTGAGTTAGGGTCAACTAGATGCTTAATAGCAGCTGACTTAGAAAAAGCCTTCGATAGAGTTCATTTGCCGTTCCTTTTCCTTACCCTTAAGCATTATGGGGTTCCAAAGCAATTAGTGAAAATAATTGAGAAATTATATGATAATTATACAGTAATTCCATATTTAACAGATCAGAAGGCGGAAGGTTTTAAGTTAACTACAGGAGTTAGACAGGGTTGCCCTCTAAGCCCTCTTCTTTATATTTTCGCTCTAGACCCCTTTTTGCAAATGATAGTTTCGAGACAGATTTGGAAGGGTGTTACAGTGAATGGGCAGAGGATTTGCATTTAAGGATACAAGCCTATGCTGATGATTTAGTAGTATACTTGGAAGATAAGGCCTCAGTAATTCATTTTGTGACTGCATTTGAGGCCTTGCAAAGTATCAAATGCAAAAATAAATTTAAATAAAACAAAGGGATTATTTATTGGAGCTACTGGTGCTGAGGAAGTGTGTCAGAGAGGTATTAACATCTCCCGTAAACCTCTTAAAATATTAGGGATATTGTTCGGTTCCCAGAACATGCCTGTTGAAAAGTGGAAAGATGTCATTATTAAAATAGAGAGAAAGGTTAATAGATGGAAACAGTGGAAAATGACCAAATTTAAAAGGGTTCAGGTAATCAACAATTTCTTCTTCCAACGATACAGTATGTATATGATTTTTCCGCTTCCTGTGTTTCTTGAGACTAGAATATATAGTGTGTTTTTCAAATGTTATGGGAACGCTTAAATCCTGTTAAAAGGAGCTATACGTATTTAATGAAAAAATAAGGGTGGTTTAGGAATGGTAGACCCAGTGATTTTTGTGCATGCTTTGTTTTATCAAACTCAATTAAAGAAGGGTTAAAAGTAGAACTAGAGGCAGTAGAGTCATGGAACTTGAAAACAATGGGTAAATACTTTAAGAATTGGTACATTATAGCCCCTAAACTGAATCGCTACTTATATATTCCATCATATTTTAGGCCAACGGCGAGAAATTGTTCAAATGGAAAACACAGAAACAGGTAATTCTGAATAACAACATGAAGGGCTTTATCATTTCTAATGTCATTGACTCTTCCCTCAGAACCAGGATTTAAAAATTGTCCTATGACTTTAAATTCTGATGTATTAGCTCAATTAAACTGTAAGAGGATGCCTCAAAAACAATGGGAGACGAGTGGCTGATCTTTTACGGAAACTGAATGTCAGAGGAAATGCAATACAAGGTTTTACAGGAAAGATTGTGCCCATACTTGGATTTGATTAATGTAGAAGAATCGATGGAACATTTTTTTCTTAGATGTTCATATGCGATGGGTTTATGGTCATACCTAGAAAAGCTTTGGGGATTTAAATGGTTAGTAATATGTCTTATGAATTTTTGATTCTAGGATGTTATCCCAAGAATTTGTCTGAATTTCATGAAAAACATTATCCTTATTTTTGGATGTCTAAGATATTATTTATGGCAAGCCAGGGTTCAATGGGTTCTTTATCAAAGAGAATGCCTTACTCTTGTGTAAGTCGGTTAGTCATCAAGGAGCTTATACTGATTTATACACAGGACGCATCAAGAGTGACCCCAGGAACTTTACGTAAATGGTGGAAAGGTTTTCTTCACTTTATTAAGTTCAAATAATAAGAGTTAAAAGTGGACTGGATATTTGTTAATAGTTTACTTCTCATGATTTTGTGTTCTCGTGGCGTTTACAATGTAAGACTTGCACATCTCTTTGATTTTGTTATGTTATATGTTATGGAAAAGTGTTGTTCTATCGATTATCCTACTTTAAAGTGTTGCTGTTTATGTTTTTTTATGTCAATAAAAACACCCCTACTCTGTGTAGGGGGCGCTGCTGCTGTCAGCTATGATGGCAGTCGGTGAGGACTCGGTGAAGGAGATGGATGTGGAGGAGGCAGGAGGGTTCGTTCCACCTCCTGCTTCTCAAATGCCTGGAATGGAGCTGGTGAAAGGCCTGATTCTTGAGGAGAATATGGAGAATATGGACAACAATGTGACATTGAAGATTGCTCAGGATGTAGAAGATGATGAATTTTTGGCTTTGGAGTGTCAGAGACGCCAACTGTTGGAAGTTATTAATCAGCAAGAAGCTTTGTTGGCTCAGTTACTGTACCAGCTACTCGAACTTGGGTGGAGGATGAAGTTTCAGATGATGATTTACTCTCTTCAACACAGCAGCAACAGTTTCCTTTAAAAGAGTCTCCTCTGGTCAGCCCTAAGTGTCTAGCGGTGAAGCCTTCAGAAGCGCTGAATTTACCGCTGTCAGAATCGACTACACAGCTGATTGCAAGCGCAGACGTGGCAGCATCAAAGGCCTTGCAGGGTGAGTCAGCCTGTGACACCACACGCCAGGCTTTGATTTTTTCCAACGCACCTTCTACTTCAGAAATGTTGTTACAGCCCAACACCAGAGAGGCAAGGTCTGTAGATGCTGCTTTGCTGGCTGCAGGGTGGGAGAAAAATAAGGAGGATAACCACTGGGTTTCAGGTACGTCTCCCATTAAAATCTCTACGTCTATGGGTCAAACTATATTGTCTCGTACTGATACTGTTTCCCCTCCAAATGTTTCTGAATCGTTACCGAGTGCAAATGTTTTGCCAACCAAAGGCCTGCTATAAATGTGGCTCTGAGGGCCATATGAGCAGCATTTGTGATAAAGTGAGATGTTCTCTTTGCAACGAATTAGGGCATGTCAGTAATAATTGTTTAAATGAAATGGTTTGTAGCTTATGTGATGACAAGGGGCATTCTTATCAAAGTTGTGCTTGGGCCGCTCATAATACCAATCCTGGCGGAGATTGTGAGGAACAACGGCTGCTCATAGCAGCAGCCCAATGGCAACAGTCTGAACCTGGGTTGTCTTCCCCTTCCTTCTCCCCCCCTCTACATTCCCAATGCCTTCCCCACTCCCTAGGACTCTCGAAGCACCAGTTAAAGAACTACAGGTGGACCCTTTGGTAGGATTCGCCTCCTGTTCCTGCAACTTTTTCTCTACCACAGGGCAGTAATACTGATTTAGAAATGGAGATCCTGCCTTTAGAGGTACCAGAAACAGTAATGCCTCCTCTAGCTTATAACACAAGAAAAGGTATTTTGGCTCGGAAAAGGTCGGAAAAATCCATTCCGGCTGTAAAACTAGATAAAACACATTCTATTTCCCTTCAAAATCGGTATCAGGCTCTTCCTACTGCAGATAGTGATTCTGAGATACTTTCAGATTCCTCTTCTATGGTAGGGGATGGGGAGGTGGATCACATTGAGGCACCACAGGACATCCCCCATAAAGAATCTTTTAAGAAGAAACACCTATCTCATGTTAAACTGAAATCTAGGGTGGGTTCTAGAAGTGGGGTTAAAAAGAAATGATTTTGTATTGTTTTTCCCTTTTGGGATCTCCTCCCCTTTTCTTCTTCTGACTTTTTCTCACCTCTGTGAATGTGAGTAGTATTAAGAGCATGAGGAAAAGGACTGTTGTTTTTTCTGCTTTAATTCATCAAAAACCAAGTATTTATTTTCTGCAGGATACAAGACTGCATACTCTGATTGACGTCCAAAATGCTACTAATACCTGGTACGTGGGGCCTTTTTATTGGTCTATAGGTACAGACCAATGCTCAGGGGTAGGGATGTTGTTTAAAGGTCTTGAATTTACATGTTTGAAATTACTGGATCTGGTTCCTGGGTGGGCTTTATTATATATATTTGTTTTCAGGGCAAGTTGTTTTGTCTTATTAATATCTATGCCATGCAATCTAAAGCTGATAGGGTGGCTCTTTTTAAAATAACCCAGCCATTTTTATATCCTGCACAATTAGTAATTTGGGGAGGAGATTTTAATTGTGGATTAGATAAATAGGATAAGGGGTCACAGACTAAAACTTTGAAATCTTATTGTGACTCTAATTGTTTACATGAAATACTACACAAAGCTGCTTTGGTTGATGCCATGTTATATCATCTTAAGAAAGTAGTGCCAACTTTTTGTAAGGGTCCTACTAGGATATATTTTTTTTTATCTCTCAACATTCTTTTATTTCCGTAGCTGGAGTACAGGCAGTGGAATATTCTGACCGTTCTCTGCTCTTTCTTACCTTGGGACCAGGGGTTCAGATAGGACGGGGATTATGGAAATGCAATTCCTCATTATTAAGTAAGGAACACTGTCATACTGAAATACAGTATTTTTTATCTGCGAAAACAATGATATTTTTTTTTGCATGACTCACCGATACAGTGGTGGGAAGATTTAAAAAAGGAATTGATTATTTTGTTAAAAATTTTAATCAAGAAAGACACAGATATCCAATATTTAACATACTTGCAACATAGACAACTACAGTCTTTAATTTCCCTATTATTTGCCTCTATGCGTGATTATAGTGCTCAGTTTTCTTCTCTAAAGGAACGCATGTTTCAATTTCATCAGAAAAAAGCTGCTGTCTTAGCTTTCCAACAAAATTTTGGTTTACAAGGAGCTCTTTCTAATATTTGTCCATATGATAACTGTACAGAGTGACTGAAATCAAAAAGAATGTATAGTTTACAAGATTCATTAGGACATATGCATAATACACATAATGAAATTATGGATATCGTGTATATGCATACTAAATCTCTTTTTTCCCACACTAACATAGAACTGGATTGTATTCAGAAATTTTTTGGAAATAGTGAGGTTCCAGAGTTCCCAGTTACTTTAAAACAGGAACTACAAAAGGATATTAATTTTTCTGAAATACAATTGGCTATGCAGTCTATGCCCATAAATAAGTCCCCAGGGAAGGATGGTCTAACTACTGAAGTCTACAGATTTATTGTTAAAAACTGCCTTACCCTTCACTATGGTACAGGGTTTTTTAGTTTATCTTTATAAAACAGGAGACCGACATCTTTTAACAAATTGGAGACCAGTTTGTCTCTTAAATACAGATTTTAAATTATTGGCAAAAATTTTAACTATGAGGTTATAACTAGTAGCAAATTACATGATTAGTCCGGCACAAGCCTGCTCAGTGAAACACTCAACTATTTTGGAACATCTCCTCTTACTTCGAGAAACAAATACTAGAAGCACAAAGAAGGAAGTTGAAGGGTTTTTATGCTCGCTAGATCAAAGTAAAGCTTTCGACTCTATTAATCATTGTTGTATGTGGGAGCTTTTGAGATTCTATAATATTCCGGATCAATTTATACTATTGATTAAACTGTTATATGCATCTGCTACTGTAACTCCCATGGTGAATGGACATGTTGGACCGATAATTCCAGTACATAGGGGAGTTCAGCAAGGTTATCCCCTTAGCCCGCTCCTCTATGTTTTCTGTATTGATCCATTATTAAAAAGTATAAATGTTCATCCTGGAATTAGATCCTTGCAAATAGGGTCTTTACCGAGTCCGGCACAGTGTATTGCCGATGCTGATGACCTGTGCCTTCTTTTAACGGATGCACAGTCAATATCCTTAGCAATAGAAGTCTGCACTATTTATTCTTCAGTATCAGGGGCTAGTTTAAATGCATCTAAGAGCCAAGGTATATATTTGGTAACACAATCTCAAATTGACCTTCAGATTTCTGGGATTCCCATTGTTTCTCACCCTATTAAGATTCTAGGCTTATTCTGGGGTGCAGGTAATTTAGACTTATTAAATTGGATGCCAAGGATTGAACTCAGACATGCGATAGTGTCAAAATGGAATACTTGGAAACTTGATAAAAAGAAATGTGTGGTATTAATTAAAATGAAGCTTTACCACAATTTCTGTATGTCAGTAAAGTTTTTCCTCCCCCAAAACAATTGGAAGCTATTTTGCTGAGTTTGTTTTTTCGAGCAGTGTGGGGTAGTAGGCTAAATACCATAAAGAGGAATATTACTTTTTTACCATACTTATCTGGGGGTTTGAATATGGTAAACCCATTAGTGTTTTTTTATTGTATGTTTTTTTATATTAATCTTTGGCCCCTAGTGATTAATCAGGAGAAGGTTTGAACTTCATATTTTTATGATACGGTTCAACCATGGTTTTCTATTTGGGAAGGGTCAAGGGTCACTCACTTGAGGCAAGATCCTACGCTTCCTGGTTATTAAAGAGAAATCTTAATAAAATTACGATTATGGGACTCTCTAGCCATACGTTACTTGGTAATACAAGAAAACAGCTATACCATCATATAATTGCCACACATTTTAATGAATTAATGACGTTTCCCCATCGACCTATACATCTACAAAATACCCATTTGTCTTTGTTAAATGAACAAAGAGTTCCAAGGAAATTGTTGATTTCCTTGCATTTAGTTGCAAGATTAATATGAAAAGCAATCAAAAGCACAAGCAGCATGCTGAACGAGGCTGTATTAGGTGTAATTGTGTCTTAGCAGAAGAAACTATTGAGCACTTATTTTTTCTTTGTTCATTTATAAAGACATTTTTGTCAACTCTAGCAAGTACTTGCTCTGTACCTATCTTTTCTTCAATGACATGTGAAGAATTGATACATGGTATTTTTCACTCTGGTTGGCAGTGTTTTCATACAGGCACATTGAGTATTGTTTGTTTAGTGCTAAAATGGTATATTTGGATTGCTAGATGTGGCTATATGATGCAACAAAAGGACACTCCTATTGAAATAATTATTCAGAATGTGACTAGAGAATTGTCTGTGATTTTTCAGAAAGAATGTATTATTTTTCCGCAACAGGTTTTAGAAGCATATTGACGTAACATGCAGTGGGTAACCACTTCAGATTTTCCTGTTACATGAATGTACTTTTTAAGTTGTTCTTCTGAATATTTGTATATTTCTTTTGTATGATTTTTTTTTCAATAAATTCCCCTACTCTTTTATTGTGGGGGGGGGGTGGATTGTCGTGTATTTTCTATTTGTGGTTTTGACATTACTGTATGCTGAAATACTATTTTATGGTGTTTGTTTCTTTTCATTCTAATTTTGTATGATGTAATAGTTTCCTGTTTATTTTTGTCTGAAATTTTGAATAAAAAAATTCCCCTACTCGCTGGTAGGGGGAGATGCTGTTCTAGGAGAGGACGGCAGTCTGCCTCAGGATGGCTGATGAGGTTGTGGAATTGGAGCAGCCAGTGGTTTTATCCCCAACCACGGCTGTGGCTTTGCATGGAGATTCTGAGCTGCTTTTGGATGCTGCAAATGTGATTTCTGATGTTCCAATTGAAGTGCCTTGTGAAGTTGAAGTAGCGGAGCTGGTGAGTTTTTCAGCTCCACAATTACAGCCCAAGATTTCTACTATGTCTTTTGACACTACTCACCCTTTAGAGACTGTTTCCCTGCTTGAAAGAGCCATCTGTTGACCTGACAGTAATAATGGGCTTCTGGTGAGTCAGCAAGTGGCTGGCAGGAGTGAGGGTATTGCGTCAGTGTCAGACGCATTGAAGGAGCTCTCTGCTGGAATGCGGAAATCATCTGTTGTCTCATCTGTTGTCACTGGATTAGATTGGACTAAAGAGTTGGCTCTGCAGAAGGCTGGATGGATCCAAGGAGCAGATGGACGATGGCTCCCAAATTTGAATTGGGAAAATTTCTCAGGTACTTCTACGAGTGATTATCCCCCTTCAGAGGCAGTTTCTGCAGGCGTTTCTGCACCATTTGCTACTGCTGTAACATCGGGGGGAGGGGGGTTGCTTCTGGACACTGCGGTACCAAGACCTTCTGACCTTGGTTCTGAGAATGCTTTGCCCAGGATTTCTCCCCCCTCCCATGGAGAAAAGAGACAGCTTGGGTCTTTTTTTTCAGACATGTTTAAAAATAACAGAGTAGAGCAAGCTTCTCGTCATAATGCTGTCCGCTTGCAGTATAGAGGTGGTTTACAGGAGCATCCAGATAGAACTTATGTGGTCAGGACTTTATTAATTAATTTTATGCATTTTCATGCTGTAGATATTTTTGCTCTAATTAATATTAGAGGTGAATATTATTTTGATGTAAGCTTTAAAACCTTTATGGGGTTAGATGTTTTTTGGAGGAAATATGAATCTCTTAAAATGACTGCATTATGGACACCCTTTTGGGCAATTCCATTAACTAAACCCCTCTTTAAAACTGTTAATATCATGTTTAGGAATGAGGGTGTTAATGTGGGGGATATTCTTTTTTGGTTGGGTAAAAAATGTGATGTGTTGGACCCTCCTGAGGCCATCATGGATTCTGAGGGAATTTGGATGGAAAATTGGAGGGTCAAAGTTAAATTACAGATAGTAGAAAATGAGGTCCGCCATATACCAAACAGCTTTTTTTTTGGTAAAGATAGGGGTGTCTGTTTTTACCTGGGTCAGCCAAAAGCCTGTTATAAGTGTGGTAGTGGTAGGCACCTTAGTAGTACCTGTGATTGGATGCACTGTGCCCTGTGTGGTGACTATGATCACAATAGTGCTGTTTGCAGAAATACTTTCTACTGTAATATGTGTGAAGAACAAGGCCATGCATACCATCGATGTCCCTGGGCAGGTCAGAATAGACCTGGAGGCCCAGATAAGGATTCCCTTATTAATCAGGCCCAAGATAGATGTAGACTGCAAGGGCCACATTCCTCAGCTGAGGAAGAACCCCAAGCTGGACCAGCTAGTTACACTGATGCTTCTGCCCCTAGTCCTGCTCACATTGCACAGGGCCTCTTCCAAGATACTGGTGCTTCCCTTTCCCATACCCCTGAAGACCTTGTGCCTTCCCAGTCTTCTCCTGTAGTTTCTGATTTACAGAAACCTATGCCTCCTCCAGGAATGATTTTCAGCTCCCTAAAAGAGTGACCAGGTCTGCTAGTAAATGTAAGGCCCAACCTGTACAGATCCTACTTCAGAATACCTATCAGGTACTACTAGGTGGAGATATGGGATCTGAGTCTGATGTTTCTTCAAAGTCTGAGGTGGTCTCAGAAACGGAGTGTGATTATGACACCACTCTGTCTGGTAGGGGAGTTAAAAAGAAATTAGGTAAAAAAAGGAAAAAGGATAAGGATTAATTTTTGTTTCTGTTTTTTTATGACCTTCTTATGTATTGCATCTCTTAATGTTTGGAGTATTCAGAACATTAAGAAAAAAGCTGCAGTTTTATCCTTTTGTAAGGATTTAAAAACTGATATACTTTTTTTTACAGGAAACTAGGCTTCATTCTCTGCATGACATTTCTTCCACTAGGAGACTGTGGCCCTGGGGGATTTCCTTTTGGACATTTGGAGAGGATGCTGCAGATGGCCTAGGGATATTTTTTATGCATCTAATGTTAAAGTACAGCAAATCTTAGATATTGTCCCTGGATGGGCCGTTTTGGTAGATTGTTATTGGTACGGGTTTTCTTTACATTTGATTAACACTTATGCTCCACAAAGTAAAACAGCCAGGGTGGATCTGTTTAATATTATTAAGCCTTTTCTTTTTACTGGGAGACATGTGCTTTGGGGAGGAGATATGAACTGTGGGTTAGATTTAAAAATCAAAGATAACATTCAGAAGAAGGTTTACTGTGATTCTCACGCCCTTAGAGAAACTTTATTGCTTACAGGCCTCAAAGATGCTTATAGATTTTTGTACCAGGATAAAGGAGCCACATATTATAGAAGTGCGTTATCTACACGTATAGATTTTATCTTTGTATCTCAGTTTTTATATCCCCAAAGGTTTCAACTTTCTTTTTCTGAATTCACTGATCATGTTTTGCTATTATGTGATTATATCTTTTCCAAATATTCCTGCTAGATTTCCTGCAGTTACTCGGAGATGGAAGCTGAAAGTTTGTTTATTACAACACTCAGAGATTAGATTAAAGTAGGCAGACTTATTTTTTTATAGGCAATCTGTGGCAGAATTTTATTAGGATTGGATGCATTGGTGGATGGATACAAAAGAGGATTTTAAAAAGTTGTTTATTGATTTTGGTAAATTTACTGGTACTAGGGATTATTTACGATATTTGCAATTTAGGGATCAGTTTTATAAACTAATGTCCTTACCCAATGTTTCAGACTGTAGAATTAAAACTCAACTGGATGAGTTTAAATCAAAAATGTTTTCTTATCATTCTACTAAAGCAACTGTTCAGAATGCAGAATTTAGATATGGTGCGACCAAACAACCATATTCTGATCCATTTGCGACCTGTAAAGATACTGTGCTTCATGAAGTAATGACGGGTCTGTATAATAATAATGGATGTTTGAAAACCTCAGATGTGAAAATTTTGGAGGTTATACTTTCCCATTTATTTCAGTTTTTGGGTACAGAACCTGTGTCTTTAAATTTCTGGGGACAGAATGTTCCTTATTCCATTCCTCAGTTAGATTCCGCTTTAATTACTGAGCTGGAAATGCCTATTTCTGCCCAAGAGGTTAGAGAGGCAATTACTAGATTAAAGCCAGGGGTTTCTCCTGGGGTAGATGGTTTATTGCATGAGTTTTATAAGCATTATATAGATGACCTGAGTGTTATATTACCACATGTATTCCATTCTTTGGTTGAGACAGAAGAAAGATTTGTGTGGAATTTTATTTCAGCATTGGTAGTTTTTATTTTTAAATCTGTGGATCAATGTGATTTGCGTAACTGGAGGCCTATCAGTCTTCTCAATACAGATTATAAAATATTTTCTTCTATTCTCTGTAGTAGATTGTGAAGGGTGGCATCTGTGCTGATACATCCTGCACAAACTTGCTCTGATCCTGGGAGGAATATTAAACAAAATTTACTGTTGTTACGGGGCTCTGACAGAATTTAGTAAACAAAATAAATTGTCTGGGTTTCTTTTGGCCCTGGATTAGAGGAAGGCCTTTGATACTGTTTCTCATGATTTTTTGTTTACTGTTTTAAAATATTATGGATTACCTGGTCAAATGCTGGCATGGATTACATCTTTGTATAAGGGTGCTTCCTTTTCCTCCATAGTCAATGGTTAGGTGGGGACAAGTATTGATTTAAAACGAGGGATTCGTCAGGGATGCCCACTGAGCCCTCTGCTTTTTACTTTTATATTGAACCCTTTGATTAGACGGATATTAAGTGATGATTTGATTCATGGTATTTCCCCAGCTATGGATATTCCCCCTCAAAAAATCTCTGCTTATGCAGATGATATTTGTCTTATAGTGCAAGATTCAGTTTCTGGAATTAGGGCATTACAACGGTTCAAGGAATTTTCCAGATTCTCAGGAGTGTATTTAAATTATGATAAATGTCTTGGTTTACAACTGGGTTTAGGGGATTTGGTACAAATGTTTGGCTCTGTGCATACAGTGCATTCTTATATTAAGATACTGGGGTTTATTTTGGATCTTGTGATGTTGCTTATTTGAATTGGGAGGATAAATTAGTGTTGGGGGAAAGAAAGGTACAGATGTGGAAATCCTGGACTCTCTCAAAACTAAAAAGGGTTTCTATTATTAAAACAATTCTTCTTCCCATTTTTTTATATATTAGCTATGTTTTTCCCTTACCTTTGAAATTTGAAACTCGGTTATTAAGTTGTTTTTTCCAGATGCTATGGGGTAACAGGTTAAATCCCATCAAAATAGATTTTACGTATCTGCCAATTCAAGCTGAGTGGCTTGGTATGATAAATCCAGTGGGTTTTTTTTATTACTTTTTTTTTAGTTCTATCTTGCATAATGATTTAAATGCTACTGAGGATTTATGGATTGATTGGACAGATGAGCTGTTTAGCTCCTTTTTTCAATATTGGGGGGATCAGGGAATTAAGGGAATTAAGGGCCTCAATCTTCCTGATTTTTCAGTCCCAGGTTTCAGAAAAGTGAAAGCATGGCAATTACAAAAAGTGGAGGCTTTTTTAATGAATAGAAAGCAGATCTATCGTAGGACTGTAGAAATGAATTTTTTGGTTTGGGTAGATTTTCCAAAGTGCTATCCATCTAGACTACAGTTTGCACTTAAACTTTTAAGAGACCCTAGAGTTCCTGTTCATATGTGGGATGTTTCTTGGCTTTGTTGTTATGGGAGACTAGGGGTCCGTGGAAATAGGAAACATAAGGTGGTGGAGGAAAGGGAGTGTTTAAGACAAGGGTGTGATAGTTTATTGGAATCTTAAGAACATTTTTATATTAACTGTCTATATATTATACTTTTTTGGCTTGATTTACTGAGCAAATGGAATTGGGGGCCTATTACTTATGAATCCTTAATTTTAGAAGATTACTCAGGATTTTTAAGGAGGTATCACCCTAGTACTCTGAATGTGATCTTTGCCTGTATAAAATATCATCTTTGGCAAGCTCAGTGTCATTTTTATTTACAACATGCTGTTCTATTAAACTCTCATTATTTCACAAATTGAAAAAGCAATTCAAAAAGTTAAAACTTCTGATTTTCTAAAAATGGATAGGAGGACATTTGCTATATTTTGGAAAAAAGTAGATAATTTATTTTGAATATTTTTCCTTTCTTTGATTTGTTTTTTGATACCCATTTCTTTGGTTATTTATACTGCTTATTTCTTTTTTTGAGTATCTTTGTGTTTTCTTATGATGTTATTTCTCTGCAATAAAAAATTCCCCTACTCTTTTTCGATAAGTGCCATGGGATCTTTAGCATCCACCTGAACTACCTCCAATCCAGGCAGATAGGACCTCAGTTTAATGTCTCATCTGAAAGACGGCACCTCAGAAGTGCAGCACCCCCCCTCATGTTGTACTACAGTGTCAGTATTGGGATATTAACCCAAGTGCCAGATGTGGGAACTGAACCCACAAACATCTGATCTCCCAGCCTCAGAGGCAAGTGTGCTACCTACTAAGCCACTGACACATCCACATCCAATGATCTTGCAAGGAAAGTGCCCATACTTCTGTTACTGGATAAGGAAACAAGAACTTTCTTGTGTTTTTATATTCCCCTTACATGCATTGAACATTTTGTTAAGAGAGTGGCTTTTGAGGATTGTAACACTGTCAGACCAATGCAGACTGGTCTGCAAGTGGTGCATCAGTGTCACACCAATCATCAGTGAGGCTGACCATGACACTGTTCTGGCTTGATGGGCAGAAACTTCATGTAGTTCAAAGGGAAGAGCCAACCCAACCATAGGTTGGCTCTTTCCTTTAATCTATGCCACCCAGCAAGCACAGCTGATCTGTCATGATCAGCCTGTTGAAGTTGAACTATACTCTGTAACAAAAAAAAACTGTCCATCAGTGTCTGTTGCTGCCACGCCATTACTATTCTCACACCTGACCCTCCCAATCAGAACCCACCACCCCACCCCACCCCTATAAAGATAACACCAACACTGGGAATGCCCAATCCCCAGTATCACCACCTGAAATAAAGAAAACTGTCCATAATATTTTTTTTATTTATTAAATATACCCTGTAAAAAAGAAAACATCCATTGCAATCTGTTGCTGGTGCTGTTGTTAGTCCCCCCACTGACTCTCCCACTCAGCACCCACCAACCCACGTCCCCCCACAAACATAACAATGACAACTGGGGGTGCCCAATCACCCAGTGTTGCCACCTGAAATGTAGAAGACAGTCACTAGTATTTTTTTCTTAAACATATCCTGTAATAAAAGAAAACCGTTCATTGATGTCTGTTGCTGCCGCAGCCATTAGTCTCCCCACCCAACCCTCAATCTCAGCACCCACCACCCCACACCCCCCAAGCCCTTACTTACCCACTAGGGGTACATCGTTGTAATCCACTCTGGACCACAGACACAACTTCACTCTTCAAAGTCGGACCACTAACTGAGGAAATCAGATATGCAATTTAATGTGCTTCCAAGGAGTTTTGAACTTAGTGTCATAATGTGGTAATTTTTTAATATTTTTGGCCCAAATTTTCAACATGCCTTTTTTGGGACCCCACCTCATGAACAATCATAGTCAAATTTGACAAATCCGTCCCAAAAGGTGATTTCGCAGTCACTGCATAAAATGACCTTTTGGGCAGGAGTTTTTTTTTTTTACCAAAAAAAAAGTTAATGCATCATGACTGCATTTGGACAAATAAAAGGGCACAGTAGTTGTTCTCTTGGTTTTCATTCCTATGAAGGCATGATACTTCAGGTTGGGCTATAAAAATAATTTGAGCATAACAAAAACTATAATATACTGCACATTTACTGCAGTAGACCTTTTAGGTTTTCTGTCTGGGAGATGCGCTGACAACTTGTTGCTTGACTAGTCACTGATAATTTCAGAGGATAGGTGTCAGGCACTAACGTGTTTGCTACAACTTGAAATGATGAGTTCTTGGTCATGGTGCTCCCTACAGAGAGGTTGAGAATAGACATTACAACTCGATATGTTCCTGTTTCATATTGGCAGTCAAAAAGTCACTGCAGTGCCCTGTTGAGTACAAAAAAAAAGAAAAGAAAAGAGTGGGATTCTGCCAGGTATATGTAAGTTATGTTTCTGGTTAGGTAGCAATTTTGGGGGGACAATGATGGGCTGCCACAGCAAGTCCACTTCCCCCATGAGTCAAGATTTGAAGCAAAGAAATTAAATAATATACATTCAATACACATCTAACCCTTCTTCTCCTCACAGTGCAACCCTTTAGTGCTATAGCAGAAGCTGATATTGCAGATAGGGATTTTTTGTGACCTATGTTTTTTCCCATTTGTTTTCACAATGCATAGTGGTCTGTGATGCCTAATAATGTAAGATGACTGGTGCAGATTTGGGGCAGCAGTTGTTAGCCTTTGTACAGGGCATGGTGGGAGGCTATGTTCCCAAACACTGATAAACCCAGCCCATCAGGAGTCCCAGCTCGTCAGGCCCCACAACCTCAGCTGAAAGCACCAGAAGCACTAGCACTGATGAACACTCCAGCTGTAGCCCTGGCAGAATAAAGGGAGGAACTGAAAGATTTGGAAGGTACCTGCTGCACTGGTAGATCATCAGCCAGGTAGGCCTGACTTTGAGAATGTGAGCACTGTGGAATTTTTGTTTATTTATTTTTTATTTGAAAAGGTTTCACCAGGAAAGACAACATGAGTTGTAAACAGCTCATTTCCAGAAGTGTCCTGGGGAGAGGGGTTACATAAGAGGGATGAGTAATTAAAAAAACATATCCAGGCCAAATACAAACAGGTTATTACACAGGATAACAACAAGACTAATACAGAGGCCAAACTACAGGCTAAAATACAGGCAAATATACACAAACATACAAATCAGCATAAAGATATGCATAAAATGTACCCCACAGTGCAAGGTAAAGCAATCCCATCCAGGAGGAGAGGCAAGACTGCATGTACTGATACATGTAAGTAATAACAAGGAGGGCAAGATGTAGACTAACAGCAGGGGTACACTATAAAGTACTAGGAGAAGGGGACTATATACAGGATTGGTCAAGTGCATAGGTTGCCTATTAGAGGGCAGGAAATCAAGGAGGGAGGGTTAGAAGAAGGAGAAAGGGAAGGAGGGAGGAGAGACATCCAAGAAACAATGCCCCCCAGGATGCTGTAAGCCCTGCAATGGGAATAGGACCCAGCTCAGATGGGAGGGAGATGGGGAGAGAGACATGCCGAGGACAGCACCCCATCAGGATGCTGAGTCTTGGGGTGGGAGGGAAGACAGACATGCTGAGAACAACAACACTTCAGGATGCTGTGAACCCTGCAAGGGTGGGAACACAACAAGGGGGGGAGAGACATGCCAAAAAGAACACCCCTTCAGGATGCTGAGAACCCTGCAAGGGGGGAGGAATTGGCAAAGATGAAATGGGGAGAAGGGTAAGAAGAGAGACTGGGAACAAACTCCCCTTCAGGATCCTAAGAACTCTACAAGGGGACAAGGTCCCAGTGAAACAGAATGGGGGCGAGGCAGGAGGGAAAAGGGGTGGGGGGATATAGCGGGCAGCTGGGATTAGAGTAACCTGATATTTTTTGTGTGGGAGTAGAGAGGAGATACAGAGGGGAAGGGTAAATGGTAGGCATGGGAGATTAGGTGCAGTTGCAACAGTGGACTGTGTGCTTCCAAAGGAAAAGTGAGAGTGAGTGCTGAGAATTGGCAGAGCGAATATCTAGTGGGAGGATATTCTACATAACAGGCAACTTGAACAAGAGTGCAGCATGACCAGATGAAATGAGGCATGGGGGCAGTGCACGGGTTCTAAATGTGGATGCACGGAGGGTATAGCAGGAGGGTGGAGGGCTTGATAAGAGTGAGAAAAGTAAGGGGATAGAGTACCGAGAAAGAACTTCACACTAAAATTAGCGCTGTGTGATACATGTCTTGCATTGAAGGAGTGCAAGGAAAGTGTGGTGTAGAGATCACAGTGGTGGGTAAGTGGGGGCAGCCAAGTATGAAGTTGCATAAGGAATTAAAGAGGGTGTCCAGTCTGGAAAGGGTGGTATTGGGGGAAGAGCTGTAAATGATATCACTGAAATCGGTTCTATTTGATAACGGTGACCACCAAAGGGAAATCGCTGTTATGGCGAAGTCAGAGCACCGAAAATCAGTTTTGGTGCTCTGACTCCTCGGAGCAAAACACAACGGCACTGGGGACTTGTATTTTTTATGTGTATGTGGGGGCTTCACCCCCTGCACCCTGATACTAAAGTATTCTCAACTCCAGAGGGGGTGCAAAATGTAAAAAAAATTAAATTCGGGCCGGGCAGCAAAAATGAACCCGTGCCCAGACCTGAACCTAGTACCCTAACCAAAGAAGCTGTGAGCTGACCTGCTACACCATGGGGCCAGCTCGGCAGCCTACAGCTGTGCCACTCCTCACATCCCCTCCCACCCCTCAGCTTGCATGCTCGTTCCCACTGTCCTGCCCACGTGTACATGTAGCGATTTCCTGTTGCTACAGGTCACCCATCCAGTTGCTCTCCCTCATCAGTAGCCCCTGTGACAGGCACCACAACTGAGTCATCCTTTAAATGGGGGCTCAATTGCAGTCACCCACATCACAGGCTTCCCTGAAATCGAGGACTGGGAGAATCATCTTTTGGATGATTTGCCTCCTGACTTGGAGTGATAGGCAGCTCCCCTGTCTATACAGAGCACCGAGCTTAGGGGGTAATTTTTTGTGGATAGCATCAATGTGGACCCCAAAATCAAGATGCTTGTCTAACAATAGTCCAAGGTACTTAACGGAAGGGACATCATCCAGTGTAGTACCAGTGAGGGTAGTAAAGGTGGGGGTGGAATCAAGTCTAGACAGTTTTTTTCTAGAGCCAAAGGTCATAGAGACCATTTTTTTGATGTTCACTGAGAGTTGGTTTGCAATAAACCAGCACTGGATGTTTTTAAAGTCCTGGTGAAGGCTGGCCGTCACCTCAGAGGGGGAGTTCCTGGATGTGAACAACACAGTGTCATCTGCATACATGTGGATACTTGAAAATGAGCAGGTGGTGGGGAAGTCATTCAAAAAGATGGAAAATAGGATAGGTCCAAGCACTGAGTCTTGGGGGACACCTGTGATGATAGGGAGGGGTTGGGAGAGGAGGTGGAGTTACCAATTCTGACAGCCTGGGACTAGCTTATGAGGTATGACTGAAAACCAGCTTGTGGCAAATTCAGAGAGGCCAGCCATGGTTAGTTTACTCAGGAGAAGGGAATGGGAAACAGTATTGAAGGCTTTGGCCAGGTCAACAAAGATGGCAGAGATAATGGATCCCTGATCCATGCCAGAGAGAATGGAGTCAGTGAGCCGAAGGAGGGAGGTGGTGGTGGAGTGGTTTTTATGGAAGCCAGACTGGAAAGAGGTGAAAAAGGAAGAGGAACCAAGGAAAGTGGTGAGTTGCTAAAGGACCAGGTGCTCTTGGAGCTTGGCCAGTGTGGGGAGGAGTGAGATGGGGTGGAAGTTACCAGGCTTGGAGAGGTCCCCACCTTTAGGGAGGGGGATTACAGTAGCAGACTTTCAGGCCTCAGGTACCATTTCATTTAAAAAGGAGAGGTTCAGTAGATATGTCAAGGGGAGAACAATGGAGTAGGCTGCACAGTGGAGTAGTTTAGGGTTGAGGCCATCAGGGCTTTTCCCCTTGCAGGGATTCAGGGTTAGCAATACACGCAGGGTGTCTTCAGGGAGTACTGGCTTAAAAGAGAACCTCAAAACAGGGGATTGGATGGGTGTGTGGAATGGCATCGGTGGAACTTGTGAGATCTCTAGATGCAATGGGGGAAGAGAGATAAGGAGTGAGGAGGCACAAGAAGTAAAACAGATGTTGAATTCTGCAGCCCCAGAGAGGGGGTCAGTTAATATGTGGGGATCTACTTTTAGGATGGGAGATGGGGAGTTGGTGGGGTCAAGAATAGGGCATGGATAACCTTCCAGAATTTGGATGGATTACTGTTGTTTTCATAGAAGAAGGCTTGGAAGTACTCTGCTTTAACGAGACAGATGGCTCTGGTGCACATGTTATGGAGAGTCTGGTATCATTGGTCATCTTGGGGGGTACCAGAAGATTTAAACGTAACCCATGCTTGGTCTCTTGTGTGTTGGCAAGCAATGAGCTCAGTGGAGACCCAGGGGAGGTGATTGCTGTGGATCCTAGCATTTCTGAACAGTGCATGGTTGTCCCAGACTTTAAGGAACTGTGAGTTGAAGTAGCTCAAGGTGGAGATGATAGAGAAGACAGAAGTGATTGATGACCAATCAATAATGGACAGATCACAATAGAAGGAGGATAAATCAAGGGAGCAGAAAGAACGAAAGATGAGAATGGTTGGGAGGACTTTGCACAGTGGATTTTTTGGACACAGGAAACCATATGATGGTCACTGAGAGCATCGGGGAGTGATCCATCCAGACTTTATGACTTGGTGAGGGTGCAAGGTCAAAATCCATTCGATTAATGAGTGTTTAACTGACTTGTGGTTAAGGTGCGTTGGGTCTGTAATAAGTTGTTTCAGATTAAAGGAGAAGATAAGGGTGCAGACTTTGGAGCATGAACTGGTCAACCAATTTATATTGCAATCCTCTAGGAGGAAAAGCTCACCGGGGCAGCAAGGAAGGAGATAGAGGAGAGTAAGTCAGTGATAGAGGACAGGGAGAAGACTGGGAGATTAGGGCAGCAGTACACACTGCCTACAAAGATAGGAAGGGAGAAAGGGAAGGGAATTTTTTTACTAGAAGCAGTTCATAGACAGAGGGAGAGGTCACAGAGAGACATAAGGAGTAGCTGAGAGCTGCAGATATGTACATGACAACACCCCCACCCCTGGACCTACAGTCCTGATGGATGAGGGAGTAACCAGGGATGGAGCTGGCTGAGTTGGGAATTTTAGAGCTGAGCCATGACTTGGATAGAGTAAGGATGGAGGGTTTAAGGTGAAGCATGAGCATCTGTAGAAGATCAATTTTGTGGAGGAGGCTCCTAAAGGTAAGGTGAAGGAGACTAAATCCTTTTGGCAATGCCAGAGGAGAGAAATGTGGAGGGCCTTGGTTTGGTTTAATGTCACATGCAGTGATAAGCAGAAGGAGCCGAAGTGATCATGTGAGGATGGTCTGCCATTTTTCATATGGAGAGGGGTAGGCAACAATTGAGGTGTACATTTGAGGGTTCCTCCCTGAAGAAAGAGCTGGCTCCCAAACACCTGCATAGGGCCTGTAGAGGGGTTCCTGCTTCCACAGTGCTAAGGGTCAATCCTACCCTATTGTCTATGAACTTCTGGATTATATGGAGGCTTTCCCCCTCTCCAAGACCATTAGCTACATCACCCCAACCAGTAGCCCTGCCCTGGCACTGGTAGAACCTATTTTACTGGTGTCCATGATTCCATCACTGGTTCAACCCCTGCAGCCCGGTGGTCCATTCCCAGTACTCCAAGTTCTCTCCCAGCCCAATGTACCCCCAGAAGGGCCATCACTGCTATAGTCACAACCACAACCCTGGCTCCCCAGTTGTAGCAAGACTGCCTACAGCCTGTGATTATTAGCCATGTGAGCTTGAGGGAGCTGGTGGGTTCACACCTATCTGACAATATGCAGCAGCAGATGGGGAATGGTGAATGCATGGATGCATTCATGCTGCTGAACAGACCTAAGGAGCCTAAGGAGGAACAAGACAAAAACAGCAAGCATGAAGTCCTGATCTGATCCACCATACCTGGGAGAACTGGTCTGCTGGGTTAGCAATTTTGGTGTGTGTATTGACCCACGTCACTCAACTAAAAGGCAGCTGGACTGTAGACCTATTATTGTCAGGTGATTGGCATGCACACTAGAAAGTCCAGTGGTGGCTGGTTGGAGTATGATGAAGAGTTTCATCAGAGGAAGCAGAACAATTTAGCCAGGATTTGAGACATGTTGGACTTCTCATTGTTGTGGGCCATCAACCTGGGCAGAGGCACCCAGCACTCAGTGGTTTTCTAGTCAGGTGACTGTCATCACCAAAGAGAGGGGGGCAGGGCAGTAGTGGGAAGGGTTTGGTGGGAAGCTGTTTCAATTTTCAGTCAGGTGACATGTAAAGTAGAAAATCATAGACAGAGACATCAGAGTATGGCATTTGACCACCCACACCCAGTCACTCTGTGCAAAAGATGAGCCTCCACACCATGGCCCTTTTGGAAGTGGTACAACAGGCCTCTGACCATTAAAGGTGGGCTGCACTGAGGCATGGTTGATCAACTACCCAGATAGATCAGCTGTTCTTGCCCTGTGAGACAGCTTCAGGCAAGGTATTTGAAAGCTGTAGGATGGCCCCCATAAGTCACACAAGGTGGAGAACCTGAGGTTTGTCAGTTAATGACTGGAGGTTGTCCAGGCCAAGTTGGCAAAGGAGGTGGCAGTGGGTAAGATTAGTTGACCTTTCACTGCACCGATTTGACCCCACCTTGGAGTTTCACCCCCCATTGGGCTATTTCCCAAGAAGGTGACAGGGGCATTCAGGATGATAGCTCACCTATCTTATCCTGAAGGGGATTTGGTCAGTCATCACATTGATCCATCCTACACAGCAGTGTCTTATGTGCTGTTTGATAAGGCAGTCTAAGTGGTCAAGGCATTAGGGCAGGGAGCTCTGTTAGGTAAGGCTGACATTGAGTACACATTCTGGATTCTGCCAGTGCACCCAGAAGGCAGAAATTTACTAGGTATGTAGTTTAAGGACTAGTAATGTGTCAACAACTGCACGCCGACAGGGTGCACAGTACCATGCACTGTTTTTGAATGGTTCAGCACATTCCTGCATTGGGCAACCACGTGAAGGGCAGGTCAAGTTGAAGTAGTACACTACCTGGCTGATTTTCATCTGATAGGGAGATCAGAAACAGGTGATTGTGTGCATTTTATGACTTCCTTCTTGGTAATATGTGCTGACCTGTATGGACCTCTGGCCCAGGATGAGACAGAATCAGTGCATTAGGTTATTATTCCTGGGCACTGATATTGACACTGTAGCCACTGAGTTCTGCCTACCACATGGCAAGGTGATTGCACTGAGGGACTTGCTAACTAAAGGAGTGAAGGAGTGTAAGATTACCGTGCATGAATTTTAGCAGCTCCTGGGCCATCTCAAGTTTGCTTTCAAAGTCATTCCCATGGGCAGGACTTTTCTTCACCATTTAGTGAAAGTAGTCACAGGATGCTATAAGCCTCGCCAGGTGTCAAGGAGCATGGGGAAGACCTGGGGGTTCAGATGACTTTCCTGAACTGACTTAAAAGGGGTGTCAATCTGACAAGATACAGCCACCAGCCAGGAGAAGGAGCTATTCACGGATACATCAGTAGGCTTTGGCTTTGGGACCTACTTTGAAGGGCATGTTGAGCATAGCAGTGGCCCCCATCCTAGGAAACAGAAGGCTTAAACAGCCAGGTCACTCTGTAACAGTGTATCCCCATTGTGGCTGCATTTGTGATATGGGGGAATGTTGTAGGGACAAGACAGTTAACTTCAGGACAGACAACACTGGGGTGCTTCACACCCTTAATGGGCAGTTAGGAGCCAAGGGCAACTTGGAAAATTTAATGTTAGCCTTTGTGTTAAAATGCTTGGTGCTTAACATACAATTTAGAAGAGTGCATGTGCCAGGTGTGGATAACAGCATTGCTCATACTATTTCTTATTTTTCAGTGGCAGACATTCTGGGAGTTGGCTCAAGAAGTGGAGATGCACCCCACAGAAGTCTCAGCCTACCTCTGGTAATAAGTGATGCAGAAGCCTGGGAATTACTCAGAAATTCTTTAAAGCCCAGCACGTGGGCAGCATACCAGAGGGAGAGGAGAACTTTCTGGTGTACGACAGGCTCAGGGGTGACAGAATTCATTGTTCATCCCCGTGGACCAGCAATGCCTATATGTGGTGACAATAAAACTAGAAGATGTAATGCCAGGAGCAGTGGGTCAGCATCTAGCATGCATTTAATGTTTTCCAAGGTCACTGGCTTGGAAGATAACTTGCAGGAATTTTGCCTCTGCAAATGCTGGTGAGATGGTTTTATGGGATTCCCAAATGACCAGACAGACACCACCTGATTAGTCTAGCCCTGCTGGAATACTTGGGGAGTGAACTGCTGTGAGGGCATGCTCATTGTCATTGGTGGCAGTGTTGCTCCACATGACATTTCTGGTGTTGTTTTGTGGGGCCTTTTGGGTATCCAAATTGGTCCAGCCAAGCAAGGTTCCAGGACTGCCAGAGGCTCTAGATAATGAAATTGTGGCCATGACCGAGAAATGGGTGTTTGTCTGACTTCACATGAGCAAGACAAACAGGTTGGACCGGGGTTGCTGTTGCACTCTGAGATTGCCCCCAAGGGGCCAGTGGGATGTCAATACCTGGTTTCAGGAATATGTAACCTGCAGGGCTGCTGGATTCATCTCCTTATTTAAACAGGCAATGCTGTTTCCAGCCCATTTCGGTTTTGCCCTCGGTGCTTCTAGCTGTACCTTGCTCACCTCTGTACAGAAAGATGTAAGTAATTTGAACAGAATGAACTTTACAAATGAGACTAAAACTGGCACTATGTGTAGTCTCGCCAATTTAATATTACTGTACTCCATAACCTGTTGTCAAGATGGGGTCTACACTCTTGACTGCCCCTTTGCTTCCTGCTATACGCTTACCTGCCAGAGGAACTATTAAGTCCTTTAGTCTGTCAATGCCATGCTTTAATCAAGTAATGTTTTTTCAGCACTTCTGCTGGTAGGCTGTTCCTCGAACACCTCAACCACTGTCTCCATAAGATAAAACTTTCAGACAGCCTTTCTAATGTTGCTTCCCACCCAAGCTTACATTCATTTACCCTTGTTTTTGACCCTCCCAGTCTGGCTACATAGTTCCTCACAGATTACCATGTTTATTCCTTTCTGAAACTTGAAGTTCTCTATCATGTTCATGTTACCCAGACACTACCTTCTGGCTTATGGTGAGTACACATTTGGTGGCCTGACCCAAATTTCATAGGATCTGTGTTGTTGACTGCGACTCCCTGACTCATTTTGGTTATTCTACTGTGCAACACCTATAGTCTGTCTCTATCTTTCCTCGGGTGAAGACTCCAGAACAGGACACAGCACTGTATTAAAGATGTGGTTTCAGTGGTAATCTATAAAGAGTTAGTATTATATTACCTCAGACCTGTACTGCTATCAAAATGTTAGTTGGTTCAAGTTTATTGATCAACAGGTTCCGTCATTACAGCAATATGAAAAATACATAGTACTCATGATAAAAACAAGACCATATACACCACTATATATCTTTCCTCTCATACATATTACATGCTTTCAATAATAATATGATGACAATATTAACATTCATATACATAAACACTGATTTATCTTTCATAGAGCTTTTCTCCCTGAACTCTTTATCTCTGGTGGATTTATGCTGTGTATCTTGCAATACAAGGTCAGAAGGGGCAACGTTTTCTATCCTGTAAATATATCTCTCTAAGACATTTCAAATGATATACAATCTCTAAATGTCAATGATTTTACACAAAGATATTACTCCTTCTAATACCGTTACCGTGTTTGACTAAAGATGCGTTATTAAAGAGTTAGGTTCTAATTCTAGTGCTGCTAATGTTTGTCCCAAGAATAATTTTCTTGCTTTGTTGTACAATGAGCAAAAGATTAACAAGTGTGTTATGTTGTCTTCCCTCTTCTGACATTTATATGTTTTCCCTTGAGTTTTTTGCTCATAGAAAGTTTTACTACGTTGACATTCATAACATTCAAAACAAAATTTTGAAATTTCCTTGTTTTCTGATCTTTTATTTAAATTAATATTTTTATTAAGGTTTTCCAAGTAGGCAATTACATAGAGTTACATATAACACATATCAGGACTCAGTTACAATCAATTTCAGTCCAGACTGTACAGAAAGGTAACAAGTCCAAGAAAGATGCCTTTTAACAATAGATCAGATGATGCCAAAACAGACCCAATCTGTATGTTGCACACCACCATTAAATGAACTGCCAAAGAACTAGATATAAGGTACTGGGTGATAACTGCACACACTAATCCCCGCAGAGCAGGAGTGCAGTACAGGTAGCACGTAGGGGAGTAGAGCAACAGGGGAATATCAGCGGTGCAATAGCATCACTATCTCCTGTCACTCACCAGGCAGAGAAAGTGTATTTAGCCACTGCCGGTTGGGTGCTCAGTCAATCTGCTCCCATGGTGGAGTGGAAAGAGCACCTGACCCTGCATTGCATGGGTTGGGAGAATTGCAGTTTGATTCCCTGATACAGAATCTCTTAGCATTGATTTTTTATTTCTTGCTCCAGTGTCCACACCCCCTCAGCCCTGATTATATTAGTTAAGGGGGCGTGCGGGGTGAAGTCACCCGAAAAACAGTAGAACAGCTGTCTATCATTGCCACACACTGTTTCTTTCTGTGCTATATTATTTGTGATATTATGACCCTGTGCCAAATATAACATCCATATTAATTACCATACTAAGAAACACCTCAAATATGAATAACAATGGTAAACTGTATGAACCTGAAGTTACAAACCAGCTATAGTGGAGCAACAAGGAGTGATTAAAAAAGAATAAATAATGCATAAAAACATATAAATAGTCAGAATAGTTTAACAGTTGCCACCAGCAATGGGGGGGGGGGGAGTGGATGGGAGCCTGAACCCAACATAAAGAAATGACTGCAGGGTAGGAGAGAGCAGAAGCTATCCGCTTCTCTCCAGTCCACTGCATGCCAAAAGGAAGCCTGAGGGAGTTAAAGATCAAATAGCCCACTAAGTAATAGAAGCATCAAGGAAAGGACCCCACACTCGGTAGTATTTCTCAAACTTCAGTACCACCTTGAAGGCCAGACATTCGTAACCCACTACCCTGAAATTACAAACCAATTATAGTGCAGAAACAAGGAGTGATCCAAGAAGAATAAATAACACACAAAAACACATAAACACATACTTGGTCAGAATAGTTTAACAGTTGCCACCAACAATGGGGGGAGGGAGAGTGGATGGGCGCCCAAACCCAACATAAAGAAATGACCACAGGATACGAGAGAGCAGAAGCTATCCACTTCTCTCCATCCCACTGCACCCCAAAAGGAAGCACAAGGGAGTTAAAGACCAAGTAGCCCACTATGCAATAGAAGTATCAAGGAAAGGACCCCGCACTAAGTAGTATTTCTCAACCTTCCCTACCACCTTGAAGGCCAGAAGCTCATAACCCGCTACCCTGTACATACCCTCCAGCCACTCAGTCATTGTGGGAATGTCCTTCAGCCTCCAGTGCCTCAATACAAGTCTTTTGGCTTCAGTAAGGATCACAAGTATCCAATCATGCAGTGGAATATAAGATACTGGAAGATCAAAGGACTGTCCTAACAGGATTCCAACCTGGTTCAACTCACTGGTGACCAAACACAGATTAATACTAAGTCAGGTAATCATACCTTGCTTTATTAGGTGGTCACTAACTGTACCTCTAAAATTAAGTTGGTGGGAGTACTCTCTGACAGCCTAAGTGATTACTCTCCGACTCTGCATCTGGCACAACAACTTCCCAAAACCCCCATCCAAGGTCATACAGGTACAGCATATTGTCCAGATTCGACCCCAATATTTTTATTGCCTCAATTTGTGATACTGACTAGGGTCCAATAAATACCTTGCCGGATGTCAGCAAAGCTCTTGACTTTTTTGTGACCAAATTCACTGAAATTATTGATTGTCTTGCCACGATGAGATGACACCAGTCAAAAGGTATTGAAGCTCCTTGGCTTTCCTTGGACCTCAGCAAGCTCATGTCCACTTGCAATAGAGCCTGGAATACCTTCAAGGATAGCGGACTTCCCTCTAATTGGCTAACCTAAAGGCAGCTAAGAAACATTTGCAAGAACTCCATCCAGAAAGCTAAACGTCAGCATTTCAAGAGACTCCAATCTAAGTACCTTAGTAACCCCACGAATTTCTGGAAAATGGTGAATTCCCTCTTAAAAGTATGTACCACTGAGGTCCTTAGCTCCCTTGATGCCCAGGGCACCATACTCAATGGCCCACCCTCCATCGCCATTGGTTTCAATGACTACTTCACTGATCTGCATAAGTATACATCACTCTTTTCCAGTTCTCTCAATTCCCTCCAATCTGAACCCCTGCTATCTGAAGATTCCATGACCTGCCCCTCCTTCCACCTGAACCTAGCTACCCTTGATGAGGTGCATCAACTTCTCAAAAATCTTAAGGCCTATAGCTCACCTGGTCATGTCACCCTTGAAGCAAAATTTCTTAAACTGGAGGCAGCTGCCCTTGCCCATCCTGTTCGTGATTTGTTCAATTGGTTCTTCCTTACTTGTACTGTCCCTGAGAAATGGAAGGTGTTGGTGGTTGTTCCTGTCCATAAGGGAGAACCCAACTGTATCATCGCAAACTATCGAACTATCTTGATACTCTGCCCACTAGCCAAAATCCAGGAGAATATAATCTATGACCACTTGCAGATTTACCGGGACCACCATCATCTGCTCCCTACCTCCCAGCATGGGTTCAGGGAAAACCACAGTACCCTTACAGCCCTGATTAAAGTCACCTCTGACATCTTCCAGGCAGTGGACCTTGGCCGTGCCACCGGAGCTATATTCATCGATCTGACCAAGGGCTTTGACCTGGTCATCCATGGCCTTCTCCTATGGCAACTTCACCTCCTTGGCCTTGATGTCAATACTCTGTCCTGGACCCAAAGTTATCTCCATGGCCATGCTCAAAGAGTTAAATGGGTAGGTTCCATATCTGACCATAGACCCATTACCCATGGTGTTCCCCAGGGTTCTATCCTGTGCCCATTATTATTCTCACTCTTTATTAATGATCTTTCTCATAATTGCAGAGGGGCATCTGTTCATCTTTATGCTGATGATGCTATCATTTATCATTCCTGCTCTGATGTAGGACGGATTAACTCTATGCTGGCCTTTGACTTTCACACCTTTAAAGACTAGTTTCTTCGGGAGCAGCTTGTTCTTAACACCAAATAAAACCAAAGTGCATGTTGTTCTCCAATGCAGCAACACAAACCCTCCCCCAGCTGATTGTACTATCACACACTGGAGCTGCTCTCAAATCTGTCAAGTCCTTTAGATATTTGGGAGTCACCGTGGACTCCTCACTTACCCTGGACTTGCACATCACAGACCTAACCAAAACTCTAAACCAAAAGCTTGGTGTCCTATATCATATTCGTCCCTTCCTCACTTCGACCTCCTGCCACAAAATAGCTGCTGCTACCCTTCTACCACTACTCACGTATGGTGCCCCCTTACTACTCTTAACATCCACTACCATATGATCTCATCTATAGCAGGTCTACCATAGGTTGGGAAGGTTCACACTGAGGGTAAATGCTCGACATCACCACTGTGACATCCTATCCTCTCTGGGCTGGCTCCCCTATGAATCTAAGTTGTGGTATGCTACCCTAAGCTTCATACACAAGCTAGTCCACCACTATTCTCCTCCTTGCCTGGCTGACATTATTCAATATCGACAACCTGGATGTGCTGTTTGATCTGCCTCCCTATCACTTCTCCAACTGCCAAACCCCCGACATGCTGCCGCTAGGCATTCCTTTGCCTATTCTACCATGTCCTGTTGGAATACATTGCCTCCTGCTATTCCAGCCTGCACCTCTATTTCTCTGTTTCAATGCTCCTTGCTTCCCCATCTTGCTGCCACACCTTGCTTCTGTTTTCAGTGACTCCTGTCTCTGCTAATCCTCACCAGACACAATTTTCACTTCACAACTCTGATCTCTATTTTACTGTGCCTTATTCAAAATTATATTTATGATACTGTTTGTTAAGTGTGTATGTTATTTTGGTTTATCAGTGGTTCCTTATTATTAGTTTAACTGTATAACAGATGGTCCTCTGTAAATATATATGTACTGGATTCCTGCTCCAATCTGTATCAGTCTTGTTATCAATGTCTTACACTGCCAATGTACTGTACTTGGGTTGCCCCTGAGAAAGGGACTGTCTTGTCTCAGTGGCCCACCCAGTTACCAAAATTGAATAAATAAATAAAAAAATAAATACAAATTAAAGATGCTTCTCTTGGTGTGTCACATTCCACTAACTTCTGAATTAAGAAAGTATTTGGTCCCACCAGCTCGTCATTTAGAATATCCCCATAGCAAATGCAGAAGCATGCCCTCCTCCTCTTCATATCACCAGCTTTGAACATTAGAGATCAAACACATCTTATGGAGACAGTCTGGGGTCCTATGCCAATGATGATGGATTTTAAGCTGGATTAGGCTACCAGAGATATCCTAACATGCTTTGTGTACATTGAGCTAAACATATCCCACTCCTCTTCCATCATCTAGTGACCCAGATGGTTCTCCCACCACGACTTAACTCATCCCATAGCAGGGGCATATTCGTCTAACAGAGTTTTGTATACCTAACCAATTCTAGGGAGGCAAATGGCATTCATCTGCTGGAGGAAAGGCCTACCACCACATCTCACTTTCCTACCATGGGTAATGGATTTGGGATCCCACTATTTGAGTTAGCAAGTGCCACAACTTCAAATATCTCCAATGATGAGATGCAGGAAGGGACACCTTCAGTTGAATATCTGAGAAGTATTTCATGAACCCAGTGGATTCTCTACCCTGTTCATACCCCCCGTGGACCCAGTTGGCCAGGAAACAGGTCGGCTGCCTATTTTCAAATAATTGTTATGCCATAAGTGCCAGCGCTGTATCAGTACGTCCCAGCCAGGACCTAGTATAGGTTTAAAAAGCTACCATATGTGAACTGCATAGTCCTGGCTAGGGAGGCAACTGATCTTTGGGATTTGTCCCACAAAATTGCTTCAGGGGGCTCATCTCTCATTAGACTCCATTCCAGGTCCAACCAGCATGTATAGGCACTTGCCTCCTCTGTATGGAGCCACAACCAGATCTGCCAAAGCCCTACTTCTTAATAGCACTCTTTAAACCATGGGGCTTGGAAGCCTCCATTGGAATAGGGGGCAATCAATCACAGAGCAGATAGCTGAGGTTTCTTTCCATCCCACAAAAAGTTGGTCACAATTTCAGCCTACTGCTGCCAAATAAAATAATAAATCTTAAGGGATAGGTACCGGATAATGTGCACAATTTTTGGGAGCACCGTCATCTGTAGCACCTGAATTTTGCCCCACAGAGATAAATGGATGTGTCTCCATCTTGCTACGTACTATTTTAATCATTTAAGCAAAGGATTATAATTCTGTAATGGCCACTGCATCAAATAGGCATCAAGGAGGCAGTATAGTGCAGTGGTCTAAGGATCTGAGCTGCTAATCTGGTGACATCCAACAGACCAGACCTGGGTTTGAATCCCACAGCTTCCACTTGCATACTGTGTGACCCTGAGCAAGTCACTTAACCTCCTTGTGCTCCCAGGTCACTCCTGTAAAATAGCTTTCAGCTTAGTGTGCTATACCTGGTTAAACAACTAAATAAAAAAAAAATAAGGGGAAATATAGATGCCCAGGTACTTAAAAGGTGAGGTGGCCCATTGAAAGCCCATACCTATAGGGACAACCTTCTGCCCCCTATATTAAGTGGAAGGAACTCAGTTTTGCTCCAGTTGTTAGTGAGGCCTGACAGAAATGAAAATTCATTCAGAATCTAGACCAAAGCTGGTATTGTTGCTTTGGGGTTCCTCACTGTTAATAGTATATCATCCGCAAATAACATGATTTTATACATCTGATCTCCAAATTACAAGCCCAATATAACAGTTTATTTCCTTATATATTGGGCCAGGGGCTCAATGGACACAGCAAACAATGTCGTTGAGATGGGCAACCCTGATGGGTTCCTCATTGCAGTTTAATGGAGGCAGATAGACACCCATTTGCCAAGACTACCACCTAGGGATGAGAATAAATTAACGTGATCCAACACCTGAAATTATTCCCAAATCCATACTTATTAAGGACAGCTAATAGAAAAGGCCATTTTAGAGAATCGAAAGCCTTCTCCATATCCAAAGCTATGACTGCCACTGGCTCCGCCATCAGTGCAGAGGCCCACATAAAGTCCACCAGCCACCTGATACGATCCGACCCATCCCTACCCTGAAGAAATCCAGCTTGATCTGGATGGATTAAGATGGACCAAACTTGAATAAGTCAATTAGCAAGAACCTTCACTAGAATCGTATAGTCTATGTTCAAGAGTGAGATGGGTTGGTAGCTAGAGCAAAGATAGGGATGTTTACCAGACTTAGCCAGAACTGTAATGGTGGTGTCATGCATCGAGGGAGGTAAGCCCCCCTCTGACAAAACATCAGTGAGGGTAGTATCCAATAAAGTGGCACCAGATCACCTATAGCCTTAAAGATTTCTTCCAGGAATCCATTTTGGCCTGGGAATTTCCCATGAGGGAACTGATTGATAGAAGAGAAAATCTTCTGCTTGGACAGTGGAGCCTCCAAAGCCTTGAGCTGCTCCTCCTCTGTTACCTGTGGGAGGGAAATTGAGCTTACAAGAAGAGCAATGCCCTCCTGAGATGAACCAGAGGACATCCTAGTGGAGTACAAAGCAGAATAAAAGTCATGAAAAGCTGAGTTCATACTAGCAGGGTCGGTCACTACTTCACTCCCCAGCTTAATTCCAGGAATCCTTTTCTGCATATTAAGCTGCTTAAGCATATAGGCTAACAAACACCCCACTCCCCTTCCCTTCCCAATAAGCTTGCAGGTTTTATAAAGAGCAAACTCTGTCTGCTGAGTATTTAGGGAGTTAATCTCATATCTCACCTGACAGATCTTATGAAGACATAAAGTATTGTGCAAATCCTGCATATACCGTTTCTTAAGGTCAGCCAGTTGCAGCTTAAGAAAGTGGAGTTGCCTAGGACGTTCAGTCTTCTTAGCAGACTAATATGTGATTACTCTGCCCCAGATATGCCATTAGGCTCTCTAAGACCCACTTACTGGCTATCTCTCCACTTGTGTTCCAACTTAAAAAAATCTTGACCCTCCTGCCTCAATCACATTTTGAACTCCTGGCTCCCCAGCAGGTTCACACTGCATCTCCAACACTTGTGAGTTAACTTTGGCATGAGATGTAAGGTAAGGGTGTTTGGAGCATGGTCAGAAAGCACTATTGACTCAATAGAAGCAGCTGTGGTAGTCTGAACTAGTGAAGAAGAAACCAAAAACAAATACAATCTGCTAAAATAATTATATTGGGCTATGTATCTTTGTATAATCATGGACTGTGGGGTTCCCCAGCCACCAGACATCTGATAGGCAATGCTCTCTTATAAGGTGGCACAGCATCTTGGAATCTAGGGTATTTATATAAGAGAATTTGCCACTGCAGTCCAGTAGGACATCAAGAATTCCATTCATGTCTCCCCCCTAAGAGAATCTTGCCCTTGGCAAACTCTATAAGCAATTGAGAGAGGCTATAAAAGAATTCAGCCCTGCCCTCATTAGGCCCACAATAGATACCAGAGTCACAGTAAAGTTATAAAGAG
The DNA here is from genome assembly GCA_016271365.2 of Neoceratodus forsteri. NCBI lineage: Eukaryota > Metazoa > Chordata > Ceratodontiformes > Ceratodontidae > Neoceratodus > Neoceratodus forsteri. The sequence continues at coordinate 225,589,730 of CM028132.1, read as the reverse complement.
AGCCCACTAAGACCAACCAATGGCCTTGGGGGTCTCTGTACTCCTGCTGAGTCACCCAGTTGACATCCTAAGAGAACAAAATCATCACTTGCATACTCTTCCTCCAGTAGGAGGCAGCATATAAGTGGCCCCCCTAACTCTCCTCAGCTTGTCCAGATCTGTTTTCAAATAATAAGTTTCCTGCAGTAAAATAATTTGAGCAGTCAGTCTTTTAATATGGGACAACACCCTACACCATTTCCCAGGACTATTTAACCACTGGACATAACCTTGTAACCCACTGTTAGGGGTGCATAACCCAAGTGTATTCTGACCACTCCTTTCCCTCCCCCTCTCCAGTTGCAACCAATAAAACATATAACCAACTGGGCTAAAAATATGTAACAAAAACTGGCACATAAGCAACAACAATACATTAATAGATAAAATATCTCCTAGTACAGTGATATAAAAAAGACGTGTCCCTCTAGCATGTTGCATGTGGTGTTACGTGTGGCCACTAGGCTCCACCCCAAACCAAGCACACCCAAAGAAAAGCAGAATTCTCTACACCACTGTCCCTTATTCGGTCTCTTCATTCCACTGAGTTTAATCCCCAAAATTATCCCAAAATAGACCCCACAACAGAAATAATCCACATGCTATGGTAGGAAATAAAATGGAGGAGACCATTAACAAGGATCATCTAATATAGCCGAATGAACCCTGGCTACTAATGTCCATACTATGCAGAAAAAAACATACTCATATAACAGATCTTCATCCCACAAATGTACCAAACAATTCAACTACTGGACTACTAATCTACCCCTCCCTAACCTGGCATTGAACCCAGTAATAAACAGTAGCCCAACATCTATGCCCAAAAGTTAACCAGCTTGCCCCCCGCACCCTTACAAACAAACCTAAGAAATCAGTAATTACAATTGTTTATTCTCTAGCTTAGGAGTCCACATACTAATACAGGTAAAAAGCCCTATGACATCAGACATATCTCACCTTGTGCAGAATGATCCACCCAAAACAAAAAAATCAGACAGGCGTCACCTCGATCGGTAAAACTAAAGAAACAACACCTGAATCGAGGTCCAAATCCATAATCCTGAAAAGTGCTAAATTAAGCCAGTATTCAGTAGGCAATAGCTAAAAATCATTACGGGGATCCATAATGTAAAAGAAAAAAAGGACGGGCAAATGGTGCCCTTAACAGCCATGCACCCGGCCATTGTCTCGCCCTGCCCTGAGCAAGGCATACATCTCACCCAGACCCTGAACTACTCACAGTACCAGGACCTGGCCAGAGGGAATTCTAACCCCTCCCCACAATGGATTCCCTACTATTTTCTCAACTCTGTCCAGGGAAAAGGAAAAACAATCTTTCACACCCCAAATAAAATGCTTAAAAAGGATACATAATTAGTTGAAAATTTGCAGGGTGTGAAGAAGCTGTTCCCAGATCAGGAGAAGACCACTGCCTCTGTAGAAAGTTCCATGGAGTCATAGCTTGGTCCTGCTGCTTGGTCAGTTGCCAAAACACTGCTCTGGGAGCTTGAAGATGCATTGGTTATTGACAAGATGTATGTCTCAGGGGTTTAGGGTCCACCTTTCTGGTCGATCGTGTACCAGAAGATTCATCAGAGAAATTAGTCGTGTCTAACAGGAACCTGCCAACCTCAGTTGGACAAGTAAAATATTTAGTCCAGTTGTGAAGAAGAATCCTTAGGTTGGCAGGGGGTGCAAGGAGGCACCTTAGACTTCTGTCCTTAGCAAGGTTCTAAACCTGATCAAATGCCTTCCATCTCTATACCACTCGACGTGGGTAGTTCACCTGGATCAACAGCTTTGAACCATGCCACCTAAGATGGGGCCAAGCCATGGTCTCCTGGTCAACTAGGTAAGTCCTGGGGCTGGAGGAGTGAACCTAAATGGGGGTCCATATGGTAGATATGGAATACATCCTCCCCTCGTATAGGAGCAACAATAGATTAAAAAAAGAAGCATTGGAAAAGGAGGATGGATCTGCACACAAGTTAGCAAAGGCTTGATACCTCTGGGACCAGTGTGAGCAACAGACCAAGTGTAAGTCAGCCCTTGCCCCCAGTTCAGTCAGTCTGTATTCCTCATATACAGCCAGCTTGTAATAATATGGAAGGGAATGGTACTGAAATCAATATAGACTTCAGCATATGAGGGATCAGTATGCAGATGGTTTTCCACATGGAGGTAAACAGGGAAGGATCATTGTTTGATGTTAACTGACCATCCAACTTTGACTTCTGAAAAGAACAAGAGCCCTTATTATTTAAACAGCACTCCTTATGTTTGACTTCAGTGCTTATATCCCCCCCCCCACCCCGAGCTGCAAAGGACTGTTGTGCTCTTGAATCTGCAGCTACTACTTTCACTGCAGATTCTAGCCCAAATAATGAACAGGCCGCTAATCCCACAGAACTGAGTATGGACACTACTGACTCTCACAATGTTTCTGAAATCCCAAACTGTGTACCTGATAATGTAAGAAAGTAACCACCCCTCAAAATATACCTGAAATGATAAATTCTCTCAAGGATGATCCTAGACCTTCATATAGGAGAAAGAGAAGCAGGAACACTTTAGAAAGTTCAACAAATAAATGAACAGAGTTGAACACCAGGCTAGAGAGACTGGCACAGTGGTAAGAAAAAGGTATTCAGACTGCTTCTGCCCATCTACTGAACAGGCAAAAAAGAAATGCTATAAATTTAAAAATAAAAGGGGGGGGGAGGTTACTGGAACAACCTGGCAGAATCTATGGTATGTCACTAGAACCCTATTTAAAGCCATCATAATTTTTTGTCACAGGGCCTGATTCAAAACACTTGCATAAATGCCCTGAGTGCGTTGAACATAGGGTGCATGGGGTGTGTAACATTCCCCAGACAGTGAATGGATTCTTGATCCCATGCACTGATTGCCGCAAGTTAGGCCAGCTGTTTTGGGTCTAACTTGTGGCACTTTTAGGTACCCTTTTTATGGGATTTATGCCAAATATTTGGTGCAAGCTGCCATAAAAATTGGAAAAAATAGTTGTAAATGAACTTGATCTTCCTGAATCAGGCACAGTTTAATGGTGAAGCGTTTGGTGTAATTGCACCAAAAAATGGGTTTAATGCAGGTCTTGGCACAAGCTGTGCATCCCCATTTGTGAACTGGGCCCACAGAGGTACTGTATATGCACTAGGGCTGGGCAAAATTAGAAAATTCATACTGACAGAATTTTCAAGAAATTCTGTGAAATTTCACAACATTTTGCAAAATTGTATGGAATTTACTGAAATTATTTTATTTGTCATAACATGGTCAATATTACATCTGTCATCTGGTAAGAGTATTGTTTGGAAGAGGCGCTAAAGCAATTCTAAGTTTCATGACATTTGGATGAGGGGTAGGGAATTTCTGGCAATTTATTGTTCATATGAAAACTTCTGAAAATATGTCTATGCTTACAACTTAGCCACCTTTGGAGCAAGATATTTGAACATTTACATGCATACTTTCTTGGAAAACTCATAGAAACTGTTAAATGGGGAGGCAATTGGATTGCAAATTGTACGTTACAGAAGTTCAACATTTCACAATTTAATTATTTGTTAAACTGTGTGAAAATGTTCAAAATATTTGAATGTTTAAAGCTCCACCACCATTGCAGCAATACACTCAAGATTTGGCATGCATACCAATGTAAATGTATCCTGGAATCTAATTAACCAGATAAATGTGGTTTAGTAGGTTAAAATTCATTGTGAATACTTTAGAAATTACTAATTGGTAAAATTAGCTCCCAGATCCATGGATGCATAATAGGTAATGCCATTAGAATTCCACTTGAGAAAATTAATTTTCACAAAGTACTTATCACCACTGAATCACTTTACCTGAACTAGCAACATGGCCCTGCAATACCCTTCCAACACTCCTGCAACAATGATGCCCAGCATTATACTCCATCATGACAAAAAATATCCAGATGCTCCTGTCACAGTGGCCTAAGTTGCAAATAGTTGTAAGGCTCGGTGTCACTTTGTGCCATTATTTTCAAATAGTAGAAATATACATTGTTATCTTTAGGGTTGTGAAAGAGTCAGCAGATGGCATTGTACAGAAACAATGTTGCACATGCATGTGCTTCCAAATGTCATTAAGTCAGTGAGCTCTAGTGGTTGTCTGGCATATTGCAAGAATTCAGGTCAGTGAACAGTTATGTCCATGACTGTTCTTCATGGATCATCACTCAAGATAGTGACCTGACACTTGGCACCATTAGACTTTTACTATGGAGCTTCCCATGAATGCTACCTTATTGCCACTTTACCCAGCCTTTTCCCTCTTCTACAATGGCCTGTGCCTTAAGCCTATGACTGGGCAAAATGTATGAACATGGCTTCAAAAAAAGTATCACAGTATTCCACAATTTGACAACAACTCACAAAACTCAAATTAAATATTGATGTTATTTAGGAATCTTTTGCTGTTTATAACTTGGCCAGACTTTGAGCAAGAGATTAAAGAGTTGACACACAGTCTCTTTTTTTTTGTCTCTCCTGGTTTTATTTCTGGTCCATGGCTCTTCTCTCAGACATATATCCTGTCCACAGGGATATACCCAGATAAGACTGAACCCTGCCATCATTCAGTTGGATACCATTTTTTTCTCCAATAATTTTTTTCCCTCTCATCTCCACTGGTGGGGGCAGAGATGCTGTAACCCTCACACAGCCACAACTCCACTGCAGCAGAACCAACCTCTCTGGCCCAGCCACAGGGGTCACTGTGTTGTTGGAACCCACAGCCAACCCTTCCTGACCAAGATGCACTGCTGAGCGGCAGCTGTTTCATCCATGGCCTGCCTCCTGATGTGACTTCCTGGGCTCACTTCCGAACTGGGACGTCAGCATTGCAGCATGATGATCTGCTGCTGGGCTACATGGGTGGCATCAATGCCTTTTATTTAGTGTTTGTGAACCTAACAAAACTGGTGATATTATGTTCTCTAATTTTAAAGTTATAGTGGTTTAAAATTCTGTAGTTGACATAATTACAAATGTAATTTTAACATTTTTGAAAGTTTAGAGGCTTGTATCTTAATCATCTTTAAAGATAGAAATCAGAATCATAGTTTACTCCTCTATGAAAATTGTTACAGTTATCATGCCAAACTTGGCACAAGATGGACAAATACTTTTTAAATTGGAGAAATTACTGAAATCAAAATTTTGGTGAAATTTCATGAAATTTTCACAAAAACGAAATTGGACTTTCAACAGAATTTCACAGGCAGAATATAAATTTTGCTCAGCCCTAGTATACACTGATCTATTTGCCTGAGATACAACTTTTAGTATACACTAGGTTTTAAAATGGTGGCAGGATTAGAGTGATTCTAGGCCAAATATCATCGGCTGAAAAACAGCATACCTCTGTAGTCTATTTTCTTTGTTATTCCATTAATCAAACATGAAATAAAAACAGTTTCAGTTCTTTTCACGATTGATAGGGTCAACATCATAGACATCCTTCGTTGGTTCAAACAAAACTGCACTGTACTAGGTTCTCCAGAACCTATAATGTACTCTGTAAACATTTGGCCTGGAGGTAGGGGGATTAGAGTCAAACTGCTGTACACAAATTCAGGAGTCAGTCACTTGGCAAACGTCTTATACCTGGGCCAGGACAGAAGTGTAGTGTTTTATGCTGGACAACCTAAGGCCTGCTACAGGTGTGGATTTAAAATTCACCGCAGTAGTACATGTGATACTGTCAAATAGGGGATTTGTGCTACAATAGGACATTCCAGCCAGTCTTGCATCAACAAAGTCAGATTCAACTTATGAGAAGAGGTGAGCCACTCTTTTCTTGAATGTCCTTGGGGATCTCACAGTAAGGGGACAAGATGGTCATTGCAGAACAGCAGTTCTGCATGAACACTGTTCAGAAACTGGGCCAAAAAGAAGTCCTGGCCTCCTCAAAACTACAGGTACAGGTGGACCTCTCCCACTGCCTCCTGTACTCTATTTCAATAGTATCACAAGCAGCTCAATGACAGCAACAGAACCTAGTCCTCAGCCTGTACAAGAAGAATTGCAAGTTCTCACTGTGGAAACTACAAATACTGCTATGTGCAGAACAAATGAGGTGGCTTAGCAGTCAACAATGGTGGATGTCTTCTGGTGACGCTACTGACAGCACTGACTTTTTTTGCCGCACTAATGATATCCATTTCCACTGAGCAGAAATATTGGTCAGTTTTCTGAAACTAGTGGCTAATAGCAACACACCGGAGCAGTAAGAGACAAACCATAATTTCTTTTGAGCCCTAAAAAAAAAACTCTGAACACCATAGCGGAGACCTGCTCCTGACTTCATAGCATGGCTACAGAAGCAGGCAAGGACAAGGAAAAACCAACCCAGGACAAATCACTGGCTATATTAATAATGAACCTACAGCAAGAGGTTATTTATTTATTTATTTATTTATTTATTTTTTACGTCTTTAAGGATTTGGAAAAGACCTTTGAGCACAAGCTCTTTTACAAAATTTCCATGCCAGGTTGACAGACAAATAACATATTACATCAAGCAAGTATAGAACATACATAAGTTACAATATTACAGTATTATCACTAGTACCATGGCATTAGTACATCATCAGTAAAAGATATAGAAATGTATTGGTGAGCTACATGGGGAAAGCAGGGGAGGACCACGTTTTATGTTGATGGGAGACTTAGGAAGGGAAAGCAGCCTTGTATTGGGGCTTTGTCAAAAATAGGAGGGTGAAATAGTGGCTGTGGGGTGCCAGAAGAGGGGGGAGGGGAAGGTGGCACCAGAGGGAAAAAGTGCTTGACTAAATGGTCATACAGGGGAAATGGGGAGGGAAGTGGTGCGGGGATGGAGTTATGATGAAGGGAGGTACTCAGAGGGAACAGTAGGCGCAGCATGCTGAAAGCCGCATGGGGTGGGGTTGGCCCTAGGCAAGGGAGGGTGGGGGAAAAAGAGTGGATGCCTAGTGTCAGTTCAGGGGGCAAGGTGTAGGTTAATGGAGGGGGAGAGTACCAAAGGAGGGGAAGAGTGGCTACTACAGAGAGCAGACACTAGCTGTATGGAGGAGCGGGGTGCAGAAGAGCTGGCAATATAGCCTAGAGGTTAGAGGAACAAGGTGTGAATGAGCTTGGTACATCAAGCAGACCAGACCTGAGTTTGATTCTCACAACCTCCACTTGCATACTGTGTGACTCTAAGCAAGTCACTCAACTGCCCAGTGCTCCCAGGTCGCCCCTGAAAACAGGCACTTGTGCCTAGTGGGCCTTACCCAATTACCAAAGGCTAAAATAAAATAAATAAATAAAATAAATAAATATGAGCAACTCGGGAGGCTAAGGAGAGGAGGGACTAGCCTTCAGAGGCAGTCACACTCTGTGATTGATTTAAGGTGTTGCCTTAGTCCAGTTTTGAAGTGTGATAGGCATTGTAGGTTTGAATGGGCACATGGATTTCATTAAGCCACTGGGGGGCCCTATAGGTGAAGGTGCATTGTCCAAGTGCAGTTCAAAGGAAAGGTGCTGATAGGGAATCCCCTCATCCTACATTTGGTAATATAGAGGGTAACTATCGGCAAGAGGATGTTGGATACAAGGGGGGGTTCCCCTGTAACACCTTCTTACGTAGGAGCCAGATTTGGAACTTGATCCTGTTCTTCAGAGGCAGCCAACTAGTCTGTTCATACAGAGAGCAAGTGTGCTTATGATGATCCACAGCCAGGGTGAGCCTGAAGACTTTATTGAGAGCAACATATACCCTCTTTAGTACCATATCCATTTCCACTCTGTAGATCATCAGGCCATAATCAGAGGTTGGTAGGATGGAGCTGGAGACTGAGAGGTGGAGGGCCTCAGGGGTGAGATATTTCCTGCATCTATAAAGGACACCCAACTTGGTGTTTAATGCCTTACCCACTGAGTCGATGTGTTGGGTGATTGTAGGGGTGTCATCTAGGGTGACCCCCAGGTACTTGAATGAGTGCACTTGTTCCAACAGTTCACTTACTGTGTTGGCAATGACAAGGGAGGGGAGCCACTTTTTGTGCTGGGGACTGGATATAAGCATGGCCTTGGCCTTTTTATAATTTTGTAGAAGTTTATGTCTGCAGAACCAGTCCTCTAGTTTGTTGAATGAATTCTGTAGTTCGAAATGGAGGGCATCATTGGATGTATTGCTGTTGAGAAGTACTGCATCATCAGTGTATAGGATGAGTTTAGTATCATATGCTTTAGGAAGATTGTTTAAAAAAAAGCTGACAAGTAAGGGCCACAGTATTGACCACTGGGGGACCTCTAATGATACTTCTCTGCAGCTAGACACTGTTTGCCCAACTTTGACACATTGGCTTCTACGAGTCAAGTAGCCCTGGAACCAGCATGCGGTATTGGCTGCCACATCCAGGTTCTGCAGCTGTCCCAGAAGAAGGGAATGGCTAACAATGTTGAAGGTTTTGGTGAGGTCAATGAACACATCTCCCACCAATTTGCCTTAATCCAGTGCCTTGTGCACACAGTCTATATACTCCAACAGGGCAGTGGTGGTGAGAGATGAAATCTGGGTTTACCTATACTACAAAGCAAATCACCCATTCACAAAATGTAGTGACAGGTTTTGCTGAGACATCAGCAGCTCACACCCAATGATTAGAGGAGACAGAGAAATGCAAAAGTGAGCTCAAGGACCAAGTAGCCAATCTATCAAGAGACAGGAATAAGCTCCTTGAGGCAGTAAGCTCCCTTACTGAGCAAGCTGAAGACCAGGAAAATAGGGGGAAAAGATCTAATACAAGGATCATCAGGCTGCCAGAAAATTTTGAGGGAAAGGAGGGTAGCTGAGCGGTCCAGTGCATGCTTGTTGGAAAAATGGTATTAGGCTCTGAAGCTACAAATTATGAAATACAATGTGCGCATCACACCAGACCTCAGTCATGCTCCAATGACAGACCACAGCACTTCTTAAATATCCATGGTATCCTGAAAAGGAGAAGGTGTTATGAGCAGCTAAGCATCATGGTCCCTTAGATGTAAATAGATGTACATTTTCAAGATTTCAACCACTATTTACACATATCAAGGCAAAGATTTTCTGGTGTAAAAAACACACTTCACATGCTGGGATGGGACTTTGCATTGTTATACCCTGCTGATTTAAGGTTCACCTGCCTGAGCCAGGCCAATGGATGCCAAAGAATATATATGCATCATGAAAGCTGCTAAGGAGGGTCAATTGCATACTAGAAATAATCAGCCATGGCGCTGAATACCCTTTTTGTGGAATTGTCACTAAGGGGTATCTGGATATAATGATGTGCTGTTTGTCAAGTTGATTGGACCCACTTTCCAAATCTTGTTTAAGTTATTGTCTGGCAAACATTTTTCTTGTCTTTATATTTTGCATGTGTATATGTTATGCCCCGAGGTGTCTCCATTTACATTAGGGTTCTTAACAACATACTACTCAATCAGGTCTCATTTATTTTATGGCACCTAAGATTTTAGTGCTTAATAGCCTCTCTAGCTTTCCTTATTCTACTAATTGTGGGCCAGCACTGTGAAATCCATGAGCCATAGTATTCTTTCTTCTCTGCAAGACATCTTGGGTGGCCTCACTGTCAAACTTTGGCCATGAGGCACTCTGCATGAAAGTGCGATTTACATTGCTATTGAAACCATCTTTCAAACTGAGGCATCACAACAACTATGCCGCCCGAACAAATGACAGCTGAGAATAGAGTTTGCCCTTTAAGGGGCAGACCAAGTTGTCCTGGTGCACCACTTCCCCCTACTTGAAGATGGTGTGCTCAGAGGGGAAGGGGTAAGAAAGGGGGAGGAGCAAGGGGAACAGAACAATAGGATGGCAACAGGAAGGGGAAGGGCTAAAGGAGGTACATAATGGACAGCACAGGAGTGGTTCAGCTACTTTTTGTTGAAATTTTGATTATCCTGAACTACAGACATCAGATCAGCATCAGAGCAAAAGTTGGGGATTTAGTCAGGTAAGCAGCAAAGGATTTTCCTGATGCAGACTATGTATATAAAAAAATGGTGAAAAAGGGGGCTTTAATTATATGAATGATAAGTGACAAGTATATCATGGCTTTAGGCAGTAGGTCATTTGTAACAGTTGTCAGAAATAGCCCTGTTTGTTAAAAAAAAAAAAAAAAAAGAGGAAAACCTCAGATTTTGTATTGTCTATGCCAGCATTTGTGAGAAAAAAGTATTATGGAGCTAGATAAAACATTGCTAGGGGACAAATATTTGTGCCCGCTTGTTTAAAAGGTGTGGTGGCTGGTTTGAATGCAGAAAGTAGCTCTTGGGGCTGAGAAGCAGACCAAATAAGAGGCCAATGGGAAGGGCGATCGCACCATGTGGTTTTATGGCTGTTTTCGATTGGCAGGGCAGATGCCGGTTTGTTTAAGAGGTTTTTGTGGCTAGTTGGGGAAGGGTGAGAGTGTCACGTGGTTGGGGGGGAAGGGTTTAGGATTGTTTTTGGTCAGCAGGACAGATGCCCGCTTGTTGAGAGACATTGTGGCGAGCGGAATGTGGCCACAGGAATATATGCTTAACCCTACAGGAGAGAACAAGGGCTTGTTTGTGACTGGTGCCAGCTGCTAGGCCTGTCGCAGGACTCAAGGGTGTTTCGGGGCCTGCAAGGCAGATGCCTTAAACATGGTTAAAGACTGGTAGCTGAACAAAAAAGCAAGAATGTTGCACAGTTAGGATGCTGTTGCATGGCCTGCGAGGAGAACAATGGGGATGGGGGGCAATTCAGATGATGAGCCAGCAAAGTCGGGCCATGTGGCATGACATCACTCGCCATAGGGGGAAGGTCAGAAGAGAATAGGGGATCCAAAGGGGGATCAAGGGAAACAAGGACAAAGGGGGGAGCTAAGGTAGTTTTAATAGCCATCAGGCTGAATCTCAAGGTGAGGAGGAGGAACGGAAGCAGAAACACGATTGGGGAGGGGATACCATGGGGCCATCATGGCGTCTGCAGGGATGCCGGTCATGCTGCTGGCTAGGCCTGAGAACCAGGGAGGGGAGGGTAAGGCCAAAAGAAGGAGTCACCTGGGAAGGCAGGGGGCTAGCAATGACCCAGAGACCAGCAGGACGTTAAAAAAAAAAAGGAAGCCAGCGCATGGATGAAGGGCAGCAAGGGAATAAAGAGGATGGCTCAGAGCCAGCTAGGGCAGCCACATGGGCCAGAGGACATGCCGCAGGATGAAGGAAAATGGTGCAGAGCCAAAAAAGATGCTCAAAGTGACTAGGGGGAGGCCTACGAGTAGGAAGCCTTCAAGGGGGAGGGAGAGAGCTTCACCACGCCAAAAAAGAAAAAAGAGGAAAAGGCTCAAGAAGGGACAGAGTCCACAGGAGTAAAGCTCCCAGAAAGGGGGAAGGACCCGGGGGTGACACAAGCTCTACCATTGCCAGGAAGCTTGGAGAAGACTAGAGGGCCAGGATAGGGCTGGAACGGGGCAACAAGGTCCAGAAGAGGCCTACAGAGATTGGGGGTGTTACAGGGTAGGAGTAAAAAAAAAAAAAGGGAGTGGAAGCCAGCAAGGTCACGCAAGGGGATGTGAGGCCTAAGGGGCCACGTGGAGAGACACTACCAAACAACAGGTTATTTCAAAATAGATACATATAGATATGATGATGATAAACATGGATTTAATTTTCTTGTTTTTTGGGCAGTATCTTTAAAGCCTACACGGACAAACATGAGGAGATGGCACCGAGGAAGAGCAAACCATCTAAGGAGGATGCCTACAAAGCCATAATGGAACTCGCAGAGAAGGCCAACAGAGTATGGCAGATGGTAGAAGGTGAGGAGCCTGAGAGATCCAGGGAGAAATGGAAAGTGGGGAAGGGAAAAGGAGGTGATGGGAAGAGGCAGGCAGGAAGGCCGCGCAGCCCTACTAGGGTGCGACCCCAAGCTGGGATACCTTCCAGAACGGCCAGTCCAGTACTGCCTCAGCCCAAGATCCCTGTCCCATCAGTACCTCCCCAAGACCAGGTGGAGGTTCCCCCAGTGGAACCTAGACTGGATCCCCCATGCATACCAGCCATCCCACAGCCAATAATACAACCAGCTAGCCCAGGGTATCCCGAGGCCAACGGGCTGCAAGAAACCAATAAGACCACAGGTAAGATAGCCGGGGCAGTAGGAGAAAGCATAAAAGAGTACATAGGACAAATTATAGCAGCACTCAGGACAGGGGGGTTGGGTCAAATGGAGTCTGCCATGGCAGAGATTAGGTCAGAGTCAGCGGTAACAGAAGGGGAGGAGAAAGGGTCAGAAAGCAGGGAAAAGGAACGAGGGATAGGAAGCCTGAGAAATCTGAATGAGAACACCTATTGGCCACTAAGGAGAAGATTTGGAAGGCGAATACTCGGCCCTATTTGCTCTGGTGAGCCAGGAGGCAGCAGCAAAATATGAGGAGGTGGAAAGCATAGGGAAGAGCTAGATGGCGGCAGCCATGGTTTTGCTGGGCAAAAAAGAGGAAGATAAATTTACCAAAGGCAAGACGTGGGATGGATGGTTCGTAGGTTTTGCTACGTACTCAGCTATAGTGCTGGAAAAGAAACCCGAGCTGGGCATGCCATTGATCACGTATTCCCTGATGATAAGATGAGCGAAGGCAAAAGGGGGGGTAGACTGGATATATTATGATGAATTCTTCTGGCAAAGGATGGCAACCTATGGGGATGTACACTGGGACACAAAACAGTTAGATCTGTGGACGGATTATGTAACTGACCAGTCCACACTGGAAGGGGAGATGTGAAAAAGGGGAGGGGCACATGTGAGGAAGCTAGAGGGCCGGGATAGGGCTGGAACAGGGCAACAAGGTCCAGAAGAGGCCTACAGAGATTGGGGGTGTTACAGGGTAGGCATAAAAAAAAAAGGGAGTGGAAGCCAGCAAGGTCACGCAAGGGGACGTGAGGCCTAAGGGGCCACGTGGAGAGACACTACCAAACAACAGGTTATTTCAAAATAGATACATATAGATATGATGATGATAAACATGGATTTAATTTTCTTGTTTTTTGGGCAGTATCTTTACAGCCTACATGGACAAACACGAGGAGATGGCACTGAGGAAGAGCAAACCATCTAAGGAGGATGCCTACAAAGCCATAATGGAACTCGCAGAGAAGGCCAACAGAGTATGGCAGATGGTAGAAGGAGAGGAGCCTGAGAGATCCAGGGAGAAACGGAAAGTGGGGAAGGGAAAGGGGTTGATGGGAAGAGGCAGGCAGGAAGGCCGCCCAGCCCTACTAGGGTGCCATCCTAAGCTGGGATACCTTCCAGAACGGCCAGTCCAGTACCGCCTCAGCCCCAGATCCCTGTCCCGTCAGTACCTCCCCAAGACCAGGTGGAGGTTCCCCCAGTGGAACCTAGACTGGATCCCCCATGCATACCAGCCCTCCAACAGCCAATAATACAACCAGCTAGCCCAGGGTATCCCGAGGCCAATGGGCTGCAGGAAACCAATAAGGCCACAGGTAAGGTAGCCGGGGCAGTAGGAGAAAGCATAAAAGAGTACATAGGACAAATTATAGCAGCACTCGGGACAGGGGGGCTGGGTCAAATGGAGTCTGCCATGGCAGTGATTAGGTCAGAGTCAGTGGTAACAGAAGGGGAGGAGAAAGGGTCAGAAAGCAGAGATAAGCAACGAGGGATATAGGAAGCCTGGGAACACGAATGGGGAACACGTACCACTGGCCACTAAGGAGAAGATTTGGAAGGGCGAATACGTGGCCCTATTTGCTCTGGTGAGCCAGGAGGCAGCAGCAAAATATGAGGAGGCGGAAAGCATAGAGAAGAGCTAGATGGCGGCAGCTGTGGCTTTGCTGGGCAAAAAAGAGGAAGATAAATTTACCAAAGGCAAAACATGGGATGGATGGTTCGTTGGTTTTGCTACGTACTCAGCTATAGTGCTGGAAAAGAAACCCGAGCTGGGCATGCCATTGATCATGTATTCCCTGATAATAAGATGAGCAAAGGCAAAAGGGGGGGTAGACTGGATATATTATGATGAATTCTTCTGGCAAAGGATGGCAACCTATGGGGATGTACGCTGGGACACAAAACAGTTAGATCTGTGGACGGATTATGTAACTGACCAGTCCACACTGGAAGGGGAGATGTGAAAAAGGGGAAGGGCACATCAGAGAAGCTGTTGGGCTTACAATAGGGCATCCTGTTCTTGGCCCCAATGCCATTTTCGGCATGTCTGCTCAAAATGTGGGGGTTTGCACCCAGCGAGTAGATGCAGAGTGACATGGGCACAAGGGGCACAAGGTGCAGGGGGGCAAGGCACAGGCCAGCAGTTTTTTTGAGAGGGACAGGGATATAGGGGGCACACCTGGAGTAAAGGGGGGGAGGGGTAGAGGACATGCAGGTAGAGGGAGCCAGACCTACTAGAAACATGGAACCAAAAAAGGAAAAAGGAAGGGGATAATAAAGATGAAGGGGAAATGACAAGGGATCAGTTCCAAGTGGCAAGAACACCCATCAAGACGGCAGCGTGGAGAAAGTGGCTACTGGAATATCCCAATAGGAGGGTGGTGGAGTCACGTAGGGCAGGTTTCGAGGCTGGCTTTCTGCTAAAATGCGAAGGCCCTAGGCAAGCGAGAGAGGCGAATAATCTGGGTTCAGTAAGGGGAAAGGAGGACATTTTAAGACAAAAAACAGAAAAAGAAAAGGTGGCTGGTAGGATAGAAGGACTACACAAAACCACCACTGTGGAACATGAGAATATCTCCATGGGGTTGGTTCCCAAAAACAACTGGGGAATACCAGGTGATTCACCACCTATCTTATCCAGAGGAGGAATCAGTGAATGATTTCATAAGCGAAGAGCACAATAGTAAGCTACGCCACATTAGAAGAAGCGGTGCAGATCATCCGGGCAACCAAGGATGCCTGGATGGCAAAAACAGACATAGAATCTGCATTCAGATTGCTTCCGGTCGGGAGAGAAGATTGGAACCTACTGGGGTTTAAGGTGGGGGAACAATACTATTTTGATAAGGCAATGCCTATGGGGTGCTTCATAGCATGTGCGACATTTGAGGCATTTAGCACCTGTCTACAGTGATATTCCAGGAGCACAGCTGGTATAAAGCGGTAATACATTACTTGGATGATTTCCTTCTAGTAGGTAGCAGGAAGAGGGAGACAGAGAACATGTTAGCCAGCTTTCAAAACTTGTGTGGGGAGCTGGGGGTCCCACTGGCTACAGAAAAAACAGAAGGGCCCAGTAAGGTCTTACAGTTCTTAGGCATAGAAATAGATGCCCGGAATGAAATCTTCAGGTTGCCAGATAACAAAGTAGTAAAACTGAGGGAGCTGATTAGAGGGATCACGGCAAGGAGAAGGATGCAGTTAAAACAGGTGCAGCAGGTCATGGGACATTTGAACTTCGCATGCAAAGCAATCGGACCGGGTAGGGCCTTCACAAGACGACTAGCAAGGGCAACAGCGGGAGTAACAAAACCGCACCACTGGGTGGACGTAAAAAAGGGAGTAAAAGAGGATTTCAAGGTATGGGAAACGTTCCTCAATACTTATGGCTGTTCCTTTTGGCAAGATGAGTGGGTGTATAACACAGATTTGGAGCTCTACACGGATGCAGCAGGGGGGTTGGGTATGGGAGGCTATTTAAAAGGAAAATGGTTTGCGGAACCATGGCTGGCAAGCTGTGTGAAAGACGGGAAAGTGAGGGATATCACACTGCTGGAAATCATGCCAATATGGACCTGTACCCTGGTATGGGGAGAGGAATTGCGTAACCAGAAGGTCACATTTTGGTGTGACAACAAGGCAGTGGTGGACGTTTTGAATAACAGGGGAGCCAGATTGAACACAGTCATGGGGGTGTTGAGACAGTTAGTTTTAAGGGCCCTGCAATTGAATATGTCATTCAGGGCAAAACACATAGAAGGGGTACAAAACACCCTAGCTGACAGTCTTTCCCATCTGCAGCTGAACCGTTTCCGGATGCTGGCACCAACAGCAGAGGATCGGAAAACACCAGTACCAACGAACATCTGGGACATTGGTGAGAGGGATCAGAACTGCTGTTCCACAGCTCCTGGGCACCATGGACTTTGAGGGCCTGTGAAGGGGCGTGGCAGGTGTTCCAAATATTCAGGGCAACGCACCGCATGGAGATAAGTGGGCCAATCACAGAGGAGCAGTTAGGGAAGTTTACAGTGGATCAATGGGGAAAAGGCACAGCTCACAACACGATGGGTGTGTACTTAGCAGGAATAAGCTTAATCTGCAGCCTTAAAAAATGGGGGGACCCAACGAAGTCTATGTTGATCCAGAAAATGATGCAAGGATGGAGAAGATTGAAGCACAAACCCGCGGATAGTAGACGACCCATAGGAGAACATTGGCTGGCAAAATTAAAAGGGGCATTGCAGGCGGTCTGCAGATCAAAAGACAAGGCACGGTTGTTTCACACAATCTTCCTGGTAATGTTTGCAGGGGCCTTGAGAGTGAGCGAAGCAGTGGGGCATGGCAAAAAAGAGGGAGAAGGGGGACTGGAATGGGAAGACATACAGTAAGTTGGGGGACAAAGGAGATACATATACTAATAAGGAAATCAAAGACAGATCAAAGGGGGACAGGTTGTACGGTGATCCTGAAGTCGCAAGAGGAAGACTCAGTGTGCCCAGTAAAAGATTTGTGGGCTAACACCGCAGAGCGGGGAGATAAAACAGGGAGTTTATTTATTCATGGGGATGGAAAAAGAGTCACCAGTTACCAGGTTACAACCATGCTTAAAAAAGGCATGCTATTTCTGGGGGAGGACCCAGGCAATTATTCCTCTCACTCTTTTCGGATAGGAGCTGCATCGCAGTGGGCAGCTGCAGGGGAGAATGTGACCAAGATGTTGGAAAAAGGGAGCTGGTGGTCTGCCAGCTACAAAAGGTATATTCAGCTACTGCAGTACGGAGACTAACATGTCATCTGATTGGTGGCAAATGATAGACTGAAAAGGGGAGGGGGGAAGGAAGGCCTAGAAAATAAAGATTTTTCGGATATATCTATATATATATATATATATATATATATATATATATAAAGGGGAAAACTTGCCTTGAATAATATATTCTGCTTAGTTCACATAGGAAAAGGGAGGATCAAGGAAATATGGATCTGTGGTCACTCATACGTTTATTGGGTGGAAAAAAGAATGGAGAAAAAGCCACAGGGAAAGCAGTTATACCAGGATATGAGACAACGTAGGTTGGTGTGGCATGGCATCTGAGGGATGAGATGGATACTGCTACTTCCCACGCTGAGAGAGATGAAAGAGCGGTTGCCAATTCCAGACCTAATTATCTTACATCTAGGGGGCAATGACATTGGGGGAAAACCATGAGTGGATACATATATGCAGGTAAAAAGGGATTTTGAAAAAATCCAACAATGGTGGCCATGGGGTTGCCTGGCCTAGTCAGACATAATCCTGAGAAGGGTCTCGAGGCATGAGCATAGCCATAGAGCTTTAGACAGGGCTAGGAGAAAAATGATTCGGAGAGTAGGGACATTGATAAAGAAAATGGGAGGGGAGGTAATACGGCGGGGGGTGGAAGAGTGGGTGGACGATTTCTACAGGTCAGATGGAGTGCACCTGTCAGATCCAGCCATAGATATGTTTAATACAGAGATGATGGGCTTTGTAGAGACATGGAGGAGGCATGCAGATGGTACAAGGTAAAAAAAAAAAAGAGGAGGGAGTCTCCAAGTTGGTTTTGAAGGGGAAAGCCGGCAATCCAACAGAAGCTGGAGACTGGCTAATGGGAAAAAAGGGGGGGGGGAAGAAAAAGGAAGAGGATGGAAAGAAGGAGAAGCTGAAGGAGAAAAAGTGGTCTCGATGCTCACCGTTATCTATTAGAAAAAGAGGAGAAGAAGGCACCCAGGTTTTCACCTGGGGGAGCGAGGATCAAATATTGATATATGGATGCAATAAAATGCAATGGAGGAAATATAATAATAAGGAAATGAGAAGGAAATGGAAGCATGGTATATATAACAAATTGATTGCCAATCTGAGCACAACAACATACAGTGGTCTGTGTTTTTTGTGGGGGAAAGAGGGGGGGAATCCGGGACAATAGAGTTTGCCCTTTAAGGGGCAGACCAAGTTGTCCTGGTGCACCCCTTCCCCCTACTTGAAGATGGTGTGCTCAGAGGGGAGGGGGGTTAAGAAATGGGGAGGAGCAAGGTGAACAGAACAATAGGATGGCAACAGGAAGGGGAGGGGCTAAAGGAGGTACATAATGGACAGCACAGAAGTGGATCAGCCACTTTTTGCTGAAGTTTTGATCCCTCCCATCCACCCCTTTTTAATTATGGAACATGTGGGGAAGACAGTCAATAAGGGACTGTGTGTTAAGAGGGGAAGACAGTCAAATTGGGACATTTTGTGTATGGTCTGTCAAAGGTGGATGACAGAATTTGTCCGGGAGGACGATATTGGACTGCCAAAGGTGGATGGCAGAAAGGGGGAGGAGGGGGGAAAGAAAAAGGAAGAGGATGGAAAGAAGGAGAAGCTGAAGGAGAAAAAGCGGTCTCGGTGCTCACCGTTACCTAATAGAAAAAGAGGAGGAGAAGAAGGCACCCAGGTTTTCACCTGGGGGAGCGAGGATCAAAAATTGATATATGGATGCAATAAAATGCAATGGAGGAAATATAATAATAAAGAAATGAGAAGGAAATGGAAGCATGGTATATATAATAAATTGATTGCCAATCTGAGTACAACAACATACAGTGGTCTGTGTTTTTTGTGGTGGAAAGAGGGGGTAATCTGGGACAATCACTAATTATCCACTTCCATGAATTTTCAGACCTATTGTAACCAACATTCTTGCTTTGATGATTGGATGGACAGTTTCCCAAGCCTCTGCTATTGAGTTTGTTACTGCTCCCCAGTTTGGGTCCCACCACCCTTACCCTCTGACTGCTGCTGAGGCTGCAGGTTCTAATGGTGGGGACTCACATACCTGTACAGTTGGCAGAGTCACCACCAGGTCTACAACGTTTAGAATTGGATATATTAAAATGCTGTCAGAATAATTGGAATCGCTCTCTGAAAAGAGAAGACGCAAGTGTTAAATGGACCTTAAGTTTCCTTTACTCTGCTGATTGTGGGTCAGCACTGGCATGTTAATGAACTTCAAGGCTGCCATTTCCTTGCAGTGTAGCTTGGGTATCCCCATTGTTAGTCTTCATGCATGAGGTGCTATACACAACAGTGTGAACTTCATTGCATGGGAACCATCTGTCAAATCTGTGCCACTACAAAGACATAACTAACCAAGCTGCCAGTCATTGAAACACATTTATGATACATGTTTAATTACTCCAAAACTACTGTCAATAATGGTCTTGCTCTGATGGATGATTGCTCTCAGTCACCCATGCTTCAGCACCCAAATCCTGTTTAAGCCATTTTTCAGTTTTTGCTCCCTATGTTCTGGGCCAACCACTCGTTCCCTATGACTGCAGCTGGGGCTGCAAGTACCACTGGGTGGGTGGGGGGCTCATGTCCCAGATTCAGACTCTGATCCCGAGAGGTTATGACTGCACAGTGTTTAGAAATAAACTACTACACAGTTTAGATTTCATCTCACTGTTGCAGCTACCCAGCTCTTTCCCAGGATTTTACAGTGCATTTATCAGTCACACATTTCCCAATGCTTGGGAGATGCTTAGCGCCTCTTATGCTTTAATAAAATGTTTGATGGGTAACGTTCAATATGGTGTTTGGATTATGGGGTGTGGAGCTGCTCATTAATCTTTTAAGGCATGGGGCTAAGTGGGACAGTACTGTATGGGGGCCTGCTTGAATGCAACATTGGGTGTTAATGGGCTTGCCCTGAAGCATAGCCTGAACTAATACATTAGTAAGGCACGCTATAATGTGAATATATGCATATGGAAGGTTTGAGTTTTTCTCTTGGCTAACTCACATTACTGTCCAAAAGCTTGATGGCGATTGACATTTGGGGTCAGCCTTCTTCCTATACCCGTATGGGAAGGAGCACGCTCCAGATATTTTTACTTTAACTAAAATATGTGCTACACCTGTCGATCTATGTACTACTTGTTCACATACCAGGTGCTTAGCCCTAACTCACTGTCCACATATTGAACTGGTGGGATGCTGCACTTTTCAAGTGCAGTGTTGCTGGCTGCGGGGGACATTGTTCTGACTATTGTTCTGTTCATGTATCTCTATGTTTCATCTACTGTTCTTCTACTGGGGTGGGATAGGAGCCTTGAGGGGAGGATTGGGGGGTATGCCTCAGGACTATGTGTGAGTCATTGCCCATGTTCTATTACTCCTCTTGTTCTCTGGAGTATGTTTGGAGATAGGAGGCAGGAGTGGGGGGTGGGGGTTTCTCAGTTCATTGTTTGTATTGGCTGTTATAACTTTTCTGGGAGGGGATCTGAGAGTATTTTATGTGTTTTCATTGGATTTGTTTCCAAATGTTTAGCTGTTTAAATACTTTTACTGTTTTTACAGAGAAAATTGTACTTGCAGAATTACTATTAACACAGTATTGGCATTACCTGGGATGTTGACAAATCAGATTGGGGAAATCATAGACCATGACTAGCGATTTATTGCATGTACAGTTCTGGAATATTAATGGATTGAAATCACATATTAAATGCAAAAAGTGCTAGCTAAAATTAATGGCATGAAATCTAATGTAATCTGCCTTCAAGAGATGCACGTAAGGGAAAGTGAGGGTAGTCTCATGCAGAGGAATTGGGGAGGTAAATGGCATGAATCCTTTTTTTCTTCTAAAGCCTAGACAACTGCTATCTTCTTTTCTCCCTGTTTCCCAGGGGCAGTTAACAAGGTTATTGTTGACCCAAGGGGTAGGTATACACTGGTGCAGTTAAAGATGAACACAGGACACAAGGTGGCCATTGGCTCCATATACAGTATGGTACAAATATCACCTGTCCTGATTTTTTCCACTGACTCTAAATTCAGATGGCAGACTATGAGTGGCTGTGGATTCTGTGTGGTGATTATAACTGTGTCAAGGACACAATACTGGCTAGACCCTCCAAAACTATTTCCTCTTTATCCAATATTGCCAAGGCGCTGGTTTAACTGATGTCAGATCATGTACTAATGGATGCATGGAGAGATATGACTCCTGCAGGCAGAGAATATACATATTATTCTATTTCTGCTACTACCTATGCCTGGCTAGATGACATTTTGATTTCTCAAAAACTAATACTTTCCACCCACTTGGTACTATATGATTTGATTGCTTGACCCAGTACTTTTGAAAAAGCCTGAGTTTTTATCTCACATTAAAGAGGAGATACAAATATATCTTACACATAACAACAGAGGAAACACATCTGCTACTGCCACTTGAGAGACCTTGAAAGCCTTTTCGAGAATGCCATCATTCCTTATTCATGTCATAAAAAGAAACTTGAAACCCAAATAATACTTACACTAGAACAACATATTTCCCAAATTGAAAGGCGTCATATGACCACCCCTATGCCTGACAACTATCAAGAGTTGCAAAAATGAAAGGGGGAATACAATAGACTATCCAGTTCTAAAATAGAATGTACTATTTTACTGATGCAGACTTTGAATTATTTTGAAGGAAGCTCTGGAGAGAAACTGCTTGAGTGACAACTGAAGCACAGGGAAATTGCTAAAAACATAACTCAAATAATGGATCAGAAAGGAGTTACTAAACACACTGATGAGCACATAGGGGCCTGCTTAAGGGCATTCTACGAGGGTCTATACACCTCTGAGGTACAACCATCAGAGACAGAAATCCAGAACTTCTTACATAAGGCTGAAATGTCCACAACTGGCTCATGAAATAAACAAGTAATACAAAGGTATATCTCATGGGAAGAAATTGTGAAAGCCATACAACATTTCAAAGATGGTAAGCTCCCAGTCCACACAGCTTCCCAATAGATTTCTATAAGTCCTTTAATATGGAGATACACAAACTGCTATATGATATGATATTAGAGTATTTTGATAATGGCAAGCTGCCTCCTTCCATGAGGTCAGCCACAATTACTGTTCTCCCCAAATCTGGTAAGGTCCTGATGCAGTGTGGGTCATATTGACCAATCTCCCTGCGCATGGCAGACTATAAAATTATTGTCCAGTTGCTGGCCTGTCAGCTAGAGTCAGTACTCCCAACTATAATTCATACCAGCTAAGCTGGTTCAATACAGGGTTTGTCAGGGTAAGCATAATATACTCAAGACAATGAATATTTGTGGTTCTGGATGTGACGGTGGCCCAATCTTGAGGCTGCAATCCTAACCCTTGATGCTGAGGAGGTACATGTTTGCCACTCTCAAGAAATTTGGCTTGGAAGGGAATATGTTAAAATGGGTGTCAACACTGTATCATTCACCCATGGCCAAAGTTCTGATCAATGGTAGGCTCACAAAACCATTTGCTCTTACAAGGGGGACCAGATAATGATGTCATCTGTCCCCATTATTATTTGTCATGTTCCTTGAGCCATTGGCTATGATAAGTAGGGCTGACCTGCAGATCGTAGGCTATCAATTAGGCCAGCAACATTACAAATTATCACTATTTGCTGATGATCTTTTGATATTCTTTGGGAAGTCCAGTGAAGGTATCCCTAGAGTCCACCAAATCTTATCTTAATATAGTAGCATTTCCAGTCATAAAATCAACTTGATCAAGAGTGAGATTTTGCCGTTGACACCAGGGCCATAAACACACTTAATCCATAACTCCTTAAATATGAAAGTAGTCAATGCGCTAAAATGTAATTATTACTAACAATGGTCCCAAGATGTTTCATGATAATTACACCAAACTGTTAAACTCCATAAAACTTGACTGTGAGTAATGGGTTGGTTTCCATTCTGTTTGATAGATTGTGCCAGTACTGTTAAAATGAATGTATTACCAAAATGTCTTTATCTATTTCAGAATCTACCTACTCAGGTCCCTGAGAAATTCTTTAAATCACTTAATGAGGTATTACACAACTTTCGTTATAGAGGGAAAAGCACCCATATACCAAGAAATATTTTACAGCTCCCTCTGAATAAGGGGGAGACTAGCACTACCCAACATGAAATACTACTATTGAGTAGCACAGCTGGCATTACTGTGAAAAGGGGAAGGGGGTACATGCCTGATTGGGTGACACTTGAAGGAGATCGTCATGAGGTCAGTTTATTACATGGACAACTCTTTCCAGCATTACTTGCTATGGCCATTCCTACTTCAAAAGGAAACCACTATATTAAACAACTTACTCAGATTTGGTTGGGCACCCATAAATTAACTGGTCATCCTAAAGGGATATCCCCTTGTGTAGGCCTTATATGTATTTGCAAATGGATGAAAGGTTACAGTTCCCTACATCAGGTTCTCTCAAGGTGGGGTAGAAAAGGGTTATGTTTGCTGGGTGATCTATATATGGGAGGCACCCTGAAATCCTTCAACAACATCAAAGAGGAGTTATCTTTGCAGACTGGAGACTTTTTTGCTTGCCTTCCTATCAGGCAATCCTGGCCTATTACACACTAAAAAAGGGTCTTCTCCAATTGAATAAATACTTTTCTGATCACAGCCAAACTGCAGACCCCTCACTGCACTATACAGATTGTCTGGACCCCCTCTCCCACCAATGAAAGCACAGGAAAAATGGCATGTGGATCTAGACATGTTAATAGAGGCAGATATATGGTAGGCTGCAATTAGACATGTGCATACATGTTCTAGCTCTAACAAGTTGAGAAGGAAATAGTTACATTTCCTCTACAGAACTTACCTTACAGTAAAACAACTCCAATAGTATAAGAACGCTGATGACCCAGGCTGCTCTAAATGTAAGGTGGCAGAAGGAGATGCCATGCAGATGGCACTGACGTTTATCAAGATAGCACTGTTTGGAGTTGAAATACATAGAATTATGGAATCAGTTTTGGGGTGTTCGCTTCCTAGTAGTCCCTCCGAATTCATGGTGGGCATGCAAGGATCCCAGGCTCTGGAAAGTGGCAGTAAAGCTAGACATAGACTATGGGGACTTGCATTGATCAATTGCAAGGAAAACAATAACACAGCACTGGATGAGCTCCTCCCCACCTACTATAGCACACTGGCTAAATAATCTGCCACTATGTATGAGGCTGGAGAGCTAGCATTTTTAATGCTCTAGGTCAGGAGCACAGATTTCTTCATACTTGGGGGGAGCAATGTTATATGCTATCCAATCTTGTTCTCTCTCTTACTAGGAGAGAAGCCTTTTAAGGCTAACCTGTTTTTGTGGGTTCTACATTATGTCACCAATTTTACATTATGATGTTATGATTGTATTTTAGGCTCATAATAATTTCAGCTTTTGCTGCCACTCTGAAGGACCTAAGTATTTTTATCCATGGCCTCTTAGTCTCTGCTAGGCTTCCTGCCTGTTTATATTTCCTCATGCCTGTTTAATATGTATAGATGTACTGTATCTTTGGACAAAACATTTGCTCAACTGATGTACTGCACCAACTATGATTAGTATGTTATAATTGAATTGTAATTCTGCTGTACTTCAATGAAATATGTTTACAAAAAAAAAAGAACAGCTGAGATGGTTTCTGCAGAAGTTTCGGCAAGCAATAATACCCAACAGGGTGGGTGGTATTGGGCAATACTAGAACACCCAGGGACATAATGAGGCCCAACGCCACAGGCAGAGGGCCTTATAGCTCTTGGAAGGTCCACTATTGCCCATACTGCCCACCTTGGAGGGTATTATTGCACTTAGAAAATGGGCCACTGTATTTTATATGTTTGTAAAAAATATTTTTCAATGTTTTAAGTGTTAAAACTCTGACTTTTTTGATTTGTTTTTAAATAAAATAGTTCCTCTGCCTTTATTTAAATACTGTGCTTTTTTTGTTTCCTGCCCCCCCCCACCCCACTCCTGGACACTCACAGGAGTTAATTTGAAATTGCCATGTTGAGAGTATTTTTTCCCCCATATGAATTGATTCCTTCACTGCATTTTATTCACTAGACATTTTATTTCACTGCTTGGTAAACGTGGGCAAGGAAAGGACACTGGAGATCAATCGAGAAGTACAGGAACAGAAACTAAGCCTGTAGAAAGCAGGTACATTTGAATATGTTAAAAAATGAAGTGGTATATATTTTTTTTCTGAAACTGGCAGCTCAGTGGTGGGCAGGTTTGTGCCTTGTGTATTGGGGCTGAGTAGATGTTTCATCCTGCTTCTGACCTTCCCCCCCCAAGCATACTTGTTGGTGTTCCATGTTGCTGTTGGTTTCTGTTTGACAGCATGGCAGGGAATGTTTTTTTTTTTTGCAGCTCTATTGTATGGGAATATGAGGAGAACAGAAATTACATTGGACTTGACATGGTGTAGATCTCAGCAGGATTGGGCATGTTGGCCAAGAGACATGAACGCTTGCTCTGGTACCAAGAAAGCCATACAGTAGGATGCAGTAAGGAGGTGGTTCTGAGCTTGATTGCCCTTGTAGACAGGGCGGTTGTTTTTTGAGTAGTGGTATGATATTTATCATTTCCAACTTGTGGCTGTTAAAATACAAAAGCAGGTTTTTCTATGGGGGCATAGTGCAGTCAAGAAGGACTGTGTAAGGGAACTGTCACGCTCCATTGTTGGTCTGCAAGGGAATGGAAGAAAAAGTGAACAAATACAAATGGTTGATTTTATCTGTTTTATATGTATAGTGCTGTGATTTCCTTTTTTTAAATTACTGGGTGGTATCTGGTCTAAGAATTGTGTGTGGGGGAGGCTCTCTTTCGCTCTCCGTTTCGGTAAACAGTTAAAAAAATGGCAGCAGTTTGAAATTGTGTGTCCAGTGCTTCAGCCAATGATGAAGCTGGCTGGGCACAAGGATACTTGGCTGGGCATGAGGCAGATTTGGGCTGGGACATTTTATATGGTGGGCATCCATTGAAAGTTAATGTACCTCTGTGGAATGGGTACCAGCCAATCAGGTGCCTCCAAGTAAAAAGCCCATTTTCTAAGCAGAGAATATGGATGAAGACCATGGGACAGAAGATGAAAGATTATCAGACATCACTTGGAAACCTGCAGAGTTGCCCCCGCCATCCACACCAGAAACTGAAGCATTTCTGATGGTAACCCAACAGAGGAAACAGAAGGGACGACCAAAATCAAATCAATCTAGAAAAGGCTTCTTAGACCTCTCAATTCCCTTTGAGGTCCTTACTGCTCACAAAGATGGGGGAAGGGGGTGCATAGGAGAGGATTCAGATGCTTCATGACGCTTCATGCTTTCCCACTTCAGTGCTGGACCATTCATCAGGAAATGAGGATGGATTCCTTAGTCTAGACCCCAATTCTCAACAACAACAAAAATCAAAATGAAGGGAGTGTTCAAAATAGAGAAGAAGGGGTTAAAAGAAATAATTCAGGATTTCTGGGCCTTTTCTTACCTTTTTAAGTGCTATGAGCATACTAACAGGCCTGATAGTGTTGTTGCCTGCCTTAGCTGTAATAGCATTTTTAGCTATAAAAATGACTATTTAACTTATCCATCTTGCAGAATATTAAAGAACTAGTGTACTGCTTAAAATTAATATTACTTTTAAAAAGCAACCAACCTTTACCTTTTATAACAGATGTACTTCTTATTTTCCCTTTGGTTAATAAGAACACTGTTTACCTGATGTTAGTAGGTGTGAAGTGTGGAACAGCATTCTGTATGGCAGCTTTCATATTCTGGCTCTGTTCCTCCCATAACAGCAAGTCAGCATTGTGACCTCACTGACTATGACATCACTGCTGCTCAGGAAGAGCCAGCCAGCAGCTGCATGGTCAGTCACCTGTGGTGTCACTGTCAGTGAGCTCTCAGGGCTGATGATGTGGTGGGGGAATATAACTAGACTTATAAAATGGATCTGGAGTTTTCTGTGTCCTGATTGTCTGAGAGGTACTTGTGGCCATGTCCTTATCAGGGCATACTGTGCTGACTAACACCTCTTGAGCCAGTCAGGACATTTCACAAGTCAAATCAATGTGCCAATGTCTCTATTTCAAAAAGAAAGTGGACCTTGCTGACCAAGCGGGATAACCTTGGAGACCCTCCTCAAACACACATAGAAGTTCACCACATAATAGCATCTACTTCAGTTTCAACAAAAAGAGAAAAAAAAAAAAGAAATGTAACCTGCGGTTCTCCAGAAAAAAAAAATGGCTCCATTGAAGAGAACCATGTGGGTACTGTCAAAATATTGGCTTTGAAACAGCAGCCGACAGCCGCTCGTCCGTGAGAATAGGAATACTGGACAAAATATTTTTTTGTTTACACTTTTCCCCTGATTTAAAAAATAAAAAATTTGACTTCTGCTGCTGCTGTGCAGGAAGCACCCCTAATCCAGTGAGTGTCCCGTGTGCTTCCAAGACACTGCAGCTTTTAAATAAGAATGGAAACTCACTTCTCTGTGAAGCCTTAACACAATACTATTATCACTGAAGGTGACAGTATGAAATGTAAAATGTAACACTTTTTTAATGTTTTTTTTAATGCCAAGCTAGCTAGTAGCCTGTTGCTCACTGTAAGCTGGTGTAACTATAGGCGCTCAGAGAAAAGCACTAATTACGGCGGCCCATAAAGGACATGCTTACTCCCACAGAAAGCAGCTAACATTAAAAACATTAAACTATTCAAAATAAATACAATTTAAAAGTTGTTTCTGTAGGGATGAAGAGCATAAACAAAGAAGTGTTTTCTCCAGGATGTTTGTGTGTGTGTCTGTGGGGTGGGGGTGGGGGAGGCACATAGATATTAACACCCTCTAGTGGTAAGGACTACTTTTCTATCAAGATACACTTTACAGTGTTTGACACTTTCTATGTATGTTTCTGAATTTTTAATTTTTTTTTTTTTTTTTTTTTTTACAGGGGACCCATTTTATAAGTGGAATAAGACACTCCGAGGGTGGTTCATGGCCTGATAAGAGCACTTCCCAGGTGCTAAGGCACTCAGCGCAAGCACCTTGTGCCTCATTATGCACTTGGGGCATGCTCTTATCAGGCCTGAACCACACCTCATTGTGTCTTGGTCCTTACCTATCAGCTGCCAGACTGATTGCTAAGCCACACATCCAACATAATATTATTACCTAGAAAACTTTCTAATGGGTACGACAAAAATGAAAAATACTTTACAAATAAAACATTTTAACTGACTACTTTATAAAATTTGTATCATTTTCATGTCTGTCTATTTTGGTTCAATTAGCTCTTTAAAACAGATATTGTACTTTTACAGGACAGAAGGTTACAAACACTTAGTGGTTTCTCATCTGCCAAGAAGTTGTGGTCACGAGGATTGTCTTTCTGGTCTCTAAGAGAGGACAAATGTTATAGCATAGGAGTTATGTTTTTATTTTATGAGGTAACAGTAAATTCTCATGTGAATCTGGTGCCAGGAAGGGCCATGATTCATGATAATAAGCTGCTAAACTTGGATCTGACAGTAATTAATATCTATCCTCCCCAAACCAAAACTGGGCATATTGATTTGTTTAAGGCAGATCAACCATACTTATTTATTGGACAAAGAATATGTTTTAGAGGTGATATCAATTGTAGCTTCTTAAATACTAGATCTACCATAACATCCAAAAAGGTTTAATGTGATTTGGCTTTTATTTCAGATATGATAGCCTCTGCTGTCATGGTGGATGCTGCTACTGACAGACATAGTGAAAAAGCTGGACGACTAGTCAAGAGTTTGGCAACTGGGCTTCAACAGCAAAAAGGGTAAAATTATACACATTGGGCACAGAAACCCAAGGGCAACATATCATTTGGGTGTGGGGGCAGTTAGAAACCACAGAACAGGAAAGGGATCTAGAGGTCATCATATCTGATGACCTGAAGGTTGCAAAGCAGTGTGATTAAACAATATGAAAGGCTAGATCAGGGGTCGGGACTTCCGATGGGATCCAGTGAAGATGGCAGTTTGAACCCTTCGCTCTACCCCAGCCAGATGGAAAATCCTACACTTACCGTCGGAATGCTATACTGAAAGTTTACTCTCCTCTCTTGATTTCTCCCCTTCCTACCCTCTGTCACCATATGTGGAGTATTTGCGGGGATCACTACAATCTATAGCGTTGGGTGACCCGCGCAGATGCTGACTCGAGTGCTTCTAGATAGGCCACATAGGCCCGGCTGCAGTTTTTACAATCGTAGAGTCTCCTTGTCTCTTCTCTGTGAAGCATTCACGCCCCCCTCCCTCGCATCCTCCCAATGACAGTTATGGGCGAAAGAGGTCAGTTATCTTCTAAGGGGACCATTGCTGATTCAAGCACAGAGCTAGTAGCCTCCTGAGTACCCACCTAGTGCAACGCAAGACTCCTCCTGCTGGGATGGAACAGACTGCAAGCTGTTGCGATGGAGCTGCAGCCCAGGGCACCCCGGATCAAACCCAAGTGGGGAAAGCCCTGGGAAACATCACAAAAATGCTTGAAGTGCTACTCAAGTGTGGATGACATCGGCACCTCACTAGCAGGCAATGTTGCAGATGTCCACAGGCTTCAGAACCAACATAATGTCCTCGAGCAGCAGGTGGGGGAGCTGGAAGGCCAGCACTTAAATGTACTGCACAAACTCAGGGATCACAAAGCCAAGCTGGCTCATTTATGGCAAAGGGCTGAAGTCCAAGAGAATCACATCAGGAGGAATAACATTCGTATTCTTGGCATGCCAGAGGGAATGGAGGGCCCCAACTTGGAGAAATTCTTAAACGAATGGCTTCCACAGCTGATAGGAGATCGGTGGAAAGAGCCGGTAAATGTTGAACATGCCTATTGGGTTCCCAGTAACTTGAATCACAGTAGAAGCCCTCGGACCATAGTTGCATATATGCTGCGCCTCTCAGTCAAGGAGCATTTACTAAAAGCCATAAGAGACACTGGGGAGCTAACCTGGAGGGGGCATGTTATCTCTGTATACAGAGATTTTACGCAGGAGGTTGCAGCCAGGCATGGTGCCTATAAATCTCTGAAAAAGGTGCTGAATGCTAGCTCAGTACAATATCGATTCAAAGGACTTGCATTGCTGTATCTGTCTAAAGATGGCCAGTCTTTTCTGGCAGACTCTTCAAAGGATGCTGAGGCCTGGATTCAGGGACACTGGCCGAATATGCTGGCGGGCACTACATCTCCCAGACACCTCTGGGAATCAAGGGGTAGAATAGCACAAGGAACTGGCAGAAAGGGCAGTGGTGCCTCAGAGGACCAATATCGTAGGTGGACGGGTCCATCCAATATAGCTCCCCCACTGCACAGACAGCTATGGAATCCTTCTCCTGACAAAGCCAAGTCACCTCTGCTTCATTCTGCACATTAGCCAACTTCAGATGTATGCAGTGCTGATCAAGTGTCTAAAACAACTGAAATGGCTGATCCTCTACTGCCAGCGAGACAACACTCGCGCACTAAAAGCCCTCGTCCACCAATACAGAGTAACCCTACTGCGACCCCGCCAGCCAAACTCCTGAAGGCAGATCTGACAATGCCAGAGAAAAGCAAGCCCTCTGACACGATGGAGGAACCAACAGAGATCCTTGAGGACGATCCAGTTCCGCTAGACTGGGCATTGATGATGGAGGAGGAGAACAACAAGGAGGAGGCAACCAGTTCTGCTCTGAAACCTGGGCTAAAAACGTACGCAGAACCTCTGGCGATACTGAGGACCTGAAAAGCAAAGGAAACCTGCTAATAATATTTGAGAATCAGAGGGTCTAACTTGCCAGTCATGGGGTGAAGGGTTATGCCCCCCTCTCCTCCTTATTGAATTAACACACCTAGAGCTGAATGGGCAATGCCTATAAATTACATGCAGAGGAACCCCCACCTTTTGTACCATCTTCCTCTGCCTGGTATTCTTAAGTCCACTTATGACTTAGCTAGTAATCCCTCCTCCCTCATCGCTACTATAAGCATGTCTCTACGTGTACCCCATCTCTCTCTTTTGGTGGATGTGCTGTGAAGCCCAATACTCTTATTCACGGAGCTGGGCATATATTTCCTAAATAATTCATATACCTCCTAAATAATTCATAGGCAGGGTAATTTTTAAGATGCATAAATATGGTCATCCCCTAATACACCCTGATGGTCTTGGTAGTTATTCATAATATTGGTCATTGGTTACTTTTCCCATGGGTTGTTATTTTTCCTGTGGATTAGAACCCTATAGGTAATATGTGGCTGACAGATTCCCCCCCCCCGTCCCTTTCCCATTCCCCAGTCGGGCAATCCGATTGACTGTGCCTCACCCTCTAGTTTTGGGGCGGCTCCAGACTCCAGATTTACCGTGGTGGCTCATAGCAGTTCACATGGCCGAGCCCTCAGACTCGGGCTGGGACAGGTCATCTAATTTGGTGTGACTCCTTCCCGTTTCTGCATTTGGTGTCCGAAGCAGTGTGGCTCAGGGGCGTAACTGCCCCTTTTCATGCGTACAACTAGGCACCAATAACTGAGTTATTGTTGATTGTTTTAGAAGTGTTATATTGTAGTATAATTAATCTGTTAATTAATCTGTTGCTTCCCAGCTGTTTATTGGCAGATTTCTGCCTTATATTTTGAATTTCTAAGGTACGTAACTGGTTTTCTCTTTATTCCACACAGACCTCTCTTCAACTGCAGATAGATTGCTTGTTACTGTCTCCTCTCAACCATTTCAACACCTGTCTATTTGAGGCTCACCGACGGTACAAGAATTGCCACAGGCCTCTTGCCGGTTATCTTTCTTCTTTTATTCTTTACTGCCTCTCCTTTCATTGTTGGCTGGGTGAGTACACTCTTTCTCCTTGCCACATAATAGGTAGGAAGTATTATGGTCCCAACTCCGGTTACACCATGCTGTTGGAGATGTGTCTCCTGGAATGTGAGTGGACTGAATCATCCAGCAAAATGTGCCAAAGTGTTTCAATATCTAAACTTGATCGGTGTGGATATCGCCTTACTCCAGGAGACACATCTTGCCAGCCGCACAGTAGAATGGTTAAAAAAGTTGTGGGTGGGAACAGTGCTTTCTAGCTGTGCCTTCATAAAGTCCAGGGGAGTGGCTATCCTATTAAGGAGGATGGGACCTTGAACTGTTGAGGGTCAGCGTCAGGACTCACTAGGTAGATGGATAGTGGCTAAGCTGTCATATCCTGGTGGCAGGGTCATAATAGCCAATGTTTTCTGGCTTCAGTACTGATACAGGGGATGTCTATTCTGAACTGAGCCAGGCCTTCACCGAGCTCTCTGGCGATGACCTTGATATCCCAATCCTACTAGGTGGGGATCATAACTTGGTGCTTGATATTTTCTTAGACAAATCCATACCTACACCTCAGTCCCATCCGAAGGTTTTAGAAACACTAAACACTCTGATGTCAGAATGGGGACTTGGAGAATTAGTCATCCAAGTGGACGTGATTACACATACTTTTCTACAATGCACGGGACTCATAGTAGACTTGACTTCTGGTTGGCCAGTTATGCTGCAATGCCTGGGATAGAAACTCTCGCCATTGGCAGCATAGTTATATCGTACCATGCCCCTGTAACGATCACTTTCACTCCCTCGGGGCAGGGCTCACTCTCCACAAGGTGGAGATGTAATCCATAATTGTTGGAGGATATAGCCTTTCATGATTACATAAAAAAGGAAACCCTTTTCTATTTCTCAGTCAACACCCCAGGGGAAACAAGTGCGACCACAGTCTGGGAGACATTTAAGGCAGTTATAAGAGGGAGAATTATTTCCTTCTCTGTGGCTAAAAACAAGGAAAGGGCAAAGCAGATATCAGAGCTCCAGAAGGATCTGGCATTTCTACAGAAGCAGTTCAAAATGTCTACCACTAACCCACTCAACTCCCCTCTCCTAGCCGACATTACTGGCTTAAAATACAAACTCAATGTGCTGATGAACAGGAAGGCGGAGTGGCAACTTACTCAAGCCAAGCACAGGTTCTGGGAGGGAGGGGATAAGGGTGGGAAATTATTAGCTTATTAGCTACGGAAGCAGCAAACCTCTTCCAGAATTTCAGCCCTAAAGAACAAAGAGGGGAAGATTGCAACAACACCCAAGGCTATCAATGATGCTATGAAAATATTTTATCAGGACCTTTATCAGTCTCAGGATATCTTTTCAGATACTGAATTATCTCAGCATCTGCAAAGCTTTTGCCGAGGAGCGCAACTCCCTAAGCTCTCTAAAGAGCAGGCCCTTGCTCTGGATGCTACCATAACTCGGGACGAACTCCGGTCAGCACTATCTCTGATGGCCAACGGGAAGGCCCCAGGGCCAGATGGGATATCAGCAGAGCTGTACCAAGTGCTCCAGGATGAGATCACCACCCCTCCCTTCTGCAAGCTCTCCAGGAAGCCCAATCGAACACTATACTTCCCCCCACTATGTGTGTGGCTCTCATTTCACTAATCCCCAAGAAATCCTCGGATAACTTACTGTGTGCAAATTATAGACCCATTTCACTTCTACCGGTTGATACTAAGATACTGGCTAAAATCTTGGCAACCAGACTATCCCCAGTGTTATTAAATCGGATTCATCCCTCTCAAACAGGGTTCTTAAAAGGGAAATCTAGTGCAGATAGCCAACACCTTATTTTAAATCTTAAATGGCTGGCACTTCAATCTGTGCTTCCCAAGGCCGCCTTAGCGGTTGATTTTGCTAAGGCTTTCGACTCCCTGGAATGGGCTTATTTGCACCAGATTCTCCAATTGTATGGCTTCAGATCCCAATTTTGTTCATGGGTTTACACAGTATACAACCAGCCCTCGGCCAGAATCCTTACTAATAAGGATACCTCTTCCCCCTTTCTCCTCCACAGAGGTACCAGACAAGGGTGTCCTCTCTCCCCGCTCCTGTTTCTGGTAGCTCTGGACCCCTTAATTAGAACACTGGTTAACACCTCAACTGTAAGCAGTATCCCTGTGGGGAAAACCTCCTACTTAGTTAATGCATATGCAGACGATATGCTACTTACTCTTTCTGACCTGCAGTCTTACCTCCCACTGGTTTCGTCAATCCTGCAGGAGTCTGCTAGAATATCTGAGCTTACAGTGAATCAGAAAAATCTATATTATCCCTTCTAAACAAGAAATTTAGTAGACACTGTCTAGCCGGTACAGATATTTCTTGGGCGCTGCAGGGCTTCCCATATCTGGGCATTAACATCACGGCAGCCTAGAAGGACCTAGAAATGGCCAATTTCTCTCCTCTCCTAGTCTCTTTGACAGCTGAGGTCCACCGCTGGATGAAGTTACGTCTAATGTTGAAAGGAAAGGTGGAAGTGATTAGAATGTTTATTTTTTCTAGGGTTTCTTACCTACTGAACAACCTCCCAAACCCTCTCTCTAAAAAATCATTTCAAGCCTTAGAAAGATTGGTGGCACTTCTCCTCCGGGAAGGTGGACCCCCTAGATGGGGACAAATGAAACTGCGTGCTCATTGGACCAAGGGAGGGCTCGGACTCCCCTGGTTTATGGGATATCATATGGCCTTTAGCATGGCCCAGGCTGTGACGTGGTTTGCCCCTGGTTCCACCCCCCCAGTGGGCAATACTGGAGGCCATGCTGTCAGCAAAGACACCCCTTTATTCATTGTTATCTTGTAGGAAACCTGCCAATCCTCAACTCACATCACTTATGACAAATACATGTGCATTGTGGCACCGGGCAATGGTCATAGCTGGTGTTCCGAGCGTAGACTATCCTCCTCCTTTATGTTATGCCCCGATTTGGAATAATCCTCTTGTTAAGGTAGGTCATAAACCACTTCACTGGGCTTCATGGGCCTCTAGAAGCATTCAGATGGTATTTGATCTAATCATTCTGAACACTCGTATGTTGATGTCCTTCTAGCAGCTCAAAGCTAAATACAAATTGCCATCTCAAGATTTTTGGAAATTTCTCCTATTACGAAGCACGCTGATCCCTTTCATTAGGACCTGGCCATCCCAGTCCCCTTGGAGATACCTGAATAACCTCTCCCTACCCAGCACAGGTGGGGGTCTTATAGGCGCTATCTATCAAACTCGATTCCCAACCGGATGTCACTTTAACTAGCAAATCCGCATGGGAGCGGGATCTTTCTCACTCTCTATCTCCACAGCAGTGGTCAGAATGTCTCAGGTAGGCCCATATGGCCTATGTAGACTCAAAGAGCCAGTTGATTCAATTAAAAATTCTCCTCAGATGGTATCAAACTCCCTCAGTCCTCTATAGGCGAAAGATAATCCCACAAGATAGCTGCTGGAGATGCCGCTCTTCTCCGGCCCACCTATACCATATATTATGGCTGTGCCCAACTATCCGCACTTTCTGGACATCAGTC
Organism: Neoceratodus forsteri; assembly: GCA_016271365.2. Taxonomy (NCBI): domain Eukaryota; kingdom Metazoa; phylum Chordata; order Ceratodontiformes; family Ceratodontidae; genus Neoceratodus; species Neoceratodus forsteri. Next base: position 225,554,198 of record CM028132.1, on the reverse strand, counting down.
TTGAAGGACTGTTCTGCTATAGTGGGTAACCTGCTATCTCTTCAACATTACTCCCTACTGCTGGGGGACACCTCCACAATAAATGCACTCTCTCTCCCTAGTAAAGCTTGGATCCTGGTTGCTATCATGGAAGCAAAGAGAGCCATCCTGGTGAGATGGAGACAATCCTTACCCCCACACACACACACATTCTCAATGGTGGGCAGCCATGGCTAGGCTGGCCATCTTTGAGACGCTTACAGCAGCAGCTAGAGGTAAACTAGCTGACTACTACTTAAAATGGGATGCCTAACTGCATTCCCACATTTGCAGAGTGTCTCCTCCCCACTACAAAATCCTCCTATTACTTTTTAGCAAGTCGACCCTAGAGTGGTATGCCAAACATAAGGTATCCCCCCTCCTGCTTGTAACTTTTCCCTCTCTCTGCTCCTTTTCCCTTCTTTTATCTCTTGCTCTTTTTCCTCTTTTTCCCTCCTTCTTTGTCTTCTTCAATCCTGACCTTGTTGACAGCTTAAGCACTTTATTGTGGGACTAATGGGTATAAACTAATCATGAGAACTTACAGTAGATGGTATATATTCATTATGTAAATGAGTCTGTGCTGCAAGGTAATGTTCTCCTTGAATCCTTATCCTTGAAAATTGTTGCGTCTAATTATTTATTTTTTATTTATTGTTATTATTTATTTAGTTTTTGTTGACCGGGTAAGTGCACTAGACAAATCCTGCCTATTTTCAGGCATGATCTGGGGGAGGGGGGATACAGATGAATGCCAGCTGACCTTGAACCAGATTAAGCTTTTGGTAGTATTTTTAGTGAATGAGGGAAATTTGGCCAGGACACTTGGGAAATTCCCCTACTCTTTTCGATAAGTGCCATGGGATCTTTAACATCCACCTGAACTACCACCAATCCAGACAGATGAGACCTCGGTTTAACATCTCATCCAAAAGATGGCACCTCTGAAGTGCAGCACCCCTCTCATGCTGCACTACAGTGTCAGCACTGGGATATTAACCCGGAAGTGCCAGATGTGGGAACTGAACCCACAGCCCTCTGATCTCCCGACCACAGAGGCAAGTGTGCTACCTGCTGAGCTACTGACACTGATAATTAAAGCCTGTTGCAGTTAGTCTATCCTACACATAGCTTATGTCTTCCTCAAGGCCAATCGAGATTTGGATTTTGGCAAATAGTGATGTAATTTAGAGCTACTTTGTATCCTGGGTGTATCCTTTAAGATGACAGTATTGTTAGCCATCCTGTGTTTGTTTGTCAGGGATTGAGGCTCATGGTGTATATGCTTCTGTATATTAAACAAACAATATGTAAAAAATTGGAAAATTTCAATAAAATATTACATAATAAAAAAAAACAATAGGGAAGGCTAGCAGGATGCTGGGGTTCATAGGAAGAGGTATCACCACCAGAAAGAGGGAAGTAGTGATACCCCTGTATAGATCAATGGTGAGGACCTACCTGTAATACTGTGTCCAGTTCTGGAGGCCCCATTTCAGGAAGGACATGGACAGGGTAGAGGCAGTAGAGAAAAGGCCAACTAAAATGGTGGATGGCATGGCATGCACCAGAAGCTCTATTGGTAAAGACTCAGAGAGTTAAATATGTACTCTCTCGATCTATATGAAAGGAGGGAAAGGGGAGACATGATAGAAACATTCAGATACATCAACGGTAACAATAAGGTTCAGATAGGTGGCATTTTGCACAGAATGAGATGATCAAGGACAAGGGGGCATGATACGAAGCTAGAAGGGGAGACCTAGAGGGGATGTGAGGAAATACTTCTTTATGGAAAGGGTGGTGGATGACTGGAACCACCTCCCAGCAGAGGTGGTGAGTACCAATATGGTAACAGGATTCAAACATGCATGGGATAGTTACAAGGGGACCTTGATATTAGGGCTGGGGGGATATGGCTGGAGATCAATTAGAGTCTAAGATTGCAAAGTAGGTAGGGATCTTAGGGCAGACTAGATGGACCAGTAAGTCCTTTACTGCTGACAGCTTCTATGTTTCTATGTAATAGGGAGTTCTTTTTGTGTTTGATGTGCATGCACACCAAATACTTTGGGACAGTAATGGGAAATGAGAGGTGTGTCACTGCCATGCCAGTTACAGCTGCATCTGCAATAGGTATGACAGTGTACACCAATGACCAGCCACTCTGGTCAAGACAGCAGTTCAGCTCTGCTGATGTGGCCACCACAGACCTGAAACAAATGAAACGCTCCAATCAGAGCGCTTCATTTGTAGTCCGAACTCCTGCCATGCATATTAGAGTGCACAGTAGTGCGCATGGCAGGAGTTATGGCTCTTGTATTCTGTCTCTATCCTTAGTCCTCTGAACCCCACCCAAGCTTCAACTCAGCCCCCACAACATTAGCCATCATGCGCCTTTTTGTAACAGCTGAGATTGGGGTGCCCAATCCTCGTGTTGGCACGTCTCCCCCACCCCATATTAATGTCACACTCTGGGAGCCCACCCCAGCGTGCCGAAGCAATTCATTGTAGCTTGTTTTTTTGTTACCAACACCAGGATGCCCACTTCTGGTGTTGGATGCACCCCTACCCATTTCCTGTAGCCGACATCGGGGTGCCCAGTCTACATGTCAGTGTGTCCCCCCCACACACACACACAGTATTGTGGTACACTGGGAGCCCACCGCAGTGTGCCTAAATGTTTTTTTCTTTATTAATCTATGAAATAAAGAAAACAGTACCCCGACTTTTTTTTTTACCTGTTAAAAATGAAAATGGTCCCTTGTCACCCCTCTTCCCTCTCCCACCCACCCTCAGCACACCCCACCTCCTCACACCCCCCTCACCCTATACTTACCTCCAGAAATCAGAAACAGTGATCTTCTCTGGACCAAGAACATGTCTGCACTCATCAAAGTCAACCAGAAAACTGAGAAATCAAAGGTAAGTGCCATATAATGGAAGTCAATGGGGGTTTCAACTTAGGTTGATATCTCAGCCATTTTTGGGAATTTTTGCCCCAAATTTTCAACACAGGGTTCTTGGGATCCCACCTCATGTACACTGTCACTCTCAATCTGTTACTCAGTTGAAAGATGATTTCGCAGTCGCTGAATGGAATAATCTTTCATGACTTGAATAATGAAATGATAGTGCCATTGTTCATGAGGTGGGGTCCCTAAAAGCCCATGTTGCAAATTTGGTGAAAAAATTCCATAAAATGACTGTGCTATGATCATGCATTGCACAGTTTCTATGCACACTTGTAACGTCAAACAATTTTTTATATTTTAACTCCATTTTTTCAACATTGCCATTTTTTCACACTTCCTTATGAACAGTATAGCGATCACTGAGTGAAATCAACTTTTGGGATGAAGCAACAAAATCACAGTGTCACAGTTCATGAGGTGGGGTCCCAAAAACACTATGTTGAAAATGTGGTACAAAAATACCACAAAATGCCCAAGCTACGTGCAGTCATTGAAATTTTACTATGCATGCGAGTAACTTAGGCAAATGTTTATGTTTTCTCTCCAAGTATACAAAATTGCCAGTTTTTCACACCACCTCATGAACAGTATAGCTGTCATTTTTCACATCCTGCCTGAAATGTGTTTTTGCACCTGTGGCACCAAATGGCACAGTTGGAGCACAAAATCACCTTTCGGGATTGAGTAACAAAATGAAAGTGCCACTGTTCATGAGGTGGGGGTTCCAAAAAGCCCATGCTGAAAATCTGGAGTGAAAATACCAACAAACGACCTGGGCATTAGGGTTTCCAACTGTATCACCCCCCCCCCAACTCTGTATTGACTGACAGGTGTCACGGGTGTGATTTGGGGTCATCAGCCATAATGCTCACACCATTCCACCCCCACCCCTATGCTGCAGCCAGTGACAGGCATCAAGGTGTGCCTTGGGCTCTTCAGACCAAAAATGTTCACCCATTCTCTTATAGTGAACCAAACTCAGCTTGTTTCCTTATGGAATGGGGTGAGTGTAAGGCCAGACTCCAAGGCACAGCGTGTGCCTGTCGGGTAATCTCTGTGAGTGATGTGAGGAATGGCATGGCGTTAAGGCTGATGACCCAAAGACACACCCCCAATGTCTGTCAGTCTCTGCAGGGTGGGGTTTGGCATTATGGTTGGAAACCCTAATGCCTGAGTAAGGAAGTAAATCAGGGAGGGGTGCTAGATGTCACCTACCTTGATTTCAGGAAAGCCTTCAACACCGACCAACATAGAAGGCTGATTAACAAGATGGGCAGTCTGGCCACAGGGCACAAGCTGATATTCTGGGTTAGAAACTGGCTGATGGACATGAGGCAAAGGGTGGTGGTAATAGGAGCCAATCTGGGAAGAGGGTGATGATCACCACAGTACCTCAGGGATCAGTCCTGGGACCAGTCCTATTCAATGCCTTCATTGCAGACATTGCAGAAGGGCTAGAAGTAAAAGTCTGCCTGCCTATTTGCAGATGACACCAACATCTCTAACAGAGTGAATACTCCTGAAGAGGTGGAGAAAATGAGCAGGGATGTGGAGAAGCTTGAAAAATGGTCTGAGGAGTGGCAACTGAGGTTCAATGCAAAGAAGTGCAAAGAATGCACCTGGGAAGAGGGAAACCTGGGGGGAGTTACAGGATGGGGGGAGGTGCTGACAATCACCAAGGAAGAAAAGCACCAAGGAATTATCAGTTCTGATGACCACCTTAAGGAGTCAAAACAGAGCACAAATGTTGCAAGAAGGGCCACTGGCATGCTGGGGTGCATAGGGAAAGGTACTACTAGTAAAAGGTGTGAGGTGGTGATGCCATTGCATAATGCACTAGTGAGGCCTATCCTACAGTACTGTGTGCAGTTCTGGAGCTGGAACTGCACACTGACATTGACAGGGTGGAGGCATGTAAAAGGATAATGGGACTCTGGAGACCACTATTACTTTTCATTTAAGTCTGTTGCAACAGCAATTTCTTTACTTTTCTGCTTTCTAGCTGCAGTCTCTATTCCCCATTGACAGGAAGGCCAACTGTTGGATGTCCTTCCTTTCTCTATCTAAAAACTCATTCCCTGGTCCTTGTAAGCTCCCCCGGGTAGTGAAACTTCCTTCTCGAAGGTGTGCACACTCGCCTACATGAACGTGCGCATAAGGATCTTCACGTTCGTGCTGACGTTGTGTTGGCGAGTCTGCGGTTACAAAGAAAGCTTATTTGCTGCACAAAACAGTACGAAAGTGGCAAAAGCATTAGGGAAGTGGGTTCCCATTTCTACTTCATGCACGCACGTCTAGTCTGGTAGTCCCTTGTGTAATAGTAAAAGAAACAGATTTAAAATACACTTCTGCAAGGTTCAGTGCAGTGCAGGCTTGGAAAAAAACAAAAAAGGGACTAAAATGTTTTATTTCTGGCAGGTCTAAGACAATAGCCTGCAGAAGGCAATTAAACCTGCTGCTAATTACAAAGTATTTAGTATTTGCCCTCTGAGCAGAGGAACAAGCAGGCAGAATAAATACTTTTATTTGTTTGAGTGCAGCAGGTGGTTTGTAGCATAGCTGTTTAGCGCTGCAGCTCTGTACAACCCTCGCATTATGAAACTGGTTTTGCATTTTTATCCTAATTACATAAAAGAAGAAATCAAACATTGTGACAAAGTCCTCTGTTTAAAATATAATAATATTGCACTTTTGAAATCCTTTTGCCAGGCTTACCTACTAATTCAAATCAAATCAAATCACTCTTTATTTATATAGTGCCTTTCAATATCAAGGAGCTGCATAAATTACAACAACAAATATAAAAACAGAGAGCAATATAATTATTTAATAATAATTCAGTCTGGGAAGGCCAGTGAAAATAAATATGTTTTTAGCATGGATTCAAAACTACTGATGGTCAGGCATTCTCTTAACCTATGAGGTAGAGAATTCCACAGGGTTGGTGCTGCAAATGAAAATGCACAAGCTCCAGATGTTCTAAGATGAACCCTGGGAATCTCTAGCAATCCCTCATTGGCGAATCAGAAAGGGTGATTAGGAGTGAAGGGACTCAGGAGATCTTTCAGGTAGTCGGATCCCTGTTCATGTAGGGCTTTAAAGGCACGCAAGCCTACCAGTGCAGTCCACGCAGCACAGGCATTATATGACTGGACCTGGAGGTACCTGTCAGCAGCCTGGCTGCAGCATTCTGCACCAGCTGCAAGTGGTGGATATCAACCCCAGACAGCCCTAGGTAGAGGGCATTACAGTAGTCAAGACGGGTAGTGATGAAGGCATGAATCAGTGTTGGAAGGTCGCCTGATGGAACCACGTGTTTCACACTGGCTATTTTTCTTAGATGCTAAAATGAGGATTTGACCACAGCTGACATCTGAGATTTCAGGGTCAAGCTATCATCAAAAATAATGGCTAGGTTCCGCACCTGATCTGAGGTCGTGAGCTGGACACCGTCAAGCCACAGGACAGACACATGCCCGACCCCCAAACCTGCCTCCAGGTGACCTTGGTCCATGACTAATACCTCAGTCTTATCTGGATTCAGTCTCAGCCAACTGGAGCCCATCCAGTCATTGATCTCGGAAAGGCAATTATTTAGCACAGAGATCGCATCAACCTGTCCGAGCACAAAGGACATATACACAGGAGTTCAGTTAATTTATTTTTTGTGGAAGTCAAATACTTCAGCGAGTCAAAATCTGGAAGTCATTTCAATTTTCTGGAGGTCAAAATACTTCCCAGATCCAACAATGTGAAAGCCAGTATTCTAAGAAGGATCAAATTATGGATGTTAATATAAATTTTAGTGGTAAAATACAATTTCTTTTATGAAAATCCATATTTTTCAAGCTTCTCTGCCTTCAGTTTTGGAAGTCATCCAGTTTTGTTTTTTACATTTGGAAGTCAATGATTTCCTCCCCCTTTATTTTGGAAGTTTTTGCCTTTTTTGGGGGAGTCAAATACTCCCAAAATGGAGTTTACTGAAGCCCTGCATATACAGCTAAGTATCATCTGCATAGCAGTGAAAACTCAAGCTGTATCTCCTGATGAGATCCCCCAATGATAGCATGTACACTGCAAACAGCATGGGCACCCATATGGAGCCCTGTGACACCCCGCAGGACAGGGGGAGGATGTCAGAGGAATAAATTCCAGTGACCACCCTCTGAGATCTGCCTGCGAGGAAAGATCAAAACCAATTGAGGACTGTACCTGATAATCCACAAAGGGACTTCAGGGTCTCCAAAAGCACTCCATGGTCCACAGTGTTGAAAGCTGCTGAGAGATCAAGAAGGACCAGGATGGTACAAGCCTTTCAATCTCTCACCATTAGGAGGTCATTTAGCACTCGAACAAGGGCAGTCTCCATGCTATGCCTTTTTCTAAAACCAGACTGAAGGGCTTCATAGACATTGTGAGTTACAAGGTGATCATCCAGCTGCAACACAGCCACCTTCTCAATAACCTTCCCTACATCATTGGGATCCAAGAAAGGTTTTTTAAGGAGTGGTCAAATGATTGCCTCCTTTAAGGGGTCCGGAAAGATCCCCTCCTCCAAGGATCTCCATACAATTTCAGCTAAGATCGGGTAGATAACATCTACACACCCCACTGATAGAGGGGTAGGGCCTGGATCCACACTACAGCAGGTTGGGAGCAAAGTCTGAACAATCTTCACAAGGTCTATGAATTCCGGTCGGCTGAAATCCATCCAGACAGACTGGGTGCTCACTACCTCCTGTCAACCTCCACAACCCCTCACAGAGAGAGCTGGGCCAATTCTGGACCTGATGCTGGAAACCTTATCTGCTATGAACTGAGCTAACTTGTCACACTTATTCTGTGAAAAAGCTCTTCCTGACTGGAGACAGATTTGATTGCACAATCTGTCAATGGTTAAGAAGAGTTGAGCCGGTCGATTCTGTACAGCAGAAATCTCCCTGGACAGGAACTCTGTGTTCTTAAGGGTGATTTCTGATTGATAGCCATTATAATGTTCTACCAATCTAAGCCTGTCAGCATCCAGGCCGGACTTCCGCCATGCTCTTTCCAGCCTTCGACCAACTTGTCTGAACTCCTTCAAGGACCCATCAAACCAAAGGGACCTTGGGCGAAGAGTAAGTGGTCGAACATGAACAGGAGCAATCGAATTCAGGGAATTTCCCACTGCCTTATTATAGGCTAGTACAAGGTTCTCTGAGCTTGTGCTTTCACCCAACAGTCCCAATAGGTCCAGAACTGCTGATAGACCATCTGGGGTAACTCCCCTTAAAAGGGCGGTAAAGGACCATCTCCAAAGGGGTAGGTTCACTTGGGGGACCCTGAAGCTGAACCCTATGGTGTGATGGTTAGACCAACTGATTGATTCCACCCTCAAATCAGAGATCTCCATTCCCAGGAGGAACAGCAGCTCCAGTGAGTGACTCCCTATATTTGTAGAGGAGGTAACCAACTGTGTAAGGGTTAGCATTGTCATAAGCTGGAGGAGATTTTGACCAAATTGTAAGAATTTCTCATTGATCCAGGCATTGAAGTCCCCCAGAATAATCTATCTGGGAGACTCCAATACCATGTCAACGATGAAGTCCACAATCTCCTGCAGGAATAAAGCCACATCACCTGGTGGACAGTAAATGAGGAATATTCTGCAACCTACACCCTGTCCCATGATACACTCAAAGGATCTGGTGGTCCCCACTGGAAAATCCACAAGGCACAGCTCAGTCTTAAAAAAGATGGCTGCACCTACACCCCTTCAATCAAACCTCGGGCAGTGAATCACTGAGAACCCAGACGGTACTGCAGAAGCCAATACTGGGCCTGCATTTTCATCCAGCCAGGTCTCAGTGATACATACAAGATCCACCATATCAACATGACCAGGAATAATAGCCATCTTGTTTTTGATGGACCTGGCATTACATAACACCATCTGGGTTGGATGAGATGCTGGGGAAGCCCTTGACTCCTGACCAGCATTTATTGCTGGACCCTTGGGTATGGGAACAAGACAGGGATTACCTCTGTCCTGGCACCATTTTGCCCTGGGGTCACCTGGTCCTTACCACCCCAGTCTGCCCCCCCCCTTCCATTCGCCCACCGGGCCCAGTTCTCATCCCTTTCCTGCGCCTTCTGGCAATCCCCAAGGATTGACAGAATCTATAGATCTCTAAAGGCAAATAAGGGAAGCCTAAGGGGTGTAATTCCCTGAGCCTAGTGGGGGAATACTGCCTGACCATCATTTGGCCTCCCCAACACATTCTTAAAATAATAAATAACACACTAAATTAACTTAATCCCACCCGAACCCAACTAAATATAAAATACAAATTATAAACAATAACAAACTAAAAATAAGTTGCACTGCCCAAAAGTATATACAAACTACATAAACTAAAATTAAAACTTGATCGGACTACTGAAATTTTAAATATAAAGAGAAAGATGGCATAAACAGAGCCCAGTCCATAAAAATCCATGTAAAAGAGGTTTTAGTCCATGGAGCTCCCAACTCCTAGGGCCAAACATTGTCCATTTAACAGTCTCAGAGGACTCTCACACCTAAAGGTCCAGTAGAGTAGAACTTACAGTTTTTAAGCCTCAGTCTCTATGAAATACTGGGCTTGCAATTTATAGGCGCTAGATGCCAGTATTCAGTCCTTCATGGGCTCTCACCACCATGCAGAAACCAAAAGCTGACCAAGTTCCTCAGGAAATATAGTCCAGAACAACTTCACAGGTATAATATTTAAGTCAAAGAGACAAAGCAGAAATAAAGCAATTTATGTAACAACTCACAGCTTTCCCTTCATTCCCTTCATTGCTCCAGACCGAGGGAAGCAACAATAGCACAATTGCAGTTCATACTCCAGGCACTGCCCCCAACCAGCTAGGATAATCCAGGGATAGTGCCATTTCAAAACAAGGATGTTAAAGGTTCATGGGGCTCCTCCCAGACCACCTGCCTCTCTCTGGACCCTACCACTGCCCCAGCAGCTTTCTAGCCACCATACCATGGGTTGGAAATGATGCAGGTGCAGCCAACCACTGACAGTGGCACTGTGGCACACTACCAGTTCGAGGACTGGGACCAGGATGGAGCTCCCCCCAACAGCAGGCAAACACTCACTGCTAAGTCACTTCAGCACTCCCCTCCACATCATTTATTGGGATTACTTGCCAGAGCCAGAACCACACCACAGTACCTTTTGGGACCAGTCGCCAAACTCCTCGCACCACTTCTCTCCACAGCAAGAGACCGCACCAATCCAGATATCAAGGACCGAGACACTCCAAAATACTCCAAAGGTATTGCAATGTGAAAAACTTGATGTTTGTTTTCTGATGCTTCTGTAACTTTCAGTTGTCTCCCTGATACCGCTTGTCATCTCTATAACTCCAGAAACAGCATTTAATAAAAGCAGACGCTGATAACAACTAACGCATCTTAGTTATTAGCAATCGGCCCTGGACCAAAGCCAAAATATGTCCTGTGCAATCGAGCAGATTTCACACAAAACTGAGTTAAAACAAAAATAACTAAAATAAAACTAAAGTAGAACTAAAAATAAAACTAAAAAAACAAAAACACTGTTCTCTACAGCTCCTGCAGACCTCAGCCCAACACAGCCGCCATCAAGTAGTTTTGCTATTCTTGGAACAAGCACTGTCACACTTTCTCATGCTCATAAGACCCCCTCAGCCTCTGCCTCTGCCTCATCCACTATAGTGCTGTCTGGCCCAATCTTTGTTCTTCATATAGACAGAGGACTTGAGGGATGAGTCTATGTGCCATGAAAACTGCCCAGAACACTATTATTTCCTGATATTTGAATTTAAATAAGGTTATGAGCCCTAAAATGGATATGTTCAGTTTATCAGATTTACAAGAATGTATTGAAGCATATAATTATATGTGAAATAAGGAATTTTGTAAAATAAAAAGAAAAGGGGCAGAACTTAGATCCATCACCTGACCTTTCAGTACTATAAATAAAGAGTTGATGCTGATCCTAGTCAGTGAACTGTAGAGCTCAGCAGGCAGCTGACCCAACCAAGACCCTAGTGACTTCTAGTGGTTATTATTTTGTTTGAGAAGCTGATTTATTTGAAATTATCCTCTTTCATTTCTTTGTAGTATACAGTTCGTTTACATAATTTAATTTTTCATTTTGCTGAATAAAGCTGTTTTTTTGTTCTGTATCTTGGTGTCGGTATTTTGAATCCCATCTCCTCTTACACTGGTGTCAGAGATGGGATTCTTTGGGACACCCAGAACATTGCTGTCTCAAGGGGGAATACTGAACCAGGTATTCAGATGAATACTAAGATGGAGCAAACAACCACCAGCAAACCTGTAACCAGCCAACCAAGCCCTAGTAGGGTCCAGACCCACAAGATGGTGAAAATTTCATAAAAGCCTTTGTTGACTGGGCTTCCTGATGTGAGATGAAGAGAGACAAAGAGAGAGAGAAGGTAAGGATACCATAGAAGGTGCCTTGGCTGCAGAGGAGAACATACCAGAGGAACAGCCACCAGTAGATATCCAGGACCTGTTGAGATGGTTATGCATCCAACAGATGGACCTAGAGAGACAAAGGGAGATGGATCAGATACAGAGTGAGGCTCACTGGAATGATACTCTCTGAGCCATCCAGGCCATGGGTGCCACTAAACCATCCCTGCCTAGAGATACAGAGTGGCCGAAGGACATAAAAATCTCAAAACTGACTGACTCTGACAACATCGAGGCATATATCACCACTTTTGAAAGAGTGGCAGAGGCATGTTGGTGGCCCAAAGACCAATGGGTAGTGCGTCTGGCCCCTTACTTATCTGGGAGGGCACAGTTGGCCTACAGCCACATAGACAGTAGGCATGCTAACAACTATGAACATGTCCTCCAAGCCATCTGGAAGAGATACGATATTAGTTTGGAGACATAGAGGCAGTGGTTCAGGACATTTTGATATCACACCGCTGATTCCCCCCAAGAGGCCTATACTGAACTACAGGGCTTATGTTATAAGTGATTATAGCCCAACTCTAAAACTGTGAAGCAGGTGATGGAATCCATCATGTTGGAACACTTTATTAAAATCTTGCCCCAGGACGTATAGATTTGGGTGAGGGAACACCGCCCAGAGGCAGCGCAGGAGGCCATCGACCTGGCTGAAGATTATCTGACTGTGAGACCATCCTGAACAAAAGGACACTCCGAAGATCATGGACCACCACCCACAGTAAGACCCTTTTTTTCTTCTACTACCTCTGGAGGCTCTGCTATCTCTGGGGTCCCTACTGTTTCTGGGGGATCTATTGTAACTGGATGGGCAACCACAGGAACTGCTAGATTAGGGAGAATACAGAACCCTGACATTATTTGCCATGAATGCCAGGATAAAGGCCATATTGCCAGATATTGCCCCAAATGAAAGAAAGAGTATTCCCATTTAGCCCTAGTCAATTGGGGACAGTATATGACAGTAGTCCAACTAGAAGGGAAGGAGGTTCCTGCACTACTTGATTCTGGTAGTAGACAAACGCTGGTACAAGCAACATTACTTCCCAGGGCTAGTACTGATGGTACAACAGGGGTAACATGTATCCATGGGGATGTTCATTATTATCCTGTCCAAAATGCTAACTTGTGTATCCAAGGACAGACACAACCTATGAAGCTGGGACTTGTGCCAAAGTTACCTGTGCCAGTGGTGATAGGACACGATCATCCTGACTTTGAATCACTCATGACTATGGCTCCTAAGCTATGTGACATCACCACTAGGGCACAGACCAAATAAGAAAAAGTTCTGTCCCAGATATATCCTTTTGATGACGAGGTATATAGCACCCCAGGTAAAAACAGGAAGTTCAAGCAGGAACAACGCAGAGCCAAACTACTGTGGAACTGTAAACAAATGGACATTCCTAAAACTGTGGACACATGTGTTAAGGGTGTACAATTTAGCTTTAAGCAGGGTGCTGATATATCCATAACCCCTTATTTTTCACAGGTTGTCAACCCAGACAGTAGAATGGAATACCCCAGATATGTTGTACATGATAACCTTCTATGCAGGAAATGTAAAAACCCCTTGACTGGAAACATTGTGGAACAATTGCTAGTGGCCACACAATAGTGCCAATAATTGATTTCCCTGGCTCATGACATTCCAATGGCCGGACACCTTGGGAGGGATAGAACCCTGAATTGGTTGCTATACCGGTCTTTCTGGCCAGGTATCCATGATCAGGTGGCTGACTATTGTAAGAGTTGCCAAGAATGTCTAAAGGTAGCAACTGTTACCGGAACAGAGAAGGTACCCATGCAGCCTCTTCCTTTAATAATGACCCTGTTTGAAAGGATTGCTGTGGATATCATGGGACCCCTACCAAAAACTAGTAAAGGAAACCACTTCATTCTGGTAGTGTGTGACTATGCAATCAGATATCCAGAAGTAATCCCTTTAAGAACTGTTACTGCTCCAAAAATAGCAGAGAAACTCTTAAAAATATTTAGCATTGTTGGTGTTCCCAACAAAATTGTTACAGATAATGGCAGAGGCCCTGGAATACTTCCAGAACCAATTATGCTCTGTGGCTAACCTCTTTGCCCCTCTAAAAAAACTGAGAAAGAAAGGTAGCTGCTACAAGTGGATCTCCCCATCCCTTAAAACCCTCATGATCACTCAGGACAAGGCCTGGAAGAAGTTCAAAAACTCCTCCCTCCCAGTAGACCTTGAGACTTACAAAGCCTTAAGAAACAAAACCAAGACAGCCATTAAAATTGTGAAAAAGGAGTACGTCACTCACCTACAAAAAGCAGCCTAAGCAACCATAAGCTATTCTGGCATCATGTCAATGGACTGATTAGGGGAACAACAAGTCTGATACTGGCCCCATTGAGGTAAATGGTCAGCTAGTTAGCAACTTTCCTCAAATAACCTCTGCCCTTAACATTCACTTTACTAACCTCGATACCTGCAAGGTCTGTCTGTCTCCTGCGCCTACTGCCCTAAATGTGGACGAGCCTGCCAGCCTTGAACAACCCTCTTTCCTCCTAAGACTGATGAAGAAAAAAGAGGTCCAAACCCACCTAAGGTCCCTGAAGGTCAAAGGCTCCAGGGGGCCAGATGGAATAAACTCTTGACTACTAAAGGCTGGAGCCCCTTCCCTCTGTAGACCCTTGACCTAGCTTCTAAATAGATCCCTACAGGAAGGAATCATTCCTGAACAATGGAACCTAGCTAACGTGGTCCCAATACACAAAAGTGGCTCCAGGGAAAACATAAATAATTACAGGCCTATTTCCTTGCTCTGCACACTTGCAAAGCTGCAAGAAAGATGAATCTACAGTCAACTCCATGACTACTGGAGGCTCATCAGCTCCTAGCTCCTTCCCAACACGGATTTAGACCCAATCATGGGACGGACACAGCACTAGTCAACTTCACTAATGATGTACCCAGAGCAATGGATAATGGGTTACCCACAGATGCCATATTCATAGACCTATCCAAGGCATTTGACCTTGTTGACCACAAGCTCCTATTACAGAAGCTAGACAAAATTGGCTTAGACCCCCTTGCTTTCAAGTGGTTTGGGAGTTACTTAACTGATCGGACACAGAGGGTTATCTGGAAGGGTGCTATATCTGGCCCCCTACCCCTAAATGTGGGGGTACTACAGGGCTCAATCCTCGGCCCCCTCTTTTTCTCCTTGTTTACCAATGACCTATACACCCACTATGGTAGTAGCTCGGTTGTGCAATATGCCGATGACACTGTCTCTATCGATCCTTGGGTGATACGGCAGCCCTATGTCCCCTCCTCCAAGATGACCTCACCTCACTAGAGGTCTGGCTGAAAGAAAACAATATGGTTCTGAATGCTGGCAAAATCAAGGCAATGCTATTTGGACCCAGATCCCTTGGTCATGACAGGACCTCCTCCTTGCAACTCACCTCACTCTCTGGTAGTGGCACTGAGGTAGTGCCCTCCTTAAAATACCTAGGACTTACACTTGACCAATGCCTCACTTTCAAGAACCATGTGGACCAGGTTACCAAGACCTTATACCATAAACTTTGTACCTTGTACTGTCTCAATGACAAACTTATCCCAGAGGACAGGCTTTCTACTGGCACAAGTGTCCTGCTTCCCACTCTGACCTATGCTGCTCCGATAATACAAGGCATGGCTAAGCAAGAGGTCACTAGGATGCATATATTGTACAACAAGGTTGCCCGTTTCGCAATCCAGGACCACTCGCGAAGTCACCACTGTGATACCCTGGCCCAGCTATGGTGGCCCTCACTGACTACTCACCTACAGTACCTTCTGCTCTGTCTGACTTACAAGCTGCTCAGACCATCAGCTCCACCTTGCATTGTAGGAACCATAGCCACCAAACAAAACCCCCAGAGGCTAGGGACGTCAGGGCGTACACTGCTGGAAGTTCCCAGATTCAGGTCCAACACTGGAGGCAGGTCTTTCTCCTACCTAGCCCCCAACCTGTGGAACCAACTTCCTCCTCCTGTGCAGGAAGCCTCCTCACTCGCTAATTTCTGCTCCAGACTAAAGTCCCACATGACTGACACCAGTACTTGCCATTGTCATGGCTCATAAGATTCCCCCCCCCTTTTCTCTCCCAGGGACCCCATCAGGATCCCCTCCCTCCCTCTCGGCCATGCCACCTCTGCCAGACAGCACTTTGCCTGTATACTGGTTATCTGTTATTCATGTTTCGTATCCTTGCCAATCTCTACCATGTACAGAAACTTGTTGATAACCAAGACTGTAACCTGCATTCTAACCTTTTACACTTGATTTCTGCAACCCTATCTTGTCTTGTTCTGTATCATAATATGTACTGTTATCCTCGGTCGCCCCTGAAAAAGGGACCTTCGGGGCTCAGTGGGCATACCTGGTTGCCAAACTTTAATAAACAAATAAATAAATATATAAGATGGGGCTGTAACTTCCATTCAGCCCTGTTGATCCGTCTCTATCAGTCCTTGGTTATTGGGACCTTGTATACCTCTCCTTACCACCCCAGACTGATGTACTGGTAGAGAGGTTAAACAAAACCTTGAAAAAGATGTTGATGAAATATTTTATTTTCTTTTTGTTGACCAGGTAACTGCACTAGACAAATTCTGCCTATTTTCAGGCACGACCCTGGGGAAGTGGATACAGATGAATGCCAACTGACTTTGAACCAGATTAAGCTGTTGGTGGTATTTTTAGTGAATGGGGGAAATTTGGCCAGTGCTTCGGGGAAATTCCCGTACTCTGAGGTAGATGGCGCTATGACTGGTGCTGCTATGGCCAGTTTGCTTGTAACTTCTTGGAGGACAGATGTGCAAGGGGCTGGGGAACAGGCCTATTCCATGGTCTCCTAGTCTTGTCAGGCAGATTCTGCTGCTGATTTAATGGATGTATCTTCCCTACCTGGCTTGGATTTTTCTCATTAGTCTGTCAGTGGTGAACGGGTAGTGGCATCGGAGGAGGATATATGTCAGCTGATTACTTCCGAGGAATGTAAGTTTGCTGCCCGGAGACAGGAACTGGAGGCTCTGCTGTGTGAGTGTGCCGAGCCGGGTTTGGCGTTAGACGTATGTAACCATGCTGCTTTAGAGGTGGTGCCTCTGGACTAGGATTCAGTCCCGACAACTGCTGTGAATATCAAATGACCTCCTGATGTGGTACAGAAGTCTGTGGCTGTTTTTCTGAAGAATTAGGCACTGGATTGTGCGACTAGTATGGATGGTGTAACTGGGGCTGGGGGGTGACAATTGCAAAGCGGGCCTGTTCTTCTTGCCGGTGGCCAGATTTTAGACTCCCAAGGTTGTTTCTCTCTCCCTGTGTCTGATATTGCTGCTAAGACCAAAGGGTCCCTCTCTCTGATGGATTCTAATCCTTTGCAGATGGGTGCTTCCACGGGGAGTCCCCTAACACCTGCTTCTGCTACAGACCTGCCATTGCGAACTGAACACGGTCAGGTAGCAGGGGCTGAGGTTGCTTGGTCACCACCGTGTGTTGCTGGGAGGGGGCTCCATCCTTCCATGCCACCAGCGGCCTGGGTTGTGCAATCTTTGGAAGCAGCTGGGTGGGTATGAAAGTCAGATTGTTTTGGCTGGGATGCCAATGGCTCTGTTTTTGATATGGTTATTGCTTCTCCTGAGCCCCCAAATATATTTACTGGTGTGAGTGTTGGGGCATCTACTTCTCAGCTAACCCCAGGTCAGAAACGGTTTGCACAGGGGACACCTACCACAGCTGGGCAAGGAGATCTCTTGTGTCTGATATTAAAAGACTGGAAGGGGAGGATGACATATGTGTTTCGAATGTTGATATTCACCCCCCCACCACCCCCTGATCCCTTGTCTCCCTGAGTACAGACCCATGTTAGGCAGCCAGTACAGTTAGATTCCTCTGTGTCTAAAGATTTGGGATTTTCTGTGGATTCCACTGACATGCCATCTGTTGTCCCTAATGTTTGACATGCTGGGGTACAGGACAAACTTTTTCCTCTGCTCGACATTTCTCTGAGCCAGCTATGAGGTGAAATGCGGTTAGTTTGAAATTCAAGGGTAATGCTTTGGATGCGCCTGACAGGTTGTTTGTGGGAAGGGCTTTGCTCAAAAATGGCATGAAGTTTTATGCTTATGAGATTTATGCTCTCATTCATATACCTGGAGACACCATTTATGATTTCAGTTTCAAGCATCCTAATGGATTTGAGCGGTTTTGGAAACAGTATAATTTGCTTAGGTCCGGGCCTGTGTGGTGGCCATTTCTAGCTATTCCCCTGTCTTTTTTATTTATTTTATTTTATTTTTTTTCATTTATTGGAGAGATCAGTTTTACAACCTTTGAGTCAAAGACTCGTTTATAAAGGTACCTCGTCAAAAAAGGGGGGGGAGACAACAGTAGAGTGAGGTTAGGACAGGGATGACATACAGGTTAGATACATAAAATACACACTTGGAGAGAGCAGACAGTGAAGCTGTACTGGAACAAACTTGCGTAAGGTACTAACATTGGTAAACAGCAAGAGATACATTATTCAATTTAACAACATGTCACAAACTAATATGTAGTGTTAAAGACCATTGGCGAGGGGCCTGAAAGGGTTGGGAGAGACGGCACAGGGCAGCTACAAGCATTTACAACATCGGGCTGTCAATAATGTTACGGAGGGCGATTTTGAAGCGGCCAATACCTGGGATCTTGGAGATAGTTTCAGGAAGGAGTTAAACCAGGACGGGCTTGGTGATGGAAAGATCTTTGGAACAGAGGTCCTTGCTCTGGGAACGTTGAAGGTGGCTGCAGCAGCGGCACGGTTGGCAGGGACCTGGCAGCCCGCTGCAAGGGTCCAGAGACCCCAGGAGGGCAGAGACCTGACATGGATTTTTGGCCAGTAGGCAGGTTTGATATTTCAGTCTTTCCTCAAGAGTGAGTATTTTTGTGGCGGAGTATAGCAGACAGGTGTGGGTTCTGCTGTGGGCACCGTAAGGAGCCTACAGGCTTTGTTGATGGAGGTCTGGACTTTAGATAAGGCGGAGGCATCAGCAGCAGCGTAAACAGGAGTCATGGGCTAGTGCCGATAACACCGATGAGGTGATGGCTAGTTTTAAGGCGGTTCGGGAGACAGTCTTTGTGGCGGTAGAGAAGACCGATCCTGGAGTTCATTGCAGATGACAAAGCTTTAAGGTGGGCGTGGAAAGTAAGGCCAGAGTCAAAGGTGATGCCCAGGTACTTATAGGATGTAACCTGCTCCAGAGGGAGGGGCATGCTGGTGGTGACGTGGAGGGGAAAGTCCCTGGCATTGTTTTGCCGATGAGAAAATAGCATGGACTTAGTTTTCTTTAGGTTCAGGACTAAGCGGTGATTATTGAACCACTTTTCAGTTTGGAGGAAGGCGCTTTGCAGCAGGATTTGGAGTGGGAGTGGGTCAGGGTGTGATGCTAGGATAACAGCGTCATCAGCATAGAGTAATGTTTTACTGGAACAGGAGCTGGGGAGGGTGTTCAGGAATAGGCTGAAAAGGGTCGGGCCAAGGATGGAGCCTTGGGGGACACCCGAGTGTACAGGAAGGTAGGAGGAGAGGGTCCCATTTAGCTTGACTCTTTGGGACCTGTTGTGTAGGTAGCTTGCGAACCACTTCAAGGGGTTGGCTGCAAAACCCAGTATGCTAAGGGAGTTTAATAGCAGGGGGTGGCACACCGTGTCGAAGGCCTTGGATAGGTCTATAAAAACCGTCCCTGCAATATGACCTTTGTCAAGTGCTGAGTGAATGTGGTGGGAGAATTCCAGAAGGGCAGTGGATGTGCTATGGCCAGGGTGGAAACCCGTGTTACTCCGGACATAGAAGGTAGTAGTTAGTAAGATATTCCGTGAGCTGTGTGTTTACTATTTTTCTAAGGCTTTGGATAGGGGAAGGATGGAGATGGGCCTGTTGATTAGGCAGAGTATGGTCCCCAGACTTGTGGATGGGGGTTACTTCAAGCATGCTTCAGGCCTTAGGGAATTGGCGAGGCATAAGGTTTGTTAATGATAAGCTCAATGGGTAAGCATGACATCCAGAGTCAGTATCCTGGAGTCAAGAGGTCATTGATAGGGTTCTGAGAGGTGAGGGACTTTATTAAGAAAGGTTTGGCATCGTGAGGTGAGATAATTCGGAAGTGGAATTGTGGCCTGGAAATGGGAGCGTGGGTGGGTTTGGCAACGGGTCAGAAAAGTGGGCGGGAGGATGGCACTTAAGTCTGTGAAGGTTTTATTAAGGCAGTCAGCAATACAGGTGGGGTCAGTCGAGACAGTCCCATTTATGACAATCTGGGATGGAGGGGGGGAGTGGGTCTTACCATTTAAATCTTTAATGTTGTCCCAGAAAGCTCTGGACGAGCCCCAGGAGGATGTCAACGCAGCCTGGTAGAATTTAGCTTTAGCCTGCTTGATTGTCCAAGTGCATTGATTGCGGGCTGCCCTGTAGGCTTGCCTGTCAGCAACCCTACCGGAGTCATTAGCTAAGTGCCAGAGGTTATCTCTCTTTTTTAGTTGTTGGATCAGTGCAGGAGTTATCCATGCAGCAGTCCGTTTTTATCCTAAGAGTGTTGAGGGGTGCATACAGATCACGAAAGCGTGGTTGAAGGCCGTGGTGAGGTAGGTTAGGGCAGAGTTAGTCAGGCGCTGGCCAATGGGGACCAGTCGATTTAGGCGAGGTGGCGTTTGAGGTTGGCGAGACCTCTGGGAGAAAGCAGTGCGGGGTCCTGCTGTACACAGGGCTGAGGGTGGGGAGGACCAGAAGCAGATGACTGGGAGTGGTCACTGGTGAGTCCACAAGGACTTCAACGGAGACTACTTTGTGAGGTCGATTAGAGGATGACATCCAGGAGGAGCTAGTTCCTGTTACTTTGTTAAGTCTAGTGGGCTGAGTGACCATTTGGGACAGGTCAGGGCTGCAAGCTCATTCTTCAAATTATCAGCCGACGGGCTGAGCCAGTTGGAATTTAAGTCACCCATAGTTAACTGTTCAGCTTTAGGGGTAAGGTAGACAGGTAGTCAAGGAGGGGTGGCCATGAGAACCTTTGTTAGACCCGGGGTAGATAAGCTGATTAGGTAGAAGCGGACCGCGTCAGGGTAGATGTGATTTTGGGTAATAGCTTTAGCCCCATGGTTAAGCTCAGGGTTGGGGAGGGCAAGCCGAGACTGAAGTTGCGCAAGTAGATAGCACACCCCTCCATGCCTGCCCATTCTATCGGCCCTGAAATGGCAAAACCAGGAAGGAGATGGCTGAGTCAGGGCGTGAGGAGGAGAGCCAGGTTTCAGCAAGCATGAGAATATCCGGGAGTGGTGGGTGACCCAACATTGGAGGGCTGCAGTTTTCTTAGGGAGACTGCATATATTAATAAAGCGATTGAACCCTTGCACCGTGGGCAGGAGGCGTGGCTGGGATGACAGGCCCGGGGTTTGGGTTCACATTGCCGGAGAGCAGGAGCAGCAGGAGAATTAGGCGCCTCGCATGGTGTTTGTAGCTGGCGGTGGGGTGCATATGTGGCCGACGGGACCTCGCCTGGGAGGAGCAGGGGATAGGAAGGGAGAGAACAACCGAGGGCGCTAGCGGGGAGAGTGTCCACTTGTGAATGGAGACCCAATACTGAGAGTAGCACATAGGTGGTTGGTGGGTGGGGGTGGCGTGGTAGTCCAGGGTACGAGAGGGATTTGGGGGGATGGACTGAGGGATAGGTGTGGGGTAATCCGATGGGGGAGCAGGGAATTGAGAGTGGGGGCAGTGTGTTTGGTTGGGGGCAGGTTAATGGGGATATAGAGGGCAGAGAGAGAGCATAGGGTGCTGTAGCAGGAGGAGGGCCAGCATAGCAAGGACCATGCTTGAGTGAGACATTTCCCAATATAGAGCAAGAAGTGAGGGCAGGCTCCTCTAGTGCTGGAACGATATAACCAGCAAATGGGAAAGTAGGCTGATTGGTTTTCGCCTCATGTGACAAAGAAAAAAATACCCTATTTAAGGAGAGCCGAGCAAGAAGAGTGGTGGTGGGGGTGGTGGGGAGCGAGCAGCGTGGCGTTGGAGAGGTCTCAAACACCGACTGCAAGGAAACAGAGGGTGATGTGAGCCTAGAAAAAAGGTGCCAATCCGTGTTTCAAAAAACAGAGCACGTTTCCAAGCAGAGTGTCACAGGGTAGGCTGGCTCACTGACTGTGCAATTTTTTCCAGGCAAGAGTTTACCTTAGTAGGGAGGGCTTTTGTCCCTCCAAAGGGCCCTCGCGACCAACGGCTCCTCGGGGGGTTGGGGTATCCTGGCAGCGGAGAACAGTCTGCAGGGAACAGTCTAAGCCTCTGTCCAAAACTATCACTGTACTCTTTTCAGAACGAGGGAGTGAATGTGGCTGATATCACATATTGGTTGAAACAACACTGTTTGGTGACTGACTATCCTGACCCTATTTTGGATGAATAACATTTATGGACTGGGGGTTGGAAGTATAAGGTTACGCTTAAACACGACCAGGGTAATATACAGCATTTACCCAATTGTTTCTTTTTGGGGAGGGACCGGGGTGTAACATTTTATCCATGTCAGCCTAGGGCCTGCTATAAATGTGGGGAACTTGGCCATTTAAGTAATGTCTGTGAGAAACAGAAATGTGGCCTTTGTCATGATCTTGGGCACACAGGTGCACACTGCAGGCAACCCCTGAAATGTAATCTCTGTGACGAAAAAGATCACAATTTTTGAAACTGTTCCTGGGCCTCTCATAATCATGTAGATCATTCTATTAGGGCTGGACATGATGTTTATGTTTCCACGGCGCAAAAAGGAAAAATGAAGGCCAGTAACTTAATGACCCAAATGGACGGTGCAGGTCTGATCCCTGCTGCAGACCCTATTTCAGATCCACAGCCTGATTCTGTTGTGGTAACATAGGAAGTTCAAGATACTGTTCAAGAACTTTCGATGCCCATGCAAGATGGTTTTCAGGCTGCAGTAGAGGGTGAAGTCCTCCAGGATTTGGGACATTCCTCTTCTGGTCAAGATTTGGATAAAATAGCTTTAGAGGAATCCTGACTCTATTTTGGTTAAGGAAAAACTAACAATGGAGATGCCTCCACCTCTAAGTGGGTAATACTTGCCCTTTCAGAAGGTTACTCGGTCTAAGACAACAAATAAAAGGACTCCTATTGTAGATGAACTCATAGTACAGAATCTTTTTGATGTTCTTATAGATGTGCCTGAAGGGGGAAGGGAGTGGTGAGTCTGATAACTCCTCAGTAGCATCTTCACTACTTGTGGCCCCTGTTGGGCCAGGGTTAGTTGTAAAACCTAAGCCCAAAAAGAGGGGAAAAAAAAGGAAATGATGTGGGGATTTTTGGTTTTGTTTTCTGCCACTTTTATTTCAATTTTCATGCTGTCTTCTATGCTTATCTCTACTTTGAATGTCAATAGTATTCATAATTTCCAGAAGCGTTCTAGTACCTTTGCAAGTATACATCATACTTTGAGTCATGTTACTTTTGTGAAGGATACCAGATTGCATACTGTATCTGACATGGATCAGGCAAATAAAGATTGGAGGTGGGGGCCTTCTTTATGGTCAGTGGGAGATGTACCATGCTCTGGCGTTGGTATTTTGTTTTTTGATTTGCCTACACGAATTCTGAAAGTATTGGATCTTTCACCAGGTAGGGTTCTGCTTGTGGATGTGGTTATTTGTGGTTTAGCGTATCGCTTGATCAATATTTATGCACCTCAAACTAAGGCAGACAGGTTGGCCTTATTTCATCTCATAGAGCCTTTTCTCTTCACTTCTGAGTTGATGTTGTGGGGTTGATTTTAATTGTGGTTTGTTGCCTCGAGTTTGGGGACATCAGACACAGAAAATTTATAGTGATACCAATGCATTGCATGCAATTTTAACTGCTACAGGCTTACGTGATGTTTATGATCTTGTAGACCAAACACCTGCACACACCTTTTTTAAAGGTAAGCCCTCTACTCGTATTGATTTTTGGTTTGTTTCTGATCAGTTGCCTAGTACTGCTGTTACCATTATTCCTTTAGAGACCTCTGATCATGTGCAGGTACAGGCTACAATTGGTTTAGAGCATAAAGTTTATTTTGGTAGAAGTTATTGGAAATTGAATCCTTCTATACTACAGCAGGTAGAGGTACAACAAGGGGTAAGGGATATGTTGACGGTTCGGCAGGATGTTTTCTTTTTATATGATACTTGGGAGCATGGTGGGAGGATACAAAGATGGATTTAAGTGACTTCTTGAAGAAGACATCAGGTTTTTTTGCTAATTCAAGATATTTGCATTACTTACATTTAAGGGCGAAATACTTAAAACTTTTATCGCAGGCTTGGGATGCAGGTGATGATAACCTGGTACAACTGCAGATGCTTAAAGACCAAATGTGTGACTTTCATAAACAGAGGGAGGGAGAGGCCACAAAGTGTCAGCAATTTATTACGCAGGGATGGAAGGAGTTGGTTATCCCTTATGAAGTGGAATTACAGGGTGTTCAGAGATTAACCATGAGGTCTTTGGTTGGTCATGATGGGATAGTGTGAGATACCCAGTCTGGTATGCATCTGGTAATGTTGGAACATTTATATAGTACATATCAGAACCCTAGGAGTTCATAGAGGTCTGTCCCTTTATATGTTGACTCATTACCTGAGATTCCTGTTGCTGAAGTTAACGCTTTAATGTGACCAATTACAGATGAGGAAGTTCAAGTGGTGATAGCTCATTTATCAGCCCGTACAGCCACTGGATTGGATGGGATTTATAATGAATTTTATAAATGTTTTCAAAGTGAATTAGTTGCTGTCTTAAGGATAGTGTTTCAGGAGATATTGGATGGAGGGAGTTGACCCTCCAGTGTGCAAGATGGAGTTATGACTTTTTTATACAAAAAGGGTGACCCACAAATTCCTCGGAATTGGAGACCTTTAAGTCTGTTAAATTCAGATTATAAGATTTCTATTAAAATTCTGACTTCTCGAATGGCACAAGTGGCACATTATGTTATTATGCCACATCAGACTTGTGCAGTACCAAAACAAAAAATTCAACAGAATTTGATTTTCATTAGAGAGATTGTTGAACAAGGTTTAAATATATGATTGGAAGGATTTGTGCTGTCCTTGGATCAAGAAACTGCATTTGATGCAGTGCACCACGGTCATTTATGGGACACTCTTTTATTGTATGTGTTATCACATGATTTTGTTAATTTTCTCCAGTGTTTAAATGAATGGGCATTAATGATCCCACTACTGAATGATCATTTGGGATGTCCTGATCAGCTATGAAATGGTGTGAGGCAGGGTTGTCCATTAAGTCCTCTCTTGTATGTCTTTGCTATTGATCCTCTGTTACAGCTTATAGAAACTTTTACTGAGATACCACCTGTGTATGATAGGCTTGGAAGACCATATCCCAAGGTATCTGCTTATGCTGATGAATGCACAATTATTGTTCAGGATCTTGAATCAGGGCAAAAAGTGCTTGAAGTTTTGGCAGATATGCATGCTCTTATGGGATGTACACTCAATCTATCTAAAAGTAGATTATTGCCTTTGGGTGGGATTTCTGTTCCAGACCATTTTCCTATTCAGCTTGAACATCAGGAACATAAGTTGTTGGGTTTATGGTTTGGCACTAGGCGGCCTAAGCAGATGAATTGGGATGTGGCATATGATGAGGCTCATAGGAAAGTTGTTTCTTGGAAATCCTGGAAAATGACAAGGAAATAAAGGATCTATTTGTTGAAAGTGTATATATTACCTATTTTTTTATATGTCTCGCATATTTATCCTGTTCCTTTTCATATGCATGCTAAGATAATGGGACTTTTCTTTTTGTTTTTATGGTGTAGTAGCTTAAATCCTGTGATGCGAACTCACACTTAAAGGGCAAGGAAAGAGGGAGGACTACACATGATACAGCCATTGGTATATCTTTTTAGTAATTTTTTTTACAGTAATATCCATCAACTGTTGTTGGGGAATACCGGATTCAGTTTTGATAGTACGAAATATTGGGAGACCCCTTTTTTGGCAGCATGGGGGAGAGGCAAGTGGCACATTTTGGATAAATGTTTGCCCACTTATGTACAGACCTCTTTAAAATATGTAACACTGTGGAAAATAGTGTTCCATTGGTTTGTGAATGCTGACAGAAAACAGTTTTATAAAACAATTCTTGCACATTGTTATCTGGAAGACCCAGTATTTCATAATTCAGCCCAATCTGATTGTCGGCTGTTATTGGACAGCTTTGTTGAACCGAAAATTCTTTTAAAAATGCAGGATATGGTTTGGTTATTTGGTCATCAGCGCTTAAATGTTAAAGGAAATCAGAAGCATAAAGTATTGACAGACTGTGTCTGTTTAGTAGGGGCATGTATGGGTCATGTAGAAACTATGCAGCATTTATTTTTTGAATGTGCTTGTATACAAGGCTTTTGGTCCTCTTTGGCTGCATTATGTAGTGAACCTCTATTTGCACAGATGACATATGAGGTTTTGATACTGGGGCAATTGGGGTGAAATGACAGAAGTGGCAGAAGAGTACAGTTTGGGTAATTTTTTGCATGTCTAAAGTGGGTGATCTCGTATGCTCATAGAGTGTTGCAACAGAAATAAGTGACTGTTTGGATATGTTATATCAAGTACAACTGGAATTGGATAACATCTATCAATATGAATTATGCACTCTGGGGGAGACAAACAGTCTGTGTTTACAGCAGGGAGTAGATTGGGTTGGGCAACAGCTTGTCATTATGGGACTCATCACTGTATGAAGTGCCGAAATTTTGTGGGGAATTCCTTTTTTTGCTAAATGTGCTGGGTGGTTATTTTTTCTGTTTGCTACTATGGTACCTTCTTGATTGTTTCTCTCTGTTTTATTTTTCCTTTGATTTGGGTTGTATGTATCTATTACTGTATGCCACAGATGATTTTGTTTTGTATCTGTTTTTGTGTCTTAATAAAAATTTTATTTATTTTTATTTATTTGAGAAATCGGTTTACAACCTTTGAGCCAGAGGCTCATTTCCAGCGGTACCTCGTCACAGTGAGGACGATACATAACAGACTTACATATGATGTAGACAAACAACTGAATTTTGGTTACAGCATTTGGATTAATAGTAGCAAGCACAGGAGACAACTGAATTTTGGTTACAGCATTTGGATTGATGGTAGCAAGCACCGGTGGCTACATCCGGTCAGCAGATAAGCAAGTTTGCAAGATGTAGCTAGGTCAAAGCAGTATAAACAGCAATGGATGAGGATTAGTGCAATGTGGAGTGGATGCTGCCCAGTGGGCATTATCGGGGCACTGGGCGCAGCGCCTCAGTTATATACAGGTGCAGCTTCACGTGTTAAATAGTTGGCTGTGAAGTGCGAGTTTGAATTTGGAAATTGTGGGGGCATCTGAGATGGGGGCAGGGAGTGAGTTATACCAGGACGGAGCTCTAAAGCAAAAGGATCTCTGTCCATGGGATGTTCTAGATCTTGGGACCAGAAGAGTGGCCTTGCAGGAGGATCGTGTGCAGACCAAGGGTTGGGCTTGTCAGAGCGAGGCTGTCAGCCCAGGTGGGGAAAGTCTTAGAAGGTTTTTTTTTGTTATTGGGCAAGTTTGGTAGCATAGACGTTCGTCCAGATTCAGCAGTTTCACCATGTCATAGAGCTGGCAGGAGTGCGTCATCCTGGGGGCCCCAGTGATTAGCCTGCATGCTTCATTTAAAATGAGGCAAATTTTATTGAGGGCGGTTGTGTCAGCAGCACCGTATACTGGGAGGCCATAGTCGACCAGGGATAGTATAGAGGAAATGACCGCTATATGGAGGGCAGTCGGGGGAAGACAGTTTTTATGTCGGTATAAGATGCCAAGTCGCACATTAGTGGCTGAAGCAAGTGCATCAATGTGGGTGTGGTAGGTGAGTGCTGAATCAAAGGAGACCCCAAGGTACTTATAGGAGTGGACCTGCTCAAGAGGCTGTTTGGACCTGGGGAGGATATGGAGTGGGAAGTTGCTGGCTTTGTTTTGGGGGTGGGCAAAGAGCATTGTCTTTGTTTTTTTGAGATTAATGACCAGTCTGTGCCCTTCAAACCAGGTTTCAACATCATTAAAGGATAGTAATAGAGAGTCCTGGAGGGAGATAGGGTTACAGTGGGTGGCAAATATGACGGCAACGTCTGCATACAGCAGAATTTTCCCAGCGCATGCACTGGGCAGGGTATTAAGATAGAGTAGAGGTCCTAGGATGGATCCTTGAGGAACTCCTGAACGGATGGGACTAGTTTTGGAAAGTGTCCCATTAATTCTGACACATTGGGAGTGGGCAGATAGGTAGCTGGTGCACCATGCAAGAGGCCCAGTGGCGAAGCCAATGCGGCAGAGGGCATCCAGCAGGAGGGGGTGGGAGACAGTGTTGAATGCCTTTGAGAAGTCGATGAACACTACTCCGGCTAGGGAGCCAGAGTCCAGAGAGGAGTGTAGGAAGGTTGAGAATTCAACTAGTGCAGTGCTGGTGCTGTGACCAGCACAGAAATCATGCTGTTCTGGGCAGAGGATGTTGTATTTGGTCAGGTATTCAGAGATTTGTGTGGCAACCAGCTTCTCTAGTGTTTTGGAAAGGGGGGGGAGTATGGAGATTGGACGATAGTTCCTGGCAGTGGACCTGTCACCACCTTTGTGAATGGGGGTGACAATGGCAGCCTTTCATGCAGTTGGGAATTGCCCCAGATAGAGGGATTTGTTAAGAAGGCTAGTAAGTGGGGCCAGAACCTGATCCAGAACCAGAAGGAGAATTCTTGGGTCAAGCGAGTCTGCACCTGGATTATTGCTTTTTAGTGCTCTGACCATGTGGGGTCTGGCTTCCTGGGCAGTTACCCTATGCAGGTGGAAGCAGGGGTGCAGGAGGGTTGGGGCAGATAGGGAGGGTGGTGGGTCAAAGAAATTACTGGGGAGGATGGAGCTCAGGTCCGTAAAGGCTGTGTTGAGGTAGTTTGCGATGTTTTCTGGGTCCGTAATGGATGTGCCGTCAATGGTGATCTGGGATGGGGGAGGGAGCATGCACTCCCATTTAATTGTTTGACATTGTCCCAGAAAGTACGGGCACATCCCCAGGAGGAGGTGAGAGTGGCCTGGTAATGATTAGCTTTGGCTTTTCAGATGGCCCGGGTGCACTTATTCCATGCAGCATTATAGGCCTGTCTGTCAGCCATCTGGCCTGATTCTAAGGCACGGTGCCATAGGTTATCCCTATGCTTGAGCTGTTGTAATAGGGCAGGAGTAATCCAGGGCACATTGTGTTTTTTGGTCCGAGCAGCCGTGATGGGTGCGAAGAGGTCACAGGCTTGGTTAAAGGTTTGGGAAAAGAAGGCAAGGGCAGTATCTATGTCAGGGGCATGGCGAATGGGGGACCAGTTTATCTGAGCAAGAAGTTCCTTGAGGTTTCTCAGCCCACCTGGTCTGAAACGCCGGCGCTGTGTGGGCGGAGCTGTGGGTCTGGGTGAGAGGGTTACCCAGCGGAATAGGATAGGGGAGTGGTCGCTGAGTGAGTCGGGGAGGACTTGGATGTCCAGGATCTTTTTGGGGTGGTTGGTGATGATTACATCTAGGAGGGTGCTGATACCATTCTTAGGGTTTACTCTAGTGTGTTGGGAAACGAGCTGTGTCAAATCAATGGCTGCGAAGGAGTCCCGGGCGGAGGCAGAGGTGGCACTGAGCCAGTTCACGATAAGGTCCCCCACAAGGACTTGTTCTGCCTTGTGAGGGAGGGTGGCAAGATAATCCGTTAAGGATAATAATGCTGGGTTTTGGTTCTTTGGGGGAATGTAGGCAGAGGTGAGATAAAGGGGGGCCTTGGAGGTGTCTGGAATAAGTTTAGGGATAAGGGCTGTGCCCCACTAGCAAGGGCTGGAGCAGGGAGTGCTTGGCCAATGAGTGTATCCCTGGCATAGATTGCACAGCCACCCCCACGTTTGCCCGCACGATCTTCCCAGTATAAGGTGTAGCCAGGGAGGGAGACAGAGGAGTCAGGGGTAGACTTTGAAAGCCAGGTTTCCACCATTTCAATGACATCTGGTTTATGCAACATGACCCAGCATTGGAGGGTATCATATTTTTTCAATATGCTGCATATGTTCATGGAGGCAATGGTGAGACCAGGGGGCCCACCTGGTGGGTTGGTTTGGGTGGGGCCTGGGTTAGGATGTATATTGCCTGTAAGGAGTAGAAGGAGAATAACTGCTCTAGCCAGGGGGTGATGATGTGTGGGCTTCCAACAGGTGTGAGTGGATGGGGAGAGGACCCTAAGGGAACAGGGGATGGGAAAGGTTTGCCAGGTGGGGAGGGCAAGAATGATAAAACACCAGAGGGAGCCTGGGGAGGCAGCGGAGCGGTACCCAAGGGATGGGTGCTGTAGGCTAGTGAACATGCACAGTGTGGGGTGAGATCTAATGAATTCAACGTGAATTGTTGGCGCAGGTACCAGTGAGCCAGGAGGGGTGACTGGCTGGTGGGACAAGGGTACTAGCAGGAGGATGAAGGGGAGGAATTTTAGGAGGAGGTGAACTAACATGGCTCTAGTAGCAGCCATAGGGTAGGAAGGTAGAAGTATTTTGGTTGAGTTCCAACTAGCGTGGATACCACTTTGGATTAGTGGTATTGTCACGGACTCTGGTGGACAGGCTACCAGGTTCAAGTCTCTCTCAGGGCAGCTAGAGGATTGCCTGGGTGGGAGCAGAGATCCACGTTCTAGTGGGTCTGATGCAGTCAGGGTTAGGGCTGAAAACAGGGTGCGAAATAGTGACTTCTAGTGGTCACTGGGTGTAGGTTTGGGGGTGTAGTTAGGAGTAAGGATGCTGGGCAAGCTGTGGGGCTGGGTGGTGGGAGAGGTATGGGCAGAGGTAGGTATGGGTTCTAGAAGGGGAAGTGGCACAGGCAGTGGGAGAGGTTCTAGGAAGTGGTGGGGGAGGAAGTCAGATAGCAGAGCTTGAGGTGGGGGTGGGTCGGTTCCTCTAGTGGCCAGCAGGTATAACCTGCAAATGGAAAAGTGGGGGCTTAGTAACACAGCAGACAGGAAGTGAAACAGCAGACAGGAAGTGATGTCAGACAGGGGGACCAATAAATGAAGGACGGCCCTGGGAGGGTGGCTGGGGTGGGTGGGGCAGTCGACGCGAATAGTGAGTCGATGGGCTAACACCCCAACACAAGGGAGCTTCTCAAGAGGTAGATTTAATTACCTCTAGCAGCTGTGTTCCATCCGGGTCCAGCTCCAGGAGGGAGCGTTTGTGTTGCTTCTGATATATTATATAATATGCATAAATAACCCCCTAATGGGGCTGAGGAAGATGAAAAAAAAAAACACCTGCCAAATACCTCAGCTGCAACACAAACATAGGGTTATCGTTATCAGACTAACAAGCCTACTAAGGCATGCTAATAGACTACCCTAAGCCTATTCAATGAGCTTCCCCTACTCTTTTCAAGAAGTGCCATGGGATCTTTAACATCCACCTGAACTACTTCCAGATCAGGCAGATGAGACCCTGGTTTAATGTCTCATCCGAAAGATGGCACCTCAGGAGTGTAGCATGCCCCTCATGCTACACTGCAGTGTCAGTATTGGGATATTAACCCAAGTGCCTAGTGTGAGGCTAGAACCCACAGCCTTCTGATCTCCTGACCTCAGAGGCAAGTGTGCTACATGTTGAGCCACTGACACTGTTTATGTGTTTATGACACTGTATATGTGCAGGAGGAAGGGAAATCATGGGATGTATATCTACCTTTCTTAATGTTCACTTACAGTGAGGTACCCCAAGCCTCCACTGTTTTTTTCCCTTTTGAAGTGCTTTATGGAAAGAATCCAAGGGGGCCATTAGACATTACTAAGGAATGCTGGGAGGATCTTAAAGGAATGGAGGATACCCCACCTTAGAGTATATTACACAGTTAAGGTAGAAATTATCCCAATATATTCAATGGGCCCATCAATATAATCAGGAAAAGCAGAAAAACCAGGAATGGTACTATGACCAGGGGGTGGGCAATAAAACCTTTTTACCAGGGGAAAAGGTACTGCTGTTCTTACCCTCCATAGAGAGTAAGCTCACCATGAAGTGGCAGGGACTGTGTGTGGTACAGAGGCAGGTAGGACCTGTAAATTATGAAACTAAAATACCTGACAGAAGAAACAAATTCCAGGTCTACCATGCAAACGTTTTAAAACAAGCATTTGTCAATGCCGAATGTTGATTGCGTTGGTCCATTGAGCTTGCTCACTGCCCCTCTGTCACTCACTCGTTCTGTTTCTCCCGGTGCTGCAGGCTGCTCTTTTGTACTGGGCTCCTGCCTGCATTGGCACCTTTTTCTGCCCACAAAGAAATCCGCAGCTGTCCTGACAGAGCTTTGTTGAGGTGGCTCACTTCCCTTCTCTCACTCGCTCATTCTGTTTCTCCTGGCACTGGAGGCTGCCCTTTTGTACTGGGCTCCTTCCTGTATTGGCAGCTTTTTCTGCCCACAAAGAAAGCTGCAGCAGTCCTGACACAGCTCTGTTGAGCTTGCTCACTCCTCCTCTCTCATTTGCTTGTTCCACTTCTGCTGGCACTGCAGGCTGGCCTTTTGTATTGGGCTCCTGCCTGTGTTGCCACCTTTTTCTGCCCACAAAGAAATCCACAGCAGTCATGACAGATCTCCATTGAGCTCGCTCACTCCCCCCTCTCTAGCTTGCTCATTCTCTTTCTCCTGGTGCTGCAGGCTGCCCCTTTGTACTGGGTTCCTGCCTCTGTTGGCATCTTTTTCTGCCCACAAAGAAATCTGCAGCAGTCCTGACAGAGCTCTGTTGGCCTCACTCACTCCCCTGTCTCACTTGCTCGTTCCATTTCTGCCAGTGCTGCAGGCTGCTCTTCTGTACTGGGCTTCTGCCTGCATTGCCACCCTTTTCTGTCAACAAAGAAATTCGCAGCTGTCATGATACAGATCCGTTGAGCTCGCTCACTCCCCCTCTCTCACTCGCGCGTTCTGTTTCTCTCACTGCTGCAGGCTGCCTTCTGTACTCAGCCCCTGCATGCACTGCTGCCTTTTTCTGCCCACAAAGAAATCCACGGCAGTCCCAACAGAGCTCCATTGAGCTCGCTCACTCACTCACTCCCCCTTCCTCACTCGCTCGTTCTGTGTCTCATGGCACTGCAGGCTTCCCTTTTGTACTGGGCTCCTGCCTGCATTGTCACCTTTTTCTGCCCACAAAGAAATCTGCAGCAGTCCTGACAGAGCTAATTTGAGCTTGGTCACCCCCCCTCAGTCACTCTATCCTAATCTGTCCCAAACACTGATTTCCGACCGCGACTGCGGTATTCTGCACTGGAAGTGCGAAGACACATTTCGGCCAGGATGTGAAAAATGACAGCTGCACTGTTCATAAGGAGGTGCAGAAAAATTGCAATGTTGAAAATCTGGAGTGAAAATATTACAAACTTGAGAAGTTATGAGCATGCATGGAACCTGCGCAACACACACTCATAACACACTAATTTTATGGAATTTCATCAAAAAATTTTCAACATAGGTATTTTAGGACCTCTGCTCATGAACAGTGTCACTGTCATTTTCTTAATGTGTCTGGAACACTGATTTGTCACAGCAACTGCACAATTCTTCACCGGAACTGTGAAAACACTTTTCAACCAGGATGTGAAAAATGACAGCTGTACTGTTCATAAGGAGGTGCATAAAAACTGAATTGTTGAAAATCTGGAGTGAAAATATTGCAAATTGGTGAAGTTATGAGTCTGCGTAGTAACTGCGCAATGCATGCTCGTAAAACAGTAATTTTTTGGATTCTTCCCACCAAATTTGCAACATAGACTGTTTGAGAGTCCACTACATGAATGCTGGCACTGTCGTTTTGGTAATCAGTCCCGAAAGGTGATTCTGTGCATTGACCGTGAAATCACCTTTTGGGACTAATTAATGCCATGACAGTGCCTGAATTCATGAGGAGGGGCCCAATAAACCAAAGTTGAAAATTTGGTGCCAAAATTCAAAAAAATGCCTGAGATATGCAAAAAAGTTGAAAAGCCCTATTTATGCCATTATACAGCTTACCGGCATTTCCTCAGTTTGTGGTGGGCTTTGAAGAGTGTAGACGTGTTCCAGGTCCACTGAAGATCATCGTGCCAGACTCTTCAGGTAAGTATGGGGTGAGGGGGGTGTGAGGAGGCAGGGTGCATAGAGGGTGGGCGTGGGTGTAGGAGGGGCAGGGAGATGGCGAGGGACCATTTTCCTTTTTTACAGGTTAATCAAAAAAAAACAACATTGGGAGACTTTTCTTTTAATAGGGCCATTTGGCACACTACGGTGGGCTCCCAGCGTGCCAACAGAGTGTTTTTTGAGGAGGAAGCTCTAGCTGACAGGGGATTGGGCACCCCCACGGGCACAGAAGGGGGGTGCAAGAGCTGAGGGGGATTGGGCACCCCTTCGGCACAACTGTACTGCTTCTTTGGGGGGCATTACTCCAATGGGGAGTGGGCTCCCCCATTGATAAATGAAACTGGGAGGGGGACATAATCCAGATGGGGAGTGGGCTCCCTCATCGGCAAGATGAACATACATGGCCACTGAAGTCGACGGGGATTGGGGCCTCCGTCAGCACACAAAAACTGTTCTGGGGGGCACATGCTGCTGAGGGGGATTGGGCACCCCCTCGGCAGTGGAGGTTAATTAATATTGTTTGCGAACACAGCGGCAAGCCGCTGCCATGTTCACAAGCAATATTACACTTGGCAACGTTCCGCCCACCAATGACGGGTTGGTCCCTCATTGCAGTGGAATGCTGATGCTACAATGACGAGGCAGCCCCTGATTGCAGCAGCTGAAGTGTTTCAAGGTGGTGGCATGCTGGCTGAACTAGTGTCATCAGCAGCATGCCACAGCATTGGGGAAAGCGGGCCAAGCCTTTAAAGGCTGTGGGGGCATTGGCCACAACAGTGCCGTGCCTCCACAACCTGCTACTGGCAAGATGCCACAATATGTTTCTTGCGCATGCGAATAATCAACATAAAAATGGTTTGAATGATCAGAACCTAACCCCATTCCAGCTTTGTTCATATACCATGAGCAGCCTACCTGAGAGATGGAGCAGGACTACCAAAGACTGGGACCTTGTGTACCTCTCCTTATCACCCGCAGACTGATGGACTGGAAGAGAGGTTCAACTAAACTTGAAAAAGATGTTGATGAAATATTTTATTTTTTATTTTATTTAGTTTTTGTTGACTGGGTAAATGCACTAGACAAATTCTGCCTATTTTCAGGCACGACCCAGGGGAAGGGGATACAGATGAATGCCAACTGACTTTGAACCCGATGAAGCTGTTGGTTGTATTTTTACTGGATGGGGGAAATTTGGCCAGTGCACCGGGTGAAGTTCTCATACTCTTTTCGAGAAGTACCATTGGATCTTTAACATCCACCTGAACTGCCACCAGAACAGGCAGATGGAACCTCAGTTTAACGTCTCATCCAACAGATAGCACCCCAGGAGTACAGCATGCCCCTCATGCTGTACTGCAGTGTCAGTATTGGGATATTGTCCCAAGTGCCTAGTGTGGGACTAGAACCCGCAGCCTTCAGATCTCCTGGCCTCAGAGGCGATTGTGCTACCTGCTGAGCCACTGACACTGTTTATGTGTTTATGACACTGTATATGTGCAGGAGGAAGGGAAATCATGGGATGTATATCTACCTTTCTTAATGTTCGCTTACAGGGAGGCACCCCAAGCCTCCACTGGTTTTCCCCCTTTTGAACTGCTTTATGGAAAGAATCCAAGGGGGCCATTAGACATTATTAAGGAATGCTGGGAGGATCTTAAAGGAATGGAGGGTACCCCGACCTTAAAGTATTTTACACAGTTAAGGCAGAAATTATCCCAATATAGTCAATGGGCCCATCAATATAATCAGGAAAAGCAGAAAAAAACAGAAACGGTACTATGACCAAGGGGTGGGCAATAAAACCTTTTTACCAGGGGAAAAGGTACTGCTGTTCTTACCCTCCACAGAGAGTAAGCTCACCATGAAGTGGCAGGGACTGTATGTGGCAGAGAGGCAGGTAGGACCTGTAAATTATGAAATTGAAATGCCTGACAGAAGAAACAAATTCCAGGGCTATCATGCAAACCTTTTAAAAAATGATTTGAATTATCAGAACCTAACCCCATTCCAGCTTTGTTCATATACCCTGAGCAGCCTACCTGCGAGATGGAGCAGGACTACGAAAGACTGGAAGGTACAGGGGGATATGAAGACTTAACTATCAACCCTGAGCTGGACAGTTCGTAGAGAGAACTAGACAGAGTGTTGGGTAAATTTAAGGGGATTATCACCTGTCAACCCAGGAAGGCAGAAGGAGTGGAACACTGCATTCACTCAAATCAAGAAACTCCTATCCAGCAAAAACTTTACTGACTGCCTGAAAAGGTGAGAGGTGAGGTAATCAGGGAGATGGAAAAGATGCAAATGTTGGGAGTAATAGATCCCTCCACTAGCGAATGAGGTTTTCCTATGGTGGTGGTTGAAAAAAAAGAAGGTGGCATTAAACTATGCCTTGATGTCCGCCATCTCAACACCATCTCAAAATTTGATGCATACCCCATGCCCTGGATTGACGATATCATTGATTATCTTGGGAATGCCCAATACATCAGTACCCTTGACTTAACAAAAGGGTACTGGCAAATCCCTTTGAATCCACAGGCTCATTATAAAACTGCCTTTTGTACCCCTCTGGGACTTTTTCAGTTTACAATCATGCCCTTTGGGTAACATGGGGCACCTACCACCTTCCAGAAATTCATGGATAGTCCTCAGAGATCACGTAGGGTACAGTGCCGCTTACCTGGATGACGTTGTAGTGCTCAGTCCAAGTTGTGCAGAACACCTACAGCATCTGAGACAGGTGCTTGAAGCCATTTCCCAAGTGGGACTGACAGCAAATCCAATTATGAAGGAAACCAAATATCTGGGATTCTGAATTGGGCATGAACAAATCAAACCAGATATTGGTAAAGTGGACGTGATGGCTAATAGTCCCCGCCCTCATACAAAGCATCATGTAAGATTCTTTTTAGGGCTAGCCGGGTACTACAGATTGTTTGTACCTGACTTCGCTACTGTGGAAAGCCCTCTGACAGATCTCATGAAAAAGAATAACCCCACAAAGGTAACTCCGGCTTGCGAGGAAGCATTTTGCAAATAAAGGGTTATCTTTGTGCATCCCCTGTTCTCAAAACTCTGAACCTTAACCTCCCCTTTATAGTGCAGATAGATGCTTCTAATACAGGCATAGGTGCTGTCTTGCCCCAAATAGTTGAGGGGGAAGAATATCCCATAATCTACATTAGCAGAAAGCTACACATCAGAGAAACCAAGTATTCCACTATAGAAAAAGAATGTTTGGCCCAAAGGAGGGCCATGGATGCATTGAAATTTTACCTTTTGTGAGTGGATTTTGAAGTATGGATGGATCACAATCCCCTATGTTGGCTACAAGCTATGAAGGAGAAAAGTCCCTGCATCATGCAGTGGTATTTGGCCCCACAACCTTACAGGTTCACCATCAAACATAGGTCAGGACCTGTCAACAGAAACACTGATTTCATGTCCCATTATTGGGCTGAACCTAATAATCAGATAGAATCAGACCTCGGGGTAATGACTGATGAGGCATCAGAGGATAGTCTCTGAGACCGATTTTGATTTCTTATGTTTTGTTTTTGTAGGGACCCCGAGGTGGAGCTTCAGAGAGCAAGTGAGCTGAAGCTCCATCTCTTCTCATGAGAGATCTGATTATCACTATCTGACTATGAAAAGGTTCCTGTAAGAATTTGAAAACCCTTTGGTTTCCTCTTAAGTGGGAAGGAGTAACGGGTTAAAGGGTAACGGGTCTCTGGAGACCACTATTACTTTTCATTTAAGTCTGTTGCAACAGCTATTTCTTTACTTTTCTGCTTTCTAGCTGCAGTCTCTGTTTCCCATTGACAGGTAGGCCACCTGTAGGATGTTCTTCCTTTCCTATCTAAAAACTCCTTTCGTGGTCCCTGTGAGCTCCAAAATTCTTGTACCCACCCCCCCAGGTAGTGAAACTTCCTTCTCGAAGGTGCACACACTTGCCTACATGAATGTGCGCATAAGGGTCTTGACAGTCATGAGGATGTTGTGTTGGCAAGTCCACGGTTACAAAGAAAGCTTGTTTGCTGCACAAAAACAGTGTGAAAGTGGCAAAAGCATTAGGGAAGTGGGTTTCTATTCCTACTTCATGCATGCATGTCTATTCTGGTAGTCCCTTGTGTAATAATAAAAAAAATGGAGTTAAAATACACTTCTGCAAGGTTCAGTGCAGTGCAGGCTTGGAAAAAAAAAACAAAAAGGGACAAAAATGTTTTATTTCAGGCCTCTACTCCAAATCAGGGTGGCTGCAACTAAATAATCAAATCAAATACCAAACTTGCATAACAGCCAAGAAAATCATTTTGGGAGAATCCCCGCCAGGAGTCAGTGCCCTCCTAAATCTCAAAATCAATAACCGCATCACCAGGAGTTCTAAGCCCCATATCCTGCAAATCCCACGCTACCGCATGTCCCAAAGGCAACGGTCTTTTGCTTATAGGGTCCTGAGCTGGCTAAACGAACTTCCAAGTGACATCTCCTCCACTGGATCTCTTGGAGCCTTCAAAACAAAGCTCCACCACTCCCTGACTGGAAAAAACACCTGTGTTTGCAACACTTAATCATCCCTGTCACCTACTCTGTTACAGACCCCACAGGTGTCTGGCTGTCTTTCTTCCACTCTTCTAGCACTTACTTCTCTACTACAACCACTCAAGCACTAGGGTTATGTCTGTCCTGACAAGGCCACTTGGCTGCACCACACTGCCCCTCTGCTGCTACACCCACCCCCTAGTCCCAGCCCTTTTCTTCCCCTCAGGCTTCTTCCCTCCTACTGTTCATTGTGCATCACATCTCTCTTGTAGGAATATGTCACAGTACATTTAATTTTGTCAGCTAAATGTTATTGTCTTATACCATGTATTGTGTTAACATTAATATGATCCTGATCTGTCTCTCTGTAACTTGCCTATTGATGATTGTCTGTGCTGCTGACATGGAAACTTTGTAAAAGAGTCTTGGCTCAACGGTACTTGTAATCCAAGATTCAAATAAACAAATAAACAAACAAGGCAGGTCTAAGAAAGTAACCTGTAGAAGTCAATTAAACCTTTTGCTAGTTTCAGCTAGTTACAAAATATTTAGTATTTGCACTCTAAGCAGAGGAACAAGCAGGCAAAAGAAATACGTTTATTTGCTTGAGTGCAGTGGGTGGTTTGTAGCAGAGCTGTTTAGCACTGCAGCTCTGTTCAACCCCTGTATTAG
Source organism: Neoceratodus forsteri (assembly GCA_016271365.2). Taxonomy (NCBI): domain Eukaryota; kingdom Metazoa; phylum Chordata; order Ceratodontiformes; family Ceratodontidae; genus Neoceratodus; species Neoceratodus forsteri. The sequence continues at coordinate 225,515,226 of CM028132.1, read as the reverse complement.
TGAAATTGGTTTTGCATTTTTATCCTAATTACATAAAAGAAGAAATAAAACATTTTGACAAAGACCTCTGTTTAAAATATAATAATATTGCACTTTTGAAAACCTTTTGCCAGACTTATGTGCTAATTGTTTTGCTTTTCTTGGAACAAGCTCTGTCGCACTTTCTCACACTCACAAACCCCCCTCAGCCTCTGCCTTGTCCACTATAGTGCCTGCCGGCCCAATCTTTGTTCTTCATATAGACAGAGGACTTGAGGGAGGAGTCTGTGTGCTGTGGAAACTGCCCAGAACACTATTATTCCCTAGTATTTGAATGTAAACAAGGTTATGAGCCCAAAAATGGGTATGTTTAGCTTGCCAGATTTACAAGACTGTATTGAAGCATATAATTATATGTGAAATAAGGAATTTTGTAAAATAAAAAGAAAAGGGGAGGAGCTTAGCCCTATCTCCTGATCTTTTAGTACTACAAATAAAGAGCTGATGCTGATCCCAGTCAGTGAGCTAAAGGACTCAGCAGGGAGCTGACCCAACCGAGAACCTAATGACTTCTAGTGATTATTATTTTGTTTGAGAAGCTGATTTATTTGAAATTATCCTCTTTTATTTCTTTGTCATATACAGTTCATTTGCATAATTTAATTTTTTTATTTTGCTGAATAAAGCTGTTTTTTCATTCTGTATCTTGGTGTCTGCGTTTTGAATCCCGTCTCCTCTTACAAGGCACTCCAGAAAGTCAACCAAGATGGTAGATGGCTTGTAATACAGAACATATCAGGAGAGATTACAGGACCTCAATATGTACTCATTGGAGGAAAGGAGGGAGCGGGGGAACATGATACATTCAAGTACCGCTAGGCCATAAACAAGGTGCAGTGGCGGACATCTTCCAGTGCATCAAAAGTTTGGCATTGACAAATGCTTGTTATAAGGGAGCCTGTGCTTCTCATATTGATTATTAGTTTTTTTTTTTATTTCAGCATGGCTGTCTACTAATGATGCATTACTTACTACAATCAAAACCTCTGGTCATAAAGCAATTTGCTTGGTTATAGGAACTGACTCACAAGTTAGGGTAGACAGAGGTCTTTGATGATGTAACATCTTGCTCTTAGATTATCTGAATTACAAAAATAGCATTAGGTCCTTTATTAAAGATAAACTGACATTACTGGAAATGTTTGATCCACCCACTGAGTGGTGAAAAAAGTTTAAGAATTAACTGAAATAATTTATTATCAAATTGGCCAAAAAAAAAGAGGTTCTCATATTTTAAATTCTTAAATCTTAGACACAAGCTTCAAAAGGTCCTTTCTATGGCTGAAGGATCTAATTTCAATTATTCAACTCAAATGTTTAACCTAAATAAGGAAATGTCTCTTTATCAATATCAATGAATGATTGCACTAATTCAAGAATGAAAATTTGGGACCAGACCATGCAAACCCATTTAACACATACAGTGACAGAAGACACTGGGTGATGTTTTCACTTCCAGATGACACAGGTGCTGTTCACATAGATTTCCCAAACATGAAGAAAATAATGGACTCATACGTTACATACAGTGGCATCCCCCAGGATGAAGCACATTTTTAAAGCACTCTGCAGTATACTTCAGCAGACCTACTAAATAAAGCAATGTAATTTCAATGGCAATTAATCCCTTTGTCATGCAGGAAACTGTGGCATTCACTTCATCCTGGTAGTGTCACAAATTTCTTGAATGACAAAGGGGACTAATTACCATTGAAATTACATTTCTTTATTCAGTAGGTCTTCTGCAGCATTCTGCAGAGTGCTGCAAAATGGTGCAGAATTGTGTTTCATCCTGGAGGATGCCACTGTACATGTTAGGGGCACTGGTACAGAAGGGCAGTATAAAATAAAATGTATGCCAGGATTGAATGCCACCCTTCCCCAACCACATGTCATATAATCCTTGAAATCAGAAATTACAATGACTGAAGTAATGGAAGCAATAAGGTTGTTGAATAACACTGTGGCAAGGATATTTAAAGGGGTTGCACATGGTGCAACACTGTTGCACTATGCACAACCCACTGATGCACCCTGGGCAATATTCAAAAGGGATGTAGAAGCAAGTAAAACTTGATGGCGCCAAGGTGCACCAGTAATGTATGTGGGTGCAAGTGCAGTGGGCGTGTTTATGTATATTTGGCACATCTCGATATTCAGCCCGGGATGTGCGGTGCATATGCATGCACACAGCCACCTTGTGCCACACAGGATGGCACAAAGATCCACTGAAAAAAAAGGAGCAAAACCTGGCCACCCACAGGTGAGCTACCATATTGCAGGGTGCAACATGGCAGCCACCAACTGTGGGTGGCCACTCAACCTCCAGAGCCACGGTCCATCGTCATCGCACCCCACTTCCCGCTCGCAGGCTCCAGTATGAAGAAACTCCCTGGTGGTCCAGTGGACCTGCCCCCCAGCCCGATTGTGGGCTCTGTAATAATATATATATATCCCTGGTGGTCCAGTGGACTTGCTCTCCAGCCCGATCGTGGGCTTCGTATTAATATATATATCCCTGGTGGTCCAGTGGACCTGCACCTCAGTCCGATCGTGGGCTTTGTAATAATAATCTTATCTCTGGGGTCCAGTGGATCCACCCCACCCGCCCCATAGTCTTGCTACCCACCCCATCAGCGGTGGCAGCTCCCCACCTAAGCCACCCAGCCATCCACCGACTGACTAGTGTACAGTACAGCATGGGTCATCGGGGTGTGCAGACTGTATTGTATTATTAGCGCTCGAACGTGAATGACTCATTAACATATCGGACTGTGTTGAACAGTTTATTCAGATGCCCTTGGCCCACCCTGTGGACCAATGGGCATAGAGCCATACTGTACGCTGTTAGTTAGCGGATGGATGGGCGGCTTGCAGGTGGGGAGCTGCTGCCCGCCGCTGATGGGGGGGAGCAGGGTGGTGGGACTGAGTGGGCAGGTGAGGAAGGGGGTACCACTGGACCACCATGGAGTTTTAGATTTACAAAGCTCGCAATCAGGCTTGGGACCGGGTCCACTGGACCACTGGGGATAAATTTCCTATTACAGAGCCCACGATTGGGCTGGGGTGCAGGTCCACTGGACCACCAGGGATAAAAATATTATTACAAGGCCTGCGATTGGGCTGGTGGGCAGGTCCACTGGACCACCAGGGCTAAAATTATTATTACAAGGCCCACGATCTGGCTGGGGGGCAGGTCCACTGGACCATCAGGGAGAAAATTATTATTACAGAGCCCATGATCAGGCATTGGGGAGCATTGCTGCCGAGGGGCAGGGGGCATCAGTTCCCAATGGCTGTAGCCTGGCAGGGTGCCAGGAGCAAGTCACCAGGGATTGCCGCACCTGCATGCAAATGGGCCATACTGACATGCAAATGGCCCCATTTGTGTCTTGCATGCATGATGGCTCCATTTGCATACCCACTGCTGAATATTGCGATTCCTGTGCTTAGTGCAACTGTACTTGCGCTGGTGCATTCCCCTGCTTCTCTCTTGCCACTTGCGCTGGTGCAGTGCCACTGCTCCATGGGCAATGGGGGCAGCCATGGAGCCATATTCAATGGTGCTTAGCCATGGCGCAGCACCACTGAATATTGCCCAGTGCACGCCCTGGTGCATCCCAGTTGCGCTGCACCCAGGCTTGCGCCCCTGCCTGATGCAGTCTGAATATTCAGCCCTGTGTCTCCTGTTGATGATGTCATCTCAGGGGAGCTACATAACATGTGTAGTAAAGAACTGGGTGATGCACTAGTTAAGATATTTAACACAGTTTTCCATGAGGAATTTTCGGACCCAGTGGGATCATTTTTTTAAATTCTTTATTTAAAAAGGGTAACAGATCAGAGATTAAAAACTGGAGGCCCCTTACTCTTAAAATACATACACAAAACTTCTTGCCAAATATTAAGTAAGAGTCTATAAGCAGCAGCATCCACTTTATTAGTAAGATATTTTATTTATTTATTTAAGAGTTTCACCAGAAAAGTCATACTGAGGAATGACATGCTCATTTCCATATGCGTCCTGGGGAGAGGGGAAGTGAGTAAACAGTATAGGATACTATCTACCAAAACACAAGGAAATTACATTAAGACAAATTGAATAAGAGATACAATCAGTAAAATACATTTTGACACATTGAAGGCATTAATTACAATACCAGAAAGAGGAAGTTTCGATGAACCAATAAGAATAAGAAATACAGTCAGCTGAAATGTTGACAATTTAAGGCATTCATTACAATACCATAGGAAAAAACATAATATTGGCAGTTATAACTAAGCAAAACAGTACAGTTTAATTAAGCAAGACAGTAACACCAGTAAACATAGGGTAAGTGCTCTCAGGTATTACAGAACAAAGAGGTGACAGAGGGTGGGGAGGGAGGAGATTAACGACCAACAATTGTATGAATATCTTCAGAAAAAAAGTGCTATCATGTGGTACAGAACAAAAAAGGTGGGGGGTAGTAGGGGTGTGAGAGGTGTGCTATGAACCAGCAGTTTGTACAAGTAACATAGAAGTGTGATATGTGTTGGGGAAAAAGGGTGGTGGTAAAGGAAGGGCAGCAATTAGCCACAGCAGCTGGAGGGGGAGTATAAATCTTTTAGGAGGGCGGTGAGGACATGAGGGGAGAAGACTTGATGGATGGGTGTGAGTAGTGTGTTCCAGTGTTTAGAGAAGTGGTGGACCTATCAGGTAGGTTACAACAGCAAATTCTAAACAGTGCCATATAAACCGCGCTGTCAGGACTGTGCAATGCCTGAACAGCAACAGTGGTAGAATACAGTATGACAACTATGGCTATCCCTGCAAATATGCAGGCACTAGTATGGAGGCACAAGTCACAGAAAAGTGCAGCTGCTGGCCAAGGTGCTCCTCTGGCAGAGAGGGTTAGGGCAGCAACAGCAGCTCAGTCAGCACAGATTGGGAGACCAGGTTCTGTTCCTGGTTTCCTTACACATTAGTTTCTCAGTTTTCCCTCACCCAAAGTGTACTGTTTTTTTCTAAAAGCCAAAAACCAAAATTCCGCAGACTCTGATTTTCTCCTTTTCCCCAGTATCCGCCCCCACCTCAGAGTTTGCTATTCAAGTTATGGGTGGTGTGGTGGGCAGAGTCCCCCACAGAAACACAAGCTGCTGCTTTGTTTTCTTGCCATAGTAGCAGCCCTCCATGTGTTTTTGGACCATTACCTTTGGCACTATTGTTTGTTGTGGCATTGTTTCTTGGTGCTGTTATTGAGGGCACCGTTTTTACTGCATGGTTGTTGACCATGCTATTGTAGGAGATGGCATATAAGCCTAGTGCCAGTGGTGGGAGAAGACAGACTGGCCTGCTGAAGTGGATCTGGGAGGGGTGTTCGATGTTTAGGAGTCAAGGTTTCTAAGGGAGTGGGAGGAAGGTGGTCTGGGTGAAAGAGAGGTTGAGAGATATGTGGGGAGAGAGTGAAACCAGAATTTTGCTAGAAAGCTGGTGCTGTGCATACTGTGCCTGTCTTCAAGGGAGGGAAGGGAAATACACTGGTATAGGTTGCAGTGATGGGTGTTGGGAGGGCAGTCAACAGCAAAGTGGCTGAAGGAATTAAAGAGGGTGTCCAGTCTGACATGGGAAGGTTTCAGAGCGGCACTGTAAAATACATCCCCTTAGTCAAAGACAAGTAGGGTAATTTTCTGGATAATTGCATGGCGGGCTCGCAGTGGAATACACCTATGGTTTCTAAATAGTGCACCCAGTTTGCGGTGTAGCTTCTTGTGGATGAAGTCAATATGGCCAGAACAGAAGAGGTTTTGGTTCAACCAAACCCCAAGATACATAAAGGAGGTACTGTTCTCAAATACGATCCCATCAAGGGTCTAGAAGGAGGGAGGGTGGGAGCTGAGAGAGTCTCTACCTAGTACCGAAGGTCATGGAGACTGTCATTAAAAACAGCTGATTCAAGCGAAACCAGAGCTGAACCTTATCAAAGCCATGCTGGAGTCTGGCAGCTACAACAGTAGTGGAGGGGATGGATGTATACAGGACAGTATCATCCACATACATGTGGAAGAAGGAGTGGAAACAGGTATTGGGAAGGTCATTAAGGAATATGGAGCATAGCAGTGGACCCAGAACAGAGCCCTGATGAACTCCATTTGCAATGGGGGGGGGGGATAATTGTCTGTGATCCAAATGGATTGGGTTTTTCCCATGAGGTACAAATGGAACCAAATGGTGGCTGCATCTGAGAGCCCCACAGCAGAGAGTTTAGCAAGTAGTAGGGGGTGGAAGACAGTGTTGAAAGCCTTGACAAGGTCTACAATATTGCTAAAGTGATGAGTCCCTGGTCCATGCCAATAAGGATGGAGTCAGTGAGTCTAAGAAGGGAGGAGGAGGTGGTGGAGTGGAACTTCCTGAAACCAGACTGGTACTGAGTAAAAAGGAGGAGGAGGAGTAGTCAAGGTAGAAAGAGAGTTGGGATAGCACCAAGTGTTCCTGGAGCTTAACAAGAATGGAGAACATAGAGATAAGGCAGTAGGGGTCACCACCTTTTGGAAGAGGGGAAAACAGTGGCATGTTTCCAAGCAGCAGAGACAGATGCTAGAAAGCAAGTGATATTTAGGAGACAGGCAAGAGGGAAGGAGATGGCAGGAGCGGACAAGCAAAGATTTTGGAGTCAAGTCCAGAGGGGCACTTACCCTTTGTGGGATTAAGGGCAAGAAGAGCTTTAAGGGCATCAGAAGGAATAACAGAGTGGAAAGGGAAAGGCGGAGTGGGGGAAGAGTCCAATTGAGAGGGCTTAGGGAGGGGGTGGTAGGTGGATGAAGGAGGTAGAGTGGAGAGAAGGGAGGCGGTGCAGGTAGAGAAAAATGTGTTAAACTCCGTGGCTACAGAAAGAGGACCTGATAGGGAGTCATCACCTGCTTGGACAACTGGAGCAAGGGGCTGGAATGGGGGGGATGGTCTTTGGCCACCTTCAAGAATTTGGATAGGTGATTTATGTTTGATTTAAAAGTGGCCGAGAAATATTCAACCTTGGCAAGTTTGATTGATCTTGTATAAGCATTACACAGTGTGCGGTACTTCTGGAGTACAATAGGGGAGTTGGCGGATTTATGCAACTTCCATGCATGGTCACTTGCATGCAGGCAAGCTATGAGTTCCGTAGTGGCCCAGGAGAGGTGGGAGCTGCGCACTCTAGTACACTGTAGTGGAGCGTAGTGGTTCCAGATTGAGAGGAGTTTTAGCTGGAAATATTGTAATGCAGAGTAAATAGAGGAAGGTGAGAGGATGGGAGACCAGTCAGAATTTGAGAGCTCAATTAGTAAGGGAGCCAAGTCCAAGGATTTGTAGGAGTGAATCAGTAGGACTTTAGGAGAGGGGCTTTAGGTTGATGGATTTTTGGAACTGAGTAGATCAGGTGGTGGTCACTTAGGGCACATGGAAGGATAACAGATGCAATGATGTGTTGAGGGTGGGAGGTGAAGGCCCAGTCAATTAAGGCATGGTTCCGAGTTTTAAAGTTTAATTGGATTGGTTCATTTACCAGCTGGGTCAGGTTTAGTGTTTCTATCTCATTGCATGTTTTAGTCTGGGTGGGGGAGAGCCAGTTTACATTAAAATCTCCCAGGAGACGAAGTTCGCCTGTATTTGCATGAGATTGTAGTGTAATCAGTAAGTCTGGGATAGATTGTGGTGAAAGAGTAGGGCAACAGTAAATACCAGCTACAAATATGGGAAGGGAGGAGAGGAAGGAGAGCTTAACCAGAAGTAGTTCATAGGCCTGAGGGATGGAGGTTGCGAAAATTGAGGTGAACTGGATTGTTGAGGAGATAAACATGGCAATACCACCTCCTCTGCTGGAGCGGTCCTGGGGGATGAGAGCATCCAGGAATTGCGATGGTAGTATCAGGCACAGAAGATTTTAGCCATGTTCCAGAAAAGATCAATATGTCAGGGCAGAGGTCCATGATTAGAGGTTGGAGTAAAGTTATTTTTGGGAGAAGGCTCCTGATATTTAGATGGGCAATTTTCAATCCCTGTGGAAGTTGATGTGAAAGATTGGGGGTAGGGCCAGGGTTATGTTCTAAGTCACCTACTTCTACTAGTAGCATCAGGGTGATTAGGAGCTTAGAGGAGAATGTAATACACTTTGTGTGGTAAGGGACGAAAGGAAGGGTGGTGGGTGGAAGGGGTTGTGTGAGGTGTGCATTTGAATGTGAGCAGACTGGTATGGAAACAAGGGGGAAGGACTGATGGGCTGGGGGCCAGGGGTTGTGGGTCCAGAAGGGGGAATAAGGGGAGAGGTAGTGGTAGGAGATGGACTTAGCTCAGAGACTGGGGGAGCAGAGAAGGAAGAAATATAGGGTAGGATGAGGGGCCAAAGGAAGATAATGAGAAGAGGAGAGGAAGAAAGCAGAGGGTTGCTTGGAACATAATTCGGAGGGAGGTGCTGAATTAGATGAACGGTGAAGACAGGCAAAGGGTTGGAGCTGGTTGGGATCAGGTTGCTGTGGAGGGCAACCAGTATGAACTTTAATCAAGGAGAATTGGACTTAGTGGAATATTAGCGATGTACCGTAATTATGGGACTTTTGCATCTAATAAGAAACGTAAGGGTTCAGCAGGTTGAGATGTATGTCTTTTTATACATCTAGACAAGCTTGCATGTGGAAAATACTTAAATTTCACAATATCATGGAGGTGAAAATAAATGGATTGTATAGTGAGGGAGGGAGCTAACTGGTATGTTTAGTTTGAGAAGGGAAGTGTAAATGGTGACGGTGGGTAGTTTTACTCTTCTGGTAGAGGTTGTAGTTGTTTAGTTAAATATGTGGGGAATGTAGTTGGAGTTGCAGTGTAGTGATGTCAGTGAATAGTGTATGGTGGTAATTGACTGGGGCAGGGAAGAGTTTCTAGAAGTTTGGACTGCTGAGTCCGGGTGGGAATGGTGGGAGGTGGGTAGGTGGGATTATCCCCCAGCAGAGCCAAGCATCCAAAAACTATTAGCCGATATGCTGCATTTGGGCAGACTCAGAGCTTGTGTGGAGCAGTAAATTCAAAAATGGAGCAGAATATCAAAGTAGCATGGGCCAGGAGAATTTACATTGGGAAGGCTGGTCCATCCTTTGAGGCCTACGGGTGCAGATTTAGGGAGAACTGCCAGTTGGAACAGTCTGTCAGGACTGTGATCTAGGGAAGAAGAGGGAATACATTAGCAGTGTGGGAGAGATAAGAACAACATCAGGTAAGAGGAAGGGCGACTGAACTGTGACCTGGGGGAGCAGGGCAAATGTCACCAAGGCCAATTCCCTGGGAGGGAGGGGGCCATGGAATGAAACAACAGAACAAAAACACAATGGGATATTTTACAGAAATACAGGAGGGGTAGATCTAAGGCAGGGGTTGAACTGAGGAGAGGACAAAGCAGTGGGAAGCACAAAACAGATTATGCTATGCAAACAACAGCTGGAGTAAAGACAGCAAGCTGACTCGAGGCTGCAGACTATTCCAACTACAAATGCTTTGACTTAGTGGAATTCACAGTTCAGCACTAAGCAGGGAACATGACAGTAAGCATAGAACTTAGGATAAAATTAAAACAATCAAACGGCATTTGAGCAGAGCAGGACAGACAGAGCAGGAAAGAGCCAAAGCTTCAAAGAGACACAAAAAATATGCAGCACTACAGTCTAAGCTGTGAAATTATGCATGTAAAATGTTCAGCATGTCACTGAAAGCTGAAGGCAGAAAGTCCAAGCTGTTCTGCAACTATGAATTGATACAGTGTCTGGCAGTACACGGAGAGTCAGACAGCATGTGGGCCTAGTACAGCTGTGCAATTAACTACAGTTATAAACTAACATAAGGGAATTAATTTGGTGAGCCAGAACTTTGGAGGAAGTGGCCAGAATTGTTGATATTACTGGTATATGGACATTTACAAATAAAACCATTAAAATAGGACAGGAATATACAGAGTTCACAATAGGTATCCTCTGGCAAAGCCAAGCATCCGAAAACTATCAGCCTATACTGTATATTGCATTTGAGCGGACTCAGAGTGTGTGTGTGTGGAGCTATAAATTCAAAAATGGTGCCAAATACCAAACTAGTGTGGTCCACAGGAAATTACCTGAGTACCAATGCCCGTAGTCTGTGAAACAAGCTTCCAGAGCTAGTAGCTCTGATGGAAGAGGAACACTTGGATATTGTGGCAGTCACAGAAACATGGTACACGGAGAACCATGACTGGGATGTCAAAATACCAGGGTACACAATCTACAGAAGGGACAGGGAGGGTAAAAGAGGAGGTGGAGTAGCTCTCTACATAAGGGAAGGGATCAAAGCTACAGAACTAAAAAGTAAAGGGGGAGGACAAGAGGAACTCTGGGTCACCTTGGAGACAGGGAATGGCATCACAATCCGCACAGGGATTGTATACAGACCCCCATCTCAAGGGGAGGAAATGGACAAGAAAATGATAGAGGGCATTCTCAAAATGGCTGAAAAAGGGGAGATACTGTTGATGGGGGACCTGAATATGCCAGATGTTAACTGGATGACATGGACTGCAGCCACATCCAAGAGCAGGGTCATTCTCGATGTCCTACAGGGAGCATGCCTTAGACAGCTAGTGGTGAAACCCACTCGGGAGGGAGCAATATTAGACCTGGTACTCTCAGATGGAGAGAGGATCACAAACTTAGAAGTCAGTAGACATCTGGGAACAAGCGACCACTGCACAGTGTGCTTCACAATAAACACAACCATGGAGACAAGCCATACAAAGACCAGGACACTGGACTTTAGAAGGGCTGACTTTGGCATAATGGGTGAATACCTGAGGAATGCATTAGCAAATGGCCAGAAAGGAGGGGTGGAAGAACAATGGAGAAAAATCAAAACTGCCATCATGCAGGCAACAAGCCTTTGTGTGAAACAAATAAAGAAAACAAAGCGTAATAAAAAAACACTATGGCTCTCAAAAGAGGTGTCAGGGAAGGTTAAGGAGAAAAAGGCTGCATTCAAAAAAGTATAAGGAATCACAGACAGAGCACGACAGGGAACTGTATCAATTAAAGCAGAAAGAAGTGGGGAAGGCAGTCAGAAAAGCAAAGGCCTAAACTGAGGAAAAGATAGCCAACTCAGTTAAGAAGGGGGATAAAACCTTTTATAGGTACATTAGGGAGCATAGAAAGGTTAAGGGAGGGATAGTGAAGATTAATAAAGGAGAGGGGAGGTGGGCAGAGGGAGACAGTGAAAACACAGAGATACTGAATGAATACTTTTGCTCAGTATTCACAAAAGAAGAAGAGGAGGAGTTACCTAAACCAAACAGTAGAAGTACTCTGGATAGTGGAGTTGGCACCAGTCCATTTATAGAAGAAAGAGTACTGAAAGAACTCCTAAAACTCAAGGTGGACAAAGCAATGGGGCCTGACAGGATTCACCCTAGAATCCTACAGTAAAAGAGCTAAGGGAGGACCTGGTGACACCACTAACCACACTTTTTAACAAATCATGGGAAGGTGGGGTGGTACCTGAGGACTGGAGGAGGGCAGATGTGATTCCCCCTTCACAAAAGTGGGAGCAAGGCAGAAGCAAGAAACTACAGACCTGTTAGTTTGACCTCAGTGGTGGGGAAAATGATGGAATCACTTCTGAAAGAAAGAATTGTTGAGTACCTAGAGACCAGTGGGGCACGGGACCCAAAACAGCATGGATTCACAGCAGGAAGGTCATGTCAGATGAATCTAATTGATTTCTTTGACTGGGTGACCAAAGTAATAGACCAGGGAGAGGCTGTGGATATGGCCTACCTAGACTTTAGCAAGGCATTTGACACAGTCCCGCACAAAAGATTAATAATCAAGTTAGCCAGCCTGGGAGTGGGTCCCAGGGTGGTAGCCTGGGTAGCAAACTGGCTGCACAACAGGACACAGAAGGTAATAGTGAATGGAACACATTCTGAAGAAAGGGGAGGGTATAGTGGAGTTCATCAGGGCTCAGTACTGGGTCCAGTCCTCTTTAACGTCTTTATAGGTGACATTGTGGAGGGTCTGGAAGGAAGGGTATGCCTCTTTGCAGATGACACAAAGATCTGTAACAGAGTTGAAACACAAGGGGGGGTAGAAAGGATGAGAAGGGACTTGGCAAGGTTGGAGGAATGGTCAGACATATGGCAACTTAGATTCAATGCAAAGAAGTGCAAAGTTATGCACCTGGGAAATAAAAATCCAGGAGAAGAGTACACAATAGCAGGGGAAGTACTAACAACAACAATAATGGAAAGGGATCTGGGTGTAGTCATATCAGATGACCTAAAGGTGGGTAAGCAATGTGAGAAGTCAGTAAGGACAGCCAGGGGGATACTGGGATGCATAGGGAGGGGCATCACAAGTAGAAAAAGGGAAGTGGTTATCCCTCTGTACAGACAGTTGGTGAGACCCCATCTGGAGTACTGTGTTCAGTTTTGGACACCTCATCTACGCAAGGACATAGACAGGATGGAAGCAGTCCAGAGGAGGGCAACTAAAATGGTGCAGGGTCTACATCAGAAACTATATGAAGAGAGACTGAGAGAGCTTAATATGTATACCCTTGATGAAAGAAGGGACAGGGGGGACATGATAGAAACTTTTAAGTACCTCAAGGGAATCAACAAAGTCCAGGAGGGTAGATCCTTCAGAATAAGAGATGTGTAAGAAAAAGGAGGCACAAATTAAAGCTAGAGGAGGGACGGCTCAGGGGTAATGTGAGGAAATTCTTTTTCACAGAGAGAGTGGTGGACACATGGAACCGCCTTCCTGGAGAGGTTGTGTGGGAAAATTCAAACATGCATGGGACAGACATAAGGCAATTATAATGGGGGGTTGCAGGAAGTAGGCTGTTGGTCAACTAGAATCTGCAGCTTATCCAATAGGTAGGGAAATGGGCAGACTGGGTGGGCCAAGTGGTCCTTATCTGCCATCAAAGTCTACGTTTCTATGTTACTTGAGGAGGTCGATCTGCCCTCTGAGGTCTGTGGGTGAGGATTTAGGGAGAGCTGCTAGTTGGAGCAGCCTGTCAGGATGGTGATCTGGGGAGATCGATCCATCTTCTGAAGTCTGTAGGTGCTTGACTTAGGGAGAGCTGCAAGTTGGCGCAGACATGTGCTATACCAGAAAAAAAAATCCAGGATAACCTTTCATTACTGCATAATGTTTTTGATAGTGGTCTGTTGGGGATGTTGAGGTACTTCTTTTTTAGAACAGGAGAAGGTCTTTGACAGAGTGTAGAATGATTTTATGTTTTCAATTTTGGAGTACTGTAGCATAGTCGCAGTATTTGTACAATCGATTAAAATCCTTTATAAAGATGCATCTGTATCACCATTATTTAATTGGACAGCTTGGCATTTAATGTCAACTTCTTCGAGGCATTAACGAGGCAATCAACTTAGCCCTGTTGTATACTGTGGATCCAGTTCTGTGGAAAACAAAGCAGTATAAGAATACACAATAACTAGATACCATATCAAGCTCACTGACATGTATGTTGTATGCTGATGCAGATGATACTGTATCTGTTTGTTAGTAAATAAACAGAAAACTAGGTCTTCAGCATTTTGAAAATGTGGAAAATAATCAGGAATGTAAATGTTGGATCAATAACAGGCATAGAAAGGATAAATATATCTTGGAACAGGAAATATTTTGTGGGGTATGGACTGGCACTGCAGATATGAGAATATACAATTGGAAATACAAATTAATGCAGAAGCACAGGTTACCAAATGGTTTACCTGGCCTATGTCCAAAGTCAGAAGTTGTAATGGTGAAAAACATCTTTAATCCCTATTCTTTCATTTATCAGCTTTGTCACCCACCCCCTCCACCCTCCTCCCCTGCATGTCCAGAAGTTAAGTTACTGTATACAGCGTTTTCTTCCATCTCTTCTGGGGAAGCAGATTAACTCCCATTAAGAAATGTCTTATTTATTGGGAAGTGAAAGAAGGGGGTCCTATTGTGGCACATCATTTAAGTTTCATGTGTGTGTGTGTTCTTTTAGTTTTAAGGTAAGGTCTATCACCCAGGAGAATTTGTCACGTGGTCTGACATTTTTTGTAACTAAGTGTGAGACTTTGATGTTGCTGTGGGAAAACAGATCCCTTAGGTTTGGCATTATAACCTAGAGGTTAGAGTAACACGCCGTGAGTCAGCTTGGTACATCCAGCAGACTGGGGTTTGATTCCCACAACTACTGCTTGCATACTGTGTGACTCTGAGCAAATCAATTAACCTCCCCAGGGCTCTCAGGTCACCCTTGAAGACAGAAACTTGGGCCTAGTGGGCCTCACCTGGTTACCAAAGACTGAAATAAAAGTCGGCTAGAGGCAAGGGCTATCTTTTAACCCCTTATATCTATGAGTGATTTTTCAAAATTAGCCAGTGGCAGATTACTAAACTGCACCAGCAGAAAACAAAAAGTTTTGCTTGGGTGCTTTGCACACACTTTCTGACTTTATCTTTTTCCCCCTATTCATGGAGTTCAGGAGTAGAGATGCAGTGAACTTTTACTTTGCCCAAGGATTTTCCGTGAAGTCCACAAATTCACCTTTGCGGATCAATTTGCAAAGTTGTCCTGTTGAATGAAAATTCACTATTTGTAATTTCACCTTGCATTTGGGGTTTTCTAAGTGAAAACTGCACTTAAAAAAATCCCAAAGCAAGAGGAAGTTACAAATTGTGAATCCCTTGTGTGTAGTGCCCCCTGCCCCCATCAATCGCCAGCCCAAATGTAGAAAGAAATATATTTATATCACAGGTGTGTAGTAGTCCTCCCCTCTCCCCCTGCCAATTGCCAATCCAAATGTAAAAAATAAAAATGTCATTATCAAATTAATCTCTGGTGTAAAGTGGACTCCACACCCCATCAGGTACTGCTCTGGGACCCCGATCCCCCTCCACCCTAACCCCAATGTAAAGAAAAAATATATTTAATCCCTGCTGTCTAGTTGCCACCCCAGCTGATCACCAGCCACAATGTTAAAAAACATATAGTCATCCTAAATTCCTGGTGTCTAGTGGACCACCCACTCCACCCGTCAGGTAATTTTACCGCCCGCTCACCCACCTCGACCCCGTAGAACACCGGTACAGCCCTCCTCACCTCCATGTCCAGCAGCCCAAATGAGCTCTCAATGATTGAGGGTGAGTAGAGCAGCATGAGCTCATTCACTGAGAGCTCAGTTGGGCTGCCGACCATGGTTGTGGAATGGAGGGCTGTTCCGTGGCTCACTTGGGGTTGGGGTGGGGGAGGGCTGGTGGGGACTACCTGATAGGTGGGGGCATTGAGTAAACACCTGGGATTTAGGATGATTATTATTTTTTTTTTAACATTTGGGTCACCAGTCATGGGGGGGGGGACCACTAGACACCAGAGATTAAATATATATTTTTTTAAATCGGGATCAGGGTGGGGAGAGTGGGGTGCTTGGGCAATACCTGATGGTTTGTGGGGTTGGGGTCCACTAGACACCAGGGATTTATTTGATTGATGATGAAATTTGTTTTACATACGGGCCGGTACCACTAGACACCATGGATTAAATATATATATTTTTTACATCTAGTTGGGTTGGTGGGGGAGCGGGTGGTGTGGCAGTACCTGAAGGGGTGGGGGGTACACTAGACACCAGGGATTTATTTGATTAATGATGGCATTTTTTTTTTATTTGGGTCGGCGATTGTCCGGGGAAGGGGGCAGTGACCACTAGACACCAGGGATTTAATATATATATTTTTTTTACATTGGGCCAGTGATCAGTTGGGAGGGCACTAGACACCAGGGATTTACTGTGTATAGGTTTTTACATTTGAGTCGGTGATCAGTGGGGTTGGGGCCTACTTCTACACTACTAGGCATAGGTAGACAGTAGTTTTTGCTTAAAGTGTCTAATTTCACCTGTGAAATTCCACACTTTGCAGTCATTCTGTGCTCTGTAAACTGAAGAATTTCATGAATTGTGCTTCGTGAATTGAGCACAGTTCTCGAAATATTTCATGAAGTAAATTTTGCCAACTTTGCATATCTCTATTCAGGAGAAGGTTTTTATAGCTCAATTCACAGATGGAAGGGTTCTGAAGAAAATGTGGGCTGTGATATGATTATCTGCCCGTGGTTGTTTGAACACGAAGGCCATACCAAACATAAACATGTGACAGAAGTGAGTTTGGACCAGACCAAGATGAATAGACATTGAGGAAAGAATTGAGCATCTTTTTTCATTGCTCTTAGATAGCTAGCTTCTGGTCCACACTGGCCACAGTTTGGAGAGTACCTGAGTTTCATCAAATTAATTATGAGACTTTGGCTGTAGGGAACAGGACCTCCCCATGGGATGAATGGAACTGCAGCACCATGAACTTGATTTGTACATGCCTTAAATAGTGGATATGACAGCCAATATTTATGTTTGTAGTACAAAAATAAATACTTTTTTTAACCTGTTTAATAAACTATATAGAGACTGAGCTGAAGGAAATTAGGGCAGAGGAATTTAGGATTTTACCTACTACTATGTTTGATCACCTGTGGAATAATATGGATTGACTAGTTTGAATTTATTACATTCATGGATTAATAAGTGTGCAGAGGCTGTATGCTTTTTCTTTTCGGTCTCTTTCCTAATCTTGATTATGTTATTTTATCAGGTGCTAATATTATTAAACTGTGTTTTCTTGTTGTGATTGGTTCAATGTATTGGTTGTGTTAATTTTGTTTTGTTTCTGTTTTTGCAGTGAATGCTATGGAATCTTTAACTACCATCTAAACAACCACCAGAGATGGGCAAAAGGGACCTCAGTTTATCTTCTCATTCAAAGGATGGCACCTCAATAATGAAGCACCTGCCCCACCCATTCTGCACTATAGTATTAGTAATGGGTATTAGCTCAAGTTTCTGATGTGGGACTAGAACCCATATCCTATTGATCTCATTGTCCTCTACTCTATCCTAAATTGACATCTTAACAAGACATTTAAGGTCAGTTGATTTCCATATTCCAAAGCTGTGAACTGCTCAAGCACAGACAACTGTCCTTTATTATAGTTCAGAAATGATGAATGCCTTACCATCTTCAGTGTCAAATTTTCCAACAATTCAGTATTCCAAACTGCAGTCAAAATGCTTCTTAAATTCAAATTCAGTATGTATATGTCTTACATAATTGTTTTAAGAATTTTTTGTACTGTATTTGCACTATTGTGTCTTCCCTGGACCCTTATGAAAGGTAGGCAATTTTCTGCTCTTTTTGGGCTTACCATGTCAACAAATAATAAACAAACAAAAAAACTGTCCTAACTACAAATCTTACCTGTTCATCCATGGTTCAGGGCAATAATTTCTAAACCTTTACCGTGCGGTTCATCAAAGCACATGCAAAACAGCGCGCGATAAAAGAAAGTGCCAGAGAAAAACAGCAAGGAAAATACCCTTACATTCAGTATACATCGCTCCCCAACACAGCAGCATGCAAAAGACAATGGAGGGTAAAAAAAAACTGAAAACCACACCATGCAGAATATAATTTTTAATGCAGGGGGCAGTGCCCCCTTCACCACCCATGCAGAGGGCTCCTCCCCCCACACCCCCCAGAATAAATATAATCAACTCCAAGGGAGGCCACACTTGGGGAGGGTAAAACACTTGTGGAGGGGGAAAAATTGGGTCACACTAGATGACAATACAATACCAGTAAAGTGAAAAAACAAGAGTAGGAAAATAAAGACATACTAGACTAGAACCTCTGATCCTCTTATCTGTGCCATCTTTCCAGACCGAGGCTCTATCCTTTGAGCCAAGATGGCAGCACCCTGATTCACCTCACACTTCCTTACTTGAATTGCTCAGTATAAATCAGCATGAGTGAATATAGCAACAGGTAAGCGCCATAACTGTTCGCGCTATTATTTACCTGTTGCTGTATTCCCTTATGCTATTTTTGCCTCACGGTGTTTACCACGCTCATATTACTTAACCATATTGACTGCATACCTTCATCCACATAAGAGAGTCTTGCAATCCAATTGTCTATAATATTCAATAAAATATTGATGCTTTCTTAATATAGTAGTTTTTAACTGTTATTGTAATATTGTTCTTTACCAGTTATTAGAGCATATTTTAAATCAGTGCACATGTTGTAACTGTTACATTCATGCTGCTTTGTTTGTTGACTATTACTGTCTGTGGAGCAGCAGTCTTCCGGGAGATGTTCTGGAGGATGCGGTGTTGTCCCATCGGCAGGCACCTCTCTGGGCTGAGGGAGGAGGTTGCTCATCTCCAGGCTGAGTTGGCCAGGATTTGTGGGACCTCCTCTTCCATCCAGGGACCACCAGTGCCACTGCCGTTGCCTCAGAGGTTGCCAAGAAAGAGGAGCGGTTGGACCACAGTGGGCTCAGGGAGGGTGAGGGTGGTGGAACAGAGGCACATCCTCCAGTTGTACCTTCCACAATTCCTATACCATTCTGGCAAAGTGTGGTTCCTCTATGGAGGCACCTACAGTGGAGACCAAGGAGGATGTTGGGAACCTCCACAAAGGAGACCCACAGGAGGGTGGCAGGGACCCTGCAGGGAAGGAAACAACCCTGGTGGGGACCCATTGTTAGGAAGGTAGAACTGGGCAAGGAAGGGAGAGGGTGGGCAGTGCCTGCCTGGCGCCATGGCTTGAGGGACAGGGAGCGAATCCTCAGGATTGCCGGAGCAGCTGCACAGGGGAGGGAGCTGGATGTCATTGTCCACTTAGGGACAAATTACCTGGCTAAGAAAGGGATTAGAGAAGTGCATGAAGAGTTTGTGGAATTGGGGAAGGGCCTTAGTCAAGTAGCACGCACGGTAACCTTCTCGGAGGTGCTACCCATCTATGGCATAGGAGAGGCTATGGTGTTCTGTACCATGGGATTCAATCAGTGGTTGAAAAACTGGTGTGGAGCTCAGGGATTTGGCTTCATTGGGGACTGGGGATCCACCTGGAGTGATGCAAGCCTATACTGGCATGATGGGCTGCATCTGTCTGGGAGGGGAACCAGGATCCTAGGTGATAGGTTTAAATGCTTCATTGGCAAGCTTTTAAACTAGCCAAGGGGAGGCACTGAAAGGAGCAGGAAAATCCTAGCCCCCCTAACAATCACGGGTAAGTGTGGCAAACACCAACATGGAGGTGTCGATAGGAGAAGGGCAGGGTAAATGGAGAAAGTGACAAAGGCAAGAAGGACAGGGATGGGGCAAAGGGGTAAGGCCATCAGGAAATGGAAGGTAATGAGTACCAATGCCAGTAGTCTGGGCAACAAGCTCCCTGAGCTGGTGGCCTTAATGGAAGAGGGATGCCTGGATATCGTAGCAGTCACAGAAACATGGTACACAGAGAACCATGACTGGGATGTTAACATACCAGGGCACATAACCTACAGGAGAGACAGGCAGGGGAGAAGAGGGGGAGGAGTAGCTCTCTATGTAAAGGAAGGGATAAAAGCAACTGAACAAAAGAGTAAACAGGGAGGAGAGGAGGCACTGTGGGTCACCTTGGAGACTGGAAAGGGCACCACAATCCGCACAGGGGTTGTGTACAGACCCCCATGTCAGGGGGAAGGAATGGAGAAGAATATGATGGAAGGCATTCTTAGAATGGCAGAGAAAGGGGAGATACTGTTGATGGGAGACCTGAATATGCCAGATGTTAACTGGAGCACATTTGCTGCAGCGACATCCAAGAGCAGGGCCATTCTTGATGCCCTACAGGTGGCAGGCATTAGACAGCTAGTTTCAGAACCCACTCGTGAGGGAGCAATCTTAGACCTCATACTCTCAAACGGGGGCAGTGAGAGGATCTCAGATCTAGAAGTGGGTTGCCATCTGGGGACAAGTGACCATCAAACAGTGTGGTTCACGATAAACTCAGCTACAGAGTCAAGCCATACAAAAGTGAGGGTACTGGACTTTAGGAGGGCTGACTTTGCAAGATGGGAGAGTGCCTCAGAAAAGCACTAGCAAACAGGCTAGAAGGATGTGTGGAGCAACAATGAGGAATTATCAAAACTGCCATCACAGAGGCAACAAGCCTTTGTGTGAAGCAAATAAACAAATCAAAATGAAAGAAAAAGCCACTATGGTTCTCAAGAGAGGTGGCTGTGAAAGTCAGGAAGAAAAAGATAGCATTCCAGAAGCATAAGGAAACACAGAAGGAGCAGGACAGACAGCTGTACCAGTTAAGGCAGAAAGAAGCAGGGAGGGAAGTCAGAATAGCAAAGGCCCAAACTGAGGAAAAGATAGCCAACTCAGTTAAGAAGGGGGATAAAACCTTTTATAGGTACATCAGCGAGCGTAGAAAGACAAAGGGAGGGATAGTGAGGCTGAATAGAATAAACGGTGGGTGGGCAGAGGGGACAGTGAAAAAGCAGGAATACTGAATGAATATTTCTGCTCAGTATTCACAAAAGAGGAGGGGGAAGTGCTTAATACATTAACAGAAACACTTGATAGGGGGTCGATCCCAGTCCTTTCACAGAAGAAAGGGTTCTGCAAGAACTCCTAAAACTGAAGGTGGACAAAGCAATGGGTCCTGATGGAATTCACCCCAGAATTCTAAAAGAATTAAGGAAGGAACTAGTGAAACCACTGGCTACTCTTTTAATAAATCATGGAGGATGGTGTGGTACCTGAGGACTGGAGGAAGGCGGATGTGATTCCCCTTCACAAAAGTGGGACCAAGACAGAGGCAGGAAACTACAGACCTGTCAGTCTGACCTCTGTGGTAGGGAAAGTGATTGAGTCACTTCTGAAGGAAAGAATAGTTGAGTACCTAGAGGTCAGTGGAGCACAGGATCCAAGGCAGCATGGGTTCACAGTGGGAAGGTCATGTCAGACAAATCTAATAGATTTCTTTGACTGGGTGACCAAAGTAGTAGACCAGGGAGGGGCTGTGGACATGGCCTACCTAGACTTTAGCAAGGCATTTGACACAGTCCCACACAAAAGATTATTAGTCAAATTAACCAGCCTGGGAGTGGGTCCCAGGGTGGTAGCCTGGGTAAAACATTGGCTGGACAACAGGACACAGAAGGTAATTGTAAATGGAGTCCACTCTGAAGAAAGGGCGGTTACTAGTGGGGTACCGCAGGGTTCAGTATTGGGTCCAGTCCTTTTTAATGTCTTCATCAGTGGCATTGCAGAGGGACTGGAAGGAAAAGTATGCCTTTTGCAGATGACACAAAGATCTGCAACAGGGTTGATACACAAGGAGGCGTGGAAGGATGAAAAGGGACTTGGCAAGGTTGGAGGAATGGTCTGACGATGGCAGCTAGGATTCAATGCAAAAGTGCAAATAATGCACCTGGGAAACAAGAACCCAGGGAAGAATACACAATGGGTGGGGAGGTAGTAACAACAACAAAACAGGAAAGGGACCTGGGGTAATCATATCAGATGACCTTAAGGTTAGCAAGCAATGTGAGAAGGCAGTAGGGAGGGCCGGGGTATACTGGGATGTATAGGGAGAGGCATCAGCAGCAGAAAACAGGAAGTTGTTATCCCTCTGTACAGACAGTTGGTGAGACCCATCTGGAATACTGTGTCCAGTTCTGGAGACCCCATCTCCGCAAGGACATAGACAGGATAGAGGCAGTCCAGAGGAGGGCAACTAAAATGGTGCAGGGTCTGCAAAGAAGCCGTATGAGGAGAGACTAAAGGAGCTTAATATGTATACCCTTGAGGAAAGAAGGAGAGGGGGACATGATAGAAACTTCAAGTACCTCAAGGGAATCAACAAAGTCCAAGAGGGTAGCATCTTTCAGAAAAGAGACTTGCAAGAACAAGGGACACAATTTAAAGATAGAAGGAGGGCGGTTTAGGGGCAATGTGAGGAAGTATTATTTCACAGAGAGGGTAGTGGATGCATGGAACAGCCTTCCTGAGGAAGTTGTGGAGTCTAAAACTGTGGGAGAATTCAAGAATCCATAGGACAGACATAAGGCAATTCTTGTGGGGGGCAGGAAGATATAGGCTGTTGGTTAAATAGGATCTGCAGCCTATCCTGTAGGTAGGGAAATGGGCAGACTAGTTGGGCCTAGCGGTCCTCATCTGCCGTCAAAGTCTATGTTTCTATGTTTCTGTGTTACCAAGGACTCAGTACTAATTGGGTGCTGCATCCATAAATGTATCCTTGTTGGAACAATTTTCAAATAAACTAAAAAATAAAGTAAATGAAGGATCATGGAATATATGCACTTTCCTTTCCAGCTCCTTACACTTTTACGTTCTATGTGAGCCAATGGAGCATATATCAAAGGCAAGAAAGTTCAGAAAACATCTCTTCACTCACCAGAATGTACCCTGCTTCTGCTTACCACTAGTAAGCATCATCTGTACTTTTTCCTTTTCTGGTTGTTTATTAAGAATTGTATTGCCGTGCTAGTGAGAGAGTAGAATTGATGCAAACAAAAGCAGTGGTAAAACTTTTTATTTGTTAAGCTTATATAATACACAGTACCAATTTTAATCAAATAAATGTTAATTCTACCTATTGCATTTGCACTTTGCATCATCTCTACTTTTTTACTATATATCTGTATTGATTCAGGCTTTTTGTGCTTTTGCAAAATGAATATTGCTTAACTTTGTGCTTGTCTGAAGTAACAGATAAACTGTGTTCCTGCTATATATCAGGACCCTCATAAAACAAGATGCTATATCTGCAGAAGCTATTCCTTGCAAAATTATCAGTTACAATTACAAAATGTGTAGCTACCACTAAATTAAGTGCCGTCTGATTATAATGAACCTGAGTATGTTGAAATTATTCCTGGACTGTTGTGCTCACTCATGAAGTATAAGTGTGTCAAGGTATGTTTATGCATAAATACATGCATTCTTGCTGACTATAAGTAAGTTTTTCAGTTCAATGAAATCATGAACACCTCAGTATCACAGTGATAAGTCATTACTTTAAGCGTTTTCTAAAACCATCCAACATGCTGCCTTTACTAACTGATAACCCACTGTTGGTCATAAAAGCACAGAACGGTGCCTTCAAATTATGCAGTGCATTCTGCCTTTGGGGTGCAAGAGGCAAGAGATAAAAAAATGTATAACTGGCTCTTTACCCCATTCCAACGTTCCCTTATGCATTTTCATGAGACACCAATTCATTATTTGCACTGATATGTACCGAGTGGTGGGTCTGCATAGTTGGTATTCATTCATTCAACAGCCAGTAATCTATGCTTAATGGAGTGCTAGAATGTGGCATAATAAACTATTTAAAAAGATTGCTCAGCTTATATAGAGGTTATTGCTTGCATAGCATGTACCTAGTTTTCATTACAAAACTGAGAGGACAAGGCATAAGGCAAGGTAATCTTTATTTATAAAGCACCCTATCCCAAAGGCTCTAGATGCTGAGCATAAAACAAGTCAGAAAAATGCAAAACAGGCTACAACATAACTCAACATTTTCAAATATTATCATATAAGTCTGACACCAAGCAGACCTAAGATTAACTAGCTGGAGAAAGTTTGTTCAAATGAAAAGGTCTTCAGAGAGGCTTTAAAAACTTCCACAAAGCTGGCCATGTGAATGTATGCAGGAGGTGAATTCCACAGTATTGGAGCTGCCACTTTGAAAGCTCTGTCCCCCAATAGTCTGAACTGGGAATATGGGACACAAGCAGGCCCATATTGGTCGAGCAGAGGGAGTGAACGGGGATGTAGATGACAGAGACCTTTCAAGTAACCCAGTCTCAAAAAGTGTAGGGCCTTGTAGGTTAACAAGCATATCCTGGAGGTGATGCACCATCACAAAGGCAGCCAGTGCAGCAGTGCCTGTAAGACAGGCATGATGTGGGTACTTTGAGAAGAGCCCACTATCAGCTGGGATGCAGCACTCTGGACCAACTGCTGGTGTCACATCAGTCCTCCAGATAACCCTAAGTAATGAGCATTGCAGTAGTCCAACCAAGAGGTGACAAAAACATGGACGATCATCATCAGATCTGCATGGGCTAGATGAAGTTAGATCCTGACAGTGAGTTGAAGATGGTAAAATTCAGATCGGACCACAACTGACACCTGTTGTCCTAATGTCACTCTGCAGTCCAGAATAACCCCCTGGTCCTTAACTGTATCAACAGCCATGAGAGATTGGCTGCCCACTGAAGGAAGATCCATACCTCCCACTGCTGTCAAGCCCCATCATCCTGTTTCAGTCACCATGACTTCTGTGTTCCCTAGGTTGAGACATAATCAGTTTGAGGCCATGCAGAGGTTTATCTCAGCATGATATCATCACAAAACGAAAGCCATATGATCTGCGCCTGGAGAACTGGAGAACAAGACAAGTACAGCTGAGTATCATTCACATAACAGTGAAACTCAATACTGTACCATCTAATGATAACCCCCATAGGCAACATGTACAGAAAGAACAACACAGGGGTGATGATCGAGCCTTGAGGGACTCCACAGGATAGCACAGAGACCATAGAGTTAAAATTACATAGGGCAACCTGCTGCATTCTCCCAGTTACATAGGACTCGAACCAGAATAAAACTGTGCCAGTGAGACCCACATAGTTCCTCAGGTGATCCAACTGCACCCTATTGTCAACTGTGTCAAATGCTGATGAGAGATCCGAAGGACTAAATATAGAACAATGTCCCCGGTTCCTCACTAGGAGGAGATTGTGAGTCACCCTGATGAGTGCAGTCTTAATACCACGATGAAGACAAAAGGCTGACTGGACAGATTCATAGCTGGAAAGAGTCTCTAGGTGGTCCACAAGCTGCTCCACCACCACCTTCTCGATATCCTTGCCCAATAAGGGAAAGTTAGTGACAGGTCTGTAATTCACCTGAACATCAGTATCTAAGGAAGGCTTCTTTAGTATAGGTCTATCCATATCCATTTTCAGGACAGATGGAAAAACACCTTCCCTCAAGGAACCACCGATAATCTCAGTGAACACTGGACTCAGGAACTCACCACAGCCAAGAGGCAAACCCGTTGTTCCAGGGTCAAACATACAGCTTTTGAGATGCAAACTAGAGACTACCCAGATCACCACAACCTTAGAAACAGGCACAGACTTGTCCTAAGCATATCAAATCAGGTCTTTTGATAAAATAATTTATTTCTGAAACATGTCAAGAAGTGCATTTTAAACTGGCACCTTAATAAACTTACAGCACGAATCTACAACTTCTGAGCAGTGTTCTTTTTGGTGGTGAGTGCAGGACTTTTTTGACTGAAGATTAAATTGTTTACCCTGGCACATCAACCTGTGCAGTTCTCTGTGTGAATCTGACTCAGGCAGATCTCTATCACTGAAGGAGTGACCACTACTGGCCCATGACAGGCATTTTGAAGAAATACCCAATCTAATAGTGCACACCTTGTCAGAAAAAATGCATCCAGATTCGTTGAATTTTTCTACTGAAAAAGCTCTGACTTGACTGAAAACAGGAATCATGCTTTAGTAGGTGTCAATGCTATAAAAGAGTTTAGCCATATGATTTTTCCTTGTAGCAATTGACCTTGACAGGAACTGTATCTTTTCAGGTCACTTGCCTGTTAATACTCAGCATAATGATTCATCAGTGTCAACCTGTCCTCCACAAACTGGGAACTTCTCCAATAATGCTCCAATATTCATGCCTTAGTCTTCAAATTATGCAGCTCATCACAGTACCTCTGTAAGCTACAATAGAACTTCAAGGGATGAACATGGTAGGATGTAATAGAGTCTAAGGCAGACATGAGGACTGTATTTTAGTGCTGCATGGCCTTCTCTGTACCCTGTGCACAAGCAAGCAATATACCAAGACATTCACTACCTCCTGGAACTTGCAAGGCTCCAAAATCTATTTTGGATGGTGATGGATGATTTCCACAAAGAGAGTAACCAAACAGTGGACCCCACAATGGAACAACACTGCATGATGATCTGATCAAAACCCCATATCAATCTTTATCTCACTAATGTCAAGTACCAGTGAGAAGATCAGGTCCAAAATGTGACCATGCTGATGAGTTCCAGAGGTAACTGCTTGTATTAGTCCCAGTGATGACATTAACTGGAGCAGTTTCTGTCCAAAATGTGAGGATTCATTGTTGACCCAAGCATTGCACCAACAGTCTGGGGGTGTTCAACACCTGTCGGGCAATGCAGTTCACAACCTTCTGCAAGAAATGACTTTCACTGCCTCGAGGTCAGAATCTGAAAATGATCCTTCCACTGAAACCTGGACCACATCACACCACATCATATTAAAAAGAGAGTCCCAGGGTGGATTTAAAACAAATGGCCACCTCACTCCCTCTACAGTTCCTCCACAGGCAATGTACACAGAAAAGCCAGGTGGGACAGATGTCTCCAAAACAGATCCTGAGTCATCGCCAAAACAGGTCTCCATGACAAAAACAAGGTCAACTGAGGATTCAGTGATGAAACCCTCCATCACCACTGTCTTTTTCCTCTGGGACATTGTATTGCAGGGAATGGCCCAAAAAGGAGGAGTAGTGCAGGCTGGACAGACTGCTACTTGCTCAGTGACATTAAGCAGGGCCCTGAGGAGGGGAATCAGACATGGCAGGTCCCAGTCTGAATTTCAAATCTCTACAGGCATCTCCTGGTTCTCACCACCATAACCCTGCCCCCGACTATCATACCCAGAACATCCACTGCAGTTTTTGGCTCTACTTCATTGAATCTCTACTCCCCTACAGTCCTAACTCACATTTAAAACACTCAGTCATGTGGTGCACCACAGTGGTTAGGGTTGAGTATGAATTTCTTTGATAAACCACTATTTGGGCCATTTACTGTAAAACTACACTATCCTTGGACATAAGGACATGAAAATTGACATCCTTAGTCTTGAAAGCAGGATGTCAGAATTGCAGAAAGCATAAAGATAAAAAAAATATCCTTTTCAAGATTTTTTTTGTGCACAAAAAATGAAAAAATAGTTCAGATTTGAAACCTGAACCATTCAGATTCATTAGCTCCTGATTAAAATGTGGTGCTTTTGGTGGTACTGTATGTGGACAAAAAGAGCTGCAGTTGTTAAAATATACATTTTTATGTTTGCTTGAGCGCATGCGCAAGAAACATCTTGGGACAGTAAATTTTAGAGATGTGTGAGTTTCTGACCAATGCAGTTGACACTTTATGGGGCTCGTCCCTCAGGCACCAATGAATCTGTGAGCTGTCTATGACAGCAGTTTGAGAGAAGCAGTCTTCAATTGAAAGAAAAGTGCTGCTCCAATCATGGATGATTATGAGTTGATGCTTTATGGGACTCGTTCCTCAGGCACCAATGAATCGGTGAGCTGTCTATGACAGCAGTTTGAGAGAGAGGACTGTACTTGAAAGAAATCTGCCACTGCAATGAGGGTCATTTTCCTCATTGCAGCGGGACCATTCCCCTCCCTCGCAACCAGGCAGACAGACATACCTTCTCTCTGTTGAAGGCAACTGACAAGACACTGGACATGTGCATTACATTGTACAGTAATGCGCATGGCCAGAGTTACAGTTCTTGTTGGCTCCTGCCTCTGAGCACCTTGTTTGTTTGGTGTGCCTTTCCTGATGAACTAGTTCAATAAATAAATAAATGAGCTGCAGTGCGGCTTTCCACATTGGCAGCTCCTGCTGCCTGCCACACACTCCCCAGAAAGTTGACATCGGAGTGCCCAATCCCCATGTCGGTATGTGTCCCCCCTCCCTTCATTAATGTGACACACTGGGAGCCCATCACAGTGTGCCAAAATAATTTTTTATTCAAGTTTATGATACCAGGATGCCCAGTCCCAGTGTCAGATGACTCCTCCCACCTGCCTGAATATTTCAAGTGCCGACATTGGGGTGCCCAATCACCATGTCAGCATGCACCCCACACACATGTGCACACACATACACACTATTGTGGCACACTGGGAACCCACTCAGTGTGCCTAAATAGTTTTGGTAACCTGTAAAATAAAGAAAACCATCCCTGAAGTCTTTTTTTTCCTCTGTAAAAAATAAACTATCCCTCGTTGTCTCCCCATTGCCCCTTCCCCACCCCACCCTCCCTCCTGCGGACTCACCTCCCACACACCCCTTACCCCATAATTACCTCCAGAAGTCAGGAGCAGCAATCTTCTATGGACGGGACACGTCTGCAATCTTCAAAGCTGACTTGCAAACTGAAGAAATGATGATAAGATGTATAATGGGAATCAATCAGGGAGTTTCAACTTTGGTTGATATCTCAGTCATTTTTAGGAATTTTGACCCAATATTATCAACATGGGGTTCTTGGGACCCCACTTCATGAATACTGTCACTGTCATTTATTTACCCAGCCCTGAAAGGTGATTTCACAGTTGCTGCATGGAATCACCTTTCGGGACTAATTAATGAAATGACAGTGCCAATGATCATGAGGTGGGGTACCAAAACACCTATGTTGCAAATTTGGTGACAACATTCCAAAATATTACTGCGTTATGAGCATGAGTTGCACAGTTTCTATGCACACTTGTAACTTCACCAATTTTTTTTTATTTTCACTACAGATTTTCAACATTGCCATTTTTTCATACTTCCTTATGAAGCTGTCATTTCTCACATTCTACCTGAAATGTGTTTTAGCACCTGTGGTGCACAATGGCATGGTCACTGTGGGAAATCAAGTTTTGGGACAAATTAACAAAATCACAGTGGCACTATTCATGAGGGGAGGTCCCAAAATGCCCACATGGAAAATTTGGTGAACAAATTCAAAAAAATGATTGCATTATGGGTGTGCATTGCACAGTTTCTATGCATGCTCATAACTGCACCAATTTTTCATATTTTCACTCCAGATTTTGTCACACCTCCTCATGAACAGTACAGCTGTCATTTTTCACATCCTGCCCAAAATGTGTTTTCTCACTTGTGGTGCCAAATGGTGCAGTCACTGTGCAAAATCACCTTTTTGGATTGAGTAACGAAATGATAGTGCCACTGTTTATGAGGTGGAGTCACAAAAAGCCCATGATGAAAATGTGGAGTGAAAATACCAACAAATGCCTGGAGCATTAGGGTTTCCAACCATAACGCCCCACCCATTAGAGACTGACAGGCATCGGGGTGTGACTTGGGGTCATCAGCTATAATGCTCATGCCATTCCACCCCCACCCCTACTCTGCAGCCAGTGACAGGCATTGAGGTGTTCCTTGGGGTCTTTGGCCCTAACTTTCACCCCATTCTCCTCTACTGCACCCATCTCACACCGCAACACCTGTCAATGTCTGCAAGGTGGAGTGAGGTGGAATGGCATTAGCATTATGGCTGATGACCCAAAAGGCACCCCCCAAATGCCTGTCAGTTTCTTCAGGGTGGAGATGGGGGTTGGCATTAGTTTAATACTTCACTGCCATTCCTATTATGCATCTCTCTCTAACTCCTGCACTACCAATGCCAATACCAGCAAGTAAACATTTGACATTGACAAATGCTTGTTTTAAATGTGTTACTGTGCAAGTGCACATGAACTATGCCATAATTTTTAAACAGCTATTTTCTGTTTGGACAAATTTAGGGAAAGGAATATTTTCCATGGGAAATCAAGAAACCAAAATATATGTTGATATACTGTATATGTTATTATAATCTGCACACATATTTTTTTGCTTCTTGATTTAAAGTACAAAATATGTAAAGTAATAATATGGCCATCAGGAGCCTGTTCCAAGTGATCAGTATTTCCACCAATACAATTCCAACACCAGGAGCCCACCCTGAGGTTGGGCATCTTTTTTGTATTTATCTGAAATCAGGATTCCATTCCTAGTGTCAGGAAGCCCAATCCCAAACTACATTTGGCCAACAGTGGCCCATCCACAGTAGCCACTACTGCCCCTATCCAAACCCCTGATTTGAAACTGGGAGCCCATCCTAGTGTCAGAACTATTAATAAATTATATATGACCATCAGGAGCCCATATCTGGCATCTCCTGCTGCCTCTACTGAACCCTCATCCAACATTGGTAGCCCATCTTGATGTTGTTAAAACAGTAAAACAGCAGTACCTCCAATGTCTCCAGATAGGTTTCTAGTGTCAGACTCAATAAGTGAGGGGGAAGTGAGAGAGGTGGGGATGGGGTAATGTTGTTTTATTCTTTTTTAAAGATATTGCTGACACCAGAGTGGGATGTTGGCATCAAGGCAGAGGTTATTAAGGAACATAGACTGGATCAGAGAGTGGGAGGTGGTGCTCTGGACACCAGCAATTACTTTGACTAGGGCACAGTTTGGGAGCTAGTGCCAGTGTATGTCAGGGATGCTTTCACTGTAGCAGGGTATGACAGAAGGGTGCCACTAGGCTGTCAGGGTCTGTTTTTTTTTGGTTTTAAATATATTTTTATTAGAGAGGTTAGTGTAATCTCAAATTTTCAATGCTAGCCCATAATACAATGGGCACAATACATCAGGTACACCACAATGCAGAACATTCAGAGTGTGCATCATTACAAAATGTAATAATGCATAAATATAGATATATAGTGAGTAGAAATTAAGATATGTAGTACAATCAACTGTGCAGGGTTTAGTATAGCACTGAAGTAATGAAAAAGGGAAATCAACTTCTCAAAAATATAAGTTAATGAATATAATGTGCTAATTAAGAATAAGTCAAAAGCTGGGGAGACCAGGCGTTAAGTGGGCATGTACTGGCAAACAAAAAATTGTCTTCCTGAATTTTAAACATCTGTGTCATAAAAAACCAACATAAAGAACTGCTTTCATTCATTAAATGGAATTATAAAATGGTTTTGAAAAATCATGAAACCTGTTTGGCCGAAGGCCATCTTTAGCAGTGCTGTTATCTTAGCACAACAGCACTGGATAAAGATCCAGCAGCCTTTTTACAATAAAATCAATTCTAACCACACACCCCTGACTGTAAACAAAACACGGCTGCCACCTTACTCACATAAAACCTTCAGTTAGGCCCTTAAAATAAAACTACCTTAAATTTAAAAAAAATGGTTAAATGCTACTTGCTCCCATAATCATCTTCTTACACTCACATACATACATTTAAAAATGACATACCATAGTAATTACAGTTTTAGTTTCTGGTCTTTCTTTGCTGGTGATGAAAAATCCCTATCCTATCCTTTCCTGATTACCAGGGACATTTCTGCTTTTTAACCTGCTACAGATACAACAGAAGCCCTGGTTCTATCTGAGGCCTTATGTTGTGTGTGTCTTTGGGAGATAAACATTCTGCCAGTAGAACTGAGTGGAAATTTGAACTAGTGTATTCCATCCATAGTAAACATTCCACCTACTGAGTGTAGGAAAGATAGAACAGAAACAAGGTGGGGAAAAGGAAGGAAATATAAAGAAGAAGGATGAAAGGCGAGGAGACAAGTAAATGAGGTGAGTTTGGGAAAATAGTTTAATCTTAGGGCCAATTTAAAAAATATGTTTACCTGTGTATTCAATTTGAAACAGAAGTGGCATGACAAATGTTGGCATGTGCTGGAACTATTTTGTTGGGGAGGAAGAACTTTTAAAGAAAATTGGTAAAATGGTTACATTATTTTATTTTTGTGTAAATGCTTCACTCCTTGTCCCCCCAAAAAATCTTGGACTCTTTTTATAATCACAATAAGACATTCCAGGGTGTGCTTTATGGTGGAATAACAGCACTTCTGTGGTAGTTGAAGACACTCAGCAATGTCTTGTGCCTCAAAATGATCCTATGCTACGGTGTTATCTCACCACATTGCATACCTTGTCATGTCATGAGACTAGACATGGACACCACTCAGAAGTGGGAAATAATAAATCTGGGGCTGGTGGAGGCCACAAACTCATGCACTGTGTGGAGGAGAAAGAAGGCTATGTCCAATATGCCAGCTGGTGGACCAAGGAAGTACAGATAAAGGTGAGGGAAAAAAGGGCAGCCTTTAAACAATACAAGAGGACCTGCAAAGAAACAAATAAGGAGGATTACATCTAGAGCTCCAGGGAGGTGACCAGGGTGGTACAGGCAGTCAAGACTACGAAGGAGCTAAGGCTCACTCAAGGGATCTCGAAGGGAGAAAAAGGGGTTTCAAATATATCAGGGAAGAAGGAACTGTAGGGAGTAGATTTCTAGAATTAAGGTGGAGGGAGGATAGGTAGAAGAGGGAGCTAAACAGGCAGAGGTATTAAATGAATACTTCGCAGTTTTTACAAGGAAGCAGGGGTAATCTAGTAAACAGGGGCAGCATAAGGTAAGGGGAGGGGGGGGTAGAATGGTAGATGAGGGGATCCAGGTGCAGAAGGGGCTAGAGCACCTAAGGTCGCTGTGGACAGATAAAGCACCAGGACTGGATGGGATACACCCCAGGGTCCTGAAGGAGTTTGCAGAGGACCTAGTTGTGCCTCTGACAGATGTATTTAACACATTCCTTGCATCAGGATGTCTGCTCTTGGATTGGAGGATGGTGCACGTGGAGCCTATCCACAAAAGTGGCTCTTGGGATGAACCAGGAAATTACAGACCAGTCAGCCTCACGTTGATTGTGGGGAAGCTAATGGAGACTATCCTAAAGGAAAGGACAGTGGCATTCCTGGAAGAAGATTGTCTCCATGATGATTGGCAGCATGGGTTCACACAAGAAGGTCTTGTCAGACCAACCTTTTGGACTTTTACAACTGGATGACTAGGACCCTGGATGAAGGCAAGCCAGTTGATGTCCAGTATTTGAACTTCAGTAAGGCCTTCAGCTTGGTGCCACACAGGAGGCTGGAAGGCAAGCAGAAGGTTCTGGGGGTGGGGGATAGGGTGGTCAAATGGCTTGGGAACTGGCTGGAAAACAGACAGCAGAGGGTGGCAGTTATCAGTGGGATTCTGCAGGGCTCTGTGCTGGGACTGATGTTATTTAACATCTACATAGCAGATATGGCAGACAGGATCCAGAGTGGGATAAGTTTGTTTGCTGATGACACCAAAATGGGAGCAGTGGTGGTTGGTGTGGGAGGGACTGCAGAAAGGCTTATAAATATTGGAGAGATGGTCATATACCTGGCAGTTGGGATTCAATGCAAAGAAGTATGGAATTATGCACCTCAGTGACAAGAATCCTGGATATAGCTACCAGCTGGGGGATGTGCAGTTGTTGGTCTCCATCAAGGAAAAAGATTTGGGGGTGCTGGTCACT
This sequence comes from Neoceratodus forsteri, assembly GCA_016271365.2. Taxonomy (NCBI): domain Eukaryota; kingdom Metazoa; phylum Chordata; order Ceratodontiformes; family Ceratodontidae; genus Neoceratodus; species Neoceratodus forsteri. The sequence continues at coordinate 225,481,981 of CM028132.1, read as the reverse complement.
GGTCATATGAATCATTCTGCACAGTGTAGGAAGCTGGCAGTGAAGGCAAACAAGATGCCGGGGTGTATAGCAAGGGAAATCACCTCAAGGAGTGAAGAGGTGGTTCTGCCACTGTACAAGGCTCTGGTGAGGCCTCACCTGGAGTACTTTGTGCAGCATTGGTGCCCCTTCTTAAAAAGGGACATCAGGCTGTTGGAGGGGGTACAGAAAAGGGTGAGCAGGATGATAAGTGGGATGAGAGATAATCCCTATGATGATAGGTTATGGAAGCTCAATATGTACTCCCTGGAGGACAGAAGAGATAAGGGCGATAAGACTGAGACCTTCAAATACTTGAAGGGCATAAACAGGGTTAGCCATGAGGGTCTGTTTCGGTATAGAAAAGAAGGAACTAGACAAGGGCATAGCTTAAAATTGGGGGAGGTTCAGAAGAGAGAGAGATGAGGAGGCACTTTCTCCCAGAGAGGGTGGTGAGGGCTTGGAATGTATTGCCTGAAGAACTGGTTTTGCATACATCAGCAAGGCCTTTGACACTGTGCCACATAGAAGACTATTACACAAACTGGGGAATATGGGTGTGGGCAGGACAGTAGTGTGGTGGGTAGGTAACTGGCTGGGTGGCAGGACACAGAGGGTGGTGGTAAATGGCTGTCACTCCACAGAGGGAAGAGTGACCAGTGGGGTACCACAGGGATCAGTGCTGGGACCGGTCCTATTCAACATCTTCATCAGTGACATTGCACAGGATCTAGAAGGCAGAATTTCACTGTTCGCTGATGACACAAAGCTCTGTAACAGAGTAGACACACCAGAGGGTGTAGACAGAATGAGAAGGGACCTGCAGAAACTTGAAGAATGGTCAAGGGTTTGGCAGTTGAAATTCAATACAAAGAAGTGCAAGATAATGCATATGGGGCACAAAACCCTGGCACAATATATCAGTTGGGGTGAGGATATAGCATGCACCAAGCAGGAAAGGGATCTTGGGTTGTCATCTCTGATGACCTCAAAGTAGGGAAACAGTGTGACAAGGCATCAGGTAAAGCAAATAGGATGCTGGGATGTATAGGCAGGGGCATCACCAGCAGGAAAAGGGAGGTCATAATTCCGCTATACAAGACACTAGTGAGACCCCACCTGGAGTACAGTGTACAGTTCTGGAGACCATACCTACGTAAGGGCATAGACAGGGTAGAGAAGGTTCAGAGGAGGCAACAAAGATGGTGCATGGGTTGCATCACAAGTCCTATGAAGACAGGTTGAAGGAACTGAACATGTACTCCCTGGAGGAGAGGAGGAGAGAGGGATATGATAGAGACATACAAGTATCTTACAGGGAGGAACAGGGTGCAGGAAAACACTATTTTTAAGCGAAAAAGATGTTTCAGGACTAGAGGGCATGGGATGAAGTTGGAGGAGGACGATTCAGAGGAAACATGAGAAAGAATTTCTTCACAGAACGGGTGGTGGACAAGTGGAACACCTGCCAGAGGAAGTGGTGGGGGCTGAAACAATCACGGGATTTAAGAATGCATGGGATAGACATAAAGGAATTCTAGAGGTCAGGGGTAAGGGGAAATAGACTTCTATGAAAACAAACTGAACTTACAAGCTCAAATGGGCAGACTAGGTGGGCCATAGGCCCTTATCTGCTGACACTGTCTATGTATCTATGTATCTATGTAGGGGGATTTAAGTGGGGGTGGGACAGGGTCATGGGCACATTTAGAGCCACAAAGGGGGAGGATGGTGATAACTCACATGGTACAGCAAGGAGGAAAGGAAAGAGGGGGATGGGGGGCAGCATCAGTACTCAACACTGAGAGCTGCATACTCGAGCAGGCTTGATAGACTGTAAGGCCTGTATCTGCTGGCATCATTGTATGTTCATATGTTTATTGCTTAAATGATGCAGCCACATTATCTTTTTTCCAATATTTTAAAATAAATCACTTAACTGCAATTATATCAGCCTTCAGTATTTCAATCTCTTGAGCAGATGATATACTTCTATTAGTTTTCCAAAATAATAGATCTTACATCCTGACTCATATTAACATTGACAATATTATGGATAATCCTAAAGGATTTGAACCACCATCTAGTAAGTATTTCGCAAGACCACATGGCATCATTAATATCTGCATTTTCCATTTGACAGTGCTAGCATCTTGAACTATCTTTAAACTTAGCTTTATGTAATACAAAATCTAGTGATTATTTTGAACTGTACTGATCTATTCCTTGAGGTATTATATTCATAACCTGTACACAACATGTTGCTTCATTCAGCCTCAGTAATTGCATAAGTCAGTTCCATTGACCATTTCTATTCAGAATTTCTATAATGTAGATTTTAATTCATGTAAAGCTGAGACATTAAATAAGCCTTTCCATTTTTTTGCCTTAAATATGCCCAGCTCTTCTTCTGCCTTTTTACTTTTACAGTAACTTGATTCCCTTTCCTATCTCATGTACCCTTTCAAATATATGTTATGTAGTTCTGCATATTTAAAAAAGTTCAAAGTAGGTTAATCAAGGTTTTCTTTACAGAATTTCCAATTCATAAATCCCTTACCCTTTAATAAGTCTACTGCCTTACATATTCCTTTCAGCTACCATGGATGGAAGCAAACTGATTTGCCACAGAGCTTAACATTTGGGTTATTCCAAAGTTTGTTGGCTTTGAAACACGTATTTTTTTTTTCACTTTATCTTTTTATTGAAATTCAAGCATATAAGAAAGCACACATCTTATACAATAGAAGACGATCCTCCATGTAAGGTATAAAATGTTACTTAACAAAACACAGTATTTAGGGTAAACATATTGGAGAAGCCTTATATACATGTATTGATAATAAAACACAAACCTAGACAGGATGTAAGTGGAAAGCAGAAGGATTACAATCAATAGGGTATTATAGAATTAAGCAATAAGGCACGACAGGGTGTGGTATATCGTGGGATATCGTCACGCCCTCGGTGGTTGAAGACGCAGCGGGCCGCCCAGGCGAGGTCGTCAACTTCGTCCGAAATGACGATATCTACAACTCTCTGACTCTATAAGTGCCTTATATGCTATTATGAACTGGCTTAAAGTTTTAGTTCATTTATTTTTTTGTTTTAATTGTTTTTAAATACTTTTTTAATTATATTTGTGTTGTGGAAGTATATCTTCCAATTAAAAGTCCAGTTTCTGCTTTCACCAGAAGGTGGCGCTGCTGCTACTACTTGCTGACTGATCTCTGTCAGTCTCCAAAGTTGTTACTCTGCCACAGTATCTGCTCTCTCTTTGTCTCGTAGTGTCCCCCCAAAGTATATGATCAGGTTATTAAAACAGAAGAAAAATTAAGCCGATGATGGGCAGAGGATTTAAATAGTGGGACTGAAGATGGAGAGGATGAGTTCAGTAAGTACATTTGCGCCAGCTGTTTTGAAATGTGCACATTTAGCCTGTGAGAAATAAAATGTGGCACAGTAAAAGACTGTCAGGATACTGTGAGAAGCAACTGTGCTGTTAATTAAATACGTTAAAAAAATGAACATTTTGTCGGGTTTGGGCAGTGATTCAAGTGCTAATGTGAAATCGCAAGTTCGCTGCTGCTGCGTGTGTGACAAATCTTCAGGCGGCAGATTTCGCTGGTGTGCTGTGTTGAGCGTTAGTAACCGTTTCACCCTGTTTATTTAAATTTAATGTTCTTTAATTTTTAACAGGGGTTTCAGTTGTGGTTTAATCTGCTCACGGTGTGCCTTCTGCTGGTTTGTTTGAGGAACAGTGAGCGATGCAGAGAATGTTGCGGTCGTAAGGTTATTTTCCAGAGTGAGGAGGCTGGTGGCCGGAGGTTTTCTGAAGCCGTGATGATGTAGTCCGATATCATCACGGCTCCGAAACCCTCTCGGCCAATCAGCTTGCTCCATTTACGATCGCCGGTTCATAATCAGTAATAGCAACCATGTACAAAATACATGCTAGGACAGGCTATGGCAAGGCATTCAGTAAATTGCAAAAAAGTGATAAATGTGGTAATATGAACAATGTTCAGTAATGGAGAGGTGAAGATAAGAGAAAAGTGTGCAAGGATAGAAAGAAGAGAGAAAAAACAAGGAAGAAGAGAGGGAGAAAACAGGGAAGAAGGGAAAAAAGAGGAAAAACCTGTGCACAAAAGATTAGAGAAAACCTAATCTGAGAGCAAAATAAGAAGGAGGGCTAAATATCCCAAAGAAATAGGGTCTAGAAGAACAAGGTTCATGTACTTGAAGTAATGCTGCCAACATCTGTCATATACAGTGAGTTGGTTATGAGTAACATTAGATAATTGGTCTAGAGAGGCATACTGAGAGAGGCTTTGGAGAACATCTGAAAGAGAAAGCACCAGAGTTGATTTCCATTTCATAAGAATCAGACGTTTGGCCAGAAGAGAATGTATGTTTAGCCATCTAAAATGTGCATGTGAGAGGAGAGAGCTATTGGGGATAAGGATGCCTAGAAGGAATAGCTTGGGGTCTAAAGGTATTTTTCGTCCTGTTAATCTGAAGGCAAGTAAACAGACTTTATGCCAGAGCTTATTAATGGGAGCGCAAGACCACACAATATGAAGTGGATCCCTGTTGGCCAAATTGCAGCACCAGCAATTATAATTATTTAATAGGCCCATTCATTGAAGCACAGAGGAGGTTCTATACCAAAGATGTAGGAATTTAGTTTGAATTAAAGAATTACGGGCATCTTTAAAGGTATTATGTGCAATACATCAACAATTACTCCCTTGGGCGTCTGAAATATTGTAGTTAAGAAGAGCACTCCATTTATTTTTGGCCTGTATAGACTGATCAGGTAGATTATCAATAATGTCTTTGTAAATGGAGCTATTTAATTTTACTGATAAATTAGTCCAGTGTGAGATGTATGGGTTTAGAAGAGTATGCCTATACACTAAACTAGAGAGAGAGTTATAAGCTGCCCGAATTTGTAAAAACTTCCAGAAGTCCTGTTTAGGAAGTTTCCATGTGATCTGCAAGTCTGAGAATGATCTAAGAGTGAGTGAATTCTTGTCCAAGATATCTCCGAGAAAGAAAATGCCTTTGTTCCTCCATGTACGACAGAAAATTGGGAGATCTTCTACAGTGAGCAGTGGATTGCCCCATAAGGGGGCATAAAACCAGGGTGTTGGATTGGATTTCAGGAATTTGTGGGTTAGTTTCCAATAAAGAACAGAGGATGATACAGTTGGGTGAGATTTTAGTTTAGATGAAATGGGATTAAAAATGAAGGAAGTGGGAGCTCCTCTCGGGCACAATGCGGATTCCATTGCAATCCATAGTGGTGAGTGAGGGGAAGGTTTCTGAAGCCATTTAATGGTTTGGGCCATTCAAAAAGCCCAGAGGTAGCCTTTGAACCAGAGGAGTCTGAATCCCCCTTTTTTCCAATGTGATCGAAGTTTGTTGCAGTTAAATCTCGGTGGTTTCCCATCCCATATAAAGTTACCTGTCACAGGGTGCTGTAAGACCTTTTATATTTCTGGAACCTTCTTCTCTTTCTCCTGCTTCAAGTCTGCTGCAGCATCACCTTCTGTATCTATCCTGTCTCTATTGACTTTGCTTTATTTTCCCTTTCCCAGACAGGCCACATGGGAAAGCTTTTTGTACTATCCCTCTGATTCTTTATGGTTTCAGGAAGAAAAATGTCTTCATGCCCCCCCTCCCTTTTTATGGAATACCCATAATAGTGAACTGACTAAGTCAGTTCTTGTTGCAGAATGTATAATAAGAGAATGCTGCTGGCAACAGTGATGTAAATGCTGTCCTTTCCTTACTCATTAAAATAATGGTCTGAGTTCTAAGGGAGTAATGTAAGTGAAGAATATTCATGCTGAATGGGAAACATGACACTGAGGTACATTTTTAGGTTATGAAGGTCTGTTTCTACAGTGTAATCTTTAACAACTCGATGCAGTCATAGCATAGAGAAGTGCTGGAATACATGGGGCCCTTCTTATATACATACCAGTGCACACTAAAAACAGAAGGTAGAATAGGAGGTTTGTTTTTGTTAGTTACAGCTATCTCGTAACTCTCTGAACAGAAAAAAAAGAATACTTATTTGTGGTTTTATGTTTTTGGATGGCAGTTAGCTAGCAGCTAGACAAAGTTCTGTGGTACTGTGTAGATATAGCAGGCATGTTAAAGGTAAAACAGTAAAAACCCAGTTTATATTTATGCTGCTTTATGTCTCTTTTACATATGTATAAATAATACAAATCTGGTGTTTCACTCAGTTGCTTTTTACTGAACTGAATAAACTGAATAAAGTGCTGTAAGAAAGGCATATAGACAATGAATAGTGACCAGAAAGACATTACCTAACCTGGCTGCAGAACTTCCTCCTTGGCATCTCCATTGTTTCTAGGAGCTGGCCAGCCTTGTTTCTCAGTCATATATACTGCTCAGTTCAAGGGGAGGAGTCTTCTACCAGGAACAACATTACAATAAAAGAAACAAAGCATATTTATTGATATTAAAAGCTATACTACATTGTCTTATGCTGAGTTGAAGCTGTCCTGTCTTTAATATGTGAAAATAATGGTTAGTTTTAAAATTAAGGATTTTGGAAGTAAGTGGACGGAGCTTCAAGTAAATCACCTGACCCCCACTGAGCTAAAAGAAGCAACTTTTATGCATCTCCTCAGATAGATAGTGAGTGGAGAGGTTGGTAGTACACTGACCTGCTGTTTTGCTCTAGCCATTTCTAGAGAAGTGTATATTGATATATTCTTTTTCTTTTGCTTCTGTTTATTTTTGTCGTATTCAGTTCTGTTTTTTTTTGTTTTGCTTGTCATGCTTGCTTAAAACAAATTTGCCTAGCAATTGCTTGGTCCAACCTGATACCTTTTGACTCTGCGTCCATCCTTGACCATTTTCGTCTGACACTGGTGTCAGAAGTGGGATTGGCTTGGAGTTTGCCAGAGTAGGGTAGTGCTTTCTGCCCAGGTGGATGCTGAAGGTGGCAGCCAGCAGCTGTGGAACAGTTCAAGCAGCCTAGAGGTGTTCTCACCTGCACCATGGCAGAGAAACTGGGAGAACCGCTCCTGACCAGCCTACCACATGTGTGAAGAAAAATGTTTATGGCAAAGATAGAAGCTAAGGAAGAAGAAGGGGTGACTGGAGGACCTCCTAAAGATGTGACTCCGGTAGAGGAACCCCCTGAAGATGTTCCACCTGATGATATTCGAGAATTGTTGTGGTGGCTCTGTATCAAACAGGTGGAAATGGATAAGAAACATGAATTAACCTTGAGAGCAATTCAGGCCATGGGATCCCAACCTTCTTCTATGTCATCTGACCTCCCTAAAGACATCAAGCTGATGAAGTTGGGTGAGTCAGATGATATTGAATCTTATCTAATGATGTTTGAAAGGGTGGTGCAAGCATGTAGGTGGCTGAGAGAGCAGTGGGTCATTCGCCTTGCACCCTATCTGACTGGTAAAGCACAGCTCACTTACAGTCACATGGACAGTCTACAGGCCAACAACTATGATGCAGTACAACAGGAGATACTGCGCTGGTATGACATAAGCCCGGAGACCTACAGGCAAAGGTTCCGAACCTTCAAATACCATACATCAGACAACCCTAGGGAAGCATATGTAAGACTGAAAGAACTCTGTCATAAATGGTTACAGCCTGGGCTTAAGAGACCTGATAAGATAATAGAGATGATTATTTTAGAACAATTCATAAAGGTGTTGCCTTGGGATGTACAAACCTGGGTAAAGGAACACCAACCGGAGACATCAGAAAAAGCCATCTCCCTTGTCGAAGACTACATTGCAGCCCGACTAAATCAACAATGGGGATTTGTTGGCACATGTACTGGGACCACCAGCATGGTAAGATACACTACAAACTCTTCTACTGCTTCTAGAACTGTATCAGGGGGTAATCAGACCAGTACATCAAGAACGCCATACAATCCTGATATAATTTGTAGAAAATGTCAGACCAAAGGACACATTGCATGTTTCTGCCCTAGAAAGAGACCTGTTCCCACACAACTGTCTTTAGCAAACTGGGGGCAGTTTCTTCTCCCAGGAACTATTGGTCAGGAAGTAGTGGATGGCCTAGTTGACTCTGGAAGCAAACAGACCCTGGTTAGAACTGATATGCTGGGCAAAGTAACCACCAATGGGTCCAAAGCTGGTGCAACATGTGTGCAAGGTGGCATTCATTATTACCCTCTGTCCAACATCAAAATTACTGTCAAGGGGATTAAGAGACAGATGAATGTGGGTTATGGTCCCATGTCTTCCCATGTCTGTAGTGATTGGTCACGATCATCCAGACTTTAAGTCATTTGTTACACATTTATATGATTTCAGTGTCATAACCACTAGAGCACAAAGCAAGCAAGAGGAACAATGGTCACAACTGTTCCCCTTTGACTCAGAACTCTATGGGTTACCAGGAAAAGACTGGAAGTCAAAGAGAGAGAGAGAGAAGATTAGAAAAAACTCAGTGGACTTTGGGTCTAAAGGACTTGCATAAGGACTTCTTACTTGATGAAAAGGGAAATACGTTTCAGGTACAACAAAAATGTGATACTACATTGTATGATTTATTTAAACAGGTGGGGAAGAATACTGAACAGGGGCCTCAGTTTAAAATGCATAAGGGCATGTTGTATAGGGTATGTACTAATCCCAAGAATACAGGAGACTCTATAGAACAGCTAGTAGTTCCTAAAGACTACAGAGAGAAATTGTTGCACCTGGCACATGATATTCCTTTGGCTGGCCACATGGGCAGAGACCGGACTCTCAGTCATCTCTTATTGCACTTTTACTGGCCAGAAATACATGAACAGGTGGCAACTTATTGCCAAAGCTACCCAGAGTGCCAAAAGGTGGCAATATTGAAAAAAAAAGAGAAGGTTCCTTTACATCCCCTACCTGTGATCCCCATACCGTTCAAAAGGCTAGCCATGGATATAGTGGGACCCTTACAGAAAAGTTCTAAGGGTAACAGATGTATCTTGGTGATCTGTGATTACTTTACTAGGTATCCAGATGCTATACCTTTAAGAACAGTAACTTCTGAGAAGGTAGCAAATGAATTGATTAAACTGTTCAGTAGAGTTGGAAAAGTTGTATGCATCTCACAACGTGGAAGCCCTTAGCACATCTCCATACCATCTACAAACAGACGGATTGGTTGAGAGATTTAATCAAACCATAAAGAAGATACTGCAGAAATTTGTCCAGGATGAAGGGAAACGATGGGACGAGTACCTGCCCTACCTCATGTTCGCATACAGGGAGGTTCCTCAAGCGTCAACTGGGTTCCCCCCCTTTGAATTACTATATTGGAGAAACCCCAAGGGCCCCCTGGATGTTATCAAAGAGGAATGGGAGGACCAGCAGTGGGAAACAGCTCAAAGCACGTTGGACTATATGACCCAGTTAAGAACAAAACTCACCAACTATAGTAAAATAGCTCATCAGACAAACAATGATAAACAAAATGTGCAGAAAGAGTACAATGATGAAGGGGTAAGCTTGAAGGTTTTTCAACCTGGTGATAAAGCTCTATTACTGTTACCCAATTCTGATCAAAAACTGCTTATGAAATGGCAGGGTCCATATACAGCCCTCAGGCAGACAAGCCCTGTTAATTATGAGATTGAGCTACCTGATAGAAGGAAAACCAAAAGCATTTATCATGCAAATCTGTTAAAAAGATAGTATCAGAGGACCAACCCTGGACTGTATATCTGCCCTGACCAGAAGGAAAATGACATGGAAATGGCATATGGTAGGTTGGAGAAACATGGGAAATTGAGGAACTTAGTGATTAACTCAACATTATCTGCAAAGCAATGGCAGGAACTAGATATGGTTCTTCTGCAGTTTCAAAATACATTTACCTCTACCCCTAGGAAGGCAGAGGGTGTACAACATCAAACTGTGGTTACTCAGGAGACCCCAGTGAGACAGAAACCCTATAGAGTACCTGAAAAACTTCATGGTGAAGTTATTCAAGAAGTGAAAAGAATGCAAACACTGGGAGTGATAGAACCATCCAGAAGTAACTGGGCCTTTCCTATGGTTATTGTTAGGAAAAAGGAAGGGGGTATTAGAATCTGCCTAAGTTTTAGGAAGTTAAACACTATTTCCAAGTTTAACACCTATCCTATGCCTAGGATAGATGACATAATTGACAGACTTGGGAATGCTAAATACATAACTACATTTGACTTGACTAAAGGCTATTGGCAGATTCCTCTAGATGCTGAATCAAAAGAAAAAAACTGCTTTTATAACCCCTGTTGGCTTGTTCCATTTTAATACAATGTCTTTTGGACTGCATGGTGCCCCTGCCACAGTCCAGCAATACATGGATCATATATTTCAACCACATATGGCCTATTGTGCCGCTTATCTTGATGACGTGGTGGTCTTTAGTAAAACATGGAAAGAGCACCTACAGCACCGCGAGGCTGTATTACAAGCCATCACTCAGGCTCATTTAACGATCAACCCAACAAAGTGTGCCATAGGGATGAGTGAAACTAAATATCTTGGCTTTTATGTTGGCAACGGTTACATCAAACCTGATGTAGGTAAAGTAGATACCATTGCCAGGAGTCCTCATCCAGAGACCAAAAAACATGTGAGATCCTTTGTGGGGTTAGCTGGGTATTACCAGCGTTTCATTCCAAACTTTGCTACACTAGCTACGCCCCTAACAGATCTCACTAAAAAGAGTCAACCCACAAAAGTAAAATGGACCCCACTCTGTGAAGAAGCATTCTGTAACATAAAAGCACAATTATGTGGCTCGCCTGTGCTAAGAAGCCCAGATTTTTCTATGCCTTTTATGGTTCAGACAGATGTATCAGAAACAGGTATTGGGACTGCTTTGTCACAAATGTTTGAGGGGGAGGAACACCCTGTTATATACATGAGTCGAAAACTCCATGAGAGAGAGAGAGACACGTTACTCGACCATAGAGAAAGAATGCCTAGCCATCAAATGGACTGCTGAGGCACTAAGATTTTATCTATGGGGTGCTCAATTAGAGGTCATCACTGATCACAATCCACTATGCTGGTTACATGTGATGAAAGATAAAAATCTGTGCATCATGCGCTGGTATCTGTCGCTGCAACCATTTACCCTTACTGTTAAACATAGATCAGGAACCCTCATTAAGAATGTTGGTTTCTTGTCCCATTATGGGGCTGATGTGCAGTCAGACCAGTCAGACCTTGGGGTAAGTGAAAATAAGTAGATTCAGAGATTAGGTTATGTCTCTGAGTCTTGTTTGCTGGTTTATTTAAGAGGGACCCCGAGGTGGAGATTTGGGAGTGGGTGGGCTGAAGCTCCATCTCTCCTCAGAGAGATCTAATACTGTGTCTGCCTGTATTTGCCTTAGTAGTTACGGAAACCAATAGACTTCTTCCCCTGGTTTCCACTTGAGTGGGGAGGAGACTGTCACAGGGTGCTGTAAGACCATTTGTATTTCTGGAGCCTTCTCTTTCTCCTGCTTCAAGTCTGCTGCAGCAGCACCTTCTGTATCCATCCTGTCTCTATTGACTTTGCTTTATTTTCCCTTTCCCAGACAGGCCACATGGGAAAGCTCTTTGTACTATCCCTGTGATTCTTTATGGTTTCAGGAAGAAAAATGTCTTTATGTCCCCCCACTTTTATGGAATACCCATAATAGTGAACTGACTAAGTCAGTTCTTGCTGCAGAATGTATTATAAGAGAATGCAGCTGGCAACAGTGATATAAATGTTGTCCTTTCCTTACTCATTAAAGTAATGGTCTAAGTTCTGAGGGAGTAATGTAAGTTAAGAATATTCATGCTGAATGGGAAACATGACACTGAGGTACATTTTTAGGTTCTGAATGTCCGTTTCTACAGTGTAATCTTTAACAACTCGATGCAGGCATAGCATAGAGAAGTGCTGGAATACGAGGAGCCCTTTTCATATACATACCAGTGCACACTAAAAACAGACGGTAGAATAGGAGGTTTGTTTTTGTAAGTTACAGCTATCTTGTAACACTGAACAGAAAAGAAAAATAATACTTATTTGTGGTTTTATGTTTTTGGATGGCAGTTAGCTAGCAGCTAGACAAAGTTCTGTGGTACTGTGTAGATATAGCAGGCATGTTTAAGGTAAAACAGTAAAAAGGAAAAAAGGGGCAATTCCACAGGAAATGGATAGTATCTTCATTCCTAAAGCTGCCTCTCCAGATGTGTTAATGATGCAAGAATAATCTCTGATATAGAGTATGAGGTGTGAGGGCGCTTCAAAAGATTACATCTGTAGACAGTCTTTTTTATTCCCAAATTCCTTTTTTATTTGAAATATGGCAGTCCTCAACGTTTCACCAAGTGTCTTGGCTTTATCAAGAGATGACCTTACAAATAAATACAAATATATAACAATAAAAGAACTGTCTACAATGACACAAATACAATTTTTCAATACATCTAAAGAAATACACACTGATGCCACTTACTTCATAAACTTTTTACTCACACAAAATCACTTCCTTTCACATATGTATAGATTCCCGGTCCTATAGAAAATATATATATATATATATATATATATGAAGTATGAAACTTCACTTAATTCAATATGTTTAATATATAATAATAATTAAAAATGGAACCCAACACCAAAACACCAAATTGCAATAAGCAAAGCTACAGCTTCTCCAATAAGTATTAATCAATACCTACATGTCCGAAAATGTTGTAAATTCTAATGTGACCTCATTCGTTTTTAGAACTTCATCACATGTTTCTTCACATGTCATTCAAGGCTAAAATTTGAACAAAAAACATATTTTTCAGCTAATTAAAACACATTTCATGTTCCTATTACTATTACACCTCAATTATCTTTCCCCTAAAACTTTCATACATTTTCTTGCAAAGAATACCTGTACAAATTCAATTTCCTTCTAACAAAAAATATTTCCTCAAACTGAACATGTAATAGGTAGGAGACATTATAGTTCACCACTTAATAAATACAGGAAATGACAAATTAAGTAATCCTATGGTGACAGTCAATGATTAAAATGTCTAGAGCTTAAAAAAGTTTCATATTCTCTCATTGGTGTTACGCTAAAAATACCGTAATAACGTAATATGCCCCGGCTCATGCTACATTTTCTTTCTGCGGACTGATTTACTTATTACCACAAGTGTATATATTCGAATCGGTTAATGTTTCACTTTTTCTCCACAAACTCATTTGTTTATTACCACGAATCCCCTATTGGCCAAAAGGGGCAATACGGAGCGATCAGAGTTTTCAATTTACTTTAAATAAGCTGCATTATTGCATGTCTTTGACTATAAAAGCTAAAAACTGCATTATCATAGTTGTGCTAACCTTTCTATGGGCTCTAAGAAAACCATTGCTAACGATCTAAGGGGAGGCAGGGGGGCAATGCGGAGCGACCAAAGCTTTCAAGTTACTTAAAATGAGTTACATTGTTATATGCCTATGTTTACAAAGGCTAAAACTGCGTTATCATAGTCGTACTAACCTTTCTATGATCTCTGAAAAAACTATTTCTATAATAGTGCTAGTATCATGTCATTCATTTAGATCTTTACCGGCCATTCTCAAAAACCATCCACAGGTTTATTTTTAAAAAGTTCTAACCCTTATCTGATGAACGTTCTCTCTACGCGAAGATGCTGTATTAGTTCTCCATTAGGATTTTTTCGCCCGTCGCTTTAGCAGGCCTTAAAAGTGCTCGTCTGATTACTTCATACAATTTTGTCCTTAAAGACATATTACCAGTAAGGCTATATTCGTCATACATTTTAACTTTATCAGTTCTTCAGTCACTGACTTTATCTTTCTTAATCAGTGATAGTGCCTTTTTCGTAGTTTTAAAGACGCCTCCTTTGAATTCACAGACTATCACAGTTATAACAGTTCCCATTGCGGTCAGCATCTCAATTGCACCAGTGTCCTCTCTATGAAATAGCTCTCATGGATATGATGACACATTATCAATAACACTATACATTTTAAATCTATCAATACTCCAATCACTGACTTCATCTTCCTTGATCGGTTGTAATTCCTCTTTTCATATTTTTGAAAATACCTCCTTTAGATTGCATATATTGTTACAGGCCCAACAGCTCCCATTTCAGTCTACATTTCAATCATTCCATTATCCCCTCTATAAAATAACTCTCATAGATCTGACAAGTGAGTGTATGCCTTCATGCAGCCACTTTCAATATAAAGCCCCTTGAAAATACAAGTCAATACAGTTACAACAACTACAATTTCAGTTTGCATCTCATTCATTCTAATATCCTCTCTGTGGAGTCATGCCCATAAACCTGACAAGTCTGTTTATGCCTTCATGTAACACATTTCAATATATAGATTTATGTTTGGCACATATGTTTTCATTTTTAATTCTTAAAAGGCACCTCCTTCAAATTTACGGGTTATTATAGTATCAGCAGCCCCTATTCTGGTCTATATCATGATGACTCCAATGTTCTTTTTACAGAATAGCTCTTATCAACATGTCAAATCAGTGTAAAACTTTATGTGCAATCTTTCGATATAGAGACTCATGTCTAACATGTAACCGCAATGACCGCTCTGCCTCTCAATCGTCCTGAATGTCACCATTTTAAGCTGTTGTTCCATACAGAATAATTATTACAACCACTTATTCTTTTTATTCTTTTCCACCATATTATTCGATAACTACCTCTATTCATTACCTCATATGCAAATAATATATATGTCCCGCATCTCAATCTCTTTGGTGTCCATCATACTATTATTCCACTCGCCTTAGAAAAGGGAGGGGGCTATATAAGCACATATTCTTTTTATTCTTTTCCACCATATTATTTGATAACTACCTCTATTCATTACCTCATATGCAGAAAATATATATGTCCCACATCTCAATCTCTTTGGTGTCCATCATACTATTATTCCACTCACCATAAAAAAGGGTGGGGGGCTATACCTATTTCCTTTAAGTCTCTACAATGTATATAATGTGCCTATTTACCTACGACAGGAACTCCATTTAATATCCTTATTTAAGCCAATTCTTGGGTCCAGCACTTTCATTTTAAATATCCATTTTGTCTCAACCCTCTCTGCTATTTTATTATAGTCACATCTCCATCAAGTTGTTTAATCATCTCTAATCCCTAAAATCTTAGGGATGCCCCTGTGTGTCCTGCTTCCAAAAAGTGATCTACTACTGGAGTGGATTTTTTGTTTCTAATATTCGACTTATGTTCTTGAATGCGTTGCTTAAGGGGTCTAACCGTCTTGCCAATATAAATCTTGTCACACGGACATTGCAGTACATATATTACCCCTGCAGAATCACATGTAATAAACTGTTTGATCTCATATTCTTTGTTGGTGTACGGATGTCTATATTGTTGTTTTTTGCTAGTACGTCCACAGACTGAGCACCTGCCACAAGGTACCATACCAGGTAAGAGACCTAATAATAATTAGCTGTTTTCTGAGGCCTTCCCCTGTATATGGTCAGTGTGCACCAGCCTGTCCTTCAATGTACATACTTTTCTTTCCGCTATTCTTGGAGGTATTTGGAAAACATTATTCTCCATTGGATAGTCTCTCAAGATGGACCAATGCTTATGTATTACTCCTTTTATGTCTCTCATTTTATGATTATGTTTAATGCTAAAGACTGTAGGTCTTCTAATTGAGTACTTCTATTTCCACTTAGTGCTTCTGTTTGTGTAATGTTCATTACCCTTTTTCTAGCCCGATATAAGTTCTTTCCAGTATAACCACATTCCTAAAATCTGTCAGATGCTGCTCTAAGCTCGTTGGTGAAGT
Source organism: Neoceratodus forsteri (assembly GCA_016271365.2). Lineage (NCBI taxonomy): Eukaryota > Metazoa > Chordata > Ceratodontiformes > Ceratodontidae > Neoceratodus > Neoceratodus forsteri. Next base: position 225,466,081 of record CM028132.1, on the reverse strand, counting down.
CCTGTTCCTCCCCACAGTTTCTGCGTATGCGCAGAATCTGTGAGAAAGGAATACTTTTAATCAGTCGTTCAGCATGAAAACTACTTGCATGTAATATAGTGTTGCATGCTGTGTCTTTCCTATATAATGTCGTGGTGAGGCCTCCTTCTCCACTCACAAGTCTTACATCTAAATATGGTATTGAGACTGCGCTACAGTCCATAATGAATTTCAAATTCACATCACAGGTGTTTAAATACTCCACAAATGCCAGAAGGTCATGATTCAAGCCTAACCATAATATAAACAAATCATCTATATATCTCTTGTATAGTTTCATACATTGAGAAAAATGGTTGTTCTGTTCATCTAATATATAAGTATTCTCGAATTCTGCCATATATGCATTTGCAAGCCCCAGCACCATGGTTGTCCCCATGGCTGTGCCTCTTGTCTGTTTAAAAAAAGTTTTCTCAAATCTGAAATAACTGTTGATGAGGATAAACTCTGCCAGCATTAACAATGTTCCTTTTTTCGGATGTGCTCCCATATCTCTCTCAGATCTAATAATTTCCCCATAGCCATAATCCCCTCTTGATGAGGTATTGAAGTATATAAGTCAGAGACATCCAGAGTGACTAGTAAAATGGATCTTTTTTCTCTCTCTGTTAGGTCCACTTCTTTCAAAATGTTTATAAAATGAGAGATGTCTCTTACATATGTAGAAATCCTCTCTACTAAGGGTTGCAAATGATAATTCAGGTAGTCAGAAAGGGGTTCAAACATACTAGAGATTCCTGATACTATTGGACGTCCTGGTGGGTCTATTTGATCCTTATGTACTTTAGGCAGTGTATAAGAAACAAGCAGAGGTATTATCAGAAATAATCCCTGTCTTTAATTTGAGTAAGAGACATTTAAATGACTTTGAGATGATAGAATTAGCCAAGGGCCTTTTGTTTGCACGAACTACAGCTGTTAACATGTTTGAACTGGAATGTGACCTACAATTATTTTTTCAGGCCTTTGCGCATTAAATCACAATACAGTAACTCATTACAAATAAGAGATTACAAGCAAAATATTACAGCTACTCTAGGGATGAAGTCTACTTATAATCCAGCAACAGGTAATTGTCCTGCAGTGGAGACTTATGCAGAGATAGTTAGAAAAGAAATTTACCAGCTATTTAAAACAGAAAAGGATAGGCAATCACTGTGTGATAATTTAACACATGTGGAAAGACATACTTTAAACATCCTAAGAAGTAATGAAAGTATAATAATCAAGCCAGCAGATAAGGGGGGAGGTATTGTGATTCTAGATTATGAACATTATAGGAGAATATGTGTTACGCTGCTTGAGAATATGACGAATTACATGGAACTTAACTCAGATCCTCTGGATATCATAAAGAGAGAACTTATAGGGTTAATAGAAGAACTGACACTTAGTAATTTTTTAAAAGAATGGGAAGGAGAACTCCTGATACAGAAATTGCCAAGACCCCCTGTTTTTTATACACTGCCTAAAGTACATAAGGATCAAATAACCCCACCAGGACATCCGATAGTATCAGGAATCTCTAGTATATCTGAACCCCTTTCTGACTACCTGAATTATCATTTGTAAACCTTAGTAGAGAGGATTTCTACATATGTAAGAGACATCTCTCATTTTATAAATATTTTGAAAGAAGTGGACCTAACAGAGAGAGAAAAAAGATCCATTTTACTAGTCACACTGGATGTCTATGACTTACATACTTCAATACCTCATCAAGAGGGGATTATGGCTATGGGGAAATTATTAGATCTGAGAGAGATGGGAGCACATCCGAAAAAAGGAACATTGTTAATGCTGGCAGAGTTTATCCTCATCAACAGTTATTTCAGATTTGAAAAAACTCTTTTTAAACAGACAAGAGGCACAGTCATGGGGACAACCATGGCGCTGGGGTATGCAAATGCATGTATGTCAGAATTCGAGAATACTTATATATTAGATGAACAGAACAACCATTTTTCTGAATGTATTAAACTATACAAGAGATATATAGAGGATTTGTTTATACTATGGTTAGGTTTAAATCATGACCTTCTGGCATTTGTGGAGTACTTAAACTACTGTGATTTGAATTTGAAATTCACTATGGACTGTAGTGCAGTCTCAATACCATATTTAGATGTAAGAGTTGTGAATGGAGAAGGAGGCCTCACCAGGACATTATATAGGAAAGACACGGCATGCAACACTATATTACATGCAAGTAGTTTTCATGCGGAACGACTGGTTGAAAGTATTCCTTTCTCACAGTTTCCGCGCATACACAGAAACTGTGGGGAGGAACAGGACTTCACCAACGAGCTTAAAGCAGCATCTGACAGATTTAAGGAATGTGGTTATAGTGGAAAGAACTTATATCGGGCTAGAAAAAGAGTAATGAACATTACACAAACAGCAGCACTAAGTGGAAAAAGAAGTACTCAGTTAGATAGACCTACAGTCTTTAGCATTAAACATAATTATAAAATGAGAGAGATAAAAGGAGTAATACATAAGCATTGGTCCATCTTGAGAGACTTTCCAATGGAGAATAATGTTTTCCAAATACCTCCAAGAATAGCGGAAAGAAAAGTATGTACATTGAAGGACAGGCTGGTGCACACTGACCATATACAGGGGAAGACATCAGAAAACAGGCAATTATTATTAGGTCCCTTACAACCTGGTATGGTACCTTGTGGCAGGTGTTCAGTCTGTGGACATACTAGCAAAAAACAACAATATAGACATCCGTACACCAACAAAGAATATGAGACCAAACAGTTTATTACATGTGATTCTGCAGGGGTAATATATGTACTGCAATGTCCGTGTGACAAGATTTATACTGGCAAGATGGTTAGACCCCTTAAGCAATGCATTCAAGAGCATAAGTCGAATATTAGAAACAAAAAATCCACTCCAGTAGTAGATCATTTTTTGGAAGCAGGAGACACAGGGGCACCCCTAAGATTTTGGGGATTAGAGATGATTAAACCCCCTGATGGGGGGGTGACTATAATAAAATAGTAGAGAGGGTTGAGACAAAATGGATATTTGAAATGAAAGTGCTGGACCCAAGAATTGGTTTAAATAAGGATATTAACTGGAGTTGCTGTCATAGATAAATAGGCACATTATATACATTGTACAGACTGAAAGGAAATAGGCATAGCCCTCCCCTCCCCCCACCCTTTTTTAAGGTGAGTGGAATAATAGTATGATGGACACCAAAGTGATTGAGTTGCAGGACATATATATTATCTGCATATGATGTAATGAATAGAGGTAGTTATCAAATAATATGGTGGAAAAGATTAAAAAGAATAAGTGCTTGTATAGGCCCTCCCCCCTCTTTTTTAAGGTGAGTGGAATAATAGTATGATGGACTCCAAAGAGATTGAGATGGGGGACATATATATTATTTGCATATGATGTAATGAATAGAGGTAGTTATCGAATAATATTGTGGAAAAGAATAAATAGAATAAGTGCTTGTAGTAATTATTCTGTATGGAACAACAGCTTAAAATGGTGACATTCAGGATGACTGAGATGCAGGGCAGTCATTGCGGTTACATGTTAGGCATGAGTCTCTATATCGAAAGATGTCACATAAAGTTTTACACTGATTTGACATGTTGATAAGAGCTATTCTGTAAAAAGAACATTGGAGTCATCGAGATATAGACCGGAATAAGGGCTGCTGTTACTATAATAACCCGTAAATTCGAAGGAGGTGCCTTTTAAGAATTAAAAATTAAAGCATATATGCCAAACATAAATCTATATATTGAAATACGTTACATGAAGGCATAAACAGACTTGTCAGGTTTATGGGCGTGACTCCACAGAGAGGATATTAGAGCGAATGAGATGCAAACTGAAATTGTAGTTGTAACTGTATTGACTTGTATTTTCAATGGGCTTTATATTGAAAGTGGCTGCATGAAAGCATACACTCATGCGTCAGTTCTATGAGAGTTATTTTATAGAGGGGATAATGGAGCGATTGAAATGTAGACTGAGATGGGAGCTGTTGGGCCTGTAACAATATATGCAATCTAAAGGAGGCATTTTCAAAAATATGAAAAGAGGAATTACAACCTATCAAGGAAGATGAAGTCAGTGATTAGAGTATTGATAGATTTAAAATGTATAGCTTTATTGATAATGTGTCGTCATATCCTTGAGACCTATTTCTTAGAGAGGACACTGGAGCGATTGAGATGCAGACTGTAACGGGAACTGTTGTAACTGTGATAGTCTGTGAAATTAAAGGAAGCATCTTTAAAACTATGAAAAAGGCACTATCACTGATTAAGAAAGATAAAGTCAGTGATTTAAGAACTGATAAAGTTAAAATGTATGACGAATATAGCCTTAATGGTAATATGTCTTTAAGGACAAAATTGTATGACGTAATCAGATGAGCGCTTTTAAGGCCTGTTAAAGCGACAGGAAAAAAAATCCTAAGTGAGATCTAATACAGTGTCTTCACGTAGAGAGAAGGTTTGTGAGATAAGGGTTAGAACCTTTTAAAAATAAACCTGTGGATGGTTTTTCGAGAATGGCAGGTAAAGATCTAAATGAATGACATGATACTAGCACTATTATAGAAACGTTTTTTTCAGAGCTCATAGAAAGGTTAGTACAACTATGATAACGCAGTTTTAGCCTTTGTAAACACAGGCATATAACGATGTATCTCATTTTAAGTAACTTGAAAGTTTTGGTCACTCCGCATTGCCCCCTGCCCCCCCTTAGATCATTAGCAATGGTTTTCTTAGAGCCCATAGAAAGGTTAGCACAACTATGATAATGAAGTTTTTAGCTTTTATAGTCAAAGACATGCAATAATGCAGCTTATTTAAAGTAAATTGAAAACTCTGATCGCTCCGTATTGCGCCTTTGGACCAATAGGGGATTCATGGTAATAAACGGATGAGTTTGTGGAGAGAAAGTGAAACATTAGCCGATTCAAATATATACACTTGTGGTAATAAGTAAATCAGTCTGCAGAAAGAAAATGTAGCATGAGCCGGGGCATATTACATTATTACGGTATTTTTAGCGTAACACCAATGAGAGAATATGAAACTTTTTTAAGCTCTAGACATTTTAATCATTGACTGTCACCATAGGATTACTTAATTTGTCATTTCCTGTATTTATTAAGTGGTGAACTATAATGTCTCCTACCTATTACATGTTCAGTTTGAGGAAATATTTTTTGTTAGAAGGAAATTGAATTTGTACAGGTATTCTTTGCAAAAAAATGTATGAAAGTTTTAGGGGAAAGATAATTGAGGTGTAATAGTAATGGGAACATGAAATGTGTTTTAATTAGCTGAAAAATACATTTTTTGTTCAAATTTTAGCCTTGAATGACACGTGAAGAAACATGTGATGAAGTTCTAAAAACGAATGAGGTCACATTAGAATTTACAAAATTTTCAGACATGTAGGTATTGATTAATACTTATTGGAGAAGCTATAGCTTTGCTTATTACAATTTAGTGTTTTGGTGTTGGGTTCCATTTTTAATTATTATTATATAATAAACATTTTGAATTAAGTGAAGTTTCATACTTCAAATATATATATATATATTTTTTTTTTCTATAGGACCGGGAATCTATACATACAGTATGTGAAAGGACGTGATTTTGTGTGAGTAAAAAGTTTATGAAGTAAGTGGCATCAGTGTGTATTTGTTTAGATGTCTTGAAAAATTGTATTTGTGTCATTGTAGACAGTTCTTTTAATGTTATATATTTGTATTTATTTGTAAGGGCATCTCTTGATAAAGCCAAGACACTTGGTGAAATGTTGAGGACTGCCATATTTCAAATAAAAAAGGAATTTTTGAATAAAAAAGACTGTCTACAGATGTAATCTTTTGAAGCGCCCTCACACCTCATACTCTACATCAGAAATTATTCTTGCAAAACAGTAAAAACCCAGTTTATATTTATGTTGCTTTATGTCTCTCTTACATAGGTATAACTAATACAAGTCTGGTGTATCACTCAGTTGCTTTTTACTGAACTGAATAAACTGAATAAAGTGCTGTAAGAAAAGCATATAGACAATGAATAGTGACCAGAAAGACATTATCTAACCTGGATGCAGAACTTCCTCCTTGGCCTCTCCATTTTTTCTAGGAGATGGCCAGCCTTGTTTCTCAGTCCTATATACTGCTCAAGTTCAAGGGGAGCAGTCTGCTACCAGGAACAGCATTACAATAAAAGAAACAAAGCATGTTTATTGATATTAAAAGCTATACTACATAGTCTTATGCTGAATTGATGCTGTCCTGTGTTTAGTATGTGAAAATAATAGTTAGTTTTAAAATTAAGGATTTTGGAAGTAAGTGGGCGGAGCTTCAAGTAAATCACCTGACCCCCACTGAGATTAAAGGAGCAGCTTTTATGCATCTCCTCAGATAGATAGTGAGTGGAGAGGTTATTAGTACACTGAACTGTTGTTATGCTCTAGCCATTTCTAGAGAAATGTATATTCATATATATTCTTTTTCTTTTGCTTCTGTTTATTTTTGTTGTATTCAGTAATTCTTTTTTTATTTGCTTTGCTTATCATGCTTGCTTAAAATAAATTTGCCTGGCAATTGCTTGGTCCAGCCTGATACCTTTTGACTTTACATCCATCCTTGACCACTTCCCTCTGACATTACCTATTAATTTATCAATTTTAGCAAAAAAGGAGGATGGTAAAGCTAAAGGAATATTGGCAAAGAAGTAAAGAATCTTGGGAGAAATGGACATCTTAATGGCTGCAATTTTCCCAATGAAAGAGAGATTAAGAAGCTTCCATCTGTCCAGAATGGTTTTGATGTTATCAACTAAGGGGTTAAAGTTAATGTCCCATATCTTCCCTAAGTTACTAGTAATTTTGATTCCTAGATATGTTATACCCTGTGGTGACCAGTGAAATCCAAGAGGTATGTTCATAAAGGCTTTACACTGGTCACTAAGGTGCATAGTTTGTGATTTGCCATAATTCAAAGCACAGGCAGAAATGTTAGTAACATTTTTAAACAAATCAACCAACGGGGCCTAGCATCATTCAGATTTTTGAGTAAGATAAAGAGGTCATCTGCGTAGGAGAGAGAAACATATCTTGAATTGCTCACAGGTATACCCATAATGCCAGACAGTTGACATAAACAAGCAGTCAGGAGCTCCATGGCTAAAATAAACAGGGAAGGTGACAGGGGACAGCCTTGTCTAGTTCCCCTTGCTAGATGAAAGTAAGAGGAAAGGGTGGAATTAGTAAGTACTTTAGCAACAGGGGAGTTATATAATAGCTTGATCCAGGAGTAAACAGTATGAGAAAGACGGAAATAAGATCAAACTTGATGAAGGTAGTCCCAGTATAAGGAATCAAAGGCCTTCTCAAAATCAATAGCTATGGCTACAGCTGGTGTCTTGAGGGATTTGGCTTTGTGAATTAAATTAAATAAGGAAAGTAGGTGAACAGAACCAGATCTATGTTTAATAAAACCAGCTTGCGAACGATGAGTTAGCTTGGGAATCAAGGATTCAAGTTGAGAAGTTAGTAGTTTAGCAAATATCTTTCTGTCCATGTTTAATAAAGAGATGGGCCTGTAACTTGCAGCATGAGTAGGGTCTTTTTCTTTTTTAGGGATTAGGATTATGATTGCTTCGGTGCAAGATGGTGGAAGCTTGCCAGTATTGGAAGCTTCTTGCTAAACATTAAGAAGAAGGGGACATACTGTAAGGTGTCGGAAAACATTTTATAGAAATCAACCAGGAATCTGTCACCCCTAGGGGATTTGCCAGATTTGAAGGAAGACAAAGCTTTCTGGATTTCCTGACGTGAGAAGGGTTCATCTAAAGAATTTGTTTCAAGAGCAGAAAGATGAGGAAGATGTAACGATTTAAGGAATTTTTGAATTTGTAAAGTAGATTGAGGATTTGTGTTAGAGTATAGTTTCTGATAAAAGATGTTCATGATACGGTTTATAGAGGGGTTGTTGGAGTGAATCGTACCCTGTTCATCTTTTAGGCTTAGGATGTGTCATTCCATTTGTTGTGCTTTGAGCTGGTAAGAGAGGAGTTTCCCAATTTTATCGCCGTGTTCCGAAAACTTATATTTAAGTTTAAACAAGGTCAGTTAAGTTTTATGAGAAATTAATTCATTAATTTTAACTCTAAGTTGAAGAATTTCAAGATGAAGTTGAGAATCAGGATAATGCTTATTAGAAGAAAAGTACAAATTCTCTTTAGCCTTAAGAGATTTTTCCAAGTCAGCCAGCTGTTGTTCCCTTACTCTTTTCTTATGTGCAGCATAACTGATAATTTTCCCTCGAATCATAGCCTTATGAGTTTCCCATACAAAGGACATAGAAGATTCAGTTGGGGTATTATGAAAGAGGAAGTCCTGAATTTGTGCTTTGATCATGGGTAAGAAATTGGGATCCTTGAGAAGGAGAGGGTCCAGCTGCCAGTAAGAAGTTTTAGATGCTAATGGGCCCCACTAAAGTTGCAGTTTGACAGGGGAAAGGTCCGAGATTACGATGGGAGAGATGGATGAATCAATAGTTTTTGTCCATTATAACAGGAGAGACTAACCAGTATTCAGTTCTACTGTATGTCTTATGTAGAGAGGAGTAAAAAGTAAATTCTTGATCCCGGGGGTGAAGGAGGCACCATACATCAGCTAATCCAACATCTTGCATTAGTAATGAGAGGGCTTTAATACTTCTAGGGTGGGCCTCTGTAGTGGGACTAATTCTGTCAATGCTGGCTTCTAAAGCTAAGTTAAGATTCCCTCCAAGAATAACTGGTGCATTTTCAGTGTTAAAGGATAGAATCTGTTGAGCTAAATAATGAAAAATCTCCAGGGAATTGGAGTTGGGTGCATAGACATTAACAAGCAGAAAAGGACCAGAGTTGGTATTCAGTTTGACCATCACCCATCTATTGTCAGTATCAGAAATGGAGTTTACAAGGGACCATTTGAGGCTCTTATGAATAAGAATAGCAATTCCTCTTTTTTTTGAGGTATAGAATGATTCGTAGATCTGACCGACCCAATCTTTTTTAATTCTATGAACGTCCTCTGCTAATAATTTTGTTTCTTGAAGGAAAGCAATTTGTGTTTTATGTTTTTTGAGATGTGAAAGAATTTGCTTCCGCTTACAAGGAGGATTAAGCCCCTTCACATTCCGTGTATATAAAAATATGTCACTCATATTCTTAGTGTTAAAGAAAGGGAATAATCCCTTGAGTGTGAAGGGACAAATAAATGAGGCAGAGGACGATTAGATTACAATATAGAGAGCTTACATATATGCAGAGAGTGACAGGAACATTCAAGCCAAAAAAAGTGAGATGTATGATACATGAGTGGCACAGATATCTTATTAAAGTTAGAATAGAGATGGTGAAGTAGAAAAGTCATTAACAACAACAACAACAATACTAGTAAGCTAAATAACAAAGAAAACATTTTATGGGTGTGAGGAGATATGAGTCAGCCAACTGGCTAAGAGACTCTCTCACCACACTCTGGGGCATCAATGTAGAGAGGAATCTAGGGAGGACTGGTTACAAATATCAGCCCAAACCTAAGTCTGATCTGAATAATATAATAAAGTAAGTATTCCTAATAAGCTAAACTGAAAGGGAATAATACCAAGAAAGGCAGGGGACTGTAATAACCTCAGCTTAATTCTAAGCTGACAGAACAAGGTATAAGGATAAAGCTAAACACCAGAACTTATTTATAGATATTCATAGCAATAGTACGAGATATACTAACTCAAAATAACAGTAAATTAAAGAACCATGTATGAGATGCCAGTACAGCCTAGACATAGAGCAAGGAATTCAGGGAGCCAGGTGGAATGCAAATGAACAAATATAAAAGGAAAAGTAAATCATTGCCACATTAGAGTGACACTGAGTATACTTCACAGTGCAACAGAATAAGTACATAATAAATATAATATTGAGGGGGAAAGAAGAAAGGGGAGGTCAATTTAAGCCCTCACGCCCTGAGCCAAATGCAAATTAGGATTATGTGGAGAGGTACAGGCTTTGGTGATAACTGTAGACAGAAGAGATAGTCATAGTAAAGATCAGCTCTGATTGCTCAAAAATTGCCTAAATAGGTGTTATATGGGGTGACTAGGTCTAGAAGACTAGGCCCAGTGAGCCCCAACACAGAAGGGACCACACAGCAGTGGATTTCTGTAATATATGTAGACTTCAAGTAAAATAAGGAGCATAAGGTAGATGTAGATTGACAATCCTTTGTAACAGTACACCAAACATCACCCACCTCTTTGAGTGCTAATGATAGTTCCATATTGTAAACAAGATGTAGTAAGAATAATGGAGCGTAGGGAAGGAGATAGATTAAATGTAGTTGGCAATAGTACTTAAGAACCTGTCATCAGGAGAGGGAAAGGGTAAATTGCCTTGTAATATATAATTCACATATGAGAAAAGAAAAGGCAATAATCAGGATATATACCGATTAAAGATATGCAACTGAACAACCAAAAGACTAATAAACCTGATGTACTGCTAAACTGAAGAGTAAAAGGCTAGATACAGACAGCCTGTTTAGTGAGGTAATGTACAAGATCTAACTCTAAAATAATGGGTTAGAAAAGCATTGCTGATATACCAAAGTTCCCTTGAAGACCTTTAAGCTGTTCATTTAAACACTGCAACAAAAAGTAAATTGATCGCACTGTGATGTACAGCCTTTGCTTTCTGCACCCGCTGGGAGTGAAAACAACCAGGTAGCATAGATTGTAGAGTGGGCGGCTAGCAGAAAAAGTGTACTGGCACTCCCTTTAAGTATCCTTGAAGCAAAACCTACCAAGATATAACAACTGTGACCATATTACTGATCATATAAACTCATGATACCTTAGATTTATGAGCAGGATTGTGACTATTGATGTTCTTGCTTTTGGTCTTTGCTCTACGTTTCTTTTGGGGTGGCTCTAAAGATTTGAGGTGGGAACTTGCAACAACTTCTGCCCATGAAGTATCTGCAGAAATACATCCCTGAGGCATAGGGCCCAAATTAGAGGGATGTTCATCTGAAATTTGCTGGGAAAGATCCTCCTATGAGAAGCGTGTGTCATCCTCCAAGAGAGCAAACTTATTGCTCAAGGGAATAGAGGGGTTGATTTGAAGGTGAGAGGCTATAGCTTGGGGTGTTTGGGGTGAAGCCTCACTAGAACAGCATGAAAGTCTTAAAGAATAATGCCCCAACAGAAGCTTCTCTTGCAGGCATGTTGATTGCCTTGGGGTCAAATCAGTTGTGGTGTTGCTGCTTGGGGCTGCAAGTTCTGCAACACTTTCCCCACGTTCCTGTACCTCATTGTCCACCCTCCATGCTGATACCAAAACTGTGTTCAGGTTGCCAATTGCTGCTGAATCTCCCAGGGTAAGATTACAGAGAGAGACCTCCAGATATTTGGCTAAGGTGTCAGGGGGTTTCAAAATCCTTGAAGGAAGAGCCTGAGAAATGGTGTAGTGTTCTGGGGTAATGTAGAACAAATTTAATGCTTCCTTGGTGGAGGATTTGTTGAAGTGGATTGTAGGCCTTCCTTCTGATGGTTAAATCTTTTGAAAAGTCTCTGTAGGCAAAAATATTAAACTCTTGCCACTGAAGTTTCCCCATTTCTCTGGCTCCTTTCAGTATTAATTCTGTATGGAAATAGTTCAAGAAGCGAGCAATGATAGGCCTTGGTCACTGGTCTGATGTTGGCGTGGGACCCAGAGTGTGGTGAGACTGCTGAATGATTAACGTTAGGTCAGGAGACAGTTTAAGCATTGCAGGCAGTACATGTAATAAAAGTGCAGTAGTGTCCTAATTCTACACCTTCAGTGAAGCCAAAAAAATCACAAATTGTTGCAACGATTATGATTTTCAATATCATCATTTTTGGCTTGTAGGGATTTAATAGTTCGATCTTGATTGGGACAGTAGCCAGGAGGTCATGAATAGTAGTGATGTTACAGGCCATTGCTTTCTCATTAAATGCAATTTTCTGGCTAAAAGTTTCAAGAGTGGTTGCATTCTGAGGTTTTTAGATCACTAAACTCAGCCATCTGTTTAGAAAACATTACTTCCACTCTAGCAAGTGAGCTTTTCTGTAGTTGGAGATCTGCCATAATGCTGAAGGATGAGGCCTAGTATGCTGCAGTACAGTGTAGAATAATTGAATATAAGCAGATGATGGATCAAAAAATGACTTATAAACTGTGTCAGGCAGTAAGATTACAGGATGGTCACAGGAGTTGGTACCAAAGAAAGGTCTGGCGAAGGCTAGATGAGCTTAGATTGCAGTCATTCCTGCAGAGGTTCTCAACTATGCTGCCATCTTCTGCCTGGTCAGTCCACTCCCCCTCCAAAAAATGTAGTTTTAATGTTAGTTTCGGTCAAATAAGATTTGACCGCTGAGCTAATCTTCCTAATAATTTCACTTTTACTTCTTTGAAAATATGAGGGAACATATCATAGAATATTTATAGGAAGATTTGTTTCTGAGTTAATATTCACCAAAATATTTTTTAATGGGAAATCTGTTTGTTTGCCATAGACCTTTAAAAGAGCATCCTTAACTATATATGATGGATGGCAATATTTAGGATCGGGACATGCAAGTCCCCCTGTGCTTTAGGAAGACAAAGTTTTTGCCAACTTATCTTCAGCTTTTTAAAATTCCAAATAAAGTCTTGAAACAATTTAGTCATTTTAAGATACCATTCAGCAGAGATGTTTTCTAATATGGCTTGTAATACATATGACATTTGACAAATGGCTATCATTTTTAGTACTTGAATTTTACCAATTAGTAACAAAGACATTTTAGATTATCCTATAATTTTGTCTTTCATATTCTTGATCAAAATAAGAAAATTATGTCTGTAGAGGTTATCTAATGATTTTGGATACTTTTATGCCCAAATATTCAATGTAATCAGATTTATTTGTGGCTTGAAATATAGCATGAACTTTCTGCACTGATGGTATATTAAAAATGATCATTTCAGACTTAGATACATTTACTGTATAGCCAGATACTGTGCAGAAATAGGAAATGACAGTCTTAAGATCTATCACATTTTCCTTTGGTTATTCTAAAAGCAATAGCACATTATCCGTGTAAGCCTGGAGTTTTGTTATGTCATGACCGTGAAACACCATTAATTTTAGGATTTTGTCTTATTTCTATCAAAAGTACTTTGAAGGCCAAGATAAATTGGGTGGGAGACATGGGGCAGTCCTGTCTGACTCCCCCTGAAAACTTCAAAACAGTCTGTAAGGTAATTGTTAATTTTTATGGCTGTGGGCGGATCCTACAGCCATTTTGATATCTGTAGCTTGAAAATGGAGTATTGCAGAACACATTTTTTGGACTTTTCAATATATCCTTTCACATCTACAAATAACTATGACAACTAAAATAACAATTTCTGTTTAGAATGGTGGAGACATATCTCCAAGCTGCTTATCAGATGGCCTTTAGGAAAGATAGCCCGTGATAATGGCGCGCTGGCGAAAGGACACCTGCAATAATGGTGACTCTTTTCCAGAGCATTACAGTGATGGCCAGGGTCTGCTAAGGTGACCAGATAGGGGGGTGGGTGTCTATAGTGACAGGATGTCGCTATACATACGAGCGTGCAGGGGGGAGTGGGCATGCACAGCCAGGGGTGGGAGAGGATGTGAGGTTTGGTGTCACAGTGGGTTGCTAAGCTGACCCTGTTTCTTGGTGGGTTGGCTGCTGGCATCGGTGCATGAGGTACTTGGTTCGGGTCTGGGAGCCTGTGACTTTTTTGTTGCACCCAGCCCAAACCTTTTATTTTTAATGTTTTCACCCCCCCACAGATGCACCCCCCCTGGAGTTGAGAATCCTTTAGTTGGTGGTGTAGGGGGTGAAGCCCCCCATGTGGGGGGTGTGGGTTGTCACAGACTCTCCCCAGAAAACATTGAAAACTAAGTCCCCGGCGCCATTTTCCTGTGCACTGGGGTGTCACAATGGTGAAATTTTTTTTTTGACACTGTGACTTCACGATGACACCAGTTGCCATTAGGCTTTTGCCGTTATCACATGGAACCTTAGGAAACTGAAACAGCTTGTTAAATATTGGTTGCCTATTAAATTGCAGATTTGTTTACCACCTTCAAAATGCAACAGCTCACACATTTAAATGCCTAACATTTAAACATTTTTTTGCTACTGTACTAACTTCAGTTGGGGATCAAAATCTTTCAAGAAAGATTCATACCCCATAAATGCTACCCTTTTCCAGCAAATTTTGTGAAGATGTACACTATTTTTAAACCTCTCAAGACCTATCTCATAAAATGCCAGGTTTTCGGTGAACTACCCAAACTAAATATATAAATTTCTTTTGGACAGAAGTGTTGTGGCCTGCTTCCCAAACATAACAGATAAGAGCTACTGAGATCTCTTACACTAAGTGTGTGTGTGTGTGTGTGTGTGTGTGTGTGTGTGTGTGTGTGTGTGTGTGTATGTTTGGGGGAGGGGTGGATAAACAGTCAAACTCCTGGCAAGGAAGACCTCATTTAATGAATTAACTGCTGACAAACCACAAGTAAAACAGAAGCAAATGATTTGATATATTTTATTCGACCAACATAGATGCAACAAAAAAAATGTATACCATTTATAAAATTCCCGATCAAACAACTGAAAACAGAAGACTTTTTTTTGTCATTTTATAACATGATACACTGAGTGTGTATTTACTGAGCTGCTGGATCAGGGCCTTGAAGAAAATAATAACATTTACTTAACTCATTCAAGATTCCATCAGGTGGACAGAAAAAAGTCTATGAGAATTTGTTTGAAAACTAACAACTATAAGATGCAAAAATAGCATTTGTTGCACCATGCAATTCTGCTTAAAGTTGAACAAGTCCAAATTTTCTTATGAGGATTTGTATATGCTTCCCATGATGCGTTGCATTATTGGGGTATGTACAATTGTGTTTTCTTTAAAATGTGGCTGTATGGCCAGTATCCTCCAGGATAACCCATGCCTCAGGACATTTGCTCTGGGGTTCATTTATAGTTATTTTCCTTCTCTATATTGGGCTCCCCATGGCCCAAACAAATAACATCTCCCTTAAGGGGTGGCTGGCTCCATCTCCCTGGGCTAAGATACAGATATGACACACTGATGAGTCCAAATGAGGACGAAACATGTGTGTGATTGCACTGTGAGGCCTTTCAGCACCATGCAATTCTGCTTAAAGTTTAGCCAGACCAAATTCACTCATGGGGATTTGCATATGTTTCCCATGATGATTTGCATTATTGGGGTATGTGCAATTGTGTTTTCTTTAAAATTTGTATGTGTATATATATATATATATATATATATGGAACTGTCTCTAATTTATTTGCAATAAATTTGTTTACAGGTATTACCAGTATCTTTTGAAAGTTTGTCTGACTTGTGATTACTCATTTTGAGTGTAGTCATGAAATAATGAGTGTGATATTTGTTATTTCATAGAGTCCCCCATTATGCCTTATGCATAGCATGTAAATCCAAACTATTCCAAGGCCATCTTGACATATATTAATACTGAGCAGGAAATCAGAGCTCTTTTCCTAATAAAAGGCTGATGATATAATAAATAAAGAACAAAGTCATGAATAAGGAACCCGTGGCTTATGAAAAAATCTACAGGGATTTGATTCTGCCACTGTGGGGAAAACACAGGGAAAATGAAGGCTTCTTACAGGGTAATGGTTATTTGGATCTGGGAGAACTGAATATTTCTTATCATATATTTTATATCCTGGATAGAGCAGGGGAGATGCTACATCTCATTGTCACAGGGATGTTCATTTACACATTTTTGCACTGTATTTACTCAGGTTGTCACAGATTAGATGCAATATCTTGTTTTAGTGGGGTCATGATTTTGCTATTTTTACAATGTATTTATTCAGGGTACCTAGTCCAGGGCCCCCATATTCAAAGGAGATACGCAGTGCATCCTGGTGGAAAAGGGAGATGTGCCACAAAACTCCAACAACGTGCAGCAGTGGGATATTCAAATATGCGGGATGCACCAGCCGTAAGGGAATGGGCCAGGGCACACACAAATGGTATGCTGTTCAAGTCAAGGGGGCAATCCCATGCATATATGGTGCTACAGCATATTCAGTGGGAATGTGCCCCTCTCAGTCCAGAGCATCGTGGCCTGCAGTTAGGCCATGAATAGCTGGCCTAACCCGGCCAGTCACGCACAGGCAGGATGCAGATGTGCACCCAGGTGCACAGCTGCCTGGCAGCCCTGGTGGACTAGAGGTACCCCATTTCCATCCCCAATCTAGCCAACTCCTTCCCTGAAGAGCTCCATAGTGTAGGGCCCCCCCAGACCCGATTGCACCAGAGGAAACCATGTTCCATATCCATAGTCTAGAATATTCCCATCCACCGCCCCTGTACACAGACACCCTCACTCCCCCATACCCGACCTGTTGCAGAGACTAGCACTGCCCTCCACACCCTGCCATGGACAGCCATTGACTGCATTGAACCTGGGCTGGGGCCTGCACTCTGGAATGACCAACTGGCTGTACTGAGCATTGGTGCACGATGCCAGCTGCGGATCCACCGGTGTATGCAGCCATGTGTACATCCCTGGCAAACTGAAGAGGGAATTTACATATCTGCAATGCATGCCTTGCCAATGCTGTATATTCCTGCTGTTATACACTGCTGCAAGTCTACACTCTCCCCAGTTGCCCTGTGTAACATGCCACCATTCAGACTGCTGAGGTATCATGGATGTCAAGGGGTGCTGTATCCTGTACTGCCATTTGCAGTGTATGCTTCAGGCTATTGATAATTCATCTGCAGTTCCCCGATTGTACAAATGAATGACAGGTCAGCTGTAATATGCCTGTTTTGGGGCCTGTGTGAGTTGGTACAGCATTAGCCATCACCCACACTGAGCAGTGCAACGGCACCAGGATGATGGATCCACATGCAAGTGCCAGAGGTGTATGGCCACTGGGTGTTATCACCCACACACAGCTCATGCCTACATATAACACATTGCAGTATCCTACTGTGAGTGCCCCACCACCCGCAGATAGAGTGGTACAATCTCATTACAGAGCCAGTCGTCACAGTGGGATGGGCTGGGAGGGCAGGGAGGGGGGTGTCTGTGCACTGTTGAGAGGGAAGCGAGGGCCACTACACTATGGACATGTACTCTAGGTGTATTCAGTTGCAATTAGGGATAGCATTGGGGTCCCTACAATATGGAAGCGATAGGGCCTGAACTGCGGTATGATTAGGGCTGGTGGAACAGGTAGGGACGGATGCCACTATACCACCGGAGACGTCTGGGCCTGTCCCACATGGGAGTGATTGGGTTCGGGGCTTGGAGGAGAGAGCTGCTGAGGTGCATTCATTCCCATGTCAATGTGCAAATTGGCTGGTAATGAGCATGCATAAGGCCGCTTTGCACCCTACATGCTCAATTAGTTCATTTGCATTCCTGGGCTGAATATCACCCATGGGAGCTGCAGCGCATACCGGTATGTGCCACGTAATCCCCCTAGAAGGTATTTAGTTGGGATCACCTTGGATGCACCTGACTTGGTGGCTGCTTGCACTGTGACTCCTGTCCAGGGTCACATTTTCAACCAGTACGATGAAGCCCACCAGGATGATGTGCAGTGTCACAGGTTTACTGCATGACAAAAGGGATTAACTCCCTTTGAAATTGCACTGTTTGCTGCAGTAACTCTACTGCAGAATTCTGCAGTGCTGCACATAATCCTGGTGGGCTTCATTGTATGCACACCCTGTATCAGTGGCGATTCTCTTAATATTGCATCACTGCCAACCAGCACAGCCTCTTTGTGCAATGCATCTTTTTTCTCATGCATCGATCAGCACTTTATATATCCCCATATGTAAAATATTGTTTTTAGTGCTTTCTGATTTTACACAATGCAGCATAATATTGTGTAGATGTAGAGTCCCACTGAAAATAAGATGCTATTTTTTCTGTGAACTATTCAGGCTAAATAAATAGCAATCAGCAGGCATATTCTAGGAAAACACATTGTAAAAATGTATAAAAGGAAGACCACATTGAAACTGCCTCTCCACAGATCTGCATTGTGCAAATTCATTAGAAATAATGGGTAAAAGCATCCCTAAAGCTCTCCACAGCCATATCGTCTCTGACCAGAGTTTTTTAACTTTATGATGGGTGAGACATACAGGCCTTAATCCAATTTATAAAATAACTCATGAAACCCTAGATCTGTACTGTGTGAAAAAGATATTGCTGCTCTATCATACCAAATGCTTTGGTGGCATCAAGGCCTAAAATGATTGCTTCTTTTTTTTTTTACAAGTTCTATATTATATTGTACTTTATGTATACTGTGATGAATTTGACCGGACAGAATAGTCCCATTTTTGTTCTAATGTACTATTCAAAAAATTAAGATTATTATTCATTGTTATTATTATATAGGTATCAGCGTGACTCAGTTGGTAGCAAATCCATCTCTGAACCAGAGGGTCATGGGTTCTCATCCCACACCAGGATTGGACTTGCAGCTAAAATGCTGCATTTAAGTGCAATATTAGGGGGGTGCTGTACTGCTGGGGTGTGCTGTCCTTCGGATGAGATGTTAAACCGAAATTCTTCTACCACATCTTGGTGGGTGTCTGGGTAGAAGTCAAAGAACCCAAGGCACTCTTCACAAAGAGTAGGGGACATTCCCGATGTGATGGCGAACATTCCTCTTCCCATAAACCAGTTCATGTAATTGTCCAGGCTGTGTGTGGGTGTTGATCTGTGATATGGCTGCCACAACACAGTCAGTCACTTCACTATCAGTCTATAAGCACTTTGGGATACAATGTGTATGAAAAGTGCCATATAAATGCTGATTCTTCTTCTTCAAAATTTTAGCAAAAATGTATTCATTAATATTGTGATTGCTCTATAATTTTGTGCATTCATTGTGTCTTTTCCCTGTTTGGATCTCAAGGTAATGAATGCAGATTGAAAGGAAATTGGTAGTGAGTTACGCAATTGAAATGCATGGATTAATCTTAATGGTAGATGGCCTATTACATCTAAAACAGCAGAGTAGAATTCAATAGTAATGTCATCTTCCCCTGGATTTTTGCCTTGGCCATTGATTTAATAGTTTCTTTTATTTCTTCCGTAGTTATAAGGTTTTCTAAAAGGGATGTCTGCTGTGGGAACAGTTTATATGGATTTATAAGAGATTAATACTATTCCCGCTGTGCAAAAGAGGATTTCCCTTGAGATATATATAATTCATGATAACAATCTAGAAAGCCTCTGGAAATTTCTTGCTTCTCTGTGCACGTTACTGTCCGTGTCCATAATTACTGTGATTTCAGATATCTCAGCAGTAGCTTTTAATTGTTTTCAGTTTGTCTGCTACTTCACTTGTTAAATTCCATTGTTTATGTTTTAACCAGATATTTTTAATATCATACATTTCTGTATTAGTAACACATTTTTTTCATATTTCATAATCTTCTTTTTTAGGGTTATCTCCATTTGTAATTTGCCTATCAATAACTTTAAGCTTATGTTCTATTTCTAGAGCCCTTGCTTTGCTTTTTTACTTTCTACATGCTGCTTTTGAGATTGTTACTTCTCAAGAAGTTGCCTTAAAGGCATCTCAAACTTGAATTATAGCATTCCAATCCACTTCATTATTCTGAAAAAAAAAACAGAAATAGCCTTTTTAATCTTAAACTTAAAGTTAGAATCTTGTAGCAAATAGAAATTTATTTTTCAGATCTGTCTTCTGCTACCATGAAACTCTAATAAACAAGAAAAAGTTACTGGACAGAGATCAGACAGTACTGTGTGTTCATTTTGTGAATCAAGGTAGGGACACTCCACCCAGAAGGGCCTGGCTATTAAAACATAGAGCCCAAATCACAAAAATCCCAGGAATTCAGCAAGCCCTGACTGTGTCAAACATATGGCTGATGGGCTTGCGGCAGTACCCCGGCTTGTGATCAGGATTCTTGATCTCATGTACAGATTGCCACAAGTAAGACCAGGTTTTTCTGGTTTAACTTGTGGCAACCTTAGGTACCCTTTTTACAGGGCTTGAACCAAATATTTGATGCAAGCTGCTGTAAATCAGGAAGAGTGTCACAAATGTGCCCAGTCTTCTTGAATCGGGTGCAGGTTGTAGCAGTGTTCAGCACAGCTGAGCTGACCACTGGGTTTGATGCAGGGTTGATGTAAGCCCTTCATTACCCTTTGCGATTAGGACCCATAGTCTAATCTAGAACTGGAGATAGGTCTAGTAGAAAGTACCAGTACGCATATCATTTTACATCACCATGAATTAGTCTCCACACATCACCCAGATCATTATTGTTCAAAAACTTACCAAGAATAGATGACATTTATCTATGCTTTGGGAGGGGTGGATTTGTCCAGATCCACATCCAATAAACTATTCATGTCACCTCAAATTATTACATATTTACATTCCCACAGACTAACAGAAGGAAAAAAAAGATTGAAGTTGTTTGAATGGAGAGTAAATTGAACCAAAGACACAAGTCAGATTAGTTAATTGTACCTTTAAAGAAAACATTATTCTCTCCTCATCACAGAAGGAATCTAAAATCTTACCAGAAAAACCTTTACTCACTAGTAAGACTATACCTTGGCTGTTGCTTTTTGATGAGTGGGAGAAGTAGACATATTTATTATTACCTCTTTTCAGTTTTTTTTATTCATTATTGTTCAAAAGTATTTCTTCGAGTGTAATAATGTCTATTTGTTGGTCTCTTATTGTTTTAAGCACCCTATACCTCTTAATAGGACAGTTTATTCCATTCACATTCCATTTCATAAATTTTAATGTAGTACCCATCTGTTAGAACTTGGCAAACAGGCATAATGATAGCTTCCTACTAGTCCTGCAATGTATATACTGAAATATCAATAAACCTCTGATTTTCATCTAGTAACCCCATCCCCCCCGCTCCCATCTCCCTTGAAACTGCCTCACTTCCCAATTGATGCCATGAACACTGTTCAGCATCAATAACCCCCTGTCTTTGCCCATTCATATGTTCAAACACTATTGCCACCGGGTTACATAGAAACATAGACTTTGACGGCAGATAAAGACCGCTAGGCCCATCTAGTCTGCCCATTTCCCTACCTGCAGGATAGGCCACAGATCCTAGTTAACCAACAGCCTATATCTTCCTGCCCTCCACAAGAATTGCCTTATGTCTGTCCCATGCATTCTTGAATTCTCCCACAGTTTTAGACCCCACAATTTCCTCAGGAAGGCTGTTCCATGCATCCACTACCCTCTCTGTGAAATAATACTTCCTCAAGTTGCCCCTGAACCGCCCTCCTTCTATCTTTAAATTGTGTCCCCTTGTTCTTGCAAGTCTCTTTTTCTTAAAGATGCTACCCTCTTGGATTTTGTTGATTCCTTTGAGGTACTTGAAAGTTTCTATCATGTCCCCCCTCTCCCTTCTTTCCTCAAAGGTATACATATTAAGCTCCTTTAGTCTCTCCTCATACGGCTTCTCTTGCAGACCCTGCACCATTTTAGTTGCCCTCCTCTGGACTGCCTCTATCCTGTCTATGTCCTTGTGGAGATGGGGTCTCCAGAACTGGACACAGTATTCCAGATGGGGTCTCACCAACTGTCTGTACAGAGGGATAGCAACTTCCTGTTTTCTGCTGCTGATGCCTCTCCCTATACATCCCAGTATACCCCCGGCCCTCCCTACTGTCTTCTCACATTGCTTGCTAACCTTAAGGTCATCTGATATGATTACCCCCAGGTCCCTTTCCTGTTTTGTTGTTGTTACTACCTCCTCACCCACTGTGTATTCTTCTCCTGGGTTCTTGTTTCCCAGGTGCATTATTTTGCACTTTTTTGCATTGAATCCTAGCTGCCATACGTCTGACCATTTCTCCAACCTTGCCAAGTCCCTTTTCATCCTTTCCACTCCTCCTTGTGTATCAACCCTGTTGCAGATCTTTGTGTCATCTGCAAAAAGGCATACTTTTCCTTCCAGTCCCTCTGCAATGTCACTGATGAAGACATTAAAAAGGACTGGACCCAATCTTGAACCCTGCGGTACCCCACTAGTAACCGCCCTTTCTTCAGAGTGGACTCCATTTACAATTACCTTCTGTGTCCTGTTGTCCAGCCAATGTTTTACCCAGGCTACCACCCTGGGACCCACTCCCAGGCTAGTTAATTTGACTAATAATCTTTTGTGTGGGACTGTGTCAAATGCCTTGCTAAAGTCTAGGTAGGCCATGTCCTCAGCCCCTCCCTGGTCTACTACTTTGGTCACCCAGTCAAAGAAATCTATTAGATTCGTCTGACATGACCTTCCCGCTATGAACCCATGCTGCCTTGGATCCTGTGCTCTACTGACCTCTAGGTGCTCAACTATTCTTTCCTTCAGAAGTGACTCCATCACTTTCCCTACCACAGAGGTCAGACTGACAAGTCTGTAGTTTCCTGCCTCTGTCTTGGTCCCACTTTTGTGAAGGGGAATCACATCCACCTTCCTCCAGTCCTCGGGTACCACACATCCTCCCATGATTTATTAAAAGAGTAGCCAGTGGTTTCACTAGTTACTTCCTTAATTCTTTTAGAATTCTGGGGTGAATTCCATCAGACCCATTGCTTTGTCCACCTTCAGTTTTAGGAGTTCTTGCAGAACCCTTTCTTCTGTGAAAGGACTGGGATCGAGCCCCTATCAAGAGTGCTTCTGTTAATTGGATTAGGCACTTCCCTCCTCTTTGTGAATACTGAGCTGAAATATTCGTTCAGTATTCCTGCTTTTCACTGTCCCCTGCCCACCCAATCGCTCATTCTATTTAGCCTCACTATCCTCCTTTGTCTTTCACGCCGCTGATGTACCTATAAAAGGTTTTATCCCTTCTTAACTGAATTGGCTATCTTTTCCTCAGTTTGGGCCTTTGCTATTCTGACTTCCCTCCCTGCTTCTTTCTGCCTTAACTGGTACAGCTCTCTGTCCTGCTCCTTCTGTGTTTCCTTATACTTCCGGAATGCTATCTTTTTCTTCCTGACTTTCACAGCCTCCTCTCTTGAGAACCATAGTGGCTTTTTCTTTCGTTTTGATTTGTTTATTTGCTTCACACAAAGGCTTGTTGCCTCTGTAATGGCAGTTTTGATAATTCCCCATTGTTGCTCCACACCTCCTTCTAGCCTGTTTGCTAGTGCTAGGGGTTTATGTGATAATGGCAAAAGCCTAAAGGGGATTGACGTTATCGCAAAGTCAGAGTGCTGAAAATTTATTTCAGCACTCTGACACCCCAGTGCACAACAAAATGATGCTGGGGACTTTGTTTTTGAATGTTTTATGAGATGGCTGTGCCCCCCGCACTCCCCTACTTAAGGATTCTCAACTCCAGAAGGGGGCATGTTGGGGGCATGAAAAACATAAAAAAAAAGGTTTGGGCTGGGTGCAAAACAAATGCACCAGTGCCGGGACCCAAACCCAGTACCCTGACCACCAATGCCGCCAACCCACCCACCACATCACAGGTTTGGCTCAGCAACCCACTACAGCAGCACCCCTCACATTCCCTCCTGACCCTCGCTGTACGTGCTTGCCCACCCCAAGTGTGTACATATAGAGACATCCCATCACTATATTTGCCAACCCCCCCATTCTGGCTGCCCTTCCCTACCATAGCCCTCATAACATGCACCAGGGATTGGGTCACCACTATTGTAGGTGCCCAATCACAGACGCCCATGTCACAGGCTACTTTTGCCACCTATCCGATGGAATAGAGTATATCATAATAATCAAACTCTTACTGTTAACCCCATAAATCCCCTATAATGTATGGTAAGTGCCTATTAACCACCATAATCAGCAGTCACACAGCTTTGTTATGCACTGTTTAGAATTTTAAAAGTTGTTAACCACACTTCAGAACTTCCAGACAGTGGCATAACAAAAAAGAATGCACCACAGTTCCATAATTCTCACACATAGAATGCAAACAGTATTTTTTTGACCATACACTATAAAAGATAATGGCTGGGCATCGGGTGACAACCATGCTGAAATCACCTCTCATGGTTGCTAGGGTTACAGTAAACCTCTCAAGCTGCACTCTCGAGGTTTACCATGTTGCCCTACCAACCACTCGAGGTGATTACAGCGTGGTTATCACCTGATCCCCAGCCATTATCCTCTATCCTTTTCATATTTTAAAACAAAAGAAAAGTTCCACTAAGTCCAATCATTTGAATTGTCTTTATCAACCCTAGGTTGCTGAAAAAAAGCTCTGCAGGTGGATTTTCAAGTCCTTAAAGGACTCTTCAGTAAAGTTGAAAATTAGGATCTGACTGTTCAAAAAGACTTTTAGTCTTGCAGGAAAAATTACTATTGATTTGATCTTCCCAGTCCAAAGAGTCTTTTGAATATGGGAATATTTTTTCCTAAGTTTCCAAAGTTCTTTTGAAAAATATTGTCTTATATTAATTTCTTGATCTTGAAAAGTGAAAATTTTATTGTGTGATAGAGGCTTTAAGGACACTGCATTTGTCCTCCATATGCATTAACTTGACTGTCAATGGATGGGACTCTTCATTGTCTCTATTTTCTTTGGGGAACTAATCCAATGAACTCTGTCAGTCTCTAGTGTTTCTGAACTGGAGTTTAAGAGTCTGGTGAAAAGATTAGTGACTGTACATTTTAAACAATCTTTTTTCCCATTTGGTCAGAATTTCAAATATTCTTAAGTTCTTCAATCATGCTCTATTTTCTTAGCTGTCTTGTTTAATGGATATTTGCTGCATTAAACTTTAAGATTTTCTACTTCCTCAGTTACCGGATGCATTCATCTTCAAGGTCAAATTGCCTGTTTTCCAACACTGGTATTTTTTTTTAACTTCTTCCATTTTGTGTTCTAGGGCATTGACTCTTTTTTTTTTAATCTTTTGGACATCTGGTGAAACATCTTGCAGTTTTCCACTTTCTTTTGAAGAATAGATAGATCAGTCATGATCTGCACAGCCCTGCTTGGAGGATTCTCATCTCTAATTTCACCCCAGCTACTTGAATCCTCACCACCCTGCATTTCCTGAGTGTCTTCTCTTTGTTGAGAAGAGGCAGCTGAATGGTGGACAGTTGACTCATTCTCTTCTAGATTTTTGTCCTGATTTTGTTTAGAGATGCATCATTAGCTACTAGTTTTTTGTCTTCATTTAGTTGTTTTTCTTTCACTTATTTTACTGTCATTGTCTAAATTATTTTTTAAGAGGCCATCTTGGGCCAAATGTCTTCAAGTTTTTGTAACTTTATTGAGGAATGGTGTTGTGCTGATAACAAACGTGGCCTAAGTCTTGTTACTATTTTCTTTTCTTCCTCTTTGGTTGCCTTGTCAAGGATTTCTTATGTTTATTCTCTGATGTGTTAATTAACTTTGGAAGGCTCATTGAGTTCCCTTCAACATCTGTATGACTTGGACCACCATTCTTAGAGTCATCTTTTTTGGTTCCCCTGCTTCATCTGTGTCTGTCTCCAGCATTTACAATGAAACAATCCTTTGTTCTAAAGTTGGTCGTTTAAAAGAGTGAATTTGAGAAATTAGATTAATTCATTTTATTTTAACTCAATTAAATCTTGCATTGTACTTACAAAACAATTTAGGGAACCGGGGAGTTGAATCCAGCTAATGACCATAATGTTCAATCCAGTTCAGTTTAGAAACTCCTCCAATTCCAATCATTTAACAAAAGGGCCAAATGGCAAGAGCACTAAAAGAGCAATGTCTTCTTTCAGTACTAATTGGGTTTCTGTCAAATTTATGACTTTAAGTAGGGCTTGCTCCCAGCTGTAGTCATCTCAGTTTGAAAATTAAAAAACACTAACTTGTCACTTTGGCAGTAAAGTAAACCCACATTGTATTTTTCAGTTCTAAAGACTTAAGAAGGCTATGAGTGTTGGCCAAACTTCTTTAATGAAAAGTAGCTGTGTCATGGGTGAAAACAGACTCATTTTTGTAAACTGTTTGCTTTCCTCATACTCACAGGACCCTAGATCATATCAAGGCTCACCAATCACAATGCTGTCATCATCATCATCTTGGAAGGCTGCTGACACACATAAGCAATTAACCATATCCCCTGGATGAAGGCAAACATGGGAAAGTTACTCATATCTTTGTAGCAGTCACTTTCATTGCCCTTTCTTGTAGGTGTTCATGACTCTAAGTCAAACAGAGAATAAGACCGCAGCTGCACACCTGAAACACGGTAGGACTGACTGCTGTCACTGAAACAAAGAAGAGAAATTACAAGTACAATGAAAAATGTGTTTGTTGAGTCCTAAATTCATTAGTAAGTAGTACTAGTAGTAGTAAATCATTTTTTATTCAAATACGAATAATTGGAGACATTCACTTGAGCATAGCTCATTTTCCAGGAAGTTCCAAATTTGATTAAGAAAATTCCACATAAATAAACAATACCACAGGATTAATACAAGACATCAAGTAATACAAATAACCAACAATTCCAAAAAGACATATAACAAATAGACTTCAGAGTGTTAAACAATTATTACATGGTATACTCTTATTTAGTGCAAACATATACCATTTCCTTAGTTCATTAGTGCTCTGTTTGGTTTTATTGCATCTTAGAGCTGGAGGAGATCTATTCCATAGGCTAATACCTCTGGTGAGTACAGAAGATCTACCTATCTTTAGATTACATTTAAGCGGTACAAATTGAGTTCCAGTTGAGGCCCTAAGGCTTTCCTTAGTCTTCCTAACCTCAAATAAATCAGTGATATAACTAGGTACTTTCTTATGCCAGACTTTAATCATAAATTGAAGCAGATGTAAATCTCTTCTCACTATAGGGCTAATCCAATCCAATTCCTTAAAGAGTAAGCACCTATGTGTTCCATAGGGAGCATCTAAGACAAAAAGGGCCAATCTGTGAAAAACTAGGTCTACACTACTTGTATACTTTTCTAAGGCTCCTGCATAGAGTAGATCACCATAATCCAACACTAGGAGTATCAAAGAGTTAACTACAGTCAAACAGACATCCCTGGACATAAACCTTTTATATCTATACAATACACCTATTTTTCTATTAATGTTCTTTATGAGGGAATTTATGTAGATATCCCACCCTAAACTAGTGTCTAACCAGACCCCAAGATATTTATATGAGTACACCTGCTTGATGGCAATACCATCCACAGTATGAATATCCAGATGCAAATCATTTTTATTATTATTATTTTTAAACAACAATAATTGTGTTTTATTGGTATTTAGAATAAGGTGATTCATCTTAAAAAATTCCTGAATTTCATCAAAAGCCAATTGCAGCCTCTCATTTATAGATTCTACAGTATCTCCATCAGCATACATATGACACTGTGCAGATGTGGATGTAACCTTAAAATCATTCATATAAACATTAAATAATAAAGGCCCCAGAATCGAACCCTGCGGTACTCCATTATTTATTTCCAGAATCTTAGATTTATAGGAGCCCACTTCTACGAATTGTCTACGGTCCATCAAGTAAGAAGCAAACCATTTAACTGATCGAGAGGACAAACCAATCTCACTGAGTCTGGACAGGAGAACCCGATGGTTGAGGGTATCAAATGCTTTTGAAAGATCTATAAATAAAGCTCCTATCATTAACCTCCTGTCCAGAATCAGTTGGAGATCACTTACAACCTTTATCAATGCTGTTTGTGTACTATGATGTGCCCTGAAACCCGATTGAAAAGGTGCCAATTTATTATTATCCTCAAGAAAGCCTTTCAACTGACAGGATATGATATTTTCAAATACCTTAGAAATCTGAGACAAGAGCAAGATGGGCTGATAATTGCCCAGCTCGCTCTTGTCTCCAGCCTTGAATATTGGTCTAACCTTAGCAGTCTTCCATTCTTCTGGAAATTCCTCACTTTCAATAGATAAGTTAAAAATGTAGGCCAGAGGGTAAGCCAC
The DNA here is from genome assembly GCA_016271365.2 of Neoceratodus forsteri. NCBI lineage: Eukaryota > Metazoa > Chordata > Ceratodontiformes > Ceratodontidae > Neoceratodus > Neoceratodus forsteri. The sequence goes on along the minus strand of CM028132.1, from coordinate 225,437,947 downwards.
ACAAGGTGCTGCATATTTCAGCAGAGTAGAGGGGATCTCGTCTGATCCTTTCACCTTGGAAATATCCAATTTCAAGAGTTCAGATCGTATAGTTTCTGGGGAAATATAGTCAAAATCGAAGCCACCTATTACACCATCTCCCATACTGTTATCACTATAATTAAACTTCAAGGTTTCATTTTGATCACTGTAAGCCCTATCTAAGGGGCTTAATGAAGCCACTTTTGAAAAATAATCATTAAAGGCATTGACCATTCCTTTACCCAAACGTAATGAAACACCATCTTTTTCTATTTTATTTACACAAATCTGTTTGTTTTTCCCTGCTAAATTTGAAACAATTCCCCAGAATCTCCACGGGTTCTTTTTATGATTATCCTCTAAATTAGATCGAACAAACTGTTTTTTTGAATCCCTTATTTTTTTTTTATTTAGTTGTTTAACCAGGTTTTAGAAGTATAAAGATTTCGAGCCTGTCTATAGGAAACCCAATCCTGATTTAGCATTGTTTGTTTTGCTTTCTTCCATTTTTTATTTCTATCTTTTCTAATTTTATATAATGCAGTAGAAAACCAAGCATTACCTCAATTTTTTGTCAATCTTGACTTTAGGGGTGCATATTTATTACAAATAACCATAAATTCGCTTAGAAAAAAATTCCCAAGCGTCTGAAGGAGTATGAATCAATTCTAATCTGTTCCAATTAATATTCTCAACGTCATTCATAAAACTAATATAATCAAAATTTTTAAAGCATCTCCAAAATATTTTTGAATTGGCACCTATTCTAACCACATTATTTCTAATTGAATAAATAACTTGATGATCTGAAAAAGATTCTGGAAGGACTCCAGACTTAAAATAAAACTGTAGAAAATTAGTGACCATCATATCCAGGGTTGTGGATCTTTTTGGATCTCTATGATTAATTCTGGTTGGTTCCAAAAATCAGCTGGGTCAAGCCCAGTCCAATCTGAAAATCAACCAGTTCGTGATTCCCATCTACAGTCAACCAATCCACATTAAAATCTCCAGTTATAAGTAGTTCATGAGTATCTCGATAACTAGTCAAAAACTCATGTAAATCTGCAAAAACATGCACTGAAACCTTGGGCGGCTTATAAAGCCCAACTTGCAGCAAAGATTTTCAAAAAGGTACCTCTAATTCCAATACCAACATTTCCAGACCATTATCAAGAAAAGAGTGATATACCTCATGAATGGTTAGATTACAATCTGTATAAACAACAATTCCCCCCCCCCTTTTGGTTCTATCCCTTCTAAACAGTTAGAAATTTTCCAAGTCAATAGATGAGTTCAGAGTTCTACCATCCAACCAGGTTTCTGTTAAAACCAGAACCCCTGGTTTGGCCTCATTAACCCAGTCTCTCAACTCATCAAATTTGTTTCTCAAACTCCTAATATTTAAATGGGTAATAATCATAGATCCATGTTTCATAGTAATCTCTTTCTCATCATAAAACATATTAGGGGGACCAGGATTTGGATGTATATCACCTCAAATTAACAAGCAACACACAGTAAGCCTAATAAAAATGCCCCTTAAATTCAGCTTCCATATTCCCCTGCGAAACAGGCCTTTACAGGGCCTGTTTCCCAAGAGAAACAGAAACTGGGGCACAGTCTGCACCAAATATGCTCTAAGGATTGTATCAAAGCATACATTAGATAATATCTCAGATGAAATATATACATTCTGATGGGCTTTCATGTCCCTGAACCAGTAAAGGAATGGCACTGAAGGTCAGTCAATGACCCTGTGTAGCCATGTGCAAACTGAAGCACACTAAACACATTAGCTGCAAACAAGCACATTAGAATGTTTAGGACAAACATCTTGTAGAATCCCCTAGTTTATACAAAAATATGTCTAAGCATCAATCAATTAATCAAACAACATGCAACAATCAAAGAAACAAAAATAATATAATATAAAGCAAACTAAAAATACTTACAATCCTTCACAGAAGCAACCATACCCTAAACAGAAATAAAACAATAAAACAAACACTTTCCTAGTTTAAAATAAATATACCAAAATAACCCCAAAACTTTAAATTCCTAATACAATCTAAAATCCCAAATGTTTCTTTCTGTTTAGTGAGCTGGCACATTTCACGCCGCGGCTACGCACTCATGCGCTTGTGGGGCAAGACAGGGATTTAAACGTAGCGCCAACTCCTCCCCATAGCTGACGCACAGCTGCTGGCCCGCCTCCAAGCCCCCACACCAGCTGATTAACTATCAGTTCAGAAAATGACAGCGAGTTACATGATGTAGCCACTAGATTAATTGTAAATGTTCTCAGCATTTTACTGTAGGTTTGTGCAGCAGCAACTATCTGCCTAGCCATTATGCATGACAAATACTGACTTCCATTCTGTCTCCCTCTGACTGTCAGGGGCTGCTAACCATAGGATAGTGTGAATGACAAAGTACCACAGAAAGCTATGTACTGTTTGCCACAAGTTCAAGTTGAGGGAGGAGATGCCACTAGAGGCCAGTGAGAGTTCAATGTTACAAGGGCAGTTTGTAGGAGATTATGCCACTGGATGACAGGGGACTGCTTGTCATAGGGTCAGAAGGCAGGATTGGGTACCACTTGATGCAAGGGCATGATTTGATTAAGGCAAGGTGAGAGAGGATGGGTTGCCATGGAACATCTGGGACTGCTTGGCACAGAGACAGGAAGAAGCAGCAGCTGCCACTGTATTCACTGAAACATAAATAAAGATGGTAAATCAAGTCCTATTGGTTGATTCAGTCTGCACAAGCATGTCTAATTTTGTAAATGTGCCTATATCAATCCTCCGTACTTCTCCTCAAATCTACTTCCTTATACAGTATTCCCAGTTGCCTATCCCATCCCCTTTTAAACATTGCCCCCACTGTTTCTGCCCTGATTATCTCCTACAGAAGCTTATTGTAGTCTGTAACCACTCTTTCTGAAAAGCTATACATTCTTATATCCTTCTTGACCCTCTGCCCACCAGTTCCAGGTAGTTACCCTGGTACCCATGTTACAGTTTATTGTGATCAGCATCTTCCTGTCCACCTTGTTTATTCTGTGGATATACTTGTATATCTTAAATATGTTAACCCTGTTTCTCCTGTTTTCATCATGTACATGCCAATATACTCCCTAGCTCACCCCATAGGATCCACCCTGTTTCCCTTGTATCATTTTTGTGTCTAATCTCTGCACTGCATCTAACATGTCTCTGTCCTTCCTCAAGTGTGGGTTGCAAAATTACACACAGTATTTCCAGTGAGGCAACCCAGAGATTTATGCATGAGCTATATTGTCCCAAATTCTGCAAAGGAGCCCTCTCCCTTATGCATCACATTATCTGTTGTTTCTTACTCACTGCCCTATTAGATTGTGACCATGCCTTCATGTTGTCCATTGTTAACACATTCAGGTCCCTTTCCTCTGATGCTCTCAACAACCACCCCATTCATCCAGTTATCATTTCTTGGGTTCTTTGTCACTACGTATATTCTCTTACACATTTTTTGCATTACATTTCAGCTGCCAAACCATCAGTCACCTCTCCAGATATTCCATATCATTCTTGTGTAGTGACTGAGGAAGGAGTACCAAGTGTTTTGGTGATTTAGAGCAGAATCACACCACCAGCTGCTATTTTGGAGCTGTAAATCAGTCATTCACAGCCATCTGTTTTCTCCTATCCAGGAACAGCAAGTGAGCAGTGGCCATCTTAGGTGGTGCGACCACAGTGGGAGTGGGACTATACACAGTGGAGTGAATTGAATGGCTTCAAGAGGCGGGCTAAAAAGTCATTTTTTCCTAAAGCTAGGTGCATAGTGACTGAGGAAGAAGCTCCAGCTGTGGTGGTGATTTAGAGCACAGTTGCACCACTAGCTCCTATTTCCAAGCTGACAATCTCACTAGTTACAGTATCTGTTTTCTTTTATCCAGGAACAAGATCTCAGCTTTGGCCATCTTTAATTGCACAAACATCATTGAGGTGGGACTATCCATAACTGAGCAAATCAGTCAACTGCTAGACTGTATACTTCAGATATAAAATTCCAGATTCCACTAGCATTCCCTGCATATTCATGTCCCAGAGAATGAGTGGCATAGAGCAAGAATTGGACCTCTGCCTTAGGGGCATCTGTAGAGCTTTGCAGGGTGACTGCAGTCAGCTGGATACTCTGCAGGGGGGACACCACACCAAGGTAAGGAGGTTACATATTACAGTTTAGTGTTTACAGCAGCTGGTGGGAAGATAGCTGTAGATTGTAGTTATTGAGGGAAAACAGAAGTACACACCCAAAGTAATGAAGGTACAGCAGGAGGGTTAAAAAGGGGTAAAACAAGGGACACTCTATATAGGGTAGAGTAACACATTAGTGTCAAGGAAAAAAAAGGGAGAGCTAGGAGTACTACTGGAGTAGGAAGGAGGCAGAAAGGTGCAGATACATTTAAATAGAGACTAGGCAAAGGAAAGGAAGATAATGGGAGTGGTGCAGTGCAGTGGGTGTGATACTACAGTTTTTTGGGACACTAAGGCGCTACTCCATTTGAACTTACTTCTCTTGACTGTGGGCAGAGGCTGCTGAACTCTGGGCTGAACTGGCAGGGGTACTGAGACCCTTCTTACCTACTATGGGCCATCAAATCTGCCACTGCTTCCCCAGAGAATGCCTATGCAAAGCAGAGTAGATGATCCTTGGTGGGTTGTGGGAGGGTGGGGTGGTGGGAAAAGTGCATGCACCTTAGATATACCACTGCAGAATTCCTTCACTGTACTGGCAGACACGATGAAGTTGGAATGGAGAAACTGGGGGTCCTCAGAAATGGAGGCCCTAAGGAAAGAAGAAGAGGTCCTAGTTAAGGAGGAAGCAGCTGCTTTTAGGGGACTCTGCACTTAGGGTGATAGACTTGGGAGTCGTGGAGGAAGGGAGAGGGAGGTAAAGTGCCTGAAAGATGCTTCAGCTTGGAAGGATGGAGAACATAACCAGAGGATCATTAGGGCAGCAGGAGATGAGAAAGAGCCGGACATCATTGTCCACCTGAGGACAAATGATCTGGCAAGGCTCAGGGTAGGGATAATGCAGGGTAGCTTCAGGGAGCTGGGGAAGGGCCTTAAACAGGTAGCATGTAGGGTGGTGTTTTCCATGGTTTTACCTCTGTATAGCCAGGTAAATGCAAGTGCACTCTACACCAGGGCATTTAATGACTGGTTGGAGGCATAGTGCATGGAGGAAGACTTCAGCTGCATTGAGGACAGGGGACAGCCTGGGAGAATACGGGCCCCTATATGGGAGATGGCTTGCATTCTTCTGGGAAGGGGACCACAGTTCTTGGTTGGAGGTTTAAATGCTACTTGGATGAGCATTTAAACTAGCCAAGAGGAGGTAGTAAAACATAGAGAGGCAGAAATTGTCCCCCCAGATGATGGAGCAGCTGGAAGGTGGGCCCAGGGGGAAACAACTCCCCTAGTGCAGGGGTGTAGAAAGGCAGGCATGGCAGAAGAAAAGGGGAGTAAAGCACAGGTAAGCCTAGGTACAGTATGGAAGGAGACCAGAAATGACATCCTTAAAAAGGCAGGAGGAAAGTCGGGGGAAATTTCAGGGAAAAACACAGTCAGGAATTGTTGATGGAAGCAGGGCAGTGGGCAGTGAGAAGGAATGTATGGAGCATCATGTGCGCTAATACAAGAAGTCAAGGAAACAAAATTCCAGACCAAATCCCATCATGGCAGAGGCTGACCTGGATTTAGTGGCCATTACAGAGTCATGGTGCAGTGAGCACCATGGACATGGCCATGCAGAGTGATTCTATGATCAGGATAGACAGGGCAGGAATCAGGGAAGGAGGGGTTGTTTTGTATGTGAGGGCATGAATCATAGCCATCAGGGTACAGGGAATACAGGAGGAAAAGGAAGGGCTGGAGGTGCTGTGGGTCACTCTGGAGACAAGCTCAGGGACTGTTATCCATACCAGGGTTGTGCACAGGCCTCCTGCACATGGAAAGGAGTTGGATACAGCACTGCAGAAAGCGATCATCAGAATGACAAGAAAGAAGTAGGGGTTGTTACTTGTTGATTACAGTCTACCAGATGCAAGTGGAGTATTCCAACTGCAGTCACCATAAGAAGTAGGGCCATCTTTGACTCCCTCCATGGAGCTTTTCTCGTGCAGCTAGTGAAAGAGCCCACTAGTGATAGGGTAGCACTAGACCTGCTGCTTAAAAACAGGGACAGCATTGTAGACCTCACAACAGGCATTCCACTGAGTACCAGTAATGAAATTGCAGTGTGGCTGAACATTAAAATGAGAACAGAGGCTAACCACATAAGGACAAGGGTCCTGGACTTCTGGAGGGTGGAGTTTAAAGAAATGGCTGACAGCCTCAGAAACTGCCTCAAATGAGACATTTCTATGGGGTGGTGGAGGTAAAGTGGGCAAACATAAGGGAGGAAATAACTAAAAAAGCTAACCTCTGCATGAAGGAAGTGAGTAAAAGCAGAAGAAAAAAGAGACTGTTATGGTTCTCGAAAGAAGTGACAAAGTGGATAAAGGAAAAAAGTGTGTTATTTAGCAGGGTATCATGGAACCACGGAGGTAGAAGGACAGGGAGGTATACCTAGTAAAGCAGAAGGAATCAGGCAAGGTTGTAAGGGGATCAAAGGCAAAGACAAAGCAAAGAATCCCCCAAGGGGTGACTAAAGGGGATAAGACTTTCTTCAGATACATAAGTAAGAAGAGGAAAGCAAGGGGAGTAACTGTGAGGATAAGAAGGGTGGAGGTGGGAAACTGTGTAAAAGAGGACTATGAAAAAGCAGGCATTCTGAACAAGTAGGTCTGCTCACTCTTCAGTGTTCACAGTGGAGGGAGGGGGAATGGACTACCAGGGAATACAGGGAATGGGAGGGGTGCAGATGGGCATAATTCAATTTTCAAAAGAAAATGTGCAGAAGAGACTTGCAGCTCTGAAGGTGGACAAAGCTGTGTGACCAGATAGATACATCCAAGGGTTCTAACAAAAATTAGAGGGAGGTGCTTGCTACCCCACCGGCTGCCTTGTTCAACAGCTCACTGGAAATGGTCATTATTCTGGAGTACTGAACAAGAGCTGATGTGGTCCCCCTACATAAGAGTGGCAGCAGACAGGAATTTAACAATAATGGGTCAGTCTTACCTCAACTTTGGAAAAAATAATGGAAACCCTACTAACAGAAAGATTGGTTGAGTATCTTGAATCCAGTGGGCTGCAGGACCACAGGCAGCATTGATTCATGGTTGGAGGTCATGCCAAACAAATTTGATGGATATGCTTAACTGTGTGAGTAAAGAAATAGATCAGGGGATGGCAGTGGATATGGCCTATCTGGATTTCAGCAAGATCTTTGACATTGTTCCATACAGGAGGTTGATAAAGAAACTGAACAACATTTGGGTATGATCCAAAGTTGTGAATTGGTTCAGAATTGGTTAATGGATAGAAGACAGAGTATGTTGGTAAACGGCACTCCCTCAAATGATTGAGAAATGACCAGCATGATGTCATGGGACTCAGTACTGGGTCAAGTCTTCTGCAATGTCCTCTAGGTGATATTGCTGAAAAACTTGAAAGGAAGGTATGCTTTTTTTGCAGGTGACACCAAAATCTGCAATAGGGTAGACACACAGGAGGGGGTGAAGAGAATGAGAAGGGATGTGAGGAACTTGAGGGGTGGTCTAAAGCAAGACAGTTGTGGGTCAATGCCAAAAACTGCCAAATCATAATCCTAGTTCACAGGAATCCAGGTGCTAAGATTAGGATGGGGAGAAGTCCTGACAGTCTCTAAACAAGAAAGGGACCTTGAGATAATCATATTTGATGACCTCAAGGTGGCAGGGCAGTGTGACAAACCACCATGTAGGGTTAGTGGGAAGCTGGGATGCGTAGGGAAGGGTATATCCAGCAGGAGAAGACAGGTGGGGTTGCCAATGTATCACTCACTGGTGAGACCTCACCCAGAGTACTGTGTCATGTTTTTGAGGTTGCACATCAAAAAGGATACAGACAAGATGGAAGCAGTCCAGAGGTGTACAAATAAATGGTGCTGTTGTTGCATGAGGAGCCCTATGAGGAGGAACTGAAGGATCTCAACATGTACACCCTGGAAGAGAGGAGAGTGAGAGGTGACATGTAGACCCTACAAGTACCTCACAGGTGTGAACAGGATGCATGAGGGAAGTCTCTTTCAAAAAAGAAGGAGAACTAGGACCAAGGGCCATGTGATGGTCTGGGAGGGGGGGGTTGAGAGATGTGAGGAAATATTTATAACTTCTTTATTCTTTTAGATTTAAAACACATTTAAATAGTAGGCAAAAAGCATAAAGACATCTGTAAGTGCAAATGCCATTAATTGACATACATTTGGAATGAGAAATACTAAGAATATTTAAAAATTATAAACAGAAGTCTATTTGCAGTGATGAACTATCTGAATATGCATGCCAAACACCACATACTCACAATGCAGAGAGGTGCCAAAGCATGAGAGCAACAGAAAAATGACACAATGGTGGCCCTCGGAAAAGAAAATGGAAAAGATACTCTGAAGAATGGCAAATCCAAATTTTATTCCCAACAAAGAAAGCATGGCACTGAGCCTCAGCACATTGCCTTGTATGTGTAGGGCTTCATCATTTACTTACCAGAAAGTTTATAAGATAACTGAAAATATGACTACAAATAGCACTGAGTTGAAGAAGGACACAGAGTCATATATTTCTTATTAAAACTAAGTTTAGGCAATGACTAAAGGATTGGATAAATGCTGTATTACTTGAAAGTCTTACTGTCAAATTAGTTTCATTATTTTTTCTAAAGCATTAATTAGCATTAAAATCAGTTTGTGATAATTAATGCTACTGGCTTTTTTTCCATTATACTGCATGTGTCATGAATGACTTAGTACTAAATCAGATCTGCATAGTTATAATTGAATTTGTGTTTGTGCTAAAATTACTTGGTGTGAAAATAACTGGTTTTACAGTACCTTTGATGTGAAAAGATCTATTCCTGAGAGGTTTGCAGGTTTGAGTTTGATCCGCTCGATGTATTAGTCAATTGATTTTTTTCAAGCATGCATGGGACAGTCATAAGGCAATTCTTGGGGGTGGGGGTAGGAAGAAGTAGGCTGCTGGTTAACTAGGATCTGCAGCTTATCCAGTAGGTAGGGAAATGGGCAGACTGGGTGGGCCAAGCCGTCCTTATCTGCCATCAAATTCTATGTTTCTATGTTTAAACAATGTTCCCTTTCCCTTTCTCATTTGATTTGGCAAGTTTCCTGATAGCCAGATATCCATGATCTGAGTGCTAAATCAGACAAAAAGAGGAAAAATCTGTGATTTTTGGTTGTTTTTTTTTTTTTTTTTGCTCTCACCTGCAGCCCTGATGGTTTGGAATTGTGTTCAGAAATGTTCAGGGTAGAAGGGTCTTGGCCTAGAATGGTGCTTTTGTTGGTTTGGTGAAAAAATATTATTCTGTTCCTGAGTCATAAGGATTTGAAATTTCAGTTCTGACTATGCTCAGCAGGGTCTTTCATATATATGTTTGATATGAAACAAGAATTCCTGCTCAAAAAAGAAGATTTCTATTCTAGAGCTGAAATTCCTGTTTTCTGAGAAGAAATTTTTGTTTTGCATGGCAGCCATCTTGTTTCTTTCTTTTATTTCTTGAAAACCCATAACAATTATGCCCTGGAAAGAAATACATGAATATAGCTAAACAGGACATCTTTAGCTTGATTATGGATGTAGTTTTTCCAAAATATCCATGAAACTGTGTTTTGGGACACCCAATACATCCTCAGTAAGGCTTGTTTCATGAGCCTATTGTCTTATTCCATGAGGTTCATGAAAGGGGAATAGAGATTCACAAAACAAGAATTTCAGGTCACAAAACAAGATCTTGGATGTAGTTTTTTTATCCCTATCGTGTTTTGTGAGCAGGCATCTAGTTTTGTGAGATCAGGAAACACTCGCAAAACAAGGTTGAATAATGAAACAATTTTGGGCTTAGTTTTTTTTTCCACTCTTATTTTGTGAGCACCCATCTTGTTTCATGAGCTCACAAAATACTAGCAAGACAAGAAAGTCAGCTCACTAAACACGATGCTGGATTCATTTTTTTGTTTTGTTTTTACACTCTTGTTTTGTGAGTACCTATCTTGTTTTGAGAGCTCATGAAACACTTGCGAAACAAGAAGGTCAGCTCAAGAAAGAAGCTGCTGGACTTAGGTTTTTTCCCAATCTTGTTTCATGAGCAGGTACAGTATCTTGTTTTGTGAATTGTTTCATGAGTGACAAAACAAAATGCCTGCTCATGAAACAAGACTGGGAAAATAAGACCACAATCTTCTTCTGTGAGCCCCAGTTCATGTTTCATGAGCATAATGAAACAAAACTGGTGGTTCACAAAACAGAAATATGGACTCACAAAACAAGAATTTCTTTACTTTGGCAGAATAAAGACCTTTGCTCATAAGTGTGCTGTTTTTAAACATTTGATAGCCATATGTTTAACATGTGCTTTTTATGACCGTACCTCATGAACCGTTGAGAAAGTAAGTAGTACGTCACAACAGGGTGTGCATTATAATAACTGGGTATTGTTTTTTTCCATGGGGAAACCTGTTGCATAATTTGTTATTTTATAGGAGTGTTTATAACGGCAAACACACAGCTGGTTTCCTCTAATCCTGCACATGTTCCAGAGCTGAACTTCCCTTCTTCACTGCCAGACCCTCTGACTTACTGCTGGAGCTTGCATAGCCACTCAGATTTGGCAGTAAGTCAATTAAAAAATAAACCCTGGGAAAAAACCTGAGGTATTTAAAAAAAATGAAAAAAGGTTGTCTTCAGCAGCCATGTCTGACTGTGAAACTCACTGAAACCCGGTCAGGCTGCGGCATGGCAGCACAGAGACATCTTCTTATTTTATATAATTGCTGTGGTGAAAAAATAATATCCAGCAATTATATAGAATAAAAAATGGGGTGGTGTGTAAAACTCATATTTTACACACATCCTTGGTGTTGGATGCATAGATAAACCCCTCAAGCTTCGCTCTCAGGGTTTATGTAACATCCAACACCCCGGGTATGTGTAAAAGTCTTGTTACACACTCCATCCCATATATTATTCTATATTTAATGTATGACCCAGGGGTGCAGTAAGACATGAGGCCGAATGCCAAGTGTCCTTTAGCACCTGGGAAGTGCATTAAAATCCTACCATGCACATCCTAGAGGTGCTTATTACACTTATAAATTGGCTCTAAGTCAGTTTGTTGGGGAGAAAAATTAGATTCACCACCTGACTGTGTGTTTAAAGAGATCTAATGCATGATCAGGTAACCTATCTTGGCCAATGACATTTTTAGATATTTTTCTTGCATTTTATAAACCTAGTTGAAACATGAGGCTCAATTTTCACAAGGTGATGCAGGGCTTGCGTTAAGCCCTTTATGAAACCATTTCTTTGGCGCAGCTGTGTCAGTTACCTTTGCTGCAACTACACTCTATTTTGGAAGGCTTGGCAGTTGTGACACTTTACCCGATTTATGGAAGCTTGCATCAACTCTTTAGAGCAAGAACCATAGAAAGGATCCCAGGGATTTCAACAAGCTAGACTGGAAAAAGTTGGGCTAACTTGCAGCACTTGGCCCCATATGATTGAAAATCCCAATCACCAGCTAGGTGATTGCCGCAAGCTACATGCACCATATCTTCGGGGCACCTGGGGCTTGTGGCAAACGTGGGTGATTGAAAATTGAGTCCATGATCTTTAAGGTAATTTTGCAGTTGTTCTACACTATCATGTTTTTATAGTGATTTGACAAATGTGTTGTGACTGTTTCATGAGTTATTGTTATAAAATGGCTATGTTGACATTGCTGGTTACAAATGATAATACACAACAAAGTTAGGACATAAGTACACTATTTGTATTGTAGGTGCACAATACGATACAGAACAGACTGCCCTGTGCTGTCACATGCAAATGATACTGTGACATGGAGATCCTTGCACATCTGGATGTGTACCTGTACAGAACTACACAGTTCTGGCCTGGATGGCTCAAGTGTCACTCACATTTCAGGGCTCTTCATGTACGTGTAGAGGTACATTAGCCCATTAATTTCTGTGTGTGGCTGTTCGTGTACATGTAGAGGTACATTAACCCACTGATATGTGTGTTGCTGTTTATATACATGTAGAGGTACATTAACCCACTGATATATAAACATATGATGAAGCCATCAGATAATAGCCTAATGGTCTATAGTGGCTGCTTGAATATGCTGCTCCCAGTGCTGAGCACTGATGCTGACACCCCACCCCCTCCTTTCCCTCCACTCTAGTTGCACCAACTGTTTTACACTTTCCTATGCATCCCCCTACCCTCTCCTCTCCCTCCCCACTAACTGCTCCAACTGCTTTACCCTCTTCCTCTCCCCCCTTCCCCAGTCTGATTTTATCTATTAGCCTGTCCCACCGCTCCTTAAATCCCCCAACTGATGTTTGCACAATCAGTTCTCAGGCAGAGCATTCTATGCTGTCACCACTCTCTCCATTATAAAATGCCTCCTCATCTCCCTTCTGAACGTACCCCCTCCAACTTCATGCAATGCCTTCTTGTCATCCCCTTCCTTTTGAATTTTAACAAGCCAGTGTGACTAACCCTTTTTATGGCCTTTAAGCATTTGAAGGTCTCAATCATATCTCCCCTGTCCTTTCTATCCTTCAGTGTGTACACATTGAGTGTCTTAAGCCTAACTTCATAGGGTATTTCCCTCACCCCACTCAGCATTTTGGTAGCTCTCCTCTGCACCCCTTCCAACAGTCTGATGTCTCTTTATAAAAAAGGGACACCCAAACTGCACACAGTACTCCATGTGAGGCCTCACCAGTGCCCTATAAAGTGATAGAATCACCTCTTATTATTTCAGATGACCTGAAAATGTCAAAGCAGAGTGCTAAGGCAGCTGGGAGGGCCAGTGGCATGCTGGGGTGCATAGGCAGGGGTATCACCAGTAGAATGAGGAAGGCAGTGATGCCATTGTATTAAACCATGGCCAGGCCTCACATGGAGTACTGTGTGCAGTTCTGGAGGCCACACCTTCATAAGGATATTAACAGGCTGGAGGTAGTCCAGAGAAGGGTGACTAAGATGGTACAGGGCTTGCAACACAAGACTTATGAGAAGAGATTAAGGGGCCTCAATACATACTAGCTGAAAGAGAGGAGGAAAAGAGGTGACATGATAGAAACATTCAAGTACCTCAAGGGTACAAACAAGGTGCAGAGGGGAGACATTTTCCAATACAGGAGGAGCACAAGAACGATGGGGCATGACATGAAATTGGAAGGTGGGAGGTTAAGAGGGAGTGTGAGGAAGTTCTTCCTCACAGAGAGGGTGGTGGATGCATAGAATGGTCTGCCTCAGGAGGTGGTGGGAGTGAGCACTGTGGATGGATTCAAGCATGCTTGGGACAGGCATAGGGGAACCACAGAGGTACAGCAGCAGGTGGGTTGGAAGCAGTAATCGAGTACAAGGGCTTATGGGCAGACTAGATGGGCCAGGCAGTCCTTATCTACCGACAATTTCTATGTTTCTATGTTCTATGTTTCTATGTTTCTATGTGTCTATGTGTCTATGTTTCTATGCTTCTATGCTTCTGTGTTTCTCTTTACTACTTGATGTGATCCCTCTTGCTATGCACCCCAGCATCTTATTAGCTTTTACTGCCACTTTCTGACACTGTGCACAGTGAGATCTTTTTCCTCAGTTAATACTAACTGCACACCTCCTAGCTGATAACTGACCCCAGGATTCCTATTCCTAAAGTGCATAATCTTGCACCTCTTTGCAATGAATCTCAACTGCCAGGTGCATGACCATCTTTCCAATGTTTCTAAGTCCCTCTGCAGCACACCACCCTCTTCCACTCCATCCACCACTGCAACCAGCCTGGTGTCATTAGCAAACATACTTTTCCTATTCTGAACACCAACTGCCATATCTGTATCATAGATGTTAAATAATTTCGGCCCCACCCTGCAGTACCCTGCTAATGACAGCCCTAGGTAATGATATTCCCCCCCCCATAAACACCACCCTCTGCTGCCTGTTTTCCAGCCAGCGCCCAGTCCATTTGACCACCCTATCCCCTACCCCCCAAATACATCAGCTTGCCTAAACAGCCCCTTATGTGACACATATATGTATGTTCTGTGGTGACAGTCACTTTGTGTCTCTGTATATGGTGATGTGCATGTCCATGTGAAGTCACACAACCCCAGTGGTCTGTCTAATGGGTTATGCCCTGCAGGCCATTATGTGTGCCCATCTGTATTGGGACAGAATCACAGCATGTGTATGGTGCTGCGGTACTGAGGGTATATGGTTACAGTGATTTGATGTATGTGAGAGATCTTACTCTGTAGGTGTATGTGTGCCTTCAGTTATCCATTGATTTCATACACGGCCCTCATTTGTATGTATACTGATAGATGCACAGTGCCTGGAGGAGTTTGTGCTTCTGCAGCCACATGGAATCTTCACATATCATGTTATCTTCAGTACAACTATAGACACAAAACACTAAAGTTGAATACGAAAGTAAGATGTTTTATATACTATTTTCCCAACAAATGATAGCATACTGTACATAAATAAATAATTTCTTTGTTGTCTGTAACAAACAAAACACTATTAAAGGTACAAATAAAAAAAAAAACAGCAAGTTTTTTTTTTTTTTTGTTTGTTTGTTTTTGGCTCTTAATTTTAAAATGTCCTTATAAATCAAAACCAAAAAAAAAAAACAAGCAGATGCAATTTTTAGTGCTTATGGGTAATGAGGAGGCACCCACCATGTACCATTGTGATGAGGAGAGTGACTGGCTTGCTGCAGGGCATCACAAATGGAGAAGGCTGCAAGGCAATGTCTGGAAATGATAGAAGAAACTTATGTTTCAGACCCCCTTCTCTTCTTCACTGAACCGTGGAGGGACTTTAAGAAAGGATTCAGGTCTTGCAGACATCAACATTGAAGGACTGGTCTTACTGCTGCTGCAGTAAATGGTCAGTCATGTGGAGTTCCTAAACCAACTGATGCAGCAGGCTCTGTGTGTTCTGAGCAGCAACAAGATAGTCATTGAAACTTTCTTTTAGTTCAGCAATGTTTTGATTATAGACCACGTTGCTTATCTTGAGAGCACACAGAGCTTCATAGATTCTGCATTCAACTCTCTCGTGGCAGTGCATGCTGACAGTTATTTCATCTTGTCTGTCATGGACCACTGTGAGGGACTCGGTGACAGATCTAGTTGCTGTATCAATCGGTGGAGTTCCTGATCACCTCTAGAGGTGGTCACTGTTTCACATTCTGAAACAGAAAAGAAGAAAGAAATAAGTACAACAAATACAGTGCTATTGTTTGTACATTGCTATAACTGGCATTTCTTTCTGTGAGTACATGGATCAGCTGTGAATAGCAAGCAGTATTATTCAATGCACATACTATTATATACAGTTATAAGCATTAAGCACATTGTAAGTGCAGTTCTGGAAATTTATATGAAGCAGCAGTACTTTGAGTGCATATTACGGGATATGGTAAAAATCAAAATATTTACTGAATGGTGCATTTTACAAACAGTAGAAGGATGCAGTGAGTCAAAGTTGTAACTTTATATGGAGGTTAGCAACACTGGTGGTGTTTCATGATACTCAAGTAGCATGCAGTTCTACCCAGTAAAAGTAAAAGGCATTGCTCTATTATTGGAGCATCCACATACATAATGAAGGAGAGATGTAAACCTTATTAGTGGGAATGCCTACAATCACTACAGGATTTGTAATGCTACAGCAGTGAGGATATAATGTGGGTTGGGGTGAGAGAATGCAGTCTATTGAGGCTATACTGTCACCACTGCTGCTGCTGTCATGTCATGTGACATACGTAAGCAGATAAATACTATTCTTTTGTACCAAACTTCAACATCAAAAGAATCTTGCTTTTTTTTGGAATGGAACACCAGTTCACCATAAGAAATATTAAAATAAAAAAAAAAAATACATGTAATATGAAAGACAGCAGCACATCACATACAAATAACTGCAAAATACTGCCACTGCATGGCATCTTATTTCTTGTGAAAAAGTGGGGTTGCTAGGTACTGAGCAGTTGTGCTTGTCATCACTCTGTGTGAATTGTCCTATTATTGCATCTGTACTCTTGTAAATAGACAACTTGTTACATTTACTGTAGTACAGACTGTGTCAACACTATCTTTGTATTTCAAGTAGCATGTGGTATGTCACAGCTGTAAAATATTAACATTAGTAACCAGTAACACATGTGAAGTGGCTGACTGTATTGTCACATTTGATAACAGTTGTGATGCTAAGTAGCTACATTTTTAGTTACTTACACCGATTTTTTTATTCTTACTTACAGAGTGACCCTCCCCAGGTGGCAGCGGTTTTCCCCTTCTCCTGGGAGTCAGACGTAATACTGCACTGGAGCAGCAAGATGGCCATAATTTTGCTCTGCTCCTCGCTGGAGCTTCATCTTTGATGCACACTGTAAACTTTTTGCTAAAATAAACTTCATTTTGATTCATTGCTATGGGTGAATGAGACTTGTATTTAAATTATATTTGGTTTATTGCACCGAAGCTAAAGCACCACTGTGCTTGAGGACACTGTAGTTTCAATATATTGCAGTGTGCTCTTGGTTAAGCCCTGTAAACATTTATGCAGTAGCAGAATTTTGTCCGTTTAGGCCAAGAGCCATACAAGTGGAGTTTCCTTTTTGTTTTGCTTGGACTTTGTACATTTGTCAGAAGCATACCCGACAGTGGGGAGCTGCATTTAAATGGCCGTAATGCTCCTTGGTTCTGTCAGATGTGTTCTTCCTGTTTGCTGACTGCTAGTCAGCATTCAGAGGAACTTCTGCTTACTATAAGTCCCTGAGATAGAGGAAGAACCTAGAGCCAGATAAGTGCCTGAATTCAGGAAGACAAGGGAAACTTCTGATATGGATGATAGAGATGTTGCAGTATAAGTGCTGAGCTGCCTACATGTATTACCAAAAGGTATGCCATCTTTGTCTAAGGGCTGGACTTTTTTATCAATTAGTATAACATTTTATTACGCTCAGGAGTGCAATGTTTTTGTGCTTTACCACCCAGATGTCTGGAGTCCGCAATATACCAGTGGTGGCAAAATGATTTGGAGAATGGGGGAGCCAGCAGGGAGATGAGGGTGATTGAGACCTGGGCTCCATCTTGCGGTGAAAAGAAAATTTTGTCTTACAAACCATGAGTGAGATGGCCTGATTAGAGGGCCCTGTGGGACACTGCACTGGTGACTGTTAGTGATTTGACAAGTAATATTTTTCTTATGAGGTACTGTTGAGTTTCTTCACCTGAGACTGAATTGTGTCCCTTTGAGACTGATCCTTGAATATTTCACATTGGGCCCTGAACTCTGCTTTTCAAGGTCCATAGTGAAGACGTATTTGAAAAGGTTATTTAGCCTTTTAGTTTGTTGCTACAGTACATAGAGACACTATCCTTAGTGACTCAATGTGATGCAGAGCATTTCCTTCTCCCTCTCCCTAAAACAGAGTGCTGTTGTATTTGAGACTGGTTTACCCCCATTCTCTTTTCAAATAGTGGGTTTTTAATAAGCTGATCTGGACCTGTTGGATTATTTGTATTAAAACTCGAGTGTGTGGCATATGGTAAAATTTAGTGAACTTTTACATTCTGAGTAAAAAGGAGCCCTGGAACTCCACTTAAAATGTCGACTTCTAAGTGATAAAGAAGCTTCTATCACTCATTACAAAAATGGTTTCCAGTGTGTTAAGGGAACCATTACTTTCTGCTTAATCCTGTTGTTACTTTTAGATTTGTCTATGGCTATTGTACCTGTATTTTGTATATGCTAGCAATGTTACCTCTAATTATTGTTTAATTGAGCTAGTAATGATAGGGCTCAGCACTAAGGTTTTGGAGCTGAAAGTGGAGAGGAATGTGGAAACCTTTAAGGAGGCATAATCTTCAAAGACTCATACCTGGATACGGTTAGCAGCTGGCATGTAATTCCTGTCATACAGGGGGATAGTAGGGGCATGGAACTTCATATGCAGTAGGATGCTTCTTGTTAGTACCCTGATAGGATGGGTTTGCTAGCAGCTTTAAATATTCTAACCTGGGTCTGGCAAGTTGGCCTCCCCTAATAATGCTGCAGCACTGTACCTTTAAGAGTAAGATTCCCTAACTGTAGTAGGCCATAAATATAATATATCAATTTTAGGAATGCCATGAACTAGATGGTCCTGGTGGACCGGCTCAGAAATTAGCTGATTGACCTTACGCCATGTTTCTGAGGGTAACCTCTTTAATTCTCTGCCGTGGCCTGATCAAGCCTGTAATAGTGGTTCTTAGCTTCAAGGTTTTGGACCCAAACATGGAGCAAAATGTGGGAGCTTTTTGGGCTTGGCTCAGTTTCTAATAGACCCATAACTGGTTACAGATAGCAGCCAACATGTAATCCCCATCAAACCGTGATATAGTAGGGGTATGGAACTGCATGCACAGTAGGATACTCCATGGTAGTATCCCAATTGGATGGGTCTTGTTGGTAGTCTAAGATTTCCTAACTTGGGTCTGGTGAGCGGGCATCCTTAAATAATGCTGTGACATAATGTCTTCAAGTAGGTTCCTACCTGTAGTTGGGCCTAAACACATTGACTAAATTCAAGCCTGTTTGAGGATGGGAGATAGTTTTCTTTGAAAGAATATTGAAGTCTGTTCTATGGGGGAAATGGGTTCTGCTGAGAGGTATTTTTTTATTAATTTATTTAGATCTTGGATTACAAATACCTTTGAGCTTAGAGCTCTTTTACAAAGGTTCCACATCAGCAGCATAATACAACAGGTTAACAGAACAAAAAGTATGGCAAAACAGTACACATAGAGAAAGGAGATCAACAGGTTTACAGACTTAACAGGGTATTGTAAAATAATTGTAAATAAGAAAAGAAAGCAGAAGTTGACATTCACAGTGAATTAAAGAATATAAATGAGTAACACTAAGCAGTTTCATGCACAGGAATGCATACAGTAAATTGAAAATCAGCCAAAACAAGCTTTTGTCAGTTACTGGTAAAATCATAAAGTAAGTTGAAATCAGTCAACAGGCCTTGTCAGAACGGATGGGGGGGACACTAGGTAGAGGGGAGGAAAGGTGAAGTGGGTAGGGTAGCAGGGGGAAGGGATGTCAGAGATGGTGCTAAGTAGATTTAACAGTAATCAAGTGCTAGGGTTATAGATTGCCAAAAAGGGTTTAGAGGAAACAGTCACTGGAGTGAGTGGCAGAGAGTAGTCACTGTAGCTTGGATTTGAAAGGGCCCAATTTGGATTTGGAGGGATTGTCACAGTTGATGGCATTCATCCAAAGAGGGGTTCTGTAGGTGAATGATCTTTGTCCCTTGGAGGTACGGCAGTGAGGGACCAGAAAGAGCTGGGATTTCAGAGCGACAGGTATGGTGGGTATTAAGAGAGGGGCTGAGAAGTCCTTGAATTCCAGGTAGTAGGAGGCCAAGGGTTATTTTCTTGGCCATCAGGCATGTTTGATATTTAATGTGATCTTTGAGCTGGAGCCAACCAATTTGGGCATAGAGGTTGCAAGAGTGGATAAGATGGTGGGCTCCTGAGACAAGGTGACACGCATTGTTTAGAGCAGTGGAAATGCGCTGGAGGGCAGTTTCAGTGGCAGATCCATAGATTATCAATCCATATGCTTCCTTTGTTACACCTAGATGTCTCACCAAGAAGGGTGAACTTGCATTTGCTGTATCTGCTCCCAGAATGTGGAACACCCCTCCACTTTATGTTAAACAATCAGCTACTCACTGGGCCTTTCAAAAAAGTTTAAGAACTCACCTTATGAGCTCAGGTTTCTGCTCCTGTTCCACCCCTTGTTTGTCTCCAGTCACTTGCACTACTATCACTGATCTTCCACCTTGAGAGCGGTACTTCCTCTCAGCACTTATGTACCCCCAGTGTTTGCTGTATATGTATTTTTTAGTCAGTTATACTGTTTTCAAAATTTTATAAAAGTTTATGTAACTGTGATTACTTTTTATCCTCTTGCTATGTATATTCTACTTGTTGTTCCTGAATGTGTCATGTATTCTAAATTGTCATGTGTTACTGTATTTTCCTTCCAACTAGATGTTTTATATTCTGTTGAGGACACTATGTAACTGCTGTTTCTGATGTGTAACCCCCCCCCCCCCGGGGTCATGCCTGAAAATATGCAAAATCTCTTGTCTAGTACACCTACCTGGTTGACAAAAATGAAATAAATAGTCAATAATGGAGGTAACACAGCTCTGTACAGCCAACGTTAAGGCTTCTGGTGTAAGGGAGTTCCTGTGTCTATAGAGGAGGCCGATGCGAGTACTGACTGCTTTGACAATGTTGTCAGTATGAACCTCATAGGATAAGTTGCTGTTGATGGTAACGCTGAGATACTTAAAATATTGTACCTGCTCAAGAGCAGTCCCGAGGCAGTTAGAGATAGTCAGGGATGATGCCTGTGTTTATTGTGGGAGCTGCTGAAGAGCATGAGCTTAGTTTACTGATGCAAATCTGAGTTGCAACCGGCTTTCATTTGCATCAGTAGAGGAATGGTTCAGTGATCACAAACTGGTGCTAAACTATAAAGGGGAGAAAATGGACAAGAAAATGATAGAGGACATTCTCAAAATGGCTGAAAAAAGGAAGATACTGTTGATGGGGGACCTACATATGCCACATGTTAACTGGATGACATGTACTGCAGCCACATCCAAGAGCAGGGTCATTCTCGATGCCCTGCAGGGGCAGGCCTTAGACTGCTAGTGTTGGCACCCACTCAGGAGGGAGCAATACTAGACCTGGTACTCTCAAATGGAGAGAGGATCACAAATTTAGAGGTCAGTAGACATCTGGGAACAAGCGACCACTGCACAGTGTGCTTCACAATAAGCACAACCATGGAGATGAAATACAAAAACAAGCATACTGGACTTTAGAAGGGCTGACTTTGGCAAAATGGGTGGACACCTGAGGAATACACTAGCAAATAGCCAAAAAGGAAGGGTGGAAGAATAATGGAGAAAAATCAAAACTGCCATCACAGAGGCAACAAGCATCTGTGTGAAACAGATAAAGAAAACAAAGCGGAGTAAAAAACCACTATGGTTCTCAAACAAAGTGGCAGGGAAGGTTAAGGAGAAAAAGGCTGCATTCAAAAAGTATAAGGAATCACAGAAGGAGCATGACAGGGAACTGTATCAATTAAAGCAGAAAGAAGTGGGGAAGGCAGTCAGAATAGCAAAAGCCCAAACCGAGGAAAAAATAGCCAATTCAGTTAAGTAGGGGGATAAAACCTTTTATAGGTATATTAGGGAGCATAGAAAGGTTAAGGGAGGAATAGTGAAGATTAATAAGGGAGAGGAGAGGTGGGCAGAGGGAGACAGTGAAAAGGCAGAGATACTGAATGAATACTTTTGCTCAGTATTCACAAAAGAAGATAAGGAGGAGTTATCTAAACCAGACAATAGAAGCACTCAGGGTAGGGGGGTCGACACCAGTCCATTACAAAAGAAAGAGTCCTGAAAGAACTCCTAAAACTCAAAGTGGACAAAGCAATGGGGCCTGATGGGATTCACCCCAGAACCCTAAAAGAACTAAGGGAGGACCTAGTGACACCGCTGACCACACTTTTTAACAAATCATGGGAGGATGGGGTGGTACCTGAGGACTGGAGGAGGGCAAATGTGATTCCCCTTCACAAAAGTGGGAGCAAGGCAGAAGCAGGAAACTACAGACCTGTAAGTTTGACCTCAGTGGTAGGGAAAATGATGGAATCACTTCTGAGAGAAAGAATTGTTGAGTACCCAGAGGCCAGCGGGGCACAGGACCCAAAGCAGCATGGATTTACTGCAGGAAGGTCATATCAGACAAATCTAATAGATTTATTTGACTGGGTGACCAAAGTAATAGTCCAGGGAGGGGCTGTGGATATGGCCTACCTAGACTTTAGCAAGACATTTGACAAAGTCCCACACAAAAGATTAATAATCAAGTTAGCCAGCCTGGGAGTGGGTCCCAGGGTGGTAGCCTGGGTAGCAAACTGGCTGCAAAACAGGACACAGAAGGTAATAGTGAATGGAACACATTCCGAAGAAAGGGGGTCACTAGTGGAGTACCTCAGGGCTCAGTACTGGGTCCAGTCCTCTTTAACATCTTTATAGGTGACATTGCAGAGGGTCTGGAGGGAAAGGTATGCCTCTTTGCAGATGACATAAAGATCTGTAACAGAGCTGATACACAAGGAGGTAGAAAGGATGAAAAGGGACTTGGCAAGGTTGGAGGAATGGTCAGACATATGGCAACTTAGATTCAATGCAAAGAAGTGCAAAGTAATGCACCTGGGAAACAAAAACCCAGGAGAAGAGTACACAATAGCAGGAGAGGTACTAACAACAACAAAAATGGAAAGGGACCTGGGGGTAGTCCCATCAGATACATAGATACATAGACAGTGTCGGCAGATAAGGGTCTATGGCCCACCCAGTCTGCCCATTTGAGCTTGTAAGTTCAGTTTATGTTTTCCTAGAAGTCTGTTGCTCCTTATCCCTGACCTCCAGAATTCCTTTATGTCTATCCCATGCATTCTTAAATCCTGTGATTGTTTCAGCCCCCACCACTTCCTCTGGCAGGGTGTTCCACTTGTCCACCACCCGTTCTGTGAAGAAATTCTTCCTCATTTTCTCTGAATCGTCCTCCCTCCAACTTCATCCCATGCCCTCTAGTCCTGGAACATCTTTTTCACTTAAAAATAGTGTATTCCTGCACCCTGTTCCTCCCTGTAAGATACTTGTATGTCTCTATCATATCCCTCTCTCCTCCTCTCCTCCAGGGAGTACATGTTCAGTTCCTTCAACCTGTCTTCATAGGACTTGTGATGCAATCCATGCACCATCTTTGTTGCCCTCCTCTGAACCTTCTTTACCCTGTCTATGTCCTCATGTAGGTATGGTCTCCAGAACTGTACACTGTACTCCAGGTGGGGCCTCACTAGTGTCTTGTATAGCGGAATTATGACCTCCCTTTTCCTGCTGGTGATGCCCCTGCCTATACATCCCTGCATCCTATTTGCTTTACCTGCTGCCTTGTCACACTGTTTCCCTACCTTGAGGTCATTAGAGATGATAACCCCAAGATCCCTTTCCTGCTTGGTGCATGCTATATCCTCACCCCCCCAACTGATAAATTTTGCCAGGGTTTTTGTGCCCCATATGCATTATCTTGCACTTCCTTGCATTGAATTTCAACTGCCAAACCCCTGACCATTCTTCAAGTTTCTGCAGGTCCCTTCTCATTCTGTCTACACCCTTTGGTGTGTCTACTCTGTTACAGAGCTTTGTATCATCAGTGAACAGTGAAATTCTGCCTTCTAGGTCCTGCGCAATGTCACTGATGAAGATGTTGAATAGGACCGGTCCCAGCACTGATCCCTGTGGTACCCCACTAGTCACTCTTCCCTCTGTGGAGGACAGTCATTTACCACCACCCTCTGTGTCCTGCCACCCAGCCAGTTACCTACCCACCACACTACTGTCCTTCCCACACCCATATTCCCCAGTTTGTGTAATAGTCTTCTATGTGGCACAGTGTCAAAGGCCTTGTTGAAGTCCAGATAGGCCATGTCCACTGCCCTCCCCTGATCCACCTCCCTAGTCACCCAGTCAAAAAATTCAATGAGGTTGGTCTGACATGACCTCCCCCTGGTGAAACCATGCTGCCTTGGGTCCTGTAGTCCATTGACAACCAGATGTTCCACCAATCTCTCCTTCAGTAGTGCTTGCATGATCTTCCCCACTACCGAGGTGAGGCTGACTGGTCTGTAGTTCCCTGCTTCCTCTTTTTTCCCACTTTTGTATAAAGGGACTACATCTGCTGTCCTCCAGTCTTTGGGTACCTCCCCTGTTTCCAGTGATCGGCTAAAAAGGATAGCCAGAGGTTCAGCCACCACCTCTCTTAGTTCTTTAAGGATCCTGGGGTGCACCCCATCTGGCCCCATTGCTTTATCAACTCTTATTACTTCCAGTTCCTTCAGGACCCTTTCTCAGGTAAAGGGACTTGTGTCCATTTCTGCACCATTCTCATCCTTTGTACTTCCTTCAGACCCATTACCCTCCTCTTCCTCAGTAAAGACTGAGCAGAAATACCTGTTCAATATGTCAGCTTTACTGTTGTCATCCTCCACGTGGCCCCCATCCTCCCCCTTCAGTCTCACTATCCCTCCCTTTGTCTTTCTTTTTTCACTTATGTACCTGTAAAAGGTTTTGTCCCTTCTACCCACTGATTTTGCAATGTGTTCTTCTGTCTGAGCTTTGGCTTCCTTACTGACCTCCTGCCTCCGTTGCTTCTCCTGGTACTTCTCCCTATCCCCATCTGCCTGTGTCTTTTTGTATTGCCTGAATGCAATCTTTTTGGCTTTCACTTTCTTTGCTACCTCTTTGGAAAACCATAATGGTCTCCTCTTCCTTTTCCTCTTGCTTACCTGCTTAATGCATAATTCTGTTGTTCTTGTAATCCCCATTTTAAATACTGCCCACTGTTCCTCAACCCCTGATTCCTGTCCCATTCCCCCTAATGCCTCTTTCAAGTATCTCCCCATTTTCCCAAAGTCTGCCCCACTAAAATCCAGGGTACGTGTTTTTGTGTCGTTTGGTTCTGCTCTTTCTGTGATTTCAAACCACAATGACTGGTGGTCACTGTTCCCCAGGTGCTCCCCCATTGTTACCCCCATCACACTGTCCCTGTTTGTGAGCACAAGGTCCAGTATTGCCTTCTGCTGAGTTGGTTCCATGACCAGTTGCTTGAGGAAGGCACCCTGAAGGGAGTCCAGGATAAATCTGCTCCTAGTTGATGCTGCTGCTGGGATGCTCCAGTCCACATCTGGAATATTGAAGTCTCCAACCAGTACTACCTCAGCCTTGTCTGCCATCCTTTGGAAGGCTAGCATCAGCTCCCTATCTGTTTCTTCCTCCTGGGCTGGTGGTCTATAGACCACACCTGTGCAGATGACTGTCCCCATTTTCCTTTCCAGCTTAACCCACAGTATCTCTCCCCCATTTTGTTCCTCCTGGATCTCCATGGCCCTTATGTCATTTTTCACATACAGTGCCAGTCCTCCTCCCTTTATGCCTGCTCTGTCTCTTCTGAATATGTTTTAGCCAGGTATGGCCATCTCCCAGTCATGGTTATCATTACACCAGGTTTCAGTGATGGCCACAATGTCCAGGTCTGACTGCACCATGACAGCCTCCAAATCTTCCATCTTGTTGATGATCTAAAGGTTGGTAAGCAATGTGAGAAGTCAGTAAGGAGAGCCAGGGGGATACTGGGATGCATAGGAAGGGGCATCACAAGTAGAAAAGGGAAGTGGTTATCCCTCTGTACAGACAGTTGGTGAGACCCCATCTGGAGTACTGTGTGCAGTTTTGGAGACCTTATCTATGCAAGAACATAGACAGGATGGAAGCAGTCTAGAGAAGTGCAACTAAAATGGTGCAGGGTCTGCATCAGAAACCATATGAAGAAAGACTGAGAGAGCTTAATATGTATACCCTGATGAAAGGAGGGACGTGGGGCATGATAGAAATGTTTAAGTACCTGAAGGGAATCAATAAAGTCCAGGAGGGTAGCATCATTCAGAAAAAGAGATGTGTAAGAACAAGGGAGCACAATTTAAAGATAGAGGGGGGACGGCTCCAGGGTAATGTGAGGAAATTTTTTTCATGGAGAGAGAGTGGTGGATGCATGGAACCACCTTCCTGGGGAGGTTGTTGGGTCTAAAACAGTGGGGGAATTCAAACATGCATGGGACAGGCATAAGGCAATTGTAGTGGGGGGTGGCAGGAAGTAGGCTGTTGGTTAACTAGAATCTGCAGCTTTTCCAGTAGGTAGGGAAATGGGCAGACTGGGTGGGCCAAGTGGTCCTTATCTGCCGTCAAAGTCTATGTTTCTATGTTCTATGTATAATTTATCTATTTAATTTTGGCAACCGGGTAGACCCACTGAGACCAGATGGTCCCTTTTTCAGGGGCTATCCTTGGTTAATTACAAAGGGTAATGAAGCAGTTGGCATATACATTATAAACACATGAGCAATAATAGGACATATATTACAAGGAGTACAACAATATTAGTCAGATTTTCAGAGCAACTCATTAGGCTTGAGGAACAACAGATTACAGGCACATACAGTAGTACAGCAAGACAACAGATTACAACATGTTAGGAACAATAGTGCAGTAAGATAGCCCCTGATCAGCCAAAGCAGGAGCAGTGGGTTGGTTTCAGCAGGTAAGATCTAAGCACTTTTTTAAAATCCCTTAAAGAGGTAGATGAATGGACACTACAGTAGCAGCAACTAGTCTGCAGTGGTGAAAATGTAGATCTGTGGAAGGATAACAATGTAAAGTGAAACATTTAGCAAACATTTTCATCATGTTATATGTTATTTTATAATCATATATAGTTTGGTATGGTAACACTTTGTTCTGTATAAATGTCAGGCTGATCAGAGTCCTTGCTGTGGACATTCTAAACTGTTTGCACATGAAAAATGTTTTTGTTCACATTAGAAAAAGTCATTTTTCACAGTTCAAACATGATAAAACTTATACCTCCCTAATTGATCCCACTCACAGCTAATCAGTAAGCACCAGGTGCTCAAAGTTGTACCTTTTAAGTTGTAAAACTGTTAATTTCATTGTGATCATACATCAGAGCAACCAAAAACAGGAATGAGATTTTTTCCCCCCAGTTTTTGGGGGGGGGGGGGCATATCTGTCACTTTTTGGTAAAGAACCATATATGATATAACATAAGATATGCCCAGACAAACAAAAGATGGAATGTGTTTCTATGATGGTGTTCAGATGCTGGCATGGAGCTCCTGAGATTTACACTACAGGTTGCTATATTGTCAGCTGAATCCATCAATGAAAACATTATGTTCTTGTGTATGGTTGTTGTCTATGTAACCTGTTTTTTTTTAAAAAGGTATGAATAACAACAATTGACATTCCTGTGCCATTGTAGGCTCACCCATGCTGGTGCACCATTAATGCGGGCGCCATAATTTAGAGCACAATACAAATATCTGTCATCATGATCACAGATAAACACTGCACCACCACAAAGTTTCAGCACCAAAGAACCATACCATAACAAAGTTTCCTTCCCCCTGCACCTCCCAAAACTAAGTATACATACATTCTGGTCATGCATGCCATGAAGGGCAGGAGAATGGTCCAGAGGCCAGAAAAAGTCTGAGTGTGGGACACTGTAAAATCCAGAATGCTCCTGTCACTCATGACCTTGTTTTGGCACCTACATGATGGCAATCTACTTACAGCACCCTAACAATGTCATACCTGCTGTTTCACCACAGCACCCTGCAGTCTGGTTTCTCGCATATGCAGTATTGTGAGGAATATTTGCAACAAGTACTTTGAAATTACCATAGAAATCTATGCTTCTTTCTTGTGATAAAGAGGTAACAACTGTTTTTTATTTTATTTTTTATTTTAGTCTTTGGTAACCAGATAAGGCCCACTAGGCACAAGTGCCTATTTTCAGGGGCCACCTAGGAGCACTGGGCGGTTAAGTGACTTACTCAGAGTCACACAGTATGCAAGTGGAGGTTATGAGAATCAAACTCAGGTCTGGTCTGCTGGATGTATCAAGCTTGTTCACACACCTCATTCCTCTAACCTCTAGGCTATACTGCCAGCCCAATTGCAGAAGGACAACATGTTGTGATGTTTTAGTGTTATAAGTACTTTAGGACAAGCACATGTTTTACTTCTGGTTATACAAATATACCTCTCCACATACTGTATATATTAAATCATGTACAGTTAACCATATACAACATGGCAAGCCCCCCAACACACACACACACACACACACACACACACACATATATTGTCAGCAGTGTACTTTCATTAATTTAGACATGGTACTTTGAAGTTTGCTACTGTGATGTCACACTGGCATGCTCATAGAATGAATAGCTGTTGTTTCATGGCAAATAGATCAGAACTGCAGTGAACAACAGTTCTGAAAAATACACATGTTCATATTTTTTTTAGTTATTTATATATGTTATATATACAGTATATACAATTCTTATCAGCTATACATTATGTCATAACACACTACCTTATCAGAATTGCCGGCTGACATTTATTCCTCCCAACCAGAAGTAACAGAAGAAAACAAAAAAGAAAAAAAAAAGAAACAAAACAATAACAAAAATTGCAAGAAAAACAAGGTGTGCACATGAAGCACTGCTTTAATTCTTGTGAACCTATGTTTCCATGCATGAGACAAACATCTTGCAATGGGGCTGGATAGACTAGACTGGGGCTCATCTTCTTCTTGATGCTCAGATGAACCACTAGCAACAAGTGGTGCTATTCCCTGACCACTGGAGGAAGCAGTTGATGGTTTTGGACCTTCCTCTATGGTCTGATGTGTGACACCACTGGTGCCTTTGCTGTCTGTGTTGTCATTTGTAATACAAAATTACATAAAGACATACTCTAGTAACATGATAACATATGTATTATATAGTTGGCATTCAAGACATGGTTCTATTATGTTACATAGTACTCCATATTTTCCCCTCAGTGTTGCAACACTCTGTTGTCTACATCATTTGTCTTATGTATTCCTGTATATTTAGAAAAAAGTTACTAAACAGGTCCTACAGTAAGATATATTCTCACATCATTGTTATCCAGTGACATTTGGTGACCTGTAAGCATTGCAAGTATTGTTATTATTATAACAGCTTGTGTGAGAAACATAGCTGTTAAAATAATAAGTTGTAAATTAACTGGTCATATTGCATTTCCAACTTACATGGTGTTGTATTACTTTTACAAGAAGAAAACATGGAATTAATAATCAGCATTCGTTTTCCTAAAACAAGACTATTACTCTGACTTTTTTGTCTGTATATAGATGTACAGTGCTCCCTCCTTTATCCACCCCTTTATCTGCCATCTTCACTTACTGCCAGTGTGAACTACTGTCCTGTTTTCCAGAAATTATATGAACCCCCTTTAACAGTCACCCTCTATTATCTGTCATACTCTTTTATCCACCAACATTTAGGATGTATGGAGGTTGGTGGATAAAAGATTGAGTACTGTAAACTTACTATATTTTGTATAGTTATAAGGTTTTCTAATGAAGTCCTATCTTTGGTAGTACTGCTTCCCTTCATGTTACTGTTATGTTACATTTTGAACTCTTCCATGCAGTCTCATAACCATAACAGACGCTGCCCAATGCATATAAAGATATCACAGTTTCATGTAATGGTATGAGGTGTTATTGTGTAATTGTTACATACCATCTTCCTAGATAATAATGACAGTCATTTGGAATACCCAGCTCCCCCTCCACTAGTTCCTCCAGAACTGGCTCCAGTGGTTCACCAGTGACAGTGCATGGGTAACAACTGTGACATCCTTTAGGGCACAAGCTTTATCCTGCAAGGAGCTTCAGAACCTTGAAATACACAAACATACAGGGACATCGAAAGGCAACTACAGCAACATTGCTGCACAATGCACCCTACAGAAGACCAGCAAGAAAACACTGCACAGAACACATGACCTGTCCCAACTGCAACAAACATGCCCACATATTAATATAACAAACTCTGATTTGCAGCTGTAGTGGAGGTATGTGGAAATGTGAGGCAAGTGAGATGACAGTCTATGGTTTTCCAAAAATTACAATGGCATGACCTTCCTACAGCACTAAAACAGTCCCACAGCAACACCGAGACACACTGGAGAAACCACCATGCATAAACATAGAATGGAAAACCTATAGACAACAATAATTTTATGAACAAGCCATTCAACCTAATAAGAAACACCTGAATACTGGAGACACAAGAAGCAGAAGGATACATACATTAGATATTGAATATGGGGCCTAAGTAGCCACGAATACTAAGGAAGAGGAAGGAAGGAAGGAAGGAAAGAAAGGATGACAGAAGAAAGGGTGAATAAGATATAATAAAAAAACAACATTCATCTTCCTTCTATTAAGTACAATACTGTATTAATTACAAAAAATGGGAGATACTATGAGCCAGGTGGGAAGATACAGAGGAAGGAAAAATAATTTAAAAGTAAAACTTTAGGATTTAGTGAGACTCCAGTAAATAGCTGCAGACTGGGAAGGTAGGACTCTATTTTGTTTGGAATAGTTAAGGTAAAGGTCACTAGATACATAGACTAATGGGGGAATGGGAGGGAGCAGATAAGAAAAAAGAGAAGGGTTGAAATGGGGGGACAAGAAGGGGCTAACTATATAAGATACCAGAACACATGGGAGTGATTAATATTAAACATATGGAACAAAGACAGGTTGGGGTCACCTAATTTAATACATAAACAACTTTCAGAATGAATGGATTTAATATAGTATGTTGGAATATAAATGGGGTAAAGAATCCTGCTAAAAGGAAAATAATTATATAATACATTAAAAAAAACATAAAACTGACTGCCTCATGCTACAGAAAACACATTAAACACATACAGAATTTAATAAATTCTGTATGTTTTGAGGAGTTGAGGCATTCCACACAGGTTCAGATGGTAAATCTAAAGGTGTGCCAATTATTTTTTCACAAAAACATAAGACTAGAGTCCTAAATAAAATAATAGATAAGGACAATAGATATATTACATTACAATTTAAGTTAAGTAATGAGATCATGACATTTGCAAGTCTGTATGGACCAAATGAGGATTCACCAGAATTTCTTGTGGAATTTTTTACTGCTCTCTCTCAATTCTCCCAACCCAATGATTATAGGTGAGGGTTTTAACACAGTGTTAGATCCCAGTGGATAGATCAGGGTCCCTCTTATCCCTGTCAGTGTGGCAGGCATAATATAGAGAAGTATGGAAGCCTTAGTACTGCTCGATATTTGAAGATATA
This sequence comes from Neoceratodus forsteri, assembly GCA_016271365.2. Taxonomy (NCBI): domain Eukaryota; kingdom Metazoa; phylum Chordata; order Ceratodontiformes; family Ceratodontidae; genus Neoceratodus; species Neoceratodus forsteri. The sequence goes on along the minus strand of CM028132.1, from coordinate 225,406,777 downwards.
GTAATGCACATAGCATTGAGTACTCATATTTTTCACCACATTTTCAATCATCTTCTAGAACTGATTGGTTAATCAGATCCTTCAGTATAACACAAAAAGTGACTAATACTGCCTATAAAGGAATTCACTTATTGGACCACTCAGCCTTAAAATGTATTGCGGAATTAAGTTCAAGTTTTAAAATAACCAGATGGACAATGGATGCACTGCTTTAAAAAGATAAGGAATGTGTAGGTTACTTAAGACGGCACCTTGAAACTTTCCTGGCTCTTAACTGGAATGAGGAAACCTCACTGAACAATATATGGGATTTCATTAAAGCAGTCATGAGGGGACACATAATTAAATATGAGGTAAAAAATAGTTGAGAGTGGAAAAAAGTGGATAAACCAGAAAAATACATCAAACGAGCTGAGATGACAAATATTCACATACACCAGGAAAGTGATCTGTTAGTTTTAAACAACTTAAACAGGAACATAACACTCTGTTGAATATAAAAATGGAAATAATAATATTTAAAACAAGAGCTAAATACTATGCTCCAGCAGATAAGCAAGGGAAAATCCTTGCATATCAACTGCAAAAGGCAAGAACAGAAAGGATGATTAAAGAAATAGTAGTAGATAGAAATGTAGTATCAGACCAGCAGGCTATTAATGAGAAATGTGGGTAATTGTATTGCAACTAGTACTCATCAGAGACATAAGATGTCAGAAAGAGCTATTCATTTCAAGTAGAAATTTCTAAAGTTTCTGACATACATAACAGCATGTTTAATGGGGTAATAGGTAAATGAGAGGAGGAAGAAGCCATCAAAAAATTGAAGACAGGAAAATCACCAGACCTGGATGGACTCCCTATTGAGTTTTATAAAATACTTGGAGAGGGGATATTACCTCTTTATACAACAAGGGCAAATTCCAGAAACATTCATGGAGGCCCTAATAATATTACTTCCCATAAAGGGTAAAGACTCAAGACTGCATACTTCATACCACCCAATCTCACTATTTAATTCTGATCATAAAATATTTACAAAAATTATCTCTGTTAGACTAGAGAAGGTATCATCATATTTGATCAAAGATGACCAAACTGGATTTATAAAGCAGAGAAGTTGTAGCAACATTAGGAGTGCCTTGTATGTATTCGAAGGTAATAGAAATATAGATGGCATCCTGCTTTTATTGGACACTGAGAAGGCCTTCAACAGGGTCGAGTAGGACTACCTGTTTTATGTGCAGGAATTTACGGAAGTAGGAGAAAAATTCACTGAGTCAGTTAAAATGCTGTATATGGAGCCCTTAGCAAAGACTATGACAAACCAAGAATGTTCAGAAAAACTATTTATTATATAGAGGTACTAGACATGGATGCTCCCTCTCCCCATTACTCTTTGCCCTTGCTATAGAGCCTTTGGCAAAACAGATTAGGGCAACAGAAGATATCAAAGGGATTCAAGCAGGGGAAAGAAAGCCATCCTGGTGGCATTCAGGGTTGAGGCCTTGGACACCACACCTTGCACCACACTGGTGACCTGAGTTTAGGAGAGAGCTAGGGTGCAGTTGGTCAGCAGGGGAGGGAGGGAGAGGATTGAGCACCCATTGGGCTTCTCTCCTCTCCCAGGGGAGGGTGTGGGGTTTCCTGGTGCTCCAGTGACCCCCAGTAGAGACCAGGGATGCTGCAGAGTGTGGGACTGCACATAAGCAGCATGGCTGATGCAGGCAAGATTGCTGTGTGCCACAGCGTCAGAAGTGCACCACGCACTGGGGGGTTGGGAGCAGGGTCTCCGGGACAGAATAAGAAATGCCCCTCCAGCCTGGATCAGTGACAACCCTTCCAGTGCCACCTTCACATGCCCAACACTGGTTCTCTGCCTCTGCCCCTTCGGTTTCCCTGGGCTGTAGCTGCTCCGGACCCGGGGAGGAATTGTACCATCTTTGAAGAAGGTAGGGAACACAGTAGACGGTAGAGCAGGCCAGGCGAGTGAAGTGGCCCGAGAGAGTTCCAGAGCTGGGGGTGAGAAATAAAGTGGTAAAAAAATTAAAAATAAAAAGGCAGGGGAAAGTAATCTGAAAATGTCTCTTCGTGTGGACAACATCATTTTATATTCAACCAATCCAGATGTGGCCTTACCAAAGATCATGGAAATAATAAAATCTTTTGGAAAACTTCCAGGATTTAAGTTAAACTGGAAGAAATCAAAATTATTAATATTAAACCCTAGTGGTAATATTTATCAGGAGTTTAATAAGTTATCAGGTAAGACAGATAAGATTAAATACTGGGACATTTTCCTAACCAGAAATATTATTATAGTAATGGAATATAATATGACATTATTAATAGAAAAAATAAAGTTAGACCAAGAAAAATGGTCTCATCTACCAATGACTCGGATGGAAAGAACCCAAGTAGTTACAATTAATGTTTTGCCAAGGATTTTGTATATCCTACAGGCTCTCCCTATATTGATCTCAAATAAACAAAGATTCTAGAGAGCATATTACAAAGATTTCTATGGAAAACAAAAGACCAAGGCTAACAATCCAAAAATTTATGGCAAGAGAGGAGCAGGGCAGACTGAATCTATCAAATTTAAGATTGTGCTAACAGGCAGCAATACTAAGTCACACTACAGAATAATATGCCGAGAACTCCCCTGTGGTGGACTGAATATTAAAATTATCACAAAAAAATGTGAAAAATTGCCATCATTTATAATAACCATATGAAAAAACAGAAATAAAAAAAAATAACTAATGCTTGTATTAGATCCACACTTATTGTTTGGAATGAGTATCACAAAGATGAAGGAAAACATCAGAATAAATATACACAGCCCTATCAAAATTAATAGGAATGGAATAGCTCAAGAATCAGAGCAAGAGCATAATCCATGATAAAAATACAACTTCTGGGATATAGGGGACCTATATCTGGGGGAGAATGTTGCAACTTTCACACAACTTAGAGATAAATGCAATCTTTTCGAATTGGGAAAAATGTAATTCTATGAAAATAAGAGCAACGGCTTGTTAAGTGCATGGGGAAAGGGTTAAATAAACCTAGGTTAAGAATAGTACAGACATGGATCTCAAATAAGGACCACATTTATAAAATCATATCTAAAATCTATAAGAGTTTATGGTCAGTAAGAGATCCACAACTAACTAAATTGAAACAAAGTTGGGGAAAAAAAAACCTTCAGTTTAGCATACCAGAATTCAAATGGTTAGAAGCCATCAAAATTATAAAATTAACAATCAACAACAGATTAAATCAAATTAAATTCAACATATTTCATTGACTTTATTACACTCCCCATTTACTTAACAAAATGAATCAGGGATATCATGAATGTGTAACAGGTGTGAAACACAGAGGGGAACCCTGGTATGTGTGATAATGACATGAACAAAAATAAAGCTGATATGGGAGAAAGTGATAAAAGCATTAAATAAAATACTGAATATAAAAATTCAATTTGAAATTGAGTTTTGCCTTTTAGGAATTTCTAGATTTCAAGTTTTCCTAGCAGGTTACTTGCAGAAAATAATAAACATGGGTCTCATTAATATGAGAAGGTGTACAGGAAGGCACTGGAAAGAAAATATCCCACTTGATTACATCTTATGAAGGAACCTATTTATAGACTGTATTGATTTAGAGAAACAGTACAGTTTAGATGCTAAAGCAATTAACAAAATTTAATAAATTCTGGATCCCAATTCTAGAGCTGATTAGGGAATGGAAGCTATAAGCCCAGAGGGAGGATGGGAGAAGTTAATAAAAAAACAAACAAACACTGCAGTCATACATACCCCTGAGAAGCAGACACCTGTAGTTAAAAGCACCATTACAGATCTGTAACAAGTGGTGCTCCGATGAACAGCAGGTAGTAACAGCATCCCCAAATGAAAAACACACGGTGCCCTAAAAACCCAGATGCCCCAATAACACATGCCCCAATGCTGTCACTCAAATCACGGTGCTCTCATCATGGCATCCTAACAACGGGATACCGGCTCCAGCAATGTTAGGCCTTTTCGGGTGGTAGGGAAGCCAGGATGAACTGCAGTGAGAAAGAAGACATAAATAGAGAGATTATAAGGCAACTATAATATTATGCATTACAATTATCCTCAATTCCAAGCATTTTCACATTCAAAGCTCTATTAATGGATTATCTGAAGGAATCATGCAACTGTTTCAGATGCCGATGACCCCTAAGCCTCGGGTGCCACTCTCAAATCCTACGCCTAAGTATCTCATCCACCCCACATTCCTAACAACAGAAACCTAGGACCTACAAGCCTAGTTCCCTTAATCCAAGATGACCCTGCCTATTCTCTGCCTTTTACCTATTCTGGCCTCCCTTTTGGCTGCCTACTCTTTCACCCCAATTTTTACCCTATTCCATAATACCTCCTTATTTTTTATCTTTTAGGTATGAGCTCTTACTCAGCGGAGACTATATGGGATTGTTGTCTCTTCTCATTTCAGTAAAGCTTATCATTATGTACCTTTGCATGTTAATTATGTTGACCGGTATGTATAGGCCCATATTGACCCGGCACCTTCACAATGTTTTTTCTTTTTTTTTTTTTGCACCCTTGTCCACCGTAATTGTAATCTTATGAAGTGTACTATATTGTATTTATGCCCAGGACTACCTTGAAAATGAGTTTGCTCAATGGTGTTTATGCCTGGTTAAATAAAGTGATTGATTGATTGATTGATTGATTGATGCTATGTATTCATGTATCTTGCATTGGCAACACACAGAATGGTATTAACAAGTGACTATTATAGTGAAAGCAAACAAACTGCATAGAAATGGTTATGGACAGATCTTCACAATGCAACATTAATGATGCAGACAAATGCAGAAAAAACTGTGCCTTCATGTTTTCTGTTAACAGATGAAATTTAACATTGTACTTCATAGTATGTATTTCTGTGCAACTGTAATAACATATATTAGCAGGATGTGCGATACTTCACATAGGTACTCCTTTATCGTGCTATCAATATCAAACATTTTCCATGTAAACTGCTATGTATATGAGAAGTAGTTTAGAAATTTGAATTGTGAGTTGACACAGCACCATGTCTCAGGCGTATGAGCTATATTGTAACCCTCCCCCCCCACTACCCAGAGGAAGCACCAAGTTTGGTCGACAGTAAATCTGTCGACCACCTGCACAGAGATGGCACAATACTAATACAGGTATTGTGCTGCCCAAGCCCCCAGTGTTTTCTGTGGGTGGCTGTGCCCCCCCACACCTCCTGGACTTTAGGATTCTCAACTCCAGGTCGGAGTTGGTCCGGGGAAGGGGCAGGACACTGAGGCAAAGTGAAACATGGAAACAGACCATTGCAGCAACTTTTGCTGTAGTGGTCATTTTCCCTATTTCACCATTGGGGTGTCAGGCAAAAGGGGGCCACCCCTACTCAGATATGATGTCATCTTATGCTTGCCCTTAACCAGAACAATGTACACTACGCTTTAGTGCAAGGAAAAAAAACTGTCTGGTACTCACAAGCAAATGCAATATCATGTTCTGCAGTCACCCTCATGTCATGTCATGTTATGACTCTCCCATCCTAGACTGTACTTCAGTATGATGACATAATGTCTGGCAACCACAATCTTCACAAATTGTGACATTTTTTTTTTCGTAATGTTCCTTACTCTCATGGTGTCTGTTATGAAAGTTTGGGTTCCCTGCCTCAACACACACTTTTCATGGTATATATAGAATAAATATTTGACAACATTAAACTTCTGAGTTGAGACACCAGCAAGTCTCAGTCATATGGCATACATTTTTCTGCAGACTCTCATATGATGTCATATTATGGCTCCATCTCACCTACGCAGACTGTGCTTCAGTACAAGGAAAGAAACTGGGATTTAGAATGTTCACAAATTTTGACTGTGTTTTGAAATGGTACTTACTTCCATGATGTCTATCTCAAAGCACTGGCTTCCTTGCCTGAACCCACATAGTCTGTGCATGCTAGAATCAGTCCTAGTCCTTAGCCCAGACATTGCCAGCTTTCTTCAAGTGATATACTTTAACTTCTGTCACAGTGGTTTCCACATGTGACAGCAGGAATCTTGTGTCTTTTCTATACCTCTTCCCCTGCAGGTAGTCAGTCACCTTGTTCCACATCTTCTTGAGGGTCAGATTAGTGCCACTTATCACAGTGGCAGGCTTTCCATGTTTTTTGATGCCTTTAATGAGAGAGAGTACCTCTTTATCTGATCACATTTTCAGTATGTTTCTGTGAAAAAGAAAAGAAAGTAATATGTAAACATGATGTAGCAAAACACTTCTACATTCATGACCTGTGTATATGGTGCACTTCTAAATACCTGTGCTTCTGAATGGCAACAAATGGTGCACTGATGTCATTGTAGCACATATGTCATCTCTCTGTGTACTGAATGTTCATAAAGGCACAGCTATGTCACTACTTCTATGTAATGTGTAAAAGGGTAGAGCAGTTAGTGTTATGCTTTAACAGTGATGACCGTAGAGAGGGTGTTCATAATAGGATTTATATGCAGTTCTTAGAGGTACAATATTACTACAATCCAGGTTTTGTGCATACTCATACTGCAGTTCCACATCATGCATACAAATTGTATCATGGGCACTGTGTCATCTGCTACTGCCAAATTTGTTCACAAAACATTATAAGCCTAGATGTATGTGTGTGGCATGCATTCGACATTCATCTATTTTTAACCAAGGTAGATGTGACTCTGAAAAGAGCCATTGTTGGGCAGCATCAGGGTACTGCTCAAGAGTATGTATTGGGTTGTGACTACACATCACAACACACTTTGGATCCCAGTTTGGAGGGCTCCCAGGAAAATAACATTTATAATATTTGAGAAATGCACACCATGTTTTAGAAAAAGCAGATCATTATAACATTTAATTTGGGGATGAGTAATGGTCTGCATGCCCACATCACTCAAAAAGCCAGATATCTGAATGCTTACCTTTCTTTGTGATCTTTCAATTCTAGGTGTATGGTGCTGGCCTGTCCAGGTCATGCATTCTATACTATCTGAACACAGAATCTTATAGTTAGGCAAAATTGCATGTAGCTCAGCCAAATCAGATTTAGCTGATTCTATTAAGTCTATACCCCCTTTAATAGCCCAAATTGTTACCTCCAACATGGATTAGCAGTGCATCTGGCTCAGAGTGACTGGTGAAAAGCCTACATGAAGATGGTATGAATTGCTCCCATCTCATGCTACCCTTACCAAACCAATGAACATCACAGTTTTCTAGTTGCATATCATTCACAGAATGACTTCTCCTGGCAAACTGTGCACTCCTTTGCAGAAGAGAACTGCCTACAGACCAAATTGTTGTAGTGATGCTTTCTGCCATGCAGAATCTCTTTAAAGACACTGCAAATAACAACAATCCTTAAAGTGTGTGTGTGTGTGTGTGTGTGTGTGTGTGTGTCTCACAGCAGTATCTGCCAACTAACAATTTCTCTTTCAGTAGAACAGTTCTGGATTGTCAAGCAGAGTACAGCAAAAATAGTATTTTGCCTTTCTTGCCATTTTATTGAAAATCACTCCTAGTTCTTTACCAATTAGGTTACAAGTTTTACTGTGAGAGTTATGCACTTAATTTGTTGATAATTTGTACATAGTTATACGTGGTTGGCTGTGATTGGTTAAATAGCAGAAAACACTGCCTTGTTTTGGAGAGAAAACATTAATAAATGATTGCATAATACTTTACTTGAAATAATATTTTGCTGCCTAATTAGCCACAGCACCCTTATCAATAGTGGCACACAAGTTTTCTCCCCTCTTTTTTCGCCTGGCATCCTTAGTGGTAAGACTGTGATGTAAACTAAAATGTTTTACTGTGCTATTTTATGTGATTTCTTAATATTATTTACTAGTATGAAATATTGCTGGAATAATTATTATTTTGCTTTAATTTAGGTCATAATAGTGTATGGACAGTATCTATTAACCCCTGTTTTCAATCAGTTTAAAACCTGATAATCCTATCGTTATGAATGTCAGTATAATGTAAACCTTGTAAAAGTACATCATAATGGTGGGATTATGGGTAAGAATGTCACCACCAGTCATAATTTCTACAAATGAATGGCAATCTGCTGCCTGTAACATTGGTTCAAAACACCCACATTCCATTCAAACAGTTACATACCAATCACAGTATAGATCGTACTGGTTAATTTCAGCACTTCAGTTGCTCCATATTCAAACCAGGAGACATTCATAGCTGCGTGAATGTGTGAAGTAATGTGACTCATACTGACCAGTCAGAAACTGCTGACTGAAGCAATGTTTAGATGTGAATTTTTAGATACAAAATTAGTGTGATTTTCTGATTCCGGGCTATTTTTTGACATTCTTAACCTACATTGAGAATGTAGTAAATTTTTTTTTCTTAGTGTGCTGATTCTGATTCGAGTCTCTCATACATTATTGTACACTAATAAATGTTCTAATCCTGATTCATACCTCTTTGTAAGTTTTTTTCTAACAAAAACTGTAATTTTTTTCCAGAGTGTATAGTTTCCATAAACTATAAAATACAATGCCTGAGTAACTGTGGTCAACCATGGACGTAATTACCTCTTGTGGTTGCTATGGCAACTGTAAACCTCTCGAGCTGCACTCTCAAAGTGTACTTGGTTGTCCTGGCAACCGCTTGAGGTGATTACATCTTGGCTACCACCGTTACTCAGGCATTGTCCCCTATGTCAAGAGAGCATAGCAAAAAGAAAAAAAAATTAGCTATGTGGTCTACATGTAAGCTTTCATTCTTTCAAGTTAATATTGTGCTATATAGATATTTATTTAGGTTTCTTTTGTCATTCTGCAATGTATGCAACCAGTTGCTGCATATTTTCTAAGTCAGAGGCCATTTTAAACTATTCTGGAGTGTTTTAAAAAATGCTTGTTTCATGACTCAGCATTCTCATTTTGTAAGCTGATTTGTTTCATTAGATTATTTCATTTGCTCTTACAAAACATGACTGCAAAGTTACAAAATGAAAAAAATAGTATGTCATCTATTATAAAGCAATTTCCAAGGGAAGTAGACCACCTAATTTACATATTCCTTGACCCTAGTACATGATGTACTAGGATTGACCTTTATTTCTTAAAGACATGTTATTTCAAACAGTACAAAAAGTTAGAAATTGCTGAGCAGTACTTAGATTGGCATGTTATGCAGTATGCAGCTGAAGTCAAGATGTCCGACTTCCTGTCTTGTGTTGACCTTAGAACTGCATTCCTATTTGTCCACAGATGTTATTTCCCATTTTGTTCAAATCTTGTTTTGTGATCCGAATTCTTGGTTTTTGAGCTTCTCACAAAATTTTTGACTCATGAAACAAGGAAGTGGCTCACAAATGAAGAATTCAGTTTTACCATACAAATGATGCAGAATGGCTTGGAAACAGAGAAAAACACATTTCCTGCATATTGCTGTAATGCTTATGATGCAAATACATATCATTAGTGTATTTACTGTTTGGAACAAAGCTGAATGCATCTATTTCATTAAAGAATAGTTTCTTTTTTATGTTCTTAAAGGCACAGTAGCTGTTACCACAAAAAATGTGAAAACAGTGTACTGATTTCTATTTTTTCCTTCTTTTTACAGATACTCTACTCTGTTAGAATTCAGTTATAGCACTTTTTATTATCAGAAAATACCTACAGGGTAATATGAAAATTATTTATAAAGATTAAAATGTGCTTTTCTAGAAATAGCTTATCTTACAAGACTGATGATGTAGTATTATGTACCACAGTAGAGGCAAGAACTGAAGCCTCTGATTTAACACAACACATGATAAGGAGCAAATGTGGCACATATGACTACAAAGCCCATACTTGCCACATAAAAAGAGAAACTGTCATAAAAGAATGGACACAGTAAAACAGAAGCAAAAAATGGTTAGTAACACCCAGAAATTGAAAAGAAAGAAAAAATCTAGCAATGTCTGTGTAGATAGCATTCTTCATACTAGATGTATTCTTTTTATACAGATGTTTATCTTCCTTGAGCCCTGGCAGGGGCTTTAGTCCTCCGAGGGAGGAACACTTTCTCAGGTCCCACCACACTACACTTGCCAACCCTAGTACTTTCCACCCAGGGCATTGGTGAGGCCAGAAGGGTGGTGCCCCATTACCGGAGACCCAATCCAGATGCTGGGGTTGGACCTCAGTGCTGCAGACCATCATAGATCCCTGCCAGGCTCTTTTTCCTCTTGCTTTAACCTGTCTCCCCTCCCTTCCTACTGCCATAATTATGCCAGAAGATACCTCCCAAACTGTATTGCCCTCCAGTCACCACCAGAGGGCAATCAGAGAGCTGGACAATGTGGAACCCTTCCCATGAGAGAGGAGAGCAGTCCTCTGGATGCTCAATCCTCTCACACCCTTCTGACTCCCAACTCAGAGTAAAACAATTTGTTCATATGGCTGTAAACTTGTGATCACATTTGTGGTCATAGATGATGGCTCAAATAGATGACTTACAGAAAAAAAAATTACAAAGGTTAAAATGAAGTTGCAGGAGTTCCCAGATCTGAACAGAGACAACTTCTGCCTCATCTTTGATGGGTGTTGGATACATAATGAGCAGAGAGAGGCCTATTTTTGGGAAGAAACATATCATCCACACAGTAAGCAAGTACTATAGTTCTCTGAGTCAATGAAACTGGAAAAACACACAGTGTTTTGCCATTGGTTGAACAAGATGATTCACATGAGATAGATGGAGGAAGACAATGACTCTTCTGCATAACAAAACAAGACACAGTAGACCGGATTTTTAAAAGCCTGAGAATGCTGCAAGTACCTGGTGCACTGATCACATGGCGCATTGGAATTGTGGCATTCTCCTGGTGGGGATTGGGATTTTCCATCCTGCGCATCAAATTGCCACATGGTAGACAACCTTTATGCGGTCTACCTTCCAGCAATCCTGAGGGCTGTTTTTTTCTGAGCTTGCATCAGATGTTCACTGCAAGCTGCCATAAATGGTGGCAACTGTTGCAATTGCACCTGAGATTGTAAAATCAAGCGCAGTTGTAGCTAAGGGGTTTGGTGCATCACCAAAACCTAAGTGTCATGGTGCAGCACTTGATGCAAGCCCTTTGCCACACCTTGAAAATCCAGTCCAGTGTCTAACATGGACTTGTGATCAGACATGTAGCATTAGGCAAAAGTCTTTTGATGAGATAAAGGACTTCATCAATCTTTTTATTATCACAAATACTAATGAAAAATACAAACGTACAGAAAACATAGATAAAAGCCAGCTTAGATCTCATAGTGGCTTGATGGGTTACTCACTGGCATGTTTGCACACTGGAGCTTATGACAGTGTATTCCACCACATGCACATAATCCCGTGCATAATACTGAAATGCACAGATTTGTCTCTAAAATGTACTGGGTCAGGAGTACTGTCAGTAAATTCACACACTTACAGTTTTTGTTGAAGGAAGGTGACATGGACAGTGCTATACCTTTTGCTGTATTATACAAGTGAAGCAAGGATCACTGGCCTCTGATTGATCAATGTGTGCCTGAGACAGTGATGTTATCTCAGTATAACATCATTGCGTGAAGTCCAGGCACACACATGACCGCATGACAGAATCACAAATCATGTGTCCCCTGTATAAGTTACTGCCACTCTGAACCACTATTTTAAAGGACTTCAGCCCCCTGATGATATCATCAACCTGCCAAACAGTAGTTCCATCAATAACTGAAACAGTCGCCAAAAACACAACACCGTAGGACACACAATAAATGTAATTTTATGCCATTTTTTTCTCCAAACTAAGCAGTTTCACTGAACCATGCCAACTATAACTGCCATTTGCATGCTTCAGAGACACCACTCAACTTGACTGAAAAAAATTGTCATGAAAACTATATTAGGTCGCTTGGAAAAGTATTGCATAGCATTCATGGCACTTCAACATTTATCTCCAAAATATACAAAGAAGCCAGGGCTTGACTGTGACAACACTTGCAGGCTTCAGCCCCACATTGCACAGTCACTCAGTGACAATCCTCCAGCTCCAATTTCTCACATGTTCCTCACCTTATTTTGCAGTCCAATTCGATATTTACCAGAAAAAAAATAAGAATACAGACAGAACTTTTTTCCCCTGCACTACTACAGGTCCCAGCTTCACTTTCACCAATCTCACTGCATGCAAGAATACACCTACAATGCAATACAGGACAACCATTTATGGGCAGCACAACCTGCTACAACACAGAAACTATGAACTTGTTTCCTAAAGGTATACCTCCCCTTAAAAAAGTAAAAACAAAAATTAAACACATTTTCCATTTTTATTCTTCTTAAAACAAAATGAGCCATTGTATAATATCAATAATGCATTCCAGGGTATGTGTCGTGCTGGGATAACATCACTTCTTGGGTGTTGGATGCACTCGGCCTGTGGCCTCATGTCCAACCATCTGAGGCTTGATGTTATCCCAGCACGGCACACACCCTGTCCTGCATTATTGCTTAATTAATCAGTTTAAAAAAATAACACCCCTCTGATGACTTTGCAAGGTGGGATGCAGAGGAAATGTCTGGATGTGTTACAGTAACAGAAACACAACTAGCTGACACATTTGGGAATAACATAGCAATGTTTGAGCTGAGAAAGAGAGAAAAAATTAATCTGAACATGTCTTATGAAACCACCTGTTTTATAGTTCTCAGACTGTTAAAGTAGATGACTACAATATTGCAAGGTGGGATGATATATGGGGATGTTTGATAGCATACATGCTACTTAAGAGTGAGTTTGCATTAGATGAAACAGTGCATATGTGTGTGTACTGTTTCAGAAAGATAAAAGCAGATGCCCTGCCTTCTAGATCTATTTTAAACAACACAGAGACAAATGTGACACCCACAGAGACTGGTTGCCTGAACTTGTTTGAGCAGATTCTAATCCAAACAATGAAGTTATTCTAAACATTACTAAGCTTGAACACAAAGCTAAAAAACATGCCAGGCCCCTATTTATCTTTCCCTCCAGGGTAGAGTTAATGTAATCAAAATGAATATACTTCCCAGATTATTTTACCTATTAAATATGCTTAACTTTTTTCTTCCACAATCCTGGTTCCATAAGCTGCAACAAATTATTTCTGCATTCCTCTGGAAAGCAAAGCCACCAAGAAGAGCCTATAATAAACTATATGCAGCTAAACAGAAAGGGGGCCTCAACCTCCCTAATTTCTTTCATTATTACCTGGCAAGCCGCATAGTTAAATATTTCTGATGTTATCCTCCTACTTTTACAACAGACGATCCAAAATATGTGCCAATATGGTAACAAATTGAATGCCAGATAATTCAACAAAGTGGACTCTCCCCAGCAAGCCTATTATACATCACTCCCAAATTAGGCTGGTCAATTTTATCTAACGAACTTATACATATGTCATTAAAAGTTCATTCTCAACTGTGTAGAGCCCTTGAATACAAAAACATAGAAGATTTATCACAACCTCTATTTCTAAATCCAAATTTTACAATAGATGGCTATTATTTAAAATCCAGAGACAAAACAATTGAGACAGAAGTTAAAATCTCAGATCTACTGAATAATCACAAAATTAAACCCACATCAGAGTTACTTACTTCCCTTCATCTTCCTCCTGGCCAAATCTTCCGAAGTATCCAAATTAGACACTTTTTAATTACCAAACTGGGAAAAAATACTTGGAATACAGACAAGTCAGATTATATCAATACACTACATCTGGTGGCATGGAGTCCCCATGCAGTTTCCAAAATAACAGCTGAACTATATCCAGTTATGTTTCCAGAAATTCAAGGACATTTTACTTATTGGGCAAACCAATTTCCAGACAGACAATTCAATTGGCACAAACTCTGGCAAGCAGTATATGCTTATACTTCAAATGACAAATTACGGCTCATTCAGTTATATATATTAAACAACATATACTTTACTCCAGAAAAATTAGCTGCAATAGGCAAACTGCCGGATCCTGTGTGCAACAGATGTGGTATTGGGGTAGGATCTCTCCTTCATATTCTTTGGGAATGTCCCTCAATTAAACCCTTGTGGCAAATGATTAAAACTAAATTAGATCCCCTCTTGGGCCTGGACCAATGTTTTGAGCCTGAAATGTGTATCCTAGGAGATTACTCACAAATCTTAGTACCAGAAAGAAGATATGCTATGTCTTTAATTTCCTACTCAGTAAAAAAATTGGTATTAAAACACTGGAAAGATTCCCAACGTATTCCTTACTCTGAATGGCTTAATGCACTACTATTCAACTTGAGACTTGATAAAATGATTGCATGCCTTAGACATTGTCCTAACAGTTTTAATAAAAAATGGAACAAGTTTCATACACTAACACTGGTTGCTACATGAGATGTGTAATGACGTAAGAGAAAGTAGACATACAGACTCCTATGGTATAATATAAGGTGAATATATATTATACAGAGTAGGTGAGGGTGGGGAGGAGGGAGGGGAACTGAGGTAGATAGGTAGATAATTACTGTTAATACAGTTAAGTAGTATTCGTTTTTCTTTTATTATGTTGGGCCGATGTAACCCCAAGGCCAATTGTAACCTGTCATACTATATGCCATACTGAATGACCTTTTATGTAACATGCATACCTTAAGATATAAAACAAATAAAGTATACTGAATTTTAACAAAAAAAACATGCAAATGAAAGAACTAATTAAGTCACTCAAGGGATCTATCATGTATCTGCCACTCCAACTTCAGGACATTGTTGAGGCCATAACTCAGGACCACAGCACTGTGATTTTGGTGAATGGTGTTCCAATACAGTCAAAAATAATTTGACAACATGATGTGACTGCAGAGAGAGTTAAAATGGTGCATATTATGTAAAAATCTCAATATCCATTCTAGGTGGATTTAACTATGAACCACCTTAGTGATACTGATACTCAGTTTGGAATAGTAGACACAAATAAAGCAATGATTGAGAAATTCTTGATGACTATAAATGAAAATGTCTATGAACTTTACACAATTCATTACTCCATGGAAAGGATCGAGTCAGTGACATTGACTTGTATTAGATAAAACAGGTTGATGGTAGTCCTGTCAATATCTGGGAGAGTATTTTAGAAACTCATTGCTTTCCAGATTTTTTTCCCATATAACACTGGCAATATTTTGGATCAGCATGAGATATGTGTTTCTGGAGCTGTTCACTGGATGTCTAGAGTGCTTCATTCGGATGGCAAATTCAGATGAAACATTCAGTATTTGTTTCACTTCCTATGGGAGACTGAGTTAAGCTTATTGTCTGAGTGTACTGCATATACTCTGTGGATGACCACATCACTGTATGGTATCACAGAAGCAGAATTGTTGTAAAAGCTGAAAAACAAGAATGAGACACTGGGAGTACATCTGCACTCCATCCTATCAAGTATGCAGGGAACTAAAGAATGCTGATACTGCAGGCACGCAGAAGTAATGTGCATGCTATGAGAGCGCTATGTATACTATGTGCATACTACATGCAGACACTTGGTCATTACTCTAAGCTCTGCTAAATACAGCTGGGAGGTACAAGCATAAATGCCAAAGTAGGTAAATGCAGATGTTGATTGTGTACCATCAATGAATCTGAGATATGTACTCTCTAGATCCAGTGTCTGTGTCACGAAACTTCAATCACTATTTTAGTGCACTACTGAAGTTTAGTCTGTCAAAGATAAATCCACCTCTTGGTAGTGTAGAACATTACTTCTGGAGAGTGGAATATAAAACACTTGGTGCTCCTCAGATCTACATGGTACTCTGGGTAAAAGATGTATCCCACATTGGTGACAGTCAGGACTTAGAAATTCTCAAGTTTATTATGCAGTACATTACTTGTCAACTTTCTGATAAGTACGACAGTCCAGTATTATGGAAACTGGTTTAAAAGCTTCAGTGACACATCTGTTGGAAGTACTGTTGTCAAAAGGTGAAACATTTTGGCAATTGGTACATATGGTGTAATTTTGGATTTTTGAGATGCGTTTGTAAACATGGCCGTATGAATGAGTGGTTCTCTGCCATGCAACATCATCTGAAAGTGAAATCTCCAAAAAGATTGTATGGATTGCCTAGAAAAGAAAATGAAGAATTCATAAATGGCATGGAAACATAGAATTTGATGGCAGATAGGGACTGCTTGGCCCACCCAGTCTGCCCATTTCCCTACCTAATGGATAAGCTGCAGATCCTAGCTAACCAACAGCCTGCTTCTTCCAACCTCCACCCCGTAGAATTGCCTTATGTCTGTCCCATGCAGTCTTGAATTCCACCACTGTTTTTGACTCCACAACCTCCTCAGAAAGGCTGTTCCATGCATCCACAACCCTGTCCATGAAAAAATACTTCCTTACATTACCTCTGAGCCATCCCCCCTCTAGCTTTAAATTCATGTTCTGCTGTTGATGTGGCAAGTGAACATAGATGTTCAATTTGTAGCTGAGCAAAGTCCAATTTGGGAAATTCACACAATTTTTGGAGTACTGATCAACCACAAAGTCCGAAATTTCATGAAATTCTGTACTTTGTGGCAAAATTCCACACTTTGTGGTAAAAACTTTGTGATTCAGGTGAAGTGGGATGTATAGGGAGAGGCATCAGCAGCAGAAAACAGGAAGTTGTTATCCCTCTGTACAGACAGTTGGTGAGACCCCATCTGGAGTACCGTGTCCAGTTCTGGAGACCCCATCTCCGCAAGGACATAGACAGGATAGAGGTAGTCCAGAGGAGGGCAACTAAAATGGTGCAGGGTCTGCAAGAGAAGCCATATGAGGAGAGACTAAAGGAGCTTAATATGTATACCCTTGAGGAAAGAAGGGAGAGGGGGACATGATAGAAACTTTAAGTACCTCAGTGGAATCAACAAAGTCCAAGAGGGTAGCATCTTTCAGAAAAAGAGACTTGCAAGAACAAGGGGACACAATTTAAAGATAGAAGGAGGGCGGGTCAGAGGCAATGTGAGAAAGTATTATTTCACAGAGAGGGTAGTGGATGCATGGAACAGCCTTTCTGAGGAGGTTGTGGGGTCTAAAACTGTGGGAGAATTCAAGAATGCATGGGACAGACATAAGGCAGTTCTTGTGGAGGGTGGAAGAAATAGGCTGCTGGTTAACTAGGATCTACGGCCTATCCTGTAGGTAGGGAAATGGGCAGACTAGATGGGCCAAGCAGTCCTTATCTGCCGTCAAAGTCTATGTTTCTATGTTTCTATGTTTGTTTCATGTCTGGGGAAGCTTCATGAAGCTCCTTGAAGTGCAAATTTTCGCCACTTTGTGCAAACTTCACAGGCAAAGTTATGCTTTGCCACATCTCTACTTGCAGGAACTCTGGGATAATCTTTATAACGGCAGTTGATCTATCAGTTCATGGCTGTGGTCTCTATGCTTAAAAACTCTGTTACACCATGACTGTGGAGCCTATGAAGCAAGTGACCATTTGATTGGAACATGCCTGTATGGAAAATCCGAAACAATACAGTACTTAACTGTCAACTACAAAGAAAACTGATGGCTAGCTTTCAAGTCCCACTATCAGCTTGAAGATCTTTGAGTGAACAAGTCATCTTCAACAAATATTAACAATATGATTGACACATACTACCCACAGTGACATAATGTAATGGAAAACATGTGTATCTTTGAAGTTGCCCAATTGACTAGAGCCAGAGGGACTGCAACATCTGTCAGTCTCCTTTGGGTGATGTTATGAAATGCCAGATCGATGAGGAACAAGTCCGCAATTATGGAGGACTTGATTTCCTCGGTCAATCTGGCTTACATCATGGAGACCTGGTTGAAAGACTATGTTGGGCCAGCTCTGGAGGCAGTCATCCCCACTGGGTACTCTGTGGTACATTGCCTGAGGAAGGAATGTAGGGGCGTGGCCATCTGTTTTAGATCTGGCCTGAATTTCTCTTTGCACCCAGTGGGGAAAACTAGGTCCTTTGAGTATGTAGCAGTGCATGGGGGTCCAGGTGCAGGTTGCAGGATTCTCCTCATTTACCACCCCCCTGTGGGGAAGAATTCCTGCATGAGGTTGCAGACTTCCACATTGACGAGGTGTTGGAGTCCTCCAGATATTTAATTCTGGGGGACTTCTATGCCTGAGTCGACAATGAATCCTCACTACTTGGGTCAATCCTCCTCCGGCTGATGTCATCGCTGTGCCTGATACAAGTGGCTACTTCTGTGACCCATCACCACAGCCACACATTGGACTTGGTGTTCTCACTGGGGCTTGAGGTAGCTAATCTCAAGCTTGGTCAGGTCATATGGTCTGATCAGTGCACAGAGGAGTTCATGTTTGGGGCCCCCCTGAAAAATCCCTCTCCTGTTAAGATGATCAGCTACCACCCTTTAAGGGGAGTATCCCTGGAGGGACTCTTGGTGGTGGCTGATCTATCTAGTGTAGTCACTGCATATGCAGTTGGCATGGGTGAAGCAGTGGACACTTATAATTAGGTGGTCTCCGGAGAGCTCAATGCCATTGCACTGGTCTGTGTATGACCAAGAGCTTCTCACTTGGAATCTCCACAGTTTGATGGGGATCTCAAAGTGATTAAGATCTAGGGTCAGAAGCTGAGGCATTGCTGATGGAGGACCCTGTCGATGGAGACAAACTAGCCCTGTGTGCTCATTATTATGAGTACCAGGTGGCAATCAACCATAAGAAGGCAGAGTTCCTGTCCAAGGAGATTGCTGCAGAGAAGAACTGACCTGCTCAGCTTTTTTGGATGGTGGACGGTCTTCTGCATCCAGTTTTCTACAACCAAAGAAAGCATTTTCAGTCACTTTATGTGAGAAGTTTGCTTGGTTCTTCTCTGATAGGGTGTTCTCCATCCTCATGGGGATACCTCCAGCTGACCATACTTTGGTTCACAGTGGTTTGCTTGTGGGGACTGGAAGCACCCTGTTGGTTTGGGAGGAGTTTAAACCAGTGGAGGTGGCTGAAGTCATAGGGGTTATCTTAGAGCTGAAGCACACATATTGTGAACTGGACCTGGCACCAACTAGTTTCTTGATGAGATGTGTTGGTTCCATTGACCCAGTGCTCACTGAAATAGTCAGGTGCTCATTGTTGGAGGGGGTATTTCCATAAGCCTTGAAAGAAGCTCTGGTAAGGCCCTTTCTAAAGAAACCATCATTCAACCCTAACGTTTTAGCGAATTACTGCCCTATCTCCAATCTCCCTCTTTTGGGTAAGGTTGTCGAGAAAATGTTGGTGCAACAGCTCAAGGAACACCTCATGGCCTTTGACATCTATGAGCCATTCCAATCAGGTTCCAGAACTAGGCACAGCACCAAAATGGCGTTAGGGTGCATAATGAAGTTTGCCCTTTAAGGGGCAGACCAAGTTGTCCTGGTGGACCCCTCCCCTGGCAACAGAGTTGGTACTGCTCAGAAAAGGGGAGGGGGAGGTAAGGGGGTGGAGCCATGGGACAATGCTCAGGTAACAGGAAGAGGAGGGACACAAGGAGGAACAGGAGAAGCATAGGAGGAAAAAGGATGTGGGAGGGGGAAAAATACAGGGTACATAACAAGCAGCACAGAGGTATTCAGCCTCTTTTGCTGGATAATTTTGCTGGTGTTAGTTCAACAGAAGCAGCACATCAGATTGGCTATCAATTGGGTTGGCAAATTTGTTAAGAACCAGCCTGAAAAAAGGTTTGTGGACAAGGAATTTGTGCAAGGTAAGTAAAAAAATAATAGTTCGAAAACAAAGAGATTCTGTGTTTTCTAATGCAAACAAGAAAGCAATTGTTTTCATAAGAGATAAGGCACCTTAGGGTGTAGTATTACCAAGTATATGGGTTTTTGTTTAACACGATAAGGGCAAGATATTGGGTTTTTTCTTATATGTAGAAAAGTATCTCATGAAGGAATTGAGAGGCTTTAGAGAAGTGCCTGAATTCAGGTGGCACTGGGTCTGTGTTTGTTCTACAGGGGCGAAGGTTTTGGTACTACAACCATGCAGGACAGGGGAGAGATGCTGGGGATTTATTTCTTTAAAAACAGAGTAAAGAAATGCAGTGAGGAAGCATTAGGAACAGAAGCTGGCAGGTGGGGTGGCATAGCCTGAGGGAGGCAGGGATGTGGCATTTACAGCCTGTGAACAAAATAAGGCAGCATAGGAGGGTGCAAGAGGTCTTCTGATGCAGACCTCTAAATGATTTAATTTTCCGATTCAAGCTGCATAGGGAGAGCTGTTTCAGTGCCACGCCAGTGGTAAGGCCTAGTAGGAAGCCACGTGGTTGGCGGTTTTGGTGTCTGACATCACACCACATGGCAAGGGGGATATTGAAGAGGCTCCAGCAAAGGTTTACAGGGGGAGTAGCATTGGAAGCCCTGGAAGCAGTCAAAAGGGCAAGAGTATTCTACCAAAAGTGTTTTTTTCTAGGCGATATACTGAAATTTGGTTATTGTTGTTCATTTGGGAATTGGACTGCTGGGGGGATAGGGGGAGGAGTTTCCAGTGGTTCCTGGATATACAGTAATCCTAGTGGTTACACACATCAGTAGAAGAAGTTGATTTGTATAGATTTTTTTCACCCTAGGATGCTCCCAGGAGGAGCAACAAAACAGGAGATTTGCGGGCAGCCCTGCGAAGGGTGAGTGATACGAGGAGACAGGTGGGGGGGCATCAATGCCGGCCAGAAAAGCATTGGGAATCCACAGGCAGATAATGGTGCACCCTACGAGGGTGCATGGAGAGATGGTGGGGCGGGGGAACGACGCTGATTCTCGGAGGGAACCAGGCCCACATGGCAGCTGGATGATGTCTGACATCACAGGGTGGGATGCCCATTTATCATGGGTGCTGGTTTTCTTTTATGGGAGTTTTCAAGTAGCAAAAAAAAAAGAAAAGCTAATATAAAGCATGAGCAAAGATTAACTGGAGTATAGGGGTCAGCCTGCTGGAGAGGGTGCGTTTGCAAAAAAGGTGGGGCCGGACGACACAAATTAAATTTGGCATGTTGATAACAAGCTATATTTTTCAGTTTTCTTTACAGCTTTTGTGCAGGCACGATTAGAAGAAAGGATGGCACCAAAGAAGAACAAGCCATCAAAAGCAGAGGTGTATAAGGCAATTGTAGAGTTGGCACAGAAGACCAACATGATGTGGCAGCTGGTGGAAGGGGATGAGCCAGGGAGGTCAGGGGAGAAATGGAAAGTGGAGAAGGGAAAAGACCGACAGGGGAACGCAAAGTCCAAAAAGGCCACAATGGAAGCCACTGTTGGTGGTCCCTCCCTGAGTGGTCAGCCCAGTACCACCATGTCCCGGAGCCATTAATACCTGGCCAGGAACCAGTGGGAGTGCCTCCGGTTGAACCCAGGATGGAGCCCCAGGCCACAGTTGCCCTGTCACCCTTGATGCCCCAGACAGCAATACCACTACAAGAAAATGGACTGATGCAGCTCAGTGACAGCAGGCCTCATGGAATGGAAAGGCCAACAGGTAGTGTATCAGGTTCCGTAGGTGAGAGTATCAAGGAGTATATTGGGCAAATTATAGTGGCTTTTGGGGTAGGAGGGCTAGGGCAGATGGACACTGCAGAGATTAGGTTGGATAAGGAATCCACCGTGGGAGTGAAAAAGGGAATGGACGGCTTGGGAAAAGGTAAAAGGGAAATAGGAACCCCTCGCATGAGGATAGGGGAACATGTGCCTTTGGCCACAAAGGAAAAAATATGGAAGGGGGAGTATGTGGACATATTTGCTTCGGTAAGTAGGAATGTGGCTACCAAATATGGGGAGTCAGAGAGTATAAGGAAGAATGAGATGGCAGCTGCTGTAGTGTTATTGGGTAAGAAAAAGGAGGACAAATTTACAAAAGGTAAGACATGGGATGGGTGGTTCGTGGGCTTCACCACATTTTCTGCCATAGTGATGGAAAAGAAGCCAGAGCTGGGTATCCCACTGATCACATATTCCCTGATCATACGGTGGGCCAAAACAAAGGGGGGGGGGGGTGTTGTGGATATACTATGACAAATTTTTTCACAAAAGGATGGCAACATATGGGGACATAAGATGGGACACAAAACAGCTTGATTTACGGATGGACTATGTTACTGACCAATCCACCCCAGAGGGAGAAATGGGAAAGAAGGGGGGGATGCATCAAAAATGTTGCTGGGGGTACAATAGAGCATTTTGTTCGTGGCCCCAGTGTTGAGTCAGGCATGCATGCTGGTGATGTAGGGGTTCCCATCTGGCGACAAGATGCAGGACCTCATGGTCAGATGGGACACAAGTGGGAGGTGCACAAGGGACAGGCCACAAGCCCTTTTGGGAGGGGCAGGTTTATAGGGAGCAGGCATGGAACAGAGGGATGAGAAACAGGGGGCAGGCATGGAACAGAAGAACAAGAAGCAGGGGGTACGGGGTAGGGGAGCCCAGTCTTACTGAAGAAAGGAGCAGAAGAGAATACCTGGGGAGGGTGGCAAGGGGTGGGGAGCAGGGAGCAGGGTGGGAAGGGAACAATTTCAGACTGCCAGGACCCCCATCAAGAGAGTGGCTTGGGAGAAGTTACTCACAGAGTACCCGGACAAGGAGGTAGCGGAAACCATAAAAAAGGGTTTTAGATCAGGTTTTTCCTTATAGTGCGAAGTACCAAAACAAGCGAGGGAGGCAAATATCTTAGGATCAGTCAGGGGAAAGGAAGACATTTTGAGACAGAAGATAGGAAAGGAGAGGGCAGCAGGAAGGCTGGAAGGCCCGTATCCTTTTTCCCAGTTAGACAACTTTAGGATCTACCCCCTGGGCTTGGTCTCTAAGAAACAGGAGGGTGAATGCAGTGATCCACCACCTGTCATTTTCAGGGGGAGATTCTGTTAATGATTTTATAAGGGAAGAGCACAGCTGGGTGACCTATGCCACACTGGTAGAGGCAGTGCCGATCATCTGGGCAACCCCTGATGCATGGTTAGCGAATACAGACATTGAGTCGGCTTTCCATTTGCTCCCTGTTAGAAAGGAAGACTGGGACTTGTTGGGGTTTAAAATAGGAGACCAGTATTATTTTGATAAGGCAATGCCTATGGGCTGTGTGCTACATTTGAAGCATTCAGCACCTGCCTGCAGTGGATCTTCCAGCAAAAAAAAACAGGTACAGGACTGTCATACATTATTTGGATGATTTCCTGTTGATAGGCAGTGGACGCTCTGAGACAGAAAATATGCTAGCTAGTTTTCAGAAATTATGTGGTAAGCTTGACGTCCCTCTGGCACCAGAAAAAACAGAAGGCCCTAGCAAGGTGCAGGAGTTTTGGGGAGGTGGATGCACTGGGGGAAGTATTTAGGTTGCCAGACAAAAAAGTTCAGAAGCTAACAGGGTTGATTCAACAACACATGAGCAGGAGGCGAGTACAATTAAGGCAGGTGCAGCAAGTACTGGGCATTTGAATTTTGCATACAGGGCAATTGGGCCAGGGAGGGCATGCACAAGGTGTCTAGCAAGAGCAACAGCAGGGGTGGCAAAGCTACACCACTGGATGGATATAACACAGAAGGTAAAAGAGGACTTCAAGGTATGGGAGGAATTTCTAAGCAGCTACAGTGGCATATCCTTTTGGCAGGAAGAGTGGGTCAATAACACTGATTTAGATTTGCATACAGACATGTCAGGGGGGAAGGGGATGGGGGGGTACTTGAGAGGAAAATGATTTGCAGAACCATGGCCAGCTGACTGGATAAGAGATGGCAGGGTGAAGGACATCACACTTTTGGAAATACTGCCAATTTGGGCCTGCACCCTGGTATTGGGGAAGGAATTGTGGAATCAGAAGGTTGCATTTTGGTGTGATGACAGGGCAGTGGTGGATGTCCTGAATAACAGGGGAGCCAGGTCAGCACCAGTTTTGAGGCAGTTAGTGTTAAGAGGGTTACAGCTGAATATGTCATTCAGGGCAAAACACATAGACGGGGTGAGGAATATCCTAGCTGACAGCCTTTCCCGTCTGCAGCTGAATCATTTCTGGGTGCTGGTACCAACAGCAGAGGAACAGAAAATGCCCATTCCAATGAACATCTGGGACATTGGCAAGAGGGAGCTGAAATGCTGTTTCGCAACTCATGGGCACCATGGACCTTGAGGGCCTATGAAGGGGCATGGCGCACATTGCAAGCTTTCAGGGCAATGCACCACATGGAGGTAAGTGGGCCAGTTACAGAGGAACAGATAGGAAAGTTTACAGTAGATCAGTGGCAAAAGGGGGTGGCATACACCACAATGGGGGTATACCTAGCTGGGATCAGTGTAGTATGTAGCCTGAAGAGATGGAAGGATCATATGAAATCAATGTTGATACGGAGGATGATGCAGGGGTGGAGCAGGTTGAAACAAAGGGACAGGGATGGATGGCGACCAATAGTGGAGCATTGGTTAGCCAGATTATGGGGCATATTGCCAGAAATTTGTAAATCCAAGGATGAAGCGCAGCTATTCGTTACAATTTATGTGGTAATGTTCACAGGGGCATTGAGAGTGAGTGAGTGAGGTAGTGGGGCATGGCTAATAGGATGAAAATGGGGGATTGGAATGGAGAGATATAGTCTGGGGTCAGGAAAAAATGAAACTCATAATCAGGAGGGCCAAAACAGATCAGTTGGGAAAAGGGTGTGTTATAACCATAAAACCTCACACAGATGAGACCTTGTGTCCAGTAAAGGCTCTGTGGTCTTACGCCGCAGAGCGATACAAAAAAGAATGGAGATTATTTATACATGGGGATGGGAGGAAGGTGACCAGTTACCAGGTAATAGCCATACTTAAGAAAGGCATGGAATTTCTGGGCAAGGACCCAGCTAATTATTCTTCCCATTCTTTTCGGATAGGAGCCGCGTCAAAATGGGTGGCAGAGGGAGAGTCAGTGGACAATATGTTGGAAATGGGATACTGGTGGTCTGCCAGTTACAAGAGACACATTTGTGTTTTTAAGGTTTGAAGACTAACATGCCATCTATGTTTGTTTTGCAGGAACAGATCATACAAAGGGGAGGGGCATATGGGGAGGGTGTAGGGGCGGGGGAGAGAAAACAGAGATAAAAAAGAGTGAACAGGTCATGAAGGTTAAGATATTAAAAAGTGTTTTGTCTGATTCAATAGGTAGAGGGAGTATCATGGAGGTATGGATCTGAGGGCATTCCTACATTTACTGGACGGAAAATAGAATGGAAAAGAAGGCTGGGGGAAAGCAGCTCTACCAGGATGTCAGACACTGTAGGTTCATATGGCGTGGCATCCGGGGGATGAAATGGGCACAAGTACTCCTGACTCTGATAAAGATGAAGCAACGGAGACCCATACCGGATTTAATTATTATACACTTGGGAGGGAATGACATAGGGGAAAAGCCATGGGTGGACAAGTATTTAAGGGTCAAAAGGGATCTGGAGAAGGTAAAACAATGGTGGCTGGATGTGAGATTGGTGTGGTCTGATATGATACTAAGGAGAGTATGGAGACATGCACGCAGACACATAGCAGCAGACAGAGCCAGGAGAAGAATGAACAGGAGTTTTGGGACTCTGGTAAGAAACATGGGAGGGCATGTAATACTGAATGGAGTGGAAGAGTGGGCAGAGGATTTTTACAGATCAGATGGAGTATATCTATCGGACCTAGCCATAAATATGTTTAACACAGACGAAAAAGAGACTTGCAAGAACAAGGGGACACAATTTAAAGATAGAAGGGGGGCGGTTCAGGGGCAATGTGAGGAAGTATTATTTCACAGAGAGGGTAGTGGATGCATGGAACAGCCTTCCTGAGGAAGTTGTGGGGTCTAAAACTGTGGGAGAATTCAAGAATGCATGGGACAGACATAAGGCAATTCTTGTGGGGGGCAGGAAGATATAGGCTGTTGGTTAACTAGGATCTGCAGCCTATCCTGTAGGTAGGGAAATGGGCAGACTAGATGGGCCTAGTGGTCCTTATCTGCCGTCAAAGTCTATGTTTCTATGTTTCTATGATGGGGTCTATTGAGGCCTGGAGGAGACAACAAAGCAAATAAATTGGGGGGAGAGAGCGAAGAAGGGGAAGGCCAGTCATCCAACGCAAGTTGGAGACAGGCTATGGGAAAAAGGGGGGGAAGAGGGGAAGGGGGAATGAAAAAGGAAAAGGAGGAGAAGGAGAAGCAACAGAAGGAGAAGAAAGTGGTCTCGGTTCCCACCGTTACCTATAAGAAAAGAGAAGAAGAAGGCTCCCAGGTTTTCACCTGAGGAGGCGAGAAGAAGTTGAAGAAGATGAGGATTGGAACTGATATTTATTTATTTAGCTTTTGTTAACCAGGTAAGTGCACTAGCCATAGCAATGACTAGTTTCAGGCACAACCTGGGAGGATACAAAACAATAATACAAGAAAGGCATTCCAAATACGGGTACAATAAAAGTCATTTACAACAATTTACAAGCAGGTGTTAGCGAACATGAAGTAGTACACAAATACAGATTCAACAAAAGTCATTTACAACAGTTTCCAAGCAGGTTGCAAAAAATTAGCTAACATGGAGCTGTACAATAACTAAATTGCATCACAGTTGGCTTTGAGGAAGAAAAAGACATGACAGAATAATCATTTTCAGTACTAATAAGGGAATTGAGAAGTTAACTTGGGGGATAATAGAAGAGGAGAAGTGCACAGCGTAAAGGGAGGCAAGTCAGAAAGGAGGGATAAGGAGGGGATGATAAGAGCTAGGGAGGTTTGAAACATGAGCATTTGTGGGAATTATCAAGATTAGTACATAACCCTTTTTTGAAAGACACATGAGATGTTGATTGGTGTAAGGTTAGTGGAAGGGAGTTCCAGTATTTGGAGGTATGGCAGGCGAAAGCACTAGCACCTTTTGTGGTGCAGTGTCTGGGGATGAACACAGGGGCCTGTTCAGTGGAACGTAATCCATAGCAAGGAATAAAGTTTTGGAAAAGGCCTGCCATGGATTTAGGTGTTTGTAGATGGACCACATTGTCAATGACAGAGCCATAAGCATGTAGCCTTAGTTCAGTGGGAGGAAGCCAACCCAGGTCAGAATAGAGGAGACAGTGGTGTTTCAGCCAATGTGGGAAGGATGCATAGCGACAGATGTTGTTATAAGTAACATCTAATTTCCTAAGAGTCAGTTTGCATGCAGAGGCATATGTTGCAGCACCATTGGTAAGTGATGGTAGGAGTATGCCATGGGTAATTGCAAGCCTTGCTGAGGGAGTGAGCATATAGCTGGTTCGATAGGCTATTCCAAGTTTGACATGTACCAGTTTGCAAGTCAGATTGATGTGTGAGTCAAAATTTATTGATGGATCAAGGGTAACACCCAGATATTTAAATGAAGTTACTACCCCGACTGCAGAGCCATTTAAGGAGGTGACTTTAAATTTTGGATGGGCATGCCTGAGTTTCGCATTTGATCCAAAGAGCATAGCTTGGGTTTTAGACTCATTTAATACAAGTTTGTGGTTTAAAAGCCACTTTTGTATTAGTTGGAAGTCAAGAGAGAGTCGTTTGTTAATGTCATCATTGCTTTTTGCACTAGTATACAGCACAATGTCATCCGCATATAGCAGGGAGGCTATCCTGTGGAGGTCAATGGAGATTTAATACTGTATATGGATCATTGAAATAATAGGGTTGAAAAGCATACAAAAAAATCATCATAATAGCATCGTCCCTGAAGTGATAATACCATACTTGCCAGCTGATAATACTATCGTTCTGAGTCCGTAATAGTATCGTTCAGAGATCTGAACGATAGTATTATTATAAAAATGGAACAGTGCAAGTGCAATCTCTCCCACAGCACGCTATGTTGCCAGTGTCAATCAAACACTATCATCTGAAAACGTGGCTCATGATTGGCCACTTTCTCTTTCTGGGCGGGAAGAACATTTTGAATAACATGGCTGCCATCTCTCACTTAGCGAGACAAAATCGTGAGCAAGATATTTATTTTTTTAATTTTAATTCTTACGAAAAATGGAACTATACAGTTTATCCTATGGCTTGGGGAGGGAGAAAGAAAAGGTAAGTCTGCTCACTAAAAGAAAAAGCTTTTTCCTCGACAGAGAAGTCAGTGCCCGGCCGTGGGATGGGTTAGAAGAGCAAGACAGTGCAGTAGGTGAGAGGAGTGAGACAGTGTGACGGTCGACCAGAACAGAGTCTTCCCACAGCAGCCGACCGCCCCTTACAAAAGAAACTGGATCCATATATTAAAAAAATAACAAATACCTAAGTGTGTATTGCCAGGCAGTAATCTCATCGAGCGGTTTTGGGGACTTGGAACCTCGACAGCAAAGCTCTCGAGGGGATACTGCCTAATAATACACAATTAGGTATCTATTATTCTATTTGTTATTTATGAAAAGAGAGAAAAGTAAGGGCCCAAGGATGGAGCCTTGCGGCACCCCAGTATTTATAGTATTGATTTGTAATGCAATATAATTAAAGATTTGTAATAAAACAATAATAAGGATGGTGATGGTAATTTAAACAAAATGTAAATATGGATTATAATAAATTGATTGCCAATCTGAGCACAACACACAGGTGGTCTGTCTTTTTATGGGGGAAAGGGGAGAATCCGGGACAATGAAGTTTGTCCTTTAAGGGGCAGACCATGTTGTCCTGGTGGACCCATCCCCTGGTGACAGAGTTGGTATTGCTCAGAAAAGGGGAGAGGGAAGGTAAGGGGGTGGAGCCACAGGACAATGGACAGGTAACAGGAAAAGGAGAGGCACAAGGAGGAACAGGAGGAGCATAGGAGGAGAAAGGAAGTGGGAGGGGGAAAAATACAGGGTACATAATAGGCAGCACAGAGGTATTCAGCTTTTTTTGCTGGATAATTTTGTTGCCGCCCACCCACCTGACAAAAGGAAGATGGGGAGAAAGGTTTCTTGGACAGGAGTCAGGATGGTCTGTCAAAGGTGGATGGCAGAACGTGTCTGGTCAGACGTTTGGAGGTCTGCCAAAAGTGGATTGCAGGAGGGGGGAAAGAGGGGTGAGGGGAGGGTGGGGAATGAAAAAGGAAAAGGAGGAGGAGGAGAAGGAGAAGCAACAGAAGGAGAAGAAAGCGGCTTCAGTTCTCATCGTTACCTATAAGAAAAAAGAAGAAGAAGGCTCCCAGGTTTTCACCTGGGGAGGCAAGAAGAAGCTGAAGAAGATGAGGATTGGAACTGATATTGATATGTAATGCAATATAATCAAAAATGTGTAATAAGACAATAGTAAAGATGGTGATGGTAATGTAAACAAAATGTAAATATGGATTATAATAAATTGATTGCCGATCTGAACACAACAATACACAGGTGGTCTGTCTTTTTGAGGGGGAAAGGGGAGAATCCAGGACAATGACCTTCTCAGGGTAAGAGATAGGGGAGACAAATCAATTCTAGTTCTCCTTGATCTCTCCTCAGCTTTTCATACTGTTGACCACATTGTGCTGCTCGATCACCTCAGAGAATATTGTGGACTTGCTGGCACTGTCATTTGCAGGTTTGAGTCCTTCCTCTCTGTCAGCAAGCAATGGGTGGTGATGGGGAATTTCTCCTCTTCCCTGAAGCCCCTGTCATGTGGAGTGCCTCAGGGGTCAAGCTTGTCACCAATGTTGTTTGCGGTGTATATGCTGCCCCTGGGTGAGCTCATTAGACATTACAGTATGGGTTTTCACTGCTATGTGGGTGATATCCAACTGTATATGTCTTTTGCTCCTGGAACATCAGAAGTGCTTAACAACTGCCTGGCACAGATCAATGCTTGGATGTCCTCCAGTTGGTTGTGACTGAACCTGGACAAGAAGGAGGTATTAGTGATTGAGTCAGGTTGAGGGCATAATGGAAGTGTCACTGATGCTGGAATGCCAAGTTTGCATCTTGGTCCGGTGTTGTTTGCCTCTGTTAGGGTGCGAGATCTTGAAGTGTTCCTCCTTGACAAACTGACACTTGAAGCTCAGGTGTCAGCTGTTGTACAAAGTCATTTCTACCACTTGAGGAATATCATCAGGATTAAACCCCTAGTTCTGCCCGAAGACCTGCTTATTCTGGTAGATGCCTTTGTGACCTCTAGACTCGACTATTGTAACACTCTGTACTTAGAAGTCTTGGGAGGTACCCTCCACTGGCTGCAGCAGGTGCAGAACACTGCCACTAGGTTACTGACTCGACTTTTGAGATCCAGTCATGTGACCCTGGTGTTGTATGGTCTTCACTGTCTGCTGGTCAGGTGGAGGGTTATCTTCAAGGTGAACCTTCTCACCTATAAGGCCATACACAGGCTATGCCCTGGTTACCTGGATGAGCTTCTAACACACTGCACCTCAGCTCACTCCCTCTATTCCTTGGCCAGGGGCATCCTTGAGGTTCCCAGGACTAGACTAAGAACTTCTGGTGACCGCACCCTCAGTGTCACTGGTCCAGTCTTGTGGAACATTCTCCCTCCATCTCTTAGGGAGGCCCCATCAGTTGAGGTGTTCAAAAGGGTCTCAAGGCTCATCATTTTGCACTGGCCTTCCCAAGCAAAGTAGTCTGACCAGTATTATTTTAGCTTTGCTGAGTAAATTTTATGAGATTATTAATTTAACATTTCACCTTGTTACTGCTGACCTGTATTATTGTATCTTCTTGTTTTATTCCCTTGTTATGTAAGGTGCCCAGAGTCTCTGGGATTGGGAGTGGTACAAATAAAGTTTGCCTTGCCTTGCCTATGATTATTAACCTGGAGTTCAGTCTAACCCAGAAAAAGATATCTACCAAACTAAAGGGCATGCAAGGAATTCTAATCAAAAGACACAAGCCTTGATTGATTGATCATTGCAAACTGAATCAATCTGACACGTACTGTATGAGGAGCAATTCAATTTGTGCAATGAGACCTTCAAAACTTCAAATTCAGTTGCATACATATAAAGATTACAATTAGTGAAGGAACAGCTAGAAAAAGCTAGACAACAACTGGAAGAAGACACTCCAGTTGATTATTTGGAAAACTGTGATCCAAAGGAAGAATGTGCACTGGGACCACTTCTTCCTATGAATGGTCCAACTGTACTGATGTCAGAGGTTGAAACAGTCATGGGAGATGCATGCCACTCTGATGTTGACATCCTTGTCGTTGAACAGTAGTTAAATCAGCAGCAGCAGGTTGTATATACTGCTGTGACATATACAGTTAAGCATGGTATTTGGTTTCATAAGAAAGAATGCTGCTGCAACACAACCTACCATACATGTTGGTCGGTGGTTCAGCTGGGACAGGCAAATGTTTCCTTATTGAAGCAATTAGTGCAAACATATGGAAACATACCGTAGTAACAGTGTCTACCATTGTCATAGCTGCAACTGGACTTGTAGCTTATAAGATAGGTAGAGTGACTCTACACCATATTTTTATGCTGCCTGTTAGAGCCGTGTGAAAAAAAACTTCTGCCTGCTGAATTTCAGCAAAAGTCAGATTTTCACTTCTATGAAAGATCAGAAATCAAATTAGCAACTGTCATGGAAAATCAGACTCTTTGCTGGCACAGTATCGTTTAATATTTTCTAAGTGTTTAGTGGCACTCCCCCTCCCACGCCAGTTGCTGATTGCTGCTCAAAATAGGATTTTCCTCATGTCCGGTGGCACCCCCACCAATCACAGCCTGAAATAAGATTTCCTTGGTGTTCAGTGGCCCCCCAGCTGAAGCCTTTGCCAGAAACAGAAATAAAATTCCCTGGCAGCTAGTGGCCTTTCCCCCACATGATTTCTCACCCGTATATATAAACAAGCATTTGTCAATGTCGAATGTTGTTGCACTGGCATTGGCAGTGGCAGAGGTGGAGAGGCATAGCGCTGTGAGTTTGTTAATGTGTCCCAAAAGGTGACTCTGCACAGCGAGTACGCCACTTTGCGGCAGAGCTGCAGAAACGCGTTTTGGGCAGGCTGTGGAAAATGGCAGCTGGACTGTTGATAATGAGTTGTGCACAAATGCCAGTGGTGAAAATGTGGCATGAAAATATTGAAGATTGACCAAGTTGCAAGGGTGAGTGGAAACTGCTCAATGCATGCTTGCAACACAGTCATTGTCTGGACTTTCGCCACCAAATTTTCAACATAGGCATTTTAGGACCTCTGCTGATGAATAGTGTCACCGTCATTTCCTGAAAGTGTCCCAAAAAGTGATTTCGCACAGTGACCGTGCAATTCTGCACCAGACGTGCGAAAACACATTTCAGCCAGCTGTACTGTTCATAAGTAAGTAGGTATGGAAAAATGGCAATGATGAACAGCTGGAGTGAAAGT
Organism: Neoceratodus forsteri; assembly: GCA_016271365.2. Taxonomy (NCBI): domain Eukaryota; kingdom Metazoa; phylum Chordata; order Ceratodontiformes; family Ceratodontidae; genus Neoceratodus; species Neoceratodus forsteri. The sequence continues at coordinate 225,374,350 of CM028132.1, read as the reverse complement.
ATTACAAAATCACAAAGTCACAAGCGTGCGTGCATACTGTGCAACACGCGCTCGTAAAACATTCATTGTATTGACTTTCGTCCCTAAATTTTTAACATAGGCATTTTAGGACATCTGCTAATGAACAGTGTCACTGCCATTTTCATAATGTGTCTCGAACACGGGCTTTCCACAGCGACGGCACTATTGTGCGCTGGAACTGCGAAAACAGATTTTGGTCAGGATGTGAAAAATGACAGCTGTACTGCTCATTAGAAGGTGTAGAACAATGGCACTGTTGAAAATGTGGAGTGAAAATATAAGTTTGCAAACTTACGAGCATACGTGCAAACTGCGTAATGTACACTTGTAACACAGTCATTTTATGGAGTATTGTCACCAAATTTTCAACACAGGCATTTTAGGACCTCTGCTCATGAACAGTATAGTGTCACTGTCATTTTCGTCATGTGTCCCAAACAGTGATTTCCCACAACGATCATGCTATTCTGTGCCAGAAGTGCGAAAACACATTTCAGCAAGGATGTGAAAAATGACAGCTGTACAGTTCACAAGAAGGTGTGGTAAAATGCCAATGTTGAGAATGTGGCGTGAAAATATTGCACATGCGCTAACTTACGAGCATGCGTTGAGCAGTTGCTACGCACGCTCGAAAAACAGTCATTTTATGGAGTATTGTCACCAAATTTTCAACACAGGCATGTTAGCACCTCTGCTCATGAACAGTGTCACTGTCATTTTCGTAATGTGTCCCAAACTCTGATTTCGCACAGCGACCGTGCTATTCTGTGCTGCAAGTACGAAAACACATTTTGGGCAGGATGTGAAAAATGACAGCTGAACAGTTCACAAGAAGGTGTGGTAAAATGCCAATGTTGAGAATCTGGCATGAAAATAGTGCAAATGCACTAACTTATGAGCGTGCTTTGCGCAGTTGCTACGCACGCTCGTAAAACAGTCATTTTTTGGATTTTTCCCACCAAACTTACAACATAGGCTTTTTGAGAGCCCCTCTCATGAACAGTGGCACTGTCATTTTGTTACTCAGTCCCAAAAGGTGATTCCGCACAGTGACTGCGAAATCACCTTTCTGGACCGAATAAACGCCATGACAGTGCAAGAATTCATGAGAAGAGGTCCCAAAAACCCCATGTTGAAAATTTGAGGCCAAAATTCCCCAAAAATGCCCAAGATATGCATTAAAGCTGAAAAAACCCTATTCATTCCATTATACAGTTTACCGGCATTTGTTCAGTTCGCGGTCGGCTTTGAAGAGTGCAGACATGTTCCGGTCCACAGAAGATCATCACGCCAGACTCCACAGGTAAGGTATGGGGGTGAGAGGAGGCAGGTGTGCAGTGGTGGGTGCGGTGGGGGAGGGGGGCATCGAGACTCGAGGGACCGTTTCATTTACAGGAAAACAAAGAAAACCCATCGTGAGACAGTTTTTTTTTTGCAGGGGTTTGGCACGCTGGGGTGGGCTCCCAGTGTGCCACCTAACTGTTTGGGGTGTGTCTGTAGCCGATGGGGATTGGGCACCCTCGCCAGCACACGACATGGGGGAGGAGGGAGTAATGCTTTACGGGATTGGGCACTCTGCCGGCACACAAAGAAAGCGGGGACAAGTCGGGGATTAGGCACCCTCTGCATTCAACAACTGGAGGTTTATGCTGATGGGGAGGGCTCCCCATCAGCACACAAAGGGGGGTTATCAGACAGGGGATTGGGCACCTCAAGTCTGCATTGCCAGGCGGTTGCCCGCCGCCGACCATGACATAATGGTGGCTTTAGCATGGAAAGAAAAGGACCGCCATGCATGATGAGCTTTGGCTTGGATTGCAGTAGACCTTTTCTTAGATGTGCTCGCCACATTATGTATGCATGGTGTGGCGCCAGCATGCAGGCTGATTGGGGAATGCGGGACGCACCTACTGGTGCATGCCCTGCATTCGCCCAACTGCGACCCCGCCTTCAAAGCTGCACTGTCCCACAATGTTGGCTGTGCAAGCCCACCAACACAAAAATACTTCCCTGCTGGCTAGCAGTCCCTTCCCCCATCTGATCACCCACCCAACATGGGTATCATATGCCCCACTGTCCAGTGTAACCTCCCCATTCTGCTCCCCCATATAGTTAAAACATTTCCCTAGTGGTCTAGTATATCGCCCCTCGGTATCCCCGATCCCCAGTATGTGAATACACCACTATTCCATGGTAGTTTAGTGCACCCCACCTCCCCACCCCAGTAAGTAGTGTCCCACCATCCCACTCCCCCCATCCCAAATCCAATCGGGTGACCGGTAGAGATCTCCTCTCTTCACCATGGCTGGCTGCCCACTGAGCCATCAATGAGTGAGCATGTACTTGTACAAGCATGAGCTCATTTATTGACAGATCACATTCATTCATTCAGCTGTCACTGAATCATCACATGATACCTTGTCAATGAATGAACACATGCTTGTCCAAATATGTGCTCATTTATTGACAGTTCAGTGGGTGGCCAGCTGTGGTGGAGAGTGGAAGGCTATGCCAGTCCCCCACCAAGGTTTGGGATGGGGGAGTAGGGTGGTTGGACACGACCTGCTTGGGTGGGGGAGTGGGGGGTGCACTAGACCACCAGGGAATAGCAGTGAATTCACATACTGGGGATCAGAAATAGGGATGGGGGTTCACTAGACCACCAGAGAAATGTTTTGACTATACAGTGGGGTCAGAATGGGGGGGTTAGAATGGACACCAGGGCATATGATACCCACATCAGGCAGGCATCAGATGAGGGGAGGGACCACTAGCCACCAGGAGATTTTAGTTCTGGGGAGGGCTTTGGGTGGGGGTAGCACTGGACACCAGGTAAAGGTTTTTTTTTTTGTGTATGTGCTATTCTATCTGAGCGGATTGGCAGGTCAGGGTGAAAGTGAAAATTTACCAGACACATTCAGAAGATTTCCAATTTGTCAATTGTGAAATTTTGTGGAAGTTACACTAAAGTGGAATTTCCAGCTTTTACCCAGCTCTACTGCCTGTAGAATATGGTAAAACTGGTGAGTACCGCAAGTTGTCTTTCAAAGTTGCAAGTGAGCTATGCAGTATGTTTCACAAAATGAAGCTCTTGATTATTGAAGAGATTAGTAAGGACTCCAATATTATGCTTGCCTTAATTCATCTACATCTATAAGAGATTGTTGGCACAGATGACAAAATTGCCTTTTGAGGGAAAAAGATTGTTGTTTTTGATGAACTACTTCAACTGGCACCCATGAATGGGAAGCATATATTTTTGAGACTTAACTGTTGAGGAAGTTAAAAAAATTATTAGATGCATTGGTGGAATAAACCTGTAGGATTTATTCACCTATTTTGAACTGTTTCAGAATATGCAGCAGAGTGCTGTTCAACAATACAAGGCTCTACTTGATGAGGCTCACATTGAAACATGTCATCTTGCAATGCCTCTTTCATGAACTCATGTATAATAGACAAAGGCGAGACTTCCATGTCTGAAGCTGTGATGTGTTTTCCAAACAGTACATTGTGTGTTTGATGCTGAGGCCTAAACAATGTGCACAATTCAATCAGATTATGCTGGAGAGACAGCAACAACTGACTGGCACACTGTCATCTAGTCAATGGTGCAATGGGGCACATAGTTGACTTTTAATATAATGTGCAGAGAACATTTTTTAAATGACTGTGGTAAAATTTGACAACCTTGATTACCCACAAAGCATTAATAGATTATTGGTAAAATTCCAGCTTGTGAAAGACATTTATTGTACCTGAAAACCATTTCCACTGTGTGTTGCATATGCAGTGTCAATTTACATATCACAAGGTTTGCATTTAGATACTGCAGTAATCGACATAAGCAACTGCATATTCAAAGATGATATGAGCTGTGTTGCTGTGTCATGTGTCAGAACACTGGCAGGATAGCACATTATCAATGTTTCACACAGCAAAATTTGTACTGAAAAAAAGTGCACCATAGAGTACAATCTCTTGGCAAACTGGCATTTGACAACTCTCCTGCAAATTTAATGCGATCCCAGCTAGGCATACAACTCTCTGAAACCCCAGTGACAAACTCTAACTTCTCATTACAATCAGCTATGCTGAAACAAGTGGAAGACTTGCTTTGCCATCTAGACACCAAGAAAAGTGCAGGGGTGGACTCCCTCGACCCCTACTTTCTGAAGGTTGCCATTCATGTCTTAGCGGTACCGATAACACTTTTATTTAACCTTTCATTACTACTCTGGACAATCCCTTCAATCTGGAAAACTGCACAGGTCATTCCGCTATTTAAATCAGGAGATCCTTGTGACCTCAACAACTACAGACCAATCTCTATCCTCCCTGTACTTTCTAAACTGCTGGAAAAGATTGTAAGTACACAACTGAGAACCTACCTAGAATCAACTAATCTCCTAAACCCTGTGCAATCTGGATTCTGAGCCAAACATAGCACCATTATGGCCCTAGCAAAAGTAACCAATGACTGGCAATCAGACTTGGATAACAGAAATTGTATCTGTGCTGTGTTCCAGGATCTAAGTGAGGCATTCGACACAGTTGACCACAATCTGTTTCTCACATCCCTGAAATCTATAGGGCTGGACTCACTCTCCTTGTGATGGTTCAACAGCTACCTTACTGGACGGCTCCAGCAGGTTAAGGCTGAAGGCAATTTGTCCTCCCTTAAACAACTGCAAAGAGGAGTACCCCAGGGATCTAACCTCGGTCCTATTCTATTCGCCATCTATATCAACAACATCAATAATAACATCACCAAGGTCACTGTACACCTATTTGCCAATGATACAGTGCTCTATGCCAGCCACTCTTCACCAGAGGCTGGCTACAAAAACCTACAAACTGACTTCAGTCTACTCCAACAACAACTGCTGAGCAAAAAACTCCTGCTCAATGCAAAGGAAACAAAAGCAATGTTTTCTCTCCTTACACGCATGCAGGATATCCAGGATCAAGCACACTCCCACATATATCCACTATCCTCGGTGAAAACCTTGAATCTGTATCAAAATTCAAGTACCTGGGAGTCTGGCTCAACAATAGGCTTTCCTTCATTGAAAATACAGAAGAACTACTAAAAAAACTTCATCAGAGACTTGGTCTGTACTTTCGAATCAAACACTTTATCACATGCAACACTAAGTTAAGGCTGCTCTAGGTTACATTTCCTTCTGTAATCGACTATGCTGACTTCTTATGCAGTCGTTGCCCTGCCTCCTATCTGGGTAAATTGGATACACTCTATCACAGGGCACTGAGATTTATCACAGGACTACCATATGACACCCATCATTGCTCTCTGTATGCAGCAGTTGGATGGACTTCACTTCACTTTAGAAGGGATAGAAATGTAGCATTATAGATACTCAGAGCCATATCCAAGCAATTACCACAATAGGTCTCGGACTGCTTCACACAAATCACTATAAGTAAATATGCCCTAAGAAACTACTCTTCCATTCTGCTCAAAGTCCCCAAAGTCAATTCCCGCTTTGAAAGGACAGCTATTAGTTTCGTGTTGCCCTCCCTATGGAACAAACTGCAGAAAATACTAAAACTGAGTATACTTATATCCATTATATCCTTCAAAACCCTTTAATCAAAGTTTAATAAGGAGCAATGCAACTGTTTTTGACAGCACTAGGGTGAATCATTCCCCCTCTATTTTTCATATCCAAGTCCCTTCCTCTAATTCCACATGTTCTGCAATCATACACTATTATCCTAGTTTACCCACGATAATACTTTGGTTTTGTCCATCTTTCTCCTACATCTCTTCACTCCATCACCGTCTTTCACAGCCCCCCTCCCTGCCTCCTGCTTCCCTCCCCCCTCCCTGCTGAAGCCCCACCACCCACCTCCTACCCAGATCTTTCGTTGACTACTTTCTTTCCCTTCTGACAAATCCCTCTACACAATTTTGCATGTTAGTCACCACCTACATTCCCTCCATTCCCATATTGCAAAATTCCATCTATGAATCTATGACCATATATATGTCAAAAATGTAAATATATGAAATTATGAAATTATATTAATGCATCATGACCTTTCACACATGTCTTACATGTTGGTATATTTTATTGACTTGTATAACCTTATCTATTATGTACATTGTATTTGTTCCTCTACATTGCATTATGTTTTATGTAACTGTCTCTGATCTAACCAGGTCCATCTTGCAAATGAGCACTGTTCAATGATGTTTGCCTGGATAAATACAGATTTTGATTGATTGATTGTGTACTGTGTATCAGCCCAACCTGTCTTTGATTCCACTAGCAAGGAACATAGTGATGCATGATGTTTCTTCTGAGATGTCACAGAAATTGAAGAGGAAGAAGTGTACTGTACATGATCTTTCACTTCAACAAATGATAACCAGTCAACTCTGCTTGGTCATACCAGATCAACTCCAGCAAAAAATAAAAAAAAAATGTTTGTGTATCTGCAAAGGTGCCATTTCACAACAGTACTGGAATACATTGCTTTGCCAATTCTGCAAGCAGGTGTTCCTGCATAAGCCTGAATTTGTTTCCACAATAACTGCTTCAAAACTGACTGTCTTGTCAGATTCACTGAAGCAAGCTGTAACTGTCAGTCAACAGCAAAGTAATATTTTGTAGTCACTGTCACCATAATGCTGGACTGTGTCAGCTTATGAGCAGCAAAACACATATTTTATTTATTTATTTATTTATTTAATGTTGCTCACCGGGTAGGCCCACTGGGCCCAAGAGGTCCTTTTTTCAGGAGTGACACAAAATTTGTTACAGAGAAATTTCTGGATACTGGACATCTCAAATACATGACAGTTTTAGGTACACTCACAATTCATAGAAGATGAAAATACAGCAATACAATGCATATTCTTGATAGTTTTGAGGTACAGTCACAGTACATTGCAGAAAAAATGCAGCAATACAACATGTAGACTCATATTAGGGGGCAGACCTTGACATTTTATGGGACAAAAATATATTTTATTGTAGCACATTCGTGTAGTCTGTACATGGTCACCTTCCCATGTAGAGTGTTGGCACTTGTAACTAAGTGTATAGGACATAGGGGGCAATTTACCAGATTAGGATAGTCTATTTGGTGTCAGGGAGTCACAGATTGTCCTTGACTTCTGCATTGCCTGTGTTCCCCCATGCAGCTCTCAGAGTCCTTTTTTAAAGGTGGTTAGTGAGCCTGCATTTTGCAGCTGGTCCCAGAAATTGTTCCAGTGTGTAGAAGCAATGTAGGTTAAGGACTTATTTCCTGCTGCCATTTGTATTCCAGAGACTTCCAGTAGCTTCTGAGATGTGGTACAGAGCAGTCTGCCTGGCATTTAGGGACCAGTATCCCATTTAAGCCAATTGGGTGTGGGCCATTTATTATTTTGTAGGTGGTGCATAACAAAGGGAATTGGAGCCTTTGGGTAAGGGATGGCCAGTTTAAAGAGTCAGGCACCTCACAGTGGTGTTGCATCAGGGATGATTTGGTAGCAAATCTCACAATTTTGTTATAAACAACTTGCATCCTGCCCAGTTCAATACTGGATAGGGCCTGGAAAATGGGAGCTGCATAGGTTAGATTGGGCAGGAGGATAGTGTTTGGATTGCAACCCTAGTCTCTAGGATAAGTTGAAAATTCAGTCTGTATAGCAGCCCAAGCTTCTGGTGTATAGCTTTGGTGACCTGGTCCACCTGGTATGTAAATATGAGGCCTTTGTTAAGGACAAGGCCCAGGAACCTAAAAGAACTCAGCACTTCCAAAGGCATCCCTGAGGATGAGACAAGAGGAGTAGAAGGTATCTGTCCAAGCCTAATGTCCTAGATCCATAGACCATGACTTTTGTGTTTTTGTCATTCAGCAGCAGCCTGTTCTTCAGCAGCCACTTTTCTAATATACCAAAGTTCTCCTGTAGCAGAGGCTTCAATTCTGATATGCTGCCAGTGGTTCTGTATCATACAGTATCATCCACATACTGTATTACAGAGCTACCACCACAGTTTTTGCCGAGATTGTGGACAAACAGTGAAAATAGGAGGGGCCCCAGGATAGAGCCTTGAGGTAACCCCTCCTTGATAGGTAGACTACTTGATAACTATCAATTCCACTTAACCTGCTCAGTTTGATGGGAAAGGTAACTCTCAAACCATGCCAGGTAGTAGCAGTCTAGGCCTATGTTCTTTAACTTGTCTGCCAGCAGGCCGTGGTCGACCAAGTTGAAGGCCTTTGTGAGGTCAGTGGTCACAATGTTCAGCAAGCTTGTCATCTCCTATCAAAGTACAATTTACATGTAAATATGTAATTTATGTTGAAAACCTGTTTATGTGTAAATATGTTGCCTTATTATATGTTAAAGTACTTAGGCTGAGATTTATTGCAATTTCTGTATATGTGCATGACTGTAGTAGTTCTCATTTTACTCTCATGCACACTCTTATATACAGAAACCAAAAAAGGTGATAGTACTTTAATACTGTGTATTTTATTTGAAATTTAGTTGTTAATAAAAAAAAAATTGCAGATTTAAAAGAAATATCCTGCAAAGGAATACTTCTTCTATATAGGATTTTATCCAACTCCTGGCGGGACTGGGTGACTTTTTCAGCCCTGTCCTCACCAGCTGCAGCAGTTGCGCATCTTATCAGCTACCACAGACTGAAGAGATTGGGCAGGTCACCAGTGTAATGGGCAGGGCTTCATATAGCCTGTCCTCCATTGTTTTTCCTCCTGTTTTCTCCTCATGCCCTAAATGGATGTGCAATGAGTGCCACATGTGTGCTCTGCTTCTGTGGAGGTGCCCCCAGCAGTCTAAATGCTGGCCCTTCCCCTTTGTTTCTATGGGACTTGCATGCACCACTTCCTGGAATCCTCCAAGTGGCAGTCAAGTGGCAGGTAATTAAGTCCCCCCTCCCAGAGGGAAGAGAGCAATCCGATGGATGCTCAATCTTACCTCTCCCGGCTGGGACCCCAAGTGACCCAAGTCCATTCCTGAACCTGGGTCGCTGGTGTAGCAGCAGAAAAGGCATGGATGCCTCAACCCACCATGCCACTCATTCATCCATGCATTACTCCTTAATAGTATCCCTACAGGTGTGTGGGAGGGCAGGGCATTCCCATCCATGCATTGGTCCTTAGTAGTACTTGTACCCTAAGCCACAAACATCTTTGTAATACTAACCCAAATAGCTATCTCTAACCCTAACTTCAGGACAAGTAATATTTAATGTGGGGCATGCATGACAGAAAGTATACCTCAGCACATTGAACAATATTAGATATATGCCCCCATTAACTCCCCCTGACACCTAACCTAACCCTAACTTAGCTCCAGAACAAGTAATATTTAATGGGGGGCACACATGATAGAAGGTGTACCATGGGGGGTCACATGATGTGGTGGACCGATTAGATGTACTTCGACTGAGCTCCGCTCTCCTGGCCACTGAAACACCAATATTTGACTAAACTGAAGGTTATTAAAGCAACAAATGAGTAATTTTCACAAGGTGAACCTCCCTATAACAAGTAGATTCGTTCAAAAAATGAAATATAAGCAGAAATGCGGCTGGCTGGCCCGCGACATACTCCACCATTGATGCCTGAGAAAGCACCAAAATAGCTGCGAGCGTAACCTCCAGCTTCAGGCGGGGCTACAGCCTCTACAGAGTCATCTCCTACCATTACCTCTGCTGAATTGGCACCCCTTATTTTAGAGCAATTTCTGATGGAATTCCAGCCATTTAAAGAAGAGGAACAATCTCTGGTGTCAGATGTGAAGGCTCTTTCAGACACAGTAGAAGATGTTGTTAGGAAGGCGTCAGACACCGAGGCCCAGGTCATCTCGGCAGAGAAGCACTTAGATAAAATGGACTCCTTGATTATGATCAACAGGCAAAATATAAAGCATTTGGAAGCCAAGATAGAAGATCTCGAGGGCAGAAGTAGGCACAATAACGTAGTGGTAATAGGTTTGCCTGAAAAAGAAGAAGGGGCAGACACTATCTTATTTGTTCAGCAGTTCCTAATAAAATTATAATATGGCCTAGTCCCTATGGTGCTACTTACACTATTGAAGGGGCCCTTCGCCCTCTACCGCCGGCAAGTGCCCAGCCCAGACCTCTCATTTTTCATTTTCTGAATTTCCAGGAAAAACAACACATTTTAACCAAGTTAAGGAAAATTCAAGATGTGCTCTGGGAGGGGAAGGAAATACGCATTACTCAAGATCTCCCAGCTACAGTGCGTACTCAAAGGGCTGCCTTTTATCCCATAGTCTCGAAGTATATTGCCTCAGGAATAAGATTTAGGATGTCCTATCCTGCCAAACTACAAATATTATTGGATGACACTTGGACCTCTTTCGAAGAGGTAGACTCGGCCCTGGACTATTGCAGACAGAAGCGTCCAGCCTTGTTTTCAGACCGCTGAATACTAGTCAAGTAGAAGAGGAAAAAACTTGGGCCAAATACATATAAATGATGTGCGGACTTGGAGTTTGTTTTGAATGATGTTATTAAAATGCGGGAGACAATCTCAACATTTAAAACAGAAGTCTAAGAAAAGAACCATGCCACAACTGCCAGAATTAATAAATAAAAGTATTATAACTGAATGCTGTTCCAGTGAACTTAGGCCTGTGCTTTGACCAATGAGAACTATGGTTAAAGAAAGTGGAAGGCCTGACCTTATTGGACACTCCATCTCAGCTATCATAAACACAAGTTGGGAGAGGAAACGTCCACACTTCTCAAGATGGGTGAAGTACATATAAATGGGGCCAGGACATAATAATTCATTTGATTTTATATGTTGTGAGGGGTATCTGTTTTCTAGGTTTCCTAGAGTTTATAGGATGCACTATAATAATTACTGTAAGGGGTGATCCTATTGTAGTACGAAATTGGACTGTTAAGTAGAGAAAGTTACTGGGCACAGCCAGCTATGAAGCCCCAGTTTTTTTGTTCTTTTTATTTTCATTTTCTTTTATGTCAAACAGTAGTGGTTGGGGGGGATGGAGGCCTAATGGAAAACTGATTGCCACGGGCCAGCTGTTAAGGGGGGGGGTTTCGTGGTTATAGATTTAGGACAACTGATTTAAAGTTCATATACTGTACATGATTAAAGAAGTAGGTATAAGTAGTTTAGACATATTAAAACAGAGGGGGGAGGATTTAGAGATTACTCTTAGGGGAGTAAGAAGGGGCAAGACTGTAGGAGGGGTTTATTTGTTAAGGGGAATGTACTGTCAGGGGTGCCTAACGTACTGGGAAGGAGGGTGGAAGAGTAAAAGTGTGGATCTTGATGTCATTTTGTCTCCCACTGTGCTAAATACACTCACATATAACGGCTCAACTGTTTAAGTTTGGTTCATGGAATGTCAAAAGGGTGAGACATCCTCTGAAGAGGATGAAGATTTTAAAACATATAGGCTCTTTACAATATGACGTAGCAATGTTACAAGAAACGCATCTGCTAGAAATAGAAGGGAACTTGCTTAGGAGGCAACATGTGGGACAGGTTTGCTTTGCAGGCGACATGAGAAATAAGAGAGGGGTGGTGATACTCTTCTCCAGAAAATTTCCTTTTGTATGTGAAAAATGCATTGTAGACAAACTAGGCAGATATGTTTTTGTCATGGGTAAGGTGCAGTCATTTTAAATTTTATTCTGCTCCATATATGGACCGAGTTTGGATTCTCCTGCCTTTTTTACTGAACTCCTCCCCTTCTTGATTCCCTATCTCAATATCCCTATTATTTTGTGAGAAGACTGGAATTTACAGTTTGACCCTCTTTTGGATAAATCTGGGAGCACCCGACTGAAGGGCCTTTCACCAGCCCAGAGAGATATCAGAGATGTGGTGGATCACTTGAATTTATCCAATCCCTGGAGATTGTTTCATCCCCAGGATAAGGAATTTACTTTTGTTTCCCCTGTCCATGAAATGGCTTCCAGATTAGATTATTTCTGGATCAGCAAATCCCTGGTCAGCAGTCTATTATACAGTTCAATAGAGTCCAAAGTGGTTTCAGATCATTCATTAATATCCTGCCGAATCTCACTACCCCTCAATTGGGGTACTGATAGAATATGGAAATTGAATACTCAATTACTGAAAGATAAAACGATCACAGATAGCATTTCCACTTCCATAAACCATTTCAAAGAAGAAAATTGGGGATCCATGCAGTCTCCATCAGTAGAATGGAGTACATGTAAGTGTTTTACCAGGGGTGAATTCATAAAATTGGCATCATATAAAAAAAAGAAAGAGGAGAAAGAGCTAAAAACACTTCAGAATCAATTAGAGCAAAATAGAAATACTGTATATGCCTAGCCAACTATCAGAAAAGGACAACATCATACTAATACAACTAAAAAATAAATATTTTGAGTTACTGCGGGAGAAAGCAGAGTAGGCAATTTTGAAAAAAAAAAGCCAAATATACGGAACAGGGGGAGAAGGCTGGCAGACTGCTGGCTCTCAGACTAAAAAAAGGGGAGGAGTCAAGATGCATCACAGCCCTACAGCTTGACCCTCATGGTTCTGGAATTATGCACTCCAAAGAGATTATGGCAGAATTTGAGCAATATTATAAAAATCTATATACTCAAATGCATGAAAGGTCTTCTCAATCTGCTGTAGACCATTATCTAGAAAATAGCCACCTCCCCACAGTGTCTGCAGAGTGTGTGGCAGGGTTGCTCACCCTAATCACAGAGGAGGAGATACTTGAAGTCATAAAGGATCTCCCTTTAGACAAAGCTCTGGACCAGATGGCTTTCTGGCCAATTTTTACAAAGTTTTTGCCAAACAGCTTGGTTCATGGCTTACAAAGATGCACACTTCTATGCTTGATGGGGAACACTTTGATTGTAGACTTTTGGAAGCAACTATAGTTGTCCTTCCTAAACCAGACAAGGATCTGACTAAGGTATCAAGCTACCACCCGATATCTCTCCTCAACTTTGACATAAAGATCCTAGCCAAAATATTAGCCTGCAGACTGAATAAAGCTCTTCCCCCTCTGATTAGTAGCAATCAAGTGGGTTTCATGAAGGACAGATCAACACTAGACCATGTCCGCAGACTGTCTTACATTTTTGCTGGCTCCAGAGACTCTAAGCATGATATGGCTTTGATTTCTCTCGATGTGGAAAAAGCATTTAATAAAGTCGATTGCCAGTTTTTATTCAGAACACTTGCTAGATTTGGTTTCCCTTCTAAATTTATTTCATGGATACAAGTTTTATATTCCAACTCTACAGCCCATATATTCTATAACAGGAACTTATCCTCCAGTTTTGCCCTGCAGGCCGGCACGGGGCAAGGCTGCCCCTTGTCACCGTCGCTATTCAATTTATATCTGGCACCATTAATAAGATCTATCTAAACTTCTCCAAGGATAAGAGGTATCCAATTGGGTTCTAAAGAGGAAAAAATTGCTGCTTATGCAGACGACATACTACTCCACATCACCAACACAACAGAATCAATCAGGGGACTAACACATCTGATACAGGAATTCAGTGTACTCTCAAATTACAAACTTAATACAGATAAAACAGTTGTTTTCCCATTAAATAACAAAGTAAAGAAGCAGAATTTTATAGATTTAGGCCTTACTTGGTCCCCCAAGACAATCAAATACTTAGGTCTACTGCTTTCAATGAGCATCCCTCATATACAAAAGCTGAACTTGGACGCCTTATGTATACATATACAGCAGGATTTAAAAAGATGGGCTGACCTTCCCTTAACTTTGTGGGGCAGGGTGAACATAATAAAAATGAATGTCCTCCCATGTCTTTTCTACCCCCTTAATTTGCTAAACATATGGCTACCAAAGAGTTGGTTTAAAAACATACACTCAGATCTCTCCAACTTCATTTGGAAGGGAAAAACACCAAGGAGAGCTTTCAATAAGTTAGCTGCACCCAAAAGACTAAGTGGACTGCGTCTTCCACATTTTGAATTATATTACTGGTCTAGTCATCTTAGCAAATATTCGAAATGGCAATTTCCAATGGACTCAAGGGAATAGGGAGACTATATTCCAATGTGGGTTTGAATAGAACAAGAAATTATTCTCTCAGCAGGGGTCAACCCCCTTTCCCTGCATTTTCTCAAATCTAACAAGCTCCCTCCCTCATTACGTCATACCCCCCTAACTCAATCTCTCTGCACCCACTCACAAGTGTGCAACATTCTAAATGATAAAAATGTATAATTGGATCCCACTGAACCAAGAAAGTTCAGCTAAACAACTATATTCACTTAACACTGGCTGGTTGACAACACAAGAAATTCTGGTTAAATTTGAGTTACCTCTTAAATGGGCTTTCAAGGCCTACCAACTTTGACACATGTTGGTGTCTTATTTTAGTCCTAATTGTATGAACATAGATCAGGGAGATTGAATGGTCACCTGCAGAAATCTAGCTTTGGCCCCACATGTTGTTTTATCAATATACACTCTTCTTTACTCTCTGGTTTTCCCACAAGTTATGGGTATATCTAAATATTGGACTAATAATTTCCCTAGCTCTGAAGATAAGTGGCAGCAAATCTGGGAAAATTGTCACAAATATATATATCAGGACAGACTGCGTTTAATGCAGTTACAAATATTACACAATATGTATCTAACTCCGCATAAGCTATTAAAAATGGGCAGAGTACCAACACCAAAGTGTAATAAATGCATGCAGACTGAGAGTAGTTTATTTCATTTATTTTGGGAATGCCTCAAGATTGCTCCATTGTGGGGCCAAATAAGAACAAGGGCAGACCCCCTATTGGGTCTACAAGATTATTTGACCACTGAGGCATGTATTTTGGGTGATGTTACTGGCTACTCTAGAATGGGACGTTGATATCACATCACGATGATTGCAGCATCAGTAAAGAAAATTGTCCTGAAACATTGGAAAGATTCATTGCTGCCTCCCTATACAGAATGCTTGAATGAGTTACTCTACAATTCAAGGGTAGAAAAAAATCATGTCTAGTGTTTCCAATCATATGAGTATTTACAAAAAAAGATAGGAGAAACTTCAAGTTCTTTGTACTATAAACTAATAAGGATCACATGAATGCACAAAATGTATTAGCTATATCCACCTGTTTTATGTATTTGTTTACTTGCTTGTAAAGTGTAAGACACCAAGGTGGAGGGATAAACGGGTGGTCACAGATGGTACAGAGGGTATAGGCTTAAATGGGTAAAGGGGGGGATATAGTAGGGAGGTGGAAGGGGGAAGGGGAGGGTGGATGGTTACATTCTGTTTTCCTGTCAGTTAACAATATATTTGTATGTGTACCTTCTACAGTAAAGATAAAAACTCAATAAACTTTGAATTAAAAAAAAAGAAGGTGTACCACGTCACCCTGAACAATATCAGATATGTGCCTCCCCAACTCCAACAGACATATAACTTAACCCACACCTGAACCCAAACCCTAACACTAAATCTGAAACAAGTAATATTTAATGGGGGTACACATGACAGAAAGTGTACCTCTGCATCCTGAACAAGCTCACATACGTGCAAACAATTACAGTAACTCTAACATATCCATAACCTAACCCTAACCTACTGTAGCTCCTGAACAAGTTATATTTAATGGAGGGCACACAACAGAACATGTACCTTGGCACCCTGAACAATATCAGATATGTGTCCCCCATTACCTCCAACAGATATACAACCTAACCCGAACCCACGCAAACACAAAAATTCCTGTTGAATAACATTAGAACTTTCACAGGCAATAGCTCACTCAATATTTGGAGTTAACTGTAACACTATATATAAAATGAAAGATCTCACTGTGTACTACATCATTCATGTGTCATACCAAGGACAGTCATCACAGGGTACCCACAGCACCCTGATATTTCCACCAAAATTAAACATGGCACCAAATGCAGAATTTAAGGTTGATCTTCACCAATCTTCACACACATGTGTACCTTCTCTTGGACTGCTAGCTCACTACGTTTCAGATATTTCCATTGAAAATTGAAGGTTATTCCCTTAAAAACCCAAACCAGATTTTTACCCAAAATTCTTAAGCCACTGGGAGTTAAGTGTAAACCTAAATTTATGTTACTCTTTTAGTTGAACTCCATAGACTGGAGGGGTATAAAACCCTTCCTACCCTTTTCTGAATGTACACACTTTCCTCAACCATAACAGTAGCCCTAACCCTAATTCCTAAACTGCTGGGAGTTGACTGTCAGTCAATATATATGTTGTTCTGTGTGTCAAGCTGCAGAAAGTGGAAGGGGGCAAGTCCTCCTCCTAAGGTCTCCTGAATGTACACATTTCCCTTAACCCTCCTTAATGTTTTAACAGATTGTAGTTATATCCTTATGTCCCCGTGGGAGCGCAGGGCCCTGAACACCCATCACTCCATACTCCTCTGGGTATTTGTGTGTGGGAGCACAGGGCCATCTGGGCCCTGAACTGCTATTCATCCATCAGTCCCTATTAGTATTAATATTTCTCTTTGGGAGTGCAAGGTCCTCCAGGCCCTGCCATCTATGCATTACTCCTTAATAGTATCCATGCTTGGAAGCATGGGTCCCTACAGACCCTGCTCCCATCTATGTATCAGTCCTTAAAAGTATCTATATTTTTGTGTGGGAGCACAGGGCTTGAAGGGGCCTTTGCTCCCATGCATGAAGTGACAAAGAAACGCTTGTGTACACCTCACATTACAATATTATCCTATGGGAAATTAAGCAACATATAAAGCCACAGAACTCCAGAGCAAATTAATATATTTTCACCAAACTATCAAAAGATACATCTGTGAGGTAAACCCTCAGTATCCTGAAAATTTCAGAGCAAAATTGCAAAATGTTTCTTAACACCATAGTGACAAAGAAACTGCTTGGTAAAACCTCCCAGTACAAAGTTATCCTATAGGAAATCAACTAAAATTAAAATTTGCAGAACTCCAAACCAAAGTCATATATTTTCACAAAACCAACGAAAACCACCTCTGTGGAGCAAGCCCTTTCTATCCTGAAGATTTCAGTCCAAAATTCCAAAACATTTCTTTGCTATGAGGTGACAAAGAAACAGCTACATAAAATATATTTTTTTCATGAATTGCAATCAAGAATCCTGTTTTGTGATCAAGAATCCTGTTTCACAATCAAGAATTCTATTTCACGGTCAAAGAATCCTTTTTCGAGCCTCACATCTAAATTTTCTCATAGGAAATAATGGAAAACTTTGAAATTTAATAACTTTGAAACAAATTAATATTTTTTCACCAAACCCTCAAAAGGCATCACTGTGACTCAAAACCAATATACCCCTAAAAATTTCAGACCAAAATTCCACGTCATTTTTGCGCAACGTTGAGACAAAGAATTTGACAAACAATGGTAATTTACACATTCTTTGAGACTCCATATCGCTACACCCACACATCCAACCCAAACAAAACTTGTCACATCAAGAGATCTTTGGTCCCTGGTGGCACATGCCACAATTTATGCAAATCACTTGAATGGTTGTGAAGTTATTAATGCTCATATTGTGATCAAGAATCCTGTTTTAAGATCAAGAATCCTATTTCCAGCCTCACATCTAACTTTCCCATAGGAAAAAATGGCAGACATTGAAATTTAATAACTTTGGAATGGATAAATTTTTTTCACCAAACCTTCAAACGGTACCACTGTGACCCAAGACCTAGAGACCCTAAAAATTTAAGACCACAATTCCACACCGTTTGTGTGCAATGTGGTAACAAAGAATTTAACAAAAACTGTAATTTATACATTTTTTAAGACTCTGTATTTCTGCACCCACATATCCAAATGGAACAAAACTTACCACATCAAGAGATCTTTAGTTGTCCCCATGGCACATGCCACATTTCATGCAAATCATGTGAATGGCTGCTATGTTATTAAAGCATAAATTGCTATTAAGAATCCTGTTTTGCGATCAAGAGTCCTGTTTTGGGCCTGACATTTAACTTTTCCCATTGAAAATAAAGGGAAACTTTAAAATATAATAACTTTGGAATGGATACATATTTTTTCACCAAACCATTAAAAGACACCACTGTGACCCAAGACCTATATACCCTACTGAGAATACTGGATGGGCAACTATGCACAACCAGTGTGTTCTGCCACAGAAAGGTTCTGATTCCCTCTGACCTTGAGAGCAAAGCTTGAGAGGTCTGAGGGAATCAGAACCTCTAGATAGCAGAACACACTGATTATGCATAAAGTTGATCATCCTGTATTTTTTATAGTGTATAGTATTACGTGAAATGTGTGCATTTTGTTTTGTTTTTTTCTGTTCTACCACAGAAGGGTACAATCACATTCCATGACCTTTGAACTGTGGTACAACAGCATTTTGAAAAGGATGAATTTCTATATAAAACAATGCTCTACTATACACTATAAACATTTCAGACCAAAATTCCACACCATTTTTGTGCAACACAGTGGCAAAGAATTTCTTGAAAATGGTAATTTACACATTTTTTGAAACTCCATATCTCCACACCCTACTCTTCTTCATCTTTTTAAATGACCTACCATCAGTCTGTTCCTCCTCATCCATCCATATGTATGCTGATGATGCTATTTTATTCACCTCTGGCCAATCACCTTCTAATGTGCAAGCCAGGCTACAGCTAGTCTTTAATAAGCTCCTGCACTGGCTTGCATTACATCAGCTCTTCCTAAATGCCAAGAAAACAGTCTCCATGACCTTTGGCACAAGGCAAAGACTTGCTATGGCTCCCATTCTGCCCACCTTCCACACCCTGGATGGGACACTGCTTGAGGATGCCTCCTCTTTTAGATACCTTGGGGTTTAGCTACAC
Source organism: Neoceratodus forsteri (assembly GCA_016271365.2). NCBI lineage: Eukaryota > Metazoa > Chordata > Ceratodontiformes > Ceratodontidae > Neoceratodus > Neoceratodus forsteri. The sequence goes on along the minus strand of CM028132.1, from coordinate 225,355,447 downwards.
CAACACCGCACCTTCTCTGGTCATATCAATGCCATCATGAAAAAGCTGCACCCCAAGCTTGGTGCTTTATACAGGAACTATAATTGCAATCCACTTATGTCCAGGTGTGAGATTGTCCATAAGATGATTCTCCCTATTTTTGACTACTGTGATGTAGTCTACAGTGCCGCTCCCAAATCCACCTTATCCTGATTAGACCCCCTTTTCAACTCTATCTGCTGTTTCACCTTAGACTCTCCAATAAATACTCACCACTGTGATCTTTATCGCTCATTATCCTTCCTTTCACTTACTAATAGACACCTCTCTCACTGCATCAGACTCATCTCTAAATACTGGCTTGGCTCTCTTCCTCCATGCTTAGCCACCTCCCTCACTACTCCTCCCCATTCAACTCACTCTTTAAGATCCTCTGGCTCTCGCACCTTTCTGATCCCCAATGCTCTACCCTGCTGGCCAGTCTGCTTTCATACTTCACTTCCCAAAAATCTGGAATGCCCTTCCCCATCAAATCAGACACTCCTCTTCCACTCATTCCCTTTCCTCTGCCCTGCATAACTACCTCTCCTCTAACTACACTTGCTACTATTAACCACATCCCTGCCTTCTTCCCACCTAGACTGCAGCTAAGGTTTTCATCCCAACAGCTCCTGTGTACAATGACTCAGCACTTCCTTCATCAATTAATTTAGTTTTTTCTGCATAATGATTGAACCCTGTATTCCAGTCTTCTGCTGTATTCCATGTATGGTCCATTTGTATTATTTGATCCCCATGTAAGAATGTTCTGTATACTGTATGATCTGTTAAGTTGTATGGTGCTATGTATTTTCCCCTTGGTCCCCTCCCCCCAGGTCACACCAGGAGATGAGCAGCTTGTTGTTTAGTGTGCCTTCCTGGTGAAAAATTTCAATAAATAAATAAATACACCTGCACATCAAACTGGAATGAAGCTTGCCCAATCAAGATAACTTTTGTCCCTGATGCTGCATGCCAAATATAATGGAATGGTGGCAAAGTTATTAAAGCACAAAATGTTCAGTTTAACATAGAAGTGAAGAAATAATTTGACAAAAAACTGTGATTTACACATGTTGGAACACCAAAGCTACATACCCGCACATCCTGTTTTGCGATCAAAGAATACTGTTTCGTGCCTCACATCTAAATTTTCCCATAGGAAATAATAGGAAATGTTGAAATTTAATAACTTTTGAATGGATTAGTAATTTTTCACTAAACCTTCAAAAGGCACATCTGTGACCCAAGACCTATATACCCTGAAGTTTCAGACCAAAACCTAAATACCATTTATGCGCATCAGCGTGACAAAGAATTTGACAAAAAGTGATAATTTTCACATTTTTGACACTGCATATCTCCGCACCCACACATTCAACTGGAACAAAGCTTGCCACATCAAGAGCCCTTCTGTACCTGATGATGCTTGGAAAATGTCATGCAAATCGCAATACCAGTTGTAAAGTTATTGAAGCACAAAATTTTCAGTTTAACATGGAAGTGAATAAAGAATTAAACAAAAAATGGTGGTTTACACATTTTGGAACTCCATATCTCCACACCTGCACATCCAATAGTAATGAATTGTGCCACATCAAGAGATCATTAGTCCATAATGGTGCATGCCAAATAGTATTCAAATTTTCTGAATGGTTTCAAAGTTATTAAAGCAAAAAATATTCAGTTTAACATAGAAGTGAAGGAAAAATTTGACAAAAAATGGTGATTTACAAAATTTGGGGCTCAATATCTCCACATCCACACATCCAATTGAAACAAAACATGTTACGTGAAGAGATCCTTGGCTCCTGATAAAGCATGCCAAACTTCATACAAATTGCTTGAAAAGTTGCAAAGTTATTAAAGCACAAAATATTCAGTTTAACATAATGTAGAAATGAAAGAATTTGACCCCCCAAAAAATGGTGATTTACACATTTTGGGACACCATATCTCCATACCCACAGATTCAGCTGGAACAAGTCTTGCCCCATCAAGAGAACGTTTGTCCCTGATTGCGGTTGCCAAATTTCATGCAAATTGAATGAATGGCTGCAAAGTTATTAAACTGCAAAGTGTAATCAAGAATCTGTTTTCACGATTAAGAGTCCTATTTCAAGCCTCACATCTACATTTTCCTATAGGAAAAAAAGGGAAACTTTGAAATTAATAACTTTTGAACAGATTAATATTTTTTTTCCAAACCGTCAAAAGACACATCTGTGACCCAAGACCTATATACCCTGAAATTTCAGCCCAAAACACTAAGCCTTTTTGTGCAGCTACATGACAAAGAATTTGACAAAACGTGGTCATTTTCAAATTATTTGACACTGAGGCCTGGATATTCAGACTGTGCTTGGCAATGGCACAAGCGTGGGTGCAGCGCAGCTGGGATGCACCAGGGACAGGACCAGTGATATTCAAAGGTGATGCACCATGGTGTAGCACCGTCGAATATGGCACGGATTGCACACAGCACAGTGGCACTGCTCCAGTGCAAGCCACAGATCGGGAGCACGGGGATGTGCCAGCGCAAACACAGTTGCGCTGAGCACCGCACCCATGATATTCAGAAGAGGGCATGCAAATGAGACCATAAAATATGCAAAGTGCAAATGGGGCCATTTGCATGTCATTATGGCCCCATTTGCATGCCTTATGCAGGACAGCACAGTGAAATGCACCTGGCACCCTGAACAGCATGATGTGTGGACTGAGGGGGTCCCGGGGCATCCCCCACCCCACAGCAGCAATCGTGGATATTAGCTATGAAACCACAAACCCTGGTAGTCTAGTGGTACCCCCACCCTCCCGTAGCTGCGATCAATGGTAAATTGCCATATCCACAATCCCTGTTAGTCTAGTGGTACCCCCCTCCCTCCCGTAGTTGCGATCACCAGTAAACTGTAATAACTACATTCCCTGGTAGTCCAGTGGTCCCCCCTGCCCTTATCCCCAATCACTGGTAAAATGACATCAATACATTCCCTGGTGGTCCAGTGGTGCCTCCCACCCCTCCCACCCACACAGGACCCCTTGCCCCTGCTCCCCCATCATCAGCAGGCAGCTGCAACCTGCCCATTTGCCCTGCCACCCGCCAAATGACAGCTTACAGTATGGGCACGGGGCCCATGTACTAGACAGTCACAAATATGTGAATAAAATCATTCACATATGTGTGACTGTCCAGTACAGTATGCCCTGCAAGCCCATACTGTAAGCTGTCATTCGGTGGGTGGTTGGGTGGTATGCGGGTGGATTGCAGCTGCCCACCAATGATGGGGGAAGAGTGGTGGGCAAGGGATACTGTGTGGGTGGCTGGGAGGGGTGGGGATGCCACTGGACCACCAGGGAATTAATTGATGTCATTATATCGGTGATCAAGGCTGGGGTGGATCCACTGGACTACCTGGGAATGTAGTTATTACAGTTTTCTGGTGATCTGGGCTACAGGAGGGAGGAGGGTACCACTAAAATACCAGGGATGATATGGGTCCTTGTGAATGGTGTACTGGGTGGGTGGGTGGCCACCCATAGCTGGTGGCTGCTGTGTTGCACCCTGCAATACAGCAGCCCACCCTTGGGTGGCTGGCAGTTGTTCCTGTTTTTTTGGGGGACATCTGTGCACCCAGGTTTGTGGCACATCTGGGGGTTGTGCCAGCCTATGAACCGCACATCCTGGGCTGAATATCATTATGTGCCAAATATGCATGGGCACGCCCCTATCAGATGCACCACATACAATTGCAGAGCATCCCTGTGCATCGGAATTTGCACTGCGCCAATGCCCTTTTTGAATATGGTGCCAGGGCACATTGCAGGGTTGCGCCTGCACAACCGAGTCGCACCAGGTGCATCCCTTTGAATATCCGGGCCCGAGTATCTCCGCACCCACACATCCAACTAGAACAACACTTGCCACATCAAGAGATCTTTGGTCCTTGTAAACGCATGAAAAATATCATGTGAATCAGTTGAAGTTACAAAGTTACTAAAGTAAAAATTTGGGGGGTTAACATAGATGTGATCCTTGAACCCTATAGTACAGGCACGACTTACTGTTCTCACAGAAATTATTGTTTCATACATTTTTTATAGTACTTGTTTGTTTGCCCTCTCCAGGAACACAGCAACAACTTGGCACTAATTCAATTGGAAATGTTTCTCTACTACATTTTTTTAAACTTCTTTACTGTGGTGTTTGCATTTCTTTATAAATTGTAAGAATGTATTTATTAGTTCTGCTGCAAACAGTCAGTGAAGAAATATCATGGGTGGCCAATGCTATTCAGAACATAAACATCATGGCCCAGATATTCAAAGCATGAGCAACTGAGTTGTGCAGGCGCAAGTGCAGACTTTCGCCAAGGAGCCATATTCAGCGGGAGCCATTGCACAGCACAAATCTCATTGCGCCAATGCGAAACCATAATGATTGCAGGCACAAGTGCTGGGGGGCGTACCCATGAATATCCAGTGCAATGGTATATTCAACCGTGAAACCATAGCGCAAGTGCAGAGCAAATTGAAGATGCACTGAACAGACTTGCTCCTATAAATACAGGGCGCAAGCACACAGACAGCACTTGGACCAGGTGAGAGGGAGGGAGTGAGAGAGAGAGAGAGAACGAAAGAAAGAAAGAAAGAAAAAAGAAAGAAAGAAAGAAAGAAAGAAAGACAGTCAGACCAAGGCAGACACAGAGGGAGAGGGACAGAGGTGGCATTGAAGAGGGAGAGAGGGGCAGAGAGACTGAGAGAGACAGACAGATATATTGCCAGGCAGTGCACCATGGTGGCACACAGCCAGCAGCAGCCAACTGCCCAGGGGGATACTGGACAGCAAGGGCCATGGACAGTGCACCCTTCATGATGGAGGCCATAACGAGGGGTGTGAGGGGCAGGAGGAACAGTGATGTGGCCATGGAAAGGCCTGTTGGCGGTATGCCTGACACAGGTGGTACCACACCCACATCACCTTTGAGCTGTACAGTGACATGAAAATTGTAGGCCGGTACCACCTGAACAGGGCCATTCTGAGGCAGCTCTGTGAGCTGTGCAGTGAGGAGGTGCAGGCACCCACTAGACAAAGCCATGCCATATCTGTGGAGATGAAGATGACCGCCGTCATGTGCCTGCTCGCCAAGAGTACCTTCCAGAGACCAACAGGGCACACCACAGGCATATCCCAGTTGGCCACGTCCCGCCTCCTCACACAGTTCATCAACACTCTGCTGCCACGTGCGTTGGAATTCATCCATTTCCCCTGCACACAGGTGGAGCATACAGCAGACATGCAGGACTTCCACAGGGTAGCATGTATGCCTGGCATGATTGTGATCATTGACTGCACCCACATTGGCATCTGCATGCCACCTGGCCCTGAGGGTGTGGTGTACATAAACAGGAAGGGGAGCCCGAGTGTTGATTGCCAGGTGATGTGCGATGCTACTTGGCACATTACCAATGTCTGTGCCATACACACTGGGAGTGTACATGATGCATTCATCTGGCACAGCTCTGCACTGTGCCACAGGCTTGAATGTGGGGACATCCCCATGGGCCACCTAGTGGGTGAGTATGACATGGGCAAGGAGCAATGGGTAGAGTAGACCATGGCATGGGGAGGGCATGGTGTGCTTGGTGGCATGGGTGTCAGGGACAGGCAAGAGGCACAGCATACAACAGCAGAGGGCTAACCATGTTATTATCCATACAGGGGACAGTGCCTATCCACTGCAGCCCTGGCTGCTCACCCCCTACTGGTGCCCATTGTCACAAGTAGAGGAACGCTATAATGAGGCACATGCCAGCACATGCAACATCATCAACTGTGACTTTGGCATGCTGAAGGCACATTTCTGTTGCCTAGATAGGTCAGGCAGTGCCCTACAGTACAGCCCCAGAAAAGCCTGTGGGCTATTCCTGGACTGCTGCATACTGCACAACATGGCCATTGACCTTGGGATAGCTGTCGAGGCTGATGAGGGCAACAGTAGTGGGGACAATGGAGGCAATGGGCTGGAGGAAGTGGAACAGCCACCGTGTGGGTGGAGGGATCCCCTGCTGCAACAGCAGGTGAGACGACACGGGACACCATTGAACGGGAGCACTATGGTGCACACAGGTAGGTAGTGTGATACACAGGCATGGGTCACACAATCAGGTACAGCACACATGCAGGGGCGTGCATGGCAATGGGCATGCACACACAGAGGTGTGAAACAAGGGTAGGGGAGACAGGGGCACACTGCTGCACACAACCACATACAGCACCTCTCACAACACCCCCACACACACACCCACACAAACAGGCGAAGGTATGTGGCTTGGATCAGAAGCGTCACTCCGGTGCAAAGGCAGAACCGGTGAAAGACTGCCATCATCACATCCACACCACACAGCTGAGTGGCCAAGCAGGCATGCACACAGGCAGCGTGTGGCATGACACACAGGCACCATACCAGTGGTAGGCACACTCACACACTGCACATGTGCGCACTGCACAGCAGCTGCACACTGCAGGCGAGGCGGCTCACACATCAGGTACGTTGCATGGAACCATGGCCACCATGGCCATGGGGGCAGCCTTGCCTGGGCTGATCAGCATCCACAGGCTGTGTATTATCCATGGGGGTGTGTGCAACAGCCCCCAGGGGTTGAACCGCAGGACCGTGACTGTGTCCACGTGGGGGTGTCAAGGTAACCAAACAGGCCAGCGATGGGTGTGCCTGGGATGCTGACATCAGAGCCCGGCATCGACTGTTCTGGGGTAGCCTGACACCAGGTCCTTAGGGTGGACAGCACACTGTGGGGGGTCATCTGTGCCCATCCACGCCCTGTGGCAGCCAGCAGTGCAAAGCCATTCAAGATTGCAGTGGCAATGCGATCCAGGAATGCAGTCATGGCCTCCTGCATGCACTAAATCCCTGCCAGGATCTGCGCAGTGCCCCTCTGCTGCTGCTTGGCTAACTGGCGCACATCTGCACACAGTGCACACACCCCATTGGCAAGCAGCAGCTGTTGCTGAACGGATGCTTGCAGCAAATGAGTGTGCTCAGCCAGCAGGTCAGCATCCTGGGGGTCCTGGGCTGGATGCGATCTCCCTGTTGTGACTGGCCACGCTGCACAGCCCCCCCTCTCTGGTGGACACTGCACTGTGGGGTCTGCAGGGGGAATGGGCACAACAGGTGCACTGGTGGAGGACCCTGTGTCCAGCTGCCCAGTGGCACCCACAGCCTGCTGCTGTCTCCCATCTGGCTGCTGCAGGCCACCCAGTGCCTGCATGGCTGCACCCCCATCACTGCAGGGCACAGCCAGGGCAGTGCAAACTGCTGCACCCCCAGTGGTGGTGGGCAGCTGTTCTGCCACTGGCAGAGCACTGGGCATGCTGCCTGTGTCAGTGACCAGCAAGGGCGTCTCACTCACAATGGTGTCCATGCTGTCCAGGATAAGCGTGACATCATCATCAGTGTCAGACCCCACCCCGATGTGTGTCTCTGTGCAGAGGACACCAAGGCTGGCATCCTGCAGGAACACATCCAAGGCCTCATCTGACCCTAGGTCCAGGACATCTGCCTGTACAGTGGTGGTGAGCTGCAGCCTGTCAGGCCCCTGGATGTCAGTGGAGGTGGATGGCTGGTCCTCCGGGGCAGTTCCAGCATCCACAGCTGCTGCTACTGCTGGCTCCCCATCATCCACACGGAGGTGTGCTGGTGCTGCAAGAGAAAGAGAGGCATGTCAGAGATGCACTGCCCACATGTACCTCCCCCACACTGCCACTGCATGTATCCTGCAGCATGGCATGTGCGTGGGTGTGCACACATGCACATGACATGCATGCTGGCTGCATGCATGACAGCATGCCCCTGTACACACCCTCTGTGTCACCAGCTGTGCATGGCTGACATACTTACCATGCGGTGATGGGCTGTCACCCATCTGTAAACCACCACCAGGCACTCCATCCACCATGCTGTGGTGCATTGTGGCTGCCACCAACTCCTCCTGCACTGTGGGTGGTAGTGCATCCGCAGGCCCGCCCACAGTGGCATTCCAGGACACACGGATGGCTGCCGCCTTCTCCTTGATGTGCCTCTTGTCCATTCCCACCTTCTTCCAGCACTTCTGTGCTGACCATTGGTGGCTGCCATGCAGGTTGATGTATGCCACCACCTCCTACCAGGCCCCAGCCCTGATCTGTGGTGTGCCTGTGGCACCACTCAACAGGGGCTCCCTGTCAAGGTATGCATCGAACAGGGCCTCTGTCTCCACTTTCGTGAAATTGGGCCTGTGCTTGCAAGCAGGCCCACACTCCTCACCCTCCTCACATTCTGATATTTTGCTTCCTGTGGACATGGACAGCACAGTGTATCAGTAGCAGCATCACCTGTTCCATCCCACCCTGCTGTGCCATCTGCCCCCAGTGAGCTGCAGCGACATGCGCAACCCACCCCAAAAGGATGCAATACCGGTCCATGGCCTGTGCTCTTCCGTGGTGCTCATGTGGTGCAATGCATGCAAATGAGATTTGGCACAATGGTAATGACATGTTAATGCACCAGTGCACCATGCATTGCCTGATGAGCTCATCTGCATGTGGCATCTGAATATTGTGATTTTGCTCCGTGTGCAATGAGATTGCTCCGGAGCAAGTCGCAGTATAATGCACATGCAATCATGATGCACAGACCCGCAGTGCACATGCACTGAATAGTATCATGGTGTCAGTCATGCATTGTGTGCTGACAGTGCGATGAGGGGGCATAGCGCATGATGCACCAGGCCTGCTATCGGGCACATGCGCACTGTGCAGAGGTGGGTTACCCTTGACCCCTGCTGTGACCTATGACCCCTGACCCCTGGGTCACTCCCCACACCCGGTGATCCCACCTAACCACACCCATGCCATGAAACCCTGGGACTGCATGATGGGCGGACACAGCGCATGTTCCCTCGCATTGCACATCTGGCACATGTCATGGACATGTGTGCTTACTGCCTCCATTTTTGGCACTGAGTTTGCCATACAGCATGGCACAGAGACAAGTCCAAAGAGCCCAGAACTGGACACAGGTCAACCTCATCAACCTGGTGGCCTGTGTCCAGCCCCATGCCCCCCAACTATTGGGCCAGGTGCCCCTGCAGCAGCCAAGGGTCACGGTGTGGCAGGAGATTACTGCCACACTGCAGCAAAGGACCAGGGTGGCCAGGATGGGGGAGCAATGCTACCACTGGTATGGTGACCCAGTGAGGCAGGACCCAGAGTGCCTGAGGAGGCTTGAGGTATGCATCAGGCGTGGGGCTGTGCCACAGCCAGGTAAGTCAACCCATATTGCATGTGTGCCCTGGTGCTGTTCTGTGGTGTTGGCTAGGCTGCCTGGCATGCTCTGCAGAGTGGAGCACTTTTACCATGTGCATCGTGGAGTGGCATTGCCAGCCACCGCTTGCATTGTGATGCAGCTGTGAGGGACGTGTCGGGCAGGGGCTCACCCTGTGCACGGAGGTAGGGGTGGTGAGCAGCTACTGTGGATGTTTTCTGATGTGTACCTGTCTATTTTCCATTCCCAGGGCCTGAGAATCACCGGTGGGCACAGGTGGCAGCAGCAGCAGCAGGACAGCAGGCCGCAGTGAGTCACAGAGGTGGAGCAGGAGTGGAATTAGCACCAGCGGGGCTGCAGAGAGCAGGTAGGCACTGTCATGGTCCTTCGTACTTTACATGGGGGGTGGTGGGGGCATGGGTGTGGGCATGGCTGCCTGTGCCATGGTAGCTGTGTGTTTCACACTGTGCATGGTGCATGCCACTGTGACACATCCATTGGACACGTGTGCCAGCTGTTGGTGGGGTGGGTGTTCGCCCGGCTGCCACTGATGCTGCTGTGGTGCTGCCGGTGCACTGTGCCATGTGACTGTCATTGCGCAGTCGGTGGTCATTGTGTGGTGGGGACCACCTCTGTGCACTGTCATGGTGTGTCAAGTTGCTGGCAGGCATTGGCCCACCCCCCCGCGGGTGGCTGGTATGGGCCCTCCGGGGGTGTGTGTTCCCGCTGCCTATTTTGTGCTGTGGGTGGGCATGGTTCCTTGGGACATTGCACTGATCACCTGTCCTGTCCCTTGTCATAGGTGTCCAGCAGAGATGTTGGAGGCCCGTATACTGCAGGCTGCTCTGGCAGCTCATTCTCATTACATCCACCACCATGGAGGCTGTCCTGCAGGTTCACCACCTGCTGCTGGAGGACCAGAGTCGGTGTGGACACTAAAGGGGGTCAGGCCATAGCGGCCATTTTTTTGGCCCCAGCATTCCCCTGTTTCCCCGCTATACCTCCTCCTACAGTCCCCCATCCCACTGTACAGTCCCTGTTCCCTGCCCCCTTCCCTCACCTTCCTACCTTTTCCCAGCCCCTTGTTGTCTGGTTTGGAATTATATATTTTTTGACATACCTGCCTGCGTCAGTGTCTGCTTTGCAGGTGGCTTGAGAAGCCATGCTGCAGTGGCCCAGTGTCTGTCCGTGTGGTGTACATGTGTTGGGGCGTGTGTTGTGCTTCTGTGGTTCACTGCTGTGTGCTGTGGTGTGTCCCACTGTGGTGGTGTTCCTCTCCTTGGTCGGTGGCTGTGCCTTGGGGTGCCCATGACGTGACTGTCAGGGGTGTGTGGTGGGTGTGTGCTTGGCGATTGCACATGGCCATGGTCTTTGGTCGGATACTGGCTGAATGCTGCATTGTTGCCCCTGTTTGGTGCTGTGTGGCCTGTCCCATATGGTCTGCCATGCTACGTGCCTCCCGGCATGTTCAGTTCCTACTGTGTGGGCCAGCTGTGTGGGCCACCTGTGCGCCTGTGCAGCATGTGTGTGTGCTTGGCTGCATGGTCCTGGATGTGGCCTGCTCTGGTCTGGATGGGTGGGGGGGGCACAGCCTGCAGCCTGAGGGGGGGGACTCCCTTGGTGGCCCTCTATTGGCCATTGGCACCTCCTGTTGCCTGCTATCTGTTCCACTGTTGAGTTCTGGGTGGGGTGTCTGGGTGCCTGTGTGTGCCCTGCTGTGCCCTGCTGGTGGAGGCCTCCTGTGGCCTGTCACTGTGCTTCCCTGGCTCTGTCCCTGGGTCTCTTGTCTGTGCCATGCCCCCCTCTGTTGCTCTGCTCCCATAGTTGCATTGGAGCATCTCTTTCTGTGCCATGGCGCAACTTTGTTTGTGCCATGGCAAAACTCTGGCTGTGCCATGGTGCAACTCTGGTTGCGACATGCGCATTTGTGCCATATTCAGCCTGGTTGTGCTGGCACAGTTCAGCTGAAGCAACCTCTGAATATGGCTACTGTTGTGCCACAGTGCATCAGATTTACGCTACTCTGGACTTGTGCCGGCCTTTGGCGCATTTCTAAATATCTGGGCCCACATATACAGTTTCTTCAAAAAAGGGTGACATCAGGTTAAAACAATTACCTGTATTTAATTTTGCAAATTTTGTAATGTAAAACAGGCTTGAACATGAGGAAATATGATGGTGAACATGAAGCTGGATGACATCCATATATGTAATCCTGAGAAGATTGCTGCAGACATCTATTACTTGTGCTGATAAAAAAAGAGAAGGAAAGAGATATATTATTTCAAAAAGAAAGGAAATTCTTTGCAAAAAACAACATTAATGCACCAGTTAGAGTTCAGCTTAAAGCAACAAAAGTATGAAAATGTGGCATTAAGTATTCCAACCCTAACCCCCTACCCCCCAGACAAGCAGCCAAAGGAACAAGACAATACAAACAACCACAGACAGCCATCATCAATTAGGACAAACATACATCTCTTACAAGGTAACACAAGAGACAGCCATCATCATGCTCCATCGCTTCTGTAACCATGAATACACATGCACACTTCAACACGTACACACCCACTTCTGGCTGCCTGACCAGAGTGGCTTAGAAAAACAAGTACATTTGCATGACATTCTCAAAGCAACTATGAGAATAATTGACATTTCTGAATGCAGTATTATCATTTTCTGACTTTTCAAAATATTAGGGTTACCATGCCATCAGTACTGCATGCAAATCTGAAGCAACTTTCTGAACAATGCATGGAACTATGATCCCAATGTAGACATGTTTACAATACATATTTGTCAACTCAGGGCCAGATATTCAGACTGCGCTGGGCAGTGGTGCAAGCCTGGGCACAGCGCAACTGGGCTGCGTCAGGGCCAGAACCAGACGATATTCAATGGTGATGCACCATAGCTGGAGGCCACACACACTGCACATGGCGCAGTGGCACAGTGCCAGCGCAAGATGCAGAAAGGGAGCAGGTGGATGCGCCAGCGCAAGTGTAGTTGCGCTAAGTGCATCACCCATGAGATTCAGCCGGGAGCATGCAAATGAGGCCATAATGTATGCAAGGCACAAATGGAGCCATTTGCACGCAATGTACTGGCTCCCCGTGAATTACCCCTGGCGCCCTGCCAGGCTGCTCCCCCGTGGGCTATTGCAGCCCCCCCCCCTCCAGTATTCCAGATCACGGGCTTTAATAAATGTCCAAATCCCTGGTGTTCTAGTGGTAACTCCCCTCCATATGCCCGATCGCAGGCCATTGTGGGAAATGAAGTATACCCTGCTGGTCAGTTGTACCCCCACCCACCCACCAACAGGGTCCCCAGCCACCCAGCACCCCTCTGTCATCCGGCGGCAGCACCCACCGCATTATGCCCAGCCACTCGCCAAATGACAGCGTACAGTATAAATGTATGCCTATTGGTCACAGTGTGGATCAATGAGCTTGCAGACCATACTGTACTACAGGGACAGAAATGTGAATGAGCGTTCATTCACATTTCTGGTCTTAATAACAGTACAGTATGGTCTGTAAGCCAGTGGTCACATGTGAACAATAAGAGTACAGATCATACTGTCACTGTCATTCGGTGGGCGGCTGGGCAGAATATGGTGGTGTGCTACCATCCGCTGATGACGGGGGTGTTGATGCCGGGGAACTCTGTGGGTGGGTGGGAAATGAGACCACTGGACCATCGGGAACATCTTCATTTCCTAGCAACCAGCGATTAGGCATCTGCACGGAGAGTTACCACTAGACAGGATTTTAACATTATTACTGCCAGCGATCAAGTACTGGGGGCGGATTATTGCTAGACCACCAGGGATTCTAACATTTATTACAGCCCATGATCAGGCGTACCAGAGGTGGGTTACCGCTAGACCACCAGGGATTCTAACAGTTATTAAAGCCTGCAATCGGGCGTATGGGATGGGTGGGGGGTCCACTGGACCACCAGGGGGGTACGTGTGCCTTGCAACTGTGGTCTGGGTGGGTGAGTGGCCACACATGGCTGGCAGCTGCTGTGTTTTGTGCCTTGCAATACAGCAGTCCACCTGTGGGTGGCCGGGACTTGTGCCTGCTGCTTTTTGTGGCTCAACTTTGAGACCCCCTGTTTGGCGTGATGCAGGATTGCACTGGCATATGTGCTGCACATCCCGGGCTGAATATCAGGATGTGCCGTATATGCATGGGCACACCCCCTGCATCTGCACTGCATAGGATTACATTGTGCCCCTGCGCATTGGGACATGCAATGCACCGGCGCAACCCCTTTGAATATCCTGACTTCAGTGTTATCATTGGGTATGGTTTCTGACTATGAAAATTACTATGCACCTATTATTATCTGTTATTTTTGAACACAGACAACATTTTTGGAGATTACCATGAAATTTTGATCATACTACAGCATCTTAGGAAGCAGTATTTGTAAGTGCAGTACCATGATTCATTTCATTTTGTTTCTGTCATAACGGTGAAAGCCTAAAGGCGATCGCCGTTAAGCAGAAGTCAAGAGTGCCGAAAATTTATTTTGGCACTCTGACACCCCAGCACACAGCAAAAGGGCACCGGGGACTTAGCTTTTTAATGTTTTCTGCTGGAAGCTGTGCCCCTGCACCCACCCGGGGGGCTTCACCCCCCACACCACCCCCCTACTAAAGGATTCTGAACTCCAGGTGGGTGCATGTCAGGGGGTGAAAACATTTTAAAAAAAAGTTTCGGGCTGGGTGCAAGAAAAATGCACCACGCCGGACCAAACCCAGTACCCTGCTGAACCGACACTGGCAATCCACCCACCATGCCAGCAGGTCAGCTTAAAGCCCTACCACGGCACCACCCTCCCACATCCTCACTGTGTGTGCTCATTTCCACCCCCTGCAGACGCATAATGTGATAGCGACATCCTGTTGCTATAGTTGCACCCCCATCCGGCCCCTCACCCTCCCGTAGCCATCCCTGAAATGCACTGGGGAGTGGGTCACTTTTATTGTAGGAGCCCATTCCCCAGCACTCTTATCATGGGATACCCTTCATTTTCCATTATGCACATTACCATACAATTATAATTACATGAGAAAATCAACCAAATAAAATTACCATTTGCATGCAGTTATGATCCCACAGGAGTACTCTTACTAGTTTGTAATTCTGAATACACAAATCTTTTTTTTTGTACCATTGTGTTACTACACCCACTATCTTGTGTTCTGGATTGTATGTGGAAACTGTAACAAAAATGTAACAATTTGGTATATAAAATTGTGCTCCAAATATACTGATGTCCTTGATTACTATTTTTTGATCACACTATGAACATTTCATTCCATCTCTTTATCTGTCTCTTACTTAAGAATTATGAAGTCATGAAAATAAAACACAATCAACCATTTGCATGAAATTTGGATCCTAATGCAGTAATGTTACTCACTTGTATTTGTGAAAACACTATCATAAATTCCTATGATTCCTTATATTAAAATGATCACATCATCATAACCACAGGTATGTGTGAATGTTGTCCATAACAAAACATTCTGGCACTGTATGCCCAATCACAAGGGAATCCACCACTGAGTCTTCGGTTTGCTTATCTGGTCTTATTAGGTGGTACCTTTGCTGATCCATTGTTCTTCTGCTTACTTTGTTGTTATTAAACCACTATGGTTACTGCTGCCTCACACTTTGGTATTCCCCATGCACTCCCCTCCTTTCAGTTAGTAATCTGTTTGTTATTACTGCTTATAATATGTATGTAACCTCAATGTAGTTGGTTGCCTGTGAAATGAATCCTGTGTTATTGTATAATTTTGTATTGACTGTTATGTTTTGTTCACCACTGACATGGAACCTTTAAAAATGAGTCCTTGACTCAAAGGTATTAATCCCAATCTGAAATAAATAAATAAATAAACATGCAATCCTGACCCCATTGCACTAATATAACCAAGTTGTATTTCAAGGTACACTAGTACTATGTCCTGCCATTTCCTATATTGGCATTAGCATGTAATCATTCTTGCATGAAAACCTCAAAAATGAAAAATGTCTGACCATTTGCATGCAATTGTGATCCTGTTTCTTAGTATTGAAAATACTGTAGAGTAAGTTATAATCGCAGACCGTTTATTTTCGCTATATTCACTATTTTAAAATATCAGCGAATTCATGCAGACCGCAGTTCTAACATGAAAAGGCAGGAAAAGATACCACAATACATCACACATTAAAGCTGTCAAGGAGCTGCTAAAATCCCCCGATTAGTGCCATTAATGTACAGCCAAATACAGTAATATTGCAGCAGTCTTTATGTTTATTAATTACCTGCTATCAGTTTAAACTTTTCTACTCGGGGGGAACACACAGAACACTAGCAAGCATGGATTACTGCATCCCCGGGACTGCGTGACCCTTGAATGAATAATTCAGCACTGTTTAGATGGGGAAAATGACTGTGTAGACAGGGAAAACTACTGTACTCTGCAAACTGTGAACTTGGAGGACAAATGCATTAATTCTGATGGATTCACTTTACCGTCAGTCCCCAGAGGTCCGCAGGACAGGTGGTTGGGCCACAGAAGTCAGGTAATCTCCGACACAAGCAGACTCAAACAGGCCCGTACAAAAACATTGTGACTGAATGACTTACTACTAGTATTTTGAACAAGCTGTATTGCAGGGAGTGTCAGTAGGACCGTGAGACAGTAACAACACAGAATGAGATTGCAGACAACATCTGACAGTGTGGTTAATCCATACTGTTGGACCGGGTTTTATAGAACAGCTGATGCACTAATACTAGCGGACATGAATATGTGGCATCAGCTGCGGTAGCGAATTCTGGCAACCCGATTTCAGTCAGTTCTACAATAGTATGCAAGCACGTTTACATTCAAATTCAAATTAAATATTTGAAATGTTTAGGAAATTAATTCACAGGCATGGTACTGTGATACTGTCACATATTAGGTAAAATAACTGCAGCCTGAAGTGTATGTGTATGTGTTGAATTGTGCATGTGTATTAGTGGTGGGTGAAGTGGCCGAAATTCACTCCACGAAGTGATTCACGGAGTAACTTGGAATCCATGAAGTACCCTCAATGTGAAGTGGAGCACTTTGTGTCATAATGGGGAACATGAAGTCCATTAAAAACAATGACTTTGCATTATTCTGCCTTCCCCAAACCACTTCTCCACCAATTTTAAGGCAAAGTACATTGAAATCAATGTACTTCGCCTCACATTGCCTTGGTTTTGAGCTCCAAAAGTGACTTTTGCAGTGCTTTATGGGATTGCAGGTCATATGGGCTCTAGTTTGTTCTGCACAGCCTCTATTCTGTGTAGTGTGTGTGTAGTGGAAAATGGATGCAGTTTCCTCTCAGAGCTCTGCAATTCAGATCCTCTAAAAGCTGTTAAAATAGCCTTTTTGAGCAATTTTTTTGATCACAATTTAGTACATCGTTTGTAGGAAAGCCTCCTGTGCTCATATCATCGAGTGTTTATTGTTTGTGTGTGGATTTTTAATGTTAATTTAGACTAGTCAGTCTGTGTACTGTGAAGTGTGCTTTGGGGAGGGGCGTATCTGTGGTGTAGATAGATTAACTGGGAGAAAAAGGCAGTCTTTCTGTTTTGGTTGCTTTTCTTGTATAACTATGTTAATGTACACACAGTAATATTTTCAATAATTCTTGAAATTTCTTTTGCTGATTGTTGTGGTGCAGCACTGTATAATTTGAGTTTGTTTAAAACATTTGTTTATATTACTAAAGGTTTTCAATTTGCTACGCATTACTTGTAGTGCGTGTGAGTGTGTGTGCAATGCATGCCATTAAATCAGACACCTTTTATTGTGCCATAGAGTAATTGCAGCAGTTCGAACCTGCTATCCACGGCACCTGCATGAATTTTTTTTATACTGCTTTTCTTTACTGGTAGTGGACTGTTACTGCCATGCACTACCCCCTTCCAACCAGCAAAAGGTATTCTTTTCCAGATTTGGATTTGTGACTTGTGAGCACTGGTTTGGTGTTGTGCCTTTGCGTCTGCATCTCTTGAGTGTGCAGCGCAATCTTAATCTGTCCGTGTATGTGCAGTACACCATTAATTCTAGGAGACTTTGTATTTTTTGTTACTCTATCATTTCACTTCTCCTGCACTGGGGAATTTTCTGGACACAAGACAGTAGCATTTTGGGGATGCAAATTAATTCTGGTGACTGTGTGATCACTGTGCACATGACTGAGTGTACCATTAATTCTGGGAGACTTTGCATTTCTTGTTACACTCTCATTTCACTTCGTCAGCACTGGGGAATTTTCTGGACACAAGGCAGTAACATTTTGGGGATGCAAATTAATTCTGGTGACTGTGTGTGACCACTGCGTGCATGACTGAGTGCACCATTAATTCTGGGAGACTTCGCATTTCTTGTTACACTCTCATTTCACTTCATCAGCACTGGGGGAGTTTTCTGGACACAAGACAATAGCATTTTGGGGATGCACATGTGACTACTGCATACATGACATCTGAGTGCACCATTAATTCTGGGAAACTTTGTATTTCTTGTGCTCTCATTTCACTTCGTCAGCACTGGGAAGTTTTCTGGACACAAGGCGAGCATTTTGGGGATGCACATTAATTCTGATGACTGTGTGTATCAAGGGCTGCCAATATTGTTGTCACTTTGTGTTTACTTCACATTAAGGTGGCACGACAATGCAAAAGTAATAATTACAAGATGAAGTGAGCCTTTTGCATTGGCCACTCCGCATAGCAGAGTAACAATGTGAAGTGCCCATTTTGCGTGCACTTTGCCTGTGAAATTTAAATTCGCTGGATCTCTAAACTGCATTCATGGCTACAGAAGGGCTGGATTATGATGATGGATGTTTCCTGTGTTATTTGGGAAGCCTTATATGTTGTTTGTCTTATTTGATGATAGATGTCTGTGGTTGCTTGTGTTGTTGTGTTACTTTGGCTGCTTGTGGGGGGAATGGGGAGTTAGGACTGGAAACTCTAATGCCACATTTCCAAACTGTTGTTACTTTAAGTTGAACCCTAGATGGTGTATTAGTGCAATTTTTTGCAAAGAATATGAGACAAGACTGAAATAATTAAATCTGTATCCACTGGAGTTTAAGAAAAGAGAGAGGAGACATGACAGAGACATTCAATTACATGAAGGGGATAAATAAAGGGAGGGAAAGAAGTATTTAAAAGAAAAGTTGGAGTTAAAACAAGAGGTCATACTTTTAGACTGGAAGGAGGAAGATACAAAGGTAATGTAAGGGGGTGTTATTTCACTGAGAGGGTGGTTGAACCCTGGAACAGGTTACCTGAAGAGGTGGTAGGTGTCAAAACAGTGGAGGGATTCATGAGAGCATGGGATAGACATATGGGGCTAGTTAGAGGACAGAGGAAAAGCTCTTTGAGCACCATTGACAAGTGGGGGGGGTGATGGGCAGATGGGCCAGTATGGTCTTTTTCTACTGACACATTACTATAATACTATGAATATATGTTTTAGTCTATAGTTGCTGCCACACTTTCCCAAGGAAGTGATTAAAAATCACAGAACATAGGAAACTGAAGATACATGAAGTAGCAGAAAATTAATAATATAAATAATACTATCTAAGGGTTACTGGAGACTGTCCATTGTGTTTATTTGTCATTAGAAGTAACAACAGTTATTCCTGGGGTCTGTTGTAATTCTGGACTGAAGCTTTTATCAAAATATTTTTCATTTTTTGCTGACCTCCTGTTGCAGAGGTAGCACTACCCCTGCAATGCTGATGACCCAGGTTTGGTAGCGAGCTCAGTGGTCAGAGAGTTGGCTGGTGGGAGGAGGATTGAGGATCCAATAGACTGCTCTCCTACTCCAGGGATGGGGGACATGGATACTGGCACTCACCTGACAGCAGGTGGACACCAGGGGTTGGGCATGCAGGGCCATTAGGATGTATGGGAGGTGTGTCAGCCATTGCAGCACATTGTGTGGGACTGTGCAGTGTGTGTCATGATGGCATTGCATATGTGCACCTCCTGAGGGGCACAGAACTGGGAAAAGCACAGTGCCAACCTGTAGGATGAATCTGGTCACTTGCAGGCCCTGCAACCAGCTATTTAGACACCATCTGAACTAACTATACCCAGTATCCAGTGAGGTTTGGAGGAACCTGCCATCCCCACTGGGAAGCCAGACAAAAGTAAGTCCTGGAAGATGCAGGTGTGACAGGGCAGGGGTGACTGGAAGATTGGAGGCAGTTGGTGAATGAGGAAAAGGAGAATAACTAAAAACATTTTCCCTTTTTTACTGGCAGTCATTTATTTTTATTATTATAACTTGAATATGTTTACAGACAAGGTTTAAATAGGTTCTTTGATATGTATGGCATAATGCATTTTTCACCCAGAAGAGATTTAAACAAGATTTGTTATAGATATGATATATATTTAACTAAGCTGCATATTATGGAAGATATAAGAATATATTTGGTTACACATACATACATTTCTTTGTAGACAATAGGTTCAGATTCAGATTTATTATCACAAATGTATGCCTTTAGGACAGTTGACCATTTTGTATTTTCACATAATATAAATCATTAATTCTAGCCTGCTACCAAAACAAAAAAAAAAAACACTGGGCTCAATTTTCAGAACCCCAAAATTGACAGACAGTGCCTGCATCAAACAGAATTGAAGCAAGGGGCACCATGGATAAAACATTGTAGATTTCCTGATTTTCATATTCCAGTAGTGGATAAAGTGGGACCCCATGCATCAGCCCTGCTTCAAAAACATGGGTGCACCTGGGCAGTAGGGGATTTGCAGCAGAATCTGGCTGCTGAATCCTCTACAATGAGATTTTAGATGTCCTGCAGCTGCTGCAGGTGGCACCATTGCTTACATCAGCCAAAGGCTGGTCCAAGAATCCTTGTGCCACACCTGAAGCCCATGACAGGCATGTACCCTGGTCACTGGAGCCCTGCACAGCATGGTGCCCCATGTGGGAATGGGCAGCAGTGGCATCTCTATGCTGTGCATTGTGGGCATGCCAACCCATGTGGCCCACAAAGATCTGACACAGCATCAACAGTTCCCCCACACCTCACCAACCAGGATCCTGGATCCACCTGCACAGGTCAGTGAGCCTCTCTGTCCCCTCTCTGAAGTCACCCTACCTCACACCCTGATATGCCTGTGCCCTTGTCTGGTAGGCAGACTGTGCTGCATGGTCCATTCCCAGCATGGCTCAGTCAACCCCACCTGCCAACTGGACAGTGACAAGAGACAGAGCTGTATGCCATCATGACCGTCCCTCCACCTTCTCCACTGCCACATACCATAGCACTGCAGAGTAGTGAAAACTCACATGTGTGTTCCCATGGGCAGTCTGGCCAATGTGGCTACAACCACCTCCTCCCCTGTCCCAATCTAGCCTTACAGAGCCAAGGGGTACCAGTGAGGTAGACCAGGATGGTACAGACACTGCAGGGCTCTATGTCATCTCTGAGGCACCCTGTGGAAGTGCTCCCACCAGCAGCCATGACACACACTCCCCAGACACTTTCATCAGCAGGGATAGCACAGCTGCAGCCACATAGCACGGGCTGCCTGCTCACAGAGGAAACCAGCTGTACTGGCAAATCTACAGCTGCCAGAGACAGCTGGCTGCTCAGGACATGCATGGACCATGACAGTGTGGCTGCACTGTGACTGCCAGTGGTTGAAGGTGCAGATCTCCTCCCAACTGCCATGTTACACTGGTGTCCAGTGGGCAGGTCCTGAGTGGGTGAGTTTGTGGTGGCACTCAACTACTGGAGCTGTTCAGAAATGTGGCAGCAGGGCTGCTGATAGTGGGCATGTGGTAGCTGTACTACATCACCACTGACAGGGTAGGGCATTATACTGTAGTCTCCAAGGATGGCTGTCATGTAGCTTTGTCATAGACACTGATGGCACCCACACAGGGTCATTGCCATGATGTAGGCTAATGGTGCCCAGGCACACCCCATCCATGCCAGTCCCTAATTTGCCACACACACACAACAGTTCAGCTGCTATGGCCTGGAGCAGTCCCCCATGTCCGTTGGGTGGGGGAGGGGTTGGTGCATGCCTATGGAACGATCCTGGAGGCTGGTGGGGGTACTGTCAGATGGGGGGCTGCCAGCAGCCTCCATCAATCCTGCCTATGTGCCATGTGTTTGATGCATAGGTGATGTTGCAGCAAATGTGAGGTATTTGGCACTAGGACCCCACCTGTACCAAAATGAGGTGCACGGTCCCTAGCACACTGGGCTCCAATGCAAGCTGCTGTTTGCCACAGCTTGCATTGATCTAAAGGTCTGTTTAATTATCAAGCCCATTATTTTAGTGGTAACACTATAATTTGTCTCTTGGCAGACATACTGTAATCAGACATGTCTGGCTATAATGTATACCCATTGAATTGCAGTTAAATAGACTGATCCTCTCCACCCAAAGGCTACTCCCATAACATGCTTTTTAACAAAGGTAAATACTTAGATTTTTGCTGTTGATATGACACCTCTTTATCTGCAGTTTTGAATGGGAGGCAGGAGGTATTCTTGCTGGTAAATTTCTGAGCCAAAGCTTCAACTCTTAGTAGTCAAATTAACCAGCCTGGGAGTGGGTCCCAAGGTGGCAGCCTGGGTAAAACATTGGCTGAACAACAGGACACAGAAGGTAATTGTAAATGGAGTCCACTCTGAAGAAAGAGGGGTTACTAGTGGGGTACCGCAGGGTTCAGTACTGGGTCCAGTCCTTTTTAATGTCTTTATAAGTGACATTGCAGAGGGACTGGAAGGAAAAGTATGCCTCTTTGCAGATGACACAAAGATCTGCAACAGGGTTGATACATAAGGAGGCGTGGAAAGGATGAGAAGGGACTTGGCAAGGTTGCAGGAATGGTGGAAGTATGGCAGCTTGGATTCAATGCAAAGAAGTGCAAAGTAATGCACCTGGAAACAAAAACCAGTCAAAAATTACACAATGGGGGGTAGTAACAACAACAAAAATGGAAAGAGACCTAGGGGTAATCATATCAGATGACCTTAAGGTTGGCAAGCAATGCGAGAAGGTGGTAGAGAGGGCTGGGGGGATACTGGGATGTATAGGGAGAGGTATCACCAGCAGAAAACAGAAGTTGTTATCCCCCTGTACAGACAGTTGGTGAGACCCCATCTGAACTACTGCGTCCAGTTCTGGAGACTCCATCTCTGCAAGGACATAGATAGGATGGAGGCAGTTCAGAGGAGGGCAACTAAAATGGTACAGGGTCTGCAGGAGAAGCCATACGAGGAAAGACTAAAGGAGCTTAATATGTATGCCCTTGAGGAAAGGAGGGAGAGGGGGAACATGATAGAAATGTTTAAGTACCTCAGTGGAATCAACAAAGTCCAAGAGGGTAGCATCTTTCAGAAAAAGAGATGTGCAAGAACAAGAGGACACAATTTGAAGATAGAGGGGGGATGGCTCAGGGGCAATGTGAGGAAGTATTTTTTCACAGAGAGGGTGGTGGACGCATGGAACAGCCTTCCTGAGGAGGTTGTGGGGTCTAAAACTGTGGGAGAATTCAAGAATGCATGGGACAGACATAAGGTAATTTTTGTGGGGGGTAGGAAGATATCGGCTGTTGGTTAAATAGGATCTGCAGCTTATCCTCTAGGTAGGGAAATGGGCAGACTAGGTGGGCCAAGTGGTCCTTATCTGCCATCAAAGTCTATGTTTCTATGTTTCAACTCTTTTGCCATCTTCCATGAAATATGATCTGCTACTGTAACTGGCATCAAAGTTTCAGTTTATTACCAAATCATGTATAAAAACAATAATTTGGCAAATGAAAAACAAGATAGTTAAAAACAACATGTGCATATGCAAGATATTTAAAAAATATTTAAAACACATTCTATCATAGGCATACCACATCTATACTTGAGGGAAGAGTGTAACAATATAAAAGCAGTATAGCACAGGGTAACCAAGATGGTCCATGGACTAGGACACAAGACATACTGTATGAAGAGAGGCTGCAGGACTTGCACATGCACGTCACGTTCAGAAAGGCAAATGCACTCATGTGCTAAGGAAATTGCACCCAACTCCAAGATGTCTCAGAATCTTTTTATTCAGTGCTACAATAGACAGCGGAGTTCAGGTAGAAAAATTCACAGCCCAGTACAGGCTCCCAATCCCAGTGCTTTACTCAATAAAGGTTTGTCAGGGGGAATGCCTGACCTTGGATTACATCCAGTTATAAGGTCCTTAAGTTTCTATGTCATAGTTACGTCACAGAGTTCATAGGATAATATCTGAAATGGCTGTATTACCAAATCCTTTACCAGTGCAACTGACATAATATGTATAAGGAATTTAAATTATTACTTAGCCAACAAACTCAAGTGTACATCTTAATTTAAATCATGTATCAAATGATACTTACAGTGGTGACAACCAGGATGCAACACAGTAATGCTTCAGTTTATCAGAAAATGCTGCGGTATACTGCAGGGAACAGTATAATTCAGTGGCTATTAAGCCCTTATGTCATACATTATTTTGCGACATGTCATTTATTGCAAGTTACTGCATTGCATTGTGTCTGGCTCTACAGTATACAGTAAAATAAAATCAAGTACAATATAATTCAGCCTTCAGTGCCAGATTGATGTGGTGGTACTTGGGCCTAGAAACTAATATGTGTATTCATAGAAAGAAATTTCAAGATAGGACTATATTTGTTTTGAATGCAGTATTAAGACAAGAAAAAAAAAACATTTGAATGTTGGTTGTAAAGCTGGTTTCAGAGCCCACATGGTTGCCACAGGGAGCAAGCATAGATCCAGATGGGGTAAGTGATTTGCAACCCCAGAATAACACAGATAATTTGAGGGAAGTCTTCACTAGACTTGAGTGAGTGTTTACTGTCCAAAACAGTGTGACATATAATATAATTGCACTTGGAATCATTTGGAGGACAAAAGTCACCACAGATATCAAGGCAAACAAAGCTACAAGCCTGGATAAATTTAAACTTAAATGGAGTAGGAAAATATTTTGACAGATGGCTCAACCAGGTTTCTAAAATGTCTGATTAAAGAAGAGTTCGGCTTCACCATAACTGCATAATCCAGATAAAAATGACAAGATGCAACAGGATAAAAGGTAAATGTTTATTGCATTTGAACCACAAGACCAGCAGCTAGATACAGGTTCCTCTCCTTGTTGCCAAATGTTTTTGCATATCAGTGCTTTCTCAAGGCATGGGATGTCATTAGGTACTGCACCTACTTAAAAGCATACAGTTAAAGGTAAAGTGCAAGATGCATATAATAAGTACAGTGTATTGAAGGACTGAATTATATTAATATCACCTCTAAAAGCAGGAATAAGAATACATGTTCATACTATATATGCATATAATAAATAAAGAATATGCCAAATGTAACCATGTGAATGAATAAAAAAAGTGTTAATGGTGAAAAAACATTTTAAAGTGTTATAATTTCATAAATAACAATTCTAGCTAAACAAGGCTAAAAACTCTCTTATTTTTAATTCTCTTATATTTAAGATACAATATGGATCAAAGGTAATGATAATGAAACAGCTTTACCTAGTAATACCGATGCAGAAACTGTATATTCTGAGCCAGTGGATATTAGAAGAGCTTTCACTCTCCAGGAGCAAATGGCCTTAAAGGCCAGGAGGTTGTACTGGCAACGAGTTTCCTTGACTGCTAACCTGGCAGTGGATAGAACACCTCGAGGACTACGATGGACTATAAAACCAGCGATCAAAGGTGATAGGGACTTTTTCCTTGCCGGCTGGCAAAATCATCTCTTTAAGTCCACATCTGGTTTAATCAAATATGTCTTTAACGATGCAGAAACAGTGGAATGGGATATTAAACAAGAGCTCCTGGAGAGAGACAGAATGGTTCTCAGTTTCTCTAGTTATCATGCCGAATATCCCATTCACGGTAAATAGCTCGAAGACAGTATTAAGAGACAGGATACCAGGATCAAACAAGTTAATGCCAAAAAGTTTGAACAAGATTGATTGGATTATCAAGAAGGAAGGATATTTGAATGGAAGCATCAGCCTAAATCCAGGAGATCCATTCTTAAAAGAAACAATACACAACAATGTCAAAGTGCCGATGTATACACTAGTGGCTCAGAATCAGATGGCACATCAAGACCTTTCTTAGAGAGCAGTAAGAAGGATATTCCTCTGAACCAGGAGGCTTTCAGAGGCCAAACACAATTATGGGCACAAGCTGCAACTACAGCAGGATAATAAGTTTTTCTTCTCACAGGAAAAAAGAAAGGGAAAAAATGGCTTTCTGAATTAGAATCCAAACTGAGACAGCTTGAAACCGATTATAAAAGAGACCCCAATAACAAGCAGGATATACTACATGAGCTTACAATCACCAAAGTTCGAAATCAATGAAATACATTCAAATAAGGCTGAATATGCTTTGTTCCCAACGAAGCAAAACTAATGGGAGTCTGATGAAAAAGCCAGCAAATTACTGGCCTTTAGACTTAAAAAGATGGAACAACAGAGCTTAATTCAATGCATGAAAAAGGGCCCAAAAGAAGTAGTTTTTGCTAATAAAGAAATTAGTGAGGTATTGGTGGAATATTTCAAAAATCTATATTCAACCCCTCAAGACACTGGATTATCTTAGATGAATGAATTTCTAGAAAAATTGAAACTTCCCAAGATCTCCCTAGAAGATAAACAAAAATTGTCCAGCTCAATATCTGTACAAGAAGTGGTAGATGTAATCCATAGCTTGCCAAATAATAAAACCCGTGGCCAGACGGCTTCACACATGAACTTTTGAAGCTTTTAAATACAGACATCTCGGCATATCTGCTCAAGACCCTACTTGGAGCGCATTCACTTAAACAGCTACTCCTTTCAATGAATAGTACCTTGGTTACATTAATTCCAAAAAAGGTAAAGATTCCCTTGAATGTTCTACTTATAGACCAGTTTCATTATTACATACAGATTATAAGGTGTTAGCAAAAATCCAAACAAATAGACTTCAAAGACTGATTCCCAAGTTAATAAGCAGGGAGCAGATAGGATTTGTTATAGGTAGATCGGGAGCAGAAAATCTCAAAAGGTTATATACTACAATTAGGGAATCCCAACAAAATAAAATTCCTGCCCTGGCACTCTCATTATATATCGATGCTATCCTGAAGAAACTGTGCCCCAAGCTTGATGCTCTGTACAGGAATCATAGTTGCATCCCACTGACTGCGAGGTGTGAAATTGTCCAGAAGATAATACTCCCCATCTTTGACAACTGTGACGTAGTCTATGGTGCTGCTCCCAAATCTTCCCTGATGAAACTGGACACTCTCTTTAACTCCTTCTGCCACTTTGCTTTTGAATACCCTTCCCGCTCCCACCACTGTGAACTCTATCGCTCTCTAACCTTCCTTCCACTATCTCACAGACGCACCTCACAGTGTGTTAAACTAACCTCCAAATTCTGGTTTGGAGTGCTCCCCTCCTATCTCTCATCCTCTCTCTCCACTTCACCTCCCCCCACCCACTCTCTTAGATCTAATGATGCCCACACCTTGACAGTCCCTTGCCACTCCACCCTCATCAGTCAGACTGGTTTTGCCCATCGCTTCGCTAAAATCTGGAATTCCCTCCCCCCCTGAAATATGACACTCCTCCTGCTACTCCCTTACCTCTGCCCTACACAATTACCTCTCCCTCAGCTGTTCCTGCTTTAACTCTCCTTAATACATATTCCCAGTTCTTCCTACCCTGACTCCTACAGCAAGGTTCTCAACATCCTGAAGGGGGAATCAGGAAATGGATATCCCTTCTCCTCATATTCAGTTCTTGCCTCTCCCCCTCTCTTTTCCACCTGACCTTCTGGATCGCCCGTGTGCACAACCTACCCCTTCCTTTTTACTCCAACAGCACTTGTGTACTACCGCGAGCCTGCTTCTGGTACACTCATGCACTATAATGGTGCTGTTGCATCATTACTGTTTTGTACATTTGTATGTTCTTTTGTATGATTTTAGACATGCATTGTCATTTACCCAATGTTCCACTATTGTTTATTGTACAATACCTTGTGTTTCAACTGTTGCATAATCTTACAATGTTGTATTGTTTGTACAGTACTACCCACATACTATTGTAACTGATCATCTTTTACAACCTCATGTAACCCCTTCCCCCCAGGTCTCACTGTGAGATAAGCAACGTGTTGTTCAGTGTGCCATCCTGGTGAAACATTTCAATAAATAAATAAAATATGCACAAGGCCTTTGATTCAATTATATGGTCATATTTGCAGAAAGGCATGTCTTCTTTTAGTTTTAATGAAAATTTTTCTTGCTGGGTTTCAATGATTTACTCTAAGCCTTCAGAAAATTTAACTACAAATGGCCTAACCTCCTCAACATTCACCTCACATAGGGGTGCAAAACAAGGATGCCCTCTCTCTCCACTTCTTTTCATTTTGGCCATTGAACTTCTAATTAGATCCATTTAATTGGATGCTTCTATAAAGGGGGTGCTGGCAGATAAGGTTGAAAATAAAGTTTTTGCATGTGCCAATGATCTGCTTATTACTGCAAGTAATCTTAAGGAATCAATCAAAAATCTTAAACTTAAATTAGAGCAGTTTGGAGAATTCTTGGGCCTAGTACTAAATTGGGATAAAACATAGGTGATGCCCCTTTACTACCCCTCCTATTTACTAAAGACTCTACATGAAACATTAGACATTGGAATGTTTCAAAACTCCATTACATACCTAGGACTTGAAATTTCAAATAATTTAGTTAAGCTCTTGCAGATAAACCTATGCCCTGTTCTGAAATCTTTACACCTTGACTTAATTAAATTGGATACACTTAATTTATCTATATGGGGGAAACCCAAACTATTAAAGTGATTTCTGCACCAAAAATATTTTATGTTCTTCAAAATATCCCGATGGTTATGCCCCAAACAATGGAAAAGAGAAATGATACCCTAATAAGGACACTTTTGTGTGGAAAGAAACCAGCAAAACTTTCTGTAAGCAAACTTAGACAGATGATAACAAAGAGAGGATTTGCTATGCCCTGGTGGAAGAAGTACAGTGAGGCCTTTTTATTTAAACAATCTGTCTTACATTTAAACAATTATAGATAAGCTGACTTCACATTATGGCTGATGATAGAATGTTTTCTCCTTATACCTTATTCTTTGGCTGACTTTCTAGTTCTCCCTTGCGCTAAACTCTTAGATAACACTCCATGTATTATAAATGCTATTAATGTATTGAAAGAAACAGTGCATAGCTTAAAAATAGTAAACCCCTTCGGAGTCAAACAACCACTATGGAATAATCCTGGAATTTGTTACTATAGGATTTCCATACCTGATCCAGGCTGGTAAAAGTTGGGGATTCATTATATTGCAGACATTATTGATCCAAGTACAAATATATTAATTACTTTTGAGGTCCTTAAGGAAACATTCACTACCTGCAACTTTAGAATGCATTGAACAATGGGACCTTGACTAATAACATGATAGGTGAAACAGATGTGGGAAGGAAACAAATAATGAAGGTGGCAGGGCTTAAAAAAGGAACCAGCTTGATTTACCAATTAATATCAGACAGTGAAACTCTATTAACTTTATCTGCTAAATCCAAATGGGAAGAGGAATTAGGACTGGTTATTGAGGAAGAATGGTCTACTGTATGGACCAACACCATCAGCTCTAGGAAAGAAATTCAGGGTAAATTACTTCCATTTTAAATACTTCACTAATTTTACTATACACCTAAGAGTTTGGAAAAGATGGGGTACTTACAGGATGGACCTTGTTGGAGATGCCAGGATCATCATGCAGGCTTACTTCATATCATCTAAGGTTGTCCAATCATCTCTCATTTTTGGAAACAAATATTCACTCACTGTTCCAAAATAGCTGGACATACAATCCCACCTTTACCATCCCTTATTATTTTGGGACTTATGCCAGAAGGCTTTCCTGTCTCTAAACTCCAACTTAAGTGGATATTTGTCACCTTTTTGGGTACTAAATGACTAATTTTAAGAAACTGGGGCACTAATAAGATACCTACATTGTTAGACTGGTATGTTTACATGGCATCAGTAGCTAACAATGAAAGAATTAGCTGCATGTTGTTGGATCAAATAGATTCTTTCAATAACATCTGGGGAAACCTTCCTAAAAGCAGAAGAAATGTTATTTCATAAGCAAAGTGTCCCTGGATAAAGCCCTGAATAATCTGAAATAGTAATATATTACAGAGTGTATCTAACTACACTAATTTTACCTTTTCTCTTTTAGATATTTCCTGAAAAAGACCTACGGTCAAAACGTTGATTTTTTTGTAACTCTATTTTCAGCGTGCATTTAATATAACCATTTTGTTTTGTTTTCAGACCACATGCTGATACAGCACCTCGTTTTTGTTTTTATATAGAGAGTATATCTTGTTATGTTGTCTAATCAAAACACATTGTATGATTACTCCCTTCTACTACAAAAAGGTTTCATTCTTGCACAAGTGTTTTTTTTTGTGTGCGTGTGTGTGTGTTAAAAAATTCTGTTCTGCATCATTTCTTTTAATTGTATATGTGGTATATTCAAAACATCAATAAAACATTTTATGGAGGAAAAAAACAGTGTTATTTGTATGCCAAATGTGATAGTCATATTTTTTTTTCTTGAGAAAAAAAAAAAATCAAAACATCAATAAAATACTCAACTTTTGGTGAAACTAGAACACATCACCATCAAATAAAACTAGAAGATGCTTAGAATCTTTTGTTGAGAGAAAAGTTAGGGTCAAATGTTTTGAACAATTTTGTTGCACTAGCCTTGGGTCAGGATCTAGTAAATCCCAAAGGTTCATGTTTAAATGAGAACTGGGCTTAACCTGTGACTAATCTGTCCCAATAAAAGCTGCTTTTTCAGTTCTGGTTCAGATTCTGTTATTGTTCCTTATGTACATTGTTCATAACATCAGTGGTGCTTCTGCTTTAAAATCTGGTCACAACTACCATTTTAGAACTTTATGATGTTGTACATGTCCTTAACAACTACACAGTTGTATAGAATAACATGGATGCACTGTACCAACAGTAGATGAGCAGAAAAGAGACATAACCTACATC
This sequence comes from Neoceratodus forsteri, assembly GCA_016271365.2. Lineage (NCBI taxonomy): Eukaryota > Metazoa > Chordata > Ceratodontiformes > Ceratodontidae > Neoceratodus > Neoceratodus forsteri. Next base: position 225,324,870 of record CM028132.1, on the reverse strand, counting down.
ATACAGATTTTAAATTGTTCTTAACAGTGGCATGTAAATAAGAAACACCCTACAGGTAAACTAAAAATCCCAAACTTAAAGAGCAATGATAGAATTTGAAAGGACTTCCGGTGAGTGCACCACTTTAATGACAGCCTGAATCGGGAGCTCTGAGTCACCACTACAAAATCCATCCTAATCAGGGACCCTGGTTTTCCATTTTTACCGGTAACACCGGTAACAATCATGGAATCCTGCTTGATTTGCGGATTTTGAATTCTTGTACCGGTGCCTCACGGAAATTGCATGTCACTGCACAGAATATCTAAGATTTCAGTATCTTTTTACATTTTTTTTATTTTCTCTTTCTATGTCCCCTTCTCACAGCATCGGTATTCCCTAGCTTCACCCCCAGGTAATGTTCATGAGCTCCTGTGGGCCTGCCTCTATCCTGCCTGGGTTGTAGCCCCCCATGTGGGAAGGGAGGGGACCATAGGTCACCCCTCCACACTCCCTTAGTGTGTGTCGGGCAGCCCAGTGGGTCCCTCATGGAGCCTTGTTATGAAGTCTGGGGCACCTGGGTCACCTCTGCCAGTGGCTGATGTGGGGTGATTGTTCCTGGTTTTCTGGTCTCTGTCCCTGAGGACACCGGCACTAGAGATCCAAGGAGGTAGGTCACATAGAAACATGTCACTGCTCCAGATCCTGGCTAGTGTCCTCCCCTCCTGATCACTCTGCAGCACCATTGCACCACCACCCATGGTGACACCGGTGGTGGTAAAGAAGCAGGACCTTGCAGCCCACCCTCCCTAGAGGAGGAGAGCAGTCCCCCCGGTGCTTGATCCTACTCCCCTGGCCAGACATCCAGCAACCCAAGTTTGCTTCTGACCGTGGGCCACTGGCATTGCAAGCAATAGTGCTACTGCAATGCCAGTGGGCTGACCCAGAATTCAGCATCTTAAAATGAATGCTGATGTGCTTTGTATTCTTTCTGCTTTGCTGCATATAGAAACAGTAAGGAAATCACCTGCACTGCTTTGTTGTAATCAGCCATTCAGTTTAACCACCCATGTCTAGTGGTTAGAGTAACAAACGGTGATTGAACTGGGTACATCCAGCAGACTTGGGTTTGAGTCCCACAACCTCCACTTGCATCCAAGTAAGTCACTTAACCTCCAAAGTGCTTCTAGGTCACTCCTTAAAACAGACAGTTCTGCCTAGTGGGCCTTACCTGCTTTACAAAGAATATAAAAAAAAATACCAATATATGTTTACTACATATTAGAATAGTAGTCCAGGTACCATGTAATTTCCTTGAGTTTTACTTGGGCTGCAATGATTTTGTATAGGTAAAGATAAATATTCAGATACATTTTATAAGCTTGTTTTTAGAGTTTAGTCAGGTTTTTATTGTATTCTTTGCATATATGCATCTAGGTTGTAGATTGCTAAACACAGGACCACTGTTACCAACTAACTTATTCAAGTTTATAATCAGTAGGGCCATCCAAAATCCTCAGTTGCTTGAATGAAAACTAGTCTGAATGAAAGTACGTTCACAAAGAAGAAACTGCCTTACTACTTATGAAAAGACTTCACAGTTAGCACCCCATTTAGGTGAATTGAATCATTTGCATCTTTTCTCCCACCTGCTGGTTCTGTCTCTGTGACAACAAAATGTTTTCTGATAGACTGCTTCAACAAAAAGCAAATGTTAAGTATTTAAGAGTACTTAACAAGGTAAGACTCCAGGGGCTGTATGATGCTGGTGGGCAGAGTAGTGCTCAATTCACATCTGAACAAAGACATGAAAACTGGGAGACACCCTTTTCATGGACAGCAAGTAAAACAAAAAGCATCCACATGTCTGGGAGATGCATGAATCCATCTGAAGGTCCTCCACTAATCACTTGTAGATTTTTTAGGTGAAAAAACTTTATTTCAAAGAAGCAAATTCAAGCAGGTTTTTTTACTCCTCCTAACCCCTGGTCATCCACTCCTTCAGGCCTGCCAAGGCCCCCTACCACCACTGCTGAGTTCCGACCACTATCCACTGACCCTTACTGCTGTGCTACCAGTTAACCCAAAGTAACCCTTCATTGAGTGAGCCCCTGCCCCTGTGGGAGGCTACCAGGGGAGGAGAATTGCCCCAAATACCTAGGCATGTCGGGGGTCAGAATGGACACATGTCTGGGGCTTCTGGTGTATGGTGGGACCAGCAGCCATCCTTCAGTTGGCCAGCGGCTGTTTTCCCATTTTCTTGGGAGCGTGACAGGCTACATGACGTCAAGGCACAAGCCGACATCCATCGCACTCCTCCCGCAGTGAGGACTGATGTGTTGTCGTGCCTCTGGCCTCCACCATGGGCCAGCAAATGCTGAGCCATAAACCCACCCTCCCTCTCAGGAGAAGGGGAATGGTCTTTGGACACTCAAGCCTTCACCCACCAGCTGGCCCTCCAACACCCAAGTCTGTTCCCTAACCCTGGTCAGAGGTGTCACAGGCAGATATCCAATTCAGACACTTAAATTATAGATAAGAAAAAACAAAGGTAGTCCACCTTAGCGGTGATGGTTCAGATTAATTCACATCTGAGTTCTAACAAGCAAAGAGACCAAGTCATTTGTAACTTGGGCATTTGGGGTGTGAGTGTTGAAAGGGGATTATAGTGCTGTCACTACTGCCATCACCCCAGAGGGATGTGTACTGCATTGTTGCTACTGCCATTACACCAAAGGGGTGGGGGCTGTAGTGCTTCTGCCATCACCACTGGTGGATGGGGAATGTAGGCCTGCTGCCATCCCACCTGAGGGATGGGGGCCATAGTGCTGATACTGCCATCACACCTGAGGAATGATGATAATAGTACTGCTGCCATCACACCTAAGGGATGGGGGCCATAGTGCTGCTGCTTCTGTCAGCCAGAGGGATGGGGGCCGTAGTGCTGCTTCCATCACACCTTAGGGACGGGGGCTGTAGTGTTGCTGCTGCCATCACATCTTGTACCTAAAATAACTTGAAATTGGTACAAGGATGGAAGGATGTGCAATAGTGGAGGTCAAAATTGCTAAAATGCATGTTAGCTGAGTTAAAAATTGTTAAATAAAGTACACAAAACCAAACACCGGTAAAACCGGATTTTAGCTTTGCAGACACCGGTGACAATACCATTTTTTACAATGTGCAAAATGGAATATGCCCTTTCTCAATCCCGGTAAACCAGTGTCCCTGATCCTAATCTGTCAAACATTTGACCCATATGACTACAAAAACAAAACAGGACAGCCCTGCGATGTCTTCTAGACACACATCATGGGAGAAATCCAGTAATCAGTAGGCTAAACAACATAAAATTCTGCTCGACTATACCCAGCCTACTATGGCCTGCTCACCTGCAACCTCAAGGAGTGCCACACCATCCTTAGATGAAACAGAAGAACCAGAATGTACTATCAATTCCAAACAACTTTGTGCAACTCTCCAAAAGATGAGTGCTACACTGGAGAGATTGGAAATGAGAGCCACAGAAGATTGACAGAAAATGGAGCTGATTGCAAAAAAAACAGAGCAGCTTGAAAAAGGGCTGAATGAATATTCCACAACCTCAGATGTGCACAACTCAGCCCTGCTAGACCTCCACGTAGAGAGAAACAGTTGGAAGCCAAGTTGGAAGAGCTTGAAAATCGCAACCGGTGCAACAATACCCAGATCCATGGACTACCTGAGGGGACTGAATCTGGCCCTGTACCTGATCATGGAATATTTTCTTAGTGAAATCCTGGGTTGGCCGGTGGATAAACCCCTGAACATTATATGAGCTCATCGCTTCTTGGTGCCCAAGCCAAAAGACCTGGAAGCCCACCCTTGTTCCGTGGTTATTGCCTTTCTGGATTTCCATACAAAAGAAGATATCCTAAGGCTGGCCTGGCTTAAAAAGGAGGTGATATTCGGTGATACTAGGCTCTTCTTTGAACAAGATTACACCCCCCCCGCTACTTACTCAGAGATGCAGGGTGCTGGCAGTAGTTTGATCCCTCCAACAGAAAGGGGTGAAGGCCTTTGTACAGAATCCAGCCAGACTGAAAGTGATTACTGCAAATGTATTGCATCGGTTCCCTGACCTGATTGCAGCCAGAGAGTTTCTATTATCCATGGACATGGAAATACCTCAAGATCCTGCACAATATGAAAATGATCGGCTTAAGGAGATGGTCTAGCAAGTGGCCAGAATGAAAAGGAAGGAGATGCATGACCACCCAGACGTTTCTGGGCTGTGGGACTCAAGTCAGATCATGCAAAGATCCCAGCACCGTCTCGACTCCAAAAGCAGCAGACACAAATCGAAAAAGCTCTTCTTCCCCAGAGCCCGGGAATGAGGCAGAAGACCTGGTGAGTTGAAGGCACTTAACTTGCCACCATGGGGATTTTCATTTATTGGACAGTGGGTGACTCTGTTAGTGAGCATACTGCAGCTTGGAAACAGGGCCCTACAGCCACACCTCATAGAGCAGAACACTGAAGAGTGTGGGTGTAGGGCGTTTACACCTTGAAGCATACTAGGTTTAGTTGGATTACAAAGCTTACCAATTTGAAGCTGTTATTTCTTTTTTTTTTATTTATTCTTGTCTAATAATGCACTTGTTGTTGTTTAAAATGCACAGATATAATAAGAAATGTAATCCTTCTTTCACTTGGCTCTTCCCATCCCCCTTTCCCTGTGGAGGGCTATGTTGGTCTCCCTTAAGTAAAAATGGTGGATCTTAATACAGTCACACTTAATGTGCATGGGATCAATAGCTCAGTGAAAAGGGCAAAGATAATCCAGGATCTCCATAGATGGAAGGCCACTATAGCCTTCTTACAGGAAATGCACCTGACCGCTGTAGAGCACCTTAAGCTGAAGAGGTCATGGGTGGGAGGGGTATATGCATTCCATTTTGAGACTAGACCGCACTGTAGAGGGGTAGCGATCTTGATTAAATGGGATGCCCCCCTGGTGGTCTCAAAGGTGAAGACAGACTTGGAGGGCAGATTTTTTCTGATTCAGGGGTCCAATAGAGGTCAAAACTGCACACTTGTGAACCTGTACACCCCGAACGAAGAAGCCCCTCAGCTCTCCTTCCTGGAGAAAATTATTAAAGAGGTAGTCACAGATGCCCATAGCTTAGTAGTTATCAGTGGGGACTTCAACGAGGTGATATACCCTGGGGTAGATCATTCAGGCAGAACCCAAGGGGGGCCTACTAGAACAGGGAAACTTATTTTGAGATTGAACCGGAACTGGGCTTGATGGAGAGTTGGTGATTTATGCACCCAAGGGAGAGAGATTATACGTATTATTCCCCCCACCAAGGTGGGTACTTGAGAATCGACTATTTCTTAATATCCTCTAACTGGCTCCAGAAGGTGGATAGTTGTAATATAGGTTTGCTTGCTATCTCCAACCACGTTCCGGTCACCTATAAGCTATTCACAACCTCGGCTCCTTCACAATCCTGTTGGAGACTAAATAAGAGTCTTCTCACCAGGGAAGAGTTTAAAGAGCTGGTGTTAGACACAATTAAAAAGTCTGACCAAGATAATCCCAGGGGAGAAACAAGGGAGGGTATCAGGTGGGATACCTTAAAATGTTGCTTAATAGGGGAAATAATTAAATATTCATCAAAAATTAAAAGAGAACGAATGCATACAAGGGTACAATTTGAACAGAAAATAGCACAACTAGAATCTTCTCATCAGACCATTCAGGATGCCCAGATGAAAGGTGACCTGGATAGGGCAAAACATGAACTTAATCAGTTACTAGATACACAGATCGAAGGGCAGCTGAGGTACACCAGACAGAAGTACTTTGAGCAGGGGAACTGAGCAGGGAAGCTACTGGCATGGCAACTGTGACATTAGGCAGCAAGTAAGACAGTGATCCACCTGCAGGAAGAGGGATTGGATCCCCCCACCACTTCCCCAGTAAAAATCTTACACAAGTTTGCAAAGTTCTACACCAACCTATATAAGGCTGAAACCTCACCCGGGCATCAGATTGTGGTGCAATCCTTTTTAGAAGCTCTTCTTATCGCATTAGAGGACTCGGCAAGAATGACCCTTAATTCCCCAATAACCTCTCAGGAAGTACAGGCCAGGATCAAACAACTAAAGAATGGGAAGGATCTAGTGCTAGATGGCTTTCCTGCCAAATTTTATAAAAGTTTCCCCTTACATCTCACTGAGCCCCTGGTTACATAGATACATAGATACATAGATACATAGACAGTGTCAGCAGATAAGGGCCTACGGGCCATCCAGTCTGCCCATTTGAGCTTGTAAGTTCACGTTATGTTTTCCTAGAAGTCTGTTGCCCCTTACCCCGACCTCCAGAATTCCTTTATGTCTATCCCATGCATTCTTAAATCCCGTGATTGTTTTAGCCCCCACCACTTCCTCTGGCAGAGTGTTCCACTTGTCCACCACCCGTTCTGTGAAGAAATTCTTCCACACATTTCCTCTGAATCATCCTCCCTCCAACTTCATCCCATGCCCTCTAGTCCTGGAACATCTTTTTCACTTAAAACTACTGTATTCTTGCACCCTGTTCCTCCCTGTAAGATACTTGTATGTCTCTATCATGTCCCCTCTCTCTCTCCTCTCCTCCAGGAAGTACATATTCAGTTCCTTCAACCTGTCCTCATAGGACATGTGATGCAATCCATGTACCATCTTTGTTGCCCTCCTCTGAACCTTCTACACTCTGCCTATGTCCTTAGGTAGGTAAGATCTCAAGAACTGTACACTGTACTCCAGGTGGAGCCTCACTAGTGTCTTGTATAGTGGAATTATGACCTCCCTTTTCCTGCTGGTCTTGCCCCTGGCTATGCATCCCAGCATCCTATTTGCTTTACCTGCTGCCTTGTCACACCATTTCCCTACCTTGAGGTCATCAGAGATGATAACCCCAAGATCCCTTTCCTGCTTGGTGCATGCTATATCCTCACCCCCCAACTGATATATTGTGCCAGGGTTTTTGTGCCCCATATGCATTATATTGCACTTCTTTGCATTGAATTTCAATTGCCAAACTCCTGACCATTTCTCAAGTTTCTGCAGGTCCCTACTCATTCTGTCTACATCCCCTGGTGTGTCTCCTCTGTTACAGAGCTTTGTGTCATCAGCAAACAGGGAAATTCTGCCTTCTAGGTCCTGCACAATGTCACTGATGAAGATGTTGAATAGGACTGGTCCCAGCACTGATCCCTGTGGTACCCCACTGGTCACTGTTCCCTCTGTGGAGTGACAGCCATTTACCACCACCTTCTGTGTCCTGCCACCCAGCCAGTTACCTACCCACCACACTACTATCCTGCCCACACCCATATTCCCCAGTTTGGTAATAGTCTTCTATGTGGCACAGTGTCAAAGACCTTGCTGAAGTCTAGATAGGCCATGTCCACTGCCCTTCCCTGATCCACCTCCCTAGTCACCCAGTCGAAAAATTCAATGAGGTTGGTCTGGCATGACCTCCCCCTGGTGAAACCATGCTGCCTTGGGTCCTGTAGTCCGCTGACAGCCAGATGTTCCACCAGTCTCTCCTTCAGTAGTGCTTCCATGATCTTCCCCGCTACTGAGGTGAGGCTGACTGGTCTGTAGTTCCCCACTTCCTCTTTGTTCCCACTTTTGTATTAGGGGACTACATCTGCTGTCCTCCAATCTTTGGGTACCTCCCCTGTTTCCAGTGATCGGCTAAACAGGATTGCCAGAGGTTCAGCCACCACTTCTCTTAGTTCTTTAAGCACCCTGGTGCATCTGGCTTCATTGCTTTATCAACTTTTATTACTTCCAGTTCCTTCAGGACCTTTTCTCATGTAAAGGGACTTGTGTCCATTTCTGCATCATTCCCAACCCTTGTACTCCCTTCAGACCCATTACCCTCCTCTTCCTCAGTAAAGACTGAGCAGAAATACATTTTCAATATGTCAGCTTTACTGTTGCCATCCTTCACGCGGCCCCCATCCTCCCCCTTCAGTCTCACTATCCCTCACTTTGCCTGTCTTTTTTCACTTATGTACCTGTAAAAGGTTTTGTCCCCTCTACCCACTAATTTTGCAATGTACTGTTCTGTCTGAGCTTTGGCTTCCCTTACTGACCTCCCTTTGCTTCTCCTGGTACTTCTCCCTATCCCCTTCTGCCTGTGTCTTTTTGTATTGCCTGAATGCAATCTTTTTGGCTTTCACTTTCTCCGCTACCTCTTTGGAAAACCATAATGGCCTCCTCTTCCTTTTCCCCTTGCTAACCTGCTTAATGCAGAATTCTGTTGCTCTTGTAATCCCTGTTTTAAATACTGCCCACTGTTCCTCAACCCCTGATTCCTGCCCCATTCCCCTTAATGCCTCTTTCAAGCATCTCCCCATTTTCCCAAAGTCTGCCCCACTAAAATCCAGGATACGTGTTTTTGTGTGGTTTGGTTCTGCTCCTTCTGTGATTTCAAACCACAATGACTGGTGGTCACTGTTTCCCAGGTACTCCCTCACTGTTACCCTCATCATACTGTCCCTGTTTGTGAGCACAGTTTCCAGTATTGCCTTCTGCCAAGTTGGTTCCATGACCAGTTGCTTGAGGAAGGCACCCTGAAGAGAGTCCAGAATAAATCTGCTCCTAGTTGATGCTGCTGCTGGGATGCTCCAGTCCACGTCTGGAATATTGAGGTCTCCAACCAGTACTACCTCACCTTTGTCTGCCATCCTTTGGATGGCTAGCATCAGCTCCCTATCTGTTTCTTCCTCCTGGGCTGGTGGTCTATAGACCACACCTGTGTGGCTGGCTGGCCCCATTTTCCTTTACAGCTTAACCCACAGTATCTCTCCCCCATTTTGTTCCTCCTGGATCTCTCTGGCCCTTTTGTAATTTTTCACATACAGTGCCACTCCTCCTCCATTCCTACCTGCCCTGTCTCTTCTGAATATGTTGTAGCCAGGTATGGCCATCTCCCAGTTGTGGTTATCATTACACCAAGTTTCTGTGATGGCCACAATATCCAGGTCTGACTGCACCATAACAGCCTCCAGATCCTCCATCTTGTTGCTAAGGCTCCTGGCATTGGCACACATGACTTTCCATGATTTGACCTCCCTAGACTGTTTAGCTGTTCTACTCCAGCCCCTTCCCTAGTTTTCCTTTATGCCTGGTTCTCCTTGCTGTCTGCCCTTCTGTTGAATTTTGCCCCTTTTCTGACTCTCCACCTCTTGGGCACTCATCTCCATCTTTTGCACATTGCTTTGTTGAGATATCCACTCCTCCTGTTCACTGGTTCCACTGCTAGCTGTGGGAGGTGGGCAATTAGGTACCCTCCTTGCTAGACTGCCACCCCCCTTGGCTAGCTTAAATGCTTGTCAATGTAGCATTTAAACTTATCATTGAGTGCTTGGATTCCCCTCCAGTATGTATGCAAGCCATCAGGCTTGAACAAGCCTCCATCCCTCCAGGTGGGTCCCCAGTCTCCAATGAATCCAAACCCTTCCTCACAGCACCAGTTCTTCAACCATGAGTTAAAGTTCCTGGTGCATGCATCCCTGTGCTCTCCCATGCCTCTCACAGGTAGTACTTCTAAGAAGGTGACAGAAGTAGCTACTTGCTTGAGACCCCTTCCCAATTACCTAAACTCTTCCTGAACTTCCTTTGGCTCCCCATTTGCCAGGTCATTAGTACCTAGGTGGATAATGACATCCAGCTCACACTCCTGTCTTGCCTTGCCAGTGGTCCCCTGGATCTTCCTTCCATTCCTCCATGCCGTGGCACTTGGTAGGCACCTCACCTCTCTGTCCTCCCCCTCCTGTGTTCCTAGCTGGATCCCTCATATGATGGAGTCCCCCACCAGGATTCACTTCCCTGTGGGGTCCACTGCTCTCCCCACTGAGGTCACCTCCTTGGCTAACCTCCACATCCTTTCCTTCCACTTCTCTGGGTACCTCTATTTGGTTGTCCCCATTTTCCAGTGTGGCATATAAGTTCTTGAGTGGAATAGGGTCTGGGATGTGCCTCTGTCTGACTGCCCTAACCCTCCCTGAGCCCACTGTCATCCAAGTGCTCCTCATTCTCAGCATCCTTTAAGGCAGTGGCATTGGACTGGGTGTTCTCTGGATAGGGTGATGGTGCTCCTATCCCAGTTTACTTCCACTCTGAGTCTGGCTACCTCATCCCACAGTCCAGAGAGATGCATGCAAATAAGGCAGCACCTCAGTGTCCAGAAGGTCTGCCTGAATATTGCTGCCCTGCAGCCACTGCATTGTACTACTCCCCACATTATACTGCACTTACACTGCTATTCTAATACTTCTCTGTTACTGAAGCTCTCCTAGTTCCCTTTTTATTAATTTACTGTCCTAAAAATCATGCCACTGATACTCAGATACTTTTCTTTAAAATAAAATGAATCAAAACACTTGTGCTGAGGGTGGGCTTCTTCCCCATTATGACCCTCCTACTCCACAACCCTTACTATCCTCTATGCTTAGCTCCTGTCAATCAGATTTAACAGGGCAGGGAAGGGAGGGGAGATGAAAATTTGCAGCAATTAAAGACAGCAAAGGAATACACTACCACTACAAGCACACCAAACTAGGTTTTAAATTTTCAACAGCCCAAAACAATTCTAAGTAAAGACAGCAAAGAAATTACAGTGTCACTAAAAAGCCCACAATCTAAGTTTAAAACAAAAATAGCAGTGAACAGTTACTGTAAAGCACTGAAATGAATATGTTTCCTTCCCTTTCTGGCTTCTGGCTTCTTCTAAGGTTGCAACCTGTGATGAAATTCTAGTCAAACAAGAGCCAGTGCCACCCTCCTGGAATCTAGCCCAAATTTCGGTCATACCTAAACAGGGCAAGAACCCTGAAATATGTGGTTCATACCTCCCAATCTCACTGTTACCAGTGGATCTTAAAATTTTCATGGGGATCCTGGCATCATACTTCAAAAATATATATCCAGTCTTATCCACCACAACCAAACAGGCTTTATTTCAGGGAGGTTTCTCCAGGATAATATCCATTGGCTGCTGAATATCATAACAGCCCAGCGTGGCTCTGCTTCACTCCAGTTAGCCACCATTATTCCTTTACTGTCTTTAATTGCTGCAAATTTTCATTGGGGGGGTGGGTCTTCCCCATTTTTACTCTCATTACCTAGCAGCCCAAGGTGCCCAGCTGACCACCTGGGCTAAGCAAAGACTCAATTCTGGTTGGTACTCAATCAAAAATGGAGCAATTCGAGGTACCGAGCTGTGGACCCTTCCCATGAGTGTTATTGGCCCCAAAATTTTGCCCCTTAAGTCTAATCCATGGGTTACACATTCTTTATGCATCATGGTGTGGCTGCGAAAGGTAACACTCACCCCAAACAGCTTGGGACCTCTTTCTTTGATCCACCATGAGGTTAGTTTTGTCCCTCCCTGCTCAGACCAAGGGTATGCTTATTGGGAACATAAGGGCCTCACTACATTGAGACAGTTCATTGACAAGACAGGCTGCCTACCCTATACTACCATTAAAGAATGATTTTCACTCTGCAGGGAAGATGTCTACAGATACATTCAAACAAGACATTTCATAAACACTGGAGAAAATCTTCAGAAGTTAAGTGGGGTCTGACACCTCTAGAGAATTATTGGTGGGACTCTATTCGAGTTCGAGATAAGCTGAGATACCTGTCCATCTTATATGTTGTTCTGTCCTCCCCGGGGATAATTTAGCACTGGAGAAGATAAGAGAGAGAGAGAAAGATGGGAAGTGGAGTCTGGGGAAGTAATAGTGAGAAAAGAATGGGCCTGTAAGCTTCAACGGGGATGGCAAGTCACATCTGCAGTGGTATGGAGTGAATTTAACTGGAAGATACTGATTCATTTTTTTCAGAACTCCAGTGATTACCAAGCACTTCAACCCACAGGCATCACAAGTGTGTTGGCGCCTATGTGGGACTCCAAGAGGTACACATTACCACATATTTTAGGGATATAGTAAGTTGCAGGAGTTCTGATGTCAAATCCATAAAATCATGGAGCAGGTGGGTGGTATCTTCCTCCCTTACACCTTCCAGGGCTTGGTGCTGGGTCTCCTGATGTCCTCTAAGAAAAGGAAGACAGTGGAGCTGAGTCAGATTCCCAGAGTTGCAGCTCTGAAGAGCATCACAACCAAGTGGCTAGCTCCTGACCATCCATCTTTGACACAGTGGGTATACAGGGTAGACAAACTGGAATGTTTGGAGAATATTACCCATATGATTCACTTGCAGAAAGAGAAATTTTTGGAGATTTGGTGACCCTGGCAGATCTGGAGGGAGTCCTGGAGGGAGGGTAGGGAGCTGGGGGGGGGATAAATCTCATAACTCAGAATGCAGCTACTGGACTTGCTGGCAGGGAAAAGGTAAATATGGATGCCCAGGAATATGGGTGAGCTCTTTTAAAGTTTAGTACCGGATGGACTAGCGGAGATGGAGGGGGAAGGTGTGTTGCGTCCAAGGTTTTAAGATCAAATGAAATCTCTAAACAACACTCTGTTTCTTTGCAATTGTGTTAAATTATATTCTCTTTATTAATTCTCAAGTTGTATGAAGTTTTAGAAATTTGGATGGAAAAGTTCTTTTTTCTTTGTTTATCAGTAGACAACATATCAGATGGACATTGAGACAGAGACCTAATTGACACTGCATAGAACTGTTTCCATCAAGCTGAAAGCCAGGACTTAAAACAGTGTACATTTATATTCTTTTCTATCCTCCACAAAGGTCCTGTCACAATATTGTACTCATTTTATTTTTCTTTTTTGTAATACTGTGTAATATTATTTCTGAAACTGGCAAAACTATACAAGAGGCATATCTGAGAGGAGCTGTTGTGTATTAATTCTCAATATATCAATAAAATATGCTGAAGTTAAAAAAAAAGAATTTGAAACAGTATTTAAAAAGCAGCTTCAGCTGGGAAAACTGACTTACTGTATAGATCCAGTACAGTTGTCCCTTTAAATCTTAACCAAGTATTTTAATACTGTTAAAGCAATTTTTACCAGTTTTTGCAGGTATTTGCATCCTGCAACAAAAGGGTACACATGTCAGCTGGTAGGTCACTAGTAGACTGCTGAGTTAGAAGTGACCAAACAACATAATATAACACAGAAATGCTCACACAATCTTATGTATAGTGTCACTACCACAACACTCTAATTTAAAAAAAAAGTATTTGTTAAGAAACATGAATTTATTGCATGCGTGTGAGCTGAATAAGCTTTTAGACCTAAGGGTTTATATTTACAAACATTATCTCCAGCAGTAAAACCACTTTGCTTTGCCTTTGCTAACTTGACTCAGCCATTTCCCATTATATTCTTTGGCTGAACTGGGTTAGTAAAGGAGGAGGAGTAAAGTGGTGCCAGTGTTGGATGTAATGATTGTAATTTTGCAGTGAATACAAAGAATCTAGCAACTTACTTATCTGAAAAATCTTCTTGCCTATGATTACATCCCAGCACATCACAGCACATACTCATAAGTAAGAAAAAGTCCAAGCCTTTTTTTTTTTTACAGATATTGTATTTCCCTCCAATTATAGTACACAAATATTTGAGAACAGCACTTCCTACTGGTCAAAACAGAACTATTTTTTAAAATGTATATATACACATAAAACACATATTATTTAAAAAAAAATGTTTGTTCATTAATACATACAAAACGGAGCAACTGCATAATAGCAATAATACACTATAGAGTTTGGTACATCATGGGATATTGTCACTTTTTAGGTGCATGAGACATGTGGCCTTTGGCCTCTTTTCTCAAAATGCACTCAAGCTGTAATAATATATCATGCCCTACCACACTCTGTCATGCATTACTGCTTAAATATTCAACAAAATGCACAGTTCATGTACTTTAGGCAGCCACAGAGTTTAGGACCAATATAAACTAATGATGTAAACTCTTCCTATACCTACAGGTCTCACAGTCACTGATCACCAGATTAACTATATTAAAGTGACTGAATTAAAGAAATATGTAAAAATACTAAGACATTTACAAAGAATGTCAAAAGCATGGAGTTAAAACACAGAATATAGCCAAAGAAAGAGAGATACAGTACAGTGGACAACTCAGTTTCCAGGAACAGCTCCAATACCTTCTTGCCAGAACTTTAGAGGAAAGTTAACCCAAGCAAACTTGAAGAAATGAAGCTATGCCAACATTTATATCTAAGCCATTTTACCAAGAGCCTCAGTGCAGTTTAAAAGTAATCAACCCTTGCAGAAAGGTTAGACAGGATAGGGAATTTGAATTAGTTCAAACCAATCTGATGGTTAAGTATCACTTTATTCACTAAAATAATGGCCACAAAAAAAAAATCTCATTTGGTTTGTATTTGTCCCATTCTTTTCATTTTACAATAGATAGCCATTTGACACTAGCCAGTATGATAATGCATCTTCACTATCCCTAAAGTAAAGATGAGCACCTCACCTTGCCAGAAATTTTAAAGCCTTCCTTCATTAATAAATAAATAAGTCCTAATACAAAATGAAATCTCCTCTTCTGTATGCCACTCTTGCTCTGATCTTTTTCTTTCACTATGAAGTTTGCATTTCCACAAAATTGGTGCTATAACAGTTTCATTATTTATTCAACCGGTGCCTTTTTTCATTTTCAATCATCTGTAATAAACCAGTGATCTTTTGTATTATCATCTCACAGGAGTTACTGGATAATTCCATAGCTTTTATTTGACTGAAATGTGTCTTGTACAAAGATAATACAGTAAGCAAGCTTTTAGGGCCTCACGGCTCCAGTCATTAGGTCATTAGCATTCTGAACAGAAAAGGCTGAATTTATACTTAAAGTCACATTGCTTAAAAATAACTTATGATAGAATAGTTTAGGTAAGGTGAGAGGTGTTACTTAGGAGGGTAGATAAGCAAAAGAAAGAAAATGGGTCTTCAGCAGTTATAGAATGCCATTGAAAGATGGTCCAAGCATCTGTATGAGAAACAGGCTAAGTAAGGCTTTGGACTCATTGACATGTTAATGAAAGAGAATGAGAAATGTTTTGTGACAGAAACATGGGGAGTAATACACATAATACGGGGAGAGGTGGAATAGACAGAAAAAAAGAAACTCAAAATGAGATGGGTGAGTAATGAATCAGAACACAGTAACTATACAAGTCCCATTTAGTAATACAGCTGTTACATTTCTGTATAATGGGTCAAACATTTAATGTCACAGCTGAGTCTGATATGATTAACGCTAAATCATCTAATTTATTTCATTTCCCATGTTCTTATTTTCTATGTGTTTTTGAACATGCCTCTTAGTATTAGGAAAGACAGATAAAGAAGGTGGTTTGGATGGGGAATGTTCCGGCGTACTAGTTTGCTCTTTATCTGCTTTAATACTGTGTTACAGTGAAGGTTAATTCTGGGTTGCAATAGTTTCTGAGGTTCCCCTACTTATCAATCATTTGTGCACATTTTGCACTGAGTTAGGTAAACCACATTGTTTGTTGTATATGATCCATTTACAGATCACCGCTTTACAGAATATAGAAATGAACCTAAATAAATCATCAAATTCTTACCAAACAACATCCAAGGACAGCAAAATATACAAATTCCAAACAAGCAACCTCAGGATCATTCTACATGTTGTTATTATACACAAACTTGAAAACACAGGTTGGCATATCAGCTCAGGAATTTGCACTCTAACTGAAAAGATTTGAATACGTACAGTACAGTTTCCACTTTAAAACTACTAGTGACAGCTACTACAGTTGCAGCTATTGCCGTGGTTAGATATTTCTTGAAATTTCTATGATATCTCTAGAAAAATTCCTGCCTGCCTGGAGTACTGCTTTAGGGCCACCAGTATGAACCTCTTAAAAAATATTACAATATATGCGGAAATATCTGTCAATGTCAATGGCTGCACTTGTAGTTGTTTCCTCCAGGATACAAAGGAGTTTTTCTGGAAACTGAAGCAAATTGGACATATACCACCTACACTAGCACTATTCTAGCCACAATTGATTTTATGCCAGATACACAAATATCCTCAAGGAATACGGCATATCAGCATATCAATGACTTTTACAAGATTGCACACCCAAAAGGGACATTTTAGAAACCAATATCAGCAATTTAAAGAAATGAATTCTGATATACAACTTCAAACTTAAAGGGAGGCACATTTTAAAGATCACAGGAATGGCTATGGATACTGAAATGGTTCTACAATCTGTTAACCATTTCATGGCTGGTTTAGAAGATTTTAATGTTTTTAAAACCACTCCTATGAAGCATTAGCCTACCTCTGATATATAAAAAACATATTCATCATTTGGACAGATGGAGAACACTCATTTAAACTGTTCCAACAGGATTTCAACAACGTTTTTTGCCATGTTTAGGTTTAGGGTTTAGGATTATTAAACCAGGTAATCAGCATATCAGTAGGATATGATGTTTCCAAATTAACCATTCCCTTACAGACTAGTCAGTCCTTATGCTAAGAAGCCACTTCAAAAGCATACAGGAGAGAAGGATATGGGCAATGAAATAGATTAAACAACTTAATTCTAAAGATAACAGTCTCAATCAGGACATTACATTTATGATACACTATGGAGAACATATACACACGTATTACTTAAAGACGTTCCATGATGTTTCAAATTCCCATTTTTCTGATGCTCTTAAAGAAGTTTTCAATGGTATTTTCTGGCACAAGTACATTCTTAAGGTATACACCCCCGATATCAACATGTTGACGGTGGTGTACCCTACAGCAACAACAGCATCACGTCACTGTAGGGAACCCACTAGAACCCAGCACTGTCTGTCAGGGGTCCTGAACCCCCCCCAAATCAGCTCCAACTCAGAGCTGAGAATCCTAAGTGGGGGGTGTATGGGGAGCAGCAGCCCCTTGAAGAAACACTTGTGTCATTTGGAAACTGGCAGCTGACTGCAAAATGCAGTCGACCTGCTGGTTTCACTGTCTGGTCATTTGACAAATATTTTGTTGATGACCTGTCATGGATCCCATTCTTAAATATATGGAAGTATTATTAGAATAATGATTTACCCTATTAGGTATACATAGGATGGCAGCAAGGAAATTCGCTCTCACAATTGCAGCAGCTGGTATCATTCAATGTGCTTTACCTAAATATTTGTCTTGAGTTCCACTGTTTATTTTATGTTAAAGTCCTTGCCATTCTACATGTACTTTTGAATTGTTTGACTAGCATTCTTGCAAGTTTTATTTTTTGTTGGGATGTTTCAATTATTTGTCTCCTGAGCCTACCACCTCTAAAACTGTAACTTTGAAAGCAGATATAACCGGCTGGCCCGCCGGTGCAGCGGTTGGATTTCCGCTTGCAATGCCAGCGACCCGGGTTCGGGAACGAGCCTAGGAGCTGGAGGGCCGGCTAGGGGGAGAGGGCTTGAGCATCCCAGGGACTGCTCATCCTCTCCAGGGGGAGGAGGGATCCAGAGCTCAGCTCTTGTCTGGCCCCGGGTGGAGACCTGAGGCACAACAAGCCTGACGCTTAACGGGGGGCGATGTGCCAGACATTGGCGCTTAAGTGCCTTGATGTCAGGGGACACGGTACATAGTGAGAACACCGGAAAAACACCTCACAGTCTCCCAGTAGATGGAGCACCATGCCCTGACCCTCAATGCCCCTACTTGCTCAGAGACAGCATCCTGACGAAAGACAGATGCATCGGGGTGTATGGGTTCCCATCCCATACCCTGCCTGGGAGGTACAACCACGGCTCCATGGGGGATGGACTGCACTGGTCACCAGATAGGTGAGCAAGGGCTGAAAAGGTCATAGATGCCTCCTGAAGAGACAAGAGCTGCGAGGAGAGGAAAAAAAAAAAAAAAAAAAGCAGATATAACCAAAAGAAGCATGGCAGCCCCTATATTTCTTTCTGTTCCTATATTCAAAACTATATTCTACATCTATCAAAAAAGGTTTTATGAAAATAACATGGCTCTGAAATAGTTTTATATATAAAAACATACAAATATTTCTCCCCTTTTCTGAGGAATTTCAGTTCAAGAGGGTGTCACAGTATTGCTAATTTATTCGCTATTTTTGCATTTGTGGAAAAAAATGAAGCAAGCATCATGAGAAATGATGTGTCCTTGTTTCATAAAACAATCTGACCCCTTCCACATTTTTTCCATAAAGAGAGATTAAGTCTCACCAGTGTAACTTAAAAACAAGCAGGGCAACCCATGTTTTTTGTTGCGGATTTTAAATGTTTAGATGACCATCATGTACTGGGCAAAAAAGTATGGGCCCGATTCTGAAACGCATGGCACAACTCGTGGGTGTATGCGAGTTGCACCATGTGGCACTACATGGGGGACCCTGCACCATATTCCAGGGCAAGCAGGGTCTCCAGCACCTATGCCTGCAACTTGCTGCAGCTGCAGGCTAGCGCCCACTGGACCTGGGTGCTGCAAGTAACGGCACACAATCTACTGTCCCCAGAGCCCCATCCTGGAAACACCACCAAGCAACAGGGACATGGGGGGGGGCTAGCAGGGTGGTACCTGGCTCTGGGGGGAGCTGCTTTGTGTAATGGACTCTGGGGGTCCCTCAACATTCGGGGGTGGGGTGCGTGTCTGTGTTGGGGGGTACAGGGAGTCGGGCTATGTATGTGCCACAGCACTGCAGAGTGGGCATCCATTAATTGGCACAGACAGATGCCCCTTCGACCATCTCCCTGCTGGTCTAAGTCTGCTGCAGCACTGCAGCTTTTGGAAACACATAGGTGGGTTACGGCAGCCACCCTTTTAGAATAGGGCACAGTTGCTGCTATAACCCACCCTTGCACCATGCCACTGAGGGCATAGTGGTGGCATAGCCCACCTCTGGAGCAACCTGCATATGGCATGGCAAAAGCCGTGACTCAGAATCGTGACTAGTGTAATGCCTGGTGCAAGGTGTGATTTGTGCTATCAGGTTTGGTATACATCACCTTGTGCCAGGCGTAATGCGTTTTGGAATTGGGCCCCATGACTTTAACTTGGGGTTGCTGTAACACCTGGAACGTCCTTAAGAAGACTTATAAAGTAATACTTACACATATATAGCTCCATAGAAGGTGACAGCAAAAAAAGACTTGATTTCTTTCCATCATTCCCCTTTGGTTGCCAAAGATTGTCCCATTGACCTATCAGCACACAGGTCTAATTTTTTGCCCTCCCTACAGCTCTTTTCTGTTTCACACAATCCCTAAATCTGTCCTACCCAATAATAAATTTAGTCACAGTCCTCACCTCCACTACCCCTTTCACAGCAACCTATTCCACTGATCCACCATATTTTGGACCATGTTTTTAGCTTTTCTAGTTTTTCAAGAGCCTTTATTATTTTCCTGATAACCTTGTTGCTATCTGCCATGTGGCATAGCTCTCTGTCACCTACAGAGAGATAGATCTTGCATACAGGATACTTCCGTCACTATTGAACATAATGAACAGAGCAGCCCAAGGTCTAACTCCTGCAGCAACCCACTAGTGGCCCACCTACCTCCTATTTACCACCACCCTGTTTTGTCTCTGCTGCAACCAGTTTCTTATTTGCCAACAGCAGTTAGTATTTCCCCTAGTCCCAGATCTGCTCTAGTTTCCTTGGCAATCTTATGTGTGGCACAGAATCAAAGTTCTTGATGAAGTCAAAGTACAGTACACTGACAGCCTAGTCCCTGTTCCCACCATTCCAATGTTGGTTAGTACCAGACCAACAGTGGGCACCTCCCTTGTTGGATCCTTTACATACTGTGCCAGAAAACAACCTGTTGAACATCCAGTAGTAAGTGACTTCTAACACTCCTGGCCACTGTAGCATTCTAGTTTACATCTAGCATTTTTAAGTCTATGGTTATCACTGCTCCCCACTTAACAGTTACTTTCCGTGTTTCTTCTCCAAAATCCTTATCTTCCTCCACTTCCTGGCTTGGTGGCTTATATACCACCCCCATCCGGATCACACACATGTGAGACTGACAAATTCTGATTCCACCTTATGCTCTCCTATTAGTTGTTGACTCCTCCTTAACCTCAGTACTCTCCCTCATATATATGACAACCCTCCTTGCCATCCTTCTGGCCTTCCTGAATTGGGAGTACCCAGGGACAAAAACATCCCAGTCTTTATACTCTGATGCTACACTCTATATTCTATACTCTGATGCCCAATTCTCAGTTACTGCTATAAAATCAGGTTTAGACTCTGTTGCCACTGATTGGGGGTCACTCATGTTATTGTCTAAGCTCATTCAGTTGTATTTAGACCGATTACCCTCAAAGTACCTCTCTGAGACTCCACCTGTTCTCTTGGGTACTGTTGATTTCTGCTGACTTTGCTTACAGTATGTTCTCTGTTGTGCACACTGTTTCTTTTTCTCTCCTCCCTACTGTCTTGTAATCCCCTTTTACCCCTACCTGATCACCTTTTGATTCCCCACCTTCTAGCCAGAAGTATTCTCCCATTAACATTTATTTCACTTCCAGTCATGCCCCCTAATCAGACCCCCTTTTCCCCACTATTCCCTTTTCCTATGAAGGCGATACCCACCTCCATGAACACTGGAGTTTGAGGAGAGCCATAAATTTCCCCTTATCCAGGTATTACTAACCTCCCCTGTATAGTATGAAAACTAGTCTATAGCACCAGTTAAGTGGCCTCTGGGGGTTGAGGCTCTGGATGCCACACCTCACACCATGCTGGCAACTCAGGTTTGGGAAATGGGCCTGGGTCATCAGCAGTCAGCTGGGAGAGAATTGAGCAGCCATGAGGCAGCTTTCCCCTTCCGGGGAGGGACATTGCAGCCCCCAGCATATGACTGCCACCGGGTGGAGGTCCTCTTGCAGCGTGGGATGGAGGGTGGCCCAACGAGAGGATGTTGCAGGAGCACAGCGTGCATGTGCCTCCACTTGTGCGCATGTGTCCGCAATGAGGAGAGGAAGATAACGGAGCTGACAGGCTCCATGATGGACCCGGCTGCATTTCCAGTGATTGGAATGCAGACTGAGTAGGATGCAAGCCCCACCCCCCGGGGTGGATCCTTGCCTGCCAGCTTCAGAAAATTGGGGATAAAAATCTGTATGAGGAGAAAAAACTAGTCTGTATACACCACCAGTTTTTTGTCCTTGCACATATGTTCTCTCACATGCTAGATGTAGGTTGTCCCTGCTAGATCGACTACAATCTAACCATTCCCACCCCAGTCCACTATGAACCTGAACTCCTCTGTCACATACAACCCCTTCAGCCATCTGATGAAGGCAAAGGTTATAAATTAATTATGCACCCATCTCATTTCCAGTTAATGTTTTTTTTCTGTCTATTGCACCTTCTCTGTATTATGTGTATTTTTTGTTCACTGCTGCTGCTCCTCCCTGTTTTTCTTTCACATAATCTTCCACATTGTCTTTTGTTAAAACTTCAATCAGACTGAAGCCTTACCTATCCTTCCAGTCTTATACAATTATCTTAGCACATCACTCAAAGGCATCCTCTCACTGCCAAAGAGGTATTATACTCTCTGTTTTGCTTTTTACCTACCCTCCTGACTAACTATGGGTTTTGTGGATTTTTAATTCACAGGCAAGTTTAGGAAATTCACAAAGCTTCATGAATTTCCCAGTGGGCTCACTAACTCACTGCTAATTGTTTTTTATTTAAAAAAACCTCAAGATTTGCATAAAATGAAATAATGTTTTATGTTTTGCTTCTACTTTGTACCTTCTCAGGATGTATCTGTAAAAAGACATTCCATTGTCTAGTGCACTTGCCCAAATAACAAAATAAAAGCACTCCCCCAACCACTGTGCTGAAATGACACTCCCACCACCTCCAAAATACTTTTATATTCATTACTGCTTCTCATCCATGCAATCAAGTAGTACACAGTACCCAGGAGCAGAGGCGTAACCATTAATTCATGCCATTACTGAGATGGACACTAAACAGAACAGGTGATCTGCACCAGGGAAGGGTTCGAATTGTTACAGGTCACATTAGAAATAATGTTTTCTGGGTGTTGTTGGGGGTAGGAGGGTGGTGGGGGCCACAGAGAGGTTGTTGGTGGTGGGGACTGCTTTACTGCTATGTTAAAATGGTCAGATTGGGTGAGGGCAGGTGAGAGAATGTGTTTGGCATGCAGGTGGTGGGATGGGTATATACTACAAACAACAATTCCATTCAATTCAATTTTATTTTTAACCAGGAAATACACCATTGAGATACTCATTTGCAAGGTGGTCCTGGGGGGACACACATAATGTACATAAAAGGAAAACACTACAGATTTATACAATAGTTCACACAATACAGTGGGTAATACATAACAAGGTACAGTGAGACTACTCAGATTTTTTCGTATCTACATAAATGCAAGCAGCTAACTGTATAATATGATTTTTAATGGAAGGACGTAAAGGGGAAGGTAGAGCATGATCCGTAAGGTGAGGTAGGAATAGTCGAAGATAAGTAGTATGAGGGGGAAAAGGTGTAAGGAGAGAGGCTCAGGGAGTAGCGGGGCACAGACAGACAGGAGTGCAAAACAAAAGAAAGAAGGGGAGCAGGAGAGCCAGGGGCAAATATAGTGGTAAGTGCCATATAAAATATCAAAAGGGGGGCCCTAGGCATAGCACTGGCAGTTTTCCTTCAGCAGAGGGTTCAGAAGAGATTTAATGGAGGATAGTCTAACAAGACGAGTCAGTTTTAAGGTAATTTGGAGGGAGTTCCACAGGGTTAGTAAGGCATGGCTAATGGATATGGTTAGAGATGCAGCAAATTATTAATCCACCTGCGAAGTGGGCACTTTGCATCCGTGGAGCACAACATGAAGTGGACCCTGTAAAGTGCTCACTTCGCCTTATTGTTACCACTTCACGTTCTCTTTATGCCTTAATGCGAAGTAAGGTGAAGTGAGAAGAAAATAGGCACATCACATGGCTTGCAGTACTCTAAGTCACATGCTTTAGCCAGGCAGGAAGGAAGTGAGTCAGAGAAGCAGTTTCACTTTCTCCTTTGCATTTGTAGATGGAGAAAAGCAAAATTGTGAGAGGAGAGGAGTTTGCTTGGCTTTCATTTCTTTTTACTGCCAGAACCCAGAACAAACAAACAACTTTTTTAAAAGCTATTTTATTTAGTTTTTGTATTGTCTTAGTGTTTTTTTTGTTAGTGAATTTTTTTGTATAAGTTTTGTTTTGTTTTGTGTGTGTGACTGACTGTGTGTGTGTGTGTCCACTGTCTGTGTGTGTGTTGTCCCATGGACTCAGGAGAGTGGAGGGTAACATAGTTGAGGGCAAGTCGCTGGCCTGTGGGCACGTTATTAGGGGAGGAGTGCGGACCTGTGAGGGGTGGGGTGGTTGTGTGATGTTACACTGCTCCAGACTCCTGGCTGGTGTTGCTTCCCCCTGCTGAAGCAACAGGAGCAGCAGCAGTAGCACCAGTGCCACTGGTGGCTGCTGCACGTGCACCTTCTCCGCCACTACCACCACTACAACCACCACTACTAGCAGCAGCTGTTGAGGCTCCAGCAGCACCCCCTCCACCACCTCCACAGCCACAGGAGGGGGCCCAGCAATTGTACGTGGAGGTGGGACTCGTGCCCAATGTGTGAAGACTTTGTCTGGTCCCCCCCACTGCTCCCCAGTGTGGGAGTTTTTAATTGTGTGGGAGAAGACAGCACAGTGGTGCAGTGCCATGTGTGTGGTGTGCTGGTGTGCCGTGGCCCCCCTGGAACACATTTGGGGACCGGTGGCTAGCGCACCCACATGCTGAACCTCCACAGGGCAGAGTGGCAGGCTGCCACGGAAGGGGCCAGGCATCCACCTGCCGGCCCTTCTGTGGCAGTGGCAGAGGGTGCTGCTGGGGTGGGAGATGTGCCTTGCAGCAGTCACCACCACAGCAGGAGGAGGAGGAGGAGGTCTACTACATCAGCTGCTCCACCACCACCACCACCACAGCCACCAGCACCACCCTGTCCACCACCAGCCCCACTACCTGGATTATCCACTGCAGTGGACCCTGCCACAGTCCCTGCAAGCCAGTCTGACCTCGGCCTGGTGTGGACAGTGCTTGAGGAAAATAATGATTAGTTCAGTGCTTTGGAGCAGCAGGTGTACAGAGTTGAAGCACATCAGCAACAAATAATTTTAATGCTACACCTGCTGCTGGACCACCACTGCATCCCATGACCATAGTAAGTCAGGGGATTGTTTTCTGCCTCCCCTCACCCACCCCCATCCCTGACCCCACCCCAGTGCAATGTTGTACTTTTTTTGTGTGTTTTTTGTTTGTTATTGTATAATCATACACATTTTCCCTTCCAAGGGAATCTTTCCTGCACCACATAGTGCAATATATTTTTGTGAAAACCAGCCATAATTTCATTACAGTGTGTCACGTGACCAAGGAATTCCCATTCTGAAAATCTGCCCACATTCTGTCTCCCTTCTCAGCAACGTTTGGACGTGATGGCAGGGAGAGCGCTTGTGCATGCTCCTTACAGTGAATATCTGATTGTCTGGCAGGTTTCCGAATGTTTCTTTATCTTATAATGGTCAGTTTGTGGAGAAATGTGTGGCCACGTTTCCAGTAAGAAGAGCCTTGTTAGTGGAAACATCCCAAATTTCACGACAAAGTGAACCTTATAACATAAGGAAACATTGGTTGGGATAGCTGCCGGACATTCACTGTGGAGCATGCACCTGCGCTCCCCCTGGCATCACATCCTAACATTGCTGAGAAAGGGTGACAGAATGTGGGTGGCTTTTCTGATTGGTAATTCCTCTATCACGTGACTCACTGTAATTAAATTATGGGTGGTTTTCACAGAAATATATTGCACTCTGTGGAGCAAGAAATATTCCAGTGGTAGTAATGACACCACATATTAGTTTATGTGCATCACCATAACTATGTAATGTGATGAATGTCTGTAAAGCAGCAGCGCTACAATCTGTTGATAACTCTGACCTATATTTTTTAATGATATGTTACAACTTCCTTTACTTACATCCTGACTGACTAGAATTAAACGATAATTTGCAGTAGTTGAGTCTGCTGTACTACCTCTTTTCATGTGTGAAATAATGAAAGGAGCATTCCTTTTAAATTGGTGCTGACCAGGTCTTTGTCATTGTTTTCCTCTGATTTTCTCCATCACATTAAGTGGTTGGTATATATCACTTCTGTTGTTAATTAACAGTTATGCATCAGGCAGTGTTTTATGACACCATGGAACAACAGTTATTGAAAAGCAGCTGCAAATAAATAAAAAGCTGGTCTGAACAATATTGGAAGACGTGCTCATTTTTTTTCATACATGAAAAAAGTAGTCAAGTAAGTAAAGCAGACATAAATTGTGAATAGAATCGTATCATTCAAGTCACGACTCGGATGTAAGTAGTGGTGGCTGTGGCAATGTAAAGTAGCATAAAAAAGTACAGTTCAGAACTGTGAGGATATTCTTTCAATGCTGCTTTAATTGTAAAAATGTCAGTATGATATCATGAGCTCACAGCAACAATCACAGAGCACAAAAAAGTGGCACAGAGTCACCAGATTTTTTCTGCAGTTTCAGAATGCATCCTGCTTGTGTGCAGAAAATTGACGAGTGGTAACAAAGTGAAATGAGACTGTTTCAGCACATACAAAGTCCCCCAGAATTAATGGCGCACTCAGTCATGCGCATAAAAGTGACACAGAGTCCCCAGATTTTTTATGCAGGCCCAGAATGCATCTTCCTTGTGTGCAGAAAATTGACAAGTGGTAATGAAGTGAAATTAGACTGTTTCAGCAGCACATATAAAGTCCCCCAGAATTAATGGTGCACTCAGTCATGCGCACAAAAGTGGCACAGAGTCCCCAGATTTCCTCTGCAGGCCAAGAATGCATCCTCCTTGTGTGCAGAAAATTGACAAGTGGTAACAAAGTGAAATGGGATTGTTTCAGCACATGCAAAGTACCCCAGAATTTATTCTGCAGTAACTCATGTGTGCAGTGCCCCTAAAATGATGACCGTGAGAGAAATGTTGCTCGTTCAATGTGTTCTGCGATTTGAGCAAATGCAATGTGATCATCTCAACTGGATGGAAGGGTGCCCTTTGTACACTAATAGGAGCCTTGATGAGTTGATATATATTTCTGTAGTTTGTAGGTGAGGGGGTTGGCATGAACATGTACTCATGGTATTGTTCTGTATCACAGGTCACAGATACTGTTGGTGTGTACATTCCAGTGGTTGATTAGAACTTTATGCATAGAAATTTGCAATGGATAACTGTCAAGCACATGAAGGTAAGTTTTTTTTTTTTGGGTGGGGGAAGCATATTTGCAGGGTTGTCTGTAATGGTTACTTATTTTCTTAATTCTTCACAGATTTCATCTGCATCCTTTTCGAGTCTGATGTGATGGTCATGGTCATCTAATGAAATGACTTCTGCATGTTGCATGTGCACCCCAGCCCAGGGAGAGGGGGCGCTGATGCTGAAGAACTTGTTTGGATAAAGCCACTTTGTCAGAACAACAAAGCATCTGGAAGTTTCCTAAAAAAAGAAATGAATGACTTTTACAACTTAATTGTTATGTGTCCCTCCCTGGTTCTCAAATCTCAATCCCTAAAGTCAAGTTACATTTCAAAGACACATCTTGTCAACTAACACAACCTGTTGTGTGTAATATTTGCTGTAGTCTTTACAAAACAATGAAACGGATGAAATAAAATCTTCATATTTACCAGAATGGATTTCACATGGATATTACATCACTGCCTCTCTGTACGGTACAGCTACAGCATCATTCCCAATGAGTTTTAGCGATGGAGCCCTTTTTTGTTACCTTGTAAAAGAAACAAAAGAAGTGTACTGTATGTGTTTTACCACTGTGGCTCTGAAAAGCTACAGAAAACAAAACACACAACTAAAGGAAGTGAAGCAACATAACAAACACGAGTACACATACTCACTTTATGGTTTAAATATTAAAAAGCCGGTGGTGGTGGTCCATGGGGGGCAGACAGACTCATGGTGGCAGACTTGGATAACATCAGTCCCAGTGGTGGTGGTGGTGGTCTGGGGGGCAGACATACTCATGGTGGCAGACTTGGATAATATCAGTCCTGGTGGTGGTGAAGGTGGTCCTGGAGGGCAGACAGACCCATGGTGGCAGTGAATAACATCAGTCTCGGTGGTGGTGGTCTGGGGGGAAGACAGTCTCATGGTGGCAGAGTTGGATAACATCAGTCCCAGAGGTGGTGGTGGTCTGGGGGCAGACAGACTCATGGTGGCAGACTTGGATAACATCAGCCCCAGTGGTGATGGTCTGGGGGCAGACAGACTCATGGTGGCAGACTTGGATAACATCAATCCTGGTGGTTGTGGTGGTCAGGGGGGCAGATAAACTCATGCTGGCAGACTTGGATAACATCAGTCCCAGTGGTGGTGGTCCGGGGGGGGGCACACTGCCTTTTAAATACTGAAGTTAAAACCTGCCAACATTAACCACATCATCATCCTCATAAAGAAAACTGCCCTCACAGTCATCGATGTCTGAAGTCTGAGCACTGGGAAATTCTCCATTGTGTCATCATCTACGTCAGGGGTGGGCCATTTCAGGCAGCCACTGCCAGTGCCACCAGGATGCTCCATTTCTGCATCAGCAAGACCACCATGACTAGGCCGGGGTATGAATACCGAGGTTGCAGTCTGTGCTGGTATGTATCTCTCATTCATTTCAATGAATGTTAGCAAATGAACATTTGCAGAAGACAGGTTTGTCCACTGATACCTGACTATTGCACCTGCTGAGCGGAATGCCCTCTCTACACTTACACTGGAGGGTGGGCATGTGAGGTACTTAAGTGTCACTGCAGTCAGCTCTGGCCATTTACTGACCTTTCCACTCCAGTACAAAAAAGGATCTTCACTTATTGTCAGATGCCTGTTTTCAGACAAATATGACTCAACCATTCTCTGTATCGCACTAAGTCCAATTGTTGATGCATCATCCTGTTCTCCTGAATCATTAATTTCACAAATACCCACTTGGGACAAAGCCTCCCAAAGTGGGTTGATGCCAGCCACTTTGGATGACAGACCACCTGGAACTACAGTCCCCTTCCCCTTGCAGGATATGCTTGATGGTCCTCCAGGTACACCTTCAGCCGAATTATGCTGCTGAGGTTTGCTGACCTTGGAACATGACTGTGCCCCATGAACCAAGCGCACCAGTTGACCACTGATATTTTTTACCTGTTCAGGCCCTCCCTCCAGTACTGATGCAATTCCATGTTTGTATCATGGGTCCAGCATTGTTGCTATGGCAAAGTTGTCACTACACTGAATGCTCACAACGTGACGATTACGGTCGAATACTGTCAGCATGTGTTGCAGCAACATAAAGCTACCACTGTCTCCGGCAACATCAAGGCTATGCTGTACATTCACCAATGTTTGCCTCAGCACCCACAGCAGTGGAATTGATTGGCTAATGGAGGCAGACTCACCACTCACTGCCTGTGTGGCATGTTCAAAAGGCCGCAAAATTGTTATTACAGAGTCCATGAGGCGCCACTGTTCAGTCGTCATAGACATGGAGTCCCCAGAACTGTCACAGCTAGTGTGCATAACAAGAGATTCTGAGATGGATTTGTATTGTTCATACAACCTTTCTACCATGTATAACATGGAGTTCCATCGAGTGACAACTTCCAGCTTCAAGCGGTGCTAAGGTAGGCTGTTTTGTATCTGCAAGTTCCGCAGTTGGTCACGGGCCTTTCCAGATCTTGAAAAGTGAGAGCAGATACGTCATGCAACGGTCAGCATTTCCTTTATATCAGGGTTCTGCAGAAACTCCTGAACCACAAGATTTAAACAGTGGGCCATGCATGGAACACGAAAAAAACCACCATTAGTGATGCATTTCACCACATTTGACCCATTGTCACTTGCTATGTACCCAGCTCTCAGGGACAGAGGGTTTAGCCATCTGACAATTTCACTCAGTACCATGTCCAACATGTTCTCACCAGTGTGTGAGCAGGTCACACTGCACATAGCAATCATTGCATGCTGGTGAATTCCAGGAAGATTGCTACTGCGTCAATCCACCTTACTGCACTGATTATTCACGCTACCAACATCACAAGCAACCCCCGGCACCTGCACCCACTGTGCAATTATACACGGATATGAACTCACCGCTGTTTTGCCACTTGTCCACATATCCATACTTAAATGCATGAATGGAGAGGAGGAATGTTGAAGGGCATGTCTTACTGAGTCGGACACAGTGCGGAACAACTCTGGGACAGCATGGGTAGAAAAGTATGTCCTGGATGGGACTTTCCATTTTGGACAGGCACATGCAGCAAACTGCCAGAACCCAGAATTCTCCACAAAGGAGAAGGGCAAAAGATCAATTTCCAGCATTTCTGCTACAGCAGCTTTAAGTTCATGTGACACTGTATGATTGGGGGGTACTTCAGCTTATGCGTAAAAACACTCTGTAACGTGGGCTGACTTAAACGTTTTACACATGGTGTGTTGTTGGTCACAAATGGTTGTGCTCTGTGATGAATGGCATAGGCGGGGGTGGAGTGTGGACATTTGATGAAGACAGTTGCACAGGTGATGATGACAAACCCAGAAATTATGTTATTTTGCCAGATTTGTCAACCGGGGTTGATGTACCACTTGCACTAGACATACTGCATTCATCATCACCACAAAAACTGCTACTCTCACCAGCACTGGACAACATTTCAAAGTCATTATGGTCCTCCATCTCATCATGCCTGTAGTAATCCTCTGCTCTTATTACTGCACTTTTGCACACATTTAATTTCCTACTGGGCTTAAAAGTCATGGAAAGGAATAACATGCTGGCTATGTTTGCCGGTGACACAGGTGAACGCCCCACTGTGGTAGTAGCTGCCAGCTTGTGCTGGGTCCACAGAGCCAAGTGCCTATTCTTAAGATGCATACGCTGTCCTCCTGTCCCCAGATGGCTCCCCCTTTTTACCTCGACTCACACACACATGGCAAACCTGGCAGATTGCTACTGAATCATCATTTGCATCTTGAACTAAAAAATCCCAAACAAGGGAGTGTGATGCTTTGCTTTTAACATGTCCATGATGATGTGGCTTATTTAAGTCTGTTATTTTAAGCACTGAAGTGGGGGGGGCATATGATGTTTCTGGCACTGCACACCTGGACTGCAACTGACCACCACGACTACCTATCATGTTGATTACTGGGTCATCATCATCATCATTATCATCAACTAAAAGAGGTAGATCACAAGTTTTTACTGGGGAGGATTCCTACAAACAGACTCAGACACAGCCACTTTTAATTTCTTTTTCTCTGGTTCCCAACTGGGGTCAATTACATCATCATCATATTCATCAACATCACACACATCCACGTCTTCTGCTTGGATGCTAGCATGTGGACTGCATGTTGCAACAACAGCAACATCATCATCATCATCATCACATTCATCATCAGGATCTACTGTACACCACCATCACCTGATATTTTTTCACCACACTGTAAATCATTACATGGAAAATGCGTGACTTTAAGTGCAACGGTGGACTGAATATCACATTGTATGCTATTGTTGACATGATCATCAGAATCCTCAGGTTCAGTTACTGGGATGTTACTGGGAAGTATGACATCATCTACGCTGCCACTCATTTGCACTGCTTCACACTCAATATGTTTGGATACGGTACACTGGTCGGAATTAGAACTTGATGCAACACTATTAATACTACCTCCACCACCACTAACACCACCGGCTGGGAAAACATCATCTCCTGCAACTATGAGTGAAGCTACTGATTGGGCTGTAAAAAAACATTGCAGGAGAAAAATCTTTCCTCCCATCAGCAATGCACTTCTGCCTCTGCGTACTACTACCATGCCCACAGACCATCTTACTGCCAACATTGCCATGGTGAGAAACAGCTTTGCTTGCATGTCTCTTTGCAGGCATTTTGGGGGATTAACCACAAATATTATTACCAAATTTAGATTTTGATACTTTCACTTTCTGATTGGAAGGATGCTGGCTGGATGTAAAGCCAAATAAACAACTGTGGCTTCAGCAAAAGATAAGAGACTACTCTGAGACTGTCATGGAATTAAAACAACTTCAGTAACCAGTGGTGCTGATGGGGTCACAAAAACAATCCAGTCTGGTAAAAAATACCTTTTGAACATGGGGGTTGGGGGGGAGCACTGAATACAGACAGTGCTGATTTTTACGGCACTACAAGCAACAAATCTAGGAACAGACAACACGATCGAAGTAAAAAATCAGGCAGCTGCAGTGGATAGCAAGGTCACACTGTTGCTTTTAGTTGCAATTACACTTGTCTGTGTCACAATAAAAGGTGTATTATTTGATGCATGCAACACTGCACACACACTCACATACAACACAGAACAGCTTGTGTACAATGCTGAATGAGGAATGCGACGCAAATGCAAAAGTTCAGTGTACTATGCCACGTTAATGTAAATTTGTAATTTAAACAACCTGACCTTATGAAATGCTGCACCACATCCACACAACAAACTGCAAGAAAATGTGTACTATTACTGACAATATTACTATGTGTACATTAACACAGTTATATAACAAAAATATAACCAAAAACAAAGAAATCACTATTTCTCCAAATTTAAATCTACCTACACCACAGATATGCCCCTCCCCCACAGCACACTTTCACTGTCTTTCACCACACACACTCAATGTTGTAAATTAACATTCAAAATCCACACACAAACAAAAACGCTCGATGATATGAGCATAGGAGGGTTTCCTATAATCAGTGAACTAAAGTTGGATCCCAAAAAAAGGCAAAAATGCTTTTTGAACAGCTTTTAAAAGATTTCTATCACAGACAGCTATCAGAATACACTGTCTCCTACTCCTTCCTACTCATACTACCCTGAACTGAGGCTGTGCAGATTAATATAGAGCCCATGTGACCTGAAATCCCATGAATCACTGCAAAATTCACCTTTGGAGCTCAAAAACAAGGCCAAGTGAGGCGAAGTGAACTGCCATCAATGCACTTCATCCTAAAATTGGAAGAGTAGTGGCCCGGGGAGGCAGAGTAATGCGAATTCAGCATTTGTAATGGACTTCACATTCCTCATTATAAAGCAAAGTACTCTGCTTTGCATTGTAGAGCACTCTGTGAATCCACCTTTGCTCCATGAATTGCTTCGCAGAGCAGATTGAGCCCACTTCGCTCACCACTAGATATGGTGCCAAAATGAGATTTTACCGGGGAGTATCAAGCGAGATATAATCATATTTCCTAAGTGAGTATGTGCAAGGTGTTGATTTAAAGAGGCTGGATATGTAAAGGGGGAGTTTGTTAGTGAGGGCTTTGAAGGTCCAGATAGAGGGATTACACCATCTTCTGGTAGATAAGGAAGTCCAGTCGAGTTGGCTGTAAAGTGAACAATGGTGTGTTTAGAAAGTAGAGTCGGTCACAAATCTTAAGGCCCTGTGGTACAGGACATCCAGCTTAGTAAGGACAGTTTTGGGGCAATGACTGTAAAGAAAGTCAGCATAGTCAATTAGTAGAAGGAATGTTGTTTTGACTAATTGTAATATTGCTTCATAGGTAAGCAAACGTTTGATACGGAAGAATAATCCCAGCATTTGTTTTAGCTTTTTGAAGATTTCTTCAACATGAGGGATACACAAGAGCTTACAGTCCAACCAGAAGCCTAGATACTTAAATGTGTCCACTCTTTCCAGGGTTTCACCCTGCATAGATACTATATGCATATTGGCAGGCTGATGTGATCTGGAAGATGCATTAATTGATGGGGAGAAGGACATGACTTTTGTCTTTTTGGCAATGAGTAGAAGTTTCAGATGTAACAGATTTGCTGTAGAATATTAAATTCTTGCTGTAAATCCCTGTAAGGAGTTTCAATGTTAGGATGAGAGACATAAAGCACAGTATCATCTGCAAATAGGTGAATACTGGCAGATGTAATATTGTAGTCAATATTGTTTATGTATATTATGAATAATAAAGGGCCCAAGATTGAACCTTGAGGTACCCCTCTCGGAAGGATTTTGCAGGGAGAAAGGTCACCCTGCACCTTCACCTGTTGCTGCCTTCCAACAAGGTAGTATGAAAACCATTTTAGGACATTATCATCCAGCCCGATGTCGTGTAACAGGGTCAGTAGCAGATCATGATCCACAGTATCAAATGCTTTGCTTAAGTCAAGGAAAATCATAGCGACATGATTCCTCACGTCAAGTGCAATTTGTCAATCATTAATAACCTTGGCTAAAGCAGAGACTGTGCTGTGACTTGGCCTAAAGCCAGACTGTAGAGGGTTTAGTAGGTTGTGATTCTCCAAAAATGCCCTTAGCTGACAGTTTACCAGTTTTTCAAGAAGTTTTGACAGAATAGGAAGAAGAGAGATGGGTCTGTAGTTGTTCAAGTCACTCAGTTTACCAGAATTGAGCAGAGGGATGACATGGGCTGTTTTCCACACTGGAGGGCATGATCCTTGAAGGAGTGACATATTGAAGAGGTGAGTGATTTGCTGGGCTAGATGATAATAACCTAGTCTCAGAAAGAGGGGTGCAATTTGGTCAGCCCCTGCGCTTTTTTTAATATCCAGGTGGGTTAGGAGGTCTTCAACTTGCTTGAGTGAGGCAGGAGTGAAACTAAATTTTTTAGAACAGGTGGAGGTGCTGGAAGGGGTCCAAGGTGTGGTGATGCCAGTTTGCTGGTTCAGCAATTTGCCTACAGGAGAGGTATCAAAGGCTTGGTCAGCAGTGGCAAAGTGGTTATTGAGGGCTTCTAGGATGTCATGTTTGTTGGTGCAGGTAGTATCTCCAGAGATGATTTTGGATGGAAATGAGGAGGACAATTTATATCCTTCTGCATCATTCAAGATCGGCCAGAATATTAGCACCATTATTCTTGTTGGACTCCAGTGCACTTTGGTAGTAATTTGCCATTTCAGATCTGATTAGTTTGGTACAGTGATTCCTAATCATTCTCAAGGCAGCCCAATCTGATTCTGATTTGGTTTTTCTAGCCTTTTTCCAGAGAGCATCCCTGTGGCATAGGGCTGTTTTTAAGGTGCTATTGAACCAGGGACATGACTTTTTCCTCTATCTGGACTTTACAACAGGTACATGGGTGTCAATCACCTTTAGGACTAGAGTCTGAAAGGTTGTGTAGGCATCAGTGATGGATTGAGCAAGGTAGAATTCCTGCCATCTAATTCTGCTAAGATCAACCAAGAATGCTGTGGGACTGAATTTGTGGTAACTCCTTTTGTAGGCGTACCCTGCCCCAGAGGATATTTTTGGTATGTGCCTTAGTCAAGCTATAGCCCTGTGGTCACTAATGTCAGTGTGAAATACTCCTACGTGGGACATTTTATAGGGTTTGCTAGTCAAGATAAAATCCAGAAGTGTACAATGCACTGGGTTTTTATTGTTGGACCATGTCATTTCTGAGATTAGCTGATAAAGACCGAAGGCATCACAGAAATCCTTTAGAGGCAGTGAACAGGTAGAGTTCCAGTCTAAGTTGAGGTCTCCTGTGATGATGGTTTCCGAATCTGTTAAGTTTTAAATTTTGCAAAGAAAGTTTAGTATCTCTTGTCCTCCTCATGGGGGTCTGTAGCAGCCTGCCACACAAACAGATTTGCTTTGAGAGAGAGAGAGAGATTTTTAGTGCTAGGCTTTTGTATTCTTTGTGAATAGAGGAAGAGTCAATAACTCAGACTGAGAATTTGTCTGACACATTTATTGCAACCCCACCTGCTCTAGTAGGTCTATCGGCCCTGAAGATGTTATATGATGGATTATTGACACTGTGGTCGGGGTGGAACCACTCAGTCATGATTCTGATATCACCAGTACATCTGGTGCTGTGTGTAGTACCCAGGCCTGTACTAGGTCAAGTTTTTTCAACAGACTACATACGTTAAAGTGCAGTATGCTGATGCCTTTTAGCTGGGCTAGCTCAGCTGAGGCAGCAATAGGCATGAAAGGTCCTGGGTTTAATTCCATGTTGCCAGAGCAGAGTAGCATCAACAGGAGAAGCTTTAGTATTCCATTTATCAAGACTTTGAGAAGGTGTTGCCTGGTCCATTTGTGAGGAGTAGGATACAATTGCCTTGTCTGCGTAGCAGCGTAATAATGGTAAAGGGATTGAGCATAAAGCAAAACACTTTCTGACCTACTTAGTGGGATATGGCAATAGAACTGTGGTTTCATATTTCTAAAAAGTTCTAATACCTCCATGTAGGAAGTTCCAGTGTAAGGATATTGTGGAGTTAGGGCATCTTTAGGCAGTTGACTCTGTAGAAAGAGGATATCATGGGAATTGAAATTAGGGGCATCAGTCTTAGGGTTTGGGCTATTTGTGAGACGGAAGGTGCACAGTAATAATAAGAAATAAGATAAGGTGCACTTCAATCAATATGGATATATATCTATAGTGAACCACCCCACGGTGGGGTTGTATATGGAGATGAAGGAACTGTGTTGTATATGGTAGCTACACAGTACAATACCAGAAATATGATTGTAGAAAAAAGCTATAGGGAGCAACTAGATCCCTCTAAGGGTTGGGTTTCCTGAGGGTCAAGGGAGCCAAAGAAGATTAGGCCCTTGGACTGTTAGGCTTCAGCAACATTATCCTTCAGGACCATGGGGTAGCCAACACATTGCATAATTAAGTGAGAAAAAACAAATAAATAAATAAAATAAAATAAAAATGCTTTGGAGATATTTGCCTCATCAAGAGATAGGGGTAGACCTCTTTTATCTAAGGAGCTAGTACAAATTAGGCACTAATAGGTTTCTGCAGCATTCGATCTGGGAAGACAAAGGCTAAGACAGGATGGGTAGGTAGAGCTGTGGGACAAAGGAAAACTTAGGGTGTTTACCCTTTAAGGGACAGAATGAGCCTGAAAAGGGGCTGGGAGAAAGTGTATTTTAAAAGGGCAGGGGAGGTGAAGGGTGGTGGGCACAAAATTTGCAGCAGTAAGTCAGAGCACTGTGGGCTCAGCAATTAATTCAAAAAAACACAGGATAGCCTCTGGGGAATTACTGCTGGAAGCAAAGCTTTGTGTTCCAATGGAAGTGGCTTGGCAAGGAAGGCGCCAAAATTTGAATTAGGGACAAGAACCTCTCTGTACCTAACTTTAGTTTCGGAGTTGCCGGGTGGTTGTGTGATGCACGGAGAATTCGAATCAGATGAGTTCAAGTTGAGGGATTCTCACATCCATAGATGGCTGGATAGCCACTCAAAAAAAGGGACAGAGAAACAGAATGTGTTACAATCATACAGGAGGTGGGTAGGAAGGCTAACAATAGAGAATGTAATAAAATCCAAAAGGAAGCGGGAAGGCAGGCTTACAATAGGAGTGTGAGCAGGGGAGG
Source organism: Neoceratodus forsteri (assembly GCA_016271365.2). Lineage (NCBI taxonomy): Eukaryota > Metazoa > Chordata > Ceratodontiformes > Ceratodontidae > Neoceratodus > Neoceratodus forsteri. The sequence continues at coordinate 225,288,356 of CM028132.1, read as the reverse complement.
TTCAGAGCTATGGTGAGGGGTTCATTAGGACAGGGAGGAGTTACTGGTGGCTACGGAGGCAGTTGGAGCATATCAGGAGACAGAAAAAGGAAAATGCAGGGCAGAGCTTCGAGCACAAATGTGCAGTACTGCCTAAAATTCCTACTTTATCTACAAGTAGTAATCCTTAATAGTGCAGTAAACAGTGAAAGAAAAATAAATAACTCTAACATCCACCTCTGTAGCACTTTACTAATTAAAGCAAAATTTGCAGCAGTAGTCAGAGCACTGTGAACTCAGCAACTAATTCAAAAAATCACAGGCTAGTATCTGGGCAATTAGTGCTGGAAGCAAAGCTTCATGTGCCAATGGAACTGGCCTAGCACGGAAGGCGCCAAAATTTGAATTAGGTACAAGACCCTCTCTGTACCTAACTTTAGTTTCAGAGCTGCTGGGCAGCTGTTTGATGCAGGGAGAATTTGAACCAGATGAGTTCAAGTTGAGGGATTCTCATACCTGTAGAGGACTGGATGGCCCATGAAAAAAAGGGACAGATAAACAGAATGTATTACAATCATACAGGAGGTGGGTAGGAAGGCTAACAATAGAGAATGAATAAAATCCTACAGGAGGCAGGAAGGCAGGCTTACAATAGGAGCGTGAGCAGGATTAGATTCAGAGCTATGGTGGCCAGTTGGTTAGGACAGGGAAGAGTTACTGGTGGGCACAGGGGCAGTTGGAGCATATCAGAAGGAGACAGAGAAAGAAAATTGCAGGGGCAGAGCTCTGAGCACAAATGTGTAGTACTGCCTAAAATTTCACTTTATCTACATGCAGTAATCCTTAATAGTGCAGTAATCAGTGAATGAAAAATAAATAAATAACTCTAACATTCACCTCTGTAGCACTTTACTAATTAAAGCAAAATTTGCAGCAGTAAAGTCAGAGCACTGTGAACTCAGCAATTAATTCTAGAAAACACAGGCTAGTCTCTGGGCAATTAGTGCTGGAAGCAAAGCTTCCCTGCCAATGGAAATGGCCTAGCAGGGAAGGTGCTAAAATTTGAATTAGGTACAAGACCCTCTCTGTACCTAACTTTAGTTTCAAAGTTGCCGGGCAGCTGTGTGATGCAGGGTGAATTCAAACCAAGTGCGTTCAAGTTGAGGGATTTTTATGCTTGTAGAGGGCTGGATGGCCCCTAACTTTTGTTTTGGAGCTGCCGGGCATCTGTGTGATGCAGGGAGAATTCAAACCAGATGGGTTCAAGTTGAGGGATTCTCATGCTCGTAGAGGGCTGGATGGCCCCTAATGTTCGTTTTGGAGCTGCCAGGTGGCTGTGTGATGCAGGGAGAATTCGAACCAGATGGGTTCAAGTTGAAGGATTCTCACACCTGTAGAAGGCTGGATGACCCCTAACTTTTGTTTCAGAGCTGCTGGGCAGCTATGTGATACAGGTAGAATTCAAACCAGATGGGTTCAAGTTGAAGGATTCTCATGCCCGTAGAGGGCTGGATGGCTCCTAACTTTATTTTTGGAGCTGCTGGGTGGCTGTGTGATGCAGGGAGAATTCAAACCAGATGGACTCAAGTTGAGGGATTCTCACACCCCCAGAGGGCTGGATGGCCCATAACATTCATTTTGGAGCTGCTGGGTAGCTGTGTGATGCAGTGAGAATTCGAACCAGGTGGGTTCAAGTTGAGGGATTCTCATACCTGTAGAAGGCTGGAGGGCCCCTAACTTTTGTTTCAGAACTGTCTGGTGGCTGTGTGATGCAGGGTGAATTTGAAGCAGATGGGTTCAAGTTGAAGGATTCTCAAGCCTGTAGAGGGCAACAAACTGTACTTATAGTGTATTATACACAATTGCTACATAACATTCCCATGGTGAAGGGAGGGAGTACTAGTAAGGGGACTGGATGGTGCAATAACTATAAAAGTGTTTTGGACATGGGAGAAGGATGGAATTAGAGCATGGTGGGTAGGGGAGGTATTTAATGTAAGTTTTAAAGGTGAGCACCCCAAAGGACCACAATTCACATATTTTTCAACTGTGAATTACCCAGACATTTTTCATACTTGTAAAGTTGCATTCATGTGATGCACCTAGTATCACACTGAGGCTCAAAAGAGATATAGTGTGTGTTGTTGTCTTGCTGCTTTTAGCCATTGTAGATGGTTTATAAACCTTAAGACACTATTTAGTCCAGCTTATATATTTTTATTTGTTCATTAAAAAGAGTTGACAAGGAAGGCACACTACATACAGTTCATTTTCAGGTTCATCCTTGGGCAAGGGGCAATGAAAGAATGCAAATACACAAGATAATACAGCAAATATTACAATAACAGTAAAATCATGTGAAGCAAACAGTAGCGATTAGCCCTGTTTAAAGCATAGTCAATTGTAATACCTTTGCGATGAATTGCATATGTCACCAATGATCACTTACATTAGGAGAGTATGTGTCATTTTTTGTTTCCTTAAAATTGCATTATTAACAATGTGCTTTTCACATTACTCTAACATTCACTAACCTTTTCTATTAAAAAAATACTAAAGATTTCACATATATTTTCTATTTCTTTAAATGAACAACAAGTCACACAACAATGAAACTATAACACAAAAATTATCCATAAGTCTACTGTGTGCAAACAGTGGTAGTGCATTTAGAAGAAGTGTTTTACATTTTTTGCCAGAACCGTATATCTCCAGGGAGAGGACCCTTAGTCCAATGGAATTCATTTCACATCTGCCTCATTATATGGTAGGATGTGAAAGCAATTCTCAATTTCTCTAAAGTATCAGAAAGCTGCTATGGGCCAAAATTGAATGCAATGCAGTGAGATTCCCACACATTTCTTTTCTTCATTAGGTTGCATCCCTGGTCCACACTAACAGTAATAAGCATTCATACTGCCATGATGTCAAATATGAAACAGCATGGTGACAATAAAGAGGAAACAGTTTAATTTCTGTAGCAAAGCAATCAGTCAACAAGCTTTATAGATCAGCAATATGCCATTAAAGCCTAGTGCAAAATATATAAATACAAATTCAACCATACATATCAAAAATTCCAACATTTAGTATAAAAAAAATAAAAAAAATACACATGATAGTACAAAGGAATTCTATGTCAAAACAATACACATACAAGTAAAAGCAGTAATCTGCAATATCATAAAAAAATTTAAGTTCTAATCTAGATGTTGGACCAGAACTAGGACAAAGCAAGCATTGATACTATCCATTCTCTATCCTAAATGATGCTTGAGTGCCACTGGAGCTAGTACCACATTTTAAATATTTTGGGATAATGGTGGATAGCACCCTCTTATAAGCCAGGCATAGAGATAACTTATCCAAAACCATCAACATGTGAATTGGGCTCCTGTATAGACATAGGAGTAGTATGACACATGAAGCCCTCAGCACAGCTATACACAGCTCGCTGATCTCTCTTGTGGACTATGGTCTTATCATATATGGGTTGGCCACTACCACGACCCTTAATTGTATTACAGTTGCACTAAATAAGGCCTGCCGGCTCCTCACAGGTACAGGGCATCTAACCCACACCTGTGACCTATATGCACAGGCAAGCTGGCTTCAGTGCTATGGTAGACTTCAATATCAAACCTGTCTCAGAGCTAAGAAAATTACCTCTGGTCTGATGCTTCCTGGGGTTCAGGAGCTTCTTACCCCAGCACCCACTTACATCATACCAGAGGCTCAATCTGCCAATATTTCAAGATCCCTCAATGCCGAACCTCCCAGGGACAACAGTCTTTTGCCTACCGATCCCCATTCTGGTTCAACTCACTTGCTATTGACATATCATCTGCTGCTACCTTAGGAGCCTTCAAATGGAAGCTTAAACTCTGACTTGTCTCTGACTCCTCATGTGACTGCACCCACTAATTGCTCACGCAAACTTGCCCCAGGTCACCTGGCACAGCCCCTGTGATTTAAGTCCAGTCTCCCATGCAGTTAGGCAACCTGACAAGGCCCCTGGATTGACTTACTTTCTTTCTTACACCAGATCATCTATCACAGCTACCACTGCACTGTCTGCCATTACCCAATAATCTCACTTTCTGTAATTGCACTTAGTTACTGGGCACACTTTCTACAATGTCCTTAAGCTGCCGCACATTTTCACTGTATGTAACAACTCATGCTCTTGTTATTCAGCATGCCAACCATTCATGTCCATGTAAATTTGAAGCAGTGTAACAGTGTCACTCTAATCACTCTATTGCCGCTTAATTGTTTTCATTCCTTTGTTCTTGTTCTTGTTGTTTGTCTTGATTGTTGACGTGGAACCTATGTAAAGAGCTCTTTCTTAAATGGCATTATCTGAATAAAGAAAAAAAATGCCTATCCTAAAATCACTCTAATAATCACAAATCATAATGAAAAAGGAGCTGACTGGGACACAAAATGCATATGACCTTGTGAGATCCCAAACAAATTCATATTTGGAGCCCCATAGGGGTAAGGCATTAGAAAATGCAACAAATTGCATGTAATACAAACAGGAAAAGGGAAAGAAACCCGCCTCCTATAATGTGGAAATCTCAAATATGGAAAGACGTCCCTTGAGGCTCAAACCTAACCTTGATTCCAACAAAATAACTTGTTTCAACCCCTCAAAGCTTTTCCCTGATAGCTAAAAGGTTTACCCATCCTAACCTTTTGAATGATATAAAAATAATTTGCAAGTTTATAATAATAATAGTATCATTCACTGTAAAAAGAAAGGTAAGAGGATCATCTGGAATATAGCTTTGATCTGACAATATACTATTTAACCATGTGATTTTTCATATCATGAGCATTTGAAGAAGACTTGATAAAGATTTTCTGTACCTCCTACAGTGCATAAACAAGGTCCTTCAGAAGCATCAGGAATATGGGCAAATCTGGCAAGGAGTACATTGCTAGGAAAAATATCAAACGTGTAGCACATATAAGCATTTTTCTTTCTAGGGTCCAAGATGTGGTCCAGATAGAATCTTTAGCTGAACCAAGCCTTATTTAGAGCATACCGAAGTGAGAATCTGGACCATAAAATAACACCCAAGTCCATGCCTTGGTTATCGATTCTGATTTTATTCTTTATGTATCTCTTATATTTCAGGCTAATAGAAATTCCCTTTTTAAAATAATTATAGAGGTAAGTAAGTTGATATTCTTCCAATAGGGAATGCACATATAATAACCAAGATGAGTACCTACAATGTAACAGCCCCCAATTTTCTTTCTCTTCAAGACAGGCACATAAAAAACTTCCAGGAGAGTGCTTGTACACTTAACCCAAAAGCCCAGGACTAAAGAATCAGCCAAAGTCTTATAACTATCTAATCCAAGTTCAGCTCTAATGTAGACAGCAGAGATAGACTTATTCAGACCCAGATAGGATTTATAAAGCTGGACTGAAATTTTCTCCAGTTCTGAAACCATGTATTGCACCCACATTTCCACAGCATACAGGGCTTCTGGATTTAGTGCTGAAGAAATTACTTGGATTAATGGTCTAATATCATTACCACCGTATTTGTAATTACATTTTTGTTGGCTCAAAGCATTTTTTTTAATTAGGTTCTAGCACTAGTGACATAAGAGCACCATGAGCCATTGGATGAGACAGTTAAAACCTAAACATATTTATTTGCATATATATATATATATATATATATATATATATATATATATATATATATAAATCTCCAAGTTTCCATTTCCATTTTGGGATGAATTCCCCTTACCAAAAATCATCACCTCGCTTTTATTACTGTTAATGGTCAGGAATAGATTTTTGCAATTTCCTGGCCAAATAGTCTAATTTGTCTTGAAGACCAGAGTCAGATATTTAAAACTTAGTCCCTGTGCTAAATTAGCACTGCACGGCATGCTAAATTAGCCCTGAACTAGTAGCAAGCTATATTCAAAGGAATGGTCCGGGGTTAAACCTGCTGAATATAGCATGCAAAGAAAGCAGTGCAAACAGGGCTGGGAGTGCAGTGCTAAAAGAGCCTGGGAAACAAGATAGTTCTGAATATAGCGAAAGGGAAGTGCAAAATGCAACTACAGCTCAGCGGACACAGAGATGGAGCAAGGCAGAGTTGAAGCTGGTGGACAATGTGTATGATACCAAAGAAGTGTTGCACAACAACTGCAAGCAGCAATTCAGACCGCACACTGCAGAACTGTGCTATGCTTGTGAGAGGTTTGCCCGAGGCTAACATGATTGCACAGTGCTAACACATTAACCCGGTACAAACATGTTAGCTGGGGCAAAAGTTTGTTATATTCAAAGATCCTATGCAAATGAGCCCACTCAGGTGATCCGTGAGCAAACAGTTGCATTTGCATCTCATTATGGCCTGCTTTGCATGCACTCCCATCCACTTTGCCCGACGCTATTGGACGGAACTCACAGCAACCCCCTGTTGGTCAGAATGGAAGTAAAGGCTGGAAACTGTAGGTCAGGGTGGGCTCACAGTAACACCCTGTTGATTGGAATGAAGTACAGGCTGGATGCTGCAGGAAATGGGTGTTTGCAGGCACATTCAGTGCATACCACTCACCCATGCAGCACTGCAATGAGGGACACAAACATGCTGACTGAGAGGCAATGAAGGACACATCACCAAACATGAAGATACAAGCCTAGAACACTGTGGAACCATTGCCTTTACATGTACAACCTTTACATCCTTATGTAGCATCTTAGAATATTAGTTATGACTGCTTTCAAGTATGAATGCACAGCACATTCTCTGTGTGTGCAGCACCTTTTCCATGCGGGACAGATGAGGAATGGAGCAATTTAGAGGGGTAACATGAGGGACAGTTGAGAGTTTATTTATTTATTTAATTCTCAGAATGTCAATACCTTTGAGTCAGGGACTCATTTACAAAGGGTCCATGTCAGAGAAGTACAGTTACAAGATTAGGGCTTAATGCAAAAGTTACAGCAACAATAAATCTGTAGTTTATTGGAGACATATACAAAACAAGGTTGAATGTAAGATACAAAAAGTTGCAGTAGTACTGGGTTGGGGAGATAATAGAGTACAATATGGATGAATGCTATATATCAGTGATAAACTACTGCAATATATGGTACAATGGTAGGAGAACCACTAGTACAGTAGAGATAATGATGTAGGCAGTAATGACAAAAACCCACAATGAACAAAAAAATTGCAGGTAACAGTCTAAACAGAAATAGGCAACACTGACAAATTCATAGAGATTACTGGTAACAGTCTATGTTATGCTCCTGTTCTGCCCAGATACCTATAGTTTCCTGGTAGTCTAGTACCCCCCCACTCCCATCATGATCCCCGACTCCCGCTCAATAACAATATGTAATTTCCTTGGTAGTCTAGTGGCCCCCCCACCCTCCATCACAATCCCTGACCCTGTATTACCCAGTGCAACCCATTACCCTGGTAGTCCAGTGCTCATTCATTACTCACTGGGGTATGTGCTCATTCATCCCTCAGTTGGTGGCTGGCCGCAGTGGTGAGCGGTGGGTTGAGCCAGTCACTGACTCTGTTTGGAGATGGTTGGGGAGAGGGTTTGGCACTGCCAGGTGGGGGTGTATGGGCCACTGGACTACCAGGGTAATGAGTTGCATTGGGTAAAATGGGGGTCGGGGATTGTGGTGGGTGGGGGGCCACAGGATTACCAGGGTAATGGGTTGCATTGTGTAATATGGGATCAGGAATCATGATTGGGGGTGGGGCCACAAAACTACCAGGAAAATTTACAAATCATTATGGAACAGGAGTTGGGAATCATGTTGGGGGGTGGGGAGCCAACTAGACTACCAGGAAAATTTACATATCATTATGGAATGGGAGTTGGGGGTCATGATGGGGGGGCCATTAGACTACTAGGGGCACAATTTGACTTACTTCAAATTATTTCACATTTCTACAGGAGGAGAGTGATGCATTACTGCATGCTTTTTGCAGGTGGTATTTATTGTTGTGCTACAGGTGACACATGAACCTATAGAGTGGTGCTATTATTTTGAAAATGCTGGTATGCTGGCATTCATGGCCACTCCTTTCCTCCCTCTCCTGAATACATTAACTTTTAGCATTGGCACTATCACACAGCACCGGCACTAACAGGACTTTTGAATATTGCAGCCTGGTGCAAATTCAGCTCTATTCCAGTGCAAAGGATTTGTGCTAGGCATAAAGCTTTAAATATCTGGTCCCAGATTGTGAAAGAGAAAGAATAAGCAAATCATCAGCATATGACAATGCAGGTACAGCTTGTTATCCAATTTTAGGTGAATCAGATGGAACACACTCAATAGCTTCAAGAAGATTATCCATATAAATATTGAAAAGAGGAAGAGCCGACAGACACCCCTGATGAATCCCTTTGTTAATTGGAAATTCATTGAAAACACTGCCAGAAGGACCTAGTCTTACCCTAGCCCAGGTTTCACTATATAACTTAGAAATAACAGAAGTAAGGCCATGCACAATGCTTTTATCCAGCATTATCTGCCACAATCTACTTTTTATAATTGAATTCAAAGTTGAAGAAAAATCAATAAAAGCAACATATAGCCTCAAACTTCAAATCAAACAGTATTTTTCCCAGAGATGTCTTCAAATAAAACAATTATCTATAGTGGAGACATTTTCCCTGAAACCAAACTGTAATGGTGAAAGTCCACCAAGGGCAGTAAGTTGCTCATGCAAGTGAGTAAGAATAATTCTAGAAAATATTTTCTCAGATATATCCAGCAAACTAATTGGCTGATACATTTTAGGATCTGACTCATGACCTTTTTTGAAGATTGGAACAATTTTTTCACCCCACCAAGAACAGGGAAAAAAAAAGATGTTTAAACATTAAAAACAAGAAGGAAAAATCGGTCCAAATTAAAGACACCTGCATGTAATCCTTGGCCAGAATCATGTCTGGCCCAGCTGCTTTTTTACACTTTAAAGAGGTGATTGCAGAAATTACTTCATGTATAGAAAAATAATCAATTGGATAGTATATGAGAGTATAAGAGTCACATCATTAAGATGGGTCATAGAACAGTGAAGTAAAACATTCTACCCAAGTGTCTACTGAAATTTTTTATATCTATAGTATTCACAAGATTAGACTTTCCCTTGGCAACCAAGAGACAAAAGGCTCTTGAATCATTTTTACTAATACTATTAACCATAGGCTCCCATTGTTTACAATAATACTCATACCTTCTTCCTTGAAGGAAATTTGTATATGATTTGCTTTCTCTATTTAAGAGTCTACAGTTAGATCTAGAAGGCTGTAACTGAGTAACCTTCACCAGTGCTAACAACTAAGCTTTCAGACATACAAGCCTGATCAAACCACCCTTTGTTACCTTTAATGCTGCCTCTATTAATAGTATAGTGGACAGCATGCACATTGGAAAACAAAAGTTCTAAGAATTTGTATAGTTCTGTAAATGTAAGATAGTTACAATCCAATTGTAAGTATGAGTCTAAGAATACAAACGATATATGATAACTATCAGATGAAATTTCATCTGTCCATCTGATTCTCTTTCTATTTCTGATTTCTATTTTTGATGAAATATGCCCTAAATGGATCTCTGAAGAGAAAGGTGTACTAGAAGTAATATCAAATTAATTGAGAAAGTACAAGGAAAAACAAGAGCACAAAAATTGGCTCTACGATGCCGGTTCGACAACCCTTTTGTCGACCGGCATCTCATCGACTGGAATCATGTCGACTGCAAGTTGTGGTTTACATCATTCCAGTGAGTCTCCTGGTCCATTTTTTCTATCAGGGGGCTTTTGCCCCAGAACCCCCCATGCGGGGGCTCTGCCCCTGCCCCCCGTCTATAGAATTCTCAACTCCAGTCAGAGTTGATTCGGGGCAGGGGTGCAGGACTGGGAGACAGTGTACCCCTGTCTTGGGCACACCAACATAGCAACCTGTTGGCAAAGTGTTGATTTTGCCAACAGGGATGTAGTATGCTGTGTTGGTGTCAGCGTACGTGGGGCATACCAAAAAAATTAAGAATTTACAAAACAAAACAAAGAAAGATTGAATACATTGGGGCTGTACTCTTTACAGCATAGAGGATTGAAAGGTGACCTCTGCTCGGTATTCAGAGTCTTCCATAATCAAGAACTATGGAAAACTACAGGACTATGTAGAAATGAAATTGATAGAACTACCAGGACACCTAGACTACAGCTCAGGGGTGAGAATTATAAAACAAATAAAAGATGAAAATGGTTCAGCCAGAGGGAGGTGTCATATCAGAATGCCTTATCAAGAACCATTGTTTACTGTACTATGATGGGCCAGGTCAAAAAAGCATAGGATAGCAATATGGGTGATGGACTGGTCATGCTATTCCACTGATATGTGGCAAGTCTAATTTGGCATTTGTCAACTGAGTCATATTCAAATCTATGAATCTATAAGTCAAAATTGATGCCTTTCCAATATCCAGTGGTAAATTATCACTTTCAACTCTATTGATCAAGTTAAGAGTAACCCAATACTCAATGGGTCCATCCCAAATAGCATAATCAATAATAGATGCTCCCGAAGGAGACAAACAAATCCACTGTCCTTCCTCATCACCAGGAAGTCTGCCATTAAGTGGATAAAAATTATATTCCTGCATAAACCTAATAAAACCTAATCCTGCCTGGTTTATCTTAGTATCCCTTGCTTTCCTGCCTGACAAAATCTGCATATGACATATTGACCCTATGGCTGAATTATCCAGGAGACCATTAAAAGCCCCTATCCTAGCATAAAAATAATCCCAAATCAAAATGTGAATATTCATATACATCTGATGTAATTCCTCTAAAAGGTTCCCTAGAGTAATACAAAGATCATCAATAGCAAAGTTAGAAGAGGGAGGTGGGATATATAAATTCAAGAGCAAATATTCAAATATAAACATCCTAACATACAGAGCTATACAAAAATCCAAAGTAATAACAAGCTGAGCAGAGAACTGCTTCTTAATCTTAACATAACATGCAAGACCTCCTGATGCCCTACCTAACTTATGGTCTTTTTTGGGGAGGTGGGGAATGAAAGCATTCAAAATCGTTGATATGAATTCTTGTTCTTGTAAATGCCAAGTCTTCTGGAAGCATAGTACCGCATAAACTGAGACAAACCCTAAGCCATTCCTGATCTGGCCATTTAGAACCAAGACCTTCAATATTCCAGGAAAGTAAATGATTCAGAGCTTTATCAGCCATAGGGCTACAAAAAGCATTTATAGAAGATAGGGTGGGAGCTTTAACCATGAGTCATTGGTATCCTTCAAGAACTTGAAATCTATTAGTAAGCAGTAATGCACAGGGAGCTGGATCCAGACCCTATAAGTCTAGGGTTGAGATAAAATGTGGAAAGTACATATAGTGTTCATCACTACATAAATACCTAAGTTGTCTAGAATATGATATTTCTCCAAAACTCTCTTAGCAATTGACCTAGATTTGAAAAGCACATCAACCTGGGTGCCATCATGATCCTCCCTTCTTTTGGCTGTTATTGTTCCCCTAAATCCCAATGGAATTTGCAAATAATTTGAACAAAAACAAACAAATTGAGCTAGTTAATTTAGCATCAGTTTCTGCTCGGGGTTTCTTAAGACTGAAAATACTAAGAGAAACAGGTCCAGTATCCTGAAGGGATGGGCTTACAAAGCTAAAGGTCTCTTTCCTATTTACATATGTTAAAATAATGTTAATTTTTTCATGTGAATGACCATTATTCCACAAATAATTTGCAGTCCTATGGTTTGCACAAATAATCTGAATACAATTTAAACCAAGCTCATCCCCAGAGTAACAAAGTTTTACTATATCTGCCACCTCAATCTGGACTTCCATCTTGGAACAAAGAATGGAAACAAGATCTAACAAAGGTTCATCTTCCTCCAGATCTTTCATTTTAAAACCATATAACCTCAGAACACCAGGTTCCTGGGACAAGGTGTGAGAATCTGGAGGGAAAGAATCTCCCATTTGCACAGGGGTCACACTCAACAGAACCTCGGCTGTCACATGCTTCCTAGTCCATGATCATTTCCTGTGATGAGACATTAATATCAACAAGGTGATCCATTACTTTTACATAATAATTACTGGTACAGTACACCCTTAAATTTTTGTCTGACTTACCCACACCACCTACCTTCCCCATCAATAATGTCAGTGCAAGTGGCCTAACGCTTTGAAGCCAAGGAGCTTTTGAGGGTAAAGAAAAATATTTAGATAGCCCAGCATCCACTGGAGGAACACTATCAAAATTAGAAGCTCCAGTACCATTCCCATATGAATTAGGTTTTGGAGGGGAACAACTAAGTCCTCCAGGGGACTTCCTTTTCCTCCTTTCTCTTAGATTTTTTAGTTACTCATTTCTTTTTTGGTGGAGCTTTTGAAGGGCTCAAGGCAGGGAAAATAATGGAACTATAGTCTGGTCTTATCTCAGGATCTGGCTCCTGATTCAAGTTCTGCATAATGGCCACCAAGGATTGTTATCCTGGAGGATAAAGCTGATCAATACTCTCATTATATCATCCATTCTAGCAACTTTAATGGCAATATCCTCCCTAACTGTCTTGAGTTTACTACAGATGATAACAAGTTGCTCCATCAACATAAGATTGACACCATAACAATTGCTCATTCAATTAATTATATTTTCATTCTAATAAGAAGGGAAATAGAGAAGGGGTTCAATTTTACCATCAGGTAACAAAGATGCCTTAAGAGCCTTAGGAGTGATGCTTGTGGTTTTGATACTAACATTAGAACATAACCTAAACTGAGGGTCTTGGGCAATTCCTGTATCAGTCTGCATTATTTCAGAATTGTCCAATTTTTTCAACCCTATTATGATATTATGGCGATCCTAAATAACTTCAGCCATGATAGAATTAGGGCATTTACTCTCAGGCACTTCCATTTTCACTGCATCATCTTCTTGTATAATAGATGAACCAGGAAGCTACAAAAAACTATTAGCTGGAATACTTCTTTTTTTTTGGAAACTCAAAAGAGATATCATTTGTCAATTGGCTGGTTTCTAGTGCATCCAAGAATAGAGCCAAATCTGAGAATTTGAGTTGTGAATTAGAAAACGTATCTATAATTTAATTTGGATTCTGATTAGAGGGACCCTCACAAAAGGATTTAGTCTTGGATTTGAAGTCAGTTGCTTAGAATCCATTTTACTCTGACAGAGGCTGGAGGAAGTTTGTAATTGAAGTTCATGCTGCACTATCATTACACTGTTAGTTAAAAGCTCAGAAATGTTTGGCTGAGAAGTGCTATCAACAATAGAATCTTTTTGTTCCTTTTTTGTGCTTCTGAAGATTTTTTAAAACTGTTTTGCAGAGCCTTTTATAATTTTTCTTTTTCCCTGTAATACCATCTAAGGGGCTGATGCTGTTAGTGATTTCCATAGTAGCGTCCATAGTGGAAGACAATTTCTCATTCATCTGTCCCCTTGTGACAACTGTCTTAGTACCCCATTAAAAAAAGACCCCTTGAGAAGATATGCAATCACTTACAACAAAAGATTAGGATAGTATAGACCCACCACAATATAAGATACAAACAGTAAAAAAATTCCAGATATTAGCTCTGGTGGCCCAGATAACATCAAACTGTAATATCTTGCAAGAAGGTGCAATGAATAACTATCAGGGAATTCCAGGTGAACAAGCTTGTTTTAAAACATCTCAGGCATTCAAACAAAATTATGCAAAGAGGGGTTCCATTTTTTTCAGTCAGGCACAACTCATAGAATGAGCCCCTGAAAACATAAACAGAGTTTAAGTAGGACACTGACAAATAATCAAATATCTGTCTTAACTGGGTTAAAAAAAAGCATATAAGTCTCACATCTTTCTCCAATAAGAAATGCATTACTGAAACCGCAACTTGGAAGACTTTATGGTTGCAACCGAAAGGACACAAAAAAGACAAATGAAAAAAGGTAAAACTTATTTGCTCACAGTAGTATAATTTGTGAAAGAGAAGGCAAAAAAAAATCACTATATACTCACAATTTTCAAAAGGAGTAAAAACCCCAAAAGACATTCAGTTTTCTGCTCACACTGAAAGCTAAAGAGTGAGAGCCGTAGCATCCAAAAAACAGCTGGCTGAATCAGTCCTGTGTGCACTAAAAAGGCCTAGACGAGTTGAGTCACTTGAATTTAGTGGTGCAAAAAACAAAACAAAATAGTATAAAGTTAAACAAATCCCAAATGTAAAAGGTAAACTCAAACTCAAAATCAGACCTGGACCTAGAGCAAAAATAAAGAGATCAAAACATCAAGCAACTACTGTTTAAGTTCCCTAAACAGAATCAATCCTCCCAAACCTCAGGGGCGAGTCCCAATGAAACAATAGAATGACTATACAGCGAAGCTCATAATACCCTGAACAAAACAAGAATCAAACTCCAGAAACTAAATGAAAGTAAAGAGATTGCTACAATATTTAAAAGAAAAAGTTCCATACATCAGTCTCCCTCTGGACAGAATGGAGGAGGGAGAGGCTTAATCCACCTTTGCTGCTTAATCCACCCTCACTGGCTGACCAGGCTATCTTTATAAAAATATAACATTTATAATGGATGTTCCTTAGTAGGAGAAAATAACAGCAATACAGGTGCCCATTCCCATTCAAAAGCAAATCTAGCCATCTCTGACTCCTGCTAACTCCCTCAGTATTGAACTGTTGGTCCAGATCTCTCAAATTTAAAAACAGTCATTACCAAATAGACACCACAAACATTAAATGAATGTTATAAAAGTGATAAGGAAGCCCCAAAGGAAGGATAAAAGTCTTGGATATTGTCATTTTAAAATCACTAGGGCACTTCTAACATACATTTTGTGGCATTTCTCCTGTATCTTCTATTTCTGCAGTTTTCTGCACTCCAATCTGCAATCTTCAGGCTCTGAAAGTCCTGTCTCCTCACATTCAGCTGCAAAAACTTCTCCTTTCTTTAAGCAAAGGCTCCAGTTATCTCCAATTCTTTCAGTGTGTCCAGCCCCACACTTCACTGCCACTGCACCCCCATGCTTCCCCAGCAGACTCCACCCACTTCCATCACCAACTCTATTCTCAACTCAGACTGCAATTCTACTGTTGGCTGTCCAATCCAGCAAACTCTCATACAGATAGACAGATGTTCCTTAGGGCAAGAAGACATCAAGTAAAAATACTATAAAACAACAGTTAAAATATTAATTCAGCCAGGCAATAATCCCATCAGTTAAGATTGCACACCTGTGAATAGTAGAAATGTGCTTAACCTTTTAACACATTAGCATTCTCCACACACCACAGCATCTCAGCTCTCTCAAGTCAGTTTAGCCACTCAGCCCTTGCTTAGGATCAAAACAGCAGCATGACAGCTAGCAAGGTCCAGCTGATGGCAAGTTCACTGAGGAAATCTTCTTACAAGAGATTTGAGACAGGGCACATTCAAAAGTTGAGTAGCACATATCTTCATTAGCTTGTAGCCTAAATTCTGAGCAGTAAATGCCAGTAGACAAAACACATTGAATGATGGGACACTGGCTGAGGCAATGTAATGGCTGAGCGATTCCATGTGATAACAGTGAAAGCCTAAAGGCGATTGCTGTTATCACGCAGTCAGAGTGCCAAAAAAATTGTTGGCACTACTGACACCCTGACGCACAGGACAATGGCACTGGGGACATAACTTTAAATGCTTTCTGTGAGGGGGGGCTGAGCCCCCCACCACGTGGGGGACTTAACCCACCGCACCCCCCTACTAAAGGATTCTCAACTCCAGGGGGTTGCATGTTTGGCCGGTGAAAGCATGTAAAAATGAATGTTCGGTCTGGGTGCAATAAAATCGCACCAGCACCCAGACCCAAACCCGGTACCTCACTCACCCCAACCACAGACCAACCCATGATGCCATGATGCAGCTCAGCAGCCCACTGCAGCGCCACCCCCTACAGCTCCTCCAACCCCTCCCAGCTCATGCTTGCCATATTTGCTCCCCCCACATGCATACACATAGCAACATCCTGTCACCCATTTCACCCACCCCCCCCATCTGGTCGCCCTACCTCCTTTGCCATGAGGGATTTTGCCAAGACAAAGTCACCGTTACGGACAGCACCCTTCCCCATGCGTCCTCCTCACAGGCTACTGGCTGAGCAGCCCCTGGCTTGTTTACTCTGTTAAACCTGTTGTGCACTGTAACAAAAGTGACTTGATGACTGTGGGATAACAAAAAGACACAGTAAATAACAGGTGATGGTCTGAGAGAAACATATATTTTAAAATAAAAAGTGCAGTAGAATACATAGACAGCATATCTGGCCTAGGCCTCCCACCCACCCTTTTCAACTGATGTTAGTTTTCTTTGTAAGCTGGCTGTTGTTTTTGTTGCCAGCAGTGGGCCCCCACAGTTATGATGCACATGCACCCTACTGTTTTTTTTTACTATTGTTTAATTTTTTTTAGTACAACACAATGAAGAAAATGTTTAATTATGATGACAGGCTGAGTAAGCATTTTGAAAGAGAACACTCACTTGAATATGATGTATTGTATTTTAATATATGGACCCCACCTAATAATAGTATTGAAAAGCATACAAAGATTTTTTGGTAATACCATATTTCCCAAAGTAGCAAAACCACAGTTGACAAGTGATAATACTATCGTTCAGGTGCCATAATACTATTGTTGGGGACCTGAACGATAGTATTATCAGCAAAAGACAACAGCGCAAATGTTAATCTGCCTCCTGATGTCTTCCAAAGCATGCCTTCTAATTGGCCACTTTTTCTGTGTGGGTGGGCAGAACAACTTTGGAAACATGGCAGTGCTCTCTCTCACTTAGTGAGAGAAATATCCATGGCACTTGAAGCAGCTTTTTTTTATTTTATTTTACCACAATGTTAATTATCTGGTTTATCCTGCTTTCACTCATCTTGCTACTAAAGTCATCTCATCACTAAAGGTAAGACTCACAGTGAGGGACTTGACAGTGCAGTGCTCCTGTCTCCAGTAAGGAATCTGCAGAGTAGACATCGGGCGCCCATAGCGAGTGTTAAGTGAAATAGTCGGGCACCTGTTTTCTATCCGAAAATTTTTTTAAATTAGAGCCATATATTAAACAAAAAAAACAGGTAAGCTAGTGTATGCATTGGGAAACTTATTATTTTGAGGTTCTGACAGATTGGAACCTCTCGAGATT
Organism: Neoceratodus forsteri; assembly: GCA_016271365.2. Lineage (NCBI taxonomy): Eukaryota > Metazoa > Chordata > Ceratodontiformes > Ceratodontidae > Neoceratodus > Neoceratodus forsteri. The sequence continues at coordinate 225,271,097 of CM028132.1, read as the reverse complement.
CGCTCTCGAGGTTCCTAAGTGTCCAGAACCTCACGATGATATTATTCCCCGAAAATGCACACTAACCTATCCATTATTCTGTTTATATTCTTTTTTTTTCTTTAACAGATGACTATCCATTCAAGAAGTTATATTCAGGAAGATGTAGTCCAAGAAAGACAGAGATTTGGCATAGGTTACATACTACCATTGGAAAAAGTAACCAGAGAGTGCCCTCATTAGTCATTTACAAATTTAAGTTGACCTTACAAATAAAGGATTCAGAAAAAATATGCATACATGTAAGTTTGAAATTCCTTCATATATTCCTTAGAGTCAGAGTGGCCACTAGCTTTTAGTCTTCCTATACAGTAGTTCACCAGAGGAAACAAATTGATGACTGGCATGAGACAGGACATGACTGGCATAAGAGACAGGCTGAAACAAGTGGTGACAATCCTCCAGTAGTACTATTCTTCTTCAACATCACTGCCAACATACTCATCATCACTACTGTCTGAGCAGTGTTTTGGAAGTGCCCCATAGTATCCAGCAGATACACCATAGTTCTGTTTAATAAAAGTTAGAATAGTTTTCCATCTTAATTTTTTCAAATAATTTTGCTTTCAAAGCTTAGGACTTATTTTAAAAGTCCTTAATCAATTCCTTAAATGCATTAAACAGTTGAGATTATTGTCAGTCATCTCATTTTCTCCCAGGTCCTTCAATTTATGTGATTCAAGACACTGAGATATCAATATCAAATATCAATTTGAAATAAATTATTATTAATGGCATAAATACATTTAAACATGGTGTCAATCAATTATTTCATATGTACATCACAAATTTTGTTTTCATCTGTTTTCCATCTTAATTTTTTCAAATTGTTTTGCTTTCAAAGCTTATGACTTATTTTAAAAGCCCTTAATCAAATCCTTAAATGCATTAAGTAGTTGGAATGCCTTTTTCAAGCATCTCATTTTCCCACTTTCCCAGATAAAGAGTTATGTTCTATACTAAAAGTTACTGGTTCCTGTGCATTTCAAAAATGTTCTGTTGTAACTAGCAAATCCTTCCTTTCTGTTTTCATCACTTTCTCTTTTACATAATGCAGTAACCCTGAACTGTATCCTCTATCCAAATATATATGTTTGTTAAAAATTGTGGTTTAATTATTGCCTGCTGCCTTTGATTTTGCATCAAAACTTGTAAGTGCTGTATGTTTCATCTTTTATAGTATGTTACAAACAGAAACCCTATCAAACAGATAGCCATTGAATGCAGCTTAAAATATGATGACAAGAGTATTACATCTCAGCATCTTGAATCACATAAATTGAAGGACATGGGAGAAAATGAGATGACTGACAACGACATCCCATCTGTTTAATGCATTTAAGGAATTGATTAAAGACTTTTAAAATCAGTCATAAGCTTTGAAAGCAAAGCGATTTGAAAAAAATAAGATGGAAAACAACAAAATTTGTGATGTACTTATGAAATAGATTGATAGCATGTTTAAATATATTTATGCCATTAATAATAATGTATTTCAAATTGATATTGCATAGGTAGTCATTCCAAATTAAGGCTGCTTGTTTATTAAGGAGACTAATTAAGCTGCAACATAATAGTTTCATATTAGCACAAGCACTGTTCAAGTATAAAAGTCACTTTGGGTTATTACAGCCACGCCCCCAAGGAAGCCTTGTGGTGAAGCACTGGGTTTAATGGTGGCTGGCTGTTGGACTGGGGTAAGGTATGTGAGGCTATGTGTTGTAATGTACTGCTTGTTTTCACAGTTGCATAAACATTTTGGCACAATAAATCTGTTTGAAATTTATGGTGAGCCGTGACCTGGCCTTCCACAGGAGAAGCACCCCCTCTTTTGTAAGGAGCACAGTTTTTTTCTCTTATTGGAATAACAATCCTCTGTCACATCACCTTGTGACTTATTCCTGGCCACTGAAGTGGATGCATTTCATGTAAGAGGTTAATGTGCTAAGATGGTTTGCCTTTCTTCCTCTGCTGAAAGGGGCCTTTCAAAATACAGCACATTAGTCACATACTGTTCTTTGGGTCAAGGTGAAAAAATATCCAAATGGAAGAGGATGCTTTTTTATTTTTGTTCCTGGCACTGAAACCTTCTGAATCATTTTATATTTTTGCTGATGTCCTCAGTGGATTACTTGGTGTGAGGTTCATCCACCACACAGGAAACAGGCATAACTTCCTTTGCATTTTCAGTTTAACTGGCCCCTAATGATCTTTCCTCAGGTGATGACCATTCACCAGGTTTTCTGATCTGACATCTCACAACAGCAGGTTTTTCTGTCTCAGAGACTTCATCATCAGAGTCCCCATCAAGCACTTTCTATGTTCTAGAAATGTACTCACTGCCACTTCTATCAACATGGTCTGACTCTGAAGAGGTCACAGGGGAATGAGAAATGGTAGACTCCTGAGAAAGTAGCACACTGTGTGCGTGCGTGTTTATTCTTTCCTTTCCACCATGTGTAATGCCTGCAATCTGCCTTTGTTTTTTTAATAACTGTACCTTTGCCAAATTGACTTTTTATAACTGCTGGTTTATCTCCAAAGTGTTGCTTACTACCTTTTGATTAACCTCTATTAGTTGACTGTGTATCACCTGCAGCAGCAGACAAACATGTTTAAATCTCTGAAGATAGTAAGGATGCAGAGAACGAGAAAGCTGCAACAGGGATCGAGGATGCATGTACTGCAGTAGAAGCACTTTTTATGACAGTGATTTTTTCCTTCTGAATTGCTGTCTTTGTCTTTTTCTTACTTATGTTGGAAGCTTGTTTCACAAACCCACTCCCTTCCATCATTATTGTTATCTTAATATTGTTTAATAAGTTTTCAAATTCAGATGACAGTTGTTGGTGATGAACTAAGCCAGCTCACGTCCCCCCAAAAAAACCCCAGTATCTTCTTCAGTCATCATGGGGAACTCAGTGGCAATAAGTGCATGTCTCAAAACAAGGTAACAACTGGCTCATAATAACATTACTACAAGTTGGGGCTGCTACGCAACTGCCAAGGGCTGCTCCTTCCTTCAAAAAGCCTTCACACATGATGCAAGCCTTTACTGACTCTGCGTTCACAATTTACTTTTCATTGGACTACACAGAAGAAAAATGGTCCTATGCTTGCATAGGAAATGGCCAGCGATGCTACATATAAGGGCTACTTTGCAACTGCCAAGTGCTATCCCTTCCTCTGAAAGGCTTTACACATGATGCAAGCCTTTATCTGCTCTGCAATTACAATTTATTTTTTATTGAAATACACAAAAGAAAAATGATCCTATGGTTGTGTGGGAAACAGCTGGTGATGCTACAGACAGGGGCTGCTATGCAGTTGCCTAGGGCTCTACCACCTGGCAAAAGGCTTCACATGTGACACAAGCCTTTACCAGCTCTGCTTGAAGAATTAATTTTTTCATTGGACTACACAAAAGAACAATGGCCCTGTGCGTGGATGGGAAATGGCTGGTGTCACTGCAAATGGGGGACCAGATTTTCAAAATTCTGAGATTGCTGCAAGCCCCTGGAATGCCAAAGATATAGTGCATTGGGCTTGTGGCAATCCAATGGGATTTTCTATCCCTTGTGGCTATTGATGCAAGCTAGACCATATTTAGGTGGTCTACCTTGTGTCGATACTTGGGACTATTTTCACAGAGCTTGCACCCGAGATTTGGTGCAAGCTGTTGTCAAGTGAGTAAACTGGCAAAATTGCACCCGAGATTGTAAAATCAAGTGCAGTTGTAGCAAATGTGTATGGCACACAGAAAGGGTGTGATGCAGGGTTTGATGCAAGCCCTGCACCATCCACGGAATATTCGGCCCTGGGTCTACTATGCGAATGCCAAAGGACTGTCTCTCCCCCAGAAAAAGCTTCAATCACTCACCCCAAACCCTGACCCACACACACACACATGCATGCATGCACGCACGCGCCCATGCACACACGCATGCACACTCCTTCTGTATTGTAAAATGTAAGCGTTTTCTTCTTTTTCACCTTTTTCAATAAATTGTTAAATATAAAATATTTTTTCTTACTTTATCTATAAACACTTTCTTGTTTCAAAAACAAAACTTTCTTCTTATAGGTTTACAATTTAATTTTCTGCAGTTGTGTCCTCCTGCTGTACACTGCAAACAGTACTACTGCCTGTGCTTTGCTTTTGTGTGCACACAGACTGCACAGCCTGTAGTCTGGGCAGTCGCCCTCTCCACACCATGCACACAGTCTCTCTCTCTCTCTCTCACTCTCTCTCTCGTGACTCTTCTATATTTTATTTTTATTTTTTAAATATTCATTTTCTCTTATTCAAAAATTGTTGTCTGTTTCCTGAAAGTCTTGTCTTTTCTGCAGAGTTCCAGACTAGAGAGAGCATCCCCACCCCCACACAGTCTCTCATATTTTTTTTCTCTCTCTTTCTTATACTCTTCTTTTTTAATTTGTTTGAATAGTTTTCTCTTAAGCTCTAGATTTAGTTTTCTTTCTCTCACTGAAGACTGAGGTGTCCATTACTCAGCCACCCCATGCCCTATACACTCAAACATGGTCTTCTCTCAAACTTTCTCAAGGAGTTTTTTTTTCTATTTCCTTCTGTTCTGTCTGTCTTGCATGCTGCCTGCTAAAATGGCCAAACTTGAACTGCAACCATAGCATCGAGCTGCCTTCCCCACTGCTTGCTGAGCTGAAATGGTGACAAGGTCTGAGTGGTATGATTATATATACTTCAGTTTGTACATGCACAAACCAGAGTATCTATGCCACATGCACTCCCCTTGGTCACCCTTTGACCTCTTCTCAGCCTTCCAAGCCTGTCAAATGACAGGCTTGCAATCTGGGAGACTGGGGTGAGGTTAAACGAAAAAAGAGACAAACATCTGTCAGTGCTGAATGTTTGCTTGCATGTTGTGTCAGGTAGCTTTGGTTGTGTTGTAGAGAATGATCAAAGCACAATAGTACTGTAGTAAGAGAGGTTGCAATGGAGTCATTGAGTAATAGAATGGCAACCAGTATTTAGTTCATAGCTCTTACAGGATAAATGACTTGCATGGTCAATGTGATTCCCTTTTCATTACAATTTCTAAGAGTTTTCTCATCAGAATCATCTTTTGATCAATTACGGTAGGGGAACTGGACTCATCTATAGAAATGCTTAAAAATAACAAAAGTCCATGTCCAGATGGCTACACAGCTGAATTTTAGAGGTCCTTCTGGGCTTCCCAAGGTGCATGGCTGCTCCGCATCTGTGGAGGAGCTGTAAGTGATGGACTTGTTCCTTTTACAGTGGTCCCTCACTATAACGTCTCTCCTTATAATGAATCCCGGTTATAATGCACAGGATGTTTAGACCCCATTATCACTTGCTTAATTGCTTAAGCAATGCAGCTCTAGTTAATCACAGTCATGTTCGCAGGTAATTGCTTGACTGATTGACTGCCATTTTCAACCTGTTCCACTCAATGTTACCATAAAGGACATACAACTCTCAGGCACTCCTGTAGTACGCTTTCCCTTTACTTGATAGTAATAGCTGGACAGTTACCTGCTAGGTGACTTAGTAACTTTTTTACAAAAACCCACACTCAGAAGTAAAAAACACTGCTTCACAATTATACCACATTCAGTGCTTTAATGCAAAAAATAAAACATAGTGAAGCTATAAAGAGACACAGACCACATGCCATGGTGGAAATGTTGTTAAATGGTTACTTCAGCTGGGCCAGCCTGGTACTGGGTGAGAACAGTGTAGACAAAACCGCGCATAGCAAGACCGCACAGTGAAGAGCACGAATGACCTAATAGCAACAGGGGAATTACAACACTATGAAAGTATCGCTACCCCCTGTTGCTCACTCAGAAAAAGGATGTGTATGTGGCCATTGTGGGTTGGGTTCTAGGTTGAGCCACTCATGTGGTGGAGTGGCTAAAGCACCCAGCCCTGCAGTGAATGGAGTTGGGGGAAAGTGGTTTGATTCCCTCTAAGGGTATTTTTATTTTTTTACAAATTGTTTCTTGCTTCTGTGTCCACACCCCCTTGGAGTTGGTTATAATAGTTCTGGGAGGTGTGGGGGGCATGGGGGGGCAAAGCCCCCTGTAAAACAAATAAAGTGTTTACCAGTCTTACTGTACACTGTTTGTAACAGTGCGGTCTTGCTGTGCGTGGTTTTGTCCCATGCTGTTATGACCCCGTACCGGCTAGCCACCCATTCCCTGCACTGAGGTGTTCACGGTCAGTTTGCAGTTTGTGTTGAGTGACTAACACAGCCTTGTAGCTCTGAGGAGGTGGACTGGGGAGTTCTGGTCAGAGAGTACAGCAGAGTGAAGGGGACTGTTGTGTTTGTTCAGGGAGGCAGTATCTGCAGAAGAGCAGTGAGTTGAAGAGAATTCAGAGACAGAGGAAACTGGTGTCGTGGGGACTAGGATTAAAAGAAATCAGGTTGCCTACTGTAGAGTGGCAGTGCAAAGGGTCACAGAGAGAGGGTTCTGAGGCGAAAGAGAACCATGTGCCAAGGGCAGTGCTAGGACATAAACTGTCACAGATACTTGGAATGAAGTACAGTACATTTTTTATTTTTGGCCATTTCATCTATAATGAACCCTTGCTGTAGTGAACAAAATTAATGGCTCCAGAGCCATTTGTTATAATGAGGGACCAATGTACTTGGAAACAGGTGACTATTTCTGCCATTTCTAAACCTGGTAAGGACAGAACCATTTGTGTCTCTTACAGACCCACATAAGGTTTTAATATTTACTATAAACTCTTTACCTCCATTGTGGTCAAACGGTTAGAACTCATTCTCCCTTTTCTGATCAACAAGGACCAAACTGGATTTGTCACTTCCCACCAAACTTAAGACAATATCAACAGGATCCTACATGTTCTGCACCACCCTACCCAGTTGAGTCACCTATTACTTCTATTGTCTTGACAAGGTGACATGTTCCTTTTTGTTTCAGACAATGTGTCATTTTGGTATTTCTCAGCAATATGTCACAATGTTAGAAACCTTATATCCAGGCCCAGTGTCATATGTGAAAGTTTACAGATGAATTTCTTGAACTTTTACTCTAGAACATGGCACTCAACAGGGCTACTCCCTTTCCCCCTTTTATTTGGCCTCTATTTAGAACCCCTAACACAAGTCATATACCAAGATCAGGAGATTGCCAGAATACGTCTAAACTAGAGAGCAAAAATTGGCTCTGTATGCCAACAATCTGCTCATATATACAGTATCACAAACTCAGACCATGCATTGCCACACTTATGGCTCCAGCTGGCCAACTCTGGGTGGATCATTGGATAAACTCTCAATACAATGAAAACAGAAGTATTCTAAATGTATTACACACACCCCTAACATGATCAAACAACAATTTAATTTTCAGTGGGATGCACCACATCTAAAATATTGTGGGGTTCTCTTATTTTGCGATGCATCTACAATCAGTACCCATAACTGTGATTCTGTCACTCAAGGCACTACTCAAGATATTGAGGTCTAGTCCCATCTCCCAATCCATTAGACTCAGTGGATAGACAGTATCCATATGAATGTGTTCCTGAGACTATTACACTTGGCACAAACCCTGCTGGTCACAGCAGTACATAGATATTTTAGAATATAACAAAATTATTGTTCAATATATCTGGCAAGGCAATAAAAACATTATCTACCTTTCTCCCATTGATTGACTACACTAACATTCTCTATAGTCACTGTCCATAAACAGCACTAACCAAACTTGACACACTTTATCACCGTGTACTGAGGTTCATTAACAATGCCCCTTCTACCACACACCACTGCACACTGTACGCAATGTTAGGTTGGCCCTCACTCAGTACTAGGATGGTGAGGAATGCCTCACTCTGGATCCATAGAGCTATCACAAATAAACTCCCCCTATATATAACTGAGCTCTTCACACATACACAGGGGTCCTACTGTTTGAGGCATTACTCCCTTGTCTTGTTTGATGTCCCTAAGTTAAGAACATGTTATGGTGCCAAAGCCATAAGTTTCGCCTTCCCCTCTCTATAGAATGCCCTTCAGAAATCACTAAGACTTACTCAAGTACCTGGGATTTCCATCTTTAAATCCCTGCTAAATCACTCTCTGAGTGAAACATGCATCTGTCACTCCTAACCATACCGATAGTCATGGTACAGTAATCGCATGTAATCTGCCTTTATACCCCACCATCTTGCACTCTCTCTCTCATCCCGCCCTTTTCAAATACCTTCTTTGCCTCCCATTCTAGTTCACCTACCTTCCTACCTTCCCCCTCTCCCTCCCCTGTCACCAACCATAATTTATTGCCCCTCTTCTTTTCATTACTCTTCCCCCTCTCCCATCCTGCTAGCCTTTTTTTCTCCCCCTCCCCTTGCCCACCTTCTAATTTTTGACCCTTCCTTCTACTCTCATCGATCTCCCTAACCCACCGTACCTCTCATACCCACTTACCTCCCTGTCTACACAAGTTCCAAAGCACTTAAGCACCCTTACCTTATCTACCTTGTCTCTCTCCTAGTGCATCCTGTGAAAGGATGTGATGTAGCTTATGATATTGGACACACCTAGGTGTCTTGTCCACTTCTTGTAATAAAGTACTTGAACCCTATGTAATCCTCTGTAAAAAACCATTGTTCTCATATGCCTTTTCATATGTGTATCCATATGTACCACTCCTTATGTGTATTATCATGTACTACATATGTACTACCAATGTATGTTCTTCTGAAATTCTTTGCTGATCAATGTATTGTCTGTTGTGTCCTCCCAGGACCATCTTGTAAATGAGCTTGATCAATGATGTTCTGCCTGGTTAAATAAAAATTGAATTAAAATTGAACTGAAAAACCCAGAGATAAACTTCACTTCTGAATTTGTCTCTACCATGTACCATCTCAGTTGTGCACTATCTTCTGTCGGCTGATGGATAGTTATGGCCACATTAGAAATCCTTTGAGATGATTGAATAAGTTTTACTGGATACTTCTAAAGTGATGTTAACCTTCTTCCCCAGCCCTGATCTGCAGGCAATAGATAATCCTTATACGGTGAATACTATTTCAATCTGGTATAACACCCATACATCTAAGCAACTAATTCCTTTCAGATTCCTCGTGCTGTCTGCGACTTTCTGCCAAATAGAATTGATAATAGTTTTTCTAGATAGGAAAAACTGAGCCATAAATGTTGTAGTAAATGTTACAGAATAATATCTTTTGAAGAGGTAGTAATCACATCTAATGTGCCCCATACCATAGTCGGCCCAATGGCACTGAGGGTTGAGGCACTGGATGCCACACCTCATGCCATGCTGGTGATCTGGGTTCAGAAGTGAACTCGGGAACATCAGGGGTCAGTGATGAAGGAGAATATTGAGCATTCAGAGAACAGCTCTCCTCTGTTGGGAGGGAGGTGGGTCATAGATCCATGGCTTTGGCAGCCCATGGGATCCATGCCAGGGAATTGGCAGCGGTAGCGATTCTGTGTGCATGTGCGGGAATGCACACACTGGATGCATTGCACATCCAAGCAGATGGGGGGGGGGAACAAAAAAGGAAAATGACCATGGCCCTTGGTAGGTGAAGGTGGATCTAGTGGCCAGCCCCCGCACCCAGTGTCAGGTCCTCCAGCCTGCCTCCTGTGCTTCATATGTTCCCTGGTCACTCCGCTAGATTATAAGATAAAGTGCCAGAGGAGTCAACGGTCCTGCCTTGGGGGGCTCAGAGCCAGGGAATCGAATGAACACAGGAGCAGAAAGGAGATGGGCCCAAATCAGACAGGTAAGGCTGGGGACTTCAGGTGGGCAGAATAAGGCCGAGCCATGCGACCACATCGGAGAGAGTCCAGGTGGGCAGGGATGGGGGAGCATGAAGAAAGTGTACAAAAGAAAAACAAATGTGCCCCATACCAATTTTTAAGTACTTGCAGACCACAGCCTACTTACAACCTTTGATACAAAATGAGCAGTTTCAGTGAAGGCTACCCTTTTGATTCAAATGATAGAAATGACACTGAAAGGTCTGGGTAGTGCTAAGCATTTAATCTCTAGGCTATATCAAGCCCCATTACCCATTCAGGGTATGTCTGTTGCTCACTTACGGAGAGCATGGAAAAAAAGACCTTAACATAGCAGTCCCCAATCAACACTGGGAGATTTGTCTTAAAAACATTCACAGTATTGCCTCCTCCCACATATGGAAGGAGTATTCATGGGAGACAAGTGTAAGGTTTTTTGTCACTCCTGATAAACACGTGAAGTACAAGTATTGTCCTCAGAAGGGGGCCCAATGTTGATGATTCTGTGGAGAGCTAACTGCTACCCATGGACATTTTTTGTGGTCTTGTCCAAAGTAGGGTCCCTTAATCCAGGCTCTTCAGGGGGCACTACATGAGCCAGCCCAATGGTGCTGAGGGCTGAGGTGCTGGATGCCACACCTCATGCCACGCCAGTGACCTGGGTTCAAGAACATGCCCGGGTTGTTGGGGGGTTGGCAGGGAAGGGAAGAGATTGATCATCCGGAGGATTGCTCTCTCTTTCTGGGAAGGTTAGGGTACAATGCTCGCTCAAGGAGCAACCTCTGGCGGTGACTGGGGGTAGCTGAAAGCAGCAGCATGGCGTAAGACTGGGGGTGGAGCCACGGCAGCACATTGCCATGACTAACCAGGCTCCACAGGGACTCACATACATAAAACCTCCCTCTTCACGCTGATAGGCAATGATGCCTCCTTCCACAGTCCACACTCCTGGAGTCGGGCTCGGCCCCTTCTGCTCTCTTCCCCCCTCTCTGGCCCAGTGACCCAATACTATGAGAAAGAGCACCCTGGGTAGGGTTTACCCTTCCCTGGAGGGCAGACCGGGAGATGCCCAGTGCCAGAGAGGAGCTGAAGGGGTAGCCGAGTCACGCAAGGAGGTAGAGACGGTGGAATCGGAGGTCATCGGAGAGAGTTCGGTGGAGTAGGTATAGGGGCGCCAAAATAGAGTTAGAAAAAAAGGGGGGACACTACATGAGATCTAGGACACAGATCTTCAGTAAACAGCCCTTTTTTTCCAGTTTGTAGATATACCAGATAATATAGTAGGTCACCTGACTCAAGAAAACAACTTAATATAGAAGCAGTAATAACAACAAAAGTCATTATGAAACTATGGCTTACACAAACAGTAACTCAAACTGCTATATGGAGGGATATGACATGTAGTATTTACAAAATGGAAATATTAACTGCAAACCTCAATAATAGGTCTCTAGCCTTTGAACTAAGATGCCAGACATGGGTGCTTTATATTATGATGCACAAACCAGACTCCATACCATTACTTGACTATTAATTTTTATTATATTTCTTATTCATAACTCAGGTCTTTATTGGATTACAGAAAGGGATTAATATGTATAGCAAGGGATCTATGACTATAGAGTGTGACATAGTCTGAAATGCAGCAGTTGAAATAATAGCAGCTTTATTGTTGTTGTTTGTACTGATGTCTTGCTGTTTGTCTTCTGTGATATCTGTAAGAAAACACAAATAAAAAGACAAATTGAAACTAAAAAAGAACCATCTGTGGATCAAGTGATGCATTATGGACCATTCCTCTTTTTTTTCTGCCATTGTCAATGTTTCATAGAATCACAGAATCATAGAAATTGACGGCAGAAAAGGACCTCTTGGCCCATTTAGTCTGCCCCTTATCCCACCACTAATCTTACCTCCCCCTCCTAAAGTGCTCACCCCACCTCCCTGTAACCCCATGTGCCTGTCCTATGCCCTCCTGAAACCCAACACAGTCTCTGACCCCACCACCTCCTCTGGAAGCCTGTTCCAGGCCTCCACCACCCTAACAGTGAAGAACCGTTCTCTCACATTGCCCCTGTAGTTTCTCAGACCATGCCCCCTTGTTATGGTGCCTTCCTTCTTGTGAAATAATTGCCCCAGATCCAGTTTGTTTAACCCTGTAATATATTTAAATTATCTATCATGTCCCATCTCTCCCTTCTAGTCTCCAATGTGTAGAGCCCCAATTTCCTACATCCCTACATCTCTGTTCGTATGGTTTGCCCTTCATCCCTTGCACCATCTTGGTCGCTCTTCTCTGAGACCCTTTCAATCAATTCTATGTCTTTTTGCAGGTATGGCCTCCAAGATTGAACTCCATACTCAAGGTGTGGTCTCACCATGGCCTGGCATAGGAGCTTCAGGACCTCCCTCCTTCTGCTAGTGAGCACCCTTCCTATACTTGCAAGCATCCCATACACCCTCCTTATCGCCCTGGAACACTGCTTCCCCACCTTGAGGTTACTGGAGACTACTACCCCAGATCCATCTCTTGTTCCATAACCCTGACCCCCCCACAAGTGTGTATCCTGCCCTCAATTTTCTGTGCCCCAAGTGCATAACTACAAACTTCTTGATATTGAATTTTAGTTGCCAAGTATCCACCTACCCCTCCAGTGTCCTCAGGCCCTGTCTCATGTTTTCAACATCCCCCAGAGTCTACCCTATTGCAGATTTTCATATCATCCACAAAAAGGGTGACATGACCCTTTAGACTGTCTGCTATATCGCTTATGTAAATATTGAAAAGGAGTGGTCCCAGCACTGACCCCGGGGGACCCCACTCGTCACCTGCCCTGTCCTGGGGTGCATCCCATTCACCTCCACCCTCTGGCTTCTGTCTGACAACCAGGTTTCTATCCATCCAGTTATTTTGTCCCCCACCCCCATACTTTCCAGCATGTTGACCAGCCTTCTGTGGGGTATGGTGTCGAAAGCCTTGCTGAAATCCAGATAGGCCACGTTCACTGCCCCCCCCCCCGATCGATTACCTGCGTTACTCAGCCAAAGAACTCTATTAAATTGGACTGGCATGACTTCCCTTTTGTGAACCTAAGCTGTCTGTCATCCAGCAACCCATTTTCCTCTAGATATTCTGTCACCCTTTACCTGATGAGTGCCTCCATGACCTTCCCCACCACTGTGTTGAGGCTGACCAGGTGGTAGTTCTCCCTCAACTCCCTGCTTCCCCCCTTGTATATCAGTACTACAGTCATCCTCCTCCAGTCCACCGGCACCCTTCCAGAATCCAGAGACAGGTTGAACAGCTTCACCAGTGAGGCAGCCAATTCCTCACTCATTTCCCGGATCACTTTCACATGCAGCCCATCCGGCCCCATGGCCTTGTCCACCTTCAACCTACCTAGTTCCTCCCTTGCTCTCTCTGCGCTAAAGGGTCTCCTGTCCACCCCTGTATTTCCCCCCTCCTCCTTAACTCCAGTCCCCGGCCCTCCCCTCCTTCATAAATACCAAGCAAAAGTATCTATTTAGTTCTTCAGCTTAATCCCAATCCTCCTCTACTGGCTTCCCTCCTTCCCCCCACAGTCTTGTGATCCCTTGGCCAGTCTTCCTCCTATCTCCCATATATCTAAAAACTGTCTTGTCACCACTCTTGGCTTGTTTTGCTGTACTGTCCTCTGTGTTGTCCTTAGCCCTCCTAATTACCTTCCCTGCTGGCCTCCTCATTTCCCTATAAGCCTCCCTGTCTTCATCCTTCTATGTTCACTTGCATTCCCTGAATGCCCTCCTCCTACCCCCGACCACACTCACTGCATCCCTTTTGAAACAGAGTGGCTTCCTGCTTCTTGTTCCCTTCCTAACCTTCCTAATACAGTTTTGTGTAGCATCCCTCACCTGGTCTCTCACAGAGCCCCATAACTCTTCCATATCATTTATTTTTCCCATGCCCTCCATTGCCTCTCTCACTATCCTTCTCTTCTTGCCAAAGTCTTTGCACCTCAAGTCCAGCACTGTTGTGTTGGTTCGACTCACCTCCCTTCCTGCTCTCACCTTGAACCTGATGGTCATATGGTCACTGTTTCCTAGCTTCTTCTCCACCACTACCTCCTCCTCCACATTCTCCCCATTTGATAAGACCACGTCCAGCAGGTTGTTCCCCCTAGTTGGATCTCTGACCAGCTGTTGAAGGAACACCCACTGTAGTGCTTCCAAAATCCACCTGCTTCTGGCCAAAGCCACATTTGGATGGTCCAGTCAATGTCTGGGAGGTTTAGGACCCCCACCAGAAATGTCTCCCCTTTGAGAGCCATTGTTATGATGGCCTATGACATCACCCTGTCCTCTTCTTCCCCTTGTGTACGTGGTCTGTAAACAACTCCTAGTCTCAAGGATTCTCCTGTCCATCTGCCCACTGTCACCCAAAGGAGTTCAGTTTCCCCATCACCCCTCCTTCCCCTCCATTATCTTTATGTGTTCCCTGATGTATAAGGCCACCCCTCCCAACTTCTTTTCTCTCTCTTGTCCTTCCTGAAGAATCTGAATCTAGGAATAGCTGTCTCCCACATATGATATTCCCTCCATTAAGTTCCTGTGATCACAATTATGTCCAGTCTGTCATGCACAATGATGGCTATCAGTTCCTCAATCTTATTTGCCAGGCTTCTAGCATTAACCAAACCCCTCCACCATTATTCACCCACTTCTGTTCTCCCCAAGGGCATGCCAGAACCTAACTTTTCATCCTTTCCCCAGGGGGCCTAGGGCCCCCGATCTCAGCCATACTATGGTGTATTTTTATTCCCAGCCTCCCCTCATTTAGTTAAATTAAATACTCTTTCAAAGAACTCCTCCAGCCTGCATTTCAGTACAGCTGCACCCTCTTTGTTGAGGTGTAGTCTGTCAGGGGCAAAGAGGCTCTCATCATCCCATGTTATCTCCCAGTCCTCTATCAGCCTGTACCCCATCTGCTTACACCATCTCACTATCCAAATATTGAACCCTTTATCCTTTGTTTTCTCTCTGTACTAGCTCTGGATAAGGGCAAAACCTCTGAAAAACTAGAGATTTGAAGCATAATCCACCGCTAAACCTAGCCAGGGCCTTAAAAATCACCTGTACCTCCAGGAGACTTATCTTCCAGGTCATTTGTTTCCAAGTGGAACACCAGATATGATTCCCTATCCTGTTCTTTACCCCATGAGGGAATATGGTGGATTACTTCCAGCGCTGTCATCCCAGGCAATGCACTCCACCCAAATTGCACTATTTCTGCCCCCCCCCACTTGATGTCCTTTATGATAGAATCACCAGTCAGTAGCACCTTGCCCATTTTTTCTTCTGGTTCACCTGTGTCACTGTTCTCCTTCCCCGAGATGCTGGTGTCTATTCTGCCTTCCTGTCCCTCATTGCCCACCCCCCCTAAATCCTTGCCTTGATCCCTAACCCCCACAACCTCAGTAACTTCTCCCTCACCTTCCCTGTTGACTTCTACCATTACCTCTAACACCCTTGCCTCTAGCACTCGTATCCCTTGCCCCTCCTTATGTCTGTCTCCTGCCAATGATTTGCTGGATTGCCTCGAAGAGTAGGTAGCCTTTACATTGTGGTCGTTTAGTCCAATACCATGTTCCCTCACCTCTTTCATCCCATCATCCTGTTTTCTTGCCTCCCCCATGTAGATTCTCTGCTGGCCACTTGCTGTCTGGGTTTACTCCTTCCTCATCTCTTCCCCCTCTTTCACCCATACTGTATACACCCCACTCCTATTTTTCCTTCCCCTATATTCCACTGCGCCTCTTTTAGTCCTGGTACCCCTCCCCCACTACCCCTCGCTTCTGACATCCTTCTCCTTATCCTTCCAGGTCCCGTCTACTGCTCCCCTGCTTCTTCTGAGACCCCTTCCACCATGGTGTCCACCAGTTGTGAGTATCTATTGGAGACTGGAATCCCCCCAGTATTGTGCCTGCTAGCGTCCCCTTCCGGTGAGGTGAGCTATCCTGCCTGGGTTCTTGGAATCCCTTTTCCCCTACTACCAGCAGCCCCCACTCTCTGCCAACCTCTGCCTTCCTCCCTGTCCAGTCTCAAACCCCTTTCCCTTCCCCTCCCACAGACCTGGCCTGACCTTCCACAGTTCCAGCTGATCCCACACACCTCTGTTCCTACATTTGCAAACACCCTCCTCCCCATCTATCATTATATATGTGCCTCCCAACCCCTGCACTCATGCCCCTCATCCACCTGTCCAGTTCATCCTTGAGCCTGTGCAGCTCAGCCTCCAGTTTCATTAACCTGGCACATACCAGACAGTATCCGAGCCTCCATAGTGTATTCATGGCCACCGCAGCCCTACAGCCACTGCATCCCACCAGTCTGCCACCTCTCCATCCAATAGCCAAAGTCCCACTACCTGTCTAGTAGTTACTCTGCCCAGGCTGGCCTCCCCTTCTTGCATCTTCAAACAGCACCTCCCTCCCTCCCCCTCCACACAGACCAATGCCCCAACCCATGTCCCCAACTTGGTATGGCCATTTGGCCTTGGTTTCCTCAAGAGACAAATAAAACAGCAAAACAGCTCAATGGTAATACCTATTGACTAGAGATGCCCTTAAAGCAGGAAAACTCAGTACGTAAACTAAGTCAAACAGTGCAGGAAACCTCAGTACATAAATCAAGTCAAAACAGTGCAGTATTTCCAGCTCAACCCTATTCTTGTAACCCCCTCCTCGACCTGGCCTATGCACTCTTTTGTCTTGGCCCTTATCTGATGGCTCTGCCTCCTTTGTTTGGCATTTGACAGAGGTCAGGGCTGGGGTTGGTGGCCGGGAAAAAAAAAAAAGAACTCAAGCAGATGACCCCTGAGCTCCGATGAGCTCTAGTGAAGCAGCAAACAGCTTCAGGTAATAGAGACAGCAGATGTAAAATTTGTTTAGTTAAGAGTTAGGAAGCAGGCATACCCTGAGCTCTGATGAGTTCCTGTGTGGCAACTGTTGGCTTCAGTTCTGGGCTCCAGTGAACATTCTTGCAGCCGCTGATGTGGCTGTCCTTGGTGGTCCTTCTGGTGCCACCGATGTAGCTTTCCATGTAATCCTCGCTGGTATTTCCTTCCAACTGTGGCTAGGCCCTGAGCTTTTTATAGCCCAGTCACCCAGTAATTTAATGTAAAAGTTGGTGCCACTCCTTTTGAATGGTCAGGGACAGGGGTTGGTAGGCAAAACAAAAGAAACAGAACTGAAACAGATGACCCCTGACCTCCGATGAGCTCTGGTGAAACATAGAAACATAGAAGCTGATGGCAGATCAGGACCGGAAGACCCATCCAGTCTGCCCATTTTTTCTACCTTATGAAATGTGCCATAGGCCTTTACTCCGTCAATGGCCTATTTATTCATACTCATCTGTATTGCTCCCTTATGCCTATCCCATGCCTGTTTGAAACCCTGCACTGTATTCATACCCACCACTTCCTGAGGTAGGCTGTTCCATGCATCCACCACCTTTTCTGTGAAAAAAAAACTTCCTCACATTACCCCTTAATCAGTTTTCCTCTAATCTCATGCTGTGTCCTCTTGTCCTGCTACTATTCCTATATTGAAACATGTTAGACTCTTTCACCTTGTTAATGCCCTTAAGATATTTGAATGTTTCGATCATATCACCACACTCCCTCCTTTGCCCTATGGTATACATATTGAACTCCCTTAATCTGTCCTCTTATGTTTTCTGATGCAGTCCTTGCACCATTTCATTTGCCCTTCTCTGGACTGCCTCCATTTTGTTCAACTCCTTGTACGCATATGGCCTCCAGTACTGCATGCAGTACTCCAGATGGAGCCTAACCAGTGTCTTGTAAAGAGGAATTATTACCTCCCCCTTACAACTTGTGATACCCCTACTTATACACCCCAACATCCCTCTAGCCTTACCTTCTGCTTTAGTGGTCTGCTTGGATGATTTCAGGTCATCTGTGATGATGATACCAAGTCTCTTTCTTCCCTTGTGACTGCCAGCAACTCCCCTCACAACCTATAGGTAGCTTCAGGGTTTCTCTTCCCTATGTACATGATCTTGCACTTCTTTGGGTTAAACCCCAGTTGTCACTCTTCAGGCTATCTTGACAGTTTTTCCAGATCTCTTCTTATTCTGTCCACTCTATCTGGATCATCTACTCTGTTGCAGATCTTAGTGTCATCTGCAAACAGACAAGCCTTACCCTCCAGTCCATCTGCAATGCCACTGATTAAGATATTGAAGAGGACTGGCCACAGGACTGATCCCTGAGGTACCCCGCTTGTGACTTGCATCTCTTCTGACTGTATACCATTTACCTCCACTCTCTGTTTTCTGCTTGCCAACCAGTTTGCCACCCAGTTGACCAACTTCTGACTGACCCTGAGCCTACCCAACTTATTAATCAATCTTTTATCTGGAACAGTATCAAAAGCTTTGCTGAAGTCAAGGTAGGTGACATCAATTGCTCCCCCTTGGTCCATCACTCTGGTTACCCAGTCAAAGAAATCTATTAGATTAATATGACAGGACCTTCCTGTTGTAAACCCATGCTGTCTTGGATCCTGTGGTCCTATGAATTCCAGGTGTTGCACTATCCTTTCCTTAAGCAGTGCCTCCACAATCTTATCCACTACTGAGGTAAAACTGACTGGTCTGTAGTTCTCTGCCTCCTCTCTGCTACCACTCTTGTGGAGTGGGATCACGTAAGCCCTTCTCCAGTCTTCTGGGACCTCTCCTATGCTCATAGACTCACTATACAGTTCTGATAATGGCTCTGCTATTTCCACCCTTAGCTCCTTTAGTACCCTGGGATGTATACCATCAGATCCCATTGCGTTGTCCACCCTAAGCTTAGCGAGCTCTTGTAGGGCCCTTTCTTTTGTAAAGGGGCTTGTGCACACCTCCCTCCCCCCTGTGTCCATGCTGCTGAGCTATGGGCCCTGCTCTACCTTCTCCTCAGTAAATAATGTGCAGATGTGTCTATTTAGGATAGATGCTTTTCCTTGGTCCTCATCCACACACTCCACCTTATCCCATTTGATCTTAGCAATACCCCCTCTGGACTTTCTTCTTTCACTAATGTATCTATAGAAAGTCATGTCCCCTTCTTTTACTGTTCATGCTAGTGTTTCCTCAGTTTGGGCCTTTGCCTGCCTTACTGCCTTCCCTGCTTCCTTAGGGAACTTTGGTATGCCTCCCTATCTCCGTCCCACTGTGTTCCCCTATATTTTCTGAAGGCTAACCATTTACCTCTGACCTTTTCTGCTACTGTTTTGTTTTAGAACCTAAATGGTTTCCTCCTTTTGCTCCTGCTTTTCTCCCTAACACAATGGGATGTTGCTTCAAGTATTGCATCCTGAATGCTTGCCCACTTTGCCTGTACCTCGTCACCTGTATTTCTCCTTGTCAGGTGTAATGAAATAATATATCCCAATATTCTATACATCTAATTGTCCATTGTGCCACAGTAGTTACTGGCTGTGAGGGGAGAAAGGGGGCCCACATTGATACTTTGATAACTTGATATAAGAAATTGGGAAAAACTGTTCTGTCATGCTGACCAGGGGAAACTAGACTCATAGAAAATGTGACATACACAGAAATGCTTACTCAGAATGAACTACATGAAAAACAAGTTATTTTTCAATCTCTTGACAGAAAAACAACCTTTATTTATAGGTAACAGAGTAGTGCGACTTGCAACTTCTATAGGCTAAGGAATAGAAAAAGGCCTATTATCAGTGTGAGGCCTTTATAATTTTAGTGTGATGATATGACTTTTTGATGTAAGATGTTCAGCATATTTTCAGAATTGTTTGCACACCCTTTTCGTAGGAAATGTTATTCGCAATTTTGTTCTAAGAATTCTTTTTGACAATGTAGCTATGATGATATTTCTCAGAAGCATTTGTGAAGATAACATCTCAGCCTTATGTAAGAAAAAAGATTATATAATGTCAGCCTGGAACCCTGGTCAGTGTGTGTCCTTCCATGGCCACACCAGAAAAGGGTCCGAAGAAGATGCAGCAGATCCTATGAAGGACTTCCATGATGACCTCAGCCAGGTATACTTCCGATAGCCAGAGCTGTTTATGAAGTCTGTAACCTGCTGTGAGTTTTACCTTTTCTTTATTCTCTTAATAAAGGGGTTTTAACATGTTACATGAGTGCTGGTTGGTCTTATTTGGTTACAACTCGTGAGAACCCCTATTATTTGTTTATCATTTACTGCTTATTCCTATTTTTATTTTTTTCATTTGTTACTAAGGTATGATAAACAAATTCATTCCTAACACAGGGCTAGCTTAACTCTGTTGGCCATCGTATCACAGTCAGCTCCTCTGAAGTCCCATATTTTTGCCTTGGAATGGGATGCTTTAGATCTAGTGGCCAAACTGAACCATACCATGTGATGGTCACTGGCCCCTAGGCTACCGTCTACCTGAAGATCTGTGATCCTTTCCCCATTAGTCAGTACTAGATTCAGGATAGCCCTGTCTCTTTTGGGTTGTTGTACCAATTGTTTGAGGACCTCTCCCTGCAGGGTATCCAGCAGCAAACAGCTTCTGGTAATAGAGTCAGCAGATGTATAAAATGTTTAAAAGAACACACACTTATCATGATACACCACAGCAGAAGTCCACAGAAGTGCAGTACCTAAATTATAAAGATACTCCACTAGATTGCTATACTGTAAATAGTGATTTATCATATAGTGCATGTATCAACACTCTTTTCAGAGGAGTTTAGGGCCCCTGCATATTTGCAGTCAAATGAGAAGTTACTATAGGGTCAGACTCCCTCTACAATTGTGATTAATCTGCAGGGTGTGTTCAAGTTTCTGTCAAAAACAGGTGATGTTATTGTGTGCTGCTGTAGCTGCTTCTGTCATACTTTCTTGCTATGTTACCATACCCTCATGATTTTAAAAGTGAGGAGGAGAGTCACAGGAGCACCAGCAGGAAGGCCCGTGTCCCAGCATCACACAAGTGCACTCACATACATACACAGAGGACACAGATACACAAAACAGCCCTAGCACACCACTGACATCTAGAAAGAGTGGCTGCATGTGCACTGTATAGCAAGGCTTATGGGATGAGTAGGGACCCACCAGTGACAACCTGAAAGGATAGGGAGATCCACTGACAAAAAACTAATGCAAGACCACAAAATCCCCTTGTCTACTACAGTATTACCATAACTTATGCAACGAGTTCATCCACGGCTTCACCAGCAGGGACTACACTGCTTTTAAATGTCTGCTTCAAGTTCCTTCACTACAAGGTCTCGCAGATGTAGAACTAAAATGCAGGTACCTATTTTTTGTTATGCTTCATTGTTTGATTTGCATTAACAATATTTCAGAAAGTTAGTTTTATTTCATATTTCATTTTTTTTTTTGTTTTGTTCTGTCACTCTGCACTTTAAGTACAGATGGATATAGGGTGCTGCAAGGTCTGCTTATGATCAAGGCCTTGATTTATCTGTGGCATTCTGGGACCAAGTTCTGTGGCAGGATTCCCATTTGCCACAGAACTTCTGCAGCAAAGGTTTGTAGTATCTACAGAAGTTCTGTGGTCCCAATGAACTGCCACACTGCAGCATCAGCTTGTCATCCTGACACCGAGTCCATGGCAGTGGCTATGGCAACCAGGAGGAAGGAACATGCAGTAAAACTAGTTCACAGAATAAACCATCAAACTTTTATAAATATTTTTTTAAAAAGCCCCGAAATAAAAAACCATCACACAAGGTCCTATCCAATTGCATAAATGACATATTCAGAGGGGACCTTATGTAATACATTTTTTTCTATTTGCATGCTGTTTACACCACAGAACCCCTTGTGAGGGAAGACTCCCCTGCCCACCACAAGGAGTTCACCATATGGAAGAACAGAATGTTGTACCTTCCTAAGCCCACAGCAGTGGCACATAACAGTGCTCGCCCCCATCCTCATGCTACCCAGCTGACTCCCTGAGCTCTTCCCCGAACTTGAGTCACATAGAAACATGGAAATTGTCAGCAGATAAGGACCACTAGGCCCATCCAGTCTGTCCATAAGTCCTTCCTTTGTTTGTGGCCCCTGATCCTACTTGATCAATGGCTTTCTCCTCCCCTTCCCACTTCTAGGGTTCCCTTATGCCTGTCCCATGCATGTTTAAATCCCTCCACTGTGCTCGCTCCCACCACCTCACAGACTATTCCATGCATCTACCACCCTTTCCATGAAGAAAAACTTCATCATATTTACCCTTATCCTGCTGCCTTCCAATTTCATGTCATGCCCCTTCATTTTTGTACTCCTCCTATATTGGAAGATGTCACCTCCCCGACCTTGTTTATGCCTTTAAGGTACTTGAAGGTTTCTAGTATGTCTCTCCACTCTGTCCTCTAGTGAGTACATATTGAGGTCCTTTAATCTCTCCTTATATGTTTTCACTGGCATGGAAACACAACATGCTAACTGCTGGACCAAAGGACAGCCCGGCACACATTTCTTAATAACTTTATTCATTTTTTCAGTTTAACCCCAAGACTGACAGAGTCATGGACTGCCATACTGACTAACAATCAAGCTGGAGAAGAAGTCCCTCTCCCTCCTATCCCTATCATGAGGGAACTCTGTGGGGGGTATCAAAGGTATGAGGTAAGTTCCTGAGATGGATGGTGACAGGGCTAGATCACTGACAGCTGTATAGGACCTGTCAGTGCTGGGGGCCTGCAGCAACATCACCTCCTGCCTTGTATACCTTTCCCCATTTTTTTGCCACCCACTAGTCTTGACTCTATGCATGGGCCCATCAATATAGAAACATAGAATTTGATGGCAGATAAGGACCACTTGGCCCACCCAGTCTGCCCATTTCTCTACCTACTGGATAAGCTGCAGATCCTAGTTAACCAGCAGCCTACTTCTTCCTACCCCCACCCCCCAGAATTGCCTTATGACTATCCCATGCATGCTTGAATTCCACCACTGATTTTGACTCCACGACCTCCTCCGGAAGGCTGCTCCATGCATCCACAACCCTCTCAGTGAAAAAATACTTCCTTAAATTACCTCTGAGCCCCCTCTATCTTCAAATTGTGCCCTCTTGTTCTTGCACACCTTTTTGAAAGATGCTACTCTCTTGACTTTGTTGATTCCCTTGAGGTACTTGAAAGTTTCTATCATGTCCCCATCTCCTCCTTTCCTTGAGGCTATACATATTAAGCTCCTTAAGTCTCTCTTCATATGTCTTCCGTGCAGACCCTGCACCATTTTAGTTGCCTCCTCTGGACAGCTTCCATCCTGTCTATGTCTTTAGGAGATTGGGTCTCCAGAACTGCACACAGTACTCCAGATGGGGTCTCACCAGCTGTCTGTACAGAGGGATAATAACTTCCTGTTTTCTACTGGTGATGCCTCCCAATGCATACCAGTATCCCCAGCCCTCCTTGCTGCCCTCTCACATTGCTTGCCCATCTTTAGGTCATCTGATATGACTACCCCAGGTCCTTTCCATTTTTGTTGTTGTTAGTATCTCACCCCATTGTGTACTCTTCCCTGGGTTTTTGTTTCCAGGTGCATTACCTTGCATTTCTTAGCATTGAATCTAAGCTGCCATACATTTGACCATTCCTCTAACCTTGCCAAGTCCCTTCTCATCCTTTCTACCCCACCCTGTGCATCAACTCTGTTGCAGATCTTAGTATCATCTGCAAAGAGACATACTTTTCCTTCCAGTCCTTCTGCAATGTCGACTTATAAAGACATTGAAGAGGACCGTCCTAATACTGAACCTCATGTACCCCACTAGTAACCCTCCTTTCTTCTGAGTGGACTCCATTTATTATTACCTCTGTGTCCTATTCTCCAGCCAATTCTTTACCCAGGCTGTCATCTTGGGACCCACCCCAGGCTGGCTAACTTGTATATTAATCTTTTGTGTGGGACTGTGTCAAATGCCTTGCTAAAATCTAGGTAGGCCATGTCCACAGCCCCTCCCTGATCTACTACTTTGGTCACCCAGTCAAAGAAATCTATCAGATTCGTCTGGCATGACCTTCCAGCTGTGAATCCATGCTGCCTAGGGTCCTGTGCCCCTCTGGCCTCTAGATACTCGACAGTTCTTTCCTTTAGAAGTGATTCCATCATTTTCCCTATCACTGAGGTTAAACTAACAGGTCTATAGTTTCCTGCTTCTGCCTTGCTCCCACTTTTGTGAAGGGAATCACATCTGCCCTCTTCCAGTCCTCAGGTACCACCCCATCCTCCCATGATTTGTTAAAAGGGTAGTCAGTGGTGTCACTAGTTCTACCCTTAGTTCTTTTAGAATTCTGGGATGAATCCCATCAGGCCCCATTGCTTTGTCCACCTTCAGTTTTAAGAGTTCTTTCTGAACCCTTTCTTCTGTAAATGGGGCGGTATCAACTTCTGTATCCAGAGTGTTACTACTGTTTGTTTTATGTACCTCCCCCTCTTCCTTTGTAAATACTGAGCAAAAATATTTGTTTAGTATCTCTGCCTTTTCACAGTCTCCCTCTGCCCACCCTCCCTCCCCTTTATTAAGCCTCACTATCCCTCCCTTGGTCTTCCTTCGCTCCCTGATGTACCTATAAAAGGTTTTATCCCCCTTCTTAACAGAGTTGGCTATCTTTTCCTCGGTTTGGGCCTTTGCTGTTGTGACTGCCTTCCCAGCCTCCTTTTGTTTAACTGATACAGTTCTCTGTCCTGCTCCTTCTGCGATTCCTTGTACTTCCTGAATGCTTTCTTTTTCTCTTGAACCTTCACTGCCACTTCCTTTGAGAACCATAGTGGTTTCTTACATCGTCTTGTTTTGTTTATTTGCTTCACACAAAGGCTCGTTACCTCTGTGATGGCAGTTTTTATTATTCCCCATTGTTCTTCCACCCCTCCTTCCTGCCCATTTGCTAGTGCGTTCCTTAGGCACTCACCCATTTTGGCAAAGTCAGCCCTCCTAAAGTCCAGTACTTTTGTCTCTGTATGGCTTGACTCTATTGCTGTGTTTATTGTGAACCATACTGTTTGATGGTCGCTAGTTCCCAGATGGCTACCCAATTCTACATCTGTGATCCTCTCTCCATCTCCATTTGAGAGTATCAAGTCTAACATTGCTCCCTCTCGAGTGGGCTCCAGTACTAGTTGTCTAAGGCATGCCCCTATAGGGCATCTAGAATAACTGCACTCTTCGAAGTGGCAGCTGCAACTGCACTCCAGTTAACATCTGGCATAGTCAAATCACCCATCAGCAATATCTCCCCTTTTTCTGCCATTCTAAGTATACTTTCTATCATTTCCTTGTCCATTTCCTCCCCCTGAGAAGGGTCTCTACACAACCCTGTGCGGATTGTGGTGCCATTGCCTGTCTCCAAATTTACCCACAGTGCTTCTTCTCTCCCTGTTTACCCTTTTGTTCTGTTGCTTTATTCCTTCCCTTATGTAAAGAACTACTCTCCCCTCTTTACCCTCCCTGTCCCTCCTGTAGATAGTGTGATCCTGGTATGTTTACATCCCAGTCATGGTTTTGTATGTACCATGTTTCTGTGACTGCCATGATATCCAGATGTTCCTCCTCCATCAAGGCCACTAATTCAGGAAGCTTGTTACCTAGACTACGGGCATTGGTACTCATTGCTCTCCATTTTTGATGGCTTTACCTTCTGTTGCAGCATCCCCACTGACTGTTCTACCTTGGTCTTTTCTCATTTAGTACCCTGTTTTGTAGGGAGAGGCTGGGATTTTCTGCTGCTTGTCAGTGCCTCCCTTTGACGAGTTTAAAAGCTTGCCAATGAAGCATTTAAACCGATTGCTCAAAAGACTTGTTCCTTCCTGGACAGATGCAGACCATCCTGCCAGTATAGGCTGGTGTCCTCCAGGTGGAACCCCAGTCCCCAATGAAGCTAAACCCTGTGCTCCGCACCATTTTTTCAACCATTCATTAAACTGCATGGTGCCAATTACCTCGCCCACCCATACCTTTGACAGGAAGCACCTCTGAGAAGGATACTGTGTGTGCTACTTGTCTTAGGCCCTCCCCAACTCTGCAATGTCCTCCTGCACTGCTCTAACCTCATGATGAGCCAAGTCATTTGTCCCTAGGTGGACAATTACATCCAGCTCAGAATCCTTTGCAGCTGTTGTCGTGATCCTGAGGATGCACTTCCTGTCCCCTCCAAGCCATGGCACCAGGCAGGCACCTTTACTCAGTTTTCCCAGCTCCTCCCAGTTCTATCCCCCACACTGAGTCCCCCACCAGAAGCTGCTTCCTTTCCTTGTGGCGTCCTCTGCCTCCCTTCCTGTGGTCCCCCAGACAGCTGTCCTCAGCCTCCTTAGTCTCCTCTGTGGGTGCATCCATAGGGGAGCTATGCTCCCCCAGAATGGTGTATGGATTGTGGAGTGGAAAAACTGACTGGGTGTGCCTCCGTTCCACCATCCTCACCCTTCCTGAGCCTACTGTGGTCCAACTGCTGTGTTTTCTTCACAACCTCTGAGGTAGTGGTGGTGGCTGTGGTGCTCCCTGGATGGGGGAGGTTCCCTTCCTACTGTCCAGTGTGGCCTGAAGACGGGCAACTTCCTCCCTCAGGGCAGAGAGTTGTCTGAAAATAGGGCAGCATCTCAGCCTCCAGAAAGACTCCCGAAGACTGCTGCCCCACAGCCATTACATTGCATTACTCCCACATTTGTTTTTGTTTTTGTGTGTGATTGGTTTGTAATATAGAAATATATATTTATAATATACAGTGTGTATGCTTATATTGTCAGTGCAGTGTGCTAGAGAGGATATGACAGTGACATGCACCTTGCACTCTTGAGGAAATGATGTCAGAACCCCAGGTATAAAGGAACTATTTCCAGGGGTGGGTGGGGTGAGGGGTGGGAAGGGGTTGGGCCTAAACTGTGCCCTCGCAAAGCAATCAGCTAAAAGCTCTGACCCACTGCTGCAATGAGTGCCTTCCTGTCAGCAAGATGCCCTACACAACAATTTGATAGAGAAATATCCTGCTAATCAAACAGAGAAAAATCCACACATCCAAGTCAGACACAGGTAAACCTTCCCAGCCCCAAAACAGGCCTGGTGGTTTGTGCTCTGAGAGCTGTCAGCCCCAAAATAAGTCAGCTGTGCTTTAAACTCTTCCTGCACTGAAAATCTTAAGAATTGTAACAAACAAACGTAAACCTAGATCCACCACCCTCTGTTGCTTGAAAGACTGTCTTTTCCTGTTTCACACTGCAGGTTTTTCTGTGACCACTCCTTAACCCCAGTAACTCTGTTAAAAAGAGTTTAACTATCACAAACTCCTACGCACCAGTAAATTATTTAATTATCAAGTCCTTGATATGCTTGACTCCATGACTCACCACAAGGTGTTGTCTGTGCCCCAGAACAAGGCTGTGTCCCTCCCCAGGCTGGTGCTAGTGCCACACACCACAACTCCTTCCTGCAGCCTCAACCCATTTAGCCATCACACTAAGCTAGCAGTCAAACTCAGGTCACTGGCATTTGAAGGCAACATGGTCCTCATTGGACCAATTGCCATCCTTGCAAACAACATCACTTCATATTTTTTTTATTTTATAACATTTTAACCACAGAGTTTCAACATATAGTTTATTACCCCTTTTGACTTGACAGTTATCATTTATAAAATACTGGCTAAAACTTCATTTCATGCACAAGTGCAAAAACCCATTTTGGCCAGGATTTGGAAATGACACCTATAACATTCATGAGGTGGTGTGAAGAAAAAATGTATCTCTTGCAAATTTGGAGTCAAAATATTGAAAATTACGCATGTTATGAGAGAGTGCTGAAAACTGTTAACCTACCTTCAACGTAGTCTTCTTATGATCCCGCCTCATGAACCTGGTAGGTGAAAAGGTTTTAAATCTCATCCAAAAGGGGATTCATGGAGCGGCTACAAAATAATCTTACAGGTTAGATTTGAAAACTTTCACCTACTTTGTTCATGAGGTGGGTTGCCAAAAAGGCCATGCTGAAAAATTGGGTCAAAAATATTACAAAAAATGTTACAAAGTTATTAATAAAAGTTCAAAATGCATTGAAAATACAGTGACTGAACTTACCTTGTTTCTTAAGATCCTAACTGATGTTGACGAAGAAGGACATGTTTTTCTAAAAAGATGAGATTTTCATTGCTAAATTTTTTGGGTGTGGGAGGGTTATGTGGGATGGTGGGTGCTGAGTGAGGGGTCAGGATGAGGTGGGTGGGGGATGGGGAAGGACAGAAGACATCTTTTCTCCTTTTCAGGTTTAACAGGCAGAAAAAATGGAGGAAGGTGACAATGGGGATTGGGCATCCAAGCGTCACAATGGGAGGGGGTGAATATTAGGACTGGGGGGAATCTCAGTGGAAGATATTGATGGATGGTTTTCTGCTTTTCAACTTTAATTTGCAAGCAAAAAAAAGAAATGAGGGACCAAGGGTGCTGCTGGGGACTGAGCATCCCAATGTCACAAGAGAGGGCAACAACTATCAGTATGGGGGTGGTCTCGGTGAGGTCACTCCACCCAGGATGGACATTCCAATGGCCATTTTCCACTCCCTTTGAACTGCTGAATGTCCTGTTTGTTGGGTTTGAGCAGCTCAATCCCTCTCATGGTAAGCAGTCATGGCTTCTCAGTCAATGATGCAGGATTTAATTACAGAGTTACAAAAAAAAAACAGCCAATGACCCCTTCTTTCTGGCTGGACTCAATACATACCTAAAGGACATTGCAGCAATGGTCAAAGGGAAATGGAGCTGCCACAAAAGAATTGTAGTGTACACAATCACTGACTGATGGGTTTGTCAGCACTCACTCCTGTTGCACATTATTGATGCTGCTGAGCTGGTTAGTGGGTGGTGTCATATAGATGCAGGGCTGCAGCCACTGCCTGATAGGTGTGGCTATCTCCTTTCAACTATACAAAGTTCCTGAATATCAACCAGCAGAACTCTGTGATGATCAGCTTCACTGGTCATTGGCCTGTCACTGCCTTTGAATCCCAATACTCTAACAAGACAGCACAGTAAGGAACATTAGAAAAGAGGAATTCAACACAAGGCTGAGAGATTGGTGCAAGGAGGAGGGGCTTGACTACATAGAAGATTGGGGGGGACTTGATCAACTAAATCTCTCTATGCACCTGAAAGACTACACCTCAACAGGAAGGGCTCGGGGTACTCAGGTACAAACTTGGGGGTACATTACTAATAAGCTTAATTTAAACTACTGGGGGGGCAATTGGGCTTAAGGACACAAAGACCCTGGGAGGTGAACATGAATGGACTTCCCCCCATAGAGGTAGAGGGGGAACGGAAAGTGCAGGAAGAGTAGGGCAGTTTTAAATGGGGAGGGGAAGCATATGGAGACAAAGAGGAAGCAGAAAATGGAGGAAAAGATGGAGGCTCAGATTCAAAGTGGAAGGTGATGTCCCTAAGTGCACATAGTCTCTGAAGAAAGATGGATGACCTGCAAGCGCCACTTGCAAAAGGGAGAGTGGACATTGCGGCAATAACTGAGGCCACACTTCACCATGAGTTGGACCTCTCAGTTCTGGGATATAAACTTTATAGGAGGGACAGAGTGGTAGGCAAAGGAAGAGGGGTGGCAGCATTCATTGAGGAGGGTATAACAAGTACAAGGGAGGCGTCAGTGAGAGGGAAGGGCTAAAGCAATGTGGGTCCAATTACAGACCTGTAGGGTGAGGAAGGTGAGGTTGAGGGTGGTTTACAGACCACCCAGTCAGGATGAAGAAATGGACAAGGACCTGAGTTTCACAAATTTTGAAGGCCATAGAGAAGGGTGAAGTGGTAATAGTGGGGGACCTCAACCTGCCTAGGGTGGTCTGGAGTGTACCTACCATGACATGTGCTAGAAGTCAGAAAATTCTGGAAACAATTCAGAATGGTTTCCTGACTCAAGGTGTCACTGAACCAGCCCAGGAAGAGGCAATCCTTGAAGTGATGTTTACGAATGGAGAGCAAGTACAGGATATAACAGTTAGGTAGCCGCTGTGTGGAAGTGATCATCACTCAATGTGGTTCCAGCAGGACATGGACAGGGAATGTGTCTCCACTAAAACCAAAATCCTTAACTTTAGGAGGGTGAACTTTAGGAAAATGGGTGAGGTACTTAAAAGGCATCTAGTGAAAATTACAGCAACTATGGATGTGGACCAAAAATGGACTAATATTAAGGAAGGATTAAGGGACGCAAAAGAGGAGTGTGCTAGATACAAGGGCAAGAACTCAAAGGTTGAAGCACTCAGCTGGTTCAGCTCTGAGGTAGCCCAGGCAGTGAGGAATAAGAGGTTGGCCAATAGGAGATTCAAGAAGATCAAGAGAGAAGAGGACAGAAAAATTCCTAGTTCCAATATGATGAAGGAACAGCAATTAGTGGATGATATTAAGTTGGAGGAGAAGGCTTTCTTCTGCTAAATAAGCAAGAAAAGAAACAAGTAAGATGGAATAGTTAGACTAAGACAAGGAGACAGGTGTGTGGAGGAGAATAGGTGGAAGGCAGAGTTAATGAATGAATAATTCTGCTCTCTGTCTTCAGTAAGGAGAAAGATCAACCAGTACCTGTAGGGAGGGAAAGGACACCCAAAGGGGGCTGGAGGACCTATGGAGCAATAGAAGGGGAAAGAGTGCAGAAAGTATTGCTAGCATTAAGCATAGACATATCACCAGGTCCATATAGAGAACACTGTAGGGTGCTGAGGGAACTGGCAGTGGAGCTTGCGGAGCTACTGGGTGACCTGTTCAATTGTTCACTAGGATCAGACATGTTGCTGCAGGACTGGTGGATGGCACACACAGTGCCTCTCCACAACAGCAGTCCCAGGGACAATGCAGGGAACTATGGACCGGTCAATCTCACTTTGATAGTGTGCAAGCTTATGGAGACCATACTTAAGGAACAATTGATAGAGCATCCAGAGGAACATGGTTTTCAGGATGCAAGGCAGCATTTATTTATGGGAGAGTGGTCTTGTCAAATGAATCTGATTTTTTGAAACAGGGAGGTGAGGCAAGCCCCTTCCAGAGTGGGTTCCCTCTCCCCAAAAAATGGACTGCTAGAAGGCCCGGGGTTTCTGAGGCGCCGGCTGGTTTTTCACCGTGGTCGGGCGGTCCTCCCCTAGGGCACTCCTCGGGACTATGGCATCTTTCCAAAAATACTCTCATTTGGGACAAATAAGATGAACAATACTTGCAGACAATCAGAACTAAAATAGACTTGCAGACAATCTTCTTACCTCGTGGGGCTGCTTGCTGTGGGGAATTTGTCTGGTCGGTGGTTGGGACAAAGCAATCTCACTTTCTGGTGCCAAGTTTAAAAAAAAAGACAAAATTGGAACACCTGCACCCAATTGGCTCCCAGCAGGCTGTGACGGCTCTCCAAACCAGCTGATAAAAAGCTGGACACTGAGCCCTGCGACCTTAAAGTGCTGAAGGATTTTTTGAAACAGGGACTTGAGGCAAGCCCCTTCCAGAGTGGGTTCCCCCCTTCCCAGAAAATGGACTGCTAGGAGGTCTGGGGTTTTTGAGGCGCCGGCTGATTTTTCACCGAAGTTGGGCGGTCCTTCCCTAGGGCACTCCTCAGGACTGTGGCATCTTTCCGAAAATACTCTCATTTGGTACAAATAAGATGAACAATAGGAGCCTTGCAGACAATTGGAACTAAAAGAGACTTGCAGACAATCTTCTTACCTCGTGGGGCTGCTTGCTGTGGGGAATTTTCTCCGCCCACCCTCCCTGTTCCCTCCTCTCCTTAAATGCTCTCAAGCCCCTCCCACCAGACTAGGCTATCCTCCCTGTTACCACTACAAGCAAGCTTGCTAGTGCACACACAGTTGAATCCCTTTCAGTAGGTAGTGTGGGAGCCTACACCTGCGTCTTTACCTAGCTAGCTAGTTATCCAGTTCACTGTCTGCACTTGAGCTTTACGTGTTTTCTGCTATATATATATTACAAATTGCTGTTCTGCATAAACCTGTGCATGTTTTAACATTTCTTCTCATTTCCTCTGAACTTGGAACCACCCTGCCAGTAGGGTCACCAGTCTAAGACACTTGTTCATGCTAATTAGCTACTGTAGCCTGAAGCAGAAATCCTGAAGTTGCATCCTACCCTAAGTATAGCATTTAGCTAGGTCTCCTCTGCAAGGGTATCCTGGTTATTCCCAGGGTTACTAAAATTCCTCCCACCCACTAATAATTAACCCTCCCAAAGCACCTGAGCCTGCACTGCAGCTCAGTGTGAACTACCACAGGGAACCTACCTCCTTCACCCCCCTGCCTTGTGGATACCACATGTCTTCCTTGCCCCTGCCGCTGCCTCCCACCACCCGAGGTCTGACATGATGCCATCTGGTAATGATTGCTCCGTGCCTCCCATTCTGGCTGGTGCCTCAGTCCTAAACTGCAGTTCAACACCTCCCCTTGCCTGGACATCTGCCAAAGGTATGAGGGTGGTGAACCTAAACGTCTGCAGCTTGCTACCCAACCTTGCTGGACTAACAGCATGGTTGGCTCTCTATAAACCTGACATTATGGGGGTCACGGAGACCTGGCTGAAGCCACACACTCCAGACTCAGCAAGTGCCCTACCGGGCTATAATCTTATGATGCAAGACAAGACAGGGAATAAGAGAGGGGGCAGGGTACTACTGTCCTACAAGGCACACTTAAATGTATCAACCATGGGACTCACACCACCTCCATCCAAACCCTGTGAGTTCCTGCACACCCTCCTCCTGCTAGGTAACACCAAAAAGGTACATCTGATCTGAGCCTACAACCCCCCAAAGGGTGGAATATCAGGGCTCTCCTTCCTCCTCGACTGCCTTAGCCCCACGGTTGGCTCAAATGAGATACTAATTATAGGTGACTTCATCCTAAACCGGATAGGCCACAATGTCCAGCAATATGAGCTTCTGCTGGCAGGCCTCGCCCTTAACCAAGTTATCTCCAAACCCACAAGGCCCTCCCAACGTGGAGACAAGGGGACCCTCATTGACTGGGTGCTGAGCAACAGACAGGAGAAAATTATCTCCTGTGGTGTTCTGCCAGATGCCATATCAGATCACTTTCCCACCTACTGCATATGGGGAAACTCCACCCCCAAAATCCCCTGCAAGGTGATCCATATGAGGGACTACTCCAAACTCAACGTTGGTGACTACCTTGCTGACCTGTGTCACACTGACTAGACCCAGGTCACCACCACAAATGACCCTTCTAGGGCCCTCAACAACTTCCTGGCTATCTTCACCCCACTCCAAAACAAACATGCTCCTCTCACAAAAAGGAAGGTGAGGCACACTGTCACTAAATGGCTCCATGGCAGCCTGTTTTCTCTCATGAAACAAAAGGACAAACGCTGGGTGAGATATAAGAACTCTCTCTCCAATACAGACCTCTGTGAATACAGGCGGCTGAGGAACTCATGCAAAAGGACCATCCACTCTGTAAAAAGTGAGTACTGCAAATCTGCCTTACTCTCCACAGCCAGGAACCCAAGGAGTTTCTGGCAGAACATTAAAAATGCAGTTGGAGGATCTGCCAGAGCTCAGATCACTGACATGCACATTGGTGGGGTAAACTGCAACAACTCCCCCACAATTGCAAATGCCCTTAACTCACTGTTCACCAACCTGCCAGCTCTCCCCAACCAGACATCTGATCCCATGGATCAGGAGAACCTGCCCATTGGGATAAACCCTCAGCCCCCCTTTTATCTCAGGATCGTCTCTGTCAGTGAGACCCAGAAGCTTCTTGCTGGTCTCACCCCTCATACACGACATGCTGGACACGACTTCCTTGAGCCCAAACTACTCAGGTTAGGGGCATCTTTTCTAGCCCAACCCATTGCCCACATGTTCAATGCATCACTAACCATGGGCATTGTCCTGAATGTCTGGAAGATGGCTAAGGTCGTCCCTGTTCCCAAACAAGGTGACCCCAAAGACCCAAGGAACTACTGCCCGATAGCTATCCTGTCAGCGGTCAGCAAACTTCTTGAGAAGGTAGTCACCTCACAGCTTATGCACTACCTGCAGACCCACAACCTGCTCTCTCCGTCTCAGCACGGTTTCAGAAAAGGACACAGCACCTCTACTGCCCTAGCTGTGGTCACCTCTGTGATCAGGGCTGCTGCAGACCAAGGCAACCTGACCGGGGCCATCTTTGTGGACCTCTTGAAAGCCTTCGACTGGGTTGACCACTCACTACTGTGCTCCTCTCTCCAGTCCCTTGGCCTGTTCCTCCCCGCCCTTGCATAGGTCAGGAGCTACCTCTCAGACAGACAGCAATACATCAGGTTTAACAAGGCCCTGTCTGAGCCCACCCAGGTAAACTGTGGGGTCCCACAGGACTCTGTCCTGGGGCCTCTTCTGTTCTCCCTCTTCGTGAATGGGCTACACTCAGCGCTGACACATGGGCACCCTAAGCTGTATGCAGATGACCTAGTCATCATGACCAGCTCCTGAGACCTCCCCACCATCAATGCCAAGCCAAACACCAACTTTGAGCAAATCCAAACCTAGCTAAGGGGCCACAAGCTTGCAATTAACCTGCAGAAGATGCAGGCAATGCTTTTTGGCTCGGCAGCAAAGACAAAAGCTGCCTCGGGCTCGCTAATGATCTCATGTGCTGATGGGTCCTCACTACAATCTGCAGATGTGGTCAAATATCTGGGGGTGACACTTGACCAAAAATTGGATCTAAATCTGCACATACGCAATATATGTAAGGTCACAAATTGTAAGCTGGGCCTTGCATACAGAGTAAAAAACTGCCTCACCTCGGCTCTCCAGGTGGTTCTAGCTAGGGGAAGTCCTTCTACCCAAGCTCTGCTATGGTCTTGTCACCTTTGACCACTTTGCAAAAACTAGTCTTGCAAAATGGGACTCTACGTACAACAACATATGTCGCTTCACGTTTTCATCACCCTGCCTCACCCACCGATGTGAACTCTACTCCTAACTTGAGTGGCTCCCACCAGAAGGGCACCGCTCCTATGTCATGGGTAACTTCATTGGCAATGTAGTCAGATCTGCCACCCCCTCAGTCCTCACTGAATCCCTCATTCCAGCCACCTCCTCCTACTGTCTGAGATCAAGCGACCCTCTTTCCCTCCTAGTTCCCAAAACCCGCACCCATATGGGCAACCGGGCCTTCGCAGCATATGCACCAAAGCTGTGGAACTCCCTTCCATCTAAGACTGGCTCCTGCTCCTCCCACCATGGCTTCTAAACCTCCCTCTGGTGCTTTCTCAAGTCAGCATCCACCTGTCTCTGTTTCAAGAATTACCTCCTTGACTCAGGCTGTTCCAAACGGCTGACTGAGTCGCCACCTAGGCTCTCCTGCCTAAAGACTGTTGGGCCTCTGCACCTTATCCACTCCTTGAGCTCACAGTCTTCTAGTAGGTGCAGTCCACTAACTGTCCAATCAGTAGTTGTGCAAATTTTTTTCTGTTCCTTTTACTGTTAGTCTTACTCTGGGCTCCGTATACCCAAATCCTCTGTTCTACCCTCAGGCTGAACAGCCCTGATGCCCGGAGTGCTGATCAAAGACTAAAAAACAAAAATATCATACTCTAATACTACTTGCTGCTGGCTTTACAAATCACCTGCTGTATCTTGTTTGACCTTGTTGCCTGATGCACTTATATGTAACACTACTTGTGATTGTCTGATGTTTATGAATGTAATTGTACCTTGTCATCTCCTGGGTCGCACCTGAAAATAGGCACTTGTTGTCTAGCATGCTCACCCGGTTAAGAAAAGCAAATAAATAAATAAATAAACTTATTTGACTTGTTAACCAAAACAGTGGACAGTGGCCAAGCAGTGGACATCCTCTACCTGGATTTTAGCAAAACCTTTGACTCTGTATCCCACAGGAGGCTGATCGTGAAGTTGGTGGTCCTCAGACTCATAGAGAAGATGGTTAGATGGGTGGAAAATTGGCTAGGGAACAGGACCCAAAAGGTGATGGTGGGGGGAGAGTTGTCTAGCACCAGGGTGGTCACAAGTGGTGTTCTGTAGGGCTCAGTGCTGGGGCCAGTGTTATTCAGCATTTTCATTATCGATATTGCAGATGGCATCAAGGGCAATATGTGTCTGGTTCACAGATGACACCAAGCTCTGTGGGTGGGTGGACTCAGCCAAAGGGATACAGAACCTTAAAGAGGACCTAAGAAGACTTGAAAGATGGTCCAGGATCTGGCAACTGAGCTTCAATGCCAAGAAGTGCAAGATTATGCACATTGGAGCCAAAATCCCCAGGAAAGAGTGTCATAAACCCACTCCTGAGGATCAGGTCCACTGAGCTCACCGTGCCCACCCCAAGTACAATCTGTGACAGGGAGGGGGAAAACAAGGATACCCTCCCTGTGTCCTTCTAGAATGCTCACCAAGGTCATAACTGAACACCTGCCATGAGGCCCCAGGGCTCCCTCTTTACTCAGGATAAGGGTACAATACCTGTCTCGAGTCTTGTAGCCAAATTGAACCTTTTCTTGGTTGTTAGCAAAGAGGAACAATCCAGGCATTATGATCTCTTTGGGGTAGCTTTGTAACCCTGATTTTGTCTTCTCCCATGGGCATGCAATAGCCTGGTTCAAATCTCTACAGACTCTTCCTTGAGACTTTCATATTCTCCCTATCTTTACCCAGATTTCCCTGTTCAGACCCTTGTTTGATTGGTAGCATATGGTGACACCTCTTAGCAATAGCAGTTTAGTCACAGATTATTATTAAACATCCCACAACCACACATGACATGAAAAATCTCACTCAAACAGACAAACAAACAGGTAGAAGACTTGGTTTGCTGGCCAAGGCACCTAGCTTCACCTGAGCTCTTTCCTTTTAAGACTGCTTGAAAGGCAGAGTAGAGAAACTTACCAGAGCAAGGGAGAAGGATTAAGACTTAGTTTGGCTAAGCAGATTTACTGTGTGGTGGTGTTTTTATTTTTTACTCACAGGGATTGCTACTGTTTGTTGCTAACATTTCATTGCTTTATTTTTTTCTCTGATTCAAATTGTTGTTGCTGGTATACCTTCTTCTGCATTATTACAAGATGTGCCTACAGGTGTGTGCTAACAGATTACTGCTGTAATCTTCTGATTCAAATTGTCTTTTGCAAGGTATATCTTCTGTTACTGCTTTATTTTCTCTGAAGCAAAGTGTTTCTTACAGGGTATATCTTCTCTGAAATTATTACAGGTGGTGCTTTACAGGTTTTACAGTTTTATCTAACATTAGGATAAGCTTTCAGGGTTACTGCATTTGTTGTTGACTGATTGTTTCTGCTCTTACCTCCTTGTTCTTTCATCCGTGGTTCTTCTTTTTAGGCAGGGAAGGGCCCAGCCACCCACCCCATCCCCAACCACCCCACACTACACTCCTTTTATAGGGTACCACAGTTGTGACATTTCCTGTGGCAGAGCAGGAAGGAGGCAGATCAGTGGGGCCTCCACAAGGTGATCTCATTTACAGGGCACTAGTAATTTAACTTGTTATAACAAGTTAAACAAAGCACAATTAAACCATTACTTGCATTTTTTCCTTTTTTTCCTTCTAATTACTCTGACTAGGTTACAAACCCAGCAACTTCTTTGGAATGGATTTCATTAACTGCAGGTACTGTGGAACAATTTTCAGAAGGACAGTCTTACAGGATTTAGGACACTGTCCTACATGCTGGGCCTTTGGAGATCTTAGGTCTCAGCTTGGGCAGTGGGCAGAGATTGCACGCCTCAAATTTCATATTGAAGAGGAAATACATTATAAGAACCACCTGCCATTTCCCAGCATCCAACAGAAAACCTCGACCGCAGAGGGTAGTTGGTCCAGGAGGTTGGAGGTGGTTAGGAGGAGCAAATCAGGTGCCCCATCACTCTCTGCTCTCCAACACATTACCTCCAAAACCATATAAACACTACAAACAGGTATCTGCCTCTATCTCTGAAATCAAATAAAGAGGCAGAAGACACTGCAGAGCAGGACACTGCAGCACAGGAGCTAGCACAACAATACTCACCCAAATCAGGAACCAAAACTAAACAAGCACAAAGGAAATCAAAAACTTCTGATCATAGGAGACTCCATGATTCGGGAGTTGATACCCATCTCCAGCCAGGGTGATGGTCAGATGTCTCCAGGTACATCAGCATGGAGAGACACTGACCACATTGCTAAATATTGTTCACAAAGCAGGAGAAAACATTGAGGTCCTAGTACACATAGGGACTACGATCTCGCCAGCCGGTCAGTTGTGAGACCAAGGAACACCTGACCAAGCTGGGTACAAACTATCATCTACTTCATCGGCATCTCCTTCTCGAGATCCTGCCAGTCTGGGAGAAGGAGCAGATGGACGGAAGGTCAGAGAAGGAGATAGGGGAGCTAAACACGTGGCTCAAGGACTGGTGCCAGGAAAAAGGACACAGATTTGTAGGGAACTGGCAACAGTTCTGGGAGTGAAAGTTCTTTAAATTTGATGGACTGCATCTGACTAAAGAGAGTCAGTGCATTGAGGCAAGTTTGATGTCTTTGCAGAATATTTAAACTAGCAAATGGGGAGAGGGTGCAGCAACCCACACGTCGAATGGAAGAACACCCTCCCCTCAGCCAGTGGTCAAACAGGAATTCCAGCGTGTTTGCCGCTCATTTGCATCACCAGGTAAGAAAAAAGGTTTGTCTCCCATCACGATGCACAGGGTAATGCCAAACTTCACCCAACAACTAACACACCAAAATCTGGCCAATGGAAAATCATGTACACAAATGCTCACAGCCTGGGAAATAAGATCCCAGACCTGCAGGCAATAATGTCAGAGGCTAAACTGGACATAGTAGCAATTAGTGAGACGTGGTTTACCAGTAACCACACTTGGGAGACTTCAGTACCTGGCTATGTATTGTTCAGAAGAGACCGAGGTGCAAAAGGGGGAGTGGCCCTGTATGTTAATGAAAATATCAAAGCTACAGAAATTCAGAATACACATAAGGAGCCAGAAGAACTGTGGGT
Source organism: Neoceratodus forsteri (assembly GCA_016271365.2). Taxonomy (NCBI): domain Eukaryota; kingdom Metazoa; phylum Chordata; order Ceratodontiformes; family Ceratodontidae; genus Neoceratodus; species Neoceratodus forsteri. Next base: position 225,232,190 of record CM028132.1, on the reverse strand, counting down.
CATCCTGGAAACAGGAAATGGGACAGCCATAAGAACTGGGGTTGTCTACAGGCCCCAGACCAGAGGAGGACATAGACACATTACTGTTAGAAGATATACAAAACATGACAGCTAAAGGGAGGTTCTGATAATGGGAGACTTCAACATGCCAGATACAGATTGGTCAATACCAGCAGGAACATCTGCCAGAACTAGACTCATAGTGGATTCCCTGCAGGGGAGGGCCTCAAACAACTGGTACAGCAACCGACAAGAGACAGGGCTATCCTAGATCTAGTACTGACTAACATAGAAGGGATCACAGATCTCCAGGTAGAAGGTCACCTGGGGCCAGTGACCATCACATGGTATGGTTCAATTTGGCTACTACATCTAAATCATCCAATTCAATGCAAAATATGGGACTTCAGAGGAGCTGACTTTGATAAGATGGCCAACAGAGTTAAGCTAGCCCTGGCAAAAAGAAACACAGGTGAGGAGGTACAGGCAAAGTGGGCAAGCATTAAGGATACAATACTTGAAGCAACATCCCATTGTGTTAGACAGAAAGGAAGTGCAAAGAAGAAGGAAACCACTTTGGTTCTCAAATACAGTAGCAGAAAAGGTCAGAGCCAAAAGGCTGGCCTTCAGGAAATATAAGGAACACAGCGGGATGAAGATAGGGAGGCATACCAAACTGCCCTAAGGGAAGCAGGGAAGGCAGTAAGGCAGGCAAAGTCCCAAACTGAGGAAACACTAGCACGAACAGTAAAGAAGGTGACAAGACTTTCTATAGATACATTAGTGAAAGGAGAAAGTCCAGAGAGGTATTGCTAAGCTTAATGGAGAAAAGGGAGCATGTGAGGAGGAGGACCCTGTAAAGGCATCTATCCTAAATAGATACTTTTGCTCAGCATTTACTGAAGAGAAGGTAGGGCAGGGCCCACAGCTCAGCATCATGGACACAGGGGAGGGAGGTGAGCACTACTCCCTTCACAAAGAAAGGGTCCTACAAGAGCTTGCTAAGCTCAGGGTGGATAAGGCAATGGGACCTGATGGCATACATCCCAGGGTACTAAGGAGCTAAAGGAGGAACTAGCAGAGCCATTAGCAGAATTGTTTAGTGAGTCTCTGAGCACAGGAGAGGTCCCAGAAGACTGGAGAAGGGCTCATGTGATCCGCTCCACAAGAGTGGTAGCAGGAGGAGGTGGGGAACTACAGACCAGTCAGTCTTACCTCAGTAGTGGGCAAGATTATGGAGGCACTCCTTAAGGAAGGATAGTGCAACACCTGGAATCCATAGGGCACAGGATCCAAGACAGCATGGGTTTACAAAGGAAGGTCCTGTCAAACTAATCTCATAGATTTCTTTGACTGGGTAACCAGAGTGGTGGACCAAGGGGCAGTTGATGTCGCCTACCTTGACTTCAGCAAAGCTTTTGACACTGTTCCACATGAAGATTGATAAATAAGCTAGGTAGGCTCGGGGTGGGTCAGAAGTTGGTCAACTGGGTGGCAAACTGGTTGACTGGCAGAAAACAGAGAGTGGTGGTAAATGGTATACAGTCAGAAGAGATGCAAGTCACAAGTGGGGTACCTCAGGGATCAGTCCTGGGGCCAGTCCTATTCAACATCTTCATTAGTGACCTCGCAGATGGACTAGAGGGTAAGGCTTGTCTGTTTGCAGATGACACCAAGATCTGCAACAGAGTAGATGATCCAGATGGGGTGGGCAGAATGAGAAGAGATCTGGATAAACTAGGAAAATGGTCAGAAGAGTGGCAACTGGGATTTAATGCAAAGAAGTGCAAAATCATGCACATAGGGAAGAGAAACCTGAAACCACTTATAGGCTGGGAGGGAGTTGCTAGCAGTCACAAAGGAAGAAAGAGACTTAGGCATCATCATCACTGATGACCTAAAATCATCCAAGCAGACCTCTAAATCAGTAGGTAAGGCTAGGGGGTGTTAGGGTGTATTAGTAGGGGTATCACAAGTCGTAAGAGGGAGGTAATAATCCCTCTTTACAAGACACTGGTTAGGCCCCATCTGGAGTACTGCATGCAGTATTGGAGGCCACACCTTCACAAGGACATTAATTGAGGCAGTCCAGAGAAGGGCAACCAAAATGGTGCAGAGACTGCATCAGAAGACATATGAGGACAGATTAACGGAGCTCAATATGTATACCCTGAGCAAAGGAGGAGAGAGGTGATATGATCGAGACATTTAAACACCTTAAGGGCATAAACAAGGTGAAAGAGTCTAACATGTTTAAATATAAGAAAATAGCAGGACAAGAGGACACAGCATGAGATTAGAGGAGGCCGATTAAGGGGAATGTGAGGAAATTCTTTTCACAGAAAGGGTGGTAGATGCATGGAATGGCTTACCACAAGAAGTGGTGGCTATGAATACAGTGCAGGGCTTCAAACAGGCATGGGATAGGCATAAGGGAGCAATACAAATGACTATGAATAGATAGGTCACTGACAGAGCAAAGGCCGATGGCACATTTATAAGGTAGAAAAAAAAAATGGGCAGACTGGATGGGCCTTGCGGTCCTTATCTGCCGTCAACTTCTATGTTTCTATGTTTCTATGTTTCTATGTTTCTATTTCTTAAAAACAAATGTTTTACTAAAATAATTAATCACACAGTTAAAGTTTCAGAAAATCTGGTCACAGAATAACACAAAAGTGGAAAATATACACAGAACAAATGCACTATAAACTTTTATATAATTTTTACTTTTCGTTTGTAGTGAATTAAAATCCAGAAGAATGAATGCAGTCTCTGGTATTTAGTCTGTCTCTGTGTTGTGACAGTCTTGTTTCTTGTGTGTCAGAAGAGTGTCCATTGAAAAAGTGAGCAACCAATGCTCTGTGGAGGGTCTTAAATAGGGTTGTCATCCCAGTCTGTGGATAGCTAGTGGTCTTATTTTTGTTAGGCTAGTATATGTCGCTCTTGCTTTTTCCAGATTTTAAGGAATTATTTAGTTCCTTATTTTTGGTTCTTATATCACCAGTTCCTTGTACATTAATAACATTTTCAGATTTAGTGCCTTTGAAGTCCCACTGCCCTACAATATAACACTTGTAAGACATTTCATACCAGCCTGTTAGGAAGGGCTATTTACCAGACCCTGTTTCCCAGGCATCCTGCCCTTGAAGTGGAAGAGTTTTATGATCCTAGGGGATGTCTTCTATCCCCTGACAATTTTATGACCCTCTCCCTTTGACTAGCTGACTAGGAAAATCCATTTGAAAATGTAATGTTCAGCTTCCTGGCTAGTAGCCGTTTTCCTGGTCACATAGGAATGTCATATATTTTGCAAGACCTTTTTTCTCTTCTTGTGACCTTTCAGTAACTATGGGCATTTTCTTGTGGCATTTAAAATACACAAAATCACATACAAAATATATGACAGAAATATATCTGCAAATAATGACTGGAAGTTGGTTAGCTCGCCACACAGAATACTACCTGAGAAGGGTCTGGGTATCTCCTGCAGAGGAGGAGAAGGATCTGGGAGTGATGATAGCTAGTGATCTGAAGCTCTTCATGCAGTGTAAGAAGGCAGTGGCAAGGGCAAACAGGATGTTGGGATGCATAGCCAGGGGGATCAGCAGTAGGTGGTGGGAGGAGATATTGACCTTATATGGGTCACTGGTGAGGCTGCATATGGAGTATACGGCACAACTCTGGAGCCCTCAACTTAAAAAGGATATCTACCTCACAGAGATGGTCCAGTGGAGAGCTACAAAGATGACTGTGGGGCAGCAGGTTAAATCATAGAAGAAGAGAGTAAGGGCCATAAGGCTCCTTGTGATTACAGCGAAAGCATAACAGTGAAAGTCAAAACAGTGACTTTTTTTATAGCTAAAGCCAAAACAGTGATATGGCAAAATAGTGCTATGCATATAATAGTTCATGCAATAATAGTGCATGGAAGCTTTAGCCAAAAATTGTACATGGAGCTGAAAATTGTAAGCAACTCCATGGAGATAATCATAAAAGTGATGATATTCAGCACATCTCCAACACACTTTTGTAGCTACCTCTTTATTCCTCCGGTATAGGTAACCACCATGTAGCAACAGTGGATGGCCCTTCTGGCTCCAAATAAACTCTCACATGGACATCATCACTCTCCAGATCACCAAGCACATGCAAACCCCACCCAACCAGCACCTATTTAACATCCAGATGCACAGGTGTATCCAATAGATATATGCGAGGGACTCTGCCCCTCCACACCCCACATGGGGGGCTGTGCCCCCCCCGGACTCCCCCCATCTTTTAGATTACCACTCTGAGGCACTCATTGATATTGGGGATAAGGTGCTATTGTCATCCATGTGCCCATTTTGACAGGTCGCTACTATGGACCCTGGTAGACAATTAATCCCTAGTGTAAGTGGGGTCACTATTTCCTTCCAATCACCCATATATTCCATTCATTTATATGTGTGTTGCTGTTACAGGTTCACCTACGTAGGTTTTCTGCTTCCACATTGCTGTATTCACATGATACCAGGCCCTAAACATGTACTCCCTGGAGGACAGGAGTGAGAGGGGAGATATGACTTGAGACCTTCAAACACTTGAAAGAGTTTAATAGGTGAACCAGGAAAGTCTCTTCAGGCTAAGCTACAGCAAAACCACTATGGGGCACAGCCTTATGTTGTGTGGGTCATTAAGAGGGAGGTTAGGAGACACTTCATCACAGAAAGGGTGTGACCAAATGGAACGTGCAGCCAGAAGAGGTGATCTCATCGAGGATGGTGGGCAGATTCAAGAGAGGCTGGGATAGATATAGGAGGAGGATAAAGGTCATGGGAGGGGAGGAGAAAAAGGATAGAAAGGTAGGTCAGGGAGGGAAGAGAAGGGACAACATCCTGAGCTGTGAACCCTGCACAATGAGCAGACTAGATAGACCAAAAGGCCTAATTCTGCTGTCTTCTTCAAACGAACATATGAAATTTGCCAGCAGATAAAGGCCTAGAGGTCTATCAAGTCTGCTCGAATGTGCAGCTAGCACCCCTTATTCTGTAGCTGCCCCTCATATGTGTGTATGTTCAAGATTTTTGTTTCTGTATGCATCCACAAGCAAACACAAAATGAGCTGAGATCTGAGCTGACTCAGCAGGATTCACAGTACAGTTTGTGCCCACTGACAGGTCAGTTGGAGTATGGTCATGGAGGCGAGAGGTGGGCTCTGCCAATCACTGGCTGTGTTTCAGGATTGGGCGGAGCAGGGTGGTGGGTAACTCTGCCTGGGGTGGGGGTGGGAGGTCCACTAGACCACTAGGTATAATTGATTTTATTCAATTTACTTTACTGGGCATCATCGGGAATCAGGGAAGGAGACCACTAGATCATCAGGTAAAACTGATTTTATTCAATATTACTGTACAGGACATCATCTGTGATCAGGGAAGGGGCCACTAGATCACCAGGTAAAATTGATTTTAGTCACTATTACTTTACTGGGCATCATCAGGGATCATGAAGGGGGAGGATATTAGACCACCTGGTTCTAAGGCAACACACGGCCGCCCTGTGGCTTGCTGCAAACCCTCCCAGTGCCCTGTGTATTTCGCACACTGCCAGGGTTGCTACAAGCTGGGGGACTTTGCTGCCAGGACCCAGCCAGAAAGAGAATCAGGTTCCTGGTGCACCGGGTATCAGCCCAAGTTGCTGTTTGCTGCAGCTTGCTCCAGTCAAAGCTAGTTTTAAGAATCAAGCCCATAGTGTTCCTAGAAGATGTTGACCTTGATATTCAACAAGGTTTACATGACATTGACATGACTAGCACTACACTAACCTGGTATAGCACATACAAATGGGGTGGGGGCCATATTCAAAGGGGCCTATTGTGCACAATTAGTAGATCTGATTTTGTTGTCATACTAAACCCACCACTGCACCCATACAAATGAGAGTACCCACTTGTATACAGAGTGCAGTGGTATATTTAGAGGATTTTAAAGGTTGTAAATAGCTACTGAGACAGTGCTACTGACCACTTACAAACCTTACTCTTAACAATGTTCACAGTGGTGCAGAATCCATCCCCCTCCCCATGCAGCACTGTCTATGCCTGTGACATCTGCCTCTCCCACCCAGTTTCACAATGTAATATGACTATTCCCTGGTAGTATTGTGGTAACCCCTCCCAATCAGATACCCAACACACTAAGACACACCCATGACAACCCTCTTAGTACTATGTTCATTGCAAATTAAAATTCTCCCAGAATTGCAGTTAATACAGCTGCTATGCTAATTAAATACTATGCAATTTGCTGCACTTGAGGCAAACTTCACTATGCAAATTGATGCATTTCACACTTTGTGGTGAATTTTTGATGTAAAGTGTGTTACTTTGCATACTAAAATTCACAGAGAGTTGCATAGTGCATAAATAGTGTGGCAATTCACATAGTAAAATGTGCACAATTGTGAAATTTCAATATGCGAATTCATGCGGTGCACTATACATTACACATATTGTGCATTTCGTTTTACTTCACCCACAGCTACTCAGCACCCACCCCTGCACCCCTCGTCTGGCATCAACGCACTCTGCTAAAGTTAATTCAGGAGTACCATCACATCTGTAGATGGAGAATAGCACAGGTCTTCCTCTGACTACCTCAGAGGGACATTGTCTGAATGATAGAGACAGATCTTGGTGTACTGAAGAAACAGCTGCTTCGGTACTATGCATGTACTCAGTCCCTGCCATTCAGTTGGAATTTGACCAAAGTATTGAGAGTAGGGTCTGTGCTAGACATTATCTACAGATCTGCCAGAACTCCTGAAAGGACTTCAAAAGGGTGAGATAGTGGTGGACAGGGAGGAATGGTGAATGCTGAAATGGTGGGTAGAGGTGGGTGAAGTCATTGTATATTGGGGATCAGGTGGTAGGGGGTACTACTAGATGTCCAAGGAATATTCTAATTTCATGGGCAATCCAGTGTGATGGGGTACCACTGCAAAACCAGGCACTATTTCATATTTCATTGGGGGATTGGACAGAAGGTGATGCCACTGAACTACCCATAAATATTCACATGTCCTCAGTGATCAGGCAGGAGGGAGTACAACTAGAATACCAAGTCTCATGCTTTAGCTTCCATGCATTGGGTAAGGGTGGAGCAATGGCCCAAGCTCTGTACAATGCCTCCATGCATTGTGCTGTGCTGCTAATAGTCACATATAGCATGCAAATGTCTCCTTAGTACCTTGCATGCCACAATGTCAAGTATGCTTGGCTTTGGGTGCAGAGAGGGTGTACCGATTATAACCTCTCTGCATCTCACTGCCAAATGTACTAACATCCCTTGAAGCCACGAGTGACACACAAATCTATTCCCTCAGCCTACCAGAAGAGCATGTAGGGCTGGGCAACATTAGCAAATTCTGATTTCATGGAAATTTTGTGAATGTTGGGAGAATGTTCCAGATTTATTTAATTAGTCATACCTTGGTCAGTCATAGAGCTAGAGAACTGTAATCAGGCATGAGTATTGTCTGGAAGATGCCCTAAACAGATGCCAATTTTTGAAACATTTGGAAGAGGGGTGGGGAAATTGTAGGGGCTCCAAATTTGGCAATTTATTATTCATGTGAACATTTTTGAAAATTATTTCTATGATTACAACTTAGATACCTTTGGTGCTAGATAACTGAAAATGTATATGCATGCTTTCTTTGAAGAGCCTTAGTAACTGCTAAACAGAAAGGTACTTAGTAATATAAATTGTTAATTAAAGGAGTTTAAAATTTCTAATTTAATTATTTGTTAAACAGGGTGAAATTCTTCAAAATATATGGATGTTTATAGCTCCACTCTTATCGCAGATCTATACCCAAGATTTGGCATACATTCCCAATGTGAATACGACCTCCTAAAATCAAATTAAGTTAGATAAATATGGTTAAGTAGGTTAACATTTATTGTGGCTACTTTAGAAATTACTAATTGGCAACATTTGCTAAAAACTTCATGGTCACATAACAGGTAATGCCACTAGAATTCCACTTGTGCAATTTAATTTTCACAAAGCACTTATCACATAGAAACATAGACGTTGATGACAGATAAGGACCGCAAGGCCCATCCAGTTTGCCCATTTTTTCTACATTATGAATGTGCCATAGGCCTTTACTCTGTCAATGGCCTATCTATTCATACTAATCTGTATTGATCCCTTATGGCTATCCCATGCCTGTCTGAAGCCCTGCACTGTATTCATATCCACCACTTGCTGAGGTAGGCTGTTCCATGCATCCACGACCCTTTCTGTGGAAAAGAACTTCCTCACATTACCCCTTAATCAGCCTCCCTTTAATCTCATGATGTGTCCTCTTGTCCTGCTACTTTTCTTATATTGTAACATGTTAGACTCTTTAACCTTTTTAATGCCGTTAAGATGTTTGAATGTTTTGATCATAACACCAATCTCCCTCCTTTGCTCTAGGGTATACATATAGAGTTCTGTTAATTTTCCTCATATGTTTTCTGATGCAGTCCCTGCACCATTTTGTTTGCCCTTCTCTGGACTGCCTCCATTTTGCTAATGTCCTTGGGCAGGTGCAGCCTCCAGTGCTGCACGCAATACTCCAGATGGGGCCTAACCAGAGTCTTATAAAGAGGGATTATTACCTCCCTCTTATGACTTGCGGTACCCCTACTAATACACCCCAACATCCCTCTAGCCAAACCTGCTGCTTTAGTGGTCTGCTTGGATGATTTCAGGTCATCTGTGATGATGATGCCCAAGTCTCTGTCTTCCCTTGTGATTGTCAAAACTCCCTCCCAACCTATAGGTGGCTTCAGGGTTTATCTTCCCTATGTGCATGATCTTGCACTTCTTTGCAATAAACCCCAGTTGTCACTCTTCTGACCATTTTGCCAGTTTATCCAGATATCTTCTCATTCTGCCAACCCCATCTGGATCATCTACTCTGTTGCATATCTTGGTGTCATCTGCAAACAGACAAACCTTACCCTCCAGTCCATCTGCAATGCCACAGATGAAAATATTGAAGAGGACTGGCCCCAGGTCTGATCCCTGAGGTACTCCACTTGTGACTTGCATCTCTTCTGACTGTATGCCATTTACCACCACTCTCTGTTTTCTGCCCACCTGATAGTTTGCCACCCAGTTGACCAACTTCTGACTCACCCTGAGCCTACCCAGTTTATTAATCAATCTTCGATGTGGAAGAGTATTGAAAGTTTTGTTGAAGTCAAGGTAGGCGACATCAACTGCTCCCCCTTGGTCTGCCACTCTGGTTACCCAGTCAAAGAAATATATGAGGTTAGTTTGACAGGACATTCCTGTTGTAAATTCCATGCTGTCTTAGATCCTGTGCTCCTATAGATTCCAGTTGTTGCACTATCCTTTCCTTATGGAATGCCTCCATAATCTTACTCACTACTGAGGTAAGACTGGCTGGTCTGTAGTTCCCTACCTCCTCCTCCCTGCTACCAGTCTTGTGGAGTGGGATCACATGAGCCCTTCTCTGATCTTCTGGAACCTCTTCTGTGCTCAGAGACTCACTAAACAGTTCTGATAATGGCTCTGTGAGTTCCAACCTTAACTCCTTTAATACCATGGAATGTATGCCATCAGGGCCAATTGCCTTGTCCACCCTGAGCTTAGCAAGCTCTTATACCCTTTCTTTTGTGAAGGGACTAGTGCACACCTTCCTCCTCCCATGTCCATGGTGCTGAGCTGTAGGCCATGCCCTACCTTCTCCTCAGTAAATACTGAGCAGAAGTATCTATTTAGGATAGATGCTTTTCCTTGGTCCTTTTCCACACCCTCCCCCTTATCCCCTTTGATCTTAGCAATACCCCCTCTGGACTTTCTCCTTTCACTAATGTATCTGTAGAAAGTCGTGTCCCCTTCTTTTACTGTTCATGCTAGTGTTTCCTCAGTTTGGGCCTTTGCCTGCCTTTCTGCCTTCCCTGCTTCCCTTAGGGATGTTTGGCATGCCTTCCTATCTTCATCCCGCTGTATTCCTTTATATTTCCTAAAGGCCAGCCTTTTGGCTCTAACCTTTTCTGCTACTGTTTTAGAGAACCAAAGTGATATCTTCCTTCTTTTGCTCTTGCTTTTCTCTCTATCACAATGAGATGTTGCTTCAAGTATTGCAACCTTAATGCTTGCCCACTTTGCCTGTACCCCATCACCTGTATTTCTTCTTGACAGGGAGAGCTGAACTCTGTTGGCCATCTTATCAAAGTCAGATCCTCTGAAGTCCCATATTTTTACCTTGGAATGGGATGATTAAGTTCTAGTGGACAAATTGAACCATGCCATGTGATGGTCACTGGCCCCCACCACTGTATCACCATACCTGCACTACAATAACAGCCCTGAAATGCCCCTCCCATACTCCTGTGACAGTGATGCTCAGCTTAATGCTCCATCATGACTGAAGATATCCAAAAACTTCTATCACTGTGGCCTAAGTCGCAACTTGTTGTAAGGATTTGTGTCACTTGGTTTTTAAATAGTAAAAATATAATATTTTTTTTAATAATTTGTATTATGTTTTAAGAGGAAAAAACATATTTGAATACTTTACTGTTTGCAAATCATCTAGTTAGAATGAACTTATATAAGTAATAAAAAGGAAAAAAACATTTCATTCAAATAATTAACAAATTCCTCATTTTACCCAATCCCTGATCCATAAATTATGCCGTTAAAATTGTACTTATTTTATTCAGTTTTGTTATACAGAGCTGTAGCTTTATATTTTCAATGGCAGAGGAAGCAACATTGTAATAGTTTGCCATTCAGAAACTGTCTGATCAAAGTGTTCTTGAAAATTCATAAATAGTTTTTCCATGCTTAGAGTGCTCTTCAAGTTAATATGCCATAATATATGGTCAAAATCTGGATCTTAGGACTGTTCCAAATTCTCCAAGATCATGCGTTTTGTTCTCATAGATGCTATTACTATAATATGTTTTTGTTCTTCGGATATGTTTAAGCTTGAAAACTCATTTAATATTAATATATTAAAATTATCTGGTATAGGAACATTTAAGATTTCCCCAAATTGGAACTCGTCTGTGCACACCACTCCAATATATCAGGGCATTCCCAAATCTGTTGTAACATATTTCCATTTTTACCACAGAGGTGCCAACTATCAGGGGAATTTCTGATTCCCATTATAAATAACCTATTTATGGTATAGTATGCTCTTGTTAAAAATGTGTGCTGTTTTTTTTTTTTGCATAATAGAAATTTTTATTGGCCTCCATCCATACTTTATCCAATGTCTTTATATTTATTATTACCCCTAATTATTGTAGCCATTTAAGCCTTATTGTGTTTTTACTACTTCCCATGTATCCAGTGTTTGCATTGTCAGTACTTTATACATTTTACTTATTGTTTTATAGTATATTGCTGTATCACATAATTATCAGAGAAGCATTGTTTCCAATCTGTTAGATCCTTTAATAATGTTATCTTCTCTCTATATTTTTATACATCTGTTTTAATTGCAAGTGCTCTGACCATGTTATGTGTAATTGAGGATATTTGTTTAGAAATTGTTCAAAACAAATTATTCCAAAGTTCCCAGTCAAGTCTTTCCAAAATGTAATCTTTATATTTTGTAGTTTCTGCTGTATAGTTTTATCAGACGTCTTTAATTTCTTATTTGTTGTATCTAACCTTATTGGAATATAGGACCATGGTATTGTGATTAACTTATGTTTAGTTACATTTTTAATTACATTAACTATGTCTGTTAGTACATGATTATTATTATTTTTTTTTATAGTTGGTGGAATCAAAGAAAATTCCATATATGGGGGAAGAAAGAGTCTCATTTTTGTAATGATAGTTCCAGAATTTTAATTCTTCTAACTTATTATTCTTTTCCCAGTCAGAAAATGTCCATATCTGTTATAATTTTGTTGCATGGTAGTATCATGAAGGATCTAGACATCCTAGTCCTCCATTAACCTTTGGTGCTGTTACGATATTCCATGTCATTCTAGGTGATCCCCATGCCACAGAAATTTTTTGAAGAGCACTCTAAATGTGTTCCGTGTGTTCTCGGATATAGCCCCTAAATTGACTTAGTATGAATATTATATATGAGGAAAAATCATTATTTTTAATTACTTTGATCCTACCCCAGAGTGAGTGCCAGATTCTGCCAACTGTACAACATGTTTTGTATTTTGTTTTTAACTTTTATTAAAATCCTATTAGTAGTATTATACATATCTTTAGTCAATAAGACATCCAGGTATTCTATTTCATTAGACTTTATGGTATCTTTTGTTATGCCCAGTGTCTGTTAAATTAGTTTATTTCATTCAAAAATTACTGATTTCTCCTTATTTAATTTTAATCCAGACAGATAAGAGTAACTTTCCACTTCAGCCACTAGGACAGGAAAAAATTGCAAAGGTTTTTTTTTTTAATAAGTGCCACAATATCATCCCCATATACATTTATTTTCACTACTTGATTTCCCATTTCTAGTCCTATTATATCTGGGTTCTCTCTCTTATATGAATTAAGAGAGGTTCCAGTGCTAATAAAAAAGTACAGTACAAGTCAAATTAAACTGTTTCACCAATGAGTTGGCTTAGCATTGCTTTTTACAGTTGGAAAAGCATTAGCAACTCATATTGCATTGCTTTTCAATGCTTAACCAGCTCAAGAGCAATGTTTGTAAAATGTTTTTGTAGTTCATTGGAATGCAGCTGTAGTCCAGTCACAGTACAATGCAAAACTGAGTTTTAACTCTTAAGATACAGTTTGTGCATGACTTTGTGCTGGATCCAGTAACACTTATGCAACTCAGTCAGAAATGCTTAAACAACTCATTGGAAGAACAGTTTAATGTGGCTTGTACCATATAGGCGAAAGGGTACAGAAAAAATATACATTGTTATTTATAGGGTTGTTAATCAACTGGTAGCATTGTACATAAGCAATGTTGCACATGAATATGCTATACCATGAAGTTCATACTAGGAAGATCAAGGAGCTTAGAGGCATTAGCCCATATTTGCTTCTATAGTAGCTTCATAGAAAATACTTTAAAGTTCCTCCTGACCAAATATAGTCATCCAGTCTTTTTTTAAACAGTCTTTTTTTTGCTCACAACTACCTCCACCGGAAATGAATTACACTCATTCACCACTCTAGAAGTGTAAAATACTTCCTTTTGTTAGATCTAAAATGTTTCTCTTTTATTTGGAGGAGATGTCCTCTAGTCTCCATGTGTCCAAGTTTGAATTCAATATCTAGTTCCACCAGAAGTCTTGAATAGTGTCGTACATAAAGACGACGTCCCCCCACGTGCACCTGGTTTCCTGGGACATCAGATCAAATGATGTTCGACGATCATTATATCCTTGGTCTTCCAACCGTTTGATTAATTTTGTAAATCTCCTTTGTATTTACTCTAGCCTATCTCTTTCCCCCTTTTTAAATGGGTTCCATAATTTTGAGGCATATTTAAGGTGCAGTCACACGTAAGTCCTATACAGAGGAACAAAACCCTCACCTTCCCTACATATTACATTATTTCTAATTGTCCAGATTATTTTGTTAGCTTTAGTTGTGGTTTCAGTAATTTGATTAGTGAAACCCAGATATCCTCTTATGTGGATTCCCAAGTCTTTTTCATTTCAAGTCACCGCCAAGGGTGTTACATTTACTGTGTAACTATTCATCATATTACCTCTGCCTACATGCAGTACCTTACATTTACTCATATTGAGTTTCATCTATCATGTTACTGTTCAGTTTGCGATTGTATATAGATTGTGTTGTAATAAGGTAGAGTTTAATAGGGTATTACATGGCCTATCAATCTTTGTGTTGTTTGCATATTTTATTACCCACTAGTTCAGATTTTTGGTGAGGTCTGCAATGAATATCTGGAACAACACAGGTCCTAGCAATGAACTCTTGGGAACCCACTAGCCACCTCCCCCACTTCTGAGAGGAGTCCATTTACAAGCACCCTCTGTTGTCTGTTACACAGCCATTGCATCATCTATCTGACAATGGTGGAATTAATCCTAGCTTGTTCGAGCTTGCTAATAATAGTCCAGTGGGGAGTAAGCTGCTGTTTTTGACAGAAGAGAACTTTGGTTTCAGAGCAAGATACAGCAGTCTATAACTACAGATTTTTTACTGATAAATCACTTCTATCTCAGCAGGAGTTAGTACCTGTTTGGATTAAGCAAATAGATATGTTATTAGAAGAAGGGGGTCTCATTTAAGAAAAAGAAAGAAAGTTGCTCTGTGTTTCTCTGAGGAAGGGGGCTGTATCAGCTTAATTTACTGAGTCAGAGCAGAGGCTGAGGCTAATTGGGGGTGTGGCTTAGCAGCTTTAGAGTACAAAAGCAGCTGTCTCCAATTACAGCTTCCTGCTGTTATTGACAGAAGAGAACTTTGGTTTCAGAGCAAGATACAGCAGTCTAGAACTATAGATGTTTTGCTGATAAATCACTTCTATCTCAACAGGAGTTAGTACCTGTTTGGATTAAGCAAACAGATATGTTATTAGAAGAAGGGGGTCTCATTTAAGAAAAAAAAGAAAGTCACTCTGTGTTTCTCTGAGGAAGGGGGCTGTATCAGCTTAATTTACTGAGTCAGAGCAGAGGCTGAGGCTAATTGGTGGTGTGGTTTAGCAGCTTAAGAGTACAAAAGCAGCTGGCTCCAATTACAGCTTCCTGCTATTATTGACAGAAGAGAACTTTGGTTTCAGAGCAAGATACAGCAGTCTAGAGCTAAAGATTTTTTTACTAATTGCCCTCTTTCCCACCCTAAGCCAGTTCTACCTTTATAGCCACTGGATTTGACTGCTAACAGGAACTACCTGTTTGGCAGTAGGAAGGGAAGGATCACTGAGACACATTAGTTTCATCAACCTTGAAGGAACTAAAAGAATAACTCTTTCTACCCTCGGCTGCTGGAAGTCTGAATCCAAGCACGGAAAAAGGAGACTACTGAAGACTACAGGAAGTTCCTGTCCCAGAACAGGAAGGGCAAGAGTTGTAAGGGCACATAAGCAATAGGAAAGTAAGTGTAAAAATACATAGACTAAGGAGACAGTAAGCATATAAAGCAACAGGAGAAGGGACATAAAATAAGTCAAGATGGGAGTGGTGCAGTGCAATGGCTGTGGGGCAGCAGTGATCTCTGAGACATTCTGGAGGTTACAATGCTTCCCTGTTTGCAGGCACCTCTCTGGTCTGAGGGAGGAGGTTGCCCATCTCCAGGCTGACCTGGCTAGGATTCATGAAACCACTTCCCCCACCCAGGGACCACCAGGGCCACCAACCTTACGTCAGAGGTTGCCAAGAAATAGGAGTGTTTGGACCAAGGCAGGCTCAGGGAAGGAGATGGTGGTGGAACAGAGGTGCGTCCCTCCAGTTGTACCTTTCCACAATTCATATGCTGTTCTGGCAAAGAGTGGTTCTTCTATGAGACACCTGCAGTGGAGACCAAGAAGGATGCTGGGAACCTCCACAAAGGAGATCCACAGGAGGGTGACATGAAACCCACAGGGTAAGGAAGCAACTCCTGGTGGGGGACTGGATCATTGGGGGTAGAAGTGGGGGAGGAAGGAGATAGGGAGGTAAGGTGCCTACCTGGAACCATGGCTCAGAGGGACAGGAAGTGAATCCTCAGGATTGTGGGAGCAGCTGCATGATGGAGGGAGTTGAAGGTCATTGTCCACCTAGGGACAAATGGTCTGGCTGTGAATGGGATCAGAGCAGTGCATGAGGAGTTTGTGAAGTTGAAGAGGGGCCTTAGACAAGTAGCATGTACGGTAACATTCTCGGAAGTGCTGCCTGTCTATGGCAAGGATGATGCGAGGGTATTCTGCACCATGGAATTTAATGAACGGTTGAAAAACTGGTGTGGAGCTCAGGGTTTTGGCTTCATTGGGGACTGGGGAGCCACCTGGAGAGATGCAAGCTTATACTGGCATGATAACATAGAAATATAGAAACATAGAAACATAGACTTTGATGGCAGATAAGGACCGCTTGGCCCACCTAGTCTGCCCATTTCCCTACCTACAGGATAAGCCGCAGATCCTAGTTAACCTACAGCCTATTTCTTCCTACCCCCCACAAGAACTGCCTTATGTCCGTCCCATGTTTTCTTGAATTTTCCCACAGTTTTAGACCCCACAACCTCCTCAGGAAGGCTGTTCATTGCATCCACTACCCTCTCTGTGAAAAAATACTTCCTCACATTGCCCCTAAACGACCCCCTCTCTATCTTTAAATTGTGTCCCCTTGTTCTTGCATGTCCCTTTTTCTGAAAGATGCTACCCTCTTGCACTTTGTTGATTCCACTGAGGCACTTAAATGTTTCTATCATGTCCCCCCTCTCCCTCCTTTCCTCAAGGGTATACATAGTAAGCTCTTTTAGTCTCTCCTCGTATGGCTTCTCTTGCAAGACTCTGCACCATTCTAGTTGCCCTCCTCTGGACTGCCTCTATCCTGTCTATGTCCTTGCGGAGATGGGCTCTCCAGAACTGGATGCAGTACTCCAGTTGGGGTTTCACCAACTGTCTGTACAGAGGGATAACAACTTCATGTTTTCTGATGGTGATGCCTCTCCCTATACATCCCAGTATACCCCCAGCTCTCCCTACTGCCTTCTCACATTGCTTGTGTAACCCCAGGCTGGTATGCTGTTTGTATCAGACAGCAATACCAGGTGGTCTGGGTTTGGGGAGGAATAGGTCACTCGGCACATAGGCTAGGTTTGGCCACTCTGCACAGGGGCACCCAAGTAACTCCGAACACAGGAAGCAATAACTGTAATGTCCAATACCAGAAGTGAGATTCTGAAGTGTGGCTTTTATTCACATCCAAACATAATAAACAAAGCATAGATGGACTCCCATGGGGCTACACTCCTGGTAATGCAGATTAAAGGAGACCAGAACACATCCTCATCACTTTAGCCCTCAGGCTCTACAACACACTGGGCATACAGCCCCGGACTTGTACACTACTTTGGGTTTTCCCTGGCTCGGCTCCCTTGCCAGCCACTTAGACACCATCCATACTTTATGGAAACATTTTCTGGTGGCTTCCTAAACCACCTAAGAGCACCTCAGCTCCATCAGGGAATCCTCCTCTTTAATCCCACGTCTGGGTACTTTCCTCAGGCACTGGCAAAGTACCTGAGGGGGAAGCAAAAGGTGTCTCAGAGCAAATTCATAAAGGTGAATTTGGTTACTACTGCTGGGGGGTCTCCCACCTCTCACTCCCACAATTCATACCTGGCCATTTCTCTGGACTGTAAACACCTCATCTTTTAGCACTTTGCTGTGTAAATTCTTGCTAAATGTATTTCACATTCAATCTACTTGTCTTGCTTCCCATTTGTGCTGGACTTGAACATACTTAAAAATAAGTGGCATTGTCCATTATTCTAGACCCCCCCACAGGTTAAGCAGTCCAATCCCCACATCTCTTTCTTTCCATTTTGTGCTGGCCTTGAACATACTTATAAGTGGCTTTGTCCATTACTCTTGGCCCCCCACTGAGTTAAGCAGTCAAATCCCCACATCTTCCAACTGTACTTTGCTGTCTTTTCCTGACCCCACAGAAACAGTCCCTTTAGTTTCCTTCTGTTTCAGGTGAAAACACTTAGCCTTTTTTCAGAGCGAACTCACCCTTTGGTTGCAGGTGCCCCACAGGGCATTCCTTCTCAAGGAATCATCCTCTCAGAGCTTCTGGTGCCTCAGCACAACTCAGAGAGGCAGCTTCTTTCCCTTAGCCGGACCCAGGGGGGTTGCCCCTGGAAAACAGGCAGACACCTTCCCCCATCCCCTCATGGATGGGGCTATGAACCTTTGAGAGTGGTCTCCACCACTTCAAATACCAGTTCCTGTGTTCATCTTCAGGTAGAAACATGCACCAAAAACAAAAGTAGCTCTGAAACAGAGCTTAAAGCTCTGAGACCCTGCACACACTCTGCTGCACTACAGTCTCTCTCTCTCAGACTGCACACAGACTGGCTTCAAATTCCCCAACGTTCTACTCTAACCTCCAACTGCAACATTCCAGTGTGTCTTATGCAGCTGCGACAGTTCTAAAATTATGTGATCCCTCAGTCTCAGCTGAGACTGAGAACAGAGTGAGACAGTGTGAAATCCATTTAACTGTAGTTTCACAAGCTGCCTTCCCTCGTACCACTAGATCTTACTGGGATTCTAGTAACTCCGGAAATGGGGGGGTTACACTAACCAACCTAAGGTCATCTGATGTGATTACCCCAGGTCCCTTTCCTTTTTTTTTGTTACTACCTCTCTCCCATTGTGTAATCTTCCCCTGGATTTTTGTTTCCCAGGTGCATTATTTTGCACTTCTTTGCATTGAATCCTAGCTGCCATACTTCTGACCATTCCTCCAACCTCACCAAGTCCCTTCTCATCCTTTCCATGCCTCGTTGTGTATCAACCCTGTTGCAGATCTTTGTGTCATCTGCAAAGAGGCATACTTTTCCTTCCAGTCCCTCTGCAATGTCACTTATAAAGACATTAAAAAAGGACTGGACCCAGTACTGAACCCTGTGGTACCCCACTAGTAAACCCTTTTTCTTAAGAGTGGACTCCATTTACAATTACCTTCTGTGTCCTGTTGTCCAGCCAATGTTTTACCAAGGCTACCACCCTGGGACCCACTCCCAGGCTGGTTAATTTCACTATTAATCTTTTATGTGAGACTGTGTCAAATGCCTTGCTAAAGTCTAGGTAGGCCATGTCCACAGCCCCTCCCTGGTCTACTACTTTGGTCACCCAGTCAAAGAAATCAATTATATTCATCTGACATGACCTTCCCACTGTGAACCCATGCTGCCTTGGGTTCTGTGCCCCACTGACCTCCAGGTACTCAATAATTCTTTCCTTCAGAAGTGATTCCATCACTTTCCCCTACCACAGAGGTCAAACTGACAGGTCTGTAGTTTCCTGCTTCTGCCTTGGTCCCACTTTTGTGAAGGGGAATCACATCTGCCTTCCTCCAATCAATCAATCAATCAAACTTTATTTAACCAGGCATCAACACCATTGAGAAAGCTCATTTTCAAGACAAGGAACAATACAAATGCATAGACATGGTAATACAACGAATGTAGCATCAGCAGATTGCGGTACAAGGTTGGATGCAAAAATGCTTGAGTCCATCACAGGAACTCACAATTAGACATATGCAAAAAACAATAACAAATGGGTAAAGGGAGAGGAAGGTAAAAACTGAAAACAGACAGGGGCCTGTGAGTGGATATGTGAAGGCGGAGAAAGGGAGTGAGAGCCACGGAGTGAGGGAGGGAGTGTGTGCACTGGAATCCCTAGGGAAGATGGAGGATGACATACTAACAATTATTAGAGCAGATACATCAATAAATGAAAGGACAGATTACCTATAGCAACTACAAGGTTCCCGCAAATACTCGACTAGTAGAGCTTTGAAGGAGATAAGGCTCGGAAGTGAGATAAGCTTGAATGTGTTTTGCATAGTGTTCCAAAGTGATGGGAGTGTGTAATTAATTGCGGACAATCCAAGGTTAGTTTTCATTCTGGGCACTTGGAAGCAAAGAGTTGCATAATGTCTGAGACCATAGGAGCCAGAAGCATGTTTGAACAGGCTAGAAATATATGCAGGGAGCTTGTCTGTGATAGCTCTATAGAACCAAATGATTGTGTTTCTTTTTCTCCTTGTTGAAAGTGAGGGCGAACCCACCATTTGGTACAGAAGACAGTGATGGGTGCGAAAAGGCAGGTTAAAGATGAATCGTAGGGCTCAGTGATAAAGGGTGTCAAGTTTATTTAGCGCTGTGAGAAGGCAATGATCTTAGAGGAAATCAGCATAATCAAGTACAGGATTTAGGACACTGTCCTACATGCTGGGCCTTTGGAGATCTTAGGGCTCAGCTCCGGGCAGCATGGGCAGAGATTGCATGCCTCAAACTTCATATTGAAGAGGAAATACATTATAAGAACCACCCGCCATTTCCCCAGCATCCAACAGAAAAACCTCAACCGCAGAGGGTAGTTGGTCCAGGAGGTTGGCAGGTGGTTAGGAGGAGCAAATCAGGTGCCCCATCACTCTCTGCTCTCCATCACATTGCCTCCAAAACCATATAAACACTACAAACAGGTATCTGCCTCTATCTCTGAAATCAAATAAAGAGGCAGAAGACACTGCAGAGCAGGACACTGCACAGGAGCTAGCACAACAAAACTCACCCAAATCAGGAACCAAAACTAAACAAGCACAAAGGAAATCCAAAAACTTGATCATAGGAGACTCCATGATTCGGGAGTTGATACCCAACTCCAGCCAGGGTGATGGTCAGATGTCTCCCAGGTACATCAGCATGGAGAGACACTGACCGCATTGCTAAAATTGTTCACAAAGCAGGAGAAAACATTGATGTCCTAGTACAATATAGGGACTAATGATCTCGCCAGCCGGGTCAGTTGTGAGACCAAGGAACACCTGACTAGGCTGGGTGACAAACTATCATCTATTTCATCCGACATCTCCTTCTCTGAGATCCTGCCAGTCTGGGAGAGGGGAGCAGATGGACGGAAGGTCAGAGAAGGGGAGATAGGGGAGCTAAACACGTGGCTCAAGGACTGGTGCCAGGAAAAAGGACACAGATTTAATGGGAACTGGCAACAGTTCTGAGAGCGAAAGTTCTTTAAATTTGATGGACTGCATCTGACTAAAGAGGGAGTCAGTGCATTGGGGCAGAAGTTTGACGTCTTTGCAGAATATTTAAACTAGCAAATGGGGAGAGGGGTGCAGCACCCCATACGTCGAATGGGAAGAACACCCCTCCCCCCTCAGCTAGTGGTCAAACAGGAATTCAGCATGTTTGCTGTTCATTTGCATCACCAGGTAAGAAAAAGGTTTGTCTCCCCATATGATGCACAGGGTAATGCCAAACTTCACCCAACAACTAACACACCAAAATCTGGCCAATGGAAAATCATGTACACAAATGCTCACAGCCTGGAAATAAGATCCAGACCTGCAGGCAATAATGTCAGAGGCTAAACTGGACATAGTAGCAATTAGTGAGAAGTGGTTTACCAGTAACCACACTGGGAGACTTCAGTACCTAGCTATGTATTGTTCAGAAGAGACCGAGGTGCCAAAAGGGGGAGGAGTGGCCCTGTATGTTAATGAAAATATCAAAGCTACAGAAATTCAGAATACACATAAGGAGCCAGAAGAACTGTGGGTCACCCTGGAAACAGGAAATGGGACAGCCATAAGAACTGGGGTTGTCTGCAGGCCCCCAGACCAGAGGGAGGACATAGACACATTACTGTTAGAAGATATACAAAACATGACAGCTAAAGGGAGGTTCTGATAATGAAGACTTCAACATGCCAGATACAGATTGGTCAATACCAGCAGGAACATCTGCCAGAACTAGATTCATAGTGGATTCCCTGCAGGGAGGCCTCAAACAACTGGTACAGCAACCCACAAGAGACAGGGCTATCCTAGATCTAGTACTGACTAACAAAGAAGGGATCACAGATCTCCAGGTAGAAGGTCACCTGGGGCCAGTGACCATCACATGGTATGGTTCAATTTGGCTACTACATCTAAATCATCCCATTCCAAGGCAAAAATATGGGACTTCAGAGGAGCTGACTTTGATAAGATGGTCAACAGAGTTAAGATAGCCCTGGCAAAAAGAAACACAGGTGAGGGGGTACAGGCAAAGTGGGCAAGCATTAAGGATGCAATACTTGAAGCAACATCCCATTGTGTTAGACAGAAAAGGAAGTGCAAAAGAAGAAGGAAACCACTTTGGTTCTCAAATACAGTAGCAGAAAGGTCAGAGCCAAAAGGCTGGCCTTCAGGAAATATAAGGAACACAGCGGGATGAAGATAGGGAGGCATACCAAACTGCCCTAAGGGAAGCAGGTAAGGCAGTAAGGCAGGCAAAGTCCCAAACTGAGGAAACACTAGCACGAACAGTAAAGAAGGTGATAAGACTTTCTATAGATACATTAGTGAAAGGAGAAAGTCCAGAGGGGTATTGCTAGCTTTAATGGAGAAAAGGGAGCATGTGAGGAGGAGGACCATGTAGGCATCTATCCTAAATAGATACTTTTGCTCAGTATTTACTGAAGAGAAGGTAGGGCAGGGCCACAGCTCAGCATCATGGACACAGGGGAGGGAGGTGAGCACTACTCCCTTCACAAAAGAAAGGGTCCTACAAGAGCTTGCTAAGCTCAGGGTGGATAAGGCAATGGGACCTGATGGCATACATCCCAGGGTACTTAAGGAGCTAAAGGAGGAACTAGCAGAGCCATTAGCAGAATTGTTTAGTGAGTCTCTGAGCACAGGAGAGGTCCCAGAAGACTGGAAGAGGGCTCATGTGATCCCGCTCCACAGAGTGGTAGCAGGGAGGAGGCGGGGAACTACAGACTGGTCAGTCTTACTCTCAGTAGTGGGCAAGATTATGGAGGCACTCCTTAAGGAAAGGATAGTGCAACACCTGGAATCCATAGGGGCACAGGATCCAAGACAGCATGGGTTTACAAAAAGGAAGGTCCTGTAAAACTAATCTCATAGATTTCTTTGACTGGGTAACCAGAGTGGTGGACCAAGGGGGAGCAGTTGATGTCGCCTACCTTGACTTCAGCAAAGCTTTTGACACTGTTCCACATAGAAGATTGATAAATAAGCTGGGTAGGCTCGGGTGGGTCAGAAGTTGGTCAACTGGGTGGCAAACTGGTTGACTGGCAGAAAACAGAAAGTGGTGGTAAATGGTATACAGTCAGAAGAGATGTAAGTCACAAGTGGGTACTCAGGGATCAGTCCTGGGCCAGTCCTATTCAACATCTTCATTAGTGACCTTACAGATGGACTAGAGGGTAAGGCTTGTCTGTTTGCAGATGACACCAAGATCTGCAACAGAGTAGATGAGCCAGATGGGGTGGGCAGAATGAGAAGAGATCTGGATAAACTAGTGGAATGGTCAAAGAGTGGCAACTGGGATTTAATGCAAAGAAGTGCAAAATCATGCACATAGGGAAGAGAAACCCTGAAGCCACTTATAGGCTGGGAGGAAGTTGCTAGCAGTCACAAAGGAAGAAAGAGACTTAGGCATCATCATCACTGATGACCTAAAATCATCAAGCAGACCTCTAAAGCAGTAGGTAAGGCTAGGGGTGTTAGGTGTATTAGTAGGGGTATCACAAGTCGTAAGAGGAGAGTAATAATCCCTCTGTACAAGACATTGGTTAGCCCCATCTGAGTACTGCTGCAGTATTGGAGGCCACACCTTCACAAGGACATTAACCAAATTGAGGCAGTCCAGAGAAGGGCAACCAAAATGGTGCAGGGACTGCATCAGAAGACATATGAGGACAGATTAACGGAGCTCAATATGTATACCCTTGAGCAAAGGAGGGAGAGAGGTGATATGATCGAGACATTCAAACACCTTAAGGGCATAAACAAGGTGAAAGAGTCTAACATGTTTAAATATAAGAAAAATAGCAGGACAAGAGGACACAGCATGAGATTAGAGGGAGGCCGATTAAGGGGGAATGTGAGGAAATTCTTTTTCACAGAAAGGGTGGTGGATGCATGGAATGGCTTACTACAAGAAGTGGTGGCTATGAATACAGTGCAGGGCTTCAAACAGGCATGGGATAGGCATAAGGGAGCAATACAAATGACTATGAATAGATAGGTCACTGACAGAGCAAAGGCCGATGGCACATTTATAAGGTAGAAAAAGAAATGGGCAGACTGGATGGGCCTTGCGGTCCTTATCTGCCATCAACTTCTATGTTTCTATGTTTCTATGTTTCAAGTATGGGTAGGAAAGCGGTATGTACTAGTCTCTGTCTAGATTCTTAGTGAGCAGATGTTTGATACGATAGAATAGGCTGAGTCACTGTCTTAGTTTTTTCGAGACTTCATTTAGGTGGCATAGAAAATTAAGTTTGTTGTCCAGCCAGAACCCTAGGTATTTAAAGGTATCTACTGAGTCCAGGGGTTCACCCAAAAGCGTTAGTAATTGAGGGATGTGTGTGGGACCAGAGGCTGCTTTTGGAGAGACAATCATGGATTTAGTCTTTTTGGCATTGAGAAGGAGTTTATGCTTGATAAGACTATGTTGTAGGGCAGTAAAGTCTTGTTGTAGGTCTTTGTGGGCCAAGAGCAGTGAAGAATTTGAGGAATAGTGTACAGTGTCATCAGCAAATAGGTGCACGTTAGCTACTTGCAGGTGGGAGTCCAAGTTGTTGATGTAAATATCAAATAGAATAGGTCCCAGTATGGAGCCTTGGGGAACCACTCACAATAGGGATTTCTGTGGAGACAGGTCTCCTGCTGATTTAACTTGTTGCAATCTGTTAGAAAGGTAATTAGTGAACCAGTTGATGGCAGGATTGTCTAGGTTGACATTTCTCAGTGATGTAAGCATGATGTTATGATCCACGGTATTGAAGGCCTTGCTGAGGTCAAGATATAGAGGAACTACGTGTGTTTTAGAGTCTAGGGCAATTTTCCAGTCGGTAGTTACTTTTGCAAGAGCAGAAATGGTGCTGTGTTTTGCCCGAAACCCAGACTGGCAGGGTTTAGAAGATTATGCTGGTCCAGATGACCTCTGATTTGAATATTGACAATCTTTTCCAGGACTTTTAAGAGTGTGGAAAGTATAGAAATAGGCCTGTAGTTATTCAGGTCACAAGGGTCCCCTGACTTAAAAAGAGGTAGAATATGGGCAGTCTTCCATGTCACAGGTAATTCACCCTGACTCAAAGAGATCGAAGACTGTGGACGTATCTATACATCCAGAATCTATATACGTTCACACATATTCAGTTCTCAAAGGGTTAAATAAGTGGGTGATAGGGGTGGTCAGGTAGAAGTAGCTAAGCTTTAAGAAGAATGGTGCAATGTTATCTGCGCCTGTGCTTTTTTTTGTGTCCAATGCCAAAAGGAGGTCCTCTACTTGCTTAAATAGAATTGTGGAAAAGCTGAATAAGTGATGGTTTGGTTGGTAAGGGATAGCATTTAAGTTAATTGAACTATCACCCGCATAGCTAAGCTTACTGACAGGCGAGGTATTGAAGGCAATTCCTGCCATGGAGAAATTGTCGTTAAACTGCTCTAAGATAGCTGCTCTATCTGTATAAGTAACTCCATTGGTCACGATGCTGGCTGGAAGAGAGGCAGACTAGTGTTGACCTTCGATTTCCTTGAGAATACTCCAGAATTTGGCAGAGTTGTTTTTGTTGTCTTCAAGTTTTGCCTGGAAGTACCTGTTATTTTTGGATCTAATTAATTTAGTGCAGGCATTTCTGGAGATGCAAAAAGCAAGCCAATCATCCTCCAGTTGGGATTTCCTTGCTGTTTTCCAACAGGAGTCCCTTTCTCTGAGCGCTTTCTTCAGGCTAGGAGAAAACCATCCAAGAGATCTCTTTTTTGACCTAATCAGTTGAAGGGGGGGGGGTGTTTGTCGATTAATCCTGTTAATAGGCTGTGGAAGATATTGAAAGCCTCACTAATTGATGGGGCTAGGTAGAAGTCCTGCCACCTGATGTTGCTTAGATCTTTCAAGAAGGCGTTCCGGCAGAAATTCTTCAGGCATCTTTTCAGTAAAAATTTGGGGGCCAGTTTTATTTGGGGAGAGTGCCTAATGCAGGCTATTGCACAGTGGTCACTTGTGTCATTGAAGGACACTCAGCTGTGTGAGAAATTTTGAGGCTTGTTTACTAACATAAGGTCCAAAAGGGAGTTACGCTCAGGGTGCTTTCTGTTGGGTCTAGTAGGTGCAGGTGTTATTTGGGACAGACCATTAGCATCGCATAGATACTTTAATTTCTTGGAGCCTTCATCATTCCAGTTAAGACTGAGGTCCCCAATTAATATACATTCGGAGTTAGATGAATCAACTAGCTTTTGGAGGTGCTGCAAGATGGCCATGCCACCAGAAGGGGGTCTATAGCAAGCTGCAATAAGGAGGGGTTTTGTCAGTGGAGATAGCTAGTTTAAGTGCCAGACATTCAAATTCCTTGCTTTTTGAAGTGCAATCTATGACTGAGACGGAGTATTTGCATTTGACATAAATTACTGCCCTGCCTCCTCTAGTCAGTCTGTCACAGTGGTACAAGTTGTAGCCTGTTATATTAATGGATTTGTCAGGGGTCGAGGGCGAAAGCCAGGATTCTGATATCAAAAAGAAATCAGGAGATGCTTGCAGGGCCTAGGCCCGAATAATATCTATCTTCTTCAATAAGCTGCATACATTGATGTGAAGGAAGCTAATGCCTTTATAATCAGAGAAGTCTGCAGGCGAGTCCATAGGGGCAGGAGGGCCTGGGTTTAATTCAATGTTACCAGAGCAGAACAGAAGAAACAGGATTAGTTTCTTGAGGTACTGGCTTAGTCTGCTAAGTACCCACTTGTTGCATTGTCTGGTAGGTGTCGGTTTAGTAGTGGCATTAACATGGGCATTAAAACATTTTGAGAGAGATGTGATATAGATGATGTTGAAGGCTGATAGCTTCAAAGGCGTACACATGAATACTTTGGTCAGGTTGTGGTGTGGGAAGGGGCATGACCATGGGGAGGTTCTCCCAGCTATAAAATGCCCTGTGTTTTTGAGAGAGGGCATTCCATGGAGGTCATTAGATGGGGAGTTTTTGCCCTGATTTAAGTTGGTAGCCAGAAAATTAAAAGAGGTGAATGAAAAAAAAACTTGAGGCAACTAAGCAGAATGGAAGCCGCAAAAGACATTTTTAAAAGAGATACTCACTTCAGGTATGAGTGTCCTGCACGATGTAGACAAAGCAAGTATGACTCTTTAAGAGAGGAAAAGCCAGGGCAGAGATCTAGTAGGGTGGGCATGGCAAAAAGGCATTCAAGCCAATAGATAAAAAAGGGGTGGGCACAGTACTCATGGAAGAGCATTTAATAGAGGCTGGGTAGGGGTGGGTGGTGTGGGAAGAAAATTCACAGCACACAGTAAATGTGAACAGTCCAAATGGCCTTGGGAGTGAAGTTTCCTCGTGTGGCCAATTGCAGACAGAGCCGTAAAAGCAGCAGCCAATGGAATGGCATTCTCAGGCTAATTATGCAATCAGGCTCCAGCGCTTTTCCCGGTGGTTGAGGACAGGCTTACCCGAGTTTCAGTGCTCCAAGGCAGGCTGTGGAGTGGCACACGGCCGGCTGGTTTCTTCAGCCGTGGCCATGTTCGAGGAGGTGGGCGCCTGATCAGGGGCGCATTCAAGGCCGAGTTTCAGTGCTCCAAGGTGCTCAGTGGAGTGGCGCATGGCCAGCTGGCTTCCCCAGCCGTGGCCGTGTTCGAGGAGGTGGGCACCTAGTCAGGGGCATATTCAAGGCTGAGTTTCAGTGCTCCAAGGTAGGCTGTGCAGTGGTGCACAGCTGGCTGGCTTCTCCAGCTGTGGCCGTGTTCGAGGAGGTGGGCACCCGGTCAGGGGCGTATTCAAGGCTGAATTTCAGTGTTCCAAGGCGGGCTGTGAAGTGGAGCATGGCCGGCTGGCTTCTCAAACAGCGGCCCTGTTTGAGGAGGTGGGCGCCCAGTTGGGGGCATATTCAATGCCGAGTTTCAGTGCTCCAAGGTAATCCAAGAGTCCTCGGGTACCACACCATCCTCCCATGATTTGTTAAAAAGGGTAGTCAGTGGTTTCACTAGTTCTCCCCTTAATTCTTTTAGAATTCTGGGGTGAATTAAATCAGGCCCCATTGCTTTGTCCACCTTCAGTTTTAGGAGTTCTTTCATAACCCTTTCTTCTGTGAAAGGACTGGGATTGACCTCCCTATCCAGAGTGCTTCTGTTAATTGGATTAGGCATCTCCCCCTCCTCTTTTGTGAATACTGAGCAGAAATATTCATTCAGTATCCCTGCTTTTTTACTATCCCCCTCTGCCCACCCACCATTCATTCTATTCAGCCTCACTATCCCTCCCTTTATCTTTCTATGCTCCCTGATGTACCTATAAAAGGTTTTATCGCCCTTCTTAACTGAGTTGGCTATCCTATCCTCAAGTTTGGGCCTTCGCTATTTTGACTTCCCTCCCTGCTTCCTTCTGCCTTAACTGGTACAGCTCTCTGTCTTGCTCCTTCTGTGTTTCCTTATACTTCCTGAATGCTATCTTTTTCTCCCTGACTTTCCCCGCCACCTCTTTTGAAAACCATAGTGGCTTTTTCCTTCATTTTGATTTGTTTATTTGCTTCACTCAAAGGCTTGTTGCCTCTGTGATGGCAGTTTTGATGCTTCCCCATTGTTGCTCCACCCCTCCTTCTAGCTTGCTTGCTAGTGCTTTTCTGAGGCACTCTACCATCTTGCCAAAGTCAGCCATCCTGAAGTCCAGTACCCTCACTTTTGTATGGCTTGACTCTGTAGCTGAGTTTAACGTGAACCACACTGTCAACCCACGTCTAGATCTGAGATCCTCTCACTGTCCCCATTTGAGAGTATGAGGTCTAAGATTGCTCCCTCATGAGTGGGTTCCGAAACTAGTTGTCTGAGGCATGCCACCGGTAGGGCATCGAGAATGGCCCTGTTCTTGGATGTGGCTGCAGCAAGTGTGCTCCAGTTAACATCTGGCATATTAAGGTCTCCCATCAACAGTATCTCCCCTTTCTCTGCCCTCCTAAGAATGCCTTCTATCATATCCTTGCCCATTCCCTCCCTCTGACCTAGGGGTTGGTATACAACCCCTGTGCTGATTGTGGTGCCACTTCCAGTCTCCAAGGTGACCCACAGTGCCTCTTCTCCTCCATGTTTACTCTTTTGTTCAGTTGCTTTTATCCCTTCCTTTACATAGAGAGCTGCTCCTCCCCCTCTTCTCCCCTCTCTGTCTCTCCTGTAGGTTACGTACCCTGGTATGTTAACATCCCAGTCATGGTTCTCTGTGTACCATGTTTCTGTGACTGCTACAATATTCAGGCATCCCTCTTCCATCAAGGCCACCAGTTCAGGGAGCTTGTTGCCCAGGCTATGGGCATTGGTACTCATTATCCTCCATTTCCTGATGGCCTTACTTCTTTTTGCCACATCCCTGTCCTTCTTGCCTTTGTCACTTTCTCCATTTACCTCTGCCCTTCTCCCTATCGACATCTCTATGTTGGTGTTTACTGCACTTACTACCATAACTTTTTTGGGGGGGTAGGATTTCTCTGCTCCTTTCCAGTGCCTCCCCCCTTGGCTAGTTTAAATACTTGCCAATGAAGCATTTAAACCTATCACCTAGGATCCTGGTTCCCCTCCTAGACAGATGCAACACATCATGCCAGTACAGGCATAATGGATCTGCATCTGTCTGGGGGGGGGAGAATCCTAGGTGACAGGTTTAAATGCTTCATTGGCATGCATTTAAACTAGCCAAGGGGGGGAGACACTGAAAAGGATCAGGGGAAATCTCAGCCTCCCCCCACAAAACACAGTAGTTAGAGAGGTAAACACCAAGGTAGAGAAGTCAGTAGGGAGAAAGACAGGGATAAATGCAGAAAAAGGCAGTAAGGACGGGGATGGGGCTAAAAGGGGTAAGGCCATAAAAAATAAATGGAAGGTGATGAGTACCAATGCCTGCAGTCTGTGCAACAAGCTCCCTGAACTAGTGGCCTTGCTGGAAGAGGGATGCCTGGATATTGTGGCAGTCACTGAAACATGGTACACAGAGAACCATGACTGGGATGTCAACATACCAGGATACACAGTCTACAGGAGGGACAAGGTGGGTAAAAGAGGAGTAGGAGAAGGAGTAGCTCTCTATATAAGGGAAGGGATTAAAGCAACAGAACTAAAGAGTAAACAGGAAGATTATGAGTCACTATCGGTCACCCTGGAGACAGGAAATGGCACCACAATCCACATGGAGGTTGTGTGCAGACCCCCATCTCAAGGGAGGAAATGGATACGGAAGTGATAGAAGACATCCTTAAAATGGCAGGAAAAGGGGAGATATGGTTGATGGGGGACCTGAATATGCCAGATGTTAACTGGAGTACCTTTGCTGCAGGCACATGCAAGAGCAGGGTCATTCTTGATGTCCTACAGGGGGCATGCCTCAGACAGCTAGTGTTGGAACCCACTCAGGAGGGAGCAATCTTAGACCTGGTACTCTCAAATGGAGAAGGAGAAAGGATCTCAGATTTAGAAGTGGGTAGCCATCTGAGAACAAGTGACCACCAAACAGTGTGGTTCACAACAAACACAGCCATACAAAAACAAGAGCATTGGACTTTAGGAAGGCTGACTTTCAGAAAATGAGAGCGTGCCTCAGAAAAACACTAGCAAATGGGCAAGAAGGAGGGGTGGAGGAACAATGGGGAATAATCAAAACAGCCATTGCAGAGGCAACAAGCCTTTGTGTGAAGCAAATCGGCAAAACAAAATGAAGGAAAAAAACACTATGGTTCTCAAAAGAGGTGGCAGGGATGGTTAAGAAGAAAAGGATAGCATTCAGGAAATATAAGGAAACACAGAAGGAGCAGGACAGAGAACTTTATCAGTTAAAGCAGAAGGAGGCAGGGAAGGCAGTCAGAATAACAAAGGCACAAATTGAGGAAAAGATAGCCAACTCTGTTAAGAAGGGGGATAAAACCTTTTATAGGTACATTAGGAAGCGAAGAAAAAACAGAGGAGGGATACAGAGACTTAATAAAGGGGAGGGAATGTGAGCAGAAGGTGACAGTGAAAAAGCAGGAATACTGAATAGATATTTCTGCTCAGTAATCGCAACAGAAGAGGAGGGGGATGTACCTAAACCAAAAAAGGGAGAAACTCTGAATAGGGGAGTCAATAGCAGTCCATTCACAGAAGAAAGAATTTTGAAAGAACTCTTGAAACTGAGGGTGGATAACGCAATGGGGCCTGATGGGGTTCACCCAAGAATTCTAAAAGAACTAAATGCCCTTTACCTAGGGTTGCCGGGGGCTGATATCCACCACTTGCAGCTAGTGCAGAATGCGGCAGCCAGGCTGTTGACTGGTGCTTCAAGAGCCAGTCACATAACGCCTATGCTCCACAGTCTGCACTGGCTGCCAATACAGTGGCGGATCACCTTTAAGGTTGCTTTGCTAACCTATAAAGCCCTACACGACCAGGGGCCAGGATACCTGAAAGATCTCCTTTGCCCTACTGTCCCTCCCGTCCTCCCTGATCCACCGATGAGGGATTGCTAGAGATTCCCAGGGTAAGTTTGCAGACATCGGGAGCAAGGGCATTCAGCTTTGTTGCTCCGTCCCTGTGGAATTCTCTACCTCATCAGGTACAAAATTGCCTAACCATCCAGAGTTTTAAAACTGCCTTAAAAACTCATCTTTTTGGCTTGTTGATTGATGCTGCTATTTTTGATACGTTTTTGGTATGGTTTGTTATGTTGCTACTATACTGCTTTTTGTTGCAAATTATGTTTGTTTTTAATAACTTATTTTATTTTAAGTATTTTATTGTACAGGCGCCTTGGTTTTAGAAAGGTGCTTTTTAGAAATAAAACTGATTTGATTTGATTTGACTAAGGGAGGAACTAGTAACACCACTGACTAGTCGCTTTAACAAATCATGGGAGGATTGGGTGGTACCTGAGGACTGGAGGAGGACAAATATGATTCCACTTCACAAAAGTGAGAGCAGGGCAGAGGCAGGAAACTACAGACCAGTTAGTTTGACTTCAGTGGTAGGGAAAATGATGGAATCACTTCTGAAGGAAAGAATTAAGTACCTAGAGGCCTGTGAGGTACAGGACCCAAGGCAGCATGGTTTCACAGCAGGAAGGTCACGTCAGATGAATATAATAGATTTCTTTGGCTGAGTGACCAAAGTAGTAGACCAGGGAGGGGCTGTGGGTATGGCCTACCTAGATTTTAGCAAGGCATTTGACACAGTCTCACACAAAAGATTAATATACAAGTTAGCCAGCCTAGGAGTGTGTCCCAAGGTGGTAGCCTGGATAAAAAACTAGCTGGACAACAGGACGCAAAGGGTAATAGTAAATGGAGTTCACAGTGAAGAAAGGAGGGTAACTAGTGGGGTAACGCAGGGTTCAGTACTGGGACCGGTACTCTTTAATGTCTTTATAAGTGACATTGGAGAGTACCTGGAAAGAGAGGTATGTCTCTTTGCAGATGACACAAAGATTGGCAACAGGGTTGATACACAAGGTGGGGTGGAAAGAATGAAAAGGGACTTGACAAGGTTGGAGGAATGGTCAAATATGTGGCAGCTCAGATTCAGTGCAAAGAAGTTCAAGATAATGCCTCTGGGAAACAAAAACCCAGTAGAAGAGTACACAATGGGAGGTGAGTTAATAACAACAACAAAAATCGAAAGAGACCTAGGAATAATTATAGCAGATGACCTAAAGGTGAGCAAGCAATGTGACAAGACAGTAAGGAGGGCTGGGGGGATACTGGGATGCATAGGGAGAGGCATCAACAGTAGAAAACAGGAAGTTGTTATCCCTCTGTACAGACAGTTAGTGAGACCCCATCTGGAGTACTGAGTGCAATTCTGGAGACCCCATCTCTGCAAAGACATACACAGAGTGGAGGCTGTTCAGAGGAGGGCAACCAAAATGGTGCAGAGTCTGAACCAGAAGACATAAGAGGAGAGACTAAAGCAGCTTAACATGTATACCCTTGAGGAAAGGAGGGGGGGGGACATGATAGAAACTTTCAAGTATCTCAAGGGAATTAAAGTACAAGAGGGTAGTATCTTTCAGAAGAAGAGATGTGCAAGAACAAGGGGGCACAATTTGAAGATATGAAGATAGAGGGGGGACAGCTCAGAGGTAATGTTAGAAAGTATTTTTTCACATAGAGGGTTGTGGATGCATGGAACAGCCTTCCTGAGGAGGTTGTGGAGTCAGGAACAATGGGGGAATTTAAGAATGCATGGGACAGGCATAAGGCAATTCTAGTGGGGGGTAGGAGGAAGTAAGCTGTTGATTAACTAGAATCTGCAGCTTATCCATCAGGTAGGGAAATGGGCAGACTCGGTGGGCCAAGCAGTCCTTATCTGCCATCAAATTCTATGTTTTTATGTTAAGGTCAAATGCCTTTGGGAAGTCCAAGTACACTATATCACAGGGGATGTTATTATCTATTGCACGACTGATCTTTTCATAAAAACAGAGGAGGTTCATTGTACAGCTTCTGACTTTCCTGAATCTATGCTGTTCAGCGTCAAGATTTTCTAGAGATTAGGTTAATCTAGAGAAGAGGTTAATCAGTCTTTTATAATACTCTCAAGCATCTTTCTCACTACACATGTCAGACTTACAGGCCTATAGTTTTCTACTAATCCCTTTTCAACTTTTTTGTGTATAGGCACCACGTGAGCCATCCTCCAATCCTGTGGGACTACACTGGAATTAAGAGATTCTTCAAAAAGAGTCTTCAGGGGGAGATTAATAAGTTAGATGTGAATTGTATCATTCTAGCTGATATTTGGTTAGGGCCTGGTGACGAGCTGCATTTAAATTTTTTAGTATTTCTTCTTCAGTGATGTTTATTTTGGTTCCACTGTAATCAATATGATTCATCTTAGGTGTTTTGCTTTTTCTAAACACCTCTCAAAAATATTTACTAAATAGCTCCGCTGCTTTTGTATTGTCCTTAATAATGTTGTTATTATGGCTTATGGGGACCCACTTTGTACTGTTATTTTAGGGAATAATATAAGCATAAAATTCTTTGTTGTGTTCTTTTTTTGCCCTATGTGCTCATTTTTATTTAAATTCGCATTTAGATTTCTTAATTTCCATTATACAGTTTTTTGGGGAATTCCTAAATGTTGTAATGGCAGTACTTGTGTTAAGAATTTGTCATTTCCTATAAAGCGTTTTTTTTTTTTTTATGAGCCTTTTTACCCTCTTGTTGAGCCATTTTGTTTTTTTTGTGTTATTCCTGTTTTTTCTCTGTCTGGGTATAAATTCATTTGCAATTTTTATTACAGTGATCTTAATAATTTGCCACATTTCTTCTGCATTTTTTGTCTTGTAACAAGTTGTCCCAGTTGAAGTTATTTAATTTGTTCCTTATTAGTGTAATGTTGGCCTTGTGGAATAAATACAACTCAGTGCAACAATGTTGTGGGATCAACTTAATATTTTATTGTAAACCTCAGTGTATGATCACTGTTTCCTAGGGGTGGTCCTGTAACACAGTTTTCAATGATATCTTCTGACCCTAAAACAATGTCCAGGATATTTTTGCCCTTGTAGGAAACTTACCATTTTTCGTGAAACTATTCCTTGGCACTCTTCTAATAGCCGTTTGCCAGAGACAGAAGAAACTGAGTTTTCTACCCAGTTAATGTCATTCATATTTATATCCCCCATAATTACAGCCTCTCCTAGTTCCCTGGCTCTTGTGATTTCATTCATGATGCTTGAATTGGTCTCTGTAGTACTGGCCAGTGGATGATATATATTCCCAATTATTATAGAAGGTGAACATCTCCCATTCATTTTAATCCTGATGGATTCAGTGAAGCCATATACCTTTATTTCTAAAGATTTTTTATTGTTTTTTTTTATATACATGGCTACCCTCCTTCCTTTTTTGCATGTTCTTTTGTTTTATATAGGGTATATCCTTCTAGATTTGTGTCCCATTGGTCTGTTTCATTTGTCCACCACATTTCCATGATAGCAATTATATCCCAAGGATTAACATTGATCAATCAATCAATCAATCAGATCTTTATTTATTCAGGTGAACATCATTGAGCACAGCTCATTTGCAAGATGGACCTGATAAGGTCACGGTTCAATAACTGGTACATGTATAGGAAGATTTAAAACACGTATATACTTATATACAGTAATCAAGGTTCAATAATTGGTATATGTACATGAATAATTAAAACACTTATATTCAGAAATCAAGAACAGAATTTGTTTAAACATAACAGGATATGGTAGGAACATATGAGATGCACTTTAGGTAAACCAGTATATACATATCAACATTGGCAGTAAACATGGCATACATATCAACATGATATACCCAAGATTCCAAAGATCCAAGGGAAGTCAATGTGGACAAGAGAAATAGTGATTGGTTGACTGAAAGAGGTGGTCATAGACTGAGACAAGTGACATGGTAGGAAGGGGTATGCATGACTAGAGCAGGGCTGGTGCAGAACTGGGAGGTGAAAGGCAGTGATAAGGGCTAAGGTAGGAGCCTGGAGTTAATGGGAGAAGATTATAGCCAGGGGTGAGGTATCTTGTGGAGATGAATTCTAGGGAAGTGAATTGCCATGATATGATGGCAGCCTGAGAGGGGAAGGAAAGAACTGCGAATAAACTAGAACTTGTGGAAGCAATTGCATTTTCAGGGAAGAGACTTAGGTATAGATGCTTGAAGGATGCTAAGGATACCCGTTGATCAGCTTCAAGGACTTTTGAATCGTGGTTCCATGATATAGCTAGATTATAGCTGATAGCAGATCTCCCATGCCGGGTGTTGACTTTAGGCACTTTGAGCATAATGAAATTGTAGCTTTAGGCGTAGGTGCCAGCTGTGGCCTGTGCGAAGCAGTCTAATATATAGTTTGGAAGCATCTTAGTCAAAATTCTGTATGTCCACACTGCAGCATTTCTGTTTCTTCTGAGATGTAGAGATGTCCAACTGACTGCTGCATAGAGAGAGCAATGGTGAGTGTTAAATGGTAGATCTGTTATGAACCTCATAGCTCTGTGGTATAGTGTATCCAATTTGCATAGGTAGGAGATAGGGCAGTGACTATAGAGGAAGTCTGCATAGTCAATTACTGAGAGAAATGTGGCCTGGACCAACCTCATTTTGGAATCTCTGTTTAGAAAGTGCCTTATTCTAAAAAATAGACCAAGTCTCTGGCGAAGCTTTTTTAAAAGTTCTTCAATATGAACTGTGTAGTCAAGTTTGTTATCTATCCACACCCCAAATACTTGAATTTTTCTACATAATCAAGGCTTTCACCAAGGATAGTGAATAGCTGGGGAGGTTGTTTAGTAATGAGGGATTTGTATGGTTTTGGGTGGAGAAAACATTGCTTTTGTTTTCTTTGCATTTAAAAGCAGTTTTTTCCAATAATTGATGTTGTAGTATAGAGAATTCTGTTTGTAGAACTTCACAAGCTGTAGCAGGCGATGGGTTGCTGACATATAAAGCAGTGTCATCTGCGAACAAGTGTACAGTGGCTTTGGTAAGATTTGAATCAATATTGTTAATATAAATGGCGAAAAGGATAGGGCCCAGGATAGATCCTTGTGGAACTCCTCTTAGAAGTGGTTTTAGTGGAGATAGGTCTCCTTCAGCTTTCACTTGCTGTGTTCTTCCTGTTAGGTAACACCTGAACCATGTAAGGGAGGATGGATCCAAGCCTGTGGAGTGCAAGGAAGAGAGTAGCAGCTCATGGTCCACTCGTATCAAATGCCTTGCTTAGATCAAGGAATACAGCACAAACGCTATTCTTTTATCCAGTTCGGTTTGCTACAATCATTTGTAACTTTAGCCAGTGCAGAAATAGTACTATGCTTAGACTGAAACCCAGATTGTGCTGGATTTAAAAGATTAGATTCTTCAAGGTAATCTCTTAATTGGATGCTTACCAGTTTTTCTAGCAGCTTAGATAGTACTGGAAGGATAAAGATTGGCCTATAGTTGTTAAGGTCCATGGGGTCCCCTGATTTCAGTAGAGAGAAAACTTGGGCTGTTTTCCAAGTTGCAGGAATAGAACCAGATTTTAAGGACAAGTTAAAAAGGTGTGTTAAAGGAACTGCAAGTGCATGCATTGCAATCTTTAGAAAGTAGGGGTCAAGGGAGTTAGCACCTGCACTTTTTTTTATATCCATCTGCGAGATTAGATCCTCCACTTGTTTCAACAGAATTGGTTTGAAGGAGAAGGAGGATTCAGCTAACTGAGATCCTGTATACTGGGAGCTTAACTGAGCACGTAGCAGGTTGGCTGGAGAGGTATCAAATGCAAGGCCAGCGGTTGTAAAATGATTATTGAATGCATCCAGTATTTCCATTCTGTCCAAGATTGTCACCTTGTTGTGGTGCATTTGAGCTGGTAGTGAAATGCTAGGATCTTGTCCCGTTATGCCCTTAATAGTGCTCCAGAACCTGGCAGGATTGTGGTATGAGGAGTCGAGTTCAGCCATGTAGTACGCAGCCTTAGCATCCCGAACTTTCTTGGTACAGCTGTTCCTGGCTTTCTTAAATATCAACCAGTCATTTGGGTTCTTAGTCTTCCTTGCCTTTTTCCAAAGCTTATCTTCTCAAGCAGGGCTGATTTAAGGTCAGGTGAAACCAACGACAAGATTTGTTTTAATTCAACTCTAGTAATTGGCATGAGTGTAAGGGCATCTAGTATTATGCTATTTAACACCTGATAAGCTTTTCCACTGAGTCTGCTAGGTAGAACTCTTGCCATCTTGTAGAGTGATTTAGATCATGAAGATATGCCTCAGAGTTGAAAGTTTTCTTGGATCTCCTCAGTAGGAATTTAGCTGGGGTGTTAGTTTACCGGATGACCTTATTCCAGCAATAAGGCAGTGGTCACTTATGCCACTGGAACAGCACTCCAGCGCATGTGAAGAGGTGGGGTTTGTCTACCAGCATGATGTCAAGTAATGTGCTGTTGCTCAGATTTTTTGTTGATTCTTGTTGGTTCATATATAAGTTGTGAAAACCATATGTATCACAAAATGATACTAAAGGAGCCGCGCCTTGGATAGCCAATTAAGGTTTAGATCAACTAGGATTATGGTCTCTTCAGTATCCATCTTGATTTGATTCCCCAGGTGGGCTAGAAGCTTATGATCCGCTGAAGGGGCCTAGCAGCCAACTAGCTGAAATGCTGCAATGTTGGAGAGAGCCACTTTGAGGGATAGACATTCGAATTCTTGGACATAGATGTTGCATCTAAGCAAGTTACAGATATATTGGATTTGACATATATAGCAACTCCCCACCCCTTGTCTGGCGATCCGCTTCTGAATATTTGATAATTGGGAAGTTTATGTCTCTGTCTGCTGTGGTGGGTCTGAGCCATGTCTCTGATACCACAAGAAAGTCTGGCAAAGTATGGGCAACCCAGGATTGTATCAACGTGAGCTTTTAGCAGACTGCAGGCATTGATATGTAAAAGCTTAGACCTTGGTCGAGGCTAAGTCTGCTGGTGAGGTAATGCACTGTGGAGGTCCGGGTTAATTTCCACATTTCCAACACAGATCAGGAAAAATTAAAAGTTTCATAAGGGCTTCAAGAGAGAAAATGAGGAGACTATCTTTGGTCCTCCTTTTCTATTCAGGGCTTCTGTTTTAAGATAAGCCAGTCAGGGTTATGGGTTCTGCACAATACACTCAATAGCAATCTGGTGGTCAGGGCATAATGGGAACTGTATACCCAATAATGGGGTACCGATAGGATATGTTGATAGAGCAATTTGCGTCCCTACATGGAGGTTACCCCACTGGTTAAATTGTGGCATAGGTAGTGCATAGATAAGGATCCAGTCCTTCTTTAATAATGGTGAAATAGCGAGACTAGGAAGAGGGGATGCACTTTTCAGTGTGACAGTGGCAGGGAGGATGTCTTTTTCCCTGAACAACATGAAGAACATAGCCAGGAGTATCCAAAGGGATCCCCCCATTATGAAAGCAAGGTTGATGATTAAATGGAACTAGGAAACAACAGTGTAGTAGCAGGGAGAACAATAAGGAAGGGTTGCTGATTTGGCAGTACAGCAATGGCAATGAGACAGATTACTGGATAGCGTGGCGTTGGGGGCAGGAATTGTAATTTGGCGGGAAAATGCCTATAAAAATAACATCCCAGGAGGGGGCAGGGCGGATGGGCATAAATTTTGCGGCTTTCCTGTACCTTCCCTGGCTGTCCCTCCCGGTTTTCTGGTCCCTGGAGGTGGCTAGGCGGTTGCTGCCCGCACATCAGTTGATCAGCACATAGGATTCCTTGATCTTAACATTCATACTCCTTGCATTTAGGGAGAGCTCTCTAATTTCTTGTACCTTACTTTTTTGACTCTTATTGTGTTATGTTTGGTGTGTTTGGTGTATTTTGAGGTGTAGTTGTTACTGTTTTTCTTGTTTACTACATTGTCTTCTAGTGGTTTAGACCCTCCACCCATCCTCATCCATTTAAATTCTCACCTGACACTGTTTTGTTATGCTACCACATAGAGGATAATGTATGGGCATCGAAGAACAACAAAGCTATGTGTGCCTCGAGTGGTTTCCCTGACAACCCAAGTAAACCTCGAGAGCGAAGCTCAAGAGGTTTACCTTGGTTGTCAGGGAAACCACGAGAGGTTCACATAGCGTTGGTGTTCATCGATGCCCATACATTGTCTTTTATAGTGTATGGGCATCGATGTGCATCTGAAAAGATGAATTACACATGTAATGTGTAGCAGTGGTCACTTTACCTTATTCAGAGGAGAACAGGATTGCGTCGGCCAGTTCACATTTCCTTTTATTATTAATAGTAACAGCAGTGTACATTTTGTGTTATAGTATTAGTTTACATCAAGATAGTTAACAAAAAAAAACTTATCTCTGTTATATTAATGAGAACAGCAAAAAAAATGGCTATCGGTGTCAAATGTCATGTGGCATCCAATCAGCCTTGCCGTAAAGTGGGTGAGAAGGGGTTGTGCTGCAAGTGGCAAACAGGAAATATAGTCGGAAATTTGGTCGGCGCTTTTTTCCTTCAAACCTACGGGGAAACCAGAAACATAACAAGAAAAAAGATCAGCTGGTCAGTAAATCAGTTTGTATGAACGATCCTGACTTAGAGGCTTGGAAAATGCTGCTGCCATTTACGCGACTGTGTGGTTTTGTGTTAATGGTCACTGCGAATATGACAGTTGCAGTGAATTTTGAATCTCGCAGTCGCAGTTCTGGTGCTGGAATTTTAAGCGCATGGTGATTCCTTTTTGTTATGCCATCGATGTGACGTAATATCGATGGGTTAACAACTTCATCATGTGACATCGATGGCATAACAACATGAGGAAAAGATAAAAAACACAAGATTACAACGTTCCACCATACATTATAAGTCACTAAGTCAGTGAGCTCTAATAGTTAGCTGGCATGTTGCAAGAAGTCAGGCTAATGCACAGTGATGTCCATGACTATTCTTCATGGTTCATAACTCATGATAGTGACCTGACACTTGGCACCACTATACGTTTATTATGGAGCCTCCTATGGAGGTTACCTTATTGCCACTTTACCCAGCCTTTACCTTCCTCTACAATGGCAACTCAAGTGTATATCTGGGCAAAAATAAATGGAAAATGTATGGACTTGGCTTCAACAAAAGTTATTACAACATTCCACAGTTTCACAGAAGTTCGTGTAATTCAACTGCTGTTGGCTGCTTATAACTTGGCCAGCATTTGAGAAAGAGATGAGAGAGTTTGACACACACAGCCTCTTTGTTTTCCATATTATGTTTTTCTCTTTCTGGCAGCTCATCTCTCAGGGATATACCCTGTTCACAGGTACAGTATCTACACTGATCAGGCAGAACCCAGCTGTCATTCAGTTGGCTACCAGGTTTTTCTTCCACATTTGTTCCCCTCCCACCTCCCCTGGTGGGGGTAGTACCTCTGTCAGCCTTGCATAGCCACAGCTTCCCCTATAGCAGGAGCAATCTCCCTGGCCCAGCCACAGGGATTGCTGTGTTGGTAGAACCCACTGCCAACCCTTCCTGACTGAAATGCACTGCTGAGCAGCTGCTGTCCGGCCATGGCCTGTCTTCCAATGTGACTTCCTGGGCCCACTTTTGAATCTGGGTCATCACATTGATAGCGGGATGCTCTGCTACTGAGCCATGGGGGTGGCCTCAAAGTCTAATTTATAGGATGAGTGAACCTAACAAAAATGGTTGACATTCCACTCTCCAGTTTTATTGTTATAGGGGCTTAAAGTCTTGCAGTTTACATAATTGCAAAATGTAATTTTAAAATATCTGAATTGTTTGAGGCTTATGACTTTGTTACCTTTAAAAACAGAGATTTGAAACTATGGTCCTTAGTAGGGACTTCTTACCAGATTTGGTGCAATGTGGACAAATAATGTACTTTTTAAATTAGACAGAAATAACTGAATCACAATTTGGGCAAAATTTAGTGAAATTTTTTTGGAAATTTCATGGAAGCAATATCATACTTTTACCAGAATTTCACCTGCAAAAGATACATTTCATCCAGCTCCTGTAGCTTTGCTTTACTAAAAATAGAAAATATGAGCTTAGCTGAAATGGAGATATGGCAGTCTGGAAAGACTTTCTAGCCTACAATACATTGCTCTCACATGATGCAGATCTTTTTTTTTTTTTATTTATTTGTACATCGGTTTACAACCTTTGAGCCTGGGGCTCATTTCCAAAGGCACCACGGCACATTGAGAACAAACAGAAGAATACATTTTTGGTTACAGCATAAGTGTCACATACTTAGGGTTACATAATGTGGTAGAGCACATTTTAAGCAATTTGGGTAGACATTACAATGATACAACATACATGTTAAACAGTTTGATAGACATTAGAATGATACAGCTGAGAACATGCTGGTAATAACAGAGGCAATAGGGCTATGGGGGAGGGTGGGGGTGTGTTTGAGTGCTGCCTAAGTGGCATTGTCAAGTGTGGAGGGATCAATGCACCATTTACAGACAGGTGCAGCTGTGGGTGCTAAACAGTTGGCCCCGAAGGGCAGTTTTGAAGGTGGAGATTGTGGGTGCTTTGGAGATAGGAACAGGGAGAGCACTAAACCAAGATGGGCATCTGTAGCAGAAGGACCTCTGTCCATGGGTGGTCCTCGATCTGGGGACCAGTAGACTTGTCTTGCTTGAGGTTCGGGTTGTGATAGAGGGTTGGGTATGGCGGATGGAGGCTGTCACCCCGTGGGGGGATAGCCTGAGTCGAGTTTTCTTTGTGAGGAGGCAGGTTTGATAACGTATCCGTTCATCAAGGTTTAGCAATTTGCATCCTCATAGAGAATACAAGTATGTGTGAGCCTGGGGGCACCAGTAATCAGTCTGCAGGCTTTATTTAGAGTGAGCCAAATTTTGTTGAGGGCGGTAGTGTCAGCCGCACCATAGACTGGCAGGCCATAGTCAACAAGGGAGAGTACTGAGATGTAACTGCCAGTCGGAGAGCGTCAGGTGGGAGGCAGTTTTTATCGCGGTAGAGGTTGCCAAGCCATGTGTTAGTGGCGGGTGCAAGGGCACCAATGTGGGTGTGGTAGGTGAGGGCTGAGTCAAAGGTGACCCCAAGGTATTTGTAGGATCAGACTTGCTCAAGCGGTTGATTGGTACTAGGGAGGATATGGAGTGGGAAGTTGTGGGCTTTGTTTTGGGGGTGTGCGAAAAACATTGTTTTTAATGACAAGTCTGTGTTCTTTAAACCAAGCCTTGGCATTATCATATGATTGTTGCAGAGTGTTCTGGAGGGAGATGGGACTGCGGTGGGTGGCAAAAATGATGGCATCATCGGCATACATTGGAATATTGCCAGAGCAGGTATTAGGTAGCATGTTTAGATAGATAGAGAAGAGTAGGAGCCCCAGGATGGAGCACTGGGGTACCCCTGAGTGGATGGGTCGAGTTTCGGAGAGTGTTCCATTGATTTTTACACATTGGGAGTGAGCGGATAGATAGCTTGAGCACCAGGTGAGAGGGCCAGTGGAGAAATCAGTGTGGCCTAGGGCATTCAGCAGAAGGGGATGGGAGACAGTGTCGAAAGCCTTTGAGAGGTCAATGAACACTGCACGGCTAGTGAGCTAGTGTCCAGGTAGGAGTGTAGGAAATTGGAAAACTCGACTAGTGCAGTGCCAGTACTGTGACCAGCATGGAAGCTGTGCTGCTCGGGGCATAGGACATTATGTCTGGTAAGATATTCTGTAATTTGAATGGACGCCATTTTTTCCAGGGCTTTGGAGAGGGGAGAAAGGATGGAGATAGGTCGGTAGTTCCCGGTGGAGGACCTGTCGCCCCCCATATGGATGGGTGTGACTATGGCTGTTTTCCACACAGTGGGGAATTGCCCCAGGCAGAGAGATCAGTTGAGTAAGCTGGTGAGTGGGGAAAGGACTTCATCCAGCACCAGCCGGAGAATACTGGGGTCCAGGGAATCGCTGACGAGACTATTGCCTTTTAATGCTTTAATTAGGAGTGGTCTGGCTTCCTGGGCAGACACCCTAAGTAGATGGAAACTGGGGCATTGGAGGTCAGGGGAGGTATGTTAGGGGAAGGGTCAAAGAAATTACTAGGGAGGACGGAGCTAAGGTCGGTAAAGGGGGTGTTTAGGTGGTTAGTTATGCAGGCAGGGTCGGTGAAGGTGGTGCCATCCACTGTGAGCTGGGATGGGGGGAGCGTGGTTTCCCATATAGTTTTTAACATTGTCCCAGAAAGTCCAGGCACACCACCATGAGGAGGTGAGGGTGGCCTGGTAATGGTCGGCCTTGGCTTTATGGATGGCCCATATGCACTTGTTCCGAGCAGCATTGTAGGCCTGTCTATCTGTCAACTGGCCCATTTCAGTGGCAAGGTACCAGAGGTTATCTCTATTCTTGAGCATTTGTAGTAGGGCAGGGGTAGCCCAGGGTGCATTACATTTTTTTGTTTGACCTCCAGTGAGGGGTGAAAAGAGATCACAAGCCTTGTTAAAGGTGTGGGAGAAAA
This sequence comes from Neoceratodus forsteri, assembly GCA_016271365.2. Lineage (NCBI taxonomy): Eukaryota > Metazoa > Chordata > Ceratodontiformes > Ceratodontidae > Neoceratodus > Neoceratodus forsteri. The sequence continues at coordinate 225,188,441 of CM028132.1, read as the reverse complement.
AGGTAAGGGCAGTGTCTATATTGGGTGCATGGTAAATGGGGGACCAGTTGATCCGGGTGAGAAATTGCTTGAGTTTCTTCAGGCCACCAGGGTGGAGATGCCTGCAGGGTGTGGTCAGGACTGTGGGTTTGGGAGTGGAGGCCGTCAAAAGGAATAGGATAGGGGAGTGGTCACTTAGTGAGTCTGGGAGTACTTGGATGTTATGAATTTTATTGGGGCAGTTGGTGATAACGACATCCAGAAGGGTACTGGTACCTCTCCTTGGGTTAACTCTGGTGGGTTGGGAAATGAGTTGTGTCATGTCTAGGGCAGTGAAAGAATCTCGGGTCGTGGATGAGGAGGTGCTGAGCCAATTCACAGTGAGGTCCCCCACTAGGATTTGTTCCACCTTGTGGTGGAGGGTCGCAAGATATTCTATTAAAGATATCAGTGCCAGGTTCTGGTTCTTTGGGGGAACGTAGGCAGTGGTGAGATATAGAAGGCCTCTGGAGGGGTCAGGAGCAAGTTTGAGGGTAAGGGCCTGTGCCCCATTTACCAGAACAGGGGCAGGGAGCGCTTGTCCGATGATTGTGTCCCTGGTATAGATTGCACAGCCACACCCACGTTTGCCTACTCAGTCCTTGAGGTATAAGGTATAGCCTGGGAGGGAGACAAAGGAGTCTGGGATGGATTTGGACAACCAGATTTCAACCAGGGTTATGATGTCTGGTTGATGCAGCATCACCCAGCACTGGAGGGCATCAAATTTTTTCATTAGGCTGCATATGTTCATGGAGGCTATGCGGAGACCATGGTGTCCAGCTGGTGGGTTGGTGGAACCTGAGTCCATGTTTGGATGTATATTACCTGATAGGAGTAGTAAGAAGACCAAGGCCCTGATCAGAGGGTGGTAGTATGTAAGCTTCTGGGTACTCAGGGATGGGAAGGAGGCCATGTGGGAATGAGGAATGGGCAGGGTTCGAAGGGTAGGGAGGGCAAGGGCAAGTAGTGGCCACGTGGAGGTAGGGTAGGCAGTGGAAGGGTTTCCAAGGGGTGGGTGCCATGGGCCAGGGTACATGGACAGTGTAGGGTGGGATCTGCCCAAGTCAGGGAGAGTTGAGGGTACTGGTGAAGGTGGGCCAGGGGAGATGTTTGGCTGCTGGGATATGTGTACTAGCATGAAAAAGAGGGGGAGACATTTGAGGAAGAGGTGCTGAATCGTAGTGCCTTGGTAATAGCAGGGTGGAGAGTTTCAAGTATCTTGGTTGCCCCTCAGAAAGTGTAGACACCACTTTGGAGTAGTGGTACTGTCACGGACTCTGGTAACAGGGTACAAGGTTCAAGACCCTGGCAGGGCAGTTGGGATAGGACCTGGCTGAGAGCAGGGATCCAGGTTCTAGGTGACTTAAAGAGGCTGGGTTAGGGCCAGAAAACTGGGTTGAAATAGCAACTCCTAGTGGTCACTGGGGTTAGTGGCAGGCTGGGTGTGGGTCAGGTGATAGGGCAGGGGTTAGTGAGTAGGGCTAGCCAGACGGCTGGGTGAGGATGAGGTGTGGGCAGAGGCAGAGAGATGGGAGTAGGGAGAGAAGTGACCTAAGCAGGTAGAGAGGTTCCAGGAAGTAGGAGGGGATTCAGGTGGGGAGACTGAGGTGGAAAGGTCAGAAGGTCCCTCTAGTGGCTAGTAGGTATAACCTGAAAATGGAGAAGTGGGGACTTAGTAAAAGTGACCAACAGGATGTGATGTTACTAGACAGTGCCTATAAAGGAAATGCTGAGCAGGGTGGGTGGGCTTGGCAGTTGATGTGCGCAGCGTGTTAATGGGCTAACCCCCCCCCCACAAGGGTGCTGCAGTTGGAGGTAGTTTATTACCTCTAGGCACCCGTGTGGCTGTACGCTCCAGGAGGGAGCTCTGTGTGGGGTATCCTGTGGCCTGATGAATAGGATGAGCTTGCAGCTGGAAGCCTGATGTCTGGCCAAGCACCAGCCCCATACATCCTAGGCACTCTGCACCCATGTTCATGATTGAGCTTGGGTTGCAGATACCACCAGCAGCAAAGGTGGTCTCAAGCAGCACATCAAAAAGCAGAGCAGCGTGAGCTAGTAGCTCATAAACAGCATGTATGCTGGCCCAACTACGAGTGGGCCCTAGTAACTGGGTGATCTTGAAAACCCTCCCTTGACCAACTTGTTCAGTCCTGTCCACTATAGAACTAGATAGATACAATACATCTAGTGTTATGTGAAACTGGAAAATTTTGCTGGGTGAAATGCGAAATTTCACCCACCAACAGGTGAAATTTGCCACTCGCAGGTGAAATTTCACCACCTGCGAGTGAAATTTCTTAATTTCCCCACTGGTCCCTAATCTTTCATAAATAAAACTGTCCCCTCCCATGTCACTGGTGTCTAGTGGCCACCCCTATCTCATCACCAGTCAAATTCAAATTAAGAACTTTCCCTCCTTCCCCAGTCACCCTGAGCCCTGGCCCCGTATCTTAGTAAAAAAAAAATTCCCTCCCATGTCCTTGGTGTCTAGTGGCCCCCGCTGGCTGATCACCAGCTGAATTCAAATTAAGAACCCTCCCTCATCCCCTGTCACCCTGAGCCCCAGCCCTGTATCTTAGTAAAAAAAATAATCCACTCCCCTGTTCCTGGTATCTAGTGGACCCCCCACCCTGTCTTAAGTGAGAGGCTGAGCCTACATCACTTCCACACATACCCCGATTGGGCCACTGGCACAGCCCTCCAATCAACTCCATGGTCAGCAGCCCATCTGAGTGCTCAATGAATGAGAATATGCTTGTACAAGCACACGCTTATTCATTGACAGATTCAGACAGACAGCACTCTCACTACTACTGGTAGTGTAGTGAGAGCACTGGCTGTCTGAATCTGTCAGTGAATGAGCATGTGCTTTTGCAAGCATGCTCTCTTTCATTGAGTTCTCAGATGGGTTGCTGGCCATGAAGATGAGTGGAGGACTGTGCCAGTGGCCCAATCTGGGTATGGGGGGGGAGTGAGGTGGGCTCAGCCTCTGACTTAAGACAGGTTGGAGTGGAGGGGGTCCACTAGACATCAGGGACAGGGGAGTGGATTTCTTTTTTTAACTAAGATATGGGGCCAGGGTTCAGCATGACTGGGGGAGGTGGGAGGGTTTATAATTTGAATTTGGCTGGTGATCAGATGGGGGGGCACTAGATAACAGCGACATGGGAGGGGGTTTTATGTTTATTAAGATACGGGGCTGGGGATCAGGGTAACTGTGGGTGGAGGGAGGGTTCTTAATTTGAATTTGGCTGGTGGAGACCACTAGACACCAAGGACTTGGAGGGGTACCTAAAGATGTGGGTGAAATTGAGGGTGAAATTTCACAATTTCTCAGCAATTTTGGGGAATATTTCATTCCGCAAAATTGCCGATTTCGCTGCAATTTCATTGGCGAAATAACATTTTTCAACATCTCTAAACACATCACTGAAACAGAGATAATGAATTTCATTTGATCCATGTTGGGAAAATAAAACATTAAAATACATACATCATTATCTAATTTTCAGTAGCAGAAAAACATTTTCTGATATTCTAAAAAAGTCTTAAACTTTAAAGGCATTATACCAGATTCAGAAACCATTTCAGTTCTGTTGTGAGCTGTGAGCACTATTAGTCATGAAAAGATTATAGTTCCAATTATCATCCATGCTATGGCCATCTTAACAAGATTGGAAAACAAATTGTTTAGTTGCTATATTGGTCCTTGTAAGAACAGATCCAGAAGCAAATGGGTTGATACCTTTTACAGGACCAACATAGATGTTACAAAAAAAAGTGCTTTAGCTTTTGGACCAACCAAGTCCTTCTTCAGAAGCTGATAAGCTTCCGAGGAAGGACTTGATTGGTCTAAATGCTAAAGCACTTTGTTCTTTTTTGTAACATATATGTTGGTTCAATAAAAGGTAACAAGATTGAAGTAATTTCCGATACAGTGTTGACCATGATTATATACAATAAGTTCTATTATGCTTATTCAGAGTGACAAAACAGACCTAATTTCAGCTGATATGAATTGTCCTTCTGGCAAGAAAAGTAAATTGAGTTTCTATATCTTCAGTTTTGTTTGTTTTTTGCTTGTTTGTTTTTCAGATGGAGGACGCTAAGAAGTAGAAATAAGAGCTGCAGCAGAATTTTAAAAAAAAAGCTTCCAGAAACTGATTGGATTGAGCAGAAATACCTCTGAGAAACATGGCACTTCAATATTTTAATACAATAATTATGCAAAATCTGAACACTAATCCATTATATGTAATGGAGCTGAGCACTGAAGTGCTATCCTGCTACTTAAATTAAAATGACCTGCCAGTCATCAATAATAGAACTGCATTTGTTAACAACGCAAGACCCTAATTGAAGGGCAGATATTCAGGTTGACCAGCAAATGCTTTCTATCATTTTTCCTGGAAACCAGAAAATATCAGATTCATTACATTCTGCCCTGTATTCATTTTAATTATTAGAGCATGTATCTGAATTACATATTTTTCATAACTGTTCAAAGTATTATCTGGAGGCTGCATTCTGTCACAAGGACATGTTTAGCTTTTATACCACACTAGTACAGATGTTTTTCACAGACCCTCATTAAACTATGGTTGCAAACAATTGTAATACAGTGGTTATGCAAAGATTGCAGTATTTTATGGATGAATAAAGCTCCTATGTGCTTAAAGAGACAGTGACTGATTATAAACAAGGTTCTTGTCAGCAGCTGGAACAAACTTCAGCTAGCTAAGTTACTTTCCATTGTACTGTATTCCGTTTCTGAGTGGAAAGCATTTTGTGAAGTTTTACAAGCTCCAACACACTTGCCTGACCTTTTTTGAAATATTTAGGTAGGAGTGGATGGTGCTGTACTGCTGAGTATCTGCAACATGTGCTTATGTTGCACAGCCTGAATACAACTGAATGGTGGTCTCAGGGTGCAAACTCAAACCTCTCCACTGACCCGGATTTCATGGCACATCATGTTTTTGTGGCCAAAGTGGCTACTGTCTGACTGTCTCACCTGCAACTCTGGGCCTTTGTTCCATTTTTCTTTTGACTGTGCACTGTCCCAAAATATTACCAGAGTGCAGATTTCCTGTCCTGGCTACCCCCATCTCAGAGCTGTGCTCAAGTCATATGTATGTGCTCCATGATTGGGGGCCTATCAGGAAATGAAGGATGGTCAGTTCAAGTGCCTGCCTAATACTTGGTATGCAATGTAACAGTACTTTCTAGGAGGCAGGTTGGATGTAGATGGTAGTCTTAGCTTCCTTATAGTAATGAATCAAGCATTATTACCTAGTAGGTTGAGCTCTGCTGCTGCCCCAGAAAATGCTATCTACCTGGACAGCCAGTCCCACCCATATACAACACCAAGGGGCTGTGCAGCAGTAGGTGTAACAGTAGCTGCTTTAAACTCCAGTGGCCAGTGCTGTTTTGTAGCACACATGGCTTTTTTAATATGCCTGTCTCTGGTGGACCTGGTCTGTATTTGGCTATGGAAAAGATTATTTTATTGTGAGCTGAGCATCACAGATCTCAGAAACATAATCTGTTGTTGTGTATCTGCTGCCTTAAACCTCAGGGATGGGACTAAGTAGTGGGTCCTTTTAGCAAACATGCCATTTGTCCTCCTGACATAAGAGCTCTGAGCCTCCTACTCAGTCCGACTATCAACAGATTATTTACCAGTCTTTAAATTAATCAAATGTATTTTTCTCCAATCCAAAGTGGTTTATGCCAAGTTTATTTTCTTTCCCTGATTCTATGTTTCTTTCAGTGTAATACTCCACCTGTTAATTTAAAATACTTCCCAAACTCAACAGAGCAGCAGCTGCAGCCTACAGAGAGCAATTTTTATTAACTATTTCATTCACCTCCAGAAAATAGTAAAAATAAAACTAAAAGAAAAATAAATATTGACCCTCTCTCCTAACTGTCTGTGAGGCATGCTGACCTTGTTTAGGGTATCCAAGGCCAAGGAGCACTGCTAGGAATTTATTTAGTTCGCAATCTCAAAGATACTGCTGCATGCACACTAGGATTTATCTGCCTCCCTTTGATTTAGTCAAGTCACAGAAACATAGAATGTTAGAATAGAATTAATTTGTGATTATTGGTTTCCTCATTACAGTCATACAGAAATAAAGCTTTATTGGCATACACAACTTAACATTAGTGTGTATATGTGTGTGGCACTTTCGTAGGTGTTGGTGTGAGTGTGTGGACATGTGTATGTGTGTGTGAATAATACTTATAGCAGATTGCATCTCATTTCCCCCCTTGCCCCATCCCCCCAGAATAGCATAAGCCAGTAAAAACACAGTCATACATAAACAAAGATTTGTTAACAGACATGCACGCAGTCAAGTTTAGTTTGTTTCTCCATGACCGACTTGTGTGTGAGGTATTGTGATGGCACTGTGGGTCAAAGTCATAAGGGTTGTAGTAGGTAGTTTTCTGTGCCTGCTGCTGTGAGTTGACCTGTTTGTGACATGTGTGTAATATGTTTTTATTTCTGTTCCTTGATCAGTATTGTAGTGCCTTGTCTGTACTGTACTGCCTATTTTGTAATGTCCCAAGTCATACTTGGAAACAGGCACAATTGTGTCTGGTGTACTTACCTGGTCAATAAAAGTGAGTAAAAATAATAATGAGTTGGCCGAGGCAAGGCAGGCAGTGTGTTAGGAAATAAAGGGACAATAAAATAATTAAAAATAGTTTATTTTCTGAATATAAAACATATCAACATAGTCACACAGTTCTGACTGCTGTTAATAACATCTTATACTTTCTTCACCAGCTGTATCTGCCCTTTTTAAGGGTTAAAGCCCCCAAGAGGATCACAAGTCACATATTTTAAACTGGTGAACTAGCCATACATTTTTCATATGTGTATGGTTGTATCCATTTGATACATCAAGTATCACACATTGAGTCCAAAACTAGATGAAGCATGTGTCGGTGGATTGCTGTGTTTAGCCATTTTGGATGATTTATGAACCTTTTGACAATGAATAGTCCTGCTTATTTATTTTTATGTATTTATTAAAAAAAATTTACCAGGAAGGTATGTTGCATGCAGCTCATTTTCATATTCATCCTGGGATGAGGTGGTAATGAATAAATTAATGTAAATGCACAAGATATACAGCAAATTTAACAATAACAGTAAAACTATAAGGCACAAACAGTAGCTAGTAGCCCTGTAATCCCTTCATGATGAATTGAATATGTGACATATGATGACTTACATTGAGGAAGTATGTGTATTTTTTTGTTTCTTTAAAACTTGTTTTACTGCCAATGTGCTTTTGACATTACTCTAACATTAGTACGTTTGTACTAAGCCTTTTTTGTAAAAAAAAAAAAAAACTAAAACAAATCTAAGGATTGCAAATATATTTTCTATTTCTTTAAATGTACAACAAACCACACAAAATAAGAATATAACATATAAATTATTTTGTGTGCAGACAATGGAAGTGCATTTTGAAGAAGCATGTTATATTTTTGACAGACCAGTTTGTCTCCTAGGAGTGAACCCTTAGTCACATGGAATTCATTTCACATCTGTCTCATTATGTGGATAGGATGTGAAAACAGTTCCCTATTTCTCAAAGGTATTAGAAAGCTGCTATTGACTAAAATTGAGTGCAATGGAGTGAGATTTCCACACAGTGCTTTTCTTCATTAGGGTGCATCCCTAGTCCACCTTAGCTGAAATAAGGAATTACGCTGCTATGATGATCAATGTGGCACAGCATAGTGACACATGCCCTTGTCTTATTCTATCCCTTAGACTATGCAAAGGATTTCTGTAAGTTAAATATTAGATCACAAAACATTTATACCATACACCTTTCTTGTCTGCATTGCTAATTTCCTCCTGTCTGTTTTCACATCCAGTGACACACCATATTTTTCATACTGGCCTCATATAACATAATGAAACTAAATATTACAGTTTCTTTTCAGTTTCACTGAGAAAACTCAAAAACAAGCAATTATTATAACTTAAAAGTGTTAAAATCTAGATGTTCTTTAGAGGAGAGGGAACACTTCCTGGGTCATTCAATTGTGCAAGCTCATGAACTGGATCTTTCAAATGAGGAATGGGCGGTATCATGTCAAAACAGCGATTTTACAAGGGGACCGATGAAGAGGGTGAGGGAACCACAGCGCTGACACTTTCAGGTTACCAGTGATTCTCCCCATCCCCAAGGTATGCCCCCCCGTAGTTAGTTAATAAATAAAGGGGAGTGTGGGGGTGAAGCTCCCGGCAAGAAACAGTCTTTGTTGTAATCCATCACGCTGTGGGAATTGCACCCTCTTCACAGCTCGCCATTGTAAAATCGCCATTTTGACATGGAACCAGAATGGGCTTACCTGTAGCTTTTGGTAGTTCTGAGTATTGGTGAGTGAAACTAGGGAGTTCCTGGATTTCAATTTACCAAATCACTCCTGTTTTTTGTTCTAGTTTTTTTATTTTGGATTCATGGCCAATATGTTTTCAATATAAACATTGTCTATACCATTGTTTTAAAGTATGATAAAGAGGAAAACAGTTTAAATTCAAGGGAAAATAGTTTAGTAGCACAGCAGCTAGCAAGTCCCAACTGTTGGTAAGTTTACAAAGGAAATCTTCTTGTAAGGTATATGAGACAGTGCACATTCAAAAGTTGAATGGCACATAGCTTCATTAACTTCTGGTCTAGACTCCTAGCAGTAAATGACAGGAGGCAAGACATGTTAAATGATGGGACATAGGCTGAGGCAATGAAGCAGTTGAATAGCCCCTGGCTCATTAAGTCTGTTAAGCCGAGCCTTGAATAAAGAAATAAATAATTAAATAAAGCCAGTTGTGCACTGTAACAAAAGTGATTTGGTGGCTGAAGCTTAATGGGAAGATGCAGTAAAAGATGTGATGGTTTGAGAGGAAACATATGTTTTAAAATAAATAATGTAGCAGCATGCACAGATAGTACATTTGTCCTGGGCCTTCCCCTCCACCTTTTTGAATTAATGTTAAGTCAACCTTGCTGTTTGTATTGCCAGCAATGGGCCACCACGGTTTCAGTAACTTACTATTTTTTTTACTCTCATTAATTATGAGGCACATGAGTACTACAACATTTTTCAATATTTTTTATTTGTTTTATTAGTACAATACACTGAAGAAAAAGCCTAATTATGAAGACAATGTTAGGTAGCATTTTGAAAGAGAACATTAAGTTTGATGTGATCTATTATGGTCTTTTTATTCAAGTTTTTTTTTCCTTTACAGATCACTATCCATTCAAGAACAGCAGATAAGTCAGAACTCAAAGTGGAGTTATAGCCAGGAAGATGATATCCAAGAAAGACAGAGATTTGGCATATGGTACAAAACTGGAAGAAGTCACCAGACAGTACAGTCATTAGCCATTTATAAATTTAAGCTGACTTTGCAAACAAAAGATTGAGAAAAATAAACTTAAGTATGAGCGTGAAATTTCTTCATATATTCTTTAGAGTCAGAAAGTAGTCAGCAGCTTTTAGTCCTGCTATATTGTACATCACTAGAAGAAACAAAATGATGACTGGCATGACACTTCTGGAAGTAGTTTTCTCCTCCTATTACTGTCAATATAGCTAGGAGTGCTGAATATTCTTTTTGAAGACACTCGTTGCTTGGCAACCTAAATAGTAAAGGGCCACTTTTTGCAATGCTGCCCAGACTGTGCCCTTTTCATACCAATATTAATGTGCATCATCTTAAACATTTATCATTCTGAGGTACTTTACAATGTCTTCCACAATACTGCTTGCTGAGAAGCTTGCAATGGTAGAAGTAACAGCACTGTACTTCTCTAGTTCAACCAGTTCTGCCCAAATGTTATTCTTTGAGGCACCTGACAAATTGTCCCTAGGTTCTGATTCATAATGCAAGGATTTTCTTATACAGCGTGTTCTTCTAGGTTATATGGGATCTCTTTCTTGGAAGGGAGCATGACTATTTTCATGATCAGCAGCTGCAGCACAATTTGTTTAAGTCTCTGTTGTAATTTTTAGAGCAACTTTATTAATGAACAGCTCATTATGATGGCTGAGGTCTACCATACCAGATTGGAGAAGACCAGACAAAATGGTTTTGAAATGTGGATCCAACATTGTTGCTATATCGTAATGTTCAGATTCTAACATGACTGTGATCCTGCAGTCTGTTTACAAACACAAAGTCAGGTTTTGAGAATGAGTGACACACTAATTTGTACCTATCTCTTTAAATTATTCCCAGAATCTTTTCAGTTTCTGCATGAGAGACTGTATCAATGAAAAAAACTTGATTTACTGATGCACTGTCTTGCCCACTTCATGTTTTGCTTCTTCAAATGGCTGTAGCAAATGACATAGGTATGTTATAAGATTCCACTGTAAACAGGTGAGTGTGACATCTCCTTTCCCTACTGCATGACCCATGGTGTAGTGGTACACTTTTCTGTGTTGTTCTTGAAGCCTCTGCAATATGTAAAAGGTACAAATTTACCTGGTGGCAAATTCACATTTTAACTGATGAATCAGTAAGTTATTCTGTTATTGCAGATACTGCAAAATGTTACAGGCTTTTGCAGGGTACCTGAGGTGTCCAAATTTCTCTTGTGCAGCACCCAGCATATTCTGCATGCTCCTGTTTTTACTGAAGACGTTCCATACCACTAGACTGAGTGCAAACCATGGTATGTGCTCAAATCCACTATCCTTTAATGCTTTCAGAATGTTAGCTCCATTGTTGAAACCACATATCCTGGGAAAAGGTCATTTGGTAGGGAAAGCCATTTTGAGAGCCATTTCTTTAGCTTCAGTAAGATGTTCATTTTGATTTTCTTTGCCAAAGGTTGCAATACAGAGGCAGCCTGTTTCTAAGGATAGTGTTGGTCCCTGGTCATGGCAGAGGATTTTGCAGAGGAAAATGACACCCAGTGGGCAGCGACAGTCATGTATTCTGCTGTTTGATCACTTATCCACATATTTGTGGTTATATGTACCTCTTTAATAGCTGATGACTGCAAGGCACTGTTCACCTTCTGGCCCAGTTCCCTCTAAAGAGATGGCACAGTCTTTCTGGAGAAATATGTCCATCATGACAGCAGATACTGATAGGCAACAAGTTTCAGCACCTCCCAAAAGGAAACAGAGTCAGCAACAGAAAAGGGATGCATCTCTAGTGCAATCACTGCAGATATTGCTTTGTTAAATTGTTGAGCAACTGGGTGAAATTAGTCCTATTTAGTTACCTGTTTAAAAGTTTGATGTATTGTTAACTGTTTCTGAGGTGTGACTGACACACTGAAAAAGGTTGGAGGAGACAGAGAACTCTTTCTGTTTTCAATTGTGGAGTTTTCTGATTCTTGTAAAGACCTAGCAGATAAATGGGGTGATGATATGGTGGGCACATTTAAAGCCCTGCTCAGAGTCTGAGATGTTTTGAGCTGGCTATGAAAAACTTTATCTATACCACCAGCCTATGTACCACTGTTAGCCTCTGACAACATCCTCTGCCATATCATCTTGTGGCTTATGCTTGTCCCTCTGAAGTGGCTGTATTTGATATAAGTGTTTCATTAAGGTTGATATGCCAAGGTTGTTTGTATGTCTTCCTGTTCTAAAAGATGCCTTACATGACAAGGTGAAAAAAAGCATTCAAATGGAAGAGGAAGCATTTTTTTTTAATTTTGTCCCTGGCATTGCAACTTCTGAATCATTATTCGGCTTGTCTATATTTAATCCTATATTTTCATCAATGTCCTCAGTGGATGACTGGGTGTGAGGCTCACCATCCACAGAGGAGACAGGCATAACTTCCTTTGGACTTTCCTTTTTACTGGCCCCTAATGATCATTCCTCAGGTTTTTTGTTTTGGACTGACATCTCACAACAGCAGGTTCCTTTCTGGTTCTCAGTCCTGATCATTAATTCCCATTATGCACTGCCTCTGTTTTACAAATGTACTCACTGCCTTTGCTATCCACATGATCTGACTCTGAAGACCTCACAGAGGAATGAAAATTGGTAGATTCCTGAGAAGTGGTATACTGTGTGCATGTGTGCATGTGTTCTTTCCTTTTCACTACATACAGTGCTTGCAACTGTGCTTGTTTTTTTAATAACTGTACCTTTGCCAAATCTACTTTTCTTAACTGCTGGTTCATCTCCCAAATTTTGCCTGCTGCCAATTGATTGGTCTGTATATGTTGAAAGGGTATCAGCTGCAACAGCAGACAAACATGATGGGACCGCTGAATAAAATAAGGACTCAAAGAATGAGGAAACTGCATTAGGCAAAGAGGATACATGTACTACAGTATCAGAAGCGCTTTTTGTGACTGTGTGTTTTTTCTTCTGAATTGCTGTCCTTGTTTATTTTTCTTACTGATGCTGGAAGCTTGTTTCATAGACCCACTCCCTTCCATCTAATTATTATCTTAATTTTGATTAATGCTTTTCAAAATTCAAATAGTTGCTAATCGTGAACTATGCCAGCTCTCTTCCAGGAAACACCCAAGTACTTTCATCAGTCACCTTGGTGAAATATGTGACAATAATGAGTGCACATATCAAGACAAGGTGATAACTGGCTAACAATAGCAAGACAACAGGTTACAACTACCACATAACACCAATGGCTGCCTCTCCCTTCAAAAATACTTCACACATGATGCAAGCCCCCACTGGCTACTTGTGCAATTTTTTTTAATCAGAATATGTCAAAGAAAAGAGGTCCTGTGCTTGTATGGGAAATGGCTGGTGATGCTACAGACAGGGGCTACTATGCAACTACCACGGGTTGTCCCTCTGCTTAGAAAGGTTTCACAAGTAATGTAAGATTTTACTGGCTCTTGCTTTGAAATTAATTCATTAATCTGAGTACCCAAAAGAAAAATAATCCTGTACTTCCATGGGAAATGACTGGTGACACTCTAAACATGGGCTACTATACAAATATTAAAAAGCTCTCCCTCTCCTCAAAGAAGCTTCAAACACCCATCCCAACTGCTGACCCTCATCTGTGTGTGCTTGTGCACATGCACACACACACACACACACACACACACACACACACACACACATAAAACACACATGCAGGGAGTCAAGTGATGCTAGAGGGAGAGTGAGCAGCTTTTTCGAGGAGCTCTGCTGATTCAGCACCCTAAATTAACTAAATTTCCTGACTCAGCATCTCAAACAGGAATTTCACATACCTACATCTTTTCTTATTGCTGTCTCACAAAAATGGCAGCAGCAGAGACAGAGTTGCAGACAGAAATGACTGTGCAAGGACTGGAGAACTCTGAGGAGGAGGAAACCAACAAGATATTAAACTTTGATAATAAGCTTTGAATCCCAAGAGGCCTCGCAGGAGCTCCTCACTGCCGATGGCATTGCCTGACCCTTCTTCCGCCCATACTATCATGGCAGAAAAGTGTATGAGGAGCTTCAGACCATTAAAATGGCAATATTTACAATGATACAAGAATTCAAGGAATGGCACCCCTAAGTTAAAGAGCTACCACAGATTCTGAAGCACGTATCTCTTCTACCGAGGATAAAGATAGCCAGTTTGGAGCCAGATCTCATCTCGGTGAGGCGCACAGTAAAGAGGGCTGCTCCAGGCGTAACAGTTTGGTTTTACTGGGCTGCCAGACGGAGAAGAAGGGTCAGCCTCTATTGATTTTCTCCAGAAATTCTGCACCAAATTCCCTGGCCCTTCACTAAATGGGTCAATGTATGTCATCGAGCAGGTGCACCGGGCTATCCGCCTAAGACCTAACGAAAGAGAGCCACCACATCTAGTGATTTTTTGTGTGTTGAACTATTTGGAAGGAGACGATCTGCTGCAAGCTACCAAAACAATTTAAGTAATGGAATGGGCTGGGAAGTGTCTATGTCTAGTCCCTGACCTCACCTACAAGGTCCAACAGGAGTGGACGCAATATCAGTCAATACAATCTAAATTATGGGCAGCCAAAATACAGCATAAAATGTTATTCCCAGCCCGACTAGAAGTCCACCTTTCATTTGGCATTTACCGGTTCGACACGACAGGGCAAGCCACTTCAAAGTTGAAAAGCTTGTTGATATCCCTGGAAATGCAGCATCTACTGGCTGCCGGCTCACGAGGTAATGTATCGGCTATGCTGACAATAGATGAGGACTATGGAGAATTATAAATCTAATCCCTCTTTTTGGCAATGTTTTAAGTTTATGGATGGCACCGTTCTTCCAGAAATACATGTGCCCTGTGGAATGGAAGACTGAAAGATCATAATTTTATTTATTTGGTTTGTTATCAAAAGCAATGAGGGAAATTGATGTGGAGAACATGCACAGAAAGCCTTTGAATCATGAGCCCTCTCCTGCAGCATTCAACAAAACTGCCTTGCTTTACTCTATTGATGCAAAGTATAAAGGTTTATTTTTGGAGCTCAGATTACTAAACTGACATAACTCCCAGGATCTTTTGTTCAATATGTGTTCCACAGACTAAATTTATATGACACTTTGTGCGGTAAGCAGAAGAACTTGAACATTTACAGCCCCCTTTATTACAGACTTTCGTTTGGACTAGCCATAATGAGTTCTTTTCTTTTTCAAGAGGGCCAAAGACTCTTGTTTACAGAAAACTAGCCAACTGTTATGTTTATATACGTTTATCATACACTGGTTTAGGGGAAGTATAACCTCTGTTGTATGTTGTGTTCAGATTCACATTTCTGACAAAAGTGAGGTTAGATATGTTTTTTGCATATGTGGGTAAGTTTTAAAGGTTGCATGTCGAGAGTTTACATATTTTTCTTTAACAAGTAGCATCTTGAGATAAGTTTTGGTTGCACTATGACATTGTTGAGAGATGTTGGCTTGGGGTAGGGGGAGGGATTCAGTTTACAATTGTATTAGGTTAGTGACTTCTAATGCCTTCAATTGACATTGGAAATTATACCTGTTGTTTTTCAGTGGCGAGACTGACCACAGTAAAATGTTGTTCTTTTCTGGGGGACTATGTTGCTTTTCTTTTTCAGTGTAGCTTTTTGTTGTTTTTTTTTTTCTCTCCCACCCTGAAAAGATGAAAAAAATGCTTGGCAATTTTTCATTTATTACTAGAGATTTTCTGGTCCAAAGTTTCCACCAGTAAAATCTGTGGGAGCTATACTTACATTTTTTATATAGTGTACTAGCTTCAAAGGGACAAATAGGTGGCCAGAATACTGTAGGGACCGGATTCCAAGGTAGGGCAGGAGAAAGTTTCTTGTCCCATTAGGCTTCTGCCCCCTACCGGTATATTACAAGTTTTTTTTTTATTTAGTGTTTCTAAAGGGGTGTTGATTCTGGTGGAGGTTGCTCTGCCTTGGCACTATGGACCATCAGGACAGGAGCTGGCAATTGCCAAGAGTAGTGAGTAGGGGGTGGGGGATTGGGGTAAAATTCAAGTTCATAAGTGTAAGTGTTGGGGTTTTGTAGGTTGGGGGGGCTTGGAGGGGCAGGCATATAGAGATCGTGGGAAGCTGGTTTCTGGTTTATTTTACCTGGGCTAAAAAATAGATTGTTGGCATATTCCTTTTTTGGAATGTTAAAGGGGCAAGAGAAAATTAAAAGAAATCTTGCCTTTAAGACACGTACTACAGTTTCAACCCCATATCATCATGATGGAGGAGACCCATATCCTGGTAGTTCAGCTATGTCATCTACAAAAGCTTTGGGTTGGCGAAGTCTATGGGGGGGGGTTCAAATGCCAGACAAAAAGGGGTTGCCATTTGATTCATAGATCTGTCCCATTCACCATGATCTGTGAGCTAAGGGATACAAAGGGAAGATATATTTTAGTACACTGAGCCCAATTCCAGAAGGGCATATGCCGAGGCGTAAGCTGAGACCACCAAACCCTTGGTGTATCTTGCTACTACGCCAGTCAATCCCTTGATCCTAGTCCAAGATGTGGATTGTACCTTGGCATTTTGTAGGCTGTGACAAATGTACTTTGCTGCTACACTTACACCGCAGCCTGCAACGCTTGGAAAATAAATCATGTTTACGTACAGCAATCTAGCCCAATTCCAGTAGGGTGTCTGTCGTAACCGGTAAGTGCAATTCCAAAAGCCACAGTGGCATGGCTAAGTTAGAACAGCTCTGAGCTGCTCTAAGAGACAACTGAGGGTGCCATCCGTCAGCTGCCCACCTCCTAGTGCCACGGCAGCAGCGCAAACATATCCCCCATGTCCTCTATTGTATACCCCTACACCTCACCCTCCCAAATAGCAGGGACTCCCAGGGGTCCATTCTCTGGTGTTCCCCCCTGACACTTGTGTCACCTATCCTGCCCCCCTCCATGCCCCCTGGTGTGTATGGCAGTGTTCTGGGGTGGGGGGGTGCTTCGAGGGGGCTGCCTGGTGTTCATCATGAGTTGTGATTTGCGGCAGATATACACCATGCATGGGCTACTGCCACACACATTGCGTATATCACAGGTCACAACTGCCAGGACTGTGCCACTTCTGGAATGTAGCATAAGGTCCCTGGCATAGAGGCAACCAAAGTAACTCACAACTGCATGCAAGTTACGCTGGCCCTTTTGGAATCGGACCCCCAGTCTCTTGGCAAATGAAGAGGTCATTTTGGGCTGTATTTATGGTCCTAATAAGGACACTCCCTATTTCTTTCTGTCCCTGGCTTCGGCCTTGTCCTCATTTTCAAACCTTCCCTGGTTGCTTGGGGGGGGAATGTAATTTAGTATTGTCTAATAATTTGGACAGATCATTTCAAAAGAAAGTTGATCTTTCCCCAGCGCAGAGGACTTTAAAAGAATTTATTGCCAACTCAGGATTAGTAGACCCATGGAGGCTTTTGTACCCAGGAGTGCAAGAATACTCCTTTTATTCTCTTCCTAATGATGTTTTTTTCCATATAAACTACTTTTTGTTGAGTAATGCTTTGATACAGGGGGTGGTAAATGCAGGACTGTACCCGAGAGTAATTTCTGACCATTCATCTGTATGGATTAAATTACAGTTTTCGTGTAGACCCTCTAACCCTGGCTCATGGATCCTCAACACACAGTTACTATCAAATAATTATATAGTGGTCCATATGAAAACAGGTTTACTTCAATCTTGGGCACAGAATTATGACTCTATTTCAGCCAAAGACACTTCATGGGGAGCTCTCAAACATTATGGAGGGGGTGTTTATTAGTTTAGCTTTAGTTAGGAAAAGGAAACTTACCCATCATATTGAGGGGTGGCTGTCTCACATTAAAGTACTGGAAATGCAAATCTCTAAAGATTGCCCAGCACACATGTGGTCTGAACTTAACTCACTACAGGTGAAATATGTATTGTTTTTGCTAGACAAGGTGACCTGGTGCACTATGAAGTGGAAAGCTACCTTTATAGGACAGGGAGAAAAAGACAGGTAGGCTGTTGCGTAGAGACTAGAAAAGCAAAGAGTAGCAAGGTGGGTCAGTACCTTAATGGAGCCTAAATCTGGCTTACCCACGTCAAACCCTATGAAAATAGTAGAGATATTTAGAGATTTTTACCAGACTTTATTTACAGCCCAGGTCATTCCAAGTGAGTATCCCACTCTTCTTGCAGAGTTTCTGAGAGATGTGGAGCTCCCAAAGCTGTCAGAATAGCAGCAAGCTACCCTAGTGGGACCAATTACAGAGAAAGAGGTTTTATCTGTAATTGACCACCTTTCCCCAGACAAGGCTCCAGGTCTCGAATGGTATGTCCCATTGTTTTACAAAATATTTAAACAGGAATTGGCTCATTTTTTGTGCAAGATTTATAAGTACTTGTTCCGTCACAATATTTCAGAAACTGCTATGTTTGAAGCATATATCATAGGTCTGCCAAAACCGGGTAAAGACCCCACTATCCTGTACAATTACCGACCTATTTCATTTTAAAACTAGATGTTAAGATCCTAGCCGAGATTTCAGCCTCTAGGTGGAAAGACATTTTGGAGGATTTCATTGGACTAGACCAGGTGGGCTTTTTCTCAGGAAGGCATTCTAGTAATTACTTTTGAAAAATCTTCCATTTAATCTCTGCGTCTAGGGAGGGAGCAACAGCCAGGTGCTTGTCTCCCTAAACGCAGAGAAAGCCTTTGATAAGGTGACCTGGAATTTTTTATTTGACATTTTTATCAAACTTTGGCATCCTCCAAGATTTCATTAGATGAGTTAAACTCATCTACTCCTGTCTCCCTCTGCCAAGATCTTTAGCAATGGGGTGCTCTGCTCTAGTTTTATCTTATCCCGGGGCACCCATCAGGGTTATCCCTTTTTGCTCCTACTTTTTAATCTTTATATAGAACCCCTAGCCCAGAAGATAAATGTTTCCCCTATGGTGAAAGGACTTAACATCGGCCTCAAGGACTGTAAATTGTGTATGTTCACATATAATGTGCTTCTTCATCTCTCAGAATGGACAACATCTCTTCCTGAGGCTCTGAAAATTTTTTCAGCCTATAGTGCTCTATCGGGCTATAAATTGAATGCTCATAAAACTACAGTGTTATTTCTTTCATTAGAGTATAGCCAAACAGCAATTACAGAGTTGGGGTTAAAATCGGCTCCTAATTCTTTGAAGTTTCAGGGCTTTATGATACCTAAAGACCTTACTCAGTTGAGAAAACCAAACTTGGACCAAGTGGTGAGCCATTTACAGCAAGATTTGAAAAGATGGCAGCATGTTCCATATCCTCTTTGGGGGAGGGCCAACATTCTAAAGATGGTTGCGTTTTCTAAGATGATGCACCCTCTTTCCATGCTTTAGATTCCCCTATCAAAACAGTGGTTTGTCAAATTACATGCAATGTGGTGTAGATTTGTATGGGTAGGGAAACAGCTCAGGCGAGCCTATCACAAACTCTGGAAACCCAGGGAAATGGGGGTTTACATCTTCCACAAATGTTTTTACATTATCATACCTTCCATGGGGTAAAATATTTTCAGTGGTATCATTCTGATGCTGGGGACTGTAGACCGCCCAGGTGGCTGGATATTGAAATCTGTAGACTATGTCAATTCCATATCTCCTCCCAAGATTTATTATTTCTTCCCTTTAGCAAATTATCATCTTCCTTGAAGAATTCTTCTGTCAGATGGTCTGATCAAACCCATCTGCAATTTTGTAAATTGTTTAAATTGTCTCCAAGGCGAGATTTGGGACAGCCCCTCTTCGACAACCCAAATATTCTCATAAGAAATAAAAAAAATTACATCAAAGTTCTGGCCAGGATTGCAAGGTAATACTTCAGCTAACTGTGTGGGATGAGAGAAACTGCTATCCCTGGAAGAGCTTGGCCCTGTCATTCACCTCCCAGCCCCATCCTTTTTTAAGTATGTTTAACTCATTCATTATTTGCATTCCTTTCTGGGTGACCCACCCTGGCATTATACAGCCAGTGAGTTATTTTTGGTACTGACTGGCTTGGTGACCCAGCTGAGGCAGATTTCCAAGTTGTACAATAAACTAGAAACTCATTTTTGGAATACCAGTTTGGCAAGAGCCTTTTTTTGACATCAAGCCACTAATTTAAATGATGATGAAAGAACCTGGAGACAATTTTGGATCAACATGTACCATTTTGTGAAACAAGACAGAGTGTGATTAGTACATTTTAATATTTTACATAATCTTTATTATACCCCACACAGATTGCATTTGATGAAAAAGGCTAATTCAAATTTGTGTCATAAATGTTATCAAGAAAGAGGTTCTTTATTACATATGATATGGACCTGTCCCTGTGTTAGGGGGTTTTGGCACAAAGTGGCTCAGATGCTGCAGGGTTTCTTTTTACATACCATTTACTTTACATTAGAGGTCTGCCTAGTGGGTCAGCTGTCAGGCATTAAACAGGTCAAAGATAAAATATATATGGCATTAATAGGTGCAGTAACTAAGTTGCTAACAATGAGACTTTGGCTTTCTGACACTGTTCCTTCCTTGAGGGAGTGGAACCAGGAAATCTTTTCTGCAGTGAATGCAGAATGTTCTATTACAGTGCAGTTTTTCAGGTTGCCTCAGTTTTTATCTCTTTGGGACCCTTTTACCTCACATTGCTGGGAGGTGAGGTTACAGACACATTTTTTAGGCTCTTACCTCAGTTATTTCTGTGTAAATTCAATATTATTCTTTTTCCAGTAGTTAATATATGTAGTAATTAATGTATTATTCCTTTGGTTCTGGTTCCCAGGAAACCTTTGGTATATTTTACCTGTAGAGGGAGGGTGGGATGGGGGAGGATTGAGGATATGGGGTAGGTTAGCAATTAACCTGAATTGTTTCTTTGGTCTTTTACAGGCATTGTACGGGTGGGGGGAGGGAAGTTGTTTTGTTTTTATTAACTGATGTGCGGATCTGTCTGACTACTTTGTACGTCTTTCTCTTTTTTTAAGTATTTCGGTTGTTGCATTTTAAATCTTTCAATAGTTTATTAAATTGCAAAAAAAAACACACACATGGTATCTCTCTGTGTTGTAAAATGTAAACTTTTTTCTTCTTTTATAGTTCTGTTTTTTCTGTCAATTATAAAATATAGTTTAATTTCTTGTTTAAAGCTTTTTACTTTTTCGTAAAATTTTTTGTTTGAAAAAACTTTCCTCTTTTATTTTTCTAATTTTATTTTCCATAGTTTTGCACTACTATTGTGCACTGTAAAGATAGTATTACTGTCTGTGCTGTGCACTTGTGTGCACACTGACTGCACAGCCTCTAGTCTAACTAGTCAGCCCCCATACACACCTACGCAGTATCTCTTGTTTTTTCTGTATTCTTCTTTTTAATTTTAAATGTTCTTCTTTTATTCAAAAATTCTCTTCTGTTCTCTGAAGTTTTTGTGTCTTCTGCAGAGTCTCAGACTAGAGTGAGCAACCCCACCCCCACTGTCTCTCACTTTTGTGTTTTTCCTTTTCTCACTTCTTCTTTATACTCTTCTCCTTAATTTGTTTTAATCATCTTTCTCAAGCTCTAGTCTAAGTTTTTTTCTCACTGAAGATTGAACTGTCCAGCTGCCAACCCCTTATGCCTCACTCAATCAGTCACTGTCCCCTCTCAAACTGCACAAAGTGTCTTTTTTTGTTTGTTTCTTCTTTTACTTTTGTCCTTATGTCTTGTCTGCCCTTAAATCCCCATGCCTTCCCCCTTCCTGCTTTGCCCTGCTGAGTACTGCCTGCTACAGTGGCTGAAGTTGAATGTGGAAGGGTGCACACAGAGGGAATAAATGTGAACAGAACAATAGAGGCAAGAGAAGGAAGTCACATTCTAGGCAGAGGGAAGTGTCTCTGAATGAGTGGAATCTTGGAAACAAGATGAATGACCTGCAGGCACTATTTACAGACAGGAGGGTGGACATAGCTGCAGTAACCGAGACTTGGGCAACATCACACCATGACTGGGACCTTGCAATCCCAAGATTTAAACTATACAGGAGGGACAGGGTAGTTGAGAAGGGGGGAGGAGTGGCAGTTTATAAGAGGGAGGGAATAACTTGCATGAGGGTGGAGTCAGAGGAAAGGGAGGTGGAGGCATTATGGGTTCAGTTAAGGTCCAATAGAGGGAGAAATGTGAGGTTGGGGTGGTTTACAGACCACCCAATCAGGATGAGGAGAGGGACAGGGAACTGAACTCACAAACATTGAAAGCTGTGGGGAAAGGAGAAGTGGTAATTGTGGGGGACTTCAGCCTGCCCAAAGTGGACTGGAGCATACTGTCCTCAACATGTGATAGGAGTCAGGTGATCCTGGAAGGACTGCAGAGTGGGTTCCTGACTCTGGGCATCACTGAATCAACACGAGCTGAGGCAATTCTTGATCTGGTGCTCACAAATGTGGATCATGTACAGGAATAATGGTCAGGGAGCCACTAGGTGGAAGTGACCATTGCACAGTGTGGTTCCAGTTGGATATGGGCAGGGAATACATTCTGACTAAGACCAAAATCTTGGATTTCAGGATGGTGGACTTCAAGAAAATGGGTGAAGTACTAAGGAGCCATCTGGCAGGCATCAGAGCAGATATGGGGGTGGACCAAAGGTGGTTCATCATTAAGGAAGGAATACTGGTTGCCACAGATGAGTGCGTAAGGGGGAAGAACACAAGGGCCTAAACGCCCAGCTGGTTCAGTTCTGGGGTTGCCCAGGCAGTAAGGGAAAAGGTTGGCCTATAGAAAATTCAGGATGGCCAAGAGAGAGGTGGATAGGGAAAATTACCTAAGGTTGGCTAGTGAGGCAAGTAAGGAAGTGCAGTGAGCAAAGGAACAGGAGGAGATGCAGATTGCTGAAGGAATTAAGAAGGGGAGAAGGCTTTCTTTTGCTATTTAAGTGAGAAAAGTGACAAGAAGGAAGGGATTGTTACACTTAAGAAAGGGGTGGAGCGGGTGGCGGATAATGGGGGAAAGCAGAGATACTAAATGAATACTTATGTACCATCTTCACCACGGAGAAGGATGGACCAGTGCCTTCAGGAGGAAAAAGAGGAGTGGGGGCAGGGGAATACAGATGAAGTGATAGAAGAGAATAGAGTGAGGGAGTGGCTGCTGGCATTGAAGCTGGATAAATTGCCAGGCCCGGACAGAGTACATCCAAGAGTACTAAGAGAACTGGCTGAGGAGCTGGCAGGGCCACTGGCAGACTCATTTAACAGTTTACTAGAATCAGGCATGGTACCGCAGGACTGGAGAACAGTGCATGTAGTCCCCCTCCACAAAAGCGGTCCCAAGGATGACCCAGGGAATTACAGACCAGTCAGCCTGACTTCCATTGTGGTAAGCTAATGGATACTATACTAAAGGAAAGGTTGGTGGAATATCTAGAGGAGCATGGTCTCCAGGATGATAGGCAGCATGGGTTCATGAGGCAGAGATCATGTCAAACAAATATGATTGACTTCTTTGACTGTAACACTAAAACAGTAAACAGGAGCCTAGTGGTAGATACTGTCTATCTTGATTTTGGCAAGGCCTTTGACTCTGTGACCCACAAAAGGTTGATCATGAAGTTGGTGGATCTCGGGGTTAGGGAACAGATGGCCAGATGGGTGGAAAACTGGCTGAGGGACAGAACCCAGAGGGTGGTTGTGGGGGGAGAGTTATCTGGCACCTGAGAGGTAACCAGTGGGGTCCTGCAGGGCTCAGTGCTGGGGCCAGTGTTGTTCAGTGTCTTCATCAATGACACTGGAGATATGGCATTAAGGGCAAAATGTGCCTATTCATAGATGACACCAAGATTTGTGGGACAGTGGACACAGCTGAAGGAATACAGGACCTACAGAAAGATCTGGAAAAGCTAGAAAGGTGGTCCAGGATCTGGCAGCTTGGCTTCAATGGCAAGAAATGCAAAGTTATGCATATTGGAGCCAGTAATCCAAGGACAGAGTACTTCCTGGGTGGAGTACAAGTATCTGCATCAGAGGAGGAGAAGGACCTGGGGGTGATGATCACTAGTGACCTGAAGCACTCTGCACAGTGCAAGAAAGCAGCAGCAAAGGCAAACAAGATGCTGGGATGCACATCTACGGGGATCAGTAGTAGGAGAGAGGAGGCTATACTGCCTTTGTACAGGTCACTGGTAAGGCCACACCTAGAGTATGGAGTTCAGTACTGGTGCCCACACCTCAAAAAGGACATTAACCTGCTAGAGAAGGTCCAGAGGAGAGCTACAAAGATGATAGCCAGTCAGCAGAGTAAGGCATATGAGTAGAGGTTAAGGGCACTGAACATGTACTCCCTGGATGACAGGAGAGAGAGAGAGGGGACATGATTGGGACTTTCAAGTACTTGAAGGGGATAAATAAGGTTGATAAGGAGAATTTCTTTAAGCTGAGTGACAACCATAACACGAGGGGGCACAGTCTTAAGTTGGAGGGTGGGAGGTTTAGGAGGGATGTCAGGAGGCATTTCTTCACAGAGTAGGTGGTGAAAACTTGGAATGCGCTGCCAGAAGAGGTCATCTCATTGAAAACAGTGGACAGCTTTAAGAGAGGCTAGGATAGGCATGGGGTAAGGTAAGGATCAGGGATAGGGAGGTTGGCAGGAGTGGGGAAGGAGGGCAGGAACATTAGCTCAAGCTGTGAACCCTGCAATATGAGCAGACTTGATAGACCAAATGGCCTTCTTCTGCTGGCTTCTTCATATGTCCATATGAACATCATCCATGGAATTGAGCTCCTTTCTCCACTGTTTGCTAAGCTGGAATGGGGCTGAGGTTGAAGTGGCATAGCTATATATACTCCAGTTTCTGCATGTGCAAACAGGAGTATTTATGCTATGTACTCATGTCAGGCATCCTTTGACCTCTCCTCAGCTCCTAAGCCTGCCACATGACAGGAATGTAAGCTGAGAGGCTGGGGAGGTAAAACTTAAAAAAAAAAAAAGGGGGGGGGCTGAGATCCAAGCCGAGCCAATAGGATTCAGCTCATGTCTCATGAAAACCAAGCAACATGAATTTGGTGTGGCTTGGTTTTGCAGTCAAAGATTCTGCACACCACTAGTCCTGAGATAGCTAAATCATCTGTCAGTTAAATTTAGATACCAGCCATTTCATGTGCACTTGAGACAGAAAGCAAGTCACTGAGGAGCAAGTTGTGTAAGCAGTAAGTCATGACAAGGTGGTGGTAGTCATGAGTTAATGCATGCTCAGCTTCATAGAGAGGCATGAGGCAGTTGTGCTGAGTGCCTTCAACATCTGGAAGTGCTTTAACCCATGACAGTCACCACCCTCATGTGTCTTACTGGGCTTATAAAATGGGTCTCTGTAAAAAAAGTATAAATTCTAACAAATGCACTACCAATTAGAGAAGAAGTAGCTGAGGAAATCAAAAAGCTATTGAATCAGCTAGTAGAAATTACATCAGAAGGAGAACTGGGGGACTATAGAAAGGAACTTGATGACAAAATTCTGAAATCTGACATTAGACTAAAGGCTGCTAAGGAGAAAAAACTGAAACATGATACAGGTGACTATAAAAATGGGATTGTGTTTGACTGGTTCAAAAAACAAGAACAGGAACTGGTCCTGACAGCAATACTTTAAAAGGTTCAGACTGATGAAAATACTGTACTGGATTATACATCAGGTCCAGACTCAGATGCCTCTAGTAGTATTTCCTATTTTTTACTGAGGAGATTAAGCAACAGTCAGAACAGTTAGTCCACCACCCTCCATCAGAGGAATATATACAACTGGAACCACAAATGACCAACCCGCAAACAAGATTTCAGTTTGCCCAGAACAGAGGCACAGGAAAGAGGGGGGGGGGGGGCGGTGCGAGGTGGAAGAAGAAGATGAAGCGACAATTATTAAAGAATTCATATAGGGCACAGGACAATGTTATTTATCAAACATAATTCTGTCTGCATCAGAATGCAACATTTTGAACAAAGATCTAACATTCATTCCCACTGTTTCTATGGACATTAGTCAAATTATGATTGACTTGAATATTTTTACCAGAAAAATAACGTTACAGACTATTTACTTGAAAGATGTCATTACAGAAATAGGTGATGAAACTGTGCTGGAAGAGACACCACAGAGAGAACTACACCCAAAATCTACATTTTGCCCTCCACATGGACCAGCGGTGGCAGCATTCCTCCATCAATGTGAGAGTGACCTCATGAATTTGGACCTGAAACAGTCTGGTAAAAGGGAAGTATCCAGCAACTTATTCAAGTTAGAGAAGGAAACTTTAAGAGATTTGTCTAATTACACATCAGTTGTTGTGAAGTCAGCTGACAAGGGGGGTGCTGTTGTTTTACAAAATTGTGATGATTATGAAAATGAGATATTGGGGCAATTAAATGACACCAGTTACTATAGAAAGTTAACCAACAACCTAGCTGGGGCTTTCTAAAAAAGAAATTAATAGTTATTTAGATTGGGCTTTTAATGTGAAATGGATAAATAAAAATGAAACAGAATTTCTAACAACAAAACATCCTGTTGTTCCCACTATCTATAGTTTGTCAAAAGTACATAAGAGTATGGAACCCCCCCTTCCCAGGATGCTTGATTATTTCGGGAATAGGCTGGATAACAGAGCCCCTGTCTAGGTTTGTTGATATTTACTTAAGGCCCCTTGTTCAAATGACCCCATCATACATTGGAGATATGACTGACATTTTAACCTCCATTCAGGATATAGAAATGGATCTCGAATGGATGTTTGCAACTGTGGATGTAGAGTTCATTATATACGTTGATTCCACATAATGAGGGTTTAGAGACAATGAAGTTTTTCCTGGATATGAGAACTGATGAACTCCGTCCATGTACTGAATTGCTTTAGGATTTGGCACAACTGGTGTTAAAACTGAATATGTTCACATTCAAGGGGAAAGTATGAGGGGTACAGCAATGGGGGTGACTTTTGCCCCCAGTTTTGCAAACCTCTATCTGGCCTGTTGAGAAAATCTCTGTGTCAGGGATGCCTCCACAAATCCACACTTTTCTGGTGTGGATTTGTGGTAGTGTTTTATTGATGACATTCTGATAATTTGGAAGGAACACAGACAGAGATTGAATCCTTTGTAGAATATCTAAAGGGAACAAATCCAGCTTTAAAATTTAAGGTGGCTGTGGGCCTAGATTCCCTAGATTTTCTAGATATAACACTGTACGGGGGGGGGGTGACATACTGTCAGACATACGTGTAAAAAGTACTGACCAAAATACTCTATTATTAGCTGGCAGCTGTCAACCATCCCATGTTAACAAAGTGGTTCCAAAGGGACAGCTTATGAGGGTAAAATAAATTGTAGTAATCCAACACAGTTTAAAGTCAAAGAACAAGAGATGGTTCAGAAACCCATGGACCGTGGGTACAGACAAGACTTGACTGATACAGCAGTTCCGTATGTGGAGGGCATGAAAAGGCAGGACCTTTTAACCTATAAAACAAAAAAGAGAAGCATTTGATTTTCCCAGACTTATAACAACTTACACCCATAGAATTTCTGCCTTAAGAGATATTGTAAACAAAAGGTGGCAAATTCTGTATAGAGACTCAAAGCTACAGAATATTCTTCCTGATAAACCAAATATTGCATATAGAAGGGCACTGAGCATTAGAAGCAAGGTAGTAAGGACCCACTACCAACCGGAGGTACCAAAACCCTCTTTCTGTAAAGTCCCTAATATTAACAAATGTTGTGGCAAATGTATATATTGCTATTACATTACACAGGGACCTGACATTGAACACCCACGGGGCTAAAAGAATATTTTTTGCAATGCTTTTATAAATTACAACACAGAAGTGGTTGTGTACATTTTGAAATGTAAATGTAATGCATTCTACATAGGTTGCACTACAAGACACTTTAAATAATGAGTAGGAGAGCATGTTAGGGAATTGGGAGATGTAAACACAAAGAATGCAATTGGAAGACACATAAAAAGAAAAATAGAAACAAAAAGGACCATACAATAGTTTTTTTTGTAATAAAATGAGTACTGAGAAACTGTAGAGGTGGAGACTGGGAAGGCAAAGTGATCTCCAGAGAGACAGTATGGATCTATAACACATGGGCTTGTTTCCCACCTGGTCTAAATGGACTCCATTGCAGTGAAACATTTGTTATAAGTTTTGAAATGATGTGATTTCTTGATCGTGTCTGATGTAACTACGAAGCTCTAACAAAAGTTTGATATATAATACCTCCCCTGTTTCTCCCCATCCCTCATTTCTGCTTACCCGTATCTCACTGTTTCTCTATATTACAATTCCATACATTTGTGATCTGCCTTCTGTATTGGTTGTCATGAAGCAGTTAAAATAATAATAATAATAAAAGAGCATCCTTTTAAGGTAGTTGTAAATTAAATTCTCTGTATACTTAAAGTGCTGTGTTTTTTGACTTATGTGGTTTCTTAAAATGTTTCAAAATAATTTATTAAGTTATGTACAATCTGTTAAAAAGTGCTTCATTAGTTAACATATAAATACAGATTAAATATAAATAATCTGAGCAGAATGTATGTTACGATTTAAGGCTTAATAAAATGTTTTAAAACTTTGAGGTTACAAGTCTGGGTTTAAAGGAACAAGAATCAAATATTTGTGAATGGAAGAGTGCCCAGAACTGATCTAAAAAAAAAGAATTCAAGAACCTTTAAGATGGACAATATCCCAGTTTGTTTTGGCAACATTTCTTTACAATATAGTGATGTGTAATTATAGTGAATTGTTTATAAATTATTATATTTAAATCTACATATTTATGTTGGGGTATAAGTATGTCACAGAGTGACCCCTGTCTCCTGTTTAACCCCAACTCCATGGTTCAGAAAGGTATACTGAAGGCTGAGATGTATGCCTATGAATGTCAGGTGATTACAAAAAGAGCATAGGTGGTTGTAATATCTGCAGCATTGCTAACATGCCAGATTTATATGCTGGCTGGAATTCCTTACTGGGAAATAAAGTGGCACTTAGGCACTATAGTAATGTCTATTAGGGAGGTGCCTGATGGAATGTACAAAATGGATGTGCTAAGAAAAGTAACATGGAGAATTCCTACCACGATAGATGAACCACAGCTTTCTCTAAAAACCTTACTGTTGCAATAATTCTTTTCTTTGCTATGTGCCGTCCTTTCTCCTACACTCTAGTCTGAAAGGTTGGCCACCTCTGGGTGAATCCCCCCTCCTCCTTCTCTGTTCTATACCCGACTCATTTTCTTATTTTCTCTTTTCAACTAAGGTCCAGTATAGGGGGGTCAATGTATAGTGACCCTGAGTCATGGTAGCAGGTTAACTGAAAAATATATGTTAGAATAAAATGCATCCAAAATATTGTAAGCTTGGCAGAAGTATATACATTGCAAATGGCTAGGTGAATTGTAAAGCCTAGAGGAAGCATAGATAGTGATTTGTTCTAGAAGGAACTATGTTATAAATCAAGCTAAGCAGCAAAAGGGGTTAAATTGCTGCAGGAAAATTTAAAACATGTAACCCCCATCTTGTTAAATAGTTTTTAAGTACATAGTGACATGTTTGTGTAAAAAACAAATAGAGTTACACAATTAAAAATATATCCACAGCTGGGAGCCCCTCCACATAAACAAAGTGTACAGCTAAAGGAGGGTTAAAGATTTAAAAGCTCTTGTGGATGTTTCTTGAAAGCAATTTAAGAAAATACAAGAAGTTGATAAAGTAATGGGATTCAAGTTTCATGAGCTGGCAGGAGAAGGGAGATAAGGAGTGCACCCTTAATCTATTCTTCCCCTTGTCAACTCAGAGATGCCTGAGGAACAAAACTATGCAAAATAAAAAAAAAAAATAGTTGTACCTGTTACTGTGGTGCTGCATCAGAGGGACTACTATAGGGATGGCAGCCCACAATCCAAATATTGTTATACAAAATGGTGCCTGATGAGGTCAGCAAAGTAGGAGGGGCTTCACCCTTCAGTGAGCTCTCTCAGGATAAAAAGATATTTCCTGGTGCTTAACAACCTGTTATGTTTAATGTGACATGTGGAATATAAAGGTCAGTCATTCTTGCTGTACTATGAATGTTATCAGATATCAAGGATGTTTAGTGAAGGTGATTATTAGGGAAAAAAAGGTTTCATTGTCCAGTCGCATAACATCTGATATCAAACTAGATTAAGGTATAAAAGCTTCCACTAGGGACAGAAATTTTAGATAGGGAGTCAGTTGGAGACTGGCCATGAGAGGTGTAAGACCTGGTGAGAAAGTAGGCTTACACTACCACTTTGAGTAGGCTGGACAAAGCCTGGAGATCCTGCTGCTCCAGCAGTGATTTTGTTTATTTGTTCTTTGAAAAAATCTAACCTTCCTCATTTTTGTAAATATTTAATTTCTCATCTTTTCTGTGAACAATAAAATAATGAATGCCATCCTGACATTTTTTATGCACCAATTTGTCTGCCTGTGTTGATTGCTTTGAAAATACCATACCCTACTGTATGACAAAAGACATTGGGGTTTTATAGCTTTTAAGTAATAACATAATTTAATGATATTGTGTTTGTTTCTTGTGCAGTGATGTAATTAACTTAATTAGCATGGGTATAAATGTATCTTGTTTGAAGTGTAGTGCGTGCCTCTGATGAAACCATGCTGTCACAAGGAGAAACGTAAGGTCTCTTTTCATCATTTGCTTCAGTAAGCTCTTGCTGTTAGTGAACTGTCCTGAGTGTGCTGTGCTCTATCTTTGAACTTTTACTGCTTGGAAGATTTTTTATCTGCCATGAATAAAACTGAGTGGACTGTAAGTATTGTGTCCTCTGCCTCATTAAGGGATTGAAGTTTAATAGTACAAATTATTTTATAACAGAATGTAAAAAGATGATGGACTAGAACTGTGTTCAGTATTAAGAATATAAAGAAGACACAAAATATATATCTTTATATAGAAATATATAGAAATAGCAGCAATGCTGCCACTTCCCAGGCTTATAGTACATGTAAGCCATATATACTGTCAATCCTTGTCAATCAACACTAATCCATGTTCCCAATTAGCTGAATATTGTTCTTGACAATGAACTGTAATAGTGGTGGATGGTAATTAGTAAAGCATGAAACACTTTAGCTTCATGAATAATTAGTAAACCATGAAACTGACAGTTTAGCTTTATGAAATTCCTATGGCACAAATGTTTGCAAAATTTGTTGAATGTCCCATAGAAACATAAAAACATGGAGGTTGACGGCAGATAAGGGCACTCAGGCCCACTGCGTCTGGTCTGTTTTGTAGATATCATGACCCAGTGAGACCTAATTAGAGCAATAGTCACTCTCTTCATGATTTCAGGATGCCTATATGCCTGTCCCATGCCCTCTTGAAAACTCTGCCCCTCCACTTGAGTCGGCAGACTGTTCCATCTACCCACCACCCTTTCTGTGTAAAAGTACTTCCTCACATTTCCTTTGAGCTGCCCCCCATCTAGTTTCATGTTGTGGCCTCTAGTCCTTGAGCACATCTTTCTTTGGAAAATTTCATCAACTTACACTCTGTTTCTTCCCGTGAGGTATTTATATGTTTCAGTCATGCCCCTTCCCTCTCTCCTTTGCACCAATGAATACATATTTAGCTCTCTCAACTTGTCTCCATAGGATTTATTGAGTAAGCCTCACACCATCTTGGTTGCCTTCCTCTGTACAGCCTCTACTCTGTCTATGTCCTTCTGGAGATGGGATCTCTAGAATTGGACTCAATACTTGAGATGAGGCCTCTCCTATCATCTACACAGTGGAAGTATAACCTCCCACCTTCTGCGGGTGATACCCCTACCTATGCACCCCAGCATTCCGCTAGCTCTTGCAGTTACCTTGCTGCATTGTTTGGCCACCTTCACGTCATCTGAAATGATGACACCCAGATCCCACTCTTGCTTGGAACCTGACATTTTCTCTCCCCCTAAGTTGGTATACTGTGTTTGGGTTATTGTTACCCATATACATAATCTTGCATTTTGTAGCATTGCACTCTAGCTGCCACTGCCTAGACTAGTCCTCCAATTGTATTAGGTCTCTTTGCATTTTATCCACCCTGTCTAGAGTGCCCACACTGTTGCAGAGTTTTGTGTCATCTTCAAACATGCAAAGTTTCCCTTCCAGCCCCTATGCAATGTCACCAATGTAGACATTAAAGAGGACTGGGCCCAACACTGATCCCTGGGGAACTCTGCTAGTCATCCATCCCTCAGCAAAACATATGCCATTTAACACCACCCTCTGAGTTCTATTGCCTAGCCAGTTCCCCACCCATTTCAGTATCTTGCACCCTATACTCAGGCTCCTTAGTTTATTTAACAGCCTTCTATGCGGTACCATATTGAATGCTTTACTACACCATGAAAGGAACGTGTGTGATTCAAGGGGAAAACTCAGAAAGCTTGATTGCCTGACAGACTCCTATAGCTCAGATGATAAAGAGTGATTGAATGGATTACCAAGGTTCAGGGTTCGAGTCCCAGTGAGAGTCACACTTTTCCTTTCATTTGTACAATTGGATTTTCAAAATTGACTTGCAGTGGCTTAACTGCATTTGAGATAAAGAAAGTGGAAGTAATTTGAGTCTTAGGGAATGCCTATGTTGCTCACTTAGCAACACAATGAAAGGATTGTGTGTGATTCAAGGGAAAACTCAGGAAGCTTGATTGCCTGAGAGACTTCTATAGCTCATGTGGTTAAGATAGATTGGCATGGATTGCCAAAATACTGGGTTTGAGTCCCAGTGGGAGTCACACTTTTCCTTTCACTTGTACAATAGGATTTTTGAAATTGCCTTGCAGTGGCTTAACTGCATTTGAGAGAAAGAAAGTGGAATTAATTTGAGTCATTGAGACTACCTATGTTGTTCACTTAGCAACACCATGAGAGGAATGTGTGAGATTCAAGGGAAAATTCAAGAAGTGTGATTGTCTGAGAGACTCCTATAGTTCATGTGTTTAAAAGCAATGGCATGGATTGCCAAGGTCCTGGGTTCAAGTCCCAGTGAGAGTCACACTTTTCCTTTCATTTGTACAATTGGATATTCAAAATTGCCTTGCAGTGGCTTAACTGCATTTGAGAGAAGGAAAGTGGAAGTAATTTGAGTCTTTGGGAATGCTTTCATGCTCACTTAGCAATACCATGAAAGGAATACATGTGATTCAAAGGAAAAGTCATGAAGCTTGATTGCCTGAGAGACTCCTATAGCTTGAGTGGTTAAGAGTGATGGCACAGATTGCCAAGGTCCTGGCTTCAAGTCCCAGTGGGAGTCACACTTTTCCTTTCACTTGTACAATTGGATTTTCAAAATTGCCTTGCAGTGTCTTAACTGCATTTGAGAGAAAGAACGTGGAAATAATTTGAGTCTTTTAGACTGCCTACATTGCTTACTTAGTAACACCATTTAAGGACTGTGTATGATTCAAGGGAAAAGTCATGAAGCTTGATTGCCTGATAGACTCCTATAGCTCAGGTGGTTAAAAGTGATGGCACTGATTGCCAATGTCCTGGGTTTCAGTCCCTGTGGAAGTCACACTTTTCCTTTCACTTGTACAATTGGATTTACTAAAATCTAGGTATGCTACATCCACTGCTCTACCCTGATCCACCTTCCTGATTACCCAGTTGAAGAACTCTATGAGGTTAGTTTGTCATGATGCCCCCTCAGTAAAACCATGTTGCCTCAGGTCTTGGAAACTGGTCACTGCCAGGTGGTCCATCATCCTTTCCTTCAGCAGTTTTTCCATTAATTTACATATCACTGAGGTCAGGCTTACTGGACTGTAGTTATCTGCCTCTTCTTTACTACCACTCTTGTGTAGTGGGGCTACATCAGCTCTTCTCCAGTCTTCTGGCACCTCTCCCTTCTCTACTGATATACTGAACAAAACTGCCAGTGGTGCTGCCAGCACCTATCTCAGCTCCCTCAGTAGCCTAGTGTGTACTCCATCTGGACCCATTGCTTTATCTATTTTCATGGCTGACAGTTCCCAGATGATCCTTTCCTCTGAGAATGGACTAGTATCTACCTCTCTTCCTTTTGTGTCTCTCACCTTTACAAATGGGCTGTTTCCTTCCCCCTCCTCAGTGAATACCAAACAGAAATAATTATTCAGTACTTCTGCCTTGAGTGCATCTTCCTCCATGCACCCTCCTTCTCTAGTTTTCAGCCTGACAATACCCCCTCCAGATTTTTTCCTATCGCTTATGTATCTAACGAAAGTTTATTACCGCTTTTTATTGAGATAGCCAAATTTTCTTCTGTTTGTGCTTTTGCCAACCTCACTACCTTCCCTGCTTCTCTCTGCTTTATCTGGTATCTTTCCCTGTCTTCTTCTTCTTCTTTCTGAGACTGTGTGTAAGTCCTGAAGGCCAGCCTCTTAGCCCTAACCTTTCCAGCCACTTCGGCCGAGAACCATAGCAGCCTCCTTCTTCTCTTCCCTTTTGTTATTTGCTTGACAAAGAGTTTTGTTGCATCCTCAATGGCTCCCTTAATCTTTTTCCATAGCTCCTCCACTGTTGACATAACGGTGGCTCCGCCTATGGATGCTCTCACAAAGTCTCCCATCTTGTCATAATCTTCTCTTCCAAAGTCTAGGGTTTTTGTCCTTGTGGGGTTTATTTCATGCTCAGCTAATACCTCAAACCACACTGTTTGGGGATCACTGTTTCCTAGGTGCTCCCCTACTGTGACCTTACCTACATTTTCTCTGTTTGTAAGCACCAGGTCCAGAATTGCCCCCTCTCTAGTTGGGTCTGTGACTTGCTGTTTTTGGAATGCCTTATTAAAGTCTTCAAGGAAATTTCTACTCTTAGCTGTAGCTGCTGTGTGTAGATCCCAGTCCACATCTGGGAGTTTGAAGTCCCCAACTATCAACGCCTACCCCTTATGTGATATTCTTTGAATCAGTTTTAACATTTCCTCATCCATAGATTCATCCTGTGAGGGGGATCTATAGACCACCCCTGTATGGATAGTTTTTCCCTTGGTCTTCTCAAATGTGTCCCATAATGCTATCTAATTGGTGACAAAATAGTAAAGACAAGGGAACATATACAATTCTCAAACATTATTGTAAATTCTACAAGTATTTTTAGGTAAAAAGTACTTCCTACTTCTAGAAAAAAGAGCATGTGGTAAAACTGCTTTCTGTTTTTTTATTTTAAAAAACTGTTCATTATTCTTTTTGGTGAAAATTAAAGTAAAAAGTAATATTTTCATTTGACCAAAAAAATCAAAAGGCAAAACTTGCAATTTTTGGCTAACAATAAATGCAAATTGTACAGCCCTACTGAAAATGTAATGGCATTGGTAGTCCAACCAGAGTGAGACCAGTTAAATACCATTGTTAATAAATACTGATTTCACGAGAAAGGCTCCATGGCATGTAGGCTGCATACAGTATTTTGTTAACAAGTGGAAAATAAGGGTTACATCTGAGATTCTATGCACTAATCTGTATTATATATTCTTTGCACTTATCTATTCGCTCACCTCTGGACACAGATCATTTACCATCCCTAACTGTTTGCTGCTAATTCTGTATTTGCATGTTCTGTTATATCTTTTTGTATATATTGTATCAATGTTATATCTTCACTGGTTATTGCTGCTAATTCTGTATTTGTATGTTTTTTTGTATCTTTTTGAACATATTGCATCAAATTTTATATCTTCACTGGTTCGATTTGTACTGCTAGTTACTGTTTTTGTGCTTTGGACCTCCCAATGTTGTTACCCCTTCAATATAATGTGCAATAAGATGCTTGTACTGTTTTCAATAAGCTTTTATGTCTTTAGGACCTCCTTGTGAATGAGTCTGCTCAATGGAGTTTTCCTAGAATAAACTGAAACTGAACTGATCTAATACACCATCCTATGCTAGTAGTAGTAGTAGTAGTAATGATTTTATTCATTATAATGAACAAGGTAAAACAATCCCATTGAGTACACAAATACACTCATTTTCAAGGGACACCTTCTACAAGATACATAACCTGGTTACAATATAGGAGAAAATATACAAACATACAAAAATACAAAATACAAATACACATATGCACCAGGGATCAACAAATTTTAAAATCTCATGCTAGTCCAGGACAAGTGGCCTTGACAAAAATGGTAGTCCTCGAGTTCCGGGTGGTAGTCCAGTACATTTCAATTGAAATATTAAACCGACTTAACAGAAATAAGTTAAATGGTGTGGCTGTGTGGCAGGGCTTATATGTTGTACTATTATTTCATAGGATGGATGGAGAGATGTAGAAGAACTTCATAAATCAGGAAAACAATATTTTCATATATTTTTTGTTAATACAGGCCAGAGTAGTACAGGCGGACACTAAGACACCCAGGCAGAAGTCTGTATTAGAAGAGATTGGAGAAATGATACAGAATTAGTTGAGGACAAGCCAAAATCAGTTAGGCCGTTGGTTAGAAGAACATGAAATGGTGATTAAGGGCTAGGCCAGGAAGAAGATGATGGGGCACTGGGAGCAGGAGTACTAGCATCAAGAAGATCATCAGCAGCAGAAGCAGCTAAACCAGAAGATAAATGTATCAGCAGTAACAGCATGCCCACGAACATGTCGAGTGCCTGGACCAGAGAGCAGCCAGTGGTTAATTGCTGGATCCGGATCAAAGTCATGCAGTTCAGGACCTTCTACTGCTATCTGCAGGAGAGACTGTAGTGAATCATCAGCCAGCCTTGTCCTGACTTTTGTTTTGATTAGGTTCTGAACAGAAAAACTCTCTCATTTGCAGTCGATACACTCATTGCCATGAGTATTTCAACTAAGTCAGAATGTGTATAATCTGGGGTGTTTTCTTTTAGTATTCTGGTATATACCTGCAAATAGGGTTTTCAATGGCAGATTTCAATATTGTTTTAAATGCAGCATACTCTGACTTTATATGTTCCTGCTGCTCCTCCGTAAAAAGTGAAAATATTCTGCCAGGTTTGCAAGTTCAGAGGTCCCAAACACGCTAGTTGGTCTCTTGGCAGATCAAACTGCTTAAAATCTAAGCAGTTGAACCATTTGAGAGACACGTCTGAAATTTTAAATCTGTTGTCAATATACATTATTGCTGCATCTATTAAAGTCTGCAGTTGTCCATCTGTCACAAAATTGATTTCTGGGCAGTTGCCTCTGAATGGGAAATGAACAGTCTTCTCCTCCCTCCTCTCTTTGTCACAACATATTCCTTACATTTCTGTTCTGGTTTGTAATGGCTGAGAAAGCTGCCATGTATTGCCCTGGCATGGTTTTCAGTTCCATAAGCTGGAGTAGGCAGGTCTCAACAAGCTGTGGAACTTCCAGTATTACTATGTCATCTCGTTGAAACTGCAGTGACAGGTTTTTAGTATTGGCAGGAAATCTTGCAGTATATGGATAGCTTTACAAACTGCACACTCTGTGTTTATTTTAAGAGGCTCTTTGTTTTTGAACTTTCACCACCACCAGCAGTCAAAGATGCATGTAGGTGTTGTACAACAGTGGGTAGTTAACCTGAACTGCATGTACCAGAACGTGACCTACTGGCAAGCCATCTCACTTGTTTAATTGCAGTAAAGTCCTCAGATCAGTATCCATCACGTTAGCAATTTCTTGGAGCTCTCTCATTTTTGGGACTATAGTGATAAAATTTAAATATTCCCTTGAGAGTACTTTCCAGCTTTGATACAAATGGATTTTTTAACACTCGAGAACTGCCAGCTCTAGCTTATGGGCAGCGCAGTGCATGTAATTATTTCAGGACGTGTTCCATAACTTTGCTATGGTTCCTCCTCTTTCGCCCATCATGACACTGGCCCCATCAAAATTTGCTGAAATAAGAAGCGGTCCTGGATTGTTAACATTTTGTAGATTACTGAGAGGAAGATTTACTGACTCCAATGCAGTTGATATTGCATGAATACACCTTCTGCATGTGCATGTTCCAGTGGCACAGCTTGGATAAGCAATGTATGCACCTGTTTTGAATTAGGTTCAACAAACCTTAAGAAAACATTTTCCACTCAGTTATACTGTAATCAGTACTGCCGTCAGCAAGAACTGTCACATACTTAACATTAGCGAGAGTCTGCATCTGGGTTCTGGATATCACTGCTGAAATAGCACTGCAAAGTCCCTGGCTCGCTTATCGTTAGTATAATTAGAACCTAGCTTAATGCCATTTTTTCCTGTAATTCACAGAGCCACTCCATGTCTGAGAAAGAGGCGAAGATTTTTGGCTATGGAATACGCTGTGTTAAACAACGTCTCATCTTTGCTTTTGTGGCCTCTTCCAACTGTGCAAAGGCTTGGTAAAGTGGTGACTCACTAATCTCACAACATACTGCTCGTTGGCCACTTTCCAGAATATGTTGATTCTGGCATAGCACATGTGGATTGGATTTTCATGTGCGTGGTGACTCAATCGAAAGTTGTTAGAGCCTGTGGCAAAGACATTTGTTTTTGAAAATGCTGGAGTTGCAATACTGGGATACCTTTCACATAGTGTGCAGTACATAAGCCCCTTTTATCATCGTATCTCAACCATTTATAAGTGGACAGCCAATGACACTGAAATAGTCTGGCCTTTTCTCTTGGTCATATTTCTTGTCTTTACTACTCCCAACTGCCACCTCATTATCAAGCAGTAAACTACGTTTCTTAGCAAGTGACACAGGGGCTTTTTGAGATAAGGCTACTAGGCTTCTCTGTTTACATCAAGTACCTGGTCAGCAATTATATCAGAACCACAGATGCAGATTCAGTTTCATGACTTTTATCTGTGGAAGTAGTACCAGACTGTGTTTGTCTCGTAAAGATGGTGCTGCTGCTGACCAGAGAGACAAAGACTTTGTTGTTTGGCTTTGTTCATCTGCATATTGTCCATATAAATTTGGTGGTCACTTTTTTTTTAAAGACTAATGGAACCAATAATAATAAACTTATTTTAAACACTGGTGTCTGTGTGTCCTTTTTTCACTGGTGGGCTCATGGGTTGGGTTTTCTTTCTATACACTGCAAGTTGTCTTGTCCTGTAACAATCAGGCAGCTGGCTGCAGAACACTCTCCACACAGTCCTCCTCCTCCTCTCCACACAGCCCAAGCCCACCCCCAGTTAGGCTCCCTTATTTTACTATTAATTACACTTGTATTATATATATTTTTTTACTATATTTCTCTTTTTGTTTCTTGGGTACTTCAAGCCAAAAGCCAACCAACTGGCTGCAGGACACTGGGTCCTTCACTCCTTTTCACAAAATCTCTCCCAACAGCCCAACAAGCCCATTGCATAGCCCCACACCACACACAGTTTGAGTTATAGGCTTATTTCTTACTATACTATCTTTTTTTTTTACTAACTTTCTCAAGTCAGTCCTTTCCTTCGCCCCTCCTCTCTCCAAGCTCCTCCTTCACTCCTTTACACACAATCTCTATATCTGCTCTCCTCTCCCAACAACCACCAGCCTCTTCCTTATTTTCTTTCTTTTTTTTGCTTTCTTTTTATTTATTTTTTTCTTTGTCTATGCAGCTAGTAGTCAAATAAACTGCTGTTTTACTGGTGGGCACTGGGCAACACAAAGCTCCCGCCCCACAGCAGTAGTCCCCTGCCCTTGCTTTCTTCCTTTTTATTTTCTGTAGTCAGTGACACTTTATGCTGCTGCTAGTTCTCAGTTGTCACAGACGGCAGACAGTACCAGACAGTCCCCCCTCCCAAGTTTCTGTTTCCTTTCTCCTTGTTTAAATTATTTTTTTAGTTGTTTAACCAGGTATAGCACACTAAGCTAAGTGACCTGGGAGCACAAGGAGGTTAAGTGACTTGCTCAGGCAGTATGCAAGTGGAAGCTGTGGGATTCAAACCCAGGTCTGGTCTGCTGGATGTCACCAGATTTGCAGCTCAGAGCCTTAGACCACTGCACTATACTGCCTACTTAATTTATTTTATAAGCGCCTTGGTTTGCTTTCACCCTGTTATGCCCAACCTAACCCTTCTCAATATTTTATTTACCCTGCCTGCACCTCCTTATTTACTCAGATTAGTCTCTTCTTCATTAATTTTGGCAAAACTGGCATGGCTTGCCTGCTGCACTAATGCACTTGTGTGCAGTCAACAGTGCTCAGCCACGTTGCCCCACTCCTTAGTCCTCCTAGCTCCTGCCTTCCCTCCTCCCCTCTTCACTCTCACCAACCCTCTATCCTTAATTCAGTTTTAAATTTGTTTTCCGAGTAGTCAAGTCCACTCCACACACACAAAGAAAGGTCACACTCGCAGTCCCCACTCCCGATATCCACAACAACGGACTGTTTAATTTGTGTATCCTCTAGTATCATCAACAGACAGTGAATAGAGGGCTCTAACGCAATGCCGTCTTTACACAATCTCCCTCGCTTAAATCACCACAGCGGCCAATGGGCATTCTTTGTATCACTTACAGTTCAAGATTGTCTTCCTCATTTGGCCCCACGCCTGCAGATCCGACAGCTTGCTCCTCCTCCGTTTTCCTCAGATGAGGCCTGCTCATTTCGCTCCTGATGCCACTTCCGTGAGGCTTCCATAGGCTGAGGCAAGCTCATACACTCACCGCTCGTTCCCGACCAGTAGGTGCACAGCCGAAGCAGTGAGCACCCTACTGGTGGAAGGTAGAACTGCAGCAAAGATTTTTAAATCAGTGCTAGCCCGTGGACAGGTGGCACAACAGAAAGTGCTTGTCCCTGCACTGTATCTGGTAGCCCGGGACGTCGGGCAATAGGATTTGTCAAACCCTGATATGCACATATGCACAATAAATACATCAAATACATATCCACACATTTAAGTCACATCAATAACAAAACTTAATACATAAACATTCATCCATTTTCCAACATCACACAACATTCATGAAATTTCTCACCTTGCCTATGATACCAGGATCTAATTTTCATCCAACTTATTTTAACTCCATAACTTCTCAAGTCAGGAGGCAGGTTATTCCAAATTTTTGGACCCAC
Organism: Neoceratodus forsteri; assembly: GCA_016271365.2. NCBI lineage: Eukaryota > Metazoa > Chordata > Ceratodontiformes > Ceratodontidae > Neoceratodus > Neoceratodus forsteri. Next base: position 225,147,929 of record CM028132.1, on the reverse strand, counting down.
ATAAAACAGCGTTGCACACCCATTCCTCATCCTAAACTTTGGTACTTCAAACTCTATACATTGGGCTGATCTCAGTCCCCCTACTTGGATATTTAATTTTCAGATCTTTAGCAATATATTCAGGTAATTTATTATCAAAAAAACCTGCACATAATTTTAATTATATGTTGATTTCTTCTAATATACAAGTGATCCCATCCTATATTTCTATATAACTCACAATGATGTGTAAGTCTATGTAATCCTGTAATGTACCTAGCCATCTTATTATATGAAATGTCTAATTTTTTCAGATCAACTTTATTTGCACCCCCATATATATTGTATCCGCATAATCAATCACTGGTACTAACATTGTATTAATCACACGAAGCCTTGTAGTCCTGGAAAAATTACTTCTTATTCTATACAACATCCCCAATTGTTGCCCTAGTCTCCTGACTAAATTATTTATATGAACAGACCACTTGCAATGTACATCCAACCAGAGAAAGCTGGAAACAGAGTGCAGGATGGAGACGGTGTACTCAGTCCCTACAGAAGGACCCACAGAACTATTCCACTAGCCTACCCAAACTACATGGAGAGATGGGGATGTAGCACTGCTTTACAAAAAAAAATATATGTGCTTATCTGAAATGGTGATATGGCAGTCTGGAAAGACTTCCCTGTCATACAGTCCCCTGCTCTCACATGGTGTAGGAGATCTAATGAATATATTGACTTAACTTGAAGTTGAAAGCCTGGTGTCTGGCCAAGCTTCACCACCCTATGCTCTAGGAGCTCTGTCTCACATTCAGGGTTAGACCTGAGTTTCAGACATGACCTGCAAGCTGGTCTTAAGCAGCAGCATCAAAAAGTAGAGCAGTGTGAGCAAGTAACTCTTGAACTGCATGTATGCTGACTGTAGCTGTGAGTTGGTCCCTTAGTAATTATGTAATCTTAAAAACCTTACTTGACCACCCTGTTCCTCAGTCCTTTCCACTATTAAACTAGGTAGACACAATACCTCACTGAAACAGAGGTAATGATGTTCAAGTAGGCCATCTTGGTGAAATAAAATGTAAAAATATATGAATAATTTATTCTTCAGTAGCAGAAAAACATTTTCTAATATTCTAAAAAAACTCTAAACTTTAAAGGTACTATACCAGGTTCAGAAACAATTCAGTTTTTGGTATGCTTTGAGCACTATTACTCATGAAAAAACTATCTAATTACTACCCATGTTATGGCCATTGTTAAACAAGGCTGTTGTAATTTCCATAGCAGCATGGGCCATGATTGCATACAAAATGCTCTATTATGGTTCAGCAATGCTTATTGAACCAGTCATGTTGCTGCACAGAGTAAAAACAAATAGAAGTAATTTAGCTGATATAAAATTGTCCTTCAAGCAAGAATTGTCAATAAAGTTTACATATCTTTAGTTTTGTTTGTTGTTTGTTTGTTTGTTTGTTTGTTTGTTTGTTTTAGAAAGGGGAGATACTAATAAGTAGAAATGAGAGCTGCAACAGAATTTGAAAAATAAAAGTGCCAGAAACAGACCACTAGATCGAGCAGAAATAATCTCTGAGAAACTTGACACTTCAAGATTTTAATACAATGACTGTGCAAAATTTGAACATTAATCCATTATATTTAATGGAGTTCAGCACTGAAGTGCTTTTCTGCTACTTAGATTACAATGACCTGCCAGTCATCAATAACAGAATTGAATTTATTAACAAATCAAGACCGAAACTGAAGGGCCGATATTCAGGTTAACCAATAAATGCTTCCTATCATTTTTCCCAGAAAGCAGAAAATATCATTTCATTATATTCTGCCTTGTTTTCATTTTAATTATTAGAATATATATATATATATATATATATATATATATATATATATATATATATATATATAGAATTAAATAATTTACATACCTTGTTTGAAGTATTATCTAGATGTTGCATGCTATCACAAGGACATCTTCAGGTTTCATACTACACTGGTAGAGATGTTTTATTCCCACACCATCATTAAACTATGGTTGCAAAATAAAAATGTATTACAGTGGTTACACAATAATAGCAGTATTTTATGGATGAATTTTTCTATTGTGTGCTTAAAGAGACAGCATCTTCTTATAAGCATGGCTCTTATCAACAGCTGAAACAAAGAGATATGGATAGCCAATTTACTTTCCATTATATTCCATTTCACATTAGAAAACATGTTTTTTGAAGTTTTAAATGCTCAAACACATTTGCCGGGCCCTCTTTAAAATATTTAGGTAGGAGAGGAAGATTTTTTGCTGCTAATTAACTGAAACATGTGCTTGTGTTGCACCATCTGAATACAACTGGAGAGTGGGCTCATGATACAGAATTATACCTCTCAACAATCCTGAATTTCATGGGTCATTCCATTTTAGAAGCCAGCATGGTCACTGTCATGCTGTCCTGCCTGCATCTGGTGTTTCTGGGCTTCTGTCTGATTTTTCTCAAGACCGTTCGATGTTCCACAGATGTACCAAAAACATATCAGAGCACTGTTTCAATGTCCCTGCTATCCACATCTTGGATCTGTGCTGATGTTACATGCATGTGCACCATGACTGAGGGCCTACCAGGACATGCAGGATGGCCAGTTCAAGTGCTTGACCAAGTTCAAAAACAAGCCGCCTTTTTTATTTTTTATTTATTTGAATCTAAGATTACAAAGGTTCCTCGTCAGATGGTGTACAATTCAGTGCACGACAATTTAGTACAAGTTGAGGGTAAACACTGGGTTACAGAAACAGTAGGCATAACTTATTTTGTCAATGAAAACATAAATACTGAGACAATACTAGATAAGGATACAGAGGTAGGAGCAGTCAGAGGCATTGTCAGTGGTACTTAGGGAAGTGCAGTGGAGAGGAGGGGGAAGGAGGACATGAGGGAGGAGGGGGAAAGGGGTGGGGGTGGGAGAAAGTAAGTGCTGAGTAGAAAGAGCAGTGGCAGCAGAGAAAGGTTGATGGACAGGAGGGCTGTTAAGGGAAACAGTCACATGTGCTGGGGGCAGAGAGGAGTAGATGGAGCCTTGATTTGAAGGGGCCAAGCTTGGGAAGTGAGGAGATGTCACTACTGAGACCACTGAACCAGAGCAGGCCTCTGAAAGGTACTACAGTGAGGGATCTGAAAGAGTTGGGAGTCTGAGCTGCTAGTGAGGCATGAATTACAAGCAGGAGAAAGGATGGCTTGGACGCCAGGAGGGGGATAGCCCATGGTTGTCTTCTTGGCCATTAAGCAGGTTTGGTATTTTATGTGGTCATAGAGTTGTAACCAGCTGGTTTGGGTGTAGAGGTCACACATATAGGTGAGATGGTGAGCTGCAGAAATGAGCTGACAGGCTTTGTTGAGGGCTGTAGCTATACGATGGATAGCAATGGCAGTGGCAGAGCCATATACGATAAGGCCATAATCAATTAGTGAGACCACATAGCTCTGAACTGTGACCCTTAAGGCTTCAGGAGTAAGGCATTGCCTGTGCCTGTAGATAAGTCTGATACAGTTATTAGCAGCTTTAGCAACATTGTCAATGTGTAGGCCATAGGATAGGTGAGTGTCGATTGTGACTCCAAGATATTTAAAGGAGGGTACATGTTCCAGGGTGGCACCATTGCAGTTTAAGATGGTCAAAGGAAGATGCCTGTTCTTGTGGGTGCTGCAGAAGAGCATTGTCTTTGTTTTTTTATAGTTGAGGACTAGCTTGTGCTTAGAAAACCAGTTTTCAACTGATGAGAAGCCACTCTGTAGTTTGCATTGAAGGGGATAGTGTTCCTTGTGGGGGGAGTGGATTACGGTGTCATCTGCATAGAAGAGTATTTGCTCAGGGCAAGACTGTGGTAGGTTATTCCAAAAGAGAGAAAAGTAGTGGACCTAGAATGGATTCCTGTGGGACTCCAGAGCTGACTGATCTAGCATCAGAGAGGACGTCACCGATTTTGACTCTTTGTGATCTGTTTTCAAGGTAACCTTTGAACCAGGTCGTGGACATAGGTGAGAGCCCAGCATTTAGAAGCTGGTCTATCAGGAGGTGATGATGGACGGTGTCAAAAGCCTTGGTTAAGTCAATGTAGACAGAGCCAGTTAGATGACCTTTATCCGGGGAACTGTGGAACTGTGGATAGCTCTAGTAAATTCTAGCAGGGCTCACGTAGTGCTGTGGCCCTTTCTGAACCAGTGTTGCTGAGTGCACAAGATATTATATTTTTCCAGGTACTCAGTAAGCGGGTCCACTGCAATCCTTTCAATGGCCTTTGAGAGGGGAGGCAAAATGGAGATAGGCCGGTAGTTCATATGTAATGCCCGGTCACCACTTTTTTGGATTTGGGTAACAGTTGTGGTTTTCCATCTGTCAGAAAATTGACTGAGGCTGAGGAAGAGGTTGAAAATTTTTGTTAGTGGGGGTAGTACTTCATCAAGAGTGAAGGACAGCAGTTTTAGGTCAAGTGTGTCCCCTTATTCGGGTCTTGGCAATAGCTTTACTGATGTAAGTACAGACATCGGGCATCAAGACTGCCTTAAAGTAGAAGGGTGGGTATTTGGAAGAAGGGGGAGGGCTGGTGGCACGTGATGTAGCATCATCATTATTGATAAAGTCAGGAGGGAGAACACTGCTGAGGTCAGTGAAGGCTGAGTTGAAGGTATTTGCTATACTTACGGGGTCTGGAATAGTAGCCCCATCGATATTCAACACAGTGGGGGAAGTTTTAGGCTGTTTCCCAGTAACTTCTTTAATATTGTTCCAGAAAGATCTGCCATACCCCCAGATATTAGTGAGATCTTCATTATAGTAGAGACTTTTCATTAGTCGAATGGATTTTGTGTAGGTATTACATGCACACTTGTAGTTCTGTATGTCATCTTGAGTTCCTGAGGCCCATGCCAGCATCCAGAGATAGTCCCTGGCTTTTAGTTGAGCAAGTAGTTCAGCAGAGAGCCAGTGGTTGTAGAGGCCTTTGACTTTGCATTTTTTGAGGGGGGCATGGGTGTCACAGGTGGCATTAAAAATGTTAATGAAATAATCCAGGGCTGAGTTGACATCAATGGCATTGTACATAGGAGACCAGTCTTGTTGTCTGAGGTGGGTTTTAAGGCATTTCAGCTGTCTTCTAGGTAGGACTGTACTGGAGATAAGTAAGGGTGGAGGCATGCTAAATTTGTTAGGCCAATTGCAGATGACTGGGGAGTGGTCACTTACATACTAACATACTAAAATGCCAGAAGAATAGGCCTAACGGTCTTTCGTGTCTGCTCATTTGGTCAGCCCCCACCCTGGGTGCTGACCTTGCTGTCCCCTTCACCTTCTCTGGCTTCTCCCTTCCCAGTTCCGGATATTCTTGCTGCATTGGATTTTGCTTCCAGAACCCTTCCCCTGTACCTGTCCCACCCCCTCTTGAACCCCTCCACTGTCTCTGCCTCCATCAGCCCCCTAGGCAGCGCATTCCATGGCTCCACCACCCTCTCAGTGAAGTAGCACCTCCTCCTTTCTCCCCTGAATCTTCCCCCCTCCAGCTTCCACCCATACCCTCTAGTGGCCCCCTCCTCCTTCCTTCGAAGCACACTGACTGTTCCTCCCCTATTTACCCTCTTCATGTACCTGAAGACCTCTATCATGTCCCCCCGGTCCCTTCTCTCTTCCAATGTGTACATATTTAGCTCTTCGAGCCTCTCCTCATAGGTCCTGTCCCCCAAGCCCCAAATCATTTTGGTTGCCCTCCTCTGGACCCTCTCCAGGAGGTTAATGTTCCTCTTTAAGTGTGGCCTCCAAAACTGCATGCAGTACTCAAGGTGCAGCCTCACCAAGCAGTTATACAGAGGGAGTATCACTTCCCTCCTTCTGGAGGTGATCCCCTAGCGATGCATCCCAGCATCCTGTTGGCCTTTGGCTGCTGCCCTCCCACAAGTCTCAGAGTTGTTCATCTTGACATCCACCACCATCCCCAGGTCCCTCTCAGCCATCGAGACTTGTAGCATTTCCCCCCCCCCCAGGGTGTACACTTGGCCCGGGTTTCTGGCACCCAGGTGGAGTACCTTGCATTTCTCTGCATTGAACCTCAGCTTCCACTTATTGAGTCAGGGAGGAAGCAGATGTTAGAGATGCAAATCGGGTGGTTAGTAAGTGCCCAATCTAGAAGGATAATTGTGCCAGTTTTATAGTTGTGCTGAGTGGGGGAGTCGACTAGCTGAGAAAGGTTGATGGCAGAGATCGCATCCTTGATACCCCCTATTTCTTGTGCAAGTCAGTTAACATTGAAATCGCCCAATAGGATTGTCTCAGAGCCAGGGGAGGGTTCATATGAGGTCTAGGACAGTGTAGATACCTTTGCCTTGTACTTTAGGGGGGATGTACACTACGGCACCTGTCAGGGCTTTGTTACGGGCCCCTAGAATGATTTTAACCGGCAGAATCTGTGCAAATGTATTAAAGACTGTGGGATCTAAGAAGTGGCCCAAGAGAGGCTCTTTCAGGTATATTGCACAGCCCCCACCTCTCTTTATCATCCTGTCAAGTCTAAAGATGCTATATCATGGTAAGGCAATAGACATGTCCAGGAATTTTGGAGACAGCCAGGTTTCAACAACCGTGAGTATATTCGGATTATGAAGGTTGGCAGAAATTTGCAATGCATCAAGTTTAGGGAGGAGGCTGCAGATGTTGATTGTTGCAAGGGTGAGTGACCCTGCCCACTTTACTTGGGTGGTTGAGTGGGTGGTCATTGGGACAGGATTGGGGTGAACATTACCAGACAGCAGGAGCAGGAGGAGGAGGAGCAGTAGCTTCAGGGTGCACCAATGCATTTGTCTGGAAGAGAGTTTCATTGACCGCTTTGATTGGAAGCATAGGCAGAGGTGCTGACTGTAGCTCCAGAGAGATGTAATGCGTGCCAGGGATGGGATGGCAGTCAATGGAGCAAGTCTCCCCAGCCATGCTTACTTGTATGCTTCCAGATAGCATCAGGGAAGGGTGTAATTGGGGAGCAAGGAGCAAGGGCTAGAGTGCCTGAGTGAGAGTAGAGACAATCGACTATGAAGCTAGGGGGAAGAGAGGGGTTGCAGGCTCTGGGAAGATAGCAGAGAGGAACCAGAGAAGCCAGGATAGTTAGAGAAAAAGGCACAATGGACAGCCCCATAGTGCTCAATGGAATAGAGATCACAAGGGTAAAGCTAGAGAGAGTGGAGAGAGAGCCCTAGCTGGGGCACAGAAAGTGAGTTGGGAGGGTTGGAGAAGATGTGATAGGACAAGAGTGGATAGGGTGAAGGAGAAGAGAGAGAGAGAGTGTGGGCGGTAGAAGTCCAATAGGATTCAAAAGGAAGACTCTTATACAGGTGGGAGGAGCTGAAGCTTATTTAACTAAAGGTAGGAGGTGGGGCAGGGGGCCGGTGCAAATGTTCGGCACTTTTCAATACAATCTTATGGGCGCAGAAGCCCAGGAAGGCAGAAAGACAACAGAAATGAGCACAACCAATCAGTGGCTGACAGAGGCTTAGCAGTCCAATCAGCAAGCAGCAGCAGCAAGTGATGGTCAATGGGGGCTGCTCAGTGCTTACCGGTCTGACTACAGATATTACCTGGCTGAGGAGAGGTCGGAGGTGGTCTGAGGAAGTGGCATGGCAGCTTGCTGAACGAGCCATGGACGCACTGCTTCAAGCCCTATCAGGGGCTGGAAATCTGTGGGGAGGGAACCAGAGACAAAATTAGTAAGGGGGGAAGACAAAGGAGTGAAGCAAGGGCTAAATTGGTGGGTGTGGGGAGAAGAAGAGAGAGAAATGGAAATGAGTCAGAGGCGGGGGGGGAGTGACCAGGACCAAGACGGAGGATATCTTATTCTGGTGCCATGCCGGAGTACAAGGGGAAAGTGTGGTTTAGGAAACAAAGAGAAGTCTGAGAGAGTGAAACACAGCTTAGGAGTCCAAGTGAAGTTAGATGGGAATTACATGGCAGGGAGAGGGGGGAGGGAGGTGGGGTCAGCTCCAAGGTGGAGGTAAGCAGAGACAAGGGCAGCAGACAAGCAATTAGAGCAGGTTCAAATACCTTAAACAAACAGTTTCAGTGACAGAAAAAAAGAAAAAAGATGGCAATATAATCAGGCTACTGTTAGCTTCATTAACAGATTTCTAGGCAGCTTTATCTGGTAGACGTTTACAGGCAGGTTCTAGAAATTAGAGATTAATACAGATAGCTGTGGCTAGATTTGGCAAGAGTTACAGGCAACAGCAAGCAAGTTAAACAACTGTTCAGCACTTTTCAGCACAATTTTATGGGTGCAGAAGCCCAGGAAGGCAGAAAGACAACAGAAATGAGCGCGAGCAATCAATGGGTGAGAGAGGCTCAGCAGTCCAATCAGCAAGCAGCAGTAGTGAGCGACGGTCAGTTGGGGCTGTTCAGTGCTTACTGGTCTTACCACAGATCTTACCCGGCTGAGGAGAAGTCAGAGGAGGCCTGAGGAGGTGGTGTGGGTGGCTGGCTGAGCGAGCCACGGCCACGCTGCTTCAAGCATTATCAGGGGCTGGAAATCCAGCTGAGGAGAGGTCAGAGGTGGCTTGAGGAGGTGGTGTGGGTGGCTGGCTGAACGAGCCACTACTGTGCTGCTTCAAGCCCTATCAGGGGCTGGAAATCCAGCTGAAGAGAGCTTGGAGGTGGCCTGAGGAGGTGGTGTGGGTGGCTGGCTGAATGAACCATGGCCACGTTGCTTCAAGCCCTATCAGGGGCTGGAAATCTGGCTGAGGAGAGGTTAGAGGTAGCCTGAGGAGGTGGTGTGGGTGGCGTGGGTGGCCTTAGCCTCCCTATAGTGCCAAATCAAGCATTCTTCCTGAGCTGTCCCAAAATATGCTCCCTAACTGGCCAGCCAGTCCCACCAATATACATTGTAGAGGTGCTGCATAGCAACAAGTGTAGTAGACAGTAGCAGCCCTAGACTAAAGTGGCTGGTTTTGTTTTGTAGCCCTCCTGGCTATTTTTGTGTTTGTTTTGTTAATATGGCTGTCTTTGGTGGACCTTTGCCTGTGCAAAACAACAGGTGAATTGAAATTTGACTAAAATGTTATTTTACTGAGATCTAAGCATCACTGATCTAAGAATAATGAGCATTTTTTGCATACCTGCTGCCTTGATCCTATGGAAAGGTACCACATGGCAGGTCCATTGCGTAACTGTTCCTTGGTCCTGCTGAGATATGAGCTCTGAGCCTCCTACTTAGTCTGATTATCAGCATTATCTTCCAGCCTTTTAATAAATACGCTATATTTGTTTCTTACCCAAAGTTGTTTCCGCCTTGTTTATTTTCTTTCCCTGCTTCTAATTTCCCCACAATCAAGTGCTGCCCCATTAATTTAAAAGTAGTTTCCCAAACTCAGCAAAACAGCAGCTGCAGCCTACAGACAGCAGCATCTCATAACTATTTCATTCACCCCCAGAAAATAGTAAAAATTAAACTATACAAACAAAAACAACAGGAAAAAAAAACCATAAACAATGACCTCCACAGCTATCTGTCTATGAGGCATACTGACCCTGTTAAGTGTATCCAAGGCCAAGAAGCAGTGCTGGGGATCTATGATGTTCATAGTCACAAAGATAACTGCTGTATGCACACTAGGACTTAGCTACCTCCTTCTGATTTAGCTAAGACATCAGTGGAAACTGCTTTCCTCAAAACAGTCATACAGAAATAGTTTTATTTACACACAATTGACATTGTTCCCGGATTCCCCATCCAACAAACACTCAGACAACTGCTTTTATGGGTGCTCATATTGGCAATCAGTTTATTCCAAATTTCTTATTTTTATTTACATTTCATCAAATCCGCTTATCAAATATTGTTTCAGTTTATTATACATCTCATCATCATTCCTTTTTCCACTGTATTAACTCATTCTACTTTACATATACACATATACACATTTTACAGTCTCCATCTTTATTCTTTGTCTTCTACCCACCCAGATGTACATCATGGGTGGCCTCCTTTCTTTTTCTTTCTTTCTTTCTTTCTTTCTTTCTTTCTTTCTTTCTTTCTTTCTTTCTTCCTTCTCAGGGTGCCAGTGTACACTATCACTCTTTCTCCAGTCATCCTATTGGTGCAGCCTTGTAGGTCTGCATGCCCCTCCCCTAACCATTTTCCTCTCCTCTACCCCATCCTTCATTTCTTCCCACATTTTCATCCAAAACATTCTTTTCTTGATCAGCCATCCACCTTCGCCTGGTCCCCGATTGGTCCCCCCCAGACACCGTCCACCATCGGTGAGGGGGCCCCTTATTTTGTCCCTTCTTCTTTATTAAAATGCAGGGAGGGAGGGAGGTAAAGCATAAAGGAGCAGAATTATGAGAACTGACCCCTCTGGCACTACTTTATATACCCCCTTGGGCTCACTCTCTCTCTTTCCATTAACCAATCAGGCTCAGTATAGTTTCCCATAGGTCCCACCCCTTTTGTGAGGTCACCTTGACCCCTTACCTTATTCCTTCCAAATATAGATCCCACTTGCTTTCTTTTTCACCTAGCTTTTTCCCCATCAGTCCCACCTGCACACAACTACCTCCTCCTCTTCTCCCCCTTTCCTTTATCGAGCACCCCTTTTATTGGATGGGTCCCAGGAAAAATAAATCTGACCCTTTAAGTGGGCAAATCATATTGTTCTTGGATTCCCCATCTAACAAAAACTCAGGCAACTGCTTTTGTGAATGCTCATATTGGCAATCAATTTATTCCAAATTTCTTATTATTATTATCATTTACATTTCATCAAATCCATTTATCACATATTGTTTCAGTTCATTATACATCACATTGTCATTCCTTTTTCCACTATAGTAACTCGTTCCACTTTATATATACACATATTAAATACATTTTACAGTCTCCATCTTTATTCATTATCTTCTCTCAGCCCAGATGTACATTATGCTTGCTTGCTTTCTTTTTCTTTCTTTCTTTCTTTCTTTCTTTCTTTCTTTCTTTCTTTCTTTCTTTCTTGCCAGTGTACACTAGCACCCTTCTTCCGGTCATCCTATTGGTGTGGCCTTGTAGGTCCGCCTGCCCCTCCCATCCCCTCCCCCTTTTTCCTTTCCCCTTCCCCTCATCCTTCATTTCTTTCACACGCCTACCTCTACCTTGCGCAGGATGGTGGGCCTTCCCCCCTATGTTCTAGAAGCCCTTCTCTGTCCTCCATGCCTCTATACAATTGGCTGTCTCGGAATTAAATAGGTCTGCCCCCATACCAGGGTGGTTTACTCTGCCCCCTTGTAAAATTTGTCCTCATGTTCCTCAATCCCCCTATGTATCACACTGCCACACATCCCTCTAAACAAGGCCCCCACTCTATGGTTCATGCACTTCTTTGCCTTATCAATGGCCTTGTGGCTGTGGGCATTTCACCAGACCCTTCTGGGGATTATGTCCAACCAGACCAGCATGACACCTGGCCATCATTGCATTATTTTAATAATGTCCTCTTTAATCTGGTAGAACATGTTGAGCCAGGGCCTGGTCCCAGGGTCGTTCCTGGCCAGATGGATAATTATCATGTCCAGCTTGGGCTGTTCATCCCTCATCTCCTGCAAGGTCGGTAAAAGCTGGTTCCACCTCATCCATCTGACACCTCTTCAATTTATATGCCTTACTATATGTAAATAATTCTGGGTCACCCCTGAAAAAGGGACCTTTGGGGCTCAGTGGGCCTACCCAGTTAACAAAATGTAATAAAGGAATAATGCATGACAGGGTGTGTGTCGTGCTGGGATGCGCCACGCCTGGGGAGTTTGAGCCGCGAGCGCGGGCCCAGTGCATCCAATGCCCCAGGCATGGCGTTATCCCAAATGACACACACCCTGGAGTGCATTATTCCTATTATACAATGGCTTGTTGTTATATATAAAATAAAAAAATAATTTTAAAGATGTTTTTGTCTGGAAAAATATTTTTTGTATTTTAAAAGGAGATGAAACAATCAAGCTCAATGGGCTCAATGGGCTCAGTGGGCTCAAGCTCATCTACAGGTTCACATTGCTGAGACTATACCTGTGGCGATGTGCTGGGATAACGCCATGGGTCCAGCCCCAAACTGACCAATCACAGTCCAAGATTTTTTCTTGCCATTGTATAATAAATAAATATCTTACACTGTCTCAGGTTCTGATACAGCTGCCAGCCCCCCCTACGCTCTTCTTGCCCCTCTCCTTTCATCCAAAATATGAATGAATTCCCATAGATCCAAACCTCCTGCCATCTCTTGTGATCTGTTTAATTAAACACATTATGGTGAGATATGGCACTGTATTATCTCCCCTGCCCAATTCCCCCATCCCCCCACTGTCTCAACACCCACCCATTTCTGGCTCATATGCCCACAGTTTGCCCACCACCACCCCCTTCTTTGCTGTGATTACCTACAAAAGAAAATGGAAGCAGTGTTAGTTATTGTGCTATTTAAGTTTTCTCACATATCTCTTGTAACAAGTTGAAGCCCACCAGCCCACTTCCTTTCTTTCCTTCTCAGACTTCCCTTTTCCTGCAGTTACTGAGGCTGCCCAGATTCTAACTGAGTGAGTGGAGAAACACCCTGGATCTTCCCCTTTTAATGCAATTCCCTTCCTCATCAGCATAGCCACCTGTGTGCCCGTTACCAGTTTCCCATCCACCATGCACAAATAATGCTCCCTTTTTGTTGAATCGCACTGCTGCATAGGCAAACAGTGCCTGCACAGGACATATGGTCTGACTCTCATTCTGCCTTAAAACTATGCTAGCCTGTTTCCCCTCTTTATTCATTTTGTACCTCCTCAGGTATACTGTAATTTTTCACTGTCCCCATGTTATATCATCCCATTGCAGCCCCTCTGGAGCTCCTTTTTCCCCTCATCCTACTACTTCACTTACCCAAAATGCTCTGTGAAACATGACTGCGAAAATGGCAGCAAACAGCGTGCCCTCATCATTGGACCTGCAACCTGCATATCAAGTGCATTACCCCCATAAGTCATTTCAGAATGGCTTCAGATGCTGGCCTTCTTTTGTCTATAGCCCTCCCTTTAGGCTGCATCCATCCTTGCATCATTATCTGTCTCTGCCCTTGCCAAGGTTAACAATGACTGGCAGGGCGAGCTGGACAACAAGAATTTTGTTGGTGCAGTTTTTCTGGACCTTAGCAAGGTGTTCGACACTGTCAACCACTCCTTGCTTCTTTTTTCCCTCCAGAATATTGGCCTGGATGCTCCTTCACTAAGATGGTTCAATAATTATCTAACAGGCTGCTTCCAGCAAGTTAAGGATGATGGGGGGGGGTTCTCACCCATTAAGCCTCTGATAAGGGGTGTACCACAAGGTTCTATCTTGGGCCCCCTGCTTTCCACAATCTATATTGATAGAATAAATGCCACAATAAACAAGGCCCAGATACATCTTTTTGCTGACATACCAGTGGGCCCTCCCTTGACACAGTAATTAGAACTCTCCAGAGCGAATTTAACCTGCTGCAGCTACAGCTCCTAAAACAGAAGTTGCTCCTGAATGCGAAAAAAACTAAAGCTATGCTCTTCTCTCCCATGTCCAACTCTCCTATCCTGCTCTCCCCTGGATCACTATCCCTGATTTCCATCATCTTGGGTGAACAGTTGGAGTATGTGTCCAAATTCAAATACCTGGTGGTTTGGATTGACAACCTTCTTTCATTCCAAGTACACATCAAAAGTTAATAAAGAAACTCCACCAGAGACTAGGACTTTTCTATAGGATAAAAAGTCTGCTCCCTAGAAAGGCCAAAATGTGGCTAGTCCAAACAACCGTTCTCCCTTTGTTAGACTATATTGACTTTTTACGCAACCAAGGCAATGCTGGAACTCTCTCAAAACTCAATACACTCTACCACTGAGCCCTAAGGTTCACTACGGAGCTCTCTTACTCTACCCATCACTGTCTCCTGTACACCACCATGAGCTGGCCTTCCCTTACCCTTTGACATCAGAGAAATGCGGCTCTTTGGACCTTTGGACCTATAAAGCCATTATGAATAAACTGCCTAACTATATTGCTGCCTGTTTACCATTAAGCACTGCCAAGTAACTATGTCCTGAGAAGTGCCTCATATATTACGCTGAAAGTATCTAAGGTTAGATCCCACTTCGGCAGGGCAGCTATGAGCCACATACTTCCACAGCTGTGGAACAAGCTGCAAAAAACTTTGAAAATAAGTCTCCCCATCAGTCTAGCTTCATTCTAAGCCTTAACCAAACATTTCCCTGACTACATGCTGTGTGACAACCTCAGGTGTGTGACAGTACTAGCAGGCATAGCTTGCATTTAATTGAGCTCTCCTTGTAGTGAACGAATCCTACACTGTGCTGACTTGCAGATTTCTAGGAGTGCTGGGTATTGTAGTTTCTCTGCTTTGTGATCTACTAGCTTTCTGGTGACTGAAAGGACCTTGTTTGAGCATTTTAAAACTTTATTTTCTTTACCAGTGAGTCCTGCAGACACAGAGCTGTGTAAGCAGTGACTATTGTTTTTAAAATATTAGTTTTGGAGACTTTTTTTCTCTGACTCGCAAGGGGAGGTCACGTGATCCGCTGAGACTTCTGGGTTTGGTGGCTACAAAGGAGGCATGCTGTACTAGTGGAGCAAGCACAGGTGGAGTGCACAGTCACCGCATGCCAAGACCCATGCATCTCGCGTGGGTTTTGCAGGTTTGATGAGGGAAGGAGGGGATGTTAAGCCAACTATATATAATCTGGAATAAATATAAAGGTGATATATGTTAGTTTATTTCTGTCCTCTGCAAATCCATAAAACTGGTTCAAATATGGCAGAAAAAAATAATGACAGTAGATGGAGATGTGGGGATTAAATGTCCAAGTTGCAGCATGTACTCTGTAACAAAAGATAAGGTAACCCCCCCCCCGAGTGTCCAAGTGTAATGAATGTAGGCTTATAGAAAGTTTAGAAAACAAGATAGAAGCATTTAAAGGTAGACTGGCTAACATTGAAGAAAGCTAAAAACAAATGATTCACAGGTTTAAGGAAAAAGAAAGCATATCTAACTTAAATGAACAAACATTAAATAAAGGTCTTTTGCAGCAAAATAACTCTGATGTTGATGCTTCTTATGGTTGGCTTCCTTTTCTACTGTGAACAGTAGGCCAAGCAATGATCTGTTAATTCCAACTGAATTCAATAAAGATATGTTGAACAAACCCGGACACAAACAAAGAAAAAGGGATAGAGAAGAAGGAGTTTCAGTTGCTGATGAACAATGGTTCTTTATTCAGAGAAATAAAGCTGCAAAGAAAAAAGGGGAGGAGGGCTGAATATTTTAATGGACCATTACATAATACATACTAGCCTATACAAGAACAAACAAGTTCATTATCCCCTCAGCCTACAGATCCTATAAATGAAATTACAGAGATGGAAACCAATATACATCACTCAGAGATAACACTAGTGAATACTGGGAAAGAAAATACCCAATTGACCAAAACATAAAAACATGTATTGATTATTGGAGATTCAATGATAAAATACTTAGGTAAAACTATGTGTGAAAAGGATAAGAAAAATAGATCTCTCATTAATCTTAGTGGAAGTAAAATATCTGGTATAACTTCAATGGTAGAATATCTCTTAAAACATTATAAAAAAGGGGCCTTAGTAATTGTACATGTTGGAATAAATAACATCAAACATGACACAGTGTTTAAAATAAAACAGGATTATGTAGCCCTGTCAAATAAAATATTGGAATTGGGTTACAGAATATCCTTTTCCAAAATCCTACCTACGCCTAAACAGTCTCCTTACCTTTGTGAAAAGACCAAATATATTAATAACTGAATAAGACATTGGTGCCTTAGGCAAGATATAAAGTATATTACTTATTGGGAGGAGTTTGGCCAAGGTACTCATTTTCACTGCAGGGATGGACTACACCTAAATAGAAAGGAAACAGCAAAACTAGGAAAATGACTGAATGATTGTATCTCTCAATGTTTAAACTGGTGTATGGGGGGAAGGATCGGATGATATAAATGACTGTAATCATAGAATTTGAGGAAGAATTAGTAAGATCAGTAAAATTGAGACAAATAAATTCAAGCAGAAGAAATAAAAATAACAATCTCAAAGTACTTTTAACCAGTGCCCAGAGTTTGAAAAATAAAATGGCTGAACTAACCAACATTATGTTAAAAAATAACATTGACATCTGTGGAATCACAGAGACATGGTCCACACAAGAGGACTGGGGTACCTCCATTCCAGGTTATACCTGTCTTGAGAAACATAGAAATATTCGAAAAGGAGGAGGGATTGCCTTATATATAAAAAAATAGTCTAAAACCAATTAAACTTAACCTTAAAAAAGATCTGAAGAAGGACAATGAATTGGTATGGGCAAAGGTGGCACTAGAGACAAGTTATTAAACTATTGGACTTGGTTATAGATCTCCCAATCTAAAAACTGAAGAACCTATTGACTTTTTAAATTAAATAGAAAGTACTGTATGGAGCTTCAGAGAGACGCCATACTGATGGGAGATTTTAATTTTCCTTATATAGGCTGGATGTCCATGGTAGGTAAGGCAATGGTGGAAAAAAAATATTGA
Organism: Neoceratodus forsteri; assembly: GCA_016271365.2. Classification (NCBI taxonomy): domain Eukaryota; kingdom Metazoa; phylum Chordata; order Ceratodontiformes; family Ceratodontidae; genus Neoceratodus; species Neoceratodus forsteri. The sequence continues at coordinate 225,131,297 of CM028132.1, read as the reverse complement.
TATAATACTTCAAAATAACTTAGAACAGAAGGTTCAAACAGCCACAAGGGGTAATAATATACTCGACTTAATCTTCACCAATTTTGTAATTGCTAAAAATAAACTAATACTACTCCCTTCCTTGGGCAGAAGTGACCATATGTTGATACAAATGAACATACATTTGAAAAAGAACAAAGTAACCTAAGGGGTAACATCATTCAAAATCTATTACAAAGCTAATTATGGTAAAACAAAAACATATTTAAACAACTGGAATTGGAAAAAAGAACTTGAGGGACTTAACCTGGAAAATATATGGAGTATGATAAATGAAATAATTCAGACCTGTATAAATAAGTGGGTTCCAGATAGGAAAAAATACGATAATGCCAAAAGGCTTCCCGTTTGGTGGAATAACAGAATACAAACAAGTATTAGAAAAAAAAAAAATTTGTTGAAAAAATATAAAAAGAAAACTAATGAGTCAAGCCCAATCAAATACAAAAACTTAGTAAAAAAATGTAAGAAAATAATTAGGAAGGCCAAACAGGATGTGGAAAACAACTTGGTGAATAAAATAAAGGATAATAAAAAACAATTCTTTAATTATATAGGTTCCCTTAGAAAAAATAATAATATTGGCCCTTTAATGACCGAAAATGATGAAATAGATAATGAAAGGGATATGGCTATTCTGTTTAATCAATAGTTTTTATCCATCTATAATAAAGAAGTTAAATCAGGGAAATTTCTGTCAACATCAGTGCAGGATGTGACATTTACAACATCTGAAGTAACTAATGTGATTAATAATATTAAAACCACTAGTTCTGCTGGGCCTGATGGCCTTAGTCCATTATTTCTAAAAAAAAGCTTGTCTCAGAACTTGCTGGTCCTATCACAAAGCTTTTTAATACCTCTATGTCAGAGGGCAAAACAATCAAAGAATGGAATAAGGCTATGGTCATCCCTATTTTCAAAGGATGAGGTAAACGAAATAAACAAGATTACAGACCAATTAGTCTAACTTCTGTACTTGGTAAAGTACTTGAAAGACTAATACAGAAACTCATTATTAAACATATTAACCGGATGGGACAATTGGACCTTTTACTGCACGGTTTTTGTCAAGGGAGATCATGTGTTACAAACTTGATTAATTTCTTTGAACCTGTGAGCGCAGCCCTGAACATAGGAATATAGGTGGATGTGGCTTATTTGGATTTTTCCAAGGCCTTTGATAAGCTTTCTCACAATATAATAATTGATAAATTAAAACAACATAAATTACATTCTAATATAGTCAACTGGATTGACTCGTGGTTGCTCAACAGGAAGCAAAGGGTTATAATTAAGGTATATACATCTAACTGGGGACTGGTGACCAGTGGAGTGCCTCAGGGCTTGGTGCTTGGTCCAACTCTGTTTAATATATTTGTTTCTTCCATGCAGTCTACTTCAGGTACTTGGTTGAGTAAATATGCTGATGACTGTAAAGTTGGAGGTATTGTAACGGACCAAAAAATTGCATCTTTATTTCAGACTAATTTGGACCAATTAGCAACATAGACAAAAGAGCACAAACTGGTTTTTAATGAGTCAAAATGTAAGATTATGCATTTTGGTAAAAATAATCCCTGTCATGAATATAAACTAAATGGTACCACATTAAGTGTAACAGATAATGAAAGGGACCTTGGAGTTTATATTACACCTGACCTGAAGTTTGATAAGCACAGAAATATGACAATAAAGAAATGTTATGGTATATATCACTGTATCATGAGAAATATAAAGAGTTGAAGTGCTGAAGTGATTGTGCCATTGTATATGTCCTTGATTAGACCCCATCTGAAGTATTGTTCTCAGTTTTGTACACCATATACTGTGGAGGGGAAAAATAAAATTGAGAAAGTACAAAGGAAAATTACTAAAAGATTGACAATATGAACAATAAATCATATGGGGAAAGATTGTGTTTATTGAATCTTTACTCCATGGAATACAGGAGGATGAGAGGTGACCTATGTCTGGCATTTAGGGCATGTTCAAATGAAATCCTTCAATATACGTTGGGGTTTCAAAAACCAAAAATGAATGATTTAAACACACGGTCACACAAGTATAAATATAGGGGTGAAGTAAATAAAATGTGCAAATGAAACCATTGGTATACACATAGAACTATTGTAATATGGAATAAACTCCTCAGACATGTACAGTAATTGATATTGAAGATATGGAGACATTCAAAAAAGGATTGGATAAATACATGAAAGATAAACATTTTTATTACCACCATTAAAAAATTATGGTGGCAAGTTCTCTAAAGGACCTCGGTCTCTTGAACTTGTAAAATTTCTATGATTCTATGAAGTGCCACATCAAGGAATCCTGTGTCTGCGTCCCTTAATCCCAAGTGCTGCAGTTTATTTCATCTACCCTGCACCTACTCTGTCGTCTTAGAGTCCTACTCCTGATCCATGCCCTGACCCCCTTCCCCAGGGCCTTCTATTGCCTCCCCAGCCCTCTCCTTCAATAAAAATTTTTTTTTAAATACTAAATCATATAATAATTGCTTCTCTTCTGTGAAGTTTGTAAGCTGTATGTATCTGTTTCTGTATTACTTTGCTAGCTACATTTGTAACTTTTATTAACTCATTGCCTCCTAGAAATGCCGGTAGGCGTCAACAAATCTAACTGCAATGTGTCCCAGAACACCTACAGATGTCACCTACAGACTTCCTGTGTGCCCTAGAAACGTCTGGAGAAGTCACTCACATGTTTTAATATTACTTGCCAGCCAGAATAGATTAGAATTGACTGCATAGTACCATTAGAAAGGTGATATTGTGCTGAACAACTTTGCCAATGACACTTTGTGTGTATCATGTTCACGTTAGGAGTTATTCATATTTGTTTATGACATTTTGTCCATCTAGAACCACCTAAGCACTTTGAAAAAAACACACATTCTGGGTATCTCAGCCAGTATAAAACAATAACCGAATTGAGTACAGTTGATTGCAGAGAACAGTTGGAAAGGCAATTTTGTGTGCAACAACTTTGCCACTGATAGATTGTGTGTGTCATGTATACTTTAGGAGTTATATGCATTTGTTCATGGTATGGTGTGTATGGTTCAGATTTGTCCCTCAAACCTCACCAACACACCTTGACTAAAATGGGGGAAAATTATGTTTAATACTACAGAAATAGCTGTTTGTTTTACAAACAAATTATTAAAATTACATCTAATGTCTGGATGCTTAATTTGGTGTTGATATGTTACATATTTCCCCCCCAAAAAAGGTTTATGGTGCATTTTTTAGTGGAAAAAATATTTTGTTTTGCTGTTTTGACCAGCACAGAAATTAAACTAAATTACCTGCTTTTTCTTGCATACGACCATTGGAAAGGTAATTTTATGCTGAACAGTTTTGCCACTCGTATTTTGAGTCTAGCACTTATGGTTTTTGTGCTATTAGCATTTGTTTGCGGCATACAAATTATGGCTTGATTTTGCTTAGAAAGGCCCAGGATTAACTGTTAACAGTATACAGGAGACAAGTGCTGCAACTTCAGAATGCTCCTGTGGAGGCAGTGAGTTAATCTGCTGTTGTATTCACTATGCCTTATATTCATTGCCTCTGTGCTAGCCTGTACATATTTGATACTATGTATATTGCTCTGTCTTTGTGACTGTTTTTTATTGGTTGTCTCCTTATGTATGCCTGTATTGTCTTCCCCAGATCCACCTCAAAAATTAAATTACTCAATGGTTAAATAAAGATTTTGATTGATTGATTGATTGATTGATGTCATAATGCAAAAAAGTGAACTGGTAACGACTCAGTGGGCTGATATGGATTACCCAGGTTTTATGAAAGTGAGACAGAGCCTAGTGCATTTGGACAAAACGGTCTCAGTACAGGACCAGCAGTGAACTGTACAGAGGATCCCCACTCTGAACCAAGAAAGTTCCATGATGCTGCTTTTGAAGGGCTAAACAACCATGCACTGGAAGAAGACCACAACATCGCAGAACAAACATCCAGTGGCAGAAAGGATCTACAAAGGTGCAATTCCTAATTCCACAATCACAGAAATATGGAAACATTGAATTTGTTGGCAGATAAGGAATGCTCAGGCCACCCAGGCTGCCCAGCTTGTCCCTGCCTATACTGTCACCTCAGACCCTACCTAATCTCTGGCTACTGTTCTCCTCCCCCACTTTCCTACTAAGGTTCCTCTGTGCCTATCCCATGCACACTTGAAGCACTCCAATATTTTCACTCCAACAGCTTCCACTGTAAGACTGTTCCAGGCATCCATCACCCTTTCATTGAAGAAGTACTTCCTCACATCCCTCCTAAATTCTTTATTAATTTAACCCACCAAAACTTTCAAAAACGTCAACCTTTCCTGACTAAAACTTTCAAAAACATCAGCCTTTCCTGGTTAAGTGCCACTTCATCAGGACAGGTGGTTGCTGATTAAGGTAATTAGTTCTGCTTACTTAAAAACACAGTTTTTGGTATGTCTCTTATGTTGCGTCAGCTAACCTACCCCCACAGGTAGAGTATGTTTGTGTTCAAAATGTTGTGCCACGTTTTGATGAAAGTCGGAGTGTGCCTGGGACCATCTGTCTTCCTGCTGTCAAAAGTCTATTCCCACTCTGAAGACAGCTTAGGACTGAGCGTGCCATGAAGGTGAAGCATCGGGGTTGAAACTGAAGTTTACTTATATTTTAACAGGATTGGGTACAAGGCCAATGCCTGTTTTCAGGACTCTCCTGTATTAGGCATAAAAGTTTTAACAGAATATAATAATAATTAATAGAATAAAGGATGGGTCAGTGTGTGTAACAAGAAGTTTACTTACACCTGAGGGGATAGATGCAGCATAAACCCCGAGAGTAAAGTTTGAGGGGTTTATGAATAGCATATAACCCTGAAGGTGTGTGTAAACTTCAAGTTTACACACACTGACCCATTTGTTATTTTATATAATTGTTAAGTTGCGTTTGGTCACCTCTACAATTAAAATGCATTCCGCTGACTGCCCTGCTGATTATGAAGGAATCAAGGTAGTCTTACCTTTGTGATGCTTTTTAATTTTTTATTTGAAGGCAAAGAATACTTGAAACAGTTAAAATACTTAATGAACTCGAGTCTGAAACATTTAACTTTAAACTTTTCATTTGCTTCGAGTGCCATTGCTATGCTGGTCATCAAGGAGGTTTTGGTCTTTGTGGTTACTGTCAGGTGACCTACAGAGGGAGGGTGGAGGAGAAGAAAAAAAAAACAGAGGAGTTGCTGTTAGGGATTGTATGCATTTTGCATGGCAACTGGTTAGTTTCTTTGATTTTAAAAAGGGGACAGGAAATATTTTTAAAAATGTGCTGCTTTATGTTGGTTTTACTTATATTAATTGGAGCTGTCCAAGTCATAGAGGACTTGGATCCTTCTTTTTTTTTTGGTTCTGGTGGCTGGCAGTTGTATATGTTCACTGTCACCGGGTGGTGAAAAATGCAGGCACTCCCAAATATAGACTGTAGGGTACTGCTGGAAGCTGCTTTGGTTCTGTTATTGGTGTCTGTCCTGGAGTCCATGAGGGTGTCTGGCTGGCTTAAGATGGTGGGTTTATCTTCTGAGGAGTAAGTCAGAAGCTGGCTAATTTGTTGTTGCCTCTTTTCTGACAGCACTGAGTAGTTATTGATGGATTGGATGTTATGATGTCCAGATATTTGTTGGACATCAGTCAGGGGGACATTGTGGTTGATCAGCCTTTGAATACTTTGAACACCTTGTGCTGTGGTAAGTATTCCACTTTGACTCAGGTAGGTCTGAGTCAAGCTTCATGTTTTTCCATCATGTACCTTAGTTTGTTAATACCAATGTTCATGTTTCTATACCATAATGATGTTTCCTTTCTGTTGGTATTTGGAGCAATGTAGAATGGGGCATCAGGAGCAAGCATTTCTTGGGGTCTCTTTCTTTTGTTCAGATGGTATGCCTTTACTGTGTCTCTTTCTGGGCTGATTTTGTTGGCATATATTCTAGGATTGATTGGGCGGATGTGTTTCAGGTTTTCACCCATCCTTGTCTTTGTTTGATGGTCAGAATACTCTAAATATACATTTCTGTTTGTGTCTAACCCTTCTCTGATGTCTCCCCATTGTAAGTTGTAGTGTTCTTTGGTTCACATAGCAAACTGTATACTGAAGTTGAAAAAAAGAAAACTGAGCAGTCCTGTGTGGGTCGACATACTAAGAGTGCATGAGATGTACAGCTGCTCAGCATCTTGTTTTGTAAGTGGCTGCACTTTGTAAGGTCTATTGCCCTTTCCTTCCTTTTCAAGATGCTTTTGTTTGGCAGCTAATGTTTTTTTTTTGTTTCAGTAAAGACCGTTTCCGTACTTTTGAATATAGAGTACAGGTACTTTTGAGCTCCCAAATGTCTGTCAGTACTGGCTATGATTCCCCCTTATTGTCATCAGTTCATACCCAGTCCTGTCCTGTTGTTTTAAAATGAATATGAAATCTGCTATTGTGCTGTTTAGCTGAGTCAATTCAAGTGTCTGAAATTCAGTTGGTTTTCCTACCTCTGCAAAGTAGGTTCTGAAAAGTTTCAGGTCACTTTCCACTTTTCAGGCAGTGATTTTATTTTCTTGGTCTTGTATAAAGTTTTGCCCATCTGCTGTTGGTGGTATCGTAAAATGGGTTGACCATGTGGTCTTTTTTTCTAGTTTTTAGGTAACTTTGACAGAAAAACAAGAAGACACCCTGCAATCAGTGAAGAAAACTCCAAGGTGAATTCGGTCTGAGGTGAGTGCATTGTGCGACAGTGTGGGATGGGGAGAGAAGGCTTCAGTGGCGTGAGACACTGCTCTGGCTCGTGTTTTTTTTGACATAGCAAAGTAGCTCATGATTGCCGTTATAAACACTCCTTTAATAACAGCAATTTACACACACTTTTTCCTATGGGAAAAAACACGATCCATTAATTACATAGAGAATAAAATGACAGACATATACAAATATTCAAGTACAACCACATACAAACACAAATCATTCAGCAAGTGCCACTCTAAAAGTTTTGTAAATGGGGAGGGAGGTTTCAGATCATTGGGGTACTGAATTCCATGCTATAGTTGCAATATAGTTAAATGACATTGTACCATATCTTGATCTTGTTTTGGGAAACACAAGCACCCTTCCAGTTACTTCCCTTAAAGTTTAGTTTGAAGAGGTCGACGCTAACTTGTCCAGTAAATAACAAGCATTTGTCAATGCTGAATGTTGTCTCGCTGGCATTGGCATTGGTAGTGCAGGAGTTAGAGATGCATAATAGGAAAGGCAGTGAAGTATTGAACTGATGTCAACCCCACCCTGCAGAGACTGACAGACGTTGGGGTGTGCCTTTGGGTCGTCAGCTATAACGCTCATGCCATTTTACCTCACCTTACCCTGCAGACAATAACAAGTGTTGTGGTGTGCTTTGGGGTCTTTGGGCCTTATACTTACCCCATTCCATAAGGAAATACACTAAGATGGGTGCAGTATAGTAGAATGGGGTGAACTTTAGGGCCGAACACTCCAAGGCACACCTCAATGCCTGTCACTGGCTGCATGGTGGGGATGGAATGGCATGAGCATTACAGCCAATGATCCCAAGTCACACCCCAGACATCTGGCAGTCTCTACAGGGTAGAGTGTTACAGTTGGAAACCCTAACATCGTAGGCGTTTGTTGGTATTTTCACTCCAAATTTTCAACATAAGCTTTTTGTGACCTTACCTCATGAAGAGCGGCACAATCAGTTTGTTAGATGAAAGGTGGTTTTGCACAGTGGCTATGCCATTTGGCGACACAGGGATGAAAACACATTTTGAGAAGGATGTGAAAAATGACAACTGTATTGTTCATGAGGAGGTATAAAAAAATGGCAACATCGAAAATCTGGAGTGAAAATATGAAAAATTGGTGAAGTCATGAGCATGCATAGAAACTGTGCAACACACTTTGGTAACGCAAATATTTTTGGGATTTTTTAGCCACATTTTCAACAAAGGCATTTTGGGACCTCCCCTCATGAACAGCGGTGCTGTGATTTTCTTAATCTGTCCTAAAAGTTGATTTTCCACAGTGACCACACCATTGTGCTCCACAGGTGTGGAAACACATTTTGGGCAGGCTGTGAAAAATGACAGCTGTACTGTTCATAAGGAGGTGTGAAAAAATGGCAGTGTTGAAAATGTGGCATGCAATTATTGCAAATTTGCGAAGTTACAAGGATGCATGGAAACTGTGCAACACATGCTTCTAACACAGTCATTTTATGGACTTTCATCGCCACATTTTCAACATAGGCATTTCAGGACCTCTATTCATGAACAGTGTCACTGTCATTTCCTCAAACTGTCCTGAAAACTGATTTTGCACAGCGACTGTGCTATTCTGTGCCAGACATGCGAAAACACATTTCAGCCTGGATATGTAAAATGACAGTTGCAGTGTTCATAAGGAGGTGTGGAAAAATACCAGTTTTGAAAATCTGGAGTGAAACTATTACAAAGTCACAAAGTTATGGGTGTGCATGGAAACTGCACAATGTACACTTGTAAAACAGCCATTTTTTTATTTTTCCACCAAATTTGCAACATGGGCTTTTTGAGAGCTTCCCTCATGAACAGTGGCACTGTCATTTCATTAATCGGTTCTGAAAGGTGATTCCGTGCAGTGACCGTGAAACCACCTTTTGGGACTGAAAAACACCATGACAGTGATTGAAATCATGAGGAGGGGTCCCAATAACCCCATGTTGAAAATTTGGTGCACAAATTCCCCAAAATGCCCGAGATATGCACAAAACTTGAAAAAGCCCTATTTATGCCATTATACAGCTTACCGGCTTTTCTTCTGTTCGCAGTCAGCTTTGAAGAGTGCAGACGTGTTCCCAGTCCACCGAAGATTGTCGCACCAGACTCCGGAGGTAAGTATGGCATGAGGTGGTGTGTGGGGAGGCAGGGTGTGCAGAGGGTGGGTGCAGGTTGGGGGAGAGAGCAGAACAGATCATGAGGGACCGTGTTTTTTCTTTTATAGGTTGAAAAAAAAAACATTGCAGGACGTGATTTTTTACAGAAGCATTTGGCACACTGGGGTGAGCTCCCAGCATGCCCCTTGAGTGTTTGGGGGGGCTAGCCAATGGAGGATTGGGCATCCCCATCGGCACATACTGAGGGGGAGCAACAGCCGAGCAGGATTGGGCACCCCCCTTCGGCACATAACAAATGGGGTGCTGCATTACGCCGATGAGGAGTGGGCTACCCTGTCGGCACATAAACTGGGTCAGGGCATGCTGACAGGGGGATTTGGTACCCCTGAAGTCGGCATCATGGCAGCAGTCACTGCCACCATGTTTACTGTAATGCTTCACCAGGGAAGGCACATGGGGAGGTGCCGCTGCATGATGAGCTTTGCTCTCATTGCGCAGACCTTTCCTTAGATGTGCTCACCATGTTATATATTCCTGGTATGGCGCCTGCATGCTGGCTTATTGGGGAATGAGGGACGTACCTACTGATGCGTGCCCTGCATTCGCCCAACAGTGACCGCGCTTCCAAATCTGCTACTACTCCAAGATGTTGGCTGCACAAGCACGAGCCAACATAAAAAGGAACATTACTTACCACACGCTTATATAGAAAACCTAACAGTTGCTTTTCTCTATGCATTTTCAAAGATGTCCAGTTTGCACGGAAAAGCAGTGTGCAGTGATGTATCATTGCTGATGGGCCCATAAAACCTAACACAAATCTAGCTATTTGGTGGTGCAGCCCATCCAGTTGTTGTAGGCACCCTTTTCCAGCCATTCCACAGGCTACACTACTGTAATCCAGCATAAGTAACTTAACCAATGAGGCTAACGGTTACCTAAAGTCATTTGTTATACAAAACTTGTGTCTTCTAAGGGCACCCAGTTTTTGTGATAATTTGATACAGTTTGTCAATATGATCATTGAACTTTAGTTTAGAATTGAACCAAAGGACCAGGAACTTGTATAAGTTTACCTGATTGATTTTGACACAATCCAGAGAAGAAATATTTAAATCGCTTGACATGGTTATTTTTTCCTCAGTCCTAGACTTCAACAGCATCACATTGGTTTCTTTTACTATTGAAAAGACACCTATTTTGAACTAACCATTATTCTAATTTGTTAAATTCCAGTTGTAAAACTTCCTGTATCTCATCATGTTAATTGGGATGAGAAAAGAAGGACTGTATAATGAGTACAAATTTTAGCAGTAACATTTAAAAATATCCTTGATAAATCATCTATGAAAAGAGCAAACAGTAAAGGACCCAGTATTGATCCCTTCAGTGCCCCTTTCTATATAGGAGGCCAATTGGAATGTAAGTTGTAGCTCATCTTACATGTATTAGAGAGAATGCCACTCCAAGGTTTGTTTTTTTTATCACTAGAATGCTTTCTTGGCATACTGAGACATTTTAAAATTTATGTGACAAGAACTCTCTGGCTGTAGAGAATTCTTGATAACCTTTGCCCTTCTGAGGCTCTTCAGTTTAAGGCATACTGGTGTTAATTAGCTTCTCTGACGTAATCTTCTATTATGTTTTAAATGTATATGTTAAACCAATGAGAATTATTTCTGCTTTTTCTATATAATCTGGTGTTAATAGTATGGGATATTTGAAAAAACTGCCACAAAGCTTCTGAAGAAGGACCTGGTTGGTTCGAAAGCTAAAGCACTTTGTTCTTTTCTGTAGCATCCATGTTGGTCCAATAAAAGGTATCAAATCATTTGTTTCTGGATCTGTTTATATAGGAGGCAGTATAGTGTAGTGGTTTAAGGCTCTGAGCTGCAAACCTGGACATCTGGGTTTGAATCCCACAGGCCCCACTTGCATACTGTGTGACCCTGAGCAAGTCACATAACTTCCTTGTGCTCCCAGGTCACTCCTGGAAACAAGCTTCTGCTTAGTGTGCCTTTCCTGGTTAAACAATTTTCCCTTTCCCTTTCTCCACTATCCTAATACTGGACGTTGTACCACCTATCACTACAGCCTGGCATCTACAGTACCAGTTATTGCTACAACCTGGCATCTACAGTACCAGTTATCACTACAACTTGGCACTACAGTACTCATTAAGTAAGATCCAAAACATTTAAACTCTTCCTGCCCTATCCCTTTAATGATCGTCTTGTGAAGCAGTATCTTATGATTAACTGTATCAAAAGCCTTTGTTAGAGCCGCGAACGCCACTCCCATATATCTTCTTTCTTCAAATGCATGGGAGATTGCATCTATGAAATCCAGCAAAGCAGTCTGTATTCAGTGGAGTTGTCTGAACCCAGACTGCTGAGGGGAGGCAAATCATAGACAGATACTCAAACAATTGATTGTGCATTTTATTGTCTAAAAGCTTGAAAATAAGTGAACGTAAAGCTAAAGGACAATAATTGTTCATCTTCACAGAGTTACTCCCTTTATGAACTGGCACACTTCTTGTCATCTTCCACACATTAGGGAAGGAACCATGGCAAAGACTTTGTTTAACAATTTTTCAAAAAGTACAGGAATCCTGTGTGATCCCTCCCTTAACAACCTGGCCCTGATTCTGTCCAGATCACCAGATTTAGCTGTATTGAGTGTTGACAATTGTTTCCAGATGTTTTTCACTTTGATCATCTTAAATATAGACATAAGCTTCCCATCTATCAAATGTTCAGCATTCATAGATTCACTGTCAGTATTTAGTTTACAATAAATATTGGTATCTTCAGTTAGAATTGATGTAAACATGTATTCATAGACTGTACAGGGGCGATGGCCTACATCCCTTCAGGAGGGGAACCAAGATCCTATATGAACTGTTTAAATGCTACATTAGTGAGCATTTAAACTAGCCAAGAGGGAGGAGGAATAAGGCAGGAAAACAAAGTCTGTCCCTCCCCCACATGCTTACAGGGTCAGCAATGGGAATCCCAAGGGTAGGAAGTCCCACAGGAAACAAACACAAAAAGGAAATCAGGAGGAAGAGGGAAGGGGAAAGATGAAATATAATAGTGGAAGAAAAGGGGAGGGGCAAAAGGGTAAAAAGAGGGGGGAGATGGTAGTATAACATGGAGAGCCATGAGTGCTAATGCTCATATTCTGGGCAAGAAGATGTTAGACCTAGAGGCCACCATGGCAGCAGAAGACCTGAACATAGTAGCAATTACAGAGACCTGGTGCAATGAAAACCAGGACTGGGAGGTAGCCATACCAGGGTATGCGTTATTCAGCATGTACAGGGTGGGAAAAAAGGGAGGAGGGATGGCTCTTTATGTGAGAGATAACATAAAGGCCACAGAATACAAGGGGGACAGAGTAAAACGGAGGCACTGTGCACCACCCTAGAGACAGGGAGGGGGGCCGCTATTAGGATAGGGGTGATCTAAAGACCTCCAGCACAAGGAGGGGAAGGAGATACAGATATGATAGATGAACTACAAGGGATGGCTAACAAGGGTGAAGTACTGCTAGGGGCAGACTTCAATCTACCAGATGTGGATTGTAGCCCACCTACTGCAGCATTAGTTAGAAGTAGGGAAATCCTAGACTCCCTACAGTGAGTGTTCCTCAGACAACTAGTTAAAGAACCAACTCATGACGGGACGTTACTGGATCTGGTACTGTCAAATGGGGACAGTGTTGCTGATGTCACAGTGGGAAGCCACCTAGAGACCAGTGATCATCATATAGTGTGGTTCAGCACAAGGACAGGACCAGAACTAAGCCATACTAAAATGAGGGTCCAGGATTCAGTAGGGCCAATTTCAAGAAAATAGGAGAGTGCCTCACAGAAGCCCTAGCAGGAATAGGGAATAAGGATGAGTTAGAGGAAAAGTGGGCAAGAATAAAGCAGGCCATTGAGAAGGCAACAAAACTCTGTGTCAAGCAGGTTACTAAGAGGGCCAGCCTAATGGTGCAGTGGTAGCGCTATCACTTGTGACACCAGCGACCCAGGATCGGAAGCGATCTTGGGTTGCTGGAGGGTCAGCCGGGGGAGAAGGTTCCAGTGCCTGACAGGCTGCTCTCCTTCTCTGAGGAGGGTGGATTACTTGTCCCATTGCTTTACTGCCACCTGGGTGACTATGGGTGGAGGTGCAGTGGGATGGCAGAGTTGAAGGAGGAAGGACGTCGGCAGGGAGCCAGAATGGTAGCTTGTCTCAGCACGCTCTGCTCCTTGGCTCCCCTTGTGTGCCGACTTTTGGGGAGGGTGGAACAGAAATGAGGAAAAAAAAAACACACCAGATTCCAGTAGATGGGATCCAGCAGTCCTGAGATTCCTTAAAAGGGCTCCTTGGGGGGCCGGCAGGACCACCCGACACCGACTTATGGACTGGGAGGGGATAATATGGGGTCCCCTCCCTCCCCGCCCAAGGAGCAAACCCTGGCAGGATGGGGGTGGATCCTCCAGTCCTCTCTGGGAGTTACCCCGGGTGGAACTATGGGAAGCGCACACTGCCTATGGATTCCTGAAGGGGGAGTCTGGTGAGAAGACAGAAGGAGCATAAACAGCAAATATAAAAAGAAGCAAATAACTAAGAAAAAGAAAAGGAAGAGATTGCTAGAGTTCTCCAAGGAAGTAGCAGAGTAGGTAAAGAAAAAAAGCAGGCATTCAAAAGAGACAAGATGACACAGAAGGAAGAGGATAGGGAGAATTATCAGGAGAAACAAAGGGGATCCAATTCCAAGACAATTTATGCCTGATGCAGGGCGATCTACGCCAAACCCTACAGCGCAAATCGCATCTTACACCAGGCATAATGCAAATTGCAATTCCAGAAGGTGCCTTGCGCCATGCCGTATGCGGGTTGTGCCAAAGGTGGATTACACCACCCACTACGCCCACAACCCCCTCTGGCATGGCACAAGGGTGGGTTATGGCAGCACCTACACCATATTCCAGAAGGGTGGCTGACGTAACCCACTTACACCATTCCAGAACAGTTACTGGCATAGCGGGATTAGATCAGCTAGGAGGTGGTCTAAGGGACATCCGTCCTGATACAGTGATGGATGCCACCCCACAGCACTGCAGAAATGGCATGGATGTGCTTCCCCTGTCCCCCCTGCTATGAAATTCCCTCACCCCAAACTTCAGGGACCCCTCCATTTTCAGTGCTGCCCCAAGCATATTATGACAGCCTGCCCCCACAATGCCCCCCAGGTGCTTGTCATTGCATTTCAGAGCTGGGGGGCTCCGGGGGGGCAGTAGATTGCATGCTGTGACTTGCTGCACCCAGGTCCGGTGCACCATTACATTGGCCCTAGCCTGTTGCTGCCACAAGTCACAGGCATAGGTACCAGGACCCTGCTTGTCCTGGAATATGGCACAGGGTCCCCGGCATAGTGCTGCATGGTGCAACTTGCATACGCCCACGAGTTGCCCCATGCATTTTGGAATTGGGCCCAGGGAGTTAGGGAAGGCATTTATGAGAGCTAATGCACAAATGGTAGAAAACATTGCCATATCAGCCGAGAAGGGGGATACAACTTTCATCAGGTACATAAGTGAAAAGAAGAAAAGCAAGGCAAGGATAGGATCAGAAGAAAGTTGACATTGTTTATAAGTACTTTTGTTCAGTATTCACAAAGGAAGGGGGTAGGTAATGGCCCACAGATATTGGAGAAACATAGAAAAATAGACTTTGATGGTAGATAAGGACTGCTTGGTCCACCTAGTCTGCCCATTTTCCTACCTATTGGATAAGCTGCAGATTCTAGTGAACCTATAGCCTACTTTCTCCTACCCCGCACTATAATTGCCTTATGTCTGTCCCAAGCATTCTTGAATCCCCCCCCACTGTTTTTGACCCAATGACCTCCTCAGGAAGGTAGTTCCATGTGTCCACCACCCTCTCCATTAAAAAATACTTCCTCATGTTGCCCCTGAGCTGTCTCCCCTCTATTTTCAAATTGTGCCCACTTGTTCTTGCACACCTCTTTTTCTGAAAGATGCTCCCCTCTTGGACTTTGTTGTTGTACCCCCTCTCCCTCCTTTCCTCAAGGGTATACATATTAAGCTCTTTTAGTGTCTCTCATCATATGGCTTCTGTTGCAGACCCTGCACCATTTTAGTTTCCCTCCCCCTGGACTTCCTCCATCCTGTCTATGTCCTTGCAGAGATGGGGTCTCCAGAAGTGCACACAGTACTACAGATAGGGTCTCACCAACTGTCAGTACAGAGGGATAACACCGTCCTGTTTTCTACTGGTGATGCCACTCCCTATGCATCCCAATATCACCCCAGCCCTCCTTACTGCCTTCTCACGTTGCTTGCCTACCTTAAGGTCATCTGGTATGACTACCCCCAGATCTCTTTCCATTTTTGTTGTTGTTAGTACCCCCCCATTGTGTACTCTTCTCAGGATTTTTGTTTCCCAGGTGCATTACTTTGCACTTCTTTGCATTGAATCTAAGCTGCCATACTTTTGACCATTCCTCCCACCTTGCCAAGTCCCTTCTCATCCTTTCCACCCCCCCGTGTATCAAATCTGTTGCAGATCTTTGTGTCATCTGCAAAGAGGCATGCTTTTCCTTCCAGCCCCTCTGCAACGTCGCCTATAAAGACATTAAAGAGGACTGGTCCCAATACTGAACCCTGTGGAACCCCCTCTTTCCTTGGAGTCAACTCCGTTTACTACTACCCTCTGCATCCTGTTGTCCAGCAAATTTTTTACCCAGGCTACCACCCTGGAACCCACTTCCTGGCTGCCTAACTTGTTTATTAATCTTTTGTGTGGGACTGTGTCAAATGCCTTGCTAAAGTCTAGGTAGTCCACATCCATAGCCCCTCCATGGTCTACTACTTTGGGCACTCAGTCAAAGAAATCTATTAGATTCATCTGACATGACCTTCACTCTGTGAATCCTTGCTGCCTTGGGTCCTGTGCCCTGCTGACCTCTAGGTACTCAACAATTCTTTCTTTCAGAAGTGATTCCATAATTTTCCCTACCACTGAGGTCAAACTAACAGGTCTTAGATGGCCGGGAATATATGAGGAGATCCATGATTCTGTTCCAGTGGTAGGTCCTGGAGTGTCTGAGGACAGTTGGAAATACAGGATGGCACTCAGAGGCATGTCTCACACACAGATGGACAGAGAGTGAGTGGATTCACAGCACCAGTGAATGACTACTTCTTGGGACACTGATTGTTTCTTGGGGTGTGGGCGTGGGAGTGTGCCGGGGGGCACAAATTCTCACTTTGTCTATAGTTTCCTGCCTCTCCCTTGCTCCCACTTTTGTGAAGTGGAATCACATCTGCCCTTCACCATTCCTCAGGTACCACACCATCCTCCAATGATTTATTAAAAAGGGTAGTCAGTGGTGTCACTAGTTCTCCCCTTAGTTCTTTAAGAATTCTGGGGTGAATCTTGTCAAGCCCCATTGCTTTGTCCACCTTGAGTTTTCAAAGTTCTTTCAGGACCCTTTCTTCTGTGAATGGACTAGTATCGACAACCCTGTCCAGAGTGCTTCTATTGTTTGATTGAAGTACCTCTCCCTCTTCTACTTTTGTGAATACTGAGCAAAAGTATTCATTTAGTATCTCTGTCTTTTCACTGTCACTCTCTGCCCACCTCCCCTCACCTTTATTAAGCTTCACTATCCCCCCCTTAGTCTTCTTTCACTCCCTGATGTACCTATAAAAGGTTTTATCCCCCTTCTTAACTGAACTGGCTATCTTTTCCTCAGTTTGGGGCTTCACTATTCTGACTGACTTCCCCGCTTTCTTCTGCTTTAACTGATACAGTTCTCTGTCCTGCGTCTTCTGTGATTCCTTATACTTCTTAAATGCTATCTTTTTCTCCCTAACCTTCCCTGCCACCTCTTTTGAGAACCATAGTGGCTTTTTACTTTATTTTGTTTCATTTGCTTCACACAAAGGCTTGTTGCATCTGTGATGGCAGTTTTGATTTTCCCCCATTGTTCTTCCACCCCTCCTTCTTGCCCATTTGCTAGTGCATTTCTGAGGCACTCACCCATTTTGCAAAAGTCAGCCCTCCTAAATTCCAGTAGCTTTGCATTTGTATGGCTTGACTCTACAGCTGTGCTTATCGTGAATCACACTGTTTGGTGGTCGCTTTTTCCCAGATGGCTACTCACTTCTAAAACTGTGATCCTCTCTCCATCCCCATTGGAGAGTACCAGGTCTAAGACTGCTCCCTCCCAAGTGGGTTCCAACACTAGCTGTCTGATGCATGCCCCCTGAAAGGCATTGAGAATGATGCCGCTCTTGGATGTGGCTGCAGCAAATGTGCTCCAATTAACATCTGGCATATTCAGGTCCCCCATCAACAATATCTCCCCTTTTTCTGCCATTCTAAGGATGCCTTCTATCATTTCCTTGTCTATTTCCTCCCCCTGAGATGGGGGTCTGTATACAACACCATTGCAGATTGTGGTGCCATTTCCTGTCTCCAAGGTGACCCACAGTGCCTCCTCTCCTCCCTGTTTACCATTTAGCTCCATTGCTTTGATTCCTTCCCTTACATAGAGAGCTACTCCTCCTCCTCCTTTTTTACCCTCCCTGTCCCTCCTGCAGATTGTGTACCCTGGTATATTGACATCCCAGTCATGGTTCTTCATGAACCATGTTTCTGTGACTGCCACAATATCCAGGTGGCCCTCTTCCATCGTGGCCACTAGTTCAGGAAGCTTGTTACCCAGACTACAGGCACTGGTACTCATCACCCTCCATTTTATGATGGTCTTACCCCTTTTAGCCACATCCTTGCCCTTACTGTCTTTGCCTTTTTCTCCATTTACCCCTGTCCTGCTCCCTATGGACCTCTCTAACTTGGTGTTTACCTCACTAACTACCCTGTTTTGTGAGGGGGAGGCTGGGAATGCCATGCTTCTTATCAGTGTTTCTCCCCTTGGCTAGTTTAAAAGCTTGCCAAGGAAACATTTAAACCTATCACCTAGGAGCCTGGTTCCCCTCCCGGACAGATGCAGACCATCGTGCCAGTACTGGCCTGTATCCCTCCAGGTGGAAGCCCAGTCCCCAATGAAGTCAAAACCCTGTGCACTGCACCAGTTTTTCAACCATTCATTGAACTGCATGGTGCAGAGTACCCTAGCCCCACCCCTGCCATAGACAGGCAGCACCTCTGAGAAGGTTACAGGGTGTGCTACTTGTTTAAGGCCCCTCCCCAACTCCATAAACTCCTCCTGCACTGCTCTGATCCCATGCCCAGCTAGGTCATTTATCCCTAGGTGGACAATGATGTCCAGCTCCCTCTCCTGTGCAGCTGCTCTCATGATCCAAAGGATTAGCTTCCTGTCCCTCCAAGCCATGGTGCAGGGCAGGCACCTTACCTCCCTCTCCCCTCCCTCCCCCAGTTCTACCCCCCTAATATTTGAGTCCCACACCAGCAGCTGCTTTCTTCCCCTGTGGTGTCCTGTGCCACTCTTCTGTAGGTCTCCCTTGTGGAGGTTCCCAGCATCCTCCTTGATCACCACTGTGGGTGACTCCATAGAGGAACCAGGCTCCGCCAGAATGGTGTATGAATTGTGGAGAGGAACAGCTGGAAGGATGCACCTCTGTTCCACCACCCACACCCTCCCTGAACCCACCGTGGTCCAACTGCTCCTCATCCTTGGCAACCTCTGAGGCAGTGGTGGTGGCCCTGGTGTTCCCTGGGTGGGGGAGGTTTCCCTACTCCTTGCCAGGTTAGCCTAGAGATGGGCAACCTCCTCCCTAAGAGCAGAGAGTTTCCAGCAAATAGGACAGCATCATAGCCTCCAGAATGTCTCCTGGAAGACTGCCACCCCACAGCCAGTACATTGCACCACTCCCCACATGTCTCTCTCCTTTCCGGATTAATATATATATATATATATATATATATATATATATATATATGTCTTTTGTTAGTGTGTGCATGCATTTACCCTCTATGCAGTGTGTTGGGCTGTTAGGGATATGACAGTTGTATGCCCCTTGCCATCTTGGTGGAAATTATGTCAGAACCCTGGTATAAAGGAAATGATACCCTTGGGCAGGCAGAGTGAGGGGCAGGGTGGGTGGGACCAAGACTGTGTCCTCCAGAAACAATCAGCTACAGTTCTGACCCACCACTTCAGTGATTACTGACCTTCCTTTCAGAAAGACAACCTGCACCACCCTGGTGAGTGCTCACCTTCCTTTCAACAAGACAACCTGCACAACAGTTTAACAGTGAATATACCCAACAAAAAACAATTACAGTCAGAGAAAAATAAAGCAGCTGAGCCCACTACCTATGATGTAAGCTTCCCATGACCCAATACAACTTGGCATTCTGTGCTCAGAGGAAACCAGTTTCCACCACATGAGGCACTGTCTGGGTCAAATACACAAACATCCACTAACCTGCACTAAACTGCAGGCCTTAAAATGACAAATTCTCAGCCACCAGTAAATATTTCACTGTACCAAAAATAGTTTGATGCAAACTGTCACCAAAATACTATTAGACAAAAATCAAGCTAGCGACAAGAGAAAACCAATTATGCAGTATTTAAATCCCTCTGATGTTAATCTCCCAATCTACAAGTACATAAGCAGTATTACAAACTGCTTTTTGATTCAAAACCAAAAAAAACAAACACAAAGCTATACCAAGTGTAAAATTTAAAGTAAAGTACACCTCTCTCAGATTTGAGCAAGAGTGAGCATTCCTGCAGATTGCCAGTTCAATATAGTTCTCCTTCATAGCTCCCAGTTATTTCAAAGCAGCTTGCTTCCACCTTCAAGGAGATGGGCCTTAAGGGAAGGGAGGTGGACACTAGCCCTTTTACAGAGGAGAGAGCCCTCATGGAACCAGCAAAACTAAAAGTAGACAAGGCTATGGGGCCAGACAGGATTCAGCCTAGGATACTGAAGGAACTAATGGAGGAACTGTCTACATCTCTGACAGCCCTGTTCAATTTATCACTGGATACAAGGGGAGGTTCTGCGGGACAGGAGGAGGGCAGATGTGGTCCCACTACACAAAAGTGGGAATAGGGAGGAGGCAGGACACTACTGACCCATAAGCCTGACTTTGGTGGTGGGCAAGGTTATGGAAACTCTATTTAAAGAAAAGATTGGAGTATACCTCAACACCAGTGGATTGCAGGATCTGAGGCAGCATGGGTTCACAGGGGTGTAGATCTTGCCAAAAAAAGCTGATAGAGTTTTTTGACTAGTTAACCAGGGAGGCAGAACAGGGAGGCATGCTGGCTGTGTCCTACCTGAATTTCAGTAAGGCCTTCAACACCGTTCCACACAGAAGAATGGTAAACAAGCTAGGCAGCATGGGAGCGGGTTCAATGATAGTAAAATTGGAACAAAGTTGGCTAAGTAACAGAACTCAGAGGATGGTGGTAAATGAAATTCACTTGGAGAAAGGAAATGTAACCAGCAGGGTGCCACAGGCATCAATACTGGGACCGGTCCTCTTCAATGTCATTATTAGTGACATCACAGATGGTCTGGAAGGAAAGATATGCTTGTTTGTGGATGACATAGAAATCTGCAACAGAGTGGACACAGTGGGGGATGGGGGTGGAGAAAATGAAATAAGATCTAAAAAATCTAGAAGACTGGTCAAGGGTTTGGCAACTGGGCTTCAAGGCCAAAAAGAATAAAATTATGCACATGGGGTACAGAAACCCAAGAGTAACATATCATTTAGGGAGGGAGGTGTTAACAACAAAACAGGAAAGGGATATGGGGGAGTCATCATGTCTGATTATCTGAAGGTAGCAAAGCAGTGTAATAAGGCAGTAGGAAAGGCTAGTAGGATGCTGGGGTGCATATGGAGGGGTATCATCAGCAGAAAAAGGGAGGTATATACTGTAGATCAATGGTAAGGCCACATTTGAAGTATTGTGTGCAGTTCTGGAGGTCCCAGCTAAGGAAGGACCTAGACCGGGTGGGGTCGACACAGAGGAGAGCAACCAAAATGGTGCATGACCTGCATCAGAAGCACTAAAAGGAAAGACTTAGGGAATTTAATATGTACTCACTGGAGGAAAGGAGAGAAAGGGGAGACATTATAGAAACATTTAAATACCTCAGTGATATCAATAAGTTACAAGAGGGTGGCATATTACATAAAAAGAGAACCTCAAGGGCGAGGGGGTATGATATGAAGCTGGAAAGCTGGAGACTTAGAGGGAATGTGAGGAAATATTTCTTCACAGAAAAGGTGGTGGATGCCTGGAACAACCTCCCATCAGAGGTGGTAGGTATCAAAATGGTAACAGGTTTCAAACATGCATGGGATGGACATGGGGGACCTTAGTAACAGATATGGGGGGTAAGGACGGATATCAATTAAGGTCTATGGTAGCAGAGTAAGTAGGGACTTTAAGACAGACTAGGTGGGCCAAGAGATCCTTTTCTGCTGACAGCTTCTATGTTTCTATGTTTCTACAGCTTCAGCTGTTTAGGGTCAGCAATCAATTGGTTTTCCACTTTTAATGATGTCAAATGGGTGACCTAACCAGAAACTGTAGTTGTTTAACTTTCTTCCAGAAGTCCAGAGAACTAGAAACAATTTCAAATTTGTTTAGCAATATCTTTCCTTTGCCTCCCTTATTAGTCCATGGCATTTGTTTCCAATTTCTTTATAAGCTTCCCACATACTTTACCAATTTAATTTTCTCACCTTCCTTCCAATCTATCCCTAATTCTCATGTTCTTTAGCATGTTTGCTGTTATTCAGGGCATACTTTTTGGTTTTCTCATTATGGAACAGGTGGGTGCATACCTTTCACAGACCCTTAAAAATTCTGAGACAAAGAAGTTGACCACACCATCAATTTCCGGTAATAAGTCAAGTCTATCCCAACGCAACTTAATTCATTCTTGAATGCCAGTTTATTGAAATTTCTAAAGGACCTAACCTCACTATAGGAGAAATTTTCAGGTTGGATGTGGCACCCTAGTTCAATCTCTAGCACCCTAGTTTAACCCTAAAGCTAATGTTATAGTGGTCACCCAACACAGGTGGACTCATTTGATTCTTCCCAGTTTTTAGGTTCTTTGAAACAAAAATTAAATCAGTCAGAATTCTTTCACCCCCATTACTAATTTGCATGGAACATCAATAATTTGTGTTACATTAAGTGAACCAAATGCTTTGTATAATCTACTTTCCTTTGATTCACCCCCCATAGGCACTGAAATCCCCTGCTATTACTAAATGTCCCTGTTTAACTAGTAACTCGATATGGAAGGTCAGATCATCTAACACGAATGAACTTACATGTTTGGGTGAATACACTGCAGCAACTATTCACCTCCCACCAATAGCCACTCAGTTCCCTTTATACAAAATTATGCCCTTTATACAAAAATTGATGACATCACATACTAAGCATAGGAGAGGGTTTTTCAGACCGTATGCAGATGCAAAAAGAACCTTGAATTGAGGAGCACTATTATTTTGACTTAAACAATTACATGAAAAGGGGGCTTGTGTAGAAACACAAGTTCTGTAGACAATGTAGAAAGGGCCTGAGTGCCAGCCAGTGTGTCTGCTGAAACCAACCCTGATACCAGGAGCTGAGGTGTATTATTTTAATGTAAGAGTAATTAAGTGGTGTGCACTTTGTGAAGGGGTAGTGTGATGGGGCAGATTTACCCTTTGCCCTCCCCCACACTTTTGTGGAACTTTTTGCATTTTTTCAGGGTCTCTAGGGGTGTAAACCCATTGAAACATGGTTTGATCAGAGAGGTTCATTTAAGGAAACTGAATATAAGACAAGCAATGCAGCCTGTAGGGAATGACTAAAAGCAGTCAGCCAATAAATGGATAATTGGAAGCAGCAGCAGGCTAACAAGGCCAACTTAAAAGGCCAGACTTCACCATGGGTGGATACCACAGACCTACTGTGAAGCAAGGGGCAATAGCTGACATGAGTCCTGAAAATATAAGCCTGAAGAAAAAGCTACTAAATTGAGTATACTGATAGAAAAACAAATGTATGAATATGGATGGGCTACCCATCAAGTAGCTGGATCAGGTAGGTAAGGCATCGGTAATTTTTTTCTGGGTATGGTAGTTTGGGTAATTTACTACCCTGCCTGATATAACAGTGTACTTCGGGGGTTGGGTACTTTTGATACAAGTAAAGTGTCAGGTAACGGGTAATTTTTATTTTTAAAACAGGCATTACAGGCAGCCTGTGGGGTCCTGAGACTCTTCTGAGGTTGTAAACAGGCATGAAAGGGCAACATGTGGGGTTCTCACAGCAGAGAGGAGCACATGACACTGGGCTGACAATCTGATTGATCAGTGCTAGTGTCTGTACTCTGTGTCTGCTGAAAGAGTGCAAATAGCTGTAGAATGTGAAGGGAGAGGGAAGAGTCAGTGCACGTTCTGCATTAATCATGGCGAAGCGAAAAAAAAGAAAGTTAACACAAAACAAAAATTTCACGAAGGAGCAAGGGGTTAGCGACTGAAGTGGGAATCAGGGGATCATCCAGTGCAGTGCTCAGGAGAGAGAAGGAGAAGGAGAAGGTGGGGACAAAACGCACTAGTTGATGGCTGCAGCTGCTTTCTCTGCAGTATAGTGAAGTCATTTAGGCTGTATTACGTACTGCCTGTTAGTTGCCCCTGATTCCTGTTTGTGAGATAGCTACTCTGCATCTCTGCAGTATAGTGAGAGCTATTTAGGCTGTATTACACTATCTGTTAGGTGCCCTTAGCCATGTCTGTGGGACATTAGCTACACTGTGTATGTGTGTCTTTCTGCAGCATAGTGAAAGTCATTTAGCCTGTATTACACACTGTCTGTTAGGTGACCTGAACCCTTACTGTGACATACTGTAGCTACTCTGTGTCTCTCTACAGCATAGTGAAAGCCATTTAGGCTATATTACACACTGTCTATTAGGTGCCCCAAGCTCTGTTTGTGACATAGCTACTCTGTGTCTCTCTACAGTATAGTGAACACCATTTAGGCTGTATTACACCATCTGTTAGGTGCCCTGAGCTCTGTCTGTGATGTAGTTATTCTGCATCTCTCTGCAGTATAGTGAATGCCATTTAGGCTGTATTACACTATCTGTTAGCTTGTTGGGTGCCCCAAGCTCTGTCATAGCTGCACTGTATATGATGTCTCTCTGCAACATAGTGAAAGCCATTTACCCTGTATTACAGTGTCTGTTAGGTGCCCTGAGCCCTGTCATAACTACACTGTGTGTGATGTCTCTCTGCATTTTTGCGAAAGCCACAGTTGTGTCTACTATGTCTCATATGTCCAAGTCTATGTCTACTAAAAGGAAGCAAAGTGCTGCTGCATATGTAACTGAAAATGATGTGGACAATATGAATCCTAGCACTAATGAAGAGCATAGTGACAATAATAATAACATCACCAGGACTGGCACTAAATGTCCTTCTGAACCAAAGAAGCATGTTAACAATGAAATAATTGTAGAGTTTGGAAAGAACTGACTTGAGTTACTTGTAGAGGTACTGAACATTTTGTGCCAGGATACTTCCAGCTGCTGAAGCAGCATGCATGGACAAGGAGGCATCCTCCTCCAATATAAGCTCAGATGCTGAAGCAGCGAATGCTGATAAAAATGGTGGAGATAATGGGGTCAGGGAATAGGATAGCCCAGGCTGTGTCCCACTTGATGATGATGGTACTTCCAGCTCTTCTGAATCTTGTGACAATGAGGTCTGTAGTTTCGATGAGGAAGTAGGAGAGGATGCCGCTGTAAGGCATGAGAGGCAATTACAGAAAAAAAAATCAAATGTTAAATGTAAGAATAAGAAAATGAGCAGGAGTGAGAGAATAATTCATGTCAACAAGGGATAGGCAGTGTATGGTTTCTTCCAGGTTCATTGATTATACAAGATATAGTGCTAGGCATTGTAGTACAAAGCACAAAAGGTAAATCTTTGGTGTGGATTTTATTTTATATTGATCCTGAGACAACTCTCGAGCAGTATGCAGTCTGTGCAAAAAGAGCATCAGTCGTGGTGACAAAGCAGGATACTTTGGAACATCAGTAATGATACAACATGCAAAGGCAAAACACCCAATTGAGAGGGGCAGGGCAAAGAACAATGTGGTTGGTATGGGCGGTAGTGGAGGTGATTGTGGCTGTGACCACAGTGACAATCAACTGGAAGCAGGAACTGACACTGAATCACTTGATGTGTCCCTGCAGTCTTCCCAGACAAACATATAGTAGATTGCTTTCTTCTGACACCATCAAGTACTGCAAAATCCCAATGCAGCAGTCCACTTGAAAAAGGTGTGAAAAATACATTCCCCAAAAAACTTAAAATATCTCATCATTGTCATCAACTAACATTAAAAGAAAGTGTTGCAAGAACATCAGCATTTACCTTCAAGCATCCAACATGCCAGCTGTTAAACAGAATCATTGCAGAGCTGTTTGCCAATTGTCAACTCCCTTTGCTTTTGTTACCCAAAATGGTTTCCTCAAGTTCACTAACTGGATTGAACCATGGTACACTATTCCTTGTCAAATATACTTACCAAAAAAGGCTGTTTCACAGTTGTATGATTTGGTGTGTAATGCAGTCACTAAGCAGTTGAAACACTCTGAGGTGAAGCAGGTTCACAAAACCACAATTACATGGACCAGCAACCAAACAATTGACTACATAAGTGTTAGAGCTCATTGGGCAAGTTTTCAGTCAGAAAGTAATAATCCCCACTCTACCATAAGTAGTAGAAAGTAGGTTGTATTATGTGTCACCACTTTTGAGGAGGACCACACTGATGTGAATATTTTGCAGGAGCTGCAAAATCTATTCCAGAAATGGCTTATTCCATATTCCTTATCTCCAGGGTTCATAGTGTCAGATAATAGTGCCAACACAGTCAAAGCTGTTAGAGATGGCAACTATTAACACATAATTTGTTTTACAGATTGTTTAAATTGCCTCATCCATAGTTTCTTAAATGGAAACAGAAATGTTGAAAACCTGTTACGTCTTGCTAGGAAAATATGTGTAAATTTTAGCTACTCTGTGAAGAACAAAAAATCCTGAAGGGGCTTCAGAGGTAAAAACAATTTACCATTGCGTATGTTAAAGCAGGAAGTTCAGCCCCACTGGAATTCAATATTTTACATGTTGGAAAGGCTTCTTGAACATAAAAAAGCTGCACATGACTACACCATTCAGAATTAAATAGGTAAAATAGACATCATGCTCAGTTCCAGCAGCTGGACTCTATTTGAATGTTTGGTCACCTTATTGGAGCCATTTGAGGCTGCCACACATGATGTCAGTACAGAGAGTGCAACTCTGAGTCAAATTCTTCCTCAAATCAGATTTCTTCACATTTTCCTTGATGACATAAAGAAAGACTTTCAGTTGAAAGAAGACACCACTGCTGTTATGCTGGTAGATGACTTGAGTCTCAGACTGTTTACTGATCAGAGAATAAATGCAATGTTTAAGAATGACATGTATGTGTTGGTTACTTTATTAGATCCCCACCTCAAGTGCAACACTGAAGCCATCCTTTCTGCAGGGGAAGACAATGGGCAGGATTCTCAAAGAAAGCTGAATTCCCGCAGCTAGGGGAAAAAGGCTTGCGGGAGTGTGGAAACGCAGCTGCACTGTATTCTCAGAGAAAAATAGTGCAGCTGTGGATTTCCATAAAAAGTGCTGCAGGTGCAGCAATTTAGCTGCTGCAGGACTTGTACAAGTGCTGCGAATCTGCAACTCTGGAGGCTGTGAAGGCACAGCAATAGGGAACCACTAGCTGAAGCAGCAGACTATAACAGTGCTGCTATAATATGAGGCTGACAGCACACACAGAGACCAGCAACCAGTCCCCAACTGGGACCACAGCAGCACCGCAGGTACCTGTGAAACCCTGGCACCATAGTGGCTGACTGTCCCTGCTGGTCATCCCTCCCTCCCTGGGGTGTTCCTGTAGCCTGGGGGGTAGCACTCACTGCTGGCTGGTCAGGCTCTACTGCTTATGGGGCTCTGTCATGGGCTGCACTGGGTCTAGTGGTTGATGCCTGTTGCCATAGCATGGCAATGTGTGCTTTCAGTGCTGTAACATCAGCCACTGCTATACTGTCTGAGATGCTATTACCTGTGGTACACCTCCACCTTAATTGATTCCAATTGCTGGGGCACTACTGCAGTGTGCTGAGGGAGTTACACCTCTTTCCACTGTGTGTTACATTTTTTCCTCAGCTGCGGGAAAAACCTGGCTATGAATAGCCTTTCAGGGGCTATGCTCCACTGATCTCACACCTTTTTGTCCTGAGGGACTTCCACAGCAGCACTTTTTTCCACAGTCCATAATGGTTTTTCCCACAGCTGTGGGGTTTTTTGTGATTAGCACTTTGAGCAAATGCACCTTTTTTTCTGTAGCTGAAGGAGTTTTGGGGACTTAGGGAAGGTTTTGCACCTTCTGAGAGCTTTGAGAATCCTGCCATTTGAGTATTAGAGAGATCTTCTACTAACCAAATATGACATTGCTCTACCAACACCATTAACTGATGTACAGCAGTCAAACCCTGCTGAACCATCAGATTGTGCCTCTGGGGCAGGCAATAGTACATCTATCAATTCTTCACAATTACCAGTGTCTTCAGTAGGGCTGGGAGAACTTGTTGAAGTTCTGACCCTTATGTTCTGATTTGTTTAATTAGTTCTGATTTATTGACAAATATTTGAAAAAATGCAAAAATTGCATAAAAGTGGCCATAGTTGGGTCACATTTGACACAGAGGCCCAAAGGAAATAATTTAACTGATTATTTGTATAAGGTATCTATTTAACATCCTGCTGCTCAAAATCCCAAGACTTACCTGCCCGGGCACTATTGCCTGACAGCTGTGCTATCCCTACTCCACTGATCCTGACACGTATATGCCAGACAGGGAGGAAGAAGATGCCGACAGGGGTAAGGTAGTGGATGTGATGCACCACTACCCTACCCCTACTGAGGAACTACAAGAGACTGTAAGATACCGAAGCTGGCAGAGCTGCTCCCATGATGTGGAGGGCAAAGCCAGTAGTAGCTCAGCCAGCATGATCTGGTAGACCGAGGTTCTGTTCCCAGCTACCAGATATTTTACAAAAACACAATTTCACCCCCCATAACTTTTTTTTTAACTCTGAGGTCTTCTCCCCCTTGAAGTTGTTTATTTAAGCCAGGGGGTGTGGGGGACGGTGTCCCCTGCATGCGCGGTACATGGGGTGAAGCCTCCTGCATTAAATGCAAGTGCTTTTGGAATCTCACAAGTCAGGATCCAATGCCTCGTGGGATACTGAAATTCAGTCTCCCGAACTCGGTCTTGTGGAGTTCGGGATACTGAGTTTCAATATTCCATAGTAGAACCTTGTATAAAAATTAATGTAAAACTGCTAAAGAAAAAAGCAATCACTCACTACTAACACCTTCATGGCTGTCCTGTAATGGTGGCATATCCTGCTCAGGTTCATGACATGAGTGTGCTGGGAGAGACAGAGAGAGTGAGAGAGAGAAACAGACAGACAGACTGACAGATGCAAATTCCTATATCATTAGTATTCTAACTTGTAAAATAAAACTCAGATCCCTCTAACTAACGTGTTGTCCTTCTGATGACTCCCTCCCATAGTCACAGGCCAGAGACAAATTTACTGCCATAACTTATGTCTGTACACAGCACACTGACAGCACAGCAGTCCACCACCACTTCCTTCCAAGATTATCTGACTCCTACAGTACAGTTACTGTTACATGACCAGAATCAGCAACTATTAAGTGTGCCTCAGAATTTGAATTAGAGATGCAGGTATATCTGGTGCACAGCCACATGTACCCCTTTGGGGTAACCCTTGCCTCAGTGTTTGCGCACAGAGGTTCTTTGTCTTTTAAATAGTTTTTTATTTTAATGGGTTCACCACAATATATCCAAGGCACACTGCCTTAAGGGTAGCTGGTCCATTCCACTGAGGTGTCAAACAGACGAGGCATACTGATGAGTCCTGGTAGGACGAAACACGTGTCTATGTCTTCTGTTAGCACCCTTTGCAAACTGTGTGAGAGGCCTTTCGGCACCATGCAATTCTGCTTAAAGTTGGACGGCATAACATTCTGTGGTGATTTGCATATGCAGCCCATGATGCTTTGCATTGTGGGGGCATGTGTGATTTTGTATTTTCTTGAAACTTGGCTTCCAGCCAAATGCCCTTTGGGGTAACCCTTGCCTCAGTGTTTGCGCACAGAGGTTCTTTGTCTTTTAAATAGTTTTTTATTTTAATGGGTTCACCACAATATATCCAAGGCACACTGCCTTAAGAGTAGCTGGTCCATTCCACTGGGGTGTCAAACAGATGAGGCATACTGATGAGTCCTGGTAGGATGAAACACGTGTCTATGTCTTCTGTTAGCACCCTTTGCAAACTGTGTGAGAGGCCTTTCGGCACCATGCAATTCTGCTTAAAGTTGGACCGGCATAACATTCTGTGGTGATTTGCATATGCAGCCCATGATGCTTTGCATTGTGGGGGCATGTGTGATTTTGTATTCACATGTAGCACAGTCCCACACTGGGATTGGTTAATGCTTATACTTATTGTAATGCGATATACTATAAAATTAATGATAATAAGGAGGAATAATGGGGAATGTGTGTGATGATGATGACACTTGTGTGTAGTTGTGCTTTACTTGTGTTGTGATGTAAACAGTCTGCTATGAGTCACAAAGTCAGATTTCATGCCCTGGGCCACCCACAGCCAGCAGCACAGGCAGATCTACTTGTATGTTGTTTGTCCAAAGAGTATTTTTTTTAATACATGAAATCATGAATAAACATTAACAAGTGATCATGATTGGATGGCACAAGTCAAAGATTTATTTTGCTAGCCTACTGACCTTGCCCCGTATACACAGCCAAACTGAAGCCAGGAAAAAAACATTTTATTTGGGATTTCTGGGACTGTTACATTTCTTGTGGGCCTCACTGCAGTCTCCATCTCTCCCCTCTGGATGGCACAAGTCAAAGATTTATTTTGCCACACTGCTGCCCTTGCCCTCTACACACAGCCACACTGAAGCCCAGAAAAAAAATGATTTGGGATTTCTGGGACTGTTACATTTATTGTGGGCCTCACTGCAGTCTCTCTCTCTCTCTCTCTCTCTCTCTCTGTCTTCTCCCTTTGGATGGCACAAGTCAAAGATTTATTTTGCCACCCTGCTGCCCTTGCCCTGTACACACAGCCACACTGAAGCCAGGAAAAAAAATATTTGGGATTTCTGGGACTGTTACATTTATCGTGGGCCCCCTGCAGTCTTTCTCTCTCCCCTCTGGATGTTACAAGTCATAGATTTATTTTGCCACTCTACTGCCCTTGCCCTGTACACACAGCAACACTGAAGCCAGGAAAAAATATTTTGAATTTCTAGGACTGTTACATTTATTGAGGGCCCCCCTGCAGTCTTTCTCTCTCCCCTCTGAATGTCACAAGTCAAAGATTTATTTTGCCACCCTGCTGACCTTGCACTGTACACACAGCCACACTGAATCCAGGGGAAAAAAATGATTTGGGATTTCTGGGATTGTAATATTTATTGTGCCCCCCCCGCCATCTTTCTCTCTCTCTCTCTCTCTTTCTTTCTCTTTCTCTCCCCTCTGGACATCACAAATCAAAGATTTTGCCACCCTATTGCCCTTGCCCTGTACACACAGCTACACTGAAGCCAGGAAAAAAATATTTGGGATTTCTAGGACTGTTACCTTTATTGTGGGCTCCCCTGCAGTCTCTCTCACTCCCCTCTGTATGTCACAAGTCAAAGATGTATTTTGCCACCCTGCTGCCCTTGCCCTGTACACACAACCACACTGAAACAAGGGATTTCAGGGACAGTTACATTTGTCGTGGGCCACCCTGCAGACTCTCTCTCTCTCTTTCCCCTCTGCACATAATAAGTCAAATATTTATTTTGCCAGCCTGCTGCCCTTGCCCTGTACACACAGCCACACTGAAGCCAGGAAAAAAACAATTAGTTGTGATTTCTGGGACTGTTACATTTATTGTGGGCCATCCTGCAGTCTGTCTGTCTGTCTGTCTCTCTCTCTCTCTCTCTCTCTCCCCCCCTCTGGACATCACAAGTCAAAGATTTAGTTTGCCACCCTGCTGACCTTGCCCTGTACACACAGCAACACTGAAGCCAGGAAAATACATGTTATTTGGGATTTCTGGGACTGTTACATTTATCGTCAGCCCCCCTGTAGTCTTTCTCTCGGCCCCCTCTGGACACAATCATGAATAGATGTTAATAATTGATTGTGATTCATGTTTGGATGGCACAAGTCAGAGATTTAGTTTGCCACCCTGCTGCCCTTACCCTGTACACACAGTCACACTAAAGCCAGGGGAAAAAAAAGGATTTTATGTAACTGTAAAATTTCTCTTGGATCCCCCGTAGTCTCTCCGTCTCTCTTCTGGATCAGGACTGGCACAAGTCAAAGATTTTGCCAGCTGCCCTTTCTCATATACATAGCTACACTGTTTGAGGCCAGGAAAAGAAAAAAAAAACTTTCATTTGGGTTTTTCCTTAACTGTAAAATCTCTCTTGGGCCCACAGTAGTCTCTCCCTCTCTCTTCTGGATCTGGAATGATACAAGCCAGAGATTTTTGCAGCCTTCCCTTCCTCAAACATACAGTCACACAGTACTGCCACACTGCCTTAGTTTGCAATTTGCATCCCGCCCACCCACAGCCACCCAAGCCACCACTATCTCCCCAGTCCCAAGTTCTGACTCCCCGATCTACCTTTACCCACCCTCAATGATCAGTTTTTCTTCCCCTCCTTTCTCTCACTCTCCCGAATTTCTTCTCTTCCCTCCCCTCTGGCTCATATATTTCTGGGATTTTTTTGCATTTTGGGGGAATTTGGCACTTTTGTTTGGCGACTTTCTCTGCTGGCTGCCTGGCTCTGCTGAGCGCTGCTCCTGCTTCTCTTGTCCTCCTCACTTGTCTGTGGCCGCATTGCATACTCAGCATGGTTATATACCGTGAGTGCATCCTGTGACCTTCTGTTCTCTAATTGGATGCTGACGGTTACCTGTACACATTGACAGGATCCCCATGGCAACAGACAGTAAAATCCAGAAAATGGCATCTCCATGGATCCAGAACTGGACTTCTATGGTGAAATCCATATTTATCCATGTCTGTGGATATGGGCTCGATCAGGGGGTCCAGCTCTCCCACAGAACAGTCAGCCCAGCCATAGTCATCAGTGAGGAAAACTGCATCTACAGCTACTTCTCAGGCATACTATGTACAGGGTTAGAAAGGCAAATAATTTCTGAGTCACCTGCAACAACATGGACTTGTATCATTAAAGAAAGTGCAGCTAGTACATCTGCCAGACTGGTATCTGTCTCACACAGCACAATGATCCTGGAATATTTTGTTGACCATACTGTGATTGGTCTCGAGGAAGATACATCACTCTATTGGAAACAAAAGAGAACAATATGGGCAGATCTAGCAAATCTTGCAATGATTTACCTCAGTTGTCCACCTTCAAGTGTATATTCAGAATGCATATTTAGTGCAGCTGGAGGAATAGTCACTGACCTCAGAACACTGCTAAGTACTGCACATGCAGAACAGCTTACATTTCTCAGAATAAATGCTGACAGTTTCCCAATTTTCCCAAACACTGAATTGTGTGAGTCTGACCCTGAACATGAACAACAACCTTCAAACAGTGATAATGAATATGACTAGATTGTATATGAAACAAAAAGAACCATCACTACTGCCACTATGCCAGCCCCATTTTCCACACTACTCTTAGTTTTCTTTTGTCAGTCATTAATTTTATACTATGTATGTTTGATCAATGCCCACTATGGGTGTAATTTTTGGAAACATCAGCAGGTTCACTAACAGCAGCTGTGCCTTTCATACCTACTTCACCAATGCCTGCCATGGGTATAATTTTTGGAAACAGCAACAGGCTGGCTAAGAGTAACTGTGCCCCTTGTACCTGCCTCAGCAAAGCATACCAAGGGTATAATTTTTGGAAACAGTAGCCAGCTCAATCAGTGCAGCTGTGCCTCTTGTTTCTACTTCAGAAATGCCTGCCATGGGTATAATTTTTGGAAACAGCAGCAGGCTTAATCAGAGCAGCTGTACTTTTCATAATTACCTCAGAAATGCCCACCATGGGCCGGATATTCAGAAATGCTCCAAAGTCTGACGCAAGTCTGGCGCAGCACAAATTCAATGTGCACTGGTGCAACAGGAGCGATATTCAGAGATTGCGCATGCTGGAGTGCACCAGCACAACCTGGCTGAATATGGTACAGTTGCACTATGGCACAACTGTGACTGAACCATGGTGCAAGTAGAGGTGCGCTATGGTGCACACACGCACACACACAGACAGTTGTGCAACAGCAGCTGAGTGATGGGGGGGCATGACACAGGGAAGTGACCCAGGTACAGAACCAGGGAGGCACAGTGACAGGCCACAGGAGGCCACCACCAGCTGGGCACAGTAGCGTGTGAACAAGTGCCCACACCCCACCCCAGAATACAACAGTGGCACCAAAGGTAGGAAACAGGAGGTGCCAATGGTCAACAGAGGGCCACCAAGGGGACCCCCCACAGGCTGCATGCCATGTCCCCCAACACAGCCAGACCAGAGTAGGTCACACCCAGGACCAGCAGCCAAGCACTCACACCAACACTCCCCTGACAGCCCTCCCATGGGCACCCCCACAACATGGCCATTGACCAAGGAGAGGGACACCACCACAGTGGGACACACCATAGCACACAGCAGGGAACCACAGAAGCACAACATGCACCCTGACACATGTATACCACACAGACAGGCACTGGGCCACTGTAACATGGCTCTGCATGCCACCTGCAAAGCAGACACTGACACAAGCAGGTAAGTCAAAATATTTTAATGCAGAAATATGAACATCAAACTATGTACAGAAATGGGGAGGGAAAGGGTTGGTATGTGAGGGATGGGGGCAGGGAACAGGGAATGTACAGTGGGAAGGGGGTTTGTAGGGGGAGGTATAGCAGGGGAAACAGGGGAAGGTAGGGTGCAACTAGCGGCGGTCATGTAGTGCCACCCCTCGTTGGCCATGGCATCCACCTCCTATCACCTATCAGTGGATCTGGAGCACTACCTCCATAGTGGTGGATGATATGCATATCTGCTGCCGCAAGAGCCTGCAGTAGAGGGGCATCCACAGCTGCCCCCAGACACCTAGGACAAGGGACAGGACAGGCAATCAGTGCAGTATCCCAGGGAACCATGCCCATTCACTGCATGCATTGGGCAGTGGGATCACACACCCCCAGAGGGCATGAACAGGCCACCCACAGAGGGATGGGACAATGACTGCCAGCAATGAGGTACACAACAACAGTGCACAACAGTGGTCCCTGCCACACAGTAGCCACCCAACTGCGCTATGCCAGTCACATGGCACAGTGCCCATGCATCACCACAGCATCGACAGTGGCAGCTGGGTGCACACCGACCCCACCAACAGCTGGCACATGAGTACAATGGATGTGCCACAGTGGTGGGCACCACGCACAGTGCAACACACACAGCTGCCCTGGCACATGGCACAGGTGGCTATGCCCACACCCATGCCCATGCTAACCCCCAATACATGTGTGAAGGACCATGACAGTGCCTACCTGCTCCCGTGACCCACCCCCAGGTGCTGGAGCTGCTCCTGCACCACCTCCAGGTCCTGCTGTGGCCTTCTGTCCCACTGCAGCCGCTGCCACCCTCCATTGATTTTCAGGTCCTGGGAATGGATCATAGACAGGAACACATCAGTACACAACCACAGCAGCTGCCCTTCCCCTGCACAGTGTGGGCCCCTGCCTGGCATGGTCCGCATAGTGGCATGTCAACGTAAGTGGTGGTGGGTGATGCCACCCCATGATACACACAATAATAGTACATCACCCTGCATGACACACCAGGCAGCCCAGCCAACACCACAGTACAGCACCAGGCATACATGCATGCTGGGCCTATTCACATGGCTGTGGCACATGCCCACACCTGATGCACGTCTCCAGCCATCAGAGGTGCTCTGGATCCCTCCACAGCAAGTCCTCATACTGGTGCCAACATGGTTCACCAGTTCTGGCCACCCCAGTTCACTGCACTAGTGTGGCAGCAATAGCCTGCCACACAGCCACACGGGGCTGTTGTAGTGGCATCTGGCCAAACAGCTATGGTGCGTGGGGCTGGACACAGGCCACAATGTTTGCCAGCTCCACTTGTATCCAGTTCGGTGCCTGTCAAGACTTATGCTGTGCCATATCTCTGTTGAGAGCCATGGAGCAAAATGGTGGCCAAAGCCACACAAGGCCACAGCATGTGCCACAAATTTGCTCTGTGCGTACTGTGTTTGCTCCAGAGCAAGTCGTGGCACAATGCACACGCATGCACAGTGTGCAGGACTGCAGTGTGCATGTGCTGGATGGTTCATTGTCACCTATTGTGCACTGTGCACTGACTGCGCAATGGGGCCCATGGTGCATAGTGCACCATGGCTTGTTATTGTGCCTGTGTGCACTATGCAACAGCCGAACCTTGACCCCTGTAGTGACCTTTGCCCCTGGGTGACCCCCGCACCCATGACCCTGCCTAGCCATGCCCATGCCATGTATCTCCGATGTTGTGCAATAGGCAGACACAGCACATATCCCCTCGGACCACGCATCTGATATTCAGCTGCCTCCTGCAAATGAGCTCATCAGCCAATGCATGGCAAAATGGGGGCATTAGCATGTCATTACCGTTGCACCAAAGCTCATTTGCATGTGATGCACCATAAAAGTGCCACGGATTAGCATAGGCCATGGACCGGTATTGCATCCTTTTGAGGTAAGTTGTGCATGCTGCTTGAGGACACTGAGCACAGAAGCACAGCAGGGGGGATGGCAATGAGTGTTTCTGCCACTGACACACTGTGCTGTCCATTTCTACAGGAAGCGACATGTCAGAATCTGAGAAGGTTGGAGACCGTGGGCCTGTATCCAAGCGCAGGCCAAACTTCACAAAGGTGGAGTCAGAGGCCCTGTTTGAGGCCTACCTCAACAGGTAGAAGCAGTTGAGTGGTGCCACAGGCACACCACAGGCCAGGGCTGTGGCTTGGGTGGAGGTTGTGGAATGCATGAACCAGCAGGGCAGCCACCAGCGGTTGGTGCAAGAGTGCCGCAAGAAAGTGGGCACTGGCAAGAGGTGGATCAAAGAGAAGGTGGCAGCCCTCAGTGCAGCCTGAACTCCACCAGAGTGGGGCTGCAGATGAACCACAGCTCACGGTGCAGGAGGAGTTGGTGGCAGTCACCTTGCATTGCAGCAATGTGGAGGGTGTGCCCGTTGGAGGATTCCAGACAGGTGGCAGCCCATCCCTGCATGGTACATATGGCAGCAACACATAGCATGCTGTGGAATTGTGGGGGGGGACCTGTGGCCATTGCTACACTGATACACCTATTTTATCTTACAGCAACGCCACGCCTGTGTGCAGAGGATGGGGTGCTGGTAGCAGCCGTGGAGGCAGAACTAGTCCCGGAAGACCAGCCATCCACCTCCATGGGCATCCAGGGGTCTGGGAGGCTGCAGCACACCATCACTGTCCAGCCAGATGTCCTGGGCATGGGGCTGGCCGAGGCCCTGGATGTGTTCCTACAGGATGCCAGTCTCAGCCTCCTGTGAATGGAGCCACAGATTGGGGCAGGGTCTGACACTGATGATGACCTCACCCTAATCCTGGACAGCATGGGCAGTGTTGTGGGGGAGACACCCATACCAGACACAGGCAGCACGTCCAGCTACTTGACAGCGGGAGAACAGCTGCCTGCTGCCACTGCTGGCACTGCTGTGTGCACTGCCACAGCTGTGCCTTGTGGTGGTGGTGGTGTGACCTCACAGGTGCTGAGCAGTGTTCAGTGGCCAGAAGGGCAGTGGCAGCAGGCTGCTGGTGCTACAGGGCAGCCAGATGCAGGGTCCACTCCCGAGGGGTGCCAGCTAGGGAAATAACCCATGAGGACCCCACTGTGCAGTGTCTGCCTGAGAGGGGGGCTGTGCAGTGTGGCCAGTCACCACAGGAGGGTCGGTGTCCCACCCAGAATCCCCAGGATGCCAACCCAACAGTACAACACACCCGTTTGCTCTGGGCCTCTGTAGAGAAACAGGTGCAGGTTGCTGCTGGGATGCATGCACTGCATGTAGAGGTGTGCCAGCCAACCGAGCAGCGTGAGAGGGGCATTGCACAGCTCCTAGTGGGGATGCAGTGCATGCAGGAGGCCATGACTGCATCCATGATTCGCATTGCACAATGCATGCAGGAGGCCACAACTGCATCCATGGATCGCATTGCACAGGCAGTTACACATGGCTTCGTGCTGCTAGCTGCCACAGGGCATGGCTGGCCACCATGGACCCTATGCAGTGCATTGTCCACCCAACGATCCCGGTGTCGGGTGACACCCACACTGTCAATGCCGGGCTCTGATGCTGGCATCCCAGGCACGCCTGGGGCGGGCCTGTTCAGGCACCTACACACCCCCGCACGGACCTGGTCACGGTCCCGCAGTCAATCCCTAGGAGGATGTTGCAAACACCACCTGTGGCCAATGAGCAGCCTGTGGTTGCCAATCGGTCTCGGCTTGGCTGCCCACATGGCTGTGGCTGTGGTGGTCAAGGATCCATGCAGCGGCCCTGATGTGCAGCCCACCCTGACCACAGTCTGCAGCTGCTGCTGCCCTGTGTGTGCATGGGTGGCGTGTGTGTGTGTGCACGTTCCACTGGTGTGGCATCTGTGTATCATGCTGCAAACCATCTGCCTGTGTGTGTGCTTGCCCAGCCACTGGACCATTTGGCGTGGGCGTGATGAGGCCAGGTCTGCATCAGTTGTGCCTGTGCACAGGTGTGATGCATCTGATCCTCGCCCAAATACCACCACCTGGGCATGTGGGTGCATGTGTGTGTGTGTGTGTGGGTGTGAGTGTGTTGCTGTGTGCTGCTCTGTGCAGTTGTGTGTGGTTGTGTGCCACTGACTCCCCTGACCCTGCACCACACCTCTGTGTGTGCGTGCCCATTACCATGCCCATCTCTGCATGTGTGCTGTACCTGTGTGTGTGGCACATGCATAGGTTTAGTGCCACCTACCTGCATGCACCATGGTGCTCCTGTGTGATGGTGTCACGGTGCTGTCAGACCAGCCTTATCAGCCATGGATCCCTCCTCCTGGTGGGGGCTGTCCACCTCCCTCCGCCACATTGCCTTCATCATCCCTACTACTGTCATCCTCATCAGCCTCGACAGCCATCCCAAGGTCAATGACCATGTTGTGCAGTTTGCAGCAGGCCAGAAATAGGCCACAGGCTTTTGAGGGGCTGTACTGTAGGGCACTGCCGGACCTGTCTAGGCAACAGAATCATGCCTTCAGCATTCCAAATACATGCTCAATGATGTTGCACATGCTGGTGTGTGCCTCGTTGTAGCTTTCTTTTGCTGGGGACGAAGGGCACCGGTAGGGGGTGAGCAGCCAGGGCCTCAGTGGATAGGCGCTGTCACCTGTGTGGATGATGACATTCCCTTGGTGTGCCCCTTGCCTGCCCTGGTACCCTCGTCTGCTTGCCCACCCTGCCCTCCCCATTCCATGGCCTGCTCTGCCCATCACCCCTTGCTTGTCCCATACTCACCCACTAGGTGGCTTGTGGGAATGTCCCCATGTTCAAATCTGTGGCACAGCATGGAGCTGTGCCAGATGAACACATCATATGCACTCCCAGGGTGTGTGGCACAGACATTGGTGATGTGCTTCATTTCATTCACAGCATCTGGCAGTTGATGCTTGAGCTCCCCTTCCTATTGATGTATGCTAGCCCCTCGGGGCCAGGTGGCAGCGGCTGCCCACGTGGGTGCAGTCAATGGCCCCAAACCCAGCATGCATACATGCTACCCTGTGGAAGTCCTTCAGGACTGCTGTATGCTCCACCTGTGTGCTGGGGAAATGGATGTATTCCATAGCACGTGGCAGCAGGGGATTGAGGAACTGTGTGAGTAGGTGTACGTGGCCAACTGGGTTATGCCTGTGGTGTCCCCTCTTGGTCTCTGGAAGTTGCCCGTGGTGAGCAGGCACATGACTGCTGTGACTTTCATCTCCACAGACATTGCATGGCTCCATCTTGTGGGTGCCCGTATCTCCTCACTGTACAGCACACAAAGCTGCCTCAGAATGGCCCTATTCAGGTGGTACCAGCCCACTATCTCCGTGTTAGAGATGTTCTCAAAGGTGGTGCGGGCACGGTACCACCTGTGTTGGGTATACCACCACCAGGCTCTTCCTCGGCCACGTCGCTGTTCTGCCTGCCCCCTCACACCCCTCATTGCTGCCTCCTTCATGAATGGCTCACTATCCATGGCACCTGATGTCTCATCTCCCTATGGTCAGTTGGCTGCTGTGGGCTACAGGCTGTGTGCCACCCTGGTGCACTTCCTGGCACTGTGCCTGCTTCTCCCTTTCACTCTCTCTGCCTCTGTCTCCCTTTCCACTGCCACCTCTGTCCCTCTCCCTCTGTGGCTGCCTCCATCCATCTTTCTTTCTTTCTTTCTTTCTTTCTTTCTTTCTTTCTTTCTTTCTTTCTTTCTTTCTTTCTTTCGGGGTCTCTCTCTCTTTCTCTCTCTCCCTCCCTCCCTCTCACCTGGCACAAGTGCTGTCTATGTGCTTGTGTCATGTTTTTATAGGCTCAAGTCTGCTCGGCACATCTCAGATTTGCTCTGCACTTGCACCATGGTTACGCGGTTGAATATCACACTGTGCCGGATATTCGAGGGCACACCTGCACTTGTGCCTGTATTCATTATAGTTGCACATTGGCACAATGGGACATGTGCTGTGCAATGATACCCACTGAATATTGCTCTTTGGTGCAAGTCCACTCTTGTGCCGATGCAACTGCTTTGAATATCCTGGCCCATGTGTCTAATTTTTGGACACAGCAGCAGGCTCACTAAGAGCAGCCTCAGCTCTCATACTTACCTGAGCAATGCCCACCATGGATATAATTTTTGGAAACAGCAGCAGGGTCACTAAGAGCAGCTGCACCTCTCGTACCTGCCTCATCAATGCTCCTCCTATGGGTATAATGGGTCAGGGCACCTAACAAACAGTGTAATAGTAAAAAAAAAAGGCTTTCACATGATTTTTGTTATGGTCAGAGTTGGGTAATTGGGTAGTACAATGCATTGGGTAGTATCTACTCAACGCAACCTGACTACTAGGTTTACATCTGGGTATTTTTAGGGTACTTTTGAGGAACCCACAGGTAGTTTTGGGGGTTGTGTATTTTAGTACTCAGCCATCTCTACTTAAGAAGACTGCTATAGGGGACCTGATAGAAAGGACCCTAAAAATGGTTATACTGAGAAAGAAACAGTTCATAAAACTGTTGTTTAGGACTTCATGAAAAACTTCCTAAAAATAAATGAGCATTCTCAGACAGAAACAGAGTAAAAAGGATGGTTGTCTAGGGACTCATGGAAAGGGTCCTAAAAATAACTATGTTAAGAGAGAGAAAAAAGTTCAGAAGACTGCTAATTAAGGTCTGATGAGACAACTCCCTTAAAGAGAATGAGTGAAGAGAAGTTGCTATATTTGGTCCTAGTTTTATCTAAATAAAAGTCACTCTGTGTTGGACTTTGAAACTGTTATCTATCCCATCTGTGAGTGTTCCCTGAAAAATCAACCTAGGCTGCCAGCTTGCATTACCTTGTCATAGACAGTTTGCTACTTGTTATTTGTAGTAGTAGTAGTGGTTGTTTTTTTATTTTTAATTGATACCCTTCACTGGAGGCTCAGGGCACCATTACAAATATAGTACAGTAGTTGGCTGATCCAAATATACCTTTCACCAAAAGCTTACATTTGTATAAATGGAGGCCTTTCTTCCCCGATCTCAATAGGCCAAGGCACAAGGTAGGGCTGTCCTTTATGCAATCTACTATTCATATTATACCTTGAACCTTTAGCAAGGGCCATAAGAATATCAAAAAAAGTAGAGGGCATGCCAATGCAGCAATCTGAATATAAGATTAGTCTTTTTGCTGATGATATTCTCATTTCCCTTTTATCTCCCACAGATTCAGTCAGAGAGACATGGAAAATGTTATCCCGATTTGAAGAATTAGCCGGTTTTAAATTAAACATTACAAAAACCAAAGCCCTCCTATATAATTACACCCCCCAAACACTTTCAAACGGAGTTTAGCCATTAAATGGCACTCAACCAAAATAAAATATCTTGGTATACACATTCCCCATAATCTCCATGTAATTGAATTAATCAACTACGAACCTATTTCCATTGAGATCAAGAAAGACCTGGATAAATGGACTCACCTTCCACTCTCCCTGTTCCAACACATTGAAACTATTAGAATGAATGTCTTACCAAACCTTCTGTACTTGTTCCAAAACATTCCATATTTCCCATCTCAATACTACTTTAAGTCATGGGTAACATGATATCAATGTTTATTTAGAACAAGCAAAAACCACAAATTCATCTTTCACTCTTAAAACTATCACTGGCCCAGGGTGGCACTAACCTCCCGGACCTCAAAAAATATGCAGAAGCTGTATTTCTTAAAATTCTTCTCTTATGGCTCTCTGAACAGTTTGATTCCCTATGGAAGAAACTGGGGTTTCATCTGAACGATATGTATGAGATATAGAAGATAATTTTTTCTTCACCAGGGAGGACTCCTTCTTTAAGAGACTTTACTGACATCTCCTCACAGGTCATAAATATATGGTTTAAAATATGAGATAAAGAGCCACTTCAATTAATCAATGAATATTGTAAGATTATTTCAGAGGACAACCTTTTCATCCCATCTCATAATGACCTAACTTTTTCCCACTGGCATAGACTAGGATTGGAGCAGGCATTTTAATTCTTAGGTCCAAATGGGATTTTACCATTTGAAGAACTAAAACTTAAATTTATCTTACCAAATTTTGATCATTTTAGATACCTTCAAATCAGAAACCATCTACCATGTAATAGAATCATCCAGGTCAAGCTGACTCCTCCCACCCCCCTTAAAACTATTTTTGGACCACTCTCAGGGACAACATTGGAACCATTTAATTGGAAACATACAAATTGATGCGAGACCAAACTAAAGAATCAACAAGCTCAATATTAATAAGTTGGAACAAAGATTTAGCCCTCGATGTATCTAAAGAAGAGTGGTCCTCTTCATCACTGCGAGTGGTCAAAATCACCCAATCGCATATTTGGAGAGAATACTCATGGAGATGTAGATCAAGGTTTTTCAATTCACCGGCAAGCCTGACTAAATACCTTCCGATTTAATTTGGGGTTTGCTGGAGGGACTGTGGAGCTGAAATGGCAGACCTGGCACACATAATGTGGCAATGGCCATGCTTGATGCCCTTCTGGATAAATATACAAAAAGAAATCAGTGAAAGCCTTGGGGAGAGCTTTGAGCTTATAGCCGAGGTGGTGCTCATGGCTATTTAACCGGATCGTTCCCCCCCCAAGGACAAAAACCCTGCTTCCCATTATGCTGTTGGCTGCAAAAAAATCCTTAACAAGGAAATGGATGACCAAAGAAATTCCGACCATACAAGATTGGAGGCGAATAGTGAAATCCATTTACCAGATGGAAAATATCACTGCAAAACTTAATAATCAAATTGACAAGTTTGCCATTCTCTGGCAGAGATGGTCAATCTACCAAGCAATGGTCGATCCTGATTTTTGCCCATGATGTGTGGGAACTAGGGGAGAGAAGAAATAAGACTAGAATTATGTCTCAGATTTATTCGGTATTAGCGAAGAATATTAACAATTTATTTTACTGTTAATCTGCATCAAATGTAAAATATCTCCCTGCATAAATGTATAGTGTAAAACTGTATAATAACAAATCTGGAGTAAGCATAGAAAAAACTCTGATTGCAAAATGTCTCCTGTCCTATAAGGAAAAAAAACTCAATAACAAATATATTTAAAAAAATATATAGTACAGTAGGACCATTATAACAAATAATAAACAATAAATAGTAATTAAAACTTCATATATAACTACAATAAAATATCATAAAATCGTTCATAACATAATAAATAA
The DNA here is from genome assembly GCA_016271365.2 of Neoceratodus forsteri. Classification (NCBI taxonomy): domain Eukaryota; kingdom Metazoa; phylum Chordata; order Ceratodontiformes; family Ceratodontidae; genus Neoceratodus; species Neoceratodus forsteri. Next base: position 225,088,068 of record CM028132.1, on the reverse strand, counting down.
ATAACTAATGGCAGACTGCGATGATGACAAACAAGGGAAATCAGTCCTCAAACACCTGTGCAATCAGAGTTTTTGGACCTTTATTAAAGGCCTCTATTTACAGGGCCTCCCTCAGAACTTTCCGTAAAGTATTCCAAAGGACTGGGCCTGTCACCTCAAAACCCTGGTCCTCCGAGGTTTTAAACCTTGCCCTGGGAACTACAAAGAGGCCGTCCTCAGTGGAGCATAGAGGGTGCCAGGATAGATAAGGATCCAGGAGATAAGTTAGGTAATCAGGTCCAGCTTGTACAGGGCTGTGTAAGTAAGTAAGCCAAATTAAATTTAGATACTCCACTTAACTGTCAGCCATTGCAGATCACGCAGTGCTGGGGAGCCATGACACATCCTCGGCAGGCTGATCAGCTACCTAGCACCTGCGTTCTGCACCAGCTGCAGGCATCACAGGATACCTCTATTGACCCCAAGACAAACAGCATTGCAGTAATCAAGCCTTGAAGTCACAAACACATGTATCAATGTGGCTAGATCACCGGTGGGGGAGGAAGGGTAAGGTATCTAATCCAGCTGATGTTCTGTAGATGGTAATAGCCATTCTGGACTACTACTCATGCCTGAGCCTCAAATGTCAGTCCTTCATACAGTATGACTCCCAGATGTTTCACCTTTATGGCAGCTAAAAGCACAGGGGGGCCATTGCCGAATCCCCATCTCCCTCTTGGTAGTAGCCACTCACCTCCTACTACCTGGTGAGGCCACACTTGGAGTACTGTGTACAGTACTTGTGCCCATACCTCAAACAGAATGTGAGATTACTGGAGGGTATGCAGCACAGGGCTATAAAAATTATCATGGGACTAGGGGAGTTGCTGTATGAGGACAGGTTGAAGGCACTCAACATTTACTCGCTGGAAGACAGAAGGGTAAGAGGGGACAGAAGGGTAAGAGGGGACATAATAGAGACCTTTAAGTATTTGAAAGGCATAAACAAAGTCAGGGAGGGAGGATTGTTCCACTTAAAGGGGGAAAGGGTCACTACAGGGCACAGTCCGAAGTTTGAAGGGGGAAGGTTTAGGAGGGAGATGAGGAGCCACTACTTCACAGAGAGAGTGGTGGTGGGTTGGAATGCATTGCCAGAGGAATTAATTGCTGAAAGGACAGTGGACAGCTTTAAGTGGGGTTGGGATAGAGTCAAGAGCAGGGTTGGTACAGAGAAGAACACAAATGGGGGAAGGACCAGGAAAGAGGAGGAAGAAAGGGGTTTGCGTGGGGGTGGGGTAGCTGTAGTGATATGAAAGTAAGAGCTGCACAATCAGGCAGACTTGATAGACTTGAGGGCATTTTTCTGCTGGCAATTTCATATGTTCATATGGCTTCACCACCAGTACTTCAGTTTTCACCGGGTTAAGTTTCAAACAGCACGATAACATCCAGTCTTGGATCTTGGCCAGGCACCTATTTAGCACATCAACGGCCTCAGTTTTCCTGAGAGCAAAAGACTTGTAGAGCTGGGTATCATCTGTATAGCAGTGAAACCCAAGCCGGTATTGCCTAATGATCTTACCAAGGGGTAGCATATACACTGTAAACAGCATGGGTGAAAGGATCAAGCCCTGGGGTATGATACAGGGTAGACCCACTGGGAGTGAGAAAAACCTTCCCAACACAACCCTCTGCATCCTGCACCTTGACAGAACTCAAATCAGCAGATGGCTTTGCTAGTGAGTCTTACATACTCGCTGAGCCAGTCCAATAGTAACCCATGGACCATGGTGTCAAACACTGAGGACAGATCAAGGAGAACAAGAACCAAACATTCTCCTCTATATCTCACCCTGAGCAGGTCACTGTGCACCCTAACTAGCAGTTCCTGTTCTGTGCCTAGACCTAAAAGCAGATGGGAGAGGTTCATTGATGTCAAAAGTAGGAAAGTTAGCCTCAAGTTGTTGCACAACTACCTTCTCAATAACCCTGTCCAAGAAGGGCAGGTTACAGACAGGTTTGTTATTTGTTACGATGTCAGGGTCCAAGGGTAGCTTTTCTGAAGTGATTTCACCAGCATACTTTTCACAGACACCGGGAACACCCCTTCTGGCAATGAGCACTGAACAATCCCAGCAATCACCGGGCCCAGTTTCCCTAAGCAGCTCACATGTAAATGCGTTTGGCTTGGGTCCAGATCACAAAAATCATCAAACGTCAGCTGCAGCTCTAAGATCACTTCTCTCACCTTTTCCATTGTCACTGGTTGAAACTCTACCCATTACTACTGAATGTGTCTTAGACTCATGGGGCTCAATTTTCAAAGAGCCCTTAGAGTGACGCAAATTGTGTCACTCCAGGGCTGTGGCAAACTCTGGGTGTCCCAGGGACCCTTCACCCAATTTTCAAAAAATCAGGGTCCTGGCACCAAACTCCCAGGTTTGCCACAAGCCGACAGCTGTGACAAACAGTTGGCGCACCCGTTGGAATTGCCACAGAGATCCGGCTCCCCCACCTGGTGCAACTCTAGAAGGGGGGTATCTGAATGCCAGGATGGGGCCATGGCAGAATAAGAACACAAGAATGGTGTCAGCAGATGGGGACCACTTGATCCATTTATTCTGCCCAAGGTAGCTACCCCCTCCCCTTTAATTGTTCCAGCCAAGCAGTCTACACGAGGCATGGGGCGCCATAGGAGGTGTTGTGGAAACAGTGGGCATGACATGGAGATGATGGCACCTCATTTGATATTCCAGCTATGTGCAACAGTTTGACTTTTTCTGAACATTACATTTTAGGAACTGAACTAACATCATCACCTGATGGCAGAGCACTGGGTTGGACAGCATAAATGATTAGAACACATATAAAACAACCTCGAAGTGAAACTCAACCTACTGTTTATTTAAAATGCGAGTCAGAAAACAAATTAACAATTGTTACAAAGAGACAGTCACAAACTCTTCTGTAAGGAACCATCTACCACTTTCTACAACAACTCTGCCAAGAAACAAAAAGGAAATGCACTTGCTCTGATATAATTATCAAACCACCAGACGGGGAAGGGGTATAATTGTGATGAAGCATACAGACTAAATTTCAGTAGTTAGAAGACATTGGATAATAAGAAATGTTATATTCCACTGTCCCACAATCCAACAGCAAAATTAAAAAATATGATTGATGCTTTGATTAATAATGCAATGAGGGAGTGTTTGGATTACTGGAGAGGAGGCAGATTTTATACATAGGGCCCAGTTTTATACATATGGCACCCCTGTGCCCCTTCTGTCCCCGGACCCCTTCTTTCACATCCTCCCACTCACCAGTGTGGGGCACAGCGCATATCACTTAGATGACCTCCTGGCTAGTCTAAGTGGAGTGCCTTGCTGTGTCCTCAGTGGGGCTTGTAAAATCTCAAAAAAGGGGATGATGTAGCCCTGCCATGGCACAACCCCAATATGTGACCTGGCGCACCCCGATCTGGGTCACAAGGCTGGCACAGCAGCTCCCCTTTCCAATGCAGACCACATTTGAAAACTGAAAATGCCACATCTTTTGACTCAATGTGCCACTTGTGTCATTTATGTTTGATACAGGCACCTTGCGTCATTCCCCGGGATTTCAAAATCGAGCCCATAGGCTCAATATTGCATGAACTGTGATGGCCCTCTGGTGAAATCCCACCCCTAATAGAAGATACCCTGTCCAAGAAGAACTGAGCAAACTCCTCTCATTTCGTGGGTGAAACAGCTTTCATGGGCTCAAAACAGGAGGAAAGAGATCATACTAACAGAGCAGCCAAAATCTTCTTGGTGATTGTACCCTCTTCTTTTGTAGGACTGGGCCTTCCTAGAATGGGTAGAAAGGGAAACAGTGCAATATTTCAAGACCAATGATACTGTTGAAGTCCTTGTCTCAACCCTTTGGGAAGCGTACAAGGCTACGCTGAGGGGCTTCATTATGCAATATGCCACTAGGTGGAGGAGGGAGAGGGAGGCAGAAGGTACGTCCCTGAGGGCAAAACTTTTGGCCATAAAGAAAGCAGTCAAGGTGGAAACCAGCTCCAAACTTAAAAATCTTCGCAGGGCTGACATGGCTGGGGTCCAACTTCAATTGAACTGTCTCCTGTCCCAAGCCACAGAGCTGGCCATCCTGCACTCCAAACATTGTTTCTGGAACTGAGGGGAAAGCCCTGTAGGCTTTTGGCTTACTGTCTTAGAAAGCAGCAGGCTGGGTGCCCCATTGTGGCCTTAAGAGACCATAAGGGGTCAGAAAGATAGTAATAATGCCATGAGAGTGTTTCATGAGTCTTTATATACCTCTCCTGGGCCTGCTGACCTGGATCACCTCACAGCCTTTTTTCATAAGTCCTCTCTTCCTGTCTGCTTATTAGTTTCAAATGCTGGAGCAGCCCCTATCAGCTGAAGAAGGCTCTCTCATGCTATCAGGGACATGAATCGCAATGAGGCCCCTTTTGGGGATGGTATCCCAGTCGATCTGTACCAGAAGCTGGCCCCTATGTTATGCCCTATTTTGGGAAGGTTCTTTACTGAAGCACATGGTCATGGATCGCTCCCACTTACCATGAATGATGCTGCTGTGGCAATAGCTGGGTATATTATCTTTTAGCAAGCTCGACTATCCAAAAAAGGGGGCAACTGTGCCCTATATCTAAAAGATTCACTGACAAGGCAGGCCCTGACCTTACCCATTACTGGTGACAAGCTTCAGGTTCTTGCTATTAAGGTCATCCTAGGGGCCCATAACAAAGTTCTGACAATAGCTTCTGTATATATATCCCACCCAAACTGATGACAGCAAGCCTGAACCCATTCCTTACCTGCATCAGTAGCTTAAAGCTTAACTCGGAAGTTATACTGCTTGGGGATTTCAGTGTCACCTGGCTTGCCCTCAGTGCATGCAACTACAAGGATGACTTGGCAGCAAAAAACTTTACCCAATTAGTTACCTCACCCACTACGATCAACTATAGAACAGGGACCAGTACCTTATTGGACTGGGTACTCTCAAATTACCCTGATCATATTGTCCACACTACATTCCTCCCTTATGCCATTAGTGACCATTCCCCAGTCCAGTGCCTGTGGTCATATAAATTCACTAAAGCCCCCATGAAAACTGTCAACAGTCGGATGCTAATCAGGGGACACCTTGAAGCACTTAAGGCACTCCTGCGACAACAAGACTGGTCCCCGATTGACACCACCCTTGATGTAGATCCTGCACTACAATACTTTATCTCAAAGTTCAATGCAGCATGCGATATTCATGCCCCCTTTAAGAAATGCCAAATTAAAGGCCTTGACAATCCCTGGATTACAGGCAAACTCCTCGACCAGCTGAAAGCATGGGATCTTACATGGGCTCTTGCTAGAGCCTCTGCAAGTCAAGCAGACACTCAGACATACAGGGCCACCAGGAACGGCTATACCAGAGCTACTCACCCAGAAAAAGCAAGATACTATAGGAGCACCCTATCAAAATCCTGGTCAGATGGAAAGAAATTCTGGAAAAGCCTTTCCAAAGTTATAGGGAAAGAAACCACAGCAACACTTAATATGTTAAAAGTTGACGGCAGCAACACACTGGACCCCACCACAATTTCCAATACTTTCAATCTGGCATTCACCAACCTCAGTCATGTGCTTCCCACTAACTTCTTTGACACTAACCTTACCAAGGCCTCCCAGTATCAGCATGCTCACGATACAAATCATCCACAATTCTTTTTTTCTTTTTTATATTCAGCTTGCTTTTTGGCCCTTCCTCTGCCGCTTGTCGTAGCTCCGCCCTGGTCATGGTGCCCCAGAGACTCCACCTCCTTATGAGCCCCTCGCTCCCCTCATCACTCCCGGCTTGCCCCCGGGGAGGTGGAGCATGGCACCACCATAGGCACCAGTGCCGTGGGTCCGTATCTGGTTGGAGGAGCCCTCGGCCAGGTGGCTGATTGAGTCCCGGGGGCAGGGCATCATGGAGACATTCGGCCGAGAGGGGAATTTATCCCTATAGGCTGGGGCGGACATATACAATGATGCCAACGTCTGTCCCACCCCAGTACCCCTTGACTGTGCATTGGTGCATCAGGTGAAGCACCTAGCTGCCACTAGGCACCACTCTCGCACTGACCGCAGGAACCCCCCAACCCTCGGAGAAGGAGAGCAGTCCTTAGGACGCTCAATCCTTCTCCTCCCAGCCAGCCCTCCGACAACCCGGGCTTGTTCCCGAACCCGGTTCGCTGGCGTCACAAGTGGAAATCCAACCGCTGTACTGACAGGCCTGCCCCAAATCATCAACAATTCTATTTTAAGGCAGTTTACTGAAAGGGACACCAAGAAATACCTCCTCAAGGTGTTTGGAAAAACCAGATCAAGTGGGGACACGCTTGACTTGAAGCTCATCGGCCTCACCCTTGACGATGTCCTGCACCCCCTTGCCAAGATTATGGACAGGTCCCTCACACTCTCCCAGTTCCCACTCAAGTGAAAGTCTGCCCTGGGTACCCCAATACATAAGTCTGGGGATAGGGAAATACACGGTAACTACAGGCCCATCTCCATCCCCCCTTTATCCAAAGCACTTGAAAAAAATTGTCACAGACCAATTGGTGGAGTACATGGAGAAATACAACCTGCAATGTCCACAGCAACACAGTTTTCACAAAGGCCATAGCACCACCTCTGCCCTCCTTGAATTTACGGGTCACATTCACCTAGCATTAGACCAAGGACAACTTGCCGGTGCCACCTTTATAGACCTCTCGAAGGCCTTCGATACAGTTAACCATCCATTACTACCTGATCAACCTGGTTACTTAGGGCTTTCTTATGATACACTAAAATGGTTCAACAGTTATCTCTCCAACTGGTCACAACAAGTTAAGATTGGTGACACCCTCTCCTCCAAACTACCTGTCCAGGCTGGTGTTCCCCAAGGGTCAATTTTGGGGCCTCTTCTTTTCAGCATCTTCCTGAACAAACTCCCTTCTGCCTGTGATGAAAACACTAACCTGTATGCCAATGATGCAGTGATTTTCTCTAAGAATTCTGACCCCTCTCTCTTGGGAAACAACTGCAGGAAAGTTTCATGCAAGTTGAGGCCTGGTTCGTCTCACAGAAATTAGTGATAAATTACAAAAAAACTAAGATTATTCTATTCCATGGCACACATTAGAAGCATAAACACCAACAGTTAGCTATCAAAAATAGCTCAGGTGTGACCCTGGACCAGACACAAACTTTCAAATACCTTGGTGTGACCCAGAACACTATGCTGTCCTTCTCCAGCCATATTGATTTGGTTGTGAAACTGTAAATATCTGTTTTGGCCTTCTCTACAAACATAGACACTGCCTGACCCCTGATGCTCTTAAACTAGCAATACACAGCTCTATTGTCTCCATCATTGATTGTGGATTTGTTATCTATGGAGCAGCCACAGCTACAGCACTACAGTGAATTGTTACAGTGCTTAATAAGGCCTGCAGACTCCTTATTGGAGCTGCCCACCGTATGCATATCTGCGACCTCTACGAACAGTCAAACTGGCTGCAACTGTAGGGAAGGATCACATATCAAACCTGCCTATTAGTAAAAAAGTCATTGATGGGACTCGTGCCCTCTGGGGTCCAGTCTCTCCTAAGCCCAGTCAACTGCTCCCGTAACACAAGAAGCTCTGACAACTATGCACTGTCTGTCCCCCGCTGTCACACCTCCCAAGGCCAGCTATCTTTTGCAGGTAGAGCCCCTAAGATGTTAAACTCCCTGAGCAGCGAACTCACCAACTTAGACACCCTCAGCTCGTTCAAACACAAACTACATCAAATGCTTTTGTCCAAGGCCATCTGTGACTGTTTCTCTTAATTCCCTTGCCAGTCACTCCTGTTTTCCCCTTCCCTCCTCTCTACTATCCCCACCTCAGTTTTTCCCCCACTCCTCCCTCCCCACCCCTTCCTTACCCCTGCCTCTCTCCCTAGTCCTGGTTCACCACTCATTCTCTCGTACCCACCTTCACCTCCCTTTCCCTCTCCCTTTTCTATCTGCTCGCTCCATCTACTGTTGCACAAGTCTCCTGATCCTTGTCTCCCACCCCTTCCCTCTCTTTCTACCTCCCTCCCTCCCAGTTACCCCTCTACGCCCACTCTCTCTTCCCATTTTACTACTCTCCCTGTCACAGCTGGCTACTCCTCTCCTTACCTTTCACCTTCTCCCCTCAGCCCTCCTACAGGCATAGCTTACCCTGTTATATCCTCTAATCCTAGCCTGTGGCAACTCAATTTCCACTCCCCCTTTCCATTTAACAATGCCTTTCTGGCTGCATTACAATTATGTAAATATTGTTTTCTTTGATTCGTCCTTCTTAAACGTATGCTTGGTATTGTTGTTCTAACTGTTAATTTCACTACCGCTAGCTCTCAGCTTCTTATGTTTACTCTGTATTGAATTTTGTATTCCAACTGCTTGCCTGCTAAGCTACACAATTTAAACTACCAATCTTTGTATACTGACGTGGAACTTTTGTAAAAGAGCCACTGGCTCAGAGGTATATATTTGAAATTCTAATAAATAAAAAAAATGAATGAGGTGGTGATTATGGTCTCACCTAAAGAGGGGAAAAACTCTACCCTCCCTGCAAGTTTCCATCCGCTATCTCTCATAAAAGCTGACTTCAAAATCATGGTGAAAGTTATGACTTCAAGATTAGCTAGTATTCTCCCATCATTCATTGACCCATCGCAGGTGAGGTTTGTTAAGAGCCATATGAGCTATGACCATTTAAGGGCCCTCATCATCATTTTCCAAGTTGTTTGACTTACCCCTATTCCTGCTGGCTGCAATTGAAATTGACATTGAAAAGGCTTTTCATTTGGGGGAGTAGAAGTACTTGATTAGAGCCCCGGAGGGGACTGGTTTTGGCCTTAATTTTGCAGGTTGGGTTTGCACCATTTTTGCCTGCCTCACTGCCAAAGATTTGACCAATAATGTCCTTTCAGACCCATTCTTTCTCTGTAGAGGGATTCAGCAGGGGTGCCCCCTCTCCCCCCTCTCATTTGTATTGGCAATAGAGGTCTTGGCAGTGGCTATCAGTGACCAGCAGCAGTTACTGGGCATCAGGATGGGAAATGTGGTTTGTTGTATGAAGTTATGTGCTGATGACCTTCTTATGATTTTGGCAGATGCCCCTTTGGGCAGTGGCCTGCTTCTGGATCTCCTTCAAGAGTTACAAGGGATGTCTCACCTTAAGATAAATCAATCCAACATGGAAATTCTTCCACTTTCCAATTTATGCCCTTTCACTCCTTTTTTAGGCGGAGGTCTCAGATGACCCCAATGCTATTAGTCACTTGGGCATACAGCTTATGCCAGACCTGTCCCAGATTTACAAATTCAAGTTGCAGCACTTTGATAGAGGATGAAAAAATGGATTGTGACAGGTGACAAAGCTGAATTTATCCATGGCTGGTAAAATTTCGGGCTTAAAAAATGATAGCTGCCCCCCAGCTTCATTATAGGTTATTGCATCTACCAGTAGCTGTTGCCCATCGGTGGTTTCAGAAAACTGACACTCTTATGGCAATTTTGTATGGGAAGGAAACCCCCATTACAGTAGGCCTAAACTGTGCTCTCACTGGAGCAGAGGAGTTGGAACTTGCACTGGTTGCATGCCTATCATTTGGCCTTCTTAGGGGACTGGATATTTAAATGGTTGACAGCTCTTCATCCTGGGATGCCTTATGGCTTCAAATGGAGTGGGACTTGTGTGGGAGTCCCTCCCCCTCACTACTACTGTTCAATCTCATTTCTCGGGAGCTCAAGCTGTGGCTCACTCTTCATCCCTCTGTCAAAGCCTGGCATCAGCTCTCTTGCCTGAGAATTCTGCCCCTCATTCCAGTGCAATGGCTGCCATTATGGGGCAAAATTGCCATCACAGAGGCAACAAGCCTTTGTGTGAAGCAAATAAACAAATCAAAATGAAAGAAAAAGCCACTATGGTTCTCTAAAGAGGTGGCTATGCAAGTCAGGAAGAAAAAGATAGCATTCCGGAAGTATAAGGAAACACAGAAGGAGCAGGACAGAGAGCTGTACCAGTTAAGGCAGAAGGAAGCAGGGAGGAAAGTCAGAATAGCAAAGGCTGAAACTGAGGAAAAGATAGCCAACTCGGTTAAGAAGTGGGATAAAACCTTTTATAGGTACATCAGCAAGCATAGAAAGACAAAGGGAGGGATAGTGAGGCTGAATAGAAGGAACGGTGGGTGGGCAGAGGGGGACAGTGAAACAGCAGGGATACTGAACAAATATTTCTGCTCAGTATTCACAAAAGAAGCACTCTTGATAGGGGGGTTTATCCCAGTCCTTTCACAGAAGAAAGGGTTCTGCAAGAACTCCTAAAACTGAAGGTGGAAAAAGCAATGGGGCCTGATGGAATTCACCCCAGAATTCTAAAAGAATTAAGGGGGGAACTAGTGAAAGCACTGGCTACTCTTTTTAATAAATCATGGGAGGATGGTGTGGTACCCGAGGACCGGAGGAAGGCGGATGTGATTCCCCTTCACAAAAGTGGGACCAAGACAGAGGCAGGAAACTACAGACCTGTCAGTTTGACCTCTGTGGTAGGGAAAGTGATGGAGTCACTTCTGAAGGAAAGAATAGTTGAGTACCTAGAGAGGCCAGTAGGCACAGGACCCAAGGCAGCATGGGTTCACAGCAGGAAGGTCATGTCAGACAGATCTAATAGATTTCTTTGACTGGGTGACCAAAGTAGTAGACCAGGGAGGGCTGTGGACATGGCCTATCTAGACTTTAGCAAGGCATTTGACACAGTCCCACACAAGATTAATAGTCAAATTAACCAGCCTGGGAGTGGGTCCCAGGGTGGTAGCCTAGGTAAAACATTGGCTGGACAACAGGACACAGAAGGTAATTGTAAATGGAGTCCACTCTGAAGAAAGAGGGTTACTAGTGGGTACACATAAGGTTCAGTATTGGGTCCAGTCCTTTTAATGTCTTCATAAGTGACATTGCAGAGGGACTGGAAGGAAAAGTATGCCTCTTTGCAGATGACACAAAGATCTGCAACAGGGTTGATACACAAGGAGTCGTGGAAAGGATGAGAAGGACTTGGCAATGTTGGAGGAATGGTCAAGTATGGCAGCTAAGTTCAATGCAAAGTGCAAAATAATACCAAAACAGAACCAGGGCGAATACACAGTGGGGAGGTAGTAACAACAACAAAAAGGAAAGGACTTGAGGTAGTCATATCAGATGATCTTAAGGTTAACAAGCAATGTGAGAAGGCAGTAGGGAGGGCTGGGGGTATACTGGGATGCATAGGGAGAGGCATCAGCAGCAGAAAACAGGAAGTTGTTATCCCTCTGTACAGACAGTTGGTGAGACCCCATCTGGAGTACTGCATCCAGTTCTGGAGACCCCATCTCCGCAAGGACATAGACAGGATAGAGGCAGTCCAGAGGAGGGCAACTAAAATGGTGCAGGGTCTGCAAGAGAAGCCGTATGAGGATAGACTAAAGGAGCTTAATATGTATACCCTTGAGGAAAGAAGGGAGAGGGGGGACATGATAGAAACTTTTAAGTACCTCAGTGGAATCAACAAAGTCCAAGAGGGTAGCATCTTTGAGAAAAGAGACGTGCAAGAACAAGGGACACAATTTAAAGATGGGGGGATTCAGGGCAATGTGAGGAAATATTATTTCACAGAGAGGGTAGTGGATGCATGGAACAGCCTTCCTGAGGTGGTTGTGGGGTCTAAAACTGTGGGAGAATTCAAGAATGCATGGGACAGACAAAAGGCAATTCTTGTGGGGGGTAGGAAGAAATAGGCTGTTGGTTAACTAGGATTTGTGGCCTATCCTGTAGGTAGGGAAATGGGCAGACTAGATGGACCAAGCAGTCCTTATCTGCTGTCAAAGTCTATGTTTCTATGTTTCAACTATTATTTATCTGTGGGTAAGGCCCTTATTCATTGACAGACATGGAGAATCATCAATTTAGGGACCTGCTCCTTCCAGGCACCCTCCATCTTGACTCCTCTGAAGGACTTTGACCTCAATCAGCCCTAGTTGCCAGGGAGTTTTGGAGGTTCCTGCAGATGTGGAGCACTGTGGTGCCGATTACTGATTAAAGTCCATTTGCATCTTAGAGAGGCAGAAAGGAATCAATTCTTGACTCTTGGGGTAGATGCACTACAGCTCTTGCAGGCAGGATTTACAGATGCATTATAGATGCTGTTCCTAACCAAACACCAAACAGTGGTGGCCAGGCTTCAGTGGGAGACCCTTCTGAATGCCCTTATTCCCACTGAGTACACTACCACAGCCTATAGGGTGGCCCATTTGGCCTTCCCTGATAGCAACCGTCTTTTAATTCAGAATTATAGCCTGCATTTTTGGTACAGAACCCTAGTCAAACTCCACAGAATGGGATTGTTAAGCACTGACTGTTGCTAGAGATGTGGGGCCCCTGGAGTATCCTTATTTCATGTCATGTGGATCTGTCCTACTAGACAGCCCTTCTGGATGACTGGGCAGGCTAGCTGTGGTAAAGTGCTTGGGCCTTCCTTCCATGTTACCACTTTAAAGCATCTCCTGGGCATTTCTAGTCCTGGAAATATATATACTTATCATCAGGTACACTGGCTGGTGGTGGTTGGAATCAAGGCTAAGTGCTTCCTCCTGAGATGGTGGCAGATAGGGAAGGTCCTTAATGCACAGGGATAGAGATCTTTGCTCACCTCCCTGGCTATATTAGCCAATACTGTTGCACCTGACTAAGGGCTCCTTAGCATCCTATTATGCCTGTTGAGCTCTATACCTCTCATCCCCTCTTTGCAGGGTGGGTTTAATCCCTCTTAGCCTGGGGCAAGGATTTGATACAGCATCCATGAACCCTGATTCCTCCTACCCTTCCTTCTCCCCTCAGCTCCCCCCTTTTTTGTAATGATGTCACCTTGGGATGGATAGAACTCCAAAACTATAATAGATTGGAATCATAATTTCTTAGAAAGTAATGTCTATGAGCATTGGAACATACAAATCTTCCAGCAGAAACATACCACCCTGTCTATCAATGTCTGCCCGAGTGTGCAGCTAGCCCCCCAGATTGCAGCTGCCCCAACCCTCTTCCCATCTGTCATTCCCATGACGGCCTCAGCCCCTTCCAACCAGACCCTCCCTCATGCTCTGTTCCATGCCCTCTTAAAACTTCCTACTGTCTTACATGATACCACCCCCTCTGGCAGAGCATTCCATTTAGACACCACCCTCTCCATGAAGAAGTGCCTCCTCATCTCCTTCCTAAATCTTCCATCCTCCAGTCTTAGTCCATGCCCTCTCGTGTCCCTACCATTACTCAGTTTAAACACCCCTTCAGTGCTTGCTTTGTTTATCCCCCTCAAATAATTAAATGTTCCAATCATATCCCTCCATCCCTCCTCTCCTCCGGCGTGTACATATTCAGCTCATTCAGCCTGTCCTCATAGGCCTTACCCTCCATCCCCTATAACATTTTTGTTGCCCTCCGCTGCACACCTTCCAGTAAATTAATATCCCTCTTCAGATACGGCCACCAGTACTGCACACAGTACTCCAAGTGTGGCCTGACCAAAGATCTGTAGAGGGGCAGGATCATCTCCCTATGCCTGGACAAGAAATCCCTTGTGATACAGCCCAGCATCCTGTTTGCCTTAGCTGCCGCTTTCCTGCATTGGGCAGAGTTGTTCATGCTCCCTGTTACCAACACCCCTAGGTCCTTCTCTTCCTCAGTGATCCCCAGCCTCACCCCTCCCAACCAATAGTCCCTCCTTGGATTCTTTGCCCCAAAGTGCATAACCTTGCACTTTCACACACTAAATCCCAGCTGCCACTTCTCTGACCATACCTCCAGTTTGGTTAGGTCCCCTTGTAGTTGTTTCCATCCATCTCTTCGTCCACCACTGCCCCCATTTTGGTATGATCTGTGAACAGATTAACCCTGCTCCCTATTCCGTGTGCAATATCTGAGCTAAAGAGCCCAAACAGCACCAGGCCCAGCACCGAGCCCTGTTGCACACCGCTCATCACCAGTCTAGGTGTCTAGAGCTCCCGTCCCACTACCACCCATTGCAGCCTCCCCTGCAGCCAGTTCCTTATCCAGTTTGTCAGCTTTGCCCCCATCCCCGCAGCAGTCAGCTCCCCCCCCAGCCTCCCATGAGGCACTGGATTGAAGGCCTCGATGAAGTCCAAGTACAGGACAGCTACAGAATGACCCATATCCAGCTCTCTTGTTACTTTACTCAGTCATAATATTCTATTAGATTGGTCTGACAAGACCTCCCCGAGATGAACCTGTGCTGCCACCCATCCTGGAGGTCATTACCCTCGTAGAACAACACCAGCCTCTCCTACAGTATCGTCTCCATAAGTTTACCCTCTATGGAAGTGAGACTGACAGGCTGATAATTTTCTGGCTCATCCCTAGGGCCACTCTTGTCTATGGGCACCACATGGACCATCCTCCAGTCTTGAGGCACCCATCCCGTGTCCTGGGAGGTGCAGAACAGGTCCGCCAGTGGCTAAGCCAACACCTCCGCCATCTCCCTCAGCACCCTGGGGTGGATGCCATCAGGACTTGATGTCTTGTCTATCCTTAATGCCCTCAGACCCTCTAGTACTCTGCTCCCATCGATCATTCCATCAGTCATCTCCTCCCTCCCACCCCCACCCTCTCAGTCCATGGTGGTAGTGGACCATCCTTTTCCTTTGTGAAAATGGAGCAAAAGTATTCATTTAGTACTTCCGCTTGTTCCTCTCCCTTTTTCATCCATTCCCCTTCCCTCTTTATTTTTACTATATGGTCTTTGCACTTCCTCTTGTCCCTGACATATCTAAAAAAGTCCTTCTCCTCTCTCTTGATGCCCTACGCTAACCTTAGCTCCTTTGAGACCTTGGCTACTCTCACTCGCTTGGTCACCTCCTTGGACCTACTCACACAAGCCTCCCTGTCCTATTTCTTCCTCATTCTCCTGAACTTCTGGTACACAGCTGTCTTTGCCCTCACTCCCTCGAACACTTCTCTGTTCAGCCAGCATGGTTTCCTGGCTCTGCACTTCTTGCTCTTAGTCCTAGTGCAAGCTTCTGTAGCCTCTGTTAACCCAGTTTTTATAATTTCCCACTTTTGCTGTGCATCCATCTCTGGCCTAATACCCTGATGTCTCCCTTGCAGTATTTCTCACATCCTCCCGAAGTCCACCCTCCTATAATCCTCCACCTTTGCTACTGTGCCTCCAGACTCCTTGCCCAACTTGAGAGTGAAGCACACTGTTCGATGGTCACTACCAGCTAGTGGGTCTTCCACCCTTATTTTCCTCACTGCCTCCCCTTATAACAGCACCAAGTCTAGCGTGTTACCTAGTTGTTTTGGCCCACTGACCAGCTGTGTCAGGAGACCATCATGGATTGCATCCAGGAGCACTTGTTCCCTGGCACTGGAGGTGGCAGGGGTGCTCCAATCTACTCCCGGCTGATTGCAATCACCCACAATCACCACACTCCCCTTTCTACATACTCTCCTTATTTGCTCCACTAACTTCCTGTCCAGTTCCACTGATTGGACTGGTGGTCTGACTGATGGGTTGAGGGATGTGTAATCTTTCAGGGGCTTCAAGTTGGTTCATATGCATTATTTCTTATGGCTTAGGATTCAGGGGACTGTTGTTTTCTTGAAGTCAGGTAGATAGTGATAGCTTGTCCTTTCCTGTGGTTGTTATGTTGTTGTTACAGTATACCTAGTACCTTAGCTGCAAGTCTGCATGCATTTACTATACTGCACTTAGTATCCTATAGTAAGTGTAAGACTTTCGTTGTGTACCATCATCACTGTTATTGTGTCTGGTTTACCTGTACTTAACGATGTTATTTTTCAATAAAGATGATTAACTGTAAAACAAACAAAAAAAAAACAGTTCCACCACCCTCTATTTGAATATAATTACTGGCCTACAAACTACCAGTGCAAATGTAAAAAGAGAAAACTACAAAATGTCAAGAAAAATAGAAATGCTGGAAAATCAGACTAGACATTTAACTCCATTTAGTTGGACTTTCTTATTCTCTTGATGCAGACTTTCAGAATATTAAATATTATTTGTCAATGTTTAAGATTTGCCAGAGGATAACACCCATTCATCACCAGTCTATAGTGTTCCTAAAAAGGAAAAATTGTACAATGTTCAGTCTGTTAGCAATAGTGGAAACAATGAGGTTATTTCTGCAACTACTTCTGAAGAGCAGGACACTGAGTCAATAATCTACATTCCCATTGCATTTGAATCCAAATGGAATTTAATAATGCCCCTTTCACATATAAAAGGGTCTCTGATTTACAAATCAAATAAGTTCTTCATCTATCCTGACTTTGCCTCTGTGACTCAACAAACATAACTGCTGTTTTCCTGCTCATTGCCAAGAACCTTTTGAAACGGGAGCAGAATTCCAGTTGTTAGCAACAGCAAAGCTGTGCACTACCTATAAAAGAAATCAACGTATTTTCTTTAAAGTAGATCACATCAGTGCATTTATTTATTCATGCACAATATGAAAAGTACTATTGGAGGGAAGATGCTAACAATTCCCAAACTCTCTCTCTCTGAGGTGGAGATGATAGCTATGGTTTCTAGTATGGAATACTCATCTATTTAGCCCTCAGTTGCATTTTTTCCTCCTTGTAATTGAGTTTAGTGTTTATTTCACATAAAATGCTTTTGGCAGCACCTATTTTCAAATGGTTTAGCATCAATCACAACAAAGACTAGTGTTACAGAGTTAGGTACAGAGTGCACAATGCAATTTCAATACAGTACAGTATACAATATGATCAAGTACAATAAAAAGTCACTACAGAACAATGCAGTCATACTTCATTAATGCATCATCAGGAGCCTTGGAAATAAAATGGCTGAGGGACAGGCACTAATGGCTGAAAGAAAGGAGGACATAGTGGCCATCACAGAGACATGAGTCACAGCAAACCATGACTGTGACTTCACAGTTTCTTGGTACAAAATGTATAGAAAGGACAGGCAAATAGGAAGAAATGAGTGACTCTGTATGTAAAGGAGGGGATAACCTGTTCCAGAGAGGAAGGGGTGGATGGAAAGACAGAATAATTATGGGTGCAGGTTCAATCCACTAAGGTGAGGAAACCAAGGATGTGGGTAGTTTACAGACCACCTTCACAGAACGAAGACTGAGACAAGGTACTGAGGCCCCAAATAATGGAAATGACAGGCAAGGGGGTAGTAATAATGGAGGACTTCTATTTACCTGGGGTGGATTGGAAAATCCCAGCCACCTCCAGCACCAGGAAGCAGGTATTGCTGGATGCATTCCATAATGGATTCCTGACACAGGGTGTCATGAAGCCAATTAGGGAGCAGGTCACACTGGACCCAGTCCTGTCCAAGTGTGGGCACATCTATGATGTAACGGTGGAAGTGTAAATTGTACAGAGCGACCACAACATGTTTTGGTTCTACCTGGATATAAGCAGAGGGATGGTCATGACCAAGATGAAGGGTTTGGATTTCAGGAAGGCTGACTTTAGTAAAATGGAAGAAATTCTGGTAGGACACCTTGCTTGGATCAGTAACAAGATAGAGGTGGAAAAGAAATGGGCCATAATTATTGAAGGACTGATGGAGGCCACTTGTGGGTGTGCCAAAAATCAAAAGCAAGAAATCCATGACTAAAAAGCCCAGTTGGTTCAGAAAGGAATTGGTAAATGTGATTAGGGAAAAGAAAGCAGCCTTCCAGGAGTGCAAATGTACTCAGAACAAGGAGGAAAGTGAGGTATATAGGGATAAATCAAGGGAGGAGAGCTGAGTGCTTAGAGAGGCAAAGGCTGCAAGGGAAGTGTGGCTGGCACAAGGAATAAAATAGGATCAGAAGGCCTACTTCAAATATACAAGCAAACTCCAATGGTGTGCACTCCAACATAGCAAGGAATGCCACACAGAATTTGAAAATATCAAAATAAATTTCTTTTATTAAGGAAGTCCAAAGCATACCCCCTGATGAAAGCTTAACACCGAGGTGTCGGGGTAGCTGGCAATAACCTGTGCTTTGGACTGCTTTAATAAAATAAATTTATTTTGATATTTGCAAATTCTGTGTGGCAGTCCTTGCTGCTTTGGAGTGCACACTATTGGAATTTGTTTATTATTATGGGCTGGTGGCCCAGGTTCTGCACCCCCTCACTCTGTTGTTCATGGTGGCTCTTTAGAGATTGCTTCAAATATATAAGGGAGGAGAGGGAGGCTAAAGATGAGAATGTCATATTAAAAAAGGAGGGCTGTTGGGCAGAAGGAAGTGAAGAGAATACAGATGTGCTTAATGAGTACTTCTGTTCATTTTTTTTAGACAGAAGGATGGACCAGTGCCACTTGGAAGCAGGGAGGTGGGGACAGGAAAGGGGGAGTCACCAATAGTGTAATGGTGGCGAACAGGGTGCATAAGGACCTTAAGACCCAGAAGGTAGAAAAATCCCCATGGCCAGATGGAGTGCACCTGAGAGTCCTAAGAGAACTGGCAGAGGTGCTAGTGGCCCCCCCGGCAGATCTGTTTAACACCTCTCTGGAGTCTGGGAATGTGCCCCAGGACTGGAGAACTCTACATGTGGTGCTTCTCAATAAAAATGGTCCAAGGGATGAACCAGGGAATTATAGGCCAGTCAGTATGAATTCAGTAGTGGGGAAACTGATGGAAACTCTCCAGAAGTAATGACTGGTGGGGTTTCTCAAGGCAAATGGGCTGCATGATGAGAGGCAGCATGGGTCTATGTCAGGGAGGTCCTGCCAGACTAATGTGATTGACTTTTTTGACTGGGTGACCAAGACAGTGGACAGAAGCCAAACAGTTGATGCCCTATATCTGGACTTCAGCAAGGCTTTAGACACTGTACTTCATAGGAAACTGGTCAGGAAGCTGGTGGATCTGGCGGTTGGGGCCAAGCTCACTTGATGGGTCACAAACTGTTTGAAGAACAGAAGCAAAAAGGTGGTGGTTAGAGAGGGTGGAATTCTCAGAAGCTAGGCCAGAGACTAGTGGGATCCCACAGGGCTCAATGCTTGGTTTAGTGTTGTTTAACATCTTCATCAGTGACATAGAGGATGTGATCAAAAGTAAAATCTGCCTGTTCATGAATGACACAGAGCTCTGTGGGAGAGTGGACATGAAGGAGGTAGACAAGAACTAAGAGAAGACATGACTAGGCTAGAGAAGTGGCTTGGCATTTGGCAACTGGGATTCAACACTAAAAAGTACAAAGTTATGCACTTGGGGATGGGGAACCAACAGATCAAATACTGGCTGTGTGGTGTGGTGTGTTGGTCACTATGTCTGAGGAAGAAAACAACCTGGGGTTTATCACTCAGAGTGACCTGAAGCATTGGGCACACTGCAGGAGAGCAGCAGCGAAAGTAAATCAGATGCTGGGCTGCATAGCCAGGGGGATTACCAGAAGGAAGGAGGAGGTCATACTTCCACTGTTCAGGTCACTGGTAAGACTGCACCCAGAGTACAGTGTGCAGTTTTGGTGCCCTAATCTTAAGAAGGATATCAATTTGCTGGAGACAGTCCCAAGAAGGGTGATCAAGATGATCGAGGACCAGCATGGCATCACCTATGAGAAAAGGCTCAGGGACTCAACCTGTACTCCCTTGATGACAGTAGGGAGAGGGGAGATTTGATCGAGACATTCAAATACCTTAAAGGTATTAATAGGGTGAATACAGATGACCACTTCAGTTTTAGTGGGAACAAGTACACTAGGGGTATAGCCTAAAGCTGGTGGGGGAAAGATTCAAGAGAGAGATAGAGAGCTAAGGAGGTACTTTTTCAACAAAAGAGTGTTGGCCAAGAGGAATGAGTCATCAGAGGAGGTAGTCTCCCTGAGATTGGTAGATACCTTCAAGAAAGGATGGGACAGAATGAAGAGGAAAGTTGCTGGGGGTAGGGGGAAATGGGAGGTCAGGGGGATTTGGGGAAGGGACAGGTCCCACAGTAGAAGCAGGAGGAACTTGCTCACTCAAGCAGTGTCAGTAGCTCAGTAGGTAGCACACTCACATCAGAGGCCAGGAGATCAGAGGACTGTGGGTTCAGTTCCCACATCTGGCACTTGGGTTAATATCCCAGTACTGACACTGTAGTGCAGCATGAAAGGGGTGCTGCACTTCTGAGGTGCTGTCTTTTGGATGAGATGTTAAACTGAGGTCCCATCTGCCTGGATTGGTGGTAGTTCAGGTGGATGTTAAAGATCCCATGGCACTTATTGAAAAGAGTAGGGGAATTTCCCCAGTGTCCTGGCCAAATTTCCCTCATTCACTAAACATACCAGCTTAAGCTGCTTCAAGATCAGTTGGCATTCATCTGTATCGCCCTCCCCCGGGTCTTGCCTGAAAATAGGCAGGATTTGTCTAATGCACTTACCCGGTCAACAAGAACTAAATAAAAAAAAATAAATGAATTAAAAAAAGGTGCCTTTTATCTGCCCTTATCTCTTGGCATGCCCTTTCAGAAATAATTATATGAAATGTTTTCATGCTGCACACATAAAACTACCCATGTGGTATGCATGCTGCAAGTATGATTTAAATGTTAAATTAGAACTGACTGCATGTATGTGGCATTTAGGTAACAAGCAAGTGTGGAAAGCATACGTTTTATGTTAAATTGGAACAAACTGCATATATGTGGCATGCGCACAATAAGCAAGTGGTCACTGACAACTGCACACATAAAAGTTAAGTGATCTGCTCAGGAAGACTCCATATACAAGTGGGGGTTGATGAGCTTCAAACCCATGTCTTAAGGTCATTCCAAGTCTCCTGGTTTGCAGTTCAGTGCCTTTAACCACTAAGCTACACTGTCTGCACACATATGGCTTGCTTGTACATCAATACAAATCTGCATTCATCTGCATGCATGTGGCATGCTTATAGCCACATTATACTTTAGTTTTCTTGTCCTGCCTCATCTCAGCTGCACAGTTGAACTGTAAAACACATAGCAATGGAAACACATGCGGTTCTTCCCACCCCAATACACACACTTACCCAAAAAAAACTATGTAATTCTGTCTTACCTGTGCTACTATTTTCTCTTCATAGTTCTGAATGCTTCCACACAAACAGACTTTAAGGGGCAAACACAAAAGCAGCAATAACTTGACACACACCCACATGGCCAGTCCCCCTCCCCATACACGCACACTGTAGCCAGTGTAGCCATGCTGCTACAGACAACTCACCAATGTCAAGAGTCTCTTACCTGAGTATTAGGAAGCAAGAGGCAGAAGTCTTTAAGAGATGATGTCCATGGGTAACAGTGCTGGGGTGTACCATCTTGAAATTAATGGAATTATTTTTTATTACTATTTTATACATTATGATTGTGAGTTGGAGAATAATAATGGCCACTGTTCTACTAACAAGGCCCTTATTAATCTCCAGCTCTCCATCAATAACATATAAAATAGTAATAAAAAAAATCCCCATTCATTTTAATGGTGCACACCCCTGCAGTCTCCCTTGTCCTACAGTGTGTCATATTGTGCCTGAGTGTGGGGATGTGGAGAACAGCTACACTGGTGGGGGGGGGATAAGCCTGACTATAGTGGTGCTCCAATAGTCTGTGCATACCATACCACTCAACTGTCCCTGAATGCAAGGGACAGCCCTCATTTTACCCCTGAAAACTGCTCTGCTCCTTATCCATCCATCATGGAAAACATACTGCTCACACAGAGAATGTCCTGTAAATTTAGACTTTATGGCAGGGACACCATTTCAGATTTCCACAGGGGGGAGCCAACAACTATGGAGGCCAGGTGCTAGTTATCCCTAAGGTGGATAGCTCTATAACAATAATGCACAACATACAGCCCAGGGGCCACAAATGGCCCCCACAGCAGCTGTCTGTGGCTCCCCAAGGACCTAGCAGCTTCCCAGTGCAACTTTTGTTTATTTGATTTTGTTTTTAGTTTTAGTAACATGTGGATAGATAGATAGCTAGATAGATAGATAGATAGATAGATAGATAGATAGATAGATAGATAGATAGATAGATAGATGGACGGAAGGACAGACACAGACAGATAGATATAGATAGATAGATAGATAGATAGATAGATAGATAGATAGATGTTTGTTTTAATTTATTTTATGTGTATATTTAATAATGTATTGCTGGTCATTTACCACTTTGGGCCATTTTACAGTGGCTCTCAGCCAGTGGCTCTTGGCCCTTGGCCTTGACTCAAGTTTTCAGTCTGGCCCTCCACAAAAAGAAGTTGTGCACCACTGCTCTAGAATGTCTGGAACATCTCTAAAAAGTAAAACTTATTTGTTGTGACTGAAAAGTGATATGCAAATCAGGAGAAATTCAAATGTATAAGATTAATCTGTCTATACCCCGGAGCAATGCATCAGATTTGGGCTTAAACCCACCTAGTTACTAATAATTTTTTTATCTTGGCTGAAGTTCTGAACCACTCCCCCCCGAGAAAAAAACTCTGTCCCGATTTCTCTCTCTGACTCCATTCCATTCAATACTAATCCAATATGAGTCGTGAAGCCATACAAAAGCGACATGAAAAACACACCAATATTTCAATCCTCCTCCTTCCCCAATCCCCCATTAAAAAAAAGTTTTACTTTTTCTTACCTGGTCATCTGGCCAGAATCTATGGCCTGGTCCATTGTGAAACTAGCCCAATTTTCAGCTTGCTCCTTCTTCATCCTTCTGCAAGAAGCTGGATGCTAGAAGTGACCATTCCAGGTCCCTAACAGTGTCTGCAGTGAAGTCACCTCACCAACAGAACCCACCCAACCTGTGCTGTTGGCTTCTTGTTTGGCTGCTGTGTGGCTGCTGTCACACTGCACTGATCAAGGCCTATGAAGGCTGCCTACACTGCTGTCACTGCTGCTGCTCAGCCTAGCTTGAGTTGCAGAAGCTGGTGTTGTTTGTTTTGTGAGGTGAGCCTAGTAGAGTAAGTAGGTAGTCTAGTCTCCAGATAGCTTCTAGCTCACCCTCTGCTCCTTCAACCACCAGGGGAGATGGAGACTCATTAAGAGTAGACCAACAAAAATATGCTGCTACAACACTACTATTGAGAGTTCAGTGCTCACTGACTCCTCCAAGCTGTAGTGTGCAGCCTGTCTACTCTTTGGCGGGAAAGAGAGTGTCACACTCTCATGACTCATGTGCTCTTGCTTGGCTGGAGCTCCTCCATGTCTCACGTGATGGCAGCACCACTAATAGGAAGAGATAGTGGACAATACAATACAGACACAGTCAAGTCAGGAGTGCATCTGCAGCATGATCACAACACAGACCGGGGGGGCACTTATTGTGCAAAAAAATGAAATCCAAATTGAATGCCATATTAGTGTCAGTGGCTCAGCAGGTTGCACACTTGCCTCTGAGGCTGGAAGATCAGAAGGCTGTGGCTTCTAGCCCCACACCTGGCACTTGGGTTAAATTCCAATACTGACATTGTAGTACAACATGAGAGGGTGCTGCATTCTTGAGGTGCTGCCTTTCGGATTAGACATTAAACTGAGGTCCCATCTGCCTGTTCAGGTGGATGTTAAAGATCCCATGGCACTTCTCAAAAAGAAGGAGGATTTTTATTAGATATTGGACTTCATTACATATACAGTTTATAGCATATAATCAAAACACAACATACAGTCAAAAAGGAAGACAACTAATCATTTACACATAGATATACATAGATTGGTAGTAAGGAAAAAATATACTATTTATCCAGTATCATACGAAAACCACTGTTCACAATTAATCCATAAATGCTTCGTTTTTTCCACAGAAAACCTGAAAACGTCTGTTCTGTAAACCTTATCTATGACTTTACTGATGTTATGTGATATTTCATTGTGACTGACTCATTTTTGCTTTAGGATTAAAACACATCTTGCTTGCCAGATGTAGTACTGGATTATAGGAAAGACAATGTAGACAGTATCACTGTGATATTTACTCCATGACCCTGTACAGCAGCCATATATTAAAGTAGGGTAATCTAAAGACAGAAACCGAGGCTCTCCCTCCATACATCTGCTAAATGTCTCCAAAAGAAGGTAGCAGAAGGACACTCCAAAAATAAGTGTAGTTGTGTCTCTAATACTTGAGACCATGTTTCCTCAGAACAAAATCTATCTGAGAGCTGCTTATGCTTGTTATTGGCTCTAACACTTAATCTACCAAAATTGCCTAGCCATACACTGTCCCATACAAAAGCAGGGAGTCTGGGATTAGTAAACTGTTTCATAACTAGTTGACAATATTTTTTCTCACAGCATAGGAAATGAAACTTCCGATACACATTCAGTGTGCACAATAGCTTTATATATTGCCTTTTTATGCATAGTCCATAACTGCAAGGGAGACACTCCACATTTTATGGCATTTTTCATCCCATCTATGCCATACTGTGGGGTGGATCTTAATCTTGATTAAGGGGGAATAGAGCATTCTTCCCAGTGGGGAAGGCATGGGGTCAACCATTCTAGGATGAACTGTTTCCGTATTTTTCCCCTGGTCTAAGAGCATATCCTATGTTATAACTCAAGAATAAACTAAAGAAAAATGCAATAGAATGAACCATGTCAACCCCCTGCAGAGGCCTATATGTAAATTCCCTTTTAACAGGATTTAATCTGGAACCCCAAAAGGCCTGAAAGAAGATACTGTATAACCTTGTTGTAATGGGGATGAGCAATGTTTTCCTCTTAGATATCTGCTGCCCCTTCCATCCAGATACTAGCCTATTATCACTAGATAAACTCATTTCCCAGTTAATCTGAGCATTATTACCAGGACCAAAAGAAACACCAGAATAGTGATGGGATCTGGGGAAACTACAATACCTAGGAAACCTCCGGAGGCAGGAGGGGAAGTACTGCCTAAGGTTACACCCTTACTTTTCCTAAAATTAATCTTAGATCCAGAAATGTTTTGAAAAAGTCAGAAGAACTTCTAAATAGGTAGACTCACAAGATTCTAGAAAAACTATTGTTACCAAGTCATCCGCGTAAGCAAATATTTTAACGCAGGGTGGAGTCTGGAAGTAGTGATATCCTTAGTACATCCTGAGTGGCTAACATTTTCCTGATTAAGATATCTATACCAAATACGTAAAGAAGTGGGTTCAGTGGACAGCCTTGATGGACCCCCCTAGTAATTTTAAGGGCCTTACCAGTCCAACCATTTAGTTGCGGTATAAGGACAGCATTATTATACATTGTTTGATCCAAAGGATGAATGGGGGTGGATGCCAAAGGCTAAAAGGGTCTCAAACAAAAATTTATGGGAAAGCCTGTCAAAGGCCTTTTCCTGATCCAGTCTGAGTATATAATCTCTGACATAATTTTGATTACACCTGAAGAATAACTCTCTTAACACTATCAAGTTGACTTGCTGCTTCCTGTTGGGGATGGCACATGTTTGAGCTGGGTGGATCAAGTATGAAGAAACTCTGGACAAGCTTGGTAGAAGGATCTTGCATAAGACTTTAAGGTCAGTGTTCAGGAGGCTCACTGGCCTCCAGTTACCTAAATCCATTTTGGGTCCTGTCTAATGAAATAATAGTAACAGTGCAATATTCATTGAGAAAGTATAATGCTGGGATGAAAACATGTCATTAAATAATAAAACCAGTGTGGGAACTAACACTACCTTGAATGTTTTATAAATACCAGCACCGAACCCATCTGTTCCAGGAGCTGAGTTAGATTTAATGAGCTAATGGCATTTTCTACCTCCTCAGCAGTCACTTCCTTGGTGAGAAACTCCATATCAGACTCTGAAACTTGAGGAAGGCCTCAGGCCTCTAAGTAGGACTGGACTTCTACTGCGGGTTGCTATGCCCCAAATAAAGAGGTAGCATGGTGCTCAACCAACTGTAAAATTTTTTATGGGGTAGTAACTGATTCTCCAGATGGCAAAAGTAATTCAGTAATGACTCGGTTATCTACCTGGGTTTTACATTCCTTAAATGGGTCCAATGACCCTCTCTGAGGCTGAGTTCCAAATCGAACTTCTTGACCCAAAGATTTGGCTCTGTTATATTGGAGTGTAAACATTTGGTCCTTAACAATTTTAATTTGGGAACTATAATCCTGCCGATATATATCTGCCTGTGAAATTAGATGTTGTAGGTGATGTCTTAACTGTAAATAGGTTATATAGGCTATATTTGAGAGGTATCTAGTTCTGTTCTGAAACAGGGTCTGCCAAGAACTCTTTGTGTCTTTCTACCATTCGACCAAACTGTCGTAACATTCTAAGACAGAAATTCTTGCCCCCTACTCTTGTTTCCATAAGTTTAAAAGCATCATGTCTCCTAGGAGGCTTTCATTCAGTCTCCAAACATTTTTCTTACAACCGTGGGAGTTCTCTCAGGTAAATCATAAGGAGAGGGAGACATGGTCCGAAAATTCCACAGCCTGGGTGTACACATCATGGATTTGTTGGACAGTGGGGATAAAAATGAAGTCAATAAGTGTCTTTAATATGCCACAAAAATAGGTATGGCCTCCCCCAGGAATGATGTTGTCTGTAAGCATCAATCAGTTTCGCTGTGGAAGTGATTTGCTGTAAAGCAGAAGAATCACAAAATAGCTTACTTGTACACAACCCTCTGTCCGTCTGACATAACCCACAGTTAAAATCCCCCCCCCCAAATAATCAGCTAAGAGGTGTGTAGATATGGCTGGATATCATTAAATAATGCCACTCTTTGGGTCTTAGTCTGAGGGGCATAAATCTTAATGAGCCTCAACCTTTCCATGCAATATGAAATATCAAGAAATAAGGCTATCCCTGGGCAAATGTCCACTAATCTAGTGGTCTTCAGTAAAGGGTTGTTTAATAAAATTCCCACCCCATCACAAGGATCTTCTCCTATTGACCAGTCGGAGGGGCCCCATCCCAATATTTTGAGGCATCCTGCAGTTATACATGTTTTTTAATCCTGGTATCCTGAATAAAAAAAAATATCATGGTTTTTCCTTTTCAAAGAGAACAATACCTCCCTCCTCCTGTTTCCACTCTTAATGCTGTTGACATTTATGGTAGTTACTGTAAGAAACCTCATTGTAAAGAGAAGTCACAAAAAGGGGAGAAAAAAAAAAGACCCATCAAAACTATGGGGTTTAAGACACCATCCTATGTCTAGTTCATCTAGTGATGGAGTCGTCCCCACCACCGTCCTCAGTATCAGTCATGGAGGTGAGGGAGAATGTATCGGTCCCTTCATCCCTTTTGTCCCCAGTCTCTAAATCATCAGTGAGTACAGCATATTTATTTCCTTTTTTCCAGAAAGGACATACATCTTTTTTGTCCCTACTTCACAAGGCTGTTTTCTGGCCACTGAGTTCTCCACTCTTGTTCTTTTCCTCTGGGTGACGGTTGTAAAGGAACACTCATTTTTCACTGGAGGGGGAGGGGGAGGCATCTCATTCATGTCCATTCTATTATCCGTGCCAGCAACTACAGTTGGGGTAGCATTTTCAGCAGGTACCATCCCTGACCTACTGGGGGGAAGGGATGGGGGAGGCACAGACATGTTATGACTAGTGGAGGAGCTAGAGTCTACCTCTGTAGGATGTGGGGGTCCTTGGGTTTGGGCTAATGTTTCTTGCCCAAGTCTCAAGCTTTGTTCTGCCACTCTTTTTGCCTGGACCTGTTGTACGGCATTAATGAGGCCATCATGTGGAGGACAATCTTCCCAGTAAAGGGAAGCCCAGGGACAATGGCTGTAGGGGTGCCCCATCTTTTCATAGAGATTACATTTAAAAAGATTAAAACAGTTAACAGCAACATGTCTGTAATCGAAACAATGACTATATCTGGATGATTCACAAGCTGAACTTAAATGGGTTCATGAGCCACACTTAAAGCATGAGCAGGGTTGGCCTGCATAGAATAGAAAGCCGCTGTCTTTCCTTAAGGAAGAAATATTTGGTAGGTGAACAGGCCCAGAGTTGGTGGAAATAAGTTTTACTCTAATCCTCCAACCCTCATCCCATATTTGTTCAGTATCTATAGTGGGGGTGGGTTTCCCTAATACCTCACAGTGCTGCCTAAGCCAGTAGAGAATATCCTCGACATTGACTCCTTCATTTTTAAACATGACTGTAATGTATTTTACCAAAGGTTTGGTAAGCGGAATGGGGTGGAAAGGAATAGGATTGTTTTTCTGGGCCTGATATTGTGCCCAAAACCTGTCAAGGCCAGAAACAGTCTTAAAGCTAATGTCATAGTTTAAATTACCTAAACTTACTAATGCAAAGATTTTGGAGGAGAAAAATTTCATTTACCCCTTTAACAACACCCTAGCAACGTGAAGTCTATCAAGAGGGGATTCTAGGCCACCTTTATAGAGTAGACGAACTTCGTTTCTCCTAGGGGCAGGTTCCCTCTTAATTTGAAATAAATTTGATAGCTTAGATAGTGGGGCTAACCCAGCTAATTACTCCGGGTTTTGTAATACAGATTCAGAGGGACCAAGTCTAACTGGAGTTTCTTCCAATAAATCTGTACTCATGTTGTCAGTATCCTGAATAATAGTAGCATTAACATTTGTGTCAGAATTAATGTTAACAGTTTCAGAAATGATTGGTCTAACTGATGTATTAGACAAAGAGTCAGTATCTCTACTACTAGAGTCCTGCCTATCTCTAGTACTAACATTAGCCCCCATATGATCAAACATCATTGGCAGTTTCAACAGGATTAGTATTCAAAATAGCGTTACCCCGGGGTTTGGTGGAGATCATGACCTGAACCATGGTATTTGTACTATGCTGGTCCACTGAAGAAGTTTCTGTGTGGTAAAGAGACATTTCAGGATCAGGGACCCAAGTTCCATCTGGTTTGTGCAGCCAACCTGCATCCTCTAAAGCATGAATGGGAAACCAATTGCCTTCACCTACAACAGTATTTCTAATCATGGGGTCTTGCATGACTAAAGGAGCACAGTCCTGCAGTGTTTTGCTCCATCCTTTATTTTTCCCTTTTGCAAAGGAATATACTTGTTCTTTCTCTGACCCAGCCATTGATGTAATCGAACCTTGCAGCGGAACTGCAGTTGAAGGGTGGCATGGTCAGAGCCTTGATTTTGTGTCCTTGAAACTTTTCTTTGTCTTCTCCACTGTGCGTGGCTCTTAGCACACACCCTGAGAGCTGCCAAAGCTGCCAGCCACTTCTAGTTGCACTGTTTGCATATAGGAGCTCTGTTGGACCCTTCAGTCAGGTAGGCTTCCACCATAAACTCTGACAGAGTTCCCTGTGCAGTTGTGGTATCACTCTGTTCACTGTGGGCATTACTGGAAATAACTCCCAGCTGTAAGTCTAGAGCTTTCAATCGCTGCAGGTAACGCTCTTGAATAGAGCTCAATTTCTCTATTTGCTTACTTTTCACAGTTGAAACCTCCGCAGAGGCAACATCAGGAAGGGCACTACCTTGATCTTCTTTCTGTTCTTTGGAGGAAAAAAAATTTATTTTATTTATTTTTTGTTGACCGGGTAAGTGCACTAGACAAATCCTGCCTATTTTCAGGCACGACCCGGGGGAGGGGGATACAGATGAATGCCAACTGACTTTGAACCAGATTAAGCTGTTGGTGGTATTTTTAGTGAATGAGGGAAATTTGGCCAGGACACTGGGAAATTCCCTGCTTTTTTCTGATAAGTGCCATGGGATTTTAACATCCACCTGAACTACCACCAATCCAGGCAGATGGGACCTCGGTTTAACATCTCATCCGAAGACGGCACCTCAGAAGTGCAGCACCCTCTCATGCTGCACTACAGTGTCAGTACTGGGAAATTAACCCATGTGCCAGATGTGGGAACTGAACCCACAGCCCTCTGATCTCCCGGCCTCAGAGGCGAGTGTGCTACCTACTGAGCCACTGACACTGATCATGAAAATGCTTCATCTTCCTCCAAGAAATCTGCTACAGCCAGCGCGAAATCTACAGCCTCTTGCAAATCCATGACAGGGAAGGAGGCATTCTCGCCTACCACACACATGTCATCTCCTCCAAAGGCTCCTGCATTGTGGCCATCAGCGACAGCCAGCCAGGGGATCCCCCTACAGGAGAGATGGGGAAGTTTTTGTTTAAGACCAAAAATAAACATTTAAAATACAGTAACATTTCCAATCACAATGTTTCCTTAACAATCTACTTTATCATACTTCATGATACATTCCTTTATCATACACATTCTTATTCTCCTATAGGTCTTCATTTCCTAATGTTTAATTATTTAAGTCATTTTATTTTCTCATTACCTTACTGATTATAATTTAAGGAGCTACAGTATACTCCATTCCTTCACTCAGCAACTACCCTCATTACTCTCACCCTACACATTCAAAATTTCTCCACAGCTGTTTCCCTCTATCTTCTCCATATTTAGTGCATTCATTTTGAAACAACATGTCCACTTCTTCTCGTATCTTGAACAATAGATCATTAATTGTCATTTCCTTGTTATGAGTAAACCTGTGGCACCTCACTTGCCATATTGCCCATTTAATTATAGCCAAAACTACATATACTGTACTGTTCTCAAAATTCCTCCATTCTTCTGTCAATTGTCCATAAACTAGCATTTTGTATGTCATATCCTTGAACATCTTCATTCCCTGCATGTTTGCCAATAATTCCCAAAAGGGTTTTATACAGTCACATTCAAATAACATATGCTTGACAGTTTCTTCTTGAGCCATGCATTGATTCCCTGGAAAACTTCTTTCTTCTATTTTTTTGTGCTTTAAATTCCCTTTAACATTTATTTTCCCTTGGCTGTACATCCAAGTACTTCTTTCATTTTGTTGGTATCCTGCTTTCTAACATGGGTGCCAGTAATATACTTACATTTACATCCTCCTCTACTTTAAAAACAGGTTCTTCATAATATTTCTTTTCCATAATTTTGTTATATAATACCTTCCTTTTTTTATCTGTATTTCATCTTTAGATATCTCCCACTGTGCCAAATACTTCCTGCATACATCCATGTATCCTGGCATCTTTGTTTGTTCACACACATTTCCCTTCTTCCCCCAACTGTGCATAAAAATTCCTTCCCATTCTTTTGTTACAAAATTCCATACGTTTTGTTCTGCTTGCAATATTGGTCTTACATTTGCATAAATGAATACTAACATAAAAAACACAATCGGGTGTAACATACTCAAACCTCCTTCCTTTACTGGACTGTAAGTATGTGCTCTTTTAATCAGATTTAACCTGTTGCCCCACAGCAGAGTAAAACATAAACTTAATAACGGGTTTGCATGGCCCATGGCACTGGGAAGACATATGCAATACAGTATGTAAGAAAAAAGGTATTATAAAGGTTTTAAGCATAAAATTATCTTTCCCTTCATTGTATTCCAGCCCTTCCGCCTAATTACTTTCTTCTCTACTATTTGAAGCTTCCTTTCCCAAATTTTCTGTCATTGGATCCTCCCCACCAAACACTATACCTAATATTTCTATTTTATCATTTACTGCACTAATGCTACCCTGCCTTTCTTTTCTTACTTTCCCTAATGGAAATATCTTACTTTTTTCCTTATTAATTTCTATACCTGTGTAAGATTTTTGACTATCTATTATCTGAAATATTTTTTCTCCTACTGTCTGATTTTCCACCAAAATTGCACAGTCATCTGCATAAGAACAAGTTTTTGGGATCTTTTTGTTTTCCCATTTAATTCTAGATATATGTTGATTAATTTCTATTAACCTTAACAGGGGTCTAAGCACATTACATATAGAAGGGGGCTTAATGGGCAGCCCTGTCTTACTCCATTATGCACATATTTAGGTATACCTAGATGTCCATTCAGCATTGGACAAGTCTGAGCCTCATTGTATAAAGCTTTAATTAAATTTACTATTTCTTTTGGAAAATTATACTTCTCTAGTACATCCCATATGTAATCATGTCTAACAGAATCAAAAGGTAATTTTTGGTCTAACACGTACAGATATCCCTCTAGTTCACCTTTATACCCTTTATCTATTATTTCTCTCACAAAAATCAGGTTCTGCCTCATATTCCTTCCTGGCACTGCTCATGTCTGAGTTTCTATTATTAATTCCGGCACAATTTCTATTATTCTTCTATGTATGATTTTTGCTAATATTTTATAGTCAGCCATTAGTAAACTAATAGGCCTCCAGTTCTCAATTTCAAACCGCTCCCCTTTTTTATAAACAACATATGTAACACCTTGTTTCATTGTTTCTCATAATTCAAGAGTACTCAGGATATCATTATATATTAGAGCTAATATGGGGGCTATTGTATATTCAATTTTTTTATAAAAGGAATTCAGAATTCCATCCAAATCTAGGGCTGTATTATTTGTTAAAGATCTAATGGCTTCTTTTACTTCTTTTTCTGAAATGCATTCTTTCAGTAGTTGTCTATCAGTGTTCGAGATTTTTGGGATATTCATACCTTATAGAAATGTTTCAGTCTCATTTCCCTTATTGGGGGCATGACATTTCTGTTTTAAATATTCTTGTGCTATTACCATAATTTCCCTTATATTAGACATTTTCTTCCTATCTTTGTCTAACAATTCATATGTTACTCTCTTTCCTATTCTATCATTATTATCATCCGACGATTTGGTTTGGGCTTTGGTTCCTTGAGTACCACATTTTTGCTCCATTAGAAGTGATCTGGTCCTATTATACTGGTACTGCCACGTCAATTTTTTCAATTCCTCTATCCTTCCCATATGTTTTTTCCTGTCTTTATGCTGTTCCATCATTTCTTTATATAATTTGGCTCTGAACCCTTAGTATTTATGGTACTTTGACCTTCCTTTTTTCTGTGCTGTTCTTATCATAATTTCTTTAATATCATATTTAGTGTCACCCCACCGCTTCATTAGGTTTTCATATAATCCCCAAACAGTCCCTCTTGCTGCAAACATATGCAGTACCTCATTTTGCACCTTTTTATCTTCTAGCAACTCTAAGTTCATTCTCCAATAGCCCTTCCCACACATCATTGTATCTATCGTGTTGATTTTAACACTTACTGCTACATGAACTGTTGTCTCTACTGATGTTATATACATTTTAACAATTACTGTATTTTTTGGTACAAACCAGAACTCTATCCTGGAAGTTAGCTTACCTATAAAAAAATATGGTCCATTTTCTTCCCTGAGATCTTATATACATCCTCCACTCTTGCTTTATTTAGAATATTTTTTAAACATGTTGAGTCACAAAATACTTTCTTTGTTTTCCTTCCCCAGTCTTGACCTGAGATTTCACAATTTAAATCCCCACCCCATTGGGTAATTTTAGCCGTATGCAGAAAAGATTCTATTAATCCCATAAGTGAAATTGTTTCAACTTTTGTTTGAGGATTATATATGTTGATTAGTCTAATTTCTTTCCCTTTAATTAGTGCATCTACTATCAGTGTCCTCCCAGGGGCTATATCTATCATTTTTAAAATCTGAACTTCATGTGTACAAAAAACAATTCCCAGTCCAGAACATCTTTCTGCCCCTAATGACCAGACTGAAGGACCCCATCTCCAGTCTTTCTGGGTATTATTTAATTCATCTGATGTGTATAAATGTGTGTCTTGCAATGATACCACGTCCCCTTTCAAACCCCCTAGTATTTCAAATGTAACTAACCTCGTACTTTTATTTCTCATACTATTTACATTACATGAAATACAGTGTAATTGTGCCATGAATATGATGATTCTCTCCCCACTATCCTATTTTATCTTTCTTTCTTTTCTTGGAAACCTGAGTGTCTATAGAGACACATTCTGATATAGCCTCCTCCTGCTTCCCCTTCCCCATTCTAAAAGGGAATCATTCCATTCCTCCTCATTCCCTGTCCCACTCCCCCTTGTCTTGGAGTATGTCAAATTTATCCCTTAATTTCACTACTCCTTTTTCCTGCATATCCATTTTCATTTTCCTATATTTTATGTCCCTTTATTCCTGGATCTTGTTACCATTGTGAATTCATCCTGGATTTTTTTTCCACACTGTCTGGGCTTTCTTTCTTTGTCTGGTCCCTGCTCAGTTCAGTGGCAATCTCACTTCTTTCTATCTGTCCTGGCCTTAGGTTAGATGTAGAGGGTTCAGGGTTAGCATCTTCCCTCTCTGTTTTTTTTCTCCTCTTCATCTCTTTTTTGAGCTTCTGCTGCCAGTTTTTCTTGCCTCGCTGTTTCTTTTTTTGCCAACGCTAAATATACATCCTGTTTTCCTTGCTGTCCAGGATCTGGACTGTTTTGGGTTGCCCAGGGACAGTTATTAAATGAGTGACCAGATTCTTCACATAAACTGCATCTCATCTGATTCTTACATGCTGCTCCACAATGGCCTAGCTGTCCACATAAACCATATTTTATTTTCTCACAGGCATTACTTAAATGTCTTCTGTCCCTACATCAATAACATGCCTTTGGTTGGCCTGCGTAGAACACGGCCTCTCTGTCTCTCCCTAAAAAGAAGCAATTTGGGAGGTGTAAAAAAATCTCCATTTTGTTGCCTCAAAACCACCTTAAATTTTCATACTCCAGTCCACAGATTCTCTTTGTCCAATATTGGTCTGGGGGCCCTTTTAACTCACATTTTTGCTTCAGCCAGAAGGAAATATCAGCAACATTTACCCCCTCATTTCTAAAAAGAACAGTTACTAATTTAAATGCAGGTTTAGTCAGTGGTATTGCCACAAAGTTTTTCCAAAGGGAGGTATACTTTAATTGATGATATAGTTTCCAAAACCTCTTTAGGCCCATGGGATGTTTGAAACTGATATCATACATGAGATCTCCTGGTATTGTATCAATGCATAAATCTCATAACCATTAAACCTCATGCTGTTTTTTATAAGTTGTCTCCCCATGAAAAGTATGTCTGGGGCATCTGCAGCCAGCTCTTTAAACTTTAACCATACTGCATTTCTTCTCTTGGCTGGCTCGTTAAGTCTGTCCATTCCTTCAGGGAATAGTCTTTCTCTTACATTTTCCCTCAAACATTTTTTGGGGGGGTCTCATGATCGCTATGTTCTTTTTCTGCTTGTAAAGTTTTACCTTTTATCTCCATCAAGGTTTCAAATTCTATTTCTATCTCATTTTGGGCCTCCCCCTTGCAGCTTCTTTATTTGTTCTCCTCTTTGCAGTTTCATTTTTTGGAACCTGTTTTTCCTCCTCATGTTCCTCTTCTCTCCCTTTTTCTACTTTTCCCTCAGCCTGTTCATTATTTTTTGATAGTGGCTCTCTGTTCAGATCCCATCCCTTTCCATCAGGAGTCTTTTTCCAACCCACACTCATGAGGTCCTCTGCTATCCATTCAGGGGTATCAGGAAACACAACTGTCCCATTCCCAGCATCATTACTCTGATTTTTTTTTCCCTCCCTTCACTTGGACTGTGTTTCTCTTTCATGATCTTTTTCCACGTGGCATTTGATTTGGTGTTTTCACTTGCTTTACTTTTAACACCTAAGCTTTTTTCTCTGATGCTTCTTAAACAGAACCATTTCTGACTCCCACTGGTTTTCTCTTTCAGAGTCTGTTTGCTTTCATTTACAGATGGCTCCTCACCAGTTTCATCTGACGGGCCTGATACCGCCATGTCATCTTGCTGTCTTTGATCTTGACAGGCCTCTTCCCTCCTGTCACCCACCTTCAGGGATTTACTTCTACTGCTATTATTTCCTCTGTCACTACATTTTCCTTTAACTTGAGACTGCTTAACAGGGTTAATATTTTTTGTTTTACCACCTTCCTCCATCTCCATGGAGTAAGCTGTAGCTCTGTCTTTTTCCTTCATACTTTCTAGCCCCTCCGGCTCTTCTTCATCCTCAGATTAATTCAATTTTTGGAACACACATCCTGCTACTTTGTCTCATCCATTCCCCTGGTCTCTGGCTTCATGAAAGACTGAGGAGGAGACCAGATCCTCAGCCTCTAGCTTCCTCTCACTTGTGCATTCATGCTACAACTGAACCATGTCAGTCATCCAGCAGAGTTCCCCCTACAGTACAGAGTAGGGGAATTTCCCCAATGTCCAGCCCAAATTTCCCCCATTCACTAAAAATACCACCAATAGCTTAATCTGGTTCAATTTCAGTTGGTTACCATCTGTATCCCCCCTCCGTTGGTCGCCCCTGAAAAAGGGACTTCTAGTCTCAGTGGGCCTACTGGGTCAACAAAATTCAATAAATAAATAAATAAATTATTGCCACACCATAAGAACAACCTAGGCACAATGCGGGGGGAAGGGAAACTGCTCCCCTCTGTCCTACCTAAATGGCACCCCAATTTATGGTAGAAATTCATTGTCATGTGCTTTATTTTATTTTATACTTGTAGGCATAATGATCTTGTCTGCCCATTTTCATACGCAACAAGTGTACATATACATATAGAAAAGCATATTAAATACAGGGTATACATACAAACAGATTAAATACAAAGCATTCATACAATCAGTGAGTCAAGAAACATCAATAATTGACATCATAATTTCACACAAAACAATTATGATTCATCATTATCAAAAAACCAAATCCACAGAGATTTTTTGAAAGAGAATAATGAAGTGCAGTTGGTAATATGAAGGGGGGGAGACAGTTAAAATGATGAAGTAAATACAATGGTTTTCACTGTGTTCTGAGGTACTGTATCTCCATGTTTCAGGATGTGTCTTGATCATCATGATGGTTAGTGTCCCTTTTTGTCCCTCATTTTGAGTGTCCATGTTCCTCATTTCAGTGACAAAATGTGAGGTATGGTACATGCTTTAAAGACCCTACTCAGCACAAAAAGTCATGAGCATGTCCATAGTGTATATGCTCCACACAGAATGATAAAGGAAAAGTAAATGAGCTGAAACAGTCATGGAGAAACACATTTGTAGCATAAATATGCATAAGGAGATTTGCATGGCCCAAAACAAAAAGGTCAGGCTTCACAACACAGAGGCCCCTCTTCGTACCTTTAGAATGGGGGATGTTGGCTGATTATATCCTATGCATTTAATACAGTAAGCAAACAATACTTTACAAATTAATGACAATTTAATGGCAAAAATCAAATGCCATTAAACAACTTGCAAAAGGATCAGAATTATTTGAGTTTACCTAATTTTAATGAGAATTCAATGAAAAGGGTATTGCAATGGCTCTAATTGCTAGCAGTAGTATACGAAATAGAAATTGATGTGTTTTTTTAGATGAGATTCACACCATCTTAATTGCTGCACACATGACAAGCATGCAGCATGTGAACCTGATGTGATTTTTAAATGATGTTCACACCAGCTTAACTGCTGCCCTCATGCCAAGTGTGCAACATGCACACCTGATGTGATTTTTAGGTGATATTTGCACCAGCTTAATTGCTGCACACATGTCAAGCTTGCAGCATGTGAACCTGATTTGCTTTTTAGACCTGGTTCACTTATGTTCACTTTGTGTATGCAAACTGCATGCAAACATTGCACAATTAAGTATGCAGCATGCATTCTGCATGTACACAGTACACTTATATTTATAAGGGTGTTCATATGTTTGTATGTAAGTATTTACTCATAATGTAATGATTATCATTAGATCTAATTTCCACTTGTTCCAAATACTTTCATAAATGAACGAGAAATATAAATTAGCTGGGAAAAAGAGTGAACAATATCAGTAATTGTACAAGTCAGAAATTGTAAAATTTGATGTTTATGATTATGATTATGTTTTATGATGTTCAGTGGTAAAGAGATACCATACTCCTCTGTACAATGTTATATATATGACTAATGTCGGACTTGTGTTCTTTTTGTTCTATATAAGAGATTATCTTGGATCTCAGAGAATCCTATTTTTGCTCTGTAATTGCTTTTTTGTTCAAAAGTTAGAAAAAGAAGGTCTATGTGGAGGAATTTAAATTTGTAGAGTTATTTAATAGTAAATTAAAGAGCTACTGATGCCTCTGAGGAAACTTTAAAAAGCATAATAATTAGGTACAATTCTGCCTGCATTCCATTTATATTTTATGTATTTCTTCTTTCCATTATTTATAACTAAGGAAATTTGCATGAATAAATGATCCTTATCTCTTAGAGTTCCTTTAGAGTCCATCTGCCTCTATAGCTTCCTCCCTATTTCAAGTCATAGTCCTGTGTTGTGGCACCACAGTCTGTTGCTATGGGAGTAACAGTGATATCACAAGCAATGCTCTGTGACTTCAAGCAGGGAGAAAGCAGCAGGAATAAACAAACTCTTCAGGAGCAAAGATCCTGTTTTCATACAGATGACCTCAGTAATAAATAATGGGGAGGAGGAATGCAGTACTAATGGGAAATAAAAGCTGGGCTGTGTCTAAATATTAGGTTTTGTTAAAATTCTCCTGAACATGTCACCAGCTCTTTAAAATCTGACTATCAACTGAGGCAATATATCTTCTGGAGAATACTTATCTTTTTTCTTAATATCATATTTGTTTTTCTTGTACTGTCTCTGATGTTATGGACTAAATATCCATTATATATGTAAGAATGGCAGTATCCTTGCCATTTTTATATATCATTACTTTAAACATTCAGTAAAATATAATTATAAAAAGAGATGCATTTGCTGGTCCTTAGTGTTATTTGGAGGCACCAAGTGGATTTGGGGAGGTGAACACTGTAGTCAGATGAGAAAGATGGTGGAAAACAAGCTAGAGGATATAGGTACTAGGACTGGGAGATGGTGGCAAGGGCTGGTAGGGTAGGTATGAGGGTGACAAGAGCTGATGTGTCTAATGGGAGGGATGGAGAAAGGATTCAAGTGAGGAAGGAAGGTAGGTAACAGCCATGGGCATAAGGGAGCACAATCTTCAGAGGACAAGTAGTAGTGTCTGAATGGTAAAGCTGAGTGGGCCAGTAAGTGACCTGATTTATCAAGGAGAAATGGGCTGGATAGAAAGGCAGAACAGTAATTGTCATTTGAGATGCCAAGGTTAGGGCAGTGGGTGAGGCCAAGGACACATTACTGAACCAGGATGGTAGACTAGGCAAGGTGGTTTGACTGCAGGTAGTATGATTCAAATGATTAATACCTGGAGCTAGTTGGTGCTGTCCAACCACTGGGACACATGACCTACCAAAACAGAGATGGGAAAAGGGTTAAATGAAGTATTGCAAAGGTAGTAGTCATCAGGAAGTTCATAGCTTGGACAGTGGATGAAGTGGAGCAGGCATTGCTGGACCAGGAGACCAGCTTGGGTGAGGTGGTTTGCTAGTTTACAGCTTGATCAAATAAGTGTTACCCATGGTCAAGCAATTCAGCTGAAGGGAGTATTCTACTGGTATGAATGGCAGAGGTAGCACTAGTTCAGAGGATACAACAAAGCCATTTATGAAACTAGGGATGTTCTTAAAGGGGAAGGCATCCCAGGTAAGTTTTTTCAAGATCCTCCCAGTCCTAGAAGTTTGTCAAGAGCAGGGAAGAACTGTAGAGAAGACCACAGTATGGCAAATAAGCACAGTGGGGCAGCTATCCTTACTTTCATGCAAGCCAATATAGGGAGAACCCACAGCAAAACTGTGAACTTGGGAGCCTGATGTACTTTGGAGGACAGGATTTGGTAGCACTACATAAGAGCTGGTGTGGAGTAAAATAATGGGGACACCATTATAGGATACAGACTATTCATAAGTGATAGGCTTGACATATAAGGGTTATGGGGTGGCTCTGGGGAGGGGCGTCATACAGTGTGTATCAAGGTGGAAGGGGATACCACAGGACTGCCAGGGATATAATCATTAATAAAGTGGTGATCAGGGTGGGAGAAAACCACTGGACTATCAAGCATATCTGCATTACTACAAAAAGGATCAGCGCAGAGGGGGTGCTTTTTATTACCTGCAAGTTATAAAAATGGAACAGTCAGCACTAGAAGACTCACACCCAAGTGTAGGGCTGGTCCCATTTTGCACTTTGCGTGAAAAAACATTTTTTAAAACTGCTGTTCACTACAGCACAGCAAATTTACCAGACTGATTTTGATGACTTGCAAGCTGAAATTTTGTGTAACTACAAATCCCAGAATTCCCTGCATCTGACATCAGAGTAGGGTGCAGCAGTGGGGGATTCAATAGCTTGCAATACATGTTAAGAGTTTTTTATCAGCTTGCTCTGATCTTTTGTTTAATTGTCCTGCAATCCTCCCTTGGTGAAGTACGGTCACAGAGGATTGTACATAGCCACTGAAGAAGAGTGGGACTGGCGAATATTAGATCAAAGTGTATGAAAGCTCTAACATGTACTTCAGGCTATTGAATCTCCCTATGATGCAACGGTCCTCTGATCTAAGCTGTAGGGAATTCTGGGATTTGTAGTTACAGCAAATGTCAGCTTGCAGCTGAGAAAAATCGGCCTCATACAATCTATGAAACTGCGGCAAACAGTAAGTAAAAAAATTGTTTTGCACATAATGTACTAATTGAAATCAGCCTCACACTTGGGTGCTAGTGCTGACTGTTCCCCTTTAACAACAGGGTTTCTGAAGCATTAAATAATGCTGCCTTTGAAGTCTTAGCACTTCAAAATCCATTTACTATAGCACTACACCCAGTATGCACAACAGTTCCCTCATTTGCATGGGTGCAGTGATGTTTGTAGCATGATCACACTATCCACTTTGTGTCATGCTTAGGGACCCTTTGACTGTTACTTCAGTTGCTGTGGGACATGCTCTAGCCACTTAGCATGACACTGTTCCTGTTAATGATGTGATAACCTTCTGAATCTGGAGGTCATTAAGTCTAATTTTGATATATAAAAGGAAGATAATAACTCTTATTTTAAGATCTTATTTTAAAATGTCTTTTTTAAATGTCAATTTTTATTACATAGTATTACTGTACAAGGACATTAAAACTGTTTTCATTA
Organism: Neoceratodus forsteri; assembly: GCA_016271365.2. NCBI lineage: Eukaryota > Metazoa > Chordata > Ceratodontiformes > Ceratodontidae > Neoceratodus > Neoceratodus forsteri. The sequence continues at coordinate 225,047,054 of CM028132.1, read as the reverse complement.
ATGTATTTCATCCATAATTGCTTTTATATTCAGAGCCATCTTTATATCACTTACTAAATCCAGCTTGATGTAGTGCTCATCTTTTTTTTTATCCTCAACTATTTTTTCAGCTCTGGCTGCAGGCAGAGTAGTATCCCCTTCTCAGTCCACTCACCTCTCAGTGGCATTCCCCCATTGGCTGCCCAGGTTGCAGGCTCCATGGCTTGCCCCCTATATCAGAGCTCCTCACAGAGAGATGGTGACCCACCTTGATTGTGTCAAGACTTACACCACAAGTGCCATTTGGAGGAGGCAGCAGACTTCATAATGCACCACCATACAGCTTTTTATGGTGTGTCAGTTCCCCATGATGCAGATGTGGACTGACATATGCACGCAAGCATACATGCTCCCACACGTGCTCCACAGAAATCCACTGCTGCTATTCCCGATTGTTTGTGGTCCTTGGCTTGTGCGCGCAGTCACTGTTGGGTGTCACTCAAATGTTGGTGGTGGAGAGCTGTTCTGGGACACTCATCCAACCTCTCCCAGTGATCCCTCAGATATTCCAGGCTCCTCTGATGCCAGGTTGTCAGTGTCATGAGCAGCAGCTCTACTGTTGCACTGGCAGGCTGGCTATATAGTGCTCATCTTAAACGAGAATGCCTTCCTCTTTATGTTGAGTACAATGACATGCACAATTGTTATTTATAGCACCTCAAGAAGAAAACCTTTTAGTTGAGGGTGAGTTCACATGTTAAGATTTTTTTTTGGGGGGGGGTTAGACAGCTACTTTTCTTCTGTACATTATCCATTTCAGTCTTTATCCATAGTAGTGATCATTATTGTGAGTATTTATATAAGTTAAAGTACTACATGTGCATTTCAATTAGCAGATTATGTTGCATTCTGGGAGTGCAGAATGATTTCTTGTTTTAATATTTTAGCTAGTATTTTCTGTAAATGTAAGGAAATCAAAAATATACTTTCTGCCCACTGGAAGTTTTGAGATTAAAAAAAAGGTAATTAATCCTTTATTATAGTCTGGCCATGTCTGTGATATGGCATGGTACAGTCAACATTGCTGGAACATAGAAGTATAGCAAGTGAACCTGTCACTTCCTTTAGGAAGTGGATTCATTAAAATGAGAAATAGAAACAAACTGTACTGTCAGAAAAAGACCAGTGGTCCAGCCAGTCTGCCTGATGACCCTAACTAATAGGTGTGACAAGCCCAAACAAAACAGTGCATCCTGTGGATTTCCTCTTTGTGGGACCATGTTCCTCCTCTATGCCTCCCTCAATAAGCCAGTTAAACAGAACCAGCTATAGTTATTATGCAGTCACTATTGTTGGTAATAACCTTTGATTGATGGCCTGCTACAAAGCTAGAGGTCACATCTGCTTTAGTAAGAGTTAACCAATTTCTACATATGCTGAGCATTGGATTATTGTTACATTTATAAACTGTATCCATGAATGAATGAATGAATGCATTTTTATGCAAGAATCAGTCTGACTGACTGAAGATATGTTGAAGTATCTACCAGAGTAGAAAATCAGGAATTTGATCAATTTGCACCAACCGGAATGCATAATTATCCAGTCAATCATTAAAATAACTGTAACATAATGATTTATACTTTATATGATGTCAGTAAGACCTTTAAATACCTCACGGGGGTAAATAAGGTACAGGAGGAAAGTATTTTTCAGAAAAAAAAGGTGCTCAAGAACAAGGAGACATGCTATGAAGCTGGAGGGGGTAGATTTAGGAGAGATGTGAGGACATAATTCTTCACAGAAAAGTGGTGGATTCCTAGAACAGCCTTCTGGCGAATGTGGTTGGAGCAAAAACAGTAAGAGCAGGGTTCAAAAATGCATGGGATAGGCATAAGGGAATCTTAGTGAAAAAGAAGGGGGGGGGATCAGAGATCAAGTAGGGTTTACAGTGATACCGTAGGTAGGAAAAAATGGGCACACTGGGTTGGCCATGTGGTCTTTATCTGCTGTCAGATTCTATGTTTCTTGCAACCATCACTTCTCCCCTGAAACTGTTCCATCTGAACATAAACCAAGCTACAGATTTAGCATTAACCTTGCTGCTAGCAAACCATTCCATTTGTGCTGCACTAATTCTGTGAAGGGAGATAGATTTGGGAATAGGAAGGAGAGAAAGCAGGTTAGGTGCTTACACAGCACCATGGCCCGGAAGGATGGGAAGCAGATCCTGAGGATCACTAGGGAAGCAGAATGGGAGGGAGAGCTGGATGTCATTATCCACCTGGGGATTAGGGACCTGGTTAGAGAATGGGCTGGAACAGTGGAGGGGGAGTTTAGTGAACTGAGGAGGGCTCTTAGACAAGTAGTGGGCTGTATGGTTTTTGAGATGTACTGCCTCTGTATGGTGGGGGAGAGGGATCATTGCACCAGCAGTGTCAATTCAAGGCTGAAGGAATGGTGCTGAGAGGAGGGGTTAGGCTACACTGGGGACTGGGGATACACCTGGGAGGATAAGGGCCTGTACAATGGTGATGGCCTGAATCCATCCAGGAGGTGAACCACAGTCCTCAGTGGATGGTTTAAATGTTAGTTAGATGAACATTTAATCTAGCCAAGGTGGGTGACAGAAGGAATCAGGGAGGCAGAAATGGCTCCCCATAGGCTGAAGTAGAAAGTAGGAAGAACCCAAGAGGAGAGGAATCCCCCAATGTGCAACTTAATAAAGGAAGTAAGGTCATAGAGACAAAGGGTGAAGGGAGCAGGAGTATTAAACAGAAGGGAGGGTGGAGTGAGGGCAATAAGAAAACATGGGAGGTAACAAGCAGAGTAGAAACAAAATTTGGAAGGCCATGTGTGTGAATGCAAGATGTCTAAGAAATAAGATTATGGACCTAGAGGCCTTGATGGCAGAGGCTGACCTGAATATTGTGGCTGTTATCAAGTCATGGTGCACAGAAAACCATGACTAGGATGTGGCCATACTAGACTATACTGTATTCAGGAAGAAAAGTCTGGGAACGAAAGAAGGAGGTGTAGTGCTTTATGTGAGGGAAAGTAAAAAAGTGACAGAGATACAGGGAATATGGGGGTGGAGAGACAGAAGCACTGTGGATCATCCTGGAGGTGGGGAGGGGAGCCACTATTCAGCAATGGAGTGATCTAGAGACCTCCACCACAGGGGGAGGACTTAGATAAAATACTAGTGGAAACCACTGAAAAGTATTGTTTTTGTCTTAATTTTCTTATTCTTCCCCACTGTTTTCCAGCTGTTAATCTTTCTGATTCTTTGTGGCATGCAGGTAAATGTAGGCACAACTAATTCCCAATCTAACCTACTTCTTAATTGATCTAGTGTGTCCCTTGCTACTAAGAGTTCCTTTTTAAGATCCTCTAGTTTCATACAACTTGGACATGTACTGTCTTCACAGCTGAGTTCTAAAAACAGTTGCTACACACCCATTACAATTTACAGTACCTCCCCTACACTTTTGGTATTGTATATATAACAGTTTCCCCCCATGTACTGTTTGCAACCATGTACTGTTTGTAACTACAGTATCAAATTCCCCACTGTTGAGTTTCTCCCCTTTGCGATGCCCACCAGTCTACCTTACTCCATGAGACTGCATCACTACTATACTTGATACTTTAATTATCTATGTTAAGGGAGCTCACACCCAACTATTAACATTACCTCAGTGGAAACCTTTAATAAGAGTCTTAAGACTTTTTAATTTAAACAGGCCTTTAATCTATAAATTGGAATTGTGATTGTTTTAAGCTTACAGATAGTCTTAATTACTGCTGATTCCCTCTTTATAATGTATATGATTGTTGCTGCAATTATTTCTTTTTTATGTGTCCATTGATTTTAATATGTACAGCGCTCTGAGTCCCAGGAATGGGGCGCTATATAAATAAAATTATATCTATCTATCTATCTATCTATCTATCTATCTATCTATCTATCTATCTATCTATCTATCTCTGCCTGTCTGTCTGTCTATCTATCTATCTATCTATCTATTGGTTTATCTGTCTGCCTGTCTGTCTTCTATCTATTACTCTACCCCCACACACACAAACCTGGTAGTTCTTGCATTTAACTGTTATAAGCGCACCTTTCAAATTAAAATGTAACACACTCCTTACAACACATTAAAATTAGAAAATATGGAGTTTGCATTTATTCTAACCCTAAACATATGCTGAACCCTATATCACAGAATCCTAGATAGGATTCTATGCATACTAGTAACTTATACCTAAATTCTACACACTTTACTTGCATACAGTAAATACAAACAAACTGCAGCTTAAATACATTTACCTCATAGTTCTGCCATTAACACACTTTTGTATTAAAAAGGATGCCTCACTAGGGGGGCAGCATCTCCTGCTGACTGCCATCCCATGCTGATGCCCTCAGTGTGATGCTGTCATGCTCTGGCCCTTTCTTTGGCTCTGGATTGCAGTGGAGGACTTCCTACAGTCCAAAAATTAATACAAACTGAGTATACAAGCCATGCCCCTTTTGGCCAGCTGATCTCCTGATTGGAGAAGGGACCAGTAAACCAAAGAGGCTTCTGCAAATGTTTAAGTCCGGCAGCACTGAGTGCCCAAAGTCCAGGACACATACAAATAAATTGCGTAGGGGTCAGTGGGCCCAAGATTCACTTCACCAACATGGTGCCAGAACAGCTGACTGGTTGGAACATGAGTCCTGTTTCACATATGACTAACTCAGGGAAAAGGTCCTTTAACCACTCTGCTCCATATTATTGGAACTCACTACCTGCCTCCTTAACTAACTCATCTCTTAGCTGTTTTAAGAAAGGGCTAAAAACCTACCTATTAGAGCACTGCCAATGCTCTTGCTACCGCTGAATCATACTCACTTCAGACTAATTTACTCAGTGACTTCCTAGATGTCCATAGTGAATGGCTACTGCATCAGGTGTACTCCTGCTTATGTCTTGTATCTTTGTATCTCTGCTGATTGTTTTTTCTAACATACATTGTTTTATTTATGAGTAATTGTTATTTATAGCTTACTGTGTGATATACCTAATTTCTTGCCTTTTTTACCCACATCTGTACCTTCTCGCAATTTCATGTTATTTTTATATTTTGTTAACTTTTGCCTGTAACTAATTCTAGGTCACTCTTAGAAAAGGGACATTTGGTCTCAGTGGGACTACCCGGTTCCCAAAATTCAATAAATAAATAAATAGTGCTCCCTCAGTAGCCATGCCCGCTTTTGTCAGCTAATCCCCAAATTTTCTGTGCACTGGTAAAACAAAGAGGCTGCTACAAAAGTTTAAATCCAACAGCACTGGGTGCCCATTGTCCAGAAGCCACACAAGACCACTGCCACAGGCCCAACCTGCCTGAAATTCAGCTCACCACCATGGAGCCGAAAGAGCTAGTTGACAGGAACATGAGTGTTGTTTCCTGGAACACGAGTTGATGGACTTGATGAACTTAGCTTCCAACCTTAATTTCTTGTTACAATACATGCTGCAGGATTCAAGATCCATGACAAATTCGATGGCATTGCCTCCATGCAGTGACTAGTTCATGTGGCCATATGAGATTCTATTAAAGTTCTAAATCATACTTTCTGGCCACATCACTGAATTTTTACGTTTCACTCTGTGATTCATGTTTTTCACCATATAAGGTTTGTGTTTCTCTTACAGTATACTGTATGGCCCAGATATTCAAACTGCGTCAGGCTGTGACGCAAGCTTGGGCACAGCTCAACTTGGCTGCGCAGGGGTGTGGACTGGGCGATATTCAACAGAGCTGTGCCATGGCTCAGCAGCATTGAATATTGCACCCTGGCCACCCTCAGTGTGCATGTCGCAGTGGCACTGCACCAGTGCAAGTGGCCAGAGTGGAGCACGGGGATGTGCTAGAGCAAGTTCCATTGCGCCATGCACAGCAACCGCGATATTCAAAGTTGACGATGCAAATGGGGCCATAATGTATGCAAGGCACACATGGGGCCATTGCATGTCATTATGGGCCCATTTGCATCTGAGTCTTGTAATCCCGATGACTTACGCCTGGCGCCCTGCCCAGGCAGCAGCCGTCGGAACCGATGCCCCTGCAGCCCGATCGGCGGGCATTTGTTTAAAAAAAAAGATTGCTTCCAATATCCCTGGTGGTCCAGTGGACCAGCTGTCTACCCGATCGCAGGCATTTGATTAAAAAGGAAGCTCTGTTCCAATATCCCTGGTGGTCCAGTGGACCCGCTATCTGCCCGATCACGGGCATCTGTATGTAAAAATACTCACAAGTCCAATATCCCTGGTGGTCCAGTGGACCACTATCTGCCCGATCGCGGCCATCTGTATGTAAAAATAGTCATAAGTCCAATATCCCTGGTGGTCCAGTGGACCACTATCTGCTCGATCACAGGCATCTGTATGTAAAAATAGGCATAAGTCCAATATCCCTGGTGGTCTAGGGTACCCCCCTTCCCACCTGCCCACTGAGCCCCACCACCCCACTTCCCCCATCAGCTGGCGGGCAGTAGCTCCCCTTCCACCAGTCACCCCACCACCCGCCGATGGACACTGTTGGTAGGGCTGTACGCCCATTGGTTCTGGCGTGAGCCAATGGGCATGCAACCATACCCCTACACATTCGATATGTGAATGATTCATTCACATATCTGGACTGTGCTAATGCGGTATGGGCTGCATCTCGTGGCTCACACTGTGACTCAATGAATGCTGTCTGACATGACAGTCGCGGGCTGCAAGGCGAGCGGGTGGGGAGCTGCAGCCCTGGCTGATGGGGAGGCGGGCAGTGGGGATCAGTGAGTGGGTAGGGGGGGTACCCTAGACCCAGGGATATTGGACTTATGCCTGCTATACAGATAGATGGGCATGGGCAGATGGTGAGTCACTGGACCAGAATGATATTACGTGACCCTCAGCAGCTCTTACCGTCGAGCAGATAACTGGTCCACTGGACCACCAGGGATATTGGAAGCAATCTTTTTTTAAACCAATGCCCGCGATCGGGCATATAGCTGGTCTACTGGACCACCAGAGATATTGGAAGGGGATCTTTTTTTTTAAACAAAATGCCCACGATTGGGCAGATAGCTGGTCCACTGGACCACCAGAGATATTGGAAGGGGATCTTTTTTTAAAACAAATGCCCACGATCGGGCATAAGGGGGCACCACTAGGTGCAGCTGGAACTCGGGTGGCCACCCACAGGTGGCAGCTGCCGTGTTGCACCCTGCAATGCGGCAGCTCACCTGTGGGTGGCCATCAGTTGTTCCTTTTTTTGGGGGCGTAACTTTGTGCTGGCGCAGGTAGGGGTTGCGCATGCATGGCTCTGCACATCCCGGGCTAAATATCGGGCGGTGCAGGTTATGCGTGGGCACGCCCCCCCCACCTGTGCCTGCATACATTACTGATGCACTCCAGCGCATTGGGATTTGTGCCGCATACTTTTCCATTTTGAATATCGCGCCCGGGCGCATCAGTGGGTTGCGCATGGTGCAACACTGTTGCGACATGTGCAACCCTTTTGAATATCTGGGCCTATGTATTTCCCTCTAGGATGTTTATGACCAGAAGGCATGAATTGTCTCCCTAATGGCATCCCATATGACCCCAGTATTGCTGTGCAACCTGTATTACAAAACTAATAATGAAAACAACTTAAAAGCTGGTTCAGTTAATCAAAACTATACAATTATGGTTCTTAAGACAGCAGAAAAGGACTATTGTCAAAATGGTATGGAGAAACTATTCCACCAACAAATAATGCTACTTTAAGTGCAGAGTCATTTTCTAGCAAAATCAGAGCAGAAGCCTTTTGTTCTCAGCAGAATGCCTTTTCCCATCTGAGAGGTACTAAGGAACTTCAGAGCAGAAAAATTCCATGAGGTCCTAGTTAGACATTGCTTTAAATTGAAATGCCAAACAAAATTTAAAATCCTACTATATTTTGCATTTAAGTAGCAGAACAAATACATAGTCAGGCTATTGGTTACTATCTAAGATGTACCACAAAAATAATACAATTTATAATTCGATAAACTGTTTTGGCTTTAGAGTGTGTGGAAACAAAATATTCCAAGTTTCCAGGATTTTGATAGGTCAAATAACTTTTCATTTGATAGACTAAGCCCTTCCTCTATAATGTCATTCTGACCACCAGAATAGGAATGAGAGTGACTTTCATCTTGTGGAGAAATGCCTTTTTGCACTCCTGTAGTGCTATAGTACCAGATTATCAATACCTTCTCAGTCCAAATACCCTCTGAATTGTGAAATTGACTTTAGAAGTTTGTTTTTCTCTTTGCACATCTCCTTAGGGAATTATAAAACTGAAGATAAAGGGTACAGTGTATGAAAAACATGAATTAACCATGTTCATTTTCATCTAACATTATATTTCTCTACACATTTTTCACTAAAGCCACCTAAGAACCATATCTTGGTCCAAACTCTAAAACACTTGAGTTTCATTTTTCAACTCACACTTCTTTGTGCTACTTGTGATCAAAGCAAAAGGACTTAAAAAACATATATTTATACATTTTCAAATTTCTAGAACTTTCAAACCACCCAGCTAACTGTTGTTCATTTCATAGAAACATAGATACTATTGGCTGATGAAGTCTTTGCAGACCATCCAATCTGCCCATTAAATCTAGAGATCCCTGCACTGACTACATGCATGCAACATTTCAGATTATTCTGTCCAAGGAAGGCCACATTATAAAGGAGGTAAAATGTGGCTTTCTCCTAAAAATGCCTACTCAACCCTAACTACAGTGGTGCAACCATTATAATCATACTGTAGTGGTGTGGTAGTTTTCTATTTTTTTCTTTTCTTTTTTAATTTATAGTTTATCTCCTCAGCAATTGCTTCACCTCTGGCTCACCCTTGGCACTGGTACACACTCCACCATGGGACTTCCAATAGCATAGAATTCCTCTCATGGTGGGGCCATCCCAGGGGACAGTGATCTCCAGGGTACCCCCATGGTAGCTATGCCCAGGGCCAGTGGCCAAGCCACAAGGTCCAAAGGCACAAGAGTTTTCCCCTTGTAGGTGAGCTTCCCCTATCCCTGAGGAAAGTGGCATGAAAGAGAGTGCAAGGATACATGTGCACACAGAGACTTGCTGCCACTTCGGACCCCAGTCAATATCCTCCCCTACCTCGTGGCAGCCCTAACTGTACTGCCACCTGTGGTCACCCAGGTAGCAGTATAGCAGCGGTATAACAACCCTCCCTCCCTGGAGGAGGAGAGCATCCTGAGGATGCTTAATCCTCCTTCTCCCCCTGGCTGGTCCTCTGATGACCTAAGATCATTCCCAAACCTGGATAGCCAGTGTCATGGGCGGTAGCTCTACCGCTACACCACTGTTGGGTGCGTTACTTTTTCTATTACTTTTGGAAACTTGTTCCAGAAAGCTCTGTGCAGTCACTAACAAGGATAGAGAAGTACTGGAAAAAGTAATACACCTTACATTTACAATTACTTATGTCTTTTTATACAAAAGAAATACGTAACTGTAACTGATTACATTTATTTGAAAGTAACTAGTAACTAACCTATTACTTTCAAAAAATGTAATCTTTTATATTTATTATTTTTGTATTGTTTTTGTATAAAAAGAAATAAGTAACTATAACTGTATGGTGTATTACTTTTTCTAGTACTTACCCATCCTTACTAGTGACTGCACAGAGCTTCCTGGAACAAGTTTCAAAAAGTAATAGAAAGTAATAGAAAAAGTAACTTACCCAACACTACCCTGCACTGGTGGGCCTACATACCTTTTTGTGTTAAACCCCAATTTTTGTACCTTAATTCTGCAACCTTCCCGAGATTAAATTACCTGCAATTTGGCAGGCACATTCTCAGACTCCTGAATTCTAGATATTGAAAATTTGGTAATGATTGGTACAGTGGTTCTAAAGTTCTAGAATGTTTGAAGACTTCATCTGCTCACCTGTAGTGCTTATATGGATAGGTGAGTCTCGATTAGAAGCATGTGAGAGAATGGATGCATAGTGAATGAGCTAGGGTGTGGGTTTATAAATGTTTTAACAGGAATTGAGTGGGAGGGTACCACTAGATGACCAGGGATGACAGGTGCATTTAAACACTTTCAGAGCAGTTAGCCAGGATACTATAAATAATAAGATATCTCACACTTTCCTTCTTGACAAAAAGGCTTAATTGCTATTGCATTGCATTGTTCTCTGCAGCATACTGCAGCACTCTGCACAAATATTGCATGTTACTGCACTATGTCCTGGCTGACTCTACTGTATTTACTTGGGGATCAGGTGGGTGGGAGAGTATGATTAGACTTCCAGGGCAAACAAGTGCATTTAAGCATCTATTTACTCAAAGATTGGGTGGGAGAAGTTCTTCTAGATTACCACTGATGACAAGTTCACTGAAACATTTATATAGTCACACATCAGGTGGGAGGGGGAAGCCACTAGAATACTAGGGATGACAAATGCATTAAGGCACTTATTTTCTTGGGGATCAGGTGGGAGGAGGGGTTCCACTAGACCACCAGCAATGACAAGTACATTTAAACACTTATTTACTAGGGACTCAGGTGGGAGGAGTACTACTAGACTACTAGGGATGACAAGTGCATTTCAGCACTTATTTGTTCAATGATCAGGTGGTAGGGGGTACAGCTAGACTACCGGGGAGGGCTTATCTTTTATTTCTTTTTTTCTGGTGGAGATCAGGCGAAGGGGTCCACTTAACTTCCAAGGAGGGTACATATTTTATTTCCTAATTCCAACAGTAATAGGGCATAGACAGGGCCAAAGGCATAATGCCTGTATGCATTTGTGAATGACAGAATTGTGCAAAGCTGCTAATGGGCACATAAAGGCATGCTAATGGCCTCTTTGAGCCTTGCGTATTATATGTGATCATTAGCATGCCAGGTGCTGAATATGATCCCTCCTGTTAGCTCCTTCATGTGCTGATCGCATCCCCTTATTAATCCTTCTGTTTGGCCCACAATGTGCTTCATCCATCCCCCATTTGAACCATCCTTAGCATAGGTCATGGAATACTCATTTATTGAAGTTATTTATTTATCTATAAAATGTTTATGAATATGAGTAATATTATCTATGTGGTCATTTTGAGATTACAATGTTTGAATCCCACCACCATCCATCCATCATTTGGTCACAGTGTGCTCGTTATCCTTTCTGATGTAAAACTGACTGGAAAGCAGGACTACACTGACAAGCTACATAGATACATAGACAGTGTCAACAGGTAAGGGCCTATGGCCCAACAAGTCTGCCCATTTGAGCTTAAATGTTCAGTTTATGTTTTTCTAGAATCTGTTGTCCCTTAACCCTAACCTCCAGAATTCCTTTATGTCTATCCCATGCATTCTTAAATCCCATGATTGTTTCAGCCCCCACCACTTCCTCTGGCAAGGTGTTCTACTTATCCACCACCCACTCTGTGAAGAAATTCTTCCTCATGTTTCCTCTGAATCGTCCCTCCTCCAACTTCATCCCATGCCCTCTAGTCCTTAAATCATCTTTTTTGCTTAAAAATAGTGTATTCCTGCACCCTGTTCCTCCCTGTAAGATACCTGTATGTCTCTATCATGTCTCCTCTCTCCCTCCTCTCCTCCAGGGAGTACATATTCAATTCCTTCAAAGCTGTGGTGTCTCACTTGAGGTGATGTGAAGAAATTTATAAAAAATAAAACATATTACTACTACTAAGTTTAGATGAACATTGTGATTTTATGTATTATATGAATAGTGAGGTTCTATGTATTACACCTCAGTAGACATCTTTTTATTTCCATCATGCACAGAGGGAAGCGAGTTACACAAAGTACTGCAGAACCATAGATTCCATTCACACCTAACAACTACAGTTTGATAGGGATTGCTGCTCATCACTGAATGACCCAAATCGCCTGTAGCAATGAAAGAGAGAAGGGAAGGAGTGCAGTAATTATTTATATAGAAGCCATTTCTGAATAAGACAAACCTTTTCTGACATGTCCTTTCATAAGAGAAAAAAGTTTGAATCCCACTACCGTCCATGACTCACTTTGAGACATCGAGTCACCCAGCCCTAGTCATAGCCCCCTAACCTCACTGAATAATGGATCTTCATCCTGCAAATGAAGTAATATGCCCATTGCTTAGTTTTCATTATTTGTGAGATTGACTCACGTTTCACATTTCTCCCTAGGTATATTAACCAGGTTCAAACACAATCCGTTTCTCCAAACAGAATTTTTATTTTTTTATTTTTACACTATATACCATTTTATTTTGTTTTACCAAAATGAAATACAATGAAATATTAGTTAAAAATAACCAAAGGTTGCAGGTTTACTGTCACTTCAATGAGATATGATATCAATATGCCTTCCCTGACTTCATCACTTTTCTTTTTTTTTTCCCAGCCATCATTCTTCACCCATTTTAGAATCATAAAGAACCACATAACACAAACATGACTTTTGGAAAAAAAAAAGTCTTTCTTTATTTTACTCAGGCAAATGATGATTTTTACTTCAGAAAAATGTTTTAATAAATAGCGAATAGACAGATTGTTTTTCCCTGAGGCAACTGACACTTCAGAGCAATGTATTCTGAATCGGAAGTGGGCACACTGTCAGCTACATGCAACACTCATACATATGCACACTGCAGGCAAAATGTAAACAAACTACTACAAGAGTTACTATGGTAACACCAGTATGATATTTTGTGATACTTTAAAAAACACTTGTAGGCTGAACTTTGTTTCACAAAAGTAGGCACATACAGTATATGATTTTGTAAGGTAAACAGCAACGCAATTCCATAGAAAAAAGCATAGGTCAAAAATGTAACATATGGGGTTGATAGTGTCCCTTTAATTTCTGCATAACAGTTCCTTGCATGGTTCTTCTCACCTTATTCTTTTTAAGACCACTCTTGCAGAATCCCAGAGCATGGTAGGCAAAACTTCAGGAATGTGGATATCTGATATCATTTGTTGAATGAAGGTCTCAGCTAGGTGAGTTATTAAGACAATGTGTGTTAGGGCACCAACATGCTGTTCGCTGCTCTTTTTCTGTATTGAGATGTAGTTTTATTGGAGCATGATCAGAAAGGCAAAGAGGAAGAAAGGAGCAATGCACCAGAAAATGCATGTATTCTGATGTGAGGAAAAAGTACTAATGTGAGAAAAATGTAGTCAATGTGAGAGTGTGTCCTGTGTAGAGATGGGCTGAACTGCAAAATTTTGTTACGCAAACTATTTTGTGAAATTCGTGCATTTTGCAAAATGTTTTGCAGGTACATATGGAGTGCGAAATTTTGCCTATGGAGCATGAAATGTTGCCTCTGAAATGGTGAAATTCATTGTTCACAGGCAAAATTTTACCATTTTGGGTGAAATATTGCATTTTGCAGGCAACCTTTCGCAGCTCCGCACCCGCAAAATATTTTGCATAACAGCGGAATTTCATGAAATATTTTGCATGGTGAAATTGCCAGTTTCATTGGAATTTTGCTGGCAACATTTATTTTTCCACATCTCTAGTCCTGTACTGGTGCAATTAATGTGTATAGTCTCATTTGGTAGGATTTAAGTATCTTCATAAATCTGTCTACCCATCCTACCTGAGTGATGTATTTCTTGCAATACTTTAACAGATGACTATGTTAAGGCAGAGTCAGGTCAGAGGAATCCCATCAGGGCTGGAAAGTAATACTGCAATCTTTCCTAGAGAGTGCTCTAAGAGAACAGAGGCAAAGGGTATTTAATTTGATTCTAGCGGTCCCTCCCCCAGCCGATGAGTTGTCCGTCTGCCTAATTGGTGGACAACAGCAGCAGTAGAACAGGAATGGGAGCTCAACAGCAGGCTCAAATGGCAAGTGTGGGTATGGTGGGGTAGGGAGGTGGGCGCTGCGTTGACAGAGAAAGGAACATGCTCACTCTCCTCTTGTGGTGTTGAAGTGTTTACCAGCAATGTTGTTTCAAAAACTATCCACTAAAACTAGTATCCCCTCTTATTGTAAAACATACTCCACTTGCTTTGACTACTGTGAACTGTCACACTCTGATCAGGCATGAAATGACATCAGGCAATAAGACTGCTATAAAACAATACACTTGCTATAAGAATAAATGCAAGTCACCCTTTCTAGAGATTTCCACATGGGTCCCTTACCAGTCATAAAATATTCCTGTCAAATAGGTCAGTCTAGTCATGATTGCCTGATACTGAAAGGAGGTGGAGTGTTGAAGGAAAATTCGGAATAATAAACTAACCTACATATGCAGCTCCTCACACCGTGGAGAAAATATGGAATTAAAATGCAAAAACAAGCACGTACAAACATAATGTAATACATAGCAACAATGCTAATAAACTGGTTAAAATCTATGTTACATTTGTGGCTTAGGAGGTGCACCACAACTGCAGAGAGTAGTTTGTTGTAGTCGGCTTGGTGGCAAAAGCAACAACAGCTAGGTGGAGTAAAAAGTGAGATCTATGGACTGACACTGTGAGTAAGCCCCTCCTTGGAGCTCGGGCACAAGCCTCTCACATATCCATTGCAATGGGCATTTCACCCCTTAATACCATGCAGCGCAGGGATGGATGTTTGCAGTGATGTGTGCCTCATAATCCCCCCTCCCTCAAACCCCCAGGACAGGTCCATCATTTCATATGGTGCAAAAAAAACGAGGGTGACATTTTGAGTCAGATCTATAGAGTGGGTCAGCAAGAAAACAAGCAAAAAAGAACACTAGGAATACTTTTATTTACCCTCATCTCATCCCTATGTTTTAATATTTTTTTGTCCCACAGTATCAGCTAAATATGTATTGCAATTAAAAATCCAGAAACCCACAGAAAAGCTTGAAATTGTTAGCTGTTGTATGACTAGTACTGGACTGGCCAAGTATAGGATGAGGGATTATACTAGAATAAAGGATTTTCCCTTCCCTTCACGAAAAAGGATCTTTATTTTTGTGACTCATGATATGGAAAAAGATCCTTTTTTGTGAAGGGAAATCCTTTTTGGGCTGATTAGCTGCCAATTTAGCCTTTTAAAACCCTTCTGTTGGTTGGGTTTGCCATACCTGGAGCCGCCTGTTAGGATTTCATGGTGACTATGTCTTCATCCAGTTTTAATAATTGACCAGGTTACCTGGCTTGATTTCCCCAATTTGAAGCATCAATAGTGATACTGCTACTGCAACTGTCCTGATATTTAACCCACGGAGTAGATCTCTGAATGAGAAAGAGTGCTTGCTGATTAAGATATATACTTACATGTAATATAATATTGTAATAAGGGATGATATATGTATACCAGGCCAGGGGATGACTTGTTCTCCCAGTAGCTTGTACCTTGCATTGTAATTTGGATGAGACTTATTTCCCCAACTCCTTGTAGGACAAATGACTACTTATTTACAGTGAGGTCTACCACTTGACCACCAGCCTACACCAGAACATCTGACTGCTTATTACCATCAGTCACCTACTGACTATACACCACCCGCTACCTGCCTGGAAAGCTAAGAGGTGTGGGGGGGGGGCCAATTATTTATTTTTTTTATTTATTTAGTTTTTGTTGACCGGGTAAGTGCACTAGACAAATCCTGCCTATTTTCAGGCACGACCCGGGGGAGGGGGATACAGATGAATGCCAACTGACCTTGAACCAGATTAAGCTGTTGGTGGTATTTTTGGTGAATGAGGAAATTTGGCCAGGACACGGGAAATTCCCTACTCTTTCGATAAGTGCCATGGGATCTTTAACATCCACCTGAACTACCACCAATCCAGGCAGATGGGACCTCAGTTTAACGTCTCATCCGAAAATGACACCTCAGAAGTGCAGCACCCTCTGTGCTGCACTACAGTGTCAATATTGGGATATTAACCCAAGTGTCAGATGTGGGAACTGAACCCACAGCCTTCTGATCTCCCAGCCTCAGAGGCAAGTGTGCTACCTACTGAGCCACTGACGCTGACAGCTGAGTGACTGCCAGCTGGGTATGCACCTGATTTAAACATTAATTTTTTTTGAGTGTTTACTACCACTACCAAGTTTAGTTTAAAAGTGTTAAATAAAAAAATAGGAAAATTAAGGATATAACAGGGATGAAGAACAAAAGGAGATTGTAATTCGAGAAATGAGAGAATCTCTGTGTCACTAATTGAAATGGTAGTTCAAAGGCTGTTCGGTCAATCCTATAAATCCAAGACAACTTTGAGGATATGCTGCACGTTCTGTCCTTTACTATTGCATTTCTATAATCACAGACTTGTCTGATTTGACTCAAGTCAATCAAAGATATCAAGTGCTGTGCCCAGTTTTTTCCTCTGATTCCCTGGTATCTAGTGGCACCCGCCACACACACTCACACACACTCTCTGTTTGCTGTCCTCATTTTTTTCACTGATTCCCTGGTGTCTAGTGGCACCCCCCACCCTCCAGTTGCTGTCCCCAATTTTTTCCACTGATTCCCTGGTCTCTAGTGGCAACCCCCCCACACTCTGATTGCTGTCCTTATTTATTTTCTCTGATTCCTGGGTGTAGAGTGCTACCCATGACCCGACGATGCTGTCCCACTAGATAAAATAGAGAAAATCGTCTTCAATGATTTTTTTAAATCTGTTAAGAAAGAAAATGTTCCCTTGCTGATCAGCTCCCCCATCTCCACTACCCACTCAGCATCCACCACCCCACACCTCCAGTACACCATGGATCCATGACACTGCATCGACAATTTTATGCTGACATGACGTTACCACGACACCACTACATTAACCGCAATTGCAGTCGGGAAGGTGCAGGCGTGTGCATTTTTCTAATTTTGTAGGGTCTGCATCCCCCGCACCCCCCTCTTTTGGATTTTCAACTCTGAGACAGAGCTGAGTCGTGGATGGGGTGCAGGATCTCGGGGAAAGGTGCAGGGTCCTAGGTGGACTTTACAGCGATGTGGCAATGTTGCCCGTATTGACCACATTGCTGTATAGTTATCACTGTAGTGATGGTATACCATACACTGCCACACACCCTCAATCACCTGAACAGGTCACAGGTTTAAGATCCACTCTCCAGTTGAAGACACGTCTTACTGCTGGAACTGATGACTGCAATATAAGAAACTAAGGTACTGTAAATGCAGTTCAATGTATTTCAATGGGGGTTTCAACTTTTATGCATAACTTTGCCATTTTTTAAACATTTTGACTCCAAATTTTCAACATGGCCCTTTATTTATTTATTTTATTTATTTGAGTCTATGATTACTCAATACCTTTGAGCTGAGGCTCTTTTACAAAGGTTCCATATCTGAGAGTACAGTATATAGTATGAGACAGTAAATGATCATTAACATTTGAACAACATACGAATGCAGCTAGATGGAGTACAAGAGGGTCAAGGACTGTGGAATAAGAGGGACAGAGTTAAGAAAGGTGTAAGTATGGGGTGGAGGGAAGATCACAGAGTTTAAATGGAAGGGGAGGAGAAAAGAGGGTAGGAGGAGCTAGGAGGGAGGCAGGAGGAGGAAGGCAAGTAGTTTGTGGGCCTTGTCATGGACAGACAGGTGTAAGTGCTAGGTTAGGGAGCAGCATTTAGTCAAAAGTGCTTGATGAGGAGGCAAAGGCAGGAGGACAGGGGACTACTTGAGTGAGCAGTCACAGGAGCTGGAAGCAAACAGGGAGAGTTGAAGTCTGGACTTGAAGACACCAAGCGTTGGTGCGGCAGAGATGTCACCACTAAGGCAATTTAGCCAGTTAGGTGCCCTGTAGGCAAATGATCTTTGTCCTTGGGTAGTACGACACCACGGGATTTGTAGGGAGTGAGGCTTGGACTCCTTGTATAGGAGTTGCTAGATCTGGATGTGAGAAGAGCACAGACTCCAGGAGGAGCAAGACCCATCATTATTTTCTTGGCAGTGATACAGGTTTGGTATATTATTTGACTGTCAAGTTGCAGCTACCCAGTCTGGGAGTAGAGGTCACATGTAAGAGTGAGACAGTGTGATCATGTGATGAGTCGACAGGCTTTATTTAGGGAGACAGTTACACGATTGAGGGAGGTGGCAGTGGCAGAGCCATAGATAATAAGACCGTAGTCAATAATACTAATGACAGAGCTTTGGATGGCAATTGACAGTGCATCAGAGGTTATGTGTTTCCTATGTCAGAACAGTAGGCCCATTTGGGTATTGGCGGCCTTTGCCACATTATTAATGTGGGCAGTATAGGTGAGATGGGAGTCAAGGGTGATGCCAAGGTACTTGAAGGATTGCGTTTGTTCAAGAGTGACTCCTTGCTTAGTTTTGATGGAGAGTTGGTAGTTCTTGTTTTTGTTGTGGGGGCTGCTGAAAGTTATGGATTTTGTTTTCTTCTGCTTGAGGATCAATTTATGAGATGAGAACCAGGCCTCAATGGATGAGATGCCCTGCTGAAGTTTTTCTTGCAGGGACTAAGGGTTATGATGTGAGGCTAGGATTACCGCATCATCGGCGTAGAGTATGATTTGCTCTGGACAGGAATCCGGTAGAGAGTTTAGGAACAGACTGAAGTGAAGGGGTCCCAGGATGGAACCCTGGGGGTCCTCCAAGCAGACAGGTCTGGCATCAGAGACGGTATCGGCAATTTTTACTCTCTGGGTCCAATTGTCATGGTAGCTTTTGAACCAGCTAATACAGTCAAGTGAGATCCCAGCATTTTGGAGCTAGACCAGCAGGAGGAGGTGGTTAACAGTATCAAAGGCT
Source organism: Neoceratodus forsteri (assembly GCA_016271365.2). NCBI lineage: Eukaryota > Metazoa > Chordata > Ceratodontiformes > Ceratodontidae > Neoceratodus > Neoceratodus forsteri. The sequence continues at coordinate 225,028,270 of CM028132.1, read as the reverse complement.
TTTGTTAAATCGATAAAAATAAAGCCAGTTAGTTGGTCATTGTCCAGTGAGTTGTGGATAGCACCGGTGAATTCGAGAAGTGCAGAGGAGGTGCTGTGCCCTTTTCTGAACCCATGTTGTTGCCGGTACAGTATGTTGTGCTTATCCAGAAAGTCAGTAAGCTGGTCTGAGACAATACATTCCAATGCTTTGGAGAGGGGAGGAAGAATTGAAATGGGTCTGAAATTCTCAAGGGCAGTTTTGTCACCACTGTTGTGGATGGGGGTAACGGTGGCAGATTTTCACTTATCTGAGAACTGGTTCAGGCTGAGAGAGAGGTTAAGGATCTTGGTCAGAGGCCCAAGTACCTCTTCTAGGGTGAGAGACAGGAATTTGAGATCAAGGGAGTCATTTCTGAATCTTAATTTGCTAATAGCTTTGGTGACATACTTGTGAGCCTGGTGAGTTGTGACTGCTTTAAAGAAAAAACGTGGCTTGTTTGAGGCAGTGGTCATTTGGGACATAGGAACTTCATCTCCAGTGAAGAAATCAGTGGGTAGAACTGTGCTGAGGTCGGTGAAAGCTGTATTAAAAGAGTCTGCAATGGTTTTAGGGTAAAGTGTGGTGATTCCATTAATGTTGAGCATGGATGGGGGGAACTGGCCTGTTTCCCAGTGGCTTAGTTTATGTTTTTCCAGAAATCTCTTCCATTACCCCAGGAGTTGGTGAGGGCATTCTTATAATAGGCTGATTTCATTTGTTGGATAGATTTGGTGCAGTCATTACATGCACATTTGTAGTTTGAGATGTCATTTTGCCTACCAGAGTTTCTGGTTAGCTCCCAGAGGTGGTCCCTTATTTTTAGTTTCTTAAGAAGGTCACCAGTGAGCCAAGGATTACAGAGTGCTTTGACTTTGTGCTTTTTTAAGGGGGTGTACAAGTTACATGCCTTGGTGAAGAGTTTAATAAAGTGGTCCAAGGCGGTATTCACATTGGACGCGTAGAAGGTTGGTGACCAGTCTTGAAGGAGGAGATAGGATTTGAGATGAGTTAGTTGACCACAGGGTAGAACTCTGCTGACAATGGTTTTGAGGGGTGGTTTAGTGAATTTATTTGACCAGATGCAGCTGACAGGGGAGTGGTCACTGAGAGAATCAGGGATGACAGAAGTGTTTGTGATTCGTGAGGGATGACTAGTAAGGATCCAGTCCAGGAAGGTGCGGGTGCAGGTCTTGTGATTTTTCTGGGTTGTCAAGTCAACCATCTGGGTGAGGTTGGCCACTGCAATGGAGTCCCTGTGCACCCCTGCTTCAGCAGCAGGCCAGTTTATATTGAAGTCACCTAGGAGGATGGATTCGGTGTTCGGTAGAAGTGACCTGATGAAGTCCAGTACTGCAGTTACCCCATTTCCTTGTTCTTTAGGAGGAATGTAGATGGTGATAACTGTGAGGGCTTTGTTTTGGGCTCCTAGGAGGATTTTGATGGGTAGAATCTGAGCAATAGAAGAGTGAGGTGAGGTGTTAATGGGGTGTCCCATGATAGTGTTTTTTAGGTATACGACATAGCCACCACCTCTTTTAGACAACCAGTCAAGCCTGAAGACATTGTAGACAGGGATGTTGATTGCCTGGTCTGGGACCGAGGGCCTGAGCCAGGTCTCTACAACTGCCAGGATGTCCGGGCAGTATTGGCTGGTAAAGATCTGCAGGGCATCAATTTTGGGAAGTAGGCTGCTGATGTTAATGGACATGATTGTGAGGGCACCTGAGGGCTTGTTCTGGTTTGAAGCCTTGGCAAGGGTTGGGCCAGGGTTTGGGTGCACATTGCCAGACAATAGTAGTAGTAGGAGCACAAGCCATAGAGTGCTCAAATGTAATTCCCTGATGGAACGCTTTTGTCTTCTTGGTATTCAGAAATGCATCACTTTGTGAACGTGAGGGGTCATGGTTAAGGTACAAAGAGAGGATGGGGGTACACATAGTCTGGCTGAGGCAGAGTGCAGTTCCTTATAGGTAGGTGGGACCCAGGGCAGTAGGTTGAGCTCAAGGTGGAGAGTATCTAAGTGGTGAAATGCTGGTTCAAGTTGATAACTGCAAAGAGGAGAGGGGAAGCAGGCTGCAGGGGAGTGGAGAAGAGGAGGGAAAGTGGCAAGAAAGAAAAGAAGGAAAGGAGAGAGTGGGAGGAGCGCATGGTGAGATAATAGCAAGGGGGGTTGAGAGAAGCGGGAGTAGAGACAGGCAGGCTGGGATAGAGAATTTGGGATGGCAAGTCAGAGGAGGATTGGAGCAGTGAGAGGCAGGTACACTGCAGGGTAAGGGCCAGGCAGCACAGTGACATAGAGGAGCAGGAGACCCAACCTCATGAACAATAGGACTATCGTTATGCAACTCCTGCCTGAAAGGTGATTTTGCAGTCACTTGGTTAATTCACATTTCAGGTAAGATTTGGACATTTGTTCTGCTCTTGTTCATGAGGTATGGTCATAAGAAGGCCATGTTGAAAATATGGGGTCAAAATTTGTAAAAATGGCAAAGTTAAGATCATTTGTTGCAATTATGCTTCACACACTCATAACTTTTGACATTTTAAAGACTCTGACCCCAAATTTTCAACATAGACTTCTTATTACCCCACCTCATGTATGTCACAGATGCCATTAATCAAATCCTAGTCAAAATAAGTTTTTGCACCTCTGGCGTGGAATGGCATTGCAGTTGTGCTGAATTTTGTTTTGGCAGGGATTTGAATATTTTCTGCACTGGGCACATGAGGTGAGGTAATAATATAGCTATGCTGACAATTTGTTTGCTGTTGTCCTATAAATGGAAGTGAAGGGCCCTTCTGCAGTGACCTCCTGTACATATATGCATCCATGGAGGGATGGGAGTGCAGGGCCAGAAGAGCATTGTGCTCCCACAGGCACATAAGGCTATGGTTGCACTATCTCAAAAAGTAAATAAATTCTTTGCAAAAAACTATGTTAATGCATCAGTTAGGGTTAAGGATAAAGTGACAAAAGTACATAAATATGACATTGGGTTTTTAAACCATAACATCACACCTCCACCTTGCACACACCAGCAGGCATCAGGGGTCTGCCTTGGGGTCAACAGCAATAACTCTCAACCCATTCTCTTATGCTGTGCCGATGTCAGCTTATTTACTTATGGAATAGGGCGAGCATTATGGCTGATGAACCCAAGGCACACCCCTGAGGTCTGTTGGTGTGTGCAGAGTGGGGGAGTGGTGTTAGGGTTGGAAACACTAACATCATATTTCCCTACTTTTGTCACTTTATCACTTTATCCTTAACCCTAACTGATACATTAATGTAGTTTTGCAAAGAATATATATATATATATATATATATATATATATATATATATATATTAGAGCAAAAAACTCAATTTAATGCATCAGTTAAGGTTGTTCCACAGCAACAAAGTAGGGAAATTGATTAGGGTTGAAAGTCCCCCTTGCCCCAACCACCCCAACCAGCATAAGGTCATTGGCCTAACTTTCCTCCATCACATGTGTAAAGAAGCAGAGGTATAGGAGAATGGGGTGAGAGTTAGGACCGATGACCTCAAAGCACCCCAATGGGTTGGGGTGGCTGGGGCTAAGGGGCTTTCAACCCTAACGTCAAATTTCCTTGCTTTTGTCATTGTGTAACAACCCTAACTGATGCATTAAACAGAGTTTTTTGTCTCTTATTTCTCTTCTTTTTGAGAATGAGAACGATAAATAGTGAATGGAATGCGGTGGCAGGAGCATGGGGCCCTTTGAGTGTGATGTCTTGTTACATAGTAACAGGAACTGCAAAGCAAATGCAAGCAGCAATGGTGATGCAGATGGTAAAGAAAACCGAAATGGTAAAGCAAACGGTAATAGAAACACAAGCGCAGAGTGACGCCAAAGCGAACAGTGACGGAAATGGAGATGCAAATGCAAGCGTGTATGGAATGCAACTGGTAACACACACGGTCACGGTACCACAATTGGAAATGCAAATGGCAATGGCAACAGCAACAATAACGCAAAAGAAAACAGAAAAGGAAACCAAAACGCAGGCACATACAGAAACGCAAACCGTGATGTGTATGGTCCCAGAACCACTACTGTAAATGCAAATGGTAATGGAAACAGCAACAATAATGCCACAGGAAACAGAAATGGAAAGACGAATGGAAGCGAGTATGGAAACGCAAACCGCAGTGTGCACGGGCACGGTACTGCAACTGTAAACGCAAATGGTAACAGCAACAATAATGCCAAAGGAAACAGAAATGCAAATGCAAATGTATACGGAAAAGCAAACCGTTAAGCACACAGTAGCACTACCACAATTAGAAATGTAAAGGATAATGGTAATAGCAACAGTAATGCAAAAGGAAACAGAAATGGAAATGCAAACACAAGCGCATATGGAAACGCAAACTGTAACACGCACGCTCATGGTAATGCGATTGGAAACACCAATGGCAATGGTAACAGCGATGATGATGTAAAACGAAAGACACAAGCAAACTGAAGGTCGACCACAAACACAAATGGCAATGCACAGGCTGATGCAAAACAAACTGAAAATATAAACAGTAATGGAAACACAAATGGTAACAGAAACGAAAACAGAAGCACAAACGAAAATGCAAACCGTAATGCACACATTGGCGTACATGGGAATGGTGACATGAACGGTAATAGAAACCCAACTGGAAATGCTAAATGGCATAGCAATGAAAGGGCACACCCTTCTTTTGCCCAAAAACTGCATTGAAAAAGACAGTGAATACAAAGAATGTATGCATAATAATGGGCTTTGTAGCAGAAAAGGAGGACTTGGAATAGTAAATTGCTTATATCTCAGGAACTGTACGATGTAGAAATAAAATGAAAATTTCATATGAATTATGACATTCCTGGTTAGTTTTGTACTTAGCCCCTTTTTGGGGGGCTAATCATTTTTCTGACGAAAAGTCCTCACACCCTTTCCAAGATACAGGCCCTGAAAGGTGCGACAGACGCCGTAATGTTATCCTATGGGAAAAAGTGTCAACTTCGGAGTGGCGTAGCTTTACAGCCCTCCAATATTTTTTCACCAAACCACATAAGGCACATTTGTGTCATGTTGGCTATCTTTCCTCCAAATTTCAGCCCAGTAGACCAAACCATTCTTTTGCAGCAGGGTGGCAAAGAATCCCTGTTATTTTGGGCATAGTGTCACAAAATAGTGTCGCAAATCACGACACTTTTACAAATGAAATCACAAAAGTGTCATGAGTGCGACATTACTTTGTGACACTACTTTTTCCAGAAATTTGAAAAACATATTTCTGGGGTGTTTAACCCTTAAAAAATAAAGACATGGCTGGCATCCTGAGGGCCCGACTAGGTAAACGCAAAATAATTTTGTCCCTAGGTGGTCCCAATTTTAAATGCCAAGCATTTTTCTGATCACCATCTGAAAACAAAATGGTGGATTTGTGACACTACTAGGGCCATTTGCAACAGTAAAAAGTGCATTTGTGACACTGTCAAACTTTTTGTTAACTTTTCCCATTGACTTACAATGGGAACTTGTTTTTTGAATAACTTTTGAACCGTTTAATATTTTTTCATGAAATCATCAAAAGGCACACCGGAGACCCTGGCCACATGGTCCCTGAAGTTTTCGAACTGGTCACGCAAACCATGCGACCTATAGGCGCATGCAAAGAATTCACAAAAAAACATAAACGTGCGTGCAGATCTCAGTTAATAACTCCACAGTCGTATATACAACCACTATGAAAGTTGGCAGATCCCAAGATGTATAGTTCTTGATCAAGCATTCTAAATTTCAGGTGAATCTGTTGAATGGTGGCAAAGTTATTAAGGTGCAAAGTTTGACCCTTTAACCTTAAAAGGGCTACTCAACCCTAATTATGGTAGTACTAACGTGCTACCACTATATATATATATAGATATATATATCTATATGTATCTATATATATATATATCTATATATATTATAGTGGCACAGTTGTGCCTATATAGTTAGGGTTCAGCGGTCACTTACATACTAAACTCAAACGTTTGCGTAATAATAACTTTGGACCCATCCAACAGATTTGCCTGAAATTTGGTACGCATGGTGGGGCATGGTAGATCTCTTGATCTGCCAAATTGTGTTTTCATTGGACTTACGGTCTTTGCATACGGAAGCACTGAATAATACAAAATTATCCATTTTTGGAGGCACCTTTTGGGATACTGTATGTGGTCTTGCATGGCTGTTGTGTGGCGTGCTGGTCTGTGAGATGGCTCATTTAAAAGAGCCATCTCACAGTGGCCGGACATGCCACTTTTTGTTTGGTGAAAAAATATTAGGGCATTCAAAAGTTCCCATTATAAGTCAATGGGAAAATTTATACTGTATGTATGTTTAGTGAACAAAGAATAGGGTTCTGGCCATCTGGTCCTGCCTGGCGATCAAAGAATTTGCAGCCTCACAGTTCAAGAATCTTTGTCCCTGAGGATTTTCAAAATTCTTTGATCGCGAGGTCCACCATTTTGTTTTTAAATTTCCATTTGGAAAAACACAAATATCTCTGCTCAGAGGTCTCTTCTGAAGTAAAACTTGGATGGATTTTACTCAGGGGGCTCCAATCTATCGAGCCATGCCTTTGGTTTCATCTGAATCGGTCAAAAAATAGAGTTATAAGCTTTTAAAATCTTGATTTGCGGCTCATTAGTGATCTTTGATCGCGAGCCTGAAAATTCTTTGATCGTGAGATTCTTTGATCACTATCTTGCATCAAGACCTTAAAACACAAATATCTCAGCTCAGGAGTGGGCTAGAGACACAGATGAGGGTGAGTTTAGCTCAGGAGGGTCCATTCTATTGAGGCATGCCATTGGTTCCATTCAAATCAGTGAATATTTGCATTTCACCATTTTTAATTCTTTGTTAGTGAGCCTGCAAATTCTTTGAATACGAGCCCGCAAATTGTTTGATCATGAGATTCTTCGATTGTGATCATGCATAGTGAGTGAGGGATGAGATGGCACAATTTAAAAATCAATTTTATCAGCCCAGGGGTGTCCTAGGAAGTCAAATGAGGGTGGATTTTACTCAGGGTGATTCGTTCTGTTGAGCCATGGTGGTGGTATACTGCAATTCCATCAACTGTTTAATTTATAAGATTGTTAATTATTTTTCATGAGCCTGCAAATTCTTTGATCGTGAGCCTGCAAATTCTTTGATCGTGAGATTCTTTGATCTCAAGGGCAGGACAAGATGGCCAGATTTTTTATATTGTAATAGATAGGGAACTTTTACCAATCTTTAACATTGAATATCTCAGAAATGGTTTGGTGTTTTTATTTGAAATTTGGAGAGTGTTTACAGCATGTCCTGTAGGTATGAATTATGGTATTTACATGTTGGAGAAAATTTTTTTTGTGGAGACATTATGTGACACACTTAACGTGTTGTGGACAGTGTTTTGCTTGTGGCAGTGGCTTGAAATTGATAGGATACCTAGCCTTAGTGTCATGGATGTAGTTTTCATTCGTTGTGTGTGTTAAATGTCAACAGGTGTGGAACTGTGCCAGTCTGATGAATGAAAATCTCATACATTAAAATGTTATATCTCGGACACGGTTTGGTCTTTTCACTTGAAATTTGGAGGGTGTTGATGGCATGTCCTGTGGATGTAAATTACAGTGTTTCCATTTGGAAAATATCTTTTTGGCGGACATATGGCGTGGTACAGTTCACATTCTGCAGACAGTGTTTTGCTTGTGGTGGTGACTTGAAATTCATAGGATACCTAGGCTTTGTGCCATGGAAGTCATTTTCATTCATTGTGTGTGTTAAATGTCAACAGGTGTGGAACTGTGGCACTCTGATGAATGAAAATTTCAAATTTTGATATTTCATATCTTGGACACTGTCTAGTCTTTTTATTTCAAATTTGGAGTGTGTTGACGGCATGTCCTGTATATTTTAATAGAGGTTTTTACTTGTTGGACACTATATTTTTTGCGGACATATTATGTGGTGCAGTTTACATTTTGTGGACAGCATTTTCTATTATTCTACTACATTAACATTTGTTTAGTGGCTGGTTGTGCTGCTGTCAATGTACTTTTTAGCCATTAGCGCTATAATGTGGCCCACCAACTTGTGCTACTTTCTACTTTTGTATTCTTTCTTAAAAAGTAAGGAAATTAAATGCAAAAAACTTTGTTAATGCATCAGTTAGGGTTATTCTACAGCAACAAAAGTGAGGAAATTAGACATTAGGGTTCCCACCCCATATATATATCTATATATATATATATATATATATATAGATATAGATATCTATATATAGATATAGATATAGATATATATATATATATATATGTATATGGGATACATGATGGGCATGAGTGAGTTATGGCAAATATTGTCACTTCTGCAGAGTGAGCTCTGGATATCTCACGAGTGCCGAGAGTGACAATATTTGCCATAGCACACGATCTGCCCATCATGTATTCGATATATACAATAGGGCCAAAAGTTTTTGAAGTTTTGTTATGCTCTCTTGTGTTCTGTCCCTGTTTATGTGTTTGCTCATTCTGTGTGTGATCTTTTCTGAATCAGCTGGTAGTGTTATAAACTCTGGGAGACACATGAGTGTGTTTTGCAATGCTAAATGAGTTAGTTTTAGGTAGGAGCGAGAAACATACTTTTTGTGAGGCTGTATTGTTTAGAAGTCTGGCTGCAGTGAAGCTGAGAGCATCACAGTAATTGTAGTGAGCTGAGAGGCAGAGTGTCAGAATAGCTGATACTGTTTTTAGTGACAATTAAGTTAGCTGCAGGCAGAGTGCAGAGCATTCTGTGAAATTGTGCTCTTTAGGATTCTGGCTGTAGCCAAGCTGATAGTATCACAGTAATTGTAATGGGTGAGAATCAGAGTTTGAGGAATAAGTAAGAGTGTGTTTCAGTGGTAGTTGAGTTTTCTGCAGGCAGTAGTTTAGACTGTTCTGTGAAGCTGTGCTGTTTAGAATTCTGGCTGCAGTCACAGTAATGAGCTGGAAGTTGGTCGGGGGGGGGAATAGGTGTGTTTTGTAATGCTCACTGAGTTAGCTGTAGGCAGCAGTGAGACCTCTGAAGTAGTTCTGCCTTTGTGTCTATGGCAACAGCACAGGTGTTTCTTGCATGCTGAGGGGAAAGCTGCCTAGAGTGATGACCTTTTGTGACCTGTGTATGTAAATGGCTGATATCATCACAGTAGAGCAGAGGATAAAAATATCACGCTGCAGTGGATGATACACTGTTTTATCTCACTCATTTACCACTCACTCCTATTGTGTATGTGTGTATATATATATATATATATATATATATATATATATATATATATATATATTATATTGGCACAGTAGTGCCACTGTAGTTAGGGTTGAGTACCCCATTTAAGGTTAAATGGTAAAATTTTGCACCTTAATAGCTTTGCCACTGTTTGATAGATTTGCCTGCAATTTGGCAGACATGGAGTGTTATCATAGATCTTAGGATCTGGCAAGTTTCATAATGGTCGGATATACGGTGGCTGAGTAATTAAGTGACATTCCAGAGCACATTTACGCTTTTTTGTACATTCTTTGCTCATGCCTACAGGTCACACAGTTTGCAGGACCAGTCCGAAAAATTCAGGGAATGTGCGGCCAGGGTGCCCGATGTTCCTTTTGAAGATTTCGTGAAAAAATATTAAACGGTTCAAAAGTTATTCAAAAAATAAGTTTCCCATTATAGTCAAGGGGGAAAGTTAACAAAAAGTTCGACAGTGTCACAAATGCAGTTTTCAGTGTCACAAATTACCCCGGTAGTGTCATGAGTCAGCCATTTTTTTTCAGTTACTGATCACAGAAATGCTTGGCATTTAAAACTGGGACCCTCTAGTCGAGCCCTGAGGATGCTAGGCATGTCTTTATTTTGGAGTTAAACACCCCAGAAATATGTTTTTGAGATTTTTGGGAAAAGTAGTGTCGCAAAGTAGTGTTCCATCAGAAAATGTTCAGCCCCAGGAGCTAGATGTTAAGTGCAAATCTGGCCAGGAAAGTCATGAATTATATGAATTTTTTTTTCTGCGTCGTACGGTTCCTGTGATATAAGCAATTTAGTATTCCAAGAGCTCATTTTCTGGTTCGAGGCCCATTATTATGCATACATTCTTTGTACTCACTGTGTTTCTCTATACAGCTCTTGGGCAAAAACAGAGTGTGCGCTTCCGTTACCATTACAGTTAGCGTTCCCACTTGTTTCCATACCCATTTGCATTAGCATTCCCGTGTACACCACCGTGTGCATTACCCTTTGCATTTTCCTTTGTGCTTGCGTTTGCGTTACTGTTACCATTTGCGTCTCCACTACTGTTTGTGTTTGCATTTTGGTTTGTGTCACTGTGTGCATTACCATTTGCATTTCTGGCCACCCTTCCATTTGCATTTGCGTTTCTTTTTCATTTTGCATAATCGTTGCTGTTACTGTTACCATCTGCATTTCCAATTGTGTTACTGTGCCCGTGCCATTACAGTTTGCATTTCCGTACGCACTTGCATTTGCATTTCTGTTTCCTTTGGCGTTATTGTTGCTGTTACTGTTACCATTTGTGTTTACAATTGCAGTACTGTGACCATGTGCGTTACGGTTTGTGTTTCCATACTCACTTGCATTCGTGTTTCCATTTCCTTTGGCGTTATTTTTACTGTTACCGTTACCATTTGCATTTCCAATTGCAGCACCGTCACCGTGCATGTTACAATTTGCATTTCCATATAAGCTTGCGTTTGTGTTTCTGTTTTCCTTTGGTGTTATTGTTGATGTTACAGTTACCATTTGCATTTACAATAGTGGTACCATGACCAGGGACACTGGATTTCCATTTTTACCGGTAACACCGGTAACAATCACGGAATCCTGCTTGGCTTGCGGATTTTGAATTCTTGTACCGGTGCCTCATGGAAATTGCATGTCACTACACAGAATCTCTAAGATTTCAGCATCTTTTAAAATTTTTGTTATTTTCTCTTTCTATGTCCTCTTCTCACAGCATCAGTCTCAACTTTTCAGAGATCCCTAGGCTGGGTATCCCCTAGCTTCATCCCAGGTAATGCTCAGGAGCTCCTGTGGACCTGCCCCTATCCTGCCTGGATTGTACCCCCCAGGTGGGAAGGGAGGACACCCCAGGTCACCCCTCCACATTCCATTAGTGTCTGTTGGGCAGCTCAGTGGGTCCCTCATGGAGCCTGGTTATGAAGTCTGGGGCACCTGGGTCCCTTCTGCCAGTGACCGATATACAGTGATTGTTCCTGGTTTTCTGGTCTCTGACCCTGAGGGCATCTGCACCAGAGGAGTTCCAAGGAGGTAGGTCACATAGAGACATGCCACTGCTCCAGATCCTGGCTAGCTTCCTCCCCTCCTGATCACTCTGCAGCACTATTGCACCACCACCCGTGGTCACACAGGTAGTAGTAAAGCAGCAGGACCTGAAGCCCACCCTTCCCGGAGGAGGAGGAGAGCAGTCCCCCGGGTGCTCGATCCTACTCACCTGGCCAGACCTCCAGCAACCCGAGTTCACTTCGACCCTGGGTCACTGGCATTGCAAGCAATAGTGCTAATTAGCGCCTAGTAGTGGCAGACTCCAGATTTCAGCATCTTAAAATGAATGCTGATGTGCTTTGCATTCTTTCTGCTTTGCTGCATATAGAGTCAGTAGGGGAATCACCTGCACTGCTTTTTTGTAATCAGCCATTCAGTTTAATCACCCATGCCTAGTGGTTAGAGTAACAAACAGTGATTGAACTAGGTACATCCAGCAGACTTGGGTTTGATTCCCACAACCTCCACTTGCATACTGTGTGACTCCAAGCAAGTCACTTAACCTCCCCAGTGCTTCTAGTTCACTCCTGAAAACAGACAGTTCTGCCTAGTGGGCCTTACCTGCTTTACAAAGAATATAAAAAAAAATACCAATATATGTTTACTACATCATAGAATAGTAGTCAGGGTACCATGTAATTTGCTTGTGTTTTACTTGGGCTGCAATGAGTTTGTGTAGGTAAAGACAAATGTTCAGATACATTTTATGTGTTTTATAAGCTTGTTTTTAGATTTTAGTCAGGTTTTTATTACATTCTTTGCATATGAGCATCTAGGTTATAGATTGCTAAACACAGATCACTGTTACCAACTAGCTTATTCAAGTTTATACTGTAATCAGTAGGGCCATCCAAAATCCTCAGTTGTTTGAATGAAAACTAGTCTGAATGAAAGTATGTTCACAAAGAAGAAACTGCCTTACTACTTATGAAAAGACTTTACAGTTAACACCCCATTTAGGTGAACTGGATGATTTGCACCTTTTCTCCCACTTGCTGTTTCAGTCTGTGTGACAACAAAAAGGTTTCTGATGACTGCTTCAACAAAAAGCAAAAGTTAAGTATTTAAGTGTACATATGTTTGGCCAGTGGAGTTTGAACACGGTCAATGACATACAGAAAGTAAGACCCCAGGGGCCGTATGATGCTGGTGGGCAGAGTGGTGCTCAATTCACATCTGAACAAAGACACATGAAACTGGGAGACACCCTTTTCATGGACACCAAGTGAAAAAAAGCATCCACACATCTGGGAGATGAATGAATCCATTTGAAGGTCCTCCACTAATCACTTGTGGATTTTTAGGTGAAGACACTTTATTTCAAAGCAAATTCAAGCAGTTTTTTTTCTCCTCCTACCCCTGGCCATCCACTCCTTCAGGCCTGCCAAGGCCCCACTACCACGCTGCTGAGTTCCGACCACCATCCACTGCCCCTTACTGCTGTGCTACCTGGTAACCCAAAGTAACCTTCATTGAGTGGGCCTCACCCTGTGGGAGGCTACCAGGGAGGGAATTACCTCAAGAGCTTCCTGTGTATCCTGAGCATGGCAGGGGTCAGAACGGACACATGTCTGGGGCTTCCAGCTTATGGAGGGACCAACAGCTGTCCTTCAGTTGGCCAGTGGGTGTTTTCCCATTTTCCTGACAGGCCACATGATGTCAAGGCACAAGCGGCGTCCAGTCACACTCCCTTCTGCAGTGAGGGCTGACATGTTGTTGTGCCTCTGGCCTCCACCAGGGGCCAGCAAATGCTGAGCCGTGAGCCCACCCCTCCCAGGAGAAGGTGGCGCTTGTTGACAATCAAGCCTTCACCCACCAGCTGGCCTTCAACAGCCAAGTCTGTTCCTAACCCTGGTCAGCAGTGTCACAGGCAGAAATCCAATTCAGGCAGTTAAATTATAGATAGGAAAACAAAGGTAGTCCACCTTAGTGGTGATGGTTCAGATTAATTCACATCTGAGTTCTAACAAGCAAAAGAGACCAAGTCATTTGTAACTTGTGCATGTGGGGTGTGGGTGTTGAAGAAGGATCATAGTGCTGTCACTACTGACATCACCCCTGAGGGATGTGGACTGCATTATTGCTACTGCCATCACATCGAAGGGTGGGGCTGTAGTGATTCTGTCATCACCACTGGTGGATGGGGAATGTAGTACTGCTGCCATCACACCTAAGGGACGGGGACACAGTGCTGCTGCTTCTGTCACACCTGAGGGGGAGGGAGGGAGGTCATAGATGATGTTGTTGCTGCCATCACACCAGAGGGATGGGGCCATAGTGCTGTTGGTGCTGCCAGTCGCACCTGAGGGATGGGGCCATAGTGCTGCTTCCATCACACCTTAGGGATGGGGCTGTAGTGCTGCTGCTGCCATCACATCTTATACCTAAAATAACTTTAAATTGGTACAAGGATGGAAGGATGTGCAACAGTGGAGGTCAAAATTGCTTAAATGCATGTTAGCAGAGTTAAAAAATTGTTAAATAAAGTACAGAGAATCAAATACCGGTAAAACTAGATTTTGACTTAGCAGACACCGGTGACAATACCGTTTTTTGCTATGTGCAAAATGGAATATGCCCTTTCTCAATCCCGGTAAACCAGTGTCCCTGACCATGACCGTGCGCATTACCAGTTTCAAGCTTGTACACGCCCTGTTTATGCCATTGTTCGGGATTTGACGCCTGTCTGGCGCCATGCTTCTATTAACGCTTGCTTTTACCATTTACATTTGTGTCACCATGTGCGTAACCATTAGTGCTTGCATTTGCATTCCAGTTACTGTTACTATGTGACAACAAATAATGTGTTGGGAGCATGGGGCCTGCGCTCCCACCACCACATTCCATTCACCATTTATAGTCCTCATTTTCAAAAAGAAGGGACATTCATAGCAAAAAAGTCAGTTTTATGCATCAGTTAGGGTTGTTCCACAGCGACAAACGTGAGGAAGTTTGGTGTTAAGGTTGAAATCCCCCCTTGGTCCCCCCTGCCCGCCCCTCCAAACAGCATTGGGGTGTGCGTTGGGGTCATCGATCCTAACTCTCACCCCATTCTCCTATACTTCACCGCCTCCACTTGTTAATGCATGGAATGGGGTAAGAGTTAGGACTGACGACCCCAACCAACACCCCAGTGCCATTGGGGGAGCAGGCTGGGGGGAGCAAGGAGGGGATTTCAACCCTAACACCGAATTTCCTGGCTTTTGTCGCTGATGCATTAAATGGCATTTTTTGCCATGAATATATATATATATATATATATACATTGGAAAAAGTGTTGTTACTGCATTAGTTAGGGTTAAAGCAACAAAAGTAGGGAAATGTGGCATTAGGCTTTCAAAGCCTAACATCCCACCTCCACCCTGCAGGCAGCAACAGAAAAATCCATTATGGTTTGACTTCTCCTGCATCTTTGCAAATCAGGCATGGGGTGTGCCTTGAGATTGTCAGCTATAATGCTCACCCCATTCCAACAGTAAATAAGCTGAGATTTGTACAGTGTATGAGAATGGGGTGAGTGTTAGGGTTTACAACCCCAAGCACACTGCATGCCTTATTTGCAAAGATGCATGAGAGGTCAAACTGCAATGGATTTTCCAGTTTCTGCCTACAGGGTGGGTGTGTGGTGTTCGGGGTTGAAATCCTAATGCCACATTTCCATACTTTTGTCACTTTAATTCTGACTAATGAGTTAACAGAAAAGTAAGAAATGTTTGCACCAAATTTTCTTACTTTTTGAGATAGTATAATCCTATCCTCATTTGGAACATAGGAACATAGAGGTTGATGGCAGAAAAGGACTGCCTGACCCATCCAGTCTGCCCATTGTCCTTGTCTAATATAAAGCTGCAGAACCTACATGGTCTCCAGCCTCTACTGTCCTGCTGTCTTTCCCTATCAGTGGTGTTTCTAGACCCTGTTTGGATGCTGGGTTACCTTCCCTACCCGTTGTTATGATACCCATGTGTCTATCCCATGCTTTCTTAAATCCTGTAACCATTTTAGTCCCCATTAATTCCACTGGGAGGCTGTTCCAGGGGTCGACTACGTTTTCCATGAAGAAATATTTTCTCCTGTTCCCTCTGATCATCCCCCCCTCCAACTTCATATTGTGACCTCTAGTCTTTGTACATCTTTTTCTTTGAAAGACACTCCCTTCCTGTACCTTGTTTATGTCCTTTAGGTATTTGAATGCCTCAGTCATGTCTCCCCTCTCTCTCATGTGACCTCCATGGAATACAAATCTAGATCCCTTAGCCTTTCCTAGTAGGGCTTTTGATGCAGGCCCCAAACCATTTTGCTCATCCTCTTTTGTACGCTCTCCATCCTGTCTATATCGTTACGTAGATGAGGCCTCCACAACTGTACACCATACTCGAGGTGCTGTCTCACAAATGATTTATATAAGGACAGTATCACCTCCCTTTGCCTACTGGTGATACCCAACCCTATACAGTCAAACATAGGATTTGCCTTTCCAACTGCCTTATCACATTGTTTCACCACCTTTAGATCATCTGATATGATAACACCCCCCCACTCCAAGTCCCTTTCCATCCCTGTAACTGTGGCTACTCCCCCCTCCCCAAGTTCATGCATAGCCCATGAGTTTTTATGCCTTAAGAGCATGATTCCACACTTCTTTGCATTGAATCTCAATTGCCATGTTCTTGACCAGTCCTCCAACATTCCCAGGTCCTCCTTCGTCCTTTTCTCCCCTCCTAGTGTGTCCATTCTATTGCAGATTTTGGTATCATCTACAAATAGGCACACCTTCCCTTCCAGTCCTACTGTAATGTCACCAATGTTGCTATTAAAGAGCACCAGGCTTAGTACTGACCCTTGTGGCACCCTACTTGCCACCCTGCCCTTCCTGAGTGAACCCCATTTACTACCACCCTTTGGCTTCTACCGCTAAGCAAGCTTTCCACCCATCTTACTATTTTAGGACCCACTCCCAGACTACTCAATTTCTTCAGGTGCACAGAAACAGCAGCTCCATTACAACACTGTGCCATACCAAAATACAGGCAAGAAAGCAAAGCATATGGCACCAGTAACAATGTAAGAATTGTATTACAAAAGTATTTAAAACTTACAGTGCAGTGCAGTTGTTGTGCAAGATAAAGATAAAGTCACACCTTAATGACAAGGGAACAGACCCGACCTGGTTTCACCACACACGGCATTCTCAAGGGATTAAGGAGTCAGTGCTTACCAGTATGCTCAAATAGTGCTGTGAACAAGTCACATGGTGCAAAACAATGAGTGATTTTAAGACACAATGCCTTTCTAAAGTGCTCCCTGTGCGTATTCTACACATACAATATTTAATGCATACTAAAGTTAAAAAGCTTACTGCATGTATAAATCTTAATTAAATAAATAATGATAATTGCTGGTGTAATACATATATTTAAAAAAACATTAAAGCCACAGCTATTAAATCCCTGCATTTCTGGCTATACCATCATTCACAATAGCAGTATATATATCTCATTATAATAGATAAATATAACATAGCAATAGGTACAACACTTAGCAAAACCGGCACATGTTTAGTATATACATTAAAAAGGCTGAACTCAGTGCAAAAGGTTAAATGGATTGTTACTTGGTTTTCTCTCCCTCTCTCAAGAGATAATTAGGTGCTGCCCCCTTCTGGCAGGCCACTCTCGTCCGACTCAAAATTTTCTTAGCAGTATGATGCACAGCAGCAAAAAAATCTGATACTGACTGTGTTTAGAACCTACAAAAATACATCACATAAAAGGAAATTGTATTAAAAATGAGAAGCCAAGCTGTAGAAATCATACAATGATAATCAAATAGCAGAGCAATTGAAAAACTTAATAAACAGATTCACTTCCATCCATTTACTAATCCTGGCTTGATACATCTCTTTCTGTTAATAAAGGGCATAACCTCTAATCTTCCATTCAGACCCAGGGGAAAGTGCCCCCCCGGTTGGAAGATACATAGGGCATCCCTCTCCAAATCAAACTTTTGAAGTCACCACCTCTTTTACCCAAAAAGACTTTCTCCTAGCTACAACATTTGAAATAATGTTCCTTTCTATTAGTGGATTGTGTCACATGAGAGGCTAGTGCATTTCTTAGGTCACCACATTCTATGGCACTCATGTGTTCACCCACACGTACTTTCAGTGCCCTAGTGGTTTTACCCACATAAAACGCTGAACAGCTACATTTCTCAAGATATACTACATTAGCTGTGTTACAATTGATAAAACTACAGATTGTGAACTGCCTGGTGTTGTTGCTTTTTCAAAGTGAGTAGTTTCTCCACTACTTCACAGTATTTACAATGGCCACATTTGAAGCGTACATGGGGTAAATGCTGGTACCCAGGATGTTAGTCCTCTCATCCATTCTAGGTTGGTAGATGTATGTTAGAACATCCACTAATCTTTGTGCTCTTCTATAATTAAATCCAGGTGGATTATAACTGTGGTTCCTAAGAATAGGGTCCTAACAGATTATACCCCAGTTCTCTATAATGATTTGTCTAACACTGGATGATCATGCCATCCAGGTAGTCACAAAATTGAGAGTCTGTTCTGTCTTATTACTGCTCCGGTCTCTAGGGATTAAGAGATCACTTCTGGCCATACTCTCTACCTCTCTCTCAGCCTGGTCCAAAATGTCTGAGCCATAACCTGTCTGCTGGAACCTGGCATGCATCTCACCCTTTCTGATTTCATAATCCTCTACCACACTGCAGTTTCTCTTAACACACATGTATTGGGATTTCGGAATGTTCTTGATCAGGTTTCTGGGGTGGCAACTTTTAGGATGGAGAATAGTATTCCTGTAACTTTCCTTTATGAAGAGGTCAATTTTTTTGGTACCATCCTCTTGCTTGGTAATAAATGCATGTTGATTTGCATGAACTGTGAATCTCAAGTTCTGGTTGGTACTTTCCATCCAATGTTTGAACACCTCCAGCTCTGCCAATCCTCTCATCCACACCAAATGTATATCATCTATAAAGCACCTCCAGAGGGCAATCCTATGATAAAAAGGATTGACCTCCGGGCAACAGACATTTGTTCTCTCTCAATACCCTAAGTACAAATTTGCATAATTGGGGCAGATGTTACACCATAGCCATACCTTTAACCTGCAAATAGTGTATATCCTGAAAAAGAAAGGTGTTGCTCTCCAGGACCAGCCTGGCCCCATCACATAAGAAAGTGATTAGGCCAGTCTCAAAGTCCGTATAGGACTCTAACCAAAAGCGCATGGCATGTATCCCCTCCTGATGGGGTATGTTGGCATATAGTGCCTCAGTATCTTAAGACACTAGGTACTGATCCTTTTCTAACTGTAAATCTTCCAGTAAACATAAAACCTGAGTAGTGTCCTTCAGAGAAGATGACAATTTAAAAACCAGATCCTTAATATGTACATCAATGAACTGAGATAGGGGTTCCAACAAGCTCCCAATCCCTGACATAATGGGCCTACCAGGTGGTGTTTCTGAACTTTTATGCCCCTTGGGGAGTGTATAAAAACATGCCCTGATAGGATTTAAAACTGTCAGGAAATTAAAGGTATCATGATTAATTACTCCCTTATCTAAAGCACTATCCAATAATGCATCCACTCTTTGTTTAAACACTAAAGATGGATTAGATTTCAAACCCCCATACTGTTCTGAATTACCCAATTGTCTTTTGCATTCCAAAACATATTGTTCAGTGTCCTGGATGACAATGGCACCTCCTTTGTCTGCATTTTTAATAGTAATGGAGGTGTCTTGTTGTAAGTTTCTCAAAGCAGTCCTTTCATCAACAGTCAGATTACTATTGAATTTACATTTACTTAGAAAAAGTTGGTTTAAGTCATACTCACAGACCCTTTTGAACGCTGCCACACTACTGTTATATAGGGGATTAAAGGTGGACTGAGGTTTAAAGACAGTCTTCTGGACATCCTCATAATTTACCAACATTTCTTCTTCTCCTTCCACACCCATATCACCTGATACCACTTCCACAGTCTCCATTTTCAGGAAATAAACAGATAAATCCAATAGTTCTTCCATAGTAGATGACACTTTTTCCCCTAATAAACTCCCACATGTGATGTTGTCCAATAAAGGTCTGCAGGGATCCAAAGTCTCCTCTGGCGTTGATGAAAAAATGCCAATCTCATACCCCATGTTGCTTGAAGCTTCTGCCTCGTTCTCATGTCTATTCCAAAATGTCTTTAGGTTAAGGTTTCTAGTCAGTCTTCTCAGATCCAGATAAAGTTCAAATCTGTTAGAGTCACAACTTGGTATTAATGAAAGTCCTCTCTGTAATAATTTTAATTCATCATCTGCCAAAATTCTTGTGGCTAGGTTAATAACACTGACTGTGGCAACAGGTTCCTCTTTCCTCTGCCCCTCCCTGTTTGGGTATTTAAATTTTTGCCACCTCTTGCCACTTTATCTGGGTTTCCTATAGGTGGTGTTGATTGGAATCTTATGGTTCTGGGGCTTCTGGAGCTCTACCATGGGACTAATGCCTGATCCTCCTCCTCCTCCTCTTCTAAAAAGTAACAAAGGGGTCACTGTCAGAACCACTGGTAGATATATATGAGGGAAAGGTACCACCCCATTTAAGAATAGATTTAGGTTGCCTTGTTATTTTGTTATTATTATTGTTATTGTTGTTGGGAGTTTGTTTTTGTTGTGCCCTTGACTTTCTATTACTGTGCTTATTTTGGTGTTTCTTCACTAGCCTTCTGTGTGGGATGGAGTCCGAAGCCTTGCTGAAGTCCAGATAGGCCACGTCCACTGCCCCTTCTAGGTCCACAACCCTTGTCACCCAATTGAAAAACTGAATTAGTTTTGTCTGGCAGGACTTCCTCTCCATGAATTCATGTGTCTGGTATTAGAGACCATTGTCTGCAAGGTATTCACCAATTCTCTCTTAAAGGAGCTGAGGTTGCAGAGCTGGAAAGAGACCTTGGCATAATCATTTCTTGGGACCTGAATGTGGCAAAGCAATTTAAGAAGGTGGTGGCAAGGGCCAATAGGATGCTGGGGTGTATTGGCAGGGGAATAACTAGCAGGAAAAGACAGATCATAATACCCTTGTACAGGCAGCTTGTCAGTCTCACCTGGATTATGGGGTCCAGATCTGGAGGCCATACCTCAAGAAGCATGTGGATAGGGTGGTGTGCATCCAGAGGCGGGCAACAAGAATGGTAAGGGGAATCAGTCATCTATCTTGTGAGGAGAGGCTGAATGACTCAGCATGTAATCCATTGAGCAAAGAAGGGAGAGGGGGAACATGATTGAGACTTTCAGCTATATCAAGGGTATCAACAGGGTGCCAGTAGGGGATATCTTCCAGCTAAGAGAGCAGTCTAAAACAAGGAGGCATGATTTACAGACAGTGTTGGGGGGGATATTTAAGGGAAACATCAGAAAGTTCTACTTCATGGAGAGGGTGGCAGAAAACTGGAACAAACTCTGAGAGGCAGTGGTGTTGGCAAGAACTGTGGGAGGATACAAGAGAGCATGGGATAGGCACACGTGTCTGTTAGATCTGGGGAGGGGGATGGGTGGAAGACAATTGCAAGGTCCTAGCAGCATGCTAGGCATACTGGGCAGACTGGGTGGGCCTGTTCTCATCACCCATTTCTGTTTCAATGTTTCTATGACTCCATTATTTTTCCCACCACCGAGGTCAGGCTGACCGGTTGGTAATTACCTGTCACTTCTCTACTATCACTCTTGGAGAGAGGCACTGCATCCATTCTCCTCCAGTCCCTCAGAACCTCCCCAGTGTGCAACAACAGGCTGAACAGTGATGCGAAAGGTGCCACCAGCACCTCCCTGAGCTCCCTTAGCACCCTAGAGTGAACTGCATCTGGACCAATTGCCTTGTCTACCCTTAACCTGGACTGATCTTTAAGACTCTCTTCTCTATGAACAGAGTAGTGTCCACCTCCCAACCCTTTGTGCCCTTTTCATGCAACACCAGACCATTTCCTTCCCCCTCCTCCGTGAAAACTGAACAGAAGTAATTGTTCAGTAAGTCTGCCTTCTGGTGAGCCCCTTTTACTGGAACCCCCCTTTCCCTGCCAGTATCACTATTCCTGCCTTGGACTTCCTTTTCTCACTTATGTAACTGAAGAGTATCTTATCCCCCTTCTTTACTGATGTGGCTATCCATTCCTTGGTACTCACCTTCGCCTTATTAACTATCTGCCCTGCTACCTTCTGTTTCTCCTTTTACTTCACTCTGTCCTCCTCCTTCTGTTTACTTCTGTACCTCCTGAAGGCTATTTTACCCTCCTTACTGCTCTCACTACCTCTCTGGAAAACCAAAGCAGTCTCTTTCTTTTGTTACCTTTGCTGACCTGTCTTATGCAGAGTTCTGTAACTCTTTCAGTTCCCCTCTGATTACTGCCCAGCGCACTTCAACTCCTCCAGGTTTCTCAATACCTGTCAGGGCATTCTTGAGGATTTCCCTTATTTTATTAAAATCTGCATGACTAAAGTCCATGACTCTTGTCCTTGTGTGACTCATCTCTGCTCCAGTTACTTATTTTGAACTGCACCGTGTGATGGTCGCTAGACCCTAGATTGTCCCTCACCATGACATCAGCGACACTGTCCCCAATGGTTAGTACACGGTCCAGTATCACACCCTTCAAATTGGTTCCCATACAAGTTGTTGGAGGAATGCTTCTTGTAAGGAGTCCAGTATGACCCTGCTCCTGGTTGTTGCCACTATTGGGAGACGCCAACCTACATCAGGGATATTGAAGTCCCCCACCATCAACAATTCCCCCTTTTGGGACATCCTTTGCACTGCCTGCATTAGCTCCCCATCTACTTCTTCTCCTGTGCTGGAGGCCTAAAAATCACTTCTATAGGCATAACAGCCCCTGGTTATTTCTCCAGGGTGATCCACAATACCTTTGCTTCCCCTTGCTCCTCCTGCACCACTGAAGGCTGTACACCACCCCTCACATATAGGGCTACTCCCCCCCCCCACCTGACCCGTCCCTTCTAAATAGATTAAAGCTCAGGATTGCCATCTCCTAGTCCTGGTTTTTGATACACCAGGTCTCTGTAATGGCCCCCAAGTCCAGATTCTCCCCGCTATTGTGGCCTCTAAATCTGCTAAAGCTAAAAAGCCATATGGTCGGTACTGAAAATGAGATCCAGTGATGGTTTAACTATGCTATAGATGTAAAAAATGCCTTTGTGAAACAGGGAAATCATCACCTTTATAAAACCTTGTAATCACTTTAATATTTTTTTTTAGCATGACTGACAAACAGAACTATATTTGCAGCACTTAATGTTATACACAGTCCGATGCACTTATTTTCATTCAAATGTGGCTGCCTCCAATATCACTTTGCCATCTTTCTTATGCATGCCAGCTTCCTGCTATAACCCCAACAGATTTATGGAAAGGAAAAGGGGAAATTGTCTAATCAGGAAAGGCACACTAAGCCAGCGCTTGTTTCCAGGTGTGACCTGGGAGCACAGGGAAGTTAAGTGAGTTGTATGCAAGTGGAGGCTGATGGGATTCAAACCCAACTCTCCAGTTTTGCAGCTCGGTGCTCTTAACCACAACACTATACTGCCTATGTGTATAGACAATAGACATTTTCTATTTTGTTTCAGACATGTATCCACAACATGCAGCATTTCTTGCAAAACATTTTTTTTTCTTCAATACACTATTACACTATATTAAGTCCTGAATGTCCAAGCAAGAGTTCTTATTTATAGCCAAACTTCATTTAGCAAGCCAATGTACAGTAAAGGGGGGAAGGGAACTTTTTAACCCGGAAAGGCACACTAATCCAGAGCTAGCTTGTTTCCAGGTGTAACCTGGGAGCACAAGGAAGTTACTTGACTTGCTCAGGGTCACACAGTATGCAAGTGGGAGCTGATGGGATTCAAACCCAGGTCTCTAGCTTTGTAGATGAGTGCTCCTAACCACTACGCTATACTGCCTCCTAGTAAGAAAAATACAGTCTTTCTGTCTGAATCTAAACAAAGTCAGATTTGTTATAACAAAAGTAGTACAATGATGTAAACATGCCCCTCCAGCAATGTCATATTGAGTGATTGCTGATAAGATTTAGCAAAGCCTACTGTATTCATTTTCACTAAGTCTTTATGAGTTACTGGACTAGGGCACCATGACCATTTCACACCTCATAGTAAATGTTCAAAGCATAGCTCATATTTGCTAAACACATTTGTGTGTGAGAGAGTGTGTGTGTATACAGACAGACAGATAGATTGTCCAGTTGAGATGCATCATCCTGTTTTCAGTGGAGTAATGCTTCTTATACTATAACGTCTGAATAATACATGAATGGTAATAATTTCACATTTTTAAAATCTTGGACTTCCCATTTCTGCATATTTTTTTCCATGAAATTATGTTAGGGGTTTGTTCACTTAAAGTAACAGTATTTGTTAATCAACATCAATATTATTTTTTAGCAAAAGATGCATTACGTTCATAATCAGTATATTTCCAACTATCTCACATACTTAAAAGCATATTTTATAATTATACAGTATTTGCAATTAATGGCTCAAGACATTAGAATGACTGCCACTGGCAATACTTAATCTCTGTGGTTGACAGTATGTTATACTGTTGTGTTATGGTGTATATCGAAAAATGGTTTGTAAAAAATGCCCTTTATATCCTAACAAATGCATTTTCAATGTTCAGCATCCCCATCTATTTCAATCTTCTGGCACCCCTGTGTGTGAGCATTGTCATCTGTCAGAGATGCTCTTCCAGTTTAGAATTTCCCTGGTCAGCAATAGGTAAACTGGATTATATTCTAATATACTGCACAGAGCAAAATGAATTATACTAAAATGTTTAATGATTGCAGTGTACAATCAGAGATTATGTCTTCGAATCACGTGATGCAGAGTGCTGAGTAGAAGCACCTCTGCTAAGCTCCTGCCTCCTTATCATATAATCGTCTTTTTTAGACGTTTAAATCTTACAAAATCCTCTGCTCTTAAATTCTCCTGCCAGCTAAACACCTAGAGCGCCTGTTTTGAGAGTTCGATCTGCGGATGGAGGCTTACATGAAGAAAGCCCCACAGAAACATACCCCACCTGCTACTCCCAAAAAGGCCCCAAAGAAATCTCGGGCCTCAGGTGGGCCTGATAGGCCCGATCCTTCGAGTCAAGCCGGGGAGCAAGAGCCTTTAATACTTAATAGGTTCTTAGAAGAGTTTAAACCCTTCTGTGAGGAGATGAAAGGAATGGAGATTGACCTGAAGACTTTGTCAAAAAAGCTGGATGAAGTTTCGCTAACTGCCTCCGATAATACTGCCCGAATAGTCTCGTTGGAGAAACGATTAGAGAAACTTGATCCTGAGTTAGTGTGTACACGGCAGAAGCTATCTCGTATGGAGGCAAAACTCGAAGATCTGGAGGGCCATAGCCACAGAAACAACGTTGGTATACTAGGGCTACCAGAGGGAGAAGAGGGCCAGAATACTATGGCATTCATACAGGAGCTGGTGGAATGGGTTGCTGGCCCCTCTCCCTTCGGCCCAGTATATATCATCGAGTGAGCTCACAGGTCGTTGGACCAAAGCCCTTACCAGACACTCCCCCTCAACCTATTATTTGCCTTTTCTTAAATTTTTTAGAAAGGCAGCATTTCTTGCAGAAAGTGAGAGCTTTACAGGAGGTCCACTGGGAGAATGCTAAATTGAGAAGACCTGCCAGGATTGGTTCGGTTGAAACATAAAGCGTTTCACCTCATTGTATCCAAGATCATTGCTGTGGGCCTGAAATTTAGGATGGGGTATCCGGCCAGGCTACAAGTTCTTGTAAACAGATCCTGGTTAAATTCTGAAGATCCTGAATCTGCTCTTTCAAGTCTTAAAACCGTCTTACCGGACTTGTTCCAAGAGCCCTGAGAAGTTCTGCTTACTTGTTGAGGGGTTGCCTGGTGTTGCCTCACTGGAACTGTTATCTCTCTTTTTGCCTACGTAGATAATGTCGATGGGCTGCATTTGGAAGTCTTGTTCCTCATCTGGACTGTGTTAATTAAGAATATGGGCTACCTGTTACGAGTTTCTCAGGCCCTAACTCCACAAACCTAATTGCTGTTCACGGCAAGGACTTCTGGGATGATCGGGATGGTTCATTTGGGGAAGGAGCTTTGTGTTTCAGTGCATTTAGTTATACAAATTAGTATTAGAGAGGGGAAGTCTGTGTTGCCTTATTTAGGATTAATGTCTCACTTCGCAGATTGTTGGAAACGGGAGCGGTGTTGGGCTTTCTCAGTAATCTCATATAATTATCTTGTCAGGATCGGGTTGTGGCCACAAGAGGGTGCACCACGTACATGAAGTGTAATTCAGCACTGCTCTTAATTTGGGGAAGATCTCCCTCAGTTGTGTCTCTTGTCTCGAATTTGGGGCAGCAAATTACCCCAACTGGGGTTCTTGTGCCTAAGGGCTGGTAAGTATCCGAGCAGAGATGTCATTTCTCGCTTTTCTTTGCCTGGGGCCCAAGCTGTCAGTGTCTTTTCTGGTTTTCTGGTCTCATTTTGGTGGGAAGGGGGGTAATTCCCCTCCATTAGCTTCCCGATCTGGTTCTGGTTTGTGTAGAGGTTCCTCATGGGGCAGCGCAACCCCTAATTTTTATTCAGTCTCCCAAAGCTATTTGGCACATTTATGCATTTGCAAGCTAGTTTGTTCCCCTTTCATTAGTATCTTATTGCACCCGTATGTGTTTACATTGGAAGCCCAGGAGTGCTCTCTAGTTATTGGGGGTTGTTAAAATAGTTGCACTGTTTAGTATTTACTTGAGGATATTGTTGAATTTGCTGGAAGCAGAGGTGCATTGTCGGGGGGCGGGAGAAGGAGGAAGGGACCCAGTACTATGCTAAACGTTGCTTATGGCAGTATGGCTGGTTGGGTGGGGGGTGGTATATGTTGGGTTTTGTTAGGTGGAATGGGTGAAGTTGGGGGGAGGAGGATGGGTCACTTATGCGGGGGATGGGGAGGAGGGAGGGTTCTACAGCAGTAATCTCTGGATTATGGCTGAATGTATTGTATAATTTGTCTACAGAACTGAACATACTAAGTTCATTTACTCTTGTTAGATGGCCAATGAAGTAGCTTTTGCTACTTGGAATGTTAAGGGGATCAGGAAAAAAATCCAAACAATATCAGGTTCTCAAACATTTAAGTTTATTACGTTCTCAGATAACTTTATTGCAGGAATCCCACTTACTTGAATCTGAAGCCTTACAGTTAAGGAGGCAACAGGTGGGGCAGGTTTATGGTGCTCAGGGCTCCACTAATAGTTGCTGGGTCATGCTTGTTGTCAATAGAGGCATTCCCTTTGTTTCTATGCAGGTTATCAAAGATCAGGAGGGTAGATTTATTTTAGTTAAAGGCACTCTCTGGTCATTTCCACTTTTACTTGGTAGTATATACGGTCCTAATAGGGGTGATCCAGGGTTTTTCATGAGACTCATAACCATTATTCTTCCAATGCTTCCTATCAGGATTATTTTGGGGGGTGACTTCAATCAAGTCATAGATTCTAATCTGGACAGGTCAGGTAATGAACCAGGAGGGGTGTCTCTGGGGCAGAGGGCTTTTAAGGATTTAGTAGACCAGTGTGGGCTCTGTGATGTCTGGCGCGTGTTATATCCTGACTCCAGGGAATTTACTTTCAGGTCAATGGCACACGGCTCGCAGTCCCGCATTGACTACATATTTATTTCTCAAGCTCTCTTGCCCAGGGTCAAGACTTCCTCGATTCAACCTGGCCCTGTCTCTGATCATTCACTTGTGTTATGAAAACTGGCATTGTTTAATTTACCTAAAAGGGAAACCAGATGGAAGCTCAATGAACAGCTTCTTAAAGATGCCAAGTATTGCAAGCTCATAAGGGAGCAAATTGAGCTCTTTTTTTTCATCTAACCCTTTAGATAGTTCAAAACTGGATATTTTATGGGGGGCCTTCAAAGCGTACATGAGAGGCATACTTATCAGTATGGCGGTAAGTAGGAAAAGGGCACAGGAGGAAGAACTATTACCATTATTGTCCCAAATTCGGTCACTCGAAGCAAACACTTCTGTTAGTGTCTCAGATGAGGACAAGAGGAGGCTCCGAGTGATCAAGGACAGATATCTAGAGTTGTTAAGGGAAAAAGCAGAATTAGCTATCATTCGAGCCAGAGCTAATTATACGGATCAGGGAGAGAAAGCAGGGTGCCTACTGGCATTGCGTATAAAGCAGCAAGAATCTGCAAGATTCATCCCACCAATTCGGGCAGTGGCAGATGGGTCCCTGAAAGTATCCTCTACCGAGACAGTACAAGAGTTTGCTCTAAATTATGAAAGATTGTACAGTGACATGGAGTCACCTCCTTGTCCTGGGAGTACGGAGAATTATTTGAGGGACTCCCATCTGCCCTTCCTATCAGAGCAATATAAGGGTTTTTTGGTTACCCCTATATCACAGGAGGAGATTGCTGAGGTTATTAGTGGGTTACCCGAAGACAAAGTCCCAGGCCCAGATGGGTTTTCCTCCCTATTTTACAAAGTTTTTCGGGATCTTTTACTACCAATACTTTATCGCCTATTTCAACATATTTTAACTGGAGCAGAGGCAGACTCCCACCTCTTTGAGGCCCTGATTGTTCTTCTCCCTAAACCAGATAAGGTTTCTGAGCTAGTTCAAAGTTACAGACCTATATCCCTTTTAAACCAAGATATTAAAATCCTTCCAAAGATATTAGCCAATAGGTTAACTGTAGTCCTCCCTGAGCTAATAGGTATGACCCAGGTTGGATTCATGAAGGGATGCTCGTCATCAGACCACTTGTGCACCCTTTCTCATGTCTTCTCAGCTACCAAGGATGCCGAGTTTCCCACAGGACTGGTTTCCCTGGATGCCGAGAAGGCATTTGATCATGTGAACTGGAATTTCTTGTTTCGAGTTTTGGAAGCCTTCCAATTCCCTCCTGTATTTATATCCTGGATTGCTGCATTATATAAAACCTACACAGCAAGGATCTCTGGGAATGAGGCCTTTTCTAAACCTTTTTCACTCCATTCAGGTACCAGGCAGGGTTGCCCCCTATCTCCTCTTTTATTTAATTTGTACCTTGAACCTCTCATCCAAAATATTCTCAATAATGCATTAATACAAGGTATTTGGGTTGGGCATCATGAAATCAAGGTCACTGCATATGTGGATGATCTGCTGGTACACCTCTCTCATCCGGTATCCTCTGTTCCGGCTTTGCTGGGTGAAATAGCAAAATTTAGTGCCCTATCTAATTACAAACTGAATGCTAATAAATCCGCTTTTTTTCCTTTAAACCACAAGATATTTAAGACTGATATTAGCCCTTTAGGTTTATGTTGGGCCCCCAGGTCATTCAAGTATTTGTGGATCAAACTGACTCGTAACCCCTTAACATGGTTTAAGGAAAATCTCAAATCCCTTTCTCAGCTCCATAACTCAGGACCTTGATAGGTGGTCCAAACTCCCCATATCATTATGGGGCCGGATCAACATAGTTAAGATGAATGTTTTCCCTAGAATTTTTTACCCTTTATCTCTTCTCAATACTTTTATCCCATTACTCTGGTTTAAGAAGTTGCATGGCATTTTCACTAGGTTTATCTGGTCCGATAAGTATCCTTGATTGGCCTATTATAAATTGGCAGCTTCAAAATCTGAGGGGGGCTTGTGGATTCCCCATTTGGCTATATATTATTGGGCTAGCCATTTAGCAAAATGTTTGAAATGGGTACGTCCCGGCCCTGAAAAAGAGCAACCAGTATGGCTTAGGATTGAATTAGATTTAATTAGGTCTATGAACCTAGATCCCCTAACTTTGTTCTATGTTAAAATGTCTCAGGTGTGTGCGGCTGAGAAGTGTCCCATAGTAGCTACTTCATTAAAGGTATATGCACAATTATGTTCCTTTTTGCGATATACCCCTCAGCTAGACTTGGCCCAACCCATCTGGAATTCCCCATCTTTCACCATTAACAAGAAGCAGATTCCCCCGTAAATGGTTGTCCCAACTGGGGGATGGGAAAGTACTCTCCTTTGTGGATGAGGAGGGGCAATGGCTGTCAGTAGGAGATATTATTCGGAAATTCAATATCCCTGCTCTCTCACACTTTAAAGTCATGCAGTTAAGGCATTTACTTACAATAGTCCTTGGCAATACCCCTCCTTACCAGACAGTTACGGCCCTGATACCTGAAGTCTCTTCATTACTTGGATCTTCGGGTATCATATCTTTAAACTATATCAGGTGTTGTTTCACAAAAGATATAGGGATTCCTTTGGACCCACGAGGTTTTGGAACGCCATTCTTCCTCAGTATCATCCTGATTGGCAAACCCTGTGGAGATCCTGTCATAAATATGTTTCTCAAGACAGGTTGCATTTCATGCAATATCACATTTTACATAATATGTATTACACTCCGGTTAAGTTAAAGAAATGGGGTCACTTGGACTCCAACTTATGTGCTAAGTGTTCTCAGGAGGAGGGAACACTTCTTCACTTGTTTTGGTCCTGCCCCAAAATTTCTTTTCTATGGGACTCTATTAAGGCTTCCCTGGACCCTTTACTGGGCCTACTGGAGTATTTCACACCTGATATTTGTCTCCTAGGGGTCTTGTCTTCTATTAGAGTTAAAGTCAGAAGGTTTCATATTTCTATGATAGCCTTATCCATCAAGAAGCTTATTCTACGTCACTGGAAAGACAAGTCCACCACAACTTTTCAAGAATGGGTGAATGAAATTCTTGCCAATCTACATACAGAAAAAGCAATTGCCTGCCTCCATAACAGATTGGCAGTTTATGCACAAATATGGGATCCCCTTCATTCTCTAATACTAGTTGCTCAGACTTAGTTACGTTTTAGGACGAATTGCCCTGTAGGTTTTTGTGTAATGTTTTTATACTTATGGGACATATGGATTTGTTACTGCTGTATGGGGAGGGAGGGAGGGTCAGGCAGTTTTATCTTAACAAGTTGCTGTACTCTTGTTTCATTCTCATGGTAACTGCCTTTTATTGTGGAAAATGTAACAATAAAGTTTGAATTAAAAAAAAAAGAGATTATGTCTTCATCTCACTTAGACTGCTGGAAGCAATGCAAAGATAATAAAAAAAACAAGCATTTGTCAATGCTGAAGGTTTCCTTGCATGGTGTATGTGGGATGGCCTTTAGTGGCACTCATGGCACTCATTATTTGGAGCTTCTTCATGCTCACCACAGCCATAGCACCTCTGGCTAGATCTTGTCTAGTTACTGTGATAGCACTGAGCTGCAAAGAAAGCCCACAAGTCTGCAATTAGAATGACAGAAGACATGATTGACATTAAGATTTTTATTAATATGTAATTGACAATTACAGTATACCAGTACAGCAATCTTTAGATTATTTTTGTGTGTGGGTATTGTTTTGTGTTCTTTATAAGTTGCACAGAGAGCATTGTTTCAGAGACAGACAGCATGGCAAAGGTAATGCAACAGTAAGAGAGAGCTGAATGGAGAGGGTAGACCACGTGGATACCTATAAAGATTGAATGCTCTAATCTTTATATCTATTTCCAACTATTACAGCATGCTGAGTTACTAGTGTCTCAAAATTGGCATAATTTGATATGTCCAATTGCACATGCATGTAAATTGTCCCCATACATGCACAGACTCTCAACACACTCACACATAGATTTACAACCATGAACACAGTAGTAGATTATAACATTTCACACTTGCTTCACTATAATTTGAAAAATATTCTATTCATATTGTAGTATGGGACAGAATAGCATATCCAATCTGTCGACTCCATCAGTAGCATGTTAGATAGTAGCAGCAATTCTCTTTCTCCAGCTCCTAATCTGTGTTTTTTATGTGTTGCCTGTTTCCTTACGAGTAATCCCTATCCAGGCCCAGATATTCAAAGGAGATGCACTGAGAGCAACTGAGTTGCACCGTTGCATCCCCCGAAATGCACCCCTGGACCATATTCAAAAGGCAGGGATGTGCTGCACAATTCTGGATGTGCTGCAGTGCAAAGATAATGTATGCAGCGCATCCAGAGGCGGCATTCCCATGCACGTGCGGCACATCTCCATATTCAGCCGAGATGTGTGGTGCAGCTACCCGCACATCTTGGACATGTGCCGCACAATATTAGGCATGAAAGAAACATTCCCAAGTCATAGCCACCCACAGGTGAACTGCTGTACTGCATAGTACAACACAGCAGATGCCAGCCCCTGGGTGGCTACCCCCACAGCTCTGAATGTAAAATAAATAATCTCACCCCACATATCCCTGGTAGTCTACTGTCCCTCTCCCAGCACCAATTATAAAATAAATATTTTCACCCCACACATCTCTAGTAGTCTAGTGTCCCCCCCCTCAGCCCTGATCATAAAATATATATTTTCACTTCATACATCCCTGATAGTCCAGTGGCCCACCCTTCCCCGTAGTCTGATCATGCCGAAATACAAAATTATCCCCTCCTGGTAGTCTAGTGGCACCCCCACCCACTAAGCACCCACATCCCACCTATCTCCCCCATCCCATCATTGGCAGGGAGTCGGCAGGCAGCATAGCCCACCAGCACACCACCATGGCTGTCCGCCGGATGAAATGTCATGAATGACAGAGTACTGTACCTACTACAATCCTATTGGTCAACACTGTCAACCAATGGGCTTGCAGTGTGTACTGTCAGCCATCATTCACAACTTTGTAATAGTTGTGAATGACAGCTTGCAGTACACCCTGCAAGTCCATTGGTCGACAGTGTCAACCAATAGGATTGTAGTAGGTACAGTACACTGTCATTCATGACAGTTTAGTCAATGGCATCCGTGGTGGCATGAAGGGTGGGCTGTACTGCCCGGCCGACTTTGCCAATGATGGATGCGAAGAAGAGGTGGGATGTGGGTGCTGGAGTGTGTGGGGAGTAAGGTCCACTAGACTACCAGGAGGGAGAATTTTGTATTTTGGCACAATCGGGCACGAGGAAGGAGGGGCCACTGGACTCAGGGATGTGGTTAGAAAATATATATTTTACAGTGGGGTTGGGATGGGGGGGCACCAGACTACCAGGATGTGTGGGTGAAAATATTTATTCTACGGATCGAGGCTGGGGGGGACACTAGACTACCAGGGATTTGTGGGGTAACAATATTTATTTTATGACCAGGGCTGGGAGGGGGGACACTAGGCTACCAGGGTCTTTGGCTCCCATGTACTTGCAAGGTGGTCGGCGCATTCTGCCAGGTGCATCCCTGCAACTGACTTGCAATTGGGGCCACAATGACATGCTAATGTTCCCATTTGTGCCTTGCATGCCTAATGGCTCCATTTGCATGTTTCAGTCTGAATATCTGGAATTTGTGCTCGGCGCATCCTCAGGATGCACCACACATCCCCATTCCAGGTATTCAGGCAGAACAGGGGGATGTGCTAGCACATCTTTGGCAGCCCCCATTTGCGCAGCTTACATCTTTTGCTATATTGAGACAGGATGCGTGATTGCACATGTCATTTAAATATAGCAATTTTGTGCTCTGGCACATCTCAGTTGCATGGAACAACCACATGCATCCTTTCCGGGTGCAGTTTGAATATCTGGGCCCCAGTGTTTATCTAAGTTGAATTTCGTCTAACGTGGACAATTTAACACAAACTGCAATTGTCCCACTTCCCACCCTTTACTTGAATGCTCTGCTCATATACACATATGGACATACGATGCACAGTACTACATAGATAAATATAGATACATATATGCTGTCAGCAGATGAGGAACACTAGGCCCATCCAGTCTGCCTGTTTAAGCTGCCTAATGAAGCATCCTGTGTCGTTATCTAGTCATTGGCTTTAGCATTTTCTTCCTATCTCTATTATTCCTTTGTTTTTGTCCCATGCAAGTTTAAAGCCTGCCACTGTACGGGCTGCCACCACCTTCTGGTGCAGGCCATTACATGGATCCACCACCATTTCTGTAAAACAGAACTTCCTGACATTTCCCCTTATGCAGCCACCCCTCAGTCTCATGTTGTGTCCACTTGTCCTGGCACTACTATTAATCTTTAATATGGTGTCCCCTTCCACCTTGTTAATGCCCTTCAGGTATTTGAATGTTTCTACCATGTCACCTCTCTCCCTCCTTTGTTCCAGCATGTGCAAACTGAGGTCCCTCACTCTCTCCTAGTAAGGCTTGTGATGTAATCCCATCACCATTTTGGTCACCCTCCTCTGCACTGTCTCTATTTTGTTAATGTCCTTTCAAAGGTGTGGTCTCCAGAACTGTGCACTGTCTTCAAGGTGAGATCTCACCAGGGTCTTGTACAGTAAACTATTACCTCCCTCCTTTGGCTTGTGATTCCCCTTCCAGTACACTCCAACATCCCACTGGCCTTTCCCACCACCTTTGCCATCTGCCTAGTGGCCTTCAAGTCATCTGTGATTATGACCCCCAAGTCCCTCTCTTCCTTAGTTACTGTCAGCAGCTCCCCCCCTCCCCAAACTGTAACTCACCTCATGGTTCCTGCTCCCCAAATGCATGATTTTACACTTCTTTGCATTAAACTTTAGCTGCCATGCCCCTGACCATCTCTCCAGCAGTTCCAGGTCTTTTCTCATCTTTTCCACCCCCTCCGGAGTATCCACCCTGTTGCAGATCTTGGTGTCTTCTGCAAACAGGTAAACCATTCTCTCCAGCCCATCTGCAATGTCACTGATGAAGACATTGAAGAGGACTGGCTCCAGAACTGACCTCTGAGGTACCCCACTAGCCACCTCCCTTTCATCTGATTGGGTTTCATTCACCACTACCCTCAGTTTTCTGTACCTTAACCAATTTCCAGTCCAGTTCACCACTTTGCATCCCAACCCCAGGCTACCTAGCTTGGTGACCAGTCTCCTGTGTGGGACTGTATCAAATGTTTTGCTGAAATCAAGGTATACAATATCTACCACCCCCTCCCCTTGGTCTACTGCCTTTGTCACCCATCAAAGAAATCTATCAGATTAGTTTGACAGGATCGTCCTGCAGAGAACTCATTTTGCCTGGGATCCACCAGTCCATTGTCTTTCAGGTGTTCCACTATTCATTCCTTAAGGAGTGCCTCCATTATCTTTCTGACTACAGAGGTTAGACTAACTGGTCTGTAGTTCCCCCACTTCTTCATTACTACTGCTCTTGTGAAATAGACGTTTGCCCTTCTCCAGTCCTCTGGGACAACTCCAGTGTCTAAGGACTCACTGAACAGGGCTGCCAATTCAGTCTCTCAGTTTCTTTAGGACCCTGAAATGTATACCATCTGAACTCATGGCTTTTTCCACCTTTAGCTTTGCTAGTTCTTCTAGGACCCTCTCCTCTGTGAATGGACTGGTGTTTACCTCCTTATCCTTAGCTCCTTTGAAGTCCAGCTGTGGGCCCTGCCCATCCCCTTCCACAGTGAAGACTAAACAGAAATATTAATTCAGGATAGCAGTTTGTTCCCCCTCTCCCTCCACTATCTCCCCCTTGGCCCCTCTAAGCTTTACGATTCCCCCCTTTGCCTTCTTTCTCTTGCTAATGTACCTGAAGAATGTCTTATCTCCCTTTTTAATTGATTGAGCTATTCTCTCCTCCCTTTGTGTTTAGCGCTCCTCATTGCTTTTCCCACCTCTCTCAGGCAGTTCCAGTACATTTCCTTGTCCTCATCCCTTTGTGTCTCCTTATACTTCCAGAAGGCTAACCTCTTCCCCCTTACTTTTTCTGCCACCCCCTTCAGAACCAAAGTGGTTTTCTTCTCCTTTTACTCTTGTCGATTGATCTAACACATTGTTTTGTTGCCTCTGCTGTGACCTCCTTGTTGTGTAGCCATTTCTCCTCAACACCCCACCTATCTCCCTCTTTTCAAGAGATTCTTTTAGCTGTAGTCCCATACTGGTAAAATCCACCCTACTAAAGTCTAAGTCTCTTGTCTTCATCTGAGTTGACTGGATCCCTGTGTCCACTTTGAACCACATCATATTGTGGTCACTGGACCCTAACTGACCTCCCACCCTAAGATCTGCTACCCTGTCCCCATTGGTTAACACCATATCCAGGATCACCTGGTTCTTGGTAGGTTCCTGAACCAGTTGCCTAAGGCCATCCCCCTCAAGGGAGACCATGAAGTCCTGTGTCATAGCTGAGGCCCCTTCTGGGATGGACCAGTCTTCCTTTGGCATGTTAAAGTCTCCCATTAGCAGCACCTCCCTCCTTGCTGCCATTTAATGCATGTTTTCTAGCAGTTGCTTGTCAGTTACCTCGGTCTGAGCCAGGGGTCTGTAAATGACCTCTGTGCAAATTGCTGTTCCATTGACTGGCTCTAGGGTGACCCAAACTTACTCCATTTGTTCATGCCTGTTTTGAATTTCATTCATTTTATGCTCTCTTTGGTGTAGAGGGCAACCCCTCCTCCCTTTTACCCTCCCTATCTTTTCTAAAAAGGGCATAGCCTAGTACATTTATGTCCCAGCTGTGGTTGCTGGTGTGCCAGATTTTGGTTATCACCACTATGTCCAGATCAGCCTCTCTCATTGTAGCCACCAGGTCTGGGATCTGTTCCCCAGACTATGTGCATTTGTTTGCATAACCTTCCATGAAATGTGGCATCTTTTTGTTCCCTCCTGGTGTATTGTCCCTTGCTTTATCCTACTTTCCTATAGATTTCTATGTGGTGCTTCCTTTTTATTACCTTACTGGTTGCTTGTGGTCCTGTTCCTTTTATTGGTGGTGATATCATTATTTTCTGAGTGCATCCTATCCCACCCTGCAGTACCTGTTTATCTGCCCCTGGGTTGACATCCTGGTCTTGCTTGATGTGTGCACTAACCTGTGTGGGAGGGCTGCCTGAATCTCTCCATCCCTGACAGCCCCCCTTCCAGTTGCTAGTTTAAATGTTTGCTCAGGAAACATGTAAACCTCCCATGGAGGACAGACGTACTGTCCTCAGAAGGATGCTGGTTGTCTTTTTTGTAAAAGCATGCATCATATCAGGTGGTGCCCCAGTCCCCAATGTAGCCAAAGTTGATTTCCCTGCACCAGTCTTTCAACCACTTGTTGAAGGTTTTGATGTGTTGTCCCCCCTCCTTCCCCTGACTGGTAACACCTCTGAGAATGTAGCAGTTTGCTGCCCCCCCAAGACTCCTACCCAAATCCCTAAAATTCTCCTGAACTTTCTCAATACTTGCTCTTTCTTTGGCCAGGTCATTTGTCCCCAGATGGACAATGATGTCAAGCCCCCCCCTCCTAGCCATGGCCTTAGTGATCCTAAGGACCCGCTCCTTCTCCCCCAGAGCTGTGTCTCCTGGGAGACACAGAACCTCCCTCTCCCTCTTGATGGTGGATCCTATCTCCATACCCCAAACTATTGAGTCCCCCCCCACTAGGAGAAGCTTCCTTCTCCCCTTGGATTCTCTGGACCCATCCTCTGTGCCCCCCCTCCTGGTGGGTCTGACCATCACTCCTGGTCACAAACTTAGGTTCCCTTTCAGGGCTCTCTCTCTCTCTCTCTCCTTGAGAACATCATATTTGTTCATTAGTTGTACCAGTTGGGGGGGTGCTTGAGCTCCACCTTCCTCAACTTCCCTGAGCCCACCATAGGCCATCCAGGCCTCTGTCTGGATACCCTCTGTGGCAGTGGCTAGTGGTATGGTGGTCCCTGGGTGTGTGGGCAAAGGTCCGCAGTACTCCTGCCAACTGTGCATGAAGCCTGACAACCTCCTCCTTCAGCCCAGAGAGGTGCCTACAAATGGGGTAGCACCACAGTTCCTGAAAGTTCTTCTGAACACCGCTGTATCACACCCATTCTACTACACCATTCCTTGTGCCATCCTATGTACTCCTTAAATATGCTCCTACCCTCTTTTAGTGTCTTTTACACTCTTTTCCTTTTACAAAATTTCTTTGTCTATGACACTGATATATTTATGCAGCCCTTGCCCCTTTTTGCTCTGTGCCCCTGTCAAACTTACCCTATTCCTAACAGAGTGACATTGACAAGATCATGCAATTTAAATGTACAATTCTCGACATACATGATATAATCTGCAGCTCCTCCTCCTCCTTTTGATTTTATTTGCTCTTTAGCTATCAGCCCATCCCGGGATAGAGCCTATACGCTCCTCCCAACTAACTAAGCATTTAAAAATGTTTGGAGGTGGAGGTCGAGGTGGGGGTGGGTGGGATGGCAACAATCTCACAGACAAAATGCCTCTCACAGACAAATGCCTCCTGGAACGATTCAAACTCAGACAAAATGCCTCCTGGAACAGATTCAAACTCACAACTCCTGCCTGTATCAGCAGCAAGCAGAATGCACAGACAAAATGCCTCTTCGGAAGTTAAGAGAGATTCAAACTAACAACTGCTACTTGATTGGCTCCTTTGTTTCTGGGCAAAAAGTCCCCTCTCCAAGCAGGCAGCAACAGTTAAAGAAACAGTTGAAGAAAGATTCAAGCTAATGCTCACCCAAAATGCCTCCTGGAATAGTTGAAGAAAGATTCAATTTCACAAAAACAGTTAAATTCACAACAACAGTTAAATCTCACAGTCTATAGCAGATGAGGTGTTATTCACACAATTTTATTCATGTGTTAGAATTCAACTAAGTATCATATCTTATTACTGTCACATCTATCATCTAGATAACATTTTACATACCAGCATCACTTCCTGTTCTTCACAGGCTAATATGTGTTTTTTTAATGTTACTATTTTTACTTTTTTTTAAGAGATGGGGGAAACATTTTTCTGCCTCTGTTTTTGTTTGTATCAAAGATGAAACCATTAAAAACCATGTCTGAGTAATTTTTTCTTTGATTTGTTAGTGGTTAAGCGAGTTTGTTAGCAGGCTAAGAATTCAACAGCATGATCTTGTCCACAAAATAGGAGATCCCTTTTTCCCTGACTTTCATCTCTGCGTGCATGCAGTTCTATCCTGATGACATGGACTCCTGAGTCATGCTGTACTCAGACTGCCTTATGGTTTTCACTGACCCATGCCTTTGACTTTTTTGGGACAGATTAGCCAAAAATATTTGAAATTTGGTAGTTGCTTTTTCATTAGTCCATATTAAAGTGTATACCAACAGTATGCTAATTGGGTTTTACATTTTACACAAATGGCTATTGTCATTCTGTACATGGTGTAACAAAAGGTATGGGCGACTTCTCTATCTCAGAGCAGAAAGATGGTATGGCACTGAAGAAACATGAACGCAGACAAAGTGGTCCAATTTCTATAATTTCTTCTCTTTATTGTATAAAAGTGGCAATGAACTCAATGTTTCACCTAAAAAATAGGCTTTTTCAAGAGTTGCCTTTCTAAAAAATACACAAATAAGACAAATATTAATAAATATTGTCTGCAATCATTCTATATCTATACCCAATAATAAAAAACTAACAAGTTAAAATATCAAGAATCCCAATGGTGTTACTCACAAAGTATAATTTTTCAGATGGACATAGAATTTTGTATCAACAACTTGGCTCTCTATGACGAAATTTCTGTAAAGAGCAAGATCATATCTCACATTAATTTTTTATATGCCAGTTTATACTATATAGTGCTCCCCAACACCAATCCTTCGCCATATTTGTGATAAATATATTCAGGTCAGGGTTTATTTAATTACCCGTTCAAATCCTGTGTCAAGTAGATCTAGACAAGTCTCGATCTCTTGGCAGCCTTCAATATAATTTACTTATTTCAACCAGTTTGTTGTCCCTCAAGCTCATTGCTAAAATTCAACATATCAATCCATATTTTCCAACCTTGACAGAACTTATTTATCCACTTTTTCAAATTTGACATATTCACTGAGATTTATTTTTATATCTGAAACATGTGAAAAACTCCATATATTTCCATAAAATAATCTCATCAATATATCAGGATCATATCATCTGACAGAATCATTTATCCACTTTCAATACTTGACATATTCACTGAGATTTATTTTTATATCTGAAACATGTGAAAAACTCCATATGTTTCACATATAAAAATAAATCTCAATGAATATGTCAAGTTTGAAAACATGGATAAATAAATTCTGTCAAGGTTGGAAAATATGGATTGATATGTTGAATTTTAGCAATGAGCCTGAGGGACAACAAACTGGTTGAAATAAGTAAATTATATTGAAGGCTGCTAAGAGATCGAGATTTGTCTTCATCTACATGACACAGGATTTGAATGGGTAATTAAATAAACCCTGAACTGAATGCATTTATCACAAATATGGTGAAGGATTGGTGTCGGGGAGCATTATATAGTGTAAACTGGCATATAAAAAATTAATGTGAGAAATGATCTTGCTCTTTACAGAAATTTTGTCATAGAGAGTCAAGTGGTTGATACAAAATTCTATGTGCATCTGAAAAATTATACTTTGTGAGTAACACCATTGGGATTCATGATATTTTAACTTGTTAGTTTTTTATTATTGCGTATAGATATAGAACTTATTGCAGACAATATTTATTAATATTTGTCTTATTTGTGTATTTTTTAGAATGGCAACTCTTGAAAAAGCCTATTTTTTAGGTGAAACATTGAGTTCATTGCCACTTTTATACAATAAAGAGAAGAAATTATAGAAATTGCACCATTTTTTCTGCGTTCTTGTTTCTTCAGTGCCATACCATCTTCCTGCTCTGAGATAGAGAAGTCACCCATACCTTTAGATATATCGGTATAGGCTGCTTGGACAAAGCATTAAACAAGCATCTTGCAAGAACAGTTCATTACCTGTGGAATTCCCTTACCTTGCCATCTCCCCTTTTTCCTTTAATCACTATTTTATACAGTGTAACAACACTGTGAGGCTGTTCGCTACAGAATGTCAGTTACATTGGGTTCAGAAATTGAAATAGTTACTAGTTTGTTACAAGTTATGCCTATAGACCCATATGAGTGACAAGCAGTACCGTTACTACCATATTTAGATATATACTGTCACCTTCTCATACATCACAGTACAAAACGATATGGCATTTCTATTGCATTCACAGATATTCCATCAATCTACAATTCCCATGCAATACTTCCACACGTACATTCACACTTCAGTTTTAAATTGTTTCAGTCATGAGTATACTGAATAAATGAACTAACTAAGTGTGCTATATTTCTTCAACTGCAGTTTACAGTCATTACATGATATCATACAGAAGCATAGAAACACAGATTTTAAGCAAGCAGTAACACACAACGAGGTGTGGGTTATCTCCTGATAAGAACATGCCCAGGTGCGTTGTTAGGCATGATGCACTTTTGCGCCGAGTGCCTTATGCACCTGGGCATGCTCTTATCAGGAGATAGCTCACACCCCGGAGTGTGTTTTTGCACTTATAAAATGGGTCCCAGCAGTAAATAAAAAAAAAGAGAGAGAGAGAAAAAAAATTGCATTTTTTTTTTTAAAAAAGGGCTTTT
The DNA here is from genome assembly GCA_016271365.2 of Neoceratodus forsteri. Classification (NCBI taxonomy): domain Eukaryota; kingdom Metazoa; phylum Chordata; order Ceratodontiformes; family Ceratodontidae; genus Neoceratodus; species Neoceratodus forsteri. The sequence continues at coordinate 224,987,340 of CM028132.1, read as the reverse complement.
TAAGAGCAGCAGTTAAAATATTTCCCGGTACAATTATATGATGGCAACTAGAGGGCACTCTTCCCCCACAACAGTACAGTGAGAGTACCTCATGTCGTTCCTCCCTATCGCAGTGTTTTGAACCTGTAACCCCCCCCCATGTATTTTAAATATACCAGCTGCTTTTAGTGAGAGGAACATGGCTATCACGGTTTTATTACAGGAGACATTTAAGAGCAAGAGGTGGTTTGTTGCAAATGATGTGATTTTGTGCAGAAGCGAGTGTGCGCCCCCCCTACACACACACACAGACACACACACACACACACACCCTTAGAATCCCATAGACTAGGTTTACTTTAATATATATTTTTTTATTTGTCATTTTGTCAGTGTTTAATTGTTACACGAGGGAGTAAGCAGCGAGACTGAGTGGGACCAAGTATGTCTGACATCGGCTGCCGTACATAGTGCTTTTCTTTAATAGCCAAATTGATAGCTTCGGTTTTGAAAAGACAGCAGGTCTTAATTTTTAAATAGGAAAGCTGGCTCTTATTTTTTATTTCATAGCTTCTGTTAATACCGCGCAGCTTAGGATTGATACAGCAGAGGACCTCTTCTCGTGCCCATTTTTAATATGGTTGAAACGTTGTATTGTGGTGGAACATGTGACACTGACTTGATCAGGGACAGGTCTTTTGAAGACAAAGAAACAGCCTAACAGGTTATACTTTATTTTTATTGTTAAATTAAAGTAAATGGGTTGATAACTTCAGGTGGTGTTGTGGACTCTGGACTGCTGCTGCAGTAGCAGATTGTCTCCTAGGGGTGCCAGCTCAGCTTCGGAGATTGAGGAAGTTGGGAGGCTGGCAGCGTGATTTGTAGTGTAGTGAGTCCCGAGTGGCTGAAGGGGTACCGGTTGGCAAAATATCCACTGATTAGGACATGGCCAAACATACCTCTCAGCCAATCAGAACCCCGAGAATTCTTGACCCATTTTATTATGGCAGATAAGGACTGCTTGGCCCACCCAGTCTGCCCATTTCCCTCCCTATTGGATAAGCTGCAGATCCTAAGTTAACCAACAGCCTACTTCTTCCTACCCTGTACCAGAATTGTCTTATGTCTGTCCCACGCATTCCTGAATTCCCCCATTATTTTGACCACACAACCTCCTCAGGAAGGCTGTTCCATGTGTCTACCACCCTCTCCATGAAAAAATACTTCCTCATTGTGCTCCTGAGCCATTCCCCCTCTATCTTCAAAATGTGCTCCCTTGTTCTTGCACATCTCTTTTTCTGAAAGATGCTACCCTCCTGGTCTTTTTTGATTCCCTTGAGGTACTTGAAAGTTTCTATCATGTCCACCCTCTCCCTCATTTCCCCAAGGGTATACATATTAAGCTCTTGTATGGCTTCTGGTGCAGACCCTGCACCATTTCAGTTGCCCTCCTCTGGACTGCCTCCATCCTGTCTATGTCCTTGTGGAGATGGGGTCTCCAGAACTGCACATAGTACTCCAGATGGGGTCTCACAAACTGTCTGTACAGAGGGATAACGACTTCCTGTTTTCTACTGGTGATGCCTCTTCCTTTACATCACAGTATCCCCCCCAGCCCTCCTTACTGCCTTCTCACATTGCTTGCTTAAATTTAGGTAATCTGATATGACTACCCAAGGTCTCTTTCCATTTTTGTTGTTGTTAGTACCCCCCATTGTGTACTCTCCCCATGGTTTTTGTTTCCCAGGTGCATTACTTTGCACTTCATTGCATTGAATCTAAGCTTCCACACTTTTGACGATTCCTCCAAACTTGCCAAGTCCCTTCTCATCCTTTCCACCCCCCCTTGTGTATCAACCATGTTGCAGATCTTTGTGTTGTCTGCAAAAAGGTATACTTTTCCTTCCAGTCCCTCTGCAATGCCAGTGATAAAAACATTAAAAAGGACCAGACCCAGCACTGAACCCTACAATAACCCACTAGTAGCCACCCTTTCTTTGTAGTGGACTCCGTTTACTATTACCCTCTATGTCCTGTTGTCCAGCCAGTGTTTTACCCAGGCTACCCCCCCCCCGGGACCCATTCCCAGGCTGGCTAATTTGTTTATTAATCTTTTGTGTGGGACTGTGTCAAATGCCTTGCTAAAGTCAGGATAGGCCACGTCCGCAGCCCCTCCCTGGTCTACTACTTTGGTCACCCAGTCAAAGAAATCTGTTAGATTTGTCTGACATGATCTTCCCACGGTTAATCCATGCTGCTTTGGGTCCTGTGCCCTGCTGGCCTCCAGGTAAGCAACAATTCTTTCTTTCAGAAGTGATTCCATCATCTTCCCTACCACTGAGGTCAAACTAGCAGGTTTGTGGTTTCCTGCCTCTGCTTTGCTCCTACTTTTGTGAAGGGGAATCACATCTGCCTTTCTCCAGTCCTTAGGTACCACACCATCCTCCCATGATTTGTTAAAAAGTGTAGACAGTGGTGTCACTAGTTCTACCCTTAGTTCTTTTAGAATTCTGTGTTGAATCCCATCAGGGCACATTGCTTTGTCCATCTTCAGTTTTAGGAGTTCTTTCAGAACCCTTTCTTCTGGGAATGGACTGGTATTTACCCCCTATCCAGAGTGCTTCTATTGATTGGATTAGGTACCTCCCCCTCCTCATCTTTTGTGAATACTGAGCAAATGTATTCATTCAGTATTCCTGCTTTTTCACTGTCACCGTCTGCCCACCGACCCTCCCCTTTATTAAGCCTCACTATCCCTCCCTTGGTCTTTCTTCACTCCCTAATGTCCCTATAAAAGGTTTTATCCCCCTTCTTAAGAGAGTTGGCTATCTTTTCCTTGTTTTGGGCCTTTGCTATTCTGACTGCCTTCCCCACTTCCTTCTGCTTTAACTGGTACAGTTCTCTGTCCTGCTCCTTTTGTGATTCCTTATACTTCCTGATGCTATCTTTTTCTCCCTAACCTTCCCTGCCACCTGTTTTGAGAACCATAGTTGCTTTTTCTTTCATTTTGATTTATTTACTTCACACAAAGGTTTGTTGCCTCTGTGATGGCAGTTTTGATGTTTCCTCATTGTTCCTCCACCCCTCCTTCTTTCCTGTTTGCTAGTGCTTTTCTGAGAAACACTCCCATTTTGACAAAGTCAGTCCTTAGAAAGTCCAGTACCCTCACTTTTGTATGGCTTGACTCTATGGCTGTGTTTATCATGACCACACTGTTTGGTGGTCACTTGCTCTCAGATGGCTACCCACTTCTAAATTTGAGATCCTCTCTCTATAGGCAATAAGGGGTTTAGGTTTCTGTTGGGATCATCACCTACAGACCATGGAGGTCTCTATAGATGGTTTTTCATACATGACATAACCAATCATTCTGACTGTCTAGTTACATGTCTAAATAATTTATGACAATAGGATTTATTGACAATGGGATGTTACTACTGGTCGATTCAAGTGTTTAGTGCACACTGTTGCTATTGAAGGATGCACTTTGTATAATTTTCTGATCACTTGTGTGCACAGGTATAACTCACCATGTATCTGACATGCTACATGTAAAGCACTTTGAAGAAAGGATGCACCTCTTGAATTATATTGTAAATATTTGCATTGTTGTCTGTTGTACCCACTGTAGGGATTATATGGAATTCACATTTGTAGTCTGCATGATCTACCCTGCCCTTATCAACTGCTCAGTACAGAGACAAATCACATTATCAGTTTTCAAATGCAAACAACTTGGCATCGTGTTATCACTCTGGCATTTATTTGCATTCAACTTTTTACATGTTTTTATTCTAGTAGTAACTTTGTGTAGGACTTGTAGATTTCAATGATATTGGTTTGGTACCAGAACACACCAGACCCATTGGAGAAAAGTGCAAGTTCACAAATGCAGTAAAACTAGATATTCTGGTAATTTATTAGAATTTAGATGAACATTGTCTTATTTTTATGTAACATAAAAAAGAGTATGCATGAAGTTGCCAAACGTTGTCTCGACATAAAGAGTTAGTAAAGGTGCACACTTCCAGACATGTTCGTATCTGTTAGTACCTACAGTAATTGGCACAATACACAAATGCATACTATTTATAGAAAGAAAGAAAGAAGAAAGAAAGAAAGAAAGAAAGAAAGAAAAGAAAGAAACGTTTAACTTGACAAATGATTTTATAATCACATTGCATACATATAGCCTGCTATTAACAAGTAACAGACCTCTCATGAGTATCTCATAAAGTGATGGAACTGACTGTCAGATTGACAAGAAATTTTGGCACTATGTTACAAATCAGTGAATGCTATAACACAGTACTGATTTTCTAAATGCTGTACAAAAAGAAATAATGGTATTTCAACAGAAGAATAAGTTAATTCTCCTCCGTTACTATCAAGAGATATTAAAAAACATATTTTCTTGTGTAAACAGCTGTTCTCCTGATGAATTACTGCCAGCTGATGATTCATCAGCATTGTTCTCAGCAGCAACTGGACATGGTCCTCAAAATGCCACAAAGGCTCAGAAGAAGGCAGAAAGGAAAAAAGATACCAAGCTGGTTTAATAGTAAAGTCGCAGGCAAGGTAAGGGAGAAGAGGGCATCCTTCCTGATGTACAAGTGAACCACAAGGGAAGTGGACAGGGAGATTTACACAAAGATGAAGAGATTGAATCTTTGGAGAACTTTATTGATTCCATGGTTTTACAAGCTGAAACTCTAGCCCCAGCCATAGACTCTAACATTATTCACTCTGACCCCAATGATTGTGCTACTGTCGCTAAAACCAAAAGTAAATACAGAGGGGGTCAAATATTGAATATCCCTCCACTACCTCTGTATAATAAATTTCTGCCCCTGGAAGTTGAGGATGATGCTCAGTCTCTATCTAAAACATTAATCACCCCTGATGTTTCTATTAAAGAACCAACCAATCACAAATCTGCCAAATCTCGGAAGTCAGGGAACCTTGTCTCTATATGTCCTTTACCATGTGAGTCCTCACTCTCTGTGCCCTTAATACCCCCTTTCCATCAACCTACTTCTGAAATCCTGCTACCCCCCCAATGTACAGCCAAGACAGATCTTTGTGCTTGGTGACTCTATGATTAAACACATCAACTGCTCCATATGTAGCACAGATAAAGCAAATCTTACTTGTTCCAGTTTTAGAGGGTCAAGGAACATATTACACAATGCAGGTAGTAATCCTTTAGCACTTATTTATGCTGGCACAAACAATATACTGCATAACAGCCCAGACCACATAAAACAAGATATTATTGCTTTAAGTAACTTACTTATTGACAGGGGTTGTACTACCTGTTTGTCTGAAATCCTGCCAGTTCCTAGAACCACTGAGTCTGTCACTAATAACATCAAACTTATAAACAAATGACTACATAAATGGTGCCTCAAACAAGATATACCTTGTATAACCCACTAGTAGAAATTCATAGACAGACCCTCCCTTTATTGTTGGGATGGACTGCACCTCAGTAGGCATGGCAGTGCCCTTCTTGGTAAATCCCTCCTAGCAAAAATTAATAATCTTTTAAACTAGAAGTGAAGGAGGAGAATGGGAAATTTTCCAAGTCTCTGAAAAATAGCAGACCATCATCCCCATGTAGAATTTTGTCACTAAATGCTCATTCATTAAATCAGTCTAAAATGGCCTAATTAGAAGCCACTATAATAACCCACAATATAGGAATAGTCACAGTAACAGATACATGGTGGGACACTTCCTCTACCTTGTTGAAAGAAATTCAGGGCTATAAACTCTATCATAAAGATAGGCAAGACAGACAGGGTGGCGGAGTCTGTCTCTATATCAGAGATGACATTGAATCCCACAAAATTCAACACACAACCACTAATGAAAGCATTTGAGTATCTATTCAATTTAAGGGTCAGTCCCAAATAACCCTTGGAAATTGTTATAGGCCCCCTACTCCAGACCTTGCCTACTTCACACAACTCTTGGATGATATTTCCTGCCTATCAGAGAAGGGGGATGTTATCATATTAGATGACTTTAACCTCCCTGGAATAGACTGGACACTCTTACTTGACACCAGCAACCAGGATAAACTGTTTATTTCATGCCTCTCAGAACATGGCCTCTCACAGTTTATCACTTTCCCCACCAGAGGCTCCAATATTCTTGATCTTGTTATATCCAACATTAAAGACACTATCTCTGATATACATATCAGTGCATCTCTTGGTACTAACGATCATTCCGCTATCTTATTTTCCCTTTCAACTGGGCACTCAAATATACTTAAACACACTGCATTCAAAAACTATTACAAAGCAAATGTCAACAAAATAAATAAATTGCTCCTTTCCAAACCCTGGGGTAACTTAATGCATCACTTATCTACCAACAATGCATGGAATTTGTTAAAAACAACAATTTATCAGTTAGAATTATTATGGGTTCCAGCCAAAAACAAATATAATATAAAAGGCAGAATCCCAGATGGTTCAACAATAAAATTAAATCTCTGATGAAATATAAACAGAAATTATGCAAAAAACTTAAAAATAAGATTGCACTAAATAAAGAGACCATTTACTCAAAATATCTATCTGCTCTATGTTCCCTTAAACAGAAAAATAAAACAAGCCAAATCAAAACTCGAATTTAAAATAGCCTATACCAAGGATTCTCATAAATCTTTACAGTTATATTTAAATAGCTAAAAAGGAAATACTAGCAAGGTTGGACCAATTTCTCATGACAACAAAATTGTCAACTCAGACATAGATACTGCAAACATTTTCAATACTTATTTTGCCTCTGTGTTTTCCCCATAGGATATCCCTATCCCAACTAACCATCAACCACTTAATAAGACTACTAAATATTTCATCTCTGACACTATGATTCTCTCAGTTCTGCGTACTTTAAAAAAATCATCCAGTCCTGGCCCAGACAACATCACTCAAAGATTTTTAATCGAAACAACAAAAGCAATATTAGCTCCCTTGAATATTATTTTTAACAAATCCCTTGAAAATGGACAGATCCCCTTGGACTGGTTAATGGCTAAAGTGAATCTCATTTTTAAAAAAAAGGTAGCAAATCCAACATCCAGAACTACTGACTCATAAGCCTTACCTCTGTCATCTGTTAAATTATGGAAAAAAATCATTAAATCACTTATAGAAAAAGAAATGGGCATACTCAACCTTGCTGATAATTCACAACATGGTTTTAAAACAGGACACTCTTGCACTTCTAGTCTGGTTACTTTTTACAATAGCATAAGCATTGGCCTAGACAATAGCACCTCATCTGACATCATATTATTGGATTTTAGCAAAGGCTTTTGACAAAATCCTGCATGGGAAAATTGGTATCTAAACTGGAATCTTTTGGTTTTTCACATTGCCTCACTAACTGGGTAAAACATTGGTTAACAAACAGAACTCAAAGGGTAAACATAAACATCTCCCTGTCAACCAATGTCCAATTAGTAGGGGGGCACCACAGGGCTCTGTCCTGGGACCTACTCTGTTTAAGTTGTATATAAGTGATATGCAAATCAAGTCCCAAAACTAGCTATTAAAGTTTACGGACGACTCAATACTTGGCGGAAATGTAGACACTGCTGCAAATCTATCAAGTCTTGTTTCTGACCTAAATAGCACTGAACAAAGGGCTCAGACCAATGGAATGGAATTCAATGTCAACAAGTGTATTGTTCTCCATTTTGGTACAACCCCCCCCAAAAAAAAAATATATAGAATAAATAACATCCCATTAAAGGCATCTAATATTGAAAGGGACCTGGGTATTCTTGTTAATAGCAAACTTACAACCCATGACCATTGTTCAAAAGTCACTAGGGTAGTGAACTCCCTACTCAGCCAAATGAAATGCTCCTTTGTCACTAGGATCGAGCAATGTCTTATTCCCCTGTACAGATCTCATATAAGATCTTATTTGGACTATGGATAGACATTCTGGAATCCTTATCTAACCAGTGATATAGCACAACTTGAGCATGTCCAGAAACGTGCCACAAAAATGGTGTCCAGCTAGTCTCATAAGACCTATTCTGAGAGACTTCAAGCTACAGGTCTTCAAACCCTTCAGAGGAGATGATGTAGGGGAGACATCCTGTTTCTTTATAAGGTTCTACAATTCCCAGAGTTGATGGCACAGCGTGGTCTTACTTTTTCCACTGCTAGAAGGGTACGCAGGTCAAATAACAAACAAATCGCAATTAAAAAGACAAATTCAAATAGAAGGAATAACTATCTAACGATATGTGCACCCAGATTATGGAACTCTCTGCCCCAGGAACTAATTGACCTTGTGAATTTTTATATTTTTAAGAAACAATTAGATATCTGGCTTGCTATTAACACTACCCTTTCATAATAGCCCACAAAGTGTAGGGGAAAATCACGATGGGCCTCTGCCTTCTTTTTTTCCAAACAAACCTAGTAAACCTAGTAAACTAGTAAATCTCAAGAGGCCAGCAAGGTGGTCCAGTCAGTTGAGGCTGAGAAAGAACTAAGACTGGTCCTTGGGATTAAGGAAGGGGAGAAGGACTTCTTCATCTACATTAAGGAGAAAAGAAGAAGAAAGGACAGGATAATTAGGATCAAGAGGGAGGGAAGATGGATGGATGGGTGGGTGGGTGGGTGGAGAGGGTGAGGATCAAGCAGAGGCACTAAATGAGTACTTCTGCTCTGCCTTTACCAGGAGGCTAACAAGACCATGACACAGGGGAAGACTGGGTGCCCAACAAGGGGAGAAGGGAGTATGAGTGGGAGATAGAGGTAGACAGGGTTCTGAGAGGACTTATGGAACTGTGGGTGGACAAGGCTCTGGTACCAGATGGCGTGCATCCTAGTGTTCTACAGGAATTAGCAGAGATGCTGGCAGCTCCTCTAATGGATCTATTTAACACCTCACTTGAGGAGGGGCATGTCCATCAGGACTGGAGAACAGCACATGTGGTGCCTGTCCACAAGAGTGGCCCTAGAGATGAGCCAGGAAACTACAGGCCAGTCAGCCTAACTTCCATAGTTTGGAAGTTAATGGAGGCCACTCTGAAGGAAAGGCTTGTGTGCTTCCTAGAGGAGAATGGTCTCCAGGATAACAGGCAGCATGGGTTTGTTAGGGGAAGGTCATGTCAAACCAACTTGGTGGACTTCCTTGACTAGGTTACAAGGGCCTTGGACAAGGGTCAGGCAGTGGATGTACTTTACCTGGACTCTAGCAAGGTGTTTGACTTCATGCCCCATGGCAGGTTAGTCAACAAACTGAGGGATCTGGGGGTTGTTTACAAACTGCTGGGGTGGGTAAAGAACTGGTTGATGCACATGAACCAGAACATGGTGATACGGGAGAGCTGCCTGACTTCTAGATCTGTGACCAGTGGTGTTCCACAGGGCTCAATATTGGGACCTGTGTTGTTCATTGTATTTATTGGAGACATAGCAGAAGGAGTCAAGCATAAGATCTGTCTTTTAACAGATAATACTAAGCTCTGTGTGAGGGTGGACACAGAGGAGGGGAGACAGGATCTAAGGAAGACCTGGCAAAGCTGGAAAATGGTATGGCATTTGGCAGTTGAGTTTTAATGCTAAAAAGTGTAAGGTGATGCATATGGGAGCCAAAAACCCAAATGCCAGTTACTTGCTGGGGGGAGCATTCAGGTGGCCATATTAGAAGAGGAGAAAGATTTGGGAGTTATGGTGAGGGGGGGCATGAAACACACAGCATAGTGCCGCAAGGCAGCAGCCAAAGCAAACAAAATGCTGGGTTGCATAGCAAGGGGAGTCACCTCTAGGAGGGAGGAGGTTATTCTGCCACTGTACAGGTCACTGGTGAGGCCACACCTGGAGTATTGCATCCAGTTCTGGTGCCCCTACCTTAAGAAAGATATCAAATTACTGGAAGCAATGCAGCAGAGAGCAACCAAATTGATCTAGGGCATAGGGGACAGAACATACAAGGAAAGATTCAGTGCTGAACACATACTCTCTGGAGGACAGGAGAGAGAGTGGGATATGACTAAGACCTTCAAGTACCTAAAGGGCATAAATTAGAGCAGCACTAAGGGCATATTTAATCTAAGGAAGAAAGGTACAAAAAGGGGTCATAGTCTGAAATTGGTGGGGGGAAAATTCAAGAGGGAAATGAGAAGGCACTTCTTCACAGAAAGGGTGGTGAAAGAGTGGAACTTGTGCCAGAAGAGGTGGTGGCAGCAAGGACAGTGGCCAGTTTTAAGAGGGGATTGGGACAGGGCAAAGAAGAAGATTAGGCCAGCAAGGATCATAGAGGGAATGGGGTACAATGAGAGGGGAGAAGGGAAGGGAATACCACTCCAGGAGGAGTAGGGGGTGCAGCTACTCAGTAAAGCTAGCTGCGCACTTGAGCAGACTCGATAGACCATTATGGCCAGTACCTGCTGCTAATTTTGTATTTTCGCATGTTCGTATGCCAATGATTCATACATGTATGGCTATGCAACACAATTTGTGGCTTGAAACACACGAGGAAAACTTCCATTCTTGTCACTTTCTGATCCTGAAATGTCCCTCCAGCAGCAATTCAGCCATTTCAATAACTGGCATGAATTTACTGACAGGAGCTGGAGTTGTGCACATCATTGATTAAGTGTCTGCACACGCTAACTGTCATCGAAACTGTCAGGCTGGCGATCATAAGTGACAAAGTAAGAGTGCAGGAAAACAGCACACACACTTTTTACACATAAAACTGTTTATTTGACAACATGAGGAAGACCAGTGATCACTAAGCATTAAATTTAAACAGAAATATGGATTTTGTTTTCTTTTATCTCCTTTACCAAAAAAAGATCATCTGTTTGTTTCTTTGACACTTTCCAGTGTTATGTGGAATGAATTGTTAGTCCCCCAAATTTGTCATTAATGACTGACATCCATCACCACAACTCATCCAGCCATACACTCAGAAGCATGCACTAAGTACATAATAAATGTAAAGAAAAAACATTTCTGCGTAATTTTTACATGAACTAAGTGCAGAATCCACCTAATGGGGTCCCGATGACCAAGATGCATGTGTTGATTTCTCTCCAAGATGTAATTTTATTGGTTTTAAAAAATGTTCTTGAATAAATTGGAAAGAAGATGGCAGCTGTATGAGAAAAGATTTTTTATCACGAGAAAGGATTACCCCATACGAAAAAAAAAGGATCTTTTTATATGGACCAAATTCTTTCTTCCTTCCAAGTAGCTATCCAAAAGACTGTACTGACCATGCTCAGAACCATAATTTTACAAATTTAATAACTTTGGAATGGATTAATATTTTTTTACCAAACTGGTGAAAGGCACATCAGGGGATCAAGCCCTTTTTACCCAGAAAATTTCAGACCAAAATTCCAAACCATCTGGGCACTAGATGATGAAAAAAACCCAGCAAAAAACAGCAAATTTTTTAAGTTCTTTTGCTATCCAGATCTCAGAATCTGCACATCTGATCAGAACAAAACTTGGCATATCAAGAGGTCTACCACCTGAGACTGCATGTGCTAAAATGTTGTGCAAATCCAGTGAATGTTTGTGAATAGTGCAAAGTTTGAGGTTTAGCATTGAAACACCTGCTCAACCCTAACTATAGTGATGCTACCACACCACTGTAATATGTTCCTTGCACAAAACTGTGTTAATGCAGCAGTCAGGGTTCAAGTTAATGCCACAAAAGTAGGGAAATGTGACATTATGGATTCCAGCCTTAACTTCTCACCCACCCCCCAAGCAGCAAAAGGAAAAAAATTAGGATTTTGGGTCTCTGAGTCTTGGTGAATCAGTGGTGGAGTCCTCCTTGGGTATCAGCCCTAATGTTCTCCCCTCCCTCCAGCCCATAGCCTTCTATCCAAAACATAAGGTACAGCTTCAAGCCGGTGCCTCATACTGATTCACTCTTGAAAGATAAAGAAGTATGTCTCTCCACAAGTTGCCAATGCAATGTGTTGTAACTTTCTTCACACAGGGCCCAGTGGTCCCTGCATGAAGAAAGAAGAACACATTTGACCATATTTGTTCAAAGAACGGTTTGGGCATTAGGGCTGACAACCCCAATGGAGACCCCACCACTGATTCACCAAGACCCAAGAGACCCCAAACCCTAATGTTTTTTCCTTTTGCTATGTTGGGGGTTGGGGGTGGGGAGTTAAGGCTGAAACCCAAATGCCACATTTCCCTCTTTTTGTACTTGAACCTAACTGGTGCATTAACCCTTACACTGCCAGGGCTTTTTGCCATTTCAGTGTCAATCATTTTTTTAAATACACTTTTTTTGTTTAAAATGTCAATATCTGTTTCCCCATGTACGCAACATTGCTCAATATACTCTACATGGTTAACAAGAGTAGAACCCTAGTTTTTTTAGGGCATAAGTATCTTACTTGTAAATTTCATGCAATGTACAAAACCTAGGTGAAAATTGACAAAATATACGCGATATTGATATGAATTAGGGATTCTGCTTGGAAAGGGTTAAAAAATGCTGTGCCTGCATAGCAACAATGTTGTTCCAGCTCCAAAGCAATACCTTACTTGAAGTTATCCACAGCCCCTGATCCTAGTGTGTCAGACTTTGCAGTGCTGTTTACAGACCTCCCTTGTGTTTTTTGTTTGCTGGGTGATTGGGGTTAGAGTGGGGTCTAGTGTCCCCAATCACCTAACCAAACCTGCCTCAAACATATTTTTGTCATGCGACCAAGGTCTCCTCTCATGATCCACAAGCCGGAAGTTAAACCAGTTTTGATGGTTTAACTTCCAGTTCAACAAAAAAGGCAATGACATACTTCCATGAAGGTGCACTTATTTTGCCATACAGCATACGTCAAAGGGCAGTGAACCAGTTAAAGGATTTTTTGCAAACAATTTCCTTTCTTTTTGAGATAGTGGAATCGTATACTCATGCAGACATGCAGATGTGCAGGGCCCAAGGGAAGAAAGGGAAGACTCTGTCTGCCTATGGAGGTGCATGGTCCTTGCATGCCGTGCACGTCTGTGCAGCAACAGAAACCAAGAATTCATGGGGCTGTCAGCTTGGCTGTGGAAGTGCAGGGCTGTATATTCTCTGCACTTCCATGTAGCTGCAGATACAGACACACAGAGGAAATATTTCATCTCTCCATGACCCCTGACAGAAAGGTGTAGATGGAAACTGCAGCAAAATAAAAGGCTTATGCGGTTTACTAATTCATCACTTCACATGCAGGTACATATATGTACCTGCATGTGAAGTGATAGATTAATAAACCGCATAAGCCTCATACTTGGAGCGTTCTCCTTTTATTTTGCTGCAGTTTGCATCTACACCTTTCTGTCAAGGATTGTGGAGAGATGGAATATTTGTTGGCTTGTGTTGTTATGGGGGAATGTGTCCCCAGACCAGTCCACCTCCTTCATACTGGTGAGTGCTGCACCTTTGATTTGTCTCTGAAAGAGTCCATCTGTCAGCCAATGCACAGGGCCCTCTGCCACCCACAGGTGCAGACATGCAGGGCCATATGCCAAGAGAAGAGTTGCCTTCGCTATATGCACAATCAAATTTCATGGTGAGAAACCAATTTAAGTCATAAAACCCAAAAATTATAATGTGTAATCAAATTTTAAGTTGAGCAGATTTCATGCAAGAAACCAATGTCCTGCCACGAAATGAAAAATTCTGATGTGCAAACAAATTTCATGCTGAGAAACCAATTTTCTGCTGCAAAACTAAAAATTATGCTTGACAATCAAAATATGTTTCCAACAGACTTTTTTGAATCACAGTTAAAAAACAGTTTCGCAAGTGAAATTTAGTTTTGCACCATCTTAATGGTGCGATACAAAAAAGCGAGTCATGATTCAAAAACAGGAAAGATGTTAATATGACCAGGAGAAATACATAAAAGATATTTATAATCAAGATTGACTGAAATACATCTCAGAATCTGAACTAGCATGTTCTAATGAGTTGGATTAATGTTTTGGTTTTTTGTTTTGTTATGACTGCTGTAGTAAATCTTTGAATCACTGGCTGGTCAGTGAGGTGAGAAAAAAGACTGTCACGAAACAGAAAAACATTTTGCTTTTGTGAGTACAGCTTCTCACAAAATCAAAAATGGCCATGTGATATCAAATTTTTGGTCTTATATCAGAATGATATCCCAAAGACCCTACTGAGCATGCTCAGAACAGAAAAACACAAAACTTTAAATCCTTATAACTTTGAAAACATACATAGATACTGATGGCAGATAAGGGTCTTCAGGCCACCTAGTCAGCCCATTTGTGCATGTAACTTTGCTTCTTCAAGCTTCTCTAGAACTGGGTTGTCCCTTTCCCCTGACTACCAGGATCACCCTATGCCTATCCCATGCATTCTTAAAACCTGTGATCATTTCAGGCCCCACCACCTCCTCCGGCAGGGTGTTCCATTTGTCCACCACCGTCTCTGAGAAGAAATATTTCCTCACTTTCCCTCTGACCCTCCCTCCCTCCAGATTTATTACATGTCCCCTAGTCTGGGAACCTCTTTTTCTTTTTTTTGGGGGTATTATTTTTCTCTCCTCCAGAGCTCCAGCTACAACCCCCGCCCTCCATTGTTCCCCCCAGCACCATCCCCGGACATCAGACCCCCTCCCTTATGCACCCTGCGACTTACCCTTCGCAGCAGGGTGGTGGGGAGCGACTCAACCCACCCCAACGGATCCGTGCCAGGGAGGCGCCCTTCCAGGAATGGCACCACGGAGGAACAACTTCGTGGTGCCGGGCTCGCTTTTTCACTGTTTTCCTCCCAGCAGGTCATGGCATGCAATGATGCCAGCGACTGGGTGCACGCACACTCCCGTGCATGCCCCAATCTAGCGTCTGCCACGACCCACCCACCCCAAGCTTGCAGCTACTTGCTGTCGACTCCCCAGCCTCCGCTAGGGGTCAGGCAAGCCCCGGCCGCCCAAATCCCCCCTCCCCAGAGGTGGAGAGCAGTCCCTTGGACACTCAATCCATCTCCTCCCCACCGACCCACGGCAACCCATGCCCGTTCCCGAGCACGGGTCTCCGGCGTGGCGTGAGGTGTGGCGACCAGTGCCTCAACCCTCAGCACCACCGGGCTGGCCCTGGAACCTCTTTTTCAATGGAAAATTGTGTTTTCCTGCACCTTGTTCCTCCCTATGAGCTACTTATATGTCTCAATCATGTCTCCCTTCTCTCTTCTCTTGTTTGGGGAGTACATATTTTTGTTCTTCAGCCTGCCCTCATAGGTTTTGTGATGTAATTCTTGCGTCATCTTGGCTGCCCTCCTCTGCACTGCCTCCACCCTGTCTATGTCCTTACATAGGTAAGGTCTCCAGAACTGGACACTGTATTCAAGGTGTGGCCTCACTAATGTCTTGTATAGTGGAATTATAACCTCCCTTTTCCTGCTGGTGATACCCCTGCATATGCATCCCAGCATCCTGTTTGCTTTACCTGCCACCTTGTCACACTGACTCCCTACCTTGAGGTAATCAGAGATGATAACTCCTAGGTCCCTTTCCTGCTTGGAGCATTCTATATCCTCCCTCAGCTGATATGTTGTTCCAGGATTTTTGTGCACCATGTGCATTACTTTGCATTTCTTTACATTAAATCTCAACTGCCTCTCCCTTGACCAATCCTCAAGCTTCTGCAGATCACTCCTCATTCTCTCCACACCCTCCGGCGTGTCCACCCTGTTGCAGAGCTTTGTGTCATCAGCAAACAGGCAAATTCTCCCTTCAAGGTCTTCTGTAATGTCACCGGTAAAGATGTTGAAGAGGAATGGACCCAGCACTGATCTCTATGGCACCCTACTGGTCACCCTTCCCTCTGTAGGGTAACAGCCATTTGATACCACCATCTGTGTCCTGCAGTTCAACCAGTTTACCACCCACTGCACCTGCATCCTACCCATCCCTATATTCCCCAGCTTGTTTAACAGCTGGGGAACCATATAATATTTTTTTTTATGAAATCTTCCAAAGGCACTGCCTTACCATAGTATGCTTCTAACGTGAAAGCTTCAGGAAAGAAATCCATTCCATGCAGGCTGTAGATGAGAGCAAAAAAAAAAATATATCCCATGTTAAGTATAGGAAAAAATTAGACATCTACAGAAACATAGAAACATAGACTTTGACGGCAGATAAGGACCACTTGGCCCATCTAGTCTGCTCATTTCCCTACCTACAGGATAGGCCACAGATCCTAGTTAACCAACAGCCTATTTCTTCCTACCCCCACAAGAATTGCCTTATGTCTTTCCCATGCATTCTTGAATTCTCCCACAGTTTTAGACCCCACAACCTCCTCAGGAAGGCTGTTCCATGCATCCACTACTCTCTCTGTGAAAAAATACTTCCTCACATTGCCCCTGAACCACCCCTCTATCTTTAAATTGTGTCCTCTGTTCTTGCACATCTCTTTTCTGAAAGATGCTACCCTCTTGGACTTTGTTGATTCCACTGAGGTACTTAAAAGTTTCTATCATATCCCCCCTCTCCCTTCTTTCCTCAAGGGTATACATATTAAGCTCCTTTAGTCTCTCCTCATACGGCTTCTCTTGCAGACCCTGCAACATTTTAGTTGCCCTCCTCTAGACTGCCTCCATCCTGTCTATGTCCTTGTGGAGATGGGGTCTACAGAACTGGACACAGTACTCCAGATGGGGTCTCACCAACTGTCTGTACAGAGGGATAACAACTTCCTGTTTTCTGCTGGTGATGCCATTCCCTATGCATCCCAGTATACCCCCAGCCCTCCCTACTGCCTTCTCACATTGCTTGCTAACCTTAAGGTCATCTGATATGATTACCCCAGGTCCCTTTCCTTTTTGTTATTATTACTACCTCCCCCATTGTATATTCTTCCCTGGTTCTTGTTTCCCAGGTGCATTATTTTGCACTTCTTTGCATTGAATCCTAGCTGCCATACTCTGACCATTCCTTCAACCTTGGCAAGTCCTTCTTCATCCTTTCCACGCCTCCTTGTATCAACCCTGTTGCAGATCTTTGTGTCATCTGCAAAGAGGCATACTTTTCCTTCCAGTCCCTCTGCAATGTCACTTATAAAGACATTAAAAAGGACTGGACCCAGTACTGAACCCTGAGGTACCCCACTAGTAACCCCTCTTTCTTCAGAGTGGACTCCATTTACAATTACCTTCTGTGTCCTGTTGTCCAGCCAATGTTTTACCCAGGCTACCACCCTGGGACCCACTCCCAGGCTGGTTAATGTGACTATTAATCTTTTGTGTGGGACTGTGTCAAATACCTTGCTAAAGTCTAGGTAGACCATGTCCACAGCCCCTCCCTGGTCTACTACTTTGGTCACCCAGTCAAAGAAATTTATTAGATTCATCTGACATGACCTTCCCGCTGTGAACCCATGTTGCCTTGGGTCCTGTGCCCCACTGGCCTGTAGGTACTCAACAGTTCTTTCCTTCAGAAGTGATTCCATCACTTTCCCTAACACAGAGGTCAAACTGACAGGTCTGTAATTTCCTGCCTCTTTCTTGGTCCCACTTTTGTGAAGGGGAGTCACATCCACCTTCCTCCAGTCTTCGGATACCACACCATCCTCCCATGATTTATTAAAAAGAGTAGCCAGTGGTTTCACTAGTTCTCCCCTTAATTCTTTTAGAATTCTGGGGTGAATTCCATCTGGCCCAACTGCTTTGTCCACCCTCAGTTTTAGGAGTTCTTGCAGAACCCTTTCTTCTGTGAAAGGACTGGGATCGACCCCCCACTATCAAGAGTGCTTCTGTTAATTGGATTAGGCACTTCCCCCTCCTCTTTTGTTAATACTGAGCAGAAATATTTGTTCAGTATCCCTGCTTTTTCACTGTCCCCCTCTGCCCACCCACCGTTCAGCCTCACTATCCCTCCCTTTGTCTTTCTGTGCTCGCTGATGTACCTATAAAAGGTTTTATCCCCCTTCTTAACCGAGTTGGCTATCTTTTCCTCAGTTTGGGCCTTTGCTGTTCTGACTTCCCTCCCTGCTTCCTTCTGCCTTAACTGGTACAGCTGTCTGTCCTGCTCCTTCTGTGTTTTCTTATACTTCGGAATGCTATCTTTTCTCCCTGACTTTCCCAGCCACCTCTTTTGAGAACCATAGTGGCTTTTCTTTCATTTGATTTGTTTATTTGCTTCACACAAAGACTTGTTGCCTCTGTGATGGCAGTTTTGATGATTCCCATTGTTGGTCCACCCTCCTTCTAGCCTGTTTGCTAGTGCTTTTCTGAGCACTCTCCCATCTCTTGCCAAAGTCAGCCCTCCTGAAGTCCAGTACCCTCACTTTTGTATGGCTTGACTCTGTAGCTGAGTTTAATGTGAACCACACTGTTTGATTGTTGCTTGTTCCCAGATGGCAACCCACTTCTAGATCTGAGATCCTCTCACTGCCCCATTTAAGAGTACAAGGTCTAAGATTGCTCCCTCATGAGTGGGTTCTGAAACTAGCTGTCTGAGTCCTGCCACCTGTAGGACATCGAGAATGGCCCTGCTCTTGGATGTGGCTGCAGCAAATGTGCTCCAGTTAACATCTGGCATATTCAGGTCCGCCATCAACAGTATCTCCCCTTTCTCTGCCATCCTAAGAATGCCTTCTATCATATCCTTGTCCATTCCTTCCCCCTGACATGGGGTCTGTACACAACCCTGTGTGGATTGTAGTGCTCTTTCAGTCTCCAAGGTGACCATAGTGCCTCCTCTCCTCTGTTTACTCTTTTGTTCAGTTGCTTTTATCCCTTCCATTACATAGAGAGCTACTCCTCCCCTCTTCTCCCCTGCCTCTCTCTCCTGTAGGTTATGTACCCTGGTATGTTAACATCCCAGTCATGGTTCTCTGTGTACCATGTTTTTGTGACTACTCGATATCCAGGCATCCCCCTTCCATCAAGGCCACCAGCTCAGGAGCTTGTTGCCCAGACTACGGGCATTGGTACTCATTACCCTCCATTTCCTGATGGCCTTACTCCTTTTTGCCCCATCCCTGTCCTTCTTGCCTTTGTCACTTTCCCCATTTACTCCTGCCCTTCTCCCTATCGACACCTCTATGTTGGTGTTTACCGCACTTACTACCATGATTTTTTTGGGAGGGCTAGGATTTCCCTGATCCTTTCCAGTACCTCCCCCCTTGGCTAGTTTAAATCCTTGCCAATGAAGCATTTAAACCTATCACCTAGGATCCTAGTTCCCCTCCTGGGCAGATGCAGCCCATCATACCAGTATAGGCTTGCATCACTCCAGGTGGACCCCCAGTCCCCAATGAAGCCAAATTCCTGAGCTTCACTCCAGTTTTTCAACCACTGATTGAATCCCATGATGTGGAACACCCTAGCCTCTCCTATGCCATAGATGGGCAGCACCTCCGAGAAGGTTACCGTGTATGCTACTTGTCTAAGGCCCCTCCCCAATTCCACAAACTCTTCCTGCACTTCTCTAATCCCTTTCTTATCCAGGTCATTTGTCCCTAGGTGGACAATGTCATCCAGCTCCTCCCTGTGCAGCTGCTCCAGCAATCCTGAGGATTCGCTCCCTGTCCCTCAAGCCGTGGCACCAGACAGGCACCTACCTCCCTCTCCCCTTCCTCCCCAGTTCTACCTTCCTAAATGGAGTCCCCACCAGGAGTTGTTTCCTTCCCTGTGGGGTCCCTCCACCCTCCTGTGGGTCTCCTCTGTGAAGGTTCCCAGCATCCTCCTTGGTCTCCATTGCGGGTGCCCATAGAGGAACCACATTTTGCCAGAATGGATAGGAATGTGGAGAGGTACAACTGAGGATGTGCCTCTGTTCCACCACCTCCTCCCTCCCTGAGCCCACTGTGGTCCAACAGCTCCTCTTTCTTGGCAACCTCTGAGGCAATGGCAGTGGCACTGGTGGTCCCTGGATGGAAGAGGAGGTCCCACAAATCCTGGCCAACTCAGTCTGGAGATGAGCAACCTCCTCCCTCAGCCCAGAGAGGTGCCTGCAGATGGGACAACACCGCATCCTCCAGAACATCTCCCGGAAGACTGCTGCTCCACAGCCACTGCACTGCACCAACTCCCATCATGTCTTATTTCTGGTCTCTTAACTATTTGGAATCCTTACTCTTGCCTCTGTTTTTTTTCTCTTCTCTCTCTCTCCTTACTTTCTGCCTGTGTGCCCTTTAAGCTCCTGATTGTCCTGTTCTGAGACAAGAATATCCTATATTTCTCAGTAGACCCCTTACTTGTTCAGAGGTAGACCTCCAGCAGCTAGAGGGGACCCGGAGAGCTACTCTTGCCCTTCTAGGATGGTGGGTCTTTGGTGGCTCTGTGATCACTCACTTCCTGCTCCCAAACAGGAAGTTCCTGTTGTCAGTCAAATCC
This sequence comes from Neoceratodus forsteri, assembly GCA_016271365.2. Lineage (NCBI taxonomy): Eukaryota > Metazoa > Chordata > Ceratodontiformes > Ceratodontidae > Neoceratodus > Neoceratodus forsteri. The sequence goes on along the minus strand of CM028132.1, from coordinate 224,966,988 downwards.
TGTGCCTATAAAAGTAGAACTAGCTTTGGGTGGGAGGGTGGAGGGCAATATAGTCCCAGTAGAGAAGTCCAGTCACACAGCAGTCCTTCCTCCTGGTGTCTTCTGCCAAGCTACTAGCAGAATCTTTCTAAGGCAGTCTTTAAATTTAGCTTCCTTCTAGCTAAGCCACTCCACCTACTTACTAGATCATTCTACAAGTAATTTAAACTGCACAGCTATCAAGTCCTTTCAATCACCTGAGATTTACACCTAGATAACTGTTCAGATAACCATTCAGTTCAGTTAACTCAGACAAACACGCCTTTTTTTTTTTTGTTTGTTAGTTTTTTTTTTACCCTAAATTGAAGGTCCAAGTACAAGAGTTCTACTTCTTTAGTCCCAGTATAGAAGTCCAGTCACACAGCAGTCCTTCCTCCTGGTGTCTTCTACCAAACTACAGGAAAATGATATATTCAGATCCCCCAAAATTATGCAAGCTGCCATCATGAAACTTTTCATAGATCTAGATATTGCCACCTAGACAACACATGCAAAATTTCAGCCAATTTTGTCAAATGCTACCAAATCTATTAAGGTGCAAAGTTAGGGGGTTAACACTGAACACCTTCTTCAACCCTAACTATAGGAGTGCTACCGCACCCCTATAATATATTCATTGCAAATAAAAAAAGTTGTTAATGTACTGGTTAGGGTTAAAGTGAAAAAAGTAAGGAAATGTGGCATTAGGGTTTCCAACCCTAACAACTCACTTCCACCCTGTAGGCAGAAACTGGAAAATCCATTGCAGTTTGACGTCTCCAGCATCTTTGCAAATCAGGCATGGGGTGTGCCTGGGGTTGTGAATCCTAATGCTCACCTCATTCTCATATACTGTTCACATCTCAGCTTATTTACTGATGGGATTGGGTGAGCATTAGGGTTGACAACCCCAAGGCACACTCCACACCTGATTTGCAAAGATGCAAGAGCAGTCAAACCATAATGGATTTTCCTGTTTCTTCAGGCAGCAAATAAGGCATGGGGTATGCCTTGGGTTCTCAAGCCTAATGTTCACCCCATTCCATCAGTAAAGAAGCTGAGATGTGTACAGTGTATGAGAATGGGGTGAGTGTTAAGCTTGAGAACCCCAAGGAACACCCCACACATGGTTTGCTGCCTACAGGGTGGGGGGGGGTGTTAGGCTCGGAAGTCGTAATGCTACATTTCTGTACTTTTTTCACTTTAACCCTAATTAATGCATTAACAAAGTTTTTTGCAATAACTTTCCTTATTTTTTGATAGTATAATTGTATCCTTATTTCCCTGTAGGAGCGCAGGGCTCTCTGGGCACTGTTCTCCCATCCATACCTAATTTTTCACATAGTTTGATTGTCTCCTTATTTGCTCATGCCCTGTGCTCCCATTTCTTCACAAATTCATTTATGTATGTTGCCATGGGGCCCTGCGCTTCCATTTTTAAGACAACAACAACCAAATTGTCAGCATAACCTTCTTATTACCCCACCGCATGTACACATTACAGAATCTTTTAAAATCCCCAGCAAAATGTGACCCTGCACCACTGCAATGTCACTTTATGCCACATGCGCAAAAAGATAGCTTTGGCAGTATTTGAAGAATGACAGCTGTCATGTTCATGAGGTGGTGTACTAAAAACGCTATGTTTAAAATTTTGGGTCAAAATATTTAAAATTACAGTACCAAAGTTACGAGCGTGTGTAGCAAAATTTCAATTTATGCACATAACTTTGCCATTTTTGCATATTTGGAGCTCAAATGTTCAACATGTGCTTCTTATGATCTTACCTTATGAACAAGGGTGGTGAAAATCTTCTGATCATGGCCAAAATGGTGATTTTGCCAAGAAACTGTGAAATCACCTTTTGGGCTGGATTTTGATAATTCAACTGACAGTGCATGAGGTGGGGTGTCAAAAATCCATGCTGAAAATCTGGGGTCAAAATATGCAAAAATGACAAAGTTATGCATTCAGAGTTGAAATCCCCATTGAAATATATTGAATTGTACTTACCTTAGTTTCTCATATAGCAGTCAGCAGTTCCAGCAGCAAGACATGTCTTCAACAGGAGAGTGCATCTTTACACTGGGACCTGTTCAGGTGAGTGAGGTTGTATGGTGGGGTGTGGGTTTGTGTGTGGGTCTCAGTGGGAGGTTGAGGTGGGGCAGATCAGTGAGAGACCATTTTTGTACAGGTTTAACAACAAAAAAGACATAGGTTGACCATTTTCTTTATTACAGTTACAACAACAGGAGAGGGGATCAGAAGATGGGGGTGCCACTGGACAACAGGGACAAAAAAAAATTGATGGGGATGGCCATGGGAGGATTAGGGGTGCAACTAGAAGCCAGGGAAATAATAAATAATTATTAGAGGTGCCTATCAGAGGGTGGAGGTGCCACTAGAAACCAAGTGCAGGATTTTCAAAAGCCTTGGATCAATGCAAGTCCCAGTGTTCTTACCATATGGCACATGAGGCTTGCCGTGAACTAAGAGGATTTTCAATCCTATGCATCAATTGCTGCACGTTAGACCAACCTTTTCTGGTCTAACTTGCTGCAATCCTGGGGCCATCTTTATGGAGCTTGTGCCAGGTATTCGGCAGAAGCTGCCATAATTTGTGGAACCTGTTGCAACTGCACCCAATATTATAAAATCGGCACAGTTGAGGTGAAGGGTTTGGTGCATCACCAGAACCTAAGTGTCATGACACAGGGCTGGATTCAAGCCTTGCACCACGCTTTGAAAATCCTGCCCTAGGAAAATAAACAATTATGGGGCTTCAGTCAGAAAGTTGAAGGAGCCACTACACAAAAGGGAGGAATATAAAATACTGTAAAACAGGTAATATGTGTGCAAGCTATATTTTGCAGTCCCACTTCTAGTAGTGTTGAAGCATACTTTTAAATTTGTGGTCCCCAGATGACAACTGTCAGATGATCAGCACTCAGCTGATCACAGCTCAGCTGTGCTGATGACATTGATGAGAACATCCAATCACTCCTGAGTCTGCATAAGTACTGATCAGTTAGTATCACTCTCTCTCTCTGTCAATGGCAACCACAAAATTTGCTTCTCAGTCGACAACCATGTCACTAGTGCGGTATGCCCTCTGTTCAGCAACAGCATTAAAGCAAACACTTCGATGTTGGCAACATCAACAGTTCCCTGCAATAGTCCACCCGAGACCTTGGCACTCTGTCCCCTGGTCCTGCACCCCCCTCCCTTAATCAACTCCAAGTCAGAGTTGATCATCCTTAAGTTCATAGGGTGTGGGGGCCCTTCAGGGGGAAGCCCCCTGATAGAAAAGCAACCAGGGTCTCCTGCCAGATTTATGTCAACCGCAAGTTGCGGTTGACATAAATCTGTCTCTCTGATGTCGGTCGACAACAAAGTTGTTGAACTGGCATCATAGATCCACTACTGCAGTAGCTTCAGAGCAGAAAATCCATCAAGTGGGATTACAATGTTATTGAGGAGCTAACAGTCAACTCTGTCAGAGACTGTGAGGGTTTCAATAAAAAAAAAACACTAAGAGCATGGTTAGAGAATTATAAAATGCTTACCCCTGAAGCATCTCCAAACAATGTTACATACTGTCCCAGGTTCATTTTGAGATAGGTAAATATGCAGCTACGAATAGTGTGATGAATGGCATCCATTTTTACTAGTCAGAGTTTAAATGACCCATTAATGAAAGTACCATCAGAACCTTCAAGTGGGATTATTGCCAGAAACTTAAAATGGTTAGTTGCCAATACTGCTAGAAACTGAGCTGCATACTAAACCACATGTAGGGTCAATGATGTTGGTGGAAGATGTTGAGGCAGAACTTAAATTATAAAAATGTTTGATCTGAAGGGGCAGTCATGAATGCAAGGGTGGTCACTGCTTTTGCCAAAGGGGTCATCAAGTGTCACAACTACAAACTATTGTTTTTCATTTAATTTCATTTATTTGAATTTACAGGTACTGTAGGTACACTGGAATGTATATTCCATTTCTAGGTATGACCTCAGGTTAAAGTAATAACAAGTAAGACAAACAATAGAGTATACAAAGTGCAAAATACAACAAAGGCATACAATAAAGTAATCACTAAAATCATTTCATACCTGGTTACATAATCATGCATCTGTGTATTTTTAAGCTACTGAGTAACAACTGAGGAAAATAACCTCACAGAAGGAAGATGCTTAATGTGTGTTTGTAAAGAATTCCACAGGAAAGCAGCACAATGTGCAAAAGTTCTTTTCCCTGTGCTGGTACACACAAAGGGTATAACTAGTTGAAAGTTTTGAGATGATCATGATTCATAGACAGAGGTATGCTTAGTTAATGGTCTACACAAGTAAACTGGAACACCAGAATTCATAAGTTTATACATGAAACATGATAAGGATAGTTTATAATTATTCAGAACTGAAAGCCAGTCAAGTTTGTCCAAAATTAGACAATGGTGAGTCCTGTTGGGTACCAGGAGAGCAAATTTGCCTATCTTTAGAAGCAGTACCTCTTTCCTAGAGATAGTACTGGCCTTATTTGGTGGTACAGTAGCTTCACTTTCTCATGGCAATGTGTCTGGATGTTTTTTTTAAATTAGCTTGGCTTCTGCAAAAGGAAAGGAACAAAAGCAGGCTGTAAAACCCCTGACGAGTTCAATGATATGAAAACTTTCATAATGTGAAGTAATTATTTGTTAAATTGTGTGAATATTGCACCAGCCTGGTGGCAAGGAGGGCTGAGGTGTTGGATGACTTACCTCCTGACATGCTGGTGACCCAGGTTCAGGAATGGACCATGGCCTCTTGGGGACCGGCTTGGTGAAAGTGGATTGAGTGCCCATTGATGGCTCTCCTCCTTTAGGGATGGGGGATTGCATGTATCACTGCTTGGTTGCTAGGTGGCACAGCATGGGTTGTGAATCTAGTTAACTAAGAGCAAGCACAGATGTGTGCTGCATCTTAATATCACTCAAGCACACCATAGCACATGTTCCCACCTGGGTCAGGGAGAAAAAGAGAGACAAAAGCACTGCCACTGACAGGATGATGCTGCCAACTCTGTAGGCCCTGCATCATCTCCCAGGCTACTCGCTCACCCATGGTGGTATAGGAAGCAGATGATGAGGTAAGTCCTGGGTTTGGTGTGTGATGGGCCTGGGGGTCATGAGCAGAAGGGGGGTCAGTGGGGGAGAAAGAGATAAAAAAGTGCAAACATTTTCAAAATGTTTTGATGTTTGTAGCTCCACTACTATTGCAGGTATTCACCCAAAATATAGTATGCATACACAATGTAAATAGGCCCCAGAATCTAATAAAGTTGCATAAATCTGATTCCATATGGTAAAATCTACTGTGGAAATTTCAGAACTGACTAATTGACAAAATTTGCCCAAAAACTTCAAGGACACATTATAAGTAATGCCACTAGAATCTCACTGGTGGAATTCAACTTTCACAAAGCACTTACCACTACTGAATCCATATAGCTGTGCTGAGCTGTTTGCATTCCTGTGGTTTCTTTCTGGGTTACTGTTTTGCCCCAACTGCTTTTTATGGCTGTGGACGGAGCCTACAGCAATTATGCTTTCCCCTGAAAAAAGGTGTTTCCGTGGAACACATCTTTTAGGAGTTTTCAATGTATCCTTACATTCTGCAAATCTCTATGGCACTTAAAGAAATACTCCCTTCTTTCTGATTAACTTCAGGGTCACACAGTATGCAAGTGGAGACTATAGGATTCAACCCCAACTCTCCAGGTTTGCACCTTGGTGCTCTTAACCACAACACTATACTGCCTACTTGTATAGACACTATACATTTCTGTTTTGGTTCAGACATGTATCCACTGCATGCAGCATTTCCTTCAGGCAGCCTGCTTTGCTAAAAAATTACTGTGCTGAGACCAACATATGGTGTATACCTTGTCATGCTTAATTTAACAGCAGATACTGAGTTATACCTCTGAAGTTGACCTAAAGATCGAAGGTTATCCAGTGATAACAGCAAGCAGAGAGTCTACCCACATATATTATACCACGTTACAGTCTAATGAACATCAAACCATTGGGACTCTCTACTCACTAAATTATATGTCAAGTTAGAAAGCCTCCCAAAAACACATGCTTCCAGAATGAGATACAAGCAGCACAGAGTATAATGCAACTTCAACTCAACTCATAACGCTGTATGTTTGATAATATGGTCAATGAAAAGCAAATAACCCTAGATTCATAAATTGCATTCCAAAATGTGACTTATTGGCAAGTAAAAAACAAGCCCTGAAAGTACAACAGAAAAGTCTATACATGGCATACAGTGGGATTAAAGTGATGTTTACCCAAAGTGAGTAAGTGTGTTACACTGTATGTAATGTACAACTAGATGGAGATCTCTTCCGAGCATACTCTTAACCATGTATTATGTTCCAGAAACCTAAATGCATTCAGTGTTGTAACAAGATTTTATACATGATATCAATTGTCAGTATAAGTGTAAGATAAAAAGAACTACTAGTCAGGAACCACCAAGAAATTGAATCTATGCTGTCTAATATGAACAGATTTCAATAAAGTGTCTGTGTATCATCAAACTAATACAATTACAGAAACAGTCTATTTAATCTAAACAAGAACTAGAAATTAAATCCTCCCCCTCTACACATCTCTGGTCAGGACACACTTGGAGTAGTGTGTGCTGTTCTGGAGGCCATACCTGAGGCATGATATCAAGCTACTGGAGGGAGTGCAGCAGAAGGCAATGAGGATGATACAGGGAATGGATGGGAGAGACTATGAGAAAAGGTTGAGGGAACTGAATATGTACACCCTGGAGGAGTGGAGGGATGGGGGGACATGATTGAAACTTTCAAATATCTGAGGGGAATCAACAAGGATGGAGCTGATGGGGTTTTTAAACTGACAAAGGGAAGGGACACTAGCAGGCATGGGCTGAGAATAGAGAGGGGAAGATTTAGGAGGGAGATAAGAAGTTATTACTTCACAGAGAGAGTGGTGGCAAAGTGGAACACTCTACCAGAGAGGGTGATATCATGCAAAACTGTGGGTAGCTTTAAAAGGGCATGGGACAGAAAACAGGGGAGAGTACAGGTGAGTGAGGCTGAGAATGGCTGAGGGAGGACAACAGGGAAGGGGGGTGGGGCAGCTGCAACCTAGGGTGCTAGCTGCACACTTGTACAGACGTTGATGGATCAGGAGGTCTGTTTTTGCTGGCACTTTCGTATGTTCGTAAATGCAACCATGAATGGTACATTAACAAATACACTTATTGAAAGGGTGCTTTTCTGACACCTCCACCATGATTTTTGCCATATTAAAAAGCCATATGGTTGGTACTGACAATGAGATCCAGTGATGGTTTAACTTTGATATAGATGTAAAAAATGCCTTTGTGAAACAGAAAAATTGTCACCTTTATAAGACCTTTTAATCACTTTAGTTTTTGTTTAGCATGAATGACAAACAGAACTATATTTGCAGCACTTAATGTTATACACAATAACAACTTCCTGATATAACCCCAACAGATATATGGAAAGGAAAAGAGGAAATTGTTTAACTAGGAAAGGCACATTGAGCCAGCGCTTGTTTCCAAGTGTGACCTGGGAGCACAAGGAAGTTAAGTGACTTGCTCAGGATCACACAGTATGCAAGTGGAGGCTGATGGGATTCAAACCCAGCTCTCCAGGTTTGTAGCTTGGTGCTTTTGACCACAACACTATACTGCCTACTTTTATAGACTATATTCATTTTCTGTTTTGGTTCAGACATGTATCCACTACATGCAACATTTCTGTTGCAAAAAGTTTTTTTCTTCAATGCACTATTACATTACTGTACATTAAGTCCTGAGTGTCCTAGCAAGAGCTCTTATTTATAGCCAAACTTCATTTAGCAAGCCTTTCCAGGTGTGACCTGGGAGCACAGTGAAGTTAAGTGACTAGCTCAGGGTCACACAGTTTGCAAATGAAGGCTGATGGGATTCAAACCCAACTCTCCAGGTTTGCAGCTCGGTGCTCTTAATAACAACACTATACTGCCTACTTGTGTAGATAATATACATTTTCAGTTTGGTTCAGACATGTATCCACTACATTCAGCATTTCTCTTGCAAAAGGTTTTTTTTTTCTTCAATACACTGTTACATTAAGTCCTGAACATCCTAACAAGAGATCTTATTTATAACCAAACTTCATTTAGCAAGCCAATGTACAGTAAAGTGGGGGAGGGGAACTTGTTTAACCAGGAAAGGCCCACTAATCCAGAGCTTGTTTCCAGGTGCAACCTGGGAGCAGAAGGAAGTTACGTGACTTGCTCAGGGTCACACAGTATGCAAGTGGGAGCTAATGGGATTCAAACCCAGGTCCCTAGCTTTGTAGATCAGTGCTCTTAACCACTCAGATATACTGCCTCCTAGTAAGAAAACTATAGTCTATCTGTCTGAATTTAAAAGAAGTCACATTTGTTATAATAAAAGTAGTACAGTAATTTAAACATGCCCCTCCAGCAATGTCATGTTGTGCGATTGCTGGTAAGATTTAAGATAGCCTACTGTATTAATTTTCATTAAGTCTTTATGAGTTACTGGACTAGGGGCACATGACCATTTCACACCTCAGAGTAAAAGTTCAAAGCATAGATCATATTTGCTAAACACATTTGTGCCTCTGTGTGTGTGTGTGTGTGTGTGTGTGTGTGTGTGTGTGTGTGTGTGTGTGTGTGTACAGACAGACAGATTGTCCAGTTGAGATGCACCACCCTGTTTTCACTGGAGTGATGCTTCTTATGTTATAAAGTCTGAATAAGACATGAATGGTAATAATTTCACACTTTTAAAATCTGGTACTTCCCATTTCTGCATATTTTTTCCCATGAAATTATGGTAGGGGTTTGTTCACTTAAAGCAGCAGTATTTGTTAATCAACATCAATTTTATTTTTTTAGCAAAAGATGCATTGCATTCATAATCAGTATATTTCTAACTATCTCATATACTTAAAAGCAGAATTTATAACTATACAGTATTTGCAATTAATGGCTCAAGACATTAGAATGGCTGTCACTGGTAATACTTAATCTCTGTGGTTGACAGTATCTTATACTGTTGTGTTATGGTGTATATCGAAAAATGGTTTGTAAAAAATGCCCTTTATATCCTAACAAATGCCCTTCCAATTTTCAGCACCCCCATCTATTTTAATCTTCTGGCACCACTGTGTGCGAGCATTGCTACCCGTCAGAGATGCTCTTCCAACTTAGAATTCCCCTGGTCAGCAACAGGTAGACTGGATTACATTCTAATCTGCTACACAGAGCAAGATGAATTATACTAAAATGTTTAGTGACTGCAGTGTACAATCAGAGATTATGTCTTCATCTCAGTTAGACTGTTGGAAGCCATGCAAAGATAACAAAAAAACAAGCATTTGTCAATGCTGAAGATTTCCTTGCATGGTGTATGTGCGATGGTATTTAGCGGCGCTCATGGTGCTCGTTACTTGGAGCTTCTTCAAGCTCCCCACAGCCATATCAGCTCTGGCTTGTTTTCTCAGGGCTTAACCATGTGGACTCTTTGAATCTTCTTGTTACTCTCATTTCTTCCTTGTTTTTAACAGGCAAACTCTCTTCAGAAGAGTTACATACATTTGGAACATATAGCCAGCATTTTTCCTTATGTCCTTACTCATTTACTTCTCTCTCCATATCTCTTTGGGTTTCTTTAAGTCCTGAACTTCCAAGTGTATTTGGTGCTCATAGCAGCCAATATTGTGGTGTTTGATTCTTTTGTGTCCTGCTTTCAAGTGAGAAATGTCCCTATATTTTTTGTTTGCTTACCAACTGGCAGTCTACTATTCTTTTGCTACTTAGCTGAGCTACCATTCCCTTCATGAGCCCATGCATCTAACTCCTGCCACTGGTGACCCCTGTACTAACTAACTCCCCTATCCTATAGTTAAAAGTCTTGACTCCCCCTTCCATTGACATGAATATTCCCCCTACTTCATTGCACACTATCAGTCTACTTTGGGTTGGTTATTGATCACATTCATTTGACTTATACTGCAGGCAGGCAAATCACCTTACATCAGCATCATGGCTTGCAACACCTCTCCCACACTCCTGCAACAGTCATGCCCAGCATCATGCTCCATCATGAGTAAAGATATTCAGATACTTCTGTCACAGTGGCCTCAGTCACAACTAGTTGCAATGCCTGGTGTCAGAGGGTTGCAAAACAGTCAGCAGGTGGCATTGTACATTTAGCAATGCTGCTGACATATGTCAAGGTGGGGCTTTTTGATAGAATTGAAGAAGTTTGCCAAGAAGAAAATATTTTGGCCATTAGTCTTAAAAAAGGAAAACATGATATTATCTTATTTAACATTTACATACCTCAGACTGGGTCAAAATTGTATTCTGAAGCCATTTGGGTTAGAGTAATATAATTATGGATGCCAAACTAAGCTTCCCAGACTCCTATGTTTTATTATTAGGCAAATTAAATGCAAGAATAGGAGGCTATGATGGATTATGTAATGTACCTATATTAAACTGGATGTATTCAGATGCTCCCCTGTTCCCAAGAAAAAAACACAGATAGTAAGGTTAACTGCAATGGACAGAGGCTGCTGCAATTAGTGGGAAGTTATCTGCTTTACCTTCTTAATGGCAAAATTGATGAAGATCTGGATGGTCCTCCTACAGTTTTATCACCCCAGGGCACTTATGTGCTTGATTTGGCACTCTGGAATGGCACTCCTGGATTTTGTTCCAAAATCTCAGTCATAGGCTGAGAGTGATCACTTCCCATTGATTCTAAAGAGTAACCTCTGTCAATCTGCTAGTAACTGTCCCTCTCCTTTAAATGGTAAAATAAAAACTAGTGGACTTGAAGTGAAGTACAGTACAAGACACATTAAACTGTTCCATCAACTCACTGGTGTAGCATTTTTTTTGTGATGCTACTGCAGTGGCAACTTGAACTGTTGAAGCTTTCAACTATTTTCCAACCATCCTTCACTTCCTATTCAACTCACTTATAACTGTTTAGTGACATGGCAGTAGCTGCATTTTCAGGGCATTGTTTATAATTATCACAACATTCCTTAAGAGCATTGTTTATAAATATCACAGCATTCCTTATGAGCATTGTTTATAAATATCACAGCATTCCTTAAGAGTTGTTTAGTCTGCCTTCTGAAATGAAACTCATAAGCACTCAACTGAAAATAAAGCTTATAGTACATAACAGCTATATGCAAACCAATACTCACCTTTTACTAATTCATTGAATTAAACACTGTACAGATTAGGAAACTCATTGAACAATGCTACACCAGTGAGTTAAGGGAACAGTTTAATGTGACCTATACTGTACACCAAATGACCTAGATGGACTAAATCAAGTTCAGGTAGATGTAAAGAGGATAATTTTAAATGTTTTGGATAAGTATCTCAGCTTACTGATCCCTAACATGTTACTTAAACTGATGTTATATGATGAGAGAGTCTAGGGAAATAAAACAAATTCCACCAAGGGGGTGGTATGACAAAGAATGCAGGACTGAGAAAAAAAAACGTATGTCACTTATCAGAGTGGCAAAAAAAAAAATCAACCAAAAAGATTTTGGGAACTAAAACAGGCAAGACAATTATATAAACTTTACTGGGGAATAAAAAAAGAGAGTATTATAAAGTGTGTTGGGAGATAATGTTAAAACCCATCTAGGAAAAAAAATCAGCAGGCTTTTTGGAAATTAGTCACCAGTGGATATAATGAGTATAAGGAAGAGATAGATTGTCATATTACAGAAAACATCACTTTTCTAATATTTTCTTTGACCCTTTAGTCCAGGACTATCAGTTGTATGAGAAACCACTAATTACTACCTCTTTAATAATTAATGGAAATGAAGCAAGGAAAAACTCCCTGCCCTGATAAAATTCCCCCTGAAATATGTCTGTGTTTAGTGAATAACTAGGCAGATTATTTGATATTTTTCTTCAATAAATGTATAGCAGAGGGAAAAGTTTTATACTGTTGAACAGGAGCTGAAATTGTTCTCATTTTATGAAAAGGGTAACAGACAAGAACCATATATGTACAGACCAATCAGTTTAATTGATATTTGTGCAAACGATTTTGCCAAAGTTATTTTAGGGAAATTAAAGGAGGGACTTAAAAAGCTGGGGGACATATCTCCTTTTCAGGATGGAGTCAGAGAGGATCACTCTACAAGAGACAACTGCTTCATACTGTAACACTTGTTAGGAAAATATGTTAAACTCAGGCTACAAAAACATTATGTTGATTTTATTAATTTTAGTGCAGCTTTCAATTTAATAAACAGAAATACTCCATGGAACCTTATGAAAGATGGGTTCCCCCCACCTTGATACATGTCATCAGGACCCTATATACTGACGCATGGGCTTGAGTGAGAGACAGAATAGGTGGACAAATATCTGACCCCTTTCCAACCAACAGAGGCATAAGACAAGGCTGTGACTTGGCTCCAACACTTTTCACCATTTATATAAACAAACTGTTAATTGGTCTAGAGCAGTCCAACACAGATTCTCCTTAAATAGGAGACACTTTGTGTTTGGCATTTGCATGCGCCGACAATCTGGTACTGTTTCCTCTTTCTAGGAATGGACTTAAAAAGAAACTAGACATTTTAAATACATATTCTATAAATCTTGCCTTAAAAATGAACATGTTGAAGACCAGGATACATACTTTTGGTACAAATAAAAGGAAGAATCTTTGGAGGTTAAACTCATCTGTAATTGAAGTAGATAAGTCTTATTGCTACCTAGGTATTAACTTCTCATGGAACATTTCTTGGAAGACCCATTTGGATTATGTTTTAAGTAAGACTGAATCTGCACTGGTAGGATTGAAAATATTTAATTACTTATATGGTAGCCATTCAATCAGACCACTTGTGAAAGCAGCAAATGCCAAATATAATTATCAAATTCTGTATGGAGCAGAAGTTTGGGTCATGTCTCCAACTGACACTTTAAAAAGACTTCTTATGCAGGTATTGTGCTCAGCACTTGGACTTATGAGTTCTACTCCAGCCTGTTTTGTTAGGGAAAAACTGGGTCTGGATAACCTACAAGCCACAGTAGATAGAGTCTTTAATCGTTTAATTAGATTTACTAGACTTCCAGATTGGAGACATGTTCAAAAATACCTTCAAGAAAAAAGGTTTTGGGAAGAAATAGGCTGCAAAACTTTGAAGAGGTTGCAACACATAATCGGGCTTTTGCAAATGGAGTTTGCCCTTTAAGGGGCAGCCAGGTTGTTCTGGTCCACCCCTTCCCTTTTCATCAAGATAGTGTGCTCAGAAGGGAAGGGGGGAAGGGAAGGGAGGGCCAGGGGATAGAACAATGGCCAAGCAACAGGAAGGGGAGGGTCAAGTGGAGGTACATAATGGGCAACACAAGAGTGGTTCAGCCACTTTTGCTGGAGTTTTGATCTACAAAAAACTGCAGCACATCAGATTGGTGTATTGTTTGGAAGGTTTGTGCAACAGCATACAGCAGGTAAGGAAATAACAGCTACGACAGGTTAGACAAGTAAAAAAACAATGCTATGATTTCGCTTTAATGAATTTGGTGGAGATGGTTTGTTGAGAGCAGTGTGTGAAGATTCTCCATGAGATTAGTTTTCTTTTTAAATGCAGATTGTCTAGGAAGATGTATTAAATAGGCCTCCACTGGCCTTTAGCATTGCTGGCTCAAATAAATGTGATTTTAGTTAGCTGGAGCAGAATTTGGAAGCTTTACTGTGTTTGTCTGCTCTGACTTTTAAATCGCGAGTCGAATTGGTTTAAATGAGTGAGGTTTGTTGAAAAAGTGCTTTGGGCCAAAAGAAGAGCCATTCAGCTAAAAAGCTGAGCTTATTTTATGGTGAAAGCCTGATTGTTTAAGAAGCTGGTTGACTAGGACTCCACAGGGGCCTTTTAAATTGATTGTTGAGTAGAGCTTGTGCTAGTCGATGGGAACGCGTGGCTTGAAAACGGACCCTTCCCCCTCCCCCAACCTCCCTGCTACCTCCTCGCGTCCCCAGGTGGAGATTACATCCCCCCCTTTATTCACTGGGGGATTTTAAGGCTTCCTCACTGAGGAGGCTACTCAGGTGCCAGCAGCAGTCCCGCTGCCCCATAGGGTGATGTGGCAGGATCCATGCTGCCTGAAAGGAACTACACGTATGGCTAGGCAGAACTGTACAGGGACTAGCGATTCAGAAGGGGACAGTAAAACACCACAGAGCACTTTCAGAAGGGGGCATTTGAATGCTACAGAGCCAGTAGGGCAAGGACAGGCCTACGACAAGGCCTAGCAGGTGGGGGTGATGAGCGGCCACGTGGCATGACATCACACGCCAAGGGTGTAGGCTGAAAGTGAGCAGCTGGCCAGTTCCTGAGGCAGGGGAAGGTTTGCATGATGAAAATGGGATGACTATTTGGTCAGGATTCAGGACAGTGTGTCTTGTGGAAAAGAAAGAAGCACGTGGGAGCCACCAGGCAAGGATGAGCAGGAGCAGCCAGAGGGCTGGTAATGAGGGGCCTGGCCATGTGGCATGACGTCACATGCCAGGAGGGCCTAGTGACTGAAGGAGGCCCAGAAAAAGGATTTTTGGGATCGTGGCTTTGGGGGGGTAACAGTTTTTGGGGACAACCACCACCCAACAGGAGGGCAGAGGAACCCAGGACATGACAGGGTACAAGACAGTTAGGCCTGCAAAGGCTGTGAAAGAGGGTCAGAGGCTCCAAAGGTGGAGTAGCAGGTCTAAGAAGCCACAAGAGGTGGGGGGTACAAAGAGGGTTGGTCGCATGCTCACATGATGTCTTGTGGCATAGTAGTGCCACTATAGTTAGGGTTGAGGAGCCATTTCTATGTTAAAGCCCAAAACTTTGCACCTTAATAACTTTGCAACCATTTGACGGATTTGCCTGAAATTTGGAATACATGATCACATCAGATGTGCCTTTCAGTGTTGTATTGAAAAAATATTACATGGCGGCAAAGTTACAGCACTCCAAAGTTGACGTTTTTTCCCATAGGATAACATTACGGCGCCCGACGCTGCATTACATTCACTATTTCTCGTTATCATTCTCAAAAAGAAGGGAAATTAGAGGCAAAAACTCCATTTAATGCATTAGTTAGGGTTGTTCCACAGCAACAAAAGTGAGAATTCGGTGTTAGGGTTAAGAAAACCCCCTTGGACCCCAACCCACCCCCAACACGGCATTGGGAGTGCTGACCTCGGGATCGTGGGTCCTAACTCTCACCCCATTCTCCTATACTTCTGCTGCTTTACACATGTCATGGGGTGAGAGTTAGGGCAATGCAGCTGGCCCTCCAATTGCACAGAAGTGGTGCAGAGGTGTGGGGGGTATGTCAGGTGGTGGTGGGTGGGGACGGTAATGCCAGTAGCAGGAAGGTGGACGTGTGGTGCCATTGTGGGGGGACAGCATCCTTGTGCTGGTGCCAGTGTGAGGGGTTCAGGTATGTATGGTGGGGAGCTGCACACACCACCATGTGCTGACAGGTGGGTGGCACCAGGTGTCTGTTTGCTGTGGCCCCGGAGTGTCAGTAGGCTGTTTGCCCTGTCCTGTGGCATTTCCCAGAGTGTGCATGAGATGCATAAGGGGTATACTGCAGGGTTCTTCCTGACATGCCCTGCACCCCCCATGTACACCTGCAGCCAGCAGTACTTACCTTAGTGCATGGTGCATGGTGCTGGCCTGCCCGTCACCCACCCCGGTGTGTTGCTCTTTGAGCGGCCAGGTGATTAAGTGTGTATGTGCTGCATGCCCCCCCATGGTGCATCCTGTGCAGGGGGCACAATGGGTGTGGGGTGGCTATGTGCCCGGGTTACTCAGTGCGTAGTCACTCCACCCATTAGTGCATAGGGGCCAATATTCTACAAATTAATGGTGATTTAAAGACAAAAATCAAAAGCCATTAAACAACTTGCAAAATGATCAGAATGAATGAGTTTACCTAATTTTTATGGGAATTCAAATAAAAATGTATTTTAATGACTCTAATTGCTAGCAGTAGTATAACAAATAGAAACTGATCTGTTTTTTTAGATGAGATTTGCACCAGCTTAGCCGCTGCACACATGGCAAGCATGCAACACGTGAACCTAATGTAATTTTAAAAGATGTTAACACCAGCTCACGTGCTGCACACGTGTCAAGCTTGCAGCATGCAAACCTGATTTGCTTTTTGGATCTGGTTCACTTAGGATCACTTTGTGTATGTGAACTGCATGCAAACATTGCACAATTAAGCATGTGGAATGCATTCTGCATGTACACAGCAGACCTATATTTCTGTAAGGGATGGCATGAAAGACATAGCTGATCTGGAGTGGGGTTTGCACAGTTGGTCAGCAGCTTGGATTGTAGGCCCCAGCATGACATCAGGAGCAGAGCAGGAAAGATCAAGCAATGCCAGCAATCAGTGCAGAATGTGCTGGTAAAACTTATTTATTTTTCCTCCCTCCCAAATAACTGTTTAAATGAAAAGTGTTTTTCTGCAGTGGGCAATGATGGGGATGGGGAGCAGAGTGGGAGTGGAGCCTGGGCGAGCCAGGAAAGTTGCCTTCAGTAGCACAGAGTACACAATGTGCTAGCACTGTTAGTGTAAAATATAAACAGTGTTTAAATCTGAAACACAAAATGTGGATAGTGTGTGCCAGATGATTTTTCTTTATAAAAATGTATTTCTGTATGAACCTTGCTAACTGCTTCTTTACTGGTGGGGGGTAGGGGGAGTGCTATATATCTTTCTCTCACTAAAGACACTAAAAGTGGTGGCATTTTCAAATTGAGCCTTCTTCTCCTATGGCTCCATAATTCATGTTAACAGGTGCACAGAGATGCAACTCATTATTTCCTGGTCTCTGTTGCCTGATAGCAGACCAGGTGGTTGGTAGCCTTAGCCAATCAGGTTCTAGAATTTCTCAAACCCACTTTCTAAAACTCAGTTAAAATATTTTGTATTTATTGTTTTGATGGGTCTCACAGCACAATCTTTAAAGGACCTCCGATGTTACATTGAAGACTTTAATGGTATAACATTTAGACATTATTCAACTGAAAATTCAGATATGGTATTTTTGTATTTGTTTTTTATTTTTATTAATTGGTTACTGGGTAAGGTCCACTGAGCATAAAGCCTATTAATAGGGGTGATCCAGGAGCACAGGGAGGTTAAGTGACTTGCTCAGGGTCACATAGTATGTACGTATTTTATTTCTTATTTTCTCTATTACTAAGGATGTTTACATAAAAAAGGTTCTCTATTACTCATCTTCATCAGCTTGTACAGTATGTGTGCCAGTACTGAAATCACATTAGGTTATAGTCACTATTGTGTGTTAAGACACATGACATTCCCTAAGACTACTGATATCAAACAGATTCATCCAGGATATATCTGTCAATATTTTGAACACCTGGCATGTGTCTGCTTCTATCTGGACAAGACAGATTATTTTTTAGATGGTCTAATATTTTTCCACATCTTTCCAATGTTCCTCCTAATATGTATCAAATAAATGCAGATTGAATTTGTATAATGTTTCATGCAAATTGCCACAAATAGTGCCTTTTGGTCTCAAATGGATGAAACATCAAAAAAAAAACTCAAAATCTGACCTTTGAATTCAAGACAGCAGTTGCACTCACAGAGCATGCCTTAGCATCTACATCCACATACTTTTCAAATCTGAACCTATGTCTTTCCCCAAGCACAATTCTATGTTACTATGTTCCTATAGACTACATTAGTTGGGTATGTTTATTTATGAGATTATCTGGAAATGGCTTTACTTCTGTTATACTTTCTTCCTGATCTTTGCCCCTCTTACTGCTTATGCATTGAGGTTTGTTTCTTTAATCAAAGAAACATAGTAGTAACACATTATTATGTACCAGCTCCAAAGAACATACATAATTCAAGGGATAGCATTTGGTGGACAGGATCACCATTGAGGTTCATTAACATAAGCAGGAAATATTTAAAGAGGAACACCCTTTATCCTGTAAACACACATTTTAGTAGTGCATTTTTTGTTAATATTTTGTCAATTTTGCTTTATGTTAAGTAGACTATTTGCATCTGATTTGATACTGATGGGACAGATTATTTTTGAACCCAATGACATCAGCAGCAGCAAAACACTGTATTCACATTTAACTTTGTATAGTACATAACTTGCAAGACACGTCCATGCCTCGAAGGGACCTCACCATTATTCATGCTGTATGGTTCTAATATTACACTTAGCTTTAAGATAAAATCAGAAGACCACTATGAATAAATAAATTTGCAACAATAACAATTGAAGATTAGCATGACCTTTCTCATACAAAAAATGTTTTCATCTGAACCTCATAAACAGTAAATCTTTTTCTCAGATGTGTTTGCAGTGCGAAGTGTTTGTAAAGACCTCTTTACAAGTGAGCATTGAGTGAATCCACAGAGAACCATGCTCAATAGAGGGCACTGATCTTTTTCCCTGTACCCAAAAAGTTCGACAAGGAAGCTCAGTCAAGGGGTAAAGGGCTATCATGCCAGTTGCATACTGGGCCATTTTCAATGAAAGGTGGCTCTCATAGGCCCACACAATGTGATCTCCCGAATTACCACCTGCTATAATCAGACAGTACTGTAACCATATCAGTGTAAGCAGGTACACATGATAGATGAGTAGTAGGGGCCACTGTACCATTTTGGCATTGTATGATGTAGGGTGTGAGGGGCTTCTGGATCACCATGCAACCCATGCTATGGGGGTTGGTGGAGTAGACCATGAGACACACAAGTCTTTCCCCATGAATGTTGTGTACCACAGCATGTGATGAGTGTATGTCACAGCTACATTTACAGGTGCAAGTGTGATTGTCAAGGCCACTGATTTATGATGACTTAAATAATGAAATTCCATTTTCAAGATTTGAAATTCCAGGATTCTTCCAGTGATTGCTAGTATAATTTCTGGATTTTACCAGAATTGCATTGTAAGATATGAAGTGCATCTGATTGCATCAACAATCCAAGAAGTAACATTTGCCAGCATAACCCATGCCCTGGAATGGCTTACTATGAGTATAATATGGATCCTGTAGAATGCAGAAAGGCTTTTATAGTATTTAGGTTTTTATTTACATATGTTTTAGACCATGATGTTATACTGGGATTGGTCAGCTTTCTGGACATGTTCTATCTATTTTATACATAGAAACATAGAATCATATAATTTGACTGCAAATAAGGACTACTTGGACCACTTAGTCTGCCCTTTTTCCCCTACCTACTGTTACACCGCAGACCCTACTTGATCTCCAGCTTTACCCCCACTTTCTTTACCAATAAGGTTCCCTTATGCCTATCCCATGCATTCTTGAATCCTGTTACTGCTTTTGTCCCTACCACCTCTGCTGGAAGGCTGTTCCAGACATCCACAACTGTTTCAGAAAAGAAGTACTTTCTCACATCTCCCTTGAGTCTACCCTCCTCCAGCTTCATAGCATTGTTCCCTTGTTCTTGAGCATCTTTTCTGAAAAAGGCTTCCCTCCTGAACCTTATTTATACCCGTGTGGTATTTGAAAATCTATCATATCACCCCTCTCCCTCTTTTCATCCAGTGTGTACATACTGTATTGAGGTCCTTTAGTTTCTCCTCATAGGAAGTCTGAAATTGAAACAGTTCTTATTACTTGCTTGCATATAATTATATTGATAATTATATTGTGCCAATGGTCGCTACCTGTCAGTCGTTTTACCTGGCAATCCAGTTTTCAGGGTCTATATCCAGTAATCCAGTCACGCTCAGAGATCGTCAGGTTTTTGAGCCATTTTGAATGCTCTTTTTTTTTCCCTTTGTTCTGTAAGTCAGACATTTAGGTGGTACAGACCACAAATTTCATGAATATTATAATTTCTGAAATGTTCATAGAAGCACTTTCACATTTTCCATACAGGATAATTTTCTTATTTCACAACATACAGTAAATAGACATAACTGTGAAATATATATATATTTATGACTACTAAACAGGGAACCCTTCCATTGACAATAAAATGTAAGGCTTGGGCTGCATAATTTTGTCTTTAAAAGATTGCCAGATATGTTGATACTTCTTTAATTGACTGAGAGACATATAATGAATCCTTTCTATTGCACGTACTTCGGTTAATAAATTGAGCCAGACCCTATAATGTGGAGGATCCTTATCCTACCAATGAGTGAGAATTACTTTAAATGCCATCACCAAACAAATGTTTATAAAGTGTCACTTGGGAGTTGATAAACGTTCTATAGCCGAGTATGAGCATAACAGCATCCAATAGGGATCTTTGCTCAAGTGATATTGAGTTACCTCAGAGATAAAGGTCAAAATTGCTTCCCACCAGGGATCTAACTTAGAGCGGTGTATAAATATATGTATTAAGGTACCTGTCTGTGTATGGCATCTGGGAGAGCACGCTGGTATGTCATTTTATTTAAATAATGCAGTGTATAGAACATTCTGTGAGGAACATTGAACATAATCTATTGTGACCTGACTGATTTAAGTCCCCATTGTTTGATATTAACTATATCTTTCCAGGCATGTCACAGAATAGAAATACCTAAGTCACTTGTCCATTTCTGTCTTAGGTGCTTTAAAGAATCTTGGGGCAATACATTTATAAATTTGTGAAATCAGTTTGCTTTGACTAGATTGAGATAAAATAGTCTCCATATTACAAAAATTTTGGCTCCAATTTTTACAGTTTTTATTAATAAAATCCTGAATCTGCAAATAAGCCATTTTGAATGCTCTTAAAGCAAATCTCATCATTCATTTTCAGCTGCACATTGAGGTTATGCAAAAGTTCTGTTGTCAATGGAGCCCTTTCTTTGTAAAAGCAGGCCATTAAGACCATAAATTGATGTAGATTAGTAGATTAGAACCCTAATCTTTTTCACTCTGTATTTTGAAACAGCATAGCAGCAAAGCTGAGTGAAATGTCTGACCCTACCTTTTATAACAGTAAAAGATAATCTTTCAATTTAATTTGCTGATAAAAGTTCCATCTCTAGTAGAATTGAAGCATTTTTAAAATGTTTTAAATTATATTTTTTCCTTTAAAAAAAAAGAGTGTGATCCCTTCTTTTGGCTTTGAAATATCATTGTGGACATGAAAAGGAATTGGATGCAGAAAAAATATACAGTACACATTACAGGAAACAAACTTTTTTTTTTAATTACATATACTTGTATACTATTTACAATAGTCCCCTTGTATCCCCCAAGATCACATTTGTAAATGACATTTTCTTTCTTTCTGTATGTTTACTTGGTAAAATAATTTCAATAAAAAAATAACTAGTAAGAACATAGAAAAGCAAATTTAGCAGGTACAGTATGTTAATGTTTTTGTTGAACTTCTGTAAGTGTTGTCCTTTACTGCTCTGTTAAAGTCTTCACTGCTATAACTAGTGCTGTGTGGAATGTGGAACTCTGCTGGTGAAATAAGCGCAGAATGACCATTCCGCTGGTGGAATTTTTGCCAAAATTTTGCTGGTTCTTCTGCTGAATTCCACCTGCTGTGACAGACAGAAATATATTCTATGGAACAACATTTTTTCTGTGGAAAATCATTCCACAACCATTTCCATGGGAATTATTGAGATCCACAGAATAGCATTTTCTTTCTGTGGAAAATCATTCCACAATCATTCCTGTGGAAAACAGAAATGTTGTGGAAATCTCATTTTGCATTTTTCTGCCATGGAATTGCACAATTCTGTGTCTAGCAATGTTCAGCAGAATTTCAAAAATTCCATGAAATTTCATTCTGCCAGAATTTGAAAATTCTGCACAGCACTAGATATAAGACATCACTTTAGAACAGAAACAATGCATGATCAGTCATGAAAAGGGGTGGGGCTACAGTTGGAGTATAGGGTGTGGTTAGTATCTGTTTTTTGCCTCATTCAAAAGTGAAAACCCTAATTGTGCCACACATGTTGTGTGTGCTTACCTTTAAGCACAGCAACACAATGGTGTGGGCACTAGACATTTTCTTTGTGCTTCCCTGACCATGACTGAGAATGGGGCAACATAAATTTATTCAACAGTAATTAACCCATTGTTTGCAATTATCATGTCATCACATGCACAGAGATTCTCTGGGATCCACAATGGGTTGTCGATAAAATCTTTGTTGAACGACCTGACAGCGAAACAGGCAGGTTGACTGCATTTTGCAGTTGGCTGCCGGTTTCCAAAAGACACAAGTGCTTTCTTCGAGGGGCATCACCCCCAACCCCCCAGACAGGGGGCTGTGCCCCCCCACACCACCCCCACTTTGGATTCTCAACTCCGAGTCGGATCTGATTGGTGCAGGACCCCCAACAGACAGTGCCAGTTCCAGTGGGTTCCCTACAAAGACATGGCACTGTTGTCACTGTAGGGGACTCTGCTGTTGAAATGTCAGTGTCGGGGGAGTATACCAATTCTCTGATCACTTGAAGTATTGTGTTACTACTGCATATTGGGTTACTGTTTTAAAAAGCCATGAAGCTGAGTAAACTCCATCACCTATAGTACTTCTCAGCTTTTCATTACCCAAATTTAGATCACTACGGTGTATCACAGACCATGGGAAAAGATAAACAATTTATGGAATTTCATAGGGATAGAAGCTTCTTTAGCTCAAAATAGTGTAACTGTACATGTGTTCTTGGCCATGACTATTTGCTGATAATTCATAAATTACTATTGATTTCCACTTTAATATGTCTTTGCACAATGTGCGGCATAACCTGTTCTATAATGGACAGAAGACCATGGACAGAAGACTTTTGAATAATAAAATAAAGCATGTTTTTCCAAATTGTATGTGGGCAATTGAGATGCAGCCCTACCATTCCATGCCAAACCATATATATAAAATTTTATCAAAGTAAAGTACTTTTGGTTTATGTAGTTTTATTTACTAATCATGTGAGAAGGTACATATACCTCTATATAAATGGGACAGTTTACATGACTATAGTAGAAGTTGAGATTAGCGTAGCCAGATAGAATCATCACAGCATCTTTGCAGCCCCACACCTATCATTGGGTTTCACTTTAAACCAGCAGAGTGAATTAAATAAGAGGATGGGAAAGGGAGCACATGGAAGCAAAGAGGATGTAAACAATATTGTATTAGTTATTTATTTTTGGGCATTTTAAGTATGTAGATAGAGCCCACAGCTTACTGTTTTATAAAATGGTTTATATGAAACACCTATTTTGACTTTTGAGTTTAACTTCACATAAGCCATTTGCTAAAATACTCTCTCCTGGGGCACATTTCCACAACACTGTGTCATAATCATAGCTTCCCAAACTGCTGACTCCTGCTCCAGTCAGTCTGTGAGCACATAATGATGATATATGGCTGCTTTAACTATTATGTCTAGAGAGAGTTCACATACAGTATGCAGCTCATTTATACTTCCTGCATGTTTATTCTTTAATGACAGTGCTGGGATTAGACTTTTGCAACATTCAGCAACTTTTATTTCGCTGATGTGGCATGCATTTTTATATGAAAAAAGGACAAGAACATCATTTTAGTTCTGTTACTATATTTACAGAATGCTGTTTCTGACAGATTTAAATGTAGCCCCACATTTTGATCTGCTCTCTATTTAGCAGTTGTTCGAAGTGGAGGAAATATTGCATTTGCTTAAATCATTGTATCATGCCAGCAAACCACAGAGAAGTCACGTTCTTTTCTTTTGCATAAAATAGAAAATGAAACATTTTGAAGTATCATGAAGTGTTTCTTTAGGTTTCCATCTGGAACCATGGCGCTCTGGGAGAGCAAATGAATTGAATGTTTAAAGTGTGTTTAAAGAGGTTCTGAGTTATTAAACTATTATTTATGGACATTCTTTCAGACTAACTCTTCCTAAGACCACTTGACAAGCAGATGCTGCTTGTGATCACAGTTACAAACCTGTTTTGGCCATCAGCCAATTAGAATATTTTAAGAAAATTAGACATCTAAATGAGTGCCAAGTAAAGGGAAGCACACCATATGTGATCTATAAACTTCATCAAGATTTAAAATGTGTCATGCAGTGAGTTTACTTAATAAGGATCATATTTTTTATGTATCATTTGGAAAGTTTTAAAGCCTCCCAGCAACTGGATTCACAAATGTATTTTATTTAACCAGGAGAGACACACTAAGCTGAAAGCTTGTTTATAGGTGCAACCTGGGAGCACAAGGAAGTTAAGTGACTTTTTTAGGGTCATACAGTATGCAAGTGGGAGCTGTGGGATTCAAACCCAAGTTTCCAGGTTTCCACCGCAGAGCCTAAAACCACTGCACTCTTCTGCCTCCTTGAATTCACAAGGCCAAACAGTTTATACCTGATGCATTTCTTTTGATAAAGGACCTCACAACATCTAGGCTGTATTGCTACAATTGCATGTACCAGGAGGTACTGTATGCAAAACAGACTTTTTCCTCTAAAATTTGCAGCCAGATTCAAGGCTTTGGGATTTTGGAAAACAATACTGCAAGTGTGCAGAAACACCTAAAAGTTACAATGGCATCCTTGCTATTAACAGCTTCTTCATGGAAACCACATGAATATCTTATCCAGATTACATTCTCAGCACTAACCCATAGACTAAAAAACACAGAGTATATCTAATAAAACTCAGTGGGAACGTAATATGCTGTGTCTATCCTGTATCAAAACTTTATGGAAACAAAACACACTGGGCCTAATTCCAGAACAGCTATGCCAGAGTTAAATGCAGTATGCCTGCCTTGAATGGCACAAATTGCAAGTTACGCCTGCAACTTGCGACATGCACGATTCCAAAAGAACACTTATGCCTCAAGCCACAACTGCTATACCAAGCTCAAATTACGACACAGTTACACCAAACAAAGCATGTGCCACTGCTTAATACAGCTTGTGACATATGTAACACACCAGCACGATGGAAATGCAATTACAGAACAGGAGGCTTAAGTAAGTACGCCAGAAGAGGAAGACGTAACATAGATCAAGGAATAGCAGGTCTAACCAGAGCACAAGCATATATAACCCCCCCTCCACATAGTCAGACAACAGTGTAGTGTAACACACAGAACAACACATCAGCACTATCAGCCCTCCTGGGCATTATGCTAGTAGAGCAACGGGAGCACAGACATGCCAGGTGCCATGGCAGGACCCAGGGGACCCAGCCACAGTGGCCAACGATGGTTCCCTAGGCCACTGGTGCAGAGAGTGAGACACCCTCTGAAATCATTTAAGGAGCTGAACAAAGAGCAGTGCATAGCATGCTACTGGCTCACCAAGAACTGCATCAGGGAGCTGTGCCAGGACCTGAGTGGAGACCTATGCAGCACCAGCAACAGGAGACACCCACTGCCACTGGAGGTGGGCATTAGTGCAGTGTAGTGCTTCCTCGCCACTGGCACATTTCAAATGTGCACAGGGGACACAGTGGGCATATCCCAGCCTGTGGTGTCCAAGAACCTGAGGAGGTTCTTTGTGGTCCTCATACGGTGCACCACACAACACATCAGCTTCCCACGGGATGCCCAACAGTAGCACCATGTGAAGCAGGTATTCTATAATGTGGCACAGTTCCCCTGTGTGCTAGATGCCATTGACTGCACACATGTGACCATCAGGGCCCCAACTGAGGATGGGGATGAGTACATAAATAGGAAAGGGTACCACTCAATGAACATCCAGGTGGTATGTGACAGCAGATGCTGCATTCTAGATGTGGTGGACAAGTACCCTAGATCCTGCCATGACACCTACATATACAGGAACTGTGGCTACAGGAGGCCTTTGAGAGAGGGGACATCACTGGTGGATATCTCGTAGGTATGTACCGGGGGGGGGGATGACAACTGCAACTGTATGCAGGCAGCAGTGTGTGTGTGAGTGGCAGACAGTGCATGCAGGTGTGAGTGGATACAGGGGCACAACAGAGCACAGGGCGCACAGATACTGCAGCAGTCAGATGTGATGGCCATGCAGACACGTGGCATGGCACACAAGGGACACAGGCAGGGTCAAGACACACACACCATACAACTCACAGGGGCCTGAAAGGGCCACACAATGCCAAGGGAAGCCCATGCAGTGCATGGACACAGTGAAGGATGTGCGTGTGACTGAGAGTACGTTCCTGCATGTGTGAGCATGTGCATGCAGCAGTGCGTGCCATGCAGAGGATAGTTATATGCTGATGACAATTCCGCACACAGCAACAGGGAGCTAACCTCTCCCCCCAACAGGTGATAGCTGATACCCCCAGATGCCATGGCTGCTGACACCTGTGAGGGTGCCCAAGAGAGCAGCTGAGGAGAGATACAACAAGGCCCTCACCAGCATAAGATCGATCATCGAGCGTACCTTCGGCCTACTAAAGTCCCACTTATGATGCCTCGACACCTCAGGGAGTGCACTTCAGTACAGCCCTGTGATGGCCTGCAGGATAGTGCTCGCCTGCTGCATCCTCCACAACATTGCACTGGCACACTGTGTACCAATGCCCGACACCAACCAGGAGGAAGGCGCACCACAGGAGGGAGACAGAGAGCCTGATGGCATGGCAGTACACATGTCGCAAGGTGGTGTAACAGCGGGATGCTGTGCAAGACAGGAGCTGATACAGCAGCTCTTCTGAGGTGACAGATCACCACCACCACCACCACCATGGTGGCACCTGCAGCAGTATGGGGGATATTGTGTGGTGCAACGCAGACCAAACAACAGCATGGCACCCACAGTATCATCACTGAGCCACAGGAGGATGGGAGACTGCCTTCCAGGTGCCATGCGACACATGTGGCTGCACTGGAGTGGTAACAGTGGCCATATATGTTGTACAGCATCTGGCAGGCATCGCTGTGAATGAGCGAAGGCCCCCGGGCCACACAGAGAAGTCCACAGCACACATGGCTGATGGACGTGCAGACACAGATGGGTGCGGGAGACACACGGGACAGAGGCACAGCAATGAGTGGATGGCGCCACCAGGCACAATGCACCCGCCATGGCCACTGATGCATGATAACAGTGCAGCCACAACAGGGGCACAGCACTGGGTGGCACAGACCTGCAGATGTATGGTGGTAGTACGCACCACTGCCACTGGTGCCACCCACAGGGCCCACCATGCCCCTGGGTGGAATGGTGCCATAAGGATCCATGGCTGCCACACAGGCATGACATACACAGTGAGGTGGCATGTGAACAGAACCCAGCACAGGGCACTGCTGCACACACGGTGAACCATGTGGGAATGCTCACTGATGTGTGCCCAAGGCTGTGAGAAGGACAGCTGGCACACAGATACCATGTGCGGAATGTGGACGCACATGCAACAGCGCAGCTCTGCCACATGTGGGCTGGCACATGCACAGTGACACACACATACACGTGTACACAGGCATATGCCCATGCAGACCACAGACAGATGCACAGAGCCTGGGATGCAAAGATATAATTTAATGTAACATTACAAACAAAGAACAATAGTACATGAAAACACAATAACACAAACAATATCAACAGCAATCAGAAACCTCCCCAATACCCAAACCAGAACCCACCGATATGAACAAACCCCCCCCAAACCCAGACCCAGACCCAGATCCAGCCCATATGTACATACCCCATCTGGTCCCAGTAACATACAGCAGACAGAACCCTCCCACACACAGCATGTACGAACCCCCATCCAGGCACAACAGGATATACAATCCTCCCCCTACAAACATTATATACATGTCCCCCAATGCAGAACAGTATATACAGCCCCCGCCCCAGATTAAAACAATAGTAGCCCCGCTCACCGGCCACCCTGACATACAGCAGCTACGGCCCACACCCCATGGCATAATACAGTGACAGCGTCCATGGCCTCAGTTTACGGCCCACTCCACATTTGTGCTGCCCTAACACTCCTGCAGCACTCTCAGGAGTTCTCCAAGGGAACCATGCAGTCGTGTGACATCCACCATAATGGCTAACACAAGCTGGATCAGCCTCTGGTCACCCTCCGCCTGCTGCCCCGGGTACACCTCCTCTGGCTTTCACTGGCCGTCCACACCTTCCAGGCCAGAATGTCCCCCTGATGACACATGTCCATCCTAGTGTCCATCTGGGTGCTGTAGGGGCATGTCCACAGGGCTGTCCTGGTGGTCTGCACACACTGCCAGTGGCATGCCCTCCTCCACCTGCACCTCTGCTGCAGAGCTGCCGGATGACTCATCTGGTGCACAGTGTGGACAGGCCCCTCTGAGGTGTGCCCCTCCGTGTCACCATCTGGACCCTCTGTGGTTGGCTGGTCCTCCGCCTCCAGCACCTCCGCAGGCTAGTCCTCCACCTCCAGCACCTCCGCAGGCTGGTCTTCCATCTCCAGCACTGCCGCTGGCTGATCCCTTGTCACCAGCACCTCCACTGGCTGGTCCTCTGACTCCTGTCGCCCCATGGCATCATTGTCCTTGTCTGCCTCCTCCTCTGATGATGATGATGGTGGCAAGGGATGGTCCCTGTGATGCCGGCGCTGAGTGTGGTGCATGTAGTCTGCTACATCCTGGACCTTCTGGTCGGCCATGGCCCACAGCAGTGCACTGTGCCTCAGAGTAAGGCTGCTCTGCCCACCTGTAAGGTAGCAAAGCAGTAGGTCAGTGCCGTACTGGGGCACACTGCATGCCCACACAGCACACAGCCCTCTAACACCACAGTCCTCCACGGCATGGCCATGACACATGGTAGACAGTGCATGCACCTACCTGACCTCTGGTGGCGCTGCGACTGCTGCTGTCTCCATCCATGCTGGTGCGCCACCTCCTGCCACCCTCGCTAGTCCATGGCACAGTGTCCTGCACCTGTGGGGATGGGGAATACAGTTACATATGTGCACCACTGCTGGCCATGGCCTGTGTGTCAGTGTCATGCCAGTGTCCACCTACATGATGGTATACCCACCTGCACCTGTGGCCTGCCTGGTCCGCATTTCAACATCCCTCCTCTCAGCCATGGCTAGTATGTGCTGCAGGATGCCCGGGTCCTGTCTCTCAAGGTCCTGCCAATGATATCTCAGCTGTCTCATACTGCATGACATGCCGCTGATGGCACTCATGCATGCCCTGATTGCCCTCCATGCCCTGTCCTTCTCCACAGGGGTGTGGTTTCTGCACCCAGATGGGAGCAGTGTGGTGTGCCACTGCTGCACCTGATTTACCAGCTGAGCAATCTCCACTGCAGTAAAGTTTGGGGCCCTGCCACTAAGGCTGCACCTGCTGTGTCTTGACATTGCCCTGTCTGCACCACATCTGCTGTGTCTGCCTATGGTCACAACATGTCACTAATGTCACAGGACAGTCCTGATGCGGGTGGCAATGTCCTGCAAGTCAGCATGACACATACACCATGTCATGACACATTAATGGAGAACACCATAGTGTGACAATCCCCTACATGCTATGTGACATGTAATACCTTAGCTAGCATATCTTACAGTAATGGGATACAGTAGCAATGGGTACAGCACTACATCCCACATTCTTATCCAGGGGGTGTAGCCAGTCATTGCTGTTAAGTACACGCATTATGCAACAGGAACCCCATCTACCTGTGGGCACATTACCCCCACATACTGCCCCCTTCCAAACAAATCAGTTTAGTGTTTTGTACACACTTTATGCAACAGGTACCCCCCCAATCTACCTGTGTACACATCACCTCCACATGCAGCCCCCTTCCAAACAAATCAGAGTAGTAATATGTACACACATTATGCAACATGTACCCCCCCATCTACCTGTGTACACATTACCCCCACATAATGCCCCTTCCAAACACATCTGAGTAGTGTGACAGATGAGTCCTCTAATCTCTGAAGGGGCTATACATATAGCCATCTCGTACACAACAGCCTAAACAAAAACCATACCTAATGGCCTACACTAGCTGCAATAATTCAGATTGGTATGGTAAAGTTAACAGCAAGGCACATGGTGTGTGACAGGCACTCATAAAATCTGTACACATAGGTGTACAGTGAGTATGCCTGCCTACACCCTTGTACATACCTCTGGATTTGTTGGGGGAGCAGGTCTGGTGCACTTCACAGGGTAATAAAATGTCCTGCACAGTTTTTTTGGTAGCAGCTGTAGTGTCCCACTATGGACCTCCCAACAGTTCCCTGTCTCTGCAGCCACTGCACAGCATGAATACTATGTGGCCTGTTCGTGACAGCACATAGCAGATGGCACAGGTCCAGATCCCACGTGCGACCTACAGTGGCATTGCGCACATGTGGCATGCATATACGCAAACCGCATGTGCGCAATATGCTGCTGCAGGCCTCAGTTGCAGCCTGCAGGCTTGCACCTGCATCTGTGACATCGCAGTGCTGTGGAACTGGACTTAGTAGGTACAGTTGCTTATCTGATGAGCATTGCTACTGCGGCTTGCGGATGCACATGTGCTTGTGCAACTCGGCCCATGCACGCATCCCAGGCACCAACTGTATGCTACATGTGACCGGCCCTACACAACATGTGGGAATGAGTGACACCACACAGATGGCCAGTGAACAAGGTTTACTATGTACAGGTTGTGGTAAAGTGGAGTGGTACAGTACATTAGTGCAATACCCCTCAACACACAAACCAACACCCAGTGACATTTCACATCATCCACACCCAAACCGTGCTGTCCGACTTCTCCCACACACCTGCAGGCAGTGCACACAGATGCACACACACACACAATGCACACACACCACACATCCACACACAGTGCCTTCCCCTTGTGCTGCTATGTACAGTGCCCACCACCCCTTGCAGCAGCACACCATACAGGTACAGTCACTAGTATCCCTGCTGCTTCTGCTTGGTTCTTTTGCACTGCGGCACCACTGGGCCCACCCTGCTCCAGTTGCATGGCTGTGGGTCCCCCACTGTCCATGTGTTCCTGCACAACTGCTATCTTCTGACACTTGCCCCGCCATCCTGTGACAGCAAGTGCTGGTCCTGGCACAGTCCTTTGTCCCTGTGTGGGTTTTATGCATTTCTCCGCACCAAGCGCTGGTGTTCCCACCTCTGCTGTGACCTGTCCTGCAGTGTTTGCAGGTGCTCCCACACCCCACCTTGCACTGGTCCTGTGGCTGGTGGCTACTCAGTGATGAAAGTGAGCTGGAACGCACCAGAATGGTGTTCCGGTACTTTGTCTGTGACCGAAATGCTGTTCCAGTACTTCTTCACAAGAAAAGAATGTATTGCCGGCCCAGTATAACTGAGGGTTGAGATGCTGGATGCCACACTTTGTGCCACGCTGGTGAACCGGGTTCGGACACGAGCCTGGGCTGCCAGGGGCTGGCAGGGGAGGGATAGGGATGAGCGTCCATAGGACTGCTCTCCTATCCCTGGGAAGGGATCCAGGGAACCACTGCTCTGTAGTGGCCCCTGGTGATGACCAGGGGCACTACTAGAGTGGTGGCAGAAAAGGGGGTGGAGTGCGGCAGATGTCGGCACGTAGTGACCAGACATCATTGCATGCCCGCACACTGCAAAAGGGGTGAAAAGCAGGTGGAAAATGGTGGAGTGATGATCTGACTGCTGATGGCTTTGCCTGGCACCCTCCCTGGTTCCCGAGAGGATCCTGCCACAGAGAGCATGAGCGATAATGGCTGGCTCTGTGGGGGTGCCAGACTGGGCCCAGGGGGTGTGGGTGCTGGTGGCCGGAGATCGCAGAGATCTGCTGCACAAGGACAAATAGAGACATGATTAAAAAAAAAAAAAAAGAATGTATTTGTGTTGATGTGCAGATTTACATTTGTCACGCATGTCATTGCCCAAAACCATTGTAGTTTTTTTTCACTTGTTTGTTGGGGGAGTGAGAGGGTGGGGAGTCAGAGGAGTCAGACTCAGGAGTGCACTCACTATAGTCTCTACATGTCTGCCTACTCAAAAAAAAAAAAAAACAATCTGGCTACTGATCAGAAGAGACTCTTCCATGAGGTAGTTTCCACCAATCACGGATTGTGTTGTGGACATCGTTCTGTCCAATCACTCATCGGCAGAAGGTGGTTGACGACTGCCTCATGGCAAACGGTTCCCTTGCCATCTCATTGATGGTGTGTGTGCGGTAAAAGTCAGGGCCACAGGCCGGACACCGATTGTTAAATTGAGCGACTGAGGGAGAGTCGGGTCAAGGATTGAAAAAAAGGAACTTGAATAAATCAATTTGTCTGGTGACCTGCTGCATCTCCCATCCAACCAACTTCCAGGAGGAGACTGATCTTGCCGGGTCCCAGACAGCTCTCTGGTCCCTTCCTACAGCCTGCCTGATTGAAACAGTTAGGTGAGGCAGCCGTGGGTGTGCTTTTTATTATTTGTTATGGTGACTGCCTGGTCA
Organism: Neoceratodus forsteri; assembly: GCA_016271365.2. Classification (NCBI taxonomy): domain Eukaryota; kingdom Metazoa; phylum Chordata; order Ceratodontiformes; family Ceratodontidae; genus Neoceratodus; species Neoceratodus forsteri. The sequence continues at coordinate 224,934,447 of CM028132.1, read as the reverse complement.
TGGAAAATATTTACAGTGTCGGGTGGGTTGACCTCACAACTTTCTATAGGCAAATAGAAATATTCAGAAAATGAACGGGGGGGGGGGTGTTCCTTTACCAAATATATGAAGATCGAGGGAGACTGAACTGACAGGATTCTCCTTTTTCTTTTGACAATCCTGTCAGTTCAGGCCTCCCTCGATATTCGTATGTTTGGTAAAGGAACTGCACCAGCATTAAAGGATGTCTATCCCACCTCGGTCCTCCTCCTTATCTGATGAGGACTGTCTGGCTGCGGATTGGATTCATACCCCAAACCAATTGTCAGTCTCCAGCCTGCCATTTAGAGTTGAAGGAAGCTCTCATGTCAGACAGAAGAAAAATGAAACTTTTTCCCTGGGGATGTTCCTGTGGTGAGCAAATGCAAAATTGCAAGTGGAAAGTCCAGAGCTGGAGTACTGTGTGTCACCCCGGGTAAAGGATGGCAGCTTCTCCCCACCTCTGAGTGAGTACGGGTCGGCAACTATTTGTCACATTTTGGGAAACAACTGTAGTGTGGGCGCCTCTTAACACACAGGACACCGTTTGACTTTTTTTTTAAATACATTGACTGTACTTTCATAGCTGAAAAAAAGCACTAAAAGTGGGGCAATAGTAGTTATCCTGTCTGTGCAATATATGCGCATGCTGCGTAAACCATGGGAACCCACACATTTAAAACAATAACTTTCTTCTTCTAGCCAGTGTTAAACAAATTAAATGTCCACAACACTGACAGCCGTTGTGTATTTTTTTATTAATTATCCGCAGTCATAATTTCTGTCCAAATGAACTTCTGGACCAGTATTGATTACAGTAACTGCTCTGTCATTTATAAACATATTTTTGCTTAAAATAAATCATTTGCAGGCAAACAAAATATTGAGAACGTCTAAACAATGCTGCTGTCTCATTTAATCATTTGAAACATAAATGGTTTTCTTTGGAGGAAAAGGCCATGCCATGATTTAAAATTAGAAACATTTTTATAGAGTTCAAGGAATCTGGTTACTGTTATTACTGCCTCATGTTTCTATAACTGGACCCCCATAAATAAGATTTGCATCTCAGGGGGGCCATATTGTAGGAACACATTTTACAATAAATGACCCCCCCCCCACCACCACCATTTTATATGACAGTGTATTACCATTTATTAATTGAGCAGATGTAAAGTTATAGTTAAAACTGCCAGTGCCAGATTTGTGTGGTCAGAACTAATTGAAAATGAAGCATTTCTTCCGGGCATCCTTATACACTGACCATTAGTATCAACTACTAACTCCCATTGGTAGCTGTGGTCTAGGGTGTCCAATAAAAGCATAGGGTGTCTAGTAACTATAGTGATGTAATGAACAAAATGCCCAGTGCAAAGACAAAAGTATACAATGCATTGTATTGTACTACTAGTCAACAATTCAACAAAGTTAAACAACCCTAATAAACCAGTGGCTCTTCAGTCATACAATCTGATATCGGCTGAAAATATACAGTACCTGCACCTCATTTTATTTGGTCATTAACTATGACAAGCACCATTCTATCATATTTCTTTGTGCCCCACCCTTATCTGCAGGGGCAGCACCCTTATCTGGATTTATCTGTTTTATTGTGTAAAGGATCCAGGGCGGTGTGTGTAAGTGGTATATTCTAAGAGGAAGGGGGTAGCAACAAGGGAACATAATCCCAGGGATGGCAATTCAGAGGTCATAGCAGAACATATTACTTTTCACAGAGGGTTGTGGTGCTATGGAATGGAACACCAAGTTTAGGCTAATTCAGGGACCCTGGAAGGATTCCTGAGGGGGCAAGGCAAATATACGATGGAGGTATAGAAACATAGAAACATAGAAGTTGGCGGCAGATAAGGACTGCAAGGCCCATCCAGTCTGCACATTTTTTCTACCTTATGTATGTGCCATAGGCCTGTACTCTGTCAATGGCCTATCTATTCATACTCAGCTGTATTGCTCCCTTATGCCTATCCCATGCCTGTTTGAAGCCCTGCACTGTATTCATATTCACCACTTCCTGAGGTAGGCCGTTCCATGCATCCACCACTCTTTCTGTGAAAAAGAACTTCCTCACATTCCCCCTTAATCGGTCTCCCTCTAATCTTATGCTGTGTCCTCGTGTCCTGCTATTTTTCTTATATTGAAACAAGTTAAGACTCTTTCACCTTGTTAATGCCCTTAAGATGTTTGAATGTTTCGATCATATCACCTATCTCCCTCCTTTGCTCTAGGGTATACATATTGAGCTCTGTTAGTCTGTCCTCATATGTTTTCTGATGCAGTCCCTGCACCATTTTGTTTGCCTTTCTCTGCACTGCCTCCATTTTGTTAATGTCCTTGTGCAGGCATGGCCTCCAGTACTGCATGCAGTACTCCAGACAGGCCTAACCAGTGTCTTGTAAAGGGGAAATTTGGGCAAACTGAATGGCTCTCTGCTTATTGAGAGCACACAGTGCAATAAATCGTTTTAAACCACCTTATATTCCTGACTCCCTATGCTATTACTGTGTTGGTGTCCTCCTCCAGTACTTATACCTCATAGTTTCTACTTGTCTTGCCAACCCTTTCCTACCCTACCTCTTACACATCTCTTCCCCTTCCCACTTTCTTCCCTCGAGATCTTACTACCTCAATCTTTCCTACCTACTTGCTCCCTCTTTGGTGTCATATTCTTTATGTTATAGCCAGTTTTGTAGAATAGACTTGATGCCTAGATTGTTAAAGGGAAACTCCTATCAAGTTCATCAGTGCAGCAGTGGCTGCAGAAATGCCCAATTAGAGGTTTCTTTTTTTATGCCACACTTTCTCTCTCCTCACGGGCAGAGTTGCCTTCAGCAGCCTCGGCTGCTGGCACCAGCACCACCGGACCAGGTCTGGCGTGCGGAGTTAATCGCCCAACCACACAGGCTGGCCAATGACAGGACCCCCTTCCCTCATAGGGTCTAGTGGCACAGACACCTGGTGGTTATACCCTGCAGGTCCAGGGGCGCAGGGCATGGCTATCAGCCGAGGTGACCAGCCCTGCCATTTTTTTTCCTCTTTCCATTCCCCCCTTGGAGCTGGACGCGCAATGGCATCAGCGCACCTTGCGTGCTGAAACCTGCAGCGCTCCCCCCCCATGCTGCCCATATCTGCAGTGCACACAGCTTCCACTAGCTGCCGCTGCAGTGTGGCACAGAGCCCTCACCCACCCCAGAGGAAGGAGAGCAGTCATGGGACACTCAGTCCTTCCTCTCCCTGTCAGCCTTCAGCGGCCCTAGTCTGTCACTGAACCCGGGTCACCGGTGTGGCACGAGGTGTGGCGTCCAGCGCCTCAACCTTCAGCACCACCAGGCTGATGACCTGATTAGTGCTTTTAACATATAATAATATTTTTTTAATTGTCTGGAGCCCCATAATTGTAATAAGAAATATCTGCTTGCTCCATAATGGTGACAGAACCCTGGGCCGATATCTCGCACACCTCGGGTGACTTCCACCATGAAGGTCATGGTAATGAGGGCTACCAACAAATGGCAGATGTTGGTAGCCCTCATTAGCATCCATCCAAAGCTAAAGCAAGCAGCAGTTCCATATGCTAAGCCAACAGGAGATCAGGGGGAGGGTACTTCAGTCTGGCTATTAATCCCTGGGCCCATATGCATGACATCTTTTCCTCAGAAGACTGTTGTCAGAGGGCCTGTTGCGGTTCTAGAACCACTGCTGCCATCTACTGAGCACAGCCTAGTATTGTACTGCAGCCTAATATTTCTTATCTAGCAGACTCAGGATTTCAACCTGCAACTCTACATAACCTACGGGACATGTTTTCCTTCAACTTGATGGTATAATCCTGAGTTTGGGAGACACAGAAACTCTGTGGCTCCAAACCCAGGATTATACCATCAAACTAAAGTAAAACATGTCCTGCAGGCTACATAGCTGAGCTAGTAGGAGGTCCCTATATACAGAGCCTGGCTGCTCATGTTCCTTCTACCGATTAAAACTCCCCATCAAGACCAGCTAATTTCACATGTCTTGAGACCCTAATACTATAAAGCTATTATTAATATGAAGCCTGTGATGAGTAAAGCCCACAGTACCATTCTCTGCATAACAAGGGCCATCGTATGTGTCAGATATCATGGAGACCCCATCTGTCTACCACCACCTTTTATTAGAGCTATGTGTGGGTGTCACGGGGATCCCCTCTGCCTATCACCATCTGTTACTAGAGCTATGTGTGTGTGTCACTGGGACCCCCTTCTGCCTTCCACTCCTCTAGATTACCAGGACTGAGTAGGTGTCACTGGGACTCCTGTTGCCTATAATCCCAGTTAATTAGGCTATGTGTGGGTGCCACTGTGACCCCCATTGCAACCCCAATTACCAGGGCTATGTGTGGTTGTCACTGGAGCCCCATCTTGCCTTCCACTCCTCCCCATTACCAGGGCTATGTGTGGGTGTCACTGGTGCCCCACATTGCCTTCCACTCCACCCCATTACCTGGGCTATGTGTGGGTGTCACTGGGATCCCTATCTGCCTTTAAACCTCATTACCATGACCGTGTGTCTTAATGGTGCTCTTATTGAGGATGTTTCTTCTTTTAAGTGCCTTGTTTCTGGCTTCCTCCCCAGGTTGAGGAGAGCAGTCCTCCGGATGCTCAATCCTATCCCTCACCTGCCGACCCTCATCACACAGGCTCATTCCCGAACCATGGTTGCTGGTGTGGTGCGAGGTTTGGCATCCAGCTCCTCAGTGCCACAGGGCCGATACCTATGCTTATGTTATTGTGATTTGTTTTTAAAGTTTTATTATTTCATCATTTAAATGTATTACTGTTTTTTCTCTACATATCTTGTAATTGCTTTATATGATGTTCCTGATCCCCTTCCTCCAGAACGCATCTGGAAATGAGCTGTTACCAGCTCAGTATGTCTTTCCTGGTGAAACTTTTAGAATAAATACATACATACATACATGCATACATAAATGTGTGGGTGTTACTAGGACCCCATTTGCTTATTCCTCCCATTACCAGGGCTATGTGTGGGTGTCATTGGGACCCCCATCTGCCTATTGCCTCCATTATCAGGGCTATGTGTGGGTGTCACTAGGACCCTTACCTGACTTCTACTTCCCATTATCAGAGTTATGTGTAGGTGTCCAGGACCCCTATCTGACTTCTGTTCTACCTCATCAGATCTATATGTTGTGTTACTGGGGCCCCTAACTTCTTTCTACTCCCCATTACAAAAGTTAATGTATGTGTGGGTGTCACTGGGACCCTTGTCTGCCTTCTACTCCCTATGGCCAGAGCTGTGTGTGGGTGTCACTGTGACCCCCATCTGCCATCCACTCATTTCCTCATCACCAGAGTTTTATTCTGGTGTCACTGGGACCTTCATCTATCTATTATGCCCATTACCAAAGCTATGTGTGGGTACCACTGGGAACCCTGTCTACCTATTATCCCCATTACCAGGACTATGTGCAGGTGCCACTGAGACCCCATCTGCATAGTACCCATTATTAAAGCTATGTGTGGGTATCACTGGAACCCCTATCTGACTTCTACTTCCCATTACCAGAGCTATGTGTGGTGGTCACTGGGACTCCTGTCTACAATCCACTCATTTCCCCTTTTCCAAAGTTTTATGCTGGTGTCACTGGGACCCTCATCTGTCTATTACACCTATTACCAGGGCTATACATGGGTGTCTCTGGGACCCCCATTTGCCTGTTACCCCCCCCATTACCAGAGCTATCTGTTAGTACCACTGGGAATCCTGTGTACCTATTATCCTCATTACCAGGACTATGTGTGGATGCCATTGGGACCCCCACCTACCTATTATGCTTATCACCAGAACTATATGAGGTTCTCACTTAGACTATGCCTCTGTTGTTCTCCATGTACATGCTGCCACTGGGGAAGATCATTAGATGATACAATGTGGGGTTTCACTGCTATGCGGACAATACCCAGTTGTACTTGTCCTATGCCCCAGGCGACCCGTCTCAGTTCATGCTGAATGCTGGGTCTAGGATGTTACTGGCTGCCTCGGAGCTCACGAATTACCTTCTGGGTCTACTTGTTGACATATAAGGCCCTATATGGTTTGGGACCTGACTACCTTAAAGAGTTTCTGATTCCCTATCGACCTCCCCACCTCTTATGCTCCACCAAGACTGACTTGCATGTGATGCCTCCTTCTAGTCAGATTGGGCGATAGAGTGTTTGGAACTTCTTGCGCCAGTGCCCTGGAACTCATTGCCAGATTATATACATGCAGCCAGCTTGGTGGAGTGCTTTAAAGCCTCCTTAAAAACTGTCCTGTTTGACAAACTTTTCAGTTTTAATTGCTGATTTTAATTATGGGGGTTTCTGTTCTTACTGTAAAGCACTCTGAACCTATGGATAGAGTGCTACATAAATACAATTTGCCTTGCCTATTGCGTCCATTACCAGGGATATGTGTGGTGTCACTAGGTCTGTCTGCCTATTATGCCCATTACCAGGATTATGTGTGGTCTCACTGAGAACCTGGCTGGCTTTTATGCCATTTGCCTGGGCTATGTGTGGGTGTCACTGGGACCCCCTGTTTGCTTACCACACCCAATTACCAGTACAATCTGTGGGTGTTACTGAAACCCCTATCTATCTTCTACTCCCCTTATCAGAGCTATGTGTAGGTGTCACTGGGACCCGCATCTGCCTACAACACCCATTAATAGGGCTATGTGTGGGTGTTATTGGGATCCCCATCTGCTTACCACACCCCATTACCAGGCTACATGTGGGTGATACATGGACCCCTGTCTGCCTATTATGCCCTTTAACAGGGCTATGTGCATGTTCCACCTGGACCCCCATATATATCCTGTTTTGCCATGACCTGTGCTATATGTGCATATCACTGGAACCCCCATCTGTCTTTCACACCTCATTATCAGGACGATGTACAGGTGTGACTGGGTCCCATATCTGCCTATGACACCCATTACCAAGACTGTGTGGGTGTCACTGGGACCCCCATCTGCCTATAACCCATCACCAGGGCTATAGGTGGGTGTTACATGGTCCCCTGTCTGCCTATTATGCCCTATAGCGGGGCTATATGAGTGTGTCACTGGGACCCCCATCTTTTCTATTGTGCCCGTGACCATAGTTATGTGTGGGTATCACTGTAAACCCTGTCTGCCTTTCACACCCCATTACCTGGGGCATGTGTGGCTGTCACTGGTACCCCAAATGCCTTCCATCTCCCATTACCAGGGCTATGTGGGGGTCTCTGGGACTTCATCTGCCTTCCATCTCCCATTACCAGGGCTATGTGTGGGTGTCACTGGGATGCCATCTGTCTATTACCCCATTATCATCGTCAACATGATTCCCCTCATCCTGGTTGCCCAGGTGCTGGCTCTGAACTGGAGAGGGTGGGCAATGCTGACAGCACACGGTAAAATAAAGAGTTGGATCCAGCAGTGTGCTGTTTCACTTTCTGATGTTGTCCTGAGTCAATATACATGGCCTATCATATCACACCTTCTCTGCTCAGCTGCACACTTACCCCAACCTTTTTGTTCTTCTAGTTTTAACAGTTCTTCTGCTGATAAAATTACATGTTTGCTCACTTTTTCATTTTCATTATTTGGGCTAACTGAAACTGGAACTGTGAGGAAGGTATGCCAGACATTGTTTACTGTTAACAGCTGTCAAATGGCAGGCTAAGGAGCTATTTTTCTGTCAGGAAGCAAGATGGCTGCCATTGGCCACTGGCAGGTCAGGGGGTTAGGGATATTGAGGCTGCCTGGTCACATTGAACTAGTGCCAGCTGTGACTTTATGGCTGTATAAGGACACGGAAAAAAACATATATTGGCCGATCAGAAGGAAGGAATATTCCTACACATTTTATAAAATGGTTTATTTGAGGACAGTTAAAATGCCTGTTGATTCCTTCTCTGAGTGAAAGTAGACTAGAGAGGCTATATTCTTTGCTGGCCGACTGATGAACATCTCCATAAAATCTTCTTAAAATTTGACAGAGTTCATCAGTTTTATCATATGCTTGCAATTTATGTTTAGTTGCCTGTCTTGTGCCCACTTATTTAAAACATTGATAGCACACTGAATTGTTTTTTTTGGTGTTCTCCTCATCATTTTGTTCTTCTAGTTTTGACAGATCTTCTGCTGATAAAATGACATGTTTGCTCACATTTTCACTTTTTTCTTTTTCTTTGCAGATGCCTTGACTGGTTCTCTCTGGTTTTCAGAATCATCCTGGAATGTATCCATTATTTGGGCTAACTGAAACTGGAACTGTGAGGAAGGTATGTCAGACATTGTTTACTGTTGACAGCTGTCAAATGGCAGGCTACCAAGATATTTTTCTGTCAGGAAGTAAGATGGCTGCTATTGGCCACTGGCAGGTCTAAACCACTACTCTATACTGCTGCCTCCACATAAGAGTGAGCCTAGGATTCAGCTGAGAGTGGCACATAGAGTCTTCCTGTAAGCATTCTATCCTCTAGCACTGCGGAATGTGTGGAATGATGCATTCTTTTTTTTTATTGTTACTGTATTTTTCCGCCTTTCTCTGGCCTGCCCCCTTCAGCCTGCCCCCCCCCTCCCAGCTCCGACACACAAAATTACTGGGGCTTACCTTATGCCTGGACCGGGAGCGTTGGCTGTGGAGGGTCAGGCGTCATGCATCTGCCAGAGTGTTTTTCTCCTCTGATTTTCATCTGGGGCCCCAGTAGTAGTCACATGCACATTGAGGCGCACATGCATACTACAGCCCCGGTAGCGACCCCTTCCGCTCACCCGTCGGCCTAGCGTCTATGCACCCTCTAGCCTGTCTCCTGGCCTCCACCAGGAAGCAGACAGTAGCCGAGGGATGCAACCTTCCCTCCCTGGAGAGAAGAGCAACCTTTTCTGGCAGCTCATCCAGCTCTGCCCCCCCCCCGCCTACCTGTGACAACCCATGCTCGTTCCTGAACCTGGATCATTGACATGGCATGAGGTAAGGCATCCAGTACCCTAGCCCTCAGCACCACTGGGCCAGATGAAATTATGCTTTCTGATTTTGAACCAGCATTCTTAAACTGTTGCTGGAAGAACTATTTTATTAAAAATCTTCCTTTAAATGAGAAAAACAGTCAAAAACTATAATTTTAACACTTTTCTTTTAGGATCATTTTTTATAATAGCAATAAGGTACTACCAAGAGTTAGATTAACAGTCAGTTAGTCACTCCCTAGGGGCTACGCCTCGTGCAACATCACACCCTTATGGGGTGATTAACAGACTGTTAATCTAACCCCTGGTCATGCCTTATTGCTTAAATAGTATTGACCTCAGTACTACAGGACCAACGAGTACATTGGTTTCACTCTTATTGGAGCTCCTCAGCTGTAGGTAACTGAATTTTTTTCTGTTTCTGCAGGGATGACAGATTGTTTGATGACTAGAAAATTAGTTCTCACCATTATGTTGTTGTCTTGATGGGAAAATTAGCTTAACTACTGCATTTAGAAGATGCATGGAAGCATAGCTGAGTGTAACCATTTCAAACTGTTTGAATCAGTGGAACAAAAGCCACCTGTAATGGTGAAAAAATGGAATATAGGCTCACATTAGTTAAATTACCCTCCACCCCCCAAAAAAAAAAAAAAGATTAGCAATTCAATGTACAGCCAGCATGTTTTGCAACCCTGGGGTTCTGATTCCAATGGACCTCACAAGCTTTGCTATGCACAGTTGCACATCCAGTAGTCTCTCTCCCTATATATAGAGAGAGTAATGTATGGGCAACCATACACAACAAGGCTGTGTTTCCATCAAGAGGTTGAGATGACAGCATATGAACCTCAAGAGTGAAGCTTGAGTGGTCCATGCTTTGCTGTCTTCTCATCCCCGAGATGGAAACACATGCCGAGTTGTGTGTGGTTGAACATATTTAATTTTTTATAGTATATGGTTTTTTACACTAGAGTGACAGACCTCCACTGACATGAAAACAAAAAATCTTTCCATTTATTTGTTCTACTCACATAACACAATCACATTTCCAGAATTTTGATAGATAAAAGGTAAGACTTTGGTCATTTGGTGGTTAGTAAGCATGTAGGTGTAGAATAAATAGGAAATTTAAAATTGTATATATTGTATTGTGGAATGCTCTAATGCATGAAATTCCATGCCTGAAATATACTTGTTCTGCTGCACTAGTGACATAATTATGATGATGTCACTACTGCAGCAGAACTAATTAGAATGCTGGTACATTGTTGCTTTCCTTTATTTAATGCTGTGGTAAGACAGTGTTCTAGAACATCTAGAGACTTCACAAGTCGGTTTCATCATGAAAAAGAAAAAAAAAACAATGCATACATTTCACATAATACTACTATACACTATAAAAAATACAGGATGAGCAACTTGATGCAAAACCAGTGTGTTCTGTCACCTCAGGGTTCTGATTCCCATGGACCCCTCTGTGGCAGAACACACTGGTTGTGCATACAGTAGTTGCCCATCCAGTATTCCCTATATAATGTATGGGGAGCCTTTATTATTAACTGAAATCAAGCAGATTACACCCCTTAATATTTTGTAATCAATATGATATAACATCTCAAAGTGTTCACATCATGGTTATGAACCAAAGGCCATGCAATATCATATACATGATGCGCTTATGAAAGGTTCCGGATTTACAACCCTGGAACCTGAAGTCCTTCTGGATCTGCATGAGTGGTACAGTACTGATACTTGTATTGATGGTTTTGTGTTGTTGACACCTGCTAATTGGGAGCTGACAAGTGGTGTGAGAGACTACAGCATGACTTTTCACAAAATACACTGAACAGTCCTTAGGTTGTAATGGCTTTCAACCACTATATACCCGGTCAGTGGCTCATATATTTTATTTATCTTTGAACATAAAAGCAGTAGCATTCATCACTAGCACGGACGTAGAATACTGAAGCAGTTGCTTCACATACTGTATGTATCACACAGAACTGCAGTATGTGTGTTTTGTTTTAAAGACGCAGTTCATGATAGTGGTGAGCATTTGACGTATACGTTCTTACTACATTTTAATAAGTGGAAGCCCATGATCACCTGACTTGTACTCTACCCTCCTCTCTTCATTTTGAGGTTTTAACATTTGAAAGAGTAAAAGAAGTACTCCTTATGATGCGGATCATGTTTCTAGGTGTACACCTTTTAAAAGCTTTTATTTTAATGTGCTCGGCCCTGACAACATCATATTCTTCTTTACCATTGTCCTTTCAGAGATATCACTGTGGCTCAGTTGGTAGCACATCCGTCTACCACCAGAATATCTTGTGTTCTGGTCACATACCAGGATTTTCCTCATAACCAAATATAGAATACTGGTTGAGTAATCATGCAGAACAAGTGTGTTCTACCACAGAGGGATTCTGATTCCCATAGATCCGGGGTACTTTTTACATTAGAACTGGTCCGAGCAAACAGTGAGGAATTTCAGCGTTGCTTTGCTTCAGTCATAACTGAGTAGTTGTTAATGGAGGCTAGGTTTATGTGTCCAGATATTTGGGCCACTTCTGTTGGTGGCACATTGCCATCAATTAGACGTTGTATGCAGGTTTTCCTGGTGGAGTGATTGATTTTTTTTTCTTCAGGAAGACCTGCAGCAACCTTCATTTCCCTCATCACTGCCCGTATTTTCAGGGACACTGGTTTTCCATTTTAACCGGTAACACCGGTAACAATCACGGAATCCTACTTGGCTTGCGGATTTTGAATTCTTGTACCGGTGCCTCATGGAAATTGCATGTCACTACACAGAATCTCTAAGATTTCAGCATCTTTTTAAATTTTTTTTATTTTCTCTTTCTATGTCCTCTTCTCACAACATCAGTCTCAACTTTTCAGAGATCCCTAGGCTGGGTATCCCCTAGCTTCATCCCAGGTAATGCTCAGGAGCTCCTGTGGGCCTGCCCCTATCCTGCCTGGATTGTACCCCCCAGGTGGGAAGGGAGGACACCCCAGGTCACCCCTCCACATTCCGTTAGTGTGTGTTGGGCAGCTCAGTGGGTCCCTCATGGAGCCTGGTTATGAAGTCTGGGGCACCTGGGTCCCTTCTGCCAGTGACCGATATACAGTGATTGTTCCTGGTTTTCTGGTCTCTGACCCTGAGGGCATCTGCACTAGAGGAGTTCCAAGGAGGTAGGTCACATAGAGACATGCCACTGCTCCAGATCCTGGCTAGCTTCCTCCCCTCCTGATCACTCTGCAGCACTATTGCACCACCACCCGTGGTCACACAGGTAGTAGTAAAGCAGCAGGACCTGCAGCCCACCCTTCCCGGAGGAGGAGAGCAGTCCCCCGGGTGCTCGATCCTACTCACCTGGCCAGACCTCCAGCAACCTGAGTTCACTTCTGACCCTGGGTCACTGGCATTGCAAGCAATAGTGCTACCGCAGTGCCAGTGGGCCGACCCAGATTTCAGCATCTTAAAATGAATGCTGATGTGCTTTGCATTCTTTCTGCTTTGCTGCATATAGAGTCAGTAGGGGAATCACCTGCACTGCTTTGTTGTAATCAGCCATTCAGTTTAATCACCCATGCCTAGTGGTTAGAGTAACAAACAGTGATTGAACTAGGTACATCCAGCAGACTTGGGTTTGATTCCCACAACCTCCACTTGCATACTGTGTGACTCCAAGCTAGTCACTTAACCTCCCCAGTGCTTCTAGTTCACTCCTGAAAACAGACAGTTCTGCCTAGTGGGCCTTACCTGCTTTACAAAGAATATAAAAAAAATACCAATATATGTTTACTACATCATAGAATAGTAGTCAGGGTACCATGTAATTTGCTTGTGTTTTACTTGGGCTGCAATGAGTTTGTGTAGTAAAGACAAATGTTCAGATACATTTATGTGTTTTATAAGCTTGTTTTAGATTTTAGTCAGGTTTTCATTGCATTCTTTGCATATGAGCATCTAGGTTATAGATTGCTAAACACAGGATCACTGTTACCAACTAGCTTATTCAAGTTTATACTGTAATCAGTAGGGCCATCCAAAATCCTCAGTTGTTTGAATGAAAACTAGTCTGAATGAAAGTATGTCACAAGAAGAAACTGCCTTACTACTTATGAAAGACTTTACAGTTAACACCCCATTTAGGTGAACTGGATGATTTGCACCTTTTCTCCCACTTGCTGTTTCAGTCTGTGTGACAACAAAAGTTTTCTGATGACTGCTTCAACAAAAGCAAAAGTTAAATATTTAAGTGTACATATGTTTGGCCAGTGGATTTTGAGAAAGCACGGTCAATGACATACAGAAAGTAAGACCCCAGGGGCCGTATGATGCTGGTGGGCAGAGTGGTGCTCAATTCACATCTGAACAAAGACATGAAAACTGGGAGACACCCTTTTCATGGACACCAAGTGAAAAAAAAAAAGCATCCACACGTCTGGGAGATGAATGAATCCATTTGAAGGTCCTCCACTAATCACTTGTGGATTTTTTAGGTGAAGACACTTTATTTCAAAGAAGCAAATTCAAGCAGTTGTTTTTTCTCCTCCTACCCCCTGGACATCCACTCCTTCAGGCCTGCCAAGGCCCCACTACCACTGCTGCTGAGTTCCGACCACCATCCACTGCCCCTTACTGCTGTGCTACCTGGTAACCCAAAGTAACCCTTCATTGAGTGGGCCTCTACCCCTGTGGGAGGCTACCGGGAAGGGGAATTACCTCAAAGAGCTTCCTGTGTATCTTGAGCATGGCAGGGGTCAGAACGGACACATGTCTGGGGCTTCCAGCTTATGGAGGGACCAACAGCTGTCCTTCAGTTGGTCAGTGGGTGCTTTCCCATTTTCCTGACAGGCCACATGATGTCAAGGCACAAGCCGACGTCCATCACACTCCCTTCTGCAGTGAGGGCTGACATGTTGTGCCTCTGGCCTCCACCAGGGGCCAGCAAATGCTGAGCCATGAACCCACCCTCCCTCCCAGGAGAAGGTGCGTGGTTGTTGGACAATCAAGCCTTCACCCACCAGCTGGCCCTTCAACAGCCAAGTCTGTTCCCTAACCCTGGTCAGCAGTGTCACAGGCAGAAATCCAATTCAGGCAGTTAAATTATAGATAGGAAAAAACAAAGGTAGTCCACCTTAGTGGTGATGGTTCAGATTAATTCACATCTGAGTTCTAACAAGCAAAGAGACCAAGTCATTTGTAACTTGTGCATGTGGGGTGTGGGTGTTGAAGAAAGAGGATCATAGTGCTGTCACTACTGCCATCACCCCTGAGGGATGTGGACTGCATTGTTGCTACTGCCATCACACCGAAGGGGTGGGGGCTGTAGTGATTCTGTCATCACCACTGGTGGATGGGGAATGTAGTACTGCTGCCATCACACCTAAGGGACGGGGGACACAGTGCTGCTGCTTCTGTCACACCTGAGGGAGGGAGGGAGGGAGGTCATAGTGATGTTGCTGCTGCCATCACACCAGAGGGATGGGGGCCATAGAGCTGTTGGTGCTGCCATCGCACCTGAGGGATGGGGCCATAGTGCTGCTTCCATCACACCTTATTTATTTATTTAAACATCAGTTTAGAAACCTTTGAGCCAGAGGCTCATTTACAAAGGTACCTCGTCACTCAGAGGACATAAGAACAATAGTACAAGGGACAACAGCAATTACACAAAAAAGATACAATTCAGTTACACTTTTGTTACAGTAGAACTCATAACCCATGAGCAGAATAGCCTAGGGTGCAACGGGGGTTGGGGGTGCAGGTAGAGGCGCAGGGGAGAGTGACAGGGGAGGATTAATAAGGGAGGAAGGGGGTGGTGGGAGCTGCTCAGTGAGCATTGTCAGCAGTCGTATTTTTTTTTTTTTTTTTTTTTTTTAGGTTAGCGGCAGTTGCATTTGCGTGAGGCAAGTAGGAGATTTCTGAGCCTGGGCTTAAAGCAAGCTAAGGTTGGTGAGTTTGAGACACTGGCAGGAAGGAGTTATACCAGTAGGGTGCATGGGAGAGCGCCCTCTGCCCTTGAGAGGTCCTGGCTCGCGGAATGACTAGGGTTGCTCTTGAGGAGCTGCGGGTGTTTAGGGTCGGTACAGATCTGTGAATTGTGTTGGATAGGCCTATGGGGGATAGGCCCTGCAGGGCTTTAAATGTGAGCTGGCAGGTCTGATACATGAGACGCTCGTCCAGGTTGAGTAGGGTAGCCAGGGTATACAGCTCACATGTGTGAGTGAGTCTGGAGGCACCGGTGATAAGTCTACAGGCCTTGTTGAGTGTAAGGCGAACCTTGTTGAGGGCAGTCTGGTCTGCTGAACCATAGACTGGAAGGCCATAGTCAATGAGGGATATGACAGAGGAGGTGACAGCCAGGCGGAGGGCATCAGGAGGGAGGCATTTCTTGTGCCGGTAGAGAATGCCTAGCCGCGAGTTGGCGGCAGAATTTAGGGTAGATATATGTCCATGGAAAGAAAGTGGAGGGTCAAAGGTTATTCCAAGATATTTATAGGACTGAACAGGGTCAATGAGGTTGTTGGGTGTGGAGTGGATGGATAGGGGAACTTACTATGCTTATTTTGGGGTGGGAGAAGAGCATAGTTTTGTTTTCTTTAGGTTGATAACAAGTGGTGCTCAGTGAACCAGGTCGCTGCAGAGTCAAAAGCTAGTTGGAGGAGTTCTGTAGAGCATGGGGTCATTGTGAGAGGCAAAGAGGACAGCATAATCCGCATAGAGAGAAATCTTACCCGCACAACTGCTGGGTAGGGAGTTGAGAAGAGGGAGAATAGTAGGGGTCCAAGAATGAGCCCTGCGGCACTCCAGAGCGAATAGGGCAGGTTTCGAGAGTACACTTGACTTTCACACGTTGGGAGCGGGCTGAGAGATAGCTGGTGCACCAGAAACAGGTCCAGAGGCAAAGCCTATTTGGTCGAGGGTGTAGAGCAGGAGAGGATGCGAGACGGTATCAAAGGCTTTAGACAAGTCAATGAATATGGCACCAGCCAGGGCACCAGAGTCCAAGGAGGCATGGAGGAAGTTGGAAAATTCCAGGAGAGCTGTATTGGTACTATGACCTGCTCTGAACCCGTGTTGTTCAGGGCAGAGAACATTGTACTTACGAAGGTAGTCAGCAACTTGGGAAGCCACAATTTTCTCCAAAGCCTTAGAGAGGGGGGAGAGGATCGAGATGGGCCGGTAGTTGCCCGGAAGAGTCCTGTCACCACCTTTGTGGACAGGGTAACTGTGGCAACCTTCCAGGCAGCAGGAATTGTCCGAGACATAGTGATTTGTTGAAGATGCATGTGATGGCGAGAGGACCTGATCCAGGACCTGACGTAACAGGCAGGGATCAAGTGAGTCATTACCGAGGGTGTTACCTTTTAGGGCTCTTAGCAGGTATGGCCTGGTTTCTTGTATGGTGACACGATGCAGGTGGAAGGGGGTGCGAGTGATGGGTAGTGGAGCAGAAGGAGGTAGCGGACTGAAAAAGTTACCAGGGAGTACTGAGCTAAGGTCAGTAAAGGAGTTATTGAGGTGAGTGGCAATGAGGGCAGGATCAGAGGAGTCAGCACCATTAATGTTGAGAAGCGAGGGAGAGGGGGACTGGGAGTTGCCATTCAGTAGCTTGATGTTGTCCCAGAAGCACCTGGGGTTCCCCCAAGAGGTGGTAAGAGAGGCTTGGTAGTATTCCGCCTTCGCTTTGCGGATGGCCCAGGTGCACTGGTTGCGGAGCAGCAGCATAAGACTGTCTGTCAGCTGGATGGCTAGTAGCAACAGCAAGGTGCCAAAGGTCTACGTTGCTTAAGCTGCCATAGCAGGGCAGGGGTGATCCAAGGGTATGTCTCACTTTGGTCCTCCTAGCAGTTATGGGGGCAAAGATGCTCAAGGCAGAGTTGAAGGTGTTCACAAAAAGGCCAGGGCCCAGTCAATGTTAGTTGCACTTGCCAGAGGGGACCAATCAGTATGAGCAAGAAGGTGCTTAAGGCCTTTGAGTCCCCCAGGTCTAAGCCACCTCCGAGAGGTGGTTTTGACCGCAGAAGAAGGCTGAGGGGTTTTCCAGTTGAAGAGAACAGGGGAGTGGTCACTGAGGCAGTCAGGGAGGATTTGTATGTTATGGACGCGGCTTGGCCTGTTGG
Organism: Neoceratodus forsteri; assembly: GCA_016271365.2. Lineage (NCBI taxonomy): Eukaryota > Metazoa > Chordata > Ceratodontiformes > Ceratodontidae > Neoceratodus > Neoceratodus forsteri. Next base: position 224,917,268 of record CM028132.1, on the reverse strand, counting down.
TGAGGACCACAACCAGGAGGGTGCTTGTACCTCTGCTGGGGTTGAATCTAGTAGGCTGCATGACCAGTTGAGTTAGGTCAATAGAATCAAAAGCCTCACGGTGGGAGGAGGATGACGGGCAAAGCCAGTTTATATTCAAATCACCTACCAAGATTTGGTCCGAGGGGTTGGGTATGGAGGTAAGGTAGTCAAGTAGTGGGCCTAGAGCCAGGGATTGGTTCCTAGGGGGGTATGTAGGCTGCAGTCAGGAATAAAGGGCCTCTAGAAGGGTCAGGGGACAGCTTTAGTGTGAGGGCCTGGGCCTTATGGTCGAGGTCAGGCGGGGGGAGTGGCAGACCCATGAGAGAATCCTTCAAATAGAAGGAACAACCTCCACCTCTCCTTCCAACACGGTCCAAATGGTGGAGAGTGTAGCCGGGGAGAGAGACACGAGAGTTGGGAGTGGAGTGAGACAGCCAGGTTTCAACCAGGGCAACAACATCAGGTTTATGAAGCATCACCCAGCAGTGTAGTGAGTCCAGTTTTTTCAGGAGGCTACAGATGTTCATAGATGCAATACACAGCCCGGAAGATTTCAGGGGGAGTATCAATGCTGCCAGGCCCAGGATTGGGGTGGACATTGCCTGACAGGAGCAGGAGGAGGAGGGCTGCTTTTGGGAGTGCGTGATACTGGGATAGTTTTCGACGACTGGAGGGGGGGTAATGAGGGGCTGAGATAGCGCAGGGATGGGGGCTGTAATGCTGCTGCTGCCATCACATCTTATACCTAAAATAACTTTAAATTGGTACAAGGATGGAAGGATGTGCAACAGTGGAGGTCAAAATTGCTTAAATGCATGTTAGCAGAGTTAAAAAATTGTTAAATAAAGTACAGAGAATCAAATACCGGTAAAACTAGATTTTGACTTAGCAGGCACCGGTGACAATATCGTTTTTTACTATGTGCAAAATGGAATATGCCCTTTCTCAATCCCGGTAAACCAGTGTCCCTGCGTATTTTGTTATGACCAACAGTCATGCTACGGAACCATAGTGATCCTTGTTTACCTGGCACATTGTTTATGTTGGCAGCCAGGTAAAATGGGGCATCGGGATTTGCATTTTAGGTGGCCTCTGTGTGGCATACTTCATATAGGCAGCAATCAGATCTCTGTCTGGATTTTTTTTGTTTTCATACATTTGAGGTTTAATTGGGCGGACATCATGGGTGTTTTCACCAGTCCTGTTTTGGTCTGGCGTGCATTGTACTGGATGTGGTGCTCTCTTGTTGAATCTGTTCATAGCATCAGGTCTCCCCACCTTTGTATTTTGAAAATGAATTCGGCTACTAACTTGTCCAGCTCTGTGTGAGGTATTTCTGTGATGGGTCTGTGCTCCTCATTATCACGGAGGAATGAATTCAGCAAGTGGATGTCATTTGTTGTTTTTTTTGTTAGTTTGTTTATTCTCGTTCTTGAGAATAAATTGCTCCCATTCAGATAATTGTTTGAGAAAACAGCAATGGCCATCTTTGTTGAAAAATTCAATTAACTGTTTAATGGTTGTATGGCAGCTGATTCAGAATTTAAAAAAATACCCTCATGCCTGCATATACTGTAGAACGCTGTTCTACCCCAGAAGGGACAGCATTCTAGGAATGTACAGTAGCAACTGTGATAGATTAACTTTTTTCTGAGGATAAAAAAAAAGGTGAACAGCGTTCTAACATACACTATAAATATACTGGCACCTGAGTGTAGTATTAGGAGGGTGCAGTACTGCTGGGATTAGATGTTAAACCAATGTCCCTTCTATGCTTCCTAGTGCTGTCATGATGGGTGTCCAGGTGGAATTAAAAGAACACAGGGCATTCTTTGCAAACAGTAGGGGTCATTGCTAGTGTCCTGGCTAATATTTCTCTTCCCATTACTCTGGTACATGCAATTGCCAGGCTGTGTGTGGATGTTTTTATATACATATATATATATATATATATATATATATATATATATATATATACATACAATAGGGGTGAGTAGTAAATGAGTGAGATAAAACAGCGTATCATCCACTGCAGTGTGATATTTTTACCCTCTGCTCTACTGTGATGATATGAGACATTTACACACACAGGTCACAAAAGGTCATTGATATCATCACCCTAGGCAGCTTTTCCCTCAGCATGAAAGAAACACCTGTGCTGTTACCAAAGACACAAATGCAGAACTACCTGAGAGGTCTCACTGCCGCCAACAGCTAACTTAATGAGCATTACAAAACACACCTACCCCCCAACTTCCAGCTCATTACTGTGATGCTCTCACCTTGATGCAGCCAGAATTCCAAACAGCACAGCTTCACAGAACAGTCTAAACTACTGCCTGCAGCTAACTCAACTACCACTGAAACACACTCTCCCTTGTTCCTCAAATTGATTCTCACCCATTGAAATTACTGTGACAATTTCAACTTCACTGCAGCCAGAATCCTAAAGAGCACAATTTTACAGAACACTCTGCACTCTGCCTGCAGCTAACTTAATTACCACTGAAAACAGTATCAGCTGTTTTGACACTCTGCCTCTCAGTTCATTACAATTACTGTGCTTTTAACTTCACTGCAGCCAGACTGCTAAACAATACAGCTTCACAAAAGTATGTTTCTCATTCCTATCTGAAACTAACTCATTTAGCATTGCAAAACACACTCATGTGTCTCTCAAGTTTATAAAACTGCCAGCCCATTCAGAAAAGCTCACACACAGAATGAGCAAACACATTAACAGGAACAGAACACAAGACAGCATAACAAAACTTCTGAAACTCTTGACCCTATTGTATATATCGAATACATGATGGGCAGATCGTGTGCTATGGCAAATATTGTCACTCCTGCTTCGTGAGCTTGGATATCTCACTCGTGCCTTGGCACTCATGAGATATCCAGAGCTTACTCTGTAGGAGTGACAATATTTGCCATATCACACTCATGCCCATCATGTATCCATATATGTATATATGTATATATACTGTATATATATATATATATATATATATATATATATATATATATATATATATATAAATATATTAGATAATGTTTCATATTCTATCAAAATGGACTAAAACAGTATCGGTAACATTTTTCAGCATTATGAACTTCTGCATTAAACTTTTTATGCTTATATTTTATTATATTTAAGTAGGTAGTGTAAAATTGGGTATTAAAGCTTTGCATGTTCATTATATTTAGGTTAGTCAGCCACAGATTTCTGTCCTTTCTTGGATAATTGAAGTGCATGCAGTTCAGTTCGCAGGCAGCAGCCATCAATAGCTAGTATATGTGACAGCCAACCTGCCTGACAGGAGTAACAAAATCAGACAGGGACTGGTGCTTTGGCTTTGTTTTGCTCTTAGTTGGTAGGTGACTGCCTTATATATATTTCATGCTCTTAAATAGAGAGCATTGGCTAATGGTGTAAATATTATTCATAAGTTCCTTCCATGTAGTAACATTGGGGACAGTCAATGTCAGTCTCAGGTTTCTTAAATGACTTATGTATGTGGACTTTCCACTTCCTTGACAGAGTTTAACCCAACATTTCCATAAATTCAGCTTTATAGTAGTCATCCTCAGTTTCGTTAGGGTGGATGTTTATAGCAAGCATATGTCTAACAAATGCTAGTTTACATTCAAAAGTAAGTCTGGAAGTATTTTGCTTCCTGGGTAAAGTTGCTTATCTTCTTGGTGACTACCATCCTCTGGATCTTCTCCAGTAGCATGATATCCTTCTTCAGATACCAGTACCAAAACCAAACACATAATTCAAGGTGTAGCCTCAGGAGTGCCCTTTACGGTTGCAGGATAACTTCCTCACTAGCAGAGGTTATTCCCCTGATGATACAGATTAGCATTTTATTTGCTTGGGTTACTGCATTGCAGCACAATTAATCTCCAGCCTAGCTAGAGCACCACTTAATTCCTAACTCCAGTCATTCTTTCTCTAATCTTCTAATGCCTGAGATGGTCTCTTCTGATTGTTGATGGGTTACAAATTGATTAGCTGTTCAACTAGTTTTGCTGTCTAGACAAAGGTTATAATTATAATTTATACATACTGTACTTTTTTTAGATACTTTTACTTATGTAAATCATGCTCATACTTTATTCTGTTGTCCAATCCCTCCCCCCAGGAAACATCTGGCAAAGAATAACATATTCACTTGGAATATGACACAAACAACTTTAGTTCACATTTTCAAAAAACAACGAAAACAAGACGAACAAGAACTCATAGTTGATATGATAGTATAGAACAGGACAATCTGAGATTAAACATTAGTGATGAATTACATGAGACTGATGCTACCACATCGAACGTCTCCATGACCACCACCGAACAGTGTAACGTGACACGCTCCATTCCAATGTGCTGGTCAAAAGAACACTATGATCACTTTAAAGACAGCAACCATTGGCTTGTTGTAGCAGATGGCTTGCTTGGATGTAATACATGTAAGAATGTTGGTGGTCTTGGTCCTAATGTATCTCAGGGAATGACATTGTCAAAAGCATGGGTAAATGTACGTATTGGCCCTAATGGTACTGATGCTAAGCAGCAACAGAATTCATTATGGAAAAAAATTTGGGAACATTGGAATTTGCATGCACATAAAATGGCAAACAATATTTTACAACAGGCAAACTGTCACGTCGTGCAAAATATCATAGGTGAGCAACATAAATCTGCAATGGAAACAACAAACTGGGCATTCAGAGCAGCATATTACATTGCTAAATCATAAAGGCCTTATTTAGACCACTCTGCTTTAATTGATCTTCAGATTGCAAATGGTCTTGATATGGGGCCGATATTGCAATCCCGTCTGAACTGTGTTAATATTATGTCCCATATAGCATTGGAAATGCGTAAATGAGTTATACACCAGATTATACTACAATAGTCAAAGATCTCTGTGTTTGTCGATGAGTCTACAACAGTTAGTAATAAATGCACTCCTATTATCTACATAAAAGCAGGACTTCATGATTCTGTACAGCCTACTACTATTTTTCTTGATTTGGTTGAACTACCTAGTACAAATGCTTTGACTATAAAGGGCGTTATCATTGCAAACTTAAAAAATATGAATTCACTGAATTTTTTTTAAAAACATCTTTGATTAGGTTCTGGTTCAAGTGTCATGATGGGTGCCAAGTCTGGTGTTGCTCGTTTGCTTCTGGATGATTTCCCGCACCTTGTAGTGTGGCACTGTCTAAATCACAGATTGGAGCTGGCTGTGGGGGATGTTGTAAATGCCTGTTCAGGTATTAACCAGTTTCATTGTTTCATGGATTCGCTACATGCACTGTACAGTCAGTCTCCCAAAAATGAGAGGGAACTTGGTGAGGCAGCATCGTCTGTTCATGGAGAGGTAAAAAAATGGCAGGGTGCTAGATGTAAGATGGGTGGCATCCAGTTTCTGTACTGTGCATGCAGTATGGAGCAGTTATTCTGCACTGTATGCTCACTTCACAACTGCAGCTCCAGATGAAAACCGTTCTTCTAGGGAGACGGTGAAATGTAGTGGTCTGGCTGGAACTCTGTCTTTCATTGCTTTTCTGAAGAATCTTGCCATCATGATGAACGCACTTAAGGAAATGAAAGATTTGTCTGAACTACTTCACGAACGAACAATGACATTGCCTTATGCAAATCATCTCTTGCACAGATATATTGCAAGATTAAACAGCATGAAGCAGTACCCCAGTGATGCTGTTGAAAAAGCTACAAATGCTGTTGAATGTGGTGAATTTAATATTGTAACACTCAGCATTTTGTGAAAAATACCAGAGCTAGATCATTCACAGTTCATTCAGTGTCTAGTAGATAATCTAGAAAGTTGATTGCTCACTTCACTTGGTACAAGAGCTGGAGGTACAGTTATGGAAGACCAATATAAAGATCTCATAAATTAGCTACCGGTACTCAGTCTAGATGACATTACTTTAGATAATGTAAGGTATGGAGAGTCTGAGATCAAAGAACTTGCAAACAGGTTCTTTCTTCAAGAAAAGTATACTGTACTTCGGTACAGAGAGTATAAGGAGTGTGCTGGCCATGGCATACCTGACAAGTTGAAAACCTTACAACTTGATGTTAACACACTTCCAACGAGCAATGCTGACTGTGAGAGAGGTTTTCAGCTGGATGAATATCATTGCTTCTGCTGTGCACAATCGCCTGTCTGTCAGTTACATTTCGGATCTGATTTTCATTTCAACTTGTGGTCTTCCTCTTGTCCACACTGGAATCCAGAACCATATGTTAAGTCATGGCTTCTTCATGGAAGGTGCCCAGCCCACAGTACTTTATGTATGAAGAGAAAATGTGAAGATGGCTCATCTAGTGACAATGGTGGTTTATGGGGTCTCTTTTGAAAATCCATGTATAGTGCTTAATCAATAAAGCACTCCAGGGTGTGGGTTATGCTGGGATTTAACATACATCATCCTTTATAGGGTAAGGGCCCACCAAGGTTGTCTAATTGAATACTAAATCCTGACTTATACAGTTACCCATTCTCTGTGTTCCCCTATCATTGTAGGCCAATCCCCAGATCAAGTAAGGTCAGCTCTGGCCATTACCCAGAGGCTTCTGGGTTTCTTAGGATTTCTTCTCAGTCTTTCCAAGTCAGTGCTGGAGCCAGTTCAGCTTCTCACCTTTATAGGGGCAGAGTTGGACACTATTCAAGCAAAGGCCTTCCTCCCCCTTCAAAGAGTAAGGGCCCTATCAGATCTGGCAGCCTGTTTCAGACCTCAAGTGTCTCGTCTGGGCATGAACTTTCTCCAGCTTCTAGGCCACATAGCAGCATCCACTGCAGTGGTCCAGGGAACCAGATTTCTAATGAGGGACATTCAGTTTCACCTCATATCCTTCTAGTCTCAGAAAAAGGATCCTTCAACCAAGTTGATTCCAGTAACTCAAACTCTTGTCCAAGCTCTCCAATGGTGGTTGGAGGATGAAAATCTCAGGCAGGGGATTCCCTTCCTTACCAGTAACTCTCAGTGATTCTTACCACAGACACCTCCCTTCTGGGTTGGAGAGCTCACTTGGGGAGCCTCACTGCTCAAAGCACATGGTCACAGCAGGAGTTGCTCCTTATTATCAACCTACTAGAACTCAAGGCTGTGCTTCTGGCTCTTCAGGCCTTCTTAAAGATGGCACAGGGGAAGGTGGTGCAGGTCAGGACAGACAACACCACCACTATGTACTACATAAACAAGCAAGAGGGCACTCAGTCAATGGTCTTGTGCATGGAAGCCATGAAGGTCTGGACTCTGGCTTACTCCATCCAAACCTCTCTCATAGCATTGCATCATCCAGGGAAGGACAAATTACCAGCAGATGCCTGCAGCAGGATCTCTCAGGGTCACCACGAGTGATCCCTGAACCACCAAATTCTTCACATTATTTTCAGGAGGTGGAGCACTCCAGAGATAGATCTCTTTGTAACCCCAGACAATCATCAGCCCCCCCATTCTGCTTCAGACCTCCACTTCTGGGGTCTGTGCCCCAGGATACTCTACTGTTGGATTGGACAAACAGGTTCCTGTATGCCTTCCCCCCTTTCCTCTTCTCTTCAGAGTACTGATAAAAATCAGCTCTCAGCCCTGTGCAGTGATATTGGTGGCACCAGATTGGGTCAGACAACCTTGGAATTCTCTGTTACTGCCCCTATCAGTCACAATTCCCTTTTGCCTTTCCAGGAGGCACTACACCCTAACCTCCTCTCAGGGGAGGATTTGGTGGCCCAATCTCAGTTCTCTCAGGCTTAAGGCATAGATCTTGAAGAGTTAGAGTATGCAGGCTTGCATCTTTTACAAAGGGTCTTGGATGTTTTGAAGGTCTCTAGGAAGCCTTCCACCAGAAAGACTTATAATTCCAAGTGGAAGAGATTCAGCATTTGGTGTTCTCAGAGAATTGTACAGCCACATTCAGCTGACCTATCTACAACTCTAGACTATTAAGTCCATTTTAATGGCCTAGGCCTTAGGCCCACCACTCTTAAGGTTCACTTGGCAGCTATATCTGCTTTTCTTTCTGCAGGGAAGGAATCTTCCCTTGCATCTCACTCTGTTTTTAATAAGTTCTTCAAAGGTTTGGTACATCTTAACCATCCCTTTAAGGAACTGACTCTGAGGCCAGGAGATCAGAAGGCTGTGCATTCTATCCCCACACCAGGAACTTGGGTTAATATCCCAATGCTGACACTGCAGTGCAGCATGAAGGTGGGGAGCTGCACTCCTGAGATGCCATCTTTCAGATTAGGTGATAAACCGAGGTCCAATCAGCCTGTTCTGGTGGTAGTTCAAGTAGATGTTAAAGATCCCATGGCACTTCTTGAAAAGAGTAGGGGAATTTTTTTTGAAAATAGAATACATAACATCAGGTGAATAAATCACCCAAAAACAGAAAAAAATGAATGAAGGAAAATCAACAAAAATCACACTAGAAAACAGTTATATACTCAAAGAAGTATCTATACATACAATGGTTCAGAAATTATGGAATTTAGGAAACAAAACACAAGCAGTCCCAAAAGTGCAACCCTGAAAGAACAGAAAAATAAACAAATAACTACCCCAACCAATGCACATGTCACCATAGATCATTAAAGTTCCCTCCATCAAAAACCATGTATTGCCTTTGTTTAAGCTGGGCCGGGATGCCTCAACACTAGCTAATAAGACTGATGGTAAAGTAGTAATGTGCTGTAATGAAAACTTACACCGAGCCTGCCATAAATGATATTTAAGGCAGGCAAATATAACATTCAAGGTACTTGGATGATATTTCCTATAAAAACCTGTATATTCACCCAAAATTAAACATTCATATTGGAGATGTTGCACAGGGCCCAATTCCACCTGATAGAGCAGTTCCTCCAAAATTGTTTTGCATAAGTGCACAAAATGAAGAAATGTTCCAACATTTCCTCCTGCCCCTCACAATCAGGCCTCAAATACTGCCTTTCCGATAAGAGTTTATGTTTCCAATTGCCTTTCACCCCTAATCTGCCATGACAACTTAGCTACTGCACATCCCACATGTGTTGTGGAATTCTTTTATCCCTCAAAAGTTTTAAGGCCAAATCCAATTTAGTTGGAAGACATCTAGGAAAGTCAACCCTAGGGGTGTGAACTTTTGCCATGATTTTGACATATGACACCTTCCTTTGGGTATTAAAATAATCAAATTTAGTAAATCCCCATAATCTAAATTTTTAACAGTAGGGGTTGCAAAACCAGGAACGGAAACTACCCCACAAAGTTTGGGGACCTCTGCAACCCAGGCATCATCAAATGCCTGAAAAAGCCCCCTAGTTCAGGGGTCCCATAATGAGGTAGCATTCCTCAGGAAAGAACCAAAAGTTGAAAATATAAAAAAGAATGAAAAAAACACAACCGGGTTAATCATACCCAGGCCGCCCTGGGAAACTGGGAGGCATGTAAAATCTCTCTTAACTGGATTTAACCAACTACCCCAAACCATCTGAAAAAACACACTAAAAAGCCTTGTCTCCAGTACACTAGGGATAGGAAAAACAAAAGCTAAATACAAGAAAAGTGGAAGTAAGAATTGTTTAATGATCTGAACCCTTTTCAATTTACCAAATGTCCAAGACTTCCAACGTGACACCTTTTGCTTTCCCAAGAGCAGTTTAGCATTCCAGTTATGGAAAGACATGTTCCCAGCTCCAAACAAAACCCCCAAAATCTTCAGAGGCCTTTTCTGCACCTGAATGCCAGCAATAGAGTCGATTTGATCAGAAGAACCAAGTTGCAAAGCATTACTTTTAGTATAATTCAAACCAGTCCTAGACAAACAAGCAAAACTATCAAAGAGCTGTAAAGCTTGAATACCAGAATGCACATCTGAAACAAAAAGGCACACATCATCTCCAAAAGCAGAAAGTTTCAGGGTCGGGACAGCAATTGAAGGGATAAGCCCACAATATCAGTGGCATTCAAAATAACTCAAACCAAAGGATCAAGACTAAAAATATATAACGGGGGCTTAGGGGACACCCCTGTTGAACCCCCCTCCACAACAAAACCGAAGTACCTAAAACATTTTTCACTGACGGTCAAATATAAGCCTGGGTATATAACAGCTTAATCCAGGTAACCAAATGAGGTGGAATACCATAATTAAATACCTCAAACAAAAAATCATGTGAAACATTATCGAAGGCCTTGGCCTTATCAAGTGCCAACACAAAACCTTTCAATTTGCCTTGAGCCCCATATTCAAAGACATCCCTCAACAGTCATAAATTCAATTGTATATTTCTACCAGGGACCAAGCAGGTTTGTACAAGGTGAATGAATTCTTCAGCTGCCTTCAGTAACTGTTTGCATAAAACATATGACAGAATTTTGTAATCAGTATTTAAAAGACTGATTGGCCTCCAGTTAGAAAGGTGTTGTTTATCACCTCCTTTATATAAATTAATCAAAATAGCATTGGAAAAACCATGAGGCATGGTTCCAGAAATCACCATATCATTATAAGTGGCCACCAGTATTTCACCTAGCACATCCTTAAATGCTTTAAAAAATGTGTTTTTTAATCCATCTTCCTCAGGGGAAACACCATCCCTTAAACTAGCAAAGGCCCCTAAAACTTCAGAAAGTGTAATGGGTCCATTAATGGTTGAAACAATCTGTTCTGAAAGCTGAGGAGTAGAACAAGTCACCACCTGATTCCAAACCAACGTTGAACAAAAACCAGTCCCCAAAGAATCAGTTAGAGCTTCATTAATAATATCCAAAATCTTGACTACCAAATGTTTGAGGGCCCCGGCTGTATCAAATAAACCTTCCATTACTTTGCGCCCTGTTTTATATTTACATGCTTCAAAAGGGTCAGAAAATGGCTGAAATGACTGGCCAAATTTGAACTCTGCATTTAAGTATGCAGCCCTGGAAAAATGATATGTCCTCATTTTTTCCTTAACATTATCAATTTGTGACCGAATTCTACACTCACTAACATTCGGGAGAGAAGTCAGTTTGTATAACTGATCCCTATAATACAAATACTGAATATGTTCAGCATTTCCAGTTTGTTTCCCAAATTGTAAAAAGAGAGCTTTAAGGTCAGCTTTAGTGTCCAACCACCAACTACCCCAATCCCCATACATGTCTGCTACAGATTTGTGAAAAAGAAGGCACCTATGAACCTGTAACTTCATATCATTATCCAATAGTACTGAGGAGTTCAGTTTCCAACGTCAAAGGAGGGCAGGGAACCTGTTGGAACTTTTCCCAAACCCAACATACAGCGCAAAAGATTGTGATCGGTGAACTCGCTCAAAGACACATTCATTTTTAAAACATGCAGAAATTTAGAGACAAAGAAATAATCAATTCTAGTGGAATATGTGCTTCTTCAGTAGGTAGTACCACCTTGCTGATATAAGGAGCGATAAGCATCCCTTAACATGGCTGGTTCTAATATACCCCATAAAGCTTGAGAGTCACAGTAAGTTGTTTTTTTTTCCCACACCATCCTTAAATTTGACATCCAAACTGCAATTCATATCCCTTCCCCAGATAACAGATCTAGTCATAAATAAAAAAGGTTTAATTTGAGTAAACAAATCAATTATAGAAATCTTACTCTGAGGTGTGGATGTGTTAATGAGTCATAGAAATAAACCTTGAAAGAGACAGTCCAGAACCATAGGTCTTCCTGGTACAGTACCAGACCTACAAACCTTTGTACCCTGATGTCAAAAGTATGAAAAAGAATGCCCAGACCATCTGCCACATCAGCCCCAAAAGGCCAAAAGGAGGGTCCCCAGGGCCAAGAGCATTTTGATTGCACAGTATCGGTGACAGAATTAAATCTGGTTTCTTGCAAAAGTATTACATCTGCCCTTAGGGAAGCAAGACAACTAAACCATGCCAGACGTCATTTAGCATTTTTTATGCTACAAGTATTGCAAGAGACCAGATGTAAGGATGCCAGATTGACAGGAAAGAAAAAGTTAACCCAACTCTATTGCTTTTTTTCCTTTTTTTCCCCTTTCTTTTTCTTTTCCTTCTGAAGCCCAACCAGGTCCTCTTCACAGTCTATTTTGGACCCAGCCCCTGAAACAGATGAAGCATCAGACTCCAACCCACCATCAACCTCCTGTAATACATCAAAATAATTTTTTGTAGGCACAGGCATTGGGGCAGTGGACAATTTACTAGAAGTCCTAGTAATGCATTTAGCAGAAATTTCAAAATCAGCCGAGGGGGTAGGCATACTATTTACATCACTCTTGTCCCCTGATTTATCAGGGGGTTTCATAGGAACAGGCTCAGGCAGGGGGTCAGCAAAAACAGCTTGGCCCAGATCATGATCAGTTGTCCCTGCAGCAGAAGTTGCAGGGGATGGGGAAGGGGTGGGGATAAGATGGGGGGGTCAGGCTGAGGAGATCTATACCTATGCTGTGCATCAGAGATGAAATCATCTTTGTTTAGGCCACCCTGCCTGTTCTGACCAGCCCAGGGGCATTGATGGTATGCGTGGCCTTTTTCCTCACACAGATTACATTTGTGCACATTCTGACAAACATTACTAGTGTGAGCATAATCCCCACAAAGTGCACAAATGATTCTGTCACAAGTACTGCTCAAATGTCTATGACACCCACATTTGTAACAGGCCTTAGGTTGTCCTGGGTAAAACACAACCCTCTGTCCTTTCTGAGGAAAAACTATTGGGGATGTGCTGGATGTCAGCTCCTAGCATTAACAATTTTAATTTAAATCATCAGCTACCCATCCAAATACCTTCTGAATCAATGATAGCAGAAGGAGGGCCCAATACCTGACATTTTTTTTCCAGCCAAAAATAAATGTCCCCCACATTTACCCCGTTGTTCCTAAACATAACCTTTACAGTCTTGTAAAGGGGTTTAGTCAATAGAATGGCCCAAAATGGGGCCCATAAAGGAAGATATTTTAAAGTCTCATACTTTCTCCAGAAAGAATCTAAACCAGAGAAAGTCTTAAAGCTGATGTCAAAAGTGTCCTCCCCTCTGATGTTAATGAGGGCATACATATCAGAGGCAGTGAAACCCATCGACTCCTTCAACAAATGTTTTGCAACATATTGACTATCCAGATGATCCTGCAGCCCACCTCTATAACGAAGGTGGACTGCATTCCTCCTAGGTTCTTGGTCCACTTTGCTATGTCTAAATAAATCAGAGAAGGTGGGGCCCTTCCGTTGATTCTCCCATCTTGGGGGGGGTCTTTCTCTGGAGCAAAGTCAGGTGAAGGAGTCTCAGAATCCCTTGTCGCACTAGAAGTATCAATGGGGAGATTCACTAATACAGGTCCCATAGGTAAGTGGTCAGGGACCTATGATGGTGTTTTAGAAGGGCCAGGAGTACACTGCTCACCTGAGAAAGTTGTCCAATCTGGATCAGGCAACCATCTCCCATCCTCCGTTCTCATCTAACCTGAGTGAAGAAGAGAATCTTCAGTAGACCAATTTTCAGCAGTGAAAGGAGCGCTTGGTGTAGGAAGCTGAAAAGACTTCCGCATTCTATTTGCCGTGGTAGCACCAATGTCAGCCTGAAGCAGCTGAGGCACTACCTACGGATTGACAGAGTCAAGAGCAGGGTTTGACTGGGGAGATTCCACTGCAGATTGGACTGATAAGCAGCAGGAAAATCCCAGCCTCTCCCTACAAAACAGGGTACTAAATGAGAAAAAGACTGAGGTAGAAAGGTCAGTGGGGGATGCTGCAAAAGAAGGTAAAGGCATCAAAAAATGGAGAGCAATGAGTACCAGGATGCTCATAGTCTGAGTAACAAGCTTCCTGGATTAGTGGCCTTGATGGAGGAGGAACATCTGGACATCGTGGCAGTCACAGAAACATGGTACACACAAAACCATGACTGGGACGTAAACATACCAGGATACACTATCTGCAGGAGGGACAGGAGGGTAAAGAGGAGGAGGAGTAGCTCTTTACATAAGGGAAGGAATCAAAGCAACAGAACAAAAGGGAAATCAGGGAGGTGGAGAAGAAGCTCTGTGGGTAAATTTGGAGACAGGCAATGGCACCACAATCCGCACAGGGGTTGTATACAGACCCCCTTCTCAAGGGAGGAAATGGACAAGAAAATGATAGAAAGAATACTTAGAATGGCAGAAAAAGGGGAGATATTGCGGATGGGTGATCTGAATATGCCAGATGTTAACTAGAGTGCAGTTGCAGCAGCCACTTCGAAGAGTGGGGTTATTCTAGATGCCCTACAGGGGGCATGCCTTAGACAAATAGTATTGGAGCCCACTCGAGAGGGAGAAATCTTAGACCTGGTTCTCTCAAATGGAGATGAGAGAGGATCACAGATGTAGAAGTGGGTAGCCATCTGGGAACTAGCGACCATCGAACAGTATGGTTCACAATAAACACAGCAATAGAGTCAAGCCATACAAAGGCAAAAGTACTGGACTTTAGGAGGGCTGACTTTGCCAAAATGGGTGAGTGCCTAAGGAATGCACTAGCAAATGGGCAGAAAGGAGGGTTGAAGAACAATGGGGAATAATAAAACTGCCATCACAGAGGTAAGAGCCTTTGTGAAGCAAAATAAACAAAACAAAGCGATGTAAGAAACCACTGTGGTTCTCAAAGGAAGTGGCAGTGAAGGTTCAAGAAAAAAAGCATTCAGGAAGTACAAGGAATCACAGAAGGAGCAGGACAGAGAACTGTATCAGTTAAAGCAAAAGGATGCTGGGAAGGCAGTCAGAACAGCAAAGGCCCAAACTGAGGAAAAGATAGCCAACTCAGTTAAGAAGGGGATAAAACCTTTATAGGTACATCAGGGAGCGAAGGAAGACCAAGGGAGGGTTAGTGAGGCTTAATAAAGGGAGGGAGGGTGGGCAGAGGTGACTGTGAAAAGGCAGAGATACTAAACAAATATTTTGCTCAGTATTTACAAAAGGAAGAGGGGTGGTACCTAAATCAAACAGCAGAAACACTCTGGATACAGAAGTTGATACAAGCCCATTTACAGAAAAAAGGGTTCTGAAAGAACTCTTAAAACTGAAGGTGGACAAAGCAATGGGGCCTGATGGGATTCATCCCAGAATTCTAAAAGAACTAAGGGTAGAACTAGTGACACCACTATCTACCCTCTTTAACAAATCATGGGAGGATGGGGTCTACCCGAGGACTGGAGGAGGGCAGATGTGATTCCCCTTCACAAAAGTGGGAGCAAGGCAGAAGCAGGAAACTACAGACTTGTTAGTTTAACCTCAGTGATAGGGAAAATGATGGAATCACTTCTGAAGGAAAGAATTGTTGAGTATCTAGAGGCCAAAGGGGCACAGGACCCAAGGCAGTATGGATTCACAGTGGGAAGGTCATGCCAGACAAATCTGATAGATTTCTTTGACTGGGTGACCAAAGTAGTAGATCAGGGAGGGGCTGTGGACATGGCCTACCTAGACTTTAGCAAGGCATTTGACACAGTCCCACACAAAAGATTAATATACAAGTTAGCCAGCCTGGGAGTGGGTCCCAAGATGACAGCCTGGGTAAAGAATTGGCTGGAGAATAGGACACAGAGAGTAATAGTAAATGGAGTCCACTCTGAAGAAATGGGGGTTACTAGTGGGGTACTGCAGAGTTCAGTATTAGGATCGGTCCTCTTCAATGTCTTTATAAGTCACATTGCAGAGGGACTGGAAGGAAAAGTATGTCTCTTTGCAGATGACACAAAGATCTGCAACAGAGTTGATGCACAAGGTGGTGTGGAAAGGATGAGAAGGGACTTGGCAAGGTTAGAGGAATGGTCAAATGTATGGCAGCTTAGATTCAATGCTAAGAAGTGCAAGGTAATGCACCTGGGAAACAAAAACCCAGGGAAGAGTACACAATGGGGGGTGAGATACTAACAACAACAAAAATGGAAAGGGACCTGGGGGTAGTCATATCAGATGATCTAAAGGTGGGCAAGCAATGTGAGAGGGCAGCAATAGGGCTGGGGGTACTGGGATGCATAGGCAGAGGCATCACCAGAAGAAAACAGGAAGTTATTATCCCTCTGTACAGACAGTTGGTGAGACCCCATCTGGAGTACTGTGTGCAGTTCTGGAGACCCAATCTCCACAAAGACATAGACAGGATGGAAGCTGTCAGAGGAGAACTAAAATGGTGCAGGGTCTGCACCGGAAGACATATGAAGAGACTTAAGGAGCTAAATATGTATAGCCTCGAGGAAAGGAGGAGGGGGGACATGATAGAAACTTTCAAGTACCTCAAGGGAATCAACAAAGTCCAAGAGGGTAGCATCTTTCAAAAAGAGGTGTGCAAGAACAAGGGGCACAATTTGAAGATAGAAGGGCAGCTCAGGTAACTAAGGAAGCATTTTTCACAGAGAGGTTGTGGATGCATGGAATGGCCTTCCGGAGGAGGTTGTGGAGTCAAAAACAGTGGTGGAATTCAAGCATGCATGGGACAGTCATAAGGCAATTCTAGGGGTTGGGGGTAGGAAGAAGTAGGCTGCTGGTTAACTAGGATCTACAGCTTATCCATTAGGTAGGGAAATGGGCAGACTGGGTGGGCCAAGCGGTCCTTATCTGCCGTCAAAATCTATGTTTCTGTGTTTCTTAGGTCCCTGAACAAATGAACCATCTGCATACTCCCAGTCAGCGCCTTGCGCCTGGCACTTGACCTGCTCAGAAATTGGTTCCATAGGTACAAGCAAATCCACTGGTGCAGAAATGCCAGAAAATAAAAGATCTCCTTCAGGATTGTCTCAATGCTTTATTCTGGCATCTTTCACAGCTTCCTCAGTAAAAGCAACAGAATCCTCCATGAATCCAGACTGAGCTGCAGACTGCAGCTCCAACTCTAAACGACGACCATTCTCTTTGGTTGCCATCCTGACACTGACTGTAGCCTGTCCTTATGACAGCAATTCCCCCTGCAGGAGAATAGGGGAATTTTATTAGACAAAGAAACATAACATCAAGTATATACAAATGAAACAAAAACAAGGAAAACCATTAGTATACATGAAAAACAATGCATGTCAACACCATTACAAAGAAAACATTGCGAAAAAAAAGAACTAAACAATAATAGACATGCTATTAATACAAAAAATTAATATTTGTCCATAAAGAAGTAAAACAGGAAACTGAGAATTTACGACTCTCTGATTCTCTAAGAATTGACAAAGTAGTTTCTATGTGCTGAATAACAGTTTTAGGAGACAGCCGTATCTGTTGCAAGGTATATTGATAGTGAGCTTGAAACAAATAAAATTTACAAACTGAGAAAATCACTCTAAGGGTACTAGGGCGACATGGGAGCCGGGGAAAGGAGAAATCATTCAAAATTAACATTTGATATGTGATATGGCTGAGAAATGTCCATTTCCATTTATTGGCCAAGGTTTTCCAGAACAAAATCACATCCGGACATTCAAGAAAAAAATTAGACATAGTTTCCTTGATAGTAGAACAAGAAGGTTTAGGGCAATATCTCTCCTGGGATGATTTATGCTTTAGGTAATCCAGTAATCGGCCATGACGACATAACCATGTAATGTCCCACATATGTAAAGGTATACGGGTATCTTGCAGCATTAATAAAGCATCCCCTGTGCTAGAAGGAGGACAGAATGGAAATTGTATATCAGGTCTGGAAAGGTTAATGAGAGCATCATACAAATGCTTCTGAGGAAGTAATATTGTAGATTCTTTAGGAAGTTTCCAGCTACGTAATTTCTTAAAACTATCTATTACATAAGTTGGGGAACCAGGGATACAGGCAAGGATAGGGGGGAGTAAAACCCAGTCATTCCATACATCGTGCATGTGAATTTTAATCCATGTATCACAAACATGAGTTGCAGAGCAAATTCTAGTAAATAGTTGAAAGAGAAAAAAAGACAGATAAAAAATAATAGGGTGTACCATGTCAAGTCCTCCCTGTTTTACAGGTAAATATGTGAAGGCACGTTTAACAGGGTTTAGATGGTTCCCCCATATCATTTGAAAAAAGATGCTCAAGATTCTGGCCTCAAGAGCACGGGGTGGAGCATACACATAACTAAGGTATAAAAAGAGTGGAATAATAAATTGTTTTACCACTAGAACCCTCTTTTTCTTTCCCAATTTCCAAGATTTCCAAAGAGCAACTTTAGCTTCTCCTAAACCTAAATGTTTTTCCCAATTATATAGTGCTGGATGTGGGACATTAAACCAAATTCCCACTATACAGTGGGGGGTTAAACATAACGGAATTCTACCCACATCAGTAATTACAGCAAAGTCAGGAGCTAAGGGGATAGTAACACTTTTGTATAAGTTAAGAGTACCACCAGAGAGTTTGGAAAATGAGTGAAAAACATCTATAGCACAGTCTCCGGATTGTTTATCTTTAACAAAGAGTACAACATCATCTGCATAGGCAGAAATTTTAACTGGAGGTAGTGTCGGGTGGGGTGCAATGCCCACAATAGAAGAGTCCCATAAAATATGACGTATGACAGGGTCTAACGTAAAGGCATATAATAATGGGCTTAAAGGACATCCCTGACGAAGGCCTGTCTTCTGGAGTAAGGCAATACCTATATGACCATTAACTAGGGGTATAAAATATGCCATAGAAAACAAACTAGTGATCCATTGTATGAAAGGAGCAGGGATACCATAAGATGTCAAAATATATAGTAAGTAGGCATGCTGTACAGAGTCAAAACGCTTTCGCTTGATCTAATGAAAGGATAAACCCAGAGAGAGCACGATGATTTTTTTGCCTCAAAAAGTTCTCGAAAAAGAAACAAATTATTTTGTATAGAACGCCCTGGGACAGCACAGGACTGGGCAGAATCCAACAGGTCTGGGGCCAGGCATGATAATCTAGAATTTAAAATTCGTGCAAGTAGTTTGTAATCTGTATTAAGAAGATGTAAAGATTTCCAATTCAATAAGTCATGGGCATCTCCTTTTTTATAAATAAATTTAAGAAATGACAAACCAAATTCTGTGGTGACTTCAGGACAAAGCAAGACATAGTTGAAAACTTGTGTTAAAATTTCCAGGAGATTGTCCTTGAAAGTCTTATAAAACTCATGGGTTAAGCCATCAGGACCCCGGAGAGACTTACAATGATAAATGAGCTATAGCAGAAGCCACTTCTTCCTGCGTGATGTGAGCAACTAGAGCCTGGGCACAATGATCAGGGAATTGTGGAAACGGGGCAGAAAAAAACGCAGTAAAATTTGGTGGTAAAGGAAAAGGTCTGCAAAATAGAGTCTGTAAGTGAGACTGAACTATATGTAACATGTTTTGTGTGGTATAAGTAATAACACCATGCTGATTCAATAGACCATTCATCACCGTCTTCCGAATCCTATCTTTGTGTGCAAAAAAAGGGTTCATAGAGGGCAGGTGCGAAGATCCCACTCTCATGAAAAAATCCAACGTGCGAGCACTTTTATATTGATATGAGACCTTCTGATGTGTAATATTGGCAATTTGGGAAAAGTAATCAATAGGAGACATAGCAGATAAAGATAATAATTTATATAAGTGATTTTTATGAGATAGGTATGTAATATATTTATCACGGGCTATCCGTTTTCCCATTGTCTGAAAAAGGCTTTTGAGTTCCAACTTAGTATCCAACCACCACCGTAGCAGGGAATCATAAAAACATATGGCTGAAATCCGGGCACGGAAGAGCAGGTGGACACGATCTTGCATTTCTAGTGAAGAGATGCGAGAATTGTTTAATTTCCAGCTACAAGAGGGAGAAAGTGAAGAAACAGGGGACTGACCGATGTAGAAACTGCATGTAAGTAAGAAATGGTCTGAGATCTCTGAAGGTCGAAGGATGGCTGTCCGGGCTACACAGTGTGGGGAAGAGAAAAAATAATCAATTCGTGTATGAAAGTGTGATCTATGATACGTATAACCAGCAGTAGTATGTAGTGAACAGTAGGCATCAGTAAGACCCATCCCTGTCACCAAATCAGATAAAGCCAGGGAGTCACAATAAATTTTCTTCCCTTCCGCATTTCGATATTTAACATCTAATGAACAGTTAAAATCTCCCCCCAGATAATATGTTTTGTGGTGCATAAATATGGTTGAAATAATTTCAATAAAGCAATATGGGATGCTTTAGTTTGTGGGCCATATATAGTGAGTAAACGAAGCTGAGAATTATTAGAAGTACAATCAAGAATTAAAGTCCTGCCAGGAAAAATATCAAAGATGTGTGTAATAGAGAAATGTATGGAAAAGAACAAAATAGCTATCCCATCAGCAACACTGTCTCCAAAGGTCCAATAAGAAGGCCCCTTAGTCCAACTGCGTTTAAGGTGTTGTACCTCAAACAGTGAGGAGATATGTGTTTCCTGAATAAAAAGGATGTCAATGTGTAGGGAAGCAGCTAGAAGAAGAAAAACCATTCTCTTCTTGTAGCTTTTAATGCTACAAACATTAAGTGTAGCTACAGTAAGAGACGTCAGGAGAAAATAAAAAGTCACCCACTTTCATCAGTGATCGTCATATTTTTTCACTTTTTGCTACTTTTAAGAGATTTATTTGTTTTTGTATGGGATACATCAGGAGGTTTGGAGGTAGGAAATTCTGCATCTGAGGGAAGAACTGAATTGTCCGATTCACCATCTGACTCTGCTGTACCACCTTTTAGACAGTCAAAAGGATTAGAACGGGGAAGGTCAAAAGATTTTACAGTCTTCCGTGCAGCAGCTCTAGTGACCTGTCTGCTAGGCTTAAAACCTTCCTGGTCTGTAGAAGGGGTTACTGAGTTAGCCTCAGGACAGGGTGAGGAACTGGATGTAGGTACAGAAGGGATAGGGTGGTCCAGTATAATAGGTGGAACCTCACTAATCACAGAAGGAGGAATGGGGAGGAGGCAGTATCCATGAGGTTAGAGACATCAACTAGTGAAGTGGGTGTTTCCCGTCTTTTATCCTGTGCCTTTTGTACTAGGACATCAGGATCCCATCCTTCCTTACGGTTTTTGCTTGCCCAAGGACAATGGTGGTAGGCATGCCCTGTTTCCTCACATAAATTACACTTGAAAACATTCAGGCAAGAAACACTCGGGTGACCATACCCCCCACAAAGACCACATTTTAATAGATCACACGTGCTACTTAAGTGCGTGTGGGCCCCACATTTGTAGCATGCCCTGGGCTGACCTCTATAGAAGCATACACCCCGATCCTTGCCCAAAAAGAAACTGTTTAGTATATGTTGAAGTTCAGAGTTAACTAGAAAGAGTTTAACTTTGAACTTCCACCCCCCCATCCAGAGGCCTTCTTCATCTAAAAGTGCCTCAGGGGGGGATAACACCGTGCAATGTTTCTGTAACCAGTGATTAATGTCACTGACACTGACCCCCTCATTCCTAAACATAATGGTGACTGTATGAATGGAAGGCTTAGTGAGGGGAATGACATAAAATGGAGTCCAGGGAGAGGTATTCTTTAAGGAAGCATACTTATGCCAGAATCTTTCTAAACCAACAGTGGTTTTAAAACTGACGTCAAATGTTTCCTCCCCAGAAACATGAATCAAGGCATATATGTCAGAAGCTTGGAATTGCATGGTGCCTTTCAATAACATACAAGCTACATAATACCTATCTGGAAACTCCTGAAGCCCACCTCTGTAACGTAGACAAACAGCATTTCTACATGGGGCTTGTTCAAGTTTGTTCTTAAATAAGTCAGAAAGCATAGGACGAGTGTGGGGAGCAGAGGGGGGCATTGCTGGGGAGGGTTGTAGGGTGGGAGTTATGGAGGATGTACCCTCTCCAGGATCATCTAGAATGGAAAGTGGAGGAGGTGGGGCAGAGTCCAGGAGACAGGAGGAGGGCTGTACAATTGCTAAGGCCTGGGCAGGGGAAGAATGGGCGTTATGTGAAACCTTCTTATCAGGATGTGGAGAAAGAAGTAATAGGTTGTTTGGATTATCCTGTACTGTAGGGGGCTTAGAAGCTAAAGCATCATGCATATCCATAACATTCCCCCAGGCTACCTCAGGCATATGATTTGTCTCAGTACAAACAGTAGTTAAAGTAGAAGTGTCCTCTTGTAAAACAGGTACCTCATTGGAGCTCATAGTAGGTGCAGGCCTGGAGGGTGAAAACAAAATACCATGTCTGTCCACATCCCAAGAAGGGTCAGGGGTCCATGATCCAGACGTCATCTCAGTCCAACCAGCATTCCGCAAGGCCGTGGAAGCAGTCCAAGGGGGCACACAAGCTGGGTCATCTGGCGAAAGTCCAAAGCGAGATCACAATATCTCAGATGTGGTAGAGGGTGCAGGAAGAGGGATTTTAGCAGGCAATGATATCGGAGAAGTGTTAGATGCATGAGGTAGTTCTCCCAAAAGTGACGAATCTGTTGCAGCCCTGGTGGAAACAGAAGTGCACTGGGGAAGATCCGGTTGGAGACACCATGACTGTGGAACAGAACGTTCCGTAGACTGACAAGGAGCAGGAGGTAGTTCCAATGGGGAAGAATCCATAACGAAAGAGGTACCAGGTACAAGGCGTTTCTCCTCAAAAGGTAGCGCTACATTGACATCCATAGATCCAGGGTTTTCTGGTGGTAAAACAGCAGGTGAACGTAAAGGCAAACCAGACTCAATCAATATAGGAGGCTCCAAAGTCGATGCAGCACCATCGTGATGCTGACACTGCTCTCTCTAACATCCATGTCTGCGTGACGAAAATCCCCTACCAGAAAGAGTAGGGGAATTTCCCCGGTGCCCTGGCCAAATTTCCCCCATTCACTAAAAATACCAGCAACAGCTTAATCTGGTTCAAAGTCAGCTGGCATTCATCTGTATCCCCCTCCCCCGGGTCATGCCTGAAAATAGGCAGAATTTGTCTAGTGCACTTCCCCAGTCGACAAAAATGAAATAAAATAAAATAAATGCCAGCATGGGACCTTAATATCTGTATTGAACAGCTCATGCAGCCCCCCCTTTGAACCAGTGTCTTCAGCCAAGCTACAGTACTTGACTTGGAATACTGTTTTCCTGGTGGCCGTTACCTCTGCCAGGAGGATCAGTGACTTATAGGCTTTGTCTATATAACCTGACTTTATTGCCTTTCACAAAGACAAGGTGGTGCTTAGGACAAATAGGAAATTTCTCCCCAGAGTGGTTTCAGATTTTCACCTTAACCAGTCTATGTCACTGCCAGTGTTTTTCACTGATCATTCTTCTTCACATGATAGAAGGCTGCAAAGTCTGGATGTAAAAAGGGTGTTAAGCTATTATATGGACCATACTAAGGCCCGTAGAAATGATTGTTCTCAGTTGTTTCTCACTTATGGAGAAGTGGGAAAGTGTAAACCTGCCACCAAGACAACAATAGCTAGGTGGATTGTCTCTTGTATTCAGTTCTGTTACACAAAATTGGGCAGGGAGCCGCCCTCAGGCTTGAGGGCTCACTCGACCAGGGGTACAGTTGCCTCTGTGACAGCAGCTAGAGATATTCCCCTTTCGGAAATTTGTAAAGCAGTCACCTGGAAAACTGTTCGCACATTTACCAAGCATTACTGTCTGGATGCTCAAGCCAAAAGTGATGCTAGGTTTGGCACAGCAGTACTGCAGAGCCTTTTTCCAAAGTAGGTTCTGTATATCCCTCCTCCAAGTGCTACGGCTTGGTAGTTTGCATATAGTCAGAATACAGCATGACTTCATGTTGTTTGAAGAAATACTTGCTCACCATGTTCCAGACATCCTTGGCATGCAATGCTAATGTCTCTGTCAGTGACCAGTCCAACATTCCTCCACAGGAGGCTCAACCACCTGACCTCCTTACAAGGGAAGATCCACTACCCCACAACCTTAAGTCCCTCAGTCTCAGGGTCTGCCTCTTGAGTAACTAGAATATGTAGACCTGCATCTTTCTTAAATGGGTTTTAGACATTCTAACGGTCTCCACAAAGCCTTCCACCAAGAAGCCTTACAATTCTAAATGGAAAATGTTCTCTGTTTGTGGTTCTCAAAGGGATACTGATCAACAGGAAATCAGATTGGTAGTCCTGCTGGATTTTCTAACTCACCTTCACTCCCTGGGCCTCCAGCCCTCCACCCTGAATGTGCACTTGGCAGCTGTCTCTATCTGTTTTTTTGGTATCCATTACCTCAGCAAGGAGGATCAGTGAGCTACAGGTCTTGTCGGTGTAGCCTAACTACATT
Source organism: Neoceratodus forsteri (assembly GCA_016271365.2). Taxonomy (NCBI): domain Eukaryota; kingdom Metazoa; phylum Chordata; order Ceratodontiformes; family Ceratodontidae; genus Neoceratodus; species Neoceratodus forsteri. Next base: position 224,893,007 of record CM028132.1, on the reverse strand, counting down.
GCATGCCATAGGGGCAAGGTTGTTCTCAGAACAAATAAGACATTCCTTCCCATGGTAGTCTTGGATTTCCACCTGAACCAGTCCATTACATTGTCTGTTTTCTTTAATGACCACTATATTTTAAGAGAATGCAGATTGCATAGCCTGGATGTTAAGATGGAAATTCTCTACTATCTGTATCGGACAATGGGTCATAGGAATTAGTGTACCCAGCTTTTCCTTACCTATCATGAAATGAAGATGGGTAAGACATCAACAAAAAGGACCATTGCATGTTGGATTGCATCTTACATTCAGTTCTGCTATGACAAACTGGGTAAGGAACCATAACTGGGCTGAAGGGCTCACCACACTATGATATCCCTCTGCTCGAAACCTGTAATGTAGCTAGCCAGAAAACTGTTCATACATACACTAAGCAGTACTGCATGGCCACTATGGATATATGTGATGCCAGGTTTGGCACACCAGTATTGACAGTCCTATTTCCTAAGCTGGTTCTGTGACCACTACCATGGAGCAATGCTTGGTAGTCTGCATAAGTCAGAATACAGTAAGACATCCTGAGATTGAAGGACAAATTACTTGCCATAGTAATATTGTTTCTTTCAGGTGAGTCTTTCTGTATTATAACCACCCACCCTGCCTCCGCTACCAGAACCTGAGAGGCTTAGCATTCCCTCTGTTGTTTCATAAAATACTGGAACACTGTGTATTGATTCCTTTTTAAATGCCCTACGATAGGATTTTATATTCATTTCTGTAAGTTACTATATTGATATCTAACATCACTTAGTATTTATTATTATAATATTTGCTCATAATAATCTGGCAGTTACATAGAACGTACAGACAACAGTGGTTTGATAACCAAGTTTGAGCCTATTTAATGTTCCACTATTACCATATAGGCTTTAACTCTCTCCTCTCTGGGGCAGTTCAAATGAGAGGGCTAACTGCATAAGTCAGAATACAGTTAGATTCTCCTGGAAGATACAAAATTGCTATGGTAATTAATGATATCTTATGGAACAATGATTGTTGTGAGCATTCCTTCATTGTTATAGCATTGATATGGCAAACTTAGAAAGGGTTAACAAAATTGTGATGTTCTCGTGATGGCATAACAAGGTTCTAATCTGCTTGATGTCAGTTAATAATAAGGGCTCCCAATACATATTACAGTGTTAAGCCTTGTTCAGCATATAATAAGGCTATACATTTATTTATATGTTACTAAGAGATTAACATTGTTTAACGAGGAGTAGCAATCTAAGCCAAAGTTTGTTTAACTGACTTGCTCAGGATCACACAGTATGTACCCAGGTGGCTGTGGGATTGAAACCCATGTCTCCAGATCTCCATCTCAGAGCCTTGACCCACAATGCTATACTGCCTCCTTTAATGGCCTAAGATAGGGCTGATCTGACACCATACATTCTATAGTTATGTTAATGTTGATAATGTCAGCATTTTTCCTCTGTACCTAGAAGAAAGAATAAAAATGATTTCAGAAATGTTTGGTTTCTAATATTATCACAACAGTTCTTCTTTGTATGTGTATACTATGAATGTTATAAATTGCCACTTCTACTTAAAAATTGAAAAAAGTTCCAAAAAAAGTAGCAGGTGGTTAACTATACAATGTGCCATGCTATGATCACAGAAACAACTACTCATTCTGCCAGTGTTTGTACAGTGAAAAAAAAAAAGATGAAAACATTATGCAGAGGACACATTAGATTATCATATCTCTTAACAGTAAATAGTTTTTCCAGTTAATGGGATGTAAAGGGTTGACAGCACGGTGTTGTTTGCTACTCAAAGCTGCCTCAAAAAAAAAAAAGGTTGACTGTATGGTTAACTTTGGTTGATGGCATTTTTGATTGATGGCATACATTACAATACACAGAGAATGCTGGGTGGGCAGCTATTCACAACCAGTGTTTGCTGTCACAGAGGGGTTCTGATTCCTTATGACCTAGAGAGCAAAACATGATAGGACCATTGGAATCAGAACCCCAAGGTGGAAAAACATGCTGATTGTGCATAAAGATGCTCTTATTGGATTTAGGCAGTAATGCACAATGGGGTATGGGTTATTGGACAATTTACCAATGCCTTGTGTGTTGTGCCATGAGGCACAACCAAGTGACTTAACCACACAAGAAGTGGATAAATCCCCCCCTATAACCCATACCCTGGAGTGCCTTATTGTGATTATACAATGGACCCATGTGTGAAATAAATTTAAAATGTGCTTAATTATGTTTCTTATGCTATTTCTCATCTGTGGATTATTGCAGGAAATTCACACTATCATATGATGTGTTGACCAATGAGGATACAGGATTTTCATAAACAATTGTATAACACTGTTTGAAATATATGTGTGTGTGACTCTTTTTGCTTTCAAGATGAAATTAACTCATTCAGCCTACAGAGGTTGCAGAATGCTGTTCTACCACAGTAGGGCAGAATCACATCCCATAACCTTTGAAATGTGGTACAACATAATTTTAAATGGATGGAATTCTATACAGAAAAACACAATACTATACACTGTTAATATATTCCATTTCTAAATGTTTTATTTCAAGAAATATTAATTGCATTTGTAAGAAAAGTTGGTGTTTGTCACCAGCACCATGAGGCAAAAAAATTGGTACTAAAATAAATGTGTCTCAACATATTTGGAGGTCAAATTACTTTCTTTTGTGGATGATTAAAATATATTTCTGATTAATTTCATGTTTCTGTATGTTTTTTCCAGCTAAAAAATATGTCATTTAATAAGTGCTATGCCACACTCCAGGCATGGATAAACTGGGAAGGAATGCATGTCACTCGTGCCTCACAATGCACCAGGTGCATGCATTAAGGCCTAGTATACACATGGTGTGCCATGAGTTATATCTTAGTTAATATCTAACTGTTTGGTTTCCATTTGTTTCTTAAATGTATTATGTAATCATCTGTCTTATACAAAATAAGGATACCCAGTGAGTGTACCAAAATGGTAGGTGGGGAGGAGTGCATATGATGTACTTGTAGAATAGAAATCTGAGTCTTAAAACCAGCTACACACGTCTCATTTCATGTTAAATATGTTAAGTTATTAACCTATATCAACTTTTTTGAGGAAGTTCAGATTGCTAAAATATGACTTGAAAGTATTCATTTTATAAAACAGATTGTGGTCCAGAATTCTCTAAAATGCACCAAATCGACTCATTTTTTTGAAAATTTATCTGGGGGAGCATGCTTCCAGACCCCCCCCCAGCAAGGTTGGGTTTTCCAACTTGAATAGAGTTCCTGTACTTCTTTTGAACCACTTTCATCACTGTGGCTACTGCAGCATGCCCCACGGCCATGGCCATGGGAGTCAGCATGGCTCAGTTGGTAGCACATCCGCCTCTGGACTAGAAGGTCGTGAGTTCTCATCCCACACCGGGATTGGACTTGCACCTAAAAATCGCTGGCATCCGAGTGCAGTATTGGGGGGTGCTGTACTGCTGGGGTGTGCCGTCCTTCGGATGAGACATTAAACCGAGGTCCCTTCTGCCCATCCTGGTGTTGTCCTGGTGGGTGTCCAGGTGGAAGTAAAAGAACCCAGGGCACTCTTCGCAAAGAGTAGGAAACATTCCCGGTGTCCTGGCCAACATCCTGTAGGTGCTGTTGCTCCACATGTGTTGCCTGTGAGGCAACATCCCTCCTCTGTGTGTGGCGCACAGGCTGGGCCGTCAGTGCACAGTGTAGTGCAGCGGCAATTGTCTGTCTGCTACCTTTGTTGTGCCACCAACCCCTCCATGGCCATAGCCAGTCGTATGAGTGCCTGTGTCTGCTCCCTGACACAGGCCTGAGAGGTGACCATGGCATCCAGCAGCCTCCCCATGGCTGCCTCCATGGTGAGTGTCCCGGACTCAATTGCACCAATGAGGTTGCCCATGTGCTCCTCCATTGCCATGTGGTCGGTATCTATGCTGAGGCAGATGCAGCCAAGCATCTCTGACTGCTCCTCATTTGTTGTCATCAGGGTCCTGCAGAATGCAGAGTAGTCTGTTGGTGTGTCTGTGTGGGTGTCCTGCAGGGACTGTGATGCCTCATCCAGGGTCGCCTCCAGCAGGTCACATGAGGCTCAGCGCGAGGTAAGGTGCCAGTGCCTCAGCCCTCAGTGCTACCAGGCTGGCTCTGCTGCCATCTGTATTGTGTCCAGGTCTATGTCTCCATGGATGCTGTGCTGGCTCAGAAAAGTGAGGGTCCTCTCCTCATGGGTGCTCAGCGGTCTCTCCTCCTGTGGCCCACCACCCATGGCCTCCATCTACTCCCTATTGAACACCTCCTTCACCTTTGCATGGCACTTCAGGTCATTCACCTGCTTCTGGAGGTCCCTGACACTGTGCTTGGCATCGGCCACCGCATTGACTTTTTTGGCAGCGTCATCCCAGGCCTCCTTGTGCTTCCTGTGCAATTCGCACTCCCCACTCTTGCCCATTAGCAGAGCTGCCTGTGCTTCTAGCTCATTGAGGAGCACGTCAGTCTCCTCATTTGAGAAATTGCATTTCTGCTTTCTTGTAGCAGATGCCGCCTGTGTGTTACTCCCGGCCTGCACCATCGTTTTCACATATGTCACACTCTGCGACATGTCTGCAAGTTGTGCACATTTATATAGGCATTGGGTTGTGACATGCATAACCTCTACATCTGCTGTTGCAGGTTGCATCTTGCATTGTGGGAGTAACTTGCTACATGTGTAATTTTGTTGTTCTCTGTCATAAATGGCCTTTGTTTTGGAATAGGGCACTGCTCACATGTCGCAAGGGTTTTGGTGTAACTTTATGCAACCGTGCAGATTGCTTCATGTTCTACTCACTCTTTGGAATTGGGCTCATTGTAGTTTGTAATACTGTGCATTGCCAGTGTGGGCCATAGTATTGCCACAGAATTGTCAGAGCAAAAAAAAAAGTGATCAGTTTGGCAGTCTCAAGCTATTATCCTGAAGTCATTGATGAGTTGAAGCACTGCATTCCAGAAAGTGGTGTTTTTGCCTAGAATAGCCTTTTATAAACTAGCTGCTTCAAAGCTTAAAGGGGGGCTTATGTCTTCCCCATCTAGATCTCTATTACTGGGCCAGTCAAGCTACCAAATATCTCAGATGGTTGTCACTGGGTCACTCATCACCTTCCCCGCTTTGGCTTAAAATTGAATTAGCCCATATTCAATCTTGTCAATTATCACCAGCAGCACTTTTACATACAAGGTTATATTCTCTGCCTTCAAACCTCAGATCCTCTCCTGTAGCTATGTCTGTAAGGGTTCACTCTCAACTGTGTGCCTTCCTTAAATACAGACACAACCTTGACCCGTCTCAATCCATATGGGGCAATCCCAACTTTAAGATTGAAAATCAGGTTTTGACATCAAGATGGTTACCACACTTGGGGGATGGCCAGCTCTCCAGCCTTTAAAAGAAGATGGCTTATGGTTCCCCATCGCAGAAATCATGAGCAAATTCAAAATTACGAACCAGTTTATATTCAAAGTCTTCCAATTGAGACACCTTCTTATCAAAGTGCTGGGAACTGACCCCCTCAACTGGCCAAATATCCCAAAAGCTGTTTCCAAGACATATGGGATCCTATACAAATATGTTTTCCCAGACTGCTTTGGTTCCACAGCTTACTTGGCAACTCTTTTCCCTGATTTAGATATTGATTAGCCTTCCCTCTAGCATAACTGTCATAGATTTGTAACACAAGACAGATTATGCCTCATGCAATTTCATATTTTGCACAATCTGTATTAGTCCCCTCAGAAGTTAGTCAAATTTGGTTTAGTGTCCTCTACCTTATGCTACCACTGTCACCAAGGAGAAGGCACTTGACTTCATATTTTCTGGACTTGTCCTAAAGTGGCTCCTTTTTGGGCATGCATTCAACATAAGGCAGACCCTCTTTAGGGCTGTTTGACATATTTACAGTGGAAATTTGTTTACTTGGTGATTATTCTCAAATTTCAGTACTTAATCACAAGTATCATATGGCCCTTATCTCTATGTCTGTCAAAAAAGTAGTATTGAAACATTGGAAGGACAGCGAAGATATCTCTTACACTGAATGGCTTAACAAACTGTTGGCTATTCTGAGAACTGAAAAGGCAATAGCAAGCCTCTGTAATAGACTGAAAAGTTACAGAAGAATCTGGGACCCCCTTATATACATTATACTCCTTATAAGTAACATGTATTGATGCCTTTACTTTAATCTGGGTGTTCTTGTTTTATCTTGCTGTGCGGGGATTGGGAGGGATGGGTGTTGGAGGAGGGTGGCGGTAGTGGGGGGCCAGGTCCATTGCATTGTCAAATGACTGTCTAATTTGTTGTTTTATGTATGGATCTGTTCCTTGCAAAGTGGTGTTTTTGCAGACTTTTAGGCCTCCCAGATAAGGCATGTGGTCTGATTGCCAGTTGGTTTCATTAGGTTTCACTTAACACTTTTGTGATCTCAAGATTTTAATCTAGCTAAGATGAAATCAGGCAGAGAGCAGGATTTTTGAATGGTCAGGCAAAGATGAACATGCATGTTTCATCTGGGTCTGCATTTGCCAAAATACCTCCAAGTGGACTTGTTTCCAGTTTCAAAAGATGTTTCCATTTGAGACAGAGAAAGTCACTATCTGCAGTAAATCAAATGGGACAATGAGATGTGTACTTTTTTTTTGTCATAATTACATTTTTTATTGCAAAATGTGGATGCTGTCTGACCGTCTATTAGATGGTCTAACAGTTTGGTTATATTTCCAGTTTTAAAATAATGACATATCTCAAAATCCTGCCCCAAGTTTTGGTCATTTCTCTGTTGATGTCATAAAGCTGATATACAATTATTCAACTTGCTTTTTGGTAAGATGAAAAATTCCTTTAAATAATGGAAGCAGTAACATCTTAATTGGCTAAGTAAAATTTCTCAAATAAATTTTAAACATTTATAGTACGATACAGTATGATAGAGTCTAGTGTATGCTTATCAGTTGTGTCTATATATTTGTTATGCAGATTCAGAGGACCAGTCATTTATGCATTGGATGGGACAGCATACTCACCCTTCCTCTTGTTGTCAAAAAGAGAGAAAAACTACATTTTACTGCAAGTGCAAGAGGATTTCCAAAAACAGAGGTTAGAGTATACATCCTTTAGAAGACAAGAATCCTAGTTAGAGATCCCATCGCCACTGGACAGAAAATCAGCTTTTGTGTTGTAAAATACTTTCTGGAACACAGTCATGAGGTATAAGTGAGTATTTTTGACACAATGCAATATGTATCCATCTTCATATGCTAAAGGACCTCTGTTGTAAAACCAAATTACTGTATACTGTATATGCAAAATATTGTATTGTATGCACCCCCAATATTAATGGTTTTGTGGTACAAATCTGTAAGGAGTCCAAAACAGTACATATATCATGTGGCTACAAGAGCCTATGTAAATTTTTTTTATGAGTCTCACTTTTGTGTTTTTAAGGTCTTTCCACCCTTGTTATGATAAAACATAGAAACATAGAAAACGTCAGCAGAAAAAGATCACTGGTCCATCCAGTCTGTCTTGTTTTACTGTATTCTACCCCAGTACCTAAAGTCTAGTTGGAGTTAGTGCATTCACCTCTACCCCCTTTTCCCTGTCTCACTGCTTTCCCCGTGTATAACTGTTAGGCATTTTACTTTGTCCTGGCTGTATCTGAAACCAGTAATGTTTCTTGTACCCACCACCTCTGCTGGTAGATTGTTCCATAGCTCAGCCACTCTCTCTGTAAAATAAAACTCGCTCACATCCCTCCTGCGTCTCCTCTTTGCCAGCTTCCACTCATGTCCCTGTGTTCTTGATTTGCAATTCTTGTTGTATAATTCCCCACAATCTTCCTTGTCCATTCCTTTCAGAAACTTTTTGGTCTCTGTCATAACTCTCCCTTCCCTTCTGGTCATCAGTGAGTACATGCTCAGGGCCTTAAGCTGATGCACATAGGATATTCCCTGATAGCCTTAAATTATTTTGGTTACCCTATACTGTACTATCTGTAGCCTGTGTTTGTCTGTTCCGAGGTGGGGGATTCAGAACTGGGAACAGTATTTCAGATGTGGCCTTACCAGTGATCTATAAAGAGGCAGTATCATCTCCATCCTCTAGCTGTCAAACCCTCTCCTGATACACCTCAACATCTTGGTTGCCTTGCTGTAGGCCTTGTTACATTGGCTAAATTGCTTCAGGAAGTTGCTTATGATGATTCTCGGATCTCTTTCCTCAGTGTAGTGTCCAGCTTAACCGTCCCTTCCAATATTCCTATATAGGGTTCTTGTTCGCTATGAGCATCACCTTGAACCTTTTGGTGTTAAATTTCATCTGACAAACTTTGGACCACCTTTCTAATCTTTGCAGATCCTTCTACAGCTCCCTAATGCCTTCATCACTGATTACCCTACCACAGAGCATGTTGTCATCTGCAAAAAGACACATCCTGACTTGTATTCCTTCCTATATGTCGCTAATGAATATATTGAAATGAACCAGGTGCAGAACGAGCTCTGCAGCACTCCTGTGACCTACCTCTCCCCCGACTTGACCCCATTTACCACCACCCTCTACTGTCCCCATCTCAGCCAGCTTCAAATCCATCTAACTGCTGTAGAGCCTTCACTGCTCCCAGATCCTCTAACTTATTTAGCAACCTTCTATGTGGCACAGATTCTAACAATTTAGTGAAGTGGTAGTAAAGCAAATCCGCTGCTTGTCCCTTGTCCACTGCCCTAGTTACCCAAAGAATACTATCAGGTTGATCTGACAAGACCTCCCTACCTTGAACCCATCCTGCTTACTATCCTGGAGCAAATTACTCTCCAGATTGGCCATTAGGTCCTCTTTAAAATATCTCAAGTTAATTTGCCTTCTATGTATGAAAGACAAATGAGTCTGTTGTTTCCTCACTGCACTTTGTCTCCTTCCTTGCGGAGGAGAATTACATCTGCTGCTCTCCAATTTTTCAGAACCACCTCTGACTGTAAGGAGCAATTTAATAGCCCTTCCTTGGGTTCACCCAGTTCCGATGCTAGTTCTCTGAGCACCGTTGGTTGCACCCCTTCCATCTCTGGAACTTTGTCTATTTTAGAGGCTGCTAGCCCTTTTCTGACCCTTGATCTATAGAAACCATCTGCTCTATTTCTGGGATATCTCTTGTAGCAGCCCTCATGTCACTTTCAGGCAAGGGCCTGATATCCTCTACTCTGAACTCAGGGTAAAAGTAGTAGTTTAGAACTGCTGCCTTCTGCTTATCCTCCACTATTACCCTGCTCCCCCTCCATCAGCCTATTAATTCCTCCTCTCCTCTTTCTTTTTTTCCATTTATCTAAAGAACTGTTTCCCCCACCCCCTCAGTAATATATACAATTCTGTGGCCACTTTTGCATCTCTAACCACCTTCTTGGCCTCCCTCATGCTGACCTGATATTGACCTCACATGTCTCCATGTTTCTCTTTGTATTTAATGAAGGTCTTTTTTAATCCTCACTGCCTCCCCTACCTTCTTTGAAAATCAGATTGGCCTCTTGTGCCCTTTTACTGTTGGTAACCTTTCACTGGCATAACTTTGATACCTCTTGAATGGCACATTTAATAACTCCCCACCTCTACTCCACCCCCCTCAATTTCATCCACCCCCCCCCAGCTGAACCTTAACTTGTCACCTCATCTGGTCAAAGTCTGATCTTCTGAAATCCAGAACCAGTCTTTGATGAGGGTATACTAGTACCCAGGGCCAGGTCGAACTAATGTTGTTATGGTCACTGGATGCCAGAGGCTCCCCATTTTTCACCCTGCATACCATTTCCAAGTTGGTGAGCACCACATCAAAAATGGCAGTTTGCCTTGTATATTTTCTGACCAGCTGCATCAACAGGCAGTCCTGCAACATATTTAGCAGGGCCTGACTCTTGGCACTCTTAGCTGCTGCAATGTCCCAATCTCAATCTGGTAGATTGAAATCCCCACCACCACTACTCCCCTTCCCTTTGTTGTCCCCTTCTGAATCTCTGCCTTAGTTCCCCATCTCCCTTGTCCCCCCCGTTCTGGTGGTATGTGGGCCTGCCTCTCACAAAGTGGAACCCCTCCTCCTGACTCCATTCCTCAAGCCACCAATTAAACTCCTCAATCTCCTCCTTCCTCATTCGTCCCTTCTGCTCCCACTCTCCAACACAGAAAGTGCCTTGAAAATGGCCAGGAAGGCTGGTTTGGCATTCTGTCTGTGCCCCAGCCTCTGAATGTTACACTTCACCATTCCAGTCAGATGGTATGCCAGATCATTGGTGCCCAAGTATGCAAGCATACCAATAAATGATACAGAGATACACAGAAGGTTTAAGACTGATAAGGAATCTCATCCATCTACTCTGCCCTGATTTTCTGCATAGTTTAACTATTCCCCCCAAATGACATTCCATAATATCACTTGTCCCTTTGTGTGTACCCCATTTGATCCTGTAGTCTGCTGTAGATACAGCATTCACCATTTCTCTTGGTAGCCTCTTACACTGCTACATCACCCTTGCAGTAAAGCAATACTTTCACATGTCCTTCCTCAGCTGTCTCCCTTGGTATCCCGTGACATAGGGGACCGCAATTGGGTGCCAACAAAAATGGCGACTCTTTTGCAGTGTATGTTAATGGGGCTACCTTCCGGGGAGGGCAACTGGATGGGGGGGTTCATGCATATAGCGACAGGATGGTGCTACATGTATATGCAGGGGGGGAATGAGCACACTCAGTAAGGGGCAGGAGGGAAGGAAGGGTTTGTGAGGGGTGGTGAGCTTACAAGCTGGCCCCGTGGTGTGGTGGGTAGGTTCAGGGCTGGGGTTCTGATGGTGCTGGGTTCGGGTTCGGGCACAGGTATGTTTTGTTGCACCCGGTCCCAATTTTCTTTTATGGTTTTGCACCCCCCCAACATGCACCTCATTGGAGTTGAGAATCCTGTAGTAGGGGGGTGTGTGGGCTGAAGCCCACCACATAAAACAGAAAATCTAAGTCCCCAGTGCCCTTTTGCTGTGCGCCGGGGGGTGTACATCGCCAAAATTGATGTGCATCGATGTACAGTCACCATAATGGTGATTGCCTTTCAGTGGTCACCGTTATGGCATAGAACCTTCTCCCTTCTAGATTGAAGTTGTGATCCCTGCTGTGTGCCTGTTCTTTAGCCCTGAATAACTCACTGAAGTAAACCCTATTACATTACTTGTGTATTTCATGGTCTCTGTCATTTCCCCTTTACCTCCTTTCTTCTAATGAGTACATGTTAAGGTTTGTCAACCTCTACAAGTATCTTCAAATCTGTTGTCCCTGTACTGTATCATTTTAGTTACTCTAAACAGTATTCTATCAAGTTTCTACTTATCATTTTTGGATGAGTGCTGGCAGAGTTTACACAGTAATCAAGATGTGCCCTGAACTTTGACCTGCACAGTGGCATGATTGTCTTTTTTACTGTGGCTTGCAAAGCCAAAACAGATACATTGCAGTGACCTGTTCATTCTCTTATATTCTTTTCCATACTTACTGAAACATTTCAGGTTACTGTTGATCATTATGCACAGACCACTTTACTCATGTGAGGATTTCACAGTGACTCCATTTTCATAATGCTACATTTTACCTGTTGTATTCTCTTGCTAATTTGCATAGCTTTACATTTTTGAGATTACATTTAAGCTGACATGCACCAGACCACTGTTTGACACTCTTAACATACTTCTTTCTATATGTTTCTTATTCCTTTCTCTGTGTTTACCCTTCTGCAGAGTTTAGCGTGTTCTGCAAACACGCACCTTCTTTACTTATTTATTTGAAACCTTCGTAACCCCATGAGATGCAGCATATCTTTGTCATGTGAGTTCCAAAGATGACAGCAGATGTAAACAGGGTAACATAGTCCTTCAGGAATAGTTACATACAAGCTCAAAATACACACATAAACAGGGTACATAGTCCTTCAGGAATAGTTACATACAAGCTCAAAATACACACACACACACACACACACACACACACACACACACAAAAGTTAGGTAAATCCAAACAGTAATCAATGCAAGCTAATGAAGTGGAGTTGCAGCAAATACAGAGCATGACCATTGTAATGCAGCATGTTCATCATCAGGGAGAAAAGGTATACTGGATCACAACCAATACAGGAAGTTCTTAGGTGGATGGAAAGAGTGGACTTGAACACTTGCAAGCCAAAAGCAAGCCTCAGCTGGAGAGGGAGTTTGTTCTAGGTCTGCTGCTGCTAATGCAAATGTCTTTCTACCAAATTTGTGCTTCATCCTGAGAAGGTAAGTGCTGCTGTTGAATGCAGTCTGTAGGCACTGCTTGACTGTGTGAGATAGGTAAGGGATAGGGGCTTTTCCTTGTGCACAGTTGTGAAACAAAGAAAGACAGTGGTAGTCACAACTGTTTGAGGGACTTAGCCCTTAGGCTGGTCATACTGTAGATCTTACAATGATGGGTAGACCTTCCACAGCAGAAGGTGAACCTGCACAAATTATTACACAAGTGATCCAGGGGCAGCAGAGTGGTTTTGTTTACACTGCAGTATATGACATGTCTGTAGTTAACAGAAGGGAGCAGAGAGTGGAGGACCACCTTCTTTCCTCATGTCAGTTCTGAGACAGTATTTAAACCAGTAGAGAAAGTTATGTTTGGGCCCTACTGCTGTTAGTATGTGAGTGCTGTGGCTACTGTATGCAAGTGATATGGCAATCTAGATTCCTACAGTAAATACTTGAATACCTTGCCTTGCTCAAAGGTGGGCCACCTGATGTTATGATTACAAATGAATCAGCTGAATGAGTTAGCAATGCTGGAATTCAAACACCATAGTCTTTATTCTGGTTGAATTAAGAATTTTGTTTTATTTTATTTATTTATTTTTTACTCAGATACACATCTTTGAGCAAAAATTGCTAATTTACAAAGATTCCTCATAAAAACATATATTTACAATATTACATATTCATTAAAAACAACCAATAAAAACAAAAGATTAGTATCAGAACTATCAGGGTACAGAAATCAAAGGTTTACATCATGTGTGGTACTCAGTGATATAGCAGTACAAAGTTAGCAGCAGAGTTAAGCATTGTCTAGGGATGTATAATCACTCTCTAATGTATGGCATGGGAATGCATAGATTAGTACATGAGCGAGAGGTCAAAGTGGTGTTTAGATAGGGGAGGATTGTGGTGCTGGTGCCAAGTGCCAGTGTGTGGAGTGTCTTTTTGGAAGAAGCAGCCACAATTAGTGCCAGGTAGGAGCACATTGTGTAGCTCCTGTTTGAATTGGCCCAGTTTTACAGATGTCTGCTGTGATTGCTGCAGTTCACTGAGCCATTGAGGGGCTCTGGTTGCAAAGGAAAGTTTGGCTAGACCCATTCTGCTGAAATGCACTGCCAGGGTACCACACGCCATACTTCTGGGAGGGTAGAGACTTTGGGCATGCCTTAGGAGAGATTGCAGGTCTGGGAGTGGGGGTGGAGTCAAACCCATGAGGGCTTTCTTACCCATGAGGCAGGTCTGGTATTTTATTCTGTTGTGCAAGGGGAGCCATTTTGTGAGGGAACAGAGGAGCATGTGTATGTATTTGTCTACTCCTGTTACAAACTGGCAGGCTTTGTTCAGGACTAACACTGTCTTGAGGCAGTCCCATAAACTATCAGCAGTAATCCACTAGGGGGAGGATGGAACTTGTGACTGCCACATGCTTGGCATCTGGGGTGAGGTTATGTCTCTGTCTATAGAGAGACCCCAGGTTCCTGTTGATGTTGCATACTATTTGAGCCATGTGTGATGCAGATGTAAGTGTCTGGTCAATGGCTACCCTTAGGTATTTGAAAGTGTTTACCGGTTCTAGAGTTTTTCCCTTGACATTATGGATGTTGAGTAGATCTAACACAGGCCTCTTTTGTGCAGTAGAGAAGAGCATTGTCTTGGATTTCTTTTAGTTAAGCACTAGCTTATTTTGCTGAAACCATTGCTCGAAAGATGCAATGTGGTGCTGAAGGCCACAGCTAAGTGTCTATTGGCAAGGGCTACTTGAGCATATGACTGTATCATCCATGTATAGTATAACCTTAGAGCTAGGGCAGGCTTTGGGAAGGTTATTTATGGAGAGGCTGAACAGTAGGGGTCCCAGAATGGAGCCTTGTGGTACTCCAGTTGTGACTGGACTGGTGTCAGATTGCACCCCACTGATCTTGATGCATTGGAATCTGCCTGAGAAGTAGTTTTTAAACCATAATGTATTGTCAGTAGAGAGGCCTAAGGTGGTGAGTTTGTTTAGTAGGAGTGTATGACTGACTAAATCAAAGGATTTGGTTAAGTCTATGTAGAATGAGCCCACCAGATGTCCCTTATCAAGAGATTTGTATAAAAAGATGGTATATTCAATCAGGGCAGTGAAGGTGCTATGCAGTTTGCAGAATCCATGTTGCTGTTCACATTGAATTTTGTATAGCTGAGGCATGTGATGAGTTGGTCTGATACCATTCTCTCCAAAGCTTTTGACAGTGGTGAGAGGATGGATATTGGTCTGTAGTTTGTGACTAAGATGTGGTCTCCATTTTTATGGACAGAAGTGACTAGGACATTTTTCCACACACTGGGGAATTGCAAATATCTTTGGGATAGGTTAAATCGTTTGGTCCGGGGGGGGCGAGTTCATCTAGGAGTAGTGCAAGTAATTTCATGTCAAGTGAGTCACTCCCCATCCTGTTTTTTCCCAGTACACATTTAACATAGTTGGCAGTGTTCTTTACTGAGACAGACTTGAAATAGAATTGTGGCAAGCTATTGTCCTTTTGGGTACCATAGTGATAGGCAGGGTTGGTTGTGTTGTCATCCCCTGAAGAGAGGACTGCCCTGAGGTCAAACTTGGAAATACCAGCCTTTGCTCATCCGGAACTATAATGGTGAAACACTGGAACAAGTAACAAAGTTCAAATACTTAGGCATCACCTTTGATGATACACTAACCTTCTTCGGCCATATAGACTCAGTCGTCAAGTCAGTGAATACAAAACTTGGGGTCCTTCACTGCCATAGGCACTCTACGACACCAGATGCTCTGAAACGTGCCATCAGTAGTTCAGTGATGTCCTCCATAGATTATGGGCTGCTTATCTATGGGGCAGGCACTAAAACTGCCCTAAACAAGGTCAGCACACTACTAAATAAGGCCTGTCGACTAGCCATACGGGCTGCCCAGGACACCCACACCTGCATGCTCTACACCAAAATTGGGTGGCTCCCACTCCATCTTAAAGCACAGTAGCAAACCTGCCTACTTCTGAAAAAAAGTACTTCTTGGGCCCCCCCCCTGCACTTGGCTGACTCTTTACCCTGGCAGTTCCCACCAAATCAACAAGAAGCATTGCTACAGACAGGTTGGTGATTCCCTTCAAAAGAACAAAACTCGCCCAGAACTCCATCCTGTACCAAGGATCAAAATGGTGCAATGAGTTACCTGCTAACCTTACAGAATCACCCAAGATTAGTACCTTCAAATCTAGGCTAAGATCCCTTCTTGACACAAAAAAGAATTGTGCTTGCCTGCACTAATATGGCAGAATTTCAGCCACCCAACCCTCTCCCTTTCACCCCCCCCTTTTTATCTCATCAACCACTCCATCCCTGAGCAATGTCCACTCGGCTGACAAACCACTTCCACCAACACGTTGCCATCCCTGGCTGACCCTCTATGCCCCTTAGGCTAGACTGACCAACTAAATAGTGAACTACAAGGTTCAACCCTATTTACTCTATCCACTTCAACCTTTAGTTGGATATATAAGATTTCTTTGGTATTTGAATGCCTGTGTAACTGTTTTCTGTTCTCTGTAAATACTGTTATATTTGCAATGTTTGTTCAACAGTGACCGTTAACCTTTGAAAACGAGTCCTGGACTCAAAGGTATTAATCCTAAACTGAAATAAATAAATAAAAGATTGTGCTGAAATCAGATGAGAGTGCTGAATAGACCTCAAACATTGTCATTGCTCTGTAGTACAGTACCGTGTCATCGCCATACATATGTAGATGCACCGCCTACTGTGCTTCAGGAGGCAAACAAAATTTGAGAACAGCAGAGGGACAAGGACTAAGCAATGAGGAAATGCAAGATTTTATGTATGTATGTACTGTATGTATGTATTTGTTTATTTTGTTATGTATTTCAAAATTGGTAATGGGGAAAGGTGCACTGAGGCAAGGGTACAACAAGCGTGCAGCGCTAGATGGAGATTGTTCTAATTTAGGGAGCTCAGGTCAGGGTTGGTAAGCTGAGAAAAGGAGGTTACAGTGGGATCAGAAGGAGGAGTGACAGGTGCAGGGGAGGGTGGGAACATGCCTTAGCAGACGTTTGAAGGCAAGAAGTGAGGGGAACAATTGGAGGGAGGGGTGCAACAGATTTCAAAGGGACAGCAGGCAGTAGGAGAAGTCAGCTTGCCCCAAAGTGTAATGAGGATGGGGAATGGAAAAGGTATGGGAATCCTTGGAGTGCAGTGAGTATGCAGAGGATAGGACTGGGAAGAGTAGTGAGGAAAGGTAGGAGGGAAGGGAGTCAAACCATTTTTTGACTATGAAGAAGACAGAGTGGTAATGGTGATGTGAAAATAAAGGGAGGATTGAGAGGGAGGAGAAGAGGGAGTAGTGATGAGAGTGAGGTGGAAAGCGAGTAGCAAAGCAACAGAAGGCATTAGAAAGATATTCCAAGCTGGTAAGGGAAGATGAAGGGGCAGTGCCATAGACCACATCTGCATCATCAAAGACCAGGAAAACCATTTTGGTAAACAGCTCTCGTCGGACATCCATTGCCTATCAGGCAAGTGTAAGTCAGGCAACTGTAGGACTCCCAGAGGATGGGGGGACTGGGCAGTGGGGTTGAATAAGGAATGGATAACCTTCCAAATGTTTGCATGGAAGTTTGGATTGGCTAAATCCAAACAAGAGGTCACCCACCAGCTCTGGTAGTATAGAGCAAATTATGTCAATGTAGAACTGCAAAGCCTCTCAACTCCCCCCAACACTATTCAAAAAGGTACAAGCTAAGAGCTAGTGTACAATAAAAATAACAATTGTATTCATCAATGTATCTACATACTACTCATATTTTATAAAGAACCACCAGGATACCACCCCTGCAGATAAGCAGCCTGATGGTGTTTTGCTCCCAGGTATAGAGCTTTATCAAGGGCTAAAATCAATTCACCGAAGTACATTTAAATAATGATGGTGCAGTGATATCATATTGATGTACCTGCCCCCAACATAAAATACTCATTTAAATAATTATCTAACTAATACAAAGGAACAGTATCTATTCCAAAACCACAGCACTAATGAAAACATTTAAAAATCCCCACACTCCATGCCACAAATACTGTATGTATATTCACTGTAGGGTAATGTATATGATGGAACACTAAAAGATCAGAGCTTGAAATGCACAAGTAAATCAGCCTTAAGTCAAATATCTCTGTGGGGAAATTCCTTCATGAAAGGATAACTTGGATTGACAAAGGTCCAGTATGTCAATTAGACAATTAGGATCCACCACTGGTCATCGACAAAATTTTTGTCAAATGACCAGTCGGCGAAACCGGCAGGTCGATCACATTTTGCAGTCAACTGCTGGTTTTGTATTAGAACAAGCGTTTTCTTCAGGGGGCTTTGCCCCCTGAACCCCCCCCCACATGGGGAGCTGTGCTTCCTGCATTCCCCACTTGGGATTGTCAACTCCAAGTCAGAGCTGATTTGGGGGGGGTTCCAGGACCCCTGACTGACAGTACTGGGTTACATCAGGTTCCTTACAGTGACATGGCACTGTTGTTGCTGTAGGGGACAGCACTGTTGAAATGTTGGTGACAGTGCGGTATAACGACAATTACATGTTGTTATCTCAGTTTCTGGGGAGTCCCAGATTACGTAGTTCTTTCACATCACCATGTGCTCCATCTTTGCATTCAAGATCCTGCTATTTGATCACATCTCATTCTAATCCAAAACAATTATTGTTTTAAGATGTTGTCTTCATCAATGTAGTAGGAGACATTTGGGGAACATATAGATCATGGAAAACCCCACAAGTTAAACACACACACAAACATACACACACACACACACACACACACACACACACACACACACTCACATTTTCCCTACTATCTGTACAAGAAAGTAAACCAGCAAATCAATTTTGAGACATAGAAGAGATTGTAGTTTGTATTCCAGCTGGTAAACAGTAAAATTAATATAATATACCTAAGGCAAAGAAATTACTGGCATAACAAATCACATCCCAATAGTAGATATAGCAGGTATGCTATTCCCACAAATATATATTTCATAGATCAGTGTTTACTAGAACGGAGACACCTTTAATCTTGTATTTAAACCTGGCAGATGTAATGCTCCTGATGTGTATGTCCAAAAAGCCTCACACTTTAAAGTTAGGTCACAAGGATGAGGAAGACCCAAGGGGGAGCAGTCGACAGTGGAGACCCAGAGGACACCAGTTCAACTGGAAGAGAGGGAGATACTGGCCAATGGGATGAGGGAGATAGTAAGCTCTACAAACTCTGTGGTAAATATCTCCTCTTATGTACTTAATGGCGTAGAATTAGCAATATTACAAAAAGGACTAACATTTGTGACTACTACTAGATTATCACACTTTACCTGTGTTATAGATTTATATAAATTCACTAGAAAACTATGCTTGTTACATTTTTTAAATAAACCCAGATCCAATCAGACAAATACTATGGAATCCAGTAAGGGTATGAGGATGGGAACTGCTGGTTTTTAAAAAAAAAGGTCAACTTTTTGTCCCCCTGCACCCCCATCAGTAGCTGTATTTGAAAATTTATGTGAACAGTGGCTAAATAATCTCCAGGAATGACAACCAAAAAATGGTTTCATCATTTTAAGAAGATGGATAAGGGAAGCCTTGAAGTCTCTTGGAATGAAAGAGGCAACAACAATTAAGCCTGCAGATAAGGGTGACTCAGTCATAATAATGGATACAGCAAGTTACGAATGTGAAGTAAAATGCCAATTAGGTGAAAAAACAATTTATAAGAAACTGCTCAGTACCCTGCAAGAAACTTTGAGGTTAAGATTAATGAGATGTTAAAACAAGCATGTGACAATGGTACAATCAGTAGGGAAGTTAACAAACTACTAACTGTGGAGGATCCTGTTCTTGATACCTTTCATGTATTGCCTAAAATGTGTAAGACTTCAACAAACCCACAAGATTGCCCCATTGACTTTAGCAAGGCATTTGACACAGTCTCACACAAAAGATTAATATACAAGTCAGCCAGCCTTGGAGTGGGTTCCAAGATGGTAGCCTGGGTAAAAAAATTGGCTGGACAACAGGACACAGAGGGTAAAAGTAAATGGAGTCCACTCTGAAGAAAAGGGGGGTTACTAACGGGGTACCTCAGGGTTCAGTACTGGGACCGGTCCTTTTCAATGTCTTTACAAGTGACATTGCAGAGGGACTGGAAGGAAAAGTATGACTCTTTGCAGACGACACAAAGATCTGCAACAGAGTTGCTACACAAGGTGGGGTGGAAAGGATGAGAAGAGATTTGGCAAGGTTGGAGGAATCGTCAAATGTATGGCAGCTTAGATTCAATGCAAAGAAGTGCAAAGTAATGCACCTGGGAAAAAAACCCAGGTGAAGAGTACACAATGGGGGGTGAGATACTAACAACAAGAAAAATGGAAAGGGACCTGGGGGTAGTCATATCAGATGACCTAAAGGTGGGCAAGCAATGTGAGAAGACAGTAAGGAGGGCTGGGGGGATACTGGGATGCATAGGGAGAGGCATCACCAGTAGAAAGCAAGTAGTTGTTATCCCTCTGAACAGACAGCTGGTGAGACCCCATCTGGAGTACTATGTGTAGTTCTGGAGGCCTCATCTCTGCAAGGACATAGGGAGAATGGAGGTTGTCCTGAGGAGGGCAACTAAAATGGTGCAGGGTCTGTACCAGAAGACATATGAAAAGAGATTAAAGAAGCTTAATATGTATGCCCTCAAGGTAAGGAGGGAGAGGGGGAACATGATAGAAACTTTCAAGTACTTCAATGGAATCAACAAAGTCCAAGAGGGTAGCATCTTTCAGAAGAAGAGGTGTGCAAGAACAAGGGGGCACAATCTGAAGATAGAGGGGGGTGGCTCAGAGGTAATGTGAGGAAGTATTTTTATCATGGAGAGGGTTGTGGATGCATGGAACGGCCTTCCTGAAGAGGTTGGGAGTCAAAACAGTGGAGGAATTCAAGAATCCATGGGACAGACATAAGGCAATTCTAGGGGGTGGGGGTAGGAGGAAGTAGGCTGTTGGTTAACTAGGATCTGCAGCTTATCCATTAGGTAGGGAAATGGGCAGAATGGGTGGGCCAAGCGGTCCTTATCTGCCATCAAATTGTGGCCAGCAGAGGTTCCTTTATAGAGCCCCTTTTACACTTTGAAGATAACTTTGCAAAACCCCTTGTACCCCAACTCCCCTCATATATAAAAGATTCCACTGTTATTTTAAAACACTTTGAAAATATGAGGGTAGAAGATTCCACACAGTGCAAGGAAGCAGCAGCAAAGGCAAACAAGATGCTGGGATGCATAGCTAGGGGGATCTGCAGTAGGAGAGAGGAGGCTATACTGCCCTTGTACAGGTCACTGGTAAGGCCACATCTAGAATATGGAGTTCAGTACTGGTGCACACATCTCAAAAAGGACATTAACCTGCTGGTGAAGGTCCAGAGGAGGGCTACAAAGATGATAGTCAGTCAGCAGGACAAGGCATATGTGGAGAGGTTGAGGGCACTGAACATATACTCCCTGGAAGACAGGAGAGAGAGAAGGAACATGACTGGCACCTTCAAATACTTGAAAGGGGGGATAAATAAGGTTGATAAGAAGAGTATCTTTCAGCTGAGTGACAACCATAACATGAGGGGGCACAGTCTTAAGCTGGAGGGTGGGAGGTTTAAGAGGGAGGCCAGGAAACACTTCTTCGCAGAAAGGGTGGTGGACACTTGGAATGCACTGCTGGAAGAGGTCATCTCATTGAAGCCCATGGGCAGCTTTAACAGAGACTGGGATAGGCATAGGGGAAAGGTAAGGATCATGGGTAGGGAGGATGGGAGTAGTGGGGAGGGAGGGCAGGAACATTAGCTCAAGCTGTGGACACTGCAATATGAGCAGACTTGATAGACCAAATAGCCATCTTCTGCTGGCTTCTTCGTGTGTTCATATGCTCATATTCTTGGCTGCTTATGACCTTAGATGTTGAGGCTTTATATACAAACATCCCCCATTGGGGGCTGGAATTATTGAGATATTATCTTACGTAACAATTAGACTTGACAGATGAACTGATTGATTGTCTTATCAAATGCACAGAAATGGTATTTAAATGCAATAACTTTGTATTTCTTGAAGAACATTACTTGCAGGTAAAAGGAATGGCAATGGGGCCTTCCCTATCCCCCCATTAAGCCAATCTATACTTGGGACTGCGGGAAAAGTTTGTTATACAGGATCCTGGAAAGAACTGCTATATAACTGCATTCAAACGTATCAATGTTTTATTGATGATTTATTAATTTTTTTGGAGTAGTATTGAAACACGATTGCATGAATTTACACAGTTATCTACATGAATCAAATAGAGACATGAGATTTTATATGACAGGGAATCTATCTCTTATTTACTGTAGATCTTAGGCTTTTTAATAATGAAGGAAGAATATTGTCAGATTTATATAGAAAACTTACAGATAATAATCCACTTTTGCTATCCAGTAGCTGTCATCCACCCAATGTAATTAAAAGCATTCCAAGAGGACAATTCCAGTGATTTAAATGTAATTGTTCAGCACCAGAATTGTACCAGGAATGAACCAAAGAAATGGATGGTCGCTTTATAGAGAGCAGGTATAGTAGGGAGAATATTTCTGGTGCTTGTAACTGGGCAACTGAACAAAATAGAACTGATCTCTTGACCCCAAGAGAAAGACACAATGGTGATGGAGAACAAAGAGTTAAGTTTATCTCTATTTAGAAAATGGGCTTTTTATTTGCTGGGTTCTTATTGGCTAGCACCCCTACCAGGAGGATACATTAACTTTCAATAGATGCTCAGCAAATAAAAAGTGCCAGTCACCTGACCCCATCACTAACTAAGCTATCCTTGTTCCCACCCTGCTTGTTCATTGGACAAAAGCACCCATTTCAAGTCAAAAGTGGCGCCATTTTTTCTCCCTCACTTAATGAGTGGCAATGGCACCCCCATGGCTCCCTGCTTAAGTGCCAGCACACCCACAATGAGAAAAGTGCCAAGAAACCTTCATCCTAATCTGCCACAGAAGAAAAAAACGTTCCTTTGAAATTACTAACGATAGCACGTCCTGTGCTCACCGCTACTTGCCCGTCGTGTGCTAACCATTGCTTTAGTGTGTCCACTTCTCTTCTGCTCCCCCCAAACTGCTTTTAATCACAATTTAAAAAACACACACAAAGTACCTCACACCTGGATATAACTGGAGTCTGTCGGGACACCCGCCCTGTCAGCTTCCATGTTTTCCATTCGCTAAGCAAGCCGTGATATAGGAGCCGATTTTCACAACTCCTGAAAGACGCAAATAAAACTTCTTTGCGTTCGACACAGAGCAGCCTAGCAGAGTGAACAAGTGAGGGGACAGCCAGCCCAGAGGTGGCAGTGGCAGGAAGGGGGGATTGAGAGAGAGAGCCAGCAAAAGCAGGTGATCAGTTGGCGTACTGGCGGGCAAGCGAGTAGGTGTGTGCACAAAGGATGACTTGAGTTCAGCAGCCAGCAACGGGGAATCAGGTAGAGGACAGCACAGGGAGATAGAGGAAATAAGAGACAGAACAGAAAAAATAATTAAACTCCGCTGCATGTCACAGATCGCTCCCCCCGTCTGTCTCACAAACTGATGTAATTCTCACTGACTTCTCTGCACAAATGAAAGTACCTTGTTTCCCACATGAAGTAATCACCTCACCTGCAGCTTGAAGTAAATAACCGCCAGCCCACTACCCTCACTCTCCCAACATTGCAAAGTATTTAACAGCTCTCTTTCTTTACCCAGTAGCAACAGTTCCTCACCCATCTGCACTTGCACTGTCTCTTGCCGTGTCCCAATCGTGATGACAACAGCTCCTGGGAAAAAATACGAGCAGACTTCTATTTTCTGGTCTCACTTGCATCATGAAGTATAGAACTGCTTGCCCCTACCCTCACTCTCCAAAAGCACAAAGCATTTCACTCACATTTCCTTACTTCTCTCAATCGCATCAAGCTCGCCGCCTTGATTGTGCTTACATCGCAACAGCTCTCAGTGGAAAAAAAGGCAAATGTCAACTACCACTGTCAGGGTAAACAAAATAAAAAAAACAAAAAAAACAAAGTGGAGTGGGGGGCAAAGCTACTGCATGACGATTGGTAAACAGACTGCTATGATGGCTGTTCTTTAATCTGTTAAACTGCTCACTATAGATTACCAATCAAATTAGGGTACAAGATTTTTAAGATTTTTTTTCTTCTTGTAATTGTCATGCTCCAATAGGACAAAAGTCCATTGCTCAAAAAATTATCATTCTAATACAGGTGGAGGAACTATTTTATTACAAAACTTGTTTTAAAATAATTTTTTATTAACAATTTCTTCTTTTTTTTTGTAACAGTGCCCATTTTCTAAGTGCAATAATACCCTCCAGGGTAGGTGGTACTGGGAAATACTGGCCCTTCCAGGGGCTACAAGGCCCTCCACCTGCAGTGTTGGGCCTCATTACGCCTTTTAGGCGGCCCTGTATTTCCTAATACCTAATTTGGTTGAGTATTATTGCTTACGTATACACCAGGAGCAAATGCAATTAGAGAGATTCTGTTAAAACACTGGTAAATTATTGAGGCAGACCCTGTTCTAAACAAAATAACACATGGGCCATCACAATTCATATCGAGGAGAGCTCAGAATCAAGGGGACATCCTTGTACATTCACTACACCCATTTAAATCACAGCAACACCAGTACTTGGGTAATAATGCACCAGGGGGTTGTGTCCAGTGTGGTTGTTGCAAGTTTCATAAAAGGTCTGTAGGAATAACAATATTTATACATCCAAATACTGGAAGAACCTTTCAGATCAGACACCTGATTATGTGTGCTACCCCAAATGTTGTTTATATGACACAGTGTGTGTGTGTGTGTGGATCATTTTATATAGGTAAAACAAACAGAATTTTTCAGACCAGAATAGGAGCGCATATACATGACATCGAGAATGAGAATGTGAAAAACATATTGGCAGCACACATTAAATTTACAAGGGGTCAGAGGACATACTCATGGTTCTTTGTAGGAATAGAATTAGTTTGATTAGGACTGAGGAGAGGGGACATAAAAAACCTTAAAGCATGAGGATTTTTGAACATATACATCTGGAGCATTACATCCACAAGGTTTAAATACAAGATTAGAGGTGTCTCTGTCCTTGTAAACACTGATGTATGAAATACATATATGCAGAAATAACATACCTGCAATATCTACTATTGGGATGTGATTTGTTATACCAGTCATTTCTTTGCCTTAAGTATATTATATTAATTTTAATATTTACCAGCTGTAATGTAAACTACTATCTCTTCTACATTCCAGAATTGATTTGCTGTTTTGAATTCTTTCACAGATATCAGGAAATGTGTGTGTGTGTGTTTAGCTTATGGGATTTTCCATGATCTATATGTTCCCCAAAAGTCTCCTGCTATATTGATGAAGACAACATCTTAAAACAATAATTGTTTTGAATTAGAATGAGGTGTGTTGAAATAGGGTCTTGAATGAAAAGATGGAGCTCATGGTAATATGAAATAACAGTAATCTCGGACTCCTGAGAAACTGAGATGACAACACATAATTATTTAATTAATGTACTGGACCTTTGTCAATCCATGTTATCCTTTCACAGAGGAATTTCACCACAGAGATATGTGGAATAATGTTAATTTACATATTGTGCATTTCAAGTTTTGATCTTTTAGTGCTCCATCATATACAATACCTGACAGTGCACATACATATTTGTGGCATGGACTATGTTTTTTTTTAATATTTTGATTGGTGCAGTGGTTTTGGAATAGGCAGTGTTTCTGTGTATTAGTTTGATAATAAATTAAATGTGTATTTGATATTGGGGAGGGTACATCAATATGACTTCACTACACCATCACTATTTTAATGTACTTAGGTGAACTGATTGTAGCTCTTGATGAAGCGCTGTACCTGGGAGCAAAATGTCATTGGGCTGCTTATCTGCAGGGCTGGTTTCCTGGTTGCTGCTTACAAAACATGTGTAGTGTGTAGATATATTGACAAATAAAATTGTTATTTTTACTATACACTAGCTCTTAGTTTGTACCTTTTGAATTGTACTGGGGTGAGTTGTAAGGCTTTGAGGGTCTACACATGTTTAGATTGGACAGGAGATTTGACTTGAAATAGTGACCCTTCATGGTGTGAACAGCCTTTGTACAAAAATTTTTGAGTGTCCTGTAGGTTTGGAGGTCTGACAGGGATTGGGAGAATTTGCAATGTGCCCATGCTTGGTCCCAGGATTCTAAGCAAATGGATGAGGTTGGAAGTAATTCAAGGGTGGTGGGAGCATTTGACCCTGGACTTTGTAAGGGTAGGCATGAATATTCCAGGTATGGGTGAGTATGACTGTGAAGAGGAAGTAGGCCATGTTGTTGTTGTCAGGGGCTGAGTATACTGGGCACCAATTGGAGGCTCTCAGTTTGTTTAGGAGGGCATCATTGTCGAGAGGCCTGAAAGGCCTAAACCACTGGTACTTGGGAGTGGAATGGGTTGGATGCACTTTCTTGATGCAGTAGGTTAAGTAGTAGTCACTGAAGGCATTCAGGAGAAAGCCAGCTGCAATTATATTGTAGGGGTGTGAGAAGAGCACCTGGTCCAGGAGGGGGTGGTTGGAGGAGTGAGGATAGAGTCAGGTAGATTCAGTGATTATTTGTGTGAGATTTAGGGACTCAGTCCTGTGGATCATGGGCCTGGAAGTGGGAGAAAGTGTACTGTGTCCAGTTCTGGAGACCACATTTTTGGATGGACATTGACAGAGAAGAGGCAGTCCAGAGGAGGGCAACCAAAACAGTGAAGGGTCTGCATCACAAGACCTATGAGAAGACAATGAAAGACCTCAATATGTACACCCTGGAGGAAAAGAGGGAGAGAGGGGATGTGATAAAAACACTCAAATACCACACGGATATAAATAAAGTTCAGGAGGGAAGCAGTCTTCAGAAAAAAGATGCTCCAGAACAAGGGGACATGCTATGAAGCTGGGGGGAAAGATATTCAGTGGAGATGTGAGTAAGTACGCCTTCACAGAAAGAGAGATGGATGCCTGGAACAGTCTCCCTGCAGAGGTGGTGGGGCCAAAAATGGTAACAGGCTTCAAGAATGCATGTGATAGGCATAAGGGAATCTTAGAGATAGGGAAAGGGGGGGATAAAGCTAGAGATCAAGTAGGGTCTGTGATGTTACAGCAGGTAGGGGAAATGGGCAGACTAGGTGGGCCAAGTGGTCCTTATCTGCTATCAATTTCTGTGTTTCTATGTTATGTTTCTAGAAAGTCAATTAGTATTTAAGTCCTTGAGGATGAGCTCACCAGAAGAGGCAAGGAAAGTTAGAAAGGAGAGTGAGTCAAGCAGGGATGAGGGGGAGATTTTAGGAGAGGAATAGAAGATACTAAGATACTGACAAAGATCGGGAGGGTGGAGGGGAGAATCAGTTTGGCTAGTAGGAGCTCATGAGAGGATGGAACAGACTCACAGATGGAGATGGAGCAGGGCAAGTTCTGGCATGTATATAAGGCAACACCACCTTCACGCTTGCCGTGGTCCTGATGGAAGAGATAGTAATCATTGGAAAGTTAGACTGGAGTCTGAAACTCAAAGGAAAGTCAGGATTCAGTGATGCACAGGAGATCAGGAGAATGCAGAGAAAATCAGACTTTAAGGGAGTCAAGCTTTGAGAGGAAGCTCCTAGCATTTACGTAGTGGATGCTGAGGCCTTTGGGGAGGGTAGAGGGGAGGCAGGACATAAATTCAACATCGCCAGCAAGGAAGAGGAGAATGACGAGGAGGAAGATAATGTGATGAGGATTCCATCCCCTTGAATGAGGTGGGGAGTGAGAGATGGTGAGAGCAGAAGTGAGGGAAATACTCAGTGTAGGAGTTCAAGGTTGAGAGAGGGGGCATGAAAAAGACCAGGATGTTTAGCAAGGGAAGACAAGTGAGGAAAAGAGGAAGGAGTAGTGTGCAGAAGAAGGTGAGGGAAAGGAGTGAGGGTGAGATCGTAAACAGGGAAGGGGGGTGAAATAGTGATAGAGAGGGGAGGCGATTGGAGGAATGAGAGAGGGCCAGGGCGGTGATAAGGATAGGAGGGAGAACAGTGAAATAGAAGTGGAGAGTGGGAAGCATGGTATTGAGAGTGGGAGGAGCATGGATAAGTAAATAGCCATGAATTAACAGTCCAGAGTAATACAGCAGGTGAGCACCTTAGACCTCAAATAGGCACAGTTCTCTGCAACCAGAGTGCTTTGACCAGTAACAGGATACATTAAGAAAAACATTTAAGCACTGAAGAGAGCATAGCAGTTGACAACAAACAGCAAATAGTAGTAGCTAAGTTGATGAACCAATTGTGAGTCAAAAGGTTGCAGACAAAAAATTACTAGCTGACCTAAATTAGGGAGAGTGCAGTACCTAAGGTATAAGCTAGTACCAGTGAACCTTACAGCACAGGTATAGCAGGCAGGGTAATTAAGTGAGACAGTAAATCAGGAGAACATGCCCTTACGTTGTGAACAGACCTATGGATAATCAG
Source organism: Neoceratodus forsteri (assembly GCA_016271365.2). Classification (NCBI taxonomy): domain Eukaryota; kingdom Metazoa; phylum Chordata; order Ceratodontiformes; family Ceratodontidae; genus Neoceratodus; species Neoceratodus forsteri. The sequence continues at coordinate 224,864,979 of CM028132.1, read as the reverse complement.
ATTTAAGATAACAAGGTCTGAACTAATGCCTTGTATGGGCACTAGCTTGGCTCAGTTACTCAGGTAGTGTTTGTACTATTTGATGGATGGCTGAGACCTAGGATCTTGAGTGCAAGAAAGAATATTGCATGATCAACCAAGTCAAAGGTATTGGAGAGGTCCACAAAGAAAGTCCCAGTGAGAAGACATGACAATGGTAGATCACGAGTGACTTTCAGCAATGCATATCTGATGGAATTCCCCCTTTGTGAAGACAGAGTCTATGGGAAACAATGGATTGTGCTGACCAGGGTGCTCCTGTAAGCTATGAGTAAATGTACTTTTTGAGTACTTTGAATGGAAGGAAGGACCAACATGGGTCTGTTTTGATTTAGAGCCTGTTTAGCCCCTCCATGCCTGACTTATGCCATGAATTTACCAGACACAGAAGGTGCTGGAATGTTCACTGAAGCAGTATGAAAGTTTACCAGAAGTTGAGATTCTATCAGGGTAGATAACAAGAACTCAGTCAAGAAAACTGATTGTTGGAGACATGGTTGAATCTCACTGGTAGTGTAATTATTTGGGAGATGTTTCAGTTTGAAAGATCATATTTGTATTTCGATGAGTCTTTTCCCAACCAGCTGAGGTTACAGGCACTGAGCAGGAATGTCCCAAGGTTGTACCTACCAATAATAAAGTCAAATGCACCCATAAAAGCACCCAAGTCATAAGAACCATTCCCAGTTCATACATACATACAGCCCAAGAATACTACATTGGCAGCGTTCAGATGTACTTTCTTGTACATGGCATCCATATTATATTAGCAGTCATGTCTCCCACTGCCACAGACACTATAAGAATATTTATAACAAAGAGACCAACAGGCTATACTTGCTTGTCAATATCTTGTCTGTAAACTATCCTTGCATATTAATGTGGAAATCTGGGATTCTGGAGTTGTCATATTTCTGACAACCCAATGATACTGGGCTATTGAACAGTGACTCAGACTCTTAGCTCACATGGAATAGCTTTAAATGTGTGCATGTACAGTAGAAGTGATGGTAGAGTGACATGGGGCAACACAGAGTGAGTTTGAAAAGGGTAACAGAAACATAGTTTTCCCAACCTATAGTATCACCACAAATCCTTAATGATCTCTGGCTCTTTCTTCCCCCTTAAGTTCCACTAAGATTCCCTTATGCCTATCCCACACATTCTTGAACTCCACCACTGTTTTCACCCCCACCACTTCCACTGAAAGCCTATGCCATGAATTTACCACTCTCTCTGTGAATAAGTACTTTCTCACATCTCTCCTAAATGTACCCCCTCCAGCTTCAAAGCATGTCCTCTTATTCTCGAGTACCTTTTTTTTCTGAAAAATACCTCCCTCCTGATGTTATTTAGACCCGCTAGGTATTTAAAGGTCTCTATCATATCTCCCCCTTCTCTATTCCATGGTATACCTATTGAGGTCCTTTAGTTTAACCTAGTAGTGCTTTTGGTCCAGATCCTGCACAATTTTAGTTGCCCTCCTCTGGACCACCTTTACTCTGTCCATGTCCTTCCGGAGATATGGGGCTGAATTTTCAAAAGTATTAGACTGCCACATACCCCTGTGCGCCAACGATAAGGCACATGGGGCTTGTGGTGGTCTAATGGGATTTTCCATCCTGTGTGGCAATTGCTGCAAGTTAGACCAATTTTTTCTGGTCCAATTTACAGTAATCCTGTGGGCCATTATTACAGAGATTACACCAGATATTTGGCACAAGCTGCTGCAAATGATGGGAACTGTTGCAGCTGCACCCAAGATTGTAAAATTGGGCATAGTTATGGCAAAGGGTTTGGCACAGCCAGCCCCAGAATCAAAGTGTCATGGCGCAGGGCTGAATGCAAGCCCTATGCCGGGCTTTGAAAATCCCGCCCCTGGACTCCAGAAATGGACACACACTCAGATTGGGGTTTTACCAGCATTCAATACAGGGGCAATGCCACCTCCCTCTTTCTGCTAGTGATACCCCTCACCATGCATGTCACCATCCCACTAGCCCTCCCAACTGCCTTATAGCACTGCCTGACCACCTTTAGGTCATCTGATATTACTACCCCAAGGTCTCTTTCCTGCTTGATAGTACTCAATATGACTCCACACATTTTGTACCTCACTCCTGGGATTCTGTGCCCTAAGAAAATTACTTTGCACTTTTCCATATTGAAACCCAGCTGCCATACCTGTGACTACTCCTCTAGTTTTCTTAGGTCTCTGCTCATTCCCCCACCCCAAATTCCCACCCTATTGCAAATTTTAGTGACATCCGCAAAGAGGCAGACCTTCCCTTCCAGCTCCTCTGTAAGATAACTTATAAAGTCATTAAGGAGGACTGGTCCCAGTACTGATGCAAGAAGCACCTTGCTGGTCACTCTCCCTTCATCACTGGGAACTCTGTTTACAATGACCATCTGTCACTTATCCCCTAACCAATTTATTATCTAGTTTACCACTTTTGAACCCTTTCTTAATCTACCCAGCTTATTTACTAGTCTCCTGTGTGGAATGGTGTAAAAAGTCTCACTGAAATCTAGGTAGGCCATGTCCACTGCTCCACCCTGCTCTAATTCCTTAGTCATGCAGTCAATGAACTCTATAAGACTCAGCTGACATGATCACCCCAGCCCTGTGAATTCATACATCCTTGGGAATTGTCACCTCTTGGATGTAAGACATTCCAAAATCTTTTATTTCAGCAATGATTCCATTGACTTTCCCACCACCGATGTCAGGATGATGGGGCTATAACTGCAAGCCTCTTCCCTGCTACCACTTTTGTGAAGTGGGACTACCTCTGCCTATCTTCATTCCTCCAGAGCCACTCCTGTTCCAAGTGAGGGGTTAAACAGGCCTGTTAGAGTTGCAGCAGTACCTCCCTGAGCTCTCTCAATACCCTTGGATGCACCTTGCTTGGCCCCATTCCTTTGTCCACTTTTAGATTAACAAGTCCCTTCAGGACTTTCTCCTTTGAAAAAGGACTAATGCTACCTCCCCTATTCCAGAGCACCTGTTACTTTTTTGTGGTCCCTCCTTTTTATGTTCAGGATACCTGCCTTTCAAAACAGGGCATTAAACCCTGGTCTCCAACATTGCTCATTTCCAGGTACTACTGCCTTAGCCACTCTGCTACAGGAGCAGCTCAGCTAGAGCACCACACATCATTAAACTTGGTCCCTTCCTTGACTTAATGAACAGTGACGGGGTAGCGGCAATGCACTATCGCTATTCTATCCCTGTTACTGTCAATGTATGCACGGTATTCACAGTGCAGTTTCTTCTGTGTTATCATTGCCTCTACATATTGACATGGTATCCACTGATTATTGGTCCCCCGATGGCTTCCCACCTTGACATCTGCAACACTGTTACTGTTACTGAGCACCAGGTCCAGTACTGCAACATCATGAGTGGGTTCTGGGGTTGCCCAGGCAGTAAGGGAAAAGAGGTTGACCTATAGAAAATTCAGGAAGACCAAGAGAGAGAGAGAGAGAGAGAGGTGGATACGGAAAATTACCTAAGGTTGGCTAGTGAGGCAAGTACAGAAGTCCAGCGAGCAAAGCACAGAAGGAGTTGCAGATAGCTGACGGAATTAAGAAGGGGGAGAAGGCTTTCTTTCACTATATAAGTGAGAAAAGGGACAAGAAGGAAGGATTATTAGGCTCAAGAAAGGGGTGGAGTGGGTGGAGGACAATGGGGGAAAAGCAGAGCTACTAAATGAATACTTCTGTTCCGTCTTCACCAGGGAGAAGGACGGACCAGTGCCTTCAGGAAGGAAAAGAGGAGTGGAGGGGGAACACAGATGTAGTGATAGAGGAGGATAGAGTGAGGGAGGGGCTGCTGGCATTGAAGGTGGAAAAATCACCAGGCCCAGACAGAATACATCCAAGGGTACTAAAGGAACTGGCTGAAGAGATAGCAGGGCCTCTGGCACACCTATTTAATAGTTCACTAGAGTCAAGCTTGGTACCGCAGGACTAGAGAACAGCTAATGTAATGCCCCTCCACAAAGCAGTCCGAAGGATGACCCAGGGAATTACAGACCAGTCAGTCTGACCTACATTGTGGGCAAACTCATGGAGACCATACCAAAGGAAGGGTTGGTGGAATATCTAGAGGAGCAAGGTTTCCAGGATGTGATGCAGCATGCTATCATTGGGGGTTGAGGAGATCATGTCAAACAGATCTGATTGACTTCTTTGACAGTGTCACTAAGATAGTAGATGGGGCCAAGTGGTAGACATCCTCTTTCTTGATTTCAGCAAGGCCTTTGACTCTGTACCCCACAAAAGGTTGATCAGGAAGTTGGTGGATCTCGGGGTTGGGGAAAAGATGGCCAGATGGGTGGAAAACTGGCTGAGGGACAGAACCCAGAGGGTGGTTGTGAGAGGAGAGTTATCTGGCACCAGAGAAACAACTAGTGGGATCCCACAGGGCTCAGTGTTGGGGCCCGTGTTGTTCAGTGTCTTCATCAATGACATTGAGGATAGCCTATAAAAAAGCCACCTCTAAAAAGCCAGAAGAACTCTGTTCCAGGCTATACTACATGTGGGTAAGGAGAAAGGTGATAGAGTTTGAAAAAAATAAGAACATGTGTGGAATCCAGACAGTTAATTCCACCACACTTTCCTCACCCAGTAATGGCACCATACTTATGGGTCCCACAATACCCTTCCCTCTTCTATGGAGTATTACAGTTAACTCATTCCATGGGTGGTCAATCATACTCAGAGGGGAAAAGCTGAATTATGAATAAAGGACAAGCTTAAGGGTATCTATCTGTCAGTCAGCAATGTTTATACCAAAGGTGAGGACAGATATTTTGGGATAGATAAGGAATGCCTGGACCTATGGCAAGGAGAAATAAATAATGCAGCAAATAAGAAAGTTTGGCATTGCAATAAAAGAAAAAAAGAAACAGTTTTAAGCATGTTCTGTTTTTCTTTGATACTTTGCTCAGTTGATGATAACATTAATGTAGTGTACCATAAAATGGCATACATACAGTATGTGCCCAACAAAAGAAAGTATAAATGAAATAAAATGAAAAATTACCTTACCATTTTAGATTCCTTGTAATTATAACAGAAACGGTACTTTGTTTAATGTTGCCAGCTCACACATATCTCAGATTTTACATGAACAGCTACAGTACATCCCCACACATGGAACCTAGAAAAATAAGCACCCCCCCCTTCCTTTGGCAAAATATATAACTTAATCTGATAAAGGGTGACCCACCACAATAGTCTCATATTTACACACAACAGACTTGCATGCATGATGTATTATAGAAACAGAATTTGTCAGCAGATAAGGAATGTAGTCTCCCCATTTTCTCTGCCTATAGTACCTCGATAAACCCTGACTGATTTCTATTTCTTTCTCCCTCCTCCATTCCTTTCCACTAAGATATCCTTATGCCAATCCCATACATTCTTGAACCTCACCACTTTTTTTGCCCCCAGCACATCAGCTGGTAATCTATTCCACCACTTGTTCTGTGAAAAAGTACTTCCTCACATCTCACCTGAATCTACTGCCCTCCAGCTTCATAGTATGACCCCTTGTTTTTGTGCACCTTTCTTTATGAAAAAAAAAATACTTTCCTCCTGTACCTTATTATACCCTTGAAGTAGTTAAGGTCTCTTTCATATCCTCCCTCCCTCCTCTATCTAGGGTGTACATATTGAGGTCCTTTAGTCTGTTCATAGGGCTTTTGATGCAGACCCTGCACCTTTTTAGTTGCCCTTCTCTGGATAGCCTTCACTGCGTGTCAGTCTTTCCATTCATGTGACATCCAGAACTGTACACAGTATTCTAGATGAGGTCTTACCAGTGATCTATACAGGGGCAGGACCATTTCCCTCCTTCCACTGATGATACTTGTCCCTATGTACCCCAATATCCCATTAGCTTTTCCAACTGCTTTGCTGCACTGCCTGACCACCTTTAGGTAATCAGAGATTATTACCCCCAGATCTATTTCCTGCTTGGTGGTCATCAATAACACTACCCCCATTTTGTACTCTCCTCATGGGTTTCTGTCCCTAAGTCCTTTATTTTACACTTTTTTTTTGCAGTTCAACCCAGCTGTGATACCCTTGACTACTCATTGAGCTTTCTCAGGTCTCTGTTCATTCTTTCCATCCCCACAGGGGTGTCCACCCTATTGCAGATTTTGGCATCATCCACAAAGAGGCAGCCCCTTACCGAAATCTAGGCAGAGTACATCCACTGTTCCACCCTGATCTAGTTCCTTGGTCACCCAATCAAAGAAATCTATCAGATTCATTTGACATGACCTCCCACCTGTGAATCCAGTCTGTCTTTGGTCTTGTAACCCATTAGATTCAAGCTATTCCACTATCCCTTCCTTCAGCAGTGATTCCATTAACTTCCCTATCACCATCAGGCTGACTGGCCTATAATGCCAACCTCCTCCCTGCCACCACTTTTTGAAGCGGGGCTACATCTGCCCTCCTACAGTTCTCTGGAACCACTTCTATTTCCGGTGAGCTGTTACCTAGGACTTTCAGAGGTGCAGCCAGTGTCTCCCTTAGTTCCCTCAATACCCTAGAAAGTACCCCATCTTGTCCCATGGCTTTGTACACTCTCAGATTAGCAAGCCCTTTTAGGACTGTCTCTTCCGAAAAAGGGCTAGTGTCCATCTCCCTCCTTTCTGTTACATTTTTGTGGCCCTTCCCCTTCTCCTTCTACTGTAAACACTGAATAAAAGCATTTGTTCAGGATGTCTGCCTTTTCCTGCACTGTCCCCCATCCCTTTTTAACCTTACAGTCCCTCCCCAGGTCTTCCTCATTTCACTTATATACCTAAAATATGTCTTGTCCCATTTCATTTCCTCTTAGGCTGTTCTCGCTTCAGTTTGCAACTTTGCACTCCTTACTGCTTTCCCTGCTTCCCTCTGTTTCCCCTGATACACCTCCATTTGCTCCTCCCTCTGTTGCCATACATCTTCTGAATGCTACCCTTTTTAGACTTTACCTTTTCAACCACCCCTTTTGAGAATCATAGATGTCTCTATTAATTATTAATTAATTAGTGGTCATCATTGTTTAAACATTGGACCTATACTTTTTTAAAGCAAATGACTTTGCTGTGAAAGGACTTCCAGTTCCATTTTGACTTTTTTATATTGACACAGCAGCTTCAAACCTACAATAAGAAACCCATACACTGTAAGATTATTCTTTTCCTATGTGTGTCCAAGGCAAGTAGTTTCTGGCAGGTTAAGCCTTTATCTTTTTTGTCCTACCCTTGACCTTCAATTATGAAAATAAATTATGCCAAGCCATTAGTATATAAAGGGGATTTACTTTCACAGTTTTTCCCATTAAGAATGCAAAGATTAGAGTCAGTCTACAAAATGACTTAAAGAGCTGATGTATCTTGGTGCTTTATTGATCAAATTAGGTGCTAATGATGTCTCAAATGTAGAAGTATTTTCTTTGTCCTTAGATTCATCAAAAAAAAGAGGGAAGATAAGGTTCCAGTGGGTGCACAGAATAATTCACCTTTGTATGGAACATGAATACAGCTACAGCTGGGGAGAGTGGAGTTAATGGAGCTGCACAATTAATTACATTTTTAGTAATCCTGAAGTTTATACATTACAGACATACTTCATTATCTTCCAAGAAAATTGTTTTTAATCATTTTAGTTACAGATATGTGATGCACATTAATGCAATAAATTACCAGCAACATTGTTAAGGTAATTGTTTGTTTGTTTGTATGCTTGTAATTTCCAGGTCTGTTGTTTGGGCTGGTGGTGGTGGTGGGGGGGGGGGTACAGGGATCTATTTTATTAACAGTGAGAATCTTGGCCACAAGATGGGGAAACATTTCTATGCTTGTGGTAAGTGTCTTACTGATCTTTAACCTCCACCAGGACAGTCTCCATAGATGGACATAAAGGACTTCTTTTTTAAAGGAAAAGGGAATTAGCCCTAGTTAGCAGGAATTAGTAATGTTTCTGTTTACAGAAATTAACCGTATACCTCCAAATGATTCATAAGACAAAGAACCTCTGTGTGTAAACACTGAGGCAAGAGTTACCCCAAAGGGCATTTGGCTGGGAAGCCAAGTTTCAAGAAAATACAAAATCACACATGCCCACACAATGCAAAGCATCATGGACTGCGTATGCAAATCACCACAGAATGTTATGCTGGTTCAACTTTAAGCAGAATAGCATGGTGCGAAAGGCCTCTCACACAGTTTGCAAAGGGTGCTAACAGATGACACAGACACGTGTTTCGTCCTACCAGGACTCATCAGTATGTCTCGTCTGTTTGACACCCCAGTGGAATGAACCAGCTACCCTAAGACAGTCTGTCTGGGTTATGTTGTGGTGAACCCATTAAAATAAAAAAATATTTAAAAGACAACGAACCTCTGTGTGCAAACACTGAGGCAAGGGTTACCCCAAAGGGCATTTGGTTGGGAAGCCAAGTTTCAAGAAAATACAAAATCACACATGCCCACGCAATGCAAAGCATCATGGGCTGCATATGCAAATGATTCATATGTAACTGTACCTGAATAAGCACTGTTGAGAAAAACTGTGTTTTCAATTGTTTTGTTTTTATGGAAAACATTCTGTGCAGTTCTCTTTTTGGAACCAGTGATTTGGAGTTTTTACTATGTCACAGTTTTGTACAGAATGCTAAGCATGAGCTGCAGACCTATCAGAACCATGCTCAGAGTTTTATATGGGTTTCTGTCCTGGGGTCCTCTTTGCTGATCAGTCTATCTACCAGACTTGTTCAAGGGTCAATAGTGATAGTCTTATGTCAGTAAACCAACAAAACAAATGTTTTTCCAGGCTGACACCCACATCTGTTTGGAATGAAACATTTGTCCACTGTTTGCCTAATCTGTATATCACACTAGTACTACATGATTTGCATTGGCCATCAGTTCAGTGGCATATCAACATCAGGATTTGCTTATTGATCTACAAGGCACTACATGGTTTGGGCCCAAGCTAGCTGAAAGATCTCCTGTCTGTACCCACCTCTATCCACCCTCTCTACTCCACTAATGTGGGTCTTCTATCTGTCCCACAATCTGGGCCAAAGTTGTCTGGCTACAGGGCCTTTGAGCTGGCATCTTTGCTGCTTTGAAATTCTCTGCCAACCCATATCCATGGTGCCCCCTTGGTGGGTGGTTTTAAACACAGAAACATAGAAAAATAGAAGTTGACAGCAGATAAGGACCGCAAGGCCCATCCAGTCTGCCCATTTATTTTTCTACCTTGTTAATGTGCCATTGTCCTTTGCTGTAAGTGGCCTATCTATTCATACTCACCTGCATTGCTCCCTTATGCCTATCCCATGTCTGTTTGAAGCCCTGCACTGTATTCATAGCCACCACTTCCTGAGGTAGGCTGTTCCATGCATCCACCACCCTTTCTGTGAAAAAGAACTTCCTCACATTACCCCTTAATTGGCTTCCTTCCCTCTCATCTCATGCTGTGTCCTCTTGTCCTGCTATTTTCTTATATTGAAACATGTTAGACTCTTTCACCTTGTTAATGCCCTTAAGGTGTTTGAATGTTTCGATCATATCACCTCCCTCCCTCCCTCCTTTGCTCTAGGGTATACTTATTAAACTCCATTAATCTGTTCTCATATGTTTTCTGATGCAGTCCCTGCACCATTTTGGTTGCCTTTCTCTGGACTGACTCAATTTGGTTAATGTCCTTGTGAAGGTGTGGCCTCCAGCACTGCACGCAGTACTTCAGATGGGGCCTAACCAGTATCTTGTAAAGAGGGATTATTACCTCCCTCTTATGACTTGATATTCTACTAATACACCCCTAACATCCCTCTAGCCTTACTTCTACTGCTTTGAGAGGTCTGCTTGGATGATTTCAGGTCATCGGTGATGATGATGCCAAGTTCTTTCTTCCTTTGTGACTGCCAGCAACTCCCTCCCAGTCTATAGGTGGCTTCAGGGTTTCTCTTCCCTATGTGCATGATCTTGCACTTCTTTGCATTAAATCCCAGTTGCCACTCTTCCGACCATTTTGCTGGTTTATCCAGATCTCTTCTCATTCTGCCCACCCCATCTGGATCATCTACTCTGTTGCAGATCTTGGTGTCATCTGCAAACAGACAAGCCTTACCCTCTAGTCCATCTGCAATGTCACTGATGAAGATATTGAAGAGGATTGGCCCCAGGACTGATCCTTGAGGAACCCCATTTGTGACTTGCATCTCTTCTGACTGCATTCCATTTACCACCACTCTCTGTTTTATGCCCATCAACCAGTTTGCTACTCAGTTGACCAACTTCTGACCCACCCCTGACCAACTTCTGACCCACCAGTTTTCAAGTTCCATTTGTTCAGACTAGCTGACTGTGATCTTTTAGAATTGTTAGATACTTGTTTGCAAGCTATTTTCTCTTAATGTTTTATTAAAGTCTGTTTGTCACACACACTGAGATACAGAGATAGGGAATAGGGAAAATAAGATTGCATTGCCTTGACTTACGTGCACAGTTTATGCACCTATCCCTAGCCACATCAAGTTTGGTACAGACTTCCAAAAGTAGACTGTTAACCCCAGTAAAGTTTTCTTCTTCCTCTTGATGGTAGGACAGCCCCAGTTACTACTGGTCTCTACATTTGCCTGTCCATGTGTTTGATTTGCCTACCCTAAACACAGTGTTACAGGTATTTCACTTCAGACATGCCTGTACTGCAGTTTTTGGGCTTGACTGTAAGGCCTACTTTTGGCAGTCTGGTCACTACCTGCTTAACATACTGCACATGTTCCACACAGGTCTGGCTGTAGAAGACAAAATTGTCCATGTACACAGTTTTAATTTCCAGTACCCCATTCAGAATTTTCATCCACCAATCTTTGGAAAGTTACTAAAGCATCCTTCATTCCAATTGCCATGAATAAGGATTTGTACAGTCCAAAGGGTGTGTCAGATATAGACTGCTCCCAGACCTCTTTTGCCATTGGCACCTGCCAGTACCCTTTGGTTAGACTGATGATGGTGCAGTAATTAGGGCCCCATAGGCATTCCATCATTTCCTCTGTTTTGGGCATAAGGTATGTGTCAGTCACTGTGATGGAATTAAGTAGTAGCAATAATAGTAGTAATAAATTATCTTTATTAAAATCATACAGAACATCACAAATTGAGGTAAGGATCATTTACAATGTGTTCCTGAGTAGACAACAATCATGTAAATGATAGCTCTCATACACATTATAATACATATACAGTTAGAGTTTCTGAACAGCATTTTTTTCTAAGAATTTGAAGCGGTAAACTTCCTTATTAAAAGTGGCAACAAAGGCAACCAGGGATCTTTTGAACATCAAGCTATAGTACTTGGAGATTCCAAAGAGTAGGATCTCTTGCCATAAAAGGATTGGAGCCTGATTAAGTTTTCATTGTTGAACTGCTAATGCAGTGGCATTTTCTGATCTGAGGAGAATTAAAATTGTGATTGTTTCCACTAAGAGGATTACCTTTCCTCCTTTGCTGGCCCAAGCTGTCCTGTAACCTCCCTAGGGTTGCAATACTTTGGCTCCTGCTTCCTCCTCCTACATCCCTCCCTTTCTTCCTCCCTGTATCTCCTCTCCATGTCCACCCCCTCTTCTTTTGGAACTTCTTGGACGTGGGTCCCCTCCTACTACTATCAGGCATGCATCTCTACTTCCCCCCCTCAGACAATGGCTCCTCTTAGACTTAGAAAATCCCCATTTGTGAAGAAAAATTCTCCTTTTGCGAGCCGCCATCTTGTTTTCATTTTTTCCCACAAACAAAATGTTGTAGCTTGTCCAACGGATGTGTACTGTTGTAAATAAAGCATGGGTTTTGTTCAGAGTGACACCCTCTACAAACCCATGGCTTTGGTTTTCTTTATTTTGCTCAAAAAAATGGCCATTTTACATTTTAAAATTCTTCATTTGTGACTCGCTTACAATCCTCATTCGTGAGGTGACAAAATTGCCTTTATTGAGCCGATCCCCTTTCACGAGCTGACAAAATCCTTGATCATGATTTCAGGATTAGATGGCCCTAACAGAGATTTTGTCTCCTCGTTAAAAGGGATTGGTTTTTTGAATCCCCTTTTGTGAGCTGTCAAATTCCCCTTTCATGAGCTCTCAAAATCCCCTTTCATGAGCAGATCCTCTTTTGAGAGCTGACAAAATCCTTGATCATCATTTCCAGACCAGATGGCCATTCTTGCAAACAAGAATTGGCTCATGAATGGGGATTTTGACACCTTGTGAAAGGGGATTGACTTGCAAAAGGGAATTTTGACAGCTCATGAGAGGGGGTTATTTTTTTAAAATCCTCTTTCGCGAGGTGACAAAATCCCCATTTGTGAACTGTCAAAATCCTCTTTCACAAGTTAATCCCCTTTCGCAAGCTGACAAAATCCTTGATTGCAACTTCCAGACCAGATGGCTAAAATCTGACGAACAAGGATTTCTCACAAATGGTGATTTTGACAGTTCACGAATGGGGATTGACCTCACAATGGGGATTTTGTCACCTCATGAATTAGGAATTTTAAAACTTTCACAGTGCACTATAAATAAATGATTTGGTCTTTTGGCTTGAAATTTGCATTGTATAAAGGGAGTGTCCCAGAGATGGGAATTATGCTGTTTAGGTACAAAAAAATAATCACTTTTATAGCTATGCCATTACGAAGTTGAGATTTTTCCCATAGGATAACATTGTGGCACCCACAGTGCCTTTCAATGCCCATATCTCGGAAACTATGCAAGATACAGATTTTTCACTCTGGGCAGCTTACCTTTAGGTGAACTAAGCATGTGTGGTGGTTTTAAAGTCATGATTACAACTGCAGTAGAATTTTTTTCGTAGCTACTATGGTTACTGAGATATTGGCAAATTATTGTTACAAGGGTTCATTTTCAGTCCTATAGAGCTGCTTTATGCTTTATAGTTATGCGTAAGTGGGAGCTCAGGCCCTGCAGATGCATATTGTTATGCAAACATGGGCAGCTTGAAGGGAGCTTGGGGTCCAGAGGGCCCACACTCCCACCAACACATACCACTCACCAGTTACATTTTACTTTCTCAATAAGTAAGGAAATTCATTGCAAAAAGCTTTGTTGATGCATCAGTTAGAGTTGAAGTGACAAATGTAGGGAAATGAGATGTTAGGGTTGAGCCCTTAGCCCCTCCAACCTACCATCCTACTCCCCATCTTCCACACACCAACAGGCATTGAGGTGTGCCATGGGGTTGTTAGGCCTAACTCTCACCCCATTCTCCTATGCTGTACACATCAGCCTGTTTACACATGGAATGGAGGTGAGAGTTGGGCCTAATTATCCCATGGCACACCCTGATGCCTGTTGGTGTGTGGAGGATGGGGGGTCGGGTGGTTAAGGGCTCAACCCTAACATCTCATTTCCCTACTTTTGTCACTTCAACCCTAACTGATGCATTAATGAAGTTTTATATATACATACATACATATATATATATATATATATATATATATATATATATATAGATATAGATATATATAGATATATACACACACACACATATATATAGATAGATAGATATACACACATATATATATATATATATATATATATATATATATATATATATATATATATATATATATATATTTTATACTGGTGCAGTTGCACCACTATAGTTAGGTTGAAATTGCACTTCTATGTTAAAATCCAAATTTTGAGGGTTAATAACTTTGGAGCCATTCACCTGCTTTGCATGAAATATGACAAGCATAATCTCTAGGAGCAGGTCTCTTGACCTGCCAAATTTTGTGGGAATCCTTCAAGTGGTTTCTGAGATATGAAGTGTTGAAAAAACAGGAAAATCTGAATTTTTTTACATTTCTTTCCACAGTTGGATTTCATAAAGGCTTTTATGTTGTGAGCTACAATTTTCAGGGTAGAAAGCCTTTGGGTCACAGATGTAAAAAAATATTAATCCGTTCAAAAGTTATGATATTTTTAATTTTCCCATTTTTTCCTAAAGGAAAATTTATATGTCAGGCACGAAAATACAACTTTTCAAACAATAGGGGCACTGTTTGGAAAATAGCAGCTTTTTTTGAAAAATAGGATTACTGTTCGAAAAATACCAGTTTCTTTTTGCAAAGAATGCTAGTATTTTTGCTCAGTCCTGCAATCGATTGTGTTGCGGCTGCCATCTTGTTCTGCCACTTAGTGAGGATTTTTAAGTACTGAACATTAAAATAAATATATATATAAAAAATCATGAAACCGCTAAACAGAACCTTTTTAGGTGTTTTCTGATGATTTTTTTTTGTTTTTAGCTGGAGCCAAAGGTGTTTTTCTCTCTGGTGCCAGCTTATACAGAGAATGGCTTGGAGTCCGTTCTCAGTGTGAGAAGAGCAATATTTTCTTGACTTCTGCAGCCACAGCTGGAACTCATGCTGCTGGCTGCAGAGTCATGGAAGACCTGCTTTTATGCACTTTGTGAGCACAATACATTGCGTCTGCTGGGCATACTTGGAGCCCACCCCAGTGTGCCCAAATGTGTTTTTAATGTCTAAATACCTGTGAAAAATAAAACCATTCCCTGAGGTCTTTTCTTCAATGCAGAATCCTGCATTAAAATGTGTGAATGTGCCACACAATGCTTTTCCATACAAAATCATTGTGCAGCACATTACATTATTTCAGTGCCCTACCGGGTCATAATGTTGTACGCTTAATAGCGTACAACATTTTAGCTAACCCAAAACAGCACTGTCCATGACAGCAAATGGTGCAATACCGCATATACTGCTGTATGCAGTATTGCACCATTCACACACTCCTAGGCAGAGGATAAGACCTCTACTGGGACTCGGTTCTGCTGAGCAGCTGCCATGGCTCACTGGACTGAGCCACAGCAGCAGGAACCCAGGCACTGCATCTGGGATTGGGTTTGATTCCCAGTCCCAGGCATTTTATTTTTTCCATGGATTGTGCACTCCCCAAGTTGGACCCCCCCGGAGTTGAGAATCTTTAGCGGGGGGTCCAGGGGGCAAAGCCCCCCATAATGGGGGGTGTGGTGGGCAGAACCCCCTACAGAAAAAATAATTATGCTGCATGGCAATATCGTGCTGTATTGACAGCGCGATATTGCCATGCGGCATAATGTTGTGCGACATTATGTCTCCGTGCCTTTCAGTGCAGGATCCTGCATGAAATTTGCACAGATTTTGATGTAGGATCCTGTATTGATCTACTCTGCCTCTACCCCTTTTCAACATTGGGGTGCCAAATCCCCATGTCGATCTATATCCCCCCTCACCCCCAGTGTTGTGGCACACTTGGAGCCCACCCCAGTGTGCCAATATATTATGTAAATTAAAGCTTTCCAAAACTAGGATGCCCACTCCATGTTTCAGATGACCCCCCCAAGCCTACTCTTACTGCCAACTGGAGTGCCCAATCCCCCGGTCAGCATGATGATCACCCAAAAAACTTATGTGGCACACTGGGAGTCCACCACAGTGTGTTCAAATTGTTTCTTTTTTCTTTGCTCCTATAAATGAAGAAAAACATCCCACAAAGTCTTTTTATTTTTTAACCTGTAATGAAGAAAACAGTCCATCATCTCCCCGTCCCTCTCCCCATCCCCACCCTCCCTCTGTGCACCAACCTCCACACCACCTCTCCCATACTTATCCTCCGGAAATCAGGAGCCAATATCTTCTCTGGACCAGGAGATACCTGCACTCTTCAAAGCTGAACTGCGAAATGAGGAGTCGGGTAAGCACTGTGTAATGGGACTGGATGGGGGGGTTCAATTTAGGTTGATATCTCAGCCAATTTTAGGAATTTTGGCCCCAGAGTTTCAACATGGGGTTCCAGGGACCCCTTCTTGAGAACACTGTCACTGTCATTTTATTTCTCGGTCTTGAAAGGTGATTTTGTGTTCACTGCATTTAATCACCTTTTGTGACCAATTCACAAAATAACAGTGCCACTGTTCATGAGGTGGGGTCCCAAAAAGCCCATGTTGCAATTTTGGTGAGTAAATTCCGAAAAATGACTGCATTACGATCATGCATTGCACAGTTTATACGCACGCTCATAACTTTGTCCGTTTTTATTTTCACTCTAGATTTTCAACATTGCCATTTTTTAACACTTCCTTATGAACAGTACAGATGACATTTTTATAGCTTGCCCAAAATGTGTTTTCGCACCTGTGGCGCAGAATGGCACTGTCACTGCGTGAAATCAAATTTTGGGATGGATTAACTAAATGACAGTTCCACTTTTCATGAGGGGAGGACCCATGAAGCAAATGTTCAAAATTTTGTGAAAAAACTCCAAAAAATGACTGATTATGGGCGTGCGTTACACACTTTATATTCACGCTTGTAACTTTGACAATTTTTCATATTTTCACTCTGGATTTTCAACATTGCTATTTTTTCACACTGCCTTATGAAAAGAATAGCTGTAATTTTGCACATCCTGTCCAGAATGTGATTTTGCACCCGTGGTGCAGAATTGTGCAGTCACTGTGTGAAATCAACTTTTGGGATGGATTAACAAAATCACAGTTGCGCAGTTCATTAAGGAAGGTCCCGTAATGCCGATGTTGAAAATTTGGTAAAATATTCCAAAAATTAAGCATGTTATGTGCATATGTTGGGCAGTTTCTTTGCATACTGGTAACTTTGCCAGTGTTTCCCATTTTTCACACTGTTGTACAACTGGATGGAGGGATGGGAGCACAGGGTCCAAAGGACCCTGGCTCCCACTCTGACATATGGATACTGTTGTACTATCTCCCTGGAGGGATGGGAGTGTAGGGTCCAAAGGACCCTACGCTCCTTTGACACTGCGCTCCCACCATGACATATGGATACTGTTGCACTATCTTAATGGAGGGACCCTGATCTCCCCACCATGGCATATGGACATTGTTGTACTACCTGGATCTTGGGATGGAAGTGCAGAGTCCGAAGTACCCTGCACTCCCACCATGACTTATGGACAGTGTTGTACTATATGGATGGAGGGATAGGAAGGCAGGGTCCAAAGAACCCTACGTTCCCCAAGTAAAATGATGATACAGTTATACTATCTGAAAAAGAAGGGAAATTCTTTGCAAAAAAACTTTGTTAATGCATCAGTTGGGTTGATGTCACTGTGACAAAATTTGGAAATTCAATGCATGGAAGCTACTCCTCATTGCTTCCCATCCTCCACACACTGACAGATGTAGTCATGGGTTGCAAATCAATCAACTCTCACCCCATTCTCCTATACTGTAACATGTCAGCTTGCTTACACATGGAATGGGGTGAGAATTGGGCCTGATGACCCCATAGCACACCTCGATGTCTGTTGGTGTGTGGAGGATGGGTGGTGAGGGTGAGGTGGTAGAGGGGTAACCCTAACATCAAATTTCCAAACTTTTGTTGCTGTGACAGCAACCCTAACTGATGCATTAATTAAGTTTTTTGTAAAGAATATATATATATATATATATATATATATATATATATTTGTTTTATGGGCACTGCCGTGTGTCCCAATGAGTAGGCACTTCAATAACAAACTCAAAATTTTGCATTTTAATAACTTTGCAACTGTTCAACAGATTTCAACACAAATTTACATGTGCTGTTGCCCAGGGTAGATCTCTGGATGTGGCAAATCATGTTTCAGTCCAGAGAGGTGAAAAAAGCATTTTTTCGCTCATTGACTTTGCTGGAATTTTTCTTTGAACTTACCTACAGCCCAGACAGTTTGGAATCTCAGTCTGAAATATTCAGGGCAGAAAGGGACTAACCCTCAGATGTGCCTTTTGGTAGTCTGGTGAAAATTAATAAGCTGTTTTTAAGTAATTGCATTTAAAAAAATTGAAAAATTGTTTCTGAGCATGCTCAGTAAGCACTAAAAGATAGCTGTATGAAATGAAAAAATAATTCTTCTTTCATATGACATCATCCTTTTTCATTTGAGGAAAATCCTTTTTCATATGGCCGCTATCTTGTTTTCAGTTTTGTCTGAGAAATTCAAATTTGGAACACCTCAAAAATGATATTCTTGGGAGGAACCAATACATGTAGCTTACTTATCGGGACCCACTTAGCTGCATGCTGCACTTTACTGATCAAGAAATGCAGTTAAAATGTGTTTTTTTAGACACTGAAATTCTTTTTTCATATCGGCGCCATATGAAAAAGATCTTATTTTATATGATGACTCCCTAAAAGATCCTTTTCCATATGGGAAATCAATGTATTTCAAAGGGATTTTCAACTTTGCTGCATAACTTTGCCATTTTTGCATATGTTGACACCACATTTTCAACATACCCTTTATGATTCTCATCCTCATGAACAACGAGGGTGTTGTTATGCAACTCCAGCCTGATAGGTGATTTTGCAGTCACTTGGTGAATTCATCTTTCAGGCTGGATTTGCATAATGACAGTCATATTGTTCATAACGTAGGGTCATAAGAATACTATGTTGAAAATATGTAACAATGGCAAAGTTATGACCATTCATTGCAATATCACTACACCTGCTCGTAACTTTGGACATTTAAAAGACTTTGACCCCAAATTTTCAACATAGACTTCTTATTACCCCACCTATTGCGTGTCACAGCAGTAATTTTTAAAATCTTAGTCAAAATATGTTTTCACACTTGTGGTGCGGAATGGTGTTGCAGTTGCGCGGAATTAAGTTTTGTCGGGGATTCAAAAATTTTCTGTACCAGGTACAAAAGGTGGGGTAATAAGAGGGCTATGCTGGCAACATGGTCACTGTTGTCCTATAAATGGAAGCACAGGACTCTTCAACAGCAAGCTACATATACACATCTATGAATGGATGGGAGTGCAGGGCCAGAAAAAAGGATACAACAACTCTATCTAAACTAGCATTTGTCAATGCCGAATGTTGTCTCGCTGGCATTGGCATTGGTAGTGCAGGAGTTAGAGATGCATAATAGGAATGGCAGTGAAGTATAGAACTGACGCCACCCCAACCCCCACCCTGCAAAGACTGACAGCTGCTGGGGTGTGCCTTTGGGGCATCAGCTATAACGCTCATGCCAGTTTACCTCACCCTACCCTGTAGACGTGGATAAGTGTTGTGGTGTGCTTTGGGGTCTTTGGGCCTTATACTTACCCCATTCCATAAGGAAATACACTAGGATGGGTGCAGTATAGGTGAATGGGCCTCACTCTACCCTGTAGACACTGACAAGTGTCATGGTGTGTTTTGGGATCTTTGGGTCTTATACTTACCCCATTCCATAAGGAAATACACAGAGACAGGTGCAGTATAGGAGAATGGGGTGAACTTTAGGGCCAAACACTCCAAGGCACACCTCAAAGCCTGTCACTAGCTGCAGGGTGGGGGTGGGAGTGGAATGGCATGAGCATTAAAGCCAATTATCCCAAGTCACACCCCTGACACCTGGCAATCTCTACAGGGTGGGGTGTTACAGTTGGAAATCCTAACGCTGTAGGTGTTTGTTGGTATTTTCACTCCAAATTTTCAACATAGGTATTTTGTGACCCCCACCTCATGAAGAGCAGCACAATCAGTTAGCTGAAAGGTGGTTTTGCACAGTGGCTATGCCATTTGGTGACAGAGGGACAAAAACACATTTTGGGCAGGATGCAGAAAATGACAGCTGTATTGTTCATGAGGAGGCATAAAAAAATTGCAACGTTGAAAATCTGGAGTGAAAATATGAAAAATTGGTGAAGTCATGAGCATGCATAGAAACTGCACAACACACATCCGTAACCCAATTATTTTTGGAATTATTTAGCCACATTTTCAACATAGGTATTTTGGGACCTCCCCTCATGAACAGTAGCACTGTGATTTTGTTAATCTGTCCCAAAAGTTGATTTTCCACAGTGACCACACCTTTGTGAGCCACAGGTGGAGAAACACATTTTGGGCAGGCTGTGAAAAATGACAGTTGTACTGTTCATAAGGAGATGTGAAAAAATGCCAGTGTTGAAAATCTGGCATGAAAATATTGCAAATTTGCGAAGTTACAAGGGTGCGTGGAAACTGCACAACACACGCTTATAACACAGTCATTTTATGGACTTTCATCACCAAATTTTTAATATAGACATTTTAGGACCTCTGCTCATGAACACTGTCACCGTTATTTTCTCAAACTGACCTGAAAACTGATTTCGCACAGCAACCGTGCTATTCTGTGCCAGACGTGCGAAAACACATTTCAGCCAGGATATGTAAAATGACAGCTGTACTCTTCATAAGGAGGTGTGGAAAAATGCCAATTTTGAAAATCTGGAGTGAAAATATTACAAATTCAAGAAGTTATGAGCGTGCATGGAAACAGTGCAACACACACTCTTAAAAAACAAATTTTTTGGATTTTTTTTCACCAAATTTGCAACATAGGCTTTGAGAGCCCCCTTCATGAACAGTGGCACTATCATTTCACTATTCTGTCCCAAAAGGTGATTCTGCACAGTGACCGCAAAATCACCTTTTGGGACTGAATAACACCATGACAGGGACTGAATTCATGAAGAGGGGCCCCAATAACCCCATGTTGAAAATTTGGTGCAAAAATTCCAAAAAATGCCTGAGATATGCACCAAAGTTGAAAAAACCCTATTTATGCCATTATACAGCTTACCATATTTCTTCAGTTAGCGGTCGGCTTTGAAGAGTGCAGACGTGTTCCCGGTCCAATGAAGATCATCACGCCAGACTCCGGAGGTAAGTTTGGGGTGAGGGGTGGGGAGGCAGGTGGCAGAGGGTGGGTGCGGGTTGGGACAGGGAGCTGGACAGACCGAGATGGACTGTATTCTTCTTTTACAGGTTAAAAAAAAACATCCCAGAATGTTTTTTTTTTTACAGGGGCATTTGGCATGCTGGGGTGGGCTCCCAGCATGCCACCTGAGTGTTTGGGAGGGCTAGCTGATGGGAGATTGGGCACTCCATCAGCACATACCCGAAGGGGCAAGAGCAGAAGGATTGGGCACCCCTTGGCACATAATAAATGGGGGTGCATTATGCCCGATGAAATTACAGGCTCCCCCGTTGGCATGTAAACTGGGTCAGGGCATGCCAACAGGGGGATTGGGCACCACTGAAGTTGACATTGTGGCAGGCAGTGTGTTGCCATGTTTACTCTAATGTTTCACCAGGGAAGGCAAGTCGGGAGGTGCCGCTGCGTATGACAAGCTTTGCTCTCATTGTAGTGGACCTTTCCTTAGATGTGCTCACCACATTAGGTATTCATGGTGTGGCACCTGCATGCTGGCTTATTGAGTAATGAGGGATGAACCTACTGATGCGTGCCCTTCATTCGCCCAACAGTGACCAGGCCTCCAAATCTGCTACTAATGCAATATGTTGGCTGGTGGGCAAGTGCAAGCCAACATAAAAATTATACATCGGTGGGAGTGCCAGGACCAGAAGGCCCTGTGCTCCCACAGGCAAATAAGGCTATAATTACACTATCTCAAAAAGTAAGGACATTCTTTGCAAAAAACTACGTTAATGCATCAATTAGGGTTGATACCAAATCATAAAAAGGAGGAAATATGGCGTTATGGTTTCCAACCCATTCTACCCTACTCTGCACATCTTCAACAGAGCTGCTGGTGGTGTGCCTTGGGCCATCATCCCAATGCTCATTCCATTCTCCTATGCCATGACATCTCAGCTTATAAGTTATTGAATAAGGTGGTTATTAGGGCTGATGACCCCAAGGCACACCCCCAATGCCTGTTGGTGTGTGTAGAGTGGGGGTGGGGTGTTAGGGTTGAAAATCATAACTTCATATTTCCCTCCTTTTTGCAGTTTGATATCAATCCTAACTGATACATTAACATAGTTGTTTGCAAAGGATATGAAATGTAAATGAAATTCAAGCAGAATGGTACGTAATTATTGTGTTTTCTAAAGGTTTTTTTGAGGCTTCAGTAGCTCTTTAACTGTTATTTCCTGCTTTTATATACAGTCTCCCTATGATTAATGTATTATGTACCATTAGATGATCATTGTATCGCTATACTGTAACTCCAGATTGTATGCATTGTTTCTACAGTCCTACACAGGACATCCTTGCAAAAGAGCTTTTGCTCAATGGAGCTTTTCTTGGTAAAACAACTAAAATAAATAAATAAATAAAATAAGTGTATATAATGGTATTGATAACAATGACTGATTTGGACAGCCATACGTAATGTTGCCATAGTCCAAATGAGGTTGAATCATGGTGTTAACTATTTTTAAGCAAGAGTGTCATTCAAGACTATTTCTATTTCAATACAATTAGCCAATTATGGATCCTATGTTTTTTTATAAATAAAGGATATGGGAAACCAAGTGATATGTAAATCCATCCAAACATCCAAATATCTGTACATAGAAACACAGGACACAGAATTTGTCAGCAGAAAAGGACCAGTAGGCTGATTTTTCCCTGCCTGGTCTGACACCTCAATCCTTGTTTGGTTACCAGTGTCCTTCCCACATCCCTTTCATCTTCTTATTATGCCTGTGTGCCTATCCCACACATGCTTGAAGCTCCTCGCTGTTTTCACCCCAAACATGCTGTCCCGCAGGCTGTTCCAGGCATCTGCCACTCTTTCTTTGAAGAAGTATTTCCTCAAATCCCTCTTAAACTACCCCCAGCTTCATTGCACTCCTACATATACTGGTGCTTTTCCTGCTTTGAAAGAGACTCCCCACCTGCACCTTTTTCACACCTGTGAGGTACTTGTAAGTCTCAATCATGTCCCCTCACACTCTCCTTTCCTTCAGAGAGGACATGTTGAGACCCTGCAGCCTCTCTTTGTGTGACTTCTTGTGTAAACCCTGCATTATTTTGGTAGCCCTCCATTGGACCGCTTCCACACTGTCAATGTCCATTCAGATCTGCGGCCTCAAGAACTGGACACAGTACTCTACCCACTAGTGAGTGATACAATGGCAACACCACCTCCCTTCTCCTGCTAGAAATCGCACTCCCTATGTATTCCAGCATCCCATTACACTAGCCTTGCCTACAGCCTTGTCACATTTCCCTGCTACCTTGAGATAATCAAATATGATTATTTCAAGGTTCCTTTCTTGCTTGGTGACTGGAAGTACCTCCCCTTTCTTGTACACAGCTCCCAGATTTCATCCATCCCAGGTGCATGACTATGCTCCTTTTGGCATTGAAAGTCAGCTGCCACACACTAGATCACTCCTCTAGTTTCCCCAGATCCCTTTGCATTATCTCCATCCCTTCCTGACTGTACATTACATCCTGTTGCAGATTTTTGTGTCATACTCAAAGAGACACACATTCACCTTCAGTTCCTCAGCAATGTTATTTATAAAGACACTGACGAGGCCCAGTCCCAGTACTGATCCTTGAGGCACCCCACTAGTCACTTTCCTGTCCCCTGAATGTCTGTCATTTATCACCACCCTCTACCTCCTATACTTTAACAAGTTTAATACCCGGCTTAATATGTCCTCCCCAACACCTAGACTGCTTAGTTTCTTAACTGGCCTACTATGCAGCAAAGTGTTGAAGGCCATACTGAAATCGATAGGCCACTTCCACTATACTTCCCTGGTCCATCTCTCTAGTCATCCAGTCAAAGAAATCTATGAGATTTGTTTGGAACGACCCCCCCCTCCCCCTGTGAAACCATGCTACCGGTGATCCTGCATCCCATTTGCCCTAGGTACTCCATTAGCCTCTCATTCAGCAGGGCCCCCCTTAATTTTCCCACTGCTGATGCAAGACTGACTGGGTTGTAGTTGCTATCTGTCTATCTAATGCCACTTTTGTGCAGCCACATCAGCCCTACCCCAGTCCTTTGGAATTAACCCATCTCCAACTTGGCGCTGAATAGTGTTGCCATATGTATGGCCCAGCTCAGTATTCAGTTTGTTTAGAACACTTGGGCGAATTCTGTCTGATCCCATTGCTTTATTCTCTTTCAGGGCTTCCAATCCCTTTAAGATTGTCACCTGAAACTGGACTTGTGTCCACTCCCCTTCCCCCGGTGCCTGCTGGTACATGTTGGTCTATCCACCATACTGTGAAGACCGAGCAAAAGTACTCATTTAAAATGTTAGTTTTTTTCTGATTTTCTTCTGGTTGGTCCCCACCCTGCCCTTGTGTTTCTCATTATCCAACCCCTTGCTTTCTTCTTTTCACTCACATACCTCAGGAATATCTTATCCCTTTTTTAACCTCCTTGGCAACCTTCTTGTCTGTTTTGCCTTAGCTGTCCTCACTTTCCTTTCTGCCTCCTTTTGTTTTTCCAGATATGCCTCTCTCCACCTCTTTCTGGGTCCCCTTGTACTTCATAAAAGACTTTTTTTTGTGCTTTTAACACCTTAGCCACCTCCTTTGAGAACCACAGTGGACTATTCCTTCTTCTTCCATTTCTTACTTCCTTCAAACAGCATACCCTTGTCTTAGCCATAACCTCCTTGATCTTTTTGTTCAGTGCGTCCCCACTCTCCCCCTTGATATCCTCTCTTTGAGGAATTTTCTGAGGCAGTCTCCCATTTCTTTAAAATCTGCCCTCCGAAGTCCAGGACCCTCATCTTAGTGTGTTTTTTCGCTTGCCCAGTCTGTAATATCTTGTAATATCCACCTTGCCTATACTGTATCTATACTATACTACGCTATACTGTATCTGCACCGCGTGCAGTGCTTTTTGTTTTTTCCTCAGGGTATGCTAGCCCATGGTACTGTCTGTCAACTCATTGTAACTACTCTGTTTGCATAACTGTTTAATTGATGTGGAGCATTTGAAAAGGAGTCTATGACTCAAAGGATTGTAATTCTGACTATCTTAAGTAAGTAAATAAATTAAATAAATAAGTATGGCAAATCACACAGTATGGTGATCGTTTGTACCCAGTGAACAATCCACAGTGATGTCTGCAGTGCTTTTCCTATTCATTAATACCAGGTGTAGTACTGCCCCATCTCTATTGAGTTCTGTAACCAGGTACCTGAGAAATGCCCCCTGCAGGGAGTTGAGAATGGTCCTGCTTCTTGTTGTAGCTCTGGCCAGAATGTTTCTGTCTAAATCCGGCAGATTAAAGTTCCCCATAATTAATACTTCCCCTTTGCTTGCCATTCCTCCAGTGGCCTCCACCAAAACCTTGTCTAACTCTGACCTCTATTTCTGTAGTCTGTATACCAACTCCATGCAGATAAAGGCCCTGGACTCTGTCTCTAAGTCGACTCATACTACCTCTATCCCTTATTTATCCCCCTGGTGTTCCAGTATTTCTGTGGCCTTTATATCTTCCCTCACATGTGAAACAGCACCCCACTTTTACTCCCTGTACTGTCCTTCTGGAAAACTTTCTAACCTGGTATGGTCACTTTCCAGCTGTGGTTGTTGGTGAACCATGACTTCGCAATGGCCACCATATCCAGGTTTGCCTTTGCAATGACTGCTACACAGTCAGGAATTTCATTTCCTAGGTTCTTTGCATTGGCAGTCAGCACACATGGCCCTCCACTCCTTTTGTCCCTCTATCCCCCTATTCTGTCTTCCCTTCCTGTTTCCATCCTTCGCCCCCTTTCACAATCTCTCTGCCTACTCTCCTTAAACCCTCTCTAAACTCTAGTTCCATTTCCTAACCCATCTGTCTTACCCTATCCCTTGTCTTTACACCCCTCTACACCTTGGGAAATCATCTTCTCTGTGTGATTCCTCTCTGCTGCTCTATTCGGGGGGAGGGGGGAGGCAGGAGGCCCTCTCTGCCTTCCTCAGTTTTTCTGCCTACCGCTTTGGCTAGTTTAAATGCCCATCAAAGTAGCATTTAACTTTCTACCTAGGACAGCCATTCCCCTCTTGGATGGATGTAGGGCATCTCTTTTGTACAGGACTCCATCCACCCCATGTAGGACCCCAGTCCCAGGTGTAGCCAAAACCCTCCTCCCTGTATCATGCCTTCAACCACGCCCCCTAGATCCTAGTGCGGTGTTCCTTGCCTTCCTCTGCTGTAGACAAGTAGCATTTCAGTGAAGACCACTGTGCAAGCCATCTGCTTCAGGCCCCTCCCCAGCTCCCTAAACCTATCCTGTACCACTCCTGCTGTGTCCTTTGCAAGACTCCATCACCTGCCTGCCACTCTAGCTGTCCTTCTCCCTCTTTCCATCTCTTCCTGCTCCCAGAAGTGCCCCCCAAATGATTGAGTCCCCCCACCAAAAGTTGCTTCCTCCTTGCTGGGGTCTTCATTCTCACCCACCCACCCACCCACTTGTTCCTTCTCCTATGAAGGACCCTCACATCCTCCCTGGCCACTACTATAGGTGCCTTCTCCTGGCAGTCCTGTCCCACTACAGTGGTGAATGAGTTTGCATAATGGCACTGGCTGAGGAATGCGCTCTTCCTCTAGAGCCCACCACAGTCCAGCTGACTCTCCTCCTTGGCAAACTCTGACGCAATGGTGGTAGACTTTGTGGTCCCTATGTGGTTGAAGAGGTTCCTTCAAATTCTGGCCAACTCAACCTGGTGTCTAGTGACCTCCACCCTCAGTCCACAGAGGTGCATGCAGATGTGGCAGCACCTCAGTCTCCAGAAGGTCTCTCTGAAAACTGATGCTCCACAGTCACTACAGTGTGCCGCTCCCAACATTTCCAGTACTACACTTCCTGTGATATTGTCAAGAACTTTGTTCCCTTACTTCAGAAAGAATTTTTTGTAAATTTCCCCTTTTTGTTTTGTTCACCCCTTTGGTACTTGAACCTAGTAGGGTATTTTAAAATCTCCCCTTTACATTTGTGTCCCCCTTTTTATCCTTACACTAGATAGGGTGTAAACCTCTATTCACACTTAACAGGTACTTTAGTTCCATGATTCTTTACACAGGCAACAGAAAGCAAACAGATAGCTTACCTTACTGGACTGGCAGAGTTCCTTTGATATCAGCTGTTACCTGTGGGACCCCTGACAATGACTAAGATGCAAATTCTTTTACCTGTTCCACTCATGCTTTGGGGCATGAGTGTGATGGGATGTGCTAGGAGTGGTTCCTTTTATATAGGTCTTCCTACTTTCTGGTTCCTGGGATTGGCTGTGGGTGGTCCCACAGTCTCTCTGCCATTTTGACTGTGCTCCTGGTCACCTCCTATTTCCTTCCCACTCTACCCTGCAAAACAGCAAACCAAAAAAAAAAAAGCAAATTCTGGTCAGATCCACCACGGCTGCATAATGAAGTTAGTGAAGTTGTGTGGAATTGTTAAGGAGGTATGAAGAAACAACACAATAATTTGTAAATAGTAAGATTTGTTTTAGTTTCTGTTCTAAGGAAGGCATACACATTATTAGGAAAATATATGGAGGTGTACATATTAATGGAAGGAATAGGAAGCTTATAAAAGAACACCAGAGCAAATGCCACTGATGTTTGTGTTATCCCGGATGATGTTGGCCAGACAGCCACATTTTAAAGAAAACATAATTGCACATATCCCAATAATGCAAAGCATCAAGGGAAACATATGCAAATCCCCATGATGGTACAGAAGGTGGCAGTACATGAAAAAGTAATGGCTGGCATATGTTCAGTCTTGGGATTATTTACATATTTTATTTATGTATTTTTTTAAGAGAAACAGGGTTTTTGTCCATGAGGTGATGTAAGCTATATTTAAGCAATGTGTTGATGTCAGAAAGTCAGGTGTCATGATGATGGACTGTTAGAGAAAATGTGATATTAACTTTCAGAAGGAGTCGCTTTTGGTAAGGGCAAGGTAGTTATGCTTGTGATAATGGGAATATTGGGAAAGTATGAGGTCTACGCAAGTGAAGTGCAAATATGCACAGTTTCATAAGTATGTGCTCACAGTGCAGGCAAATGTGATATGCAGGTTTGTTTTAGAAATAGGTAAAAATAGCAATACATGCAATTAATGGAATGGAAGATAATTACATAGACATATAGACAGAGAGAGAGAGACACACACACACAGACAGACAGGCAGAATAGGAATGGCAGTGAAGTATTGAAGTGATGCCAACACCACCCCCACCCCGTAGACATGGACAGGCATTGGGGTGTGCCTTTGGGTCATTGCCCATAATTCTCACACCATTTCACCTCACCCTACCCTGCAGACACAGACAAGCGTCGAGGTGTGTCTTGGGGTTTTCAAACTTTACACTCACCCCCATTCCATAAGGAAACCCGCTGAAATGGGTAAAGTATAAAAGAAAGGAGTGAACTTTGGGGCTGAAGGGTCAAAGGCACACCTCGATACCTGTCACTGGCTGCAGGGTGGGGATGGGGGTGGAATAGCATTAGCATTACTGTTGACAATCCCAAGTCACACCCCTGACGCCTGTCAGTCCCTGTAGTGCAGGGTGTTATGGTCAGAAACCTTAATACCCTGGGCGTTTCTTGGTATTTTCACTCCATGTTTTTAGCATGTGCTTTTTGAGACCCTACCATATGAACAGTGACACTATCAGTTCATTAGCCAAAAGGAGATTTTGCACAGCGACTATGCCATTTGGCACCACAGGTGCTAAAACACATTATGAACAGGATGTAAAAAAATGACAGCTGTACATTTCTTGCTTCAGTACCACAAACACACACACACACACACACACACACGAACATGCCAGAACACAGCGGCAAAATGATTAGATTTTTCTACAAGCGCTATTTTCTATGCAATTTGGAGCACCGGGGTTAAGGTTGGAAATCAGTTATGGTCCATGACATAACCACATGGTCAAAATATTAAATATTTTAAAATAAACATAAATGCAAAAGTAACAATTTCAAGGAGAACATGCAAACTGACACGTAACTGTTATAGGGTAAGTTAGCATATCTGGATTTATTTGCTGCATATGCATCTCAATTGCTAAGGGGTCCTGACCATGTTCACCCTTCCTCAAGCCAAGCTAGCTACAGTATGTCTAACAATAACATGGATGGAAAAATTATGCCATCTTTTTAACAAGAAGTTAGCATTTTAAAAAGACAGTGCTGTAGACTGAGAAGCAGCTTGTGTATGTGCATTCATCATGCTAGCCAAGATATGTTCTGATTGCATTCCATGAGGTTAACCAGTGGGAGAAGTAGGGGAAAGGAACAGAAATCTAAAATAGAACCATTTAACCCATTTGTGATTTAAAGTTGCATGACAGAAATGCAGCTTCCAGAACTGGACACCATATTCCAAATGAGGCCTCACCAGTGATCTACACAGTGACATCACCACCTCCCTCCTTCTGCTGGTAATACCTCTCCCTATGCACCACAGCATTCCCCTGGCTCTTCTAACAGCTTTGGTACATTGTTTAGCCACCTTTAGGTCATCCAATATGATTGTCCCCAAATCCCTTTCCATTTTGATGACCATCACCCCCCCCCAGTAATCATTCCCTGGCCTCCTGCAACCCTTCCTTATTCAGCAGCCAGCTAGTGTATCTGGACTTTTTTGCTGCATATGCATCTCAACTGCTAAGGGGTCCTGACCATGTTCACCCTTCCTCAAGCCAAGCTAGCTGCAGTATGTCTAGCAATAGCATGAATGGAAAGATTATGCATATGGAAACTTATTAATTATGCTGTACATACCCTAAGATTCAAAGTGTGTCTCCTTTGGCTGCCATGATGTCTGTGGTTAATTTGAAACAAAAAACAATGTAACAAGACACTTGCCTCCACTACAGATATTAAACAATACAGCATACTGCACTCTGGGAAGATTGCCTGGACAAGATGCAATAAAAAAAAACTGAATAGCAGGTTCCAGGGAGTATAAAACCACCAGGAATGTTAGAGAAAACTACCCCACCCCACTCATTCACAGGTGTCAATGAATGTATTTGTTAACCATGTTGGTTCATCCTCTTGCTTCCATCATAGTAAAACCGTGAAGCTAAATTTGTGCTATTTTAAACGAGTGATAAATGGCATGTCCAGGGGGATGGCAGCTATGATAGTTGTTCCAGTCTTACTTTTTTCCTGGCTCAGTTTATATCAGTGAAAAGAAAGTAGGAAAAAACAAACAACCAGCCTTTTGTTTCTACAAGTAGTTGTTAATTGCAGCTGGTATTTTTAACATGTGCAAGGCAACTCCCCTTCTCAAACTTAAGGAAAAAATACACTTCATCAAAGGGCGTGTTTACCAAGTACTGTGCCCATGATGAAAATAATTTGAACCCCTCCCAAAAAAAAAGTCCCCTCACATGAAACTGCATGATTAACTGTAAAGACAATTAAAAAATGAATTTCTAAATGCATTACTAACACCAATGCTTTCAAAGTTTAGAAACTACTAAAAAGACAATATATATATATATATATATATATATATATATATATATATATATATATATATATATATATATATACAGTATATATATAAATATATATATATATATATATATATATATATATATATATATATATATATATCAAAATCTTTATTTATCCAGGTGGACACCATTGAGCAAGCTCATTTACAAGGTGGACCTGCATCACACCAGGTCAAGTAGCAATACATTTATATACAGGCAATTAAGCAGTAAGTGAAAGTATACAACAGTGCAGGAGGACCTGCATCACACAAGTCAAGTAATAATATATTTATGTACAGACAGAAGACCGTCAGTGTAGGTATACATAGAGATATAACAGTAAGATAGCAGAGTAAGTAATAATTGGTACTGGTTTCAGCAAACATACATATGGTCTAGTATTCCTATAAGGTTAAGGAATTTTTAGTCCAGAGAAGAAAGTAGCTGCAATGGATGCTACAAGAAAAGAATGATTCATAGGCAATTTAATAAAACAACATGTATAGCAAAAGAGACATGTGGTAGGAGAAGTGGGCAGACAAGGGGGGAGGTCTGAGACTGGGATAATACTAGAAGAGATATGTTGACATGCTGAGGACATGTGAAGATGGGCGGGTGTGGAAGGGAGGATGGAGGACAGTGAGTTGGTAAGTGGCTCAAGATCAAATTATGCAATAATAAAAATTGGAAATAGAATTGGAAATAGAAGGGGAGGTATGAGAGGGGCAGCACAAACAAGCTAGGATCAATGGAAGCAATTGCAGGCTATATATATTGACCATGATAAACAAATATGTTTAATCCCAAACACTGAACTTTATGTTTTTAGTATATAAATGTTTAAGAAAAACCTGTGGCTCTTTCAACCAGAACACTGTGTCTATTGTTTTCCTTGGGAGCTGTAGTTTCAGACACTTCTTAATTACTTTTTCCTTTTGAGACACCAGGTTGCTCTGATAATCATTGTTTCCAATCAATTTGAAGGCATTATATATCTTCTGTTCTTCTAGTCCTTAATAAAATGCAGGGACTTCACAGACTTGTTATGCTCCTTGGTCCAGATCCCAAACTAGTGTGTCTTGTTTCAACATGGTCTATCCACCTCATGCCCCTCCCACATGAATCAAAAAAAGTGGGGGTGAATCTTTGGGAGCTTCACGGGTAGAGGTGGGGGTGTATCTTACTCCCCCCCAAAATGCTGCCTTTCACCACTCAGGTTCAAGTTCTTGTACTGCCCATTTAAGAAAGAAAATAGTACCCTGCAACCATTGACTAACATGAAAGCATATTTATTTGAGGGCAGAAAACACTTCTTGGAAGAGGGTAAGGTGGAGGAGACTATTTATACCTTCAGTCAGTTCTTCGGACAGAAAACATGACATCACTCCTTTTATACATACAAAACGTCTGCAGGCTCTGCCTTCTGCAGCCATAAAAAGTAAGTGATTTACTGCTCAGTGAGGTTTTCTGCTTTAGTATAGTGTTGTGCTACTACACAGCAGTGGTGCTAGTCCCCCAATGCCAAAAGTGTGTTAGATTTCTCCTTAACTGCTTTAAAAAGCTGCTTCTACTTTCTGGTCACCTAGAACTGGCCAGGGGTTGTCATGCAGTCTCTCTGCCCTCTCAACTCTGTTCCTGGCCACCTCCTGCATCCTTCCCAATCTCCTCTGCAAAACAGCATGAGGGGAAAAAGTAAACGATTTCATGCTCAATTAAGTTTTCCACTTTAGTATACTAGTTGCTACTACACAGCAGCAGTGCTGGTCCTTCGATGCCAAAAGTGTACTGAAATTTCTCCTTGGCTGCTTTTAAAAGTTGCTTCCATGGGGGGGGGGCATGGTTTGGCAATAAAGAAAGATGGCCACTTAAAAGCACTGATCTGCTCTGAATCTGACCAATATGAGGCAAAAATAGTACAAGGCACTCACTCTGATTGAAGCTGGAACTATCGGGAGAGATCAGAGTTTACCATGTATCCAGTGATCCTAAAATGGGGTGACTAACAGGTTTTGTTACCAGGCAGCATGACTTGAGAATTGGGGTGGCCCTGTCATGAGGCTGACAATTGGAAAGTCACACTCTGTCCCAGGATGCCCGCAGGAAAATAACAGTGGTGGGTCTCCACTATCGGGGAGTAAATGGGACATGCACAGAACAAGACCGAGAACTAAGAATAAATTAACAAACACAGAAGCCGCAAATAACTGTACTATCTAGTGGCTGTCTGATGGGACTAGTGAAGCCATTTGGTGCTTTTTCTCTAATTTTGAGGATTTAATTACATAGATACATAGATACATAGACAGTGTTGGCAGATAAGAGCCTAAGGCCCACTCAGTCTGTCCATTTGAGCTTGTAAGTTCAGTTTATGTTTTCCTAGAAGTCTGTTGCCCCTTACCCCTGACCTCCAGAATTCCTTTATGTCTATCCCATGCATTCTTAAATCCCGTGATTGTTTCAGCCTCCACCACTTCCTCTGGCAGGGTGTTCCACTTGTCCACCACCCATTCTGTGAAGAAATTCTTCCTCATGTTTCCGCTGAATCGTCCTCCCTCCAGCTTCATCCCATGCCCTCTAGTCCTGGAACATCTTTTTCGCTTAAAAATGGTGTATTCCTGCACCCTGTTCCTCCCTGTAAGATACTTGTATGTTTCTATCATATCCCCTCTCTCTCTCCTCTCCTCCAGGGAGTACATGTTCAGTTCCTTCAACCTGTCTTCATAGGACTTGTGATGCAATCCATGCACCATCTTTGTTGCCCTCCTCTGAACCTTCTCTACCCTGTCTATGTCCTTACATAGGTAAGGTTTCCAGAACTGTACACTGTACTCCAGGTGGGGCCTCACTAGTGTCTTGTATAGTGGAATTATGACCTCCCTTTTCCTGCTGGTGATGCCCCCACCTATGCAACCCAGCATCCTATTTGCTTTACCTGCTGCCTTGTCACACTGTTTCCCTACCTTGAGGTCATCAGAGATGATAACCCCAAGATCCCTTTCCTGCTTGGTGCATGCTATATCCTCACACCCCAACTGATATATTGTGCCAGGGCTTTTGTGCTCCATATGCATTATCTTGCACTTCTTTGCATTGAATTTCAACTGCCAAACCCCTGACCATTCTTCAAGTTTCTGCAGGTCCCTTCTCATTCTGTCTACACCCTCTGGTGTGTCTACTCTGTTACAAAGCTTTGTGTCATCAGCGAACAGTGAAATTCTGCCTTCTAGGTCCTGCATAATGTCACTGATGAAGATGTTGAATAGTTCCGGTCCCAGCACTGATCCCTGTTGTACCCCACTGGTCACTCTTCCCTCTGTGGATTGACAGCCATTTACCACCACCCTCTGTGTCCTGCCACCCAGACAGTTACCTACCCACCACACTACTGTCCTGCCCACACCCATATTTCCCAGTTTGTGTAATAGGCTTCTATGTGGCACAGTGTCAAAGGCCTTGCTGAAGTCTAGATAGGCCATGTCCACTGCCCTCCCCGATCCACCTCCCTAGTCACCCAGTCGAAAAATTCAATGAGGTTGGTCTGACATGACCTCCCCTGGTGAAACCATGCTGCCTTGGGTCCTGTAGTCCATTGACAACCAGATGCTCCACCAATCTCTCCTTCAGTAGTGCTTCCATGATCTTCCCCACTACCGAGGTGAGGCTGACTGGTCTGTAGTTCCCCGCTTCCTCTTTGTTCCCCTTTTTGTATAAGGGGACTACATCTGCTGTCCTCCATTCTTTGGGTACCTCCCCTGTTTCCAGTGATCGGCTAAACAGGATAGCCAGAGGTTCAGCCACCACCTCTCTTAGTTATTTAAGGACCCTGGGGTGCACCCCATCTGGCCCCATTGCTTTATCAACTCTTATTACTTCCAGTTCCTTCAGGACCCTTTCTCATGTAAAGGGACTTGTGTCGTGTAAAGGGACTTGTGTAATTCACGTACCCTATCATGCTACAAATGATACAATGGATCCCAAAGCACCTCATGGAACAAATGTGCTGGTGGAAGATTCCCTCAGCTATATAACCCACATGTCGGAATCCCTTCTCACTGACATGGCAGATATTAAAACCTTGTTGCTGGTACAACAGAAGAAGTTAAGCACCCCAAGGACATCATGAATGAGGCTGAGAAAAGATCTGATGTCCTGCAGGTGCATCAGCACAAAATATTGGAATGCCTAGAGGTACTCGAAGCTAGAAGGAGGCAGCATAGCACAGTGGTTTAAGGCTCTGAGCTGCAAACCTGGAGACCTAAGTTTAAATCCCACAGTCCCACTTGCATACTGTGTGACGCTGAGCAAGCCACTTAACTTCCTTGTGCTCCCAGGATGCACCTGTAAACAAGCTTTCAGCTTAGTGTGTCTCTTCTGGTAAAACAAACAAAGGTAAAAAAAAAAAAATTAAATAAGCTGTGGGAGAGGGTGAATGACAAGGAAAATAGGGTATACTTAAATAATATCAGAATATTAGGCATCCCCAAAGGACTGGAAGGACACAATATGAAAAGCTTTCTAAATTATTTTTTACCACAGCTATTGGGCAGCAGGTGGAGGGGGACAATTGAAATGGCAAGAGCGAACCACACATAAGGAGTGCAGACAGCACAAGGAGGACCACTGAGGTCAATAATTGCATATATGCTGCAATACCCCACCAAAGAAAGGCTCCTAAAAGTGTCAAAGGAGCTGGATTTCAGAAGGGTCAAGATATCGCTTTACAGGGATTTTTTCCATGAGATGGCCATGCAGTGCAAGTCTTTTGGTCCCATTAAAAAACAACTGAGAGACTTGTACCACTTCAGAGGGCTGGCAGGATTAAATGTGAAGGATGATAAAGAAAGTGTGGTAAATAATCCCCAGGAAATAACTAATTGGCTTCAGAGGTATTGGCCGCCTGTGAAGCAGCAAACAAGTCCCAGAAAGCTCTGGTCCCCACATAGCAAACAATCCCAGAACTGGGACTAAGAGGGCAGCAAACAGAAGTTGGGGGACAATTAACAAAGGGACACCAACACGCATAAGATGGCGGCACCCATCACAGCACCTATAAGGGTGGGCCACAACTCGTTGCCCCCAGTGAATATGCAAGATCCCACTAAGCTCAATGGAAATAACAGTGAGAAAGGGCATGACGTAGTCAAGTACCCACAACCACAGAGGGCCGGGCAATGCTCCAGAAGTCGGACAGGCAGATGAGGGAAATCATCAATAAGGAAGTCATCTCCACCTGCAAAAAACTCTAGAGACAACTTGGCCAGCAGTGAGGATTCAGGTAAAGGCCAGAAAGACAGCTCAAAACATAGAAACATAGATCTTGTCATCAGAAAAGGACTGCCAGGCCCACCCAGCCTGCCCAGTATGGTTAGCAAAACATTAGTACTTCCTTTCAGCCTATCCCCCCTCCCTGGAACTACCAGTTCCTTGTGTCTGTCCCACGCTCTCTTGAAACCACCCAAAGTTCCTGCCTCCACCACCTCTCCTGGGAGTCTGTTCCAGCTATCCACCACCCTCTCTGTAAAGTAGAATTTTCTGATGTTCCTCCTGAATGTCCCCTTGTTTTTGATTTTTCCTTTAACTGGAAGATATCCCCTGCTGGTACCCTGTTGGAACCCTTGATATACTTGAAGGTCTCAATCATGTCCCCCTTTTCCCTCCTCTGTTCAAGGGAGTACATGCTGAGGTACTTCAGCTGTTCCTCGTATGACAGCTGTATGAGTCCCTCTACCATTTTTGTCACCTGTCTCTGGGTGCACTCCACCCTTTCCACATCCTTCCTAAAGTATGGCCTCCAGAACTGGACTTCCTACTCAAGGTGTGGCCTGACAAGCTGCCTGTACAAGGGCATTATGACTTACCTCCTCCTGCTAGTTATTCTCCTGCTGATACAGCCCAGCATCCTACTGGCCCTTGCCACCGCCTTCTTACATTGCTTTGCCACTTTCAGGTCCCATGAAATATATATGCCAAGGTCTCTTTCCGGCTCAGTAACCTCTAGGGCTTGGCTTCCCATACTGTATTTTGTGCCCTGATTATTTTTGCCTAAATGCATGATTTTGCATTTTTTGGTGTTGAATGTTAATTACTATTCCCTGGACCATTCCTCCAGCTTCTCCAGATCACTGTACATGCTCTCAACCCCCCTCAGGTGTATCTACTCTCTTACAGACCTTCATGTCATATGTGAATAGACACTGTCTTCCCTCTTGCCCCTCAGCTATGTCCCTTATCAATATATTGAAAAAGAGTGACCCCAGTGCTGACCCCTGAGCTACCCCACTGGTGCCCATACCTTCCCTTGATGGTACCACATTAACAATTATCCTCTGCCTTCTGACCCCCACCAGCCACTTTTGCACCCACCTAACCACTAGTGGCCCCAGCCCAAGGCATCTCATTTTGTGCAGTAGTCTCCTGTGCAGCACAGAATCAAATGCCTTATTGAAGTCGAGATATGCAATATCTATAGACCCCCCTGATCCAGTACCCTGGTGACCCAGTCAAAGAACTCTATCAAGTTTGTTTAACATGACCTTCCCTCAGTGAAACTGTGTTGCCACCAGTCCAGAAGACCATTGGTCTCCAGGTAGCTTGAAATTCTCTTCTTGAGCAGTTTCTCCATGAGCTTACCTACCACCGATGTTAAAGTCACTGGCCTATAGTTGCCTGGCTCCTCCTAGCCCCCCTCTTAGGAAGGGGGACCTCATCTGCCCTTCTCCAGTCATCAGGGATATCCCTGTCTCTAAGGACCTCTTGAAGAGGCTGGTTAAAAAGTTCTACTAGCACTTTGCTGAACTCTCTCAATACTCTGGGGTGCACCCCATATGGCCCCATCAACTTATCAACCTTCAGACCCTCAAGTTCCCTCAGGGTCTCCTCAATCTGGAATGGACTGAAGTCAACCCCACCTCCCACCACCTCGTGTTCCCTGATTTTCCTGATTTCACCCTCCTTTTCAACCATGAACACCGAGCAAAAGTAGCTATTGAATATTTCCACCTTCCCACGGTCATCCTCCACCAACTTCACTTCCTGGAGGGCAAGATTGCTGGGTATAAAGCCATAGACTGGGCAGATGCAACCGAGGTTCTAGAAATGGAAGAGATGGATAGCTTGGAACCGACACCTGTGGAGTCAAGACCAGGATACTGAATGTTTGCAAAGGTAGCAGCTTCAGATCAAGGCTGAACAACTTAAGGACTATTTGCAACATAATCTCACTCAAGGCAGATGACTGGAGGTGCCGACAAGCTGGACTACATCGCTGTTTGATAAGCAGTGAGCTTTAAATGTTTGTTTTTCACTGTTAAAAAAAGTTAATTAGGTTGCACTTAAAAGTTGAAAAGTTCTGAGTTACAAGTGCAGGTCACCAGGTTGAAATTGAAGGAAGGAGAGGCATGGGGATAAGGGGTGGCTGGGAAAATATAAGTAAAGGGAAGCAATGAGATATACTAAGAGCAAGAGGGGAAAGGGGAATCTCAAGAGAGGGATGCATGGGAGGACCCCAGCAGGACAGGAGAGGAAGGACTCAGAGGGGAACAAAGCAAAAGGGCAAATCAGGATGGGGGGTGCATAATGTGGGAATGCCACCAGAGGAAGAATAAAAGAAAGGGGAGATAGTGGGCAATATGGTGGCAGAAATATATATAGCCTGACACAGGCAAGAGCAAAACATTGACTGCATAAGGTTAATCCAACACCTAGGGAGAAATAGGGAAATCACCCCCCCCCCACAGGCTCCCACTATGGATAAGAGTCTGGATTGGGATCCCTAGCAAGCAGAGTACCTACCCCCTTGGCTTGATGACATAAGGGTGAAGAAGTAAGGGCAGCAAGGAAATAGGAGGGGGAGCAGGCTATGGAATGTCATAAGAATGATTACTTCTGCTCGGTATTTACTAAGGAGAAGAGGGGGGTGATACCCAAGGGGGGGGATGAATGGCAGAAATGGGGGGAGGGTGTGACAGACAGGGAAATCATGGAGGGCAGAGTTCTTGAGGGTTTGAGGGCACTGAGGGTGGACAAGCCGCCAGGTCCAGATGGCATCCACCCCAGGGTACTGAAGGAGCTGGCAGAGGTCCTTGCGGGACCTTTTGGCAGACCTATTTAATGCCTCACTACACTCAGGGTATGTACCTCAGCATTGGAGGATGGCCCATGTGGTGCCCCTCCACAAGAGTGGCCCCAAGGATGAACCGGGTAGCTACAGACCAGAGAGCCTCACATCCATAGTGGGTACGCTGAAGGAGGCTATCCTGAAGGAGAGGCTGGTGGCCCTCCTGGAGGCCAAAGGACTACAGAACAGCAGACAGCATGGCTTCATATGTGGCAGATCCTGCCAAACCAACCTGGTGGAGTTCTATGACTGGGAAACTAGGTAGTTGGACAGGGGCCATGCAGTGGATGTCCTGTATCTGGACTTCAGTAAGGCATTCAACTCAGTGCCACATGGGAGCCTGGGAAGTAAGTTAAAAGGCACAGGGGCAAGTGCAAAGCTGGTGAGATGGGTAGGGAACTGGCTTCAGGGAAGACAACAGATGGTGGTGGTGGGTGGGGCTCTCTCATCCCCAAGGGTAGTGACGAGCGATGTTCCACAGGGCTCAGTGTTGGAACCAGTGTTGTTTTGGATATTCATTGCAGATATATCATTGGACATCAAGAGTAAGATCAGTCTGTTTGCCGATGACACCAAGATGGGAGTGGTGGTGGATGGCCCAGGGGGATGGTAGGGGTTGTAGGATGATCTGGAAAAGCTGGAAACCTGACCAGACACCTGGCAACTGGGGTTTAATGCCAAAAAGTGCAAGATGCTGCATTTTGGGGTGAAGAACCCAAGGAGGAGTTACCAGCTGGTGAGAATGCAGCTAGCCAAGACAGAGGAAGGGAAGGATTTGGGGGTGCTCATTACAGGGCCAATGAACAATTCTGCACAATGTAGGAAGGCAGCTGCAAAGGCCAACAAAATGCTGGGTTGCATTGCAAGGGGTATCTCCCTGAGGAGAGGGGAGGTGATTCTGCCACTGTATTGGTCTTTAGACTGCATCTGAAGTACTGCATTCATTACAGGCACCTGTATCTGAAGAGGGACGTTAAGTTTCTAGAGGGGGTGCGGTGCAGGGCAACAAGGATGATCAAGAGAATGGCTGACTTGCCTTGCGAAAAGAGGCTCAGGGAGCTGAACATGTATTCGCTAGAGGAGAGGAGGGACAGGGGGACATAATTGAAACCTTTAAGTATATGAAAGGAATAAACAAGACAGGTACAGCAGGGCTGTTCAAAGTAAGGGAGGGGAGAGACACCCGGGGTCATGATATGAGACTGGAGGGAGGAAGGTTCAGGAGAGAGATAAGTAGACACTTTTTTACAGAGAGGGTGTTAGCTGGGTGGAATGCATTACCAGTGGAATGGTATCCAGTAGAAAAGTGGACTGCTTCAAAAGGGGCTGGATAGGGCAAGGGAAGATCAATGGGGGAAGGGTGGGAGGGAGGGGCAGATGCAAAATAAGGGTGCTAGCTGCACATTCCAGCAGACTTGATAGACCTCTAGGCCTTTATCTGCTGGCAAATTTCATATGTTCATAAGAATAAAGGATAGGGGTGCGAACCAAGACTCCCCTGAGGGAAACATTTTATAAATTGAGAAGTTAGATAACTGGAAGGGGAACCTCCCGGTGAAGGCAACAAGGTAGGCATGGGACAGCCACAAACTTGCACCCTGGGAGTTGGTATACAACTCCCCACAGGGTGGAATGCTGGCACAGGGAGGCCTGAAAATAATTCCCCCCCCACCCCCATACAAGATCACTCCCACCAAAATAGTGAATGGAACCCTAATTTGGTGCAGGGATACCACTTAGAGAAAGGAAAGAAGATTGGGTTCCCCCTTTCCTGGGGAAGGGGCTTCTCATATCACAAACAACCCAAAACATGAAGAAGGTATTATTGGAAAAGAAGAGTATTGGTACAAAGAACCTAGGTAAGAACAGGGAAGTGGTACAATGCAAGAGTAGTCTAAATAACATTAGAATGTAAAGCTCAGGTAGGAGGGGTAAATAGCTACAGTACAGCTTAATCTCCCTCATGGTACCTAGGTGGTGTAGCTAGTTCTATGTGGTAATGGCGACCACCAAAGGGCAATCGCAGTTATGGCGAAGCCAGAGCACTGAAAATCATTTTCAGCACTCTGACTCCCCAGTGCTAATTGTAATAGATGATAGGAATGTAGGCAAAGCCAGGAGCCTAGGATCATGAAAAGGGACATAGAGACCTATGCTTGAAGGCATGGAGCACCTCTGTGCCATGTATGTGAGGCGTGGAGACACTCCGCACCCATTGCGCCCCCCGAGAGGTATGCACAAAGGGGGTGTGCAGCCTCTACGCACCTGATCCAACACCTGTGTGGACTGCAATGTGCAGTGGGTGGACAGGAGGTGTGCCAGCACTACGCGGTATGCACAAAGCCACGTAGTGCTGTGCACCTGGATGCATAGGCGACAGCCGGTATGCCTGGGGAACCCTGCCATAAGTCCCCTACCCGCCCCATGCATCCATCTCACACCAAGGAGGGACCACTGCTGACACATCCAATAGTTGCCTGGGGCTGCCAAACCAACACTCTGCCAAGCTGCCACCATCCTGCATGCCAAGCCCCCCACACAAACACACACACATACATATGGGGGCACTGTCTGGACCGCATATCCTCCCTTCGCCCACCGCAGGACTAAGTGCTCCTTGCACCGGTGGTGTGGTGGGCTGGTAAACAGCCTCCCACACACACACAGCATCCATGACACTAACCATGTACTTTCCCATTCAATTGGGGGCACCTCATGGCCAGCTACCATACCCAACTCTCACCTCCACGGCCGCTGGCCATGTGAACATTCATGGGGGAGTGCAGCCAATGCATCCCCCACCACACAAGGGATCCACTGTTGGTCTCTGGATGGGCATCTGATTGGATGCCCACCAGGGCCTGTGATTCCACCCCGGCTTCCTCAAAGGAGTGCTGCACAGAGGGGGGCATGCCCACGGACAAGTCACAGTCATTGGGGAATACCAGCTGTGTGCACCTGTCAGCAGGTGTGGAGCTCCACTGGCGGGATATGTGCTTTGCATACGTAAATCCTGCCTGGTGGAGCATAGGTCAGATTGTTAGGGCAAAACCTCAGAGAGCTTAATATACTGTCAGTCTATGCTTGCCTTGCTTTCTCTGTCTTGTTTTTGTTCTTGTTTTTTTGTCAACTCTTTTTCCCACCGTTCAAGGATGGGGGAACTCTCTCTCAGGCATCCCATCCCTTATGCCTGCCTGCCCGAAATCCACTGCAGTCTGTTGCTCTTGCTTCCTCCCCCTCCCTGCTGCCAGCACCACCAGTTTAACCCACCTGGGGAGGGTAGCCTGACTCCAACTTGGGCTCCATAGAAGGCAGACTCTGGCAGCAGGTAGAGTCGGAGCAGGAGGAACTATGAGGCACATACCGAGTCGGATCCAGCACTGGGTGTGGATAGGTGCCGTCACCTATCCCTCTGATCTGGGTTTTTCTATTTTTCTTGGCTAATGTACGTTTCCCAACATGTGACGTGCAATGCTGCTCAGCCCGCGATGAGGGTGCTCCCACTCTGCATCCAGAAAGCAGCTGCCCCAACGTCAACCCCACTACTTACTAGCTCGGTGCATAGCAGTGCCACCGGTCTCCATCAGGGGCCGCTGCTGCACCGGGCTACCCCTGGATCCCTCCCTGAGAGAGGAGAGCAGTCCATCAGATGCTCAATCCTCTCTCTCCCTAGCCGACCCCTGGCAGTCAGGGCTAGTTCCCGAACCCGGGTCACCGGAGTGACGCGAGGTGTGGCGTCCAGCGCCACTGGGCAGGGCTTGCTTTTTTTCCTTTGCAGAATAAAACTCCACAAAAGTAAATGAGTTAAAGTCTCAGCCACTTACACACGCGGGTTTGCCACTTCTGAGGAGTTGGAAGCAGGACTGTAGCATGAGGTTGAGTATGGGGGGGCAGCTCCATTAGGTATGGTCTTATCGCACTTGCAGTTTCTTATGGCTGACTTGGTGTTCCTCCAGGAGGGGCATCTCACAGCCAGAATGGTACAATGGTTGAGGAAGGCCTGGGTGGGGAAAGTACTACATAGCTCCACCTCATCCAAGTGCAAAGGCGTGGCTATTCTAATACACAAGGCTTGTCAATGGACAGATTATTGGATAAAAAATGGACAATGGGGGCAATGGATGGTAGTCCAGTTTGCATTCTCAGGGGTAAGGTTGTGTTAGTTAATGTATATGCACCCAATCAAGATGAGCCTGATTTTTTCCCCTCAGATTAACCAAGCACAGGCAGATGCCAGAGGATATGACCAAGACCAATATACCAATTTTGGCAGGGGGGGGCTTTAATCTTGTCCAGGACATTTTCCTGGACAAATTGCACCCATCTCCAGATTTACACCCTAGAGCTAGAGAGGCCCTTGCAGCACTAGAGGAGGAATGTGGGTTGATGCTGGGAAAACCCATAAGGAATAGACTAGACATTCTGCTCCTCAGTACATGGCTCACAGAGCCATACTAATTTTTTTTGTTGGCCAGTGTGATGGCAGCGCACGATACATACAATGTACTCATAGAAACAATGGTAGTGTCAGATCATGCACCAATTGGGATAACATTCATACCCCCAGGGTCACAGCCACCAGCCACAAGATGGAGATGTAGCCCACTGTTGATTAAGGACCCCAAATTCAGCGTATGGATCAAGGAGCAAGCTAGAGGGTACTTTGAAATAAATGGTAAAAGGTTGAGGCAGGAACAGTATAGGAGGCCTTCAAGGCCTACATTGGGGGAAGCATTATTCCGTACTTAGCCTCACAGAATTAATTGAGAAGGGAAGAACTGAGCAGGTTACAGGAATACATGGGAAATAGGAAGTGCAGTTCAAAGGAGCTCATAAACCATCGAAGGAGTTGATAGCAACTATTACTAGACTTAAATATAAAATCAACATAATTTAACAGAGGAAGGCAGAATGGCAACTACTAAGGGATAAACATAATTTTTGGGAGGCGAAAGATAAGGGTGGCAAATTGTTAGCATTCCATTTAAGGAAACAGAAACCAACTCTCAGATACATGTCCTAAGAATTAAAAAATAGGGAAACAGTCTAGAAACCACAAGAAATTAATGAGGTTATGAAACAATGCTATCAGGCCCTATACTCCTCCGAGATGCCCCCAATCGGAACAGAGTTGGACTCCACAATGACAGCCTTCCTAGATCAGTTACAGCTCCTGCAATTAACACAAGAGGAGCTGCAGAGACTAAATAGGCCTATACCACTGAAGGAGATGAAGAGTGCCCTGGGAAAACGGGCAACATGCAAGGCCCCAGGGCCAGACAGTATCCCTGCAGACCTTTACCAGCTGTTGGCAGAAGAAAGCACCCCAGCGCTATGGGTAGCCCTGCAAGGGGAAAACACAAGGGGCATTCTCCCTCCTATGATGAGAGACACCACTGTCATGCTACTCACTACAAAATCAGCAGACCCCCTGGATTGCACAAACTTCTGACCTATATCTCTGATATCAGCAGATACTGAAGTTCTGGCCAAAGTATTAGCAACCAGACTGGAAGCAGTCTTGCCAAACATTATTCACCCCCCCATAGGCTGGTATTTGGAAGGGAAGGGCTGGGGCAGACAACATACGTATGGTCCTCAACCTGAAGTAGTTGGTCCTGTAATCCCCTACATTGATGGCAGCACTGGCAGTTGATTTCTGCAAAGCCTTTGATTTGGTGGAATGGGAATATTTGCACGCCACACTGGGAGCATTTGGGCTTAGTCTGAACTTTAAGGAATGGAGAGCCACCTTGTATAATACCACTACAGTGGCAGTATTAACAAACCAAAACATCTCCCAACAGCTTGCACTGCAAAAAGGAACCAGGCAAGGATCCCTGCTATTGCCACTACTGTTCCTGGTGGAGCTGGACACCCTGGCCAGAAAGATTCTCAGCTTAGATTATGTAAAGGGCATTGAGATAAATGGGAAGCAGTACTTGATAAACACCTACACGGATGATATCCTCCTCAGTTTGGCAGATTCTGCATTCTCCCTACCGCCAGTCCTGGATATCCTATGGGAATATGTGGAGGTCTCAGGTTTGAAAGTAAACACGAGGAAAACCATCATATCACCACTGAACCTGGCATGCACAAAGAGCAATACAATCAGTGCAGACATACAAAGATGGTTAAAACTACGGATCTCCATTAAGGGAAGGTGGAGATCCTTTGGATGATCACCCTCCCTGAAATTACATATATATTCTGCAACCTACCAGTGGAGAAGACTTCAAAATATTTCAAATGCTGGACAAGTTGGTGGTGAAACTGCTCTGGGAAGGCAAGGCCCCCAGATTCAGCAGAGCGAAGTTGAGGGCCCACTGGTCGACAGAAGGAATAGGTCTTTCATGGTTCTATGGGTATGCCCTAGTGTACAAGTTTGCACATGCCACTAGATGCTTTCTCCACACAAACAGCTTAGGTACTACATGGGTACACCTCAAAAAGGATCTATCAGGACAGGCAT
Source organism: Neoceratodus forsteri (assembly GCA_016271365.2). Classification (NCBI taxonomy): domain Eukaryota; kingdom Metazoa; phylum Chordata; order Ceratodontiformes; family Ceratodontidae; genus Neoceratodus; species Neoceratodus forsteri. The sequence continues at coordinate 224,819,987 of CM028132.1, read as the reverse complement.
CCTGGGAAACCTACTGGGGGGCAAGGCCCACCCAGAAACCAAGGACTTCCCAGTAATATGGGACACTTGGAAAACATGGCAAAGGTGCATGACCCTAACGCAGGTACCAGGAGGAAAGGGTGACCCACCACTGAGATACACTGCTCTCTGGAATAACCCAGGCATCCAAGTGGGAGCAGACCCATTGTATGGCAGCCATGGAGGGCAAAGGGTATACATACCATAGCTGACCTGACTGAGGGTGACTTGGATCCCCTGATATCATACCAGCAGCTGCAGGACAAGTATCAACTCCATAAATCAGATTTCTGGAAGTATCTCCAGACTACAGAAGCCATACATGAGTTCAAATAGATCAACAGTACAGTGCAGGGATGGGAATGGCTTACACAGCTCCACAAGCCAGGGAAAAGCAAGGGTTTAGCTGGTAGGGTGCACAGGATGCTCAGAGACAAGCAGCCAAACACTACTGACAAGTGCAGATCTCAATGGGCACAGGACCTACAGACAGACATCACACAAGGGGCCTGGGACAGATGCTTAAGAGATGCACACAGGGCCTACACAGATGCAAGAAGCCAAGTCTTGCAACTTAAACTGCTGTTGCAATGATATCACACTCCAGTGGTACTCCAAGGAATAGGACTCCTATAACGCTACCAATCTTGGAGATGCCAGGAGCCAAAGGCAAATTTACTGCACATAATATGGCAGTGTTCAGTTCTGGCTACATTCTGGGAAGGGGTCCTGGAAGATTGCACCAAGATGACAGGGATAACTAGCACAGACACACTAATGTTCACTATACTGGGTACACTACAATTTGAGGGACCAACTGAAGCCAGGCAAAGCAATGAGTTATGGTAGTGCTTCTCGAGGCCAAAAGAGTAATTCTGATGAAATGGAGGCAGGTCAAGGCTCTCTCATTCCTGGTCTGGCAAAGGCAGTGGCCAGACTGGCAGCCTTTGAGTGGTCATCATTTGCCAATAAAAATCAGCTACAAGCATACCCCCATACAATGGGATCCATACCTAAATTCACACCTTTGTTTGGTGCCCTTACCTTCCCCTGGCAACCCTCCTTCATGAACAAACTACACCCACTTACCACTAGTAGGCTGTACAATACCAGTATAGATAGAGGTTGAAATGTATTTCAATAAAGAATAAATGCACACTTACAGTAAGAATGCCGGATTGTTGTGTTTAATGCTCAGTGGAAGATGTTTAAACAATGGTTAGAGTTGAAGGGACTGAATAGACTTCCTATGTATTAGAATGACACTAAGAGATCTATCCAGTCACATATAGAATGTATGTTACATTATCAGGAAAACAATAAAATCTTACACGATAAAAGTTGCTCCCACTTCTTGGATCCCTGGGATTGGCTGTGGGTGGCCACATGGTTTGTCTGCCCTCCCAACTTTGCTGCTGACCACCTCCCTCTTCCTTCCTGATTCCCCATGCAAAACAGCAAACTGGAAAAAAGTAAGTGATTTGTTCAGTGAAGTTTTCTGCTTCAGTATACAGTACTGCTGTACTACTACACAACAGCGGTGCTGGAACCCTGATACCACAAGTAATCTACTGAACAACTAACTGTAGATAAGCATTATCAAAGGCCTTAGTATCAATTGGTTAAACCTTAGAAGACAAACTTGATTTAGGGGGGAAAATATCACCTTCATCTTCTCAGCATTCGGGACCAGTAGTATAAACGTGGGACTGAATACAATCAAAACCATTATGAAGAAACACAGAAACATAAAAGCTGATGGTGGAAAGGGACCTCCTGGCTCATCTAGTCTCCCATAAGGTCCCTACCTATTGTGCTACAATAGACCCTAATGATCTCTGGCCTTCTTCACCAGCCCTATTGCTAAAGTCCCCCTGTGTCTATCTCATGCATGTTTGAAACATGTTACCATTTCAGTACCCACCACCTCTGCTGAGAGTCTGTTCCAGATGTCCACCATACTTTCCGTAAAGAAGTATTTCCTCACATCCCCTCTAAGTCTCCCCCTTCCACCTTCATAGCATGTCCTCTTGTATGTGACCATCTCTTTCTGTGCAAAATGTGGGACATGAGTATGATGGGACATGATAGATATTGTTCCTTTTATACAAGTCTTCCTACTTTCTGCTCCCTGGGATTGGGTGTGGGTGGTCCCACAGTCTCTCTGCCCTTCTTACTCTACTTATAGTCACCTCCGATTTCCTTCCCAATCTCCTCTGCAGAGTAGACTTAATAACTTGGGGATCAAAATTAATGCAATACAAGACTGTATCATCAGCAAAACAGTATTAATATTGTTTAAAGGCATCATCAAATCATTTATATATCAACAAAAAATAATGGTCTCAAAATAGAGTCCGAGGAATACCAGAATGTAAGTGCATACTAGAAGAAATATGATCTCCTAAAAATGACCTATCATGACAGTTTCTAATGTACTGGGAACTGAAACATGTTTCATTTAAGAAGCATGAAGAAATACAGAGCCATAAATAATTACGTGTCCCCATTACCTCTATCTAAATTCCAAGTTTAGTATCCCAGAATAGACAAGATCTGATCAGAGCCGAAAAGGCGGTGGAGAGCTTTTGGGATGATTTTACCCATTATTTCTAATGAATTTGCACATTGCAGATCTGTGGAGAGGCAGTTTCAATGTGGTCTTCCTTTTACACATTTTTACAATATATATTCCTAGAATATGTCTGATGATTGCTATATATTTAGCCTAGATAGTTCATAAAAGAAATGGTATCTTATTTTCAGTGGGGCTCTACATCTACACAATATTTTGTTGCATTGTGCAAAATCAGAATGCACAAGAAACAATATTTTACATCTGGGGGGATATATTAAGTGCCACATCGATGCACGAGCAGAAAGATGCATTGCACAAAGAGGGTGCGCCAGTCAGCACTGATACAATATTCAAAGAGAATGCACCACCAACACAGGGTGTGTATACAGTGAAGCCCACCAGGTTGAAGCACAGCACTGCAGAATTCTGCAGTAGAGTTACTGCAGCAAACAATGCAGTTTCAAAGGGAGTTAATCCCTTTTGTCATGCAGTAAATCTGTGACATTGCACTTCATCCTTGAAGGCTTCATTGTTCCTGTTGACAATGTGACCCTGGACAGGTGTTGCAGTGCAGGCAGCCACCAAGTCAGGTGCATCCAGGATGACCCCAACTGAATACATCCCAGGGGGAATGCATGGCTTATACTGGTATGCACCACAGCCACCATAGGCGATATTGAGCCCAGGAATGTAAATGAACTAATTGAGCATATAGGGTGCAAAGGGGCCTTATGCATACTCATTACAAGCTCATCTGCATGTTGGCATGGGGATGAATGCACCAGAGAAGCTCTCGCCCTCAAGCCCCAACCCCAATTGCTTCCATGTGGGACAGGCCCTGAAATCTCTGATGGTATAGTGGCAACCCCCCCACCCATTCCACCAGCCCTGATCATACCAGAATCCAGGCTCTATCAGTTCCATATTGTAGAAACCCCAATGCCATCCCTAATTGCACCCGCATACACTTACAGTCCAGGGCACATTCCCACTTGATATTCTGCAGCATGGCATATGCATTGGATTGCCCCCTTGACTTGAATAGAATACCATTTGTGTGTGCTCTGGCACATTCCCTTGTGGCCAATGCATCCCACACATTTGAATATCGCCTTGTTGTGCATTGTTGGAGTTGTGTGGCACATCTCCCTTTTCCACCCGGATGTGCTGCATATCTTCTTTGAATATGGGGGCCCTGGACTAGGTACCCTGAATAAATACATTATAAAAATGGTAAAATCATGACCCCACTGAAAACAAGATGTTGCATCTCATCTGGGACAGCCTGAGTAAATACAGTGCAAAAATGTGTAAATGAATATCTCTATGACAATGAGATGTAGCATCTCCCCTGACCTATTCAGTATACAAAATATAGGATAAGAAATATTCTGTGCTGCCAGATCCAAATAACCATTACCCTATAAGAAGCCTTCATTTTCCCTGTGTTTTCCACACAGTGGTAGAATCAAATCCCTGTATAAATCCCTCTTGATTTTTCCATAAGCCACTGGTTCCTTATTTATGACTTTGTTCTTTATTATATCAGTTGCCTTTTATTAGGAAAAGAGCTCTGATTTGCTGCTCAGTATTAATATTATATGTCAAGATGGCCTTGGAATGATTTGGATTTATATGCTATGAATAATGCATAATAGGGGACTATATGAAATAACAAACATCAAGCTCATTATTTCATGAACTATACTCAAAATTAGTAATCAGAAGTGAGACAACCTTTCAAAAGGTACTTGTAATGCCTGTAAACAAATTTATTGCAAATAAATTTTATATATATATATATATATATATATATATATATATATATCTGTGTGTGAACGGTATTTGAGAAACTTGGGTGTGCCATTAAAATAAGGTCTGTATTTTACTCATAATTTATTAAAAATATAGAATTTGTGCTCTGTACTGTTGCCAATATGGTCAAGAGATAGTGTGCATAAAAAAAGGGTGTATGTATTTTTATTTTATAGTGGCAACATTTTAATAATGAAAATAGCCTCAAAAAAGGCAGCCGTTTTGTGACATGGCTGTGCTACACATCTTGGTGACCATTACATTTACTGTATTTAAAGCTAATACTAAAGTTTTCTTTTTTAGTGGACAGAGTGGATGTGTAACTGTCCCACAGTGATTACTAATTTTATGAGATCTAATGACATTTACTTGACACCACATGTAAGTTATTACTTTCGTGCATTACTGTGGTGTCTTATATAGCTGCATAATTTCTTTTGTGTATTCTGCCTTTATGCTTTGAGTTTTTTTTTCTGTGTCAGTTCACATTGCTTAATGTGTTTCCCTCACACAAATCTGCAATCTTGATGCAGTGGTACATAGAGCCTGCTAGGAGCAGCTGCAGCATCAAAAGCTGTGGCTCTTGCTATCGTGTCCATGTTACCTATGTGGATGATGATGGTGCTGGTATGGTACAAATAGCCAGGACCCAAAGGTGACATCAGGCATTCAGTTTTGGTACTCTGGCTCTAAGCAAAATTGTTCTCTTCTCGCTGCTTCTCCCATTTACCATTCTTAAAAACAGGTAGAATGAAGCGTTGTCCATTTTAAATCTGGTGTGCTGCACAGGAGTTTGGACGGATCTCAGAGGTCTCCAGTCACTAGAAAACATGATCTTCAGCATTCTGCTAAAAAAACAGCAAGTTAAAATTCTGGGAGGCAAATTAAATAGAGACTGGCTAAAGTGCAGCAGTTATTCTGTGTCATTTTGGGGACAGAAAAAGTAAGGTATTCACCTTAAGCTTCATGGTCCTGCTGTTTGTGAAGGGCCCGTCTTCAACATAGAAGATGATTGGATTAGTGGGCTGAGCAGCACAATGAGTGTATTTTAAAGTTTTGCATGAGAAGTATATCAGCAGAACTTTCTTCTGGTTCTATCACTGTGCAAATGGGGCATATTAAATAGTATAGTTTAAAGCTGTGTATGGGAAGTATATCAGCAGAACTTTCTTCTGGTGTGGTTAGTGTTTAAATGGTGCATATTAAATAGTATATTTTAAACTTTTGTTTGGGAAGTATATCAGCTGAACTTTCCTCTGGTGCTGGTACTGTTTAAATATGGCATATTAAATACTATCTGGCTATAGTGCAGCAGTTGTGTTCTATCATCTTTGGGGGCAGAAAAGTTAAATTTGTGTGTTCTGTCATGGCTCAGCTGTTTGTGAAGGCCCCCTCTTTAAAATGGTGCTGTGCATATATGTGACCAGTCTAATCAAATAGAGTTTTGTTTGAGATTTATAGTTTTTTGTTTATAATCCATCCAGCGGGTTGTCATTGTATAATTTGATTTTTTCAGAATATTGCTGATATTGGTGAACTTGCACCTGCTGATGACTTTAATCATGTTTAAATGGGGAAAAAAAAACACCTGTGGGGTTCCTACTGGTAAATTCTAAGAATGTGTATTTGCCAAATGAATGCTGTACCTGTTGATGTGATGACGGCTCTATTTTAGAAGTGTATATGTGGAATGAACATAAAAACTGCACTCTTAAAATGTTTTAAATAAAAATAAATGCAATTTGTGAGAGATGCTTATAATTTTTGGAAAGAAGGGGTGATGCTGGCTCCGGTTAAGGTAGGTGTGTGTTTGTGTGTGTGTGTGTGCGTGCATATGTGTGCGTGCATATGTGTGCGTGAGTGTGTATGTGTATGTGGGGGGTGTTACTTTAAAATTATAAAGTTGCCTTTCTTGATGTAAGAGTATAAAGGAGCATCATTGTATTGACATGCTGAACTAGGGGATCAGGTGTGGGTGGTGGCATAATATACTGGAACTGTTCGAAATAAAAAAAACTACAGGAATGGGGCCTACCTCTAAAAATGCTTCTTATGGCATTGGTCAGTTCATTCGAGGTTATGGGGGGTTACCACATGTAGGAATGAGACTGCTTCTAAACTAGACATCAAGTGGTGGCATAATATGTTGGAACTGTTTAAAAATAAAAGAATACAGCACTTGGGCCTACCTCAAAATGGCTGCTCATGGCATGGGGGGGTATCATGTGTAATAACTGGGTCATTGCCTGGGTGTACTAGTGCCTGTTGGGCAACATCATTGTTTTGGATTCATCTGGCAAACATTTTCCTGATTTATTTATAATAAGACTGTTTCTAAATTAGATGTCAAGTGATGGCACAATATGTTGGAACTGTTTAAAAATAAAAAAAAATACAGCACTTGGGCTTACCTCAGAAAGGCTGCTCATGGCATTGCTTAGCACATTCAGGTGTATGGGAGGGATACCATGTGTAGTACTGGAATTTGGTCATTGCCTGGGTGTACTAGTGCCTGTTGGGCAATATCAGTGGTTTGAATTCATCTGGCAAAAATATTTAGCAGATTTATTTATAATGAGACTGCCTATATATTAAATGTCAAGTGTTGGCATAATATCTTGGAACTGTTTGAAAATAAAAAAAATACATCACCTTGGCCTGACTCAAGCAGTTTAAATGTGGCGTTCCATGTGCAGTACAAGAACCCTGCAGCAGCGGTGTCCCTGTGATGCACATGGTGGTGAGCACAGGGTAGGCCTGTGTGATATTCTGGCATCATTTTCCCCATAATGGCTGGCACTGGGTTGCCAGGGGATACCATGCAGTGCCTGCATCTACAGTTATCAACACCAAACAGATTGCCTGGGTGCTTTCTGGTTGGTAACTGTGGTTGGGCCTGCCCTCAATTTGACTCTGTGGAGGTACAGTGATGACAAAATGACCCCTGATGTGGCTCAGGGCCCGCTGTGTAACATCCATCTGTATCTTGCCTTGCCTTTGCTTGTTCATGGTGAACTTTGGTGTATTGTTTTGATTTGTAGAGTAGTTTGGATATGGTATTCCACGTGCAGAACAAGAACCCTGCTGCAGCGGCATCCCTGTGATGCACATGGTGGTGAGCTTATGGTGGGCCTGTGTGATATTCTGGCATCATTTTCCCCTCAAAGGCTGGCACGGGGTTGCCAGGGAGCATCATGCGGTACCCTCATGTATAGTTATCAGTACCAAACAGCTTACCTGGGTGCTTTCTGGTTGTTAACTGTGGTTGGGCCTCTCCTCAGTCTGGCTATGCAGAGCTACAGTGATGTCAAAATAGCCCCTGATGTGGCATGGTACTTATCAATGTGTATTGGCTGTTAATTGATAATAAGCCATTAATAAAAGTTGTGCCATGTATTTCACATGTTGCATTGTTACTGTGGTGTCCACATTACCCATAGTAGTTTTATGCAACAGAGATGGTCACATAATAAATCAAGTACAACCAAGTGATTTGTTCATGTTTATCTTTCTACTTAATGTCCAGCTTAAGTGAGAAAGGCATGTAGACTGGGCATAAACAGTATATGCATGAAGTAATGAAACTTTGGTAACCTCCTGTTTGTATTTTTAGTGCTGTCTACATTGGAGGATAGATAGCAACATACATATGAAAGAACATCAAATTATTAGATGTTGCAAATGAATACACTTAAATAGAAGACTGAGACACTGCATTTGAAAATTTTATTTATTACTAGAAATGGGAAATAATGCATGATGGACACTGAGTTACCCACAAAAATAGTTTACATGTCATAAATAACTGTGCTATTTTTCCAAACTTAGAAATACAGAACTATCTTTATATTTTGTATTATACAATGGCAAGAAAAATTCCTATTCTGTGATTGGTCAATCTGACACTATCCCCGTGGCGATATCCTGGCATATCACCATGGGCATAGTGCCAGCAACTCTGTTACCTCACCACAGCCCAAACAAATGTCATAGCACGGCGCTACAGCTGACTCGCTGACAGCTCATATGGCAGGATTTACTCGCTCACAGCTCATATGACACAAATGTCAAACCTGCCACCCATAGACTTTACCTTCTTCACTATGGACTACGTTGACAACTTCACCTCAAAACAAAAAGAAAGTATGGCATCGGAAACAGCAAGTGAAAAAAAAGCTGAAAAAAGACAACATGTCATCCTCGAAGAGCAACAGCTGGACGGTCTGGAATGCGACCGCAATGAGCCGTCTACGAAACGGCAGACTGTGTGGGCCACCAACGTCCTTCGAGACTGGCTGACAGAAACATCCACACAAATAAACCTACACACAGTAACTGTCTCAGAACTGAACACCGTACTTCGAAAGTTTTACGCCTCAGTCCGCACCTCAGCTGGAGAGCAATACGGCATCAGTAGTTTTGTGGGCTTACGTGCAGGAATCAACCGTTACCTCAATGAACCCCCCTTAAGCCGTAACATCAATCTACTCAATAGTGCCGACTTCCACAATGCCAACAATGTCTTCAATGCCCAAATAAAAATCTCAGGACGACAAGGGCGTGACAAAGCAAAGCATCACCCTCTCTACTTGACTGATCTAGCCCATCTAAGACAATCACTGGCTCTCACTCCAGACACACCTCAGGGGCTGTTATACGCGTCTGGCTGGAACTTCAAATACATTTTGCTAGGCAGCAGTGAGGGACAGCGCAATTAAAACAATCATCTTTCGAGTTCAATAAAAGTGAAACTGGTCTGTCGTACGTCTCCTTTAGTTTCAACGAGAAAACTAAAAATCACAACAACCCACTGGAAAAGGATAGAGACAGATACAGAGGAGCAATGTTTGAACTGCCAGACTATCCGCACTGCCCCGTAGCTGCCCTCAGAAAATATATGCAAAAGCTACCTGCAAATGCACCATCCTTCTACATGCACCCTCGCAAAACAGCAAGTAAACCCTGGGAAGCAGAAATCATGGTACACTATGGAGCCAGTTGGAGTTAATTACCTGGGCAGCATGCTTCAAAAATCTGTTGGGCAGCAGGGTTGGAGCGAACGTACACTAATCACTCCCTGAGAGCCACAGCCATACAAATCCTCTCCAATGCAGGATTAGAGAGCCACCAAATTATTGCAGTCACTGCCATAAACAAGAATCCTCTCTGAAAAGTTACTGGGATCCAACACTGCACGAAAGAAACAAACAGAGTGCCATTCTATCTGGGTCAGAAACTGAAGTCAGAGGTCAGACTCGAACCAATGCACCGCCTCTTAAAGACGTAACAACCTCACAGCTGCCAACAACATCTACAAACCTCAGAATTGCAGAACAGCCACCTATTGAAACAGAACCTCAAAACACCACATTTCAGCAGCACAATATCACTCCACCCAAAAACCAAGACACATGCAATACACAGTTCATCATCCAAGGAAACAGCATGTGTGTCTTCAACATTCATAAACCATAGACACAAAATGTGACTCCCACAACCTTCAAGTGGACATTTTAACAGTTAAAGTGTTTTTATCCATTAAAAGTTTAACTAATTCCTTAATTTACTGTTGAAAACATATTTTCAATACTGTACTATTGTTCAAAAATATTAAAAACAGTTTAGTTAAAATCATTTCATTTAAAAATACTTTACATGTTAAACAGCTATTTAAAACCGTTTTTAAAAGTATTGTAACAACCTCATAAATTATTACAAAGCATTACAATTGCAACAATTACTTAAAACTATTAACTTTTAAGGAACTACTTTTTCTTGTGGATGAATATTTCTTATTTAGTGTTCATTAAAAGCATTTAAAAGCATAAAAAAAGTCCTGATTCTTATTTTACACTAAACTCCCATTGTATAATAGGAATAATGCACTCCAGGGTGTGTGTCATGCTGGGATAATGCCACGCCTGGGACATTGGACGCACTTGGCCTTCGGCCTCGTGCCCAGCCACCCCAGGCGTGGCGTTATCCCAGCACGACACACACCCTGTCGTGCATTATTCCTTTATTATGCAATTACCACATATACACATTAAAATTAAGGTTGAGTCATGCCTGATTTTAAAACTTTTTTGAGTGTATGAATGTCACACTTTGTCTCTCGAATACAGTCCACACAGCTATATATATATATATATATATATATATAATTCTATTTTTGCATCTTATAGTTAGTTTTCAGACAAATTCTCAGACTTTTTTCTGTCTATCTGATGGAATCTTGAATGAGTAAATATTATTTTCTTCAAGGCCCTGATCCAGCAATTCAGTAAATACACACTCAACAGTCTTCTGTTTGTATTTGTTTGATCAGGAATTTTGTGAATGGTGTAAGTTATTTTTGTTACATCTATGTTGGTCCAATAAAAGGTATCAAATCATTTGCTTCTGTATCACTCATGGTTTATCAGTAGTTATTTATTAGATGAGGTCTCACTTGCCTGGAATTTGACTGTTTCTCCACCCTTCCCCCAAACACACACACACACACACACACACACACACACACACACTCTTACTATAAGAGAATAAGAGATCTCAGTAGCTCTTATCTGTTATGTTTGGGAAGCAGGCTGCAACCCGTACTGTCAAAAAGAAATGTATATATTTAGTCTGGATAATTCACTGAAGACCTGGCATTTTATCAGATAGGTCTTGAGAGGTTAAAAAACAGTGTACATCTTTACAAATGTTGCTGGGAAAGGGTAACATTTATGATGTATGAATCTTTCTTGAAAGATATTCATCCCCAGCTGAACTTAGTAAAAAATGTTTAAATGCTTGGCATTTAAATGTGCAAGCTGTTCCATTTTGAAGCGGGTAAACAAATCTCCAGTTTAATAGGCAACCAATATTTATTTATTTATTTAGTTAGTTAGTTTTTGTTAACTGGGTAGGTACACTAGACAGCATAACTGCCTATTTTCAAGCACGACCTGGGAGATTACAGCAAAGGGTACATAGACAATAGTAGATACAAGAAAACATCATAGGACAAGTAGAAGTCAGACATAGTACACTTATACAACATTTTCAGTAAATTACAGTACATTTGCAGGCATCTATATGTAGTAAAAAAACAGAAATATAAGTGCAAATAACTAACAGTCATAAGTCATAAAACTAGTGAGAAAGTGCTAGAAGAGAGGAAATGACAAGTCTTCCAGGCAGGTTTGAGAGTAGTAGAGGTTGGAGCCAGTAGGCAACTAGGAGGAACCAGTACAGGAGTGGGTGGGTGGATAGAGGACATAAGCAGGGTTCAGAGCTTAGAAGAGCCATATGAAGCTCCTGTTTGAAGCTGTGTGGAGAAGGGGAGATTCTTAGACTCAGTAGAAGGGAGTTCCATAGTTTATTGGCCCAGCTAAAGAAAGCATTCTTCCCCATTTTGGTTTTACATCTCAGTTGGACAAGAAGGGATTTGTCAGCTGATCTCAGTGGGTAGGCACAGGTCACAGGTTTGAGCAGTAGAGCCAGTTTGTCAGATATCTGGGAGGAGATTATATTCTTTATAAAACAGTAGGAAGTAAACTGTTGGTAGGCTGAGGGGGTAAACCATCCTAGACTGGAGTATAGTGTGCATCGGTGAGTAAGTTTGGGTAAAGACAAAGCAAAACAGCAAATGCTGTTGTAACAGACCACCCACTTTCGGAGGAGCCCTCCAGTAGTTGCCAGAAAGGTTATTAACCCATGTGCCAATTTGGGTCTCAGGATCCCCTGTGCAATGTCCACCCTCGCAGTGGATGTTAGGCTATGTCTCACCTTATATGCCAGTCCAAGTTGAATATTGACAGATTTAATAACTGAGACTAGGTGCAGGTCAAAATCCAAGGCAGGATCAAGGGTTATTCCTAGGTATTTAAAAGAGGTAACTGTGTTAAGGGGAGATCCATCAAGTGCTCTGATACTTAATGGCTGGGTGCAGGACTGAATTTTTGAACCTGAACCGAAGAACATAGTCACTGTTTTATTTTTATTTAAGACAAGCTTGTTTTGCAATAGCCATCTCTGAAAGGTATTGAAGTTACTATTGAGATTCAGGTTGATCTCTGAGAGGTTTGAGGAGGATGAGTAAAGAACAAGATCGTCTGCATATAGCAGACCTGAGCAAGCACCAGTGAGCGGTGGGATATTTAACAAGCTGTTTCAGTTTCCTAATGGACATCTGATAAGCAGCTTGGGATTATGTCTCCAACATTCTAAACAGAAAGAAGGGATTATTTTATTTTAGTTGTCATATGGATTTGTAGCTGTGGAAGGATACATTGAAAAGTCAAAAAAATGTGTTCCACAAAACTCCATTTTCAAGCTACAGATTGCAAAATGTTTGTAGGCTCGTCCACAGCCATAATAAAAATTAGGGCAACAGAAATTTAGTAAGTGAGCCATATCTCTTGACTACTACAAATGTGTGTTATTGGATAAACCCATTCTCTTACTGCATCTTTTTTAGGTAGTACACTACAAGCATTAACATGAAAAAAGGATGTATTTTCTGTGATTGGGAAATGAAGTAGCATCTGCACATGAAGGGCCAGGGCTGGGATAATTATCACCACTTAAAATCAAACATATACACCAAACTACTACAAGAATATTATTATTTCTCAAGGAAATTTTGTAACCCAAAAAGTTTAAAACAATTGGAGAGTCATTTCTTATGATAGTGGTTTCAGCAGAAAAATAAAAACAGTTCTATTGCATCATTTGATAGTCAGTCAATAGCAGCTTAATCCAGATTCCTAAAACCTACTGTGAGTAAGCCCTCCAAATGAAAAAAAAAATGTGACATGTGTGGCATTATCAAAATATAATAACTGGTCAGCAATTTTTTTCTAAGGCTGACTGAGTTGATATTAGCCATAATAACCCGAACACACACTCCGTCAGTCAAACACGAGCACTCCCTGATTCGCTCTTGTTCTTTGTGTGGGTGAGCAGAACACTTCCTCAAACCTGGCGGCTCCAAATCTCTGTTAGTGAGGAGCCGCCAAAATAACAGTGTTCACCTTTTCAAAACATTTTTTTTTATCTATCTGGCTGATCCTGACTTTAAATAAAATTTTGAAAAAACCTTAACTAATTGATCCTGCACTTCATCACCTTCAGGAAATGCAGAGTGCAACTGGGAACAGTTCCATCAGTTAGCATGATCCTGATTTCAAGTTAACAACTTAAAGTGAATGAATGAATGAATGAATGAATAAAAAAAACAAAAACAAAATTATGATGCCAAAATGCAAGGAGAGGGACAGACAGACTGTGTGTGTGAGAAAGATACAGACAGTGTGTGTGTGTGTGTGTGCATGCGTGTGTGCATGCGTGCATGCGTGTGTGTGTGTGTGTGTGTGTGTGTGTGTGTGTGTATGTGTGTGTGTCTCACAGCACTGAGACTGGAAAAAAATAGTTGACCAGAGATTATATTATATTAATTATATTAAATAAAAGATGGGGAAGTGTCTGAAACTCAAATTTAATGCACACCCTTGGTGTGGGATGCTTTTAATAACCCCCTCATGCTTTGCCCTTAGGGTTTATGTAGCATCCCACAGCTTGGGAGCGCATTAAATTCTCATATCACACACTTCCCCATCCTTTATTCTATATTTATTGCATTTGTTCTCCAGTATCATTGCTCAGCAGGTTGCACACTTGCCTCCTAATGCAGACAATCAAAATGCAATGTTTTCTAGCCCCACACAAGCAACTTGGAACAAAATCCCATACTGACACCGTAGTGCAGCATGAGAGGTATGCTGCACTCATGAGGTCCCATCTTTCAGATGAGTTGTTAAACCGAGGTCCCATCTGTCTGTTCTGGTAGTTGTTCAAGTGGATATTAAAGGTTCCATGGCACTCTTCGGTTCTGTTATTTCTTTTAATGTTAATTCAGTAGTATGTGGGGTACCTTGCAGAAACGTAAGGGCTCAGAAAAGTAATGATATAATACGTGTTTATATAAACTGTTCTAGGAATATGTTCTGAAATGTTCTGGTCCCAATTTCCATTTATTTAAGTAACCCCTAGGTGGTGCTATCCCAAGGGCTACTACCCCTGCCTGCTTGGCTAGTAGTAGGTTAAGGGGCCTGGGTAATGAAACGGGTGCCTCCACCCAGAGGTCAGGGTTGTTAGTGGTCAAGCTAACCTGGGCACAGCCCTCTGGGACACTGTAACCCTCCTCTTTCCCTTCTAGTGGCCTGAACAATATGCAATAATTACTTTCGCAATGACCTTTATTCACCAGGCAATTACCCACACTGTTTGCACTTACCACCAGGGCTGGTTCCTCTAGCTTGACCCTGGGGACCCTCTGTAAAACAAGATTAAGCACAGCAAATAGCAACAGTACAATACTTTTGGCACAAACTGGAACCACAGTCAGGTTAAATGCAAATGAAGTTGAATCTTATTTAATCAGGAGACTTGAACAAGGGAGGGGTGTAATCAGATTGGCCATTAGAATCTGGTAATATCCACTGCGAAGATTCAGTACTGAGAACCATTTACTACCATTCAAGCAATCCAGGGCATCTTGTATACAGGGCATGGTGTATTGATCTGGGATGGTCCGCTGGTTCAGGGTTCAATAATCAACACACATCCTCACCTACCCATTCTTCTTATGCACAACCACAATGGGAGAGGCATGTGGGCTCCTTGATTCCTGTATCACTCCAGCAGTGAGCACTTCCTGCAGGTGTCTCCTCACATCATCTATGTCTGCTGGGGCGAGGTGTCGGGATCTCTCTTGAAATGGCTGGTCATCATGCAGGCATATATGATGCTGTACACCCTGGACACACCCACGTCCCATTCTTTTAATGAAAACACTTGGTCTCTCTGGGTGAGTTTCTTGCTAATCCTAACCTTCCATTCATCTGGCAGCCATGAATCACCAAAGTCAAATAAGTCCAGGGTCACTCTCTCCTTTTGGCCAGAGTGCTTGTTATTGGGTAATACTGCAGTGTCTGTGCAGTGTACTGTAGCTAGAGTGCACCCTCTGTTCACCTGGACCTCCCGATCGGACACATTTCAAATCTGGACCATCATTCACCATGCATAGGCATGGGCACGGGCAGGAAAGATGCTGGATTTAACCAATAATCCTTCTGGCAACTTTCCATCACCTGGGGCATCCAACATTAATATTTTGTTCTTTACGTTTCTCCTTAGCCAGACTTCTCCATGGATTGTGCACTGGGCGTTGGGGGCCAATACCAAGGAGTCAGGTTCCTTTTTCCACACTATCCCCACTGGCTCATCTGGGTCCTCTTCATTGGGTTTCTGTTGTAAGACATATGCCCCTTTTACTAAGGCTGGAATTCATAGGGCCCATCCAATCAGTTGCCCTTGTTTCTCATGGCAGAGTTGTGCTAGTCTCCCAAACATGTGAGCATTTGTTCCAATTAACAGGGGAACCCCATCATACAGTCTGGTGGGGGGACACACTAGGGCCAGTGTCTCTACTTGGTCCTCTACACCAGTTACAGTTGCAGGAAAAGACAACCAGAGGTGGACATATCCTAGATAGGGATAAGACTTGTTACTCAGCCCCCACACATGTAGGCCTTCCAGGGATTGTAATGGCACATCAAATAAGTGTTTGTCATACCAGTCCTGAAATACAATGGTCACTTGCGACCCACTGTCAAGCACAGCCCAAGTAGGAATACCATTCACAGCCATAGTAATCTTCATTGAAGCGCTCACTATTTTGGACCAGTCTGGAGGGACAACAGCAGGGGCCTGGGCAGACGATTTAGCCACAGAGGTGTTTGAGTTAGGATGGCCGAAGCCTTCACTGTGGTCATTTCGTGCACCCGTTGACCACTAACTCATTTTCCAAAGCTCTCCTTGAAGCCGGTTCACCACTTTCTCTAAGTCCTTCTGAGACTAGCAGTCCTTCTTCATATGGCCATCCTTGCCACAATTGTGACAAATGATAGGCTCTCGGGGAATCCTTGGGGAAAACATAGCAGAGGATGCTGTAGCATCAATGGGAGATTGTGATCTGACTTCTGCTGGTGATGTACCATGTCTCAAAAGTTCCTTTAGGGTAGCAGTCAATTCCTTGAGCTCAGATGAGAAGCCACCCTCAATAGAGGATGCCTGAGGGTGCACCACCACCCTCATAACAGTCATGTCCTGACAGAGGCCAGGGTCTCTGTCCTCAGGGGATACCTCAGCGAACTCACCCAGTTGAACTTTTCTGACTTCCTTCAGCAACTCCTCCCCCCACCATTTAGCCCACAGCGGGCCACTCGTAGTGGTCTCCATTTCGGAAGGGCCTTCTGGTGCCATGATCACTTGGGCTGCTCTCACCCCATAATTACAATCTCCCTTTTCACTTTCTACCTCCCAGAGTTCTTTTATCAAGTCACGGTAGTCAGGTGGGTTACCTCTCCTATCATGAAGCCTTAACTGAGTGATCTGCAGTTTAGAGTGCTTGGCATGTTGCAGTATGTGCCCCAATCTCACACGGTTCAAATCACTGGTGGCTACCCCACCTTTCTGGTAGGCTTTCTGCAGAGCTCTCTCAAGGCGAGTAACATACACAGACAAACTTTCCCCCTTCCATTGTCTGGTACCTTGGAATTTCCACATCAAAGTCTCCCCTGACTTAATGCTCCCATGATTGCCTCAAGTACAGATAGATACTTCTGAGCAGATGCATCAGGGTTCGTGGACCTCTAAAATGTAATGGCTTCAAGGGTGGGGCCCCTTGAAGTTTCTGATTCTTTTCCACCTCTCAGCCTCCACACACTGCCACTTGGGTACCAAGGGGGCAACATAGTCGATCCAGGTCTCCCAGTATTCCTCCCCTGGGGGTGGGGAGGGTGCCCAAGAAGATTCTCAGCCTTCGGTAGGAGTTGTGACTAATGGCGGGTACAGATATTGAGGCCAGCACTGTCATGGGCACAGAAGATGGAGCAGTAACAGGTGCTGGAGTTGGAGGGGGTGCTGGGGAATGAACAACCCCAGGTGGCGGGAATAGTTTCTTAAAGTCCTCTATGCTTTTCCCTGCCTCCAGCAACAACTTAGCACATTTCTACTCAAAAGTCTCAGATAATGGTGGGAGCTCATCCTCCCCAGGGTCATTACTGTCTTTTATCACTCTCCAGGTGGCTAGTACCCCTTCCGAGGCAATAGTCTGTGGCACTTTAGAGCTGTCCATGAGGTCACTACACTCTACCAAAGCTATGAACGTTTGGGTGATCAAATCAGCCTGTGGACCCACCACCACAGGGTTTTTTAAACATTCAACTTTGGAGAGTGCTCCCTCTACAGTGTCCTTACTGGTACCCAGGGGAATATCCAATATAAGCAGAGCATTTTGGGGGTCCATCTCCTGCCCAGTACACCACCCAACCAACTGGTGTACAGCCATCTCTACTGGGGTAGCCATTAATCTTTAACAAAAAATCATGATCTTTGGCCACTAGAAGACACAAAATCCCAGTGGTGAGCCTCCAAGATGTAATCCCTAGGTGGCACTATCCCAAGGGCTACTACCCCTGCCTGCTTGGCTAGAAGCATGTTAAGGGGTCTGGGTTATGAAACGGGTGCCTCCACCCAGAGGTCAGGGTTGTTAGTGGTCAAGCTAACCTGGGCACAGCCCTCCAGGACACTATAACCCCCCTCTTTCCCTTCTAGCGGCCTGAACAATATACAATAATTACTTTCACAATGACCCTTATTCACTAGGCAATTACCCACACTGTTTGCACTTACTTCCAGGGCTGATTCCTTTAGCTTGACCCTAGGAACCCCCTGTAAAACAAGGTTAAGCACAGCAAATAGCAACAGTACAATACTTTTGGCACAAACTGGAACCACAGTCAGGTTAAATGCAAACAAAGTTAAATCTGATTTATTCAGGGGACTTGAACAAGAAAGGGGTGTAATCAAGTTGATTTGCTTAAAAGCTATATTAATCAGACAGTTATGCATGCAGTTCAGAGTCCCTACACAGTCTCACACTCTGGGTACCCAGGTAGGAAAACGGTGGGCTAGCCAGGAATGTTTCAGCTGGTTGGGGCCCTGTGATGGAAGAAAGCAACATGCACAACACACGCTATTTGTAATCCGGAGCCGGAGAGCTCAGATCGTGAAAGAAAAGGCAACAAGGCAAGCAAATGAAAACACTTTTAGATTTAGCTGTTGTTGCAGGGACCTACCCTGATGTTTACTCACGATACCCTACACTGGACACAGGCAGGATGAAATTGAGACTGTAGGCTGTTGAACTGGAGTGCCCGGAGAAACAGGGCCCACACGAATCACTGAGGCGTTATTCCTGTTCAAGGCATTGAGCAGGGGGCTGATCCTCAGGCCGGTCTCTCATCGATGACTTTTTCTGCATAGCAGGTGTTCTGGCTGGGCAAGTGTATCAGGGCCCAGGCAAACAGAAAGGGATATGGATTCAGTCTGTGGAGCTGGCTACAGCCTCCAGCAAGCAAAACACAGTTCAGATACACAGTGGGGAACCAAGTCATGACCCACCTTAAGCACACAGCACTTTCACATGTAAGGAAATTCCACTATACCAGGCAAATGGCTCTCCAGTCGCAATTATGGAGTCTCTGCACAATCCGGGAGTTCATAGGTAGCTGGAGGTCCTGACAGGCCGATCACATTCAGCAAATCTTCGGTCTTTCTCAGGTTAATGCCTGGTCACAATTCAGTGGCTTAATTCACTCTCCAAATTCAGATTCAGTCCAAAAAAAGCACAAGTTCCCTCTCAGGAACAGCAGGCAGGCAGGCATGCAGGCCAAACTCAGGCCTTTCCACAGTTCTCCCATGTGATTCCACTATGGATTGCTGCTCGAACTATCTCAAGCTGTTACTTCTTTGCTTCCCAACTCAGATCTAACTGAAACTGCAAGCAGTGTGGGACTTTCCCTAAGATCCAAAAGGTTCAGTTTCCTGATCTGTTTGTCAGTCAGAACAGGGGCTCCCTTCCAGTTTATTTTAGGTGTCAAAAGCCCAAAACTACGATTCCTGTAAGTTTTGGCCCCACCAAGCCCCTGTAGGCAGGCTCCATTTTAGAGTCCCAAATGTTCTTATTGGCCCATTCTGACAGTCCAGGACCAAGATGGTGGAGAAGACAGAAGAGTCCTTGCTGCAAAGAAAACAGGTTAGAACAAACTGCAATATTATTATCACTCTAATAGATAATCAGCAAATAAGCACATCTCATAACAGAGCTCCCTCTGCTCCCTCGGCTCAAATAGAGATGGCAGAATGGAGCAATTATCTGGCAGCCCAGGCGGGACTCAAACATAGAAACCCTCAGCCCCCTCACAGATTAATTATAACTGCAAGGCTATACAGGCACTCTCTGGTAATACATTTAAACTGCTAAAACACAGGACACCAGCCTGGCAGTGAGCATTAGACAAGCTCAAAGAAACTCATGAGAACTGCAGTCGAAAGCTGTTTCATGGTTTAATGCAATAATAAAAATTTTGAAGTGCATTCATATGACCCCAAATCACAATTTCCCAAACTGAATTACAGTGCCTTCAGAAAGTATTCACCCCCCTTGGATTTTGTCACACTTGGTTGTGTTACTACCAGAATTTTTAATGCATTAAAATTATTTTTCCCCCCTTGATTTGCACAGCATACTCAACAATTTAAAGAGTCAAAAATATTTTTATTGCGTAACAAAAATTTATGAAACATTAAAAACTGAAATATCTTGTTTACTTAAATATTCACCCCCCTGAGTCAATACTTTGTAGAAGTGCCTTTGGCACCAATTACAGCTTTGAGTCTTCTTGGGTATGTCTGTATCAACTTTGCACATCTGGATTTGGGGATTTTCACCCATTCTTCCTTGCAGATCTGCTCAAGCTCTGTTAAGCTGGATGGGGAGCATCGGTGAACAGCAATCTTTAAGTCTTTCCACAGATTCTCAATGGGATTCAAGTCTGGGCTTTGGCTGGGCCACTCAAGGACATTCACCTTCTTGTTCTGAAGCCACTACAGTGTTGCTTTGGCTGTATGCTTGGGGTCGTTGTCCTGTTGGGACGTAAATCTTCACCCCAGTCCAAGGTCTATTGCAGACTGATGCAGGTTCTCCTCAAGGATGTGCCTGTATTTGGCTCCATTCATTGTTCCCTCTATCCTGACAAGTGCCCCAGTCCCTGCCACTGAAAAGCATCCCCATAATATGATGCTGCCACCACCATGCTTCATGGTAGGGATGGTGTTACACAGGTGATGAGCTGTGTTTGGTTTGCGCCAGGCATAGCGCTTTGCATTCAGGCCAAAGAGTTCAATTTTTGTTTCATCAGACCAGAGAATCTTTTGCAACATGGTCTCAGAGTCTGCCACGTGCCTTCTTGCAAACTCCAGGCATGCTATTATGTGGCCTTTTTCTCAGGAGTGGCTTCCGTCTAGCCACTCTCCCATAGAGGCTACATCTGTGAAGTGCTGCAGAGATTGTTGTCCTCTGGACAGGTTCTCCCATCTCAGTCATGGAACTCTGTAGTTCTGTCAGGGTGGTCATTGGGTTCTTGGTCACTTCCCTGACCAAGGTCCTTCTTGCCCGGTTGCTCAGTTTGGGAGGCCGGCCTGCTCTAGGAAGAGTCTGGGTGGTTCCGTAATCTTTCCATTTCCTAATGATGGACTTGACTGTGCTCCTGGGAACTTTCAACACCCTAGAAATATTTTTATACCCCTCCCCAGATCTATGCCTCCTTGCAATTCTATCACGGAGTTCTACGGACAGCTCCTTGGTCTTCATGGTAGAGTTTCTGCTCTGACATGCACTGTCAACAGTGGGACCTTATATAGACAGGTGTATTTCCTCTGAAATCATGTCAACCATTTGAACTGACCACAGGTGGACTCCATTCAAGTTTCAGAGTGATCTCACAAGGAAATTGGATGTACCTCAGCTCAATTTGGAGTGTCATAGCAAAGGGGGTGAATACTTATCAAATCAAGACATTTCAGCTTTTTATTTTAAATTACATGTACAAAAAATTCCAGAAGTTTCATTCCAGTTTGACATTATAGAGTAATTTGTGTAGATACGTGACAAAAAAATCCCATACAAATGCATTTTAATTTGAGTTTGCAACATCACAAAATGTAACAAATTCCAAGGGGGATGAATACTTTCCGAAGGCACTGTAAGTTGTCAGAAATGGATCTAGCAGGAGTCAAACCAAGTTTTGTAATGGGAGATAACTTTATTGGCTATAGTACTCAACCTCCAACCTAACATTTTCAAATCAGTATTCAGAAGGGAAATGGTTCTCCCAGTTTTCTAGTTCTGCATGATCTCCTTTTTCATAGAGTAAAATCAGGACTGCCTGAAACATAGTACCCGGAGCTTGTAAGGTGATTGACATTTCATTATACACTTCCATTAGCATAACTCTTAACATGGCCAAATGTATATATTTTTTTATAAAGTTCTGAACTGAGTCTGTCAGGCCCTGGAACTGTTTTTTGCCTTAAGATCTTTTTGGCCCTGTCTACTTCCTCTACATTGATTGACTTAACAAGATTATTCTATTCCTCTGCCATTAATAAATCAGTAAAAGAATTCTGCATGAATCCCCCTAAACTACCTGTAGTCGGTACTCGAATACCAAAAAAGGATTGTACACTAGATACTACTGTTGAATGAATGTTTTGATTATAGGAATGCAGCTGTCTTCATGGTCTCTTATGGAGGTGATAACCTTAGTTCTAACACCCTCCTGACTTCTTTTAAAGATATCCAAGGAAGTTTTAGAGCTCTGAATGTCAAATTGTTCCATTTTTAAGGATTTAGCCCTGCCATATAAATAAGTTCATTTTAATCCTAAAAGTATCTATTTGGTTTCTATATGAGACATCTTCAACAGTCTGAGAGTTATAACCCTAAACAATTGAGCACGCAATTGTAAATATTTAAAATAATCCAATTTACTCTTCCACCTCCCTAAGGCCTGAAATATTTTTTTTTATTTCTGTTTTAGAATCTGTCCACCAATCCACCAAAGTGTCAAAACAAGCTACTGATCCTCTTGCCTTAAGAAGTTCCTCACAATTGCTTTCAACCATATGGTCTTCCAAAAGAGAAGCATTCAGTTTCCAAAAGCCTTTCCCTTTGGTTTGCATGATGCCTACACTTAATTTTATATGGACTTCAAAGTGGTCAGGAAGCACAGAAGTAGCTATAGTTGCTTCCATCACTGTACATCTGTTAGAAATAAAAACACAGTCAGTTCTTGAGGACAACAGACCTCTATGATAAGTATGTCCCCCTTTTGGTTTCAGTTGTCTATAGGCATCCGTTAAACCTTCTGTGGAAAACATTTGGCGTAGAAAATTAGTGTCACAGTTTAACTTAGTAGTTTTTCCAGTTTTGTCACTGATATGCCAAGGTCAATTAAAGTCTCCTCCCAATATTATGGATTTAGCTCTGCAAATAGGGTTGCAGTAACTGAAAGAGTTCCACCCATGCAGATTTTGTTTGTGGTGCATAGAAAACCCCAATCATCTAGGGCATCCCCTGTAATACTATATCCAGTAACAATAATCTACCTGGTTCTACATCCATAACACTCATCTGTACATGGAAAGAGTGAAGCATGTGCCCACACCTAAGCATGGATCATCACCCATAGACCATACTGATGGACCCCAGGGCCAGACCTTTTTGGCTATCTATATATGTGTGTGTGTATATATATATATATATATATATATTAGTAGTGTTTAATCTAGTTTCCTGTAAAAAGATAATCTGAACTCCTGAAGAACCTAGGGAAGAGAAAGTGGTGAGTTTCCTCTTAAAATTCTTACTACTATTGACATTCAATGTAATATTTAAATGTTGTATGGACCATGAAGTTATTAAAAAAGTAAGAAATACTGCTCTATAAACCATATTCTATCAACTCTTTTTTCTTCTAGTTTGTTTATGTGCCATCTGAACATCTGAAGCACCCCTATCTGTGTCCAAAAGGTCTTTCTGTGAGGACGTGATTGACAACACATCGGAGTCACCACCCCCCCTTCCATATCCCCTTACAGAACTGTATAACTGTTATGTGTAACCATAACATAATTTCTTCAAAATTTAGGGCTTATGTTGAGATCTCTTGCTCTGTCATTTCCCTCCAACCACCTTGAAGTCATCTTGAGGAAATGCAGGAGGAAGAACAGTGGCTAGTTGCTGAGCATTGGAATTTTTATTCTGGATAGGAGGTACCTCTTCATGCACAGAAGTATGCGAGTCATTCAGTTGAGGGGTCGTAACATCCACATGCAAGACTTCACACAAAGGAACCACAGTGTAAGTCCCTTTGACAGACTCTGGTTTCAAGGGGTCAACAGGCAGCTCTATTTCCACAGAATCAGTATGTGATACATCAGGTACAAGAGAGGGTGCTGTGTCCATAGTCTGGGACTGTTCTGTTCAGGATCTGTTGTGTTCATGGTCCCAATTTTTCTGTGGCAATTTGGGTCTGAATTCTGCGACAAGTCCCCCTGTTGCCAGAAAACTTCAGTGGCATTATTTTCCTATTTCTGCTGGAAATTCTGTGGCAGCAGTTCGGGGCTTAGGTGGCAGTCAGCATCCCTCCGGAGCACCCAGGTAGAGGAAAAATGTTTGTTTTGGGGCTGGGACCTACAACCCAGAGAAGGTTGTCAAGTAACTCCTGAGTTCTTAGTATTAGAAAGTAAAAAATCCACCCTATCCATCTCAGCCACATCACCCTCGCCACCCCAGATTGAGAGTCCCCAGGGCCACCAAATCTGAATAAGTAATATTTTTAGCAGATACCACACTGCACAGCAATCTTCATCCTTCTAGTTTTACCACTAGGCAAGAATGGCAGTTTCTTATTCCAGTAGTGCTTTGTGTGGCTGTGCTCAAAGCACTTCTGGCATAAGAAGCCAGAATTCGGGCCCAGTGGTGAAATTAGAAGGATGAGGATAGCTGCACAATATGGGACCTGATAAAAATATATCAATTAAAGGGACTCAAGGAGGTTCTTAGGGTGGGGTAGGGAGTGTGGTGGGGCTGAGCTGAATGGGGGGGGGATTTACCTCTTTAATTTTTTAAGGTAAAGCCCTAGCAGACAAACTAATGAGCAGGGGCTGTTCCAAAATGCTTTTCAGATTTTTGTTTTTAAATTCCACAGAATTCCAAAAAGCAATGTGCAGAATTTTATATAAACCACAAAATAGTTTTCTGGGGTTTATATGATCCAATTAATCACCACAGTTTATATGATCCATGTAATAATTTTCCAAAAACTATAGACCTATATCCATCCTATGCCCAATCGCTAAAATTCAAGAAAGAATACTATATAACCAGCTATACTTTTATTTTGAATCAACCAACATCTTCACCAATCTTCAACATGGTTTTCGAAAACTACATGGTACTGAATCAGCTCTCATAAGAGTCACCACTGACACATGGCAAGCAATGAATCAGGGTAAAGTCACAGAAGAAGTCTTCATGAACCTCACAAAGGCTTTTGACCTCGTCAACCACCATATTCTCATCTCCAAGCCTCCAAGCTCAAGTCATCTTGGTCTCAATGACGGGAGGGTGAGCTGGATGTCATTACCCACCTAGGTACTAATGACCTGGCAAATGGGGAGCCAAAGGAAGTTCAGGAAGAGTTTAGGAAACTGGGAAGGGGTCTCAACCAAGTAGCTACTTCTGTCACTTTCTCAGAAGTACTACCTGTGAGAGGCAAGGGAGAGCATAGGAGTGCATGCACCAGGAAATTTAACTCATGGTTGAAGAACTGGTGCTGTGAGGAAGGTTTGGATTCATTGGTGACTGGGGACCCACCTGGAGGGATGGAGGTTTGTTCAAGCCTGGCGGCCTGCATCCATCCTGGAGGGATCAAGCACTCAGTGATAAGTTTAAATGCTACATTGACAAGCATTTAAACTAGTAAAGAGGGTGTCAGGCCAGCAAGGAGGGTACCTACTTGCTCACCCCCACAGCTAGCAGTGGAACCAGTGAACCAGAGGAGGGCTATCCTGCAAAGCAGGTGCAAAAGATGGAGATTAGTGCCCAAGAGGTGGATAAGCAGAAAAGGGGAAAATTCAGCAGAAGGGCAGACAGCAAGGAGAACTAGGGATAAAATGACAACCAAGGAAGGGGCTGGAGTAGAACAGTGAAACAGTCTAGGTAGGTCAAATCATGGAAGCCATGTGCAAATGCCAGAGCCTTAGCAACAAGATGGAAGATCTGGAGGCTGTCATGGTGCAGTCAGACCTGAACATTGTGGCCATCACTGAAACCTGGTGTAATGATAACCATGATCTGGAAGATGGCCATACCTGGCTACAACATATTCAGAGAAGAGACAGAGCAGGCAGGAAGGGAGAAGAGTGGCACTGTATGTGAAAATGACATAAGGTCCACAGAGATCCAGGAGGAACAAAATGGGGGAGAGATACTGTGGGTTAAGCTGGAAATGAAAATGGGGACAGCCATCCGCACAGGTGTGGTCTATAGACCACCAGCCCAGGAGGAAGAAACAGATAGGGAGCTGATGCTAGCCATCCAAAGGGTGGCAGACAAGGGTGAGGTAGTACTGGTTGGAGACTTCAATATTCCAGACGTGGACTGGAGCATCCCAGCAGCAGCATCAACTATGAGCAGATTTATCCTGGACTACCTTCAGAGTGCCTTCCTCAAGCAACTGGTCATGGAACCAACTCAGCAGAAGGCAATACTGGACCTTGTGCTCACAAACAGGGACAGTGTGATGGGGGTAACAGTGGGGGAGCACCTGGGAAACAGTGACCACCAGTCATTGTGGTTTGAAATCACAGAAAGAGCAGAACCAAACCACACAAAACACGTATCCTAGATTTAGGGGCAGACTTTGGGAAATGGGGAGCTACTTGAAAGAGGCATTAAGGGAATGGGACAGGAATCAGGGGTTGAGGAACAGTGGGCAGTATTTAAAATGGGGATTACAAGAACAACAGAATTATGCATTAAGCAGGTTAGCAAGAGAAAAAGGAAGAGGAGACCATTATGGTTTTCCAAAGAGGTAGCAAAGAAAGTGAAAGCCAAAAAGATTGCATTCAGGCAATACAAAAAGACACAGGCAGAAGGGGATAGGGAGAAGTACCAGGAGAAGCAAAGGAGGCAGGGAGGTAAGTAAGGGAAGCCAAAGCTCAGACAGAAGAGCACATTGCAAAATCAGTGGGTAGAGGGGACAAAATCTTTTACAGGTACATAAGTGAAAAAAGAAAGACAAAGGGAGGGATAGTGAGACTGAAGGGGGAGGTGGGGGCTGTGTGAGGATGACAACAGTAAAGCTGACATATTGAACAGGTATTTCTGCTCAGTCTTTACTGAGGAAGAGAGGTAATGGGTCTGAAGGAGTACAAGGGTGAGAATGGTGCAGAAATGGACACAAGTCCCTTTTACACGAGAAAGGGTCCTGAAGGAACTGGAAGTAATAAGAGTTGATAAAGCAATGGGGCCAGATGGGGTGCACCCTGGGTCCCTTAAAGAACTAAGAGAGGTGGTGGCTGAATCCCCTGGCTATCCTGTTTAGCCAATCACTGGAAACAGGGGAAGTACCCAAAGACTGGAGGACAGCAGATGAAGTCCCCTTATACAAAAGTGGGAACAAAGAGGAAGCAGGTAACTACAGACCAGTCACCCTCACCTCGGTAGTGGGGAAGATCATGGAAGCACTACTGAAGGAGAGCTTGGTGGAACATCTGGTTGTCAATGGACTACAGGACCCAAGGCAGCATGGTTTCACCAGGGGGAGGTCATGTCAGACCAACCTCGTAACATTTTTTGACTGGGTGACTAGGGAGGTGGATCAGGGGAGGGCAGTGGACATGGCCTATCTGGACTTCAGCAAGGCCTTTGACACTGTGCCACATAGAAGCCTATTACACAAACTGGGGAATATGGGTGTGGGCAGGACAGTAGTGTGGTGGGTAGGTAACTGGCTGGGTGGCAGGACACACAGGGTGGTGGTAAATGGCTGTCACTCCACAGAGGGAAGAGTGACCAGTGGGGTACCACAGGGATCAGTGCTGGGACCAGTCCTATTCAACATCTTCATCAGTGACATCTTGCAGGGACCTAGAAGGCAGAATTTCACTGTTCGCTGATGACACAAAGCTCTGTAACAGAGTAGACACACCAGAGGGTGTAGACAGAATGAGAAGCGACCTGCAGAAACTTGAAGAATGGTCAGGGGTTTGGCAGTTGAAATTCAATGCAAAGAAGTGCAAGATAATGCATATGGGGCACAAAAACCCTGGCACAATATATCAGTTGGGGGGTGAGGATATAGCATGCACCAAGCAGGAAAGGGATCTTGGGGTTATCATCTCTGATTACCTCAAGGTAGGGAAACAGTGTGACAAGGCAGCAGGAAAAGCAAATAGGATGCTGGGATGTATAGGCAGGGGCATCACCAGCAGGAAAAGAGAGGTCATAATTCTGCTATAGAAAACACTAGTGAGGCCCCACCTGGAGTACAGTGTACAGTTCTGGAGACCATACCTACGTAAGGACATAGACAGGGTAGAGAAGGTTCAGAGGAGGGCAACAAAGATGGTGCATGGATTGCATCACAAGTCCTATGAAGACAGGTTGAAGGAACTGAACATGTACTCCCTGGAGAGAGAGGAGGAGAGGGTATATGATAGAGACATACAAGTATCTTACAGGGAGGAACAGGGTGCAGGAAAACACTATTTTTAAGCGAAAAGATGTCCCAGGACTAGGGCATGGGATGAAGTTGGAGGAGGACGATTCAGAGGAAACATGAGAAAGAATTTCTTCACAGAACGGGTGGTGGACAAGTGGAACACCCTGCCAGAGGAAGTGGTTGGGGCTGAAACAATCACAGGATTTAAGAATGCATAGGATAGACATAAAGGAATTCTGGAGGTCAGGGGTAAGGGGCAACAGACTTCTAGGAAAACAAACTGAACTTACAAGCTCAAATGGGCAGACTGGGTGGGCCATAGGCCCTTATCTGCCGACACTGTCTATGTATCTATGTAACTCCCTTTCCTGGGTCTCATGCTATTTAACAAATCAGTCCTAGTGCATCAAATGGGCAGGAGCATTATAGTAATAATAACTTTATTTTTAAAGTGCCTTTTCAAAAATATCAAGGTGCTTTACATCAGAAAACAGTATACAATAACAAATTTAGACATACAAATAAATACATTTAAAACATCACTCAATTTAAAAAAAAACATACGGTCATCCATATTATCAACAGATATTTACAAATAATTACCATTACTCATCCAGATAGGCCAGATCCCATAAATAAGTTTTCAGATCTTTCTTTTTCTTATCATCCCTATCACCTATCACCTATCACCCTCAGGGCTCAATCCTCAGTCCACTTTTTTTTTCAATCTTCATTAATGATTTGCCACAAAATTGTGGAAGGTCATCCATTCAGCTCTATGCCAATGATGCCATATTATACAGATCCCCCAGAGATAGCAATTGCATAAACTCTGACCTGGGAAAAGACTTTCACACCCTCTAAAACTGATTTAATAATAACCTGTTGGTCCTGAACACCAAGAAAACCAAATCCATGTTGTTCCATCATTCCTCCATTGATACTTTCCAGACACCTGCTGACTATCAAATCCTCTTCAGGTGTACCTCTGGAAGAGATTCCCTCATTCAAATACCTGGGACTGACTTTGGACGAGCACTTACCCTTCTATGCACATGTAAATGACATAGTCAAGACAATTAATCAAAAAATTGGCCTCCTTTATCGCACTGTCCCCTACCTCTTCAACCATGTAAGAAGGACCATTGCCTCAGCAATCCTCATACCAGGCCTCTTCTATGGGGCTCCAATAATCCAGTCTGCCAAGTCAACACTTCTTGACAGATTAAGAGTGGCCTATCACAGAATTGCTCACTTTGCTTCTAAGGCCCCTGCTCGAGCCCACCACTGTAATGTTCTAAACACCCTGGGCTGGCTGTCCTTCAAAGCCAAGTTGGACTTCCCAGTTGTCTATTTCACCTTCAAACTCATCCACCTGCCCTCCCCACCCAGCCTATCTAATCTTCTGATGCTAAAAACTACCAATAGAACCCTCAGTTTCTCCCATCTACCTATCTTAAATCTCCCTAAAACTCAAATAGCCATTGGTAGAAGATCATTCCCCTTTGCGACATCACAAAAATGGAACAACCTCCCACATTCTCTGTTAGCAAGCAAGTCGCTCCCCATATTCAAACAACGGTATAAGGAATCTCTTTTCTTGCCACCTATCTACAATGGCCACTGTCATTAAAAACCTCCCCCAGTAGTCATATCTCCTGTACACCCCTCCTTTATTGCTGTGTATCTCCCTACTCTTCTCTTCTATCTAACCCCACACTGGATCCTAACGGTTCAAGCTTGAGTGTTAAGTATTACCCATGACTTTATATGACTGTTAGCTATAAAACTCCCTGTTTGAGAACGTTGATCATTCATTTGCTAATCGATACCTCTGTACTTACCTATTCTGTATAATTTCGTAAATACTGTATTTGCATCTTGTATCTTGAATATTTATTGTATTCTACTGACTGTTGTAAAACTGCTACTGTGCACTTATCTGTTGTTGATATGTGTTGCTACTCTTTACCTCCCCTCTTACCCCCCCCCCAGGTTGCCCCTAAAAAAGGGACATTCTGTCTCATTGGGCCTTCCCGGTTTCCAAAATTCAAATAAATAGATAATTAGAGTCAATGTAAACTGCCGATTTAGTTTACTCACAGTTTATACAAACTCTTATATTTTTTATTATACTTTATCTCTTCATCCACCGGCCCTTATCAGTCCGATCTACACATGCTCAGCTCTCCACATACCCCGGGACTTACCTCACTCCTGAACTCCCCCGGCGTACCCCCCAGGGGTGAAGCTGCCAGAAAGCCCCTTCTCCCAATGGAGACTAAACAGAAGAATGGGAGTAAGAGCCCAGTCAGTGGTGCAGGGCCTGCAACTTGGGGGTGGACATCATTGTGTGATGGTAGAACCTCCATTTTCCCATTTTTCCCTGGGAAGTATATCATGCAGTGATGTTTAGGCAGCATGCCAAATGTCTGACATGCCTCCCAAACATAGTCAGTCCCAGCTGTCGTAGTCTAGGCTTCCAAGAGGGGTTACCCGAACAACAACAACTTCCCCAACCTTCTTCCCGGAGGAGGAGAGCAGTCCATAGACTCACTCAATTTTGCATCTTACACAGTATGTATTATACTCCTCAAAAATTATGTAGGATGGGAAGAAGGGTCTTGGCTGAGTATGCCTACTATGGAGAGGGTGAGGGAACTCTACTTCACCTCCACTGGAATTGTCCAAAATTAGTTCATTTCTGGATAGCCATTCATACTTCCCTGGACTCCCTGTTGGATTTAGATTCTTCTTTTACTCCTCGCATATGTCTTGCCGGGGACTATCCAGAGGACCTTTTTGGTCTGCGCAAGGCTTACATGGCTCTGATTTTGATTACTGCCAAAATGATTATTCTCAGACATTGGCTGGATGATGTTACACCTTCCCTTAAAGAATGGTGTCAAGAAATCTCACAAGCTTTGGCTATTGAAAAGCATATTGCTCTCCAGCAGGATGGGGGGGAAATATCATGACTTATGGGAACCCTTGGAGGCCCTGTTGCTTTATTAAATACTTAATTATGCTGCCCCTTAAATGGGCTACCACCGACAAGCTTGTTTTCTTTGTTTCTGCCTCTTTTTAGGTGGCACATAGGACTTGATATGTTGTGCTGTAATTCAGGTGGGAGGGTGGGGTTGGGGAGAGCTTGTTTTTGCAGGGAGAGCAGGGGTTGGAATGTTGTGGTTGGTTTGGTTAAGTGTTCCTATTCACCTGTATTTAACCGTTTATTATATTAGGGATTTAGTTTTTGTTGTTTGGAGTGTTCTTCTTCTTGCTTTTGTCTTTGTATCTTGAAAACTTCAATAAAGTATATTTAAAAAATTAAAAGGAGGAGAGCAGTCCACAGGACACTTGATCCTCCTCCTCTCAGCTATCCCTCCAACTTCTCAGGCTTGTTCACGAACCTGGGTCATCAGCATCTTGAGCGTTAGTGGTACCGTTGTGCCAGCAGGCCGGCTAAATACTGACTCTTCAGAAGAAACTGTGGAATAATATTACATGCATCTCCATACTGTCAAAAATCTTCAGTGCTAGAAACTGATTTAGTACCAGGTATCACAATCTGAGAAACCACAGCAACAGCTGATGAAACAGTTGCAGAAGCTTTGTGAATTTCAAAGACTATTCCCGCCAGCTAGCTGCATTGTGTGTTGCTTCTTCGCCTGAGAGAGTTGTATGGACTCACCGGTAATGTTATCAAGTGGTTTGAGTCCTTTCTTACCAATAGGAGACAGCGGGTTGTGATGGGAAATTTCTCATCTACATCCCGCCCCCTTTTGTGTGGAGTTCCTCAGGGTTCGATACTGGCCCCAATGTTGTTCGCAGTATACATGCTGCCCTTGGGGGGGGGGATCATTAGGAAGCATGGTTTGAGTTTTCATTGCTATGCTGATGATACTCAGCTATACTTGTCCTTTGCCCAGGGCATCAAACACAGTGGATGTGTTAAATATCTGTCTGGCTGAGATTAGCGACTGGATGGCTGCCAGCTGGCTACGACTGAACCCCGACAAGACTGAGGTACTGGTAGTAGAGTCGAATAGAGTCAGTGAAGGGATGGCCTCTGACTTGGCAACTGGACTTGTGCTAGGAGCTGCGTCATTGATGGCCTCCCCTTGGGTGCGAAATCTTGGTGTGATTCTTGACAGGAATTTGTCCATGGAGATTCAAATTTCCTCTGTGGTACGTTCCTGTTTTTTCCATCTCAGAAACATTGCCAGGATTAAGCCCCTTGTTCCGTCTCTGGACCTCCCTACCCTGATACATGCCTTGGTCACTTCTAGGTTTGACTACTGTAATGCTCTCTATCTCAGGGTCTCTGGGGGCTCTCTCTGCAGACTGCAGCTAGTGCAAGACGCTGCTGCCTGACTTTTGTCTGGGCAAGGTAAATTTTGTCATATTACCCCTGTGTTGCGCGAATTGCACTGGCTGCCTGTCTGATGGAGAGTGCTTTTCAAGATGAGTTTTCTCACCTGTAAGGCCCTACATGGACAGGGCCCTGGCTATCTGTCAGATCTCCTGGTACCTTCTTCTTCTTCCCGAAATCTCCGCTCTTCAAGTGGTGGCCTCCTAAATGTTCCAAGAGCGAGGTTAAAATCTGCTGGCTACCGAGTCTTCAGTGTCACCACTCCCGCTTTTTGGAACTCTTTGCCAGCAGTAGTTAGGGAGGCCGCCACTTTAACTGCCTTCAAGGTTCGCCTAAAGACCTTCCTATTTATGCAGGCATTTGGGATGTAATTTTGTTTACGTATGTTGTTTATTTATATGATTTTAAATTGTTGTAAATTTTAAGATTATATGGTACGAAATGTTAAGTTTTTGTACGGCACCCAGAGCCTTCGGGATTGGGTGTCCTCTTAAATAAATGTGACTTGACTTGACTTGACTTGACTATAGAAGCAGGCTGCTCAGATTTTGAGTTATCGGGAATACCATAATAATGTAAAACTTCTTTTTGTGAAGAAATGACAGTTTTGCCTTGTGCCAGCCACCAAATCTCCACCACGGTAGAAGCTGAGCCAGCCTCCCAAATTGCTCCATCCTTGGACTGGTTCCAGCCTGCTGTTAACAGGGCTCATTTTGGAGACCAAGGGTTCCCCCATCACAGCGGGTCTTGCTCATAGCAGGAACTGCAGTGTCAGCTGAAGAACTAATTGTTGTTGGCTTGGGAACTGCTCAGAGTTCTGTAATGTAATGAGACAAATCTTTTTTGTGTGCTCTAGTGAGATCCTGAAGTGTGATGTCCTCATCTGCCAAAAGCAGCAGGAGATAGTGTGCCAGAATGAGGATTTAAAACAGGCAATCCCCTTAGGTGTTCTATGTCACTCTGTCCTTTCTCTTTTTTTTTCTGACTATCCTTTCTTTTCCCTATCAGGGTGGCCAACCCGATATCTATTTTCTATTTTTTTCTTTCCCCTATTTGTTAAAATGCCTGTGTTCCCATTTAAAAGCAGCTCCTGAAAAATAACTGGTGCCTTAAAGAAAGAGCAGTGGTTCTCTGCTGCTGCAAGCAGTATGTTGAATTTGGTCCTGGCCGATGTGTGTTTTGAAATGATTGTTTAACCACCAGGAGTGGTTTCTTATAAAGAGGACATAGCTCTGAAGTGGATGCAGAGTTCCAAAGAATGTACAAAATTTGCCCCTGTTGTTTCATGCTCCTGTGTCTTGCAGCAAGTGTGTAGACTGAGCTAACTCAGTCGGGGAAACACAGAAAAACACTCCCTTAGAAAAAAATGAAGGGAGTTTAAGCATATAAAACCTCTATGATGCCCATATAAAGAAATGCTGCAGGTATCAGGTACAGCAAAGAAGCTAGCTTTGCTGTCAAACAAAACAGGGCTGAAAATGAAATGGGACCGCACGGCTTGAAAGTTTTCAGCCAACAGTTGTTTTGCAAGCTAAGTGTGGTACAGAAAAAGTTGTTTCTCAAATAAAAAAGAAAGTATTTGTATAAATTACAAGCAGTTATTGTGTCTAGCTATAAAGAAATGTATGCCCTGGAAATTGTCTTCTGGTTTGTATGTTTTCTTTAAAAAAGGTTTATTTCTCTTAAAAAAGCGATAGGTTCCTAGTGCTTGCAAGAGTAAACAGATAAGGAGCGCACATTTTTCTGCTTACATTTTTTAGGCCTAGTGACACCTACTGAATATTTTTCTTCTGGTTTAAAATATTACAATGAGCCAGAAATAAAAGAAAAAAGGGTCATTACCTGATGATGTTTCCAGAGGTCCTGCTATAGGGCTGGCAGCCCCTGAACTGACTGTATTTATGGGAGAAGCAGTCAGTGACATCACAGTAGGGGAGGAGTCAGATCCCAAGTGTGATGTCATGCCCTGTAATTAAGGATTTATTTAGCCTTTTTCTTCAGAAGAGAGATTCCTTAAGAGCCTGTATGATGGACATAGAGAATTGCTTTAAGCTAGGCAGGCTATGACATTGGTTTATGAAATGTAGAGGTTTAAAATAAAGTGTTCCTGCTAATTGATGTTGTCACCTGTCCTCTGATGTCATTTCAGGCTGCCATAAAAGGATGTCCACCAGAGGGCTAGAGAGATAGATAGGAGAAAGAGTATGGAAAATGGTCAGTTGCTTTCTGATCAGAGATTGAGCAAGAGCTAAGAAGAGCTGAGTGTGAAGGTTTACACACTGTCAAGAAGGAAGATCTCAGGAATTCTTTTGATTTTGATGCTTAATGGAAGAAGAATGATGTCCTGATGATTTACATTGGTGTGAAGAATTAACATCCTCTTATTTTCCTTTTTGTAAATATCCTTTATTTTCTTTATTTTGCTTTTTGGACAATAAATTGACAAACGCAGAATATGCGTTTTTTTATGCACTAAATTACAGTTGTCTGTCTAAATCTGTTATAAAGAATCCTCGCTACCACAGATGTAAAAGATGTTCTTGTATTCCAGCCACTAGTTTCTCTTCAGCCAAGCTCTGTAAATCACTGAGTGGCACTGAAATCCCCACTTGGTTAGGTGAATGAACTATCATAGACTGGACTTTAACATATTTAAACTTTGTGATGTCTAATAAGTTCACATCACAAGGAGCAGAAACCTCTGTCATTTTTTCCATGGAAGGCAAATCTAAACTCTCAGAAATATCCAACAAACTCACAAAAAGTATAGCACTCTCAGGCACCTCCAAGCTGAGAGAATGTTCTTCACCAGGATCAGCCATCTTG
Organism: Neoceratodus forsteri; assembly: GCA_016271365.2. NCBI lineage: Eukaryota > Metazoa > Chordata > Ceratodontiformes > Ceratodontidae > Neoceratodus > Neoceratodus forsteri. Next base: position 224,784,694 of record CM028132.1, on the reverse strand, counting down.
CTGACCTGACCACCAGTATGTTCCCTTACTGGCAAGAGAAGGGCAGTTTCCCCAGTGTCCTGACCAAATCCCCCCCCCCCCGTCACAAAAAATACCGCCAACAATTTAATCTGGGTTAATTTTATTTGGCTTTCATCTGTAGCTCCACCTCCCAGAATGAGGCTGAAAGTAGGCAGAATTGCCTAGTCCCCCTTTCCTGGTCAACAAAAATGAAATCAAAATAAAAGCAGAGCACAGCATGTTGCTCAGCAGGCTTGTAATCTACCCAGTTTATGTAATTATAAAATGGGTGTGAAAAATCCAGAAATCTGAATGACTGAGAAGCTCAGAACCCAGTGCTGATGTCCCAGCACAACAACATTGGGAAAAGACCTGTGACCTAACTGATCTGTTTACAGTAAGTAGACAAAGGTGTTCTAAACACCTCCATTCACTTACTTGTATTTAAAAACAAATGCAGCATCTGCTATCTACTGACCAAAAAGCAATATTACAATCACTCAGCAGGACTATTCTTTTTTCTTTTTCTCTTTTTTGTAATCGTTTTTGTATTTTATACAGATTTAAATAAAAAATAACTATTTATTTTATAATACTAATGAGTTCATTTTGTATTTGCAATAGGCATTCTACGGTGTGCTGTTTGCTGGGATTGCAGCACTTCTCATGCAGGGCAAGCATTTAGCATTTGGCCTTATGCATTAGCCCACCTAAGGCACACCATTATCTCACCACAAAACGCCCTGTCATGCTTTGTTTCCCATTTGTATTTAATATTAACATCAAGTTAAAAACAGTAGCAATGATGAGTTTACATGACATCTTTTATTTCTAAAAATAAACTGCCTCCTGCCTGTCCCCTGCTGGTGTCTCCTGCCACTCCAGCAGGAGCTAATCATGCAGGCAGCTAGTTTGAGGTCAGCCACTGGAGTTTCTCTGCTTTTGAAGAGTCTGGCTCCTTCATTTAAAGGCACAGAATGCTAGACATTGATATGCCTTTAGCAATCTCTGTAAGGTCATAAAAAGGTAAGAAAATAACTAATAGAGTAAATACATTGACGTCCTTCCTGTCAGATAATAATCTATAAATCTTAAACAGCAGATATGAAGGACATGTGAAAGGAAAAATGACATTTTTAACTAAATTTATATCAAGTGGTGTCACTTAAAGTCATGGAGGACATTCCTAGTGATTATTTGCCATTTTACCTTAAGTCAAGGTTGTTTAGAAACACATATAAATACAGGGAATCTGAGAATCTTAGTGAAAGAACTCATTATATCGAACTCAAGAAAGGCACAATTTTAATTTGGGATCTATTACTGCCTAATAGGATAGTAAAAGTTCAGTCAAGATCTGAAATAATCAATTCAAAACAACACTTTATGGCTCTGCCATCGATCAACATTGAACATTTTCTTGCAATTTTTGATGCAAGGTGTGGCGCAGTGTTACCCTTGCATCATATCTGTCTGACACATACACCTTGCATCATCACTCAGAATAAAAGTGCTTACAGGAAAAAGACATGGAAAAAAAACTGAGTTAAACCATAAACCGCACATGTACAGTAGCTTCCTGATAGCTAGGCTGAAACTTACAAATTGACACATGAAAAAGAAACAGTCAATTGTTTTCAGAGAACTCAGACCTGCTGCTGAATTCCTTCCTTTCAGACTCTGATTCCACAATCCTTTGTGTATACCACACACTAACTGTCTTCTTTTACTTTCTGTCCGAGAACATCACAGTTTTATAAATTAAGACCCTCACAGTCTAGCCATGCACATCAAAGGTTTTACAAGCATGAAAAATCTACATGATTACAAACAACATACATTTAGGCAATGTCAGATGTTATCACCTTTCAGAATCCTCAGGAACATACTGTATATATCTTGTTATTTTCTCCTTCGTAAACTGGTAGAAAAACAACTGGCCCACGAGTAACTTTTTGAACTTGACCTAATTGACCTCCCAGTATTTTCTGGAATCCTTCAGTTTGCCAGTTAATTGTATGAAAACATACGTTTGCCACACCATACAGTAATATACACTTACATGTTTTTGCATATGTACTTTGTTTATACCTGTATGTCAAGTTGATATAGTTATGCATATTGTTGATTATAAAATGCCCTGAACTGAATTGACTGGCTTCTGCCTACTGACATCCTGGGTGTACCAGTTACCTTAATGACCTGCTTTCAGGCTCTGTGAGTTGGTACAAGGGAGTCTCTCTGATGGACAGGGTCCTTGGATGCTGTATTTCAGCAGGAAGTAGTCATGTAAGTAGGTGATAATCCACAGAGAACCTGGTCAACTCATCTTTTGGAGATCAGAACTACTGGGGAACATTAAGTGCTTTTAAACTTCTGTATCATCATCATCAATTTTATTTTGTTCAGTTAAAAAATCATTAAAGAGTATGGTGTTTTCTAATTTACATACTTTATGCAATGTAAAATCACATCTAACATTAATATACATATCGTACTAAAAATATAAAATTTCAAGGCTTTTACAAATAGCAATGTTTAGAATAATACTATCTATAGGAAAATAGCAGAATTTCTGTTTTTTAATTTTAGTTACAGCTACCAGAAAATTTAGTACTCAGCACAGACAATACTCATCTTCAGTAGTCATAAGAATATTAAAAATCTCCCATTTATGTAGTTCATTATAGTGAAACATGATGGGGCACAATTTTAACCTCTCTCCCGTTAGATCGGCGCACCATGCACGGAAACCCCCAACTGTGGCAAACTTGGTTGCACCAGGGACTCTGCCCCAGATTTTGCAAGAAGCTGGGCCTCAGCACCACACCCTCCAAGTTTGCCACAAGCTGTCCTGTGTGCTGCACAGCTGGTGCTCTGGAGGGGAATGCTGCAAGCTGTGGCAGTGTTAGGTAGCAGTGGTGACCATGGCAGGGACCCAATGGTAATACCGCCAGTGACTGGCAGGACCCATGGTGGGCTGGCTGGGTTAGCTTAGGGGATCGTAGGTGGTGCCAGATGCCAGATGGGAAGGGTACAGCTGCTCAGTGCCAGAGAAAGGAACAGTCATGTGATTGGCAGTGGAGGGGAAGCAGCTGCAGTTCCACCTCTGCCAGGACACTTAGATGGGTACAGAGTGGCTGCAGATGTCTGATGGCAGCAGCTGCAATGGGGGTATAAGCCACTTCCCACCCTGCCATGACACCAGGAATGGCACATGGGATGTTCAACCACCTCCTCACTGGGCTAACTCCAGCAGCCCATGCAGACTTTGGTGGGATTTCTGTAATGCTGATTTAGGGGATGTGGCAGCACAGACATGGTACAAGCCCCTTACCACCACTGCACAGCCACGTGGCTGCCACAAGCACAGTGCAAGATGGTCTGGCACAGGAGACCCAGGTGCTGCTGCATGCTATCTTTAAAAATCATGCTTGCCACAAAGTCTGACGCAAAGTGCACTTTGTATCCCTTACTTTTGATGCAAGGTCCATGCATCAGCACATGATACGTAACCAGAATGTTTCCATTTCCTCAGACCAAAGACATTCCATAACTATATGTACCTATGTTAGATTATCAGTCCCTACCTTTTTATAATTACATTCTCTGTCTGCTGCTTTTTTTTCATTTATTGTAACGTGCCAGTAATGCTTTACCTGGAAAAGATTAAAATCTAAAATTTATGAATAAAATCCTTTCAATGGAGTCAGTCAACACAAGCAAAAATAATTTTAATGTATATCTGTTATCAGAAATAAACTACTGTGAATATTGAGATTCACTTTACAGTTCTAAATCCTTACAAGCCTGGGCAATGTATATTTTCTCACTCACATACATATGAACATGTAAAGAATTCATAAGGCCATTTGGTCTATTTAGTTTGCTTGTATTACAGGGTTAACAGCTTAGGCTACTTTCCCTGCCCCATATTTGTTTTATTTTACATGGAACAAAATATTTATGTAATTTTATTTCTATAAAGGAACTAGAACAAATTCATGAAGTATTACTTTCAAATGCCTGACTCATAAAGACCGTGACACCCAATTTCTTCTCAGTGTATTTTCTCAGTTTATACATTTTTTCACTAATCTATCACTAAGCATATTTGACAGGGCTGTCTAATAGTTATTTTTTTATACTTGTTAAAGTCAAAACACTAACACAGCCCAATTCAACCCTTAAATAGATAGCAGGGACTGATTTTAGAATGCCCAATAAAGAACAAAGGAATGGAGTCACTGGTCTATCAAAAATGGTGTTTAGTTTATTAGTCTACACTCTGCCTGTACATGGCTTGTGCATTAAATTTACATTCAATTCACATAAAACAGGCTTCACTGAGAAGCCACCAAACCTATAATTATATTTTTTCAGACCAAGGATTGTGTTCATTAATGGCACCTCCACAACCCTGATATGCTTTGCCCACAAACGATTGTTGAGAAAAACACACCCAGATATACTGAATCATGAACCATACTCAGAGTTTCATTCCCTGCTCTCCATTTATAACACATCTTTTTTGATATAAACACCATTACTTTACTTTTTTTTAGAATGTGTCTTTAATTTTCATTTATCTGAAAGTTTGGAATGTATCTTTAATTTTAGTTTATCTTAAAACACTTGCCACAATGTCCACTTTCCTCTGTAAACTATACTGTAACAACAAGGATAGTACCAGATCATTGGTGTAAACTAACACTAGACGCATTTGTTGACAAATATTAAGAGAGTCAGAAGAAGGATCATCAAAGTTTACAAGTAGATTATTGATATAGATACAGAATAATATAGGGGCCAGGATGCAATCTTTTTTCACTTCTCAGTTAGTAGGGAATGTACTTGTGAGCTGCCCACTAGCCCTCATACACACCATAGCTCAAGTATTCGAATATAAATCCCTTATTCTACTGATCAATGATGCTCAATACCAAATCAAACAAAACTGTCCTTAACAATTCTCTTGATATTAAATCAAATATAGAGCTATAATCAGTATAGGCTGCAAATAATAAATGTTTGCTTCCTCAAGAAGACATATTTCTGCAGAAGATGATAAAAAAAAAAATAAAAATAATACAATCATCAATATTACTTCACCCAACCCTAAAACCTGCTTGGAATTGAGCCCCCACCCCCCACCCTCCACCCTCATTATCCATCTGTCCCAGAAGCCTACCTTATAAAACTTTAGAAAAACATTTCAAAAGAATATCTAGCAGGCTTATTGGTCTATACATAATCAGGTCGGCTCTATCACTTTTGCTATATAAGCACAGTCTTGGCACCCTTCCATGAAATTGCAGCAAGTTTCTCTGTTATACATTTATTAAAGCAGCAGTGCAATGAAATTAGGTAAAACAAATGACTACCTCTTTTACACTAAAAAAGATTTGAGGCATCTTCCAGTTTTATTTGGTGATACAATATTCTAATTCCACCAAAGTTTGAGTATTTTATAAACTTTTTAATTACATTTTTCTCAAGATGGCTTGACTGCTACATTGTGCATATAAATAGAACTGTAGACCTGGCAAGGGTTAGTACCAAAAAAAATTAAAAAGACACATGGGCCCAGGTATTCAATAGGGTTGTGCCATGTGCAACAGGGATGTGCTAGCACAAGTCAGAAAATGCTCCATTCTGCAATATTCAGCGGGAGGCAGATGCACCCCTCAAATCACAATGCGCAAGAGCACAATGATAATGAATGCATGCGCAACTGAAGGGGGAGGAACCATGCATAAATGGTGCAGTGCGATATTCAACAACATGTGCCATGCACAATAGGGGAGCAGACGGAAGTTGCATGATAGTGGAAATGATCCAAAATAAAAAGGAACAAGAGAGAGGCGCAAGAATGTTATAGGGAAGCCACATGTTGCTGAACTGCAGGCAGCCACACAGGCACACAAAAACTGAGAGCAGGACAGGGCAGGAGCAGGACAGAGCACCTGAAACCCCCAGGAACAGGGAAAGTGTGGGGAGCCTCTGCCACAGTGCAGGTCAAAAGGGGGAAGTGCCACACAGCACTGAGGCCACTACAGGGAGGTGTTCCCGGTGCAGGGGGGGTAGCAGCAAGGACAGTGGGGGGAACGCAGAAACAGCTGCCAGGGGGGTAACACGAGCCAGGGACATGGCCAGTGCTACCATCCAGATGGAGGCAGTTATGAGGGGGGTGAGAAGGCAGGCAGCAGGGGGGCATGGCCGTGGAAGGGCCCATCAGCGGTATGCCCCCAACAGGCAGTACCGAGCCTGCACCAGCTTTGAGCTGAACACTGATACTGAGATCGTGGGCTGGTACCACCTGAACCGGGTGATCCTAAGGCGGCTCTGTGAGCTGTGCAGTGATGTGATGCAGGCACCCACACAACAGAGCCATGCTCTGTCAGTGGAGACCAAAGTGACAGCTGTCATGTGCCTGCTCACCACGGGTACCTTCCAGAGACCAACAGGGGACACGACAGGCATAAGCCAGTCGGCCGCATCACACCTCCTCAACCAATTCCTCAGAGCACTGCTGCTACATGCGGCAGAGTACCTCCATTTCCCCAGCACACCGGCGGAGTGCACAGCAAACATACAAGATTTCCACAGGGTAGCACATGTGCCTGGCATCCTCGGGGCAACACACTGCACCCATGTGGCCATCCGCACTCCACCTTGCCCTTAAGGGGCTGCATACATGAATCGGAAGGGGTATGCAAGCATCAACTTCCAGGTGGTGTGCGATGCCAGGGGGTGCATAATCAATGTCTGTGCCACGCACCCTGGGAGAGCACATGATGCCTTCTTCTGGCACCAGTCTGCACTGTGCCACAGGTTTGAGAGTGGGGACATCCCCACTGGACACCTAGTAGGTGAGTATGCAAACCACGCAGAAAGACATGTCCCTTGGGAGGGGCATAGTCAGAGATGATATGGTTATTGGCCTAGATGGCCCAAGGCAGGGCAATGCTGATCACCAAACTAATGTCCACCCTCTACACACAGGTGACAGTGGATACCCACTCTGTTTCTGGCTGCTCACACCATACTGGCAGCCAGTGACCCCATCGCAGCAACGCTACAATGAGGCACATGCCACCACATGCAATGTCATCGAGCGAGTGTTTGGGCTGCTGATGGCACATTTCCATTGCCTGGACACGTCTGGTGGTGCCCTACAAATGTCTGCAGGCTATTCCTGGCCTGTTGCATCCTGCACAACATGGCCAACGACTATGGGATAGTCGTACAGGTCGAAGAGGGGGACAGTGATGGGGACGATGAGGACGCTGGTGAAGATGGTGATGGGCAGCCCCCCCTTGGTCAAAGGGACCTCCCACTGATCCAGATGGCACAGCTGCACTGGGACACCATCACAGAGGAGCACTTCAACCAACCCAGGTAAGTCATGGGGCCATGTGCAACTACCAGTAGCAAGGGCACAACCCGCAAACACGCGTGGACAAACCCCAGGGGTGCATATCGTTATGGGAATTGGCTGAGCATGGAACCACACATGCTGTCAGGGATGGGCAAGCTCTAACATGGCACGTGGTCACACACACACACACACACACACACACACCTCACAAGACATGCACAAAGGGTAGGAGGCACGCCAACCCCAACTGCCACCCTAACCACACACATGTCCACAGACCACCACGCACAGTGCCTGTCATTGTGCATGTGTCAGACGCTGGGCACCATTGCACAGTGGTGCAATGCACATGTCCCAGTGGACAGCAGCTGGGAGGATGTGCAGGTGAAATGTGGGTGTGCTTGCAGGGCCTGGTACCCCACCCGTGCATTGCACATTGAACAACACAATGCACACAGGGCAGCATCAGACAGTAGCTGTAGAGGCAGACAGGTCAGTCATGCACCACAGTGCCACGGTTGCATGGTCGGCCCGGCCGAGACCCACCAGCAGTGACAGGCTGACCAATGGCCTCATGGGGTGGCACTGAAGGTCCCCCAGAGGTTCTGCTGTGAGAATACGACCGTGCTTGCACAGGGGTCTGCAGCACACCAAACATGCCTGTGCCAGGTGTGCTCGGGATGCCCACAGCTGAACCCAGTGTCGACAAGAAGGGTGTCGCACGACACTGGGAACAGGGGGTGGACATTGCACTGCACGGTGTCTGCGATGCATGGGCAAATAACTGTGTGCCCATTGTGGCAATGACAGCTGTGATTGCCTGTGTCTGCCTGTCAATGGCAGTGGTCACATCCTCCCGCATCTGGTCTATCCCTGCCAGGAGCAGAGCGGTGTCTCTGCTGCACCACTCCTCTGCCTGGCGCAGAGCCACACTGAGTGCATCCACCACCATCACAAGCCACACCTGCTGATTGACTGATTCTTGGAGTATGCTGGTGTGCTCTTTTAAGAGGTCATCTGCCTGATTGGCATGCTGTCCCTAGGCACTGCACACCAGGGCCAGGCCTGGGCATGTCCACAGGCAGTGCACTAACGTCACTCCTTGACACTGTACCCCCATGGCCATTGGCCGACTGCTGATACTGCCCCTCCAGCTGCCACTCTACAGGGCTCAACGGTGCTGCCACAGTGGCTGCAACAGCCCCACTGTCCTGGACACACACCAGTGCTCCCCCACTGGTTCAGACAGGCACAGGCTGGGACCCTGATGTCACGCAGTGCCTCCATGGTGGCACCACCCATGGCCATGCTCATGATGTCACCTGCTGTGTGGCCATCCTGCAGCCCACACATATCACTGTCCTTGAAGTGAGCTCCCATCATCAACATCAGTGACAGATCCGGCACCAGCCCAAGTCTCAGCATGCTGGCATCCATGGACACTGGCATGCTGGGACATGGGCAGGGCCTCCTCCGGACCTGCTCCACCAACATCAGTCCGGACATCCAGCTGGGCCCACTGTCGCCCTGACCCTCGTATGCCTGTGGAGGTGGATGGGCCCAAGTCCACCAACGCTGACCCATGTAGAAGCTCAGGAGCTGTAAGGGAGCACAGTAGCATTAATGTATCTGCCTTACCCTGCCCCCCCATTGACAGACCAGGACCTACCATGTAGTGAAGGGCTACCATCCATCTGGAATCCACCACCTGGAACACCCTTGATGGCACAACACCGCATGCTGCCAGCAACTCGCTCTTCTTGTGGGGTCAGGTGTTGTACGTCTGGCTGTCCCCCACCGGCCACAGACCGTGCTGCCCTGATGGCAGCCACCTTGTCCTTAATCCTCCGCCTGTCCATGCCCATCTTCTTTTTGCACTCCTGCATGAACTGCTGGTGGCTGCCATGGAGGTTGATGGCACGCGCCACCTCTTCCCATGCAGCAGCATGGGCCTGTGGTGTTCCCTGCCGTCCACTGAGCAGCGGCTCCTGGTCGAGGTAGGCCTCAAACAAGGCATCTGTTTCTGCCTTTGTGAAGTTAGGCCTCCTCTTCCTCCCATGTCTGTGTTCCTCTTCCTCCACCTCACAATCACTCATGATTCATCCTGTGAGAATGACAGGTGTTACCTGTGACTGTGCAGTCCCATGCATGTCCCACACACCACAGTCCACACTCCCAAACAACATGCAACTCACCACAATAGACTGCAATAACCGACTATGGGCAGTGCAGTCCTATGTCGCATTTTTATAGCGCAACGCATGCAAATGAGGCGAGGCGCAATTTTAAGTGGATGCAAATGCAGTATCTGTGCCATTGAATGGCTGATTAGCTGATTTGCATATGCCAGTCTGAATATTGCACTGTTGCGCTTTGCGCAATTGTGTTGAACATGCTCAGGTAAGGAGGCATTTCGGTGACATGCGCAGTACACACTGAACTGCACATGCCCAGGGTGATGACGCAGATGCCTGCTGCACTGCTGATGTGCTGTGCATGGAAGGCAATGCAGGGCACGGCCACCATTGTGCCAGTGGCACTACTGCACTGTTCACATATAAGGCGCTGTGGCACTGGGGCACTGCAGGCGCACTGGGGCCACAGCGCGGTAGGCCACTATAGGAGGTGGTATACAGGCACCCAATCATGCTACATGCATTGAGTACCAATCTCATTGTGGCGGTCCGTGAGCGAGAGACCCTTGACCCTGTGCCTGACCTTTGCCCCTAGGCACCATGCATTTGCATGGGTGCACCACTTTCGTGCTGTTCAATGACAGCGCGATAGAGAATTGCAGCACTGTACCCTGCAGCATCTGCACATGGCGGACCGCGCTACTGAGCGCCATTTTTACTCCAACCAGCTTTAGAGATGGCATGGAGGAGGGCTGCTGTTTGGAGCCAGGTGGAGCTGGCCAATTTGGTGGCCATAGTAGAGCCCCATGCTGGGGCACTTTATTGAGATGCACCCCTGGACAGGGCCAGAAGTGCAGTATTGGAGGAGATGGTGGTGGCGCTGGTGGAGGCCACAGGAATCATGCGCATGGCCGAGCAGTGTTGCCACTGATATGGGGACCTCCAGTGCAGGGACCCAGAGAGGCTTGCCCACCTGCGGGCACATGCCAGGAGGGGCACGGTGCCATGGCCAGGTAGGTGCCACATCCATACACTGTTAACATCTATATGGGTATCACGGTTGCATGTGTTCAGCACATGGGAAGGCCATCCAGTGTTGGCTGTGATGGTGGTATCGGGGTGGGGGTGGATGGGTATGGCTGTGTGGGATTGCACACACACGGGGGCGGGGGGACTTTGCTACCAGATTGTACTGATCTTCCTCTCTCCATGTTTGCACCTTAGACCCAGAGGAGCGCCAGCGGTGAGGGAGAGGAGGCGCCACCAAGAGGACCAGCAGGCTGGGAGGGATGCCAGACCACACAGGCACAGGGACCAGCCTGATGATGGTGAGTGCCTTACATCCATGATGACTATTGCATGCTGTGTAACAGGGCAGGCAGCGGGGCATGGCCACCATCCATTGACACCACTGCCATGCACGCAACTTGTTACAGTCAGCACTGTCCAGTGGCACTGCATGTCTGGGAGTGCATCAATGGTGGTCCATGCGTGCACCGGGTACATAGCTGTGCCACTGCCTTTGTACCGCATAGCCATGTCACTGTACAGCCACGGTGGTGCTGTGTGGAACATGGGTGGTGGGTGTGTGCAGCGGTCCGCATGGCTGTGGGTACCTGGCTAGGCAGGTCTTGTGGACACGGTCACTGTGGGTGGTCACACACCATCACAGGGGTGTGACACAGGGCTGTATGCCATGCACAATGGGTGGGCTGCAGGGGGCTGGGCAGTCACACGTATTGACTCTGCTCTCTTGTTCTAGGTGGACAATGCTGGATGGCCCTAGAATGGGGCATGCAGGAGCTGCTGCAGCTGGCATGGGCATCCCTGGCACTGCTGGAGAGGATGGAGTGGCACGGGGTCCGGAGGAGAAGCACCCGGAGGCACCAAAGGAGTGGATAGCGGGGAAAGAGAATATGCCCTCCATGACCCCCTGACACATCTAACCCCTCTGGACCCACTGTCACACCCCTTCTTCCCTCTCCCATTTGTACACCCCTGTCCCATGCCTGCCCCCACCTGGTTTGGGGCCCTTCCCCCCACGCTTGTATATATTTGTAAATATGTTTGAGTGTTTATATTTTTTAATACATACATTTTGTTATGACAACTGTGATGGTCTTTGATTTGCAGTAGACTACAGGTGCTCAGCTGCAGTGGTCTGCATGGCGTCGGGGTGGTGCAAGCATGGGCGTGTGCATGTGTCTGGAAGGGAACCACCTATGGTATGGGTGGGGGGATCAGTCACTGTCTGTGGTTTGTGTGTTATTCTCTGTGCACCAGATGCCTGTGTGCAGCCGTCCGTGGTGCATGCACTGTGTGCATGGCAGCTTTTCAAAACCATCCATGGCCTTTGCAGCTGACACCTTTGCATGTTTGTGATATGCATGGTCTGCTGGCATGTCAGTGGTGGCTGTCCATGCTGGACAACCACTGTACCCAGCACAATGCCAGGTTGCCTCCCATCACCAGTATGGTGCACATCTGCCTCAAGTGGCACTGTGGCCTCCGCTGTTGTTGTCCCCCCTCCATGCTGTCACTTGTGTCTGTTGCAGGGGATGTGCTCCACTGTCTGTCACTTGTGCATCGGCCGCATGCTGGTGGCATACAGCTTCATGGTGCCTGTGCAGGGTGGCTGGCACACCTGTGCCATGTAGGGGTGCTGGCCGTGTGTACACGGCTACCGTGGCCACATGCTAGTGGCTTGATTGACTCGCTACTGTGTCCCTGTGTTGGTGTGCCCTTGGGTATGGGTGGTGTTTGTCCATGCACTGTGTTGCATCCTGTGTGGCACATGCTTCCATGTAACACTGTGTGTGTCTGTGCTGGCTGTTGTGGCCAGTGCTGGGACGGGATGTGTCCTTGGAAGGGTGTGCAGGGGGCTGTACCACTGGTGGTGGGGTCCGGGGCATGCCCTGTCCGCATGTGGGGTACCTCGTGTGCCGATGCATGGTCATTCTCTCAACTGTACCTCGGGGGGGTGTGCAGGGTGGCACTATGTATGTAGTTGTTGCATCGCTGTCTGCTGCTGCCCGCTACAGGGTGCACATGGTGGGGCTGCCTTGCATGGCTCCATGGTTCACAGGGTTGCATTGTCACAGTGGGGGTGGTGGCATGCATGGGGTGTCCTGCACTGTTGGGCACTACTCCTGGGCAGGGTGTATGGGGATCATGGTGCAGGGTGTGCTCTGCATTGGTTGGATGGTGTGGCACAGGGTGGTTGTCCCTCCTTGTGCGCCGGTCACGACTTGCCAGGGGGTGTGCTGGGGCACCATGCCCCAGCTGTGGGTTGGTTGCTGGTATCCATGGGCCTGTGGTTATTCCAGCACTCCACTGGTTGTGCAGTGCATGAGGTGTGGGAGGCAATGTCTGTTCTGCTGTGTGCTCATCTGCCCACCTGTGGCATGGGTGGTGGGCCCCTGCATCCTGTCCTTGCGCATCCTTGGTTGTGCTGTTGCACTGCTGCCCTGCTCCACAGGGCATCCCTGGTTGCACTATGGTGCATCTGGACTGCTCCACTGAGCATCCCTGGTTGCCCTATGGTGCATCTGAAATGCGCAACTGCACATCCCTGGTTGTACTATTGTTCAGGTGGCACGATATTCAGTCGTGTGATGCAGGCGCATCTTGACCTGCACAGTTTTTGAATATCACGCTTCATGCGCATGGGTGCAGTAGACTTGTGCTTGCTCCTGCTGTTGCGCACTTTTTGGGCACTGTTTGAATATCCAGACCATGGTGCATAGCATAGGAGGTAACTAGACAAGTAAATTTGACAGGTAAGCTAATATTTTTCTCAACTGTAGCTGAAACGAGCATTTTTGGAATAACATTTTTGTTGTACTGCTGCTTCAAAAAAAATCAACATTAATGAGGCTACATAGTTCTTCCAAACCTGAGTAGACTTCAGTCAGGATATGATCCAGATGAGGGACCTTCGTACACTTCAGAGCTTTAATTACACTAGCCACTTCCAAGACAGTAACTGGTAAACAAATCCCTCTAGTCCTCATAAAGTATAGAGACCCTAAGGATACAGTTCAATCACACGCCTCAAAAAATATAAACAAAATGCAGTTGCTAACCCTTTTATCAAGTAAGATGTTTGTATCAATTTCACCATTAGAATTAAGAGATCCTTTGGCTACCAAGAGCCAAAAAACTTAGAATCATTCCTTCCAATGGTGTCAGTCACTTTAGCCCATTGATTGCTATACTAATCATTTTTTGGCAGTGCAAGGAAATTCTTATACAATTTCTTACATTGAACCAGATATCTACAACTTTTCTTATTAATATGTTTTTTAGGTTCCCTAACAATGGACAGTAATTTTCTTTTCTCTTTTTTACCGTTATTGTTAATCACCCTTCCACCCTCGGTAGCTCCCGCCCATCTATTTTATATATCATTGATCTTGATAGATTTCAACACTTCTTCCAAAACATTTGTATACCCTCCCACCGAATTTAGATGAGAACATTTACCACATGATAACTGTAATCTAGTTACAATCCTGCCTTCAAAGAAAATATGCCTCATTTGTCTTTGTTATTAACAACATCATACAAAAAGCTGATCGTACCAAACCTGAGTTGAAGAACTGCACTGGGTCTTAATACGACAGGTATATGTTCACTTTCCCATGATTTAATACATAGACAGTGTCCCACCATTCCGTCTTCTCATCCCATAAAAATAAATCAATAACTGAAGCATAAAAGTGAGAAAATATGTGCACTGTCACATCTTACAGTATCTCCTTATAATCTCCCATTTAACTGGTATAATATGAATTCATTAAAAGATTAAATAAAAGCCTGCTTAATTCAATTTTCTGTCTTGAGCAACTGTATGGTGAAAAGCTGCCATCAACTCCTGTATCTCCCTTAGTTGTTTCATCTCCACTATACCTTTGCTTATCTGATCTCTCTTTCCATACATCTGTGTGCCAGCAGCTGTGCACCCATCATTAGGGTGCCAACTTTGGGAGTTTGCCACCCCCTCCCTGAGTTCCACCCCCCCGAGTTAGTATATATAGAAAGGGGGGGCATGGGGGTGACTAGTAAGTATCCAGGAAGCATTATATCTGATTGGTTCATCTGATATTATCTTGACCTCATGCTCCACCAATTATGTGTACCCTGGTATGAAAGTAAACAGAGCCTCTTGATTTTGCAGCACCCCTGCAGTGTTCACCTACTGGTCTGGGCTCAACAGCATGGAAATCTTGATTGCATCTGCTGAAGTCTCCCACTTACGCTCATCAAGCAGATTAATTATAAGATCCTCTTTGTCCTCTGCTGGAGAACATGTTCATGCAGTTTTCTCATCTTACGTCATTAGGGTATTTAAGAAACAATACCTTCTTGCATGTCTGCACACTGCATACATATTGTACAGTAGGATTGGCATACCTCACCTTCTCAGAGTCTGTTAGAATGCTCCACTATTCATTACATAAAAAGAATGTAACATCTTCATATGTTATGGGTACTTGATCATCTTCATGAATCATCATGTGGTTATTACAAACAAAATGACATCAATTGTCAATGCCTCTGTAGCCATGGACATTTTTTTTTTTAAGTTGTTTAACCAGGTATAGCACACTAAGCTGAAAGGTTTTTTACAGGAGCGACCTGGGAGCACAAGGAGGTTAAGTGACTTGCTCAGGGTCACACAGTATGCAAGTGGAAGCTGTGGGATTCAAACCCTGGTCTGGTCTGCTGGATGTCACCAGATTTGCAGCTCAGATCCTTAGACCACTGCGCTATACTGCCTCATGTGTGCACTATAGGCATGGATAATTGCCTGTCTGCCTTGAGGCACTTTTCATAGTGCTATTTATGATCATCTTCAAGACTCATTATATGTTCATGCTGAAGTCTTGTATTTTGTCATATAAAGACACATTTAAAGTATTACAAAGTTAAATTACATTATATTTATTTATTTATTTATTTATTTATTTATTGAATAGCTAGGATTGCAAAATAACTTTGAACCAGTGGTTCATTTATGAAGGTTCCGCTTCAGATACAATCAGTGAACAGACAATTGTAGTGGATTAGAAACATAAAATATCATACATAAAGTGAGCAATAAGGTCAAAAAAACAAAATCAGAGAAGGAATGAGTAATGCAATATCCAAATATGCATAAATACAGTGAGAAGAGAAGAAAAAAATGAAGAAGACAAGAGAACAGATCAGGGAAGTATGTCAATAGAATAAAGGGGAGGGAAGGTGAGGCAGAAGAGGCAGACATCAAGGTGACATTGTCAATTAACTGCAAGCTTTGCAGGTAATGAGGGGAGGGGCAGGGAGACCAGGGATATGTGGACCAAGAGGAGGGGAAGAATGGGGAAGTAGAGATTATGGGTATAGGAGAGAGGGTGACAGAGGAAGGGCAAGCAGATGAGTCAGGGGAAGGGAGGAAGTGGAAGGGGAGGTACTTGGAGGCAGTGTAGGATAGGGTGGAGAGCTGAGAGATGAGGGGGAGGAGTAGGATGGAAGGCTGTATTACAAATGACAAGGCTGGTGGAGGGAAGCATGTGGAAGGAGACTGGGAGTAGGGGAGAGAAAGATCAAGGAGAGGGGGAGAGAGGGAGCAAATAGTTGTGGGGAAGGAGTGGGTGGAAGTGCTGGAGGCCTAGTTGCTACAGTCACAACTGCTGTGATTGGTGAGGTGGTGAAGCAGTTTGCATTTAAAGAGGACAGTTTTATTCTCAGCAGTGACATCTGGAGGGAGACCATTCAAAAGGGAGGTGGGCCTGGCATAGAAGGAGCTCTGGGCTTGACAGGTTTGACAAAAGGGAACCTGGAAGGAGGCCTTGTTAGATAATATTACTGTTATATCACTATCATCTATGTGAATGAATTTGTCATGTCACTTGTGTCATATGATTATGCTCCATTGAACTCCTCTGCTAGTACTAGCAGAATCACAGGTACCAGTGTCCTGATACTCATTTCTCAACTCATTTGGGATCAATGATGTCTCTTGATCATCAGTCATTCTCTCTTGAAGAGGACACTGTCTTTTGAAGACTCTTGCATGAAAACCTGACGCATTAATACAATATTTCATCATGCTTCACATTGTCTGAGCATGCCGAACAAGATACAGTATTGTACGCATTGGTGTGTGCTACAAAAGTATATTCTGCATTTGCAAACATATGAGCAGACCTCCAAAGTGCACAGTAAGCAACCCTTACCATGGTTATTCCCTTTGTGAGTCCAACTGAATGCCACATACGCTATTATTTACAACATTCCAAAGCAACCAAATGAAGCTTACTATCATGCAGCTATGTTTTCTTGGTATATAAATAAAAAATAAATGTTAAAATTACATCAAAATAAAAAGCACAAAAGTCAACTAGTTCTTATAAACATAAAACATTCATTATCACAAATTATGCTGTATTGACATGTAAATAAAAAAATAAGTAACTGATTGTTATATGACATTACTGTCATATTACTAGATATTATTTAATAAATAAAACACAGACCAACAAAAATAAAATAATAGAAAAATAATATAATATCATAATAGTCATAATACAAAAATAGATTTGTAAAATCTATGCTGCTGCAATGGAGAATATCATAACTGGCAAGAAGTAAAGTGGAGCATTGGAGACTATAAGAGTGTATATGCCTTGAGTTCAGCAAGGAATAGTAACAATTGCTGTAGTGCAGACTTGGTCATAGCAGTCCTAGTGGCTTTTGCACACTGTGTCACAACACCTCAAACAGTAAGCCACAACAGATGCATGCCAACACCACCTGCCAAAAAACCCTATTTCATTTATATACAATATGTGTACTTGTTCACTCCTTTCTACAACAGTTTCTTCACCTGACCCATTTTGGCTAAATATACTACAGAAACACATATCTCTCTGTGGGTTTGTTATGAGGTTTAATTGGCAGCTGATGGCCTTCTTGTTTTATTATTTGTTTTCATCACCCCATTCACATGTTGTAACTATTGATCACCTTAATGTTTCACTTCTTCTGTGTCACTAATCCCCACTCTAATCTGCATTTCTCTTCCCTATTCAATGTCTGTGCTTTCATAACATTTCTGTATACCTGTTTTGGTTTTCATTTCTTTGAATTGTTTAAATGCGCATTGCTTAGCCCTTATCTTATTCACTTATTTATTTATTTAAATCTAGGATTACAATACCTTTGAGCTGAGGCTCTTTTAAAAAGTTTCCACATCAGCGTGTGCAACAGTCATCATTTTTAGTTACAAACATATAATCATTGACTTACAGAAGTGTAATAACCAGTAAAAAGACTTGAGCAATGAGCAAGACAAGGGAATGGGGGGTGGGTGAGTGGGGAAGTGAGGGTAGGAGATCGAGTCTGGGAAGGAGGTGCAGGGGGTAAGGGGGAGTACGAGAGGTGGTTGGGTGTGGGGACAGGAGTGGAGATATGGAGGGGAGGTGGGCAAGGGTGGGAGACAGTGCAGCCAGAGGGCCTTGTTGAGGAAATATGACAGGTAAGGTGCTAGGGGTGCAAAGACTGATTGTAAGTGATGGGTGCTGGGGCATGTGCAGCTGGAATGGTGGAAATGTTAATATGGGCAATCACAGGATACAAGCAGTGAGAGGCACAGCTTGGACTTGCAGAGGCTGAGTGTAGGAGTGGTCGCTATGTCGCTGCCAAGAGAGTTGAGCCAGTTGGATGCCAGATAGGTGAATGATCTTTGTCCTTGGGTTGTGCGACATTGTGGGATATATAGTAGATGGGAATTGGATCTCCTTGTGTGACACTCCTATGTCTAGGCTTAAGGAGGGCACAGACACCAGGTGGGATAAGCCCCATTATAATTTTCTTGGCCGTGAAGCAGGTTTGGTATTTTATGTATTTGTCCAGTTGAAGCCATCCAGATTGGGAATAAAGGTCACATGTGTGGGTACAGTAATGTGAGCCAGTGATGAGATGACAGACCTTATTCAGGGAGGTTGCAATACGTTTGAGAGCAGTGGTAGTTGCAGCCCCATATATGATAAGGCCATAGTCTATGATGCTGATGATGGAGCTTTGGATGGCCACTGATAGTGCTTCTGGGGTTAGATGTTTCCTGTGCTGGAATAATATGCCTAACCTCACATTGGCAGACTTTGCAACATTGCTGATATGGACAGCATATGAGAGGTGGGGATCAAGGGTGATGCCGAGGTACTTGAATGATTGTGTTTGCTCTAGGATGGCTCCTTGTTCGGTTGCAATGGAGAGGTGGAGTTGTTTGTTTTTGTTGTGGGGGCTGCAGAAGACCATAGACTTGTTTTTTTCTGATTGAAAAGCAGTTTATGATTTAGGAACCAGGATTCGATGGAGGAGAATCACATTTCATGTTCTAGTGGTTCGCCAAGTCAGTCTCATACCTTTCCTTTTGTACTTGGACTTTATGGGAATATGCATGTTGAGTTCCAGCAACCTTTCTTCATACAGCTTCTCATGTAACCTCCTCACCATTTTGTTTGCCCTCCTTTGTATCACCTTCACAATTTCAATATCCTTGCTGAGATGCGGCCTCCAGAACTGGACACAATACTCCAGGTGGGGCCTCACCAGTGAGCAATACAATGCACCACCTCCCTCCTCCTCCTGCTAGAAATAACCCCCTCAGTGCACCCCAGCAACATGATAGCCATTCCCACTGCTTTGTCACACTGTCCAACTAGCTTGTGGTCATCAGATATGATGACCCCTGGGTCACGTTCTTATTTAGTGACTGCGAGCTCCACTTCTTCCATCTTATACACAGCCCCTGGTTATACAGCCATTAGTGCATAACATTTCACTTTTTGGCATTGAAACCCAGCTGCCACCCCCAAACCATTCCTTGAGTTTCCTCAGAACCCACTAGTCACTCTCCTATCACCTGAGTGGCTACCATTTATCACCAACCTTTGCCTCCTATCTTTTAACCAGTTTGATACCTAGCTTGTCACTTTCTCCACCACCCCCAAACTGCTTTGTTTCTTAACTAGTGTCCTGTGCAGCACAGAGTTGAAAGCATTGTTGAAGTCCAGATAGGCCACATCCACCACTTTCCATTGATCAACCTCCCTGGTAGCCCAGTTGAAGAAATCTATGAGATTAAGTTGAAATTACCTCCCTACTGTGAAACCATGTTGCCTGTGATCCCACAGCCTTTTTACCATCAAGTACTCTGCAAGCCTCTCCTTCAGTAGTGACTCCATTAACTTCCCTACCACTGATGTGAGACTGACTGGTCTGTAGTTGCCCACATCCTCCCTACTGCCACTTTCATACAGAGTGACCACATTGGTCCACCTGCAGTACTCTGGAACTTTCCCCTTCTCCATTGAGGTGCTAGAAAGCACTGCCAGAAGTAGGCCAACACCATGCCCAGTTCCTTTAGGACCCTTGGATTAATCTCATCTGACCTCATCACCTTATTCTTCTTTCAGGCATCATCACTTCCAGACCTTCTCCACTGAGAATGAACTTATGTACATTCCCCTTCTCCCTGGTGCTTACTGCAGCATGCTGGTCCACCCCATCATCTTGAAAATCAAGCAGAAGTAATCATTTAGTATTTCTGCTTTCTCTTGCTCATCTTCTGCATGGTGCCTCACCCTTCTGAGTCTCACTATCCCTCCCCTTGTTTCATTGTCTTCCTCTTCCCCCACATATGTGAAGAAGAGTTTGTCCCCTTTTCTTTTTTACTAATTATTTTACCAGGTGAGACACACTAAGCTGAAAGCTTGTTTGCAGGTGCAACCTGGGAGCATGAGGAAGTTAAGTGACTTGCTCAGGGTCATGCAGTATGCAAGTGGGGGCTATGGGATTCAAACCCAGGTCTCCAGATTTGTAGCTCAAAGCCTTGAACCACTGCGCCATACTGCCTCCTCCTTTTTTGACCTCCTCTGCTTGTTGAGATGCAAACAACTGCATGGCAGCTTGTCTATGGCCTCCAAGGAAGCCAAATCTATTTTTTTACCTACAACCTGCAACCTTAAATCCCTTGATAGAGCCTGGAAGGATATATTATCTCACTGCTTGATCCCTTATACAGTATACCTCCCCATCATTAAACTAGGAAACTCACCTATGTTTGCTCTTAATGACGTTACTAACTTTCTTCACTTCCTGTGCCTTCTCTCTTTGGTTCTCCTCCTCTTGACTGCCATGTCTCTCCTCAAATGTCTTTCCTCGCCTCTTCCTTAATCCACCATCTTTTTCATTCTCCATGTACTGTACTCCTGAGATGGTGCTGGGGGGATCTGCACACATGATAATGAGCCTATTATGGGTATGCAAATGTCCTTTCATACCATGCATGCCTAATGGGCTCATTGGCATGGTAGGGCTGAATATGGCTCACAGGAGCCCTTGCTCTATACTGTTTATGATACAATATCTCCATTGGGCTCCTGTGCAGGACATATTCATAGGGTAGCTGTATCAGCAAAGCACATAGTCACTATGTGCTGCTCTAGCATGCCCTATATTCTGACAATCAGTGCACTCTGGTTAGCATGTGCTAATTATCTGAATATTGCCCCATACTGGCCATATGTTAAATGCCATGCATCACTCCTGTCTGTGCAGCACATATGGTGTCTCTGAATATGGGATCCATTAGGTACATAAAGGGCAGGACTCTTCTACAGATGTAGCCATCTTTGATCACTCTGCTGGCCAGTCCACATTATGATCCAAACACAAGCCTCTGTTAAGTTAGTGGGGGAATATTGAAAACAATACCAACACATAAGCAGCATGGCTAACAAAGTGAAACATGGTTTGTGTGGTTAACAGACTCTTCAACATATATTGGGGATATTCCATCGGGCATCCATGAATAAGCCTATTTTTCAGTCTGGATTGGTGCCAACAATACTGCCTAGCAATGAGTGGCAGAGTAAAGTGGAGCAGCAAGTTTTAGAGCTGCATTATTTGTGTCAATTGATAGTGAATACAAAGCTTATTCCTGGATTCCATACGGAATGTCTTATTTTTACCATGTGTCCGGCAATGCTATGATGAGAAAGCTACAGTGAAAAAAATATGAGCTGAAATGGATATACAGGACTCTCAGCAGTAAACATTATTGCAACTTCACTTATGTTTAGTTGTTAATCCATTGTCTAAACTAACAAGCATTTGTCAATGCCGAATGTTGCTTGCTTCTATGTGCTGTTTAGGTATTTGGAAGTCATTGGAGTGCAAATATTGAAAATTTGCGAACTTACGAGTGTGCGTAGGAACTGCGCAATGCACGCTCGTAAAACAGTCATTTTTAGGAATTTTTTTACCAAATTTTCAACACAGCCATTTTAAGACCTCTGCTCATCAACAGTGTCACTGTGATTTTGTTAATGTGTCCCATACATTGAGTTTGCACACCGATCAGCGCCATTGTGCGCATACAGAAAAGACATTTTGGGCAGGATATGAAAAATGACAGCTGTACTGCTCATAAGGAGGTGTGGTAAATGGCAATGTTGAAAAATCTGGAGTGGAAATATTGAAAATTCGCAAACCTACGAGTGTGTGTGGGAACTGTGCAATGCACACTTGTAAAACAGTCATTTTTAGGCATTCTTTCACCAAATTGTAAAAATTCCCATTTTAAGATCTCTGCTCATGAACAGTGACACTGTGATTTTCTTAATGTGTCCCATACATGAATTGTGACACCGATTGTGCTTATTGTGCGCTACATGGGCAGAAACATGTTTTGGGCAGGATGTGAAAATGACAGCTGTACTGCTCATGAGGAGGTGTGGTAAAATGGCAATGTTGAAAATCTGGAGTGAAAATATTGAAAATTAAGAAACTTATGAGCTGCAGTGAGAGCAGTGCAACGCACACCGTAAAACAGTCATTTTTAGGAATTTTTCACCAATTTTCAACACAGGAATTTTAAGACCTCTGCTCATGAACAGTGTCACTGTGATTTCTTAATTTGTCCAGTACATTGATTTCACACACCGACTAGCCATTCTGTGCTACATGGGCGGAAATACATTTTGGGTGAGATGTGAAAATGACAGCTATACTACTCATAAGAAGGTGTGGTAAAATGGCAATGTTGAAAATCTGGAGGAAAATATTGAAATTTTGCAAACTTCATAGCCTGTGTAGGAACCAAGAATGCATGTTAGAAAACAGTCATTTTTGATTTTACATCAATTAATATGGTTTTTGGGACCTCTCATGATTGATGTCACTGTCATGGTGGTATTCAGACCTGAAGGGTGATTTGCAGTCACTGCACAGTCACTGTGCAAAATCACCCTTCAGGCTTAATAACGCCATGACAATGACATCATTCATAAGAAGGGTCCCAAAACCCCATGTTGAAAATTTGTGCAAACATTCCCAAAATGCCTGATATATGCAACAAGTCGAAACCCCTCTCTAGTCCATTATACAGCTTACCGCATTTGCTCAGTTCAAGGGTCGGCTTTGAAGAGTTCAGACATGTTCCCAGTCCACAGAAGATCGTCGCGCTGGAGTCCGGAGAGGTATGGGGTGGAGGGGTGTGGGAGGCTGGGTGCACAGTGGATGGTGCGGGTTGTGGGAGGAGTTGAGAGAACGCCATGGGGACCGTTTTCGTTTTCAGGTATTTAAAAAAAAAATACGACATTGGGACCTTTGCCTCGCTGGGGTGGGCTCCCAACGCTAAAAGGATGGGGAGGTGCGTTCAGCCGACAGGGATCGGGCACCCCCATTGGCAGTGGACTGCTTGCCACGCTTGGGGTGGACTCAGTGGCAACTACTACTTGTGGGGAGGGGCACGCAGCTCAGCCGATGGGGATTGGGCACCCTGCCGGCTATACAGTGCGCAAGGGGCGCACGCCTGTGGGGAGCGCACGTGAGCAGCCTCTTATCAGTGCTCACTGAAGCGTAGCTCCTTTTCATTCAGAAGTTACTGCATTTTTGAGCTGTTCAGACAGCCCAAATGCATTGGCTTACAGGGGCCGCACCTGCCAGCACACTGACTGAATTGGAGTAGGAGGTGACACACCTCCGAAATCTCCGATGATGGAATGATGTTTCTTGTACATGCGTGCAAGCAACATAAAAATGAAGCAGTCTAATGTATATATTTCTCTAATTTTCCTGCACAGTTGGCAATGAATTATCAATTTTTATCTATTTATTTTCTTCAATACTTCAAATATATCTGAAATCATACATAATGTTGTGATATAATTCCATTTAAAAAAACCTCAGAATTATAAAACAAGAAAAGCAAAACTAATTAACCAATTACTGAAAATAAACTCATTAAACTGTGAGAAACAAACTGCAATTACATTTCAATGCTGAATGTGCAGTAACATTCTATTTATACTGCAGCTGCATAATAGAAAAAAAACAGTTTTAGTCTGCAGTTATCTGTCCTGATAGTATATAGCCATTTATGTAATACATTTGAGAATACGATTAGCTGAATATTTGTGATATTTTTTGTTGATGACAGGCCTAAAGTAAGAAATATTTCAATATTCTCACTTTAGACCTGCCATCAGCAAATATTTTCAAGTCTGTCTCAGTGGCATACCAAATCAGTAGGATAGCAGCTTTTATAATGCTTGATGAAATCACACAGATCATGTGTTACATTCCAAGTAAAGTAATAAACTGAAGCAGAAACAGTTTAATCTTCCTCACATCTTAGAGGCATTACATAAATTAAATCATCATAAGTGTTTGCAAAAATATCCTCGATGTTTAACTCGTGCATCTCCCCACCAATAACCTAACTGAAATCTGTGCTTCACTGCACTTCTTGCAAAGTTGGTGTGAGGGATCCACATTCATAAAATATCCAGCATATCTTTGAAGCAGCTTGGCATATTTCTTAAAAAATGCACACACACTGGCTAAAGAAGAGAGAAATGGAGATGGCAGGGATGGAGGTCTATATATTTATTGAAATTGTTTCACCAGGTAAACATACCATACAGAGATATGGTAAGACTCTCATTCACAGATGCAACCTAGGGGAGAGGGGAAGTGAAGGAATGGTAGAAAACATAACTGAAACAAAATACATTACACTGATATACATGATTAACAGAACCAGCAATGAGACAAAGTACAATTTTACCAGCACAATGGATTCAAAACAAATTCACAGCAAGCAGTGAAATGCAATCACAATGAGTTGCAAGTAGATGCTAAGGGATTGTTTAATAGAAGGGATACTGGGGGACTGGCTTTTACCCAAGGAAAGGGTATACCACACCTAAGGGAGTCTATGGTGAAAGGCAAGCTAACCCGATTTCTGTCTTTAGGCTGTGAATGCATAACCTGTTCCCAGTGTGAGAATGATGGCTATGACTAAAAAGAGGATCAGGAGTGAGCAGGGAAATTAGGTAACATGGAAGACTGTTGAACCAGAACTTAAACCCACAGAGGCAAGATGTTGCAAAAGCCTCCCATTTAATGAGGGCCACTTCACACAGAGTGCATTAATGAGTCCAGGGAGAACACCAGAGGATAAACAAGCAGACAGAAAGATTTTTGAACAATGTATCTAGTTTTGATGGCTGGTATTTTGGAGCAATGACATAAATTACATCACAAAAATCTATCATACATAATATCATATGCTCAACCAGGCACTTGCTCATGCCTTGATAGAAGCAAGCAGTTTTTGTAGCATTTTGAGGCCAAAGACTGAATAGGAGATGAAAAATCAAGGGCTTGATCCAGAAAAATGCAAATATAGTTATATTCAGGTACAATTTTTAAAGTGTTCCCATCTTCAGGTTTAATGGCCAGATTCCTGCAGCCTAGCAAACATTTCTTGGAGCCAAGCAGCATGGAGACAGTTTTAGTTTGACTGAAACCTAAATGTTTTTTTTTTGAGAAGCAAGTTGAGAGACTATTTAAATCAAACTGGAGAGAATTAAGCAATAAAGCATGACCAGGGGTTATATTAATGGTCTGTTAATCACCCTGTAGAGGTATAATGTGGCACAAGGCATATCCGAGTACCACATGCCCCTACAGGGTGATTAACTGACCATTAACATAACCCCTGGGAGTGCCATATTGCTATTATAATAAAAATGTTTTTAAAGACTATTAAACCTTGTTCAGCATATGATTAAACTCTACATGTATGTTAAGAAAAGATTAACATAAGGATGTTAGAATGTTTATAGCCAATCAGAAAGTTCCATTTCTCAGTCCTTTTTGATATTTAGTGATAACAATTGTATTGAGATCAGTTGCATACAGGAAGGCATCATCAGCATGCATCTGAATATAACAGAACTTGAGAGCTAGTGGGAGGTTATTGAAAAAGATATTCAATATGAGTGGACCCAATACAGCACAAAGGAGGACACCCATACTTAAATCATTTTTCTAATGGATGTATCGGCCCACACATAGACAGGAATTATTTTTTTCTGTCCATTAGTTTATTTACAGTATAAAAATGTTGGAGTTAATATATGGGTGTTTCATAACTCCCACAGCTTACCATAGCCTTTCATGATTTTAATCACAGTGCACTTTAAGAAACTTCATTCACTTGAGACTGATACTGGTGTAATTTGGTATTACGGCCATTAACAACAATATTGTATGTCTTGTAATAATGTATAGAGACAGCACTGGATTGGCTTAAGATTACTGAAGGTTTTGTTATACCACTTTTATAAAATAATTCACTTAGAAGAATATTGGTGTGATGTTAAAGTACTTATCATGTTTTTTTTTTCAGAACACTTGCAATTCTCTTATAACATGCACGTTGTTTAATTGACTGCTGCTGTTTAATATCTAAATAATTGTGTTGGGTATTTAAAGTGTGATGTTGACTAACTCTGCCCACTGTGGAAGACTTATGTCTTGAGTCAATACGTAGTCATACGAGCCCATCTTTAGTCTATGCAATAAATTTACATTTTTTTTTTTGATGCCTGATGTGTGCACAGTTTCTTCACAATACATTTTTGGTTTGTTTACTGCAGCACCTTTGAGGGCAGTTGATGTGTACTCTTTCTCTTCGTGTTTTTGTCAGTTAAGTTTGAAGAGTATCATTCTGAGTTGTAGCAATACAACTCATATTATCCTATACAGCATACTTTGTCCACATCTCAGACCCAGCCAGCATTTTCCAGCCCATAACTGAATGGTGACTAGCCAGAACTAGGATTCAGCAGATGAAGATGACTGCAGCATTGAAAATGATGTAGAGACTGAAGTGGGTCTGTTTTGCATGACAGACACTAAGGAGAGTGCAACACACCAAAATGTCAGGGGCAGAATATTTCAAGAGACTGAATAGGTGAGCTAAGTTAATAATGCTATCAAAGAACTGTTGATGAAATTAGAGAAAACTATCCACACAAGAGGTAAATGTGTGGTTCAGAAAAATAAATTTAGAACAGTATGTGGAGGAAGACATGGTACCGAGGGGGCTTTGTGCCCATAAGGCTCCTGCACTGGGACCCTAGATGATGATCTCCATGAACGGTTGTAGAAATTGCTGGCCACTGTTCTAGAACTCTTGGGCCTGATTTCAAGACAGTTATGCCAGGAATAAATGCAGTATGCCAGTCCTGACAGTGCAAATTGCAAGTTATGCCAGCAATTTGCAACATGCCCAGTTCCAAGAGAACAAATACATCGCACCCTGCAACAGCTACGAACACCACAAGTTATGACACAGATATGACAGAAAATGCGTATGCCACTGTGTAATGTGGCCTACAACAGGCATAACACTCCACCATCATGGAAATGCTATTCCAAAAAAGATGGCATACAGAGATATGACAGATGACAGCCACTTAAGTTGGAACAGGTAAAAGCTGTCTTAAATAGTGCACAAGTCAGTGAAACAACCCCCAGACAGACAACACCACACCACAAAAACAGCAGTGCCCCAAGGTGGACCACACTGCAAGCAGTGGAACACTCAAGCAATGCACCCAGTACAGACAGGACATAGTGAAAGGGGAAGCAATGCACAGCCAATGGCATGGGTGGCACAGGAGTAAAAGGGTGCACAGAGGCTAAGACACAATGCTGTGACATTGGCGCCACCAAGCACAATGCTCCTGCCATGGCCACTGGTTCATGTAAACAGTGCAACCATAACAGGAACACAGCACCTGGTGGCATAGTCTGTAGACATATGGTGGGGAGACACACCAATGTCTGTGCCACTGGTACCACCCACAGGGTACACTGGACTCCTGGGTGGAAGGGTGCTGTACAGGTCCAAGGCCACCACAAAGCCCGGACATGCAGTGTGTGGTGGCATGTGGCCTGGACCTAGCATGGTGCAGTGCTGCAGACAGGGCACCATGCAGCCATGACCCCCTGTGCATGCCAATGGCCGTGAGGTGTACAGCTGGCACATAGCAACCTTGTGCACATTGGGGATGCACAAGTGATGGTGCCCTCATACGCACAGGGAGACACACACACACACACACACACACACGCAGACCACAGACAGATGTGCAGAGACATGGGTGTGTAAAAGGCATTTAATTTAACAACATAGAAGGAACAATAGGCAGCAACAACATGAACAACAACAGCATCAACAACAACAATGGGAAGAATAAGAACAACAACATATACAATAGCAATGGGAAACACCCCCCCCAGTACAAAATACAGGCAGCAGCAGTGTATGGAACTGACATAGCT
The DNA here is from genome assembly GCA_016271365.2 of Neoceratodus forsteri. Classification (NCBI taxonomy): domain Eukaryota; kingdom Metazoa; phylum Chordata; order Ceratodontiformes; family Ceratodontidae; genus Neoceratodus; species Neoceratodus forsteri. The sequence continues at coordinate 224,756,485 of CM028132.1, read as the reverse complement.
CACATGCCCCCCACCTAGATGGCAGCCCCCCAGCAACCACTGCCACCCAACCAGGAACGCAGCCTGACACAGACACCCCACTCATGGAGCAGCTCCTCCCACCAAGGAACACAGCCCACAAGCACCCTACCCCACAGATACACACCAGGTCCCCCACAACACCCCAATGCACAGACAGTATAGCATAGGCCCCCCAAGGCACTGCACACCCCAACAGTCCAACAGTCCATATCCACAGTCCATGTTCCGACATGTCTAGTGCCACTGCAGTGCAGAGAGTAGCGGCACTGAGCGAACTGTGGAGGCATGCTACATCCACCATAATGGCAGATATGAGCACCACCAAGTGCCAGCTGGGGTACAGATCCAACTGTGGGCCTGCCTGTCCAGTAGGTACCTCTACAACAGCGCCATGGCTGACCTGCAGCTGAGGGGTAGGGCCACTGTGCCCAGAGTGGCGGACAGTACCAGCATCCTGGGGCATGACATCGACAACCTGCTCCATTGCTGGGTGCTGCTCCACCACAGCCTGACCATCTACAGGTCACTGAACCCCCTCCCCCTGCAGCACCGCACCATGTGCCTCCACCACCAGTACCCCTCCGGACAGCAACGTCACCTCTGACTCCTCTGCAGGGTTTTCCACCACCAGGCACTCCTCTGCATGCATGTCTTTGACAGGCACATCTGCATCACCAGGATCAGAGTCAGTCAGCTCCTTCATGGGCACCACCACATGGTGTCCCATGGACCCCTGAGTCCCACTGTCATGTGAGTCCTCCTTTGTCATCATGTCCCCCTCCACCTCCTCATCCATCGTGGTTAGTACTTGGTACAACCTGTGTCTGCAGTGTGTGCAATGCCAGTACTCCACTGCATCCTGGGCCTTTAGCTCTGCCATTGCCTGCAGCAGTGCTTGCTGCCATGGGGCAAGTCGGCTACCACCACCTGCAAGGGAGAAGAGCATGGGTCACAGCAGAAAATACAGCATGGATTGACACACATGCCTGCATGCCACTGTGCACACCACAGGCAGTGGCAAACACACACACACACATGCACACACACCATCCGCAACATGTAGCATGGTGGCAGGCACACTGGTATTGCACAATGGCCACAGGCACTGCAGGTTCACAAGGTAACACCTGGGCTGCACAGAGGAGCACAGCTGCCCTCCCCTGCACATGTGACCATGTCCAGGCAATGCAGCCACCTTGCTGTGGGCATGCTGTGCATTGTGCTGTGATGGAACCTACCTCGCCTCCAGTTGCCATGGACCTGCTCCGGGGCTTGATGCTCCTGCCATCCATGCTGACTGGGACGTGCACCTGAGTGGAGGATGAACAGTGTAATACAGGTACGCCACAGCAGGGATGTGCACTGTTTGTGGAGTAGTGGTTGTGGCATGCAACATGTCATCATACCCACCTTCGGTGCTGCCACTGCTGGTTCTCATCTCTCTGTCCTCCACACTGCCATGTCGAGCAGGTGGTGCAGTATCTCCTGCTTATGATAGGTCAGGTCCTGCCACCTATGCTGCAGCTGTCTTATGCTGCGTGACACCCCACAGACTGCAATGACACATGCAGCTATGGCACACCATGCCATCTCAAGCTCAACAGTCATGCAGTGCCTGCAGCCAGGTGGCAACAGTGTGATGCGCCACTGCTGCACCTGGTTTACCAGCTGCCCTGTCTCCTTCAGCATGTAGTTCAGGGCACAGCCACTCAGGCTGACATCCCTGCTGTGAGACATGGTGAACCAAGACCTGCAACATAACCATGACAGGATCACAAGCTGCAGCCATACATGTGGCAAGGCACTATCACCCTGGACAAGACACCTACCATCACTGTGTTCCACATTCACTTCAGATAGCAGGCCTTCAGACAGCTGTGTGGCACCTGGATGGAGAAATGGAAGCATGGCAATGAGTGCTGGTGACATCAGTGAGTGCTGCATGTGTGCTGGTGCTGCCCAGGAACCCCAACCCCCCACTGTTCTGTGTGCAACTGGGGGTGCCAGTAGGAGTCTGCATTAATGACTGCAAGTACCACTTGGTACAGGATTACTGTGCAGCACATTGGACTGTGCAATGACCCACACCCATCCCATTCACAGTAACTACCAATTGCCAAGGTGTGTCCCACCTGGTGTGGCATACATGTACAGTACATTGCCAATTCCATGAGGCACTGAGTGCTGTGTCTGTGGAGGCTGTGTGATGCCCATGTACCCACCCATGCCCCACCACCCCACAGCATCAAACACCATAGTGCTGGCCTGTACATGACATAGCACATGGCCAATATGTGTGGCACTGTCCTGAACTACACAATAACATGTCTACAGATAGTGGGCCCCATATAGTTAGTGATCAGGACTGTCCCAAGCACTGTTGGACACAGAAGTGGCATGGAATGTGTGTCCAAAATGGGTCTTTCCATCCTGAGGTACATCCATACACCCATGCAGAGCACAGGTATATATATGTGTGTGTGTGTGGATCATAGAGCAATGCATAAACCTTAACATGTGGGAGGGGTATACTCACCAATCAGTTGGCTGTGCTGTGTGGCAACAGATGTCTGGTTTGCTGTACACCCCAGGAATGCCCAGTCTCCTTCCACTGCTGCTGAGATCTGCTGCATGTCAGGCGAGTGAGATTTGTGGCCTAGTGCCTGCTGATGGCATCCTCTCATGTGTTCCATGTGCAAGCCACACATGCAGTGTACTACACCACCACACAAATATGGCCTGCGAGATGCATGATGCAGTTATGCAACTACAAGGTGCTGACACTGCAATCACACAACTGTGGCCTGCTCAACCGCATGTTCATTCAGCTTTGTGCAGTAAGCGGTTGCACATCCGTCCTGTTATGGCAGTATTAATAAATGACACCATGCAGATTATTTGTGCGGAGTGTTGTATTAGTGATGAGTGTGTACAACTGGGTGTCACAGTGCAAGACAGTCAATAACTGGTGGCAACCCCCACACACACCATCACCCAGTGCCCTTGCAGTGCACTTTTTCTACCCCCACAGTGGCCTCCTGTACCCCCACACACTCACACACACACATGCACACCCCTTACACACAGCTGCCACATGCACCACGTGTCCACCATGTGTGCAGCCCACCCCCACAGCCGACAGGTAACATTGTGCCATGTCTGCACATCTGTCCTGTGCCTGTCACTAGCACCCAGTTCTCTTCTGCTTTGCAGACTGTGTAGTAGCATATGTCCCACCCGGCACACAATGCACCCCGGTCATGCCGCCACTGTCACCAGGTGCCACTGGCACCACTGTCCACTGGGTCATGCTGCATCTCCCAGGTGCAGGTGGCATATGCTGTGGTGCTATCCCTTGGTTACTCCCTGTGGGTGCACTGCTGTCCATTGCCTTCCTTCGTGCCACTGCCTGTGCCACCTTCTGCCATGAGCCAGTGGTCCTGCACCCTGTACCCAGTGCCTTCTGCCCCATGCCCCTGGCAGAGTGTGTTGCAGCTGGCATCTTGCCGGTTGATCTTGCATCCTGTGCTGCCATTGGTGCATGCCCAGTTGCCTTTGGTGGCCGATGTCACCCTACAGCTGTGAGTGTTGGTGGCACAGAGGGCTGCAGTGCCTGTGGCATGGATGGTGGCACTGGTGCCAGTGGTTGTAGTGCTGCTGACAGCTGCTCTATCATGGCTGTAGGGAGCGGTGGTGGTGGTGGTGGTCTTTGTGCTGTTGGGGGTGGTGGTCCTGGATTTTGAACCACCAGTGGCAGTGGTGCTGTGGCCTCTGCACCTCTTTCTGGCACCATTTGTGGGGCTGTTGCCTGCTGCTCCTCCAGTGCCACCTGTGTGGATGTGTCACACCCAGCAGTTGCCCATTGGTGCAGGCCTGCTTGCGTGGCCTGCAGCAGGGCCATGAGAGCATCAGCCTGCCTTGCCTGTTGCTCCACCAACCCCTTGACGGCCATGGCCAGGTGGGTAATGACACACATCTGTGCCTGTGCACTGGATGGTGCTTGGGCCATGGCCTCCATGATCCAATCCATGGCACTTGTGGTGGTCTGCACCCCAGTCTCCAGCACCCCTATCAGTGCTGCCATCTGCTTCTGCTGTGCCACTTGGTGGGCTTCCATACTGAGCTGTATGCAGCCCAGCATCTCCACCTGTTCAGCATGGGCAGTCACAAGAGTGTGGTAGAACCCTGCATAGTCAGTTGGGGTCTGCAGCCTCTTGGCCTCAAGTGATGTCATCCAATTCAGGACCTCCTCCAGCCTCTGGTAGGATGTGGGGCTCAGGTTCTGTGCTATGTCACCCCCCAGGCTGCCACAGCTTAGGTAGTCACAGCAGTGGCTCCTCCTGCAGCTATTCCTCCTCCGATTGCTGTTCCCCCACCACTGGTGTGTCCGCTGTCTCCTGCTGTGCCTTCCCTGTGGTGTCAGGTGCAATGTCCACTGCCCCTGTATCCACTGCTGCTGTGCCTGTGGGGAGACATTAGTGCATCAGTGGTATGTCTACTGTCATGCCTGCTACTGTCCCTCCCTCGCATTGCTTTCCTATGCAGTTCTGTTGGCACTGGCTATGTCTTTACCTGTCCCATTGCCATCTGCCTCTACACCTGTGGGGACATGTGAGGACATCAGTGTTGCTGCACCATTAGATGACACCCATGCCTGCTATGGTCCACTACCCTGCAGCTCCATCCCGCAGGGCGGTGGCAAAGACAGCCTTTGGATTACCATCCCCTGTGTCCTTGGGCTCATCACCTGTGGATTGAATGACAATGCTTTAGTGCTACTACACCTGTCAGTGCCCAGCATGCAAGCTACCAACCACATCCCTGTGTCGCTGTGCACCTCATCATGGATGGTGCTGACTGCCACCTTACCAGCCCCTGTGTTCACTGTGGCTGCACCTTTGGGGGAATTACAGTGCATCAGTGCTGACTGCCCTTGTGGTGGCTGCAACATCAGCTGTTCACAGGGCCGTGCACCATGCCTGGCTACATTACAACATTGTCCACTCCTGTCATTGCACTATTCCACTTTGCATTGCTATGCCCCACCTTCACAGTTTCCACTGTGCTGAGGCACACTGTGCTAATAGCATGTCTCACCCCCTTCTCACCATTATTACTTTCCAACTGAATATGACATTTGCTATGCTTGGCATATCCACTTATCCATCCCTGCGTCCATCCGGAATGTGTCCAGCTCTGAGAGCCTGTGGACACTGAGCTGGCTCACAAATGCCATCACCCTCTCTTCATGTGTGCTCAGGGGTCATACTTCCTGTGGTCCACCTCCTGTGGCCATCGCCTGCCACTTGTTATATGCCTCCTTTGCCTTGGCATGACACTTGAGATCACTGTACCACTTCTGCAGGTCCTGCATGGTGCAACACACATGAGCCACTGCATTCACCTTCTGCATGACTACAACCCATGCCACTTTCCTCTTGTCACTCACCCCCCCTTCCCCAGCAGGTCTGGATTTGCCTCAAGCTCTTCTAGGAGAACATTGGTCTCTTCAAAGGTGAAGTTCCTCTTTTATTTTTCACTACAGCATGCTGCCTCTCTCTCCTACTACCTGCCATCTCATAGCCCTTACAACATGCCTGCACAACTTTATAGTCATAAAGTTGTGACTTGCGCATTGCTATGCCGCTCTTGTGGGCTGCAACATTCACTAGCTGCATTAGTTGTGACATGCATAATCCAGCATTTCTTGGCGTATCTCATGGCTATCTTGGAATCTGGCACAGCTTGCATGTCATAGGGATTTGGGTGTATCTTATGCTTTGGCGTACATTGCTCACTGCTCTATTCACTTTCTTGGAATTGGGCCCCTTGTTGCAGTTTTGGTAGAACAAGATAAAAAACAGTACAGCAAATTCAAGGAAGAATTCAAAAAGTATGAATTGAATTAGCACTACATAAGAATACACCAGAATGTGTTAAGTCTGATAAAAATGTAAAACACAAGATCTGCAAACTTGAAGTGGAAGTTGGGAAGTTGAACAACAAAAGTGGAACACATTTGAAAGAGATAGAAGAGGCTATACAGCAGGGGAGTTTTTAATTGGGGCATGAAGTTCAGATCAAGGAGTCAGAGATGCTCACAGATCTGTAGCAGTTATTGGAAAAGGAAAGGACAAAATGTAACTAACTACAACAGATCTCCTGGAAGACAAGTCAGCTTTTAGACAAAGACCAGCCATTTACCAGAAAACAGAGTGACAACAATCCATCCATAAAGCAAAACCAAAAAGAAAGCATAAAACCAGCAGAGGCAAAAGGAAGAAGTGGTCAAGCAAATGAAATGAGGAGTATGTATCAGAACAGGTGGAGACGAAATAAGGCATTCCCATCCTGAGTGTAAATGTAACTGACATTCTGGTAAGATTCCTTTCTAAGGGAATCTATTTTGTTCCATCTACTAAATTTGATAAGTTTAAACTTGAAATTGACTTATTCAAGCTCCTCAGTAAGCTGGACTTAACAGTATTTTTTTGGATATTGAATTTCTTATTCATACCAACATGGGGTATGCATTTTTTGAAGAGACTTTGAACTCGATAACTGATTCTGAACTCAGTCTTGATATTGCCTGGGAAATGCTTATAAACTGTAATGAAAATGTGTTGGATGTTTCAGTGGTGGGGGATGTGGATGAAACCAATATGCTATTGGCTCATTTAAACACTGGATGAGAATAATGAGTCATTAACATCAATTATAAGTAAAGTCAATACTAGCCTAAAGGGCAAAAGCACCTTCTGCCCAAGTGGCTCGAGACATCCCACAGTAAAAATATTTGAGACTTTAATTAGAAGTGGTATTGTGAATTTGTTACAGTGTCCTGAGCCAGACAAATATCAGAACATGTCCACAGATGAATGGAGAACACTTAATGAACCTAAAAGCAATACTGAAACCAGTGTTAAACCAGTTGACAAGAGAGATTCTGTCATGGTTCAGGGCACTTTTAAAAAAATGGCTGAAATAAAGAAAAAAAAAACAGCTTAAAGGTAAGAACTGTTATAGATCTGGTCAATCTAAATTGATCTTAATTAATCTTTATGGTCCAAATGACAATTTGCCATACCTCTATAATGAAATTTTCCTGGAATTGGCCAATTTTGGTATCCCGTAATCAATAGCAGGTGATGTTAACATCTCATTAGTCCCTGAATTAGACAAATCATCAATTTTTTTGAGAAACCTACCCCTAATTCCATTAAAATGAAACAATTTTCCCTAGATTATAACTTGATAGATCTTTGGCATGCAAGAAATCCATTTAAGATGCAATATTTATTTTTCTCAGCCTCTCATCAGAATTATTTATGGATCGATTATTAGATTGTCTCAGAAACTTTAGCGTATATGACTAGATATATAACGTATAAACATATTATAATTTCTGAACATGCCCCAGTTATTATGGACATGGTTTTGGAAGGAAAAAGAACTTCCCCTATGTTTAGGCCTGATCCCATTCCATTAAAGGATGAACAGTTTATTCCGTACATAGTAAATAATATAAATTAATATTTTAACAATAACAATCAAGTTACAACTTGCCAGGTTACATGGGATGCATTTAAAGCATTTATTCACGGTCACATTCTGTTATTCAAATATCATTGGACTAATAAAAGAAATATTGAAATAAGTGATCTTGAAAAACAAATTGCTCAATTAGAAACTTTACATGTGCAAAGTTTGGATGCAGAGATATTTCAAAAGCTACTGCAATGTCAAAATAGATATAATTTAATCTCCTCAAAGACTGCAGAGAGGTAAATTTTATATACAAGAAGTAAATATTATGCTCCGGGGCATAAACCGGATAACATTTTATCTTTGCAACTGAAAAATAAACAAGTGGAAAAATATATTGATGCTATTTACAATGCTAGTGGTATGATTATAGATTAACCAAGTGAGATTAATAATACATTTAAAGCATATTATCAAAATTTGCTTACATCAGAATAGATCATAGAAAGTCAGTGTGAAGTTATGTTCTCAAAAATTCTGCCAATTCCAGGACTGAATAATACATTAAATGCAAAAATTAGAAAATTAAATAATTAGTTGAGGGAATGGTGCATAAAAAGGGGTCATAAGTATACAACTACCTGGGTGTATTTTGGGCATCAGTCTCACTTATTTTCCTATGATAGATTGTATCTTAATAGAACAAGGGTGATTTGCTTGACAAACATTTTTCTGATTACATATCCATGGCATTAAACTAGGATGTACAGGGACAAGGGAGCTACATCTAGGGGAAACAGCAGAGAAAATCCATTTAAGAGAGAATGTTGTGAATAAGAAACATGTGCTCAGTATAAATAAAAGGAAGTATAATAACAAGAAAGGAGATTTAAGGATCCTCTTAACGAATGCAAGAAGTCTCAGAAACAAAATAGACGAGTTAACAAATCTTTTGAAAATAAATCAGATTCATGTATGTGCATTATCTGAGACATGGTTCCAGGATGAGGACTGGGGTATGAAAATTCAAGGCTACAATTGTTTTTATAAAAACAGAGTAGTTAAACGAGGAAGTGGTATTATATTATATATTAAAGAGGAAATTAAAGCCTATGATATATTGAGGGAAATAGAGTTAAAATGTAATATTTAATTACTATGGGTCAAAATTCATACTGCTAACAAAGTCATCACCATTGGTATGGCATATAGGACCCCCCCAACCTGAATCAAGAAGATAATGATTTATTTCTGGCAACATTAAGTAAATTTGAAATCCAAGGAGACTTCTTGTTAATGGGAGATTTCAATCTGCCAACAATTGATTGGGATGTGTAACAGGGGAAATCCATTCTGGATTATAACTCTATTGATTACTGCATTCAGAATGGGCTGAACCAACTAATTAAAGGTGTAACCAGAGGTGGAAACACCTTAAATCTAGTATTAACTAATATAGAGCAACATAACATCACTATTCAAGTTAAGGATCCAATTGGAGATAGTGATCACAATTCAGTGTTTATAAATATTGGTAATGAGGTTATTCATCCTAATGGGAAAACTGCTTTAAAAGACTATAGGAGGGCAACTTATGATGCTATGCAATCCTACTTGAATGTCTGGGATTTAAGCAGAGACTAGAGGGGTTACATATGGATAGCATCTTGGCAGAAATAGATAACACACTAAAATACTGTATAGAACAATGGTTCCCAAAGGTTAATAAATATAATGCTAAAGGTGGGGCAAGAATATAAAAAACAGTATTACAAGAATAAAGAGAACATTTGTTAGGTACAACAGTAATCCAGTCATGGAGAACTGGTTCTCATATAAAAAAGCAACACATTGCACCGAAAGGCTTATAAGAAGAGCTAAACAAAATGCAGACTGTCATATGGCCACTAGAGTTGGGGACAATAAAAAATAATTTTACAGTTATATTGGGTCACTTAAAGGTAAACAAGTAAGTATAGGGCCATTAGATACACAGCAGGATTTAGTAAGCAATGAGCAAGATATTGTGAACATCTTTAATCAATATTTTCAGAGTATATATCAACACAAAATTAATAATGATATCACAATTTGGGACTGCAAATCCTAGCTGTAAGGTATCCAACATCATTATCACAGAAAAACTAATTGTGGACACATTTAATAAATTAAAAAAATAACACATCTGCAGGATCTGATGGAATAACCCCAGCCTTCTTAAAATAACTGAAGGATAGCCTAGTTGGCCAGTCATCCAATTGTTTAATGCATCCCTCCAGGAGGGAAGCACTTTGAGACAATGGAGAGAGGCTAATATTACCCCGTTTATAAAAAGGTAATAGAAAATAGGTAGGAAATTATAGACCCATCAGCTTGACACTAGTTATGAGTAAGCTACTAGAAGGGATAATACAAGATTATATGGTTAACATTATTAAGAGCAAAGGATATGTTGAGCTGTCACAACATGGATTCACCACTGGAAGGTTTTGTCTAATAAATTTATTGAGTGTCTTTGAGCCAGTTACTGCAGCTCTGGGCAGGGGAATGCCAGTGGATGTAATCTTTTAAGACTGTGCAAAGACATTTGATTCAGTGGCACATGACATGTTGATTAAGCAGATGATTTCCATCCAGCTACCCCAAAACCTGGTTACATTGGTTAAATCTTGGTTGACTAATAGATATCAATGTGTTGCCATGAGGGGATATTCATCGGATTGGGCCCAGGTTATGAGTGGTGGACCTCAGGGCTCGGTCCTGGGCCCAACACTTTTTAACCTGGTCATAGCAACCATGAAGGTATCGGGGGTGTCTGGATTGGAAAATATGCTGAATATAGTAAACTGGGTGCAGTTATAAATAACATTAAAGCAGCAGGTGAATTTCAACTAAACCTGTCTGTTAAAGAAAATTGGGCAAACAACAATAAACTTTATTCCAATTATGATAAGTGTAAGGTAATGCATCTGGGGAGGAATAATCATCAGTTTACATATAGTCTCAATGGTAAACCTCTACAAATTACAACAAGTGAACCTGACCTGGGAGTAATAGTGGACAATAGGCTAGCTTTTGATATAAACATCAAACATGAAGTAGTACAGAGTAATAGGATCCTGGGATGTATTAAAAGAAATATTAAGAGTAGATCCCATGAAGTTATACTGTTTTATAGCAAACTCATCAGAACAGCTAATATTCTTCAGGTGAAGCTACCTCTGGCTGAAAGCTGCAATACTGAACATAGGATTTGCAAGAAAGCGAGTTGTGCTCAGAAGAGAGAGAGGTGAACCTTACAATTGTTTTTGGTTTGTAGCAGATATATTGCAGATGGAGGCTACTTCTAACTGAAAGATGAAATAAGGAACTTAGAATTATCAGGAAAGACAGTGTTTCAAGCAACAGAGGGAGGTGGATCTTGCTTTACTTGTGTTACAATTGTTAAGATTTTCAATGCAGGAAGAGTTTAAACCCTGAGGGATGGAATACTGTTTACTGTGTCTGTCCTGGTGCACAGCTGCCTTATTTTGGGCCTGATTGCTTTCAAAGCACAAATCACCAGGCTGTTTTGGGGCTGGGGAGGTTTACCTGCATCTGACTTGGATGTCAGGATTTTTCTCTGTTTGATTAGCAGGGTATTTTCTCTGTCAAATTGTTGTGTAGGGCATCTTGCTGACAGGAAGGCACTCATTGCAGTGGTGGATCAGAGCTTTTAGTTGATTGTTTCATGAGGGCATAGTTTAGGCCCAACCCCTGCCCACCCCTTACCCACCCACCCCTAGAAATAGTTCCTTTATACCTGGGGTTCTGACATCATTTCCTCAAGAGTGCAAGGTGCATATCACTGTCATATCCTCTCTAGCACACTGCACTGACAATATAAGCATACATATTGCATAATATACATATATTTCTATATAACAAACCAATCACACACACACACACACACACACAAAGTAGATAAACATGTGGGGAGTAGTGCAATGTAATGGCTGTGGGGAAGCAGTCTTCTGGGAGTCTTTCCAGAGGTTGAGATGCTGCCCTATCTGCAGACAACTCTCTGCCTTGAGGGAAGAAGTTGCCCTTCTTCAGGTCACACTGGACAGTAGTAAGGGAACCTTCCTCCAGGCCACACTGGACAGCAGGAAGGGAACCTCCCCCATCCAGGGAGCACCAGAGCCACCACCACTACCTCAGAAGTTGGAAAGAAAGCACAGCAGTTGGACCACAGTGGGCTCAGGGAGGGTGAGGATGGTGGAATAGAGGCATACCCAGTCAGTTGTTCCACTCCACAATACATACACCATTCTGGGGGAGCATAGTTCCCCTATGGATGCACCCGCAGAGGAGACTAAGGAGTCTGAGGACAACTGTCACAAGGGAGGCCCACAGGAAGGAGGCAGAAGAAACCACATGGAAAGGAAGCAGCTCCTGGTGGGGGACTCAATTATTAGGGGGATAGAACTGGGGGGAGCAGGGAAAACTGAAGTAAGGTGCCTGCCTGGTGCCATGGCTTGGAGGAACAGGAAGCGCATCCCCAGGATCATGAGAACAGCTGCACAGGAGTCTGAGCTGGACATCATTGTCCACCTAGGGACAAATGACTTGGCTCATCATGAGATTAGAGCAGTGCAGGAGGACTTTGTAGAGTCAGGGAGGAGCCTAAGACAAGTAGCACACACAGTATGCTTCTCAGAGGTGCTGCCTGTCAATGGCATGGCTGAGACAAGGGTACTTTGCACCATGCATTTTAATGAATGGTTGATAAAATGGTGTGGAGCACAGGGGTTTGGCTTCATTGGGGACTGGGGTTCCACCTGGAGGGACACCAGCCTATACTGGCAGGATGGTCTGCATCTGTCCAGGGAGGGAACAAGTCTTTTGAGCAATCGGTTTAAATGTTTCATTGGCAAGCTTTTAAACTAGTCAAGTGGGAAGGTACTGATAAGTAGCAGGAAAATCCCAGCATCTCCCTACAAAATAGGGTACTAAATGAGAAAAAGACTGTAGTAGAAAGGTCAGTGGGGGATGCTGCAACAGAAGGTAATGCCATCAAAAAATGGAGAGCAATGAGTACCAATGCCCATAGTCTGGGTAACAAGCTTCCTGAATTAGTGGCCTTGATAGAGGAGGAACATCTGGATATCATGGCAGTCACAGAAACATGGTACACACAAAACCATGACTGGGACGTAAACATACCAGGATACACTATCTACAGGAGGGACAGGAAGGGTAAAAGAGGAGGAGGAGTAGCTCTTACATAAGGGAAGGAATCAAAGCAACAGAACAAAAGGGTAAACAGGGAGGAGAAGAAGCACTGTGGGTCAATTTGGAGACAGGCAATGGCACCACAATCCGCACAGGGGTTGTATACAGACCCCTCTCTCAGGGGGAGGAAATGGACAAGGAAATGATAGAAAGTATACTTAGAATGGCAGAAAAATGGGAGATATTGCTGATGGGTGATCTGAATATGCCAGATGTTAACTGGAGTGCAATTGCAGCAGCCACTTTGAAGAGTGGGGTTATTCTAAATGCCCTACAGGGAGCATGCCTTAGACAATTAGTATTGGAAACCACTTGAGAGGGAGCAATCTTACACCTGGTGCTCTCAAATGAAGATGCAGAGAGGATCACAGATGTAGAAGTGGGTAGCCATCTGGGAACTAGTGACCATTGAACAGTATGGTTCACAATAAACACAGCAATAGAGTCAAACCATAAAAAGGCAAAAGTACTGGACTTTAGGAGGGCTGACTTTGCCAAAATGGGTGAGTGCCTAAGGAATGAACTAGCAAATGGGTAGGAAGGAGGGGTGGAAGAACAATGGGGAATAATAAAAACTGCCATCACAGAGGTAACAAGCCTTTGTAGGAAGCAAATAAACAAAACAAAATGATGTAAGAAACCAGTATGGTTCTCAAAGGAAAGCATTCAGAAAGAACAAGGAATCACAGAAGGGGCAGGACAGAGAACTGTATCAGTTAAAGCAAAAGGAAGCTAGAAAGGCAGTCAGAACAGCAAAGGCTGAAACCGAGGAAAAGATAGCCAACTCAGTTAAGAAAGAGGATAAAACCTTTTATAGGTACATCAGGGAGAGATAGAAGACCAAGGGACAGATAGTGAGGCTTAATAAAGGGGAGAGGGTGGGCAGAGGGTGACTATGAAAAGGCAGAGATACTAAACAAATATTTTTGCTCAGTATTTACAAATGAAGAGGGGGAGGTACCTAAAAAAATAATAGAAACACTCTGGATACAGAAGTTGATACCAGCCCATTTACAGAAGAAAGGGTTCTGAAAGAATTCTTAAAAATGAAGGTGGACAAAGCAATGGGGCCTGATGGGATTCATCCCAGAATTCTAAAATAACTAAGGGTAGAACTAGTGACACCACTGACTACCCTATTTAACAAGTCATGGGAGGATGGGGTGGTACCAGAGGACTGGAGGAGGGCAGATGTGATTCCCCTTCACAAAAGTGGGAGCAAGGCAGAAGCAGGAAACTACAGACCTGTTAGTTTAACCTCAGTGATAGGGAAAATGATGGAATCACTTCGAAGGAAAGAATTGTCGAGTATCTAGAGGCCAGAGGGCACAGGACCCAAGGCAGCATGGATTCACAGTGGGAAGGTCATCCCAGATAAATTTCATAGATTTCTTTGACTGCGTTACCAAAGTAGTAGATCAGGGAGGGGCTGTAGACATAGCCTACCTAGACTTTAGCAAGACATTTGACACAGTCCCACACAAAAGATTAATATACAAGTTAGCCAGCCTGGGAGTGGGTCCCAAGATGACAGCCTGGGTAAAGAATTGGCTGGAGAATAGGACACAGAAAATAATAGTAAATGGAGTCCACTCGAAGAAAGGGGGTTACTAGTGGGTACCTAGGTACAGTATTAGGACTAGTCCTTCAATGTCTTTATAAGCGACATTGCAGAGGGCTGAAGTAAAGTATGTCTCTTTGCAGATGACACAAAGATCTGCAACAGAGTTGATGCACAAGGTGGGGTGGAAAGGATGAGAAGAGACTTGGCAAGGTTAGAGGAATGGTCAAATGTATGGCAGCTTAGATTCAATGCTAAGAAGTGCAAGGTAATGCACCCGGAAACAAAAACCCAGGGAAGAGTGCACAATGGGGGTGAGATACTAACAACAACAAAATGGAAAGGGACCTGGGGTAGTCATATCAGATGACCTAAAGGTAGGCAAGCAATGTGAGAGGGCAGCAAGAGGGTTAGGGATCTGGGATGCATAGGAGAGGCATCACCAGTAGAAAACAGGAAGTTATTATACCTCTGTACAGACAGTTGGTGAGACCACATCTGAGTACTGCATGCAGCTCTGGAGACCCAATCTCCACAAAGACATAGACAAGATGGAAGCTGTCCAGAGGAGGGCAACTAAAATGGTGCAGGGTCTGCACTGGAAGACATATGGAGAGACTTAAGGAGCTTAATATGTATAGCCTCGAGGAAAGGAGGGAGAGGGGGGACATGATAGAAACTTTCAAGTACCTCAAGGGAATCAACAAAGTCCAAGAGGGTAGCATCTTCCAAAAAAAGAGGTGTGCAAGAACAAGGAGGCACAATTTGAAGATGGGGGGGTGGCTCAGAGGAAATTTAAGGAAATATTTTTTCACAGAGAGGGTTGTGGATGCATGGAATGGCCTTCCGGTAGAGGTTGTGGAGTCAAAAACAGTGGTGGAATTCAAGCATGCATGGGATAGTCGTAAGGCAATTCTAGGGGTTGGGGGTAGGAAGAAGTAGGCTGCTGGTTAACTAGGATCTGCTGCTTATCCATTAGGTAGGGAAATGGGCAGACTGGGTAGGCCAAGCGGTCCTTATCTGCTGTCAAATTCTATGTTTCTATGCCCTTATAAGCAGCCTTGCTTAGATCACAGTTGGAGTACTGTGCTCCTTTCTGCACTCCAGGGACAAAGATGGAAAAGTTATTAATTGAGAGTGTTCAATGAAAAGCAACCAAATTAGTGGAGCAGCAATGACATAGGAACTATGGAGAGAGGCAGAGATGTCTGGGCATGTACTCCTTGGAATATAGGCAACTGAGGGGCTATCTATGTCTGGTGTATAATGACACCAGAGATAGATATCTATGGGAAACCATAGGCCTGATAGACTATATACATCTACAACACATGTGCAGTCATAATTTGAAATTAACAGGAGATATTAGTAGGACCAAAAAAAGACAAAGATGGTTCACAAAGGGTTGTAAAAAGATGGAATTCATTGCCAGAATATGTGGTATTTAGCTCCATAATGGAAACATTTAAAAATAGATTACATTCATATATGGGGCAGATATGTATGTGTATCTCCACTAAAGTTTAGTGGCAAGCTATCAATGGTCTTTTGGCCTATAAGCTTGTATCTTTCTATGATTCTATGAACAAACATTAGAGTTGGATCATATTAATAATTTTCTAACCAGAATTCCCTCCCCTGCAGTTTCTTAAAAGGACAACTTATATCTAGAGTGGGAAATATCATTACAAGAAATAAAAGAAGCAATTAAGAAACTTTCTCCATCTAAGGTATCGGAACTGGATGGCATAGCTATTAACTTTTACAAAAAGTTCTCAGGTATTTTGGCCATACATTTACAAACACTTTTTCAAAGCATTTTTTCCACTAAAGAAGTACCTTTCACTTTCAGGGAATCAATTATATTACTTTAAAAAAAAAGGATGAAAATGTATTATATCCCAGTTCTTTCTGCCCCATTTCATTAATCAATTCAGATGCTAAAATCCTTGCTAAAATTCTCACCATGAGAACGGAGAGACTTCTCCTGGATATTATACATCAAGACCAAAATGACTTTATTAAAGCCAAAACTTAAAACTCTAACATCAGATGAACCATAAATATAGTCGATTTGTTTAAAGATTCTGACTATTCATTATTATCTGTTGACACTGAAAATGCTTTCAATAGAATTGAATGGAATCATGTAAAATCAATAATGTCACATTTTGGCTTTGGCTCCAATTTTAGATCTTGGGCGGAGATACTCTACTCCGGTCTCATGGCGAGGGTTAAAACCAATAACAATAACAATATCTCTGATAAGTTTCAACTTTCACGGGCTACGCAACAGGGCTGTTCTCCATCACCATTCATTTTTTTTATGGCTATAGAACCACTTGCTATTTTAATTAGAGAGGACCCATGTATCAAAGGTATTATTATTGGACAAAATATCCACAAGATGGGTTTATATGCAGATGATACATTAATATATAAATCTAATTTGAATATTAGTTACCCATGTATTATCCAGAATATACTCACTTTTGGAGCAATTTCAAGTTTCAAGGTTATTTCACAAAAAAACTGAATTAATGGAATCACACTGTCACTCACAATCACTTAAACATCCTTCAGTATGTGATATTAATAAAGTAATGCAGATTAAGTATTTGGGGTGATTATAGAGTAAAACAAGTAACAAATCTTATTTCTCTCAACTTTACTCCATTAAATAATAATACAGTACAACATTTATCTTAATGGCAAGATTTACCCATGTCTTTATTAGGTAGAATGAATGCTCTGAAAATGAATATGCTTCTGAAGTATATGTTTCTATTTCAAAGATTACCAGTCATATTGACTGACATCTTTTTAAAACAAATCCTGTCAATGTAGAGGAAATTTCTCTGGAAAGGTAAACGCCCCAGCTTGAAAATCAAGAAGCTATATATCCCCAAGGAGAGAGAGGGCTTGTCGTCACCAAATCTTCAGTAATATTACTTTGCTGCTAACCTGACCCACCTGTATGATATATTTAAAATGGGGAAATGCCCTACTGAATTAGAAATTTAAAGTAATTCAACTCTGTATAACAACTTGGCTCATTGCACAGTGGGTGGTCCTAAAAGAGCTAAAGATAAACATTATCTCTCTTCCACAAAGACCTTATGCTATGTTTGGAACAGGTTTTTCAAGGTAATAGGTCTGAGAATAGTATGTATTAAATTTACTCCCATCTATATGAACTTTTTTTTTCCACCATCATTCAATGAATCAATATTTAAAAAATGGCATAAGCTGGGATTACAATCAATCACACAAATATTGGATGGTAAAGATGTTCTTTTTAAGGACTTGAAAGTCAAATTTAACTTATCACAAAAAACCTTTTTTGCATATCTTCAAATTGGACACTACATCTTGTCTAATAGTGAAGGGTTTGAGTACTCTTCCCTTGATGATATATATTAGCAACATTAGGAGCATCAAATGGGAAGAAATTAATATTGTATCTGTATAAAATAATCTTAAATAATGATGTGTATACCAAATCTGAAGCTAATTTGAAAAATAAATGGGAAATTAAGTTAAATCTTAAATTTTCCATTGTTCAGTGGAACCAGATTATCAGTTTGAAATAATTAGGTATAAAATCTGCCAAATTTACACAAATGTACTTTAATATCTTGCAATGAATATATCTCACACCCCATAGGTTAAACCTATTTGATGTTACCATCACAGATAAATCTCCAAGGGACTGTGATCAGATAGCTACAATGGAACATATGTTCATCACATGTCCATTTTTGAATGATTGCTGGGGAGGGGTTTTAAGAGCACTATCAGTAATTGAAGGTGTTTATTTCTATAAGGATGTAAAGTGGATGTTACTTATATCTAGTGGTCCCTTGTTACGAATTGATAAACATAGGCTTACATTTGTAAGACTCTGCCTCATTCAGGCATTCAAAGTCATTTTAATGCATTGGAAAGATCAAAAGACCCCTAATTTGAAAATATGGTTAAATATCATGATTATGAGGCATCAATTGGAGAAGGTCCACTATACATCTCTTAAACAAACAAAGCAATATTCAACTCTGTGGTCTCCATTTAATGAATATATAAATTCTACAGAGTTATACAGTATTATCATGTAATTCATATTATTTAGCAATCATATGCTAAATTATTATAATATTAACTAAAAATAAGTATTTATAATACTGTATTTTCTCTCCCTTCACTAATGTAGACACACTCTGAAGCAATGTATTTATGCAGTGTTTTGTATGTGTATTTCAAATATATGTTCATAACTGTGCATGACAAAATATGTTAATCTCTATATTTTTTCAATAAAGGAAAATAAATGTTATTGACCTTTAACATGCAACCCTACAACACTATTTAAAAATATTTTGTATAATATCATTGACGATGAGGTAGAAGTTATGTTTTGGAAAAATGGTTTTCCCATTTGTCCTATTCTGTACACATCACCTAAGATCCATAAATGTGTCACAGACCCTCCTGGGAGACCCACTGTGGCAGGGGTTGGGTCTCTCAGTGAGAGTTCCTCATATTTTGCTGACCACTTTTTGAAGCAGCTGGTTGTTAAGCATCTGGCATACATACATGACACTATGGATCTTTTGCAGAAGATCGAGGATTTTAAATGGGAAGACCATTTTTGCTGACTAGCAACTAAAGTTTCATCTCTTTATTTATTTAAAAGTTTAACCAGTAAATACAAACTGAGTTTATAATAGCTCATTTCCAGCTGTGTCCTGGGGAGAGGAGAGAAGAGACAGCTAAACAATATAATTACTAAAAATACAAGTTAAATACAATGACATAGAAATGCAAACAAAATCATAAATATTAGAGGCAATTTAATAATAAATGCAATTAGAAAATACAACAATAACTTATATATAAAGAAGGGAAAAAAGTAGTGAAGCAGTATGAACAGGTCAAAGCTAGAGAAGGGGAGTAAGACTCCAAGTAATAAGTAATGATGGAGAACAAGAGGACAGTTACAGGAAGGATAACAAAAGCTATCAAGAAGAGATGTTAGGGAGGAAGGAGGGGAGGCAGAATGAATAGTAAGGGGACGAGAGGAGCAAAGTTTAGGAAGTAGTAAGAAAAATCAGATTGACCAACAGTAGCTTTTGTAGAATGAAGAGAGTGAGTGAGAGAGAGAGAGAGAGAGAGAGAGAGAGAGAGAGAGAGAGAGAGAGAGAGAGAGATTGGGAAGTAGCGTTACAGAGATGGTAGGAGGAATAAGGAATAGGAGGAGATAGGAGGGATCTGAGATAAGAAAGAAGGGTGCTGATCCAGAGTTTTGATAAAAAAGAGACACAATGGGAAAGGCACCTAGCATCAGGAGAGGGGAGAGAAACGGCTGAGTTAAGAGAGCAGTGGTCAGTACAAAGTGAACAATCTAAAGCAAAATGTCAGAAAGAATGAAAAAGTGGGTTCAGTCTGACAAGGGAGGATTTACGGGCACTACTGTAGACTAAGTAACAATAGCCAAAAATTGGAAGGATCATTTTTAATATAATTTCTCAGTGGGCTGGGAATGGAATTCTCACTTTGTTCCTGTACAAAGCACTTAGCTTAGAGTGAAACTTACTGTGAATTGCATCAATATGCACCGAAAAAAACAAGATGCCAGTCAAGACAGACCCCAAGGTACCTGAAGGAGGAAACATCTTCAATCTTAGCATCATCAAAGGTATTAAATAATAGAAGAGAAGTAAGTCTGGCAAGCCTCTGACAGGTGCCAAAAGTCATTGAGACTGTTTTTATGGCATTAAGAGACAATTGGTTAGACTTGAACCAGCACTGAATGTTGTTGAAATCCAACTGTAGCCAGGAAGTAATGTCACAGGGAGAGGAGCCAGATGCAAAAAGCCCTGGTCAAAGCTGATACAGCTGCTGAGAGCTTTTGCAAGTGTTTCTGCAATTAAAAAAAAGAAACAGATTGCGAGGAGATATGGCAGCAAGACCTCTAGTGAAAAATTCATTTGAACTCTCACCACACAAATCAGCCATATGTAAGATGGCCAGTGTAACAGAAATGCGCATGCATGATACTCATACATGCTCAGTTGGATTTGGTGGCCATCTTGGGTAAGGTGCCGTCAGTTCCGGAATAATGGCACAGAAAGTAGTGCCTAGAGAAGAGGGTGTGATTTTATGGTCAGCTGAGGGGAAAGGACATAGAAACACACAGGACCAGCACTTGTGCTCACACACTATCTGCTCACTTGTACAAACATGTACCCAAACACATTAAATCTGAGCATCCACACCAGCCACAAATCATTCATGTACTTACTTAGGGGAAAAGGGACATTTTTGACCAGGAAAGGCACACAAAGCTGAAGCTTGATTCCGTGTGCGACCTGGGAGGACAAGGAAGTTAAGTCACTTGCTCAAGGTCACACAGTATGTAAGTGGGGGCTCTGATATTCAAACCCAGGTCTCCAGGTTTGCAGCTCAGAGCCCTAAACCTCTGCACTATATGTTCACCTAAGGGAAAGGGGAAAGGGTACTTATGCCCAAAGTACCTGAAATCACCCAGTCAACAGAAAAAAATGTTAACATACCCAACAAAAGCTTACAATTACTGATTAGAATGAATTTTAATAGTTCCTCCTCTGGCTTTGTTTGAAACTAGTGTTTACTCTGTGACACAGACTGGCTACAGGGTTTAATGAATACACTGTAGTGCCTTTGAAACGTCAGACTTGATCTAGTTATCTAGTGCAGTCAATGACATGGATTGAAAAGAGTTAAAAAAGGCTGCCAGATTCTTTAATCTTCACAGAAATGTGAGCTCATTCAAATGCCACCACAAACCTGGTCTATAACTTAAGCCAATTGTTTAAAAGTTTTCCTTGAAAGATGCAGAGAATGGATCAAGTCACAATAGAAGACAGAGCAAAATGATAGATAGTATTATGCTGGTTGGTGAGGGAAATGTTTTCAGACTGTTTGATTAAGCAGATCTTATATTCAAAACTGGCTATCTAATACTTCTCTAATGATCTGGGAAGTACACTAATGACCTCCAAATGTTAATGGGAGATTTCAATCTGCCCCCAAATGTATTTTATCCTAAAGTGGCAGACAGGCTAATAGTGAAGCATAACAAGCTCCAGGGTTCCAGCACAATGATTTACAACCATGCAGAAATATTAAAATATTTCAGGACAATTCTGACTAAATTGTCCTTCCTCGGCTGGGGCATTAACTTGTGTAATGGCATGCTGACTGTAGCATCCACATTACCACCACTGAATGTTTTTGATGTAATTTGTGGCAAACTCCAAATAATTTAACAAGTTCTAGAGGCAGCAGGAGAAAAACTTCAGTTTAAAATCACTGTTTGCATTGCAATTGCACAGCTGTTTTCTACATTTTATATCTGCTTGACTTGACAACTTTTTCTGTCTAAAACTACATGGCGTTGCAGAGTTATCTCTATTTACAGCTGATTCAATCAAACAGGTGAGGACAGTGGAGACAGAACATGCTGAATGCAACACTTCTGTCATATTGTATTTTATCACATCCCTTCTTAAAATACCAGTCTACAAGTTAGCTCACAGAAGAGGAAACATCCAAAGAATGTGTGTGGGATGTGTAGGGGTGTTTTGAAGTTGACAGCTGAAGTCATCTTCACACTACTTAGAAGAATGTCAGGGCTATGTAATGAAACTACTGACTGCTTGTAGTGCAGGCTGAAATGTATATAGACACACACACACACCTCTGGCAAACTCTTTGGAAAATACTGGAATTCATGCTTCTCAAAGGTTTTGGCTCAGAAAGCAGTATTTGTTTGCACAACGATATGCCCCACGTTACTGTTAAATTTGACTTTAAATATATCATGGCTCATCTCAGTCATTATAAATGTCTGTTTAGGATGTTTCCCTCCCATCCTAGACATATTCTAAAAATTACACAAGTCCAAATTCTGCTTTGACCATGCAATAATTCAACAAAGTTGCTGAAGTTTCTCTGCATAATACTGAGAAAATATAAATAATAAAAAAAACCTTACTGTGCAATATGCACTGATGAATAGATTTATGCTTATGGAATGTATCCTATTGCCTCAAAATTGGTTAATAAATAAACAGGGGATTGCAATTGTAACCATTATAAATAATTACTCATAAATGTGCAGCAAGGGTGTTACTGTATATCCTCAAATCACTGTTCAATATCCTGCTTTATTTTCCTTAAAATTAATAAATGAAGGGCCCCACCCATAGTTCAGTGGGTGGGGATTCCTCTTTAAAACTTCCACATGCCCAGCCTCCTTTGCTTAGCGTTCAAGTTTGATGCTGGGCTGGGCATGTGGTTTTCTCCTTGTTGCCTTTTCTGTTGCCTGCTTGCCTTATCTGCTGCTTGTACTGCTCCTCTCCTTCATCTCCATTGCTCGTTCTTCCTCCTCCTTCTCGCAGGTTTGCAGGTCCTCCACTCGCTGGTTGTTTCACTGGTGCGCCCCTTCCCTTTTCACATTTTGCAGTCTAGCCTCTCCCTTGTGCTGCTCTTGCCTTCTTTTTGGGGGGCATCTCCTCCTTTCCATTACCCGGGCATTGAGTCCACCCTCTCTTCACTTTCTGCACAGCCCATCCTGTCCTAGCAGTCAGTCCATATGCTTCCAACGTCCAGTATCCCAGGACGTCTTAGGCTCACCCCTGCTACAACGTTCCTCTGCACTGCAGGATATCTCAGGACTACAAGATGTTGCCAACCAGCGTTCAGCTTAAGCCTCAATAGGACATTCTTGCCAAACAGCATTACCTCCTATAAACTTATTAAATTCATTACTGGCTACCTGTAATTCAGGCTCATGTCCTACTACCTCTATTGGGCAGCGGAACCTACGTGGGGTTTCTGCACCTGTCAGCTGTTCGGTGCCTACAAGGGACAACCTTCAGGTCTTACTCATTTTTTTTTCTTTTTTTCTCAATATTGAAATTTACTATGGCCGAGCCTGCTCCAACTGACAGACCTGTTCCAATTTACCCTGCTCCATGGAAACGTACTGCAAAAACTAAGCATTCTCTGAAAGACTGGACCTTCCCTCATCTAACTGCTGAATTGAAGAAATTAGACATTCTCTTCCATGCTAGTGAAAAGAAACAGGAATTATACAATTTGCTACTTGAACATCAAGATCGTACTTCCCCTTGATTACCTGTCTCTCCTGCAAACCCAGATGCAGATGCCTTTTCCGAGTTAAAGGATATTCTCTCCCAAATAGCAGCATCCATGGCTGATATTTCTAATCGACTGGACGTTCTTGAAAATCAGCAAACTCCTCTTCCCCTTGCATCCAACTCAGCCTTTATGTACCCCTGATGTACCTAACCAATTACCAGATCTGGCTCCAGAACCTCTTCCATCCAACCCTGATACTCACTCCATGCTAGGCATGCCTGCCCATAGCTCCTCAGTACCAGTAGTGTCTCCTATTCATCTAGTACCTAGCCATCGCCACAAGGATATCATTGATGGAAAGGATGTTAACCTCATTTGTTTGCTTATTTCTTCCCATGATACCATAGAAAACAGGATTATATGTTGTGCAGGCTTTTCTGTTGTTCTACGTTCTAAGAACCCTAGACTTTCCAAGAAACTAACCATTCCTAAATTCATTTTTTCCTTCAGCCTATACAGAGACATCCTTTGTTCTGCTTTCCCAGCTCACAGAGAGGAGCTGGATGACTACCTTTATCTCATCATCAATTTCGGCATCCGCTACGGTGGTACTCATTTTTTTGACTACCACAAGTTATTCTCTGCTAAAGCTGCTGCTGCCCTATCTCATTTTAACATTCGTTTGCACTGGGACTCCCTCAATAATGAACTATTCTGTTGCCACTTTGCTGGACAACAAGCCTTAACTTGCCAAATATGTGGCTCATTTTCCCATACAGCTACCTTTTGTCCTTTATCAATACCTGATACATCGTCTTCACATACAACTACCTCTTTTGGACCACCATTACTCGAACGGTTCATAATCCTAATACCTTTCCTAATTTTTCTTATGACAAGTATGGTCATCCTGTCACATTCATTGCTGGAAGACCTGTTTGCAACAATTTCAGTGCCATAGCCTGTACTGTTCAGGGCTGTCATCTCTTGCATGTTTGCAGTCATTGCAGGGATGCCCATGCCAAATCTGTTTGCCCAGCCTTGAGGCTTAAATTCTGACTATGCCAACATCCATCAACACCTATTAATGAGAAGGCTCTGTCCCAGTTGTTTACTAGTCACCCTTTTCAAGCACTAGTCCGATATCTTATCTCTGGCTTTACTTCTGGATTCCATACTGGAATATGTTCTGTTCCTCATGAGTCCTTTGAAAATTCAAATCTGCAGACTGCCTCATTTCAAACCGACATTTTCAAGTCCCTACTTCAGAAAGAACTGGATAAAGGCTACCTAATCGGACCATTTCTTCATCCACCATTTTCCATGTTTCATGTCAGCCCATTGGTACTGCTGCTCATAAGTATTCAGGAAAGAAAAGACTCATCACTGATTTATCAGCATCACATGCTACTACTATTCCTAGTATCAACTCTCTCATTCCTTCTCAAGACTTCTCCTTAGCTTATGCTAGAATTGATGACACTATCATTACCATTAAATAACTCGGTAAAGGTGCTTGGTTGTCCAAGACCAACATTTAAGATGCATTTAAGTTGCTCCCTATAAATCCATCTCTTTGGTATCTATATGATATCAAGTGGGATCATCAGTACTACTTTGCTGTGCAGGTTACTTTCGGATGTAAAAGCAGTCCGAAATTATTTGACTTATTTTCTTCTACACTATGTTGGCTATTACGAAATCACTGCCACGTGACTTCAATCATCCACTTACTCGATGACTTTCTTCTCATCAGACCTCCCTCAGCTTCTCCTGTGGCAGCCCTGACTTCTTTGCACCATCTATTCAAACAACTGGCAGTACACATTTCAGAAGAAAAGACTATTGGTCCTACCACCGAACTGGAATTTCT
The DNA here is from genome assembly GCA_016271365.2 of Neoceratodus forsteri. Taxonomy (NCBI): domain Eukaryota; kingdom Metazoa; phylum Chordata; order Ceratodontiformes; family Ceratodontidae; genus Neoceratodus; species Neoceratodus forsteri. The sequence goes on along the minus strand of CM028132.1, from coordinate 224,731,127 downwards.
AGGCATTACGCTTAATACAGTACGTATGGAAGCCAGACTTCCTTCTGATAAATTATTTCGGATTAAAGACCTAGTCTTGTCTTTTTTGCACTATTCATCATGTACCAAAAGAGAACTCCTATCCCTACTGGGCTATCTCAATTTTGCTACTCGCATAATACCTCAAGGCCATGTCTTTATATCCCACCTACTTGAGTTAGTCTCTTCCGTTTCAGCTTTGCATCATTACATTTCTCTTGCAGCCACTGCTAAATCCGATCTTGCCATGTGGTAGCTCTTTCTGGATCAGTGGAATAGCTGTTCCATCTACTATAAGGATATATCTCCTGAATGAGCTCCCCAGATACTGTATATAAGGATGCTTCTCCTGCTCATGGATTCTCTGCCATATTCCAGTTAGCCTGAATTGCTTCGACATGGCCTTTATCTTTTCTTCAATTACCTGCAGCTACCACTTCTTCTCCTACGTTTGAAATTTACTCCATTGCTGCAACAGCTTTACTTGGGGGCACCTCTGGTCCTTAACTACTGTATCAGTATTCACGGACAACCAAGCTACTGCCGATATCATTAATAAAGGCAGATCATCTGCTCCTGCAATCATGTTATTCTTGTGGAGATTGACATGGCTATCTCTCCTCCGTAATTTTTTCATTCGATGTTTTCACATTCCAGGTCATCACAATTCAGCAGCTAACTATTTGTCATGTTTCCAGTTTCAGAAATTCTACTCCCTGCTACCTACGGCAGACCTGCAAGCAACCCCAGCTCCTCAGTTCCAAGATCTAATTATGCCTTAACAAGTTACCTTAAAACAACTTAAACCCTCATGTGGTTTACTCTTTCAAACCGCACAAAATCAGCTTACACAACTGCTTGGAGAAAATATGTCACCTTTTGTTCCATGACGTCTTCTCTTTCCTTTCCAGCATCTCTGTCTACTATCATTGCTTATATAACGTATTGTCATACAACTTGTGAACTATCTTATTTGACTATCTGCCATTACCTGGCAGGCATTCGATTTCACTTTTACCAGCAAAATCCAGCTTCCGTCTCCTTCATGTCACATCCAGCAGTAAAATTATTGCTCACAGGTATCCAAAAACTGTCCATTAAATTACCTCCTTCTCGTCTGCCTATCGATGACTCATTATTCAAAAAAATGATTGACTTACTTAAGTGTGAGCCTCAAAACCCTTCTTCCATTATCTTGTTTGCAGCCATTTGTCTTGTATTCTATGGATTTTTACGCCCAGGAGAATTTACTGTTTCTGTATCCTCTGCAACTAGCTAACTCAGGGTTAAACATCTCTCCCAACGTTCAGACCATTACATTCTACATCTTCCTATGTCAAAAACTGACAGATTCATGAAAGGTACTGATATACTATATTTTCTCCAGCCAATGCTTGGTGCCCTATCCTGAACCAGCTGCTCCTTCTACACCATCAGTCATCACCGGAACCACTTCTTCTACCATCAATCAACAAATTACCTCTCACTACCAAAGAACTTATGGATTCGGTTTGATCACTTCTACAATGTCTTGGATACAATCCTTTTGACTATTCTGGTCGCTAGTTTCACATTGGTGCTGCTACATCTGCTTCAAGAAAGAAACAAAGTTCCAGTTCATATTATCAGATGCTTAGGAAGATGGACAACATCATGTTTTGAAACTTATATTCTGAATCCTGAACTAGAACTCCGTTCTGCTTTTCTTTCCATCTCCTCGTAGTACTCCCAGAAGGAGGGCAACTTGGCAGCCATGGTTCCTTAGAGGTTTCCTCCATTAAAGTGGGTTTTTCCTCTCCTGAGTGCTACCACGTATACTCTCCATGAGTTAGAGGAGGTGGATACTTATTCATTTTTGGGCCTTCAAAATATCATACATCAAAAATCTTCATGAACAAGATGGGAATGAGTAAGGCCAAAACCGTATATTATGTTACACCAAGCCACAAATGGCATCAAGCATCCCTGCACAGTGAAATGAAGGGCCCCGCCCATAGTTCAGTGGTCAGGGATTCCTCTTTAAAATTTCCACACGCCCAGCCACCTTTGCTTAGCATTCAAGTTTATCTCCACCCTCCCCTCCTCCTTCTCCTGTGCTCTTCCCATCTTCTGGGCCTTCAAAATATCAAACATCAAAACATTTCATGAACAAGATGGGAATGAGTAAGGCCAAAACCATATATTATGTTACACCAAGCACAAATGGCATCAAGCATCCCCGCACAGTGAACTGTTTTTGTCAATTATCTACCAGTAACTACATTCCTAAGTAATCATTCACAGGTTTCAGAAAACAGATGCAGCACTGACTAGCTCCCTCTGGCCAGATGTACTGGATTTACACTGTGGAATGAAGAAATCATGGTGAGGTGTAAGCTGAATCTCCTGTTGTAGGGGCCACACAATCAGTGTGTCAGCTCAGCCCCAAACTACAGTGAGCAAGGTGAGCATGCCTGTTGTGCAAAGATGAATGTTGCAATCGGTAGCGAGATGGGGAAGTCAACTTAGCCTTGTTCTTCTTGAAATATCATTTATATGAGGCTGCTTGACATGCTACATAAAATCACCAGTCCTTAAAAGGATTAAACATGTGAGCAATACAAAAAATAATTAAAGGGACACTGTCTGAAAAACCTCAGTGCTGATTGACTTGTTATAATTTTTTGTTACAGAATCACATTTATACTCACTTGATTGGTACTATTTAAGAAAGTAAAAGTTGGTTTTAAACCTAAAAAGTGGTGACATCTTTTTGTTACCATTTATGTTGCAGACAAATCTCTGTGCTGAGCAGTCATCTAGCACCTAAATCTGACACCTGGTCTGCATCGAATGGGCCAGAGGGGTACACAGTATAATCAATACACCTGCCTGTTTCATGCAGTTCTAGCCTTTACACCATTGGGACACCCATCACCCACCTTCCTTGCTGATCCTTCTCTTGGTGGTTGAGAGAATTCTCTATACTGCTTGTGAACACTGCCACTCAAAGCTGTCTCTACTCCTTAGGGCTAGAGATCGAGGGAAGGGGATAATTATTGTTCTCCTCGATCTCCCTTCAGCATTTGAGATGGGGGACCATCAAATGTTACTTGACCACCTAAGGGAATTCTGTGGACTCGCTGGCACTGTCATCTGAAGGTATGAGTCTTTTTTATCTAACAGGAGGCAGAGGGTAGTGATGGGGAATTTCTCCTCCTCCCCTGATCACCTGTCATGCAGAGTTCCCCAGGGTTAGGTCTTGTTGCCAATGTTGTTTGCCGTGTACATGCTACCCTGGGAGAGTTCATTATGAAGTACAGTCTGGGTTTTCACTGCCATGCTGATGATACCCAGCTGTACCTTTCCATTGCCCCTGGAACATCTTGCGAAGTGGAAGTGCTTAACAATTGCCTTGCTGAAATCAATGACTGGATGGCTTCCAGTTGGTTGTGACTGAACCCCAGTAAGATGGAGTTACTGGTGGTGGAGTCAAACAGAGGGCATGATAGGTTGGCCTCTGGTGCAGAGACAGGACTTTGTCTTGGCTCTGTACCATTGAAGGCTTCCTCTAGGGTGCGTAATCATGGTGTTATTCTCGACAGCGGTTTGACACTTGAATTTCAGATGGTGTCCATTGTCTGTACCAGCTTTTATCATCTGAGGAATATCACCAGGATAAAGCCCCTAGTTCCACCACTGGACCTACCACTTTGGTGTATGACTTTGTGATGTCCAGGCTTGACTACTGTAATGCAGTCTATCTTGGGGTCTCTGGGGGAACCCTGCACCGACTGCAGCTGGTGCAGAACGTGGCAGTGAGGCTGTTGACAGGACAGCCTAAATATTGTCATATTACCCAGTACTGTGTCAACTGCACTGGCTGCTGGTTAGGTGGAGGGCCCTCTTTTTTTTCCAATTGTTTAACCAGGTGAGACACACTAAGCTGAAAGCTTTTTTACAGGTGCAACCTGGGAGCACAGAGAAGTTAAGTGACTTGCTCAGCATTACTCTGTATGCAGGTGGAGGCTGTGGGATTCAAACCCAGGTCTCCAGATTTGCAGCTCAGAGCCATAAACCACTGCACTATACTGCCTCCACTATACTGCCTCTTTAACATGAGTTTGCTCACCTTTAAGACCCTACATAGCCTGGGCCCTGGCCACCTGAAGGATCTTCTTGTACCTGCTGTCTCGGTACACTCCTTCTGCTCCTCCTCTAGGGGCCTCCTTGTGATTACCAGGATGAGGTTAAGAACTGCTGATGACAGAGCATTTAGTGTTGCCGCTCCCATCCTGTGGAATTCGCTTCCTTTAGCCAGTAGGGAGACCCCATCTGTTGAGGTATTTAAGGCCCGTCTCAAGGCCTTTTTGTATAATCAGGCCTTCCTGGACTGTGTTTTATAGTCCCTACCTGTCTTTAAAAAAAAAATTGATGTTTAATTCAGTTTTAGTGATTCTAAATGTAGCTGAAGATGAGGGTAGCAAATTTTGTTTTAGCTGTTTGGAATATTTTATATAATTGATTATTACTGTGTTGTTTTCTATTTATTTGGTTGATTTTCGGTGCCCAGAGCCTCCGGGATGGGCATCTTTTTAAAAAAACTTGCCTTGCCTCCTTTATTTGTGCTGTGCTCATTTCTCATGTCAGAAAGTATGGCCAGTTCAAATTGTTTTGGTAAATCTCATTGCACTTCTTCATTAGAAAATATACTTATTATTGCTCCATTGCGTTATGCTGTCAACACCATTGCAATTCAGAGTGCCATTAAACATGTAAAAACTGTCTGTCTGATATACATAAACTACACTCACTCTCTTGATTGCTTCTGATGGCACCCTCTCCCTCACCTCATCCCATTTATTCTTGAGTCTATTTTTACAATAGTTTACCAAGTCTTGACACTCACATTGCACATGTATATTTCATTTGTCTTATGAATGTAAAATAAATTGTACGATTGCTGTATTTATGAAATCAGTATTTTTGAATTAGCTCTGCAAGAAGAAAATAACATTTATATTCAATCTTGATAAGATGGGAAAAAGGGAAAGTGTATCCACATCTAGTCTTTTATTTGGGCTGCCATTATAATATGGTTTAGCAACATGGAGAAGCAATATGATTTTCTTGTGGGTTTGGTTGATTTATTTTCTAATAGTAAAAAAATGCTAGACATTCTCCTGCACAAAATAAAGTCGCAAATGTATTCCATTGATTTGACTCAATCAGCAGAATTGTATCACAAAACAATACAGCTAAAAAAAAATATGCTCTATGAATGGTTGAAAGGTAGGACAAAATTTATTTGGAAATTGTGGGGTTTACTCAGGGGTAGATGAATGGAGAAAGTGACAAATGCAATAAGGACAGGGATGGGGCAAAAAGGGGTAAGGCCATCAAGAAATGGAGGGTAATGAGTACCAACACCCAAAATCTGGGCAACAAGCTCCCTGAACTGGTGGCCTCGATGGAAGAGGGATGCCTGGATATCATAGCAGTCACAGAAACATGGTATACAGAGAACCATGACTGGGATGTTAGCATACCAGAGTACACAACCTACAGGAGAGACAGGGAGGGCAGAAGGGGAGAGTAGATCTCTATGTAAGGGAAGGGATAAAAGCAACTGAACAAAAGAGTAAACAGGGATCAGAGGAGGCACTGTGGGTCACCTTAGAGACTGAAAATGGCACCACAATTTGTACAGGGGTTGTATTCAGACCCCCATGTCAGGGGGAGGGAATGGACAAGGATATGATAGAAGGCATATTTAGGATGGCAGAGATAGGGGAGATACTGTTGGTGGGGGACCTTAATATGCCAGATATTAAGTGGAGCACCTTTGCTGCAGCCACATCCAAAAGCAGGGCCATTCTTGATGCCCTTCAGGTGGCATGCCTCAGACAGCTAGTTTTTGAACTTACTTATGAGGGAGCAATCTTAGACCTCATACTCTCAAATGGGGACAGTGAGTGGATCTCAGATCTAGAAGTGGGTAGCCTTTTGGGAACAAGTGACCACCAAACAGTGTGGTTCACGATAAACTCAGCTACAGAAGTCAAGCCATACAAAAGTGAGGGTTCTGGACTTCAGGAGGGATGACGTTGGCAAGATGGGAGAGTGCCTTAGAAAAGCACTAGCAAACAGGCTAGAAGGAGGGGTGAAGCAACAATGGGGAAAAATCAAAACTGCCATCACAGAGGCAACAAGCCTTTGTGTGAAGCAAATAAACAAATCAAAATGAAAGAAAAAGCCACTCTGGTTCTCAAAAGAAGTGGCGGTGAAGATTAGGGAGAAAAAGATAGCATTTAGGAAGTATAAGGAAACACAGAAGGAGCAGGACAGAGAACTGTACCAGTTAAGGCAGAAGGAAGCAGGGAGGGTAGTCAGAATAGCAAAATCGCAAACTGAGGAAAAGATAGCCAACTCGGTTAAGAAGGGGGAAAAAACTTTTATAGGTATATCAGGGAGTGTAGAAAGACAAAGGGAGGGATAGTGAGGCTGAATAGAATGGATGGTGGGTGGGCAGAGAGTGACATTGAAAAAGCAGGGATACTGAATGAATACTTCTGTTCAGTATTCACAAAAGAGGAAGTGGGGGAGGTGCCTAATCCAATTAACAGAAGCACTCTGGAGAGGGGGTCGATCCAGTCCTTTCACAGAAGAAAGGGTTCTGAAAGAACTAAAACTGAAGGTGGACAAAACACTGAGGCCAGATGGAATTCACCCAAATTTTAAAAGAATTAAGCAGAGGAACTAGTGACACCACTGACTACCCTTTATAACAAATCATGGGAGGATGGTATGGTACCTGAGGACTGGAAGAAGGCTGATGTGATTCCCCTTCACAAAAGTGGGACCAAGACAGAGGCAGGAAACTACAGACCTGTCTGTTTGACCTCTGTGGTAGGGAAAGTGATGAAATCACTTCTGAAGGAAAGAATTGTTGAGTACCTAGAGACCAGTGGGGCACAGGACCCAAGGCAGCATGAGTTCACAGTGGGAAGGTCATGTCAGATGAATCTAATTGATTTCTTTGACTGGGTGACCAAAGTAGTAGACCAGTGAGAGGCTGTGGACATGGCCTACCTAGACTTTAGCAAGGCATTTGACACAGTCCCACACAAAAGATTAGTAGTCAAATTAACCAGCCTTGAAGTGGGTCCCAGGGTGGTAGCCTGGGTAAAACATTGGCTGAACAACAGGGCACAGAAGGTAATTGTAAATGTAGTCCAATCTGAAGAAAGAGGGGTTACTAGTGGGGCACCACAGGGTTCAGTACTGGGTCCGTTCCTTTTTAATGTCTTTATAAGTGACATTGCAGAAGGACTGGAAGGAAAAGTATGCCTCTTTGCAGATGACACAAAGATCTGCAACAGGGTTGATACACAAGGAGGCATGGAAAGGATGAGAAGGGATTTGGCAAAGTTGGAGGAATGGTCAGAAGTATGGCAGCTTGGATTCAATGCAAAGAAGTGCAAATTAATGCACCTGGGAAACAAAACCAGAGGAAGATTACACAGTGGGGGGGGGGAGGTAGTAACAACAACAAAAATGGAAAGGGACCAGGGAGTAATCATATCAGATGACCTTAAGTTTGGCAAGCAATGTGAGAAGGCAGTAGGGAGGGCTGGGGAGATACTGGTATGTATAGGGAGAGGCATCACCAGCAGAAAACAGGAAGTTGCTATCGCCCTGTACAGACAGTTGATGAGACCCCATCTGGAGTATTGTGTCCAGTTCTGGACACCCCAGCTCTGCAAGGACATAGACAGGGTGGAGGCAGTTCAGAGGAGGGCAACTAAAATGGTGCAGGGTCTGCAAGAGAAGCCATATGAGGAGAGGCTAAATGAGCTTAATATGTATACCCTTGAGGAAAGGAGGGAGAGGGGGGACATGATAGAAATGTTTAAGTACCTCAGTGGAATCAACAAAGTCCAAGAGGGTAGCATCTTTCAGAAAAGGAGATGTGCAAGAACAAGGGGACACAATTTGAAGATAATGGAGGGATGGCTCAGGGACAATGTGAGGAAGTATTTTTTCACAGAGAGGGTGGTGGACGCATGGAACAGCCTTCCTGAGGAGTTAGTGGGGTCTAAAACTGTGGGAGAATTCAAGAATGCATGGGACAGACATAAGGCAATTTTTGTGGGGGGTAGGAAGAAATAGGCTGTTGATTAAATAGGATCTGCAGCTTATCCTCTAGGTAGGGAAATGGGCAGACTAGGTGGGCCAAGCGGTCCTTATCTGCCGTCAAAGTCTATGTTTCTATGTTACTCATTTGGGATCAAATTTAAGTTGCTTACTCCTTAACTCAAGTGATAAAAGACACTCTGTGTGAATACAGTCTGAGGTTAGGTTCTAATTCATCTAGTTCCTGGAATAATGAAAAAAAAATGGGACCACGAACATGCACGCAGCATAAAAGCAGAAACAGAGTATGTTTGGGGATTCAGGTGTCAGGCACACATAAAATAAATGGTGACCATTCTGTCACATGGATGAATTAAGAAGGAAGGAGAGAGAGGAAAATGAGGTTTCATCTGGTTTTATCTACTTAAATTCTATGAAGTTCAGGTAATGCAATAAAGAAAAAGGAAGAGACTTTGGCTGTTACTAAAACACAGAACTGTTATAAAGTATTTTGGAGAATGAAAAATCACATTGATTTGTTTATGGAAATGTGCCCTATGGAACTGTTACTGATTGAACGGTGCAGATGTTGAATAGGACTATGAGAGGAAATGGAAAAATTATACCAAGATCCACAGCGGTAGTGTTCAAGCTTGCGTTTAAGGTTCTATTATTTTTTATTTTCTTTTTTATGTTGATTGCGCGCATGCGTAAGATACATATTGTGGCAGCTTTCTCTAGAAGCAGGTTGTGGAGGCACGGTACTGTTGTGGCCAATGGCCCCACAGCTTTTAAAGGCTTGGCCTACTTCCCCCAATGCCATGGCATGCTGCTGCTGACACTAGTTCAGCCAGCGTGCTACAACCTTGTAAAAATTTAGCCGCTACAATCAGGGGCCACCTTGTCATTGCAGCATCAGCCATTCGCTACAATGAGGGAGCAACCCAACATTGCAGGGCAGAACCTTGAAACACTGATATTGTTTGTGAACATGGCAGTGTCTTGCCACTGTGTTCACAAACAATATTAAACCCCACCCCACCAAGGGGGTGCCCAATCCCCCTTGGCAGCATGTGCCACCCGCACCATGTTTGTTTGCCAACGGGGGCCCCAATCCCTATTGGCTTCATGGGCCAAGGTTTATGTTGCCAACGGGGAGCCCACTCTTTTGGTATTGTAACCCCCTTTGTTGTTCGTCGATGGGGTGCCCAATCCCCATCGGCATAATGTCACCCTCTCTTTGTTGTGTGCTGACAGGGGTGCCCAATCCCCATCGCTTAATGTAAACCCCCTTTGTTGTGTGCCAATGGGGTGCTCAGTCCCCATTGGCTACAGCTTCCCCCCCAAAAAGACTCTGTTGGCAGGCTGGGAGGCCAACCCAGCATGCCACATGCTCCTGTAAAATCAGAAATGGTTTTGTAACCTATAAAAAAGGAAACAGTCCCTTGACGGCCTTTCTGCCCCCTTCCCACAACCCGTGCCCACCCACTGCACACCCTGCCTCCCCACACCCACTCCTTCACCCCATACTTACCTCCAGAGTCCAGCGCGATGATCTTCGGTGGACCAGGAACACATATGCACTCTTCTTGGGCATCATCATCACTGATGACCTGAAATCATCCAAGCAGACCTCTAAAGCAGTAGGTAAGGTTAGGGTGTATTTAATAGGGGTATCACAAGTTGGAAGAGGGAGGTAATAATCCCTCTTTACAAGACACTGGTTAGGCCCCATCTGGAGTACTGTGTGCAGTATTGGAGGCCACACCTTCACAAGGACATTAACCAAATTGAGGCAGTCCAGAGAAGGGCAACCAAAATGGTGCAGGGACTGCATCAGAAGACATATGAGGACAGATTAACAGAGCTCAATATGTATACCCTTGAGCAAAGGAGGGAGAGAGGTGATATGATCGAGGCATTCAAACACCTTAAGGGCATTAACAAGGTGGAAGAGTCTAACATGTTTAAATATAAGAAAAATAGCAGGACAAGAGAACACAGCATGAGATTAGAGGGGGGCTGATTAAGGGGGGATGTGAGGAAATCTTTTTCACAGAAAGGGTGGTGGATGCATGGAATGGCTTACCACAAGAAGTGGTGGCTATGAATACAGTGCAGGGCTTCAAACAGGCATGGGATAGGCATAAGGGAGCAATACAAATGACTATGAATAGATAGGCCACTGAGAGAGAAAAGGCCGATGGAACATTTATAAGGTAGAAAAAGAAATGGGCAGACTGGATGGGCCTTGTGGTCTTTATCTGCCATCAGCTTCTATGTTCTATGTTTCTATGTTTCTAAGCTACCCGCGAACTGAGGAAATGCCAGTAAGCTGTATAATGGAATAAATAGGGTTTTTTCATCTTTGATTCATATCTCAGGCATTTGTTGGAATTTTACCACCACATTTTCAACATGGGTTTTTTGGGACCCCTCCTCGTGAATTCTGGCACTGTCATGGCATTATTCAGCCCTGAAAGGTGATTTCATGGTCACTGCATGGAATCCCCTTTTAGGACTGATTAAAGAAACGACAATGCCAGTGTTCATGAGGTGGGCTCTAAAAAGTCTATTCTGCAAATTTGATGGGAAAAATCCCAAAAATGACTGTTTTACGAGAGTGCGTTGAGCAGTTGCTATGCATGCTTGAGGAAAGAAGGGAGAGGGGGGACATAATAGAAACTTTCATGTACCTCAGTGGAATCAACAAACAAAGTCCAAGAGGGTAGCATCTTTCAGAAAAAGAGACGTGCAAGAACAAGGGGACACAATTTAAAGATAGAGATGGGGTGGTTCCGGGGCAATGTGAGGAAGTATTTTTTCACAGACAGGGTAGTGGATGCATGGAACAGCCTTCCTGAGGAGGTTGTGGGGTCTAAAACTGTGGGAGAATTCAAGAATGCATGGGACAGACATAAGACAATTCTTGTGGTGGGTAGGAAGAAATAGGCTGTTGGTTAACTAGGATCTGTGGCCTGTCCTGTAGGTAGGGAAATGGGCAGACTAGGTGGGCCAAGTGGTCCTTATCTGCCATCAAAGTCTATGTTTCTGTGTTTCTGTGCTCGTAACTTTGCGAATTTGCAATATTTTCACACCAGATTTTCAACATTGGCACTTTTTCAGACCTCCTTGTGAACAGTACAGCTGTCATTTTCCACATCCTGGCAGAAATGTATTTTTGAACTTCTGGCACAGAATAGCACGGTCAATGTGGGAGATCATTGTTTAGGACAGATTAAGAAAATGACATTGGCACTGTCCATGAGCAGAGGTCCTAAAATGCCTATGTTGAAAATTTGGTGACGATACTCCATAAAATGAGTGTGTTATGAGTGTGCGTTGTGCAGTTTGTATGCATGCTCGTAACTTCACGAATTAATATTTTCACTCCAGATTTTCAACATTGCCATTCTTCTGCACCTCCTTATGAACAGTACAGCTGTCGTTTTTCACATCCTGGTGGAAATGTGTTTTAGCAGTTCCGGCACAGAATAGTGTGGTCACTGTAGGAAATCTGTGTTCGAGACACATTATGAAAATGACAGTGACACTGGTCATTAGCAGAGGTTCTAAAATGCCTATGTTGAAAATTTGGTGACGAAAGTTGATAAAATGAGTGTGTTACGAATGTGCATTGCGCAGTTTCCATGCACTCTTGTACCATCGCAACTTTGCAATATTTTCACTCCAGATTTTCAGCATTGCCATTTTGTCACACCACCTTATGAACAGTGCAACTGTCATTTTTTCACATCCTGGCCGAAATGTGTTTTTGCTCTTCCGGCGCACAATAGCGCAGGCGCTGTGGGAAATCAGTGTTTAGGACATATTAAGAAAATCACACTGACACTGTTCATGAGCAGAGGTCCTAAAATGCCTATGTTGAAAATTTTGTGATGAAACTCCATAAAATGACTGTGTTACGAGCGAGTATTGTGCAGGTTCCACTCACCCTTGTCAGTTTGCAAATTAGTAATATTTTCATGCCAGATTTTCAGCACTGGCATTTGTTCACACCTCCTTATGAACAGTACAGCTCTCATTTTTCACAAGCTGGCCGAAATGTGTTTCCGCACGTCTGGTACAGAATACTGCAGTCACTGTCGGAAATCAGTGTTTGGGACAGATTAGGATAGAGTGACTGAGGGGGGGTGACCAAGCTCAAATTAGCACTGTCAGGATTGCTGCAGATTTCTTTGTGGGCAGAAAAAGGTTACAATGCAGGCAGGAGCCCAGTACAAAAGGGAAGCCTGCAGTGCCATGAGACACAGAACGAGCGAGTGAGGGAGGGGGAGTGAGTGAGTGAGCCAGCTCAATGGAGCTCTGTTGGGACTGCTGTGGATTTCTTTGTGGGCAGAAAAAGGCAGCAGTGCATGCAGGGGCTGAGTACAGAAGGCAGCCTGCAGCAGTGAGAGAAACAGAATGCGCGAGTGAGAGAGGGGGAGTAAGCGAGCTCAACGGATCTGTATCATGACAGCTGCGAATTTCTTTGTTGGCAGAAAAGGGTGGCAATGCAGGCAGAAGCCCAGTACAGAAGAGCAGCCTGCAGCGCTGGCAGAAACGGACCGAGCGAGTGAGACAGGGGAGTGAGTGAGGCCAACAGAGCTCTGTCAGGACTGCTGCAGATTTCTTTGTGGGCAGAAAAAGATGCCAACAGAGGCAGGAACCCAGTACAAAGGGGCAGCCTGCAGCACCAGGAGAAACAGAATGAGCGAGTGAGACAGGGGAGTGAGCGACCTCAACGGAGCTCTGTCGGAACAATTGCGGATTTCTTTGTGGGAAGGAAAAGGTGCCAATGCGGGCAGGAGCCCAGTATAAAAGGGCAGCCTGCAGTGCTGGGAGAAACAGAATGAGTGAGTGAGAGAGGGGGAGTGAACGAGCTCAACAGAGGTGTATCATGACTGCTTTGGATTTCTTTGTGGGCAGAAAAAGGTGGCAATGCAGGCAGGAGCCCAGTACAAAAGGCCAGCTTGCAGCCCTGGCAGAAACGGAATGAGCGAGTGAGTGAGGGGGAGTGAGTGAGGTCAATGGAGCTGTGTTGGGACTGCTGCAGATGTCTTTGTGGGCAGAAAAAGGCAAAAATGCACTCAGGAGCCCAGTACAAAAGGGAAGCCTGCAGCGGCGGGAGAAACAGAACGAATGAGTGAGAGAGGGGGAGTGAGTGAGTGAGCTCAACAGAGCTCTATCATGACTGCTGCAGGTTTCTTTATGGGCAGAAAAGGGCGGCAATGCAGGCAGGAGCCCAGTACAAAAGGGCAGCCTGCAGCACCAGCAGAAACGGAATTAGTGAGTGAGACAGGGGGAGTGAGTGAGGCCAATGGAGCTCTGTCGGGACTGCTGCAGATTTCTTTGTGGGCAGAAAAAGATGCCAACAGAGACAGGAGCCCAGTACAAAAGGGCAGTCTGCAGCACCAGGAGAAACAGAATGAGTGAGTGAGATGGGGGAGTGAGCGACCTCAATGGAGCTCTGTCGGAACAATTGCGGATTTCTTTGTGGGAAGGAAAAGGTGCCAATTCAGGCAGGAGCCCAGTACAAAAGGGCAGCCTGCAGCGCTGGGAGAAACAGAATGAGTGAGTGAGAGAGGGGGAGTGAATGAGCTCAGCAGAGGTGTATCATGACTGCTGTGGATTTCTTTGTGGGCAGGAAAAGGCGGCAATGCAGGCAGGAGCCCAGTACAAAAGGCCAGCTTGCAGCCGTGGCTGAAATGGAATGAATGAGTGAGTGAGTGAGGGGGAATGAGTGAGCTCAGTGGAGCTGTGTTGGGACTGCTGCAGATGTCTTTGTGGGCAGAAAAAGTTGCCAACACTGGCAGGAACCCAGTACAAAAGGGCAGCCTGCAGCAGCGGGAGACACAGAATGAGTGAATGAGGAAGGGGAAGGGAGTGAGCTCAACGGATCTCTGTTGGGACTGCTGTAGATTTCTTTTTGGGCAGAAAAAGGCAGCAATGCATGCAGGGGCCCAGTACAAAAGGGCAGCCTACAGCGACGGGAGAAACAGAACGAACGAGTGAGAGAGGGGGAGTGAGTGAACGAGCACAATTGAGCTCTATCGTGACTGCTGCAGATTTCTTTGAGGCCAGAAGAAGGTGGCAATGCAAGCAGGAACCCAGTACAAAAGGGCAGTCTGCAGCGCCGACAGAAATGGAACGAGTTAGTGAGATAGGTGGAGTGAGCCAGCTCAATGGAGCTCTGTCGAGACTGCTGCAGATTTTTTTGTGTGCAGAAAAAGGCACCAACAGAGGCAGGAGACCACTACAAAATGGCAGCCTGCAGCACCATGAGAAACACATTGAAAGAGTGAGAGAGGGGAGTGAGCAAGCTCAACATAGCTCTATCATGACTGCTGTGGATTTCTTTGTTGGCAGAAAAAGGCGGCAATGCAGGCAGGAGCCCAGCACAAAAGACCAGCCTGCAGATCTGACAGAAATGGAACGAGTGAGTGGGGGGGGAGAGTGAGCTACCTCAATGGACCTGTGTCAGGACTGCTGCAGATTTCTTTGTGGGCAGAAAAAGCTGCCAACAGATGCAGGAGCCCAGTACAAAAGGGCAGCCTGCACCGCCAGCAGAAACAGAATGAGCGAGTGAGACAGGCGGAGAGAGAGACCTCAACGGAGCTCTGTCGGGACAGCTGCAGATTTCTTTGTGGGCAAAAAAAAGGTGCCAATGCAGGCAGAAGCCCAGTACAAAAGGGCAGCCTGCAGCACCAGAAAAAACACAATGAGCAGGTGAGAGAGGGAGAGTGAGTGAGCTCAACAGACCTCTATCATGACTGCTGTGGATTGCTTTGTGGGCAGAAAAAGGCAGTAACACAGGTAGGAGCCCAGTACAAAAGGCCAGTCTGCAGCACCAGCAGAAATGGAATGAGCAAGAGAGGGGGAGTGAGCTAGCTCAATGGACCTGTGTCAGGACTGCTACAGATTTCTTTGTGTGCAAAAAAAGCCGCCAACAGAGGTGGAAGCCCAGTACAAAAGGGCAGCCTGCAGTGCCAGGAGAAACAGAATGAGCGAGTGAGAGAGGGGGAGTGACACACCTCAACAGAGCTCTGTCTGGACAGCTGCAGATTTCTTTGTGAGCAGAAAAACATGCCAATGCTGGCAGGAGCCCAGTACAAAAGAGCAGCCTGCTTATCTGGGAGAAACAGAATGAGCAAGTTACACAGGGGCAGTAAGCGAGCTCAATGGACCAACACAATCAACATTTGGCATTGACAAATGCTTGTTCATATCTGGCATGGTACTATTTTGGTGATTACATTTTGCATGATGGGTGCGACTGATAGATACAGTACAAGTCACATTAAACTGTTCCTCCAAGTCACTGGTTTAACATTTTTCAGTGAGTTGCTTAAGGTGTACACTGCTCACTGCAATGAATTAATGAAAGTTTCCTTATGGTTTGTCTTTAGCTGCTGTTCAGTTTAAGCTTACATTTCCCGCTCTCTGGAAACTTATTAATTCATTGCAACACATTAAGCAACCAATAAAAAATGCTAACAACTAAGTTGGAGCCTGATTTCAGTACTGCATTGTGCAGTATAACTTGATTGACATATCATTATACCCAATCCATGAATAAACTCTGATCCAGTTCTACCCAACAGCGATCTTGCATTTAGAGTGAAACCCCTTCCCCTGCCTCCATGTTGCTTTCCCCACTTTGGAGGACTGTATTTGCTGCCATTTTTTTCAGTAAATTAAAAGTATTCCATGTCCTATAGAAACAAATAAATACACTGCCATTGCCCATGAGACATAATGACATGCTGCAGGACACTTGATTTATTGTAAACTGTAGTGTATTGCTCCCCCGTAGCCCAATAAATCTGCCCTGCATACCTTGCTATGCATATTGTGCTGCACAGTATTTGTAGTGCTTTTCAGTTGTGTACATTCTTTTCTAGTAGCCCAAACATTTTTACCTGCTATAAACTGTGCTTACTATGGATAATAAGGCTTTAAAATGATAATCCTTTGTGAAAACAGTTATGTGACTGATGGAGCACAGTGCATGAAAGGAAATAGGAAGCCGAGAGACTGCTGCGAGACCCTCCGGTAATGTGAGCCAGCTATGATTTTCAGTAGCTAACTTGTAGAGTGCTGTGTATTAACTTCTTCACAACCAAATTAAATACATCAGAATTCATGCAAATGGAGCTACAAATGTAGAGCTTACTGCTGGTGAGGGGTTATACTTAATAGGAAGCCTGGAAGATGGCATTGAGATTCTTCTGTGAGATCGCTGTATTTTGACACTGCAGCAGCTGAAGAAATACGGTGCTACAGTACTTGCTGTATTCGTGATAAAAAGTAGAGAAAGGGAGGAAAACACCCACAATGTAAAAATGGGTACTGAAATTAATTTGTCCAATATAAAATGACAAATACTGTACACTACAGTGCTGTATGAACTGATTAGAGAGATTTGGGGCCATTTATAGTACAGTATAAACTGAATGCCAGTAACTACTGCATTGCAAATGCCCTTGAAAATGCATTGCATGACCATTGAATGGGAGCTGAAAGGAGTTTACAGTGGCTGAAAGTGCATTGCATGTGAGCTGATGATTAGTGGAAAAAGCGTTTGCATTTCAAGCATTCAGACTTGCCACTGCATTGTCAGCACAAAAAAATAATGCCAGAGCAGTGAGCTGAAGGAACAGTTTAATGTGACTAGTACTTTACTATACTCATTGGTTCAAAGCATGTCTCTGTCCAACAGTATAATAGTTCACCAAAGTAGGTGCAGCATTCTCTGTAAGTTAGACACACATGCTTCGATGGAAGTATTATCAGGTGCATTTACATCATTATACGAAGGGTAACTACATCTGTCCTTTGCTGCCATTTGGATTTGTTAAATCTGCAACACAGCATGTTATGTTAAGGAAACAATGATACATTTGCCTGATGAAAGAAAGAAAGAAAGAAAGAAAGAAAGAAAGAAAGAAAGAAAGAAAGAAAGAAAGAAAGAAAGAAAGAAAGAAAGTCGGGGCCCCTCCGACATTGGCCAGATGTTTGGATGACACAAATGATCACTTAACAAATGCCCTGTATTGATGTCCCAATATGCCGATTTTCTATATGCCTATTCAATAGCACACATTTGAAAACAATCAATATCTTGATAAACAGAGTATAATTGGCAGTCTGGAGTGCTTAGGCTGATGAATCATCATGGAGTGTTCCGGCTGGTCTGTGCTTGATTACAAGTGAATACTGAGGTCACTAAAGGATATACATATATATATATATATATATATATATATATATATATATATAATATATATATAGATATATGTATCTGTTATCTAATATATAGCTGTATTCTAGCCCAAACACCCATCTATCTCAAAGGCACTTTTTAGGAATTTTACCCTATGACTGGAGCGGTCCCCGATTAGCATGTATGTTAATAGCTTACTGCACTATTATCAGTAGTCTCTGACTGTACAATTAATAGTTACAGAACTTGTTTACTTCATGATATTGTTTAATGAACACTCTGCTTAAAAGTACAAGTGGTGACTCCGCCATGGAACGAAGAGTGTCAAAACATTTCCTTCCAGTTTGCACTATCTGACATTTTCGGTCACTTTGTGTATTGTCCATGTGAGGCATTAGGCAAAGCAATTTTTCCATATGAAACTGTATTTTCTTCTCCCCTCTGATTATCACTATTTTTGATTCTATTCCCTCAAATTTATTTTTTTAAAGTATATGTGCATATGTGTGTGTGTTCATGCATGCTTGTATGTGTGTATGTGCTGATGTCCTGTGCACCTGGGGGGGGGGGTTAAATGAGAAGTACACAGAGTACATAAAAATTAATTTTGCAGTCATGCCAGGGTTCCTATTGCCTTGCAGCTCTCAGTCATAATATCAGTCAAAACTCTACATTTCTGTTCCGTCCATGACTTTTGACTGATTTACTTGGAAACTGTCATAACATTGACTGCTGATTTAAACTTGTATAATGGTGTAGTCAATTTCCCATAGTTGCATGATTCCAGAGGAGAATGTGCAATCATGGGGATGAGAGGGTTGGTTTTCACTGCACCATCAGGGATTAAATGTTATCAAAGTGAATCAGGGATGTGGGGGGGGGGTAGTTAGGGGTGTGTGTGGAAAATATTGACAGAGAACACATGTTGAAAGTACAGGTACAAATTCAAAACAAGTCTTTATCAATGAACACTGTGGTCTGCAGTCAGATGAGGGCAAAATTGTACCCCATGGGGACCACTAGATCACCATAGAACCTGACTTTTTTAACAGAGATTTGCAATATGGAAGAGGAAAGGGGAGTGGTATTGTAAGACAGGGCCCATTATTTCATTATTTACAGAGGAGAATGAATGATAGTGGGGGATGGGGGCACAGGTGATTTCCAATGCACCAACAGGGACTATATCTTCCCATAGAGATGCAATTCGCAAGTGGGGTCCCTCATGGGATCAGTTCTGGGGCCAGCCCTCTTCAATATCTTCATCAGTGACACTGCAGATGGACTGGATGGTAAGGTTTGTGTATCTTTTTGCAGATGACACCAAGATCTGCAACAGAGTAGATGATCCAGATGGAGTGTGCAGAATGAGAAGAGATCTGGATAAACTGGAAAAATGTTCAGAAGAGTGGCAAATGGGGGTTAACGCAAAGAAGTGCAAGATCATGAATATAGGAAAGAGAAATCCTGAAGTCATCTATAGGTTGGGAGGGGAGATGTTGGCAATCACAAGGGAAGAAAGAGACTTGGGCATCATCATGCCAGATGACCTGAAATCATCCGAGCAGACCACTAAAGCAGTAGGTAAGGCTAGAGGTATGTTGGGGTGTATTAGTAGGGGTATTGCAAGTTGGAAGAGGGAGGCAATAATCTCTCTTCACAAGACATTGGTTAGGACCCATCTGGAGTACTGTGTGCAGTACTGGAGGCCACACCTGAACAAGGACATTAACAAAATGGAGGCAGTCCAGAGAAGGGCAATGAAAATGGTGCAGAGACTGCATCAGAAAACATATGAGGACAGATTAACAGAGCTCAATATGTATGTCCTAGAGCAAAAGAGGGAGAGAGAGGTGATATGATCAAACATTCAAACATCTTAAGGGCATTAACAAGGTGAAAGAGTCTAACATGTTTTAATATAAGAAAAATAGCAAGACAAGAGAACACAGCATGAGATTAGAGGGGGGCTGATTAAGGGGTAACATGAAGAAGTTCTTTTTCACAGAAAGGGTGGTGGATATGAATACAGTGCAGGACTTCAGACAGGCATGGGATAGGCATAATGGAGAAATACAGATGAGTATGAATAGATAGGCCATTGACAGAGTACAGGCCTATGGCACATTCATAAGGTAGTAAAAATGGGCTGACTGGATGGGCCTTGGGGTCCTTATCTGCCGTCAACTTCTATGTTTCTATAATGAATAAGGAGCATGTGAGTGGGTGGAATAAGAAAAATACTAACAGAGATTATATTTTTAAAGTACAAGCAAGAATTCAATACTTAACTACATATATCAATGAGCTACCGTCCATCACTTCCCATGGACACACCACTCTGTATGTGGACGACCTGGTTGTCTTGGCAAGCTCCCAAGACATTGCCACCATTAACTCACAACTTAACTCTGACTTCGAGTGGATCCAATCCTGGCTGGTGGAACATAGGCTTACCACCAACCTCAAAAAAACCCAAGCAATGCTTTTTGGGTCCCACTGCAAAATAAAATCTTGCCCAGTTCCGCTTAAAATCATCAGGGCCAATGGCTCTCCCTTGCAGACGGTGGCTGCTGTCAAATACCTGGGTGTTACTCCTGACCCACAGCTGGATCTCAGTCTGCACATCCAAAATGTCTGTAAGGCTATGAATGGCAAGTTGGGCCTCGCCTATCGAGCTAAAAGCTGCTTAACCCCAGCTGCACGAGTTGCCCTAGCCGGGGGGCCTCCTCCTGTCTCTCTGCTATGGGCTAGTCACCTTTGCCCCCTTGCCTAAATCTAGCCTCTCTAAGTGGGACACAGCTTACAATAACATCTGCCACTTTGCGCTTGTGGCCCCCCACAACTCACCGCTGTGATCTCTACACACGTTTAGAGTGGCTTCCTCCCGAGAAACACCACACCTTTGTAGTTGGGAACTTCACTGACAACATCGTCAGATCCGGTACTCCTGCATCCCTTGCCCTTCCCCCTACCCATGACTCCTCCTTCTACCTCTTCAGGTCGAGAGCTACACCTGACCGCCTGGTTCCCAGAACCCGCACCCAGGTGGGTGACCGGGCATTCGCTGCCTATGCCCCAAAAATTTGGAATTCGATCCCTGCCCTTACTCGGTCCTCCTCCTCCCAACCGGGCTTTAAATCCTCCCTATGGAACTACCTGAAGGGACCTTCCACTTTTTCATGCATCTTGTAATGCTCCCGCTCCGTCATGTTGGAGTGGTCCCTGCCTCCATAGGGAACATTTTTATTTAACCCCTGGCACCTGGCCTTGTAACTGTCCCATGTCTCACCCATGCCAGTCCTACCCCCCGGATTGACAGGCCCTTGGTCCCCCCCCCAGGTACCTGCTGGTACTTATATTCTGATTCTGATTTTCTGATGTCAAAAAGGAATACTCATCTCTATGCACTAAACTTACTTTCTCTGGGTTATATTGTAACTTCTGGTGTACTTACCCTTTGGTAAATCATATCTTCTGTTGTTAGCACTGTACTTATCCTGTACTATATCATCTCAATTATTGTTAGCTTCCTACTCTAGCCCTGTTAAGCTTGTCATGTATCTTGATGTAAACCTCGGTTATTACTTGATTGTTTGTAAACTCAACTTTCCGTACCCTGTTATGCTCGTCCTGCATCTAGATGTAAACCTCATTTCATTACCTGATTGTATGTAAACTCAGCTTCCTCACTGTCTCTTCTGTAACCCAGTTTGTAACCCTCCTGGGTCTCACCTGAAAATAGGCACTTGGCTGTCTAGAGTGACTTACCCAGTTAACAAAAGCAAATAAATAAATAAATAAATAAATATGGACACTGTGGTCTGCATTCAGTTGAATGCCAAATCACAAAGACTGAAATACAGAATTCCCCTGCAGTCCCCACTCCCTCATCCTGTACCCTCATGATCCAGTGTCCATACTGTCACCATGTTCCTTCCACCCCCCCACACACTGAATACAAGCCGCTCTTATGTTGCGAGATCTGAAAAAAAGATTCTCCCTGATAGTGTTTCACACTCAGCCACTCAAATCTTAATGTTTCCTTATACAGTAATGAACGGTGGTGTGGTGGAACATCCCGACCCCATCCCAGCCCCATGACATTCACCTGATCTCCCAATATAATAATTTAACAATCCTGCAGTATGATTCCACATCCCATCACCTCTATATTCAGATATCCACAAAAAAAATTATACCTGGTGGTCCAGTGGTCCCCCACCATACCAGCAACTACATTCATTTAATATCCACAACGTCCACCCCCCCACCTACCCACCAACACACCACTCTCCACCCTGATCCTGCAACCGGCACTGCCTTCCGCTCATAACCAGAGTGTGTTATCAAGTTCAATATATCTGCATCAAAGAATTCATAATAAAAAATATAAACGTAAGCACAGTTGTGTAGAATAAGAAGCTCGACTGCCAAATCAAACTGATTTTAATGTGAGATAAAAGTGCTACCTCCAGAGGCCATACTGTGTATGAGAACAGCAGTACTTCTGTTGTTTTCTGTGCCACAGATGGATGTCCAGAGTACAGAAAAGGAAGGAAGTACCACTCCTCTTCTACACAGATGTGGTACTGGAGCTAATTCTTTCTTTCTGTCAAAGCAGGTTCTGTTTTTGCAGTCAAGCTACTTTGTTACTAAGACAGTGCTTAGTGAGAGCTGCCCCTGTATGTGCAGTTTGTATACTTTCGTTTGTCTGCCTCCTTGAAAGCCACTCACCTGCTCCACAGCTGGCAGGAAATGAAGAAACTACCTTTAGACTGCTCAATGTTGTACACATAGCACTACCACTAGCACTCATGCTTAAACAGTCATTTCAAACACAGTCAGGCGATCACCCAAAACCCATATCCTGCTCCCACTTGGCAGCACTTTTTAATTATCCGCCTCATTTTTAAAATGAAAAGATTTAATTAAAATGGAGCACTCCACACACTTCTTCAGCACTGCCTACAAGACTGCAAGTTAATTTAGCACTCTGCAGTTTCTTCATCACTTCATTACTACTATAATATTGGGGAGAGAGGCACAAAGCATGGAGCGTGCCTGGCATAAAGGCACCAACATAAACCAGCTACTTGTATTCTAACAACCACTGTAGCGGTAAAGGGCAGCAGTCCAAAACCAGTTCAAACTTTAGTTCATGCAGGCTCACAAATTGATTTACTCTCAACACACAACAGCAGCCAAATAATGCTCAGGAACGAAATTTAGACATAGGTTCGGTTATCATAGTCTCCATAACTATTGTAGCAATATAAACCTAGCACAAAAAGTGGGTTAAAGAAAACAAAAACACTTTGAAACTATATTACCCTTTACTGGCAAGTGTGCCAGAACAAGGACTATTTTTCAATAATAATCATTTCTATTCATTTTTACTATCTCTCAAAATCGAAGTGGCATTGCTCTGTCAAATAGCACCTACGTTTTTATCATGTGGCATATTTTTAATAGCAGGATGAGATTTCAATTACTGAGCACCATATAAAAGATTGTTTTTCTATAAATGTACCTGAATTTTTTACTTTTATTTACTCAAATCCTTTCTTTTAATATTCTGCATACTCAGAACTGGCTCCAAAAATTATATATAAAATGTAATTGTTTTATGGAACAGGAGGAAACATAGAAATAGAAACAATAAATGACAGAAATTTAATGTACATTTTTTCTTTCTCTTTCTGTCCTCTCATTTCACTGCCAGCTGCCAGGATCTCCTGTATACCCAATTTTTCCTGAGTTGGAGAGTCTTGCAGGGAGACAATCTGCCCCATGGACTTTCTGACAGCAGCAGACTCTTCGAATAATTAAAACAAACTGACAAAAAGAAGAAAAAATAGAGTCCCATAAAAAAAGGTTTTGGCAGCAATAACTAAGTGAACGATACAGGCATTTTGTGGCTATGCAGAGTTTTAGAAATAGAAACAGTGAATGACAGAACTATAATTAACTTTTTTTTTTACTTTCTATTTCTGTCCCCACTTTTCACTGCCAGCTGTTGGGACCTCCTACCTACAAATTTTTTTCCAAGTTGGGGAGTCTTGTAGGGAGCCAACCTGCCTGTTGGAGTTTCTGTCAGCAGCAGACATTACAGGTATGACAAAAACAACTGTAGTCATGCAAAGTAAGCATAACATGTCTTCACACATCTCCATAATACAGTACCATGGGAGTATCAAAAAACTGTGTATTAATGCAGGACCCTGTAGAGGTTGAAAGGTTGGGTCTATCACTTTACACACTGGGACTACAATGCACTGTCAGCAGTAGTTTAGTCCATGACAAATGACAGTCACAAATTACACTGCACGCTATCAAAAACTTCTGCCTTGTATTAGATTGTTCATTAAATGTACAGGGCTACAAATCATATGACAAACTTCTACACTGTGTGATTGTACTATAAGAAGCTCTGAGCAATTCAGAACTGCTTTTTTGTCAGAATCTCTCCTGCTGTTTCTACTATGCTTCAGAAATGATCCCGATCATGAAACATGTTTTGAGCTGATTTTTTCTACCATCAGTCACCATGAAAATAAATCAAACATCAAAATCGTCATTCCTGCAGCACCGCCAATGCAATCATGTGTCACTGAGAAAACAGAAGTAAAATACTTATTCAGTATGGCAGAGGTTACAAGCATACAGATGCTGGAACAGGAGGCGGAAATGATGAAAAAGGTGACTAAGATGTTGGATATGACGTGGAGGAAGGAGGCGAAAGAAGAGGCTGCAAGGGCGAGGAACAAGAAAGGACAAGGAAGAGCCTGATGGAAAAGATAAATGAATTGAGAAAGGCAGCTAAGCAGAAGGAGGCCAGTGAACCAGCGGGAAAATGGAAGACACCAGCAGGAGGTTCTGGGAAGAGCCCAGCAGAGAAAGGAACACCAAGAGAGGTGCCAGAGCAAGAGCAGATGGAAGAACTGGACCCAGAGGAGGGCACGAGTGGTGAGTATAAGGGTGAGCAGACCCTGGAGGGGGATCTGACAGAATATTTAGCAGGTATGCTGGGGGACATGGAGGAAAGGGGTTGGAAAAAATTGTAAAGGTTTTGCAGGAACTCAAGGCAGCTTGGGAAGAAATGAATACAAAGGCCAGAGTGGGCAATGATTGGATACTGGGTATGACAATTTGAGACCATGTACTTTTAACGATAAAATAAAAAATATGGAAAGGGGAATATGTAGATATATTCATGCTGATGGATAAGGAGTCGGCCAAGAGGTGCACACAAAAGGAAACGGTGGGAAAATCTGAGATGGCAGTGGCATTGGCGATAGTGGAGAATAAGGTAGAGGAATTAAGTTACAAGGGAAAAATATGGCATGACAGGCAGGTTTTTCTATATTCAGTGCCATTATGCTGGAGAGGAAGCCAGAATTAGCCATTCAGTTGCTCACATAAGCCTCCACTATAAAGGACACCTATAAGGCAAGGATGGAGGTGGGTTGGCTAAAATATGATGAAGCTTTCCAGCAGAGGATGGTGGCCAGGGGAGATTTGAGGTGGGATTCCACACATTCTGAGTCATGGGTGAGGAGCCTGTCAGGATACGGAGGGACAGAAGTGGGGACTAGACAAGGGGGAAACGGGCAACAGGAGAAAACTGTTGGGGATTCAACAAAGCATTGTGTTCTTAGAGCAACTGCAAATTCAGACACGTTTGTTCAAAATGCGCTGGGCAACATCCAGTGACCCATTGCAGAGCATTGGGGGACAGAAAAAGTCTGCAATGGGGAAGCGGGCAGCCCTTTCGAGGAAGAAGGGGGGGCTACCAGAATGGGAGGGGGAGGGGATTTCAGGGAAGAGGGCAATTTGGAAATGGGGGCAAGGGGACTCAATGAGAGAGTTTTTGGCAACAATGAAGGGGGGTTTGGGCTAGCTAGACTGCCAATCAAGGTGGGGGTAGTGAAAGAATGGATGAAGGGATACCCGGAAGGGAAGGCAGGGAAGGTGTTAGTGGAAGGCTTCAAAAGGGGATTTAGTTTAAAGTATCAAGGAGGGAGGAAGCCAAGAACTTGACATCAATAAAAGGTAAAGAGGACATAGCTTTAAAGAAAATAAGGAAGGAAATTGAGACTGGGAGGATAGAGGGGCCATTTCGGACACCTCCATTACCTGATCTGTGGGTTTCACCATTGGGCTTGGTGCCCAAGAAGCAACAAGGGGAATTTAGGCTTATTCATCACCTGTCATATCTGGAGGGGACATTGGTGAATGACCACATAGTGGGGGAATGTAGCACAGTCTCGTATATGACATCAGAACAAGCAGTGGAGTTGATTAGAGCAAAGGAGGGAGCATGATTAGCAAAGACTGATACTGAGTCTGCTTTCCAGCTGTTACCAGTCTGGAAATAAGATTGGGACCTGTTGGGATTCTGCTTCCAGGGGTTCTTTTATTTTGATAAGGCAATGCCCATGGGCTGTTACACAGCCTGTGTGAAGTTCGAGGCATTCAGTTCCTGGATGCAATGGGCGTTTGGAGAGAAGTACTGGCACAAGGCAGTGGTTCATTATCTGGATGATTTTCTGCTGGTAGGGGAGAGTGAAGAAGAGACAAGGGCAATGCTCCTAGATTTTGAAGCTATGTGCAGGAGCATAAGGGTGCCACTCACAGAGGGAAAAATAGAAGGACCATCCAGAAAACTGGAATTCCTGGGGATTGAGGTCAACGCAGAGCAGCAGTTCTTCAGGTTGCCCCAGCAGAAGGTGACCAGGCTCAAGGAACTACTACAGGAGATTAAGAGGAGGAGGAGAGTCCCCTTGAGTCAGGTCCAACAGCTTTTGGGGCACTTGAATTTTGCATGCAGGGCTGTGGCACCTGGGAGAGTGTTCACCAGGAGACTAGCCAGGGCAACAGCGGGAAAAAAATGACCGCACCATTGGATGGACATCTCACAAGGGATTGGGCAGGACCCGGAAGTGTGGGAACAATTCTCAAAATAATTCAACGGGGTCACATTTTGGCAGAAGGAGTGGCTAGAGAATAACTATTTGGACTTATACACAGATGCATCCAGCTCTGTTGGGATGGGGGCATATTTTTTGGGGAGATGGATCACAAAAACTTGGCCTGAATCTTGGAGAGAAAGGGGGTTACTGAAGGACATAATGCTACTTGAGATTTTTCCAATATGGATGGCAGTGTTGACATGGGGGGAACACCTAAGGAACAGAAACATCATGTTTTGGTGCGATAACAGAGCTGTGGTAGAAGTTATCAATCGGCAGGGAGGACACTCTGTGACAGCAAACAGGGTCCTAAGGCAACTAGTGCTGAGGGGATTAAAGTTAAAAATGTCATTTAAAGCCAAGCATATAGAGGGGGTTAAAAATGACATAGCTGACAGCCTTTCCTGTTTACAGCTGGAGAGGTTCAGGTCCATGGCACCACAAGCAGATGCACAAAGAATGATGGTATCAGAAAGAGTGTGGGAAATTGGCTGGAAGGAGCCCAACTGTTATACAGGAGCTCCTGGTCTACCAAAATGCTGAGAGCATACGAAGGGGTGTGGGGGGCGTTCCAAGGAGTTCCGAGAACAGGAAGGGTTCAAGGTAAGTGAGCCAATTTCACAGGACCAGGTAACAAAATACATGGTAAAAAAGTGGGAGTCAGGAATTTAGTGGGACAATGGGGGTACAGTTAGCAGGGATAGGATGGGCCGGTAGCACAGAAGGTTGGGCAGAACCGAATAAGTTTAAAGTGGTACGGCACATGTTGATGGGGTGGCAGCAGTTAAAAGGAGGGAAGGCAGATGCGAGGAAGCCCATTGCAGGGAATAAATTCAAAGGCCTGGTAGGGGCCCTATGGGAGATCTGTACATCACATTTTGCAGCCTGCTTATTTAGGGCATTTTCACAGTGATGGCAAGAGGTGCATTCAGGGTCAGTGAAGTCATGGCAGTCAACAAAAGGGATGACATAGGAGGTCTGTGGGAAAAGGAAGTACAGTGGGAACAGGGGAGGCTAACAATTTGGCTTAGACGTTCCAAGACTGACCAGAGGGAAGGGGGCAGAGATTGTATTGGATAGACAAGAGGCTGAAGTAACATGCCCAGTCACCTCTCTATGGAAATACAAGGGGAAGAAACAAAGTAGGGGTAGGCAGTTCTTTACACATAGTGATGGAAAACCAGTGACGTGTTTCCACGTAACGGGGTTTTAAAGAGGGGAATGGCACACTCCGGAAAGAAACCACAGAATTACTCTTCTCATTCATTTAGGATTGGAGCCACATCTGTGCTAGCAGAAAAAGGTGGATCGGAGGAAGAAATTAAAAAAGCAGGCATGTGGAGGTCAAACTGCTATAAGACATATGTAAGGAAAACGGTTTAATACGTGTGTTTGTTTTCACAGATCAGGCGGGTCTGGATAGTAGGGCATTCCTACATTTATTGGGCAGAGAGGTGAGCCACTAATCATCAAGGTGGGAAACAGCTAGGATAAGACCCTGACAAAGTGATGGCTTATTGGAAGGGAGTATCCAATGAGTTAGAACTGTTACTTGGGCTGTGATATTGTAACTTTGGAGGCTTGGGAACAGTTGTTTGGCAGGGATAATTAGAGTGAAATTTAAATGTGTTGTTTGCCTGGTGTTTGGTAGAGCCCTCCACCCACCCTGTTTTGTAGGCTTTCTTAAATACTGAAAAGCCACTGGGGGTTGGGATTGAAGGGCTGAGTATTTCTGTTTGGGACTGAAATTTGAAGCAACAGGAGCTGGTGGGCCTGTGACATCATACGGTACCTGATGCCTGCATACACACACTGTTAGTGGGATTGAACACACACTGGACTGTATGTGTTTGTGAGACTTGGGAACTTTATTGGTAGGGTTGAAATTGGGTTTGCAAATTACTGCAGTCAGTATAGAGAGAAACTGTATTCCAGGGGAAAGGGACTGAGAAAAGGGGGTGTGCCATTATAAACAGAGGGGGATAGACAGGGTGGCCATATTCCATCATGGCAGGCATCTTCGGAAGGGTTGTAGGCTGCACAGGCTGTGGGATGGCAATAATTCTCAATTGGGCCTGGAGAGAGGGAGGCTGCCCACTCTGTAGACAGCTATCTTGTATCAGGAGTGAAGTATATTGGTTAAGGAGTAAGCTGGTGGAGCTGGGGGGGTGTCCAAGGATAAGGGGTGTGGAAATGGGCAGCAGAAGGGTGGGGCTGAGGGGATGCTGGGGCAACAATCTGAAATTACAGGACGTTATGTTACAGCAAGCAGGAGGGGTGATATTAGGGACAGAGGACCGTTAGATAGGGATGTTGACACTAAGAGAAAAGCATACAGGGTGAACATTCTGAATACAAAGAGAGTGGAGGGGGGAAGAGTCAGGATGGGCTGTTGTGCAGAAGCCTAAAACAGCAGACTGTGGGAAGGGAGGTCCTAAGGTGAACAAAGCAAGAGAGTAAGAAGAGGGGCAGTTTAGAGGTGCAGTCAGGGGAAACTTGGGTTACTTGATGGATGCTGACATAGAGTGTCACAATAAATTTGAGCTACTAAGCAACCTAGAGGGGGAGGAAGGGGTTGGTGGAAATGAGGAAACTTATACAGAGGCTGAGGGGAGGGAGGGAGTTGGATACCCATAGGGCATCACAGACCAGCAATGGAAAGGATAGAAATAGTCTCAAAGGGAGAAGGGGGAAACATAAATGTTAAGCAAATGGGGGAGATGCAACATATTGCAGACATGAGGGAGGAGAGCATGACTGGAGAGAAACTGGGAGACAAGGAGGTGGGGGAGGAGCCCCCCTTTAGCAGGGGGGTCAGTACCAAGGATGGGGCCCTAGCTAAAGGGGACCCACAGAGAGCCTCTGGAGGCAGGGGTACTATTACAAGGGGGGAGGATGGCGGTGTGGGGGAAGGGGAAACCATCAGGGCCAGGATAAATGTATCGGATAAGAGAGGGTTAAAGGGGACACCTATTCAGAGGGGGTTTGAGTTAAGTGGGCAAAATAACGAGGGAGGCAGAAAGGGGAGGGTGACAAGGGGGTCTCTAATAAGGCAGGAAGACTCCCATGGAATTGAGATCATGAATAAAGGGGAAGGGGGGCTGAGAAGGCATAGTGGAGGTAACCATAAGGATGATGGCGGTGTTAAGGTTCTGTTATTGGGAGACTCGAAGATTAGGGGTATCCAGTGGGAGGGACAGGGGGGTGGATGCCATAGCCAGGTGAAGGTAGTGAGTATCTCTGGGCTGACAGTGCACAGAGCAAAGTTCATGGTGTATGAAATGGTTAGGGAATGTGGAGGGAAACTGGATTTCCTGGTGCATTTGGGAACAAACGATCTAGAGGGAAATAGCATTTTGGAAATCCAAGCAAGGTTCCAAGAACTTGCCAGAGTCTGTTGGGATAATGGATGCAACATTTCCTTTTCGGAGATATTGCCAGTACCAAAGGCCTCAGTGGAGAACAAAATGAAGCTCATAGAGGTTAATGACTGGCTCAGGAAGTGGGGTGAAGAGAGTGGGTTGGGGGTGTTAGGGAACTGGAATGGAGTTTGGGAGGATAAGGGACTATATGCCAAGGACAGGCTTCATCTTGCCCAATTAGGAAAGGAAGTCCTTAAACAGGGGATGGCTGACTACATTCAAGAAAGGTGGGGTTTAAACTTGTGAGGGGGGGAAGGGATAAGGGAGGGGCTGACCAGAAGCCCTCTCCTCCAGATGAGGGGAGTAGCCTTCAAGCCCATGGAGGGAAGGGAGGAAACAGATTGGGGGTGGAGGTTTCAGGAGGAGCAGAGGGAGGATGGAATGGTCAAATGTGTGGCAGCTTAGATTCAGTACTAAGAAGTGCAAGGTAATGCACCTGGGAAACAAAACCCAGGAAGAGTACACAATGGGGGTGAGAAACTAACAACAACAAAATGGAAAGGACCTGGGGTAGTCATATCAGATGACTTAAAGGTGGGCAAGCAATGTGAGAAGGCAGCAAGGAGGCTGGGAATACTGGGATGCATAGGAGAGGCATCACCAGTAGAAAACAGGAAGTTATTATCCATCTGTACAGACAGTTGGTGAGACCCCATCTGGAGTACTGCGTACAGTTCTGGAGACCCAATCTCCACAAGGACATAGACAGGATGGAGGCTGTCCAGAGGAGGGCAACTAAAATGGTGCAGGGTCTGCACCGGAAGACATATGAAGAGAGATTTAAGGAGCTGAATATGTATAGCCTCGAGGAAAGGAGGGAAAGGGGGGACATGTTAGAAACTTTCAAGTATCTCAAGGGAATCAACAAAGTCCAAGAGGGTAGCATCTTTCAAAAAGAGGTGTGCAAGAGCAAGGGACACAATTTGAAGATAGAAGGAGGGCGGCTCAGAGGTAATTTAAGGAAGTATTTTTCACAGAGAGGTTGTGGATGCATGGAGCAGCCTTCCGGAGGAGGTTGTGGAGTCAAAATCAGTGGTGGAATTCAAGCATGCGTGGGACAGTCATAAGGCAATTCTAGGCGGTGGGGGTAGGAAGAAGTAGGCTGCTGGTTAACTAGGATCTGCAGCTTATCCAATAGGTAGGGAAATGGGCAGACTGGGTGAGCCAAGAGGTCCTTATCTGCCGTCAAAATCTATGTTTCTATGTTTCTATAAGGAATTTGGGTGGGGTTCGACAAAGGGGATCAGGAATAAGGGTTGGGGGTTGGTGTTAGTAAATGCCAGGAGCTTGGGAAACAAGTTGCCAGAGTTCCAGGCCATGCTGTTTGGGAAGGGGTGGATGTGGCGGCGGTCACGGAGACGTGGGCCAACAAAAAAACATGACTGGGACCTAAATGTACAGGGGTACACTATGCTTAGGAAGGATAGAAAGCGGGCAGAGGGGGTGGAGTGGCTATGTTCATTAGAGATGACAGAAATTGCTAGGGTAGAAGAGGCAGAGGGAAACGTGGAGGCCTTATGGGTCACCTTATGATCCCCAGCAGGAGATAAGGTCAAGCTGGGTGTAGTATATAGGCCCCGGGATGAGTGATGTTCTAGAGGATGGTTTGCTGGACAACATCATTGCCCAGTGTGGACCAAAGGGGAAGGAGTGGTGTTGATGGGAGACCTTAATATGCCAGGTACAAACTGGGGAACCATGTCCTCTAAGGTGGCCAAGGAGCAGAGGCTGCTGGCGGTTTCAGGATGTGTTCTTAACACAGCATGTGATGGAGCCACAGGGAGGGGCATGTCCTGGACATGGTTCTGCAGATGGGGATCTGTAAGGGACATGGCTGTACAGGACCCCTGACTGGGAGTGACCACAATACTATCTGGTTTCAAATAAGCATGGGGGGAGGGGGGAGATCTAGGACATTGGCAGTGGACTTCAGCGGGGCAGACTTTGTGGGCATGGGAAATATTCTCAAGGATCACTTGAATGGTATTACATCAATGACAAGTATGGAAAGGAGATGGGAGGTCATAAACCGGGGACTTCATGAGGCAGTCAGGATCTGCGCTAAGTTGAAACGTAAGGGAGCAAGATCACATAAACCATGCTGGTGGTCCAGTGAGGTATAGGTAGCAGTCAGACAAAAGAAGGCGGCCTACAAAAAATATAAAACAACAAGAGGGGATAGGGATAAGGAAATGTACCATCTTACATCTAGAAAAGTCACCAGTATGGTGAGGGGAGCAAAGTCCAGTAAAGAGCAGCAGCTGGCACTGGGGATACATGGAGGGGAAAAGGGGTTCTTCCGGTACATTGGGAAGCAGAGAAAAACTAAGGACCATCTCAGCAGATTGAGATCAGAAGGAGGGTGGGTGGAAGAGGCAAGGGACCAGGCAGAGGTATTTAACGAGTACCTTGCCTCTGTGTTCACTAGGAAGGGGGATGGGATATCTACAAAGCAAGGCATGAAGGGGATAGAAGCGGCAGTAAGTGGGATCAGGGGAGCAACAGAAATGGAGCAAGAGGGAGGGAGAGGTACCCCAGGGGTGTCACATCTGGATAAGGATAAAAAGGCTAGTAAGGTGGAGGGGACAGATGATGCTATCTCTGCCAAAAGGGTGTGGTTAGCCCTCAAGGCCCTAAAGAAAGACAAATCTCCTGGGCCAGATGGCATTCATCCGAGAGTACTATGGGAATTGGTGGACATACTGGCTGCACCCCTGGTGGAGCTCTTCAACAGGTCACTTGAGACAGGGAGGGTACCTAGGGATTGGCGAGAGGCACATGTGGTGCCAATCCATAAAGGGGGGTCGAGGGAAGTACCAGGTAACTATAGACCCATCAGTTTGACCTTGGTGGTGGGAAAATTAATGGAGAGTATACTAAAGGAACGATTGAGAGTGTACTTGGAAGAGGTGGGAGGTCTGGATAGACTGCAACATGGGTTTGTGCCAGGTAGATCATGTCAAACCAACCTTGTGGGGTTCTACGAATGGGTAACATCAGAACTGGACAGGGGAAAGCCCGTGGATGTATTATTCTTGTACTTCAGCAAAGCGTTTGACTCTGTCCCCCACAATGGTTTGGTGGAGAAACTGATGGGGTTAGGAGTAAGCCCTTTGATGATCAGATGGATTGAAAACTGGCTAGCTGGATGCACCTAGAGAGTAGTGGTCTGTGGGGAGCTCGAACCCTAGAGAGGTTGGTGGGGTACCGTGAGGGTTTGAGTCCTGGTCCCGATCCTGTTTAATGCATGCATATCGGACATCAGGGAGGGTATAGGGTGTGAAATGAGTCTCTTCGTGGATGACTCCAAGATGGGAGCAGTAGTTGAGGGTGAAGAGTGGAGGTTGGCCCTGCAAGGGGACCTTGACACCCTGGAAAGCTGGCTCACACATGGAAATTAAATTTCAATATCACCAAGTGCAAGGTGTTGCATCTTTGTCGGGGAAACCCTAAACACAGGTACATCCTGGGAGGAGAGGCGCTGGAGGCCTCAATAGGGGAAAAAGACCTAGGGGTCATGGTGGATGCATGTATGAATAACTCTGAGCAGTGCAGGAGAGTGGCTAGCAAGGCAAACAGGATGTTGGGATGCATCGTAAGGGGATCACCTCTAGGAGCAAGGAAGTGATTCTGCCACTGTACAATGGACTGGTTAGACCACACCTTGAGTACTGTGTACAGTACTGGAGACCACACTTGAAGAGGGACATACAGCTCCAGGAGATGGTACAGAGGAGGGCAACTAAGATGATATGAGGGCTAGGGGATTTGACGTACGAGGACAGACTTGAGGAGCTCTGCCTGTTTTCATTGGAGGAGAGGAGAGACAGGGGACATGATTGAGGTCTTCAAGTACCTCAAGAGAATAAATAGGGTAAACTTGGAGGGGATCTTTAGACTAAAGCAGGGAGGTATCACCAGATGGCATGGTTTGAAGTTGGAAGGTGAAAGGGTGAGGGGGAAAGAGGAGGAGGTTTTTCACTGAGAGGGTGGTGGGCCCTTGGAATGCACTGCCTGGTGAGCTGGTTCAGAGATCCACAGTGGAGGGCTTCAAGATAGGGTGGGACAGACACAGAAAGTGGATGTATCAGATGATGGCCTGTCCCGGGGGGGGATGGATGATAGGGGTTTCTGGAGCACAAGGGATGGGAGGGCCTTGGCACCCAACTAAGGATCTAAGGTTCAAGCAGACTCGATAGACTGTAAGGCCTAATCTGCTGGCAAATAGTATGTTAGTATGGTGCATGAGGGTGGTGCAAATCATGAACACCTTGGAGGAGTTGAAACAAAAGTGGCCGAGACCGGATCTGCTAATAATACATTTGGGAGGTAATGATCTGGGGGAGCGACCGTGGGGAATGTTATGCAAAGAAATGATGGGGGATTTGGGGACAATGCAACAGTTTTGGCCACAAGCAAGGATAGCATGGTCAGAGATGGTACCGCAGATGGTTTGGAGGCAGGCCAGAGATATAAAAGGGGTGGAATGGGCTAGGAAGAGGATTAATAGCAAAGCGGCGGCATGGTTAAAGGGGTTGGGGGAACATACATAGCCCATAAAACCATTGTCTTTTCCAGTCCAGTAATGTACAGGTGGGACAGGGTGCATCTTTTGACAGTGGGGACGGCAGCATATTTACTGCAATTGGGAGATAGCATAGAAAGTTGGGAAAAAGAGGGATGGGAAGGGGGGAAGCCCATCATTCCATCGCATAAGCTGGAGATGGTCTAGTGAAAAATTTTGAAGAAAATGAATATGGGGGGGTGGAAAATGGGGGTGGGGGGCATGTAAGATCCATGAGCTGGGCACAGACGCCCAGACATGGAAGCAAGCAAAAAAGTGTGAGTAAGGAAGTAGTAATATGAGGGCCAGTTGCCACCAGCACCCGGGAAAAGGGAGGGCAGGAAGGGGAAGGGGAATAGGAGAAGGGGTATCAGGCTTTCTAGTGTCCAGACCCCAAGAAGACGAAGGACAACAGACAGTTTTCAAGGAAAAGAAGATCAAGGGGAATTGGGCTTTAAAACGTCCGGACCCCGAGACGACAACCACAGAAAAATTTACAAAAAAACTACTGAAATATGTGATTTAACAAAATGTAATGTTGGACTGTATGATGAATGTATAATGAATAACATGGTAAAATGAAGGAATGTTGTAAAATGTAAAAGTTCAAAGGGAAAAGAAAAAGCATTGTGGGATATGTATAATAAATTAATTGCCAGTTGAGCACCCACTAACAGTTGTCTGTGCGTTATTTTCTGGGGAATCTCCCTTTGACAAATGACAGCTATACTGTTCATAAGGAGGTGTGGAAAAATGTCAGTGTTGAAAATGAGGCGTGAAAATATTACTGATTTGCGAACTTACAAGGGTGCGTGGAAACTGCACAATGCACGCTCGTAACACAGTCATTTTATGGAGTTTCATCATAAAATTTTCAACATAGGCATTTTAGGACCTCTGCTCATGAACAGTGTTAGTGTGATTTTCTTAATGTGTCCCAAACACTGATTTCCCACAGCAACCGTGCTATTGTGCGCCGGAAGAGTGAAAACACATTTCGGCCAGGATGTGAAACATGATAGCTGCACTGTTCATAAGGAGGTGTGGAAAAATGGCAATGTTTAAAATCTGGAGTGAAAATATTGCAAAGCTGCAAAAGTACGAGTGTGCATGGAAACTGCACATCGCATTCTCATAGCACACTCATTTTATGGACTTTCGTCACCAAATTTTCAACATAGGCATTTTAGGACCTCTGCTAATGAACAGTGTCACTGTCATTTTCATGTGTCCCAGACATGGATTTCCCACAGCGACCACGCTATTCTGCACCAGAACTGCGAAAATACATTTCGGCCAGGATGTGAAAAATGACAGCTATACTGTTCATAAGGAGGTGCAGAACAATGGCAATGTTGAAACTCTGGAGTGAAAATATTATAAATTCGTGAACTTATGAGCATGCTTGCAAACTGCACAATGCATGCTCATAATACAGTCATTCTTTGAATTTTGTCCACCAAATTTGCAACATGGGCTTTTTCAGAGCCCTCCTCATGAACACTGGCACTGTCATTTCATTAATCGGTCCCGAAAGGTGATTCTGCGCAGTGACCACAAAATCACCTTCCGGGGATGATTAATGCCATGACAGTGCCAGAATACATGTGGTGGGGTCCCAAATACCCCATGTTGAAAATTTGGTTGCAAAATTCCCAAAACTGCCTGAGATATGCATTAAAGTTGAAAAAACCCTATTTATTCCATTATACAGCTTACCGAAATTTCCTCAGTTCGTGGTCGGCTTTGAAGAGTGCAGACGTGTTCCCGGTCCACTGAAGATCATCGCACCAGACTCCACAGGTAAGTATGGGGTGAGGGGGGAGTGGGGAGGCAGGGTGCACAGTGGGTGGGTGCGGGTTGTGGAAGGGGGCAGGGAGACTGCGAGGGTCTGTTTTCTTTTTTGACAGGATAAAAAAAAACACCACGGGACAGTTTTTTTTTTAACTGGGGCATGTGGCACACTGGGGTAGGCTTCCAGCATGCCAACAAACTCTTTTTTTGGGGAGGGAGCAGCTGTAGCCAATGGGGAATTGGGCACCCCCGTCGGCACACAACAAAAGTGGGGGGGGTCACATAATGCCGATGGGAAGTGGGCTCCCCCATCGGCAACATCACTTTGGCACTGAAGCCGATGGGGATTGGGGCCCCATCGGCAAACAAACACAGTGGGGGGGGGCACATGCTGCTGAGGTGGATTGGGCACCTCCTCTGCGGGGGGGTGCTTAATGTTGTTTATGAACATGGCCAGCCGCTGCCATGTTCACAAACAATATTACAGTACTAACGTTCCTCCCAGCAATGACGGATCATTCCCTCACTGCAGCCAATGGCTGCCCCTGATTGCAGCAGCTGAAATGTTTCAAGGTGATGCAGCACTGGCTGAACTAGTGTCAGCAGCAGCATGCCACAGCATTGGGAAAAGTGGGCCAAGCCTTTAAAGGCTGTGGAGGCATTGACCACAACAGTGCCATGCCTCCACTGCCTGCTTATGCAGCAAGCTGCCACAATATGTTTCTTGCGCATGTGCGCAATCAACATAAAAAAGGAGAACTTAGGAACAGCCAGAGAGTGCTTGGATGACAGATTGTACAACTGACAACCTGCTTTACTACGGCAGCTCATTGTCCTCTGAATCCCGTCAGGAATGATGGACGCTACAACAGTTTAACTTGTTGGTTGCTTATTGACAAATTTATTTATGGCAGAAGGAATATATTTAAACCCATAGATTTTGTAATTTCATAATTCATTTCCACACAAAATTTCTTTAAATGCTTCCTAGTTCTGACCTCCATCCTTCTTCTGGTCCTTCTTCCAATTCTTGAATTTCAGGGCCCAGACATTGTGAATCCAGCCCCCCTCCTCCACACCAGAACCAGGCCGGTTCCACTTACCTGGGCTTTCACCCTCCTGGCCCAGACACTTCTGAATCCGGTGCCTGGACCTATACCCCTCCCCACTTTACTGCCACGTCTGGGTTCCTTGCCCCCAGCCCATGTATCCTACCCCCAACTCCCCCCCTTCTTCTTTCTTCCCACTCCCCATGAACATCCTTGCCCCTCCCTACCAGGGAACTCTAACCTAGAACCCTGGCCCGACTCTGCCTCCCTGCAGTGGAACACCAGCTGTATGCCCAGGGTCCCAGGGCACTCCTTGCCCCTCTATTCCTTCCTATTATGCCAACCAAGACTCCCATCACCTTCCTTAATAAGGGTGGGAGGGTGGGAAAAATTCCCAGAAAAAGAGGGGGTCCTGCCTGAGTACTGGCCTAATATACCCCTACTGGACCCTGGTCAGAACCCCCTTCGGGCTCCACCCCCAGCCAATCCCTGGGGCTCTAGCATGCCCATGTCATATCAACCTCTCTTGTTCTGGTGATGTCACCAGCTCCGCCCCTTCTAGCCCCTCTGCTCTTCCCCCTCCCCCTCCGCCTCCTGGGCTCTTCCTATCAGGGATCATTGGACAACCTGGCTTGCCTTTTAGTGGCAATCCCCATTGTCCCCTGAATCCCCTCAGGAATGATGGATGCTACAGCAGTTTAACTTGTCGGTTGCTAGTTGGCAAATTTATTTATGGCACAAGGAATATATTTAAACCCATAGATTTCATAACTTCATAATTCAATTCCACACAGAATTTCTTTAAAAACTTCCTGGGGCTGGCCTCTATCCTTCTTCTGGTCCTTCTTCCAATTCTTGACTTTCAGGGCCTGGACACTGTGAATTAGGACCCCCTCCTCCACACCAGAACCAGGCCAGTTCCACTTACCCGGGCTTTCACCCTCCAGGCCCAGACACTTCTGAATCCTGCACCCGGACCTATCCCCGGCCCCGCTTTACTGCCACATCTGGGTTCCTCGCCCCTAGCCCGTGTATCCTCCCCCCTTTCTTCCCCCCCACTCCCCCCTTTTTCTTTCTTCCACTGCCACTCCTCCAGCTTGCAACGAATGGAGGCTCCCTCCTTGGGCTAGTACCTTGTATCTCGGACCATTCTTGGCTATCTGGCTCACTAGTTCACCAATTAGCCTTAAGAATAGGCACATGACAAACTCTGATAGGTGGACCCTGTCTGACCTGTACACTGCAGGCTGGTCAAAAGAAATTTCCTTGTGCTGCAGGGTCCCCATTTCAATCATTGCCCTGGCCACCCTTCTGTTCAAGCAGTTCCTGATTTTCTCGATCAGCCAGACATCCTGCACCCCCCTCCAAACCCTCTGTGAAGTGATATTGGACCAGCCGATTATCACCCTCGGCCACCACCCTCTCAAAGTTTCTAAATCCCCCATTATGTTCTGCCCCAATGCCCTCCAAATCATTGCCCCCCTAGGTGTATAGTAATGCAATCCAGTGTGCCCCATTGCAATTTTAAATCCTCCATCAGAAGCATGAGCTGTGCCCACCTCATTCCCCTAATGCCTTTCCACAGCACCCTGGTGTGCTTGGTGTTATATCTCAGCTCTGCTCCTCTGGAGGTGGTGACCGTAAATCTTTCAGACCAGTATATGAAGGAATGCCCCACTATCCAGATTTTCCTCTTGGAACCTGCCATGGAAGACAAAATAAACAGTGTGAGTTGCTGTTGTTAATACCTCACATACCTCCTATAGCAGCTGGACCTCCAGTGCCCTACTTTCTGCACCTCTGCCACTGCAGCCCCTTTCTCTGCTGCCTCCATGGCTGCCCCAATCCAAAATGAATGTGGGGCAAATTTACTTGGATCTTCCCCAAGGAACGTCAGAGCCCTCTTGAGAACTGCCCTCCTACCTGAAACCCCGTGACCAGTGAACCATCCACGTGCCGGAACAGAACTCCCCTAGGCCTTCCTGAGTGCTCCCATAGGCTTCCAGTGCACTCACTGCACAGCTGGTGGACTGTGCTTGCCTCGCTAGTGGCACCTGGGTTCCCCTCCCCCCAGTCCATCTTAGATCTGGCCAGGGTAATGACCACCTTGTCATGTCCCCATAGTACATCCTCATGCTGTAAAGCCTGCCTGGCAGCTGCCTTTCGTGGGGTCACCACTTCCCCCACCCAGAATGCCCCTGCTGCCATAACCGCAAACATGGCCCAAAACAGCGCCCCTTTTGGGGCCGATGTGCATACCTTCAGGGTCGCCCCTAAAACCTTTTCCAGCAATTCCCACCTTATGGGTTGCTTCTGTCCATCCTGGCCACTTGACCCATCTGTCATCCTGACAGCATGTATTTTATAGTCCTGCTGGCACCTACATCAGGCCAGCCCCTGTCCTGGCACACCCAACTGATGCCAGCTAAGTGCACACCCATTGTGGTGTTGGCCAGCCCTTCTTCACACATCTCTACCACAAACCTCCTGACCTACTCATCCCGGGCCAGTTCGGCCCTATCCCACACATACTTCCTTCTGAAAACCTGAAACCTCACCCATCCTGCCTCGTACACCCTCAATGTGTTAGCTGCCCAAGATCCCCAGTACAATGACCTGGCTGTGTCCCTCCAGCATCCCACATCCAGTCCGGGATCCTGGTCCTGTGTGACACTGCCTGAGACCTCAGCTCCCGAAACCTGTCGAGCTGTAAAC
The DNA here is from genome assembly GCA_016271365.2 of Neoceratodus forsteri. NCBI lineage: Eukaryota > Metazoa > Chordata > Ceratodontiformes > Ceratodontidae > Neoceratodus > Neoceratodus forsteri. The sequence continues at coordinate 224,691,249 of CM028132.1, read as the reverse complement.
GGAAAAGATTGTCAGCCACTTTGTTCTTCAGCCCTTCAATGTGCTGTGCTGTGCTTTGAAAGATATGTTCATCTGCAGCCCCAACAAAACCAGTTACCTGAATAGCCTGCTCACCATCTTTGTCTTCCCCCCTTGCCTATTAATGACTTCCACTACCCCTTTGTTATCACACCAAATAAGATGCACTTCCCCTGCATCCTATATCCCCAAACCTTCTGAGCCACCCATATTGGGAAGATCTCAAAGAATGTAATATCCTTCAATATCCCCCCTTTTTTCCATGATGCTGGCCAAGGCTCTGACATCCATTCCCCTTGGAAGTATGCCCCCATTCCCAGGGCAACTGAAGCATCCGTGAAAAGTTCCAAGTCTGTATTCCTTTCCCATTCTTCCTGCAAGAATGTCACCCCATTGTAGCTGCTGAGAAACTCCTCCCATACCCAGAAGTCCTCCCACACTCCTCTCGACACATCCACCCAGTGGTAAGGCAACTGAGCCTTTCCCATTGCCCTTCCCAGCCTCCTTGTGAATGCCCTGCCTGGGCTCATGGCCTTGCAGGCAAATTTAAGGTGCCCCAGCAGCTGTTGCATTTGCACCAGTGGCACCCTCTGCCTCCCCATAACCTGGGCTAGCAGGCCTCCAAGGCACACCACTTTGTCCCTGGGAAGTCAAAAACAACCTCCCTCTGTGTCTATCTCTATGCCCAGGAATTCCAAAGTACAGGCAGGGCCTTTTGTCTTGCCCTGTGCCAGTGGTATACTCACATGTGGACACATTGCCTTAAAGTCCCACAACATCCCCTGTGCCTCCACCCTGGATTTCCAGATGAGAAGGAAATCATCCAAGTAGTGTACTACCCTCCTGTGCCCATACCTGGCCCCAAATACCCACTGCACCCAGGTGCTGAAAGCTTCGAAAGTGGAACACTCCACCGAGCACCCTATGGGCATGGCCTTGTTGAAATACATGCCACCTTGAAACTGAAAACTCAGCAGGCCCCAGTCCTTGGGCCGGACAGGCAAAAGACAAAACACTGATTCTATGTCCTTCTTCACCTGCCATGCCCCCTTGATAGTCCTGATTAGCCCTATTGCCTGCTCCAGAGAGGCATACAACACCGCCCTAAGGTGATCAGGTATGCTCTCATTTACTGATGATCCCTCAGGGTAGGATAAGTAATGGATCAAGCATAATTCTTGTGTTGCTTTCTTGGGGACAATACACAAAGGGAAAATTTGGAAGTGCTCACGGGGGGCCCCCAATGGGCCCTCAACCCTACCCACCCTGAATTCTTTATCTGTCTTGGCCCCCAATATCTCCTCTTTCCCCTTCACGGCCCCTAGATTCTTGGCCCACATCCTTGCCCACCCCCCTTGAAACCCCCAATGGGAAGCCCATCTGGAAACCTGCCCTGAGCATCTCTGCTACCTCCCTATTTGGGTAGTCTGTGGTCCATTCCTCCATCACTTCTAGGGAGATGGGGGTGTGCACCAGCTCATGACCCCATCACTCCACACCGTGCGCCTTGTTACTGCCATCCACTGGGCGCATAGTGTTGCCCTCTCTGACTGCCCCCTGGCCCCTTCCCTGCCCCCCCAGGCACCCCGAAAGGACTGTTCATGGTTCTGCCCCTATGCTTCCCCCCTCTGTCCGCCCCCTGTCGGCAGCTGGAGACCGGGTGCAACCCCCCACTCTTGAAGCAGATGTGCTGGAACTTACATTTGCCCCATGCACATGTGGCCTTGTTGTAGCCCCATGTCCTGGCCACTGCGGCAGATGCTGCCTTCCTTGTTTGCTCGCCACCGGCTCCACCAGCTTCCCCAGATAGAGTCCTTACCCACAACTCTGAGTGGGTGCAGTCCCACCTCAGATCCCTTTTTACCGCCATCCTCTTCTGGAATGCCTCATCATACTTGAGCCAGCCATACCTGACTTTGGCCTTGTATGCGTCTCTGATAATGGACATGTACGTCAGTAGGGGGATGGCAAGCTCCGGCTGCTTCTTCAGCACCAATGTGCTGTATATGATGAAGACCCTTGCCAGTTCTCAATGGTCTTCCCTTTGTACTTAGCTTCCTCTGTCTTGTGGTCCACCACTGCCAGGGCCACTACCATTTCCGACTTCCCCACTGACTCCTTCTGTTCATACTTTGTGGCCATATCCTCATCCACCAGCCCGAAGATGTCCACATATTCCTCCTTCCAGATTTTCTCCTTGATTGAAATTGGGATTTGGTCCCCTACTGTGCAGCCCAGGGGCCTGTCGTACAGCTTTTTGGCTGATGTTGTGGCCTTCTTTTCTTTCTCCGCCCTGCCCCTTTCCGCTTTATGGCCTGTACGACCTGCTCCATCCTCTCGATCCCTGCCTCCCCCATGTCCCCCTACAGCCCCTCTAAGTATTCTTTTAGACTGTTTCTCATCTAGAGATCCCTGTCATTCTTACCCCCATCAGACTCCATCATCCAGCTTCCAGTGTGGGCAGGGGCACCAGGATGGATGCGGGTGAGGGCTTCCCGCCTGGGCATCTTGCCCCCTTTTTCCCTGCCCAGGTGCTCCTCTCGCTGTTTCCACTTTCCCGTCACCTCCTTCTCTGCCTCCCTCTGCTTTGCCACTGCCATTAGCTCAGACATCTGCCCCATTAGTTTGGTGGCTTTCTGCATCATTCTCTCACTAGACATCTGGGCTCACTTGGGTGCCATGATGATCCTATGTCACTCTAGGCAGAGGGGTGAAAAAACAATGTTCAGCCTTGTATACCAACCCAATATACCACACCTCCTTTTGCTTTTCTTTCTCTCTTTATATCTCTTTTTTTTTTTTGGAACCCCCGATACAGGTCCTCCACCGTGGACCAACCCCCTGTGCCCCCTGGGGCCCAGTGTCTCGGCTCATCCCACCACTCAGTGGCTGCCGCTGTCATCCCTGTTATCCTCCTGTCCAACACCTCCCATGTGGCCAGCCTCACACAAAACTAGGTTCTCGTGAGGTTCTGGGACAATTCGGCTACATTCCCTCGTGGCATCTCTCTGTCCCCCACAGATCCACCAGGCTTGTAGTACCAAAAGACAGCCTCCCCAACCCTGTTCCCTGTGATAGCAGTAGGTGCCAGTATTATTGTGCAAAAGCACTGGGCTTCACCCTCTAAGTTCCTGCCATAGGGTAAGACCCACAATTTCTCCTAACGTTGTTTGTCTTTTGTCTCCTAGGCATGTGTACATCTCCTGCTCTACTCAAAATGAGCGACCATTTTTTTTTTTTGTTGTGGTGCAAGCCACACACTGCCCCTGTCCGAACTGCCACCTGCTGCTCCCCCCCCAAGCTCAGTGGTCATGCTCCTAGCCCGCTGGTCTGCCCTTGCATGGCCGAGCTCTCAACCCACCTGGCATGCCATTGCCCCCTCTCTGTCCACCCCTGGTTATCTTCCTCTTTCAATCTTGCTCGTCCCCCTAGCCCACCCTCCTCTCCCCCACAGAATGGTTACCAGGGCCTAAAACAAACAATGCATCACAAGTGGCACATTCCAGTGTGCATCCTGGCCTTACCTGATGAAGGCCCAACCCTGGACAAGGAGCGATCTGAATTCCCCATTTTAAGCCCCTTTTGTTTTTTTGTTTTTTTTTTAATCCAGCGCTTGTATGTGAAATACCCTCCCTTGTCCCCAACACCCAACCACGCTGCATGAAGAAAGTGGCCATTGCCCACAGGCCACACTGGACTGCGTGGCAGTAAGAGCCTGTAGCCACCAGCCAGACCTGAAAGAGCCTCCCCCCATGCCATGTGGTTCTCTGCCTTCAACTCCAAAATCATCGTAACATCACCCGCTGGGCCATTGTCCCGACTCCAACATGCCTGATGACCATGAATCCTCACTTTATGCCCCAAGGTGCACCGCAATGGTCAACAAGGAAACAAAGCCTCCCCCCCCAGTTGTCCTGCCGCGAACCCCACACTGGCGAAAAAAAGATGGAATGTTCCTTGCAGCCAGCTTCCTCTGGAGCGCCCTTCCCAAAAGGGGCCAGCACTCCACCAAAGGTTGCACCATGCCACTTGGCTCAAAGGCCCAGCTGCTCCTACGTGCACCCCCTGGCCTGCCTCCCGATATCATTTTTCCATTTTTTTCCCCCCAAACCAATGCGCCACCAACGCGCACCCCAAGCACATGCTAATCCATTCCCAACTCTGGGTCCGATTTTTACTCGCTGAGCCAAAACGGATCCCCCATGGCTTTGTGCCCTTAAACAACAAAACTCCTGGCTGCCTGCTATTAATGCGAATGACCACGCTTCCACCATGAGCCTGCATGCTGCCCAGGCTTTTCTGACCTATACCACCTAAAGGTTCTTTTCCTTTTTTTTCTTCGATGTGAAATGCACAAAAACCCTATGGCTCTCTGCCATTAAATGGACAACCGCGCAGCAACTGCCCTCTCTCCCTTTGAACATGCTTCCAGCCTCATGCTTTTCTGGCCAATAAACCCCTGAAACACCCACACAACCAGCCCCAGACCAACATGCTGCATTCTGTACTCAGTCCCTTCGTCCATTCAGACACCACCAAAACTGCTATCCTGGGCAGCCCTCATTCCTGTTTGCTGCCTATGCTAGTTACAGTTTACAAATGCCTCGAGCACAATCAAACCACTATTTTTAGGTCCATGAACATTTCAGAGGCAAACTGGTTCCTGCCCAGTCTATTCTCCTCACTAAACGCTAGGAGAGATAAGCAAAAAAAGCCCCACTGAGCTCCGCATTCCTAAACTACCTTTCTTTCTTTTTTTTTAAACACATAATCTCAGACTTAACATGATGCACCCCAGAAGAACTCTGAGATTAATTGTTCACAGTGCACAGCAATGACAGAAAAACTTCCTTTTTTGTCTTTTGTCTCCTTTTTCCTTTTTTTTTTTTTTTTGCTGTACCATGCTATAAGCCAAACACCGCAATGCTAGTCACAATGCACCACATGGCCTACAAGGCCTAGAAGCCTCCTGTGACTTATCTTCTGCTTGCCAATGATGTGCTGAGTTCTCAGTCTGAAAAATTCCCAGCAAAAGAGAGGGGTCTTGTCTGAGTCCTGGCCTAATATACACCTACAGGCCTCATGCCAGGACCCCCTTCAGGCTCTGCCACCCCAGCCAATCCCTGGGGCTCTGGCATGCCCTTGTCATATTACCCTTTCTTGTCCTGGTGATGTCACCAGCTCCGCCCCTTCTATACCCTCTGCTCTTCCCCCCTCCCCCTCCTGGGCCTCTTCCTATCAGGGATCATTGGACAACCTGACTTGCCTTTTAGTGGCAATCCCCATTATAACAAGTCACACCACTAGGCATTGACACTGTGAATGCAGTCTTTGAGAAGCCTCAAGAGGATAGCCATTCCAACTTGATGTCATGACGTTGACATGCCCCAGGAGCGAACACTATTAAGTCGGGTTGATCCATGAACACTCATTCAGTGAAGGTGAAAACAAACTTTTAAAATATGGATGTCTAAACAAAGGTTAGCCAAGAACCGAAATTACAGCTGAATTCAGATGCCATTGTCCCACCAAAGCACAGCAAATGAAAGACACTGACAAAAATGTGTGGGTGCTCAGATTTTGACAGTTATTTTACTTGATTTGATTTCTTTCTATACATATCAACATTTTCACTTTTCATTTAATTTTCATATTTTATAGTACACTTTGTTTTTCTATTTCAAAACAGTTTTATTCATGTCATTATGTTCATGGTTTATTGGTCTTCCTTCCTTCCTTCCTCTGACCCCCAGATGTGCATCATGAGGGGACTCACTACTTCTTTTCCATTTCAGCAAGGAGTGTTCGAGCATACACACGTATCCCCAGTTCTTGCTGGCTTGTCCTCTGTCACCTCTTTTTGTTCTCCCTTAGCTTTGTTGTCCCCCCTTTTCCTATCCTTCTCTTCCTTTTCTTCTTCCCTGGATTTTCTAGATGCCCTCACCTGGCCGTCCACCTTCGGCAGGTCCTCCATAATGTTACTCTGTGCTCTACCTCCCACAGTGCCCTCTTTTCTCTCTCTCTTAAAAACAATTTTTGGGATGGGTGGGTGGAATTTTATTTAGAGCAAAATTGTGAGCTCCCCATTCTGTGCAAGAGTTTTTCTACCTCTCCGTTGTTGCCTCCCCTCTTTCTGCCCTGTCCAATCCTGTGGTCCCACCTCATCATCAGATGCCCTTCCCCCTGGGTGACCACACCTGTTCCCTCCCTTCTCTTGTGACCTCACTTTTGGGCCACTCCTATCCCTTCTTCTCCCCCCTACCTCTACCCTTTCCTGTTACTGACACGCCCACCTTCATTTGCCAGGCCAAGGGACAATGGGGTCTGCCTTTTTAGTTGGCAACCCTCTTTGTCCCCCCAGAGCCCTACAAATGAAAGACACTGACAAAGATGTGTAGGTGCTCAGATTTTGGCAATTATTTTACTTGATTTGATTTCTTTCTTTCCATATCAACATTTTTACTTTTCATTTAATTTTTATGTTGATTGCGCTCATGCACAAGAAATGTGTTGTGGCAGCTTGCTGCAGAAGCAGGCTGTGGATGCATGACACTGTTGTGGACAATGCCCCCACTGCCTTTTGAGGCTTGGCCCCCATTCCCCAATAGGGTGGTATGCTGCTGCTGACACTAGTTCACCCAGCATGCCACAACCTTGAAACATTTCAGCCACTGCAATCAGGGGCCGCCTCGTCATTGCAGCATCAGCCATTGCGCTGCAATGAGGCCCGTCGTACTAGGTGGAATGTTGCTACTGTAATATTGTTTGTGAACATGGTGGTGGCTTGCCGCTGTGTTCACAAACAATATTAATCAACCCCCACTGCCAATGGGTGCCCCCCCAACAACAGTGTGTTTTTGCCGACAGGGGCCCCAATCCCCATCCTAGTTCATGTTGCCGGAAGGGGGAGCCCACTCCCCGTCGGCATTATGTCCCCCTTCCCAGTCTGATTTGCCAACAGGGAAGCTCACTCCCCATCAGCATAATGTCCCTCCCCCCACAAAAAAGCAGTAGATTTGTGCAGGGTGCCCAATCCCCTCGGCTCTTGCGCCACCTTTTGTGCCAACAGGGCATCCAATCCCCATTGTCTACAGCTGCCACCCCCAAAATACCCAGTTGGCATGCAGGGAGCCCACTCCAGTGTGCCAAATGCCCCTGCAAAAAAAAAAAAGTACCACAATGTTTTTTTTTTCTTAACCTGTAAAAAGAGAAAACTGTCCCTTGCAGTCTCCCTGCCCCCTAACACAACCCACATCCACCCTCTGCACACCCTGCCTCCCCAAACCCCCTCATCCCATACTTACCTGCAGAGTCTGGTGCGACAATCTTCAGTGGACCAGGAACACGTCTGTACTCTTCAAAGCCGACCGCAAACTGAAGAAATGCTGGTAAGGTGTATAATGGCATAAATAGGGTTTTTTCAACTGTGATGCATATCTCAGGCATTTTTTTTGAATTCTAGCACCAAACTTTCAACAAGGGATTTTTGGGACCCCTCCTTGTGAATTCAACCACTGTCATGACATTATTTGGTCCCGAAAGGTAATTTCGTGGTCACTGCACAGAATCATCTTTTAGGACTGATTAACAAAATGACAGTGCCAGTGTTCATGAGGTGGACTTCAAAAAGTCTATGTTGCAAATTTGGTGGAAAAAATCCAAAAAATGACTGTTTTAGAAGCGTGCATTGTGCAGTTGCTAAGCACGCTTGTAACTTCTTGAATTTGCAATATTTTCAATCCAGATTTTCAACATTGCCATTTTTCCACACCTCCTTATGAACAGTGCAATTGTCATTTTTCACATCCTGGCCAAAATATGTTTTCACACTTCCAGCCCTGAATAGTGCAGTCACTGTGGGAAATCAGTCTTCAGGCCAGACTGATAAAATGACAGTGACACTGTTCATGAGCAGAGGTCCTAAAATTGCTATGTTGAAAATGTGGTGATGAAAGTCCATAAAATGACTGCGTTACAACTGTGCATTGTGCAGTTTCCATGCACCCTTGTAACTTCACAAATTTGTAATATTTTCACTCCACATTTTCAACACTAGCATTTTTCCACACCTCCTTATGAACAGTACAGCTGTCATTTCTCACATCCTGGAGAAAATGTGTTTTAGTGTATCCGGTGTAGAATAGTGCATTAGCTTTGAGGAATCAGCGTTTGGGACAGATTAAGATTAATCAAGTGAGAGAGGGAAACTGACCTAGCTCAACTGAGCTCTGTTGGAATTGCTGCAGATTTCTTTGTGGGCAGAAAAAGGTGCCAACACAGGCAGGAGCCTAGTACAAAAGGGCAGCCTGAAGCGCCGGGAGAAACAGAACTAGCGAGTGAGGGAGGGGGAGTGAGAGAGCTCAACGGAGCTCTGTTGGGATTGCTGCAGATTTCTTTATGGGCAGAAAAAGACGTCAATGCAGTCAGGGGCCCAGTACAAAAGAGCAACTTGCAGTGGTGGGAGAAACAGAACTAGCGAGTGAAGGAGTGAGCAAGCAGAATGGAGCTCAATCAGAACTGCTGCGGATTTCTTTGTGGTCAGAGAAAGACACCAATGCAGGCAGGAGCCCAGTACAAACGGCAGCCTGCAGCACTGAGAGAAACGGAATGAGCAACTGAGAGAGGGGGAGTGAGCAAGCTCAGTGGATCTCCATCGGGACTGCTGTGGATTTCTTTGTGGACAGAAAAAGGTACCAATGCAGGCTGGAGCTCAGTACAAAAGGGCAGCCTGCAGCGCCAGGACAAACAGAATGAGAGAGTGACACAGGGGGAGTGAGCAACCTAAACAGAGTTGTTGGGGCACCTGTGAACATGTTTGTGGGCAGAAAAATGCGCCAGTTCAGGCAGGAGCAGAGTACAAAAGGGCAGCCTGCAGTTTAGTGAGAAACAGAACAAGCGAGTGAGTGAGGGGGAGTGAGCGAGCTCAATGGAGCTGTGTCAGGACTGCTGCAGATTTCTTTCTGGGCAGAAAAAGATGCCAATGCAGGCAGGAGCCCAGTACAAAAGGGCAGCCTGCAGCTCCGTGAGAAACAGAACGAGCGAATGAGAGAGGGGGAGTGAGCAACCTCAATGGAGCTCTGTCGGGACAGCTGTAAACTTCCTTGTGGGCAGGAAAAGGCGCCAACGCAGGCAGGAGCCCAGTACAAAAGCGCAGTCTGCAGTGCTGGGAGAAACAGAATGAGCAAGTGAGAGGGGGGAGTGAGCAAGTTCAATGGAGCTGTGTCAGGACTGCTGCAGATTTCTTTGTGGGCAGTAAAAGGTAGCAACTCAGGCAGGAGCCCAGTACAAAATGGCAGCCTGCAGTGTCAGGAGAAACAGAATGAGTGAGTGAGAAAGGGGCAGTGACCGAGCTCAATGGAGCTCTGCCGGAACTTTACAGTTGCCCACCCTGCCACCCAGGTTCCTCTGTGGTCTTATATTACAGCAGGGTCTCTGGAGTGCAGACAAAGCAATGATTGGATACTTTAAGATTGCTGTAATAATACAGATTTAGTTGTTCTGTTTCTTTCTCTAACTGAGCTAAGTACTGAGCTATACTGTTATGATTGATGTAATAATACATATGTATTTGTTCTGTTTATTTCTCTAACTGAGCTGAGTAATACTTGGAGTGCATTAGGATGTCTAACTGAGATAAGTGAAACTATATGACAGCCGAGAACAAAAAGTATGGTAGCTGAGGGGTGAAAAACGGACAAGGAGGCTTTAGGATTGCTACAGTAATACAGTATGTAACAGATGAGATTTGAGACTGAATTACCCTGGTCAGCAAGGGGTCAGTAGGGGAACTAGTGTGGGGGTGGCAGGAATTTGAGTAAATAGGGGCCTAACAGTTGTAGTAGGGTACACAACCTGGGAGTGAGAGCCCATAACATGAGATGGGGGTCAAGATAGGGCAGGTGATACATGTCAATAGGGTGGGCATCTTTGGAAGGGTGGAGGGGGTGTACAGGGTGTGGGACTGCCATGATGCTAGACTGGGCTTCGAGGATGGGGGGTATGGTCTGTAGATGACTGGCTAGTTTGAGGGAGGAACTGTGGAGGTTAGAGAGGAATGTAAGTGGCACGGCAGATGAGTATGGTAGGCATCCTGAGGGGGGGGGAATAGGGGTGGCAAAGGGGGACGGAGGAAGAATAAGTAGGGACTGAAACCGACACCAGTATCAGAGGTGCTAGCAGAAAAGAGAGAAGAAGGAAGGAGATGCCCGAGGTGAGGGCGGGGAGGTCTCCCGATGGGGAGGAAGAGACAATGAGAAGTACCAGGGGAGAGAGAGCAGATGGCTGTGGGTAGGGAGGGACCAGGGTTGCCACGGAGGCGAATAAGTAGGAGAGTGGAACCGATAGGGGGAAGAGATGCAGGACAGGTATCGACTACAAATAGATTTGAACCTCTGCTATGGGACAGAGGGGGGAGCAGGAACATACTGAAGGGGGGGAGGACAAGCAGGACATGAGAGGGATGGCAACAGGTAGGGAAGAGATAGAGATGACAAAAGGGTAGAAGGGGGCTAGTAAGGAAGGAGGAGGTGGTGACTGAAGAAGAGAAGGCTACAGGAAGGGGGAAGGATGGAAGGGGCATCACTGTCAGGGTAGAAGGAAATGGGGCCTCTAAATCGACAACAGCAGAGATAAGAGAGAGGTTGGAAATCAGCAGGGGGGGTTGACATGGGAAGCCCAGTATGAAGTAATCAGGCTGGGAAGAGGTTCAAGGGGAATGGGGCAAATAAGGCAAAGAAAAGGGGTGAGGCAGAAGTAGGGGGTACAGATACAGAAGTCACAGAGGGAGCAGCCGGTGGGGCTAAGGGAAAGGGAAGAACAAATACTGGGGTGGTGGAAGGGGCATTAGAAGGGAAAGGGGGTAAGGGGTGCGGGGTACTCCTCCTGGGGGATTCTATGCTGAAATGGGTAAGATGGGGCAGAAAGGGGGAAGGCACAGCCATATTTGGTTGAAGCTGTCCCTATGCTGACTGCAGAAGGGGCAGGGCAGGCACTGCTCAAGCGTGCAGTGAGGGGGAGGAAGAAACCGCATTTACTGTTGCATGTGGGTACAAACGACTTGGTGGGGGACACTGTGGAAGTAGTGAGGGAGAGGTTTGAGTACTTGGGCAGGCAGTGTGAGGAGGTGGGGAAGTCAGTGACATTTGTGGAGGTACTGCCAGTACCATGTGCAAGCAAGGCAAGGAAGGATAGGCTTGAGGAGTTCGAGTGGCTGAGGGGTTGGTGCTACATGAAACATTATGGGTTAGTGACTAACTGGGTAGGGTCTAGGGGGAATAGTGACTTGTACGCAGGGGACAGGGTCCACTGGAGCAGGAAGAGGAGCAGAGTATTAAAGGCAACAGTGCTGCCGGGCCACTGGTGCTGAGGGTTGATGCGGTGGATGCCACACCTTGCACCACGCTGCCAACCTGGGTTCGGATGCAAGCCCGGCCCGCCAAAGGTTGGCAAAGGAGGGATAGAATTGAGCATCTGGAGGACTGCTCTACTATCCCGAGGCAGAATCCAGGGACCCACCACTCTGTAGCAGCCCCTGGTGATGACCGCGGGCACTACTGCAGCGGTGTAGTAAAGGGTGGCTGAGTGTGGCGGACGTTGGCACACTGTGCTTAAACGTCATTGCATGCCTGCACTCTGCAAAGGGGAGAAAAGTGGAAAATGGGCTACGGTTACACAGCATGAGCTTCCGACCCCACCTACCCACCCCGAATGGTGCCTCCTCAACCAGATCCTGCACCAGTGGGTCGACCTGGTAAGCTTCTCACTACCCCACCAAAGGGGTAATCCATGGAGGTGAGCAGGTTGGCCTGATGTCAGGGGCAGAGCTAGGGGTGTCGGTCAGGATGACCAAGCCAACCGTAGCCCAGTGAAAAAAAAAGGCAGGATTAGAGGTGTATATCTCTACTAAGGTGGATTTAAACAAATGGGGGGGGTGGCGAAAAGACTGAGGTTGATAGAAAGGTCCGGACAGGGGAGCCTGATGAGGTCACCACTCTAGATATAGGTAAAGGCAGAGGTGTAGTAACCCTGTAAGGGGGCAGGCAGAGTGGTCCTAGTGTAATACAAAAGGCACCACCACCTGGTTAGAATAAGGAGGAGAAAGTGTGCAGACTACCGGGAGGAGGGACACAGGCCATGGAGGAGAAGTGTGAGGAGAAGGGAGTACTGGTGGAAGGTGGTCTGACTAAATGGATGGAGAACTGGTTACAGGGGAGGGTGCAGAGGGTGGTGGTGGTGGGATAGCTTTCAGCACCCAGAGCAGTGACAAGCAGGGTGGCACAGGGCTCAATGCTTGGGCCAATGCTATTTGGGCTCTTTATCTCTGATATAGCACACAGAGTGGGGAGCAGGGGTAGTCTGTTGGCACATTATACCAAATCAAAAGCAAATAGTTATAGTACCAGAGCCCCCCCCCCCACTCACACACACACATACACACTCCCCGAAAAACTACTTAAAAGCCTACAATTCATTCAAATCAATTCCATTTTCTTACTTGGGGTTCAATGCCAACAAGTGTAAAATCATGTACCTAGGGCTTAGGAACCCTGATGCTGGGTATAGGATTGGGAGAGGTACTGATACTCACTAGACATAAAAGGGTTCTTGAGGTTATTATATTAGAGCACCTCAAGATGGCAGTACAGTGTGACAAGACTTTGGGAAGGGCAAATTGGATTCTGGGGTGCATAAGGAGTGGCATCTCCACTAGGACGAGGAGGGATGTTGTGCTGCCATTGTATCACTCCCTGCTATACCCCCAGCTAGAGTACTGTCTAGTTTTACAGTCCACACTTCCAAAAGGACAAGATGGAGGTTTTGCAGAGGAGGGCAACTACAATGGTTCAGAATTGTCACAGGAATCCCTACATGGAAATGCTGAATAATCTCAATATATACACTCTGGAAGACAAGAGGGCAACAGGTGACATGATCAAGACCTACAAAGTACCTCACAGGTGTAAAGCGGGTACAGTTGGGGAGTTTCCTTCAAATAAGGATGAGCACCCAAACCAAGGGAAATACAATGAAGCTGGGGGGATGGGGGCATTCAGGATAGATGTGAAGAAATATTTCTTTACTGAAAGGGTGGCAGACGCCTTGAACAGACTGCCAGGAGAAGTGGTGGAAGCTAAAATGGTAGAGGGCATGAAGCATGCATGGGATAAATATAGGGGTATATTAGAAAAAGGGGAAGAAGGGGTCAACGGAGGTCAATAAGGCTATGGAAGTGGAGCAGGTTCAAGTTCATTGCAGGACAAATCCATTAAGCAAGCTCATTCACAAGGAGGTCCTGATAGATGCAGGCAGAATAAGACTTGCAGTAACATATACAGGCAGGAGTTACAAGTAGGTAGAGAACACTTGGGCACACTGGGTGGGCTGAGCAGTCCTTTTCTGCTGACAAATTCTGTTTCTATGGCACCATGTGTTAATTCAGGTGCAGTGTTTATTTAAAGTTGGGCCTACCATACATCCAGATGTAAGGTACAGTAAATTACCAAATTAGATGCAGCCGACTTACAGTACAATAAACAGAATCCCAGTGCTTTGAGAAGCCTTTACTCTTCATAAGGCTGCTTAAAGAGATGGGATTCTATTTGCAGTGTCAACACCTGTATGCTGATCTTAAAATCGACGCCGCATCTTAATGAGTACTTGATTCTTGCTCACTCCATTTCTTCCTCACTTCGAAACCTGCTTGTCCTGAGTTAGTTTTGGGCTGGTAGCACCTCGCCTGTGTTGGAAGATGACCAAAAAGCGGCACTGAAAGATGTCAGACTTCACAGACTGTGAAGGCAGCTGCTCACAGACAGACATACAGCTATTCTACTGGGGGTAAGAGAAAGTAAGCTGTTGATTAACTAGAATCTGCAGTTTATCCATCAGGTAGGGACATAGGCAGACTAGGTGGGCAAAACAGTCCTTATCTGCCATTAAGTTCTATGTTTCTATGTTTCTCACCCACCATCTTGGCAAAAAGAAGGCTGCAGCTGTGGCGTTGTGGTGTGGGGATGGGGGACCAAAGGAGACACACATAAAGAGATAAAATCATTATAAAAATTGTGAGACCTTCACCAGCTTTCCAAAATGCTTACCAGTAAAAGAACACTCTATGAAGATTTTCAAATGGCAACACAATCTGGTGAGCCCTCTGTCTGCCATCTGACACCAGGCATCAATTAGCATAAAATTGCCTAAAGAAGGCAGTGTGTTCACGAAGTTACTAAAATACTGAAGATTACAGATTTATAAGAACAAAAGAATATCACACACAAGCTGGCACCTATGCTTATAGCAGCTGTCTCCTGCTTCTCAGTAGTTATATTTATACCCTCCCAACTGCCTTACCACTTTGACATTTTCAGGTCATCTGAAATAAGAACCCCCAGGTTCCTTTCCTTCTTTGTGACTGTCAGCAACACCCCATCCTGTACCTTTCCCCAGGGTTTCTGTGTCCCGGGTGCATAATTTTGCACTTTTTTGAATTAAGCTTCAGTTGCCAGTCCTCAGACCATTTCTCAGTCTTCCCTAAGTCATTCCTCATTTTCTCCACTCCCTCTGGGGTATCCACTGTGTTCCACATCTTGGTGTCATCTGCAAACAGGCAGACTTTTCCCTTCAGGCCTTCTGCAATGTCACTAATGAAGACATTGAACAGGACTCACCCAAGGACTGCTCCCAGTGACACCCCAATGGTCACCCCCTCTCCCCAGACTGCACCCCATTTATCACCACTCTCTGCCTCCTGTCTGTTACCCAGTTTCTAACCCAGTTTACCACCCTTTCCCCCATGCCCCACCTACTCAGCTCGTTTATCAGCCTTCTATGTGGGACATGTCAAATGCTTTGCTTACATCAAGGTAAGCGTTGTCCACTGCCCCACCCTGAATTACTTCCTTTGTCACCCAGTCAAAGAGATCAACCAGATTTGTCTGACATGACCCCCCCACTGTGAATCCATGTTGCCTATGGTCCTTGGCTCCGATGGCTTCTACATGCCCCACTATCCTTTCTTTAACCAATGTCTCCATGATCTTCACCACTATGGAAGTGAGGCTGACTGGCTTACAGTTCCTTGCCTCCTCTCTACTGCTGGATTTGTATAGAGGGACCACATGTGCCCTCCTCCAATTATTTGGTACCACCCCTGTGTTGAATGACTCAATGAACATGGCTGCCAGAGATGCGGTTCTTTCCTTTCGCAGTTGTTTTATTATCCTTGGGTGTATGCCATCAGGTCCCATTGCTTTGTCCACCTTCAATTTACTCACCTTCTGCAGGATTCTTCTGCCTGTGAATGGACTATTGTCCACCTCTTCTCGCCTTTGCAACTAATGTAATGCTTTGGCCCTTGCCCTTCCCCCTCTTCTGTGAATACACAACAGAAAGACACAGTGGATGTCTTGGGGGACATGACAATTCTTAGGCATGGTATTTTCACTTCCAAAAACCTAAACAGCACATATAAGCAATCAACATTTGGCATTGACAAATGCTTGTTGTATTTTATAGTACACTTTGTTATTCTATTTCAAATCAATTTTATTCATAAAATTTTATTCATGGTTTATAGGTCTTCCTTCTTTCCTCTGCCCCCCAGATGTGCATCATGGGGGACCATTATTCTTCTCCAATCTAGCAAGGAGGTAATGAAAGGCATACACGTACCTCCCTGGTTCTTGCTGGCTTGTTCTTCTGTCACCTCTTTTTTTCTGCCTTAGCTTTGTTGTCCCCCCTTTTCCTATCATCCTCTTCCTTTTCTTCCCTTAGTCCACCTCCAGCTTGTGATGGATGGTAAACTTCCCCCCTTTTCCTCACCCCCAGCTCTCCTGTTCCTTCCTATGCATCCAGGATTCTAGCTTGTTGGCAATCTCCTCATTAAATAATGCCAACCCTAAACCCAATATGTGTACCCCATCCCCTCTATAAAATTCATCCACCTGCTCTAACACCTCATGATGGATCACTAAACCTCCCAAACCCTCGAACAACCGCCCCACTCTAGCGTTCATCCACTTCCTGGCTCTGTCCATTGCCTTGTGATTATCTGCATGTCTCCAAATCCTTCTGGGTATAATGTCCGACCACACTGGAGTAACCTCTGGCCACCATCTTCTGGTTGTTTGCATATCCTGTCTGATTTGATAAAATATGTCCAGCCATGGTCTTGTCCCTAGGTCATTTCCACCCAAGTGAATCACAATCACATCTGGCCAGCTGTGGTCCTCCTTGGTAGCTCTCAAGATTGGTAACAGCTGTGCTCACCTCATCCCATGCAGACCTCTCCATGTTAACCTTATCTCATTGACGTTCATGTGCAGCTGCCTTCCCCCTTGCCACCTGGATGCCCACTTCTCTGCCCAATGCACAAATGAGTGCCCGCATATCCACGCCTTGAGCCTTCTCACCATCCCTGGGTAATCATAAGCAAGACAACATTAGCTCAGTATATCATTCCTTTCCCCCACCACTCCCCCGTCTTGAGATACCTGTATGTTTCTATGTTTCTGTACCTGCTATGGGAGAAAAAAGAAAATTTGTTATTCCTTGCATTTCCATATATATTTTTTGTAACAGTTGGACGTCCATGTGCCACTGTCCTTGTTCGCACTTGGCATGCTCCTTTGGGCTGCCATTGTCAAGGCTGCCCCTATTCTTTTTTTTTTGTATTATTTGTTTATTCCCCTCCGTGCTCCTGGTGACCCCCACTCCTTCAGGCTCCTTCCAAGTCCTCACCAATCCCCACTGGCCTTACCCAAGCTCTCTGTCTAACCCTCACAAGGCAGCTGGTCCCTGGGATATTCCGGACATAACCCTTCACCGGGTGGGTCCCCTTCCTCTGAGGGAAAGGCACCGGGGAAGAAGTTCAGCACACTCTCAATAGGGCCCAGGGATGCTGCTGAGAAAAATAGGCTCACCAAAGGCACTGAAGGAATCGGAGGATGGAGAGCCGTCATCCAGTGGCCACCACCAAGTGGAATTTCCATTTTTTCTAGGTTCCCTCATTGCGCCTCTCATGCAGTGCCTCCAGTCTCCACTGGGGGTTGCTGCTGGGCGAGGCAGTCCCCAACCCCACCCCAGGATAGGAAAGCAGTCCTTTGGATGTTCAATCCTATCCTCCCCCTGCTGACCCCTGGTGTCCCGAGTCCATTCCCGAACCCGGGTCCCCGACGTGGTTTGAGGTAAGGTGCCAGGGCCTCAGCCCTCTGTGCCACTGGGTCGGGAAGGCTGCCCCTATTCTAAATGAGTGGGAGGAGTACCTATCCAGCTGTTCCCCTACAAAGGCCAAACCCTTTCTTAGGACCACTGTCACTTGGTAGGCTCTTACCCCCTTCATGTTGCCATGCAGGAACATCAGTGGGCTTTCACCTTGAGGATGCCTGGCCGTGTAAGCATGCAAGGCTCCCACTAGGCAAATGTCAGTGTTCTCATGACTCCTCAGCCACCCAGTTTTTCCCTGTCCCTGCTGGTCTGCTTTGGACCTCTTGATTTTTACTGTTATGCCCTCTGCCTCCCATACCGTGTCCTCCCAATGCATCCCAGCAGAGGCATCTTGTTCCCTGTGGTCTACCACCAAGCTGACTTGGAAGGCCCCACAATACATTGTGGCATACACTGCCCAAAACATAATTACCTCGCTGCTTGATGGGCAGACGTGGGTCAAGCCCTTCTTCAGCCTTCCCATCAAGTCCTCTGTCATCGGCCTTCAGTGATCTGTCACTCCCCTTCCCCCGTTTGCTACCCCTGCATCATGCTCCATTTTGTATTTTCTTTTGTGGGATCCTCCCAACCTTTTAGGGTACATATATTCCCTATGGCTGCCAAGTGCACTACCATCATTGCCTGAGCCATCTTCTGTCTCCACCCTGCTACCATGAATCTTGCTACCTCTTCCCTTGTTACTGCCCCACTTACCTGTCTGTCATTCTGGCTCCAAACATTCTGAAAGGCCCTCCAGGAGGCTTCATATGCCCTCAGGGTCCTAGGGGACCAGGAGTTGTGGAACAGTAACTTGGCTTCCCCAATCCAATCTTCCATACATACTCTGGTACCTTGGTCTGGTAGGATTCTGCTCCTGGTGCAAAGGCTCGAAACTTGTCCATCTGCAATTGGAAGAGGCAATCAGCTAACAAGTTATCAATGCCATCGATGTGCCAAGCCTTAAATGACATGTTCAATGTCAAACCCGCTAGGACTAGATGCCTTAGCACCCTCATCACCCTGTCCAACTTGGTCCCTTTCTTGTTCAACACTTCCACTACTGACCTGTTGTCACTCCAAAATGTAACACATCTATTCCAGAGCTCCTCCCCCCACGTAACCACTGCCACCCATATGGGGAAGATCTCCAAAAGGGTGACGTCTTTTGTCACCCCCTTTTGTATCCATGCTGTTGGCCATGGTTCTGTGAACCATTTGCCCCCAAAATATTCCCCATGCCTATACCCCTGACTGCATCGGTGCAGAGCTGGAGGTCTGTGTTGAACACCCAGTCATTCTGCCAGAATGTTCTCCCATTATATCCCTCTAAGAACTTCTCTCAGACCTCCAGATCCTCTCTTGCACTTCTAGTAATATCCACCCAATGGTGCATTTTTTTTGCCCCTTGGGTGGCCCAGGCCTACCTTCAGGTAAACGTGTACCCAGGGGCTATGGCCCTACATGCAAAGTTCAGGTGCCCCAGCAGCTGTTGCACCTGCCTCAGCTCTATCCTGTGCCTTTTCTTTACCCCCCATATCAAGGCCCCCAGCTTCTCCACCTTCTTCTCCAGGAGTCAGAATAACTCCCCCACTGTATCTATCTCTATGCTCAGAAACTCTATTGTCTGACTGGGCCCCTCTGTTTTCTTTTTGGCCAGTGGTACCCCTAGGTCCCGGCACAGCTCCTCAAAATCCCTCAGCATCCTGTCAGTCTCACCCCACCCCTCTCATATAAATAGAAAGTCATCAAGGTAGTATACCACACTGTGGTACCCAAACCTCTCTTTTTTTATGCCCCTTGCAACCAGGTGCTGAACATCTCAAATGTAGCACATGCTACTGAGCATCCCATGGGCATGGCTTTATCAAAATAATATCCTCCCCCCACTTTGAAGCCCAAGAGGTCCCAATCTTCAGGTCTGATAGGCAGTAGCCTAAATGCCGACTCAATCTCCATCTTAGCCAGCCAAGGCTTTGTGCAGCCTTGATGAGCCGCACTGCCTCTTCCAAGGTGGCATACATCACCTTGCTGTCCTCCTCATCTATGAAGTCATTAACCTAATCCCCCACCGGGTATGATAGATGATGTATCTCCCTGTATTCTCCAGCCTGTTTCTTCAGTACCAGGCCCAGTGGAGAGATTCTAAGGTAAGGAAGGGGCAAGGTTCCAAAAGGCCTCTCCACCCTACCTGCAGTAACCTCCTTCTGGATGTTTTGTTCTAGTAATGCTTCTTTTCCCTGTACAGACTCTGACACTTGAACAGCTGGTTCTGATAACTGTATCATTTTTTGTAATATAAACATGGGTTATGGACTGCCTCTCATGAGAAATGCTGAAACAGCATGTGAGATCACACACACACACACACACACACACACAGGTTTTAGATACAAGGTGTTACCTGGAAGGCCAGAAGCTAATTACAAGCTAGAAGATACCTAACTGCCAATATAAATCCAAAACTTTTGCAATGCTTAGAGGAAGAAGAGCAGGTTGTGACGTTTTAGTGCAAAGTCATAAAATTTGCTTTAATGTCCTGGAAAGGGGGAAGCTGATCATAAGATCAAAGAAATGTCATTTGAAAAAGAAAATAAGTTGTGCTGAGGATTACAGAGTTTAATACTTTGAAAAGATATCCTGTTTTTGTATAGATTTTTTTTATGTATTCTGACAGAGGAGGAGCTAGGTGACCTCACACAAAATGGTTGGCCAAGACAGGTTTTTTTTTAAACAATATTCTGTTTTCCGTCAGAGACGTGTTTATCTACACTCTGACAAAGAAACATCTTTGAGCACTTTAAGCAGGTATTTAGAGAGAGAGAGAGAGAGAGAGAGAGAAACTCTAAGTACTGTAGTAGGAATTGCATTGTTAAAACCTTGTTCTTTTAAAAGATTGTATGGTTCTTGAGATATAATAGTTCTGTATTTTATGTTTTACATATTTTTTATATATATTTTAGTAAAACTCTATTTTTAGAGCCTACTTGGTTTGTCTTTGAATTTCTTTCCATTACAAGTGAAGTATATATGGTTAAAGCAAACACTGTACATAAGTTTGAATGGTGATACCAAACAGGAAAAAGGTAAGCATTTTAATCTGAGGTCTTGATTAAAGTTTTTAAGGGTTCATTTCTGTACACCTGGTTAGGTGCCCATAGGCAAAGATATCTGGTTCCCCGAAGACAGAGTTATCTGAGCCTGTGCATTGGGTACATTAGCAAGAGGTTCACAGTTTGAATCCCTCCAGAAATAGATCAAAGGTTGATCCGAACCCACAAAACAGACAGGAGGGTTACCCTGTTTCTGTTAACTGTTCACAAGACTGCACTCAGAGGTTGGCACTTTGGGACTAGAGGGCTGATCTGCTGAGTGGGTTTGTGACAGATTGGTTGGCAGCGATGCATAATTTTGGTATCACAAGCTTTTATTGTTCAGCGTGTCAGCTTGAGACCATCAACTCACTTGGAAAGAAAGAAAAAGGCAGAGTTTTATTTTAAAAAAGAAACAGAACTATATCACTTGGCATACAGTCAAGTTCCTACCCGTTTCATTTTTTTTTCTAAAGTGCAAGTCAGAGTAGCAGTAGTGAGGGAGGATGGCTTCCAACTACAGCAGGCACACTGTAGACTACCTAAGGCAGTTATGCGGGGAAAGAGGAGTCCCATTTGAGGTGAAAGCCAGCAAGCAGAACCTCATAGATGCCCTGATGGCAGCAGATACCCAGAGCAGCAAGTCACAGACTATGACTGAAAAGGACTAAACCTCAAGTGTGGCAGGGCTAGCAGTCAGTGCAGTGCCCAGATCTGGTGAGAATGACAGCAGGGCCACTATCAGTGAAGGGACACAACAGCAGGGGAAGGTCACCAGTATCCTGGATCCAGAAGTACTCTGGCTGCAAATTGAGTTGCGCAGGATGGAGCTGGAGTCCCAGGAGAAGAGAGTATGAGAGAGATGAGAGGCAGTGCATGAACGCTGAGAGGCAGAGTGAGAACAGAGAGACACAGAATGTGAGGAGCATGAGCACCAGCAAGCTGCAGAGGAGAAGAGAGATTGAGAACGCTGATATGCAGACTGTGAGGAGCAGGAGTGTCAGAGGCAACCCGAACTGGAGAAGCTACAACTCCAACCAGCAGCACCAGAGCCGGTAAGTGGCTTGGGTTTAATTGGGACTACAGGACTGGGTTACAAATTGAATTCCAAATTAATAGCCGAATTTAAAGCGGGGGAGGATTCGGATGCCTTTTTAAATTCTTTTGAAAAAGTTTGTATTCAGGCTATAATTCCGAGAGAGTCCTGGAGCTTCCAGCTATCCCCGCTGCTTACCAGAAAAGCTCAGGATGCATTGGGTCAAATGGACAATGAGGACAGTGATGATTACAGCAAACTTAAAGCTGCTACACTGTTAAAAAAATTTGAATTAACTGCTGAATCATACAGAGTTAAATTCCGTAAGCTCAGGAGAAGCCTTGATATGAGCTACGAAACAATATCAGTTTTTAAAATGTTGATGGAAGGAATTGAGGCAAACTCTATTGATAAAACTGAAAATGTGATTCTATTAGAACAGTTTTTCTGGGTGTGCCCAGCAGAGCTCAAAACCTGGCTGGAGGACCAAGATCCCAAAACAGTGCAAGAGGCTGCTGAACTCTCTGACTGCTATGCCAAGAGCAGACCTGCTCTGAGAGCGAATGGGGCAGGTGTGGCAGTGCAGAAAGGGAAAAGCGTGCCTTCAGGGCACCTAAAACCCTTACTGCCTCCACAAAAAACAGTTAGCCCCAGGTTTCAGAGAAAAGATTTCTCTGAGAGAAGAAATGAATGTTGGTTGTGTAAAGAAACTGGGCATATTGCCAGACAGTGTCCCAAAAAGGCGAGCAATAATACACAAATGGGTGCTAGAAAAGAAGTGGGTTGTTTGTGTGTCCCTGGAAGCATGCCAGTGAACATGAGGGAAAACATGCACCCAGTCATGGTGAATGGTGTACAGACGCAGGGGTTAAGGAACACAGGGGCATCCCTGACCTTGGTAAAGGGGGATCTGGTACAGCCTGGTCAGCTTATTCCTAATAAATACGTCACTATACAGGACTTTGTGGGTGGGGAAAAAACATTGCCCCTCACTAGTGTTCTCTTAGACAGGGGTGAAACAAGGGGAGCTATGCAACAGGTGGCTGTAGCCAAAATATTAGCAGTGGATGTGATCCTGGGCAACAATCTCCAACAGGGGATGGTATGTGCAGTTACCCATAGCCAAGCACCAAGGGAAAATTGTAGTTCCCCGAACCCCACATAAGCTATTGTGGAAACCACTGAGAGGCTGATTCCCCAGCCTGTGTCTCCTGATTTGGAGATTAATGAAGAGGGGTAGAAATTTCCCCAGTAGCAAGTAACCACACAGCTACAGAGGGTTACTCTGAAGAAGGAGGGGTGACCCCTTGTCAGAGGGTTGGGATTGACAGTGATCCTGAGTGCCCTGACGCTAGTGCTAGGGACCCTAGTTTAGTGACTAAAGGGGACCTGCCCCATGCCTTGATAATGTTTTAGGGGTTTGCAGCTGCTCAGAGAAGTGACCCTAGTTTAGAGAAGCTGAGGGCTTGGGCAGACTCAGATGGTGCACAGGGAGGTGACGGCAGACATAAGGTTTATTGGGACAATGGACTTATGTATACTCAGGCTGTGCAGACAGAGGGAGGGGTGCTGGGCAGGCAGCTTGTCATTCTCCAGGGATATCATGAGCATTTGCTCAAGATTGCACATGATATTGCCTTGTCTGGTCATCTGGGAATCACACTCATGATGCAGCGGTTGGCCCAGAATTTCTACTGGCCTAACTTCACCCAGCAGGTGAAGGAGTATTGCAGGTCTTGTCACCGGTGCCAAGAAATAGGGAAGATGGACAAGAAAACCCAAGCTGCCCGGATTCCATTGCCCATAGTGGAGGAGCCATTCTAGAGGGTGGGAATGGATATTGTGGGGCCTTTAAATACCCCCAGCTCCTCAGGGAAGAGATTCATACTGACTGTAGTGGATTATGCCACCCGATACCCAGAGGCAGTCGCCCTATCCTCACTGAGGACAGACAAAGCTGCAGATGCCTTACTTGGGATTTTTTCCCATGTTGGGTTTCCACAGGAGGTAATCACCGATCGAGGGGGTTCCTTCATGTCACACCTGCTGAAATGTTTATGGGAGAAATGTGGGGGAGGGTGCAGAGATGCATGACACCGTATCACCCACAAGCCAATGGATTTGTGGAATGATTCAGTGGTACCCTAAAGTCAATGCTCTGGGCATTTGCTGATCAGCATGGGAGGGATTGGGAGAAATACCTTCCCCCACCTGTTGTTTGCATACAGGGAGGTGCCTCAAGAGTCAACAGAATTGTCCCCTTTCGAACTCTTATATGGACGCCGGGGTATGTGGGCCCCTAGACTTGATCTGGGAGGACTGGGAAGGCAAGCACGCCACCCAGGGAACTCCAATTGTGGCTTATGGCAACAGCCCAGAGCAACCTAGCAGCTGCCCAACAGAAACAAACAGTGTGGTATGACCGCAGAGCCAGAGTTCTCTCATACATGGTGGGTCAGGAAGTCATGGTCCTTATTCTGGTCCAGAAAGACAAGCTGCAGGCTGAGTGGGCAGGACCGTACAAAGTGGTTAGGAAGGTAAATGATGTGAACTACATTGTGGAGTTACCTGACAGAAGACAGACAGAAAGGATGTACCATGTCAACATGATGAAGCCATATGCAAATAGGGCTGACACGGTGTTTGCAGTGTCTAGTCCTGGGGAGGGGGACGGACGAACGAGACCACCTTCTGGACTTGCTGGAAGAAAGTAAGAGGGAGTCCTCTGTGGAGGCAGTTAAATTGTCTCCCCAGCTGACCCCAGACAAGATCCAGAAAGTAAGGGAGATCTTAGCAGACTTTACCTCATTGCTTAGCGCCAAGCCTGAACTAACCCCCTTAGTGACTCACGATGTGGAGACAGGGACACAGACGCCCATATGGCAGACAGCATGTTGGGTGTCAGAGGCTGTCCAAAAGGACATTAGGAGGGAAGTGGAGGAGATGCTGGATAGAGGGGGTAATCCAGGGATTCCATAGCCCATGGGTCTCTCCCATAGTCCTTGTGCCCAAGCCAGATGGCTCTACTCATTTCTGTGTGGACTATTGTTGACTGAATACAGTCACAAAGTCAGATGTCCACCTGATGCCCTGGACAGATGAACTCCTAGACAATTTGGAAGGGGCGACCTGTCTCATGACTATTGACCTGACCAAGGGTTATTAGCAGGTAGAGCTGACAGATATAGCTAGAGAGAGGTCTGCCTTCATCACTTCAGTAGGTTTATTTGAGTTTAAAGCAATGCCTTTCAGAATGAAGAATGCCCATGCCACTTTCCAAAGGTTGGTGAATCAGGTATTAAACGGTGCTGAGGAGTTTGCTGTGGTGTACCTGGATGACATTGCCATCTTTAGTACCAGCTGGGAGGAACACCTATCCCACCTTAGGGAAGTGCTGGACAGGATACAGCGGGCCAGGCTCACTGTCAAAGCTGAGAAGTGCCAGGTGGCCACGGGAGAAGTGGCATACCTCGGGCATGTGGTAGGTCGGGGACAGCTCCGTCCTAACCAAATAAAAATAGAGGTAATCCAGGCATGGCCCAGGCCAGAAAGGCAGAAGCAGGTCAAGAGTTTTCTAGGGACAGCAGGGTACTACAGAAAATGTGTACCCAATTACAGTGCCCTGGCTGCTCCCCTATCTGACCTGACAAAGAAAAGGATGCCCAAGAAAATTACCTGGGGCCCAGCCTGTGAGGAAGCCTTTACCAGATTAAAGGAGGCACTGTGCAGTGCTCCTGTTTTGACAAGTCCTGACTATAGCAAAACCTTTATAGTTCAGACTGACACCTCAGACGAGGGTATTGGGGCAGTACTGAGTCAGACATCAAGCCAAGGGACAGATCACCCAGTAGTGTACCTGAGTAGGCTGTTACTTCCCAGAGAGCTGGCATACTCCATGGTGGAAAAAGAATGTCTTGCCATAGTGTGGTCCCTAAAGAAGCTGGAGCCATACTTACATGGGCAGCATTTTGTAGTGCAGACTGACTACAACCTCCTGGTTTAGATGATGCAGATGGGAAAGAACAATGGTAGATTGCTAAGATGGAGTCTTGCTTTGCAAGGGTATGATATGACAAAAATACATAGGGTTGGAGCCAAAAATCAAAACTCAGATGGGCTGTCTAGGGTCTATGAGGAGTGAACTGATTTGGGAAGCTCATCCGATGCAGGGGATAGAGTCCCCAAATTCAGTCAAGGTGGGGAGGAATTGTGACACTTGGACAGCTGGTTCTGATCACTATATCATTCTTTGTAATATAAAAATGGGTTATGGACTGTCTCTCATGAGAAATGCTGAAACAGCTTGTGCGATCACACACACACACACACACACACACACACACACACAGGTTTTAGATACAAGGTGTTACCTAGAAGGCCATAAGCTAATTACAAGCTAGAAGATACCTAACTGCCAAGATAGATCCTAAACTTTTCTAACAATTAGAGGATGAAGAGCAGGTTGTGACGTTTTAGTGCAAAGTCATAAAAGAAGCTTTGATGTCCTGGAAAGGGGGAAGTTGATCATAAGATCAAAGAAATGTCATTTGAAAAAGAAAATGAGTTCTGCTGAGGATTACAGAATTTAATACTTTGAAAAGACATCCTGTTTTTGTATAGATATTTTTTTATATATATTTTGACAGAGGAGGAGCTAGGTGACCTCACACAAAGGGGATGGCCAAGACATTTTTTTTTTAATAATATTCTATTTTTCCTTCAGAGACACTTTTATCTACACTCTGACAAAGAAACATCTTTGAGCACTTTAAGCAGGTATTTAGAGAGAGAGAGAGAGAAAATCTAAGTACTGTAGTAGGAATTGCACTGTTAAAACCTTGTTCATTTAAACTATTGTATGGTTCTTGTGATATAATAGTTCTGTATTTTATGTCTTACATATTTTTTATCTATTGTAGTAAAAACTCTATTTTTAGAGCCTACTTGGTCTGCCTTTGAATTTTTTTCCTTTACAAGTGAAGTATATATGGTTAAAGCAGACACTGTACATAAGCTTGAATGATGATACCAAACTAGAAAAAGGTAAGCGTTTTAATCTGAGGTCTTTAAAGTTCCTAAGGGTTCATTTCTGTACACCTTGTTAGGTGCCCACAGGCAAAGACATCTGGCCCCCCGAAGACAGATTTATCTGAGCCTGTGCGTTGGGTACAGTAGCAAGATGTTCACAGTTTGAATCCCCCCAGAACTGAGACCAAAGGTTGATCCGAACCCACAAAACAGACAGGAGGGTTACCCTGTTTCTGTTAATTGTTCACAAGACTGTGCTCCGAGGTTGGCAGTTTGGGAGTAGAGGGCTGACCTGCTGAGTGGGTTTGTGACACAGACCTCAGGTTCTTTGCCTGTCTCCCTCTCCTATTCCCCTGATATTGTAAATTGAAACCTTTTTCAAACCCCTCTGTCAACATTTTTACCGCTCTCCAGTCTGGGTACTCTGGCACCCATTCCTGTACCACCTTGGCCCTTATGGGTGTAGGTGCCAACCAGAACCCCCCCCATTTTCCTTAGTTGTCCTGGGGCCTGTTATGATATGTTTGCCCCCTGCCACCCCCTGCTCCCCTCCCCTTGTTCCCTCGGGTCCACAGTTGACCCTGAAACCCCCCAGTTACTCTGAAAGAGCTGCTGCTGCTGGTTGTCCTGCCCATTGCTGCTCCTGTCCTAGTAGTACCTGCACTTGGAGGCAGGGTGGTATCACCAACACTTTGAGCAGATGTGCCGAAAATGGCAGTTTGGCCACGAGCAGATAGCGCGGTTGTACCCCCAGCATTCTTTTTGTGCTCCTGTCCCTTTTTGTCCCCTTCCCCCTCTTCCCCCATTGGTACTGTGTATATCTCTAACCACAAGTCAATCTGCCTGGCATCCCACTTTACATCACCAAAATGCACCATCCACTTCCAAAATTTTTCGTCATATTTAAGCCAGCTGTGTCTCTCTTTCTTGTATTCATTCTTGATAATCAATGTGTATGTCAATAGGGGTGTCGCCAGTTCTGGCCTTTTCTCTATGGCTATTGCCATGAAATAGGTGAACCCCATGGACCAATTGTCCCATGTCTTCTGTTTGAAGGACTTCTCCTCTTCCCCTTTCCCCAATAAGACCACTGTGGCTGCCATATGCTTCTTCTCAAAAGTATCCCTCTCCTTATACTTATCCATGTTGTCCATGTTTGCTAAGGCAAAAATATCAACAATCTTCTCTTTTGTTGCTGCAGGGACGTGATCCCCAATTCTTACCCCGCAGGGCACCTATAGCACCCATCGCTACCCCTGTCCCCATTGTCCCTGTTGCAGTCCCTGTCCTCTCAGCCCCTCTGCCCTTTATTTCCCCAGTGCCTTTTCTAGCTGCCCAACCCAATTTTCCCCCATAACCTTTAACATCTGTTCCACATACTCTTTCACTCTGCTCTCCAGCATGATGGGGGCATTACCTGGTACTAGCAGTGGCGTGATGAGCTCCGGATGTGGTGGTCCCAGTGTAGGGAGCAGAGAAGAGGCTGGGACTCTACCTCCCCCAGGTGCAGGTGGCATCATCTTTTCTACTGCTGTTGGCTCTGGTTCTGGTACTGGGACCCATGCCAGTGTAGGCTCTGGTACAGGACTAATGGGAGGGGGAGCAGCAGTGTGGGCTCAGGCATAGGGATTGTCAGGGTAGGTGGCCTCGGTGCCACTGACATGGGTGCCCCCAGCCTGGGATTGTCCAGCACCTGGGGTGGCCATTTTCCACCCTTGTTGCCCCTGCCCTGCTCCCCCTTCCACTTCTTGCCCTGTTCTGCATCCTCCAGATCGGTGGCCTCCAATAGCTTGTTCACCTTCTCCACTAGATCCATCACAGCCAAGTAACAATCCTCCTTGCTTGGCTTAGTTTTTCTGTGCACCATCCCTGTTGCTGCAGTGTTTCTAGAATCACAAACCAAAGTCAGACATATCCACCAATACATCTCCCCCTTGTCTGATATTATGACCTCCTGGGTTGCCCTACTCCCCGGTCCCTGAAGTAGAAACGATCATAACCACAATCCTTTTTTCTTGATAATAACATGCCTCGCCACATCTCCCATTCCCCGATCCCTCCCAGTGACTTTCTGTTTGCTTGTGTTGTTTTTTGTTTTGTTTTGTTTTTTTATATATGGTCCCCGTTATGCTACAAGCTGCCCTAACCCCTTGTGTGGTAGGCACTATTGTCATTATCCTAATGCCCACAGCAAAAAAAAAAACCCTGTCCTTCTGCCCCCTTTTCTATGAAATTTATTTATTTCTTATTTTCCTGTAGTTATTGTATTGTTTTTTTATTTTTTTTTAAAACTACCCAATCAGCCTTCCTGATGGCACTATTCCTGTTACTGCACCATTCTCTCATGCTCCACCAGTTCATTTAGGGCCCCACCAGGGGCTAGGCTCCTCTTGTCCCATCCACCATGTGGCGATGATATCAGATGCAATCACCATGTGGTATCACCATGTGGATGCTGATTTGCCCCGCAAACTCCAGAAAATGGCCTAGCATCAGGCCCATCACCTCGCCTTGTACCCACTGTGCCTGAATCTGCTGTTTCTTCCCCCCTGGTGTGTGCGTTTTCATCTTTTGCCTCCAGGTCACCAGTATTTTAACCAGGCAAGGCCCCTCTAAGCTGAAACTGGTGTCCAGGTATCTTGGGCTTCTGACCCTCCTCCCCAAAGGCCTGTTCTTTCCATCTTATCCCACCTGACGATGATGTCAGACGCCATCTCCATGTGGTCCCTGACACTGCTCCTTCCCTTTTCACCTCCTGCCATCTGCTGTGGTCTCCTAGCCTTCATGGCCCGCAGAAGAAAAAAAAAAAACCTCTCTTCGCCCACTGCTCCTGTTGGCCCAAACTGAGTTTTTTCTGCCCCAAAAATGGATGCTGCCCTCTCCCCTTACTCTGGGGTGCTTCTTTTTTCTGGAGGTGCAGGATGGCTTGTTTTCTCTGCCAGTCATGGGGAAGCCTCTCTAGGCCAGTGCCCTCGACCAGTCCCACCGTGGCCCTTCCCGACCCAGGCTTCCACCGCATTAGTCGCCCGGCTGATCCTCCTTCGGTCTGTACCTCATGGCTGTTTTCTTGCTGTCCTTTATCTTCTCTTGGGTCCAGGAAGCCCCACTGCAGGAAATGCAATCTCCCCAAACACTGTGGTCCCAATGCTCTTTGGGCTTGTTCTGCCCACACAAGTCATGTACCCCCAGCATGCTTTCCCAAACTACACAACAGTCTCCACGTGCTGTGGCCCCAGCAACCTTCTATGGGCTTGCTCTGCCCCCACTAGCCATGCTCAAGCAACCCCACAGTTTTCCCCATTCTTTTCAACTCACTGGCTGGCTTTCATAGCTGCTGTGTGGTGGGTTCCCCCATGTTTCTTACCTGCTGAATCTTCTTTTCCTGCAAATACTCACTTACTCTGTACCCCGTGTTTTTTTTAAACTATATAACTAGCACAAAATGCTTAATACAGCGTTTTAACTCCAAAAACTAAATCAAATGCCCAACGGCTGTTTAACTGCCAAAAACTGATGTGCTACCAAATAAAATTGTATTTGGAGCAAACTTGTGAGCTCCCCATTCTGTGCAAGGGTTTTCTACCCCTCCATTGTTGCATCCCCTCTTTCTGCCCTGTCCAATCCTGGGCTCCCACCTCACCATCAGATGCCCCTTCCCCTGGGAGACCTCACCTGTCCTCTCCCTTCTTTTGTGACCTCACTTTTGGGCCACTCCTATCCCTTCTCCTCCTCCTCCTCCCCCGCCCTTTCGTGTTACTGACATACCCACCTTCATTTGCCAGGCCATGGGACAATGGGGTCTGCCCTTTTAGTTGGCAACCCTCTTTTCAATACTCAGCACCATAAGAAAAGCTGTATCTCAGCAGCGGCTCTTTAACAACAAGCCAAGAAATAGTGCACCCATGACAGACTGCTTCCAACTGTTTTGGAGTCTCAGAAGGATCATTCTGAAACCCTAAAATGGAAGCTTTCCACAGTCTGAATCTAGTAGCTCATTTTTTGAGCTACCATAAAACAACTGCAGGCTCTGTCTATACATCCATAAAAAGAGCAGTGTCATCAATGTACATATGAATGAGCACAGATGAACAGACAGAGGGTAGGACATTAAGGAATATGGTAAAAAGAATAGGACCCAGGACAGACCCTTGAAGGACACCTAAGCTAATGGGAAGTGAAGATGAAATGGATTTTCATATCCAGACAGCTTGAGACCTGTCTTCAATGTAAGAACAAAACCAACTTACAGAATAGTCAGAAAGGCCCACAGCTTTAAATTTGTCCAGAAGGAGGGGGTGTGTCTCAGTGTCAAACCCTTTAGCAAGATCAACAAAAATGGCAGACATAATCTGACCTTGATCCATACCTGTAAGTATGGATTCAGTTAGCTGAAGGAGAGAGGTGGAAATGGAGTGGGATTTCTTAAAACCAGACTGGAAGGGAGTGAAAAAGGAGGAGTTACACATACGAACATACAAAATTGCCAGCAGATACAGGCCAGTCAGTCTATCTAGTCTGCTCGAGTGTGCAGCACTTCAGTCCATTAGACTTCAGCTGCCCCCTCCCTCATGTGCCCCCATCTCTCACCCAGTCCCAGTTTGTACCCTCCCCTTGAATCTGTCCTACCCCCTCTTAAAGCCCCCAACACTCTGCAGCAATACGACTTCCTCTAGCAGACTGTTCTACCCTGCCACCACCCTTTCTGTGAAATAGTGCCTTCTCAGTTCCCTCTTGAACCTGCCCCCTTCCAACTTCATAGAGTGTTCCCTAGTTTCCCTTCCTTCCTTCAGATTGAACATACACCTGGTGTCTACTCTGTTCAAACCTTTCAGGTACTTGAAGGTCTCAATCATATCCCCTCTCTCTTTTCTTTCTTCGAGGGTATACATATTGAGCTTTCTCAGTCTCTCCTCATATGGTCTGCCCCCAACCCCAGGATCATTTTTGTTGCCCTGTGCTGTACCCCCTCTGGTAGTTTGATGTCCCTTTTCAAGTAGGGA
Organism: Neoceratodus forsteri; assembly: GCA_016271365.2. Classification (NCBI taxonomy): domain Eukaryota; kingdom Metazoa; phylum Chordata; order Ceratodontiformes; family Ceratodontidae; genus Neoceratodus; species Neoceratodus forsteri. The sequence goes on along the minus strand of CM028132.1, from coordinate 224,659,876 downwards.
TGCCAGAACTGCACACAGTACTCTAGGTGTGTTCTTAGTAGGGATCTGTACAGGGGCAAGATGACCTCCCCACTCCTAGAAGTAATCCCCCTTGCTATGCACCCTAGCATCCTGTTTGCCTTTGCTGCTGCCTTCCTGCACCAAGCCGAGTGGTTCATCTCCCCAGTTACCAGCATTCCCAGATCCTTCTTCTCCTTAGATTTTAACAGGACACCATCTAGCCAGTAATTGTGTCCTAGGTTCTTGCCTCCTAAATGCATCACTTTGCTATTCTTGACATTGAAACCAAGCTGCCAAGTCCGAGACCATTCCTCCAGTTTTGCCAAATCCTTCTGAAGTACTTTTGCCTCTCCCCATCTACCTCAGCACAAATCCTTGTGTCATCTTTGAAGAGACTAATCTTGCTCTTAATCCCTACTGCAATGTCGGCTATGAAAATGTTAAACAGAACCAGTCCCAGAACCAAGCCCTGTGGTACATCATCTGTTACTGCCCTGGGTTCAGATGCCCCCCCCCACTACTACCATCTACTGTCTACCCAGCAGACAGTTCTTGACCCATCTGACCAGTTTCCTCCCTGCTCCCAGATTCTTCAACTTGCAGGTCAGGTTACCATGTGGCACCGAGTCAAAGATTTTGCTGAAATACAGGCAGAGGACATTCACCGCATGTCCCCTGTCCAGTGCCCTCATAACCCAGTCGTAAAAATCAACCAAGTTTGTCTGGCATGATCTGCCTCAGACAAACCCCCATGCTGCCTGCTGTCTTGGAGATTGTTATCCTCAGGAAATTGCACCAGTCTTTCCTTGAGGATCGTCTCCATCAGTTTTCCCAGAACTGCAGTATGGCTCACCGATCTGTAGTTTCCCAGTTCATCCTTGGGCCCACTCTTATGGAGAGGCACCACATGCACTTCCCTCCAGACTCTGGGCATGTGCCCCGAGTTCACAGAGGTATTGAACAGGTCTGCCAATGGCCTTGCTAGGACCTCTGCCAACTCTCTCAGCACCCTGGGGTGATTCCATCTTAGCCAGGTGCCTTGTCCACCTTCATGGATTCAAGGCCCTCCCTCATCCTTTCCACTGTGCTTTCCCCATACGTGGTTGCTTCTCCCTCACCCTCTCCCTCCTCGCCCTTCCTCTCAGGTGTGGGCCCATCTCTCTCCTTGGTGAAGACTGAACAGAAGTATTCATTAAGTACTTCTGCCTGCTCAGTCCCCTTTTCTACCCACCCACTTCCCCTCCTGATACTAACAATTTGATCCTTGCTCTTCCTCTTCTCTCTGATATGTCTGAAGAAATCATTTTCTCCTTGCACTAATCTCCATTCCCTAGCCACCTTTGCTGCCCTTACCACTCTGTTCACTTCTCTGGATTTCTTTGCATATTCTTCTCTGTCTTCTGCTCTGTTGGATCTCTTGTAGGTCCAAAATGCATTCCTCTTTTCCCTCACCTTCTCCACTACCTCTCTACTCATCCAACTTGATTTCTTGGTTCTAGCTTTCTTGCTCTGGCTCTTAGTGGCTTTAGCCAGTCCTGCCTTGATGACTGCCCATTTTTATTCCGTGTCCATTTCTGGGTGGATGCTTGCCATATGACTTTCCAGTATGTGTCCCATCTTGCCAAAGTCCACCCTTTTGAAGTCCAGGACACTAGCTTTTGTAGTGGCTAGTTCCCTATCCAGATTGATTGAGAACCACACAGTGCGGTGGTCACTGCTTGCCAGAGGTTCCTCCACCCTTACATCCCTGACCTGTTCCCCATCTTCCAGTAACAGGTCTAGAATATTCCCCTCCCTCACTGGCTCCATTACACTCTGGGTAAGGAAGCCATTCTGGAATGCTTCCAGGAGGATTTTCTCCCTGGCGCAAGTGGTTGATGGGATGATTCAATCCACCCCTGGTAGCTTAAAGCCCCCCACCACCACTGTGCTCTGCTTGCCACTATGCCACCTTATCTGCTCCCCCAGTTCCCTGTCAATGTCCTCCCTCTGTGCCGGAGGTCTACAAACAACCCCCAGACAGATATTGGTCCCTTTCTGGCTGTGTAGTTGTAGCCAGATTACTTCCAACATGCCCTCCTCCCCTTACTCCCTATTAGATCTGATCCCTTCCCTTACGTAAATGGCAACTCCCCCCCAGCCTTCCCTTTATCTCTGTCCTTCTGGAATAGTTTGTACCCTGGGATGATTAGGTCCCAGTCATGGTGCCTGGTTGCCTGCATCTCAGTAATGGCAGCTATGTCCACCTTCCCCTCTTCCATCAATGTCTGCAACTCTGCCAACATGTTCCTCAGGCTCCTAACATTTATTGAAACCATTCTCCATGTTGCTCCTATCCTTCCTGCTTCCTTACCCTTCACTTCACCCCCTATTTTGCCTAAGGTCGTATCTATCCCTGTGGTGGGGGGAAGTCCATGGGACCCCCTCTCCTGTTGATTCCCAGCACAAGTGCCTCCCCGCTACCTAGTTTAAATGATACCTTTCATTGACGAAATCCCTCAGCTTCTGCTTCAACACCTGTGACCCTGCCCTGCTTAGGTGTAACCTATCTCCTGCATAAAGATCTGTGTTATCCCATGTGCTACCCCAGTCTCCCACGAATCCATACCACTTGGTCCCACACCATTCCCTCATCCACTTGTTGAAGTCATTGATTTTTCTCTTCCTGTCTGTACTAGCCCTTAGCACTTGCAGAACATCTGAGAAGGCTACTGTTGTTCCTCTTTGCTGCATAGTTTTCCCACTTTCCTGAAGCTTTCTTGTACCTCCTCTATCCTTCTTCCTTCCAGATCATTCATTTCCAGGTGCACCACAATGTGTGGCTTCCCCCCACCTTCTCCACATATCTGCCCATATGCAGTCCCACTTTACTTGCTGTCATGCCTAGCATGTATTCTACCCAGATGTTACTTTTTCTGGCACCCCACCCCCCATCTTATACCCCTAAGTATAGAATCCCCTAGAATTATGACTCTCTGATGCTTAACCTACTCACCCTCTTATCCCACTCCCCCGCCTCCCAACTTGCGAGGCACTCTCATCCCCATCCCCCATCTCTCCTCCCTTTGCCTCCCCTAACCATTGGCCTGTCCTCTCCCCCCTTGCAAATATGACCAGGCTACTAACCTCCACCTTTGAACTATTTTCCATCTGTGGAACCTCCCTGTTGCACTCACTTGCTGCTCCATCCACCATGCTACCACCTTGTCAGCTATTACTTGCCTGTGTCTTTCCTGAAATGTGGCCCTCCCTCACTCAGACTCCCCTTCTCTCCCTATCCTTATCCTTCCCTGGGCTGCTTGCCACTTTCCCTGTCCTCCTATCTCCTTGCTCCAACATCTCACTGCCTCACCCACCACTGTGTCTTCTTGGTGTACTGCCTACTGCCTCCCATTGTGTACCTTTCTGCCTGTAGTGTTATCTCTCTGCTTCTTCACTGTAGCTTCCCTCCTCTCTGCTACCTGGTCTTTCAGACTAGCCAACACCGAGAATCTGTTTGCAGTGCTAATCTCCTTTCCTTGAATGAGTCCAGTCCCCCTTCCCACAGGCTGATATCTTTGCTCTGACCCAGTCTTAGTCATGCCTCTGTGCCTGACCCTCCTCCAGTCATCATTTCCTTCCCTTGGCTGTACCTGCTGTCCCTCCTAGTTCCCCAATATTTTTACCTGTTTTGAGCTCTATTGGATGCCTCATTAGTTTCCCCTCCTGGCTGTGTTTCCCCCAATTCTTTCTCCTCCATGACTCCAATTCCCTCCTCAACCACCCTATTTCCTGCCAGAGCTGGCCCACCTGCCAACACACCCTACATCCCTTGCTCTCCAAGTCACTCTGAGGAATATGGCTGCTCCACATCCTTGGCAACATACAACCCATCCCATCTTTCACCCTATTTGACTGCCCCTGTACATCCTTTCCTCCTGTAACCTGGTCATACCCCACTCCATGGAACCTTTCCCCCACCTTGGACTCTCCATGTCTGTACAGGAAATATGTGGCCCTCCCAGTTAGGCTCTTCCCTGTCTACCAGCATGGCCTGCTGCTGCTGTCTTGCCTGCTGATAACCTACAGACACTACTCAAGATGTTACACTCCTGCTTTGTGGCACTCAAGCTTTGGGGTCACTTGGTCCCCTTTGAAATATGATTGGATCCCAGCCCTGCTATTGGCTGGTCCAAGTCATGTGACAACCTCTTCCTCTCTCAGTTAAATGCCCCCCTCCTCCCAACCAAGACAAAATAATTTGTTTTGCAGTTATCAAAAAAGGAAGTGAGATTATGTTCCTGTAACTTAGCCAAGGAAGGAATCATAGAATCACAGAAATCTGGCAGCAGAAAAGGACCCTTTTAGCTCATTGGGTCTTCCCCTTACCCCCCCCACTTGCCCTCCTTGTCTGGAGATCCCCCACTCCACCCACTGATCAACCTCTTGTGTCTATCCCATGCCCTCTTGAATCCCTCCACTGTTTTGGGCCTCACCACCTCCTCTGGCAGAGAGCTCCAGGACTCCACCACCCTCTCAGTGAAGTAATGCCCCCTCACATTGCCCCTAAACCTTCCTCCTTCTAATTTTAGATTACAATCCCTAGTTTTAGCACCTGCATTTCTTGTGGATAAACTCCACCCTACCTTATTAATCCCCTTCATGTACTTAAATGTTTCTATCTAGTCCCCCATCCCTTCTAGTCTACAGCAGGTACAGATCCAACTCCCTCAACCTCTCCTCATAGACTTTCCCATGTAACCAGCACACCATCTTGGTGGCCCTTCTCTGAACTCGTTCAATCCCATCTATGTCTTTTCATAGGTGAGGTCTCCAGAATTGGACTCCGTACTCCCGATGAGGCCTCACCATGAATTTGTAAAGGGGTATCAGCACCTCCCTCCTTCTGCTTGTTACATCTCTCCCTATGCAAGCCAGCATTCTATTCACTTTGCCCACCACCTTGCTACATTGTGTCCCCAACTTCAGGTTATCTGAAATTACAATCCCCATATCCCTCTCCTGCTTGGTTGCCTTATTTCTTGTGGGTTATTTCACCCCATGTGCATTACTGTACACTTTTTGGCATTGAATTTCAAGGATGGACAGATATTGGACAGAAGTTACCAGGAGAAGTGGAATCACCACTTGTGTGTACATGTATGACAATAGCCTGTTTCCAAACATCAGAAACTAGCAGAAGAGAAGGAGATATTTAGAAGTAAAGTAATGGGCAGAGCAATGGTAACTGCCAAGAGAAGGAGAAGTTTAGGGTCAAGGCCATCAGGACTACCTCCCTTCAATGAATTAAGGGCAAGTAGAGCCTTTAGGGAAATGGGAATTAATAGACAATAAAAAAGCATACAACATGAAGCAGGTATTCAAACCAGTAAAGACTTTTTACATAATTATCCAGATTTAGACCAAGCACTGATAAAGATGATGCAAACTAAAATTTCTCCTGCAAAATTGCTGTGAATCGGCAATTTTGCCGTGCAAAATATTTTGCGAAATTCGTGCACTTTGAGAAATATTTTGTGGGTGTGAAATGCTAAATGTCGTCTGAAAATTTCAAAATGTCATCAAAAAATAGTTCCAGAAACAAATGATTTGATACATTTTATTGGACCAACATGGATGTTACAGAAAGGAACAAAGTGCTGTAGCTTTCGAACCTACCCGGTCCTTCTTCAGAAGCTTTATGGCAGTTATTTTGAAAATCCCATACTATTAGATATGTTGAAAAACAGAAATACCTCATTGGTTTAATATAGAATTTGAACAGAAGATTACTGGTGAAGCCGATTATCACAGTTCGTGACCGAGGAGGCAGGGATGTCACATTCTTCAACTAGAGTTCTTCTCACACACATTTAATTCTTAGCATGCCAATTCTCTTCAGCATACTGGAGACAAATTTTTAGCACTATGAGAAGAACCCTGGTTGTTGAGAATTCTTGATAACCTTTGCCCTTCTGAGGCTCCTCAGTTAAAAGCAGACTGGTGTTAATTAGCTTCTCTGGCGTAATCTTCTGTTATGTTTTAAATGTATATGTTGAACCAGTGAGAATTATTTCTGTTTTTTCAACATAATCTGGTGGTAATAGTATGGGATTTTCAAAATAACTGCCATAAAGCTTCTGAAGAAGAACCAGGTAGGTTTGAAAGCTACAGCACTTTGTTCTTTTCTGTAACATCCATGTTGGTCCAATAAATTGTATCAAATCATTTGTTTCTGGATCTATTCTTAAAAAGACCAATAAGACACCTACATTTTTTTGCACAAAAGAATTGTGAAATTTTGCCCCAAAATTGTGAAACTTCTCATTTCTTGGTGAAATTTCACATTAATGGGGCAAAATTTTGCATTTTGCACTCACAAAATATTTTATGAAATGTGCAAATTTCACAAAATATTTTGTGTAATGAAATTTCTCAATTTTGCACAACATTGGGCACCAACAGTAGTGATTTTGGACTTGGTACAGTTTGTATTGGAACATAACTTCTTTATGTTTGTTGAGAGATTTTACCAATGAATACAAGGAATGGCAATGGGGGGAACCTCAGTGCCCTCATAGTTTTATTTTATCTTACATTTTTGATGATCTGGTAAGCCCACTGAGACCATAAATCCCTTTTCCAGGGGTGATCTGGAATTAGTTACACATATAATATTCCATACAGTAAGTGCATACTGTATATTGGGTGGAATGAATGAACAGCAGTTGTAGAGGTGTACGACAAAAAAAAAAAAAAAACTTCTGCAGGTGGAATTTAAGTGAATGTCTGACTTTAACTTCTGCAAAAGTTCAGAAATCCATAGATACATAGATATGTAGACAGTGAAGGCAGATAAGGGCCTACGGTCCACCCAGTCTGCCCATTTGAGCTTGTAAGTTCACTATGTTTTCCTAGAAGTCTGTTGCCCGTTACCCCTGACCTCTGGAAATCCTTTATGTCTATCCCATGCATTCTTAAATCCTGAGATTGGTTCAGCCCCCACCACTTCCTCTGGCAGGGTGTTCCACTTTTCTTCCACCTGTTCTGTGAAGAAATTCTTCATAGACTTTGACGGCAGATAAGGACCGCTAGGCCCATCTAGTCTGCCCATTTCCCTACCTACAGGATAGGCCACAGATTCTAGTTAACCAACAGCCTATTTCTTCCTACCCCCCACAAGAATTGCCTTATGTCTGTCCCATGCATTCTTGAATTCTCCCACAGTTTTAGACCCCACAACCTCCTCAGGAAGGCTGTTCCATGCATCCACTACCCTCTCTGTGAAATAATACTTCCTCACATTGCCCCTGAACCACCCTCCTTCTATCTTTAAATTGTGTCCCCTTGTTCTTGCAAGTCTCTTTTTCTGAAAGATGCTACCCTCTTGGACTTTGTTGATTCCACTGAGGTACTTAAAGTTTCCATCATGTCCCCTCTCCTTCTTTCCTCAGGGGTATACATATTAAGCTCTTTTAGTCTCTCCTCATACGGCTTCTCTTGCAGACCCTGTACCATTTTAGTTGCCCTCCTCTGGACTGCCTCTATCCTGTCTATGTCCTTGCAGAGATGGGGTCTCCAGAACTGGACACAGTACTCAGATGGGGTCTCACCAACTGTCTGTACAGAGGGATAACAACTTCCTGTTTTCTACATGATGCCTCTCCTATACATCCCAGTATACCCCCAGCCCTCCCTACTGCCTTCACACTGCTTGCTAACCTTAAGGTCATCTGATATGATTACCCCCAGGTCCCTTTCCTTTTTTGTTGTTGTTACTACCTCCCCACCCATTGTGTATACTTCCCCTGGGTTCTTGTTTCCCAGGTGCATTATTTTGCACTTCTTTGCATTGAATCCTAGCTGCCATACTTCTGACCATTCCTCCAACCTTGCCAAGTCCCTTCTCATCCTTTCCACGCCTCCTTGTGTATCAACCCTGTTGCAGATCTTTGTGTCATCTGCAAAAAGGCATACTTTTCCTTCCAGTCCGTCTGCAATGTCACTGATGAAGACATTAAAAAGGACTGGACCCAATACTGAACCCTGCGGTACCCCACTAGTAACCCCCTTTCTTCAGAGTGGACTCCATTTACAATTACCTTCTGTGTCCTGTTGTCCAGCCAATGTTTTACCCAGGCTACCACCCTGGGTCCCACTCCCAGGCTGGTTAATTTGACTATTAATCTTTTGTGTGGGACTGTGTCAAATGCCTTGCTAAAGTCTAGGCCATGTCCACAGCCCCTCCATGGTCTACTACTTTGGTCACCCAGTCAAAGAAATCAATTAGATTCATCTGACATGAGCTTCCCACTGTGAACCCATGCTGCCTTGGGTCCTGTGCTCCACTGGCCTCTAGGTACTCAACTATTCTTTCCTTCAGAAGTGACTCCATCACTTTCCCTACCACAGAGGTCAGACTGACAGGTCTGTAGTTTCCAGCGTCTGTCTTGGTCCCACTTTTGTGAAGGGGAATCACATCTGCCTTCCTCCAGTCCTCGGGTACCACACCATCCTCCCATGATTTATTAAAAAGAGTAGCCAGTGGTTTCACTAGTTCCTCCCTTAATTCTTTTAGAATTCTGGGTGAATTCCATCAGGACCCATTGCTTTGTCCACCTTCAGTTTTAGGAGTTCTTGCAGAACCCTTTCTTCTGTGAAAGGACTGGGATCGACCCCGCTATCAAGAGTGCTTCTGTTAATTGGATTAGGCACTTCCCCCTCCTCTTTTGTGAATACTGAGCAGAAATATTCGTTCAGTATTCCTGCTTTTTCACTGTCCCCCTCTGCCCACCCACCGTTCATTCTATTCAGCCTCACTATCCCTCCCTTTGTCTTTCTACGCTCGCTGATGTACCTATAAAAGGTTTTATCCCCCTTCTTAACTGAGTTGGCTATCTTTTCCTCAGTTTGGGCCTTTGCTATTCTGACTTCCCTCACTGCTTCCTTCTGCCTTAACTGGTACAGCTCTCTGTCCTGCTCCTTCTGTGTTTCCTTATACTTCGAATGCTATCTTTTTCTTCCTGACTTTCACAGCCACCTCTTTTGAGAACCATAGTGGCTTTTTCTTTCATTTTGATTTGTTTATTTGCTTCACACAAAGGCTTGTTGCCTCTGTGATGGCAGTTTTGATAATTCCCCATTGTTGCTCCACACCTCCTTATAGCCTGTTTGCTAGTGCTTTTCTGAGGCACTCTCCCATCTTGCCAAAGTCAGCCCTCCTAAAGTCCAGTACCCTCACTTTTGTATGGCTTGACTCTGTAGCTGAGTTTAACGTGAACCACACTGTTTGATGGTCACTTGTCCCCAGATGGCAATCCACTTCTAGATCTGAGATCCTCTCACTGCCCTGATTGAGAGTACGAGGTCTAAGATTGCTCCCTCACGAGTGGGTTCCAAAACTAGCTGTCTAATGCCTGCCACCTGTAGGGCATCAAGAATGGCCCTGCTCTTGGATGTGGCTGCAGCAAATGTGCACCAGTTAACATCTGGCATATTCAGGTCTCCCATCAACAGTATCTCCCCTTTCTCTGCCATTCTAAGAATGCCTTCTATCATATCCTTGTCCATTCCTTCCCCCTGACATGGGGGTCTGTACACAACCCCTGTACGGATTGTGGTGCCCTTTCCAGTCTCCAAGGTGACCCACAATGCCTCCTCTCCTCCCTGTTTACTCTTTTGTTCAGTAGCTTTTATCCCTTCCTTTACATAGAGAGCTACTCCTCCCCCTCTTCTCCCCTGCCTGTCTCTCCTGTAGGTTATGTACCCTGGTATGTTAACATCCCAGTCATGGTTCTCTGTGTACCATGTTTCTGTGACTGCTATGATATCCAGGCATCCCTCTTCCATTAAGGCCATCAGCTCAGGGAGCTTGTTGCCAGACTACGGGCATTGGTACTCATTACCCTCCATTTCCTGATGGCCTTACTCCCTTTTGCCTCATCCCTGTCCTTCTTTCCTTTGTCACTTTCTCCATTTACCCCTGCCCTTCTCCCTATTGGCACCTCTATGTTGGTGTTTGCTGCACTTACTACCTTGATTATTTGGGGGGGGGCTAGGATTTTCCTGCTCCTTTCCAGTGCCTCCCTCCTTGGCTAGTTTAAAAGTTGCCAATGAAGCATTTAAACCTATTGCCTAGGATCCTGGTTCCCCTCCCAGACAGATGCAGCCCATCATGCCAGTATAGGCTTGCATCACTCCAGGTGGACCCCCAGTCCCCAATGAAGCCAAATCCCTGAGCTCCACACCAGTTTTAAACCACTGATTGAATCCCATGGTGTGGAACACCCTAGCCTCTCCTATGCCATAGATGGTAGCACCTCCGAGAAGGTTACTGTGCGTGCTACTTGACCAAGGCCCCTCCCCAATTCCACAAACTCTTTCTGCACTTCTCTAATCCTTTCTTAGCCAGGTCATTTGTCCCTAGGTGGACAATGACATCCAGCTCCTCCTCTGTGCAGCTGCTCTGGCAATCCTGAGGATTCGCTCCCTGTCCTCAAGCCATGGCGCCAAGCACCTACCTCCCTCTCCCTTCCTCCCCCAGTTCTACCTTCCTAACAATGGAGTCCCCCACCAGGAGTTGTTTCCTTCCCCTGCTGGGTCCCCTGCCACCCTCCTGTGGGTCTCCTTTGTGGAGGTTCCCAGCATCCTCCTTGGTCTCCACTGTGGGTGCCTCCATAGAGGAACCACACTTTGCCAGAATGGCATAGGAATTGTGGAGAGGTACAACTGGAGGGATGCACCTCTGTTCCACCACCCTCACCCTCCCTGAGCCCACTGTGGTCCAACTGCTTCTCTTTCTTGGCAACCTCTGAGGCAATGGCAGTGGCACTGGTGGTCCCTGGATGGAAGAGGAGGTCCTACAAATCCTGGCCAACTCAGCCTGGAGATGAGCAACCTCCTCCCTCAGCCCAGAGAGGTGCCTGCAGATGGGACAACACCGCATCCTCCAGAACATCTCCCAGAAGACTGCTGCTCCACAGCCACTGCACTGCACCACTCCAATCATGTCTTATTTTTGGTCTCTTAACTGTTTACAATTCTTACTTTTTCCTCTGTTTTTTTTCTCTCTCTCTCGCCTTACTTTCTGCCTGTGTGCCCTTTAAGCTCCTGATTGTCCTGTTCTGAGACAAGAATATCCTGTATTTCTCAGTAGACCACTTACTTGCTCAGAGGCAGACCTCCAGCAGCTAGAGGGGGCCGGAGAGCTACTCTTGCCCTTCTAGGGTGGTAGGCCCTTGGTGGTTCTGTGATCACTCACTTCCTGCCCCTAAACAGGAAATTCCTGTTGTCAGTCAAATCCTGTGCCTATAAAAATAGAACTAGCTTTGGGTGGGGGGGGTGGAGGGGAGGGAAGGAGGGCAATATAGTCCCAGTAGAGATGTTCAGTCACACAGCAGTCCTTTCTCCTGGTGTCTTCTGCCAAGCTACTAGCAGAAACTTTCTAAGGCAGTCTTTAAATGTAGCTTCCTTCTAGCTAAGCCACTCTCCCTACTTACTAGATCTTTCTACAAGTAATTTAAACCTCACAGCAGTTAAGTCCTTTCAGTCACCTGAGATTTACACCTAGATAACTCTTCAGATACCCATTCAGTTCAGTTAACCCAAACACACACTTTTTTTTTGTATGTTAGTTATTTTACACTAAATTAAAGGTCCAAGTACAAAGTTCTTCTACTTTAGTCCCAGCAGAAAAGTTCAGTCACACAGCAGTCCTTTCTCCTGGTGTCTTCTGCCAAGCTACTCCCTCACATTTCCTCTGAATCATCCTCCCTCCAACTTCATCCCATGACCTCTAGTCCTGGAACATCTTTTTCACTTAAAACATTGTGTATTCCTGCACCCTATTCCTCCCTGTAACATACACGTATGTCTCTATCATATCCCCCCTCTCTTCCTCCGCTCCTCCATGGAGTACATAATCAAGTCCTTCAACCTGTCCTCTTAGGACTTGTGATGCAATCCATGTACCATCTTTGTTGCCCTCCTCTGAACCTTCTCTACCCTGTCTATGTCCCTACATAGGTAAGGTCTCCAGAACTGTACACTGTAATCCAGGCAGGGCCTTACTAGTGTCTTGCATAGTGGAATTATGATCTCCCTTTTCCGGCTGGTGATGCCCCTGCCTGTGCATCCCAGCATCCTATTTGCTTTACCTGCTGCCTTGTTGCACTGGTTCCGTACCTTGAGGTCATCAGAGATGATAACCCCAAGATCCCTTTCCTGCTTGGTGCATGCTTTATCCTCACCTCCCAGCTGATATATTGTGCCAGGGTTTTTGTCCCCCATATGCATTATCTTGCACTTCTTTGCATTGAGTTTCAACTGCCAAACCCTTGACCATTCTTCAAGTTTCTGCAGGTCCATTCTCATTCTGTCTACACCCTCTGGTGTGTAGACTCTGTTACAGAGCTTTGTGTCATCAGCGAACAGGGAAATTCTGCCTTCTAAGTCCTGCACAATGTCACTGATGAAGATGTTGAATAGGACCGGTCCCAGCACTGTTCCATGTGGTACCCCACTGGTCACTTTTCCCTCTGTGGAGTGACAGCCATTTACCACCACCCTTTGTGTCCTACCACGCAGCCAGTTACCTACCCACCACACTACTGTCCTGCACACACCCATATTCCCCAGTTTGTGTAATAGCCTTCTATGTGGCACAGTGTCAAAGGCCTTGCCGAAGTCCAGATAGGCCATGTCCACTGCTGTCCCCTGATCTACCTCCCTAGTCACCCAGTCAAAAAATTAAATGAGGTTGGTCTGACATGACCTCCCCCTGGTGAAACCATGCTGCCTTGGGTCCTGTAGTCCATTGACATCCAGATGTTCCACCAATCTCTCCTTCAGTAGTGCTTCCATGATCTTCCCCACTACTGAGGTGAGGCTGACTGGTCTGTAGTTCCCCACTTACTCTTTGTTCCCATTTTTGTATAAGGGTACTACATCTGCTGTCCTCCAGTCTTTGGGTATCTCCCATGTTTCCATTGTTTGGTTAAACAGGATTGCCAGAAGTTCAGCCACCACCTCTCTTAGTTCTTTAAGGACCCTGGGGTGCACCCCATCTGGCCACATTGCTTTATCAACTCTTATTCCTTCCAGTTCCTTCAGGACCCATTCTCGTGTAAAGGCACTTGTGTCCATTTCTGCACCATTCCTGATCCTTGTACTCTCTTCAGGCCCATTACCCTCCTCTTCCTCAGTAAAGACTGAGCAGAAATACCTGTTCAATATGTCAGCTTTGCTGTTGTCATCCTCCATGTGGCCCTCATCCTCCCCCTTGAGTCTCACTATCCCTCCCTTTGCCTGTCTTTTTTCACTTATGTACCTGTAAAAGATTTTGTCCCCTCTACCCACTGATTTTGCAATGTGCTGTTCTGTCTGAGCTTTGGATTCCCTCACTGATGTCCCTGCCTCCCCTTTGCTTCTCCTGGTACGTCTCCCTATCCCCTTCTGCTGTGTGTTTTTGTATTGCCCGAATTCAATCTTTCTGGCTTTCACATTGTCCGCTGCCTCTTTGGAAAAACCATAATGGTCTTGTCTTCCTTTTCCCCTTGCTAACCTGCTTAATGCATAATTCTGTTGCTCTTGTAATCCTCATTTTAAATACTGCCCACTGTTCCTCAACCCCTGATTCCTGCCCCATTCCCCTTAATGCCTCTTTCAAGCATCTCCACATTTTCCCAAAGTCTGCCCCCCTAAAATCCATGATACCTGTTTTTGTGTGGTTTGGTTCTGCTCCTTCAGTGATTTCAAACCACAATGACTAGAGGTCACTGTTCCCCATGTGCTCCCCCCACTGTTACCCCCATCACATTGTCCCTGTTTGTAAGCACAAGGTCCAGTATTCCCTTCTGCTGAGTTGGTTCCATGACCAGTTGCTTGAGGAAGGCCCCGTGAAGGGAGTCCAGGATAAATCTGCTCCTAGTTGATGCTGCTGCTGGGATGCTCCAGTCCACGTCTGGAATATTGAGGTCTCCAACCGCTACTACCTCACCCTTGTCTGCAATCCTTTGGATGGCTAGCATTAGCTCCCTATCTGTTTCCTCCTCCTGGGCTGGTGGTCTATAGACCACACCTGTACAAATGGCTGGCCCCATTTTCCTGTCCAGCTTAACCCAGTGTATCTCTCCCCCATTTTGTTCCTTCTGGATCTCTGTGGCCTTTATGTCATGTTTCACATAAAGTGCCATTCCTTCTCCCTTCCTACCTTCCCTGTGTCTTCTGAAAATGTTGTAGCCAGGTATGGCCATCTCCCAGTCATGGTTATCATTACACCAGGTTTCTGTGATGGCCACAATGTCCAGGCCCAACTGAACAATGACAGCCCCCAGATCCTCTATCTTGTTCCTAAGGCTCCTGGCATTGGCACACATGGCTTTCCATGATTTGAACTCCCTAGACTGTCTAGCTGTTCTACTCCAGCCCCTTCCCTGGTTGTCCTTTATCCCTGGTTCTCCCTGCTGTCTGCTCTTCTGTTGAATTTTGCCCCTTTTCTGCCTATTCACCTCTTGGGCACTTATTCTAAATTTTCACAGAAATTCCACCTGCTCTAGACCAATCTTTATCCCTGTTGTTTAGTGCTCACCCCACCGGTCTCCCAAAATAAATAAAATAAATCCCTGGTGGCTAGCAGTTCCTTCTCCCACCCAATGACCTGCTCACTCAACATGTGTTTTGAAAAGATGGTGGCTATCAGTCCCCCCCAACCAACCACCCACATGCTTGACATGTATTTTTAAAAAAAACCTGGTGGCTAGTGGATCTTCCCCATCTGATCATCCACCTGGTCCATCCCAGTAGTAGCCACTAGTCACATTATCATGTAACCCCTCCATCCCTTTCCTCCATATAGTAAAATATTGGTAGTCTAATGACCCTCCCTCCCTTCCTGTCCCTGATCCCCAGTATGTTTTTTTTTGTTGTTGTTTGTAACTTACTCCCTTCCTCCCTGGTGGTCAAGTGCCCCCTGCCTGGCAAGATGTGTCCTACCCCTGCTCCCCATCCCAAAATGGAGTGGGCCACCAGCACAGCCATCTGCTCTCCTTCATGGCTGGCAGACTGACTGAGCTCTCAATGAATGAGTGTATGCTTGTACAAGCACATGCTGATTTATTGAGGGTTCAGTTGGGATGCCGGCTGTGGAGGAGCGCAGAGGGCAGTGTTGGTGGCCCACTTTGTTCTGGGATGGGAGAGTGGTGTGGCACACTTTCTGCTGGGGTGAGGGGCCACTTGACCACCAGGGAGGTAATAAGTTACAAACAACAAAAAACAAACTGTGGATTGTGGATAGGGAGGGAGGGAGTGAGGGGTTCACTAGACCACTAGTATTTTACTATATGGGGGATAGGGATGTTGGGATTACATGATGAGGTGACTAGTGGCTACAACTGGATGGACTGGATGGGTGACTGAGTTTGGGAGGGACCATTAGCCACACTTTTTTTTTAAATACATGTCAGGCATGTGGATGATCGGGTGAGGGGAACAACCACTACTCAGCAGGTTTTTTTTTTTTAAATACATATTAGGCAGGTCGGTGATTGAGTAAGAAGAGGGATCACTAGCCACTGAAAGGGGGTATGGGGGGAGGGAACGCTAGCCATGGGGGGTTATTAACAGGTCAGGCATACTGAACAGTGTGAAATTTCACACCAAACATTTGGACATTTTCCTATCCGCCAAAGGTGGAATCTCAGAAATGTCTGCAAAAGTTGCCAAATTTTGTGAAAGTTCTGCAAAGGCAGAAATGGTGACTTTCCCCCACCTCTAGTCCTAGAATAAGCAAGGCAAACAACAGAGACTGGATAAAGTAAAAACAAAATCACCACCATATATAGGAAGCCATACAAAGAGGGAAGCTAAACGAACAACATTATTAGTTACAACTGGTTAATTGAGCACGTTATCACAAATATATACATCATAAATATCAATAATGCAAGCTGCTGCAGTACAGGAGTAATAAATAGATTAGGACAGGATAAACAAGGGTTGCTGTTTACTCTAAGTCCACAGTACAGTGCTAACATATACAATGGGGTGTGGACCAGAGAAGGGATTTTAGTCGCTTCTTAAAGAGTGCATATGAGTGGCTTTTGAGCACCTCAAAGTGTAAGATTTGCCACAAGTTTGGGACAGTGTAGGAAAATGACCTTTTCCCGGACATGTATTGTACCTTAGGTATAACAAGCAATGGGAGGGCTGAGGATCTTAGAGGGCAAGTAAACTGCCTTCACTAAATGGTTAGACTGGATTGGGGCAGGGGGGTGATGTAATTTATATGTAAAACAGAGTAAAGGATATCTCATGCTATTTTCAAATGGAGGCCAGTCCAGGGAAGCAATACTCCACAATGATGGGCTCTGGAATGGGCACCAGCTGTGGAGCACCCAGTCCTATGGTATATAGTTCTTAGCCTCAAGAGGGTAGTGTCATGTATGGCCTGAACCACTGGGGCCCCATAAATGAGAAGGGGAAGAAGAGAGAACCCAGAGATATCTAGGTGAGCCTCCCTTGAGAGGCATGGAGAAAGCTGATAAAGTAGACCAATTTTCTGATTTAAGGTTTTGACTAAGGAATCTACATGTGATTCAAAAGACATGCTTTGGTCCAGCAACACTCTCAGATATTTGAAGGATTGAACCACCTCCAATTTGAAAAGAGTTGCAGTGCAGAGGGCAGAGGGTCCTGCGTGAAGAAAGCTCCAACAGATTATGCTGGCCATACTGTATCACTATGAGGTATTAGGTTGGAGCTGTATCTTGTAATTTGGACAGGAGGCTATGGGCTGGGGGGAAGGGGTAGGCATTTGGATTGACAACCCCAAGTAAGACCCAACCACTGATTTGTCAATACTCTGGTGACCCAAATCCCTAATGTTTTTCATTTCCCTTCTTTCTACGCCTTGCGTTATACAACCCTAATGTCTGCATGGATATATATATATATATATATATATATACATACACACACAGATACATACGTGTATATAAATATATATATATATATGTGTGTGTGTATAAATATATATATATATATATATATACATAGATACATATATATATATATATATATGCAGTATATATAATAGATAACCAGCTCTAGGGTGTGTGGTCATGCTCTGCTACAAGCATGCCTTGGTGTGCATTCAACCACCCAAGGTGTGCATATATCAGAGTGCAACACACACCCTAGAGTGGGTTATCTATCTTATAAAATGGCCACAAATGTTTTTTTTTTCTCCTTGGGAGTTGCAAAAAGTAGTCTTTCTCTATCAGGAATTAGATTTTTATCTATGTAATCTGGTTGATCCTTGTCCTGGTTGTGTGGTAGAAATAAAGAGTTTTATTAAGGTGTTTGCAGTGGGAGGCATAAAGTAGTCCTCCTTCATGTAAAATTAGACTTTCATTTAGCTGATGTGGTTGATTGTGGTAGTGTCTGTATGGCAGAAAATGAGTTTTTGTTAAGTTTTTGGGTTGATCCTGCAATAATTTCATTAAAACATGTTTAGAAATCGTATATGTTGATTCTGCCTCATTTATAATCTTGGAGGTGTAATTACTTTCATTTTCTGGTGTGACCATAGCATGACCGATTGGTGTTCACCGCAGTTAAGAATATGGGGCCAAAGTAATAGAACAAGAAGCAACCTCTTGAAAACCATGCAAGTTACTAGGTTTAAAGTTAGTTTTGTGCCTTTTTTGTACAAGAAATCTCAGAGTGCAAAGCAATGGAACCAAGTGAACGAGCAGCTTCAGATGAGTAGATGCAAACGTGAGCGAGTGTTACTATGGCAACACTCGCACCCACTTGTGTCTACTCATCTGAAGCTGCCTGCTTGGTGGCTTTCATCACTATGCGGTCAGTGACTTTTTGCACAGAAAAGGTACAACACTGACTTCAAACCTAGTAACTTGTACGGTTTTCAAGAGGACGCTTCACGTTCTGTTACTTTGGCACCTTATTTTTTACAGCAGTGAACACTGCTTGGTCATGCTACAGTCACAGGAAAGTGAAAGTAATTACACCACTACTGTAAACATGGCAGGGTCAGCCAGATAAGTTCTTTTTATCACTTTTTATGTATCAACATGATGCAACGATTAAACAGATAATATGATTGTGGGACAGTTAAACACATTTAATTGATGATGGTTGTGTCAGGCTCTGTCTGCTTGTGTGTGTGCCCTGGGTGTGTGCCAGTCTGTGTGTGTCAGGTGTGGAGTGACTAACTTGCAGTGAGAATGATCTGAGGATTGGAAAGAGCAGACGTGCAGTCATACTGTGAGGTGTGCAGTCATTGTGGAATAATGCACGTCTTGTGACATGTTCCATCCAATCAGGACACTAGGTTTTGACCAATTTTCTTACCTTTTATATATATATATATATATATATATATATATATATATATGTTATATATGTGTGTGTGTGTTATATATATATATATATATATATATATATATATATATATATATGTTAGAGGCAAAAACTCCATTTAATGCATTAGTTACGGTTGTTCCACAGCGACAAAGTAGGGAAATTACGCTGTTAGGGTTGAAAACCCTAACTCGAATTACTCCCCAACACACACACACACAGACACACACACACACACATATATTCAAGTATGGGAGGACCAAATCAACACAACCAATGACAGACATCCAGCAGCAGGTGACAGAAATAACAAACAATTGTCTAAATGTACTCACGAGACATCCCCACCCACCTGACCAGGTACTGCATGCTCAGTGGAGATCAACAGCAAAACTGAGGCCATGTACACCAAACGTCGCATCCCTGATTGCAGCTGCACACAATGTACCACACTTAGTAGTTGCATGGCCTTACCTACCGATGCCCACACGGACCACCACATGTGGAGGGCCACCTGAGCAATAGAGTTCAGCAAAACCAAGGAGTTGTACAGGTATAATATCTCTGATTATAACAAGGGTTTGAGAAATGCAGCTTTCTAATTGACTGTAAACATTGTAACAGCCTTATGTTTAGCTTTTGTTAACATACAGTACATGTAGAGCCTAACCATATGATGAACATGGTTTAATGTTGTTTAAAAACATTTTATTATGATAGCAATAAGCCACTCCCAGGTATTATGTTAATGGTCAGTTTATCACTGTCTAGTGACATGTATTTTCGACTGTCCTCATTCAACATTAAACCCCTACAGGGTGATTAACAGACCGTTTAACATAACTGCCTTAATTGTCTTTATGAGTAGATACTCTTCCTCTGCTAGGCACTGCAGCAGCT
The DNA here is from genome assembly GCA_016271365.2 of Neoceratodus forsteri. Lineage (NCBI taxonomy): Eukaryota > Metazoa > Chordata > Ceratodontiformes > Ceratodontidae > Neoceratodus > Neoceratodus forsteri. Next base: position 224,640,616 of record CM028132.1, on the reverse strand, counting down.
TTGCAACACGGTGTCCACCCAGTTACACCATACACTGTCTAGTTACTGGAGAATGGCTGTGAATATGAACTCATAAAGATGAACAGTGTAACAGTCATTACAGTCTCGAAACCTTAGTGTGATTATAACTGACAGAGTCAGTGATAGAGAATAACCCCCGCTGTCCTAGTACACTTACCCCATTGTGAGTTAAATCAATACTAAAAGACATTCTGTCTATATCTACACCATACCTACTTGATTCCTGTTGTACCACAATTAACATAGTTATCACTTTGATAGCATCAGTGACAGAAGTGTGGCATACCCAAACATTAGGCATGCAGCCTGCATATGAAACAACTGTTAAAAAAAATTACACTGTGTCCATAAGTGGCATAGATCACTCATTGCAACAATAGTAAATGTATTACTATTTGAATAAGTTAGCCATCACAGATGCAATGAGATTGTCTTTATCAGGTACAACATACTCAGTAAGTGCCTACAGTAAAATCTGTCCTATATACATCTCTGATACAGGTATGTCATTGTTGGCTCAGTAGTGCTATGATATTTAGAAGTTGCTTGGCCTGATCCATGCAATTACAATGTTTCTTATAAACAATACTTACTGCATCTTTAGTATTGAAACACACTGAAGGTCTATGTATGTACATCAGCAGTACACCTTCATCAGTAAGAATGCATGTGATACTGGCAGTACGAATTTCACAGCATTGAACAGGCAATGTTTTTCCATACATTTACATCAGCCTCTCTATCTTGAGTAAACCATTGCAGTAAATGTACTACTATGTAAATCACCTACTAAATGTAACACTACTTTTATCTTGAGCATGGTAGTGTCTTGTACTTAATTTATGTGCTTCTCTTAATTAATGTATACTCACTAGTGTTAAAACATTTCTACAACTGTCATCATGCACCTTCAGCATTTATATTGACTAATGGCACAGTACCAGTTGTGGTCCGGTGTGGGGCATCGGTAGTAAGGCCATGCAACTACTAAGTGTGGTACATTGTGTGCAGCTGCAATCAGGGATGTGTACATTTGGTGTACATGGCCTTAGTTTTGCTGTTGATCTCCACTGAGCATGCAGTACCTGGTCAGGTGGGTGGGGATGTCTCGTAGTACATTTAGACAATTGTTTGTTATTTCTGTCACCTGCTGCTGGATGTCTGTCATTGATTGTGTTGACTTGGTCCTCCCCCATACTTGAATGTGTGTGTGTGTGTCTGTGTGTGTGTGTGGTGCTGGGGGTGAATTCAGAGTTAGGGTTTTCAACCCTAACAGCGAATTTCCTCACTTTTGTCACTGTGGAACAACCCTAACTAATGCATTAAAATGAGTTTTTTGCCTCTAATTTCCCTTCTTTTTGAGAATGATAATGAGAAATAGTGAATGTAATGCGGCGGCGGGAGCACAGGGCCCAAAGGGCCCCCACGCTCCCGCCACATGATGTCTTGTGGCATAGTAACAGGAGCAGCAATGCAAACAGAAATGCTAACAGTGGCACACATGGTAACACAAGCGCAAATGAGAACAGAAAGGGTATCACACACGGTGGCATAGACGGGAACGGTGAGCCACGTGATGTCTTGTCACATAGTAACATGGTGCCTGTAAATTGAAATGTCAATGGGTATGGTGGACTTAAGTGAAACAGAAAGAGAAACAGTGCGGTACACACAAATGGCAAAAAAGTAACAGAAATGCAGCGCCAAATGAGGAAGCATGGATAACACACACATAGGACCACGCTCCACAGCATAATGCAGCAGTGGGAGCGGGCCCAAAAGGCCCCGTACTCCCACCACATGATGTCTTGTGGCATAGTAACAAGAAGAGCAACGCAAACTGAAGCACTAACAGTGGCGCACAAGGTAACGCAAGCGCGAATGAGAACAGAAATGGTAACGAACACGGTGACGTAGACGGGAACGGTGTGACATGTGATGTCTTGTCACATAGTAACATGGTGCCTGTAAATCGAAATGTCAATGGGCATGGTGACGCAAAGTGAAACAGAAAGAGAAACAGTACGGTACACACAAATGGCAAAAAAGTAACAGAAACGCAAGTGCAAATGAAAACGGAAAGGATAATGCACATAGGGCACCGCGCTCCCGGCACATAATGCAGCAGTGGGAGCACAGGGCACATGATGTCTTGTGGCATAGTAACAGGAAGAGCAACACAAACAGAAGCGCTAACAGTGGCACACATGGTAGCACAAGCGCAAATGACAACAGAAAGGACAATGCACATGGTGGCGTAGACGGGAACAGTCTGCCACGTGATGTGTTCTCACATAGTAACATGGTGCCTGCAAACGGAAATGTCAATGGGCATGGTGACGCAAAGTGAAACAGAAAGAGAAACAGTACTGTAGACACAAATGGCAAAAAATAACAGAAACACAAGCGCAAATGAAGACGCAAAGGATAACACACCAGGGACCCGCGCTCCCATGCGTAATGCAACGAAAAAGCGGGAGTGCGGGCCAAAGGGCCCGTACTCCCCGCATGATGTCTTGTGGCATAGTAACAAGAAGAGCAACGCAAACTGAAGCACTAACAGTGGCGCGACAAGGTAACGCAGCGCAATGAGAACAGAAATGGTAACGAACACGGTGACGTAGACGGGAACGGTGTGACATGTGATGTCTTGTCACATAGTAACATGGTGCCTGTAAATGGAAATGTCAATGGGCATGGTGACGCAAATTGAAACAGAAAGAGAAACAGTACGGTAGACACAAATGGCAAAAAAGTAACAGAAACGCAAGGGCAAATGAAAACGCAAAGGATGATGCACGTGGTGGCATTGGGATCATCAGCCCTAACTGTCACTCCATGACATGTGTAAAGCAGCAAAGTATAGGAGAATGGGGTGAGAGTTGGGACCCACGATCCCAATGCACACCCCAATGCCATTTGGGGGTGGCGGGGGGTCAAGGGTTTTCAACCTAACAGTGAATTTCCTCACTTTTGTCGCTGTGGAACAACCTAACTAATGCATTAAATGGAGTTTTTGCCTCTAATTTCCCTTCTTTTGAGAATGATAACGAGAAATAGTGAATGTAATGCAGCGGCGGGAGCACGGGGCCCCCCGCCACATGATGTCTTGTGGCATACTAACACAGACAGCAATGCAAACAGAAATGCTAACAGTGGCACACATGGTAACACAAGCGCGAATGAGAACAGAAAGGGTAATGCACATGGTGGCGTAGACGGGAACGGTCTGCCACATGATGTGTTGTCACATAGTAACATGGTGCCTGCAAACAGAAATGTCAATGGGCATGGTGACATAAAGTGAAACAGAAAGATAAACAGTACTGTAGACAGAAATGGCAAAAATAACAGAAACACAAGCGCAAATGAAAGCATGAATACTTACATGGTGGCGCAGATGTCAGCAGTAAGTGAAGCGGGTGCGGAACCATAAGCGGAAAGGGCAACAGTAACAGTAATGTAACCGCACAGGCTGGTTTTCCCCAAAACCTGCATAGAGAAAGACAGTGAGTACAAATAATGTATGCATAATAATGAGTATCGGCGCAGAAAATGAGGACTTGGAATACTAAATACATTATATCTCAGGAACCGTATGACATAGAAAAAAAATTTAAAAGTCATATTATTTATAACTCTCCTGACTAATTTGGTACTTAACCCCCTTCAGGGGGCTAAGAATTTTTCTGTCGAAAAGTCCGTATCTCGCACCGTTTCTGAGATACGGGCCCTGAAAGGTGCGGCGAACGCCGTAATGTTATCCTATGGGAAAAAAAGAAAAGTTCAGAGTGCCATAACTTTGCCTCCCTGTAATGTTTTTTCACCAAACCACTGAAAGACACATCTGTGCTCTGTTGGCTGTCTTCCCTCCAAATTTCAGGAAAAAAGACCAAACCGTTATTTTGCAGCAGGGTGCCAAAGGATTTCTGTGATGCGTTGGGCGCCAAATGTTATCCTATGGGAAAAAACGTCAACTTTGGAGTGCCGTAACTTTGCCACCATGTAATATTTTTTCAATACAACACTGTAAGGTACATCTGTGAGATGTCGGCTCCGTTCCTTCCAAATTTCAGCCCAAAACTCCCAACGGTTCTTTTGCAGTGCAGTGCCAAAGAATCGCTGTCACTTTCCCACAGATGGAAAACTACTGTCGCAATTTGCGAAAGCTTTCACAAAAAAGTTTGACACTTTCGTGAGCATGAAAGTAATTTGTGAAAGCACTTTTCCAGAAATTTGAAAACATATTTCTAGGGTGTTTTACCAAAATAAAGACATGGCAAGCATCTTCAGGGGTCCGACTAGGTGAATACAAAAGAATTAGGTTGCTAGAGGTCCCAAATTTAAATGCCAACCATTTCTCTGATCACCAACTGAAAACAAAATGGCCGATTTGCGAAAGTAACAGGCCCATTTCAGTAAAAATGCATTCTGAAAGTGTTGAACTTTTTGTTAACTTTTACCATTGACTTATAATGGGAAACTGTTTTTTGAATAACTTTTGAACCGTTTAATATTTTTTCACAAAATCTTCAAAAGGCACATCGGGGACCCTGGCTGCACATTCCCTGAAGATTTCAGGCCGGTCACACAAACCTTACCACCTGTAGGTGCGACCGTAGAATTCCAGAAAAAGCGTAAACGCGTGCACAGATCATGCTTAATAATTCCACAGCTGTATATCCGACCAGTACCAAACTTGGCAGATCCCAAGGCCTATGGTTCTTGATCATGTATTCCAAATTTCAGGTAAATCCTTCAAACAGTTGCAAAGTTATTAAGGTGCAAAGTTTTGGGGTTTAACATAGAAATGGCTCCTCAACCGTAACTATAGTGGCACTACCGTGCCACTATTATATATATATATATATATATATATATATATATATATATATATATATATATTAATTGCAAAAACTTTGTTAATGCATCAGTCAGATGGGGTAAAAGCAACAAAAGTAGAGAAATGAGGCTTTAGAGTTAACAACCATAACACCCCCCACCCAACCCTGCCACCCCACCACACACACCCACCCTCCACTGACCAACAGGCATCAGGGTGTACCTTGAGGTCATCATCCCGAATGCTCACTCCATTCATTGTGTAGGGAAGTTAGCATGGTACAGCATAAGAGAATGGGGTAAGAGTTATGGTCAGTGACCTCAAGGCACATTCCAATGCCTGTTGATCTGTGGAGAGTGTGGGTGGGGTGGGGTGGTAGGGTTGGATGGGGGATGCTAGGATTGGAAACCCTAATGCCTCATTTCCCTACTTTTGTTGCTTTAATCCTATCTGATTCATTAACAAAGTTTTTGCAATGAATTTCCTTACTTTTTGAGAAAGTGTAATCTGACCCTTACATGATTGTGTACTCCACCAGTCTATAGAGTGTTGTGGATGCACAGAGCCCTCTGGGCCCTGTGTGCCCATGCAGGCATATTTAAATTGTCCCTGATTTTCATGTGGGAGAGCAGGGCCCTCTGGGCCCTGTGCTACTATCAAACCATAAGTGTAGAGACATTGTAATTAACCCTCAATGCTCTGTGGGAGTGCAGGGCCCTCTGGATCTGGCACTCCCATCACTACACAATGGTATACATATGTGTGAGTGCAGGGACCTCCTGGCTCTGCCTCCTATCTATCCATAAGTGTAGAGATATTGTAAGTTACCTGCATAATGGAGGGCCCCACGGTCCCATTACTGCATAATGATATCCATATGTGGGAGAGCAGGGCACTCTGCTTCCATCCATCCATAACTGTAGAGACAAAGCACATGGCTACAGACATTCCAAGTAACCCTTGAGCTACAAATGGCACAATATTACAGTAACTATAGGGACATTGGAAACATTCCACTGCAGTTATAATTAAGGTCTAGCAACCTGCGTTGTTGCTTACTAAGCAGCCTTTAGTGAAAAAATCTGTATCTCAAAGCATTTTTGAGATATAGCTGCCGAAAGGTAGCTCGCCCACCACAATGTTATCCTATGGGAAATTTCTAAAATTCAGAATCTTATAAGTATGGATGCAATGTACTGTAAATGTTATCACCAAACCAGCATAAGTCACATTTGTGTGGCAAGCCCTTTGTACCCTGCAAATTTCATCCCAAAAGTCCTAACTGTTCCTTTGCAGTGAAGTGACAAAGAAACAGTAAACTTTAAATATCCTTTTTCATGAGATGTCAAAATCTTTTTTTGTGATGTGAAAAAGGATTTTGCTACCTCACTAAAAAGGAATTTGTCTGGCAAAAAAGGATTAAGGGTAGGGCCATCTGAGCCCAGAAGTCCTAATCCTTTTTTTGCATGACGAAAAAGGATTATGACACCTCACAAAAAAGGAATTAGCTGGCAAAAAAGGATTTGGACAGCTGATGAAAAGGAATCAGTTTTTAAAATCCCTTTTTGTCAGCTGTTCCAATCTTTTGTCTGCCGATTCTTTTTGGGTCAAAAACTACTTCCATCATGTGAAAAAGATTAGGAATTCTCAGGATTACTCGCAGGGCCATCTGGTCTGAGAAGTCCTAATCCTTTTTTGCGATACAAAAAAGGATTTTGACACCTCACAAAAAGGGAATCAGCTAACAAAAAGGGATTTTGACAACTCACAAAAAGAGATGGGATTTGTAAGACCAGATGGCCCTGCTGGTAATCCCTTTTTGCCAGACAAATTTCCCTTTATGAGAGGTGACAAAATTATTTTTGGCATTGTGAAAAAGAAACAGAAGCGAATCATGAAAAATTATTTTTAAAATAAAAAACAAGCTTTCTGAGGCCACATAAAGTAAGGCAAAGGCACAGAACAGTAAAGGAAGTCCACATGAATAAAATACATATTTGATGTCTCCAGAAGACATCCCTGGGCAAAGTTCTAATGTTTTGTTTGGGCTAAAAAAAAAGATGGCAGCTGATAAAAATGGGATATTTTCCTGACAAAAAGGGATTCTAAGGATCCCTTATCATGAGCTATCAAAATCCCTTTTAGTCAGGCTGAAATCCCTTTTTGTACCACGCAGCTATAGAAAAGACTGAACTGAGCACTCTCAGAACCCAAAATTTCAAAACTGAATAACTTTGGAATGGATTAATATTGTTTCATCAAACCAATGCTGGCTTATTTTTTTTTTATGACAAGCTCTTTCTATCTTCAACATTTCAGACCAAAATTCCAAATGGCGTGGCCACAGTGCAATGAGAAAAAACAGCCAAAAAAGGCAAATTTTAGCATTTTTTTGCTATGCGCACCACAAAATCTGCAAATCTGACTTTGCAGATTATTGGAGGGTTGGCCGGGGCAGAAGTATGGTGTGCCTGATGGGCTGCTTTCCTTTTCCAGGGAGGGTGGGTTGCCCGTTCTGTCACTTTACCGCCACCTGGGTGACCATGGGTGGATGTGCAGCAGGACAGCAGAATTGAGAGAGGGAGAAGATCAGCAGGGAGCTGGAACGGTAGCACATTTCAGAGTGCTCTGCTTCTTGGTTCCCATCACATTCCAATGTCTAGGGGTACAGACAGAAACAAAGAAAAACCCCACACCGGACTAAAGTAGATGGGACCCTGCAATCCCATGATTCCTTAATTGTGCTCATTGGTGGGCTGGCAGGACCACCTGATACAGACTTATGAACTGGGAGGGGACAATGTGAGGTCCCCCTCCCTCCCTCCCCAACTGGGTGGCAAACCATGGCAGTATGGGGTGGATCCTCTGGTCCTCCCTGGGAGTTACCCAGGGTGGAACTACAGGAAGTGCACACTGCCTAGGGATCCCTGAAGGGGGAGTGTAGTGGGGAGACAGACAGAAGGGGCATAAACAGCAAATATAAAAAAAATGAAACTTGATATGTCAAGATAGCTACCCTATGGGATAGCACATACCAAATTTCATGCAGATCCATTGAATGGTTGCAAAGTTATTAAAGTGCAAAATTTGAGGTTTAACATTAAACTGTCTACTCAACACTCTTACTACAGTGGTGCTACTGCACCACTATAATATATATATATATATATATATATATATTTACATATATTGGTAGCACGGTAGTGCTACCATAGTTAGGGTTGAGTATCACTTTTAAGGTTAAAGGGTGAAACTTTGCACCTTATTAACTTTGCCACCATTCAACAGATTTGCCTGAAATTTGGTATGCACGATTGAGATTTGCCCACTTTGATACTGGTCAGATATACGGCTACAGAGTTATTAAGCAACAACCAAATGCTCAATTACATTTTTTTGTGAATTCTTTGCTCTCACCTACAGGTCACACGGTTTGTGCAACCAGTCCAATAACTTCAGGGAATGTGCGGCCGGGGCCCCCAATGGGCCTTTTGAAGATTTCATGAAAAAATATTAAATGGTTCAAAAGTTATTCAAAAAACAATTTCCCATTATAAGTCAATGGGAAAAGTGAACAAAAAGGTTGAAAGTGTCACAAATGCACTTTTTAGTGTCGCAAATGGCCCTAGTAGTGTCACAAATCCACCATTTTGTTTTCAGTTAGTGATCAGAAAAATGCTTGGCATTTAAAATTGGAACCCTCTAGGGACATAATTCTTCCTGTGTTCAGCTAGTCAGACCCTGAGGATGCTAGCCATGTCTTTATTTTGGGGTTAAACACCCCAGAAATATGTTTTTCAAAATTTCTGGAAACAGTAATGTCACAAAGTAGTGTCGCAGCTGCGACACTTTCGCAAATTTTTGCAAAAGTGTCACAAATTGTGACACTACTTTTTCAGGTTATGGCCAAAATGACAGGTGTTCTTTGCCACCCTGCTGCAAAAGAACCATTTGGTCTTTTGGGCTGAAATTTGAAGGGAATGCAGCCAACATCTCACAGGTGTGTCTTTGGTGGCTTTTGTTGAAAAAATATTGCATGGCTGCCAAGTTATGGTACTCTGAATTTGACATTTTTTCCCATAGACTAACATGGTGGAGTACGTTGCGCTTTTTGGGGCTCGTATCTCGAAAACAGTGCAAGATACTGAATTTTCATCATGACAAGACATATTCAGTGAAAACATAACCAGGAAAATCATGAATCATGTGAATTTTTTTCCTACGTCGTACGGTTACTGAGATATTAGCAATTTAGTATTCCAACACCTCATATTCTGCTCCGAGGCCCATTATTATGCATACATTCTTTGTACACACTGTGTTTCTCTATGCAGCTGTTGGGGGAAAAAGAGGGTATGTGCTTCTGTTAATGTTACAGTTACTGTTTCCACTTGCATTTAAGTACGCATTTGTGTTACCGTTCCCATGTACGCCACCTTGTGCATTACCCTTTGCATTCTTGTTTGCACTTGCGTTTGTGTTACTGTTATCATTTGCATTTCAACTTCCGTTTGTGTTTGTGTTTCAGTTTGCATCACTGTGTGTATTGCCATTTGTGTTTTCGGCAGCCCTTTCATTTGCATTTGTCTTTTGTTTTGCAGAAGAAGCCAGAAGGTGAAGGAAGGAAACATATTCAATTCAGTGCTTCAGAGTAACTGGTAACTGGTATTTTCTTTTAAACTTAGATTGTAGGCTTGTAGTGACACTATACTTTCTTTCTGTGCTGTCTTTACTTATAATTGTTTTTGGGCTGTTGAAAATTTAAAAAATAGTGGTGGTGTAATTCTGTGCTGTCTTTAATTGCTGCAAATTTCCCTTCCCCCAACTCTTAATTATATGCCCTGATAAATCTGATTGACAGGAGCTAAACACAGGGTATAGTAAGAGGTGAGAAGTAGGAGGGGCATAAGGGGGAAGAAGACCACCCTCAGCATGACAAGTTTTTTGACTCATTTATTTATTTATTGGTTTCTTTTCCTTAAAAATATATATCTGAGGATCAGTTACAGGATTTTTAGTACTGTAAATAAATAAAAAGAGAACTAAGAGAGCTTCAGTAGCAGATAAGTAGTGGAATTGCAGTATAATGTGGGAGTGGTGCAATGCAGTGGCTGTGGGGCAGCCATATTCGGGCAGACCTTCCTGGACACTGAGTGCTGCCCTATCTGCATGCATCTCTCGGGACTGTGGGATGAGGTAGCCAGACTCAGAGCGGAAGTAAACTGGGTCAGGAGTACCATCACCCTGTCCAGGAACCACCCAGTCAATGCAGCTGCCTCAAGGATGCCGAGAGCGAGGCACTTGGATGACAGTGGGCTCAGGGAGGGTTAGAGCAGTCAGGCAGAGGCACATCCCAGATCCTATTCCTCTCAAGAACTCATATGCCACACTGGCAAATGAGGACAACCAAATAGAGTACCCAGGAAGTGGAAGGAAAGGATGTGGAGGTTAGGCAAGGAGGTGACCTCAGTGGGAAAGCAGTGGACCCCAGAGGAGGAGGAGGCGAATCCTGGTGGGGACTCCATCATAAGAGGGATCCAGCTAGGAACACAGGAGGGGAGGACAGGGGTGAGGTGCCTACCAGGTGCCACGGCATGGAGGGATGGAAGGAAGATACTGGGGATCACTGGGAAGGCAAGACAGGAGGGTGAGCTGGATGTCATTATCCACCTAGGTACTAATGACTTGGCAAATGGGGAGCCAAAGGAAGTTCAGGAAGAGTTTAGGAAACTGGGGAGGGTCTCAAGCAAGTAGCTACTTCTGTCACTTTCTCAGAAGTACTACCTGTGAGAGGCAAGGGAGATATGGGAGTGCATGCACCAGGAACTTTAACTCATGGTTGAAGAACTGGTGCTGTGAGGAAGGGTTTGGATTCATTGGTGACTGGGGACCCATCTGGAGGGATGGAGGTTTGTTCAAGCCTGACGGCCTGCATCCATCCTGGAGGGAATCCAAGCACTCAATGATAAGTTTAAATGCTACATTATGACAGCATTTAAACTAGCAAAGGGGGTGGCAGGCCAGCAAGGATGATACCTACTTGCTCACCCCACAGCTAGTAATGGAACCAGTGAACCAGAGGAGTGGCTATCTCTGCAAAGCAGTGTGCAAAAGATGGAGATTAGTGTCCAAAAGGTGGATAAGCAGAAAAGGGCAAAATTCAGCAGAAGAGCAGACAGCAAGGAGAACCAGGGATAAATGACAACCAAGGAAGGGGCTGAGTAGAACAGTGAAGCAGTCTAGGGAGGTCAAATCATGGAAAGCCATGTGCAAATGCCAGGAGCCTTAGCAACAAGATGGAAGATCTGGAGGCTGTCATGGTACAGTCAGACAGGGACATTGTGGCCATCACTGAAACCTGGTGTAATGATAACCATGACTGGGAGATGGCCATACCTGGCTACAACATATTCAGAAGAGACAGAGCAGGCAGGAAGGGAGGAGGAGTGGCACTGTATGTGAAAAATGACATAAGGGCCACACAGATCCAGGAGGAACAAAATGGGGGAGAGATACTGTGGGTTAAGCTGGAAAGGAAAATGGGGCCAGCCATCCGCACAGGTGTGGTCTATAGACCACCAGCCCAGGAGGAAGAAACAGATAGGGAGCTGATGCTAGCCATCCAAAGGATGGCAGACAAGGGTGAGGTACTACTGGTTGGAGACTTCAATATACCAGACGTGGACTGGAGCATCCCAGCAGCAGCATCAACTAGGAGCAGATTTATCCTGGACTCCCTTCAGGGTGCCTTCCTCAAGCAACTGGTCATGGAACCAACTCGGCAGAAGGCAATACTGGACCTTGTGCTCACAAACAGGGACAGTGTGATGGGGGTAACAGTGGGGAGCACCTGGTAACAGTGACCACCAGTCATTGTGGTTTGAAATCACAGAAAGAGCATAACCAAACCACACAAAACACGTATCCTGGATTTTAGGGGGCAGACGTTGGGAAAATGGGGAGATGCTTGAAAGAGGCATTAAGGGAAAGGGACAGGAATCAGGGATTGAGGAACAGTGGGCAGTATTTAAAATGGGGATTATAAGAACAACAGAATTATGCATTAAGCAGGTTAGCAAGAGGAAAAGAAAGAGGAGACCATTATGGTTTTCAAAGAGGTAGCAAAGAAAGTGAAAGCCAAAAGACTGCATTCAGGCAATACAAAAGACACAGGCAGAAGGGGATAGGGAGAAGTACCAGGAGAAACAAAGGAGGCAGGGAAGTCAGTAAGGGAAGCCAAAGCTCAGACAGAAGAACACATTGCAAAATCAGTGGTTAAAGGGGACAAAACCTTTACAGGTACATAAGTGAAAAAGAAGGACAAAGGAGGGATAGTGAGACTGAAGGGGAGGATGGGAGCAGCGTGGAGGATGACAACAGTAAAACTGACATATTGAACAGGTATTTCTGCTCAGTCTTTACTAAGGAAGAGGGGTAATGGGTCTGAAGGAGTACAAGGGTGAGAATGGTGCAGAAATGGACACAAGTCCCTTTACACGAGAAAGGGTCCTGAAGGAACTGGAAGTAATAAGAGCTGATAAAGCAATGGGGCCAGATGGGTGCACCCAGGGTCCTTAAAGAACTAAGAGAGGTGGTGGCTGAACCTCTGGCTATCCTGTTCAGCCAATCACTGGAAACAGAGAGGTACCCAAAGACTGGAGGACAGCAGATGTAGTCCCTTATACAAAGTGGGAACAAGAGGAAGCAGGGAACTACAGACCAGTCAGCCTCACCTCGGTAGTGGGAAAGATCATGGAAGCACTACTGAAGGAGAGATTGGTGGAACATCTGGTTGTCAATGGACTACAGGACCCAAGGCAGCATGGTTTCACCAGGGGGAGGTCGTATCAGACCAACCTCATTTAATTTTTGACTGGGTGACTAGGGAGGTGGATCAGGGGAGGGCAGTGGACATGGCCTATCTGGACTTCAGCAAGGCCTTTGACACTGTGCCACATAGAAGACTATTACACAAACTGGGGAATATGGGTGTGGGCAGGACAGTAGTGTGGTGGGTAGGTAACTGGCTGGGTGGCAGGACACAGAGGGTGGTGGTAAATGGCTGTCACTCCACAGAGGGAAGAGTGACCAGTGGGGTACCACAGGGATCGGTGCTGGGACCGGTCCTATTCAACATCTTCATCAGTGACATTGCACAGGATCTAGAAGGCAGAATTTCACTGTTCGCTGATGACACAAAGCTCTGTAACAGAGTAGACACACCAGAGGGTGTAGACAGAATGAGAAGGACCTGCAGAAACTTGAAGAATGGTCAAGGGTTTGGCAGTTGAAATTCAATGCAAAGAAGTGCAAGATAATGCATATGGGGCACAAAAACCCTGGCACAATATATCAGTTGGGGGGTGAGGATATAGCATGCACCAAGCAGGAAAGGGATCTTGGGGTTGTCATCTCTGATGACCTCAAGGTAGGGAAACAGTGTGACAAGGCATCAGGTAAAGCAAATAGGATGCTGGGATGTATTGGCAGGCATCACCAGCAGGAAAAGGGAGGTCATAATTCCGCTATACAAGACACTAGTGAGGCCCCACCTGAGTACAGTGTACAGTTCTGGAGACCATACCTACGTAAGGACATAGACAGGGTAGAGAAGGTTCAGAGGAGGGCAACAAAGATGGTGCATGGGTTGCATCACAAGTCCTATGAAGACAGGTTGAAGGAACTGAACATGTACTCCCTGGAGGAGAGGAGGGAGAGGGATATGATAGAGACATACAAGTATCTTACAGGGAGGAACAGGTTGCAGGAAAACACTATTTTAAGCGAAAAAGATGTTTCAGGACTAGAGGTCATGGGATGAAGTTGGAGGAGGGACGATTCAGAGAAAACATGAGAAAGAATTTCTTCACAGAACGTGTGGTGGACAAGTGGAACACCCTGCCAGAGGAAGTGGTGGGGGCTGAAACAATCACGGGATTTAAGAATGCATGGGATAGACATAAAGGAATTCTAGAGGTCAGGGTTAAGGGGAAATAGACTTCTAGGAAAACAAACTGAACTTACAAGCTCAAATGGGCAGACTAGGTGGGTCATAGACCCTTATCTGCCGACACTGTCTATGTATCTATGTATCTTCGTTGCTGTTACTGTTACCATTTGAGTTTCCTATTGCGTTACTGTGCCCATGCACATTACGGTTTGTGTTTCCATATGTGCTTGCATTTCTTTTTGCGTTTCTGTTTCCTTTGGTGTTATTGTTGCTGTTACCATTACCATTTGCGTTTACAATTGCAGTACCATGACCGTGCGTGTTACGGTTTGCATTTACATATGCGTTTGCGGTCACATTTATGTTTCTGTTTCCTTTGGCATTATTGTTCATGTTAACTTTACCATTTGCATTTACAGTTGTGGTTCCGTGCCCATGTATGTTATGGTTCACGTTTATGTGCGTGCTTCCATTTGCGTCTTCGTTTCTGTTCCCTTTGGCATTTTTGTTGCTGTAACACTTAACATTTGCATTTACAATACTGGTGCCATCACTGTGTGCGTTACTAGTTGCGTTTTCATATGTGCTTGCGTGTCCGTTTGCATCACTGTTAGCTACGGCGTCACTTTACGCTTGTGTTTCTATTAACATTTGCTTTACCATTTACATTTGCTTTACCATGTGCATAACTGTTGCCACATATGTTTGCATTACAGTTCCTGTTATTATGTAACAAGACATCATGTGGTGGGAGCGTAGGGCCCAAAGGCCCCCGCGCTCCCGCCACCGCATTCCATTCACCATTTATCATCCTCATTCTCAAAAAGAAGGGAAATGAGAGGCAAAAAACTCCATTTAATGCATCAGCTAGGGTTGTTACACAGTGACAAAAGCAAGGAAGTTCAGTGTTAGGGTTGAAAGCCCCCCCTTGGAGCCCCCAGCCCACCCCCCAGCCAGCATCAGGGTGCGTGTTGGGGTCATCAGTCCTAACTATCACCCCATTGTCCTATATCTCTGCTTCTTTATACATGTGATGGGGTGTGAGTTAGGCCGACCACCTCAATGCGCACCCTGTCCAAAGGGGGCTTTCAACCCTAACAGCAAATTTCCTCACTTTTGTCACTGTGGAACAACCCTAACTGATGCATTAAATGGAGTTTTTTGCCTCTGAGATATATATATATATATATATATATATATGTTATGGTAGCACGGTAGTGCTACCATATTTAGGGTTGAGTAGCACTTTTAAGGTTAAAGGGTGAAACTTTGCACCTTAATAACTTTGTCACCATTGCATGGATTTGCCTGAAATTTGGCATGCATGGTTGGGCATGGTAGATCTTGTGATATGCCAACTTTTGTACCAGTTGTATATATAGATGTGGAGTTATTAAGCAACATCAGAATACACAATTATGTTTTATTGTGAATTCTTTGCTTTCACCTACCGGTTGCACGGTTTGCGTGACTGGTCTGGAAACTTCAGGAAACATGTGGCCGGGGTCCCTGTTGTGTCTTTTGAAGATTTAGTGAAAAAATATTGAACTGTTCAAACGTTATTCAAAAAACAAGCTCCCATTATAAGTCAATGGGAAAAGTTAACAAAAAGTTCGAAAGTGTCACAAATGCACTTTTTAGTGTCGCAAATGGCCCTAGTAGTGTCACAAATCTGCCATTTTGTTTTCAGTTACTAATCAGAAAAATGCTTGGCATTTAAAATTGGGACTTTCTAGGGACACAATTCTTTCTGTGTTCACATAGTCAGACCCTGAGGATAATAGCCATGTCTTTATTTTGGGGTTAAACACCTCAGAAATATGTTTTTCAAATTTCTGGAAACAGTAGTGTCCCAAAGTAGTGTCGCAATTGTGACACTTTCACAAATTTTTGTGAAAGGTGTTGCAAATTGCGAAAGTACTTTTCCAGACTATGGCCAAAATGACAGGAATTCTTTGCCAGCCTGCTGCAAAAGAACTGTTTGGTCTTTTGGGCTTAAATTTGGAGGGAAGGTAGCCAACATCTCACAGAAGTGCCTTTTCATGGTTTTGTGAAAAAATATTGCACCGATGCCAAGTTACAGTACTCTGAAGTTGACATTTTTTCCCTTAGACTAACATGGTGGCATCCGCCGTGCCTTTCGGTGCTCGTATCTTGGAAATGGTGCGAGATACAGAATTTTCATCACAACAATGCATAGTCTGTGGTACGCATTTAGCAAAACACAGGCAGGAAATTTTTTTTCTTTTTTCTACATCACACGGTTCCTGAGATATAAGCAATTTAGCCTTCCAAGAGCTCATTTTCTGCTCTGAGGCCCATTATTATGCATACATTCTTTGTACACACTGTGTTTCTCTATGCAGCTGTTGGGTAAAAACAGGGTGTGTGCTTACGTTACTGTTACACTTAGCATTACTACTTGTGTTTCCATTCCTGTTTGCATTACTGTTCCCGTGTACACCACTGTGTGCATTACGCTTTGCATTTTCATTTGTGTTCGCGCTTGCATTTCCATTTCTCTTTTGTTTGATGTTCTTTCTGCTGTTAACATTACCATTTGTGTTTCCAGTTGCCATGCTGTGACTATGCATGTCACAGTTTGCGTTTCCATATGCGCTCGCATTTCCTTTTGCATTTCTGTTTACTTTGGTGTTATTGTTGCTGTTACCATTACCATTTACATTTACAATTGTGGTAACATGCCCATGTGCATTATGGTTTGCGTTTCCATACACGCTTCTGTTCCCATTTCCATTTCTGTTTCCTTTGGCATTATTCTTCATGTTAACTTTACCATTTGCATTTACAACTGTGGTACCATGTCCGTGTACATTACAGTTTGCGTTTATGTGCGCGTATCGATTCTTGTTTCTGTTTCTGTTCCCTTTGGTGATCTTTTTGCTGTAACATTTAACATTTGCATTTCAAATACCAGTGCCATCACTGTGCATGTTACCAGTTGTGTTTTCGTATGCGCTTGTGTCTCCGTTTTTCTCAGTGTTCACTTCAGCGTCACTTACGCTATGCTTCTATTAACACTATGCTACTACTTACATTTGCATTACCGAAGGGCCCCACGCTTCCACCACTGCATTCTATTCACAATTTATCATCCTCATTCTCAAAAAGAAGCAAAATTAGAGGCAAAAAACTCTGTTTAATGCATTAATTAGGGTTGTTCCACAGCGACAAAAGTGAGGAAATTCGGTATTAGGGTTGAAAAACCCCCAACACCACACACACAGACACACACACACACACACACACAGACAACACATACATGCAAGTAGGGGGGAGGACAAAGGCAACATGACCAATCACAGACAACCAGCGGCAGGTGACAGAAATAAAATACAATAGTCTAAATATACTGCAAGACATCCCCACCACCCCACACCATGTACTGCATGCTCTCTGGAGATCCACAGCAAAACTGGGGACATGTACATCAATGGTACATATCCCTGATTGCAGGTGCACACAAGTTACTACACTTATGAGTTGCAAGGCCTTAGCTAGCAATGCCCCTGCCCAGGCACACCATCTACTGCAGCCTGAGTGGAGAGCCACAGCAACACTGAGGCCATGGACATCTATGGTATATCTCCCTGATTGCAGATACACACAAGTTAACACACTTAGGAATTGGAGGACCTCTGACAGGCAATGCCCCATGCCCCAGACCAGGTACTGGATACTGACTGGAGAGCCACAGCAAAAATAAGCCCATGGACATCAACAGTGCAACTTGATGATTGCAACTGTACAGAAGTTAGCACACTTAGGAGTTGCACAGTCTCAGGCAGGCAATGCACCCCTCAGAGCAGTCACTGCATCCTGAGTGGACAGCCACAGGAAAACAAAGGCCATTGACATCAATGGTACACCTCCCTGATTACAGGTACACTCCAGTTAGCACAGTTATGAGTTGCATGGCCTCAGCCAGGCAATGCCCCCACAAACCCTGAGACCAGGTACTGCATCCTGAGTGGAGACCCACAGCAAAACAGAAGGCATGGATCAATGGTACACCTCAGTGATTGCAAGGACACTCAGCTTAGCACAGTTAGGATTTTCATGGCCTCACATAGGCAGTGCCCCCGACCAGGTACTGCATCCTGAGTGGACAGTGACAGATAACAGTGTGTATATCAGAGCATGACTACATGTCTGCTACTGGTTGTCTGTGATTTGTCATGTTGCCTTGGTCCTCCCCCCTACTTGCATGTGTGTGTCTGTCTGTGTGTGTGGTGCTGGGGATGAATACGGATTAAGGTTTTCAACCCTAACACCGAATTTCCTCCCTTTTGTTGCTGTGGAACAACCCTAACTGATGCATTAAAAGGATTTTTTTGCCTCTAATATGTATATATATATATACATATATATATATATACACAAATATATACACACATTATAGTGGCATGGTAGTGCCACTATAGTTAGAGCTGAGTACCCCATTTATGGTTACATCTGAAATTTGGCAGCTAAATAACTTTGCCCCATATGATGGATTTGGCTGAAATTTGGAGTGCACAGCTTTGTACCATAGGTCGCTAGATCTGCCAAGTTGCATTACAATTGGATGTACGGTTGCAGAGCTACAGAGCACCAAAAAATGTAGAAACTATATATTTTCGCACTTTTGTTTGCTTGCGCCTACAGCCTGCACATTTTGTGCAGTCGGTCCAAAAACTTCAGGGAACATGCAGCCAGGGCCCCCAATGTGCCTTTTTAAGATTTTGTGAACAAATATTAAACGGTTCAAAAGTTAAAAAAATAAACTAAATCCTATTATAGTCTATGGGAAAAGTTAAAATATGTGAAAGTGTCGCAAATGCAGTATTTAGTGTCACAAATGACCATTGTAGCTTCGCAAATGAGACATCTTGTTTTCAGTTAGTGGTCAGAGAAACGCTTGGCATTTAAATTTGGGACCCACTAGGGACACAATTCTTGTGTTCACCTAGTCGAACCCTGAGGATGCTAGCCATGTCTTTTTTGTGGGGTTAAACGCCACCGAAATGTTTTTTTAATTTTTGTAAAAAGTAGTGTCACAAAGTAGTGTCGCATTTGCAACACTTTCGTGATTTTTTTTGCAAAAGTGTCGTGATTTGCCAAAGTACTTTTTGGCACTATGCCCAAAACAATAGGGAATCTTTGCCACCATGCTGCAAAAGAGCGGTTTGGTCTTTTGGGCTGAAATTTGGAGGAAGAAAAGCCACGATCCCACAGATGTGCCTTTTGGTGGTTTGGTGATAAAATATTAGAGGGTTGCAAAGTTATGGCACTCCAAAGTTAACAATTTTTCCCATAGAATAACATTACAGCGTCCGCTGTGTCTTTCGGGGCCTGTATTTCAAAAACGGTTCAAGATATGGACTTTTCATCGGAAAAATATTTAGTGCAAAGCTAACCAGGAAAGTAATAAATAATATGACATTTTAATTTTTTTTCTATGTCGTACGGTTCCTGAGATATAAGCAATTTAGTATTTCAAGTGTTCATGTTCTGCTCTGAGGGCCATTATTATGCATACATTCTTTGTATTCACTGTGCTTCTGAATGCACCTTTTTGGGAAAAAAAGTGTGTGCATTTGAGTTACTGTTACTGTTAGCATTTCTGCTTGCGTTTCCGTAACCGTTTGCATTAGAGTTTATGTTTTCATCACTGTGTGCGTTACCCTTTGCGTTTGCATTTGTGCTTGCATTTGCGTTACTGTTACCATTTGCATTTCCATTACTGTTTTTGTTTGCATTTACTTTTGCATCACCATGTGCATTAACATTTGTATTTGCGTACACGCTTGCGTTTGCATTTCCGTTTGCATTTGTGTTTCCTTTGGCATCATAAGTGTTACCGTAAGCTTTCGCATTTCCAGTTATGTTACCATGACCGTGCACATTACCATTTGCCTTTGCACACACACATGTGTTTCCATTTGTGTTAGTGTTTCCTTTGGCATCATAATTGGTGTTTTCGTTTTCAATTGCATTATCATTACTGTTTGCGTGTTCGTCACCATTTGCGTTTCTGTTGGCCTTAGCATTTGCATTTTCAGTAGCATTTCCATTGTTGATTGCATTACTGTTTCCTTCTGCATTGCCATTACAGTTTGCATTTCTGTTTAAGTTTATGTTACCATTTACATTTACGTTACCGTTTGCGTTTCTGTTGCCGTTAGCATTTGTGCTACTGTTTTCATTAATGTTTGCGTTTCTGTTGCCGTTAGCGTTTGTTTTACCATTTGCATTACCATTTCTGGTTTTATTTATGTTTGCGCTTGCATTTCTCTTACCGTTTGGCAATTGTTTACATTTGCATCACCATGTGCGTTACCATTTGAACTTGTGTTTGTGTTACTGTTAGCATTACTATTTTATTTTACCTTACTGTTTCCATAAGCGTTTGCATTTACATTACCGTTTGTGTTTTTGCATTTGTGTAGTGCAGTGCAAAACATTGTTTTTGCTATTTTTCTGCACTGTCTTCTGTGGCGCATAGCACAGCCAATGTGTAGTTGATTGGTCTGAAGCTTGGCAGGTAGAAATACCTTTGCTTAAAGAACATGACAGGTTTTGTTTGGTGAAAACATGTTTTCTGTTCCAGAGTTATGCCCATTTGACGTTGGCCCACTTCAAAGTTACAGATTTTTCGGCCACCAGGTCCACCATTTTAGCACATTTTCGGCCACGATTTCTGGCATTTTGTGGTGGAAGACTTTTTAAAGGTGCAGAAATATAAAAACTGAATATCTCTGGAATGGTTTGGTCTTTTCACATGAAATTTGGAGGGTGTTGAGTGGATGTTCTGGAAATGTGAATTATACTGTTTACATGTTTGAAAAATAATTCACTGTGGAGATACTGTATGATGCAGTTAACGTTTTGCACATAGTGTGTTGCATGGTGCCACTGGCATGAAATTTATAGTGTAAGTATCTGTAGTGTCATGGAGGTGCCTTGCAGTGGTTTAGTGTGCAAAACATTAACAGGTGTGGAATTAGGCCACTTGATGAAGGAAAATGTGGTTCATTATGCTTCAATAACTTCTGAACCGTGTGTCTGATTTGCCTGGCATTTGGACTGTATAAAGATTCATAATTCATCTTTCACTGTGCCATTTGGTGGGTCACTGGCACTTACAGTTGCTGAATTGTGCATGTTACATTGTTTGCTCATGGCGCTGTGCAACTGTTGAACAAAGGTTCACACAATTATGGACACACGGTGTGCTATGGTACATGTCTTCTTTGTACAATTTTTGGTTTTGAAGGATATATGGTTCTTGTGCAGCAAAGTGGCAAAAATGTTATTTTTGGCACTCCTGCACAGTTTTTATTGTGACACGCTACACAGCTGTTGAACAGATTCAGATAACATTTGTTATACATGTTGTGGCCTGGTACATGTCTTCATTTACCGATTTTCATTTCAGTCAGTCATATAGTTTTAGCACAGTGAAGTGACATAAATTAACATGGTGGGGTCCCGTGCTCCCACCACCACATTCAATTTTCAAAAAGAAGGGAAATTTATGGTAAAAAAAATGCATTTAATGCATCAGTTAGGGTTGTTCCACAGCGACAAAAGTGAGGAAATTTGATGTTAGGGTTAAAACCCTAACTCCGCATTCCCCCCCAGCACCATACACACACACACACACACACACACACACACACATGCAAATAGTGGGGGATGAGCAAGGTAACACAACCAATCACAGACAACCAGCAGCAGATAACAGAAGTAACATACAACTGTCTAAACGTACTACAAGACACATCCATCATCATGGTCCACCAACTGTAGGACTTCTGCTGGCATGTGGGTACACACCCATGCTGGCGATTTGCACAGATGAGATACCAGAACAAGAGTATTCTCCACACAGTACCTAAGATATTGTTGTTCTCAATATCTCAAACCATCTCTATAATATTGTCAAGATGGGCCATGATGATATTAAACACTTAGTGTCATATGTACCACGTAGCTGCCCAAGCATACAGGATGAGGTCACAGTGCAGCAGCACTCTCTTTATAATTGTGTTCTGATACAAAATTTACTAATGTTACTATAGCATGAGCAACCATTAACACACATGAAAGACCAGTGAAAACGCAGTCTCATATTATGCATTCATAGCTACACCAGTAGTAGCATGGGCTCTTTTCCTCCTCCCTGATGCCACTAATGTAGGAATTTTATATAGAAACAGAGACATGTGATTGAACCGAGAAACTGTTACCAAGGTAAAGAGAGTGAAATGGTACCATGGAACACTTTTGGTCATACAGTGTCATACAACTGTGCTGCTGTACAATTTCAGAGAAGAGTGCAGAAGATGTCTTCACATACTACTGTCCTGATCCATTATTTCCTTATGCCAGACTAAGATCAGGAGGTATTTACACACATGAAAGGGTGTTGAAAATCCTCTGTGATACTACATGGTCAGAAACAGAAATGTGTGAGCATGAGGCACTGTAACCTGCTTACTGTCAGCAACATATTAATTAGTAGAGAAAACACTTACCTGTTTCAAATGTGAAACTGTCCACAATTCAGAAATAGTGTAGTGTGACCATGTGACTTTTTTGTGTCTGAGAATCCTGCAGAGATCTGCACCTGTACAATGTAAGATAATGGTGCAGCAGGACTATGCAGATAATAGTGTCCCAGGGCCACTGGAAAATTGTGGAAAAAATTACCCAAAATTGCAGAATGTTTTGCAAAAATTGCAGGAAATTGCGGGAGTTCTACTATAGAACCTGAGTGCTTCACAAATAAATCTTTTAATGTTTTCTGCAGCATACATTAGTCAGTATAAACTGCTAAATGAATACACTGACACTTGAATATGTTTAAAGCATAAAGAAAACGTTTATGTTCCTAAAATTTATTCTAAACTGCTAAGCTATCATAAGCATTGCCTATCTTCCAAAATTTAAAAAAACATCTGCCTCATACAGTGCTAAATAGTTTCTATAAAGTGAGCCACAGCAAATCAATATGAAATAAAACCAGAAGAAATATTGTTTTTGTTTCTGGCTGTAGAATAATGAAGCCTAATCAAAAACTGTTTACAGTGCTCTGCCAGCTATTCACCCACTTTGGCACAAGAAAAAAAATAGGTAGATAGAGTGGTAAATAATTGAGTTTTAGTAAACTGTTGTTAAAGTGTTTAATTGTCATAATTTCTAATGTAGGTACGGTACACTATTTTTGAAATCACACATTTAAACAACAAATATTTGGGTTATTGGGGCTGTCAGCATAATCTAGAGGATAAAGTAACAAACTGTGAATGAGCTGACAACACCTAGTAGACCTGGGTTTGATTCCCACAACCTCCACTTGCATACTGTGTCTTTCTGAGTAAGTCACTTTACCTCCTCAGTGCTCCTGGGTTGTACCTGAAAACAAGCACTTGTGCCTAGTGGGCCTTACACAGTTACAAAAAAAAAATTAAATACCAATATATTTTTACTGCATCATATAGTAGTCAGGGTACCCTGCAATTTATCTTTGCTTTAGTCTGGCTGCAATGATTTTGTACAATAAAAAATAAATGTTCAGATACATTTTGTGTTTTATAAGCTTGTTTTTAGACTTTAGTCAGGTTTTTATTGTAGTCTTTGCATGTGAGCATCTGGGGTAGTTGATAAGAGTAAGATAACTGTTAGCAACTAGCTTATTCAAGTTTAAAATCAGCAGGGCCTTCCAAAAATCCACAGCTGTTTGAATCAAAACTAGTCTGAATGAAAGTACTGTATGCTCACAAGGAAAAACTTGCCCTGCCACTTACAAAAGGGCTTCATAGTTAGCACCCTATTTAAGTGAATGGGAACATTTTCACCTTTTCTTTTGTTTCGGTCTGTGTGGCAACAAAAAGTTTTCTGATAGACTGCTTCAACACAGAACAAATGTTAAGTGTTTAAGTGTACTTATGCTTGGCCAGTGGATTTTGAAACCAAACAAGACAAGGATTCAAAAGAAATCAGTGTTACTTAAAACCCTTGCCCTACCTTGCACTGCATTGTTTTTTGGCCAAACCCAAGTCTGCATGCAAAATTGTCAAAATGTTTGAGAGTATTTTATTAAAAATGTTAATACTTTTTACACAGCTCTATTTTAAAACTTAAAAATTGTAATGAAATTGCTGAACATGTCAGTTTTTGTGGAGAATGGTGAAAATTGCAGATTATGCAAAAAAATTATGGGTGCAATTTTCCAGTGGCCCTACTTATAGCGGGGTAACATCAGAAGAGATTAATAGTGAACAGAGGTCTCCAAAACCATTGTCTGACATTGCATGTGTTAGACTTATACATTAGCAATACATTCTTATTCAGAAGAGATACAAAATGTATTTGTAATACAAAACTGTTTAACATGGTCCACCAACAACTCATGGCCACTATGCCTGTATACCTCAGGTCATTTGCATGGCAGCAGAAGTCCTGCAGTTAGTGGACCATGATGATGGATGTGTCCTGTAGTATGTTTAGACAGTTGTATGTTATTTCTGTTACCTGCTGCTGATTGTCTGTGATTGGTTGTGTTGCCTTGGTCCTCCCCCACTACTTGCATGTTCGTGTATGTGCGTGTGTGTGGTGCTGGGGGGGAGGCAGAGTTAGGGTTTTGTCGCTGTGGAACAACCTTAACTGATGCATTAAACAGAGGTTTTTGCCATGTATATATATATATATATATATACACACACACACACACACACACATATATATAATACTGGCACATTTGTGCCAATATAGTTAGGGTGAAAGTGTACTTCTATGTTAAAGTTCAACCTTTGAGGGTTAATAACTTTGGAGCCATGCCACAGATTGCATGAAATTTGACATACATAATCTCTAGGGATAGATTTCTTGAACTATCAAGTTTGGTGGGATTGTGTTGAGTGATTTCTGTGATATAAGGTATTGAAAAAACAGAAACATTTATTTGTCATTCTGGATCTCAGAAATGGCTTTATGTTGTGGGCTGAAATGTTCAGGGTAGAATGCCCTTGGGTCACAGATGTGCCTTTGGAAGGTTTAGTGAAAAAAATATTAATCTGTTCAAAAAATGTGACATTTTAAGTGTTCCCATTATTTCCAATGAGAACATTTTTTATGTCAGACACGAAAGATACTATCTTGCATACAATACGAGTACCTTGTGAAAAATACCAGATTATTGTTATTTTACTGGTTTTGTATTTTATACTATTTATAAAGTTTGTAATTATGCACTGTAGTTGTTTTACTGTTATGTGCGGTGCCTTGGTAATTTGAAAGGCACCATGTAAATAAACTTAATGGATTGATTGATTGATGTTTGAACAATAGGACTACTGTGTGAAAAATACTAGCTTCTTTTCACAAAGAATGCTGGTATTTTTTGCACAGTTCACAGTCCTGTGATCGACTGAACTGTGTTGTGGCCGCCATCTTGTTTTGCCGCTTAGCGAGGATGTTGAAGTATCGAACATTTTAAACATTAAAAAAATCAGAAAACAGCTGAAGAGAACCCTTTTAGGTGTATTCTGATGTTTTTTTTTGTGTGTTTTAAGATGTACCCAAAGAAGTTTTTTTCTCGTGTGCTAGCTTGTGGAGAGAATGGCTTGGAGGCCATTATCTGTGTGAGAGGAGTGGCATTTTCTTGACTTCTGCAGCAGCAGACACTCATGTAGTCAGCTGTAGAGTCAAGGAAGACCCACTTTATGCACACAATACATAGTGTACTGGTTGGCCACCTACAACAACAGTGATGTTGGCTTAGCACTACAGCACTTTGTGAGTACCTTTAATGTTTCCTGCAACATCTATGCCCCTGTCAAAAAATGAAAAGTGAAGGATTCCAACACATCCTAAATCTCCCCCTCCCTTCTTGAACAAATGAAGGTGAGGGACAATCTCTGGTGCATTGCCCATAGTACGGGATCCAGCACAGACGTGCAAAACTACAAAACTGCCTGCAATAACTGCACCCAAGCTATTTGGGTTGCTAAGATATAATTTGAAGTTTTAATTAAATATAGTAGTGGTAGATTTCCTTTTTGTTTTAAATATGGGTACTTATACTGTAGTTAGGCTGTTTAGTTTGTTATTTTTATTAGCTATCATGCATATAATAACAGCCTATGAGAAAGGTAATTTGGTAGGGAATGTTAATAGTGTTGTAAATATCAGTGGTAAGGATGTAAATTGGTTAGTTTCTTCCCAAATGATGCCAATGGAGATATATGGAATGTTGTTTAAAGTGAGTTGTATTTGTACAGAGATTAAACATGCACAGGCTTCTGTTTCTTTGGTCAATATTTATAATAGACTAGCTAAAAAATTAAGCGGAAATTTTAAACAGAAGAAAAAATGGGTTAAACTCATTTTTGTTACTGCATTGCTGATTCTTGGTGGAAATATACATTTAAATCCTGGCCCATTGCAAAAAGAAGCAATTTCTATGGATACAATAAAGGGTAATGATTTCTCAATTGTACATTTTAATATGGGTAGTTTGAGTAATAAAATAGATGTTTTTAGAGAATGGGTATTGGAACATCATGCTGATTTAATTATCTTAACTGAGACGTGGTTAAGTATAAAGACTCCATCTAATCTTTTTCAAATTGATGGCTACTTGCTGTTTAGGCAGGATCGCAAGAAAAAAGGGGGAGCTTGCGATATATGCCAAGCAGCAATTGGACATCAAAGTTTTACAAAATGATTTGGATTTTCAGGGGATAGAAGTTCTAATAGTGGAATTGAGACTTCCTTTTTCTTTACCTATGGTGATAATGGGGGTATATAAACCCCCTAGAGTGCATTCATCAAAATTTGGGGTTCTGTATGATTATTTGTATAATTTTTGTGCCTCACATGAAATATTGCTGATTGGTGATTTTAATGTGAATTGGAAACAAATTACAAGTGAACATGAACTTATTGATTTAACAACTAGACTTGGATTAACGCAGTTAATTGATGGAGTAACTAGAATTAATAATAAAGATAGTGAATGTTCCTCTACATTGGATCTAATTTTCACTACAAGAGTAGAAAAATATAAAATTAGTAGTGTCCTGTTGGATACTTTTAGTGATCATCAGGGGGTGGTATGTGTGAGAGCGAAAGAAAAAGTATTAAAACTGGACATTGGGTCTTTAAAAGGACATTTAAAAAATTTGATTATATTGCTTTTATACAGGATCTGGAACGTGTAAAATGGGAAAGAATTGTTTTAATTCCCACTATTAATGAGGCATGGAAGTTTTTTCGGGAAGAGTTTGAAAAGGTTTGTAATCAGCACGCACCAGTAAGAAAGGTTTATCGGGGATTAAAAAATGCAATTTGGTATAATGGAAATTTGCATAATTTACGTAAAAAAAGAAATAAACAATGGCAAAAGGCTAAGAACTTAAAGAAACAGAAGGATTGGGATGGCTATAGAGCCTTAAGAAATAAATATTTAAGGGATATTAGGAAGGCAAAATCAGATTATTATAAATATTTGTTAAAGGATACCCAATTTTCACATCCAGGTAAATTTTGGAAGTTGATTAATAAATTACAAAATCCAGGAAAAAACGATTATCCACAAACTTTCTGTATTAAAGGAAAAGAATTGGAGCAATGTATAGAGACGGCTGATCACTTTAATGAATATTTTGTTAATTTGGGGGCGTCAAAGGAGGATTTAGATGTTGTTATCCATGATAATTATAGGTTTGGTAATATAAGAAGGGTAATGGATAGCACATTTGATTTTGATCATATTGAAGTGAATGAGGTTTTTATGGAATTACTGCACATTAATGAAAGAAAGGCAACCGGTCTAGATGAGATTAGTAGTAAATTGTTAACATATGCGGCCCCAGTGATTGCTTATCCTTTGACTCAAATTTTTAAATTGTCTTTGTTTTTAGCAGAAGTACCAGAAGAATGGAAATGTGCAAAAGTAATTCCAATTTTAAGTCTGGATCAAAACATGAGATTAGTAATTATCGTCCAATATCCTTGATACCAGTAGTAGCAAGATTTGTGAAAAGATTGTAGCTAGACAGGTTAATAAATATATAAATAAACAGAATATCTTACATAGAAATCAGTCTGGTTTTAGAGAGGGTTATAGTACCCAAACAGCATTAATAAAAGTAATAGGAGATATTCAGAGAGCCATGGATAATGGATTACTGACAGGGGCAATTATGATCGATTTGTCAAAAGCTTTTGATTCAATAAATCATGAAATATTAATTAGAAGCTGATTAATATAGGTTTTTAGATAATGTGGTAGCTTGGTTTTCCAGTTATTTGAATGGTAGAAAACAAAAGTGTTTCTGAGCTCATATGTATCAGATTTTAGGCAGATAAGGCAGGGTGTACCTCAGGGAACAATTTTGGAGCCATTATTATTTAATTTATATACTAGTGATTTGGATTTTAAGCAAAATAATTTGGAATACCACCAATATGCAGATGATGTTATTATATCTGTTTCAGATAAGAATGTTTATAATATGCAGTGTACATTGCAAACAGCTTTTGATGATATACAGGAGTATTATATTAAAAATAAATTAGTATTGAACACAATTAAAACTAAAACAATGTTATTTAGACAAAAAAGTGAAAAGTTACAGTTAAATTCATTGGATATAAAAGTGAGAGATGGTTCTATTTTACAGACAGTTGATGAGTATAAATATTTAGGGTTATGGTTGGACGCGCATTGCAAATGGTCTGTTCATATAAACAATTTAGTTAAAAGATTAGGGCAAAAATTAGGAATGCTGTATAGAATAAGAAGTAACTTCTCTAGGGATATAAGGCTTCATGTGATTAATACAATGTTAGTGCCAGTGATTGATTATGTGGATGTAATTTATGGGAGGGCAAATAAGGTTGATTTGAAAAAATTAGATACGGTATATAATAAAATGGCTAGGTATATTACAGGTCTACATAGACGTACACATCATTGTGAGCTGTATAGAAATATAGGTTGGGATCACTTATATATTAGGAGAAATCAGCATATAATTAAGGTGGTATGTAGGTTTTTGAAAATAAATTGCCTGAATACATAGCTGAAAGATTTAAAATTAAATATTCAAAGAAGGGTCTAAGATCAGCCCAATATAGAGAATTTATAGTTCCAAAGTTTAGAACAAAAAATGGATGTGCAACATTATTTTATTTGGGTCCAAAAATTTGGAATAGTTTGCCTCCTGAACTGAGAAGGTATTGTAGTAAAGTAAGTTGGATAAAAATCAAATAATGGTATCATGGGCAAAGTGAGAAATTGCATGATTGCTGTGAGAATTTAGAAAATGGGTGAATATTTATGTATTTATGATTGTTTTGTTATATGGTGTATATTTATTGTATTATGTTTTTTTGGTTTTTTTTTTGTATGTTTAACTTGATTGTATTCTTTCCTATATTGTATCCAGGTATACATTTTATAAGGTGTCCCTTGAAAATGAGTGTGTTTATGTACTCAATGGGATTGTTTTACCTTGTTCATTATATATGAATAAAATCATTACTATTACTATTACTATAAGAGACAGTACTTCAAGTATGAGTTAAACAACTCCTGGGGGGATAGACAGACATTTTGGGAGAACATCAAAACACTCACTGGGAAACCTATCAAATTACCTCCCACTGTGTTCAATGTCAATGGAAATCTGACTCAGGACCCTGAAGCGATAGCCAGCATCTTCAACAAGGCCTTCACTGACCTTAGTGGGGTGCTCCATTCTGACTTCCTAAGTCGTCTTAGTGGCCCATACCCCAAGAACAACAACTGCTCAAGCACGCCCTCTCCTCCCCATTCTACCTCAAAATTGTCTCCGCACCTGAGGCCAAAAACACCTCACAAAGACCATTGGAAAAACCAGGGCCAGCAGAGACTCACTTGACCTAAAACTTCTAGCCCTCAACCTTGACGTGATTATCCATCCTCTAACCCACATCCTAAACATGTAATTCACTACAGTCAAGTTCCACAAGCTTTGGAAAAGGGCTATAGTCACACTCATCTTTAAAAGTGGGGATAGATCAGACTACTCAAACTATAGACTGATCTCCATACTCTCCCCCCAAAGCACTTGAAAGGATTTTTAGTGATCAGCTAGTGGATTATCTGGATAAGTACCGGCTCCAATGCAAAGAGCAACATGGTTTCAGGAAAAACCATAGTACCACCATGGCCCTGGTAGAATTCACTAGTAACATCTACGATGCCCTAGACCATGTGCATATGGTAGGATCAACCTATATCGACCTGTCTAGGGTGTTTGATACATTGAACGACGAACTACTTCTGTGCCAACTATCCTCTACAGGTCTCTACCTTGAATCAATACAGTGATTCCGTAGCTATCTAACTAGCCATTCTCAACAGGGTAAAATCCCACACACCCTTTCAAAACTGTGCAATATCACACCTGGGTACCCCAAGATTCAATCTTGGGCCCCCTACTTTTCAGTTTATTTCTAAATAATCTCCTGCAGGCCTGTATGGACCAAGTTCTCTTGTACGCTGATGACGCAGTGCTGTTTTCGAGTCACTCCAACCCAGCTTTCCTAGAAGAACAAATGCAGACCTGTTTCACAGCCATCAAATCTTGGTTCCTAAACCACACGTTCCTTCTTAACTACAAGAAGACAAAGAACATTCTGTTTGCCACACCACAAAATAGACACAAATCACATCAACTGCAAATCCACAGTGACTGAAATGAAATGCTGGCAATGGTCCACACTTTCAAATATCTGGGGATCACCATTGATTGCTCCCTCTCCTATTCACAACACATTAATTGGGCTGCAAAGGCTATAATCACCAGAATAGGGCCACTGCACAAACTTAAACATTGCCTCACTGATGAAGCCCTCAAACGTGCTGCAACCAGCTCAGTCCTGTTGACTATAGACTATGGACTAGTGTCTATGGGTCAGCTTGTGATTCAGCTCTTCACAGAGTCAAGGTTGCCCTAAATAAATCCCACAGGCTGATCCTTGGAGACCACAAACTAACTCATACCTGTAAACTCTACTCACACACAGGATGGCTCAACCTGGATAACAGGATTCAGTACCAGGTCTGCCTATTAGCCAAGAAGGCCACCCTAGGCCTTGCTACCTCTGGGGAACTGGGTCTTCTCCCTAACAGCAATTACATCAGGAATACAAGAAATGGCAATAGTCTAACATTAAAAGTTCCTTTCCCATGGACTTCCCAAGGTTAGCAATCATTCACCTATAGAGCACCTAAATGGATTAACTCCCTCTATACTGACCTTGTGTCCAATACCAAATTTGGGCAATTTAAAATCAATCTAAGAGCCCACCTGGAAGCTAACAATTCAAGGTGTGATTACGGGCACTAATCCTTATCCCCATCACCAGCCTTCATGGTGCTTCCAATGAATCTCCCCTGCTATATCCACTATTACACTACTAGTACTTAACCCCCAACACATGCTTCACTACATTCCTTTCTCTTTCTCTCTCAACTTCACTCCAGACTAGGCCTTGAGCTGCTTATTCTCCCTCCCGTTCTCTTCCTCTCCCAACATCACCCCAGACAAGGCCTTGAGCTGCTTTTTCTTCCCCCCAATTACTGCCCCTTACCTTTTCCTACCTTCACCACTGACAAGGCTGCTGTGCCACTATTTTACCCCTATTCTCCACCTTTCATCTTTCTGCTTCACTACTTTCCTCCTCACCCTCTCCTAGCTCCACTCCTGACAAGGCTTCTGTGCTGCTAATCTCCCCTTCCAAACTCCTTCTTTCCTGCCCTCCTAGCATCCTATGCTATCATTCTACTGTCTGGCCCCCATCTTTCTACTGCCTGGCACCCTCCTTCATCCTGCTTTCTTCCCTAAACTCTTTTCTCCTATAGCTCCCCATCCCTGCTCCCATCTATGCACTCCACAATGTCACCTATTTACCTTTGTACTCTTTAAGAACACCAGTTTACATCATGTTCCTAGTCATCTTCATCCTATTAATATGTATCTTATGTTTAACCAAATGCAAGTTAAGGACTGTGTTGTAAAAAAAAAATAACAACTACTGAATGTAAAACAAATAAGTCTATCTTAATGTACTATATGGTTTTGTGTTTGCTCATTCTGTTGTTTGCTCACTGTAAATTTACTTTGTATTTGACACTGACACGGAACCTATGTAAATGAGCTTCTAGCTCATAGATATTCTTTTTCCAAGTATTAATAAATAAATAAATAAATAAGAAATGTACCATCCACACAGTAAAGAAGTAACGCTGTGTGTTGATGCAGGTGGAAAAGCATGGAATGTTTTGCCACCACTACAGTATGATGACTCTGATGCATGCAAAGATAGTAATTTCCCAGATGAGCACCACAGACCTCTACATATCTCATGGACATGTGATGAGTCCTGCAATATAAGACTGTGTTCCTTTGATGAGGTTAAGAACTTTATTTAATATTTTCATCATCACCAAGAGGGCACATAGATATAAACTGTTTGAGACTATTGACCACTGTGAGTTAAGTCCACATATTGGCATAATGGGCCATTCTGTAGCTTGTTTGCAGAGTGGAGCATGTGACAGTGTTTTCCATCACATGCACATGATTGCTGTGCACAACACAGCAATGTAGAAGTTCATATCTAAAATCTGTTGAGTCAGGCATGCTGTTGCTCAATTTACATGCCTTGACTGTTTGCTGTCTGATGGTGACATGGAAGGTGGATACGCTTTTCTGAAGCAAGTGCAAGATGCTGAATCACTTTCATGTAAAGTGTCATGACAAGATACATTTGAAGTGTCTAACTATGTTACAGTAAATGAAACACAGTTAATTCAAAGGTTCAGAAATGAAATTGCGACATCTGAGTTGGTCAAGAGAGAGAAATTTGAATTTGTCTGTGTCTCTTGTAGCCAACTGTTCTACAGAGATCAAACTGTGAAGGCTGATCTATCCAACACTGAACCATTCAATGTCATGTGGAGGCATTTGGTAGTAGTAGTAGAAGTAGTAAAACTTTATTCATAAGAAATTCTTTGAACAGGTACAAAGACGCTATTGAGCAAAGCTCATTTGAAAAGAGGTACATTTTTCACTATCTAATAGTTGCTCATAAGGTATATAAATATACATATAAATTATACAGATACATATATGTATTTATCCTATAACAGGTTGAGACACATAATTGCATTGGTGGCTTATCTACTCCTAAATACTGACTTTGATTTAGACACAGAGGTCCATCTGTGTCAGTACTGTTTCAGGAAGATCAAAGCCAATGTACTGCCTGCAAAGTCTTTGTTAAACAACATGAAGGCAGATGTTATACCCCTTAAGATAGCCAAACTAAATTTGTTTGAATGGATACTCATTCAAACAGTGAAGTCATTCCAGACAATTCTAAACCTAAATAAAAAGATGAAGAACTAGCCAAAGAATGAACTGGTGAAATCACTAAAAGGTTTCATTATGTATCTATCATTACTACTATAAGGGAATGTGGAAGCAGTAGCTTGTGAGACTAGTGTCATCATTTTTGTCAATGGTGTTCCAATGAAGTCCAAAACTATTTGGCAGCAAGTGGTTAATGCAGAGAAGGTGAAGAATGCTCTGTGGTATCTCAAGAGCCAAAATCTTTTATATAAGGATTTAAATATTGATCACCCTTCTGACATTGACACACAGTTTGGAATACTGAAGCCCAGAATGGCAATACTGGAGAAGATCAATATGAATACAGATCAGAATGGGTATGAACAAGATACAATTCATCCTTTCCAAGGTAGAGACCCAGCGGGTGACAACATTGACCTATACCAGATGAAGTATGTTGAAGGCATTCCTGTTAGCATCTGGGAGAGCACATTGGAAGCCTGTTGCTTTCCTGATCTGTTCCCACATGGCACAGGAGGGTGTTTGGATCAATGTGAGGTATGTGGTCCTGGGACAGAGTACTGAGTGTCAAGAGTGTTGCATTAAGATGGAAAGTTCAGGCAGAATACTCAGTATTTGCTCCACCTGCTGTGGGAGAGTGAGCTAAGCATATTGTCTGTATCAATAGTGCACACTCTGTGGCTGACCACATCATTAGAAGGTATCACAGCTGCAGAGTTTCTTCACAAGTTAAAAGAAAAAGATGAGACACTGCAGGTTAGCTTGAGCTTCATCCTGTCTGGTATATGTGGTACCAAAGAATACTGGTACTGAAAACACACTGAGGTGATGTGTATGCTGTGAGAGTATGGTACAGCAACTTGATTTGTCACTTTGAGCTGTGCTGAATATAGCTGGGATGAGTTGTCAGACTTACTGACATGTGCAAATTGTGATATGGATGATATTTCATCTATGACTCTTGGGGAGATGTGCTCTCTAGACCCAGTGTCTGTCTCATGGCACTTTCACAACCATTTTCAGGCACTGCTGTGATGTATTCTCTCAAAAAAAAATCCACATCTTGGACTAGTTGAACACTATTACTGGAGAGTGAAGTATCAAGCACATAGAGCGCCTCACGTTCACATGTTGTGGGTAAAGGATGCACCGTGTTTTGGTGACACTAATGAAACAGAGATTCTGAAGTTCATTGTGCAATACATTACTTGTCAGATTCATGACAAGTGAGTCCAGTGCTGTGGCAGCTTGTGCAGAAGTTCCAGTGCCACTTTTGTTACACTTACTGCTGCTGAACTTTGAAAAGTCACAGCAAGTGGTATACGGTGCCATTTCAGATTTCTGAGATGGGTCTGGGAGACTGGCTGTATGAATTAGTTATTCTGTGCAATGTGGCATCTATAAAAAGCAAAGTCTACAAAGAGAGTGTATGAACTAAGTCAAATGAGGCATTCATAAATGGTTATAGCACGGTTCTGTTGTTAATGTGGCAGGCTAATTGAAATGCCACTTTGTGGCTGACAACTTCTTGACTCTGGTGCAGTATGTGACATCATACATTACCAAAAATGAGCAAATCTTTACGGGAACTATGGGAGGAGCTGTCAAACACCACCAGGTCCCATACTTCCCGCTTATGGTCTCTAGGTTTGAAAATGCTGTCACACCATGACTGTGAAGCATATCAAGCTAGTGTCCATCTCATCTGCACTTGCCTGTATAGCAAATCTGAAGCAATTCGCTACATCAGTTTCAACTATAAGCACAACTGGATGTGTGTGCTAAAGTCTCAGGAACAGATTGAAGAGGTTATATCTCACAGGCCTTCTTCTACCAACATATTGAGAAACAATTTGATTGATACTTATTACCCTCATTGACACAATGCCATGGAGGACACTTGTCTGTTTAATGATGCACAATGGTACAACTACAAGGCTGATGTTCCATTGAATCTTGCGAAGAACATCTACAAAATAACAGGTTTGGAATGAAATCATGTCAAGAGATGGCAGCCTTGGTTGATAGACAATTGCAAACTGACACGGAAGACTGCAGAAAAAAGAGAGCACTATTATTTAGCTCTGCTTTTCCTCTTTAAATCATGGAGGGATGAAGCTTCTTTAAAAGGTGACTGCGAGACATAGTAAGAGCAGTTTAACTTGATGTGTATGAGACCTTCAAGACTGAAAAGTCTGAGACATACATTCAACGATTTTAGCTAGAGAAAGAACAGATAGAAAAGGCTAGACAGCAACTTGAAGAAGAGACTCCTGTAAGTTTACAGGAAAATTACGATCTAGAAGGGAAGGGTATTTTTGGAGCACTTCTTCCTATGAATGATCCCACAGAATTGATGGCAGAGGTGAAAAGTTTTATGGAGCATGGTTTCCATGGTGTTGTGAATGCTTCAGAAAGAAATAGTGACACTCACAGAAGGATGAGGAGTACACTGCTCTCACAAATGCTGTGAAGCATGGCATGCTCCATGAAAAAAAAAATGTGCAACTGTGACAGTCACCAGCCAATATGTATTTTTGTTAGTGGATCTGCTGGGACAGGCAAGATCTTTCTGTTTGAAACTACCACTGCAGACATCAGAACATACACTGGAACAACAATGTCAGTAGCTGTGACTGCTCCAACTGGACTTGCAGCATATAACATTGTCAGAGTTACCCTACATTGTCTTTTTATGCTGCCTGTTGAACATGGCAATGCAGGTGATTACCATAAGTTGTCTTTTAAGGTCGCTGCTGAGCTGTGCATAATGTTTAAGAAGATGCAACTTCTAATCATTGATGAGATTAACATGGTGTCAAAAGTAATGCTTGCTTTTATTCACCTTCATCTCAAAAAGATTCTTGGCACATAAGATGATGTACCCTTTGGAGGGAAGAATATTGTGGTATTTGGTGACCTTCTAAAGCTGGCACCTGTAAATGAACAACATGTGTTCTCTACATTGTCCATTGAGCAAGCAAAGAAAACTACTGGCTGAATTGGAGGTGTCAACCTCTGGGAATTGTTCACCCAAATAGATCTATTTCAAAATTTGAGACAGAGTGGAGATCTTATGTACAAAGCTCTACTTAATGATGCTCACTTTGGAAATTAGTCATTTTCTAATGCCTGTTTTCTGATGACACACACAATTGCTAGTAGTGGCAACTTCATTTCTGCTGTGTGTGATGTATTCAGCAAAGTGTACTCATATACCATACAAATTGTGTGTTTGATCCTGTGACTTAAGCAGTGTGCTGAGTTTAATGACATTATGCTGCAGAGACAGGGACAGACAATTGTAACCCTGTCATCTCCTGACTCAGTTGATGGTGTTTAAGTCGAAACATGATATCAAAGGTGACTGACCAACTGAAAGAATGGACATCTGATGTGTCACACACAGCTGGCCTAGAGGAAGTTCTCACTCTCTGTAAAAATGTACATGTCATGCTACGTCATAATCTTGATGTGGATCATGGACTCGTCAATGGTGCAATGGGCTACATTGTCAAGTTTCAGTACAATGTTCCAAAAACATTTGTTCAGAGACTTGTGGTGAAGTTTGACAATGTTAAGTATCCACTAAACACTGAGAGGTGGTCAGTGAAATTCCAACTTGTTAAAGACATGTCACTAGGAAACGGTTCCCATTAAGTCTTGTATATGCTGTATCCATACACAAGTCAAAAGGCTTAAGTTTGGATGTAGCAATGATTGACATAGGCAATGGAATTTTCAAAGATGGGATGAGCTATGTTGCCTTGTCATGAGTTTTAAGTCTAACAGGATTTTATATCATATACAGTGCATCTAATAAGCTATGAGCTGAGAAGAATTGCATTGTGGAGTAGAGTTGCTTTCGGACTCTGTACCAGCCTAACATGCCTCTCATTCCACTACCAAGGGATGTAAAGATGCATGATGTGTCAGTTCAAGTGTCATGCATTGAAGAAGAAGAAACCGAGTATGGATGACTCCTCTTCTGTAAGGGGTGATAAGCAATTTTCTTCAAAACAGGTCTCATCCTCCAAATAAGTCATTTGGTCTCAGTGCTGTATCAAAATTAGACAACAGTACTGGTGTAAACTGTTATGTTAACTCTGCAATGCAGGTGTTCCTTCATATGACAGAGTTTGTTGAGACAATCAGAGCTTCACAGCCACGTATGCTGTCTTGCTCACTAAAGGAAGTGGTAAGTGCTAGTCAACAGCATGATAACACTTAGCAATCATTTATACCTTTGCATGCTAGTCTGTCTAGTTATTGCGAACATAGAACATTTGCGGACAACATTCAGCAGGATGTAACAGAGTTCATTATGGCAATATTAAATACAATGGAACAGGAACACATTCCAGTATGATGGTACTTCACAGTCAGTTATGTCTCAAATATGCTTGCCTGTCATGTGGACATGTTGAAAGGGAAGTCACTGATGATATGATCCGGATTTCTCTATACTGTATGCTCCACATCAAAGCCATGTCAAGTTCATAAAATGGTTTAGCCATGCAACATCTGGATGGGAGTGCCAAAGGTGTGACAGAAGCTGTACACATTTCCTGAAAGTGAGAATTTTTTCCAGCTACAATTTCCTTGTCATACAGTAGTTTGACTTACACAGATTCAGAGTTGTAACTCCCATGACAGACTTCATAGAAGGTACAGTCGTGTTTGGACATGCCTGAATTGATACTCATGCCATCATTTTCTGCCATGGAACATCTGTACATTCTGGTGATTTTGTTACTTAGCTCAGATACAGTGGTGGATGGGAAGAGTGCAATTACACAATATGGACATTTAAAGAGAGACTGTCAAAGAATCTCAAGGATGCATATGTACTGGTTCTGAAGAATTACAACATTGAACAAGGTAGCGAAGAATAGTTGAACAATATGACTCACTGTGTATATATGGTACAACCATCTACAGATATATACATCTGATATTGACATCATTTGTGCATTGTGTCTGTGTCCAAAATATGACTACTACGGAGATGTTCTTTACTTGCCATGCTTTTTTATTTTCTACGTTATGACAGGTGTGTCACCTTGATTCACTGCACCATTTACAGTTCAAGTGGGCTCTTATGAGGGTGTTGACCTGTATGCACAATTAGTTATTAGGACACACTTTCTCAAATGTAGGTGTTTATGACCTGGTTTGTTCATGCATCAAGAAACACTGTTAATACCTTGCAATGTTATATTTCTTTTTCTTTATATTCTGTTTCTCTACATTTCATGATTGATGTGTTCTCCTTATTCACTGCACAATGTACAGTTTGAGCAGGCCCATATGATGGTGTTGAGCTCTACACATAATCAGTTATTATAACACATTTTAGTCACATGTTGGAGTTTTTGATCTGGTTAAACCATGACATTGACATATATTGCAAGCATGGATGCCAGTTAACCTTACTAGACACAATTATGTGGATGTACACTTCCTGCTGCTCTGTACTCTTGTGAGACTTCAGATCATATTACAAACAGTGACACAGCTGTGTATATGTGCTTACCATTGAAATTAATACAAGTAAATATGTTCTTATGCTGCATGCATCATCACATACCATAAAAGACTCTGAGAATGTGTTTATCTGTGCTTCTGTATGTAGTAGTTAATGATTTTGTATGCACAGAATAATGTTTGCAATACATTTCATTCGTGTTCATTTGTCAAGAGTCAATATTTATTTGGCAATTCAGTTATAACTGTTACAAGTGTATTTATTACGATCATATTTATAGTGATGTACATATGCATAGTCACCTTGTATGCTGCTCATATCATGTTCCTGCTTTTCCATGGGATCGCCTTCATTCAGGGATCAGGTGTGGAATTTTCCAAGTACAGTCTTGTAAATGATAGTAAATAATTTGCATAAGCTGTATTGTACAGATCTGGCCGATATTCACCTATGTTGAATTGTTATTATGGACAGATTGAGATGAACCAACTTCTTTGCATTGTTTTTTGATTTATTTTTTCCAGTACTTGTTTTTTTTTTTTTTTTGCCCACCACAGGAACATGTTCCAATTTTGCACTAATTCAATTGGCATTTATTCAAATATTTTTATTTTCTGTTTTGTGTCCTGTGTTTTCATTTAAAACATATGATTTAAACTGCTGTGCAGGTTTATTACTGCATGTTATTATAGTATACATGATACGTTTTGGTTGTGCATGGTATGTAATTTAACATGGTGGGTATGAAGAAACAGAGATAGTTAACAATGTGTGGAAACATATGCTATTGATATAATTTTGTTATGCTCAGAAAGCTGAAACTCACAATACCCACAACAACAGAAACATCAGTGAGTACAATGACAGTGAGGAAGAGTTAGTCCACAATCATTTTCATGTGCAAGTAACTTGACTTCTGCACCTATGTATGGAAACATGTGTAAATGATATTTCTGATATATATCTTCTCAAAAAGGAGGGACATTCTTTGCAAAAAACTTTGTTAATGTAACAGTTATGGAAGATATTGCTGCAACAAAAGTAGGGAAATGTGGCATTAGGGTTTCGGGCTGTAACTTCACCCCCCCACAGGCAGCAGAAGGGGCAAGGCAACACAAGCAACCAGAGACAGCCATCATCAGTTGTGACAAACAACATGCAACTCTCTGCAGATAACACAAGAGACATCCATCATCATGCTCCACCAGGTATATGATATCTGCTGCCATGCCACTATGATGGAGGGACAACTGCATGCGGGGCACCATGGGGGTACAAATGCAGGCACCACACCCCAGAGTGCTCCCTAGAGACCTACCAGGAGTCTTCTGGAGTCATGGGGAATGGGGCACTGTTGTCTCCTTACTCAGTACAGTACAATGTGAGGAGACATCATCCTGTCCTCAACTCACCAGCTTGGCAGTTTAACTCATACAGACTAATTGAGGTGGTGGCACAGCTCCTGTTATAACCCATCTGTCTCTCCATATACTTAGCCCTCCTGAAGGACAGCAGCACATTTCCGTCAAGTATGTGTTGCAGGCACTTCTCCAAGAGAGTGCTATGGCAACAGATCTCTCTCAGTGCCATGAAAACAAAGTGCCATAGAAACATAGAAACATAGACTTTGCCAGAAGATAAGGACCGCTTGACCTGCCTAATCTGCCCATTTCCCTACCTACAGGATAAGCCCCCCCAACAAAAATTGCCTTATGTCTGTCCCATGCATTCTTGAACTCTCCTACAGTTTTAGACCCC
Source organism: Neoceratodus forsteri (assembly GCA_016271365.2). Taxonomy (NCBI): domain Eukaryota; kingdom Metazoa; phylum Chordata; order Ceratodontiformes; family Ceratodontidae; genus Neoceratodus; species Neoceratodus forsteri. Next base: position 224,600,117 of record CM028132.1, on the reverse strand, counting down.
ACAACATCCTCAGAAAGGCTGTTTCATGCATCCACCACCCTCTCTGCCATCCAGCAGACTTCATACAGCTGCACTGCAGTGCTGCCATTATGGTTTCTAGCTTCCTTCTGTTTGCCACCAGACCTTACTATGCAGTACAATCTGCTATGATTACTTCTAAGACATTGCATCCCCTACAACACACTATCATGACAGTGGACATCCTGCCACCCTGCCAACACAGTGGCATGGTACTGCAAATAGTGAAGCTCCACTGTAGCGCTGGTGGCACCCCTCCCTTGACACATGTCTATGTCTAGCCATCTCTCTGCAGTGTGCCATTTTCAAGAACCCTGGCAGCCAACTGGTGTTCAGCATGTTGGTACCCTTGCAACAGACTGCTATTTCTCATTACCTCATAGTATTCCATTGTGGTGCTGGTACCATGACTCCTATCACAATTGGTGTCACATCAGTGCTCATGTTTCTGATACATTATCCTTGTTACTTAGGGAGCTTTGTGGTAAGTCTCTGTCCCAGCTGCTGTCACAAGACATTGCTATACCAGTGGACCTCCAGTGAACCCTGAAGCACATTCACATGGTAGTGTATTTCATACAGCTCTTTTGTGATGCAGATGTTGCCCCTTCCATCACCTATCTGTCTGCCACAGTGAGAGCCTGTGTAGTGATGAGCTCTTCCCCTTCCACAATTCTAATCAGCATGCAGGTGACCTAGTGTGACACTCCTATGACAGCAGACATGACACTAGGCCCCTAACTCAGTGGAAAAGAAGCAGAACTCATGGAGCCTCATCGTTGTGCTTGCATTACAGCTGCTCTCAGTCATCTGTGTCCTAACTGCACTTCCTATGCACTCTCTCATGCCCCCAACCCCAGCAGCCTCCCAGTAGGTCTCTAGGGAGCACTTTGGGGTGTGGCATCTGCAGTGCACCCCATGGTGCTCAGCTAATGGTCATCTCCTCAACACAGTGGCATAGCAGTGTACCTCATACACCTGGTGAAGCATGATGATGTATGTCTCTTGTGTTATCTGCAGAGCTCTATGTTGTTTGTCTTACCTGATGGTGGCTGTCTGTGGTTGCTTGTAGTGCCTTGCCCCTTCTAATGCTCTTTGGGAGAATGAGAAGTTAAGGCTGGAAATGCTACTGCAGCATTTCCCTACTTTTATCACCTTATTAACAACCTTAACTGTTGTATTAATGAAGTTTTTTACAAAGAATATATCTTCTTACTGTCAAATTCCCAGATGAATCTCCCCTTGATAATGTCCCTGCCTTCAAATATCTGGGGGAAATCCTTGCCCCATCCCTAACCTATACTGATCACATTGCTTCACTGATCGGTACAGCAACCAGAAGAAAGGGCTCTTCTATTGCATGATCAACCACCTCTCACTGGAAGCCCACTTCACTATCACCCATGACAACTTCCTTCCCCTCCTTGACTATGGCTGCCTGGTGTACTCCCTCACATCCATTACCAACCTGAACCACCAGGATACTACCTACAATCGAATATGTCACCTTGCCCTCCACGCACTTCTCCTCACTCACCACTGCTGTCTTTGCCAGTACCTTAACTGGCTCTATCCACAAGCACAGTGCTCCTACCTGCTTGCCCAAACCATTGCTGATACCTTGCACAATCCATCCTACTCTCCACTATCCCTTCTTATCCGGCCCAGAACCTACTGCTACAATCTACGTCAGTCTTTCCACCTTCAACTAGAATGCCCTAACATAACTACAAATATGGACCTAAGAGCCTTCTCCACAGATGGATCCTCACTATGGAATGACCTCCCTCCTCTTCCTTATGCTTCCCTGACCCCCCCAATCTAAATTCCCTGTTAAGAATGCACTTTCTGTCCTCCATGACCTACATCTGCCCACAGGCCACTAGCATGGCTACATCCCCCTTGCAGCCCACCCTTCCACCGCCCCTCTCTAGTGCTCTGCTCTCCTCTACTGCCCTGAATACTATAATTATTCCTATTGTTGAATGATGGAGTAACCTTACCTTGTTTACCTAAATTTTATATACCTTGGTATGCTCAATTGTTGATGTAACTGGTACTGTTTACCTTTACATTTTTTATTAACTTAACCTACACAGTTATGTTCCCTGTATGATCCACACTGTTCTCTCACTGTATTTTTACGCTGTTTGTGCCAGTTTCTGGCCCATGCCATGCCAGAAAAAGGTCTTTGGATCACAGCACCAAGCCCGTTACCAAATGAATAAATAAATAAATATTCTTTGCAAAATAACTGTGCTAATGCACCAGATATGGTAACTTAATGCCACAAAAGTAGGGAAATGTGGCATCAGGGTTTCCCACCCCAGCACCCTCCACCCCCCCAAGAAGCAAAATGGAAAAAAACATTAGGGTTTTGAGTCTCTGAAGTCTTGGATAATCAGTGGTGGGGTCTTCCTTGGGGATTGTCAACCCTAATGCCCACCCCATTCCATGAGCTGGCAACATCATACGTGATCTCCTTTCTTCACGCAGGGACCACAGTGGGGAGCATTAGCATAGACAGCCCCCAAAGAAGATTCCACCACTGATTCACTAAGACTCCAGAGACTCAAAACCCTAATGATTTGTCCTGTTTCTGCTTGGGCATGGGGGGTGTTAGGGTGGGAAACTCTAACATCACATTTCCCTACTTTTGTGGCATAAATTTACCCTAACTGGTGCATTGACTTATTTTGCAAAACAATTCCTTACTTTTTGAGATAGTATAATCAAATCTTCATTTTTCTGTGGGGGCACAGGGCCCTATTGGCACTGCACTACCATCCCTTCATAAATGCATATATATATATATATATATATATATATATATATATATATATATATTATGGTAGCACAGTACTACTACCATAGTTAGGGTTGAGGAGCCATTTCTATGTTAAACCCAAAATTTTGCACCTTAGTAACTTTGCAACTGTTTGACGAATTTGCCTGAAATTTGGAATACATGATCAAGAACCATAGGCCTTGGGATCTGCCAAGTTTTGTACTGGTTGGATATACGGCTGCGGAGTTATTAAGCGTGATCAGCGCATGCGTTTACGCTTTTTCTGGAATTATACAGTCATGCCTACAGGTCGCACGGTTTGCGTGACTGGCCAAAAATCTTCAGGGAATGTGCGGCCAGGGTCTCTGATGTGCCTTTCAAAGATTTTGTGAAAAAATATTAAACGGTTCAAAAGTTATTCAAAAAAACAATTTCCCATTATAAGTCAATGGGAGAAGTTAACAAAAAGTTTGACAGTGTCGCAAATGCATTTTTACTTAAAGGCTCCATATTTTCAGAACTGCCTATTTTGTTTTCAGTTAGTACTCAGAAAAATGCTTGCCATTTAAATTTGAGACCCTCTAGCAACCTAATTCTTTTTGTATTCACCTAGTCGGACCCTGAGGATGCTAGCCATGTCTTTATTTTGGGGTAAAACACCCCAGAAATATGTTTTTCAAATTTCTGGAAAAGTACTTTCGTAAAGTACTTTCGTGCTCATGAAAGTGTCGAACATTTTTGCGAAAGCTTTCGTAAATTGCAACAGTAGTTTTCTAGGCTGTGGGAAAATGACAGCAATTCTTTGGCACTGCGCTGCAAAAGAACAGTTGGGAGTTTTGGGCTGAAATATGGAGGGAACACAGCCGACATTTCACAAATGTGCCTTTCAGTGTTGTGTTGAAAAAATATTACATGGCGGCAAAGTTATGGCACTCCAAAGTTGACAGTTTTTCCTATAGGATAACATTATGGCGCCTGACGCATTACAGGAATCCTTTGGCACCCTGCTGCAAAATAATGGTTTGGTCTTTTTTCCTGAAATTTGGAGGGAAGACAGCCAACAGCCCACAGATGCGCTTCCAGTGGTTTGGTGAAAAAATATTACAGGGAGGCAAAGTTATGTGCTCTGAACTTCTCTTTTTTTCCCTTAGGATAACATTACGGCGTTAGCCACGCTTTTAAGGGCCCGTATCTCGGAAACGGTGCGAGCTACGGACTTTTTGTCAGAAAAATACTTAGCCCCCTAATGGGGGCTAAGTATAAAACTAGCCAGGACAGTCATAAATCATAGGACTTTTAAATTTTTTCCTACGTCATACGGTTCCTGAGATATAACCTATTTAGTATTCCAAGTCCTCATTTTCTGCTCTGATACCCATTATTATGCATACATTCTTTGTACTCACTGTCTTTCTCTATGCAGGTTTTGGGGAAAACCAGCCTGTGCACTTACATTACTGTTACCGTTGCCCTATCCGCTTGCAGTTCCATACCCGTTTCACTTACCGTTGACGTCTACGCCACCATGTGCGTTATCCTTTGCGTTTTCATTTGCACTTGCGTTTCTGTTATTTTTTGCCATTTGTGTCTACAGTACTGTTTCTCTTTCTGTTTCACTTTGTGTCACCATGCCCACTTGAGATTTCCATTTGCAGGCACCATGTTACTATGTGACAACACATCACGTAGCAGACCATTCCCGTCTACGCCACCATGTGTGTTACCTTTTCTGTTCTCATTCGCACTTGCGTTACCATGTGTGCCACTGTTATCACTTCTGTTTGCATTGCTGTTCCTGTTACTATGCCACAAGATATCATGTGGCGGGAGTGGGCCCAGCGCTCCCACCGCTGCATTACATTCACTATTTCTCATTATCATTCTCAAAAAGAAGGGAAATTAGAGGCAAAAAACTCAGTTTAATGCATTAGTTAGGGTTGTTCCACAGTGACAAAAGTGAGGAAATTCGGTGTTAGGGTTGAAAACCCCTTGGACCCCCCTACTCAATCGGCTTTGGGGTGCATTGGGGTCGCTGGTCCCAACTCTCACCCCATTCTCCTATACTTCTGCTGTTTTACACATGTGATGGGTGAGAGTTAGGGCTGATGAGCCCAATGCACACCCCAATGCCAATTGGGGGTGGGCGGGTCCAAGGGGTTTTCAACCCTAACACCGAATTTCCTCACTTTTGTCACTGTGGAACAACCCTAACTAATGCATTAAATGGAGTTTTTTGCCTCTATATATATATATATATATATATATATATATAGTATCTATCTTGCAGTGCACAGGTGTACAGTATTCTGTTGCTGCAGAAGCACTGGCCCCATAGAGACCAGAACTTCTGCAGCCTCAACTTTGGCTGTAATAAAAAGTTAATACATTTCTAAGAATGGATAGAAATTCTTTTTTAAAAAAAAAAGTTCATTACTGCACCAGTTGGGGTTCAACTTAATGCCACAAAATTAGGGAATTATGGCATTGGCATTTCCAAGCCTAACTCCCCACCTACATATGCAGCAAAAGGACAAGACCATGCAAGCAATAACAGAATGCCATCCTCTGGTAAGACAAATAACATACAGCTGTTTCTAGATGACACAAAAGATCCATCATTATGGTGCAGTGCTTTTGCAGCCATGTATACCCATACACACTACATACCAACTTCTGGCTGCAGACGGCACACACAAAAATCTACCATACCAACACAGAAGATAGATGTGTGTGTATGTATTACAGTAAGCAACTGTATATGTGACTTCTGCAGACATGTACAGTTGTAATTTGGGTACTGTATCCATGACAGCAGAAGCACTGACTCCACATGTGCATGAACCTTTGCAGACAGAATATGGAGTGCATGTATTAAAATGCTCAACTGTACATGTGTCTACAGAACTGTCAGCTCTACAGGGGCCTGCACTTCAGCAAACAGAAGTACTTTTCTAATCTGGTTATCCTGGATTTGTATATAGTGGCTTGTGCTTCTGCCGTCAGAAGTGGGTGTGTAGGTCTTACACTGTGTAATAGCATCTGTGTCTAAAGAATTGCAGGCTACATCGGGCCTGAACTTCTTTAGACAGAAATGGCTGTGTATGTCTTTCTCTATGCAATTCTATCTGTGTCTACAGAACTGCAGGTTATACTGGGGGCTGTGCTTCAGCAGGCTGAAGTAGTGTGCAAATCGGGGTGTCTCAGATTTGTATAGCTGATTGCAAAAGCATATACCCCTGTGCTTCTGCAGATTAAAATGTTAAAGTAGTTTGTGAATCAAATGTTTTTCTCTGTGAGTACAGTAGCACTGATCCTACATGCAGAAATAGTGTTGCGATATGCATATCATGGATTTTTATCTGCAGCCACATGTAGGTGTGAATGTGTTAAAGGGTGCATGAGTACACATGGATGCAGAAGCAACCAAAAGACCACAGATGTGCCAGTTGGATAGTCTCCTCTTGCCATTTGAATAGGTTAGGGGATGGTGGGCACTTAGCACAAATGGTGGGTACCAAATCCAAAAAGGAACACAGAACAGTTCAAATCAACTTCTTTTTATTTATTTATCTATATTACAACATGCCCTGAACTCCTGTTCCCATGTTTTGCCAAGCTGGTTTCATCAGGAAATGGGCCTGTTAGAAATAATAACACTACTTTACTACAAATGTCTGTCTTCATATTCCAGAACCTAAAAGCAGTCCTAATACTCTGTCACAAAAACACGATAAACCATCTACCCACATGTTACTAAAATATAATTACTGGTCAGCAATTTTTTCTATAGGCTGAACCAGTTGCTATTTGCCGTAATAACCGGCTGGTTATTATGACATTCACGTGCCCACTCACTCAGTCGATGATGCTCGCTCATTGGATTATGTTCAGCGTGGGGGCGGTCTAAACTCTCTTACAAACATGGTGGCTCTGTCTCTCGCGTCCGGTGGAGCCTCCGAAACAAGACGCGTCCATCCTTTTTTTTTATTTGTTTCATGTATCTGGTTGCTCCAGCCTTTTCCCACAGCAAAATATCTGGTTGATCCTGCCATTTGTCCGTTTCGGGACAAAATGACTAGAGCTACAAGGGAGCTTGCCAGGGAAGTGTGGTAGACACAATCAGGTCAGAGACGAGCCATAAAGTATAAACAAAACGGAAACAAAAAAGAACTATGCTAAGGAAGGGAGGTAGAGGGCAGAAGACAGATGAAGTAAGAGATTGTGTATGTGTGTGTCTGTGTTTGTAAGAGAGAGAGAGAGAGTGTGTGTGTGTGTGTGTATGTGTGTGAACACTGAACTAAAGCAGGAGAAAAATTGCTGACCTTTTATTATAAAAAATAAAAGATGGTGAAGTATGTCATATTTGAATTTAATGCTCACCCTCGGTGTGGGATGCTTTGATAAACCCCTCAGGCTTCACCCTCGGGGTTTATGTAGCATCCCACACCTTGGGTGAGCATTAAATTCTCATAACACACACTTCCCCATCCTTTATTCTCTATATAATGGCCAGACCATTATAATTTAATAAAATAATTCAATAAATTAAAATCATAGTTCCATTTCATATCCAGCTCTTAACAAACATCAGTGTAACAAGCTCAGATGAAAAAAGTACATATCATCATTTTCTGTGCTTATCCTATATATATTCCTTTAGATTCAAGTATATTAAAAATCAAATCTTATTTTAGATATTATAAAACCATACCCCAGTATTTATTCAAAAACAGTGTATTTGCATCAAGAGTTATGTTTAGAATAGTTGAAGCTGAATTTTATTGAAGTTTATTTATTTTTATTTAGACAGGATAAGGCACTAGGCATAGCCTGTTTTCAGTGCCGTTCTATAGGATACACATAATTTACATAAAATTACATAAGATATACATAACTACAATATAAATCATACAAAATTCAAAACGGTAACATAAAAATGGATTCCATTCAGAAAGGGCTGCATTAAAACTGTGGGGAGAAGCCATATTTAGCAATTTTGGCAGGAGAGAGTTCCAAGTGGTAGCAGCAATGTAGCCAAAAGTCAACCGTCTGTATCTTGGTTTAATACAGGGAATTTTTAGTCCTCTTCCTGTAACTTCCCATAAGGAATAGGTAAATAAATATTTAAAAAAGGTATCATGGAGCAAGGTCCCTCATGCTTTTGAAGATACAGTTACAAAGAAACCTTTCCCTCCTGATTTCTAAACATGTCAAGTCCAGTTGAACTAGTAATGAACAATGATGAAACATTAAAGGTGGACCTACAAAACCCGAAAACAAATCTAGCTAAGCAGAACTGCAGACTGTCGAATTCCAACTGACTAGTTGTGCATGCAAAATGATAAACCATGCATCCATCATCTATACTAGGAAATAAGACTGAGATAACAACCTTTGCTCTTGTGTCACTGGTTGTACAGTATTTATGTCTATGAAGAGCACTGAGTGTTTGAGAGACTTTTGTACACATTTTCTATATATGGATATCAAATTTCAGTTCTGAATCAATGCAGACCCTTAGATATTTATAGAACTTGACCTGTTAAATGCCAAGTCCCCTTATTGAGTGTATCACAGGTTCAACTGACATGGTACTGCTCCAACCTGTCCCAGACCTAAACAGCATGCCATTCATTTTTTTTTCTCATTAAGAATGTGTTTATTTCCATAATCCAGTGTTCTAATTTATTGAAATCATACTGCAAAGTTAATCTACACTGTGTCTTTCTTTGGAAGGGAACAGCAGGACTGTGTCATCAGCACATAATTTCACTGTACACTCAATATACGTTTTTGCAAGCACATCAATAAATATGATGAATAAGAGTCATCCCAAAATGAATCCTTATGAGACACCTCTGTTTTCTGCTCTAGCTTCAAAAATTATCCCCCCTAACAGCCACCATTTGGGAGCTGTCATAGAGGTAAGATTCAAACCACTTTAATACATCTTTAATGAAACCCTTTGAGACCAGTTTTTACAGTAACAGTGAACAACCCACAGTATCAAAGGCCTTGGACAGATCTACGAACACGGCTCCCATGAACTATTTATTTTCCAGTACATGGGAGATGGTGTCCACAAAATCTACAAAGGCTGTCTGTGTGGAATGTAATGGTCTGAAGCCAGACTGTTGGGGGAGAGGAGACTGTACTCCGGCAAGTAAATATAGACCTGTTTATGAATCACTTTTTCTAGAAACTTGGATACAAGAGAAAGCAGAGTTATTGGCCAATAGTTATTTATCTGTGTAGAATCCTCTCCTTTGAGTACCAGAATAATTTTAGGAACCTTTCAAGTCAAAGGAAAAGAGCTATACATAAACTTTGATTAAACAGTTTTGTTAGTGGCAAAGTGATAACATCAGCCCCTTCCCTATGAAGTCTGGCCTCAAGGCCATTCAGTCCATTTGATTTCATCATATTAAGTGATTTTAACTGCCTCTAGATGTCCTTTGAGTCCAAAATGTTAAATCTAAATTGCAGTCAACTATCAACCTGAATGTCAAGTGTTCAATATTCACTAGTAGGGAAAACAATGAAATCCTTATTGAAGTTCTCAAACAGTGGTGAATTAGTGAAAAAAATATCTATGAAAAGTCTCAGGCATTTGTTTTGGATCACTTATTACTGGCCCTTCACTATTGATGGAGGCCTGGAAAGGTGGAAACCACAGGGGTCTGCAAGTGTCGAATGATTTTCCAAAATTCAAAGGAATTAGTTGCTGATTCAAATTTGTTTTGATAAAAACTTTCTTTGGCTTCTTTAATTAAATTTTGACATTTGTTCCTGTAAACCTTATAGGTCTCCCAATCACTGTCCCAGTTACAATTTTTCACAATTTTCCATAATCTAATTCTTATTTTAAGGTGCTTTAAGATATTACCATTTATCCAGGGCATGATCTTCTGCTTCCTTATTACATGTTGTTTTGGGGTATTATTGTCACAAATTGGTAGGAATTCACTAGTAAAAATTGTGACTATGTCCTCAAGGTCACATATTTGGTCCAAACAGTACCATTTAACTTTTCTTAGGTCATTCTGGAACACACGTTTATTGAAATTCCTGAAGGACCTAAATTGTATATGGGCAGGATAAGTTAATACTTGTATGGGTTCCACTGCAATCACACAGCTAATTACACAATGGTCTTTTAACAAGGGAGGACCTACTTCCCATTTATAGACCAGTAGACTTCTGAATACAAAAATCAAGTCAATTACATTCCTAGTGTCACCCTCATTGCAAATTTGTGTGGGACCTTCAATTATTTGAACAACATTTGAGTAGATGCATGAAAATAAATCTTTCAGACAGCCAGAGCCCAAATCCCTGGCTATGTCCATAGAATCCAGTTTTCTTTGTGCATGCTTGGAGGTCGCTAAAGTTTGGCACTTGTTCCCTACTCCGAGGTAAAAAAAAAAATATGTCTTAACCCCTCTTTTCTTTCTTGGCTTGTGCTGTCAGACTAGGGACCATTGAATTACCCTGAGCATGCCAGTAATAGGCTACTTTCTTGCTAAGTTCTTTCTCATGGAAAAAAAATATATATATGGAGATCATTGGAAAGAAATCACTGTTAGCCTGAACTGGCATGTTAGAGAAATGGTCTTGGGCTGGATGGAAGGGTCAGGGAAGCAGGCAGGAGATGCCCTCAGGTAGCATCTGTCCTGTCCCCTGCCCCAGTTAGGGACCCTGGCATAGCATCCCCAGTGGTCCCCAGTGGTGGGGAGCAGACCCTCCCACAGAATCTGCTTTTCCCTGGCAGCATACCACCTTGGGGATGGGCCTGGGGGCATGGGTGGCTGCTACTGGGCTTGCCCCTCCACCTCTGCTTTTTTCCCATCCCCCCACTATCCCAGGTACATTCAAGAGCCCCAAGCACTGCAAGGGGTCTGAACGGTGGCTGCCAGTTGGCTCTTCAGTTCTTCAGACCCCTCTGACACTCTCCATCTCCAGGCCTCTTTTTTTGGGATCAGGGCTGCCTGTGCTTCTCACACCATGTGATCCCACTGGGAAGAGAGACAAGAAGTCTCCCCTGCACATTCTAAAGCCACCACCATGTTTGCCTTGAGTCTCACGCCCCATCTAATATGGCAGGTCTCATGGGACTCGGGGAGGAGGTGGGACTCTGGATCATTTTTGCTCTTGCACCTGAAACAAGGAGCATTCTTAGGCAGGGACCGATGGTCAATATAGAGTAGGAGCATGTGCCCTACAGGGTTCAGAGGCTATCATTAGGGTGGAGCTACAACACAGATTAGAATTCATGGGGCTGGTTCTCGTAAGAATCTCGAGTTTCACAAGACTTCGGCCAAGAGGGGAATAAGCTCTCCATGATCTCACAGAGACAGCCATCTTATGAGTGGATGGGAGGCTGTGGCTCTTAAAGGGCCACACCGTAAAGATTTGGGAAGTCAGGTTATGGCTGACACCCGCTGCATGTTTGTACAGAGAGCAGTCAGAGACATGTTTTTGACCCAGTTGTTTCTGTTTGTCCCCCCCAAGTCAGCCAGCTCCACTTTCTACACAGCCATGCCTGCCTGCATAAAATGTGGAACCAAGCTTCCAGACTCTCAAGCGGGGGAGCCCCTATGTGCAGTGTGCACAATGTCAGAGTCAGACAACTGGCACAATGTGGATGCCTTGGTTGCACAAGACCACAACGCCCCTCCAATGGGGCTGCTGACATTGAATGCAGCACAAGCAGGACTACTATTCCAGTGGCTGGAAAAGCTGCAGAGTCAACAGTCAGGAGGGAGCAGGCAAGCAGGCACTAAGAAGTGCCCGGGGTCAGTGGGAGGCAATATAGAGCAGTGGTTTAAGGCTCTGAGCTGCAAAACTGGTGACCTGGGTTTGAATCCCACAGCCTCCACTTGCATACTGTGTGGCCCTGAGCAAGTCACTTAACTTCTCTGTGCTCACAGGTTACACCTGTAAACAAGCTTTCAGCTTAGTGTGCTACTCCTGGTTAAACAATAAAAAAAAAAAAAGATCATGCTCCACCACACTCGAAGAAAAAGTGCAGGCAGGCAGAAGACCCCATTGAGTTTCCAGAGGAGGAGGAAGAGGACCAGGACCAGGATCAGATCTGGCAAGCTCTGCCAGCAGGAAAATGTTGCTGAATTGGGCTGCCTGGTCTGAGAGATTCTCCAGATCTCAGAGCAGCCAGAACAGCCTCATACCTTGACGGATCCCCTTCTCTCATCACATGCAAAGCCAGAAAAGCACTACTTCCTGACCTATGCAGCCCTTGACACCATCTTAACTAAGGAGCAGGAGGCACCTGAACCAGCTCAGATCCCAGAGAAGAGAGCCACCGAGAAGTCGTACCCACTAGCCGAAGCCTATCGGATGGCGTGGTATACTGCCCCAAAAGTAGATAGACCAGTTTCAGCCCTCACATGGCCCATGGTGATCTCACTTGAGAGTGATCCTGCTCTTAAAGATCCCATGTACAAAAAAAGTGGAGAGAAAGGTCCATGAGATCATCAGGTTGGCTCTGTATGTGGATACTGCAGTGTGGTATACCAGCTTGGCATTGCTCTAGCACTCACCACTGATGGAAAAGTCCGACTGCATCATGCAAGCAGCACGGTACATTGTGTATGCTTCCTCTGACATTATACAGTTCAGAGCCATGGCCACGGTCCTGACCAACTGAGCCAAATGGGCCCTATGGCTGAAGCTCTGGCAGATGGACACCAAGCCCAAGGTGACTCTGATGAAGTTGTGTTGTTATGTTGTGAGGAAGTATTTTTTCATGGAGAGGGTTGTAGATCCATGGAACAGCCTTTCTGAGGAGGTTGTGGAGTCAAAAACAGTGGGGAAATTGAAGAATGCATGGGACGGACATAAGGCAATTCTAGTGGGGGTAGAAGGAAGTACGCTGTTGGTTAACTAGGATCTGCAGTTTATCCATTAGCTAGGGAAATGGGCAGACCAAGTGAGCCAAGTGATCCTTATCTGCCATCAAATTCTATGTTTCTGTGTTACCCTGCAAGGGCGGCCATTTGTTTGGTGACGCTCTGACCCCTTTCCTCAGGGACCGGGAAGGGACAAAACATATGGTAGACAAGAAAGACTTGTATCTGCCATCAGGCCATCCTTTTTGCCTGTGATTTTGAGGCAACAAGGGCCAAGTGAAATCAGCCTCCAGTCAAAACCAGAGGAGGAGCCCAGCCAAGTCCTGTTTCCAGTCTAAATTCCACCAGTCCAGTATAAGGGCAACTCTGGAAGAAAAGGCAGCTTTAACAACAGCCAATCTGACAGTGGATTATCTGGTAAATCTCAATGAAGGTGGGGGGCCCAGTGGACAGCCCTCTGGTGGGAGGATGTATTCAGCTGTTTGCCACACAGTGGGCCCACATCACCACAGACAAGTGAGTCAGAGAAATAGTGTCCCAAGGATATGCCATTGAGCTCACTCAAAAGACACTGCCACACAGACTGACATTGTCCCCCCCTATCCCTGGATCCCTCCAAACAGACTGCGACTCTGCAGGCCATAGATACCCTACTAAACAACAAGGCGATAGTACCCATGCCACCATCAGAGATGAACACAGGACTGTACTCTATGTTCCTCATGATCCCCAAAACATTGGGGTATTACACTCTGTGCTCAATCTCAAGTTCTTCAACCAGTTTGTGGCCCACAAGAAGTTCAAGATGGAAAAGCTCCAGTCAACCCTTGCAGCTGTTTAGCCAGGGGACTTTTTGACTTTTACAGAGCCCAAGTATGCTTACTTACACATCCGATTTATGCTTGTTACCACCGCTATCTCAGGTTCCAGGTCATAGGGGCCCATTTTCAATTCACATGCCTCCCATATGGGCTGGTGTCAGCCCCCAGAGTGTTCACCAAGACTCTGGTGGTGTTAGTTGTGGATCTTAGCAAGCAGGAGGTGCACGTCTTTCCATACCTGGATGACTGGTTAATTTGAGCAAGATCTCCTGCACAGGCAAAAAGAGATACAGTCTCAGTGCTGTGGTGACTGCAGCAACACGGTTGGGTAATCAGTTGGGGCAAGAGTCATCTGTAGCCTTCCCAGGAGATAACTAGGCTAGGGGCCAAAATCAACATGGAGCTGGGTCTTGTGTTTCCCACAGAGGACAAGGTAGACAACATAATTGCGCTCATAGAGGACTTACGAACCTGACAACACTGACCGATACAGATGTACCTTTACCTGCTGGGGCTGATGGCATCAGTGATTGCCGTGGTCTAATGGTCTTGTCTTCTTGTGTACCCACTCTGGCGGCATGTTCTGGATGCCCAGGACCAAGTCAAGCAAGACTTCGACTTGATCCAGATCCAAGGGTTTTTTGCAGTCTTCACTGGTGGATGGACCACCTCAATCTATAGGCAGGGTGTACCACTGTTGCTGCTGACAATGGCAATGATTACTATGGATGCCAGTCTCTTCGGGTGGGGCACCATGCTGGACCATCATGTGGTGCCAAAGGAAATGGTCCTTGGAGGAGGCCAGTCTTTCCATTAATGTCCTGGGAATGAGAGCTGTACTACAGGCATTGATATTCTACACTCCACAGATATAGGGTCAGTCAGTTCTGATCCGGACAGACAACCAGGTCACCATGGTATACATCAACAAGTAGGGTGGCACCAGAAGCAGGACCATGCTCAAGGAGGTTCTGAAGGTCCTGCATTGGTCAGAAAGGCATTTACTAATGTTTTCAGCCACATATCTGACTGGGAAGCTGAATGCACAGGCAGATTTGCTCAGCCAGGTGATGCTCAACCAGACAGAATGGTGATGGCATCCTCAGGTGTTTTTACTACTCAAATGGAGGTGGGGGCCATTTCAGCCTTGATCTGATGACCTCCTCCTTCTTCAATGCCCAGTTACCCCAGTTTCATTCCCAGGCGCCAGATGACAAGACAGAGGAAATCAACATGATAGCGGCCCACTGGTCCTTCAATAAGGCTTAGATTTTTTCACCAGTTCCAATGATTGCCAAGTTACTTTCCAAAATCAAAGCCACAAGATCAATGGTTCTGATGGTGGCACCAGACTGGCCAAGGATGTCTTGGCACTCTCTGCTCAATGCAATGCTGATCGACACCCCCTGGTGACTACCCTAGCGCCTGGACCTTCTATCTCAAGGGCTAATCCTTAACCACAATCCCCAGTTTCTGTCACTGACAGTGTGGATGTTGAAAGGTAGAGACTGTTAAATGAAGTATACCCTCCCAGGGTAGTGGAACATCTCTTGATGTCTAGAAAGGCCTCTATGAACAAGACTTAAAAGAGATGTTGGCAGATTTTCTGTAAATGGTGTACTACGAAAGGCTTGTCATCTTCGGTAGCAGGCCTCCACAGATTTTGGATTTTCTTAATGATTGGGTTGAGACGGGCCTGGCCTATTCCTCACTGAGAGTTCAGGTTTCCACCATCTCAGCAGTACAGGGTCCTCTCCCCAGGGTGGGTCAAGTTGGGGCACATCCTGATGTGGTTCGTTTGCTCTGGGCGATTCAGCTGGCCTCCCCCAGGGTGAGACTTACCTGTCCACCTTGGCAACTAAATTTGGTCTTGGAAGGTCTGCATAAGCCCCCTTTTCTACCTCATTCACCTCATTGGGTGACCCTCAGTATGGTGCTCCTCACAGCCTTCTGCTCTGCAAGATGGGTGGGTGAACTGCAGACTCTTTCCTGTGGGGAGCCCTACCTCACTTTTCATGCCAGCAGGGTATCCCTGGCCACTGTTCCTTCTTTTGTTCCCAAGGAGATTTCTGATCTCAATCTGGAGCAGGCTATCCATTTGCCAGCCTTGCTCTTGTCAAATCAGCATGGGGAAAGCCACTTGCTCTGGACATGGTTTTGGTCCTTATGGACTATTTGGTTATGACTGAGAGTTTCCGGCAATCAGACTGGTTGTTTATGTTCTTTTCTGGCCAACATTCCCCTTCCCATAAACCAGTTCATGCAATTTCCAGGCTGTGTGTGGGTGATGATGTGCGATATGGCCACCACCACACATTCAGTCACTTCACTACCAGTCTAGCATTGCTTGTAAAGTGCTTTGGATGTATGAAAAGCACTATATAAATGCTGATTCTTCTTCTTCTTCAAGTGGCCTCAAAGGAAGCCACTGCCTATTGGATCAGAGATGCAATTATTGCAGCCTATCAGGGAGTGGGGCATGTCCCTCCTCAATGCATTCAGGCTCATTTCTCTAGAACTCTGTTGGCTTTATGGGTGGAGAAGGGGAGCGCTTCAGTTCAGGATAGCTGTGCTGCAGCTACCTGGTGTTTGGTCCATACTTTCATCTGCCACTACAGGCTGGATGTGGATTCAGCTGACAGAGCTTCCTTTGGATGAGTGGTGATTCAGGCTGCAGTTAGTCTGGGCTAAGCATTTGGGTTTGATGGTCCCACCCGGAGACTGTTTGTTGTTTTCGGGGTACTGCTACGAAGTCCCATATGTGAGGAATTCCTGAGCACTATAAAGGCTGCAGAGGATAATGGTATTTACTCACCTGGTAAAGGTGATTACACCTGCAACTTTTAGAGTGCTCAGGGTACCTCTTTGGTTTTGCCAAACCCGATTTTGCTGCAGCTGGAGTCATTGTAGGTTCTGCCCTGGATTCTTGAGTTGGTTCAGTTACTCTGGACCTTATCTGTGGCCTCTACCTCATATAGAACAGTAGTTGAGGGCATGTTATTTGCTTATATATGCAGTTATGTTTTGCATTTATATACCTGCTTTTTATTTTCCTTGCATGTGCTTTTATATGCTTCACTTGTTTATGTGATCTGGTGGGTGTATATGATCATTTGTGTGTATGTTTTTTTTAATTTATTTATTTAATAACATTCAGAATTACAACCCATTGAGTCATAGACTCCTTTACAAAGGCTCCACATCAAACAACAATAAGGACATACATATAGAATTAAGCAGTACAGGGTTCGGGTAATAGAAATGAGAGAAAACAAGTAATGGAAGTTATGCATACAATGAATTATACAATACTGTAAGTACAGTAATCATGGAAGAAAGATAATGCACAAAATCACACAGATGGAGGATACTGAAATAATAGTCTTTGGGAGAGAAGGACCCAGCATCATCCATAATATGCATAATATTTAGGTAGTGCATGAATACACATTTTGTTTTCCACATATATCATGACATTTATGAGGTAGATTTATACTACAGAGCCCCGCCAAGAGGGGGGAGCAGGAGGAAGAGAGGGTTAGGGACAGTCACAGGCTGAAGATTCTAGCAGATGAGCTTTGAGACTGGTCTTGAAGGAATCGATACAGGGCTCCAGGGAGATGAGGGGGGCTGTTAAGCCAACAGGGGGCTCTGCAGAAAAAGGCTCTTTGTCCAAGGGAAGTTCAGCAGTAGGGGATTAGTTGGGAGGTCCCAGTAGAGTCATGGGAGGTTCTGATGAGGCTATGCACACCAGGCGGGGCTTTGTTTACTCCCCTCACAGTGACATTTCGCCAGCGAGGTCCCCCACAGCGACTACAGAACCTAGCCGCAGTGGGAGACCCACTGAAACCTGGCACTGCCTGTCAGGCTGTCGGGGGTCCTGCACTCCCCCGATCAGCTCCGACTGGAGTTGAGAATCTTTAAGTGGGGGAGTGCAGGAAATGCAGCCCCCCATGTGGGGGGATTCAGAGCGATGCCCACCCTAAGAAAACAAGGAAATCCATAGTGAACCAGCAGCTTACTGCAGAATGTGGTCGACCTGCCGGTGTCGCTCACAGGACATTCAACAGAATTTCTGTTGGACTCCTGTAGTGGATCCACGGGGCTTGACCAAGGTGGATTTTCTTGGCCAGGAGGCAGGTATGGTACCTAAGATGGACATCAAATGGCAACTATTCAGCAGCCTTGTAGAGATCACAGGAGTGTGTCCATCTGTCACAACCCAAGACCTGTCTGCATGCTTTGTTTATGGTGACTTTGATGTGTCACAATGCCATGGAATCAGCAGTGCCGTAGATGACAATGCCGTAATCTACCAGGGAGAGGGCTGAAGAGTTAACAGCCAGGTGGATAGCCATTGGGGGAAGGCAGTGTTTGTGGCGGTACAGAAGCCCAAGTCTGGAGTTGATAGCGGAGGACAGTTGTTGGATATTTGCATGGTAGGTGAGAGATGTATCAAGGGTGACACCTAGATATTTGAATGAATCATCCAGCTCAAGTGGAGATCCAACTGAGTTGGTGATGGTCAGTGGGAAGTCACAATGAGGACTCTGACAGTGGGAAAAGATCATTGATTTTGTTTTCTTATAGTTTAGAACTAAGCGGTGGGAACTGAACCATGTCTCGACTTTAGCGAAAAAACCCTACAGGTCATGCTGGAGAGACTCAGTGCTGGGGTAGTTCCAGAAAATTACCGTGCTGTCTGCATAGAGCAGAATTTTTTGAGGGCATGAGCTGGGAGGGAGTTTAGGAAGAGTCTGAAGATGAGGGGTACCAAGATGGAGCCTCGGGGGTACTCCTGAATAGACCTGGAGGCTGGTTGATAGAGTGGAGTTAATTTTCACCTGATGGGATCTGTCAGAGACGTAACCTTTACACCAAGTTATTGGTTCATCTGAGAGCCCCAGGGAGAGCAGGAAAGCCAGAAGCACAGCATGATTAATGGTATTGAATGTCTTTGTGAGGTCGATGTACACCAGTCCCACTAGGTGACCATGTTCAAGGGCACCATGGATGTAGGAGGAGGAGGAGTATTCTAGGAGGGAAGGTTGTGGTGGTGCTATGGTTCTGCCAGAAACCATGCTGTTCAGGGCACAGTACATTATATTTAGACAGATGGTGTATCAGCTGATCAGACACTATTTTTTTGAGGTCCTTGGAGAGGGGAGGTAGAAGGGAGATGGGGCAATGGTTATTGGGGGACATGCCGCCGCCACATTGAAAATAGGGGTGATGATAGCTTGCTTCCAGAGGGCAGGGAATTGCCCTAAGCTGAGGGACAGGTTCAAATGTTTGGTGAGGGGTTGTAGGACCTCCTTGAGGGCTAGTTAGAGGAGCTTCAGGTCAATGGATTAACTGCTAACATGGGACTTGGCAAGGACTTTGGAGATGTACCTCCTTGCCTCCCATGTTGAGATGATTTGGAGGTGAAAGTGAGGGATGTTGGAAGGTGGACTGCAGCCAGGGATCGGGTCTAGTGGGGCAAAGAAATTGGGGGGTAGAACACCACTGAGATCTGAGAATGTGGTGTTTAGGGTGTCTGCAATGGACTGGGTGTCTTGTGTTAGGTTATCATTAACCATGAGCTGGGCAGGTTGAGGGGGTGGCAGATTTCCTGTTAAGTTCCTTTATGTTTTTCCAGAAATGTCTTCCTGAGCCCCAGGTGGAGGACAGTGCCTGTTGATAATGGATTACCTTGGCATGGCGAATGGCCCAGGTCCATTTGTTTCTGGCCTCACTATATCATTGTCTATCCAATGGGAGTTGTGAGTCTAAAGCCTTGTGCCAGAGATTATCATGGTGTTTCATCTGGTCAAACAACTGTTGCAATATCCAGGGGGTGTTATGGTTTTTAGTGATTTGCTTTGAGACAGGGGCAAAGATGTCACAAGCAGCGTTGAAGGTATTTAGAAAGTGGGAGAGGATGGTATCAATTGATTGGGTGCTATACATGGGAGACTAGTCAGAGTTAGGTAGGTTTTGAATTGGTGAAGCATACCCTTTTTTAGGCGTCTATGGTAGGAGACAGTAGGGGGAGCAGTGGGAGTTTTATTGGACTATATGCAGGTTACTGGGCAATGGTCGCTAAGGGCGTCAGGGAGTACTGAGACATTAGTGATGTTGTTGGGGTGATTGGTGAGGATAAGGTCCAGCAATGAGGAGGTGCCTGATTTGTTGTTCAGCCTGGTAGGAGATTGTATAACCTGAATGAGGTCGAGCGCATCAGCCGAGTCCTTATATGCACCTTTTCTTCTTGTCAATTTTTAATACACTATAATGGTGGTTTCCTCAGTAAATCTGTATTTGCTTGTATATCTTTGGGGTGTTTTTTTGTATCTTGTGTTAGTTCTTTTCTGCTAGGGAAGTTATCTTACTGGATTCTATGGACGTAGCAGCGGTGTTTGGTCTCTGGCTGTCCAAAAGATTTATTTTCATGCATCGACCAATAGGAAGGATGGAGGAGAACCCATACTGTATGTGAGGAATTCCTAAGCACTCTAAAGGTTGCAGGTATATTCACCTTTACCTGGTGAGTAAATACCATTAAAAGTAAGTTTTCAAGTTCTATCTGGTTTTCTAATAAGTCTGCTAAATCTGTGTAGCTATGTGAACTGACATGGGGGGTGGAGCTTACCTCAATCACTAAATCTAACTTTCTCCATTCAACTAGTAACCCTGCAATACCATTAATGTTAAATATGTTTTTCAGACTACACGGTCCAACATTTTCACTAACATAAATAAGAACATCCCCTCCCTTCTGATATCTGTCATTGCGAAGATGATCATACCCCGGAATGTTAATGTCAGTATTGGGAATTGTTTCATCTAACCAGGTTTCCAAGATTCCTAACACGGTGGGATTATTTTGTGGACACCAGATTCTCAGTTCATCGATTTTAGATAAATTAGTGCATGCATTTGTGTGGCAAATTATCAGATACTTTCTAACCTTTGGTCTTGGGTTTGTCTCCACATCCCCTGCTAATAATAAAATTATTAAGCATGTCAAGTTCATACTGTACATTTTATTATTTCCAGCACAAGCGTTGATATCTAACTGAATCTGGTGAGCTTTTTGCTTATAATGTTTTTTCAGAACTGGGTATACGTATTGCTTACTAATTATGTTCTTTAAAACAATTAGTAAGCCCTGCTTTTTTGTTTAATGTCCTATAGATTGATTCACCTCCAACATAGTACAGTAATAATTCATAGTACTGACTACCTTTAATAGGAATAACAAAACCCCAGTGATTTGCATTATTTTCATTTTAAATAGTCCAAGAAAAACTTAAGCAGGGCTGGAATATTGGGTCCAGGAGGACAAGTGAGCTTAATGGCAACAATTGTCCAGCTGAGACTGAATGCTAGAGGCAGTTAACAACCTAGTTACAAGAGACAATCCTAACTTGTATAAAACAGGTGATTAACAAGTTACACAGGACTAGTGTGTTAAAAACACAATATTTCAAAGTATATAATTTAATCTTTAAAAAACAGAGACTGTTCTAACTAGCTAGGTAGTTTTAATATTTAAAAATAATATAAACATTCCCTCCATACTACAATAAATTTGAACTTTGCATAAAAGACAAGCTCCCTATTACTAGAATATTTTAGCAAACTGTTGCCTGGAAATAGTTACCACAGGACTAATACGTTAAGAGTAGTCGGATTAGACAACATACAGGTAGTCCAATACCGAATACTTACAAACGATCAAAAGGTAAAGGAAAAAAAAAATTATGAGGCTTCCCCATGGCCTACCCCAGGTGGACTCATACAGGGTGACTCATGCCATTCCTGCGTGAGTCTCTCATGTGGGAAGCCACTTGTGTGACCAGTTCTATGTAGTGGCTGGATCCTCCCCCATTGATGTCACTTGCCCCTGTTGGTACCACTAGCTCCTCCTTGGTTTACAGGGCTAAGCAGATGACACTACAGGACCATTAGCTCCAGACTGGAGTAGATGGGTCAGGCTGTAAGACTCACAGCTGCATAGGTGTTTTGGAGCTAATAGTTACCTCTTATATTCGCTGTGACATATCTATCCACACTTGTCTGGTTAACTTGTAAACAAACTATGCTCTGCAATAAGAATCAAAATTGTCTTAATACCAATCCAGTACAAAAAAATATTTTGTGGTAAGCACCAGACTTAAAGTGTGACTAATGTCCATAAAAGTATATTATTTCAGTTTTTAGAAGTGTTCTGGCAATAAAACAATTTGGTTGTTTTCAAAAAAGTTCTCCAAAGATACATTTGCAAACATGGTGCAAAGTCACTTTAAAGGTGAAATGTTTACCTGCTGCTAATTGTATTCCTTTTACATTGGTATGTCATGTCTACAACAGTCTGTCTTTCATTTCTGTTGGTAATGAGAAAAGCATAGTAAGAAAATAATAGTGTGTCATTTTACAACATAGCGCTAGACTTTCATAAGCATTGCTGTTAGCAGGTAACTACGTTATATGGAATGCATTTCTTCTGGTAGCAGGATCTTCCCTAATGTGCACCTACCAATGCTGCTCAAGCTGTTAAGTACTGAGAGACTAAGGTCTTGTCAAGGTGAGATCCCATTGCCGTGAACCCCGAGCAGACACTTGGCACGTCATCACACACTGAAACATCATGATGTAATCACATCATTGTGCACCTCTGTTTGCCCTGACAGGTCCCCCTTCTATTGCTAAGCAATAGCTCAGCATTGCCATCAAAACAGGCAGAAGATGGGCAAGGTATCTGCCTACCTACAGATGGAATGCTACTCACCCTGGGCTCCTATAGACTAAATTCACCAGCAGTTTGCAGGTCTGAGCTGTGTATGAGAGCCATAATGACCTACATATAGTACACCATTCTCCTGCTTTGATGGCAGTCACAATGTATCACTGTATTTACATGGTTTCATCACAAATGTAATCTGACAAAAGTTGCAATGCAGAGTGTTGAAAGCCACAACAATAGTACTAGATGTAACCAAAGATTTGAATGGGTTATATACTACATATAAGGTTAGTTAGGCAATGTTTAGCAAAAGGTGTTAATTAGCTCATATTATACCATGGCATGAAAAATTCTAGCAACCTGATTGGCTGCTGATCCCTAGACACAGTAATATTATTAGACAATAACATCACTGTTTCTAGAGCAGACACAGAAAAGACCACATAACCACATTTTAAATCATTCCACATTTAAACTGCAGAGGGCAGCCGAATACTTTAAGCCATCACAGCTTACCCCCTCTACCAACAGCAATTGTATCCCTTGATTCATCAATTTCAGCAAATACCATAGTTCCATATCTGAGCACATAAAATACATTTACTTTTCATGCTAATTTTTTTCTTCCTGAACCAAGCAATTTCACTGAACAGGTAGACCATAACCACAGACTGTGCAGTTCACAGAAACCACTCAGTTCTTGGAAAAACAAACATGAAAATTAAATGTTTCTTCTATTGTGAAGTTAACTCCTTACACTGATCCTCCTCCCCTGCCTTGCTCCTCCTGTACCCACTGACAAAAGTTTCACAAAAAGCAACAGCACACAGTATCTATCTTCTCCTCAGCACTGGAATCCTGTTAGCGCATGGCATGCACACGTCAGTGTCCTACAATATGGTAGCCGAGTGGTTCCCCAAGCACAGAAATAATTTAAAAGCCACAATTTACAAAATAAAACACAAAAACAGAGTTGAAACACAGCCCAGTTTGACGGGCAGGCGAATAGCTAGAGGGCGGGAGGGACTGATGTAACATATCACAGCACGGAAGGCATCAGTGCAACAATGATAAACTGTGGGGAACTGGATAATGAGGATAATTCAGTCAGCAGCTTCACCTACTGGTGTAAAAATATACTGGACTTTTCTTAAAAAAGGTATACCTCCAGACACAAAAAATGGGAAAAAAAGGCCAACAATGTTTTTTTTCTTTTCTTTTCTTTTTTTTTAATAACAAATGAGCCATTGTATAATAACAGTAAGGCACTTCAGGGATGTGTGTTATTCTGTAATAAGTTCACTTCTTGGGTGTTGAGTGCACTCAGCCTGCTGCCTTGTGCTTCAACCACCCAAGGCTTGACATTATTACACAATAATACACACACTGTCATGCCTTATTGCTTAAATAAAAAGGTCATATGTTGCTAAGGTGTTAAGACCTAATATTTAGATAACAATAAGTCCAAACTTTTAAAGAACCACACTCAGCCTAGACTAGCTACCAGCACATGTTCAGATTTTCCTCCTCATTTATTCCTACTGTCTTGTCAAACATATTGAGTGTATACATCCAACACATCCCCTATTTTTCAGCTGATTGTTCCAGTTTCCCCCTCTACAAGGTTCTGAGACTTCCTCTATCCACCTGAATGTGAGAGATGTTACATAGTGACCTGCTTCATTGAAATGCTTAGCTACAGGAGGCTCTTCATGCCTGTTCATTGGGTAGCCCATGACAGGTGCAACTGCGATTGCATGAACTGCAAAATGGCAACTCAATCATGGCGTATGTCATGGGGTCTACCGATGTGGTAGGGCAACAGGATGGGGGTGGGTTTGCACATATAGCGAGAGGATGTCGCTACACGTATGCGCACACAGAGGGGTGCGAGCGAGCACTCCCAGTGAGGGGTGGGAGGGTTTTTGAGGGGTGGTGCCATGGTGGGCTGCTGAGCTAGCCCTTTGCATGGTGGGTGGGTTTGTGGCTTGGGTGGACAGGGTGCTGGGTTCAGGTCCGGGCGAAGGTATGTTTTTGTAGTGCCCAGCCCCAATTTTTTTTAATGTTTTGCACCCTCCAACATGCACCCCCCTGGATCTGAGAATCCTTAAGTAGAGGGGTGCGGGGGGGGCACAGTCCCCCACATAAAATGTTATAATTGTAAGTCCCCAGTGCCATTTTGCTGTGCGCCGGGGAGTCACATCGCTAAAAATGATTTTTGGTATTGTGACTTCGTTGTAATGGTAATCACCTTTCAGCAGTTGCCGTTATGACATAGAATCATTCATTGTGGCACTCTTCTGCTCTCTAATCCTTGGTTTCAAGGTTCAAGTTGTTTTGCCCACATAATAATATGAACACAGGTATGTGATTAGGTATACCACATGGTGTGAATTACAATTAATGGCAGACTTGATTTTGTATTTTTTAACACCACTTGGATGTTCAAATTCCTTCTTTTTTGAGGTGTTGCTACATCGTGTGCACCTGCCACAGGTTGAGATGCCTGGGCTAAGTGGGCCTAACAGAAGCTTTTTTTCAGTCTGGTGATGCTCAGTATGTACCAGCCTATCCTTAATAGTTCTGACTTTTTTAGAGGCAATTATTGGAGGCTGAGGGAAATCTGTTATTGGTAGGCTGTGTAGGGTTCCCCAGTGTTTGCTGCTGTCCTGATGCTCTCTATATGTTATGAGAATTCTATTGCCAATACCAGACTGTTTGCTTTCTTATTCATCTGTTTATGCAAGTTTGCTTTCCAATCCCACTTTAAGCTTCAGTGTTAGCTTTTGAAACTGTTTTTTCACAGTACCCTTTCTGCAAAAATCTACTTGCCATATTTTCCATTTCTTCTCCCTTTGTCTCTCATTCACTACTGTATCTGCAGACCCTAATCATCTCTGATAGCAGGATACTTGCCTTCAGTTTTTTCAGGATTTAATCTATCTGAGTGTAGTGAAGTGCTCCTGTCACTTTTCTAAAAAGCTTTGTAGCAAATTTTCAATTTTCTTTCTTGTAGATTTCTATGTTTAGAAAAGGAGTGTCTGTCTTGCTGTATGCAGCTGTGAAGCTGAAGTAGGCAGTAAGTGTGTTCAGATGCTTGTGAAGCTCCTGAAGCTCCTGCTCAGTACCATCCTATAATATTAGTAGGTGACAATGTATTTCTTGTATACCTGATATGTCTGCACTATGGGTTGAACAGTGGTGTCAAAATGTATTGCAGTTCAAGCAGTTATACTAAATAAGTTTGCATATGTCAGAACCATGGTGCTCACCATGGCTGTCTCTTTTGTTTGCTGGTAGTAAGTGTCCTCAAACCTAAACTAGTTCTCATAAAAACCTAATCTGGCAAGTTCTAATAAGAAGGATGTTGGTGCATTTCCCTCTTTCTCATCTCTTTGTATAGCTACTTCTGGCTATACAGTCCTTCCTTCTGAGAAATTAATGTGTATAGGTCATTAGCATCTATTGTATGTAGGATTGTATCCCCTAACTCTGCCGTATTATTCAGTTCTTTTGCTAGGTTTAAAATATCTCCTCTGTCCTTCACATGGCTTTGCATCTTGTATATTAGCAGTTGCACATGATAATTGACAAATGAGGAGAGGGGTTCCATTTCTGATTCTAACCCAGATAATATAGCTCATCCACATGGATTTTCATGGTCCTTATCGATTCAGGGTAATCTAGAGACCACTGACATTTATGGATGTTTATCTATCAGTAACTCCTTTAGCCAGTTTTCAATACAGTTAAGTTCCAGGGCCTCTGTTAGTACCGCTTTATACTTTGTTTGATTCTAGGTGGAGGGTTATTTTCAAGTCTAGCATAATTCCTTGTCCAAAAGTTTGTTACTCATGTCATGTATTCTCTTTCCGAACTATTACCTCTGCTCCCCCCCTTGTCAGCTGGTTTAATTATTATGGCATTGTCAGACTACAAATCTCTTGTGGCTTTTTGTTCTGATTTGGATGAGTTACATCTCCCTGTAGTACTTTAAGGGTTCTACATCATGTTGTACCTGGGAGGTGTAGTCCTCCACATTATGGTTGTGCCCCTTTGGTGGGTTGTATGGAGATTCATATTTCAGGGCATATGTTACTTCCCTGTCCATTCACGTGAATTTGCATCATTTTTGTAATTGTGTCTTTGGAGAATTTTGCTAAAAATTACCAAATTCTTTTATTGCCAGAAAACTTCTAAAAAATTGAAATACCGGTAACATACTTTTATGGACATTAGAAGGCCTGGACATTAGTCCTACTGTTATTCTCGTACTTACCACAACATGATTTAGAACTAGAATACTATTAAAACAATTTTGTTTCCTACTTGCAGAGCAAAGTCTGTTTGTAAGTTGATCTAGAAGGGTTTGAATAGATATGTTTTAGTGAATATGAGAGGCAACCTTTCTATATATAACTTTTGATGCAAATACAATTTTTTTTTGATTAAACACTGGAGTATTTCTCTATAATAAAGAAAATAAGATTAGATTTTTACTACACCTAAATCTGAAGGAATATTTAGAGGTGAGCACAGAACATGATGATACACACTGTTTTCATCTGAGATTATTACTAGAGATGTGAGAATTTGCAAAATTTTGTTATGTGAAATATTTCACGAAATTTGCGCATTTCACAAAATATTTCATGGGTGTGAAATGCAAAATTTTGCCAGTGGGAATATTCGGCCAAATATTTGGTATTTGGCCACCAAATATTCAGTATTCAGTTACCAAATGTTATATTCGGCACAGTCCTAAAAAAATCAAAAAACTGCCTCCACCCTCCTCTGCAGCCCCCCAAAAAACAAGTTCAACCATGTAACCCCTATCCACCCCACCCTCTAGCAGCAACCCCCCCTTCCCAGATCACATGATCTGCTGGTTTTACTATGCTAGCCCATAGCAGTTTCATTCATTACAAGGTGCTCTGCTGTGGAGGAGGGAGGGTTGTGCCAGTGCTGGGCTCCAATTATTTTCCAAAGGGTAATTGGGTGCTGGGGGGGAGGAGGGTTGGAGTAGGTACTGCCAGGGTGGGGGTTGGTGGGAAGGGAGCATATTATGCATGAGGTTAAACAGACACAAGGGTGTCTGACCGTGGAGGTGGGCTGGTTGTGTCAGTCACCCATTGGAGATTTTACTTATTTTTTATAACAAGATTTGCCAGTGCTAGGGGGGAGGTGGGAGTAGGGTCTGCTAGGGTGGGGGGACAAAGTATATTACACATGAGATTAACCAAACAAGAGGGTGGCTGGCCATGGAGACAGGGAGGTTGTGCCAGTCACTCATAAGGGATATTTTTTTTTATAATAACATATTGACACAGGCAAAACTATGCTGTTTCAGGGGAAATTGTGCATTTTGCAGTGAAATTTCGTGTTCTGAGGCAACATTTTGAAATGTCGCACCTGGCGAAAACCTTTGCAGAATGTCGAATTTTAAAATAAAATATATGAAATTGCTGATTTTGTGGCAATTTCACTGGAGAAATGTAAGTTTGCAACATCTCTAATTATTACACTGCTGTATGTTAAGAGCTGGATATGAAATTTAAGTATGATTTTAATTTATTAAATTGTAATATATGGATGCTAATAATAATACTATTGAAACTCATATGCTTTTTTCTGCGAAATACTATCAATGAACTTCATTGATAGTATAACGAGATGCCTTAATACTATTGTTGGATACTCATCAATAGTATTATGAGATCCTGTAATACTACTGATGCATCTGCTAACATTTCCTCTTGCTATGCACAGTCCATCAACTGAGCACCAGCGGACTTTACTGTAACCACCGTGTACAGTAAAACACAGCTCTCCATTGACTTGCAGGTCATCTAGTCTCTCTCTCTCTCTATTCCTTATACACCTCTCTCTCTGTCTACAACTCCTGCTGAACAAAAAAGAATACATACCAATTTTAAAATGAGAAGACACATCACACGGGCCAGTTTTGGCACTTGCTCTTCACTCACTCTCTGGTAATCCCCACTGCTTACATCTTGTTCTCTCTCTCTCTCTCTCTTTCTGCCTCGCTCTTTCTCTCTCTCTCTCTATCAACCGCTACATAAAAACAAATACAAATTTTAAATAAAATAAAAAGAAGCTGGGAGGCAAGTGTATTCCAGCAATATTTAGAATGCCATTTTTGGGCCTGGAATCATTGGCTAATCTGCTGGTGAGTACAGTAATTTTTACAATAAAATAAAAAAGTGAAACTTCTCTTGGCTCCATAGATTATAAAAAAGAAATAGGGGACTGGGTATTTTGTAACTATAATGCCATCTCAAGGTTCTAGTGATATGGTAAAACATCTCAAGCTTCACTCTTGTGGTCCACATATCGCCAGAACCTCTCTATGGTATTATAGCCTTGTAATACTAAAGATGCAGAGAAATAAAATTTCACCGGCGAAATTGAAGCAAAATTGGCAATTTCACCAAGCAAAAATCTTCACAAAATTTTGGTGAAATTTCACAATTTCGCCCACTGCAGATCCCACTCAATTATATATCCCTGGTGCCTAGTGGTCTCCCCAGCCAATCACTGGCTCAAATTAGTAAAGAACCCCATTAACTCATCTTCCCCATCCCCCACACCCCCAGTCCTTAATTAAATGCTCACTCCCTGGTGTCTAGTGGACCCCCCACCTCCTCACAGTGTCATCAGCACTGCCCCAGCTCCCCCATATCCTGATCAGGCCACCAGCACAGTCCTTCACTTTCCTTCATGGCCTGCAGCATGACTAAGCTTTAATGAATGAGCTTGGCCTATCACCAGCCCAAATTAGTGAAGAATCCCCCCAGTTAACTCATCATCCCTCCAATCCCTAATTAATTTCCCACTCCCTGGTGTCTAGTGGACCCCCAACCCCCACCCTGTCATCAGCACCCACCCAGCTCACCGCCTTACCCTGATTGGGCCACTGGCACAGCCCTCCACTCTCCTCCATGGCAGGCAACCTGACTAAGCTTCAGTGAATGAGCACATGCTTGTACAAGCATGCGCTCATTCACTGAAGTGCTTTGTCAGGTTGCCAGCTTTGGGGAGAGTGGAGGGCTGTGCCAGTGGCATGATCAGGGTACAGTAGGGAGCTGGGTGGGTGCTGATGAAAGGGTGGGGTCCACTAGACACCAAAGAGTGGGCATTTAATTAAGGATCAGTGGTCCAGGGGATGGGAGGAATGATGAGTTTACTGGGGGGGGTGTTCTTGACTAATTTGGGCTGGTGATCAACCGGGGAGGATCACTACACACCAGGGAGATAATTTTATTTAAAATTTGGGCTGGTGATCAGCCGAGGAGGATCACTAGACACCAAGGAGAACATTTTATTGAAAATTGTGGCTGGTGGTCCACGGCCACATTGCAAAATTTCACTGCGGGTGGCAAAATTTCACCCAGCAAGTGAAATTTCACCAGCTGGGGGGTGAATTTTCACTTGAATCTACGGATGAAATTTCACATTTCGCTCAGTGAAATATTTAGCAAAATGCACGAATTACTCTAAATATTTTGCAGGGTGAAATTTTTCAGTTTCACACAACACTACATAATACACAGTCTTCTATTGTTCTATTTATTCCCTTTAATTATAATAGTCTGGACATCATACTTGAGTGGCATGTAAGTACAATAAATGGATTATTATGTCTTTGTGAAAGAAAATTCAGATTCTTTCTATATTTTTGCAATATGGATATATGAAATCTGTGGTAAAGTAGTGATATTATTTCTTAAAGGCCTCTTTCCCAGATAAAGCCAACATGGAAAAACATTGAAAGAGGAGCTTGCTCAGGGCATGCTGTAAAATTGATAAATAAACAAAATGAAGTTGATTTAATCTGTTATGGGAGGTTATGGGCATCCACTCAGATGCTCTCCTCCCTGGGAGGGAGGGTGCAGCCGGCATCGCTACTTGGGTGGCTCCTGGAGTTCCCCCATGGAAGTGCACTTGCAGAATGGGTAACCATACGCTGCCATGCATCCTTCCCAGAACACCGTGAGCATGTGGTCACTACATGGGAGAAGGTAGGCCAGGGAGAAAATGGAAAATTGACCACTCAGCTGACCAGATGGCTGTCTCCTGGTTCCCCTCCTGTCAAACAGCCCTGGTAGCCAGCCTTCTGGACTGATCCCTTGTTGTGCACCGAGTATGGTATTGGAACCCATCTCCCCACTCATGAGCCCTGGGAGGAGCCCTCCCAGTGAAGGGATACATCAGTTTGACCAGGTCACAACACAAAAAGGGGGAAGGTGATGATGGTGGAGGAGGGGATGACTTGGTGGGTAGAGTTGACCACTGGTGGCCCAAAGGAGTGGTCAGTCAAGAAGTGGCCAGTTGGGGGGCAGGGGAGGAGAAAAAAACTGTTCCATGTGGCTGGATTTTCCTTTTTGGATTTGGTACCCACCGTTTGTGCTAGAGCCCACCAGACCCTAGCCTATTCAAAGGACTACACAAGACTACCCAACTGCCACATCTATGATCTTTTGGTTGCTTCTGCAGCCATGGATACTGATGCACACTTTAGCACATACACATCTACTTGTGGCTGCAGATAGGAAGCCATGATTCTCATATTACAAAATTATTTCTGCACATAGGGCCAGTACTACTGTACCCACAGATGCAAATCCTAGATTCCAAAACTTTATCAGCATTTTATTCTGCAGAAGCACAGGCACCTCTGGGACCTGCACTTTTGCATTCAGATATAGAAATCTGAGATATCTCAGTTAGCACAGTACTTCTGTCAGTAGAAGCACAGACCCCTGTGTAGCCTACAATTCTGTTGACACAGAAACCATTGCATAGTGAAAGATATATACAGCAACTTCTGACTGCAGAAGCAGAGGCCCCTGCATAGCCTGTAGTTCTTTATACACCCACTTCTGACTGCAGAAGCACAGGCCTCTAAATACAAATCCAGGATAACCAGATTAGAAAAGTACTTCTGTTTGCTGAAGTGTAGACTACTGTGAAGCCAAGAGTTCTGTAGACACATATACAATTACAGATTGAAGACATGCCCACCCAACTCTGTCTGCAAAAACTCATCTACCTGTGGAGCCAATGCTTCTGTCTTCATAGGAACAGTACCCAAATTACAACTGTATATGTCTGAAGAAGCCGCACATACAGTTGTTTACTGTAAAATATAAACATACCCATCTGTCATCTGTCATCTGTGTTGGGAATTATGCAACTTCATCTGTGGCTTCTGAAGCCAGAAATTGTCATGTATTGTGTTGAACTCTGCGTGTATATCCATGGCTGCAAAAGCGCTGGACCATGATGACAGATGTCTTTTGCATCATTGGGAAACTGTTGCATGTTGTTTGTTTTACCAGATGTTGATCTTCTGTGGTTGCTTGTGTGGTCTTGTCCTTTTGTTGTTTGAGAAGATGTGGAGTTAGGATTGGAAACCCTCATGCTATATTTACCTACTTTTGAAGCATTAAGTTTAACCCTAAATGGTACATCAATGCGATTTCTTCAACTGAATTTCCATCCTTTTTGAGAAAATTACTGAAGTTTTATTACAGCAGAATTTGAGGCTGGATACATTTTTTTTCCAGTTATGCTAGACCTATTGGACCCTTGGGCTACATTGCTGACCATACTTGTGGTTGACCGGATATTGTGCTAGACACTGATATTGACAAGTCTGGACATGTAAGAATAGGTTTAACCCCCAGGGAGTGGGTGCTTAAGGAACTAATAGACACCATGGGCATGACTAATCCCTGGAGATTGTTTCACCCTGCCAACAGGGAATATACCTTTCACTCTATATCACATAACTCATTTTCTAGAATAGATTTCTTTCTGATCATTGTGGAAAATGTCCATGGGATCTACGCATACAAACATGAGGCCAACGTCAGCTTGTGTGCACTATATGGGTCCCAAAATGGTGGATAAGATTTCAGCTAGTGAGATTTTAAACAGAGACGTTCTTACAAACATTTAGAAGTAGTCAGAGTAGATATAATATACTACTTATGGTGGGAGGGGGACTTGGGGGTCTTTGCCCCCAAAACTAAATGATCGGATGTATGTGAGGGATGGGGGTGCAGGGGACACAGACCCCCAATCTGTGGAAATCTCATCTACCATTTTCTCAGGACCCATAAACTGCATCTGCTCCCCAAAGCAACTTCAGTACTGCAGATTGTATAAATAAGCTCACTCACCAAATTTAAATATACATGAATTTTTTTGCTTGTAACTTCCAGACTAAATAGCAGTTTCCTAGTTTTCGGAGTATAACTTCTTCTTCAGGGAGTCAGGTACAATTTTTAAATATTGAAAATATATACATCTTTGAGTATTAATTATTTTTAATTACTGCATAGAATAAGAACATCATATATACAGTACTTAATTTTACAGCCTACCTGTCCCTCCCAGATGAGACTGAGTGGGAGGACTGCATTGATTGTTTTCTTTTGGGCTAGATCTCTGTTCTGATGAGCTTTGTTCCAGCAAGCAGCAGAGCAGTCAGTGGGAATGGGCTGACTGTGCACTAACCCTTCTACTGCTGCTGCTGCTGTGTGGACTATTGCCAGAAAGCTGGTACTGAATGTGGACCAGCAGGGGTTTACTTGCGACTTAAAGGGGATTGTTGGAATCGAGCCGAAGGGGATTGTTTGCAGCAGGGGGCTGTTTGTGCCTTTATCTACACTGCCTGTGCATTAATGTTTACATTTACAGTTTGTGTTTTGCATGTACTGCCTTTGCATTTGTTGTGCTCAGGGGGTTTTAATTTCTATACTTTACTTCTTGCCGGCAGTCAGGATGCTAAAGGGGTCTGTACACCTGTACTGCCTTTGTATTTTCTGTGCAGCAGGGTTTTGTTACTTCTATAACTTTACTTCATTCAGCAATCAGAACACTAAAGGGGAATGTACATGGCTCTGACGTGACAGGGGTTCTATCACTTACAGGACAGGATACCTGTGGCATCAAGTTTTAATCTCTACTGGCACTTTAAATTTCTTTACAGCCTAGCTGTCCCTCCTAGATGTGGCCAAGTCAGAGGACTGCATTGATTGTTTTTTTTTTTGGGCTAGACCCCTGTTCTGACAAGATTTGTTTCAGTGAGCAGCAATGCATTCAGTGGGAGTGGGCTGACGGTGCACTAACCCTCCTACTGCTGCTGCTGTGTGGGCTATAGCCAAAAAGCAGGAACTGAACTTCCCACCTACCCACCCAGTTCCAATTCCATTGTTGTAGGCACAGCAGTTGATTGACAGCAGGAATCTTCTAGATCAGCCCTCCCTACCACCGATTCTATTGGGGGCTTCAGCTACTAGAAGAGCATACCAAAACACAGGGAGGCTGGATAGATTTTAGGGACATCCTATCAGAGTAGAAAAATCACAGCCAAGTCCTCCCTATCACCTATTCAGCAGGGAGAGGTTTTGTAGAGGAACTTATCAAAAGGGGAGGTGTACTCTGCAGAAATTATCCTGATAAGGTAAGAGATGTTTAACTAAAAAAAAAGAGAAGAAAAAAAAACATGGATGTGGCAAGTTGTAATGGATGCAGGGCTCTCATCTTCCGGGGACTTATCTAGAGATTGGAACACTGCCCCATATGTAACACACTGAATGGACTCTGGGCTCAGCTGGCTGCAACATGGAAAGAAATAACCAGGATGCTAGGGTGTATAGGGAGAGGCATCACCAGCAGAAAAAGGGAGGTGGTGATTCCACTATACAGATCAGTAGTAAGACCACACTTTGAGTACAGTGTTCAGTTTTGGAGGTCACATCTCACGAATGACATAGACAAGGAAGAGGCAATCCAGACAAAGGCTACTAAAATGGTACAGGGGTTGCACTTCATGCCATATGAGGAGAGGCTGAATGAACCAATATGCACTCTCTGGATATAAGGAGGGAAAAGGGGGACATGATAGAGATATTCAAGTACCTTACAGGGATAAATGCAGTGCTGGGGAGAAGCAACTTCCAGGAAAGAGGGTTGGCAAGAACTAAGGACATGATTTGAAGCTGAAAGGTATTAGAATCAGGAGCAATGTGAGGAAGAACCTCTTTACGGAAAGGGTGATGAATGATTGGAACAGCTTTCCCACAGTGGTGGTGGAGGAAAGAATGGTGGAGGGATTCAAAAATGCATGGAACAAACACAAGGGGGTCCTACTGAAAAGGAGGGGTTGAAAAGCTGCAGATCATCAACAATCTGCATTACATAGAAACATAGAAACATAGAATTTGACGGCAGATAAGGACCGCTTGGCCCACCCAGTCTGCCCATTTCCCTACCTACTGGATAAGCTGCAGATCCTAGTTAACCAGCAGCCTACTCCTTCTTACCCCCACCCCCCAGAATTGCCTTATGACTGTCCCATGCATGCTTGAATTCCACCACTGATTTTGACTCCACAACCTCCTCCGGAAGGCCGTTTCATGCATCCACAACCCTCTCTGGAAAAATACTTCCTTAAATTACCTCTGAGTCGCCCCCTTCTATCTTCAAATAGTGCCCTCTTGTTCTTGCACTCTCTTTTTGAAAGATGCTACCTCTTGGACTTTGTTGATTCCTTGAGGTACTTGAAAGTTTCTATCATGTCCCCCCTCTCCCTCATTTCCTCGAGGCTATACATATCAAGCTCCTTAAGTCTCTCTTCATATGTCTTCCAGTGCAGATCCTGCACCATTTTAGTTGCCCTCCTCTGGACAGCTTCCATCCTGTCTATGTCTTTGTGGAGACTGGGTCTCCAGAACTGCACACAGTACTCCAGATGGGATCTCACCAGCTGTCTGTACAGGGGATAATAACTTCCAGTTTTCTACTGGTGATGCCTCTCCCTATGCATTACAGTAACCCCCCAGCCCTCCTTGCTGCCCTCTCACATTGCTTGCCCACCTTTAGGTCATCTGATATGACTTCCCCCAGGTCCCCTTCCATTTTTGTTGTTGTTAGTATCTCACCCCCCATTGTGTACTCTTTCCCTGGGTTTTTGTTTCCCAGGTGCATTACCTTGCACTTCTTAACATTGAATCTAAGCTGCCATACATTTGACCATTCCTCTAACCTTGCCAAGTCCCTTCTCATCCTTTCCACCCCATCCTGTGCATCAACTCTGTTGCAGATCTTAGTGTCATCTGCAAAGAGACATACTTTTCCTTCCAGTCCTTCCGCAATGTCGCTTATAAAGACATTGAAGAGGACCGGTCCTAATACTGAACCCTGCAGTACCCCACTAGTAACCCTCCTTTCTTCTGAGTGGACTCCATTTACTATTACTCGCTGTGTCCTATTCTTCAGCCAGTTCTTTACCCAGGCTGTCATCTTGGGACCCACTCCCAGGCTGGCTAACTTGTATATTAATCTTTTGTGTGGGACTGTGTCAAATGCCTTGCTAAAGTCTAGGTAGGCCATGTCCACAGCCCCTCCCTGATCTACTACTTTGGTCACCCAGTCAAGAAATCTATCAGATTTGTCTGGCATGATCTTCCCACTGTGAATCCATGCTGCCTAGGGTCCTGTGCCCTCTGGCCTCTAGATACTCGACAATTCTTTCCTTCAGAAGTGATTCACATTTTCCATATCACTGAGGTTAAACTAACAGGTCTGTAGTTTCCTGCTTCTGCCTTGCTCCCACTTTTGTGTAGGGGAATCACATCTGCCCTCCTCCAGTCCTCGGGTACCACCTCATCATCCCATGATTTGTTAAAAAGGGTAGTCAGTGGTGTCACTAGTTCTAACCTTAGCTCTTTTAGAATTCTGGGATGAATCCCATCAGGCCCCATTGCTTTGTCCACCTTCAGTTTTAAGAGTTCTTTTAGAACCCTTTCTTCTGTAAATGGGCTGGTATCAACTTCTGTATCCAGAATGTTACTACTGTTTGTTTTATGTACTCCCCTCTTCATTTGTAAATACTGAGCAAAAATATTTGTTTAGTATCTCTGCCTTTTCACAGTCTCCCTCTGCCCACCTCCTCCTCCCTTTATTAAGCCTCACTATCCTCCCTTGGTCTTCCTTTGCTCCCTGATGTACCTATAAAGGTTTATCCCTTCTTAACTGAGTTGGCTATCTTTCCTCGGTTTGAGCCTTTGCTGTTCTGACTGCCTTCCAGCCTCCTTTGCTTTAACTGATACAGTTCTCTGTCCTGCTCCTTCTGCGATTCCTTTGTACTCCTGAATGCTTTTCTCTTGAACCTTCACTGCCACTTTGAGAACCCTAGTGGTTTCATACTCGCCTTGCTTTTGTTTATTTGCTTCACACAAAGGCTCGTTACCTCTGTGATGGCAGTTTTTATTATTCCCCATTGTTCTTCCACCCTCCTTCCTGCGCATTTGCTAGTGCATTCCTTAGCACTCACCCATTTTGGCAAAGTCAGCCCTCCTAAAGTCCAGTACTTTTGCCTTTGTATGGCTTGACTCTATTGCTGTGTTTATTGTGAACCATACTGTTCGATGGTTGCTAGTTCCCAGATGGCTACCCACTTCTACATCTGTGATCCTCTCTCCATCTCCATTTGAGAGAATCAAGTCTAATAGTGCTCCCTCTCGAGTGGGCTCCAGTACTAGTTGTCTAAGGCATGCCCCCTATAGGGCATCTAGAATAACTGCACTCTTCGAAGTGGCAGCTGCAACTGCACTCCAGTTAACATCTGGCATATTCAGATCACCAATCAGCAATATCTCCCCTTTTTCTGCCATTCTAAGTATACTTTCTATCATTTCCCTGTCCATTTCTTCCCCCGAGAAGGGGGTCTGTATACAATCCCTGTGCATAGTGTGGTGCCATTGCCTGTCTCCAAATTTACCCACAGTGCTTCTTCTCCTCCCTGTTTACCCTTTTGTTCTGTTGCTTTTATTCCTTCCCTTATGTAAAGAACTACTCCTCCTCCTCTTTTACCCTCCCTGTCCCTCCTGTAGACAGTGTATCCTGGTATGTTTATGTCCCAGTCATGGTTTCGTGTGTACCATGTTTCTGTGACTGCCACGATATCCAGATGTTCCTGCTCCATCAAGGCCACTAATTCAGGAAGCTTGTTACCCAGACTACTGGCATTAGTACTCATTGCTCTCCATTTTTTGATGGCTTTACCTTCTGTTGCAGCATCCCCCACTGACCGTTCTACCTCAGTCTTTTTCTCATTTAGTACCCTGTTTTGTAGGGAGAGGCTGGGATTTTCCTGCTGCTTGTCAGTGCCTCCCCCATTGATTAGTTTAAAAGCTTGCCAATGAAGCATTTAAACCGATTGCTCAAAAGACTTGTTCCCTTCCTTGACAGATGCAGACCATCCTGCCAGTATAGGCTGGTGTCCCTCCAGGTGGAACCCCAGTCCCCAATGAAGCCAAACCCCTGTGCTCTGCACCATTTTTTCAATCATTCATTAAACTGCATGGTGCCAATTACCCTCACCTCCCCCATGATTTTGACAGGCAGCACCTCTGAGAAGGATACTGTGTGTGCTACTTGTCTTAGGTCCCTCCCCAACTCTGCAATGTCCTCCTGCACTGCTCTAATCTCATGATGAGCCAAGTCATTTGTCCCTAGGTGGACAATTACGTCCAGCTCGGAATCCCTTGCAGCTGTTCTCGTGATCCTGAGGATGTGCTTCCTGTCCCTCCAAGCCATGGCACCAGGCAGGCACCTTACTTCATTTTTCCCAGCTCCCCCCAGTTCTATACCCCTAATAATTGAGTCCCCCACCAGGAGCTGCTTCCTTTCCCTGTGGTGTCCTCTGCCTCCTTCCTGTGGGCCTCCCTTGTGACAGTTATCATCAGTCTTCTCTGCAGGTGCATCCATAGGGGAGCTATGCTCCCCCAGAATGGTGTATGGATTGTGGAGTGGAACAATTGACTGGGTGTGCCACTGTTCCACCCTCCTCACCCTCCCTGAGCCCACTGTGGTCCAACTGCTGTGCTTTCTTCGCAACCTCTGAGGTAGTGGTGGTGGTGCTAGTGCTCCCTGGATGGGGGAGGTTCTCTTCCTACCGTCCAGTGTGGCCTGGGTGAAGGTTTCCTTACTACTGTCCAGTGTGGCCTGAAGACAGGCATCTTCCTCCCTCAGGGCAGATAGTTGTCTGCAAATAGGGCAGCATCTCAGCCTCCTGAAAGACTCCCGGAAGACTGCTGCTCCACAGCCATTACATTGCACTTCTCCCCACATGTTTATCTAGGTTTTTTTTATTGTATTTGTGTGTGTGTGTGCACGCGTGCGTGTGTGATTTGTTATATAGAAATATATACATAATACAATGTGTATGCTTATATTGTCAGTGCAGTGTGCTACAGAGGATATGACAGTGAAATGCACCTTGCACTCGAGGAAATGATGTCATAACCACAGGTATAAAGGAACTATTTCCAGGGGTGGGTGGGGTGAGGGTGGGAAGGGTTGGGCCTAAACTGTGTCCTCACAAAACAATCAACTAAAAGCTCTCACCCACGCTGCAATGAGTGCCTTCCTGTCAGCAAGATACCCTACACAACAATTTGACAGAGAAAGTACCCTGCTAATCAAACAGAGAAAAATCCAGACATCCAAGTCAGACACAGGTAAACCTGTCCAGCCCCAAAACAGCCTGGTGGTTTGTTAGCCACAAAGGAAAATCAAATATGCAGTTATTTCAGACCTTCTGAGGATGCTGACAAGATAA
Organism: Neoceratodus forsteri; assembly: GCA_016271365.2. Lineage (NCBI taxonomy): Eukaryota > Metazoa > Chordata > Ceratodontiformes > Ceratodontidae > Neoceratodus > Neoceratodus forsteri. Next base: position 224,561,233 of record CM028132.1, on the reverse strand, counting down.
GCAGGTGCATTGTAGGTAAAAGGTAGGAAAATGGGCAGACTAGATGGGCCTTGCAGTCATTATCTGCCAGCAAATTCTATGTATCTATGATGCAAAACCTGCTATACTGGTGTTCAACTTCACCGTGTCCACTCCCTCAGAGGCCCACCATCCCACTGGCCCAGGGGAGTGGAGGTTGTGGGGTGGGGGGTAAAGCTGGGAGGAAGAACCACGTGAACCCTGTTCCTGCCAAGGAGATCAGAACTGGAAAATGTGTTGCACCCCTGATGGGCATGCAGGACCCTGGCTCTGCAGGGGAGCAGACCAGGTCAGTTTAGGGGCCTGGGAAGAGCAATGAGATGGCATCCAGTGTTAGTAAGAGGAAGCATCACAGCAACAAGGGCAAAGAAATACTTGTCATGTGGGACTTGATGATAAGAGGTGTTGAGTCCCACCTAAGTGGAAATACCCATGCAGAGGTGATGGTCAGATGCCTCCCAGGAGCCTCGGCCAAGAGAGTCACAGAATGCATCAGGAGAACAGTGGACAAACTGGAGAAAGAAAGAGAAGTATTGGTGCATCTTGAATCAAATGACCTGATTAACCAGTCAGTGGCAGAGGCAAAGGGTAACTTCATTAAACTGAGCGAATGGTCTGTGGCTGGTGCAACCTCCCTGACTTTCTTCAAGGTCCCTCTGGTGTGGGGCAAAGGAGAATGTACTGACAAGATCAGGTATAAGGAGGTTGAAGAATTCAACAATTGGATGCAAGGATGGTATAAGGAAAAAGGCTATCTTTTCATTGGAACCTGGGGAGACTTCTGCAAGAGGAAGTTCATCAGATACTGTATGATGGACTTCTTCTTACCAGGGAAGGACTAAGAGCACTGGGGCAGAAGTTAGATGTCTTTGCTGGGATTTTAAAATAGGTGAGGGGAGTCTGCAGCTAGGGAAACTATCAGCTTCAGCATAAAGGATGGAAACTTAGCTGACTTTCTCCCACAAGGCAAAAACACTCTGCCACAAACAGAGAGCAGGATTGGGGAATGCAGGGGGATTAGGAGTGGTCATAAGGGGAAGGAATCAGTTGATAATCAACAGATGAAACTAAAAGAAGGGATGAAAGCCACCCCTACCAGTTCATGGAAAGGGATATGCTTCAATGCCAGAAACCTGGATAACAAAATAAGTGAACTACAGGCAACAATGTCAGACACCCAAGTGGACCTGATGGCCATCTTGGAAACATGGACCACAGAAAACAATGATTGGGGCCTCTTAGTCCATGATTATTCTCTCTATAGATAGGATAGGAAGGGTGCCAGTGGCAGGGGAAGCACTGTGTTTTCATGATGGAATAATAAGAACCTCTTTCAATGTTATCAAAAGGGAAGGTCTAGAATCCCAATGGGTACCGCTCAGCATGGCATCAGGAAAGAAGATCTACATAGGGGTGATATACAGACCACCAGGTCAGGCAGAGGAGAGGTATTCAGCACTCTTAAAAAAAATCAGAGATGTGGTAAAAAAATGGAAATTGTGGTGGTCGGCGATCTGAACATGCCATATGTTGACTGGGGTATTACTGGCTCTCCGTGCCTGAAACTGAAGTCTCTTTAATTTAATTTTGGTTTGCTTCCATGGATTGCTACTGCTTACATTGAACTTAGTAGCAGTTAACCTGATTTAAATTGTTCTGCTTGTGCTAATACTTAATTAATACTATGCTGAATCAGAGCCTGCTACTGAAATTTTGTGGCCGAGCCTGCAGCAGAAATTTTCTGGCAAGCCTCCCTAAACAGCTGTACCAAGTCTCTGTGGACCTCACAAGCAGCTTCCAGGAATTTATTTCCTGGATGAGCTGCTGCTGAATGTTCGAACTACCATCCACTAGCAAAGCAAACCTGCTCCCTGATTTATAGTAATTCCACTGCACTAGCAGGGCAGCTGCTCATTCTTGAGCCAATGCTGTGCACTCCCTGCCAACTGAACCTACTGTATGTCTTCCCGCTGCTGCTGAACAGCAGCACCTCCCCTTCCCCCCACCACTACCACCCTTTCCTGGCATTACTTATATAGTGGCTGAAAGTGTCACGCATGCATCTTGGTCTCTAGTGAACATTTCTTTTTTTTTCTATCTCCTACTGTAAATTTTCCATCTGCAGGTTATACTCTTCTTTCACTTAGTTGCAGTGTTTACTACTCATTATCAGTACAAATGTTGCTGTGCTTTGTGAATACATACACAGCAAAAAGTCCCTCCTTATCTTTTCCCCAACTGGCTATACACTAGTCTTTTTATTGCATTCACCAGTGCACCACCCCACCTTAATTCCTGGCTATTCCTCCTGTACTACTCTACTATAATATACTCAACTAAGGGAATATCCCTACACTTCACCAAAGGTCTTTTCATTCTCTGTTCCATCTTGGCTTGCCTACATCATGACAAAACTGGCATGGTCTGGGCACCCACCTCACCCCTAACCCTCGGAGTCATTGTGACACTACCCACTTACCACTAGCCTTGCTCATCTAAAGTGTCCAACGCTCACCTCGGACTTCTTGCCTATACCCAGCATGGGAAAACTAATGTTTGTATCGTATGCCAAAAACAGAAAGAAACATACGTCTCTTTCTCTCTGCCCTCTCCATATTAGATCCTATCTGTGCCTAATTCTTCTATCAGGAGACATAGCCAAGTTAAGCATCTGACTATAGGATGTGTCTACCTGCCCCAAAACTAGCTTTCTCCTCCTACGTGGAACTCTTCTCTAGCCTTGACACTTCCCCCTTTAGAGATCCTTACTCTGTAGGGATTTCAACCTTGATTGGATTAAACCACATGGATCTCAATACCAAGCAGCTCTGACAGATGCCAAATTAAATCAATTACTCAACCACCTGACCAGACTTAACTTGAAATTAGGCAGTCACAGCCTCTTGAACTGGATGCTTACCAATAACAAACTACATCAAAGCTGCGGGAATCCTACCTGATGCACTGAGTGATCACTCCCCCACTTTCTGTATCTGGAAGAAACACAACCCCCACCCCCAAAATCATTAGATCCAGGGATCTAACAAATTTTAATACTGCAGTTTTCCTGCATAGTCTGGCCTCCACTGATTGGACCCCCATTACTTCTCTCCCTGACATAAACCAGACTCTAGAATATCTGATATCCACCTTCACCTCTATCCTTGACTTACACACCCTGGTCAATTACGCAAAGCCAAAGGATCCCACTCCGCATGGCTCTCCCATGAACTAAGGCACCTAATGTGTTCCTGGGACAAGGCGTGCAAAACCTTCAAAAGAACGGGGCTCCACTCAGATTGGCTAGCCTACCACCAACTGTGAAACTCATGCAAAGCCAAAGCTAGCAAAGCAAAATGAGACTACTGTCAATCCCCTCAGGAAACACACCTCACCAACCCCAAGCATTTCTGTGCACAGATTAATGCTCTACTTAAGGGCAAAGAGCAGACAATCCCCCAGAATATGATATTGAAAGACAACTTACTATCCTCCCCCTCAGAAATAGCCACAAGAATAAATCACTTCTTCTCTGATCTTGACATGTACAAGACAGGCCTACATGCTATTCACCCTGCTACATACCCTTCCCCACAAAATCTCCCCTTGAAGCCCCTACCCCCTCTTCCATTTAAAACTTACCTTGCAGAATGAGGTACTTAAGCTCTTGATGGGTCTTAACCCTGAAAGCTCCCCAGGATTTGACACACTACTGCCAAAATTCCTCAAGTTTGGAGCACCTGTGTTAGCTCACCCGATTGTACAGTTAATCAATAGATCCTTCCTTACCCAATCCATTCCATACAAATGAAAGACAGCTATTGTAGTCCCAGTGCTCAAAAGTGGTCTTACCAACCTTGTTGAGAATTACAGACCCTCATCCATACTATGCCCTATTACAAAAATTCAGGAAAAAATCTTATACAACCAATTATACTCCTTTTTTGAGCAAACCCGTGCCCTCACCATCCATCAACATGGTTTTCAAAAGACAGATGGGACTGAGTCAGCTCTCTTGAGGGTCACAACAGATATATTTCATGCTGTGGGCCAAGGCTGGGCCACGGGGGATGTATTCATTGAGCTCACATAGGCCTTTGATCTAGGGTTGCCACCTGTCAGGTTTTTTACCTGGTGATCAGGTTTTCTGGGTCCCTATCAGGTAATCCGGTTTTGCTGTGTGCTGGTCAGGTTTTTGAGCCATTTTGAGTGCTCACATACTTTTGAAACAAATGTTGTCATATTATTCATTGTTTCAGCTGCATGGCCAGCTTACAAACAAGTTCTGTTGTCAATATAACCCTTTGTTTGTGAAAGCAGCCAGCCTGGGAGGTGTAAGTATGGCCATTAACACCATTAGCACTTACTTAACCTAATCTTTTCCACTGCATCTTGTCTTTTATTGATATAACAGATGGCCTTCTAGGAGAAACAATGCATGATGAGTCATAAAAAGGGGTGGGGCTAGGGGCGGAGCTTAGGATCCGGTTTTTGCCCCATCCAAAGGTGGCAACCCTACTTTGATCTGGTAAACCACTCACTTCTCATATTTAAACTTCAATGGCTAGGCCTTGACCACAGCACTCTCTTTTGGATCTCAAACTACTTAACTAATCATTCTCACTTTGTCAAATGGGCTGGTACCTATTCCTCCTTCTTTCTCATCACTGATGGGATCTCCCAGGGCTCTATCCTTGGGCATCTATTATTCTCCATCTTCATAAATGAACTGTCGTAGAACTGCAGTGTGCATCAGTACAGCTCTAAGCAGATGATGCCATACTTTACAGGTCCTGTAAAGATGTCTGCTCCATTAGGCCTCTACTGGAAAATGACTTTCAATTACTGGGAGCCTGGTTCATGGAGAATTGCCTGGTACTGAACACACAAAAAAAAACTATGTTGTTCGACCATACCTCCAATGATGTGTCTTCTCAGCCTCCCTTGGTAGTTAAGACCTCCTTGGGCATGCCCCTAGAAGGGGTAGGCACCTTCAAATATCTAGGAATAACTCTGGGTGAGAATCTTTCTCTTGAAATGCATGCCTATAATGCATTCAAGGTAACAAATCAGAAATTAAGCCTTCTGTATCACACTGCCCCCATTTCCTCAGCCACCCTTCTCCCAGGCCTATTTTATGGGACCTGATAACCCACTCTGCCAAGACCGCTGTCCTGACCAAACTCAAGCAAGCCTATCATAGAGTCGCACATGTCACAGCCAAGGTTCCTGCACAGGCTCACCACTGCAATGTACTCAATACTCTTGGTTGGCTGACCGAGGCAAAACTGGACTTCCTTATTCTATGCACAGTCTTCAAACTCCTGCACTTTCCTTCACCTCCAATCATCTCCAATCTCCTTATGTTAAAACCCTCCTCCAGGACCCTCAGATCCTCCCACCCCCCATCCTAACAATACCCAAAATCTGACTAGCCACTGGAAGGAGATATTTCTCCTCTGCAGCTCTTCATAAATGGAACGACCTCCCACCCAGTCTTCTCTCATGCCTATCTCTTCCCCAATTCAAAAAGGTACTTCTAGGAAATCTTCTTCCCTCCTCCCACCTGTAACTGCTCCTAATCCTCTGCCAACCTATGACTCCTACATTCTCCACCCCTCACCCTTTCTTCCTGACCTCCCCACCTGATATGAGAACTTCACTCCTCCACCTTTCCCATCTTCATGTTCTCTCCTCTTCCCTGTCTATACTCATCTACCTGATACTCAGTCCTCACTCCTCCCCCTCCCATGGCCTCACCTTCTCTCCTCTCTTCTGTCAACACTCATGTAATATATTTGTATAATATTATAAAAACTATGTAAGTAAAATGTGTATATTTCTTTATGTTACAAGGTTAGAATTTCATGTGCACCATACAGTAATACGTATTGCTTTGGACCTGATGATATCTTGATTCTGCTTCCGTACCCATGTCATATTTTCATGATTGATGTCTCACCTCTGTTCCTGTTAAATGCCTGTTAAATATTACATTACACTGTTTTGCATGGAATGCTTCTATTTCCCAGGTTGACCCTGAAAAAGGGACTTGACTGTCTCAGTGGGCCCACCTAGTCATCAAAATTCAAATAAATAAATTGCTAAAACTTTGAAAAGTCAAACTGTGGTAGATGCATTACAAGACTGACTGCTCAACCAACTAGTCAACTCTCTGACTAGGTCAGATGCCATCCTCGATGTAGTCCTCACAAACCCAGAGGTAGTTGGAGCTGTTAAGGTTGGAGAACCACTGGCAAATAGTGACCACAACTCTGTTTGGTTTGAGTTGTCCCTCGGGGATGTAAAATCTCAATCCTGAGAGGAGGTCTTGACTTTTAGGGGAGTCATTTTCAAAAAATGAAGCTGATAATTAGGACCAAACTATCCAGGATTCAGGAAAAAATAGAGGTGGAAGACATCAGGGGGCTAGTTCAACAGGCCATGGCAGAGGCTACAAAACTCTGTGTCAGGTCAGTGACGAAAAGTAAAAAACACAAAAGACCAATATGGTTCACTAACCATGTCAGAAAAGCAATTAGAATCAAAAGGGAAGCTTTCCACAAGCATAACAAGAACCAGAATATTGATAGCTGGGATGATTTCACACAGAAGAGCAAGGAGGCAAATAAGATTGTGAGGCTGGCAAAGGTGGAGGCAGAACTTAGAATTGCTGAGGGAATCAAAACCAGCAATAAGCAATTATTTCATTGCATTAGGGAAAAAAGAAAGAAGGTGGGTAGTCAGACTCATAGATGGAGGCAAGAGCATAGAGGATTATGGGCAAAAGGCCACTGTTCAGAATAGCTTTTTCTGCTCAGTGTTCACCAGGGAGCACATGGGGCTGCTGTCTGAAAGTGGCATTAAAGCTGCCGATAGAGTGAAACTGTGAATGGAAACTCCATCGGTTACCACTTACAGAGTTAGAGAGACAATACTGAACCTAAAAATAGACAAAGCACCAGAGCCTGATGGGCAGCAGTATCATGCTGTAGCAGTGATGGGAATACAGTAAAGACCATCACAACAACATTTTTGGCAGTTCGCTGTGATGGTCTGCTGGGTTCCCACAACTGTTGCCTCCTGGGTGTTCTCCCCCTCCCCGAACCAACTCCAACTCAGAGTTAGTTAATTTAAGTGTGGGAGGAGTAGGGGCCAGAGCCACGTGAGGGGTGTGGGGGGCAGAGCCTCCCACAGAAAACACTAGTTCCCCAAGCAACGGCACAACACAAATTACCAATAAACGGTGTTGTGCCATCGCTGTTTGGTTGACAAATTCCATGTCGCCATGGCATGGTGGAACCATGGGCTGCACCCAAGGGAACTAAAGGAGCTGTCTAAGGAACTAGCAGTCCCCTTGATACATTTATTCAACTGATCACTTCTAACAATTGCTAGCGAAGAGCAGATGTGGGACCCCTACACAAGGGAGTGGTTCCTGTTCCTGTAGACTGGAGGAGAGCAAATGTACTGTAGTCCCTCTTCACAAAAGTGGGAGCAGGGAGGCAGCTGAAAAGTACAGACCAGTCAGCCTCACCTCAATAGAGGAGAAAATTATGGAATCGCTACTTAAAGATAGGATTTTGGAACACCTAGAAACCAGCAGAGCACAGGATCTGACACAGCATGGATTCACAGCAGGAAGGTCATGTCAAACATATCTAATTGATTTCTTTGACTGGATGACTAGGGAAGTGGATGAGAGGAAGAGAGGAAGCGGTGGATGTGGCCTACCTGGATTTCAGTAAGGCCTTCAATACCATTCCACATAGAAGACTTGTGAACAAGCTGGGCAGCCTGGGAGTGGATCACAAGGTGGTAAACTGGGTTAGGAACTGGCTGAATGATAGAAGACAGAGGGTGGTGGTAAATGGAGCTCAATCTGAGGAAAGGAGGTTGATTAGAGGGGTGCCTCAGGGATCAGTTCTGGGACTAGTCCTGTTTAATGTCTTCATAAGTGACATTGCAGAGGGGTTGGAAGGGATGGTGTGCCTCTTTGCAGATGACACTAAGATCTGCAACAAGGTGGACACTATGGGAGGGGTGGAAAAAAGAAGAGGGCTCTGGGTAAACTGGAGGAATGGTCTAGAGTATGGCAGTTGAGATTCAATGTGAAAACATGCAAAATCATGCATTTGGGGTGCAAGAACCAAGGGGAGGACTACATGATGGGAGAAAGGGAGATACTGATGGTCACCAAACAGGAAAGGGATTTTAGCGTAATCATATCTGACGATCTAAAGGCAACCAAACAATGTGCCAAGGGTGTGGGGACAGCCAGTGGGATGCTGGGGTGCATAGGGAGAGATATCAACAGCAGAAGAAAAGAGGTAGTAATGCCACTGTACAGATCATTGTGTGTCCAGTTCTGGAGGACACATCTTCATAAGGACATAGACAAGGTAGAGGCAGTTCGAAGAAGGGCAATTAAGATGGTGTAGAGCCTGCACCAAAAGTCATATAAAGAGTGACAGGGAAACCTCAATATGTACACCTTGGAGAAGAGGAGAGACAGGGGAGCTATGATAGAAACCGACAGATACCTAAAGTGCATAAATAGGGTACCTGAGGGTAGCATCTTTCAGAAAAGGAGATCTTCAGGAATGAGGGGGCATGACATGAGGCTGGAAATGGGTAGAATGAGGGGTAACATGAGGAAGTATTTCTTCATGGAAAAGGTGGTGGATGCATAGAATAGACTCCCAGCAGAGGTGAAGGGAGCAAACACAGTTGGAGAATTAAAAAATGCATGGGACAGGCATAAGGGAACCCTAGCAATAGAAACAAGAAGTTAAAGCCGGAGATCAAATAGTGTCTGGGGTTTGTAGGGAAAATGGGCAGACTGGATGGGCCTAGCATTCCTTATCTGCTGTCAACTTTTATGTTTCTATGTAATACAGAAGAGGCTGGCAAATACAGACCAGTTAGCATCACATCTGTGGTGGGAAAAGTAATGGAGACCTTAATTAAACAGGAACTGGTAGATTATCTAGAAAAGAATGAACTTCAAGATATCAGACAGCATGGGTTCATGGCAGGTAGGTCGTGCCAATCAAACCTCCTTGTGTTCTTTGATTGGACAACTAAAGAACTGGATAAGGGCCACCCAGTATACCTCCTATACTTTGACTTTAGCAAGGCCTTTGACTTGGTACCCCATAAACTGACTGTTAAAAAAGCTGGAGGATCTTGGCATTGCAGAGTTTATAGTCAGATGTGTGGGAAATTGGCTCAGTGATAGTTGTCAGACAGTGGTATGCAATGGAGTGAGGTCAAATGAAGGAAGTATCACTAGTGGTGTGCCCCAGGGCTAGGTCTTATTTAATGTTTATTAATGACATTGGAGTAGATATTAAGGCAAGCTTGAACTCATTGCAGATGACACAAAAATAGGTGGTAGAGTTGATAGCATAGAGGCACTCAGGGACCTGCAAAAGACTTACAAAGGCTTGAAAGATGGGTCAATATCTGGCAGCTAAGGTTCAATGCAAAGAAGTGCAAGGTGTTGCATCTCGGTAAAGGAACTCGTCAAACAGATCACTGATTCAACAGGGTCCCACTCAGTACTTCACAGAAGAAAGACCTTGGGATCATCATAAATGAGGCCTTGAAGCAGTTGAGCCAATGCAACAAAAATTACAAGGTAAGCAAAATGCTGGGGTGTATAGGGAGAGGATTTGACTGTAGGAACAAGGAGGTGATCGTCCCACTCTATAGGTCCTTGGTGAGGCCTCACCTAGAGTACTGTGTCCAGTTCTGGAGACCACACCTTAGGAAGAACAGAGATTGGCTGGAGACTGTGCAGAGAAGGGCAACCAAGATGATACAGGGTTTCCAAAGGCTCTCGTACGAGGAATGCCTGAAAACACTAAACATGTACTCACTGGAGACTAGGAGGAAGAGGGGGGAACATGATCAAGACATTCAAATTCTTGAGAGGCATCAATAAGATTCCAAACTCAGAATTATTCAATATGGTAGCCTGCTCAACCACTAGAGGGCACAAGTGGAAGCTATGGGATGGGAGCTTCAAGAGGGATCTAAGGAAGTACTATTTTACAGAAAGAGTCATGGACCCATGAAATAGCCTGCCAGCTGAGGTGGTTGGTGCATGGACTATGGTAGCATTTATGAGGGGGGTGGGATAGGCCGAGGGCTCAGGTAGTAACCAACGGGTCAGGAAGGTTCAAAATCCAGGTTGGAGGGCTAGATCCTGAGACCTCTAGTTGGTCTCAGAAGCTCTTGGGCAGTCTAGATGGACCATTGTTCTCCTTCTGCTGTCACTTTCTATTTTTCTACAATAGACACCAATAACCTCGTTGACCAAAATGGGCCAGATATTCAAACTGCCCCCAAAAAGTTAGCAACAGCAGGAGCAAGCACAAGTCCACTGCGCCCATGTGCAAGAAGTGTGATATTCAAAAACTGCGCATGCCAAGATGCACCTACAGCCGACGACTGAATATCACACCACCTGCACCATAGTGCAACTAGGGAGGTGAAGCTGAGCAGTCCAGATGTGCCATAGCACAACCAGGGTTGCCCCCAGCAGCAGGGCAGCAATGCAACAGCACAACCAGGGATGCAAGGTCCCACCACCCATGCCACAGATGGGCAGAGGAACACACAGCAGAACAGACATCATCCCCCACACCCCATGCACTGCACAACTGGGGGAGAGTTGGAATAACCACCGGCCCATGGATACCAGCAACCAACCCACAGCCAGGCCATGGTGCCCCAGCACACCCCCTGGAAAGCTGTGACCGGCACACAAGGATGGCCGACCACCTCATACCACACCATCCCACCAATGCAAAGCACAACCTGCACCATGATCCCCATACACCCTGCCCAGGAGAAGCACCCAACAGTGCAGGACACCCCATGCATGCCACTACCCCCACTGTGACAATGCAACCCTGTGCACCATGGAGCCATGCAAGGCAGCCCCACCATGGACACCCTGCAGCGGGCAGCAGCAGATAGTGATGCAACAGATGCATGCACAGTGCCGCCCTGCATGTCCCCCCAGAGGTACAACTGAGAGACCAACCATGTGTCAGCACACAAGGTACCCCACATGCGACAAGGCATGCCCCAGACCCCACCTCCAGCAGTACAGCACCCTGCACACCCTCCCAAGGACACATCCCATCCCAGCACTGGCCACAACAGCCAGCACAGACACACACAGTGTAGCATGGAGGCATGCACCCACACAGGATGCAACACAGTGCATGGACAAACACCCACCTATACCCAAGGGCACATCAACACAGGGACATAGTAAAGGGTCAACCAAGCCATTGGCTTGTGGCCATGGCTGATGTGTACACATGGCCATCACCCCCTACATTGCACAGGTGTGCCAGCCACCCTGCGCAGGCACCATGAAGCTGTATGCCACCAGCATGCTGCCGGAACACAAGTGACAGACATTGGAGCACATCCCCTGCAACAGGCACAATCGACAGCATGGATGGTGGACAACAACAGAGGAGGCCACAGTGCCACCTGAGGCAGACATGCACCATTCTGGTGATGGCAGTAAACCTGGCATTGTTCCAGGTACAGTTGTTATCCAGCATGGACAGCCACAACTGACACACCAGCAGACCGTGCATATCACAGACATGCAAGGGTGTCAGCTGCACAGGTCATGGACGGTCTGACAGGGGTGCCATGCACACAGTGCAGGCCCCGTGGACCACTGCACACAGGCATCCAGTGCACAGAGTACAACACACAAACCACAGACAGTGACTGATCCCCCTGCCCATACCATAGGTGGTTCCCCTCTGCGCACACACACACACACACACACACACACACACACACACACATATGTCGTGCACCACCCCTGATGCCATGCACACCACTGCAGCTGAGCACCTGGAGCCTGCTGCAAATCAGAGACCACCACAGTTGTTATAACAAAATGTATGTATTGAAACAATGTAAAGTAAAACTATATACAACTATGTACAAGAGTGGGGGAAGGGCCACATAACAGGTGGGGGCAGGTAAGGGGCAGGGGTGAACATACGGGAGAGGGAAGAAGGGGTGTGAGGGTGGGTTAAAGGGGGAAAGGTGGTAGTCGGGGCATGGGGACTTCACTGGCCACCACGGTCCTCCTCTTCCTGTCGCTGATGAGATCTCCACCTCCTCCTGACCCCATGGTGGTGGATGCATCACAGGAGCTCTAAGGTCTCCCTCCCAACCCGCAGCAGCTCCTGAATGTCCCGCTGGATCTGCAGGAGTCTCTGGCCACCTAGGACAAGGGAACAGAGTCAATAGGTGTGACTGTCCATCCCCCTGCAGCCCACCCATTGTGCATGGCATACAGCCATGTAACACACCTTTGTGATGGTGAGTGACCACCCACAGTGACCGTGTACACAAGACCTACCCACCCAGGCAGCCACAGCCATGTGGACCACTGCACACACCCACTGCCCTTGTCCTGCACAGCACCACCATGGCCGTACAGTTTCTTGGCTATGCGGTGTGAAGTCAGTACCACAGCCATGTGCCCGGTGCACGCCTGGACCACCATTGACGCACTCCCAGACATGCAGTGCCACTGGACAGTGCTGACTGTAACAAGTTGCGTGCATGGCAATGGTGCTAATGGATGGTGGCCATGCCCCACTGCCCGCCCAGTTATACAGCATGCAATAGTAATCATGGATGTAAGGCACTCACCATCAGCAGGCTGGTCCACGCGCCATGGACCACCTTCATCCCTCCTGTCCCTCTGCTCCAACATGCAGCGCCTCCCCCCTCTCTGTTGTGCCTCCGTTCTTCTGGCCCTAAGGTGCAAACATGGAGAGAGGAACATCAGTACAATCCAGTAGCAATGTCCCCCCGCCCCTAGGCGTGTGCAATCCCACACAGCCAGACCCACCCACCCCACACCCGATACCACCCGGCCAACAACGGATGCCCCCCAATGTGCCGGACACATGCAACCATGATACCCATATGGACGATAAAAGTGTAAGGACATTGCACCTACCTGGCCGTGGCACCATGCCCCTCCTGGCACGTGCCCACAGGCAGGCAAGCAGGTCCGGGTCCCTGCGCCTCAGGTCCCAATAACAGTGGCGGCACTGCTCCACTGTCCGCCCCATACCAGTGGCTTCCTCCAGGGCGTCGGCTACCTCCTGCCATACCACACTCCTGGCCCTCTCCAGGGGTGCCTCTCCAAACAAAGCCCCAACAAGGGGCTCAACTATGGCCACAAGGTTTGCCAGCTCGATCTGGCTCCACAGCACAGCACGCCTCCGCACCATCTCTGCTGCCCGGTTTAAGCAAAATGGTACTCTGCAGCGTGGTTCTGCCATGTGTAGATGCTGCATGGTACAGTGCTGCCATTCCCTATTGCGCTGTCACAGAACAGTGCCATAGTGGTGCATCCATGCCTGATGCATGGCACCTAGGGAGCAAAGGTCTGGCATAGGGTCCAGGGTCTCTGGAGCATGGACAGCCACAGCACGATTGGAACTCAATGTGTGTAGCACGATTGGGTGCCTGTGTGCCACCTCCTGTAGCAGCCTACAGCGCTGTTGCCCCAGTGCACCTATGATGCCCCAGTGCCACAGCGCCATATAGGTGAACAGCATCGTAGCACCACTGGCACAATGGTGGCCATGCCCTGCATTTCCTCCTATGCACAGCACATCAGCAGCATGGCAGGCGCCTGTGGCATCAACCTGGGCATGCGCAGTTAGGTGTGTACTGCGCATGTCACAGAACTGCACCCTTGGCTCAGCAGGTTCAGCACAATTGCACAAAGCGCAACAGAGTGATATTCAGCCAGCATATGCAAATCATCTAATCAGCCATTCAATGGCGCAGTCACTGCATTTGCATCCACTTAAAGATCCACCTCGCCTCATTTGCATGGGTTGCGCTATAAAAGTGCGACATTGGGCTGCACTGGCCATAGTCAATTACTGCAGTCTATTGCGGTGAGTTGCGTGCTGTTTGGGAGTGTGGACTGTGGTGTTTGGGACATGCATGGGACTGCACAGTCACAGGTAACACCTGTCATTCTCACAGGATGAATCATGACCGAGCGTGTGGTGGAGGAAGAGGAACAGAGTCGTGGGATGAAGAAGAGGCAAATTTCACTAAGGCCGAGACAGATGCCCTGTTCGAGGCCTACCTAGACCAGGAGCCGCTTCTCAGCAGATGCCAGGAAACAGCACAGGCCCATGCTGCTGCCTAGGAGGAGGTGGCGCATGCTGTAAACCTGCATGGCAGCCACCAGCACTCCGTGCAGGAGTGCAGAAAGAAGATGGGCATGGACAGGTGGAGGATTAAATAGATCAGGGCAGCACGGTCTGCAACCGTTGGGGGACAGCCGGAGGTGCTACGCCTGACCCCATAGGAAGAGTGGGTTGCTGGAAGCATGCAGCATTGAGCCATTGAGGGTGTTCTGGGTGGTGGATTCCAGATGGGTGGTAGCCCATCACTGCATGGTAGGTCATGGTTTGTCTATTGGGGGGGACAGGGTAGGTCACATGCAGTAACACTACTTTTTTCCCTTACAACTCCTGAGCATCTGCATGGGTCAGCGGTGCTTGGCTTCTCCACTGAGGCCAGTCACTTGGAGATGGAGGAGGGCCCATCCATCTCCACAGGAATACAAGGGTCAGGGTGACAATGGGCCCGCCTGGATGTCCGGACTGATGTTGGTAGAGCAGGTGCAGAGGAGGCCCTGCCCGTGTCCCAGCATGCCAGTGTCCATGGATGCCAGCATGCTGAGACTCGGGCTGGTGCTGGATCCATCACCGATGATGATGGAGCTAATGTCATGGGCAGTAACACATGTGTGCCACAGGATGGCCACACAGCAGGTGACATCACGGCCATGGGTGTGGGTGGTGCCGCTGAGGAGCCCTGAATGTCATCACAGTCCCAGCCTGTGCCTGTCTGCACCAGTGGGGCAGCACTGGTGTGTGTCCAGGACAGTGGGACTTTTGCGGC
Organism: Neoceratodus forsteri; assembly: GCA_016271365.2. NCBI lineage: Eukaryota > Metazoa > Chordata > Ceratodontiformes > Ceratodontidae > Neoceratodus > Neoceratodus forsteri. The sequence goes on along the minus strand of CM028132.1, from coordinate 224,546,218 downwards.
CACTGCAGTGGCACCATTGAGCCCTGGGGAGTGGCAGCCAGAGGGGCAGCATCAGTAGCTGGCCAATGGCCATGGGGGTACAGTATCAGGAGGCAGTGTCAGTGCACTGCCTGTGGGCATGCTCAGGCCTGGCCCTGGTGTGCAGCGCCCACCCTCAAGAGATGATGAGAAACAGGGCCGCGAACACCCTGAGGAACAGCATGCCAATCAGGCAGATGACCTCTTGGATGAGCACACCTGCATACTGCAAGCATCAGTCAATCAGCAGATGCAGCTTGTGATGGTGGCGGATGCACTGAGTGTGGCTCTGCGCCAGGCAGAAGAACGTTGCAGAAGAGACACCGCTCTGCTCCTGGTAGGGATGGACCGGTTGCGGGAGAATGTGACCACTGCCATTGACAGGCAGACACAGGCATTCACAGCTGTCATGGCCACAATGGGCACACAGTTATTTGCCCATGCATCGCAGACACCATGCAGTGCAATGTCCACCCCCCATTCCTGGCGTAGTGCAACACCGTCCTTGTCAACACCGGGTTCAGCTGTGGGCATCCCGAGCATGCCTGGCGCAGGCATGTTCAGTGTGCTGCAGACCCCTGCATGGGCATGGTTGTGTTCACGCAGTGGAACCCCTGGGAGACCGTCGGTGCCACCCCATGAGGCCAGTGGTCAGCCTGTCACTGCTGGCGGGTCTTGGCGGGGCCACCCATGCATCCATGGTGGCTGTGGCACTGTGGCACATGACTGACCTGACTTCCAGCACGGCTACTGTCTGATGTGCATTGTGTCGTTCAGCGGGCAATGCATGGGTGGGAACCCGGCCCTGCACGCACACACACACACAGTCCATCTGCACACCCTCCCGGCTGCTATCCACAGTTGTGTGTGCATGATGATGCCTGCATTGCACTGTACGCCACTGTGCAATGGTGCCCAGCATCTGACACACGCACAATGACAGGCAGTGGGTGTGGTGGTCTGGGGACATGTGTGTGGCTACGGGTGGCAGTCTGGATCGGCGTGCCTCCTACCCTTTGTGCATGTCTAGTGTGTGTGTGTGTGTATATGACTGCGTGCCATGTTAGACCTCACCCATCCCTGGCAGTGTGTGCGGTTCCATGCCCGGCCACTTACCTTGATGGCATGCACCCCTGGTGTGTGTCCATGCGTGTTTGTGGGTTGTGCCTTTGCCACTGGTGGTAGCACATGGCCTTATTACTTACCTGGGTTGGCTGAAGTGCTCCTCTGTGATGGTGTCTTGGTGCAGCTGTGCCAGCCGGAGCAGTCGTTGGTCCCATCACCCAAGGGGGGCTGCCCATCACCATCATCACTGGCGTCCTCATCGCCCCCATTGCTGTACCCCTCTTTGACCTGTATGGCTATCCCAAATTCACTGGCCATGTTGTTCAGGATGCAACAGGCCAGGGATAGCCCACAGGCCTTTGAGGGGCTGTACTGTAGGGCACCACCGGAGGTGTCCAGGCAATGGAAATGTGCCTTCAGTATCCCAAACACCCACTCGATGACATTGCAGGTGGTGGCATGTGCCTCATTGTAGTGTTGCTGTGATGGGGTTGTGGGCTGCCGGTATGAAGTGAGCAGCCAGGGACGGAGTGGGTATCCACTGTCACCTGTGTGTAAAGGATGGAGGTTAGTTTGGTGATCAGCATTGCCCTGCCTCGGGCCATGTAGGCCACTACCCATGTCACCTCTGACCATGCCCCTCCCAAGCTCTATGTTTGTCTGTGTGGTTTGCATACTCACCCACTAAGTGGCCCGTGGGGATGTCCCCACTCTCAAATCTGTGGCACAGTGCTGGCTGGTGCCAGATGAAGGCATCAAGTGCTCCCCCAGGGTGCATGGCACAGACATTGATTATGTGCCCCCCTGGCATCACACACCACCTGGCAGTTGATGCTAGCATAGCCCTTCTGATTGATATATGTGGCCCCCATGGGGCTAGGTGGTGTGCAGATGGCCACATGGGTGCAGTCTATTGCCCCTAGCATGCCAGGCATATGTGCTACCCTGTGGAACTCCTGTATGTTTGTTGTGCACTCTGCTGGTGTGCTGGGGAAATGTATGTACTCTTCAACATGTGGCAGCAGCGTGCTGAGGAATTGGGTGAGGTGACGTAACACGACCGACTGGGTTATGCCTATGGTGTCCCCTGTTGGTCTCTGGAAGATACCCATGGTGAGCAAGCACATGCAAGCTGTCACTTCAGTTTCCACTGACAGAGCATGGCTCCGTCGTGTGGATGCCTGCATCACATCACTGCACAGCTCACCGAGCCACCTCAGAATTGCCCAATTCAGGTGGTAGCAGCCCACGATCTCAGTATCGCTGTACAGCTCGAAGCTGGTGCGGGCTCAGTACTGCCTGTTGGGGGCATACTGCTGACGGGCCCTTCCATGGCCATGCCCCCCTGCTGCCTGCCTTCTCACCCCCCTCATTACTGCCTCCATCTGGATGGTGGCACTGGCCATGTTCCTGGCTTGTGTTCACTCCCCCGGCAGCTGTTTCTGTGTTCCCCCCGCTGTGCTGGCTGCTACTTCCCCTGCACCTGGAACACCTTCCTGTGGTGGCCTCTGTGCTATGTGGCACTTCCCCCTTCTGCACTGGCTGTGGCTCCCCACACCTTCCCTATGCCTCTGTGTTCAGGGTGCCCTTTCCCCTGGCCTGCCCTGTGTGTCCCTCCTGCCCTGTTTGTATGGCTAGAGTTCAGCCTCATGTGCCTTCCCTGTAGCGTTCTTGCGCCTCTCCCTTGTTCCTTTTTATTTTGGCTCATTTCAGCTATCGCGCAACTTCTGCTTGCTCCCCTATTGTGCATGGTGTATGTTGTTGAATATCACACTGCGCCATTTATGCATGGTTCCTCCCCCTTCAGTTGCGCATACATTCATTAGCATTGCGCTATTGCACAGCATGATTTGGGGGGCACATCTGCCTCCCGCTGAATATCGCAGAATGGTGCATTTTTGGACTTGCGTGGAGCAACCCTATTGCGCATGGCGCAACCCTTTTGAATATCTGGGCCAATGTGTCTATTAAAGGTCCTAAATAGTAAAAACATATTATTTTTATGTAATTGATATTATACTTCAAAATAATTAAATCCCAGCACTAATATTTTCTCAAGATTCTAATAATGTATTTGGAAATAAACTTATCTATTGAGAGTCATCCAACCACCTTAAACATGACACCTTAAAAAAATCCATACTTTTGCTATTCAATGACTGTTTTTGATTTTAAAAAGCCCTGTGTCCTTTATACTGTTATAAACTTAATAAGTACCCTGTGCTTTACTACTTAATTTATTCCTAATTTTTTTCCTTGTCTTATCACGAAGTCTTGCAAATTGTAGTCCCATTCAGCTTCTATGGTTATGTACCTAATAAAATGAAATTCAAATGAAATCCCAGTCTCCATCTCATTTTAATGCTCAGCAAGAGGTTGCTATGTTAGGTGAAACCAACACCCATTATTACATGTGCTCTAATTTGCAACAATCCTGACACCCTGTGCACTCGAAATTGGTGTACAAATCACAGGGAACAAGTTGGCTTAATGCCTGGTAGTCTCCACAGACCACCTTAGAAAACTGTCTCAGTTTTTCTCCATATCCAGGGATGGCCCTGACCCTGCTGGCCTGGCCTTGTTAGATGCAGAGAAAGTATTTGACTGGGAGTGATGAGTATTTTTATTCAAGGTTCTGGAAAAATATGAAATACACCAGGAATTCTGCACATTGCATCATATCTCTCATCTGTCCCTGATTTTCATGGATGGGCCTGAGTTTGCCTCATAATATTTCTCTTTCTCTCCAAAAATTGGGGTCTCTGTGACTAAACTGCAGTGACTGTAATCACAAAGTAATGCCAGACTTTATAGTTATAGACTTGTTCTTGCTCAGGAAACACATTTTACACTAATTCTCCTAATCCACCAGCTTCCTGAGTGGCTATCACCAATGTTTAAGATGTGTCCCAGATTTTGATCCTTTGTACGTGATTTTTTTTTTGAAGGCTTGCTCCTGATTTGAGAGACAGGGGGTTGAGAGGTATGCCACACCTGGGTCCAACATCTGTACTCCAGGCCTAGTGCCAACATTTTCTGTAATGGGTTTTATTCTGAGAAGACCAACCTATATAAGGGTACCAAGAAGGAATGTCCTTTGTCTCCCCCACCCCCATTTTCATTTGTTTTTAGAGCCCCTCTTTAGGAACATAAACACCATGGCCACTATACAGGTTTTCTCAATTGGACCCCAGCAAGATAAACTATATTTATATGGAGATGCTATATTGCTCCATCTGGTACATTGGGAGACATTTCTGCCTGTAGCTTTAGAAGAGATACAACAATCTGGAGCTATCTTCAACTGCAAACATAACGTAGAGATAAATCAAATACAAATCAAAGTTTATTAGAAGGCAAGTTGAGAGCAAGAGCTCTTTTTCAATTGCGTCCATTATACAAAAATGGAGACAGCATGGAACAGCAAGAAATTACATAGCTATAGCACAAGTTTACAGTTGGCAAGAATTTGTTACAAATAAGTACTGTACACTGAGGAGGACATGGAAGTGATGTGCATGAATAGTAGGGTATTCAGATAGAAAATTAACGAAAATGGGAATCCCCTGGAAACCAGACAGGATAACATATCTTGGTATCTCAGTAAGTAACTCACCAAGACAAATAACGATTTATAACCTTTGTAAGTCACTGAAACAACCAAAGTAAGATCTAACCAGATAGACAAAACTTTCAGTCATCATATGGGGGAGAAACACATGAATCAACTACCTTTGGTTTTGCCTCCTACGGGAAAGCCTTACCAGGTAAAGCCCCAAACATGGTTCATGCAAGTGTACAGTGCAATATCACATTTATTTGGCAGAACAAAGCTGTTAGACAGGTTCTCACAAACTGGTAACCCCAGGGAATGCAAGGGGGCTGAGACTACCAGATTGCTAAATTTATTATCTTGTCATACAGAGCAGAAAACACCTACAATGGTACACTAAACCAACAAGGAAGGCTAGCAGAAATACATACCTCACAGCAAGGAAAAGCTTCACAAAATGCTTCAGTGCATCACAAATTTATTAGCTCGTACTGCTGAAGTGCTGGGGAACAGGCTCCTGCTACGAGCTAATACATTTTTGATGCACTGAAACATTTTGTGAAGCTTTTCCTTGGTGTGAGTGCAGTTACTTTTGGGACTATCATTTAGAATCAGGCTGGAACCCATTACTGGCACTTGCCCTGCACCACAGTTTGCAACAACACACTGTGGGACTCCTTCAGAAGTACATCCCTCAATGGTTAGGCATACAGCAACATATGTGTACCTCTCAAGGTATCTCACTCAAATCTCGGGTGCATACCCCTACCAAAATATTACCCATGGCCCTGAACTATACACCCAATGAAGCCTCTGTTAGACCCCATTCCCAGTTCTGTTGGCACATAAAGCTAGACCCAGTGAAAGGTACTTCAGAAACGTTTCTTTGGAACCCCAACTTTTAATGAGAAGGAAAGCTCATCAGGATGCCATACTGGTCTACAAAACAAATAAAGCATGTCTATCAACAGTCTTAGATGGTGGGAGTCGCGTGATACTCTGACCCGAGTAGCAGCTTTTCATCTCTGCTCCATTCTTCTCCCAATATTTGTTTGCTTTTTGGCATCATCTCTCTGAGGTTTGCTTACCTTGTTTTAGAGACTGTATCCATCATGGTTCTGGGTCCATCTGTGTAGCATTTGTTTTTGTTTTTTTGGAGTGGCCGCTATGGATAAAGAAATGAAGCAACAACCCAACAGCACACACCACCGCTGATGCCAGATAAGACTCCTAAGAGATCGAAGGTCCAAAACTTGACTACGGGGTGTCCCAGTAAAGCAAGCCCAATGCTGGCCCCCTCTCATTGAGGAGCGACTTTGTGCAGGAATTCCAGCATTTTAAGGATACATTACAAGAACTCATCCAAGAGCTGAAATCCTTATGTACCGACTTGAGTGATATGTGTTGTTGAGTTGGGGATATGGAGGTTTGGACATTTTCTTTAGAACTCTGGAAGGAGCAGGTGGACCCAGAATTAACCACTCTACAGCAAAAGCTCTCCAGGATAGAAGATAAGCTGGAGGACTTTGAGAGGAGAAGCCGTAGGAACAATATTGTAATCTTTGGCCTCCCTGAAGATGCAGAAGGTCCAAATTCAGTTGCTTCTGCTCAGAAGCTGTTGGCCAAAATAGCGGGTCCCTCTCTTAACAACCTATCCTATTATTGTAGAGAGGGCACACCGATCGCTACGTCCCCAATCTCCTGCAAGCTCTCCACCCCAACCCTTTATTCTGCATTTGTTAAAGTTTCTGGACAAGCAACTTATCCTTTCAAAGGCAAGAGAGCACTGAGAGATACTGTGGGAGGGCTCCAAACTAAGACTGGCATAAGATCTCCCTGCTTCAATCAGGCAAAAAAGAGTGACCTTCCACCTGATTGTTATGAAGCTCAATGCTACAGGAATCAAGTTTCCGGTCAACTATTCAGCTAAACTTCAACTTTTGATTCAAGGTTCCTGGCACAGCTGTGACACGGCTGACCTCACTTCTAAAGGGCTGAAATCACTACTGCTGGATCTCTTCACTGATCATTGAGACTGCCTGGATTTGTGGATGGTATCGTTAAGTAAGTACGGCGGTAGTGGCAACCCTAGATTGTATCACAGCCTTGTTTGATTCAGGTTTCTGGATTGATGTATCTGGGGTTCTTGATGTTTTTTCCCTTCCCTTTAGAATTGGTGGTCCTCCCTTTTGGGGATGGACTTTGGATCCTGATACTGGTGCCCTGGTTTCTCATGGGAGGGAGGGATCTGTTCTTTGGGCTCACGATAGCACTATGACTTTTATTTCTCTTGTGAGATGCTATTTCTGAATCTAGATCGTGGATTGGACATTAATCCTACTTCGATGCAGGATATTAACTTTATTTTCACCCTCGAATGCGGGACTGGATTGCATAGATTATGGACTGGTCCCTTTAAGCTGGTTCGTATTATTGGTGCTGGCTCTCTTGTTTCTCTAATGGTTTTGTTCTTCATTTTGGATCCCAGTGTGTCTCCTTGTTTTCTTTTTTTCAGTGGTCCCTCACCGCATGTTTCAGCTAGGATGCTGATCAGGATGTAACTAATGCATTGTATACTTGATATGTGACCAATGGACTTGCTCCTTGGACTCATACCGGCACCTGAGACCTTAGATTTCCTTTATTCTTTCTTGAGGGAGCCGCTGGTTATGCACTGGGATCCTGCTCTGTAACTAATTTCCATTTCAATCTGGATTTTAGACAATGCCAATCTGACTGTGATTCCTGCATCGCATATCATATTGCCTGCTCGTGATCCCCATTTTTTATTTCTAACTTGGATTCTGCTGTTATGTTCTACATTTGAGTAATTTTAGATGTGGTCACCAGGGACGTTATCCCTCTTTGTTTTTTCATAGCTGAGGCAGACATTCTTTTCAACACACCAGGCACTTGGGTTAATATCCCAATACTGACACTGTAGTGCAGCATGGGGGGGCTGCACTCCTGAGGTGCCGTCTTTCGGATGAGCCATTAATCTGAGGTCCCATCTGCCTGTTCTGGTGGTAGTTCAGGTGGCTGTTAAAGATCCCATGGCACTTCTTGAAAAGAGCAGGAGAATGTCCCCAGTTCAAAGGCCAGATTTCCTCCGTTCATGAAAAATACCACCAACAGCTTAATCTGGTTCAAGGCCAGTTGGTATTCATCTGTATCCCCCTCCTCATGCTTGAAAATAGGCAGGATTTGTCTAGTGCACTTTACCCGGTCAACAAAAACTAAAAAAAAAAAAAAAACATGGATTCCTTCAGTTGCCGAGTGGCACAATTTGTTTTCATTCTACTTGATCTTCAGTCCTATGCTTATGTGGATCCTGGGTTTCATATTATTCATCAGGTCAGATCATCCTCCTCAATGACTACCCTTCAGGAGGCTTCCCATTATGTTTGATTTGGTGCACATTTTAAGATATTTGCTCACATATAATTGGACTGCACCCATTTTAAGCTGGCAGTACAGGATGTTGACTTAATTTGTGGATTTATTCTAGGGTTTAATATTTATTTTATCTCCTTGCAATTGGATTTCTGGCTATTGCATGGCCATGGGGGTAATTTCTATTACTAGGGTTGGATTGATTATGTTATATATTAATAGGAAGGACTTTCAGCTGTATTGCAAGATTGGGGCATTCTATGGGTCTGAACCATAAGCAGGTAGTTTGTTTTTTGTGGGGTTTCGGGTTTTGGCCGAATATGGTTTTCCTTTCAATTATTGCAGCTTCTCAGGGATGTTTCAGTTTTATGGGAACGGTGGGGATGGGGACTGATGAGCTTTGTAGCTGCTGTGAGATTTGGGTCATCATGAGCCGGTTTTGCGGAAGGCTTCCTTTTTCTTTTGGGGGAAGGGTGGAGATGCTGTTTTGGTACCTGAGATATTTGCTTTTTTTTTCCCTTGGAGGATGAAGGTTGTCTCTCTGTTGTTTCTTTTATTTAGGATGTGGTCTCCTCAATCAACTTCCTTCAGCTAGTTAACAACCCACCCGTACAAACTGGGTACTAACTAACCACCCAGAACATATCTCTGTCCTAAAAGTGCTCCTAGACTCCTTAAGTGACCATTCTCCCATCATCTTCGCCTGGTCCAACAAGGCCCCTAAACCGCCCGCCACGGTGATAATATCCCACATACTAAAAAACAGCATGTTAGAACTCTTTAAGCAACACCTCCTGCAAAAGAGCTGGGTGCCTATCCTAAATGTCAAAGACATTGACACAGCTCTGAGTACATTTATAGCTAGCTTAATCACTGCTTGTGATATATTTGCCCCTTATCTAAAAGGAAAATCAGTGGCTCACAAGGAACGTGGATAACTCCTCACAAAAGTGGGAGCAAGGCAGAAGCAGGAAACTACAGACCTGTTAGTTTAACCTCAGTGATAGGGAAAATGATGGAATCACTTCTGAAGGAAAGAATTGTCGAGTATCTAGAGGCCAGAGAGGCACAGGACCCAAGGCAGCATGGATTCACAGCGGGAAGGTCATGCCAGACGAATCTGATAGATTTCTTTGACTGGGTGACCAAAGTAGTAGATCAGGGAGAGGCTGTGGACATGGCCTACCTAGACTTTAGCAAGGCATTTGACACAGTCCCACACAAAGACTAATATACAAGTTAGCCAGCCTGGGAGTGGGTCCCAAGATGACAGCATGGGTAAAGAATTGGCTGGAGAATAGGACACAGAGAGTAATAGTAAATGGAGTCCACTCTGAAGAAAGGGGGTAATTAGTGGGTACCGCAGGGTTCAGTATTAGGACCAGTCCTCTTCAATGTCTTTATAGCGACATTGCAAAGGGACTGGAAGGAAAGTATGTCTCTTTGCAGATGACACAAAGATCTGCAACAGAGTTGATGCACAAGGTGGGGTGGAAAGGATGAGAAGGGACTTGGCAAGGTTAGAGATGAATTGTATGGCAGCTTAGATTCAATGCTAAGAAGTGCAAGGTAATGCACCTGGAAACAAAACCCAGGGAAGAGTACACAATGGGAGGTGAGATACTAACAACAACAAAAATGGAAAGGGACCTGGGAGTAGTCATATCAGATGACCTAAAGGTGGGCAAGCAATGTGAGAAGGCAGCAAGGAGGGCTGGGGGGATACTGAGATGCATAGGGAGAGGCATGACCAGTAGAAAACAGGAAGTTATTATCCCTCTGTACAGACAGCTGGTCAGACCCCATCTGGAATACTGCATGCAGTTCTGGAGGCCCAATCTCTGCAAAGACATAGACAGGATGGAAGCTGTCCAGAGGAGGGCAACTAAAATGGTGCAGGGTCTGCACTGGAAGACATATGAAGAGAGACTTAAGGAGCTTAATATGTATAGCCTCGAGGAAAGGAGGAGGGGACATGATAGAAACTTTCAAGTACCTCAAGGGAATCAACAAAGTCCAAGAGGGTAGCATCATTCAAAAAAAGAGGTGTGCAAGAACAAGGGGGCACAATTTGAAGATGGGGGGGTGGCTCAGAGGTAATTTAAGGAAGTATTTTTTCACAGAGAGGGTTGTGGATGTATGGAATGGCCTTCCAGAGGAGGTTGTGGAGTCAAAAACTGGTGGAATTCAAGCATGCATGGGACAGTTATATGGCAATTCTAGGGGGTGGGGGTAGGAAGAAGTAGGCTGCTGGTTAACTAGGATCTGCAACTTATCCATTAGGTAGGAAAATGGGCATACTGGGTGGGCCAAGCGGTCCTTATCTGCCATCAAATTCTATGTTTCTATGTTTCTATGTTTCCTTGCCCAGATGAGCTCCAGGGACCGCCTATGGTATAAGTACAAAAATACTCTTTCTGACCAGGATAGACAAAACTACAAGTCTGCATGGAATAAATGCACCATCACAAACCGTCAGGCTAAAGCTAACTTCCATAGACTCGAGCCTAACTCGACCTGAGTGGACAGCCACCGCTTCTGGGATAGCATTAATGCAATCATTGGGAAACAAGATACCTCCGCACCTTCAATGCTGAGCCACAATGGATCTCTTACACAAGGCCCCAGATCCATTGCTGACATCTTCAACAAAGCCTTTACTGACCTCAGTACAGTGCCCCCCCCAGTTTCCAAGACCAAGCCGGTACCAGCCAGCCCAGCCCCCAAAGCTCCCCCCAATGCTCAAGCCCCCATTCTACCTTAGAGTACTATCTAAATGTGAGGTAAAAAAAATCTATCTCCAAAGTCCTTGGGAAGTCCAGGCACAGCTTAGAGGGCCTCGATCTAAAACTAATCTCTCTTACCTTTGTCGAACTGCTAACCCCGTTGACCTGTATCATAAATCTGTCCCTCACCTCAGGTACTTTCCCAAAACTCTGGAAAGCCACAATCATAACCCCAGTTCACAAAGCTGGCAGTAAGACTGACCTAGCCAACTACCGTCCAATCTCATTCCTCCCACCTATCTCAAAAGCCCTCGAGCGTATAGTCTATGATCAACTAGTGGAACACCTTGACAAATGCCAACCACAATACCAGCAGCAGCATGGCTTCCGTCAACACCACAGCACTACCACAGCACTTCTCAAGTTCACTTGTTACATTCACAGTGCCTTTGACCAGACGCACTTGGTAGGGGCAACCTTTATCGACCTCATCAAGGTCTTTGACTTGGTCAGTCATGACCTCCTCCTGGCCCAATTAGAGGTAACTGGGCTCTCCTCTGACTCACTGTGCTGGTTCCAGAGTTACCTCTCTGGAGGTGTTCAACAGGTAAAAATAAGCAATGTACTCTCTGGCCCACTTCAAGTGTTGATCAGAGTCCCCCAAGGTTCCATCCTGGGCCCCTCCTCTTTAGCCTCTTTCTAAACAACCTACCACTAGCCTGTCAACAAAAAATCCTTCTATACGATGATGATGCAGTGATCAGCTCCAGTCATTCTGACCCTATTGCACTGGAGCAGCATCTTCAACAGGACTTTTACAATGTGAAAGACTGGTTTGGCAAAGCCAAACTCCTAGTCAACCACAAAAAGACAAAGTCCATGCTTTTTTCCCCTGTTCACAGCCGCCACAGAGCTGCAACCCTGAACATCTGGAATTTACATAAGATCGCCATTGAAATGGTCCCCAAATTCAAATACCTGGGCCTTACCCTTGACAGCTCCCTCTCATATGCTGCACATATTGATCATGTGGCCACTACAGCTAACAGGAAGCTCGGCTTGCTATATAAGCACCGAAGCTGCCTCTCTGTAAAAGCCCTCCAGCGTGCCATAACCAGCTCAGTCTTCTCAACTATTAATTATGGCCTTGCTATCTACAGTGCAGACTCTGACAGCACCCTCAGGTGACTCACCACCATGTTCAACAAAGCCTGCAGACTTGCACTTGGAGCCCCACGTGTGACCCATACCTGTCACCTCTACCAGCAAACCGGTTGGCTAAATCTGAATGACAGGACCCGCTATCAAACCTGTCTCCTTGCCAAAAAAGCAACTCTGGGCCTACTGCCTCTGGGGCCTAGCTCCCTCATACACCTGGTCGCACTGGCAAGGACTACCAGGACATCCAATAAGCTCTCCACCAAGATCCCCTACCATCGCACCACCCAAGGTCATAACTCCTTTGACTACCAGGCCCCTCTATGGCTCACCTCACTCCCACAAGAACTACCCAGTATTAGCAAAATTGACTTGTTCAAATCTGCACTTAGATCTCACCTATCCATCCAAGAGAAATGCACCTGCCCTACCTGTCCAACCCTCCTGGTTATAAATTCTGACTACCCCTCCAAAGCGCACTTATGCAATCACCCAACCTGCTACTTCCCATCCCTACCCTCCTTTACCAGCCCCTTCCCCCCACCTCAGCCCAGTCCCTCTCTCCCCCTTCCCTTATTTACTAACCCCAAGTCCTTCCACTTCCCCACCCCTTAATGACAAGGTGACCACTCGCCAGTGATTTCCGCAAGCTGAACACCTCCCCTATTTCCCCCTTCTCGCTTATACTCCCTTCTCCCCCCACACTCTCCCATGCCAACTACTGCTGCTGCTCTGACTCTACCTGTTTATTAAGACACTATCCCTTTGCCATGTACTCCGCCAGTCATATTGCCTTTGACAATTGTTTAATGTTCATTGTAACGTTGTATTTTATCATTGTGTGTTCGCATTTTCTTCCTGACGTGGAACCTTTGTAAATGAGCTTGTCACTCAGAGGTTGTAATCCGAGAATTCATAAATAAATTTAGTCTGTCTCATCAGCTTCAGGGCAGATTTACTACCTTCCCCAGGTCAGTTTTCTTTTTCCTTTTAGTAGATATATTGGTGGTTTTAGGTACATTTTTAATGTTAAGGAGGGGTTGGGGTGTTAAAATGGTTTGGTTATGGTGAAGAGGGGTGATGTGATTGATATTGTGAGGATTTAGATATGTACTTATTTTTTATGGGTGGTGGACTTACTCTCTGGTACTGGATGGATCCCTCCTTTCCACCTGTTGGAGAATGATTTCTCACTCCATTTTAAGTGGGTTACACTGTTTAGATCTCATAAGGGTTTGGAGTATAGTTGGTACTGAGGGATGGGATAGATCCTTTATGGGTATGGGTTGTAGGGAGGGAGGAGAGATTCAAGGGTTTTCTTTGTTTGGGGCTTGGGGTGGGAGGGTGGGTGGCAGAGTTGACTCTCATGGGTAAGTCTCAGTGGTATATGTTGATTCTTACTTTGAGGTACTGTTTAATATTATGTGAGGGTAATGGCTAGCTCTCTGTACTACATTTCCTGGAATGTTAAAGGGGCCCATTCTCAAGTTAAACATTATCAGATACTCAAGCCCTTGTCACAGGTACAATATCATGTTGCCTTCTTGCAGGAAACCCACCTTCTTACTGCTGAAGGTAAATTACTACATAGGCAGTGGGTGGGTCAGGTTTTCACAGCTGGAAATAGCACAGCTAGTAGGGGCGTGGCTATTTTATTAAGCAGGAATCTTAATTTCCAATGTACCCAATGTCTCTCAGACCCCTAAGGGAGATACATTTTTATTAGAGGAGAGCTTGATTGGGTAGACATCTTCTTGGATAGTGCTAATGGCCCTAATTCTGAAGATCTCCTATTTTATGGCATTGGTCCTGCTTTTAGCCCCTTTTCTTCAGTTCCCTCTGGTTTTTGGAGGGGATTGGAATGTTTTTTTCACCCAACACTTGGACAGGACTAGTGGGACCTTGGTCAGTTTGTCCCCTGCCCAGCGCTCACTCTGGGACATGCTTGAATCTTTAGATTTATGTGACCCCTGGAGGGTGCTGCACACCCAGGGTAGAGAAAATACTTTTTATTTGCCTGTTCATGGCTCACATTTCTGGATAGATTATATTTTAATTAGCATGGGGGGAATGAGTGGAGTGCTGGACAATGGAATTGCCACGAGGGTCCTGTCAGACCACTCCTTGGCATGGTTGAGGCTTTCCTTGGCCCCCAACATCCAGAGGGATACCTCCAGGAAGATGAACAATCACTTGCTCAAAGATAAATACATTGTAGACTGGATCAGAGAGCAAATATAATTTTTTATAACCCAGAATGCTGGTTCTATAGAAAGGGGGGTATCTGGGGTGGTGTGCACTCAAATGTTTTCTTAGGAGGGAATTTATTAGATTAGCATCCAAAGGGAAACAGTCCCTTGTGAAGGATACTTCTGCCCTACTTTCCCACATTATTGAATTAGACCAGTCTTTATCTCCCCATTCCTCTGAGGAGGTCCACAAAGAGCTGTTGCTTCTTTGGAATAAGTACACTGAATTTCTTCTGGAAAAGGTAGAGTATACTATCCTTAAAACCCATTCCAAATACATAGATCAAAGTGAGAAAGCCAGTCACTTACTGGATCTATGACTCCGGCAACAGGAGGTATCCCATTTGATTTCATCTATTGAGTCAGCAGATGACTCTATTAAAAATTCCCACAGGGATATTGCATGGTAGTTTGAGTCTTTTTATAAGGACCTCTATAAGCCCATGCAGAGCCTGCCAACTCCCTCTAGAGTGATGAATTATCTAACCAGTACTTCCCTTCCAAAACTGTCTGCTGTCCAACAGATTTCCTTGGTTTGTCCCTAGTTCTTGACAGAGATTGCCCAAGCTATCGATAGTCTGACCTTGGACAAAGCACCAGGACCTGATGGCTTCACACCAAACTTCTATAAACTGTTTGCCAAGGAACTGATATCTTTGTTACACCATTTTTTTGTCTGTATTTGTGTGATTTTGTACCTCAGATCCCACTATATTAGAAGCTATGATTGTATTACTTCTTAAGCCTGGTAAACTGCCTTCTAAGGTTTCTAGCTATAGGTCTATATCATTATTGAATTACAATATTAAAATTCTTATGAAAATTCTGGCTTTACAAATTAGTGCTGTCTGGTCTGGACTCAAAAGTCAAGAGCAAATGGGCTTTATACCTGCCAGGTCCTCGGTTGATCATCTGTGCAAACTCAGCCATATCTTCTCCACATCCAGAAACTTGATTATTTCTATGGTTTTAGTTTCCCTGGATGTGGAGAAAGTTTTTAACAGGGTTAATTGGGACTTTTTGTTCCTCACCTAAGAGGAGTTTGATTTTCTCACTGATTTCCTCTGATGGGTTAAGGTTATATACTCTTATCAGAGTGCCTGCATTTATTGCAATGGGGTATTTTCATCTACCTTTCCTTTATGTTTGGGTACCCAGCAGGATTGTCCCCTTTCCCCATGTTATATAATTTATATCTAGAACCCTTAATTAGGAAGCTTAAGTCTAGTCCAGGTCTGTCGGGGTTGAGGTTGGCTCTAAGGCAATCCAACTTTCGTTATATGCAGATGACATTTTGTTGCACATTACTTATTCCCAGGTATCTATTCCATCCATGCTGGAAGTGTTAGAGAAGTTTGGGCATCTTTCCAACTACAAACTTAATTTAGATAAATCTGAAGTTTTGCCTTTTACCCCAATGGTAAACAAATCTAATGTTAAATCTTGGGGGCTAAAATGGGTTTCTAAGTCTATTAAGTATAGAAACATAGAAACATAGAAGTTGATGGCAGATAAGGACCACAAGGCCCATCCAGTCTGCCCATTTCTTTTTCTACCTTATGAATGTGCCATAGACCTTTGCTCTGTCAATGGCCTATCTATTCATACTCATCTGTATTGCTCCCTTATGCCTATCCCATGCCTGTTTGAAGCCCTGCACTGTATTCATATCCACCACTTCCTGAGGTAGGCAGTTCCAGGCATCCGTCACCCTTTCTGTGAAAAAGAACTTCCTCACAGTACCCCTTAATTGACCTCCCTCTAAACTCATGCTGTGTCCTCTTGTCCTGCTATTTTGCTTATATTGAAACATGTTAGACTCTTTCACCTTGTTAATGCCCTTAAGGTGTTTGAATCTTTCAATCATATCACCTCTCTCCCTCCTTTGCTCTAGGGTATACTTTCTGAGTTCAGTTACTCTGTCCTCATATGTTTTCTGATGCAGTCCCTTCACCATTTTAGTTGCCCTTCTCTGGACTGCCTCAGTCTGGTTAATGTCCTTGTGAAGGTGTATCCTCCAGTACTGCAAGCAGTACTCCAGATGGGGCCTAACCAGTGTCTTGTAAAGAGGGATTATTACCTCCCTTTTCCGATTTGCGATACTCGACTAACACATTCCAACATCCATCTAGCCTTACCTACTGCTTTAGTGGTCTGCTTGGATGATTTCAGGTCATCGGTGATGAAGACGCCCAAGTCTCTTTCTTCCCTTGTGACTGCCAGCAACTCCCCTCCCAGCCTATAGGTGGCTTCAGGGTTTCTCTTCTCTATGTGCATGATCTTGCACTTCTTTGTGTTGGCAGTATGAGGCAGTATAGTGCAGTGGGTTAAGGCTCTGAGCTGCAGATTTGGAGACCTGGGTTTGAATCCCATAGCCACCTAGGTGCATACTGTGTGATCCTGAGCAAGTCACTTAACTTCCTTGTGCTTCTTGCCTGTACCCCCTCACCTGTATTTCTTTTTGCCAGGGCTAGATTAACTCTGTTGACCATCTTATCAAAGTCAGCTCCTCTGAAGTCCCATATTTTTGCCTTAGAATGGGATGATTTTGTTCTAGTGGCCAAATTGAACCATACCATGTGATGGTCACTGGCCCCCAGGTGACCTTCTACCTGGAGATCTGTGATCCTTTCCCTGTTTGTCAGTACTAGATCTAGGATAGCCCTGCCTCTAGTGGGTTGTTTTACCAGTTGTTTGAGGCCCTCCCCCTGCAGGGAATCTACCATGTGTCTAGTTCTGGCAGATGTCTCTGCTGGTATTGACCTATCTGTATCTGGCATGTTGAAGTCTCCCATTATCAGAACCTCCCCTTTAGCTGTCATGTTTTGTATATCTATTAACAGTAATGTGTCTATGTCCTCCCACTGGTCTGGAGGCCTGTACACAACCCCAGTGTGTATGGCTGTCCCATTTCCTGCTTCCAGGGTGACCCATAGTTCATCTTATGAAAAGTGTTGCCCTGTACAGAAACTTAAATTGGATGACTTTCTTGTTACTTTGCAACAAGATCTTAGGAGATGGAAGACCCTGCCATTATCTTTATGGGGAAAGATTAATGTTGTCAAAATGAATATTCTTCAAATAGTTTTTTACCCTATTACTATGCTCAATATTTGTCTCCCTCTGTTGTGGTTCTGCAAGTTACATTGCATAACATCAGACTTTATTTGGGTCAGTAAAGCTCCACATAGATCATACTTAAAATTGGCAGCTTCTAAACACTGTGGCAGACTTTGACTCCCTTATTTTATGGTATACTATTTCGCCAGCCATATAAGTAAAATATTTCAGTGGTTTAACCCTCCCCATCCTGACCAGGTTGTTACTAATGTTCCTATCTGGCTAGAGCTTGAGTGGGAACTTATTAGTAATGTTTGTCTTTCAGAATTTTCTTTGTTTTTATATTTCACTGAAATCAATACCAGTGGGTCTGAGAGATAGAGTTATTGGTACCTCGGTTAATAGAGTAATAATAATAATAATCTTTATTTATGAAGCGCTGTTCACATTGTACCAAAGCTCTGTAAAAACCATACAATATCAAATTAAAACAATAAAATTCTAAAACCATTCATCCAGTCACTATAATTAAAACTCAAATAGTAAAGTCCAACATGAATTAAAATGTGCCTCCAAAGACAAGTCCAAATAAATAGGTTCTTAATGCAGTTTTGGAGCTCTCTACTGTCAGACACTCTCGTATCTAATTAGGCAGAGAATTCCACAGGGTTGGGGCTACGAACAAAAATAGTCGAGATCCAGAGGTTTTTAATTGTACCCTGGGAATCTCCATCAATCCCTCATCAGCTGAGTGAAGCAGTCTGAGGGGGCTGTAAGGATGCAGGAGAGTTTGCAGGCAGCTCAGACCCAGTCCATATAGGGCTCTGAAGGTCAGCAAGCCAACCTTGAAGGTAATCCATCACTGAACTGGCAGTCAGTGCAGTTGCACAGCACAGGTGTACTATGGCTGAATCGAGATAATCCAGACAACAACGTGGCTGCCGCATTCTGCACCAGCTGCAGGCAGTGGCTATCAACCCCCAGAATCCCTAGATAAGGGGAGTTACAGTAGTCAAGGCATGAGGTCACAAAGGCATGAATCAAAGTTACAAGGTCACCAGACAGAACTAGGTGCTTAATCCGTGTGATATTCCTCATATGGTAAAAAGAGGACTTGACCACAGCTGATCAGCCCAATGTCAAGTATTACCCCCAGATTCCATGCTCATTCAGAGGTCAGCAACTGGGCAACCCCAAGTCAAAGCCCTGAGGGACATCCCACTGCTGACCCCTCTATTTGGTGACCAGGATCCACAACCAACACCTCAGTCTTGTTGGAATTCTGTTTCAACCAGCTGGAATTCATCCAGTCCTGGATTTTCATGAGACAGTTGTTAAACACTAAGATTGCATTATCCTGGTCTGGCACAGAAGACAGGTAGAGCTGGGTATCATCTGTGTGGCAGTGAAAACCCAGCCCATGCCACCTCATAATGTCTCCTAATGACAGCATGTACACAGTGAACAACATAGGGGACAGCATGGAACCCTGTGGCACCCCACATGGCATAGGAAATGACTCAGAGGAACAAGTCCTCAAAACCAATCTCTGAGAACTGCTAGTGAGAAAATAATGGAACCATCTGAAGACTATACCAGACAGGCCAAAGATGACTCACAGACATTCCAGCAGCACCCCATGGTCCACGGTGTCAAAAGCTGAAGAGAGATCTAGGAATACCAAGATAGAATGGCACTTCTGATCTCTCACAATCAGGAGATCACTGAGTGCCCAAACCACAGCAGTCTCTGTGCTATGCCTCTTACGAAATTTGGACTGAAGAGGATTGTAGATGTCATGGATGGTAAGACGGCTCTCCAGCTGCAGTGCTATGACTTTCTCAATAACCTTTCCCACAAAGGGAAGGTTAGAGACCGGTCTGTATTTAGTGGGGTGATCTGGGTCAAGCGAAGATTTCTTAAGAAGGGGAGTAACCACCACTTCCTTCAGGGAGCTTGGAAACTCGTTCAACTCCAGTGAACACCAGACTATCTCCATGAGGACAAGGCCAATGACATCAACACAAACTATTAAAAGGTGAGTTGGACCCGGGTCCAGACTACAGCAAGTTTTCTGCATACCTTGGAGAATCCGCATTACATCGGAGCTCTCCAGCCTATCAAACTCCATCCAACAAAACCGAGGAGTAGTGACACCACACTGACCACCGCCAACCCCATAGAGTGTGCTAAGTGGATCTCAGACCTGATATTAGCAACCTTATCGGCAAAGAAGCGAGCAAACTCCTCACATTTATCTTGAGAAAATGCTCTTTGAACTTGCAAACAGGCTGGATTGCACAGTCTATCCAAAGTTGGAAAGAGCTGAGCTGGTCGATCTTGAGCTACAGCAGTTTCCCCGGGCAGGAATGCTGACTTCTTATGGGAGTTGCCAACTGATAGTTCCTATAATGTTCTTTTTTTTTTTTGCTAATTAGTATACTTTATTAGACAGATCCAGTCCAGCATATACATTTAAAAAAAGACAACGTTGCATTGAGCTATTCACTTACAATGTCAAAATAAAAGAACTAATTATACATATACTAAAAAAAAAAAAAAATTAAACCTTATCCTCCTCCCTGTCCCCTCCACCCTCCACCCCACTCCATCCCCACTTCCTTCCTCCACACCACCCACCCTCCATTTCAAGCTGGCCACCCCTTCAGGACCTCATATTTGGTAAATAGCAATGATCTTTACAATTAATACATTTCACTTGATTTTCCATGTTTATATACAATTTTTCAGATACATCAAGAGGAGTTGGAGTCATAACTCTTCCGCATCTTTTTCCACCTCTCAGCTAAGTAGGCTGTGAGCTGCTCCCATTTCTCACTAAGTGAATCTAAAGAATGGTATTGTAAACTTATCACCTTTTCCACATTAATAGCTTTGTACATTTCTATAATCCATTCTCCCAAAGAGGGTAAATTCTCTTTTATCCAGTATCTCATTATAAGGAGCAATGCCACAGCTGATATTAAAGCCAAATAATATTTAAATTTACTAGGAATCTCTGCTGAGAGGTGGCCCAATACACATGTCTCCATAGTAAAATAACTATTTCCCCCCAACAATGGGCTACAAAATTCTTTAATTTCTGCCCCAAAGCCTTGGCTCTTAGTACAGGCCCAGATCATGTGACTAAGCGTACTCGGCTCCTGGGTACATTTTGGACATACCGAGAGGTGTTGTCTCCCCATCAAATTTCTTTTAACCGGAGTGACATATAAATTGTGTAATATATTGAATCTTATCAATCGGAGCCTGTCCTGTTTAATGAATTTATAATTATTGGACCATATTGAATCCCATTGTACTGAGATGTAAGACAGATTCATGGCCATCTGCCAATATGGGGCTATAGAACTACCCTACTTATCAATCATAGACCTCATCTTTCTATATAGTCTGGCTATTGGTCTAGATCGAATAGATATTTCAGCCATTTCTGTAAAAGCTCTATCTGCCTTTGAGGACCAGGGGGGTTTATTCAGAGCCTTCATTATACATTGTTTAATCTGGAGAAATTTGAATATTGGTAGTGTCTGTAATTGGAATGACTGCTTAAGCTGTGAAGGTGTCACAAATCTTTTTTCTGTCATTATTTCTGACAACTTTGTCACACCCCATTCTCTCCAAAAACTTTGAGTAATAACTCTGCCATCTATTATCAAATTCAGATTGTTAAAGATGGGTTGCCCCAAATCAGAGGTGTGACTTATATTCAACCTATTACATAGTTGGTTATGGGCTCTCACAGACCATGCTATTGGCGTATTCTTCAAACATTGTGGAATTTTTTATTCCTTATATAAAGTAAGGATGCTAATGCTATCTTATGTTTACCTGTTAAATATCTCTCTATTTGTAACCAGGCCAGCTTAGAGTTCTCATTACTTTGTGGATTCTTCCATTGAAAATATTTACTCCCCTGAAGGCCAAATAATAGAGGAACAAATCAGGAATACTAAGACCCCTCTGCTCCTTTGTTCTTTTTAATTTTTGAATGGTTCTTCTTGGTTTCTTCTCCCTCCATAAAAAGTCAGACCATATCCCATCTATCCTTTTAAACCAATTCTGTGGGAGAGCCAAATTTAACATTGATAATGGGTATATCAATCGAGGATCTATAGCCATTTTGAGTATATTTACCCTTCCCCAAAGAGACAAAGGTATGCTTTGCCATCTCTTGAGATCTTGTTGCATTTGTAAAACTACTGGGTCTAAGTTTAGGGCTTTTAATTTCCCTAGGTCCTAGGGGATTTCTATACCTAAAAAGGAAATTGACTTGGGAGCCCAGCATAATCCTAATTCCTCTGTCATGGCCTTCGTACAGCTAGGGGTTAATGCTAAAACCGCCGTTTTATATAAATTCAATTTATAGCCTGATATCTCATTACATTTTTGTATGATGTCCAACACTGACTGTAATGATGAATGCCAGCATGATAAGTGTAGGAGAATATCGTCAGCAAACATAGATAATTTATACTCCCCTGTTCCTATCCTTATTCCCCTAATTAAGTTGGAAGCCTTTATTTTCAGAGCCAGTGGCTCAATATACAAATTAAATAACATTGGGGACAGAGGACACCCCTGTCTTGTACCTCTAGCCAACCGACAGATATCAGAAATGGCCTTGTTACACAGCACCCTCGCAGATGGGGAACAATAAAGTACTCTACCCATCTAATAAACTCCAAAGGAACACCGTATCTAGGTAATAGATCAAACAAAAACTCCCAACTAACTCTGTCAAAGGCTTTTTCCACGTCCAGGGACACCAACACCATATCATTGTCGGAGTCCCTGGATGCGGAAACCAAATGACAGATCTTCCTAAAAAGGTCACTCGAATATCTCCCTGCAACAAAGCCTGCCTGCTCTGGCCCTATCAACACTTGCCAGACCTGTATTAACCTATATGCCAAAACACTTGCTAACAATTTAACTTGCATATTGAGTAAAGAAATAGGTCTGTAATTACCAGGACTCGAGGGGTCCTTTCCAGGCTTCGGTATTACTATTATTCTAGCTTCAAATATATCAAATTCTCTTAAAGGAGTCTCATACAAGTAATTATATAGCTCCTGTAGATAAGGAGCTATCTCCTTCTTAGAAGTTTTGTAAAAAGTCTGAGAGAAGCCGTCAGGACCTGGGGCCTTACCTTCCAGTAATCTATCTATTGCACATAATATCTCTTGTAATTTTATATTTCCTACCAAGAAATTCTGTTGTTCTATCTTCAACTTTGGCAATGCCAAATCTTTTAAAAATTCCTCCAATTTGTTTTTATAATCTCTCTGTGTTTCTGAAGCTGTATATAGGTCCTGATAATGGTCCCTGAATATCCTGGCAATTACAGACAGGTCTGAAGTGAATTGTCCTGTGTCATTGTCTTTTATTACTGCTACCCACCTTGCCTCTCTCTGTTGCTTAAGTCTATTTGCTAATAATTTTCCTGCCTTCTCCCCATACCTCATATAATTAGCTTTCCACTTAGTATTGATTCTTGTACTAAGATTTAATATATGAGAGTCATATTTCACCCTGAGTGCTTGCAGTTCTCCCATATCTGTTCCTCTGTATCTGTTCCAAGCAATTTTTCCAGATTATAAATACATTCCAACCACCCCTCTACTTCTTGAACACTTTGACGTTTTCTAACTGTAGCCAATCTTATCAGTTCCCCCCTCCATGTCGCTTTAGGGCGCCCCATAGAACATCTATTTTTTGGATAGATGTATAGTTATTTTTCCAGGTACTTTCTATATAGTTTCTTAGTCTTTCTACCCTGTTATCCTCCGACAATAGTTGATCATTTAAGGACCATGATCTAGATGTTTTCCTATATTGGGAAAATCTCACCATAGGCCAGATCAGGGAATGGTCCGACAACACTCTTGGGTATATTCCCACATCTTCTACACCTGTTAGAGCAAAGGTACTAATAAGAAAAAAGTCTATCCTTGAAAGTACCTTATGAGGAGCCGAGTAAAAAGTGTACTCATGAACCTTCTGGTTTCTAAGTCTCCAAGGGTCTGTGAGACATGAATTTAACATCAGTTCTCTAAGAGCCCTCTGTGCTGACGTAAGGCCCACTCGTTTATTATACGATCTGTCCAGATCTTTTTCATATATCAAATTCCAGTCTCCTCCAAGGAGGCATGACATATTAGGCACACCCACTATTATGGCCTCTATGGGTGAAAAAAACTCTGGGGTGTCCTTATTCAGCCCGTAAATAGATCCTAACATCACCTCAATCCCCACTAGGATCCCCCGTACAAATACAAATCACCCCTCAGGGTCTTGCCACTTTTCAATTTCTTTAAATGGCACCGATTTGTGAATCAAAATGGCCACTCCTGCCTTTCTATGGTTACTTCCAGCCCCAATTACCTGTCCCACTCACGCTTTACATAATTGATTTAATTTCTCTGTTGTTATATGCGTCTCCTGCAACATAACAATATGAGGTTGGTATCTCTTAAGATGCCTCAGTATAACATATTTTTTTGTGTTGTCCTTCCCCACTTTGATATTCCAAGGTATTACTTTCCAACTCCCCATATTCCTCCCTTTTGTTTTCTTTTCGTATTAATTGAGATATATATCTGAGTCCTGAATAAGATGACATTTACCACCTTATTAGCTTCTGGCCTCCATCCCCTTCCCCTCCCCTCCCCCACCCCATACCTTGATTCCCCTTTTCCCTAGCTTAACTACCCAGGCCAAATGCCCGCTCCCTAGCATACTATCCGCCATGCCCCAAAAAGAGCAGCCCTGCTATAGTTCCCTTAGCATCTGATAAACCTTAACACCTATTGTTTTCTTTTAAAAATAAACTTCAAACATCAGACAACCATCCAGATGCAATTGTGATTCTACTTAATATACTTATGTCTCTCCCATATATGTATCCACCCCCTCTGTTTCACACTTTTTCAGTTTTCACTACTTCCTCTAGTTCTCGAACCTTATAACCATTACTATGAATTATCGAGAGCTAGCTCTCATTACTTATCTTTTGTCTGCTTGCAATCCCCATTTCAAACCCCTTCATCAGATCATTTTATATATTACCAGCTTCTATGTAACTATCTATTAATTGCCCATTATGTCTCCATTTTCCTGCAAAATAATGTTCCATTTCCATAGCTCTACACAACTGTTAATGCTCTTCCTTTGGATGCAATGACCATTCTCAGCCACACGATGCCCCCAGTACCTCTTATCCCCTTTTAAATTGCTTTAGCATCCATATTGAAGCTGAAGCAAGAACTAATATCTTCCATCACCCAAAACAAAATCCCCTAGGACATAATCTCCCACTCTCTTCTCCAAATGTCCCAGTCTCTATTTCCTTGTAAAGGAAAGAAAATGATCCTTCATTTATTTCTTCTTCCTATGGCATCTTCCTTTGAATATGAGGGTTACTAATCATTTCAATATCCCAGCTGGTTAATTCAAATCCGTTCCGTCCTCAAATTAGAAGCAGTCCTCTTTCTTGTCCGGAATACTTTCCTCATTTATTCATTGCCAGAGTCAACCTTAAGATGCCTCAGTATAACATATTTTTTTGTGTTGTCCTTCCCCCCTACGATCAAATCTGCCCTATTTGCTTTAATAGCAGAGTTTAAAGAATGGAAGGGCTCGTTGTCAGGAGTAGGCACTCAGATAGGGGATGCGGAAACCAGAATTGCATCTGTGGAAGACCATGTAGCAAAGTTTGAGCTCCTGCAATCTCTTCAGGATTTCTCATTAAAACCACATGTGTTTGCTACTTTATATTCCTTTCTCTTTTCCAAACTATTTCCAGGATTGGACAGAACTCCTGTTCATTGGAATACACAATTTTCCTTAGATACCTTTCAGTGGCAGAATGTCTGGAAGGATCTCTACAGATATGTTTCCCAAGACAAACTTCAGCTTACTCAGTTTAATATTCTAAATAATTTGTACTTTATACCCCCAAAACATGTTAAAATGGGTAGAGTATAGTCCCGTCTTTATTCTAGATGTGGACATGCAGATGGTTCCCTTATGCACATTTTTTGGGACTGCCCCAGGGTAGCCCCCCGTGGCATCTTATGGAGGCTAAAGCAGTCCCTCTCTTAGGTTTAAATGGTCTTTTTACCGCAGATGTATGCATAATCAGTGACTACAGTCTGATCCCAGTTAAAGAAGGGAAGTTTTATATGGCCTTCATTTCTCTCTCGGTTAAGAAGGTGGTTTTATGCCACTGGCTTGACCAGGCCTCTATATCCTGTCATGAGTGGCTGCAGGAGCTCCTGTTTAATCTTTGGGTCAAACATATGATTGTGAGCCTTTGTACTAGGCTAATGTTATTTGATAGGAGATGGGGCAGGACCAGGTTGCACATCTTATATACAATCTAATCCTTTATATTTATCTTGCACCTGTGTAGATAGTCCATGGATGGGTTTTTCACCATGTCATTTTCTTTATTATTATTACCTGTTCAGAGACTGGTATTAGCCTGTACTACTTTGTGTTGGTGCTACAGCATTTTATTTTTTCCCCTATGATTCTATATGGTATGCAGTTTTTATTTGGGTCACTCTGCTGGGATGGGACTGGGGGAAGTTGGCTGGGTTCATCATCTGTTTAACCTGTTAATTTGCTCATGTTTGATGTTATCTTTGTCTTTTCATAAAGTTTATTACATTTAAAAAAGAACTAGTCTTATATGGTAAGATGATCATACATGCTGCCTTTCAAAAGAGATAGGACACTACAAACTGGGATTGCTTCAAATTCCTACAAGTAACTCATGTACTGACTATATATTGGGATAATTGCCTTGTCTAAAGAACACAACATCTAAGTGCTGCCACTGGCCAAATGGGCCACTATGCCACATGCCATATCTCTTTTGTATATCTAAATTTATATTCTGACTATAAATAAAATTTATGGTACAGTGCATTATTGACAACCCTTCCTAAACAGGATGGTAACTGTGACTGGCCTAGAATCTGGGCCAACATGTACAAATATCTGAAATGTGATGTATACATGCTTACGCAGCTTAAGATCATATATAATATGTACAGTAACCCCCAGAAGCTTCATAAAATGGTCAGACAACCCACAGACCTGTGCTCTAGATGTACCAAACAGTCAGGGACTCTACAATATATGAGATTATAAGAAAGTCTAACCATTGTAGAAGATAATTCAAAATAAGACTGATTAACTTTGGGGGCTAGAAAATGCCTTCCACCCAGACACTTGCATCATAAGGAACCTTAAACAAAAAGTGATTTGGGAAAAAAGTACTATAAAACTTTGATAGCGGCCAGCCCGATGGCACTGAGGGTTGAGGCACTGAACACCACACCTCGCACCACACCAGTGACCTGGGTTTGGGAACAGACCTGGGCTGTTGAGGGTCAGCAGGGGAGGGAGAGGATTGAGCATCCAGAAGACTGATATCCTCTCCTGGGATGAGATTCTGGGATGCCCAGCACAGCAGTGGCCTCTAGTGGAGACCAGGGGTGGTGAAGATGTTGGGCTGCAGTATTGGGATGGGACATTGGGAGGTACCAGCGGCAGATGCACTGCACAGGATGCCATAGCATGTCACTTCCCATGGGGGGAACAACACTACAGGAAAAAACCTTACAGTTTGGTAGGTGATGGTGGTGATCAGTGGTGGGGCCCCATGCTCAGTGCTGTGTCTGCCATGCTGTGCTCCTGGATTCTCTCCTGTCTGGTCACTCCACTAGATTAATAGATAGAGTTCCAGAGGAGTTGATGGTCCCACCCCGGGGGGGCTCAGAGCTCGGGGGTCATGTGGCCAGAGAAGGAGGGTTCAGGAAGTCCAGAGAGTGCAGATGTTGGAGGCTTCAGGTGGGCAACAGAGCCCTAACTGTGTATCCCACCAGATAGAGTCTGAATGGTAGGAGATAAAAAGAAACTACAAAACAAAAAATCTTTGATAGCTACTTGTACCAAGAAAATAATTTTGAGGCACTGGCTTAATACTGAAATGCCATTCTGTGTGAAATGGCATACAGAGATACTTCTTACACTTCACACTGAAAAGCTGATAGCGAGTATAAACAACAAACTGGAACTATATAAGAAGTGATGTGAATAATTACATGTCTTTCTTCTATTTCCTGAGTAGTTACAGAGTCATCAGAATGAGCTATGCACCTATGCTTATACACAGTATAGTTATCCTGAAAAATGATATCCATATGGAGTAATATTGAAAACTTACAATGGAATCCTGCTCTTGTGAATAATGTACTATAAACTAATACAGTGTAGGTACTGGGAGGGGGGCTAGCTTGTATTGTCAGTTGCTATGATGTTGCTTTGTACTGTTGCATGTTTGTCTGTTGTCAGAAACAGAAAATAAATAAATAATGTACATTTAATTTAAAAAAGACCCAAAGCTCACAACATAATTTTTTTTCTCACAAACATTACAAAAAAAAAAATTTCTCAGAAATAAAATTGGCTTGCAATCAAAAAGTCTTTGCTTGCACCATGCAGGTATCCTGGAAACTCTACTGAACATGCTCAGAAGTTAAATTTGAAAACCCTAGAACTTGCTGATATTTTTTTGCAAAACCTTTGAAAGGCATACCCTTTCATTAAGGCGTGTTTACCTTGAAAACATTAGAACAAAATACCAAAACAGTTTTGTTCTGCATGTGAATGAAAAAAGGTCAAAAAGTGCATTTTAAAGGGGTTTCCCTTTCTGGGTCTAGGAATCCAGACAAGCAGCCATCATAAAACTTGTCAAGTCATAAGAACTTGCCACTTTGATTATGCATGCAACATTTCATGCAATTTCATTGAATGGTGCTATATTTATTAAGGTGCTAAATTTGGATTTGACATTAAACAGTCTGCTTAACCCAAACAATGAAGGTGCTATCACATCTGTATAATAAGAAACTGCTATCATGGAAACCCAATTGAGCATGATCAGAACATTTTTTTTTAAATATTACAACTTGAGAAATGATTAATAGTTTTTTAAAAAAATCTTCAACAGGTACTTCCTTGGGCTGAGCTGCTAAAACCCTGGAACTTCAGAATACAATTCCAAACCATTTCTGGTCTAGATGTAAGCACAAAAATGACCATAATGTGTGTTTTTTTAGTGTATTTATACTCCCTGGATCTCCAAATCCAGACAGCAGCCATCACAGAACATGCAAGATGCTAAGAATATGGCACCTGATTGTGCATGCACATTTTCCATTAATATTGTCAAATGGTGCAACAGTTGTCAAGGTGTAAAAACTGTGGTTTAACATTAACATGCCTGCTCAACCAATGGTCAGAAGTCATACTTTTATATCCTTATACGGTAACCTGAGAACTGATTATTTTTTTTTCACAAAATCTTCACTTTTACCTTGAAAATCTTGGAACAACATCACAGACTGTTTTGCTCTAGATATAAGCAAAGAAATGGCCACAAAATAGTTTTCTTTCTTCTTTTTGCCCTCCCTGGATCTCAGAATCCAGATAAGCATCCATCACAAAACTTGCCAGATTATAAGAACTTGCCACCATGACCATGTATGCAAATTCTCATGCAATGTTGTTGAATGGCACTAAAGTAATTAATGCTCAGACTTACAATAATAACATTTTTCTCGCAAATATAAAAAAAAACTGTTCTTGTGAAAAATAATTGTCTCATGAATATAACATTTTTGTTTGCACCAGATTGTTATCCTGAAAATCCTACTGAAAATGTTCATAACTCCAATCTTGAAACCTTAGAACTTGAAAAAAGATTAATATTTTTTCATAAAATCTTTGAAAGACAGACCCTTGGGCAAAGTTCCTTGTACCCTGATAATTTAAAATCAAAATGTCAAACAATTTATTTTTCTGTTGGTGAACAAGAAATGGTTAAAGCTGCATTTTTAAAGGCTTTTTTATATTTCTGGATCTCAGAACCTGGATAAGGGGCAGTCATGAAACTTGCCAAGTGTTAAACAATTTACTAATTGGACTGCACATGGGGAATTTTATGCAATTTTGTCGAATATCACCAAAGGCATTATGGTGCAAAAATTTGGATTAACATTGAACAGCCCAACTATACAGACACCTCTGTGCATGTATAATATACTTATGTATGTAGCTATGCCTATATTTATGTTTCTATATCTATACCTACATCTATGTCTATATACACACTATTTAAAGACTGGATCTCTGTACCTTACATAACACTAATACTGAAGGTATAATTCTTTGTTTAAAAATATGAGTTGTGTAGCTGTCATTTTTCATTTTATATGACTTACATTTCTGTTTTTCTAAACATTTTCTTTGATGTTTTTACTTTGAGATTTTTGACTATAATATTGACTGATGCTTGAACATATATTTACAGCATTGTGAACTGCCATGGACTTTCCAGCAGTTGTCTGTCACAAACTGCAGAAACAACAAGACTTTGTTCCATTGCAAATCATAATTGGGTTATTCAAGGCTCTAAGATGACAACTGTACTGTTGATTAGTTCTAGCTCTGTGATTGATCAGTCATTCCTTCCACCAAATTGATCCATCTGGATAAGTTTTTATATTCTGTTACTCTCCAACTGGGACTCAAGGTGATAGATCAGCCCACACATTGATTGCCAACAGAGCCATCTGGCTTAGATTTCAGGCAAATTACTACAAATGGATTATTCCCTAATGAGGAGTTCTGATGTATACCTAGCCTTTAACAGCCTTTTTTAATTTTGTTCCAAATTCTCATATACTAGGTTTATGTCATGCCAAGATATATCCAGTTTCAATTTACTGGACACAGAATTACAGATTGGAAAGATTTCAAATGAGCAAACTGTGCTAGACAAAAATAGACAATTCAAAAAGGCAAAGAAGGTACATGGGTTAATATATACATCATCAAATAAAACACAAAACAACTCACATAAAAAAGCAAGAGAAAGTCATCATTTATTTAATTAATTAGGACTAGTAACTTGAGATAATAATAAGCATATCTATGTTTGTTTTGACTCAAGTTGTTAGTGCTTACCATTTAAATAAATACAGAGTTTTAGCTGCAATATGCCTTTGAGTGTCATAATGTTTCTATGCTTTTCAAGCATATTTCAAGAAAAAATGTAATTTATGTATATGTGATATGGAGCTTATCATTTGCAATAACATATGTTTATGTGTTATTAATATTTAATATGTACATTTGTAGCAAACTGTTTACTGATTTAGCACACTCTACATCCACCTTATTTCTTTCAACCCTCAAATGCCAGTGCCAAGATGGCAACCGGCACATACACTCCATCCACCTCCATGGTCAGTTGCCACCTGTGGCATGCAAGCATTACATATGTATGTAAAACAGCATATCAATGCAGCACCTGCATGATGTATTTTTAAAATCATGCATCCATGATTTTGAAAAGACATCCTGCAAGTACTATAATGTATTAGGATGCAGTACTTGGGTTTTGTAGAAAACTGCCAGCCACAGAGTTGAGTGTAGTGTATGTGATGGCCAACGTATCAGGACCCTGGAAAGAGTTCCACATTGCTTGCCTTTCACACGGGAGTGCTTACACCAGTATGGCCATGTGCAGAGCCTTACAGCATGGAAACTGTCTAAGAAGGTTCAGAAAATTAACTGTAATTCTGAAATGTGAAATTCAGAGGTTATGTACAAATAATAAAGATTGATTCTAAAAGATCACTTCCTCCTGAAGAAGCCTTTCATAGTGAACAGTGGTCTGGAAGTACCGATGTGTAGCGCAGACAGTCTGACCACAAACCGCTCACTGTTGCTTTTAAAAGCTTTGAGTCCTATAACAGGCAATTGAAACTCCTGCAGTAGCAACCCAGCTCTGATGACAGCCAAGGGGGATTCTGGGAAGGCATCAGAATGGTTCTAACTTGCAAATGTTTGGGCCACAGGACAGCAGGTTCAATCATATAAGCATGCCTCTACAGCGGTGAATGAAAATACTTCATTCAGTACACAAATTGTATATCATGGCCAGCCCCACACTTCAGTGTGGGGTTTGAGTCATTACTGTTTCCTTTAAGACTAAATATTCCATAAGGCTAGATACTGGAACCAGCTATGGGAATAAGGTAATGATATAATGGGATTTGTAGAACTGGAGGTATTAATACCATAACCAAAACAGTGATGCACCCCCAGGACTTTGATACCCAGAGGGGGAAAATACTACATAGATTATAGTGTCAACAGTATAGGGAGAGGAAGGGGTGTCATTGGATGCCAGTGACAACTGGGCAGGGGTCAGGAAGGGGTCAGATTCACAACATATTGCACACGTCACAACTTCTATGCAATCCAAGGAGAAGGCTCTTGATGTGATTATGTAAAGGGCATTATAATTGGATGAAACTGATCTCCTAGAGACTTGCACATAGAATGAGGTAATTTGCATGTAGATATTTGAATAATTCAAGTTCAAGTTTATGGTAGGAATAACTCCATTGAATAGGCTCATTCACACGGAGGTCCTGAGAGCATAAATCAGGAGCATATACATATACAAGGCATAATGAATACCTTTTAAGGATACAAATACATACAAGGACATAAAAGGAGTAATAAAATACAAACAGTCGTGAAGCATAATTAGCAGTACAGGGGTGTACATAATATAAAACTTGCTGTCACATATATACAGAGCAACCATTAGACTACTTAATTGTATGGGGAAGCCAAAGGGAGAGGAAGTTGAGTGAACGTAAAGAAAGGACGAAAGGCTAGTGATAGTAAATTGTGGCACCAGCCCAACTAATTGCAGCTGCATATATATTTCAGTTTATTTCCAGTTAAGGTTTTAAATATTTTAACAGACACCAAGCTGATAAGTTTAAGTACAGACTGAAGCTGGTTCCAGGCAACCAAAGGTGGTACGAATCCATGGGATATCCAGAAGTAAAAGTCTAATTTCCTGAGGGAGTATGTAAAGTTGGAGATATTGACAAGGGAGGATAAATATCCTGGAAGTTTATTAAAGAGGATTTTAAGCGTCCATGACACAGCATGAATCATGCGTCTAGTTGAGCGTGACATCTACCCAACAGATGAATATAGTTCACAATGGTATGATTGAAATGGGGCATTTGTTATGAACCGAAGGGCCCTATGAAAGAGGACAACCAGTTTATTTGAGTTGGCTGCAGAGACTGAGTTGCAGATTATATCACCGTAATCAAGTAATGTCAGGAAGGCAGCCCAGGCAAGCCTTCTTCTAAACTCAGGCGGGAATAGAGACTTGTTTCTAAAAAAGAAGCCTAGTCTAGCTTTAAGTTCACAAGTAAAGTTGTCAATGTGTGTGTTGAAGGTAAGCTTACTGTCAAGCTACAATAATTTTTAAATTTGGGCACAACCTCAAGCGGTCCACCTAAGGAGGTGAGAATGTGGTTATGTAATGGAGTTGAAGTCAAGGGTACTGAGCTGTTAAGGGTGAAGAACATAGCCCTGTTTTTTTTTTTGAGTTCAGAAGAAGTTTGGAAATGATAAGGTTCAGATCTAGTTGGGCAAAATCTACTTGGAGTTCATTTCTGACCTTCAGCTAATGTTGGTTTGGATGTACAGTATACAACACTGTATTATCTGCAAAATAGTGGAGTTTGGAGTTTATGATATTGGAATCAAGGTTACTGATATAGAGGGAGAATAGATTCAATGTGTGGTACATAGCTCAGTGCTTGTGTACACTTATGAGTTTCACTGTTACGTGCTTGATGTTTATGACTTAGACTTGTCTTTGTCTCCCACCCTTGGTGGAATACTGGGAAGCTGTAGAAATTGAGGCCCAGAGCACAGGGTGAGAGAAGAGTGCCAGAGGATGAGGAGGCCGGGGAGGATGGTGGGAGATTTTGAAATGTTCGAAACTGAGCAGCGAAAGTGATGTGGATTAAGTAGGGGATGTGGGAGAAGCTATTCCCCACCCCTTGAACTACAGGCTATTGTCTTATCAATTCAATGTGTGGTACATAGCTCAGTGCTTGTGTATACGTATGATCATGACTGTTATGTGCTTGATGTTTATGACTTAGACTTTGGCTTTTCTCTGTCTCCCACCCTTGGTGGAATGCTGAGAAGGTGTAGGAAGTGAGGCCCAAAAGATTGTTAACATTTTGATTACCTCCTTCAACTCCAGAAAGTGTGACCAGTAGCACACAGGAGAGAAAAAATTCCCTTTGGGGGAACCTCTGAGGACACATGGTTACTGACATGCCCATCCTTTGGGCATACTAAGAGGAAAATAATCCTAAATGTGGACTATTAGTTCTGGTTATGTCCATGAATGAAGTTCAAACTTGCTGATCTTGCCTGTCATACAGAGCATTTCAAGATCCTGCCCTGTGTGAGGCTATTTGTCTCAAAATACCTGTATCTGGCTGTAACACCAGATCACACAATTTAAGGCTAAAAAAGTACAGTAAACAAAACTTCTAAAAGGAATAATTTTTAAACCCAGCGACTGCATCCTGTTTGGAATTCATTACCAGCTGATGCTGTCACAAATAATAGCCTGACAGAATTTAAACACAAATTGGATAACCATATGGGAGAAAAGAAATTTCACTATCACCATTAGGTGACGCGTTCAATATGGGCATGTCCCTCAGACTCGTACAACACCTATGAACCTATGAACCTATGAGTTGTTTCCGAATCCAACAAAGAGCAGGAAAGTCAATTCTGGAAGATGAATGTTCTGGCAGATAAGGAAGTGTCCAATTTGGATGGATGTCCAGATGAGAGAAGATGGTCTATCCATGTCTAATATAGTTGTACCAGATTGAAGAGCTTATTAAACTGAACACAAAGATACATCCAGGGAGCAATGTCAAGGGATGGTAGCATTAGGTATTATCGCCCTTTCTGATAATTAGTGAAAAGGCCTGCATGAAAGTCAGAGAGGAGGATCCATCATGGAGCCCTGTAATGGCACTAACCAGGGCCTCTACATAGGTGGGTTAGGATGCTAATCAGAGCACTGTAGATAGTATTTGTTGAAAGCTGAAATTGCAGGTACAGGAGCAGGAGCATCTGAAGAAGTGGCTGTATTTCAGGGGAAAAGATACGTGGTGTCAAACACGCCATGTTATGGTAGTATGGGATGCAACAGAAGCTTTCTGAGGTCCCTATGGAGGCTGAGCTGAGCCAGGAGAATCCCATGCGGGATGACTGCAGTAGCTGAATGGAATTGCCAAAGATACTATCGATGGAGGTAGGCTGGATGATGATATCCTTGCCAGGGTAGCGAGGTAGGTGTAGAATGAACACATGCAGTCTACTCAGCTAGTGGAATGTCCGTCAAAGATGCAGATGTTGAGGAATGGCGATATCAGATGGTGAGATGGCCGAGAACAGTTGGCTGGATGAGAAATGGCAATGAGGTAGTCTTAGAGAGTGGTAGAGGTATCGTGTACATATGGTATGAGTGCATGTGATCTGGGAGGCTTGCGTGAGGCTACCATGAGTCTTTGAAACAGTAGGATATGATTGAGTACCTCAATAAGAAGGAGAAAAATGTCCCAAGATATCCAAGGAATTGAGGTGTGCGCCATGGAGATGTCCTGTGGGCGCAGCCTAAGCTGGACCCGGAAGGAAGCTCATTTGCAGTAGTGAAAGTGAATAAATTGATGAAGTAACAAGCAAGGCCCATACGTGGGCCAGCTTGAGCGTGGGACCCCCATATACTGTAGGTCCTTTGAATGCAGAGTTCGATGGTCATGCAGTAGTGTAAGTTTCAGACGATCAGACTTAGGAAGAAGAGACCCCCACGTGGGTCTGCCTTGGTGAAGATGGAAATACAATTGTGCAATGAAAAATTCCCCTTTGAGAGGCATGTTTATTTTGGGATGGAGGGACCCCCATGTGGGTTCACAATGGCCGCAATATTACATGATCCAAAGTAGGAAGGGTGAGACCCCCACGTGAGTCTGCCTGTATATGATATGGAAATACATTTGAGCAAAGAATAAAGCCCCTTCATGGGGCAAGTTTTTATGGGATGGCAGGGCCCCAATGTAGGCCCACCATCACCATATTATTGAACAGTCTGGGGTAAGATACAGATGCAAGTCTGCTGTTAGTGATAAGGAAATAAATTTGAGGAATAAGTAAGACCTCCTCGTAGGGCATGTTCGCTTGAGATAGCGGGACCCCCCGTGAGTCCGCTATTGCAATAGAATGAAATGGTCAGAGATAAGAAGGGCAAGACCATTCATTTGGGATGGTGGGACCCCACATGGTCTGCCATCACTGCATTATTAGATATATGAGCAATATCCCTTTGCTTGGCATATCTGCATGGATAGCGGGACCCTTTCACGGGTCCACCATCGCTTTTGTAGTGCAACTGACTAAGGATGGCGAGACCCTCCCCCATGGGTCTGCCATAGTGAAGTGGAAGTACCATTTAAGCAATGAGCAATGACCCCTCATGGGTATGATTGGATGGGATAACAGACCCCCATGGGTCTGCCATGATATTGCAATGTTCTAAGGTATCAAAGGGTATGACAGCACTCCCAGACCGAGATGGTAAGTGTCCCTGAACATGATAGTGATTGTCCTGAGGTGTCCAGTAGAGTACATTAGATCCCATGGAATCTGAAGAGTTTGAATGTCCTGCACATCAGATTCAGGTCCATGGCAGGAAAATTCCAGCAGATGGTGACAAATCCTTGTAAAAGAAGGGAATCCCTGTAGATTGGATAATCCAAAGATCAGTGGATGCAGGAGGGGGCAAATGAAAAAGCAAAAAAGGAAGGGCAAATTGAACCCCCGAACAAACCCCCAGGCTGTTTTTGTGATAGAATACAAGCCATAATAGTTTCTTCAGAAAATAGTCAATGCAATAGTTTAGGCAGCTGGGCAGCCTGGACTCAGGGGGGACAAATAACTGACGTCTGAGCAGGACCTATATTGTATTTTGTTGTTGGAAGCCAGATAGTATCACTTGTCCAGAAGAGTCAATCAGTGCATTTCTGCCCTGGTTCACCCACCTGATCGAGTGAGTCACAAACCTCGAAGGGTGATATGCTCCATGTGTGATGTATGGAGAGAAGGCGATGCGGAGAACAGGAGAGGTGATGTAGCAGGACTACTGGCTTGCACAGATTAGAGGTATCCATAGGTGGAGCCCAGGAACAGAAGAGGTGGAAAAGGCAAAAGGCTGAAGTGCTAAACAGCGTAGGTCTGAAGGGGTAAAGTCAGGTGTGATGGGTGAAGTCACATCCAGGAAACGCCAGCATGCAGAGGGTGCAGTGGCGACTGGAAGGTGGGCCCCAAAGGAGAAAACAAACAAGGACAATGAAGCCATCAGCTCACATCAGGGAACAAGGTAACAGAAGGAAGGAAATGGGGGGGGCAACAAGGGGTAAGAGAAAAAAATGAAAAGTCATGGGGAGAAAGAGAAATGAAGGAGGGGAAACAAACAGGAGAGAAGGAGAAGGGGAGGAGCACAAGAGCACAAAGGGGAAAACCAGGGGAAAGGAACAGAGAAACAGGAATCACAAAAGGAGAGGAATTGGAGCCCAACCACACCAGCCATAGGAGATGACAGGGAGAGGGAAAGGAGCTGCTGACAAAGGGGACTGAGCAGGACGCCCAGTAATTTCAAAACGTTCTAAACTGAGCAGCAGAAGTGCTGCAGATTAAGTAGGGGATGTGGGAGGAGCTATTCTCCACCCCTTGAACTACAGGCTATAGCTTTATCAAATAGGGCCAAGAATGGACCCTTGGGTGACACCCTGTTAATGGGTAGGGAGGCTGAAAAGTGGCCATCGGCCTTGATCTTCTGGGTTCTACCTGACAGGTAGCTTGTGAACCACTAAGCTGTTGAGGGTAAGGCACCTAGATTGGGAAACTATAGCAAGGTTAGGGTCAACAGTATCAAACGCCTTGCTGAGATCTAGAAAAATGGCCTCAGTGACCTTTTTGGCATCATGGGCTGTGACCCAGTTGTTTGTGACTTTTGCATATACATACAACATATGTATGTGTGACATATGACATATGACAACATAGTGCAACAGCACATACTTCTTTTGGACACCATAACTCAAACTTTCATCAATGGAGGCCAACTGCTTTACCATAGCTTTATCATATTTTATTAGTGCTAAATCACTGCTTTGAAACAATTCTTTACGTAAAGGTGCCTCAATGTAAATTGTAATTATTACTGTACTCAAATCTGTACCCAGTTGTACCTGTCCTATGTTACTTCATTTGTAATGTTTGAAACTGTAATGTATTGCCATTCTTTTGTATGTGTCATCTGTATAGCCCGGGTCATGCCTGAAAATGGTCCCTTGGATCAGTGCACCTAAGCGGTGAACAAACAAATAAATAAATAGTCACATTCCTGAATGTGGTCAACAGGGGGTTCTACTTTGTGCTGAGCACACCTGTTAATACCTTACTTTAAATGCACCATAAGGTGCTTTATTCAAACAAGCTTTAAACACTGGCATTATCCGAAGTAGTTTTGCAGTTTTGTTTAGAGCGGACAGCTATACCTTATGGTAGCATAAGGTGCAGTCCCTTCTCCTAACAAGACTGCAGTATGATGTTTCTTAATAAAGTTAAGATTTTGAGAATAAGAATATGGCTTACAGTATTTGTTACCATAAATAGTGGTTTCTGTCATGTAAAATGGAAGCGATAATCTGATACTAAGCAGTAGTACATTGTGTGTAACATGGAGGGATCACATATTTCATTAAGTGGCATCCAAAATGTTGACTGGGTTGTGGCCAGACAAGTACAAATAAAAAATCTTTTTTAAAAAAATAGGCATTAGAAAGCATTCTATTTGCCTTCCTGAGAAATATTGACTTATGAACAAAGTATCTGTTTCATAAAATGCAGTTTGTGATTATGTGATGCAGACAGTGGTCTCCCGAGAAGATATTTACCAATGGGTTTGGCCAGTTCAAAGGTCCCACCTTGGAGGACAAGCCAGGGTGGCAAGTAAGAGTAAGCACCGGAGAAGTAGGGGATGGGATTGTAATGCAGCCCATTCTAAAGGGGCTCATCTGGTGACCAGTGACTTTCTCTAAGAATTATTTTTAAAAAGCCACCTACTGTAGGGAACGTCTTTTCCTATCAGAGCTATCCCAATGGCATATTTAGATTTCAGTCATCTTTGTATCCCAATAATTTCTTCCTCACAATGTTATTATGTCAGTGCCTCTCAGTCCAGGCCATGAAAGTGCATCAGGTTCTCAGACTAGTTAATTTTACTGTGTGTGATTCTCATATGACCTACACTTAAGTGAGAATTGTAGAATCTCTGTGCTTCCTTGCTCCAGCTAAGAGTCAACAATTCCTTGTGATACCAGGCTGTGTTGTCTTTATTTTGTGAACTCATGCACATACTGTATCTCCTGCCACTGGTAATCCCTTGCACTAGCTGTCTCTCCCATCCTCTAGTTTAAATCCCCTGATTGCCCTCTATTTTCTCCTAAATAGTACCACTTGTCTCAGTACACCCTCTAGCATGCCACAAAAGGAAGTCCTTCCTTTTTATGTTGATTGCGCGCATGCGCAAGAAACATGTTGCGTCAGCTTTCTCCACAAGCAGGTTGTGGAGGCCTGGCACTGTTGTGCCCAATGCCCCCATAGACTGCAAAGGCTTGTCCCGCTTCCCCCAATGCTGTGGCACGCTGCTGCTGACACTAGTTCAGCCAGCATGCCACAACTTTCTAAAAAATCAGCCATTGCAATCAGGGGCCACTTCGTCATTGCAGCATCAGCCATCTGCTGCAATGAGGGAACGACCCGTCATTGCAGGGTGGGATGTAGGATACCTGATATTGTTTGTGAACATGGCAGCAGCTTGCCACCCTATTCACAAACAATATTTCCCCCCCACCATGTTTATTTGCCGAAGGGGGAGCCCACTCCCCGTCGGCATAATATAATCCCCCCGTTTAATTGTCTGCCAACAGGGTGCCCAATCCCCGTCGGCAGAAAGGAATGGCCCCCTTTTGTTATTTGCCTATGGGGGTGCTCAATCCCCGTCAGCAGAAAGGAATTCCCCGTCCCTTTTGTTGTTTGCTGATGGGGGTGCCCAATCCCCCATCGGCTACAGCTGCACCCCCCCAAAAAAAAACAAGACTCCGGTGGCACACTGGGAGCCCACCCCAGCATGCCACATGCCCCTGTAAAGTTAAAAACAGTCCTGCAATGTTTTCTTGTTTTATTTTGTGCCTGAAAAAGGAAATGGTCCCTTGTAGTCTCCCTGCCCCTCACAACCCACCCACCCACCCACCACACCCAGCCTCCCCACAACCCCACCCATACTTACCTCTGGAGATCGGTCGACAATCTTCTGTGGACCGGGAACACGTCTGCACTCTTCAAAGCCGACCGTGAACTGAGGAAATGCCGGTAAACTGTATAATGTAATGAATAGGGTTTTTCAACTTTAGTGCATATCTCAGGCATTTATGAGAATTTTTTCACCAAAATTTCAACATGGGGTTTTTGGGACCCCTCCTCATGAATTCTTGAAATGTCATGGTGTTAATCGGCCACTAAAGGTGGTTTTGCGGTCACTGAGTGGAATCACCCTTTGGAGCTGATTAATGAAACGACAGTGCCAGTGTTCATGACGTGGACTCTCAAAAAGCCTATGTTGCAAATTTGGTGAGAAAAATCCAAAAAATGACTGTTTTACAAATGTGCGTTGCGCAGTTGCTATGCACACTAGTAACTTCATGAATTTGCAGTATTTTCATGCCAGATTTTCAACATTGTCATTTTGTCACACCTTCTTGTGAGTAGTATAGCTGTCATTGTTCACATCCTGGTCGGAATGTGTTTTCGCACTTCCGGCACAGAATAACGCGGTCACTGTGGGAAATCAGTGTTCAGGACAGATTAAGAAAATGACAGTGTCACAGTTCATGAGTAGAGGTCCTAAAATGCCTATGTTAGAAATTTGGTAATGATACTCCATAAAATGACTGTGTTACAGCTGATGAATTCTTGCCAGTTAGCATGTCTCGTAACCATTGAATTTATAACATTTCACTCAGATTTTCAACATTGCCATTTTCCCAGACATACTTATGCACAGTACAGCTGTCATTTTTTCCATCCTGGCGAAATGTATTTTCGCACTTCCAGCTCAGAATAGAGCGGTCGCTGTGGGAAACCACTGTTCGGGACAGATTAAGAAAATGACAATGATACTCTTCATGAGCAGAGGTCCTAAAATGCCTATGTTGAAAATTTGATGATGATAGCGTGTCAACTGACAGTGTTACAAGTGTGCGTTGCGCACTTTCCACGCACCCTTGTAACTTCGCAGATTTGTAATATTGTCACACCAGATTTTCAACAGTGGCATTTTTTCACATCTCCTCATAGCAGTACAGCTGTAATTTTTCACATCCTGACCGAAATGTGTTTTCACAGTTCCAGTGCAGAAGAACGTGGTCACTGTGGGAAATCAGTGTTTGGGACAGATTAAGAAAATGACAGTGGCACTGTTCATGAGCAGAGGTCTTAAAATCCCTATGTTGAAAATTTGGTGACGAAACTCCATAATATGACTGTGTTACAAGCGTGTGTTGAACTGTTTCCACGCACTCTTGTAACTTCACAAATTTGTAATATTGTCACACCACATTTTCAACAGTGGCATTTTTTCACAACTCCTTATGAACACTACAGCTGTCATTTTTCACATCCTGGCTAAAATATGTTTTTGCACTCCTGCCGGAGAATAGCACAGTCACTCTGGGAAATCAGTGTTTGGGACAGATTAAGATTGACTGAGTGAGAGGGCCGAGTGACCAAGCTCAACTGAACTCTGTCGGGACTGCTGCAGATTTGTTTGTGGGCAGACAAAGGCCCCAACACAAGAGCCCAGTACAAAAAGGCTGCCTGCAGCACTGGGAGAAACACAACCAGAGAGCGACTGAGGGAGGGGGAGTGAGCGAACTCACCAAAGCGCTGTCAGAACTGCTGCAGATTTCTTTGTGGGCAGAAAAAGGCATCAGTGTAGGCAGGAGCCCAATACAAAAGGCCAGCCTGCAGCGGTGGGAGAAACAGTATGAGTGAGTGAGACAGGGGGACTTAGTGAGCTCAACGGAGCTCTATCAGGACTGCTGCAGATTTCTTTGTGGGCAGAAAAAGGAGCCAATGCAGGCAGGAGCCCCGTACAAAAGGGAAGTTGCAGTGCCAGGACAAACAGAATGAGCGCATGAGAGAGGGAGACTGAGCGACCTCAATGGAGCTCTGTCAGAACAGCTGAGGATTTCTTTGTGGACAGATAAAGATGCCAATGCAGCCAGGAGCCCCATACAAAAGTGCAGTCTGCAGCGCCAAGAGAAACAGATTGAGCGAGTGACAGAGTGATAGTGAGCGAGCTCACTGGACCTCTATTGTGACTGCTGTGGATTTCTTTGTGGGCAGAAAATGCCACCAATGCAGGCAGGAGCCCAGTACAGAAGGGCAGCCTGCAGTGCCAGGAGACACAGAATGAGCGAGTCAGGGAGGGGGAGTCAGTGAGCTCAACGGAGCTCTGTTGGGACTGCTGCAGATTTGTTTTTGGGCAGAAAAAGGCAGCAGTGCACGCAGGGGCACAGTACAAAAAGGCACCCTGCAGTGGCAGGAAAAACAGAATGAGTGAGTGAGTGAGCTCAGCAGAGCTGTATTGTAACTACTGCAAGTTTCTTTGTGGGCATAAGAAGGCAGCAACGCTGGCAGGAGCCCAGTAGACAAGGGCAGCCTGCAGCACCGGCAGCAACGGAATGAGTGAGTGAGAGAAGGGGAGTGAGCGAGCTGAACGGAGCTTTGTCAGGACTGCTGCAGATTTCTTTGAGGGCAGAAAAAGGCACCAACAGAGGCAGGAGCCCAGTACAAAAGGGCAGCCTGCAGCACCGGGAGAACCAGAAGGAGTGAATGAGACAGGGGGATTGAGTGACCTCAATGGAGCTCTGTCAAGACAGCTGTGGATTTCTTTGTGGGCAGAAAAATCCACCAACACAGGCAGGAGCCCAGTACAAAAGGGCAGCCTGCAGCATCAGGACAGACAGAATGAGCGAGTGAGAGAGGGGGAGTAAGCCACCTCAATGGAGCTCTGTCAGGACAGCTGCAGATTTCTTCCTCAGCAGAACAAGGTGCCAATGCAGGCAGCAGCCCTGTACAAAACAGCAGCCTGCAGCACCGGGACAAACAGACTGAGCCAGTGACAGAGGTTCACTGAGCGAGCGCAGCAGACCAACGCAATCAACATTCGGCATTGACAAATGCTTGTTTCAGTAGACGTACAGCAAGTAGAGGTAGCTTAGCAAATAACCTTCTGTCAATCCTCATAGGCCCCAGGATCATTAGAACTTTAAAGAAGATCACTCTGAATACCTTTCCCTTTCAGAACATCCCTGGTTCTATAAATTACCTCCTCATGTTCTCAAAACATGTTCTGCCTATATCATTGCAGTAATGCAGACAACAGTAAGCTCCTCCCTGCAGCTTCAGTGCTTGGTTATGGATTATATTTCTTTGACATGAACTGCAGGAGGGCAATTCACCTGACCTGCACTAGCATCATAGTCCTGCCAGGCATGTCCACCTCCCTGCTAGTTTTGTTATGGAGTCCCATTGAATGCTACCTAGCCTTTTCATTCCTCTTCTTTGCCAGGTCAAGTGATTTACTGGGCAAAATTTATGGATATGATTTCCATAAAATTATCACAGTATTCCATGTTTTCAGAAAATCTCAAAAAAGTAGATTTTATAGGATTAAGTTATTTTAAAATTGTAGGCTGTTTATAACTTGACCATCCTTTAAGCAACAGATTCCACATTTGACAGACACAGCCTCCTTTTTTGGGTCCATGAACCTTCCAAAAGGAATGACATCATTTTACAGGAGCGTAATATTTTGCAATTTACTTAATTGAGGAGTTGCATGGAAAATGCTTGGAATATTTGGCAGCCTATACTGCTGCCCCTTTAAAGATAGAATTTTGAACCTTGGCACGCATACTCATTTGGCATAGAACATTAGCTTGCCAAACTTAGTAATATTTTGATGAGTAGTTTTATATCAAAATTTGATGAGCAGAACTGAACCTAGAACTCTGACAAAATGTCCCAAAATGTTCAGGGAGATTTTAAGAAAGTTCATAAAAAAGAACCCTATTTTTCACCAATTCTGCTAGCAGAATTCCAATTTCACATATCACTAGTGGTAATGATACCCTTAGCCTGTGGCTTCAGTAATTATTATCAATTGCATGTAGCTTTTCTTACCCTCAAGGTAATAGAGTAATCATTTTCCACTGTAAGCATCAATACCAGTTGATTTTGTATTTACGTAGAATAAATGATGGGTAAGTGTGGTACAAAAGTAAACCAGTCTATTGAAGATGCTAACTAGATCATAAATCGAGCAAGAAGAGTGAACTTCCTACTGGTCTGGTTAAAGGG
Source organism: Neoceratodus forsteri (assembly GCA_016271365.2). Lineage (NCBI taxonomy): Eukaryota > Metazoa > Chordata > Ceratodontiformes > Ceratodontidae > Neoceratodus > Neoceratodus forsteri. The sequence goes on along the minus strand of CM028132.1, from coordinate 224,502,494 downwards.
ACCCTGTCAACCTTTTTTTGTGTTATATTATTTCTAGTTACAAAAAACAGATTTTATTATTGCTTAGCTTCTCTATAATTCATTAATCCTGCTGGTAGTTTTATCTATCTCATTTCTTAGTAGAAATTAAGTGCATGCTAATGGTGCTGTTATATCCAAACTTATTTTGTTTCTAACCTTGATCTGTGGTAATGGCATACTTCCTAACTATTACGAATATCCTCAAATGGTGCCACCACTCATGATACAACAGTCTCATCACCTTCTGCTGCATAATTAGTGTTTAGATTGTGTTCGAAGTTTTTCCAAGAGAAGGAAAGACGTACCGTAGTGGGAGTTGATCAAGGAATTGTAACCCCATTGTTACCCAGGGTTACTAGAATCCCAGTAAGACCTAGTGGTAGGCAGGAAAGGCAGCTTGTGAAACTCCAGTTAAATGGGTTTCACACTGTCTCACTCTGTTCTCAGTCTCAGCTGAGACTGAGGGATGACATCACCAATAGAACTTTAGCAGCTGCATAAGCCACATTGGAATCTGCAGCAAAGGGAGTTAGATAGAATGTTGGGAGTTTTCAAAGGAGACCCTGCAGTTAGTCTTCAGTGAGTGAAGTTGGAAGTAGGGAACTTGCTGTTAAGCAGCTCAGTAAAGGCTTTAGGAGCCTCAGCCCTGACAGAGGGCTACTTTTCAGTAATAGGGTGTGTGTCTCCACCTTAAAGAGAGACACAGGAAGAGTACTCAAGTGGTGGAGACGGCTGTTTTCGGGTCTCAGTGCCCCCTCCCTCCAGGGGGGAATGAGAAGGATTCCCTGCAGATTCCTGGGGCAATCCCCTTAGTTCTGCTTGTGGAGGAAAAGCTGCCTGTTCATTCCAGTATTTATTTTGGGAGAAAAGAAGATTTGTGAGTCGCCTGTGGGGCACCTGCAATGTAAGGGTGAGTGTCTGCTCTGGCTAAAAGGGCCTATGTTTTCACCCTGGGACTTGTATGACAATGTGGGAATTGAACTACTAAATATTGGGAAGCCTAGAGAAATGGGCCAAGCAAAGTAAAAGTAGTTTCAAGTTCCTGAGTTTGTTGGGATGCAAATAATATGTAGAGGAGATGTGACAGACGTCTACCCTTAATCTACATTTAAAAGTTCAGTAAAGGAATTGTTCAGTTTTCCAGAGAAATGGCCGGGTATGGGCTGTGGGAGCTGGAGGTGGGTGGCCTCCCCATCTTTAGTGACCAGGTCCACCTCTACGGACTTCTTCTGTGGTTTTCTTCTTTGCCTCAGGCACTTGGCCAGTGATGGGGGAAGTACCCAGATGTGGGATTTTAAGGAAAATTCTCTCTAGGAGTCGAAGACTCTAGTGTGGTGTGGGGAGCCACGACAGGATAATTGGTTCATTCCTCAAATGGACCGTGAACAGGACAATTGGTTCATTCCTCAAATGGACCATGGATCAAGTGGCCGGTCGGGGAGCCGGGCCGTTGGGGAAAACCCAAGTGTGTACAAGTCAGGCTGTGTACCGAAAGCTGCATGCAAGTCCAGGCTGTGTGCCTGGTGGGTTCAGAGTCTGAGGGCTGGAAATGGTGATAAAGTGTTCTGTAGTCTCTAATCTGCATTACCAGGAAATGTAGCCCCATGGGGGTCCGTCTATGCTTTGTTTGTTCAGCTAGTATGTGAATAAAAGCCACTGAAGAATCCCATTCCAGGTTCTGGACATTACAATTATTGCTTCCTGTGTTCGGATTTACTTGGGTGCCCCTGTGCAGAGTAGCCAAACCTAGGTCCCCCTGTGCCGAGTAACCTCTTCCTCCTGAACCGAGTCCCCACCAGGTACTGCTGTCAGCTTCAACAGCATGCCACCGGTCATTTTGGCAAAAAGGCAGGGGTGAGAGGTTACAAAAATGGAGGCACCGCTTTGGATTTTGTTCAGGGAGGAAGGTGCTTGGGTAAGGGGGGCTAGCGTTTTGGCTATCTGGCAATGGGTAGCCCAAAAAGCTGAAGCAAATGACTAGAGTGTGTTGCTGTGTGCTGTGGATCTTGTGCTGCTGTTTAAAATTGCCAACTGTTTACCAAGAAGCAGTAAAGCCAAAGAGTGTGCCCTTGTCCTGCATCACATTGTTTACAATGTTATGCCTGCTTTAAAATAAACTGTGGTAAAGAAAAGTGTGGAAGACTAGGGGTAGCAACAGGAAAATTGTGCTCTGGATGCTTGAAATGCTTTTAAAAAATGAACTGTTGTAAAGAAAAGTGTGGAAGACTTGGGGTAGCAACAGGAAAATTGTGTCCTGGATGCTTGAAATGCTTTTAAAAAATGAACTGTTGTAAAGAAAAGTGTGGAAGACTTGGGGTAGCAACATGAAAATTGTGCCCTGGACGTTGGAAATGCTTTCTGGAAGAAATGAGAGACGGCAGGTTTAATGGCTATGTGAAATGGTTGAAATGGGCTCCCGCCGTGGAGTCAGTTGGTGAAAAAAAAAAAGTTTCATTCTGCAGTTTAAATTTCCTGCTCGACGATCGCCGTGAGGAGAAGAGCCCTCGTGAGGAAGAAGAGGCTCATTTGCATGGCGTCGTGTGGTTGGTCAGGCTGCAATCAGTCCCGCCCCTAAGCCAGCTCTACAGAGACTGCCCCAGCATTCAAGAGGGAGTGTGAGTGGAGTGTGTGTACTGGCAGTGGAGGAGCGTCGTGGAGTGTTAAAATCGCTGTAAACTTGTTAAAATTAGACTTTCTTATTTAAAATCAGGCTCAACCCGCTAATCGATCGTTGAAATTGCAAGAGTGGTGGTTGAAAAGACGATCAGTAGGACTGCCCGCCCGTTTCTGTTCTGAGGCCTCCCAAGAAATGGCTGCAGGCCATTTTTCCCCATCACAGCAAATTGCTACTGATAACAGTAAGTAACAACCAAGAAACTGCTCAAACAGTGATTTTCAGCCCTATGCCATGTAAATGTGTGTGCAGCAGTGTAGTTGCTTTGCAAGTAACGACTGTGTAAAGTCCTTCCAGCAAGTGTAAGTCTGTTAAGCCATTGACTGTGTGCATAGTAATGAATTTAGCCTCAGTTTAAAGTTTGCAGCCAGAGAGAGACTGTGGGTTGTAGCCAATGTGCAGCACTAGAAATACAGGCAATCCTGTGCTAAAAACCTGAAGCTTTAAGGGACTGTGAATCAAATAAATGTTACCAGCATGTAAAAAGTCCGAGGAAAATCCTGTAAATGTGTTTAAAGCAAGAACAGAGCAAGTTGTGCAGTTTGAGCAAAAAAATTATTAGTAGTTTGTGTAAATCGGGTGCGCAGTGGCTTGACCCAGATTCTAAATGTTGATGCACAGGAGTGCTGCCGCCGCCATTACAGGCTGAGGTAGTAAAGTAAACACAGCAGCAGAGGAGCCATTTTACAACTAAAGAGTGTGTTCAATAAAGTGGGACTTTCAGTTACAGTGAACTTTTGTTTATTTTTCTGCAGTTATGGCCTCAGGAACAGCTCGTTACCCGGATCATGCCCGGGTTGCAGTAACAGCAGCAGTAATTAGACTGAGGGATATTGAAAAGTGGTGCTATGGAGGGCAACTGCCTCCTCATGTGGCAATTCCTGGTTATCCAGTGCATGTATGCCAAATATGCTTGAGAGCTGGAAGGGACATCTTCATGATTCCTCACTGTGCTGGATGCATAGAAAAATATGGCTTGTATAAAGTATCTCCAATTCGGTTGGCTCCCACATGGACAAAGGTTCAGGAATCTGCAGTTGGCAGCACACAGCACCAGGCAGAGCCTGTGGAGGAAGGCCCCTCGGGGGAGTGTGGCACAAAGCTAGAGGGTGCAGAGTTAGAGACAGAACCAGAAGTTGAAGTTTCGGATGCTGGATCCCAGAAGGAAAGTTCAGATAAAGCATCAATAGGCCCCTGGGGGGGGTGGGGGCCTAGCCCAAGTCTCTTAGGTGAAGATGAGATGCAGGAGGCCTTTGAGTGGGAGGTGTCAACCTCCGCTCCTAGTGATGAGTGGATAGTCTCAGGAGTGAGGACAACTGCTCACTCCTGGGCTCAGATCCTCAGTGAAGAGGAAGATGAGGGGGAACCTATGTGGCCTTGTAAAAAAGGAATGGGTACACAGTCTCATGATCTTGCCTCGGAGGAATGTATGGAAGAAAGTGGTGATGCCGCTGCCCTGGCTTAGCAAGAGGAAGAACTCAGGGATCCGTTTCTAATTTCTTTAAGGATGTGAAGCTGGCAGAACCAGGCCTGGCCACCCCCAAGCCAGGCCAGTGGTCTCAGATTGACCAAAGAAAGTAAAGAGGAGAGACTGGTTCGTAGGAAGGCAAATGAGATCTATGGTATGACCTTTCCTACCTTTCCTCAGAAAGTCTGAGAGGAGATTGAGAACTGCAGGAAATCCTGGATCTGGGATGAAGCCATGAAAAATGTGCATCCTGGGGCCAAAAAATATGTAAAGAATAGACTGTTCCACGAAAAGTATACCCAGTGGAAGAGAGGCAGGACACTGTTTATAGACAGAGTGAGAGTGGTGGATGGAGATGGATGTGAAATCTCCCACTGTGTGAATTATGTGCGCCCAGATGGGGTAATAATTCAAGCTCCTGATCCCCGGTACTATTGGCCTCAGTGCAAGGACCTCTCAGCAAATGTGCCCGTGCCTACAAAATGGAGAGCCGAGCAGTGGTAGTCAATACTGCCACACCAGACTGTGAAGTGCCTTTATTGATCCGCCAATATGGACATCCAGGACTCAGGTGCCCCACATTCATCAGTCTACAGTGTACTAGCCTTCCCAGAAACCATCAACTGGCCCACCAGATGACTTCAGATCCAGAGAGGACTCCAGCCCAGCTGTATCCTGTTCATCACCTGGTAATTGGATGACGTCGGACCAGCTGTTTTTGTTCCTGTTCTAAGGTTCCATCTCCAGAGATGACATCAACCCAGCAGTTCACAGATGTTCCCTCCTGTGGTTCCCGGAAGATGTCCGCCCAGCTGTATCGGAGGAAATGCTGCCAGGGAGAGTCTTCATCAGAGGTGCAGGTCGGTGTCGAATTTCATACTACAAGTGGCTGGTAAGTCCGAACTTTTCTATCTTTATGACATTGCAGTACACACCCTACACTAACAGACTTCAAAATGTGTGAACTGTCCTCAAAGACTCTCCCCTTCGGGACTTTGGTCTATTAGAGCTGTGCTTCACCGGGCTCCAGCCCAGGAGAGACCCTATGTTGGACTAGCCTTTGGGCCTTGTGGTCACTAGTTAGGACTTTTAGGGCACTCCATCCCCCCCAAATGTGTATTGTAAATAATGTCGTTATTATCTAGTATAAATACTGTTTTTCTACCTTTTTTCTAAAAAAAATATTTTTGAGATTCTTTAGTGTTTTGATGGTAGGTGGTCTAGGTAGACTATGTATGCAGATTAGGAGTGTGTTTTGTCTTTCTTTTTCTTACAGGTGTTCCTGGGAAGACAGAAGAGAAGACAAGAAGAGGCGGAGGGGCTCATCAGAGTTCCTCATCAGTGCTTTAGTGTGTTTAGAAATTTAAAGTACTGTGGTGTTATTGTTATGGTTGCTGTATTAACCCTTTCCTTCCACAGGTGTGGTTCTGGAAGTAGGGAGGGTACAGTAACATGTTATAAAATGTGGTATTTTAATGGTGTGTGGTTGCAGGTTGTCCAAGGTCGGGGAGGTCCCCGGATTGTTTTTGTTTTTGGGGTATTAGGTTAGAAGCACATAGGTTTTCCCTAGAGGGTTAGGGGGGATAGACAGGCTGTGGCCCTGACCTGCAGTAGGGACCGCAGTGCTGATCTATCAGGGCTATGCTCTGGATGGTTCTACCAGAGCCACTAGGTGTCCATAGTAAGTGGATAGTGTAGAGGCTGACATGTCAGCTAAAGGCCTCTAGGTCCTTAGTGTTGCCTGCCTGTGCTTCCACATGGTAGGAGGGGGCCTGATCACCCCCTCTCCGCAGGTAGCACATAGGGTGGGATGGCCTAAGACTGGGTAAATAATGACAGCAGACAGTCATTTTCCTGGTTAAGGGTGAGTGTAACCCCCTTGTTACCTGGGGTTACTAGAATCCCAATAAGACCTAGTGGTAGGCAGGGAAGGCAGCTTGTGAAACTCCAGTTAAATGGGTTTCACACTGTCTCACTCTGTTCTCAGTCTCAGCTGAGACTGAGAGATGACATCACCAATAGAACTTTCGCAGTTGCATAAGACACATTGGAATCTGCAACAAAGGGAGTTAGATAGAATGTTGGGAGTTTTCAAAGGAGATTCTGCAATTAGTCTTCAGTGAGTGAAGTTGGAAGTAGGGAGCTTGCTGTTAAGCAGCTCAGTATAGGCTCTAGGAGCCTCAGCCCTGACAGAGGGCTACTTTTCAGTAATAGGGTGTGTGTCTTCACCTTAAAGAGAGACACAGAAAGAGTACTCAAGTGGTGGAGACCGCTGTTTTCAAGTCTCAGTGCCCCCTCCCTCTGGGGTGGGGGGATGAGAAGGATTCCCTGCAGATTCCTGGGGCAATCTCCTTAGTTCTGCTTGTGGAGGAAAAGCTGCCTGTTCATTCCAGTATTTATTTTGGGAGAAAAGATTTGTGAGTCGCCTGTGGGGCACCTGCAATGTAAGGGTGAGTGTCTGCTCTGGCTAAAAGGGCCTATGTTTTCACCCTGGGACTTGTATGACAATGTGGGGATTGAACTACTAAATATTGGGAAGCCTAGAGAAATGGGCCAAGCAAAGTAAAAGTAGTTTCAAGTTCCTGAGTTTGTTGGAATGCAAATAATATGTAGAGGAGATGTGACAGACGTCTACCCTTAATCTACATTTAAAAGTTCAGTAAAGGAATTGTTCAGTTTTCCAGAGAAATGACTGGGTATGGGCTGTGGGAGACGGAGGTGGGTGGCCCCCCATCTTTAGTGACCAGGTCCACCTCTACGGACTTCTTCTGTGGTTTTCTTCTTTGCCTCAGGCACTTGGCCAGTGATAGGGGAAGTACCCAGATGTGGGATTTTAAGGAAAATTCTATCTAGGAGTTGAAGACTCTAGTGTGGTGTGGGGAGCCATGACAGGATAATTGGTTCATTCCTCAAATGGACCGTGAACAGGATAATTGGTTCATTCCTCAAATGGACCATGGATCAAGTGGCCGGCTAGGGAGCCGGGCCAGTGGGGAAAACCCAAGTGTGTACAAGTTGGGCTGTGTACCCAAAGCTGCGTGCAAGTCCAGGCTGTGTGCCTGGTGGGTTCAGAGCCTGAGGGCTGGAAATGGTGATAAAGTGTTCTGTAGTCTCTAATCTGCATTACCAGGAAATGTAGCCCTGGGGGTCCATCTATGCTTTGTTTGTTCAGTTAGTTGTGAATAAAAGCGCACTGAAAAATCCCATTCCTGGTTCTGGACATTACAGTTATTGCTTCCTGTGTTTGGATTTACTTGGGTGCCCCTATGCAGAGGAGCCAAACCTAGGTCCCCCTGTGCCGAGTAACCTCATCCTCCCCGAACCCAGGTCCCCACCAGGTACTGCTGTCAGCTTCAACAGCATGCCACCTGTCATTTTGGCAAAAAGGCAGGGGTGAGGGGTTACAGAATTTAAACAAACGTGTTGGTGTGGTAACACCACTATGTTGCACAATCAGGGCAGTGCCCATCTCAATGTTTTGTTTTCCTGAGTAAGCAGATTTACCCATATTAGGTTTTATAAAATACATTTAGATGTTTACTGTTAGTTTTAATCACAATTATGTATAGAAGAAAAGGGTATACAGTGAATAACTGCAAATCACTTATTTTGTTTAAAACACCCATTCATGTAACATAAATTTATATTTTATTTAGTTTTTGTTTATCGGTTGGGGTGCACTAGGCATACATTTGCCTATTTTCAGGCATGACCCAGGAGGTTACAAGGTATAGGTAGTACAGTACATATAAGGCAGGGTAATGCAGATTACAAGGAGACTTTTCAACAATATATATTACAATTGTAAGTGCCATATGATATGATGGTAGGTACAGAGATACAAATATTGACTAATAGTCAACACATTCAGTAGGGTGATGGCACATGGCAAATAAACACAACATGACAGCATCAGTGACCAAGTGACAATAGGAGGGATAGAACTGCAGTTAGAGGTTAGGGCAGGTGCATTGGGAACATTGGAGCTGGTAGGAACAGAGTTGACTGTGGAAGGAGTTGGGGTCTTGGCACTGTCACGGGGTTGGTGGACTACTGTTCCAAACTTTAAGAAGAAATGAGGAGAAAGCCATTTAGCCATATTTGGTCCTAAATATAGAAACTGACAGTTGCTGGTGATCTGAGGATCTTAGGGAATATTGGGTTTTACAAGGTATTAGATGGGAGGCTAAGGATAGGGGTAGGGGTAGCTGATCCTGCGGTGTCCTGTGAATAATTCTTCCTGGGGTGAGGTCCATTAAGGCTGCTGGTGATGGTCAGCCCTAGAGTACTACATAGCATGCAGTGGTGGGTGAAGCGGTTGCACCCAAGAGCAAAATGGCAGACATTATTTTACCCCACTCCCCATTTGCGCTGCAAGGTGCTGGAAGCATGTGTGAATACTATCATGCAACAGGTTAGTTTGAGCAGTAGTAGGCCTTGTACAATGGTTATACATGCTGCTGAGGACAGGTGGGGGCTGGCTCTGTAGGCCATACTGCAGTAGGAGTTAGGACCCTTACAAACATTGGTCAGGTGGAGGGAAAATTCAAGACAGGGTTCAAACTGGACACCTAAGTACTTAAATGACAAAACAGTTTCTAAAGGGCAGCCATTGTCACAAGCAACTGTTAACTTAGTATTGTTGTACTTAAGATGATGGAGTTTTCCAAAAAGCATTTATGGAGACTTGGTGTGGTTCATAAGAAGTTTGTTGTCTTGGAGCCAGGACTGGACAGCCTTAAGGTTTCATATTAGGGCCATATTGATATCTGCTACATCTGGAGCATTGCTGAAGAACACCAGATCGTCAGTGTATATAAAGTAAATATATAAAGTGCATGATTGCAACAAAAATATGTTACTACATAAATTAAGGTCTGTCGCTTCAAGCTACAGGTCCAGAGATGTACCCCACATGTATGCTGCTTAGGGCATTGTTAGTCACAACTTTCTTTGTGTAGGATCCTGTATGAAGGATGACATCAGTTATTACTCACTTCAAGGCCCCTGATATGTACTGTAGCTTGAAGTAGCAGACCAATGGGGACAAGGCCCTAGACCTGTCACTTGGCCTTGAGGTACAATGGTAGAGGCTGGGGGCTAGGGTAAAATAAAACACTAAAACCACATCTACCTTCTTTTGGGGGTTGTGTGAGCCTAACAAAGTCATTGACATAGTTTACTGTAATAAATGTCCTAACTTTCCTTGAATAGAGCCCTGCTAAAGTAAAACATGACGCAACAACTTTCCTAATATTGTGTTCATGTATAACTTTAATTGTAACACAAAGTGCATGCATTGTTCTTTTTTTTTCAGTCGTTCACAACTGTTTTTATGTTTCACAGCTTTAAAAATTTTGTTGGTGGAGTTCTTAATTGACTTTTCACAATAGTTTTCACAATTCCCTAAGTAACTCATGAACTGATGAAAAAAGCTATTTGTTTTTCTATTTTTCTGTTAGGTTCATGATTATTTATATTATATTTTTGTTGCATATTATCAAGTGCATGTGCTAGCTGTTATGCACATGCTGACTTTGATAAAGTTGATCTCAACCTTGTTTCAATGTAATCACGATTTGTTTTTAAATTAAAAATGTAACTCAGATTAAGACATCTTGTTAGACTATCTTCAATTTTTGTTCATATCCAACTTTAACTTGGAAAAAATGTGAGTTTTTTTTGTAGACATTTTTGTAAAGTGGTTGAAAAAAAACACGGCCCAGATATTCAAACTGCACCATTTTGTGGCACAAGCCCTAAGCTGCTCAAAATAGTTGTGCAGGAGTAACCAGGCAATATTCAAGCGAGGTTGTGCTATGGCGTGACTGCATGAATATAAGCCCCTAGCCACACCACTATGCATGGCACAGTGGAACTGAAACCAGCGCAAGTGGTCAGAGTGGAGCATTGAGATGCGGTGGCGCAAGTTCCATTGTGCCATGCACAGCACCTGTATGATATTCAAGGGTGACATACAAATGAGATATAATTTATGCAAAGTGCAGGGCCATTTGCATCTTATTATAGCCCCCATTTGCATGCCATTATAGCATGCAAGTGTGCCAATCTGACGACTTGCGCCTGGTGCCCGCAGGCCAGCGGCCGTTGAGACCAGCCCCTGCAGCCCGATCGTGGAAACAATAGTAATCCCCCCAGTAGCCCGATCGCGGGCATAATAGTAGTTTCCTTCCCCATTAGTGGCCATGAAGGCATAACTGAAACGTTCCTCCCCCAGTAGCCCGATCGCGGGCATCAGACCCCCAAGTCAAACATCCCTGGTGGTCCAGTGGACCACGAGAGATCAATCACAGGCGGCATCCTCATCCCCCCATCAGAAATCCCTTGTGATCTAGGGGCCCCCACCCACCCACGGAGACCCACCACCTTGCTCCCCCCATCACACCTGTGGGCAGCAGCACCCTGCCGCCTGCCACCTGCTGCCGCTGACTGACAGCTCGGTCGGACTGCCGCCCAGTGGTCCAGAGCATGAGTCAATGGGCATGTATCCCATACCGTACAAGTCGGTCAGATATGAATGAACTGATGGGGGGGAGCAGGGTGGTGGGGCTCCCGAAATGAAGTGGAATGCTTTAGATCACCGAGAGATTTCGGCGATGAAGGTGAGATGCCACCACGATTGGGCTTCTCCACGGTCCACTGGACCACCAGGGATCTTGGACTTTGGAGGGTCTGATGCCTGCGGTCCGAAGCTACTCAGGGGGGAAGGGACATTTCTGTCAATCATGCCATTGACTCGAGCTAATAAGTGGTTACTTCAGCCCATGATCGGGGCAGGGAGCCCGCCAGGTGTGGTGGAAACAGTCCAGGGCCACCACAGGTGGCAGCTGCTGTGTTGCCCCTGCAATGCAGCTGCTCACCTGTGGGTGGCCCTCGACTTGTTCCTTTTTTTCAGCGTAATTTTGTGCAGGCGCGGGTAGGGTTGCGCCTGCGCCGTCTGCACTGCCTGGCTGAATATCCAGGATGTGGTTTATGCTGTAGGTCGCCCCCCACCTGTGCCTGCATACATTACTGATGCACCCCGGCGCATTGGGATTTGTGCAGGCGCACTTTTCCCTTTTAAATATCGCACCGGGGTGCATCAGTGGGTTGTGCATGGCGCAACACTGTTGCTCCATACACAAACCTTTTGAATATCTGGGCCCACATGTGCAAACATTGAAATCTTAATAGCTTAAAAAAGAAATACAATATTGTTTTGACCCTCCTCCCCTATAGGTACTTCCTTACATCAAACTCTAATTCATTTATTTCTGCCGATTCCTCCCTGCCCTGGAAGCTCCCTCCTGGAGCTCTGAACACCAAGTGGGTGCGAAGAGGTAATATTCTACCTCCAGCTGTTGCACCCTTGTGAGGGGATAGCTCGCTTCGCACGACTGTGTGCCGACTGTCCCACCCACCCACCCTGGCTTGGCATTCCTTTATAGCTGCTGCCTACTGACGTCATTTCCTGTTGCCAAATTTACTAAGTCCCCACTTCCCCATTTGCAGGTTATACCACATAGCCACTAGAGGGACCCTCTGACATTATCACCTCAACCTACTCACTCCTACTTCCTGTAACCTATTTACCTGCCTAGGTACATCTTTCCCCTTTCCCACCTCTCCCTCAGCCCACACCCCACCCTCATCCTGCGTCTAGCTGCCCATCTTTCTGATACACACCTAGCCATCCATTATCCCCAGTGGCCACTAGGTCTCTATTTCTCACCCCGTCCTAGCCCAATCCCAGCCTCTGAAGGTCCCTCTGCACCTAGTTTCCCCACTTGCTGCCAGGCCTCCTCCCAATCTGCACAACTAGAGAATTGATCCTTGTACCCTGCCCACCAGAGTCTATGACAGTACCACTACTCCAAAGTGGCATCTACACTCTCTAAGTGGCAACCAATCTACTTATACTTCACCACTCCACTTACCCCATCACTATGCTAGCAATACTACTATTCTGCTCCATCTTATTGTCCCTTCCCATGCTAACTCCCCCCCAAGCGGCTACCCTGCACCCTCTCCTTCACCTGATATTCTGACCCATCCTACAAAAGCCCCCTATAAGTCCTCTGCTTCCCTCCCAGCCATCCCATGATCTCACTTCCCCCCTCCTATTCTACCCATTCCCCTGGCTGCCTACTGGCCTCTCTCCCCCCTCCTGCTCCTTTCCCTTCACTCTGCCCGCCCTAGCACCTCCACCAACCCACGTAGGACTAAACCCCTGTTCCTCCAGGCTCTACGCTGCCACCTAACTATTGCCCTACTTCTTCTGGCAGCAGGGGATATTCACCCCAACCCAGGTCCTACTCCCATCCTCAAGTTCCAACCACCACACACCAAACTCTTCAGCCAGGACCTCCACCAACTCACGCTCAGGCTACCTTCCCCACGGCCTCTGCCTTCTCCATTTAAATATTCATAGTCTAGCCCCTAAGCTCGATCAGCTCAAGGTCCTAGCTGCCCACCTTCTCCCTGACATAATCATACTATCCGAGATCTGGCTAAACCCCAGCCTCCCAGACAATACCATCACTATTCCTGGGTACACCATCACAAGGCAAGACTGGCCCTCCAGAGGCGGTGGTGTGGCTATGTACATCAGATCAACCCTACACTTCACCGTCTCCTACTCTAAGGCCGAACCCAAAGCCTTTGAGATACTAATGGTGAAACTGTCCCCCCCCACTACCTATCTATGTGACTGGAGTCTATTGCTGCCCAGGCACTCCAACCACTATAGTTACCAACCTCCTAGGCCAGCTCTCATCTCTCTCACGGTCAGGTGAACTTTATGTCCTGGGAGATTTCAACCACAATTGGCTAGCACCCTCTTTTAACAAAACCCAAACTGAAATAACCACCCTAAACCTTAGCCAAACCATCTTGGAACCCACTCGCTCTAATCATAAGTCCAGTAACCACTCCCTCCTTGACTGGGTGCTTAATTCCCACCCACACCATGTCATCAGTTCAGGCCTCCTCCCTGATTCCATCAGCAGCCACCATCTAATCTATTTGGTCCGCAAGATCCACAGAACCAAAACCCCTCCCAAATTCATAACCCAACGGTCTTACAAATTCCTTAACCATTCCCTCCTACTGGCTGACTTAGCCCACTCAAATTGGGTCCCAAGCCCTACCTGCTCTAATATGGATATGGCCCTCTCTCACTTTCACAACACCTTCCTCTCCATCTGGGACAAACATGCCCCCTTGCGCCGGATTAGAGTCCGGGGATCCCACCTACCCTGGATCTCCCCTGAGCTGTTAGCGTGCCAACAAGCCCGTGATAAGGCCTGGTGAAACTACAAATCCTCATCCATCCCAGATAACTACATTACCTACCGCACGCTCCACAATAAATGCACAAAGGCCATCCGATTAGCTAAGGCTGACTATTTCAACAATACCCTCAATGAAAACCTAGAGCACCCCTCTAAATTCTGGAAGGTCATTAACTCCCACTTCACCCCCTAAACAATAAGCCCTCCTCCTCTCCTCCTCTCCCATGGGACTCTCCTCTCCGACCCCCTGTTGGTCACCTCCAAGTTTAATACCTACTTTACTACCTGCTCACAGGCCCTCCTAAAATCCCTTCCTCCAGCAACCTTACTTGCTCCCCAGTCACCTATCCACCTTCCATCCAGCAGGAACACTTTTTCCTTTAGACTTATCTCCCCTTCCAAAACCCTTGCTGCCGTTCACTCCCTGAACCCTTCCAAAGGCAAATCCCCAGATGGCCTGGATAACAAACTCCTCTTCCTTTCTGCCACCGCCATTGCTACTCCTCTCATGGCCCTACTAAATCTCTCTTTCTCCACCGAGGAACTCCCCTCTGATTGGAAGCATGCCACTGTCATACCCCTCCCAAAAGGTGGCGATCCTACCTCCACTGCTAACTACCGCCTCATCTCCCTCCTCCTCCCCACCCTCACCAAACTCCAGGAACACTTAGTGCTTTCCCAACTCTCCGACTTTCTCTCCGACATTAACTTCTTCTCCCCTTTTCAGTCTGGGTTCCGTTAACACCACTCAACCTCTTCCTCCCTTCTACACCTCACAGACTCCATCCTCACTGGGATGGATAACGGACTAATCACTGCTGCTACCTTCATTGATTTTGCTAAAGCTTTCGACACAGTTTCCCACTCTCTCCTCCTATCCCACCTAGCTGGAGCTGGGTTAACTGAATCTGCCACTAACTGGTTCAGGGCCTACCTCATAAATAGAACCCAATCCACTAAAATTACCGGCCTTACCTCCCCCCCTCCCTATCACTACCGGCATCCCCCTAGGTTCAGTTCTTGACCCCATCCTTTTCTCCATCCTTCTAAATGACCTGCCTAACTTTTGTTCCTCTACCGCTATCCATATGTATGAGGTCGACACAGTCCTCTTTACCTCCAGTCGGACCCACGAAGAAGTCTTCTCCAAACTCCAAACTGATTTCAACAAAATCCAACACTGGTTCAATACCAACCAGCTATCCCTAAATGCAAAAAAAACTGTCTCCATGACTTTCAGCACTAGACAGTGCCTATCCAAGCTTACCTGCCCCCTCAGCTTCCATTCCCTTAATAACTCCATCCTCGAGGATGTACCCTCCTTCAGATATCTAGGGGTTTGACTGGATCATCACCTCACTTTCTCCACACACGTGGATGTCATCATTTCTAAACTGCGTCCAAAGCTTGGTGCCCTCTATCGCAACCGCTCTAGTCTCCCTCTACCGGTCAGAAGGGAATTAGTCCAGAAAATGATTTTACCCTCCTTTGACTACTGTGATGTTGTTTATAACTCCACTCTGAAGACCACCCTAACCAAACTTGACCCCCTCTTTAATGCCTTCTGCTGGTTTGCCCTCGATGCTCCCCACCGCTCTCATCACTGTAAGCTCTATCGATCCCTGGCCCTACCCTCCCTGAGCAACCGGCACCTAATTCACTGTGCTAAATTCACTTCCAACTGTTGGCTCAGCTCCCTCCCTACCTCTCACCTCTCTATCTTCCCCCCAACACCCAACCATGCCCTCAGATCTGTTGATGCAAGACTATTAGCCATCCCTCACTGTAGGACCACCACCGGCCAATCAGCCTTCTCTTACTGCTTCCCTAAATTCTGGAATTACCTGCCATCTCAAATCCGCCTCTCATCATCCAAACACTCCCTATCCTTGGCCCTCACCAACTTCCTTGCACCAAACTGCAACTGCCCCTGACCCCCTCCCCATCAGCTCTCTCCCACCATCCCCCCTTGTGCCTGACCAGCGGCTCATCCTTCACTAAATTGCCTGGCTATACACTCCTACGCCTGCATCACCCCTTCTATTTTCTTTTCCCTCCTAATCCCTCCTTACCTTCCCCTCTCCTTCCCTCCCTACTCAGCTACCCGCACTTCTCAACCTCAAGCACTACTTCAGCTCACTTCTTCCCCCACCCTCATCACCCCCACACTCTTCTCCTACTCTTTCTGTCAACTTGATGCAACTCACCTCAACTCCTGTCATGCTATCACCACTCATGCATTGCCATTGGCACTTACTTAAACAAGTATTATCCGGTAGTTGTTCCATGTTATGTATACCCTGTCCTTCATGTTCTTATCTCTGTACTGCTTCACCAATTGTTTAAATGCGCTATAGATCACCTGTATTTGCTCCATCTATTGTAAACAATGTGCTCATGTTATCCCTCCCAGCTATTGTACATCATCTGTATTGCACAATTCATTATTTTCATTTTGTCTGTACATGATCTGCCTCCTCTTTAACCCTTCCCCCCAGGTTGCACCGTGAGACGAGCATCTTTTTGCTCAGTGTGCCTTTCCTGGTGAAACAATTTCAATAAATAAATAAATAAATGTTTTACTAGGAAAGACTTACTGAGCTGAAAGCAGTACATTTCCAAATGCTTCTTAGGGGTAGTATTGTGGAAAACAGAACAATAAGAAGAAATAATTGAAGAGTTCCTTAACAGAATACATAAACTATAGTAAGCAAGCAAGCAATCTTTATTTCTACAATGCTATTCCAGAAATTCATTGCATTGTACATCAAAACACAAAACATAAAGACATCTCAAAAGAGGTGGCTGTGAAAGTCAGGAAGAAAAAGATAGCATTCCAGAAGTATAAGGAAACACAGAAAGAGCAGGACAGAGAGCTGTACCAGTTAAGGCAGAAGGAAGCAGGGAGGTAACTCAGAATAGCAAAGGCCCAAACTGAGGAAAAGATAGCCAACTCAGTTAAGAAGGGGGATAAAACATTTTATAGGTACATCAGCGAGCGTAGAAAGACAAAGGGAGGGATAGTGAGGCTGAATAGAATGAATGGTGGGTGGGCAGAGGACAGTGAAAAGCAGGAATACTGAATGAATATTTCTGCTCAGTATTCACAAAACAGGAGGGAAGTGCCTCATCCAATTAACAGAAGCACTCTTGATGGGGGTCAATCCCAGTCCTTTTACAGAAGAAGGGTTCTGCAAGAACTCCTAAAACTGAAGGTGGACAAAGTAATGGGTCCTGATGGAATTCACCCAGAATTCTAAAAGAATTAAGGGAGGAACTAGTGAAACCACTGGCTACTCTTTTAATAAATCATGGGAGGATGGTGTGGTACCTGAGGACTGGAGGAAGGGATGTGATTCCCTTCACAAAAGTGGGACCAAGACAGAGGCAGGAAACTACAGACCTGTCAGTCTGACCTCTGTGGTAGGGAAAGTGATGGAGTCACTCTGAAGGAAAGAATAGCTGAGTACCTAGAGGCCAGTGGAGCACAGGGACCCAAGGCAGCATGGGTTCACAGTGGGAAGGTCATGTCAGATGAATCTAATAGATTTCTTTGACTGGGTGACCAAAGTAGTAGACCTGGGAGGGGCTGTGGACATGGCCTACCTAGACTTTAGCAAGGCATTTGATACTGTCCCACACAAAAGATTAATAGTCAAATTAACCAGCCTGGGAGTGGGACCCAGGGTGGTAGCCAGGGTAAAACATTGGCTGGACAACAGGACACAGAAGGTAGTTGTAAATGGAGTCCACTCTGAAGAAAGGGGTACCACAGGGTTCAGTATTGGGTCCAGTCCTTTGTAATGTCTTCATCAGTGACATTGCAGAGGGACTGGAAGGAAAAGTATGTCTTTTTGCAGATGACACAAAGATATGCAACAGGGTTGATACACAAGGAGGTGTGGAAAGGATGAAAAGGGACTTGGCAAGATTGGAGGAATGGTCAGAAGTATGGCAGCTAGGATTCAATGCAAAGAAGTGCAAAATAATGCACCTGGGAAACAGGAATCCAGGGGAAGAATACACAATGGGTGGGGAGGTAGTAACAGCAACAAAAAAGGAAAGGGACCTGGGGTAATCATATCAGATGACCTTAAGGTTAGCAAGCAATGTGAGAAGGCAGTAGGGAGGGCTGGAGGTATACTGGGATGTATAGGAGAGGCATCATCAGCAGAAAACAGGAAGTTGTTATCCCTCTGTACAGACAGTTGGTGAGACCCCATCTGGAGTACTGTGTCCAGTTCTGGAGACCCCATCTCCACAAGGACATAGACAGGATAGAGGCAGTCCAGAGGAGGGCAACTAAATGGTGCAGGGTTTGCAAGAGAAGCCGCATGAGGAGAGACTAAAGGAGCTTAACATGTATACCCTTGAGGAAAGAAGGGAGAGGGGGGACATGATAGAAACTTTTAAGTACCTCAGTGGAATCAACAAAGTCCAAGAGGGTCGCATCTTTCAGAAAAAGAGACTTGCAAGAACAAGAGGACACAATTTAAAGATAGAAGGAGGGTGATTCAGGAGCAATGTGAGGAAGTATTATTTCACAGAGAGGGTAGTGGATGCATGGAACAGCCTTCCTGAGGAGGTTGTGGGGTCTAAAACTGTGGGAGAATTCAAGAATGCATGGGACAGACATAAGGCAATTCTTGTGGGGGGTAGGAAGAAATAGGCTGTTGGTTAACTAGGATCTACAGCCTATCCTGTAGGTAGGGAAATGGGCAGACTAGATGGGCCTAGCGGTCCTTATCTGCCATCAAAGTCTTGTTTCTATGTTTCTATGTTCAGCAACTCATAACATCAAACAATAAGACAGCAGCTTTTAAATATACAAACATGTTAAGCCAAATAAATATGTTTTCAATACAGATTTAAAGGCCTCAATGGATGGACACTCTCTAATCCGATAAGGTAGAGAATTCCTCAGGGTTAGAGCAGCAAAAACAAATGACCTAGCTCCCAAAATAGTGAAACAGACCATAGGGATCTCTAGCAATCCCTCGTCAGCGGAATGGAGAGAATGAAGCAAGCAGTACGGGCAAAGGACATCCTGCAGGTAATGCAGTCCCTGACCAAGTAAGGCCTTTTAGGTCAGTAATCCAACCTTGAAGCTGATCCTCCACTGCACTGGCAGCCAGCGCAAATCACAGAGCACAGGTGTGACATGGCAAGATCTCTATAAGCCACTCAACAATCTGGCAGCTGCATTCTGAACTAGCTACAGGCAGTGCAGATCCACCACTGGTAGCCCTAGGTATAGGGCTTTGCAGTAATCAAGGTGTGTAGTCACAAAGGCGTGGACCAATGTTGGAAGATCATCAGATGGGACTAGGTGTTTTATCCAGGTGATATTCTTCAGATGATAGAATGAGGTCTTGACAATGGCTGATGCCTGAGATTTAGGTGTCAGTTCACTGTCAAACATAACACCCAGATTTTGCACCCGGTCAGAGGTCATCAGTTGGCTGCCCCCCAGCCAAAGCCCAGAAGGCTATCCAGCTGATAAACCCTTCACTCGACAACCCACAACCAACACCTCAGTCTTATCCAGATTCAGCCTAAGCCAGCTGGCACTCATCCAATCCTGAATCTCAGAGAAACAGTTGTTAAATACTGAGACAGCATCATTTTGTCCAGGCACAAAGGACATGTGCAGCTGAGTATCATCTGCATAGCAGTGAAAACTCAAGCCATACTGCCTAATAATGTCTCCTAATGGCAGCATATACACCATAAATAACATGGGGGAAAGCATAAAGCCCTGTGGTACCCCTCATGGCAAGGGGAGAGGGGCTAGGCAAAGTACCCCAGACTCCACTCTGAGTCTTGCCGGTGAGGAATGAATGGAACCAACTGAGGACTGTACTAGACAGCCCACAGAGAAGTCACAGGTGCTCTAGCAACACTCCATGGTCCATGGTGTCAAACGCTGCAGAGATATCAAGGAGGACCAAGATGGAATGACTCCTCTGAACTCTCGCAATCAGGAGATCATTAAGTACCCAGACCAGCACTGTCTCGGTACTATGCTTCTTCCTGAATCCAAACTGGAGATGATCGTAGATATCATGGGTGGTCAGATGCTCCTCAAGCTGCAATGTGACTGCTTTCTCAACAACCTTTCCCACAAAGAGCAGGTTAGGATCAGTCCTGTAGTTTGCCAGACAATCAGGGTTGAGAGAAGATTTTTTCAGAAGGGGTGAACCACCACCTACTTCAGAGTGTCCAGAAACAGTCTGGTCTCTAACGAACACCTAACTATCTCAGCAAAGGTCAGTCCAATTACCTCCACAAACCCCATTAAGAGGCATGTTGGACCTGGGTCCAAACTACAGTAAGTCAGTTGCAAACCCTGGATCATCTTCACAACATCCTCAATTGCCATCTGGCCAAAGTCCAACAAGACAAACTGGTTACCTGCAACCTCCCAACAATCTCCACTCTGCCTATTTGAATGGGCTGTGCCAATCTCAGACCTGATGGTGCCAACCTTATCAGTGAAAAATCGAGCAAACTCATCACTCTTCTCCTGTGAAAAGGCTCCCCGATTCTGGAGACAAGCTGGAGTGCACAGCCTGTCTACAGTTCAGAAGAGCTGAGTCGGTCAATTTTGCATAGCTGCAATCTCCCTGGACAGGAACTTTGCCTTCTTAAGGAAGACCACAGATTGATAGTCCTTATAATGGGACATCAGTCTACATTTGTCATCATTCAGGCCCGTTTTCCAACAGCACTGCTCCAACCTTCCTCCCAGTCTCAATTCCCTCAAGGTCCCATCAAATCACGGGGACCGAGGGCGAAGAGTGAGGGGGTGAACCCAGACAGGAGCAATGGAATCCAGAGCAGCCCCCACCACCCTGTTATAGGCTAGTAGAAGATTATCTAGTTCCATGCTAACACTCAAACTCCCCAATATGTCCAGGACCACCGTAAGACCATCGGGGTCACTCCCCACAGGGGGCAGTACCGAACCATCTCCGTAGGGGAAGGTCTATTTGGGGGGCCACAAAACTGAACCCTATAGTGTGGTGATTGGACCATTTCATGGGTTCCACCACTACATCAGAGATCTCCATTCCAAGCAGAAATACCAGATCCAACAAATGACCTTGTAAGTGGGTTGCAAAGGTAATCACCAGTGTGGAGCCCAACAAAATCATCAGCTGGAGGCAGTCTTGACCAAAATGCGAGAGTTCATTGTCGACCCAGGCATTGAAGTCCCCCAGCACCAACCACCTAGGGGACTCTATCTCAATGATGAAGTCCATGACTTCCTGCAGAAAATTCATCTCGGCCCTGGGTGTATGGTAGATGAGAAGTATCCTACAACCCACGTCTGTCCCATGATACATTAGAAGGATCTAGTAGCCCCAACTGGCACATCTACAAAGCCCAGTTCTGTCTTAAAACAGATGGCTAGTCCCCCACCCCATGACCCAACCTCGGGTGGTGTATTATCGAGTACCCAGCTGGAACTGCTGACTCCAAAATGGAGCCAGGATTATCATCCAGCCAGGTCTTGGTGATGCACACCAGGTCGGATAACCCAACAAGATCAGCAACTAGTGCTGTCTTGTTTTTGATCAAACCTGGCATTGACCAGCACCACCCGGGTTGGATGACAAGTTGAGGTTGGCCGCACTAGCTGCCCACAAGAAGTGGAACCCTTGGGTATGGTTGCCAGGCAGGGTCCTGGGCCCATTTGGCCCCAGGGTGCCTCCTTGACCCCACAACCCCTGTGAGTACAAGGCAATCCTTCCTCTGCAGTAACAGCTCATTCTCTGCAATGCACCCAATAGATAAAGGCCGGATAAAAATTCCCCCAGTGCTAAGCACCAGCACTGATGAAGTACTGTAGACTGTCCTGACTGATGTAATTATCGAGCAATAGTGCTCACAGAAAGTGGTTGAACAACAGCGTTATCCACTATGACCATGATAAAACTGAGCTGACCACACTGGATGTTCCCATCACTCTTGTCACTGCTGACCGCTGCACTGAAACTCCACAAACTAATACAAATAAATAAAATAAATGTGTTTAAAACATGTTTAAAAACAAAACAAAGCTAAACAGTGCTGAACTACACTAGTGGCTGGCCCAGCATGGCCGCCATCTTGATCAGAAGGTAATACAGTACAACAAATGTAGGAAGGTACAATATGTTATGGATTTGCAAACTAAAATCGCTACAGGAAAAAAAAACAGAACAACAAATTATTTACTCTATACCCGATCAAGGTGTTTGAACTTGTAAGTTTCATCATTTTACTCTACAAATATTTTTCACTAGCCGTGAACAAAAAAAAATACTAAATGACAAGAATCATGTATATTTATGTAAATTCCCAAATTTATAACTGTTGAACAACTTAACTCATTTTTACCAACCGTAACATACAGGTGGTATACATTATACAGGCTTGGTAGAACCTGTACATTAAGGTTAAACCTTAATTACTTGGCCATCATCTTACCAATTTGTATGAAAACTGGTATTTGTGGAGTCAGTGTTATAGTCTCCAGATCTAGTAAATTTGGTAACAATGGGTTTAGTGGGTACAATGTTCTAGAAGATTGATAGTCCATAAATTCAAAAATATATATATATTTTTTTTGCTCAGCTATAGCCAAATGGTTGGGATTTGAAAGACGAAATTGTAGGATTACTAGAGTCTTGCACACTGATGATTTTTTGTTAATTATTTTTTAGGAAATTCTTCCATTTTTGAGTTTACAAAAACTGTTTCATGTATTGTGAATGGATAAGTGAATTTCCATGAAACAATTTTTAAGTGGCTTTATCATTCAAAACAGGATTCATGAAATAATATTTAAGTTTTCATGACAGTATGCAATTTAATGTTAATCCTTGATAACTGCACATTGCTAACTCAGCTATCATTTGACTAGTTCACTGGAAATCTAGCATGCACAGAATTGGTTGTAGGATCGTTGTATCATGTATATTTGGTAATGATTGGTTAATTGGCACAAAGTTCTAAAAGGTTACCAATACATAAAAAAAAACAAGATTGAGACCTTTTATTTTCTAACCAATATTTATTTATTTTATTTATTTAAGAATTTCACCAGAAGGACATACTGAGCAAAATTGCTAATTTCCAGATGCATCCTGGGGGAAAGGTTAATGGGAGTACATTTGTATACATGGTAACAATAAGCAACAATCAAAACAACAGTAGGCTAGTAATAAATATGATGCTAAATCAATGAAAACTATTGGCACAACTACACAACAAAATAGGCTACCATATGATACAGTCAAGACAAGCAATACAGTAGGTAGTATTGAGCACAGTAGGTGAGCAGTCCAGCAGACAAACACAGACAAAGAATGAGTTTTCAGCTCATACATTTAGCTAACAGGAGTGAAAGTGGAATTTGAAGGTAAGTGCTTGAGTATGAGAAACAGGCTAATTCTCATTAAAGCAATGAAGCACAGGGTGAAAGAGAAGGGAGCAATGATTGCAAAGGAGAATTAGCAAGGCGATTGTAGTCTGGGTGAAGAGGTGGGTTGGGGCAATTGCAGGTGGGGGAAGTAAAGGAGCATAGGTGAGAGGAGAGGTTGCAAGGTGAGGTGGTAGCATGTTCCAGAGCTTGGGAAAAGAAGGTGGCCTGGCCAGAAGAAGAGGAGGAGGACCTAAAGGGCATAACAGGTGACTGAGTATCCATGTTTCTAAGGGAGCAAGATGATGTGGGGGGCTGACAGAGAGCTCTGAGGAAGTGATATGATGTAGGGGGGTTGAGAGAGAGAGAGAGCTCAAATACAGTTGTGATTTAAAATCTAAAGCTATCAGGTTTGATGAGAATCAGTATATAAATGATTCTTTACTAATTTGTGTTTTTCTAACATTCACCATTTTTAAAATATTTACAAAATTGTGTTCCATTTTCATGCTTGTGCAGTGGCAAAACATTCTAAGGATAATCACACTTTTCTGAAACCATTTTTTAGTTTCCTGAGTGAGCCTAGGTTTCATGTGGTTACAGATTAGATTTTGTGAGAGTTAGTGGTCTCAAAACTATAAACAAGAGGGAAAAAAAAACCCTCTGCATGCTGAAAACAGAACCTAAGGTGGAGGGGTAGTCTGTATTCTGAGTGACTGATATACTGCATCTATCTATCTATCTATCTATCTATATATCTATCTATCTATCTATCTACCTAGTAAACTGGGGTGCCAAGCCCCTGTACCACTTCTATCTCGCCCACCTATTCTTGTCTTCTGCCCCTTCTCATGTTTAGTTTATAATTTTTATAAGTGGACCAGGGTGCCCACCCCTGGTACTGCTTCTATTCACCCCCTTCCCTCCAGGTTGATTGTCCCTCTTCCCATTATATGTATGGTGACACCAGGGTGCCAACCCCCTGTGCTGGCCACACCTAGCCCAACACATTGGAGCCCAATCCCCAGTGTCAGAATCTCCCCTGAAATAAAGAAAATCATCTTTCCTTGTTGTTTGTTGACCTGTAAAAAAGAAAACAGTCCCTCATTGATGTAACCCCCACACCCCCCACATGCCCAACCCAGATCCACCAGTCAGCACCCACCACCCCAGACACACCCTCACTCACCTGAACATGTCCCATGACATGTTTTCTGGGCAATTAAAAAATCATGGGTGCCTAGGTTAATGACAGGAGCCATTCACCCATGTTTGTAGTATTATAAAAGTGATACTTTCTTGAATTCTGAAGCCACAGCTGGAATTATGCTACTAGCTTAAGTTGAAGCAGTGAGTTGGTGATCCCCTGCTCTCACTGCCTCTGCCTTCATCTCTATCTATCTATCTATCTATCTATCTATCTATCTATCTATCTATCTATCTATCTATGGGCTATGGGCAGACTGGATGGGCCTTGCGGTCCTTATCTGCCATCAACTTCTATGTTTCTATGTTTCTATCTATTTAAATCTAATAAGAGCATAAGAATGTGATGGAAGATGGGGATCACTTGATCCATCTAGTCTGCCCGTGTGTCTGTTTGTTTAACTACCCCCAGGATATACTTCTTTGTTTCAGTATCTCACAATGCCTATCCCAAGATAGCATGAGTTCCCTAACTTTCTTTGCCTCCTCAACCCCCTATGGCAGTCGGTTCCAAGGCTTCATGACTCTTTCTGTGAAGAATAACTTTCTGACATAACTCCAGAATTTACTCCCCACCAAATGTCTGTTGTGCCCTTTAGTATGTGCCTTTTTATTTTCATTGAAGAGGCTATGCTCCTGTGCCGAGTTGATTCCTTTGATGTATTTAAAAGCCTCTATCATGTCTCCCCTGTCTCTTCTCTGTTCTAAGGAGTACACATTTAATTGCCTAAGTCTAGTCTCATAGGGTTCATGGTGAAGGTCTTGGACCATCTTTGTAGCTTTTCTTTGCACTGACTCTAATTGGTTTATGTCCTGTTTAAGGTGAGTTCTCCAGAACTTGATGTAGTACTCCAGGTGAGGCCTCACCAAGGACCTATACAATGGGATTATCACCTCTCACTTTCTGCTTGTAGTACACCTGAGTATTCATCCTAGGATGCTGCTGGCATTTTTTATGCCTTTTCACATTGCCTTCCTACCTTCAGGTCATTTGATACCATGATTCCAAGGTCTTGTTCACGGTTGGTCTCGGCTAATGTTTCACCTCCCAAGGAGTAATTTGTCCCTGGGTTTCATTTTCCCAGGTGCATGACTGCATTTTTTGGTATTGATTTTCAGCTGCCTAGTCTTGGACCATTTTTTCCAGTTTCTTTAGGTCTGACTCTATCCTTTTGGCCTCTTCCTGTGTGTCCGCCCTGATACAGAGTTTATTGTCATCTGCAAACAGGCTTACCTTTCCCTCCAATTCATCTGCAATTTTGCTGATGAATACATTGAAAAGTATTGCTCCCAGCATCGACCCCTGTGGGACTCCACTGATTACTTTCCCTTCCATAATAGAGCATCATTTACTAGAAAGTTTTGTGTCCTCCCATGTAGCCAGTTTCTCACCCAATTTACAATCTTACTTTCTATACCTGTGTTCTCCAGTTTTGTTGAGGAGCTTTCTGTGTGGGACAGAGTTGAAGGCCTTACTTAAGTCTAGATATACAATATCTATGGCCCTGCCCTGGTCTTCTACTTTAGTTACCCAATCGAAGAATTCCACCATGTTTGTTTGGAAAGATCATCAAGATGAGAAGTCATGCTGTTTTGGGTCAAGCTTCCCGCTGACTTCCAGATTTGCCACTATCTTTTTCTTTAGTATAGATTAGATGATTTTCCCCATGATGGAGGTAAGACTGACAGATCAGTAGTTTGCTGTCCCCTCCTTGCTGCCACTCTTGTGTAGGGGTACTACAGCGGCTGGTACCTGTCCATTCTCCAGTGATTTGTTGAAGAGTGCAGCCAGTGGAGCAGCAAATTCCTTAATGAGGAATTTTAAGACTTGTGCATGAATTCCATCTGGATATATGGCTTTGTCCATCTTTAATTTGTTTAGTTCCTGTAGGTCTCTGTCTTTTGTAATGGGGCTTTGTCTGTCTCCTGGGTGTGGTGCTCATCCATATGAAGTGCTGGACCATTTCCACTGTCTTTGTGTGTAAACACAGAGCAGAAGAATGTGTTCAAAACTTCCACTTTTTCGACATCCTCTCCCATTTGCTGACCCTCACTGGTTTTCAGTCTGACAATGCCCCCCTTGGACTTTCTTTTCTCTCGGATGTACCTGAAAAAAGCTTTCTTGCCTTTTTTTATGTCCTCAACAATTTTCTCCTTGGTTTGTGCCTTTACAGCTATGATTGTCTTTCTGGCCTTGTTTAGTGTAGCACTGTAATCTTCTCTGTCCATATCCAGTTTTGTTTCCTTATACTTTCTGAAAGCTCTCTTCTTTGCATTTATTATCAATGCCACTTCCTTTGAGAACCAACACAGTTTTTTTCTTCATTTAGATTTACTGACCACCTTTGAGTATTTTTGTGTTACGTGGGTTAGCGTATTCTTTAGTGCTATCCAACTTGTCTCCACATTTCTTTCTACTTTGTAACTATACAGTCTTTTAAAGGAGGATTTCATTTTGCTGAAGTTTTCATTCCTGAAGTTGAGGATTTTTAGCTTAGTGTGTGTGATAGCCTGGAGTCTGTTGACTGTAAGCCAGACTGACCTATGGTCACTGAACCCAAGAAAAATTCAAAGAGTAACGTCTGACAGCCTTGTGTTATTTGTAAGAACAAGGTCTAGGACTGAATCCTGTCTTGCTGGTGAGTCAAGTAGTTGTATGAGACCCACCCCCTGAAGAGCTATGAGGAATTCTTTACTTTTTTCTGATGAGGCTGTGTAGGAAACCAGGTTCACATCTGGCAGGTTAAAATCTCCTACCAGCAGGAGCTTGCTTTTGTCTGCCATTGTAAGAATGGATTCAAGGAGTTGTCTTTTTCCATGTCTTGTGATGGGGCCTATAGACCACTCTCAACCGTATTGTTTTTTTCTCTCTGGCATCGAGGGTGTCCCAAAGAATCTCAGTGGTATTGTGAGTCCCACACATCTCAGAGGCTTTGATTTGCTCTTTGACATACATCATTAAACCATCCCGCCTTTTTGCCTTTTATGTCCCTCCTGAATACAGTGTAGCCTGGGATTGCAAAATCCCAGGTGTGATTCTCAGTGACCCATGTCTGTGTTACCACTATCCAATCTAATTTAGCTTCTGCTATCTTGGTGATGAGGTCAGGTATCTTGTTTGCTAGGCTGTGAGCATTGACATACATTGCTCTCCATGCCTTGCTTCTTGTCCTGTCCTGTTAGCTTGTGTTTTTAGTTTTTTATAGTTTTTGTAATGCAACCTGCATTATGTATTGTTGTTCCAGTGCTTTCTCTGGCTGGACAAAAAGAAGATATGCTGTTTTGAGATGGGGAGGGGTGTTAGCTGTTCTGAGTGTTGTGTAGGATGCTAGTGCCCTCTCCCCATCTGCTAGTTTAAGTAACCCTGAAAGACATCAAACCTTCGACCTAGTGCATGGAATCCCTTCTTTGTGAGGTGTAAAAAACCCTGTTCCCAGAAGACCTTCCCATTCCCTATGAACTTATGTCCATTTTTACTGCACCAGTCCTTGAGCCATGGGTTAAGTTATGTGATTTCCTTATCACTAATTTTCTGCCTGTTGCTCCCCCTCCTTTTCCATATAGACAGAATCTCACAAAAGGATACTCTGGATGTAAGAGAAGCTAACTTTTCTCCAAGTGCAGTGAGGTTTTCCTTGGTTTCCTCCACTGAGTGGCTGGTGAGGTCATTCATTCATTCTTCTGAAGCTCAGCAAATGGTAAAGCTAGGGGCTTGAACACACTTGGCATATGCCTCCAAGGATTGCCCTTTGTGTCTGAGCTGCTGCTTCTGGCTGAGACCTTTCTAGTAGCCTACCACTATTTCAGTACTGGGTACAGCAGTATGATGCTGATTTACATACTGCAGTCAGGAATTCTGGGTAGGTGTTCCAACTGCTGCTTATGCTGAGAGAGCAGTCACTAGCTGGTTTTGAGCAGAGCGAGTGAGGAAAGAAACTGCCTCAGCAGAGATAGGAGGCTGAACTGTGCACTCCAAGGGGGATTTGCACAGGTAGAGCTGCTATCAAGGAATCCCTGCTTCTGCACCTGTTGAAATCTGCCTTCCCACTGTGATTGGTATCACTCCTAGTCAGTGAAAATCAGCGAAGCTCAGCAGACAGTAAGGCTAGGGGTTGTACCACTCTTGGCATATGCCTCCTAGGGTTGCCCTTTGTGTGTGAGCTGCTGCTTCTGGCTGAGACCTTTCTAGTAGCCTACCACTATTTCCATAGTGGGCACAGCAGTATGATGCTGATTTACATACGGCAGTCAGGAATGCTGGGTAGGTGTCCAACTGCTCCTTATGCTGAGAGAGCAGTCACTGTCAGGTTTTGAGCAGAGCAAATGAGGAGAGATGCTGCCTCAGCAGAGATAGGATACTGGACTGTGCATTCCAAGATGCATTTGCCCAGGTAAAGCTGATGTCAAAGAATCCCTGCTTCTGCACCTGCTGAAAACTGCCTTCCCTCTATGATTGGTATCACTCTCTGTCAGTCAAAATCAATGAATCTCAGCAAACATTAACGCTAGGGGCTGGACCGCCCTTGGCATATGCCCTTTTGGATTCCCCTTTGTGTCTGAGTTGCTGCTTCTAGCTGAGACCGTTCTATTAGCTGACCACTATTTCAGTAGTGGGTACAGCAGTATAATGCTGAT
Source organism: Neoceratodus forsteri (assembly GCA_016271365.2). Lineage (NCBI taxonomy): Eukaryota > Metazoa > Chordata > Ceratodontiformes > Ceratodontidae > Neoceratodus > Neoceratodus forsteri. The sequence goes on along the minus strand of CM028132.1, from coordinate 224,473,788 downwards.
TTACATATGACAGCCAGGAATTCTGGGTAGGTGTTCTAACTGCTCCTTATGCTGAGAGAGCAGTCACTGGCAGCTTTTGAGCAGAGCGAGTGAGGAGAGAAGCTGCCTCAGCAAAGATAGGAGGCTGGACTGTGCATTCCAAGGGGGATTTTTCTAGGTACGGGTGCTGTCAAGGAATCCCTGCTTCTGTGCCTGTCAAAGTCTGTCTTCCCTCTGTGATTGATGTCACTCCTAATCAATGAAAATCAGTCACACTCAGCAGACAGTAAGGATATGGTTTGGAGCTGCTCCTTCTGGCTGAGACCTTTCTATTAGCAGACCACTATTTCAGTAGTGGGAAATTCTACAGACAGTAAAGCTAGGAGCTAGACTGCTCTTGGCATATTCCTCCTAGGATTTTCCTTTGTGTCTGAGCTGCTGCTTCTGGCTGAGAACTTTCTATTAGCCGACCGCTATTTCAGTAGTGGGAATCTCAGCATACACTAAGGCTAGGGGCTGGACTGTTCTTGACATATGCCTCCTAGGATTGCCCTTTGTTTCCCAGCTGCCTCTTCCAGCTGAGACCTTTCTATTATCTGACCACAGTTTCAGTAGAGTGTATAGCAGTATGATGCTGTTTTACATACGGCAGCCAAGAATTCTGGGTAGGTGTTCCAACTGTTCCTTATGCTGACAGAGCAGTTGCTGGCTGGTTTTGAGCAGAGTGATTGAGGAGAGACCTCCCTAATCAGAAATCAGAGGCCAGACTGTGCATTCCAAGGGGGATTCACCCATGTTTTCCTCCATGTCTGAGCTTCTGCTTCTGACTGAGACCTTTCTATTAGCAGACCTCTATTTCAGTAGTGGGAAACTCAGTAGACAGTAAGGCTAGAGGCTGGACCACTCTTGGCATGTGCCTCCTAGAATTGCCCTTTGTTTCTCTGATACATCTACAGTATCACCCTTTGTGTCTCTAATATATTTACAGTATCTATTAATCTATCTATCTATGCTTTCTATCCATTCTCATTATTGTATCAGACTGTTACTGGACATGCAGACCTTTTTCAGCACCTCCTCTCCATTTTCTTCTCATATATCTTTCACAACCATATGGCTGGATAAACATAGCTAATGGGGGGCAACTATAATAAAGACAAATAAAATTAAACCAAGTGCTTATATACATTTGCACACCAATGTGGCATTGTTTGCAAAGAATGTCCTTATTTCAGGTTTCTTTTTTTGTGATACATTTGGGTACTGGCTGTGTTTTATGCCTGTACTCATTTCTTCTCAAAAAAAGTGATTTACATTTTACATGGCAGACTAATGTATCCCTCACCCTTTGTCATAAATGAAAACATATTTATGTTATATCCTTTCATATTGTTGCAATCAGTCCAACAAGCCAGGCTCTATTAAAAATAAATGCTTGCTTGTTCAGTTGATCAGGCACCAAAAGCCCATCACCTCTGTTTGTCTCTGCCTGTCTCTCTCTCAGTCCTTCATCTAGTAAAAGTTCATGACAAGAAACATTCTGTCTTGTTGCATACACTCTCGCTAATAAACCCATCTGCTCTCTGTCAAGAATGTGTCTGCTAACTTTAAATTCAACCCAAGTCTGTCAAGTAAATCATTCAAAAATCATTGATTATACATTGCTAGCAGTTAGATGGAGGGGGAGATTAGATATTATTGCTAACCATAGTAACCTTTGGTGAATCTGGACATGGGGTAGGTGAATACCAATTAGTAGAAGAGATATGACAACTCAGTCTTTATTCAAAACAGCATAAAAGTAGTCTGAGTGCAGCAAATATTAATGTAAAGGTAATCCTTGTGAGAAGACTTTAATTAACATCTCACGTTTTATAAAAAGAAAAAGGAAAAAAGTATGTTCAACATTAAATGGCAGCATACTGTGTGTGCAGGATGTGAGTCTAAAATTAATGCATCTGACAGGGAAACCATGCAGACTAAATAAATTGCACCACTTTAGTCAATGTATGAGATTTTGCATGAGGGGCACAGATCATGCAAAAATAATGTTTCCTTTGTTCATAAATATCATTGTCCATTTTTTAATCTTTCAACACCAAATACTTGATTTTTACATAGTCAAATAACTGTTTATGACAGTTAGTATAATGATATTAGCCTGCTTCCACGTATGCTGTCAGTAAGACATTGATCACAAGTATGAATTAGCTTACATTCTTGTAAGAAATTCATGTACGAGATGCTTATGAAGCCCTACACAGTATTGCTATGGCACTGCATTGTCATGCTGAGGAAGAGACTATATCCAAAAAATGATGTCCAGATGGAAATGAATACTAAAAGTTGAAAATTATATTTAACACACCAGGGACTGTTTTATTATAGTCAGCATATATATGATCTGAAATTAATCCTTATCAAAATAGAAGAGCACTTTTCCTGCTTCTTGAATTGTGTAACATTTATTTATTTGGATGTTCATTTAATTTCCAGCCCCTTTGTTTGATATCTGGATAAGAGATCCTGCTAGATATGCATCATATCTTCTGTAGTGAGAAGGTCTAACAGGTAATTGTTACCTGCAAACCCAACAGCTTTTTTATTTTCTATAATTGTCTTTAGTTTTTTAGGACATAAAAGCTGAATTTGGAAATGAAGGGTGTGGGGGCTTGTTTACACCCGATCACACCAAACGTTAATGCGTCTACCTTGTTTTTTTGTTTTTTTTTAACTTGAGTAGGACTTGTTAGTTGAGTTGCAACAACATGAAAGGATAGGAAAAATATAAGTCTCTTTTTGTCATAGTGGTTGCCATGCTGTTTCAGATGGGCTATAGAACCACCAATGTAAGTCAAAGTCTCTCCATAATGAATCACATCAGTGAAAAAAATTATGTATTTGAAGGGATGGTACAAATTAACTCCTTACATCCCCTTCCAAGCAAGTAAGGAGTTCTTTGCAAGACAGAAGTGAAACTAGTTTACTCCTGTGTCTGCTTCACAGAGGTAGTATGCACTATGCAGCTGATCACAAATCCCTCATTTATCATTTGATAGATAATTAATTGCATCAACAATTTAATAATATAGTGTGCTGCTGTCACAGAGATTGGAGTAGCAAGGTTTGCCTTCATGGCCAGTTAGTTCTGAGGAAGAGTCATGTCTCACCTAAATCACTGGGGGAGGAAATAGAATTAAACTGGTGAAGGGCTGGATGCATTAATTTCTTGGCACACATAGTTATCTGAGGTTACAGGCTGAAAGTGACTTTTTGTTAAATCACGCTGCTGCTCAGACAGAATTTAAAGTGAATTAAGGGCTTCATAAACCATAAAGTAACAAACTGGGGGCAGGGGATAAAAAGGAAAGATGTGCCATGAAATACTCTGGGATCTATGTAAATACACCATATCAGACTTACAGTAATAAAACCATGAAGCATATTCTGTGTTTTGTTTCAGATATAAAATTGGCCCATGTTTTCTGGGGAAGAAACACTACATAAAAAGATTAAAAGGCAGCTACAAAGTTTGAACAAGAAGAAAGTACCCAACCATCAAAGAGGCAATCACACAGTACAGGACTCTGCCCAAGTCAATCTTATGGGCAGGTGAAAAGAAATGTCCAGTTCTGTTGTTACTTTATAATACCAACTGATAATCCTGAGACAATGTGTTGACTGGGGAGGGAGGAGGCACCTGGTGCCCCCTCCTTCCCTCAGCCCCACACTGCTGCTTTTTGTGTGCTTCATGTGTATCTGTGCCAGTAACACTGCCTCAGGAGCAGCACAAGGAGGAGGATGGCCTGGATGACTGTGAGCTATATATGAAGCTGAAATACCATTGAACGGTGCTTCATTTACCTCTAAAGTCAACTGTGTGATTAAATTTGTTGTTTTTACTTATCTGAAGAAATTTTCACTAGCAGTTTTATAAAAGATCAGGTCATATATTCCTGTCCACATATATTACTGTATAGCCTGTTATGGTCAACTGCAGTGCTAATAGATTAAATGCCCTCACCAAATGTTCACAAGCAATATTACTGAAGGCCAGTGATATCTATTAAATCTCAGCAACGTAACTTTTCTTTAGTTTGCTTTTCTTCACTGGAACTAGAGATAGGCTAAGTCAGGTAAATTCACTCCGTGAATTAATTTACGGATTTAGCACAATTCACAAAGTGCAGACCGTTCCACAAAATGCAGAATTTTGCCCATGAACAGTGGAATTTCATGATTCTCAGGTGAAATTCTGCTGTCTTGGGGCAAAATCTGCAATTTGTGATTAGGCCAAATTGTTAAGCTAATAGCATATATTCATGAACTGCACTATGGAGGCGAATTTTGCAACTTCACCGGAACCTCACCAGCGAATTAAAGCTTCACAACATCTCTAACTAGAACTCTGGCTCAATATTTGAAATGAGCCCCTGTTCTGCAGATAAAGTTCCAGTGATCAAACAAGGGGGTGAAGTGAAGTTGGCCATGGACTTTTGGTGGTGCATATAATGTTTAATGGAACCTCTAGAGATCTCCCAGGGGACCTGGTTGCAGGGAAAGTCATAGTCACAGTGAAAATTGACTGAGATCCACAAACTGAAGGGCATGAACAACTAGGTGGTGAGGCAGTGACACTATAAGATGACAGATTCCACAGTAGTTCAGAACCTGATGCTTATCAGCTGTCATGCTGAGAGATACTGGATCACCCAGCTGAAGAGTTTGTAATACTACAGTTACAGCCAAAGACATGGCCAGATATTTCCTGAAATTTCTGTGATATTTCTAGAGAAATATCCTTCTTTCTGCATTTCCACAGTAGGGGCAGCAGAGAGAAACTCTTTAGAAATGTTGTGAAATATCTGGAAATATCTGACCATGTCTGTGGCTACTACTGTATTGGTGCATTGTATGGTAAGTGGTGTATAATCATTGGAGTTTCTGATGCAGCAGGTGTTAGCTGTAATATTGGAGGCCAAAGATGACTATGCAACCCAGAACACTGCAAAACAACAAAGTCAGGTTCAGAAGATCTTCAGAGAACTGAACCAGAGGTCTCCATTATCACTGAGACACCGCTGAGGAGAAGATATATAGCAAGTGGTTGTAGGTCCTGAGTCCAAGGGTCTTGCCTATGTTGTTGCATGACACTGGTGTTTCTGGCTGGATCCTCTATTTCTTCTGGGACACTTTGGTGCCAAAAGGTCCAGGAACATAAGCATGGTGGATAGGATGAGGCAGGCAGAAACAGACAGTATGACTAGAAATACTGGCAATATCAGTGTGACTAGGTGATGCAGATGCATGTCATACCTGAGGAGCTGCTGCAAGGATATTTCTGGCATGTAATCTGTCATACTGGCATTCTGGAGTGATTGCACATAAGGGCGTTCTCCATCCATACCTGCAGTCACTCCAGAATGCCAGTATGAATGATTACATGTCAGAACACTTTCTGAGAATGATGTAGCCATCCTCCTAGCTTCAATGTATGAGGACTAAAAGGAAACTAATTTAAAACGTTAAACCACAAAAATTGGGAGATCTGGAGTAGCAGTTAGATGTCTGGGAACAGTTCAAGCTCAAAGTAAATGGGCTTTTTGTAGAGTTTTTAACACAGCCTCATCTTTAATTATTAACTGTCTAACTTTCATTGCTCTGTTGCTTGTAGCCAAGACTCACAACCATACAGTGCTGGAAATCTATGCATATGGGTTACTGTTTGCAAGGGTTAGAATTTGCTGGGTGACTGACATGCAGTACCTGCAAACACCACTGCATTTTCCTTCTTTATGATTTAATCTGGTACAAATCAAACAACCACATTCTAAGACTATCTGATATTTCAGTCTAGCTAATACAGGCACAACAATTATTTAAGGCAAGCTTCTGGCTAAGCTAAAGGATATCTGCTCACACAAGTGTGCATGGTAGTGTTGGCATCTGTTTTTGGTAACTTGTCGGTTTTAATAATTGAAACAAATAGTTACTATATACTGCAGCTTTAGGGATGCAAGGGGCCATTTTCATAATTTCTACACAACAGTTACCTGTTGCGTTACTCAGCCATGTTAAATGCACACCCTTTTTTTACGAGAAAACAAACCATTAATCACAAAGCTCAAAATGACATTTAGCTTTGAATGCAAATATCTGTTTTCTGTTTTACATGATAATTGATAATTCCCTTGAATAGCCACCTCAGCCCTGTAACAGTCTCAAAATAAGCTTGATTTTTCTGTAGCTGAAGACTGTTGCATAATGGCATAAATTACAGTTTTATGCAAGTACTTTTACATCATTCAGCAATATTTCAACTCCATTTAGGTTAGCAGACCGAACTCAGATGGACTCCTAGTTTTCAAGGAAATTGAACAGGTATACAACACTTTTCATTAGTTGAGTACTGATCAGTTGGGACAGGGTATCACTATGTAATACTGACACTTAAAATCCTGACACCCACCATCCCGAGACCAATATCTGATGTAGCACTTAACCAACATATTAACATCTCAATGATGGATAGCCCAACAGTGGAGTTTGCCAGGACTCTGAGTTTGTTTTAATATTTTCAGAGGGTATGGGGGCCAAAGCCCCCCCACCAGACCACAAACCCAGCATGAGTCCACTGTCAGGCTTTCCATTGTCGGGATATTAATGCGTTGGGTAAGTGCCACATCAGGATGTCGGTCTCGGACTGGTGGATGTCGGAATTTTCAGTTTTGGTATTATGTAGTAGATCCTGGGACAGAAATAGCAGTGTCATCTGAGTATGACTACTCAAGTTAGCACTTATTTTAATAACATCATTGCCTTTAGATATACTGTATATCAGATCTCATCACAATTTTAAAGGTAAACTTGTCATGACATGAGTGCATATAGATTGAACTCCCTTATCCATATCATTTTTATTTAGTATTGGCACATACATCACAAAGAAAACTCATCACCCCAGCATTGCCTGGTAACAGTGATGTTGTAGGAGATTACACTAGAATGGGAGGGAAGGTAATTTGGGAAGGGGGAATATATTTCCTTTATGGTATGTTTATAGTACATGAGAACTATAACAGGAGCTTTTCTGCCCAAAATAAAACAATTTAAAATAAGATGGTGGGTTAAGTAATAGAACAGATAGTTTAGGATAATGTAATTTAGGAGGGGCAGTTAGGGATATGATGAAGATATCTAACAGCAATATGGTTTTGCATCTGGATTAGTTCCTTCCTAAAATGGAATGATTCTCTGAAAGTCAACTGAAGTTGAATAAATATATCTTAACCCCCCCACCCCCAAAAAATAAAAAGAACATAAACAAATAAAAAGAATGAAATACTGCACTTACCTTAGTTTCTCATATTATAGTCATTGGTTCAAGCAGCAAGACACATCTCTGATCAGAGAGTGGATCTTCTCCTTAGCATTTGTTCAGGTGAGTGAGGGGGTGAGGGGAGTGTGGTGGCAAGCAGGGTGGTGGATGCTCAGTGAGAGGTCATGGCTGGGGGAGTTAGATCAGTGAGGGACCTTGATTTTATTGGTTAAAAAAGACATCGAAGGATCATTTTCTTTATTACAAGGTATGCCAATATGGGACAGTGATCATGGGGGTGGGGACAGGTGTTACTAGAAACCAGGGAAATATAAAATTATTACAGGGACAGTGATTGGAGGGTGGGGAATGCCACTAGACACAAGGGAAATGTATAATAACTACTGGTATGATGATCGTAGGTTTGAAGGTACCACTAGACACCAGGGAAATGTATAATAATTACAGGGACAGTGATCAGAGGGTTGGGGGTGCCACTAGAAACCAGAGAAAGATGAAAAACATACAAGGATGACAATCAGAGAGTAGGGGTGTCACCAGACACTGGGGAAACAATAAATGTATGGGAAGGGTAATCGGAAGGTAGGAAGGCCACTAGACACTTTCCTCCAACTGATAGTGTTTTCAGCAAATCCCAGTGCTCTCATAGAAAGGAATACTTGGAAGAAAGGAATGTGGCACACGTAGACCAAGGTGATGTTTCAAATTTGTTTTATTGCATAGAAGTTTCAAGTAGTTTACTGACCATCACTGTTAAATCACAACAATAGCAGCCAGGTTAGAAAACCCCAGTGATTCGAGGCTCCACCAGCCCCTTCATCAGGGGAATGCAGGGATGCGCCCCTCATCCCTTTTTCAGGTATTATTCCTTAATCACTTCCAGGTCCTTTCATTGTTATCACATGGATGTTTCATTGCTGAGGTTCTTTCCACAAACTTACTTTTCATGAGGGAAGCATACCAGCATGCAAACCAGTTTACTAATATACAGTACATTGCTTATTGGTGTTGAAAGATCCCTTCACTCATTGCACGTTATATAATAAATTACATTTAGTTACTGTATGTGCCATTCATTTAATAGAGTGTCCACCCCAATTCATCATTAAAATCATTTAGATTTTTGATAATGTTTCTTAATATTACAATTATACCAGTTAATTTGAAAAAACCCACTGACCCCAACTAATACATTTAAAAATTACAAACAACCAGGAAGAAAGGGAAGGGGAGTTTAGGATGAAGGAACGGGGGGGGGGGGGTTAGGTGGAGGAGGAAGACATGATGAGGATTTTGAAAAGAAGGATCATCACATTCACTTCTTCCATCGCTGTGGTTTAACCAAACTTTAGAATTAAATTAACACATATTGGTAGCCATCAAATGGTAGACTAAACTTCTGGATTAAAGATGCAAATCTGACCACTTAAAATACTGAGCGCATTCAAAATCTGTATTTTCTTTTTCATCTGTAGTACTGCTAAACAGAATGCACATTTAATGGTGATGATCATTGCGAAACATGGAGGTTCATTAAAAACCATAAATTTGATTTTTCCTCTTACTACTTAATAGAAATAATTGACTTTAAAGGCTTTGGAGACCTACTATATAAAATATGATTGTAATAGTGATTGCTCCTAAACATGACAGTTCATTAAAATCCTCCAACCATTTATCTTTTTTTCTCTCTCTTTTGTACCTCTACTGCATTGAAATTTTGTTTAAGAGCCTTCATGATAATTACTATATGGGGGTCAAGAAACATCATCCAGTCCCTCTCTATTGATTGCTCATTTCAGGCATTTTACTTAGTATTCTGTATTTACAGTGCCTGTTTCTGATCTCTTCACTATTATACCATGTAAGATCTAATGGATGTGGTGCAAGTTGATTTACTGCTTAACATTTTGTGGGAGTAATCAGAGGCATTACTAGCATGATATACTGTTTGGGGCCCAAGCCCCAAAACAATAGGAGGGGGCATGGGGGCCGTCTAGCCCCCCATAAGCTGTCAAAAGTTTGATGTTCTCTGATGCAAAATAACACATTTCTGGCATCTTTTCCCTGGTTTTTCCCCACCTCTGTAACAGTATAATCCCATACAGTAGCTGCTGTCCTCATTCCTTCTCCTGACACACACAGCACCACAACTATTTTTGGAGACTATGCTGTACACAGAGTAGGACTGGCCCACCCAGATACTGGGACATTTCCAGGCAGACCCCTTCCCCCTTTTGGGTACCTGTCCACCTTCCGAATGTTGCATTTATGATCTATTTTCTAATTAATTGGGGTTGTTTGTGCACTGCAAGTAAATATAAAATGTAAACAAAGAGCTTAATGTATTAAATGTAAGTGGAATACTGATAAGAATGTGTCACCCTGGGCCCTCCCTTATTGATTTTCCAGGTGGGCCACTGCATCATCTTTTCAGGGTTCCCCCTGTACCTTAATCCAACCCTGACTATAGATGCTGTGTATACCACACTAACATCTAATTAAGGTTGTATTCCCACTACCAGCACACTAACACAGTGCAGATTTGTGCCAAGACCAACCTGAAATGCATACACTCATATGTATTTACAGTGCAGGGCAAGCCAGAATCCCTAGAGGTAAAGGTGTCTATACTTGATGATTGACTAACAGATTCAATCTTTAGCCATATTGGTGAGAAAAGTAAGCCATTACCAGTGCCACTAGATGAGCCACAGTAAAAGAACCAAAAATGTGCTGCATTGGTAAAATTAATAGAATGAATCAACAAGCACACCTGTGGATCTATCATTATAGGAAATATAAAATACTAAGTGTACTGTAAAAACAACATTGGGCAAAAAGCCCTAATTTTGCTTTTAATTCAGCAGGGATATAGTGAAAAAGATGGGAATGGGAATGGCAATCGGAATTTGGGGGGAATAGACACCAGGGAAAATAAGGGATTTAAATCTTTTTCTGTATGAATGGATCCTTTTTCATATGAATGAAAATGGACATATGGAAAAAGAGGAAGTGAGTCACTAAAAAGGCTGCAGAAAATAAAAAAAATGCATTTGGGGTCAGTTTTTCAACAGTTAAGTGCAGAATCCACCTAACATGGTCCAAGTGAGCCAAATAGATTTGTTGATCTATCTGCAGGATATCATTTTTGTGACTTCTAAAAATGATTTTTTTGACAAAAATGGAAACAAGATGGTGGTACACAGAAAGTGATTTTTTTTCACATAAAAGAAGATTAACCAGTATGAAAAAAGATCCTTTTTCATATGACCCAATTCTTGCTTCATTCTCTACAGCTAACCTGAAAGTGCCTGCGGAGAATGCTCAGAACCAACATTTTAAACATCAATAACTTTGGAAAGAATTCATATTTTTTCACCAAACTAACAAAAGGCACATCTGCAGGCCAAGCCCATTCTGTCCTGAAAATATCAGAACAAATTTCCAAACCATCTGAGTGTTAGAGGTGGACAAAGAAAATAGCAAAAAATCCTGAAAAAAAATCACTTTTTTCCACTATCCAGATCTTGGAATCTGCACATCTGATCAGAACAAAAATTGGCACCTCCTGAGACCTACCCTTCAGGACCACACATGCAAAATTTCCTGCAATTCCATTGCATGGAGGCAAAGCTACTAAGGTGCAAACTTTAGTGTTTAGCATTAAACACCCTAGTGAACCCTAAATATAGAAACATTACCGCACCACTATAATATATATTATACTGGCACAGTAGTGCAGGAAAGTTAGGGGGTAACAGCCATGAAGAGCACCTACAGAATAGTGTGGGCTCTGGGGGCGAGTCCCAAAGCACCGCTAAAGGAAGGGCTAGCGTTCCATAAGGCAGACACACAGTAAGTGAGCGAAACTGCCTGCAGCCCTGTAAGGGCACCTCCCACAGAATCCTGCAGCAGAACTTTGCGCCCCAGAAGGCCCGCTGATAGAGGAGGCACCACTGACAGACAGCCGCAACAGTTAAGCGAGCACCAGATGGTTCACACAGCTAGCAGGCAGTGGCAGTATGAAGCAAAGGATGGGTGACCAGGAGACGCCAGAGGTGAAAATGCCACCGCTGGGGCACACAGGGACAGGGTATACCAGTGGCAAACAGGACAGAGGGGCAGCAGTATGAGCCTGCACCACCCAGCAGTGGCAACAGGGCTGGACCAAGCACACAAACAGGCACAGTGCAATATGAGCCCCCCCCCAGAACTACATTCACTGACATGTACTGAAAAGGGCACCACACAGCAGGATGGTACCACAGGGAACTGCACAGGCAGGATGCTGCATGGACGATGGTGGTGGACTCGCATGTGCCACATGCTGTCTGCCCCTGTGGCCCCCCATGCTGGCCACCAGCCTCTGCACAGTGAGCTGTCAGACTGTTCTCGGCTGTGCCTCTCTCATGCACGGCACATCCACCCTTCACACTGTGCATGCCCATGTGCCGTGCGACACCTGGTCCCTGTGTGCTAGCCACCTTCCATTGCCACTGCCGTGCATCTCCTGTTGCCATGCCCTGCCCTTCACCATCCCTGGTGGTGCTTGCCACTTGTGCACCCAGCCACTCTCTCTCTCTCTCTCTCTCAGGTGCCCTTCTCAGGTAGCCCATGTCGCGGCATGCTTTGTCCCCTCTGCCTTGCAGGGCACGCTGTGTGTTCGGCACCCTTTCAGCTGCCTCCTGCTACAGTCACCCTTTCTAATGGTCAGCATATTTGGACAGTCACCCTTGTGGTGTTCACCCTTTCCCCCTCGTCGTTGCCGGAGGCACTGCTTCAGATGGGCCCTTATCACATAAAACCTGGTTACGGTGAAATGACACTTCTATGTTAAATTCCAAACTTTGAACCTTAATAACTTTGGAGCCGTTCAATGGCTATGCATGACATTTAGCATGCATAATCTCTAGGGGTAGGTCTCTTGAAATTTTGTGGGAATCTGTTGAGCGATGTCTGAGATATAAAGTGTTGAAAAACAGAAAAATCCATTTTTTAACAGTTCTTTGCTCACCTGCATCTCTGGAATGCCTTTATATTAGGGTCTGAAATGTTCAGCATCGAAAGCCTTTGGGTCACAGATGCACTTTTTGAAGGCTTGGTGAAGAAATATGAATCTATTCAAAAGTTATGAAATGTTTAATTTTCTCATTGTTTCCTAAGGGAAAACTTAAATGTCAGGCATGAAAAATGTGTTTTGCACAATAGGAGTATTGTGAGAAAAATAGCAGCTTATTTTTGAACAATAGGAGTACTGTGTGAAAAATACCAGCTTCTTTTTGCAAAGAAAGTTGGTAATTTTTGCACAGTTCAAAGTCCTGTGATCGACTGAGCTGTGTTGTGGCTGCCATCTTGTTTGCCTGCTTAGTGAGAAAGTTGAAGTCCCGAACTTTCGTAAGACAGAAAATCATCAGAAAACAGCTAAAGAGGATCCTTTAGGTATATTCTGATTTTTTTGTGTTTTAAACTGGACCTCCAATTTTTTGGGGGGGTGCCAGCTTATACAGAGAACAGTTTGTAAGCCATTCTCTGTATGATGTATAGCTGTTCTTGACTTCTGCAGCCGAGCTGGAACTCATGCTGCCAGCTGCAGAGTCAAGGTAGACCCACTTTGTTTGTACAATAGAGTGCACTTATTGGGCACACTGGGAGCCTGCCCCCATGTGCCCAAATGTATTTATTGCTTAAAAACCTGTAAAAAGAAGAAAATTTGCCCCAAAGGTATTTTCTTTGATGCAGAATCCTGTATCAAAATTTTCCATAATTTTAATGCAGGATCCTGCATTGAATTACTCTACTGTGCACAAATTGCTTTTCAACATGGAGTGCCCAATCCCTGTGTCAGTAGTCTGTGGCAAATTTCTGTTTTCTTTAAAACTGACATGGGGTGCCCAATTCCCGTATTGGTATGTATACCCCCTCCCACTATTGTGGCACACTGGGAGCCGACCCCAGTGTGCCCAGATAAATGAATTTTAAATAATTTCTGACACTGGGATGTCCACTCTCAGTGATTAATATCTCTCCCTCCCACCATCTTTTATTGCTGACTGGGGTGCCCAACCCCCCATTGACATCATGTATGCTCCCCCAGCTTATGTGGCACACAGTGAGCCCATCCAGTGTGCCCAAATTCTATTATTTTCCCCCTGTAAATAAAGAAAACCATCCCCTGAAGTCTTTTTTTTTCTACCTGTAACAAAAAAATGGTCCATCATCATCATCTTCCTGTCCATCTCCCCCGTTCCCACCCTACCTCTGCACACCTACTTCCCTGCACCCCCCCTTACCCATACTTACCCTCCGGAGGTCAAGAGCTGCGATCTTCTCTGGACCAGGGCACGTCTGCACTTTTCAAAGCCAAATTGCGAAGTGAGGAATCGGGTAAATGCTGTAAAATGGGAGTCAATGGGGGGGGGTTCAATGTATGTTGATATCTTGGCCAATTTTAGGAATTTATGCACCAAATTTTCAACATGGGATTCTTGGGACCCCACCTCTTGAACACTGGCACTGTCATTTCATTTGTCATCCAGAAAGGTGATTTAGTGGGCACTGCATGAAATCACCTTTTGGGACCAGTTCACAAAATAACAGTGCCACTGTTGATTAGGAGGGGTCCCAGAAAGCACTTGTTGCAAATTTGGTGAAAAAATTCCTGAAAATGACAGTTATGAGCATGTGTTGTGCAGTTTCTGTACATGCTTGTAACTTCACCAATTTTTAATATTTTTACTTCAGATTTTCAACATTGCCATTTTCTCACACCTCCTTATGAATAGTATAGCTGTTGTTATGCACATCCTGCCTGGAACATGTTTTCACACCAGTGACGCAGAATGGCACGGTTGCTGAGCAAAATCAACTTTTGGGATGGATTAACAAAATCACAGTTGCAGTGTTCATGAGGGGATGTCCCAAAATGCCAATGTTGAAAATTCGGTGAAAAGATTACAAAAAATGACTGCGCTACGAGTGTGCATTGTGCAGTTTCCATTCACGCTCATAACTTCACCAGTTTTTCATATTCTCACTTCTGAATTTTAACATTGACATTTTTCCACACCACCTCATGGACAGTACAGCTGTCATTTTTCACATCCTACTGAAAATATTTTTTCTCAACTGTGGAGCAAAAACGGTATTACAGTTGCGCAGATTCACATTTTGATGGGGATTTGACAGTTTGCTGTACTGGGTACATGTGGTGAAGGGCTAAGAAGGTTATGTTGAACATTTAGGGTGAAAATTATTTAAGCTGGCACAGCTATTTTTTTTTTTTTTGAAATTTCTGTTTTTACTCCCTCCTGCCCTCACAGAGCCATTCCATCTGGAGCACCTATGAAGCCCTTGCCCCTGCCAGCACCCCTCCTACTCACCTCAGGTCCCATCATTGAGCCACAGAATACCCCCCGGGTGTGGTCGGGTCTGGGGACCCCGAATCTTGGGTTCTTGTCCAGATCCTGGGTTGTGGATGGGCACTTGGCACATTAGGACCGCAGCTCAGTGCTCCTTCATCCAGGCTCTGCGGGGGATCCATTTTTTTCTATTTTCTCCCCGCTGCTTGCCTACACGTCTAGGCATCCACTGGCATCTGCAGCACTCCCTCCCACTCCTCCCTTGAAGGAGCAGCCTCTGAGGCTGATAGGCTGCCGGCCTGTGCCAGCAACCAATCGAGCCCCTTGAGACCCGGCTTGCCGTCGCTCTCCCCAGTCTCCACCAGGGGTCGCCGCTCACCGGTATAGGAATCCCCCCTCCCCCCGGAGAAGGCGAGCTGTCCTCGGATGCCCAGCCTGTCTCCCCGCCCGACCCCGGCAGTCGAGCTTGCTCCCGAACCCGGGTCGCAGGCGTGGTGCGAGGTGTGGCATCCAGCGCCTCAACCCTCAGCGCCACCGGGCCGGCAAGCTGGCACAGTTATGACTGTTTGTTGCGATCTCACTATGCCTGTCGGTAACTTAATGTGTGGAAGTGCAGGGGCTAGAAACTCCTGTGTTTCCACAGCTACATACATATGTGCATCTGTGGAGGAATGGGAGTACAGGGTCCAAAGAACTCTGCACTCCCACCATGACATTTGGACACTGTTGTACTATCTGGATGGAGGGATGGGAGGGCAGGGCAGGGTCCAAAGGACCCTGCATTCCCTCAGTAATATGAGGATACAATTATACTATCTGAAAAAGAAGGGACATTCTTTGCAAAAAAAAACTTTGTTAATGCTTCAGTTAGGATGAATACCACAGTGACAAAAGCAAGAAAATGAGGCATCAGGGTTTCCAACACTAATATCCCACCCTCAGGTTTCCCACCCCTACCATCCCACCCAATCCCCCACACACCAACAGGCGTCGGGGTGTGCCATGGAGTCATCAGGCTTAACTCTCACCCCATTGTCCTATGCTGTAGCATGTGCTTGTTTAACACATGGAATGGAGTGAGAGTTGGGCCTGATGACCCATGGCACACACCACCACCTATTGGTGTATGGAGGGTGGGTGGATGGGGGTGGGAAACCTGGGGTTGGGGTGTTAGGGTTGGAAACCCTAATGCCTCATTTCCCTGCATTTGGGGCTGTGGTATTCACCCTAACTAAGGCATTAATGATGTTTTTTGCAAAGAATATATATTATACTGGCACGGGTGAAAGTGCACATCTATGTTAAAGTTCAAACTTTGAGGGTTAATAACTTAGCAGCCATTCAATGGATATGCATGTGGTTTGCTTGACTTGCCAAATTTGGTGGGGATCTGTTGTGTGGCTTCTAAGATACAAAGTGTTGACAAAACAGAAAAATCGGGACATTTTTATATTTTTTGTCATCCTAAATCTCAGAAATGGCTTTATGTTGTGGGCAGAAATTTTCAGAGTAAAAAGCCTTTGGGTCACAGATTTGTCTTTTTAAGGTCTGGTGAAAAAATATTAATCCATTCAAAAGTTATGACATTTTTAATTTTCCCATTATTTCCTATGAGAAAATTTATATGTCAGGCACAAAAGGTACTATTGTTCACACGATACAGTACTGTGCACACAATACTATCTTCTTTTTGCAAAGAAGGCTGGTATTGTGTACACAATAGGAGCACTGTGTGCAGAATGGCAGCTTCTTTTCATACAGATGCATGGTATTATGTGCACAGATCACAGATGTTCAATCGATTGAGCTGTGTTGCGTCTGCCATCTTCTTTGCCCACTTTGCGAGAATGTTGAAGACCTGAACATTTTTAACACAAAAGAAAATCAGAAAACAGCTAAAGAGGACCCTTTTAGGTGTATGCTGATGTTTTCTGGGGTTTTAAGCTTGATCCAAACAACTATTTTTGTTGGGTGCCAGCTTATACAGAGAACAGCTGGTAAGCCGTTCTCTGTATGAGAAGTACAGTATTTTCTTGACTTTTACAGTCACAGCTGGAACTTGTGCTGCCAGCTGCAGAATCAGGGAAGCCCTGTAGTTGCTCCCACCGACATGGGATGCCCAATCCCTGTGTTGGTATGTATCCGTCACATACACATACATATTTGGCACACTGGGAGCATACCCCAGTCTGCCCGACACTATTTAAAAGCCTGTCAGAAAAGAAAACTGTCCCTCAATGTCTTTTCTTCAATGCAGAATCCTGCATTGAAATTTGTGATCATTTCGATGCAGGATCCTGCATCAAACTACTGTGCCCCATCCACCAACATCAGGGTGCCCAATCCCCGTGTCGATGTGTATCCCCCCCACCCAGTATTGTGGCACACTGGGAGCCCACTCCAGTGTGTCGATATACATAAAAACATTTTAAACCCTTTCCAACACCAGGATGCCCACTCCCGGTGTTGGATGACTCCACCCTCTCCCACTTTCACTGCAAATGGGGTGCCCGATCCCACTGTTGGCATCATGTATGCCACCACCCAGACTAATCAGGAACCCTGGAAGCCCACCCCAGTGTGCCCATATTTATTTTTTAAAAATTTCTCCTGTTCATGTAGAAAACTATCCCCATAGTCTTTTTTTTAAACCATGAAAAAAAGAAAATAGTCCAACTTCTCTCCACTAATCCCTCCACATCCCCACCCTCCCTCTGCACCCCCACCTTCCCACACTCCACTCACCCATATTTACCCTCCAGAGGTCAAGATTGGTGATCTTCTCTGGACTGGGACATTTCTGCACTCTTCAAAGCCGAACTGCGATCTGAGGAATCAAGATAAGCCATTTAATGGGAGTAAATGGAGAGGGGGGTCAACTTATCTTGATATCATTGCCAATTTAAGGAATTTTTGCACCAAATCTTCAACATGGGGTTCTTGGAACCCCACCTCATGAACTCTGGCACTGTTGTTTCATTTCTCAGTCCTGATAGGTTATTTTTACAGTCACTGCGTGGAATCACCTTTTGGGACTGATTCATGAAACGACAGTGCCACTGTTCATGAGGTGGGGTCCCCAAAAGCCCATTTTGAAAATTTGGTGAACAAATTCCCCAAAATGACTGCGTTTCGAGTGTGCATTGTGCAGTTTCTATGCACACTCATAACTTCACCAATTTTTAATATTTTTACTTCAGATTTTCAACAGTGCCATTTTTTTCACACCTCCTTATGAAAAGTATAGCTGTCATTTTGAACATCTTGCTCAGAATGTGTTTTCACACCTGTGGCACAGAATTGAGCATTTGCTGTGTGAAATCAACTTTGGAATGGATTAACAAAATCACAGTTGCACTGTTCATGAGGGGAGATCCCATAATGCCAATGCTGAAGATTTAGTGAACAAATTTCAAAAAATGACCGCATTATGAGCATCCATTGCTCAGTTTCTACGCACACTCGTAACGTCACCGATTTCTTTCAATTTTCACTCCAGATTTTTAACATTGCCATTTTTCCATGCCGCCTCATGACTAGTACAGCTACCATTTTTTAATTCCTACTGAAAATGTTTTTCTGCAACTGTGGCACAAAAATGGTGTTATAGTTGCACAAAATTACATTTTGATGAGGTTTTGAAAGTTTGTTGTTCTGGGTACATTTGGCGAGGTGCTAAAAAGGTTATGTTGAACATTTGGAGTGAAAATTATTTGAGATGGCACAGTTATGACTATTTGTTGCAATTTCACTACACCTGCTCTTAATGTGTGGAAGCGCAGGGGCCTGACACCCCTGTGTTTCCACAGCTAGATACATAATATGCGTCTGTGGAGGGATGGGAGCATAGGGTCCAAAGGACCCTGTTCTCCCACTGTCACATATGGATACTGTTGTACTATCTCAATGGAGGTATGGGAGTGCCAGTGCCCAGTATGCATCTAGATGGAAGGATGGGAATGTAGGTGCCAAAGGACTCTGCCTTTCTTGGACCCTGCACTCTCACCATGACATGTGGATACTGTTGTACTATCTCAGTGGAGGACCCTGCGCTCTCACTGTGACATATGGGTACTGTTGTACTATCTCCATGGAGGGGTGGGATCACAGGATTCAAAAAACCCTGCACCCCCACCATGACATATTGACACTGTTGTACTGTCTTGATGGAGGGATGGAACCCTGCACTCCCATAGTAAAATGAGGATACAATTATGCTGAATGAAAAATAAGGGAAATTCTTTGCAAAAACTTTGTTACTGCATCAGTTAGGGTGAATATCACAGCAAGAAAAGCAGGGAAATGAGGCATTAAGGTTTCCAACCCTAACGTCCCACCCTCAGGGTTCTCACCACTATCACCCACCCCCATACCCCACCCTCCACACAGCAACAGGAATGGGGGTGTGCCACTGTGTTGTTAGTCCTAACTCTCTCCTCATTGTCCTATACTGTAGTGTGTAAGCTTGTTTACATGTTTAATGGGGTGGGAGCTGGGCCTGATGACCCAATGGCACACCCTGACACCTGTTGGTGTGTGGAGGGTGGGGGGATGTGGGTGGGTTGGTAGGGGTGGGAACTCTGGAGGGTGGGGCATTAGGGTTGGAAACCCAAACTCCTCATTTCCCTGCTTTTGTCATTGTGGGATTCAGCCTAACTGATGCATTAACTAAGTTTTTTGCAAAGAATATATATATATGTATATATATCTCTATATGTATATATATATATATATATCATAGCAAAAATAGTGTGTTAATGCACCAGTTAGGGTAATTTAAAGCCTCACAAGTAGGGAAATGTGGTGTTAGGGTTTCCAACCCTAACACCCCACTCCCACCCTGCAGGCAGCAACAGCTGCGTGGTGTGCTTTGGGGTTGTCATCCGTCATGCTCACCTCATTCCATGACTAAACAAGCTGAGATGGGTACAGTATATGAGAATGGGGTGATAGTTTGGGTTCACAACCCCAAGGCACACCCCACACCTGGTGCTTATTGCAGGGTGGGGTTGGGGGTGTTAGGGTTAGAAACCCTATCTTTTTTTTTCCTTTTGCTGCTTGGAGGGTGGGGGGACATTAGATTTGGGAACCCTAATGCCATATTTCCCTACTTTTGTGTGCTGAGTTACTATAACTAGTGCATTAACTCATTCAGACTAGGATATGCCTGTAGGTGGCACCTGAAAACATGGCCCTTCAGGTCATTAATGACTGTAGGCATACTGAATTGGGTTCAACTTAGGCCAGAGCACATCTGAGGATGTCACTACTTTTAAGTTATATATTTTGCTAATGTCTTTTCCAAGTCAACTCAGAGTTGCTGACAGGCAGGCAGTAAAACAACAACTAAACTTCTCCTGAAAACAAGCTTTTTTTTTATTTTGTTTGGGTCCCCAAAGCAAGTGAGTGGTTGGGCTTGGTGAGCAGGCAGCGAGCGGAAGTGCAGTGTGGCTGGTGCTGCTTCTGCTGCCTGAT
This sequence comes from Neoceratodus forsteri, assembly GCA_016271365.2. Lineage (NCBI taxonomy): Eukaryota > Metazoa > Chordata > Ceratodontiformes > Ceratodontidae > Neoceratodus > Neoceratodus forsteri. The sequence continues at coordinate 224,453,634 of CM028132.1, read as the reverse complement.
CTCTTGTATAGCCAGCATTTTTTCTTGCCCCACTGTTATTGCTGTAGTACCCATTCTTACTGGTGTGTGGTTTTCCTTGGTGTCATCCCATTGGCCTCCGCCTTGCACTGCTCCCTCTTATCCATGCTTCCTGCCCCTTTGTTGTTGTTTTTTTCTCCCTACACTGCTTTGTCATTTTCTGTCACACTCTGCTTGGCTATCCTGTATTACTGGCACTTGGTGAGTGTCACAGGCTTTCTGCCTTCTCCATCCCTGCATACTGTCCAGTGTTCCCTTTGAAACTCTTTCTCTCCTGGCTTGCTGTGGCTCTGGTCATTTCTCCCATCTGTACAATGATAATGCAAGGTAAGCTACATGACCAGAGGCTTGGATGTTGGGGACAGGAGGACTGGAGTTGGGAATGCTTGTCATTGCATTTGATGGTGCTGGGTATTGGAGGGTGGGGGGACCACTGGATACCAGGGAATGTATTGTGATTGATTGTGCCAGGTACTGGAGGGTGGGGGACCACTGGACACCAGGAAATGCATTATTTGTTATGATGCTGGGTCTCAGAGGTTGGGGGACCACTGGATACCAGGGAATGCTTTGTGTTTGATGGTGCCAGGTATTGGAGAGTGGAGAGGGACCACTGGACACCAGGGAATGCTTTGTGTGTGATGATGCCTGGTATTGGAGGGTTGGAGGACCACTGGACACCAGGGAATGCTTTGTGTGTGATGGTGTTGGGGACTGGAGGGTGAAAGGGGACCACTGGTCAACAGGGAATGCATTATTTGTTATGGTACCATGTATCAGAGTGTGGAGGGACCATTGTACACCAGGGAATGCTTTGTGTGTGATGATGCCAGGTATCGGAGGGTGGGGACCACTGGGCATCAGGGAATGCATGATTTGTCATGGTGCCATGTATTGGAGGGTGGTGTAGGGCAACAGACACCAGAGTATGCTTTGTGTTTGATGGTGCCTTGTATTGTAGGATGGGGTTGGACAACAGACACCAGGGAATGCTTTGTGTGTGATGGTGCCATGTAGCAGATGATGGGGGGACCACTGGACACCAGAAAATGCTTTGTGTGTGATGGTGCTGGGTATTGGAGGGTGAGGAGGACCTCTGGTCACCAGGAAATGCATTATTTCTTATGGTGACGTGCATCGGAGGGTGAGGTGGGACAATGGACACCATGGAATGTTTTGTGTGTGATGATGCCCAGTATCAAGGTGGCGGTGACCACTGGACACCAGTGAATGCATTATTTGTTATGGTGTCACATATCAGAGGGTGTGAGGGGACCACTGGACACCAGGAAGTGCTTTGTGTTTGTTAAACAAAAATGTTCCTGACTGAGCCAAAAGAAAGCAAATGATAACAAAGTGCCATAGTTTTAGTAAAGCTGTTCGGCCTGTCAGTTGTTCAGAAAAAAATTAAAAATGCAATCCCATACCAGTCATTAAATGTGCAGCATCAAATGGAAACACAAAATACTGAGCTAAAAATGGTCTGGTGAGGGAAATAAAGGGGAGAAGTGCTAGAAAATGTACATGTGGGTGGGGGGGATGGTGAGCTAAAGTGTGGGAAGAAAGTAAAGGGCAGAAAGGACCATGTCCTGGGTTTAACCCAAGAAAAGCATAACATTTAAAAAAGTAAAAATAAACATAGAAAAAAGGCAATCTGAGGCAATTTAGGGCAGAGACCTGTAGGGAAACAAGTGAAAGGGGTGGGGAGTGGGTGGAAATGACCACCTGCATATATATATATATATGTATGTATATATATGTATATATACATACTGTATATAAAAAAAGCAGAACACACACATGGTGACAAATGAAGAGCGGAAGAAGAGAGAGTTAGTGTCAGGCTTATCACACTCAGCAGACCAAGGTGGACAATTGAAAGAGCTAGCGGATGCCTGAAACTGGTATTACTTTTAGAGATGGGCAAAATCCACAAATTTTGCTTCACAAAATATTTCATGAAATTCACGCATTTTGTGAAATATTTCACAGGTGGGAAATGCGAAATTTCACCTGTGAATGGTGAATTGTGTCACTTGTGGATGAAATTTCGCCATTTGTGGGCAAAATTCTGCATTTTGCAGGTGAAAGACCACATTTCGTGGGCTGAATTTCATATTTCACACCTGTGAAAAATTTAGCGAAATGCATGAAATTCGTGAAATATTTTGCAGGGCAAAATTCCTGATTTCACCAGAAATTTACCGGTGAAATTAAACTTCGCTGCATCTCTAATTACCTTGGCAGTCTGCTCTTGCCTTTTATATCTGAGGTGCTTTCTTTTCCTGTTGGTCAGTTAGAAGACTCATGTTAGTAAAGGTAAGAGCGGGGCAGAAAATTTAAGGGTATCGCATAATCTGAAATGCAAGCCCTTCAGTCCCACATTCCCATGGCAGCCTTGGCTTTCAACTTCCCCAAGCCTTTTGACTCTGTGGAATGGGGCTATTTACATAGGACACTAGAAGTGTATGGCTTCGGTCCCTATTTCTGCACATGGATAACCACTCTTTACAATGCCCCAACTGCCAAGATCCTCACCAATAAGAATATCTCCTCAGCAATTGAGTTATAGAGAGGAACCCACCAGGACTGCCCTCTCTCCCCCATGCTTTTCCTAATTGCTTTAGAGCCACTGGCAAGGGAACTGCTGGCCTCTCTGGAGTTACAAGACATCCAGATAAAGGGGGCAGAATATCTAGTTAACTCATACATGGATCACCTTTCCTGACACTCACCAATCCAAAGCTGTCGCTGCCACCGGTTCTGGTGACCTTACAAGAGTTTGCAAATTCTCAGGACTCCAAGTCAATCAAAGAAAGACCATACTTTCCCATCTCAATATAGCCTGCTCCAAGGAGTGCCTTAAATGCATTGTTATAGGGTGGACCCCGCAGGGGTTCTCGTACATGGGTGTCATTATAACCACAAGGTGGATGGATTTGGTAGATGCAAACTTTAATCCATTAATTAACTCCCTGATGTCTGAGGTACACTACTGGCTAAGGCTAAAATAATCCTTGAATTGAAAAATAGAGGCGGTGAGAATGTTTGCACTCCCCAGGATATTTTACCTGTTTCATAACCTACCAGTTAGAATCCCCCGTAAGATATTCCAGATTTTGGACAGGTTAGTGGCTGCCCTACTCTATGAGGGGAAGACCTCATGGTTTGGAAAAAACAGATTGAGAGTACACTGGTCCGAGGATGGCCTAGGCCTCCCCTGGTTCCAGGGGTATTGCTTGGCTTACAGGATGGCACAGGCCATGAAATGTTTTTTACCTATCCTTGCTAACACACCTATGTGGGTTTCTGTAGAGACAGACCCATCAGGAGGCAGGTGGCTCAGCCATTCGCTACAGGCAGGAAAGAGTCCTAAGACACTCAACCTACCTACCTTAGAAGAAACCCGGATAGCCTGGCACACTTGCATGTCATTAACATGAACCCCCAAGACAGAATGGCATCCCCCCTGAGCTTACCCTGCTCTGAGATAACCAGAGGATCATAGTAGGGAAGGAAATGCTTCACTGACCATCGTGGGTTAACAAGGGCATATATGTAATAAGGGACCTGTGCTTGCCCGCTCAGAGGTGCTGATGTCCTTTGAGTAGATACAAGAAAAATATGTGCTCCTGAACCAGGACTTCGTAAGGTTTCTCCAGGCACAGAGTGCAATCTGGGCATGTCAGATCAACCAGAGCTGGAATGCAAAATGGGACTGGTTGAGTAACTTTCACAAACCTGGAAGGCAGAAAGGGCTAGCGGGCAAAATCTACCAGATGTTGATGGAATCTCAGCCGGAGGGCATGGGTAAGTGTAGGATGAAATGGGAATAGGACTCACAAACTGCCATTTTCCCTGAGCTTTGGTGGCAGTGCCTTAAGGGAGCCCATTTGGGGTATAGGGACTTCCGTTGTCAACTGCTGCAATTAAAAATCCTGCTGCACTGGTACAGGACACCAGCCCAGTTGCAAACCATGGGGCTACTGCACCATGCCCAAATTTGGAGACGTCAGCACAGTCCTGTACGCTTACTGCATGTACTATGGCAATGTCCAGTGTTGACCTCTTTCTGGTCTGCAGTGCTGGAGGAATGTTCCAAGGTGGTGGGCATTGAGATCAAACAAGTGACTCCTCTTTTCCTAGTGGGGAATACCTCCTCACTAGACCCTCTTCCAATGCCACTCATAAGCTGGGTGATGGTGACTTTGATGGAAGCTAAAAGTTCCATACTTATGAAATGGAGACAACCACAACCCCTGTCCATAGTGACATGCATACAGCTATTGCCTAACTGGCTATTTTTGAGAGACTTTTTTACAGTAACTTAAATCAATTGACTAAGTATTATAAGTATTATAAGAAATGGGATGCCTATCTACATTCATACATCTGCTCAGTTCCCCTCACTGCACCTGGCAACCCCCTACCTGAATGTTCTAACACCTCTTCTGCTTTGCTGTCCAATGGCCTATGAAGGGACTCAGACTTGACGTGTATTGTAAAACTGAAAATCAATAAAATGTTTTATGTTAAAAAAACAATGAAGACTCACTGTTTGCTGTTAGGTGTGATGAGTGGAACAGCTAATAATAGGTAACAAGTGACTACTTGTAAAATAGTTGAATTATTTTCCAGTCTGCCTGATACTTCTGTCTCAATTAGCTCTATGAGTGTACGTTTATGGGATTGGAGGTTTTAGATCAGTATTTTGTACTTTCATTTGGTGGTTAACTTGTCTGCTATGTGTTGCACACTGTCTGGTGTGGCTGCCGTCCACTGTTTTCTTGAAGCCATGGCCTAAATGAGGAAGAAAAAAGACCAGAAGACAGCAAATTTAAGTGCAACTGATCCTACCTAACTTTTCAGCTAATCCAAAGACTGACAAGGAATGAGTTTGTGTGTATTCTCCATCCAGGCTGAGCAGCACATGTAGATGGACTGGAAAGATGTGCAGAGAGATGGACAAGAGAACAGCAAAGGAGCGGAGGAGCTGATTAGGCAAATTTTGCGACAGTGATGACTCCTGGAGCATGATGTGGCTAGGCTGCAGTGACTCCCAAAGAGGACATGGAGGAAGCAAGATTACAAATAATGCAGAAAATGGCCAGAAAAAACAGTGCACATTCTGGGTCTGCATCTTACCATGTTGGCACCTTGGAGTTGTTGCACCCAGAGAGCAGAGTCTGCGGAATCAGGTATGCATCACAGCCCAGAATGGTTTGAAGGAATGGAGGTGGTCATGCAACAATCACACAATAGAAACATAGAAGTTGACGGCAGATAAGGACCTCAAGGCCCATCCAGTCTGCCCATTTCTTTTTCTACCTTATAAATGTGCCATCGGCCTTTGCTCTGTCAGTGGCCTATCTAGTCATAGTCATTTGTATTGCTCCCTTATGCCTATCCCATGCCTGTTTGAAGCCCTGCACTGTATTCATAGCCACCACTTCTTGTGGTAAGCCATTCCATGCATCCACCACCCTTTCTGTGAAAAAGAATTTCCTCACATTCCCCTTAATCGGCCTCCCTCTAATCTCATGCTGTGTCCTCTTGTCCTGCTATTTTCTTATATTTAAACATATTAGGCGCTTTCATCTTGTTTATGTCCTTAGGTGTTTGAATGCCTCGATCATATCACCTCTCTCCTCCTTTACTCAAGGGTATACATATTGAGCTCCGTTAATCTGTCCTCATATGTCTTCTGATGCAGTCCCTGCACCATTTAGTTGCCCTTCTCTGGACTGCCTCAATTTGATTAATGTCCTTGTGAAGGTGTGGCCTCCAATACTGCACGCAGTACTCCAGATGAGGGCCTAACCAGTGTCTTGTACAGAGATTATTACCTCCCTCTTACGACTTGTGATTACCCTACTAATACCTAACACCCTCTAGCCTTACCTACTGCTTTAGAGGTCTGCTTGGATGATTTTAGGTCATCAGTGATGATGATGCCCAAGTCTCTTTCTTCCTTTGTGACTGCTAGCAACTCCCCTCCCAGCCTATAGGTGGCTTCAGGGTTTCTCTTCCTTATGTGCATGATTTTGCACTTCTTTGCATTAAATCCCAGTTGCCACTCTTCTGACCATTCTGCTAGTTTATCCAGATCTCTTCTCATTCTGCCCACCCCATCTGGATCATCTACTCTGTTGCAGATCTTGGTGTCATCTGAAAACAGACAAGCCTTACCCTCTAGTCCTTCTGCAAGGTCACTAATGAAGATGTTGAAGAGGACTGGCCCCAGGACTGATCCTGAGGTACCCACTTGTGACTTGCATCTCTTCTGACTGTATACCATTTACCACCACTCTCTGTTTTCTGCCCGTCAACCAGTTTGCCACCCAGTTGACCAACTTCTGACCCACCCGAGCCTACCCAGCTTATTTATCAATCTTCTATGTGGAACAGTATCAAAAGCTTTGCTGAAGTCAAGGTAGGCGACATCAACTGCTCTCTTGGTCCACCACTCTGGTTACCCAGTCAAAGAAATCTATGAGATTAGTTTGACAGGACCTTCCTCTTTGTAAACCCATGCTGTCTTGGATCCTGTGCCCCTATGGATTCCAGGTGTTGCACTATCCTTTCCTTAAGGAGTGCCTCCATAATCTTGCCCACTACTGAGTAAGACTGACGGTCTGTAGTTCCCGCCTCCTCCTGCTACCACTCTTGTGGAGCGGGATCACATGACCCTTCTCCAGTCTTCTGGGACCTCTCCTGTACTCAGAGACTCACTAAACAATTCTGCTAATGGCTCATCTAGTTCCTCCTTTAGCTCCTTAAGTACCCTGGGATGTATGCCATCAGGTCCCATTGCCTTATCACCCTGAGCTTAGCAAGCTCTTGTAGGACCTTTCTTTTGTGAAGGGAGTAGTGCTCACCTCCTTCCCCTGTGTCCATGATGCTGAGCTGTGGGCCTGCCCTACCTTCTCTTCAGTAAATACTGAGCAAAAGTATCTATTTAGGATAGATGCCTTTACAGGTCCTCCTCCTCACATGCTCCTTTTCTACATTAAGCTTAACAATACCCCCTCTGGACTTTCTCCTTTCACTAATGTATCTATAGAAAGTCTTGTCACCTTCTTTTACTGCTCGTGCTAGTGTTTCCTCAGTTTGGGACTTTGCCTGCCTTACTGCCTTACCTGCTTCCCTTAGGGCAGTTTGGTATGCCTCCCTCTCTTCATCCCGCTGTGTTCCCTTATACTTCCTGAAGGCCAGCCTTTTGGCTCTGACCTTTTCTGATACTGTATTTGAGAACCAAAGTGGTTTCCTTCTTCCTTTGCACTTCCTTTTCTGTCTAACACAATGGGATGTTGCTTCAAGTATTGCATCCTTAATGCTTGCCCACTTTGCCTGTACCCCTCACCTGTGTTTCTTTTGCCAGGGCTAGCTTAACTCTGTTGGCCATCTTATCAAAGTCAGCTCCTCTGAAGTCCCATATTTTTGCCTTGGAATGGGATGATTTAGATGTAGTAGCCAAATTGAACCATACCATGTGATGGTCACTGCCCCCAGGTGACCTTCTACCTGGAGATCTGTGATCCTTCTTTGTTAGTCAGTACTAGATCTAGGATAGCCCTGTCTCTTGTGGGTTGCTGTACCAGTTGCTTGAGGCCCTCCCCCTGCAGGGAATCCACTATGAGTCTAGTTCTGGCAGATGTTCCTGCTGGTATTGACCAATCTGTATCCGGCATGTTGAAGTCTCCCATTATCAGAACCTCCGCTTTAGCTGTCATGTTTTGTATGTCTTCTAACAGTAATGTATCTATGTCCTCCCTCTGGTCTGGTCTGAAAATGTTGTATATGTAGTCAAAATATCGGTTGTGTAAATACAGGTATTTTAATAAAATAGTTAAAGAGCCACTGACACCAAAAGTGCTACATTGCAGAATCCAAATAAGCATACTGCCAGTAAATCTCATACCAAAAACTAGATTTTTACATTACTTGGTTTTAATGTTATTAGCCATTTTGTAACTTTGATTGCACTACCTGTGCAAGAAAAGCAGGTGTCAGTAAAGAGCTGCTGATGATGTCATGTAGGGAGCTCAAAGTCTAGTAATGACTGTCAGCAAGCTTATAAGACCCATTTCTCCAAAGTTGTAAAGATCATGTGCAATAGTTTTCACAAGTAAAACAGACAGTACCAGTCAATAAACATTGCTATAAATACTATATATGTTCCAGGTTTTGTAACAAAGTTGATAAAATTATATTATTTAATGCTGTTTTTGTGTGGTCCATTTTACCAGGGTTGCTGGATACTAAGTCAGCACGCTTCCAGACTGCTGAAGCCAGTTAAGGGTGCTACTAATTTTACTGCTGTTTGTCATTGTCTGCTTTACAATATGTTTTAATAGGGGTCTTATATGTGTTAATTCTTACTAGGGGTGGAAGTGTTAGCTCTGGTAAAATGATCATTGTAATTTAGAGTAGAACATAGATGAGTTTGCCCCATCCCCATTAACGAGGAGATGGGATAATTGTTTTAAATTGCCATTCTTAGAAGTTGCCCCAATTGACTGATAAGTGTGAATGAGCTCAGCCTTTCATCAGAAACTTATTCAGTCTGAAAACCTCACAGTGTGCTATGATCCAGCATTTAGCAAAAGGACCTCAATAACAAGGCATCCAGACAAAATATTGTCAGTTTTGTTACAAAGTTTTTAAAGCAATGTTTACTAACTCATACTGCCTGTTTTACTTATGAAAACCATTGCACATGATCTTTACAGCTTTAGAGAAACAGGTCCTATAAGCTTGCTGACATAGAAGAATAAACTGTAAGGTCCCTAGATGACATCAACAGCAGCTCTTCACTAGAACAGGCTTTCTTTGAACAGGTAGTGAAATCAGGGTTACAAAATGGCTAATAACTTTAAAATGAAGCAACATAGAAATCTACTTTTTGGTATGAGATTTACTGTAGATATGCTTATTCTAATTCTGCAGTGTAGCACTTTTGGCCAGATGGCATCAGCAGCTCTTTAAATAAACATTTTCTTGACTGAGCCAAAAGAAAGAAACAGATGACAAAGCACCACAGTTCCATCACCGTGAAATGGAGGGTCATGCGCAGTGGCAGAAACACGGTTTTGCCCGTCGGTGGTTTGAAAAAAAAATGCAGTGCCATGCCAGTCCTTGAATGAATGTCACCAAATGAAAACACAAAATACTGAGCCAAAAAAGGTATAGTGATTGAAATAATGGGGGCAAGTGCCGTAAAAGTTATATGGGGGTGAAGGGTGTTGATCTAAAGGGTGGGAAGAAAGTAAACAGCAGAAAGGAGTACGACCTGGGTTTTACTCAAGAAAAGTGTGAAATTTAAAAAATAAATATAGAAAAAAGACAATCTGGGGCAATATAGGGAGGAGACCTGTAAGAAAATAAGTGAAAGGGGTGGAATGGGTGGGAAGGACCATCTGGGTATACAGTATAAAGAAAAAAATACTGAACACACTCATGGACACATGAAGAGCAGCAGAAGAGAGAGTTAGTGTCAGGCTTATTTCACTCACCAAACCAAGGGGGACAACTGAAAGAGCTAGTGAATGCCTGAAACTGGTATTACTTTGGCAGTCAGCTATTGCCTTTTATATCTGAGGTACTTTCTTTTCCTGTTGGTCAGTTAGAACAATCTCTGTTAGCTGATGTTAGGTATGAAGAGTGGAAAAGCTATCAGCCTGGTAGCAGAAATATCTGTCAGTAATTGGCCCCCCACTTCATCATTTGTGAGCTTACTGACACAATCGAACAGCCACTCGGTGGCTTCCAGGTCAGTATTCTCACATTGAGATCTCAGTGCTGATGTCGTCAGGTGTCATACAGATCGATGTGTCAGCTGCCAGACAGTGACCTGTTCTAACAATATCATCACTACAGAAGACTACAATGAACCAAAGAAATAAGAAAAATACTTCAGAAATAAAAGATTATAAGTGACTACTTCTTAAAAAGTTCAATTATTTTTCAGTCTGCCTATTATTTCTGTCTCCAGTAGGTTTTTGTGTGTAAGTTTATGGGAGTGGAGGTTTTACAGTAGCTCAGTATTTTGTACTTTCATTTGGCCACTAAATTGTCCATTCTGTGTTTCACACTGTCCAGTGCAGCAGCCATCCACAGTTTGCTTGAAGCCATGGCCTAAATGAGGAAGAAAGAAGACCAGAAAACAGTAAATTGTAAGTACAACTGATCCTGCCTAACTTTTCTCCAAACCCAAAGACTGTCAAGAAACAAGTCAAGCATATTCTCCTTCCTGGCTGAGTGTCACATGTGGATGGACTGGAGAGATATGCAGAGAGAGCATGAGATGCTGAGGAGAGCCATACGAGGGAACAACAGAAGAGCAGAGCAGAGCAGTTGAAGAGGCAAATTTGTGACAGCAATGACTCCTGGAGCACGACTCCGAAGGAGGGTGTGGCAGAAGCAAGATTACAAATGAGACAGAAAATGGCCAGAAAAACCAGTGCACATGCTGGGTCTGCATCAAGTCATGTTGGCACCTCAGGGTTGTTGCACCCAGTGGGCAGAGTCTGGGGATTGGGTATGCATCACAGTCCTAAATGGTTTGAAGGAATGGAGGTGGTCATGCAACAACCACATGATGAAAATGCTGTAAATGTGGTCAAAATATGGTTGTTTAAATACAAGTATTGTAACAGAATTGTTAAATAAACATTTTCCTGACTGAACCAAAAGAAAAAAATGGATCACAAAGCACTGCAGTTTCATCAGCATGAAATGGAGGGTCTTGCAAGGTGGCAGAAATGTGGTTCGGTCCATTGGTGGTTTGAAAAGAAATAAAAATGCAGTGCCATGCCAGTCTTTGAATGTGCAGCACCAAATGAAAACACAAAATAATGAGCTAAAAAAGGTATGGTGAGTGAAATAAAGGGGACAAGTGCTGGTAAGGTTACATGAGGGTGGGGGGTAGTAATCTAAAGGATGGGAAGAAAATAAAGGGCAGAAAGGAACATGACCTGGGTTTTATCCTCAAAAAAGCTGGGAAATTAAAAAAAAAAATTAAAGAAACAGAAAAAAGGCAATCTGGGGCAGTGACCTGTAGGGAAATAAGTCAAAGGTATGGGAGTAGGCGGGAAGGACCACCTGGGCATATAAAGAAAAATACAGAACACCACACATGGTGACACATAAAGAGAAGACAAAGTTAGCATCATCTTATTTAACTCACCAGACTAAAGGAACCAATTGAAAGAGCTACTGGATGCCTGAAATTGGTATTACTGTGGCAGTCAGCCATTGTCTTTTATATCTGAGATACTTTCTTTTTTCTTTGGTCAAGTAGAAGACTCATTGTTAGTTGATGTTAGGTGTGATGAGCAGAACAGCTATCAGCCTGGCAGCTGACATATTTGTCTATAATTGGCCCTCCACTACATCATTTGTGAGCTTACTGACACATTCAAATAGCCACTCAGTGGCTCCAAGGACAGTACTGTAACTGTGAGTGAGATCCAAAGCTGATGCAGTAGGGTGGCATAGAGATTGATGTGTCAGCTGCCTGGCAATGAACTGTTGTAACACAATATTAGCACAGCAGAAGACTGGAATGAGCCAAAAGAATAAGAAAAATACTTCCAAAATGAAAAGTGACAACTGACTACTTGTTAAAGTCATATTATTTTCTGGGGTGCCTGTTACTTTTGTCTCCAATACCTCTTTCAGTTTAATTATGGGAGCAAAGACTTTAGCCCAGTATTTTGTCTTCTCATTTGACTGCTAAATTGTCTGTTCTGTATGTTGTGCTGTTTGTTGTGCCTAATGTTTACTATATGGTTGAAGCCATGGCCAAAACAAGGAAGAAAGAAGACCACAATACACATCATTGTTAATACAGTATTGCGACCCCTTCCCCCGAGTAAAAATCAAATTTTAAGCCCTGAGCAATGTAAAAGAGCAGATATTCCACACTTGTAACTTTTGGAGCACTTGCATGACATCAAGATATGAAGCAACATCACAGATGTCTGTGTCCCCACATCTGGCAATCAGAGAAAGGCAATTTACAGGAACCCAAGTTTAGATAGTGTTTGGATGGAGTGGACAACTGATTGGGGAAGTGGAGAAGGATTTCTTACTGCATCATAAAATTCATGTGACAAATAAATGTGGTATTTACAACCATAAACGTCGGTTTTCATGTGACTTTATAAATATACCACACACACGACAGAGGATAGGTTGGAGCTCATTAATTTACAGAAGAATATACATCACAGAAAACAGAGGAGAGGCTTGAACTGTTTTATTTAATGAAGAATATGTAATACAGACATGACAGGGGAAGATGGGACGTTCACCTGAAAAGGTAAGAAAAGTGTTGTAATCTCTTCAGTGATGATCATCATGGGACACCATCTGAAAAGGTAAGAAAAATGTTTTTATACTTGCTGTAGTAATTGCTTTCTTTACATTCTGTTTTCAGATGGGCCACCACTGTAGCACTGACAGGACTGCTTGTGACTCCGATGGACCAGGTTCATAAATGGGTGTGGGACATCAAAATGCCACCCTGGGTTGGAGTACGCAGTGTTTGAGTGACAGCTTTCCTCAGTTTGGAGTGGGGGTGGTGGGTGGCATCAATACAGGTGCTAGACTGACCTTCAGTGGTGGCTGGGATTAAAGATGACTGTGAAAAGGGGTGAAAATGTGAAAGCACACACAGCAATGTCATTGGTACCATTGCATGCCTGATGCATGTCATGTAACTGTTTTTCTAAGAATTGTGACCACCATGCCATAATGCCATGGGTGCTGCCATGCACATGCTTATACATATTATGATGGTATGTTTAAAAAATGCACCACTGTGCTCTTTACTTTTCTGTGAGAGTACCATTTGAGAGAGAGTGTGTTAAAAATTGTGGCCAATGTGTCATAATGGCAGGGGTGCCACTGTGCACATGCTTGTATGTGTTATGATGTTATGCTTGCAGGGTGCGCCACTGTGCTGTTTACTTTTACATGCCAGTGCTGTGCGAGAGTGTACCGCCATCCACTGCACACAATATTTTTGATAATGCTGTGTTGCTGCTTTTGTTCCTTTTGGCTATTTGTGTTTTAATAGTCTGACTTGCTTCATACTTTTTCTGATAAAAATGTTGTTAGTAGAAAGTGACTTTAGTAACTGCTGTTTATGTGTGGATACATATTTTGGTGTTGATACAGTGTGTTCCATATTTTCCACCCAAAAATGAATTTGTATTGCATTTTGTATAAAATTATTGGTTTGGGTATTTTGACTAGTATACAAAACAGAAAGAATTGGTTAGAATTGATTGCACTATACTGATAGAAAGGGGAATTTTGTGCTGAACAACTTTATCACTCGTACTTTGTGTGTATCATTTATAGCTTAGGAGGTATTCACATTTCTTATGTTATGGTGAGAATGGTTTACATGTGTCCCTAAAGCTTCACCAAAACACCTTAAATAAAAAGGAAAAAAGTACATATCTTATGTTGGAAAGATTGCTTTTCAGTGCAGAATTACTTTAGTACCTGCTTCTAATGTCCGGATACTTAATTTGGTTTTGATGTGTTACATATTGTCCACCAAAAAATGGTTTACATTGCCTTTTTTTTACTGAAAAAAAATGTGCTGGTATTTTGGCTGGAAAAAAAAAGAATTGCTTAGAATTGATTGCATAGCACTGTTAGAAAGGTAATTTTGTGCTGACACATGGCCGCTTATACTTTGTGTATTTCACTTACAGTTTAGGAGGTATTGACATGTGTTTAGGGTATTGTGCATATGGTTGACTTTTGTCCCTCAAACCTCACCAAAGCACCTTGAATAAAAAGGGAGAAAAATACATGTTTTATATTAAAACATTTCTTTTTAGCACAAAATTACTTTAGTACCTGCTACTAATGTATGGGAACTTAATTTGGTGTTGATATGTTACATTTTTCCCTTCCAAAAAAATTGTTTATGTTGCTTTTTTATTTCATAAAAACACTTTTTTGAGTATTTTGGCTATTATTAAAAACAAACCAAATTGCTTAGAATTGATTGCATAGCACCATTGGAAAGATAATTTTGTGCTGAATAACATTACTGCTAATACTTTGTGTGCATCTCTTATAGTTTTGAAGGTATTCACATTTGTTTATGGTGTGGTTTGTATTGTTGACTTTTGTCCCTCAAGTCTCACCAAAACACCTTGAATAAAACGGAAAAAACATATGTTTTATATTAGAAAGATTGCTTTTTAGTACAAAATTACTTTAGTACCTGCTTCTAATGTATGGGTACTTAATTTGGTGTTGATATGTTAGATAGTTTCCCCTAATAAATGGCTTACATTGATTTTCTATGGATAAAAACAACATTTTTTTGGTATTTCAGCTAGCATAGAAAAAAAGGAATTGCTTAGAACTCATTGCATAGCTCCATTAAAAAGGTAATTTTATGCTGAACAACTTTCGTACTTTATGTGTAGCACTTACGGTTCAAGCGGTATTCACATTTGTTTGTGGTATGGTGATTATTTCTTCATTTTGCTTAGAAAGGCCCAGGCTACAGTGCTAAAAGTATACAGGGCAGAAGGGATGGAACTCTCAAAGAGCTGCAGTGGAGTGAATGAGTTAACACAGTTTTTTGCAATGAATTTCCTTACATTTGAGACAGTATAATCAAATCCTCATTTGTCTGTGGGAGCATAAGGCACAGAGGGTCCTGCGCTTCCATCCCTCCATAGGTGCATACATGTATATGGCTCTGCTCTTGAATTTCAGCCAAAACAGCAGCCAGATTGTCAGCATAGCCTTGTTATTACACCACCTCATGAATGCCATGCTGAAAATGTTCAAATCCTTGCCGAAACATCATTCAGCACCATCACAAAGTAATTCCATGCTACAGCAGTGAAAACACATTTTGGCTAGGATTTGATAAATGACAGCTATCACATTCATAAGGTGGTGTAAAAAAAATGGACATGTTGAAAATGTGGATTCAAAATATTTAAAATTCCCAAAGTTAAAAGCGAGCATAATAACATTTCAACATATGTGCTTAACTTTACCGTTTTTACATATTTTGACCCCACATGTTCAACATAGTCTTCTTATGACCCCACCTCATGAAAAAGATTGATGAAAATATTCAAATCTGGCCTGAAAGGTGATTTAGTCAAGCTACTGCGAAATCACCTTTTGGGCCAGATTTGCGAAATTCCACCCATATTGTTCTTGGGGTGGTGTCCCCAAAAGGGCATGTTGAACATTTGGTGCCAAAATATGAAAAATGGGCAAGTTATGCAGTAAAGTTGAAAGCCCCTTTGAAATACATTGAACCACATTTACCTTAGTTTCTCATATTGCAGTCACCGGTTGCAGCAGCAAGACATGTCTTCGATCAGACACTGGAACTTTACCTCAGTGCCAGTTCAGGAGAGTGAGGGTGTGTGGGTGGAGTGAGGGGTCCGGGATGCTGGGTGCTCAGTGAGAGGTCAAGGTAGGGGCAGATTGGCGAGGAACTGTTTACTTTCTTACAGGTATAAAAACAAAAAAGACATTAAGTGACCATATTCTTTATTAGAGAGTGGGATGGCATGGGGGGGGTGCTACTAGACACTAGGGAAAGGAAAAAAGTACTGGAATGACAATTGGAATGTGGGAGGTGGCACTAGACACCAGGGAAATAAAATGTAATTACAATACATAAGGCATGATTCTAATTGGTTGAGAGAGTATGAATGACAGCAACTAGGACCAGCTATACAGCAATTTCACACATTAGCTAACAATAGTCACTAGAATATTTCATATAGTCACACAGCCAAATGTACAGTAAAACTGATATTAATTTCATAAGACACTTCCATCAAAAATGTAGACATTTAATAAATTCAGATACACAATAAAACATCTTTCAAAAAATATTTTTCTATAGAAACACTTGATGCCTATGTTTTGCTACCCCATGATTGCAAATACTCAAATCACACCAGCCATGGGGTAAAACTGAAGAATGGGAGATTATTAGAAGCAGTATGAGACAGGAGGGGAGAGAAGGGGCAGGGAGGAGAGAGAGAAAAAGAAAGGGAGAAACAGGAAAGCAAAGTGAAGCAGAAAAATAGGAAGGGGGAACATGACTAGAGGGTAATAGAAGTGTAGGTAAAAGGTATGGGGAGGGAGAAATGTTGAGTTAGAAAACAGTGAAAGCTAAAAGGTTGCTGAGGAACAAATGATACAGCAGGAGAAAAAAAACAAGAAGATAAAAAACAGATAGCAAGCAGCAGATGAATGGCAGATTAGATTTCCAACTATATTTATTATACAAGAGTCAGTGATACTAAATAAGCTAGTACTCAAAAAATCTATCACTACATCCAAAAGCTCAAAATGTTCATATTTGCAATATCTATTGGCTATCATTCATACTCTCTCATCAATTAGAACCATGCCTTATGTATTTATGTGACATGTCTTTGTCTGACTCAACCACACCACACACCCCACACCCTTGATGAGGAGGAAGTATGCCTCGATGTGCCAAGTGTTGTTTTTTTTTTCTAATGTTTGGAGATAAAGTAATTCAGAATTAAGTTACTTGGTGAGCTGCTATTTTTGTAGTCTTGCAATCTGAGCCATTTACCGGAAGCACCTACTCCTGCTTGAATGTGCTGTAGTTGGTTTCTTGCATCTCAGTGTCTGGCATGGACAAAGAAGTTTTGTTGATTGTTTGCAATTTCCAGTTGCAACTCATTACAAAAAAAATAATGGGCAGCACGTTCTCGGTTCCTGGTTTTCTCAGGTACTGTGTCTTGTTTGGCCTATAATTTCAATAGATCACAAGACTGTTTTTTTACGAATGTGTCATTGGTCAGCAAGAAGTTGGCTCCCTGAAAAACAGTGGTTTCAACCCAGGAATCCAGAGCACTTGAGGGAGTAGATGGATACTGAAGCCAGTGCAATAACTAGTAGCAGCAGTGGGGAGCAGCCAGTGAGAAGACATACTTCATGCCTATAAGATATTTCCCTGATTCCAAAGTGCAAGTTGGACAAGTCCAAAAAAACTTAGCACCCTTCAAAGACTTGCCACTGTTAAAGGTGAGAGGACAGTTACATTTATTTTTAAATAAAGTTAAAAAGAAATAGCCAGATAGTGACAGAAATATGAACAAGATGAACATGACTATGTAAATGGGAGATATTTGGTTGGGACAGCCTTGCATACTCAGCCAGCTAAGGTAGAAGTTAGAGAAGGAACTACAGTATAATCATTCTAAATCTAGAAAAAGATAGGGTGAACATGACAAGAACAATGAGAAATCTGTCTCCATCACTACCTCTGGCCCTCAGTAATTGCCAGTGACTCTTTCAACATAGAAACAGAAGATACACAAAGTGAATTGGCTGACTATTGACACAAAGCAATGGGAAATCAACCAGCACAAGCAACGATCATCAAGAAAATAGTGAGAAAAAAGGAAAAGAAAAGGGGGGTGAGGGGTGGCAGGAAACACAGGAAACATAATTACAACCTGCCAGTCAATCAGGGAGAAAGTGAATGGAAAATAATATATCTCTCAGACAGAATTGTAACAGAAGTTTAAGAAAATGTATTTAAACATGGATGATTTTCATCCCCTCACCTGGAGTTAACAAATTTAATAATTTTTTAGAACTTTTTAAGTTTTTCAGAAAGTTACTTTTCGGGTCAGGAACATTGCAGGAAAAATAATGTGGGAAAAAGAATGTGGAAGCAACATTGCAAACAAAAACACTGCGGTGGACACAATAAGATCCAGCAACAATGCTGCAAAGTGCAAAACCATGCACGGCAATACAGCAGCCAAAGTAAACCTGTGCACAAGGAAACATGTGACAAGGTGTAGCCGACACTGCCCGCACCATGATACCACCGTCAGAGTGGCAGGCACATACAGGTACACCCAACCCAGCACAAGGTGTGCCACAAGACACCACCCTGGAGCCACAGAAAGGAACACCATCAACCACCCACACATAGGACAACCTAGGGACCATGGCCACCTGCATCGTTCCCCCTAGTCAGTGGTCATGCCAGTCACTTCCATGCATTGGTAACCTGCACGAGCATGAACGATGCAGGGTGTAAACCTCAGTCTGGGTCCTGCACCATGCAGCTACTACTGTGTGGCATGGTGGTCTCACTGATGGCCATGATCCGCCTATTCACCACCATGCCCCATTGCCATGTGGCCACAACATCCCGTACTGTGTAGGGGTCATTCCCCATGTAGGCAGCTGTGCCTGGTGGCAGCCATGGCAGGAGTCCTATGCTACACACACACACCACTGGTGCCTGGCCCTTGTTGTCCTCCCTCAGTGCTGTGCAAGGGCACCAGTGCCCACTGCCATCCTGTGCTGCTTGGGATGTGTGTGCGGTGGGTGGTGTTTGCTCCTGTGGTTTGCTGGCCAGCACTGTAACATCCTGAGTTGTGTTGTACTGCTGGCATTGCAGGCAGTGGGGAATTAGTTGCTTTCTTGTCATTTACGATGTTTTGTACCATGCTGTTCCTGGCCAGAAACGAAAGTTCCATCTGAAATATTTTTTTGCAGAAAACAACCTGGGTGGAGAAATTGATCTCAATGTTTCTTCTAATAGTGACATTTATAATAATAATAATTTTAGAAATGGCTTATCATTGTCAATCACTAGACAACTCTTTCCATACAGCTGTTAAAGATGTATGCAACTGCTTCAGTTAGTTTTCACACTTCATATTCGGCCCTGTCACTCTCCTGAGAGGGTCCATTTCATGACTGTTGAAATCTCATTGTCCCTGAGAGCTGCATTAGCATATGAGAACATGATGTCAGACCAACCATTTATATCATGTATCTCTGTGCTAAAATAACAAATACCCTGCAAAAAACTCTCTGGAAACTTATAAACTGAATGGAGTTTAAAGGGGAAAAAAAACTGTATTACAACTCAGATAGCTTGTAAAACTCACTGAAGGTAAATGTGGTATTTCACACCTTCCTGCAGCTTGGTTCTTTTAAAACTACTTAAGCATACTGGGGAGTTTATTACACATTACATTCTCATATGCAAATGCAGCTCTCAGGGACAATGAAATTTCAACAACCATGAAATTGACCCTCCCAGCAGAGTGAAGCAGTTGCATACATCTTTAAAGGCTACATGAAAAGAGTTGTCTGTTGACATGGAAGCAAATGACATTTTGAAGATATGAGGGTGCAGCTTTCCTTTAAAGAAGTACAGGTGTGCTGTGTACATGCAGAATGCATGCCACATGCTTAATTGTGCAATGTTTGCATGCTGTTTGCATACACAAAGTGAACCTAAGTGAACCAGGTCTAAAAAGCAAATCAAGTTTGCATGCTGCAAGCTTGACAAGTGCACAGCAGGTAAGCTGGTGTGACATCTTCTAAAAATTAGATCAGGTTCACGTGTTGCATGCTTATCATGAGTGCAGCAGTTGAGTTGGTGTGAACAACATTTAAATAGCACATCAGGTTCACATGCTGTAAGTTTTCCATGTGTGCAGCAGCTAAGCTGGTGCAAATCTCACCTAAAAACACCTCAGTTTCTACTTCTTATACTATTGCTAGCAATTAGAGCCATTAAAATACATTTTTATTTGAATTCCTATAAAAATTAGGTAAACACATTAATTTTAATCCTTTTGCAAGTTGTTTAATGACTTTTGATTTGTGTCATTACATCACCATTAATTTGTAAAGTATTGTTTGCTTACTGCATTAAATGCCTAGGATACAGCCTGTCAATATCCCCATTCCAGATGTATGAAGACGGACTTCTGTGTTGTAAAGCCTATCCATTTTGTTTTGGACCATACAAATCACTTACAGTATGCATATTTAGTGCTACAAATGTGTTTCTATGTTTCAGCTTACTTACTGTACTTTCTCTTTGTAATTCTGTATTCAACATATCCACAATGGCCATGCTCAGCACTCTTTGTGCTGAGTAGGGTCTTGGAAGCATGCACCATATCTCACATTTTGTCACTGAAATGAGGGACATGGACACTCAAAATGAGGGACAACAAGGGACACTGACCCACATGATGATCAGGACACATCATGAAACATGGAGATACAGTATCTCAGAACACAGTGGAAACCATTGCAATTGCACCTGATAATGAATTTCTACCAAAAAACAGGGTGCCATTTTGGTAGGACAGAGGGGACCAGTTGCCCCCCCCCCTTGTATTTGTGCCTAGGTTGCTCTTATGGTGTGGCAATAGTGGCATTAAATCTGGATTTAATCTTTTGCTTAATAAGTGCCCACCTGGCCTGTGTGTGCTCACACTGTAAGTGCTCTCCAGACTCAACTGTGTCTGTATTGTGTTGTCCACTCTCTCCACCTATTAGTGGTGGCACCATCACATGTGATGTGGATGAGCTCCAGCCAAGAAAGAGCACATGAGACTTGCAAGTGTGACACTGTCTTTCCCTCCACAGAGTAGACAAACTGCACACTACGGCTTGGAGGAATCAGTGAGCACTGAACTCTCAATAGTAATGCTGTGGCAGCATATTTTTGGTCTACTCTTAGTGAGTTTCCATCTCCCCTGGTGGCTGAAGGGGCAGAGGGTGAGCTAGAAGCTAACTCAAGACTGGGCTACCTACTTACTGTACTAGGCTTGCCTTGTAAAAAAATGGCCCAGACTGCCACAGCAGCAAGCTAGACTTAGCAGCAGTGTTTACAGTGGTGCGGGAGGCCATCATAGGTCATGATCAATGCAGTGTGGCAGCAGCCACAGCAGCAACAAAGCAAGAAACAAGAAACCCAGGTTAAGTGGGTTCAGTTGGTGAGGTGACTTGGTCACAAACCATGTTGGGGACCTGTGATGGTCGGTTCTAGCATCCAGCTTCTCATACAAGGAGAGAGGGGGAGCAGACTGAAAACTGGACTGTTGGCACACTGTGCCAGCCTGCAGGTTCTGGCCATATGGCAGGGTAAATAAAAGTAAATAATTATTTTACAGGGGGACTGGGGAAGGAAGAAGGATTGAAATATTGATGTGTTTTTCATGTTTATTCAACTTTGGGCAGCTTCATGACCCACAGGGGATGGGTGTTGAATGGAATGGAGTTGAGGAGAAAAATGAAGACAAAGTTCTTTTTTTTTGGGGGGGGGGAGAGGGGGCAGGACTTCAGCCAGGAAAAAAATTGGTTAGTAACTGGGTGGATTTATGCCCAAATCTGATGCACTGCTCTTATACATTTGCATTTTTCCTGATTTGCATATCACTTTTCAGTCAAAACAAATATGTTTTATCTTTTAGAAATGTTACAGACATTCTAGAGCTGTCCTTTTCATTCACAGACAGTTGTGCAGTATGGTCTGCACATACTATTGGAGCCCCACTATAATCAGGCCTATGCACCCCCCCCCCCAGTGATGCTGACCTCCACATCCCCACACTCAGGCACATTACAACAAAGTGCAAAGGAGAATGCAGGGGTGTGCACAATTGAAATGAATGGGGGTGTTTTTTTATTACTGTTTTATATATTATTAATGGAGAGTTGGAGATTAATGAAGGCCACTGCTCAACTAACAAGGGGCTTGTTAGTAAAGCATCAGTGGCTTTCATTATTCTCCAGCTCCCCATCATAAGTAATAAAATAGCAATAAAAAATAACTCCATTCATTTCAAGGGGGTATGCCCCAGCACTCTGACCCATGGACATCATCTCTTAAAGACTCTTGTCTCTGTCCCTGTAGTATGAGACTTTTTACACACACACACACACACACATATATATATATATATATATATATATATATATATATATATATATATACACTTGGTGGGTTGTCTGTAGAAGCATGGCTGTATCACTACAGTGTGTGTGCATGAGGGGGGACTGGCCATGTGGGTGTGTGTCAAGTTACTGCTACTTTTGTGTTTGCACCTTAAAGTCTGTTTGTGTGGAAGCATTCAAAACTATGGAGAGAAAATAGTAGGAGTACAGGCCAGACAGAAGTAATTAAGTGGTTTTGTGGGTAAATGTGTGTATTGGGGGTGGGAAGAACCTCGTGTGTTTCCATTGGTATGTGTGCTACAGTTTAACTGTGAAACTGAGTTGAGGGAGGAAGAAAACTGAAAAGTATAACAGTGGCTGCAAGCATGCCACATGCCTGCTGATGTATTCAGATATGTATTGCAGTACAAGCAAGCCATATGTGTGTAGACAGTATGGCTTAGTGGTTAAAGGCACTAAACTGAAGCTAAGAGACTTGGAGGCATGAAGACCTGTGTTTGAATCTCATCAACCCCCACTTATGTATGGTGTGATCCTAAGCAAGTCACATAACCTTTACATGTGCAGTTATCAGTGACCACTTGCTTTTTGGACGCATGCCACATGCATGCAGTCTTTTCCAATTTAACATACAAATCATGCTTTTCACACTTGCTTGCTGTTCACATGCCATATGCATGCAATCAGTTCCAATTTAACATTTAAATCATACTTGCAGCATGCATATCACTTGAGTAGTTTTATGTGTGTAGCATGAAAACATTTCATATACTGTAGTTATTTTTGTAAGGGTAAGCAAACTAAATAGGAAAACTCTTTCTAATGAAGAAAGGCTTTCAAGTAATATATGCACTAAAATTAAATAATTTAGTGGACGAGATCTGATGGAACATAAAAAAATCCTTCTAGTACTACAGTAGTATACAAGTCAATGGGCTCAATTTTCCGTATCCTCTCCCTGCATTTAGAATGTTTTGGTGCAAGACTCATTCAGTAAGCAATATTTCTTTTTAAATGGCATAGCATCATCAAGTACAAAACCTTTTAGGAGATGTATGTTATTGTGCAGTAAAGTACAGGGGAAAGTGTGTGAAACTGCAACTGAGTGGTGGTGGCGTTGTTCCTCCAGCCAGCAGCAGGTGAGATGCGTGTGTATCCTTGGAGTGCCAGCCGAGCTGCAAAGGCTACAAAATTCACCCCAAGATCTTGACTTACACAGCAGGCAGTGGTAGTGGGGCTAAGAAATCCCTGAGCTCAACATGGCAGCTTGTAGCCACTGACTGAATATATGGGCCAGGTCTGACCTGCAATGCTACTGTGCAAGCTATGTCATGTCCCCAGCAGTGTCTGTCATGCCAGGGCTGGCTGCATTGCTTCTCCAGAGCTTCCAGCCAGTTTCCTGTAGTTACACAGTGAGAATATTGTTGACTTCCATTTATCAGTGCATAGGAGGGAGCATTTCCTTGTAGATATGGCCCAGGAGGGATATTGTCTGCCGTGTTCCACATGTCTGTACTTCATCTCAGGAGCTTGGCAGTGTATTTGTTACTGCTGTCCCCTTCTGTCTGCCTCTGACTTCTCACATGCAGCTAGGAAGGGGCATGAATGGACACTGTGGAGAGCTGTACCAAGTGTTCCTGCTGTTGATACTACCATAGGAAGGAAAAGACTACCTCCCCAACTGGCATCAGCTGGTGATTAGAGGGAATTGGTAATTGTCTTTGTGGTTGGTAGTGGTTCTCTGGTAAAAAAGGCAACTAAACATTCTGTAACACACCTACCCTGTGGCAGTATTCATTGATGTTCAGCACTGCACAATCACGCACAAAAGCTTTCATATAGAAAAGTTATATTTCTTCTAATTCTTGTATAGCAGTACTGTAACATCATGTGCCCTTATCAGCTGGTACGTTCTTTGTTATTGAAAAGTGTCATTTTGTTTCCTGCTCTGTCTAAATCCCAGTCACTTTCTTTTCTTATCAGTCTGCTGTGGTACTGTGTCTCTTGGTGCTTTAAAGCATTTTTCAGTGTATTGGCACTATGTATCAGACTCTGAGACATTTAAGTCATGCTGCTAGTTGTTTAAGTGAAGATTTGGGAAAGATAAATTTATTGCAGGGACAGTGATCAGAGTATGGGGGGGCACCACTATACACCAGAGAAATGGTGGCTTACTGCTGTCATTGCAGACCATAGTATGAGTTCATCTGCAGCTGGAGAAGTCAAGAGATTCATGCAGTTCTCATACAGAGAACACAGATCAAAGGCTCATCTCGCTAAGTTGGGCAACCAGGATTTTGGGTGCCCAGAAAAGGTATTTCTGGCCCTTATTTAAAAAACAAAACTCCAGAATCTTTATAAATGGGGCCCATTTAGCTAGGTTCTAGTGTGTGTTTGTTAACATGTCAGCAGGTTTATTTATTTTCCACGCTTGATAGTTCCTGGAAACATCAACAAGATAGCATTTGGCATGGTATAAAAAAATGTTCAGTGCTGTGCCAAGCAAGGGGTGACAAATCAGAACAGGGCATCCGATGCTAGCCCAGTGGCATGGAGGGTTGAGGCATCATGCCTTACCTCCTGCCACACCAGCAACCTGTGTTCACGGTGTAAGTCAGTTGCCAGAGTTTGGCTGGGAAGAAGGAGGAGGATCGAGCATCCCTAGGACAGTTCTTCTCCTCCAGGGAGGGGGGGATGCAGCAGTCGGTGTTAGCATGCCCCCTAATGGAGGCTAGGGGATGGCACACTGATGCTGCCAAGACTGCAGGGCAGATGCCAAATGTGCAGCATACTGGAGCATGTACTGCACTGCCATTGGGGTCCTTGCACACACCCCTTTGTGGGGAAGAAAAAACAAGGGAAAATGCCAGTGGTTGGATGATGGCGAGCACCTGCAGGCCCCACTCCCAGCCAGTCGGACCAGTAGAGCAAGAACTTGAAGTGGTGGGGTGAGCACTGATCCCACCGGGGGGTAAGCCCTGGGGGAAAGATGCTGGTGCCAGTAGATGTCAGGAGATGGTGCGGGAATGCCCACCCGATCGAAGGCCGCCAGGGGACAGAAACAGTAAAAAAAAAAAAACAGGGCACCCACAACATCAATTGTTTTTTGGAAGGCTAAAGCCTGTAGTTCAAGGGTGTGGTACAACTGACCACACCCCCGTTTGGCCCATTTAAGGGCCACTGTCCTCACTTCACACACAAGCTTTATTCCTTGTGGCCAGAGGCACCATCCGTCCTTGCTCCCCTCCCTGTTCCTCCTCTGTTTGGGCTTTTGCCAGTGTTTTTGTGGTCACCTCTGGCCGCTGGCTTGATTGCATGCTGCCTGGATCCCCTCTCCCATTTCTATTTGCTTTCCCCATTCTGTCTCCCCCTGCTGCCTCTTCCCCATACCTTTTTTGTTCTCCATCCTGGCAGTTGCCTGTCTCTGCTCCACTCGACCAGTTCAGGCTGGCCTCTGCTCCTTGCCTCTCCCTTTCTTCCAGGCTTTCTGCTCTGTCATCTCCTGGCTGCTGCTCCATTGCTCCCCACCAGCACTTCCATGGTGTGCCATCACCATCAGTGCTTGAGCTTTCCTTCCCCCCGTGGGTTGGGTCTGCTCTCTCCCCGCTCCTTCACCCACTTGTCTCCCTGCCTACCTTTTGTGTACTCTTTTTGGGTTTCCTCCTCTTCTGAATGGCTTCCCTGCTTCTGGATGCTGATGTCCTCTAGGTACAGGACTCCTGCATCATTAGCATTTGTGCTGCCTGTCAACCTCCCCAAAACCTGCTTAATGGGACAGTGGGGATTATTATACATTCTCTGTGTTTCACCCCTGTGCTACCCCAGGGCCTATTTTCTCAGTGCTCATATGTTTTCAAGTTGTTAGCTCTGCCTGTATTTTCCCTGTTACTAGCCTGGATTGCCTGCTATTTACTGTACTCCGGGGCATTTTGGCTTAGCTGCAGCTTCTGGTATTTATTTGACCTATTTAATTAGCTGCTTGGTGTGGTGGCGTCCTGTTCATGGCTTCTTTGTTTTTCCTATGGTGGGGGACTGAGTCATCGGAGCAGGCATCATGGCCCCAAGCAGCAGGAGCAGCTTCATAATTGTATATTTTATTGCCACTGGCTCACCTGGCCACCTACTGCTGCCCAGCATTGCGTTTATGGCACTAAAAAACCACCAATTCCTGGCAACTCTCTACCTAAAGGCAGCTGGCTTTACCCAGCCTTCTACCACCCCTTCCCTACTATTATGCACCTGGTTTACACAGTCATTCCAGCCTTCTGTCCTTTGCACTACCAGTAAAGCCCTCCCCTTCCATTATTGGCAGCATAACATGTTTACTCACTTCAAATCACATCTTCTACCTTGATTGCTTTGCAGCCTCCACCTACCTAGCCAGCTTCACAGCCTGCTCCTTTCCAACTATCTGCCCCGGGCTTCACCCGGACTCACCATTCTCTCCCTCATAACATGCAATTGAATTCACTCCTAATTTGGCTTTCTAATGGACTTGGTCAGCATGCATTTCTGTGGTTGACAAATGTTATTTGCCTTAACTAGAAATGCTAGAGGGTCCACAGCACTTAGTCTGACTTATGTACAGGTCTCTGCATGTCTGCTGTCACCCTTTATGACCCATGTGTGGGTCCCATGCTGCATTATGACTAACTCATGCTACATTACGTCTACTGTCTCTGCCTTTCAGAGACATGCCAACTGTATCCATCACTTCCAAGACTCAGGGCTTCCCTCTGGCTGACAGTCTCTCTCTGCACCCCAAAGTCAGCATCTTGAGCACGCAAAGCTTTGGGTGGGGTCCTTCTCATCTGACCCATAGTTGGGAATGTTCTCACTTTGGGTGGACCTTCAGTCATGAACCATACCAAAGGCACCTCTCTATATAGCATTTATGGCTTTAGAGGCAAAGGGGTGGAGCTCTCATGGGAAGGACCCCTTTAGCTGCCCGAGTGGGTTTGAAGGCTTCATTTAAAGCTATTCTCTCTATAACCACCTCTGGTTCACCTGGTTTATTCTTAGATTGGTAGGCCAGCTAAGCATCTCAGCGACTGCTACTCTCCTCCTTCCACCTTGGAGGTTGGCACCAAGATGCCCCAGTGTTATAGATTTCATTTGCAACCCTTCACAGCATTCCTGTTAGAGGGATAGAGTGAGAGTGTTCCCTGAAATTACAGTTCCCCTGGATTGGTCTACTAAATTGAAGTAGCAGAGCCATCGCTAAACAAAACTGTCCCTAAGCCTGGAGGGAAGGCAACCTAGGCCTTGGATCCCAAGAGGTTGCCTCCTCAAAAGGGGTTTTCCTCTCCTCTATGCCAATAGTCATAATACTAGATAGGCATAGTTGTAGTCCCTTGGTCACTTAGTTAGGTTCCGCTGTTGGATGGAGTTGGGTGGCTGTCCCATAATTGTCCCTTCTCCCCCTCTGGCTGCTCTCTCTCTCTCCTTAGGAAGCCAGACTTTCACACCTTACAGTCAGACCTCCGAGTGGGTCACTATTCACCTGTCATTTCCTGCCTACTCTACTCAAATAATGCTATCAACTGAACCCATGTTACCAACCAACCTATGTACAGGTCTTCAACCCCGGTAACTGTTCAACACCTTGTATGCTTTGCTCGATACTCTTTTTTAGCTTCTTCCTAAGGTACCTTTAGCCAAGGGAATTACTTCCATGGCACCTCTGGGGTGGAACCCTCCTTAAGGGTTCCTTTCCTTCATACCCTTACAGGCTGGTATATCCCACAGATAGAGATCTCAGAAACTGCACAAGCTGCTTTCACAATAATTTCCACAGATCAAGACCATGCCTCCAAGACAACACATGCAAAATTTTAGCTTGTTTTGTCAAATGCTGCCAAAGATAATAATGTGCAAAGTTAGGGGGTTAACACTGAACACCCTACTCAACCCCAACTATAGTGATGCTACCATGCCACTATAATATGTATTATAGTGGTGCAGTCTCAACACTATCATTAGGGCTGAGTAGGCACTTGTATGTAAAACCCACATTTTTGCACTTTAAGAACTTTGCAGCCATTCAATGGATTTGTACTACATATTGCATGCTCAAGCCCATGGGATAAGTCTCCTGACGAGCCAAGTTTTGTTCCAGTCAGATTTGCAGATTTTGAGACACAGATAGTGAAAAAACACAGAAAATCACCGGTCTTTGTTGGTTTTATTGCCATTGTGTATCATCTAGATGGTTTGGAATTGTGGTCTAAAGCCATCAGAGTAGAAAAAACTTCACCCACAGAAGTGCATTTCACTGGTTTGGTGAAAAAATATTAATCTGTTCCAAAGTTATTACATTTTTAAAATGTGAGTTCTGCACATGCTTAGTCAGCACTTCAAAAACGCTGTATGAATTTTATATATGGGAACCCTTTTTCATGAGTCTTTTTGTATGCTGCCATCCTGTTTTCCATTTTTTCCTAAAAATTCATTGTAAAATGACATTGTGGAGAACAACCAGCACATGTAGCTTGCTTATCTGTACCCTCTTAGCTGGATTTTGCACTTAACTGTTGTAGAAGTGCCCTTGATATGTTTTTGTTTTTAACATTATAAATCTTTTTTCATGACTCATGATATGAAAATGATTCTTTTTTTCTGTCAAGAGTCACAAAAAAAGATATTTGTTCATGAGGAGAAAATAATTTTTTTGTTTGCTGGCATCTTTTCTCTGGTGTCTAGTGGCACCCACCACAGTCTGATTGATGTCCCTGTGACAACAGTATTTTACTTTGTGTCTGGTGGCATCCCCCAACCCTCCGATTGCACTCCTCATATTTTTTGGTAATATTATATACAGTAAAACACTACTTATCTGAATCCCACATTTCCAAAACTATCAGTTATCCAAAACTAAGTCCTGTCCCCCATATGTAACCTCCATTTCCACTTGCTGCTGAGCCTCAATGAAAGTGCAATCAGTGCATGCTATATGCTGGCAGTTAACACCTCGTCTAGCACATTATTAGACTAACCATCCCCCCTACTTACTGCTAAAAACCCCTGTTAACCCTTCACCTGCTAATGAATTTCACTGTGCTGAGGGCTGAGCAAGATCAAAGGCAATATCAAAAAAAACTCAAGCTTCAATGGAAAAATTAAGGATGTGTAGTAAAAATATCAAGACAACGATCAACAGAGCAAAAAAAAAATCTAGAGCTAAAATTCTTTCATAAAGTTAAAGATACTAAAAAAACTATTTTATAATTACTTAGGTACTCTCAAAGGTCAACAACAGACCATTGGACCTCTATGGATAGACAAGTGTGTAATTACTAAAGAAGAAGATATAGCTGAATCACTAAATACTTATTTTATTAGTGTTTTTGAACCTAAAGTGAACCCTATAGACCCAATGTAAGCAATCCTTGGGTGTCAAATAAAATTTATTGAATCTGAAGCTAAAAACATTATTCACTTGCTTAAGGTAAATAGCTTACCAGGACCTGATGGTATAACCCCCAAATTACTACAATAACTACCTTTTGAGGTTAGTGGACCACTAACAATGCTCTATAATAAATCAATTCAAGAAGGAAAAAAACATTAAAGAGTGGTGTATGGCAACTGTAACTGCATTACACAAGGGAGGAAAAAAGATTAACCAAAAAATTATAGACCTATAAGTCTGACTTCTGTTGGTAAAATTATAGAAAGACTCTTAAAAAAAACTGATAGATGAACACATACATAAATTAGGTTTAATAGACTATACTCAACATGGTTTTGTCTCCGAAAGATCATGCCAAATGCATCAATTATACTTTTTTGAATCATAAGTCAGGCCCTGGATAAAGGTATATCTAGTGATGTAATATATCTTGATTTCACAAAGGCTTTTGACAAGGTATCACATGCTATACTGATCCAAGTACTTCAGAGGATAGATTTCCAACCAAATATCATAAGCTGGATAAATTCATGGTTAAACAGTAGACAACAATAAGTAGCAATCAGAGGAATCTGTTCAAATTGGGGAGGTGTGACTAGTGGGGTACCCAAGGGGTCTGATTTGGGTCCCACACTCTTTAATATATTAGTAGCTACAATGCCAATCTCAGATAAAGTATGGTTAGCAAAATATGCTGACAATTGCAAAATTGGGGGGTTAATAGTCACAGAAAATGATAATAAAATTATACAAACCCATTTGGATGACCTCATGGCATGGGGCAATAAAATGCAGATGCGTTTTAATTCAGATAAATGCTGAGTCATACATTTTGGAGGAAAAAAACCCTTGCTTTCAATATAAATTAGGAAATTCCAATCTACAAACAATAAGCGAAGAAAAAGATCTAGGTACAATTATCTCTGTAAGCAATAATGCCCGACAGGGTGGGCGGTATCGGGCAATACCAGACCGGCCAGGGGCGTAATGAGGCCTGATGCCGCAGGCGGAGGACCTTATAGCTCCTGGCCGGTCCGGTATTGCCCATACTGCCCACCCTGGAGGGCATTATTGCACTTAGAAAATGGGCTAACTGTGGTATTTTTAGGTGGTATTTTAAAAAATTACTCCAACAAATTCCAAACAAAAACCCCCCGAAAATAACAAGGAAGTTAGTAATAAAGTAGTTCCTCTGAATTTTTGTGCTGCTCCATCTGCTGTTGAGCCATTAACACCCCCCCCACTCCACCATGTCTACAACATGGTATGGAGTTTCTGTTTCAGGTTCCCATCATCCCGTTCCCCCCCCCCAAAATGTCTTGACATTGTTGAGGCAGTTAAAAAAAAGCTTTATTTTGTTGCAGCAAGACTGGATGCCTGGACCGGATGATGGGAGAATGCCTTCCTATTGAGAGCTCTGGTCAGTGGACAACAAGTTAGTAGTACGAGAGCGACTTTATTTGACCGTGTACAAAGCAGGAAGTGATCAGAACTATCACTGCTGCTTGTCCTGGGGATTTTTGCCTCATTTTTTTTTTCTCATTTCTTGGTCCTCGCTGCCTGCCCTGAGGACCGGGATTATGAAGAGGAGCGCGTTTCAGTGGAGCGAGTGTACTGAAACTGGAGCAGCAAACAACAACAGCCATGCCAGTGCCATTTGGTGGAGTGATCCGATTAATGCTGAAAGCAGAGGAGCAAAGAACAACAGCTCTGCTAGCAGACACAGGTACTACTGTTCAGGAATGGATATCTCCAGAAGGGGAGAGTCTGTTGCAGTTTGTTGTTGAGAAGGGTTTTTCTTTTGAGTTTGTGATGGGAAGGACTGTTGTGAGGGTCTGGCACGCTTGCTCTGAAATGGATCACTCTATTACTCCGTCGGTGAGTGGAAAGAAAGAACAAGAACAACTAAAAAATACATATATACACTTGCATTTGATGTCTTTTTATATATTTTTTGGCTTTACTGGGTATTGTCAGTCTCTGTGCTTAAGCTATTGCATGAATGGGGGGTGGCTGTCATTAGCTCTCGCTTCATGAGTGTAAAAATAAGCAATTTCAAATGGAGATGAAGCATTTTATCCAATTAGGAGCCGGTGGGTACTAAGATACTACAGTGGTTAAGGGGCAGTATAGGCTGGTACTTTTTATTTCCTGGGCATCTATTGAAAGTTAATGTACCCCCCTGGCAAGGGTACTAGCCAATGAGATGCCAGGAAATAAAAAGCCGATTTTCTAAAATGATCTTAAGTTTGAAACAAATACCATTACTAAAGTTAAAAAATGCCATCATATCATTGGATCAATATTAACAAATATACATAGCAGAGATCAGGAAATTTTGTTATTATTATTCACTTGCCTTACTAGGCCACATCTGGAGTATGCATTTCAGTTAAACAAACCTCAGACCTGTAGAAGCAATAAACTTATAGAAAGAGTACAGCATAAATATACTAAAAAGATAAACAAAATAAAAACATCTGAGTACAGTGAAAGACTCAAGGATCTAAATCTGTACTCGGCAAAATGTAGACAACTCTGGGGAGACATATGCCTTACATATAGAGCTTCAAGAAATAATTATCTTGTGTCGTCAATGGGATTAACCTTTTACAATGGGAAAATAAATACAAGAAACAATGGATGTAAGATTTTAGGTGACAATATTAGAACCACAAAACGAAGTAATTTCTTTACACAAGGAATTTTAAGTTCATGGAACAGTCTACCATCGTATATAGTTTCAAGTCCAGATTTTGAGACATTTAAGACAGTTTTAGATTTACATATGGAAGAAAGAAACTATGAATACTACTCTTAAGATGAGTGGCGAGCTCCTAAAAGGACATTTAGCCCATTCAGCTTGTAAATAATCTATGAGTCTATGAATCAGAAGAGAGATCTTATGCTGCAGTGAGTCTTTCCCCTGTCAATGTCAGGTTGCTACGCTGCTCTGTATATCGTGCTGCCCAGTCCAGAATATGAAGAGATGCAGAATTAATGTGGGGGATGGGACTAGATCATTTATGTAGGGCTCTGATCCAGGGGTAGTAGATGTGCATTTTCGTGCTTAAGAGGACACCTCTGCTTCTTGAACTAAGCATGCCCCTGTTCTAAACTCCACTGTTCAGGGTTGTGTAAAAAACAAGTGAACATCCGTTGAGCTTGGGAACTGGGGGAAGCTGCAGTTGAGTGAGCAGTGTGGCAGTAAGCTGGGATTAAAGCAAAAAGAGGCAGATGGTGATTGCAGTTCAGCAAAAAAAAAGAGATAAATGGTACTACATATCTTTTTTTATTTGTACAAGCTCTACAGAGAGGCTACGAGTCTCTGATCCAGCAGCAGTAGATGTGTATTTTCATGCCTAGGTACAGGACACCTCTGCTTCTTGAACTAGTGCATGCCCCTGTTCTAAACAACATTCACTGCCTGCTGAGCCACTGAAGAGGGGGATAGGAAGGACTGACTGCCTTTCAGACTACAGTACAGTAGTAAATTTCTTCAGATCAAAGTATTGCTCTCAGCCCATTGCCCCTTGCCTCACATCCTGAACTGCTGCCTGCGGTGTACAAGCAATCCATCAAGCAGCAAAGACTGCACTCTCGTTAGGTGGGGGGCATCTGCAAATGAACTGTGTTAACAAGACTCTGTAAACTGCAATATTTAATTCCATTGCATGCAGCCAGATAATTCCTTGGTTAGGTCATCTGCTTGTTTCATTTTGTTTTGTTCAGAGACTGCCTTAAACAGACTGTATATTAAAATTGTCACACCCGCTAGCCAACCACCCACTGCAGTACTATAACAGAGTACATGTTGAACCTCACTTATCTGAAACCCTGTTTATCCAAACATTTTTCAAGTCCCCCAAGACATTCAGCTAAGCAGCATTTTACTTATTATATTTCTCCCTGGTGTCTAGTGGCTCATCCTGACCCCATAATTATGCTATTTCCCAGGTGTCCACTGGCACCCTCCACCCTCAAATTGTCTCCCCTAAATTATTTATTTCCCTGGTGACTAGTGGTACCCCCACCCTGTCATCATCATCCATATAATGTTTCATTTTTGGTCGCTGGTGTTCAGTGGCCCCCCCCATGCTCCCAAATAATATTTTGTTTTGTCCCTGGTGTATGGTGGCACCCTCCACCTTCCAGTCCCCACTACTGTTGTACCTGTAATAAAGAAAATTGTCCCTCAGTGTCTTTTTTTGTTAAACCTGTAAAGAAAAGGTCCCTCACAGATCTGCCCCACCCCCTAACCTGACCTCCTAATGATCACCCACTACCTGCACCCCCCACACCCTCACACCTTCATTCACCTGAACAGATCCCATGGTGAAAATCCACTCTCTGATCGAAGACATGTCTTGCTGCTAAAACTGCCAACTGCAATATGAGAAACTAAGGTAAATGCATTTCAATGAATTTTAATGGGGTTTTTGACTTTGATTCATAATTTGGCCATTTTTGCATATTTTCACACCCAATTTTAAACAAGGCCTTTTTGGGACCTATTTTGGACAGTAACGGTGAGGCCTATTTTGCACCTTAATAGCTTTGCAACCCTTCAATGGATTTCATGACATTTGACATGCATAATCTCTAGGGATAGGTCTCTTGATGTGCCAAATTTTGTGTGAATTGGATTTGTGGTTTTTGAGATACAGTGAGTCACAAAATCTTACATTTACCAGTTTTTTTACATTTCTTTGTTCACCTATATCTCAGAAATGGCTTTAGGTAGTGATACAAAATGTTCAGGATAGAACGCCTTTGCCTCACAGAAGTGTGTTTTGAAGGTTTGATGCAAAACTATTAATCTGTTCAAAAGTCATTACATTTTTAGTTTATCATTATTTCCTATGAGAAAATGTATATGTCTGGCAGGAAAGTTGTAATTTGCACAAGTTACATAGTTTTCAGAAGATACTGCTATATTTTACACAAATTACATAATTTGTACAAAATACAACAGTATCTTGTGCAAGTTATGTCATTTGCACAAATGGAAGTGCAGTGTCGAATGGCCTTATGCCCTCCCCCCATAACATAAGGATGCTGTTATACTATCTCAGTGGAGGGATGGAAGTGCAGGGTTCAAATATATTATCTCAATGGAGAGATGATAGTGCAGGGTCCAATGGACCCTTTGTTCCCACTGTAAAATAAGGATACTCTTAAGAGTGTCTCAAGAATACTTATGTACTACCTCAATGGAGGGATGGGAGCACAGGGTCCACCATAAAATAAGGATACTATTATACTATATGAAAAAGTAAGGCAATTCATTGCAAAAAACATTGTTAATGCACCATTAAGGTTGAAGCATAAAAAGTAGGGAAATGTGATCTCAGGGTTCCCAAGCATAAGACCCTGCTCCCATCCTCAGCATCCAACCCAAACACCCCACCTTCATCCATGGGTTCCAACCCTAACTCCCACATCCACCCTGCATGAAGGAACAGGTGTGAGGGGTGTGCCTTGGGGTGTGCCTTGGGCTCACCCCATTGTTTTATCTTGTACCCATGTCAGGTTATTAGCTGTTGAAATGGGGTGAGCATTAGGGTTTGCAACTCAAAGGCACACCCCTCACACCTGTTCTTGCATGCAGGGTGAAGATGGGTCTTAGGGTTGGAAGCCAAGGGTGGGGCAGGGTCTTATGCTTGGGAACCCTAAGATCGCATTTCACTACTTTTTACATTTCAACCCTAATGGTGCATTAACAAAGTTTTTTGCAATATATATATATATATATATATATATATATATAGATATATATATAGATATAAATATATAGATATAGATATAGATATATACACAGATGTGTCAAACCAGGATGAAGCACAGAAATGCTGCAGAATATCACAGGATACTGCAACTTACTGCATGGGCCATTGTAAGTCAATGACAATGAAGCCCTTTTGTCATGCAGGATTTTGTGACATGTCATTACTGCATGGGGTGAGAGTTAGACCTGATGACCCCATAGCATGCCCCGACACATGTTGGTGTGTGGACGGTGGGAGGGTGGGGTGATAGAGGTGGGCACCATAACATTGAATTTCCAAACTTGTGCTGCTGTGTTATCAGTCCTCACTAATGTATTAATGGAGTGTTTTGCAATGAATATATATACATATTCTTTGTATAGAAAACTGCATTAATGCATCAATTAGGGTTCAGGATACAGCAACAAAGGTAAGGAACTGTGATGTTAGGGTATCCACCTCTTTACCCTGCCCACACCTAAACAAATGAGGGTGGAGTCTTCCTTGGGGTTGTCAACCCTAATATTAATCCCATTGCAGTAACAGAAAAGCTGAGATGTGATGGTGACAGTTATGTATGTTTCATGAGTGCACAGAATGGGGAGAACATTAGGACTGACAACTCCAAGAAAGACTCCAACCCTCATTCGTTTCTGGTGTGGGTCAGGGGTGCTGGGTTGGAAACCCTAATATCACATTTCCCTACATTTGTCACTGTATTCTGAACCCTAAGTGATGCATTAATGCAGATTTTTGCAAAGAATTTCCTTACTTTTTGAGATAGTCTAATCATATTCTTCTTTGCTTGTGGAAGGGCCCTGTGCTCCCACCCATCCATACATTTTGAGACAGGGTGATCATATCCTTATTTCCCTTTGGGAGACCAGGGGCCTCTGGACCCTGCACTCCCATCCCTCCATAGATGCATATATGTATGTTGCTATGGAATTGCAGGGCCCTGCATTTCTATTTGTAGGACAACAGCAACCAAATTGTCAGCATAACCTTCTTATTACCTCACCTCATGTACCCGGTACTGAAAATTTTCAAATCCCCACCAGAATATGATTCTGCATCACTGCAACATCATTCCTCTTCACAGGTATGAAAAGATCGTTTTGGGAAAAATTTCAAAAATGACAGCTGTCACATTTATGAGGTGATGTACTTAGGGAAAAAGAGTCCAAAGACAGAGTACTGAATGGGAGGAGAGAGACTTAGCACTACAGATTAGGAACGGGATCTGGGAGTTATCATTAGCAACTTTTTTAAGCAATTGAGTCAGTGTAACAAGGCTTACAGTAAGGCTAAAAGAATGCTGGGATGTATTGGGAGGAGTATTGGTAGCAGAGGAAAAGAGGTAATACTTCGCTTCTTCAAATACCTGGTGGAGCCTCACCTAGAGTACTGCACCCAGTTCTGGAGTCCTCACCTTAGAAGTGATAAGGATACATTGGAGACAGTCCACCGCAGAGTAACAAAATTGATTCAGTGCCAGCAGGACAGATCCCTTACAAAAATAACTATATGAAATGTTTTCATGCTGCGTGCATAAAACTACCCATGTGATGTGCATGCTGCAATCATGATTTAAATGTTAAAGTAGTACCAATTGCATGCATGTGTCATGCATGCAGCAAGCACGTGTAGAAAGCATGTTTTATGTTAAATTGGAACAGACTGCATGCATGGAGCATGCATGCAAAAAGCAAGTGGTCACTGATAACTGCACACATAAAAGTTAATTTACTTGCTCAAGATCACACCATATACAAGTGGGGGTTGATGAGATTCAAACCCAGGTCTTCTGATTTCCAAGTCTCCTGGTTTGCAGTTCAATGACTTTAACTATTAAGCTATACTACCTGCACACATATGGCTCACTTGTACTTCGATAAAATCTGAATACATCTGCAAGCATGTGGCATGCATATTTTCATTGTTATACTTTTTAGTTTTCTTGTCCCTCTTCATCTCAGCTGCACAGCTGAACTGTAGCACACATACCAATGGAAACACATGTGATTCTTTCCACCCCCAATGCACACACTTACCTACAAAACTACTAAATTACTTCTGTCTGGCCTCTACTCCTACTATTTTCTCTCCATGGTTTTGAATGCTTCCACGCAAAAAGCTGATTTTAAGGGGCAAGTACAAAAGTAGCAATAACTTGACACCCACCCATAGGCCAGTCCCCCCATGCATGCACTCTGTAGTGGTGCAGCCATGCTGCTGCTACAGACAACCCACCAAGTATAGATTTAAATAGAGTGTCTCTTACCTGAGTACTAGTGAACCAGAGGCAGGACTCTTTCAGAGATGATGTCCAAGGGTCAGAGTGTTGGGGCTCACCCCCTTGAAATGAATGGAGTTATTTTTTATTACTTGTGTATACATTATTATGGTGAGTTGCAGAATAATGAAGGCCACTGTTCTACTAACAATGCCCATGTTAGTCGAGCATTGGTCATTAATCTCCAACTTTCCATCGATAATGTATAAACTAATAATAAAAAAATACTCCCATTCATTTCAATGGTTCACACTCTTGTAGTCTCCTTTGTCCTACATCATAATATGCCTGAGTGTGGGGATGTGGAAGTCAGTTTCACTTAGGGGAAGGGGGCATAACCATGACAATAGTGGGGCTCCAATAGTCTGTGCATATCATACCACTCAACTGTCCCTGAACACAAGGGACAGCCCTCATTTTACCCCTGAAAACTTTTCTGCTAATCATCCATTTCACATGGAAAAAATGATGCTCACACAGAGGATGTCTGGTAAATTCAGACTTTATGGCAGGGGTGCCATTTCAGATTTCAGTAGGGAGGAGCCAACAACCAGTGGAGGCCAGGTGCTAGTTAGCCCCTATGTGGCAAGCTGTAGAATGTCTGGATCATTGCTAAAAGATAAAACTTATTTGTTGAAACTTAAAAGAGATATGGAAATCAGGAAAAATTCAAATATATAAGATTCATCTGTCTATACTCTAGAGCAGTGCATCAGATTTGGGCTTAAACCCACCCAGTTATTAAACAATTTTTTCCTGGCTAAAGTTATGATCCCACCCCCTCTAAAAAAACACATTATCCCAATTTCTATCCCCAACTCCATTCCATTCAATACCCATCCCATATGAATTGTGAAGCTTCTCAAAGGCACAACTATGTAAAAAAATCTATATTTCAGTCCTTCCTCCTTCCCTAATCCCCCTGTAAAGAAAATGATTTACTTTTACATACCTGGCCATCTGGCCAGAACCTGCAGCATGGCCTAGTGTGCCACCAGCCCAGTTTTCAGTCCACCCCAACTTCATCCTTCTGCCAGAAGCTGGATGCTGGAACCAACCATCCCAGGTCCCTAACGTGGTCCGCGACCAAGTCACCTAACCAACTGAACCCATCCAATCTGTGTTGCCTGCTTCTTGTGTGGCTGCTGCTGCACTGCACTGATCAAGGCCTATGAAGGCCACCCACACCACTGTCACCACTACTGCTAGGCCTAGCTTGCTGCCGTGGAGGGCCTGTGCTGTTTTGTTTGCAAGGCGACCATAGCAGAGTATGTAGGTAGCCTAGTCTTAAGTTAGTTTCTAGCTCACCCTCTGCCTCTTCAGCCATCAGGGGAGATGGAGACTCACTAAGAGTAGACCAACAGAAATATGCCACCACAACACTGCTATTGAGAGTTCAGTGCTCAGTGAATCCTCAAAGCTGTGGTGTGCATCCTGTCTACTGTATAGCAGGAAAGGCAGTATCACATTCTCATGACTCATGCTCTTGCTTGGCTGGAGCTCATCCATGTCACATGTGATGATGTCACTGCTAATAGGTGGAGAGAGTGGACAACACAACATGGACACAGTTGAATCAGGAGTGCACCAGCGGCGTGAGTGCACACAGGCCAGGAGGACATTTAATGTGCAAAAGTTTAAATCCAAATTTAATGCTATTATTGCCACCCCATATGAACAACTTAGGCAGAAATGCAGGGGGGGGGCAACTGCCCACCTCTGCTCTACCTAAATGGTGCCCTTGCTTTATGGTAGAAATTAATTCTCAGGTGCTAATATTGGTACAAGTAAATACAATGATTTCCACTGTGTTCTATGGTACTGTATCTCCATATTTCAGAATGTGTTCTGATCATCATGAGGGTTAGTGTCCCTTATTGTTGCTCATTTTGAGTGTCCATGTCCCTCATTCCAGTGACAAAATGTGAGGTATGGTGCATGCTTCCAAGATCCTACTCAGCATAAAGAGTGCTGAGCATGGCCATAGTCTATTTGCTCCATAAATAATGACAAAGGGAAAGTAAGGGAGACAAAACAGTCATGGAGAAACACATTTGTAGTGCTAAATATGCATAAGGGGATTTACATGGCCCAAAACAAAAAGGTCAGGCTTCATAACACAAAGGTTCCTCTTCACACATCTGAAATGGGAGATGTTGGCTGACTATATCCTATGCATTTAATGCAGTAAGCAAACAATACTTTACAAATTCATGGCAATTTAATGAGAAAAGATAAAATCAAAAGCCATTAAACAACTTGCAAAAGGATCAGAATTAGGATAGGGAAGATTGGGCTTGGGATAGGGAAGAGCAAAAGTGGGAGAAGACTGCTTTGGTTTACAAAGGAGGTTGTTGGAGCAGTCAGGGAAAGGAGTAGGGTGTTCAGAAAACTTAAGAGAACACTCAGAGAGGAAGATAGGGATGAGTATACGGAGAAGAGGAGTCTGGCAGGGAAGAAGATCAAAGGGGCAGAAGCAGATATTGAGGAGAAAGTAGCCAAAAAGGCCAAAAGGG
Source organism: Neoceratodus forsteri (assembly GCA_016271365.2). NCBI lineage: Eukaryota > Metazoa > Chordata > Ceratodontiformes > Ceratodontidae > Neoceratodus > Neoceratodus forsteri. The sequence continues at coordinate 224,413,845 of CM028132.1, read as the reverse complement.
GAGATAAAACTTTTTTTCAGATATGTGAGGGAGAGGAGGACAGCAAGGCAGGAAATTGCTAGACTGGGGGAACGGAGGGATGAAATTGGAAAGGGACTGTGAAAAAGCAGAGGTATTAAATAAGTAATTTAGCTTAGTATTCACGGAGGAGGAGGTCAGTAGGGGACCTGAGATAAAGTTGAAAGGGAAGGAGGGCAAATGGGTGGCTCAGAGCTCATTCACTGTGGATTGGTTTAGAGAAGTGATAGATAGACTGAGGGTGGAAAAGGCAATGGGGCCAGACAGGGTAAACCCCAGAGTGATCAGGGAATTGAAGGTGAAACATAGAAACATAGATTTTGACGGCAGATAAGGACCGCTTGGCCCACCCAGTCTGCCCATTTCCCTACCTATTGGATAAGCTGCAGATCCTAGTTAACCAGCAGCGTACTTCTTCCTACCCCCACCCCCTAGAATTGCCTTATGACTGTCCCATGCATGCTTGAATTCCACCACTGTTTTTGACTCCACAACCTCCTCCGGAAGTCCGCTCCATGCATCCACAGTCCCTCTCTGTGAAAAATACTTCTTAAATTACCTCTGAGTCACCTCCTTCTATCTTCAAATTGTGCCCCTTGTTCTGCACACCCTTTTTGAAAGATGCTACCCTCTTGGACTTTGTTGATTCCCTTGAGATACTTGAAAGTTTCTATCATGTCCCCCCTCTCCCTCCTTTCCTCGAAGCTATACATATTCAGCTCCTTAAGTCTCTCTTCATATGTCTTCCGGTGCAGACCTTGCACCATTTTAGTTGCCCTCCTCTGGACAGCCTCCATCCTGTCTATGTCCTTGCGGAGATTGGGTCTCCAGAACTGCACATAGTACTCCAGATGGGGTCTCACCAACTGTCTGTACAGAGGATAATAACTTCCTGTTTTCTACTGGTGATCTCTCCTATGCATCCCAGTATCCCCAGCCCTCCTTGCTGCCCTCTCACATTGCTTGCCACCTTTAGGTCATCTGATATGACTACCCCAGGTCCCTTTCCATTTTTGTTGTTGTTAGTATCTCACCCCCATTGTGTACTCTTCCCTGGGTTCTTGTTTCCCAGGTGCATTACCTTCAACTTCTTAGAATTGAATCTAAGCTGCCATTTTGACCATTCTTCTAACCTTGCCAAGTCCCTTCTCATCCTTTCCCCACACCTTGTGCATCAACTCTGTTTGCAGATCTTTGTGTCATCTGCAAAGAGACATATTTTTCCTTCCAGTCCCTCTGCAATGTCGCTTATAAAGACATTGAAGAGGACTGGTCCAATACTGAACCTCATGTACCCCACTAGTAACCCCCTTTCTCAGAGTGGACTCCATTTACTATTACCTCTGTGTCCTATTCTCCAGCCAATTCTTTACCCAGGCTGTCATCTTGGGACCCACTCCCAGGCTGGCTAACTTATATTAATCTTTTGTGTGGGACTGTGTCAAATGCCTTGTTGAGTCTAGGTAGGCCATGTCACAGCCCATCCCTGATCTACTACTTTGGTCACCCAGTCAAAGAAATCTATCAGATTTGTCTGGCATGACCTTCCCACTGTGAATCCATGCTGCCTTGGGTCCTGAGCCCTCTGGCCTCTAGATACTCAACAGTTCTTTCCTTCAGAAGTGATTCCATCATTTTCCCTACCACTGAGGTTAAACTAACAGGTCTGTAGTTTTCTCGTCTGCCTTGCTCCCACTTTTGTAAGGGGAATCATCTGCCCTCCTCCAGTCCTCTGGTACCACCCCATCCTCCCATGATTTGTTAAAGAGGGTAGTCAGTGGTGTCACTAGTTCTACCCTTAGTTCTTTTAGAATTCTGGGATGAATCCCATCAGGCCCCATTGCTTTGTCCACCTTTCAGTTTTAAGAGTTCTTTCAGAACCCTTTTCTTCTGTAAATGGGCTGGTATCAAATTCTGTATCCAGAGTGTTTCTAATGTTTGTTTTAGGTACCTCCCAACTTCCTTTGTAAATACTGAGCAAAAATATTTGTTTAGTATCTCTGCTTTTCACTGTCACCCTCTGCCCACCCTCCCTCCCTCCCTCCTCTTTATTAAGCTCACTAGCCCTCCCTTGGTCTTCCTTCACTCCCTGATGTACCTATAAAAGGTTTTATCCTCTTCTTAACTGAGTTGGCTATCTTTTCCTCGGTTTGGGCCTTTGCTGTTCTGACTGCCTTCCCAGCTTCCTTTTGCATTAACTGATACAGTTCCTGTCCTGCTCCTTCTGTGATTCCTTGTACTTCCTGAATGCTTTCTTTTCTCTTGAACCTTCCTGCCACTTCCTTTGAGAACCATAGTGGTTTCTTCATCATTTCATTTTGTTAATTTGCTTCACACAAAGGCTTGTTACCTCTGTGATGGCAGTTTTTATTATTCCCCATTGTTCTTCCACCCCTCCTTCCTGCCCATTTGCGAGTGCATTCCTTAGGCACTCACCCATTTTGGCAAAGTCAGTCCTCCTAAAGTCCAGTACTTTTGCCTTTGTATGGCTTGACTCTATTGCTGTGTTTACTGTGAACCATACTGTTCGATAGTAGCTAGTTCCCAGATGGCTACCCACATCTACATCTGTGATCCTCTTTTCATCTCCATTTGAGAGAACCAGGTCTAAGATTGCTCCCTCTCAAGTGGGCTCCAATACTAGTTGTCTAAGGCATGCCCCTTGTAGGGCATCTAGAATAACCCCACTCTTTGAAGTGGCTGCTGCAACTGCATTCCAGTTAACATCTGGCATATTCAGATCACGCATCAGCAATATCTTTCCTTTTTCTGCCATTCTGAGTATTCTTTCTATCATTTCCTTGTCCATTTCCTCCCCCTGAGAAGGGGGTCTGTATACAACCCCTGTGTGGATTGTGGTGCCATTGCCGGTCTCCAAATTTACCCACAGTGCTTCTTCTCCTCCCTGTTTTCCATTCTGTTCTGTTGCTTTGATTCCTTCCCTTATGTAAAGAGCTACTCCTCCTCCTCCTCCTCTTTTACCCTCCCTGTCCCTCCTGTAGATAGTGTATCCTGGTATGTGTATGTCCCAGTCATGGTTTTGTGTGTACCATGTTTCTGTTACTGCCACAATATCCAGATGTTCCTCCTCCATCAAGGCCACTAATTCAGGAAGCTTGTTATTCAGACTACGGGCATTGGTACTCATTGCTCTCCATTTTTTGATGGATTTACCTTCTTTTGCAGCATCCCCCACTGACCTGTCTACCTCGGTCTTTTTCTCATTTAGTTCCCTGTTTTATAGGGAGAGGCTGGGATTTTCCTGCTGCTTATCAGTGCCTCCCCCCTTGACTAGTTTAAAAGCTTGCCAATGAAGCATTTAAACTGATTGCTCAAAAGACTTGTTCCCTTCCTGGACAGATGCAGACCATCTTGCCAGTTTAGGCTGGTGTCCCTCCAGGTGGAACCCCAGTCCCCAATGAAGCCAAACCCCTGTGCTCCACACCATTTTTTCAACCATTCATTAAACTGCATGGTGCAAAGGTGGAGTTGGCTACACCCTTGACAAGGCTCTTCTACTTGTCCTTGGATATGGGGAGAGTGGGGAGGACTGGAAAAGTGCAGACATGGTGCCTTTACACTAGGGAGGTACTAAGGAAGTGAAGGAGAAATAGTGACCTATCAGCCTCATGTCAGTGGTGGGGAAGGTAATGGAGGCATTAATCAGGGAGAGGGTGGTGGATTACCTGGTGGAGAGTGGCTTGCAGGGCAGCAGACATCATGGCTTCATGAAAGGGATGTCATGCCAGACAAACCTGAGTTCTTTGATTGGGTGACTCAGGTGATTGACTGCAGGGGCAGTGGACGTGGCCTAGCTGGACTTCAGTAAAACCTTTGACACTGTTCCCCATAGGAGGCTGTTGAGCAAGATGGAAAGCCTGGGGTTGGGTGGGAAAATAACAAGCTGGGTGGAGTCCTGGCTGGAAGGAAAAACTCAGGTTGGGCTAAACAGAGTGCACTCTGGGACAGCGAAGATGAAGAGTGGAGTGACACAGGGGTCAGCTTTGGGCCCACTCCTCTTCAACATCTGCATCAGTGATATTGTGGAGGGTTTGAGTGGAAGGGTGTGCCTATTTGCTGATGATATAAAAATCTGCAATAGAGTGGACACCCTGGGTGGGTGGAGGACATGAGGAAGGATCTAAAGATGCTTGAGGAGTGGTCTTGGACATGGCAGCTGAAACTTAATGCCAAGAAATGTGCTGTGATGCACTTGGGGACTAGAAACACACAAGCAGGGTACACCATAGGTTGGGAGGAAATCAAAGAAACAGAACAGAAGAGGGATCTGGGTATCACAGTTTCCTCAAACCTTAAGGTAAGTAAAAAAAGTAAATAAAATTTTTATTTTTAAACAGGAAAACATATCATTAGGATCAAGATCCAGTTTACAAGACAGTCCTGTATGTGAAGTCTTAAGTTACACAGTGATGGGAGTCATGTGATGCAGTGGACTGGGTAAGACGCACTCCTCCAGTGCTCCACTCACCCATTCACTAAAACTAACTAAAATACTTATTTCCCTGCATTATTTGCAAACCAGAAGGGAATATAAGGCTGCTGAATCCCTGTAATAGCTCTAGTGATGTTTCAGGATCTGTAATGGAGGTAGAAACGTATCAAGTGGCGCCAAGGCATACGCTGCCTGTTATACTGGAGAAACAGCCCAAAAAGCCCAGGGCGAATGCTGCTACAACAGGCCACTCTCAGCAAACTGCAGCCTCAGTGGAAACAACTCCTCTCAGCTTACAGAGATTTCTATCTGAATTTCAACCTTTCAGAGACGAAGTCAGGTCTCTGGTTTCAGAAGTTAAGGCAATCTCGGAGGTACTGGAAGACACTACCAGAGGGGTAAAAGATAACGAAACCCGCATATGTTCACTAGAGAAGTGGTATGATAAGATGGAGGATTTAATCACCATGAATCGCCAAACTATCAAGAAACTTGAAAGCAAAATTGAGGATCTGGAGTGGAGAAGCCATCGCAATAATTTAGTAATAATTGGTATCCCTGAAAAAGAAGGTATCGACGCCTTGCTATTCTTACAAAAATTCCTGAATAAGATAGCTGGCCCATCCCCATTTGGGCCTACTTACACATTGGAAAGAGCTCACTGAGCCCTCAGGCCCATGCCACCCGCTATTGCCCACCCAAGACCGTTGATATGCAGCTTTCTTTACTACTAAGAGAAACAGCACATTTTACAGAAGTTGAGAGATTTACAGGAGATTCTATGAGAAGAGAAGAAAGTTAGAGTTACACAGGATCTACCTGCATCAGTACGCCAATGCCACACCTTATTTCACCTGATAGTTTCTAAGTGTTTCGCCGCAGGCATTTAAGTTTCGTGCAGTCTACCCTGCCAAACTTCAAGTCTACCTGGATGAGTCAGGGTTTTCATTTGAAGAATTGGATCCAGCTCTGACTCTCCTCAAACAGAAGCCTCCAGCATTATTCTCTGATTGCTGATTAGCTCAGGAAAACTGGATGGGGTTTGAAATATTAACAGAATATATCAGAAGCAATGTCCTTTGATTTTAAGGGACTAGATCAGCAGTATAGGAACATCGGTGTGTATACACTCCACTGTAACACTTTGATCTAATGCCTAGTCTGCAATCCTTTCACTTGTTATATCTCCAACATATGGACACTAATAAGAAGGCAATCGGAACACAATTTCTTAATTAGGCCCTTTCCTGCATGGAAAGATTCATTTATGCATGGTTATATGATCTTTAAAGACCGAATTGCTTTTATATGACTCCGTTGCAGTTTGATGACTGAAAATAGCACTAGGCCCCAAGTTATTTACATTTACCCAAAAGAGAATATCAGGTTTTTTTCAGAGGTTCCTTTTTCTTTCAAAAGGGGAAATCCTGGTTAAGTTTTGTTTAGTTAATGATGCAGAAATCTGCTGGCAGCTCTTAAGAGTAGGGATAAAATATTACATCCCATACAGGGCTAGATTTATATTGTGATTTCTGTGTTCACAGTGTCATTAGACAGATTTGGGGATATTTCCCCCACCCTCTTGTTTCCTTTTTTCTTTTTTGAATATTATTAAGTCCAAGGTTAAGGCCAGTTGCTGATACTATAGAGATGCTCCTGGATCCAGCCTTAGGACCAAGTTTCTACTCCATCCTACCTGAAATAAGTGTTGTACATCTCAACTTTACAATTTTACATTTTTTCAAGGGGTATGTGAAGGAATAGAATTACATAATATTAGCCTTAATAAGTGGGTTTGTTTATTATTGCTTTGACTTGAGGTTAATGAGCGGCACTTAATGCTGCTTGTAGTGAATAAAATTAGATAGGGGAAGTAATTATTTAATGTGTTCAGGTGAGTGGGAAGAGGGGAGGGCCTCCAGCATGCTGATCACCATGGACCAGCATAGTGGGGGGAGGGTAGTTCAGATACAAATAGAAAGGATAAAAGGTACAGTTCAGGATAAAAATCATCTTATTCCTCACATTTGGCTTGTTTCATGGTTTTGGCTAGGTTGGGATGGGAAGTTAGTTAAGGGATGGGAAGGTGGCGAGGTGGGGAAAAATGGGTTTATATAGGACTTGTTTTATTTGCATGTTTAACATTGGGTAGGGGTTGGTGTCAACTTAAAAGCCAAATCTCTTTGTCTAGCTGGTCAAATGTTAGATATTGATAGCAATCATTAGGGAATTATATACTTCAACATGGTCCCAAGTAAAATCAGGTACTAGGGGACAATTTGCCTCAACTTCCTCTACAAATATGGGAGTTAGACAAGGCTGTGTAATTGCACCCCTGCTTTTTTCCATATATATTGACAAGTTATTATGTGACTTAAATTCTAGTATTACGGATTCTCCTGAGATTACGGATAAGCGCTGTGGCGCATTGGCCTATGCAGATGACTTAGTTTTGTTCTCCCTTACTGAATACAGACTGCAAGCTAAACTAAATATGCTTGCAATAACTGCAAATGAGCTTAACTTGTCAATAAATGTTCAAAAAAGTTAGATTCTTCCTTTTGGTTTGAAAGGAAAAAAAAATTGGGGTGTTATGTTCTGACAAATTAGAGACTGTAAATAGTTATACATACTTGGGCTTACACTTGACAAGGGATGGGAAACGGAATGAGCAGTTGGAAACAATTTTAGTAAAATTAAAGAGGACAGCAAATTCTTTGCTCATATTTAATACAAAATATGGTGGAAACACAATTAGGCCTATTTTAACGGCAGTACAAGCTAAATATTATGCTCAAGCTTTATTCAATGTTGAAATTTGGCATCATAATAAAATACTTATTTTCAATATTCCTGTTAATAAATTGCTGTGTGAATCTTTAGGTTTACCCAATTGTGTTCCTGCCATGATAATGAGGGCTGAGACAGGTTGCTATTCTTTGCAGGCAGCAGCTAATGCTAGAAAGGTTAACTTTTGGGTTAGAACTCTTCAACATGGACAAAATAGATTAACAGCCTCAGGTTTACATGAAAAATATTTGCGGTCTTCTTTAGGCTATTTAAAATTAGAATGGTTATCCCTGATATTCAAATTATTACAGAAAGTGGGGTTAACCTACTTATATCAGTATGGGGTCAGAGGAATTACTATTAGCCTAAAATATCAGTCCCTCATCACAAAGGCATTTAGAGAATATTATAAGATTTTAGACTTAAATACTATTAAAACATTTAAAATGTTTCCATTTTTTAGGATAAATGATCCCTGTCATTATTATAGATATTGCCTAGACAGTCTTACGGAAGTAGAAAACAGAAAACAGTATACTAGATACAGGTTAGAAGTATTTCCAAATAACATCTTGGAAGCAGTTTATAGGAAAAATACTTTTCTTAGTTCTAGATTCTGTTCTTGTACCTGTTCCACACTGGAAAACTTGGAACATGTTATGTTTGTATGCAAATGATATACTGTACCAAGAGAAAAATGGATTTGGCCTCTATGTCAATCTATTCAAACAATAGATCAGAGCATCTTACTTATTATTTTTTTTTACCACCAATGATGATATTGTAATTAAGGCTGTGGCCAAATATTTGGTAAATATTTCTAGAATACATCTTGGTAAAAAAATGAAAAAAAGAGGAATTAACATCTATTCTACATATCGTCTAATTAGGATAGAATTTGTATACTCTGCAAGGATAAGCTTTATGCTTACAGGGAATTGTACTCAGTTTATTGCTGCCCTTGTATTTGTATTTATGCACTTTATGGGGATGAAGGAAATGATTTTTTATTTTTATTCTTAGTATTTATACTTATATTACTATTGTTATATATTTATATTTGAGATAAGTTAGTTATTTACTTATTTATTTATTTATACATTTTATAGTAGTAACTTTCGTGTATCTTGCTCTTTATAATTCTTGTAATTATTTGTCTATGTTGTCATGGTCTCTGACTGCTCAATAAACTTGAAACTTGAACTTGAACTTGAACTTGATATTCTATTACCAGAATATTTCTAAAGATGTTACTCTGGAATTATGGCGCATTTATTTAGATTCAGTATCTGGAACATCAAAGGTGCAAGACATCCAAACAAACATATTCGTATTTTAAAACATTTAAACATTGTACGTAGTGAAGTAATTTTACTACAAGAAACCCATCTTCTGCAGGCCGAGGAGCTTCTCTTGAGAAGGCAGCAAGTGGGTCAGGTATTTGCCTGAGGGGATTCTAGAAACAGTAAGGGTGTAGCCATTCTTTTTAATAGATCACTCCAATTCACGTGTGAATGATGTATAAAAGACAAAGAGGGCAGGTACATTTTACCATAGGTAAGATCTACTCTTACAACATTCTGTTGGGCAGTGTCTATGGCCCTAACATCAACTCTCCATCTTTGTTCATGGAGCTAATTTAAATTTTGTCACCATTTTAACATTTCCCCATGATGATTGGAGGGGACTGGAACGTACCCTTTTATCCCATTATGGACAAATCTTCGGGTTCAAGGTTGTGGAGCTTTTCTCCAGCTCAGAGAGCTTGTAAGGATTTTGTAGACCACGTGGGCCTCTGTGACCCCTGGCGGACTCTTCATCCGACTGCACATGAGTACACTTTCCACTCACCTGTCCATGGCTCTGATTCACATATTGATTATTTTTGGATGAGTAAATCACTTATTCAAGGTCTAGTGGACAGTAGACTAGAACCAGATGTTGGCTCAGACCATACCATGGTGACCTGCCTTCTCTCTTTGTCTTTAAATTGGGGAACTAGCTCTTAATGGAGACTAAATAACCAGTTATTAAAGGATCAAAAAGTCACAGATTGTATTATATCTGCCATACAGATGTATAAAGATACCAATTGGGGTTCCACTCAGTCCTCCTCCTCTATTGAATGAGGGGCCTTAAAATGCTTTTAAGAGGTGGGTTTATAAAGTGGTCAACTATTAAAAAATGGAAAGAAAGCCAGGATGCTAAAAATATTTTACATCAAATCAAAACAAAAGAAAAATACTTATCTAAATATACTTTGGATTCTGAGAAAGAGACCCTGATAAAACTACAGAGTTCTTACTCAGAACTTCTCAGGGAAAAAGCAGACTGGGCATTATTAAAAAGAAAAGCCACTTATACTGAACAAGGGGAAAAGGCAGGAAAGCTTTTGGCTTTTTAACTTAAAAAGATCAAAGCATCAAAATGTATTGCAGCGATAAGTAAAGATTTGGATATTAATAAGGAGTTTGAGCAATACTCTAAGTTACTGTATTCATGGATGCCCCATCAACAATCACAACTTAAAGTGGATGATTACCTAGGTAATCTGCCTCTCCCTTCCCTCACTCCCACTCAAACTGAAAAATTAGTTATACCCTTCACTGAAGCAATATAATCCAAGTAATTAATAATCTTCCATTAGATAAGGCACCAGGCCCAGATGGTTATACCTCTAACTTTTACAAAACATTTGCCCCACAATTAGCCCCCTTGTTGTGTACAGTGTATTCTAAAATGCTCAATGAGGGTGAGGTCAATCCCAGTATGTTGGAAGCTACTATTATTATACTTTCTAAAACCAAGCAGGGAGTTAACACAAATTTAAAATTATCATCCTATATCTCTTCTTAATACAGATCTCAAAAGTTTAGCCAAATTACTAACCCTTCAATTAGAACAAGTACTCCCTTCACTTATTAGTGCAGACTAATTAGGCTTTATGAGGGGCAGATCATCTGTAGACCATCTTCGCCACCTATCTCATGCATTCTCTACATCCAGGGATTCCTCCAATGGTATGGCATTGGTCTCCCTGGATGTAGAGAAGGCCTTTAATAAGGTAGACTGTCAATTCTTATTTAGGACTCTTCACAGGTTCCACTTCCCTGATAAATTCATCTCCTTGATCCAAATATTACACTCTTCCCTTCAGCCCATGTCTTAGGTAATGGATTTCTTTTGCCTAGCTTTCCCCTTGAGGCAGGTACCAGACAAGGATGCCCTCTATCACCCCTACTATTTAACTTATCTTTAGAGCCCCTTATAGTTTTAATACAAAATGCCCCAGGGATTCATGGTATACAATTTGGACAAATTAATTCTAAAATTGCTGTTTATGTAGATGATATTAGCTTCACATAACCCAAATAAAACCCTCCATTCAAAAACTTCTAGAGTTAATCCAAGATTATAGCTCCCCCTCTAATCATAAATTAAATGCAGAAAAATCACTAATCTTTCCACTTAATTCTAAGGTATATATACAGGAAGTTCTAGAATTAGGCTTTAAATGGTCTCCAAGAACTATAAAATATCTGGGGATATATTTCTCCTCTAATATAACCCAGGTATGGAAATTCAATTTGGAGGGCTTAAATAAAGTAGTGCAACAAGATCTTAAAAGATGGCAAGATCTTCCCTTAACCCTGTGTGGTTGAAGAAATATTATCAAAATAAATCTTCTTCCACGTATATTTTATCCCTTGAACCTTCTCAATATCTGGCTCCCCAAAGTTTGGTTTAAATCCATTCATAATAACATTTCAAATTTTATCTAGAAAGGTAAACCTCCACATCAAGCATATAACAAACTAGCAGCACCCAAATCATTAGAAGGCCTTAAACTACCCAATTTTAATCTTTATCATTGGGTGAGTCAGTTAAGTAAGTATCTTCATTGGGATTCTCCTTCCCCCCCTTAGGTTCATTCGATTATACCCTGTCTGGCTTTCAATAGAAAAACACTTAATACTTGAAGCAGGTATTAATGCTGCTTCAATACTTTCCCTGAAACTTAAAAACCTGCCTTCTCGCCTTCACCATAATCCGATAGGACACATGGATCATTCTCATATACAATTGTGTTCCACTTTGTAAGATATGATAATGCCCCAAATCTTTCTCAACCCATCTTCGAAAATACTAACCTCAAAATAGGAGGAAAACCAATCCCTCCCTGTTGTATTCCTCTTCCCACAAATTGTGTGGCAAGGGATTTGTGCAACTCCAATATAAGTTGGCTATCTACCACTGAAATGATAACAAAATTTGGTCCTTCTAATAATTGGGCATTTAAAATATTTCAGATCAGACATTTGCTAAATGGGTATTTTAGGAATGGCACTATTTGGGATGAACCACAAGAATGGATCACCAGAGGTAAAATAATGTCCCTAGCCCCACATGCTGTTTCTTCTCTTTATTCCTTGCTATTCCCATTATTATTCCCCAAGGTGGATGGTATTCCCCATTATTGGAACACCATATATCTGAATTTAAATTCCAGATGGACTAAAACTTGGGAGGTGTGCCATAAGTTGATTACTCAAGACTGACTTTGTATAATGCAGATGCAGTTTTTTAGTGTCATGTATCTAACCCCTTATAAACTACATAAAATGGGTAGAGTTGAGACTCCAACCTGTAATAGATGCCTCCAGGGTCTGGGCACCCTTCATCATCTATTTTGGGAACACGTAAAAATAACTCCATTGTGGGATTTAATTAAATCCAGAAAGAACCCCCTTTTAGGTTTACAGGATTACTTCACACAACCTATATAATAGATCACTGAACTCAAACAGGGCAGTGGTGGTTGAAAACCTCTTTTGAGAACCAGACTAATGGGAGTTCAATAGCCTATACTTGGTAAGATAATCAAACATTTGAGAATGGACAAATTTCTCCAAACATTTTGATGGTATTGGGAGCAAAGCTATTGGTCTACAATTGTTTATCTTGATTGGGTCACCACCCTTGAAAATAGGTTTAACCTTACTAACTTTCCAATTAGAAGGGAAGTGGCCCAGGCACAGGCTCCAATTTAATACTATATGCACAGGTAGGTCACCAAAGGAGCAATGTAACTAACTGTAAGTTTTAGAATCTACCTTCTAAACCATCTAAATCAGCTGCTTTATGAATATTTATATTAAGAAGGATCCTTTTTACTTCTGAGATGGTCAGATGTTTAAATCTAAAAGGTGGATGTTTAAGAAAAACTGACTCTGAAACATCAGAATTATCCTTATTATAAAAAACATTAGATGTATCATGTTGGGGCAATTCTATAAAAAAAGTATTTAACAAATGTGAAATGACTATTGGATTTTCTGTTAAGGTAGACCCTTTTCTTAACTGCAGATTTGGCTGAGATGACTTACCCCCTGGGTTAAGCAATTGGTTTATTGTACCCCCTATTTTTTTTTACAATCCATATTATATTCTATTTTGTTTCTATAGTACCTAATTTTTGTAATTTTAATCTGCTTTTTACAGGCATTCCTCTTTGATTTATATAACACCCAATCAGTCTCTATTTTTGTTTTAATTGCCTTCTTCCTAATTCTATTTTTAATCCGAATTTGCCTTAATAACTTATCATTTATCCAAGGTATCTTCGTCTATTTGATTTTTGTTTAACCAGTGGGGCATGTTTATCACATATTTTACCTAAAGTAGCTGTAAAAGAATTTATGGCTGTATCAATGTCAGGTATCAATTGACTTACTAAAGTCTTGAGTCCAACTTTGATTAAATGAAGTAGATCCAAATGAATTAAGGGTAGGAATCCAATGTAGCAGGGCAGTGGGAAAGGCCGGTGGAATGTTGGCATGCTTAGGCAGGGGCATTACTAGCAGAAGGAGGAAAGTAATAATGCCCCTTTACAAAGCCATGGTGAGGCTGTAACTGGAGTATGGGGTTCAGTTCTGGAGACCATATCTCCACAAGGATATAGATGAATTGGAAAGGGTTCAGAAAAGGGCAACCACATTGGTGCAGGGTATGCAGGGGAAGACATACGAGCAGATGAGCAGAAGTGTAAGGAGCTGGATCTGTATACACTTGAGACAAGCAGGGAAAGGGGAGACATGATTGAAACTTTTAAATCTGTAAAGGGGCTCAATAAAGTAGAAGAAGGGATTTACCTAAAAGGAAGGAGGGGGCCAGAACTAGAGGGCACAGCCTCAAGTTGCAAGGAAAAAGATACAGGGGTAATGTGAGAGGGTGTTTCTTCACAGAAAGGGTGGTAGAGCCCTGGAACAGACTGACAGATGGAGTGCTGGAGGCTAAATTAATGGAAGAATTCAATGGGGCATGGAACAGGCATATGTGGCTGAGTATCAGGGAGAGAGCAGGGGCTGGCAGGGAGGGGAGATGTAAGGGGAAAATGGGGCAAACTAGATGGGCCAGTATGGCCCTTTCTGCCATCAAACTTCTATGATTCTATGAATTAATTAGTTTATCAAATTTTAATGGGAAATCAACGAAACATTTATTTTAATGGCTCTAATTGCTAGCAGTAGTAAGAGAAATACAAGCTGATGTTTTTTTTTTTAATGAGATTTGCACCAACTTAGTTGCTGCATACATGGCAAGCAAGCAACATGTGAACCTGATATGATTTTTAAATGTTTATACCAGCTCAACTGCTACACTAATGTCAAGTGTGCAAAACATGAACCTGATGTGATTTTTAAATGTTCACACCAGCTTACCTGCTGTACACGTCAAGCTTGCAGCATGCAAATCTGGTTAGCTTTTTAGACCTGGTTTGCTTAGGTTCACTTTGTGTATGCAAACCGCATGCAAAACATTGCACAATTTAGCATATGGGATGTATTCTGCATGTACACAGCACATTTATATTTCTGTAAGGGATCCTAAGAGGAGCACCTCAAGGCAGTAAATATGTACCCACTGGAGACCAGAAGGGAGATGGGGAGATATGATGGAGACCTTGAAGTTCTTAAAAGGAATTAAAAAAGTGAACTGTGAATCATTTTCCATATTTTGCTAAAAACAAAAAATTCAAAACCCACAAAAACGACATCCTTCTGACAGACCAACACATTCATCTTGCTGATCGCGACTCTGTTAGGTAGATTCTGCACCTAACTGTGAGAGAAATTACCTGAAAATGTTTTTTTTATTTAACCTGTTCTATATATACTACACTATTATAATGCTTTTATTAGTGTTTTAGTGTTTTGTTCATGTTTTACCTTGCTGTAGTGTAATGCTGCATTTCTATCTGTTGTAAACTCTTTGGGCAGGATTATCAAAAAGGATCTGCCCAAGATGCATCTGCTGATATTTTCAATGTAAAAATGTGTCCAAACCTGTTACACAATGTATTAGAAGGCCCAACAGTATCAAAAGTTTACATCCAAAAACGGACGCAAGTGTGTCCAAACTTGACACAGTTAGCAATTTAGACCATTTTTGGTCACAAATTGTGAGTTTCTTTGTAAACAGATACAACTTCTGAAAACAGCAGCTGGGCTGCCAGGATGCAAGCAGCCAGATGCAGACACAATCACAGCATTCATCTGAGGCTTCATCAAGCCCTTTCAAAAATCCACCCCTTTATTTGGTTACAGTATCAAGACTTTCCAGACTGCCTCCTTCTTATAGGCAGAATATAATAGTCTTGGTATACAGGATGCCCTTTCTGATATATCACATCAATATGTATAAATAATTGGTCACTTCACAGAAGAATTTAGTTTCTTCATATTTTATTCTCATATTTTTTGACACAAAACTACCACCACTTTGTCAGTTCCCAAACATAGTGGTCACATCGTGTGATTCTTTTCCTTCAGTTAGTAACATCACTTGTGAGTTGTACTTTAAAGAAGGTAGTCTGTTGCCAGAGTTTCCTATTTATTAAATATGATAACATGTTTAGAGTGCTGGACTGGGCATTCTTTTTTAGGTCCATCTGGCCCAAAAGCAAACTACAACAAAACAGCCATAAACAGTTAACAGTAGGTATAAATCATTACAAGAGACATTTACATTTACATTGTGTTTGAAGTTATTGCTTAAAATGCTTTTATTTAAACAGCAAGAGAACAGGATATGTGAAGAGACTCATTCTGGTAATCACTGAAGACCTCTCTTTTCCATAAGTTTACGAGCACTAGAACTGGTCACCAACTTCCATTTCTTATGGTACAACACACCATTGTTCACACCAATGATGTTGGTAACTCAATTAAGGAATCACCCAAGGTGACCAAAGTGTTAGGTGAAGAAGCAGAGCTCTTGAAAAGCTGCCTGCTTATATATGTGTGTGGCAAGAAATATGGCAATAAAAGAAGAAACTAAATTCTTATGTGGGGTGAGCCCTTTTTTCCTACTAACAAGCATACAAAGAAGTCAGCAGCAGAAGACCATTCGGTCTATCTAATCTGCTCATATTGCAGGGTCCATTGCTTGATCTACTGACTCTGCCCCCCAATCCTCCCATCCTTTTCATCCTCACTACCCATGATTCTTACTTCTCCACATGCCTATCCCATCCTCTCTTAAAGCAGCACACCATATTCAAAAAGGCCACCTCTTCTGGAAGCCCATTCCAAGTGTCTGCCACTCTCTCCAGGAAGAAGTGCTTCCTGACCTCCCTCCTAAAACTCCCCTCTTCCAGCTTAAGACTGTACCACCTCCTATTATGGTTGCCAATTAGCTTAAAAAGACCCTCCTTATCCACCTTATCTATCCCTCTCAAGTACTTAAAAGTCATGCCCCCCATCCTCTAGGGAGTACATGTTCAGTGCCCTCAACCTCTCCTCACATGCTTTACTCTGCTGACCCACTATTATCTTTGTAGCCCTCTTCTGGATGTTCTCCAGCAGGTAAATGTCCTGCAGCACCCAGAGGGAGCAGAGAAACCCAGCAGCATTAGAGATCCCCTTCCACACCATTCAGCAGCATCCAGAGGGTCAAAAGGGACCGGGAAACTGCCCTTCCCCTGTTCAGCCACCAGAGCCCCTGCCCTTAGCAGAAAAATCCTGCAGCATTGGAGAGCCCCTACCACACCTCTCAGCAGCAGCCAGAGGGCTGAGATGGATCAGCATACTGCCCTCCTCCGGTTTAGCCACCAGAGCCCTTGTTCTGGGCAGAGAAACCCTACAGGTATAGCATAGCGTTTTGACACCATGACACCAGCCAGCAGCAAACAAAGGACTTTTAGCTGGATCTGTGTTACCTTAGCAAGTAGCTACATGGGATTTTGTAATGCTCTGTTCTGGTATTTTAAGGCATTCTGCTTGCTCGGTGGACTTCATTTAATGTATAATTTTAGTGTGATCTAAAGAACTATTTTAAGTGTGATCCAAAAAACTATGCTTATTGTCTGAGTAGTAGTTTAGTAATTTTAATTGTAGTTTGTAATCTGGCTACTGTCTTTCAGCTTTAGGCAGCTGTACTGAGGACTGTAACAGCTTATCTGAAAAGCTGCTTGCTGGAGGCTCTTATTGCAATATATGCTCCCACTTCACACAATTACGGTCTATCACTCTCCTTTTTAGCATTGGAGAGCCTCTGCCATGCCATTCAGCAGAACCCAGATGGTTGAGAGGGACCAGCATACTGCACTCCCCCAGATCAGCCACTGGAGCACCTTCCCTGAGTATAGAAACCCTGCAGCATCAGAGATCCCCTGCCATTCCATTCGGCAGCACCCAGACAGTCAAGAGGGATCAGTATACTGCCCTCCCCTGATTCAGCTGCTGGAGTCCCTGCCCTGAGCAGAGAAAGCATGCAGGTATAGCACAACATTTTGGCATAGTGCCACTGGTATGCCAAGGCACAGTGGGCTTAACCCAGCCAACCACCCTCTGCCCTCCCACCCAGGGCCAACATTCCTTTTTATATTCCTTTGCGCAGCCACGTACATGGCTTCCTGATGACTTTCAGTGTTAGTTATGAGATCTGATTTGCTGTTTCCGAGTTGGTCTTACTGGCTTCTGGGGATCCTTATCTGGTCAGACAGGCTATCGTTGGACTTGGCCTACACCAAATCTTTATGACTGCCACTCCCACCAACAATAAAACCAGGTATGAATCTTTGCTGGACTGGATCATTGTGACCAACCCCACCCATGTTGTAAAATCTGGCATCCTACCCAACTCCATCAGTAACCATTGTGCTGTCTATTGTCACTGATCTACAAATGCCTACAAATGGAGCCTAAGTTAATTTATTCCAGACAACTGGAAAAGCTTGATACCACTGAATTCTCGAAAGCCATCTGTGATGTCGACTGGTCCTTTACCTGCTGCATTGAGAATATTGACAAAGCCCTTGACACTTTCAGTAGGACCTTCCTAAGCATCTGTGCCACCTTCATCCCTTTAAAAGTTTTAGGGTCAAGGGATAAAAAAATGAATGGGCTATGTCAGACCTCCTAAACCCGATGAGGAAAAGAGATGGCCTGAACAAATTGCAGGAAACTAAAACAGTCTAACCTCCTTCTGCTCTTTAAAGCACTCTGCAACAAATGTAAATCAGCATTCCATGCAACTAAAATTAACTACCTCAGAGATGAACAGCAGTGTGAGATAGGTAACCTGAAACTCATCTGAAGAACTCTGAATGACCTTATTGGCAAGGGCAAAAAAGATGAACGAATTACCTTCATCAAGAAGGGAAGCCTCATCAATGAACCTCTTCAACTACTATTTCAGGGACCTCAATAATTACAACCCCATGATCTCACATCACAAAGAATTTAGCTCTTATGAATCCCCAGAACATCCTCACAATCTCTTGAATCCTCCCACTCTCCCAATTTAATTTTCACTACCTCTCACTGGCTGAGGTGATTGACTATCTAAAAAAGAATAGTCCCAGGCTAACACTGAGAGCTGATGGTATTGACCATTGTATTCTTAAACTTGGCTGCGAACCCATAGCTCTCTCCCTAACCAAAGTATTCAACCACTGTTTCTCTACTGGGGTTCCCCCAGTAAATGGAAAATGGCCACCATTAAACCATTCCACAAATCTGGCCCCAAAAATGATCTATGCAACTACAGGCCAGTTTCACTCCTCTCTCAAAAATACTTAAAAAATCGTTCAGGCCAGGCCATAGAATTTCTCGAAAATACAACCTACTGACGGAGTTGCAGCATGTGTTCAGAGTTGGTCTCAACATGATGATAGCCATTCAAAGGTTCACCAACTTTATAGATGAGACAAATGATGAAGGGCTCTTCACAGGCTCAGTGTTCATTGTCCTCACAAAGGCCTTCGACCTAGTTGACCATGAAGTATTCCTCAATACCCTATCCAACTTAAACTTTTCAGGTGAAACTATAAACTGGTTCAGGAGCTATCTATGTGGTAGATTGCACACCATGATCAGAGGCCTCTACTCTAATGTTAGTCCCATTAAATATGGTGTACATCAGAGCTTCATCCTAGGACCCTTATTGTTCCCTCTTGTGGTTCTCCCTGCCTGAAATATGCAGGCACACTGGCCTCATCCTCTGTGCAGATGATTCAGTACTGTTCTAAAAAGATAGGTGTCCCTCCAAAGTCCTCACCAAACTTCAGCATGACTTTAGCAAGCTACACATCTGGTTCTCTTCCCGCAGATTAGTGCTCAGCTTAAAAAAAAAGAAATATATGATATTTTCACGTATCAGAAAACCTGCAGATTTTGACTTCTCACTGACGGACAATGATGGTAACCTAACTGATGGAGTATCAGAGTTTAAATACCTAGGCATATACCTCAACCATCACTTAACCTATATGTTTTATATCAGCCATCTGACCAAACAAGCTCACCAAGGAATGAGCATTCTATTCCGGTTAAAACAATTTCTCATACCTGAAACCAGGGCTCTTTTAGCTAACAGCTTCCTGATACCTGTGATAGACTATGACTCCTTCCTCTACTCCTCCTCCATATCCCCAAAAAAATCTTAGCAGGTTTAGCCGGCTACATATCATAGCATCCTCAGGTTCACCACCAGCCTCCCCTGTGGGACCCCCCACTTTCATTTCTACAAGGTGGCTAATTGATTCTCTCTAGAGGATAGATTTCATAGCAAAATACTTACCTTCTTCTACAGAATTCTCTGGTGTCATCTACCAGGCAGGTATAATCTCCATCTTTCTGAGATCCACGAGATCCAGGATGGCTAGATTGACCTCAGGTCACTCCTTTACTATTCCTTTCTGTCAAACCACCCAAGGTCAACATACCCTCGCCTACAGGGGTACCAAACTCTTCAACAGCATGCCCCACCCCTTACTCAGTGCCTGACTTTGTCTCAGTTTAAAACTCATCTAAAGTGTTACCTGTCAGACAAATCTGTTTGTAACTACACTTGTCCCCATATCTCGACCTCTGTATTGTGTACTCTGGATGTAACAGCACTTGACCAAATGCTATGTCCTTTGTATTCTGTCATCTTATGCCCTGAACTCTGTGTTCTGCACTAAGGGGTGGAACAGCACTTGCCCATATGCTATGTCATTTGTATTCTATTACCTTTGACTGTTACTTGTAATTAGATGTCATTTTTTGTCATTTTTGAAAATGGGAATTCTTGCTCACATGCCCGCCAGTATAAAAAAATACTTGAAATGAAATGTCTTTTTTGAGGTGTTAGAACCAGTATTGAACTCCATACTCTAGAAGCAGCCATATTAGTGACATGTACAAGGGCAGTATAACCTCCTCTCTCCTACTACTGATCCCCCAGCTATGCATCCCCACATCTTGCTTGCCATTGCTGCTGCTTTCTTGCGCTGCATGGAGTGCTTCAGGTCACTAGTGATCATCACTCCAAGGTCTTTCTCCTCCTCTGATTCAGACACCTGTACTCCACCCAGGTAGTACTCCATCCAGGGATTCTTAGTGCCAATGTGCATAACTTTGCATTTCATGTCATCGAAGCCAAGCTGCCAGATCCCAGACCACCTCTCCAGCTTTCCCAGAGCATCCTGTAGGTCCTGTATTCCTTCAGCTGTGTCCATTCTCCCATAGAGCTTGGTGTCATCTGCAAATAGGCACATTTTGCCATTAATGCCATCCGCAGTGTCATTTATGAAGACATTTAACAACACCGGCTCCATCACTGAGCCCTGTGTGACCCCACTGGTGACCTCTCTGGTGCCAGATAACTCTCCTCCCACAACCACCTTCTAGGATCAATCCCTCAGTCATTTTTCCACCCATTTGGTCATCTTATCTCCAACCCCAAGATCTGCCAAACTCCTGATTAATCTTTTGTGGGACACAGAGTCAAAGGCCTTGCTGAAATCCAGATAGAGGATTTCTACCAGTTGGCTCCTGTTTACTGTCTTAGTGACCTAAAAAAGTCAATCAGATTCTTTTGACACAATCTCCCCCATATGAACCCATGCTACCTCATATCCTGGATACCATGCTCCTCTAAATATTCTACCAACCTTTCCTTAAGTATGGTCTCCATGAATTTGCACATGATTTAGGTTAGACTGACTGGTCTGTAATTCCCTGGTACTTACTATTTATGTAACCAATTGTTCTATGTGTTCTATTTTCAGATTTTTGTGGAAATAAAACGTTCTGTGTGAAATAACTTGTGTTCTTCGTAAAAAATATTTATTCCAAAATAACATGATTTAAATAAACATTTTATTCACTACTTGTGTGGTATATATTATAAATATTGACTGTAGTTGATGCTAATAGTAGAAAACTATTGACTCCAGGGTGAAAGAGTATCTAGCAGTGCATTATCGTCACAATATGTCACTTTCATCTGAGAGGCAATACATTTCTGCTATATGTGAAGAACACCAGTCCATATTAGTTTCATTAAAGATTTCTTTATTAACAAATTTGTACAACTTTGTTGTATTCTATTATGTATTTGTATTTATTTATTTCACTAGGAAAAGGATCCATTGAGTAAGCCCATTTACCAGGAGGTCCTGGGTAGGACAGCATATAATGTTAATAAGCATGATAGAATGTTCAGATATATACCAGACATGAGAATATACATAGTTGAAATAAAATTACAGGAATTATAACTCCAACAGATTACATCTAGATATAAAGGATACAAGGTATAGATAGACATGCAAAATAGAAATAGGTGCAAACATTAGTTCAAGTCAAAATAAATAATGATCCCATATAAATGAATGACCAATACATAACATCACAGATACACAAAAATGTAGCTTAGCCACAAAAACAAGCTTCAGTGTATAATTTTTCAGCGAGGGGTTTGAAGGTGCTCAGTATGAGCAGTGTAAGGAGTTTAAGTGAGACCTGTACTGAGTTCCATACTGTGGGGATAAAGCAATTAACTGCAAACTGTCCTGCCTGCGCAGCATGTTTAGGGCTGTACAGAAATATACAGTTATTCTTTCTAAGGGAATACTTGTTCTGTGATATGTGTAATAGCTCAGTGATATAATTTGGAAGGTCCTTTTGGAGTACCTTGTTGGACCATGTGCACAGATTCAACAACCTCCTATTTATTAGCGAGGGCCAGCCAATTGTAGTGTACGGAGCACAACGGTGGGTTCTGAGTCCTGATCTTGTGATAAACCTGAGTGCTCTGTGCAAGAGCACATCTACTTTGGTGAGACAGGTGGCTGAGCAGTGAGATTAAATTAAATCTGAATAGTCTACAATTGTTGGGAAGGTGGCCTGTACTAGGGATCATGGGTGTCACATGGAAAACAATGCTTATCTCTAAAGTTCTGTATCTTGAATACAGCTTTCTTAACCAGAAGCTGCATTTAAGGGCAATATCAAATGTTTTTATACTTTCAAGTGCCTTCCTGTTTTTCTTTCCATTTCAGTCATGTTTACAGTATACTTTGACCACGTTTTATACATTTATGATCTAGCTTTACAGTGCTCTCAAATCTACATTACACTCCTCATCTGCGGGAGCTACTGCTCTTTTTTTTATTCCCAAGACATTTTATCTCTTCTTTTACACCATTCCAGGCTAATTATTTGAATGGTTTGAAATAGTGTGATTGATGTCAAAAATGTCCAGGTAGTATGCATGAAAAGTGAAAGCACTGGCTGCTGAGGAGTGTTCCAAGGGGGTTAAAAAAGCAACAACAAATTAATGAACCTTTAGATTTATGAATTGTCATGAACACAGGAGTAACATAAAATGCTCTCTCACAAATCATGAGTGTTCATGAATAATATAATATACTTCTGATGAGCGTTCATTAGCCAAGTGTATAAACTGTTCATGAATAATTCCCGAACATTCATAAACAGTTCATAATCATTTCATCTGGGCTGTCTTTGCCTTTATAGTGCTTCAGTTCCCCAAGCTACATAACAGTAGATTACATAACCAGAACAGGACAGGAACAGGGGGTACAGAGAGGCTAGAGACTCATGGCAGCACAGGTGAGAAGGACAAAAATAAGGGAGTGGTGATGGGAGGTAAATCCCAGGAGGTATATAGCGGGATTGGGGCTCTCAAAAGCATAGGTGAGGAAGGCAGAGTTGGTGGAAGGGAGGGGAGAACAAAAGGGCACACAGGCTGAAAGGAACAGAAACTAGGAGGCATGACAGCTTAGAGAAGTTCCAAGGGGGAGAAATGCAGTGTGGGCAGCAGGAGAGAGGTGGACTGGAGGAGGCAAAAGAAAGTATGGGAGAGAGAAGTAGGAGTGAAGACAGGAGAGCAAGCAGGATGGACACAGTGAGAAAAAGGGGGAAGGAGGCTGAATCACCAGGGGTAGGAAGAGCGATGTGAGCCAGATGGAGGGGGGGAGGCAAAAAAGGTGATTGTCGTGGGGGGACTCCATCATCAAGGGTATTCATTGGGGGTAGAAAGTGGGATCCAGACAGAAGATGGGCAGTTATCTGTATACCAGAAATGGAAGCTGGGAGGGTGGGACCTAAATCAGGGAAGAGATAAGAGGAGTTGGCAGCAAATCTCATCTGATCATTCACCTGGGGATGAATGACCTTGCAGAAAATGAGGTCAAGGTAGTGCAGCAGAGGTTTAAGGATCTGGTGCTTCAGGGGCTCAGTGAGCTCATCAATATTCTCTGAAGTATTGCCATTGCAAAAAGCCAGTACATTGAGGAAGGGGACGATAGTTGAATTTAATGACTGGCAGAGGGATTGGTGTGACATGGAGGACGTCAAGTGTATTAAGGCATGAGGGAGAAGTGAGCAGATGAGGGACTTTATGTGAAGGACAGGCTACACCTAAATGAGGAGGGTTCTAGGGTGCTCAGAGGGATACTAAGCAGATACATGGAGGCAAACCTTCATTTAAACTGAAGAGGGGAGAGGATGAGGCTAGGGATGTCTAGGAGGATAGCAAGGAAGGCAGGTACCTAGCTGGGACTCCTCTGCAAATGGTGGTAGGGATTAGGCAAGAGAGGAAAAGAAAGGAACAATGGTTCAGGTGGAGGGTCATGTGTGTGAACACTCATAGTCTGAGCATAAAGATTACAGACCTGGAAACCACCATGGTGGGGGAGGACTTAGACATAGCAGCCATAATGAAGACATTGTGGATGGAAAACCAGGGATGGGATATTGTCATTCCAGGTTTTAACCTATTCAGATGGGATTGCATGGGAAGGAAAAGGGGAGGGGTAGTGCTTTATGTACAGGACCACATAAAAGCTACTCAGATTGATGGGGAACAGGGGTCAGCAGAGATACTGTGGGTCATCCTTGAGAAATGAAAAAGGACTGTTATTTGAGCAGGGGTCTTACACAGACCTCCAGTGTAGGGAGAGGAAGTAATAGGGAGTTGATGCAAGTAATCCAAAGGATGGATCAAAAGGGGAACTGCTGCTGCTGGGTGACTTCAATCTTCCAGACGTGGATTAGAGTATCCTGGCTGCAACATGAGCTAACAGCAGACTCCTTGTAGGGGGTGCTACTCAAACCACTAATAAGAAAACCCATTCGGGGGGGCAACACTGGCCCTAGTTCTGCCAAATGGGGACAGTGTGATTAACATCACTTTGGGACACCACCTGGGGATTAGCGACCATTGGGAAGTATGGTTTAATATAAAGACTGGGGTAGAGTCAAGGCACACAAGAATGAGGGTTTTGAACATCAGGATGGCCAACTTTGGAAAAATGGTGATATGCCACAGGGAAGTCTTGGCAGGGTTCCATGAACTAGGAGGCATAGAAGAATAATGGACAGCAATAAGTGGGGGAATTGAAAAGGCTGCAAGACTTTGTGCAAGACAAGTCAGCAAAGGCAGGAGAAGGTGGAGACCACTTTGATTCATTCTGTAGGTCGTGGAAAGAATGAGGGCAAAGAGCACAGCCTTTAGACAGTATAAAAAAAAAAAACAAAAGGAGGATAGGAGAATTTACCTGGACAGGCAAAGGGAGGTGGGAAAGGAAGTAAGAAGGTCAAAAGTGGTAACAAAGTAAAGGATAGCAAAGTCAGTCAAGAGTGGGGATAAAACATTATTCTGATACATTGGGGAAAGGAGAATGGCCAGAGGAGTGGTAATCAGACTACTGGGGGAGGGGGCTCTCCATGGAAGAGGATAGCCAAAAAGATGACATATTGAACAAATGCTTCCTTTCTGTCTTCGCTGAGGAGGGGATAGGAAATGGGCCTAAATTACACAACATGGGCATGAAGGGTAGATAAGTAGACACTTACCCCTTTACTGTGAACAGGGTTCTAAGGCAATTGTCCAAGTTAAGAGTGCACAAGGATATGGGCCCTGATGCAGGGCACCCCAAGCTGCTGAGGGAGCTCAGAGAGGTACTGGCTGAGAGCCTGGCAGTCCTGTTCAACCAGTCTCTGGAAAGTGGAATGGTGCCAGAGGGCTGGAGGAGGGCTAATGTCAACCCACTCCACAAAGTGAATAGTAGGGAGGAGCAAGGAAATTACAGACCAGCCAGCTTGTCATCCGCAGTTGGCAAGGTAATGGAATCACTCCTAAAGGAAAGAAATGGAGAGAACCTCGAGACTGACTTACTGCAGGACCAAAGACAGCATGGGTTCATGGGGGGAGGTTCTGTCAGATCTGATTTAGTTATTCGATGAGGTGGCCAGGGTAGTGGACCAGGGTGGGGTATTGGGTGTGGTATATCTACATTTTAGTAAGGCCTTCAACACCATCTCACATAAAAGATTGGTAATGGGGGTGGCCTGGCACCAAGCAAGATAGATGTCTGATTACTGAGCTCCCACTTATCAACACTATCTAACATCATCCTTAGCCATCTAAGCCAGTTGAGAAGCTTTACCAATGTGAATAAATACAGGAACAAATCTACAGCAAGTTTTAAAGGTTTTTTTTGTTTTGTTCGTTTGTGCTACTGATCTGGTATATCTATAAAACTGGAAGACCTACCACAGACTGTCAGAATGGCTAACTCTGAGCTGCAGTTATCTTCTTTGGAGAAAATAGAAGCAATGTTCACTAAGCTGTCGGCGGACATTGTCAATTTAAAAATTGCTACACAACATAATTCACAAACTATGAAGACTATTGATTCTCGGCTTGCCTTCACAGAGAACAAAACTCGCACTAATGAGGATTTAATAAAGGAACTTAAAACTTCCATTAGATCCCAAGACCGGATAATTAAAGAACTACAATCTAAATTAGAGGACATGGAAAATAGAAATCATAGGAATAATCTTTGGATTTTTGGATTCCCAGAAGGAGTGGAAGCTAACAATACCACAGCATTCCTGACACATGTGCTGCCACAAATACTCAAACTGCAAGCCGGTGCTAACTTAATTATAGAACAAGCTCACAGATCACTAGGCCCCAAGCCCTCCACACAGCAAAAGCCTAGACCAATAAATTGCCAAATTTCTCAATTATGCAAATGTCGAACTCATTCTACAGAAATCCAGGGATATGAGACAACTCTTTTGGCAAGAAAACGGAATATATATTTATTGTGACTTCTCAAAGGAGCTATAGATAAAACGGAGGGCTTTTACATCAGCAAGATGAATTATGCACCAGGCAGGGCTCCGCTTCTCCCTCAGATAACCTGCAGTAATGAGGGTTTACACTGGCAATTCCAATAAGGACTTCCATACCCCGGAATCCTTGCTATCCTTTTTGGAAACCCAATTTACAACTCACCAGGTGGAGTCGGGGATCGGGGGGACTCTCGCTACAACTGTTATCCTGACTGAGGGTGGCTCTGATGTGCTTTCAGACGTGGTGCCCATGGAGAAGATGTTGTCTTCGGCTGACTCTCTTGAGGTGACTAGGAGAAGACAGTCTGATCGTATGCAAGAATGGATGGCATTCAGCAATGATCACTTGAGATCACGGTGCTGTAGCCCAGAAAAAATGTGCAACACTACATCTAACTCTACCTCTAATATTCTTGCTATTCCCAATGTTCCAGTACATAATAAATATGCACTTTTGCAAGATTTACATACCTCGGATGGAAACTTGACCGAAGAGAGAAACGTGTTACTGGGAACAGATGTGGACAGTAACCTCATGGAGACTTCCTGGAATAGCAACATAGACAATTCACCTTCTAAAGTAAATGCACCCCCTAAAATGAAGCACCGTGGTAAGGGCAAGTACAAAGGGACAACCACACCGATGAAACATCAGAGATGATAGCTATATGTTTTCTAATAGCTCCATTAACCATTAACGAATCTGTATGTCAAACTGTATCGGTAAACTCTATACGTGTTAATAGCTGATAGTTGTCTGAGTGGCCTGAGGTATACGTTAGCTCAAATTAACTTGCCGCATCTGCATTTGGGCCACTTAGATATTGTAAGATCATCATAAAGCTTTGTACAAGATGATGACTAACACATGAGAGAAACAAATAATGTTAGGCATATGGCTACTAGTCACACTTATATGTGACCTGATACGCTTATGATGAGATGTTAGTCCTTGCTAATATCCTAAGAACATTAATGTAAAATAATGAGCTTTCTCATTATACCTTGGCCCCATAATTTAAATGTAATTCTCTAATCTGGTCTAGCAGGATTAAAGCTATGTGAATCCTCTAATAGGAAGTATCCTGGTAAGGGCAAGTACAAAGGGACCTTCACACCGACAAAACAGCAGAGATGTCAGGTTTTTTTTGTTTGTTTTTTATCCAAATAACTATGGCTGAATTTGTTTGACAAAGTGAATTGGCAGACTCTATATATGTTAATAGCGGACAATTGTCTGAGTGGCCCACTGTATACGTTAGCTCTATTTAGTTTATTGCAAGTGCATTAGGGTCACATACACACTGTAAGATCCTTGTAAAGCTTTATATAAGATGATGACTTATACATGAGTGAAACATATAATGTCAAGCATATAGGTACTAGTTATTCTCATATGTGACCGGATACACTTATGATGAGATGTTAGTCCACAGCTATTATCTTTAGGGCATTAATGTAAAATAACGGGCATTCTGATTATACTTTGGCCCTACAATTTAAAAACGTTTCTTTTTATTTCTTTTTTTTTCACTTGTCTGTAATATCAAACCTCACATTTTCTATAGATCCCCATTGCATAGAATATGATGTTAGAAATGATAATGTGGATAAAACTCAACTAGATTTACACCTATAGATGGAAAATTCAGTATTGAATCCTACTGTTTGTTTAGGGATTCTACTCTATCCTAATTAGAATGTGATCTAATACGGTTATATTTGACATATTAGTCAACCTAGTAATAAGGTGAACTGGATAGTACCCTAGTCTTTTTTATTCTTTCTTTTTACTATCCCAGTTCTTATTAGATAAGCTACATCCTAGAAACAAAGGAGTGGTCTTGCTCTTCTTTGTTTAGTAATTTTTCTGATCGGACCGTAACCTTCTCTCCTCTGTTCATCTTAAATGACTTTAGTGTACTGTTGCTATATAGTTTGGTTGTTTACAAATAGTATAGTTAGCTTGTTAGTAAGGAGTTGCATGGAAGGAACTCAAGAAGGTAATCAGGCAGATTTTATACATCCCTTTAAGTGGCTGGCCTTACAATGTCTTGCCAACAGTTTTTTTTTATATACTGGATATATATATAGAGATGATCTGCAAACTGTTATTATACTTGCTTGGGTATATGAGTCCCCTGACCTCTTATGTAATCTGTTATAGATAATAGATACTAATATATGATGGCTAACCTATTAATATGTACTTGGAATGTCAAGGGACTAAATACTCCAAGTAAACGTAAGCAAATTCTTAATAATCTTAGAAAACATAAAATGCAGATTGCGCTATTGCAAGAAACTAAACTTCTGGATGCAGACAACTCTAGATTAAAATGTGAATGGGTTGGTTAGGTTTTTGCAGCCTCCTCCTCTACAAAAAAAAGAGGTGTAGCTATACTAATTCATAAAAACCTAAATTGGAAACCCTCTAATTTTTTGAAAGATTTGAATTGTAGGTGGCTCATTATAACTTTTGATACTCCTACAGGACCATTATCAATAGTCAATATCTATGCACCTAATGTTGATGACCCTCAATTTTTTCAAGAGCTGATTAATCAGTTAATTTCACTAAACCTGGCCAACTCACCGTTATTGATTGGAGGAGATTTTAACTTTACTTCGGATCCATACATGGACAGAAGTAACAACTTTAGCGACAGTCACCCTAAAAGCCTAAATTTGGTGTCACAGTTAATGAAAGATCTGGGTTTATCAGATATATGGAGGGTTTTACATCCCAGAGACAAGGATTACACCTTTTACTCCCCTCATCACCAATCCTACAGTAGACTAGACTATTGTTTAACTTCCCCTAAGGTTACAGTGACTATATTAGAAGTTAACATCCTTCCTTTAGTTATATCCGATCACGCCCCGGTCAAGCTTTCAGTTACGTGTGGCTCCCTTCCTTCAAAATCTGTCTCTTGGAGACTAGACCCCTTACTACTCAAAGATCCAGAATTTTTACCCTGGATTAAAACACAACTTGAAGAATTCATTGTCCATAATGATCCAAGAGACACCTCTATGGGAACTACATGGGAAGCACTTAAAGTTACTTTAAGGGATAAAATAATTAGCTTTGCAGCACATAGGAATAAATCTGGGGAACAAAAGATTAAAGACCTTGAGAATCTACTTAAAGAAAAACAAAAATTATATTTGGCTAATCCTCACCCGAAGGCTTCATCTCCTTTGCATTATGAAATTTTGCAATTACGCATGCAAATTAACAAAATAATTGCTCGTAAGACAGAAATTGCATTATTAAGAATAAAACATAAATATTGCGAAGGAGAGGAAAAGGGGAGTAAAATACTTGCTTATAGACTAAGAATGCAACAAATGGA
This sequence comes from Neoceratodus forsteri, assembly GCA_016271365.2. Taxonomy (NCBI): domain Eukaryota; kingdom Metazoa; phylum Chordata; order Ceratodontiformes; family Ceratodontidae; genus Neoceratodus; species Neoceratodus forsteri. Next base: position 224,384,281 of record CM028132.1, on the reverse strand, counting down.
ATGCCATATTGCAGCATTAAAAGATCAGGTAGGTGGAATTCAAACCAATGAATCCTCAATCAATGAGATTATGACCTTCTTTTATAAAAGATTATATACTTCATTCTCTTCAGCATCAGCACTAGATATTACCTCTTTTCTAGACAGAATAATACTCCACTGACTTCCTCAAGATGTAATATGCTCCTTGGATATACCCTTTACTGTAGAAGAAGTAAAGAAGGCACTCTTTTTGCTTAAATCTGGTCAATCTCCAGGCGGGGACGGTTACCCAGTGGAGTTCTACAAACTCTTAGAAGATCAATTATACCCCTTACTATGTAATGTATTACAAGAGTCCTCTAAGAAAGGTAAATTACCTCATACTATGACCGAAGCAATCATCACTGTTCTCCCAAAAAAAGACAAGGACAATACCCTTCCGGAGAATTATCACCCCATTTCTTTACTTAATACAGACGGTAAAATATTCACCAAAATCCTAGCCAATCGTATAGAACCACATATTTCTAAATTAATTCACAGATCACAAGTGGGTTTTGTTAAAGGCAGGATGGGCTCTGATCATCTCCGCTCTTTAATTAATCTAATGCATAAGGCCCAATCTCTTAATTCTCCTGCTGCAGCCATAGCCGTTGACTTCAAAAAAGCTTTTGATTCTTTAGACTGGAAGTTTCTTTATCTGGTGCTAACTCATTTTAGTTTTACTAATCTTTTTTGCTCTTGGATTAAACTTCTCTATACAAATCCACAAGCTAGGGTTCTCACCAATTCTATGCTATCCAAGTCTTTCAAACTTGAAAGGGGAACCAGGCAAGGATGCCCACTTTCTCCATCTCTTTTTATCTTAGCTCTAGAAGCTCTTGCTGCTTTTTTAAGACAACATAAAGATATCATAGGAATATCCATAGGGCGTACGCATTACACATCTCTATCATATGCAGATTATATGCTTATCCTGCTTGAAAATCTAGATTTATCTGCACAACCACTTACTCAAACACTTAACCTGTTCTCTAAACTTTCCGGTTTAAAAGTCAATTACCAAAAAACAGAGATATTACCATTAAATAAATACTGCAATTCTTCTATAAACAATCCAATAGGATTTCACTGGGCTCCACAGGGCATCAGCTACTCAGGGATAAAAATCATTCCTGACCTCAATAAAATATGGGAACTCAATCTCCAGCCCCTACTTACAGATATCAAAACAAACTTACTTAAGTGGAGAAATTTAAACCTCTCTCTCCCTGGTAAAATTGCTGTTATAAAAATGAATATTACTCCTAAAATTCTTTATCTATTCTCTTGTATCCCACATAAAATCTCCACCCGCTTACTTCAAAAAATTGATAAAACAGTAGGAGATTTTTTATGGGAGTGCCAAGTGCCTAGGTTTAACCGTGTTAAATTATGCTCTCATTGGTCTAAAGGCAGTTTTGGTTTACCCTGGTTCATGGCCTACCTATGGGCATTTAGAGCAGCGCAAACTATTAAATGGTTCTCTAAACCTAACTATAACTCGCCATTATGGCTTGATATGGAAGCTTCCTTATCTCCCGGATGAATACCCAATAGCTTTATATACTCTTCATCAAAATCTAAAATAAATAATCACCCCACAATCAAAACATCTACTTATTATTGGTTCAGATTGCATAAATGGCTTAAAACAGACCCTTCCCCAATACCTTTTACACCCTTATGGGGAAATCCAAAAATCACCTTGGAGAACAAACCCATATACTGTAATTCCTGGAAACTGAAGAATATATTCTTTTTGAAGGATATTCTTGATGATAAAGGCAAGACATTAGATTCTTTTGGCAATTTGTAGGCAAAATGGCATATTTCCAAAAACGAATTCTGGAAATATTTGCAAATCCGTTCTGCTATGCTTCATGTCACTCAACAAATCACTAAACCAATCATAAAATCTTTACACATTAACTCATGGATTAATACCTCCTCTGGGTTGGTCAGCAAGATTTATAAATTAATTAGAGACGTATTACCGAATCAATCTATTATGGCCAGAAACAAATGGAATGCGGCTTTAAAAGATAGCATATCTGACTCCCAATGGGATGAATGCTGGAAATCCTGCCATAATACCTTTAGAGATGTATGCAGCATGCTGATACAGTACAAGATATTATATTTATGGTATCGAACTCCTTCTCATTTACACAAATTGAGTTTAATATCTAATAACAACTGCTGGCAATGCAATTTACTGAATGAAGACCTTCTGCACATATTATGGTCATGCAAACCAATATTTAAATTATGGCAATCTATCTTTAACCTTGCATCTAAAATTATTGGCTGCCATATTCCATTTGAACCCAAATTTTGTTTACTTGGTGTTATAGACAAAAATACTAAACTAACACAATATCAGCATAAATGGCTACGTGTTCTATTTATGCAGGTAAAAAGATTGATACTAATGCATTGGAAATCTCAGTTAATACCTACTGTGGCAGATATTCTGAACAGCCTAATCTATATTGTATCTTTGGAAAGGATATCATATCTGATAAAAGACCAACTCAATGAGTTTTATTTATGTTGGCAAGACTATCTAAACTTTCTTCAGAAATAGAGAAGATATTTTACCAGACCTTCCCTCTTGGTATTACCTTGCATGCATAGCCTAATATATTCATCCTTCCATGCAGCTCCTATAAGTGGTTATATTAATACACGATTAAATTAATCTGAATCTTATAATATCTCATTATATTTTTTTCTTTCTTTCTTTATAAACAGTACAGGTATCTCATCTCATTAATGCAACACCTTACATACCTACTCACCTTTGTCAAAATAGACTACTTAGCACAAGATAACTGTTTTATAAGGTGTTAACATGCCACTTTATCTATACTTTATATTATACAAATATGTTCATATAATCATAGTATGCTATGTACTGTACTGTATTTTATAAAGGGAAAATAACTCAATAAACAAACTAACTGCAAAAAAATAAAAGATTGGTAATGAAACTGGGCAGACTGGGGTTGGGGCCAAAAATTGTAAATTGGTGGAAAACTGGCTTAAAGATAGGAGTCAAAGAGTGGTGATAAATGGGGTACACTCTCAGGAGTGAAGTGTGAGTAGCAGGGCACACAGGGGACTGTGTTGGGCTCTGTACTCTTCAATATCTACATTAGTGACATGACAGAGGGAATAGGAGGGAGGGTATGCCTGTTTCTGGATGACACAAAGGTCTGCAACATATTGGACACATGGGGGGTGGAAAGGATGGCAGAGGACCAAGAAAAGTTAGAACAGTGGTCAAAAAGTTGGCAGGCATGATTCAATGCAAAGAAGTGCAAGGTTATGTACTTGGGGCCCAGGAACCGGGGGTCTGAGTATACTTTGGGGGGAGAGGTATTAGAGGTCACAAGGCAAGAAAGAGACCTAGGAATTATCACTGATCACCTGAAAGTGGAAACACATTGTGGGAAGACAGTGGAAAAGGTAAACCTAATGCTTGGATGCTTAGGGAAGGGTATCCTCAGCAGAAGAAGGGAGGTAATACTATCCATGCATGCTTTGTTGTTGGGGTCATACTTCGAGTACCGTGTGCAGTTCTGGAGGCCCCATCTTAAAAAGGACAGGGTGGAGATGGTGCAGAAGAGGGCAACTAAAATGTTGCAGGGCCTGCATTGGAAGACTTATGAAGAAAGGCTTAGGGAATGAAACGTGTACTCCTTGGAGGACAGGAGGAGGAAGTTGGATATGATTGAGACATTCAAATATCTCAGGGGAATAAACAAGGTGCAGGAGGAGAGTATTTTCCAGAAATAAAATGTTCTAGGACTCAGGATCACAACATGAAGTTGGAGTGAGGGAGGTTCAGGGGATAACATGAGGAAGATCTTCTTCTCAGAAAGGGTGGTGGACGACTGGAACAGCCTCCCAGCGGAGGTGGTGGGGGCAAATACAGTCACAGGTTTTAAGTGTGCATGGGATAAACACATGGGTATCTTGGATAATGAAGGGGATTAATGGCTGTTCCCCAGTAGTGGCTTGGATAACAGTATTAGGGGGGATTTTACAGGCAGACTTGGGAGGCCATGACATCCTCATCTGCTGACAGAATCTAAGAATCTATGATTAATGAAAGTAAGGTGTTATGTGCCTGTGTTCTATGTACTAACAATTAACTGGTTGAAAAAGAAGTTTGGAAACAAGAATCATTTACAACCTTTTGAGGTTCAAATGAAGACTGGTATAACTTAGAATTAGCATTGATTGGTCCATCCATATTACAAAGCTGCATTATTCCAGGGCCTCCTCAAAACATACTCAAGGTAGTCCCTGTCTGAATGTTAATACTAAACAAATAAGGGTGTTTTGAGACATCAGGGGTCAGAGTCATAAAACTTTACCCTGCACAAACTGGGTTTTGCACCAAGGCGGTATTCACAAAAGCCCAGCTTGCACCTGCAAACCGGGTTTGCCCTTGGAAAAGTATGGAGGGGGCCATAATGCTAATTAAGGGGAGAGAACCTGCATATTGGTGCAGTCCCATCCACAAAGCATTTTCTCTTGGCAAGGACAGTTAAATATCACTGAGGAAAACCTCCTCTTAACTCCGCACCACCCTAGTGGTTGACGGAGGTACTGTAGTACCCCCCTTGCCAATCGCCATCCCAATTAATAAAAATAACTTACCATGGTAGTCTAGTATTCCCTTCCCCTCCATTTTCCAATCACTGTCCCTTTATAATAAAAATTCATTTCCTGATAGTCCAGTGGTCCATCCCCCTCCTGTTCTCCAAACGGTGTATCCCAATAATAAATAATATATCCCTGGTAGTCTAGTGGTACCTGCCCCCTTCCCAATGCTCTGATTGCTGTCCCTGTATAATAAATATAATGCTATGATAGTCTAGTGGTCCCTCCCTCATCCCCTGTTCTCCGATTGATATCCCCATATGATAAATAATATGTCCCTGGTAGTCCAGAGATCTCTCCCCCATTCTCCCATCACTGTCCCCATATAATAAATAATATATCTCTGGTAGTCCAGTGGTCTCTCCCCTTCCCTGATCAAGTTCCCAGGTAGTCCAGTGGTCCTTCCCCATCCCCAGTCAACATCCTGTGAACTACTAAGTAACCTATCCCAAGTGGTTTGGTGGACCCCCACCTCTCCCAACCAAGTAGGTAGTGCCCCATTACACTGTTCCCGCATCCTGAAACAGAGCCAATGACTGGCACAGCCCACCTCTCACCACCACAGCCAGCCACTGAATGAGCTGTCATGGAGTGCATACCGTATATTGTACACACCTATTGATTGACAGCTCACACAGTTCTCAATACATGGATGTGTACTGTATACAGTATGTGCTCCATGACAGCTCAGTCAGTGACTGGCTGTAGTGGTGAGAGGAGGGCTGTGCCAGTGGTCGGCTCTGCTAAGGAATAGGGGGAGCAGGGTGATGGGGCACTACCTGCCGAGGTGCAGAGGTGAGAGTCCACTAGACCACAAGTGATATTTGATAAAGGACTGCTTTGTCCAAAACAAGTCAGGCGGGATGTTTTTTGGCTTGTCCTGTATTTCCATTAAATAAAAACTATGTAAGTCATTTAAGGCTTAAAGTTTTTTTTTGTGCCCCTCTTATGGGTTTTTGTGTGTGCCTAAGACCTTGCTATTGTATCACCAGGGATATGTTAATTAGTAATTCATGGGACAGTGATGGGAATGGGGAGGGACCACTGGACTACCATGGAACTTTAAGACATATATAATGTGATGGCAATTGATGATTGGAAAGGAAAGGGACCACTGACTATCAAGGAATTTAATTTATTATATGGGATGGTAATTGGAACACAGGGGAGGGGAGGGGAGGGTGGGGCAGCTGCAAGTTGAGGGGCTAGCAGCACAATTGAGCAGACTCACTAGATCATGAGGCCTGTTTCTGCTGGCATTTTGTATGTTCATATGTGAGGGAGGCACCACTGAACTACCCAGGACATATTTTATTATACAGGGATGGCAATTGGAGCATGGTGGGGACTACTAGACTACCATGGACATAGTATTTGTTATATGGAGATGGGGATTGGAGAATAGGGAGGGGAGGGACCAGTAGACTGTATGGGCATTATATTTATTATACAGGGATGGTGATTGGAGTATGGGGGAGAGGGAGGGACCACTAAATTACCAGGGAAATATAATTTATTATAGGGGAATGGTGACTGGAGAACAGGGAGGAACCACTGGACTACCAGGGAATTTCATTTATTATACAGGAATGGTGATTCGAGAATGGGGGAGGGACTGCAGGACCACCAGGGAGATATTATTTATTATACAGGGATGACATTCCAAGCACAGGTGAGGGGGGAGGAACCACTAGACTACCAGCAACATATTATTTATTATACAGAAACACTGATTGGTGAACAGGGGAGTGGGGAGGAACCACTAGACTACCAGGACATAATTTTTATTATATGGTGTCAGCAATCAGCAATCAGGCACAGAGAGGGATCGCTTTTTTCAATATAATATACTTTATTGAGAGGATATTCAAGGATTCAGTTACATAAACAATTACAGATTGTGAACAAATCATTAAAACAGTACAGACAGCTGGCTCATCGGCACAGGAGTTGGATCTCCACTTGCGACGCCAGCGACCCGGGTTCGGGAATGAACCTGGGTCGGCTGGAGGGCCAGCCGGGGAGATGCAGCTTGAGCATCCCACAACCACTCACTGCCTTCAGGGAGGGAAGGGGCTGTGACCCGGTGTTGAAGCGACCACTGGTGGAGGCCAGGGGTAGAGCAACACGTCAGGGTAATTTGGGGTGGTGCGTGATAGGCGTTGGCTTTTGCCTTAACATCCAGACATCACGCACCTTAAGAAAGCCAGGAAAATCACTTGCTGGCTGCCGGATAATGGCTCTCTATTCCCTGAGGGCCTCCAGTGTCTTTCCAGGGCCTCCTGTTCATCGGTAGCATCCCTGGGCCCTAGAGAGTATGTGCTGGGGTCATGCCTTCCTCCTCAGAGGAGGGGGACCCGCCCGGTGAAGGGATATGCCAGGATATCCCAGGGGTCGGCTGCAATATCAGGATCAGAGGAGGACTGGGAAAGGACAGTAGGGACTGGGGGGGGGGACTTGGTAGAGCCCAAAGGAGTGGTGGACCAGCGAGCACAGGGGCGGAAAAATAGATTACACAAAAAAAAACAGTACAGTCAATGTCAAGCTTCCTTGTTCTTCATTCTGTTGTAGCCTGGGTGGTTCCTGGTGCACTCCCCCTCTCAGTAACTGCAGTTAGGATAAGTTTTTCAGCAGTGGGTTGGCTAATGATTGTCGAGAGTAGGGAGCTTATTCCTCCCCTGTGGCCTGGTGGGGAGGAGCCAGTCCAGCAGCAGAAGGGGAGGAATCACTTGACCACAAGGGTATACATTTATTTATATGGGGCCAGTGCTTAGTGAGGAAGAAAATGCTAGATTACCAGGGAACCTATTTTAACAACCTTGGGAAAGTGACTAGCAAATGGCAGTGGGAGAACTAGATCACCAGGGACTGTGGCTACATCAGGCAGGGGCTGGGGGCTGCATGAAGCCACCTGAAGTCTATGTAGATGGGCCCATAATGGGCTTGCAAATGGTCACATAGCACCTTGCGTGTCCAATGGGCTCAATTACATGACTACTTTAATGAATTTGACATAGTTCACCCTTGCTGTTCCCTGTGCGGCCATTCTCCTGGCTGGATCTCAGGGCAGCACTGCTGGGTTTAGCTGGGGCGTTCCTGGGTTAGTGCTGCCCCATTCTGGCCCTAATCACAGTTGGACAGCACAATGCACTATCTGACTGTAAATAGCATGATTTCACACCTGCACTACTGCAAATCGCAGTGCAAGCTTTTGCTCTGTGCTTTGCAAGTTTTTGTGAATCTAGCACCAGATTTCAATACAGGTCAGTCTTTCTTTAATATCCAAATCCTTTTTTCCAAACATTCTAACAGGAGTACAAAACTATGGGTCAAATTCACAAAAGATATTTGCAATAGGCACAGAATAAAAAAAAAAACTTTTGTGACTATAACCCAAAATGTTTATGCACAACATGAAATTTGCCCTCCAGCTACATATTGTTTAAAGGCATATACTCTAATTATGTATCAACTTATTTTATGCTTTATTTTATTTTACGTTTTTCTGCTCAGTGGTCTGCATGTCTCATTGTTACAGGATTACTTTGAAAACAAGGCTTGTCCCTAATAGTCTATAACCTAGCAATAATAAAAATAAAAACAGTATTTACATGAGTGTTTAGACATGGTGAAAAGATATACCAGGGAGCACAGTTATAGATTAATTTCAAGGTTAAACTTTATTTGGTCAGTGGATCACCATGCTAAGTACTTGATTCAAAATCATGACATCAATGTTAGCCAATCAGGATTATTTATTTATATTCGGACCAGGTATGCTAATAATCGCAAGAGGGTATGTCATGGTAACAGTTCCAAAATTCTAAGTTCAGTTGTTATAGCCTATTTTCAGTTGGAGGGGTTTATCTCTTTTTCTACAAATAAAATATGTTGATTTTAAATTCAAGTTCCATTTAAAAAGAAAACACAAATCTTCAACATGATTTGCATTGGCCCTTGTGTATATGCCTGAAAGAGTTTCTTCTCAAGTCTTCTGTGTGCCAAGATAGCTCAGCTTCACTTCACAGTTCTGTCATGCAAAGATCTCAAGAATGTTCTCTTATAACTATAAAAGGCACAGTACCTATACATATAAACATACAGTATAAAAGAGCAGTTAGACTGGAAAGCTTTACAGTGCACTTGCTTAATTGTACTAGTACAGTAAATGATGGAATAAGCCCTCAAGAAAAATATCTGTACAGTATATCACAGCATTAAAAGGCATCACAGAGGGTGTATTGCATCTTAAAGTTGTAAGAAAGTAAACCATACTGTACACCTAATGAACTGATTTTGGTTAGATCACACTAAACACATAAAACAATAAGTCCTAACTACCAGCTCACATTGACCCTTTCATTGCTAGTATGGGTATAATTTTACTTTATGCTGCAAGGGGTAGTAAGTCACTTGGTATATCAGCAGTGCTGGGTTAGCACTAAATACTAAGCCCAGCTGCTCATAATAAATACATATTTTGTGAGGCTTCACATTACATTTCTAAAGCAATGTGATTTACTACTTTGTATTTTATTATTATCCTTACCTTCCAAGCACACAAAGGACCTAAACATATCAGTTGTTTGCTCAGATCTAATGTTTATCAGACAAGAAGGAAAAGAATGTCTGTTCCCATCACACTCACAGGACTTCATTTCAAAACCTGCTCTAATAATTGAATTACTTTTATACCAGTTTGACTTGCAGCTGTACAGCAGTATATTGCAGGCAGAAATGGAGGCCAATAAAGTATTTATGAGCTCTTTTTATGAGGTATTATGAACATGGCTTTTTGCTAGTGTTACAAAACATTAAAATACTTCACTGCTCAGACCTCATAAAGTTCCTGAAGTGGCTGTTACTTTATATGGTGTGGGGAAAAAACTCTTTATAGAAACCTAGCTATTGAAAAAGCACCCCATTTTCTAAGACTATGCTTTTTAATAGCTGTTTGAGACACTGTAAATCATTGTTCAAAAATTTGACATGGAGACAGTATCTTCAACAGAAATGGGACTTGTTGAAACATTTACACTGGGATCCATAAATCTGGACTGAAACTTGTGACTGCAATGAGTAAATCTGGTACAGCTTCTTCATATATGTTCATAACAGTACACTGGGCACATTTGCCAAATGTCCCTAGTATAAAGCCCTAAGTACCCTCTTTGTACTTACGCCACCCTGTGTTGCTTGAGTGTACCAGCAGGTAACACTAAGTGTATCTTGCATAGATTTTCTGCTTCAGAATGCACAGAAAATATTTGTCTGAGTCAAACAGTCAAATTGAGGAGTAGCTAACATGGCAAGACCATAAAGTAGGATTCATTTAAAGTGTTTGTGTTGAAACAGACAAATGATGACCACCACTGCAAACCTGTATGTGGAGATTTTAGTCATTTCATGAAAGCCAGAAACCTAATATAGGAACTGCAGATCATAAATGGGATCCTACAGCACAGGCTGAAGGTGGTCACATGTTGAAACTGAATGTTATATATGTTGGAAGTAAGCAATAAGACACAACGGGGTTTGCATTAGACAGTCTAGCCCCATAGCTGTGCATTAGAACTGTCTAATGTGCACTCCAGGGTATCTCATTGTGCTTATAAAATTTGACTCTGTGTTTTACATGTTTATTTAAATTAAAACTGTTAGGTTTAAATAATAAAATAAAGTTATATCTTTCTTGTTATTTGACATAAAATAGTTCCTCTGCATTTATCATCTGGATGCCTTTTTTTTTTTCTAGTAAGATATTTGTCCATATATGGCCTCTGTAGTTATAGCACATTGATCAACTTATGTGCACCCCACCCCTATAGATCATGGATATTTTGACTTATTGCCCCCAACCTCTTTACACAGTTAGAATTTTTTTTTACTTTGAGCAAGCATGCTACTTATTGGGCAGGCAGAGTGGTGAAATAAGTGAGCTGACACATTCAAAGAGATACTGAGAAACTTGGAGAAAAATGGTTGATTATTATTGTAATTTATTTGTTTACTTTTGAGCCTGCAACAGAGCATACCTCTGGAGATGGGGAGAGCAGCTCAGACAGAAACAGAGACAGACTCCTGGAAGCAGTAAGAGGGAGGATGGGAGAGCATGTGTAGTTTGAAAAAGGAGCCATTGCGAGAGTCGGAACTTTCGCTCACTTTTTTTGTTTGTTTGTTTAGTTTATGTTCCACAAGAGTCAGTCACTCAAATAAAGATTAAGGCTGTGGGGGTTAGAAACTGAACTTTGAATGAAGTAAATCGTCATGGAAATAAGGGTTAAGCCTGCGATGGGTGGGAGATGACACTACATCATGGAATCAGCATTTCAGACCTGTAAGCAGCTGCAGTCATGTACTGAAATCTACTTTCTCTAACACAGTTACTTTCCTTTTCTTACTTAAATTTTGAGAGAAATCGTGAGCTGATGGTGAGCAGACAGCTGTGGGGAGATCTGTGAGCATCAGACCTCAGCATAGAGATTTGGCAAGGCAAGTTTGGTAAAAAACAAACAAACACAGAAACAGCAGATTGAAACAATCATCCAAGTGCTTATTGTAGTTTAAAAGAAAAAAAACATTTAAACTACAGGGAGTGCTTTTGATGATTAAAAGGTTTTTGGTATTACAGCACATTTGTGTTTAGCAACAAAAAAATATGGTGGCAATTAAAAATGATGATTCTATAGCTCCTTGATCACACATTAAAATAAAGCAGCATAATTAACTGAACCTGTTGGTAGCCGTGCATTAGACACTTCTAATGCACGGCTACCAACCAATCAAAATACAGAATTTTTCATACCCATTTTATACTGACTATTGACACTATATAAAGCACTCACAGACTTCCTAATGCTCCACTAGAACTTCTCTCTCTCTCTCAGTGTTCAGAGGTGGAGGCTGATGGACTCCTCGATCTAGATACTTCAGCCACATGACCATGTTACCCAAGCAATAACTGCAGTGAAAGCATGCTTCATCCAGAACATTCTGCAAATTCATGTCCCATTCCAGCCACTTATTAACATTCAGAACCAGTTTAAAAGTATTAATGAGATTGGAGGCAATGAAATGATTGAGGGGATCCTTGATTTAGTGTCCATTGATGAACATTTGTGCAGCATGAAGGAGTCCCAAGAGTATGCATTGGCAACCTTGTCACATCCCAAGTACACTTCTTAATGGGGCTAATTCAGAGGTGCACAGACACATTTGGGCATTGAGAGTGGAATGCAAAAAGTGAGATAAAGCAACAACTGGTTGCAATAAAATTATTTCTCATCTTCATCATCTTTTAACACACAGCAATTCTCATCCTACAGCTCTTCCACATCTCCTAGTACTCAAAATTCATGGAGTAGTACTGTTGTGAATTGCTCTTTTGGCAGTTTTGTCTCAGGTGGGAGTGTCAAACAAAAAGGCTATTCTCTCAGATCCAGAAGTTATATGTCTTTTGTCTTTGAGGCTGAGACTTACATGGATGACTCTGAAAAGTAATGGTTAGCTGATGAATGACTTATATATAGGGGTCTTACAAGCTTGATGTGTGTCCTGCAGTTGCCATTGAATAACTTTATTGTCTGTTAGCTGCTGTTAGTTCAGAGAGAGGGTTCAGTGCAGTGTGTGCAGTAATATATGACACTTGAACCTGCCTGTCAGTAAAGAATGCAGAGATGCTTATGCTCATAAAAATGAATAAAGTACACTCACAACCTAGTTTGTAATCATGGGTTGATGACTGTGAGGGTACAGATCAACATTTACAGGTGGGGATTGAGGATGAGGAAGATGAAGATGATGTGTTGGACTGTGATTAGTCACATGAGGATGTTCCTCTACCCTACTGTGTGTGTCCTACCTGCTGCTTTCCAAAGACACTGTCATGTTCCATCCAGAGCTTGCCATCACTAGTGTAATGGTTGGTATCTTAATAATTTACTTTTCATTTTGATTGTTTTAATTTTCTTGTTTTTGTCACAAGTGACACTTGGCATGAAGTCTAACAGGGCAAAAATAAGCTGACTATCATCCCATATGTGACTGAATCTTTTTCTGAAATTCTCTTCAGAGGTGTTTCCGTCAGTGTGTTACTGCTTTAATCTCTTCCACTTCTGCCTCTTCTTCAGCATCCTCCACCTCCCTGGAAAGCTTCCTCAAAGACAGGAAGATATAACTCCACTATCATATTCACACTTTATGTGGCCTCAGTTACTACTACTATACCCTCTGATTTCTCTGCATCCTTCTCTTCCTACTGTGTTACATGTTCCCATGCCTACTCAACATTGTACTCTCTGTGAATATTTTTTCTAGCATAATTACAATCACAACCAACACTACAAACTGTCAATTTTGTAAAAACAGGTTTACTATATTATCACTCTCCAAAATGGATGAATAAATTCATTAAAAAAACATATTAACAAAAAATGAGACTCTATAACGTGTATTTAAAAAGTAAAACTGTGCAAACTTTTCTATATTCAAAAATATACAGAAGAAATGTAAATCCAGCATAAAAAGGGCAAAAACTAGCTGGAAATACTGTTTAGCTCACTCTGCAAGCAAATCTAATGGTAAATTATTCTATTTGTATATAACCTTTCTTAAAAAAACAATATGTCAGGTGGGCCCTCTTTTATATGATAATGAAACCATTTCATCACCTAAGGATATTGCAAACCTATTTAGCAATAAGTTTTGTGAGATATCCAGTCCCACCAACTCACATCCCAAAAGGCCAAACCAATATGTTACTAATTCACGTTTCATAAGGCCCAATCAAGCAGAGTCACAGATTATTTTATCTAATGACCTTACAGTGTCAAAATTAAAACTCCAAATGAATGGAAATTGTCCTGGCCCTGACAATACAGAAGGCATTATTTATTTCTGCTGGGAAACTCCATAGTTTATCCTTTAAAACTGCTTTTTGAAGATTGCCTTTCTTCCAGTCATGTTCCAGGGGATTGGAAAAAGACATATGTTACTCCAATCCATAAAAAAGGCATCAAATCATCTTGGGAAAACTATAGACCCATCTGTCTAACATCCACAATTTGAAAATTACTTAAAAGTCTAATTAAAGATATAACTTCTCCCAACATGGATGTTCTAGACCATGAACAACATGGATTTAAAAAGGAAAGGGGGTGTTTGTCAAATCTAATGTGTTTCTAGGAGACCATAGCTACCACCTCGATAACAAAACCCATTGCAATATCATATTCTTGGATTTCAGCAAGGCTTTTGATGTCTTGCCACATAATGGTATAATAGTCAAACTTCACAGCTTAAACATTAATCCTTATATCATAAATTGGATCACAAACTGGTTGACAGACAGATCACGAAAGGTTTTAATAGATGGCCAACTTTCTGATTCAGGGAGGGTGACTAGTGGAGTCCCCCAGGGATCAGTGCTGGTCCCATGCCTATTTCAAATGTTTGTCTCTGATATGACAAAAAAAAGAAGTCTTACCAATACCATTAAATATGCAGGTGACATCAAGCTTGGTGGTCCTTGTGTAAGCCATAGTTAGTCGGCTACAATACAAGATGATCTGGACAAAATTGTCACATGGGTTAACACCGGTGGTATGAACCTAAATACAGCAAAGTATAAAGTTATGCAGATGGGGATATCAAACTCAAAAGCAAACTACAAACTGGGAAATTCCATCTTAAACTCAACTACAGATGAGAAAGATCTTGGGGTCATTATTTCAAATGACTTATCCACTCTAAACAAATTCAAGAATCAGTAAAAAGATCAAAAAAGTTACATGGTCAATCAAATGCAATATTAAATCAAAAGACAGTAAAGTAGCAATGTCTCTATTTAGATCATATGTAAGACCACACATTGAGCATGCCTCACAGTTGTGGTGTCCTTATAAAAAAAACAGATTGTAAATATCTTGAAAACGTACAATGTAGATTCACAAAATACGTAAGTGGGTTGGAAAATGAATCATATGGTTGTAGATTAAACTTCCTTAATCGTATGATACTTGAAACAAGAAGGCTAAGAGGGGACATTCTTTTTCTCTTTGATATCATTCAGAACCCATATCTGATGGTAGAACTTGGACTGGAATTCAAAGAGAGTTCACACAACACTAAAGGGCATCCACTTGAATTATGTAGAAAAAGGTTCAACTACCTTAGCAGAAAATTATTTTTTACACTCAGAGTTATCAATCCATGAAATAAATTACCCATGAACATAATTATCAGTAGAAAAAAAACAGAATTTAAACATCATCATTGCAAGCTTCTGTTATCTGATCATAATTTAGCATATTATTCTAACTAATAAGAGCGCTTATGGGCTATTTGGCCTTCTTACTCTTTCATGTCATTAGTATCAGAAAAAGTTGAGAAGTTTTTACAAAACTCAAAAAGAAGATTATATACTAGAGTGATTAATACAACTCCAGTAATGTTAAATATATACACATGATCAAGCTGTAGAGCTGTATGGGTACATTCAGAATTAGTGAGTGGTTATGTTCATGTCAAAACAATGGCCCAAAATGTGGTGAGCTTGTTGCAGTTGTCCACAAGACACTGAATTAAGGAAGGTGACAAAATACACTGACCAACATTTTGGGGAAATGTGACTGGCATATTGTGAGATAGAAATGATTTCATATGTAGTAATAGTTGTAGCAAAAACTTTCATTTTTATATAGGATATAACTACTAGGGCTAGAAGCCCTGTTTACGGAGTTGTCCTGTTACAGTGATATTGCTGCATACATCTTAGAGGAAGTACAAGCTAGAATTTACATAAGTCTAAGCAAGTCTCATGAGATTGCTGTAGAAGAACACAATGATTAGGAGCCAAAACAATAATAGAAAATAAATAATAATAATATAAAATACTAGTGGGATGACACCTTTGAAAAGAAATACATCTTTGATAGCCAAATAAAAGGGAATTCACTGTAATATTTTTAACATTTAAAAATGTTTTGATTTGCTTTGGTACTAGTTAATTTAGTGAAAGAGACCAAATTAGTGAATGTCACTAAACATGGAACATGGCTTTGGGCAGGAAGTGGTAGGAGCCCATGGAATCAAAGGTTTTGAGATAGTTGATGTCCGCACCACAGCACCATAATGTGCACTGTATTTGCATGGTGTCATAAAATGGTATCAACCATCACAACTGCCTCAGTTTCTTCTTCACTTACATGATAAGGAAGGAGATAATGAAATAATGAGGTAAACATTTAATAGCAGAAAATGCCAGTTTCAGCAATATGAGACAAACCAAAGGGAAAGCAATTTTTATGACATATTCTCCAAAAAAGGATATGCATAGGATGAAAATAACCTGGAATAATAAAAACATTCAGACTGTAAGAGGCATGGACAGACTAAACTTATTTATGAAAACAAAATTAAGGAGAAAAAAATGTATCACATTTGCTTAAAGAATGACTTACATCCCAGCATCACTGAAGGTAAAATAAATCAGCACAGACATAAACAGCAAAATAAACTTTGTCACAAGAACACATATTGCATAGTGTGCAACAAATAATCAGACAAAGGCAAAAGAAAAACAAGAGGTCCTACACTGGCCTTACAGTCCATACACTATGGCATTATGTTAAAAACAAACCAAGGTAGAGCATGTCACTACCATGGAGACTTTGCCCTCAAGAGCATAGGAATTAACAGCTAACATTTGCCATAGAACAGGATAAAAACAATATGAATGCATGTTTAACTTTTAAACCAAAAAATTGCTGTTGCAGAAAACAAATGTGTCCCATAATAAGGCGTGAAAATAAGTACACTAACAAACTAAACTATTTATATTTCCCATATAGAGGAACATTTAAGCAATAATGCATAACAGGGTGTGTATCACGCTGAGATAATAAGCAACTGACTTGACTCTTACATGGGGGCCTTCCTGCAGTAGTTTGTCCAATACTTGCCTCATTTTGTGCTCTTGAGGTGGCCCCTAACATTCATATTGGAACGATCAGAGAGCCAGCAGAGCCTGCCTGTTGTAGCATGTGTTCCAAGTTCCAGGTACCTCTTACTAACACAGGGATGCTATGTGACTTGCCCTGGCCCTCAGTGACATACAATATTCTACAGTTAGAGGTTGTGGTTCACAAATCAAAGTGTTCTGAGCCACAGATTTTCCTAGTTGTCGACTTGAGGCTCTAGCCACCGGGCTATACTGCTTACTTAATTTTGACATGCCTTGACTGAAAGTAGATTGTTATTGTTAAATCCAAGTCTCCTCTAAGGAAAAATTAGTAGACTGTTCCTGGTTGAGTTTTATCATAACAGTTATGAATAAAACAAAAAAAGGATCTACATTTTCTAAGTCGCACAACAATACCAGATGGCCATTCACAAAGAGTATGACTAAGTCCAATCTTTAACACCAACCACAAAAGCACATTTTAATAACACAAAGTAGTGAAGAGGCTACAGTGCCATAGATGGGCTTACAATGCTATCAGGGGAAGCAGTAGCCTTTAAATAATATTTATTTACTTTGCATACAATTGTACTTGTTATGGGGCTATATGCTTAAAAGACTACCGCCTCCATTATGTACAATTGCTTGCAAAGTACACAACTAGTATCTGAAGGCTACCACTAACCCTGACCATTATAAGCTTATCTATAGCACTGCAGTCCCTTTCTGATGTGGATTTATGGGTAGGGCTGTAATTAGGAAGGAAAACTGTAGTTGCAGTAAGTTAACTAACATAACAAAAGTAGCAATCATGTATGCTGAGAGTAGCCTTGCACATACAGCGATCCCTTGATTATCCATCAAATATTGTTTATGCAAAATGTTAGCTATTCTATTGCCCCTTACTATCTTGCACTCTTGATTATCCAACCAATTTTGCTTGTATGAAAATGGGCAGATAATCAAGGGTGCACTGCAGGTTATCAGAATGAAATCAAACAGTATGTGACACATGGGGAAAAAGGAGAGGTGAGAATGGTGTTTATGATTCTGAGAGAGAAAAATAGAAAGGTAAGGATTTTGATTTGTATACTGTTGTCTGCATCTTTTTACATACAAACTGCATCCTAATTTGTGATACAATTTGTTTGTAAATGGATTCTTAAGGTGCGCTGGAGTCTGTGAAGGGATCCCTTCACAGCGAAGAAGCATGGTCACAGTGAGGGGTGGCCCAGATTTCTCTTGGGTTGAAGGCCCCAGTTTGCCTTACTCTTTCCCTGCTTCTATCACCTGCGCAGTGATATTATTCCACACAGACACACATCGCGGAGTGCATTACTGCTATTATACAATAGCTCATTTAAAAAGCTTAAGGAAAAGAAACATTTTAAACAGTTTTGTTGGTGGTTTGTAGGAGGTTTTGAAATGTCTAAGTATATATAGAATTAAAAAAGATCCTGGTTTATATCTGTCCATTAGTTGGTGATGCTGTGTGGAATTTTTTTTTTCCAATGAATTTCAGATTGTTGGTTATCATTGACTTACCATATCTTCCAAGTCCTGCTGCCTGTCCTGGGACCAGGAAGAGCTTTTTTTACTTTTCTTTTTTAATCGCACCATTTCCGGGTAATGGAATAAAGTGGCAGTCAAATGTATGCTAGAATGGCTTCACTGTATGGGTACATGAAGTTGCTTACAGTGGCAAACCCTTTTTATACATTTTTAAAACTATTTTTATTTATTAATTTTAATTTAACCAGGAAGGTGGACTGGATCAAAAAGATCCATTTTCCGCCATGGCTGGAGATTATGGCCCAGAATCAGGAAAATGGGAGGTAGGAGCACTGTATTGTTTGCAGCGCTCACATTGTACTTCACTCAAACCAACAGAGGGAGCAGTAAGCCACTCATAGGTGAGCAGTTGAATGCAAGCGCATGGCTCACAACATGGGTAGTCCAAAACAAATAAAATGTGACCTGGGCAATTTCTGTTACCTGCTGCTTAGTGTGCTGCTTTACATAGTGGGTTTACATGGGGTTTAGTGTAGGATTGTATATTGTGTAATGGCGAAGATGGGACAGGGGCAACGTGATTTTTTTTTTTTTACTTTTGATGTGGGCAAGTGGTAGTGAACTTTGACACAGTGTTGTTGTGTTGGGATAACATAACTGTTCAAGGAGGTCGCTGACCAATCAGAAGCCTAGAAACCCTTTCTGCTATTGTATAATTATAAACAATACACATTATAGTTTAAAAGCCCAAATGGAAGCTCATAAATGAAAAATTGGGCTTACCTCTAGCTGGCAACAGTTCAGAGTCATACCAATGACCTGTCTGTCCCATATTGATACTTCATTGACACAATTTATAGAACCTTACAAAGTCACTGATGATTATACTGTGCATTGCACAAGTCACACATAGTATAGTTGTAACAAACTCTGATCAGAGCCAACATGGCTGCTATACTGCTTTAAAGGGACACTGTCGGACCATTGTCTAACTTTTCCTGAGGGTATCCAGAAACTGGAATACAGTGCCTACATCAGTCCCTTTACAAGTGCAGAATGCACAGTACCAATATCTTGTGTGAAAAACTGATATATTAATAATTCCTCCTCATAACCAAAACCTAGGCAGGCTGCTCAAACTGAGGGTGCCAGCCACCACAGTGCAGTCACAGTATGAAATGGTACTGAAGCACCAGTGTAGCCAGCAAATTGAGTTTTATACTCAGTACCACAAAAATGCTGCCCCCCACCTATTTGCTTATTCCCTGATTGTTCTCCTGATTCCACCCAGTGATGCCATTTGTCTGAAGTGCTAGGGTAACTTGACATGCTATTCAGAGCCTTGCTTAATGACTATTTCCATTGTCCTAACTTCTTTGCCTGTTGTGCTCTTTATAATCTCTTCCCATTTTTAAAGCCTCCACACAATTGCACAGAGCCCATCTTATTCTCTTGCATATTTGCCTTTTTGATGTGTTTAGAGACACCACAGTGTGACCCATAGCACTGGAAACACTTCATGATTTGGCTAGACTGTCTTCACCAGATAGGCTAACCTCATCCTCCCAAGCATAGAAACATAGACACTGGTGACAAATAAAGACTGAGGGCACATAAAAGCTGCCCATAGTAGAAGAAAAAGAGCTCCCCAGATGAAGAACTTCCCACATCTATCTGGAATTGAATTGAATTTATTTAGTTTTCATTGACCAAGAAAGGGGATGAACAATTCTACCTATTTGCTACCTCGTCCTGAGTGAGGGGGGAAATACAGATAGTAACTGACTGAAACAAAACCATATTAAGCTATTGGTGGTATTTTTAAAGAATTTTCCCACCACCATAATCAACCTCACACTTTGCTACCTTGTGAATGCATCCCTATTTCTAATCAATAGATCTTCAATAGTTCCTGTATGTATACCCATTAGAAACTTGTAGGCCTCTTACCAGGTCCCCTCTCTCCCTTCTGGTTTCCAACAATTGCATGTTCAGAGCCTCTATTCCTCATAGGATCTGCTCTGCTGGCTTTGCATAATTGTGGTGATCATTCACTGCACTGACTCCAGCCTATATATGCACTTTCTCAGATGCGGACTCCAGAACTGGGCACAGTATTACCAGAGAGGCCTCACCAATGATCTTTTTATGGGCAGCATCACTTCCCTTCTCAGATCAAAAGCAGTTTTCATTCCTCTCACTTGAAAATCAGTCACTGTCTACAATATTATTTATTTTATTTATTGAAATTTGGCAACCGGGTAAGCCCACTGAAACAATGCTGTCCCTCTCTTAGGGGTGACCAAGGACAAGGGTACAACTCAATAAAGCATGTGACAATAGTAAACAAAAGTGATTAAGAAACAAAAATAAAATGTGCAGCATATAACAAGTACAAATGAGAAGCAGTTAAGAATACAAAAAGTATGATTCTAGGTGATAATAGCAACTGCACAAAGGTCGTCGCTATTATTGCGACCTGCCTTATCACCGAAAACATTTTTTGCGATATGCAGAAAATGGCTACCAGGAATTGTGAATGTGGGTGGGGCTGCATCCCTCCCACACCCCTCCCAGGGAGCTTCGCCCCCTGCACCCTTCTAAATACAGATTTTCAACTCCGGGGGGGTGCATGTCATGGAAGGGGGCACATCCCTGTTCAAAAAAAATCTAAGTCCCGCAGCTGCGGGAAGCACAAAAGAAACATCCACCCCAATCCCAAACTCAGGACATGTTCTGTTGGAGCCAACCACCCTACCCACCACACCACATGGTTGGCTTGGCAGAAGCAGGATCACCACAGGGTCACATCCCTATTCCCCATCCCTCCACATCCTGTCACCCACCCTCCCTTCCTGTTGCCCACCCTAACCTCATGATCATAATGTTTGCCATCCCCCTACAGTCACCCACGATGATAGTGCCTTCATATGGGTTGCCGTTATGACAGTCTCCCACGTGCGGTCACTATCATCATGGTATACCAAAAAGTACAAAGCAAGAAAGCACAGCATACAAAGTTTAAGAACATTAGTGTGTCACGGCACAGTGAACAATTTGAAACATATATCAATACAGAGTATCTCAGAGTTCAACAGGATACAATCATTGTAGTTCAGTAACAGAAGAACCAAGACTTAAACACATCCAAACCCAAAATCACTTGACATGTGACAGGAGTGTGGTTACTAGCCAGGTATTCATTAATTCAGAAGGTAATGAGCAAGTAGCAAAGAAAGAAAGAAAGGAAAAGACAATAAGGCAGATCCCCTTGAATGCAGCTAAGTCCTTTGAGGAATTAGCCAAAGCAGGAGCAGAGCTTAGGCTGCAATAGGTCCGTAGACAGAGAGAGCACATTAACATAGCAAGAGAGGAGAGGAAGAATAAAGATAAGGGGAGTGCATTCCAAATGGTGGGAGCAGAGGAGGCAAAGGATCATTTGCCAATTGCTAGGCAGGGATAAGGAATGTTAAGCAAAGGAGCTGAGGATGACCTAAGTAAATATGAAGAGGATTTAGGTGTCAGAAGATCACTCAGGCAGGGGGAGAGAAGAGGAAGGTAAATTTGTCGATGAAGCAGAGGGAGGAGAACTGCAGTCTTTGATCATAGCCAGGCCAGCCTAGTGACTCAAGAACCTTGCAGTGGTGATGGCACGAGTTGGCTCCGAGAGTAAATCATCCCACCCTGTTGTAAAGCAATCTCAGTTGGGAGAGTGTGGAAATCTTAGTGGAGAGCAGTATAGGGGCACCCTGGAAAAGTATGGGGAGGAGGTGGTAATCTTTAAACAGGAGGCATGAGAAAGGAGAGGATGATGGTGGTAGAGCAGTCCTAGATTCTGATTTTTTTTTGTTCACCCCCCCACACACACACTCATACATATATATATATATATATATATATATATATATATATATAAAGGAGGATTGGCTTAGTATGTCTTTCCTGGTAAAACATTTGAAATAAATAAATAAAATATCACATTAAGAAGCTGTTATCCTAAATTACTAGTATGCAGTAAATAGAATGATGCAGGATACATTCCACATTTTATCACCGACAACCACATTTATAACATTTGAGCCCAATATAAAAATTCCCCAGAAGTACTTCTCAAAATAAGGCAGCACTTATGTTCCCCCCACACTGGGTAAACCTCATATTGTAGGTGGCATGGCCTTCTCATTAACAGCTTTATTTTATGCAGAGCCCACAAGAGGATTTGGACATAGTGCCACTATTTTAAACTAATACTCCCTAGACCCTTGCAAACACAGGCCACCCCCATCAGCACCCAACATTCCCAACAGCCTTCTCCATTGCCTCCGGAAAAGCTCCCAGCCAATGATAACACTTTTGCTGACTGTGCAAGACATTCTTGCAATTCCCCCTCCCTAGCACTGGAACCACATGTTCAACCGTAGCACCAAACACATTTACTTTTTTTTTAATTAGTTTTGTTGACAAGGTAAATATGGCTCCATGTCATTACAGCAACCCTATAACAGCAAATGTAATTTTGGCAATTCATTAATAGCAACTGCAGTTTTGGCAAACAGCAATACTAGCACACATCAAACTAGCTCCCTTTTCATATTTTTACAGCTGAAACTGGAAACTGCATGCCAGTCCCCTTAAATACTCAAGCTGGGAATGCGTAGCATACTCCCTGATGACCTGCTCCAATCTCACGGTCAGGTCGTAGTACCGACGACCTTGTTCTCAATCTCCTTATCTTTCCTGTATGCAAAGCCTCTGTACAGGATCATCAGCATCCCTTGTTGGCTCCTTAGAAACTCCACAGCCATGTTGAGAGATGTCCCACCATGCACTTATGCCCCTAATATACAGTGGGACACCTGTGGGCAATCAAGGCAATCAAAGTGCTTAATGGTGGACTAATTACCCATCTCTTGTATTGCAGGGGTCTGCACCCCCACACACAACTGTGACCCCTCTAACCTCCTCATCTAATGGATTCTAATTCCGAGGTGCACACTGCCTAGGGGGATCATTGTAAAGTCACTTTCAGGCAATTCATTGTTTGCTGTATTGACACAGTCGCTGTATTTACATGTGCTCTAATGGAGTCGGTCTAATTGACTCACACAAATGACTTAGCTGAAATGTTGTGCTACCAGTAAAGATGGAAGCCAATGGAAATTAAACCAGATTAGGTGGTTGGTGATATTTGGTGAATGGGGGAAATTTGGCCAGTACACTAGGAACATTTCCCTACTCTTTTCAAGAAGTGCCACAGGACAGTAGAGCATCCCCTTAGTACTGTACTCTGGTGCCAACATTTATAGTGTGTGCAAAATCCCAGCATGGAACTAGAGCCCAAGACCTTTAAGCCCTTAGGTATATGTGCTGCAATCTGCACCATGCTTACACCAGTTTAACCCCACTGCTTCAGTGCCAGACATGTGGCCCCTTAAGGACAACACAATGGCAGCCCCCCACATCACCCCTGCCACACACAGTCACTTCATTATTTCAACACCAGAACACTCAGTTCCTGCCACCTCCCTCAATCAAATCTCCCCTTATGTGATACAATTTTGGAGACATGCAGATGGCGTATGCTAAAAACGCACAAAATTAACAGCATGGATGGGAATAGAGACAGGGTGCAAAACTGCTAAATGGTCTATGCGCTGTTGTGCACACCTGTCACTGTTCCCTAACAGAGGATAAGTTCTCTGCTTGGAGGAGGGACTGCCAAGCAACTGCTGTGGCTCAACAGGATGAGCCACAGGCAGAAATGGAGGCAGTGTGTCTGTGGACTGGGCATTGAATCCCAGTCCCAGAAACATGGAAATTTTCTTTTATTCAAACTTTGTGCAAATTAAGTGTCAACCACCTCCTGGAGTTTGTTATCTTAGTTGGGGATGGTTTTGGGGGGGGGAGGGCAGTGTGTGGGGAGGAAACAGCCACCTGCAAAACACAGAGCTCTGCCACTGGCAATATATATATATTGTGCTGCATATTAGCCAGGCATCAGGACTGGTAAGAGCCTACAATAAAGTTCTAAGAAATTAATTTGGTCTTGACTGTACAACTTTCTCAGATTTTTGGTTTTTTGAGGTAACGAGCTGAAGGGCAAGTATATGAAACAGTTGCTGTAAACTTTAAAAATTAACAACTTCACATATTACACAAATATGATTTTAGAACAGAGACGACATGTTCAACATGATTTTCCATCCTTTTATTCATTAAAATATTCAGAGAAAAAGCAAGCTAGGTATCATGCACATGTTTTGATTATATTTCTGGTCCAATCATCCATCTTTATTTGAAAAAATTTACTAGTGGAATGGAAAGCCATGCCGATAAGAGTAGACTGCAGATAAATACATTTTGGTAAGGTAAAGTTCTCGTTCCTTCTCAAGGAAATAGTGCAGATAGTGCAGTGGTGGGTGGGAGAGGTGGGGGAGACAAAGGAATGACAAGGAACAGCACTACAGAGGCATAGATATGTAGTTGAGTTCCACTCTAAGCACTCGGTGGATGGAGACAGTATAGATACCTGATCTTGTGCTTCCAGAGCCCTTTCTTCCAGTCATAGCAGTACACCAGCATGATGACATCACCATGCAGCCATAAAAATGGTGGCAATGTGGATCAGACATAATCATCAATACCTCTGAACTGCTACCAGCTACAAAGTGACAAATACCTCATTTAAAAAGTCTTCTCATGGACTTTGAAGCTATGATAGGTATTGTTCATAACTGTTCACCTATAAAGAATATATTAACATAACTCTGCCAGTTTTACTTCTGCTTGGGTTAATGATGAGGAGGCTCCTCTGACCTGCTTCCTGGAAAACTCCTGGACTTGATTCTGCAATCTTCCCAGTGTGGTCATTTCAACAGTGTCAGTGGCTCAGCAAGTAGCATACTCACCTTTGAGGCTGGGAGATTGGAAGGCTGTGGGTTCTAGCCTAACACAAGGCACTTGGGTTAAATTCCAATACTGACACTGTAGTGCAGCATGAGAGGGGTGCTGCACTCCTGAGGTGCCGTCTTTCTGCTGGGACATTAAACCAAGGTCCCATCTGCCTGTTCAGGTGTATGTAAAAGATCCCATGGTACTTCTTGAAAAGAGTAGGGGAATGTTTTAGTGAAAAACTTAGACATCACAGAATCATCACAGAATACCATCATTGAAAAAATATTCAAACTATTCAAACAAAACAAATAAGATCAGTTAAATGAACCCCCAAATTAGTTCACCACCCTAAAAATCTTTATACTTTAATAGAAATGAAAAACCCCTCCACCTAACATTCACTTGTGCCCTAGGATGAAACAAATGCTCTTTCTTATACACCTTTCTAACTACATTTGTGATAATAATACATAATTGCGGAAGGCCCAAATATTTCTGTTGCAAAACAAACTGTATCCTTGCCTGCTATAAATAATATTTATTACAGGCAAAAAAGACCTGTAAAGTACTGGCATTAAATTTCCTAGAGAGTTGTACCATATCCCCCAAAATCAATTGTTTGTAAATTAGCCGTAATAACCAGGGCATTTGCCATTTGCTATTTGCTAGCTGCCATGTTCCAAAATTCTGAGGCATATGAACGTGTAAATACAAAATGCTCCATAGTTTCCAATACTGCAGCACAATCTGGATAAGCACACCCACTTTTATTCACTGATTTATGCATTTGATTACACTTTACATTTAATCTACCATAGGATACCAGCCATACAATATCCAACATTTTCATAGTAATTCTTGGGTTCATTGTCTGTGCACACACTAACTTAACCTTTGAAGGTCTACACTTTTTAAACTCCGGTTCCATTACCCCAATTTTAACACTATCAACTTAAAAAAAATGATAACCATCTTTCTTTTCCTCTACTGGGTGGAGCAGTCTCCCAGGACTTCAAATAGTCCTTGTACACCATATTAAACCGTATTTGGGCCGGTCCCCATACTTATGAAAGACTTCATTTAAAAGAAATAGACCAAAATAAGGAATGAAAAATACCACCGTATGTATCATCCCAATCCCCCCTCTTTGTTTAGGCAGATAGGTAAATACTTTTCTGATCAGATTCAAATGGCATGCCCAAATCAGTTGAAAGAATAAACTATACAAACAGATTTCATGTTGTAAAGACAGAGGGAACACCATACCCACATACAATAATGAAGAAAGTGAAACTGTTTTAATATTAGGACTCTCTTCAATTTGGACGGACGCCACCCCTTCTACCTCTGGGCCTTCCAGTTTACCAGTTCCAAACTCTCCTGCCAGTTTAGAAAAGCATTATCCTCTGAACCAAATTTGAGATTAAGAGCTTACTGGATCCATATCCAATAGAGATACCAGCTAACTGAGAATCTGTAAAAATCTTCGGTCCCAAAAGCAATTCTTTACTTTTCTCCTTGTTTAATAAAACTCCAGGAACCGTTGAATACTGATCCAACCTAGCCATCAAATGATATACACTCGCCTCATTTCTAAAAAACACGCAAACATCATCCGCATAAGCAATAATTTTAGCTAGCTCACCCACTTCCTTACCACCCAAACCTTGAACTTCTAGATCAGCTACCACTTTCCATAACACAGGATTAAATGCAAATACATACAGTAGGGGACTCAGTGGACACCCCTGATGCACCCCAGAGAGCACAGACACTGCCTTCCCTTCCATCCCTCTTAATAGACGAGCCACCCGAGCAGTTTGATATACCATCTTGATCCAAGAAATGAACTTATCTGGTATTTTATAAGTTTACAACACTTTAAACAAAAACACATGATTCACCCTATCAAATGCCTTGCTCTGGTCTAGGGTGAGCAAAAATCTTGTAATTTCATCATGCTTACAATATGCAAAAATATTCTAAACCAACCCTAAATTATCCTGAATCGACCTGCCTGTAACAGAACAAGCTTGAACCGGATGTACCAAAACATGAGCCACCTTCTTGAGTCGTCACTACAAAATCATAGTCAGATTGTTATAATCTGAATTCAAAAGGCATATAAGAATCCAGCTCCCTAGGTATCTCCTATCTCCTGATTTATATAAAAAATTAACCAACCCCACTGAAAAATAGAAAGGCACATACTTTTGTGTAATTAAATAAAAATTAAAAACATGCATTATCAATAACCAAACATGTCAATAAATGTTTTATATAGCTCTGATGGGATCCCATCCCTCCCTTGTGAAACTCCCAATTTAAAATCCTAAATGACCCTATAAACCTCCTGTTGCTTTATCGGTTTAACCAATTCATGTTCCTCCTGCGTACCCAGTTGAGGTGCCTGAATATCTGATAAATAATTCTCAACCATTGACTGTGTCACTTCTGAGGAGGTAAACAAAGTTTGCAAGTACCCATCCATGTCACCCCAAATCCCTGCCCTGTCAGAGATAACTGTCCAGATTCTGAAAGAAGACTAGTAATCTGGGAATTATATCTTCTATCTTTACAGATAACACAGAGATATATAAAAAGCTTTTTCTGTGTGCCAAAGGACATTGCTGCATCTAGAGTTTTAGACCTGTTGTACTAAAATCTTTGCATGTTTGATTTTACTTTCTGAATAAGAGCATGCACATCCTGATTGCCAGAATACACAGCAGAATATAAACAATAAAGTTGATCCCTTAATTGCAAATAACTAAAAAAATCCGATCTCACCTTCTGTTTACCATATGAAATCAACCAGCTTTTTACCTCCCCGTTTGCATCCCTCCACCATTCCCCTAAATCCTCATATAATGGCAAAATGGAAACCTTAACAATAAGTATATTGAAAAAGAGCCAGTTCTATTCTTTTATCCGAAAGAGTGGAAACATTCATTCTCCACCTCCATGGAACAGATACCATGGTGGGTTCTGTACTCAGCACTGATTTAACCATAAGATGATCTGAAAACTCCACTGGGACAGTTTCCATAGAGTGAATCTGCAGTAATTTTGAAACCAACATATAATCAGTTAAACTAGTCAGAGTTCCCCTTACATAAGTGAATTTACACCCTGAATTATGAGCACAACCACGCTAGTCAGCAGTACCCACAATTATTTTTAAATGCATGTGAATCACAATAAACCTTCTTTCCCCTCCCACATCTATCTGCAATATGTAAAGCAACTTTAAAGTCCCCACCCATATATACCATTCTGGTAGTGACTAAATAAGACTATAAAATAGAGAATAAATCTACCCTCTCAGCTTTTGGCTGTGGCCCATAAACAGAAAGAAACCTACTAGGAATCTGATGCCACATGCCATCTGCAATAAGAACCCTTCCTGGGATAAAATCCACTAATTTTTGAAAAATAAACCCCACAACTGAAAACAAGATACCTGCTCCATCCACCCTATCCAACCCAAATGACCAGTAAGATGGTCCCCACATCCATTTATTATGAGAAGTGTACAGCATTGTTCTTAAATCCATTTATGTTTCCTTCAGGAAAATCAGACCCACAGTGGATTCATACAACCAGGAGAATAAAGCCACCCTCTTTGCAATGTTTTTTTATGCTGCAAGAATTCTAAGTAGCAATCACCTTCATAGTCATTTAACTCTAAATATTTGTAATCCTGGATTATTCAGTCATGTTTTTGTCTTCTTTTTCTTTCTTTTTCATTTTGTCCCGTGTACTCATAGTTTCATCCACATCCTGTATGTTATGTATAGATGAAGCATCTGGCATCATGTCTGCATCCTCAATATTACCAGAGTCCCTCTGTTGTAGAACTTCAAATTAATTATGGACTTCCAAATCTACTTGAGGCAGAGAAATTCTAGTAGGTCTCATAGAAACATAGAAACATAGATTTTGACAGCAGATAAGGACCGCTTGGCACACCCAGTCTGCCCATTTCTCTACCTAATGAATAAGCTGCAGATCCTAGTTAACCAGCAGCCTACTTCTTCCTACCCCCACCCCATAGAATTGCCTTATGACTGTCCCATGCATGCTTGAATTCCACCACTGTTTTTGACTCCACAACCTCCTCCGGAAGGCCGTTCCATGCACCCACAACCCTCTCTGTGAAAAAATACTTCCTTAAATTACTTCTGAGCCCCCCTTCTATCTTCAAATTGTGTCCCCTTGTTCTTGCACACCTCTTTTTTTGAAAGATGCTACCCTCTTGGACTTTGTTGATTCCCTTGAGATACTTGAAAGTTTCTATCATGTCCCCCTCCCTCCTTTCCTCGAGGCTACATATTAAGCTCCTTGTCTCTCTCTCTTCATATGTCTTCCAGTGCAGACCCTGCACCATTTTAGTTGCCCTCCTCTGGACAGCTTCTATCCTGTCTATGTCTTTGCAGAGATTGGGTCTCCAGAACTGCACACAGTACTCCATATGGGGTCTCACCAACTATCTGTACAGAGGGGTAATAACTTCCTGTTTTCTACTGGTGATGCCTTTCCCTATAAATCCCAGTGTCCCCCCAGCCATCCTTGCTGCCCTCTCACATTGCTTGCCCACCTTTAGGTCATCTGATATGACTACCCCCAGGTCCCTTTCCATTTTTGTTGTTGTTAGTATCTCACCCCCCATTGTGTACTCTTCCCCTGGGTTTTTGTTTCCCAGGTGCATTACCTTGCACTTCTTAGCATTGAATCTAAGCTGCCATACATTTGACCATTCCTATAACCTTGCCAAGTCCCTTCTCATCCTTTCCACCCCACCTTGTGCATCAACTCTGTTGCAGATCTTTGTGTCATCTGCAAAGAGACATACTTTTCCTTCCAGTCCCTCTGCAATGTCGCTTATAAAGACATTGAAGAGGACCGGTCCTAATACTGAACCTCATGGAACCCCAGTAGTAACCCCTCTTCTTCAGAGTGGACTCCATTTACTATTACTCTCTGTGTCCTATTCTCCAGTCAATTCTTTACCCAGGCTTTCATCTTGGGACCCACTCCAGGCTGGCTAACTTGTATATTAATCTTTGTGAGGGACTGTGTCAAATGCCTTGCTAAAGTCTAGGTAGGCCATGTCCACAGCCCTCCCTGATCTACTACTTTGGTCACCCAGTCAAAGAAATCTATCAGATTTGTCTGGCATGACCTTCCCGCTGTGAATCCATGCTGCCTTGGGTCCTGAGCCTCTCTGGCCTCTAGATACTCAACAATTCTTTCCTTCAGAAGTGATTCCATCATTTTCCTACCACTGAGGTTAAACCTAACAGGTCTGTAGTTTTCTGCTTCTGCCTTGCTCCCACTTTTGTGAAGGGAATCACATCTGCCCTTCTCAGTCCTAGGGTACCACCCATCCTCCCATGATTTGTTAAAGAGGGTAGGTCAGTAGTGTGCTAGTTCTACCCCTTAGTTCTTTTAGAATTCTGGGATGAATCCCATCAGGCCCCATTGCTTTGTCCACCTTCAGTTTTAAGAGTTTTTCAGAACCCTTTCTTCTGTAAATGGGTTGGTATCAACTTCTGTATCCAGAGTGTTTCTACAGTTTGTTTTAGGTACCTCCCCCACTTCCTTTGTAAATACTGAGCAAAAATATTTGTTTAGTATCTCTGCCTTATAACAGTCACCCTCTGCCCACCCTCCCTCCTCTTTATTAGGCCTCACTAACCCTCCCTTGGTCTTCCTTCACTCCCTGATGTACCTATAAAAGGTTTTATCCCTCTTCTTAACTGAGTTGGCTATCTTTTCCTCGGTTTGGGCCTTTGCTGTTCTGACTGCCTTCCCAGCTTCCTTTTGCTTTAACTGATACAGTTCTCTGGCCTGCTCCTTCTGTGATTCCTTGTACTTCCTGAATGCTTTCTTTTTCTCTTGAACCTTCGCTGCCACTTCCTTTGAGAACCATAGTGGTTTCTTACATCGTTTCGGTTTGTTAATTTGCTTCACACAAAGGCTTGTTACCTCTGTGATGGCAGTTTTTATTATTCCCCATTGTTCTTCCACTCCTTCTTCCTGCCCATTTGCGAGTGCATTCCTTAGGCAGTCACCCATTTTGGCAAAGTCAGCCCTCCTAAAATCCAGTACTTTTGCCTTTGTATGGCTTGACTCTATTGCTGTGTTTATTGTGAACCATACTGTTCGATGGTCGCTAGTTCCCAGATGGCTACCCACTTCTACATCTGAGATCCTCTCTTCATCTCCATTTGAGAGAACCAGGTCTAAGATTGCTCCCTCTCGAGTGGGCTCCAACACTATTTGTTTAAGGCATGTTCCCTGTAGGGCATCTAGAATAACCCCACTCTTTGAAGTGGCTGCTGCAACTGCACTCCTGTTAACATCTGGCATATTCAAATCACCCATCAGCAATATCTCCCCTTTTTCTGCCATTCTAAGTATACTTTCTATCATTTCTTTGTCCATTTCCTCCTCCTGAGAAGGGGGTCTGTATACAATCCCTGTGCGGATTGTGGTGCCATTGCCGATCTCCAAATTTACCCACAGTGCTTCTTCTCCTCCCTGTTTTCCCTTTTGTTCTGTTGCTTTTGATTCCTTCCCTTATGTAAAGAGCTACTCCTCCTCCTCTTTTACCCTCCTTGTCCCTCCTGTAGATAGTGAATCCTGGTATGTTTATGTCCCAGTCATGGTTTTGTGTGTACCATGTTTCTGTGACTGCCACGATATCCAGATGTTCCTCTTCCATCAAGGCCACTAATTCAGGAAGCTTGTTACTTAGACTATGGACATTGGTACTCATTGCTCTCCATTTTTTGATGGTTTTACCTTCTTTTGCAGCATCCCCTACTGACCTGTCTACCTCGGACTTTTTCTCATTTAGTACCCTGTTTTGTAGGGAGAGGCTGGGATTTTCCTGCTGCTTATCTTGTCTTCTTTTTTTTTCTTTTTCATTTTGTCCTGTGTACTCATAGTTTCATCCACATCCTGTATGTCATGTATAGATGAAGCATCTGGCATCACGTTTGCACTTCTTCTCCTAGTAGCCGGAGTTGACCAAGTGCTCTGGTGGGGGAGGTGTGGACATAGCATCAGTCAAATTATTTGCATCTGGTGCATGAGCCACAATCCTTTCTGGTTGAGAGATCTCTTGCCTTCTCTCTTCTAGAGAAACCTCTGGGAAAGGGTTGGACTGGTCATTCCCACCAGGGAGAACTGGGAAGCGTCAGGCCTCTGGCATGTTTCCACCATGGTCTGCAGTATTTGTGGGATGGTGGCCTGTTGAGCATTCTTAATTAAGTTATTTGGGTCCAAAGTGTGATGTTTATTATGGGCAGCCAGAGTCAATCATTATAAATGTGGCCAAACTCATCAGAAATATTACAGTGGGAATGATTAGCACACTGTGAGCTGAAGTGATCAAATTCTCCACAGATCCTACACTTCAGTCAATCACAAGTATTAGATAAATGTGTATGTAAGCCACATTTATATCAGGCCTTTAATTGGCCTGCATAAAAACAGAACTCCCTTTCCCAACCCAGGAAAAAACTGTTCGGAATATGTACGATCCCCTCCGAAGTCTTCATCAACTGTGGATCAATGCAAAGATTTCTGAGGCCATAAACCTTATATTTTCTTTGGAAGTAATTTCCCGGCATAAATCCTATCAGGATGAATCTCTAAACCACCTTTATAGCACAAACACACAGTGTTCCGCCTAGGCAATGGCTCAGTTCATGGGAACCTATCTGACAATCTAGTTCCATTCACCCGGGGAGGTCACTGTTACCTGGATTCTCACCACTAACCACCGCAGTTACACCCGCATAAGACCTATGGGCCTGTAACTGTACCAAAGTATCCACTATTGTAACTTCCTCTGGTACCTGCCTAGAGCTAGAACAGTCCACGTACCCTTGTTCTATGGCATTCTCAGCATACTCTGTCATGTTCAGCACAGTGTCAAACAGAGGAACTGCTTCTACCTCTTTCATTTGAGCAGTCACCATAATAATGTCAATGTTAGTAGTCTCTGTAGAAATTACCTGCCGCCCATCTGAAACATCCAACCAAGCCTCCAACTCCTGTGCCCCTTGTGTCCCACACTCCAGCACTGCCAGACCACCTGAAATCAGTTGAGGATCCCAGAAAGGATCCAGGACCCATGCTTGTTTAAGACTGTGTCCACCCAGCATCTCATAAAGTCAATTCTTTGGTACAATCTTCTGTGTGTTTCTGCATTCTCTGCTTCAGCGATGCAACTTTAAACATGATTTAATTTGCTCTGCAACTCTAAGCTGCACATCTGTCTGATGCCCACCTACAATACCTGAACCAGGCAACTTCTCCTCTGGCCACAGATCACTGGACAGCTCCTGAGGTTGCTGCACCAGCATCAGTGGATGCCTTTTCTCTGATAACACATTTGTATGAGAATCTTGCAGCAAAATGCTATGCAGTCTTTTATGGAGCCCAGCTTTTTACTGCTGATACAGTTCCTCATCTTCTGATAGCATTTGCAGTAAAACCATACATCTCTGTTCAGTCTCCTGCTCCAGCTGTGCTGCTTCAGCCATTACCTCCTTGTCAGCCAAATCTACAGAATCATGCTCTGTATCATCCGAAGGGATACTCGCCTGCACATCCTCATGTTGCATTGGAATATTGTCAGTATCCTTGTCCTAAAAAGGAAGCAAATTCTGAATCCTCATCCTCTTTAGAAATACAGGTTGGACCAGAGGACAAGGCCCCAGTCTGCCGCTCCTCCAACACACTATTCACCACTGGGATCTCCATCAAAGAAGTGGCCAACAGTGCCCCTTTCCATGAGTAGGGGAATTTTGTGGAGGAAAAGGAAAAAGAAATCATAAACATAGCAAAGCCATACAGTACAGACAAAGAAATAAGTCCTAACTTCTCAAAAATGAACTAAACTAAATGAAAAACAGACAGATAAGCAATCGAAGGAAACATTAATAGCATACTAAGTCCATTACCTACTAAGGCTAGATTGAATCAATAGTCTATCAATGTCCTATAGGTAATAACAGACGTCCACATCCTTTCCATAACAGATGCATATGAGTCTTAGAACAGTGTTTCAAATCTCGTTCATAAACTTTCCAAATTTCATCCTGCACAAATTTCAGCAAAACATCATGGGGAACAAAATGTTGCTGTAGGACCCACTTACATCTAGCTTGCCATAAATAATACTTAAAAATGGCAAGCAAAATCTGTAAAGTAGGTCTAGAAAACGTATGCCAGATAGGAGACCAATTAACATAAATCAATTCCAGATAAGTAATAGAGCTAAACTGACTCAGACCACAACTAAGTTCAACATAGTCCCAAAATTGTGCAGCACATTCACACTCCAGAAAAGATGTTCTTGTGTTTTCAAAAGCTGAGTACAAGTGTGCCTCAAGCAATACCTCTCCTGTAATGCTTTGTGCTTGTTATTGCTCTTCACTTTCTGTTTGCCATGCGTGGTTAACCATAAAACATCCCAAACAAACACTGGCATCCTTTCATTCAATAATTGGTGAAACATCCCTAGACTATTCTGGTTAGTACAATAAGGTAAAATAATGGCTTCTGAACATTGTGGAACCACAATCAAATCATAAATATCAGTTCTCTGTAGCATCCTCTCTACCACGTATTCCACTTTCCAGTTTATCACCTGCTGAAACAATTCTCTCACTTCCTTCGAAACTACCTGAAGTTTGGTCAGTAGTCTACTCCTCTTCTGTTCCCAAGCAGTTAGACAAGGCCTAATCCAATCTAACAATAACGGATACCAATCCCTGTTTAGCTTCTGCTGTGGCTCAATTATATTATTATAGAAGAAGATACTGTAATAGAAGGCAACAGGGTGAATCATACCTATACCTCCCTCCATACACTATGGTATGTGACATGCCTCTTAATCCAGTTCAATCTTTTCCCCACAAGGCCATAAAAAATAAACTAAACAATCTAGTATGAAGTAATTTGGTGGGGGGTGAACATAACTGACATAGAGCAAAATTTGGACAAGCAAGGTCTTAATCAAAATAATCCTTTTTCTTTTAGAAAGAGAGCTGCATGCCCATCATACTAAAAACCTTCTGCATTTGCAGTTTAGATTCCCAATTCCTCAAAGCTGCATCCTCAGTCCCAAACTGAATCCCTAAAATAGTGATGGGTGCACAGGACAGAGAAATACCCGCATACATTGGAACAACCAATTGCTCCCCCAACAACTGATAACCAACACTTTTGTCAGTATTAATACAGTAGATTGAGGCCCCTAAAAAAGCTTGAAGTCTATCCTATATCAAGCTTTCATCAGTAGAGTGATTAACCAGTAAAACCACATCATCTGCATAGGCCAACACTTTCAATGGAGGGTAGGAGTCAGACGGACAAACTCCTCTAAACTCCAGATCTAACTGTATGGTTTGCAGTAAAGGATTTATGCCAAACACATAGAGCAAAGGGCTCAGAGGACAGCCCTGCCAAACACCCCTACAAACAGACACTCTTGCACCTACCACCCATTAATCCTAGGAATCTCTGAGGCTTCCTTACATAGTTTCCGAAGCCAAGAAATATAAAGTGGTGGGATTCCATGCTTTTGTAAAACCAAAAATAAATATTCCTGAGAGAGGGAATCAAAAGCTTTCCACTGATCAAGACTCAGAACAAAACTAATGTCTCTCCCTCTAGGATGCCTATCAAACTATTCCCTCAATAAGATCAGATTTCTCTGAATACCTCTCTGAGGTACAGCACACCCCAGTTCCTTGCTAATTAAACTATCAGCACATTTAGCCCGGCAATTAGACAAGATCTTACTAAAAAATTTCAGATCCGAATTCATCAAACAAATAGGTCTCCAATTATGCAACTGTGACCTATCCCCTTTTTTAAAAAGAAGTATCAATGCAGCCTCTACCAGTGAACCAGAGATAGAGGGAGAGCCCAGCAATTCACTGAATAATGTTACCAACTCCTGACATAAGGAATCACAAAAATATTTACAAAATTCAGCCAGTAGGCCATCCAAACTAGGAGTAGCATTGTTCTTAGCAGCAGTGATAACAGCCCTAACCTCTTCCTCAGTTATTAAAGCAATCGACTGTGACTCCTGAACCTTGGAGATCTGTTTCATCTTCAAACCCTGTATGAATTTGACTATATTGTAAACCTCAGGCTCCGTACCAAAATTATCTATGACATAATCATTAACTATATATAAAATGGAAGGCATGTCTTTGTGCAACACACCTGTCCTATCTACCAACTCATCAATCAATTTTTTACCCATAAAATGGTGATTATCCCTTAAGGGTTCAAAAGTTTGCTTCTTGCTAATAGTGCCAAACTGTAATTCCTGATTCAAAGTTTTGGCTCTGTCATATTGAAACTGATACATATCCCTTTTAACCTTCTGAATTTGCAAACCAAAATCCTGCCCTCTCATATCAGCCAAAGAAAGCAATTTATGCAAATGCATTCTATGCTGTAAATAAAGAAAATACTTATCCCGATTAAGCCTCCCTGCTACTTTCCAAAAAAAGGACTTCACTTCCCTCTTAGTATCCAACCACCAAGATTGTTGCTCATCATACAAACATTTCACCGAGAGCCATGCTTCCCATAAAGACCAAAATTTAGTACCCACTGCTTCTTGATGTAATAAGGAAACATTCAATTTCCATGGAGGTTTCCCAGGAAAACATTCTGCATTCCAATGACAACCAACATATACCACCGAATGATCTGAAAATGCTAAGTCTGCAACAGCGGAGTTATTGACCACTGCAGATTGAGAAACCCCAAAAAATAAATTCTAATTTTTTTGAACCTTTACAAAATGTAACCCCCCCCAAACTATGCACTGAGTGATACACATCTTTCAAATTTGCAGTGGCAGTAATATCCAAGACAGCACTGGAATCATAAAACAGTTTGTAGGAAAACGTCTATCCTCCCAGTGAACACTACAATTAAAATCACCTCCCCCAGATTATCTGTCTTGCTGTACACAAAAAAGTTGTACTTTTTTAAAGAGATCCACCCTCAAAGCCTTTCCCTGAGGGCGTACACATTAGTCGGTCAAAATCTCAACCTTCTATACGATACATCAAGAATCAGTGCCCTACCCTGTTCCAGGTCAACTAGTCTGGAAACCTTCAGGTCAGAATCAGAAAATAAAATCCACAACCCACTACATTGATCCTGGCCCTGTGACCAGAAAGAGACCCCTTTATGCCATTTAGCAGAATATTGAGCAATTTTCTTGAAAGACTTAATTCTGTTATCCTGTAAAAAAATTATGTCAGAATGTAAGTTCAGTAATTCATGAAAAACAACATCCCTCTGTATACTGTTCTTAATACTATTAACATTAAGGGTCAGAATATGGAAGGAATTCATAAGGAGAAAGAAATAGCAATAGCAACAAATCAACACTGAGATCTGGTAGCCCATCTCTTCCGTCTAGAGCAACCTTCATCCAGTTCCAAAGAAGTCCCCCTTGGAAGAAGCCACTGAGAAAGTATCAGACCCAGAATCCCCATCCTCTGACACATCTGATGGTGGATCTAAAAGTAAGGGGGCAAATTTATTAGATCTTAATGGCATCGTCTTTTTAGACATCTTCTTTCTTTCCTTTCCCTTTGGTTCAGGAGGGAATCCAACCTTTTCTCTCAAACTCTTTTAGTAAGCAACAGTCATGAAAGGAGTCTCAAGTGTAATACAGGTGGGGGTGGGGGATGCAGGGCATGGATGGCTGGCTCACTACTGAAAGTGCTACAGTTAAGTCATAATACAAGTCCTGAGACATAGATTCCTGCTCCTGGGACACAGGCTGTACAATACTGCAAGAAACACTCTGCTCCTGGACCAGCTGGACTCCTTCCCTACTTTGTTCCTCTGGAAATATGGGAGGGGGGCCTAACTTAGAGGAGGGTCGGCAGGCAAAGTATCAACAGGAAGCAACTGGCCTGCTTCTGCTTCCTGAATGACCCCGTGCAAGGCCAAATTAGGGGGTATAGCATGCTCTCGAATTTCAGTATCCTTCTGTTTGGAAAGCACTTCCATTCATTTAGCTGAAGCCTGAGCACAGCTTTTCTTCTGAGCCTGGGTAATTAAGGCTTCCTGGGTGGGACCATCACCCAAATTGTAAGAGGCCCAGGGGCATTTAACATAAGAGTGTCCTCTTTCATCACAAAGGTTGCAGCATAAAAGATTTTTACAATTGGCAGAAAAATTACCAGTCTCCAAATAGTGAGTACACTAAGGGGTGTCATTACTAAGATGTAGGTGACAGCCACTTTTATGGCAAGACTTAGGTTGCCCAGGATAAAACAAGGAATCCCTGTCTTTCCCCAGGAAAAAACAACCCAGTAAATGATCAATCCCTTTGTTTGTGGTGAACAGCATACATTTTATCTTCCAACCCCCAGTCCAGAACTGTTCGGAGTCAATAACAGGTAATGGATGTTCAAGCACTTCACAATGCTGTTTGAGCCAATACAAAATATCAGCAATATCCACCACTTCATTTTTGAACAATACTGTGATCACTCGGACAGCCGGCTTAGTAATGCGGATGGCTAAAACAGGGGCCCACAATGGAAAATCTTTCAGAGCATTATATTTAGTCCCAAATCTATCCAAAGCTTCTACAGTTTTGAAGCTGACATCATAGTTAGATTCATCAGTGTGTATCGGGGCAAAAACTTCCGAAGCAAAAAATTTCAAGGAATTCTTAAGTAAACGTCTGCCGATATACATTCTGTCTGGGAGATCTTCCAAACCCCCTTTGTACAGCAACCTAATGGCATTATGTCTCAGTGCTGGTTCTCTAGTGGAAGACTTAAACAGGTCAGCCATCCATAGCAGGAGTTTAAACATTTTCTCTTTGACAGGATCCTGCAAAATTTCCTGCCCCAGACCAACATATAAGGATGCAGCAGTGGCCCACCTGGTAAGCACATCAGGCACTGAAACCCCACCAGCATCATCTGTAGCAATGTGCTGCTGTTTGCTAGGGTCAGGGATAGAAGCATTCCCCAGATCAATGTCTAACACCCCATCATTTGTAGACTGTCTTATAGCAGAGCTCCACTCCCCCACAGAGTCCACAACTGCTGTAACACCAGTACCAGATGTAGGAGCAGAATGTGTCTGAATAACTTCCCCTGTATCAGTTATAAGCATAGTATTATACTCACAGACCTTCACATCAGTGGGATCTGGTGACCAACCATTCTGTGTTGGCACCCATTCCATGGCCTATAGAGCATCCTCCAGTTGCCGATCTTGTTGTCTCAGGTCTGGTACCAAATTAGGTTTTGCATAGCATCGTTTAGCCATCCCCAAAGTTTTGCCCTGCAACCCTCTCTGGGGTTTAGGTAATGGGTCCATAATCCCTGAATTTGTATCTGATTCAATAAGTAAATCCAACGATGCTCCAGCTACAGAGTGAGGCTGGCATCTGGGTAATCAGGTATCTACGGTCTCTCCAGAGCCAGATCCAGTAACAGGCAGAACTGATGCAATGAGCAGCACCTCCTTATGGAGAATATCCATAACTTCCTAATCTGGACCAAGCATTACAACCTTTTTGCCAGCACACTAACAAGGAGCTTCATGGAGAACATTCAGACCAACCAGAACATCAGGTTCTGGAAAAACACAGGTAGTGCTTTCAAGTCCAGTCATAATCGGAGAAAAAGTCATGGATTCAGCTTGGGTCTCTAGAAGTAGCAAGTGTGGGGAGGAGACCAGCTCCCCTACCTCACTA
The DNA here is from genome assembly GCA_016271365.2 of Neoceratodus forsteri. Lineage (NCBI taxonomy): Eukaryota > Metazoa > Chordata > Ceratodontiformes > Ceratodontidae > Neoceratodus > Neoceratodus forsteri. The sequence continues at coordinate 224,344,433 of CM028132.1, read as the reverse complement.
GCATCCTCTCCCATCGACATCTGGGACAAAGTGGCCATCCTCACTAGGACAACAACTCCCCCTACCATGAGAGTAGGGGAAGTTTTTATTGAAAAAATCAGCTTAACAGAAAAAAAATAACAAAAATACAGGTAATGCACAACAAATATTCATGTAACAGGAAAATCTGAATCAGTAATCTAAGGTAACAGGGTCCATAATTCCAACAGGGTTGCTGACGGCAAAAGCTTCACTTCTGAAAAATATATATCCTTCAAATCATGTTCAATCCTTTGAAATAAAGTAACAAGAGATACATCCTGGTGTTGTAAAGTAAAAAGACATCGAGCATTCCATATATGCCATTTGATAACTACAAAAAGCAAATTCAAAGTGTCCACATTCCAATGTGCCCAAGAAGTTGGAAAAAAACCCATACATAAGCATCTCATAAGTTATTGTAGTGAACAAAGGTTCCCGCCATCTGGCAGCCAATAAATCTAAAAATCAGTAATATAAGAACAAAAAAAGAAAAGGTGTGATATAGTTTCATCCTGTTGCTGGCATCCAGGTCTAGAACAAAGCCTATCTAATAATGTTTTATGTTTATGATTATGTTTTACATTAATGCATTCATGGCAACTTAGCCAGTGTAGGTCCCACATCTTCTGGGGAATCCTAGGATTACGAAGTAAAGTGTGTAGAGCAGTGAGATGCGGGCCTGGGCATTTGGGAAAAACTACAACATCTAAACAAACCTGATCCACTAAATATCTGTATAAAGCATTTCTAGAAATAGTCACCATTATATGGCTATTTACCTGCCACTATTTCAGATGCAAAAAAGTGTCTCTAACATAAGCAGGAATCTGGGGGGAATGTGTCAAAACCGTCAATGTATTGACTTCCCATTTATGAAACCAAGGGCCACAGGATTTAAGGAACCAAGGCTCCCACTCCCTATCCCAGTTAACAGAATAGGCCTAACATTAGCAAATAAAAAAATACTAGTATAAAAAAATATAGGTTGAACCATGGCAAGACCGCCATCCCAAATGGGTAGATATGTGATCGGGCGTTTAATTGGGTTGAGGCAGCTTCCCCATACAGCCTGAAAAAAGAGACTAAGTAATCTAGTCTCAAGACGCGTTCCTAACTCAGCAGGTGAGGGAACCGACCAGGGAGGCACGGGTACTGGATGTGGTCCTGGCAGACAGTGACCAGATTGGGGGCCTGGAGGTAAGGGACCCATTGCCGGGGAGTGACCATGCCACAGTCTGGTTCTGCCTGGACCTAGGAGGGGTAGAAGGCTGCACAAAGACGGAAGTAACCGACTTCAGGGGTGGATTTATGGAAATGGGGGATCCTTATGGTTATGGATGGATTGGGTCAGACATGGACGCTGATAGTAGGTGGGAAATCATCAGGAGAGGGGTGCAGGATGCTACCAGCACCTGTGCAAGAGTAAGACGAAAATGCGGTAGGGCCCAAAAACCCTGTTGGTGGACCAGGGAGGTCCAGGAGGTGGTGTGGGGCAAGAAAGCAGCCTATAAGAAATTCAAGTGCTCAAGGAGTGAAAGGGATCGGGGAGTATGAGCTGTTGGCTAGAAGGGCCACTAGAGTGGTGAGGGCGGCTAAGGCAAGGAAGGAGCAGAACCTGGCCAGGGAAGTAGGGAGAGGAAAAAGGGTTCTTTAGATACATTGGGGAAAGACGAGAGGTGAGGCAGATTAGCAGGATTAAATCAGGGAGAGAGATGGCACAAGACCCAGAGGAGCAGGCTGAGGTACTAAATGAGTACTTCCACCTCAGTTTTCACCAGGGAAAATGGGGATGCTGCATCATACATGGGAGGAGACAGAGATAATGAGGAGGGGGGGACCCTTACCGATCGGCAGGTCTGGGGAGAGGGGGGGCATCACTGGCAGGTGGGGGGAGGGCTAAGCAGGGAGAAGAGGTACTGTAAGTGGAAATCACAGCAGAGAGAGGAAGGAAGCCCTCAGCTCCTTAAGACGGAGAAAGCACCGGGGCCGGATAAATTACATCCTAGAGTGCTGAAGGAACTTGCAGATGTCCTGGCGAAACCCTGGCAGAGCTTTTCACCATCTCTGAGGACAGGGTGGGTGCCCCAAGACTGGAAGGTGGCGCATGTGAGTGCCTATCCACAAGGGGATCAAGGGAGGTGGCAGGGAACTACAGGCCTGTCAGCCTGACATCAGTGGTGGGCAAGGTGATGGAGGCATTGTCAAGGAGTGGCTAGGGGGCCTGGATAAGTCAGGGTGCCTGAACGATAGACAGCATGGATTCATCCCAGGGAAATCGTGTCAGACAAACCTGGTGGAGTTCTATGACTGGGTGACAAGTGCCTTGGACCTGTGTAGACCAGTGGATGTCCTCTTTCTGGACTTCAGCAAGGCATTTGACTCTGTTCCTCACGGGGTCCTGTTGGATAAACTAGGAGAAATGGGGGTGGGAAACCAGATGATCCGATGGATAGGTAATTGGCTCCAGGACCGGACCCAGAGGGTCGTAGTTGGTGGGATAATCTCTTCCCCAAGGAGGGTCATTAGTGGGGTTCCACAGGGATCAGTCCTTGGCCCTTCTGTTCAACGCCACGATCTCGACATAGGACAGGAATCAGGAGTAGAGATGAGTCTCTTTGCAGATGACTCAGAAACTGGGGGCAGTGGTGGATGGGGAGGAGGGAGGTGGCCTGCAGGGACCTGGAGGCTCTGGAAGATGGTCTAGAGAGTGGAAGCGAGGTTTAATGCAGGGAAATGCAAAGGTACTCCACCTGAGGGCAGAAACCCAGGCCAAGTGTGTACACTCTGGGAATACACAAGTCTCCAATGGCTGAGAGGGACCTGGGGTGGTGGTGGATGTCAAGATGAACAACTCTGAGACTTGTAGGAGGGCAGCAGCCAAGGCCAACAGGATGCTGGGATGCATCGCTAGGGGATCACCTCCAGAAGGAGGGAAGTGATACTCCCTCTGTATAACTGCTTGGTGAGGCTGCACCTGGAGTACTGCATGCAGTTTTGAGGCCACATTAAAGAGGGACATTAACCTCCTGGAGAGGGTCCAGAGAGGCAACCAAAGTGATTTGGGGCTTGGGGACAGGACCTATGAGGAGAGGCTCGAAGAGCTAAATATGTACACTTTGGAAGAGAGAAGGGACAGGGGGACATGATAGAGGTCTTCAGGTACATGAAGAGGTAAATAGGGAGGAACAGTGAGGTGCTCGGAAGGAGGAAGGGGGCCACTAGAGGGCATGGGTGAAGCTGGAGGGGAAGATTCAGGGAGAAAGGAGGAGGTGCTACTTCACTGAGAGGGTGGTAGAGCCATGGAATGCACTACCTAGGGGTCTGGTGGAGGCAGAGACAGTGGAGGGGTTCAAGAGGGGGTGGGATAGGTACAGGGGAAGGGTTCAGGAAGCAAAATCCAATGCAGCAAGAATATCCGGAACTGGGAAGGGAGAAGCCAGAGAAGGCGAGGGGGACAGCAAGGTCAGCACCCAGGTTGGGGGCTGACCAAACGAGCAGACATGAAAGACCATTAGGCCTATTCTGCTGGCATTTTAGTATGTTAGTATGTTAGTAAGTTGTCTTGGGGGAGGGAAAACATATGCCAGAAAAAGGAATATAGGGAGTAAATAACTCTTAATCATAAAAATTCTCTTTTTCTTACACATCTTCCATGAGTTCCAGTGGGGAAACCAGAGATTGAGCATAGTCCAGTTTGGATGTCCAATTAAGGACATCCAATGGGCTATTTCCATATAAAATACCCAAAATTCAAATAGGGTTATTACTAACCGTGAGGTCAACAAACTCAAGCTCACCTAGGGATGAAAAACCTAGTTTTCAACCAATGCATTTGTTAAGATTAAGTGTTGCACCAGACACAGCCCCAAACCTAGCACAATGCTGTAAAGTAGAACGTACTGAAGCAGCATTTGCAACCATCAGACTCATATCATCTGCATAAGCAATAATGGAATGAGGGGTGGAGGGAAGTGGCTGAATTGTGGAAGCCACATTAATAGAACAGAGAAGAGGGTCCAAAAGGAAAACATACAGAAGAGGGCTGAGGGGGCAGCTCTGTCTAACCCCCCTGTGTAGAGGAAGCATAGAACCTTTCCATCAATTAACCAGGGGGACAACAGTGGCAGATCGGTAGAGCAGTTGAAGTCTGGCAAGAGTGCAGTCAGGGACTTTATAATGATGTAAAGTAGACCATAAAAAATCATGACATACAGAATCAAAGGCCCATTGTTTGTCTAGGGAAAAAATGAAACCCAGTAAAGCATTGGAATTACCATGTTCAATCAATTCTCTAAGTAAAATAATATGGTCCTGTATGCATCTCCCAGGGATGCTGCTCGATTGTGCAGCGGAGACCACAGAGATAGCTAATTTGAAAAGTCTAAGTGCCAGGATCTTGGTTAATATATTGAAGTCAGTGTTTAAAAGACACAGAGGTCTCCAACTGGAGAATAATCTTCTATCACCTTCCTTGAATAAGTAAAATAACCCATGTTAAAATCCAAAGGGAGATTGTCATAAGTTAATATGGAATTATACACTGTAGCCAATTCAAAACTTAGGTCAGTAGAAAGTATTTTATAAAGCTCATTAGGGAGACCATCCAGGCCCGATGTCACTCCTGGGCAAAAAGATGTAATTACCGCTGCAGTTTCTTGGGCATGCATTTCACAGTCCAACATGTCAGAAACTGAGCAGGGAATATCCGGAAGGTGTATGAAGGAAAGATAATTCGAAAAAGCAGTGGAGGGAGGAGGCACAGGACTGAACAACCATGCCGTATAACAAGTAACATAATGTCTTACTTCAGTAATAGTAGTAAGTTCAGAGAGGTTAACATCAAACAGTGTATCGAAGGTTTTACAATCTACCCTTTTCCTAATGGTAGCATATAGGCAGACAATGTCACTGGCACCAGAGGTCCCAAAACACTGTTGGTGTTGGATGGCGGCAGCTTTCAGGGATTGATAGTCCATCAGGCGCTGTATAACATTACTAATTTGGGCAGAGAAATCATGACCTGTTGTATGAGACAAAGAAAGTAGTTTCTGTAGGTGTTGTCTGGTTTTGTGGTAATGAAAATATAAAGAGGCATGATAATGTTTACTATAATGTTTAAATAAAGTTCAACGTCCATATTTTGTCTCCTGCCACCAAAACCATGGAACACCATATAAAAAAATACAGATTTCTGATTTCAAATATAGTCAGTCAATTGACATAACAGATGTGAATCAGTTAAAAAGGAGGTGTTCATTTTCCAGATACTAGGACCAAAACATGGTTTCAGGGAAGGGCCAAAAGAAATGGACAATAAATTATGATCTGAAAAATCTGCAACCTGAATGACAGCAGCAGAAAGATGAAGATGGGAGGAGATAAAGAAAAAATCAATATGGGTCGCCAGGGGGCCCTTGTGAAAAATGGGAGTATGTTGACCTGTTAAGGATAAATATGCATCCTGTAATTTAGTAGACTGAAGCAATTGTCTGAGAAAATTTGTGTCACAAAACAGTTTGGTAGTTTTAGAAGTAGAAGTCTTATCCTTAGTGGACAAACCACAGTTAAAGTCACCCCCAAAAACAACATTCATAGATGTGTACAAATAGGGTTGTATAAATTTCAGTAATTCAATCCTATGGGTTTTATTTGAGGAGCATATATATTAATTATCTGAAAGGGGACAGAAGAAATCAAAACATCCAGTAAAAGAAGTCGGCAAGGGTATAAATCCAGCATTCTAATGACAGTAACATTAGGCATACTAAACAGGACACCCAAACCTGAACAATTGTCTTGTACAAAGGACCAATAAGAAAGTCCAGTGATCCAGGCACGTTTGGCCTTGTAAATCTCAGGAACGGAGTGGAACCGTACATCCTGTAAAAGGATGAGGCCAGCTGTTAAGCTGGACAAAAAGGAAAAAACTGCATCTCTTTTTGTGTGTTTCTTAATACTGTTAACATTAACAGTATGTACTGAGAATCTAGAAGACATGGTGAAATGGTGAGAAATAAACCAGAAGCAATAAAAAATGGAAATCACCTGGGTCTACCTTTCCTAGGGGTACCTTCCCTATGTTTCAATTTCACTCTAGCTTTCCATTTTTGAGAACCTACGTTGTCAATGGCTACTTCAATGTCTATAGTCATCTCAGGATGGGAAGATAGGACAGAGGAAGTGTCCGAGTCTATGTTATCCTAAGGGTTGCGTAGTAACTCAAATTTATTGTCATGGGTCACAGTGGTGGATTTCAGAGCCTTAGAGGAAGATGAACTCCCTTTCTTCAATGCTTGAGTCACTCTAGTGAAAGGTTCGGGGGGGGCGCTCCATGGAAGTCACTGAAGTGTCAGGGAAGACAGGAGGAGGCACACCTTCCAGGGCAGAAACAGCATGAGTAGTGGCAGGAGGAGGGTGGGTCACAGTAGGTATAGGCAAATCTGAAGATGGAATAGGAGCAGGCTGTTCCTGAATCAAAGAAGGAGCATCAGCAACAAACACAGGAGATTGGGGGGATTACGCTGGGGGACAGAAAGGGTATTATTCAGTCTGGAGCATTGTGCAACTGTAATGAGTAAGTGTTGTTCCTCCCAATCAGCAAGAGTCAGGAAATTATGAGCTGACAAGATGCAAGTCTGAAAGATATGCCCTAATTCATCACATATCTGGACTGCCTTGTACGGTATGGGCTGCACGCCCATTGGCTCTTGTTCTGAACCAATGGGTGTGCAGCCCTATCGAGCTGTCAGTCAGTGGGCGGCAGGGTGGCAGGTGGGTGGTGTGCTGCCCACCGTTGACAGGGGAGCGGGGTGGTGGGGCCCGCCGGTGGGTGGGTGGGGGGAGGCCACTGGACCACCAGGGATATTGGTCTTTGAGGGGGTTTGAACTCCATTCTGCCTACGATCCGGGCCATTCAGGGGGTTCAGTCGTTCTGCCTGCAATCCAGACCCAGTCGGGGGTTCAGTACATTCTGCCCACGATCGGGCCAGTCGGGGGTTCAGTCGGTCTGCCACGGTTGGGCTACTGGAGTGTGATCTGCCAGCGATCGGGCCTAGTCAGGAGGGGTTTATATGTTATGCCTGCGATCGGGCTAGTGGGGGGGATTTACTTCATGCCTGCGATTGGGCTGCAGGGGATGTCGGTCCCTGATGGCTGCTGCCTGGCAGGGCGCCAGGCACAAGTCATTGGGGATCAGCGCACCTGCATGCTAATGCCATTCAAATGGGGCCGTAATTAGATGCAAATGGCCCCCCATGCGCCTTGCATAAATTATGGCCCTATTTGCATGTCACCTTTTGAATATCAGAAATTTGCACTTAGCGCAATGGAACTTGTGCCACTGCATCTGAATGCTCCACTCTGACCACTTGCGGTGGCACAAGTTCCACTGTACCATGCACAGTGGCTGTGGCTGGGAGGCGATATTCAAAGGAGTTGCTCAATAGCACAACTCCGTTGAATATCGCCCTGGCCACACCCCTGCGCAACTTTTTTGAGCAGCGCAAGGGCTTGCGCCACAGAATGGTGCAGTTTGAATATCCAGCCCACAGTCTCAACCAAAGAATGGAATACATGTGGTAATGTAACACTTAGTTCATCTATATACTGTTTATACAACTCTTGCGATAAGCCATCTATCCCAGGAGAAACCCCTGGTTTAAATCTGGTAATTACCTCCCTAACCTCTTGGGCAGAAATAGGCATTTCTTGTTCAGTAATTAGAACAGAATCTAGCTGAGGAATAGAATAAGAAACATCCTGCCCCCAAATACGTGAAGAAACAGATTCTGTACCCAAAAATTGAAATAAATGAGAATGTACAACTTCCAACATTTCCACATCTGAAGTTTTCAAACAGCCATTATTATCATACAGACCAGTCATTACTTTATGAAGCACAGTATCCTTACAGGCCGCATAATGTATCAGAAAAAGGTTGTGTGGTCATACTATATCTAAATTCTGTATTTTGGACAGTTGCTTCCAGTAGTGTGATAGGAAAACATTTGTTTTAATCTCATACAATTGAGTTTTAATTCTATAGTCTGAGGTATTAGGTAGGACATTAGTTTATAAAACTGATCCCTAAAGTGCAAATATCGTAAATAATCCTTATTACCAGTAAATTTACCATGTTGATAAACAATTTTTGAAATCCTTTTTATATCCAGCCACCAATGCAGCCAATCCTGAAAATTCTGCCACAGATTTTCTATAAAAAAATAGATTTGCCAATTTTAATCTAATCTCTGAGTGTTGTAAAAACAAACATTCAACTTCCATCTCTGAGTAATTGCAGGAATCTAGCAGGAATATTTCAAAAGATATATCACATAATAACAAACATGATCAGTAAATTCAGAAAAGAAAGTTGAAATTTTTGAGGATATAAAAATTGAGATACAAAAAAGAAATCTATACGTGTGGACAATGCACTTCTAAAATATGTGGCTCCTGTATCTTGGTGTAGAAATCTATAAGTGTCTTTGAGGTCTGTAAGCAATAAAGTATCTCTACGAGCATGAGAATCACAATAAACCTTCTTTTGAATGTTATCTTTAAGTCGTAAATCTAACCCACAGTTCATATCCCTTCCCCAGAGCACATGCCGCTCAGTAAAAAGAAAAGGCTTAATAATATTAAATAATTCCACTCTAGCTGCTTTACTTTGTGGAGCATAAGTGTTAATCAGGCGTATAGAAAACCCATGCCAACAACAATCAACCAAAAGGGCCCATCCAGGGACAATATCTAGAAGTTGCTGAACTTTAACATGAGATGTATAGAACAAAATCCCTAAGCCATTCGCAGCATCCCCCCCCAAAAGTCCAAAAGGAAATCCCCCAGGGCCACAGTCTCTTAGTGGAAGAAATATCATGCAGGAATTGAAGCCTAGTTTCTTGTAAAAAAAGGATATCAGTGTTTAAATCCTTACAGAAGGATAAAACAGCAGCTCTTTTCTTAATGTTCTGTATACTCCGAACATTAAGAGAAGCTATACGTAAGGAGGTCATAAAAAATAGAAAAAAGAAAAACTAATTCTTATCTTTCTTCCTTTTTTTTTTCCTTCCTACTTTCTTTTTTACTCCCCTACCAGACAAAACAGTGTCATCATCATACTCCATCTCTGAGACTACCTCAGACCTGGAAGAAACATCAGACTCGGAACCCATATCTCCATCTAGAAGTACCTGATAGGTATTATGAAGTGGAATGTGTACAAGTTGGGCTTTACTTTTACTAACAGATCTAGTCACCCTTTTAGGGAGCTGAAAATCAGTTCCTGGGGGAGGCATAGGCTTCTGTAAATTAGAAATTATAGGACAAGACTGAAAGGGCATAAGTCCTTCAGGGGTATGTGAGAAGGAAGCACCAGTATCTTGTAAAGGGGCTTGTGCAGTATGAGTAGGGCTAGAGGGACGAACATTGGTTTGGCTAGTTGTTCTAGCTTGGGGTTCTCCTTCAGTGGAAGGACACGGCTTCTGGCCTACATCTATATTGGGCCTGACTGATAAGGGAGCCCTTATCTGACCTCCATGTCTATTCTGACCTGCCCAGGGACATTGATGGTATGCATGACCCTGTTCTTCACATAGATTACAGCGAAGACATTTCTACAAACAGCACTACCATGGTCATAGTCACCACACAGGCACAAGCGCACCGATCACAAAGTACTGCTAAGGTGCCTACCACCACACTTATAACAAGCTTCGACTGACCAGGGTAAAACAGACACCCTTTCTTTACCCCAAAAAGCTGTTAACTATATGGCGAACCTCATTTTCCACCATTTGTAATTTAACTTTAAATCTCAGTTCCCGTCCAAATTCCTCCAAATCCATGATGGCCTGGAGGTCCCAACACATCACATTTTTTTCCCAACCAAAAATGAATATTCCCCACATTAACACTCTCATTCCTGAACATTATATTAACAGCTTTAAAGAGGGGTTTCGTTAATGGCATTGCCAAAAAGGGTGTCCATAATGCAGTCATTTTAAGAGATTTATATTTTCTCCAAAAAACATCTAACCCCATAACATTTTTAAAGCTGACATCAAAATAATCTTCCCCTCTAATATTAATTAGGGCAAATATATCTTCAGCACGAAAATGCATAGAATTAAGTAATAAAGTCCTGGCAACATAAATCCTATCCGGATGCTCTTGTAAACCACCTCTATACATAGCGGACAGCGTTATGGTGAGAGCTTGCTCAACTTTGTTATTTTTGAACAGGTCTGAAAAAAAGGCCCATGCCATCTTCTGTCTTCATTTGAGGGAGGAGGGAGAAATCCTAGGTGAAACAGTCTCAGAACCAGGCCAGAAGGTCCGGCACCTCCGTTAATAGTTCTGTGTCTGTAAGCAACTCCCTTCCCCCCCGATGCTACAGCAGTAGCAGATGATGTAGAAACACTAACAGAAATGGCCTCCAAAGGGGGAGAATCACTCACAGAAGTGCCTGAAAAAGTTTCCCAAGTTGTATCCGGGAGCCATCGACCATCCACTACTTGAATCATCCAGCTTTTGCAAAGCTGACTCTTTCAATCAGTCTTCACCCGTAAAGGCACATCTTGCCAGATTTAGAAACTATCATAATAGGAGACCTAAACCTAAACTGGCTTTCTAAGGCAGTTGCACCCTTAATATCATTTATATCATTATATACCTTAATATCATTCTGCGATACATATGGGCTTACACAGCTTATTGATGAACCCACCAGAGTCAATAAAAAAATCCAGAGCAATAGTACCTTGCTAGATGTCATATTAGTGAGTAAACCTCACCTCTTCTCGCATGCTGGAGTATTATTCAGTGACATCAATGACCATTGCCTTGTTGCAGGAATAACATCAGCTCACAAGCCATCTTCCCCTGCTAAGTTTATACCAAGGAAGTCTAAGAAAAAATTCAACGTTGAGGCGTATCTGCAAGATTTAAATCTCTCAACACGCTGGCAAGAATACTACCTAGCAAACACAGTGGAAAAAACGCATGGAGTATTGAACAACATAATCACAGATGCACTTAATATCCATGCTCCAATTTCTATGGTACGCACAAAAAACAAATCCTGCTGATGGTTCACATCTGAGCTCAAAACTGCCCTTCTTGACAGAGATAAATTATGGAAAAAGGCATGTAAAACCAAGAATCTGACTGATTGGATGCTGTTCAAAACAGCTAGAAATAGCTGTACCAGTAAAGTGCGGGATGCTAAGGCTGCATATTATATGTCCGAACTTAACTCCTCCTACCATAATTCTGCCAAATTCTGGAATACCATAAAGGACATAACAGGTCAAGATCCTAGCACTACACTCCCAGTCAAAATTCACTATAATAACGGATCAGTCTCTGATAGACTGGAAATACTGGAATCATTTAATAATCATTTTAAACTGCTGGCCTAGCATTCGACATCTCTCTGGCTAGCCATTTATGCTCTCAGCTAGGCATTAAGAGTCCTGATGTTCGGATAACTGAATCTACCTTTTCCTTCAAACCAGCCACCTTGAAACAAGTCGAAGACCAATTTCTCAACTGGATGTCAAAAAGTGCAGTGCAGACTCCCTTGATCCTTATTTTTTAAAATTGCCATGCAAGCACCAGCAGTTCCAATAACACACCTATTTAATCTCTAATTAAAACAGGTTCTATTCCCTCAATCTGGAAAACAGCTCAAGTCATCCCCCTACTGAATGCAGGGGACCCCATGGACCTTAATAACTACAGACCAAGTTCTATCCTACTGGTGTTATCCAAGATGCTTGAAAAATAGTGAGTACTCAACTGAGAGGATATCTTGAAGAGGCTAATCTATCAAACCCGCATAATCAGGATTTAGAGCCAAACATAGCACCATCTCAGCCCTGGCCAAAGTAATAAATTATTGGCAAAGTGAACTGGACAAAAAACTGTGTATGTGCTGTATTCCTAGACCTAAGTAAGACTTTTGACATGGTCGACCATGATCTACTCCTCTCTTCCTTGTACTCCATAGGTCTAGATTCATTTTCCCTTAGATGGTTTAATAGCTACCTCATGGGAAGGACTCAGCAAGTGAAATCTGAAGACCTATCTCCACTCAAACCTCTGCAAGAGGAGTTCCCAAGGATCCATCCTAGGCCCAATCCTATTTGCCATCTACATCAAAAACATCGACATTAATCTCACCAAAGCCACTGTACACCTGTTTGCAGATGACACCATATTATACGTCAGTAACACCTCACCTGTCTCAGCATGTGAAGAGCTACAAGCAGAATTCAATATACTTCAACATCAATTATTGGAAAAAAAACTTCTCCTAAATGCAAAAAAAAAACAAAGGCAATGTTTTTCTCCCCCCAAAATCAAACTGGTAACTCCTTTCCAAGCAATCTCCCCCAACTCTCCACTGTTATGGGTGAAAATCTTGAATTTGTTAAAAAATTCAAATATCTGGGGGTCTGGCTAGACTATAGACTCGACTATCTAACTCACTTGGAAGAGCTACTGAAAAAACTCTGGAAGATGCTTGGTCTCTTTCACAGAATAAAGCATTTTCTAAATAGGGATTCTAAAAAGAAGTTGCTCCAGGCCACATTTCTCTCAGTATTGGACTATGCAGACTTCCTATACGATCGCTGCCCTAACTCTTATCTGTACAAACTGGGCACACTTTACCATAGAGCACTGAGGTTCATTACAGATCTTCCCCTCAGCACTCATCACTGCTCGCTCGATGCTGCAGTTGGATGGTCTTCACTCCATTTCAGAAGAAACAGGAATGCCGTACTATGGACATATAGGGCATTATCTAAGAAGCTCCCAAACTGTATTTCAGACTGCTTCACACAAGTCACAGCAAGTAAATATGCCTCAACTTCATCATGCTTAAAGTACCTTATTTCAATACTCGGTACGGGAGAACTACTATCAGCTACATACTATCTACTTTATGGAATATGATGCAGAAGACCCTGAAATTGAGCAGCTACATTACAGTTACATCCTTCAAACATCTGTATACAAGGCTTATCCAAGAAAAATGTAACTGTTTCCACTAGTACTAGTGTATTTTAACATTAGTGCTAATCTTATCCTTCCCCTCCTCAGACAGTCATTCCATGTAATGAATCCACCTTATCAAGTGCCTCCACCCCTCAGATGTATTACACCCACCCTTCATCCAGCTCCCAGCACTTCCTTAACTACATCATAGCCTATACCCTGTCATTTCTACCCCCAGTACAGGCCCTAGCCCTTTTCAGGCATCACTTATCACTTATCCATCCACTTTATAACTAATATCATCTTCTACATTCCCGCCAACTTGCAATCCACTCCTGCTCCCCCTCCTCTTGTCTCCATTATCTATGTTAAATATTGAAGTATTGAGCATTTTGCTTAGGATGTATGTTAGACAATGTGATTTTTTGAATTTTGTATATAATAGATAATTTTGTATGCGTTGTATATCTGTTATATCTATGTAAGTTGAACCTTGACCTTACCAGGTCCATCTTGCAAATGAGCTGTGCTCAATGATGTTCACCTGGATAAATAAAGATTTGATTACGATTTCTGCATTCCAATGGAGAAATCCTGTACTACATCTGACGCACTAGCCTCGTTCACATCAGCCGCTCGCTGACTCTGCCAGAAGCCCGTCGCTACTGCCAGGTCGACAGGCAAGCTTGTCAAGCAGGGGAACAGTCTCCAAAGGGCATACTGCATCAGAAATGTAGTGAAATCCGTAGACTGTAAGTGTTGTGCTGAAGAAATAGCAGATTCTGCCACTGCAGATTCACAAGGTGCTTCAAACGGGATAACAGGAATCACAGTTGCAATATCCAAAGGTATCTCAGAATCCCCATGCAAAGCTACAGCCGCAGTCAGGGATAAAACCACTGACTGATACAAATCCACGACCTCCTCCTCAAGCCATCCTGAGGCAGACTGCCATCCTCTCCTAGAACAGCATCTCCCCTACCAAGAGTAGGGAATTTCACCGTGTCCTGGCCAAATGTCTCCCCATTCACTAAAAAAATACCACCTACAGCTTAATCTGGTTTGAGGTCAGTTGGCATTCATCTGTATCCCCTCCCGGGTCATTCCTGAAAATAGGCAGAATTCTTCTAGTGCACTTACCGTAAACAAAACTAAATAAATAAATAAATAAACTTTCTGTGAACTGGAGTTCTTTCTGAGACTTGATGTGCTTGATTCTCAAAGATGGAACTGCTCAGAGCAAGCTTGAATCAAAGCCCAGTGCGCCAGGGACCCTGCAATAGATTCTGGCACAGTAAGAGTCATGGCACCTCAGTCCTAACACTTACGGCAACATGTCCTGTTCAATAAACACATTGTGCACAGGAGGGATTTTCCACAGTCTCCTTGTGGCAAAGGCTAGTGGTCCCCCATTTCCAATCCCTTGGTAAAATAATAAAAAAGAAACTTCCCTGGTGGTCTAGTGGTACCCTCCCAATCCCTGATGTCAGTTGTAAAAAAAAAAAAGAAAAAAAAGAAAGAATCCATATCCTGGTGGTCTAGCATGCCCTCCCCAATCCCAATGTTGACCATAACATTTATTAATAATATCCCTGTCCTGGTAGTCTAGTGGTCCCCTTCCAGATGTTGGCTGTAATATTTACTATGAGAACTTCCATCCTGGTGATCTAGTGTCCCTCCACCGCAGCAGATAACGCCTCCACCTCTGCTCCCATCCCAAAAACATAGTCGGTGACCAGCACAGACCACTTTCACCTTCACGCTGTCTGCCAACTGAACTGTCACTGAGCATGTACTGTATAGAGTACATACTCATTGACTGATAGTCAATCAATGAGCACATACTAGACAGTACATGCTCAGTGACAGTTCAGTCGACAGCCAGCCTAAAGTGAGAGTTGGGCTGTGCCAGGACGGCTGTGTTTCAGGATGGTGGAGAAGGGTGGTGTACTTCCTGTTGGGGGTAAATAATGACCACCAGAACGGGGTTATTTTTAGCGTAACATTGGTGGGTGACATCATTGATCAGTGAGGGCCACTAGACCACCAGGATGGGAGGTATTAATGTAGTTATTATGGGTGATGTCAGGGGATTGGGTAGAACCACAAGGCCGCAGGATGGGGGGATGATAATAGTAATTATATAATCCGACATTGGGAATCAGGTGGGGGACCACTAGATCAGCAGGATGGGGTTATTACAAGTATGTATTATCACTGACCTCAGGGATCGGGGAGGGGGTCACTAGACCACCAGGATGGAGGCCTTTATTCATCAATATTGCCTGCAGCATTGGGGATCAGGGAGGGGGGGCCACTAGCCCACTGGGACAGGGGTTATTATAAGTAAATATTACCAGTGGCATTGGGGATGGAGAGGTGGGACCATGGCACATTGCTACAAACAGGTCAGCTCTCCCATAGGAGAATTTTCTAATCACCCTTTGGCTGGTCTAAGGGTACTTAGAATTTCTTCTTCTTCTAGGAGAGTTCTGAGAATCCCACTTTTGGGGATGTGGCAGCTTGCATCTGCCACATGCCCTCTAGTGCCATGTCTCAGCTCGTTTTTGGTGCATGGGTGGCACAAGCCCCATTTGGGGCATGCAGCCTGTGGTTGACACAGTCTGCTATTGGGAATTACTCCCAGTGCATCGTTTTGTGAAAGGGGCACTTTGTGCATTCATTGTTGTGCAAGCCCTTTGAGCTGTGCTGGGAGCTTTGAGAAGCAAGTTAGATGTATCTGCTTTGCTGAGTTTCCAAGATTTTGTAAACACCACCAGTTCATCTGGACCAGCTTTGTGGATGTTGCCACAGTTGAAGTCACATCTGTAGTCGGTCGGGGGGGGGATTCTGGACCTGCTCTGCCAGCATCCTTCTGCTGTTTGTCCTTCTTGCTCACACAGGTATGAAAGGCCAGCTTTTGTAATTTTTTAGTCAATTGCACTTATGCTGGCTCATTCTCCTTTTACTCATGAGGAGTCTCTACCTCGGTAAAGAAAAACATATTATACTTTACTGAAAACTTGGTATTTTGCTCTTCAGCAACCCTCTGCCCAAGCCAAGCTTGGGTGATAGGTTAGGCTGTATGAACTTACATATCGATATCCTTACCAGCAACATCACACTGATCACATCATTCTTACCATAAAGTATATATCTGTATGCTGAAATTGGTGCCTGCTAATAGGAAAAGCACAACGATGTAAGATTTGTCATTTAAAAGAGTGAACCAAAAAAAGGTGTATACAAGAAAAGAAAAAAACACTGGCCACTACACATTTACATTCAGTTATGAGCAAGTGATAAAAATATCCCAAGGGAGTGATTCAGCAGAATGAAAAGCTGTTTAAATAAGACAATAAGATGCAACAAATTCATGGAGAAGAAATTGTTTGTACAATGCACATATTTCATCCTTACTTAAGTGTAACATGGCCCACGAGGATGGCCTTAGATGAAACCATTTCACTCACAGCTAATACTATACTAACTTTTTTATCATTCATTGATGTATTATGTAGATGTCATTCCTGACTTTGTGCCTGCAGCTCTATCTTTTGCACTGGTGTCAGCCTTGGATGATAGTCCACCTTGTCCTATGTCACCCATCCGATTTGTCAACAGCTGTTGACACATAAGATTAAGTTTATATTAATAAGACACTGGGAATGATTACATAATAATTCTGAAGCAGTTATACATTGCAGAGTGAAATAATGTAACAAAGTCACATTTTGTTCAGATAGAAATATCCTATCACCTCACACTCATCAGTCCATCACAGCAAAGTGTATAATTTTCATTAAATATTTTAACTATAAATTTTCATGTGAATTATGAAAAGGGTCTCTGAAAAATACAGTAACATCCATAGTGACTGCCAGGCCTCTGTTAATCATTGGAAGATAACCAATATGTACAGAAATATGTAATCATAAAAATAGTTCCGCTCTATTTCAAAACAACCACGTTCATCACAGTGTGCTAAGGCAGTCACACGGGTTATGTTCAATTTAATTCAGTTACACCGTAGTGGCATGTAGCCCTCATCTTTGTCTCATGCCACATTACACTCCATAGAGGAGGAGAATTAACAAAGGGATAACACACAAAAGAGTGTGTGGTTATTGGTTAATAATTTAACACAGCCTGTAACACCTATGCCCCTTTAAAAAGTGTAGATTAAAGAATATCAATAACTCATGGGTTTCATCCTCTCCACTCAAATCTTTGGCTGACAGAGACCTCTTCTGGGCCAAAGCCTTAGCATCAGGCAACAGGAATGACTGGCAGCAATACCCTGTACCAGAAACTCCTGTATCCATGCTGTCTGGAAAGCCAAGGCTGACTACTACAAAGAAGCCCTCACCAACTCTTGGGAAGACAGTAGGAAGTTCTGGGAGAATCTAAAAGAACTGTCTGGTAAAATGGATGAATCCCCCCCCCCACCTAACATGCTCAGTGTGGACAGGGACACGATTCTGGATTTGAAACTAAGTGCAGATACTCTTGACATTCACGAACTCAGCTGCGTGCTCCCCCTGAATTTTTCAAAATTCCCCTGCCCCCACACTGCTTTGGCCCCCTCTGAACACCCCACATCCTTCTGCTTTAAGAAGGTCATATTGCATGAAACTAAGCACTACCTCCTTGGGAAAACAGGCTTCAGCAGTGACTCCAGCAAACTCGTACTTCTCCACCAAACCCTTGACGTTGTGCTCCTCCCACTCTCTAAGATCACTAAACTGTCACTCTGGTTTGGCCAATTTCCCTCCATCTGGAAGTCTGCAGTTGTGAGCCACATATATAAAAATGGTAACTGGTACCTGCGTACCAACTAACCCCTCATTTGCACCCCACCTCCAAAAGCGTTAGAGCGAATATTCTCTGACCAACTCACTAAGTATTTGTCTAAGTACAACATCCATTGCTCAGAGCAGCATGGTTTCAGAAAAGGCCACAGTACAACCACTCTCATTGTCTACACAGACTACATCAACAAAGCGCTGACCGTGGCCACCTGGTGGGATTAGTGTACATTGATCTCACCAAGGCCTTTGATATGGTCAATCACAACCTGCTTCTGACATGCCTCTGTGATGCAGGCATCTCCCTGCAGGCAACTAAAGGCTCAAAGATTACCTGACTAACGGATCTCAAAGGATTAAAATTGGGGATGCATTATCCACCTCCCAAACTGTCTGTTCTGGTGTCTCTAGTGGCTCAGTTCTCTGTCCATTCCTATTCAGCATCTTCCTCAACTCCCTCCCACAAGTCTGCAACACCAACCTCCTCCTCTATGTGGAAGATGCTGTGCTTTTCATTAGTGATGCCGACCCACTGCCCTCAGACAAAGGCTTCAGTCCAACTTTGTAGCAGTTGAAAGCTGGTTCTCTAAAAAAGCTGATTATGAATTACCAAAAAACAAGTTCATGATCTTCACCAGTCCCCAAAACAAACAAAATCAACCACCTCGCCATCACTAACGCTGACAATACCCATTGACCAGGTCCTCACCTTCAAATACCTGGGCATTACTCTTGACAGTGCCTTTCCTACAGAGCATGTCAACATCATACCCATACCCAAACCTGCCAATGCAAGATTGGTCTGCTATACAGGAATAGGCACTGTATGATGCTGGATGCCCTTGTCATAGCTGTCACCAGTTCCATACTATCTATCATTGACTATGGCTGATAATTTACTGCCCTGCCACAGACACCACCCTTAAGTGGATCCACACTGTGCTAAACAAATCATGCCAGTTGATCACTGGTGCCCTAAACAGACACACACTTGTGACCTCTACACCAGTACTAACTGGCTAACCATCAAGGGTAGATTCTTCTACCACACCAGTCTAGTTGCTAACAAAATCAGCTTGGATCTCATTGCGCCATCCTGCCAGGCCATTTTCAACCTGGTCACAAAAACCCATGGTACCAGGAGTGGCACCAGAAACTCCTACCAGACCCCTTTTTGATGCACCTCCCAGGTTCAATGGTCCTTTAGCTACAGGGCTCCCAGCCTGCTGAATGCCATCCCCTCTAACGTCCTTGATATCCCTGCCCTGGACACCTTCAAGCAGAAGCTCAAGGAACACTTATGATACTCAGCAGGTGTTACTGTCACATCTAGCCCACCTCTGATTGTCCCATCTAGCCCACCCATGCCCTGAATTACCCTGACAAGTTCTACTTCAGAAGAATGCTTTAATGATTATTGCCTCATCCTGCACAACTGTACTAATAAGTATGAACTTGCCTCTATTGCTTCGGACAAGATCAATATCATATTGATTGCTTTCAATTGTCTCTGCCTTTGCTTGCACAAATGTAAATAGTACTTATTTAATTGCCTGATTGTAATGGTCATGCAGTACTGTTTGAACTCAGTAGTTCTGTCCTATGTTTGCCTCCGGGTTTTTGTCCCAAACTCTGTACTTTTGTGTTTTGTTATGTCCCTGTTTCTTGATGTGGAACCTCTGTAAAATCATCCTTGACTCAAAGGTTGTAATCTGAAACAAACAAATAAATAAATAATTCGAACCTTTGGTGGTGTTTGGCATAGGTGCTGCCAAGTGCTGGTACCAACCAGGGGTTGCATTATTCTCCAGAAACTGCACACTATGCAGTGTGTTATCCTGCTTATAGCATGGGCCTTTTAATAAATAACTAAGTTGTGATATGGTGTGCTGTACTTAGTATAAACAGCCATGTGACTTTTTTAACCACTTCAGGAACAGGATTTCCAGGGCATATTTTTATAACATAACAACTGCAATATATCTTATTAAAAAAAAAAAAACTAATTACAAAGAATGGTTTATTCATTCATCTATTAAGGTTGAAAAGCACAAAGCAAACCAAGAAGGAAATGAAACATTAAGATTCAAATTCTCTAGAGTCTTGGTGTATCGATAGTGTGTTGTTCCTTGCCATTTTCAACCCTAATACCTACTCCCATCCCTAGTCCCTATGGTCGCTCATGACCAAAGACCAAACTGTGGGCCCCAAGAAAAGTATGTTATGGCAGCTGAGCTGTTTTGCATTGGTCCACAGCTTTGATTCAAGAAAGTTTTGAATGGTCCCATCCTTCACCGAGGACCTATAGGGCACTTCACAAAAAGAGTTGTGAATGATCTCTTGCTCTGTGGAGGACCTACAATACCCTGCATGAAGAAAGTTATGACCAATCCATGGGGCTCTAAGTAGAACAAAAGACCTGTAGAGGACAGACCCAGACCTGTGGATTGATGTAGCAGACTCATGGCATGGCCCCAGGCCTGTAGCTTGGATATCAGGGCATGGGATAGAAGAGAAAGATGGGCTTTAGGGTTGAAAACCCTGATCAACATCACACCACTGATTTACCAAAACTCATGAGACCTTCAGCCCTAATCATCTTAGTGTTTTTTTTTTATAATCCTAATAGATGCAGTACATATATAATTAGTTGAGTAGGCTGTTTGATATTAAACCCCAATTTTTGCACCTTAATAACTTTAGTCTTGTTTGACAAACTAGCCCAACATTTGCCACACACGGTCAGGTTGCCAGAGTCTCAGGACATGAACAGTTTTGTGGTGGTTTCTTGTTCAGTTTTTGAGATACTGGATGCCAACAAAATGGTGGAAAAAAGATGCTTGGTTTCCATATACTTAACAGTGGGTATTTTTTGCTCTCACCTACAGTCAAAATGGTGTGGGATTTTTCATTACATTTCAGAATTGAAGGAGTCGATGCAAAGGGTGTGCTTTTGGAGGCTTTGAGAAAAGTTTTTATATGGCTCCAGAGTTATAATGATTTTAGAGTTAGCATCCTGACACGAACATTAAAAAAAGATTGTGATTGCTTATTTTCATGATTTACCCCTCCTGCCGATAAAAATATTGATCATGTCAGCTGCAATTTTATTTCTCATTTTAGACTCGCAAACTCTAAATATGAATAAAATAATATCTTCAAAAAAATAAACACCTGAACTTAGTTAAACGGGACCTGTTTAGAGTCTGCCTTTGTTTTAAACTTGTAGAAATAGGTTTTCTGGCACTCTAAAATCCAGGATGCCCAGCTTAGTGAGAGGAGTCATTGACCCATATTCTATGTATGAGACCAGCAGGGCTTCCTTGATATCCACTTATGTGGATGGAGATGTGCTGTGGGCTGCACTGAGAGCAGTGAGCCATTGCTTGACTGTATCCTTGTGACACCTCTCCAGTCCACAGATCTACCTACCTGTCTGTCCATCTATGTATCTATGTATCTGTCTATCTATCTATCTATTTGCTAAGCAGACCAGGGTGTCCACCCCCAGTACTAATTCTTTCTCATCCTCCCTCCAGATCACCTGCCCTTCCCAATGTTTTATCATTTTTTAATGTATTTTATAAGAAGAATGGGATGCCCAGCCCTAGTACCACCTTGTCTTCATCCCCCTCCTCTCCTGGGCACCCACCCAGTCCCATTTTCTAAATGGTGGCACTGGGGGTGCCCACCTCAATGATGCCAAACAGTCACCGAACATTGGGATGCCCAGTCACCAGTATTGCGATGTCAGTGTCCCCTGCAAAGAAGAAAATAGTCCCTCATTGTTTTTCATCCTACAAAATAGAAAACAGCCCCTCACCAATCTGATGCCCCTCTCTGACCTCCCACTCAGCACCCACCACTCCACACCCTTGCTTACTTGAACATGTCCCATGGTGAAGATCCATTCTCCAATCAAAAACACGTCTTGCTTCTGGAATCGCTGATTGAAACATGAGAAACTAAAGCAAATGTGGTTTAATGTATTTCAATGGGGTTTTGAACTTTGATACATAATTTTGTACTTTTAGCATATTTTGACACCAAATTTTCAACATGACCTTTTGGGACCCACCTCATGACCAATGGCAGTGGAATTATGCAAATCAGGTGAGAAAAGAGATGTTGTGGTCACTTTGTGAATACAACTTTCAGGCAGGATTTGAAGTTGTTCACCACCCTTGTTCATGAGGTGGGGTCACTAAGAAGGCTATGTTGGAACTTTGAGGTCAAAATATGTAAGAATTATAACATTATGAGAATATGTAAAAATGTTTCTATGTTCTCTCATAACTTTGGTAACTTTAAATATTTTCACCTCAAGTTTTCAGCATAGCCATTCTTTCACACCACATAATGAATGTGAAAGCTGTACATTTTCAAATCCTGGCCATAATGTGTTTTTGCACCTGTGACTCAGAATGATGTTTTGGTGGTCAGAATGACATTTCAGCAGGGATATGAAATTTTCACCTACCAGGTTCATGAGTTGGGGTATTTTCAAGGCTATGCTGAAAATGTGGTGCACAATTATCATAAAATTCCCAGGTTATGAGTGAGCATTGTAGTATTTCAACATTCACTTATAACTTTGCTAATTTTCAATATTTGAACTCCACACTTTCAATATAGCTATTTCCACACTGCCTCATAAATGTGATATATCATTTTTAAATCCTGGATGAGGCATGTTTTTGTACTTCTGGTGTGAAATGACATTTTGGCCAATATACACTATAAATAGTATATGTCATATTTATGAGGCAAAGCATAAAATGAGTATCTAGAAAACTGTGGGTCAAAATAAAAAAGAAAATATATATATATTTTTTATAATACTGACCCAGTAGGGCCAGTATAGTTAGGGCTGCACGACCACTTCTATGTTAAACCTCAGAGTTTGCACTTTAATAACGTTGCAACCATTTGTCTGATTTGCCTGCAATTTGAAATGCACAACTACCTACCATAGGTCTCTGGATCTGGAATGTTCTGCTCTGGTTAGATTTATGGTTCTGAAACTGTGGGGTGCTCAAAAAGTGAAATATCAAGCTTTTTGTGCATTTTTCTGTAAGCCATATTGGACAGAAGAATGTGTTTGAGTGGCTTAAGATTTGTTTGTCTACATGTGACCTGGGTTGAACTGGTGCCTTTTGAAGATTTGGTGAAGAAATATTGCTCCATTCAAAAGTTATTCAATTTTTAATGTCTCATTATAGCCTATGGGAAAATTTATATGTGCATTGCATTTACGTTGTCGGGCTCTCCTAAATTGTTTTCATGCTGCTGCCATCTTGTTTTTCAGTTAGCAACAGAGAAAAAATGTTATAACTCAAAAAATAATGCCCTTTGGTAAACACCAACAGTTGCATTTACCTAATCGGGCACTGGGGAACATGCCCCTGACATTAGTTTTTTACTAGGTAGTTCACAGATATGTTTTTTAAACTTTTGATATTTTTTTGATTGTGGCAACATTTTTTGTTGCCACTAAAATAATCACGTTCAGGGAAAAAAGTAACCACGGCAACATTTTTGTGTGTGAGATAACATTCTCATTATAGACATAGGAGTGTCGCGATAACATTAAAGTAATCACGGTAACACTGCACAAACACATTTTGCTAGTGTTGTTTTCTTTGTCACTTCATTGTGGCAAGGTGGATTGTGCTGAAATTTTCAGGCTGGCAAGCCCTAGTCCCACAGATGTGCCCTTTTATGGTTTGGTACAAAAACACTGAACAGGCCAATAATTACAGCATTTTGAAGTTCAGAAATGTTCCCATAGGATAACATTGTGGCACCTGTGACTCATTTTGGTGACCTGTATCTCAAAAACAGTTCGATATGTGGATTTTCATTGAAAACTCTTTAGTCCCCTAGGGCACCTAAGTGTAGAAATAGGTTGGAAAGCCATGAATACCATGAAATTTTACTTTTTTTCTTCCTTGAACAGTTACCGAGATATTTGGGAATTAGTATTCCAATTGCTCATTTTCATGTCCATGGGCCACTGTTTCACCCACAGAGTTAACATTCACAGCAGGAGCTGGCCAAGTGGTGCTGAGGGTTGAGGCACTGGATGCCACACCTCGCAGCACACCAGCGACCTGTGTTCCTGAATGATCCCAGGTTGACAGGGGTCAGCAGGAGAGGGAGAGGATTGAGTGTCCGATGGACAGCTATCATCTCCCGGGGGTGCTGGGGTTTGTCCAGCATACCAGTGGCTCCCAGTGGAGATCAGGGGAGCTGCAGTATGCAAACGCACAAATCAGTGTGGCTGAAGTTGGCAGGGTTGCCTTGTGCCTGACGTCAGGGTGTCCCAGCAAGGAGGGGGAATGGAAAGAAGCAACAAGGAGAACACAGAAAACATGGCTCTGCAGGTAGGGATGGCACCTGATCCCATGCCCTCTGCTGGATTGAGCTCATCCAGCCTCTCAGTTCCTCCACCCGGGTTCCACCACTGCTGCTGGGGTCTGACTTGAAAGTGCGCCCAAGGGGGGTGACCCCACCCCGGAGGGGTTAAGCTGGGGCTACCGGCTGCCAAGGGAGAGAAGGAGAGAGGATGCTTTGGAGCAACAGGACCACAGGCAGGCAGGAACAGGCAGGATGCCTGAGTGAGGCTCCGCAGGCCGTGACTGGAGGGAAAAAGAATTGGAAAAAAAATTCACAGCACTTTTCTGTGCTCATATCTCATAAACAATGCGAGATAAAGATTTGGTCAATCTTTATGTGGCATGGACATCTTACTGTTATGATTACAACAACACTTTAGTTTTCTTCCTAGCTGCTCCAATTCCCAAGATATTGGCAAATTATTGTTACAAGGGTTCCTTGCCTTATAAGGCTGCTGTATGGCTCCATAGTTATGTGTAAGCAGGAGCACAGGGCCGGAGGGCTCATTCTCCCAGAGACACATATCATTATGCTCAAATGGACAGCTTGTTGGGAGCACAGGGCCCTTTGGACCCCAAGCTCCCACCAAAACATGCCATTTACTACTTGTACTACACTTTTTCAAAAAGAAAGGAAATTCTTTGCAAAAAAACTTTGTTAATGCATCAGGTAGGGTCATTTCCACAGTGACAAAAGTGTGGAAGTTCAACGTTAGGGTTATCAAACCACCAACCTACCCCCACACCCCCATCCTCAAAGCCCTAACTCCGCATTCTTCCCCACACACATTCAAGACACATGCAAGCTTGTAAGACACTGTATGAGTCAGTTTCATCTGTAAGCACAATAATCACTACACTGTACTCATTTCACATGACACATTATAGCTGGCATATCTTTTTCATACAGTGAAACTTAGTCTGTACAGCTTTTCTAAATATTGATTTGTATGTGTCATAATTCAACAACTGGCTTGCTGCAGGTATCGCTGCAACTACATTGGCATGTGGTAGCAGGAAAGATAAAGCTGACAAATACATAGTACTTTTCAGATACTGCTCAGGTATGAAACTAGCACCATTACATGTTGTTATACTGCTGTGGTACCTGGAAATACTCATCAGCAGCATGTTATGGTTAGCTTTGGATGTTACAACTGTTGCTGTCACATGTTACTTGTAAACTATACTACAAAGCATTATTTTTATTATTACTATCATTTGTTATTAGGTCTGACTCACTCTATCAGAAAAAATAGGCAAACATCTAATGACTGTTGCTAGAGTTATCCAAACTCTTATTTTCAATATAGCTATGTATAGATAGCATACTGTGTGTTTCATCATTTCTTAACAATTGAAATATAGGCATCTGCTTAAATCTTGTTATTGATGTTTGTAACAGAGAAATGCTAATGTGGGCTGTCTCCCATGGTTGCCTAGGTTGCGTGTGTACCCCCAAGGCACTCTGATGGCAGCAGAACTCATACAGTTGGTGGAGCATGATGATGGATGTGTCTTGTAGTATGTTGAGAGTGTTCTGTGTTACTTCTGTTACCTGATGCTTGTTGTCTCTGATTGGTTGTGTTGCCTTGGCCCTTCCCTTGTTTGCATGTGTGTGTGTGGGGGGGGAATGCAGAGTTAGGGTTTTGAGGATGGGGCAGTGGGGTGTTAACCTTAATGTTGAATTTCCACACTTTTGTCACTGTGGAAATAACCCTAACTGATGCATTAATTGTTTTTTTTTTGCAAAGAATCTCTCTCTCTCTCTGTCTCTGTCTCTGTCTCTCTCTCTCTCTCTCTCTCTCTCTTATATATATATATATATATATATAAGTAATTGTTAAAAACATTGTGTTTAGTGCCAGTCTTGACCCCAGTGAATGTGCTTTGTGATCCTGTGCTGGTGAGCTTAATTTGGGAGTGAGCTCAGTAACCCAGATGGATGGGGTGAGGGTTGAGGGATAAAGCTGTTATGTGACTTCCCTACAGTCAGGGAATGAAAGGTGCAGGGTTGTCTGCATCGGCCAGGGTACCATATAGTGAAGACAACTATCCTGTTGGAATAGGGCCCAAAACCTTTCCAACTGTGGCTGAGAGATGCATTCTTTGTTTTGTGCACCTGTATCTGTTGCCTTATGGAAGTGCAGGGACCACAGGGCCCTGTGCTTCTGCAGCCCTACAGACAGCTCCATGAATTCTTCACATCTGTCACTGCATGGAAGGGTCTGCATGGGCCCTGCACTTCTGTAGGTGGACTGAGACTTCCTTTGGCACAGGGCATCTGCATCTGTTCACACAGGTCCTGAAAAATTACATGACTGAGAATACTATTCGGTATCCCAAAATGAAAAGAAATTATTTGCAAAACTTTGTTAATGCACTAGTTAAGCTCATTAAATGCCACAAAAGTAAGGAAATGTGGTGTTAGTGTTTATAATCCTTACTTTCTACCCCACTTCCACCAAGCAGCAAAGGAAAAACAAAACATTAGGGTTTTGGTGTCCCGTGTCATGGCAAATCAGTGCTGGAGTCTTCCTTGGGATCCTCAGCCCTAATGGCCCACCTTTTCTGTGAGTAGACATCACACATGATCTTCTTCCTACACAAAGAAAGGCAGAATAAATTGTGTTGGCAACATGTGGTAAAACATCTGCCTTTGAAGAGTGCATCACTATGAGGCACTGGTTTGGTGCTCTACCTTGTGCTTCAGGCTGGAGGCTATGGACTGTGGGGTGGGGTGGCATTAGGACTAAGAATCTCAAGGAAAACCCACTACAGATTCACCAAGACTCTGAGACAACCTAAAACCCTAATGTCATTTCCTTTTCCTGCTTGGTGGGTGGTGGGGTGGGAATTAGGGTTGGAAACCCTAACACCACCATTCCCCACTTTTGTAGCATTAAGTCACCCTAATTGGTGCATTGACGAAGTTTCTTGCAAAGAATATCTATCTATCTATCTATCTATCTATCTATCTATCTATCTATCTATCTATCTATCTGTCTGTCTGTCTGTCTGTCTGTCTGTCTGTCTGTCTCTCTGTTTGTCTGTCTAGCTATCTATCTGTCTGTCTATGTCTGTCTGTCTGTCTATCTATCTATATACAATAGGTGAGGACAAAATATCCATTAACTAAATCCTGACATTTGACCTACTGTGTACATAAAGTTTTTTTACGTAAATAGCATCTATGTCATCTGGATTTATGTACACAGAAGACACGTCATGATGTGTTTATGTACATAGCAGCTACATCATCATAATGTGTCTATAGTCCAACTCCTGTATGGCACTGTTTAGCAAAAGTTACTTTTTGTTGTTCAGACCACCCCATCCTGCCTGCAGCATCACTAATCACCACATTGCTACCTTGTTATTCACAACTCCAAAAGTATACCAATACAATGGTAAACTCTTTTTTTAGCTTTTAAAACCACTTATGTCATTAACAAGAAATCATTCCATGGACAACAGGCTGGTCCCACTCCACTCCCTCCTGACTTACTCATTACAGTCCTCAGTCTGCAGCCCATTCCTGTCCTCACATAAACATGTTTTTGTTTCAAATACTGTATACCAAAATCACTGTATTCCTCATACTGATGCACCTTGCATCTTACCCCAACATCCAGCACAAAACCTAGATTAAATCCACAAAAAAATCCTTATTTAGTTTTTTCTTTTCACTGAAATAGCACTCATCTTCTGTCATCATCCTCCCACTTGCTTCCCTGCCTGCCAGCCCATCCACTCGCATCACAACTTAATCCCCCTAAATACAGTTGGAATGAAACATTAAACGCAAGTACTGTTTTGCGTTTTGTTCAAGCAAACAGAACTGCTCCATTTCATCCACCTATATTGCTCTTATCTCCAGGCAGCAGAACTCACTCCTTCCTCCAGCTTGCCTCCATGAGACTGCTGGCTTGCTCATTTCAAACCACGTGCTAAGGAAAAACATTTAAAATCAGATACTAGCTCTAAATCCAAGGTCTGAGAGGCAAAAACAAAACACACACACACACACACTAAGCTTATGCCGAATTTGACCTGTTCTTTAATTGTCGGCACTGTGGCACATTGGCAACTGCTGAAAATATTGCAGACTTATTGCTGTTATAATTTTATGTGATTCTGGGTTATGTTTAAAAGTTCAAACAGGCTAGAACTAGGGTTACCAAAAGAATGCCCAGTGTTACTGAAATGATCCCAGGAAAGAGATTGTATTGCAAAATATCTGATATTCCTCTGTGATCTGGGACAAAGACTTAACCAAGAAACTAAAATCCATTTCAAAGAGGACTGGAAGTTCCTTGTAAGCTTAACAAAGGGAAATAGGTAATAAAATATCAGGAGATGGGAGAAACTATCACCTGAAATAAACTTTAAACTCAAAGAGAAATTGGTTTTAGGCAAAAGGTGTCAGCAAGGTTACCGCCAGTCTATTTACATTTTATTAGGTGGCAGGATGTAGGAACTGTGAGAGAATCTAACAAATTGATGATATGATTCACTTAAAAACTAGGAAAGAGCAAAAGAGACCCCAGCTGGCCTAAAAAGATGGGGCCACCCACTAACCACAGACTGGAAGGGCCATGCCTATATAGGCCATATCAAACTGAAGCTCAGTACATTGCATTTTGGACACTCTTCTGACACACAAGAGGAGCCAGACTGCAGACCAGTGGCTAAAGAAAAACTGAAAACTCTTGCAGAAACCTATTTATTTTATGGACTTTTATTATCCACAGACAAGGTAGAAACTAGACAGTTACAGTTTCAGTTTCTCAGTGCATTTTTTATGTACGAATCCAACTTTTGTTTTGTTATTCTGTAATCAGATTTCTGAAATCTTTTGTTTGTAAAGTTTGTATGATAATTATTTACTGTATGTCATCTTAGTAAAAGCACTTTACTTTTTAAAACTGCCTGTGAGTGATTTGTGTGTATAGAGGTAAGATGTTTATTCAATTCTGAGACCAGCCTGTCATTTGTAAAGTGCTGTCATTCGTTACCAAGATTAGGATCCCAAAACAGAAGTCTAGGTGCCTTAAGTAGGGGAGATATATAAGTCTCAGGAGGAGTCTCTACTGCAACACATTTGGTATACTGAATTTAACACGGCACATATGGACATGTACAAAGTATCAGCTCTGTACTTAAAGGTGACTGAGTTATAAGCCTCCAAACATTTGAACATTTTAAAATTACATTTCATAATTATGTAAACTGCTGAATCTCCAAATAATTAGACCAAACTCCACCACATTTGTTATGTTGACTTTACCAAGGCCCATATAGAATTGTAAGAAGTTTCAGTTCACTCACACACACACCCATGAAGTGATCTACTCGCAGCTTGACACAGAAGACTGAATGTATGCATTTATTTATAATGTGTTGTTTCTAATATGCAATTAATTGTGAACATATTTATAAGTCTTTTTAGCAATTTAATGAATTAATTGCTGCTTTTGATCCTCCCCCTTTCTGAGGTTAAGCCCTTTCCTCCTCCCCCTTACATTAATTTGCTTTATTTGGGTCCCTTTGGTTTTCTTTTATGCTTGCAATCAAAAATAAATACATCCCTTTTGCAACACATTATTGTAGCCATTCCTCAGCATTTGTAATCTGTCTCAGTGAGGCCAGTGTGTGTATGTCATCACTTTTGTAGATCCATAAGCATCTAATTAGATGCACACTTTAAGAAACTGCTTTGAGGTTTGGCACATGATAAGAATTTTTTGAAAGTTATGTCTCCCCCAACCTTTTTTTTCCTTTCCCTCCTCCCCCTTTCTCTTTCTCTTTCTCCCCTTTCTTTTGGGAATGACATCTACACATCAATATTGTAACATCAATAATTTATAAGCGTTGCTTTTTGTGATTCTTTGTAGATGTATATTTTTTATAATTTTTCTATGTATATTATGATATAATATGAGTTATAGAGGTAGTCACTATTTTTGGGATTTGGTAAAGAAATACTTCTATGATTGCTTATCTGAAATCACATGACTATGACACAGTGGAATTCAAATTATGGCAAATAGCTAAAGGTATTTAAATGTGATGCTTGTGCTTCAACTCCACCCCCAATGAAGAGGGACTGCTCCCACGAAGTGCCAGGGACATGCTTTCTAATGTAAAAACTTTTATAAGTAATAAGCAGTTCTTGAGTCTTGTGTGCAGTGCTGCATTTTGTGTTCTTGACTATATCCTGGCTCCTTTGCTGCTGCTCTGCATCTTACCATTAGCACACCAGATCCTGTGTTTCTATGGCTGGAGTGGGTATCTGCTGTCACCTAGTCATTGGTTACAGAATGGACATGTTAGAGTCATGCGGCAGTGCACACAGCTGTGTGCATTTGTGACATGGCCATACTGACCCAGCAGCCACCCATTAACACCCCCACATGCCGCAAGATGATCACCAGCCTGGATTCGTTGAAAATGCCTGTGTCGGGTTGACCCAGGCACTTGGCAAACACATTGGTGATGATACCATTTGCATCACATACTATCTGGTGGTTGATGCTGTGGAGACCCTTTCTGTTCCTGTACACCTCCTCATCCATGGTAGGTGGTATGATGGCCACATGGGTACAGTCTATAGCATCTAATGCATTGGGCAAGCCATGCATTGCATGGAATGCTTCCTTCATGGTATGGATGTCTATGTCAGCTGTGGTGAACCATATGCAGTCATGCACATGCTGGTGTAAGGTGTTTTTGATCTGGTGTGAGGCCCTTGACATGGATTACTGATCTACACCTATGACATCCCCTGCAACCCTATGGAAGCAGCCAGTGACATAGTATTACAGGGCAGACAGTACTATCATTTCCATGGACATTTCATGTGATATAAGAGTCGGGGCTGAGAGCTGTTCCTGGAACATGTGACAGAGCCCTGAGATTGTGTCATGGTCCAGGTGGTACAACTCAATGCACTGTCCCTCATGGTGTTGAGCCACAGTTGTATAGAGCCTGAATATCCTTGGCCTGTGCCATCTCCTTGAAACCCTCTCCCTCTTACCTTACCAAAGGAGGACATTTATGAGTTGCCCAGGGCATATCATTAGAGATCCCTGAGATCATTGCAACTCTCACTCTGAATACTGCTACTCACTGTACAGCACATCGAGTACCATGTGGATCAGCTTCTGCCACAGACGAAAGTCACTCTTTAAGTGGATCAAGACTCAGCATGCCCATGGGGTCACACATAATCAGGCATCACTGCCTGGCATGCAATTCTGTATCTTGAAATGGCAGCTGCAAGTGCGTGGGTGTGTACTCCCTGCAAATTGCAGCAGGTGTCTATCACCACATATATTGATGATCCGTGGCAGGACCCTCTGGAATGCAACAGAGCCCGGGAAGATGAGTAGATGTGTTCTTACCCTACAGTGTGCTACTGTTCTGTCCATGTCCCATAGGTCCTGGACATACGGGGCAACTGAGGTGTGTACATCTGCTTCCTGTTGCATGATCATGTGTGGTGCACACCTTGTGCTATCCACCATGGGTGTCTCTGTGTGCTGTGCCCTTTGCGTTGCCCTTACTGGTGGTGTCTGTGTATGTCCAGGGTCTTTTTGTGTTGTGCTGTGAACCTTTTTCTCTCACTCTGTGTCTCTGAAGGACTTCCTGTGGCAGCCAGACAACATCGTCCTGGAGCTGCTGGCACAGTTGGATGGGGCTGCATTGCTCATGTTGGTGCTATAGTTGTAAAAGGTACCCCCCAACCTCCCATACCACCTATCCTGGAGGGTGGGCATGGCTGACTTCCACCACAAGAATGAGGTGGTGGATATGTGGGCCATCGCTGAACCATCCAAAGTATGTTGTGTTGGTTACTGTGGTGCATGTGTGTGTCTGCTGTTGCCAGCCTTGTCCCCATTACTCATGGCTGTCTTCTCACCTTTCTCTTCCTGGTGAATTGTGGACCACTGCAGCACCCGGTTCTGCACTTCTAGGGGTACACTGACACCACCTGTCCAGGCTCCAGTGGGAACTCTGAGGATAAAGAGAACTGGGGGGCAAGTGGTAATTTCAGTTATGTCGACTTGCGTAACCCCTGTGATGTATACTGTGCTTCTGTTGTTATTAAAGACATCTGCTCTGCATACACTGGTGTCCTCATCATTTCCTATAGTGGTGCATGTCTGCCAGTGTGATTTGGAGGACTTTATAAATTTCTGCTGGCAGCCTGTTGCACCTGGCACTGTTTGGGGGTTGCATACTTGTGCTGCAGGAGGATGCACTGGCCCTACATCCATCACTGTAGCCTGTACCTTGGTCACACTATTGGCATGCACTGGTGGTCCTTTAGTGGGGTACTCATCCTGGCCGTGGGGTATGTCTCTGTTCTTCTTAGCACTTACCATGTGTAGCAGTGGCAGACACTCCCACACAATGGTTCTGTCTTGGGTCTGCACTTGGTCCATACCCTGTGTTGGTGGCCATGTCCTGAGGTGTGCCAACATATAGAAACATAGAAACATAGAAGTTGACGGCAGATAAGGACCGCAAGGCCCATCCAGTCTGCCCATTTCTTTTTCTACCTTATAAATGTGCCATCGGCCTTTGCGATGTCAGTGACCTACCTATTCATAGTCATTTGTATTGCTCCCTTATGCCTATCCCATGCCTGTTTGAAGCCCTGCACTGTATTCATAGCCACTACTTCTTGTGGTAAGCCATTCCATGCATCTACCACCCTTTCTGTGAAAAGAATTTCCTCACATTCCCCTTAATCGGCCTCCCTCTAATCTCATGCTGTGTCCTCTTGTCCTGCTATTTTTCTTATATTTAAACATGTTAGACTCTTTCACCTTGTTTATGCCCTTAAGGTGTTTAAATGTCTCGATCATATCACCTCTCTCCCTCCTTTGCTCAAGGGTATACATATTGAGCTCCGTTAATCTGTCCTCATATGTCTTCTGATGCAGTCCTGCACCATTTTGGTTGCCCTTCTCTGGACTGCCTCAATTTGGTTAATGTCCTTGTGAAGGTGTGGCCTCCAATACTGCAGTACTCCAGATGGGGCCTAACCAATGTCTTGTACAGAGGATTATTACCTCCTCTTACGACTTGTGATACCCCTACTAATACACCCTAACACCCCCTAGCCTTACCTACCGCTTTAGAGGTCTGCTTGGATGATTTCAGGTCATCAGTGATGATGATGCCCAAGTCTCTTTCTTCCTTTGTGACTGCTAGCAACTCCCCTCCCAGCCTATAAGTGGCTTCAGGGTTTCTCTTCCCTATGTGCATGATTTTGCACTTCTTTGCATTAAATCCCAGTTGCCACTCTTCTGACCATTCTGCTAGTTTATCCAGATCTCTTCTCATTCTGCCCACCCCATCTGGATCATCTACTCTGTTGCAGATCTTGGTGTCATCTGCAAACAGACAAGCCTTACCCTCTAGTCCATCTGCTAGGTCACTAATGAAGATGTTGGACTGACTGCCCAGGACTGATCCCGAGGTACCCCACTTGTGACTTGCATCTCTTCTGACTGTATACCATTTACCACCACTCTCTGTTTTCTGCCAGTCAACCAGTTTGCCACCCAGTTGACCAACTTCTGACCCACCCGAGCCTACCTAGCTTATTTATCAATCTTCTATGTGGAACAGTGTCAAGCGCTTTGCTGAAGTCAAGGTAGGCGACATCAACTGCTCCCCTTGGTCCACCACTCTGGTTACCCAGTCAAAGAAATCTATGAGATTAGTTTGACAGGACCTTCCTTTGTAAACCCATGCTGTCTTGGATCCTGTGCCCCTATGGATTCCAGGTGTTGCACTATCCTTTCCTTAAGAGTGCTTCCATAATCTTGCCCACTACTGAGGTAAGACTGACCGGTCTGTAGTTCCCCGCCTCCTCCCTGCTACCACTCTTGTGGAGTGGGATCACATGAGCCCTTCTCCAGTCTTCTGGGACCTCTCCTGTGCTCAGAGACTCACTAAACAATTCTGCTAATGGCTCTGCTAGTTCCTCCTTTAGCTCCTTAAGTACCCTGGGATGTATGCCATCCGGTCCCATTGCCTTATCCACCCTGAGCTTAGCAAGCTCTTGTAGGACCCTTTCTTTTGTGAAGGGAGTAGTGCTCACCTCCCTCCCCCCTGTGTCCATGATGCTGAGCTGTGGGCCCTGCCCTACCTTCTCTTCAGTGAATACTGAGCAAAAGTATCTATTTAGGATAGATGCCTTTACAGGGTCCTCCTCCTCACATGCTCCTTTTCTCCATTAAGCTTAGCAATACCCCCTCTGGACTTTCTCCTTTCACTAATGTATCTATAGAAAGTCTTGTCACCTTCTTTACTGTTTGTGCTAGTGTTTCCTCAGTTTGGGACTTTGCCTGCCTTACTGCCTTACCTGCTTCCTTAGGGCAGTTTGGTATGCCCCCTATCTTCATCCCGCTGTGTTCCCTTATATTTTCCAAGGCCAGCCTTTGGCTCTGACCTTTCTGCTACTGTATTTGAGAACCAAAGTGGTTTCCTTCTTCTTTGCACTTCCTTTTCTGTCTAACACAATGGGATGTTGCTTCAAGTATTGTATCCTTAATGCTTGCCCACTTTGCCTGTACCTCCTCACCTGTGTTTCTTTTTGCCAGGGCTAGCTTAACTCTGTTGGCCATCTTATCAAAGTCAGCTCCTCTGAAGTCCCATATTTTTGCCTTGGAATGGGATGATTTAGATGTAGTAGCCAAATTGAACCATACCATGTGATGGTCACTGGCCCCCAGGTGACCTTCTACCTGGAGATCTGTGATCCTTCTTTGTTAGTCAGTACTAGATCTAGGATAGCCCTGTCTCTTGTGGGTTGCTGTACCAGTTGTTTGAGGCCCTCCCTGCAGGAATCCACTATGAGTCTAGTTCTGGCAGATGTTCCTGCTGGTATTGACCAATCTGTATCTGGCATGTTGAAGTCTCCCATTATCAGAACCTCCCTTTAGCTGTCATGTTTTGTATATCTTCTAACAGTAATGTGTCTATGTCCTCCCTCTGGTCTGGGGCCTGTAGACAACCCCAGTTCTTATGGCTGTCCCATTTCCTGTTTCCAGGGTGACCCACAGTTCTTCTGGCTCCTTATGTATTCTGAATTTCTGTAGCTTTGATATTTTCATTAACATACAGGGCCACTCCTCCCCCCCTTTTTGCACCTCGGTCTCTTCTGAACAATACATAGCCAGGTACTGAAGTCTCCCAAGTGTGGTTACTGGTAAACCACGTCTCACTAATTGCTACTATGTCCAGTTAGCCTCTGACATTATTGCCTGCAGGTCTGGGATCTTATTTCCCAGGCTGTGAGCATTTGTGTACATGATTTTCCATTGGCCAGATTTTGGTGGTGTTAGTTGTTGGGTGAGGTTTGGCATTACCCTGTGCATCGTATGGGGAGACAAACCTTTTTCTTACCTGGTGATGCAAATGAATGGCAAACACACTGAATTCCAGTTTGACCACTAGCTGAGGGGAGGGTGTTCTTCCCATTCAACGTATGGGTGCGCACCCTCTCCCCATTTGCTAGTTTAAATATTCTGCAAGGCGTCAAACTTCTGCCCCAATGCACTGACTCCCTCTTTAGTCAGATGCAGTCCATCAAATTTAAAGAACTTTCGCTCCCAGAACTGTTGCCAGTTCCCTACAAATCTGTGTCCTTTTTCCTGGCACCAGTCCTTGAGCAACGTGTTTAGCTCCCCTATCTCCCCTTCTCTGACCTTCCGTCCATCTGCTCCCTTCTCCCAGACTGGCAGGATCTCAGAGAAGGAGATGCCGGACGAAATAGATGATAGTTTGTCACCCAGCCTAGTCAGGTGTTCCTTGGTCTCCACAACTGACCCGGCTGGCGAGATCATTAGTCCCTATGTGTACTAGGACACAATGTTTTCTCCTGCTTTGTGAACAATTTTAGTAATGCGGTCAGTGTCTCTCCATGCTGATGTACCTGGGAGACATCTGACCATCACCCTGGCTGGAGATGGGTATCAACTCCCCGAATCATGGAGTCTCCTATGATCAAAGTTTTTGGATTTCCTTTGTGCTAGTTTAGTTTTGGTTCCTGATTTGGGTGAGTATTGTTGTGCTAGCTCCTGTGCCATGATGTCCTGCTCTGCAGTGTCTTCTGCCTCTTTATTTGATTTCAGAGATAGAGGCAGATACCTGTTTGTAGTGTTTATATGGTTTTGGAGGTAATGTGTTGGAGAGCAGAGAGTGATGGGGCACCTGATTTGCTCCTCTAACCACCTGCCAACCTCCTGGACCAACTACCCTCTGCGGTTGAGGTTTGTTGGATGCTGGGGAAATGGCGGGTGGTTCTTATAATGTATTTCTCTTCAATATGAAATTTGAGGCGGCAATCTCTGCCCATGCTGCCCGGAGCTGAGACCTAAGATCTCCAAAGGCCCAGCATGTAGGACAGTGTCCTAAATCCTGTAAGAATGTCCTTCTGAAAATTGTTCCACAGTACCTGCAGTTAATGAAATCCATTCCAAATAAGTTGCTGGGTTTGTAACCTAGTCAGAGTAATTAGAAGGAAAAAAAATGCAAGTAATGGTTTAATTGTGCTTTGTTTAACTTGTTATAACAAGTTAAATTACTAGTGCCCTGTAAATGAGATCACCTTGTGGAGGCCCCACTGATCCGCCTTCCTGCTCTGCCACAGGAAATGTCACAACTGTAGTACCCTATAAAATGAGTGTAGCGTGGGGTGGTTGGGGATGGGGGGGTGGCTGGGCCTTCCCTGCCTAAAAAAGAAGAACCACGGACGAAAGAACAAGGAGGTAAGAGCAGAAACAATCAGTCAACAACAAATGCAGTAACCCTGAAAGCTTATCCTAATGTTAGATAAAACTGTAAAACCTGTAAAGCACCACCTGTAATAATTTCAGAGAAGATATACCCTGTAAGAAACACTTTGCTCCAGAGAAAAATAAAGCAGTAACAGAAGATATACCTTGCAAAAGACAATTTGAATCAGAAGATTACAGCAGTAATCTGTTAGCACACACCTGTAGGCACACCTTGTAATAATGCAGAAGAAGGTATACCAGCAACAACAATTTGAATCAGAAAAAATAAAGCAATGAAATGTTAGCAACAAACAGTAGCAATCCCTGTGAGTAAAAAATAAAACACCACCACACAGTAAATCTGCTTAGCCAAACTAAGTCTTAATCCTTCTCCCTTGCTCTGGTAAGTTTCTCTACTCTGCCTTTCAAGCAGTCTTAGAAGGAAAGAGCTCAGGTGAAGCTAGGTGCCTTGGCCAGCAAACCAAGTCTTCTACCTCCAAGATATCAACTAACCTGACTTTTTAACCCTTCTTTCTGTTGGAAATTACTGACAGTTTGCCAGCTTCACCCCACATACACACCTAATCCTTTGGAAGAGCTGTGGGAGGAAAAGCAATTAGCTCCTTCAATGTGAGAAGGAGACTGAAACACCTCTGAGACAACAAACCTTTTCAACAAACAAGAATAAAATAAAACACAGTGTCAAACAGTAATTTTGCTTAGCCCAATGATAAAAAGTCACAAAATGTAAGCTCCACCTGTAATACAGTAATTTCAGAAGATATACCCTGTAAGAAACACTTTGCTCCAGAGAAAATAAAGCAGTAACAGAAGATATACCTTGCAAAGACAATTTGAATCAGAAGCTTACAGCAGTAATCTGTTACACACACCTGTAGGCACACCTTGTAATAATGCAGAAGAAGGTATACCAGCAACAACAATTTGAATCAGAGAAAAAATAAAGCAATGAAATGTTAGCAACAAACAGTAGCAATCCTGTGAGTAAAAAAAAAAAACACCACCACACAGTAAATCTGCTTAGCCAAACTAAGTCTTAATCCTTCTCCCTTGCTCTGGTAAGTTTCTACTCTGCCTTTCAAGCAGTCTTAGAAGGAAAGAGCTCAGGTGAAGCTAGGTGCCTGGCCAGCAAACCAAGTCTTCTACCTCCAAGATATCAACTAACCTGACTTTGTAACCCTTCTTTCTGTTGGAAATTACTGACAGTTTGCCAGCTCCACCCCAATAACACACCTAATCCTTTGGAAGAGCTGTGGGAGGAAAAGCAATTAGCTCATTCAATGTGAGAAGGAGACTGAAACACCTCTGAGACAACAAACCTTTTCAACAAACAAGAATAAAATAAAACACAGTGTCAAACAGTAATTTTCTTAGCCCAATGATAAAAAGTCACAAAATGTAAGCTCCACCTGTAATACAGTAATTTCAGAGAAGATATACCCTGTAAGAAACACTTTGCTCCAGAGAAAAATAAAGCAGTAACAGAAGATATACCTTGCAAAAGACAATTTGAATCAGAAGATTACAGCAGTAATCTGTTAGCACACACCTGTAGGCACACCTTGTAATAATGCAGAAGAAGGTATACTTCCATGGTTTCCCATCTTCTGCCCTATCTTGCTTTCCAGGGGCCCTGTCTGCTTTCCAGGGGCCCTGTCTGTGCCTATGGGCTGAGTGGGGGATGGCCACCCATGCCAGTGGGTGCTAGCACCTCTGTGTTTTCATTGCACAGTGTCTATGGTGAGCTCTGTGGTGATTCCTGATGCTTTTCAATGGCTGGTGTGCCATAGAGAAGGTGTCCTCTTCCATGTCTGTTTGTTCCACTCTAGTGATGTGCCTGATGTCCTGCACATTCCCCGGTGATAGTGTATGCCACATCCACCATTGGGCTCCCTGTGGGGTGTTGTCCTGTGTCCTGAATGCTGTGGGGTGTCCTCACAACAGTATGTTCTGATGCTGTGCCCATGGGGCTGTGCACGTTGGCCATTCCCTGGTGCACCTTGTGTGCCTCTATTATGTGCTTGAGGTTTATGGCTGCCCTCTATCCCATGTATTGCTGTGCATCCTGGTCCATGTGTCTGGGTGATGTAGTGCAGGTTGTGAATTTGTGTAGAGCACTATGCACAAATCACTATGTGGCCATGCCCCCAGGTGCACTCATATTTTGTGTGGCACCTGTGTTATGCATCCCCCCTCCCTGGGCAGGGTGCACTGTTGATCATGACTGCTGCAGCAGTGCAGCATGTATAGTATACCGTCATATACTGTACCATTGCACATGTCACTCATGGGCCATGCATCTGCAGCCAGGGTATCATGATTAAGCCCTATTGTATTCACAGTTTACAGAGTTACCCTCCCTTCCCCTTTTGTTTTACTTAGCAACAATGGTTACACATGGTTTAGTCACAATCTCCTTTTAAATATTGCTCTTCTGGCTATGGATCACCTAACATTATCCCTTCCATCCAGCAGAATGTGCATCTTTGTATGGAGACCTTCCATTTATTCACTCATTTGCACATGATGGTGATCCCTTTCTATTAATATTAAATGGTCTTTGTACCAGAGGCAACTGCTGTATACTGTTTGCATACTTTGTGGAAGCCACTGTGATTATTACCCCAGTATGTCCCAAGCTACCATCTAAGGCACTATCCCATACCCATTTGATCTTATCTGGAGATGCTGAATTAAATCCAGGCCCCTTCTCCCCAAATCACAGGGTCTGTTGTCCAGCTGATGTCTATTAGTCCAAAACATGAGGACTGAATTTGGCACTCATGAACATAAGCAGCCTCAGCCCTAAGGTCTAAGAGCATGAAGGCTGGGCTAATCTTTATGCCTCAAATGTTATCACTGCCTCTGAGACCTGGCTAAAACCTTGCATACTCCCCCACAAGATAGAGCTCCCTGAGAATTCCTCCTTTAGATGGGATAGGGTCAATAAGAAGGGAGTGTCCTTCTCTACATATGTTCCTCCCCCATGCTTTCCTAGTAACTGCACCTGACCTAGTTATTTCTGATAGTGAGGCTATTGTAGTTAAACTTCTTCTCAGGGATACCAAGCCACTTTATATGCTCTGCACCTATAATCCCCCTTGGTGGCCACAGTTGCTCTTTCATTTCTTTTTCCAAAGCATTTGCAATTTGCCTCAAGGGATCAAATTGTGCTGTGTGACTTCAATATCAGTTAGTTATTTGTGCTCTGAAGTGGACCAAAGGCTGCTCTCTGGGATGCCCAACTCACCCAAATAATCTCTGAACCTATTCGCTTAAATATTAGAACTGACAATCATACCCTGCTTGATTGGATCCTTGTTTTCAAACCAGATCAAAACAAAGCAGTGGGCACCTTTTCAGACTGACTCAGTAACCACTCTCCCAAAGTCTGTGTGTGGAGCACAAGTCCCCATCCAGAGTATTCATGACCCATGCTTTCTGGCTACACTATCAAGCATAAATTTGGCAACAGTTAGTACACTGCTGAAGGTGGAGTCAGCCCTGCACTTCTTTAAGTGCCACTTCCTATCCATTGTTAACATCCATGTCCCCTTGAAACAGCTAAGGATTAAAGGCCAACAATCAAAGAGGATTGACCACAAGCTTAGGAAGGCCATTAAGGCATGAGAGAGGGCCTGGGGTGTCTACAAATACTCCAGAATTAAGTCCAACTGTCACAAACACAGGAAAATCAGAAATGCATGCAAAAGTGACCTGAAAGTGGCTAACAGAAAGCTCTTGAGTAACTTACAGGACAAAAACTTATGTTACCCAAAATGGTTCTGGTCTCCGGTTAACAGGTTACTAAAGGGCAGCAATAGCATAGTAGAGTGTGATACTGTGTTAGATGGTACTACCTACCAAGCCGCTATGGCTACAGCTAACACCTTCGATAAATTTTTCACAGACCTGAACTGGTTCAAACTCAACTCTTCAGAGTCCCTCCTCTCTCCTCTGATCCGTCTAATTCAAGATGCCAGAATCCAGAGTTCCATTTTAGACTGATAAAAAGAAAGTGGTATTACACCTCCTAAACCATTTTAAGGCTGACGGTTCAGCAGGTCATGACAGCCTTGAATTTAAGCTCCTCAAGACTGCTGCTCTCTTCATCACCCCCTCCCCGCATGGCTATGCTGTTTAATAAATCCCTTATTAAAGGGAGAGTCCCTGAAACATGGAGAGTGGCTCTAGCAATCACAGTTAACAAAGGTGGCTCCAGGAAACTCATTGAACCCTACCACCATATTTCCTTACTGTGTTTTCTGTCCCAAATCCTTGAAAGACTGATTTATAATTAGCTGCAAGATTTCTTTGAACTGCACCAGCTGCTCACTGACAGGCAGCATGATTTCAGGAAACACCATGGCACAAATACTACCTTGGTTAGGCTGTCAACAAATATATTGATGTCAACAGATCAATGATGTTAAGCTATGGTTTTGCTCAAATTAGCTTTTCTCAATGCCAAGAAAACTGTCTCCTTAACCTTCGCACAAGGTAGAGAGTTTCTTGGCTCCTCCATGCCCACATTCCACACCCTAGATAGGACTTCCCTGGAGGCCTGCACCTCCTTTAGATTAGGGCTGTGCGAATACCTTTTTCAAATATTCAACCGAATATTAAATTATTAGTGCTTAAACTGCCTAATATTCGGCCGAATATTCATATTGACAATTGTTTGTAGCTCCACCTCAGATAGCACCCAAACCTCCTCTTCCCTCCACAGCCCTAAGCTGCATAAACCAGTTTTACAAAACAAAAGTCAGCAATTTCTTTTGGACTACCGGCACAACTCCACCCACCTCCACGGCTGGCTGTCTGTCAGGTTTTCATACATTTATCTCCCCTCCCGGTAGCCAGCATCAGCTCTCTACCTCCTTCCATACCCTGCCTGCATGTAAGAGAATAAAAAATCTAAGCGCCAGGCAGCCTTTCTCCGCCCTCCTCCATGGCTGGCTGCCTTCTTATGAATGAAATCGCTTGCTTTCTATATAGAGAATGAGCTGATCACGTGACGTGACTTGATCAGCTCGTTCTCTATTTAAGAGCAAGCAAGTGCAGTTTCATTCATGAGAAGGCAGCCGGCCATGGAGGAGGGTGGGCTGTGCCGGCTGCCTTGCGCTTAGATTTTGTTTTATTCTCTTACATGCAGGCAGGGTTTGGAGGGGAGGCAGGGGGGCCACTGCTGGCTACCGGGGGGGATGAATGTATGAAACCTGGTGGGAGGCCAGCCATGGAGGTGGGTGGAGTTTTGCTGGTCGCCTCCAAAAGAAATTGCTGACTTTTTTTTTATTTTAAAACTAGTTTGCGAGCTTAGGGGCTTGGGGGGAGTAGGGGGTTTTGGGAGCTATCTGAGGGTGGGGGGAAAGAGTGTTATATTATTTCCTGAATACCACACGAATAGTGAGCTATTCATTATTTGGATTCCAAATAACGAATAGCCCATTATTCGTGATATTCGAGAAATAATATTTGGTACTTGCACAGCCCTACTTTAGATATCTCAGGGTCTGGCTTGACCAAAACCTCAACTTTTCTGCACATATCGATGCCATCCACAAAAAGCTTCACCCCAAGTTAGGTGCCCTATACCACAATCATGGTTGCATCCCACTGCTGGCTCACTATGCAGTTGTGTAGAAAATGGTTCTCCCTATTTTTGACTATGGTGACATAGTCTATAGTGCTACTCCCAAGTCCACCCTATCCAGACTGGACCCCCTCTTCCTCTTGTTCTGTCACTTCGCCCTTGACTGTCCTCCCACCACCCATCATTGCATCATATACGAGACCCTGGACCTCCCTTCACTTCAGGCTCAGAGACAGTCCCACTGCACTAGGATCATAGCTAAGTTCTGGGCCTAGTCCTTGCCCCCTACCTCGCCTCAGTCTAACAGCCCAAACCCCTCCTGTGTACTCACTCAGAAAATATGACTCATGTCTCTTGTCTGTTCCACACATGTCCACTGCCACAGACCAGGCAGCCTTTAAATGTTGCATGCCTAAACAGTGAAACTCCCTCCCTGAGGACATTCAGCATGCTCCCTTAACCCACACCTCAACTCCCTCCTCAAAGAACACTTCTCCTCTACCTGCACATGTGACTAAGATATGTTTTAGCACTAGGGCCTAGCTTGTCCTTATTGTGACAACTACTATGCGATGGATTATGAACCTATATTGTTTATGCCTCACGCAACTACCTACTGTATTGTACTCTACTGTACTGTATCTGTATGTTTTGCCTGGTTGTCCACTGTACACTGTATTCTAAATGTATTCTCCCCTATTCCCGTCCCCCTATACATCTGGAATTGAGCAGTAGTCTGCTCAGCATGCCTTCCTGGTAAAAAAAATTTATATAAATGAAATAAATAAATATTGGAGGCCAAGGACAGAGGGCTTGCAACAGGTAATATATTCATAGACCTCACTAAGGCCTTTCAAGTAGTGAACCATAACCTGCTGTTAGACAAACTCAAGTCCTGGGTCTAGACAGCCTATCATGTCTCTGGTTCTCACACTACCTATCAAACAGATACCAAATGGTAAAGTGGAAAGGTGCTCAGTCTACAAAAATGCCTATAACCAATCACGTCCTAAGGGCTCCATCCTGGTCCCACTGCTAGTTTCCTTTGTTAATTATCTGCCTACAGACTTAGGTGGGACTAATATTCTGCTCTTTGTAGTTTATGCCACTCTGTACAAGTGCTCCAGTGACAAAGCTCAGTTTGCCTGCCAATTTCAGACCAAAATTCCAAACTGTTTCTTAAGTGTAAAGTTACAAAAAAACAGCCGTATCAAAATTCTTATATCACAAATTGCAAAAAAGAAACGCTTCCTTTTTCACAATTTGCAGAAAAAGAAATAACCTTTCTCGCAAATTGCAAAACAGGTTCCTGTTTTGTGTTTTATTTTTCACAATTTGTGAAAAAGGATTTCAGCATGTCCAAAAAACACATTTCCAGGTACACAAAAGAAGAGTCAGACCACAACTAGGGGTCTGCAGTGTCTAGGTCAGGAATGAATGCAAACAGTAATGGGAAGAAGACTGGCACTTATTTATAGTGACATTGTTACTCAATGTAGTTCATTGGAGAGTTGAAATCAGATACACAATGTGGATAGTCTTGATGCTATAAGCTTGTATTAAATCCTAAAGTTTCCAAGTAAAACCAA
Organism: Neoceratodus forsteri; assembly: GCA_016271365.2. Classification (NCBI taxonomy): domain Eukaryota; kingdom Metazoa; phylum Chordata; order Ceratodontiformes; family Ceratodontidae; genus Neoceratodus; species Neoceratodus forsteri. The sequence continues at coordinate 224,300,201 of CM028132.1, read as the reverse complement.
AACAAATCCCAGTACATAAAAAGGCATACGGCCAAATAGGCAAAGTGCTCAGTGTCCAATGCAAAAGTTCCAGAGCTCATCCAAAAACTGTTATTGAAACCCACAATTGGGTACTGCTTCCTGGTGATTTATCAAAAACTAAAAGGCAGAATCTGATAAAATGCATCCTAGTTAGCAGAACTCATGCTGGTTACTTCAGAATACATCATTTTTCAGTTTTAAGTTTGTTTGCCTTACTAAGAAAAAACAAGATGGCTGCAGGATGATGAAGAGTCCCCATTAGTGACAAATATTACCCATTTGTGACAAAGGATTACCCATTTGTGACAAACCATCCTTTGTCAAGGCTTACATCTAACTGGAAAGTGAAATTCTCATAGGAAATAATGGGAAACTTTAACATTTAATAACTTTTTTTCTACAAACCTTCCAAAGGCACATCTGTGAAGCAAGACCTATCTACACTAAACATTTGAGACCAAAATCCCAAGTCATTTTTGTACAGTGGCATGACAAAGAAATGAAAAAAAAAAAAAATAACAGTAATGTTCACATTTTTTCACACTCTGTATCCCAACACCCACGCATCTGACCAAAACGAAACTTGGCAGATCAAGGGATCCTTGGCCCCTGATGGCACATGCAAATATTTATGCAAATATGTTGAATGGTTGCAAAGTTATTAAAGTGCTAAATTTTGAGTTTAACATAGGAGTGACCATTCAACCATAAATATAGGGGTGCGACCGCCCCCTCCATAATGCATCCATAAGTATTTATCTTTATCTGTATCTGTGGCTAGATATTTATATACACACTTGGTCAGTCTTGCTCTCTTGGCTATGTAGGAGATGGGCGGTGGCATTTCTAATTTTGCAGATTTCTCCAGACATCTCACTGGAGAAGCTGGAATCTGGATACAGGTTTTGGAAGGTATCTCAGGTTTTAGACAGTGTCTACAGTACCTGGCTTTAGTGCTTGGTGATCAAATCCTTAACTGACCAAATGCCCAGCCGTTGCCATGTTTCCAATGTATGACCTAGCATGTTGAGAAAACAGGATCAGGAGGTGCCATGCCTCTGTTTACAGCCAGGGCTACCTAGGCTCTGCAGACTGGAGCAACTATCCCTCCCACCCTCAATTTCTGAGAGTGTAATCATATGCCTGGGTCTTGAAGCTCATTTTTATGGCTGCAGGGGTGGAGCTCTGCGGTCATCTTTTTATTGGAGAAAAACAGCACACCTCACTCTGAAAGAACAACAGTGTTGGAGTTGCAGCACTGTCACTCCACCACTTGAATGAAACACTCCACTGTTTTCAGTAGACCAGTTGCAGCACTATTTTTTCAGCTTATTTGTCTCTCATCATGCTTTTTTTTCCCAATTGTTTAACCAGGTGAGACACACTAAGCTGAAAGCTTGTTTACAGGCAACCTGGGAGCACAGGAAGTTAAGTGACTTGCTCAGGGTCACACAGTATGCAAGTGGTGGCTGTGGGATTCAAACCCAGGTCTCCAGATTTGCAGCTCAGAGCCTTAAACCACTGTGTTATACTGGAGAAGTTGGAATCTGACTCCAGGTTTCGGAAGGTATCTCAGGGTTTAGACCGCATTCACAGTACCTGGGTTCTGTGCTTGTGATCATATCCTTAACTGACCAGATGCCCAGCCATTGTCATGTTTCCAGTGTATGGCCTAGCATGTTGAGACCACAGGATCAGAAGGTGCCATGCTGTCATGCTTGCTTTAAGTGACCTCACAGCTAGTGTCCCAGAGCAGTCACAAAGGCAAGTTACACCACTTCTTTGAAGCAATTAAACTGTTTGCAACAGTGCAATTAGAAACTTTTCCTTAAGTAAAAACAGACATATTCTCCTTTCCTCAGCCCAAAGAGAAAGCTGTCACAGAAGTAATATGTTCTCCTTAAATAACAGCCAAAAATGGAAGAGGCAAAACTTCAGTTAGTTTAACTCCTTTTTTTGCATACTAGTGTCAAAAAAGCTTTGCTTGAATATTGCCTGCTACTTATCTCTAGATGAAAGAGAGAGAGAGAGAGATAGAGAGCTCTCATTTTGTAGCCAGTTGTACCAGGCATTTGTAAAAGAAAATATTGGAAGTCTATTTAACCTGTTTTAACACAGGGTTTAGTATGTTCACTTGCTGAATTTGTTAATTTCATTTATTATTGAAATATGATGTGCTATTCCTAGGAGGGTAAGTCATTTACTAATGTAACTTTCAACAGATGGCCAGTAAGCTTTAAAATGCATACAGTAGCACCATGCTACAATGTTTAGAGGAAATAACCCCAGAGAAATTTCAAATTACATTTTTCTCTTTCCCCACATGTGTATATATGCATGTGTGTGTGTGTGTGTGTGTGTGTGTACGTGTGTGTGTGTGTGTGTGCCAATGATTTACTCCTGTCTTGAGAGTAGGTCTGTGTTAACCCTTTTAAGACCTGCCTAATTCTTAGTGGCATTGGAACTCTCATGACTTTATATTTGTAAGATGGGTAAATACTAGGCAACTAAAGTTTTAGGGGTTTTCAGTGGTTGCAAGGGACATCATAGAGGATTGGAAAGAAATCATAGGGTGTTATTTGCAACAGTTGGCTACCCCGGAATGCATATCTGTCACCCTGCCAGGACCAAAATGAGGGACACTGCCCACTAAAAGCAGGGACAAATGCTCAAAATCAGGGGCACAATTTTTACTTGTCCTATAGTGCAGAGAAACAATTTTACACCTATTTAAATGCACACCACAACCTGTCCTAAGGATACAATTGCCACTGCCATTAATGCCTATAGTACTCTCTTGCAAATAGCATGCATATGGTAGGTAAACCAAAAGTTAATTGGCTAAATAGAATTGCAGCCACATTACAAGTAATTTCCCAAAAATGAATAAAGTGGTAAACAACAAAACAAAACAAAGAAAAAACAAGGTCACAAATTGTAATGAGCATCCTTGACTTTTTGTCATTACTGTGTAGACAGTCTCTGGATTATTAAAAATAAAACAAAAAACAAATAAAATGCCATATTGTAGCTAACTAAACATTGGTATACAGCTGGGTACCATCATAATATAGTAACTTCATACAGTATTTACCTACCATGGGGTCACCACTCTGTGAGTAGTACATTGCTTTGCATATATTCCCCTTGATTTTATCTCCCTTGCTCAATGCACATATAATTACCCATTTGATTTTCATGTCTGTGTAGCATAGTAGAACATGAATTATTTGGGTCACACAATTTACAGCACTGATGATGAGCACAATAATAATTGTAGACTGTATCCATTTGAATCACATAATCTGTCATACACAGAAACTGACGGAAGATAATGACTGCTGGGCCCATCTAGTCTGCCCATTTTATGATCATTTTCCTACAGACTGAACTTGACCTACTGCACTGTCTCTTCCACTCCTTTCCTTCCTCGACACCAAAATTTAATTTGCTGAACTGAATTGCAGCCATGTTATAAATTATTTCCCCAAAATAAAGTAGTAAAAAAAAAAATGTTGCAAATTGTAAGGCGAATCCTTGGCCATGTGCCATTACTACTGTAATCATAGTTATAGTATTTCAAACATAGTTACAAGGCAGCTTGCAATGCACTTATAGATTGCCATCCACATTTCCGTAGTATGCCAGTGGAGTAAAGCACTCAGTTCTGTTTCTCTGCACCATGTTTGAATTCTGTCCTGAATTGTGTCTTTTGAGGTCCAAAATATATGCACATAAACTGACTGGTGTGGGTGCAAGTTGAATATGTGCATTCCATAAGGACAGACAACTGTAGCCTGTGCCCCTGCTAGTAATAATTACCACTTTTTAGGGTCTCGCTGCTGATGCAGACTGTATGTCAGCCACTGGTCTGTGGATTGGGGATATGTGAAAAAAAATTTCTGCCTGCAGAATTTCGGCAAAAGTGCAAATTTCGCTTCACGAACATTTGAAAATCATTTTCAGAATTTTCATGGAAATTGCACCTTAAAGATGCAGAAAAAATGTATACAAACTGCAGGTTAATTTATTAAACTGCAGAAAAAAATCAGCAGAAAGGATAACTGCCAGTGGTCAGTTCTGAGGATTTTTTTAACTGCAGTTTAATTCATTAATCCGCCTCCCACTGATCAGGGGCCCAAGTAAATACTCTCAATCCCTTCCATGGACCTTCTTGGTTTCTAGTGGTCCCCCCAACCCACCGATCATAGCCCCAAACAATTTGTTTCCTGATGTCTTGCAGACCACCCTCCCTATCCTGGATTCCTTAATCCACAAATAAACAGCCAGAAGTCCACCAACTTATCCCCCTCTATTCCCAGTATTTCCTGGTGTCTAGTGGACCTCCCCATCTCTGATCCCTTATAAAAATAATCCCATCACTTGATGCTGAGGTCCGAGTAGCTGCTTCCCGGTTCCTCTCCCGTCGCCTAACATCTTTTTTTGGGGGGGTTCAGCAATTTTTACATTTGATTGTGCTCCTAGAGTATATTTGCTGACACAGTGATCCTCCTGGTACCAGATTTGGTGGAAATGGAAGCCAAAATTCGCCTTGCCATGCCGAAACATACCTCTCCTGTTATGCCAGAAAAAGGCAGTAAAAGATCCCGGGCCCAATCAGTGGCTGGCTGTGCAAACTGCAGCGGCGGCCTCTGCAAATCCCAATCCTGATGTGACTCCTCTCACCCTTGAATTATTCCTCCAAGAATTGAAACCATTTTGGGATGACCTTAAATCAGTGGTTAATGAAGTAAAGCAGATTACTACAGCATTGGAGGACCTTTCTACTAGAATGGTGGACAATGAATCTCGCCTCGTCTCTCTGGAGAAAAAAGTAGAATGCACTAGTAGTGAAGTGGTGAATAATCACCAAAGAATTAAGAAATTAGAGCAGAAAATAGAGGACTTAGAGGGGAGGAGCCACAGAAATAATGTTGTCATATTTGGGCTGCCTGAGAAGGAGGAAGGGTCGAATGCCATCCTATTTATGCAGAAGCTAATAGAGAAACTGGCTGGTCCTTCCCCGTTTGGCTCACCGTATACCATAGAGAGGGCCCACAGAGCCCTTAGGCCGATGCCTTCACCAGGAGCCTATACCCGACCCATAATAATACAATTTCTGAATTTCCAGGAGAAGCAATTCTTTATGGGGAAGACCAAGGAGATGCAAGAGGTGCTATGGGAGGGGAAGCAAATTCAGATCACACAAGATCTACCTGCCACTGTAAAGCAATGCAGAACCCTATTTCACCCTCTAGTCTCAAAGCTCATAGCTTCAGCAGTGAAATTCTGTATGGGGTATCCTGCACGCTTGCAGATGCTTATTTCTGGAGCCTGGTCGACCTTTGAGGATTTCGAGATCGCCAAAGAAGCCCTGCAAAAGCCTTCTCAGACCTGTTCCCTGTTCGCTGAAGTGATAGAGGAACCTTGAAGAGATGCTACCAGTCTACTGCACTCATGTTTAAACCTTGCAAGATGGTTCTGATTCATAACCAGTGAAGTACTGGTTCCCGGTGGACTTTTATTCATACAGGGACATAATGTGACTGTGCAAGAAATCGGTGGACTCACTGCATGTTACCAAGTAATATTATTGTAATGGTAGCAAGTTTTATTTGTTACTTGCATTACTTGACACAGCATAGAAAATGTGACACAGGAAAGTTTGAGTTAATATTTTCTGAGAGTTCCTGATCTGTGTTGAGATTAAGTGTGTCTTTTGTTTTTTTCTTCAGGAAGCATGTAACTTTTTGCGTTTCTCAAGTAGGACTGTTATATTTAGTGGAAGGTTGGTCCTGCAATGAGACTGAGTGTGCCACTAAATAACACAAAAGAGCACTATAGTCTTATTATTGAGTTCCCCGGCTTTCCACACAGTGCTCAGTTCGGCATATCCCGAGTGTAATTTTTAGTGCTTGTGGCAGTACATTTGTTTACTTTTCTGGGGATTAAGGGTCTTTTCATGTGTTCCATGTTTAAATTCGTGTTTCAGTACCCTTACCCTCTTCCCCAAGTGTAATCTTGGACTATTTGCCTCTAGTTAAGGGGATTTCTCTCTTTTTTTTTTTTTCTTGTAAGCCTGAGGTTTTGGGTGACAGTTCATGTTAAGACCCCACAGGGGTGCATTTAATATTGTTCAGCTTACATAACCGCCTATATTCCCGCTAGCAATGTTAAACACAGTGGATTTTTGGGTTGGCAGACTGTTATTCCTCATTAATGGTGGGGCGATGGGGAGATGGATGGGAAAGGATAACTTTGGATAGCATGTATTGCAGATTCCAGATAGTTAGTGGGTTCACGGGGGTAATGGTAAGGGAGGGCAGATAATGCTTAGGTTTTGCATTTTCATTTTGGGGAGGGTGGTTGGGGGGGTGTTAGTATTGAGCACAAATTCCCCAAAAAGGTGGGTTCATATTGTGTGATCAGGACACGAAGCAGCAGTTATTCTAGGCCAGGTTAGCTTATCTGGAAAAGATGACTAATTGAATTAAAATAGCTTCCTGGAACGTAAAAGGAGTCTGGAAAAGAATCAAGCAGTGTCAAGTATTAAAGCACTTAAAGCTTCTGAGTACTGGCATTGTTTATATACAAGAGTCACATTTGCTAGATTCAGAAACTCCATAGTTATGAAGGCAACAATTCAGCCAATACTTTTCTGCAGGGGGTTCTACCCAAGGTGCTGGGGTCTTGATTCTCATACATAGGAGGATACCTTTCAAGATGATCAAGGAGGTAAAAGATTCCTCAGGTAGATAATTACTAGTAAATGGATTGCTTTTCAATAAAGAGATCTTACTGGGTAGTATTTATGGCCCGAATCAGGATACACCTAGCTTTTTTACACAATTAATACAGGTCCTATTGCCCTTTATTTTGTTACCCATGATCATAGGGGGAGATTTCAATTTAGTTTATGACTCCTCAGTTGATAAAATGTGTCAGCAGAGAAAGGGCCTATCCCCCACTCAGAGGGCATTAAGGGAATTAATGGACCAGGTAGGCCTCTGCAACATCTGGACGGTGTTACAGCCTCACGAGAGGATGTATACTTATACTTCCCCTGTCCATCACTCTTCCTCCAGAATAGATTACATTCTCTAATCCCATTCACTAATACCGGGGGTGATTGAGGCTGAAATATTACCAGGTCCCCTATCTGACCATTCAATAGTAGCCTGTCAGTTGTCATTACTTTCATTACCCAGCAGAGGGTCAAGGTGGAGATTAAATGATCAACTGCTCTTAGAACTGGATTTAGTCAAACACATTCAAGAGCATATCCAAAGATATTATGAACACAACTTTGACCCCTCGGGGAGACCTGACATGCTATGGCTGGCTTTTAAAGCCTATATGAGGGGCATCTTAATCAGTATGGCCACCCATAGGAAGAAAATAGCTACCTTAAAGTTGTCTCAACTACTATCTTGAATGAGGGAGCTACAGAAGAACTTTTCCCCACAATCTCCGGAATCAGTCAAACAGGAATTAAAGTAAGATCCGCATATAATATTTTGAGGGAAGAAGTAGTATTTGCCATGTTAAAGACCCGGGCATCCTATACTGACCAAGGGGAAAAGGCAGGGTGCCTTTTAGCACTTAGGATCAAACAAATGGAATTATCTCCATACATAACCTCGATAACCTCTAGGACAGATGGTACCTCTATAACTCACCCTGGAGACATTTTAAAGGAATTTACCAGTTATTACAAAGACTAATATAGTTTCATTCCATCCCCCTTCCCAGAACAGGTCATACATAAGTACCTGAATAGTACCAATTTACCCAATTGTCTGAGAACCAGAGGAATTGCCTGTTAGTCCCGACAGAAGAAATTTCTAATGTGATGGAGAATTTACCTATGAATAAAGCACCGGGGGCGGACAGTTTTTCTGCTCTTTTACAAAAAGTTTAAAAACCATTTAATCCCGATGCTTCTCCCCTTATTTCAACAGATTATTTCAGGGCAACCAGTAGAACCCTCTTTATTTGAAGCTCTTATAGTCTTAATACCGAAACCAGACAAGGCTTCCAATAAGGTTTCCAACTATAGGCCCATTCCCTTATGAATATTGACATAAAAATGTTATCCAAGGTGTTGGCAGATTGTCTTAATACAGTAATTAATACCTTGGTAGGTCCTGAGCAGGTTGGCTTTATGCTGGGAAGGTTATCCTCAGACCATATGCGTACCCTGTCGCACGTCTTCTCGGTGTGTAGAGATGCACCTTACCCAGCCTTATTGGTTTCACTGGATGCCGAGAAGGTGTTCAACAGGGTAAACTGGCATTACCTGTTTTCTACTCTCTATACCTTCAGTTTCCCAGCAGAATTCATTTAATGGATCAAGGCTCTATATCGCTTCCCCTCAGCTCGTGTTGCTTGCAAAGGGGTGATCTCAGAGGTGTTTATGCTGCAGTCAGGAACCAGGCAGGGGTGCCCCTTGTCACCGTTGTTGTTCAACATCTATTTGGAGCCACTAATTCATAAATTGTTAGCGTGTAAAGCGGTGCAGAGGATCCCTTTTCACCTGTGTGAGGTGAAGGTTTTAGCATATGTGGACTACCTACTCCTTCAGATTGCAAATCCCAAGGTTTCTATACCCCCATGTTGGACATTATTGAGGACTTCAGCTGTATTTCGAATTACAAATTAAACGTTAATAAAACCATAGTTTTTCCCTTAAATCATAAAGTGCTTAAGGTGGATATCCTGGCCCTGGGGCTAAGATGGAAATACGAGTCACTGAGATATCTGGGCATTGAGTTAACTAGATGTGCAGGACATATTATCAGGTTAAATCTTGATTCCCTAGTTCTCACAATTTCCCAAGATCTCAATAGATGGTCATCCCTTTCCCTGTCCTTGTGGGGCAGAGTAAATCTAATCAAAATGAACATTTTACCCCTGATTTTTAATCCTCTCTCACTGCTTAACATCTGCCTTCCTATGTCATGGTTTAATAAAGTCCAATCTCTTATCACTAAATATATCTGGCATAATAAACCCTCATGGATAGCTTATTATAAATTGACTGCCCCCAAGACAAAAGGGGGACTTTGTCTCCCTCACCTTCTTTCGTACTTTTGGACCAGTCATATTAATAAGTATCTAAGATGGCTCACATCGGGCAATGTACACAAAGCTCCTGCCTGGCTTAAAATTGAGCTTACTTTAATTCGTGCAAGTGGCCTAGATCATCTGGGTCTATTATTTGCTAAGCAGAGACTTTTTTCCATTAAGAGTTAGGAACCCCACTATTATAACTTCATTGAGGACCCATGTCCAGATATGTCGGTATCTCAGGTATTACCCAGGCAGAGACCTTAATCAACCTATAATGGGGAATCCCCAATTTCAAATAGATGATATACTCATTCCTTCCAACTGGATACCCAGTTTGCAAGGCATGCAAATCTCCAGTTTTATTATGAACAACGGTGAATGGTTCTCAGTCAATAACTTAATTAGCCGATTGGGAATTCCTAATAAATACAGTTTCTGAGTCTTGCAATTATGACATTCTTTAATGAAAGTCTTAGGTAAAGCTCCTATTATGGTGAACAGTATCCCTTTTTGCCAAGAACTTTTAAAGCTTTGTGGCCATCCCAGTGCAGTCTCAGCAATTTACACTACCATTCATAACTGGAAATTTCCTAATTGTTCTGGGCCTACTGAAGTATGGGTCTCCCTGTTCCCAGATTATAACATAGAGTCACCGGAATTGTGGCATAACTGCCACAAATTTGTGACTCAAGACAGGCTTAAACTAATGCAATTGTATATCCTGCATAATGCATATTATTCTCCCTCCCGGTTTTTCAAATTGGGCCTTAAGCCCGCTCCAACCTGCTCCAGATGTTCGTTGGAGGAAGGAACAATTCTTCATGTGTTCTGGTCTTGCCCCAAAGTGTCACCCCTGTGAACTACTATCAAGCAGTCAATTGATCCTCTTTTGGGGCTCAACGACCTGTTTAGGTCCGCAGTGTGCATTATGGGTGATCTCTCCGAGGTCAAAGTGCAAGCTCGAAAATATCACATAACTCTTATAGCCATGTCGGTGAAAAAACTTATTTTAAGACACTGGATTGACCAACAGGAAATCACTTATAATGAGTGGCTGTCCAAGCTTCTGGCGAATCTTAGCACGGAAAGGGCCATTGCTAGCCTTCACAATAGAATGGAGCAATTTAAGAAAATCTGAGATCCTTTATATACCCTTTACTCTTTACATAATGGTTGATCCAGCTATATGGTCCTTCTGCACCCAGTTTGCTAATCTGACCATCTAAATAATGTCATGGTGATTGTACGATGTACTTTTTGTGCTCAATATTGGTAGTGAGGGACGGTGGGAGGGCGAAGGATGTGGTTTGGGGTGGCTGACTCATGTTTTCAATTGTCTAATGTACCATGTTCATTTTCATGTATGTCTGTCTGCCATGTGTACGTTGAGGTAGTAATAGCAACATTTTCTTAATAAACTTTAAATAAAAATAAATAAAAAATAACCCCAATTCTCTGGTGTCTATTGGACTCCCCCAACCACCACCCTGACAGTTCATCTGCCACCACCCCTCTCCCTTCCCCACCCTGCCCCTGAGTGGGCCAAAAGCGCAGCACTCCTCTCTCCTCCACTATCAGTGGCCCACTGAATTATCAGTGAATGACTGCATGGTTGTACAAGCAGGTGTTAATTCACTGATAGTTCATAAAACCGTGGATAGATGAAAATTCCACAGTTTATATGAATTTTTCTGCAGTTCACAAAAAAGGGCTGTAGAACTCAATGAAAATCCACTGAAAATCCCAGTTTTGCCAATGGTGAAAGTTCCACAATTTCTGCAAAATTTCCAAATTTTAATGGAAGATCCGTGAAAGCGGAATTCACTACTTTCGCACACAACTACTGTGGACCATTCTGTAGCCATATACTTGTGCAAGGAGCATATGTTTTCTTTGGCAGATAATGCAAGACAAGGTAGGTTTTGTCCACACAGTTCCTTTCAATGTGACCATTCCTGCTTATTTTGCTACTAGTGTTTGCCATTTGAGATCAGCATACATTTTGCTGTTTTCCCTTGTTCAGGAATGATGTGAGGTTATCTTCTGATTAGTGACAAACAGCTGAGAATATTGCATCAAATGTGGAGGCCAATGATATTGAGAACATCCCTGTCATATTTTTGGAATATGTTACCAATGAGTTTTCATGGGCAAACTGCAATTTGGACTATATCCCTTCATATCAGATCCCCACCCCACCCCCACATATTTCTACTTTGCATACTTTTGTTATTTGTTATATATTATTTATTTTTGGGATGGTTGGCATAACAGGGTTACATCAAATATGACCATTCCCACACTTTTTTGCCATCATTCAAAGCCTTTTTTTGAACATCCATTGGTCCATATCGTTATTCAGTGGTCAGGGGTCAAGTATGGCATTTTCAATCTGCAATGATATCCCTGTCTGCATACTGTCCCTCCTGGGCTAGTATGTGTCACTGGTCATGACAACAATACAGATTTTTTTTTTGTATTACTGTACCAGTGTCTGGTGGTAGTTCTGTTCCCACAAGTCGGACAGTCTTAGACAGGCCCTGATGACATAACAGATTTTTTTTTATCTCACTGTGGCTGCTGCATTCCATGGTTCCACACCACTAATCATATTTGCAGTTTGTTTACCACAGCACTCAGTTCTGTTTCACTGAACAAAAAGTTTAAATTCTGTTCTGAACTGTAGTTTTGTAAGTCTGAAATAAATTCACATATACCCGCGGGAGTGGGTGCAAGTTGACTATGTGCATTCCATAAGGACAGACAACAGTAGCCTGTGCCCCTACTAATAATAATTGCCATTTTTTGGTGTCTCACTGCTGATACAGACTGTATGCCAGCCACTGTTCTGTGGACCATTAAGTAGCCATGTACTTGCACTCATGGGTGGAGATTCGGGGAGGCATGGGGGCATCACCCCCCCAAATTAATTTATTTCCACACTTGTTGCTTATTTTGTTTAGTTTCATTCCAGGCAGCTGGCACACTCACTGCACCTTTAAATTGTTCAGTTACCTGCCAGCCAAGCCAGCAGCTAGCTAACAGTTGTGGACATCCTATTGCTATGCAGCAGCAGTCCGTGTGTGGCTCAGAGGCTCTGCGCTGCGTGTGCACAGAGTAGACAGCAGCAGTGAGTGACAGGCAGTACTGGGGAGGAAGTGGGTTGGATCATGGCCAGGCACCGAGCATACAGACTGATTGGTTGGTGTAAGTGGGAGCCCAACCAGCACGGATATGAACCACATGATCAGCTCAGGGCTCCTGCTTGCAAATCACATGACAAGTTGACGGGTCAATGGGAGGGTAGTTTCTTCTCCAGTCTCTTCCCCGTGAGCCATGCCATCAGTGTTCAGCGAATCAGCGCAGCATTATGCTTAAAGTTACATGGTGGCATGGCGGGCTGGGCTGGGTATCGGGGCATGCAGAACTAAGAAGAGAGATGGAGTGGTCAGTGGAGAGCCAGTTACGACAAGGCATGAAAGGACACAGCCACAATTGAGCCAATCAAGGCTAAGTTGTCTGTAAGTAAGTACTGCCAATCTGCCCCTTGTAACAGTACACTGTCTGCCAGCATGATGTGATTGTTGGTGGGCGCCATTAAAAGTCACTGAGTTGTGTAGTGTGGATTTGTTCTCTTTCTCTCTCTCTGAGTTGTGAAGGGAGCAGCAGCGGCCAGGGACTTCAGAGTCTCTAATATATATTTCAGAGTAAAAGAAAAACAGTACACTGACAGATACTAATTTAAAAAAAATTATAATAATTAAAAAAAAATGACTGACTCCAGAGCCAGAGACAGTTCCTGTGTGTGTGGGTGCTGCAGCATCAGTTGTTGGGGAAAGAGGAGGAAGACCAGGCCAGGGGTAGTGGGTAGCAGGCAGCTGGAGCCAAGGGGATCATATAGGAGACTGCCAAATTGGATGGAATGGAATTGGAAACAAATTGGAATGGAATGTAACTTGCTGGTGCAGCTTGTTTGAAGAAGTTTATAAAAGAGAGGAGAGAGATGAGACACTTTTCTGTCTAATGTGATTTTTTTCTTCTACTGTTTGATTAAAGTATTTCTGTATTAACTTAGAGAGCAGGTTCCTACCCTGCTTGGTGCTGTTCTCCCCCAGTCTGCTCAATGACATACACTCCCTCATTAGCATTTTCCCCCAAGTGTTGCAGAAAAGCTCCATATATTTAAAAAGATATAATCTTCGTAAAATTAAATCAGGTACTATCAATGAAGAGACTACCTGAATATACAAATTAACAAAACAATGTTGGAGGAACCTGCACTGGAAGAGAGCAGGCTGTTCCTATGGATATGGGGCCCACAGGGAGAGGAGCATGCCATCTTGCTGTTATATAATAGATATGTGGCATATATGGTAAACTCATCCCAGTATATAAAGAACAGATGGGAAAAAGATCTAATGATCTCCATCATGGACAAACAATGGTCTCTGATGTGGAGAAGTACTTGGTCAACACCCAGCTCCTTAGTGTGGGGAGACTTCTGCTGGAAGTTGAAGACCCAATACTTCTTGGTGCCAACACAGGGAGCTTATTTTAAGGGGAAAGCCACAGCAAAGTGTTGGAGGGCCTGTGGAGCACACTTTGCCTCACAGGCACATCATTTTTTGGTCTTGCCCAATTATTGCCTCATTTTGGAGGGAGGTGACTCACCAGCTAGAGCAGGTACTCTTATTCCAGACACAGTTGGGTCCTGAACATTTAATACTGGGACTAATTCCAAGGGAACTGAATGATAAAAATACTACGTATTTATGGATAACTTTGGTGGCAGCCACGTTAAAAGTTATTACAAGAAATTGGTTACAACTGAAAGCCCCGGGGATAGAGGAATAGAGGGAGTTAGTTGAATCCATACATATGATGGAAAGGTTAACAATTAATCTTAACCAAAAACCACAAATATACCAACAGAGATGGACCAGGTGGATCCTCTATGATAATGGATAGGAAGTTAATATCTTAACTTATTTATAGGAGATACTGGACTTTCCCTTCCTGTGCTGAGAGACTCCTCTCTTTGACTTTAAGTATAGGACATACTGAAAATAAAATCAAGATTTTAAATAAGGTATTGAAGAAACCTATCCCAGATAATTACTGTTACCGTTAAAATTTGCTAGTTTGGTTACTAGGAACAAAAAGTAACAACACTTCTGTTTTGGTTTTCTTTTCTTTAAAGGAAAAAAAGTGGAAGAGTGCTGTACTTACCATGTATGTATGGGGGCTTGCATCCCATTGTGCATCAATTGTAAGATTTAACTAATGTTGGTAAATATAATGTTGCTAATGATAATAAACTAAGTATAAAAAAAAAATCCTCGTAAAATTAAAATCTGCTGCCAGAGCCAAAAACGGACCAAATTCCCGGTCCTGAAAACACCCCCCACACCAGATGGGGTGCGCTCATGCAGCCTTCGTTTTGTCACATCACAAAACAAGGATGTGTGAGCCGACGTGGTGGGGGCATGTCCGTTTTCGATTCTGGCTGCAGATTTTAATTTTAAGAGGGCTATATCTTTTAAAATATATGGAACTTTCCTGCAACACTTGAGGAAAATGCTACTGAGGGGGTAAGTCATCTAGCAGGCTGGGTCAGGCTGCTACCCAGAACATGCTCTTTAAGACAATGTATGTATCTGGTTGCTAAACTGCCAGTGAGAATGATACAATAACAGTGACATGCAGCCTGTTCAGCCCCACCCCCTGCCCTGCCCCCAGCCCACCCTCTGCCCCACCCCAGCTCACCTCCTGCCCCCCCAACGTGAAAGGCAAACTATGCCCATGCTTGCACTAGAGGTAAATATTTTGTTTGGCAGATAGCGCTGATTAATTAACTGATGTGTTTTTATGTCACTGTGGTTTCTGCATTTAATAGTTCAGGCCAACAAATCATTTTTTTTGTCTCCCACCCTCAGTTCTCAGGTGGCTTGCCATGCAATTCTGATTGCAGGTTCATTTCATTTATTTGCTGGTGGTGTGTAGGGATTGGTTTTGTGTCACTACGAGATGTTTCAATTCTGTCCTCCACTGCTTTATCTAAGTAGGAAATATATGCATATATGCAAACTGGTGAGGGTGTAATATATATCTGTGCATTCCATATGACAATTTTAGCCTGTGCCTGTACTAACAATAATGCACACTGGTTAGTCTTGCATTTGATATAAACTCTATGCCTGCCACTTTTCTGTGGATCACTTTGTAGCCCCAGAGGTGGTAATTGATGTATACATTTTGAGTGACACATATTGCAAGACAAAGTGCATCTTGGGCATCATGGCTATTCATTGTAGCAGAGTAATACGTATTTCCATATTTACATGTCTGCATTTTCCAGTGCAAATCTTTAAATATAGTCAAACTATGAGTGTTCCATTCTTCCATCTTATAAGATGGCCCCTCCCCAGTCTTAGTTTACTTCATGTCTTTTTTTTTAAGGTTTTGCATACCACAGTTCATTTCAATGTGACCATGCCCAGGTTTTTCTCGCACTGCTTGGACAGGGAGTGTGGGGGGGGGGTTAAGTGGTTGATGATAAGGTTAGGGTATACAGGCAGACTGGATGGGACTGGCAGGTCCATATTACTGCCATTTGTGAGCATCCATTCATCTATATGGTCTGTGTATCCAAATTGCACGCTTTCCTTGCTCATGAGAGGAGGGATGTTATGTAAGGATTGTTAACAAACAGCTGAGAATCTGATAGATAATCTGGTCATAGCCATATTGAAAACCTGCCCTGAGATTATCACAGTTTCCCCTTCTTATGTGATGCACCCTGCCACACTTTTATAATTTAGTTTCTTTTTTTTTTTTTGGTGTTTGGCATAACTAAGTTCCTTTCAATGTGACCATTCCCAGGTTTTTTTGCATCATTCATAGCCATCTGTGAACATTCATTGGTCCATAAGGTCTGTGTGATTCCTAGCTTCTCTTGCCAATGGTAGAAGTGATGTCATGTAATGATTGCTCCTATCTTATGATCATCATCTGATTCCTAGCTTCCCTTGCCCAGAATAAAATAAATAAAGTAAGAATAAAATAAATAAAGTACAATCTACCCAGTAATCAGTCTCAGTTAGAACTAAACCCCCCACCCAGTGACAGGCTGCTTCCCTGGCCCAGCCATAGATGTCCATGTGTTGCCACAGCTGGCTGTCACCCCTCCCTGGACTCACCCCTGGCCTTTTCACCCCCCCCCGGTGACCCATCTCTGCTTCAGGAACCAGAATGTCCGTGTAGCATCACACACTGTTGCTGGCCCTCCTGGGCAACAATGGAATCAGTTGTAGCTCAGTTGGGTCTGTACTGTATTGAGCTGAACATGGCCTTCTCCAACAAATACTGAGTTCATCACTACAGGTAGACCAGCGTACTGGGATTAGGCTGTATGGACTCCTGATAAACCTATAAGAATACATGCATACTAAACTATGAATGCTATAATACAACATGCCCCATGCTGCCCACAGATATACTGTCATGCCATTCTAACTATTGTTTACTGTGCAACTGTTCCCCTGGGTTACAACCAATAATCTTCATTGTATCTCTATCTGCAGTTTGGAGACATCACAAACAGTTGACAAGTGTTGAATACAATAAAGAATTTGGCAAGAGATGGTGCAACTGGGTTGACATTGAGTTAATTTTATTGTGCAATGTTAATCTCTGTGTATAGTACTTCAAAAATATGTATATATAATTTCATCCTGCCAAACAAACTTTAGGAATTAGATACTGCTCAAGTCAATGTTATAAATACACAGTAGGTGAACCATGGAGTTGCTGGGAAGACTGGGAAGGCATAATGGGGGGGGGGCAAATACAGGAAAAATACATTACAGCCACCGTTTCTGATGAGCTATGGTACCACACAGTAATGTAAGGTGGTGGAGACTTGAACTGAATGCTGGAATGCATGGGCAGGGGGATTTCTGTTGACTGGGTAACACATATTATGGACCAGGGTTGAGCAGTTAATGTTGCCTTCATAGATTTCAGGTAGGCCTATGGCAACATACCACATAGTCAGCTGGTGAACCAGCTGACCAGCCTGGGAGTAGGCCAAAAAGTAGCAAGCTGGGTCAGGAAATGCCTGTGGGATAAGAAGCAGAGCATGGTGGTAAATGAGATCTGTTCTGAGGAAGGGGGTGGTGGTGATTGGTGGGGTTCTGATGAGTAACCTGAGTGGGGACATGGGAACAGTTTTCTTCACTATATGGGTGGTGCATGCCTGCTAGTGGTTGTCACAGGAAGTGGTGGGGCCAAGCATTGTGGCAGGGTGTTATTCAAGCACGCATGGGATAGACGTGAAAGAACACTAGATAGGGGAAGTGGTGGGGGCTACATTGTTGACCACACAGGGTCATTGGCGCCTAACATGGGTGAAGAAACAGGCAGCCTCGATAGGCCAATTGGTCACTGTCTTCTGGTGATCTTGTCTGTTTCTTTGTGTCATGGAGAGCTTGCTGGATGCCTTGAGATGGATATGTGGAGGGCAACAATGGTTACATGATATCACTATGCTTGAACAAGTTACACCAGGGTACTGGAAAAGGGGGTGGGTGGGGGAGATAAGACATATCATGGTCAACATCTGTAGCTATTGGTACTGGAAAACAGGTCAGACTTCAGGCACCATGAGGTCCCTTATCTGGCAACATCTTCATTGATTCTGTCTCCATGCTAGGTGCAGACTCCATGGTGTGCAACAGCAATGTACCTGCAAGAAGAACAAAAGCAAAAAGTGAGATAGTCAATACTGACTCAGTACTGTAGGTCACAAACTAATAAAGATAACATGAAACAATTATCAACTATGAGTGATGGCGCTGTGCTGCGTCACTCATTATATTTGGCAACATATACTCAGGTTGCCAATTTTTAATATATAGTTTCTGAAATGGTTGTTTCTTTTAGGTTTTATATTTCATCTTGGGTTTTTGACAATTTATCCACTAAGGTTCACCTGCTAGTCCCACCCCCACCTCTTCAAAAGCACTGACAAATTTGTAATTATCAGGGCTAGGTAAAGATGTCACAGCTTTTAATGGCTTTCAGTTTTGAGTCCCATTATGTATACCAGAAAATCCTAACTTACATATCCAAAGCAATCATTGCAGTTAATGCCTAAGTTAGGTAAATGGGTCAATTTGCATAATTTCTCACACCTGCTCTTGCAGTGTCTTTCAAACCCGAAAGTATGATTGTCTACATCATACCAGAGTATCCAATATGCAAATAAAAAGCTATGAATGAAGCAGATCACAATGAGTCACACTGAACTTCCACAAAAGTGGGGGCATACAAGTATCATACAAGTTTATGCATGGCACCTGGTGAAGTGACTGCATGCCAACAAGCAATGGGACAAGTCACACTGCAAAGATAAGTTTGTACAAATATAGATTGATTCTAAATGTTCTCATAAGAATTTCCCCATCACAAGCCAAGTGAAGCAAAGCAGTGCAGCACGCTGGTTGCCTTTGCATTCCATTACTGCACAACAAACTGTACAAAAAGACAGCACACTGGCAAGAATGTATGCATTTTATTTATTTATTTATTAATTTATTTGATAACTGGGTACATACCCTGGCCCCAAGGGACATGTTTCAGGTATAACCCGGGCCACTTTTATTGAGAACCAAGAAAGGAACAATTCCTGGATAGACAAGTAAAGAAAATGTGATATATGCAAACATTGCAAATACCTGCCTTTTTCTGGAATACAGTGACCTCATCTCCATACTTACATTACATGTATTTATATTTCATAGAACCCCATGTATGCATCAGAAGGGAACTTATTATGTATTGCCAATACTGCGCAGGCAGGCAATAATTTTTGATTTCCTCTACCCAATCGCTGCCACATCCAGTACACAACTCACCGATAGGCTATGTAGTGTACTAATCTGCATTGTAAACAAGGTAATAACAGTTGTTAAAACAATGTGACAACCATGACAAAACTACATACATAAATAAATAAAAACCCAGCCATGCTAACTGTACATGTACTATGCAAATTCGGTACACTCAGTCAGGCAAAGGACTGTAAAAAAACTGGGTCAATGGTGCTAGTGGTCTAACACCCACTCCATGTGATTAGCACACCACACTATACAACTGACAACCCCTTTTGATACTAGTGATAGCCATACTGTTATTGATAGCTCCTGATCAATGATAATATTATTCACAACTTCCCTGATGCTGGCAGGGCATGGTGTACTTAGCAACCATACTGGTGTCCTTTATCTCCACCCCCACGAACTGCCAATCAACGTTACCTTGTGGGTCACAGTTCATCACGACATTGCAACATGCATCACTGTCACAATGTGACACAATACAGTGGCTGCAGCATAACACCTTACCTGCATTCTCAGTGTCCTAGATCAATAAGACTACCCTCCCAGGAGAGTTGCCATATCATCAACCAAGGTAGTGAGTATTCTTGTGCTGTAATTATCCATGGATTTCATGACAAATACTGCATGGTAAAGAATCACACAGTGCATTGAATGTGAAAACAGGCCAGATGACTGACAGGTTGAAAACAATGGTGGAGGCACCATTTTACATAACTTAGCAAATGTTCTTATATATGTTGTTGACTTGCACAGACTACACAGAGCTCATAGTTTACAAGTTGCTTATTGGCCCATCTTGTATAAGCAATGAGGAAGTTCACTGACAGTGGTTGTAGTAAGTTTACACCATGTTCAGTGGCTGAAGGAACTCAGCTGCACATCATGCCTTAAAAGAAACATGACTGTGGGGTACACCTAGTATGACTGATGCTATGTCATGGGTTATTGCTGAAATGCATAGAGAAATGATGAGCATGACAATATTATATCGGAAAGTGCAACTCACTCGTTTTTTGGTTCATTGTCGCCGACTGGTCCATCTATCTCTATGTACTCATATAGGCAGGATGTTAACAGGTCTTCATCTAAACACATATTTTGGAATCCTTGAACATCCCTTATGCACTGAATATCATTTATTGATTCAAATTTTTTGTATACTGCTGAATAAAACCAGCAACATCTATTCTCAATCCTGGTTGGCATGGCAGCATAATTACCACCGTTGCACCTGAATTGGATGACAGGAAAACAACAGTAAAGTACGATAAATGTTGCATTACTATGGTATGCACTGTGAGGCCCTGTGAACTGTGGATTTGTGGCAGAAATAAAGAAACATGCAATGCACTGAACTTTCTATCACTGGTTCTGCATACTTGTATGTCGCCAAACCCCAAAAGGTGAAAAACAATGTTGAAAACCAACAATAGCCATAGTGTCTATAAAACATTGCCTTGTGAGCCATTTACAATGGTACACAGTCATGGGACAGGCAGTGGGGAGGAAGCATAGTGAGAAAGAACATATAATGTATACACACATAGGTGGGGATAAGGGCATTGCAAAGCAGTGCAAAATCAGGTGTTTTTTGTGACACTGGTGAGGCCTCCTCTGGAATAATTTGTACTTTTCAGGAGGCCACATATCTAGAAGTAACTTGGCAGGAATGCAACAGTGCAGAAAAGGATAGATGAGATGGTGCAGGGCTTAGACCGGTGACATAAGAGGAGAGGAGATGGTAAAAGACATCAAGAAGAATACACTGGAAGACAAGAAGGAGCTGTGCAACATGATAGAAACCTTCCACTTTCCAGGTGTTGGGGCCCTCCATTTTTCAGCACAGTGACAATACATAGATACATACATAATGTCAGCAAATAAGGGCCTATGGCCCAGCCAGTCTGGCCATTTGATCTTGTAAGTTCACTTTATGGTTCTCTTTTTGTCTGTTGCCCCTTACCCCTACCCTCCAGGATTCTCTTATGTCTAGCCCATGCATTATCCTGTGATAGTTTCAGCTCCCACAACTTCTGGCACGGTGTTCCACTTGCTCACTACCCTTTCTGTGAAGAAATTCTTCCTCATGTTTCCTCTAAATTGCCCTCCCTCCAGCTTCATCCCATGCTTTATTGTCTTGGAACAGCTTTCTCACTGGAAAATAATGTATTCCTGCACCTTGTTCCCCACCCTAGGTACTTGTATGTCTGTCTCATATACCCTGTCTCCCTCCTCTCCTCCTTGTAATCCATATTCAGCTACTTCAGCCTGTCCACATAGGACTTGTGATGCAATTGCTGTACCATCTTTGTTGCCCTCCTCTGAAAATTCTCCACCCTGTCTATGTCCTTACATAGGTAAGGGCTCCAGAACTGTACACTGTACTTCATGTGGAGCCTCACTAGTGTCTTCTGTAGTGAAATTATGACCTCCCTTTTTCTGCTGATGATGCCCCTGTCTATGCATCCCAGCATCCTACTGTAGTTGCTTTGCCTGCTGCCTTGTCACACTTTTTCCCTACCTTGACATCATCTGAGATGATAACAACAAGGTTCCTTTCCTGCTTGATGCATACTATATCCTCACGTTCAAACTGATACATTGTTCCATGGTTTTTGTGCCTCATATGCCTTATTTTGCACATCTTTGCATTGAATTTCAACTGCCAAACCCTAGACTATTCTTCAAGCTTCTGCAGGTCCCTCCACATTTGGTCCATGCCCTCTCACATGTTCACTCTGTTACAGAGCTTCATGTCATCGGCGAACATGGAAATTCTGCCTTCTAGGTACTGTGCAATGTCACTGATGAAGACATAGAATCAGACGGGGAATGGGGGGGTTAAGTGGTTAATGGTAAAGCTAGGGTATACAGGCAGACTGGATGGGACTGACAGGTCCATATTACTAGGTTTGCTAGGTTTGTGTTAGATATAAGAAGTCTCGACAACCCAATGAAGATGAATATCTATTTTTCTTTTGTAAGTATTGAAATCAGTGGAATCAACCATTACTTGTGGCAGCCTATTCCATGCCTTAACTCTCCTAATGGTAAAGCAGTTATCTATTTTAGTGGAAATGGCCCAAGGAACTACCAGTTGTTTAGAGTGACTCCTAGTATTTACCCTTTTATCTGAAAATAGGATACCACATTGAGCTGTTAGATCTGGGTCTAGTAACATTTTGAAGAGAAACAAGAGATCATCCCTGAATCTTCTATCCTCGCGCGTAACTAAGCCAGTTGATGCTAATCTTTGATGGTATGGGTGATGTCTTAGGTTGGGGATAATCTTAATTACCCTTTTTAGTATTTGCTCTGGAAGTTTAATATCTTGCTTAAGGTAAGGATACTGGAGAACAATAATCTAATTGGGGCCTGATATGTGTTCGGTAGAGTGGAATTATACACTTGGTACTTTTATTAACAAAAAACCTTTTAATATTATGTAATAAGATGTTGACAGTGAGATAAATTTTCTTGCAGTGATCAGAAGATGATAGGTTGTTATTTATGATTACACCAAGGTCTCTTTCTTTGTTAGTTGATTTAGTAGTTGAGCTATTGAGATAGTAATTATAATTAAGATTGTTTTTCCCCATATGGATAACTACACATTTATCAGTATTAAGTATCATTTTGTTCTTTTGGTTCACCCTTCAATCATTTTTAAATCATTTGCAAGCACAGTGTGGTTATCTAATATGTCCACATCTCCAAAAATATTGGTGTCATCTACAAATGCTGTCATATAATTTTTGATATCTGGATTAATATCGCAGATGAATAAATTAAACAACAGGGGTCCCAAGACTGACCTCTGGGGGCACCACTGGTTACAAGTCTCGTTGAGGATAATTTTCCCCTAATTTGGACTTTCTGAGTTCTGCTAGCAAGCCAGTTAGAAATCTACCTTACTGTTTGTAAGCCAGTTAGAAATCTACCTTACTAAAGAGTAACTTAGACCTAGATTTGTTAGTTTACTTAATAGTTTCTGATGAGGCACTTTATTGAATGCTTTCCCAAAATCAAGGAGGATAATGTCCACCATTTTTTTACAATCCAGACTGGCACCTACCAGGTTATAAAACATAAGTAAGTTTGTTGAGCAAGCGGGTCCTCCAGTAAAGCCATTTTGATGATTGTCCTTAAAAACAAGTGATTTCCATTCATCTTCAGTTTGTTTTTTGATCAGACGCTCCATGGTTTTACTGATAACTGATGTAAGGCTAATGGGATGATAATTAGATTTTAAACACTTTTAAATCATTTTTATGTTTGCTTACCTACCTGCTCAAGAAACATTATGTGGCAGCTTAGGAGGGAAGCAGGTTGTGGAGGTGCGGCACTATAGCAGCCAATGCAGGCACTACGTTTTGGGGCTTGGCACTGGTGGATCAATGGAGGCACAGTGTGCTGATGACACTGGTCTCCAAAAGTGCCACCAAGTTGAAATGTTCTCACTGCAGCAATCAGGGGCAGCCTCGTCAATGCAGCATCAGCCATTCTGCTGCAATGAGGGAGAGACCCATCATTTCTGGGTGGAACATTGCCTATTGTAATATTGTTTGTGAACATGGTGGCAAGCCGCCACCATGTTTGCAAACAATATTATCCCCCTATGCCGAGAGGGATCCCAATCCCCCTTGGCATCATGTGCCCCCAAGAAAATTGTTTTGCTGATGGGGGGCCCAATCCCCATCAGTTTCATTCCCCCTCCATGTAATTTGCCAACAGGGGAGCCCACTCCCCGTCAGCATAATCGTTCCCTCCCAAACTTTCAGTTTGTGCCAAGGAGGTGCCCAATCACCCTCGGCTCTTGCTCTCCCATGTGCTGATGGGTGTGCCCAATCCCCCATTGGCTACAGCCCCCACCACAAAACCACATGGGTGGCACACTGGGAGCCCACCCCAGCATGCCAAATGCCCCTGTAAAAGAAAAATCATCCTGCAATGTTTTTTTTAACCTGCAAAGCAGAAAATGGTTCCTCACCAAGTCTAGTGGTCCTCCCCAACCTGTGCCCACCCTCTGTGCCTCCCCTCCCCACACCCCCCTCACCCCATACTTACCTCCGGAGCCTGGCACTATGATCTTCAGTAGACTGGGAACACATTTGCACTCTTCAAAGCTGATCATGAACTGAGGAAATGCTGGTAAGCTGTATAATGGAATAAATAGTTTTTTTTCAACATTGGTGCATATCTCGGGAATTTTGGCACCACATTTTCAACATGGGGTTTTTGAGCTCCCTCCTCATGAATTCAACCACTGTCATGGTGTTAATCAGTCCTTTAGGTGATTTCTTGGTCACTGCACAGAATCAACTTTTGGGACAGATTAATGAAATGACAGTGCCAGTGTTCATGAGGTGGGCTCTCAAAAAGTCTGTGTTGCAAATTTGGTGGGAAAAATTCAAAAAATAAGTTTTATTTGCATGCATTGCACAGTTGCTACGCATGCTCATAACTTCACCAATTTGCAAAATGTTCACTCCAGATTTTCAGCCTTGCCATTTTTCTGCACCTCCTTATGAACAGTACAGCTGTCATTTTTTACATCCTGGACAAAATGTGTTTTCGCACTTCCAGCGCAGAATAGCGCGGTCGCTGTGAGAAATCAGTGTTTGTGACACATTAAGAAAGTCACAGTGACACTGTTCATGAGCAGAGGTCCTAAAATGCCTATGTTGAACATTTTGTGATGAAAGTCCATAAAAAGAGTGTGTTACAAGTGTGCATTGTGCAGTTCTTTCGCACACTTGTAACTTCGCAAATTTGTTATATTTTCACTCCACATTTTCAACATTGTCATTTTTCCACACCTCTTCATGAACACTACAGCTGTCATTTTTCACATCCTGGCTGAAATGTGTTTTTGTACTTCTTGCACAGAATAGCATGCTTGCTGTGGAAAATCAGTGTGTGGGACACATTAAGAAAATCATAGTGACACTGTTCATGAGCAGAGGTCCTAAAATACCTATATTGAAAAGTTGGTGATGAAAGTCCATAAAATGACTGTGTTACATGCATGTGTTGTGCAGTTTCCATGTATGCTCGGAAGTGCGAGCATTTTTACAATTCCCACTACAGATTTTCAACATTGCCATCTCTTCATGACTCCCTGTGGATGGCACAGCTGTCATTCTTCATATCCTGCCCGATCTGTGTTTTCGTACATGTGGTGCAGAATGGCACGGTCACTGTTGTAAGTCAAAGTTTGGGATACATTGACAAAATCACACTGCCACTCCTCATGAGAAGAGGTCCCAAATGCTTTCATGAGGTGGAGTCACAAAAAGGCCATGTTGAAAATTTGTAGTGCAAATACTAACAAATGCCCAGGGAGTTAGGGTTTCTAACCATAACGTCCCACCCTGTACAGACTGACAGGCATTGGGGTGTGCCTTTGCATTGCTGACTGTACTGTTCATGCCATCCCACTCCCATCCCCCACTCAGTGACAGGCATCAAAGTGTACCTTGGACTCTTCTGCCCCACAGTTCACCCCATTCTCCTATGCTGCACCCATTTCAGCATATGTCTTTGTGGAATGGGGTGACTGTAAAGCCAAACACCCCAAGACACACCTCAACACGTGTCGGTGTCTGCACAATAGGGTGAGGTGACATAGCATGAACATCATGAGTGATGATCCAAACACTTACCCCAATGCCTGTCCATCTCTACAGGATGAAGGTGGGGTTGGTGTGAAGTTCAATACTTCACTGCCATTCCTAATCTGCATCTGTCTACCTCCTGAATTTCCAGTGCTAATACCAGCAAGCAAATATTCGGCATTGACAAATGCTTTTTTTTGTATAGGGGAAGTACAGCCAAGGTTTTCCAGTCAAGAGGGACTTTGCCAGAACTAATAGAATTGCTAATTATTAAAGAGATTGGATAGACTAGGTTGGCAGACAGCTCCACCAAAAACCTTGGGTTGATTTTGTCTGGTTCAGCACAAGAATTAATATTTAGTTTATTTATGGCCATATGTACATCTTGTACAGAAAAATGAATTACATTGGGCAGTACTAGGGGTAATAGTCATGGAGGGGGGATTATATACTGTACAAAAATAATTATTGAATGTATTAGATAATTCAGCATCATTTGTAATTTCAATATTATTTTTAATAATTGGGTCTATATCATTAAAGTGTTTTCTTTTAGAATTCACATACGAATAACATGCCTTATTATTATCTTTTCAATAACAAATTTTGAATTCAAGTTTGCATTTTTCAATGCTTATCCAATTTTTTAGACTCTTTATAATAGTTTTATAACTATTTTAGTTCCCAGGAGAAATATGTTTTTGTAATTTTTATATGCTTTTTACTTAGATTTGATTAGTTATTTTACTGATTTTATTTGATCAGCCAGGGTGGAATTCTCCCCTTACTATGAAATTTGGTTACTTTTTGGTACATATTTAGATTCTGAATCAACTATCTCATTTTTTAGGTTATTCCACATGGTGTCAGTTGATTTATTGACTAGTAAAGTTTCTTAATTGATGTCAGCTAGTGACTCTATAATTTTATTAAAATCCACTCCATTAGAATTAGTAATAGTTGACCTACGATTGCTTTTATCTGTGGTAAGGTTAATTGAGCAGGTGATAACATTATGATCACTATAGCCCAATGGAGAGTTTACTGATACACTAGATAACTTTTGCTGTATGTTAGTAAAAATGAGGTATAATATGTGCTCACCCTTAGTATGTGAATTGACTACTTAGAGGTAATTGTAGCAAGGAATGCTGCTTCACTATCTGTAAAGCTTGATAATGAATCCCAATTAATTCCTGGGAAATTGAAATCACCTAACACTATTGATTCTCCTTTTTGTGTCAAGTGATTGATTTCATCATTAAATGCCTGATTATACTTAATGGATGAATTAGGGGGCCTATACCAATTACCCAATATCACTTTTGGTTTACTGATTTGGAGATTAAGTTGGACCCAGATGGTTTCAAGAACTATCTCAGATGAAGTAGTGTAAAAGATTTGATGAAATTCAATTTTATTTGAGATATAGAGACATACCCCAATACCCCTTCTATCTACTCTGTTATTGAAATAGAGATCATACCCCTCGATTTGTCTGCACCATTCATTTGAATCAACCTATCATGTTTCTGAGATTGCTGCTATGTATATGTTATTCTGAAGTATTGTAGCCTGAAGCTCTGCAATGTTTATGGGGTTTGAACTTCTTACATTAGTTATGAGTGAGTTACTGTACAGCCAAAATGATGAGATAATGATTGAATACTGTTTAAAAGGGATTTAGTGTGCAAACCTGAGTCCCCTAAGGTTATTCATTTTAATGTGCTGTGTTGAATGTACAAATTTGTTTTACCAGCAAAAAGTTATCCCTTTTAGTTCAATGGAGACCATCCCAACAAAATGGAGAGTTGTTATACTCAAACTGCTCCCAGTAAGTTAAGCAAAAGACATAATTTTGCAAACACCATTTACATAACCATTCATTCGCTTGTTTGATTTTTTTTTATTTCTTATATAGTTTGCTCTAGGTACAGGGAGAATCTCATAAATATTGACTGAACAACCTTTAGATTTGAGGTTATCAGATAATTTGATGAAATACTTCTTTATATCATCTAAACTTTATTAATGTTGTTTGTTCCAACATGAACTATTACCAGAGGATTAACACCCAAGTCCTGCGGAACTGTATCCAATATATTTGTTATGTCAGATATACATGTCCCTCTGTAAGTATAACATGATCTGTTTACTTTGTCTTGACCACAAACAGCCCTATCTAGGAACTTAACAATATAGTCACCGAAGATGAAAATCTGCCTAGGTGCAGCAGCCTGTGGGCCCTCAATCAGGGGAGAGGTGGGGATTTCAGGGGACTATATGACAGTGGCAACATTTGCCTCATCTGATTGTTGCTGGGCTAGTTCAGAAGCCATATTAGCTAAGCTGGCAGGATACTCTTGGCTAGTTGATGCATCATCTGTTTCAGTTTCCATTTCAATAGGAGCTGTGCTTAATGTTACATTAATATTATTTACTGGTAATGGAGATAGGTAGAGAAACCAGTACAGGGTCTGTTGATACAGGGAGCTGTGACTGAATGATTCCTTTTGCACTTGGTAAATCAGTGGATGATTCAGAAGAAGCTGAGTCTGGACCTTGTAAGTTTACACACTTAGGATAATCTGCAGTAGTGCAGCTTGGGCTGGATGCAGCCTGGGACAAAGAGTCCTTCAGAATATAAATCCAGTTTAGCAATGGTAATTCAAATCCCATGACTCTGTGAACATATTTACTTCTGTGTCTGGTGTCTACTATGGTCCAGTCATCCTCAGCCATTATGTCCTCACCTAGGTCAAAATCCCTATCCTTTTTTTGCTCATGGGGGGGATCTAGAAAAGGGGGGGCATAACAGACACTGACTGATTTAATGGCCTAGCCGAAGAACATCCTAGAATGAAAGAAGGAGGATGGTTTCAGTGAATATGGGCTTCTTTGTTGAGTGCCATGATATCTTGTTGCATGATCTTTTGTTTTATTTCAGTTGAAGTAATCCTGGTTTTAAGTTCTCTGAGCCGACTCTCTAGTTGATCTACATGTAAACATTTGGTATTGATAAAAAGTTCACAGACTTCCTTATTAACAAGGAGTAGAAACATACAACATTTACAGTATGTCAAGCCCCAGTCACCATCTACTGTTTTATTCAAGTCTACCATGCTTTCACATATGTTTTTCATTGTCTTGTTATGTAGATAGGAACTAACTAACAACACATTATTAGTGAGAGTCTAAGGAGGATACACAGCCACTACAAAGAAGAGTAGGCTGAGCTGTAGCTAGTAAATGTGATACAAAACACACTTACAAGGATTTGTGCTCCGGGATTCCCGGAACCGGCCAAACACGCCTAACACACATAGATATGCATCTCTTGCTGCATGTTTCAGTGCGTGGTGATGCATGCTCACCCAACCTGAGCTCTCCCCACTCACTGAGGGCATCTAAAGTTATATTGCAGGACCTAGAATTACCCTTCGGTGTCACAACGGGCCTCTGAAGTAAAGTACCCACTTTGCTAAAACAATACATGGAGACCTCAGAAATAAGACCCAAAGTACATATCTGGCAACAAAGTGAGTGTTTCCATGTTTATATGTTACCACTGTACATGAGAAAGCCTGCTATTGGCTCAGTGAATAAAAACTAAAGACTGTCAAGGAGCTGTAGTTTAGCAGAACTTCCCTAGGACTACAGGAGCTAAGCACTTCCTGTTAGTCCTTTTTCCTGGTCAGGAACACCATCGTGGCACCAATAAATTGCAATAATCTGCAAAAATGATCTTAAAAGTACAAATTGCTGTTAACTCAGATGCATAGCTTCCACATCTGTCTCTTTGAGCTGCACAGTAGCCAAAATAATCACCCAACCCGCTAAAGGCATCCAATGTTATACTGCATGACTGAGAAGTACCATCCGGGGTCATGACAGGCCTCTGAAGTGGAGTAACACTTTGCTAAAATAATAGACAGAGACCTCAGACACAAGTCCTAATGTATATAACTGGTGACAAAGTGAGTGTTTCCATG
Organism: Neoceratodus forsteri; assembly: GCA_016271365.2. Taxonomy (NCBI): domain Eukaryota; kingdom Metazoa; phylum Chordata; order Ceratodontiformes; family Ceratodontidae; genus Neoceratodus; species Neoceratodus forsteri. The sequence goes on along the minus strand of CM028132.1, from coordinate 224,270,597 downwards.
TTTCTATGCTACCACTGTCAGCCATGTCATATGGATTATAATCACAGTTTCGCTATGGCTTTCTAAAAAGATAAGATTGTTTACTTTTGTTCTGCATAAGCAGTGTGGGTGGCACTGTCAATTGCTGCAAACATTCAGTGTCTGACTGCCATTCAGTCCCAAAATATAAGCACCCACTAAGGGTATTATTACACAAGTTCGCCTCAAGTGCAATCATTAGCTCAGTGCACATTGTGCATCCCCACATGTCCCCCACTAGGAGAAGGGATCCAAAAAAAACATAAGCTGTCTGGTGCCCCTCAATTCTCTGCAGTACTCTTTGTGTGTCAAACTGTAGTCAGACATTTTCAATGAGGCGTGCATCATCTTCATCCTATGGAGCTTAATGTGTGGTACATAGCTCAGTGCTTGTGTATACTTATGAGCTGAAAGATATATGCTTCATGTTTATTACTTGAGCTTTGGAATTTCTCTATATCCCACCCTCTGAGGGATACTGGGTAGGTGTAAGATTTAAACCCCAGCACAGAGGGTGAGACAAGAATGCCAGAGAAGGAGAAAGAGGCAGGGTAGGATGGGGGGTGTTTCTAAATGCTCGAAGCTGAGTTAGCGGAAGCCTGGGGTTTAAAAATGGAATGTGGGAGGAGCTTCCCCCATTGAACCTCAGGCTGAAGCCTTCCAATTCAATGTGTGGTATATAGCTCAGTGCTTGTGTATATTCTTCTGAGATGAATGGTATATGCTTGATGTTTACTACTTGAGCTTTGGCATTTTTCTATATTCCACCCTCTGTGGGATACTGGGTAGGTGTATGATTTAACTCCCCAAAAGAGAATTTGCATAGTGATTGCTTCCTCCAACTCCAGAGAGTGTGGCCAGTAGCACGCAGGAGAAGAAAACCCCTCTTAGGGGGAACATCTTAGAACCCATGGCTACTCATCTGCCCGTCCTCTGGGCATACTAAGAGGAGAATAATCCTAAATGTGGCTAAGGTTTTAATTATGGTTATGTCCAAGGATTCAGTCTGATTTGCTGGTTGAAGTGTCCTGTTTCCAATGTCAGTGATGAGTAGGAAGTCAATGCTGAAGATGAACATTCAGGCAGAAGAAAAGTCCAACTTGCAATGATGTCCAGATGGAGAGACAATGGTTAGTCCATGTCCAAGGTAGCTGGGTGAAGCAGATGTAAAGTGTACATGTACGGTGAGCATGGCTGAGGACTGTCTGCCAAGTTGCAATTTCAGGGATGTAGAAATCATAGATGATGAAACAATTGGGAGCACTGCATGGCAAGAAAATGATGATAAGTAGGAGTGTAGCAAAGCTGGGAGGCTTGTATGGCTGTTGTACATCCATTGAAGCATTAGGGTATGATCGAGCATCATGTCAGAAAGGAGTAATTGTCCTAAAATGACTAAGAAATTCAGGTGCACTCCAAGGAAATGACTGGCATAGAAACTAGGCTGGAACTGAAATTGAGCAAGTAATGTATGTTGTGGTCATGTTTGTGTTGGGATGGCTGGAACTTTCTGCAGGTCCACCATTGCTGTAGAATGATGTGATCCATAATAAGAATGGGAAGATCCTTTGTTGGGATGGCTGGACACCTCGCTGTCCACCAGCGCCGTAGTCTTGAATAGTTCAAGGTAAAAGGATGAGACTCTCACGTGTGTCTGCTTGTAATGACATAGAAATGCAAGTAAGGCCCCTCATGGGGCATGCATGATTAGGATGGCAGGATCCCACGTGGTCCGTCATTGCCATAATATAGAAAGTCCAAAGTAAGGGACTCAAAGCCTCTACTGAGTCTGTAGCAACTGAAGATATGAGTGGACTATGTGTAGGTCCCCTCAAGGGACAAGTATGTTTGAGATGGCAGGACCCCACGTGGTCTGCCATAGTATTGCACTGGTTGAGCTAAGGATGGTGGGGACCCCTGGTGGTCTGCCATTGCAGTATTAGTGCATAGTCCAGTTTAGGAGGGTGTGATCCCAAATGAGGCCTCCTATAGGAAATGTAATTGAGGTTTGAGCAAAGAGTAGATGTCCCATTGTGGGCTTGGTTGGTTGGGATGGCGGGACCCCGCGTGGTCTGCCAGCACTGTATCACTGAGTAGAGCATGATTGGGATGGCATGACCCCATGTGGTCTGCCATCACCATGGTATGGAGCAGACTCTGTTTGGAATGTTGGGACCCCACGTGGTCCACCATCGCTGTAGTAGTATGACCTGTGTAAAGTAAGGATGACAGGACCCCTGTGGTCTGTCATCACGGTATTAGCATAGTTCCAGTAAAGAAGATGAGACCCCCAAGTGAGTCTACCTGCAGTAAAATGGAAATGAGACTGAGCAATGAGGAGAGTCCCTTCATGGCACATTGATTGGGATGGCGGGACTTCACGTGGTCTGCCATTGCCTGCCCCATTGAGTAGTGAATGATTGAGATGGCGGGACTAGTGGTGGGCAAAGTGAGTGAAATTAGCTTCATGGAGCAATCCGAGAAATTCCGCCCATTTCGCAGAACGAAATGCGAAATTTCACCTGGCAGAGTGGCGAAATTTCACCCAGCGGTATGGCAAAAGTTCACCTTATGTGGCAAAACTCTGCCTTCTGTGGTGAGATTTCACCCACAAAAGGTGAAATTTTGCCCAGGTGAAATTCTACCTACTGCAGAAAAATTTGGCGAATTGCTCTGCCAGGCAAATTTGGCCACTTCATCAGCATTTCACAGGCGAAATTTAATTAATTGCATCCCTAGGTGGGACCCCACATGGTCCACCATTGACATAGTATTGCTGAGGCACAGTCGTTCGGGATGGAGGGACCCCCACGTGGGTCTGCCACCGACAGTGAATGAATGGTCCAAGGTAAGGATGGCGAAACCCCTATGAAGGTCTGTCAAAGGAAGGAGGAAGATCAGCATATTGAAGGCAGTGTTCTCTCATCCAAATGCTGGTGCAGATAAGCATAAGGCAGACAGGGCAGTTTTGGGGGTCTGGTAAATAAGGAGTTGAAGGATTCTGAATGTGCTGTCGACTGAAAGTCAGAGAATTGTGCCCCGAATAGATAGCAGACCAGACTATGCTGAAACAGGACAATGGCCAAAACCCTAGCAATCCCAGCTGCAGTGGCTGCTACACAAGCAGAGTGTAGCCCAGGCCCTGGAAGTAAAGGAAAGCCAAACTGCAGCAGTAAGTTGATGTGCTGTCCAATGGTTCACAGGTTTAGCCAGCAGGGCTCTATCAGTGTGTAAAGCAGCAGAAAATGTCTGGGAAGGTAGAAGGGAACACAAGTAAGTCAGTAGTATGAGTAGTAGCCAGCCGGTGATTAAAGTCAGGTGTAATATGACTAAGCAGGTCAGAACAGGCAAAGACGGTCATGAGAAGTTGGAGGAGTGGAATCTGAAAGAACCCACTGCAGAGTGGACGTGTCCCCAGCTTGGTTCTTCCAGTATGGGGCACAGAGATATGGCCACTGTAAACAATAAGGCCCAGACAAAGTCTCAGGTGGAAGTACAGTCAGAAGAGGTACACACACGTCTTCAAAAAATGGGTGAGGAAATGAGATCCAAAAATATGCTCTCCAAGCAGTAATCACAGTAATTCACAGGAGAAATGGGAAAAGCTGTAAGGCGGTGCCTCAAACAAGAAGCAGGTGGGAAGGAGCCAGGAGCTTGAGGTTGTAGTCCAGAATGCGAGGAATGGCAGTGGGACATTAGAGATCCTGATGAGGTAGAACAGTGAAATCCTTGGGAAAAAGTCCAATCCAGGGAGGCAGTGGTGGAGGTAATCTACAGCATCGAGCAAATGGAACAGGCATAGGAAGCCAGCGGGGATGGAACAGCTACTCAGAAGGAGAGGAAAGAAGGAAAGTCCAAAAAGCAAAATGAGCAAACAGGGAGACAACAGAAAGAAAGAGGTACCGGGCAGAAAGAGGTACAAAGAACAGCGATGGGAACAAAAGGGGGGGAAAATGAGGAAGGGAACTCAGAGACAACATGGGGGGACAGAAACAGGTGACAGTGGGTGCTAAGACAAAGAACAGAGGATGAGGAGAAGGAGAAGAGAGAACGGGAGGAGGAGAAAGGAGCAGCCAGCGTCCCACGCAGCCACCCAAGTGGCTCAAAATGCTTGAAGCTGAGTGAGCAGAAGCCTGAGGTTTAAATAGGGATATGGGAGGAGCTATCCCACCCCCACTGAACCTCAGGCTAAAGCCTTCCAAGAAGAATTGCAAATGTAGTAGCGTGCCAAAACCAAATCAAAAATAGCTAAACCAGAATGTATGGGAAGGTCAACACAGGGATAGGGATGTTTGCCGAGGCTCAGACCCCTTACATGGGGCTTCAGTCAGGAAGTAAACAGCAAGACAGCAGACCTCTGGATCAGTAGGACCTGCATTTTATTCCTGCTTGATTATTCATTATAGATTTGGTTTTACATGTGACTTATTTTATAGAGTTGTAAAGTTCTGTAGAGTGGGGCAAACTCATAGTCATACACATAGTCAGTGTATTTACTTGTTGGCTGATGAATTGTACAGAAATGCCATACAGCATTGTCTATTTTACACTCTTAAAAGGGGGAGAGTGGACAAATGATAAGTGATAATCATCAAACCTTAGTTACTGACAGTATTTCAGTGAATGGAGGAGTTTGGTAACTGGTACTATAATTAGCTCCATGACTCATTCCAAGAAATGCCACCAGAAAAGGCAGACAGGGTCACAGTGCACTGTCTCAACCTATGGACTGACCATCCCGACAGTAATGTGTCCCCTTCTTATGCACTATGGTGGCAGCATTAATTGTATATGCCCAATCCCAGTGTGGTACTAGAACCCACAACCATCATGAACAAAAGAAAATATGCAAAACTCTGAGCCATGATGGCACCTAAATAAGAGTATATTGGCAAAATGGCATAGTAGTAATATTGAAGGCATAAAGCAATATAAGCCATTTTGCTAACATATACTTAAATTCCTGTTATATTGGTCCATGTACAGTCATAATAGCAACCATGTAAATAATTCAGATGTCTTGCACAATCAATATTACACCCCCCCCCCCACGGAACCACACAACAGGCCAGTATGCATCATCAGCACATAGTCCTCCATGGAAGCTTGTGGGGCTACCCAGTGAAGGATTAACATGATTCAAAAACCCACTAAAAGTATTTTGGGGACAGCTGGTGTCTGTATTTGATATGCATCTCTCCAGCAGTACAGTAAGCATAGGCATACAACAAGGCAATAAAGCTAACACCGCATCGAAGGTTTGTACTGACAAGCGGCAAACAAAATTGGTATCCAGAATCCCACTGTACCATAAGATTGTGACCTCATATGCACGGCTATGTTGCATTCAGGAGGCAATTACTTGCAAAGTGTTTTTTTAATTCACAGGGTCAATTGTACACTGTATTTGGTGATTGGGACAGGCTGTTCACCCTTGGCATTTGCTTTGTATGTGGGATGTAGCAACATAGGAGTGAATCATATACAGTACCGACATACAGTGAAAGTGTTCTGTTATCTTGAGAACATGAAAGGTCTATTACTGTGCAACGTTTATGTTGAGGTATCGCAAGGGGTACAGCAATTCAGTTTGAGAGTTGAGGGTAGTCATGGGAAATTTGAAAAAAAAAGTTGGCTGTTAGTATTGTGTGTGGGACAGGCACTACATGAAGACACTATAGCTGGATATAGGACTAGAGCAGTGACAGACAATAAGGGATGGACAGGTCACACAGACAGGTAACTGTATTTGAAATGCACCTGTACAGCAGTATAGAAAACATAGGCAGATAGCAAAGTAATAAGGCTGCCATGGCTTACAAGTCTAGTAGATACGTTCACAAAACACAGTTATCAGTACCCATAACAATACTGTAACATACAACTGTGGCCTCATATGTGAAGCTAGGTTGCAATACAAGGCAATAATCTAAAATTTGTTTTTTTACTTCACTAGGGCAATTCAGTTACCAGTGTGGACAGTCAGTTCACCTGTGGTGTCTGCTTGGAATGTGGGACACAGCCACATAGGACCCCATCAGGTACAGACTTACACTGCAAGTGTTGTGAAATCTGGAGCACAGCAATGAATGACATAACAAGAAATTGGAACCACCAATGCCACATCAGTTTTAGTGATCTGTTTCTGTTGTGCTGCTGCAGCTTGAGAGTTGGGGGTTGACGGGGGAAATTGGGAAGTAACAGCTGTACTGTCCTGCTGCCACTTTCCCATGACTTTTAGTATGATGTCTGGCACAGGCACTACATGCAGGCACCATAGCTGGACTGAGTACAATGAAGTAGTATATATTACAGTAATGGGAAACAGCAAGCATCAATAACAAAGTCAGCGCTTGAACAGCCAGATGTACTGGGAGTCAAGGCAAGGGACATACCTTGTCACGGATGGACGGGGGCATTGCTGGGGGGCAGTACAAAATGAAGGTTCACAGCAACCCCACTTGACCCAAAAAGAAGGAAAAAAAAATTATATTCTTGTACCTTTCCTTGTAAGCTAGAGACACACACAAGCCGCACACACACACACACACACACACACACACACACACACACACACTTATTATGCTGCTCTAACAGGGGATGCAAGATGTCTGACCACATACCATTCATCATTTGCAGTGTCAAGGGTGCTGTCCTTCTTTTCATCACTTTCATCACTGTCCTCAAACTGGCAATCCCACAATCTGAAACTGGGAGTCCCACTGGCAGATGCCAGTGGTTCAAAACAGTAGGGCTCAATATGTCTGAATGGCTGGCAGGACATAGCCTCAAGCTTGCTGGTCTCTTCATCAGATGATATCTTGGGATGGGACACTGGCCTGCACTAAATTAAATGCTGTGCTATATGCTCTTTTAAGTTTGAGGACTACAGAGGATCACTCCAACCCACCTTATCACATCATCACACAGCACACTCACACTCAGTTCTGCGGCAGAGGAGGATGCAAACAGAAGCACACGAAAAATAAAAAGGTAACCTAAATAATTTTTACAGTTTCTGGCATGAAAAAAGTTGGCTACAGAGGCAGAATTAAGTAAAACATTAAATATATTGAGATCAGTTTGTACACTTACGACAATCGTTGCAGTTGCTCTTTAACAGCTCACTGGAAACAGGAGTGGTAGCAGAAGACTGGAGGAGGGCAGATGTAGTCCCACTTTCACAAATGTGGTAGCAGGGAAGTGGCTGGCAATTATAGACCAGTCAGCCTGACATCGGTGGTGGGAAAATCAATGAAATCGCTGCTGAAGGAGAGGACAGTGGAATATCTTGAATATAATGGATTACAAGACCTGAGACAACATTGATTCACAAGAGAGAGATTGATTGGGTGACCCAAGAATTAGTTTAGGGTGGAGTGGTGGATGTTGCCTACCTATATTTCAGTAAGGCATTCAACACTATTCCATAATGGAGACTAGTAAGCAAACTGGGTATCTTAGGAGTGGATCCATAGGTGGTAAACTGGGAGAAATTGGTTAGAGGAAAAGTGACAAAGGGGGTGGTGGTAAATGAAGTTCACTCTGAGGAGAGGAGGATGACCAGAGGGATGCCTCAGGGATCAGTTCTGGGACTGATCCTCTTTAATGTCTCTATACGTGACATTGCAGATGTGCTGGATGGGAAGGTCTGCCTCTTTGTTGATGACAGCAAAATCTGCCATAGGGTAGACACTCTGAGGGTGGTGATGGTGTAAATACTGAGCAGAGACCTGAGAAAACTAGAGGAGTGGTCAAGGGTATGGCAACTGAGTTTCAGTGTGAAAAAGTGCAAAATAATGAACCACCAAGCAGGAGAGAGACCTGGTGATAAGAATCTCTGATAACCTAAAGGTGGCCAGGCAGAGCAACAAGACAGTTGGGAGGGCTAGTGAGATGCTGATGTGCATAAGGAGAGATATAACCAGCAGAAGGAGGGAGGTGGTGATGCCTCTGTATAGATTGCTGCTAAGATCTCACCTAGAATACTGTATACAACTCTGTAGGCCGCATCTCCAGAAGGTCATAAAGAGTAGAGGCAGTCCAGAGGAGGGCAAATTAAATGGTGTGTGTTCTGCATCAAAAGCCCTACAAAAAGACTAAATGAACTTTAAATCTACACCTTAGATGAGAGGAGGGAAAGAGGGGATATAGTAGAGACCTTTAAATACCTCAAGGGGGTAAATAAGGTACAGTAGGAAAGCATTTTTCAGAACAAGGTGCACTTGAAGAAGAAGTCATGCTGTGAAGATGGAGGGGGTAGATTCACAAGCTATCTGAAGAAGTGCTTCTTCATAGACAGAGTGGTAGATTCCTGGAACAGCCTACCAGCTGAGGTGATGGGGACAAAAACAGTGGAAGGGATTCAAGAATGCATGGGATAGGCATAAGGGAATTTTAGTAGATAGGAATGTGAAGGGAGAAGACCCAGAGATCAGGTATGGTATATGGTGATATTGCTGGTAGGTTAAAAAGGGGCAGATTAGGAGGGCCAAGCAGCACTAATCTGCCGACAGATGTTATGTTTTGGTTTTTATGATCTACTTCATGGAGTGGGGGTGGCCCCCCATGAGATGAATCAAGGTCTGTGACAGGGTCACCCAGTACCAATCTGTGAGCTGTTGTGCTGTTTGTGCATATGGGAGGACAGTGTGGGGGATAGGGAATGAGTCAGGATGCAGGTCTCCATCTCGACATGGTATTCGGCCTGGCCTCTTAGCACATTGCTAGAGGGATAGCAATGTTATAGTAGCCATTAGCAGATAAGTAAACCTCACCAGGATTAAACTCAATACTGCAGCATACTGCGGCAGAGTTACTGCAGTAAACAATGCAGTTTCAATGGGAATTAGTCCCTTTTGTCATGCAGGAAATTGTGACACTACATTTGATCCTGGTGGGCTCCACTGTAGATAGAGGTGGGTGACTCTGTTAGCTGTCCTATATATGAGCCCGGCCTTATCTGCAGACCCAGGTAGTAGGTAGGGGGTGCATAACCACAAGAGTCATGGGCACACAATCCTTTGAAGGGCCCTGAAGAGAGATAATTCCCATAGAAACATTTCACCTCACTATATAGGTTGCATAAGGTGGTGTGTTCACCTGTCTATACATTAATCAAATGAGCATACATAAAAGAGAATACTGGACCACAGTTTCAGCCTGAAAAGGAAATTCACTTGTGAGTAAAGAAAGCACTGAGGCACCACCAGAGGGGATGAAGGGACTATGTTTTGCGAGGGGAGCAGGGGAAAACCAGAGGAAGGGGTGGGACCAGTAGAGACCAGGGGCCCTGATGGATCTGGGGAAAAGGAGTGGCCACCACAGACAGGTAGGGGGCCCAGCAGTGCAGGGTGAAAAGTGGAAGGACATGGAGGCTGAAATCCCAGTAGAGAGAGAAAGGGAAGCCCTCAGGTCCCTTCGGATGGAGAAAGCACCTGGGCCAGATGAGATACATCCCCGGATACTGAGGGAACCAGTGGATGTCCTGGCAGTCCCTCTAGTGGAGCTTTTCAATATCTCTCTGAAGACTGGGTGGGTGCCCCAAAACTGGAGGGTGGACCATGTCATGCCAATCCACAAGGGGGAATCAAGAGAGGAGGCAGGAAATTACAGGCCTTTTAGCCTGACATCGGTGGTCGGCAAGGTGATGGAGGGTATTGTCAAAGAAAGGCTAGGGGGGTTACTGGAGCAAACTGGGTACTTGCATGATAAGCATCATGGTTTGTCATGGGAAGATCATGCCAGACAAACCTTGTTGAGTTCTATGACTGGGAGACGAGGGCCCTGGACCAGGGTAGGCCAGTGGACATACTCTTTCTGGACTTTAGCAAGGAGTTTGATTCAATACCCCAGAGTGACCTGCTGGCTAAGCTGAAGGAAATGGGGGTAGGGAGACAGTTGTTAAGATGGATAGGAAATTGGCTCTCTGAGCATACTCAGAAGGTGGTGGTTGGAGGGTTAGCATCATCCCCAAGGTGGGTTACTAGTGGGGTTCCCCAGGGGTCAGTGCTGGGGCCACTCCTGTTCAATGCCTATGTCTCAGACATCAGGAAGGGGATCAGGAGTGAGATGAGTCTCTTTGCAGATGACTCAAAGCTGGGTGCAGTGGTGAAAGGGAGGGTGGCCTTGCAGGAGGACCTGGAGGCTCTGGAAAGGTGGTCAGGAAAATGGAAACTAAAATTCAATGCAGAGAAGTGTGGGGTTCTGCACCTGGAAGTCAGAAATCCATGCCAGGGGTATACCCTGAGAGGAGACATGATTCAAGTCATGGAGAGTGAGAGGGACCTGGGGTAGTGGTAGATGCCAAACTGAACAACTCAGAGATCGGTAGGAGGGCAGCGGCAAAGATAAATAGGATGCTGGGATGCATCGCATGGGGCTTACTTCCAGGAAGGCAGAAGTGATCCTTCCATTGTACAACTGCTTGGTTAGACCATACCTCAAGTATTGTGTGCAGTTTTGGAGATCAAATTTAAAGAGGTACATTACACTCCTAGAGAGGGTCCAAAGGAGGGCAACCAAAATGATCTGGGGCCTGGGGGAGAGGACCTATGAGGAGAGGCTCATGGAGCTTAACATGTACACCCTGGAGGAGAGGAGGGATGGGGAGACATGATAGAGGTCTTTAAGTACATGAAAGGGATCAGTAAGGGAGGCCCAGTCAGGGTGCTCCAAAGGAAGGAGGGCAGGGCAACGAAAGCCACAGGTGTAAGCTGTAAGGGGGCAGGCTCAGAGGGGAGAGGAGGAGATGTTATTTCACTGAAAGGGTGATGGAGGTATGGAATGCACTGCCTAGGGAGCTGGTAGAGGTGGATACTGTGAATGGGTTTAAGAGGGGATGGGACAGGTACAGGGGGAGGGTAAATCTGACCAGGCCCAATACAGGTGGCACATCTAGGACTGGGGACAGTATAACCCAAGGGGAAGGGGGGGGACACCAAAATCGGCCCTCAGTGCGGGTGCTGAAAATCAAGCAGACTCGAGAGACTGTTAGGCCTATTCTACTGGCATTTTAGTATGTTAGTATAGTGGAATTCTTGACTCTTTTAGTACTGTGGTGGAGGGAGCTGGAGTTTGTCTTGAGTCCCCCTGCCGTAAGTGCGATACATCAAGTGGGAAAATGTCTCTCACATTCATTCGAATATTGGGGCTGCCACCTCGAATGTGTGAGCAGTGAGTCCTCACTCTCAAAGTCCTGAGCCATCTGTCTCATTCTAGGGTGATAGAGAGGTAAGTCTCACCATGTGCGTGGCCCTTTGTCATTTGGCGGAAGGAAATATGGAGAGTCATGATCCTGGTCGGTATGTCTTATCAGGCTGGTATTGCCAGAATTGGCCATGGAGATCTGTTGTTCTTGCATCCTTGTCCCTTGTTTAAGATGCTTATGGGGATTATAGTTAAAGGAACTAATTCAGCTTCTGAAAGTCAGTAGCACTCTGGGGGCCTCTCAAGCATTCAAACTGCAAAGCGTCCCTCTTGAACACTTGAGAGGCTTGTGTTCTTCTTTGGTAGGAAAGAGTTGAGGCAGCAAAATGGAGATGTCCTTTTTGTTGTCGGGGGGGAGTTAGAGTGATTTTCACATGGGCCTCTGTTCTGGAGATTAACAAAGGTTAAATAAGTGTGCCCAGTTCCATGACTCTGTTGTTCAGTCCTGTTCACCTGCCCTTAATCCCCTGTCTATACAGTTTCTCCCATATAGGGGAAAATAAGTCCATATACATATTCACAGATCATCATTCAGGTTGACTTGGGAGGGTGGGTCTGCAGTGATGCTTGAGGTTCCTTCAGGCCTGAGGATCCACTGGAGGGGGGACAGTCCCAGCTGCAATTATAGCCCATGATTTTTGCAATGACTCTGCTTAGGGCTGCTGCTGCTATTGCTGTCGTACCCGGCATCCTTCAAGGTAGCAGTCGGTGACTTCTAAGCCAATGAGGTGAGGTGGTTGGTGGAATGATGAGCAGCTAGGGTGTCAGGGAAGCCTGAAGAGTATAGGCTTTCCCTATTGTGGTTGTGGGATCATGGGATGTATGGCTCTGTCTCTATGACCACAGTTACTCTGACACTGGCACTTGTGGCTCCATTGCTGTGGTTGCCAGGGATCATTGTTTTGTGGATCTAGGTGATTTTTCTCCTCCAATGGCAAATCAGGGGTGCTTTTGTTATGGTCTCCATCTGTTGCATTGATAGGTTTAACAGATGTGGAACAACTGGATGTTCTCGGGAATTATTCATATATATGCTTTTTCTTCAATTTTTTTCATTATTCACTTTGATTTCCTTGTAGATGATTATGGAGCACTGTTTCTGGTATTGCCATAACAGTTAACCTTTATGTACAGCTGTTTTTCAATTTTCATTTTGACACTAGTTTGGGATTTATGGTTAATGGAATTGATAATCGGTGTGATATGGTTACTATTGAATACCAAGAAATGACTGGATTTTCTGTAAGCAGTATGCTTACACAGCATATAATTAATGTGTTGTATAATTTAATTTTCCTTCATGCTGAATTCATTATGATGAATAATTTGTATAAATTTTGTTGAAAATCCAGACAACCATGCCCCATCTAGAAACCGTTTGGTTTAAAGTGCCAGGTTATGCACTTTTGGTTCTTTTCAGCTGAAAATAAATTGCTTTCTCAATACTGTACATTGCAAGTGTAACTGTTTTATTTCTCTGCGAGCACTACTCATTTTGTGTTCGCCCATATACTTGCACAAAACGAACATCCGACCATTCCAGCAACTCCACGAGGGTCGTGAGGGCCAGATAATGAAGCCCTCCCCACAGCAGCTTGCAGACCATTCTGGTGGCTCCCTGAGGGTTGCATGGGCCAGAGAATGAAGCTCTACCCCACAGCAGCTTGCAGACCATTCTAGCATCTCCACGAGGGTTGCAAGGGCCAGAGAATGAAGCCCTCCCTCACAGCAGCTTGCAGACCATTCCGCAGGCTCCCCAAGGGTCACGAGGGACAGAGAACGAAGCCCTCTCTCACAGCAGCTTGTAGACCATTCCAGCGGCTCCCTGAGGGTCATGAGGGCTAGAGAATGAAGCCTTCCCCCACAGTAGCTTGCAGGTATAATCCCAATGGCTCTCCATGCTCTGAGAGGACTCTTGGCACCTTTTTTATTTAAAACAAAGAAGGGAGATTGAGTGCCTTTAAACTGCAGCCATCAATAATTAGTCACCACACATGTGAAGATAGAGTTTCTAGTTGCTGAAACCAGCTTGCAGTCAGCGTTTTTCTCTTAATTTTATTTAAGCCTGCAAAATAACCAGTAAGCTGTTTTTAAAGGCAATAAGTGGTGTGTTCTGTTTTATGCCTCACAAAATAACCAGTACTCTGCATTTCCTTTGAGTCTTTAAAGCAAATATTTAATTGAAGTCTGCAATATAAATTCAGCAATCCTGCTTGCTTGCACTGTGTTTAAAAAATGTTTCCCAGCCTTTTTAGCTTGATGATAGCCTTTAAGCTAGGAAAACCAGGAGAAATTTAACTTTGCAGTAAAGAGTACTTTAAACTTAGCTCCCTGACCTCGGGACTCTCTCTGCTACCTGCATCAGTCTCAGCAACTTGAGGCATTGCTCCCCCCCCCACTGTTTTGTTTTTTTAGTCCCTCCTTAAGCCTACCTGTATTTAAACTGTTCCTCTTTCCTCCTCCACAGACCATTCCGGCGGCTTCCCGAGGGTTGCAAGGGCCAGAGAACGAAGCCCTCCCCAACAGCAGCTTGCAGGTATGATCCCAACGGCTCTCCATGCTCCGAAAGGACTTTTAGTGCCTTTTTTATTTAAAACAAAGAAGGGTTAACCCCACTGGTGCTGTGCGTCAGCTGCCCACCGCCCCCTCCACCACCCTTGGTCAACACTAGAATATATGTGTATGGCTGTGCAGTCGGGTGACAGCCAAAACCAATCAACCAGCTTTCCCATTAGCAAGCTATCTCATCCTGTCACTAGAGGCTGCTACTGCTACCTACTCTGTTCTAGTGGCCAGCTACAGTACTAAAATTGTTCCTATACCTCCCTCTCTAAGCCACTATGCTGCAGCCCCTGCTTCTGTGCCTCCTCCTAAATATTCCACTCTCCTCTCCACCACCACTCCCTCTCTCCAGCCCCCTCGGTGAACCCTTGCCACCCCTACACTCACTCTCCTACCATACCATTTCCCAAGAGTCACCCCAACTACCCCTGTCTCACCCACGCCCATCTTATCACCTCCTCTCTCTCCTCAACAAACCCTCCCCTTTTTCCTCCCCCTCATCCATCTCCCCCTACCATCCCCAACCATTCACCCTGCATTGCTCCACTCGCACCTTTTAAATTTGGAGGCTCTCCTCCGGTGCCTAAACCTCCATACTCCACCATCCAAGTGCAGCCCCGGTAGACACAAACAATCTTCATTTCTCACCACATCTCTTCTACTGGCAGGTGACATTCCCCCCAACCCTGGCCCTTTAGCACCTAACAAACACACATCTGCACTACCACCCTCATCCAGCCTGCCCTCAGACACTCTTCCCAAGGGCCTCTGTATATTCCACCTGAACATCAGGAGCCTCCTCCCCAAACTAGATGCCCTCTCCGTCAGGACCACCTAGCACAACCTAGACATATTCTGCATCATGAAAACCTGGCTTTCTCCCAAAATCTCCCACCCTTCCTTGGCCATCCCAAACTACAGCCTTTTCCACCAGGACCGGGGTAAGTGAGGCGGGAGGTAGCTCTGTACCTCAGGGGCTCCATCTAATCCATTATATACAAGGAGTCCTGCCCTTCCTCCCATGAAACCATCGTTGCTCACCTTACCTTTCCCTCGACCAGCCCCCTCTGTATCAGGGCTCTGTATGCCCCACCAAAGACCTCACCCAACACCCTGGTTAACGTCATCTCAGAAATTTCCATGAGAACTACAAACAGGGAACTGATATTATTAGGTGATTTCAACCTCGACTGGTTCTCGTCCTCCGCGAAACCCACTGCCCTAAGAATTGAAGCCCTAAATCTCTCAAAGCTAATCCAGGAACCTACCTGCCTTATCCATCGGTCCTTAAATCACACCCTTCTTGACTGGATCTTATACACCCATCCCCACAGGATCGCGTCAGCTGGCATCTTCTCTGATGCCCTCAGCGACCACTGCGTCACTTACTGCATCCACAAAATCCGCTCCCCCCACTATCACCCCAAATTTATCTGGTCTCGCCCTCTTCACCTCCTCAATGAATCTGCTGTGCAGCAGGACCTACCAAATGCAGACTGGTATCCAGTCTTTTCCACGCCAGACATTGACACTGCCCTATCCCACTTCTGCAACATAATCCAACATACCTGGGACCTCCACGCTCTCCTCAGAAAAGTTAGAGTGAAAAGGCATCACCACCCCTGGATCACACTCAACCTCATTGCTTTGTGTCGAGTCAGAGACAAGGCATGGTAGCTATACAAAGCCACACATACCCCTCGCAATCTCCAATCCTACAGACACCTCAGAAACAAATGCACTAAAGCTATTCGGCAATCAAAATCCTCATACTTTAAAGCACAACTCACCCAGAACCAAAACTCCCCTGCGTCCTTCTGGAAGGTAATCAACTCCATGATCAAACCTCCTTCCAAACAGATCTGCCCTGTCCTTAACATTGATGCAGACAGGTTTATGATCCTGTTTCTGTAGCTGCTATTTTCAATTTGTTTTTTGTCTCATGAGCCCTACCCACCTCCCCCTTCTTCCACCTGACCCCTGCAAACCCTCCTTTCTTCCCCCAGCTTACTATTTCCTCCATTCACACCCTTGGAAGTCTATAATACAATCACCTCTCTTACCCAGGCCAAAACCAGCCCAGATGGCTTGCACCCTAGACTTCTCCATATCTCGGCTTCAGCCATAACAACACCCCTTACACACATACTAAACATCTCCCTCGCCACCACCACAGTACCTTCAGCTTGGAAAATGGCCAAGATCCTCCCTCTGCATAAAGGCAGCAACCCTTCCTCAGTGGAAAACTACAGGCCCATCTCGCTCCTTCCCTCTCTCGCTAAAATACAAGAATCCCTCGCGCTGTCCAAACTGACTGATTTTTCTCTCCTCAGATAGCTCCCTCTCTCCCTTTCAGTCAGGTTTTAGAAAATGCCACTCCACCATCACCACCTTGCTGTGTGTAACAGACTCTATCCTCTTGGCCATGGACAGTAGTCTGATCACCTCCACCTTATTTATCAATTTGGCAAAAGCTTTTGACTCAGTCTCCCACCCCCTGTTGCTCCTCAAACTCAGCCACTTTGGCCTCTCCCAACCCACCATAAACTGGTTCCACTCATACCTCCAGAACAGACTGCAATCTGTTCAACTAGGGGATATGCTCTTCCCCCCTTCCCATCCTCTCTGGCATCCCACTAGGCTCAATCCTCAACCCCATCCTTTTCTCCTTATTTATAAACTACCTCCCCTCCACCTGCCTCTCAGCAAACGTGCATCTGTATGCTGATGATGCAATCATTTTTGCCTTGAGACCCTCCCATGACAATGTCCTCCCAGAGCTCCAAAACAACTTCAATAGAGTCCAAGCCTGGTTCCTGAAAAATCAGCTTAAACTAAATGACAAAAAAACAATTACCATGGTCTTCAGATCTAGAAAAAAGCTTACCTCCCTTCCGGCCCACCTGTAATCTCCACCCTGGATGGCTCTCCATTTGACCTGGTCCACACTTTCAAATACCTAGGAGTCTGGCTCAACAGCCACCTAAATTTCTATACCCACATAGAGGCCGTCTGTTCCAAACTCCAGCCCAAACTTGCCATCCTCTATCGCCACAAAGACAGTCTTCCCCTTCCCACCCGCAGCAAAATCATACATAAAACAATCTTACCAGTAATAGACTATGCTGACATCATATATTGCACAGCACCAACCTCATCCCTCTCCAAACCTGACATCCTACTAAACGCATTCTGTCATTTTGCCACAGCCTCTCCCCCACTTACTTATCATTGCCCCCTCTACTCCAATCTCTCCATGGCCTCACTCTCCCAAAGGAGAACCATCCACAGTGCCTCCTTCATAGCCAAATACTGGTTGGGCTCCCTACCTCACCTCCCAACTTGCACCAGCTAACTCCCTAGGCTACTCCCTCCGCCACAGGATGCCTGCACTTTCAACCTCCCTAGCCCTCACAATGCCTCTGGTCAAGCCACCTTTTCATACCGCCTCCCTTTCCTATGGAACAACCTCCCACCCATCTTTCATGAGGCCTCCTACTTCCCAGCAATTAGGCACCTCTTCAGACTCCTTCCAACCCCACCTTGCCAAAGATGCACCTTGGGACCCACCCCCACACAGGACTAACTCCCCTACCATGAAGCCTCAGTTAATCACATATTAGCCTATGATTTCTCAAGCTATTACTAATTCCTTCATCCTGATTGTATTACTCCTGCTTCTTTTTATACCATATTGTAAGACAAATGCTTCTATATTAAGCACTGTATGTTGTACCTACTATCTGTAACACAGATCTCTTTGTACAATCCTGTCTGTAACAAATGAATTTGGCTGTCCATATTTCCTCTGGATAACTTCTATGTACACCTCCTTACCTGGGTCGCACCTGGAACTGAGCCTCAGCTCAGTGTGCCTTTTCCAGTCACTAAATTTTAAATAAAATAAATAAAATATTGAGATGATAGTGAGCTTTGAGAAGTGTGTCACTCTTGGTCCAAAGCAGGGCAGTCTGCAAGGGGCGCAACACCATCGGACAAATCATCAGCCAGGCTGATCATAATACTCTTCTGGTCTTTCTGGGGAGAAACTTTGTGTAGTTCAAAGAAAAGAGCTGCCAGAATCATAGGGTGGATATTCCTTTGATCTGCATAAGCCTAGCAGCAAGTAGAGCTAATCAGTTCCATGTCATATTGGTGATCACAAAACAGTGATTGCCATTATAATGAGTTTACATTGTTGAAAAGCACAATGGCGATGAACACTTATTGGCAACAAAACATCCAGCAACTGAAATAGGACTTATGCAGGGGGACTACATCCCCTAGCACCCCCTCGTGGGGTGGCTTCACCCCTGCACCCCCCTGATTTGATATAACCAACTCCAGGGAAGTGCATGTCGGGGAGGTGAGAAAGTCCAAAAAAACAAACAAAAATCCAGCAGCAACAACAAAATGCTTCCTGGCCCCCAGCCCCAAACCCAGCACCTGCTGCACTGAAGCTAGCCACCGTCACTACCACACCACACAGCTAGCTCAGAAACAGCTGGCTACACTACCCCACAGAAACCCTCCTCCCTATACCTCCCTTTCCAGTCACCCTCGTAACCCTCCCTCGCTCATCCTTACCCTCACCTTTGCATTCCATCGCCACCCTTACAGGGTAACTCACATGTGTAGTGCTATGAATGATTCTCTCTTATGAGAGTCATTTATTTACAGTCACAATCATTATTGGATACTGAGCTAATCAGCATCATGATCTGCCTTCTGTGGTCCTCCCCACAACATAAGAACAAGCCCTCCCACTCTATGCCAAGTGTCCCTCATACCTCATATTGCTTCCCCATTCCTAATTTTCTGGCACCAGGGTGCCCAACCCCAGTTCTGGCTTGTACCTCCCTCACTGTGGGATACCAGGGACCCCACCCAGAGTGCCGCCAATCATAACACCAGCAATGGGGTTCCCAGTCCCCAGTGTCGGTGCCTGAAATAAAGAATACCATCCCTTGTAGTCATTTATTTTTATTTTTATTGATACTGTAAAAAAAAGAAAGCCATCCATCGATGTCTATTGCCACTGCCAGCACACCACTGCCATTACCATTCCACTCAGCACCCACTACCCCACACTCCACCATATTTTTAATTTTCTGATGCGGGGTGCTCAATCCCTGCTGCTAGCTAGTACCCCACCCCATCAGTTTTCAGTGTTCAACACCGGGGAGTCCACACCTGCTGCAGCTAAACATAACATCAATACTAGGGTACCCAATCCCTATTGTCAGTGCCTGAAATAAAGAAAACCTTCCCTCACAGTCTTTTATTATGTTTATACACACTGTAAGAAAAGAAAACCATCCATTGATGTCTGTGGCTGATGCCGAAACTTTTAATTTACTGACACTGGCATGCCTAATCCCCAGTGCTGGATAATACCCCACCCGTTGTCACTGTGCAATACTGGGGAGCCCAGCTCCAGTGCTACCAAGCATAAGATTGACATTGAGGTTGTTACATGAGGTCCCTGCACCCTAATAGGTACCCCCACAGGTGCACTGCAGACAGCTAGCATTTAGGTATATGTCATACTAACATGTAGGGCTAAGGGCATCTACTGTATAAAAGTAGATGTCAGGATATGTATGCACATTATTGCTATACACTTTACTTTCCAATATACACATGTATTTCTTGCTTACAAGATGTTAGAACATCTGTGTCCTTGTAATGATTATGATACATGAGTCAGCATTGCCATCTTCTGTTGATTTGTATTACTACACGGCTATGTACTATACCGGGTCATAATGTGTCGCGACATAATAGCGTGTGGCATTATGGTGAATCCTGACTTATGCGCACCCCGAGTTGGACCCTTCCAGAGTTGTGAATTTTTAGTGGGGGTGGGTGCAGCCCCCATAATGGGTGTGGGGGCAGAGCCCCTCAAAACAAAGATATGCTCATGGCATCATCCAGCGAGCAGCTGATTGTGCCATGTGGCATTATGCCATGTGACATAATGACGCTGTGCCTTATATACAAACTGTACCTCTTTGTTTCTACAAAGTGATGACTATAACAAAATTGTATAATATTATCTTGGACTGTGGAGCCACCTCTAATTTAGCCAATAGGGCTCATCTCTGTAACTAGAAATGTTTCTATCTTACAGTAACCATGGTAATTATCTTAGATATGTAAGACATTAAGTCTTCTACCTCGGAGACCCCAGGTGCCACAGAGATTCCTTGAGGTACAGGGAACACTTAGCATTGCCTCCCAATTCCTATTGGTAAGAACTGCTTTGGGCAACTGTGATGTTTCTTTTGGTTCTAATAAACAAGCTTTATTACACTTATGCAACGTGTCTGTGATTCCTTGCATGCCCATTGTTGCCAAGAACCTGAGAGTGAGGTTTAGACCTCCTGATCCCTAGTGTTGGTAATTGAAGTAAAGAAAACCATCACTCATAGTCTTTTTCTGTTTTATACACCCTATAAAAAGAAAGCAGTCCATTGATGTCTGTTACCACCACAAGACATACCACCGCTGTTACCCTCCCCCACTGAACCTCCCACTCAGCACACTCCACCCCACACACTCCAACCTTACTTACCTACCAGGGGTCCAGTGCCATAATCCTCTCTGGACCAGAGACATATCTTCATTCTTCATTTGCCAGACCAGGAACTGAGGAAATCAGGTATTCAGTTCAAAGTATTTCAATGGGTCTTGAACATTGTCCTCATATCCTAGTCATTTTTTTTATATTTTTTTCTCTACATTTTTTATATTTTTTTCTCAAAATTTTCAACATGCTCTTTTTGGGACACTACCTCATGAACAAGACTGGTGAAATTATGCAAATCCATCTTGAAAAATGATTTTGCATTTGTTGCAGGAAATCACCTTTCAGGCAGGATTTGAGCATTTTCTCTACCCTTGTTCATAAGCTGAGGTCGTAAGAAAGCTATGTTGAAAATTTGGAGTAAAAATATTAAAAAACAACAAAGTTAGTAGTGGTTGTTGAACTTTTTCAACAAATGCTTGTAACTTTGATAATTTTCAATATTTTGACCTCAAATTTTCAACATAGCGATTTTTTTCACACCATCTAATGAATGTGACAGCTGTCATTTTTCAAATCATGGACAAAATGTGTTTACATACTTGTGGTATAAAATGATGTTTTGGCAACAATTTTATAAATGACACCTGTCATGTTCAGAAGGCGTAGCCATAAAAAGTCTGTTGAAAAATGGGGGTCAAAATGTGAAAAAAGACTAAGTTATGAAGAAACATTGAATTGTTCCAGTGTTTACCTATATTTTTATTTCTGCAGATTTTGGCACCTAATGTTCAACATATATCTTGTGTTATCCCACCTCCTGAACACGACAGGTGCCATATTCCAAATCCTTTTTTTTTCTTGTCAACTTTATTTCCCTCCAAGTCACTGACTATTGGGCACCTCTTGGGTGGGGATCCACTCACCCAGCCTCTGCTGCCCGCCTGAACCCCGACCATGACCGAGGAATCAGGTGCTGGGTCCCCCCTCTCATGGACACCCTATGGGAGGAGGCGGGGACCACGGAGAGTAAAGTCAGGTCAGGGGCAGCATTGGGCACACTGGCTTGGGTACTCGAGCTCCACCATTGTCTCCCCAGTAGCTGGGTTTTTTCCTCCATGTTTTCCCTCTGGGATGCAGATGTGAAATGATGTCTGTCCACGTAGTGTTGATGTCTGCAACCACCCTACCCCTTTGGTAGCACTGCTCTAGTGGTGCCTCCGGTCTCCACCAGGGGTCACTACAGAGCTAGGCAAACCCTGCATCCAACCCCATAAGGGGAGAGCAGTTATCTGGATGCTCAATCCTTCCTTCCCCTGCTGACCCCCAGCGTCCCAAGTCTGTTCCTGAACCCGGATCACCAGCATAGCACATGGTGTGGTGTCCTGGGCCTCAACCTTCAGAACCACCAGGCCGGCATCATTTTTCAAATCCTCTCCGAAACATGTTTACACAGTTGCACTGCAAATTCACCTTTTGGATGGGATTTCAAAAATGACATCTGTCTTAATCATAACATCAGGTCTTAAAAAGACTGTTGGAAGGCCAAATATTTGACCAGGGAGAGAAGGTCTGGAAGCTTCTTGCTCTGTGGCTCTGTACTCAACTAGTGGACAGAATTGTTCCATCTCTCCAATCTGCCTCCGGTCAGCTTGTTACTTCCCTTAGAGATATTGTGTCTGTATTTCAAGCTTTTTACTGTTCCTTATATGTTGCCCATCAGGAACCTTTTGATATCTCCCAGTTTGAAGCCTTCTTCTAGGATCTGGAATTACCCTTCCTGTGGGATGATCAGGCTGAGCTGCTCAATGCTCCTCTGACATTGGAGGAGGTTCACATAGCGATAGACTCTTTAACTCCAGACAAATCCCCAGGTCTGGATGGCATTTCCTTGAATTTGTATAAAAATTTCAAGGAATTGCTAGCTCTGTACCTTCTGGATGTGTTTAAGTACGTTTTTACACAGGGTCTATTACACCCTTTATTCACATCTGCCATTATTGTGGTCCTTCCTAAACTAGGCTGTGATCCTTCCTTGGTGTCCAATTATATATACATATTGTTAATGAATGAATGTGGACCTCAAAATTCTAGCCATAATTCTAGCTATTAGGTTAAACTTTGTCTAGGACTGTCTCCTCAGTCAGGAGCAGGTGGGATTTGTATTGTCCACTGATCATCATAGGAAACTACTGCACCTTATCTCTGTGTCCAGGGATTCCCCTAATCCAGTGGTTTTGGCTTCCCTGGATGTGGAGAAGGCTTTTGACAGCGTATCCTGGGATTACCTTTTCCACCTGCTTCCCTGATATGGTATTTATCCTGAATTCTTGCACTGGCTCAGGGTACTCTACACTCATCCTATGGCCCCTAGCCTCTGTAATGGGGTACTTTCAGATTCATTCCCCTTGCAACAGGGTACACACCAGGTTGTCTTTTATCTCCATTTCTATTTACTTTACATCTTGAACCCCTGCTTAAAAAAATAATGTGTCCTCTCAAGTTTAGGGTGTTCCTTTGTGCCCCCAGCATTATAAATTGTCCATATATGCAGATGATATTCTTCTGCATGTAGCATCTCCTGCCCTCTCCCTTCCTATTGCACTGGACATAATTTCTCAATTTGGTACTATCTCCAACTACAAGTTAAATCATTCCAAAACTGAGGTTATGCCTTTGAATATGACAGCTACCCATGCGAGTGTACAGCACCTGGGACTTCTCTGGATCAGGGACAAAATCAAAAATTTGTAGATATATCTTAGCACAGATGCAGTTAAACTGAAGTAATTTAACTAAAATGGTGCAGGGTCTGCACCAGAAGCCATAAGAAAAAAAACTAAAAGAGCATAATATGTATACCCTTGAGGAAAGGAGGGAGAGATGGGGACATGATAAAAACAGTTACAGTAAGTACCTCAAGGGAATCAATACAGTCCAATAGGGTAGCATCTTTCAGAAAAAGACATGTCTAAGAACAAGGGGACACAATCTGAAGATGGGGGGATGGCTTGGGGCAATGTCAGGAAGGATTTTTTTACAGAGAGGGTAGTAGATGCATGGGTAGTGGATGCATGGAATGGCCTTACTGAGGAGGTTGTGGGGTCAAAAACAGTGGGGGATTCAAGAATGCATGGGACAGACATAAAGCAATTTTTGTGGGGGGTAGGATGGAGTTGACTGTTGGTTAACTAGGATCTGCAGCTTATCCAATAGGTAGGGAATTGGGCAGGCTGGGTGGATGGGCCAAGTGGTCCTTATCTGCCATCAAAGTCTATGTTTCTATGTTTCTCTCATGTTTGGGTCAAATTCAAAATAACCTTGATCATTGGTCTTTATTGCCTTTGTGCCTGTGGGGTCATCTGAATATCCTTAAAATGAATGATCTCCAGAGCCTTTTATATCCCTTTGAACTGCTTACACCGGCCCTGCTCAAGAAATGATTTCTTCACATTAATAAGTTTTCCTTTTCTCTAAATTCCTTTGGTGGGGGAAGCCCCCTTGGAGAGCCCTGGTCAAATGGAAAGATGCTGATGGTTTGAAAGCTCCCCATGTATAAGTGTATTATTTGGCAATTCACTGTTCTCAGTATTTCTCATGGTTTTGTCTGGATTATACAGAGTAGGACTCAGCGTATGCCCCTCCAATGGCTGGACATTGATGGCTTTCTATGTTCCCAACTAGGCCTGGACACCGGGCCATGTTGTATATTCCCCTTAAAAAGGTCCCCGTACTTTTGAAAGATACCCCCATCAATAACTGTCTTCATGCTCACAACCATGTCTACTGTTAAATCTGAACCCCATTTAGATATTACCCAAGCTATTCTCAGTAACCCCAACCTGAAAATCGCTGGGAATGTACTAACCTAGACAGCTTGGCCTTTTTTGGAATCCATCTCACTGCATCATCTAGTACAATCAGGTAAGTTCTTTACCTTCATGGAAGCTCGACAGAAATTTGGTTGACTTCCATCTATGTCCTTTAAGTACTTTCAAATCAGGAATATGTAGTTTCAGCATTTTGACTCCGGTGTATGGTCCAGGTCATATGCCTGTCTCAGCTGTGGTTGGCTGTCCCTACATCCCATGCCATTGCCTTCTACCATGTGTAGCTGTGAGATGCCATTGCTTAGAGGGAACCAGGCTTCTTCTATTCCTGGGACCAAGCCCTTCCCTCTCCATGGGGCCCTTATGAATGGTGACACATTTGGAAGGCTACCTACAAACATATTAAATGGGACTGCCACCATGTTTTACACTCCAACTAAATTCATACCGAATGGGCAGTCTGGCTTTGGATATATGTACTAGGTGCCAAAAAGTCCCAAGTACATTACTTCATATTCTCTGGTCATGTTAGATGGTTGTTCCTTTCTGGGATGATCTCCGAAGGCACCTGGATCCCTTACTGGGGCTTGGCCAAGCTTTCACACCTGAGATTTGTATCCTGGGGGATTATGCCATGGGACCAATTGGTAATCAAAAAACAGATATTGCTCTGATCTTGGCCTGTGCCAAGAAAATTATTCTTCAACATTGGTGTAATCAGCTTACTCCTAGCTACTGGGAATAGCTTCAGGAAATACTTTTTGTCCTACAAGCTGAACGTATCATTGCAAGTATTGAAGGATAATAAGGGGAAGTATACACTGGTCTGGGAAACCATACCCTGTTAACTGTTAATGCTGGATGATAGTTGGTCATTAGGGTAGATGGCCCCAAGACAGACCCCTTCCTGCCTGAGAATCTGTGCAGGGTGGGGAATGGGGTGTTAGGGTTGGAAACCCTAATGCCACATTTCCCTTCTTTTGTCAGTTTAACCCTATCTAATGCATCAATTAAGTTTTTTTTTTTTTTGTCATTTATAGCCTTACTGTTTGAGATAGTATAATTGTAACCTTATTTGCCTGTGGGAGGCCAGGGCCTTCTGGGCCCTGTGCTCCCATCCCTCCATAGATGCATATATGTATCTCTCTGTTGAACCAAAGGCCCCTCTGGCTGCTGCACTTCCAGTTATAGAATAGCACTCACCAAATTGTCACCATAGCCATGTTATTACCCCACCTCATGTGCCCGGTGCAGAAAAGTGTTCAATCCTGGCCAAAACATAACTCCACACAAGTTCAATGCCAATCACCACAGATACAAAAACACATTTTGAACAGGATTTCAAAAATGACAGATGTGCCATACAGTACATGAGGTGGTGTAATAAGAAGGCTATGTTGAAAATGTGGGCTCAAAATATTTAAAATTCCCAAAGTTATGAGCATGCATTGAGAAATTGCAACAAATAGTCATAACTGTGTCATTTTTAATAATTTTTACCCCAAATTTTCAACCTAGCCTTCGTATGACCTCACCGCATGTATCTAGTGCAGAGAATTTAATAATTCCTAGCAAAAAGTAATTCTGTACAACTGCAACACCATTCTGCTACACAGGTAGAAAAACACATTTTTAGGATTTGAAAAATTACAGCTGTGACATACATTAGGTGGCATATTAAGAAGGCTACATTGAAAATATAGGGTGAAAATACTGAAAATTTCCAACACTATGAGTGTGCATAGCAAAATTGCAAGGAATGGTCAAAATGAAACCATTTCTTTTAACTTCTGACCTCACATGTTCAATACAGCATTCTTATGACCCCACCTCATGAACAATATGACTGTCATTACACAAATCTCACTGGAAAGGTGATTTCTCAGTCCGACCATGAAATCACCTTTCTGATGAGAGTTGCCTAACAACAGTATTGTTCATGAGGTGGGGTCCTCAAAATGCCATGTTGAAATTTGGGGTCAAAATCTAAAAAAAATGGTTGAGTTATGCATAAAAGTTGAAAACCCCCATTGAAATACACTGAAGCGCATTTACCTTAGTTTCTCATATTGCAGTCACTGGTTGCAGCAGCAAGACATGTCTTCAATCAAGAGACCGTATCTTGAACCAGGGACCTCACTAGGTGAGTGACAGTCTGAGAGGGTGTCACGGGGGGTGTGGGTGCACAGTGGGTGGTTGAATGGGGGGTGGGAGTGGTCAACTATGAACTTTTTTTTTTTTACAGGTTATAAAAACAAAAAAGACAACAAAGGATTTTTTTTTCAATTACAGGTGAAAACAGACCTGGAAGAGAGGGGGGAATACCACTAACCACCAATGAAGAATCCTGAAAAATTTGGAGAGTGGGGAAGGGTACCACTAGACACCACAGATAGGAGCGTAGTGGCAGAAAGCAACAATTCTTTAAAAAAAGAATAATAAAATAAATAAAAATAAGCAATAAAACAACCAGAATATATAGATAGATAGCTAGATAGATAGATAGATAGATAGATAGATAGATAGATAGATAGATAGTAAACAAAACATATGGCGATTGAGGGTGGGAGGGTGCCACTAGACACCAGGGATATTTAAACAGCCATAAAAGTGGGTAATATGGAAAGTGTTTGGAAACCTTATGACATAAAAGAGGCTTTTGTGATGCTTGAAAGAGTTGCCTTAAAGACTAGAAAGTTGTGTTGGCAATGGACTTCTCTGCAAGCATATTTGGCAGTTAATTGTGTACTGAAGGGCTTACATTTAATAAAACAACTTTCCTTTGGCACAGAAAGGGATATTGTTCTAACAGTCTGGTAAACGTTTTAAGAGTCCTTAGCTGGGTTAATTTGAATAATTCTTAAAGATGCAGAAAAAATTAAATTGGAAGTTAAACAACAAATTATAGTGAGAGATGCACAAATGGAAGAATGTTCAACACATACAGAGCTCAGCCAGTACAAACAGTAGATGAATGAAACAATTAAAAAATATGGTGCTAGAATCAGTCAAACCCAGAATATGAACATAAGTTCAAACAAGACAAACAAGACTATGAACAGGGGTGAATATTTAGTTAGAGTAAAAAAGCATATATGCCTAAGTCTATTCTGAAGATATCCCCCTCTACTGCCAACAGTTACAGAGACATATATACAAGTGGGTCAGAATCTGATGCAGATGGTAGAACATACATAGACACCATGTGCTAGCCAGACTAGTTCAATGCAGCTGTACAAACTGGCAAACATGTAAATAAAAAAAGGTACAACACTCATGAAATAAGGCTCACTATAAACATCAGTAAGAATGCATCCATAGAAAATCCCTGATGAAAATGTATCATGCCCTTGAAGTGCTGGGGATTGTTCTGTGGATGCATTATTAAAGCTGTTTATAGTGAACCTTATTTCATGAACGCTGTACTTTTTTTTTGTTGATTTACATTTTTATGTTCCAAATGATCCAAGCACAAGCGACCACGGTTACCATGATAAACAGTGTGGCTCCAAATTGAATGATTATGGAAATCATGGTAAAACCAAAGTGATCCTGACACAAGAGAGACATCCACCCCCCGCTTTACTGTGCATAAAAATGGCAAAACACATTACGTGGGAGGGCAACCAAACACAAGGGAAACTGCAGCTGACCAGTCACCCTGCAGCCAACAGCACAAGTTCAGCTGTTGCTGCAGAAGTTAAGAAATTCCTGCTGTTTTCATATATAGTATGCCGGCAAAAGGCTGCTCTTGCAAAGCTGGGCACCCCAGATTTTGGTTGCCCAGAAACGGTATATTTGGCCATTATTTAAAAAAAAAAGCTAATGTCAGAATCTAGCTAAACAGAACCTGTTTAGCTAGGCTCTGGTGTTTGTTTTTTTTAAAATGACAACAGTTTTATGCATTTTCCATGCTTTTTAGTTGATGGAAAAAAAAAACAAGATGGCGGCTAGCGAAAAATAATTAGTTCCTCATGAAAACAGATTTTGTTCTTGCAAAAAAGAAAATACTCTCATGAGACTAAATCCTTTTTTTTGTAAGATCAGATCCTTTGTCAAACTTTATACATCTATCCTGAAAAATGAACTTCTCATAGGATGTAATGGGAACTTACAAATTTAATAACTTTGCAACAGTTTAATATTTGTGCACCAAACTAACAGTGGCAGTTCTGTTACTAAAATTCTTCCTACCACAAAAAATCAACACAAAATTCCACACAAAAAAATGCAAAAAATGGTGACTTTTTACTGTTTTGTTTACTATCTAGATCTCATATTCCACACACCCGTCTGGAATGAAACTTGACACATCAAGAGATCAACCCCCATAGGGCCGTGCATACCAAATTTTGTGCAAATCCACTGATCAGTTGCAAAGTTATTAAAGTGCAAAATTTGAGGTTTAACATTAAACAGGCTACTCAATCCTAACTATAGGGGTACAACTGTGCCCCTATAATTTACAGCCTATCATTTCTATCTGGCACATTTTGAAAACTACCTGTTAAGCAATAAGTCATGACAAGAGGTGCATTTTTGTGGGATAACAGCCTGCCTTGACTGGGCTGCCACCATCATGGGAGGGATGGTAGCTCACCATAAGGCATCCGCTGGACTGCCTTATTGTGAGTCTGAAATGAATCTATTTTAGTGAACTGATTTCTTTTTAAATATGTTTGGTATTGCTATTATTTAAAACTTGTTTTTTTAGTATGTGAATTAATAATTAATTATTTACAGCAGTGCTCGTCACTCAGCAGGTTGCACACTCGCCTCTGAAATTGGCAGGTCAGAAGATTGTGGGTTCCATCCCCACACCAGGAACATGAGTTAGATCCCAATACTGCAGTGCAGCATGGTGGGGGGCTTCACTCCTGAGGTGTCATCTTTCAGATGAGACATTAAACCGAGGTCCATTCTGCCTTTTCTTGTGGTTGTTCAGTTGGATGTTAAAGAACCTATGGCACTGCTTGAAACCAGTAGGGGGATTTCATGAGTATCCAGGTCAAATTTCCACCATTCACTAAAAATACCACCAACAGCTTGAATCTGGTTCAGTGTCAGTTGCTTTACATCTGTATTCCCCCCAGTCCCCTGGGATGAGGCTGAAAATAAGCAGAATTGCCTTGTTCTCCTTTCCCAGTCAACAAAAACTAAATAATTAAATAAAAAGATAACGTTTTTCATGACAAAATAGTCCAACTTGGATAAAGGTGTCAATTTAAGCTTTTCAGTAGGTGGCACTGATTCTGCATATAGGCAGCAATTTAGTAAGGGCAATGGGAGGACAGGTACTGGCTTCAATCAATCAACCAATCAATCAAAATCTTTATTTATCCAGGTGGTCACCATTGAACAAGGCTCATTTGCAAGGTGGACCTGGTCATGAATACATCAAAGTACAGTACAGAAGCAGGTATACAAAAATCAATAATATACATGGAAGAAAAAGTATATGCAGTGTATACAGTACAGTACAACATTGAAATAAATAATAATAAAAAAAACAGCATTATTATACAATTGAAGAAGTCAGCAGATGTGCAATCAACCATAGGCATACAGGGGTTATAAGCAGAGATCTTTTGAGTGAGGCAGCTGGCAGCTACACATATAGGGGAAAGAGGCCGTGTATGGGGTGTCAGGTTAAAGAGGTAAAGAAGAGGAGGGACATATTACCAATGACTAGGGGAAAAATTGGCTAAAACCACAGGAAGTGACAATGGCTGTCATGTACTTGTTTATTATGATAATGACGGAGGAGGGTTAGATAATTGGGACACTGCTATGGATGGGGTGGGACTTTAGCCAGGGCTTCGGATGCTAGCAGGGAGTCAGGAGGCAACAGGGCACATCAGAGATTCCGAGGCTTCCTTTCAGATGGCAGTACTAACTTAGTGTTGGGTGTTGTGGCAGACAAGGCTACAGAACCCCTGCAGATCACTGGGTTAAGTATTATTAGGCTGCTGGTCAGATTAGAGAAAGCAGTGGGCATTTGGCATTAACAGTAGTAAGCATGATAATTTTTTATATGCATTTTTGCGCCCCGGATCGGTGTGGGTGAGCTCTCTTCCCTGTCCCCACCCCCTCTTGTTCAGCATCCACCACAACAAACCACCATACTTGAGATCAGGGCAGGATGGCCGGCCAATGGCACAGGTTGGAGGCAGGTGGGAAGGGCTTCATTTAGCCCACACCAGCCCTATTTTTCCCTTTTTTTGTCCTTGTTCCCCACATTGGAGTGCACATGTAGGGTCTCACATGTGGAGGCATGCACATGCTATGGAGTCCCACAGCCCTTCTTAACCCACACTACCACCTGGCCTCCACTACATGGCATCCATTTGGTGGAGTATGCAGGCCCTCCCCCCAGGGAGGGAGAGCAGCATCAGGTGCTCAATACTTTCTCACCCTGGCCGACCCTCAGCAACCCATTGCTGAACCGAACATGGGTCACCAGTGTAGCAGGAGGTAAGGCACTGACTGTACCTCAGCCCACCTTGCCAATGGGCTGGCTTGGCCATTTAAAAGAAAAAGCTTGTTGCTATTTTGCATTCCATTATTCTCCATGTCATTTTATGTGGTCAGGAGACAGAGCTGCTCCAAAAGGAAAAAAAAAAAACAAATATAGGTGACTGTCAAGTGGTATCTGGGAAAGGAAAATGCTGAGACTGGAGCAGGGTCACTGCTACTGGGTCTAAGATATGATTCTATTGGGACTGGACACCATGTTTGATTTGGGAACACGAGCATATGAGTATTCCGAATGTGCAGAGTCCTGATTGTGAGGGGCTAGTTTTACCTGGGCTGTTGCGCTGGGATAACAGCCTAGGTGAAAGTACAGTACCACTCAACCAATCAGGAGCCAGCATTCTTTAGACCTATTTCATAATATTATTTAATAAGTCCATGCACAGACCACATAATTCAACATACATTCTAATAAAAATGTGCCACTTTCTTTTGCAAGATATGTCAACAAACCTTTTGAATACAATAAAGAGATGGACTAGATGAAAAGGATGAATGTCCCATAAAAACTGCACCTGAATAAAACTCATAGCCCTTCCATTACTATGTTTATAATATATAACCAGTCCCTCCAACTGCACCATGAGGGAATTTTGAAATTCCTGTTTGTGTGTATATTGTTCCTACAGTAGACTAAAAAGTCTGTAATAAACAGATTTTGAGGTACAGTACCAGCTGGGCATAAATAGGTTTATAGCAGGTTTGCCACAACATGTAGCTGAAACCACCAGCTATACCAGGAGGGGATGTTGAGCTTCTGTTAGGCTCTCGCACACAGCTGCAACCTTCACAGAACTGTGGGACAGTGGTATGAGCTTCTGCCACTAACCTGAGCTTATGCTTAATTGACTGCATTGCGAGGCTTTAGGCTTCCAAAAGGTCTAGGATTTTTTCTTTGTCTTGCAATATGTCATGTGATCAGAGCTGGAAGCTGCACAAAAGGAAGCCTTGAGTCTCTGCTGGATAGTTGCCACAACAACGTAACTTCCATGGATTATCTGGATGGTAGCAGGAGTTCCTACCACTCTCCCAAGCTCCCATCCAATCAGCTGCATTGGGAGATGGGACTATTGGCAGGGCCTCTACTTTTCTGCGGCACAGTGGGACCAAGTTCTGTGGCAAGACTACCATTTGCCACAGAACTTCTGCGGCGGTGGTTTGTAATTTCTGCGGATGTTCTGCGGCACTAACAAATAACCACATCACAGTGTCAGCTTGTCATCCTGACTTCACTTTCATGACAGTGGTTATAGCAATCAGGATGGTGGAAAGCACAGTAACACTAGTTCAAAAAATAACAGACTTATAAAAATAATGTTATGCCTAAAAAAAACAAACAAATGTCTCTCCCTTAAGGTCCTAGCCTGTTGCATAAATGAGATATGCAGAGGGGATCTTATGTGATAAATAATGTATTTCTATATGCATGCTATCTAGCCCACTTATAAGGTTTCTGCTGTCTATCACTTATATATTTGTATGTAGTTTCTACACCACTCATGAGGTTCCCACTGTGTATCACTTATATATTTATATGCAATCTGTAACATACATACAAATATGTGTGTGTGTGTGTGTGTGTGGTGAGACAGACAGAGGTACTGTATGTGTGTGTGTATATATATATATATGTGTGTGTGTATATATATATATATATATTTTTTTTTAATTTCCATGAACTTCTATCCTCATCTATACAGGTCCCATTAGAAATGGAATAGAGGAGTTATTGCAGAACTCATTTTTCATGTCAACCTGGTTTCCATGACACACTGTGTAACACCATCAGACCATGACATGCATGTGAACTGATAGTGAGATAGTGCTCTCCAGCCCATCACAATGTATCCACCATGTGACAGAACACTGCACCATACCTTCCCAGGCTCCGAGCAGTGATGTGTTCCACCAATCCTTGTGCTGCCCATCCAGCTCCCAGAGCTAATCTCTGAACCTGAGTTGCTGGCATGGAAACAGAGCATGCTACCCTCTGGCCCAACAGCTGTCCCTGCACACAACATTTCTCCATAACTTTTAGGTGATTCTATCAACCAATGACAATATGTAATCAATAACTCTGGCAAAAATGTATATAGTGCAATTATTTAACAGATCTATTCTTTCAACAGGTCTACACATTATTATATTTCACTTTTCTGGGCATAATTAATTTATTTTTCTTAAAAATAACAGCTAAATTCATTTTACCAGTTATTCATTTCAGATGGCATCTCTATACCTTAAAGGCACAAATAGGTCTGTACAAAGTGCGGTATGGACTTAACAGGTCTGAGCTATTGACATGAACCCCTGGGGCAGAAGCAAGAGTAGCTTCTACTCACTTAAGCTTCCAGGCAGCACATTGTCCGCATCGGAAGGCAGGACTTTAGCTCTCTAAATGACTTTATGCCCTAGCTGGCATCATCCAATGTGAGGGACACACAGTACAGAAGGGAAGAATCATCTGCCTGTCATCAGGACATCTTCAGATGGGTATGCTGTTCATCAGGAGGCATTGCTCTTTTGTCTTCTGAAAACACCTACACATGGACGATCAAAAGTCAAAGTGAAAAGTCAGAGTGAACTTTAGCAATGTAAAGCATGACATCATTGCATAATGATTTAGAGTATATGTGTAAGTGTATTTACCTTTTGTACTTAAGTATGTGGTTGCCTTGTTACAAGTAAGGGCATGTTGCTTATTAACTTAATTTGTGAAGTGTCAGCTGTAATTTTATACCACTCTTAGGTGAGCAACACATTCTTCAATTTTGAAGGATGTTTCTGGTGTCAGTTACCTAGGAGGTGAGAATTCTCTGGTGTGGGGTGAGGGTAAGATAAACCTCTGTATTTTTTGGAGGGCTATACATTATAGTAAGGGAGAAGTGTTGATATTACCATTGGGAACATGAAGTCTCTGACAAAATGCTGAGAATGGACATGTATTCTTTCCACTCTTCTAGCCCTGTAGAAGGGTCTGCATTTAAATTTGAAAATTGTATGGTGGTTGCTGGCAACACTCAAGACCAAGGAAGATTAAGGAGTCAGTTAGTCACAATTGCAAGACTTAGGATTGGGGGAAGAAGGTACTCCTAAAGGATTCAGGTGCCCAAAATTGCAGGCTCGCCAACAGGGAAGAGGACTAGATCTGGATGAATGAATAAGGAGGAATGGATTCCAGGAAAGTGGGGGTATTGATAGTTCACAGTACCAAATGACAGGGTGGGGAAGGCATCTGTCCTCCATAATAAATGTGCCCTAATGGCTAAAATGGAAACGGAGGAGCAAGGGCAACTTGGGAAGGCTGAGGAGATGGAGCTAAGGGAGGAGTCATCAGAAAATGATGAGGCTGGATAGACTGTGGTAGTGCGATGCTGTTTCTTGAGGTTTACAGATAATGTTATTTGCAGTCTAGACTGTCAGAATTGTACAGTCTGCTGTCCACTAGGCGCTAGGTTACAAAACATAATGACAAGGACAGACAAATTGCTGAGGCAGCATGCAAAAGCCCAATAGCAGTAATACATTTGGGAACAAACAATGTTGGGAGAACTGGGGCTGATGTACTCCTGGCAATTATAGGAAAGTAGACAGTATGCTCATGTCCAGGACTGATCATGTGGTGTACTCCAAAATATTGTCCATGCCCTGTGCTAGCCATGGAAACTTGAAGACCATTAGACAGATGAAGATGTGGTTACAGATGTGGTATGGAGAATCAGGATTTAAGTACCTAAACCATGGGAACTCTTTTTGTTATGTTGGGCTATTTAAGAGGAATAGATTACACTTCAGTGCAGGAGAAGCAGGGATTCTGGCTGCTAGGATAAACCAAATGGTAGTCAGGTGCTTAAATTAAGATTAGGGATGGGAAAGCACCCTTCCCCCTTCAAGCAGTCAGCTAGGTGTAACCAGGGGAAAAGTACTGACTTCAGATCAAGCAGAACCCTGCAGCAAATATCCCAGATTGAACTGTATACTGAAATTATAATTCTGCCAAGGTCAGATGGAAGTGCACCTACACAATGCAAGAAACTTAAACGATAAAATGTATAACCATTAAGCTCTGACTATGGAATATCTACAAAGGTCATATTACTGATATTTCTGAACCACAGTGGATCAACACCAAACAGCGGGATGTCAGTCTGATGGGTAATGACAGAAGGTATGGGAAGGGTGGAGGGGGGAAGGTTGACAATCTGTATTAGGCAGAATTTGAAGGTTGAATAGGGATGATATTAGGGGACAGAACCACAAATCATTAAGGACTGAAGTGGCTTAGGGAAACAAAAGTAAAATCTCACTAGAAGTATGCTAATAAGTCCCAGAATAGGCAAAGGACCTTAGGCACTATCTATGGGATGAATCTGAGACTGCAGCCTTAACAGAAGGGTGATTGTACTGAGTGATTTCCACCTCCCTGACTGTAACACTTCCCTAACCATAACTGGAAAGTAGTTTTAGCTACTGGGAGGACAGGCTAGCAGTTCATGGAGATAGTGGGTGCCTGCTTCCTTTCACAGTGCATTAGCAGAGTCACCAAGTGGCTAATACATTCAATCTACTTGTATTAAATGCAGATCAGCTGGTATCCCAGGTGAGACTAGGAAAGTACCTGAGGTCCATCAACCTTAACATGATGACCTTGGAAAAAAAACAAGAAATAAGAAGGAAAACAGAACAAAGACCAGAACTCTCCATTTTAGAACAGCTGATTTTGTGTCTCTAAGAAGCCTGGTAAAGGCCAACCCCAGCACATTTAACCATGAATGGGGGAGGTGGAGGAGCTGTCTTGCTTCTTTAAGGGCATAATTCCAGAAGCTGTAGCCCAGTTTTTATCCATAATAGTTAAGGGTAAAAGATCGAAAAAAGTGTAGTCTAAATGGATGGGACAATTAAATGTCATTCATGAAAACCAAAGGATGCATGACTCCAAGAAAAAAAGGACTCAACACAAGGAAGCAGTAAAGACTTGTGAGACAAGTGTATGGTTGGAAAAGAGAGGAATTAAAGAATAGAATGACAAGAAATTTATATCATACAAGTAAACATTTTTTCTGATATATATATATATATATATAGAGAGAGAGAGAGAGAGAGAGAGAGATAGATATCTATCTATCTATCTATATATATATATATATATATAATGTGAAAAAAACTATGTTACTGCATAATTTACAGTTAAAACACAAAAAGACAGGTAATGAAAAATCTTTAGGGTTGCCCCCTGGACCCGCCCATCATCCCAAGATCGACAGCTGATAGGGTGTGTCATTGGGGTTGTGAGACCTAAATGTCACCCCATTCCATCTAAAATTACATTCACAAGCTACAGTAAATAAGAATGGGGTAACACTTAGGCCTCACAACCACAATGACCCACAAAATGCTGTAATTCAAAAATTAGAAGGAATTGCAGTAAACCACTGCCATGGATCAACAGAACGAAGCCCCTGAGCAAAACCCACTCTCATTTGACTTCCTAGGGCACCCCAGACTGAGAAAATTGATTTTTAAATTTGGCCATCTCATCCCTCCTCGCAATGCATGATCGAGATCAAAGAATCTTATGATCAAAGAATTTGCAGACTTGCTATCAAAGAAATTGCACGCTCACGACCAAAGAATAAAAAATGGTCAAATGCAAGTTTTGACTGATTTGAATGATACCAGCACCATGCCTCAATAGAACGAAGCCCCCTGAGCAAAACCCACCCTCATTTGTGTCCCCAGCCCACCCCTGAGCTGCGATAATTGTGTTTTTAGGTCGAGATGCACGATCGCGATCAAAGAATCACGCGATCAAAGAATTTGCAGCCTTGCGATCAAAGATCATTAGCGAGCTGCGATCAAAGATTTTAAAAGCTTATAACTCTTTTTTTTACCATTTTAGATGAAAACTCCCTGAGTAAAACCCATCCAAGTTTTACTTCAGAAGAGACCCCCGAGCCAAGATATTTGTGTTTTTACGATCGGAAATCTAAAAACAAGATGGCAGACCGTGCGATCAAAGAATTCTCAGGGACAAATATTCTTGAACTGCGAGGCTGAAAATACTTTGACCGCCAGGTCAGACAAGATGGCCAGAACCCCATTCTTTGTTCACAAAATATACATATAAATTTTCCCATTGATTTATAATGGGAACTTAAAAGTGGCATTACTTTTGAATGAATTAACATTTTTTCACCAAATGAAAAGCAGCATGTTCGGCCACCAAAGCTCTTTCAAACGAGCCATCTTGCAGAGTGTCACGCCACACGATGGTCACATAGGACCACATACAGAATTCCAAAAGCTGCCTCCAAAGATGGATAATTTTGCATTTTTCAGCGTTTTTGTGTGCGAAGACCTTAAGTCTGTCCAAAATGAAATTTGTCAGATCAAGAGATCTACAACACCCCACCGCACATGCAATATTTCAGGCAAATCTGTAGAATGGGTCCAAAGTTATTAACTCTCAAAATTTTGACTTTTACGTAGAAGTGACATCTCAACCCTAAATATTGTGGCGTGACAGTGCCACTGTAATATATATATATATATATCTATATCTATAACCCTCATGTTCCCAGGGGTTACTAGAATCTCAGTTAGAACTAGTGGCAGGCAGGGAAAGACAGCTAGTGAAATGCCAGTTAAATGGGTTTCACACTGTCATGCTCTGGTTTTCAGTCTCAGCTGAGCTGGAGGATGATGTAATCTTAGAACTCTCGCAGTGGCATAAGCCACACTCTTTGCCAGCTCTAGGAGATATCTTTAGAATGTTCAGTTAAAGTGGAATCAGTCCTGAGTAGGAGCTCCAAGAGGAGGCTGCAGCTTGCTGTGCAGCTCCTCACCTAGCTCTGACAGAGAGCTACCTCTTTGTTTTGGGTTGTTTGTTCTCACCCTAGAAGAAGAACACAGAAGACAGTGACTGAAGTGCTGGAGACCTTTCCATGTGGATTTTCCTTTGTCCTATCTCAGGAGGGATGGGGGTGATCTTCAGGGTTCAGGGGCAATCCCCTCACCCAGTCTGTTTGTACAATCTCAGAACTGTGAGTACTACTTTTGTGTAAGCTCAGGAAGGGCACTTGCAATACCTATGGTGAATTTCTCTGACAAAGGGACCCTGTCACCTAGACTGTTTCTGTTTTAAAAGTGTTTGTGTACATTTGGAGTCTAGTGAGAGACTGTCCAAGTACATAACTTTTAACTTTCTGACACCTTAGTGGTGTGTCATGTAATATGTCAAGTGTGAAAAACATTTCAAGATAGCATCTACAAGTTTCTGTGAGGGTGTTGTTAACCAAATGAATGGCCAAGTATAAACTTGGGAGCAAAAGGTGGGAGACCCCCCATCTGGAGTATCCAGTTTACCTCTCCAGGTTCAGTTTGGGCACCAGTTCAATTTTCAGTCAGTGCATTTGGCCAGTGCCTGATGGAAATAGTTACCCAGACGTGGGTTTTGGATTCTCTGTTCTCAGTTCACCTAAGTACAGTGGGTGCTGGAAGATTTTGAGACTGTATGTGCTCTTTTGTGGTCATGTGTGCCATTAGTATTCCTCATGAAATCTGCTAAAGTGTCCTAGTACTGGCCATGTGTGCCTAGTCGATGGGAAGTGTACCAGATCTGGCCATGTGCGCCAACCTCCATTTCAGAACCAGAGAATTCACTGTTTGTGTCTTTATCCTATACTAAATGGGAATGTCAGGAATTTCTGTTCTCTGGAGAATCTGCAATACCAGTATGAGTAGCCCTGTGGTGGTCCATCTTTGCTTTGTGTTTATTCTTACTCTGTTTACGTGAATAAAAGCCACACTCTAGAATCCCAACCTGGTTTGGACAGTATTGTTATTGCTTCCATTGTGTCTGGAGTTACTTGGCTACCCCTGACCGGAAGTGCGAACCTAGCACAATTATGAGCAAACGTTTTTTCCCAAGGAGCTGGGTTGCTGGCCATGGTAAATGGTCCCACCAGGTGTGTGCCAGGTAGTTGTTATGCTGGGTTGCCTGCCTGTGTAGTAGGCTTAGAAAATAAATCTGTGTACCTGTTATGTAAACCCCCATCCTTCTCTTTTTCTCCTAGATGCTATGTGATGAGAGGATCAGCCCTGCTAGTTAAACAAGGGGTGTTGGTGGGGGGCGGTTAATAAAATTGGGGGCTCATCCAGAATGTGTTTTGAATTTGTGAGAAAACAAGAGATGTTTGCTCAGCTTGTGGATAGTGTTTTGTCTGTCTGGTGGCTGGTAGCCCAAATAACTGGAAGCTTTGTGCATAAGGAGTTTGCCCAGAGTAGTGTCATACATATGTGTCACTTGGTGCCTGCTGTTCAAGTGCTGCTGTGATTATGCCAAAGTTTACAATAGAGCTGTAAAGCCAGATTGTGTGTGCCCCTTGTTCTGCATCAATTAGAATGTTTACCAGCTTTAATTTTCAAGTTTGTGACAGAAAAAAGTATTGTGGACTTTGGAAAACAAAGAGACTAATGTCCCCTAAAAGTTTCAAATGCTTGCTGTGTGAACTGGGGGAGTCACTAAAGAAATAGCCAAGAAAAATGGTTCAAAATGGTGCCCCCGTCATGGAAAAGTTCAGTTGAGAAAAAAAAAGTTGTTTTGCAGTTTAAATTTTGCCTTCTCGACAAACGCCATGAAGGAGAAGAGCATAAGAAGAGAGAGAGGCTCATTTGCATGGTGTCAAGTGATTGGTGAGACTGCAATCAGTCCTGCCCCCTTGCCATCTTCAGAGTGCTTCCCAGTGTTCGAGAGAGAGAGAGAGAGACAGCAAGTAGTGTGCAAGCTGGTAGCAGGAGAATCATTGCGGTGACTGTAAACATTCCATATCTGTAAAAAACAGACTATTCTGTGCAAAATTGGGCTCAACACATAATCCAATCGACTGGTAAGTAAGTGTGGTGTTCGTAGGGACAATTGGTGGGATCACCAGCCAGCTTTAACCCAGAGGCCTTCCAGGATCAGCTTTAGGCCGAATGTTTCCACCAGATCAAGCCAGCTACTGATTCAGTGAGTACCATTCAGCAAAACTGAGCTCAAACTGTGTTGTGATTTTGAAAAGCCAGCTGGATCTGTGCGTAAACAGTGTGATTGTTTTTGTAAAGAAGGACTGTAACGTAGTCAAAACCCAGCAAGAATTCTGAGCAATAGACTGTGAGCATGTATTATGGATTGAGCAACAGTATAATATTCTGAGCAATCTGAGATACTGTGCATTGTATGAGAGGCTTCAACAAACAGACAATCCTGTTCAAGAAATACTGTGGCTTTAGTGACTTTAAGCATGAAAAGTTGGTTGAAAGCTAATGGTAAAGTGCAAAAAATCATATAGATGTGCTGAGGAAGAAAATCAAGGCAGTCAGTACAGTTTAAGCAAAATGTATCAGTGAGCAGTAAAACAGATGCACAGTGGCTTGAGTCAGATACAGAGTGTTGATGCACCAGGAGTGCTGCCACCGCCATTACAGGGTGGGGCAGTAATTTAAACACAGCAGCAGGTAGCCATTTTGTGAGACGGTTCCAAGCAAAGTGAGCTGAGTAAAAACAGTGAACTTTTGTGAGTTTATTTACAGTCATGGCTTCAGGACCATCCCACTACTCTGATCATGCCAGGGCTATGATAGCTGAAGAGGTTACCAAACTTAAAGAACTTAAACAATCTTTCTATGGTGGAAGTTTGCCTCCTCATGTTGTGATTCCCAGATACCCTGTGAGAGTATGCATAATGTGCCTCAAGGCTGGAAAGGATGTATTCATGATTCTTCACTTTTCAGGGTGTTTAGAGAAGCAAGTCTGTCCAAGACACCTAAAATTCATCTGGCTCCCACTTGGACAAAGATACAAGTTCCTTCAAGTAGCAGCATACAGCACCAGGTTGAACCTGTTGGGGCAGGTCCAGCAGAGATTGGTACAAAGGAAGAGGGTGTTGATTTACTGCCAGATCAGATTCCTCATGATATCTCCATACCTGTATCACAGATGGACAGTGCAGAGGGAGAGTCAGTGGATCCATGGAGAGAGGGTCCTAGCCCTAGCCTCATTGGAGAGGATATGGCTTGAGAAACTTTAGAATGGGAGGTGTCTACCTCTGCTTCCAGTGAAGAGTGGACTGTCTCGGGAGTGAGGATGACCTCTCACTCCTGGGCCCAAATCCTAAGTGAAGAAGAGGAGGAGAAATACATTTATTTCTCTGTTGAGGGTCCCAGTGTGCGGCCTCAAGCTCTTGCCTAACAGGAACCAGAAGAAGAAGAAGTTGATAACTCCACAGCCTGCCCTCAGAAGGAGTCAGGGACAAGTTCTACATAGCTTTGAGTATGAGACACTGGCAGAACCAGGACTGGCCACCCCCAAGCCAGGCCAAGGATCGTAGACTGATGAAGAGTAGTAAGGAGCAAGGACTGGTTCGTAGGAAGGCAAACGTAATCTATGGAATGTCCTTTCTTACCTTTCTTCAGAGAGTCTGGGAGGAGAATGAGAAAAATAGGAGAGCCTGGCTAGTGGAAGAGGCAACTAATGATTTAGATCCAGGAACAACTCATTATGTCAGAGACAAAGTTATCAGAGACAAACTCAAGTTTTGGAAGTTGGGCAGGACATTGTTCATAGACACTGTAGCATTTATGGATGATAAAGGGATCAAGACTTTCCATAACATAAATTATTAGCACCCAGATGGGATCATAATTCTTGCCCTTGACCCATTCTGGTACTACTCTCAATGTTACCATCATCCTGTGAATATGCCCATGCCTACCCAGTGAGAAGCAGAGCAGTGGTAGCAAGTGTCTGCCATCCAGCCATTGTCACACCCATGTTGTTCCGCCAGAGTGGTGTTCCAGGATCCAAGGTGTGTCCAGTTTCATCAGCCTACAGTGTGCCTTTCCAATTTTCATCAACTGGTCTTCTAGATAGCCTAGATGACATCAGCCCAGTTGTTTTCCTGATTCATCACCTGGGATTTCGGATGACATCTATCCAGCTGTTCCTTTCCTGTTCCAAGGTTCCATCTCCTAGATGACATCAACCCAGCAGTTTCCAGATGTTCATCCTGTTTTCCAGAAGATTTCTGCCCAGCTGTATCTGAAAAATGCTGCCAGGGAGAGTCTTCGGCTAGAGAACCAGGTGTTGTCCATTTTTTCATTCTTCAAGGGACTGGTAAGTCAAGACTTTTCTTACCTTATTGACATTGCAATATACATCCTACACCTGGCAGACTACAGACTGTTGAACTGTCCACAAAGACTCTCCCCTTTGGGATTACAGCACTTTAGGAACTGTGCTTCTCAGGGCTCTGGCCTAGGAGTGACTCTTCCATGGACATTGCCTTCAGGCACCATTGTTTTCACTAGTGTGAACATTTAGGGCCTTCCATCCCCAAAAGGTGTATTGTGCATAATGTTGATATTTTCTACTGTTTTCTACTTTTATAAAAAATATTTTTGGGATTCTCCAGTGTTTTGATAGTATGGGTTATTGTTGTTGTACTGTGTTTGCAGATTTGAGATGTGTTTTCTTTTTTCTCTTTCACGTGGATCCTGGTGAAGAAAGAAGAGAATACAAGAAGAGGATTAGATGGACTCACTGGAGTTCTTTTGTGCTTTAAACTGTGTTTTAAAGTATAGCAGTTGTTAACATGTGTTAACATTTTCCTTCCACAGGTGTATTTGTGTGGGAATGTGGGAGTGTAATGGTTATGTATAGTGTTAGCTCTGTGTTTTTGGTCTGCAGGTGTCCTGAGCTGGGGGAAAGGCCTCCCTTTGGGTAAGTTTCTGGTTAGATAGGTTTTTCCTAGAGGGTTACTGGGATAGACAGGCTGTGGCTTGACTGGACAGAGGGGCCGCAGTACTGGTCTATTAGGGCTATGCTCTGGACAGTTCTTCCAGGACCACTGGTAATCCATAGTAAGATCATAGTGTAGGGGCTGATGAGTCAGCCAATGCCTCTGGGCCCTTAGTGTTGCCAGCCTGTGCCTGGCACATGGTA
Source organism: Neoceratodus forsteri (assembly GCA_016271365.2). NCBI lineage: Eukaryota > Metazoa > Chordata > Ceratodontiformes > Ceratodontidae > Neoceratodus > Neoceratodus forsteri. The sequence goes on along the minus strand of CM028132.1, from coordinate 224,227,933 downwards.
GGAGAGGGCCTGATTACCCATCTCCAAAGATAACACATAGGGTAGGATAGCCTGGTGCTGGAAAGGTAATGACTGGGGTCAATCATTTTCCTGGCTGAGGGTGTGTGTAACCTCCTTGTTGCCAGGGGTTACTAGAATCACAGTTAGAACCAGTGGCAGGCAGGAAAAGGCAGCTAGTGAAATGCCAGTTAAATAGGTTTCATACTGTCATGCTCTGGTTTTCAGTCTCAGCTGAGCTGGAGGATGATGTAATCTTAGAACTCTTGCAGCGGCATAAGCCACACTCTTTGCCAGCTCTAGGGAGATAGCTTTAGAATGTTCAGTTAGTGTGGAGTCAGTCCTGAGTAGGAGTTCCAAGAGGAGGCTGCAGCTTGCTGTGCAGCTCCTCACCTAGCTCTGACAGGGAGCTACCTCTTTGTTTTGGGTTGTTTGTTCTCACTCTAGAAGAATAACATAGAAGACAGTAATTGAAGTGGTGGAGACCTTTCCAAGAGGGTTTTCCTTTGTCCCATCCCAGGAGGGATGGGGGCAATCTTCAGGGCTCAGGGGCAATCCCCTCACCTAGTCTGTTTGTACAACCTCAGAACTGTGAGTACTACTTTTGTGTAAGCCCGGGAGGGGCATCTGCACTACCTATGGTGAATTTCTCTGACAAAGGGACCCTGTCACCTAGACTGTTTCTGTTTTAAAAGTGTCTGCCTGCATTTGGAGACTAGTGAGAGACTGTCCAAGTACAGAACTTTTAACTTTCTGACACCTTAGAGGTGTGTCATGTAGTATGTTAAGTGTGAAGAGCATTTCAAGATAGCATCTACAAGTTTCTGTGAGGGTGTTGTTAACCAGATGAATGGCTGAACATATATGTAGGAGCAAAAGGTGGGAGTCCCCCCATCTGGAGTTACCAGTTTACCCCTCCAGGTTCAGTTTAGGCTCCAGTTCAATTTTCAGTCAGTGCATTTTGCCAGTGCCTGAAGGAAATAGTTGCCCAGACATGAGTTTTGGATTCTCTGTTCTCAGTTCACTTAAGTATAGTGGGTGCCGGAAGATTTTGAGCCTGTATGTGCTGTTTTGTGGTTGTGTGTGCCACAAGTATTCCTCATGAAATATGGGAAAGTGTCCTAGTACGAGCCATGTCTGCCTAGTCAATAGGAAGTGTACCAGATCTGGCCGTGTTTGCCAATCTCCATTTCAGAACCAGAAAGCTCACTGATTGTGTCTTTATTCTATGCTAAATGGGAATGTCAGGAATTTCTGTTCTCTGGAGAATCTGCAATACCAGTATGAGTAGTCCTGTAGGGGTCCATCTTCGCTTTGTGTTCATCCCTACTCTGTATATGTGAATAAAAGCCACACTCTACAATCCCAACCTGGTTTTGACAGTATTGCTATTGCTTCCTTTGTGTCTGGATTTACTTGGGTGCCCCTGACCAGAAATGCAAATCTCGCACAATTATGAGCAAATGTTTTCTCCCAGGGAGCTGGGTTGCTGGCCATGGCAAATGGTCCCACCAGGTGTGTGCTAGGTACTTGCCACACTTGGTTGCCTGTCTGTGGTGGCAGGCTTAGAAAAGAAATGTGTGTACTTGTTATGTAAAACCCCATCCCTCTCTTTTGCACCTAGATCCTATGGGGTGAGAGGAGCAGCCCTGCCAGTTAAACAAGGAGGGCTGGTGGTGGGGTTACAAAAATGGGGGCTTGTCTTATGATGTGTTTTGAATTTGCAAGAAAACAAGAGATGTTTGCTCTGGTTGTGGCTAGCGTTTTGTCTGTCTGGCAGTTGATAGCCCAAAAAACTGGAAGCTTTGTGCATAAGGAGTTTGCCCAGAGTAGTGCCATATGTATGTGCCGCTGTGTGCCTGCTGTTCAAGTGATACTGTGCTTGTGCCAGCATTTACCAAGGAGCTGTAAAGCCGGACAGTGTGTGCCCCTTGTACTGCATCAATCAGAACATTTACCAGCTTTAATTTTCAAGGTTGTGACAGAAAAAAGTGTTGTGGACTCTGAGGAAAAAAAGAGACAATTGTGCCCCGAAAGTTTCAAATGTTTGCTGTGTGAACTGGGAGAATCACCAAAGAAATAGCCAAGAAAAATTGTTCAAAATGGTGCTCCCGCCATGGAAAAGTTCAGTGGAGAGAAAAAAAAGTTGTTTTGCAGTTTAAATTTTGCCTGCTCAACAATTGCTGTGAAGGAGACGAGCACGAGAAGAGAGAGAGACTCATTTGCATTGCGTCGAGTGATTGGTGAGACTGCAATTGGTACCGCCCCCTAGCCAGCTTTAGAGTGCTGCCCATCGTTCGAGAAGGAGAGAGAGTGGTGTGCGAGCTGTTAGCAGGAGAATCATTGCGGTGATGGTAAATGTTCTATACCTGTAAAAAACAGACTATTCTGTGCAAAATCGGGCTCATCCCATAGTCTGATCGACTGGGAAGTAAGTGTGGTGTTCATAGTGACAATCGGTGGGATTGCCAGCCAGCTTTAACCCAGAGGCCTTTCAGGATCAGCTTTAGGCCGAATGTTTCCACCAGATCAAGCCAGCTACTGATTCAGTGAGTACCATTCAGCAAAACTTAGCTCAAACTGTGTTATGATTTTGAAATGCCAGCTGGATCTGTGGGTAAACTGTGTGATTGCTTTTGCAAAGGAGGACTGTAAAGTAATCAAAACCAAGCAAGAATTCTGAGCAATAGACTATGAGTATGTATTATGGATTCAGCAATAGTATAATTTTCTGAGCATTCTGAGAGACTGTGCATTGTATGAGAGGCTACAACAAAAAGGCGAGTCTGTTCAAGAAATACTGTCGCTTTAGTGACTTTAAGCAAGAAAAATTGATTGAAAGCTAATTTTAAAGTCCAAAAAATCATATAGCTGTGCTGAGTAAGAAAAGTAGTGCAGTCAGTACAGTTTAAGCAAAATTTATCAGTGTGCAGTAAATCGGATGTTCAGTGGCTTGAGTCAGATACAGATTGTTGATACATCAGTAGTACTGCCACCACCAGTACAGGGCGGGGCAGTAATGTAAACACAGCATCAGGAAGCCATTTTGTGAGACTGTTCCAAGTATAATGAACTGAGTAATAACAGTGAACATTTGTGAGTTTATTCATAGTCATGGCTTTGGAACCATCCCACCACCTGGACCATGCCCAGGCTCTAATAGTTGGAGAGGTTACCAAACTTAAAGAAATTGAGCAATCTTGCTATGGTGGAAGTTTGCCTCCTCATGTTGTGATTCCCGGATACCCTGTGAGAGTATGCATAATGTGCCTCAAGGCTGGAAAGGGTGTATTCACGATTCCTCACTGTTCAGGGTGTTTAGAGAAGCAAGGTCTGTTCAAGACATCTAAAATTAATTTGGCTCCCACTTAGACAAAGATACAAGATGCTGCAAGTAGTAGCAGACAGTGCCAGGTTGAACCTGTTGGGGGAGGCTCAGCAAAGTGTGGCACAAAGGAAGAGGGTGTAGATTTACTGCCAGAGCAGATTCCATATGATGTCTCCACACCTGTGTCATAGATGGACAGTGTGGAGGGAGACTCAGTGGATCCATGGAGAGAGGGTCCTAGCCCTAGCCTCCTTGGAGAGGATGAGGTTCGAGAAACTTTAGAATGGGAGGTGTCTACCTCTGTGTCTAGTGAAGAATGGACTGTCTTGGGAGTGAGGATGACTGCTCACTCCTGGATCCCAATCCTAAATGAGGAAGAGGAGGAGAAAGAAATGTATTTCTCTGTTGAGGGTCCCAGTATGCAGCCTCAAGCTCTTGCCTCAGAGAAACCAGAAGAAAAAGTTGGTGACTCCAGAGCCCTGCCCTCAGAATAGGTCAGGAACAGGTTCTGCATAGCTTTGAGTATGCAACACTGGCAGAACCAGGACTAGTCGCCCCCAAGCCAGGCTGAGGTTTGTAGACTGATGAGTAGTAAGGATGAAAGACTGGTTTGTAGGAAGGAAAACAAAATCTATGTAATGTCCTTCCCTACCTTTCCTCAGAGAGTCTGGGTGCAGATTGAGAAAAACAGGAGAGCCTGGCTAGTGGAAGAGGCAACTAAAGATTTGCATCCAGGTGCAACTCGTTATGTCAGAGACAAAGTTATCAGAGACAAACTCAAGTTTTGGAAGTTGGGCAGGACATTTTTCATAGACACTACTATTTGTGGAAGATAAAGGGAATGAGACTTTCCTTAACATAAATTATGAGCGCACAGATGGGATCATAATTCTTGCACCTGACCCATTGTGGTACTACCCTCAATGTTACCATCATCCTTTGAATATGCCCATGCCTACCCAGTGGGAAGCAAAGTGGTGGTAGCAAGTGTCTGCCATCCAGCCGTTGCTGTACCCATGTTCTTTCGCCTGACTGGTGTTACAGGATCCAAGATGTGTCCAGTTTCATCAGCCTACAGCGTGCCTTTCCAGGTTTCATCACCTGGTCTTCCAGATAGCCTAGATGACATTAACCCAGTTTTTTTCCTGATTCATTGCCTGGGATTTCTGATGACATCAACCCAGCTGTTCCTTTCCTGTTCCAAGGTTCCATCTCCTAGATGACATCAATCCAGCAGTTTCCAGATGTTCATGCTGTTTTCTGGAAGATTTCCTCCCAGCTGTATCGAAAAATGCTGCCAGGGAGAGTCTTCAGCTGGAGAACCAGGTGCTGTCCATTTTTTCATACTTCAAGGGACTGGTAAGTCCAGACTTTTCTTATCTTATTGACATTGCAATACACATCCTACACCTGGCAGACTATAGACTGTTGAACTGTCCACAAACACTCTACCCTTTGGGATTACTGTACTTCAGGAACTGTGCTTCACCGGGCTCCGGCCAAGGAGAGACTCTATCATGGACCTTGCCTTTGGTCACCATAGTTGTCATTAGTGTGGACATTTAGGGCCTTCCATCCCCAAAAGGTATAGTATACATAACGTTGATATTTTCTGTTTTCTACTGTTCTACTTTTATAAAAAATATTTTGGGATTCTCCAGTGTTTTGATGGTATGGGTTATTTTTGTTGTACTGTGTTTGCAGATTTGGGGTGTGTTTTGTCTTTTTCTTTCAGGTGGATTCTGGTGAAGAAAGAAGAGAAGACAAGAATAGAATTGGATGGACTCACTGGAGTTAATTTGTGCTTTAAACTATTTTTTAAAGCATAGTAGCTGTTAACATGTGTTAACCTTTTCCTTCCACTGGTGTATTTGTGGGGAAGTGTGGGAGTGTAATGCTTATGTATTGTGTTAGCTCTGTGTTTTTGGTTTGCAGGTGTCCTGGGCTGGGAGGAGGTCCTCCCTTTGGGTAGGTTTATGGTCAGATAGGTTTTTCCTAGAGGGCTAGGGGGATAGACATGCTATGGTGTTGACTGGCCAGAGGGGATGCAGTACTGGTCTATTAGGGCTCTGCTCTTGACAGTTATTCCAGGGCCACTGTTTATCCATAGTAAGATCATAGTGTAGGGTCTGATGTGCCAGTCAATGGCCTCTGGGCCCTTCATGTTGCCTGCCTGTACCTGGCACGTGGTAGGAGAGGGCCTGATTACCTCTCTCCGTAGGTAACACATAGGGTAGGATGATCTGGTGCCGGGTAAGTAATGACTACAGACAGACGTGTTCCTGGCTGAGTGTGGGTGTAACCCCCTTGGAGTTACTAGAATCCCAGTTAGAACCATTGGCAGGCAGGGAAAGGCAGCTAGTGAAATGCCAGTTAAATGGGTTTCACACTGTCATGCTCTGGTTTTCAGTCTCATTTGAGCTGGAGGATAATGTAATCTTAGAACCCCTCAGCATAAGCCACACTCTTTGCCAGCTCTGGGTAGATAGCTTTAGAATATTCAGTTAGAGTGGAGTCAGTCCTGAGTAGGAGATTCAGGAGGAGGTTGTCGCTTGCTGTTCAGCTCCTCACCTAGATCTGACAGAGAGCTACCTCTTTGTTTTTTTTGGTTGTTTGTTCTCACCCTAGAAAAATATAGAAGACAGTGACTGAAGTGGTGGAGACCTTGTCAAATGGGTTTTCCTTTGTCCTGTCTGAGGAGGGATGGGGAAATCTTCAGGGTTCAGAGGCAATCCCCTTACCCATTCTGTCTGGTGAAGCTGCCTTTGTACAACCTCAGAACTGTGAGTACTACTTTTGTGTAAGCCCAAAAGGGGCACCTGCAATATCTATGAGGAATTTCTCGGACAAAGGGACCCTGTCACCTAGACTGTTTCTGTTTTAAAAGTGTCTGCCTACATTTGGAGTCTAGTGAGAGACTGTCCAAGTACAGAATTTTTAACTTTCTGACACCATAGCGGTGTGTCATGTAGTATAAGTGTAAAAAACATTTCAAGATAGCATCTACAAGTTTCTGTGAGGGTGTTGTTAACCAGATGAATAGCCGAGTATAAACTTGGGGGCAAAAGGTGAGAGACCCACCATCTGGAGTAACCAGTTTACCTCTCTGGGTTCAGTTTGGGCACTAGTTCAATTTTCAGTCAGTGCATTTGGACAGTGCCTGATGGAAATAGTTACCCAGATGTGGGTTTTGGATACTCCGTTCTCAGTTCACTTAAGTATAGTGGGTGCTACTACTACTGAAGGAGAGATTGGTGGAACATCTGGTTGTCAATGGACTACAGGACCCAAGGCAGCATGGTTTTACCAGGGAAGGTCATGTCAGACCAACCTCATTGAATTTTTTGACTTGGGGACTAGGGAGGTGGATCAGGGGAGAGCAGTGGACATGGTCTATCTGGACTTCAGCAAGGCCTTTGACACTGTGCCACATAGAAGACTATTGCACAAACTGGGGAATATGGGTGTGGGCAGGACAGTAGGGCAGTGGGTAGGTAACTGGCTGAGCAGCAGGACACAGAGGGTGGTGGTAAATGGCTGTCACTCCACAGAGGGAAGAGTGACCAGTGGGGTACCACAGGGATCAGTGCTGGGACCGGTACTATTCAATATCTTCATCAGTGACATTGCACAGGACCTAGAAGGCAGAATTTCACTGTTCGCTGATGACACAAAGCTCTGTAACAGAGTAGCCACACCAGAGGGTGTAGACAGAATGAGAAGAGACCTGCAGAAGCTTGAAGAATGGTCAGGGGTTTGGCAGTTGAAATTCAATACAAGGAAGTGCAAGATAATGCATATGGGGCACAAAAACCCCAGGCACAATATATCAGTTGGGGGGTGAGGATATAGCATGCACCAAGCAGGAAAGGGATCTTGAGGTTATCATCTCTGATGACCTCAAGACAGGGAAACAGTGTGACAAGGCAGCAGGTAAAGCAAATAGGATGCTGGGATGCATAAACAGGGGCATCACCAGCAGGAAAAGGGAGGTCATAATTCCATTATACAAGACACTAGTGAGGCTGCACCTGGGGTACACTGTGCAGTTCTGGAGACCTTACCTATGTAAGGACATAGACAGGGTAGAGAAGGTTCAGAGGAGGGCAACAAAGATGGCGCATGGATTGCATCACAAGTCCTTTGAGGACAGGTTGAAGGCACTGAAAATGTACTCCCTGGAGGAGAGGAGGGAGAGAGGGGATATGATAGAGACATACAAGTATCTTACAGGGAGGAACAGGGTGCTGGAATACACTATTTTTAAGTGAAAAAGATGTTCCAGGACTAGAGGGCATGGGATGAAGTTGTAGGGAGGATGATTCAGAGGAAACGCGAGGAAGAATTTCTTCACAGAACGGGTAATAGACAAGTGGAACACCCTGCCAGAGGAAGTGGTGGCGGCTGAAACAATCACGGGATTTAAGAATGCATGGGATAGACATAAAGGAATTCTGGAGGTCAGGGGTAAGGGCCAACAGACTTCTTGGAAAACATAAACTGAACTTACAAACTTAAATGGGCAGACTGGGTGGGCCATAGGCCCTTATCTGCCGACACTGTCTATGTATCTATGTATCTATGCTGGAAGATTTTGATCCTGTATGTGCTCTTTTGTGGTCATGTGTGCCACTAGTATTCCTCATGAAATATGGTAAAGTGTTCTAGTACTGGCTGTGCATGCCTAGTTGATGGGAAGTGTACCAGATCTGGCCATGTGTGCCAATCTCTATTTCAGAACCAGAAAGTTCACTGATTGTGTCTTTATCCTATGCTAAATGGGAATGTCAGGAATTTCTGTACTCTGGAGAATCTGCAATACTAGTATGAATAGCCCTGTGGGGGTCCATCTTCACTTTGTGTTTATTTCTACTCTATGTACGTGAATAAAACCACACTCTAGAATCCTAACCTGGCTTGGATAGTATTGTTATTGCTTCCTTTGTGTCTGGATTTACTTGGGTGCCCCTGACCAGAAGTGCAAACCTAGCACAATTATGAGCAAATGTTTTCTCCCAGGGAACTGTGTTGCTTCCCATGGTAAATGGTCCCACTAGGTGTGTGCCAGGTAGTTGCCACATTTGGTTGCTTGTCTGTGATAGAAGGGTTAGAAAACAAATGTGTGTGCTTGTTAAGTAAACCCCCATCCCTCTCTTTTTCCCCCTAAACGCTATGTGGTGAGAGGAGCGGCCCTGCTAGTTAAACAAGGGGGGCCCATGTCGGGGTTACACACACATACACACACACACACACACACACACACACACACACACACACACACACATATATATATATATTGCAAGGAGATGATCATGGTGAAAGTGGGCTTTTTCAGTTTAGAGGGTGGAGAGGGTGTGATCACAGAGGATGCCAAAATAGCAAAGAGCTTGATTATTTTACCTCTGTCTTCACATAGGCTTTATCAGGTGAATTGCCTCACATAGAAGTAATATTGAATAGTGGGGACAGTAAAGACTGTAGCTCAGTAAATGTCACTGAAAAACTAGTATTAGGACATTTAGAGAAACTTGATACGAGCAAATTACAGGGTCTGTGTGACATACACCCCAGAGTGCTCTAAGAATGAAAATGGGAATGGCTGGCACCCTTGTACAGATGTTTCAGAGATCACCGAAGACAGCAGAAGAGCCAGGAGACTGGAGGAAAGACTAGGTAAAAAAGAATAAAATGTAACCCTGAGAATTAGAGACTAGTGAGACTCACTTTGACAGTGGGTAAGATCCTAGAGACTATTATAAGGTATAGGAACACAGAACACATTGATATGTTCCAGCTAATTCAGACTAGCAAACACAGGCTTACTCAGGTAAGGACATGTCAAGCAAACCTGCTAGTGTTTCTTTAAACATACAGTATCTATGGAGTTAGATCAAGGTATGTAAGTGGACATGTTGTATCTGGATTTTAGTAAGGCATATGCCCTGGACCCAGATGGTAGACTAATGTGGTAGCTTGTTAACTATGGAGCTGTTGTAAATATAGACAGATGTGGGGTGAACGGGTATGTTGATTAAATAGAAATATAGAGTTTGTCAGCAGAAAAGGACCAACAGACCTATCCAGTTTTCCCTATTTTTGCCTGCCTATACAAACATCTTGGACCCTATTTGGTCCCCTGCATCCCTCCTGCCTCCCTTTCCTCTACCTGTTATACCTGTGTGTCTATCCCATGTGTGCCTGAAGCCCTCCACTGTTCGTGTGTCCATCACCTCCTCTAGTAAGTTGTTCCAGGTGTCCATGACCCTTTCTGTGAAGTATTTTCTCACATCCATCTTAAATTACCCCCCCCCTCAGCTTCATTGCATGCCCCCCTGTTCTGGTGCTTTTCCTCCAATGAAGAAGACTTCCCACCTGCACCATGTTCCCCTGTGAGGTACTTATAGGTTAAGAGACATGGACCACTGGTTGAGGTACTTGGATCAGCCTCATATTCAAGGCAAGTAACAAGTGATGTACCACAATGGTCTGTTTTGTGGTCTCTACAGTTCAACATCTTCACTGACTTCCTGGAGGAAGGGAACTCTAGTAAGGTGATAAAGTTCACAGACAACACAATACTCATGAGTATGGTGAACTCCAAGGGGTAGGTAGAGGACATGTAGAGAGATTTAGAGATCCTTAGAAACTGTGTTTCCAGGTGGCAGATTAAATTCAATATTGATAATGCAATGTCCTAAACAGAGGCTATAAAAATAAGGGTCTAGATTATCATCAATATGGTAGTCAGTTGTCAAAAGCATATCAAGAAAAGGACCTGGGAGTCATAATTGACAGGAGGCTGATGCTGTTTCATCAGTGTTCTGGGGCTGTAGATAGAGGCCCTGATATTCAAAGGGGTTGCGCCTGGTGCAACAGAGATGCGCCAGTGCAACCCCCGCATTGCACCCTAACAGGATATTGAAAAGACTGCCCTGTGCAGCGCAAATGCCAATGCACCAGGGCACAATGTAATGGTATGCAGTGCAGTGCAGATGCAGGGGCGTGCCCATGTATATGCGGCACATCCCGATATTCATCCCAGGATGTGTGGCGCATATGCTGGCACAACTCTGCAGTGCACCGCATAGAGGGGCTTAAAGTTGAGTCCCTGCAGAGTAGGAGCAACTCCCAGCCACCCAAATGTGGGCTGCAGTACTGCGGGCACAACACAGCAGCCCCACCTTGGAGGACCACCCATCCACCAAGAACACTGTCCACAAGCACTCACTATACCCACCCTCCCCATAGCAGTGATTAGGCGGCATACATTTTTAATGACACCCTGTTAGTCTAGTGGCCCCCCTAGTCCCCGAAGCCCCGATGCATATAACATATGACCATCCCTGGTGGTCTAGTGGTCCTTCCTCTCACCCATGTCCCCAATGCCCCATAACATGTACTGATGCCTGTCCCTTGTGGACTAGTGACCCCCCAGCCGATTTCTGCTATAGCGGTACATGTGTATTCACATTCAGTGGTAGTCTAGTGACCCCTCCTCTTGAGTCCTCGGTTATGGCAATATGCACACAAGGCATTCCCTGGTGATCCAGTGGCACCCACACCCCACCCACCCACACAGGACCCCTTGCCCACCCTGTCCCCCATCATCTGTGGGCAACTGCATCCCGCCCGCATACCACCCGGCCACCCACCAAATGACATGTACAGTATGGCCTGTGTGGACCAATAGGCTTGCAGGGCATACTGTACTGGATAGTCCCAAATATGTGAATGTGAACCTCCCTCCAGTACTCCATAATTTACTCATCCTCCAACCCAATGACCCATGATGCTCTAGCTATTCATGTTAACCTTACCTTTACTCTTCCTGCCTTTATAGCTGGTGTCTATTGCTGCCCAAATGTCCAGCCCTCTACTGCTATTGACATCTTAACTTCCATCACTGCCCTCTCTCACTCTGTGGAGCTGTACATCCTAGGTGACTTCAATTTAAATTGACTGTCACCAAAAACAACCAAAATATGCAATTAAATCTTTGCCTGTAACCTCATACAGTTAATAAAGGAACCCACCCTCCCGAACCACAACGCACAAAATCACTCCCTACTTGACTGGGCTCTTACCTTCCACTCCCACAGAGTCATCATCTCTGGCATCCTTCCCGATGCACTCAGCAACCATAATCCAGCATTTGTAGTCAGTAAAGTTCACAGACCCAAATCCCCTCATAAACCTTGCAACTTTTTAAAATCCTTAGCATTAGAACTTCTCCTGCACAACCTGGCCCTCTGTGACTGGTCTCCCCTAGCCAACATCTCATTGGTTGATAAGGCCCTTGCTTATTTTACAGATATATTCCTAGAGAATTGGAATACCTTTGCCCCACACAAACAAGCCAGGCTTAGGGGAAACCACTTACCTTGGATTACTCCAGAACTATTGGCCTGGCTCAAAGCTAGAGATCATGCCTGGAAACGTTATAAAGCAACCCAGCTTCCTAGTGATCTCAAGACTTACCGCAAGCTTTGAAATTCCTGTACCAGGACCACAAGGCTAACAAAGTCTGAATACTTTAACACCGCTTTCCTCACAAACATAAATTCACCTTCCAATTTCTGGAAGGTGGTTCATGCCCTCTTTTCTCTCATGTCAGGCCTACCTCCCCTATGCTTAAAATAAATGACACCCTTTTGGCTGATCCAGGTGCTGTAGCTGCTGAATTTAACTCCTACTATACCACCTGTGCCACTGGGCTACTGAAATCCCTCTCTTCCTACCCTCACTCCTCTCCTTTCTCCAATGGTACCTCTCCCCTCCTCCCACCCCCTTCTCTTCGATAGTCTCCCCAAATGACACGCTACAAGCCCTCCTCACTATCAATCCCTCAAAAGGCTCCTCTCCAGATGGCCTAGACCCCAAATGCCTCTCTTTCTCTCTCTCTCTCTTTCTGCCTCAGCCATTGCCTATCCCCTTTCTGTCATTCTAAACCTCTCATTTTCTACTGCCTCAGTCCCTACCCCATGGAAACATGCTGTGGTCCTCTCTCTTTCCAAAGGCGGTGACTCATCTTCCCTTGGAAATCACTGCCCTATCTCTATCTCCTCCCTACCCTAGCCAAATTACAAGAACACCTTGTCTTCTCCCAGCTTACCTCATTTCTAACTGACACCTCTTACTTCACCCCTTTCCTGGCTTCAGGAAAAATCACTCCACCACTACCTCCCTACTTCGGTTCACTGACTCTATCCTTACCAGGATGGATAATGGCTGAATCACCTCAACCATCTTTGTTTACCTCACCAAGGCTTTCAACACTGTTTACCACTCCCTTCTCCTTGACTCCCTCTCAACAACTGGCCTGTCGCCTTCAGCCACTAGCTGGTTCAAGGTCTACCTCACTGGTAGAACCCAATCAGTCATGTTCTCTGATATAATTTCCCTTCCCCTCTAGATTAATACTGGAGTCCCTCAAGGCTCAGTGCTAGGGCCCCTGATATTCTCCATCTCCCTAAATGATCTTCCATCTGTCTGCTCCTCCGTCACCGCCATACACTTGTATGCTGATGACACGGTCCTGTATGTATCTGGCTCTTGCCTAGCTGTGGTTACATCCAACTTGCAGCAAGACTTTGACAAGGTTCAGCTCTGGTTTGCTAACCATAGGCTTTTTCTCAATGCCAAAAAGATTGTCTCCATAAACTTTGGCATAAGGCAGAGACTCTCTAGGCTTCCTTCCCTGCCCACTTTCCACACCTTTGATGGGACTCTACTTGAGGACACATCCTCCTTCAGGTACCTAGGAGTTTGACTGGATCAACACCTAAACTTCTCCAGACATATTGACACCATCCCCCACAATGTGCACCCCAAGATTGGTACCCTGTTCAGGAACTGTAATTGTGTCCCCTCTATGGTTAGGCATGAACTTGTCCTGAAGATGATCCTGCCCATCTCGGACTACTGTGATGTAGTCTACAGTGCTGCTCCTAAGCCTTCCCTGGCCAGATTGGATACCCTCTTCAATTCCTTCTACCATTTTGCCCTTGATGTTCCCTCTTGCACCCACCACTGTGATCTCTATTGTGCCCTATCCGTCCTCTCTCTTACAAATAGATGACTTTCCCACTGCACTAAATTCACCTCCAAGCACTGGCTGGGTGAACTCCCTAACTACCTCTTCCCCTCATTTATAACACCCCTACTCCCTCTCACTCCCTTAGATCATCCAGATCCCATACTCTAGCTGTCCCCCGCAGAGCCACACTCATCAGCCAATCTGGTTACTCTCACTGCCTCCCAAAAATGTGGAATTCCCTCCCCTCTCAAATTCGTCACTCATCCTCCTGCTACTTCATCAGCTCTGCCCTCAAAAACTTCCTTGCACCTAGCTGTTTCTGCTCCAACACTCCCTCAATCCCCCCTCTAAGTCCTTGACAAACCCTACTTTTCTTCAGTATCCATGCAATGCCCCCGCTGCAGCTGCACCCCAACCCACCAAAAAAACAGCATTCCCTCCCTTCCCCTGATTCCCTTCCTTAAGAGCTTCCATTGTTCTCTTACTGTGATTTCTCAATCATCCAAAGTTTTACCAAGGGCCTGTCCCCACCCTAGCCTTACACCATTAATCCAACTCTTACCTCCACTTCTCCACATCCTGAATGGCTGGGATTTGGCCTCTCTTCTCTCTCACCTTCACCCTCTCTTCTGTTCTTCTGAAATCTATTCTCCTTTGCTGCCTACATTCTGCTTCACTTCCATCATACTCTACCTCTTGCTGCCACAACCTGCTCCCATCCTGTCATGCTTGACCCCTGCCTTGTGCAGGCAGGGTCCTCAGCATACTGGAAGGGTCAGGTCCCAGCAGACCTTTCTCCTCCTTCCTCTTCCTTTGCCTCCTTCTTCCATCCCCTCCACCACCACCACTGCTTCTCTGCCTACCAACATACCTATGTCTCACCTTCCCTTCTCCCCCTTATGTAGCCCTAGCTATGGCTGACTCCTAATCTCTAATGCACTTGTAGTTAACTTGCACTTCTGCTATGGCTGATCCCTAATCTCTACTGCACTTGTAGTTAACTTGTACTTCTGTTATACCTTAGCCAACCTGTTCTGCCTGTGTTTACTCCTCACTAACTTCCCTAGGTCAAACCACAACAATTCTATTCAGCCATTTTCTAGCAGCATAGTTACATGTCATTTAGTGTATGCCTAAATGTTATTTTGTGTTGCTGTACCTATCTAGCCCAAAAGTGTTGGCATAGAAGCTATCAAGTTCAAATCTGTTAGCATACTGCTATTTCATTACTCCTGTACAGTTTGCTCAAACCTTTTGAATGTACATCTGTTGTAAATTTTTAATGTGTACCAAATCTCTGTAAACTACCTTCATGTTCTCCTACCCCACAGGTTGCATCAGGAGACGAGCAACTTGCTGCTCAGCATGCCTTCCTGGTGAAACATTTCAATAAATAAATAAGACTGAGCCTAGCATCTGTTCCCAGAGTCTGGGATACCTGTTGTGTGAAAGTCAACACATCAGCCCACCAGACGGGACTTAGTACATACTCAGGGATCTGGGTAGTGGTAGAGAAGGAGAGTACTTTGTTGTATAAGCTTTGGCTGCAATCTTACTCTACCATATTTATTTTACTCTTATGTATATCATTGTGTTTAGTCAGTGGGGGTTGTCTATCTAATCTCTGCTTAAATCAACAGATAAGAAGTACTTCTTGCTGTTCAGCTGATGGTCTAAAGTGTAGCTCCCATACACAAATAATATAAATACAGTAACATAAAAACATAATAAATTTTCTTTTTTTACAGCAAAGTACTTTTAAAATTCACATTAGGTCACATGGCATCCCAAGATAAAAGGCTCAAGCACTGGCTTTCTAGATCTTCAGATGCCATCATCACAATCACTTTATAGAAGCGGATAGATGATTTACACCTGACTCCATTTTACTGTCTACTTTCCTGACCGTCTTAATTAGATTTGTTAAGCTAGGTGACCAGTTCTCTTCTCTGGAACAGAAGTCAAAATGACAGGATGGGTAAGCAGAGTGACAGCTTTTGCTCTTCTTAATTTTTAATATTTAACAGGACTCAGAATTAACCTGCCACTCTTTCACTCCTGCATAACTGAGAGCTTTTGTATTTTTAGGAGAATAGAAATTACTATATAACAGTTTATGGAACTTTACTGGCTATTTTATACTAGAGAATGACTGTAAAATTCACGACCTGGAGGCCCTTAGGAAGAACCCACTTAGGAGCCAAATTATTTTGAGCAAAGCTGCTGGGGATCCAAGTGTGCAAATTCGAGCATAGTTTTCTTCATAGTGGAGGTATAAAAATCAAGAGGAGGGTGATCTGTATCATTAACAGCTGTAGACCTGAGATTTTGAGACTATAATCAAATGGAGGAACACTGAGAATCAGTACATTGATACGTACAAGTGTTACCTTTCAAGTGGTCCATTCTGAAATTAGCTTTCAGACATATGCAAGAACTCTTCCATTTATATTAGACCTTGTAGGACTGTGTTGCTTATTTGGCATCATATTTTACTTGGTGCTTTTCAAGCACTTGATACCCTGCTTGAAATAGTGCTGTGAGATTATATCTAAAAGAAAAAGCAAGAGCACATAGACTTTTACATTGTATTGAACAGTTTGTCTGAAAGGAACTTTTAAAGCTAACTGCTTTATTTTCAGAATGACTTTGAATTATGTTTAGCTACTTGCCTCGTACTTGGTAATCAAGTAGACCATAAAATGGACCAGTCAAAGAAACTAAACAACTCAGCAAACCAACAAAAAGAGAAAACAGTTAAAGAACATAAACTGGAGAATACAATAAAAAAATAACAAATGATTTATCTCACCTGGCAGTCAAATAGATCTAGTTAGTGAGAATGAAATTATAATGATTAGTAAAGTCAGAAGAACCTAAAATCACAATGTTCCCAATTGTAAAAAAAAGAAATGTGGTAGCCGTGTTAGTCCAGTCAACAATGTAGAGAAAAAATACAACAAATATGCTGCAGGTGATACCTTTTATTGGACTAACAAAATTATTTTTAAGACTAGCTTTCGAGAGGTGAAACTCTTTTACGCAGGTCAAAATGTTCCCAATTAAAAGTAAAGACGGACAAATTGATAATCCAATATTGACACAAATTAAAGAATTAGAAGGTTCAAAAATTAAGGGGAACAGTGGAAAGCATGCTGGTGATATATGACACAATTTGAGTAAATCAATACTACAGACAAGTATTTGGGCCATGGTTAAATCTTTTAGATCTCAATACCTCAAGGGAAGAAAAAAATGGCAACATTTTGATAGATGGTGTGATTTTAAGGAATAAAAGTGGTGAAGGTGAAGAGATGGAGAATGGAAACATTTGTATAACTAGGACAGGGAATAGACATACTGTACATCAAATAAGAAAGATCAAGAAGGATCTTATGTAAGAGATTTTGAAAATTGTATTTCCCCTTAAATTAAAAGACTCAGCCTAAACCCACCTTCCAGAAGCCTCCTGGATATCCCTAATCTTTGGGAGCCTAAATAAATGGAGCAAAGTAAAAAATTAGGACTATGTGATACCACATTGATAATGGCAGGTTTAAGTTATTAAGGATGGAAATTAAAAAGGGTAACTGTCTGCTGCAGGAATTTGTGAATTTGATGAAAATTAAAAAAAGAAGCTAGAATAATTATAAATAACTCTACTCAACAAAAAGAGTGCTCTATTAAGGACAAAGTAGAAAAGGAAATTAGGTCATAAAGGCCAAATACAGAAGGTAAAAGAAATAGCAAGGAACATTGCAGAGAACGAAGCAGATGAGATAGATAAGTTGCTGAATCAACTAACAGCAAGAAAAAAGTTAGAAAAGGAAATGAAGCAAAAACAGAAAGAAGAGAAGGAGGTTTAAATAATAATAGAGGGGGATATGGGTGAGAAAGAGGTTATACAGCAACCAAAAAAGATACAAAATAAGGGTAAAAACAAAGGCAAACAGGTACATTTTGAGGAGAAAAGCAGAATGTGATCAGCTGTAAAATGTTTAAAATGTCAAGATGTTCAAGTTTAGTTTCAAGTTTATTGCAGGAAAACTCCATTGAGCAAGCTCATTCACAAGGAGATCCTGAGACAACTACACAGATAAAGGACATTACATAGTAATACAACCCTTGATAGGGCAACACTGATTACAAATATTCAAAGTGCACACATAGTTCAAGTAAGATTTTACATAATAGGACATTACATCAGGAAGCAATGCACAATGAAGGAAATTTTTTTTTCATGGTGTGCAATCAGTACAAGGTAGTATGTAAGCAATACAAGGTAGGGTATATTGACTTCACACTGGTATTTGCAATAAGTACTCTTAGTATATTGAATAACAACAGGAAAGATAGGATAAATAAGGTAGGCAGGGTTGAGGGAGAGGGGGATGGTAGGCAAGAGTACGGGGAGTAATATATAAGTAGAAAGCCAAAAGTAGGAAAGGGTAGAGGAGCAGGTGTGGAATTCTTGAAGTTTTAGTCATGTAGTGCAAATTGAAAGCTATGAGATTACAGCTAAGACTAGGTCTAGTGCTAATGCGGACAATAAATATGAGACACTCATAAGGGTGGGAAGTGGCTTAATGCAAGAAACAGAAAAGGAGATCCTAATAACAAAGGTGGCAATTTTTCCAACAATTGGGCCTATGCACAAATGTGCAGAGTGGCTACATGCTGCTGATCCACGGTGCATAGCCACTCCACACCCATTGTGTCCCCACACAGGATGCACCAAATGGGGCACACAGCCCCTATGTACCCAATTCCCTGGCTGCATGGACTGCAACATGCCAGGGACGGGCAGGGGGCATGCCTGCACTATGCCCCAGTCTCAAAGATGCACAGTGCAACACACAGGGGGGCATAGGGATGGGTTGGATATGCCAGGGGGAGATCCTGCCATCATGGCTTTATGCAACCATGCCCGCAAACCCACAGGGTCCCCCCAGCAGGCAACTGATCATGATCCCCCTCACTCCAACACATGGAGCCCCCCTGTCCCTGCAGCATGGAGACCCCCCTCCAGCACATGTATGCCCCAACCCTGGTGCAGGCGGCAGAGGGGTGGTTGGTAGCAGTGCCACCGGCTGTCTCATGGCTGCAGCACCTCCCTCCAGGGCCAGGTGTTTGGGTAGTGTGGTCGGTGTCACAGGGGGCATGGATATGTGTGGGTGGGCGTACCACAGTCCTGGGGCCAGTGCCCCACTGTGTGTTAATGGGTTGAATGCTAGAGAGGTGGCATTGCTGTGTTCAGGGGCAGGGGTGGGCATCAGGGGACAGGGGAGGGTACTTCACCATGTTGGGGAGGCAGTTGTTCTCCTGGTAGTGGGGGATGCCTCTGGGACAGGTGTTGAGGGGGGCTCTACCACCAGCAGTGGCCACCCATGCATTCCAAGGGTGAATGTGTGCGATGCATGATCCCAGTCCTGCACCATCATGTGTGGGGGATCCACTCTGTGTCCCATGCAGGGCATTTGATTGGCCGCCCCCCCAGGACTGAAACCCCATCTGCCCCATGTGAACCTGCATGTCAGGGAGGGTGGGGCTGCAGACAGGTGGCCAGCATTTGTGAATGCCACCAGGTGTGCACCTGTTCACAGGTGTGGAGCTCTACAGGTGGAGCATGCCCCTTCATGCATAGGGGCTTTTAAAAGCATCCCAAAAAATAAAAATGAAAATGATCTTTCTTTAAAAATTGTGGTTTATAATCTATGCACAGCGACTCTGGGAAATACAGTATGGTGGATGGATTTTAAATCTGTGTTTGAATACAAAGCCAGTAGTGAAAAAGTCAGGGTATGTGTCCTGGCCAGTAATAATGCTGTAAGAGAGTTTTTTTTGGGATCAAGCAAGACTTTGCAGATCATGGTCTCAAACTAAGTAATACAATGGAAAAAAGTGGCTCAACCTCTAAAGCTGAAATAATGAAAATGGAAAATGATCAGAACTCTAACTTGAAACAACAGAGGATAACAGAATTTATTAAACCAATGAAGAAAGGGTATATTCTACAAGAAGATGATGCAAATGGAAGGCAAATAAAAATAAGTAGAGGTAGAACACAGAAAGGAGAATTAATTAATTCAAGCATTACACTAGAAGACTGAGAAATTACAGAAGTAAGTGACTATAATTACACAGGAAACCATTATGGAGTTGAGTACATTGGACCTAAGTATAAAAAGTATAGCAGAGAATAAAATAGTGTGACTAGATGAGGAAGAGAGACATATAATTAGGTTAGTTAGCTGGAGTATAGCGGATATCAAGGTATAAATAGAGGATACAACTTGGGTATCTATCACAAAAAAGATTCATAGTATTGCACTGTAGGAAACATGGAAAGGATTGGGGATTACCTGGAAGCCAGTGGGCTGCAAAACCAAAGACAACATGGGTTTGCCATGGGTAGGTCTTGTTAGACCAACCTAATTAAATTCTTTGATAAGGTAACTAGGATGGTAGATCAGGGTGGGGTGGTGGAAGTGGCTACCTGGACTTCAGAAAGGCCTTTGATACTGTCCCACATGGGAGGCTGGTAATGAAGCTGAGGAGCCTGGGGGTGGGGACAAAGGGAGAGAAATGGGTGGAAAATTGGCTTAGGGATAGGAGACAGAGGGTGGTGGTAAATGGGGTATGCTCAAAAAAGGGTAGGGTGACCAGTGGGGTACCACAGGGGTTGGTGCTGCCAGTGCTTTTTAACATCTATGTCAGTAATATTACTGAAGGTCTGGGAGGGAAAATATGCCTGTTTGCAGATGATGTAAAACTTAGTAACAGGGTGGACATTCGGTGGGTGGACAAGATGACTTTTGTGAAGAGTTTGCTCTATTTTTCTCTGACAGAGTGTCATCAGTACAGTCGGGGATTCCCTCAGTGAGGCAACTGTTGCCCCACAGTGGTCGAGCTGGGAGGAACAGAAGCACTCCATCAGTTTGAGAGAAGTTTAAACCATGGAGGTGGCTGAGGTTACTGAGGCAATCTCAGAGCTAAAACACACATATTGTGAACTGGACCCAGCCCTGACTCTTTTGTTAATGAGATGTGCCAGGACTGTTGGCCTAGTGTTTGCAAGGATTGCCCGGTGTTCAATGTTGGAGGGGGGTCTTTCCTGCAGTCTTGAAAGAGGCCCTAGTCGACCTCTCCTGAAGAAACCATCTCTCAACCTGGACATCCTGGGGAATTACTGTCCGATCTCCAACCTGACATTTTTGAGCAAGGTTGTTGAGAAACTTGTGGCACAACTACTTGAAGATCACCTCGTGTCTTTTAACATCCAAGAGACATTCCAGTCAGGTTTTAAGGCCAGACACAGCACTGAAACAGCATTAGTCAGGGTGAATAATGATCTGCTCGGGCTAGAGATAGAGGATACAAATAAACTCTTGTGCTCCTTAATCTCTCATCAGCTTTTGACACTGTAGATCATTTCATGCTTCTTGTTCAGCTCTGTGAGTATTGTGGATTCGCCTGTGTTGTCATCAGACGATTTGAGTCCTACCTCTCTGACAGGCTGCAATCGGTAATGATGGGGAATTTCTCCTCCTCTCAAATGCTCCTGTCATGTGGAGTACCACAGGGCTCGATCTTGTCACCGATGTTATTCACAGTGAATGTGCTTTCTACCTCAGAGCAGTAAACAAAAATGCCATCAGGAAATACATCTCCAAAGCCATCAAAAACACCAGAGCTAGTGCTGACACACTGGACCTCAAACTTCTGTCCCTCACTCTTGCAGAAGTACTGGGGTCTCTCACCAGGATCTTTAATGTCTCTCTCTCTCTCTCTCAGCCAGTTCCCAGATAAATGGAAGTCAGCAACAGTCACACCAATCCATAAAAGCGGTGACCGGACCACCGATGGGAATTACCGACCTATCTCTATCCTTCCACCCCGCTCTAAGGCCCTGGAACGGATAGTAGCGGACTAGCTCACTGAACATCTGGGCAAATACAACATCCTTTGCCAGCAGCAACATGGTTTTAGAAAAGGACACAGAACTGCAACGGCCCTTCTTGAGTTTACTGGAGCTATACACAACTCCCTTGACCATGGTCTCCTAACTGGAGCTATATTCATAGACCTGTCAAAGGCTTTTGACACTGTCCACCATCACCTCCTGCTTCATCAGCTACTGAACATTGTCCTCTCTATGGAATCAGTGGCATGGTTCAATAGCTATCTTGACAACAGGACTCAATGTGTAAAAATAGCGGACGTGTTCTCCGACACTAAAGAGGTACGCTCTGGTGTCCCCCAAGGCTCCATCCTGGGCCCACTGCTTTTCAGCCTGTTCTTCAACTCTCTCCCCAACTCCACTCCTCAGCAAATTATACTCTATGCAGATGACGCTGTGATTCTTGCCTCCCATCATGACCCAAGCCACCTGCAACAAACCCTTCAACATGGTTTCACCTCAGTTGAAAACTGGTTCAAAGAACATAAGTTAATCCTTAACCAGAAAAAAGCCAAGACCATGATTTTCACCAGACACCAAAACAGGCACAAACATCTCCAACTCTCCTTATATACCTGCCTTGGCAGCTCCCTGGAGCAGGTTGACTCCTTCAAATATCTAGGAATCACCTTCGACCCCTACCTGTCCTTCGGAACCCACATAACCAATGTCGCAAAATCAGTGAACACCAGACTGGGTTTACTCTACCGCCTATGGCGGCACCTGACAAAAGAGGCCCTCACTGCCACTGTTCAAAGCTCCATCATCTCCCAGATTGATTATGGCCTTGTCATCTACAGCACTGCCACTACCTCGACCGACACTCAGAAGGATAACCACCACCCTTAACAAGGCCTGTCGACTCATCACTGGGGCAAGTGTCTCACACACACCTGTGACCTCTACTCACAAGCAAACTGGCTTCAACTTGAAAATAGATTCCAGTACCAAACCTATATGGTTGGAAAGAAAATCCAGTTGGGAATTGCCCCTCCCAGAGTCTGTTCACTTCTTCAAACAAAAACCAGATCCAGAATCACCAGGGGATCAAAGCCTCAACTGTTCCGCATCCCCCGCTGCCGCACAACCCATGGCCAGCAATCTGTCACCTACAGGGCCCCCACTTGGTTTAATAGTCTTGCCTATAATACTATCACTACCACGAGTCTAGGTGCCTTCAATTCCAGGCTCCATAACACCCTTGTCACTTCCAGCACCTGCGACTGCCATGGATAACTATTCAACACCACTCCTCCGCTGCTCTCCCCTACTGGGTCCCTTGCCCATCACACTTGCCCTAGTAGGCCTATGCCCCTCCTGTACTACTGAATCTGACAATGCCATCAGTCTGGCTGCCTCTCACCCACCCTTTGCCCCCCCATCCATATTTCTCCCCTACCCTCTCCTCTCCTCCCTCCTCCTCCTTGACCTCTTTTTACTGCCCCTCCTATCCTTCTACCCCCCTTTTACGACCCTCACCCTGTCTGTTCTATGCTACATGTGTTCTTGTAACCTATTATGTGAAACCAATGTTTATTATGTGAAACCTATGTTTTGACGTGGAACCTTTGTAAAAGAGCCCTGGGCTCAAAGGTAATTTGTAATCCTAGAACGAATTAAATAAATTAAAAAAATAAAACATGCTGTCCCTGGGCGAGATCATTTGGCAATTCAGTGTGGAGTTTCACTGCTATACAGATGATACACAACTGTATTTGTCATTTTCCCCTGGAACATCAGATGCTGTAGACGTGCTTAACAACTGCCTGGCAAAAATCAATGACTGGATGTCCTCTGGCTGGTTGAGACTGAACACTGATAAGACAGAGGTGCTTGTGATTGAGCCAGGTCATAGGCATGATGGGAGTGCACCTGGAACTGACACAGGACTTTTTCTGGGGTCTGCTCCATTGGTGGCCTCCCTGAGGGTGTGAGATCTTGATGTGATCCTGGACAGCAGATTGGCACTTGAGGATCAGCTGTCTTCTGTTGCCAAAAGTGTTTTTTACCACTTGAAGAACATTGCCATGATTAAGCCCTTCATTCCGCCGGAAGACCTACCGACAGTAGCACATGCTGTTGTTACCTCGAGGCTTGACTACTATAATGCTCTGTACTTTGGGGTTATTGGAGGGACCCTCTGCATGTTGTAGCTAGTGCAGAATGCAGTGGCTCAGTTACTGACTGGCCTGTCTACATCCAGTCATGTGACATGAGTCCTGCGGGCACTGCACTGGCTGCCTATCAGGTGGTGGGTCATTTTCAAGTTGGGCTTGCTCATCTTCAATGACCTATATGACTGGATCTGGGCTACCTGATGCAACTCCTTACACTGGCCACCTCTGTCCACTCCCTCTTCTCATCAAGAAGCCTCCTGGATGTTCCTAGGGTTTGGCTCAAGACATTGGGTAACCGTGCCTCTAGTGTTGCCGGGCCATCCCTGTGGAACTCATTACCATCTGTAGTCTGGTAGGCTCCTTCCATTGGGGTGTTCAAGCAGAGGTTAAAAACCCACCTCTTCTGCCTGGCCTTTGCTGAGAACACTATTTGAACTACCCGACTGTCTCAGAGAAAGTATGAATTTTTAATCCCTCCTATTATTAATCTTAATATTTTTATAGTTGTTTTCCTGAGTATTTTAACTTATTACTTTTAATTGTTGTTATTTATACTGTTCTACTGTTAGGCACCCAAAGCCTCTGGGTTAGGTGCCACAAAAATTAAATTTGCCTTTCATAAAAAGATAATATGGAATCCATTTGCAAAAGGAAAAATCAAAAACATCATACAAGATGAAAGTTTAAATAGACTGAAATGAGTAATTGTGAATGGAGTAAATGAGACCTCTGTAGATGAAAAGAGTGATGCAGAGAGAGTTTTTAAGTCTTATGATAAATTGATTGGGAAAATCATTGAAAACTTAGATCCCAATAAGAGAAGGAAATGTAAGGTCCAGATAAGAATGCAAAGGACATGGTTTGTTTTAGAATGTAAGAATGCAAGACAGTAATTATGGAAAGCTGGGAAATATACTTTAAGGAATTGTGATGCCAATCTATGGAAGGGTACATAAATTTAAAAAGAGAGTAGAGAAACTTACTAAGAAAGAAGAAAAAGGAAGATAGATCAAGCCTATGGGATACACTGCAAGATGCAATGCATAACAAAGACAGCAAACAATTTTGGGCCCTGGAAGCTTATGGTTTTAGTGTAAATAACAGAACTTACAACATTAAAACAATGATCCACCCAAATATGTGGATATCTCATTTAAAAAAATCTACTATGCTAATAAAGTTAATGCAGTAATTGAAGAAAGCAAAGGATCAAACTTTGGCTCATACTGGCTGGCAGTCAACAAAAGGGAGGTAAAAAATGCAGTATTGATGTAAAAGAAACAAGGTTCTAGGAGTAGATTCCATTCTGGTAGAAGTTTTAAAGTATGATCTAGATTAGTGGGTAGAGCTTTAAGCAAAATATTTTACTTTGATAAATGAATAAAAAAATATCCCACATGATTGGAAAATGGGAATTATTGTCCCACTATTTAATAAATGTGCAAAAGAAAATCCCACCTCTTCTGGATCAATAACATTATTGCCAGTTATCATGAACACATATTTGAGAATTATTTTAGATAGGTTAGAATTGTGGGTGGAAGAGAAACAGTTATTAGCTATCTTTCTAAATGGCTTCCGAAAAGATTTCAGTACCTTAGATCTAATATTTATGCTAAATTTCATTTTGGAAAAATATGTGATTAAAAAAAAGTATATATCTATGCATCATTCATTGATATAAGGGTGTGGAGGAGTTGTGGGATAACAGATGGATCAGACACAAAACTTCAGATTCAACGCACAGTCTCTGTGCGATGTTTATTTAAAACACAAGGGATGACCTTAAGCAAAGGCCTATCCCTTCTTCAATACATTGGTTTGCAGCAATAAACTATGCTTGCTCTTCTTCTGCACTTAGTACCTACTGACCCACTGATCTACTGCGCTATCTCTTTAGTGAAAACCAACTATTCCCTATGTTGGTCTTGTGTGTTTGGGTGATGTGGGATCAAAAAAGAAACCCCAAAACAAGCTAAAGACAAAGAACATCAGTGCAAAACCACTGAAGCAAGGGTTACCCCAAAAGGCATTGGCAATAAAGTCAAGTTTCAAAGAAACACAACATCACACATACCCCCACAGTGCAAAGCATCATGGGATGTGTATGCAAATCACCATGACATTTTAGGCTGGTTCAGCTTAAAGCAGGAATGCATGGTGCCAAAGGACCTCTCAAACAATTTGTAATTTACATGCATTTTAAATAACACAACTGGCATTTTCTGATATCTCTATCCTGGTAACTTAATTCTATAATACAGGCACCTAAATAACTTTTACCCTTTATAAAAAAAACACCTAGTGTTGTGGTATCTTAAACATTTGCAGGTTCCATACACATAAGGCATATACATGAAGGTATTTTATGACATAGTGCTATTGCATACTAAATCCAACAATGAGGAACACAGCCCATTGTTTTACATCAGCTCAGAGGTCACCACAATAACCCTGTTGTACGAGAACTTGAGAGGGAAAAGGAAAATTAAAGAGGACACTATAGCATAGTCAAGAAAGGGCAGTGGTCACCTATAGGAGACCAAACTTATAGAATAGGAATTATAAAGGATAGATTAGTCTAAGAAATAGAATAACTGTTGCAACAGATTTAAGAAAAGGTCAGCCATCAAGAGTGGCAGGATCTCCATGTCACAAAGGGCTGCATTTAATTCCATCAATAGACCCATATTATGGGATTTTTCAAAGGCCTGGAAATGGGCAATTGGCTGTTAACTATTACAGTGGTCCATCTCTATAAAGAGCACCTCTGGAGCCGGCTGAGTTGTTCACTATAGCGAAGTGCTAATCTGCCTACTTAATGAACAAAGGGAACCATCAAAGGTGTTCACTATAAGAGGGAGTTTGTTATAGAGGGGTTCTTTATAGAGAGTTAGAAAATGGACAAAGAAATTCCTGGGCTCTGCCTGGCTGATAACCCAGGCAAGGTGGGCATCTATCAGGCAACAGAGCCCAGGTATTAAAAGTGCCAGATAGCCACAAGCCCAATTACCCAGATCAGCATTCAAATAGAATGATCATCTTTGAAAGTAGACATTTTTTTTCTCGCTCCTTAGTGATGTAGTTTGTGACCTTCCCCACCCCCGAATCCAGTACCATGACATGAGGCAGCATAAATAAATGTAAGATGTTAAAAACTTAATGTCGGAAGCCAACATTTATAGTGATCACCTGCATTCGCTATAAAATGCTCCACAGGCATCAGCATACACCCATATACTTGTCGCTCTCCCACCCCGAAAGCCAGTGGCTAAATTTCAGTTCCCAAGCCGGCAGGACACATTGCTAAATGTGTAAGAGTCAAAGCAGCCCCACAAATGACGCTCACCAGCTTCTTAATTTGGCAGCGACCTCCACCGTGAGCAACAAAGCCGCATAAAATAAAACGGCAGCACAAAGCAAGGAAAGGCATCTCTGTACAGATTAGTGTAACCTACCTAAAGTTCTCTCTACAGGCCACTTTTCATCTTCCCCTTAGCACGCTTGTCCTCTGGAAACACTACATAAGTTCACCTCACAATACATATAAAGGGGCCATAATACATATAAAGGGGCTGTAAGAAATGAAACGGAAGCCCCAACTTGTTATGTTTTATGAAAAAAAAAGCAAACCATGCTCCTGTTTCTACAGACTTCTGTGTATCAAGCTAGTCAGACAAGGGCTACATCTATCAACAAGTGCCCTCTACTGGCAGGAACAACTTTACAACAAAACAACTTTTCATACTTTTAACTGCAATTTTAATTTTTTTTAATTGTTTTCAGAATTTCATAAAAAATGTTACATATAGCCAATTTTCTAAGCTCAATAATACCCTCCAGAGTGGGTGGTATGGGCTATACTGGACCTCCCAGGGGCTATAAGGCAGGCTGCTGCAGTGTTGGGCCTCATTAGGCCCCTGGGTGCTACGGTATAGCCCAATACCACCCACTCTGTCAGGTATTTTTGCTTATGGAGTTTATCGAGAATAATGGGTGGGTAGGAGGTTATAATGAGATGTTTACACACCACCGAGGTGTGAGATGCCATATAAACCCCAAGAATGAAGCTCAAGGGGTTTATAAAGGCATCCCACACCAAAAGAGTGCGTAAACTTGGAGTGTTACACCCTCTACCCTGTCTTTATTTTATATAATTGCTTGGGATCATTTTTTCACTACAGCAGTTATATAAAATAAAGATACAGAGCTGCATACTGGTTGGGTTTCAGTGCAGTCTGTGGCTCATGATAAAAACCTTTTCTTTTCTTTCAGTCAGCCCCATTAAAAACTGCTTGTTTATTTGTTTGTTTTTTAATTAACTTACTGCCACTAAGTCCATGTGCAGTGAACAGTGAAGCAGTGTCAAAAGATGGGCGACATCCAGGAGTAGAAGAGCAGTGGTTGCACATGCTCAGTACGAGGAAAAGCCAGTGTGTGTTCACCATTATAACCAGCTGGTTATAATGGCAAATTACAACTGGGTATCCCTATGGGAAAAAACGAGCACCAGTTATTATAAAATTATTGCATACAGATACTACATCCAGAGTTAGATATGATAGAACGGAAAAATTAACAGAGGCCATAAAAAACAGAATGTAGAGTCACTCAAGGATGCATCCTAGTACCAATATTATTCAACCTTTATATAGAAATACTAATAAATGCCCTAAGTACAGTAGATATCTTTGCTCTGAATATCAATGGCAAGGTTGCCAAGATAATACTTTGTGCAGATAATGCTGTACTATTGTCTCATACTCCATTGGGTCTTTACAGGGGTTTACCACAATAATAGAACATCTTAATAAAATAACGTTAGATATATATACAGTATATACACACACAGCAAAAAATAAAACTAACAATTGGTAAGAGAAAATTTCATGCAAAGAGTTGGATAATAGAAGGAAGGAGTTTTGAAGAAGTTGGACAATACTGTTACCTTGGCATGATGTTTGATAGAAAGCTGAGTTGGTCAGCACAAATAACACATGTTAAATCAACTGCCAATAAACCCATATTAGGCATTAATAGGTTTGCACAGCTTTATGCTAGACAATCATTTTATGGTCTTTAAGAAGCATTTAATGCAAAAGTCAAGAATCAAATAATGTATGGGAGTGAGATATAGGGAACGGCTGCAAAAGCCCATAACAATTTTAATGACATAGAATCAGTTCTAAACTTCTCCCTTCATAAGGACAGAATATAGTATGCTTGCCCTTGAAGCTTCAATGGAAACAGGGGCCATAAAATTATTAGGGAAAATTATGACTATGAATGAAAATAGACTACCTAGACAATGTTTAGAAGAATACTTAATTCAAAATAATGGAAATAGTTGGTTTTAAAAAGTTAACGCTACTCTAGTGAAAAATAGAATGGGAGATATTTGGATGAATGCAGCAAGGTCAAATTATAATGCATTTATAACAGAAGCTACTCAGAGGCTGTAGGATGTAGCAGTACAAAAGATCAGGGTACACTACATACGTTAGACAAAAAAGGTATATATAGCCAGTTTAATGATTCGTATGTTGCTGAAAGACATGTGATCAGTTGTGAAAATACATTTTTGAGAGCGGCATATTTTACATCCCGATATGGAATATTAAGAGGGTTTTTCCCAGATGTAACCCATAGATTATTAAATCTTTGGGCTATTAAGAAGTGTACCTGCAAAAAGGAGTCACTTATTACAGTATAACACCTTCTTTTTGACTGTGGGGTGTTGATATCCAAGTGGAAAAAGTGGATTATTCTAGTATCTGCAGGCAAACTATTTTAATTTCAGCTCAAGTCACAAATCAGCTTAACGGCACTAGCCAGCAGTTCTCTGTTCTTACTTCAGGATCAGAGCTATGGGGGAAAGAGGCTGGCTTTGTCCTTGCCTGGGACCTCCTCTTCCCCTGCACCCCAAGCTGACCAACATAGGAGTCACCACCAATAAGAGGATTTCTTGGATGCAAACGGCTGCGAGCAGCTGAAAAAATTAAAAACAGACTCTGAGTTTTGTTTTTCTCTGGCTTGCCCCCACATCCTTTAAAAGCCCACATTTGTATAATCCACAAGTGGACCCCTGGTATTCTAAGGGGACTGGACTAAAAGATAAGAGGTGGAGCATTTGTGTTGAGTCGTCTATACATCTTTTGGCTTGATTTCATTTTTGTATTTTGGCTGGATTTTGCTTCTACAGCACTTTGTGTCCTTGCTCAGACAATCTTTTGGTACATTTTTTCACTGCACTAGCTGAATTACAGCTCATGAGATATTAACCTGTATTTCACATGAAGTGCTTAAAGTTGTTAGGTTTTTCTCTTTGCCTGCTTTAAACTGCCACAAGAAAGTATTTGATTTTAAAGTACCTCTGATGTATAAATTGCCACAGGGAAGTTATTGCTCATGAAACTGCCTTGTAAATTGTGTTAGACTGTTGATGCTCTGCACCTCTGAGCCACCATCGCTGTTAAAGTCTTACCTATCCCTCACAACTAGCAGTTTCAAGGTAGTGGGTTTTTGAAGTCCCATAGAAAGTATGTTTCACAATAATTTTATTGTCCTCCATACTTAGGTTTTATTGTCCCTGCTTCTCTCCCCTGTCTCTACCTCTCAGTCATGTTTCTGGGCTCTGCCTCTCAGCTTCTCTGCTTTGTCTCCACCTCATCAGTTTCTTTGTTAACCATGAGGGTCCCCAAGCTTCTCCTTTTCCTTTCTGGAGTGGCATCTCTACTGACAGTCCTCCTTGTCTTGACTGAACTACTCTCTCTTCCCTCGGATGATGCCACCTGCCACCATTGCTCTGATGACTTGATCTTTTTCTTCCCAAACCTGTTGGTCAGGGGGGATTTTCCCCCTCAAAAAAACTTGGCTCCTTAAACTCATCCTTTTTGCTAAAATAACAAGCTACCTTACCCTCTCCTCCTTTCATTGGCCTCTGAGGGGCTGTCTCCTTACCTCTCTCACTGAAACCTGTGTATCTCTATGCCTGCTCACTCTCTCTCTAGTGACATTGAACCCAACCCTGGCCCTTTTTCTGGGGCTGTTCCTACTGACCCCTCATTCTGGTTCTCAAACAAGGGATTAAGGCTCGCTCACATGAATATTATAAGCCT
This sequence comes from Neoceratodus forsteri, assembly GCA_016271365.2. Classification (NCBI taxonomy): domain Eukaryota; kingdom Metazoa; phylum Chordata; order Ceratodontiformes; family Ceratodontidae; genus Neoceratodus; species Neoceratodus forsteri. The sequence goes on along the minus strand of CM028132.1, from coordinate 224,197,377 downwards.
AACACCCAATTTTTTTTTTCAGCTGGAGGCCTGGATGGCTCACTATTCCCTTGATATTCCAAGTCTATCTGAGACTTGGTTGAAACCCCACACCCCTGACTACTTATGTGCAATCATAGGCTATAAGCTCTACAGGTGTGACCATCCAAATGCGAAGAGGGGAGACGATGTTATGTTCTATACTAGGGAGGATCTGGATATCTCTCTGCATCCTGTCAGCACTAGTTGTTTATGCAAAGCTGTTCATATAGTTGTTACACTAGGGCAAACTAAAAAGTTGAACATTGTATGCATCTATAACCCCCCACACCCAGAAATGGCATTGCTGATCTGACCAATGAACTCAGCTATCTTGCCACTTTAAAAGGCAAACATGAATGTGTTATTATGAGTGACCTAAACCTTGACTGGCTGGGAAAGAGCTCCAGCCTATATGTTGTGGAGTTGGGTAGGCTCCACCAGGCTGTATCTTCCAACAGCCAGTCTCACAGTCTCTTCTTGACTGGATAATATCTAACAGACCTGACAGGATCAGTGCCGTGGGTGTCTTAACAGACTCTATCAGTAATCATTCTCCAGTCTCCTGTATGTGGCAAGCTAGGGCCCCAAACCCCTATCCAGAGATATTCAGTTCCATGACTTCTCTAAACTTGATAAGAGGGATCTCATCTCTGACCTTAGTAATATGGATTGGGCACCTCTATACCAGATCTCCGACACTGATCATGCTGCACAGCACTTCCTCTCCAAGCTGCTGGCCATTCAGGACAAGTATGTTCTGTTGAAAAGGTGCTGTGTTTGGGGAGCTGCCACCTGCTAGCTAAATTCTGAGCTAATGGCCTCTTATCAAACAGGTGGATAAAATCTGGAATAAAGAAAAGCTGTCTCAGTCCCCTACTGACTGGGCAGAGTACAAAAGGCTTAAGAACCTCTGTAAAACAGCCATAAGAACTGCCAAGAGCATCTATTACCGGTAGCTTCTCCACTCCTCTGTAATTGACACAAGGGGGTTCTGAAGTCACGTAAACTCGATTTTGGAGAGAGAAAAAAGTGAAACCTTAACTGAAATGGTCCTGGATGGAATTAGCTGCAATAATTCTCTCACTATCACTGTTGCTCTAAACTCTCATTTCTCTGACCTCTTTACCTATGCATCACCTCCTGCACCTTTGCCTGGACCACCTCTCGACAACAGGGAACCAATTAACCTTCCTTTTAACCTCCACCCTGTCACAGTACCTGAAGTTGGATGCCTTCTTAACTCCATTCCTCCCTATGGGTTAGCAGGGGCTAATGGACTCTTCCCTATATTCTAAAAATCAATTTGCTCCCTACATTGCCTCTCCATCTGTTCACCTCTTCAATCTGTCTTGGATCACAGGTTAAGTTACTTCCCCCTGGAAGATTGCATGTGTTGTCCCCATCCAAAAAAAGGGTAACACCACAAACATGGACAACTATAGACCCATTGCTATTTTGTCGACCTTATCCAAAATCTTAGAGAATATCATACCTGCCCAGGTCTCAGACCACCTCCAGGTTCACAATATTCTCACTCTGGATCAGCATGGTTTTCGCCAAGGGCACAGCACCTCCACTGCTATTATCCAATCCACCAATGATGTCAGGTTTGCCATGGACAAAGACTTCCTCACTAGGGCTATCTTCATAGACCTCAAGAAGGTGTTAGATTTGGGGGACCACTGGCTGCTCCTAGCCAAGCTGTCCACCATTGGTTTCTCCACCCCTGCAACCACTAGGTTCTCTAACTATCTCTCGAAGAGACAGCAATTTGTGCAGATCAGCAGTGTCAAGTCCTCTCTCTTCCACACCTGGATCAGAGTTCCTCAGGGCTCCATATTGGGCCCTCTACTGTTTTCAATCTTTGTGAATGATCTCCCCCAGCTGTCCATCCCATGCTCTGCCCTATTATATGCTGACAACTTGGTACTCTACTCCAGCTCCTCTGGCCTATCTGACATAAAGTAGAACCTAAACCTCGATTTCAACATTTTTCAACACTGGCCAAAGAAAAATAAACTTGTCCTAAATAACAAAAAGACAGTTTCCATGCTCTTTGGCTGATGACCTAAAATTAGAGCCTGTCACCAGCCATTATGCATCAGAGTATCTGATGACACCCCCCCCCCTCAAAATTGTCTCCTTTTTTAAATATCTTGGAGTCACCCTGGATCCTGCCCTGGACTATGACCTGCACCTCACTACTACCATCAGATCAGTCAATATTCAGCTTGGAATTGCGTATAAAATCAGACATAGCCTCACATCTGCGGCGAGGCTGGCTATCACTTAGTGGGTTCTAAGACCAAAACAGGCCTATGGGATGGTTGTCCTTCCTGAATCCTCAAGAGGTCTCCTCACAAGTGGGACATCTGCTATAATACCATATGCCACTTTGCTTTGGCTGTTCCAAAACTCACTACCCGCTGCTCACTATACTCTGGCCTGGGCTGGCTAGCCCCAACAGCTTACAGAAAATACACCTCTACCTGTTTCATTAAAAACATCATTGCCTCCCAAAAATCTGGCAAACTGGATTCACTGTTAAAAACTGCACACTCTGTCTACCTGCTAAGATCCGCTGAAAAGTCCAACCTGGTCCAACCTTAGTGTAGCACTACAATGGTTGAAAATGCCTTCTCTGTCAGTACTCCAAAGGTGTGGAATGCCCTTCTGCTTGCTCTTAAGAACTCCCAAATCCTTTGGAGTTTTAAGCTTGATCTCTATAAGGTTCTTGCCAGTTCTGAACCCTGTTTCTGTGGGTGTGTACCTATTCACTTGCTTGACCCTCATACCTACTCTGCCCCGGCACTTGTTCCCATCCTAATCTCCCTATATTATTTAATTTTCCCACTCATTCTTCCCTTATTTTTCATTGAATGTATAGAAACATTGCATATGCCACCGTTCTGTGCTATGTTTGTATTCTTTGATTGCCTGAGTCTTGCTCCTTTTTTTGTTACCATGACTGTATGTGCTTTTGAAAAATTGCACTGCTTGTTGTATTCACTGTTCTTTCCCAGCTATGTATGCAATCTCCTGGGTCGTGCCTGAAAATAGGCAGCTTTGCTGTCTAGTGCACCTACCCAGTCAACAAAAACTAAATAAATAAATAAAACAATGCTGTACTAGTAAGGAACAAATTGGAATCTTATTATTTACTTCTGTTGCAGCTGCAATTTATGCTGTAGCATCTTTTGCACAAACTGCATTGCACAAACTATATGGTTGTAATTAACCGAAGTTTTATTTTGCAACATGACTTTTTACCAATATTAGTATTCTCCTGGTTATGACACCTGAGTTCCACAAAGCCGGGCAAGTATCTTTAATTATATTAGAGAGTTTTACTATGTATGCAGTAATAGGATATATATGAATTTTAAAAATATTCACAGCACCACTCAGATAAGTTTACTGTGTATATGATGCAAGAGTTTTAGGTCAAATGCATTTCTGAAACATTTTCTCTCCTAAGACTACAAAACATATACATGTGTGTAATAATTTGTATTTTATGACATGGTATATGATATGTGTGTTATTTATTTATGTCTTATCAATGTGTGGCATGTAATAATCTATGTGATTTTATACATGTTTCTTAAATAAACTGAACTGAACTGTACAGAAAGCACATAGTGCCCAAAAAAGGGGGATCAATAGGGGAATATTAGGATGATCAGGGTCATGGAAGATTTGAGCTATGAGAATAGACTGGATAAACTGAAGAGGTACCCTTTGGGAAATAGAAGGCTGTTGGGACATTATCTCAGTTATCAAGATACAAAAAGTGATAGCAGCTGCAGAGATGGGAGATTTGTTCAGACTGGTATTGTCATGGTCCAAGATCCGGTCATATTACCCCAGTTCTGCGTGAACTGCATTGGCTGCCAGGGAGGTGATGGATCTCCTTCAATGTTGGCTTGATGACCTATAAAGCCTTAAAAAAGCACCTTGGATGTGAAACAATTGCCACTTTTCTCCCTAGTGTCGCTGCTCATAATTTTTTTTTATGCTGGAGCAAATGGTAAAACAGGTGTTTTAATTTTTCCCTTTGGTGTGGTGAACCCTACGCCGTGTAAGTGATAGTTCATACTTTCTTCCTGCATTTTGAGCTATAAAACCCTACATGGACTAGACCCTAGCTACCTTCAAAACCTTTTGTCTCCTGACCAGACCTTCAAACCTCTATCTGTCTCTGAGGCGGGCCTCCTAGCTGTTCCCAGGATTTGTTAAAATCTTTGGGTGAGAGGGCCTTTGATGTTGCTGACCTGACCCTGTGGAACTCTCCAACCAGATCTCTGGTGGAGGCCCCACTCATTGGAGGCCTTTATAAGGGATCTGAAGTCCCATCATTTCACAGCAGCTTTTGATTTATCCTAATTTTCTGTTCATAATCCTGTTTTTTTATTTTATTGTACTTTCTGCATTTTATTTTATCCATTTCAGCTTTTTTCTTAAATAGTTTGTGTTAAATGTTGATTTTATGGGTTTTGTGGTTATTCTGTTAATATTTATGGCTTGTGATCTATATGCTGTGGTATTGTTTAATTGTGTATATTTGTACAGCGCTCAGAGCCCATGGGAATGAGTACTCTATAAATAAAGTTTGCTTTCTTAAATTTATCAGAACAAGGGGACATAATATATGCCCATATGGGGACATAGTAAGTGCTAATAGGAAGCAGTATTATTCCACTCAAAGTGTGGTGAGCCTGTGGAACAGGCTACCAAAAGCTGTTGTGCAAACAAGCATGGTATCTGCTTTAAAGTTTGAGTTACAATTGATTGCTTTTGGAAAAGGGTATACATGGTTACAGCATCTAGGGTCTTGGGAGCAAGAGTTAGGGCAGTTTATTGGAGAGGCATCTGCTTTGATTGCAGCAGATGAATTTGATGGGCCTGTGGTCTCTGCTTGTGTAGCAGTTCCTATGTTCCTATGTGCGTCTATGCCTTGACTGGACTCTAATGGAGTATTAACAAGTGCAGTGCAAGCTGCATTAACCTGTTACTCCAACAAGTTGATTTGAACTACTAATGCATTACAGTTACACTGCAAAACATTTGTATAACATTTACTTTGAAGATGATTAGGTGTTGAAAAATAACACAATGTAAGTTGCAAATGGGCTGGCAGTATAGCCTAGAGGTTAGAGGAGCGAAGGTGTGAATGTGCTTGATACATCCAACAGACCAGACCTGAGTTTGAGTCTCACAACCTCCACTTGCTCTGTGTGACTCTGAGCAAGCCACTTAACCACCCAGTGCTCCCAGGTCGCCCCTGAAAACAGGCACTTGTGCCTAGTGGGCCTTACCCAGTTACCAAAGACAAAAATAAAAAAAAAATGCATTGCCACTACTAAGAACAATGCAAAACTAACTCATTGGCATGATAGTTTAAGTTGAATTGTACTGTATAAATCAATAGCAATCCTGTTGACAGTAAACATAATTTAAAAAAGAAAAAAAAATACCCATGCAAGTTCAGTCCAAATTAAGACTGCAACCCACTGTCACAGTAGCCTTACTAAATCTAACAACTGAACACTCTCACAACTTTAGATAGGACATCTTATGATGACTGTAGGATACTGAGTAGGGTGTCAGTTCAGACTTGATGGATTTTGCTTCTTTTTCTGACCTTATTTTCTATGTTTCTGTGTTGACTGTCTTTATCAATCTGAGTCATGTTTTTGACCTGGCATCAAACCACCTGCTGCAAAAGCTAGATAATATTGTTTTTTCATAACCCCACACTTTAATGGGTCGCTGGATATCTTTCTGACAGAAAGTAACTGATGAACTTCATAGAAAACAAATCCCCTCTGCTTGTCATCCACATGGACATCCCTGTGAGATTAATGTTGGGACCCTTTCTCTTCACTACTTAGTTCAGTGATCTCCCCAGTGTCTGTGCCAAATCAAATATATACCTATATGCTCATGCAGCAGTACATTTGAAACCCATACATTAAAATAACATTGACAAGCTGAAACTTGCAACTTGACAGGCAACCTCCAGACATGGCTGTTGCAAAACCAACTAGTCCTATCTGCCTATAAGACTTATTTAATGCTATTCAGAAAATGAGGCAGGTAAAGTCTATGATTTTATGTTTTCTTCACTCAATGGCCCTCTTTTTCATAGGCTGATGTATTTCAGTAGGGAGTCTCTGGATCAACCATGGCCTCAAATACGGTTGCATGTGTTCACGTCCAGTCTTTCCAGCCTCCTTAGAACTCCCTGTATGTGTTTTTTGTCCAGAATTCCCATCTAACTATACTAATGTTGAACAGCAACGTCCATGCTCCTTGTTTGCGTGAACCTACTTTGTTAGATTGTTTTGATTACTGTTTAAATGTACTTACCTTTAGAGCCTGTTTGATTTTCCTGTGTATATTTTAGCCTCTATATAATTATCCCTATAGGCCAAGGCTAACCTACTGACTGCTGCTGTCCTCCCTGGGGCCCTAGTGAAAATGAGATGCTGCATCATATGAGGAAATTTCAAGTACTGTACATAAATAAATGTAATCACCTTTCTGTAGTTGGTGGTTTGCACCTGTTTATCCCGACACTGCCAGCTTCAGCATTGCTAACCAGGACTGGGGTAATTTGTTTTGAACCGGTTTAATTAAGTTCTTTACAGCTTCTGCAGTTTCTACTCAGAACTTATGTTAGTATCAGAAACCCCTGTACTAAGCTAAAGCATGAGCAAGAGATCCAAACCTGTCTGAGTATGCTGTGCTGTAGTGGGTGTAAATAAATAGGCATCAGCCAATTAAGCTAAAGTTATTGAAGGAGTAACAAATCCATGTTGAGAACCGGAGTTCACCCTGCTACATATCCAGCTGTGTCTGGCCAGAGGGGGGTTTTCAGACTCCTTGGCAGTACTTGACTCTTGAGTCTGGGAAGTGGTACCTGTCCCCCATGAGTTGAGTGTCAGATTGCCAATTGAAGACATCATAAAGAGCATGAGGGCCTGCTGGAGGTTCCTGAGTAAGGGATTCTCCATAATGGTATCCATCAGGCATCCCAGCATTGTCTTAGTAAGCCACATTTTCTTTTCCTCCACTCAAACAATTAAAGGCATACCCAGTGCTTTGGAGAAAAATTGCCCCAAAAATGGCTACAGTCATGTGTTTATTGAAACCAAATTGTAATCCAAGTCACATTATTATTTATGTGACATGTGCAGCATGGGAGAAATAGCAAGGCTTTTGATAAGCTTTTTAATATCTTGGCCACCCCCCTACCCCAAGGGGATCTGACAAATAGGTATGGCCTCCAAAGGGACTACAGCCTACATGACATAAGGGGTAGACCCTGTGCCATCTGATGTATGCCCCTCCACATCATATTGTGCTACACACATTGGCCATGCCCAAAGAGGCTACCCTCCAACTGCCCTCCCCCACGGCAGAGGGTAATCAAGCCATCAGTGCCCTTACCTCTTGTCAGCCCCAAGGTGAACCATCTACAGAAGATACATGATTCCTTATTACCAACTCTGTACAGAGCTTGCAAGACTACTGTACCAAAACAGAATGAGCACTGCTAATGATACTCATCCCCCCCCCAAACACAACACACTAGCTATTTCTCCACAGCACCTTGAAGGTCAGCTAAAAGCCTATCTCAACCTATGTTTGACAAGTGCACACCACCCCGGTCATAAACCTGGGGTACCTTACAACTATCTCATCATCAGATCATTTAATAAAGCCCATAAAACTCATTATGATGATGTTGGTCAACCTGCGGGTTTCTCGACTACAATAGGATCCCTTGCATGTCATCATTGCCTCTGTTGGATGATGTGTGACCCAACACTATACACCCTGGCCAGGCTTCCTAAAACAATGCCAAGTCCTTCTTCATTTGGTGTAGTGTCTCCAGTGACTTCACCACTACCATATCATTTTCTCTTAGATGTACCACCCAAACAATGGGAGGACCTTGTTATTGAGCTTCAGCCATGGCCCATGGGAGCAAATCACCCCATCACATCTCTTGATGTCCCAGCCAGAGTACATATAGTTCCTGAGGGTCCAGAAAAAGGTTCTCACTCCAGTGGAACAACCTTACTGTATCAACTGCCCCATGAAGACAGGAGTGCCCAAATAACCACACTTAGCTTGCTTAGGAAAGACCACCTGCCAGAAACAAAAACAACTGGTAAAGCAAACATATATCATTCAAAACCCTGCAATCTCCATTGACTAAGTGCCTGGATCTGCCCATCTGTTAACCCCTCAGCCCTAGCATATGTGGCAGCCTGTATGCAGAAGGAATGAGTATTGAACTCTGCTGAGTTCACTCTCAGATCCCTCATGTCCTTTTCTAAGATGTGACAAAACCTCACTGCTGTCAGCAGGGTCCTGTCTTAATGCTAAAAGAATGTAACCACCCTCCCACTGGCCTTTTAGGCTACATATTCTGGCATGGATGTCCTACTGAACTCCTGAGGGAGGTCTTGGGGTGAACCAGCATTTCTGAGCCATCCTGTCTGTCTTGTTCCTTCAAAACTGGACAAACACCCCTTCATGGTTCATTACCATGTCCTCATCTCCCATCATCACTGCAATTCCTGGTGTCTTACTGAGCTGGATCTATTTGGACACCCAAAAGGCTCCACAAAAAGCCACCAGGAACACTGTTGGACAACACTGCCTCTGATGTTGACGAATGCAACTTCAAAAGTTCAACCCACACCTGTTCCAGTAAGGTTAGGCTAATTGGCTGTCACTTGTCTGGTAATTTTGGAGTACCACAAGCCCATCTTACCAATATTTTGCAGAGGCAAAATGCCTGCATGTTGTCATCCAGACCAGTTACCTTGGAGAACCATAAAATGCCTGACAGATGCGGACCCACTGCTCCAGATGTCATATCTTCCGATTTCATTTGCACTACTGTACACAGAGACATAGCTGGCCAACTGGGATGGGTCATGCATTCTGTCACCCATGTGCCTACTGCACACTCAGAAAGTTCTCAAACCCCATCCAGTAGGCTGTGCATGTGCTGGGTGCTAAAGAACTGCCGAGCAACTCCCAGACATCTGTATCACCAATACCCAGTGGTTGTTTGGGACTTCCCTAGGATGCACCTCTACTTCTGGCCTGAATCCTGTAACCTGTGCCATTGCAAATGAAAAAGAGTGTCAGCAACACTGCTATCCATACCTGGCACATGCACAGCTTTAAACTGGATATTAAACATCAAACATTTTAACACAAAGACTTGCATTAGATTTCCCAGAGGGCCATTGGATCCCCAGCTGCCAATTAATAATGTAAACCACCCCACTGTTGTCTGTCCTGAAGATTATTTATTTATTTATTTATTTATTATTGAATTATTTAGAATACACCTTTGAGCTAATGATTCATTTACAGAGGTTCCACGTCATATTACACAATCAGAGATCTTACAGAGAACAGTTTCAATAAAAATTACAGAATTTAATTATTTATATTTTATATGAAGTAAATATTTAATCAGGAATCTTTCCCACTATACTACCAAGGCTACCAAGATGGGAGAAAACTCCAACAGTGTAACCTGCATGGTCAAGTCTTCTTCACCCCAGGAAGGGGGTCACTGCTTTGTGCACCATTCCTTTAAAAGTGAGCCCCAAAGCCAAAGCTTCCTGATGCATCTGTGAACAGATGGAGTTCCTGGCAGGTGTTTGCATTTGACCAGATCAGCACTCCGTTATAACAGATCCAGACAGACAGACAGACCCCCAAGGTCTTCTCTTATGCTCTCTGACACCCAGATGCTGTGGTGAGGCTTGCAACATCCTTTGCCTGCCTTCACCAAATGACACATGAAAGTCCTGTTGATGGGAATTACTTTACAGGCAAAGCTGAGGTGGTCCAGCAGTTCACACAAGGTAATCTTGCACTCCTTTGCTGCTCAGGACAACAACTCCCTCAGTGCCACCACCTTATTCTGTGGTAGGCAAAACTCAGTAGTCACAGTGACAATCTTAATGCTCAGGAATGATAGCATGTGCATGGCCCTTCCCTTTTGTGCTTCACCAAAGGGACCCCCAGATCGGTGCACACTGCCTGGTATGAAAACATTAAATGCCCACAGTCTCTGGCTCTTGGCCTGACCATGATCAGGAAGCTGCCCTGGTAGTGCACTACCTTAGTTTTACCCACCCTTATGTATGATTGCCCAATGCAGAAACATGCTAAACTGTTCAAACACAGTGCACACCACAGTGCACCCAATCGGCATGAAGTTGTAGACATAGTACTGGCCCTCAAACTTCATACCTTACAAAGCCATGTCCTCTGGTTGAACCTGCAAAAGCCCAAATACAGACTCAATGTCTTCCTTACCTAACAGGGCCCCAACCCCACTGCCCAGATCACCTCTACTGGTCAATTGAACAGCACATAAAACACTTCTGTGTAGGATGGATCAATATGGTGATTGTCCATGTCCACTTCTGGCACTCCAGTAAGACAAATGATTGATCATCCTGACATTCTTGGGAACCAGGCAGATGAGTAACACCCTGTTCTGGAGCCAGGATGATACAGCAAATAGCCCATTAATCCTACTTGCTGCCACCTCCTTCAACAGCTTGGCTCGGAAGTCATTCCCTGGCAGACCTCAGATTCTCTGCCTCATACAACTTATGAAGGCCTTGCAAGGTATTCTAAAACCTTCCCTGAAGCATCTTCCAGGGCACAAGTCCGTCTTTCAGGTCATGAGTGACCACTCAGTTCAGGTAATTGATCAGCTATGCCTCAATGTGATCCACCCTTATTGGCACTGGGAGGCCTGTTATGCCATTTCCAAAAGGACTGCAGTGTGGTGGTATCCCTTTTGCATGGGGTGAATGGGTGCAGGTGGTCACATGCCATACTCTTATGCCTGTACCTTCAAGACTCTACCTTAAATATCCCCCAACTGAAATTATAACAGCTCCCCTCCATCTGACCCTTTCTCACTACTGCCATGACTCCCTTTTCTTGGTGACTGCAGTCAAATAACCAGAAAGTGACTGTTGGAGTGCTGAATCCCACTGCCAAGATCAATGGTTCACAACAATGGGAGGTTCAACATGTTCCAAATCATGGCTGGGTCATTTTGTTTCCTCTGTCGAAATTCTTCATTGTACTCCAGCCAGTCATCCCCTGGTTTGCTAGAGTGCATGGCCATCACCTGACTGTAAAAGGTCCATAGGCCATCTGCACTAACCTGATTAAGCTGGGTCACTATACCCTAAAAACTGCAAATATAGCCAACCAGTTCTCCCATGTTTTATCAATCATGAATGTCTCCTTATCCTCCGACCCTTTGCTCTTGCCTTTTTTTTCTTTTTCTTCCTCAGGCTCTTTGGGTCTTTTAAGCAATATGAATACTATACATTCACATACTTTCCATTGCCTATTAGTTGCCTCACCTTGTCTGAAAGGTTAGAACCCACCAGCTCACCCAAGTTCACGTAGCTTGGAACCACAGGCTGTGTCCAACTTTCTGCACAGAGGGCAGGGAGTTTAGAGTATGACCCCCATCCCCTGAACCAACCCAGCACTGTCCTCTTCATCTGTGGTTCTTTTTCTTATCACAATTTTTATTGAAAAAATAGCAAAGTAACAAATTAAGATACATCTCAATAGCAAACAAACACAATGGAATCACACAGAAAGAAGAAAACAAGAAAGAAAACAATTATTAACTGCAAGTGAAACTACAGAACAACATTTACCTAATTCAAAACTAACTTGGTAAGCTATAAAATATCATGTTACTAAAAGAAACCAGAGGCTAAAAAAATTCTTAGGATATAATAAACTATACACACAACTCGTTATAGTACAATGTAATAAGTTAAAACAGGTTAAACCAATTTAAAACAGTTTAAAAAAGTTAAAAACAGTTAGTGGGTGAGTTTTCCCAATCTGTTTATTGGACAAAAAAGCATAGTGTTATTTAATGCAATACTTATGCCAGAGTCAATAAGGTATCCCATATTGCTTGAAACCTATCTAACTTCCCGTTAACAAGGTGGGACATTTTCTCATACTCAGCCAATTTAGTAAGAGAAGATATCCATTCCTGAAATAAAGGAGTATTTTGAGTTCTCCATTTTAACAGTACCTGCCATTTGGCTTCAAGTGAGGCCAGTCCCAGCCACTGCCTGTGGCCATTAGGTATTTCCCCTTGTAAAACCACCACCCCCCCAAGATCCAAAGAAGCAGATCTGACCTTAAGGGCCTACCTATTACAAGTCTGCAGAAATGGATTATCTGGCCCCAATACCTTGCAAAGTTAGGACAAGACCATCATACGTGTGATAGTGTTCGTGCCTGCCGATGACAATGCCAGTATGTATCAGTGGTCATGAGGTTCATAACCTTCAGCCTATTCAGGGTTCAATAGTGCCAATGGATTTTGATTTTGATAAGCTTGTAACTTAAGTCTGTAGGACGTTTATGTGTATACCTGAGCAGGGAGTCCCAATCCTCTGCAGAAAGGGAAATGTGAAGTTCAGATTGCCATTGCAACCTGCTGTTGGACAGCGAAGGAATAAAAGGACTCAGGATAATATCATATGTTTTACCTCAAAGTCTCTGTGAGCTTCATGTCCAATTGGCTAAAAGTCTGGGTAAGTCTGCTTGTGGGCTGGGGGGGCTCTGAGTTAGCCTGGCTCTCACTGTGGCATTAACGGAGATATTTCCAAAGTTGATTTTGGGAAGTGAGAATTTTAGGGAGAGATTCTCAAAGGAGTCCAATTCTGCAAATTATTCATTTAGTAGATGGGACAAAGCTGTAATGCCCCTGGCCTCCCAGTGTTTCCAATGTATTGGCCATTCATCCACTTTAATATATGGGTTGTTCCACAAAGGTTTACAAGGGCCCAGACAGTGTAACCCTCAATTGTGCATACAGATTAGTGAGGACCAACTTTGATTGGAAAACAGGATTATTGGGGGCAGTCAGGCATCTCTGCAATTAAAGGGGGCCCTTGCTGGACCCAGCCCCATTCCCTGTTCCAGAGACAATCATACTGGGGTCTCAGAACTCAGTGAATACTTGACTGGTGCCCATAGCTTGGTGATATTCCCAAAGCCATGGAAGTGCCCAACCTGCTTTTATATCCTGTGGACACAGCTTCTGAAAGCTAAAGCATGTTTTTCCCCCCTCTCATAAAAGTGAGGAACACGTTTTTTTAAGCTCTTCAACTTAGAAATGGGTATTGGCACGGGTGAACTGAGCACAGATAGTAACTTTGGGAAAGAACTCATCTTGTACACCGCAATTTTCCCAGAAAGGGTAAGGTGACTTTGTTTCTGCCTGATAAAATCTGCTTCTAGGACCCCCTTAAGCAGATTTAGGTTAACTTCGAGGATGTCTTTCAACTTAGGTGCAAGCCAGACACCTAGATACTTCTGAATCTAGGACTGCCAACAAAGGCCTAAGTGAGATAGAGCAGATTCCTGGGTAGCTGAGTTTAAGGAGAGCACCTCCATCTTAGACCAATTAACTTTCAGTCCTGACAGTGCTGTGAAGTCATTTAAAATGTCTAACACTACTGCCAGGGAATTAAGAAGATCCAAAAGGGCAAGCAATAAATCGTCTGCAAAAGTCAGTGTTTTAGCTTGCACTGTCCCACAGTGGATTCCCACTGTCTGCTGGGCTTGCCAAATTTTACAAAGGAGAGGCTCCATGTTGAGGAGAAAAAGCAGGAGCAACAGAGGGCATCCCTGTCTAGTGCCCCTTGCAAGGTCTATTGGTGACAAGACATGGCCATTTGATAGTACCCAAAACCGGGGTACAACCTAAAGTGTCTTAACCCAAGAAATAAAGCCAAGCCCTATCCCCAACTCAGCCATTATGTAGAAAAGGTAGTCCCATTCTACAGAATCAAAGGCCTTGTCTGCATCGATGCTAGCTAGTAAATTAGGTGAACTGCTTCTTGAGGTAGTACAGAATATGTACACTGAGACCATAATGTTTTATCCATTGCCATTCTACATTGGACAGAACCTGTCTGATGAGGATCAATTAGAGATGGGACTGGAATCCCAGACAGCATGCTAGGATTTTCTCTAACAGCTTTACATCTACATTCAGCAAGGAAAGGGGTCAATAGTTGGATATTACTGTGGGTCCTTCCCCGGTTTTGGTGGGACCGTAATTAAAGCCTCTGTCATTGTTTGGGGCAACTTCTGGTGAAGGGCTGCCTCTCAAAAAGTGGAAAGCGACAAGCCCGAGACTTGAGGCTGGAAGGTTTTATAGAACTTGGCTGGCAAGTCATCTGGGCCTGGGGACTTATTTTTAGGTAGCGTTTGAATTGCAGTTTGGAACTCAGACAAGGTGATGGGGGCATCGAGACTCTGAGCCTTCAGCTGAAGTTCTGATTGCCTGCACTCCTGAGATTTGATGAATGCCAGCACCTTAATGGACATCTACCCAAGTAGTGACAGGCCTGTTGGGGTCACCATAGGCTGGAAGAGACCAGGAGTGCTAGGGATGGACTTCAGGCTGCAGAGCTTGCATTGGGGTTTGGCAATCACTGGTACAGTAGGAATACATTGCACCAGAGCCTGAGGAAGGGCTGCCAGTTGGGCTGGCCCTTTCAGGAAAGCAAGAGAAAGAGGAACCCCCTCAAAGCCTGTGGGTCCCACAGAAACTGGGAGACCATTATCCCTTGACCCTGAGGGAACAGGAGCCTTCCCTTCACCTTGTAGGTGCTTGGGAGCAAGTTTGTCCCTAGGGTGGGAACCTCAAAAGTACACTTCAGAAGTTCATTCAATTCCTTAGCACTCAAATTCTCAAAATCTGGCCTTCCTGATGGGGCATTCACCAGTGCAGCAGACACCTGCCGGGGTTTGTGTGTCCTCTTTTTTTAACTGGGACTGTCAGTGGTTGATTCACCAGCATCAGCTACATAAGTGTCTCAAGTTGCAGAGCTGGTCAAGTTAGAACTCTAGGTGGGCCAGGATGTTGTATGTTCTCAAAGCAAACATCTCACCATGCATTCCCTTTTGTCTGGAAAAAGGTTGCCAACTGCTACTCAAAATCCACATCGGTCATCATCTCATTTCTGGGCATCCTGGACCACTACAAGCATGTGAAAATACAAAGCACAGAAAATAAAAAATAAAATCTGCAGTATTCGCCTCCTCTTACTACTAAATCACAGGGTTGAACTGTGAGGACACATTGGGGTTAGACTTCTTTTCAGTTTTTTTTATTTGAATCCATACCCCCCTTTCCTTATTCATTTTTTTTTTTTTTTTGCCAGCCCCTTTTGCTTGTTAATGAGAAATTGTTTTGTCAGCCATTTTTTATATAGCAAAATAGGCACACTGGCACTCCCAGCCTGCAGACAAATGTTGCTCCCAAAGGAACTCACTGGCAACAAGTACTAGGGTTGCCACCTTTGGATGACATGAAAGGGATGGAAAATGACACCCCTAACTTCACCCTTGCCCCGCCCCTCCACTTTTGTGACTGAGGAGTATATCACTCCTCCTCCAAAGCCATTTGTTATGTCAAAAAAGACTCTAACTGTAATGTAAAATCATTTTTAGACTGTTATTTTTTTATTTTTATTCTTTGGTAAATAGGTAGGCCCCACTGTGCGCAAGGCCCATTTACAGAGGTGACCCAGGTGCATAGGTAGGTTAAGTGTCTTCCTCATGGTCACACAGAAAGCAAGTGGAGACTTTGGGAATCAAACTGAACTCTGCTGGATGCACCAAGCGTGTTGCTCTATCCTCTGTTAAACACCCTCCCATTTTCATTTCCATGTCAGTCATGTATTCTGATATGTGTTGACCAATTTTTGATCAATTAATTATCTATGTTTGTGGTACCCTCAATTCAGTATTGTGTTCCTTTTACCTCACCATCTACAGTACTGCTGCTTTGCATGTTACTAAGACATTCCACAATATCAGACATATCATTCCATGCTAGTCATCTGTCCAAGTAGTAGGAAAAATTAGAGCAACAGCTGTTGAGGACTCAGGAGAGAGGGAATCAATGTAGTGACTAGTGACAAAGGCAATCAAAAATAAATTATTAATTTAACAACAATGGATCTAAAACATATCAGAATATAAGACAAATACAAATGAACCCAGGAGAGTATATACTAGTATAAACAATATTTCCTATTACAGCAGTAAAAGATCATACTTAAAATTCAGAGTGGAAAAGATTAGGTCGATTTACCATTAATGGACTTAATGGCTATACTTTACACCATCCAGGCTGACTGGTTTTACAAAGATCTGGATGACATCAGAATGTCTTTGTAATCTGAACATGTAGTCAAAACAGGGAATTATTTGGTATAATTATTTTTTTTCTTAATAATTTTTCTACCTTTGGTCCCCAGTCTGCATCCTCATCCAGGCATCCTACTACATTAGGCCGCCGTCTGAGCATCCACTGCTCCTATCAGGGCCCCCGCTGCAGTACTCCCACAGCTTTCCCCCCATGGTGGGGTGGTGAAGAGCCCCCCCTTCCTCTCCAACCATGTCCGAATCCAGTAATTGCAGTGGCTCCTCCTGGAAACTGGGTGCCCCTCCGGATGGCCATCAAGCTGCCACGACTGGTCACCATTTTTCCTGTTCAGCTTTCCCCCACTGCAAGTGGAGCATGCAGTGATGCCAAGGGGGGGGGACACGCACGCATCTGCATGTGCTCCCTTCCGGTGCTGTGCCCTAACTCACCCTCTTCTGTTGCCTGTTCAGATGCATCACTCCCAGCCTCCACCAGGTGCCACCAGCACATGGACATCTACAGGCCCCCCACCTTGAAGAGGAAGAGCAATCCATCGGACACTCAATCCCTCTCCTCCCCTGCCAACCCCCGCCAACCAGGGCTTGCTCCCAAACCTGGGTCGCCAGCGTGGCTTGAGGTGTAGCGTCCAGCACCTCAACCCTCAGTGGCTCCAGGTTGGCTGATATAATTAATTTTAATAGTATCTGAACACTCAGAATGTCCCAATAGCTGGACTTCTAAGAAAAACTGGATGACCAAGTAAGTGCCCTAAAAAATAGTCCAAAATCAAGTAAAACCCATTTCTTATGCCTCCGTCAAAAAAAGACTGTTGTGTAATACTGCATGACTCCCGAACAAAAGGCAACCAAGCCAAGTGGGGGTTGAGGCATACCAGCCACTTGTAGAAGACAGTAGCCTATACTTTAAGCAGTCCTTCCCCTGACAAATCAAATGCCCATGGAAAACTGTAGTTCAGTTTCTAAATTTCCCAAAGTGCAAGCCAGTACATCACATTTTTTAAACCTTCACTAAAAATACCCCAGCAGACTTGTGTACACTTTTTTAGATCCAAGATCGTAATCCTCTGCCAAACAGCATATAGAGTTAAGAACCAAATCAAAGCAAAACTTTGCCATTTACACACCCTGTGTTTTAAGCTTAACCCTCTACACAAAGTAAAAAGCAATATTTTGCTAGTCACAGATCCCATATTTCCAATTTAGTTCTTCAATACTGCACCATAAGCATACACAAAATGTTGCCAGTTACAGCTCCTAAATTTCCAGATATCACTCTAACAAAAATACCTCACAAGAGTGTGAAAATTACATATCCAATATTTCCAGTTTTGTCATCTACCCAAAAGCATGCTCATAATTCTTTTTGAATTATGGATCCTATATTTCCAGCTAGCAGTCACATGGCCATTAAACAAACATTGAAAATTGCAAGCCAACCTGAGATAACTTTATGTGACTCTAAATCTTTGGAGCTGTGGAAGTACAGTACATCACAATATAAAGACAGCTTGAGCTAAGAACAAAGACAGTTTCATGACTAGTAAAGTGGGGAAGGAGGTCTTGCTAAACAGCCCCAATTAACCAGAAAAATCTGTAACAAGCAAACAGGAACAGCTATACAAAACAAACTCTGGTCAGAGCTGATAGGGCTGCAGGAGAGGAATGTGGGCCATCCTTAGGATACGAGGAGGCCCAACATTGATTATGGCCTAATCATTTATGGCTCAGTCATGGCAACTACACTCAGACGCATATCAATATTCCTCAACAAGGCCTGGCGGCTTATCACTGGAGCCCACCACCTCACTCATACCTGTGATCTTTATGCTCAATCTGGATGGCTCCAACTTTCCAACTGTATTATCTGACCTGTACCATGGTGAAAAAAATTATCCTGGGCCTCGCCCCCTCCTGGTGTCCAAGCTCTACTGTGCCCTAGCACTAATCTGTGAAGCTCCAGGAGATCCGAATCGTAGCTCTTGCAAGTTCCCCACTGTCGCACTTCCCAGGGTCAATGATCTTTCACCCATAGGGCTCCCTCATGGCTGAATGGACTCAACAGCACTATCTCCACTGCTCCCAAACTTGGCATGTTTAAAACCAGGCTTCGATCTCCATCTTACTGCCTTCAGCTCCTGTGATTGCTTCACCTAATCAGAAATATTTGCCACACCCGCATAGCACTTATCTCCTATTTTACCTCTGCTCCCATGACCCCTACCCTTCTCCATCACCCTTCCCTACCACCCCCTCTCCCAGCACTTCTCCCGGTGATGTCTGACAATGCCTCCGGCTGCTATTACTCCCATCTTTCCATCCCATTCCTCCTCCATTGTTCTTTACCCCTCTCCTAGTTGATGCTGCTCCAGCCCATTCTATGTACTGAGCTGTCTAATGTGTTGCCTCCTCCCTTAATTAATAACTGTATTATGTACTGTTTGACTGCAATGTTGTTATTTCTGTTGTATCCCCTGTATTGTACTTCAACTGATGTGGAATCTTTGTAAAAGAGCCTTGGCTCAAAGGTATTTATAATCCTAGAACCAAATAAATAAATAAAATAAAATAAAATAAAATAAAATAAAGTTACGACTGGCAATAAAGGTAATGAAACATCACACCTGGTATTAACTACCCACAAGGCATATTTTCAACAGTTGGTTAGTAGATGAAAGTATTAAAAAAAACTTTACATATAAACCACAATAACAGTAAATATAAATTTATATCAAAGTCCATTTTGCACTTGTTGGGGTGAAGCACTGAGGATATAAAATGTTTTGGTGTTCATCCATATACATTCCTTCTCTTGAGAGACATTTTCTCTTGCACTGTGGATCCAATGAACTCTGCGATACAAAATACAAATGTCAGGCATGTATTCTAAAAAACAATAAAAAGCAGGACATTATTATATAGATATTATTATGTAGATGCTCATTTAGTCATAATCATACAGTGGCAGCTGTAGAAAAGTGTCTCAGTACTGTGGTATACCTAGAAGTTTCTCAGTATTCTCCATATTCATGAACAAACTCCTGGCTGCTGCTATCCACTGCAAGCCTATCCTTTATGCAGATGACCTGGTCATCCTGACTCACTCCCCTGAGATAGGGGTCATAAATCACCACCTGAGCGAGGACTTGAGGAACATCCAATCCCGGATATTGTCACACAAGTTGGTTCTAAATCTCAAGAAAACCCAGGCCATGCTTTTTGGGTCTCAGGCCAAGACTAAGGCCGCCCCTACTCCACTATGTGTTTCTGGTGTTGACGGGGTCAAGATCCCAGTTACTGACAACTTTAAATACCTTGGGGTGATGCTGGACCTGCAGCTTGACCTTGGCCACCACATTCAGAATACTTGCAAGACTGTAAACTGCAAACTGGGTCTGGCATACAGAGCAAAAAGTAATCTTACTCCGGCAGCTTGGATTGCACTTGCCAGAGGGGTGCTCCTACCCTCGCTCTGCAATGGGCTTCTCTTGTTTGCCCGCTCATCCAAAGTCCACCTCACTAGGTGGTCCACTGCCTACAATAATGCCTGCCACTTCATGCTGGCTGCCCCCCCATCTCACTCACCATTGCGACCTCTATAGCAGGCTAAATTGGCTCTCACCCGCTAACCACATAGACTTCGTCTTAGGGTGCTTCACTGGAAAGGTCCATGGCACTGGCACCCCTACAGGGCTTGCAAAATTTCTTGCCCCGTCCGTCTCCTCCTCCTACTCCCTCAGGTCCCAGGGACAGGCCATCCTCAAGACACTAGCTACACGGACTCAAATGGGTGGGCGGGACTTTGCTGCATTTGCTCCCAGACTGTGGAACTCCTTCCCTGCCCAGGTCCATGCCGCGCACTCACAGATGTGTCTCCGTTCCTCCCTATGGAACCATATCAATCTTGCCTCAGCCTGTGGCTGCCCCAAACCCCCATGAATTGATCCATCACAGCACTCCTCTGCTCTGGAGCTACTCCTGGACAAAAGACCAGACTCCAAGAGGTTGCTAAGCTGTATATAGTGTCACATCTGAAGGATTTCAGTACTGTGCCCCTGGAACTGCTTTTGGCTTCCATAAGGTGTTTATGTTGTTATGTTAATACTGTATAATCTATGCCTTACCACGCTTGTACGCTGTGTTGAATCTGTAACATTACTGCTCTTATCTCCGACAAGGTGTTTATTTTTGTTATGTTAATACTGTGTAATCTATGCCTTACCATGTTTCATATGCTGTGTTGAATCTGTATCCTCACATGAACTGTAACATGTCTAATTTGTACAATGTTGTATGTACCTAAATCTATTATTCCTCTACTCTCCCGGGTCATACCTGAAAATAGGCAATTGTCTTGTCTAGTGTACCTACCTGGTTAACAAAAGCTAAATAAATAAATATCTAGGTATATTGAGGCAGAATGAGGCAAAATCACATTACAGTCAATGTAAATTGCAACTTGAGTGCCTCAGTGGTACTTCAGTGGTACCTCAAGGTAGGCAACTTTAAAATAACTACCTCTATAATGCAATAAAAAACACTTCTGTTGCAAAGTATGCCTGCCATCTTTATATACAGGAAATAAAGATTGTCTATAGAAATCATTCACACCTGGGCTATAGCGAGTCCCCAAGGTATTGATACATTATGGCTGAGCATCTGATATAATAATGCCTACTTTTTATCTAATGTTTTAGAGCAGATTCCTGATATTTGGAATCATTGTACTGAAGAGTTCATTGGTTCCACAGTTCTAAATAAAATGTCTCTGAAGAGAAGTGATACATAAATGAATACCTGTCAATTTTATATCCTCATTGCTTCACTCCAACATACACAAAATGGGTTTCTATACTGTTTATATTTCCTGATATTGTAGTTTATATGTAAAGCTTTTTTTTATAACTACATGTACTAGCCAGCTGTGAGAATATGCCTTTTGGGTAGTGTAAACCAGGTTTGATATACTTTTCATTACCTTAATTGCTGGTTGTAATTTTGTAAGTGCCTCCTCGTATCCTGAGGATGCATCATATTGATTGTTTAAAATTTTTATTTGTACACATCACTGGTGGTGGATAATATAATAACCGGTTACAATAGTGCTACAAATATAGCATAAGGAAAAAACAGCGATGTCCGAATGGCGTACCACAGACAGAGACAGGGATTAAGTAGTGCTATGCAATAAGTGCTACCTGGGTCACTGTCCATAGCACTAGGAAGAAGACAATGGCTGGAAAATTGAAAATGGCAGATGAGCTGCTCCCATGGCAGAGAGGACTGAGACATGAAGCCGCTTGGCCACAATGGTGGTGGAGATCAGCGATCTAATCCTGGCATTCAAAATTGTAGTTTTCTCCCATAATCCGACTCCAACTCAGAGTTGATTATTTTAGTTAAGGGTTGGGGGGGGGGCAGAGTCCTCACTAAAATAAGTGTTTGGACTGGTAGCAGTTGTCAGTGTGCTTTGTGACCTCTACTAGTGGCATTGCCTTTACTTGCTGCATTTGTTCCTGCCACTGTTCTGCATAGTGCTATATGGAAGGTGCTGTTATTGACAGCACTGTTCATACATGTGCTATTCAGACCTAGTGACAGATAATATAAGATCATTTCTGCATTAAGTTACTAACTCTGATAAAACTCTGCTTCTGGGTGAAAAGTTAATTGTTTTTGCCCCAATATGGCATAGCATTGCTCCCTGATAGTCACTGCACTTTTGTTGTTTTTAGTATTCATCCTATGAATTCTCATATGCTTTTCTATTAAGCAGGTTAAAGTTTTACTGCTGACTGTGGAATAACACTGCTTTTAATTTGATGTACAAGTGGCAAGTATATAAATGTGCAATAGTACAATGAATAACAGGGAGAAATGCTACAATAGGTTAATGCAGAAAACAACTAACATTTTTTTCTAAAACATCACTGTAGATGGGCTCCCATTGTCTGCTTACTTTTTTTTCATTGACTGTTGGACCAAGGGCTAAGCACCTAGTCTTAGAATGGAGGATTGGCAGCACTGGAGTTTGGCTGTCATTGTTTGCTTACTTTTTTTCATTTACTGTCTGACTCTAGGTTTAGGGACTTGGTGTCAGAATTGGGGAAGTCTGGTGGCAACAGGGTTTTGCAGCAAGTGGCTACTTGCTTTCATTTTAGTTTACCACCCTACCCCATAATTGGCACCCAGAATTGGGGGCAGCGAGTGGCACTGTGGCTTGACTCCTGGTGACTGCCTAGCTGCCTGAATCAGGAGTCGACCAGCCTACCATGCCCACCAAATCAGAACTACATTGCCTTTGCTTGCAAGCTGCAGCACAGAATTTCCCCAACACAGTAGTATAGCTAACCTTAAAAGAGTTGTACTATGCTGTGCTTTTTTCATAAAATACTAGAGCAGTCTGGTCGGTAATGAGAGAGTGCAGCACCAGCTAGCCACCCTGCCCAGCCAGTAGCTGCAGCACAGAGTCAGACCCTCAAGTAAAAGTCCTGCCAGCAGCAAAAAAAGCCAAGAAAGAAACTGCCTGCAGAACCAGAGTGACAGGGTTCTGACTGCTTGTGCCTTTTCATTAAGGTAAGTGAATGTGGTTATTTGAAAATGTCTCAGTGCTGTGGGGAGAGGAGGGGAGAGACTCAAAGGTAGGTGGATACCTGCTGTAAAGGGTTGGGATGGCTATTTCTTCTTGTTCAGGTGATGGGGAAGGCTTTACTTCTCCCGCCACAGGGGGAATAGCTTTGCATTTTCTGATGGGGGGCCCTGATTCTCCTGGCTTGGGGGGTGAGGATGGCCCTGCTTCTTATGGCTTGGGGAAGGTATCTCCTGTTTCTCCTGGCTTGGGGTGACCCTATCTTCTGGGTTATGTGGCCCAGCTTCTTCTACTAGGAAAGCAGGGGGCAGGGCCATCCCCCCTGAGTCAGGAGAAGCAGAACCATCCATCCCAAGCCAAGAGAAGCCGAGCCATCTGTACCCCCACCCCCACAACAGGAGAAGTAGAGCCATCCCCTGTAAAAAAAATAAAAAGGAATTTGCACTTTTATTTTTAGAAACATTACATTCATCATTAGTTCAAATACTCCAAGAAGCAGTTAATATGCATATATGCTTTCCATTCCAGTTTCAATAGGTGCCCTGACTTCCAACTGTAGTGCCTAGCCAGTGCCCTGGTAACCAACGGAAACTGGAGCTGCCACTGTTGCTAGATTTACATGCTGTGAAACTTGATCAAATAGAAATAAAAAATGTTAATTTGGATGTGGACATTGGACAGAAAAATTAAATGAATACGGTGAGGAATTTGCAAAAAACTCTGCAAAAACACAATGTTTTTATGGTACTGAAGAAAAAAATAAAATGTCAATGTTTATGTATATAAAAGCACACAAGAAGGCTGAAGATTAATGACCAGCATAATCAAAGGTTAAATCTCAAATGTATTGCAAGGAAATCTGAGAACGGGGGAGATGAAACCATTAAAATACCAGAAAAGGCACATAACAACATTAACTATCTAATTATTATAAATATCTTAGTTTTAAAGACACATTTTGCAGGAAATCAACACATATAATACAGAATCAGGTAACTATGCTAGAGTGCAGGAAAAGAAGCGCCACTGAAAAGAAATAATCTTTTCATTGTTTAGCTGTTCCATGGCTATTTATCTTACATGCCCTTGAAGTGATGACTGTGTTTCAATAGAAATTATAGCCATTACTGCCTTAAACTCTTTTAAGAGGCACAATTCTTTAAGGGGCTTTAGAAACAGTGCTATATACTGCAGGCAGTGTAGAAGGATACAGCTGTTACCAAGTTGGATTCAAATGAAAACATGTTTATTGTACTCACTGAAGCACTACAAGATTGGGGAGGAGTGGTGATTTTCCAGAGCATTTGTTTTTTAATCCCTAGGCTGCTGAAAGAACTAGAAAGAATCTATTTGATTGAGCTTTGAATAGATGTTCAGTCTGCAGCACTGCAAGGGTTAAACTGAAGGGCTGCAGAGAGGTGGAAGGATCATTTGAAAGCTCCAAAAGAAGTGTTCTATGGTCAGAATTCTGTAACTCATCTTTAGGGCTGATGCAATAGGTCTGCAGGCTCTGTCTACCTGCAGCCCCATAAACTATCCATGTCAGTTCAGTCCAAATTAAGACCATAACCATCTGCCACAGCAGCTTTTTTAAATTTAACAACTGACGTTTACACAGATTTAGATAGAACTTCTTATGAGTAGTGTAAGATACTGAGTATGGTGTCAGGGCAGAATTGATGATTTTGTTTCTTGTTTGTCCTTATTTTCTCTATTTCTGTGTTTTTACCGTCTTTAGTAATCTCAGTCATGCTTTTGACCTGGCTTCAATCTACCTGCTGCTAATGCTAGCTAAGATTGTGTTTTTTTTGTTGTTGTTGGTTTTTTTCATAACCCCACACTTTGATAGGTCACTGGATATCTTTCTGACAGGAAGCAGCTGGTGAACTTCATGGAAAACAAATTCCCTATGCATGTCATCCATGTGGATAGCCCAGTGGGATGAATATTGGGACCCTTTCTCTTCACTACTTAGTTCAGTGAACTTCCCAGCATCTGTGACACATCAAGCATACAGTATACTGTACCTACTCTATATGCTCATGCAGAAGTACTCTTGAAATCCCCATAAACTAAAATGACACTGACAAGACTGAACTTGCAAAGTGACTGGCAACCTCCGGGAATGGCTTCTGTAAAACCAACTAGCACTATCAGCCTATAAGCCTAATTTAATGCTATTCAGAATATGTGTCAAATTATAGTTTATGATTTTATGTTTTCTTCACTAGGTGGCCATCTTTTTCAATGGCTGGCATATTTCAATAGGTGGGTCTCTGGATTGGCTGTGGTTTTACATATGGCTGCCAGTGTTCAAGTCCAGTCTTTCCAGCCTCATTAGACCTCCTTATATTTGTTTTGGTCCAGAACCCCATTCAATTTACCATGATCATGTCGCATAACAGTGCTCACACTCTTTGTTTGCAATAAACCCAATTTATTAGCCTGTATTGACTACTGTTTGGATGTACATAATGTTACAGCTTGTTTGTTTATCCTTTTTATATTTTAGCCTGTATAGTATATAACTGTTCCTGCTGGACAGCATTAACCTGCTAACTGCTGCTATCACCCGGGGACCATAGTGAAAATAAGATGCTGCGTCTTATGGGGATATCTTGGTGGAAGAAATTTCAAATAAATAAATACATAAATGTAATCACCTTCCTGCAGTTGGTGGTTTGCACGTCTTTGTCTTGGCACTGTCAGCTTTGGCCTTGCTAGCCAGAACTGTGGTAATGTGTTTTGACCTAGTGCTGCTAAGTTATTTACAGCTTCTGCAGTTCCTTTTCAAAGCTCCCAACAGTATCAGAAATCCTCTACCGAGCTACCTCATGAACAAGAGGCCCCAGCCTGTTTGGGTATGCTATGTCACTGTAGGTATAAATAATGGGTGCCATCCCAGTAGGATAAAGTTGTTGAAGTAGTAACAAATCCATGCTGAGAACTGGTGTTCACCCAGCTACATATGTTGCCCCAGACAGAGGGGTCTTTCCAGACTCTTAGGTAGTACTTAGTTCCTGAGTCTGGTAAAAGGTACCTGCTCCCCTCTGGGCTGAGTGTCTTGATTGACTTTAGAAGCCATCACAAGGATGGTGGGGTCTTGTTGGAGGTTCCCAGTCAAGAGATTCTCCAGAATGGTATCCACCAGGCATCGCAACATTACCATCACAGGTGGCATGTAAACAAGTCTGATATGGATAAGAGAGCTCTTCTGTTCTGATAACCTTGCCATTGTCTGCCAGTGTACCCCCTATGTGATTGGAGTGGGTAAGGAACGTAAACAGCCTCATTTACTTCTAACTGTCTCAAACTGTTCTATTCTGAAGTTTTAGCTAATTTATTTTTTGTTAAAAAAAATGTCTCTACTCTGTAACATTTATTGTGCTGTATATTCTGCATTCTGTATTGTGTATCTGTATCTATTACATGTGACGTGGAACCTTTGTAAAGGAGTCTGTGACTCAAAGGTATATCTGATCTCTGAAATAAACTAAACTAAATTTACCTCATCTTGTACTCAGTGGGGTATCTTCGTACAGTAATAGCAAATAAGGGGACATCATTCAAACACATATGTAATGGCATGTTAAACTTGTATTTAGACTTAACTAGCAGTAACCTCCAGTAAAGGTGCTATCCATACTGTTTTGCTGCTGTGCTATTATGGTTGTGTACAGTGGAGACTGCTAGGATGCAAAGCAATGTCTCAGGTTACTGCATGACAAACAGAATTAACTGCTAATGAAATCGCCATGTTTCGTGCAGTTGTATTTCTGCTGTAGAATGCTGCAGTATTATGTTGTATTCTGGCTAGTTCCACTGCATATGTGTATATACTGTATATATATTTTGCAGGCACCCTCCTAGGGACATGAGCCTAATGTCCTGTGGGGATTGTAAGCTCCATGCTGTGAATGAAGGTGGATTTCTAATTAATTGTGACCATGACTAGTGAATATGCACAAATTGCCTTTAGGCACTATATTACAAGAGAAAATCAGAATCCATATATATGACAGTAGTGCCAATATCAACACTAATGCCTGGGCCTGTGCACAGCTTTTGTTAATAAATGTATTTGCTGGGTCAGTGTTTATCACTGAATGCCCTGTTTTCATCTGCTAAATATTGGGAAACAGAGGTTGTTTAAATAATGTCAGTAATTTTGAATTGAGTTGGTAAAGGGACACTAAACATTGAAAGTTTGTAGCCAGTTGCCCAGCAGGGAAAATTATGTCTAGATTCTACCATTAAAGGTGTCATATCAAACTCTCCTTGTAGCATCATTTCGTCAAGTGTTTGCTTTCAACATGCTCAATAGTTCCTGAGTTCAAGAGTGCCCTGGGACAGTCACCAACTACCCCAGGTGAAGTCGTCAATTTATGTACTGTAACTGGACTGATTATCCAGTAGCATACAATGCCAAAAACCCAAATAGGCCTCTTTGATGTAAAGGAACATGTCCTCAAAGTCTCCATGCATGGCAACCCAGAGTACCAATATCTGACTACAGGCATCCTGTCACATAAATGTGAAGAGGTACTGATAAAAAGCAAATGCCAAGTTATGTGGTGTTATATAAATTCAGCATCTTTCTACCCTGGGAAATTAAAACCTGACTGAATCCATATCTAATTCATCCCTTTCCTGACAAAGCAGATGCTACATACGTGATAGCACACAAACTGTGCCTTGACCAAATAGACAAACCAATACATAAACAATGCAGATGTATCATACAGTGTCCTCTTAAAGATACTTTTGTTGATCTCAGCGCCAGACCAGAAAGGCTATAATTAACAGCCTGGTGTAATTAACATGGTCACTGTCTGCCACACATGAACAGCATAAATAATGCACAACCCTTTAAAGCAACAGCACCAGAGAGCATTTCTTTTTTCAAACTTCAAAACCCTATATCGCAGTTCAAGAATGAAATACAGTATAATTAGAAAAAAATGGATATATTAATGTTTTTACCATAAATACATTACTACTAAAAACTGTATATGGTGATCTTTTTCTAGTAACAAATAATGCTGCTGTAATGTAACAAATCAGACCAAAATGATGGAGCCAGGCACTCACAAACCACTAGTCCAAGACACTGCAGCTTATATGACAGAAGATAAATGTTTGTTAAAATCCTATTTTGGATATAAAATGCATTTTCACATGCCTGACTTGTTTCGTACTTTAGCAGTCCTTTATCAAAGGCTAATGTGCTCATAGTAAAAGACACAATAAATAGTACACATGGTAACCGACATTCATATTGACATGATAATTACAAATTCAAATCCATTAGTTATTGTTTAATTTGCTGATGATTGCTTGACAAAACACTCAAACATAAAACTGGATGGCCCAAGAATTCATTTCACAACATAGAAACATAAAAACATTTAGAGGTCTGAACTTGTAAAACAAGTACCTAGATGCGTGTGGGGGATGTATAAATATGGGATATACAGTACCTCAACATTAAAAACGGATTCCTTACTTAGATAAATATCAGAACAACACTTCACAGAATTCCAAAATGATTTTTTCTCTAGATGGGGTGAAGTTCGAATCCCCACATTGAAACCTGGTTTAACTGTTGCCCTAAGTTTTAGGATCCAAAAGGTCTCCCGTTTTAAAATAAAATGGTTAAAGCTCCCTTCCTGGGGCTGTGGCTTGGCCACAAAAGTAAACAGTGATCAGATTTGTTTTCAGCATCTGCCACATGGGCTGCCATGGCATAAGTTAGATCACCATGAATAATCACCCTAATGTGTTTTCCCATGCATAACCTGAAACGTCTTGTTTTGACAACACAGAAAGCAGAGCAAGAACACTGAGCAAGACGAATTGCGCCAAAGGTATTGTAAGTTGTTAACTTGCCTGATTTCAAACTCATTGTTTGTATTGACACTGCTAATATTTTTACATGACTTTACATGCTGACAGTAGAAACAGTTTGTACACTGAAAACATCCTTTGCTACTATTCAACCAAGTGTTGTTTATCAACAAAATGACTGTGAGCCAACATACTTTTTAGAGTTGGGGCACATTTAAAAAGCATCGGTTGTTGAGTCTTGGCTACATTCTTAAGCCCTTCATTATCCCTAAGACATGCCAGTGTTTTGGGCTCTATGCACGATACCTGCATGCCTGTGGAAATTGGGCACATTGGCATTGTGCATGTGAATGCCATGAGGGGATCCTGCATGGCATTCATGAAGGGGGTGTGTACCCAATACGCACCCAAACCCCTGACTGCGTGAACAGCAATGTGCCGGGTGTGGGCCAGGAGTGTGCCAGCACTACACGGCATGCTAAAAGCCGCAATGTGCTTCATGCACGGGGGTGGCTCAGTAGGGTGCAGGCTACACAAGGGCTGACTCTGCCATAACCCACTGTGCATCCCTCTGGGCAATACCCACTGGATGCTAGGAGACTAAGACAGAGTTCACTGTGCTGCCCCTGCTCATTAGGCAGTCAGAGAGGGCAGGGCCAGTGAGACAGTGGACAGTGAGTGTCCAAAACAGCACCTGAGCAGCAGCACCGGGACAATACAGTGCCAGGGGGATCTGTGTCACTGCCCACCTATGGGGGGCTCAGGATATGGCCACAGTGGGGTGGGGCACAGCTGCTGTTGTGAGGTTGTGGGTCATGGTCCATAGCCATGTCACTTAGGGCACCAGGAGAGTGCTGCATGCCTAAGGCTGTCCTGGTTTACAAACTGGCTGCAGGGGACATGCTGCATGGGTCTGGGTGCCTGCAGTAGGCATGCACTACCCCAGACCCATGCTTTGCTGTACAGCGGATCCACTGGGGGTCCCAGGGTGGCCATCCCATTGGATGCCCACCCACGGGACTACGACTCCATCCCCCAGCCGCCCTGTGGAGTCCTGCACACTGGGGGGGGAGGAGACACAGACAGGTGGGTGCCGGTTGTGCATACTGGCATGTGCCCACCTGTCCACAGGTGTACAGCTACCCAGGTGGGGTACACGTGTTTTCCACATATCACCGCATGCATCATGCATAGTGCCCAATATTTGTAAAAGTGGATCCCTGTGCATAATATGTTGTGACAAAGTTAAAACTATCATTACTTGCCACATTTCTATTATTGTCTTGTAAAAGTTCAGACCTGTTTTTGGTGCTTCCTGCCTATTTTGCATTTTCTATGTTGTTCTTGCTATGGCCTTTTTCTTGTAAGCACTGCATCAGTTCCCTGTTTCCTTTCTCAAATGCTGCATCCTTGCTGTAATTCCTCTTAAACATGGAGGAACTGTCTGGTAGGAATGTTATAGAGAAGAAGTGCTGTTTATCACTCTCAGTATTGAATACCTTTACACCAACATCCCGCATGAAGGGGCATTGGATGCGGGGCTGGATTTCTCAACAAGTGAACTAATGATACCGTAACTTCTACAATAAGCCCTAGCCAAGACCTGGAACTGCAACAAGTCCTTCTGGGCTAACATAAGTGACATCACTGGGAAAGACCCAAAAACACCCCCAGCAATGCTTAAAATTGAGGGTGTGCCTACCCTCAACCCACTGCATATTGCCAGCTGGCTGAACCCTGCATTCTCGGACCTCAGTAGTCTGCTCCCTGTGGACATCTTCAGCACCCCTGCCCCTAGGGCCACTGTGAAAAAACCCGTACTACCTAACCAGTCACCTTTCCTTTTCAAGCTGGTCCTGGAAGCCAATGCAAGAAAATATCTTGAAAAAGTTCTTGGCAAATCTAGACACAGCGGGGTCCCCTTGGACCTCATATTTGTTCAGCTAGCAGTTACAAAGATAATTAACCTGTCCCTCTGCCAATCCAACTTACCACAAATCTGGATGTCTGTCACAGTCACCCCGATACACAGAGGTGGAGACCGGTCACCCCACAACAACTACAGGCAGATCTCTATACTCCCCACTCTCTCGAAAGCCATTGAACAAATTGTGGCCAACCAGATGGTGGAGTACCTCAATCAGTACCAGCTTCCATGCTCCAAGCAGCATGGGTTCCGAGTTGGCCACAGCACCGTCATGGCTTTACTCGAATTTTCTGGATTCATACATAGCATGTTAGACAAAGGGCACACTTCAGGGGGTGGCCTTCATTGACCTATCAAAGGCATTCAATACAGTCCATCATGCCCTCCTCCTTCAGCAACTCTCAGACATAGGATTAGCCACTGAAACAGTGCAGTGGTTTAAAAGTTATCTGAGCCTGCACTCCCAGCAATTCAGCATTGGGGACGTCCTCTCTGAAAGTAGACCTATCAGATTGGAGGTCCCACAAGGCTCCATTCTCAGCTCTTTACTCTTCAGCGTCTTCCTAAACAACCTCCCAGCATCCTGCCAATGCTGCATGTTCCTCTATGTGGATGATGAGGTGATCTTTACAAGCAACCCTAAACCTTACTGTTTGAATCGGACCTCCAAACTGGCTTCACAGCTGCTACAAATTGCCTCAAAGAACACAAACTGGTCTTGAACTATAAAAAGACCAATACCATGCTCTACTCCTCAGCCCAAGAAAGCAAAAAGGCTTCCCATAGCAATCTGGAACGATGCCGGTTTCACCCTGGAACTAGTCCCCCACTTCAAATATCTGGGTATCACATTGGACTCCACCCTGTCTTTCACCAGCATATCGACAACACTGCTAAAGCCCTCAACACCAGGATCAGCATCCTCTACAGACACAGACACAACCTAACATTTGAAGCCCTGAATCTGGCAATAAACAGCTCGTTCATATCCCTCATTGACTATGGCCTGGCTATTTACAGCTCCACAACTCACTCTGCTCTTCAGCACCTCTGAACTTCTTTAAACAAAGCCTGTCATCTGCTCACCAATGCCCCTAAGCTCACCCATACCTACGAGCTGTATGCTCAGACTAGCTGGATCCACTTGAGCAACAGAATCCGATATCAAACTTGCTTCCTTGTAAAAAAGGCCACTCTACACCTACTTTCACCTGGGGTATAGAGACTCCTAGTTGCACCTTCAAATGCCAGACTCACCAGGAGCTCATCCACCCAAATCTTCCATGTGCCCAGGTGTCGGACTACCATGGCTCAGCATTCTTTTGCTCACTAGGCTCCTCTCTGGACAAATGGCCTACCTCCTGACATCTCCAATGTCACTATAGTGGGATCCTATAAACATAGACTGCATCAGCACCTTGCTGATAGTAGCTTCTGAATGTGCCACTGCTAAATCCCTGCACGCAGCAATGGACTACCCCCAGATCTTTCCCATTCTTATCCTACCAGGATAGTCTCTCTGCAGCACTTTGCCTCACCCACCTACACACACACACTCTATCGCCTTCTCACCCATGTGCTATCCCAACCCACTCTCCCACTCCTGCCTTTCCTAGCACTTCCTGCTATCACCTTATCCCCCCTCCTCTGTCTTTGTCACTTTATGGGAAGCAGGCATGCATTGTACAGTGCCTCAGCACACCTTTAGTCTGTTGTCTGAGTCACCAGCTGTATTGTTTGTACACTGTATTTTGTATATATATGCCTATCAAATCTGTATTTGATCCACCATGATTGTGACTCCTCAGTTAATGTAATGACATGGAACCTCTCAACAAGCAACCACTCACTGGTGTCTTCCAAGCGATTCAGTAAATAAATAAATAATGATGAGAACCTACCACTGATTTTTTTTTAAAAAAAGCTTTTAGAATATATTTTGAAATTCAACATGTTTGTATTTGACCACAAGATATACTTGCAGATAAAGGAGACTGTGATGGGTGCCACTTGTGCCCCTTCAGTAGCCAACCTGTGTGTTGGGTGTTGGGAGAATGAAATTGTTTTTAATAAAACTAACAATCCATTTTTGGAGAAAATTCTATATTGAGGATGTTATATAGATGGCATGCTGTTGCTTTGGAAGGGCACATCTGAGGAGGTGCAAAATTTCATTTTCTATATGCACAAAACTAACTATAATCTCAGGTTTACATATAATATGAGTCAGGAGAGCATTGCTTATTTGGATGTGTTACTCAGTAAACATGGAACTGGGGTCTTGATATGGATCTGTACCGGAAAGAGGTGGATGGCAACACAGTGTTATTATCCTCCAGTTGCCATCCAAATTACATCACCAAAAACATTCCTACTGGACGATTCCTCCGTATTAGGGGGAACTGCAGCACGGATACAGAACTTGAGAAAGAAAATAAGTAACTGACGCAGCATCAACAAGAAAGAGGTTACAGCAAGAATAACAGAAAATGGAAATTTTGCAGCAAGCACCAAAAACAGATCTGAACTTTTACAAGGCAATAATAGAAATGTGGCATATAATGAATGTTTTAACTTTGTCACGATGTACTCTGCACAGGCATCTGCTTTTATAAATATTGTCAGAAAACACTGCCATGTCTTAGGGAGTAATGATGGGCTTAAGAATATAGTAGAGACACAACCACAGATGTCTTTTAGATGTGTCCCAACTCTAAAAACTATGTTGGTGCACAGTCATTTTGTTGATAAACAACCCCACACTTGGTTGAATAGTAGCAAAGGATGTTTTCAGTGTAGAAACTGTGTCTACTGTCAGCATGTAAAGCTGTGTAAAAATTCAGCTGTGTCAATACAAACAATAAGTATTATGTACGAAGGGGCTAAAATCACACGGGAAACAGTAGTAAGCATGGCGTGCATCTACACGGTGTGCAAGGCAATGCCCATATGCAGCATGCAAGGAAAGGCAGCATGCGGTGTGTACACATGAGGTGGGAGCTGAGGCAGCATGTAGTGATGTGCGCAGACCATGGAGGTGTGCCCTGGATACACGGGACTGCCCCTTGACCCCACCATATAAGGGCATGCTATACGTACTACACAGTAACATGGATGTGAATGTCGCATAGAACAGCGTGGAAGACAGGATAGCAGACGAGCAGGGATATACCATAGTATGAGGTGGCAGGGGTGGGCAACGCAGCAGGACAGAGGTTGGTGCATGACCAAGGTCCTCTAACTTCACTGGTGGTCAGGTCATTGTGATGGTGAGCAACATGCGGCAGCATTACTTCTGCCTGTGCTGGTCCCAGGCACTGACAACCACTCCTGAGTTCAAGGCCAGGCTGCGGCTGGAGATCCAGGCCAGCGTGAATGCCGTGGGGTGGGAGGCCCACACACTAATGGCCATAAGACACAAGTGGTGGGACCTGCACGCCACCATCAAGAATAAGGTGGCAGCAGATGTGCAGGTGCAGCAGGGAATCAGCGGTGGGCCCCAGAGCATTGACATGCAGCTCACACCCATGGAGAAGATGGTGGCAGAGAATCTAATGGACGTGACTGTCCTTGCTGTGGTTGTAGGGGTGGACAGCTGAGCAGGTTGATATCAGTCATGTGATGGGGATAAACAGGTGGGGTGTTCGAAGGTGGCAGTAACAGTGTTGCCCAATCCTCACAGTCATGGCCCCAGAGGCACAGAGGGCCACGGAGCACAACACACAGCCCAGAGGCAATGTGGAGGCACGCCCATCTCAGAGCATTGGCAGCCTGCCAGAGGAATCATCAGGTAGGTATCATATATATGGTCATGCAGGGAAGGGGGGTGTTTCTCACACCACTGACACCGATAACTTGTGTATCAACAGGTATGGAGATGGACACCAAGACACAACAGAACAGCGACACTGATGGTGACCTCACCATGGTGCTGCAGGAGGAGGAAACCCTATCAGGGAGCAACACACAGGCTGGAGGAGAGCCATGTGATGGCCAGGGGACCTTCCCAACACCTGCCCTATAGGGCAACTGGTGACATGCAATGCATGGTTGTAGGTGCCAGTGGCACACAGGCAGCATCACACAACATGCCAGCATGGAGGGGGGGAACACCATTGTGGGGCCAGATGACAGTGGTGATGAAGGCCCCTCATTGAGGCCAGCACAGTGCAGATATGCACCCCTGCACCAAGCGGACATGACTGACCAGTACTGGGCATTGCAGCAACTGGATTGGGATAAGCCCGAGGAGCAGTGCAATACAGCAGCTGCTATTGCTAAGTGACAGATTTTGCCTGGGACATATGCGCCATCATCCTCTGTGGCACCATTGCACAGGAGCAGCTCCTGCAGCACTTGAGGGACAGACCTGTGCTCCCCTGTACTGTAACACACACACACACACACACACACACACACACACACACACGCTCACATCAGTAATGTGGCAACACAGTGGACACTCACCACACATGGCCCTGACCAGGCCTAGGGTGAGTGGCATGCCACCCAGCCCTCACCCAGTGAGCATGCTGCAGAAACGACATGCACATAGGGTATCGGGGACATGCATGAGAGGGATGCCACAGTGACACGGCCAGTCAGGACACTGCCAAAACAGGACTGCCACTGTGCATGGATGACACACCGATTTGGGATGGGTGCAGGCCCCATGGCTCAGTGCGGGCAAGGGCCGCCTACAGGCACCTTGTTACACATGCCTCAGCATGGCTATAGGCATTGCCTGATGGACACAGCACCGAGTAGAGTCTGGCAGTGTGATACATTGTACACATGATCCATGCACACCTAGGGTGGCATGGCCCCCACCCAGAACAGTGCTTCATCATTGTGCAGCCTCCCCACCCTCCATGGGACACAAACTGCATCCGATATGGATGTTGTACATGACCCACTGGTATGCAGGTGACAGCTGCTTGTTGAAACACCCACACAGATAAGGCGTTGTGCCCTACTGCAGGGCATACTGCCCCTTCAGCAGGTGAATGTACCCACAACCAGTGCCTGCCGGGTTGCATGGCTGCTTGGCATCCACAGCTCTTGGAGTGGTAGTACATTACCCATATCATCCCTGGGGTCAGTGGATGCCACCATTGGCATGGGCACATCGCCACGCTTGGCGATGTTGTGGAGCATACAACATATGGTGAACACACTACATGCCTTCATGGGGGACAGCATGACAGTGCCTCCTGAATGGTTCAGACAAGAGGTCACATGGGTGCCTCGAGAGAATGACAATGTAGTTTCCTTGCTCCGTTCTTCCTCCTGCTTCTCTTCTCTATACTGCTGCTTTTTTTCAGTGGGATTGTGCTCGTTTTTGCGGTGGGATTATATTCAACTGTTGAGCCATCGGGGAACTGTGTTACATGGATCCTCCTGCCCTCTCCAAAAGGAAAAAAAATCAATACATAAATCGCCCCCCTCCGGCAGCTCTCTCCCTGAACCAAAGATGGTTGCTATGCAGAATAGCTCATTGCAGCTCATGGATCCTGCCCTGCAAGCTCACCTCCTCAAACAAATTGCAGCCAAGATGGAAGCTATCCACCTCACTGTCACAGACACTCAAACAAGTTTACTGGCACTTACCAGCAGGGTGGACACGACTCAAAAATACCTCACCAAGGTGCTCGACTGGGCTGCATCTCAGGATCATCACCTCCAGGCTGCCGAATGACAACTGGCCTGGCTGTCTGCAAAACTTGAAGATTTGGAGGGTAGAGGTTGGCAGAAAAATGTCTGCATTATTGGTCTTCTGGAGGGTAGGAATCCTGTGAAATTTCTTAGGGACAATCTTCCATTGTGGCTCCATCTTCCTCCAAACAACTTCAGTTTTGAGATAGAGCTGGCACACAGAATTCACCACGCTCCAACCTCTACGCCTGCTGCCAAGCTGCATCCTTTGATCTTTAAATTGCTCTAGTTCCAGGACAAGGAACCCATTCTATCCAAGACAGGGAGCTAAACAACATTCTGTTGGCTGGGGCTTGGATTTCTTTTTTCCCAGATTATCCTTGGAGAATATTGGAATGACTCCAAGCCTTCGATAGAGTGAAACAAGGCTTGCGCAATGGGGGTATAACTTATGCCTTGTTATACCCCGCGGCCCTGCTCATCACAATCAACTTCCAGGTTCACCAGTTTACTTCACCAGAGGAGGCTGACAGCTTCTTGCAATTTCGCCTGGGTCCCTTGTCTCCACCCGATGTCCAGAGGGTAATGGCACTCAGAGAAGGTGCCCAAATGGATGTTAGTTCAGCCGAGGAAGTTCAGCCTGAGCAACCTTCAGCTGTGTGATTGGTGACTTATTTCTTTTTCGTTCAGTGCTGGTGCCCATAGCCACTCCTCTCCTCCTCTGCTTCCTCCCACCCGCCTGCCCATTCACTGCTTCCCCTGGCTGATTGCCCCATCATGATCTGTATAGTCAGGTCAACCTTTGCAGTGTTTTAATCATTCCTGCCTTGTACCCTATTTGATCCCCGTCAGCTTGTGTCTTTATTTTACCATGTCAGTGGGTGCATTGGGTAATTGGCCCTTTCCCTGAATGTACTGTGCCTGGAGTGGTTATGAGTGGTAGCAGAGGGGAGCTGCTCCTGTTCCTATGAGAGTCTTTGGTGGTGGCAACCCCCTTGATGAGCTTCTGAGAGGCACAGTAAACAGCTCATTCTTCAGGCTGTAGGCTGTTTGCTTTTTCTGGGACTGTCATCTTTTTCCAGGAGACACATTGGACTATGGCTTTAGCCATGTTTTAAACTCTTTCCTGTGCTGGATTACCTTGCTCTGGCTGGTTTGTTTCTGTTTTATATAATGTCTCTGCCAGGAGACATGACTGCATTGCTGGGGACAACCTTTTTTCTTTTCCTCCTGGACATTTCCATCTTTGCATAGACTGGTTCATTTATACTGTCCATCTGGAATTGGTTTTCAAATTTGATACCTAGTCGAGCTGTGCTCTGTTGGAGCCTTTTTGTACCTGGGGGTTACACTTTGGTTTTGTCCCCTTTAGCAAACTCCTTACTGAACTACTATTGTGGGCCAGCACATGGTAGCCTTTGTTACAAGGTGGGGTATTATGTTCTTATTTGTTTTATTACTATGATCTAGGTAGTTGAACCTAGCCTCAGATTGTATGACTTTAAATTCCCAGTTCTAGTTTGTGGAGGAATTGATGTGTTATTTCCAGTCTCTGGAGGGGTCTTGTTCTTTGGCTGTTCGGCTATTCATAGTTGACTGCTCCTGAATTATCTGACAGTGAGGATCAGATCCCATATTTCTTTCTAGTACCGGGCATGTGTGTTGTTTATATGTTTCCAAAAATCCTGGGGTTAGAGCCTACTAGTTTGCAGTTATTTTTATTCTGTTTCCAAATATTACTGTTTGGGGTTTGCTTGTTTTGTGTGGCCCCCTTCCTGTGCAGTAGCCTTTAGGGGTGTTGGTCCCCCCTTTTTTTTGCTAGGGTATGTTCTTATGCCCTTTTTGTATGCATTGGGGGATCTTTCCTTTGCCTTGCAGGGGGAGGGATGGGCTACTATACCACTGTACCACTTATTCACTCTCAGTTGATGTACAAGGAATCCTGGGGTCTCCTTGCCCTTTAGTGGCCAAACGTTCTTCTCCTTGGTACTGGAGGGTGTACCCCTCTTTCTTTCTGGTACTTTCCCTCTGTGTTCATTGGGTCAAAGCCCCCCCAGGCCAGACACAGAGAGGAGTGCAGGAGGAGAATCCTTCTGTTTTCTGGCTCTCAGGTAGCATGATAGCGGCAGCTTAATTGCATTCCAACACTCCCATTTTGGTAGTGACCAGTGTACCTCCACTGAGTCTGGAAATGCTTTCTGAATTATCCTTTCCTTTTTGATTCCATTGCAATATTTGTTTCGGTTTTTTTTTTGTTGCTCTTTTAGGTAGTTTTTCAGTTTTGTATTTTTCTGTTTCCTCTTTTTAAACTTTTGTGTGGTACTAAATTTCTAATGTTGCTTTTTTGGTACTGTATATTTAGTATGTTTCTGTCCAGTGGAATACCTTTGGGTGGGAAAATGGGAAGGTCTTGGGATACTGTTTTTTCTATGATTCCCCTTCCACTTTTTGCCTGTTACCTTTTGATATTATGTCCCAACCACACTTGCTTCAGGTTGTTTCTTGGAATGTCAGGGGCCTAAACAATCTCAAAAAATGATGCATGGTCCTTCAATTCCTTTGTGATATGCCCTGTGATGTAGCTTTCCTTCAGGAAACTCACTTACTGGAAGCTGACTCTAATCTGTTTGACAGTATGTGGATGGGGCAGTACTTTTTCTGTGCATATACCTCCAGGCAGAGAGGAGTGGCTATTGCATGTAAACAGAACCTTCAGCTGGGCATTTCATGAGAATTTAGGGACCGAGACAGCTGTTATAATTTGATCTGTGGTACCTATCTGAACTCTCCTGTGGTTTTAGGAAGTGTTTATGCCCCTAACGGACCTGGTCTTTCTTGTTTTTACTCTGTTTTGTCTGATATTCCAGTGACTCCTGGGTCTATCATATTGGGTGCTGATGTGAATTTAGCCTTTGACCCCTCCCTTGACAATTCAGGCCCAGGGCCTCGGTTTGAAGGTACCTTGGCTGCTGATGTGTTGGTTCTTTTCTGGCATCATGGTCTTTGTGACTAGTGGAGAACACTTCCTCCATCCTTTCTGGACTTTATGTGTTACTCCTGTTCCCCATGGCTCTTTTAGTCATATTGATGTCATCCCATACAAAAAATAAGTAAGCAAATAACTAGTGATTACCTTTTCGTTATGTAATGGCTGACTAAAAAGTTAAGCATTAAGCTTGACCATTGGTAGAGGAGTTTTTCTCGACTAATGTTTAACTTTTGCCATCTAGCGATTATTTGGGAATTGTTTTTGTTTGCTTATTCATTAGTTGAGAAATGACACTAAAAAATACTGTAGCTAGGAATTAATTGAAATTTTCTACTTAAACATAATCCAGCTTGAGAATTAGTTGTTTATATGGCTTAGAACATTTTTCAGTTGTTTTACTTGAAATGCAAGAAATGGCTCAGTTATTATTTACTTGAGATTTTAACTTAGCATATTTTGTAGTCACAAGCTACTTGATAATTGACTCACTTGTCCAGGAGTAGGGTCCACTGTAGGGGCAGGATTCACAAAAAGGATGCACCCAGCACATCTGAGATGTACCGGTGCAACCCCAACTTGTGCACTGGCGCAATTCTGGCACAGGATTGATGAGCAACACCCTTAATGTTATGTATCACATCAGGAGGGGTTGTGCAGGGGGTGTGCCCATGCATATGGTATGCAGCCCCATTCACAATCCACATTGGAGGTGCATCCCCAGATCAAGTCCAGAGATGTGCCTCCTCAAGATAAATCTACAAGTAGATTAAGTGGGTGTTCACCCACTGGCAGGCCGCTCTACTGCAGACAGGAGTTGGCAGCTTTCTCACTCTGGCAGTCCAGTGCCCCTCTCCCTGCCTGCCATCACAGTTGTATGCCGCACACTGCAAGAGTAAATGAAACATATGTGAACCCCTCCCTGCCCGCCCACCCTGACTTTATGCTGCACACTGCAACAGTAAATAAAATATATGAACCCAATCCCTGCCCATCACTCTGATGTTATGCTGCACACTGCATCGGTAAAGGATTAATAACTGACCCCCTTCCCCACCAGCTAGACCTGATCACACATTCGCCGTAATCCTTTAAGTCAACCCGGTGGTCCAGTGGACCCCCCACCCACTCAGGCAGCCCCACCCATCCCGCTCCCCCCATCACAGCATGATTCTAATGTCAGTGGGCAACTCAACCCACCCATATGCTGCCACAGCTGCCTGCTGATAGAGCTGTCTGTAAATGACAGCTACTGTACACCTGGAAGCCCATTGGTGGATCTTGCCAACCAATGGATTTTCAATGTGTACTGTACCCTGTCATTCACAAAGTTTCATGAGTCTTGAAGGAATTGAACTAAGATGGAACACCAGCAAGCACAACATTCACTCTATCGGAACAAGGCTGGATATGCCTAATCAATGCTAGAACTGCCTCCACTACCCTCAGCCACCAGAAGGAACACCACCTTCCTACCTGTCCTATGCGGTGGTGGGATTGCAGTTTTATACTCTGGTGACTGCCAAGGTACTGACTGGCAGGAGGATAGGGAGGTGATTATCAACTATGTACCCCAAACCACTTCCCTGTTACAGAATAGCAGGTGGGGTGGGGGATTACTAGTCTTATCCCCTTGATCAATACATCTGCCCGGGGGCAGCCATATTTTCACCAGTCAATGCCCCAGTACTGAAAGACTTGCTTCTGGAGGATATTGCATTGCCTTTGTGATTCTAATTGCTGCCCATCTACTGCATAGCATTTGGGGGGATAGGTGTTGCCAGTATTCTTTGTGCAACTGGAACAATTCTGCCCCTCCCCCTGCAGTCTAACCTTGTTGGGCACTTTTATAATATAGTTTAGATTTTGATCTGTTCCATGCCTGCACTGACCGTCATTAGCACTCTTGCACAGTAAATGCTGCACACCCTGTCTACCAGATTTCTTTTCCACACCGCAGGCAATGTCTTCAGAAAGTTTGCCTGCATAAATCATTAAATAAATATTAAAGTATATTCTATGATCCACTGAAACTCGTGTTGTGGACAAGATTCCAACTTGTCAGCCTGGAACAGCACAATTACATATCTGGAGTCATCTTTTTTATTTTATACTGGTGTAACACACACACTTACAAATGGGGGGTCCTAAAATGTCTTCCTGGGCTTGCTTAAGGCACATTGACAGGCTGGTGTTGAGTGTCTAAACTGTTTGAATGTGCTAGCATGAGAGTGCCCTGTTAGCTTCTGTGCTTGTTTCTTTAAGAGGTATCTATCTCATGGGTTATAATTCATTTGAGTGGGGACCGAGTGGCTTCAGGCTTGAATCCCACCCAGGCAGCATTACAGCTGCTTTATTCTGCCATCTCTAAGTGCACAGAGGAAGTCCTAATAGGATCTGTGATTGTTTGCTGATTATCTGCTTTAGCAATAATAATACAGTAGTTTGTCTAACCTGCTTTCCTTTGCAGCGTGGACTTTCTGCTAAGAGACACCATTTTGGTGCGGGACTGCCAGTTTGGACCAATCATTACCATGGGGACCTTAAAATAGAGACTGTCCCCGGAGGTCTTGTGGGAGTGAATTTCTGTAGGAATTGTAATTTTTACTGTCTGGCACCTAAATGGACCTGGAGGGGAGCCCTTTCTATGAAAGACCGATGGATCAACCAACCAAACCTTTTGGATCACTGGGAAATCTCAGAGCTGCCTGCAGCAGTGTGTCAGTGTAGAGTTGGAGCTGAGAGAGTGAACTGCTTGAGTCATTCAAGCAGCTGCTTCTGCATGGTAGCACAGGGATTCGGTGGGAAGGCTGTGTCTGGCCTGTCTGCTACCATCTTCCAGTGTGAAGAAGCCTGTAATCTGATAATGGACTTTATCCAAATTGCTGTTATTGAGACCAGAATCCTGAATTGTGTGAGAGTGAATTTCACCTGGTGTTGACTGAAGACTTGCTCCTGGAGTGATTAGCCTGTCAGGAATTGGAGAGAACCGCAGAGCATATGGTTTGTGCAGAGACACTGCTTTATTGCAACTGGACTGTCATACAAACTGTGGTATCTGGCTGTTTTGGTTATAATTGTGCTGAATGTGTCGTGTGGGTTGCAAATTGGTTCCCCACACCCCAGAATGTGTCACACTAGCTGGACATTGCACCCAGCACCTAAAATGGACTGTAATATGAACTGTTCAGCTGGTCTGGGCCTCATCATCTCGGTCTAGACTGCCCTCACGCTGCAGAGATTCATCCGATGAAAGACATGCTTGGGGATTTGGCTCCTTGCTCAACACCATCAAACAGGATCGACCGTCATGGTGCACCCTGTAGGCCCTGCTTCCCCTGGAAAACAGCATACCATCCTGAGGTTTTCATCTTGTCAATCATGCCTCCTGGTCTGGGTAGCATGAATAACCATCAGGGTAGTTTTCTGTAGCAAAGCTTAAATCATTGTGGGTTGTGGATAATGGGTGCACAAAATCTGCAATGGAGGGGGTAGGGAAGGGGAGGGGTTGGAGATCAGCAGGAGTGGAGGGGAGATCAATAGGGAAAGCCCAATAGGCAGAAGTCAGGCTGGTAAGGTGATTGGGGAGATGAGATGAGCAGGGCAGAGACAGGCAATGAGGTGGAAACGGGGGGGCAGCTGCAGTAGACAAAGAGGGTGCAGCTGGAGTGTGTAAGGGGCAGGGCAGTATGAACTCTGGAGTAAAGGAAAGGGTAAAAAAGAGGAAAGGGGTAAGGAACAGGAATGGGGTACTCATGCTGGGGGATTCTATACTGAAAGGGGTCAGATGGGGCAGAAGGGGGGAAGGCATAGCCATATTTGGATTGAAGCTGTTCCTGGGTTGACTGCAGGAAGGGAAGGGCAGGGCAGGCAATGCTCAAGTGTGCATCGAAAGTGAGGAAGAAACCTCACCTAATGTTGCACGTGGGTACAGACAACTTGGTGGGGGAGCCTGTAGAAGTGAAATGAAGGTTTGAGGAGTTGGGCAGGCAGTGTGAGGGGGTTGGGGAGTTGGTAGCATTCTCAGAGGTACTCCCGGTACCATGTGCAAGCATGAGGAGGAAGGGAAGGATAGAGAAGTCCAACAAGTGGCTGACAGAATG
Source organism: Neoceratodus forsteri (assembly GCA_016271365.2). Taxonomy (NCBI): domain Eukaryota; kingdom Metazoa; phylum Chordata; order Ceratodontiformes; family Ceratodontidae; genus Neoceratodus; species Neoceratodus forsteri. The sequence continues at coordinate 224,153,959 of CM028132.1, read as the reverse complement.
GTGCCACACCAAGAATTACGGTTTAGTGACAAACTGGAGTAGGATCTGGGGGAATAGTGACTCGTACGCAGGAGACAGACTACACTTGAGGTGGGAGGGGAGTACTAAAGGGTGGAATAGAGGGGGTATATATCAACTAAGGTGGATTTAAACTGGGGAAAAAAGGTCCTACTCCCCAGAGGATAGTAAAAAGGTTTGGATAGGGGATCCTAGTGAGCTCACCCCCCTAGATACGGGTAAAGGCAGAGGCGAAGAGACTCAGGGAAGAGGCATGCAGGGTAGCTGGCGTGAAGTGCAGAAGGTACCATCACCCTGTAATAACAAGGTGAATAAAGAGTGTGGACTACCAAGAGGAGAGGAGCAGACCAAGAAGAAGAGGGGAGAGATGAAGGAGGTGTACGGATGGAAGGTGGTCTCCCTAAATGCAAGAAACCTGGGAAACAAAATTGCAGAACTTCAGGCACACCTTTCAGAGGAGAATGTGGACATTGCTGCAGTAACAGAGACTTGGGCCACCGAGTACCATGGCTTGGATCTAGCAATCCTGGGATACAGTATATACAGGAGGGGCCGGGGATTTGGAAGGGGGTGTAGAACTCTGTGTGAGAGAAGGGATCAAATGCACGAGGGATGAGGGGGAGGAGGGGAGGACAGAGGCACTTTGGGTGCAGCTTCTGGACTCCAAGGGTAGAAAGCTGAGGCTGGGGGTGGTGTACAGACCACCAACCCAGTTGGGGGAACTGGATGGGGAGTTAGCAGAACAGATAAGGAGGGTGTGTAGGAGGGGGTGTGTGTGGTGATAGTGGGGGATTTCAACCTACCAGGGGTTGATTGGAGCACTCCTGCCACCAACAGCTCCAAGGAGCAGGCGCTCCTGGATGTGATCCAGGATGGCCTCCTGACACAAATGGTTAGTGGGCCGACAAGGCTTGGTCACATACTGGACCTGGTACTGGCAAATGGTGAGGCAGTGGGGGAGGTAAGGGTTGAGGACCCACTAGCTGGTAGTGACCACCAAACAGTGTGGGTCATACTCACGTTGGGCAGGAAGACTGGAGGCACGGGCATGAATGTGGTGGACTTTGGGAGGATGGGAGAAATACTGCAAGGGAGACTCCATGATATAAGGCCGGGGATAGATGCAGAGCAAAAGTGGGAAGTTATTAAAGCTTGGCTAAGGGAGGCCACAGTAGCCTGCACCAGGGCTAGGAATAAGAAGGGCATAGCCAGAAAACCATGCTGGCTGAACAGTGAAGTGCTGCAGGGGGTGAGGGCAAAGAGGGCTTCGTATTGGAAGTACAGGAGAACAAGGAAGGAAGAGGATAAGGAGGCTTACGGGAGTTGGTCCAAGGAGGTGGCCAGGTGGGTGAAAAAAGCCAAGGCCTACAGGTAATTAAGGTTAGCACAGGACCTAAAGGGAGGGGAGTAGGACCTTTTTAGATATGTCAGGGAAAAGAGGATGTGCAAAGAACATATAGTGAGGATAAAGTGGGGAGGGAAATGGGTGGAAAAGGGAGAAGATCAAGTGGAAATACTGAATGAGTACTTCTGCTCTGCTTTCACTAAAGAGAGGGATGGACCACTACCATTATGGATTGGGGGGTGGGAGAAAGGGGGAAGAGGTGACAGACAATATGATCATAGGGAATAGAGTGCTAGAGGGGCTGAGGGCATTAAGGGTGGACAAGGCACCAGTTCCTGATGGCATCCACCCCAGGGCACTGAGGGAGATGGCGGAGGTGTTGGCCGAGCCGCTGGCAGATCTGTTCAACACCTCCCTGGAAATAGGGTGTGTGCCTCCAGACTGGAGGGTGGCCCATGTGGTGCCCATTCACAAGAATGGGCCTAAGGAAGAGCCAGGAAACTATCGATTGGTCAGTCTCACTTCCATAGTGGGGAAGCTTATGGAGACTATACTGAAGGAGAGGCTGGTGGATTTCCTCGAGGGTAATGGCCTCCAGGATGGGCAGCAACAGGGTTTGTCTCAGAGAGGTGCTGTCAAACAAATTTAATAGATAATTACAACTGGGTAACAAGGGAGCTAGATGGGGGTCATGCAGTAAATGTCCTGTACTTGAACTTCAGCAAGGCCTTCCGATACAGTGACTCATGGGAGGCTGGAGGGAAGTTGGCTGCTGTGGGGTTGGGGAAAAAGCTGACAAACTGGATAGAGAACTGGTTACAGGGGAGGGTGCAGAGGGTGGTTGTTGGGGGGGCTCTTTAACACCCAGATCAGTGACAAGTGGGGTGCCACAGAGTTCAGTGCTGGGCCCAGTGCTATTTGAGCTCTTTATCTCCAATATAGCCACACAGAGTTGGAAGCAGGGTTAGTCTGTTTGCAGATGATACCAAAATGGGGGCGGTGGTGGATGAAGAGGATGGATGGAAACAATTGCACAGGGACCTCACCAAACTAGAGACATGGTCAGAGAAGTGGCAACTAGGATTCAATGTGAAGAAGTGTAAGGTGATGTATTTCGGGGCAAAAAACCATTAGGAAGGACTATTGATTGGAGGGGTGAGGCTAGGGATCACTGAGGAGGAGAAGGACCTTCGGGTGTTGGTAACAGTGAGCATGAACAACTCTGTCCAATGCAGAAAAGTAGTGGCTAAGGCAAGCAGGATGCTGAGTTGTATCACAAGGGGTTTCTCATCCAGGCATAGGGATGTGATTCTGTCTGTCTACAGATTCTTGGTCAGACTGCATTTGGAGTACTGTCTGCAATACTGGAGGCCATACCTGAAGAGAGATATAAAATTACTGGAGGGAGTACAAAGGAGGGCAATAAAAATGTTAAAGGGGTTAGAAGGAAATGACTATGAAGTCAGGCTGCAGGAGCTGAAACTGAATATGTACACACTGGAGGTGAGGAGGGATAGGGGATAGGATTGAAACGTTCAAATACTTATGGGGGTAAATAAACCTAGCACTGAGGGGGTGTTTAAACTAAGGAAAGGTAGGGAGACAAGGGGGCATGGACTAAGGTTGGAGGGGGGACAATTTAAGAGGGAGATGAGGAGGTACTACTTCACTGAAAGGGTGCTGTCTAACTGGAATGCACTACCAGTGGGGATGGTAACATGTATGACAGTCATAAGCTTTAAGAAGGAGTGGGACAAAGCAAGAGGAAGGGTCTGGGGGCAGGGGCTATCACAGGTATGGGAGGGACAGTGGGGGAGGAGGCTGGGGCAGCTGCAATCTAGGGTGCTAGCTGCACACTCGGGCAGACATTGATAGACCAGTTGGTCTGTTCTGCTGGCAGATTAGTATGTTCCTATGTATTGCGCGTCATCTGATTTGTTTTGGTTGATCATTATGAACTGAGCCATCTGGCTCTGGAATACAAATTGTGGGTTAAAGTGCATGCTGCTTGTTTCTTTTCTAAGGGCTCCAACAACAGCTGCAATGCCGGCTTACCCCAGGCAGCACTTCAGGCTAGCCTGAGTAACAACTGGGTACCCAGGGTGTGTGTGACTGTGTTAGAGGGACTCTAGGTGCATGCATGTTTAACCTGACTAAATCAGATAGGAAATCAAATGCCAGATTGCTGCCCCACCCTTTTTCACATCCCCTAAATAAACCAGATTCTGTTCTTTCTGCATTTAACTTGGCTAGCGTGTACCTTTGTGGAGGGGGTACTGTATTGCCATTGCACTGTTCTATTGCAGGTCCTATTTTACAGGGGGTCTCCAGATCCAGTGTAGCTGAACCAGCCCCGGTGGTAAGTGTGCCAAGAGTGGGTTCAACATTGAATTCTGACATTTACTGTGATTGTTTAACTGCTGACCAGTGCAAGCCATTAGAGGAGGGTATCAGTGTCCCATAGGGCTATACCCAGAGCAGCTATGCTACCTTTAAACCAACCCTCCTGGTGGAGGCACCCATTCTCCAAGCTCCGGCCCTTCAACTTGCACTTAGTCATGCAGGCAGGGGTAGTATCATTTGGGATAGCGCCACCTAGGGGTTACACTTGTTTCTCATAGAACTTGAAAGAAAGAAAGAAAGACTGGTCAGGAAGCTTTGCAGTGTTGGACTGCCGAGAACTCCAAGACTGGTCAGGAAGCATTGAAGCGTTGGACTTCTGATTCAGTAGCCCTTGAAACATAGAACTCAAAAGAATGTGGTAATGATTTGTGAAAATGGGAGATGTACGGGGCATAGCATGCTGGTTTAATGCAAAAAATCCACCTCATGGAGTTACACAAGGAGTGACCAGAATGAGTGGAAATAAAACAAGCAGACATGACACCAAGCTTTATGTAGGTGAATAAAAGCAGGAAGGGAGCAGTGTGACAGACGCAATCCTTGATGTATGGCTGCACATCAAATTATGGTGAGAGTACCATGCTGTTCCCTCATGTAATAGGGAATTTAATGCAGGGCCATTGACACCTGGTGTTCGTATGAACCCCTCCCCCTTTCCTTGGACCTCTGCTTTTTTTTTTTTACTTAACCACCGACTGTGATCCCCCTCCCTTTGCTGTAGGCTCCCAGAGTCATCCCCCATCCCCAGCTGGGGACTCTGTGCATTGCCCACTACAGAAGGATGTTAATGTGGTCACTTCTGGCTCTGACAGTTACAAGAAGTTGGCTCAGCATTCATCAGGGTTTATCAAACACAAAAGACACTGCTGCGTTGCAGGACAGTAATTACATTTACTGAATTCAATGTACACAGAAGTGTGTATAAGCTCCAAAACACACCGCACAGCTTCTGAGGTCATAAGAGTCCCCAGACCCCCAACATTTATATAAACTATTTCCTCCAGACAATCTCCTGAAAATTTGTTAAAATAATCTAGCAAAGCTTCACACTTTTCCTTGGAAGGTATGCTGTATTACAATGAGTAAGAATTAGTACTTCAGTAATGCTAGAAAAAACAAGCATTTGTCAATGCCGAATGTTGCTTGCTTCTATGTACTGTTTAGGTATTTGGAAGTCATTGGAGAGCAAATATTGAAAATTCGTGAACTTACAAGAGTGCGTAGGAACTGCTCAATGCAAGCTCGTAAAACAGTCATTTTTAGGAATTTTTTCACCAAATTTTCAACATAGCCATTTTAAGACCTCTGCTCATGAACAGTGTCACTGTGATTTTCTTAATGTGTCCCATACATTGAGTTAGCGCACCAACTGTGCCATTGTGCGCCACATGGGTGGAAACATGTTTTGGGCAAGATGTGAAAAATGACAGCTGCACTGCTCATAAGGAGGTGTGGTAAAGTGTCAATGTTGAAAATCTGGAGTGAAAATATTGAAAATTCGTAAATTTACAAGCATACGTAGGAACTGCGCAACGCATGCTTGTAAAACAGTCATTTTAAGGAATTTTTTCACCAAATTTTCAACACAGCCATTTTAAGACCTCTGCTCATGAACAGTGTCACTGTGATTTTCTTAATGTGTCCCATACATTGAGTTCGTGCACCGACTGCGCCATTGTGCGCTACATGGGAAGAAACACGTTTTGGGCAGGATATGAAAAATGACAGCTGTACTGCTCATAAGGAGGTGTGGTAAAATGGCAATGTTGAAAATCTGGAGTGAAAATATTGAAAATTCGCAAACTTACGAGCATGCGTAGGAACTGGGCAACGCACACTCATAAAACAGTCATTTTTAGGAATTTTTTCACCAAATTTTCAAAATAGGCTTTTTGAGAGCCCACCTTATAAACACTGGCAGTGTCATTTGCTAATCATTCTGGAAAGGTGATTTCATGCAGTGACTGCGAAATCACCCTTCGGGCCCGAATAATGCCATGACTGTTGGGAGCCCTTCTCATGAATGCTGTCACTGTGACAGCATTCATGAGAAGGAGTCCCAAAAACCCCATGCTGAATATTTGGTGCAAAATTCCAAAAATGCCTGAGATATGCAATAAAGTTGAAAAAACCCTATCTATTCCATTATACAGCTTACCGGCATTTCTTCAGTTCACGGTTGGCTTTGAAGAGTGCAGACGTGTTCCTGGTCCACCGATGATTGTCGCGCCAAGCTCCAGAGGTAAGTATGGGGTGAGGGAGGTGTGGGGAGGAAAGGTGCGCAGTGGGTGGGTGCGGGTTGTGGGAGGTGGGCAGGGAGACCACGGGGACCGTTTTTTTATTCACAGGTTTTTTTTTTATGAAGATGACACGGGACATTTGCCACGCTGGGGTGGGCTCCCAGCGTGGCAGCAGGAAAAGCTGTTCGGGGGGATGTGGAGCCGACGAGGGATTGGGCACCACCGCTGGCTAAAAAGATTTGCCACGCTGGGGTGGGCTCCAGCATGGCATCGGAAAGCTTTTGGGGCGCGTGCAGCCTTGGAGCCGATGGGATTGGGCACCCCATCGGCTATAACAGTTTTTGCCATGCTGGGGTGGGCTTCGGCGTGGCACCTGGACAGCTGTTGGGGCGTGGAGCCGAGGGGATTAGAGCACCCCATTGGCCATACAGTGTGTGCATTGGAGGCGCATCAGCCGCCAATATGCATGCTGCGGCGTGTGTGTGCGTGGGGGAGAGCTCTGCTCACTGAGCGGAGCTCTCCTTTGAACTGTATGCCACTGCATTTTCAGTTTGTCATAGACAGCTGCAGCAGTGATTGGGGAACTGGGGCCGCACCTGCAAACACACTGACTGCATTGGAAGACGGGCTGACACACCTCCGAAAACTCGGATGATGGCACTAAGTTTCTTGCACATGCATGCAAGCAATATAAAAATTGTTAATAAATTCAAAGGTGACACTGGACACTTGTGTAATCAGGCAGCAATGCTCACATGCTTTTCCAGTTTAACCAATAAAAATGAAATGAAATAAAAAAAAAGAAAAATGAAATTCAAAGGTGATCAGTTCATTCACTCAGTGCTGATGTATGGAAACAGATTATTCAGTCTGTGAGTCTGTGATATGTGTTTTGGAAAAAAATACAGGTGTGTGACCCAGTCAATACTTAAAGTGGCACTACCTTGGGAGTGAGGTACAATGGATTCCATGCACTGACATTCTAAATAAAAACTAAATAAGAAAGTGCATGCATGTGATACAGAAGGAAATGAAAACTGAACACAACACAGATCATTTGTTTACAGTATTTATTTATTAATTTAAATATTCTCTGTGTTAAGCATATGCTGTCATTAACAACTGTTCAGACACTTCTTTAGAGCAGCACTCTGACACATTGCATTACACAATGGAACGAATGTCCGTCACTTATTTCTGTCCCCATTTACTGACAGGTGGAACCAAATGTTAGCAGTAGTTGTGCAACATGGGACATTGTATAGTGTGACACCTTAGAGGACTGTTGCTGTGATGACACTATGGAAAGGACCTCTTCAATCCCAAATGCATGGCAGTCTGCATATTTATTTATTAATTAAAACTTTACCAGTTAACCGTTTTTTTAAGAAAACACAGTATATAACAAGTGAGACCTCCAGGAACAATCACAGCTGATCAGGTGAGGAAAACAAACTCCTAGAGTGTACAAGAGACTTCTCCTTTACAAAAAGTATGCCAGGCCCACTGCAACCCTACTTTGCCATATCTGTCTGCAACATTGCCGGCACACATTAAAGGTAGATCATTCTCATTTACTGCAGTTTTCCTATTAAAATCTGTGCCATTTTGAACTTTAAAAAAATGGGAAGCACACAGTTTGTCTGCTGGTTGTGTTGTGGCATTGGGGGAGGGAGGGTAGGCCACAGTAAGACTGGTGATGCTGCATACAAAGTGGAAACAAATCTTGCAGGGCTAATATTTTTGAAAGTCACTTCTGCAGTATGGCCCTGGACATAAAGCTGTAAACAAATACTTAAAAAGGAAAGCTTACAATGGTTTTCTTTGCCAGGGTTGTCTGTATAATATATATTATATTGTGTTGTGTTGTGAAGTGGGGGGTGGTGGTGGTGAGAAATTCATCTAGCCAGTTTGTTTATATTTGTGTTGGGTGTTGTCTTGCTGGGGCTATTATTCTGTGACTGCTGCTGGCCATAGTGGAACACATTTTTTATCTTGAGTCTTCCAGCATTTTCTGCCTACATATTGGGCAGTATCTAATGCACAAAGAACTTTGGGGGAGATTATTGCCTGCCTACTACATCCAATTGCACAGGCAAGTGTTCCAGAATGTAAGACAGAAAGTTCTATGAGGTGTTAGAGGTACCAACAGTGTGATGCTTTTGGTGGTGGTGGTTGGGGGGGGATAATGTACAGCAAGGTGATTCACTATGGTTGGTGGTACAGCTGATTTGGACATGGATACATGTGACTGATTTTGGGTGGGGCCTGCTAGATTATTTTGCTGGTGGTCGAGGTTTGGTCTATGCTTGGAGGGGAGCTGGCTGCATGGTGTTGATATTGTGCAGTGTGCCAGTAAGTAGCGCTGTGCTAATGGGAGGGTGTAGACTCTGGATATGTGGTCAGTAAGATAGTCCTGGTGGTGTTGTGGGGTGCAGTCCATATTTGAACGGGAGGCTAGCCAGATCTGAGGTTGGATGTTGTCCATGGAAGTGACTGTGTGTAGTGACCAGGGCAAGCATATGTATGGGAAAAAGGGAGTGTAATGTGGGTAAGAAGGGGGCTGGTCATGTGGTTGAGGTAGCTGGCTGTGCTGGTGAAAGGGGAGGCATTGTTGGGAGGGAGAATGTGGGGTTAAGGGAAGCTGGCTGTTAGTTTTATTTGGAGGAGAGGGATGCTGACCATGCTGGTAGGATGTTGAACTACTCATGCTGGTATGATGGAACAGTCTGCTGTGTTTCGCTTGGGTGTGGTGAATAGAATGCGCATGTTGGTGAAAGTGGTGGGGAAGCTGGATCTTCTCATTTTTTCTGGTGGTGGACTGATAGAGTTCAAAAAAACATGGATCTGCACACATGGTGAGGTCTGACAAGAGTATGCACTGTCGCATGAGGTGGGCCATCATGAAAATAGGGAAAAATAGCAGCTGCCAGCATGAAGGCACAGTCAGAGCAGGCCCTGCACCATGGAGAAGGGCCATACTCCCACCAGCCACCTAGCTACATCACCCACCATCACATGGACTAAATTTGGACCTTCAGTACAGCCACTCCTCTGTGGGGGGCAGAGGGGGAAGGGCTATTCCTCTCATTAGCTATGGCAACCCATCCCAAGATACTTTACCAGTTTGGCAGTCCAGAGCCCTGTCAATGGTGCAAGAAGGATAACAGCTGGTGTCTTCATCCTGCCCTGTGTCGGTCGATTGCTGGAGTACAGTGGCCCCCCACCCCTAAGAGAAAATCAATTCTAGGGGCACTGACTCTCCTTCATGATGGTACAACTTGATAGTCTCCTGTGACCCCATTATCCCAGGCTCCACAGGAACCCGATTAGAGATCTCTTATCTGTGCTTGGATGTTAACCTATAATGGTGCTAACTGTAGGCTTTCACTTGCTAGGTGGTTGGTGATTAAGGGTTTGACATCTCTAAACTGTTCTTTTACTATTCCACCATCATGAAAGGAGGGACATTTATTGCAGTTCATGGGTAGCTGGAGAGCATTCGGGCTTTGTCCTCATGCCTTACAGTGTACCCTGGGCATGCATTAATGCCCCAAGTCTCCATTGTGGGCAAGCTCATGAAAACCATGCTAAAGGAAGGGTTGGTGGAATATGTCAAGGAGTATGGTCTCCAGGATGAGACACAGCATGGGTTTATATGGGGGAGCTCATGTCAAACAAATCTGATTGACTTCTTTGACTGTGTCACTAAGACAGTAGACAGGGGCCAAGCAGTAGACATCCTCTATCTTGATTTCAGCAAGGTCTTTGACTCTGTGCCCCATAAAAGGTTGATCAGGAAGTTGGTGGATCTTGCAGTTGGGGGAAAAGATGGCTAGGTGGGTGGAAAACTGGCTGAGGGACAGAACCCAGAGGGTGGTTGTTGGGGGAGAGTTATATGGCACTAGAAAGGTAACCAGTGGGGTACCATAGGGCTCAGTGCTGGGGCTGGTGTTGTTCAATGTCTTCATCAATGACATTGGGGATGGCATTAAAGGCAAAATGTGCCTATTCGCAGATGACACCAAGCTCTGTGGGAGAGTGGACACAGCTGAAGGGAAGATCTGTAAAAGCTGGGGAGGTGGTCCAGGATATGACAGCTTGGCTTTAATGCCAGTAAATGCAAAGTTATGCATCCTGGAGCCAAGAATCCCAGGACAGAGTACTACCTGGGTGGAATCCAAGTATCTGCATCCGAGGAGGAGAAGGACCTGGGAGTGATGATCACTAGTGACCTGAAGCACTCCTCACAGTGCAAGAAAGCAGCAGCAAAGGCAAACAAGATGCTGGGATGCATAGCTAGGGGGATCAGTAGTAGGAGAGAGGAGGTTGCACTGTCCTTGTACAGGTCACTGGTAAGGCCGCATCTAGAGTATGGAGTTCAGTACTGGTGCCCACATCTCAAAAAGGACATTAACCTGCTGGAGAAGGGCCAGATAAGGGCTACAAAGATGATAGCCAGTCAGTAGGGCAAGGCATACGAGGAGAGGTTGAGGGCACTGAACATGTACGCCCTGGAAGACAGGAGAGGTACAGGGGACATGATTGGAACCTTCAGGTACTTGAAAGGGATAAATAAGATTGATAAGGAGAGTTTCTTTAATCTGAGTGGCAGCCATATCATGAGTGAGCACAGTCTTAAGCTGGAGGATAGGATGTTTAGGAGGGAGGTCAGGAAGCACTTCTTCACAAGAGGGTGGTGGACACTTGAAATGCACTGTTGACAGAGGTCATCTCGTTGAACACAGTGGGCGGCTTTAAGAGAGGCTGAGATAGGTATGGGGAAAGGTAAGGATCATGGGTAGGGTGGATGGGAGGAGTGGGGAGGGAGGGCAGGGACATTAGCTCAAGCTGTGGACCCTGCAATACAAGCAGACTTGACAGACCAAATAGCTTTCTTCTGCTGGCTTCATTGTATGCTTGTATGTAATTCACTCACGGTCCATTGTGGGTTATTGCTTTCTTTAAATTTGGTTATCTCCTATTGGCCATTGCTTTTCAATTCAAAGAAATGGAAAAGGAGAGCCTGGGAACCAAAAAAAGTACTGGAATTTAGTTTTTTTATTTGTTACCTTTTAAAGAGCAGCTGATGCCTTCAGTAGAACTTAAAAAAACAATATTTAGACACAGTTCAGATTATATTTCACATTCATTCTGTATTTTTCCTCCTAATTATTTATTACTGAGGTCAGCTGCATGACAACAGGATCTTTGCTCCTGAAGAGTTCATCTATTCCTGCTGCTTACTCCCTACCCGAGGTCATAGTGCACTGATTTGACATCACAGTTTCTCCCATGACAACAGTTTGTTATGTCACAATAGAGGATTATAACTTGAAGTAGGGAGCCAGCTGTAGAGGTAGATGAACTCTAAGAAATAAAGATCACATATTCATGCAAATGTTCTCAATAATAATGGACAGGAGAATTCTGTAGAATATATACAGAATGCAAGCTGAATTGTACCCAAACAGTATGTTTTTCAAAGTTTTGAGACATCAGCAGTTCTTTAAGCTCCCCTCCCCCAAAGTTTTGTTTACATTTGCAGTGTTGTCACTGGTGGGGAACTGTTGTCTGGGGCAGCCCAGGCCACACAATGCAGCGGGGCACTTCCTGAAAGATGCATTGGCCCCACCTCATTGTGAGCTCTCAGCTGCCCAAAGACATTAGATCCCCACTGGTACTAGCACTTTAGCTGTAAACTACACTACGGGTGTGGGAACATTAAAAGATAATAAAAAATTAAAAATGACAGCATATATTTAAACTAAGCATGGTTCACTGACTTTCATTTCCATTTCCTTGAATTGGAAAGCAATACCTAATAGGACATATTCACCTCTTCAGAAATATTGGGCAGGCCACATTGCGGGGGGGGGGGGTTGAGCAACACTAAAGTTTAAGACAAAAGGTCAAAGGCAAAGTGCTTTCAACAACCAAAGAGGTGAAATAATCCTCATCGTATACCTAGAGCATTGGGCTTAGTGTCTTGGTGCACTAACTAGCTACGCAAGAAGGCAACTTCACAGAAGGAGTCTGCTAATGTAAACAAATAGTCTAAGCATGCACTCCAGCCACTCACACTGTTTAAAATGCACCAGAAGGTGAGTTTCCAAAAATGTTTGCAATATCAGTATTACCCTCTGAAGTGTAGGGCATCTTTTGGAGTTATTGACCTTGGAAAAGGGTAGGGCCTTTGCTTTACCTAGTGTCCTTTGACAGCTTCCAAGTCAATAACAGACCAGGAGAAGCTCACTTCATCAGGTAATATTGCTTAAATTGTGTGGCAGTTTCTAGAGTTTCAGAGTTGTAACTGTACTCCTTGTACTTCGCTATAAAATATTGCCATGTTGTACACCCAGAATAAATAGTAAGCAAACTTATGCAAATTACAGTTAACTTATTTAACTAACAAAATGACAGATTAAGAATTAGTCTCTCTGTTTTTTTTATCTGAGTGAGAATTTTCTTGAAAGAAAACTCCTATACTGCCCCTATTTGCAACAGCTGCTGTAGAAATGCCTGATTAGGGTTTTTAGCATAAAACAAATTATTTTATTTACCTGCTGTCTGGCGGTTTTAATCAGAAAGATCCGCTCCATCTATAATGGCTGCAGAGTCCTTGGTGGACATTTCGCACACCCTAGATGATTTCCACCACAAAGGTTATTGTAACCCCTCACCCCTGCCTTTTTACTAAAATGACAGGTGGCATGCTGTTGGCACTGGCAGCAATACCTGATGGGGACCTGGGTTCGGGGAGGATGAGGTTACCTGGCACAAGGGGACCTAGGTTTGGCTACTCTGCACAGGGGCACCCAAGTAAATCTGAGCACAGGAAGCAATAACTGTAATGTCCAGAACCAGGATTGGGATTTTTCAGTGTGGCTTTATTCATAACTAGCTGAACACAGCAAAGCATAGATGGACTCCCAAGGGGCTACGTTTACTGATAATGCAGATTAGAGACTACAAGGCGGTCCACTTAAAGAATGAACCCATTTCTACTAATTTCAGGCTCTGGACCCAGCAGGCACACAGCCCAGACTTGCATGCACTTTGGAGGATACACAGCCCGACTGGCCCGGCTCCCCTGCTGGCCACTTGACTGATGGTCCATTTAAAGAATGAACCCATTTTACTTGTTGTGGCTCCCCACACCACTTAGAGTCTGCTACTCCTAGAGAGATTTTCTTCTTACTTCTTCTGACTCCCATCTCACAATGAGAATTCTTTTCCCAAATTGTAGCTTCCCAACACCACTTAGAGTCTGCGACTCCTAGAGAGATTTTCCCAAGTTGCGACCCACGTCTGGGTACCTACCTCATCACTGGCCAGGTGCATGAGGCAAATAGCAATCACAGCAGAAACCCGTAGAGGTGGACCTAGTTACTAAAGATGGGGGGTTTGCCCACCTCCAGCTCCCACAGCCCACACCTGGCCATTTCTCTGGAGAAACTGAAAACTTCGAAATTGTAGATTAAATAGTGGATGGACTGTAGCACCCCCTCTACAACATTACTTGAATTCACACAGACTTTAGATTTTGACACTGCTCCATTTGTTTGTTCTAGTACTATAGGCCTCCTGAATAGTAGTTCAAATCCGGCCTTTCTTCACATTTTCCAAACTGAAGAAACACATTTTTGCCCTCTCAAATTAGAGCAAACTCACCTTTCATTGCAGGTGCCCCACAGGTAGTACAACTCCTCTACTTTTAAGACCAAAAGAAACTGTAAAAGGCAGCTTTCTTCCTGTAGCAGAAATTAGGGGATTGCCCCTGGAATCTACATAGGGATACTTTTACTTCTTCCCCCCTCCCAGAGGGAGGGGGCACTGAGATCTGGACAGCAGTCTCCACCACTTGAAACTGGACACTCACTCCTTCTCCCACAGAAGGTAAACAAAAGACACTTCCTTCCTGCTGTCAGGCAAGCAGGAGACTGCCTTTAAAACTCCAACATTGTATCTCACTCCCTCTGCTGCAGATTCCAATGTGGCTTATGCAGCTGCAACAGTTCTATGGTGATGTCATCTCTCAGTCTCAGCTGAGACTGAGAACAGAGTGAGACAGTGTGAAACCCATTTAACTGGATTTTCACAAGCTGCCTTCCCTGCCTACCACTAGGTCTTACTGGGATTCTAACCCGGGTAACAAGGGGTTACACTCACCCTGACCAGGAAAATGACTGTCCCCAGTCATTATGCACCCGGCCTTAGGCCATCCCACCCTATGTGCTACCTGTGGAGGGGGGTGATCAGGACCCCTCCTACCATGTGCAAGCACAGGCAGGCATCACTAAGGGCCTAGAGGCCTGTAGCTGACATATCAGCCTCTACACTATCCACTTACTATGGACACCTAGTGGCTGTGGTAGAACTATCCAGAGCATAGCCCTGATAGATCAGTACTGCAGTCCCAATGGCCACTCAGGACCACAGCCTGTCTATCCCCCCCTAACCCTCTAGGGAAAACCTATCTGCCTCTAACATAGTATTCCAAAACAAAAACAAAACCCGGGGACCTCCCCGACCTTAGGCAACCTGCAACCACACCATTAAAATACCATTTACTGCCTCCTCCCTACCCCCACAACTACACCTGTGGAAGGAAACTGTTAATACAGTAACAACCATAACAATAACAACACAGTACTTTAGATTTCTACACAATAAAGCACTGACGAGGAACTCCGATGAGCCCCTCCTCCTCGTCTTGTCTTCTCTTCTGTCTTCCCAGGAACACCTGTAAGAAAAAGACAAAACAAAACACACTCCTAATCTGCATACACAGTCTACCTAAAACCCTACCATACAAAAACACTGAACAATCCCAAAAAGATTTTTTTAGAAAAGGTAGAAAACAGTATTTACATTAGAGTGCATATGACATTATTTACAATACACATTTGGGGGATGGAGGCCCTAAAAGTCCCAACTAGTGACCACAAGGCCCAAAGGCTAGTCCAATAAAGAGTCTCTCCTGGGCCGGAGCCCCATGAAGCACAGTTCTAAAAGGCCAAAGTCCTGAAGAGGAGAGTCTTTGCGGACAGTTCACACATTTTTGAAGTCTGTAGTGTAGGGTATGTACTGCAATGTCATAAAGATAGAAAAGTTTCGGACTTACCAGCCATTTGTAGTGCAAGAATCTGCACGAACCTGGTCCGCAGCTGAAGACTCTCCCTGGCAGCAATTCTTCTGATATAGCTGGGTGGACAACTTCCGGGAACCACAGGAGGGCACATCTGGAAACAGCTGGGCTAATGTCATCAATGGAGACGGAACCCTACAACAGGAACAAAAAGAAAAACAGCTGGTCCAATGTCATCCGATTACCAGGCGATGAACAGGAAAACAGCTGGGATGTTGTCCTCTCTGGATCAGAAGTCATCTGGTGGGCCAGTAGATGGTTGCTGGACAGGACAGTACACTGTAGACTGATGAATGTGGAGCACTGAGTCCTGGTTATTTCTATTGGCGGATCAATAAGGGCACTTCGCAGTCTAGTGTGGCAGTATTGACTACCACTGCTCGGCTCTCCATTTTGTAGGCACGGGCTTAATTGCTGGGAGGTCCTTGCACTGAGGCCAATAGTACCGGGGGTCAGGGGCTTGAATTATTACCCCGTTTGGGCGCACATAACTCACACAGTGGGAGATTTCATGTCCCTCTCCGTCCATTATTCTCACTCTGTCCATAAACAGTGTCCTGCCTCTCTTCCACTGTGTATACTTTTCATGGAACAGTCTATTCTTTAAATGCTGGTTGGCCCCAGGATGCACATTTTTCATTGCTTCATTCTAGATCCAGGATTTCCTGCAGTCCTCAATCTCCTCCCAGACTCTGTGAGGAAAGGTAGGAAAGGTCATACCATAGATTTCATTGGCCTTTCTACGAACCAGTCTCTCCTCTTTACTTTCTTTGGTCAATCTGAGACCACTGGCCTGGCTTGGGGGTGGCCAGTCCTGGTTCTGTCAGCTTCACATCCTCAAAGAAATTAAAAATGGATCCCTGACTTCTTCCTCTTGTAAAGCCAGGGCAGTGGCATCACCACCTTCTTCAATACATTCCACCGAAGCAAGATCTTGAGGCTGTGTACCCGTTCCTTTTTCACAAGGCCACGTAGCTTCCCCCTCATCTTCCTCTTCACTGAGGATCTGAGCCCAGGAGTGAGCAGTCGTTCTCACCCATGAGACTATCCATTCATCACTAGGTGCGGAAGTCGACACCTCCCATTCAAAGGCCTCCCGCATCTCATCTTCACCTAAGACTTGGGCTAGGCCCTCCACCCAGGGGTCTATTGATGCTTTATCCGAACTTTCTTTCTGAGATCCAGCATCCAAAACTTCAACTTCAGGTTCAGTCTCTAATTCTGCACTCTCTAGCTTTGTGCCACACTCCCCCGAGGGACCTTCCTCCACAGGCTCCGCCTGGTGCTGTGTGCTGCCAACTGCAGATTCCTGAATTTTTGTCCATGTGGGGGCCAAACGACATGGAGGCTCTTTATACAAGCCATATTTTTGAAGGCATCCAGCACAGTGAGGAATCATGAAGACGTCCCTTCCAGCACTCAAGCATATCTGGCATACATGCACTGGATAATTAGGAATCGCCACATCAGGAGACAGTTGCCCTCCATAGCACCACTTTTCAATATCTCTCAGTCTATTTACTGCTGCTGCTACTGCAACCCAGGCATGAGCCAGGTAATGAGCTGGTCCTGAGGCCATAACTGCAGAAAAATAAACAAAAGTTCACTGTAGCTGAAAGTCCCACTTTAATGAACACACTTTGTAGCTTTAAAATGGCTCCTCTGCTGCTGTGTTTACTTTACTACCCCACCCTGTAATGGTGGCTGCAGCACTCCTGTGCATCAACATTTAGAATCTGGGTCAAGCTACTGATAACTTTTACTCAGACTGCACAACTTGCTCTGATCTGGCTTTAAACACACATTTACAGGAATTTCCTTGGACTTTTTACAAACTGGTAGCATTCATTTAATTCACAGTCCCTCTAAAAGCTTCAGGTTTCAGCACAGGATTGCCTGCTTCTATTAGTGTTGCTTTTTTCTACAACCCACATTCTCTGTCTGGTTGTAAACTTTAAACTGAGGCTATTTTACTTCCACGCACACATTTAATGGCTTTACAGACTTGCACTTCCTGGAAGGACTTTACACAGTCATTACTTGCAAAGCGACTATACTGCTGCACACACATTTTATATGGCATTGATGAAAATCACTGTTTGAGCAGTTTTAGGGACATTTACTAACTGTTATCAGTAGTAGCTTGCTGCGATGGGGTAAAACGGCCTGCAGCCAGTTCTTGAAGACCGTGGAACACAAATGGGCGGGCAGTCTCAGCGATCATCGTTTTCAACACCAAACTCGCTATTTTTATGATTGCTTTGCAGGTTGAACCCGATTTTAAACTCAAAAGTCAATTTTTTGCTGTTTATAGTGCTTTGAATACTTTACGAAGCTCCTCCACTGCCAATACACGCACTACACTCTGTCTCCCTCTCGAATGCTGAGTCAGTCTCAGAAGAGCTGGCTGAGGGGCAGGACTAATGGCAATCTGACCAACCACACGACACCATGCAAATGAGCCTTTTCTTCCTCGCGAGGGCTCCTTTCCTCACGGCGATCGTCGAGTAGGCAAATTTAAACTGTAAAATGCACACTTTTTTTTTCTGACTCCACGGCGGGAGCCCATTTTAACCATGTAACATTGCCTTTAACTCTGCAGTCTCTCCATTTACACAGAAAACATTTCCAACGTCCAGGGCATAATTTCTCTGTTGCTACCCCTAGTTTTCCACACTTTCCTTCACAGAATTCATTCCAAAAGCATTTCAAACCTCCAGGGCATAATTTCCCTGTTGCTACCCCTAGTTTTCCACACTTTTCCTCATAGAATTCACTTTAACAGCTGACAAAAATGCTGTAAACAATTTTGATGATGCAGGACAAGGGCACACTCTTTGGCTTTACAGCTCCTTGGTAAACAGTTGGCATTTTTTAAACAGCAGCACAAGATTCACAGCACACAGCAACACACTAGGGAAATTGCTTCAGCTTTTTGGGCTACCCACTGCCAGATAGCCAAAATGCTAGCCCCCTTGCCCAAGTACCTTCCTTCCCAAACAAATCCAAAGCAGTGCCTCCATTTTTGTAACCCCTCACTCCTGCCTTTTTACTAAAATGACAGGTGGCATGCTATTGGAGCTGGCAGCAATACTTGGTGGGGACCTGGGTTCGGGGAGGATGAGGTTACCTGGCACAAGGGGACCTAGGTTTGGCTACTCTGCACAGGGGCACCCAAGTATATCCGAACACAGGAAGCAATAACTGTAATGTCCAGAACCAGGATTGGGATTTTTCAGTGTGGCTTTATTCATAACTAGCTGAACACAGCAAAGCATAGATGGACCCCCAAGGGGCCTCGTTTACTGATAATGCAGATTAGAGACTACAAGGTGGTCCACTTAAATAATGAACCCATTTCTACTAATTTCAGGCTCTGGACCCACC
The DNA here is from genome assembly GCA_016271365.2 of Neoceratodus forsteri. Lineage (NCBI taxonomy): Eukaryota > Metazoa > Chordata > Ceratodontiformes > Ceratodontidae > Neoceratodus > Neoceratodus forsteri. The sequence goes on along the minus strand of CM028132.1, from coordinate 224,135,415 downwards.
AGGCACACAGCCCGGACTTGCATGTGCTTTGGATACACAGCCCGACTGCCCGGCAAGCTCACCCTTTCGTTGCAGGTGCCCCACAGGCGAAGTACAACTCCTTCTACTTTTAAGACCAAAAAGAAACTATAAAAGGCAGCTTTCTTCCTTTAGTAGAAATTAGGGGATTGCCACTGGAATCTACATAGGGATACTTTTACTCCCCCCAGAGGGAGGGGGCACTGAGACCTGGACAGTGGTCTCCACCACTTGAAACTGGACACTCACTCCTTCTCCCACAGAAGGTAAACAAAAGACACTTCCTTCCTGCTGGCAGGCAAGCAGGAGACTGACTTTGAAAACTCCAGCATTCTATCTCACTCCCTCTGCTGCAGATTCCAATGTGGCTTATGCAGCTGCAACAGTGCTATGGTGATGTCATCTCTCAGTCTCAACTGAGACTGAGAACAGAGTGAGACAGTGTGAAACCCATGTAACTGGAATTTCACAAGCTGCCTTCCCTGCCTACCACTAGGTCTTACTGGGATTCTAGTAACCCAGGTAACAAGGGGTTACATTATGCTAATGAGGGCTACCAACAAATGGCAGAGTTGGCAACCCTCGTTAGCATAACCTTCATGGCAGAATCCATCAAAAGTGCGCAAGATGTCCACCCGGAGCTTTTGAGCCATTATAGATGAGGCGGGTCTTTCAAATTTTATAGGGGTTTCCCTTTGAGTCTTTTACTCAGACGCATGCTAGTTGGTATTTATCTTGTGTTAGGCAGATACTTTTAATTATTGTACATTTTAAACCAGCACTACTACCTAACCAGGAAGTGATCCGTTACAACCGTTGTAGCGCCACAGAAAATATAGGGCTGCTAGCTAGTGCTACTGCTGTCAATGCAGCAGGCAGCAGAAATATAAACAAAAACATACGATAACTGAACACATTACAGGGTGATAGTACAATGCTGGTATGAAAGAGTACCAGGTACATGCTCAGCAGAGCACAGAGAATAAACTGTCAGAAAAGTGCACATTTTTTCACATTGTACTGCTGCTTTATATTCAAAGAAACGTATCATAAACACAAATTTTAGTTTTTATTTTCTTTATTGTAAGGTATTATATGCACCATATACAAATTCAGGAAAGCAAAAAAATCAAATGTCACAAGAAAGGGTAAAAAGTGTTTGTGGGGGAGGCTGTGCCCCTGCACCCCTCTGAATATAGATTATCAACTCCAGGGGGGTGCATGTTGGGCAGGGGGCAAAATTCCATATCGCGCAAAAATTAAGTGCCACAGGGAGTGGCAGAGTTTCTGCACACCCGGTCCAGAACTCTGTACCTGCAGTACCAGAGTGATCCATCCACACCACTACACCACAAGGCTAGCTCAGTGACAAGAGGCACACCCATCCCTCAAAACCCCTGCATTGTCCCTCCCCTTCCCCTCACTATCCCCCCCTTCCTGACACCATCCACTACCCTCATGCTTGTGTACAGCTGCTACCCTTGCAGGGTAGTCCAAGAGTATAGCACCCAAAATGAGTTGTAATTTTTGCCTGGTGCCCATATTCTGTTGCTGTATTCATGGTATATCTTCCTTTCCTCCACTGAGTACATATTGAGGACTCTTAGTCTCTCCCTATACGTTTTGAGATGCAAGCCATGCACCATCTCTGTCACCCTTCTCTGGATAGCCTCCACCTTGTTAATGTCCTTATGCATATGTGGTCTCCAGTACTGCATGCAGTTCTCCAGGTGAGGCCTTACCAGTGTTTTATACAATGGCATCACCCCACCTCCGACCAGTAATACCTCCTGCCTGTGCACCCCAGCATGCCACTGGCCCTCCTTGCAGCCTTTGCACACTACTTTGGTACCTTAAGGGCATTAAATATTATATCCCCTAGTTCACATTCCTCTTTGGTGACAGCACTTCCCCCCATCCTGTGGCTCTCCCTAGGGTTCCCCCTTCCCAGTTACATTATCTTGCACTTTTTTGCACTGAACCTCAGATGCCACATCTCTGACCATCTTTCAAGCTTCTCGAGGTCCCTCTTCATTTTCTGCACCTTTTCTGGAGTATCCACCCTGATGCAAATCTTGGTGTCATCTGCAGATAGGCAGGCCTTTCCTTCCAGCCCTTCTGCAATGTCACTAATGAAAACATTGAACATGGCTGGTCCCAAAACTGATCCTTGTGGCACCCCGCTGGTCACACCTCTATCCCCACATTGGATCTCATTTACCACCACTCTCTGCCTTCTGTTTATCAGTCAATATCTAACCCAATGTATCACCTTTTGCCCCATGCTCAGACTACTCATCTTGTTAACCAACTTTCTGTGTGGGACGGTATTGAAGGCTTTGCTGAAATCTAGGTAGGTGATGTCTATGGCCCCTCCCTGATTCAATTTCCTAGTCACCCAATAAAAATAATCTATCAGATTCATTTGACAAGACCTTTCTGCTGGGAATCCATGCTGTCTTAGATCCTAGGCACCAATGGATTCCAGGTGTGCCACTGTCCTTTCTTTCAGCAGTGTCTCCTTGATCTTCCCCACCACTGAAGTGAGGCTGACTCACCTGTAGTTCCCTGCTTCCACCCTACTGCCACTTTTGTGCAGTGAGACTACATGCACCCTCCTCCTGTCCTCTAGAACCACACCTGTGTTGAGTGGCCAGTTGCACTGCTAGTTCCCTGTGCAGCTCCCATAATATCTTCAGGTGTATGTCATCTGACCCCATGGCTTTATCCACCTTCAGCTTTGTGAGTTCCTCCAGAAATCTCTCCACTGTGAATGGACTGGTGTCCACTTCTCCCCCCAATTGTCTCTGGTCCCCAACTGTGGTCCTTGACCCTGTCCCTCCTCAGTGAATACTGAACAGAAGTATTTGTTCAGTATTTCTGCCTTGTCTAAATCCCCCCTTACACTCTCCCTCCTCCCCTTTGAGCCGCACATTCCCCCCTCATTTTTTTCATGTACCTGTAGAATGTATTGTCCCCTTTTTTCACAGTCTGTGCTAAACCCTCCTCTGTCTGTGCCTTGGCTTTCCTTGCAGCCTTCCTTGCTTCTTTTCGACATTCAAGGTACACTTCCCTGTCCTCCTGCCTCTGGATTCCCTTATGCTTCCTGAAACTTGCTCTTTTAGACCTTACTTAGTCTCCCACCTCTTTAGAGAACCATAATGGTTTCTTTCTTCTTTTCCTTTTGCTGCTATCCTAATGCATTGGTTAGTTACCTCCATAATGACTCCTTTTAATCTCCCCCACTGTTTCTTCACCCTTTCTATTACCAGGGCTGCTCTTAAATATCTACACATTTCATGGAAAGATGCCCTCTTGATATCTAATATGTTTGCCCTTGTGTGGCTTAACTGAGTCCCTGTCTTCTTGCCAGACCATACCACAGTGTATAGCTCTCCATACACAATGACGCTCCACCATGCATTATAGTGTTTATCATAGAGATGGAGGTTGGGGCCACCGGACATCAGGGAAAGGCACAATATTGGGAAAGGCAGACAAATGCCACTAGACAACAGAAAACTTTGCATGGGGTAGGAAGAAGGTGCCACTAGAAACCAGGGAGTGGTCCATATAGGATGAGTGGAAAGAGGGTGCCACTGTACAGCAGGGAACACCTGTTACAGGATGGGGAAGAGGCATCAGTCTTGTGCAGGGAAAGACTGCCCAAACTGGGGGGGGGATTGTTTGTGGTGATTACCATGCCAAACTTCCACAACAAAGCTCTTCCCAGCTTGCTAGTGGTTTGAAAATGATGCCCAAAACAAAACTGGCATACTGATATGCAATCAAAATTGGGTAACCTTCAGCATATAGAAAATACTGAATGGGTAACTCTGCACAATCAGTGTGTTCTGCCACAGAGGGCATGTTATTCTCTCTGACCTCAAGGATGAAGCTTGAGTGGTCCATGGGAATCAGAACCCTGAGGTGGCACAACACACTGGTTATAAATAAAGTTGTTTATCCTGTGTTTTTATAGTGTATATTATTGTGTGAAATATGTGCATTGTTGTTTTTATATTTACTGGTTAGTGGTTATAAACCACTGCCAGTGAGTGCCCAACAGCTTCATAAACCACATATGTTGTTTATGGAGCTCCATAAACCATGGGCAGAACAGTACTGCAGCATCACCTGAAAAACCAATGAACAAGCTGTCCTCGTGCTGGACGTTCACAAGCGCTACACAATCAGTCACTTAGCGTGAGACAAGCTTGTCGGCAGGAACAGTTATCCTCTCAAAGTGTCAAAGACAACTGAAACCAAAAAACAGTAAACGAAAAAATAAAACATGCAGAAGTGTGGTTCTATGGGGATTTTATGCACCATCTCGGTGTGTTATGCCCATATAAACCCCTCAGGCTTCATGGGGCATCACACACCTCAGGGTGCATAAAATCCTCATAAACCACACTTCTCCATGCTTCATTTTATATTTCTCTTTCACAGTGAAATTAACTCATGCATGTCTCTAGAGGTTTTAGAATGCTGTTCTACCACAGGAGGGTACAATCACATACCATGACATTTGAACTGTGCTACAACAGCATTTTTAAAACTATGGATTTCTATGTAGAACAATACTTTACTATACTATACACTGCATCACTGCTGCTGTATGCTTAGCCTTGCTCTTAATCCACCTGTGACCAGGCCTGTTGAACCCCATAAAATATCCAACCAAGCAGCTGCTTAAATTGCAGCTTCATCTGCATGTTCCAGCCTGCTGTTTTACACATGGAAATGGAAGGGCCTGCATTTTTAAGAGCAACTAATGGAGTTTTCCCCTTTTAGAGGGCAGACCAGGTTGTCCTGGTGCACCCCTGCTCCCATGCTTAAAATGGTTGTGCTCAGAAGGGAAGGGGGGAGGAAGGGGAGGGGCTATGGGAGGCAGAACAATGGGCAGACAAACAGGAAGGGGAGGGAGATAGGGAGGTACTTAAGGGACAGCACAAGGGGCCTCAGCCACTTTTCTTGGAGTTTTGGATTTACATCAACTGCAGCATGTCGGATTGGCAATTTATTCGAGGGTTGTTTCACCAGGAGAGGGAGGTAAGGAAACAAGTAATTGATTTACAGGATGAGATGTGATGTAAAAAAAATAAATAAATAAATAAAAAGGGAAAAGGTATACAGTAGCAAGATTAAATAAGTTGCACTATACAGCTGAAGAAATGAAGGAGTATTGAGTAACGGGGGGGTCAGAGTCTGGTGGAGAGAGCCACCCAAGACCACGTGGGTGCAAGGCACATGCCGCGTGGGGCGGCTTGTGGAAAAGCCTGTTCCTTGTTTGCTGTGCTCTGGGGTTTCTTGTTCCTATGGTGGCCTGGTTTTGCTGGCCGGGAAGAGTTTTGAAAAGCCCTGGGACATGGGAGAGAGAGCAGGAGCAGGGCCACGTGGGGGATGCCACATGCCACATGGGGAGGATTAACATAGTTTTCCGTGGTGTCTAGATGGTGGTAGCATTTGGTTTCCCCCTTCTGGTGGCTGCTGGCAGGGACAGTAGCCCTGGAAGAGGCTGTGGGGCTGGGGGGGGTGAATGCGATCTGGGGGCCATGTGGCATGAAGTAACACATGGCGTGGTTTTTAAAAAAAACATTTTCGTCATTTGAATACACTGGGTGGGCTGTTGGTGTGGCCATGTTGTTTCCTGGAGGCTGATTGTTAGAGGCCGCATGGTGTGAATGCTGCACACCATGAGAAGGTTTTTTTGGAAGCACTGGCATTGTGTTGTAGCCTACGAGGCTTGGTGTGGTCTTTTAGTCTGCCAAATAGGTTTAGGAGGCCTGGAAGAGGACAGGAAGCTGGGGGGAGCGAGCACAACCCGAAACCACGTGGCATGATGTCACACGCCACATGGAGGAGCATGAAAGCCCCTATTTTCCCATTTTCTAGTACTCTGGGGCCATTTTGTGGCATCTCGGTCCTGAAGGCCGAATGGTAGGCCTTGGAGAAGCCCCAAGGTATGGACCACGTGGCGTGTAGGGCACACGCCATGTAGGGGCATAGAAAAGCACTTGCCCTGGTTTTTGGGCTATTGTGGTGCTGGGTGGAAGTCCTTCATTACCAATCTGAATAAGAGGGCTGAAGGAGGCCCTGAAGCTGGGCGGAAGGAGCGCAGTATGAACCAAGCGGCGTGACATCACACGCTACGTGGGGGGGTTGTAAAACCCCTTTTTTCCTTGAATTAAGGCTCTTGGGGCTGTGTTGTGGCCATGGTGGGGGCCTGAGTAGGAACGGTAAGGCTAGTAAGAGGCCCAGATGCAGGGTGCATGTGGCATGACACCACATGCCATGTAGGGGTTATGGTAAGGCACTTTCTAGTTCTGGGACTAGTGGCTCAGGTGGTTTTCAAAGCCCTGGTAGTTTTTTCAAAGGCATACTAAGGAGTGAACAAGGGGTCTGGGAGAGGCCTGGGGCCAAAGGTGAGCGAGTGCGACCCGTGACCTCATGGGTGACGGCACTCGCCGCGAGGTGGTCACATGGAAACAGTACCCTTACTTTTGGTAGGGCTGTTTGCAGCCAATTCCTAAGGTGGGGCTGCTAACTGTGGGGTGCCTGGGTCAAGTCAGGCAGGCGAGGCAGACAGCAGGGTACAGCAAGAAGGGACTAGCTAGGAACAAAGAAGGAGGGCATGGAGGGGTCACAAGCAGGTGATGGAGAGTGGCGAGAAGCTGGACAAGAGTGAATGGGGTCTGGACTGGAGGTCAGACTACAGAACAGGATGGAGGGTACAAAAAAAAAGAGAACGTTCTGGATGGTACAGTTATACGTTTGACCATGTTTCCTCTCATAGTTGTTTTCACAGGGAAAAGAGAAGGAGGACAATGGCACCAAAGAAGAGCAGGCCATCAAAAGAGGAGGCTTACAAGGCAATAATGGATTTGGCAAAAAAAGCTAACAGGATGTGGGAGCTGGTGGAGGGAGAGGAGCCAGGGAGACCAGACAGAAAGAGAAAGGCAGCCACAGAAAATGGTGGCAAGGAAAAACGACCAGCCAGAGGGTTGTGTGGTACTGGGAAGGCACCACCAGTGGTAACGGGGCTGGCTAGGTTGGCGGATCCATTGTCCCTGTAACCTACAGTCACTGTGTCACCAGTTTCCCACCCAGATCAGGATGACATCTCCCTGGTTCAACTCCACGATGTCCAGAATGGTTTGCTCCCTCCACAAAACCCAGCAGCCCACCCCCCCACAACTGCAGGGACAAGCAAGAAGGACCTTAGAAGACTCCAGGCAGGAAGGCCAGGACAAGGTCACAGGTAATACACCCAGTGCAGTGGGGGACAGTATAAGAGAATATATAGGGCAAATAGTAACGGCCTTAGGAGCAGGCTGTATAGGGCAGATGGAAGCAGCACTGGCAGAGATCAGGAGGGAGAAAGAAGGGGCAGAGAGAAAGGAACAGGGATGTGAGAGAGAGGGAGAAGGGACAAGAGAGATAGGTGCCCCTGGAATGAGGATAGGCGAGCACGTGCCACTGACTATGAAAGAAAAAATTTGGAAAGGAGAATATGTGGATATATTCACCTTGGTGAGCCGCGAGGCCGCCACCAAGTATGAAGAGGCTGAAGGCATAGGGAAGAGTGAGATGGCAGTGGCTACAGTGCTTTTAGGGAGAAAAGAGGAGGATACTTTCACAAAAGGGAAGACTTGGGATAGATGGTTCCTAGGTTTCTCTACTTTCTCAGCCATTGTCATGGAAAAGAGGCCGGAGTTAGGCATCCCGCTTATTACCTATTCCCTTATAATTCAGAAGGCAAAGGCAAAGGGCTGGATGGGGTGGTTATACTATGACGAATCCTTTAGGCAGAGAATGGCAACGTTTGGGGACGTGAGGTGGGACACCAAACAGATAGATTTATGGATGGATTACATCACAGATCAGTCCATGCCCTAGGGGGAATGGGGCAAGAAGGGTTTTGGGACCCAGAGATGCTGCTGGACCTATAACAGAGCCTTTTGTTCCTGGCCTCAATGTCGGTTTCAGCATGCATGCTCAAGGTGCGAGGGAGGTCACTCAGCAAGCAAATGTAGAGCGGCAGGGGGATAAGGGATGCAGGCCCATGGGGGGCAAGGAGCAGGCCAACAGCTTTTTCGAGAGGGTCAAGGTTTTAGAGGCCAGGCCTTGGAGCAGAGGAGGGCGGGGTAGGGGGTACACAAATAGGGGGGAACAGAACAGATGAAGGATGAGATGGCAGTCAAGACAAAATAGAGGGGAAAAAAGGGGAAGGGCTGGAGACAAGGTAAGGCATGTTTTGGGATGGCCAGAACCCCAATCAAAGATAAGGTATGGGCAAGTTACATGGACAAATATCCAGACACAAGAGTACGGAATATGATTTTGCAGGGCTTTAGCTCGGGTTTTTCATTACAGTTTACGGGACCTAGGCGGGCGATGGAGGCCAGCAACCTAGGGTCAGTAAAAGGGAAGGAGGAGGTACTAAGACAGAAGATAGAGAAGGAAGTAGCAGCAGGCAGAGTCGAAGGCTCGTTTGAAAACCCCATTGCAGAGCATGCGGGTCTCACCATTGAGTCTGGTACCCAAGAAACAGGAAGGGGAATACAAAGTGATTCACCACCTGTCCTATCCAGAATGAGAGTCAATAAATGATTTTATCAGTGAGGAGCACAGTAGGGTGACTTATGCGACACTAGAAGATGCAGTACGGATGATCCGGGCCACAGAGGAGGCATGGATGGCTAAAATGAACATTGAGTCTGCTTTCAGACTGCTTCCGGTCAGGAAGGAAGATTGGGATTTATTGGTTTTCAAAAGCAGGGAAAGATACTATTTTGAAAAAGCAATGCCAATGGGTTGTTCCACAGCATGTGCGACATTTGAGGCCTTCAGCACCTGTTTGCAGTGGATATTTCAAGAAAAAACAGGTTATAGGAGGGTCATACATTATATGGATGATTTCCTGTTCATCGGAAGGGGGAAAAGGGAGACACAAATGATGCTAGGTAAGCTCCAGGAGTTGTCAGGAATTGGGGGTGCCACTAATCCTGGAAAAGACAGAGGGGCCCAGCATGATTATAGAATTTTTGGGAATTGAGATAGACACCCCGAACGGGGTATTTAGACTGCTGGATAAGAAAGTCAATAAGCTGAAAGAATTAATACAATTGCACACCAGCAGGAGACGGGTACAGCTAAAGCAGGTACAACAAGTGCTGGGGCATTTGAACTTTGCCTGCAGGGCCATTGGGCCAGGGAGGACATTCACAAAGAGGTTAGCCAGGTCCACAGCAGGGGTCACCAGACCTCATCACTGGGTAGACTTGACTCGAGGGGTTGAGGAGGATTTTATGATTTGGGAGGAATTCCTGAGGGAGTACAATGGTTGCTCGTTCTGGCAAGAGGAATGGTTATACAACACAGATCTCAATCTATACACAGATGAAACTGGGGGTATAGGCATTGGGGGGTACATGAGAGGTAAATGGTTTGCAGAACCCTGGCCAGCCATTTGGGTGCAGGAGGGGAAAGTGAGAGACATTACATTGCTTGAGATCATGCCCATATGGGCATGTACTTTAGTCTGGGGAGAGGAATTGCGGGATCAGAAAGTGACTTTTTGGTGTGACAATAGAGCAGTGGTAGATGTGTTGAACAACAAGGGAGCCAGATCGGACACAGTCATGCAGGTATTACGGCGTTTAGTCTTAAGGACATTACAACTGAACATGTCATTTAGAGTGCATCACATAGAAGGGGTACACAACACTCTGGCTGACAGCCTTTCTCGTCTGCAGCTGGAACATTTTCGAAGGCTGGCACCAGCAGTGGTGGAATTAAAAACACCCATACCAACGAACATATGGGACATTGGCAGGAAGGAGCAGAAGTGTTGTTTCACAGCTCATGGGTGCCTCGGACTCTGAGGGCATACGACGGGGCCTGGCGAGTGTTTCAAACATTCAGGGCAGAGCACCAGATAGAGGTAAGTAGGCCACTCACAGAGGAACAGTTGGGAATGTTCACAGTGGAACAGTGGCAAAAAGGCACAGCCCACACCACGATGGGAGTTTACCTGGCAGGGATTGGGCTTATCTGCAGTCTGAAAGGGTGGAGGGACCCGACAAAGACATTGCTCATCAGAAGAATGATGCAAGGATGGAGCAGGTTAAAACAAGGACCAGCAGATAGCAGGAGGCTGATAGGGGAACAATGGCTTATAAAGCTAAAGGGGGTGCTCCCAGTAATATGCAGTTCATGGAGCGAGGCCCAGCTGTTTCACACAATCTATGTGATAATGTTTGCAGGTGCCATGAGAGTGAGTGAGGTAGTAGGCCATGGGAAGGAGGACGGGGAAGGGGGGCTAGACTGGAATGACATAACCTAGGGAGTGACTGAGATACAGATCAGGATTAGGAGGTCTAAGACGGATCAAGGGGGAAAAGGTTGCATGGTGACGCTAAAGAGTCAAACAGAGGGCTCAGTACAGGCGCTGTGGGTTTTCGCCACAGCGCAGAGGAACAGGACAGGAAAATTACTTGTACACGGGGATGGGAGAAGGGTGACTGGCTACCAAGTCACGGCAATACTGAAAAGGGCATGCAGTTCTTAGGAGAAGACCCAGCTAATTATTCTTCCCATTCCCTGTGGATTGGGGCTGCCTCACAGTGGGCAGAGGCAGGCGGGACAGTGAACACGATATTGGAAAAGGGACACTGGCAATCGGCCAGTTGTAAAAGATACATTAGAACACCAAAATAACTACAAAAAAAAAAGAAAAAAAAAAAACATGACGCTATGTAGGAATAGATGGATACGTATTTTAGACATAAGATAATGGTCTGGCCCCAGGTGGGACCGCAGTGATGGGGGGGCAAAAATGGGAGCAGACAGGGACGGGGGCATGGAAAAAGAGGGGATGAATAGGGGAGCGACATATTAAGCTTGTATATTAATGATTTGCTTGCACCCTATAGGTAGAGGGAGGATCACAGAAATATGGATCTGCGGCCATTCCTACATCTATTGGGCCGGAAAGAAAGCAGAGAAGAAGGCTAGGGAAAAGCAGCTATACCAAGATGTGAGAAGGTGTAGGTTGTTTTGGCATGGCATACGGGGGATGAGATGGGCTCAGCTGCTTCCCATGTTAACAGAAATCGGAGAACGGCAGCCCAGGCCAGACCTAATTATTATACATTTGGGAGGCAACGACCTGGCAAACAGGCCTTGGGTGGACACATATTTACAAATAAAAAAGGACTTAAGAACTATACGGCAGTGGTGGCCGCAAGTGTACATCGCTTGGTCAGATATGATACCGAGGAGAGTGTGGAGGCAAGAGCACAGCCACAGAGCAGTAGAAAGGGCCAGGAGGAAGATGAACAGGAGGGTTGGGACATTGGTAAGGCAGATGGGAGGTCAGGTAATACCGAGGGGGGTAGAAGAATGGGTAGATGAATTTTACAGGTCAGACGGGGTACACCTGTTGGACGTAGCTATAGACATGTTCAATACGGAAATGATGGGATTTATAGAAGAATGGAGGAAACAGACGAACAATGGGAAATAAAAAAAATTGGGGCATATTATAACAGATATAAATGGAAAGGAGCTCCCCTGAAGTAAGGGTGAAGGCTACCCTAGTTAATGGAGGAAGCCAGCCATCCAACGCAAGCTGGAGACTGGCTAGTGGGAAAAAGGGGGGGGAGAGAGGAGGAATAACACAAGAAGAGAAGGAAGATGAAGGAAAAGCGGTCTCGGTTTTCACCGTTACCTAACAGAAAAGGAGAAGAAGGCACCCAGATCTTCACCTGGGGGAAGAATAATCAGAGGTTGATATATTGGATGGAATAAACAAAATGTTGGAAATATGATAATAAAGGAATTGGAATGGAATATGGAATTATGAATTGAGATAAATTAATTGCCAATCCGAGCACAACAACAAATAATGGTATCTGTCTTTTATGGGGGAAAAGGGGGGAATCCAGGACAACACAATTTCTAGTTCCAGGAAGGTAACTCATAACATGGTGTTGGTTACCGCAGAAGCTATTTTAGCCATATATCACATTTTTGGCTTGCATAAAGAGTTTAGTCCATAAAGCCTGGCTTATAATTTCCTTGTGTGAGGCAAGTGGCCACCAAGCACTGCAGCCCTAGCCCTAAAACAGCATAATGATTCTGCTAGGCAAATAGCCCCATACATGTATACCTGCAAACAAAGATAATCCAAGTATATTTAGGTGTCCCTCCTCCCTGATCCCCCTACAATGCCCACAGAGTCCCTGCAGCCCCATCCCTTACCAAATATCATCATTATGGTGTTTGTAGGGGGGTATTTAATAACTGAGAGGGTTCTTGGGCAATAACTACCAGTTTACAAAAACGTACCAGATAGGATCTGGGGCTGCAGCAGTGAGTAGAAAAATGGGCAGACTAGGTGGGCCGTATGGTCCTTGTCTGCTGACAGATTCTGTGTTTACTAGGGCAGAAATAGCGACAAAAAATAAGATGATAGGACCTACAACTGCACATGTGGATGTGCAGACCAATCACATTTCACAGATCTTAGATTTTTGCAGGCCCACCATTGTGTGATGGTGCTGTACTTGCGGTGCTGAAGACCCAAGTTTCAAGTGTTAGCTTGGGAGTTGGAGGGTCAGCAAGAGGGAAGAAGACTGAGTTCTTGCTGGATTGCTTATCGCAGGGTGGGGTGGGGCAGAGTTCGGTGCTTGCCAGATACTATTGGTAGCTGAGGATAAGCAGGCTGAAACCACCAGAACTGGGAAGAGGAGAGGCAGATGTCAGGTGTACAATGCATGGGGGCATGCTGCTCTTTAGGGGGAGTATTAGGAAAATCTGTGCACCAGCTGCAGGATGACTCCAGCTGCCTAATCACCCTGTACCTGATGACCCAGACTGTGCTGACTCTGAGGGATAGCAAGTCCCGGGGGGTGTTGGCTGGGGTGATGGTGCTGGGGTGGCTGGTATAGTGGAGGCTGCCAGTGCATGGGGAGAAATAAGACTAACTTGAAAAAAAATGCTGTTTACAATAAAATTACTTTTAAAAAGTTTTGTTGTTTGACTATCACATACACATTTTGTTGTAGAGTTGGTGTTAAAGGGACACTTGTCAATCCTTTTTGCATTATATTATTTATAATTGAAAAGATATGTTTAATGATTGCTTACATTCTCTACAATTCATTCAAGTTGTCGATTGTTTTAACTGCTGTGCTTTTATTTTAGCTTAACTGAAATGCATGCAAATAGTATATTTATTCCCAACGTTTTGTTTCAAATCCTTGACCTACTGTTGTTGCATGCTTCTTGAACATTAGGAACACCCCAAAAGAGTGCATTTACTCATGATACAATAGTCTTCTCTCCTCCCACTGCACTGTGAGTGTCTAGGCTGTATTGGGGGTAGTCACAATTTCTAGAAAGATGCAAAGAGAGTTGAGGTCTGTGTCCGTTGAACTTCATGATAGAAAAATGTGGTCTAGTATGGGCTTCTGTTTCATTTCTGAACAGTGTATATGACCTTTACTTTTCTTTTCTGAACACATTCAGGATTTAACTCCCAAGAAATTATGAAAAATGTTTTAATGTTTGAGAAAGACGAAGACTTCAATGTTTGAGAAAGACGAAGACTTCACTGTCTTTAATTCAGTGAGCAGAAATGAAAGTACACCAGCATCATCCTGAAGAAAGCTCCACCACCAGTAAGTAAATACCCTAAGAAATGTGTGTGTGGGGAGGGGGGTGTAGTGTTGAATTGTAGTTAGTTGGACCTTCTTTCCATCATAATATTGTCTCTGAAACTGTGAAGCAGGATATCCACTTCAAGACCAGCCACAGTCTCTGACTCACTGTGTGTCCCTGGGAAAGTAATCTTGATCTCCATTGAGCTTCTGCTCCTAGTTGTAAAATTATATGAAATGGATCCCACTGAAATGTTCCATCGCTAGGATTTTCTTGGTCATTATGTGATAAAACACTATTTGGCACCATGCTTCTGTCTGGGGGGGGCAGCTTGAAAAGGAATATGAACAGTGAGTAATGAATAGCAGAGTATCTGAGGTGCAAAAGTATTTGCCAGTGAAACTTTGAAAAAAGGTACTTGTACACCTCATGTGATGGCTTCCAGCACTCCCTAACCCTGATTAAAAAAAGAATAAATTGCACACCTCATCCCCTTTCTTAGTCCTGCTCTGCTTGCAGATTTGTGTGGCTAGTCAGGTCAGAGGCTGAGAAATTGACATGAGGGCAAGAGTATGTTCTGAGTACCAGATTTGCCTAGTTCAGTTCTCTGGGAGGGCACTGAAGCTACACAGGAATGGGCCCACCAGCCCAAGATGGCTCACGGGCTCTTCTAGAAGTATTAATTTACAATTGTGTCCTAACTGTGAAGATATTTTACACTGAAAAACTGACATTTACTCAAGAAGGTACTTGAATTGCATTTTAGGTGCATTTGCAGAGCACGGGTACACAATTTGAAGTGTATATACTATAATTCCAAGACACTTCAGTAACATTTTTGGAACACACTCTACAGGTGCTTTTCTGGAGTAATGCAGAAGTGTCCCAGCTGAGAAGTTACTACTTTGGAGGTGCATCAGGAATACCTATAAGGCACTTCATTAGCATTTTTGCAACATACTCACAATTTACTCAGCACTTATCAGTCGATTGCTTGATAGTCACCAGAAAGTTCCTTGAATTTTTAGTGGCACATTTGGAGCATGTACCCAATCTATGTACTAGTAGCTAACTACCAAATTACTAACAAGTGACTCCAATTGGGTAAGGGAGTCTTTTCTTGCATAAATGCAGTTTATTTCAGATAGTCATTTGGGATTTACCTCTGCTTCTTGTCTAACACTCAGGCCACCCCCCAGGGCTGTACCAGTGGGATGGGGCTCTACCCCAGACAGAGACTACTTTCTGGCTTAGGAAGGGTGGAGAGGTACCTCAGGGTGCCTCAGTCAGATGTGTGGCACCTTCAATGAGGAGTGGATGTGCTCCTGCAGCTTAACTGGACTCCCAGCTGGGTAGTTTCTAGCAGCTCTGCGCAAATTAACTGGTTAAGAATTTGTTCTTAACTAATAACTATGTTTACTATGTGGTGTACAGTTACTTATCAACTAATGCTCAAAAAGTTGAGTATTGATTGTAAATTATTTAGTACATAAGCTCAACTAGTAATTAATTAATGGCAAACTAATACTCAATTCATGGGGATTTGTTAATTCTTAATTAGGAACTAGGTCAGTGACTAACTACTGAAACTGTTAAGAATTTGTTAGCAATAGGCTGAGCTAGGAGGAGTCAGCCATGGCTGAGCTAGGAGGAGTCGGCCACTAACTCATTTGCATGTGAAAAAATCAACCAAAGCAAAACTGAGGAATAATTGACATTAACTAATTATTAGTGATTTGAGGCAATTGAGCATTAGGTCTGTTTTTTGTATAAGCTCAACTAGTAATTAACGAATGCCAAACTGACACTCAATTCTTGGGGATTAGTTAATTTTTAATTAGGAAACCGGTCAATGACTAACTGCTGAAACTGTTAAGAATTTGTTAGCAGTAGGTTAAACTAGAAGGAATGAGCCACTAACTCATTTGCCTGTGAAAAAATCAACCAATGCAAAACTGAGGAATAATTAAACATTAACTAATTATTAGTGATTTGAGGTAGTTGAGCATTAGGCTTATTTTTTGTATGGGATATTGCCCTCTCTTGAAATGCCCTCTAAAGTATGGGACATTTCCTTTGGTAACATTCTAATTTCAGATCACACCCCTGTCATTACCACCTTGGCCTGGGGCATGTTAGCTGGGAGATGCAATATCTGGAATTTTAAATCATCTTTTTTGCCACATGATACCTTTTGGGACTGGCTTCGTCATGCCAAAATGGATTTTTACCACTTTAATGGACCCTCTGGCTTTCATGGCACCTTGTGGGAAACTTAAATAGCTGTGATTTGAGGGGAATATATTGCTCTTGTCTCCCATCAATGGAAAACTCGGGACTCCTTGCTTAAATTGAGGGAGGTTAAGTTAAAAGCTCTGGAGATCTCTCTTGTACAACACCCCTCTGACCCTTCCCATCTTAGGTCCTGCTTTCTCAAGCTTAAAACTGAAATTGAAGACCTATTACAATTCCTTATGGAACTGGATCTATACCAGCTCTGTCACAAATACTGGGAAGCTGGAGAGCTCCTGAGAAAATTGTTGACTTCCCATCTCTGAACCAGGGTGGCTGAAAATTATGTTCCCTTAATTTGTATGCCGGGCGGTACCTCTCTTATGGCTCCCACAGACATTAATCGTGCCTTTCAAACTTACTGTGAGTCCCTGTACTCCTCAGAAGTTTCCCCCTCATTTTATTTATTTATTTTATTTATGTTTTTGGTAACCAGGTAAGTGCACTGATCCAGTGGACCATTTGCAGTCATGACCTGGGCCACAAAGGTGGCAGTACAGGGAAATACAGGAGTCAATACAAATTCACATTGAAGTGTACAGTGGTTACAACATTAGGACAGTAAGAACAGTCATCATTTAAATAATGTTTACAGGCATGGAGATAACATAACATTAAACAAAGAATACAGGCCAAGATTCAGAGGATAATTAGTTAAGCATATGCACAGAGTAGCTAAATGTTTTCATTTTTGCCATAGCCGGCTGAGAAGTGGGAGCATGCAAGATAGGCAGTGCGAGTCATTGAGCGAGTCATGTTTGTTTGTAGTGCTCTGGAGAGTAGGGGGCAGTGGCCAACAGATTACAGTAGTTTTATGGTGGCTCATGGGTTTCCGCTCTGCCCAGCGAGCATTTGCAGGTGGACACCTTCAGTAGCCAGGCTTTAAGGTTGGCTTTGAAAGACACATGGGATGACGATGTACGAATGGAAGTGGGAAGACTGTTCCAGAGGGAGGGGCCATTACAGAGAGAGCCTTGCTGCCCATCATCGCAGAGACATGAGGAACTTCGAGGGTTGGAAAGGAAGAGGCCCTAAGTGGTCTAGTGGCTGCTCTAGTTATGAGTAAGGGAGTATAAAGAGATAGCTGGTTACTTATGAGGGTGCTGTCCACCAGGCCGCCACCAGCATAGTTCAGGTGTCCCTGGAGGGACAGCCATCTTAGGGACTAATAGAGGTTGCAGTGATGGGTTAACGAGAGGGCTTTGAGGACAAAGCGACAGATAGCATTATATGCCATATATAGGTGGGAATGTTGCTCTGTGGACATTGGTGAGTAGATGGGGGAGTAGTAGTCCGGGAGAGGGAGGAGGTTGCCTTGCGCTATGGAGAGGCGAGCTTCAGGTGAAAGCAGGTGAATTGCACGATAGACCACACCTAGTTTCTGATTAATCTTTTTAATGGTCAGGGCTGCATGATCATTAAACATGAGGGAGGAGTCGAGGGTGACACCAAGGTATGAGAAGGAGGTAACCTACTCAAGTGGGGGGCCAGCGGGAGTACATACGGTGAGGGCGGTGTTAGATCTGGCGGTCTTGTTTAAGAAAGGCTTGGATCTGAAGAGCATGGCCTTCATCTTTTCTCATTTACTAGGAGTTTTCTGGATGCGAACCAGCTTTCAGCCACCCCGTAGCTGTCTGTGGGGGTAGCGGAGATGGATTCCAAGGACTTGTCACTGTAGTACAGGACTAGGTCATCCGCATAGAAAATTGCATTACAGTTTCGACTCTTAGCAGGTAGTGCATTGATAAACAAGGAGAAGAGAAGAGGGCAGAGAATTGATTCCCTGGGGAACACCAGTCCTTGTAGGATGGGGGACTGAGGCAGCTTTGCCTATGAGAATGGATTGGGACCTGTTTGTGAGGTAGCTATGGAACCAGGCAGTAGGTCCAGGGGCACAGCCAAATTATCGAAGCATGGAGAGAAGGAGATTATGGTCCAGTAAGTTGAAAGCCTTTGAAAAATCGACAAAGACTGCACCTGTAGTCTTACCCATGTCCATGTTTTTGAGGATGTGGTTAGAGAAGACTGCCAGGGCAGAGGAGGTGCTGTGATGCTTATGGAAGCCATGCTGGAGGGGACATAGGAGGTTGAACTTATTTAGGTGTTCTGATTACTGGATACAGCCAACTTTCTCTAGCAGTTTGCTAAGATGAGGAAGCAGAGAAATGGATCGATAGTTTTCTGGGGCTAGGGGATCTCCTGCCTTGAAGATGGGTATCACCTTGGCATGTTCCCAGGCGTCAGGCACAGTTGATGTGAACAGAGCGAGGTTAAAGATGTGTGTTAGTGGCTTTATCAGGGCTGGGGAGATGATCCTCAGGGATGGCAGGGTAGAGTCCATCACTTGCAGGGCTGCCCCTATGGGGGAGGGTTTCCAGGAGTCTTGAAATAGTAGTAGTACCAATGGCTCTGAAATAGAAAGGGGGGTAGAGGCACGATGGTTTAGAGGAGTGTGGGGGTTACCAATTTTGTTTTGTTTGAGGGGGGTGAGGAGGAAGCTTGCTAAGGTACAGGGTAAGGTCAGTGAACATGGTGTTAATAAAGTCTGCGATGCCTGCAGGGTCATTTATTATGCCAGCTGGGTACATAAGTTGTGTTATTTGCTTGTTGGTCTTGGGATTTAGTATAGACCCAATTGTTGCCCAGAATTTAAGAGGACTTCCCAGTGTGTTTTGTTGAAAGTTGTTAAAATATTTCTTTTTTGAGTGACTTTGTCATTTGTTTACTGGTGTTACATAGTTGCCTATAGGCGTTCCATAGTTGGGGGGATGGGGACGCTTTGAAAGCTTTCCAGCTAGAGTTCATGACCTTCATTTGCAGTAACAGTTCTTTGGTTATCCAGCACATGCAGCCACCTCTAACCCTCCTGGATTTTATGGGAAAATAGTTGTCCTGTAATTTCCGGAGGGTGTTGGTGAATAGATTGACAACGGAAGAGACGTTTTCTGTCAAATATAAAGACAACCAGTTTAAGGGCAGTGCATGTCTGGTAACAAGGTCGTGGTTTAGGGTGTTGAAATTTCTGAAAGACAGTATTTTTGGTGGGGGGTGAACCGACTTGTTGTTCACAACTATGTAGGTAGGGGTGTGGTCACTAATTGCATCAGACATGGTCCCTGCTTGGAAGATTAGATCAGGCTGGTTTGTTAAAATTCAGTCAAGGATTGAGTGGTTGGTAGTGCGTTGGTTGTATCTGGTTGAGGTAGAGATTACTTGATCCAAGTTATGGGACTTTAGTAGAGTTGTGTAGTCTGGGTTTGGATTCGCACCCAGTTTAGGCTGAAGTCCCCAAGCATGAACATATCCCTGGATGGGGTGGAGCTTGTCAGGCCAGAGAGTAAACTAGACAATCCCAGATTAGAAGCTGAAGGGGGGTTGTAGCAGCAACCAACATAAAGTATTTTTGCCGCACTAATAGTCAGCTTGGTGATAACCTATTCAGTTATGGAGTCAGTCTTTGAGCAGGCAACAATGGCAGCTGATATGTGGTCCTGTACATACAGCGTGACACCTCCTCCTCTATTCCTTTCCTGCCTATCCAGTCAGAGGATGGAGTAGCCCTGGAGCTGGTACAAGGCTGAGTCATGGTACGGTTTTAGCCAGGTCTGGGATATACCCAGTACGTGGGGCTTGTAGAGGGTAGCCCAGGCTTCTAACTCTGCAAATATGGAAGGGAGGCTATGGACATTTAGGTCGGCAATCTTTATTCCATGGCATCCTGCCCATGTGGCATCCATGTAGTTAATGTGTATGTTCGTTGGGCCAGGGTTTGTTTCTATGTCGCCTCCTAGGAGGGCTAGAAGCAGGAGGGACAAGAGTGGGCAGGTGGGAGGATGCCAGAAGTGCCTCCGAAGTGTAATGGAGTAAAGCAGATGTCCAAGCTGTCTTTGCTCCATGTATGATAAGGATGTCAGCAGTATAGATGACAGGGATGTGTCTTTATTTGTAGTTACATAGGGCATGTTTGTAGGGCATGGTGGCAAGTAAGTAGAGGTGCAGTGTTAGAGCAATTTTTGTTCATTTGCTAGGATGTTAGCAGTGAAGTCCATGGCCAACAACAATCCAGTCAAGGTGGATGTAGCCAGCAGAAAGATACTTGCATTCCCTAGGGGCCGGAATGGGATCATGTTCTTAGGGTGGGATATCAGTGGGGTGAGAAACTGAGGTGCCATTGTGCAAAGTAAATTAATTGTGGTGTACGGCTTTAAGGGTTTTAGCAGGATTTTGGAGGTATAGAGAGAGAGAGTGATAAGTCTGGGTGGCGAGAGGCAGCGTCCACTGGTGGTTGAAAAAGATAAGCTGCAGATGGAAGAATGCGCTGATTGGTTTTAGCAGCCACTTAAGTCACCTTATATATTAGAGAGCCAATCAAGGGTGGTGGGGCAGCCGGTGCTTCTGCTGGTGGGCCAAAACAATCTCAGGCCACTCAGCCTTTACAGCCGTACTCTCCTGGCGCTGTTCCAGCTGTGACACATACCTGTTCGGCTTGCCGGTGAGCTTTGCGAGTTGGGGGAGGGTTCCTTTTCGGTCCCTCGTGACCACCAGGGGACAGCTGCAGAGAGAAAGGAGAGAAAGTTTATATAAACAGGTAGGTAGAGGAGGGGCAGAGAAAGTGAGGAGGGGGGAGCTGAAAACGGAGACCAATGTTAAACGAAGTAACTCCCTGCTTGGGGTACTGCCTGTAAGTGACCTGACCATGGATTGAGGGAAATCGGAGCAGAAATTAATTTAAGTTGGATTGGAAATGGTGGAGCAAGTCAGAGCCAAGAGAAACTGTGTAAACTTGTGGGTTTTGCAGGCTTTGCTCCAGAGTGCAGCACTCGTATTTGCGGTAACCAGCACCCCTTAATAGTGAAATAAATCAGTCCAACAAACCCTCTTGAAGTAATTTAAGGCTCACTTGTGCTGTGCATTTGGCTTAATTTACAAATATAGTCTAACAATCCCTCTTAAAGTAAGTTGCTAAAAGGCTCACTTGTGCTGTGCACTTTGCTTAATTTACAAATACAGTCTAACATTACCTCTTAAAGTAATTTGCTAAAAAGGCTCACTAGTGCTCTGCACTTTACTTTGTTTAATGCCCAAAAAACTATCTCCACTGCTATGCCAACTTGAAATTCAACCCCTGAAATAAGGGATAAGGGGTACAACATCCATGCTGGAGCTTTTAAGCACCTAATGTCCGATTAAAAAAAAAAACAGTCTCAGGCCACTCAGCCTTTACAGCTGTACTCTCCTGGTGCTGTTCCAGTTGTGATGCATACCTGCTCGGCTTGCCGGTGAGCTCTGCTAGTTGGGGGAGGGCTCCTTTTTGGTCCCTCATGACCACCAGGGGATAGCTGTTTGGCTTGCTGGTGAGCTCTGTGAGTTGGGGGAGGGCTCCTTTTCGGTCTCTCTTGACCACCAGGGGACAGCTGTTTGGCTTGCTGGTGAGCTCTGCGAGTTGGGGGAGGGCTCCTTTTCAGTTCCTCACAACCACTGAGGGAAAGCTGTTCGGCTTGCCGGTGAGCTCCACGAGTTGGGGGAGGGCTTCTTTTCGGTCCCTCATGACCAATGAAGGACAGCTGTTTGGATTGCTGGTGAGCTCAGCCAGTTGGGGAAGGCTCCTTTTCGGTCCCTCACGACCACCAGGGGACAGCTGTTTGGCTTGCCAGTGAGCTCTGTGAGTTGAGGGAGGGCTCCTTTTCAGTCCCTAATGACCACCGGGAAACAGCTGTTCGGCTTGCCGGTGAGCTCTGCGAGTTGGAGGAGTGCTCCTTTTTGGTCCCTCACAATCACCAGGGAACAGCTGGTTATGCTTCCTTTTATACTGGCCTTTATTTTCTCCATGTCCCAGAACAGTTTCTTAACACCTTAGTGGCCCCAATTCATGTCTCAGAGGTTCTACTTGCTATCCAGAGCATATCTCAGGACAAGTCTCCTCATCCGGATGGGTATCCCATGGAATTTTATGTAGCCTTCTCTGATTTGCTATCTCCTAAGTTAGCCCTGGTTTTCATGAAGCTTGGGTGTCTGGCACTCTTCTTTCTACTTTTTCAGAGGCTGTTATCACTCTTCTTCCTAAGAATGGCAGGGAGAGTGTTTTTTTGTTTTCAATTTTGACCTATTTCCCTGCTTAATGTTGTCATGAAAATCTTTGCCAAGATTTTAGCTATGCATATTGAACCCATCATTCCTTTTCTTATCCATCCGGACCAGGTGGGCTTTGTTCCCGGGTGCTTGGGATCCGATAATATTAGATGTACCACTGACATGCTCTGGGAGGGTAGCAGATCTCCTCAGCCCACTGCCACTCTGTCTTTGGATACTGAAACGGCCTTTGACAGGATGGATTGGGCCTACCTATTTGACACTCTAGCAAGGTTTGGTTTCCCCTCTAAGTTTATTGCATTAATTTGTTTACTTTACCCCTCCCCAAAAGCTGCTGTTCTCACTAATATTGTTCTTTCTCCCTATTTTCATTTCCACAGAGGCACTCGGTAGGGCTGCCCCTTTCTCCTTTTATGGTCCTTTTGGCAGTTGAACCTCTGGCTATTAAAATTAGAACAGACCCTCGCTTCCTGGGTATAATGGCGGGTGACACACCTAACAAGATTTCACTTTGGCAGATGACATTACCCTGTATCTGTCAGATATAACCTAATCCCTCCCTGCTCTGCAGGAGACAGTGACTGAATACTCCAGGTTATCTGGTTATAAACTAAACAGTACCAAATCACAGTTTTTTCCTTTGAATCCACCTTGTGTTGAGGAACTTTACTTTCTCTACCCTTACCAATGGGCCCCTTAGGGGACTGTTTGTTTGGGCATAGCTGTGTGGTCTACTGTATCTGCTACCTTGATCACCAACATGCAGAAGATGTTGGCGTCTTTGATTGCAGATTTGATCCAATGCAAACATCTGACCCTCTGTTTGTGGGGGTGTGTGAACGCCTTGAAACTTGTGTCATTTTCCAAGCTCCAATACGTATTAGCCAATCTCCCTTTGGCACTACTTAGCACTTTTTCCCAACAACTTTCATCAAAACATTCCTCCTTTATCTGGGATGAGAAACCAGCCAAAATTCAGCTTAAAATCCTGCACCACCCCTGGAAGGAGAGGGGGATTAGGACTTCCTGACTTAAAGCTTTTCCATGCCCTTACAGTTCTCCACCAAGTGGTACTCTGCAATGCTCCCCACCTACTCACATGCAAACTGAGTTGGCTGCTGGTGGAACTGGAGCAGGGGCATTTCCCTGCACCCCAGGCTCTGCTCTTGCCAGACTGGTCTCTGCAATCCAGGGTTTCCCTGTGTGCTTGCTATACGTGGCACATTTGGACTCACTAATTTACCAGGTTAGAGTGGGAGCCCAGCTTATCACCAGTAAGGACTCTTTGGTTCAGTCCCACTTTTACCATCAATAACCAACCTGTTCAGTGGCAGGAGTGGGAGGCGAAAGGTATTCGGGTAGTCCGTGATCTGTTTGACCCCCAAACAGAATCCATGTTTTCTTTTCTGGACCTCCAACGGCAGAACGATTTGTCTAAATCTAATTTCTGTCACTATTTGTAGATCCGGGCCCCAGTAAAGCTGAAAATCACAAAGTCTCTTTCTCTTTCCACCTCCCACTCTGTGGACCTGTGGTTGTCCACCTTAACTGACCCATCTCATTTTACTTCCAAACTCAACAAATTTTGGGCTCAGGAAAACCCTCTTGCAACACTTGGTGTTTTAAAGGAAAAATGGGAGCTTGAGTTGGGCATCAATATACCTGAGCCTGAGTGGGGCCGGGTTTGGATCACGGCATGCAGCTTTGTCAGGGTGCTTCAGACACATTCTATACAATTTAAGATCCTTCACCAGGCTTACAGAATGCTCCAATGGCTGTATTGTGCAGACTTACTGGATGCTAGTGACTGCTTGTGGTGTTCCTCTCCTCAGGACTCTCTGATTCATATGTTCTGGTCATGTCCTAGTATAAATGGGTTCCTGGGATCGGGTTTGTGACACCTGTGCCAGAGTTATCCCTAACTTGGGAGTCAGGGACCCTTGTTAGGCCCTTCTAGTCCTGCCTCAGATAAATTATTCCCTGACCTACCAGATCCTTTGGTTGAATTGTGCTTTGATCACAGCAAAACAAGTCCTGTTGTGACACTGGAGGAAGCAGGACCATCCTCCTTAAGAGGAATGCTTTAACTGTTGTCCCTTACAGCCTGATATGAGAAAACTTTCCATTACACTCTGGGTAAATGTTTTGCCTTCCAGAAGATTTGGCAGCCATTTGTGGACAGATCTTATTGAGCTACCCTTTTCCACCTGCATTGATAGCTTTTCAGGTAGTTGGGACTTAACTTGCTGATCTGCTCACAGTCTGATGGTGTTGTGCTTCTGATTCTTTCTCCCTGTTTGTTGTGCCTTTGTCCCCCCCACACACACACACTTTAGTCCATTATCTCCCCCTTCTCCAATTTGGTTTTCTATTTTTTTCTCAGTACTATTTCTCTTGGTACCCTCCTCTCTTTTTTTTTTTTTGTATTCCTTTTTAGAGCTAGAGTACTCTTGGGATCATTGAACAGTACTGTTACTGTGTATCATGTTTCTTTGCTGCATTGTTCTTCATGTTTTCCATTTTATCTGTTATTGTTATACTGATGTTTGGATTGTACTTTGTATTTGTACCTGCTTATTGTGGTTGTACCTTTGCTCACATATGTGTAGTTGAAAAATTTAATAAACTCCTTATGGCAAAAAACTGAATGGTCCAGGCAATGAAAGTGCATCTTGAGCAGTCCAATAGTCCTCCCGATGATGCCCTTTGTCCTCCTGTGGGCCGTGTTGTAGGCATCTTCCACAGGCAATGCTGGGGCCAGTATGGGTGTCATCAGATAGGGCTGAAGGGGGTATCCACTCTCACCTGCAGTGGTGGAGAAGACAGTGTCAGTGACATGCCCTGTTGCCGTGCCTCAGAGCATACATTGCAGGCAAGCATGTACTGCATACCCACCCAGCAGTCCGCCATCCAGTGGCCATTCCTGCAGCATGGCACTGAGTCTGGAGGCATCCAGTATGTAGGAGTCATGCATGGACTCTGGGAACTTGGAGCACATGTTTGTGAAAATGCCCTTTGTGTCACACATCTCCTGACAGTTTATGCTGTGGAATCACTTGTGGTTATGGTAAGCCTCCTCATTAACTGCTGGCATCAGGATAATGATGTGTGTCCTGTCAATGGCCCCATACATGTTCAACATGCCATGCATGCCATTGAACACTTGCTTTGTGGCTCGCACATCTGCTGCCATGGTGGGGAGGTAAATTTGCTCCTTCAGGTGTGAGAGCATTGCATCTGTCACTTGTGCCATGGCCCTGGACAAGGATGACTGACAGACGCCCACCGTGTCCCCCTTGACATGCTGGAAGGTGCCACTGGCATAGTATGCAAGTGTGCACATTACCTTGGTCTCAACAGTCATGATGACCCATGAGTGCCGTGTCTGTGGAGCAGTGTCAGCACGGACCATGTCACAGAGCTGTGACATGATGGCCCATGGAAAGTGGAACTATTCCAGGCAGTGTGTATCCCACCATGTGGCCATGTCAACATTGTCCCAGAACACCCATGGCTGCAGGAATCGGGCCCACCGCCTGCATGCCATCTCCTCGATAAGGTATACATGCAGTAGCACCCCAGGACATATCCTCTAGGCTATAATCTGCTTCCTGTGCCACTGTGCAGCATGTAATGTGGCCCCCTTTAAACTAGGGTGTACAGCTGTGTGCCCCTTTAAGGGGGCGTGTGAAGAGCCACCTCCACGATGCTAATGCATGTTGTGGTGCCACATGCAGTGCCATTCTGTCTCTGCAGGCATGGAGCTGTTAATGGTGGCAGTCATGGCAGGTGTCTTCCTTGAATGAAAGAAGATGTTTCCAGCACATCTCTTCCATGTGTCAGAGGACAACTTCACAAATACTTGGGGGGCAGGTGACCTGTGGAAAGCACAGGGATTTGATGAAGTAGGTGTCATGGAACGGGAAGGGGGTCTGTTTAGGGTCTGCTGTGGTACATGGAGCAAGTCCTAATGCTACTGTCCATCTTCTTCACACAAGACTGGAAGTGTAGGCCACAACACCAGGAGCTGACACTGCTAGAGCAGCCTGACAAAGCCCTCTGCTACGTCTGGTCCCCGGGGAAGTGGTGGCAGCAGTACATGGCGCAGTTCTTAGACTATCTGCTACTGAAGGGGACAGGCTCAGTGGTGTTCTCTGAGGATAGGATCAACTGTACATGGGAGGTGTACGTCCCATCCCCAGTAAGTACTGTGGTGTGTGCCTCGGGCGCTAGTCCCGGGCTGGCAGGGGGGCGGTTGAGGCATGGTTGCAAAGATGCACTGATGTATCTGCATTTCTATTACAGCGCTACATGGGGCCTGTCCAGAGGATGATGCTCTGCAATGTTGGGGGGGGCAGACATGGAGGACTCTGACTAGCCATGAAGAACTAGCAAGATGGATGGTGCAGCTGCACCAGTGCCCCTGGGGGTCTGCCATGGACTTGGACATTAGGGGGTGGGTGACCGGGATTATGCTGTGAGTGGTGGGTGTGGGGCCATTCACATGGGCATGGCCCATGCGGTGGGGGTAGGGCATGTTTTATTATGTGTTCAGGACACATCTGCATGAAAAGATATCTTTGTAGACCCTGTGCGTGTGTTCACTGTCTTCTGGGGCATGGGCATGGGGTGCTATGGCTTTCAGCAGGGTATGCCCTTGCATGGGTGGGGGAAGGAGCTGTGCTGAGGTACTTGCCCACACAGGGGGGTGCTGTGCTCATGCCCTTGGTGGGGGGGCTGTACTGTGTGCCATGTGGGGGAGATATGCAGTGGGCCCTGCCCTCACTGATCCACGCCACACCTGACTGCGGTGGCACTGGGGTACAGGGCATGGGCCTGTGCAGGGCCCCATACCAGCCACACACCACATGGCCAGATGGCCTCCATTGCACCTGGGCATGCCCAGCTGCACGTGGCCCACCATGTGTGCATGTGTGGAGTATGCTGGGGGGCCTATCTGATGGTTTGTCTCAGTGACCTGTGGTGGGCCTGCCACTGGCTGCATGCCCTTCTGATGCCCACCACAGGCCATCCAGATGGCTGCCATGGGGACACATGCTACTATGGCAGACTGTTCCCTGCTGTAGTTGTATGCCCCAGACCTTGTGCACCTGCATGTCAGGGTTGTTCATGCATGTGCACAGGGGAGTGCTGCATCACCCCCACAGAATGCTGCATGTGTCCTTCATTGAGTGCTGTGCATTACCCCTATACACACCCCTATGTATCTGTCATGCATGGCCACCTGCAGGGACTTGCATACTGGGGTGCCTTAGTCCATGGAGCGTGCATCTGCATGCACCATGGACCGTTCATGCATGTCACCCAATAAATTTGAAATCAGACAAGTAACAACTTGCAACACTGTTGATGCAATTTATCTTACTCAGTGTTCTTGCTCCACTTTCTATGTTGGCAAAACAAGAAGAAGTTTCAAGTTAAGGATGGGAGAACATGTTAGGGCAATTAAACATTGTGATGTAACGTATGCCATGGCAGCCCATGTGGCAGATACTGAAAACAAATCTGATCACTTGTTTACCTTAGTGGCCACAAATAAAGTAAGTCCACACCCCCGGGGTGGGAACATTAACAATTTTATTTTGAAACGGGAGACCTTATGGATCCCAAAACTTAGAGCAAAAGTTAAACCTGGTCTCAGTGTGGGATTTGAACTTCGCTCCTATCTAGAGAAAAAACAGTTTTGGAATTCCATAAAGTGTTGATCTGGTATTTATCTAAGTAAGGAATCTGTTTTTAATGTTGAGGTACTGTATATCCCATATTTATACATCCCCCCGCCCGCATCTACTTGTTTTACAAGTTCAGACCTCTAATTGTTTTTCTGCCTCTATGTCATGAAATGAATTTGTGGGTCATCCAGTGTTATGTTTATAAGTGTTTTGTCAAGCAATCAGCAGCAAATTAAGCAATAACCAATCGATTTGAATTTTTAATTGTGATGTCATATGAAAGTTGCTTACTGTGTGTACTACTTATTGTGTCATTTACTGTGAGCACATTAGCCTTTGATAAAGGACTGCTAAAGTCTGAAGCATGTTAGGCATGTGCAAATGTGTTTTATATCTAAAATGGGATTTTAATAAATATTTATTGTCTGTCATATAAGCTGCAGTGTCTTAGTCTAATGGTTTGTGAGTGCTCTACTCCTTTGTTTTGATTGTCTTTGCTACCTACCATGATCACCACTTTCCCAGTGTGTACTTTTTTGGTTTTAATGTAACAAACCACCATATATCAGTAATTTGCACCTACAATGGAGCCCAACAGGATGCAGTGCAATTCTGCATTACTTTTTATCATTATTACTTTAGGAAAGAAAGTAATTTTAATGCCTTTTAATCCTTTTTGTCATGTAGGAATCTGTGTCTCTGTTGCATCCTGGTGAGCTCCACTGTATGACTTCAGATTAATGGACTCCATGACTTACTAATTAATGGTGCACTCAGATGTTATGCATGCAGTAGTCACACAGTCACCAGAATTAATTTGCATCCCCAAAATGCTACTGTCTTGTGTCCAGAAAATTCCCTAGTGACGAAATGAAATGAGAGGGTAACAAAAAATGCAGTCTCACAGAATTAATGGTGCACTCTGTCATGCATGCAGTGGTCACACACAGTCACCAGAATTAATGTGCAACCCCAAAATGCTACTGTCTTGTGCCCAGAAAATTTCCCAGCGCTGACAAAGTAAAATGAGAGGGTAACAAAAAATGCAAAGTCTCCCAGAATTAATGGTGCACCCCATCATGTGCACAGTGGTCACACACAGTCACCAGATTTAATGTGCAGCCCCAAAATACTACTGTCTTGTGTCCAGAAAATTATCCAGTGCTGATGAAGTGAAATGAGAGGGTAACAAAACATGCAAAGTCTCCCATAATTAATGGTGTACTACAAATGCACAGACAGATAAAGATTGTGATGCACACTTAAGAGATGCAGACACAAAGGCACAACAACACCTAACCAGTGCTCACAAGTCACAAATCCTAATCTGGAAAAGAATACCTTTTGCCGGTTTGGTGGGGGGAGGGTAGTGTACGGCAGTAACAGTCCACTACCAGTTAAGATACCACAAAGCAGTATAAACAGTTCATGCTGGTGCAGTGGATAGCAGGTTCACACAACAGCAATTACTCTGTGGCACTATAAATGGTGTCTGACTTAATGGCACGCATCGCACACACACTCACAAACACTACAAGTAATGCATAGCAAATTTAAAACTTTTAGTAATATAACCAAATGTTTTAAAAAACTGAAATTATACACTGCAGCACCTCAACAATCAGCAAAAAGTCAAGAATTACTGAAAATATTACTGTGTGTACATTAACAGTTATACAAGAAAAATATAACCAAAACAGAAAGACTGAATTTTTCTCCCAGTTAATCTACCTACACCACAGATAGGCCCCTCTCCCAAAGCACACTTGACAGTACACAGACTGACTGTCCTAAATTAACATTCAAACTCCACACACAAACAATAAACACTCGATGATATGAGCACAGGAAGGTTTCCTATAATCAATGTACTAAATTGTGAGCAAAAAAATAGCTGAAAAAGGCTTTTTTAACAGCTTTTAGAAGATTTGAATCACAGAGCTCTGACAGAAAACTGACTCCATCTTCCACTACACACACACTACACAGAACTGAAGCTGTGCAGAACAATCTAGAGCCCATGTGACTTGCAATCCCATGAAGCGCTGCAAAATTCACCTTTGGAGCTCAAAAACAAGGCAAAGTGAGGCAAAGTACATTGATTTCAATGTACTTTGCCTTAAAACTGGTGGAGTAGTGGTTTAGAGGAGGCAGAATAACTTGAAGTCATTGTTTTCAATGGACTTCACGTTCCTCATTATGACACGAAGTACTCCGGTTCGTGTTGCAGAGTACTTTGTGAATCACTTCGCAGAGTGAATTTCGGCCACTTCGCCAACCACTAGTCCTGGACCACAGTTCTTGAACTGGTCATAGGTCCTCTCTCACTCTGGGAAGCAAATCAACAGCCTTCTGAAGTTGAAAGTCATTCCCTTCCAGATGATGAACTGGTAGTGTCTGGTAAACTTCCTTGCCAAGCCTCCATTGCCAGCCTAGAGAGACGTTTCCCCCAGGGCATGCCCCTCTTACCCAGTGAATGGATTTTTTGCTTTTGGCAGTGGAAATGCCAGGTTCCTCCACCTAGGCTGGTATCCTGCTCTTGTTGCTGCCCAGTGTGTGAAGGAATGTCCATAGATCCAGTCATTCTTGGAACCATCAGGTGAACTGTAATACATCAAGGAAATGTTAAAGCAAATGTGGCATTACATATCACAAAAACTACTTGGAACCTCCAATGGCACAGAGCCTGAAACTCCAAATCAGTAAGCTCTTGTTCTCTAGTAGTTGTGTCTGCCCCATCTGGAAAGAAAGGGTATTAAATTATTTGTGTTTCAAACCTTTCTGCTGCATTGTCAAGCCCAATATATGCCTGACCTGATAAGTCATAATTGGGATGCCATCTGCATGTCACAGGAAAGCTGACCTGGCTTGTGCATGGAAGCCAATATGTTCTGACACTATGGCTTTTATGTTCTATGCTGACCCCCCAGGACCTCGCAGGGTGCACCAGTATCCCATGCCTCCTTGGTCATCGTACTCCTGTAAATCCTGATGAGCACACCCCACAGTGTCATTGGCATATCTTCACCATGCAGACCTGTGGGGACCCTACTTTTGGCCAGCTGTACCAAATGTGAGACTCAAAAGGCCCCACAGAAGGCCAGCAAAAAATGTAGACATGAATAAAGCGACATCCAATAGAAACCAGCAGACTGCCCTTAAGGCCTTCCACAGTCTCTAAGGAGCTGCTGGGAAAAGAGGGAAATTCTGGTTGGCCAACTTCAGGATTCCATTTCTCCAGCCCTCAAGGATCTTCTGAACCTTAAAAGCTTCATTAGTGCCATGAAACCCAAAACCCAGATGACCATGACAACCCCTCTAGGTGCTGTCCCACCACCACAGAATACAGGCCTGGCCTTGGACTGTGGGAGGCCTTAAGGGCAGCCTGCTTGTTTTTATTGGAGGTTGACACACAGATGACACCCCACTGTAACTGACTGCTTCACTGTCTCCATCCACAACTTTAGAAATACCTTAAGAAAGAGTCAGGATAATTGTGTTAATTAAAGTGATTGTGGTTGTATTGTTCGATATGCCATTTTAATCTATTGTCTGTTAGATTAATTTGTGATTGATTGAGACTCTGGCCACCCATGAAAATGGGTCATCTGTCCATGGACGTACCAGATGTTAAATAAACAAAATAAACACTTTGCCTCTTAAATGTAGATTCATAACTCCTCTACAAGAATTGGCCAACTGCTAGATTATCCAACCTCCACTCAGATAGCATGAAAGTCTTCCACCCCTCAGCAATGTGGTATTCTGGTATGGGGCAGAATAGAATTACTTATCTACTCCCAGCCCTAAAGGTTAACATCATCCACAGGACAGGTGGGACCAGACATGGATCCCAGTCTGCTGCGTGAACCAGTTCCCAGAGATTCTGCCACAACAAATGCAATAAGGCATCAGCAATACTACTCTCAACACCTTGGACATGCATAGCTTTAAAATGAATGTTAAGCTAAATATACCTTATGATGAAAATCCTTATGAGGTCTCCAAATGGGCCCTTGCCCCCCCTCCCAGCTCCCCTTAGGCGGAGTGAACCATACACATGTTTCAATCAGATAAACAACTCTTTTATCCCTCAACTGGTGACCCCACATGATCAGCATCACTACTACCAAGAAAAACTCCAGCATGGTGAGTGCTGCCTCTACCCAACTTAGGGGGTACCTAATGGCACACTACTCACCTCTTAAGTATGTCCCAAAGCCCAGTCCCCTATATGCATCCATAAACAGTTCACACTCCCTGCTGTCCACTGTCACAGGCCACATGGAGACTTCATTAACATGGGTGTTGAAGGTTAGCCAAACATTGTGGTCTTCCATGATGCCTTCCATCACCTGTATACAGTGGTGAGGCTTCTTGGTGCCAACCCTAACTTTGCCATCTGCCACAAAAATGTCCTCCACATTGGGATGATCCAGCAGGAAAAAATTCAAATGCTACACCAGCAATAAAAAGCTCCTTTAGGGTGATCTTCTTGGTTGACATTGCATGAACTAGAAGTGCACCAAGTGCCTCAATCTTGTCCTGGGGCAGATGACATTCTTGGGCCTCTGCATCTATCTCAATGCCCAAAAATGACATCACATGGTTCAGGACATCAATTTTGCCATGGTACAATGGCACCCTAAAACCTTGGCACAGATGTAGGAAGATTTCCAGTTTCTGCCTACAAACCGGGGAGTGGGCTGGGCCCATGAAAAAAAGGCATTGAGACAGTGAATGATCCCTTCTCCCTGGCTTCTTTGGCAGTTGCCCAGTGTAAGAATGTGCTAAAGCATCCAAATACTGCTCAAGCCACTGAACATCCATAGGCATGTAATTATCAATATAATACTGTCCTTTAAATTTCATCCCTAGCAGGTTACAGTTAGCCAGATGAATGGGCAGCAGTTGGAATGCTGACTCAATATCCAATTTGGCCATAACAGCCCCCAAATAAGTTGCATGTATCACCTCAAATACCCTGCCAAAAGAGGCATACGGAATCACTGTGTAGTGTAGGTCAATGTGGTCATTCACTGAGTCACCCTGAGGGTATGATACATAGTTGATCATGTGGTACTCACCCAGGTCTTTTTGGGCACCAGACCAATAGGGGAAACCCACAGACCAGGAACTGACAGGGAGGAATAAGGACCTCTTACACTGCCCAAGCTCAGATTTTTGTATAGTTTGTCCCAGACCACCTGTGGCCTATTCCTGACTGATTTCAGCTTCTCAGTTTTGTAGCCTTGCTGAGGATCCTCGAATGGGATCCTAAAGACCACTATGAATCACACACCCAGCAGGCTGGTCACCTCATTCTGCTGTTATTACTCCGGTCAGGGCCTTACCTTGTTCAAAGCTGGTCTGCTTTTGCCATAATCAGGTTTACCATACATTGTTTCTTCTGAATGGGCTGATGCACTCCTTTTGTGGCTTGTCAGGTTTGCACTGGCTGAAGAGGTGCCACTGATTTCAGGCAAAAAAATCATGCCAAAACCTGCAGGGTTCTTGTTTCAAATACCTTTGTTGAACCTTAAAGACATCTGGTTTTGGATCCCAATCAGCTCTGATCTGTTGGACTGAGGTACTTTGATTGATAGCCTGCTGTCCATATGGAGGACACCACCCCTGTTCATGACCTACCTCTGCAAGGCTGAAGGTTTCCAGTTTCTGCCCATAGACCAGGGAGTGGGCTGGGACCATGAATAAGTACTGATTCAGATCCTATGTCCCTCAGCTTCTTTAGTAGTTGCCCTGTGTAAGAATGTGCTAAAGCATTTCAGCACTGCACAAGCCACTGAACACCCATAGGTATGCAATAATCATTAGAATACTGTTATACAAAATTTCTCCTTAATAAGTCTCATTAAGCCAGGTGAATGGACAGCAGTCAGAATGCCAACTTAATGTCTACTTTGGCCATAAGATCCCTCAAACCAGCTGTGTGCACCATCTCAACTGCATTGTCAAAAGTGGCATACTGAACCACTATTTGGTTTGATCGATGTGGTTATTCACTGAGTCACCCTAAGGGTATGACAGGTGGTTGATCAAGCAGTACTCACCAAGGGCTTTTTAGAGCACCAAGCCAAAAGGGGAAACTCACAGACCAGGAACTGGTAGGGAGGATTAAGGACCACTATAATCCTGACCAAGCTCAGTTCTTTGTGTAGCTTATCCCAAATCACCTGTGGCATATTCCTGATTGACTTCAGGTTCTCACTTTTGTAGCCCGCTAAGGGTCCTTGAAAGGGATCCTAAAACTCATTGTGAATCCCTCCTTCACCAGGGTGGTCACCTTATGGTCCAGGTATTGGTCCAGCCAGTGTCTTACCTAGTACTAAGCTAGTCCACTCTTGCAGTAATCAGAATTACTTTACATTGCTTCTTCTGAATGGGCTGGTGCCCCCTTTTGTGGCTTGCGAGGTTTGTACTGATTGAAGAGGTGCAACTGGCCACAGACAAAACACTTTTGCCAAAACTTGCAAGGGTTCCTGTTGCAAATCCCTTTGTTGAACCCTAAACACACCTGATTTTGGGTCCCATTTAAGTCTGATCTGTGGAGCTGGAATACTTTGATTGGTAGCCTACTGTCAGTATGGAGGACCCCACCCTGTGTATGACCTCTTCCAGTAAGGACATGTACAAGATGTCCCAGTCCTTGGTTGGATCATACTGCATGTGGCGTTGGAACTCCTCATCATATTCCATCCATCCCCCTCCCACTTGTGCCTGTTTGTGCACAGGATCCTATTTAAATACTTTAACAGGTCCACACCTTTTTCCAGAGCTGTCTGACAAATAGTGCTTGCAAAAATTGTGAATCTCACCAACCAGTTCTCAAAAATCCTGTCAACTTTAACCCTTTTTGGTCAGGGTTCTTTTTTTCTCCTTGGTTTCCTCCAGCTCCTTGGGCCAGTTCAATAATGAAAACATGTCCATATATTCACACCTGTGAGTCTGCTGGCAGTAGTTACTGGGAGTGCTCCTCCAAACACCCGTATTACCATCTGTCTGAATTCCTCATCAGACAACACATTGACCCATGTATTTGCCTTACTTTTGTCTTGAGGTTTCTTGGCTACCTTGCTTGGGGGGACTTACCTGCTCCTTTGCTGACCACCTCTGTTTTCCCAGTGCCAGGTTCTATTTAGGTATTGGGGTCCCGTCCAAACAAGCACCCAACCATGTTTAGCCTTTCTTAGTGTAGATGGCCCTCAGCTGATCTTCCAGCACTATGGATAAAGCCACCGGTTCCATGTGATCATAGCCACCCACCGAAAGGCTATCCCTATTATCACAACCTGCATTATCACCAAAACATTTTTGGCGATATGCAGTAAAAGATTACCAGGAAACTGTGTGCATGGGCTGTGCCTCTGAAGCCCCCGCTGCACCCCTAACTAAAAGATTCTCAACTCTAGTGGGGTGCATGTCTGGAGAGGTACAGCCCAGTTTTAAAAAAATAAAGTCCTGCAGCTGCAGGACTGGCAATGTACCCCCATACAGGTGAACCCAGGACCTGCTCCGTCAGAGCCAACCAGCCTACCCATCACACCACATGGTTGGCCCAGCAGAAGCAGGCACACTACAGGGCTACAAGCCTGTTCCCCATCCCTCCATGTCCTGTTGCTCACCCTCCCTTTCTGTCGGCCATCCTACATTCGCGTTCACAACATTCGCCATCCCCTACCATCGCCAACGATGATAGCACCATCTTATTGGTCACCGTTTTGACAATCGCCCATATGCTGTTGCTAGCATCACAATATACCAATGCCACATTCTCAGATGAAACATTTTTCTGCTTGCTGGGAATTTCCACACTGCTGCAGGCTGTAATGATAAGAAACATCTGCCCCTGAAAGGAAAACAACATTAATATTGTTGCCATTAGCTTGGTTCCTACAGTATATATATCCATTTTAGTGAACCCTGGCTCCTGGGGAGAGGAGCCTTGTCGCGAATTCAAAGCTTTCTGTCTTCCCCACCTCAGCCGAGTCAAGCATGATTTTTTTATAATATAGATAACTATTTATACATATTTGCCATTAAGCCAGGCCACTATCAGTATAAATGCTGTTACCTACCTGTTTGTTTTCATACCTAGATGATCCTCTATATAGGACTTGTAAACAGATGGCAAAGAAAACATCCAGGACAGCATTACATGATCAGAAAAATCATGAGCATGATTTGCAACCTCCACGCTTACCATTTCACCAGCCCCCCTCCCCACCCGCAATGTATTCACTTCTCTCTTTAAAAGAAAACTCTGGATCTATTTCAATGTTTCTGATACCAGTATTTGTAGAGATATTCTCAGGAAGTTCAATGGCTTACTTACTCCTGCCTTTAACTGTGTTGCTTGTATTAGTATACATAAAAGAGAGCTATCAGAATAGCAGGCAAGTAAAAACCATTGTTCACACTGGGTGCAACCAGATGTACACTGAATTGTGCCCTCACTAGGAGCATTTTTCAAAGGGATCGTATTCAGCCATAGTGATGCAATAATAACAAAAATATATATTTTTTTTATTTAATTTAATATGGACTGAAGGTAATATGGTTAGAGATATGGACTTGCTCTCATGGGCAAATGAGACCACCTAACTTAGACCTTGCTTCCAGCCCAATGCCGATTGTGAGAGACTGCATGGTCCATACCCACTCTTCTCCTTCTAAAGCTCATGCCACAGAGATGACCAATTCTAAGTGAACTTATGCTGTTTACCTAAAATACCCTGCTAAAGGACCCTCTGGCATGTGTCTTTGCTCCAAGTTAAGGAAAGAGAGTGCTTAGGTA
Organism: Neoceratodus forsteri; assembly: GCA_016271365.2. NCBI lineage: Eukaryota > Metazoa > Chordata > Ceratodontiformes > Ceratodontidae > Neoceratodus > Neoceratodus forsteri. Next base: position 224,098,836 of record CM028132.1, on the reverse strand, counting down.
GTGTCCCACTGGACATTTTTCCTTTTATTATTTTTAATTAATTATCAAATGATGTTTGTCACAGTACCCACTATGGGCTAGGAGGGTTCTGGCTACAGGCATATTGAGCCCACACCCACTGGCTGATGCCTGGTTTAGGGATGAGGGGCTGATTGCCACATGACATGGGTCAGGGTACCTCCTCTCCTGCTGGCCATTGGCCCAGCTCCACTGATCCTGCAGAAAAGGCTGCCCATAGTGCACCAGACTCACTCAAGTATTTTCTCTTGTTTTCTTTCTTTTAAACACACCACCTGCTGTTTTTTTGTTGGGGGTGGTTGCATATTTAATCTAGCACTATATGTTATGAGTAATTTTGCACGTCTCTCATGCATTTACTGTAGATTTTACAATAATTCATAAGAACAGGAACAAATGTGACCCTAAATTTCAAGAGTGGTCATTTACCTGCTCTTGAGGCCTACATGCAGAAAACTGGTCCTTTCTTGAAAGCATACCTGACCCTGATTCAACCTTTGATTTCATCTGTAAAACCTTAGCCCCAGTGCAAAACTTATTTTTTCCTTTAAAGAAAATTAAGAGTTAGAGGGGTTTTCAATAGATGGATTACATCTGAGATGAAGGACTGGATGAAGGACAGGGACCTTGCCTGGAGGAATTTCAAGCATATGCCTTCTCAGTATTTCTTGGATGGATATCTTTACCTTAGGAATAAAGTAGCCTATCTGATTAAGGAAGTTAAGTGCGAGTACTATAGAATCAGCTTTACTGACAGATTGTCTAATTCCAAATCTTTCTGGTCCTCCTTTAACCAATTTTTGTCACCTAAGGTTAAATGTGAAGCATGGTCCCTTGTCTACTCCATTAGGGATCATTACTGATTCCCTGGAAATTTCAAATTTATTTGGTTCTAAGTTTTCTGACCAGTCAACTTACAGTACTAACAACTTTAAATTGCCTAATGATAGACCATTCTTACCTACAAGATGCCCTTTTTATTTTCACTCATATCATGTCATGAACTATTGAAATTGTTACTAACCCTTCTGGACAGATATAGTGATTATGAGGAGGGTCTGGATGGATGTTTTCTTCGATTAATGGCCTCTTATGTTTCTGCTCCTTTGTGTTCTATTTTTTATTTGAGTTTGATCTTGGGTTCTTTTCCTACATTGTGGAAATGTGCCAAGATGGTGTCCATTTCCAAGAAAGTTGGAGCTACTGAATTGGATTATTTTCTCCATATTTCAATCTTGAATCCCCTTAGTAAATTTCTTGAAAAAATTATCAATAAACAAATCACTTCTTATTTACAGCAGTACGATGTTTTGTGTCCCCAACAGCATGGTTTTTGGCCACATCACAAGACTCAGACTGCCTTGGTCAGGTTCATGGATGCCACCCTCAAAGGGTTTGAAAATGAGTAAATGTTGGGGGCGGTGTTTGTCGATCTGACCAAGGCATTTGATTTAATTAATCATTCTTTGTTATGCTTTAGATTGAGTTAACTTGGGTTTTCTGATAATGTGGTGTCTTGGTTAAACGATTATCTATCCCACCGTTCTCTGTGCTGTATGTTTCCTTGAGTACTATTTGTTCTTCCTTTTATCCGGTTCATTCTGGTGTTCCACAGGGATTGATTTTGGGTCCTCTTTTGTTTTCTCTCTTTATTAATTCTCTGTCATCTGTTCCTTTATTCTGTGATTGTTTACTTTATGCTGACAACATGATTTCATTTACTCAATCTCATTCATTAGCATTGCTCACTTTACATATTGAACGGGATTTTTGTTTAGTATGTCAATGGTTTAATGAGAATGCTTCACTTCTTAATATTTCCCAAACTAAGTCCATGCTGATTGGGACTCCCTATCAAATGAGTAAAAAAACTAGTTTAATTATTCATGATGATAAGGGAACCCCTTTTGGAACTAGTGTTTGAATTTAAATATTTAGGGGTCATTCTTGACCCCTATTTATCCTTTCAGGGACAAGTCACAAGTGTACGTCATCAGATTAATCAAAAGATTGGTGTTCTATATAAATTTAAACAATTTATTACTACCGATACCAGGAAAGTTATTGCTGTTGTTTTACTCCTTCCACATTTGGGTTATGCAGGAAGTGTGTACTGTAAGTTGTCAGGTCTGGAAACTCATGCTTTATCTATTGTTATTAATACTATTTTTCTTTTTGTGTTGCATTCTCCCTCTTGTACACAACATCGTTCTCTTTATTCAGCTCTTGATTGGTTATCTCCTAATGTTCATTTTCAGTACGTTTGTTATTGTTTAATTTTTAAATCTATTTTTGGCTGTAATGAATATCCTTTACATGATCTGCTTAGTGTTAGAACTACATCTTTGAATCTGAGATCCCTTAATGGCACTTTATTTGTAGACAAACTTTGTTTAACAAAAGCAGAGTCTAGAGCGTTTTCTAACTTGGCCCCCACACTTTGGAATAATTTGCAAGAGGACTTAAGGAAAGAAGGTTCTATTGAATATTTTAAAGTAGATTGAAATCATGGTTGTCTGTATAGAATGCATGTGATTGTATTCAAAATGACTGTTTGTTGAACATTATTGTTTTGTTTCTTTTAAGTTGTTTTATTTTTAATAATTGTACGTTGTCTTGTTTTGGGTCAGACATGAAAAAGGGCTTGTCCCATGCCTTTACCAGGTTAACAAAATAAAAACAAACAATAAATGATTGTAATATAAATAATGTAAATCTAACCCAAGGCCACAAAGGGTTGCACAACCTGCTGATGACTTAACAAAGTGGAAAGTCAATGAGTGGCAATGCATTCACACTGCTGCCAGCATGTCAAGGCCAGATCTCCCTGTGACATCCACCACATGGCTTCTTGGTGCTCCACCAAGGAGTGGGCCCCACTGTGCAGTCCAGTCAGTCTGGAATGATTCTACACCTCACCTGACTGTGGAAAAGTCATCTTCCATTCCAAATGTGTTTCTCATTCCTGGCAGTGAACCAGTCTCTACATGGCATGTTCAAGTGTTCACTCCATTCTTAAATCAAGGATGGAAATGAGAAAGAAAAAGTGTGGCCTACTGGGATTCGAACCTCAGATCTCTGGTATGCCGTTCCAGCGCTCTAACCATTAAGCTACAGGCTCTCTGGTCAAAGCGTCTGAGGAATTTCCTTACAGCCACACACACATTCCTTTCTCTAGTGTTGCGCAATTATGCAACTAGAAACAATGTTAGAAATACCACTTTCTCTCAGTGCAGTTTAACCCTGCAAGGTACATATTTTTAAATCAAGGATGGAAATGAGAAAGGAAAAGTGTGGCCTACTGGGATTCGAACCTCAGCTCTCTGGTATGCCGTCCAGCTCTAACATTAAGCTACAGGCTCTCTGGTCAAAAGCGTCTGAGGAATTTCGCCACAGCCACACACACATTCCTTTCTCTAGTGTTAGCAATTCTGCAGCTAGGGAAGCAATGTTAGAAATACCACTTTCTCTCAGTGCAGTTTTAACCCCTGCAAGGTATACATATTTTTAAATCAAGGATGGAAATGAGAAAGGAAAAGTGTGGCCTACTGGGATTCGAACCTCAGCTCTCTGGTATGCCGTTCCAGCACTCTAACCATTAAGCTACAGGCTCTCTGGTCAAAGCGTCTGAGGAATTTCCTTACAGCCACACACATATTCCTTTCTCTAGTGTTGCGCAATTATGCAACTGCATTGAGAGAAAGTGGTATTTCTAACATTGTTTCCTAGTTGCATAATTGCGCAACACTAGAGAAAGGAATGTGTGTGTGGCTGTAAGGAAATTCCTCAGACGCTTTGACCAGAGAGCCTGTAGCTTAATGGTTAGAGCGCTGGAACGGCATACCAGAGATCTGAGGTTCAAATCCCAGTAGGCCACACTTTTCCTTTCTCATTTCCATCCTTGATTTAAAAATATGTATACCTTGCAGGGGTTAAACTGCACTGAGAGAAAGTGGTATTTCTAATACTCCATTCTTAGGAATGCTGCCAAATGAAACTTTAAGAAGCTCACCTACAAATGCCTCAGAAGGGATTCAGGTAATGCAGTGCAGCTGAACTGAGCAGAAAGAATATGCAGCAGGTTGAATTAAAAATGCCTTTCTGTATAATTGAAACTGAGAGGTGCCAGTACTCCCTCTGGCAAAAGTTCTGGAGCCCTGCATAATTCCATCAATACCAAAGAGAAGAAAGTTCACATAACTTGTTTTGAAAACTTCCAATTAAAGCTGGTTAGCCATTTGCTAAGAACCATGCTTGGCATCACTTGAGATACCGTATGGCAAGGAACGACAGACTGGCAAAATGACTTTTAAAGCAGCAGTAATTTTAGGCAGCAAAAAATTTCATCATACAGTTTTTTAGCAAACATGTTTTCTGTCAACATTAGATTTGTGCTGCATGTATTTGTAGTTTTCTCAGGCATTTTGAGGACAGGTTTTCTAGCTGTTTTGTAGCTAATTGCTGCTTATAAAGAGGCTAGGAAGAAGTACACCAGGCAAGTAAGAAATGCCAAAGCTACCTACTATAGAGAACAACTTAACAGAAACTAGGGCAATGGCAGAGAATTCTGGAATAGCAATAAGTCCCTCACTGGCAAAGATTCTAGAGCTCCACCAGATTTTATAGTACCCACCACGGGCCCATTACAGCAACCTATTGACCTGGCTAATGCCTTTAATAATGCCTTCACAGATCTCAGCTCTGTCCTCTACCCAAATTTCTCCATACCCCACCAGCAACAGACTTCACAGACCCTAACCCTCCCCACATCCTCAAACCAGGCCAACCACCATTCTACTTTAGGCAAATTACTAGGGCCCAGACCATTAAATATGTAAAAGAAATCCTAAACAAAACTAGGGTTGGGATTGACTCAATAGACATGAAGTTGCTAGCTCTAACATTGGACTAACTTGCCTCCCCAACAACCATACTTTTCAACATCTCCTTCCACTCTGGAATCATCCCAGATAGGTGGAAGACCACCTTGGTCACCCCAGTGTTTAAAAATGGGAAAGAACTAACCTGGGAAACTACTGCCCACTCTCAATACTTCCACCACTCTCTAAAACACTAGAAAGGGTTGTTTCTGACCAGCTCAGTGAATACTTAAACAAGTATAATATGCTCTGCCCTCAGCTGCATGGGTTTCATATCAGACAAAGCACCACCACAGCTTTGATTGACTATACCTCTCATATCTATGAAGCCCTTGGCACAGGAAAAATGGTGGAATCTATATTTATAGACCTCACTAAAGTCTTAGACACTGTTAACCACCTAATCTTGCTCAGACACTTGAGGACCTTGGGACTGTCTATAGATACCATTTCTTGGCTTAACAGTTACCTTTCACACAGGACACAGTGTTTGAGGATGGGGGTGCAACCTCCAAACTCAAGAAGGTAACCCGTGGGGTTCCCCATGGATCGATCTTAGGATCACTTCTCTTTGGCCTCTTCATTAACTCCCTTCCCTATGCCTGTCCCGCTAAAATGCTGCTCTATGCAGACAATGCAGTTATCTCAGTACCTGGCAGCAACACACCAGAAATAACACAAAAACCTACAGTATTGCTTTACAATGCTTGAGAACTGGTTCACCCAAAACAGACACCTTCTAAACTATAAAAAAAACAAAAATTATGCACCTAACTTTGCCACATGCCAAGAGGAATGCTGAACACCTAACTATCTGTAGCCAAAAAGGGGATGGTATTGAACAAGTCTCCACATTTAAATATCTCGGGGTACACTTCGATTACACTCTCTCCTTCATGCACCATATAGACCATGTTGTCAAATCTGCTACTATTAAGCTAGGAATCCTCTATAGGCACAGGCAAGCCATGACCCCTGTGGGTCTAAGCTTAGTCACTCGAAGCTCCATTCTGTAGGTCACCTACTATGCCTTCATCATATACAGTGCAGCCACTGACTCAGCCCTAATCGAATAAAAGTACTAATCAACAAGGCTTGCCGCCTGGTCCTGGGGGCTAAACACTGAACCCATACTTGCGCCCTCTACTCCTCTACTGGTTGGCTCCCGTTACACCTTAGAGCGAAGTATCAAGCTTGCCTAATAGGCAAAAAAGCCCTCCTTTGACTCACTTTCATCTCCACCGCTGCACCGTTCCAGAGTGCTAATTCCTCAAAAGTCACTCGGAGCTCAACCAAGGGTGTGCTCCATGCCCCATTCAAAAGAACCTGCCTTGCACAGTGTTCACTCTCCTATCATGGGCCCACCTGATTTAATTAACTCCCTACTTCCACCCTCGAGCACACACAAATTGGACCTTTTAAAAGAGAACTACTAACCCTTCAGGCCCAAAAGAACCTATGTGATTGCAAGTAATAATTTCTGTGACTACTCACCTCCATAACCTTTCACCCCCCTGCTTACCTCCCCCTTACTTCACCACCCCTTTCTCTCCACCCCCTCCCTGACAAAGCCCCATGGTGGCTTCCCCCTACTCCTGCTCTTCTCCTCACCCCACTTTCTGATTCTGTGACAAAGCCCCCAAGGCTGCTCCCACCATGCTTTGTGATTAACATCTGTTTGACGCCTTTGTTTTTTTACTGAGGCCAGTTCAGCATGTCAAAATCCACTCCCAACTTCATGTAACACCTTTGACACTGTAACGACCTATTTGCCTGCTACCTGTATAGCCTGTAACCTATTGAGTACTCTGAATGTTCTGTAACGTGCTAATGTAAATTTGTCTCTCGTTCATTTGATATGAAACCTTTGTAAAAGAGCCCTCCCAGCTCAAAGTTATTTATCTGCAATTTGAAATAAATAAATAAATAAATAAATAAATACTCACAGCATTAAAAGTGACCACCACTAGCAATTTTCAAAAATCTATTCTGCTGTGGATACCTGTTGTATGTACATGCTAGAGTATAATGTGAATGTATTAGGATGGTGCTATCACATGTTTCTGATGGTAAAAAGAACAGCATTGTATGAAGATATTTAATTTTTTTTATGGTGGACATGGTAGGGGAGCTGGAGCTTTCAAAACATCAAATTCCTATATCTTGGTTCAAGAGTGAAAGAACATTAAAAGAAAAATGGGTATCGGGGAGAACATAGACACATTACTGTTAGAAGATATCCAAAACATGACAGCTAAAGGGGAGGTTCTGATAATGGGAGACTTCAACATACCAGATACACATTGGTCAATACCAGCAGGAGCATCTGCCAGAATTAGACACACAGTGGATTCACTGCGGGGGGGCATCACACAACTGGTACAACAATCCACAAGAGACAGGGCTATCCTAGATCTAGTACTGACTAATGGGGAAAGGATCACAGATCTCCAAGCGGAAGGTCACCTGGGGGCCATGGACCATCACATGGTATGGTTCAATTTGGTCACTAGAACTAAATCATCCCATTTCAAGGCAAAAATATGGGATTTCAGAGGAGCTGACTTTGATAAGATGGCCAACAGACTTAAGCTAGTCCTGGCAAGAAGAAATACAGGTGAGGAGGTACAGGGAAAGTGATCAAGCATTAAGAATGCAATACTTGAAGCAACATCCTATTGTGTTAGGGAGAAAAGTAAGAGCAAAAGAAGGAAGAAACCACTCTGGTTCTCAGAAAGAGTAGCAGAAAAGGCCAAAGCCAAAAGGCTGACATTCAGAAAATATAAGAGAAAGTAGTGGGGTGAAGATAGGGAGGCATACCAAAATTTCTTAAGGGAAGCAGGGAAGACAGTGAGGCAGGCAAAGTTCCAGAACTTGGCAACACTAGCATGGACAGTAAAAGAAGGGGACAAGGCTTTCTATAGATACATTAGTGAAAGAAGAAAGTCCAGAGGAGGTATTACTAAGATCAAAGGGGATAAGGGGGAGTGTGTGGAGGAGGACCAAGGAAAAGCATCTATCCTAAATAGATACTTCTGCTCAGTATTTACTGAGGATAGGATTGGCAGGTCCCACAGCCCAGCACCATGGACACGGGGCGGGAGGGAGGTATGCACAAGTCCCTTCACAAGAGAAAGGATCCTACAAGAGCTCACTAAGCTCTCAGGGTGGACAAGGCAATAGGACTGGATGGCATACATCCCAGGGTACTAAAGGAGCTAAGGGTGGAACTAGCAGAGCCATTATCAGAACTGTTTAGTGAGTCTCTGAGCACAGAAGAGGTCATGTGATCCCACTCCATAAGAGTGGTAGCAGGAAGGAGGCAGGAAACTACAGACCAGTCAGTCTTACCTCAGTAGTGGGCAATATTATGGAGGCACTCCTTAAGGAAAGGATAGTGCAACACCTGAAATCCATAAGAGCACAGGATCCAAGACAGCATGGGTTTACAGCAGGAAGGTCTTGTCAAACTAATCTCATAGATTTCCTTGACTGAGTAACCAGAGATGGACCAAGGGGGTGCAGTTGATGTCACCTACCTTGACTTTTGCAAAGCTTTCAATACTGTTCCACATAGAAGATTGATTAATAAGCTGGGTAGGCTCGGGGTGGGTCAGAAGTTGGTCAACTGGGTGGCAAACTGGTTGGCGGGCAGAACACAGAGAGTGGTGATAAATGGTATACAGTTAGAAGAGATGCAAGTCACAAGTGGGGTACCTCAGGGGCCAGTCCTCTTCAATATCTTCATCAGTGACATTGCAGATGGACTGGAGCGTAAGATGTGTCTATTTGAAGATGACACTGAGATCTGCAATGGAGTAGATGATCCAGATGGGGTGGGAAGAATGAAAAGATATCTGGATAAACTGGCAAAAGGGTCAGAAGAGTTGCAACTGGGGTTTAACGCACAGAACTGCAAGATCATGCACATAGGGAAGAGAAACCCTAAAGCCACTTATAGGTTGGGAGGTGAGTTGCTGGCAATCACAAGGAAAGAAAGAGACTTGGGCATCATCATCACAGGTGACTTGGAATCATCCAAGCAGACCACTAAAGCAGTAGGTAAGGCTAGGGGATGTCAGGGTTTATTAGTAGGGGTATCACAAGTCACAAGAGGGAGGTAATAATCCCACTTTACAAGACATTGGTTAGGCCCCATCTGGAGTACTGTGTGCAGTACTGGAGGCCTCACCTGCACAAGGAAGCTAACAAATGGAGGCAGTCCAGAGAAGGGCTACCAAAATGGTGCAGGGACTGCATCAGAAGACATATCAGGACAGATTAACGGAGCTCAATATGTACACCCTAGAGCAAAGGAGGGAGAAAGGTGATATGATCGAAACATTCAGACATCTTAACGGCATTAACAAGGTGAAAGAGTCCAACACATTTCAATATATGAGAAATAGCAGGACAAGAAGACACAGCATGTGATTAGAGGGAGGCCGATTAAGGAGTAATGTGAGGAAGTTCTTTTTCACAAAAAAAGGTGGTGGATGCATGGAATGGCCTACCTCAGAAAGTGGTGGATATGAGTACAATGCAGGGCTTCATACAGGCATGGGATAGGCATAAGGGAGCAATACAGATGAATATGAAAAGATAGGCCATTGACAGAGTAAAGGCCTATGGCACATTCATAAGGTAGAAGAAATGGGCAGACTGGTTGGGCCTTGCAGTCCTTATCTGCTTCAACTTCTTTGTTTCTATGTTTCTGTCTTCATATTTTTTGGGGAAAAACATTACTGCTGAAAAATCCAATATGGAAACCAGCAAATGCTGCTTCTTTAAACTCTCCAAACCTGCAAGCCATAAAGGAAAGCTTTACCAGTGCAATTGATACTTTCTGAGTCCAAGTACCTTTTGGTAATTTTGCTACAAGTCTGCTCCTGGTAATTCTGAAATATTCAGCTGGGGGTTAACAGTGAGAGGCAGCTGCAAACCACTACTCTTTTTAACCTCTCACTCTCCTCTTCTAGCCATATACTCTATCCTGTTGGTGGCCACAGTGGTTTCTCCCCTAGGGGTGATGCCACAGCCACTCTTTACCCCGTTGGATGGAAACCCTGCCTGCCTACCTGGAGGCCAAGTTTTTGGGGAGGGTTGTCTGTTGCAAGACTTGGCAGACTGTTTATTTGTTAAAGTACAGGAGGTGTCTTAGAGTGTTGTGCGAAACTGAAAAATTTTGTTACACAAAATATTTCACGAAATTCGCGTTTTTCACAAAATATTTTGTGAGTGCAAAATGCAAACTTGTGGCCAAAAATTGCAAAATTTCACCCCAGAATTGCAAATTTACACTAGTTACATTCCTGCAGCATTCATATGGATGCAACTATTTGACACTGTGCAGTCTTAGCCTGTTAATGAAGGAGTAGGATGTTGTTTATTATGCTGTAAATGACATCAGGAAAAAAACAGAAATTATGCTTTTTTAATAGCTTGATACTGCTCAGGGTTGCTTCTACTATAAGTGTGATTAGAAGTGATATGGGTTTAAAAATACATTTCAAAGCACAAATATTTGTACAGCTATACCGCATTTCTTTTTTGCAATTTAATACATTTTATTAGAAATTTAGAAAACACTCAAAAAAACTCATAATAACGATTTTATAGAAACGAAGCAAACAAACAGTATACATAATAACACAATCCTACCCAACCCACTCATCTTCCCCACTCCCACCCAAAATCCCCTTCCCCTACCCCATTCAGCATCCCAGTGAATAATCGCATTTTGAACAGACAGAACCCCTACAAAACTACTGTGCACCAGTAAAGCAAATAAACATAGGAGTGAAAAATACCTGCAATGCTATAAATCTACGATGTTGGAGGGTTCACTAAATTAACATAAAATGATGACCAAATGTCCTGAAATCTTGTCCATGTGCCATTGGCAATAGCCCTCAAAGCAGGTAGGAGGGAACTTGGTTTCTATTTGACATTTTGCCACTTTACCATCATGACATCACATTTTCAGGGAGTACATACTGAGCACATTCAAGTTGTTGTCAAGTCATATGACCTGCAGCAGTTGATCAATGATACTGAAGTTCTAGATGCACTCTCACTGCATACATCTCAAGGTTATTTAAAACTCTCTCAAACAGGGGAAGGACCTGGCTACTGAAGTAGCTCAATTTATGTAAACAAGAATGACTTTTACTCAGAAAACTTTCAAAATCATCACAGAACAATGCACTAACAATCCAGTTAACTAATTATCACAACATTTAACTGTAGTTTAAGGCAGAGATGCTAGTGAAATGATGGAGAGGAGAGGAGAGGGAGGGAGGGGAGGGAGGGGAGCAGAGGAGAGGAGAGGAGAGAGAGGAGAGGAGAGGAGAGATTGTTTAGTGTGATCATGTACCAGTAGCAGGCCCTGGATCAGGAACATGGCAGAGTCAGTTTTATAAACTGGGAAAGGTGCAGTTTTTTTAATTTTTTTATGAAAGATTGTTTTGACAAACATATATCTTTTTCCTGAGTGCTGGCAGTATAGAAGGCATAGCAATCCATATTTAATTGTCTGATTTTATTTGTTTGCCACCTGAAGCAGGGGCAAGGAAGGATGACTTTAGTAGACTGGGAAAGGTAAAGGAGTTTGAAGCAACTATTTCACAAATAATTTAACTTTTCGTGGTGCAGGGCATGGAAATACATTTTTATTTATGTATTTATTTACAATAGTGCAAGCTAGGATGCAATGTGTGTCTTGAGTTACTGCATGAAAAAAAGGATTAACTTCCATTGAAATTACATTGTTTACTGCAAATTGTAGTCAGAAAGAAATAATGTGATCTACTGGCAATCGAACCAAGGCCTCAGAATACCATCCTGCTGCTCTAACCCCTGAGTTATAGGCTCACATGGTTGGACCTGAGGTTCCCAGACACACTTCCTTTCTCTGGTATTGCATTTCCCGCAACAAGGAATAATCAAGGATTATCATATTGTCAAATTGTTTACTGCAGTACATCTACTGTAGTATGTTGCAGTTTTGCATTGCACACTGGCCAGCACCACAGTATTTATTAATTAATTAATTTATTTATGTATGTATTTATGTTTTGCATATGAATGAAAACTAAGTGAAGTAGGCTGCTGCAGTGAAGCACAATGTCTATCAGAGAGGGCAAGCAGTATGGTGTGTCAGTGCTTGGGAGACACAAACGGCATGTGTCTATGGAGGGGCATCAGCCGCTATGTCATGTAGAAATCATAAAGAAAAGAAATGGATAAGAAAAGGAGGCAGGGGGAGGAAGGAGCAGGAAGTTATTCAACCACACCAGTTCCACCAAGTACTAGTTCACTAAGTGGTGGTGGTAGTTGTAGTGGTGGAAGCAAGGGTGACACCTGAGAGAAGGACAAGTTCTAGGCATGTGATTAGTCCTCAGAGATTCATTGGTTCCAGTTCCACTGCAAGCAGTCATTCTATGCTTCTAGTAATGAAACCACCTTGAGCATTCCAGAAGCACACTGATCTTGCCCTGTCCATCACGCAACTGTCTATAGTCTGAGAGACATCTCCAGTCCTCAGTAACCCCTATTTCCACTTCATGTTAATTGAGAGGAGAAAGACAAAGTCAAGACCTGTAATCATTTTTCAAAAAGCATTTCTTGAATGACATTTACTAGGATAACTTTTTCTTTATTCGTGTTTTCTTAAATTAAGGTTCCTCAAGTCACATTATTCCAAAACTTATATAGACACATCATGTAAAATGAGGTGAGAATGGTAAAGGCAAGACCAGTCACATCATATAAAATAAGGTGAGAAAGGCAAAGTCGAGACCAGTCACTTTTTCTCAAATCATGTTTTCTCATATCGTGTTTTCTAAAATTGAATATAACCAGTTTTTATAAAATAAGGTGAGAAAGGCAAAGAATACTAGTCACATCATGTAAAATGAAATGAGAAAGTCCATGTCATGACTGGTCCCATTTTCAGAATCACCTTGTCTCAAATCACATTTTCTTATATCACATATGTTCTCATCTAATATAGCAACTTCATGTAAAATTAGATGAAATGGTAAAATATAGACTAGTCATGTCATGTAAAATGAGGTGAGAAGGGCAAAGTCGGGACCTGTCACGTTTTCTTGAGTCAAGTTTTCTCAAATCATGTTTTCTCATGTGTCATCTCTGCATCTTCTTCTCACCTTGAATGAGGCAGCATGGATGCAGATGATGCCACTTCAAAGGACAAAAAATGTGTGTGGGGGTGTTAATTTTAGTGTTGAATCAGTAACCCTTAGCATGGCCATTTCTATGGTGAGTCTACTTGAATGCTACATATGTCATTACTATGATCTTCTACACCAACCCAGCAAAGCATGGCTGATGGTAGATGTAGCCTTTGCAGCACTGGTCATGGGTCAAGAATGTTATTGTATTCATTTAAACATTTGATAACCAAGAAAGGCACACTGAGCTGATGCTTGTTTCCAGGTGCAACCCGGGGAAGGGGGAATGGGATGTAAAGCAGAAAATACATAATAGATACATGAGATAAATATACAGTTGCACATGTTATACAGCGAAGTACATTCAGATGGACTATATTCAAATAGTATCATACAATTCTGAAGATTAGATTGCTATCTCACAAAAAAACATTTGGCATGAGGCTGGACCTGTGGTCGACTAGAAGCAGATGCAGGTAGGGAGTGGAAATTGTCAGATTTTGTATTTGAAGCAGTTGTGAGAGGGTAAGTTTCTTACAAGAGGTGGAAGCTGGTTCTATAAAGAGGGGAGTCTGTAGGTGAAGGTGGATTTTCCAGTGGACGAGGAAGGTTTAGGGAGGGAGAAAGAATGGGAGTCCCTTGAGCACAGTGAGTATGGGGAAATGGCAGCTGGTGTTAGCCTCTCTGCCAGGAAAATGGGGGAGCAGGCTGAACCAGAATTTGGATATGAAGGAGATGGAGTGGCTGAAGTGACAATGGCATAGGGGTGGGATCCTGAAGGAAGAAAGTAGAATGCAGTGTTGGGTTTTGAGAGGGGAATTTGTGGCAAAGTGGCAGAAAGCAAAGAGGAGGGAGTCAAGCCTGTATAACGAGGAGGAGTGGGGCAGTGCCATACACTATATCAGTGTAGTTGAAGATGGGAGTGATCATTTTTGCTAATAATATGCATCTAACAGGTAGTGGGAGGGCATCACTATTTCAGTATAGTAGGCCTAGCTTATGGCAGAGCTTCGATGTGATGGCATCAATGTGATTCAAGAAATATAACTGGAAGTCAAGCCATACTCCTAGATATTTGTACATAGAGGCAGCATTTATCGGTGTCCCGTCTAGGGAGGTGATAGCAAGTTGACAGGATATTGTTGTGAGTTTTTGAGCAGTCCCAAAAGTCATGGAAACACTTTTGAATGAGTTTATTTTGAGATGGATTACAGCAATGATAATGGTGGTGGAGGAGTGGGTGGTAACACCGCCACTAACCCATGTGAGTCATCGCAGCTCTTAAAATATAAAGAAATACAACAAAGCAAAATTAACATACATCCTTGGATGGACAATATTGTGAAGGATAATGTAATGCCATACACTGATGTCCTTGCATTAATTTCTGTTCATGATGCATAACTTATTTTTCTTTACAGATGATGGGGTATTATAACATAATTTGAAAATCAATGAAGACAGAGGTAATATAGTAACTGGCTTGGAGGTAAAACTGCAACTACAGGGAGGTATACGTCTTAAGGTCAGCAATCAATAGTAACTATTACTGTGGCTGTGCCTCACACTGTGCCCTTGTGGTCTAAACTAGTTTTGCAGATTCTGCCACAACAACACAAACAGTAACCCACAGCAGATGCATGGCAACAGCACCTATTAGTTATTAATATTAATTGCTAACCATATGGGTTTTGAACCCCACAATTTGTTGTCTGCTTTACCCCATGCCAGTCACTTCAGTGGCATCTAACAAGATCACATGCTGGATACTGCAGGATTCTGCAGGCATCTGTAGAATTCTGCAGGTGTTTGCAGAATTCTCCAGGAAAATGTGCAGTTTAATGGCAGTTAATTCCTTTCATCAGGCAAGAATCCGTGACATTTTTACTACTGTGCTTGTTCCTGGCAGATGCCACTGCATACTGGGAGCCAAAGTAGTTCAACCAAACTGGCAAAACCCAACTGAAGATTCAGGCCCCAACTCGCAGCTAAACCAAAATTGTCTCTGGTCCATTCTCTCACACTTAGTCTCAGTGTTGGTATTGTAATTGTAATAGAATGTGAAAAGAAGATAAGCTGATGTTGGGAGATCTTAATTTTGCAGTCAGAATGTGATGTACAAGAGGTACATATAGCAGTCCATGAGCGTAAGCCATCACTGTTTTCAAAAATTGTGCCAACATTATGCTAGTCTGACATGTTTATTACTGGACAAACAGCAACATACTGACCATGGTTGGTTGCAAGTGGTTAGAAAATGTTGCCAGTTTGATGTGCTCATTGTTGCCATCAGAATAGCACATATAGCAGTCCACTTGGTAGACCACCACCGGTGTTTCAAATTATTATGCCTGCCTGCATGTGTAGTGTTGCTAGCAGAATGGCATGCACAGCAGACCACCAGTTTAGTTCAGTTCAGTTCAATTTATTTTATTTATGCATAAAAACCAACATTGTTTCAAGACATTATGCCTGTCTGACATGTTTATTGTTGCTTGTGGAATAGTAGTACACATAGTAGGCAGCCAACACTGATTCAAAAATTAGTTCTGTCTGACATATTTAATGTGGCAGGCAGATACACACAGTGGTTCTGGTCAGGATGCAACACAAAACTGCAGCATACTGCAGTAGATGTACTGCCATAAACAATGCAATTTCAATGGTTATTAATCCCTTTGAACATGCAACGTCACAGGATGCTACATTACATCCTGGCTGGCTCCACTGGAGATAGATGGTTCAGGACAGAAAAAGATCAAGACACCATCACATTTGCCTGATATTCCTTCATCTTTTTATTCTGCCCTTTTGGAGATTCCTCATATTTTGAATTCTTTTTGTTCCTATTTACCCCCTTGAAAATGGCTAAATGTGTTTTGAACATCAAGACAGTCCAATCATTGATACTATCACTTGATAGACTGTTATACCAAATCATCATACATTCTTATATAGTGTGCAAGTTAAACAGTATTGGCCCCAGGACAAATTCCTGTGGCACTTCACTTAAAACTCCCCTCACATTGGAGATTTTGCCATTCAGGACCACTCTCTAAGTCTGATGTATCATCCAGCTGGTAATCACCCTACAATGGTAGCGAGTAACAAGATTTAGAATATCCAGATATATTTCAGAATATCACAGGAAATCCTCATTCATTTCAAATGGATTGCTGTGATATTTCTAGATATATCCAGATATATAGTGCATCATTACACTGGCTGCCACTGTGGTTATCCCTAACCTAGTGCAAAGGCAAGGCAAGACAGGAAAATGTAACTTTTATTTTTCTGGCACTCTTTCCAAATAGCTCAGACCTCTTTACAGGGAGAACATAACAATGATTAATAATTTATTAAAAATACAGTATAAACAAAACAATAAATAGGAAACCAAAAGCAGTAGGCCAGTTTGAAAAAATGCATCTTTAAAGCTCTCTTAGTGCTCTATTGAGTAAGCTGATCAAACCACAGATTGAAGAGAATTCCTCAGAACCAATGCAGTCACTTCAAAGGTTCTGTCTCCTGAAGGTTTCAGTTGGAAGCAAGGAACCTTTAACTAACTCACATCAATGGAATGCAGAGAGTGAACAGGGGTGTGAGGATTTAGGAGCTTTATCTGGTAGTCAGGGCCCACATCATGTTGGGACATCTATGTTATCAAACAAATCTTGAAGATGATATGCCACTGAATTGGCAGCCTCAGTACAGACAGCACAGGACCATTATGATATGCTCATTTTGAGATGTCCCAGCTATCAGCCAGGCTGCAGCATTCTGGATCAACTGCATGTGACATATTAAACCTTGATATAACCCCAGAGGATTGCAGTTATCTAATCACAAGGCGATAAGAGCACATACTAATATCACCAGGTCCTTGGGTGTAAGATGTAGTTTGATGAGGGTCTATATTCTATACATAGAAAAAGAAATACAAACAAACAGACCACTTCTGTCAATGCAGTATAGCCCCTCTCAAGGCATATTTTTTTTTTAAATCAAGGATGTAAATGAGAAAGGAAAAGTGTGGCCACTGGGAATTGAATCTCAGACCTCTGGTATGCCGTTCCAGCACTTTAACCATTAAGCTACAGGCTCACATGGTTAGAGTGCCTGAGGAACTTCCTTAAATCCACACATTCTTTTCTCAAGTGTGTTGCATAATTCTGCAACTGGGAACAAATCAGAAATACAAACAAACAGACCCCTTCTCTCAGTGCAGTTTAGCCCCTGTAAGGCATATATATATTTTTTTAAATCAAGGATGGAAATGAGAAAAGAAAAGTGTGGCCCACTGGAAACTGAACCTCAATCCTTTGGTATGCCGTTCCAGTGCTCTAACCATTAAGCTACAGGCTCACATGGTTAAAGTGCCTGAGGAACTTCCTTAAATCCACACATGAATGTCACAGTCTATGTTGGTGAAATGGAAGATTCTTGTAAGTATAGTTGTATCCTGACTAGTTGCCTTCCTTATTCTTATAGCTCATTGTTTCTGTCTTCCTCTGATTTGGAGGCTTGTTGCTCAGTCCTATCCAATATTTAGTCCATTTGATATACCTTATTGGAGCATAGCAAATCAGCTTTCTACTCCATGATTGTTACATCCCTTGAGACCCTTATGTCTTCCTTTACAAACACTACTACCTCCTTTCCCTTGGTGGCCTTCCTGCCCTTCCAAAATAGAGTTTAACCAGTGGCAC
This sequence comes from Neoceratodus forsteri, assembly GCA_016271365.2. Lineage (NCBI taxonomy): Eukaryota > Metazoa > Chordata > Ceratodontiformes > Ceratodontidae > Neoceratodus > Neoceratodus forsteri. The sequence goes on along the minus strand of CM028132.1, from coordinate 224,081,034 downwards.
TTTCTCTAGATCCTAACTACTGTTTTGGTATTCACATGTTTCAGGCATTGTTACTATAACCATAGCCTCATCATTCATTATCACTTGCAGTTTATCCATGTCATCACTTAATCTTCTTGCACTTTTCCATTACTCTCCATTTACCTTTGCTCCAACTTCTAGGTCTCTTAACACAGCTGAATTTTGATTACTGTTTTCAATGTTACTCATCTGCCTTCTCTGTGTTTTTTCATCCAAGTGTGTACTGGGGAGAGCCATCTTGACTCTCTGCATGTATTCTTGACAAATAGGTGGTGTAGGCCTACTTTTTATAAATAATCATTTGGAGATGGAGAGTGATGGGCTAGGGAGGTGGGAATAAATTCAAAGGCAATATGAGGTCCTGGTACAGTGGTAGCACCCTATCACCTTTATGTATGATCACTGTATGGGAAGATGAAAGTGGGTGGGGAGTACCATTGTGGGGAAGAGTGTCCAAAGGAAAAAAAAATTAAAAACAAGGAATGCAGTACAAGAAATAATGGTGTCACTTCTAAAACTGGCAACAATCTGGGACAATATAAAAAGTCAAAGCATTCACAGAAGCCAACAGTTGATGCCTAAATGCTGTTAGGTTGAGAAAGAACACCCAGAAACAAAGCTCCCCTGTACTTTGCAGTGCACTGCCACTTCCTCAAGGGGAATAATAATAATGATAGTAAAATCATAGTAATAAAGTGCCTTACAAAAGTTTAACCATACTGCACAATACAGTGCAAAACTTGGTTAATGAAACTTAGAAACATAGAATTTGATGGCAGATAAGTACCGCTTGGCCCACCAAGTCTGCCCATTTCCATACCTGATGGATAAGCTACAGATTCTAGTTAGCCGACAGCTTACTTCCTCCTACCCCCCACTAGAATTGCTTTATGTCTGTTCCTTGCATTCTTGAATTCTCCCACTGTTCTTGATTCCACAACCTCCTCAAGAAGGCTGTTCCATTCATCCACAACCCTCTCCATGACAAAATACTTTCTAACATTACCTCTGAGCCAACCCCCACCTTCAGATTGCACCCCCTTGTTCTTGCACATCTCTTTTTCTGAAAGATGCTACCCTCTTGGACTTTGTTAATTACCTTGAGGTACTTGAAAGTTTCTATCATGTCCTCCCTCTCCCTCTTTTCCTCGAGGGTATACATATTAAGCTGCTTTAGTCTCTCTTCATATGTCTTCTGGTGTAGACCCTGCACCATTTTGGTTGCCCTCCCCTGAACAGCCTCCACTCTATGTATTTGCGGAGATGGGGGTCTCCAGAACTGCACACAGTACTCCAGATGGGGTATCGCCAACTGTCTGTACAGAGGGGTAACAACTTCCATTTTTTTTTGCTGTTGATGCCTCTCCCTATGCATCTCACATTGCTTGCCCAGCTTAAGGTCATCTGATATAATTACTCCAAGGTGCCTTTTGTTGTTGTTAGTATCTCATCCACTACTGTGTACTCTTCCCCTGGGTTTTTGTTTCCCAGATGCATTACCGTGCACTTCTTTGTATTGAATCTGAGCGGCCATACATTTGACCATTCCTTCATTCATCAGAAGGATGAAAAGGGACTTGGCAAGGTTGGAGGAATGATCAAATGTATGGCAGCTTAGATTGAATGCAAAGAAGTGCAAAATAATGCACCTGGGAAACCAAAACCCCTGGGAAGAGTACGCAATAGGGCTGAGATACAGACAACAACAAAATTGGAAAGGGACCTGAGGTAGTCATAGCAGATGACCTAAAGGTGGGCAAGCAATCTGAGAAGGCAGTAAGGAGGGTTGGGGGATACTGGGATGCATAGGGAGTGGCATCACCAGTAGAAAACAGGAAGTTGTTGTCCCTCTGTACAGACAGTTGGTAAGATCACATATGAAGTTCTGTGTACAGTTCTGGAGACCCCATCTCCGCAAAGACACAGACAGGGTGGAGGCTTTCCAGAGGACAGCAGCCAAAATGGTGTAGGGTCTGCACCAGAAGACATATGAAGAAAGACTAAGGGAGCTTAAGATGTATATCCTCGCGGAAAGGAGGGAGAGTGGGAACATAATATAAACTTTCAAATACCTCAAGGGAATCAACAAAGTCCAAAAGCATCTTTCAGAAAAAGAGATCTGCAAGAACAAGAGGGCACAATTTGAAGTTAGAGGGGGGACAGCTCAGAGGTAATGTGAGGTAGTATTTCTTCACAGACAGGGTTGTAGATGCATGGAACAGCCTTCTTGAGGAGGTCATGGAGTCAAAAACAGTGGGGGAATTCAAGAATGCATGGGACAGACGTAGAGCAATTCTAGTGGAGGGGTAGGAGGAAGTAGGCTGTTGGTTAACTAGGATCTGCAGCTTATCTGTTAGGTAGGGGAAATGGGCAGACTAGGTGGGCCAAGCAGTCATTATCTGCCATCAGATTTTATGTTTCTATGTTAATAGTCTGAGAGATTTGATCTTTGCTTTTGTACTGTATGTAAGGAGTTCAGTCTTATTTGCATTTAAGCAGAGCACATTTATGGCCCCCAATGATTGTATATTGGTATGGCAATGGGAAACATGAGTAAATGCCAGTTGTAAAGAGTCAGTCACAGGATCATAGACCTAGGTATTGGCTGCATAGCTTTGGGAAAACAGGCCACATGCTCTCATGATGTCTGCCACAGATTCCATGTAGAGCAAAAATAAAAGGTTCCAATACGAGGCCATGCAGAACTGTGGCTGAACTGTGGCTTTCACTGGCCTAGGTAAGGATGTGCTAGAGCTGAAGCTCATGGGTTGCAGTGATTCCATGAGTTAGGATTGAAACCAACATATACCTGCAATACCAAGTCCAAAAACTGATTTCAGATGAATAAACAGAATATCATGATTGATGCTGTCAAATGCTGAAGAGATATCTAACAACAGTTGAACGGCAATACCCCTGTCAAGGAATGATAGAATATAATTCGACATGCATAGAAGTAATGATTACATGCTAACAGCAAGCTGGAAACCAGAGTAAAATTTAGGTTGAAGTCCATTAGAAGTAATGTATTCTGTTAGTTAATAGGCAACGTCTTCTCAAGCACCTTGGAGGTAAAGGCAGCTGAGCATTTACTTAATAAATGATGAGAATATCTGGGATCAGGGAAGATTTTTTTAGTATAGGTAGGACTGATGCCCTTTTAAAGGAGGCAGTAAAGCTTTCAATAGATAATATAGTGCTATTAAAGTTACATTGCCAAAAATCCATATCTCATACACACACACACACACACACACACATATATATACATACACAACCTCTTGAAATACATTATTATTCATGGAACAAAAAGTTAAAAAAAATTAGAAGAGAAAAAAAGCACAAGGTGAACTTGACTGCAATCTTACCAAACCAACTGATAAGAATGGTAAAACATGAATATTGCAAAAAAAGGCATTAAAAATAGTGACAAAAAAAGGAAACAGAAAAGTTGAAAATGAGTATAAGTAAGCAAAAAGCCATGACAGGGTGTGCACCAAAGGATTAATGATACACGGCCCAGGGGTGTAGTAAGATTCAAGGCCAAAGGCTGAGTGTCCTAACACCCATGGGGAGTGCATTGTTAATCCTCCCTGAGGTGGCTCACTGTGCTTTTAAAATCAGTCATGTGTATAAAAAAAAATTTCAAAACTAGGTTTCTGCCTCTTTAAAATATGCTGATTTGGATTTAAAATAATTAGTTTAAATATGTTTTTATTTAAAACTAGGAGGAATGTAATTAAATGGTCCATATTTTAGGAGTTGCCCTGCAGATGGTGCTGAGATGTGGTATCTGACCATGAATTGTTGGTATTGTAATGCACAGTCAGGTGACAGTTATTATCCAGTCATGTTTCTGGATTTATTCTTGCCATTTTATTTATTTATTGAAAAGTTGGCAACTGGGAAAGGCATACTCAGCTTACATTGCAATATACAGATACAGCCAAAAAATATAGAGGCAGCGTTAACTACAATTAGTATAATATAAAACAGAAATGAAAAGGTGGACAACCATGGATGAAGTTATTTTATAAAGATCATTATACAATGAGGTCTTATAGTCCACCACTCTGATTGGCTAACTGGCACCTTTCAAGCGTTGTAAAATCTAACATTACCAAAGCAAAAAGGTACCAGCCAGCCGCATGGCAGTAACTGCAAAAAAAAAAAAAAGTAAAAATCAATCCGAGCCGCCATGTTCTTTTCGTCGCCAAACATTACTGTGGCACCAGCACCATTCTTACAACAATTCGGCCTCTACTTGTCCCCCACAATAAAAAAGATAAAAGTACAGACCAGGGATCCTGACTGGCCACGGAAAGAGTGACATGAAGACGCTGAATTCCCGCCACAACCTCTTCGCTCTCGAGCATGTTCTTGGCTCAGACCGGCACTTACGATGTGAAGCAACGGCAAAAAGCTGAAAGGCACCCGCACAAGAATGAAACAAGCCGTTTTCAAATGAAGTTAAACACTCCACGGCTTACAAAGAAACTCGAACTCTGACTTTCAATGCAGCCGGCACTTACGCTCGCTTCCCCTTTTCTTTCAGCTGTTCTAGGGTCAGTGCAGTGGGGCATCCTGGGATATGTAGTCTTTAGAGAGAGGGGCCGCGGCTTCTCTTTCTCCAGGGAGAGAGACAGACAGAGAAGGAAAACTAACGTACTCCTCTCAGAGGGTCTTTGTTATGCACTCTTTTTTTACTACAAATCTCTCTTTTACTACTAGGATGCTTTAATAATACAGCCTTTGTAATAGGACCATGCATGCCTCCACCAACCTACACTTTTTTTTACACTGCACTATTTTTTTTAGTGTAAGAACAAATTCATTACAAAGCTATAAAAAATACAAAAATAATTATTTTTTCTATTCTTTTTTTGAACAAAAATTAAGTGACACATTGTATAATAGCAATAAACCACTCCAGGGTGTTGGTGATGCTGGTTTTACCCACGCCTGGCGAGGTTTACTCACTCAGCCTGCGGCCTCGTGACCGAACCACACCAGGCGTGGGTAAAACCAGCATCACCAACACCCTATCGTGGTTTATTGCTTAAATAATCAATGGGCTGCCCGATGGCCCAGTGGAAAACGAATCACGTTCCCTCATCAGTGAACTGGATCCTGGAGTAGAACTGTATGATTCAGAGGATTGGTAGCAGATTAAAGAGCAGATTTCAAGTTTGCAAAGTCCCCCCCCCCATCCAACATATAGGGTAGCTTACCCACCAGTTTAGACATTAGTCCAAATTTGAAAATTGTTCTCCTGCTGAATGTTTAAGAAAAACACTTGAAAATCAGTTCTGTGGAGCTGGTATCTGAAATGCTCCCATTTCCTTACTTTGAGCAGCATCCCCATGCGTTCACATTTCATGATGACAGTATAAGAATGTCACAGGAGCACACTCCTTAGACTACAATGGGGCCAATTTTCAGATGCTGTTTTTTATACTTTTAAGTGCTGAATTTGAGAAAGGAAGGCCAATGCTCAACTAACAAGGACTCTAAGGGAGTAGTACCCTTTCCTTTTGGTACCTTCCTAATCCTTGACAGCACTTTTTTCCTTTAGGTTCAGCACTTGAATCACTGCTCTTATTTGTGTAATCCCCCTTAATCTAAATCCCCCCTGCTGACTCAATGTGTAAATTTTGTCCTCAATGACCAGATATGTATTGTACCCCTTTATATACTCTGTAACTTTGATGTTTGAATGTTTGACTGCATTACTTCATATGTACTCTGTAACTTTGTTTGTTGTGTGTAAACTGGATGCTTGTGAAAATGGGCAATTTTGCGCACACGCCTTTCCAGTATAACAAATAAACTGAAACTGAAAAACAGCATGTGAAAATTGGCTGTATTGTAGTCTATGGAGCACACTCATGTGCCGTACTTGTACTGACATCATGAGATGTGAAAGCATGGGGGGGCAGGTCCAAGTAAGGAAATAGGAGCATTTTGGATACTTGCTCCAGAGAGCTAGTTTACTAGTGTTTTTTCTGAAAAATTCAGCGGGAGAAAATTTTTCATTTTTGGATTAATGTCTAAATCAGAGGGTAAGCTACCCTATATGTTGAAAGTGGGAGAACTTTGCATACTCAAAACCTGATCTTTAAGGGGCTATTATGTGTGCCTCTCTTATTTACCCACCTATGAAGAACATTTTGGAGTTGCTTGAGTCTTAACTCATTCTCAAAGTGTATTAGATTCCATTCAATATTGTTGAGCATTATCTGGATTTTGTTATTTCATCCAAACATTTGCATAGCACTGTCAGTTTACTAACTGTGCCTTTGTTGAACCAAAAATTTGTAATGCTTACTGTAGTTGTAACATCCTCTACCTGGGGCACCATTTTAATGAATTCAGTCTGCAGCCTTAGATTTAGTTTCCTTAAGATTCAGTTAACTGGTATTACTTGTGTTTCTGATGTGAATGATCTTCTGTAGCCTATGATCAAATTTTGTCTCATTCCCAAGATGCTGGCTCTCTTAAAATCATCATATTAGCAAAGAAATCCAACTCTCAACCTTGGTATTGTAACTGGAGTGATAAATCACTTTCTCAGGTTCTTGTTGGAACTGCATAAGAGGAAGAGACAACAGACAAGTGATACTCATGTAATAAGTGACATTTTTTACAGATCAGCAGTACAGGTTACTACCATTACAGTGTGATGATCACTGGGTGAACACCAGTTTTCCTTACCTAGGAAAATGCAGTCTCCAGTCTATTCTCAGAGATGCTACATGATACGAAAGCTCTTATACCCTGATAATTACTATGGCAACAACTAAAGAAGATACAAAAAATGTATACAACTGGACAAAAACAGGTGGTCTGAGTAACTGTCCTAACTAGTGTAAAACTTGCATAGCTTGCAGAAGATAACAATACAATGGACATCTGCAGTACAAGGTCAGTTGTAGTAATGTACAAGTACTAGAGATGGCACTGCTGCCATACATATAAAAGTACAGCAAAAATAGAGTAAAAAGCATTTCTCATGGCATATACAGTATATATATATATATAATATATCAGTGAAACATAATAACATATACTAGAACACAGATCCTGACACTTATGCTTACAGTATATGTGTCTTCACCCTAAGATTAATACATATACTTTTATAGGTTGCTGTCTGTGAGGTGGAGGCACCCTCAGGTGTACTGGACCATGTATAACATCCCCCCCCCGTTGCCTTCAAAAGAAAAGGCAACAACCACAGGAAAGTAGTGGGATGAAGCTATACAATTTGTCATTTACAAGCCCAAGGCACGAGCCTTGTAAAGGAATTCGAGGTGTTTGCAATGTTATCTAAGAGTATATCACAGACAGCAAAGGGTTAGTCTTAGAAAAACAATCAAAAATGCTTGGATAATAACAAAAGCTTTAAAAGTTAATTCTAACCAAGTATTGGAAAGAGCAGTGCTTAAATCACCATCATGAATAAGAGTGTTAAGAACATCACTGGCTTTAGAGATAATGTTGCTAATATAGATAAGATGTGAATCCTTTCTGGCTAAAAGGGATTTTAAGGAAAGTGTCAAAGGGTCTATGTGTATGTTAAATACAGCCAAATATTGAGAAAAGGCAAGCAAGTATTGCAGATCAGTATCAATAACATCTGGTTCAGGGAGAGGAACAGGAGTAATAACTGTATGACCAAGTACTGTTTTCTGCTGTGGAGTAAAACAGAAGTTAGGATAATAAATAGCACAAGTTTTGGCACCATAAGCAAAGGAATTATGATTTGTCACTACACAATACTGCCCATTGGAATTGTAGGTAACTCGTACAGTTGGAACTCTCCATTGTTGTAGAAATATAGGACAAGTAAAGGACTGGTTGGTGAGACATGATGTGAAGCGATATACCTCCTCCAGGTAGCTTCAGGATGCAGCTGTTTCGGAGGTGGGCGCTGAAGATGCAGCTTGCGAAGATTGTTCAGTCAGGTTAGATGGCAGATCATCACCCAAGAAATAGGATCAATCGAGATGTCTGGAGAATATCCCCAGACAGGTTTAATAATGTCAAATATGTCACAGCGGCACAGCTAATAATATCCCTTCTGGTGCAGCAGTTTGTATGCGGTGCGACCCAAGCTTGTAGAATAGAGTGGTAGACAAGCAAAGAAGGCAAGTCTGTTTGTTCTCAGAAAATGTTCTCATCAAGATGTCCGATGGAATTAATTGCAACCAGTTTGTCAAAGACAGCAGTTTGTGGATCAAAGCAAGGTAGTGACACAGTGAAAGTAATGAACATGCTGTCATGAATGGAACAATGTTTAATAAAGTAACATAGTGCTTTGTTTGGATAATGTGAAACACACCCAAGATTTCTAGCAGTAGACAAAGAATATTGATAGAGTTTGACAGAGGCATGCAGTAGATTTGCAGTGAGCTCAATACCATTTAGACCTTCTCCTATCATGAATAATATCTGGAATATGTCATGTTTCCAAGTCCCTGAAGAGATTGTTAACAGTGGAAATTACATAAGAACCATAGGTGGAGCATAAAGGTTCACGGGCAATATATTGCTTGTCTGCCTCCTTGTCATTTTGAAAAATCAATTCATTAATTTGGTTTCTAGTATCGTTGAACCCTTTAGTGATTTTTCTGCATGTTATAAACAGTAAAACGCTCTTCCTTGCTTAAACCATCTACACCATGTAAAGGTAGTGGTAGCACATCATTTTTAATAGCTTGTTGAAAATTTAGTGTTTTTGCTTTAATAGCAGCTATATCTGCTGTAGTCCAGATAGACATTCCTGAACCAAAAAGGCCAGAGATGGTGCCTGTTGCACTGGTAACATCTGCCGTATCACATCCTAGTGCGTGTTTTACATTTAGCATTAGGTGCGGGTCTAAAAACTCCTGCATGTTGAGTAACATGAGCTCCACTAACTTGATCATTTGTGTGAGTTTGGTATGCAGCTTTGGTGTCTAGAAGCATCATACTGAAAAATTTAGAAGTGTTGGTCATGTGACAGAGACCAACTCGGTCATATTCCAATGTTTAAGATTAAAAATAATTGGAACATGGATAAATTGTACATTGTTAATCAAAGCTCCTGGAAGGGAAGTGGCGATCAAACCATTAGGAGGACCAGACTCCTGAGGAGGACATTCAGTCAGTTCTTCTTCAGTGGGTGGGACCACAGAAACGAACATAACTTCAGCAGCCATATAGTTGTGAAGACAGAAGGCTTGTGACTCCTCAGAGGTGAGGCAATCACAAAAGGTAGGATCTATTAAGGCAGTTAAATTGTAGAGCCCAGTATGTCTAGAAGAAGCTTGTCGAATAGAGTGTGCCATTTGGTGCAATCCCTGTGTTGGGCCATTCATGAAAGGTTCCTTTAGATAAACATGCTACAGGAAGTGTGTAGCCATTAAAATAAGTTTCCCATTGTATCTGCAATGTGGATTTGTTTGGAGAGACTACCATGTCATTTAGATAGGTGTCTGAGCCTTCCTTAACAGTAATCAATTTGTTGGGGACATCAATGTGAACTCCTTGGGGGCTGGAGATGGGTGCATCTCTAGCTGAATGTTCAAGCTTGCCAAGCAAATGTACAATACATTGTCTGTGTTCAGTCATAAGGGATTTGTCTTGAGAGTAAGTCAAAGAAAGTAGTCCCACCAGGATGAGGATGTGCAAGATAGCCATCTTCCCAGTATATCTGAAAGAAACAGAAAAGGATAGTTAAGTGAGGGGTACTAGTCCACCCTAAGAGGGTTGGGAAAATAATTAGTCACCTTTGTAGAACTTGAGCCAATTAGCATGGAACCATGGTCTGTTTCTGATGCTGAACTCTCACTTGATAAACAGCAGGGCTGAGTTTGTTGACAATGGGATATGGGCCTTCCCATTTGCTAGTAAATGAGTGAGCTGGTGATCTGTATTGGAGAAGCATGACCTGGTGTCCAACTTGCCAGTCAACTTCTTTGGCATGCTTATCAAACTGAGCTTTTGCTTGTTGTTGAGCTTTGCCCATATGATTTGCAGTGAATAAGTGTGTTTTCATGATATCATCACAAGGGATTTTCAACATATTTGTCCACAGATACCCTATCTGCAGTAGGGGTGTGGAGGTCAATCAACAGGTGCTCAGGTAATCTCATGGCTCTAACAGTCATAACCTCATATGGTGTTCACTGAGTAGTTGTTGCAGGAGTGCCACTGATTGCCATCAGCAGTAGTGGCAAGAGAGAATCCCAATCCTTGGGATTGCCATTAATGAATTTGCATAACATCTGTTTGATCCTTCTGTTTGCTCTTTCTAACTGACCTGAGGATTGAGGATGGTACGGGATATGAAATTTCTGATCGACTCCAAGCATTTGGAGTGCCTCCTTCATCAGCTCAGTTGTAAAATTGGTTCCCTGGTCTGAGTCTACCTTAAGGGGTAGGCATCACCTGGAGAACCATTGATCCACCAGGATCTTGGCAGTTGTCTTTTCCATGTTATTCCTAGTAGGGAATGCCTCAATCCACTTGGAAAACAAATCTCTGACAACAAGTGCATACTTGTTCTTATTGGAGTTAGTTAAGGTGCCAATGAAATCGATTTGTATCGCATTCCATCATCCTGATTGCCTTTGTGGTGATAGTTTGGCATTTCTTTTCACCAAAATTGGGTTGTTCTGGGCACACACTATGCAGTTGTCCACATAGTGTTCCATGTCCTTGGTCATACCAGGCAAACAGATGACTGTTTTAAGTCTCTGGATTGTGTTATCTGCCCCCTGGTGCCCACCAGTTGGGGTATCATGAACTTTATGGATGAATTTGGTTTGTATGGATTGTGGTACAACACACAGTTTGTGATCTGTATCTACTTTCCTATACCAGATCAGTTTCTGATCATGATTTAGGTGTACCTTCTCAGAATATCTTTTGTATGGACTACCAATAGGTAGTTTCTGTTCAGTTCCTTTGTCCAGGTATTTGAACACATATTTTAGTTCTGGGTCAGATTTCTGTGTAGCAGAAAGGACCAGTGGAGGTTCTGGATGTGGTTTTTGCCTGGTGTTGGCAGCTAAAAAGATGGCTGCCAAAGCTACTGGGTGAGTCACTGACAATGCCCCCCCAAGTGTCCACTTTTACAAGTGAATCCACTTGATTGTTGAATTCATGGTAAGGGTCATTTTTACAGTGAGCCTTTACCTTGTGAATGTACAGTTTATGGGTAAACTGTTGGATCAATGTGTGTATATATACACAAATAGATCTCTGTATTTAACAGGTGTGCCATCAGAGGATGTGAAATTATTTCTCTCCCAGAATGGTAGAAATTCAGTAAGAGAGGAGCAGACCCAGTTAGAGTCTGCAAAGATGATAGCATCTTTAGTACCATGGGCATAACCTGCAAAGCACAGGCCACAGCTGCCAATTCGGCATATTGTGAGGAAATGACAGTACCTTTCCTAGCAATACGCCTAAAATCACCATCTAGTATGAGCACACCAAACCTGCTACCTGTTGTCCCTCCACATAGGAGACAGAGCCATCTGTGAAGATGCGATACATGCTGGTATTCTCTAAAACCTCATGTGTAGCCAGTAAGAATGGTCACGGCTCAGGTATGTCAGGAGGCTGGAGTGCACAATCCTGGGGCTTACCTGTGCAGAGTAGGCCATGAGCCAAGATGGATGGCATTTTTGCAGGCAGTACTTTGATGTGCCTGTCCTGCAAAAACAAAGACTAGTGGGTGAGTTTGGTATTGGAAACTAAACCATCTTTTATTTTGCCTGAAAGCAAGAAGCTGGTTGGGGTGTGACAGGTATGCAAGACAATAGGTGCATACCCAATGATGTACATGAAATTTGTGACAGCCCAGTAGGTTGCCAAGAGTGTTCTTTCACAGAGATTATACTTTCTTTCTACTTAAGACAGCATCTGAGAAGCATAGGCAATGGGCCAAAAGTAACCACTGTACTTCTGTGCCAGCACTGCAGACATGGCCACATCAGATGTGGCCATTTCCAAATGGAATGGAAGATTTGGGTAAGGATTGATTAGTGCTGGGGCTGAGGCAAAGGCCTGCTTGAGCTGAGTTACAGCATCAGTGTGAGTGTGGCCCCATATCCATGGGACATCCTTTTTCAGAAGTTCATACATGGGAGCAGCCTTTAAGGCAAAGTCAGGGATAAAAATCCCTGGAGTAGTTTACCATTCCCTAAGAAGCATCTGAGTGTTGCCATGCTAGCAGGAAGTGCAACGCTGGATCTTTTTGACAGCTGGGCTCCTGTCTTGGTCTGTAATGCATAGGCCAAGGTGGATAGAAACATAGAAACATAACATTTGGTGGCAGATAAAGACCACTTGGCCCACCCAGTCTGCCCATTTCCCTACCTAATGGATAAGCTGCAGATCCTAGCTAACCAACAGTCTACTTCTTCCTACCTCCACCCTCTAGAATTGCCTTATGCCTGTCCCATGCATTCTTGAATTCCACCACTGTTTTTGACTCCACAACCTCCTCAGGAAGGCTTTTCCACGCATCCACAACCCTCTTCATGAACAAATACTTCCTCACATTACCTCTGAGCCATCCCCCCTAGCTTCAAATTGTGCCCCCTTGTTCTTGCACAACTCTTTTTCTGAAGGATGCTACCCACTTGGACTTTGTTGATTCCCTTGAGGTACTTGAAACCTCTTTCTCACACAGTTGTGTCTTGGAGGGGTTGCACTTGAGGCCTGCTCTCTTGAGGAGAGACAGAAGTTTGTCTAGAAGGGCCAAGTGGTCCTCTTTCATGGTGGTTACTAGGAGCAAGTCATCCATGTACTACAGAAGACACTGGGGTGTAGAGAACCCCTGCAGAGCATCCATCATGTGGAGATGGAAGAGGGAGGGGCTGTTGTGAAAGCCCTGGGGAAGTCAGATCCAGGTGTACTGATGTCCATCAAAGGTGAAAGCAAATTTGTATTGGCTTTCCTGTGCTAATGGGAGTGACCAAAAACTATTAGAGATGTTAAGAGCTGTGAACCACTTTTTGTCAGGTATCAACAGTTTGAGTAAATCAGGTGCTGATGCTACTATTGGGGCGCAGCTAGGCGTAATCTGTTTGAGTTTTCTGTAGTCAATTGTGAGTCTCCAGGCCCCATTCAGTTTCTTAACGGGCCAAATAGGTGAATTGGTGGTAGAAACATAGGTCCTAATCACTCCCTGTTGAAGCAGTGATTGGATGGTTTCCCTCAATAATGACAAGGCTTCAACAGGAAATGGATACTGTTTCTGCCTCATAGGGTTGGGCCCTGTGATTTTGATTGTAGTGTGCACCCTACCACAGTCATGTTTGTTGGTGGTGAACACATCAAGGTGTTTTTGCAGCAAAGGTGCAAGCTCTGAAAACAGGTCATGACTTTTGAACAAAGCTATGATGTCATACTCTTTGTTGTTATGGAAGATGGCTGCCACCATGTGTGAGTCTGGGATGGCGACAGCATGACATTGTCCTTTGATCTGAATGAGTAGCCTGTTGGCTAGATCTACTACACAGCTGTGTAATGCTAAGAAATCAATTCTCAGGATGCTGGGATGATGACGTAGAACCATGAGAGCAAAAACAAAATTAGTCCTGAGGTAGCCTACCACCACAGGTAGAGGAATAGATCGGTAGGTGTGTAGCTGGGTACCATCTACACCCTGCCTGTGTACTGGTCTTCCAGCCAGTAGACCAGTCAGATGAGACTGGGTCCTCATCATGGAGAACTGACATGACTGCTCCAGTGTCCAGAATCATGGTAAGTTGGCTGCCCCCGACCGTGGCCGTTACACACGGCCATCCATTTGTGTCAACAATCAGGTTACTCACAGTCTGGACTGGGGCTTGTAATTGTCAATCTGTGCATTCAGAGTTAGCATTGTCTTCCTGTTCCTGAAATCAGAGGCATGCAGGATGTTCCAAGGCATTCTTTATGTCTTGCATTTGATACAAGTGTACTTGTGATGTCACAGGCACACTGATGGCCTGCATGGGAGGTTCTACCTTGGGTGTTGCATTGGCCTGGCCAGTATCTGACTCAATGTCTCCTCAGCTGAACGATTTGCTTGACAGCCAGGGCTAGGGCAGCTATGGTTCCTGTAGCTGTAGCTCCTCCTTCTGCATGAATTTCCTTCAACAGTTTGCAGAGGGTTTTGTTCTCTTCTCTTATTTGGTGATAGCTAGGACCGTTTTGGTGTCAGTCCTGGCTATTTTGTTGGCCGTTTGGATTTTTCATGCAATTAACTACAAATGTAATGAAGGTCTATCAAAATAGTTTGCATTCCACTTTAAGCCATAATAACTATGTAGCTAAGCTAAAAGCTCACTATTCCTCACTCCATGGCACCAAGTTTGACTATTGTTCTGCATTGCTATCCTTGGCCAGTCAAGATCTGAGAAAAGTGTATAATATCTTTGATTTCTTTTTTAACTACATAGCTCCTGTGTCCCTTTTCCCTGAGATGGATGTGTCCCTTACAGCTGAGATTTTTGCCACAGTTTTGTTGGTAACATTTCCAATATTTATAAATCTATTGATTCTTCCACTGGTTCTGTTTCCTTGTCTATGTTTCTTATAATTCTGTTTCTAACCCTGTTTTTTTTTTTATATGTTGTGCAGGATGATGGTGCCTGCATGGTTGAGCTGATAAATTGCATGAATTGAATTACTTGCATCCAGGATCACCTACTGGCAAAATCATTAAAATCCATTTTGCTGGCTATTGTCCCCATTATTATGCAAATCAAAAATATTTCTCTAAGAAGCAGTCTTGTTCTTGATTTCAGTTTTATTTTATTTGATTAACAAATTAGTATTTACAAAGTTCAAAACTACAGCATAAAAAGTCTAATATCTGACAAGCAAATGGGCATCAATACAAACACTGCTTGGGTTACAGTCAGAGAAAGTGCATAATAAGACAAGTTATCAAGTCATAATCACCCTTGTTTTAATCCTCCCTAATCCACTCACCTGCCAGATGCTGCCTGACCTAACTTTAACCTCCCTTCCTCATAGCACTTCTTACCCTTACTATCTCCTTGAGAGCTAATCCACCCCAACTCCCCCCCCAAACCTGAGTCTTGTTTCAGAGGCCATGATAATGTATCCTGCCCAGTCAGGAATTTGCCCTTGCCTTGTTTCGCTGCCTATTTGAATCTTCATTGTTGTGACTAATTTGAACAATATTTTTTTCCTGCTATGTTGTGGTATCTTTTCCTAGACTGTGTAGGTTTTCTCTGCCTAAAAATTATATGTGAATTACATTGATTGTTATTGTTCTGGCTGCATGTATTCATTACTACTAACTGTTTTGACCTATCCTATTGTAATTTCATTGTACTCATGCTATGTACATGTCTTTGATTGTTGTACTTTCTTGGGTCATGCCTGAAAATAGTCATTTCATGGCTAGTGCACCTACCCAGTTAACAAAAACAAAATAAATAAATAAAAGAAGTTCATTTTTACATTCACTTGCGAGCATGCGCAAGGAACGTTTTGGGAGAGTAGCACACTTTGGAGGTGTGCCTCTCCCTTGCAATCCAGTGCTCCATTGAGCAGGCTTGGTGGTCCTGCACCAATGGGTGTGGGAGCTGTGTATGACAGTGGTGTTCTTCTGCTTCAAAGAAAACCACCGCTGTCATACCGAACACTGCGTCACGCCACCCCCGTCACGCTTCCCCACATCACGCCGCCCCCAAAGTTGGTGCCATGCTGGGAGCCACCCCAGCATGGCAAACGTTGTTTGCTGATGGGGTGCCCAATCCCCCATCGGCTCCATGGCCCCCAAGCCATCCTTCTGTCATGCTGGGAGGACCCACCACAGCACTAGCAAACATCCATTTTTGCCGACGGGGTGCCCAATCCCCTGTCGGCTCCTCAGCCCCATGTAGTTTGCCAGCAGGTTGCCCAATCCCCGTCAGCTCCTCGGTCCCCCAGCCATCTTCTGCCATGCTGGAGCCCACCCCAGCATGGCAAACATCCCATGTAGTCCTTTTTTAAACCTATAAAGAAAACGGTCCCACATAGTCTCCCAGTCCCTCCCACAACCCACACCCACCCACTGTGCACAGCCTCCCCACCCCTCACCCCATACTTACCTCCGGAGCTCAGCACGACGATCTTCGGTGGACCGGGAACATGTCTGCACTCTTCAAAGCCGACCGCGAACTGAGGAAATGCCGGTAAGCTGTATAATAAGCTAGATAGGGGGGTTTCAACTTTATTGCATATCTCAGGCATTTTTTGGAATTTTTGCACCAAATTTTCAACATGGGGTTTTTGGGACCCCTTCTCATGAATGATGTCACTGTCATGGCATTATTGCGGCCTGAAGGGTGATTTCGCAGTCACTGCGTGAAATCACCCTTTGGGCCTGAATAATGCCATGACAGTGACATCATTCATGAGAAGGGGTCCCAAAAACCCCATGTTGAAAATTTGGTGCAAAAATTCCAAAAAATGACTGTTTTATGAACATGCGTTGCGCAGTTCCTACGCAGGCTCATGAGTTCACGAATTTTCAATATTTTCACTCCAGATTTTCAACATTGCCATTTTACCACACCTCCTTATGAGCAGTACAGCTGTCATTTTCACATCCTGCCCAAAACGTGTTTCTGCCCATGTAGCGCACAATGGCGCAGTCAGTGTGTGAAATCAATGTATGGGATGTATTAAGAAAATCACAGTGACACTGTTCATTAGCAGAGGTCTTAAAATGGCTATGTTGAAAATTTGGTGAAAAAATTCCTAAAAATGACTGTTTTACGCGCGGTAGTTCCTACGCACGCTCGTAGGTTTGCGAATTTTCAATATTTCCACTCCAGATTTTCAACATTGCCATTTTACCACACCTCCTTATGAGCAGTGCAGCTGTCATTTTTCACATCCTGCCCAAAATGTGTTTCCACCTATGTAGCGCACAATGGGGGTAACAAAAAGGTCATGCTGAAAATTTATTGTGCAAATACCAGCAATTGCACAGGGCATTAGGGTAAAGCACCATACATGCCAAACATCACTGCAAATACCTGCAAGTGAACGTTCAGCATTGACAAATGCTTGTTATATATCTAATCGCTTTGCTTGATTAAAGAAATGGAATTTAAGTTAAAGTAAAGTATATCGCAAAGGTTCAGTTGTCAGAAAGGAAGTAAGTTAGCCATAGCCAGAGTGAAACAGCAGTTCAAAAGAATTTGCTAGCCATAATAAATGGAGCTGGGGAGGGGTCTTAGAAAAGTGGCATGCACTGTAACCTTTTTAGTGGTACTACCAGTCATTGACAAGGGGGAGGACAGGACACTCCACACCACAAGATTAAATGCATGGCTGATGGACTGGTGCAGAGCAAAAGGCTTTGGCTTCACTGGGGACTGGGGCCCCACTTGGAAGGATGCAGGCCTATACAATTGGAATAGACTGCATCTATCTGAGTGGAGGAGGGCAAGATTCTCAGTGAGAGGTTTAAATGCCTTATTGGCAAGCATTTAAACAACCAAGAGGAAGGTGAAAGTAGGCAGAAAGAAGCTAACTGCCCCCCAACAGGATGACACAGTCAGTAGGGAGGACCCTAGAGTTGAGAAATCAACACTAAAACCTAAGACTGAGATAGGTAGAATGGCAGAGATAAGGAAGAATGGGAGTAAAAACAGAAGTGGAAGGGAGGGAAGAAATAGGGATGAGAGGACAGTTACTAGAAGGGGAGGTTTCAAAATTTAGAAGGTCATTAGGTTACACTCTATTTAGAAAAGACAGGGTGGGAAAAAAGGGTGGAGGGATGGCTATCTATGTCAGGAAGGGAATTAAAGCAATTGAAGTTCAGGGAATGCAGGAAGGAGCAGAAGAGGAAGATGGCACCACCATTCACACTGGTGTGATCTACAGATCTCCAGCAAAAGGGAAGGAGATTTACAGGGTACTAGTTGAAAGCATCCAGAAAAATGACAGCCAAAGATGAAGTGCTGCTGGTGGGAGACTTCAATTTGCCTGATGTGGATTGGAGCACCCAGGCTGCAGCCACAACCAGCAGCTGAGGTATCCTGGATGCCCTGCAGAGGAGTGCCTCAAGCAGCTTGTGGCAGGACCCGTATACCACCCTGATAGCAACATGTCAACAGTGACTGACACTTCGGCGACAACAGTGCTAGGTCACTGTAGTGTCAGTGCTGGACCCTGGCACTGTTTTCTGGAGTTTTTGCACCCCTCCCATAATCAACTATGACTTGCATTGGACTATATTAATTGGAGGGGTGCGGGGGGGCACAGACCCCCACTTGAGAGGTTCAGGGGTGAAGTCCCCTGAAGAAAACATGGTAGGCAGTGACTACCTTTATGCTGACTGCAAATGTGGCCAACATAAAGGTTTCACTGTACCATTGGTCAACAAAATATTTGTCACCATATGGTTGTAAATCCACCAGAACCCACCAGAGAAGGAGCAATATTGGACCTGGTACTCACTAATGGGGACAGAGTCACCGATGTAATGGTGGGTAGCCACCTGGGGTCCAGTGATCATTGTAAGGTGTGGTTCAAAGTGAGAACATTGCAAGAGTCAAACAAGACAAAAGCAAGGGTCCTGGATTTCAGATGGGTCAACAATCAAAAATAAGGGAATGTCTCAAGGAATCCCTGTCAGAGGAAGAAGAAGAAGAAGGGGGGGGAGGATGTAGAGAAACAATGGGCTAACCTTAAGGGAACCATAGCAAAGGCAACAAACCTTTGTGTTAGGGAACTAAGCGAAACAAAGAGAAAGAAAAAAAAACACTATGGTTCTCAAAGGACATGGCTAGGAGTGTAAGAGAGAAAAGGCTAGCTTTCAGGAGCTACAGGAATCACAGAGAGGGGATGACACATAAAAGCAGAGAGAAAGCAGTCAGGAGTGCAAAAGTGCAGAGGAAAAAATAGCCCAGGCAATTAAGAAAGGAGACAAGATCTTTTTAGATACATTGGTGAAAGAAAGAAGACCAGGGGTGGGATTTTGAGGTTAAAAAGGAGGAGAGGTTGTGTGTAGAGGGGTACCTAGAATAAGCAACAATCCTGAACAAATATTTTTGTTCAGTACTCACAGAAGAAGGGGAAGGAGAAGGACACTATTGGGTGAAAGGGGCACCAATGGGAGAGAGGTGGACACTAGCCCATTTATTTAGGAACAAGTCCTAAAGGAACTAAAGAATCTGAAAGGGGACTAGGCTATGGGCCTGATGGGATACATTGCAGAATATTAAAATAACTTCGAGAGGTGCTGGCAGCACCACTAACATCCCTATACAACAAATCAATAGAGGCGGGGTGGTTCCAGAGGACTAAAGGAGGGCAAATGTAGTCCCTCTCCACATAAGTAGGAACAGGAAGGAGGCTACCAATTATAGGTCAGTCAGCCTGACCTCGGTGGGAGGAAAATTAATGGAGTCATGCTAAAGGAAAGGATTGGGATATTTCTTAAATCCAGTGGTGCACAGGATCTGAGGCAGCATGGATTCACAGCAGGAAGGTCCTGTCAAACAAATCCGATACATTTATTTGACTGCGTGATCAGGGAAGTAGAGCAGGGAGGGGCAGTGGATGTGGCCTACCTACTTAGATTTCAGCAAGGCTTTCGACACTGTCCCACATAGGTGGTTCTTAAATAAGTTGGGCAGCTGAGTTGGGCAGCCTGGGAGTGGGCCCCAAGGTGGTAAACTGGGTCAGAAAGGTAAGGGAAAATTGTTTAACCTGGAAAGGCACACTAAGCCGAAGCTTATTTCCAGGTGCGATCTCAGAGCACAAGAAAGTTAAGTGACTTCCTCAGGGTCACACATTATGCAAGTGGGGGCTGTGGGATTCAAACCCATGTCTCCAGGTTGCAGCTCAGAGCCCTAAACTACAGTGCTATACTGCCTCCTTAGAGAAACTGGTTGAGTGACAAGATGTAGAGAGTGGTGTTAAATGGCGTTCAATTCAAGGAGAGAGGGGGTGACCAGCAGGGTGCCACAGGGATCTGTGTTGGGGCCAGTCCTCTTTAGTGTCTTTACAAGTGACATTGCAGAGGGGCTGGAGGGGGAAGTATGATTCTTTGAAGATGACACTAAAACCTGAAACAGGATCAGCACTCCAGGAGCAGCTAAGAGTCATTGCAAAGAAGTGCAGAATCATGCATTTGTGGCACAGAAATCCAGGGGAGGAGTACAAGATGGGGGGAGAGGTACTGATGGCCACCAATCAAGAAAGGGACCTGGGGTAATCTTATCTGATGATCTAAATGTAACCAAACAATGTGAGAAGGCTGAGGGGAGAGCCAGTGGGATACTAAGATGCATAGGGAGAGGTAGCACTAGCAGAAAAAAGGAGGCAGTTATGCCACTGTACAGATCACTAATAAGACTTCATCTGGAGTACTGTGTCCATTTCTCAAGGCTGCATCTCTGGAAGGACAGTCCAGAGAAGGGCAACAAAAATGGTGCAAGGACTTCACTAAAAGTCATATGAGGAAAGACTAGAAGACCTCAATATGTATTCCCTGGAGCAAGGGAGAGAGAGAGGGGATATGATAGAGACATTCAAGTACCTCAGGGGTATAAAGAAGGTACAGTAGGGTAGCATATTTCAGAAAACAAGGTGTACAAGAACAAGGGGGCATGATATGAGGCTTAGGGGGTAGGCTCAGGAACAACGTGAGGAAGTACTTTTTCACAGAAAGAGTTGTGGATGCTTGGAACAGCTTCCCTGTGGAGGTGGTGGGGGCAAAAATGGTAGGGGAATTCAAGAATGCATGGGATAGACATAAGAGTACTCTCGCAATAGGGAAGAGAGGGTATGCCACAGATCAATTAGGGTATGCAGTATTGCATTAGGTAGGGAAAAGGTGGGCCACACAGTTCTTATCTGCCATCACCTTCTATGTTTCTATGTTTGTGTCATTATCTAAATACATTTTCCTCAAACATTGGGAAAACAAGGTAATTGAAAAACTAATTTACATGTGTTAGTTAGTTTGTAACTGCAACATTATGTGTGACTTAAAAGAAACTTACCCCAGTTATGCCCTACCAGTGGCATTAGGGGTGCACTTAGGTACTTTCAGTATGTTTGATTTATGTTCACCCATGCCGCAGTGACAGCAAAGTTGGTGGTGTAAACTGCTTCACCAGCAATTCACCGACACCAGCCACCATGCTTCAACAATCAGCCATGCAGCAGTAGGAGTGACCCCCATGGCAGGGGGCTATGCCCCCCCCCAGATATTTTATAACAAACTCCAGGCTGCGCTCCAGTGGACAGTAGGGGGAACAAAGGAAGAACAAACCCAACAGCAAAAAATCAAAGTCACAGCAGAAGAGGGTGATAAGATTTCATCAGCAATATTGCGGCAATAATCATTTGGCACATTAATGGGCTACCTTTGATTTATGACTATTTCCAAACTAGAGATATCTGATGTATCTCACAGTTCCAACCCATACAAAATGGATGCTTTCAGTGTTGCATTCATGACCTGTAACATACTTTTTACAGTTTCACTTCCATACATGTTAAATCTACTCTACTTATTAAGAGGGTTTGAGTTTTAATCCTATTCATCAGCATATGTATGTGTGGTTTCCATGAAAAATTATTTGTAAATGAGGCCCAAAGATTATCATACTGATTAACTTTCTTAAGTTTAGTTGAATTTATAAACCACTTTTGATTTTTCTTAAATTGTCCTACCACCATAACTTAAAAATTTGTAGAATTTATTTTAAATTTTAATAGACTATGGCCCAGATATTCAAAAGAGTTGCTTCATGCGCAACAGGGTTGCACATGCGCAAGTCCTACATTGCGCCATTCTGCGATATTCAGCAGGAGGCAGTTGTGCCACTGACAACAGGTTGCGCAAAAGAGCAATGCAAATGAATGCATGCTCAACAGGAGGGGGAGGAACCATGCATAAACTGCACAACCCGATATTCAGTCGGGTTGTGCAGAGTTATACTGAGTGCAACCCCAACCTACGCCTGCACAACTTTGAGCCAAAAAAGGATCAAGTTGAGGCCACCCACAGGTGAGCTGCTGTATTGCAGGCGCAACACAACAGCTGCCACCCTGGCTGCCCCCCAACTCGGTCCCTGTGCCCCCCACCAGCCCAATCATGGGCAATACAGTTACATGAACCCACACATCTTCCACAGCCCGATCGCGGGCAATACAATTATAAACCCCCATCTCCCACAGCCCGATCGCGGGCAATAAAGATTACATAGACCCCGCCCACATCTCCACAGCCCGATCACGGGCAGAGCGTATATCAACCCCAGTGCCCGATCCACGGGCAGGTATAACCCAACCCGAATATCTACCTGGTGGTCCAGTGGACCATAAAGCCCGATCGTGGGCAGAATGTCAAGTTACAACCCCCTCCCAAACATCTCCCTGGTATCTGAGCATCCCCCCCACCCCACCCTGCGAAGCCCTCACCGCTCCCCACGCAGCCAGCGCGAAAAAGGCAAGCCAGCAGCATCCACCGCCTGCCTCGCTGCTGCCGACTGACTATCCGGTAGGGCTGCCGCCCATTAGTGCAGAGCTACAGCGACAGTCAGTCGGCGGGCACGGGTGGCAGGCGTGGTGGATGCCGCCGCCCGCTGTGGGGGAGCGGTGGAGGGCTCGTGGTGGGTGGGGGACACTAGACACCAGGAGATGTTTGGGGGTTGTAACTTGACATTCTGCCCACGATCAGGCTTTTACGGTCCACTGGACCACCAGGGAGATATTCGGATGGGGTTATATCTGCCCTCAATCGGGCACTGGGGGTTGATACACGCTCTGCCCGCGATTGGGCTGTGGAGATGTGGGGGTTCATGTAACTGTATTGCCCACGATCGGCTTCGGGAGTGTGTGTGGGGGAATGTAGACTTACAGAGATACTGCCCGCGATCGGGCTGCAGGGTGGCGTCCCCGATGGCTGCTGCTTGGCAGGGGCGTGTTGTTGAAGTCCTCGATTGGCGACTATTATGCTAATGGCATGCAAATGGAGTCATAAATAGATGCAAATGGCCCCCTGTGCCTTTGCAAAAATTATGGCCCCATTTGCATGTCACCTATTGAATATCGGAAATTTGAGCATGGCGCAATGGTACTTGCGCCACGCAGAAGTTAATGCTCAACTCTGGCAACTTGCGGTGGTACGTAGTTCCACTGCGCTTCATCGCGCAAGTGTTGTGACTGAGGTGATATTCAAAGGAGTTGCTCAATAGCTCAACCTTTGAATATCACCCCGGCCACACCCCTGCGCAACTATTTTGAGCAGCGCAGGGGCTTGCGCCTCAGAATGGCGCAGTTTGAATATCTGAGCCAATGTGTCTCAGAAAAAACATGAAGTCTTCTTTGAAGTCCTAGTTCAGATATAGACATCAACACAAGATTTTCTGCATAGGCTAGACAGCCATATTTAAGCTACATTAATTCTGGACTGTGAAAAGTTCATTCACTCTTTACAATGAGTATAGGATTCATATAAATATTAACAAGGGTGTGGATGCGAAGACATCATTGACAAACCCCTTAATTGGTGTTCAGATCTTCAGTTATGTCCTCATTTAATGAGCAGCAGACTTTTTCCCATGTCCCTAAATGTAAGTTTTTAATTATTTCTAACAGACATCTACAGACTCCAATTATTTACATTTCTTTTCATATATTGAAGGCTCGTGATAGATCAATAAATGCAAAGGAACAGAAACCATTTTTTAAAGTTGATGCATTTTTACTGAAGATGGGAAAGAATAATACAGCTATAAACTGCTGATTTTCCTGCTTGGAAAGTAAATTATGCATCAGAAAGTTTTTTTTGCATTCTTTAACCATTCGAGAAGCCTCACTAATATTATAGTTGAATACAATTTCTTTGATATATCTATGAGTGGTATTGGCCTAGACATAAAGGTGGGGGAGGTATCAAAAAACCTTTGTTTTAACAGATAGGAATAATTTTAATCCCTTTCTATAAATAAGAAATGACTTTAGTCTCCCAAATCTGATTAAATATGTGCATCAATAGTTGAGGCCACCAAACAGAATTGAACTTGTATATGTCACGTGGTATTAAGTCAGGGCCAGGGCCTTTTGAGATTTTTGATTATTTTTATCATGCTAACGTTCCCTCATAGTGGACAGTGAAAAATCCCAATCGCCATCTTTCTTATTACTAATGCCAGTATAACAACACAGAGGGTCCCAAAAAGTTTGTTTAAAAAAGTTAACCCAAAGAGCAGGATGAATAGTGGCATTAATATTAGTCTCATAATTTAAAATGCCCTTAATGAGAAGCCACCAATAAATTTTTGAGTCACTGTTAGCAACTGCTTCTCTCAGTCTAATAAATAACCTATTAGTATATCTTTGCTTTTCTTCTTTTGGAACTTGCTTATATTTTTTTACTCTAAATTTTTAAATTGATTATGTTTTACCAATTACGTTTCTCTTTAGTTTTCCTTAAGAGTCTGGTTAGCATGGATTTTTCTATAATACATATTTTATTAAACCATGATCCTCTTTCAGTCCTGAAGTTCTGCTTAGTTTTATATACTCTGAACCTTTCTTTTCATTTATCATCTTAAAATCCAATATCATTTTTGAAACAGAAAACAGCAGGACACACACAACACTGAAACTGAAGAAATTAATAAATTTTTTGGTGCATAGGAGTGCAGACAAACAGGCCCTACATATTGCAACTCAAAAGTGACTTCTTCAGGGGGGTGTTTTTTTGAGTGGCTATGCATAGGGGTTATTTGTTTGCACACCTGTGCACCACTTTTTTTTTCAGTTTCAGTGTTGTGTTCACTTTTTTCTGTTTTGATTCATATTATACAGCAGCATGTTAGGGAGATCAATGTACTCTCCTTCTTGTACTTCCAGTATCATTTTTGGATTGTCCTTCAAATCTAAGTTCTGAGTTTTAATATTATCCATTTCTTGAATATTTCTAGAAAGATTATTACCTATGTCCTTTATATTATCCAATTAGATTGCCTTTTTTGTTTGTAATCTCCATATTTTCTGGGTGGACTTGTGTTATGTGACACTGAATTTCAAATTGGTATTCCAGAACTACCAGAAAATAGTCACTATCTGATATTTTAACTGTACTTAAGTTAACTAAATTAGGAAGAACACTGATGTTTGACCATAAATGGTCAATATTTGAAAAAAATGTATTCCCTAAATAAGTATATCATCACAATTTAATCTCTCATTAATTATGAACATTGCATATGAAAACATCTTCAAATCCAGTTTCATAGCATCTCTTAATTGTTTCTGATCCCTCATTTGTCAATTTTAGCCAATTGCTTCAAAAATATATTCAGTACCTGTTGAATTTTCTAATGAGAGGGTGCCCTATCTGTTCTTAAAATCACAAAATATCAATAACTTGGCATAAGGGAAATCTTGTTCAATCTGATTCAATAGGTCTTTAAACTCTGACCAGATATGAGCATTATAATACTTTAAAGGCAGCAAAAGAGGAGTGTGCATATTTATTGTCAAGTACACCTATTCATTTACAGTAATAGTAACAGATAGGACATTCTGGAATTTCTCAAAAACTCTTTGCACACAGCAATTTGATAACCACTTGTCATTTCTCACTGATTTGATTGGACCTCCACTGGGTCTGGCTTTGTTCTTTCCCCTGACAGCCAGGATAACAAGTGTAATATAACCCTGAAAATTAAGATTCATGTTTAAGCACCAAGATTCTTGAATAAGGATAAAATTAAATGATTGCAAAAAATTAACCCATTCTACCTCTCCCAGCTTTAAGGCAATTCCTGTTATATTCCAAGTGCATACAGTAGCTTTAGTATGTTATCCGATTGATAATTTCCCTTAGTCAAGCCTCTGCCTCATGTAACTCTGTATAGTAGTTTAAAAGTGAAATAGCTACCATAGTTTCATGTTCTTTTGATTGTTTTTTACCATCATTTTCACTTGTTTGATTTTGTTCTTGAACAACCATCTCACTCCAAATTTCATTAACATTGAACATATCCAAAATTAGCATCCCAAGTGAGTCAAGCTTGGCATTTCTTGAATGATTTTGTTAAATTAATCCTTATCCCTAATTCTGACATCAACTTGACCCAAACCAATAAATCCTTCCTGTCCTTCCACCCATTCCACACTCCAGTAATCTTCCATATCATTTTATTAAAGCATTGGTTTCCATTCTCATGAAAAATAATTTCCTTGAATTTCTAGTCATTTCTAACTACTGCCCAATATCCTTGTTTCCTTTTATTTCTAAAATCTTAAAGTGGCTTGGTGTGCCTCAATTCATTATTGCCTTAGACACTGATAACTTTTTTGAACCCTTGCAATCTGGCTTCAAGAAGGGTAATGCAACTGAAAATGCTCAATTAATATTTCAGGTGATATTTTAATTGCTAAGAGCCATTAGATTTTACTTCTGTTTTCAATAGCCCTAGCCATAATATCCCTTATGAGAGGCTGGCAGCTGAGTTTGGTGTCTTGTTCCACTTCATCCTGGTTTACATTATATTTGTCAAATTGTTCCTTTTATTTATCATTTGGGTCCTCATTATTTAAGTCTCATTAGCTGTCTTCAGGTGTCCTGCAAGGGTTTATTTTTGGTGCCTTACATTTTTAATATATTGCTCTTTATGTAGACATCATCTCTGTGCTCAAGAAACTCATTAGTTTTGAATTGGTGATCATGTAATTCTGTAAAATTTAACTCTGCTAAAACTACAGTTATGATCATTCCTCCTTTCTCAACTCATGTAGAATCTTATATTACAGTGTGTTGTGAGCTCAAGAAGTGGTGCTCTAATTTTCAGTTTTTATCACAGAAGTTTGGTAAGAATTTGGTTCTCTTCATGTACTATATTGTAATTTATCCCAAAATACCCAGATTGCAACTTTATCCAAGACTTGCTGCATTCCTTTAATAAATAGTATATGAATCTGAAAATACTTGACTCTTGAGGTGGCCAAGAGGATCAGTCAATGACTGGTTATTTCTATATTGGACCATTGCAATGAACGTTTGATTGGTTACCCCTACTATGATTACCACCCTATGATGCATTCATAATGCTGCTTTCTGGGTGATTATCTCACCAGGATTGTTTTACCCCTTTATTAAAATCCCATCGCTGGCTCCAACTTAATCTTAGGTTTCTAATTAGAACACTTATGATGGTTTATATTGCTCTTTATACAGTACTAGTTGCCTGGCTAACCTCACTGCTTGTCTTCATTGGTATGTTCCCACTCACCCACTGCATTCTTGTGAGTTCAACTTATTAGTAGTTCTGAAATCCAAGTTTTGCTTGCATAAACATAGATCATTCTCATTTATTGGATCAATCCTATGGAACTCAAGGTCACACTATATATGTGAATTGCCCAGTGTATCAAGCTTCTGCAAGTCTTGAAAACTTATTTTTTAATTGTTATTAAGATTTGTATTTCTCTTAATTTCTGTTAGAAGTATGTTATTATATTATGTAGTTCTAACTATCTTCATATTGTTTTTAACTGGCTCATGATTGTATAGTACTTTGATACCTTGTAACATTGTTATTTGACAAAATAAATAAGGTTAATAGAAAACAACCAAGTACAGCATGTGTTAATTAGAATTATACAATGGCAAGAAAGAATCCTGGCTTCTGATTGGTCAGTTGGCTGTCACAGCAGGGATGTTATCCTGACATAACATCCCTGCTGATTGTTTGTAGGATAAGGAGCATGCTGATGCGCTTTTTTTTTTCTCTTGAGAAACAAAAATATTTTTACACACTAACAAAAACATTCTTTAAAATTATTTTTTTAACTATGAAACAATAAGCCATTGTATAATAGGAATAATGCCCTCCAGGGTGGGTGTTATACTGGGATAACATCCGCCTGTGGTAGTTGGATGCCCTCGGCCATTGGCCTCGGGCCCAACCACCTGAGGTGGGATGTTATCCCAGCATAACACCCACCCTGTCGGGCATTATTCCTTTAGTAATAACCATTAATTCTTTTAGGTGGGATTACTGAGAAAATTTTCTAACATATGCTTGTTTAATGCTCATTACTACATTATCTGCAAGTGCAAAATTAATTAATGGCAATAAATGCTCATTAAAAAATTATTGAGTATTAACATCACCATTAAACACAGCTTTTAAAGATTTAATGGAAATTAAAAACAAATGTTTTAAGGAAAATGTTATGCCTACAACAGACATCTTTATTTGTGAGCCAGGTTTGGACATACGTTTGGTGCTTGTCTTGTTGGAAACCCTTACTACTTATTAGACATTTGATTGATATTTATTTCTGTGGTACCTCTATAATTTTATTTTTCATTATATTTTGTATACTTACACTACGTGATGTTTGCCTTGCAGCCTCTACTTTGTAATCCAATGGGTCTTACATGAACATTGCATGTATTTGTCTAGTGTACAAACCTGATTAAAAAACTAAATAAATAATATCAATAAAAATGAATGTCATTCATTAAGTATTTAATGCTGTTAGTAAATAATATTTTAACAACAGATGGCAATTTAATTGCAATAGCCAAACAATCATTTTAAAAAACTGGAACACAGTTTAATTGTGTGAGTTAAAAGATTTGCCTAACTTTATGGGGCACTTCATAGAATGCATTTGTATTTGATGTATCATGTGTGCAGTAGTTCACTCAAATCCAAAATTTGCCTACCTACTGTACTTCCCAGAACTGAAGAATCTCTGGATGTTCTGGGAAAGGCAAACTAATTTTCTGCTGGATATTTTAAAGTCACTATGAGTCCTAGACATAAGGAACAAAGTTCTAGTACATCCCCATTTGTCTTTCTGAATGGACTTGTATGTTTGCTGGGTTGTGTAATGTACCCACAATATTTTGGAGACACATGGAGAATGTGCTAGGACTGGACCAGTGGCATAGAGGGCTAAGGTACTGGTGCCTTAGCTCGACACACATCAGTGACCCAGGTTCGGGAATGAGCCCGGGACATTAGAAGTCAGCACAGGGAGAGGGTGGAGCTGGATGGAGCTGCAGACAGGCAGTATCTCCTCTCTGGAGAGTAAGCATGGCATCCCTCAGCTGATGGGTGACCCCCAGTGGAGGCTGGAGGAAGCTTGGGCCAGAAGGGGCCTAGGCAGTAGGCCGGGGTGGGGGTAGGAGGCCGATACTGGGGCTGTTTGATGCATGCACACCTCCACACACATGCACACTGACTCCTGGGGTCTCCTGGAGAAAATCAGAGAAAATGCCAGTCAGCAAGGTGAAGACTGACCCCCCTGCAGGTGCCTCTCCCAGGCCGGGCATGTAGGAGCCGGTGATTCCTGCGGATGGGCCTGGGGGGGGTCGGTCGGGTGGTCGGGTGGGGGGCAGACTGGCAGGGGAGAAAAAAATGTGCCATGATAAAAATAAAAAGAGAACAGAAAAAAAGGCACTCCAGGTTGCTGTTCAAATAGACTGGTCCTCACAACATCGACTTAACATAAAACCACATTGCAATGGAGCACCCAGTCAGAACAGTCATGCAGCCCCAATTACTAAAGAAAAAAGGGAATGCTGATAAACAAGTCAAATGGAAATAACTTTTATTCTGACTTGAAAAAAACATGTAATGAATGTAAACATCATAGAAAGTACAAAACATGTGCAAAAAAGGCAAGATTATACAGCAGCAACCCAAAAAGCAGCTAAATAATGATCACAGAGAGACAAAGCATGAAGGGACAGCAGTTCACAAAAACAACAGCAAAGCCCGAAAGGGCTAAAAACCTTACATTTCACTACATCTGGGCGGAGCTTCCTTCAGAGGTTAAGGAGTCACATATCCACTCCATATTTATAACACAATCAATAAAACAATTAAGCAATTGTCATGGAAAACACCAAAATTCATGCAAATCTGTAATACAATCTAAATTGCTATAAAATTACAACATCCCATCAAACCCATTGCTTAATATCAAATAGAAGTTTAAAACAGCATTTAAACACATTGGGCCAGATATTCAAAGCATAGCACAGTACGCAAACCAATAGCACAGGAATAGTGTGGAGCAGCCATATTCAAAGGACGAGTTAGCGCGTGCTAACAGCAGTAGCGCGGGGCAAACCAATAATGTATGCAAGAGGCAAATTGAAGGGGGGGTGGCCAGCAGAGACGCACAAAGGGATATTCAAAGTCCCAGCACCGTGCTAGGACACATAGCGTGACACATAGTGTGGCGCTAGTTACCCCCTATAAAAGGCTAGTCTTAACCCAGGGCAAAACTCAGAGGAGGAGGGACCACAACAGGAAGTGGGAATGTGTGCAGTGCCAGTAGCAGTGATGCTGCCATTGATGCAGCTTTAGTGGAGGAGGAGGAGGAGAGGGAGCAGGCACAACATGGGCCACAATGCAGGCCAAGAAGACGGTATGCCGCAAACAAGTGGTACCGGCCCAGGGTCTCCTTCGAGACCCTGCCTGATGACCACATCATTGGCCGGTACAGGATGAACAGGGGAATGTTGAGGCAGCTCTGTGAACTCCTGCATGAGCAGCTGAACTCAAACACCAGATGCAGCCATGCCATGACAGTGGAGGAGAAGATGACAGCAGCGATGTGCTTCCTTGCCACAGGGACGTTCCACCGACCAACAGGGGACACCATCGGGGGTAACACAGTCTGCCACCTCACGCCTCCTGACCCAGTTCCTAGAGGCTTTCCTGCCACATACTGGGGAGTTCATAGTATTCCCCAGCACAGCAGCAGAGCGCAGAGAAACAATGCAGCAGTTCCATCGAGTTGCGCACCTACCATCTGTACTGGGTGCCATTGACTGCACCCATGTCCCCATTCATGCACCACCTGGCGATGGCAGTGACATGTATGTAAACAGGAAGGGGTACCACTCCATCAACTGCCAAGTGGTGTGCGATGTGGCTGGGTGCATCAGCAATGTCTATGCACAGTACCCCCGGCAGTGCCCACGATGCCTTCATCTGGCACCAGTCCCAGCTGTGCCAGGCATTTGAGGAGGGCAGGATACCCAGTGGGCAACTAGTCAGTGAGTAGCAGCATACAAGGCATACACACAACAAAATGGATGGGGGCAGGCAGTGTAGGCCAGGGAAGGGGTGTGGGAGGGCTACACAGAGGTTCAGGACAGCATCCAACAGACTGCAGTATGGCACTAACAGGTACACATCTCTTGACAGGGACAGCACCCTATCCCCTGCGACCCTGGCTGCTGACACTGGTACTCCGACCGGCCACAGTGGCCTAGGAGATGTACAATGAGGCACATGCCAGCACAAGGAACATCATAGAGAGGGTGTTTGGCATCCTAAAGATGCGATTCAGATGCCTAGACACATCAGGCGGTGCCCTACAGTATACACCTCAGAAGGTATGCCGTATCTTCCTAGCCTGTTGTATGCTGCACAACATGGCAATGAACCATGGGATACAGGCACCCGAACCTGAGGGACAGTCCGACAGTGAGCCAGAGCCAGCGGTCAGGGGGATAGTGGAGCAACTTGCGAGGAGGGACCCTCGCATGGCACGCAGGGCCATAGAGCACAGGGACATCATCAAGACACTGTTACAGACAAGAGGGTAGGTACAGACTGCACAACAACTTGAAAGAGTACAATGATGAATCTATTTAATGTGCACAAAGAAACAGAACAGTGACACCAACATCCACAACAGTAACACAACAGGGTGGAACAGACAACATGTGTGCATGTGGTGTGATGTTGGGGGTGTGCAGGACACACGTGGGGGGGACAGACAGAAATGGTGTACTGTCAGTGGGGAAGCATGATGTGTGCTGTGAGGGTAAGAAGTGCAACTGTGGCAGTGGAAGTGTGCGTGTGCATGTGATGGAGTGCGTGGGTGTTTGCTAGTGTGTGTGTGTGCATGTCTGCATGCGCATGTGGGTGTGCCAATGTTGCAAAGGGGGGCGATGACTGCACAGTGATGCAGTGTGATCATGACCTTCACCACCGACAACCACCACGCATGCCACGTGCACCAGTACCATGGGTCACAGACCCTGGTGTGCTCTAGGCCGAGGACAAGGCTGATGAGAATGGTGAGGCAGGCAGGGCCGGCCTCCTGTGCCCCCGGGGGACGGTGAAGCTTGACAGGGTGGGTGACGGCTATGGCAGCACTGTGTTCCTGACAGTGTGCATGACGCAGTGGAGCTGGACCCACTGGCAGCCCTGCAGCCACGGGTTGCCCGCCTGTGTGCTCCTGTGCCTTCTGCACCCCAACCAACAATCTCATGCTGGCGACCCCCATGCACCCCATGCAGTACATTACCAATGTCGACCACTGCAGCCATCAGACCAGCAAAGCCACGGTCGATCACACCCACCAGGTGGCTCAACCTGTCCTTCACCCGCTGTTCAGCACAGGCAAAGCCTACTTAGATGGCCTCCCTCATCTGTGCCAGCTCATGTGACAGCTCCCTCCGTAGACCATGCAGGTCCATATGGCCTCCTGCTGGGAAGTGACAGCAGCCTGCAGGAGTGGGCAGGCACCATGGGCATCCTGCCCCAGGGGCACAGACCCCTCAGCTGCAGCTGGCACAGGTGCCTGCTGCACAGAAGGAACTGGACGCTGTCGCACGTCAGGCACGGCCTGCTGCTGCTGGCAACTACTGGTGGTGGTCTGTTGCACTGTATGGCCCAGGACCCCAATATGGGTTGGACATTGCACATCCAGTGGTGCAGAGATGTTCCCCACACTGCCCACCACCGGATGTGCAGGGACAGCCACACCAGCAATGCTGAAGACACCACTGGCACCTGTTCCACGGCCTGCCAGCAGCCCCACCCCTGCATCCCCTTCCACAGGTACGTCCAGGTGGTGGGAAAACTCTGACATGTCAGTGTCATCGCCACTGGTCACAGTGACTAGTAGTACCTCCCCCACACCCAAATCCTCCATTTGTGCATCATCCAGGTACTCAGTGTATCCCAACCCCCCTACTGAGGTGTGACCCCCCCCAGGCAGTTGCAGCCCTTGTCCATGGGATTGCCACACATGCAGTGTCTCTGTGCATCCATGAGTGGCACACAGACCGGATGTTGATGGGCGTTCTCCATCATCCTCCTCCACAACCTCTGGACCATGACCATACATCCTTGGCTGCTCCTGTTGTTCCACAGGCCTAGCAGACACCGCTGTGGAGAAAATAGGGACAGGGTCAATCACCTGTACACGGACACTGTGCCCTAACAGCATCACCACCACCACCACCACCACCACACCATGCAGACCCCAGGACATGTACCTCCATCACACAAGCCCATGACCACATGCACCCACCCAACCCACAGTGCCCATGCCATTGCCATGCAGCTTTTCGGCAGCCCACAGTGCACCCTGTGCAGGACACCAACAGCAGGACCATGCACCCATGCCATCACAACATGCAGGGCATACACATGCGAATACAGACCTGTCCTGGGCAGTGCGAGAGGCGTCTCACATCCACCACCCGGCACACCCGCGACTGCCACTATCCTCAGTGTCAATGCCACCATGGCCATGAGTGGCTCCTCCACCTGCTGCTGTTGTTCTTGTGGTCCTCCACCGGTCATCATTCGTTCCTGCAGTTGCTGTGCCTCCTCTTCCTTGGCATGTCGCAGCAGGTTGTTCCAGCGCTTTCGCACCGCCTCTGCTGTCCTGGCACGTCCTCCGACAGCATTGACAGCAGCTGTCACCTCCTCCCAGGCTTGGCGCACCACTGCATCTGTGGCCCTGTGCGAGTGTAGCACATGCTCCCTCTCCTTCACAGCATGCACGAGTGTTTTCAGCTCACCTTGGAAGAACTTATGTGCACGTATGCACTCTTGCCACGCTGCCAAACCTATGGGACAGTCGAAAGGGGACATGTGTCAGCAGCCGTGTCAGTACTGCGTTGCATTATGCATAGACATCACGATCCACCCCCTACAATGACACAGGCCACATGGACACGTCACTGTGCATCACATGCATGTACGGTGCACACGGCCACATAGTCACTGTCCATCCTGTGTCTGGGCAGTGAGCCCTGTACCCACATGTGCACTGCTGTCACCCATGGCTGGCATGTGCATCCATGACTGGGGCCACCCCTACGCCAACCACCTGGCACTGTACTGTGCCCTTCATGATCACTACACTGGGTGCGTGGACAAGTGCACTGGCACGTAGACAATGTCAGGACACCAGGCACAGCCACATGGTGCATGGGACGGCACAGCATCAGGACCCTGTGTACTTCCTGCTGGTGGGCCACAGACTACCATGCCACCCATCCAAGGAGTCATGTCAGTGAGCCAGTGTTGCAGGACACACCACGGTAGTGCACTAGTGCCCATGCCTGGTGCCCACAGTGTGCAGGCAGTGCCACATGGCACAGTGCCCTGCAGGGGAACATGCACAGTGCACTGGATGGTGGGCTGCCCAGGCAGACATCTATAGCTGTACACCATCACACAGCACAGTGCTTGCCTGTGGTCCAACATGTGTCTGACCATTCACCAGCAGGTACATCTGTGTGCTTCAGTCCGTGCTGACCCTGTTCTGAGCTCTTGCCATTCTGAGAGTCCAACGGCAGTCATACGTACCTGCCTCTCACTGCTCATCCCCCTGTTGCATCTCTCCACCTGTCCCTTGTAGGTAATCAGTTTCTGTATTATGCTGCATTACCACAACACAACACTGGTGGTGCACTGCTTGCCCTTTTATAGCCCATCCAGGCAATCAAGCCTGTTAGGCATGCAAATCAGCGCATAATGATATGCTAATCACACAGTTTGCCCCATGCATACACAAGTACCCCCATTTGCATACTCCAGTTGAATATGTCCCTGAATAGCACCAGGCTATCACATTAGCGCTGTGCAAAAGTCAGCGCAGGGCTATTGGAAGGGCAGCGCCGCACTATCCCATTAGCACAGTGCTATGTGCTTTAGCACGACCTACACGCATGCTTGTGAGGCTCCCATGTCCACGTTATCACCCTGGCATAGCACAATGTAGCACCACGCTAATACAGTGCAGCGCTATAAGCATGCATGGTACACAACCTCAGGGTCATGCTGGGGGTCATGAATGCGCAGTGTGAATACTTCCGGGCAGCGCCGCACTACAGTGGTTGTTGAGGGAGAGTCCTTAGAGTGCCAACCTTGCGATCAGACAGGTTTTGGGGTCTACTAGCTGGGTGTGAGAAGGCAGGATGTTCAAGTCAGTGTGCAGTGGTGCACAAGGACAGGCGCTGGGGGGAGGTTGAAACAGCCAACCTTTGCAGCTGGTGCTGAAGAGGCATAGGAGGCTCTTTGGGGAGGTGAGGGAGGGGGACCTCCCACGAATGCAGGTGTGGGACACAGTGGCAAGAAAACTTACTGCCCACACTGGGATACCCAGAAATGCTGAAAAATGCTGCCACAGGTACACGGACCTGAGACGGAGGCAGCAGCAGCAGCTGGAGCTCTACAAGCGCATTGTGTGTGATGGCACTGTGCCTGTGCCAGGTAAGTGGTGTTGCATGTTGATTGCACCAACATGTCAGGCTGCGTGTGTGTGTGTGTGTGTGTGGAGGGGGGTGGTGTGTGTGGGTGTGTGTGTGTGTGTGTACAGGTGTGTGCAATGATGCATGGTGCTGTGGCACACTGTGACAGGCGGGGTGGCACATTTAGACCCCCTAGAGGCAGGGTACATGCTCTGCCCATTGCTGTGGGAGGTGGGTTGGGTCCTGCTGTTTGGCATGTCCCGGTGCATCACCAGCCTGTGGCCGGCAACACCATGTTGTAGGGATCTCGCTCCTGGTGGACTGTCGATGTACACACACAGGTATGCGGATGTTCGCATGGGAGCTGCAACAGCCACTATCGCAGTACTGTGGTGCCGTTGATCACTGCCATGTGTGCCTGGTGAAAGCGCCATGGACACTGCCACCCTCTGTGTGGGGGTCCACCCTGTTCACTCCATGTGTGTGCATTGTTGTTAGGGTTGCATGTGCATCTTGCTGTGCTGCACGTGGTGTATGCTGTGTCATGCTCTAACACCACTTTCTCATCTGTCCACTGTAGAGCGGATCGAGCAGCCCATGGCCAGAGGAGGGAGTCAGGACATGACACAGGAGCAGAGATGAGGCAGCCCGTGGGTGCCATCCATGCTGCAGTGGGCGCAGGAGAACAGCCCTGAGAGCGGTGGTGTGTTGCATGAGTACCTGTTTCATTGCTCTGTGATCTGTGCCCTTTCACTAGGCTATGTGTCACATCTGGGTGTTCTGCCACTGACTGGTCTGGTGGCATTTCTGCAATGGGTAGTGTGCCAGTGGAGGTGTGGCAGTGTGCTGTGCTGTACACCTGTGTTCCACACCACAGTTGGGTGCTGTCAGTCTGGCCTGGGGGGGGACTGTCAGCTTGCATTGCTGTACGGGTGACTGATGGTGGTGGTTGCTCTGGTGGTGAGTGTTCCATGGGGACAACATGCTGTCGGCTGACCTGCCCACCTCTGGGGTCCATCCATACCACCACCCACAGGGCATCCACATTTGCACCAGTGGTGGTGCCTTGCTGTGCATGAGGGACAACACGCACCATGCCTTACAGGCATACCTCTACTCCTTCTGTCCACCAGCTGTGGAGCATTGCCTGTCACACTGTGCTATATCCTGGCACTGTGCCGTACACATTGTGGAGTCCTTCCATTTGTATCTCATGGCGAGGTTAATGTGTTGAAGTTTAGTTTCAGGGTACTGTTATCAATGTGCTATTACATTATGTGCATTGTTGCCTGCCAATGTTGACCTTGGCTGTGGAAGTAGTACTCACAGGGTGGGATGGGGGGTCCTATTATGTGGGTTGGGGACACTTCCTTGTACCATGTCACAGTTGGGTGGTATGCTTTCAGTGGCCTTGCTTGGTGGCATGTGATGGCCCTTCACTGACAGCATCTGTGCCCTGGCTGACTGTTATCCCCTGGCCTGGGTCGGTCATTGGCAGGCCACTGTCATGGTTCATTGATGCTCCTGCATGCCTGTCATTGTTTTTGGTTCTGCACTCTGCTTTACTGTACATTTCCATCTTTTGGTGGGCAGCATGTCCCAACGTGTGGATGCTCTTGAGCATGTTGTGGTGTGGCCCTTGCACTCAACTCTCTGGGGATCCAGCTGTGTGTCTGCCGTGTCTCGCTGTGTGCTGTATCGGGGTTGGTGATGTCACATGTTCCCTGGTGCTGTCAGGATTGTTGTCATCATGTGTATTGGGTTTTGTGTTGGTGCCTGTGTTGCCCTGTGCTGCTTTGTGGGAACCTTCCATGTTGTCCTACCAGTGCGGAACTCAACTCCATCCGGGATTGCCCATTGGGACATGCTGTCCATCTCTGTATGGCCACCTTTGGCTGCTGTTTGCCTCCTGTCTGGTGTACCATCCTCATGGTCTCACCCTTCCTCTTGTAGGTCCACTCTGGGCACCTCTGTGGGCGACAAGGCCGGAAGAGTCAGAGAGCACTGAGAACCTGCTGCGCCACATCGTCAGGCAGCAGAGAACACTCATTGAGCAGCAGGCCATCATCATTATGGAAACACGGAGGGTAGCTAATGTTCTTGAGGCTCATCTCCCAGATCCAACGGGCAACTAGATATGCTCTGTTTTCATAATGTCTTTCCTTACCACACCCCCTCACTGGACTTGTTTATCCCTTCCTTAAATATTGTCATCTGTCCCTGTGTGCGTCCTCCTCCCCTTTGCACCCTTGCCCTGTGTCTTCCTGGCCCTCCAGTTGTTATCATCCTTATGCTTTCCTTTGTAATCCTTTTTTTGCCGATAGTGCATCACTTTTTTTTTTTCCTGTAGTGGGCATTTGGTTGCGTGGGTTGTGTGTTGGGGAGGTTGCATGTTGCTTGGTGGGTATGGTCATGTTATGTTTCTGTGTTGTGGGGAGAGTCGTCCAGTGGTGGGTGGGGCATTTTTGATTCTGGGTTTTGTTCTTTGGTTTGTTATGTGTTTGATTCACTGTAATGTTTCCGTTGCCTTTACTTTTGCTTATTGTTCATTACAGTGTATTTACAACATTTACTGTGTCCTGTGTAATTCTTGGGTGCTGGGGTTCCGCATGCTTTGTACTGTTGCTGGTGTTCTCCACATGGGTCTGGGTTGTTGCTGGACATTCCCGTGCATGTGTAGCATCCTCCTGGATGTGCACTGTGGTGTGCTCCTGATACCTCATTCCAGCACGTGTTTCCTTGCATGTGTCCCAGGGTCAGGCTGTCTCACCTCTGCACTGTGTTCCATTGTGTGTTTGCACTGCCTGCCTGGGGCTATATTCAGTGCTGTCTTATTCATGGGCTGTTTTTGCCCTGCACTCCTAGCCCTCTTTGCCTGGCTTCCTGTGCTTGCTATATTCAGCTGGTTTTGCCCCAGGCTATTCTTTTTGAATATGGCTGGCATTTTGCTCCTGGCTAAGTTTGCACGCCGGGCAGTGCTAATCTCAGCCAGTGGCTAACCTTTGAATACCTGGTCCCTTGTGTATTTAGACTTGTTTTAACTTATTCCAAATGTCTCTTAAATGCCAAGATTCATACTTTTATAAGGATCATTCATATTCTTAATAAATTATAATAATAAACAGGCAACTACCTACATACTAACTGAGCATAATTAATTTTCATATTTGATACAACTTAACTAAATGTAGGGACATTACTTGTATGTCACAATACCACACCAGTTTTCATACAAAATATCTAAATTTTAACCATGCATCCTTTTTTTCCCAATAATAATTTAAATATTGAGTGCACAATATCAATTTAATGACAATCATCTAAAAATAGACAGAATCTAAACTTGTATGAAAAATGAACTAAAATGTCAGATGTTCTATGCATATATTTGTTTTTTAACAGTCTCTCCTTGTTTTATATTTAATCTTTGTCTGTTCTTCTGTGTGGACTCTTGTTGCCTTTTTGTCTCTTATTCAGTTAGTTGGTCATCCCAAAATCAGCACAGACATTCCACATTGTACACAGTACTGATAAAGAAAGAGAAATGGACTTCATAAGAACAGATCCCATAAATGATCATTGCAACAAAAAATGAAATACGCCACAGGGTTTCATACCAAGATAGTCTTATGTTCTGTATATGCAATATTTATTTTTCAATAGGGTCCTGAGGGACACTGCAGCACTAGTGTTATTAGAGATAAGTTACATAGAAAAAAGTTGCATTGATACACATAATTTGAATCACTATATACAAATACAGTAAACTGGACATAATATATTTCAGTAAAAGAAAGTAGTGTCTATATTTTTGTACTGGACATAAGCTAGGAGAATATAGAAACATAGAAAGTGATGGCAGAAGAGGACCACAAGTGCCATCTAGTCTGTCCAAAAAATTTCCTAGGATGCTACCCCCCTCTCTTAGCCTTTCTGTAACATGATACCCTTGTGTCTACCCCATGCATTCTTGAAATCTCTTACTGTCTTGGCCCCAACCAGCTCCTAGGGCAGGCGATTCCATGTGTTGACCACCCTCTAAATAAAGAAGAACTTTCCAGCATTGCACTTGAATCTTCCACCATTCAGCCTAATATTATGCCCTCTAGTTCTACTGCTCTAGTTCTACTGCTCTTCTTTGCCTGAAATAGCTCCCAAACTCCAACCTTATTTATACCCCTGATATACTTGAAGGTCTGAATCATATCCCCACTCTCCCTCCTTTGTTCCAGGGGGTACATGTTGAGCTCTGTCAGCCTATCCTCATATGTTATCTATTGCAGCTCCTGAATCATCTTCATTGCCTTCCGTTACACTGTCTCCATTCTGTCGATGTCCCTTTTGAGGTGCGGCTACCAGTACTGCACACAGTACTCCATGTCGGGGCACATCAGTGATCTGTAAAGTGGCAGCACTACCTCCCTCCTACCACACATGAGTCCCCTCCCAATGCACCCCAGCATGCTACTGGCCTTTATTGTTGACTTTTCACACTGTTTCCGCACCTTCAATTCTTCTGAGATTATGACCCCTAGGTCACGTTTCTGGCTGGTGGAAGCTAGCTTCTCCCCCCTTGGTAGTAATCCTCCTTGCGATTGCTCCTGCCTCCATGCATGACTTTGCACTTTTTGGTGTTGCATTTCAACTGCCAAGCCTCTCATCACTCCTCCAGTTTCTTTAGGTCTGAATTCATACTCCTTACTCCTTCAGGGGAGTCCACTCTGTTGCATATCTTGGTGTCAACTGCAAATAGACACACCTTTCCCTCCAATCCATTCATGATGTCGGATATGAAAACATTGAAGAGTAGATGCCCCAGCACCAACCTCTGTGTTACACTGCTAGTTACCTCCCTCTCAGCAGATACTGTGCCATTTACTTGCACACTTTGTGTTCTTCCTCTCAGCCAGTTGCTCA
The DNA here is from genome assembly GCA_016271365.2 of Neoceratodus forsteri. Lineage (NCBI taxonomy): Eukaryota > Metazoa > Chordata > Ceratodontiformes > Ceratodontidae > Neoceratodus > Neoceratodus forsteri. The sequence continues at coordinate 224,040,581 of CM028132.1, read as the reverse complement.
CCCACTGGACCACCTCCTTACCCCCCTCTATATGTCCAGCTTCTTTACCAACCTTCTGTGTGGAACAGAGTCAGAGGCCTTAGTAAAGTCCAGATAGACCACATCTACCTCCGCTCCCTGATCTACTACCTTTGTAACCCAGTTGAAGAAGTTGACCAGGTTCTTTTGGCAAGATTTACCCACCGTGAAACCAAGTTGTTTTCGGTCTTGTTGTCCACTGGCTTCCAGAAAAGCAATTTTCCTCTCTTTGAGCAGTGTCTGCATCAATTTTCCCACCACTGACAGGAAGCTCACTGGGTAGTAGTTACCAACCTCCTCTCTGCTTGCTGATTTGTGAAGTGGGACCACTGTTGCCCTTTTCCAGTCTTCCGATATCGTCCCGCATACCAGTGATTTGATGAAGAATTCTGCTAGGGGAGCTGCCAGTAAGCTCCCCAGTTCCCTGAGAACTCTTGGGTGAATATCATCTGGTCCCATGTCCTTGTTTACTTTTAGTTTATTAATGGCTTCCAAGACCTGACCTTCTGTGAAGGGCCTGGTATCGATCCCTGGTCCCTGGATGCTACTGCTTAGTACATTTGATCTGTCCCCTGTGTTCTCCTCAGTGAACACAGAACAGAAGTACTGTCTAAAGGGTTCTGCTTTGGCACTGTCCTTTTCTACTAAAAGCCCTCCTACAGCTGCCAGTCTTACTATTCCCCCATTGTTTTTCCTCTTTTTTCTTATATACCTAAAGAAGGTTTTGTCTCCCTCCTTTAACCCTTGTGCTATCCTCACTTCAGTCTGAACTTTGGCCTTACTTATTGCTTTCCCTGCTTCCCTCTGTGCTTCCTTATAAGATTCCTTATCTTCTTTCTTTGATGCCTTTAATTTCTTGTAAGCCTTCCTTTTATTCCTTACTGTAGATGCCACCTCCTTGGAGAACCAGAGGGGTTTCCTTTTCTTTTTGGTCTTACTCATCCTCCTAGCACATAGATCAGTTACTTGTGTGATAGCTTCCTTGAGGCCCTCCCACATTTCTTCCACCCCTTTCCCTCTCTGTGTCTAAGACTCGCTGTTAAGCTAGCTCTCATTTTCTGGAAGTCTGCCTTCCCGAAATCTAAAACTCTGATCTTGGAGTGAATAGTTTCCTCGCTAGTGACCACCTGGAATCCAACCATATGGTGGTTGCTGCTGCCTAAATGACACCCTACCTCAACCCCCTTTACCTTGTCACTGTTAAGTTCAAGACAGCTTCACCTCTGGTTGGAGTATCAACAAGCTGCCTCGGTCAGCCCCCCTGCATGGCCATAAGAAAGTCCTCGCTTCTTGTTGATGATGCTGTATAAAAGCTCCAGTTTATGTCTGGTAAATTGAAGTCCCCTACTATTATTGCCTTGCCTTTGTCAGTCATTTTGTGAATTGCCTCTATCATTTCTTTGTCCCCAAGTTCCCCTTGTGATGAGGGCCTGTAGATAACACCTAACCTAATTGATGCCCCTTTCCCCTTCTGAGCTGTTACCCACAGCACTTCACTCTTGCTAGGGGTGCCCTAGAGCTCCCTTTTTTCCTTCCTGTCTCATCTGTACAGGTTGTACCCTGGGATAGCCATGTCCCAGTCATGGTTCTCTGTGAACCAGGTTTCCATCACAGCCACTAAGTCTAGTCCACCCTTGGTCATACTGGCTATGAGGTCAGAGATTTTGTCTGCCAGGCTCCTGCCATTTGTGTGCTTACTCTTAGCACAGGTGAGTTTCCCCTTTTTTGTCCCCTTCTTTGTTTTTCTGTAATGGAGGTCTCTGGATCTTGACCTGTGAAGTTTGTCCTAATTTGTATAGCATTAACCTTTCTTGGTGTAGTTGCTATATAATTTGCTTTTTTCATGGGGGTAGTAACCTTTTCACTGTTAGCCTTTGTAAGTGTAGTGCTAGTTGATAGGAGAGAGACGACTGGTTTCCATAGACTGAGCTGGATTCCATCACCATCTCCCCATTGGTTAGTTTAAATGCTCTACGTGAACATTGAATCTTTGACCCAGTACCCTAACCCCCTCATTTGTGAGGTGAAGGCCATTGAACTTAAAGAACTGTCTCTCCCAGGGGTTCTGCCAGTTTCTGATGAGGTGGTACCCTTTTGTGTGGCACCAGTCCCTCAGCCAAATGTTAAGTTTGCCTATTTCCTTTTCTCTGATTTTCTGCCTATTTCCTCCTTGTTTCCATACAGGCAGAACCTCAGAAAAGGCTAGGCTGGATGAAAGAGAAGATAACTTGTCTAATAAATGGGTTAGGTGTTGCTTGACCAATTCCACTGATTTGTTAGCAAGGTCATTGGTCTGTAGCTGGACCAGGACATTTGTATCCCATCCTTCCTTTTGTATTATTTTGATAATATAGTTTGTATCCCTCCATGCTGATGCTCCTGGCAGACATCTGACCAGCACTTCTGTTGCTTGTTGTGGCACAGGTGTGGATCCATGCCATGGATCATGGAGTCCCCTATGATGGTGAGTTTCCTTTTGGCATTTTTACTTTTTATTGTGGTGTGGTTGTTTGGCACCGTAATGTGCTAAGACAGGTGCTGATCTGTTTCCACCTCCTCTGACTCTTTGCCAAGCCAGATGCTAGGGGTATGTATCTGTTTGCTAATTGTGGTGGCTTAGGAATGCTATGGTATATTTTCTGGGTCCTGCCTCCATTCCTGACCACCTGCCATCCCCCATATATCACTTACTGTTCTCACTCACTCACTCCCTGACTCTAGCATTCCTACCCTCTAACTACTTTTGGTTCTTTAAAGTTACATTTCTAAACATTCATATTTATACTGTGACTTACAAGCATAGTGCTTTGCTTCCTCTGTACACCAAACCCTGCTATACTGGATATTTAGTTATTAGGAACAGCATCTGTAATATGTATTGTACATTGCATTGTAATCCATATTTTGTATTTTCTATGTACCGCAGCTTGACTTTGTATCCTTAACTAGATGGAACTGTTTCCTATGTCTCTCATGGATCCCTTCCTCTAACCTCACCTGTAACTGTGCTGATTGATAATTACGTGAAATATATGAGTATGTGAATACATCTAAGTAAGGTACAGTAAGTCATTCAGTTTCAACTAACTGCAATAAAAAGTTGCTTGTTGAGTGTCGGGAAGAGGAAGGAGGAAGGGTTGAGGTGGACACAATAAATACTATACTAACATACATACATACAAAGAAGTCAGCAGAAGAAGGCCATTTGGTCAATCAAGTCTGCTTGTGTTGCAGGGTCCACAATTTGAGCTACTGTCCCTGCCCCCTCTCCACAATCCTCCCATCCTCCCTACCCATGACCTGTACCCTTCCCTTATACCTGTCCCAGCCTCTATTAAAGCTGGCCATTGTCTTCAATGAGATTACCTCTTCTGGCAGTACATTCCAAGTGTCCACCACCCTCTCTGTGAAGAAGTGCTTCTGACCTCCCTCCTAAACCTCCCACCCTCCAGCTTAAGACTGCGCCCTCTAGTGTTATGGTTGCCACTCAGCTTAAAGAGTCTCTCCTTGTCAACCTTATTTATCCCTTTCAAGTACTTGAAGGTCCCAATCATGGCCCTCCCTCTCCAGTCATCCAGAGAGTACATGTTCAGAGCCCTCAACCTCTCTTCATATGCCTTACCCTGCTGACCAGCTATCATCTTTGTAGCCCTCCTCTGGATCTTCTCCAGCAGGTTAATGTCCTTTTTGAGGTGTGGGTTCCAGTACTGAGCTCCATACTCTAGATGCAGCCTTAACAGTAACCTGTACAAGAGCAGTATAACCTCCTCTCTCCTACTACTGATCCCCCTAGATATGCATCCCGGCATCTTGTTTGCCTTTGCTGCTGCTTTCTTGCACTGCATGGAGTGATTCAGGTCACTAGTGATCATCACTCCATGGTCCTTCTCCTCTGATGCAAATACTCAGACTCCACCCAGGTAATACTCTGTCCTGGGATTCTTGGCTCCAATATGCATAACTTTGCATTTCTTGGCATTGAGGTCAAGCTGCCAGATCCTGGATCACCTCCCTAGCTTATCCAGATCTTCCTGTGGGTCCTGTATCCCTTCAGCTGTGTCCACTCTCCCAAAGAGCTTGGTGTCATCCACGAATAGGCACATTTTGCTCTTAATGCCATCTCCAGTGTCATTGATGAAGACATTGAACAACACTGGCCCCAGCACCGAGCCCTGTGGCACCCCACTGGTTGCCTGTCTGGTGCCAGATAACTCTCCCCCCCCACAACCACCCTCTGGGTTCTGTCCTTCAGCCAATTTTCCACCCATCTGGCCATCTTTTCCCCAACCCCGAGATCCACCAACTTCCTGATCAAACTTTTGTGGGGAACAGAGTCAAAGGCCTTGCTGAAATAAAGATAGAGGATGTCTACCACTTGGTCCCTGTCTACTGTCTTAGTGACACAGTCAAAGAAGTCAATCAGATTTGTTTGATACTATCCCCCCATGAACCCATGCTGCCTTGCATCCTGGAGACCATGTTCCTCTAGATAGTCCACCAAACTTTCCTTTAGTATGGTCTCCATTAGCTTTCCCTCAATGGAGGTCAGACTGACTGGTCTGTAATTCCCTGTGTCAGCCTTGGTACCGCTTTTGTGGATCTGCACTACATGTGCTGTTCTCCAGTCCTGATGTACTATGTCTGTCTCTAGTGAACTATTAAATAGATCTGCCAGTGGCCCTGCCAGCTCCTCAGCCAGTTCCTTTAGTACCCTTGGATGTACTCCATCCGGGTCTGGTGATTTGTCCACCCTCAATGCCAGTAGCCCCTTCCTCATTCCATCCTCCTCTATCACTACTTCTGTGTTCCCCTCTCCCCTGCTTCTCTTTTCCCCTCCTGAAGGCACTGGTCCATCCTTTTCCCTGGTGAAGATGGAACAGAAGTTTTCATTTAGTATCTCTGCTTTTCCCCCATTATTCTCCACCCACTCCACCCCTTTCTTAAGCCTAACAATTCCTTCCTTCTTGTCCCCTTTCTCACTTATATAGCAAAGAAAGCCTTCTCCCCCTTCTTAATTCCTTCAGCTATCTGCAGCTCCTTCTGTGCCTTTGCTCACCGGACTTTCTTACTTGCCTCACTAACCAACCTTAGATAAGTTTCCATATCCACCTCTCTTTTGGTCTTCCTGAATTTTCTATAGGCCAAGCTCTTTTCCCTTACTGCCTGGGCAACCCCAGAACTGAATCAGCTGGGCGCTTTGGCCCATGTGTTCTTACCCCTGAATTTAACGCACTCATATATGGCAACCAGTATTCCTTCCTTAATGATAGACCACATTTGGTCCACCTCATGTCTGCTCTGATGCCCACCAGATGGCTCCTTAGCACTTTGCCCATTTTCCTGAAGTCCACCCTCCTGAAATCCAAGATGTTGATCTCAGTCAGAATGCTTTCCCTGCCCATATCCAACTGGAACCACACTGTGCAATGTCACTTCCTCCCAGTGGCTCCCTGGCCATTATTTCCTGTACATGCTCCCTATTTGTGAACACCAGATCAAGAATTACCTCAGCTCTTGTTGGTTCAGTGATGCCCTGAGTCAGTAACCCACTCTGCACTCATTCCAGAATCTCTTGACTCCTAGCACATGTTATGAATGGTATGCTCCAGTCCACCTTGGGCAGGTTGAAGTCCCCCCACAATTACCATCTGTCCTTTCCCCACAGCTTCCAATGTTTGTCAGCTCAGTTCCCCATCCCTCTCCTCATCCTGACTGGGTGGTGTAGAAACCACCCCCAACCTCACTTTCTCCCTCTATTGGACCTTAAATGAACCCATAATGCCTCCACCTCCCCTTCCTCTGACTTCTCCCTCATGTATGTTATTCTCTCCCTGATATAAACTGTCACCCCTCCCCAACTACCCTGTCCCTTCTGTATAGTTTATATCCAGGAATCACAAGGTCCCAGTCATGGTGTGATGTTGCCAAGTCTCAGGTACTGCAGCTATGTCCACTCTCCTGTCCGCTAATAGTGCTTGCAGGTCTTCCATCTTGTTTCCAAGACTCCGAGCATTCAGAGACACCACCCTCCACCTAGAATCTGACCTTCCTTCTCTTCCCTCTGTTCTTCTATTCACATTTATCCCCTCTGTGTGCACCCCTCCACATACCCTTGTTATGTATTCCTCACCTCTCCACCCTTTGCTAACTGTGTTCTTGCCCCTTCCACCTCCTCCCTCCAGTCTTCTTCCATCATTGTGGAGGGGAGGTTCACTGACCTCCTCCTCTTGGAGTCTGTGGGCCTGCATGCCCACTGCCTCCCCTCAGTAGTTTAAATTAAGTGTAGTAGTTATGTATTCTCCCAGTTTTCCCCAGAGTATCCTCAAACCCTCCCTACTGAGGTGCAGCCTGTCTGGTGAAAAGCATGCTTTGTTTGATCAGGTCACCTCCCATTTCCCAGTAAAGATGAACATCTCCTCCCTGCACTTTTTTCTCAGCCAGACATTGAAATCCTCTTTTCTTCTTTTCAATGCTGTGCTGGTCCTTGACACTGGTATCACCTCTGAGAAGTCCAGTCAACGTCCTTCCTCCCTACAAATCTTCCCTAACTCCCTGAACCTACTTTGCAGTACCTCAGCCTCCACCCCAGCTAGGTCATTGGTTCCCAGATGTATAACTAAATTAGGTTTTCCTCCAACCTCCCTTACTATTTCCCTTATTCTTGGGCTCACTTTCCCTGCTGTTCAGTAACAGTAAATACACATACAGTACTTATATACTTTTAGAATTTTGGGAGAAGAAGGGGGAAGTTTGGGGAAGGGATGTTTTCTATATTTACTTTCTTTTTTTTTCAGAAATGGCTTTAACTCAGACTTATCATTTAAAACTGGCTGTTTAACAGCTCCCAATCTGAAAATCCATTCCTGTTCTTTTTCATTCAGAACTGCTTCAACATCACCCCCCCCCTAACATTTTTAGGGTTAGACCCATGGCTGTGACTTTATGGTTGGCACTGTCATTGCAGGATTTAATGTGAAGTGCCATAGCATATTCACAGTTTGGATTCTTAATGGCCAGAATGTATTCCTTTAACCTAAGATGAAGTTTCCTTTTAGTCCTTTCAATATAAAACTTGCCACAGGAACAAGACAGTTTACAAACAACTACCTCTTTGTTACAATTAATGCAACCGCTAACGCTTTCTGTTTTGCCAGTGTTAAGATTTTGAAGGGTTTCTGTTTTTGCATAATGTAACAAGAATTGCAGAAACCACAGGGTTTGGATCCCCATTTTGGTCTCAAAGCAGTCTCTTTTGTTTTAGCCTGGTAGCTATTGACAAGTCTATTATGCAGGTTGGGGCCCATTCTATACGTGACCCTTAGTGGTTTTTCAAATATCTGAGCCAATGGAGTAAGTCCCCGTAGTATTTGTAGGTTGTTTTTAATGATACTGATAAGTTCCTTATAACCCCCCCACCCCAGTAAGTAGTAACAAAGGTCATAGCCCCATCTGATTCTTGCTGCTGTGTTCTGGATATTAGCAATTTGTCTTGTGATATGGCATCCACCACCTCTCTGGCTCTAGATAGATCAATTTCTGGGTATTCTCGTTCCCTCAATCTTTCTGCCAGTTCATCCTCTCTCACATTATACAACTCCTCTGTCCTACAATTCCTTCTCTATCGCATATGCTGGCCCTTAGGAAGGTTCCTGACAATATGGGTGGGGTGGCAACTAGTAGCCAGCAGTAAGCTGTTATGATCTGTGGGCTTTTTGTACAAATCAGTAAGCAGTGACTCATCCAATTGTTTCATGATAGTCAGATCCAGGAAATGTACCTTGGACTGATCTGCAGTAACCTTGAACCTCACATTCACATTTGAATTGTCAAGAAATCTAACAAATTCATCAAGTTAATTCCTAGTACCCTTTCAGATTAATAGTACCTAGTCTATAAAGCACTTGTACATATCTAATTTTTCATAGAAAGGATTGATGTCTGCATTATACACATATTCTTCCTCCCATCTGGCTAAATAGAGGTTGGCAAAACTTGGTGCAAGGGTAGTCCCCATCGCTGTACTCCTAATCTGTTTATAAATCCTGTCTTGGAAAATGAAAATGTTGTTTTTTAGCACTATCTCAGTCACATCTACCAGCATATTGATGCTAGCTTGTGGCAGATTAGTGTACTGTAAAAGGCTATGTCCACTGCTTCAAGTCCCCCTCATGGGGTATATTAGTATACAGGGAGTCCACATCCAGGGTGACCAATCACTGCTCCTGTTCTGTCTGTAATTTTTTCAAGGTGGAAAGCACACTGGTGGTGTCCCTAATGTAATTACATGTCTGGGGAACAATGAGGCATAAAAAACTCTCCACATATATTGAAATGGGTTCAGTGATCCACCCAATACCAGAGACTATGGGACGTCCAGGTGGTAATGTGGGGTGTTTGTGCACTTTTGGTAATGTGTAAAATGTTAGTTTCTTAAGGGACTGAACTGACAGACAGTATAGTTCATTGGTGATGATAAGCTCATTCTGAAAAACATCTAATAGAAAAAAATTCTATGTCTCTTATCATTTGCTGTGTGGGGTCAGACTTCATACACTTGTAAAAAGTAGTGTCTGACAATTGTCTGTTGATTTCAGCAACATATTGAGTAGTATTTTGTACCACAATGCTCCCCCCTTGTCTACAGGCTTAATGACACTGGGTGCTATGCATGATGCCAATGTGCAGTGGAAACTGGGTGCATTGGTATTGATACGCATGAATGCTGTGGAGCAGGTTCGGGCAGCATTCACCAATGGGACATGCAGCAGATACACACCTGATCCCCAGACACACAGAGAGCAACACACCAGGGGCAGGGGGCAAGCCAGCACTACATGCAATTCACAAAGAGGTGTAGTGCTGACCATGGGGGGGCAGAGAACTGAGCAGGTTATGGCAACTGGGACCCTGCTGTAACCCACTGCATGCCCCCATGGACATGACCCACTAACATACTAACCTACTAATTGCCAGCAGATTAGGCCTTACAGCCTATTGAGTCTGCTCCAACCTCAGATCCCTAGTTGGGTACTGAGGTCCTCCCCCCCCTTGTGTTCCAGAAACCCGTATCATCCATCCCCACCCTGCTGGGCCAGGCCATCATCTGATACATCCACTTTCTGTGTCTGTCCCACCCTCTCTTGAAGCCCTTCACTGTGGATCTCTGACCCAGCTCACCAGGCAGCATGTTCCAAGGATCCACCAGCCTCTCAGTGAAAAACCTCCTCCTCTTCCCCCCCACCTTTCCACCTTCCAACTTCAAACCATGCCCTCTGGTGATACCTCCCTGCTTTAGTCTAAAGATACTCTCCATGTTTGTCCTATTTATTCCCTTGAGGTACTTGAAGACCTCAATCATGTCCCCATCTCTCCTCTCCTCCAATGAAAACAGGCAGAGCTCCTCAAGTCTGTCCTCATACGTCAAATCCCTTAGTCTTGTATCATCTTAGTTGCCTCCTCTGTACCCTCTCCAGGAGCTGTATGTCCATCTTCAAGTGTGGTCTCCAGTACTGTACACAGTACTCAAGGTGTGGTCTAACCAATCCATTGTACAGTGGCATAATCACTTCCCTGCTCCCAGAGGTGATCCCCCTTATGATGCATCCCAGCATCCTGTTTGCTTTGCTAGCCACTCTCCTGCACTGCTCAGAGTTATTCATTCATGCATCCACCATGATCCCTAGGTCTTTTTCCCCTGTTGAGGCCTCCAGTGCCTCCCCTCTCAGGTTGTACCTGTGTTTAGGGTTTCCCCGCCTAATATGTAACACCTTGCACTTGGTGATATTGATACTAGGTGCAGCAGACCCTGGAATCCCACTGCTGTGCTGCCCAGCCCCCTAGGCCACTGGTAAGGATTGGGGCTGCTGCTGGGGTGAGTGCCCAGACACTGTGGTGCCATGACCCAGTGGTTCCAGTCAGCACCCTCACACACATGATAGCCTCAACAACATAGTTGGTGATACAGCCCCCCATGCCATCTCTGACTCTGTGGTGGTGTCTGCCCCCCCAACATGGTGGCCCCATCCCTGATCCAAAAACACACCCCATACCTAAATGATGGTGCCATGGCACATGATGGCCAACAGCACAGCCCTCTTCACACCAACTTGGCCACCAGCTATCCAACTGATGCTGGAAGCATACCACTTTATATATGCAGTGTGCTCCCAGCATCAGTTGGATAACTGGCGGCTGAGGAGCTGTACAGAGGGCAGTGCCACTGGCCATCTGGAGCTGAGGCACCGACTGGCAGGTACGGGGGTGGGGGTTTGTCGGTGCTGCGGGTGGGTGGGGGGTCCGCTGGCTGGTGGTACAATTGCTGGAGTGCTGGGTTGGAGTCAGGATTCTGCTGACCAGGGCATGTAGGGGGTATTATTACCATTACAAATCAGGGCACACTTGTGTTGGGGGCAGGGTTGAGTAGGGCACGTTAATGTTAAAGCCTCAAATTTTGCACTTTAATAACTTTGCAACTGTTTGTCCGATTTGCCTGACAATTTGCATGTGCTGTCTGCTACTATAGTTCTCTGGATGTAGCAAGTTATGTTCCAGTTGGATCTGAAGTTGTGGACCTGTGGAGTACCAGAAATGTGCAAAACAACACTTTTTGGGCCATTTCTGGCAAATTCTTTGCTTGTCTCTACAGCCCAAACAGTTTGGCTGTCTGGTCTGAAATTTTCAGAGTATATGGGGACTGGGTCAGGGGAGTTCCTTTTGAAGATTTGGTGTAAAAATATTAATCTGTTCAAAAGTTATTAAACTTTAAAGTTCACCATTATACCCTATGGGAAAAAATATATGTTGCCCTCAAAAGCACTTTCTAGTTTCGCAAATGTGTTTGGTACTTTCAAAAATCTATCATCTTGTTTTCAGTTAGTGAGGTGGAAAAAAATGTTGTAGTTCAAAAATTACTGGCCATAGGTAAACACTAATACTTGGGTTTACCTAACTGGGGCCCTAGGAACATGACCCTGTCATTCATTTTTCGCCAGGATACCCAGAAATATGTTTTTAAAGTGTTTCCACTATCTTAGCCCTGGAACTTTCACAAAAGTTCCACGGACTTTCATGAAAGTCCCGCAGGTACTTTCATGAAAGTCCTGCATCTACAATGGTGAGACTTTCATGAAGGTTCTGCAGTACTTTCGCAAAAGCTCACCTGGGTAAACCAATAGAACTTCCGTTAAATTCCACTGAAGTCCACAGTTCAACAGCCCCAAAACACCACTTTCTTTGCCACATCATAGCAAGACAACGGTGAGGACTTTTGGGCTGAAATTTGCAGGGTGTCAAGACCTTGCCATACATATGTGCCTTGTGCTGGTTTGGTGAAAATAATTACACTTGTTCCAGAGTTGCAACAGGCCAAATTTGCAAATTTTCCCATAGGATAACATTCTGGTAGCCGCGGTGCCTTTCGGCGCCTATATCTCGAAAACAGTTTGAGATTTGGATCTTTTGCTAAGCACAGCTTAGCACACCTCTAGGTGTTCTAAGCATGCATGGAGGTGGCCAGGTCATGAATACAACTGCAAAGAAATTTTTTCCAGCGTTACTATGATTACTGAGATATTGTCACATTGCAGTACAAGGGTCACTTGGAATGCCTCTAGGTCTGCCCTATGTGTCTGTACTTATAGGTAGGTGGGAGTGCAGGCCCCTCTCCCTCTGGGCCAACACTCCCACCTATGCATACCATTTATGATGAAGTGGGAACACTGGGCCCTTCTACACTATGCCTCTACTCTCATGGGTGGGTGGGAGCGCAGGGTCCAGAGGGCCAGTGTTCCCACGTGTGAATACCATTATGAAAAACTAAAAGCACAGGACCCTACTGCACTATGTCTCCATGCTTACAGGTAACCCATGGAAACCAACTTGCAATAATGGGAGCACAGGGCCATCCTGCGCTATGTGTCTACACTTATGGGTGGGTGGGAGCACAGGGCCCATAGAGCCCACACTCCCAAATATGCATCTCATTATGCAAACCTGGAAGAACAGAGCCCTCCTGCACTATGTCTGTAGACTTATGGGTGGGTGGGAGTGCAGGGCCCGGAGGGCCCCCGCTCCCTCCTATGGATACCATATATGTAACATTTCACTTTCTGCAAAGAGAAGGGAAATTCATTGCAAAAAACTCCATTAATGCTTCAGTTAGGGTTAATTCCACACCAGCAAAAGTCTGGAAATTTGATGTTAGGGTTACCAACCCTACCCCCCACACCCCTCCACCCTCTACAGACCAACAGGTGCCGAGGTGTGCCTTGGGGTCATCGTGCTTAACTCTCACCCCATTCTCCTATACTGCACCATCTCAGCTTGTTTACACATGGAATGGGGTGAGAGTTAGGCTCATGAACAGTACAGCTGTCATTTTTTACAGCATGCCTGAATTTCAGCGTTATGAGAGCACAGGGCCCAGAGGGCAGTGACATACCACTTACTATTTACATTAAACTCTCTCAAAACTCAGGGAAATTCATTGCAAAAAAACTCTGTTAATGCATCAGTTAGTGTTGGTTGTACACTGACTAAAGTCTGGAAAACTGGTGTTAGGGTTGCCAGTCCCTACTGCCCCACCATCACCCCCACCCTCCACATGCCAACAGGCATTGGCATGTGCATTGTGGTCACTGGGCCTAACTTTCACCCCATTCTCCTAAACTGCATCACCTCAGCTTGTTTACAAATGGAATGGGGTGAGAGTTAGGGTGAGGACCCCAACGCACATGCCAAGGCCTGTTTGTGTGTGGAGGGTGGGGTGACAGGGGCTGGCAACCATAACACTGAATTTCCAAACTTTTACTGGTGTACAGTCAACCCTAACTGATGCATTAATGGAGTTTTTTGTAATATGTGTATATATATATATATATATATATATATATATATGTATACACACACACACACACACACACACACACAGATATATATATATATATATATATATAAGCTGAGTTAAGCCTGATGACCCCATGGCACACCCCGACTCCTGTTGGTGTTTGGAGGGTGGGGTGGTAGGAATGGGAACCCTAACATCGAATTTCCCAGCTTTTGATGATTTAATGAAAACCCTAACTGATGCATTAATGTAGTTTTTTAAATGAATTTCCCTTCTTTTTGAGATAGTATAATAGTATCCTTACTTTACTGTAGGAGCGCAAAGTTATGTGTGTGCGTAGAATAAATTCAATGGATGCAGATAACTTGAGAATTTTCAAGATTTTTTTCACCAGACTTTCAACATGGCCTTTTGCGGACCCCACATCATGAACACTGGCACTGTTTTATCATTACACTGTCCTGAAAGTTGATTTTGCAAAGTGGTCATGCCATTCGGCTTAACAGGTGCAAAACCATGTTTCTGTCTGGATGTGAAAAATGACAGCTGTACTGTTCATGACGAGGTGTGAAAAATGACAACGTTGAAAATCTGGAGTAGAAATATGAAAAATTGTCGAAATTATGTGTGTGCATAGAACCTGGGCAACGCACGCTCGTAACATGGTCATTTTGGGGAATTATTTCACCAAATTTTCAACATGGGCTTTCTGAGACCTCCAAAATAGTTGTCCAGCCCAGCCCGCCTTGATATAAAAATAAATATTTATTCGGGGAGGAGCCTGAACCAATTGTGTGCTAATGACATTCTATGCAAATTTGTTTCAAAAATGACCCACTCACCCAGTAAATGTTTAAATAGAATTATTTTTTCACTTGTTCATGGATACAGTACACATAATACAAACAAACATTTTGGACATCATCCTTCATCAGTGCTGAACTGTATCACTTAAACCAAAGAAGATAAATTGTCTAAGTATATATCACTGAATAAATGATAACAATTATAAACAATCCATTCCAAGGAGTCAAACACAAGATTCAGCTCACCTATTAATTCTTTTTGTTACCACCACTCTGTTGCTTCTTAATTTCAATGAAACATCTAAACAAAATCAATAAATGATCAATTTAATATTTGTCCTACACCTCTAACAACCAACAGATCTAAACCTTTATACATATTATATAGACAGTTCATTAAATTGTCACTTGCCCTATTGTTCATTTGTAACAGTTTTCATAATCAGCTTAAATCTTTTCAAGTTTTCATTCTTATTCCATCAGCAAAAATTAAGATGTCCTCAGTTTCTCAATTAGTGACAAATCACATTCATTGTCTGATCATACATTACTAGCTTTGATAAGTATACTTCCATTACTACTGTTGTTCACTATGTGAACAAACCATTTTTATTAGAAAAGTGCTCAGCATTTTGTATGCTTGTATTTAAACTTAGAAACCATGGTAATTGTCTAATATTTTGTTCTTAGTTCAAATTTGAATAGTTCTCTCAGTCTCCAAAGTTTCTGTGCTAATACTGTCCCCTTATTCATATAATACATTTGTTTTTTTTATTTACCATGTTTGCCTCTTTTCCTTGTTTCCTCCCCTTAGGTTAGGTATCTGACTGGAGACACAATACTCACTCTCAAAACCTGCAAGTTACTCATAGTATTTACACACAAACTTCTATACTAAATGTTCTCCTTCCACTTCAAGATAAATACACTTACTTGTAAATGTTTAGAGCATGGCGTGACCTCCTGCTTTCTCTGCTAATATGGAGGTCCCATGCCTGCCCTACGCAATTCTTTTATAGGTAATGTCCCAGAATCGGGCGTGGAGTTAAAGAGATTATTTTATTTTTAGTTCTACATACAGTGATCATATACATTACTAATGTATGGCCTCAAGGGTTTGTTTTCTTGTTTCTACCTTGATATGAAGTGAGTGAGCTGAAAAAATGCTTTAGTGATTATATAGGGTGATGAGGTGAAGGTTACCATACTATGCAGGAGTAACAAGTTCTTTTTAAAAAATTACCAGTTAAAAAAGATTTCAAGATTTTTTTAGTACAAATTGAGTGTATGAGGGTGGTGGATAATAAAGTGTTAAAGGCTACACAAAGTCTAATGGCCTGTGAGGGTTTCTGAAAGGATTTTAGGGATCACAGTTCACAATCATAGCACAGAGCTATAGGATTTCCATATCCCACAAGTATTTAAATAACACACACACACATCTGTGCATGTACGTACACATATGTAAATTCTGTCTATTTAATACATTATGTAAATAATATTGTTTTGACTACTATGATTAGTCACTGGTTAAGGACACTTTTGATTTCAATACAAGCAAATTCAGTCATATATTTTCTCGCCAACAATTACCCACAATTTGCTAAAGACATTTGGGGATGAGCCATTATGATGTAATTTACTGTGCAAGTGCAGATAAATCTCCCACTTCTTATCTAGGAAAAGCACATTTAAATTCTGAAAACTGGTAGATGTATGAACAGTATATATTGTAGTGCAGAAGTTTATTGACTGTGAATCTGGTGCATCAAGGGGTGACAAACATGCAAAATGGAGTTTTTGCTTACGCAATAAACCACAACAGGGTGTTGGTTATGTTGGGATTTACCCACGCCATGTGTGGTTCAGTTATGAGGCCTCAGGCCAAGTGACCAAGTCATGTCAGGTATGGTTAAATCCCAGCATAACCAACACCTTGGAGTGGTTTATTGTGATTATACAGTGTCACTGTATCTGAAAGAAACCTCAGTCATTAGATTCAATTTTTTTATGATTTAAATTCATATTAATAAAGCATATATTCTTCTGCCAAAGAAAATAGTCAGAAAACTGGTTAGGTTGTTAACATGGGATACATTTTATTTAGTGGTTCTAATACAGGTAATATTTCATCAAAGGTTATTTATTTAAAGAACTTTAAAAATAACTTGGTTCATAACTTTTTTTTTGTACTAATAGGCTCAGATATTCAAAAGGGTTGCGCCATGCGCAATAGGGATGCTCCAGCACAAGTCCAAAAATGCGCCATTCTGTGATATTCAGCGGGAGGCAGATGCACCCCCCAAATTACACTGAGCAAGAGTGCAATGATAATGAATGCATGCGCAACTGAAGGGGGAGGAACCATGCATAAATGGCGCAGTACGATATTCAACAACATGTGCCATGCACAATAGGGGAGCAAGTGAAAGTTGCACGATAGCAGAAATGAGCCAAAATAAAAAGGAACAAGAGAGAGGTGCAAGAACGCTACAGGGAAGGCACATGTTGCTGAACTGTAGGCAGCCACACAAGCACCAAACATAGGGAGCAGGACAGGGCAGGACAGAAACAGAGCACCTGGAACCCCCAGGAACAGGGAAGGTGTGGGGAGCCTCTGCCACAGTGCAGTCCAAAAGAGGGAAGTGCCACACAGCACTGAGGCCACTACAGGAAGGTGTTCCCAGTGCAAGTGAAGTAGCGGCAAGGACAGTGGGGGGAACACAGAAATGGCTGCCGGGGGTAACACAAGCTAGGGAAATGGCCAGTGCCACCATCCAGATGGATGCAGTTATGAGGGGGGTGAGAAGGCAGGCAGCAGGGGGGCGCGGCCGTGGAAGGGCCCGTCCGCGGTATGCCTCCAACAGGCAGTACTGAGCCCGCACCAGCATCGAGCTGTACACTGAAACTGAGATCATGGGCCAATACCGCCTGAACTGGGAAATTCTGAGGTGGCTCTGTGAGCTGTGCATTGATGTGATGCAGGCACCCACATGACGGAGCCATGCTCTGTCAGTGGAGTCCAAAGTGACAGCTTGCATGTGTCTGCTCACCACGGGTACCTTCCAGAGACCAACAAGGGACACGACAGGTATAACCCAGTTTGCCGCATCATGCCACCTCACCCAATTCCTCAGCGTACTGCTGCCACATGCTGCAGAGTACATCCATTTCCCCAGCACACCGGTGGAGTGCACAGCAAACATACAGGAGTTCCACAGGGTAGCATGTATGCCTGGCATGCTCGGGGCAATAGACTGCACCTATGTGGCCATCTGAACACCACCTGGCCCTGAAGGGACTGCATACTTGAATCAGACGGGGTATGCAAGCATCAACTGCCAGGTGGTGTGCGATGCCCGGGGGCGCATAATCAATGTCTGTGTCACGCACCCTGGGGGAGCACATGATGCCTTCAATTGGCACCAGTCAGCACTGTGCCACAGGTTCGAGAGTGGGGACATCCCCACTGGCCACCTAGTGGGTGAGTATGCAAAGCACACAGAAAGACATGGAGCTTGGGAGGGGCATAGTCAGAGGTGATATGGGTATTGGCCTAGATGGCCCAAGGCAGGGCGATGCTGATCACCAAACTAACGTCCACCCTCTACACACAGGTGACAGTGGATACCCACTAAGTCCCTGGCTGCTCACACCATACTGGCGGCCCGCGACCTCATGGCAGCAACGCTACAATGAGACACATGCCACCACACGCAATGTCATCAAGCGGGTGTTCGGTATGCTGAAGGCACGGTTCCGTTGTCTGGACATGTCTGGCGGTGCCCTACAGTACAGCCCCTCAAAAGCCTGTGGGCTATTCCTGGCCTGTTGCATCCAGCACAACATGGCCAACAACTGTGGGATAGCCGTACAGGTCAAAGAGGGGGACAGCGATGGGGACGATGAGGATGCTGGTGAAGATGGTGATGGGTAGCCCCCATTTGGTCGAAGGGACTCCCAACTGATCCAGATGGCACAGCAGCACTGGGACACCATCACAGAGGAGTACTTCAACTAACCCAGGTAAGTCATGGGGCCATATGCAACCACCAGTGGCAAAGGCAAAACCCAAAAACACGCATTGACAAACACCAGGAGTGTATGTCATTAAGGGAATTGGCCGAGCATGGAACCGCACACGCCGTCAGTGATTGGCAAGGTCTAACATGGCGCGCGTCACACACACACACACCTCAAGACATGCACAAGGGTAGGAACACGCCGACCCGACCGACACCTAACCACACCGTCCACAGACCACCACGCCCTGTACCTGTTATTGTGCGTGTGTCAGACGCTGGGCACCATTGCACAGTGGCGGACAGTGCAACGCAGGCATCATCATGCACACGCCACAGCGGACAGCAGCCTGGAGTGTGTGCAGATGGAACGTGTGCGTGCGTGCAGGGCCAGGTACCCCACCCGTGCATTGCACGTTGAACAACACAATGCACACAGGGCAGCATCAGACAGTAACCATGCTGGGAGACAGGTCAGTCACGCGCCACAGTGCCACGGCCACCACGGATGCATGGGTGGCCCCACCGAGACCCGCCTGCAGTGACAGGCTGACCAATGGCCTCATGGGGTGGCACCGACAGTCCCCCAGGGGTTCCACTGTGTGAATGCGACCGTGCTCACACAGGTGTCTGCAGCACACCGAACATGCCTGCACCAGGCGTGCTCGGGATGCCCACAGCTGAACCCAGTGTCGACAAGAAGGGTGTCGCATGACACCGGGAATGGGGGGTGGACATTGCACTGCGTGGTGTCTGCGACGCATGGGAAATAACTGTGTGCCCATCGTGGCCATGACAGCTGTGATTGCCTGTGTCTGCCTGTCAATGGCAGTGGTCACATCCTCCCGCATCTGGTCCATCCCTGCCAGGAGCAGAGCGGTGTCTCTGCTGCACCACTCCTCTGCCTGGTGTAGAGCCGCACTGAGTGCATCCACCGCCGCCATAAACCACACCTGCTGATTGATCGATGCTTGGAGTATGCAGGTGTGCTCATCTAAGAGGTCATCTGCCTGATCGGCATGCTGTCCTTCATGGCGTTAGTGGCCCTGATGGTCAGCACCCCTTGAGGGTGGGCGCTGCACACCAGGGCCAGGCCTGGGCATGTCCACATGTGGTGCACTGATGCCACCCCCTGACACTGTACCCCCATGGCCATTGGCTGACTGCTGACACTGCCCCTCTGGCTGCCTCTCTCCAGGGCTCAACAGTGCCGCTGCAGTGGCCGCAACAGTCCCACTGTCCTGGACACACACCCGTGCTGTCCCACTGGTGCAGACAGGCACAGGCTGGGACTGTGATGTCACGCAGGCCTCCACAGTGGCACCACCCACGGCCATGCCCATGATGTCACCTGCTGTGTGGCCATCCTGTGGCCCATACGTATCACTGCCCATGAAGTTAGCTCCATCATCATAAGTGATGGATCTGGCACCAGCCCGAGTCTCAGCATGCTGGCATCCATGGATGCTGGCACGCTTTGACATGGGCAGGGCCTCCTCCACTAACATCAGTCCGGATGTCCAGGTGGGCCCACTGTTGCCCTGACCCTCGTATGCCTGTGGAGGTGGACGGGCCCTCCTCTATCTCCATGCTACCACCCTCAGTGGACAAGCCCACCACAGCTGACCCATGTAGACTCTCAGGAGCTGTAAGGGAAAAACAATAGGATTAATGTATCTGCCCTACCCTGCCCCCCCCCATTGACAGACCAGGACCTACCATGCAGTGACAGACTACCACCTGTCTGGAATCCACCACCCGGAACACCCTTGATGGCACAACGCTGCATGCTGCCAGAAACCCGCTCTTCTTGTGGGGTCAGGCGTTGCACATCCGGCTGTCCCCCACCAGTCACAGACCATACTGCCCTGATGGCAGCCACCTTCTCCTTAATCCTCCGCCTGTCCGTGCCCATCTTCTTTTTGCACTCCTGCACGGACCACTGGTGGCTGCCATGCAGGTTGATGGCATGCACCACCTCTTCCCATGCAGGAGCATGGGCCTGTGGTGTTCCATGGCGTCCGCTGAGCAGCGGCTCCTGGTCGAGGTAGGCCTCAAACAAGGCATCTGTTTCTGCCTTGGTGAAGTTAGGCCTCCTCTTCTGCCCACATCTCTGTTCCTCTTCCTCCACCTCACGATCGGTCATTATTCATCCTGTGAGAATGACAGGTGTTACCTGTGTCTGTGCAGTCCCATGCATGTCCCACACACCACAGTCCACACTCCCAAACAGCATGCAACTCACCACAATAGACTGCAGTAACCGACTATGGCCAGTGCAGCCCAATGTCGCATTTTTATGATGCAATGCATGCAAATGAGGCGTGGCGCATTTTTAAGTGGATGCAAATGCAGTGTCTGCACCATTGAATGGCTGATTAGCTGATTTGCATATGCCGGCTGAATATCGCGCTGTTGCGCTTTGTGCAGTTGTGTTGAACGTGCTCAGGCAAGGGTGCAGTTCTGTGACATGCGCAGTACACACCGAACTGCGCATGCCCGGGGTGATGATGCAGACACCTGCCGCGCTGCTGATGTGCTGTGCGTGGGATGCAATGCAGGGCACGGCCACCATTGTGTCAGCGGCGCTACTGCGCTGTTCACATATATGGTGCTGTGGCACTGGGGCACCATAGGCACACTGGGGACACAGCACTGTAGGCCACTACAGGAGGTGGCACACAGGCACCCAATCATGCTACACGCATTAGGTTCCAATTGCGCTTTGGCTGTCCGTGCGAGAGAGACCCTTGACCCAGTGCCTGACCTTTGCCCCCTAGGCACCATGCGTCCGCATGGGTGCACCACTATCACGCTGTTTGGTGACAGAGCAATAGGGAATGGCAGCACTGTTCTGTGCAGCATCTGCACGTGGCAGACCGCGGTGCAGAGTGCCATTATGACTCCAACTATCTGTTGAGATGGCACGGAGAAGGGCTGCTATGTGAAGCCAAGTTGAATTGGTCAATTTGGTGGCCATTGTAGAGCCCCATGCTGGGGCACTATAGGGTGATGCACCCCTGGACAGGGCCAGGAGTGCAGTGTGGGAGAAGGTGGCGGTTGCGCTGGAGGAGGCCACGGGAATCGGGCACATGGCCGAGCAGTGTCACCACAGGTACGGGGACCTCTGGCGCAGGGACCCGGACATGCTTGTCTGCCTGTGGGGACATGCCAGGAAGGGCATGGTGCCATGGACAGGTAGGTGCCGCATCCATACACTGTTAATGTCCATACGGGTATCACAGTTGCATGTGTCCAGCACATGAGGGGGCCATCCAGTGCTGGCCATGGTGGTGGTATCAGGGTGGGGGAATGGGTATGGCTGTGTGGGATTGCACACACATGGGGGCAGGGGGACTTTGCTACCGGATTGTACTGATGTTCCTCTCTCCATGTTTGCACCTTAGGCCCAGAGGAGTGCAGGTGGGCGAGAGAGAGGAAGTGCCGCCAGGAGGACCAGCAGGCCGGGAGGGATGAAGGTCCACAGAGGTGCAGGGACCAGCCTGATGATGGTGAGTGCTTTAAATGCATGATTACTATTGCATGCTGTGTTACAGGGTGGGCAGCGGGGCATGGCCACCATCCATTGACACCACTGCCATGCACGCAACTTGCTACAGTCAGCACTGTCAGTGGTACTGCATGTCTGGGAGTGCATCAATGGTGGTCCATGCGTGCACCGGGTACATGGCTGTGACACTGCCTTCACACTGCATAGCCAAGTCACTGTACGGTCACGGTGGTGCTGTGTGGGACATGGGCGGTGGGTGTGTGCAGTGGTCCGCATGGCTGTGGGTGCCTGGGTAGGCAGGTCTTGTGGATGCGGTCACTGTTGGTGGTCGCACACCATCACAGGGGTGTGGCACATGGCTGTATGCCATGCACAATGGGTGGGCTGCAGGGGGCTGGACAGTCACATGTATTGACTCTGCTCCTTGTCCTAGATGGACGGTGACTTCTGGCCATAGAGAGGGGACTGCAGGAGTTGTTGCAGTTGGCGAGGGCATCCCTGGAGATCCTCCAGAGAATGGATCGGCACGGGGTCAGGAGGCGGAGGACATGTTGGTGCCACATGGATGACAAACGGGGCAGACTATAGGCCATCCATGCCCCTGTAAACATCGCACCCCCCTGGACCCACCCTCACACCCCTTCTACCCTCTCCTATATGTTCACCCCTGCCCCTTACCTGCCCCCACCTGGTATGTGGCCCTTCCCCCCATTGTAAATATTTGTAAATAGTTTTGTTGCTTACCTCTTTTTAATACATTTGTTTTGTTATGACAACTGTGATGGTCTCTGATTTACAGTGGGCTACAGGTGCTCAGCTGAAGTGGTGTACATGGCGTCAGGGGTGGTGCATGCATGGGCGTGTGTCTGGAAGGGAACCACCTATGGTGTGGGCGGGGGGATCAGTCACTGACTGTGGTTTGTGTGTTGTTCTCTGTGCACTGGATGCCTGTGTGCAGTGGTCCATGGTGCATGCACTGTGTGCATAGCACCCCTGTCAGACCATCCATGGCCTGTGCAGCTGACACCCTTGCATGTCTGTGATACGCACGGTCTACTGGCATGTCAGTGGTGGCTGTCCATGCTGGACAACCACTGTACCCGGCACAATGCCAGGTTGCCTCCCATCTCCAGTATGGTGCACGTCTGCCTCCGGAGGGACTGTGGCCTCCGCTGTTGTTGTCCCCCCTCCATGCTGTCACTTGTGTCTGTTGCAGGGGATGTGCTCCAGTGTCTGTCACTTGTGCTCTGGCCACATGCTAGTGGCATACAGCTTCATGGTGCCTGTGCAGGCTGTCTGGCACATCTGTGCCATACAGGGGTGTTGGACATGTGTACATGGCTGCTGTGGCCACACGCCAGTGGCTTGGTTGACCCGCTACTGTGTCCCTGTGTTGGTGTGCCCTTGGGTATGGGTGGGTGTTTGTCCATGCACTGTGTTGCATTTTGTGTGGTGCATGCTTCCATGCAACACTGTGTGTGTCTGTGCTGGTTGTTGTGGCCAGTGCTGGGACAGGATGTGTCCTTGGGAGGGTGTGCAGGGTGCTGTACCACTGGTGGTGGGGTCCGGGGCATGCCCTGTCGCATGTGGGGTACCTCGTGTGCCTCGCATGGTCAGTCTCTCAGCTGTACCTTGGGGGGGACATGCAGGGTGGCACTGTGTATGCTGTTGTTGCATCGCTGTCTGCTGCTGCCCACTGCAGGGTGCACATGGTGGGGCTGCCTTGCATGGCTCATGGTGCACAGGGTTGCATTGTCACAGTGGGGGTGGTGGCATGCATGGGGTGTCCTGCACTGTTGGGTGCTACTCCTGGGAAGGGCGTATGGGGATCATGGTGCAGGGTGTGCTCTGCATTGTCGGGATGGTGTGGCATGGGGTGGTCAGCCCTCTTTGTGTGCCAGTCACAGCTTGCCAGGGGGTGTGCTGGGACACCATGCCCCGGCTGTGGGTTGGTTGCTGGCATCCATGGGCCGGTAGTTGTTCCAGCTCTCCCCCAGTTGTGCAGTGCATGGGGTGTGGGGGGGGTGACTTCTGTTCTGCTGTGTGCTCCTCTGCCCATCTGTGGCATGGGTGGTGGGCCCCCTGCATCCTGTCCCTGCACATCCCTGGTTGTGCTGTTGCATTGCTGCCCTGCTCCACGGGGTGTCCCTGGTTGTACTATGGCACATCTAGACTGCTCCACTGAGCATCCCTTGTTGCGCTATGGTGCATCTGAAATGCGCAACTGCACATCCCTGGTTGCGCTATGGCGCAGGTGGCACGATATTCAGTCGTGTGCCACAGGCGCATCTTGGCCTGCACAGTTTTTGAATATCACACTTCTTGCACATGGACGCAGTGGACTTGCGCTTGCTCCTGCTGTTTTACACTTTTTGGGCGCAGTTTGAATAACCGGGCCATAGTATTTAAGCAAAAACTAAGGTAGCAGGCATAAACTGTATTTTTTACTGCAAACTGTAAGATCTTGAAGAAAGTTCAGTGTTTAGAGTTGCATTTCTGTATTGTAGTTTCAGAAATGTTTTTCTCAGAGTAGTCCATTGCACTGTTGCTTTAAGATGTAAAGTATGAGCTATTCTGGACCTCCTTATTTGCGGTTGGGTTGGTGGGTGGTGGCATTCATCCATGGTGTGCAGAGCTGAAATGGGAAAAAATGAATAGAAATTTTGTAGGGCCATGTACTAACACAGAGAAATACATATAGTAAGAACTGTTTCTGTGTCATTTTTATGAAGTTTACCAACCTATGCATTAGTTGTAGAAGAAGTTTACTGTTCCATAATTTACCAAGTTTCCTAGCGATGCTCTGCATGGAATTGTGACTCCTTTTGGTTGGTCCATTTCAACATGTGACTTCTTCAGTTGAAGCTCGTGCAATCCAATTGATGGGATCAGTTAGTCTTGCATGTTCGTCGTACATTTTGTTGATTCTGCTTGCTGCATCGCATAGGAGGGATTATTACTTGGCAAAATGGACGTGTTTTCACTTTTGAGCTGTTCATTTAATAGCTGCCTGCAAGGTATGTGCTTTGTGCACACATGACGCTGCTTGAGAGTGTTGCACTTTCTTTAGGAGCAGGCAAAGGGTCAGGGTGGTCATTTTTGTCTGTATAGTGCTGTTTTTATGGAGTGGAGGCAATTTCTTCTGCACTGCATGATTGGCTCCCTAATATTATTTTGCTGCATTTCTCAAAGTCTGTTAAGCTGGGCTTCAAATACCTTCTTAGGGAGGTTAGTAAATATTGTGCTCAGTCCAGCTTCTTTGCAAATTTGTGATAACATTCCACCAAAGTAGTTGATGCCCATTGGCTCAGCAGAATACCATACTGACATTTCATTCAACACTTCTTGTGCTACTCTCTTAGGATGAAAGAACAAAGAAGGGCAATTTGTAGGCAGCTTTGAGAGGTATTTCTGGAAACATTTTATTGGGCATAATAGATCATTTGGCTGCTTGAACATGCAACCTCTTGTAAGTTGCCAAATGTAAGTGTATGTCCAACCATTCTTTTCTGACAAGCCCACTTGCTGTGTTTGGTGTGACTGCTGCTGACTTTCTTAGGGTGGACAGTTCAGTTATTGTTAGGGCAGCATGATGCTGTGATCTGTCTTTCCCTGCTTTCCGGTATTTTTTTACCACACCTTTAAAAATGTTATTAACACTTGTGAATAGAGATGTTGCAAAATAAAATTTTGCAGACAAAATTGCTGTGAAATTGGCAATTTTGCTGCATACATTTTATTTTTCTGAAATTGTGGTGAAATGGCAAAATTTACCTGCAATTTCACCCGCACAGGGGCATCTCCTCCTGATAGTCCCACTCCCTGGTGTCCAGTGGTCCCTCCCCCCACTGATCACTAGCCAAAGTTTAGAAAAAATTAATTATCCTCTCCCTGGTGTCTAGTGGTTGCTCCCCCCGTGCCCCTGGCCGATCTCCGGCCGAAATGAAATAAAGCCTCCACTCCCCCTGAGTTACCCTCATGTCCCTCTTGAGTCCTCCCAACTCTCCTTTAGTAAAAAAGAAAAAAAAAAATAGGGCCAGCCCATTAGTGCAGCGGTTGGATTTCCACTTGCTATGCCAGCAACCTGGGATCGGGAACAGACTCTGGTGCTGAAGAACCGGCTGGGGAGAGAGGGCTTGAGTGTCGGCTGATGGCTCACCTTCTCTTGGGGGGAGGGTGGGGACATGACCTGGTGATTGCTGACCCCTAATGGAGGCTGGGAGCATGGCAATGCGCAGGGTCCCATTAATTAAGGGGGCATGGTGAACATCGGTGTCAGCCTTAAGTTAGTGGCACACCATGCCCCCTTGGGAACAAACAAGAAAAGAGCCCCATAGCCGACCAGATGACGGTCGCCGGCTCCTGTTGCTCAAAGTCCAAGGACAGTGCACGCACCATCCCCAGAAGCACCCAGGGCAAGTTTGGCACTGGCTGCCCCACCGGTGCCATCCCCCTCAGAGGACAGGGACCCACCCAGTGAAGGGTTACATCTGGTGTTTACCTGGAGGATGCAATATGGGGGTGAAGATGTTGCTGATTTGAGTCAGCGTGGCATGGAGGGCATAGGTGGCCTGAAGGAGAGGCCATCCCAGAGCTGGGAGGGAGCAAAAAAAAATGTTCAACTCCCTGGTGTCTAGTGGACCTGCCCAGCCCCCAAACTGTCAGCAGGTAGCACCGACCCTGCTCCCCCCTCAGTACCCCGATTAGGCCACCTGCACAGCCCTCCACTCACCTCCATGGCTTGCGGGCCCACTGAGCACACACTCATTCATGGAAGTGCTACTGAGCACTTCCATGAATGAGTGCAAGCTTGCACAAGCATACACTCATTCATTGAAGCGCTCAGTCAGCCTGCCTGCCATGGAGGTGAGTGGAGGGCTGTGTCAGTGGCCTGATCTGGAGACTGGGGAGGAGCGGTGTGGGTGCTATCTGCTGACAGGGTGTGGGGTTGGGGATTCATTAGACACCACGGAGTTGGGCATTTTATTTATTTATTTTGACTAAGGGAAAGTCAGGAGGACTTAAGACTCAGGAGGGACATGAGGGTAACTCGGGGAAGGGGGCTTTATTCAATTTTGGCCAGAGATTGGCTGGGGGGCAACCACTAGACACAAGGGAGAGGATATATATGTATGTTTTTTTAGCCAGTGAGCAGCCTGGGGGAGCCAATAGACACCAGAGAGTCAGGGAATAGTGGTGAAATTGCAGAATTTCATCTGTGGGTGGTGAAATTTCACCTGTAAACAGTGAATTTTGCCCATTTGTGGGTGATATTTCACATTTTGCTAAGCAAAATATTTCACAAAATGCGTTTATTCCATGAAATATTTCACGGAGCAAAATTTGTCAATTTCGCACAACACTACATGTGAATTCAGGATGTAACATAAGGTTGATGTGTCTGCTGATGGGTGGGTCATTTATGAACCTATTCAAACCAGAGAGTAGACTTACAAAGCCACTCAAAATGTATTGCTGTCCTGAACTGTTTCTCACAGTACTGTAATAGTGTCTCAGTATGGTGTTTAACTCAGGTGTTGTGATGGTTTTAAAATCTACTGTGGTTTGTTTTTCTCTGCACCAGTCTAGGAATACATTCAGAGCCCACCATGTTTGTTGTTACATGGACACCCTGAAATCAGCCACACCCACACCTTAATCTTGGTTTAACTACTCAACTTTCATTGGGTAGATTTGTACATTGTTTAAAACATTTCATTAATGCATTTCATTAATTAATTTCCCACACCACCACCAACAAATCTTATACATTTTCATTTTATTTACAAATGAACACTGGGGGTTGCCCCTTTATTTACATGACTGATTTCCACACAATTTTCATTTTCATTGGATAGGGTGTGCTGACCCGATGCCTCTTCATCCTGATTATTCTGCCTGGGTTGAGGTGTCCCACCTGATCCCCAGCCCTGCCCACCTTGGGGTGACTGCCACATGAGGAGCCCTCCCCTGCCAGCCATACCACCTTCCGCTGGGTCCCATTTTTTCCCTCTCCAGCCTCCCTTCTTCGGTCAGGCCTCATCTCTCACCAATTCACAGACCTGTTGCTCTCAGCAGCAATCCACCATTCTGTAAAGTTTCCTGTTGCCCTCACCTGGCAACTGGTCCCCCTTTGGACCCTTCTTTTAATTCAGGTGAGTGAGTGGGTGGGATCTCCTGAAACAGCTGCAGAAATGGGGGAGATCACTGTTTCTGCAGCCCATCATCTACCCCCTTCCCCCCCCGGCTAGCCTACCAACAAATGGCCACTTGCCAGCTCACCTAACCTAGCCTCTCCCCCTTTTGTGACCTCACTTTCTTTTGACCTCATTGTCCCTCCCTTTTTGCCAGAAATCCCACCCCCCTCCTCCCTCTTCTCCTTGCTAAGTCCTCCCTTGCAGATCCTGCACCTCCCCTCCCCACCTGTCTTGCTTCCTGGCCTGAAAATCCCAGGGAGCCAGTGACAACCAAGGCTGCCCTTTAAATAGGGCAACTCCTTTTGTCATCTGGACCCCCTGAAATCAGCCACACCCACGCCTTAATCTTGGTTTAACTACTGAACTTTTATTGGGTAAATTTATACATTATTTAATACATTTCATTAATGGAACATTTCCCATACCACCACCAACAAACCTTATACATTTTCATTTTATTCAGAAACACTGGGGTTGCCCCTTTATTTACATGACTGATTTCCACACAGTTTTCATTTTCATTTGTTTGGGCATGCTGATCCAATGCTTCTTCATCCTGGTTATTCTGCTTGGGTTCAGGTGTCCCACCTGATCCCGAGCCCTGCTCCCCTAGGGGTGACTGCCCCATGAGGAACCCTCCCCTGCCCGGCCGTACCTCCATCTGGCAGAGCCCATTTTTTTCCCATTAGCCACTTAGGCCAACCATGGTCAGCCAGAGGGCTTCCCCTGCTAAAAACTAGGCAAATTGCCCCCCCACACCCCACTATGATTTAATAGCTTCCCATATGTCCCCATTGAGAACTGAATTCCCCACTACAGACATGTGTACCCCATCCACCCTGTACATATCCAGTGCATCATATGTGATTAAACCATGCCTGATGTGTAACTCCCCAGGCTCTCTGGCCCACACCACCGGCTTCCTGTTGACCCTATTATGAGCCCTCTTTATGGCAAGTGCTTCTTTCGCTTGCCTCCAGTTTCTCCTGGGAATGATCTCTGACAACCCAAGTTGAACCTGCTGCCACCATGACTTTATAATCTCAAAATCCATCAAAATCATTTGCACCAAAACCACCCATGTTGTGTTCCCCAGTCATTCTCCCACATGTATAATAATTAAGTCCGGTGTGGGCCAGGCCCAACTTTTTTCATCGATAAGCAGTAACAGTTGTCTCCAGCAGAGTCCCTTTTTCCCACACCATTTAATCAGTGTCTTGTCTGATTCTTGTCCATCCACCCCTTGTTGTCAGTGCCCACAACTCTGTCCAGTGAATGAACGAGTGTCTGATAAACTACATCACCCTGCGCCGTCTATCTCCTGGAAGCAAAAATTACAAAATTAGATATTTCCTAATGTATCTCCGATATGCCAGTGATGTCCTCCTCCCCACCTGCTGTACAGTGGAGGGGGGACTCCCCAGTTGGCCACCTCTGAGGTGGCTCCAATCCTAATTGAGTGCCATGTAAAACACTTTGGGTCCTCTCCTATGAAGGTCATACCCTTTTTCAGCACTGTGGTGACCTGAGGAGTGGTGACCGGGACCCCATTCCCATGCCAGAAAAAACACCCACCCTGTGGGGTCTCACCATCATGTATGCCCTGATGGTGTCCACTATCCCCTGCCCTCCCTCCCCCTCCTGCTTCAGGACCACCTGAACCCCCTTCACCCTGATCAGTTTTGGACCGTCTGAGCCAAACACAGACTGTTTCCTCTGACCAAGAGATGTCCTGCTCATGAAGACCTCTCAAAGTGTTACATTTTCCTCTGGCCACCACCTTGCTAACCTGGAATGCCCCAAGTTGCATAATGTGGAATACGGTTGCAAACAGCTTGGCCTTGTGCACTGAAGAACACACATGGTCCAGGCTGCCCATCAGCCTGCCTAGCATGCCCCTACAAATCGGCGTAACATATCCACTTGTTGCCCTTGCAGCCTCAATCACCCTTACTGCATGCAGCGGATGTCTGAGGTCTTGGTGGGGTTGCCCCACCCTCTCAGTTGACAAACCATGCCAATACCTGCCAGGTGTATGCCAATGATGGTGATTGCCATATCTGATTCTCATCTGTCCATCATATACCTAATGATCTGTAACTCTATAACTGGACCACTTACCTCCAACCCCGCTCTCTCTTTGAACTCCTGGAAGCTCCTCCATGCCATTTTGTAGGCCCTCAACATGTTGGGAGCCCAAGCATTCTAAAAGAGGAGCTGGGCTCAGTCCAGCCAATCTCCCAGAGGTGATCAAGCACCAGTGTTCCCCAGGCAGTTGCCATTGGGGTCAATAACTGAAACCTGTCCAACTGTAAATGGAGAGGCTGTCAGCTATTTTATTCTTGACCCCTTCTACGTGTTTTGCCCTGAAAGACATGTTCAGCCTCAACTCCTCCAAAATCAACCTTCAGGCTACCCCTAACACCACCTCTATGGACTCTGACTGCCAGTTGATGACTTGACACCACTGCTAAATTGTCACATCTAAACAGCACCCTTTTGTTTCTGAAGGACTCCCCCCACACCACCATGGCAACCCATATTGGGAGCACCTCCAGGAACGTGATGTCCCTGGTCAGCCCCAACTTGGCCCAATGGTCCAGCCACCTTTCTGAGATCCAGCTGCCCTGAAAAGCTTCATGCTTTTGGCAACAGCTTCCCCCACTCTCACCCCTTACCCCTTCACACACCCCTGCCTGTCCCACCCCTCCCATCTCTACTGGCACTTTCATAGATGGGTCCTTCCAGTCCATCCACCTCGCACTTTTGCCACCCACCTCTACCCTCTGACAATGGCCCTATAGCCTTCCTACTTCTTTCTGACTCTGTCCTACCCTATACTAACTATATACTGTTCACACTGACAACTGTCAGAAGCTGGCTTATGTTGTCTCTCCATTGTCTGTATAATGAATGCTTTGTCATCTTTGTGTTTTAAGATTGTTACCATTGTTGACCTTTGTATGTATGTCACTCTACATCCTTTGATGTGGAACCTTTGTAAATTAGCAGTTCCTGCTCAAAGGTATTTGTAATCCTAGAGCTTAATAAAATAAAAAAAAAAATTAAAAAATAGGCACTCATGCCGTAACCCCAGCTGCATCTGTGTACAGCTCTAGCTTGTTATTTGCCTTCCACTAATCCTCCCAAAAAGTGACCCGGTTGTACTCCTCAAGGAATCCCTCCCAGGCTAGAAGGTCCTCCCAAACCCCTGCACTGAAATCGACCCAATGGTGAGGAAGCTTGGCCTTAGTGGTGGCCCTGGCCAGTCACTTCATGAAGACTTTGCCTGGTGCTACGCCTTGTTGGCAAAGTTCATGTGCCCTCACACCTGCTGTGCTATCTTTAATTGAACCCTCTGCTTTCCCTTTATCTCTTTGATGAGCTCCAAGAGCTTGGCCACCTTGCCCGTCAGGGAGCTGAAAACACTGCTGTTCAACATCAAGCTCGATGCCCAGGAACTCTAGCTTTCTTCTGAGTCCCTCAGTCTTCTCTCCCACCAGTGGTACTCCCAACTCCCTGCACGTAGCCTCAAAGCTCCTGAGCGTACCCAAAGTCTCCTCTTTGCCCTCGTCTATGAACCAAAAATCATCCAAGTAGTGGACTACTGCTCCCTCCTGTGCCGGACTGAATAGAATACACACTGTAGCCAGGTACTAAAATTCTCAAAAGTGGTGCAAGCAACTGAACACCCCATGGACATGGCCTTGTTAAAGTAGTATCTCCCTTGAAATTAGAAAAATAGCAGCTCCCAGTCTTCCTGTCTCCCTGGCAGTAACTGGAAAGCTGACTCAGTGTCCATCTTTGCCAGTCATACTCTATTTTTTGCCTGGTTTGAGTCCACCACATGGTTCAGTGTAGCATACGACACTGTGTTCCTCTCCAGTGTGATGGAGTTATTCACAGAGTCACCCTCTGGGTATGATAAATGGTGAATTAAATTGTATTCCCCCAATGCCTTTTTAGGAACTATGGCTAAAGGAGACACCCTGAAGCATGAAAAAGGTGGGGCTTTGAATGGACATGCCACTCTACTGGCCTCCAATTCCTTTCTAATCTTCCACTCCACTATGTCCTCCTTCCCTTAATGGATGCCAGAGTCTTAGACCTCGTGTTTTTCCTAGTGCCTGTGAAGTGCAGGTTAATCCCACCCAAGAAAACCCTCCCGCAGCATGCCCCTAGCCTCATGATTGGGGTAAAATTCTGTCCAAACTTTTAAAATGTCCAAGTTTATGGGGGATGCCACCTTCTGAAATGGACCCCACAGGTCCCCTTTCCCCCACGGATCTTTACCTCTCACCATAACTTCTCCTCCCATTCTGCCACCTATAATTGTGCCCTTGTTCACTGAATCCTCCTCTGCCCCCCCCCAGAAAGACTGTCCTTGTGCCTGAAAGCCCCCTTTGTCCCCTTGTGTCCTGCAATGGGTGACTGGGTGGATTCCCCTGCACCCAGAACAGGTGTGCTTAAACTTAAAGCTGGGCCATGTGCAAATGGCCTTGTTACACACCTAGCATGTCTTGGCCGTTGAAGCTCCATTCCCTTTCTTCCCTCCGCTAGTACTCCTGCACTGAGCTGACAGCATTCTTATCCAAAGCTCAGATGAAGTAACATCCCACCGCACATCACTGTGTGATGCCATCCTCTGCCTAAACTTCTCATTGCATATGAGTCAGCCATACCTGCTCTTAACTCTATTGGCACCGCGTATAGAAACATAGAAACATAGAAGTTGACGGCAGGTAAGGACCACAAAGGCC
Source organism: Neoceratodus forsteri (assembly GCA_016271365.2). NCBI lineage: Eukaryota > Metazoa > Chordata > Ceratodontiformes > Ceratodontidae > Neoceratodus > Neoceratodus forsteri. The sequence continues at coordinate 224,008,423 of CM028132.1, read as the reverse complement.
ATCCAGTCTGCCCATTTCATATTCTACCTTATAAATGTGCCATCGGCCTTTGCTCTGTCAGTGGCCTATCTATTCATAGTCATTTGTATTGCTCCCTTATGCCTGTCCCATGCCTGTTTGAAGCCCTGCACTGTATTCATAGCCACCACTTCTTGTGGTAAGCCATTCCATGCATCCACCACTCTTTCTGTGAAAAAGAATTTCCTCACATTCCCCCTTAATCGGCCTCCCTCTAATCTCATACTGTGTCCTCTTGTCCTGCTATTTTTCTTATATTTAAACATGTTAGACTCTTTCACCTTGTTTATACCCTTAAGGTGTTTGAATGCCTCGATCATATCACCTCTCTCCTTCCTTTGCTCAAGGGTATACATATGAGCTCCGTTAATCTGTCCTCATATGTCATCTGATGCAGTCCCTGCACCATTTTGGTTGCCCTTCTCTGGACTGCCTCAATTTGGTTAATGTCCTTGTGAAGGTGTGGCCTCCAATGCTGCCTGATGTACTCCAGATGGGGCCTAACCAGTGCCTTGTACAGAGGATTATTACCTCCTCTTACGACTTGTGATACCCTACTAATACACCCTAACACCCCCTAGCCTTACCTACTGCTTTAGAGGTCTGCTTGGATGATTTTAGGTCATCAGTGATGATGATGCCCAAGTCTCTTTCTTCTTTTGTGACTGCTAGCAACTCCCTCCAGCCTATAGGTGGCTTCAGGGTTTCTCTTCCCTATGTGCATGATTTTGCACTTCTTTGCATTAAATCCCAGTTGCCACTCTTCTGACCATTCTGCTAGTTTATCCAGATCTCTTCTCATTCTGCCCACCCCATCTGGATCATCTACTCTGTTGCAGATCTTGGTGTCATCTGCAAACAGACAAGCCTTACCCTCTAGTCCATCTGCAAGGTCACTAATGAAGATGTTGAGAGGACTGGCCCCAGGACTGATCCCTGAGGTACCCCACTTGTGACTTGCATCTCTTCTGACTGTATACCATTTACCACCACTCTCTGTTTTCTGCCCGTCAACCAGTTTAACACCCAGTTGACCAACTTCTGACCCACCCTGAGCCTACCCAGCTTATTTATCAATCTTCTATGTGGAACAGTGTCAAAAGCTTTGCTGAAGTCAAGGTAGGTGACATCAACTGCTCCCCCTTGGTCCACCACTCTGGTTACCCAGTCAAAGAAATCTATGAGATTAGTTTGACAGGACCTTCCTTTTGTAAACCCATGCTGTCTTGGATCCTGTGCCCCTATGGATTCCAGGTGTTGTACTATTCTTTCCTTAAGGAGTGCCTCCATAATCTTGCCCACTACTGAGGTAAGACTGACCGGTCTGTAGTTCCCCGCCTCCTCCCTGCTACCACTTTTGTGGAGTGGGATCACATGAGCCCTTCTCCAGTCTTCTAGGACCTCTCCTGTGCTCAGAGACTCACTAAACAATTCTGCTAATGGCTCTGCTAGTTCCTCCTTTAGCTCCTAAGTACCCTGGGTGTATGCCATCAGGTCCCATTGCCTTATCCACCCTGAGCGTAGCAAGCTCTTGTAGGACCCTTTCTTTTGTGAAGGGAGTAGTGCTCACCTCCCTCCCCCCTGTGTCAATGATGCTGAGCTGTGGGCCCTGCCCTACCTTGTCTTCAGTAAATACTGAGCAAAAGTATCTATTTAGGATAGATGCCTTTGCAGGGTCCTCCTCTCACATGCTCCCTTTTCTCCATTAAACAGCAATTCCCCCTCTGGACTTTCTCCTTTCACTAATGTATCTATAGAAAGTCTTGTCACCTTCTTTTACTGTTTGTGCTAGTGTTTCCTCAGTTTGGGACTTTGCCTGCCTTACTGCCTTACCTGCTTCCCTTAGGGCAGTTTGGTATGCCTCCCTATCTTCATCCCGCTGTGTTCCCTTATATTTTCTGAAGGCCAGCCTTTTGGCTCTGACCTTTTCTGATACTGTGTTTGAGAACCAAAGTGGTTTCCTTCTTCTTTTGCACTTCCTTTTCTGTCTAACACAATGGGATGTTGCTTCAAGTATTGCATCCTTAATGCTTGCCCACTTTGCCTGTACCCCCTCACCTGTTTCTTTTTGCCAGGGCTAGCTTAACTCTGTTGGCCATCTTATCAAAGTCAGCTCCTCTGAAGTCCCATATTTTTGCCTTGGAATGGGATGATTTAGATGTAGTAGCCAAATTGAACCATACCATGTGATGGTCACTGGCCCCCAGGTGACCTTCTACCTGGAGATCTGTGATCCCTTCTTTGTTAGTCAGTACTAGATCTAGGATAGCCCTGCCTCTTGTGGGTTGCTGTACCAGTTGTTTGAGGCCCTCCCCCTGCAGGGAATCCACTATGAGTCTAGTTCTGGCAGATGTTCCTGCTGGTATTGACCAATCTGTATCTGGCATGTTGAAGTCTCCCATTATTAGAACCTCCCTTTAGCTGTCATGTTTTGTATATCTTCTAACAGTAATGTGTCTATGTCCTCCTCTGGTCTGGGGCCTGTAGACAACCTCAGTTCTTATGGCTGTCCCATTTCCTGTTTCCAGGGTGACCCACAGTTCTTCTGGCTCCTTATGTGTATTCTGAATTTCTGTAGCTTTGATATTTTCATTGACATACAGGGCCACTCCTCCCCCTTTTTGCACCTTGGTCTCTTCTGAACAATACATAGCCAGGTACTGAAGTCTCCCAAGTGTGGTTACTGGTAAACCATGTCTCACTAATTGCTACTATGTCCAGTTTAGCCTCTGACATTATTGCCTGCAGGTCTGGGATCTTATTTCCCAGGCTGTGAGCATTTGTGTACATGATTTTCCATTGGCCAGATTTTGGTGTGTTAGTTGTTGGGTGAAGTTTGGCATTACCCCTGTGCGTCGTATGGGGAGACAAACCTTTTTTCTTACCTGGTGATGCAAATGAGCGCAAACATGCAATTCCTGTTCTGACCACTAGCTGAGGGGGAGGGGTGTTTCCCATTCGACGATGGGGTGCTGCACCCTCCCCCATTTGCTAGTTTAAATATTCTGCAAAGACATCAGACTTCTGCCCCAATGCACTGACTCCCTCTTTAGTCAGATGCAGTCCATCAAATTTAAAGAACTTTTGCTCCCAGAACTGTTGCCAGTTCCCTACAAATCTGTGTCCTTTTTCCTGGCACCAGCCCTTGAGCCATGTGTTTAGCTCCCCTATCTCCCCTTCTCTGACCTTCCGTCCATCTGCTCCCCTCTCCCAGACTGGCAGGATCTCAGAGAAGGAGATGCCGGACGAAATAGATGATAGTTTGTCACCCAGCCTAGTCAGGTGTTCCTTGGTCTCCACAACTGACCGGCTGGCGAGATCATTAGTCCCTATGTGTACTAGGACATCAATGTTTTCTCCTGCTTTGTGAACAATTTTAGCAATGCGGTCAGTGTCTCTCCATGCTGATGTACCTGGGAGACATCTGACCATCACCCCTGGCTGGAGATGGGTATCAACTCCCCGAATCATGGAGTCTCCTATGATCAGAAGTTTTTTGGATTTCCTTTGTGCTTGTTTTGTTTGGTTCCTGATTTGGGTGAGTTTTGTTGTGCTAGCTCCTGTGCCACAGTGTCCTGCTCTGCAGTGTCTTCTGCCTCTTTATTTGATTTCAGAGATAGAGGCAGAACCTGTTTGTAGTGTTTATATGGTTTTGGAGGTAATGTGTTGGAGAGCAGAGAGTGATGGGGCACCTGATTTTCTCCTCCTAACCACCTGCCAACCTCCTGGACCAACTACCTCTCGTGTCGAGGTTTTTCTGTTGGATGCTGGGGAAATGGCGGGTGGTTCTTATAATGTATTTCCTCTTCAATATGAAATTTGAGGCGTGCAATCTCTGCCCATGCTGCCTGGAGCTGAGCCTAAGATCTCCAAAGGCCCAGCATGTGGGACAGTGTCCTAAATCCTGTAAGACTGTCCTTCTGAAATTGTTCCACAATACCTGCAGTTAATGAAATCCATTCCAAATAAGTTGCTGGGTTTGTAACCTAGTCAGAGTAATTAGAAGGAAAAAAAGAAAAGGAAAAACAATGCAAGTAATGGTTTAATTGTGCTTTGTTTAACTTGTTATAACAAGTTAAATTACTAGTGCCTAATAATGAGATCACCTTGTGAGGCCCACTGATCCGCCCTTCCTGCTCTGCCACAGGAAATGTCACAACTGTGGTACCCTATAAAAGGAGTGTAGCGTGGGGTGGTTGGGGATGGGGGTGGGTGGCTGGGCCCTTTCCCTGCCTAAAAAGAAGAACCACGGACGAAAGAACAAGGAGGTAAGAGCAGAAACAATCAGTCAACAACAAATGCAGTAACCCTGAAAGCTTATCCTAATGTTAGATAAAACTGTAAAACCTGTAAAGCACCACCTGTAATAATTTCAGAGAAGATATACACTGTAAGAAACACTTTGCTCCAGAGAAAAATAAAGCAGTAACAGAAGATATACCTGGCAAAAGACAATTTGAATCAGAAGATTACAGGAGTAATCTGTTAGCACACACCTGTAGGCACACCTTGTAATAATGCAGAAGAAGGTATACCAGCAACAACAATTTGAATCAGAGAAAAAATAAAGCAATGAAATGTTAGCAACAAACAGTAGCAATCCCTGTGAGTAAAAAATAAAAATACCACCACACAGTAAATCTGTAGCCAAACTAAGTCTTAATCCTTTTCCCTTGCTCTGGTAAGTTTCTCTACTCTGCCTTTGAAGCAGTCTTAGAAGGAAAGAGCTCAGGTGAAGCTAGGTGCCTTGGCCAGCAAACCAAGTCTTCTACCTCCAAGATATCAACTAACCTGACTTTTTAACCCTTCTTTCTGTTGGAAATTACTGACAGTTTGCCAGCTCCACCCCCACATACCCACCTAATCCTTTGGAAGAGCTGTGGGAGGAAAAGCAATTAGCTCCTTCAATGTGAGAAGGAGACTGAAACACCTATGAGACAACAAACCTTTTCAACAAACAAGAATAAAATAAAACACAGTGTCAAACAGTAATTTTGCTTAGCCCAATGATAAAAAAGTCACAAAAATGAAAGCTCCACCTGTAATACAGTAATTTCAGAGAAGATATACCCTGTAAGAAACACTTTGCTCAGAGAAAAATAAAGCAGTAACAGAAGATATACCTTGCAAAGACAATTTGAATCAGAAGATTACAGGAGTAATCTGTTAGCACACACCTGTAGACACACCTTGTAATAATGCAGAAGAAGGTATACCAGCAACAACAATTTGAATCAGAGAAAAATAAAGCAATGAAATGTTAGCAACAAACAGTAGCAATCCCTGTGAGTAAAAAATAAAAACACCACCACACAGTAAATCTGCTTAGCCAAACTAAGTCTTAATCCTTTTCCCTTGCTCTGGTAAGTTTCTCTACTCTGCCTTTCAAACAGTCTTAGAAGGAAAGAGCTCAGGTGAAGCTAGGTGCCTTGGCCAGCAAACCAAGTCTTCTAATGTATAATGGCAGAATAGGTCAGCAAAGGTATTGCCAATTCTGGCTTCTTTTGAAGCATAATGGTGCTAAAATGCATGAAACCCTCCATCCACACCCCAAATGTCTTGCCCTTATAGCTGATCTCCTCATTAGTCTTGTCCATGATGGCCAATGCCACCACCATCGCCATCTCTGAGTTGCCTACGGACTCTTTCAGTTCATATTTTTTCACAGTGCCCTTGTCTATCAAGGCAAACATATCAATATACCCACCTTCTAGATCTTCTCTTTTAGTGCCTGGGAAACATGGTCTCCCAGTAGCACCCCAGGTGGCCACCTGTATCCCCCTTTGTTTGCCCCTCCCCCTTCCCAGTTCCAGCCCCTTGCTCTCCTTTGTCCTCCCTTTTCTTCTCCACCTTCAATTCCTGCCATGCCTTGTCTACCTCTTCCCACCCTTTCTCACCTTTTCTATCTATCAAACCCTCCAAGTAGTCCTTGAGACTACCTTCGACCTACAAATCCACTGTCAGTACTTTACCCTCATCTGGCTGCATTCACCCTTGCCCTCCGGGTTGCTCCTGGTCACCTTCTTCTTTGGTGGCTTCTTCTGTGGAGGAAGGTTCTTTCTCTCGTCCACCTGCCACTCCTTCTCCTCTACCTCCATTGACTCCCTTATGATGGCCTGGACCTGGTCCATAAGTTTGGCAGCCTTCTGTGCCAGCACCTCACTGGTCTTGTGCTTTGGGGTCACTGCCTTCTTGGGAGCCATTGTGAAACTGCAATGACATGCATCAGTCCTATAGTCTTTGCTCCAATCTTCGAGGTTCCCCTGTTCCTTCCACCTTCCCCTCTTTCCACCTCCCCGCCCAGCCCCCAACCCGCCTCACCAGATCTCTTGTCCCTCGTCTCCATTGTCTTGTTTTATTTTATATTTTTTTCTTTCTTTTTTTTTGTATAAATCCCATGCTCTGTATCCCTATGCCCCCCATCCCAATGTGCAGATACTGCCTGGAAATGCTCTGCACACAAAAAAATGCCAGCTCCATGAAGTGCCACTAGGAAAATGCCCCACCCCATGGTAGCCTTATGATACTCAGTGCGTCACCACCTTAGCCCCGCCCCCTGTGAAACTGTGTCCCCCCATTCTCTGACTTTTTTTTTACTGCCTCTTTTAGGGCTACTTGGATATGATACCCCCGTAACCCTCCTATGCCTTTGTTGTAACCCTGTCCGGCCTGCTTCCTGATCTTTTCCTTACTGGTAACAATTTTTTTTTGTGTAGCTTAGCATTTAGTATGCTTCCTTCTGTGTCCCTTGTAGGTTGGCAGCCACCTGCCAAACTATCTGCATCTGCTCCTCAGACTAATTAGCTGGGGGGCTAGGCCACACCTAAAATGGCTGCCACCAACTTGGACGATTCCCATGAAACCAAAAATAGTGGGTCCCCTTCACTCCATTACGGATAAGCAAACTGCATAATTGCCCCAAAATATAGCTTTTCCACTGCCTGAGCCCCCTTCATGCTGTTTGCAGTGTTCAAGGCTCCACCTCAGTGCCGCTGACCCTTGCAGCCCAATGAAGGGCTAGAAGTGACCCCTTCACATGTGCTACACCTCCACAGGCCCCCGCCCGAGTGATGCAACTGGACCTGATGGCTGAGGATAAAAGCAAAACCTCCATCTGGCTGTTGTCCTCCTAAAAACTTCTGCTTGCCCAGTGAGCACATTGGCACATGCCCTGGTGAGTCTCCCCAGGCTTCCTCTTCCTCTGTGTGTTTTTATATTTTTTATTATTATTATTATTTTTTAAAACTGAGCATGGCAGCTGCATGCCCCACTGCTCAACTCAATGAGCCAAAACAGACAAAAAACAGTGGCCTCCCCCTGTAAACCACTGTGACCAAATGCTCTAGGCAGCCAGCATGAAAGAGGAAAGGAAAAGGCCCACTGCCCCTGATTATAACCCAGGTCCAAGACCTGCCACTGCCAAAATGGCTGCTCGACTAGCAGCCTGCCTTCCCCCAGCCCGTCACCATCATTCCCCACTGAGCAAACAGCACAAAAAGAAATAGCAAAAAAAAAACAAGCAAACTACTGGGGGGCCAAATGCTCCCCATCCCTGCCCCCCATTTGGTCTGTTTAGCTTGCTTGAAATCCAGTATCATGAAACAATATCCCAGAATACAGTAGCTGCCTCACCAGCTACATACACCATGTGTCCCTGGCATGCCTAGGCTGCACACCTGCCTGGCCACCGGCTCACCTCTATAGAACTGAGGCTGCCTCCACTCCACTGAAAACAAGGACTGCAGAAACCAGATGGTGAAATAGCTCCATTAGCCACAAACCAAAGAGGATCCTGATCCATGGTGGGTCACATGGAAAGATTTGGCATGGAGCTGACCCAGCCAGGCCCTGGCACCACTACAAACAGCTGGTAGCCAAAACCATGCATCCTGGGACCTGAACTTAGCTGCTTAGCAAACCAGAAAGAAATCACAATACCCTTGCCATTGAATCTTTTCTTTATTCTGCCCAAATACAAACCTGAGCAATATTTTATCCACAGGAACAAAAACATCAGGCCTTCACAAGCGTCTCTGGGCATCAGTATAGCATATCATCATAAATACATAAAATACTCTGCAGAAACAGCATCAAGAGTTAGAACCTATGAAAGTGAAGTACAAATAATAAGGAAACATTTATTTTAAACAGAAAACAAAGGCCGTAACTCAATGAGACAAGAACAGCCTCTGCTGGTGAGGCCTGGGCCTACCAAACTTAGCTCAGCCTAGACAAATCTACCAAACAAATAGCTGTAGCTTTGTGCAATCTCCTGAAACAGCTGCAGAAAAGAGGAAGATCCCTGTCTCTGCATCCTCTTATGTACCCCCTTTTGCCCCCTTCCCTGCCTAGCCTACCAACTAATTTTATTTATTTATTTATTTGGTAATTCGGATACAACCTTTGAGTATACACTCTTTTACAAAGGTTCCACGTCAGGATGTAAAACAGCAGAGACATAACAAAAACTTGACAGTTAACACAAAACATAAGATTGCTATGCAATACAGAATATAGGTAAATAATATTTGAGTAACCTGGACAACTGAAATTAAATAGCGGGAGGAGATTCCCAATTAACAACATATGGCATAGCTGCCCCAGGGAGGCTTGTCAAGGTAGAGTATCATAAAGGGTAGGAGAAAGAAAGGGGGAGAATACGAACAAGGTTTCCCAATTAGCAGCATGTGGCAAAGCTGCCCCAGGGGGGGCCTGTCAAGGTACAGTATTGTAAAGGGTAGGAGAAAGAAAGGGGGGAGAGTGCAAATGAGGAGCAGATTAGAGAGAAAGAGAGGGGGAGAGAGAGAGAGAGAGAGAAAGGGATTGGGAGAAGGAGAATATTTAGGGGAGAATGGGTAGAAAGAGGAGGTGTTGGGGGTATGGAGGGGAGGGAGTTGGAGGGAGCTTGAGAGGGGGGTCTAGTGTAGGTAAAACAGTAAGATAGTTCAGACAGACAAGGGGCTACCCAGGTTGAGGATATGGACTCAGTAAGGGAGTCAGAGGTGTTTAAGAGCAGGTATCCAGGTTGAAGATATGGATTCAGGTAAGTCAGTCACAGGCATTTGAGTTCAGCAGGTATTGCTTCAATTCTCTTTTAAAGGACCGAACATTTGTTGCCTTAAGAGCTGCAGCAGGGATCTCATTTAGCCATAGTGAAGCTCAGTACATGAAATATCTTTGTCCTAGGGAAGTTCTATGAAATGGGACATCAAGCTGTTTTGTCACTGTTCTTTGTGTGTTGTATTTGGAGCTTGCTTCCTTTACCAGGTGTGCAATGCAGATAGGGGTTAGGGAGAGCATGCTCTTTCTCCCTAGCAGGCAAGTTTGGTATCTGATTCTGGATTGAAGCGGTAGTATGTGGCCCAGATCATACAGGGTACAGGTGTGCATGAAGCGGTCAGCATTTAGCAATAGTTTGCAAGCCTTGTTAAGGGCAGTGGCAACCCTTTTGAGGGCTGTATCAGTGGCAGCACCATAGACCCCCAGTCTGTAGTCGACCAGGGAGAGGACAGAGCTGGAGACTGAGAGCCGGAGGGCTTCAGCAGTTAGGCTTTTCTTGTGCCTAAACAGGATCCCTAATTTAGTGTTCACAGCTTTCACCACCATGTCAATGTGCTGAACATACGAGAGGGTATCATCCACAGTGACAACAAGGTACTTGAAGGAGTGAACCTGTTCCAGTGGGTCAGTCAGGTGATTTGTGATGGTCACTTGCCAGCTCATCTAACTTAGCCACTCCCGCTTTTGTGACCTCAATTTTTTGTGACCTCATTATTCCTCCCCTTTTGCCAGAAACCCCGCCCCTTCCCCCCTTCTCCTTGCTAAGTCCTGCCTTGCAGATCCTACACCTTCCCTCCTTCCCATCTAGCTTCCTGGCCTGCTAATCCCAGAGTACAAGTGACAACCTAGGCTACCATTTAAATAGGGCAACCCCTTTTTCAAAGTTGTCTGCTCATGTCGTTCAAGCTCCAAGTTTACAAGATCCTCAGCTGTGATGTCTAGGTGACACTAGTGCTCTTTCGTTTCAGGACTGGAAAGGTCTGCTTGCTGGGGAGGACCCACTATATTCAATTTACACTGTGCAGAGGGTACTAGGCTCAACTGGCAGCATGATGGCTATGTCTGAAGTGGGGATGATGGACAGTGTTGCTGGTACATCAAGAGGCTGAGGGACTGTTAAGACAGGTACAAGATTTAGTTATTGGCACTATTTCAGGTTGAGCCACAGTTTACACCATTAGGGACTTAAATAGTTTGTTGATTTCTGCCTTGTTGATCATGTCAAAACTTGTTTCCATTTTTAAAAGCCAGTTACAGTTTGCTGATGCCGTTCATGAGGCAGATTCAAGATGGCAGTTGGAATTTTAAACAGGGCTCATATTGATTCTGTTTAGGGTGGCTCAAGGCTTTGACTGGCAGGCACCTCTTTCATTGGTAAGGTTAAAATTTACAATAATGCCAGGGTGACAGCTAGCCAATCAGATGACTGGATTATGAGACCCCATTGTATAATGTGCAGTTAAGTATGAGTTTCACAAAAATAAACTGAACATTATAATTCTTGGCAAATAACATTCCCCCAAAAAAGCAAAAGAAGGAAGAAAAGTTAAGTTTAGAATATAATGCTTGGGGAACAAGTACAATATTTAAAGATGTTGAGAACTATAATGTCAATGAGACAACTTCCTGTTTCTAGTTATGGAGTATTTTATTGAATAAATAAATAAAGCATTGCTTTAAACTAGATTTTTGTATCTGTTAATTATTTTCTTAATGCTGCAGGCCAATAATTTCAGTATAAGAAACAAAATACCTACATACTTTACCCCTAGTACAGGACCGTGGCATCTGATCTCTGCTGCTTCATTTCTATACTTACAGTACAAGTGGATTTTAGTTCATTGCAGGATTTTTGAAGCAGGCTCTAAGTCCAAAGCTTTCAACACAAATGTCCCCAGTATAGACATCCTGGGTGCCTCCCTCATACAGAAGCACCTCTGACTGATTTAACTTTTAACAGTGTGTTTTTAGCAAAACACAAAACCGATGCAGGAACATCATATAAATTTATTGGAGGAGTAGGCAGAATTTTATAAAGGAAGTTTCAAATGAAATGTGCCTGGAATTGAATAGATGAAACTGTATGCATGGTTGACATCCACTGTAATTATCTAATGAAAAATGAACCCATAAAGAATACTGTTTGCTCATACAAAGATTAATTACTTTAATCAAGGCCAGTAGTGTGCTTCCATAGGAGTGAGTTTGAGTGTTTGAATTGGGGGGATTAGACCCAGATACTGGCACTTTTGAAGTATCTTTACATTAAATAGGGCATATGGATTAGAAATATAAATTTAAAAAGGGTTAACTAAAACAAGTAGAAAACCTGCACATACACTCATTTAAGGTCTGGCCTCCATTTCTAATGGATGCAAGATGACTTCAGGAAACCTTTATAGCATGTTTCACAAGGCCAGAATAAAGCGTTCAAACTGTATTTATGTTGGCAACTAGGTAATGTAATAGGTTGCTGAAAATGTAAACTGTTTATTCACTGTAATCAGGAATGGAGACTTGTACTTTTTTCTCCCTCTCTGTTCTCTCTTGTCAGATGGAGCATTTCCTTACTAAGTATTTACCATCAGTATTTAAGTGACTCCACATTTAAACTGCTAGTACAGGAAGAGGTAGAAAGAGGTGGATAAGGGGGAGAGTGAAGGAAAGAGAGGGATAACATGAGAGAGAAAGAAAGAGAATAAAAGAATGAGGGGAGAGTGGAGAGAGATGAGAGGAAAAGAGAAGAGAGAGAGAGAGAAAGATAAATTGAGTGACATAGAAAGGGCTACAGATAGAGAGAGAGAGAGAGAGAGAGGAAGGAGGGAATTAAATTGGTTGAATAAACAAGGGGAAATTGTTTTAAACCCAGTGCTTTTGTCACAGTTTTTAATGTACTGTACTGTATGATTTGATGTGAACTAAAGAGCTAGAGGAATTACATTTTTTTTCCAGTTTGTTTACTACCAGCACACACTTAGATCAATAATTTTTGGCACTACATTAAAACAAACAGTTTGTTTCAAGTAAGCAGAGGAGAGCACCACCCACAAGTAGGAGAGGAGATTCATGGCTGCTGCACCAGAATGCCATGAGTGCTAGATGCTGTACATACCACCCCCCCAGAAAAGCAATTAAATAAAGTTAATCTAAGTTTGGACTATCCTGTGCCACTATCAAAAATTATAGATAGTGGAATTTACACAGCAGTAGAACTGACTGAAAAAAATGACAGTCTATTCAATACAAGACATTGTGTTGTTAGATAGTTTCCAGACAGTTTTGCCAGACATAACACTAACCATTTTTGGGTCAATTGTTTTGGATATGAATCTCAAATAAGGCTTAAAAATCTTATAACACAACTGGTTGCTAATGTGTTGGGAATTGAGTTTTACGAGGATGACATTATTGATGTTTATAGAGTTTTTAGGAACAGGGAGGATGGTAATCAGATAGATCTGATTTTAAATAACAAAATATTAACAGAAGAACACATTTTATGAAAAAGTACAATACTTGATAATATAGGGATACATTGTCTGATTATGAATGACTTACAGACGTCTGTTCTCAATGATAGTACACTTAATGAAAGTAACATCTGCTATAACATTAATGTGGTTAACAGATTTGAAATACTGAAGGAACAGAATGACTGACTCACAGATAATAATTATAATGAGGAGAGCGGTGTCCCATGTCTACCTTTTAAATAAGACCTTTCATTAAATAACTCCACTACGGAATTCTTAAAAAAAATGAAGTGAACATCTAGCAATTATTTCTTGGAACATTGCAGAAATCACTAAAAAAACTTGTTGATACTGAGTTCATAGATTTTCTCACTCAAAATGATATTACAATGCTACAGGAGACCTGGGACAATGCAGAATCAATGAAAAAAATGTAATTTAATAGTTATATTAAAGTTCAAATTCCTGGACAAAAACTTAAGAAATTGGGATGATACATGGGGGGATTAATAACATATGTAAAAATAAATGATTATATAAAAGTAATGGAAACTATCATTAAAACTATTTAATTCTTATGGTTAAAATCTGGGATCAAACTATACTATTGGGAAATATGTACATTCCCTCTAGTAATACACCCTTGTATGACAAAGAATTGACAATTAAACTAATTAGTGATATTAAAATTCTGTCAGGTAACATTCAATGTACAGAAATACTGATCATGGGTGACCTTAATATCAAGTCTGCAAATATAAATTGTAATAATGATCTTGAAGAAATTACAATAAATGTAGGTGTATCACAAAGACATACAATGGGCAAAAAAAACTTCTGATAGACATCTACAGTTGGTAAATCTATTGAAGACACTCCAATTGGTATACATAATGGGAGTCTTCCCTCAGATCAGGAAGGAAAGACAACCACATGAGTACAAGGGGGTCTTCTATCATTGACTATGCAATATGTTCAATGTACGACTATGGAAAATACATTGACCTAAAAATTATTCAAAGCACAGAAAGTGACAATATGCCACTTACCCTTTTTAGAACAACAAATACCCCAATAGTGCAGAAAAAAGATGAGGTTATAGACTACAGAAATAACAGAATACAATGGGATAAAATCACAGAGGTTTCTGCTGCTAAAATCTCTACACAGTTTATACAGGAAATGGAACAAGTATTAGAATGGGAAATTGAACTTGACAAATATACAACTTGATGATTCAATTATACAACAAATATACAAAATCATTGAATTCATGGACAAATAAAAATGATGTAATATATAAATATGAAAATTGGTTCTATAAACACTGTAGGCAGGAAAAGGAAATGTTAAATAAACAGTTATGAATTACTGAAAAAGAACCTTCTAAACAAAATCTTAATATCCTCAATCGTATTAGTAAAGAATATAAAACACATGTAAAATTAAAGAGATCTGAACAACAACAACAACTTTGGGAAACCATGTACAATGTGATCAGAAACAAAGATGCTAAAAAGTTCTGATCCTTGGTTGCTACCAGTATGAATGCCACTAAAACAAGGTTAGACATCTATATCACCCCAGACAAGTGGGTATATTATTTTTCTAAAGTATTTTGGGATGATAAAATACAAAATTGTCAGGAACATTTGCAGATTGACAGAGATTTCAAATGGTTATCAAAAGATGAACTGCACAGTGCTATCAGTAGTTTCAAAAAAATACATCTCCAGGCCCTGACAACTTTTCCACAGACTTTTGTAAATTAAATGTGAACTGGTGGGCTTACATACTTACAGATTTATTCAATAAAATAATTATGCATGCTTACTTCCATTTGACCTGGTATGGAAATTACATACTATCCATATATAAGAAAGGCTCAGATTTGGATCCCAGTAATTACAGACCAGTTCGCCAGTTGGATAATCTTGCAGAGCTCTTTGTCAAGGTCTTGCTGGATAGACTAACTGCCTGGTTAGAACAAACTCAAGTACTGTCACAGCTACAGGCTGGATTTACAAAGTACAAATGTACAACAACTCAAATCTTTCTGTTAAGCCACCTTATAGAAAAATATTGTATTATTAGAAAGAAGCCTCTTTTCATTACATGCATAGATTTTTCTGCTGCATTTGATTCTATCAAGAGACAACACTTTGGGATAGAATGAAGGATTTCAGTATTGAACTAAACTTAATCAGCTTAATTAAAAGACTCTATACAAATACATGGGTACAAATAAAATTTACAAAACAATGTGACTTGACAGAAAAAATTAAGATCAATCTAGGTGTTAGACAGGGCTGTGTATTAGCCCCAGTCATATTTAATATATATGTAAATGATATCTCGAAGGTAATTGGGGAAAATGGACATCACTCCCAAAAGATATGTTGTAAAAATATTCCAATATTAGCTTATGTGGATGACCTCGAAAAAATATCTACCAGCAGACATGAGTTGCAAAGAGCCTTGCACGTGATGGAAAAATATGTTCTGGAAAAAAATCTAAAACTTAACACACAAAAAACACAGGTAGTTGTTTTTGGTAGCAAAAAAAAAATATATAGGAGCATTTTACTCAGCAACAAAAAATCAAAATTTGTGAAAGAATACCAGTACTTAGGAGTGTAGTTTTCAAGTATCTAAAATGGAATAAACATATAAACTATATTCACAAGAAAACCAAAAATACTCTAGCGTTCTGAATAATTTTAATCACTTGTATGGTGGCCATTAAATAGTTCCTCTACTTAAAACTCTAAATGTAAAAGTCACTTCACAAATTTTGTACTCAGTTGAAGTCTGGGGTGTAGCCAATATTGCAAAGTTGGAAGCAGTTCTTAACTGTGCTTATAAAAAATGTTTACGAATACCGAATGGCATTCCAAACACACTGGTAAGGTCCCAGATTGGACAACCAAGTTTGGAACATATGATATAAGTAAAATTAATCAATTATTGGTTTAAGATAAAAACAGATACAATTGATCTACTGACTAAACTGTGCATGAGAGAAAAGGAGAAATTGCTACAATTTAATAGAAATACATGGATCTTTAAAACTGAAGCTCTGCTTGACTTGAATGGACTAGCATATCTCAAAAACTGGTATGAACAAAACACAACCGTTAGCAAAAAATACTAAACTTATATAACAAAAAAAAATATGAACTCTCTAGAAAGAGAGAGATCTTCAAGAGTGGAAAAACATAAACAAATTCCCCATGGCTGGTAAACAATATAGCACAATATAATTTAAAACCATATCTTTATTGTGTCACTAATAAGGATCATACAGAAATCCTTAAAAGGTAAAGATCTGAAGTTTTTACAAGCAACGTACTTATGGCTAGATACAATAAAAAACAAGTGATTTATGTATTGTGCAACTGTTCCCTCCTTGAAATTGAGGATCTGAAGCACATAACTCTGTGTTGCCCATGGTATGACAAGCCATGGACAAAATTTATCAGTAAACATTTAATGACCTGCAATATCCCTGATAGATATATATTAGACTTGCTATTTAATGCAGAAAATCTTGACATTCTCACAGACTTGGCACTTTATTTAACTGCCATTGGTAAGATCCATGAAAAAAGAATGGACATGCTCTCCCCAGATTAAAACATGGGACCCTTTTTTGACTTAAGGTTGTACTTGATTATGTAAATAAAGATATGACAAACATCTGTAAAAATACTTAAACTGAATTATTTGAAAATTGAAAGTGAATATAAATATTGATTAATAGTACACTTTCCTTATACTAAGAATGTAACCTATAAAAATGTATATTCTATTGTACTTTCACATTTTATGGCCAGGAACTGTTTTCTTATACTTTTACTTGGATTCTGTATTATATACTATTATGTTTTTATCCCTTTTTTATAATTATGTACTGTATTATCCGTGAATATTAAATGGCAACTGCCGATCAATAAATTATTATGACTATGTACTGTACTGTATGACTTGGTGTGAACTAAAGAGCTAGTGGATTGACATTTTTTTTCCCAGTTTGTTTAGTACCAGTACACACTTAGATTATTCATTTTTGGTATTACATTAAAACAAACAGTTTGTTTCAGGAAAGTAGAGGAGAGCACCACCCATGAGGAGGGGAGGAGATTCATGATGGCCCCATCAGAATGCCATGAGTGCTAGATGCTGCAGATAACCCCCACCCACCCAGGAAACTGTGCCTGCTATTCTTGAAACAAAAATGTATGCGCTGAAGCTTTGAACCATTAACACTGGAGGAAGAAATTTCGAAAAAGAACAGCAAGTCATTGCAAATGTTTGGTATCATGGCACCAAGAAAAGACCTTAAAAACAATATAAGTAGGGCAAGACCCAAATCAACAAAAGCAATATCTATGGCCACAAGAAAATCCACCACCTTTATAACAAAGGCAAAAAAAAACATGAAAACATCACAGGAATTGGTGTCACCAACTGTAAAAGACTCAACAGGTAAAGGTCTGTTTCCTCTTTTCCAAAATACTGATAAAATCAACAAAATGAATAAAGAATGCAATTTACCTGAGTCAAGCCAGATTGCTGAATCAGGGGGCCAGCTGAAAACACCTGAAGAGAGTACTGGAATGCCCAGGATGGTAGGCCCAGGTGCAACACAGGTGTTGGAACCAATAGATGAAATGAACGCTGCAGAATGAAAAGCCCCATTGGTGAGAGAGACACCTGAAAGAACAGTTGAAAAAAGAGAAAAAACATTAAGCCTATCTGTAATAAGCCAAGAAAACAAAATGCAATAAACGGTAATGGAAGCTAAGGCTGTTCCCACTATGGAAGGGGTAAGACTACAAGAGCTGGATGACACTTCAAAGGTTGGGGTAAGCAGCATTATTGTTTTCTCACCAAGTTTACCCATTCAAAAAGATCAAACAAAAGATCAGAATATCGGTTCTGTATACTATACAAGTAACAAAAGTAGGAATGACATTGCTGTTAATACACCAAACCTAGAACTGATATCTAAGATTCAAGCTGTGGGTGAGAAACTAGCCATATATAATAATAACCCCACATAGAAGAACCCTTTTGAATTAAAAATAAATAGCAAAGGGAATCAAACAAAATCGGTAAATCAACAGAAAGAGGATGCTGGAATGAAAAATATCACAGAAAAAAGGCAGTTTAAAACTGTATTAAATTCCTCTCAAAATATGGACTATGAAGGCATGTATGCTGAAGAACCTGAATTTCAAAATAAAAAAAGCAAACACTCTGCTAGTAAGTCTATTTTGGGCTCATCAAGTGAAAGCAGTAGTAAAGACAGTGAAGAGGAGGAACCCCACACATGGGCCAAATTTTTGTTCACACAAATATTCCAGATTTCTCAAAAATGAAGAAAATATTAAATCTACAAGATAAGTTAGACAATTACTTTAACCTCACTCAAAACCTGAAAAAAAAGAAAATGCTGAATTAAAGCAAGAAATGGTCCTAATCAAACAAACATTATAAAATCTGCAAGATGAAACTGCACCAGCTCACAAGAAAATGAATGAGTTAGAAGCTTCAAATCTAGAAATAAAACCTAAACTCATTGACTTTTAACTTAGAGCAAGAAGAAAAACATGACACTTTTTGGGGTACCTGAATCCTGGGAAAACAATTAAAGTTTGCTTGATTTGTGTAATCAAATAGCAGTGGCATAAGGCACTGACCCCACCAATATCAATTTTGAAATTGATCAAATTCACAGAGGATTGTGACAGAGACCAGATGACTCAGCTCCCCCCCAGCCTATCATTTTGAAATTTATGAAAACAAAAGACAAAGAGACTTTAATGAATGCTGTATATAAAAATTGGAAAATAAATTTAATGGCAGCCTCGATTTCAATATTCAACAATTTACCACTTAAAATAGTGCAGGACAGAAAAAAATTAGATTAGATTTGGAATACATTATGGTCCTAAGGGGTTCAAGCTACAATGGCTTCTCTAGCAAAGTTATGTGTAATCATCAATGATGTATGCTATATTTTTGGAACAGTGGAAGAAGCAATAAGAGAGCTGAAAATAAAATTAGCAAATATGTTTTCTTAAATAAGGAAGATATAGTGAGAAAGGTGGTTACAAATGTTATAGTAAATAACTAATTATAGAAAGCAAGATATAAGTAGAGGTGGTGGTGGGGGGGGGGCTCCTGTATTGGAATCCAAGACACCAAGGGTTGCTCAAAATGTTATTTTAAATTTGCCAAGGAGAGGTATCTTTTTCTTTGTTGGGGAATAGGGAACTTAGTAAAATGAAGATGTGCTGTAAATTTATTGCTTCCTCAGGTTGGAATGATGTAAAGGGGAGGAGGGAAGATGGGGATATTTAGGAATGTTATAAATGACACAGTTCACTGGTTTTATATTAGGAAAAAGTTTATCCAACAAATGTTGATTAAGTGCTGGTATGAGGCAAGGTATGTGAATAAGTTTCAAGACAATATCCCCCTGGTTCTACTGTGAATTTATCAAGTGAATCAAATGTGTATCTTATTACTACTATGTATTATAGATGGCAAATTTAAATAAAGTGAAAGTAGTGTCCCTTAATGTTAATGGCATTAATAGCCTGATTAAAAGATCAAGAATATTAACGTGTTAAAAATGAGGGGCAAACATTAAATGTCTTCAAGAGACTCATCTAGAAGACAAAGACATAGTTACACTAAAAAGGAAATAGGCTAGACATATATTTTTTTAGCTCTGGTACCAAAAAAGTAGGGAAGTAGCTATTATGCTTAAGGAATAGCAATAAAAAATAACTGATCAATTTAGTGATAGAGAGGGAAGAATAATCTTGATAAAATCACAAATAAAATTGCAAATTATAATCTTTGGGTCTGTTCATTCCCTGTTTTCCAACTATACACAATTTTTGGACAAAATAACAGAAGGCCTCCAAAAATTACAAGCAGATGAAGTTGTTTTGGAGGGTGATTTTAGTAATATGATTAATCCTTATTTAGGTAAATCATCCAATCCTAACAGAGGGAATTTATTCACAGCAAAAAAAAGTTAATTTATTGCAATCAGAATCCCTCACACACTCATGGAGATTAACAATCCCAATGAAAAGGGCTTTACATATCATGATTTGAAATCAAAATCTTTTTCACAGATTGATTATATTTTAACAACAAAAAATGTAACTAATAATTTGCAATTCAGCACATGCTAACCAGCATAGTACTAAATTTACAAGATCCTAATAGACAATATACACATCAATGGAAATTCAACAATGAATTTATTGAAAGATACAAGATTTATAGAAATAGTCAAAACTTCTATACAGGAATTTTGGTACTACAATTATAGTGGCCAGATACCAGTAACACAGTTATGGGATGCTTTTAAAGCTACATTTCTGGGGCTATAATATCTTATCAAATTAGAGCTAACAAAAAGAAGAACAAAAGGGCCCGAGAAATTGAAATTAGACTTAAACAATTTGATAAATTATTATTGATAGATTATAATAAACATAAAGAAGAATGGGAAAGATATAAAACAAAAAAGCAAGAACTTATATATCAGGAAAATGCGAGTTTAGCAAAAGCTATTAGAAAAACTAAATATCTCCAAATTGATAAATTGGGTAAACTTCTAGCATGTTTCTTATGTCAAGAAAGACAAACAAAATACTATATTGGGAATAAAAGATCAAGATGACAATATAAAACATTCAAATGACCAAATTGCAAAAGTATTATTAAATTATTATAAAACAATATATCAAAACATTTTCATCCCCTATCATCAAAAAATGAAAGAGTTTATAAATAAGGCTAAAATGAAACCCCATCCCTTTAATTTTGAGCAGATGAACCAGAAGCAAATCACTGAAGTAATTAACCTATTACCAAGAAACAAAACCCCTGGACATGACAGTCTTTTAAATGAATTATTTCAAACCTTCACACAGGAACTAGCACCCTGGTTAGAGGTAATAACAAAAGAACTGTTATCAATAGAACAAATTGAGTTACCTCAATCTATGCAAATAGCAAAAATAATTTAGATACCAAAATAAGATAAACTCCTTGACAACCCTGAACATTATCGCTCCATTGCAATTCTCAACTCGGATTATAAACTAATTGCAAAAATAATAAACAATAAAATCCAAATTCATATACAAAAATATACACATAATAACCAATATGGGTTTATGCTAGGTCATACCCTGGCACAAGCAAATACAAAACTGCAAGCTGTAATACAAGTAATAATACAAAAGATACATTTAAACAAGAAGTTTACCATGCCATAGCAGTCAATACAACAATAGCATTCAACTTAATCAATAGAAATTTCATGATTCAAATATTACAGGAATGGGGAATTCCTTCTGAATTAATTGTTTTAATAAAACAATTATATAAGAAAACGTTAGTTAAATTCCAGATAAATAATTTGCTGACTGAAGAATTTTTGATGCAAAATGGAGTGAGACAAGGTTGTCCCCTTTCCCCTACAATTTTCATTTTATCCTTGGAACCCCTATTAAATATGTATAATTCAAGAAAACCCAGACACAGAATGAAAAAATTATTAGGTGAACAATTGAAGCTCAGTGTATTTGCTGATGATGTGTTATTACTAGCAAAAAATATTAATAGCTCATTAGAGGCGTTCTTTAAAGAAATTAAAATGTACTCAGAATTATCAGGTTATGAAATAAATAAAAGCAAGTCTGTGATTATTAAATTATCGAAACATGGAAATAACCCAGTAGATAAAATAAAGACTTTAAAATACAGGACCATATAAAATACCTAGGGCTATGCTTAACAGCAAATCAAAACACTAATATAAAAATAAATTTTAATAAAACTAAAGAGAAAATAGCCTCCTTACTTAAAATTTGAAAAATCTCTCTCTTTCCCTTCAGGGAAAAATAGATATCATCAAAATGTTGGCTATGCCCCACTTAATCTTTGTATTACAAAATATACTAGGAACCCAAAATGAAAAATGGTTTTGTGAACTGAAAAGAATCTTTTCAAAATTTATATGGGGGGGGCACGGATTGCATGGAAAGTTATGATGATTCCCAGGAGACTAGGAAGCTTAGGGTGCCCTGACCCATACTGTTATATGGTGGCACAGTTACTGCCATTGGTATATAAATGGTCGTTTTTCCATGCAAAGAAGAAGCCCTATATCAGGATATTATGTTTTCAAACAAAAATAGATGTTACAGACTATGTGACTTTTGGTTGGACCTAGATGTATACAAGCATCAAACAAACTTGTTAACAACCTGGTTTCAAGTCTTACATAAAATAGTAAAAAAATCCAGTGAAGTTGCAGTTTCCAAGGCACTGGTTTAAAATAAATCATGGAAAATGGATTTGGGGTAATAACTCTATGACTGACTTTAAACCCTTTTTCAACAGAGACATAAAAACTTGAAAAGACATACTGGTGGATAATGATTTTCCATCACACAATCAATTGATAAACATTCTACAAATCCCAAGATGGAATAAAGTTTGTTATTATATGCTACTGAAAAAGTTTAAGAAGTTGCATACTATATTTGGGATCCCAGGAGTAAATTTAACAAATGCAATAAAACAACAAAATAAAGATATGGAAAAAGGAACTACAAAATTATTAGCCCACTTCTATGAATGCATTAACCAAGAACTGGGATTCCACCAACAAAACAAATAATAAATGGGACATGAAGGCAAGACTGCAATTAACCCATTACAAATGGGAAAAAATAAGAATACAAGGAAATAAATTATATGTTTCTGCCAAAAAAATAAAACAATACAGAGGAAAGATCATAGAGTGAGCGTATATCACGCCATACCATATTGCTAAAATAAATGCAGATTACTCAAATCTATGATGGCATGGATGTAAACATAAAGTAAATTTATGCCATTGTTTATGGGAGTGCCACATTATTACATCATGGTGGCAGAACTTAAATAAAATATAAACTTAGATGTGAACATTCCATTTTCACTAGAAATATTTATATTTAACTATTTCGACTCCATTTATCTAAATCAAATTCAACATAAAAGTATCTGCTTGCCTTCATGGCAATGAAACATTATACTAGAAAACTGGAAAGCAAAGGAACTCCAGATCTTTGACTTTAGGAAGTGGTGGTCCATTTTTCATGAAACTATTTTGTTTGAAAAAGTGTTATATGATATACTGTAGATGAAAATGTGTATGATATTTATGGTACCAGTTGGAAAGAAATTGAACCAAATATGCCACCATCAATGATTATATGAAATAATCAACATGTATATAATTTTTATTTAAAAACTATAAATAAATAAATAAATAAGTAACAGTGGACCTTAACTGGATAGAGGGAGGGGGTGGTAAAGTCTTTCATAAACATGCTGAAGCTTTATGAATTTTGTTATACATATAACATACAGTATATGTGACTTGATTGCATTTGCATATGAATAAAACTAATAAAAATGAGTGAACAAAAAGTTTGTTTCAGGTAAGCAGATTTTAATTGTAAAAATCCTTCTGAGGCTGTACATACATACGGACATATGAAATGCCAGCAAAATCAGGCCTCATAGTCTATCGAGTCTGCTCAATTGTGCAGCTAGCCTCTCAACTTGTAGCTGCCCCACCCTCCATCCCTTCTCATAACCACCCCTTCACTCTGTCCCACCTTCTCTTAAATCCTTCCACCATTTTGCACGATACCACCTCCTCAGGCAGAGTGTTCTACTTGTCTACCACCCTTTCCGTGAAAAAGTGTTTCATGATTTCCCTCCTGAATCTCCCCCTCTCCAATCTCAGCCAATGCACTATCTTGTCCCTCCCCCCTCTGATCTGAAAAATCCCTTCTGTATTAATCCTGTAAATACCCTTAAGGAATTTAAAGGTTTAGATCATATCTCCCCTATCCCTCCTCTCTTCCAGGGAATACATATCCAGATCTCCCAGCCCCTCCTCATAGGATTTTCCCTCAAGTCCCTGGATCATCTTCATTGCCCTACACTGCACCCCCTCCAGCAATCTGATGTCTCTCTTCAAGAATGGATGCCAGTACTGCACGCAGTAGGATCACTTCTCTGTGCCGAGAGGAGATTCCCCTCACAATGCAGCCCAGCATCTTGTTTGCCTCTGCAGCTGTCTTCCTGCACTGAGCTGAGTGGTTCATATTCCCCGTTATTAGTACCCCTAGATCCTTTTCCTCCACTGTGCTTTTCAACTGTACCCCTCCCAACTGATATTTCCTCCCCTGGTTCCTTGCTCCAAAGTGCAGTACCTTGCACTTCTTGGCATTGGACCCCAACTGCCATGTCTCTGACCATTCTTGTAGTTTGGTCAGGTCTTCCTGCAGCCCTCTCCACCCCTCTATGTCATCTATCACAGCACCAATCTTAGTATCATCTGCAAACAGACTGATCCTACTCCGGATCCCATTTCAGATATCGACTATGAATATCCTGAACAGCACCAGTCCCAGTACTGAACCCTGGGGCACCCTGCTCATAATGTCCCTTGGTTATAAGAGTTCCCCACCACCACCACCCTTTGATACCTACCCTTGAGCCAGTTGGTGATGATCCAGTTGACCATTTTTGTCCCCACTCCAATGTATTCATTCCCCCCCCAGCCTCCCATGTGGCACCAAGTCAAAGGCCTTGCTGAAGTCCAAATATAGGATATCCACTCATGGTCCCTGTCCATTTCCTTGGTAACCTAGTCATAGTACTCAACTAGGTTTGTCTGGCAGGATCTGCCCTATACAAAACCATGCTGATGGCCATCTTGGAGCCCATTGTCTTCCAGAAAGATCACCAGCCTCTCTTTTAGGATTGACTCCATGAGTTTCCCATGATTGAAGTGAGGCTCACCAGTCTGTAGTTGCATGGATCATCCTTTGGGCCACTTTTATGAATGGGCACAACATGGACCATCCTCCAGCCCTGTGGCATGCATCCTGTGTCAC
This sequence comes from Neoceratodus forsteri, assembly GCA_016271365.2. Lineage (NCBI taxonomy): Eukaryota > Metazoa > Chordata > Ceratodontiformes > Ceratodontidae > Neoceratodus > Neoceratodus forsteri. The sequence continues at coordinate 223,983,873 of CM028132.1, read as the reverse complement.
CCTGTTACCCTAGGGTGAATGCCATCTGGCCCTGGCACCTTGTCCACCCTCAGTGCCCTTAGTCCCTCCATCAACCTGTCCTCTGTAATCCTAATATCAGTCACCCCACCGCCCCGCCCACTACACCTTTCCCATGAGGTATCTGCCCCCCTCTTTCCTTCATGAACACAGAGCAGAACTACTCATTCAGTGCCTCTTCTTGGTCCTCCCCCTTCTCCACCCACCCCCCATATTTCTTAATCCTCACAATCTGGTCTTTGTTTCTTCTTTTCTCATCAATGTATCTGAAGAAGTCCTTTTCCCATCCTTGATTCCCTGTACTAGTCTCAGTTCTCTAGAAGCCTTGCCCACTCTAATTAACCTGGTAACCTACCTGGATTTCTTCATGTATTCATCTTTGTCCCCTTGCCTTCCCAATTTTCTAAGCCTCCAGAATGCTTTTCGCTTGGCCTCACCCCTTCCATTACCTCCTGAGTCAGCCAGCTCAGCTTCTTTGCTCTCCCCTTCTTGCTCTGTGTCCTGGTGCAGGTCTCAGTAGCCTCTGCTAGCCCTTTCTTAATGATATTCTATTTTTGGCTGACACTCATGCATGTCTGAATTCCCACCAGATGCGCAACCAAAATTTCCCCCATCATTTTAAAGTCCACTCCTTTAAAATCGATCACCCTGGTACCTGTTCCTCCTGTTATCCTTCCCATATTGAGTGTGAACCACACCATATGATGGTCACTCCCAGCCAGGGGGTCCTCCACTCCCAGATCCCTTATAGCCTCCCCTTTTGTTAATACCAGGTCCAGAGTCCTACCCTCCCTAGTTGGCTTGTGGACCAATTGCACCAGGAAGTAGTCCTGAAATGCATCTAGTAATTTCTTCTCCTGACTGAATGATCCATCTACAGCCAGTGGCCCACTGCTGGATGTCCTTATGTCAACTGGAAATGTCATTATAGGAGGAAAGCTTAGCCATTTAGAAGTGCAGTCAGATTGTTCAGCCCACATGCAGCTAGTACTACCTGTTTCCTTCGTAAGCATTACCTTTTAGTTACAATAGCAGTGTGCTCTCTATTCAAAAAGAAAAAAAGATATCAGGCATTATTGTAAACTTTTTAGGAGTCAGATTCTTTTTGTTTTTATATTACTTTGTACAGTCTGCAAAATCAGCTGATCCAGTCACAGAAAATGAATTGGGTGCATTAACTGATTTATAATACTATGTTTACATATACGGTTCCCCATTTAAAATATAATATGTGGGTGCTTGTGACAAACTGACCATCATTGTATAACTGCAGCTTCTTTTGTGATAAGCCCATGTTGACTCTCAAATTGCAGTAAGAGCAGTAAATAGACTTTGATCCTGATTTCATGCAGTTTCAATCTATTATCCAAAAGTGATCAATTTAATAAATGTTTGCCACAATGCTATCAGTCAGTTGTGCACATTGCATTTAAGTGATAGGCAATATGTCTTATTGTTAACCATGTGGACTGAGTGTCTTTCATGCTAGGCCCCCAGAAACAAACTCCATGAAACAATAAACAGTAAACAATAACTTCACAAGTCTGAATTGCTATTAATTGTGATAATGAAGACAACTTTGCATATTCAGGGATTTAGAGTGTTCATCAATATAACAGTGTACTTGAGATTTACAGGTCGTGTAGTCACTGCAGTAAAAAGCATTTGTCAATGCTGACTGGTTTCTTGCTGGTATTGGCATTGGTAGTGCAGGAGTTAGAGAGATGCATAATAGAAATGGCAGTGAAGTATTAAACTAACGCCACCCCCCACCCCCACCCTGCAGAGACTAACAGGCATTTGGGGGTGTGCCTTTGGATGTCGGCCATGATGCTCATGCCATTCCACCTCACTCCACCCAGCAGACACCGACAGGTGCTGTGGTGTGCCTTGGGGTCATCAGCCTTTATGCTTACCCCATTCCATAAGGAAATAAGCTGAGATGGGTGCAGTAGAGAATAATGGGGTGAATGTTAGGGCTAAAGACCCCAAGGCACACCTCAATACCTGTCACTGGCAGCAGGGTGGGGATGGAGGTGGAATGGCATAAGCATTGTATCTGATGACCCCAAGTAACTCCCCCGATGCCTGTCAGTCTTTACAGGGTGGGGTGTTTGTTGATATTTTCACTCCAGATTTTCAGCATGGGCTTTTTGAGATCCCACCTCATGAGCAGTGGCACTATCATTTCATTACTCAATCCTGAAAGGTGATTTTGTGCAGTGACTGCACCATTCGGTGCCACAGGTGTGAAAACACATTTTGAGTAGGATGTGAAAAATGACAGCTGTACTATTTATGAGGAGGTGTGAAAAAAAGGCAATGTTGAAACCCTGGAGTGAAAATATGAAAAATTGGTAAAGTTATGAGCATGCATAGAAACTGCACAATGCACACCTGTAATGCAATCATTTTTTGGAATTGTTTCAGCAAATTTTCTACATGGGCATTTTGGGACCTCCCCTCATGAACAGTGCCACTGTAATTTTGTTAATCTGTTCTGAGAGTTGATTTCCCACAGTGACTGCACCATTCTGCACCATAGGTGCGAAAACACATTTCAGGCAGGATGTGAAAAATTACAGCTGTACTGCTCATAAGGAGGTGTGAAAAAATGGAAATGTTGAAAATCTGGAGCGAAAACATTAAAAATTGGTTAAGTTATGAGCATGCGTAGAAACTGTGCAATGCACTCTCGTAATGCAGTCATTTTTGGGAATTTTTTCACATAATATGCAACATGGTTTTTTGGGACCCCACCTCATGAACAGTGGCAATGTCATTACATTAATTGATCCCAAAAGGTGAGTCCATGTAGCAACCACAAAATCACCTTTTGGGACAGAGGAACCAAATAACAGTGACAGTGTTCATGAGGTGGGATCCCAAGAACCCCATGTTGAAAATGTTGGACCAAAATTCTTAAAAATGATTGAGATATCAATCTAAGTTGAATCCCTCCCCCCAATGACTCCCATTATACAGCTTACCGTCATTTCTTCAGTTTGCCAGTCGGCTTTGAAGAGTGCAGACATGTCCTGGTCCATAGAAGATCGCTTCTCCCAACCTCCAGAGATAAGAATGGAGTAAGGGGGGTGGGGAGGAGGGGTCCACAGAGAGGAGGGTGGGATGGGGAGGGAGGAATGTGGAGATGACGAGGACCATTTTCTTTTTACAGAAAAAAAAGACGTTGAGGATGGTTTTCTTTATTTTACAGGTTACCAAAAATATTTAGGCACACTGGGGTGGGCTCCCAGTGTGTCACAATAGTGTATGTGTGTGGGGGGGGATACTGACATGGGGTTGGGTACCCTGATATCAGCAGCTGAAATATTTGGGAGGCTAGGGGGTCATCTAACACCGGGAGTGGGCATCCCGGTGTCAAAAACATAAATATAAAATTATTTTGGCAAACTGAGGTGGGTTTCCAGTGTGTCACATTAATGGAGGGATGGGGGGATACATGCCGACATGGGGATTGGGCACCCTGATATCGGCTTTCTGGGGAGTGTGTGGTGGGTGGCAGGAGCTGCCAATGTGGAAAGCCATGCCGTGGCTCATTTGTTTATTTATTGAAATGGTTAACTAGGAAAAGCACACCGAACAAGCAAGTTGCTTGTGAAGCAAGGGGGGGCAGAGTGCTGGGCTTCAGGAGCTGACAAAAACCATAACTCCAGCCATGCACATTACTGTGCACTGCAATGCACATCACCAGACTGCTGTCATAGACAGCTCACTGATTCATTGTTGCCTGAAGGACGAGCAACATAAAACATTAGTTATCACACTTTGTGATAGTGAGCCTCCCCAAGCCATGGAACAGATTTCGAGCCTCCCTCAAATTTGGAAAAAATCTTGGGCCTCCCCATAGGAAAAAAAAATCATACTTTTGCACAGTACACCAGGAATCAAGCAGGACTAAAAATGTTGATGGAGTATAGTCTCTTTTTATTCGACTTGCTGTTCTCCACTCCCCAACCCCACACCCCAGGTTATCCTTGTCACTCCACTATTCTGACTCTTGGACCCTTATTACTCTACATCTTCTCTATCTGGAACAACTAACCTAGCCACATCACCTCTCCCCCTCCTACCCTGGTTGAGCAACTTCTTATACCCTTACCAAGGTCACACTTGAAACATGAATTGGCTCAGTGTGCCTTTCCCAGACACCAATTTATGTATAAATAAATACCTACTGTAGAAACAAGTATCGACATGGTGTGCCTTTCCCAGTCACTAATCTGCATATAAACACCTACTGTAGAAACAAGCCTCAACTCAGTGTGCCTTCTTAGTCACCAATTTACATGTAAATACACACCTACAGTATAAACAAGCTTTGGCTCAGGGCCTTTCCTGGTCATTAATTTGTGCATAAGTAAAGAAAGTCACCTGCCATTATCCATATTTAGTTTGCTTCATCCCCTCACACTTAACATCCAGAACTTAAAATTTAAATACTGTACATTCTCAGACTTGACTGGGCCTCCCCTTGAACAGTATGGGGCCTCCCTTGGGAGGCTGGCCTCACCATTTGAGAACCACTGCCATAAAGCATCAACTCATAACCATCTCTGATTGGAGTGGCATTATTCTTTCAAGCGCAGACCACTTCTCTCAAACTGCTGTCATAGACAGCTCACTGATTAATTGGTGCCTGAGGGACAAGCCCCATAAAGCATCAACTGCATTAGGCAGAACACTCACACACCTCTAAAATGTCTTATTGCCCCAAGATGTTTCTTGCGCATGCACAGCATGCATGTGCGCAAGCAAACATAAAAAGGAAAAAAAATGTCAAGTCAGCATCCATTGCAGTGGGTGACCATGCTACTCACAGCCATTCCCTAACACACTACAAGTGACGATCACCTGAAGAGAACTGACAGAGGCAGGGAATTAGAAGCAAAAAATGCAGACACCTCAGGTTTTAAATATACATACTGTAACTATTTATTAAAACCTAAACACCAGTAGTATAACAGGCTTCAGAATGATTTGCTCATTGCCTGCATGCTGAAAATATAGGCAGAGCACTGGTTTGCCCTTCTCACTGGTTCTTCTCAGCACCACTATGACTTAACTACCACCAGCTTTCCCACCCACTTCCCTAAAAGCTTGCACCTCTACAACAAACTGATCGAACACACTTTTGGGAAGCACACTGGTATGTACAGTATAGAGCAGGTGGTGACCCACATTTGCCAATTTAATCACTGTTTTTACCCTTGTATGTGCTATTGATTTGGGTGGCAACTGGTAAAAGAGAGAGTGATTGGTATTGGAAGTACACACACAGATCTCGTAAGACCATGGCAGCTACTCCTGCCCACTTCTCCTGCTTCCCTGACAGTTTTCAACTCTACCACTAGCAATATGAGCTGACACAGTAGTTTGGACAGCATTTTTTTGTTTTATTTGTTATCATTTTTTTACCCTGTGAATAAGACAAGTCAGTGGTCTGACTGCTACTAGAGAAAGAGATGACAAGATCTCCTCAGGGTACCGCAGGGTTCAGTATTAGGACCGGTCCTCTTCAATGTCTTTATGCGACATTGCAGAAGGACTGGAAGGAAAAGTATGTCTCTTTGCAGATGACACAAATATCTGCAACAGAGTTGATGCACAGGGTGGGGTGGAAAGGATGAGAAGGGACTTGGCAAGGTTAGAGGAATGGTCAAATGTATGGCAGCTTAGATTCAATGCTAAGAAGTGCAAGGTAATGCACCTGGGAAACAAAACCCAGGGGAAGAGTACACAATGGGGGGTGAGATACTAACAACAACAAAAATGGAAAGGGACCTGGGGTAGTCATATCAGATGACCTAAAGGTGGGCAAGCAATGTGAGAGGGCAGTAAGGAGGGCTGGGGAGATACTGGGATGCATAGGGAGAGGCATCACCAGTAGAAAACAGGAAGTTATTATCCCTCTGTACAGACAGCTGGTGAGACCACATCTGGAGTACTGCATGCAGCTCTGGAGACCCAATCTCCACAAAGACATACACAGGATGGAAGCTGTCCAGAGGAGGGCAACTAAAATGGTGCAGGGTCTGCACCAGGAAGACATATGAAGAGAGACAAAAGGAGCTTAATATGTATAGCCTCGAGGAAAGGAGAGAGAGGGGGGACATGATAGAAACATTCAAGTACCTCAAGGGAATCAACAAAGTCCAAGAGGGTAGCATCTTTCAAAAAAAGAGGTGTGCAAGAACAAGAGGGCACAAATTGAAGATAGAGGGGGGGCAGCTCAGAGGTAATTTAAGGAAGTATTTTTTCACAGAGAGGGTTGTGGATGCAATGAACGGCCTTCTGGAGGAGGTTGTGGAGTCAAAATCAGTGGTGGAATTCAAGCATGCATGGGACAGTCATAAGGCAATTCTAGGGGGTGGGGTAGGAAGAAGTAGGCTGCTGGTTAACTAGGATCTGCAGCTTATCCAGTAGGTAGGGAAATGGGCAGACTGGGTGGGCCAAGAGGTCCTTATCTGCCATCAAATTCTATGTTTCTATGTTTCTCAGGATCCCTTCCAGTGGACTGCTTCTGATCAACTGATTAGACCCTACATCACTCCTGCTATTACGCTGTGCATTTCTGCCATATACAGGATATGTTTTTTTTTAACCATTTACTGCATTGTGTTTTATGTTGAAAACTAAATTATCATACTGATATCATCGGGAGCCACTGGGGAACCAAAGGGGGTGTTTGTAAAAACATGTTTTTGTTATTTATTGTAACCCGAACACCAGTAGAATAACATGCCTCAGAACGAGTAGCTCATTACTTGCATTACAATACAAATCCAGTGAGACTGCATAATAACAACTACCATGTGGAGCAAGTGTGACTCATGCTCACTTTCCCCATACCATGTCACTTCTGGTCTAGATGGCAAGGGATGCCACCTGCATTTATCAAAGAAGCTTCAGTTTTAAAAAATTTGAAAAAAAAATACAGATTGAATCCATACGAGCTGAAATGCAGTACAACAGTGAAAAATTATGCTATTTATCAATGTTTACATATCCTCGGTAATACAAACACAATTTTCAATCCACTAGCTCTTTAAATAATTTATATAGGTCTTGCATTTTCTGTGAGATAGTCTATAGTTGTGAAACACACATTGTCTGACAACTGAATGTAAATATGCATATCTGTACATAGGTGCAAACCATAAGACAAGGAGAAAGAGATGATAACAAAATTATAGTCGTATGAGTTTTCCTCAGGTTGGGGTAGGAAGGCCTTATGGCATGTCTACAAAGGTTACGGTATTGTTCTGTTTATCCATTTGATATGGAAGAGTTCTTGTGGACATCTGTGGGAAGAACAGGTTTATGCTCTCTCTTTTGGAATGGTCTCCCTTTTCTTTGCCACTCAGAGTCCATTTCCTTGCTTTAATCTCACTCTTCAATACCTGAACACTTCCAGTGCTCACTTGCAAACCAGCTAATATGCTGCCATAATTATATGGTCAGGGGGCAAACAAATGGGGGAAGGGGGACTTTTATCCAGTGATCAGCATCCTCCCAAAGATGCTCATATCAGGGACAGTGAATTTTCTTGTTATGAGGAACAAAATGCAACTGTTTCCTATATAGTGAGCTATTTAATGGCTGGCAGTTGGATGCAAACAAATGGGGCCCAAGCATTGTGCTTATTTGATTAAGTAGTTGCACAGAACAGATGTGTCCTGAAAGTAATGATGCACGTAAGCCAGGAAAAAGAAGCATGTGTTGAGATTCTTTTTTTTTTTTTTGTTCAAAGGTGCATATAAAATATGTCGCACATCCATAATAAATTTACTTCATCTAAATTAGGCTGCTGGGAACATTTATTACTTTTTGGAGGGAAGGACTGGCATTAGTTCAAAGGCAAATCAACTGTGGGAGTATACAATTGTGACATCAAGTACTGTACATGACAAAACTTGTCTACATCAATAAGAAACTGATCTTGAAGACACAGGTAAAGTAGAGTTCCAAGTTCAAGTTGGTGGAGCAATTAGGATTAATTTACCTTCTTCTCCTGTAATAAACTGCTTACAAATACTTTTCCCTCTGAATGACACCACTGTGGGGTGTGCAGACATGTGTAGTGTGGGAGTGTAGGAGGCTACATGCATCTGAGGCGCATGTCCTAAGACAGGGACATGCACGACAGGCACATAGTGCCCCACGTTGGACACCTGCATATATACCCATGGCCACTAGGTGAAGTATGTCTGCAGGAGCATGGCCATGTAGAGAGGGACACAATAAGAATCCATGCACTTGCGTGAAAGCATGCATGACAGGCAAGCATGTGGTGGCCTGGGCGTACAGTTACACCAGGGGGAGGGCTACCGTAACTGTACGTGGATCAGTGCCAGCAGCCAGGAAACAGCAGTGGATGCCTGCAAACTGTATGAGCAGCTGGACAAACCCCACAAGTGACTGCCACACACACCGTGATGGCACGCCCTGTACATGTGATGGACCACATGTGATCATGTCGGATGGGGAGTGCATGCCAGTAGTTCTGGGGGTATGGCCAGGATGAAGGATAGTGTCCCCACACCATGGGTCACATGGCATTTAGCACATCATGGGCAAGCTGGCATCCATAGGCACCTCACCACACAATGTGGCTGCCCCGCTAGTGCTGCCCCATGCATACATGCGTGCAATGTGAAAATGCCACATATGTCACACATGACCGATGGAGTCACAACAGCCCCAGCATTGCCCCACATGGGGGTACACCTTCCACAACCATGAGTGTGCCAGTGAGTCCATTCCCCCTTCCCTCACCCACCAACCTATATGGCACTCGCAGTCCATGACACAGTAAACACACATGACATTCGTACAAAGGTTTATTGAATAATAACAGTGAACAGAACACAATAAATATGACAGAGAAAGTAATTCAAAGAATCGGCTTGGGAAGATACACAATGCATACCAGTATGAAAGTGGCAACACATGCCAAACACCCTGCCTAGGACCACAGGCCCCCCCCTCAATGTCCATGCATAACAGAGGTTAAGTACATAGCCGAACCCATGGCATGATTTCCATCTACTCCGTGGAGTTGCTGCTGCCCTCTGGTTCATTGTCCCTGTCATCACGCTGGCCCCCCTTATATCGGAGCATCATCCTCTGGACTGGACCTTGTATCACTGTAAGGCAGGCAAATGAAGACATCATAAGTCCACTGCAGTGATGTGTGCCACACAATCATGCCCAACCAAGGGCACATGGCCCCTGCTCGCTGACCGTGCAGTTACCTCTGAGGGCATATCCACCTGCCACAAACCATCATCTTGGCCCTCGTATTGCAGCTCCGGGCCAAAGAGTAGTAGGCTGTTGTAGATTGGTTAGGGCAATTGCCAGCATCTCTGGCAGCATGGGGGTGTGCAGACATAGCACAGGGCACCATCTTGCTGCTCTAACCAAAGGAACTCCAGGTGTGTCAGCTTTCCATGTTGATCCTGTGGGGGACACAAATGACAACAAGTTAATACCATGTACAGCTGCCACTACCCACAGTGTTCAACAGCCCCACCCAAATGGCTGCCACATACTTTGTCAAATCCAGAAACACCACACAGTATCCCCAAGCTGTAGTTGTCTGTGAACTTGTCATTGGCCACTCACCACAGGCTCCTTGGAAACCAGTTGAATCAGTCCACATTGCTCCCCACCATAGCACTGCACTGCACTGTAACATGAAGTATTCAACAGTAATAGTGACACTTGATGCATGTGTTACCTGCACAGGTGAGAGCATGGCACACCTGGCCAGGTACATGCCCACTTAAAGATGCATACAGGTGCCAGCAGCTTCATAAAAGGGATGTTGGAGTGGGTTCATGGGCTGACAAGAAGCAATAACGGGTGTGGAGGATATGTCCCAGAGCACTAATGCATGCACACCTGATAGCAGACAAGGTGAATAGGCAGTGGAGGAGAGGGCCATGGCCCCAGATGTTCTGACCATGGATCTATGCCGCCATCTGGAGAGACACACACTGGATAGAGTGATTCCGCTTCCCATGAGCCACTGTCACACAGCTGTGCAACATGGTCCGTTATGCTACTGGACCACGGACACAGGGTTCAGGGGCAATAATGGTGGAGACAAAGGTGATGCATGCCCTTGCATACTATGTAAGCGGCTCATTCCAGCATGTGACAGGCAACACGGTGGGTGTATGCCAGTCTTCTGTATCCCGTGCTGTGGCACAGGTGACCAATGTCCTGCTCACAAATGTGGACGAGCACATTCATTTCCCCCTTGGGATGGATGATGTGCGTGCCACTAAACAGGCATTCTATGACATGCATGGCATGCTGAATGTGATCAGAGCCATTAATGGCATGCACATAGCCATACTGACACCGCTGGTACATGAGGAGGCATACCGTAACAAGACGGGGGTTCAACAGCATCAATTGGCAGGTGATGCATGATGCAAATGGTATCATCACCAACGTGTGTGTGAAGTTCCCTGGCTCTCACATGATGCCTATATACTTGACACCTCTGGACTCTGTGCCATGCTGCCTGCAGGTTGTCTGGACAGCTGGCTGCTGGTTGAGTATGGTAACACTACATGCACTGACCAGGTGTAATGGTAGTCACATACCATGTTACTTACTCCGTGTTCTCCCCCCTTGCAGGTTACAGCAGATACCCTCTCTGCTCATGCCTGATGATGTCGTACCTGGCCTTGAACACACCCACAGAGGAGGTGTACAGCAATGCTCACAGGAAGACATGTGACATTGTGGAGTGGATCATCAGGCTCCTGAAGATGCACTTCCGGTGCCTGGACCATACCAGGGGAGACTATTATGATGGCCCCTGCCAGAGCATGCAGGCTATTCACCGTGTGTGCCATGCTACATAATGTTGCCAAATGTGGAAATGTGCCCTTGCCACAGATACCACCTGCAGACCCTCAGTATGATGAGGCTGAGGAGGTGCCACATTGTGATCACTAGACAGTGGGTGGCCATGTGGCATGACAGGCACTGGTCGGGGGGCATTCCAATGGTAGTGCAGACCACTAGCACATACACCCTGTGCTGCGATGTGTGTGCACCAGTATGTGCCCCTGTTTGTTGTGTGCCATGCCATCAGGCCCAGCCACGTGCACCCCATGTGACCATGGTACAGATTCGCAGGCAGTGTGTGTCGCAGACATCATGTGATATGGGTGCATGATGTGCTACCACTCACTGCCAGGTGCACCCGTGTCGAGATTATTAGGCGCGTGTTACCTGTCCGGACGTGGGTTCGTTGTGCTTCTGGCAGTCCTGGTGCATGGGTGAATTGGGGGGCCTGACATTTTCAAGGCAACATGAGCTGTGAGATGGTGTGGGGGGCACTGGTGTGCCTTGTGCCTCATATAGTAATGTGTGTTGGAGTTTGCCAGATCACAGTGTGTGGTGTACTGTTCAGACTTGGGGGGGGGGGGCTAAATATTTGCAGAGTGCTTGGCACAGTAATATGTGTGGTGCAGTGTGCCACATTGCAGTGCCATGTGCACTGTGCTGATGGGTGGAAGGAGCCAGAACTGCATATTGGTGGTGGACCTGTGTGGCGTGTCCCTGACGGCGTATGGTGCTGCCACTGGCCTGCATAGCAGCTTGCCACAGCTGTGTGCCAGTCTGTCCAGCACTATGGTGCTACTCTGTAAGTGGCCCATCAGGCTTTGCTTGTAGCCATGCAGCTCTTCTTATGCCATTTCACCTGGTGTGTGCATGAGCCAGTGGCGCACCACATGGCCACCTTGCAGCCTATGAGAGGTCGATGAATGCCCCATCAGACACATCACCACTGGCTGTGGCCTGGTTGCTAACTTCTCTAGTTGTGTCCGCCTGTGTGCCCCCTCCATCGCTATCAGCCACCTGTGTGCTGTGTTCCACTGGGTCAGTGTCAGCAGTGGAGATCTTGTGCAGTGCCACAAACATCAGTGAGGTGTCCATGTGGGTTATTGTGCAGCCTGGACCTGGTCATTGTCCGGTGCAGGTGGGAACCACTGTGTTTCAGTGTCCACTGCGGGCAGGGGTGTGTGTGATGCATGGATGGATGGTGCTAGGTATCCAAGCAGGTGTTGCAGTAGCAGCTCCTGTGCAGCGGCACACCGATTGATGCTGCTTCTCATTCCTCATGCCTCATCTGTCAGGGCAATGAGTGCCACCATGTTCTGTCACTGTCCCTCCAACCTACCATCTCAAGCTGCTCTAGCATACAGTACTGTGCCTTCATGAAGGACTGTGCACATGGTGCCCAGCCACATCTTGGCAGCCATGCCAAGGTCCACTGATCCCTACTATCATCCAGGCATGACTGCACTATCCCGCCCCTGGTACCACTTCCCATGGAGGATGCAGGTGTTCTGGTGGTGCTGCTGGGACCACAAGGCACTTCACCTAGTGCTCTGTGGGGGGCAGTGGGGTCAGGCACCACACATGCTGTGCTCCTCCTCTGGCAGGGGCTTTGCCAGGTGACACAGTGTCCTCATCATGGGGTACCACTGTGCTCCCCCCATCCATGTTGCTGTACAGCTGCATCTCGGTCTCCATCTCCCTATCTGTGGGTAGAGAATGTGCATGTTATTACGTCATGTGGCTATACTACCTCCGCACTCCACCAGTGTTGCCTGTAGAATGTATACCTACCTGAGACTTCCTGTTACTGGCTGCTGGTCTCCTGTGCCTGCTGCACAGCCCCTGTGGTCATAGGCTGATTGTGCCCCACTGCAGAGTGTTGTGGAATGGTGGACATGTCTGTGCAAAGCATGTGAGTTACTACTTGCATGAGGCGCAATCTCCATGTGTTCCCTCCCCTATCAGTGTCTACTACCTGCCATGGTATCCACACCATCTACCACTCCATGGACAGTGACATCGGTTAGGGTCTCTGACACCATCCTATCCAGTGGCGTGAGCTGGGTGTCCATATTTGGTGGCCGACCCCTATGCCCTGGTGTGCCCATGTGGTCACATCCATCTTTTTCATCACAGCAGCGTGCAGGTCACCCCACTTGTGTTTGAGGGTGGTCAGGGTTTGGGCCTCCGAGCCAGCAGCATTGACACTGGCCTAGATACCAGCCACAGTCTGGCCTTCACCTCGGGAGTGGTAGTCAACACCTGTGTCCCATACAGCTGTCTGTAGTGCTGCCAGATATCACTGACCATTACCGCAACCTTGCTGCCTGTGAAGTTCTGGGCTCTATGCCATGCACCGCCACCTGTGCAGACAAAGCTCTGGCATGACCCGTGAAAGGCAGATGCCGTTTCTTACCATCCCTGTGACATGGATCTGCCATCTGCACCTCCTTGTGATTCTGCCATTCTGTGCGTTGAGTGCTGTGCGGCATTCACATCCGTGCCACTACACTGGGTGTGTGCCATGCCCATATATGGCAGTTTCTTAATTCATCCAGTAAAAATCTCAATCTTCAAACCATCCAGTGCTTGAAATAAAACAGAGGAATGCAACAAATCTGTCTGTAGCCTGGAAACAATTATCATATAGACAAAAAAACAGCATGATGCTGATAACTTAATAATAGCAGTAGAGAAAGTACTTTGTTGTGGGCATAATGGGGGGTGCGAAATTAACAGTGAATGTTTCCAATCAAACACATAAAATGACTAAAATTATACCATAGCATGTTAGGTGTAAAACAATGACCACCGAGCTGTCACTAGCTTCCAGCCCACTTGGCCCTGTTAAGGGCTATACAGACATATTTAGCAGGGTGTGCAAACTCTGGCTGAAACAGAAAATAAAATCAAAAGATCATTCTCCCATGTCTTGACATCCTCCTCCCATAGCCACCCCCCAATACACACACACACACACACACACACACACACACACACACACGCACACGCATACGCACACAGACACACACACACCTGGTTTCCGATCTCCAGGTCTGTGAAACTTCCTTAAAGGACAACTAAACTCCATATTTTGCCCATAAGCAACCCAGAAGAATGGCTTCACAGCAAGGTAAAGGAAAGGCTGCTGTTTACATTGATGATAAAATTGCATGCACATAATAAATATAAAAGCAGTTTTGTAGTATGTGAAATATATAAACAACAGCCCTCTCCTCTTCAAAATGTCCTCCTGGTCTGCTCTACTAAATGGCCAGCAAACGTGGGATGTGATAACATCCAAGGAATGAGAAATAGACTGCTCTCCATTTTCAGTGATAATAACCAGGCATAGAAACATAGAAATGTAGAAATTTATGGCAGGTAAGGACCATTTGGCCCACCTAGTCTGCCTGTGTCCCCTACCTACTGGTAATAACACAGACCTTACTTGATCTCTAGCTTTAGCCCCCCCTTTCCTAACCACCAAGGTTTCTTAATGCCTATCCCATGCATTTTTGAACTCTGTTACTATTTTTGTCTTCCACCATCTTTGATGGGATGCTGGGCCATGCATCCACCACCCTTTCAATGAAGAAGTACTTTCAAATTTTCCCCGAGTCCTTCCTCCTCCAGCTTCATAGCATGACCCCTTGTTCTTCAATATCTTTTTCTATGAAAAATGCTTCCTTCCTGTACCTTATTTATACCATCGAGGTATTTGAAAGTCTGTGTCATATCCCCCCGCTCGATCCTTTCCTCCAGGGTGTTCATATTGAGATTCTTTATCCTCTCCTAGTAGGGCTTTTGGTGTATACCCTGTACCATTTTAGCTACCCTCCTCTGGACTGCCTCTACTCTGTCTATGTCCTTCCTGAGATGTAGCCTCCAGAATTGGACAGAGTACTCTAGATGAGGTCTCACCAATGATTTGAACAAGGGTAGCACCACCTCCTTCTTTTTTCTGGTGATACCTCTCCCTTCATACCACAACATCCCACTGGCTCTTCCCACTGCCTTGTCACACTGCTTGGCCACTTTTAGGTAATCAGATATGATTACCCCAGGTCACTTTCCTCTTTGGTGGTCATTAGTACCATGCCATCTCCCCATCATGTACTCCACCCCTGGGTTTCTGAGCCACAAGTGCATGATTTTGCACTTCCTCACATTGAATCTTAGTTGCCACACTGTTGACCACTCCTCAAGCTTACTGAGATCCCTCCTCATTTTTGCTACCCCCTGGAGTGTCAACCCTGTTGCAGATCTTTGTGACATCTCCAAAAAGGCATATGGTATCTTCCCTTCTAACCCCTCTGCAATGTCATTAATAAAGATATTAAAGAGGACCAGCTCCAGTACTGATCCTTGTGGCACTCCACTGATCACACTCCCCTACTTGGAGTGAACTCCATCACCCTCTGTCGCCTTTCCGTCAATCAATTTCTTACCCATTTTCCCACCTTAGGACCCACTCACAGGCTCCCCAGCTTGTGTATGAATCTCCCATGTGGAACAGTGTCATAGGCCTTGCTAAAATCTAGGTAGTCCACATCCACTGCCACACCCTGATCTAATTCCATTGTCACCCAGTCAAAGAAATCTATCAGATTTGTTTGCCATGGCCTACCCCCAGTGAATCCATGCTGCCTCTGATCCTGTAAGCCACTGGATTCAAGAAATTCCACAGTTCTTTCCTTCAGCAGTGATTCCATTAATCTCCCCACCACTAAAAGTCAGGCTGACTGGCCTATAGTTGCCAGCCTCCTCCCTGCTACCACTTTTGTGAAGTGGGACTATATCTGCCCTCCTCCAGTCCTCCAGAACCACTCCTGTCTCCAGTTAGTGGTTGAATATGACTGTCAGTGGTGCTGCCAGAACCTCTGTAAGCTCCTTCAGTATTCTTGGATGTATCCCATCCAGTCCCATTGCCTTCTTCACTTTCAGTTCTGTGAGTTCCTTCAGGACTCTCTCCTCCATAAATGGACTGGTGTCCCCCTCCCTTCCATTGATGCTGCTGTTGCTTATCTATGATCCCTCTCCTTCCTCTTCTCCTGTGAATACTGAGCAAAAATATTTGTTTAGGATGTCTGCTTTGTCCTGGTCTCCCTTCACACTCTCTTCTCCCTCCCTTCCTCCTTAGTCTTACAATCCCTCCCTTGGTCATTCTCCTTTCACTTAAGTAGCTCAAAAATGATATGACCCCCTTCTTTACTGCCTGGGCTATCTCCTCCTCTGTTTGGGCCTTTACATACATGATTACTTTACCTGCCTCCCTCTGCTTCACCTGATGCACTTCCCTGTCCTTCTCCCTCTGATTCTCCCTATACCTCTTGAATGCTAACTTTTTGCCCTTACCTTCCCTGCCACCTCCTTTGAGAATCACAGCATTCCTTTTTTCTTCTTGCTTTTGTTTACTTGCCTCAGGCAGAGGTTTGTTTCCATTACTATAGCTCCTTTTAGTTTCTCCGACTGTTCTTCTACACCACCGAAGTCCCCCCACCCAACCAGGACACCCCTAAGGAATTCCCCCATCTTTGTAAAGTCAGCCCTCCTGAAGTCCAGGACTCTCACCTTTGAGTGGTTCAACTCAGCCACTGTTCTTATATTGAACCACACCATTCAGTGATCACTTGTCCCCAGGTGGTCACCCACTGTGATGTTTGCAAAACTGTCCCCATTGGTGAGTGCTAAGTCCAATATTGCTCCCTCATGAGTGGGCTTTCTTAGTAATTGCCTGGGGAACACACCCTGCAGGGAGTCCAGGATATCCTTGCTCCTAGCTGAAGATGCAGCCTGGACACTCCAATCAACATCTGGCAGATTGAAGTCTCTCACCAGCAGCATCTCCCTGTTAGTTGCCATCTTATGGATGGCTTCCACTAGAACCCTATCTATCTCACCCCCTGTGCTGGAGGTCTGTAGAGCACCCCAATGTGAATAGCTGCTCCATTTTCCAGGTCTTAGGTGACACACAGTGCCTCTGCCCTTCCTGTTTTCCTGGTATTTCAGTTTCTTTTATGCCCTCCCTTATGTAAAAAGCCACTCCTCCCCTCCACTTCTTACCCACCCTGTCTTTTCTAAACAGATTATAGCCTGCTATAGCTATATCCCAGTTATGGTTCTCATTGCACCATGACTCAGTAATAGCAACACTGTCCAGGGCAGCCTCTGACATTATGGACACTAGGTCTGGGATTTTATTTCCCAGACTATGAGCTTTTGTACACATGGCCTTCCAAATTCTACTATCACCTCACCTATTAGCCCCCTGTTTTCCCTCTTGCCTACTCTCTGTACACTCTCTGTCTTCATTCCTATCCCCCCTTTGTTCTACCATTCTGCTTTTCCTGTTTTCAGGTACCTCTGGGGTTTAGCCTCCCTTAGGGTTCTGCCTACTCATCACTTCCACTTGCAGGGGGCAGTTTGCTTCTCCCTGCTACCTTCCACCACCCCTCTCAGCTTGTTTAAATGCTTGCCAGTGAAGAATTTAGACTATTCACTGAGGACCTTGTTCTCTTTCCAGGATGGATGCAGGCTATCTCCCCTGTATATGCCTACATCCCTCCAAATGGGAGCCAAGTGGCCAATGAAGCTGAATCTCTCCTCTCTGCAACAATCCTTCAACCATGCATTGAAGCTGTTTGTACAGAGAACTCAGTCCTTCCCTCTGTCGTTGACTGGCAACACATTAAAAAAGGTCACTGAGCATGCTACCTGACTAAGACCCCTCTCCAGCTCCCTGAACTCTTCCTGCACTACCCTAACCTCATCCCTAGCTGGGTCATTTTCCCCCAGATGGAAAATGACATCTAACTCTCCCTCCAATCCTGCTGCCACAGTGATCCCAAGAATTTGATTCCTATCCCTTCGAGCCATGGCGCTGGGTAGGCACCTAACCTTCCTCTTTCCCTCCTTTGCTGCCCCCAAATCTACCCCCTCATGATGGAGTCCCCCCCAGGATTGGTTTCCTTCTTCTCTGGGGTCCTTTGCCCTCCAACTTGGGGTCTTCACCATGGAGGGCCCCCACATCCTCCTTGGTCACTACTGTTGATGCCTCTATGGGACAGTCCCACCCTGCCAGAGCAATGTAGGAGTTCTATAGTGGTACTGCCTGGGGGTTGTGCCTCTGACCCACTACCCTTCCCCTTCCTGAGCCCACCATGGTCCAGCTGCCCTTACTCCTTGGCAACCTCTGAGGCAGTGGTGGCCGACCATGTGATCCCTGGGTGGGGAAGGAGGCCCCCTGAATCCCAGTTAACTTGGCCTGGAGTCAAGCAACCTAAGCCCTCAGCCTAGAGAGGTGCATGCAAGACATTTTCCCCCACCTACTGACAGTGGCCCATTAGCCTGCCTACTTCCTCCCCCCAACCCAGTCACACGCCTACAATACTAACTGCTTCTTGTGCCCTCTATCTCTTATTGTTACCTCAGCCGGCTGCCTACTCAAGCTGCTCGTTGTATGCATATTATCTCAAAGTATGTTATAACTGTATATTTTTTTTGTTTGTTTATTGTGCATTCTTTTACTACCTCTGTATGTACTGTATGTTGCCCCTCATCCTCTGACGTGGAACCTTTGTAAACGAGCAGTTTCTGCTCAAAGGCATTTGTAATCCGAGAATTTAATAAAATAAAAAAAAATACAAAAAATGCAGATGAAGCAGCACTGCAGTCTCCAGAAAGACTCCTGGAAAACTGCTGCCCCACAGCCACTGCACTGCACCACTCCCAGCATAACTAATTTCTACCCTGCCTGTACTTGTTTACCTACTATTAAATAATTTCTTAACCCTGCCCTAAATAGGGTGTTTCACCTATTCACAAAACTCTGCTTACTTTAAATCCTTCTTGTACCACTGGCCTAGATAGGGTGCTTAGCTTACTTCTGATGTTTTGTCTACTATTAACCCCTTTTTTTACTCCTACCCCTGATAGAGTGTTTAGTTCAGTCCCATTTATTGCTTACTTCTAAATCCTTTTTTACTCCTACTCTAGATAGGGCGCTTGGCCTAATCCAAACTTTTTTCCTACCTTTAAACCCTCTTTTACCCCTTACCCTAGATAGGGTGTTAACGCTAAGTCCCAGTCTTTATTAGTGACTTTTATACTCCTCCTTCCTTGCAGTTTGTATTCTACGACAGTAGATAAGCTAGATTCTTACCTTCAACTTCAGGACTGAACATCATTTCCTCTACCTGCTCTCCTGTTGTCCATGAGGGTGAAGACTACAGCTGTCAGAGAACTTTTTCCAGCTTGCCTTTTTCCTCTGTTCTCCCACTCGGCTTGTGGCAGGAGCCATTGCTGGGGGTATGGGGAGTGACAGCTAAAGGGGGTGTTCCATCTCACTCCTTCAAAAGCAGAGCTGTGTCAAGCAGTAACAGGACTGAACATCATTTTCTCTACCTTCTCTCCTGTTGCCCACGAGAGTGAGGACCACAGCTGCCAGAGAACTTTTTCCAGCTTGTGGTTTTCCTCTGTTCTCCCATTCGGATTGTGGCAGGAGCCATTGCTGGGGGGGGTGGGGAGTGACGGCTGAAGGGGGCATTCCATCTCAAGCCTTCAAAAGCTGAGCCTCATCAAGCAACTCTCCATGCAGTAGCTCTACACTTGAGTACTTTCCGCAGGAGTGGTGGGAGTCACCTGCGGGAGTCTACAGCAGGAAGCTACAGGGAGGCTATTAAAAAGTTTAGGTTTATTATTGCATATGCTCGGCTAACTGTATGATAATTTAATGTTTACTACTGTTGGTTGAATAATACTGAACTTGAGATGTTGTTTCATAATATATTAATGCTTAGTGTTTTAATTTTGCCGGGTTTTAATACTGTTATGGTTGAACACCACAGTAATGCCAGTTCACAAACATGTGAAAGTGTTGTGGAATTTTATAAGGTCTGTTTGTTAACTGGGATAAGCACACAAAGAACACTGCTCAAGTTTGTTAGGGGGAGCTGTAAAGTAAGCAAGCCAATGTACAAAAGAAAACTCAGCTCAGCGCTAGTCAGAAAGAATGGCCATATTCAAATCGTAGCTATAAATGTAAAAATAACATATTTATTGTAAAAAAAGAGTAGCTCCCCTTCAAGACTCCTTGTCTACATTTCACGTCACCCTTGACACTTTTTCAAGACTTGAAAAAGCATCAAGGGCATTGCAAAACATAGATGAGGAGTCTTGGAGGGGTGCTACTGTTTTTATACAACAAATGCATTCCTTTTACATTTATAGCTATGACTTAAGCATGGTCTTTTTTTCTGACTGGGATTGAGCCGAGTTTTTCTTTTGTGCATTGGTTAACTGGGAAGCCTGAAAAGGAATTACCTCTCCCACGAGAGATTCCAAAGGGATTAATGATGGGAAGTGCTTGGGTCAATTAGTATATCCATTTGCAAAACTGTTTTAAAATGATCAGGGATAGTGTAATCACTAACTTTCCACCAAGTAAATTAAGGGTGTACAAAAGAATGCACATGGTCATAGACACAAACTGATTATCTTTTTGTTATTGCTGTCGTCTGGATTTGTACATCCTAACCCAGGGCTCAGTGATAGCCAGCCTTTGATAAACCCAGCTCAAAACTCTAGCACTTCTCCTTTTAGAGTAGCCCATTTAAATGAGCATAATCTAGCAGCTAAAAGATCACTAATAGAATGCTGGATATTTGAACACAAAATTAATGTTTTGGCTCTAACTGAGTCCTGGCTTACTGAAAAAGTTTCCAATCAAGAAATTCATATTCAAGGTTATACCATCTTTAGGAAGAATAGGGTGGGCAAGAGGGGAAAGGGTTGTCTTTTTTAAGTCTCTGACCACTTAAATATTACTGAGTTTTCACTTATCTCTGATCACACTCATTATGAATCTCTAACCATCCTAGTTAAATGTGTTTTTTTTTAAACTTAACCATTTGCATAGTGTATGTTCCCCCTGATACCTCCAATGTTGGTACACCCTTGTTTTTAATAGACTTTCAACCACACAAACTAAAGAGGAGGTTATTATCTTAGGTGATTTTAATATTAATTGGACATCAAGTAAAGCTTTGTACACTAAAAATATTGTTATGGGTATGGGATGGAAGCAACTGATCTCTGATTCCACCCAGATTAACTATAAAACTTGTTATGAGTCTTTAATAGACTGGATAATTACTAACTATCCACAGTGTATTATTAACTCAGGTGTTCTTCCGGATGGAATCAGTGACCATTGCGCTGTATACTGTGATTGGTCTGCTAAATATTCTAAGACATCTCATAAAACTTTTACATATAGACAACTAAAAGATTTGGATGAGCAAATATTTTTTACTGAAATTTCATCAACTATCTGGTCTTTTCTAAACAAAATTCATGATGTAGATGTGGCTAATGACACCTTTTGTACAAAATTTCTTTTGATCTGTGATAAACGTCTTCCCTTAAAAAGTCAGAATTAGGAGTGATAATAAGGTCTGGATAACTGCTAAGCTGTGTGCATGAATTAGATAACGCAATAAAGCTTGGAAACTGTTTGGAAAAACTAAACAGCCACATCATCAACAAAAATATGAAATGCTGCAAAATAAGTGTCAAATAACAATTTGTACAGGTAAGTCTGAGTTTTATAAAGTAAAACTCACTGAAGTTAACGGTAATTCAAAAGCCACTTGGAATATTTTAAATGAAATTATGGGTAAAACAAGGGGTACAGATAGTTGTACTATGGAGGTACTGTAGATGATTCAACAATTTCAGATCCCATAAAGATAGCTGAAGCTTTCAATATTCATTTTTCTAATCCTGATTGGTTCAGACCAGGTGATGCACCAAATGAAGCCTCTTCTGCCAGTGATAGTGACAATTTGACTAGGGCAGCCAACAATATTCCCAGTTTTTATTTTCACTATCTTACTCCCAGTAATGTCCTTAAGTATATTCAAAAAATTTATCCCACACCTAATTCTGGTCCAGACAACTTAGATTATGGGATCTTTAAGACAGTTGGATATTAAATTGCTCTCCTACTTACTAAACTTTTAATGTTTCATTGTATCAAGGTGTATTTCTCAGTAAGTGGAAGTGTGCTCTGGTGAAGCCCATTTTTAAATCTGGTGATCAGGCAAATTTGAACAATTACTGCCCTATCTCACTGTTGGCTCCATTCTCAAATGTGCTGGAGAGGGTTGTTTCTGACCAGGTGACCGAGCATCTTGAGGAATATGGACTGTGGATGGACTCACAACATGGATTTCATTCTAAACACAACACAGAGACTGCCTTGATAAGATTCACGGGCCAGATCATAAAGTCAATTAATGAAGAAAAGCTTGTTGCCTTAGCCTTTGTGGACCTTACCAAGGCATTCGATCTGGTTGACCATGTTGAGTTACTGAAATTACTTTCTGCTGTCCATTTCTTGGATGGTGTGGTTGCCTGGTTTGGAAACTACCTCTCCGACAGGAATCACAAAGCTTCTATTGGTGGAATAACATCTAATGAAGCTACTTTAAGTTGTGGAGTCCCGCACAGCTCCATACTTGGACCCTTACTTTTTTCTCTTTTTGTTAACTCACTTTTTCCAATTTATTTAAACACACTGAACTTGTTTTATATGCAGATGATGCGGTTCTTTTCTGTCCTGGATATGATTTACCCACATTACAAGCAACATTGCAATCTGAATTTAGTCTATTACATTCTTGGTTTGAAGTTCACAAATTAGTATTAAATGCTAGTAAAACAAAAACAATGTTTTTTTTTAGATCTAGGAAATGTTCCACATCTGAACTATTATTGTGTGATCATTTTGGTAATCAAATTGAGCAAGTGAAGGTGTTTAAATATCTTGGCCTGTTGTTAGACTCACACCTTTCATATGAGCCTCATGTTATTGACCTAATTAATAAGCTTCTTAAGAGACTGGGATTTCTTTTTAGAATTAGGAAAAATCTTACAAATGAAGTTAGGCATATGTTAACTCACAGTCTACTATTGTCAGTTTTGGACTGTGGTTCAATGATTTATTCCTATACGACTGAAGGAATGCTTGCCAAACTAAGGTCAACATACCATAGTATCATTCAATTTGCCATTGGTTGTTCGAGGTCTACTCACAACTGTCTTTTATATAATTTAATTGTTTACCCTTAGACTAGCATTTTAACTTTTGCTCATTATTGTTTCTCCACAAAATTCAACTTGGCCTGCTCCCTCACTGTATAACCACTTTATTTGTCAGAAATGACCATTCAGTAAACACCAGCAAGCATGATAGATTTTTGTTTAAGGTTCCCTTCTACCATACAAAATTTGCCCAGAATACTATAGCTTTTCTACCTATCACTATTTACAATAAATTACCTAGCATTGCAGTAGGTGTCCTAGTTTTAAGGTAAAGCTTAGGAGCCATATGTTGATGAACTCTATATGCAAGTGCAATAATTGACTTTTAACTATTGTATTCAAGTGTCTACTATATTTGTTCAATGTATGTATTTGTAACACTGGACATCTGTGAAAATGGATTATTAACCCACAGATCTGTCAGTATAATATAAATATGAAATGAAATGAAGTTGCTAGGTATGACTTCCTGGTTCCTGGCTTCCACCCACTGCTTACCTCAGTCTCCTATTCTTCCCCAGCCTCCCTCTTGGGATGCAATGTCCCCAGCTGCCAGCTGCCTCATTGGGCAGATGCTGGTGGACAGACTCTGATGTTCTTAACATTCTGGTCTTCGCATGGAGGGCCTCTTGGTAGTTATTTTCCTTTGTACCACTCAGGGTCCCACTCAGGGTCTGATGGAAGGTCACTAGGAGTGCTCTGATTGCTTAATTAGAGGGCTGGCAGCATGTTCACTTAGCCAATTAGATCTGGAGTGAACTCCCCTGCTGCTCTGATCACTGTCTCCATCGATGCAGATTTCGGTTCTTCTATCAGGGAGAGAAGGCTCCTGGCATTGCCAGAGCCTCCTCTCCTCCTCACTTCTGGACAATAGTGTGGCATGTCAGTGATCAGTGAAAAAAGCCCTATTGACTGCTTCCTGGCAGCCTCCTATTGGCTATTCCAAGGGCTAGGAGCATGTTTACTTTGCCAATTGGCTCTGTAGTGAACTCCCCTGCTGCTCTGATCACTGTCTCCTTTAATACAGATTTCATTGAAACATAGAAGTTGACATCAGAAGGAGGTCATCTAGTCTGCCAATTTGTTTTAGACCTATTTTGACATTCTAGTTGCCCTTTGTTGTCAGGGCTCCCTTATGTCTATCCCGTGCATTCTTGAATCCCCACACAGTGTTGACCCCCACAACCTCTTGGGGCAGGCTGTTCTAGGCATCCACCACTCTTTCTGTGAAGAAAAACTTCCTGGTGTTGGTAGAGAACCTCCCTTCCTCCCTTTCCTGCAGTCTGAGCCCATGTCCCCTGGTCCTGGGAGCCCTCCTTAAAGTGAAAAAGTTCCTGTACCTGAACCTTGTTAATGCCTTTTATGTGCTTGAATGCTTCAATCATGTCCTCTCTCTCTCACCTCTGCTCCAGGGAGTATATATTCAGTTCCCTAAGTCTTTCCTTGTAGGACATGTACTGCAGACCCAAAATCATTATTGGTGCCTTTCTCTGTATTGTTTCCACCCAGTTGATGTTCTTTCTGAGGTGGGGCCTCTAGAATTGGACTCTGTATTCCAGGTGAGGCCTGACCAGCAATCTATACAGTGGTAGTACAACCTCTCTCCTCTTGCGTGTGATTCCCCTCCCAATGCAGCCCAGCATTCTGTTGGCCTTCAATGTTGCTTTCTCACACTGCTTACTAATCTTCAAGTTGTCTGATATTATGATTCCCAGATCTCGTTCCTGGTTTGAAGCTGCCAGTCTTTAGTCTCCTAGATAATACTCCTTTCTTGGATTTTTATTTCCTATGTGTATGACCTTGCACTTTTTGGTGTTAAATCTCAGCTGCCACATTCCAGACCATTCTTCTAGCTTCTTGAGTTCAGCTTCCACCTTGCTCACTCCTTCTGAGGTGTTCACCCTGTTACATATCTTGGTGTCATCTGTGAACAGACACAACTTCCCTTCCAGTTTGTCAGCAATGTCTGCTATAAAAACATTGAAGAGCAGAGGCCCCAGCACTGAGCCCTGGGGCACCCTGCTGATGACCCTGCCTTCTGTTGATTGCATTCCCTTAACCTCTAACTCTGGGTTCTGCCTTGTAACCAGTTTGTACCCATCTTACTGCTTCTGGACCAACCCCTGTGTGGTCAAGCTTCTTTACCAGCCTTCTGTGTGGAACCGAGTCAAAGGCCTTACTAAAGTCTAGATAGACCACATCTACTGCCCCACCGTCATCCACTATTTTTGTAGCGTAGTCAAAAAACTCAAGCAGATTTGTTTGGCATGACCTACCTGCTGTGAAACCATGCTGTTTAGGGTCTTGCTGGCTGCTAGTTTTGAGGAATGTTATGACTCTCTGTTTGAGTAGTGTCTCCATTAGTTTCCTAATTATAATAATAATAATATACTTTATTTGTTGAGCGCAATTCAGAAATCTAAGCAAGCGTTGTAGATAAGTAAAATATCATATACAACGGTACAACACAATCTAAAACTATTTACAGTACAAATACAGATAATCACATAAAATATCATTAAATACTAAAAGCTTGCTGAAACAAGAAGGTTTTTAGGCCTGCTTTAAAGTTCTCCACAGTCCTGCACTCTAAAATCTGATGAGGTAGAGAGTTCCATAGGGAAGGGGCACAAAACATAAATGCCTGTGCCCGTGATGTTTTCAGCCAGACCTTGGGAACCTCTAACAACCCCTCATCAGTTGAGTGGAGAGGACATCCAGGGCTGTAAGGAGTCAGAAGCTCTTGCAGATAGTTCGTACCCAGTCCATGCAGGGCTTTATAAGTTAGAAGTCTGATCTTGAAGGTGATCTGCCACTGTACAGGCAGCCAGTGCAGTTCACGCAGCACGGGAATAATATGACTCGAATGAGAGGTTTCAGTCAGCAGCCATGCAACAGCATTCTGCACCAGCTGCATGCAATGGATATGGACTCCCAGAAGCCCCAGGTAAAGGGAGTTGCAGTAGTCTAGGTGTGAAGTCACACATGTGTGGATCAGTGTAGGCAGGTCACTGGATGGAACCAATTGCCTAATCCTGGCAATGTTCCTAAGATGGCAAAAGGAAGAATTGATGACTGCTGACATCTGCGAATGCAGTGTCAGCCCATCATCAAGAACCACCCCCAGATCATGCAACCACTCAGAGAAAGACAGCTAGGTACCCTCAAGCCAAATACCAGAGAATAACTCCACTACCGACCTCTCTTTCCAGTGACCTGGATCCACCACCAACACCTTAGTCTTCTCAGAATTCAATTTCAGCTAGCTGGATTTCATCCAGTCATGGATTTCCACTAGACAGCTGTTAAATGCTGAGACCACACCATTCTGGTTGGGTGCGAAAGACAGACAGAGCTGTGTATCATCAGCATAGTAGTGAAACCTCAGCCCATATCATCTTACAATGTCTCCAAGGAGCAGCATGTACACTGCGAACAACATAAGGGACATCACTGAGTCCTTTGGGACTCCACACAGCAGAGAGAGAATGGATCAGAGGAAAAACTCCCAACACCACCCTCTGAGCTCTGCTGGTGAGGAAAGATTGGAACCATTGGAGGACTAGGTCAGCCAGGCTGCAGATAACCCTCAGGTGGCCAAGCAGCACCCCATGGTCCACAATGTCAAATGCTGAAGAGAGATCAAGAAGCATGAAGATAGAGTGGCACTTCTGATCTCTTGCCATCAGAAGATCACTGAGCACCCGAACCAGGGTGGTCTTGGTACTATGCCTTTTCCAGAAACTAGACTGGAGAAGATTATAGACATTGTGGATGGTAAGATTTTCTCCAGTTGCAGTGCAACTACTTTCTCAATCACCTTCCCAACAAAGGGAAGGTTAGCGATAGGCCTATAGTTAGCAAAGCAGTTAGGGTCTAAGGCAGCTTGTCACCACCGCCTCCTTCAGGGAGTTGGGAAACTCACCCAACTCTAAGGAGCACCACACAATCTTTGTGAGGACTGGGCTGATGGACTCCATACACCCCAATAATAGGTGTGTTGGGCCCAGATCCAAACTACAGCACATTGGCCACAAATTCTGGACAATCTGCATAATGTCCATGAGCTCTGGCTGGTTGAAAGATCTCCAGAAAAACCGAGGAGGAGTGATCACGCACTGACCACCATCATCCCCCATAGAGAGCACTGGATGGATGTTGGCCACCTTATCCACAAAGAATTGAGCAAACTCATCACACTTAATTTGTGAAAATGCACCTCGAACCTGTAGACAGGTTGGGTTGCACAACCTGTCCACAGTTTGAAAGAGCTGAGCCAGTCAATTCTGTGTGGCAGCAATCTCACTGGACAGGAACTCTGCCTATTTATGAGTGATTGCTGATTGATATCTTTGATAATGATCAATCAATCTAAGGTGGTCAGCTTCAAGGGCAGATTTCCGCCAGAGACGCTGTACACTTTGTCCAACTCATCTCAGCTCCCTCAAAGTCCCATTAAATGAAGGAGAATGAGGGTGAAGAGAGAGAGGGTGAACATGGACTGGGGCGATAGAACCCAGAGCTTCAGTAACAGCCTTATTATAGGCCTGAACTAGCCCCTCTGGATCCTCGACTGCCACTAAGAATCCTGATATGTCTAACACCGCCAATAGGCCTTCTGGGGTCACATCCCTCAATGGGCGGTATCTGACCATCTCCAGAGGGGCAGGCCTAAATGGGAGGGCCTGGAGACTGAACCTTACTGTGTGGTGATCAGACTGTATGACTGGTTCCACCACCAAGTCAGAGGTTTCCATCCTCAGGAGGAAGATCAGATCAAGTGAGTGACCATGGCTGTGAGTGGCAAAGGCAACTACCTGTGTGAACCCCAATGCATTCATAAGTTGGAGAAAGTCTTGTCCAAACTGTGAGAGTTCATCATCCACCCAGGCATTGAAATCGCACAGTACCATCAACCTGAGCCACTCAAACGCCATGTCGATGATGAAGTCTGCAACTTCCTGCAGGAACAATTTCTCACTTCCAGGTGGACGGTAGATGAGAATGATCCTGCAACCCACCCCTGCTACTACAGTAAACTCAAATGATCTGCCCACCTCAACTGGCACACCAGTAAGGCCCAATTCTGATTTAAAATAAACATCTACACCCCCTCCCCTGTGGTCCGATCTTGAGTGGTGTTATCACTGAGAACCCAGATGGGTCCACTGCCTCTAAAATGGGGCAGACATTGTCATCAAGCCAGGTGTCAGTGATACAAGCCAGGTCTGCTGTCCCAACAAGATATGTGATAACTACCATCTTGTTACTAATAGACCTAGCATTTCATAACACCACTCGAGTCAGACAGGATTCTAGGGCCACCCGAGCTATTGGCCCAGAAATACTGGAGCCCTTGGGTATGGCAACTATATGCGAGGCTCACTGGTCTGTAGTTGCTAGCCTCTTCGCAACTGCCTGATTTGTGAAGTGGAACCACTATTGCCTTTTTCCAGTCTTCAGGTACCACACCACTCTTCAAGGATTTTATGAATAGAAGTGCAAAAAGGGCTGCTAACTCTGCCCCCAGTTCCTTAAGGATTCTTGGGTGCATCTCATCTGGTCCCATGGCTTTGTCTGCTTTTAGTTTATTTAGCACCTCCCGTACTTTGGCTTCTGTAAAAGGACTCGTGTTTAACCCTGGTCCTGAGGTGTTGTGTTTTTTCAGGGCTGGACCTTCCCCTGGGTCCTCTTTGGTAAACACCGAGCAGAAGTATTTGTTGAAGATTTCAGCTTTCTCTGGGTCATGTTTGGTGAATTTCCTTTCTTCAGTAGCAATCTTTACTATCCCCCCTTTTGCCTTTCTGCATTCCCTAATGTATCTGAAAAATGATTTGTCTTCTCTCTTTGCCCCTTCAGCTATCTTTTCCTCTGTCTGGGCTTTTGCCTTTCTAATATTTTCTTAGAATCTCTCATTTTTTCTTTCTATAACTCCAGTCTTTCTCAGTTTTGGTTTCCTAGTATATGCTATACGCCTTCTTTTTTTCTTTGACTGTGGTTGCCACTTCCTTGGAAAACCATAGAGAATTTCTTTTTTTTTGCTTTGCTGACCCATCTGGCACATTGATCTGAGTGTTCTCTTGAGTATCCCCCCACATGACCTCCATCTCCTCAACCTCTATTTCCATTAACTGGCTACTTATGTTGTTTCTTATTTTTTGGAAGTCAGCCTTGCTGAAATCTAGCACCTTTACCTTTGAGTGTCTAGTGTCCTGTGTTATGTTTATCTTACAGCTTACCATGCGATGGTCACTGTTACTTATATGGCATCCCACTTTGATGTCCTTTATCCTTTCTGAGTTTGTGAGGACAAGATCAAGAATGTCATCTCCCCTTGTTAGGGTTTTAACAAGCTGGCACAGTCCCGCGCCTTGTAGTGACAATAAGAAGTCCCTACTTCTTCTTGTTGCTGCCATTAGTGTGCTCCAGTTAATATCTGGTAGGTTGAAGTCCCCCACCAGTATTACTTCACCTTTATCAGACATTTTGTGGATTACCTCTATTAGGTCTTTGTCTCCTTTATCTCCTTGATTTGGGGGCCTATACACGACGCCAATTCTGAAGAGTTTTCCCTTGCTCATATCTACTGCTAGCCACAGTGAGTCGAAGTCCCCAGGTTGTCCTCTTATTTCTGTGGCTTTTATTTACTCCCAAATGTAAATGGCTACTCCCACCTCTT
This sequence comes from Neoceratodus forsteri, assembly GCA_016271365.2. Lineage (NCBI taxonomy): Eukaryota > Metazoa > Chordata > Ceratodontiformes > Ceratodontidae > Neoceratodus > Neoceratodus forsteri. Next base: position 223,954,178 of record CM028132.1, on the reverse strand, counting down.
TTTTTGCCCTGCCTATTTTTCCAGAACAGATTGTAATTGGGAATGGCCATATCCCATCCGTGGTTTTCTGTGAACCACATTTTTTGTTACAGTCACCCAGTCCAGCCTTTCTGTTTCCAAGATGACTGTGAGTTCAGGAAGTTTGTTGGTTAGGTTCCTAACATTTGCAACCATTGCCTTCTAGGAATGTACATCCTCTTCGGCACGAGGTTGTATCCTCTTCCTGGACTGCTCCAGTTTGCTCTTTCCGGCCAAGAGATTATGGAGGTTGCTGGATCAGGTGGATGTTGGCTCTGATTTGTTTTCTGAGGATGTTTGCATGCATTTGGCATTTTGGGGAGTGATGACCAGCCCACCGATGGCAGGAGTGTAAGCTGCATAATACTCCCCTTTATTTAGTTTAAACTATCTGTATAGACTTCGAATTTATGTCTGAGTACTTGCACACCTTATTTGTTTAGGTGCAATCCATTGTATTTAAAAAAATTTCTTTCCCAAAAGATGTGCCAGTTCCCTATATAGTGGTATCCCCTGTCTTGGCACCAATCATGCAGCTATGAGTTGAATTTGACTACTTCAATCTCTCTGACTCGCTTGGTGCTTTATCCTTTTTTCCACACTGGCAACACTTCTGAGAAGGCTCATTTGGATGGAAGGGAAGACAGTTTGTTGCCAGGTTCTTGAAGTGTTTCTTGGCCTCCTGAACTGTGTGATTTGCCAAGTCATTGGTACAAAGGTGTATTGTTATATGTGTAACATCCCCTGATTCCTACACAATTGTCTTTATGCAGTTAGTGTCCCTACTTGCAGAGACTCCTGGTAGATACTTTACCGCAATGTCGCTTTTAACATTTTGTGTTAGGTGGTGTTCTACTCCTCGGATCATGGAATCCCCGATTATAAGAATTTTGCTTTTGTTTATATTTGTGTCATTTTTATTTTGAGCTATAGTATGTTTGTTGTTATTGCATTTGGTTTTGGTATTGTTGTTGGTTGTATTTTGAGTATTAGTATTTTTGTTTTTATCGTAGTTTGTGTTGGTGCTTTTCTGGATTTATTTCATAGAGCTGTGATTTTCACAGACTGCTTTCACAACTGAAAAGTACTGTATCTACCTCATTTTTCTACAGGAAACTGGAGGAATGCCACAGCCACTTGACCACTAGGAACATTACAACAATGCTTTCACTTTGTACTGCTGTTCAGTTCTGAGTCCCTGTGGAACTGTGTTTCAATTTGGCACTAAGTGAAAACATGATGAAAACAATAGCTTAACATGTGCATTGGAAAAAATAATACACGTGTTAAGTCATAATTTTGATATGTTTGTTAACATATGCACTGCAGAATGAGTAAAGGGGTGCATGGTTATTATCACTGAGAATGGAGAGCAGCGTAGCTCTCACTCCTTGGACATCATCACATCCCATGTTTGCCGGCCATTTTGTAGAGCAGACCAGGTGGGAGTTTTGAAAGGAGAGGGATGTTGTTTTCATATTTCAAATGCTACAAAACTATATTTATATTTATTATACTGTATGATTGCAGTTTTAGTATCAATGTAAACAGCAGCCTTTCCTTTATCTTTCTGTGAAGCCATTATTTTGAGTTGCTTAAGGGCAAAATAAGAGGTTTAGTTTCCCTTAAGTAGACATCCCTTTACCTTGTTTCCTATCCTCCTGATGCAGAACAGTAGTAGTAGCAGCTCTGCATGTGGTCCAATGTGCAGGAGAGTGAATAGGTGGGGAGCAGAGAGAAAAGCCAGAACGTCAAGAGGGCTTCATACTTTGCATCACACACACACACACACACGCACGCACGCATGCAAGAACATACACACACACACACACACACTTGCTGTACTGAAGACCTGCCCTCTGAGTTCATTTTATTTTTGTTTTAGTGATGCTCTGCTTATTAAGAAAATACAAATTACAAACTGTTTTACAATGGAGTGCATAGTCATTAATAAACCTCACATATAATTAGCATCCCTGGTATGTGTGAACTGCACAGTACAAACTAAACTAGTTCATCTCATTATTATCTTACTCACTATTAATTTCATCTTGTCTGGTTGAAGTTCAGTACTTGGCAAAATTAGTCTCTTTCAGTCTGATTTTTTTAAACATGGCTTTTTTAAATAATACAAACTTTTACATCATAAAAAAATAGTTAATAGGTTCCCATGATGTACATATTTCCTCCATAGCTGTACAGCTGATTATTTTACCATGAAATGTTGTTCTCTGTTTTTTAATATTCCTTTGACAAGGTATTATTATAAAATGTGATGTTTGCAAAAAGAATGAAAAAGAAAAAAGCAATTCAGTTTTTGAAGGCTTGATTATGATTTTGTACGATCAATACATACCTGGAGTCATCAATGCCTGTTAGAAAACTGTCTCTCACCTTTGTGTTTTGCTAATTATTACTACTTTGGAGTAATTCTAATGAATTTGTAATTATTTATGATTGGAGGGGACTAAGGGAAAGTTGCACAGGGTGACTGAAGGGAGGAAACTGACATGCCTGGACCCCTGTGGTTGATCTTGAACATAAATGTACATTTACCTGTTTTGCTTGGAGAAATTGTTTTGATGGTAAGGTGTTTGTTAACAAAATAATTTCCAAAAAATTGCTTGCACCAAGTTCTGAATGGTCATGTATTATAAGTCTATGGTTTGACATAGAACATTCTGATTGACAGACAGCATTCTAAAACACCTCTTTAACCTATCCCTAAACTCTGGCTCTATTCCCACACTGTGGAAGACAGCCCAAGTGGCTCCCCTTCTAAAATCAGGGGACCCTATGGATCTTAATAATTACAGGCCCATTTCCATACTACCAGTGCTATCCAAGATGCTGGAGAAATTAGTGAGTAATCAGTTAAGGGAGTATCTTGACAATGCTAACCTCCTAAACCCAGCTCAATATGGATTCAGGGCCAAGCATAGCACTATCACTGCACTAGCCAAGGTCACAAATGACTGGCAATCCGAATTAGATAAAAAGAATAATGTCTGTGCAGTATTCCCAGACCTGAGCAAAGCATTTGATACTGTGGACCACAAGCTACTACTTTCATCCCTGTACTCCATTGGCCTAGATCCAGCCTCCCTTAAGTGGTTCAGATGCTATCTCACCGGTAGGTCACAGTAGGTAAAATCTGAAGGTGACCTATCCCCATTAAAACCACTGTCAAGAGGAGTCCCCCAAGGTTCTATTCTGGGTCCTATCCTTTTTGCCATTTATATAAATAACATTGATTCAACCCTTACCAATTCCTCTGTACACCTCTTTGCTGATGACACTGTTCTGTATGTCAGCAACCCTTCACTGCAGCTGCTCGGTGAAATCCTACAAACTGAATTCTCCTTGCTACAATATCAGCTACTCGAGAAAAAGCTTTTGTTAAATGCAAAGAAAACTAAAGCAATGATGTTCACAAATCAAAGCTCCACCAGCACATCCTCTCCAATCATTCTCCCCCACCTATGCACTATACTTGGAGAAAATCTGGAGTATGTAGAAAACTTCAAATACCTAGGTGTATGGATTGACAACAGACTTGACTTCACTCATCATTTAGAAGAACTGTTAAAAGCGTTTCAAAAGCTGGCCTCTCTATAGATTAAAACCTCTTCCTAAACAGAGACTCAAAGATGAGGTTAGTCCAGGCCATTTTTCTATCAGTTGTTGACTATGCAGACTTCCTTTATAGTCACTGCCCCATCTCCTACCATCACAAGTTGGATACCTTATATCATAGAGCAATAAGGTTCATTACAGATCTGCCATCTAATACTCATCATTGGTCTCTTTATGCTGCAGTTGGGTGGGTTTCCTTCCCTCAGAAGGAACAGAAATGCAGCACTATGGATTTACAGAGCGTTGTCAAAAAACTTCCAAACTATATCCTGGACTGCTTCATCCAGACCTCTCCTAGCTCCTATGCCCTAAGAAGCAACAACATCATCCTGCTCAAATTGCCCAAATTCAACACCAGGCTAGGGAGGGCAGCAATCAGCTATTCTCTAGCTATAGCATGGAACACCCTACAAAATCCCTAAACTGTCCAATATCATTCCATTTGCATCCTTTAAACAGCATTGTACAGTCTTCTTCAAAGAGAAATGCAATTGCTACCACTAGAGCTAGCATTGTCATCTCACAAATCTCCCTTCCAAACCATATATGGCATATTCCTTCCAGACACCCCATCTTATGGCACCCAGTAATACCTTCACCATCCTAGTATTACATTATGTTGAGTGTCTGCCATGCCCCCCCACTGGGATATGTATATATTGTACATACTGTAAATATTAGCTTAACTTTCCTGTAACCGTTTTTTATCATGTGAATTTACTGTACACCACTGTGTTTATAAACGTTATTGTCCCCTGTATGTATAACTGTCTTATATAAGTGTATGATATATCTGTTGTGTATCAACTATTGAACCTTGACCTTATCAGTTCCATCTTGTAAATGAGCCTTGCTCAATGATGTTCGCCTGAATAAATAAAGATTTGATGATGGTGATAATGATGATGATAAAAGGGTTAGGTTAAAGACTGAGGGCCCAATTCTAAGCTGTATGGTGCAACTCACTGGCTAATGTGAGTTGCAACATAAGCCACTAAGCCAGGGACCCTGTGTCCAATTCCAGAACAGGCAGGGTCTCCGGCAACTATGACCTGCAACTTGTGGCAACTCCAGTGGTGTGCCACAGGAAGGGCACACCTACACCTAGTGCCACAAACCACATTACTGCACTCTGACAGGGCACAGGACACATGGCATGGCCCTCCTCCCTGCATACCAACACCATGACAATGACACGCAGGGCTGCTGGGGGGGTTGGGGCTGCTGGATCTCCATGGTGTGTGCATGCATGCCAGTGGTATCATGGTGGTGTGGAGCACTGCCTGGGGATGGGGTGCCAGCAGCCCACAGAGGGCTGCCTTGCCATTGGGGGATGGGTGGGGCCTCAGTGAGACTGTGGGGGATGGCTGGTGGGGCACCTGGCACAGAGGTGCACCCACCATGGACAGAGCACACAGCTATTAGCTGGTCTAACTGTAATTAGACCACTGTCTATCATGGCCATCTCAGAATAGCAATTTGCTATTCTGTCAGTTGCCTTCCTGGAATCAGACCATAAACTGCTGCTGGAAACCCCCTTGTGCCATGCCACAGGGGGTGTCTGGTGTAGCCAGTGGCATAGCCCACCTTTGGTGCAGGCAGCCTCCACCATGTAGCAGGCCACCTTCCAGGATAGCAGGCAGTGTAACACATGTCACAAGGTGTGACTAGCGTAATTGGGTTTAGTGCAAGTCACCTTGTGCCATGTGTAATCCTTTCTGGAATCGAGCCTTGGGTATCTTCATGAACAATGGTACAATTTTTGAATTTTAAATAGAAAAAATTATTTAAAAAATGAAAACATGTTAGTTTGATAATAGAATTAACACACTCTGGAAGTTAGAATTCCTTTGATTTCTAGCCTACTACTGCTCCTCCAGTCTGCTGATCCCTTATGTTTTGATTAACTGATAGTGACCCAAACATGGTGGGTTCCTAAATTCCATTTCTCTCTCTGCAAATTTCTGCATGGGCATATTCTTCCAAGGAAATAAAAACAGAAACACATTCTGCATTAGTAATGAGGACTATATGTTATTCATAATGTTCCTTCAAATCTGGGACAGATATTTTTCTCCATATACTGTTGATACAGTGATGCTGTAATAATGAATCCCCCACAGTGAAACAACCTGTTCGACACCTGCAGTGTCAAACAGGTTGTCTGAGAGATGAATGGAGTCATCGACTCCCAGGTTCGGATGGTCTCCCCTAACAGCTGCCCCCAGAGTTAGGATGCTATTATTCCATGAAGTGCGGGGGTGCAGTGGCAAGCCCTTACAAACAGTGAATTCCCTCTGGTGCTCTTGCAGTCCTTCATTACTTTGCCGCAGCAATGTGATCACCATCGGCAACGTTTTGTCACTGTCAAGTAGTTCTACAACATTGTTGTCAATGTGACATTTTTCTCTACTCTGTATCATACAGTATGAAAATCAAGAAACAAATGTAATGAATAAAACATGGAAACTGTAGTCTTTCAATGGGGCAGGGCACTATTCAGCAAAACAGTCTGTCTACCACTCCATTAGCATTACAATGTTATCCCTTGCTATTATTATTCTTTACAGGCCTATCTGGTTGCCGAGGGGCCTAGGTTTTATTGGTGGGACCTGGCTCTTCCGAACTCTATTTCTTGCAGAAATTGGTCTGTCATCTGAAAGCATTTATACTCATTAATATGGTGGGATAACTATCACCTTATGCAATTTAAGATTATTCATGACCTTTATTACAATCCCATTAAATTGCGTAGGATGGGTTAGCTACCCAGTGACTCCTGTTCCAGATGGGGTAACAAGCCTGTACCCTGTTTCATATTTTGTGGTTTTGTGAGACTATATTTCCTTTTTGGAATTCAACTCACTCTCATTTAGACCCTTTGTTGGGTTTGTCTGATGCTTTTCTTCCCGAAAAATGTCTTTTGGAAGAGTATATCGGTACCCTGATTGGCAATCAGAGGTCCCATATGGCTCTGGTTTTGACGTGTGCAAAGAAGGTCATTCTTCGGCACTGGCTGGATCAGTGCACCCCCCATTTCCTAGAACTGTATAGGGAGATTCTGCTTGCTTTGCAGGCTGAGCGTCTCATTGCAAGTATGTCAGATAAAATGCCTAAACATAAGTGTATATGGGAACCATTATATCTTTTGCTAATGGTTTGAGTATATATTTTATTGTTCCTTGTAATTTCCTAGTATCAGGCTGGTGCAAACCAAATCAGGTGATTTCACCTGTACTTTTTGGTGGCTTTAAATGTATTTCCTCTGGTGGCAGGGTGGGGGTGTTTTTGTGGAAGAGGATGGAGGGGTTGGGTGGGTGGGCTGTATTCGCTGTTTTCTGAAAAATGATTGTTCTTTGCATTTGTTTATGACCTCTCTTCCACCTCACTGTGGCTTTTGCATTTTATTTGTTTTTGTATGAGGTCTCTTTCACTTGGCTTTTCTTAATAAAGTTTGTTCAATTAAAAAAATAATGTTATGAAATAAGTGTCTGCCTTTCTTCTTTTTTTAACTTTCAGAAAAATTTACATGGCATGGTGTCATCATAAAAGGTACGAAAATCCCTGCAACACTGCTTCAGCTGCCTATATATGACCCTTCACATACCTTATCAGTGACATTACATTATTTTTCATCTCTTTGTTTCATGACACGTGATCTTATAAAAATAAAACAACGCGCATTATAGAACAAATTTACAGAGCACATATTTGAAGAAAAACTGTATCAATGTCCATAGTGATATTATGATCAAGTTTATAAGGAGAAACATGTGTGCTACTCCCCTTTTTAGAGCAAAAGTAGCTCTAATTATCTTGATACTGAATAGGAAAGTTCAGCTGGAGGGTACGGAAAAAGTAACAGAGCACACACAGCATTATTAGACTCTTGTCTCATAACCATTACCATACTGAGATACTAAGCTGAGAGATCTCACAGTGGGAGCTTGCAGGCCCTCTATCAGCAACCCTGCACTCTCACTGTAGGCAAAAAAAAATCACCATTTACACACTAAATACCCTTTCAAGACAAGAATAGACATGCCAGGGCATCAAATTAAGAGCCAAGAGATAATTTTCTAAAGACAGTTTTTGTTCTGTACAGGTCTCTACTTGACAGGGTTGCATACCCTCTATACTTAACTAAGAAGTGGTGCAGTAAGGCCCACAAAGCTTTTAACATTTTATTTTCATATTTTGTATTTTAAATGACAGAGGTGTTTTAAAAACTTCATTTTCTGTTGAAGACCCTTGGCAAAAGTGTTTATTTTGGAAAGAGGGTCATGAATTTAAAAGTACTGCTTCCAAGAAAACTTTAGGATAATGTGATCCATGGGTTAGAACTCAAGGCTTGGAATCCAAATAGCCCAGGTTCAAATCCATGCACAGACTCAGGTCCACAATCTTCAGCAAGTCACTTAAACTCCCCATGACATAGTCACCCAGTTGTACTGTAAAAAAGGATACTTACAGGACCCCATTATAAAGAAGATTTTAGGATGATGGAAGATTTGATACCTTTTATTGGACCAACAAGTGTCTTGTACAAAGATGGAATTATACACTAGCTTTTGGGGCCTCACAGCTCCCTTCTTCAGGTGAATAGCAAAACTGAGCAACATAAGCAGTATTTATATCCACTGTGGAACAATTTATAAAAAAAAAATCAGGAAGTGAAGTAAGATTGTGATAAAAGTCAATATAAGTAGCAAAGTAAAATAAAAGTCTGTGAGAAGAAATGAGTGGGGTACTAAATACGAACTGGTCAGTAGGCAATAAAAGGAAGCTGGAAAGGGTAATAAAAAGTACCAGACAGGACCATAGATAAGAAAGATCTGAAATTAAAGGAATAGAAGGTAGGCTGAAATGGTAGAATAGACAGGAGATACCTAAGAAATGCATGGAGGCTAAGAAAGTAGAAGAAACAAAACAAAGGACCAGATAAAGAGTGTGAGGTAATATAAAGAGTGAGGTGTGAAAACAATCAGGGAGTGGGTAGAACTGAGCTGAATAGTTAGTAGGAGAGGCAAGGAGGAAGTAGGGAACATGTAATAAAAACAGAGCAGGCAGGAACTCTGAAAAAAACAATAACAAGAGAATTACAGTGTACCATAGTGTGTCATAAATCCAATGTCCTGATTCAGTCCACAATAACAAGAGAATAACAGTTTACCATAGTGTGTCATAAATCCAATGTCCCAATTCAGTCCACAACTGTTAGATTTAAATTGTTTTATATATTTCAATTCCCATGTCCTTCTGTCCTGTGTGTTTTTGAAGTTGCCTCTTAGTATCAAAACAGATAAGTCCAAGAGAGAGTGATCTGTTTGTGAAAAATGGTTTCCTACTGGTGTGCTGATAGTCTGGCTTACTGCAGTGTTGGTGGTGATTCATCCTGGTTTTCAGTGGCTTCCTAGTTTCCCCAATATAGCATCCATTTGTGCACTTCTTGCACTGAATTAGGTAAACCACATTGCTGGATTGACATGTGTAGGATCCATTGATTTGTATTATGTTGTTCTGGCTTGTCTTGATGGTGACCTGTGTGCATATGTGGGTGCAGGTCTTACATCTTGCCATGTTGCATGGTGTTGTCCCTCTTGTTTCTCAGTTAATATGATTTCTTGGGAGTCTGTTATGAAGTATTCTGTTTGAGAGGCTGGGGAGCTGCTTATAGACAATGACAGGTGGCTCAGGGAAGATGCCCTTCAGTATTTCATCTTCTCTCAGCATGGGTTGTAGTTCTTTAATAACTTACTGAAGGGGTTTTAGCATGGGGCTGTAAGTGACCACTAAGCGTGTGTGGTCAGTTTGATGTTTTTGCCTGTATTCCACAGATTGTCTCATGGTATTTGTATGGCCCATTCAAATTCTCTGTCAATTTGTCATCAAGAGTGGCCCTGCTGGATTAGGGAATTCTGAAGTGAGGAGAGCTGTCTGTCTCTTGTTGTCTCATCAGAGCAGATTCAATGGTATTGAATTGCCAGACTGTAGACTACAGATTTTTTTGTATGATTTGGGTGGAAGTTGGAATTATGCAGGTAGCGATGTCTGTCACTGGGTTTTCTGTAAAGAGAAGTTTGTATATGTCCATTTTTAGTGATACTGACTGTGGTATCTAGAAAATGTATTCTGGTGGTGGAATATTCAATGGTGAGTTTTATAGAGTGATGAAAGTTGTTAAAATCATGATGGAATTTTTTGAAAGAGTCTTCACCTTCTGTCCAAATCAAGAATATGTCATCTATATATTGGAGGTAGACTGATGGTTTATAGGGGTGGTGTTTAAAAAAATCCTTCTCTAAACAGGTCATGAATAGATTGGCATATTGTGGTGCTATTTTAGTGCTCATGTCTGTCCCCATGATCCCCAGTGCCCATGGCTGTACACATGCTCTGTAATAAGTGCTTGCCATTAAAGGTGATTTATAGGTTTATAGGGGAGGTGTTTAAAAAATTCTCCTCTAAACAGGCCATGAAAAGATTGGCATATTGTGGTGCCATTTTAGTGCCCATGGCTATCCCGATGATCTGTAATAAGTGCTTGCCATTAAAGGTGAAGTTGTGTGTCAAAATTAATTTTATTAGGGTCCTGATGGTGGTTCCTGGAATGTCTCCTGTAGCTGTGTTGTCCTTTAAAAATTCCTGACATGCTGCTATGCCATCTTCATGTGGGATATTAGTGTACAGGGCAGTGACATCCATTGTGACTAGGATAGTGTTGGGTGGCAGTTGTCCAATTTGCTTCAGTTTCCTGAGGAAATCTGTGCTGTCTAAAGAAGATTTTGAACCTCAGTTGGACTGTCTGGGATAATGAAACTGTGGAACACCTACAACCAAACACTATCACACACACACACACACACACACATATTTAATATTTGTTCAGTCTCTGATATTTAATCATTTTCTCTTCCTATTTATAGCTCAATAAATCAATGTGCCTTCAGCTAGAGGGGGTACCAAAAACTATGTAGGCTTCATCCCTGGAAAACTCTTCCTTGAATGTTTTCTTGGGGAGTAATTTTTGTATTCTCCCAGACACTGTGTTGTATATAAAAATTAAAGGGAGACTGTCAGATATGTGGTAGTCATTTTTTTTTGTTCAGCTTCAAGAAAGAAGTCAATTGTAAACTAAACTTCTTCATATTTATTTGATTGTGATGTATTAGATTTTTTTTTTCAAAAGAAGCAGCAGTTTACAATAAACAGTTTAACATGGTTCAGGGCAGGTCACCCAAAAACCAAATCAGGCAGCACACATCAGTGAAGAATAGTGAACAGTCACTGCCAGTTTTCCCACTCATCTGACAGTACATAAAGGCATTTCCTACAGAAAGTGAGATGGGAAATGTGTGTTTTTTTTGGACAGGACTCAGATGCACTGAAAATTGTCAATATAAACAGTTAATATAAGCTTGCCAAACCAATGTGGATTTTAGCAAACACACCAACCCCTCCCACACATTGTACCTATAATTCTGTTTCTGTTAGAGCACATAAATGCACAGTTCTTCATATAATTAAAAGTCTTGCACATTCACTAACAACAAAAAACAGAAAAGTTTTTGAAAGAGGAAATTGAGAGGGGGTAGGTTAAATGAGCAATGTATGGGAGAGAGTGGGAGGTGTTTCAAATAATTTGGTTTGGGCTGTGACACATATTTACAACCATACTGTAATGTATTTACACTGAAAACTGTCACTGACACAGAGTCAGGTATATTGAAGAAAACAAAACTTGCATCTTGCCAGTTCTTCATGGACAGCAGATCACACTGTCATTTCATTTGTAGCATAGGTTATGTGTTCCACTGAGAGAGTGTGTTCACAGAAGCTGGCTTGTGTTGCTGAGACTGCAACTTGCTCATCCCTGTGAGTAAACCTTCAGCTATGTTTGACACAGGATGGGCTCTAACTTGAGCTGAGTTCGTGTTTCCAGGTGACCCACCCTGAACTATATTCAGCTGTTTATAGTTAACTATTGCTTGAAAAAAATTTAAATAAAATATATTTTGGTCAAGTAAGGAAATTTAGTTTACAATAAGATTTTTTTATTGAGCTGAAAAAAAGCAACATATCTGACAGTCTCCCTTTAAATATCCCCCATCAGAAAAAGTCACTACTACACATAACTAGCTAGCTAGCTAGACAGAAAGACAGACAGGGAGACTGTTGGCTCAACAAGCTCGCAGCACACCTTCATCTACAGCTGCGGATGTCAAGAAAGTCCCACTGTGCTCATACAGAGAATGCAGATGAATAGCTCCTCTCACTAAACTGGCCACACTGGCTTTCTGAGTGCCCAGAAAAAGATTTTCTGGACATTAAAAAAATACACCATAATCTAACTAATTGGGTCCCATTTAACTAGGTACAGGTGCTAATATTTTTTTTTAAATAACAGTCTTTCATGTATTTTCCCTGTATTTTATATTTAAAGAAATTGACAGCCATCACAACACAAAATAAAATTGTGTTGTGAGAAGCAAGAGGTGAGAAACCAAAGACAGTCTCATGGCACAACATTTTTCATGTTGTGTCGGAAGGTTATAAAAAAAAGGCACCTGAGCATGTTCAGAACAGCTAAAAAAATGTAAATTCTTATAACTCTGGAACTGTTTAATACTTTTTTACACAACTTTTGAAAGGCACTGCATTGGCAATGCCCATTTCTACTCTGAAAGTTTTGTAAAACAATTTCATACCACCTAAGCTGTACATGAGAGCAAAACCAAAAACCCATATTAAGTACAGGAAAAAAAATTAGAGAACAACATACAGTGCTCCCTTGTTATAGTGAACCCCTCTATAAGGAATATCTGTTATAGTGGACACCTGCAATGGATCCCATTATTACCTAATTTGGCATATTAACACCTCACTATAGTGAACAATATCTATAGTGTACAAATCTGCTGATGCCAGAGGCACATGTGTATCTCAGAAACTACACAAACTTCCATCACAAAACTTTTCACATATTAAGACCTTGCAACTAGACAGAGCATGAAAAATTTCAGTCAATTTCAGGTAATTTCATCAAACAACACCAAATCTATTACAGAGCAAAGTTAGGGGTTTAACATAGAACCTGCCAAACAACTCTAACTATACTGGTGCTACCTCACTAGTACAATATTGATAGACAGATAGATAGATAGATAGATAGATAGATAGATAGATAGATAGATAGATAGATAGATAGATAGACAGACAGACAAACAGACATTTACATACACACACATCTATCTATCTAGATATAGATATCCCACATTTATTGGACAGCAGGTAAAATGCTTATGGGGCATGGATCCATCTACCCTCTGGGAGCTACTTGAAATGGCAGAGACATGCAGCTGGAATGCAATGGTATAGCTTCCCATGCAATCTATAGTACTGCATTACAGCTGTGCTGTGGTCGGTCTTCATACATGACATTGCTGAGGAACTGGAACAAAAAGTGTGTCTCTTTGCAGATGACACAAAAATCTGCAAAAGGGCGGACACTCAGGAATGGGAGAGAAAATGCAAAGGAATCTGAGGAAGGAGTGATCTATGGCATGGCAGCTGGGTTTCAGTGCCAAGAACTGCAAAGTCATGCAACTAGGGCAGGGAAATCCTGGAGCTGTGTATAAGATGTACTTAAGGTAACCAAGCAAGAAGGGGATCTCAGGGTAATCCTTTCTGATGATCTTAAGGTGGCAGGGTAATGTGACAAGACAGTAGGCAAGGTCAGTGGGTTGCTAGGGTGCGTGGTGGATTGATAGCAGGAGAAAGGAGGTGGTGTTGCCACAATACCACTCACTAGTCAGACCCCATCTAGAGTAGTGTGTCTTGTTCTGGTGGCCGCAGCTCCACAAGGACATTAGCAGGGTAGAAGCAGTCCAGAGAAGAGCTACCAAAATGGTGCAGGGGTTGCATTGGAAGAGATATGAGGAGAGACTGTGGGATCTCAACATGTTGTCCCTGGAAGGGAGGAGAATAAGAGGACACATGATATAGACCTATACGTATATCACAGGGGTGAACAAGGTACAGGTGGGGAGTCCCTTTCAGAGGAGAAAAAGCACCACAACATGGGGGCATGCAATGAAGCTAGAGAGAGAGAGAGAGTTTAAGAGGGATGTGAGGAAATACTTATTTACAGAAAGGGTGGAGATCACATGGAATAGCCTGTCAGAAGAGGTGATATGGCAAAAAGAGGGAGGAGCTACAATCATGTGTGGGAAAGGCACATGGGCAAAACAAGCAGAAGAAAGGGACATAGGAGGGATGCAGATGTCCAAATAGAGTACAATATGGTTGGTAGGCAGGGAATAATAATATAGACTGTATGGGCCTACAGCTCCTTTTCCACCCCAAAATTCTATGTTTCTATGTTTCTAGCAACAGTTTTAAACTTACAATGAAAATCAGCTTGAAATTCTAACAATACTGTATGTCTTTTTGGCAGTCTGTTTCCAATTTCCATAACAATTCTTGCAAAAAGTTTTACAATGTTGTCTATCAGGCTGATAGGGTGGTACACTGCTGGATCTTTCAAACTGTCCTTCTAGTGTACTGGAAAATAAGAATGCCTCTTTAGCTGTATGTAATAAAATTTAGCTTTATACACTGGGCTGAACAATATTTCCAAAAACTCTGCCCACCAGTTAAAATTCATTCTATATACATCTACTGATATCTCAACGTTTTCAGGTTTTTTTTTTTTTTAACCTGTAGGCAATGACTGCAGCAAATACATAGTCTCAGGTGATTGCAAAGGAACCAACAGAATCAAACTCAGTTTGAACATTTGTTTCAGCCTTGGTCAAATTGTATAAAGGTTTTGAAAAATAATGTGATCCCAATTTCAGGGAAAATTCAATGAGCCTTGGTAGTGACATTTTTTGAACCTCTTGCCATCATACTTCACTATTGTTTTACTTCATTATTTTGATTTCTTCCAGCATCTGCCCCCATACCATAAATGATGTCAGAAGGCTTCTTTTTGGCTCTGTAGGACTGATTTACAGTATTCCATTGCCTTATTTGATTTAGCTAATTTCTCCTCAGTATACTTTTCCTCTACCATCCAGATGTGTCAGATTAGCATTTTCTTTTTGTCCTCTACAACCAAAATTAAATTAGGTTACTGTTGATCTACAGCGGAGCCCACCAGGTTGTAATGCATTTTCACAGGGTCCTGCATGACAAAAGGGATTAACTGTAATTATGAAATGGGTAGAAAGAATGCTAGCTCCTGATTGGCCAAGAGGTACTTTCAGTTGGGCTATTATCCTAGCACAACAGTCCAACTGAAGGTAGCACAACAAAAATATGTTTAAAAAATACATCCAATTTACTAAAAAAGACCCATTTCATAGTTGCAGTAAGGCACTCCAGGGAGTGCATTATGGTGTGCTAATCGCCCTTTTGGTGGTGGAAGCACCCGGCTTCACCTTGTGCTTCAATCCACCCAAGGTGGGCCGTTATTCCATCAAAATGCACCACTGTCATGCCTTATTGCTTAAGTCAAATTGTCCTTTTTTCCTGGAGTAACTCTGCTACAAAATTCTGCAATATTGCATTGCATCTTGGTTGAAGTCCACTGTATTTTGACTGTATATTTTATAAGAATGGGTTAGCTTGAACCTCTTAAGTCCTATCTTAAACAAATCGACTTGTCCCCCATGCACTCTGTTCAAGGTGTGGACCAAGCATTCAAATACTTTATCTCCATGTTCAATGCAGCCTGTGACATCCATGCCTCTATAAGAAAATGTAAGCCTGAGGGCTCAGATAATTCCTGGATCACTTCATCCCTACTCAGACTCATGGCGACTAAGGATAATCTGTGGCATCGAGTTTAAGCCAGTGGTAAACAAGCAGACTTCCAGCAATGCAAAATGGCCAGGAATGCCTGTACTAGGGTGGTCTGTCTTGCTAAAATTCATCACTTCAAGGGTGAGTTTTCTAACTCCTGGGGAGATGGCAGAAAATTTTGGGACAACCTAAAAGACCTTACTGGCAAAACTAGCAAAACCTCATTCTCCAAGCTAGCTGTCAGTGGGGAAATCACCCAGGACCCTAAGATAGTTGCTGATACATTCAATAGTGCCTTCTCTGACACCAGCAGTGTACTCCCCTTTGACTTTGATGTAACCAAGAACAGTAACAGTGCAGACAGAGATGGCTCTCCCTGGACTCCCCCTTCTATTTCAAGAAAGTCTCCAAGGCTGAGGCCAGAAAATATCTGCGAGTGCTAGGAAAATCAAGGTACAGTAGTGACACACTATAACCAAAACTAATTACCCTCACCCTAGATGAGGTATTATCTCCACTGACTAAAATACTAAAGGGGGCACAATTTGAAGATGGGGGGATGGCTCAAGGGCAATGTGAGGAAGTATTTTTTCACAGAGAGGGTGGTGGATGCATGGAACAGCCTTCCTGAGGAGATTGTGAGGTCTAAAACTGTGGGAGAATTCAAGAATGCATGGGACAGACATAAGGCAATTCTTGTGGGGGGGGTGTAGGAAGAAATAGGCTGTTGGTTAACTAGGATCTGCAGCTTATCCAGTCGGTAGGGAAATGGGCAGACTAGGATGGCCAAGCGGTCCTCATCTGATGTCAAAGTCTATGTTTCTATGTTTATCCCTATGTCATGCATAATTCCCCCAGAAATGGAAAGCTGCTGTGATAACACCAGTCCACAAAAGCAGTGATTGTGCCCTCCATACTAATTATCACCTTGCATCAATCCTACCCTCCCTCTCCAAAACCCTGGAGCACATTGTATTGGACCAATTAGTTGATTGTCTTGAGAAGTACTAGATCCAATGTCCACAACAACATTGTTGTCACAAGGCACACAGTACCACCACATCACTGCTAGTGTACACGAGCTTCATTCATTGTGCTCTTGACCGAGGTCAACTAGTAGGGGCAATATACATTGACCTCACTAAAGCCTTTGATACGGTCAACCACACCATACTGCTTGACAAACTCTCCACCACTAGGCTCTGAAATGAAACCATGGGGTGGTTCAAAAGCTACCTAGGGAGCAGATCCCAGCAGGTCAAAATAAATGAAATCCTCTTGGATAGCCGACAAGTGCGCACAGGTGTCCCACAAGGCTCGATCTTAGGCCCCCCTATTCTTCATTCTTTTCCTCAACCACCTTCCCATTGTCAACACAGATAAAATACTCCTCTATGCAGACAATGCCGACGTCTTCAACAGTAAATCTGATCCACACCTTTGTGAAACACAACTCCAGCATAATTTCTCAACTGTTCAGGCCTGGTTCTCAAAGCACAAACTTCTTATGAATTATAAAAAGATGAAAATTATGTTGTTCACTAAACCCAACAAACATAAATCACATCAGTTAACAATTCTGAACAGCCATAATACCCCACTAGAATTGGTGCATACCTTCAAATATCTAGGGGTTACCCTCGACAGCTCCTTATCCTTCACCAACCACATGGACCATGTTGCAAAGGCAGTTAACTTTAGAATTGGCCTCCTCTATAGGCACAGACATTGTATGACCCCAGAGGCACTTTGGATCACAGTAAACAGCTCAATAATCTCTAATATTAACTATGGCTTGGTCGTGTATAGCACTGCATCTGATACTAGTCTTAAAAGGATCAACAGAGCACTAAATAAAACCTGTAGGCTAATAATGGGTGCCCACCAGCTCACCCATATATGGGAATTATACACTCAGACCAACTGGCTGCACCTAAGGGCAGGATGAAATACCAAACCTGTCTCCTAGCTATGAAAATCTGCCTAGGATTACCTCCTCCGGCCATTCCAAACCTCCATAATATAGTGACCAACCCTCACCAGACTCATGGCATGTCTAGACAGTCCTATCAAATCCCTTTCTGCCATGCTTCACAAGTACAACGGTCCTTTCCATACCGCCAGCCCAGTTGGCTAAATGCCCTCCCCATGACATTTTGGCTGAACCAAAGCTTGGCTCTTTCAAGAGTAAACTCCACCAGCACCTCACCACACTTAGCAGCTGTGACTGCCTTCCCTAAGTAGCATTACTCCCCAGCCTCCCCCTACATCTGTACCATGCCCTTCACTCCTCACCTTCTTCCCCTCTTTGCCCCCCTTTCCCTTCATCCTTTCCATCCCCCTGCCTCCAGGCCTACCTGCTCCTCCTTTTGTCCACCCTACAACCTGACAAGGCCAACTCTGGCTGATTCATGATTGTCTGTACTAATGCACATATCTACATTGTTTTATTAGGTTTTCTAAATTGTACAGTATGTTTGATTGCGTTACTTTGATGTGGAACCTTTGCAAACGAGCTTCTAGCTCAAAGGTATTGTAATCCAAGAATTAAATAAATAAATAAATAATACAAATGGGGACAATATTTTTCAAAGATAAACCTTAATTATTTAAATGACTCTTTAGCATGGTTTCCACTATAAATTTTCTGGGCCACATAATGTACTCCACAGAAATTAAATATATCACATGCATTCATTTGATTCTACCATCCTGTTTTAATTGTTTGTTAATATTTGTAGACTAACTGTATTTTGGTTTAATTCCATCCCTGTATTTTCATCATTTTTATACTTACAGCAGCGCCAGCCACATTGCAATGCAGTTATTTGCTGTAAATGACATGAGACAAAATGCTGCAGTTAAAAAAAAGACTGAACTGCCTTTGAATTACACTGTTCCCTGTAGGATATTGCAGCATTCTGTGATATACAGCAGCATTACTGCATTGCAAACTGGTTGACGCCACTGTAACTGGTGTATTTACTATTAGCAGACATATATAACTTTCAGGTCGTGAAGGTAACATAAAATCTGAATAGTTTCCACTAGCCACAAAAGATGTTATGATGAAACCACAAGTGGATAACGATAATGTAGATAAAAAGGTCAAAGCACCCACTTGGTCCCCTTTAAATCTGACATTTAGTATTGGTAAACTATTGTCATTTAAAAGCTGAATCTGTCTGGCACCTTTTTCGTGTACTCTTACACACACTGTTGATTCTGAATGGGATGTGCTGGTGTAACTTGACTTACGCCCAAAAAATGGCACAAGTAGCAAGCTACACCAGCAGTTGCAACACTTGTTATTCTGCAAAGCAGCCTGTGACATGCTGCAGGCTGCTTGTGCCAAAGTGAATTTACATCACCATTTACACCATAAAGTCCCTGTGACATGGCACTAGGGGTTTATAGCATCAGCTGTGCCCTATTCAGGAAGGGCAGCAACAGAGTTCCCCAGGGCGCTATTCTCTAAAACCCCCCGGGGACATCCGACAACATAAGTTGCACCAGTATATGGCTGGTGTAACTGTACTTACACCCCGGTAGTCTCCTGTATGTGCAGCTGGCTCATCCTCCAATGGTATGCCACCCTCCCCGCCACCACAGCCCTGACCCCAAAGTTGTGGTTAAAGTCCTGCAGGGCTTTTACTGCCCCCCCAATGCCCTGACCCCAAAGTTGTTAATTGCCCCGCAGAGATTTAACTGCCCCAATGGATGATCCCCCTCTTCTTTCTAATAAGCCCCCAAGCCCAGATCAGCACCCACCCACAAATAGCAGATGGGTACACCCTGGTAGTCTAGTGGCCCCTCACTGGACAGTGGAAGACCACCCCACTCCCCCCAAGCCTACCCGGCTGGTGACTGGCACAGACCCACCTCTCACTACCATGGCCAGCCACCAACTGAGCTCCACTGGAGTGTGGACTACTGTACATAGTATGTGCTCAAATGAATATTCATTGAGCATGTACTATGCACAGTAGTACGTGCTCTGGTGGAGCTCACTCAGAGGCCGACTGCGGTGGTGAGAGGTGGGTCTGAGCCAATCGCCGACTGGGTAGGAGTGGAGGGGAGCAGGGTGGTCTGCCACTGCTGGGTGGGGGCCACTAAACTACCAGGGTTATGGGGTTGCAGTGGAACACATATGGGGGTTGTGGTTTGGAGGTGGTGGCGGTTCAGGGATTGGGGCATTGGGAGGGGGCATGAATAGCCCTGTGGGGTGGTACTGTGCTGTGCATTTACTGGGGTTGCGGCATTCATGGAGGGATGGGGATAGATCTGCTGGGCTATGACTGGTACTTTGGGTGGGGCATGGGGGAGACAGTAATGGCCCTGCAGGGCATCGGTCCGCAAGAGGGAGTGGGGCATGGGCATGGCACTTGTGCATGCCAGGTCCAGGGGATGTGGCTTGTGGCAATCCCTACAGGTATGCCCTGTGTTTGGCATACCTGTGGGATTGTCGCAAATCATAGGACTTCGCCGTGGGGACCCTGCCCCTTGCTGAATCAAGTGCAGGGTCCTCGGCATAATGGGGAATGACGTAAGTCGCCATTGGTGGTGACTTGTGCCATTCATGTAGACTTGGGCCCCAACACTGCAGATTAGATTGATACTGGAAATATCATCTCTGGTTCTGCTAGATTATTAAAGGGGCCCATATGAGTATTAAAATCTCTAACAAGAAAAATGTCTGTGTGAGGATAAAATCTTGGTTTACTTTTATTAAGGTACTACATCTAAACTATTCCAAATATTTTGTGCATAATATGTTGTATTAGAAGGGGATACATTGTATATTTTCTTAAAATGCAATAATCATGTCCAACTGAAACCAGTAATAAGATCAAGTTTATCAGCAGAGATTGCCCCTTTTAAATTTTAAGATATATATCAATCAATCAGTATGCAAGTTAGCAGGCATAGATCTGCCTTGACAGTTGACTTTTCCTGTAGGGATCTTGTGTGAGGAAACCATTGTATTGAAATACAAAATGATCTTGAATCCAAGTATATTGTAGACAAACAATAGCAAATTATTTTATATGCTCTCTAAACTCATTATCCTCTATTTTTTTTTTTTGCGCAGGCCTGCTGTATTCTAACTAATATTTTTGACAGTATTTTCTATTCCAGCATCCTATTTGTTATGAGAGAATGTGTTACTAGAAATTCTATTAACAATCAATGGGGAACTATTTTTGTTTAATGGTCAGAATTAGATGTTAAATCTTAATGACTCAAACCTTTTGAATGTGTACCCCAGATGGTTATTTCCATCAAAGTAGAAAATCTAGTATAATAATGCTTTCCTGGCTCATTAATTAAGTCCATAAAGACATCCTCCTAGGGTATTTGAATTATATGGTCAGCTAGCTTGTTCATTTCTATCATAAATATTCCCATGGAGTCAAGTAGAGGGGTAGCCTGGAATATTGTATCTGATTGGCCACTAGCAAATGTATCTACTTGACCACCTTCATCATTAAATCAAGGTTTCCTTACAGTTTCTCATATTCCTTTGTGACCTAAAGGAATCCCTATAAAGTACATAAACATTGTGCATAATGATCTCAAAAAACAATGTCTGGTTTTCCTTTTAGGTTTTGGATGACCGTATATTGTTAATGTGAGATACTCAGAGCTTTCATTCTTGAAGTCTCCCTGGTATGTTCCATTCTCTGTGTATTGTTTGAAGGTTTTCTATTGCCATATCTTCATGTGGGGCATTGGTGTTATGCATGCTTGAAAACAATTATGTGAATATAGAATCTACAATAACATCTGGGTCTTATTTTAACACGTTTGCTAATTTGTCCCTTGTTTCAAAAATGTTATTGTAAGTCAGATGATTCCCTAATAATTATTAATTATTGTGATGATGGAAGGGGCTTGGGGTCCATCTTGCCCAACCCTCCTGCTAAATGGATGGGCATATATTTAAATGCTTATTTTTTATACATAAAGAGCATATGATGCAGCAAATGTAGTAGTCATCATTGGCAGCAGCTAAACTAGATTGGGTGAAGTGGGGACAAAACTTTCATTTCTTTTGTACAGCATTTTCCCATACATGCAGATTCATCAAGTAGTTTCAGCACTGAGCTGCTAGCTGGTGATGCAGATCTGAATACTACTGCAAGCTCCTTTTTAATGATGTCATACTTTACAGAAAACTACAGAAGAATTTCTATAAAGAGGACAGGATGATTTTCTAAGCAAGTCTCAGAAAAAAGTTTATTAAATTATTCTGCAGAATTTCACAGACATATATTTGGAGAATTTATTTGATTTCTATTGAATTATGTTGAACTATTCTGTACGGGCGTGTCCCTGGTTATTGGATGGTTATGAGAGAAGCAAGGATAGGGTAGGGCCTGAGCCTTGTCACTCAAAACCATTCTCTACATGTCTCTTTTTGCTTAAAAATACAATAACTTTGCACCTGCAAAATTATTTTAATTGCAACTATAAGATAACATTGTTGTGTTATTCAG
The DNA here is from genome assembly GCA_016271365.2 of Neoceratodus forsteri. NCBI lineage: Eukaryota > Metazoa > Chordata > Ceratodontiformes > Ceratodontidae > Neoceratodus > Neoceratodus forsteri. Next base: position 223,932,216 of record CM028132.1, on the reverse strand, counting down.
TGAAAGAATAATTACTTTTGCCCTCACTTATGTTTGGCTTAGCAAGTCAGTAATGCTCAATCCAGCATATTCCATTACTGCCGCAGTTCATCATGTAATTATAACTTTGTTAATGTGTCATAGTCAAGTACATTGTGTTTCAATGTAATTACCACAATAATGCCTCATTATTATACCACCATGTTATGACCATGATGAAAAGCAGGTGTTAGCAATTCTGCAAATACAGATTTTCAAAAGTAACTGGATTTTGCATATTATATGTAAAGAAAGCAGACATATGTTTTAACTGTCATTCCTCCAACAATCCTAATAATAAAAAGCAGACAAATACACACATCAGCTGAATGCAATGCAGCATAGAAATTGTCATGAAGAAGCTTAGGCAGTCTATGCTTGAAGAAGAACTATGTGGTGCACAAAACATTTTGAAAACTGACCACAAATGTTGAAACAGCAAACTAGTAGCCTCATGCCCATAGGGAAAGAGGAACATGTACCCCCAAAAACATAATGTTCCCATGTGCATAGATGTGTGTTGTGTGGTTGTGTGTGTGTGTGTGTGTGTGTGTGTGTGTGTGTATATTCTTTGATAAAAACTGTGTTAATGCAACAGTTATGGTTCACATTAAAGTGATAAAAGTAGGGAAATGTGGTATTAGGGTTTCTAGCCATAAAGCAAATGGAAAAAACATTATGGTTTTCACTGCCCTGAGTCTTGCAGAATCAAAGATGGGTATTTTGTAGAGGTTCTACCCTAACTCTCACCCCATTGTGATATAGACTTCAGACATATAGAACTGTGTCTCCCCACATGTTGCAACAACCTGTAGTCCCTTACTGAAGAAAACAGATCACACCTAATCATATTTGGTGATGAAATGGGGTACCATTAGGGTTGAGAACCCCAAGGAAAACCCCACCCCTGATTCAGCAAGACTCAGGACAGTGAAAACTTTAATGTTTTTTTCCTTTCACTTTTTGGGGGTGGGGAGTGGGGAGTTAAGGTTGAAAACCCTAACACCACATTTTCTTACATTTGTCACTTTAATATGAATGCTAACTAGTGCATTAATGCAGTTTTTTCAAAACATTTAATTACGTTTTGAGATAGAATCATATCCTCATTCACAAAGGTCCCTTCAGGACCAGTGTGAACACATCTGTGTTTTTACAGATGGGCCCTGTGCTTCTATGCCTGAATTGATGCACACGTGTATCTGGGAGTGGAAGCACAGGGCCCTCTTGTCCTTGCAATTCCATTCCTTCAGAAAATCAATTTATCTGCTTTATTATTATTATTATTTTTTTTTTGTAGGGACAGAGTTATGGGTTGTTAACGTTGCAAAGTTATCCTATAGAAAGCTTCATTTTTTTAGTGTTAATGTATTTCATATGTCTATATTCAGTTGGTATTTGTTAGGGGCATAGTATTGTACTACACATTGAGGCCTTCCTTTTCATATATAGAATGCCCCTTAACTCCAAAGACTGATGAAGTTGCAGCTTGTTAAAGTTGCATTGTTATCAAATGGAAATTTTTACTTTTACATTTTTATGTTTTTATTTGGCCGCTGAATTATTTTGGAGGGTATTGTGTATTATTATTGTAGTACTCATTGAGACTATATCTATATATATAGATATATATATGTATATATAGCTATATATATATATATATATATATATATATTTTGTCCCTTAACTCCAAATATTGACAGATTTATGGCTTGTTAAAGTTTGAATGTGCAAGAAAAAACTAGGTCCAAAATTCTCGTTTCATATGAAGCAATCCTGTTTCATGAGAATGTGAAATTCTCACAAAAGACGTTTGGTTCATATGAAAGAAGAATGTATAAAAAACAAAGTCCAAATTCTTCTTTTGTATAAAGCAATGCTGTTTTGTGAGATTGTTTTATTCTCATGAACCAGGATTGCTCATACGAAAGAAGAATGTGAAAAAATAAGTCCAAATTCTTGTTTCATATAAACCAATCCTGTTTCATAAGATTGTGTTGTTCTCACAAAAGAGGACTGCTTTATATGAAATAAGAATGTGAAAAAAGCTAATCCCAAATTCCTGTTTTGTATGACCCTATTCTTTTGTATGACCCTATTTTTCCAAGAGACCGTATGAAACAAGAAACTCCTCTCACAAAAAAAAAGATTATTAAAATGTTTTAAAACACGTTTCTTGGCCATTTTTGCAAAAAGTAACGACAGAATCCAACTATATCTATCTATATCTATATCTATATATATATATATATATATATATATATATATATATATATAGTGGTGCTGTAGCACAAATATAGTTAGGACTGAGATGGTGTTTAATGTTAAGCCCTCATTTTTACACCTTAATAATGTTAGTGGCATTCAACAAAATTCCATAAGAGGTGGCATGCATTGTCATGGAAGAAATCTCACAAGATATGAAAAGTTTCATGACGAAAACATGTGTGATTTTTCGAGATATGTAATGCTGATATTTAATGAAGTGCAGTGTTTTTATCTATGCTCATTACACATTTTATTTGCCCTCATGTACAGCCTAGATGATATGGTATGTTTTTCTGAAACATTTAGGGTAGAAAGTGGCATGTGCCATGGTAGTGCCTGTAAAGGTTTTGTGAAAAAATATTAATTGGTTCCAGAGTTATAAGAATTTAAAGGATTTTTCTGTGCATGCCTATTAGGATGTTTGGATAACCCTCTGATACAACCCAAAAATGTTGAGGTTGCAAAACCTTTTTGCATTTGCAACACTTAGTTGTGATGACCCAAAAAACAGTTTGCCATCTTGTTTTTTTCCAAACCAAAAAACATGTTAAATACCTGAAAATGATGAATTTAAAAAAAACACCTGAACCCCGCTGAACAGGGCAGGTTTAGTTATATTCTGGTCTTTCTGTTTGTTTGTTTATTTATTTTTGAATTCAGTCCAGAAATACCTTTCCTGGGCATTACAAAATCTTGCATGCCCAGCTTAGCATGAGCAGCCTTTTTCTGGGCTCGAACACAAAACCACTTAAAGGGACACTGTCACCTTTATGTTTACACACCAGGATAGTGTTCAATATTGTGGGGTTTATTTTATAAATAGTGTAACTCATTAAAAACATGTTAAAAACTTTAAAAAGCACTTTAAAAACATAAGGAACATTGTTAACAGTTACAGTGCATCAGAGGTCAAAGGCTCCAACTGCAGTGAATCAATTTGGCACATACATTTCAGCATTTTATATATGCTTTCTTTTGAGCCTGTCTGTGAGCTCAGAGTGTTTGGTACCTTTACATGTCAAATTTTCTTCTTGCTTTAAAAAAAACATAGAACCAAGAAAAATCTGTCTCTTCATGAGTCTCCAAATATAGATGTAGGTTTTATATAATCTGCCCCATGCTGCAAGTGAATTTTAATTTGATAAAGATTTTATTAAAATGAAACCTTCTTTGCAGAGCTGTCCAACTATAGCAGCACTATCTAAAACATCAAGAAATAATTAAATTGCAATTGTGAAATGCTGTAATGTAAAACAAAACAATAATTAAGTTCCTATAATGTTTGTAATTTTTCTACACTTGCATTTAATTAAATGACAGAAAATAAATCATGATAGTATGTATGTGAAAAACTGCAGTGCTAAAGGTTTATACATTTATTTTCTAAGAAAACATGATTTCTGTGATTTAAAAAAATGTAGTCTGAGGCTTGTAGCCTTGACTTGGAACTGATGCTTTATGAATGCTCAGTTTATTCTGCAGCAGGGACCCACACACCCACTACATAGTTGTCTACAGAAGTGATAAGCAGATGAAAAGCAGCCATTTTGTGGTGCACTCAAAAATGATTTAGACACATGGCATTTTGAGCTGTTGTATGTTGGGATGGGGACGGTCGGAGGCAAATAAATAGACAATATTTTATGTTGCCCCACAGAAGCTCGGGCAGGAACTAGAGAGAATGTATTATTCTTTATTTATGCAGACTCTCAGAGCCATGTAGTTCAGCTCAGGCATTTTCACATTGTATTTTAACAGTAAATGGCATTAGATAAAAAAGTGCACCAATCAGTTTAATATGCGGTAGATGTGCTAAACAGCTGCCTTGCTGAGATCAACAACTGGATGGCCTCTAGCTGGTTGCGACTGAACCCCGATAAGATGGAGGTATTAGTGTTGGAGTCGAACAGAGTGTGTGACAGGATGGCCTCTGGATCAGAGATTGGACTTGTTCTGGGATCTGTTAAATGGAAGGCCTCCTCTTGGGTGCGAAATCCTGGTGTCATTCTGAACAGGAGTTTGACGATGGAGGTGCAGACATTTTCCACCATCCACTCCTGCTTTTTCCATCTCAGAAATGTCACCAGGATAAAGTCTCTTGTTCTGTCTCTGGACCTCCCCACTTTGATGCATGCCTTAGTTACATCAAGGCTTGATTACTGTAATGCTCTATACCTCGGTGTCACTGGAGGATCTCTCTGCAGACTGCAGCTAGTGCAGAACGCAGCTGCCTGGTTACTTACTGAGCAGCCAAAATGTTGCCTTATTACACCAGTGTTGTGTGAGCTGCACTGGCTGCCAGTCAGGTGGAGGATCCTCTTTAAGGTGAGTCTTCTCACCTATAAGGCCCTACATGGTAAGGGCCCTGGGTATCTGTTAGACCTTCTTGCACCTGCTTTCTTGGTTTGACCCCTCCGTTCCTCCTGTGTGGAACCCCTGGAAATTCCCAGGATGATGTTGAAATCAGCTGGTAACAGGGCATTTAGTGTCACTGCCCCCGTACTGTGGAATTTGCTGCCCCTTGGGGTTAATGGAGCTCCTACTTTGGAGGTATTCAAGGCCTGCCTTAAGGCCCTCCTATTCACCCAGGCCTTTCTGGATTAAGCTGTTCATCTACAGATCAGACTGCAGTCCCTCATAGGTATTTGTCCCACACACCCCACCCTACCCCACCCAAGCCCCCACTCAGCACCCATCACCTCACACACACCCTCACTCACCTAAACATTGTCCCACAGTGTAGATTTACTCTCAGACTGGAAAGACATCCTCCTACTGAAACAGAGACTGTGATATGAGAAAATATGGTAAGCCAGGTTAAAGTCTTTCAAAGCATTTTGAACTTTTGCTCATAACATTGTCATTTTTAAATATTTTTACACCGATTGTTCAACATGGCCTTTTGGGACCCCACCTCATGAATAAGGTAGGCAATATTTTTGAGATTGGTCCCATAAGGCAATTTCACGGTCTCTCCTGAAAATCCGCTTTTGGGCAGGATTTGAAAATTTTCACCTAACAGGTTCACGAGGTAGGGTCATAAGAAGACTACACTGAGAATTTGGTTGAACACTGTGATCGATTGTCAAGTTATGTGTGAAATATTTCAACATTCACTCATAAGTGCATTCATTTTCAATATTTTAGAAACATAGAACATAGAAACATAGAAGTTGACGGCAGATAAGGACCGCAAGGCCCATCCAGTCTGCCCATTTCTTTTTCTACCTTATAAATGTGCCATCGGCCTTTGCTCTATCAGTGACCTATCTATTCACAGTCATTTGTATTGCTCCCTTATGCCTATCCCATGCCTGTTTGAAGCCCTGCACTGTATTCATAGCCACCACTTCTTGTGGTAAGCCATTCCATGCATCCACCACCCTTTCTGTGAAAAAGAATTTCCTCACATTTCCCCTTAATCGGCCTCCCTCTAATCTCATGCTGTGTCCTCTTGTCCTGCTATTTTTCTTATATTTAAACATGTTAGACTCTTTCACCTTGTTTATGCTCTTAAGGTGTTTGAATGCCTCGATCATATCACCTCTCTCCTCCTTTGCTCAAGGATACATATTGAGCTCTGTTAATCTGTCCTCATATGTCTTCTGATGCAGTCCCTGCACCATTTTGGTTGCCCTTCTCTGGACTGCCTCAATTTGGTTAATGTCCTTGTGAAGGTGTGGCCTCCAGCTACTGCGCGGTACTCCAGATGGGGCCTAACCAGTGTCTTGTACAGAGGATTATTACCTCCTCTTACGACACTTAATCCAAATCACACCCCCTAGCCTTACTCTACTGCTTTAGAGGTCTGCTTGATGATTTTAGGTCATCAGTGATGATGATGCCCAAGTCTCTTTCTTCCTTTGTGACTGCTAGCAACTCCTCCCAGCCTATAGGTAGCTTCAGGGTTCTCTTCCCTATGTGCATGATTTTGCACTTCTTTGCATTAAATCCCAGTTGCCACTCTTCTGACCATTCTGCTAGTTTATCCAGATCTCTTCTCATTCTGCCCACCCCATCTGGATCATCTACTCTGTTGCAGATCTTGGTGTCATCTGCAAACAGACAAGCCTTACCCTCTAGTCCATCTGCAAGGTCACTAATGAAGATGTTGAAGAGGACTGGCCCCAGGACTGATCCCTGAGGTACCCCACTTGTGACTTGCATCTCTTCTGACTGTATACCATTTACCACCACTCTCTGTTTTCTGCCCGTCAACCAGTTTGCCACCCAGTTGACCAACTTCTGACCACCCGAGCCTACCCAGCTTATTTATCAATCTTCTATGTGGAACAGTGTCAAAAGCTTTGCTGAAGTCAAGGTAGGCGACATCAACTGCTCCCCTTGGTCCACCACTCTGGTTACCCAGTCAAAGAAATCTATGAGATTAGTTTGACAGGACCTTCCTTTTGTAAACCCATGCTGTCTTGGATCCTGTGCCTATGGATTCCAGGTGTTGCACTATCCTTTCCTTAAGGAGTGCCCCATAATCTTGCCCACTACTGAGGTAAGACTGACCGGTCCGTAGTTCCCGCCTCCTCCTGCTACCACTCTTGTGGAGGCGGGATCACATGAACCCTTCTCCAGTCTTCTGGGACCTCTCCTGTGCTCAGAGACTCACTAAACAATTCTGCCTAATGGCTCTGCTAGTTCCTCCTTTAGCTCCTTAAGTACCCTGGGATGTATTTCATCAGGTCCCATTGCCTTATCCACCCTGAGCTTGCAAGCTCTTGTAGGACCCTTTCTTTTGTGAAGGGAGTAGTGCTCTCTCCATCCCCCTGTGTCAATGATGCTGAGCTGTGGGCCCTGCCTACCTTCTCTTCAGTAAATACTGAGCAAAAGTATCTATTTAGGATAGATGCCTTTACAGGGTCCTCCTCACATGCTCCCTTTTCTCCATTAAGTTTAGCAATACCCCCTCTGGACTTTCTCCTTTCACTAATGTATCTATAGAAAGTCTTGTCACCTTCTTTTACTGTTAGGTGCTAGTGTTTCCTCAGTTTGGGACTTTTTGCCTGCCTTATGTACCACCTGCTTCCCTTAGGGCAGTTTGGTATGCCTCCCTATCTTCATCCCGCTGTGTTCCCTTATATTTCCTGAAGGCCAGCCTTTTGGCTCTGACCCTTTCTGCTACTGTATTTGAGAACCAAAGTGGTTTCCTTCTTCTTTGTACTTCCTTTTCTGTCTACACAATGGGATGTTGCTTCAAGTATTGCATCCTTAATGCTTGCCCACTCTGCCTGTACCCCTCACCTGTGTTTCTTTTGCCAGGGCTAGCTTAACTCTTTTGGCCATCTTATCAAAGTCAGCTCCTCTGAAGTCCCATATTTTGCCTTGGAATGGGATGATTTAGATGTAGTAGCCAAATTGAACCATACCATGTGATGGTCACTGGCCCCCAGGTGACCTTCTACCTGGAGATCTGTGATCCCTTCTTTGTTAGTCAGTACTAGATCTAGGATAGCTCTGTCTCTTGTGGGTTGCTGTACCAGTTGTTTGAGGCCCTCCCCCTGCAGGGAATCCACTATAGTCTAGTTCTGGCAGATGTTCCTGCTGGTATTGACCAATCTGTATCTGGCATGTTGAAGTCTCCCATTATCAGAACCTCCCCTTTAGCTGTCATGTTTTGTATATCTTCTAACAGTAATGTGTCTATGTCCTCCCTCTGGTCTGGGGCCTGTAGACAACCCCAGTTCTTATGGCTGTCAATTTCCTGTTTCCAGGGTGACCTGCAGTTCTTCTGGCTCATTATGTGTATTCTAGATTTCTGTATCTTTGATATTTTCATTAACATACAGGGCCACTCCTCCCCTTTTGCACCTCGGTCTCTTCTGAACAATACATAGCCAGGTACTGAAGTCTCCCAAGTGTGGTTACTGGTAAACCACGTCTCACTAATTGCTACTATGTCCAGTTTAGCCTCTGACATTATTGCCTGCAGGTCTGGGATCTTATTTCCCAGGCTGTGAGCATTTTTCAACCAAACTTTGAACATGGCCTTTTTAGGACTCCACCTCTTGAACAACATAGGGGACATTTGTAGCATTTTGGGCAGGATTTGAAAATGTTCACCTACTGGGTTCATGACGTGGAGTCATATGAACACTACTTTTAAAATTTGGTGTCAAAATATTAAAAAAACAAAGTTATGAATGGACCTTGACATTTTTCCATGCTCCCTCATAACTTGGATAAGTATCAATATTTTCACTTCAAACTTTCAACGTAGACATTTTTTCACACCACCTCGTAAACATGATGAGTGTAATTTATTATATTCTGGATGAAAGGTATGTTTGCATTTGTAGCTCAAAATTATGCTTTTGCCCACTATTCTATAAATGCCACTTGTCATGTTTATAAGGGAGAGTCATAATATGACTATCCTGAAAAATCTGAAGTAAAAATTAAACAAATAAATATAAAGAAATATTAAGTGTACTGCCAGCCTTCACCTCACTAAGCAGTACTTTGTGATCCCTTGCTGGTGAGCTGAGTTTGGGACCGAGATCAGTGAGCCAGCTGTATGATCTGAGGTCGGGGGGATGACACTGTTATGCTGCATCACTCTGCAGCCTGGAAAGTGAAACTGTAGGGTTTCCCACACAGTCACAAGAACCATAAAGTTAAGAGAACTCTTCTCTTGGCATTGGGCCCTGCATCGCTGCACCTGTGGCTGCCACAGGGCCCTGCACTTTGGCTGACAGATGGAATCTTTGCCTTGTGTCTGCATCTGCTGCCACATAGAAGAGCAAGAACCAAAGGTCCCTGCATATCCACAGCCAACCTGACAGAGCCACACATTCAAGACATCTGTTGTCACATGGAAGTGCAGGGCCTGCAGATTCCTGCACTTCTGTAGGTAGAGGGACTCTTGGTGCAGGGCACAGAGGAATCTGCACATCTGTATCTGTTCATGAAGGTCATGAAGGGAATTGGGTGAATGAGGCTATGATTCTGTGATCTTAAAAAGAAAGGCAATTATTTGCAAAAAAACTGCATTAATGCACCAGTTAGGTTTAAAGTCCATGTCACAAAAGTAGGGAAATGTGGCAGAAGAGTCTCCAACCCTAACTCCCCAACTCCTAAAGCATCAAAAGGAAATGGCCACACAAGCAACCATGAACAGCCCTCATCAGGTAAGACCAACAACATACAACTGTTTCCAGATGACACAAATGCAGAAGCACTGATGTTCTATCTTAGCAGCATTGCATCTCTGGTTGCAAAAGTGCAGCCCCAGAGGTGCCTACACTTCTTCAGCTAGAAGTGTGTGTGTGTGCATGTCTTACTGTGTGCATGAGTACCTGTGGGAAGTAGTGTTGTAATCTGGGTATTATGGATTTCTATACATAGCAGCAGAAGTGCAGGCATCACAGGAACCAATGTGTCTCTAGACAGAAGACAGTGTGTATGTCTTAAACCTGCAGCTGCAGAAGTGCTGGCATCACAGTGGCCTGCACTTCTGCAGACAAAAGTAGTGTTTGAGTTCAGGTATCATGGATTTCTATATACATTACCACAAGTATAGGTCCCACAGGGTCCTGTGCTTCTGCATGCAGAAGTCATTGTGTATCTTTACACCTGCAGCTAGAGAAGTGCAGGTTTCTGAAGCACCTGCACTTCTGCAGACAGAAGTAGCATTGCTATTTGGGTATCATGGATTTTTGGTGGGCCTGAGATTCAGCAGCCACAGCATGGTGTGCATATCTTATACCTGTGGCTGCAGAAGCACTAGTTCTCTCAGAGGCCTGTTCTTCTGCAGCTAGAAGTGTGTCTATGTCTTGCAGTCTGCATGAGTATCTGTAGCTACAGAAGGGCTGGGCTGATAGAGGTCTGTACTTCTACAGACAAAATAACTCTTGCAATTTGGGTATCTTGTACAGTATTTATATCTGTATCTGTATCTGTGGCTGCAGGGACCTGTGCTTGTGCAGACAGAAGTAGTATTTTGATTTGAGCACTCTACAGTTCTATCAGCAGACTAAAATGAATGTATGTATCTTACAGTGTGCATGCCAAAGATGCAACTCCACTAAGGTAGCACATCAGTGCTACTGTATTTGTGTAGTCTGGAAATGGTTATATGCTATTCATCTTATGTAATGAAGGCTGTCTGTGGTTTTTTGTTTGGTCTTAACCTTCTGCTGCTTGGAGGGGTTGGGAGTTAGAGTTGGAAACCCTAATGCCACATTCCCTACCTTTGTGGCATTAATCTGAACCCTAACTGATGCATTAGCACATTTGTTTTGCAAAGTGTATATATATATATATATATATACATATATATATATATATATATAATACATATATATATATATATATTCATTGCAAAACTACTTCTTATATTTAAAGTGACAAAGTAGAAAAGTGGTGTTAGGGTTCCCAACCCTAACACTCCAACACTGCAGGCAGCAATGGGAAAAAACATTATGGTTTCACCTCTCCTGCATCTTCACAAATCAGGCGTGGGGTGTACCTTGGGGTTGTTAACCCTAACACTTATCCCATTCCATCAGTAAATAAGATGAGATGTGTAGAGTATATGAGAATGGGGTGAGCATTAGGGTTAACTACCACAAGGTACACACCATGCCTGATCTGCAAAGATGCAGGAGAGGTGAAACTGTAATGGTGTCTCCTGTTGCTGCCTGCAGAGTGGGAGTGGAGTGTTATGATTGGGAACTCTAACATCACATTTCTCTACTTTTGTTGCTTTAACAATAACTGCTGCATTAATGTCATTTTTTGCAATAAATGTCCTTAGTCTTTGAGATAGTATAATTGTATACTCATTTGCCTGTGGGAGCGCAGGGCCCTCTGGGCTCTGTGCTTCCACCCCTCCATACATGAACACGTCTATAGTCATGTGGAAGCATAGGGTCCCTTGGGCTCTGTGGGCTTCCATTTCTGGCAAAACAGGAACTCATTTGTTTGATTGTATGGCTTGTTAAATGGGAGACCAACTTATACTGTCGTTGCATAACTCTCTGGTGAAGTCACACCTACAGTATGAATTCCATTACGGGTGCCGCACCTCAAAAAGCACATTCACTTACTGCAGAAGTTCCAGACAATGGCTACAAAGGTGATAGTGGATTACCATGGTAAGGCATAGTATGAGAGGTTTAGGGTGCTGAACACCTTCTCAGTACAGAACAAGACAGAAAGAGGGGGCACAACTGAGAGCTTAAAGTACTAGAAACAAAGTAATGACATGGATACAGAAGCTCTCTTTAACTTAAGTGGCAACCATAATATGAGAGGCCACAGTGTTAAGATGTGGGCAGGGAGGTGTAGGAGCAAACTGACAATGCATTTCTTCACATATCACGTGGTGAACACTTTCAACGTGCTCCACTTCAAGATTGGCTAGAATAGCTGTAGGGGGAAAGTACTTTCCATGAGTAGTAAAGATGGGAAGTATGGGAAGAGTGGGTAGGTGGACCAGACCCATAATGTCAACCTCTGGACACTGAAATAGGAGCAGACTACATAGACCAAATTACCTTTTTCTATTAGCTTCTTCATATTTTCATATTTTTTCTACTTCACCAACCAAAATTGAACTTTGAACCACATTTTGTGCTTCACGAATCAGAAGTAGTAATCTGAATTGCATTTTTGCATTCATGAACCAAACATAGTACTTTGGAGCAGATTTTCTGCTTTGAGAATCGAAGGTACTAGATTGAACCAGATCTTCAGGGTTGCAAACAAGAATACCAAGTGATAACCACTTTTTCTGGTTCACAAACTAGAATTAGTAGTACAAACCACTTTTCCTCATTTGTGAACCAGGCAATTTTTAGTTTGAACCAATAAAAGTGGTTCAAACCAGAAATTGCTTGGGAGAGACTGTGAATGTGTGAAATATAAAATTGTTGCAAATTTCCCCATACACAGGCTATAAAATCTTGCTTAGAGAAAACATTATACATCAGGGATGTTTTAGTTTTCTTAAAACTATTTCTTTACAAGTGTTTTCCAACTTCAGTAGTAACAGAAATAAAAAAAACAAGATGGTGGGTGTCATGGACCAAAAAAAGTGGTTTGTGATACCCATTTCTGGCTCATGATACATCAGATTTGCAAACCAAAAAACACTTTTGCAAACCAGAAATTTCTTGTTCATATGGGGCATCTATCCAAAACCAATTTTTAGATCCTTTTAACTCAGGAACTGTTTAATATTTTTTTCACAAAACCTTCAAAAGGTACCACCTCAGCAAAGACCACATGTACCCTGAAAGTTTGTGTAGAAATTTAGTGCCATGTAGCCTGTATGCGAGACAAAAAAACGCAGCTAAAACCATGTGAAGTATAGAGAAAAATGTGACCTATTTATAAAATAAGGGTATCCAGATCTCATAAACCACACAAAATGCCATCATGAAACTCCACGTTTTCACAACATGGCATACCCATGGAAAATTCAAATGTTTGGGCTATTCCGATAAACTGCACCAAAGTTATTATGCTGCAAAGTTAGGGGTTTAACATTGAGCACCCTACTCCACCCTAACTATGAGGGTGCTACCATGCCCCTATTATCTATCTATCTATCTATCTATCTATCTATCTATCTATCTATCTATCTATCTGTCTGTCTGTCTGTCTGTCTGTCTGTCTGTCTGTCTGTCTGTCTATCTACCTATCTATTAGCTAATATTTCACAAGCCCAAAGGGCGAGTGGGTTTATTCTGCTAATGTGTCCTTGAGATGGCATTATATCCTCATATGCCACACTTTCCTAGCATTTGTTTTATATAGTACATAAGGTGGGCCACTCGGTTTGGAATAAAGGACCCCTTTGGAGGGGGCTGGAAGTGCTGTTGCAGTTCAACACTGAGTTTCATTTATGCTACGGCAAAAGGGAGAAGAGCCATCTGAAAGACATTGGAGCAAAGAGAATTGGGAACCACAAAGCTCTAATACATAAAGGAGAGTTTATCAGTTTTTCACAATTGTCATTTTTGATTTATTTTTTTGAAAGTAACTTAAGTGCAATCTGCATTTGAAATTCTCACCAGTGTAATGCCATAATGCTCCAAAGAATAAAGGGTGCAAGCTCTGGTGTGTTTGCAGAAGCTTTCACTCTTGAAGCTGACTGGAAGTGGTTTGAAAGACTTTGGTGTTTTCAGAAGCTTTTATTTTTATCATACTGCTCGTTTGGGTACCAGATCAATATGTCATGGCAATGATAGCTTGGAAGACCTGCCAGGTCACTATCTTGTATGCTCTACAGCGCACATCAAAACCGCTCAACAGGAACAGCGCAGTAGGGAATAGCAAGAGGGTGCAAAACCACAAAAGGGTATATGAGCAGTAGTGCACCCTCTCACTCTTCACAGGCAGAGGATAAGACCTCTGCTGGGAGGGGACAGCGAGTAGCTGCCATGGCTCAACAGGATGAGCCACAGGCAGCAAAGGAGACAGTGCATCTGTGGACTGGGTTTCAATTCCCAGTCCCAGACATAAGACATTTTTTTATTTTTCACACTTTTGTGTGATTCTAAGTGTTAACCCCCCCAGAGTTGGTTATTTATGTTGGGGGGGTTCAGGGGTTCAGCCCCCCCAGTAACAGGTGGTGCAGGGAGGTGGATCCCTCCAAGACATACAGCAATCACTTTGGCAACATACCACACTGTATTGGCAGTGTGGAATCTTGTGACTCTATGACCCTGTGCCTGTGGAAGAAACTGTGCCATGAAAACTGCAAACACCTGGACAGGGGTAGAATAGTGATAGTGTATTACCACTACCCCATCACTGTTCGCAAAGTGCAGAAAGAGATCAAGTGCCGTGAGGTGTGGTGCGCTGGCTGAGCCACTCCTGTGGTGAAATGTCTAAGGCAGTAGTACTTGGAGATGAGAAAAGCTGGGGACCAGGGTTTGGTTCCTCATTTCAGATGCTGACCGCAGCAGGCAGTCGGGACAAACAAGCAACACATGCAACACAAGCAGCTCACCTGAGGAGCTGAGGAAGCCGAATTTCCAGCCACAGTAACTTTGAGGTAAAGAGGCCTCTTCTCTTCGTCTGGGCCTGCAGGGGGGTGCTAGCCCGGCGACATCTCATGCTGTCTGCCCACCGCCCCAGCCACCCAGCCACCCAGGGGTGGCTGTCAATTTAAGGATCCATCACCGTGACATCACATCCGGTGACATCACGTCCTGTTGCCCAGAACCCCACTTTCCCATTTGCAGGTTATACCTGCTGGCCACTAGAGGGACCTAAGCTCCCTCGCTGCTCTCTCCCTACCTGTACGAGTACTACTTCCCTTGGATCTTGCTCACCACAATGTGGCCATGCCTCACGCTCTGCCTGTGCCTATCCCCGCTAGCAGTGCACTTGCCCACTTACCCATCTGCTACTCCACACTGTGCCTGGCACCCTCCCTCCTCTGCTCCTGAACCTGCTCTCTTGCCCTTGGGACCTCTGTGTGTCTCAGTCCTCCCTGCCCTCCCCCTAGCTTCCTCCTTGCCTCAGGCACATCTGGGTGTCTTCTTATTCTTGCCTTCCTTTTCCCGTACCACCCACCCTGCTCCCTTAGCCTCCCCTCCCCTCTGTGTCAATCATAGAAAATCTATCACTATCTCCCAGCCAGGGGTGTTAGTCATGCTACCACTCCTGTCGGGAACATTCATCCACACCCTGGCCCGGTTCCCAGGAGCTCCCGACTAGCACCACAGGCCTATGCATGTCTCCATGAATATCTGTAGCCTCTAAAATAGTTTGACTCACTACAATGCCTGGTCACATCAAGTTAACCTGATGTCCTTGCTCTGGTTGAGACTTGGCTGTGAAATCCTCCCCGACTCCTAGTCACCCTTCCTGGTTTCACCCTCTTCTGGTCCGACCGTGTTGGGAGGCAGGCGGCTGCACTATTTATGTCAAGGAATCTCTCCTAGCCCTGCCTCTCCCATCCTTGACTCAGGGCCCAAGCGCTTATACTGAAACTAACCCCTGACCCTTTAGGGACCCCTTTATCTGACTTCTTACTGCATCGTGCCCCAGGGACCAGAAGTACAGGCCATTGCCTCTCTTACAAGAATACCTTTCTCACTACCTCCTTCCAGCTGATCAAATTCTGGTGGGTGACTTAAATGTCAACTGGCTAAGCCCTCCTCCTCCTCTACCCATGACTCCTTTTCTGCACGTAGACCTACAGCAACTAGTTACCCACCCTACCAGGACTAAACCCAAGAGAGACTCCAGTACCCTGCTTGATGTGGTACTCACCAACCGCCCTAATCGGATCCCCAATGTACAAGTCCTCCCAGACTCTCTCAGCGATCACTCCCCCATTCTATTCCACTGGTCACCCTCAGTCCCCAAACCCATAGCACAGTCCACATGCTGGCAGCATCTAATACCTGGTGGACTGATAAAACTTAAGGAACTTCTGTCCCAAATTGACTGGTCTCCTATACAGGCAACTCCTGACATCGACACAGCTCTCTCCTTCTTTACCCGAACTTTTAATAATGCCTGTGATATCTTTGCCCCAATGTCGACCCGCCATTCTAAAGGCATAATGCCCACTGGGTAACCCAGCTTTGATCACCAACTCAAACAGAGGGACAACCCTGGGCACCATGCCATTGAGACTGGCTGGCCCAGTGACAAACAGTTGTATGCTGCCGCCAAAACAAGTGCACTCGGGCCATCAGAAAGGCCCAGCATGAGCACTATCGGTCTCACTCCACTGCCTCATGGGGAACCCCAGAACCTCTGGATAACATTAAACAGTTAAATGGGAGTACACTCCTCCCCACCACTGAATCTACATTAATGGCGTGATCTCCTCAGACCCAGCCCTCATGGCCAACCACCTCAACACCTCATTCACTGACCTTAGCCCTATCCTCCTACAAATTTTTTGACCCTCCTCCCCAGCACCTGCTGTCAAATCTTTCTCGCCCTTATTTTCTCCTCCCGTGTTTCTGCCCAAGAACTTAGGCCGCACCTTGTCACTGCCCTCAAGAGTAATAGACCATGCAGTGACACCCTGGATCCGTGTATCCTATGGCTGGTCTTAGACACAGTCCTTACCCCGATCACGTGCCTCATCAACCACTCTCTTTGCCTGGGGAAGGTTCCAACTGCCTGGAAAGTCACCACTGTCACCCCTGTATTTAAAGGTGGTGATAGGACTGTGGCTGGAAACTATCAGCCAATCTCCATTCTTTCTCCTCTCTCCAAGGCCTTGGAAAAAGTGGTGGCCTCTCAAATCTCTGACTGCCTCTCTACCTACAATGTCCTATGTCCTGAGCAGCATGGCTTCTGAGTGGGCCACAGTACCAACACAGCCCTCCTAGAGTTCTCCAACTTTCTCCACTCCTCCTTAGACACTGGTTCTCTGGCTGGTGCGGTCTTCATTGACCTCTCTAAAGCTTTCGACACTGTCTCCCACCCCTCCTTCTTGATGCCCTTAGTCTCTCTGGTTTTGCTGCTGGGCCTATCTCCTGGTGCACCAGTTATCTGTCTGACCGCTCACAGTGTGTAAAAATTAATGGGACCTACTCAAACATCTGTCCCATCTTTTCTGGGGTTCCCCAGGGCTCCATTCCTGGGCCCTTACTATTCTCCTTACCTTAACACCCTTCACGCTCTTGCTGGGGAACATTCTATTATGCAGCTGATGATGCAGTCATCTGCCTCAGTCATAACCCTATTGCCCTCAGGACTCGCTGCCAGAAGTCCTTCGCCCGAGCCGAGGGCTGGTTCAAGGAACATAGATTGGTGATAAATCTTAAAAACAAAAACATGTTCTTCACCCATCCTCAAAACAAGTCCTGCAACTTCAAACTCCTCATTCACTCCGGGTCCTCTTTCCCACTCGAACAAGTTTGTTCCTATAAATACCTAGGGATCCATTTTGACCCTCCTCTCCTTCCATGGACACATCGCTGCCCTAGCCACTGCCACTAATATCCGATTGGGCATCTTACATCGGTATAAACACTGCCTCCCTCTGGAGCTCTTCGACTTCATGAGTCACCTCCTCTATCCTGTCCCCAGTCGACTATGGACTGCCGGTGTATGGTGCTGCTGATCAGACCACACTCAAAAAGTTCGCACTACTCTGAATAAGGCCTGCAGGTTAATTACTGGGGCACCTAGACTAACACACACCCTGTCTACTGTCAACAAGCACATTGCCCAGTCTTGGCAGGTGCCTCAAATATCTGACCTGTACCCTTACAAAAAAGACCCTCCTTGGGCTATCCCCGCCAGGATTGACCACCACCATCCACCGCTCTGTCCCACTAGTTCATACTCGGACCTCTGGGAAAACCTCTGGGAAAACCTCTCTTGTTATCCCTAGAGCTAGGACCTCTCACGGCCAAAAAGCCTTCAACTTTAGGGCCCCCTCCTGGTTCAACACCCTGCCCCCCTCCATTTCCGAAGCTCCAACTATATCGTGCTTCAAAACTTCCTTATGGAACCACCTTGTTAACACCAAGCTGTCAATCTGCCACTAGTCAAAGCCGTACTCAATACTTATGACAAAGGTACTACTAAGCTGCTAAGTACAACATAACTCTGGTATTGTTTGCATCAATCCTACCTGTAGCAGCTTGTTTGTATCTATGTCTTAAGTTACTGTTATACTGTGTATTTTCATTTGTCTTACTGTGACAGGTACCTTTGTAAATGAGCCTATGGCTCAAAGGTTTTCCAAACTGCTGTTTAAATAAATAAAATTTTTTTAATGAACACATTTTTCCCCCTAACGAATTTCTCTCCATCCCCGAGGTCCACACCCCCTCAGAGCTGATTATAATAATTCCGGGGGTGCAGGTGAAGGAGCCCCCAGCAAAAACAAAACTCTTCTATGTTTGCCCATTTGTTTGGGTTCCATCTGCGGCATTTTGTGCTGGTCGGTGTTTTCACAGATCTTATACTGCATTGCAGCATTATACCAATGGCGTTGTCTGCTACTCTGTTTTTGTTTGCAGGGTTATGACCCTATGCCCTTGCTTGCTGAGAAATTGTCTCCTCCAAGTGGTAGTATTGCCTCTGGTTTTTAAAAAAGGTATAGCAGACTGCCATCAGAATGGGCTTGTTAATCTGACTGAGTGAGGGAGTCTGCGCTTTTTGTGACACTGCTCTTTTTTTTGTAATTTGATAAATTTTAACTTAAGGAGTATTAGTTTGGTTTAACCTGCTTCTATTGTGTATTTTTTTTTTCTGGATTGTTTACATAGCTCAGAGTTTCAGAAAGTGTCAGGATTTATTAAACTGCCACAGCATTAATATATCTTGTACTGGCTCAGGATCTCGTAAGGAACCTGTACAGACAGGCAGTTACATGAATTAATTTTTATAGCTTAATAGCCAGTTTCTTGTGTGTTTCTGCTTAGTCTATTCCTTTCTGGCTCAATCAGTTTTGGCCACTGTATTTTTTTTTGGGGGTTGGACTTCTGTGTCAGGACTGGTCTGAGTGATGGGTGAAGACATGTAAAAAAGAACACTATGTGGACCCTGAGAGAGTCTACTTAACTGGCTGATGCTTGGTGTCATCAAATAAAATGGCACAGCAGAATGGAGTCATAAGAGATAGTGTTATCACTGCACATGTCTGGACTGACTGCACATGGTCAGTTTTTGCTCTTTAGCCTCTGCCTGCAGCCTAACTCCTCCTAATTTACTAGTCTGTGTCATCTCTGAAATTGGGGTGCAAAAAGAAAACTTATTAGTGGCTATCAGTAGCTTGTGTAAATCTAACTGGCAGCCAATCTGTATTACACTACATGGCTTGCTTTATTTATTTATTTATTTATTTGAAATGATAATGAGGAAGGCACATTGGGTAGAAAACTATCTCTTTATAAGTGTGTCTCAGGGCAAAAACAACTGCCAGATGGAACAGGCACAGCATTAAAACTAGGAATGGGCAAATCCAGGATGAGTTTGGATCTGGTTCTGCAAAGGATTGGGATTTGCCTGGTTTAGGCCTATATTGATAAGCAGTGAAAAAAAGACATTTTCAGGAGAAAAATACCACAAAATGTAAAGAGGCAACAGCATAACGGTACAAAGTATACTGTGTGAGAAACACTGCATCCTGCTGTTCACAAATTCTTTGTTTTTGACCAGACCCTGACCAACCTGCAAAGCAAAAAGCCAAAAATAGGGTGTGAAATGAAACATGGGAAGCAGTGGGTACTGTGCACTTCACTACTTTGCTTTCTATTAGGCAGAATTTTTAGATAGCTCAATAATCTAAATGCTTTAGAAGAACGACTAAAATGTCCACATATTTTGTATGCAACACATAATGCATTTTGAATGGTTCTGTCTTCTTTAAGAAAATAATTTACCACAAGACCGTGTGTATGAACAAAGCAAGGTATGTGCACATACCGTCCATCCTTCACAGCATATACAATGTTAGTTAGCCCCATTATTAGATACTATACACTCTGGAGATAGGCCATGAGGAATAGGACATTCAGCAAATCATCTTAACTCTTGCAAGAGGTTCATTGCAGTGTGATAGTGTGATCTTTGACTCAAAACTAGTAATACACTAGGCAGCCTGCTTCTTACTTGCTGTGGCAGATGTGATTGAGACAGAAGAGGAGGAAAAGAGAATCATGAGTCATGAAAGGATGCTCAATGACCAGTGACTGTCTTGTTGTCTACAGTCTGGCCGCTGGTCCACAAAATCAGTTGTTACATATGTATTTGTGACATTGCTGTTTGCTTCTGGGCCTGTGTCACTTTTTTGCACATTTCACAACAGACATTCGATACTGCCTTAGTGACAAAATGTTTTCTGGATGGTGTCTGAAGTCTACATTACTTGTTTAAAGTCAACAGTTTCAGCAAAAAGAGAAGGGATCCAGGTCAGGAGCTATCATTTCTGCTATTGCCTTATTTAATTTCTGGGCAACTAGATAGGTGTGGTGATACTGATATGCCCTTTGAAATGTCTATTGCATGGTTAACTGTTTTGGTTTAGGGCATGGTCTACAGCAAGAGGAATGGAGAGTAGGTAATCGAGGAGAACTGTCAGATACAAGGGTGCCAGATGATGATGGTGACAGAGATGACAATTCATGTGGTTTGCTTTTCTGGTTAAGTGGAGTTAAAGCATAATTGGCTATGCCATTACTTTTTGATAATTTAGAAACACTTTCTAGTTCACTGTCACCTGCCTCCTCCTCTCTCACCAGGCACTGATGCCTGATCTTTTCTGTTGCATGTGATTGGGTGCATTTTCTTTGTCTCACCAAAGCAGATGTTCCAAGGTGATTTTCCTGTCTCCCCCTGCTGACACCAGTTTCACAGAGTATGTGTATTGCATGACAACAATTTTGAGAGTCAATATAATAGTAGTTCCATATCCAAGAAGTGGCTTTCTTTATTTTACCTCCTGCTTTAGGTGCCTGTTGGCTAGCAGTAACAACAGTGCGTTAATTTATGTCATCATCATGATGAACATTGTCCTCCTCCTCGTGCAAAATAATGCTGTCGGGGGGAGACAGTACTATCATCCTTGCTGGTGCCATTGCCACTTTCATTTGTATTGGCCTACCCTGATGGCACATGTCCAGGGTTTTTGATAGGACTTTGTCCTGCCCCACATCAGTATCAGAAAAAGAATCAGATGACTCAGACTCAAGCACATTGGGCACAAATGTGCTACCACTGTTGTTAGTGTTTGTGTTGGAATCTGAGCTGGGAGATGATGGCTGGGACAGATGAACATAAAAAGCATTTATAAGCTTTCTTTCAGTGCTTCTATGGGTGACGCCCCTAATATTCTTTAGGGTTTTTATAACAGTGCCTGTACTATCTTGTCCTTTACTCTTCTTACAAGGCACAGCACCATCTGAGCCTCTCCTTTTTTTCTTGATGTTGTTCTATGAGATAAGAGTGACTTTATAACAATGAAAACAAAAACCATGAGTGCACATCGCTGAAAATTAAAACTGCGATGAGCACTACAGCGTGGTACAAAAACAGCAAACAGTGGCCACTTGTCCTAAGGGGATGTGATATATGCTAAGATTTTATGTGGGGGCTATGATACCCATGACAACCTTTTGCAGGGGCTTCACACCCCACCACACACCCATTTTAAATAACTATCACTGGGGACACTAAAGCATAGGGAAAACTTGGGGAGTTACTCCTGGGGACAGAAGTTGGCAGTAGGGAGGACATTGGAGGGTGGCAACCTGCTGGTGGGGGGGCCAAGTTGGGAGGGTGGGAAAGTGAGTGTTGAAGGAAATAAAAATAATTAAACAATGAGCCCCCCAAAAAAGGTATGTCCCATAGCCAGCCCTAAACCCAAGTCCACCAGCTACAAAGGGAGTGACTCTCATCAATTCACCAGATGGCCAGCTCAGAAGTGGACCAACCAACAAATCTCTATGTATTCCACAACAGTAATACTCCCTACCAAAAATCGCTAAACTTAGAATGTGCTATAAAGCACACATAGTGAATTTCACAATTGCTATTTTGACGTCACTGAAATTGACTCACTTAAATTGAATAATTCTGTTTACAGGATACCATGCTAGGATGTGGATCACTTGCATAGAAAGGGCATGTGCTGCTGGTATCAATCACAGACTAAGAATTATTTGTTTTTTGTTGTTTTTTTTCTGACAAACACAATTCAGAAGTGCCAGTTGGTGGAGGGTGACTGATAGTGCTGCTTGTATTAACAGCAGAATCATCAACCTGCTTTTTTCTGCCTTTTTTGGGCAAACTGTTTTTGTGACACACCATTATTATTCTTTTTAGTCCCAATTCTTTCCATGTTTTTTAAAGAAGTAATTATCAATCAATTTCAGTTTATTGTTTAGCTTGAAAGCCGTCAACAATTTTAAAATGCACATCACAAAAAAAAAAACAGTCATACAATCATAAGTTAGAATTATAAAAAACAGGTTAATATTATGAGAAATATTCAAAAATATCAGCAAGACATGTCTCTTGGGCACCCTCCCTAAACAAACACTGCCCTCTGAGTAAAACTCAAATGTATTCATTAAGTTTCATATTAATATTAGTGCTTGATTAGCTAACAAACTTTTCTTAATTTTGTGTATTGCACGGAAGTATTTGGCCACTCTTTCTAAAGACCATACATCATTTGTATGAACTAAAACAACAGTGAGAAGTGCAGGATCTATATCATATACAGATGATAAAAAGGGTTTCAGACAATATAATCTTTTTTTATTGTACCAAGTACAAATCCACAAAACCTGTGGTAGGTCATCTATCCCACCGGCCAAGCAGGTACAGTTCTCCAGTTCCCTTGGTAATTTATTGTATCTCACTTGAAGTACATTACAGGGGAATCTTTCGAATTTATATTTTACAGAAAGATTCCATGACTTAGGATCAGTTAGTAGATCTAAATACACTTTATATCCTGAAGAATTGTTAATCTTTGTGAACCATCCCAGTAAGAAGAGTATGCTATCATTTTTAAATGTTCCTTACTTCAGGTGTTATTAATTTGTATAGTAATATATTTTTTGTATGTAAAACTTAGTTTGATCCCTTACTCACACAACTCCTCAGGAGAGATAATCTGTACCTGCTCAGTAGAGAGATTATCTCAGCATATCAAAACTGTCCTCTATATCCCATGTCATAAAAGATCATCTTTTCTTGAAGACACTATGCAGAAAAGGTAGATGTTGACAAGTCTAAACCAGAAAATAATTTTTCTAGTATCTGTTAAAGTATTAATATTCATTAATCCTCATTCAGACCTCATACACAGCTGGGCAAGAAGGACCCAGGTCCAACGCACTTCTTAATAATTTAAATATTGGAACCATTAACTTATCTTTAGCCTTGTTTTCTCATATCTCTGCACCATACAATAGTTTTGCTTGAAATTTGGCATTAATTTCATCTGTCAAAGGCTGGATAGTCGAGCCACCATATCTGTAATTACATTCCGCTAAACCTAAAGCAGTTTTCTTTAATTTTTCTAGTATCATGTCTAAATGTGAATTCCACAGACAGTTGGCATGAAATACAATACCCAAGTAAACATAGCTAGGAACTAGTTCTACTGTTTGATTTCCAAGTTCTTTCCATGTTTTTTAAAGAAGTAATTAAAAAAGCAGGGTGATTTTAAAAACACAAAATATTTTTTGTTAATGTGTTTTGCACGTAATTGAACCCAATAGGTTTATGTCATGCTAGACAAGGGGCTTTGCAGGATGATCAGGCTCACAAACTAATTTTTTATAACCGCAGGATGATTGAAGAAATTGGGTGGCCAACCCAATAGGCTTCTATCATGCTACCAGAGGAGCTTCGGCTTTGGAGGATGGTCAGGATTTCAAACTATTTTTTTAATAACAGCAGGATTATTGAAGATATTGGGCAGCTAGCCCAGTACGTTTATGTCATGCTAGCCAAAGGGCTTTGGCTTTGCTGAAAACATTTGCTTTATAATAGCATGATGACTGAAGAAATCTGGTGACTAGCCCTGTAGGTTTATGTTATGCTAGTCAAGGGTCTTTTTGCTTTGCAGGATGGTCAAGGCTGAGAACAGCTTTCTTTTTTAACAGCAGGATGACTGAAGAAATTGGATGACTAGTACAGTAAGTTTATATCACACCAGCCAGGGTCTTCAGCTTTGCAGGATGGTCAGGTTTGAGAACTTTTATTTTTTTAACAGCAGGATGATTATTAACATATGAAATTGCCTGCAGAAACATGCCATAATGGTCTATCAAGTCTTCTCAAGTGTACAGCTCAGTCTAGTTCTCTGGAGCTGCCCCCCCATCCCTCCAGGAGTCATCCACCCCATCCCACTTCCCACTTCCCCTTCTCAATACTGCTTTCTCCCATTCTAATGTTCTTTTTCATACTGTCCTACTCCTCCTTGAAACTGCCAACAGTATTTGCTGATATCACCCCCTACAGCAGCTCATTCCACCTTGACACCACCCTTTCAGTGAAAAAGTGCCTCCTCAATTCTTTCTTAAATCTACCTCCCACTACTTTCAGCTATGCCCCTTTTTTGTACCTTCCCTTCTTAAATTGAAGATGCCCTCTGGCCCTACCCTGTTTATACCCTTTAGGTACTTGAAGGTTTCTGTCATATCCCCCCTTTCCCTTCTGTCCTCAGGCAATACATGTTGAGATCCCACAGCCTCTCACTATATGTTTTATCCCCCATGCCCTGGATCATTTTGGTCACCCTTCACTGAACCCCTTCCAGTAGCTTGATGTCCTTCTTGAGATAAGGGCAACTGCACACAGTACTCCAGGTATTGTCTCACCAGTGACCTGAATAGAGGTAGAATAATCTCCTTCATCCTAAAGGTGATTCCTAATGCAGCCAAGTATTTTATTTGCTTTGGCTGCCACCTTACGGCACTGTGCAAAATGTTTCATGTCACCCCTGACCAACACTCCTAGATCCTTCTCCTCCTCTGAGATGGTCATCTGTATGCCCCCTCACTGAGTAGCTGGCCCCTGGTCTCCTAGCTCCCAGGTGCATGGCCTTGCATTTCATAGCATTGAATTCCCTCTTTATCCTAACAATCCTGTCTCTACTGCTTCTTCTCTCCTTTACGTACTTGAAGACATAATGTTCCCATTCCTTAATCCCCTGCACCAGCTATAGTTCTTTTGCAGCTTTGGCTGCCCAGACCACTTGTCCTGCCTCTTGAGCTTTCTCTGCATAAACCTCCCTGTCTTCCTCCCTCCAAGTACACTTGTACTTCTGGAAGGCTGTTCTCTTTTCCCCTCACCTGCTCTGTCACATTACTATTACACCAGCTAGGTCTCTCTCAGTCCTGGAGTTCTTATTATGAGCTCTTGTGAAAATGTTTGTGGCCTTGTTTAACCCCAACTTAATGACTGACCATTTTTGATTCACATCCATCTCTGATCTGAGCTTTGCAAGGTGCCCAACTAGTATGTCACCCATTCTACCAAAGTTCGACCTCTTGAAGTCCACCACTCTCATTTTGGTCCTGGCTGCTTCTTTTCACATGTTAATGTAAAACCACACTATGTGGTGGTCACTGCCTGCAAGGGATTCTCTCAGTTCTAACTCCTGGACCTGTTCACCATCCAACAACACTAGGTCCAGTATGACCTCCTCTCTGGTTGGCTCTGTGACATCCTGCATCAGAAAACACTCCTGGATAGCATCCAGGAGGAGCTGTTACCTGTGATCATTTTTATCTTACTTCATCCTCGTTTTTTTTACTTTCATCCCACACTGCCACACCCTTGATCTTTAATTATCAGTGAGTTAAGCCCTCCCTCCTTTCAGACCACCTCCGCAAACCCCAATTTCAGTTTTTTCATTTGCTTTAGTAATTTCCTTCTCTCTCTTTAGCCTTTCTTATCTGTTCCTGTCTTCCTTTCTTGTAATTTTCTTGTGTTCTCTTACTTCTCTTCATTTTGATAGCACACTCCCCCACTCCCACATTTTTTTTGTAATCTGACTTTCCATGTTAAAATGTCACCACACCTCCCCAAACCCCAATTTCTGTTTGCCTTTTAACTTGATTTCATGCTTTCCCTTCTCTGTCTTTATTAACTTCTTTTGTATTTCCGTTTCTGTCTTCTTTCTTGTATTTCCTTATTCTTTCTTTTTTCCTTATTTTTCCTGTCCTGATAGCCTTATAGTGTAATTCAGCACCCCCCACCACCCAATGCAGGATGTGGTCATCCTCATCAAAGTCCCAGAGCACCAGCCCTCATTTTCACTTTCTGTTTCAGTCCCCTCTTTTCATTTTCCAATTCTTTCTTTTAGTCACTTATCTTTTATTTCAAAGTTAGCCCTCCATTCCCAACCCATCTCTTCCAAACTAAGTTCAATCCACTTGCACTCCACATCTTCAGTACCCTAGCCTCAAGTCCCCCAACCCCCACTTTCACTTTCCCTTGGTCCCCTTTGTTGTTGGCTAGGCTTTTTTTTCTTTGTCTGACCTAGAGCTTTCTCTCAGTCCCAGCATATCTGCTCACTAGCTTTGCATGTCATGGAATGGTGCTGAGCTACAACATGGTCTGTCTTTTATACTCCAGTTTGCCCATGTTGAACTGGGGTATGGGCCTGGATGCAGGGGTGCCATTTCACCTCTCCTGTCAGCCTCAAATCCCAGTCACAAGACTGGCAGTGACTGGCAATCCTGCAAGGACAGATTGGGAGGCTGGGGGGAGGGAAATAAAGGAAAAGTAAAAGACTGAAATTGAATGATGAGTTTTCAGCTCCAGGTTTGTTGGAACTGAGCCACTTGAATTTGAGATGGCTTGGTTTCAGCATAGGGGTTTGTGCCCATCTCTAAAACAAATGCAGTGAACAGTCATTAAAGTTATGCAGTAAAGTCCCATTTAACAAAACTTGATAGTATTTGTAATACATTTTATTTTTTTAAACTTGAAATTTGTGTTTCAACACTGAATACAATGCAGCACATTGTGACATTTGGCAAATAAAGAGTAGTGTACAATATTTTCATAACCTCTCAATCATCCTGGCAATATCATCAAGTACAATATCCCCATCATTTCTTAAGCATCAGTGTAGTGTCCATCAGGGGAGATCTGTACAAATTCCCTCCAGTACCACACTTCTCACTCAGGACTAAGTGTATACAGTTCCTAAGGTTAAAACTCTGCATACGTTAAGAGAAACCTGGACTCACCCACCTGCCCACTCTGAGCTACTGAATACTCTCCATACAGTTTCCAGCATGTGTTTGATTTCATTGTCAAGCATCAAAAAGTGAAATAGTTCCTATTATGGGGGTGTAATCCTAACATGCAACATGCAACCTGCATTTATATCAGATTTTTTTTTTACTTCTCCTAGGAAAGGACAGTGGTGCATGTACCCATATCTTGGCCCTCACGATGATAAAATCCAAACCAGGGTCAGGTGGATATTTACCACTGCAACTCTCTCTCCCTCAAATGAAGGTAGACCCTGTATGGTGTGGGAAATAATCATTTTGTAAGTGAGACAGAATATACAACTGAGTTGTTGGTTGACCCACTACCTTTTTTCTGAACTTTAGGATACCTCATGCTACACATCATATTGCTCTTTACTTCCACTGACTGTTTTCTGTATCTCCAACATGAACATTCCCCTAAACCAATAAATTTTGTATTATAAAATATAATTACTACCCCAGGGTATCCCAACAACAGAATCGAGGAAATAGGGCGGGGTGAATCAGTGCACTGCAACTACCACAAAAGTAATCTCACCAACACACAATTTGGAGCAGGTGCCACTCTTCCCTCACTGACACATCTTTACCAGTGCCCCATGATATGGGTAGGCAGAGGTGTCATTATATATTTTTTCACGGGGGGTGTGGGGAATGTAGCCCCCATTTGGCAAATCGGCTGCTGCCCTGATTACTTGTGCTCTTGTGCTTCAGCCCTTATTTCCCCTGCTCACATTTATTTTGCCTCATTATGGGTGACCTCTATCCCAAATATCTTTTGGTATAGAATTCAAGGATTTTTGTTTTTTTGTTACCATGGAAAGAGAAAGCTCTTTGATCTAAACATGTTCTTTTGAAAGGGCACTCAAGGACTTGATCATGAGATGAGTGTAACATTTAGCTGCAATCAAACTGTTCAACAATATTGACTAAACAGATATGCACCAAAATATTTAGAAATTTTCACAAAAACAAACCATCATGAAATTGTATCCTAAAATGCAATTGTAACAAATTCATGATAGGATAAAGGTAGCAAAAATACATTTGTGGGTGAGCTTACTACATAGATTGACATGCTGCATGGTAAAGAATTCCAGTTCTGGATAACACATTATTTGTAGCAGATCCAGAAATTAGAAGATCAAAACTGATCAGTGTTAAAACCAGGTTTTGGACAGCAAGCCTATGTGTTTCAAAAGTGAGTCAGGACTTAAATCAATGCAAAAGTCCCAAATATGTGTTTGTAGTCTTAACCAGAGTACTCACTTGTTCAACAAAAGTGAGGCCCCTATCTAAAACCACACCTAAATTCAAAAGGAATCCATATATTTTTAATAGCAATGTCATTCTGGGCAACAAGGCTTCTATCCTGAAGTCCCTTAAAACAATCCCTTAATGTGTGTAAATACTATAACGGTGTTTTTCTAACATTCAAGGGAAGTTTGTTTCTTACTAACCAATCCAGCAAGACAATAAAATAATTATGTAGTGCAGAAGTTATAACAGATATATATTTGCTCTTGGAAAAAGGTTTCATTTTTGGCATATGGGAGAATATTAGAATGAATACAAGGTCTGGACAGATCATTAGGAGACAAAGAGCATAATATGGTTCCCTGTATAAACCCTTGCAGACCACCTAAGGTCACTGATTTGGAGTATGACAAGAGTGATCCCATTTTAACATTTTGTACTCAGTAACTCAAATAATCCATAAATCAATTCATTACATCTGACATACTGTGTTTAGACCTTAGAGTTTTTGCAATAATACAGCATGATTAACTTAATCAAATGTCTTGGATAGGTCAAGGACAGTGGGTGAATTAACAAAAATTTGTGATTTCTGCTGAATTCACAAACTTTTTCCCAGCGAAGTTGCTATTTTTTGGTGACTTGTGAATTGACCAAAATTAGCTCACAGAGTGGCCACTTTGATAAAACAACTGCCACTTCACAGTAAAAACTTCAGAATTTTGGTGAAATCAACATTGCTAAAGTCCACAAAAACATTGTGAAGCTTCATGAAGGTAATTTTCACCAATTCATGGCCATCTTTGCTGGCAAACTATAAATTCGCAACACCTCTAGTTGATAAATAGGACCTCAACATGTTAACTAGCATCTAAGGCACTGATAAAAAAACTCAGTGAATCCCAAACAAGAAGTTTTGGTGCTATGATTCTAAGACTTCCATGTTGGGTATAAGACAATAAATATTTGTATTTAAACAGTTCATCAAGTAATTCACAGTGAAGAAAGAGGGTTACTAGCGGGGTACCACAGGGTTCAGTACTGGGTCAGGTCCTCTTTAATGTCTTTATAAGTGACATTGCAGAAGGACTGGAAGGAAAAGTATGTATTTTTGCAGACGACACAAATATCTGCAACAGGGTTGATGCACAAGATGGGGTGAACAGGATGAGAAGGGACCTGGCAAGGTTGGAGGAATGATCAAATATATGGCAGCTTAGATTCAATGCAAAGAAGTGCAAAGTAATGCACCAGAGAAACAAAAACCCAGGGGAAGAGTACACAATGGGCAAGTGAGATACTACAACAACAAAAATGGAAAGGGACCTGGGGGTAGTTACATCAAATGACCTAAAGCTGGGCAAGCAATGTGAGAAAGCAGTAAGGAGGGCTGGGGGGATACTGGGATGCATAGAGAGAGGCATCACCAGTAGAAAACAAGAAGTTGTTATCCCTCTCTATAGACAATTGGTGAGACTCCATCTGGAGTACTGAGTGCAGTTCTGGAGACCCCATTTCTGCAAAGACATAGACAGGGTGGAGGCTGTCCAGAGGAAGGCAACCAAAATGGTGCAGAGTCTGCATCAGAAGACATATGAAGAGAGACTAAAGGAGCTTAATATGTATACCCTTGAGATAAGAAGGGAGAGGGGGACATGATAGAAACTTTCAAGCACCTCAAGGAGATCAACAAAGTCCAGAGGGTAGCATCTTTTTGGAAAAGAGATGTGCAAGAACAAGGAGGCACAATTTGAAGATAGAGAGGGAATGGCTCAGAGGTAATGTGAGGAAGTATTTTTTTCACAGAGAGGGTTGTGAATGCATGGAACAGCCTTCCTGAGGAGGTCATGGAGTCAAAAACAGTGGGGGAATTCAATAATGCATGGGCCAGTCATAAAGCAATTCTAGTAGGGGGTAGGAGGAAGTAGGCTGTTGGTTAATTAGGATCTGCAGCTTATCCATTAGGTAGTGGTCCTTATCTGCCATCAAATTCTATGTTTCTATGTATATTTCTATGATCATGAACTATTGTACTCTCTAATTGTTTTGGAAAAGGAGATACAATGGAAACAGGACAATAGTTATCTACAGTGGCAGTACCTCCTGATTTATGAATAGAGATAATGTGGGCTTCTTTCCAAGAAAATGAAAATGATTGGGAAATTAAAGAACAGCTGAAACCTTTGGGAAAACTTTGGAAAACATAATATTTAGACACAGTTCTGCTGGTATTTCATATATCTTCTATAGCTTTCTCCATCTCATTATTTATTACTAAAGAAATTCACGCAAATAGAAGATCTTTATCCCTTAAAGTTTATCAGTCTCTGTAGCTTATACCCTAGTTGAAATGATAATGCTTTGCTATGATATCACAGTCTGTTGTCATGGAAATAACTGTGATGTCACAAGCAGAGTATTATGACATCAGGTTAGGAACAAACAATAAAAGCTGTTGAACCCTTGAGTAACAACTATCCTGTGTTCATGCAAAGATCTCAGTTATCAATAATGGGGATAACAAATACAGCAGTAATGAGAAATGTAAGCAGCTTTGTGTCCAAATATTATACTTTTAAAATTTTCCTTGAGGTGACAGTGGCTGTTTAAGGATACATTTGTCAGTTTACATTTCAGTACAGTGGCCTCAAGTGTCACTATCTTTACCCATACCAAACTGAGTTTACATGACCCAGCCAGATTCCACAACCAGAACAACTAACATATTTTAAAGTTTCATTCATGAATACTGTTTTCTTATTTACACATTTTCCTCCTCTTGCCTTGGCATGGTGGGTGTTCCACCTTCAGGAAGGATGTATCATGCTTCATGGAGCTGCAGGCAGTGGGGGGTTTACCATTACTCAGAGTCAGGCTTAGGAAAGTAAAGGATAACATATCAATGGAGGGAAGGGTGACCAGTGGAATCCCACAGTGCTCTGTTGTGGGCCCTGTATTACTTGGGATATTGATAAATGATCCTGGCATAGGAATTTATAACATACTGTGTGTTACAAACTTACAGATGATTCAAAACTTGGAGGGAAAGCTAATACACTATCAGAAGCAGAGGTATTAAAATAAGACCTGAACAAAATGGTAAACTGGACAGAAGAATGGAATATGATGTTTAACCCTTGCTGTGCCGTAGACTGATATAGCAGCCCAAAATTCCTATATATTCTAATTCTATTGACAGCCTAAGGGTTAACTGTGATAAATGTACAGTAATACATTGAGAGAGAAATAACAAAAACAAGATTATTACATAAATGGAGTTAGATTAAGAACCACAAAATGTGAAAAAGATTTAGTTTTCTACATAACAAGTGATTTGACAGCAGAAGACATTAATAAAATGTTTAATAAAACCAATTACTTGTTGAACACAGTCAATGCATTAATCAGAGGCATTTTACACATCCTGTAGGTCAGAACAGATTATATTACCATTGCATTGTACTTACAGTGGTTACTACAGTAAAGTTGTGCAGCAGCATGGCCAACCGAGCAGTGCATAACTGCGGTACCCATTGAATAATATGTATACTGCTACAGCACACCATTCGGCATGCCATGCTACTGCACAATGTCACTTTAGCAACCACTGTACGATAGACCAATTGCAGATTATGGGTTACAAGCATGGGGGGGTATCTATAGCAGATAATAGAAAAATTAGACGAATACAGCACAAAGCAACAAAAATTATTAGAGGTTTAGAAAGTAAAACATATGAGGAAAGATTAAATTACTTGGGACAACACAGTTTAGAGCAGATACTCACTAGGCATGATCTACAATTGCTATTCACAATGTATAATGACAATTGTCCTGGATTCCCCCCTTTTCCCTCACAAAAGGCAAAGCCATTGTATGTTGTTGTGCTCAGATTGGCAATTCATTTATTATATATCATAATTCCATTTACAGTCTCATCATCATTTATTATTGTTTCTTTCACAATTGTATTTTATTGCACCCATATATCAATCTCTGGTCATCCCTCTTTCTTCCTCTTCTCACTCCCCCAGGTGAAAACCTGGGTGCCTTCTCTTTCCTGTTAGGTAACGGTGAGAACCGAGACCGATTTTTCTCTTTCAGCTTCTTCATCTTTTCATCCTATTCCTTTTTCCTTCCCCACTCCCCTCCTTCCCCTTTTCCCCCCTCATCTCTGCCATCCACCTTTGGCAGACCATTAATCGTCCTACCGGACAAACTCTGTCATCCACCTCTAACAGGCTAATACATACAGCCCCTTTAGACTCTTTCCTGCATGCTCTATAGTTTAAGGGTGGGTTGGAGGGATTAAAACTTCAGCAAAAGTAGCTGAACTGCCACTGTGCTGCCCATTATGTACCTTCTTTAGCCCCTCCCCTTCCTGTTTTCTACCTATTGTTCTGTCTCCCTGTCCCTCTCCTTCCCTTCCCCCCTCCCACTCTGAGCACACCATCTTCGGGTAAAGAAGGAGTGCACCAGGACAACTTGGTTTGTCCCTTAAAGGGCAAACTCCATTATACAATGGCACTTTTAAAACTAGAAGTTGATTGGCTAACTAGGTCTTTAATCCATGAGTAAATCCCAGTACAACTCATGGATAAAGAGCTAGTCAGCCTCCTCACTAAAACACACAGAAAGTGACAGCTGTAATCCCTGCATGCCCCCTGAAAACACAAACAAAACCCCACCATATTTAAACTCAGTACCCCAGCTCCCGATAAGTACCAGAGACTGCCAACTGCTACACTGGCACATGTACAGTACTCCTGTAGGGGAAAAATTTTGATTTAAATATAAGCTTCCAGCTAGACAGACCCAAAACTCTGGAAGTGTTGTTCAGTACCCTTAACAATCCTGAGTCAGCCAACTGTAATAATGATTTCACCCTCCAGTCCCAGGACTGCAGAAGAGGGAGACCAGTACGGAAGTTACACCAGTTCAGGAGAGAGATGTAGACCAGGGCTTCACATTTCAAATCTGCGGCTGTTGCCACCGCTTGTCACCCTCTGACCCTGGGCCCTCTCCAGTGTTCTGGGGCCAAGGCAGAGGGCAGAGAAAAGAAGAACATGAAGGCTGGGGAATGACTGTTGAAACTGTGGCAGTAATGTAAGCTTTACACTGCCAAATGGCAGCCACTTATTCTGGCATCAGACAGCTCTGCCCTGCAGCTCCATTCATGGTACAGAAAGGCAGCATCTCCCTAGCAACACAGAACTATTTTTTCTGGTGCAGCAATAAATACAATACAAATATTTTAAAATACAGAAAAAACAATTTTTTTTAAATTTTTTGTCACCAAAAAAAAGGGGAAAATATTGTATAATAACAATAAACCACTCTAGGGTGTGAGTTATGCTGGGATTTAGCCACTTCTGGTGTGGATTTGGTCATTCAGCCTGTGACCTCATGACCAAACCACACCAGGCATGGGTAAATCCCAGCATAACCACACCCTGTTGTGGTTTATTGCTTAAAGAGTTAATGGAAAAAAAATACATTTTATGGAAGGACAAGAAATATATTTGCTACAAAGGCATAGCAAGCAATTTAGACCAGTATATTTCAGGACAAACAATATGAAATTGTTTTATACTCAGAGAGTGGTACAGCTATGGACCAATATTCCAACAGAGCTAGTGAACAGCAATAACACAGACTATTTTAAAAAAGGGTTTGGATAAGTGGATGGTTCATGGATATTAAAGGGGATATCTTATCTAATTATTTGCAATACTATGTATGGGCAAGATTATCTAAATTCTATCTCAAAAAACAAAGTATTAACCAAAGAATAAGTTGTTTCCTTCTTTGTTCTGTGTGCTCCATATCCCCATAAGGACAGCAATGTTTGGGACCAAGCTCTCCAACATAAGTGTGGTGATGCACACTCCATCGATACACAGCACAGTGTACTGTACCTCTCTTCCTGTGTCCCAAGTTCTCTGCCACCCCTATGTCTACAGGTGACACAGCGCTCCCCCAGAAGAGGAGAGCATCTTCTGCAATGCTTGATCCTCCCCCTCCTCCCCCGCCGGCTGGCCCCCAATGACCAAGGCTTGGTCATGAACCTGGGTCAGAGACATCATGAGCAGTAGTCCTACTTCTGCATCAATGGGCTGGTGATTCATGGAAGCCTTTTTAAAATAGTACTTAGGGTAGTCCTCATCCAGTAAGTCAATCATTACATTGTTCCATGTTTGTCAGAACCCAAGGTATTAGGAATACATTTTGAAAGGTCAAAAAATATTTGTTACAATAATCTGCCAGGACTTAAGGATTAGTATGATTAGTTATTGAGTTTTCTAAAGAAGAAACCCTAGTTGTTGAATTCCTATCTAACAAAGCATTAATTCCTTTTCTGTAGTGCTCCACATTGTGAATGATTAATCAAACAGCTGTGTATAGTGCACCCCTACCAGGGGAATGGCCCAGCCCAAGCTTTAGAATGTTGGGCATTTGAGGATTCCGTGTAGCAGCAGTTCCCCAGTTTAGCTGTGCCATTTGAAGGGTACAGAGCTACTGTTATCTTCTCTCAAGAATTTCAAGTTTCAGCATTTCAAGACTTCTTTTGGGGCTGCAATTCATCACAGCAGATTGGGGCTGCCTCTTCCAGGGAGCATCCCTAAGTTAAAATCATGCCTATTAAGCTGTGGCTTTCAAATTGAATATCCTGCCTTTTTTTCTCATTCTTTGTGTGAATTGAGAGCCACTTCTGCCTTGTTAGGGTGTTTTAATTGTCTCCATTTAAAAAGAAGAGAAAAAAGGTGCCACAGGTAGGTACAAACTTTATTTGTTCTGGGAATGTAGGGTCTCTGGTAGTGAGTCGAGCGAGTGGGCGCAATCCAGCTCCATGAAGTGATTCGTGAACAAAAAGTGAATCATGGTGCTCTGAATCATGTGGAGTACTTCACGTTATAATGAGGAACGCGAAGTCCATTAGAAACAATGACTTCACATTACTCTGCCTCCCTAGGCCACTACTCTGCCAATTTTAAGGCAAAGTGCATTGCAGGCAGTGCACTTCGCCTTGTTTTTGAGCTCCAAAGGTGAATTTTGCATTGATTCATGGGATTTCAGGTCACATAGGCTCTATACTGATCTGCACAGCCTCAGTTCAGGGTAGTATGAGTAGGAAGGAGTAGGAGAAAGTGTGCTCTGATAGCTGTCTGTGATAGGTATCTTGTAAAAGCTGTTCAAAAAGCATTTTTGCTTTTTTGGGGGGGGTCCAACTTTAGTTCATCGATTGTAGGAAACCCTCCTGTGCTCATATCATTAAGTGTTTTTGTTTTTGTGTGGATTTTGAATGTTAATTTACAACATTGAGTGTGTGTGGTGAAAGACAGTGAAAGTGTGCTTTGGGGGAGGGGCATATCTGTGGTGTAGGTAGATTTAAGTTGGAGAAATAGTGATTTCTTTGTTTTTTGGTTATATTTTTGTTATATAACTGACTGTGTTAATGTACACATAGTAATATTGTCAGTAATAGTAGAAATTTTCTTCCTGTTTGTTGTGTGGATGTGGTGCAGTAGTTCATAAGTTCAGGTTGTTTAAATTACAAATTTACAATATGTAACGTGGCATAGTACTGAACGTTTGCATTTGCAGCACATTCCTCATTCAGCATTGTACACAAACTGTTCTGTGAGTGAGTGGTGTGTGTGCAGTGCTGCGTGCATCAAATAATACACCTTTTATTGTGCCACAGACTAGTGTAATTGCAAGTGCAGCAGTGTGAACCTGCTATCCACTGCAGCTGCCTGATTTTGTACTGTGATTGTGGTATCTTACTTAGTTTTGCTGCTTGTAGTGCTGTAAAAATCAGCACTGTCTGTATTCAGTGCTCCCACCCACCCCCACGTTCAAAAGGTATTTTTTACCCAATTGGATTGTTTTTGTGACCTCATCAGCAGCACTGGTTACTGAAGTTGTTTTAATTCTGTGACAGTCTCAGAGTAGTCTCTTATCTGTTGCTGAAGCCACAGTTGTTTATTTGGCTTCACATCCAGCCAGCATCCCTCCAATCAGAGAGTGAACGTATCAAAATCTGAATTGGTTATATTTGTGGTTGATCCCCAAAATGCCTGCAAAGAGATGTGCAAGCAAAGCTGTTTCTCGCCATGGCATTGTTGGCAGTAAGATGGTCTGTGGGAGTGGTAGTGGTACTCAGACGCAGAAGTGCATTGGCGATGTGAGGAAAGGTATTTCTCCTGCGATATTTTTTACAGCCCAATCAGTAGCTTCACTCATAGTTGGAGGAGTTGATGTTTTCCCAATTAGTGGTGTTAGTGTTACTGGTGTTAGTGGTGGTGGAGGTAGTATTAGTATTGTTGTGTCAAGTTCTAATTCCGACCAGTATACCGGTTCCAAAAATATTGAGTGTGAAGCAGTGCAAGTGAGTGGTTAGCATAGATGATGTCATAATTCCCAGTAACATCCCAGTAACTGAACCCGAGGATTCTGATGATCATGTCAACGATAGCATACAATGTGATATTCTGTCCACCATGGCACTTAATGTCACACATTTTCCATGCAGTGATTCACAGTGTGGTGGAAAAATATCAGATGATTGTGGTGTAGATGCTGATGATGAATGTAATGATGATGATGATGATGATGTTGCTGTTGTTGCAACATGCAGCCCACATGCTAGCATCCAAGCAGAAGATGTGGATGTGTGTGACGTTGATGGATATGATGATGATGCAATTGACCCCAGTTGGGAACCGGAGAAAAATAAATTAAAAGTGGCTGTGTGTGAGTCTGCTTGCAGGAATCCCCCCCTGTAAAAACTTGTGCTTTACCGGTTTTAGTTGATGATGATGATGACCCAGTAATCAATATAATAGGTAGTCATGGTGGTCAGTTGCAGTCCAGGTGTGCAGTGCCCGAAACAACACGTGTCCCCCACCCACTTCAGTGCTTAAAATAACAGACTTAAATAAGCCACATCATCATGGACATGTTAAAAGCAGAGCATCACACTCCCTTGTTTGGGATTTTTCTGTTCAAGATGCAAATGATGATTCAGTAGCAGTCTGCCAGGTTGACTTGTGCGTGTGAGTTGAGGTAAAAAGGGGAGCCATCTGGGCACAGGAGGACAGCATACGCATCTTAAGAATAGGTACTTGGCACTGTGGACCCAGCACAAGCTGGCAGCTAATACCACAGTGGGGCATTCACCCATGTCACTGGCAACCATAGCCAGCATGTTATCCCCTTCCATGACTGTTAAGCCCAGTAGGAAATTAAACGTGTGCAGTAGTGCGGTAATAAGAGTAGATGATTACTACAGGAATGATGAGGTGGAGGACCATAATGACTTTGAAATGTTGTCCAGTGCTGGTGAGAGTAGTGGTTTTTGTGGTGGTGGTGGTGGTGGTGAATGCAGTATGTCTAGTGCAAGTGGTACATCAACCCCGGTTGGCAAATCTGGCAAAATAACATAATTTCTGGGTTTGTCATCATTACCTGTGCAACCGTCTTCATCAAATGTCCACACTCCACACCCTGCCAATGCCATTCATCACAGAGCACAACCATTTGTGATCAACACACCATGCGTAAAACGTTTAAGTCAGCCCACGTTACAGAGTGTTTTTGAGCATAAGCTGAAGTATCCCCACAGTGTCACGTGAACTCAATGCTGCTGTAGCGGAAATGCTAGCAATTGATCTTTTGCTTTTCTCCTTTGTGGAGAATTCTGCATTCTGGTGGTTTGCTGCACATGCCTGTCCAAAATGGAAAGACCCAACCAGGACATATTTTTCTACCCATGCTGTCCTCGAGTTGTTCCGCACTGTGTCCGACTCAGTAAGGCATGCCCTTCAACATTCCTCCTCTCCCTTCATCCATTTAAGTATGGATATGTGGACAAGTGGCAAAACAGCGGGGAGTTCATATCTGTGTATAACTGCACACTGGGTGCAGGTGCTGGGGGTTGTTTGTGATGTTGGTAGTGTGAATAATCAGTGCAGTAAGGTGGATTTTCACGGTAGCAATCTTCCTGGAATTTGACAGCATGTAACGATTGCTATGCGCAGTGTGACCTGTTCACACACTGGTGAGAACATGTTGGACATGGTACTGACTGAAATTGACAGATGGCTAAACCCTCTGTCCCTGAGAGCTGGGTTCATAGCAAGTGACAATAGGTCAAATGTGGTGAAATGCATCACGAATGGTGTTTTTTTTTCGTGTTCCATGCATGGCCCACTGTTTAAATCTTGTGGTTCAGGAGTTTCTGCAGCACCCTGATATAAAGGAAATGCTGACCATTGCACAACATATCTGATCTCACTTTTCAAGATCTGGAAAGGCCCATGACCAACTGCAGCAGTTGCAGATACAAAACAGCCTCCATCAGCAGTGCTTGAAGCTGGAAGTTGTCACCCAATGGAACTCCATGTTATACATGGCAGAGAAGTTTTATGAACAACACAAAGCTATCTCAGAATATCTTGTGATGCATACTAGCCGTGACAGTTCCAGGACCTCCATGTCTATGACGACTGAAAAGTGGCACCTCATGGACTCTGTAATAACAATTTTGAGGCCTTTTGAACATGCCACACAGGCAGTGAGAGGCGAGTCTACTTGCATTATCCAATCAATTCCACTGCTGCAGGTGCTGAGGCAGACATTGGTGAATGTACAGCATAGCCTTGATGTTGCTGGAGAAGGTGGTAGCAGTATGTTGCCGCAACACATGCTGACAATATTTGACCAGAATCATCACGTTGTGAGTATTCAGCGTAGTGACAACTTTGCCATAGCAGCAATGCTGGACCCACGATACAAACATGGAATTGCATCAGTACTGGAGGGAGGGCCTGAACAGGTAAAAAATATCAGTGGTCAACTGGTATGCTTGGTTCATGGGGTGCAGAAGTCACGTGCCAAGGTCAGCAAACCTCAGCAGCATAATCCGGCTGAAGGTGTACCTGGAGGACCATCAAGCATATACTGCAAGGGTAAGGGGACTATAGTTCCAGGTGGTCTGTCATCCAAAGTGGCTGTCGTCAACCTGCTTTGGGAGGCTTTGTCCCAAGTGGGTATTTGTGAAATAAATGATTCGGGAGAACAAGATGATGCATCAACAATTGGATTTAGTGCAGCACAGAGAATGGTTCAGTCATATTTGTCTGAAAACAGGCATCTGACAATAACTGAAGATCGTCTTTTGTACTGGAGTGGAAAGGTTAGTGAATGGCTAGAGCTGACTGCAGTGGCATTGAAGTACCTCACATGCCCACACTCCAGTGTAAGTGTTGAAAGGGTATTCAGCTCAGCGGGTGCAATAGTCAGGGATCATCGGACAAACCTGTCTCCTACAAATGTTTGTTTGCTAACATTTGTTAAAATGAATGAGAAGTGCATACCAGCACAGACTGCAACCTCGGTATTCATACCCCTGCCTAGTTATGGTGGTCTTGCTGATGTGGAAATGGAGCATCCTGGTGGCACTGGTAGTGGCTGCCTGAAATGGCCCACCACTGATGTAGATGATGACACAATGGAGAAAGAATTGCCCAGTGGTCAGACTTCAGACATTGATGACTGTGAGGACAGTTTTCTTTATGAGGATGATGATGTGGTTAATGTTGGCAGGTTTTAACTGAAGTTTTTAAAAGGGGATGTGCCCCCCCAGACCACCACCACCGGGACTGATGTTATCCACTGCCACCATGAGTCTGTCTGTCCCCCCCCGGGACCACCACCACTGGGACTGATGTTATCCAAGTCTGCCACCATGAGTCTGTCTGCCCCTGGACCACCACCACCACCACCAGGACTGATGTTATCCACTGCCACCATGAGTCTGTCTGCCCCCCCGGACCAACACCACCGGGACTGATGTTATCCAAGTCTGCCACCATGAGTCTGTCTGCCCCGGGCCACCACCACCGGGACTGATGATATCCAAGTCTGCCACCATGAGTCTGTCTGTCCCCAGACCACCACCACTGGGACTGATGTTATCCACTGCCACCATGAGTCTGTCTGCTCCTAGACCACCACCACCAGGACTGATGTTATCCAAGTCTACCACCATGAGTCTGTCTGCCCCCAGATCACCACCACCAGGACTGATGTTATCCACTGCCACCATGAGTCTGTCTGCCCCCCGGACCACCACCACTGGGACTGATGTTATCCAAATCTGCCACCATGAGTCTGTCTGCCCCATGACCACCACCACCACCACCAGGACTGATGTTATCCACTGCCACCATGAGTCTGTCTGCCCCCGACCAACACCACCAGGACTGATGTTATCCAAGTCTGCCACCATGAGTCTGTCTGCCCCCGGGCCACCACCACCGGGACTGATGATATCCAAGTCTGTCACCATGAGTCTGTCTGCCCCCAGACCACCACCACTGGGACTGATGTTATCCACTGCCACCATGAGTCTGTCTGCTCCTAGACCACCACCACCAGGACTGATGTTATCCACTGCCGCCATGAGTCTGTCTGCCCTCCCTGGACCACCACCACCAGGACTGATGTTATCCACTGCCACCATGAGTCTGTCTGCCCCCTGAACCACCACCACTGGGACTGATGTTATCCACTGCCACCACTGCCACCATGAGTCTGTCCAGACCACCACATCCATCAGCCAGAGACAGAAAGCTTCTTAATATTTAAACCATAAAGTGAGTATGTGTACTCATGTTTTTTCCTCAAGAAGACAGAAGGGGAAGGAAGGAAGGAAACATATTCAATTCAGTGCTTTAGAGTAACTGGTAATTGCTATTTTTCTTGTAAACTTAGATTGTGGGCTTTTAGTGACACTGTACTTTCTTTGTTGTCTTTACTTAGAATTGTTTTTGGGCTGTTGAAAATTTAAAACGTAGTGGTGGTGTATTTCTGTGCTGTCTTTAATTGCTACAAATTTTCACCCCCCCTTCCCCCAACTCTTAATTATATGCCCTGTTAAATCTGATTGGCAGGAGCTAAAACACTGGGTATAGTAAGGGGTGTGAAGTAGGAGGGCATAAGGGGAAGAAGCCCACCCTCAGCATGACAAGTGTTTTGACTCATTTATTTATTTATTGGTTTATTTTCTTTTTAAAAGAAAATTATCTGAGGATCAGAGGCAGGATTTTTAGGACAGTAAATTAATAAAAAGGGAACTAGGAGAGCTTCAGTAGCAGACAAGTTGTAGAATAGCAGAATAATTGCAGTATAATGTGGGGAGTGGTGCAATGCAGCAGTGGCTGTGGGGCAGCCATATTCAGGCAGACCTTCTGGACACTGAGGTGCTGCCCTATCTGCATGCATCTCTCTGGACTGTGGGATGAGGTAGCCAGACTCAGAGCGGAAGTAAACTGGGTCAGGAGTACCATCACCCCATCCAGAGATGACCCAGTCAATGCAACTGCCTCAAAGGATGCCAGAACGAGAGCACTTGGATGACAGTGGGCTCAGGAGGGTTAGAAGCGGTCAGGCAGAGGCACATCCCAGATCCTATTCCACTCAAGAACTCATATGCCGCACTGGCAAACAGGGACAACCAAAAGAGTACCCAGAGAAGTGGAAGGAAAGGATGTGGAGGTTAGCCAAGGAGATGACCTCAGCGGGAAAGCAGTGGACCCCAGAGGAGGAGGAAGTGAATCCTGGTGGGGACTTCCATCATAAGAGGGATCCAGCTAGGAACACCGGAGGGAGAGGACAGGGAGGTGAGGTGCCTACCAGGTGCCACAGCATGGAGGGATGGAAGGAAGATCCTGGGGATCACTGGGAAGGCAAGACAGGAGGGTGAGCTGGATGCCATTATCCACCTAGGTACTAATGACCTGGCAAATGGGGAGCCAAAGGAAGTTCAGGAAGAGTTTAGGAAATTGGGGAGGGGTCTCTAGCAAGTAGCTACTTCTGGACATTGTGGCCATCACTGAAACCTGGTGTAATGATAACCATGACTGGGAGATGGCCATACCTGGCTACAACATATTCAGAAGAGACAGAGCAGGCAGGAAGGGAGGAGTAGTGGCACTGTATGTGAAAAATGACATAAGGGCCACAGAGATCCAGGAGGAACAAAAATGGGGGAGAGGTACTGTGGGTTAAGCTGTAAAGGAAAATGGGGACAGTCATCCACACAGGTGTGGTCTATAGACCACCAGCCCAGGAGGAAGAAACAGATAGGGAGCTGATGCTAGCCATCCAAAGGATGGCAGACAAGGGTGAGGTAGTACTGGTTGGAGACTTCAATATTCCAGATGTGGACTGGAGCATCCCAGCAGCAGCATCAACTAGGAGCAGATTTATCCTGGACTCCCTTTAGGGTGCCTTCCTCAAGCAACTGGTCATGGAACCAACTCGGCAGAAAGCAGTACTGGACCTTGTCCTCACAAACAGGGACAGTGTG
Organism: Neoceratodus forsteri; assembly: GCA_016271365.2. Taxonomy (NCBI): domain Eukaryota; kingdom Metazoa; phylum Chordata; order Ceratodontiformes; family Ceratodontidae; genus Neoceratodus; species Neoceratodus forsteri. Next base: position 223,889,601 of record CM028132.1, on the reverse strand, counting down.
ATGGGGGTAACAGTAGGGGAGCACCTGGGGAAAAGTGACCACCAGTCATTGTGGTTTGAAATCACAGAAAGAGCAGAACCAAACCACACAAAAACACGTATCCTGGATTTTAGGGTGGCAGACTTTGGGAAAATGGGGAGATACTTGAAAGAGGCATTAAGGAATGGGACAGGAATCAGGGTTGAGGAACAGTGGGCAGTATTTAAAATGGGGATTACAAGAACAACAGAATTATGCATTAAGCAGGTTAGCAAGAGGAAAAGGAAGAGGAGACCATTATGGTTTTCCAAAGAGGTAGCAAAGAAAGTGAAAGCCAAAAAGATTGCATTCAGGCAATACAAAAAGACACAGGCAGAAGGGGATAGGGAGAAGTACCAGGAGAAGCAAAGGGAGGCCGAGAGGTCAGTAAGGGAAGCCAAAGCTCAGACAGAAGAACACATTGCAAAATCAGTGGGTAGAGGGGACAAAACCTTTTACAGGTACATAAGTGAAAAAAGAAAGGCAAAGGGAGGGATAGTGAGACTGAAGGGGGAGGATGGGGCTCGTGGAGGATGACAACAGTAGAGCTGACATATTGAACAGGTATTTCTGCTCAGTCTTTACTGAGGAAGAGGAGGGTAATGGGTCTGAAGGGAGTACAAGGGGTGAGAATGGTGCAGAAATGGACACAAGTCCCTTTACACGAGAAAGGGTCCTGAAGGAACTGGAAGTAATAAGAGTTGATAAAGCAATGGGGCCAGATGGGGTGCACCCCAGGGTCATTAAAGAACTAAGAGAGGTGGTGGCTGAACCTCTGGCTATCCTGTTTAGCCAATCACTGGAAACAGGAGGTACCCAAAGACTGGAGGACAGCAGATGTAGTCCCCTTATACAAAAGTGGGAACAAAGAGGAAGCAGGAACTACAGACCAGTCAGCCTCACCTCGGTAGTGGGAAGATCATGGAAGCACTACTGAAGGAGAGATTGGTGGAACATCTGGTTGTCAATGGACTACAGGACCCAAGGCAGCATGGTTTCACCAGGGGAGGTCATGTCAGACCAACCTCATTGAATTTTGACTGGGTGACTAGGGAGGTGGATCAGGGAGGGCAGTGGACATGGCCTATCTGGACTTCAGAGGCCTTTGACACTGTGCCACATAGAAGACTATTACACAAACTGGGGAATATGGTGTGGGCAGGACAGTAGTGTGGTGGGTAGGTAACTGGCTGGGTGGCAGGACACAGAGGGTGGTGGTAAATGGCTGTCACTCCACAGAGGAAAGAGTGACCAGTGGGGTACCACAGGGGTCAGTGCTGGGACCGGTCCTATTCAACATCTTCATCAGTGACATTGCACAGGACCTAGAAGGCAGAATTTCACTGTTCGCTGATGACACAAAGCTCTGTAACAGAGTAGACACACCAGAGGGTGTAGACAGAATGAGAAGGGACCTGCAGAAACTTGAAGAATGGTCAGGGTTTTGCAGTTGAAATTCAATGCAAAGAAGTGCAAGATAATGCATATGGGCACAAAACCTGGCACAATATATCAGTTGGGGATGAGGATATAGCATGCACCAAGCAGGAAAGGGATCTTGGGTTTATCATCTCTGATGACCTCAAGGTAGGGAAATAGTGTGACAAGGCAGCAGGTAAAGCAAATAGGATGCTGGGATGCATAGGCAGGGCATCACCAGCAGGAAAAGGAGGTCATAATTCCCTTATACAAGACACTAGTGAGGCCCCACCTGGAGTACAGTGTACAGTTCTGAGCGCATACCTACATAAGGACATAGACAGGGTAGAGAAGGTTCAGAGGAGGGCAACAAAGATGGTCATGCATTGCATCACAAGTCGATGAAGACAGGTTGAAGGAACTGAACATGTACTCCTGGAGGAGAGGAGGGAGAGGGATATGATAGAGACATACAAGTATCTTACAGGGAGGAACAGGGTGCAGGACAACACTATTTTTAAGCGAAAAAGATGTTCCAGGACTAGAGGGCATGGGATGAAGTTGGAGGGAGGATGATTCAGAGGAAACGTGAGGAAGAATTTCTTCACAGAACGGGTGGTGGACAAGTGGAACACCCTGCCAGAGGAAGTGGTGGGGGCTGAAACAATCACGGATTTAAGAATGCATGAGATGGACATAAAGGAATTCTGGAGGTCATGGGTAAGGGGCAACAGACTTCTAGGAAAACATAAACTGAACTTACAAGCTCAAATGGGCAGACTGGTGGGCCATAGGCCCTTACCTGCCGACACTGTCTATGTATCTATGTATCTATGCTGCTTCACTTCCTTTAGTTGTATGTTTTGTTTTCTGTAGCTTTTCAGAGCCACAATGGTAAAACACATACAGTATACTTTTTTTGTTTCTTTTACAGGGTAACAAAAAAAGGCTCCATTGCTAAAACTCATTGGGAATGGTACTGTAGCTGTACCGTACAGAGAGGAAGCGATGTAATATCCATGTGAAATTCGTTCTGGTAAGTATGAAGATTTTATTTCATCCATTACATTGTTTTGTAAAGACTGCAGCAAATATTGCACACAGGTTGTGTTAGGTGACAAGATGTGGCTTTGAAATGTAACTTGACTTTAGGGATTGAGATTTGAGAACCAGGGAAGGACACATAACAATTAAGTTGTAAGAAGTCATTCTTTTTTTTTTTTAGGAAACTTGCAGATGCTTTGTTGTTCTGACAAAGTGGCCTTATCCAAACAAGTTCTTAAACATCAGGCACCCCACCCCCAAGGCTGGAGCACACATGCAACACGCAGAAGTCATTTCATTAGATGACCATGACCACCATTAACAACCAGACTCGAGAAGGATGCAGATGAAATCTGTGAAGAAGTAAGAAAATAATAAGCTATTAATAAACCTGCAAATATGCTTCCCCCACCCAAAAAAAAATACTTACCTTCATGTGCTTGACAGTTATCCATTGCAAACTTCTATGCAAAAAAGTTCTAGTTGAGCACTGGAATGTGCACACCAACTGTAATTGTGACCTGTGAATGATACAGAACAATACCATGAGTGCATGTCTATGTCAACTTCCCTCACCTACAAAATACAGAAATATATATCTATATATATATCAACTCACCAAGGCTACTATTAGTGTACAGACAAAGGGCACCCTTCCATCCATTTGAGATGATCACATTGCATTTGCTCGGATCGCAGCACACATTGGACCAGCAACAGTTCGCTCATGGTCATAATTTTATTCTGGGGCACTGCGCGCACGAGTGACTGTGCAATAAATTCTGGGGTACTTTGTATGTGCTGAAATGGTCTCATTTCGCTGTCTAACCACTTGTCAATTTTCTGCACAAAAGGAGGTTGCATTTTGGGCCTGCAGAAAAAATCTGGGGACTCTGTGCCACTTTTGTGCTCATGACTGAGTGCTCCATTAATTCTGGGGGACTTTGTATGTGCTGAAACAATTCCATTTCACTTTTTACCACTTGTCAATTTTCTGCACACAAGGAGGATGCATTTTGGGCCTGCAGAAAAAATCTGAGGACTCTGTGCCACTTTGTGCACATGACTGGTGTCATTAATTCTGGGGGACTTTGTATGTGCTGAAACAATCCCATTTCACTTTTACCATTCTTGTCAATTTTCTGCACACAAGGAGGATGCATTTTGGGCCTGCAGAAAAAATCTGGGGACTCTGTGCCACTTTTGTGCGCATGACTGAGTGCGCCATTAATTCTGGGGACTTTGTATGTGCTGAAACAGTCTCATTTCACTGTGTAACCACTTGTCAATTTTCTGCACACAAGCAGGATGCATTTTGGGCCTGCAGAAAATATCTGGGGACTCTGTGCCACTTTTGTGTGTTCTGTGATTGTTGTTGTGAGCTCATGATGTCATACTGACATTTTTACAATTAAAGCAGCATTGCAAGAATGTCCTCACAGTTCTGAACTGTACTTTTTTATGCTACCTTACATTGCCACAGCCACCACTACTTACCTCCGAGTCGTGACTTGAATGATATGATTCTTTTCACAATTTATGTCTGCTTTACTTACTTGACTACTTTTTTTCATGTATGAAAAAAAATGAGCACGTCTTCCTATATTGTTCGGACCAGTTTTGTATTTATTTGCAGCTGCTTTTCAATAACTATTGTTCCGTAGTGTCATAAAACACTGCATGATGCATAACTGTTAATTAACAGCAGAAGTGATATATAACAACTACTTGATGTGATGGAGAAAAGCAGAGGAAAACAATGACAAAGACCTGGTCAGCTCCAATTTGAAAGGAATGTTCCTTTCATTATTTCACACATGAAAAAAGGTAGTACAGCAGACTCAACTACTGTAAACTCTAGTATCATTCCAGTCAGTGAGGATGTAAGTAAAGGAAGTTGTAACATAGCATTAAAAAATATAGGTCAGAGTTCTCAATAGATTGTTGCACTGCTGCTGTACAGACATTCACCACATTACATAGTTATGATGATGCACATAAACTAATATGTGGGGGTATTACTACCACTGGAATATTTCTTTGCTCCACAGAGTGCAATATATTTCTGTGAAAACTACCCATAATTTTATTACAGTGAGTCACGTGATGGAAGAATTACTGATCAGAAAAGCCACCCACATTCTGCCACCCTTTCTCAGCAACGTTAGGACGTGATGCCAGGGGGAGCGCAGGTGCATGCTCCACTATAGTGAATGTCAGCAGCTATCCCGATGTTTCCTTATGTTATATGGTTCACTCTGTGGTGAAATGTGGGATGTTTCTACCAACAAAGCGCTTCTTACTGGAAATGTGGCCACACATTTCACCACAAACTGACCATTATAACATAAAGAAACATTCAGAAACCTACCAGACAATCAGATATTCACTGTTAGGAGCATGCACACGTGGTCTCCCTGCCATCACATCCTAACATTGCTGAGAAGGGAGGCAGAATGTGGGCAGATTTTCAGAATGGGAATTGCTCCATCACATGTCACACTGTAATGAAATTATGGGTGGTTTTCACAAAAATGTATTGCATTATGTAGTGCAAGAAAGATTCCCCTGGAAGGTAAAATGTGTATGATTAAACAATAACAAACAAAAAAACACAAAAAAAAGTACAACACAGTAGTGGGATGATGCCAGGGGTGGGGGTGGGGCAGAAAACAATCCCCTATCTTACTATAGCCATGGGATACCATGGTGGTCTAGCAGCATGTGCAGCATTGAAATTATTTGTTGCTGCTGTGCTTCCACTCTGTTCACCTGCTGCTCCAAAGCACTGAACCACTCATTATTTTCCTCAAGCACTGCCCACAACAGGCCAATGTCAGACCAGGTTGCAGGGACTGTGTTGGGGTTCACTGCAGTGGAGAATCCATGTAGTGGTGCTGGTGGTGGACAGGGTGGTGCTGGTGGCTATGGTGTCGGTGGTGGCGGTGGTGGTGAGTGGAGCAGCTGCTGTAGTACTCCTCCTCCTCCTGCTGCGGCAGTGACTGTGAGGCACATCTCCCACCCCAGCAGCACCCTCGGCCACTGCCACGGAAGGGCCAGCAGGTGGATGCCTGGCCCCTTCCGTGGCAGTCTGCCACTGTGCCCTGTGGTGATTCAGCATGTGGGTGCACTGGCCACCGGTCCCCAAATGTGTCCCAGGGGGACCATGGCGCATCAGCACACCACACACACAGCACTCCACCACTGTGCTGTCTCCCCCCACACAACTAAAAAACTCCCACACTGGGGAGCTGCGGAGAGGACCAGACATAGTCCTCACACATTGGGCACGAGTCCCACCACCACCACCTACAATTTCCGGGGCCACCTCCTGTGGCGTTGCAGGTGGTGGAGGGGGTACTGCTGGAGCTCCAACAGCTGCTGCTAGTGGTGGTGGTGGTAGTGGTGGTGGTAGTGGCGGTGAAGGTGCACACGCAGCAGCCACCGGTGGCACTGGTGCTGCTGCTGCTGCTCCTGTTGCTTTAATGGGGGAAGCAACACTGGCCAGGAGTCAGGAGTGGTCCAACATCACACGCCCACCCCGCCCCCCATGAGTCCGCACTCCTCCCCTCCAACTGTGTCAACAGGCCAGCGACTCGCCTTCCCCTACTGTACATGATCTTCCATCCTCCTGAAGTCCACGGGCCGAGACACACTCACACACACACACACACACACTGAAAGTGGACACACACACACACACACACAGTAAATTACACACACACAAAACAAAACTTATACAAAAAAATTCACTAACAAAAAAAACAGAAATACAATACAAAAACTAAATGAAATAGCTTTTAAAAAAGCTGTTTGTTTTGTTCTGGCACTGAAAAGCAATGAAGGACAAGCAGTAACTCCTCTCCTCTCACAAGTGCTTTCTCCCTCTACAAATGCAAAGGAGAAAGTGAAACTGCTTCTGTGACTCACTTCCTTCCTGCCTGGCTAAAGCACGTGACTTACAGTACTGCAAGCCATGTGATGTGCCTATTTTCTTCTCACTTCGCCTTACTTCTCATTAAGGCATAATGACAACACGAAGTGGTAATAATAATAATGCAAAGTGAGCACTTTACAAGGTCCACTTCGCGCTGTGCTCTGTGGACGTGAAGTGCCCACTTCGCGTCCACTTCACGGGTGGATTAACAATCCGCTGCATCTCCAGTCTCTGGGTGGTCCTTTGGCTCTGTCTTTGATTCCTTCACCCTCCTCGCCCAGCCTCATATTTTGTGCTTCTTAGTTTTTACAGCTAATATGTGATTTTGGTACAATTTAGAGGTGTTTTGGTGATATTGCACCTCAGACCTCCTTTTTTCCATTGGCGTGGCTGCCATTAGGGCTGGATGCGCACTCCTTCCTCAGGCAGGCTTCCCACTATTGTTTTAAATGCATGTCCATGATGCATGCACTTGTGCAGTGCTAGAACTGCATGTGCAGTGCAACCAGTATTAACTACATTGCACAACTGTGTTTGTGCACTCACTAGGTGTGTACGAAAAAAATTTCCGCTGGAGGAATTTTGGCAAAAGTGCGAATTTTGCTTCCGCAAAAGTTTGGAAATCATTTTCAGAACTTTAGCGGAAATTCCACCTTAAAACCACAGAATAAATATACAAAACTGTGGGTTAATTTATTAAACTGTGGAAAAAAATCCACAGAAAGCATCACTGCCAGTGGTCAGTTCTAATGCTTTTTTAAATACAATTTAATTCAATAAGCCACTCCCCACTGATCAGGGGTCCCAGTAAATACTTCCAATCCCTTCCTTAGACCCTCCTGGTTTCTAGTGGCCCCCCAACCACCAAGCATGACCCCCAACACATTTTATTTCCCTGATGTTTAGTGGAACCCCCTCCCTATCCTGGATTCCTTAATCCACAAAGAAACAGCCGGCAGTCCACTGACTCATCACCCTCTTTTCCCAGTATTCTCTGGTCTCTAGTGGACCTCCCCATCCCAGATCCCTTATAAAAAAAAAATAATCCCTATTCCTGGTGTCTAGTGGACCTCCCAACACCCACCCTGACAGTTCATCTGCCACCATCCAGCTCCCCCCCCACCCTGCCCTTAGTGGGCCACCAGTGCAACCCTCCTCTTTCCTCCACCAGTGGCCCACTAAATTGTCGGTGAATGACTGTATGGTTGTACAAGCAGATGCTCATTCACTGACAGTTCATTAAACTGTGGATAGAATAAATTCTGCAGTTTATATGCATTTTTCCTCAGCTGACAAAAAAAGTCAGTGGAACTCAGAAAAAATCTGCGGAAAATCCCAGTTTCGCCAATGGTGAAAGTTCTGCAATTTCCATGAAATTTCTGAAATTTCACGGAAGTTCCGTAAGCAGAATTCACAACTTTCACCCACCCCAGCACTCACGAGTGTGTGCACATTGCCGCTAGTGTGCTAACACCTGGGACACCCACTAGTGAGTGTGCATGACCATTTTAACATTTTTGGTGCACCAGTACAGTTTTCATAGCTCCTTTAGTGAATTTTTAGCCCAGCAAACAATAGGGCTAATGAAGATTGATTTTATATTTTTTAACCTGGGGGGTTTCCTTGGTACCTTTAATTATTGGCACCATGGTTCATCAGGGAACATTAATCATAAAATGATGTAAGATCTGCAAAAGGGGGATGATGTCCTCCCCCATGGGTTCCTATTGCCTTCATTTTGTTGCTCAGCATAATATTTCTCTCAGGGTTCCCCCCAGTCAGTCTTCCCAGCCGGAGAGAGGGGCACCTGGTCTGTCTATTGGCAGTGGCAAAGCTGAATTGTGACAATCAATTTTGTTGCTCCTTGGTGTGCATTTTAGCTCCGATGTTCTGCAGGACATCCCAGCAGATACACCAGACCCCAAACTGGGCACCTCAGGTCAGGAGGAGCAATCCAGGCACATCTAGGTGCATCGCAGCAAGAGAAGGCTGCAGAATCAAATGTGCAGGCAGACCCTGACTCTGACTTCTTAGAAGGTCCAGGGTGAGGATTTGGGAGATATTAAGGAACCTCCTGATCTAAAAAAATTGCTCTCTGATGAGGAGAGACATCCCCTCTGAGGAGGCGGAAGAAGAGGAAGGGGAGTGGAGTGGATGGAACCCATGTCAAAGATTCCAATCCCCCCCATTTGACAATAAGTCCTTGTCCTTTTTGATTACTAAGGCTTGTAGATCCATACAGCTTAAAGAGGAGCAGTCCATAGAGATGGTGGATGTCAATCCAATTCTGTCGGCATCTTTCTCTGTTCCTAAATGTTTCCCAGGTTTTATTCAATTTGACCAAATTATTGAGCAAGAATGGGCAGGTGTGCATCAGAGAAAAAAATCTCCCCAAATCAAAAACAGAATTTTCCCTTTTTGGGGTAAATGTCTCACAGATAGGAAGCTCCTTCTCTGGCAGACAAGGCAGTTTATTATTCAGTAAAACACACCACTCTTCTTATGGAAGCTTCTTTGGCCCTATCAGATGCTCATGACAAACAGGTGGATAACTCATGCAGGAGGGCTTTTGCCTCTCATGGCATGAACCTTTATACATCTTTTGCTTCTGTTATTATTGCCAAAGCCTTAAATATCTGTGTCACTACTCTGGCCAGCTTTGTGCACCTGGATACAGAAGGTGTGAGCATTTTGCAGTTGGTGGCCATGGCCTCCACCTTTCTTTGTGACTCTACAGTGGAGAACTTATGCATGTTAGCCTGTTCAGCCTACCACACTGCGTCGGCCATGAGGAGTATATGGCTGAGACATTGGGCCTCTGATCAAGCTTCAAAAGCAAAACTGTTTAACGTTCCTTTTGAGGGAGGCTTGTTGTTTGGTTCCAGCCTAAAGTCTATCTTATAGGATCTTCATTGACAAAAAAAGGCCACCTCTCAGTGACCAAACAACTGCGTAAGACTACAACACCCCAAAGGGGTCAAGGCAATGGCTGGTGCAGGCAGTCCTGAGGGGGTTTTTGTCCATTTCAGAACTTTGTTAACTAGAGAAATAGAGGGGCCAACTCAGGAAACAAGGGTTATGGAATTATAGAGGAGCCTTTTCCAGGCACCATGTAGGAAGCTCAGCATAAAAGCCTCGTGCCTTACAATGAAGGTACATGGTCCCATCACTGTTCCCTTTCCTTGGTGGAAGACTTCAGGAGTTCTTCTCAAGATGCGGCCCAATCAACGTTAGACTCCTGGCTTCTGGAAATCCTTCAAATGGGCTATGCCATAAAATTTTTAATGGTTCCCTCAAGGGGACTCTTTCTACCACCCCCGGTTTCAAAGCAAGTGGTAAAATGCCAGGTGGTGTTAGACACTTTGACCCACCACATCCAAATTGAGGCCATTGTATCAGTCACACCAAATGAACACGGTCAAGGGATTTAATTGATCTGTTTCATAGTTCCCAAGAAATCTTGGGGTTTCAATCCAATTCAGGATCTGAAGAACTTAGTCTGCCACAAGCTGTTCAAGATGGGGTGTCTGAGGTCGATAACAAGGCTGTCAGGCTGAGGGACTTCTTAACCTCACTAGATCTAACGGATGCTTACCTTCAAATCCCCATCCATCATTCCCACCAGATGTACTTAAAGTTCTCGATACTGGGCTAGCATTTTCAGAACAAAGTGCTTCCGTTTGGCCTTGCAATAGCTCATCAAGTTTTCTCGAAGGTGTTGATAGTTCTGGTGGTTCAGCTTTGAAAGGAAGGGCATCATGTCTACCCTTATCTGAATGACCTGCTTATTCAGGCACCGATATTGCCTCTAGCAAAGAGATCGGTGCTCAGGATTCTGGAGATCCTGGTATCACATGATTGGGTGGTGAACTAGGAGAAGAGCTCTCTGGAGCAATCTCACACACTTGAACACATGGGGACAGTTTTTGACATGAAACTATTGAGGGTGTTTCTGTCAACCTCCTGGAAAGTGTCCTTACTGTCAGAGATCTAGTGGCTCAGGAATCAGTCATTGACCTCTGTTCATAATCCACTGTGAACTCTAGGCTGCAGCAATAGATTTCAATCTGTGGGCCCGTTTCCATATGCAGCCCCTTCAGATGGGTTTGCTGATGGCCTGGAACCCATCATCAGAGGATTATCAGGGCAGGATTCCCCTCACCCCTCAGCTTCATCACTCCCTGAGTTGATGGGTTAATGTGCAGAATCTCAGTAAGGGAGTTCCGCTGGAACTTCCCCCAAAGTTAATTCTCCCAACAGATGCCAGTCTGCAGAGGTGGGGGACAGTCCTGGACCAATTTCCCAGTCAGGTGACTTGGTCAGTGCAGGAACAGCATCTCCAAATAAATGTTCTGGAGATGTGGATTGTCCACTTAACTCTATTGTACTTTGGTTTCAGACCGTGCTGCAAAACAACACAGTAAAGATGTGGTCAGACAACACTGTCACAGTGACATACATAAACAACCAAGGAGGCACAAAAAGCTGGGAGATGCTTCAGGAGGCATTCAAACTCCTGAGAGGGACAGAGGAGAATCTTCTCTCTCTCTGTTGGCAGTATATCTGGCATGGGAGCTGAACATTCTGATTGACTGGCTAACTTGCGAAAATGTTCACCCCAGAGAGTGGAAGTTGAAACCAGAAGTGTTCGAACTCCTGAGCAATCGATTCTGTCAACCACAGATAGATCTGTTCACATCCAGCCACAGTGTTTAAATCCAAAGGTTCTTCAGTTGTTTTGGTGTCCTCAGGCAGGGGCAGTGGATGCTCTGACTCAAGAGTAGTCTTTTCGTAACTATGTGATATGGGCAACAGAGGAACCAAGACCGCTGAATGGGCACAGTGGGGATGGTGCACACCGGGAGGGTGAAGGGGAAGGAGAATGGCTGCCAAGAGGGTGACAGCCACACCACTGAGGAGGGCAAGAGCAAACAGGGGGGATCTGGAGACAGTGCACTGGGGCATGCGCAACTGACAAAATGGCGAAAGAGTGCAGAAAAAAATGCTACCATGACCACCATAGAAAGAGTTTGATGGCAGATAAGGACTGCTTGCCCCACCTAGTCTGCCCATTTCCCTACCTACAGGATAAGCTGCAGATCCTAGTTAACTAACAGCCTATTTCTTCCTACCCCCAAAAATTGCCTTATGTCTGTCTCATGCATTCTTGAATTCTCTCACAGTTTTAGACCCCACATCCTCCTCAGGAAGGCTGTTCCATATGTCTACCACCCTCTCTGTGAATAAATACTTCCTCCATGGTACACAAATGAAAGCGGGAGGGGGAGGTGGTGAGGTGTGGTTGGGGAGGGAACACCAGTGTGGGGGATGTTGACTGCAGGGACCGTACCGATGGCAGGAGGGTGGGTGCACTATATGGGGGGGCTCAGGCCACAGTGAGCACAGCAGGCAGTGGCACTGCCACTGTGCAGGGTAGATAGCACATGGTAACACAGTGCAGTGACAGCATGCTGTACAGGTGGGATGGGTACCACTGAGTGCCACGGGAGCCTGATACCATGAGGCCAACCATGCCTAGGGCACACTGCGGGGCGGTGATGGCATGCCATAACTGGGCACACCCAGCTACACCTGCATCTGGAAATTGTAGGCTAAGCCTCGCAGGTAGTCGGGTGTGCTCTTGTTACCATAGTCCGCCATGATAGTCTCAATACAATGGGTGAAGTCTCGGTACCACCGCTTCTGTGCTGTTGTACCCACGGCGGACAGCAGCTACTTAATGTGAATGGCAGTGAGCCATTCATCCTCCCTCAGGCACTCAAGGAAGCACCACAAGCTAGGGCTGCTGGCACCCAGTCTGGTGCAGAAGCCCCAGTGTCAGCCCTCGACTGCATTGTTGGTACGGGTGAGCCCAGCGAGGGTGGGCTGGTACATGTTTCACCGCATGACTGGGAACAAGAGACACCTGTGGGCTGACCTGCCCACAGCTCTGCCAACCCACATCTACTCCATGTAGTCCAGTAGGGGTCTGAGCAGTTCTGCATTCACCTGATATTAGGGGTGTTCCAGGAGGTCACTGTAGGCATCCTCCACCGCATCCAAAGGCATGTATGCCAGTGAAAGGAGTATGCAGACGTTCAGGGTGAACTCCACATCACTGGCATACTGGGCACATAGATCAGGTACCTATTGTACCTTGCGCCACACCACCAGGCAGTAGTGGAAAAAAACCTCCACGCACCACAATGCCCTTGAAGGTTGCCGTGAATGCCCGCCAGGCTGCCAGCTCAAAGTCTAGCAGGGCCGTCACTGGGCAGACATCACCAATGACCCACTGCAGCTCCCCAAACACAGCTTCATACATACACTTTGTCCAGGATGGCATCAAGATGTAGACCACCAGCAGCACGACGCCCGTCTGCAGCCCATGTGTGGTGTACAACTGCATACACAGTGGTAGTGCACAGAAGAAGTTTCCATCCAGTAACCAGTCACTGCAGCTGGCAAGGTGCTGCAGGGTGCTCTGGGTGGCAAACATGAGCATGTGGTCCTCCCCAGGACCGCTGTCATGCTGCAGGAACTTGTCACCCCCCCCCCCAGCATGATGGCATACTCTGGTGGCACTGCCAGGTCCTGCAGCGAGGTGGGTGTTGCAGATCCCCCCTCTGCATGCCTGCTGGACACACTGCATGATGCACTTTAAGAGTGACAGTGCAGGCAGCTGCCTCGCAATGGCATCTGGCACCCTTGTGGTGCACTGCACTAGCACCTGTGTGGTGCTCTCCATGCTGCTGCATGCACAGTCATGAACATTGCTAAGCACCTCCTGGACACCCTCCTCCCCTGCATCAGGTGCATGATTATGGGTCCAGCCAGTGTACACTATGGCATCCACTTCAGTGTGCACCCTGGTGTGGCAGCTGTGGGGATGGTCTTGTTTGCATCTCCAATAGGTTTTTTGTTTGACCTCCTTGTCCCGCTGGTAGAGGTATCCACGGTGGAACAGGAGGATCTTCCCCTTCTGACTGGTCAGGTATCTGCAGTCAGACATCCTACATCCATTCCCCAGTAGGATGGCCTTCAATTCTGCATTGCCCCTTATATGGGCATGGGCGGTCCCAGTGGTCGCACACCTGTGCTTGCACCACTGTGCATGCTCAGCACGCCCCTTGTCTCTGATGTACAAAAATGGTTGAATGTGACTATGTGGATCCAGTATAGCAGTTGATGGTATTGGCGGTGTGCCCTGGCAGCTGTGGTTGAGGTGGTTGGCGTCATGGAGGCAGCCTGTACAGGACCAAATCATTCTCCACAGGTATGTTACACTGCTCTGCTCTGTTAGCCTGGTTGTATTCCCTGCCTAATGTGGACAGCGATTGCTGTGCTGTGGGCTGCTGCAAGGTTCAAACCCGCAGCTCAGTGGCCCACAGCCCACATCCTGTGTCAGTGGTGAGTTTATACCACCTGAGGCACCGTGGCAGCTTGGCAGCTGCTCCCACCACCCTGCAAGTTGTCCTTATCCAGCTGCAGCTTGCCTCTGTATCTGTGTGCCTGGTAGCGGGTGGGGGGTTGGTTCCCTCTGTGGCCATAAGGGGCACATTGGGTGGCATGGTGCAGCATCGGAGGGGTTGGCTGCCACTGTGTGCTGCCCATGGGGTGAGGGTGGGTCCTTTGCTGGCCTGCCAGGCAATTGCTGTGCACGCCGACTGCTGTATTCGCCCATTGCAGCACTGGCCTTTTTCCCCCCTTCACCCATCTTCCCTTCACCCTTCTCCCAGTCACCCTCTGTCTGGTCACCCTTATTGACCATGTGCCCACACAGACCAGTTGCCCTTTGTCAGTTCTCCCTTATTGACTATGCACCCACACAGACCTGTCGCCCATATCTCTGTCACCATGTCTGAGAGTTGCGCTACTGACAGTTGCTCATCAGGCAGCCCGCCCATGTGCCGTGCATGGCTGTGCACAGATCATGGTCTCACCCAGGGGTGGTCGCTCAGCTCTCATTCCCCATACTGCAGACAGCCCATATCACAGGATGCTGTCTTTTCACAGAGCGTATGCCTTTACTCCACTGCTTCTTTTTTAGAAGATCTTACGAAAAATAAATCACTCAAGAGGAAACTTTCTTCCGATAGCCCAGGATGTGGTTAAGAAGATCATGATTCTCTGATCTACTGAACCTAGCTCAGCAACTAACTTTCTGCCTTCAGGTGCAAAGGAACCTTCTATTGCAAGGTCCCATTCTCCACCCAGACCCAGGCACAATGCAGCTCACAGCCGGTTCCTGAAAGGAGCAGGCTCCTAAAACTAGGTTTCTCCTCTAAAGTAGTTGAAATCTTGATGGCTGCCAGAAAACCTCTACATCTGTAGCTTATTCTTGAGTCTGGACCATATTTTCATCTTGGGCCAGAGGGAAGGGATTTAAGCCTTCCAAGGCCTCAATTCCACAGATTTTGGACTTTCTTTAAGGAAGGCATGGAAAAGGGACTGGCATTGAGTATGCTGAGAGGCTAGGTTTCCACTCAGGGAGTTTCCTTGGGGTTCTTCCCAGGAACTAATAGAGAGCGTATTTGTTTCTTGTGCACAGTTGGCAGGAGCTGACCAGTGTTTTTATCCCCGGTTCCCTTTGCGATCTTAATCTGATCTTGAATGCTCTTTGTAAGGAGCCTTTTGAGCTGCTATCATCCTTATTACTAGATGTATTGTCCTACAAGGCCTGTTTCTAAGTGGCCATGTGTTCAGCCAGGAGAGTGGGTGAACTCCTCGTCTTGTCTCACTAGAAGCCATACCTTACTATGCATCAAAACAAAGTGGTACTAAGGACTGTTCCATCTTTTGTACCTAAAGTGCCCAGAGCCTTCAATGTGAACCAGGAAATATGCCTTACATCCTTCTGTCCACAACCTGCCCACTGCAAGAAGAAGAAATTGCACAAGCTGGATTTGTGTGGGCAGTTAGGATCTACCTTAAATGAACAGCTGAATTTTGAATGTCAGATAGTCTATTTTTTTTCTTTTGAGCAGCCAAGCAGGGTCAAAAAGCTACCCTGGCTAGGTGGGTGCAGGCCTGTGTTGCTAAGGCCTATTTTGCAAAAAAGAGGAGGCCTCTAGCTCTCATCAAGGCTCATTCCACCAGGGCAATGGAAACTTCCTGGGTGGAGAGAGGTGAAGCTTTCAGCTTTAGAGCTGTGCAAGGCAGATAAGTGGTCTTCAGTCCACACTTTCACAAAACATTACAAATTGGATGTTCTGAGTTCTGCTGATGCAACATTTGGTTGCAGCATGTTGGAGGCAGCAGTTCACAAGTAATTTTTGGATGTTTCTGGCATATGGGATAATATTCTCCCCCCTTCCGTTCTTTTCTCTGCGTACTGCTTCTTAGAACCCAGTTGTTTTGATTACCCATTAGCAATGTGGAGCACTACAGAAAGAAGAAATTAACTTCATACTTGCCATAATTTCCTTTTCTGTTAGCTCCAGCATTGTCAATGAGGCCTGCCCAGGAGCCTAGCTCCTGTGGGGGACTCTTATCTGGTATGCCAGGAGAGAGGTCTGGTTTGGTAAAAAAGTCCCCTACTTCAGATCTCTCTCCAGTCTGCTACACTGTACTGATATATATATATATATTAAAAGACTAAGTTTTGTCAATTTTTTTATGACTGCAGGTTAACAGATTTCATTATTCTTTCTTAAGGTGTTTTTCCTGTTGCAGGTACTGTAGTTTCACTGCACTCAGTGTTTAAAAAAAGAGGATATGTCTCATTGGGTGTCAGATTCAGATTCAGTTTCACAGATCAAGTGTCTGGTACAAAGGCTGTTTGCTATTTGAGTGTCTTCCCTGCAAAAAGGACAGACTCATCCAAACCTTGAGTCCATGAAGAACAATTCCTTGCTCAGATGTCTGCTAGGAAGGGAAGACAGCATTTATTTACAGTACTGTAGAATGTACATTCACATAATTGGTTATAATATATGCAAATGTGTAGCTATTATGACACTGCGAGGTCAGTAGTGACTGGGGAGTTGCTACTACTTGGAATCCTCATATGCCCAACATTCTAAAGTGTGGTCTGTGCCATTCCCCTAGTAGGTGTACACTATAACCAGTTGTTTTGATTATCCATTGACAATGTTGGAGCTAACAGAAAAGAAAATTACAGTAAATATGAGGTCAATTTCTTCTGACAAAACCTATAAGGGTGGATAAAGTATTGGACTGTCTTTTCATAAAATAAGCAGCTTTTGCCTGCCTAAGGTTTTTCATACATAACTTACACAACTCTGTATTTTAATAACAACAAAAGTCCCACGTTTTCTATAATTCACTAAGAGTAGTTTCTGGTTTCACTGCATGCCCACACCTCAAACTCAGAGCCTCAAGTCAATTTAGGAGTTGAGTCAGACAGATGGAAGATGACTGCCTGAAGGACTCGGTTCCATGTCATAACGGCGATCGCCAAAGAGTGATCACCATCAGAGTGAGTATACATTGCCAAAAATAAAACAGCGATGTACACTCATGGTGAAGTCAACTGTGCCAGCACACATCTCTATGTATGTGGGGTGCTGTGCCCCCATACCCACCTAACTACATATTCTCAACACCAGAGGGGTGCATGTTGGGGAGGGAGTAAAACCTGTAAAAAAATAAAATTACCGCTAATCGAAAAAATTACTTGTGCTCCCCAAACCTGAACACTGTGCCCTCCCAACCGTATCCAGCCACCCTCACCAACACACCACATGGCCAGCTCACCCACCTTCCTCTGTACTGCCTCCGACATACCTTCTGTCCTCTTCCATTCCCCTCTGTTGTTCTGGTCACCTTCTCTTTCACCCGTTGCTACTTTTTCAGGGTAGCTCAAAACACAGGTGCTGAGATGTATTCACTCATATTTGAGTTACTCAATCTCGGTCACCCATATGACAATATTCTGAAGGATTCAGAGACTGGCAATCTCTAGTGGAGGTCTAGTGTATGATTTGATAGGCCTGGTAGATTAGGAAGGCAGTGCAACAGTGGCACCTCTGTCTGACAAAGTGGGTCATCAGGAATCCAGTTGTGATGAGAGACGAGAGAGGTAGGTAGGGAGCAGACCCAATAGAGATGTCCATTACCTCAATTATCCACATCATGGTAAGAGGAACTAGTGGGTCTGAAAGTTCAAGAAGCAGACCAGGCAGGTGAGACTTTAGTCAAGTTTCTGTGCTTCACTGTGCAAGCAAACAGTGGAAGCCGGAATAAGTTCACAGTTAGGAGGCAAATGGTGAAACGAAACAACATAATTTAAGTAATATTTTAAATACAGCTTGCTGCTTTTGTACGCCTCTGAGTCTAACTGCAATGTTCAGATGTTGCAAAGTTTAAATCCAGCAATGTGTTTTAGGCAAAGTCATGGAATCTGCCTCCACAGACAGTTTCGCGAAGTTATGGTTGACATGCAGAATTTTGCCCATGAAACTTCGCCTCAAAATTTCATCTCTGCACTGCAAAGGCAAAGTTTAGTGGGAAAAAAAACAAGCTACTGTAGGTCACATGGAGACCTTTCTACAGGACACATGGTAATTTTCCTGGCCAGGAAGTGTTGTGCTTTGAGGTGTGTGTGGAGGAGTATTACAGGAAGCAACAGAGTTTAAGTGAATTTTATTTAAAAAATATATTATCTTAAAATCTGTTTGTTTTGGTTTTTTGTCAGTTACAGTATCTCCTAATTAGTTAGTTTTTTTGTTTGTAGTTGTCTTTGGACCTTTTTTTTCTGTCTGTCTGTCTCTGTCTGTGTCTGCTTCATTTCTTTTTTCAATTTCTCTGCCTGAAGACTAATGTATCAGATTCAGGAGGGGATTTCATGAAAAGTCCATGCACCTGGACATTGGGGTTTTCAGACTCCAGGGTCATCTGCCTAAATTGAGTGCAGTTTGATGGGAAGGCCCCCCAAAAACATATGTGAATGTTACCCCAGGACCCACTGAAAAACAAGCAGGGCTTCAGTGGAGCATCAGGAGGAGGAGGAGCAGCAGCAGGATCAGTAGCAGCTGGAGCCACAACAATCTGAGACCACCCTGTGGTTCCAGCATCATATTTGGCACCCTCTTCCCTCCCCCACATGAAGAGGCAGGTCTGTCCCAACCCCACCAAGGTGGCTGCTACCAATATCCCAAAACCTCCCCTGTGTGGTCATTTTTTTAGAAGTGACCCTAGTGACTGCAGTATGGCCACTTGTAATTTTTGTGACAAGCTGGTTCTCAGGGGAAAAAGGAGCCACGTTGGCACTGGGGGGTGGAGAACACACCTCAGACTGCACCACCATGCAGAATGGAGACAGATGCTTAAAGAAGCAACAAGTGGGGATGTGGAGGATGGTGGCTTGTTAGTGCCTGATACTTGGAGTCATGTTGAATGTCACCAACCCTGTGCAATGTTACATGCCAAAGGGCTGAGAGAAAAACAAGTTGTGCCCCCTGCTGGTCAAGGTTCTCCTCCTGCAGAAGAAACAGCAGCACTGGCACCACCACTAGCATCAGTAACAGCAACTGAGCTGGCCTCATTGTGTGAGAAAGTGGGGGACCTGCATCGCCAGTTGAATGATGTCCTGCAGGATATAAACATTGTCTTTGTCAACCAGGGAAAGCTGGTGGTAGTTCTGGAGGAGGTCCACTATTGTGGTCTGGGTGGTAGTAGTGGTGGCCACAGTGCCATGTGAATGGTTATGTGACATCCATTTCTGCTTAATATATTCCTTCCTGTTTCTGTTTGTTGATGTCCTATCCCCCAGTCCCCATCATAAAAAATAAAAATACAAAAAAAATCTCAAAATGGATAAAATATACAAAGAAAATCTGTGCTATCCACTTTATATCCTTGCCAGTTGCACACGTTTCATAATTGTTCCTTGTTACCCCTTGAAAGAAAAAAAGTGTAGAAATACAAAAAAACTGCACTTTTTCTGTGTGTTATATTTGTTAAAGTCTGACTCCTGTTTCTATGACTTCTCTAACATTCACATCTATATCTGCCTGTGTCTTTTCTTAATGTTCCTGAACTACCAAAATAAAAATGTCACAGTTTGTTTCATGTACCGCTACCTGGTACTATGCTGTTTTTTGTACAGTTCCTCAACAATGTTGTGTGGGGCTATTCATTTAATGTGAAGTGTGCCAAAATCACAAACCACATACACTAAATTGTACCTCAATTGTTCTTGAGTCTGTTAAAAAAATAGGGCCACCTGCTACATCATGGTGTCGCCCCCCCCACCACCAAGTTCATATTGTTAGTTTAAGTGCTGAAATGTTCTCGTGCTGATTGTGTTCAGAAAATGAAGGATGAAAGTGATCAAGAAGGAACAGTTCAGTATGTAGTCTTGGGAAATTCTCAGATGTTCAGAACTGAGAAGTTTTTGCACAGACTTGCAAAATGCTTTGCTTATGCCACCCTGTGCCGCTGCTGTTGAGAAAATGCAGGAAGAAAGTGGTCAAGAAGGAAAGGTTCAGTATGCCATCTTGGTAAACTCTCTGATGTTCAGAAATGAGAAGTTCAATGTTTGGGGAATAGCGAGGGGGTATTTAGTGCTTGTGTAACTAATAGTACTTTTTGTGGCTTTCTCTATTCCCACCCTTAAGTAGTAGGTATGTAGGTAGGAATTTGTAGGGAATAGAAGGCCCAAGAACAAGGGTGAGAAAAACACCAGAGAAGGAAGAGGAGGGGGGGTGGTAGTGGACAAAAACACTCCCTAAGCAAGGGTGTGTTAGAGAAGGGTTTAAGTAGAGGTTGTGGGAGGAGCTGTTCCCCACATTGAACCTTGAGGCTTAAGCCCTCCCATTCAAAGTTTGGGGAATAGCAATGGGGTATTTAGTGCTTGTGTAACTTGTAGTACTTTTTGTGGCTTTACTCTATTCCCACCATTGAGTAGTAGGTATGTACACAGGAATTTGTAGGGAATAGAATGCCCAAAAAGTTACCTCCTCCAACTCGCGGAGAGTATGACCACTGGCACCCAGGAGAGGAAAACCCCCCAGGTGGAGGAAACCTCTGAGGAGCCATGGCCATTGGTCTGCCCATCCTCTGGGCATGCTAAGAGGAGAAAGACCTATGTTCTAATAGCCATAGCTAATTTTGAGAAGGTGAGCTTCTTGGAGAGATGATGGTCCATCCTGGATCCATGGGTGATGTAATCTGGATGATGATCCTGAGGTTGAATTCTGAAGGAGTGGAAGAATCCTGAGTGTGAAGCAGATCCAGCTGAAGAAGGGCAAAAGAAGTCCATATTTTCAAGGTAATGGAGTATGCTTGTCCAAAGGGATTGCAGGGACATAATGAGCAGGGAGAGCATGATTTAGTCAATGTGCTACCAGACAGTGAGTGATGGGAATGTGATGATTTGTGAAGGCATAAGTGAATGATCCAACTTGTGGGTGGTTTGATGTTCATGGTAAGGTCTGGAGGTAAGGAATTCAGTGGGGAGCTATAAGTTGTGAAATAAGCAACCATGAAGTGGAAGAAGGAGTCAAGTAGAGTCTTTGAGTGCCTGATAAGAGAACTGACATAAGTGATTTGTAGACAAATACAGGAAGATTGCCATATGTCATCCAGCTGGTAATTGAATATATATAGAGAGTGATTGGAAGTTCAGTATGAGGAACTGGATAGCTTAATTGGGCATTGATGTTGTATCCATACTTGTACAAGTTCTACTGGTCCACTGGCTGAAGTATATATGGGTATTTCTGTGGTGTAATTGCCCATGAGATGCACTGAGGTGGCAATGTCTGGTTAGGTTTACGGGTAATCCGATGCCTAAATACTAGGAGAAGCTTGAAAGCAGTTATCTGGAAGTGTCTATAGGCTGGGTTGGTAGTGCAGTCACGTAGTGTGAAATGCCAGAGGATCCTAGTCCTATGACAAGACTTGTTAGGAGGCAGGCAAGACTGGGATAGTGACTTTGCTGTAACAGTTGTGGATTTCTGGATTGAGAGTCGAAGGAGCCAGTTCTCGGTGAAAGTCTTCACTGGAGTAGTAATAGAGATAATTCATGAAGGATAGACTAGAAGGACTGCTGGATGGGCAGCTAACTTGACTAATGGTAATAGGATGGAGAAATGCAGACGAGTATATGGCATATGGTGATGTTCAGGAACTAGAAAACAGTGGTTTGGATGGCATAACATCAGTAAAGCAGCTAGGTATGGGAGATACAATGATGAAAGGTCTGGGATGAAAGCTGTGAAAGTCTTAGGATGAGCACTGGCTGTTGAGAAAGAAGGAGCCGAGTAACATGGTCAACAGAGTCGGTGTTGATAGGAGAGGCCGTTGGAGGTAAAATGGATGAAGTCCATAGTGATATGGGTTTTCTTGCGATTCCAGTATCCATGGCGGTGATAATGATTATGAAGTCAGGGCATAACAGAATGATTTAAGTCCTTTCCATGCAGGAAGGATAGCCAGTGAGACATGGTAGATGGGGAAGTCACGGTGATTGAATAGACAGGATTTGGAGGATGTATCCAATAGAGACAGATGAGATCTTTCTATTGTCCAGGTGAATGAGATTCCAGGAATGATTGTGAGGAGCTGATTGGGCAGTATGTAAAACTCTATGATGACGTAAAAGTCTATGAGGCATGTTACCCAAGGGATGTTTGTTAGCAGTAGTTTTTCTCAAGAGTAATGAACAAGTGATCCATTGAGTAGAGGAAGGGTACTGTTAGAATGGTCAGAGTAGTAGTATGAGATGAATAAACTAGAAGAGTAGTTGACTGCAGTAGGAAAACTTATCGGAGATAGGGTACTAGGCCCAAAGAAGCCACAGCAAACAGTACAAAGCCATGAGCCTGCAAGCCAGAGATAAAAAGGCAGCCATCCAAATGGAAGGAAGTCCAGCATGAATCCTGATTAACTGAAGGAATGATCCATGGAAGGTGATGGGTTAGGAGAAGCTGGAAGACATACAGTGCAGGAAGGAACAGTACTGGGTCAGCTCTTCAGTGAATAGCAGTGGAATGCAGGAAGGCTGTAACAAGGTATCAGAGAATAATACATGGAAGGCCAAGAAGTGAAGCCAAACACCAAGAGCAACTGAATTGAGATACATGAGTCCCACATCTGATGAAGGCTTCAAACGATGAGAGAAAAGGTTTGAAGGTGCTGGAGTGATGAAGGACGAGGTTTCCACATCTGAAAATGAAATGAGCTCTTGTAGCAGCCAGAAGAGGGATCTGCAGCAAGGAAGTCCATGAGGCAGTTGACAGGGATTGAGAGAGAGAGAGAGAGAGAGAGAGAGAGATTGATTGAGCTGGCAAAATCCACATCATGACGGAAATGAGGCCAAAGGGGTTCGAGAACAATGGTCCATAGAAGAGCAGGATGGAAACTGGTGAGGAAGGAAGGAAGACATATGGAGCAGAGGGGCCCTGTATGTTTTTTTTTTCAGTTGTTTTAGCAGGATTAACACACTAAGCTGAAAGATTGTTTACAGGTGTGACCTGGGAGCACAGAGAAGTTAAGTGACTTGTTCAAGGTCACATAGTATGCAAGAGGGGGCTGTGGAATTCAAACCCAGGTCTCCAGATTTGCTGCTCAGAGCCTTAAACCACTGCACCATACTGCCTCCCTTTTGTATGTGGAGGGAAGCTGGAATTGGGCAGGAGGTAAAAGTGCAAGGAGATGAACATTCAGGTGCAGACGCAGTGAGGGAGTTCAGGTGAGAAGACCTGGACATGGCACACCATATAATGTATGATGGTGGAGGCAAATTCGGTAAATGAATCAGGTCCAGGAGGGAGGAGCAGGCAGTGGTCCAGTAGAGAGTATCCAAAGGTGAAACAGATGACTGCAGAAACAAGCTTCCAGTCCAGGTAATTGAGAAGAGATGACCGGTATCTGATACCACAAGGCAGAGTTAGAATGATGGAGGCAACTGAGAGGATGAGATTTTGCTCCAGACGGGAGTGGCATACGGGTGTGAGCCAGAGATGGTATGGAACCAGTGGAGTCACAGAATCAGGCAACCAAACCAGGTAGTCAGAGTGTGAAGACTAACAGATGAAGCCTGTAGGAAAAGGTGGGAAGTGAAAGGCAAATGAGGGAAGTGGCAACCCGCATCAGGTATGGGACACAGAGGGTAGAAGCAGTCTAAGCAGATGCAGGCTCCCAGACATGTAAGTTTGCAAGGTAGAACCGTGTATCAAGGCTGCAGACCAGGAAAGATGGAGAAGGCAAGTCAGGCAAAGTCAGGTTCCTGAAGGGAAGCAGTATTCGGGTAGCAGACTGAGAATGCATACTGTTTAGAAAGTGGAATGGAGAGTCAGACACCCACCGATGACAGCTGAGGTGGGATGATCATGACTTGAGGCAGCTAGGCATAGGCAGGATGATGAGGGCATATGGAGCGAAGAAATTCCATTCCCGAAGGTAGAGAAGGCATGGTAAGACTTAGTAGATTGTAGACATGGCTCCCATTCCTGGTAGTCAGGTCTAGTTAACCTGCACTTGATGCTGCCAAGCAGAGTTAGGGATGGAGGATGTCAGGTTGGTAAGTAGGAGGTAGTGGTTGTAAAGGAATCCCATCCTTGGTAGACAGGGGAAGCCTACCTTCAATCAACACCTCAGAAGGTGTAAGTTAGGGATGGAGTCCGGAGTACTACTGGTATGGGCTGGCAGAAAATGCAGAATGCTGTTTAAGAGAGAGTGTACAGGAGGAAACTGCAGTGTAGAAGGCATGAATGAACATCATGTACAAATGGTAGGGCAAACAAAGGAACGATGGAAGGTGGGCACACAAACAGGAATGATATGCTGAAAGGAGGGGCAGGCTTGATAGCAGGAATTATGGAGTGAGAGAAAGCCCTTCGATGAAACAGACAATGAACTAGGGAAGAGTACGGATGTCAGGGAGGTGATTGAGGTCATGGGTAGCAGGGGAACAGGGTAGTATTTAGGAAGGATCTGGAAATCCATTGAATTAAAGTGATACTCCAAGGCTGACACAGTATCCAAGGTGTGCAAGAGGGAGTCGAAGCGGGGGGCTAGCCGGGTATCCATGGCAGCAGGCAGGACAGTAACTTCCAGTCTATGAATCTGCAGTATAGGATCTTGGCCAGACCTGACATTGAACATAATGTACAGTTAGAGGGAGGGACACCAGTATAATCACAGCAATTCCAATCTGAGTAGTTTCTGACGCTACCTTACTGAAAGATGTAGTCTCTGAAACTGACAGTAGGAGTGACAGTTGAGGAAGGAATAAGAAAAGAGGCAGGGAACAATGGAAAAGTGAATGTAAATATGGGTCCAGCAATGCATAGATATTAGAGAGCAGTAGGGCCAGACATGTGAGAGCTGAGTTTGCGGAAGGGTTATGAACAGAGACGTTTGACAGAGAAATTACATATGCATGACTTCTACTCCCTACACTCCCCCTCCGGGGGCAGTAGAACAGAATGTTCATATGAGGAGTCCATAATATAAACAGTGTAAGGAGTCCTTAGGTACAGCACAGACTGCTGTCTATGATGAGAATGAAGTCCATATTAGTCCTGTATAATAAAAATAAGGGTATATTACAGCATATCTGAGGAAGAAACACTGCATGTAAGTATAGGTTACAATAAGTAAAGGATGTAGAATATTTAACCTTATCTCTGCAGGTTTAATAGCCCAACCAACATCCTTTCTTTCTTTCTTTCTTTCTTCTGTGCCTTGTGAGGTGTTACGTTCATAAAACTAATTCAGTGTTTGCCTGGTGAGAAGGAACGCCAAGCTGCATGGAGCAGACGGCATGTGAGGGTGAAACAGCAAGTCAGCAAGGATGCAAGCAGATTCGGTGGTTTCAGTCCATGGTGTATGTCTGGTGCTATTAAGGTAAGAGGTGGTTCTCTGTGCAGGAAGCAGGGAAGGAGCTGGGTTAGCCACAGGGGGTGGGGAGGAGATAGGGATGCTAACCTGGGTCAGACAGGAAGCAGGCATGCTATGGGAGGGGCACCAGAGGAGAGTCAGGAAAAGGAATGGAGTTGCTGGGGATGCTCACAGAGGGGACTAAACATGGGTGAGAAACCCCAAAAGAAAACAGCTCAAGGGGAAGAACCCATGAACAGAGGAAGGGGACAAATGGAGGAAGGGAGAGGGGAGATAGAACGGGTCACCCAGAGGAAAAGCAGGCAGGACAAAGACAGCAGGTGAGAGACAAACTATACAGAAAAAGCAACAATGGGAGGGCAGGAGAGAGGCACAGAAATCAGTGAAGAAATGAAACAGAGCAGCAAGAGGAGCAGAAACAGCAGAGCCACACGAGTAGAGATGCAGTGAATTTAAAATTCGCCTGCAAAGTGAACATGAATTTGCCACTTCACGTTATCATAATGCTACGTGAAGTGGCCATTGAAAAGTGCTCACTTCATCTTGTTATTATGACTTTGCATTGTTATTCTGCCTTAACATGAAGTAAGATGGAATGACAACAATATAGACACTTTAGGCAGCCCCCCCCACACATCACATGGCTTTCAGTACTGTAAGTCACATGCTTTAGCCAGGTATTAGGAAGTGAGTCATACAAGCAGATACTTTCACTTTCTCCTTTGCAGAGGCAGAAGGAGGAAGCATTTTGTGTAGGAGAGGAGAGTTTGTTATTAGTTTCTTTCTTGAGCAAATTTCAGAAAACCCAAAAGCTTATTTAAAAGTTAATTCTTTAGTTTTTCTTGTACTGTTTTGTCAGTTATGTTTGGTGACCGATTTCTTTATTTTGTAAGTTTTGTTTTGTGTGTGTGTGTGTGTCTGTCTGTGTGTGTGCGTGTGTGTGAGTGTGTGTGAAGTCACTCGTCGCATGACCCATCGGAGAGGGGAGGAGTATTTTGTGTGATGGACCAGGGACAGTATGTGGCCCGTGGCCAGAGAAGAGTGCGCACGTGTGGTGGGGGTCATAGCCGGGTGGCATTGGACTTCTCCAGACTGTTTGGTCCTACCTGCCCCCCTCTGGAAGCAGCAGCACCACCAGTGCCACCACCACATCCACCAAGTCCGCCACCACCACCAGTTCCAATAGCAGATGCAGGAGCTCCAGCAGCACCACCTCCACAGAAGCAGGTGGAGCACCAGGTGCATGACCATGCTGCCAGCACTACATCTGCCCCTCATGTACCTGGTCCCACCCCCACAGCTCCCCAGTTTAGCAGTTTTCCAACTGTGTTGAGGGGACAGCAGCCTTGTGGTGTTCAGGTGCACCATAGCCCCAGGGACACATCTGAGGACTTGGGGCCCAATACATATATATGAACTACACTGAACCGGCCAGGCCTTTACTTGCTGGCCCTTCTGTGGCAGTGGCAGAGGGTGTTGCTGTTGTGTGTTGCCACAGCAGGAGGATGGCCACAGCAGTAACTGCTCCACCACTACCCCCACCACTGCCACCAGCACCACCCTCACCACCACCACTACCTGCTTTCCCCCACACCAGTTGACCACACAATGCCTGCAACACAGGCAGACTTAGCACTTTTGTGGGCTGCGGTGGAGGAATATAACAAGAGGGTGGGTGTTGTCCAGCAGCAGGTGGATCAGATCAAGAAACATCAGCTACAGATTGTCTCAATGATCCATCTTCTGCTGAAACATCATATGATCCCCCATTAGCTTTTTTTTTTAGCACACCTCCCCCACTGCCATAGTGTTTTGTCTTTTGTTTATGTTTAATAACAGACAGAGGGAAGGCCACACAGTGTTAGTTTAAAGGGAAGCAGTCAGCAACAGGAGGTCCCAACCCCTGCAAGGCTTACCCTCCGGTTAAACCTTTTAAGTATGTTGTGGCATTTTCTGCATTCAACATACTTTATTTTAATAAAGAAAAGTCAGCGACCCCAAAGATGGTGGAGCGCTATGGGGCTCCATTATATGAAGGTGCAGTGAGCAGTACACCATGCACTTCAATACAAAAGTATTGAAGCACGTACCATCTCCACTGCACCTTTCTTTTACATATAATGGAGCCTCCATAGCGTCCGCCATCCTTTGGGGTAGCTAACTTTTCTTTATTAAAATAAAGTATGTTGAGGTGCGAGAAAAATGCCACAACATATTTAACAGGCTTAACCCGAGGGTAAGCTTTGCAGAGGGCATGAGCTCCTGTTGCTGATTGCTTCCTTTTAAATACATACATACACACACAGTCATACGTGCTCCTTATTGCCCTGTTATTATAATCCAGTGCCTCAGTAGTCTTTACTTTCTGTTGTGGAGTGGTTGTGGAAAAGCTGGTGTGAGCAGTGCCACTATGATGTGCTAAACTGCATGTGTGCAGTCAGTGTTGTTTCCTCTGTGTGTGTGTGTGTGTGTGTGTGTGTATGACATCAGACATTGTGCAGCTTCTTACAAACATGTATTGCTGACTTGTTGCAGTGTTTATGGTACAAAGAATAGCAAAAAGAATAACATTTATTTTATTGTCACCATCATCATCAGTGGACGAAGTGATATGATATTTTTTCACATGTGTCTGGCCAGAGTGCACCTTAGTCACATACTGCCCATATGAATTTTAGGAGAGCATGTGTTTTTTGTGCTATGATCTCCACAACATCATGTGCGCACTGTGAGTGAGTGACTGAGGTGCACAATGACCCGATACCTCTGAAAAAATATCATATCACTTACTCCGCTGGTGCTGATGGTACAAATAAAATATATGTCTTATATTCTTTCTTATCTTTATTCTTGAGATACTGCAACAAGCCACACCATATATATGTTTGCACGAAGCTGGACAATGTCTGCACACACAGGAAAGAACACTGACAGCACACATGCAGTTTAGCACAACATACTTGCACTGCTCAGTCATGCTATTTGCAAAACACTTCAAATCAAGAGTCCTGACACAAAGTAAACATTACTGGGGCTCCAGAAATATTTATTTTTTGAAATAGACATTAAAGAGATTCATCAAGTTACAGTATTGCACTTGATATATGGGTGCCTTTCCTCCAGGGGAATCTTTCTTGCTCCACATGTCCTTACATAGTGCAAAACGTTTCAGGCAAAAACACTCATAATTTCAGTAAACTGGGTTCTGGAGGACTTCCCGGTCTGAAAAGCTGCCCAAGATCCAACCCTGCACTCAGCAATGTTATGATGTGATGACAGAAGGCCGTGAAGAGCGATCCATTATAGTGAGCGTCAGTAGTTTTCCCAATTTTTTAATGTTATAATGGTCAGTTTGTGGGTGAAACATGGGCATGTTTCCACTAACAAGGCTCTTGTATGCAAATTTGCCCATGTTTCACCAAACTGACCATCTATAATAAAAACAGACTGCCTACGTCACTATAATTGGAGCGCCTCTCCATGGCATTATATCATAATGTTGCTGATCGAGCTGGTGGCTCTTCATTCAGGAGAGTCCTCTGGGACCTGGTTGATTAAATTATAAACATTTTGCCAGGAAAGTATTCGCTATGTAAGGACATGTGGCATAAAAGTTCCCGAGTCAGGCACCCACATAGTGAGTTCAATACCATAACTAAACAACGCGATGAATCTCTTCAAAGCTGAATGATCTGAAAACAATCTGGTGAAAATTTTGTCCTATACTATTTTATGCTATTTTTACATTTGCCACTTTACTTACATCCTGACTTGTATGATGCTATTCTTTCCAGTATTTGAATCTGCTTTAGTACTTTTTTCATGTTTGAAAGAATAAAAGTAGCACTCCTTTTAATACAGTGTGAACCAGGTCTTCATCAGTATTTTCTGCTGTTTTTCTCCATCAATTTTTATATATTACTTCTGTTGCAAAATTAACATTTATGCAGCAGGCAGTGTTTTATGACCTCATAGAACAATATGTATTCAAAATCAGCTGCAAATAGTGATCGAAACGTGGTCAAAGCCATATTAAAAGGCGTGCTCCTTTTTTTCAGACATGAGAAAAAGTAGTAAAGATGAAAAGAAGGGTATCATACAAGTCAGGAGGTGACTAGTGTCTGACAATGTAAAATAACATAAAAAAAGTATGGGTCAAAATGTTCACCACATTGTTGCACTGCTGCTTTAATTTATAATTAAGTATGACATTATGTGCTCACAATCACAACACACAAAATGAATCTGTCTTGTGTTCCAGAAAATTCCCAAGTGCTGAGGAAGTTAAATGGGGCATTACACCACATGCAAAGTTCATGAATTATTGCACAGTCCTCATCTTGGCGCAGAGGTCACACAGAGTCCCAGAATTTTTCTGCATCCCCAAAATGCATCTATCTTGTGTCCAGAAAGTTTACATACTCTGTGATGATGATGTACTCATGATGCACAGTGTCTTGCCAAACTGTGTGAAAGAGGGATAATATGACATGAATCCATTCTGTGTTCCATCAGAAATGATGACCGTCAGAGAACTGTTGCTGGTCCAAAGTGTGCTGCGATTCCCGCAAATGTGATGCGATCACCTCAACTGGATGGAAGGGTGTCCTTTGTGTGTACACTAATAGTTGCCTTGGTGAGTTGATATATATATATATATATATATATATATATGTATTTTCTAGGTGGGGGGTTGGCATATATAGACATGAACTCATTGTTGTGCTTTGTATCACAGGTCACACATACTGTTGGTGTGCACATTCCAGTGCTTAATGAGAAATTTTTGGTTTGAAATTGGAAACGGAATAGTCTCAAACCAATGAAGGTAATTATTTTTTTTTTTGGGGGGGCGACATATTTGTAAGTAGGTCTCATTAATGGTTTATTATTTGGTTACTTCTTCTCAGATTGCATCTGCATCCTGCTCCAGTCTGATTGGTAATGATGGTCATGGTCATTGATTGAAATGACTTCTGCATGTTGCATGTCTGCTCCAGCCTAGGGAGGAGGGAGCCTGATGTTGAAGAACTTCTTTGGATAAGGCAACTATGACACAACAAAGCATTTGGAAGTTTCCTAAAAAAAGAAATGAAGGGCTTATTACAACTTGATTGCAGCAGTAACACATTACGTTTAAGCCGTGGCTGTTCCACTGGTATCTGGATTAACACAGATAGCAAGCTGTCCCACTGAAATCATCAGATCACAACTGAATTTAGTACCAGGCTGTGTAACAAATACACTGTGTCAGTGTCCCTGCATCTCAACTCAAGTTACATTTCAAAACCACATCTTGTCAAGTAACACAACCTGGGTCCAACTTTTTCAACACTGTCATGGCTGTACAGCTTCAAATTTGGAATACAGTGCATGATATCTTGCAGAAATATTTTTTGTGACATCACATCACCTAGTTTATGAATCCTCAGTTGGATTTGTTGCACTCTAATGAAAAAAAAGGAACAGATGAAATAAAATTTATATACTTACCAGTATGGATTGGAAATGGATATTCCATAGGTTTCTGTAGGCAGTACTGCTACTGTACCATTGATACAGACCTTCAGCAAAGGAGAGTCATTTGTTGTTAACCTATAAAGAAACAAATAAGTTTACCATATGTGCTTGACCATTGCAGCTCAGAAAAGCAACAGAAAACAAAACACACAGCTAACGGAAGTTGAAGAGCATAAAAAACATTAGTACACATACTCACTTTATAGTTTTAGTAGTAGGAAGCCTTGCACCTGTGGCTGATGGACGTGGTCTCCTGTTCAACTCCCTCTGCCTTGGCATGGTCAATGTAATGGAAAAACATTGTCAGAATGACACTAGTGGTGGGTGCTGGTGGTCATAACTGTGGCACATGTTGACATTCCCTCTGACATCTTTCTGCATCTGGTGGTGGTGGCAGTGGCTAACAGCAGTCTTATGGTGGTGGTCCGGGGGGCACACAAAGTCATTCCCTCTGGTGGCAGTGACTAACAGTGGTCTTATGGTAGTGGTCCAGGGGGGCACACAAAGTAATTCCCTGTGATGGCAGTGGCTAACAGCAGTCTTATGGTGGTGGTCCAAGGGGCACACAAAGTCATTCCCTCTGGTGGCAGTGGCTAACAGTGATCTTTTGGTGACGGTGGTCCAGGGGCACATGGTGACATTCCCTATAGTGGCACTGGCTAACAGCAGTCTTTTGGTGGTGGTCTGGGGGGCACACAAAGTCATTCCCTCTGGTGGCAGTGGCTAATAGCAGTCTTATTGTGATGATGGTCCAGGGGGCACACGGTGACATTCCCTATAGTGGCACTGGATAACAGCAGTCTTATGGTGGTGGTACAGGGGCCAGGATATATTGTGCTCTCTGTTACAAATGTGATGTGACATATGGAATTTGAATCACTCTGAGTGGGACACTCATTTAACTTTATGAAAAAGAAAACATCTATCATACAACAAATGTGACAGCCTTTTAACCACTTAAGTTAAAACCTGCCAACATTAACCTCTTCATCTTCCTCATAAAGAAGGCTGCCCTCATAGTCATCTATGTCTGAATTCTCATCACTGGGAAATTCTTTCTCCATTATGTCATCATCTACAGTGGTAGGCCGTTTCATGCTGCCACTGCCACTGGCAGTGCTACCAGGATGGTCCATTTCTACATCAGCAAAACCATGACAAAGCTGGGGTATGAATACTGAGGTTGCAGTCTGAGCTGGTATGTGCCTCTCATTCATTTTTATGAATGTTAGCAAACTGACATTTGCAGGAGAGAGGTTTGTATGACAGTCCCGAACTACTGCACCTGCTGAGCTGAATACCCTCTCGACACTTCCACTGGAGGGTGGGCATGTAAGGTACTTCAGTGCCACTGCAGTCAGCTCTGTCCATTCACTGACCTTTCTGCTCCAGTATAAAAGAGGATCATCAGTTATTGTCAGATGCCTGTTTATAGACGAATATGACTCAACCATTCTCTGTGCTGCACTAAGTCCAGTAGTTGATGCATCATCCTGTTATCCAGAATCATTTATGTCAGATATCCCCACTTGGGACAAAGCCTCCCAAAGTGGGTTGATGCCAACTGCTTTGGATGACAGACCACCTGAAACTGCAGTCCCCTTCCCCTTACAGGATATGCTTGATACTCCTCCAGGTTCACCTTCAGCCTGATTATGCTGCTGAGGTTTGCTGACCTTGACACACGACTTCTGTGCCCCATGAACCAAGCGCACCAGTTGCCCACTGAAATTTTTTACCCGTTCTGGCCTGCCCTCCAGTACTGAGATAATTCCACATTTGTATCGTGGATCCAGCATTGTTGCTATTGCAAAGTTGTCACTACGCTGAATGCTCAAGATGCAACGATTCTGGTCAAATACTTTCAGCATGTGTTTCAGCAACATACTGCTAGCACTGTCTCTGACAACATCAAGGTTATGCTGTACCTTCACCAATGTCTGTCTCAGCACCCGCAGCAGTGGAATTGATTGGTTAATGGGGCAGTAACAGGCGCCACTGTTCAGACATCATAGACATGGAGGCCCTGGAACTATCGGCTAGTGTGCATGACAAGATATCTGAGATGGCTTTGTACTGCTCATATAACTCTCTGCCATGTATAAAGTAGAGTTCCACCTGGTGACAACTTCCAGCTTCAAGCGGTGCTGAGGGAGGCTGTTTCAGATCTGCAACTGCCGAAGTTGGTCACGGGTCTTTGCAGAGTATGAAAAGTGAGAACAGATATGCCGTGCAACTGTCAGCATTTCCTTTACATCAGGGTGCTGCAGAAAATCCTGCACCACATGATTTAAACAGTGGGCTATGCATGGAACCTGAGCAAAGCCACCATTCGTGATGCATTTCACTACATTTGACCCATTGTCACTTGCTATGAACCCAGCTCTCAGTGAAAGGGGGTTCAGTCACTTGTCAGTTTCCATCAGTACCAAGTCCAACAGGTTTTCACCAGTGTGTGAACAGTTCACATTGCACATAGCAATTGTTGCATGCTGTCGAATTCCTGTAAGATTGCTACCATGACACTCCACCTCACTGCACTGATTATTCACACTACCAACAGCACAAACAACACCTGGCACCTGCGCCCAATGTGCAGTTATACACAAATATGAACTCCCCACTAATTTTCCACTTGTCCACATATCCATACTTAAATGGATGAATGGAGAGGAGGAATGTTGAAGGGCATGTCTTACAGAGTCAGACACAGTATGGTACAACTCGGAGACAGCACAGGTCTAAAAGTATGTCCTGGATGGGACTTTCCATTTTGGACAGGCACATGCAGCAAACCACCAGAACTCAGAATTCTCCACAAAGAAGAAGGGCAAAAGATAAGTTGCCAGCATTTCAGCTACAGCAGCATTAAGTTCACGTGACACTGTATGATTGAGTGGGTACTTCAGCTTATGTGCAAAAACACTCTGTAACGTGGGCTGACTTAAACGTTTTACATGGGGTGTGATGACAAATGGTTCTGCACTGCGAATGGCAGGAGGTGGAGTGTGGACATTTGATGAAGACAGTTGCACAGGTGATGATGACAAACCCACAAATGCAGTTATTTTGCCAGATTTACCAACCGGAGTTGATGTACCACTTGCACTAGACATACTGCATTCACCACCATCACCCCCAAAACTGCTACTCTCACCAGCACTGGACAACATTTCAAAATCATTATGCTCCTCCAACTCATCATGCCTATAGTAATCCTCTGCTCTTATTTCATCACTACTGCACACATTTAATTTCCTACTTGATCTAACAGTCATGGAAGGGGATAACATGCTCATTATGGTTGATGACAAGGGTGAACGCCCCACTGTGGTATTAGCTGCCTTCTTGTGCTGGGTCCACAGTGCCATGTGCCTGTTCTGAAGATGCGTAAGCTGTCCTCCTCTGCTCAGATGGCTCCCCTTTTTAACTCGACTCACACGTGCATGGCAAACCTGGCAGATTGCAACTGACTTATCATTTGCATCATGCACAAAAAAATCCCAAACAAGGGATTGTGATGCTCTAGTTTTAACATGTCCCTGATGCTGCATATTGGACTCTGTTTTTTTAAGTCATGAAGTGTGGTGGGTGCTACATGATTTTTTTGGTAGGACACACTTGGACTGCAACTGACCACCACAACTATCTATCATTATTACTGGGTCATCATCAACACCATCAACTGAAACTGGTAAATCACAACTTTTTAAAGGAGGCGGTGGGTTTATCTGAACAGACCCAGACACAGCCACCTTGAATTTCTTTTCTGTAGTTCCCAAATGTAGTCACTTACATCATCATCATCATATTCATCAACATCACCCACATTCACAACGTTTGCTTGGATGCTGGCATATGGACTGCATGTTGCAACCCCAGCAACATCATCATCATCAGCAACACCATTACCTCATATTTTTTCACCACACTGTGAATCACTGCATGGCAAAGGCATGACCTGAATCACGGTGGAAGAAATGTCACGTTGTATGCTATCATTGACATGATGATCAGAATCCTCATGTTCAGTTACTGGGATGTTAATGGGAAGTATGACATCATCTACACTGCCACTCACACTGCTTCACACTCCACTATATTTTTGAACATGGTAAACAGTTCAGAAGTGGAACTTGAGGTAGCAATACTCATACCACTGCCAGCAACTGCACTAACACCACCAGCTGGGGCAACATCATCTCCTCCAACTATGAGTGAAGCTACTGATTGCACCATAAAACATTGAAGGAGAAATGCCTTTCCTCACATCAGCAATGCACTTATATGTCTGCATACTACAATGCCCACAGATAATCTTACCACTGGCAACAGTGTTATGGCAAGAAACAGCTTTGCTTGCATGTCTCCTTGTGGGCATTTTGGGGGATCAATAAGAATATTCTAAACAAATTTCGATTTTGGAAAGTTCACTCTGGGTGGGGGATGCTGGATGTGAAGCCAAAAAAACAACTTTGGCTTCAGCAATAGATACAGATGCAAAGTCACAATTTCAGCAACACCTTAACTAACCAGTGGCGCTAAAGTCACAAACAATCCAATATGAAAAATAATTCCTTTTGCTGGTGCTGGGGAAGCACTGACTGCAGATTTTTATGGCAGTGCAAGCAGCAAAACCAAGTAAAGATATCACAATGGCAGTACAAAATCACCCAGCTGCAGTGAATATCAGGTTCACACTGCTGCACCTGCAGTTACACTGTGGCACAATAAAAGGTGTATTATTTGATGTTACGCACTGCACACACACACACACAAACACAATTTGTCTATAAGTAATGCGTAGCAAATTGAAAAATTCAGCAATGTACCATGTATTTTAAACAACCTGAAATTATGAACTGCTGCACCAGAGCCACAACACACAATCAGCAAAAAAATTTCAACAAATACTGAAAATATTACTGTGTGTACATTAACACAGTCAGTTATATAACAAAAATATAATAAAAAACAGAACATCCTATTTCTCCAAGTGAAATCTACCTACACCACAGATACGCCCCCCAAAGCACACTTGCACTGTCTCTTACTACACAGACTCAATGTTGTACATTAACATTCAATATCCACACACAAACAATAAATGCTTAATGATATGAGCACAGGAGGGTTTCCACAATCGATGAATTAAAGTTTGAGCAAAAAAAAATACTCAAAAAGGCTTTTTTAACAGCTTTTAGAAGGTTTGAATCACAGCGAGCACTCAGAATAGACTG
This sequence comes from Neoceratodus forsteri, assembly GCA_016271365.2. NCBI lineage: Eukaryota > Metazoa > Chordata > Ceratodontiformes > Ceratodontidae > Neoceratodus > Neoceratodus forsteri. Next base: position 223,853,610 of record CM028132.1, on the reverse strand, counting down.
TCTCCTATAGCTTCCTACACACACTACCCCAAACTGAGGCTGTGCAGAACAACATAGAGCCCATGTGACCTGAAATCCCATGAACCACTGCAAAATTCACCTTTGGAGTTTAAAAACAAGGTGAAGTGAGTCAAAGTACATTGTTTTCAATGTGCTTCACCTTTAAAATTGGTGGAGTAGTGGTTTGGGAAGGCGGAGTAACATGAAGTCATTTTTTTCAATGGACTTTGCATTACCCATTATAACATGAAGAACTCTGCAAATTCGCCTTTACTCCATAAATCACTTTGCAGAGCAAATTGAGCCCACTTCACCCACCACTACACACGAGCCATGCAGGGAGCCCAGGGAACAAAAAACACTCTCTAAGCAATGGAGATGTGCTAGAGAAGGAGTTTAAGTAGAGGCTGTGGGAGGAGCTATTTCCTACATTGAACCCCAGGCTTAAGCTCTCCCTTTCTTGAACAGAATTGGCAAATGCTTTGCTTATGCCACCAAGTGCCACCACTGCTGTTGAAAAAATGAAGGAAGAAAGTGGTCGAGAAGGAAAAGTTCAGTATGTAGTCTTGGGAAATTCTCCTAATGTTCAGAAATGCTGTTGGTGCCTCTGCTACTATGCTGTTTAATTTGCCTTCTCAGACAGTCTGTGTGTCAAGCACTTTTGCAGACACAACTGCCAAGCCAAGATATAAGTTTCTCACTTCTGAAAATTGTTCTCCCAAATGGAAAATCAGTAATGCTGGTAATAAACTGCTTCTTGTGCTTCTGCTACTATGCTTTTTAATTTGCCCTCTCAGACAGTATGTGTTGTCAAGCACTTTAGTACACACATCTGGCAAGCACAATATATAAATGTCCCACTTCTGGAAATATTTCTCCTAAACCTGAAATCAGTAATGCTGGTAATAATCTTCTACTGATGCCTCTGCTACTATGCTATTTAAATTGCCCTCTTGACTAGTTTGTGTTGCCAAGCAGTTTAGTACACATGACTGCCAAGCACATTATATAAGTTTTTCATGCCTGGAAATTGTTCCCCAATACCCGAAATCAGTGATGCTGGTAATAAACTGTTCTCTGGTGCCTCTGCTACTATGCTGTTTAATTCACCCTCTCAGATCGTTTGTGTTGCCAAGCACTTTAGAACACATAACTGCCAAGTACAAGATATAAGTTCTAATGTCTGGAAATTGTTCTCCCACACCTTAAATTAGTAATGCTGGTAAAAAACTGCTGCTGGTGCATCTGCAACTGTGGAACAGAAGATTCAATAACACTGAAACTCCAACTGTGGAAAGAAGCATTCCAAATCTATGAATTCAGCAGTCAGCCAGCAGGGGTAATTTAATATTAAGTATAACAAAAAGTGACAGAACACCATCACTTTAAGAAAAGTATGATTAAAAAATATTTGCAAAACAATGAAGTGAAGTCCCAGTTCAACAAACAGGGTTGCACCCAAAACCTAAGTGGTATGATTCGTGAGTAAGTGACATGAAACAGAAGATTCGATAACGAGAGCATGATTTGTGATCGTGATTAAGTGATATGAAACAGAAGAGTACATAAACAGGGTTGCACCCAGAAATTAAGTGGCATCAAACAGAAGATTGGATGACACTGAAAATCACTAAAACTGCTACAGAAAGACACTGACAAAATGTTTTACTTAGACACAGAAACCCAACTGAGAAAAGAGGTGTTCCACATCTGTGAATTCAGCAGTCAGCCAACAGGGGTAATTTAATTATTAAGTATAACAAAAAGTGACATACCACAATCAGTTTAAGAAAAATATGACCAAAAAATCTAAATCCAACTCTATGATTGTCTTTCTTGTGCAACTGTACAGTCCTTACACTATCACTAAAATTGTTCTCAACTACTGCTGCCACATGATGTTTCAAGGTAGTGTGTTGTGTTTGTCACTACCCCCAACACTGTTCCTTATGCATCTAGTGTTAGCTGTGCATTAATCATAATACACATTACTTCTGTTCTCCTGCCACTGATACTACTATAAGTCACCCGCTCAGACAGTCTGTGTTGTCAAGCACTTTAGTACACAGAAGTGCCTACCAAGTACAAATATTTAAATTTCTCACTTCTGGAAATTCTATAAAGCCTAAATAAGACAAGTTCTGGCCAGAGCCGATAGGGCTGCAGGAGAGGAATGTGGGTCATCCTTAGGATATGAAGAGGCTCATAAAGTTACAACTGGCAATAAAGGTAATGAAAAGCATAACATCAGACCTGGTATTAACTATCCACAAGGCATGTTTTCAACAGTTGGTTAGTCAATGAAAGTATTAAAAAAAACTTTACATATAAACCACAATAATAGTAAATATAAATTTATATCAAAGTCCATTTTGCACATGTTGGTGTGAAGCACTGAGGATATAAAATATTTAGGTGTTCATCCATATATATTCCTTCTCTTGAGAGACTTTTTCTCTTGCACTGTGGATCCAGTGAACTCTGCGATACAAAACACAAATGTCAGGCATGTATTCTAAAAAAACAGTAAAAAGCAGGGCAGTATTATATCAGATGCTCATTTAGTCAATCATACAGTGGCAGCCATAGAAAAGTGTCTCAGTACTGAGGTATACCTAGAGGTTTCTCAGTACAGAGGTATACCTAGGTATACTGAGACAGAATGAGGCCAAACCACATTACAGTCAATGCAAATTGCAACTTGAGTGCCTCAGTGGTACCTCGAGGTAGGCAACTTTTAGATAACTACCGCTATAATACAATTAAAAAAACACACTTCTGTTGCAAAGTAAGTCTGTCATCTTTATATACAGGAAATAAAGATTGTCTATAGAAATCATTTGCACCTGGGCAATAGCGAGCCCCCAAGGTATATCCCCATCCATTATGGCTGAGCTTCTTACATAATAACAGCCTACTATTTATCTAATGTTTTAGAATAGATTCCTGATATTTGTATCATTGTACTGCAGAGTTCATTGGTTCCACAGTTCTAAAGAAATTGTGTCTCTCAAGAGAAGTGATACATAAATGAATACCTGACAATTTTATATCCTCATTGTTTCACTCCAACATCCACAAAATGTATTTCCATGTGGTTTATATTTCCTGATATTGTAGTTTATATGTAAAACTTTTTTTATAACTACATGCACTAACCAACTGTGAAAATATGCCTTTTGGCTAGTTTAAACCAGGTTTGATATACTTTTCATTATCTTAATGGTTGTAATTTTATAAGTGTCTACTTGTATCCTGAGGATGCATCATATTCATTGTTTCAAATTTTTTTATTTGTACACATCACTGGTGGTGAATAATATAATAACCGGTTACAATAGTGCTACAAATATAGAATAAGGAAAAAAAACAGTGATATCCAAATGGCGTGCCACAAAGACAGAGATTAAGCAGTGCTGTGCAGAAATTGCTACCCAAGTCGCTGTCCATAGTACTAGGAAGAAGACAAGGGCTGAGAAATCAAAAATGGTGGATGAGCTGCTCCCATGGCAGAGAGGACTGAGACATGGAGCTGCTTGACCACAATGGTGGTGGAGATCAGGGATCTAATTCTGACAGTCAAAATGTTGTTTTCTCCTGTAATCCAACTCTAACTCAGAGTTGATTATTTTAGTTAAGCGTGGGGGGTTGGGGGCAGAGTCCCCACTAAAATAAGTGTTTGGACTGGTAGCAGTGGTCAGTGTGCTTTGTGACTGCTACCAGTGGCATTGCCTTTACTTGCCGCATTTGTTCCTGCCACTGTTCTACTTAGTGCTCTATGGAACGTGCTGTTATTGACAGCGCTGTTCATACATGTGCTATTCAGACCTAGTGATGGATAATATAAGGACATTTCTGCATTAAGTTACTAACTCTGATAAAACTCTGCTTCTGGAGTGAAACATAGTTGTTTTTGCACCAATATGGCATAACATTGCTCCCTGATATTCATTGCACTACTGCACTTTTGTTGTTTTTAGTATTCATCCTATGAATTCCCATATGCTTTTCTATTAAGCGGATTAAAGCTATACTGCTGACTATGGAATAACACTGCTTTTTATTTGATGTACAAGTGGCAAATACACAAATGTGCAATAGCACAATGAATAACATGGAGCAATGCTACAATAGATAAATGCAGAAAACAATTAACGTTTCTTTCTAAAACATCACTGTAGATGGGCTCCCATTGTTTACTTACTTTTTTTCATTGACTAGTGGACCGGGGGGGCTGGGCATCCTGTTGTTAGAATGGAGAGTTTGCAGCCCTGGAGTTTGGCTGTGATTGTTCGCTTACTTCTTTTTCATTTACTGTCTGACTCTAGGTTTAGGGACTTGGTGTCAGAATTGGGGAAGCTTGGTGGCAACAGGACTGAGCAGCAAGTGGCTACCTGCTTTCATTTTAGTTTACCACACTACCCCATAATTCAGCACTCAGTGTTGGGGGCAGTGAGTGGCACTGTGGTGACTGCCTAGCTGCCTGAATCAGGAGTCGCTAAGCCTACCATGCCCACCAAACCAGAACTGCATTGCCATTGTTGGCAAGCTGCAGCACAGAAGCTCCCCCATAACCCAGCAGTATAACTAACCTTAAAAGAGCTGTACTATGCTGTGCTTTTTTCATAAAATACTTGACCACAGTCTGGTCAGTAATAAAAGAGTGCAGCACCAGCTAACCACCCTGCTCAGCCAGTAGCTGCAGCACAGAGTCAGACCCTCAAGTAAAAGTCCTGCCTGCAGTAAAAAAAGCCAAGAAAGAAACTGCCTGCAGACCCAGAGTGACAGGGTTCTGACTGCTTGTGCCTTTTCATTAAGGTAAGTGGATGGCTTTATTTGAAAATGTCTCAGTACTGTGGGGAGAGGAGGGGAGAGACTCAAAAGAGAGAATGCATGGCTCTCAATTTCCTGGCCTGCCACTGTGGGTGGCCAATCCATTGAGGACCATTATGGTAGGTGGATACCTGCTGTAAAAGGTTGGGATGGCCATTTCTTCTTGTTTGTGTGATGGGGAAGGCTTTACTTCTCCTGCCCTGAGGAGAATAGCTTTGCTTTTCCTGGGGGGGGCCTGATTCTCCCCACTTGGGAGGAGAGGATGGCTTTGCTTGTTTGGGCTTCAGGGAAGGGTATCTACCTGTTTCTCCTGGCTTGGGGGTAGCCCTGCTTTTCCTGACTTGGGGGTGGCCCTATCTTCTGGGTCATGTGGCCCAGCTTCTCCTACTAGAGAAAACAGGGGGCAGGACCATTCCCCCCCCTTCCCAAGCCAGGAGAATCAGAGCCATCCATCCCAAGCCAAGAGAAGCTGGGTCATCTGTATCCCCACCCCAGGAGAAGCAGGGCCATCCTGTGTAAAAAAAAATAAAATGGAATTAGCATTTTTATTTTTAGAAACATAATATTCATCATTGGTTCAAATACTCCAAGAAGCAAGCATGAATATGCACATATGCTTTCCATTCTAGTTTCAATAGGTGCCCTGGCTTCCAACTGTAGTGACTGGCCAGTGCCCTGGTAACCAACAGAAGCAGAAGCTGCCACTTTTGCTAGATTTACATGCTGTGAAACTTGATCAAATAGAAATAAAAAATGTAAATTTGGAGATGGACATTGGACAGAAAAATTAAATGAAAAAGGCAAGGAATTTGCAAAAAACTCTGCGAAAACAATGTCTTTATGTCACTGAAGAAGAAAATAAAATGTCAATGTTTACAGTATGTATATAAAAGCACACAAGATGGCTGAAGATTAATGACCAGCATAATCAAAGGTTAAGACTCAAATGTATTGCAAGGAAATATGAGAACAGGGGCAGCTGAAACCATTAAAATACCAAAAAAGTTACACAGCTTCATTAACTATTTATTTTAAATATCTAAGTTTTAAAGACACGTTTTGCAGGAAATCAACACATATACTATAGACTCAAGGTAAATATGCTAGAGTGCAGGAAAAGAAGTGCCACTGAAAAGAAATAATACTTTCATTGTTTATGGAAGTTAGCTGTTCCATAGCTATTTATCTTACATGCCCTTGACATAATGAATGTTTCAATAGAAATTACAGCCATTACTGCCTTAAACTCTTTTAAGAGGGCACAATTATTTAAGGGGCTCTAGAAACAGTGCCATATACTGCAGGCAGGGTAGAAGGATACAGCTGTTTACCAAGTTGGATTCAAATGAAAACATGTATCTTGTACTCACTGAAACATTAAAAGAGAGGAGAGGTGATTCTCCAGAGCATTTGTTTCTTAATCCCTAGGCTGCTGAAAGAACAAGGCTGCCAAAAGAACTAGAATTAATCTATTTGACTGAGCTCTACACAGATGTTTAGTCTGCAGCACTGCATGAGTTAAATTGAAGAGCTGCAAAGTAGTGGAAGGATCATTTGAAAACTCCAAAGGAAGTGTTCTTCGATCTGAATCCTGTAGCTCATTTTTAGAGCTGATGCAATAGGGTTGCAGGCTGCCTGCAGCCCTAAATAGAGCTCCTGAAGGAATCTGATTGCTTTGCTATAGCCTGTAACCCTCTGGAGGATCTGTTTGAATCTGTTCATTCACCCCTTCCACATGTACAGCTCTATTTATGCCAAAAAAGATGTACAAACTGGGAACACAGTGATGTGCCATTCCAGTAACTCGATGGACAAAGATGTAGTCTGCTGTTCTCTTTAGTCAGTTGCTTTGTGACCTAGCACAAATGGTATTTTATTTTATTTCCTTTTGTTGTCCGGGGATGGGGCTGTAGTAACCACTTTATTTCTAATCATTTGTCCTTGCTGTTTTTCTGTTTTCGGGTATTATCGCTAGGGTGATGAAATCATGTTGCTGCATACTGTAGGTTCAGCCTGTATCGTTTTTGGGGATTCAGCAATTTTTCCAACCACGGGGAGATACAGTAAGTATGTTTTTTTTGGGGGGGGTTTATTCTGAAAATTTTTTCAGATGTCAGACTGAACGTTTTCTGTTCCTGTTGTTCTAATTTCAAGTAATTTCAGGTAATTTTCAACAGATGTCTGTTGCAATGTTATCCAGAGGAGAAGATGGTGATGGCTTGCTTGCTGGTGCAGGAAACAGCAGCACAGGACAGGAGACTTATAAAGACAAGAAAAGATTATTTAGACTCTACTCAAATAAATACCCACTGTGATGGTGGCCACCCAGTACAGCCGTTTTGTTTTCCTCATCCTACTACACCACCTGTCACCTGTGAAGAAAAAAAGAGAAATTAGTTTGCCTTACTCTGCCACTGTGGTGGCTGCCCAGTGTAGCAGTTGTTGACTCCCCATCCAACAACACCACCTGTCACCTGTAAGGAAAAAACTGAAATTATTTTGTCTCACTCAGCCACTATAGTGGCCACCCAGTATTGTCATTATTGACTCCCCGTCCTACTACACCTGTCACCTGTGAAGAAAAAATAAATGATTTTGCCTCACTCAGCCACTGCAGTGGCCACTTAGTATACCAGTTGTCGACTCCCGTCTCACTATACCTGTTACCTGTGAATAAACATGAGAAACTATTTAGCATCCCTTTGGCCACCATAGCACACTGTGTACCTGCAAAAAGGAGAACAAGAAATAGAATTAAAAAAAAAAGAAAATCAAAATGATACGTACCATTGCATTAGTGCTGCTGGCCATGCTGTGGTGTGTGCCACTGAGATGGTGTAGGAACTGCCATTGTGAATAGTGACTCCTGCAGGCAGGCAAAAGGAAAGAAGGAAAAACATTTTGATGTCTTTCTTTGTTATGAAGGCCTTTCATCTAGAGATGCAGCGAATTTAAATTTTGCCGGCGAAGTAAAAGCGAAGTGATCACTGCGCGTTGCCACTCCGCTACATGGAATGGGCAATGCAAAGTGCTCACTCTGCCTTGTCATTACCACTTTGCATTAAGGTGGAATGGCAATGCAAAGTAAGGCAAAGTCATTGTTTTTAATGGACTTTGCGTTCCTTATTATGATTCTAAGTGATCCACTTGGTGTTTCAGATTTGGCAGCCCCACACATCACATGGTTTACAGTACTGTAAGTCACATGCTCTTTAGCTAGGCAGGAAGAAAGTGAGTCATACAAGCAGACACTTTTACTTTCTCCAGTGCAGACGGAGAGAGAGTAGTGTGTTTTGTGACTGCTGATACTTTTAGATCATAGCAAGGAGATTTAGACTTTGATTTAGACCCAACAGCATTTTTAAAAGCTACATTTTTTTGTCTTTTCTGTACTCTTTTTTACTTAATTTGTTCTTTCTGAAAATTGTATTTTTCTTACCTTTATAAGTAGTTAGTTGTTTGTCTGTGTCTGTGTGACTGTGTGTGTGTGTTGTGTGACAGTGTGAGTAGTGATTGCTCGGACTGAGGGAGCTCAGTAGGAGAGATGGACCAGGGTGAGGGGAATGTCTGGGGTGGGAGAAGCTCTGGGAGATCGTGGTAGTGGTAAGCATCGTACCGTGTGCATGTGTGGAGGGCATGGGCGTCCATTCCTGTTGGACCACTCAAAACTTGTGAGTGCCCCCCCCAGAAGCAGGACCATCACCGCGTCCTGTCCTGACTCTGAGGCAGTTGAACCACCACCAATTCCAGCACCAGGTCCTCTGGAGCAGGATGTGCCTGTTCCCCCAGGCCCAGGTGTGGATCCCATTCCTGTTCAGCACCATGACCAGCCAGCTGCCCATTCATCTGGCCATCCCCTGCCTGTGCCTGGTTGTCCCTGCACCTCCATTGTTTGGCAGTTTTTGACTGTGTCGGGTGGACAGCAATGTGGTTAAGTGCCGCCTATGTGAGGTGGAGGTGTGCCATGGCCCCTGGGGGACTCACCTGGGGACTGGGAGCCAGCACACCCATATGCTCAATCACCAGCAGTTGGAATGGCAGGCTGCCACAGAACAGACCATGGCTGCACCTGCTGGCCATTCTGCGGCAGAAGGTGCAGCTGTGCATTGTGGCATCCCTAAGAAGAGGAGGGCCACAGCAGCACCTGCTGCTCCACCAGCACTCCACCACCACCAGCAGGTCAGCCTGTAGAACGTGTGGACCCCAGAGAACTGCGTGTAACACAGGCTGACTTGGCAGTTCTCTGGAGTACTGTTGAGGAGAACGAGAGGGTGAGTGCTGTGGAGCAGCAGCTGGATCAAATAGAGGGACATCAGTTGCAAATTATGTCCATGCTGGAACTGCTGCTGGATCACCATGGGATCCCACATTAGTTTTTTTTTTCTCACACCATGTGCCCCCCACACCTTCCTTGCTGTGTTATAAAATGTATTCCTCCACCATCCCCGACCCTTGTATGTAATTATGCCCTTTTTTGTTGTCTTCCGTATGTGTGACACTTTGTATTCTGAGCAGTGCAAGTATACTGTGAAAAACTGCATGTGTGCAGTCAGTCTTCTTTCCAGTCTGTGTATGTACTGCAGACACTGTCCAACTCACTGACTTAAAAACAAACATTAATGAGTACAATGGTAGGGTGGTGAAGCATGGAAACATACTACAAAATGGGCTTACAATACATCCAAGTAACTATTAAAAAAAATTAATGTTGTGATTCATGACGTGATCGTAAATTGTGATTTGTGACTGCATTTGTGACCATGATAATGAAGAAACGTGAATGCCTAGGGCTGTACTTCCCCAGGCCCCAATGAGCTGTAGCTTAAAACTCCCAGACTTAAAAACATGTATCAATGAGTACAATGGTGGGGTAGTGAAGCCTGGAGAGATACTACAAAACAGGCTTACAATACATCCAACTAGAAAAAAAATTAATGTTGCGATTCGTAACGTGATAGATCGTGAATCTTGATTTGTGACTGCATTTGTGACCGTGATGATGAAGAATGTGATTCGTATCATGAGTGACTCGTGATGATGGTCCTGACTTAAAAATGCATATTAATGAGTGCAATGTTCATGCAGAATTAATCACCACACCTGTCCAGTACTCTGAAGGGAAGCCAAAGAAACAACTGTGACTTAAATTACAGATGGAGATTGGGCCAAAAAGAGATGCAAATGCACAGACAGATTAAGATTGTGCTGTGCACTGAAGAGATGCAGACACAAAGGCACAACACCTAACCTGTGCTCACCATCAGAAATTCAAATCTAGAAAAGAATACCTTTGCTGCTTGGGGCGGGCTGTGGGGGGGCAGTGTACTGTACTGCTGCAGTAACAGTCACTAGTATTAGTACCAGTAAAGATACCACAAAAAAGTACAAAAATCACACAGCTGTAGTGGATAGCAGCTTCACATTGCTGAAATTATTATGTGGCACAATAAAAGGTGTCTGATTTGATGACACGCATCACACAAATATTCAAACACACACTAAGCAATGCATAGCAAATTGAAAACTTCAGTAATATAACCACAATATTTTAAACAAACTAAAATTATGCACTGCAGCAGTAACAGTCACTAGTACTAGTACCAGTAAAGATACCACAAAGAAGTACAAAAATCACACAGTTGCAGTGGATAGCAGCTTCACATTTGCTGAAATTATAATGTGGCACAATAAAAGGTGTCTGATTTAATGGCACGCGTCACACACATACTCACACACACACACTAAGTAATGCATAGCAAATTGAAAACTTCAGTAATATAACCACGTATTTTAAACAAACTAAAATTATGCACTGCTGCATCACAACAATCAGCAAAAAATGGCAAGAAATACTGAAAATATTACTTTGTGTACATTAACACAGTTATACAAGAAAAATATCACTAAAACAGAAAGCACTGTCTTTTTCTCCAAGTTAATCTACTTACACCACAGATAAGCCCCTCCCCCAAAGCACACTTCCACTGTCTCTCAGTACACAGACTGAATGTTGTACATTAACATTCAAAATCCATACACAAACAATAAACGCTCGATGATATGAGCACAGAAGGATTTTCTATAATCGATGAACTAAAGTTTCAGCAAAAAAAATGACTCTAAAAGGCTTTTTTAACAGCTTTTTGAAGGTTTAAATCACAGAGAGCTCTCAAAGCAGATTGTCTCCTACAGCTTCCTACACACATTACCCCAAACTGAGGCTGTGCACAACAATCTAGAGCCCATGTGACCTGAAATCCCATGAATCACTGCAAAATTCGCCTTTGGAGCTTAAAGACAAGGTGAAGTGAGGCGAAGTGGAAGGCAGAGTAACATGAAGTCATTGTTTTCAATGGACTTCGCGTTACCCATTATAATGCGCAGTACTCCGCTTCGCGTTGTGGAGCACTCCACGAATTCGCCTTCACTCCACGAATCACTCCATGGAGCAAATTGGGGCCACTTCTCCCATCACTACTTTCGTCCTCTGCAAGGTCGAGAACTGTAGTCAACCAACATGTGACTGAGAGAGAGATAAGGACAAGTAAAACTTGTTGCCTACAAAAGTACTGACTATTACTGTGTTACTTCAAACTCATCACATTTATTCTGATTTGAAACATTTCTCAGTAGGACTTTCAGTGTTATTGAATCATTTGTATGATACCACTTACTTTCTGGGGTAAAAACATTAAACATATCAACACCAATTATGAATCCATATCAGCAGTTAGTCAAATAATGTTGTACTATAAATCAATCTTTCTAATACAATTAAAAAAAAGAAAAATCTGATATGATACTTACAGTTATGTTACAACTGCTTGCTGTGTGCATGCCATTGAGACAGTGTAGGAACAGCAATTGTGAGTGCTGAAACCTGCAGGGAGACAAAAAGGCCAGAAAGAAAAACATATTAATGTCTTTCTAAGCGATGAGGAATGCCTTCTGGCCTCTGCAAGGCCAAGGACTGGAGTCAGCCCACCAGCAGTGAGGATAGGGACTATGAAAAACAATGACAGTGACTTACCATCACAGCATACAAAGATAGGCCTTGCAGGGGCAGATGCCTTGCTGCCGCCTTGATGAGCAGGCTGGCTGGAGGACCGGCTTGAGTATCCTCCTGTCATATAGTTCCACATTGGACATTGCTGCAGTAGACTTGTGATGGTACCATGCAAGTATCAGTTTTGATTGCCTGCAACGTGTTTTTAGATGTTCTATTTGATGGGGGGTTTCAATTCCAAATCTAGTAGATATTATCTCAGGGTGAAATTGCATTCAGTTATATGAGTTTTTAACTGATGGAGTCACTGTAACTCATACCATAGCATAAAGCCAAACAGTTTTCTTAGAGTCAGGACCATTTTTGCATCAGTACAGAGGTGGTGGACCATGTTGTTTGTGGCTGTGTAGGACCCAAGCAGGCCAGAGGCAGAAGAGGAGGCAGTGCTGTGTCTTACCGGCTGGAGCAGGCATGCTTTGCCTAGCTGGTAAAATGACATTTCTATGTTGCATCAGTGTGGAGGTGGTGGCCCATGTTGTGTGTGGCTGTTTAGGACAAAAGCAGGCAAGAGGAGGCAGAGAGGAGGAGATGCTATGTCTTGCAAGCTAGAGCAGGCATCGTCTCTAGACATCAGATTCAGGTTGTGGAGGCAGGTACTTGATTAGGTGCAAGGAAACAGCAGTACAGCAATTGGGGATGGGGAACTGCAAAATGAATGAAAATAAAATTATTTGTGAATCATACAGTAAATGATTATACTAAGGGGCAAGGAGGGAAATAACACAGCTTTTTTTAGCCTTCAACCTGATTGACGAAGCAGCCCTCACAGTTTTCCAGACTGGAGTTGTCACCAGATGAGAATTCTCTCTCCATTGCTGCTTCATCCACCTTAGTGGTACAAGGCAATTTGCTTGTGCTGACAACACCTTGCTCTTCATCCTCACTGTCATGTGGTAGGAACATGGACACAGCTGCTGTCTTGTGTGAAATGTGAGGTTCTTTATTTTAATAAATGTTAGCATGGCAACATTTTTTGGTTACAGATTGGTGCACCTGTCCCACACAATGGCACCAGTCAAACTGAATACAAGTTTCACATTGACACTTGTGGGTAGGCAGCTGAGGTATTTCATTGCAACCGAGGTCAGTGCTGGCCATTCAGTGATCTTACTGCTCTAGTATAGCAAGGGCTCATCAGCAATGGTAAGGTGCCTTGTGTCTGCCAAGTACACATCTACCATGCGCTGCGCTGCTTGTAGTCATGCTGCTTCATAAGCCTCCTCCTTTTCTTCCATGTCTGCAACTCACACCTGACATAAAGCATCCTAAATGGGATTTGCCATTTTCTCTTCCAAGCTGCATGTTTTCTTAACCAGTTTCCCATGTGAGAAGGTGGTAGCAACACCCAGTCTCTGTGGAGTTGCATGTTGTGTCCAAGATACATGTGTTTTTAGCATCTGTGCCCCATGTACCCTTCTTATCAGAAGTTCAGTAAACCTTTGGACCTGCTGGCACCCAAGTTCAATTATTGATGTCAGCACATTTATAGCATGGGTCAAGCAAAGTGGCAATTCCCAAATCTTCAGACTGCAAAATGCCGGAAATATGTGTATTGTAGTCCAAGACGTGGAGCATGTGTTCCATTAAGGCACAACTTCCACTATTACCACCTGCCTCCAGCTGTTGCTGCACATTCACAAGTGTCTGGCTCAGCACATGTAGCAGTGAGGGGCCTGACTAATACAGGCAGTGTTTCCACTCACTGCCTGTGTTACATGTTTGAATGGCCAGAGAATCATGATTAGGCCATTAATTTGCCATCACTGCTCTGTTGTCAGACACATGAATACTCTAGCACTGTTATGACTTGTATGTAGCAGCAGATATTCAGATATTACATTATACTACTCATACAACTTCTCCATCATGTACAGGGTCAAGTTCCATCTAGTGACAACATCTAGCTTCATACAGCGCTGAGGAAGTTTATTCTGTATCTGTAGCTGATGGAGCTAGTCATGGGCCTTTCCAGAATGGGCAAAGTGGACACTGGTACAATGGTCCACAGTCAAAATGTCCTTGATATCTGGATGAGTGAGAAACTGCTGCACAATGAGATTAGGACAGTGTGCCAATCATGACACTGTGACAAACCCCCCACACTAATGCATTTCACAATATTTGAGCCATTATTGCTCACAATGAAACCTGCTTTCAGTGAATGAGGGTGAAGCCAGTCATCAATCTTGGTAAGGAGCACTTCCAACAATTTTTCACCTATGTGAGATCCAGATATACTCTTCACTGTCGGTGTGGCATGCTGATGAAGACCCGGTATGTTGCTATCACCACAGTTGGGCTTAGCGCAATTTTTCCCACACTCAGAGTCAAACAGTACTCCAGGTACCTGTGCCCAGTGTGATGTAATGCACAAATAGGAGCTACCAGCTGTTTGGCCACTGGTCCACATATCCATGATGAGATGAATATGGTGATGCTGAATGCTTTAGGGCATGGTTTACCACCTCTGACACTGTCCCACGGAATTCAGGAATGGCACATTTTGAAAAGTATGTTCTTGTTGGACTCTGCCATTTGGGACAGGCATAGGCCATCAACTTCCAAAATCCAACATTTTCAACAAAAGAGAATGGCAATAGATCAGTAGCCAGCATTTCAGTAGCTGTTGCATTTAGTATGACTGGGAGAAAATTTGGAGTGCCACTCAAACATGCTATGCAGCGTATGCTGTTCCTTTCTATGGTTTGGGCTACCAAACAGCTGGACTCATTGTGACGGCATTGATGTGGTACTATTTGATCCCTGGGGATTCATATGTGCTGCTGCTCGAGTGACACCAGTGACTTTGGTGGTTTTCTACAATGGCGTACCTGTGCTTTTCTGACTCGGGGTAGTACTACTCAATCCACCACCACTGCTGCTATGCTCACTACTAGGCAGACCCACAGAATCCTCCTTCTCGACTCTGTAGTCCTCCTCACTTGTCCCTCCGTCTGCCTAGTCTATTGCCCTGTCATTTCTGTTTGCCTTGACTGATGATGATGAGGGACAGGGACCCCCTGCACTGGTTTCCTTCTGGTCTTGAAGCCAACATAACATTGAAGGAATAGACATGGGTCCCTTCACAGAGGAAAGGGTCCTGGAGGAAATAGACAAGTTAAAGGTAGATAAAGATACAGTATGGGTCCAGATGGGATACACTCAAGAATAGTGAAATAACTAGGGAAGGAACGGACAGCCCCCCTTAGCAATTCCCTTCAACACATCATTGAGGAGTGGGGAGGTGCTGGAGGATTGGAAGAGTGCAACAGTAGTATCACTCCACAAGAGTGGAAGCAAGGAACAGTTAGGTAACTACCGTCCAGTTAGTCTAACATCAGTCATGGGAAAAATGATGGAGTCCCTGCTGAAGGAAAGAATCATAGCTTTTTGGAGCAAACTGGTCAGTTCAACAAAAATCAACACGGTTTCATGGCAGGGAAGTCCTGCCAGACAAATCTGGTTGATTTATTTAACTGGGTCATCAAAAAAGTGGATCACAGTGGGGCAGTGGATGTGGTTTACCTGGACTTCAGCAAAGCTTTTGACTCTGTTCCACACAGGAGACTACTCAAAAAATTGGAGAACATGGGAATTGGGCCTGAGGTTACAAACTGGGTCAGAAACTGGTTACATGGGAGAACTCAGAGAGTATTAGTAAATGGCACTCTGTCTGTGGAGGGGAGGGTGACTAGTGGGGTCCCACAGGGCTCAGTTCTGGGGCCAATCCTCTTCAACATATTCATCAGCATCATTGTGGATAAACTGTAGGGAACGATATCCCTGTTTGCAGATGACAACAACATTGGCAACAGGTAGACACAGCAGAGGGTCAGTAAAGCATGAAAACTGTTCTCTGAAAACTGGAGGAGTGGTCCGCGACCTGGCAATTGAAATTCAATGCCAAAAAATGCAAGGTCATACACCTGGAAAAGCATAACCCAGGGAAACTGTACTCAAGGGCGGGGAGCAGCTGGTGGCTACCAGGCAGGAGCGAGACCTAGGGGTGATCATATCAGATGACCTCAAGGACTGTAGACAATGTAAAAAGGCAGCACTAAAGGTTAGTGGCATCCTGGGCTGCATAGGGAGGGGCATCACGAGCAGAGGGCATGAAGTTATCATCCCCCTGTATCGGTCCCTAATCAGGCTTGGAGTACTGTGTCCAATTCTGGAGGCCACACCTCAGGAAGGACATAGATAGGCTGGAGATGGTACAGAGAAGAGCAACAAAGATGGTGCAGGGCTTGCATCAGAAACCGTATGAGGCAAGACTGGATGACCTCAAATTATACTCCCTAGAACAACGCAGGAATTGTGAGGACATGATAGAAACATTGAAATACCTTAAAGGCAACAACAGGGTGCATGTGCAGAACCTCTTTCAGGTAAAGGACTACAGCAGGACTAGAGGGCACAACCTTCGACTTAAGGGAGGAAAGTTCAGAAGCAATGTGAGGAAATTCTTCTTCACAGAGCATGTTTTGGAACCATGAAATAGCCTGCTGGAGGGAGTGGTGGGAGCCAAGACAGTGGAGGAATTCAAGCTGGCATGGGACAGACACTGTGGGATACACAAGCAGGCAGCTAAGTAGGGGTCTAGGAAGCCAAGGGCAAAAATCCCCAACCTGGCTATCACTATTCCAGACTATAATGTTTTAAGACTGGACCAGAAGTCCAAAAGAGGTGGTGGATGTGCAATTTACCTTAAAGATTCGCTAATGGCACATCTCGTCACTACCCCCCTCCCAGCCACTATTGTGCAGATTCTCCATATCAGAATCTTATTAAGTGCCCATAACAAATCCCTCACAGTTGCCTCAATGTATATCCCCCCAAAAGAACAAAGGAATGGCCTTAACGCTGTCTTGGAATTCACCAGATCCCAACCCTCTGACTCTGAAATGATTCTGCTTGGAGACTTTGATATAAACTGTCTCAAGTCTGATGCAGGGGTCCATAAGGATGCCGTCTCATTGGTCAATCTCACCCAGATGGTCATCTCTCCTACCAGGAAAAACTACAAATATGGAACCAGCACCCTCCTGGATTGGATTCTTACCAGCCACCCAACTCGTATCACAAATACCTCAGTCCTCCCTCACTCACTTAGCCACCATTCCCCTGTCATATGTGAATGATCAAACAAATTCTGCAAGCCCCCTCCTAATATCATCACTAGTAGAGTCCTACCACTTGGGCAGTTGTCACACCTCAAAACATGCCTCAACCTCCAAGACTGTTCCCCTATCTACAAAGTAACAGATGTAAATACTGCACTGGATTACTTCATCAACACGTTCAATGCAGCCTGTGACTCCTACGCTCCTTTTAAAAAGCACAGAGTTAAAGCCCTTTGCAATCCCTGGCTCTCAGCCGATCTCTTACGTCAACTAAAATCTAGAGATCACCTCTGAGATCTGGCCAGAACCACTGGTTAAGAAACTGACATCCAAGACTATAAATGTGCATGGAATGACTGTACCAAATCTATCTGGCAAAAGAAATCTACTTACTTCAAGAACGCTGTCACGGATACCTAGGGTAATGGAAGGGCATTTTGGAACAATATTAAAGAGATCACTGGGATGCAGCCAAAACCTCCCCTACCTTGCTCAACATAAATGGGTCTACTACTCTTGATCCTAAAATCATAGCAAATACCTTCAACAGTGCATTCACCTATCTCAGCACTGTTCTCCCTTCTGACTTTTTCAAGGACTATGACTCTCCCTCTCCCTCTCATCCCCCCAATGCCTCCTCCTCCTCCTATAGCCACCTGCCTTTTTATTTCAAAGCAGTCAAGATGCATGATGCCTGCAAATACATTACCAAAGCCATCATCAAATCCAGATCCAGCAGTGATATACTTGACCTTAAACTGCTGTCCCTCGCCCTTGATGAGGTGTTACAGCCACTGACATATCTTTTCAACCTCTCACTTAGGCTCAGCCAGTTCCCTGACAAATGGAAATCTGTCACTGTTACTCCTGTACGATCTTTATATTGCCACCCCTCTCCGAAGCTCTTGAATGTTTTGCAGCAGATCAGCTCACAGATTTCCTGGACAAATACAATATCCTGTGTTCACAACAACATGGCTTCAGGAAAGGACATAGCACCTTATCTTTCCTACTGGAATTCTATGGCATTCTTCACAGCTCACTGGGCAGTGGTCAGTTAATTGGGTCCATCTTTATCGATCTGACTAAGGCGTTCAACACTGTCCATCACATCCTACTGCTTGTGCAACTTTTGAAAGTTTGGATCTCTCCTGACTCCATTGCCTGGATCAAAATCTACTTGGAGAACCAGTATCAAAGAGTAGAAATTGCAGATGTCCTCTCTGATGTCAGGCCTGTTCGCTCAGGTGTCCCCCAGGGAACCATTATGGGCCCCCTGCTATTCAGCTTGTTCCTGAACTCCCTTACAAATTCTTGCTCCAAAACAATCATCCTCTATGCAGATGATGCTGTAATTCTTGCCTTCCCACAAGGATCCAAAGCCTCTACAAGACAACCTTCAGCTTGGCTTCACATCTGTTGAAAATTGGTTCTCAAATCACAATCTGTCCCTCAATAATAAGAAAACAAAGTCTATGATGTTCAGCAGCTCTGATAACAAGCATAAGCTACACCCCAATCCATCAAAACCAGTCATGGAGTGACCCTGGGACAAGTTCAAGCCTGTAAGTACTTTGGGATCACTCTACACCCTCATCTAATTTACAGTGCCTACATTGACTCTGTAGCCAAAGCAGCAAATACCACCTTGGCCTTCTCTTCTGGCATAGGCAGCATCTTACCCCAGAAGCCCTAACTGTCACCGTTCAGAGCTCTGTTGTCTCCATTATTGACTATGGGCTTATCATCTATGGCTCTGCCCCTGCTACCACTCTTAGACGCGTATCCACCACCCTCAATAAGGCCTGCTGACTTCTCACTGGATCCCACCACCTCACACACACTTGCAACCTCTATGCATGAACTGGATTGCTGCAACTCACCAATTTGATAAAGTACCTAATCTGCACCATGGTGAAGAAAATAACTATGGGCCTTGCATCCCCTGGAGTGTGTGCACTCCTGCACCCTAGCAATAACCCCCACTCAACCAGGGGTCTGAATCACAGCTCCTGCTGGTTCCACATTGTCGTACCTCACAAGATCACAGATCCTTTGCCTACAGGGTGCCCAGCTGGCTAAATGGTCTAAATAGTTACATCTCCTCCACTCCTACCCTTGGTGCATTTAAATCAAGGCTATGCCTCTTTCTCACTGCTCTAGCTCCTGTGACTGCCTCCACTAGCTGACACCATGAATATTTCCCTAACCTTTTGCAGTTCTCTCTCCTATTAGCACTTGGTTACCCCTTAGTACGCACTTCCCGATGTTATGTCTACGACAATGCCTCTGGCTGCACTCCTCCTCTATAGCTTTCCACCCCCTCTTCTCTTCCTCTCTCTTGTCCTCTATCCTCTCTGCACCTCATCTGTTATCTCCTTGTAACCTAGCCTTCAAAATGTGTTTTGTTTCTCAGATGCTTTTAACTCTGTTTAGCTTACACTTTTGTAACCTTGTCCTATGTATTGAATTTGTAATCTGACTTACATGTCTTATGTTTTGTATTGTAACCTGACATGGGACCTTTTTAAAAGAGCCCTGGCTCAAAGGTATTGTAATCCTAGGCCTAATAAATAAAAATAAATAAATAAATAAATGTTTCTATGTAACAGGTGCCTGTCCTTCAGGTGTGTGTGTGTGTGCCCACCAGTGCCTAGATGACTTCCCTGTTTACTCCTACTGACTCATACGTGACACAGCTGACAGATAGCAACTGTCTCATCAGCTAGGTCAAGTACTGTATATAGAAATCCAAACTAGGGATTTTGTTACCCTTGTTTTACCATGGTGCCAGGAGTGGGACAGTCTCAGGGGAAGAGGTGGAAATGTGTGTTGTTTGGGATGATTTGAGAACCTCAAGAATATTGGGGGGTCTTTAGTAGTTGGATAACTAGTGCACACATTCCCTGCACCATCTGCATCACCACAGTTATGCTTTTTCTATTCAGGCTCCCATCAGGGATAGAACACATCATCATAAGTACAGCTACTGCTGTCCTCCTCCTCCACAGGCCTGTCCTCCTCAACCTCACTCTCTCCAGGCCCTCTGACCCTCTCAACATAACAAGTCTGACCAACATTTTCTAGATCTCCTGCCTCAACCACTGGCTCCACACTATCAGTCTCAGCACTACCACTACCACCACCAGCCACGGGGACACCAACAACCTCCTCGACCACTGTTTCTTGTTTGCTGGCACTGCTGCTTCCCTTGTCACCTGCCGCATCCCCCACCAGTATGGCTGCCACCAGTAGAAAAATTTGGCTACACCAATGCCACCGCTGCAAACTACTCCTTCCCTACTACCAGCCCCGGAGCCCATAGAACATGCTGCCACTGTGTCCATAGATGTTGTTTTTTAACTTCAGCACTATTTTGCCCCACAGATTTGGAACCTTTCTTTGCTGCCTGTCCAGGACCTCTCCCTTTACTTGAGCTTCTCTTTCTGGTCATTCTTCTGTGCTGTGTAACTTTTTTTTAAAACAAAACAGGGATTACAATGATGGGGTAACGGGTAAGTAGTTTAACAAATAGTAACAGAATATTTTTCTTTCAAACAGCACTGGGATTATAAGGGGTAACAGGGGCAATTAATATCACACACTGAGACAGAACAATTTTTTTTAAACAGCACAGGAATTACAATGTCAGGGATAACAACAGTGACAGAACATTTTTTAAACAGCACAGGGACTACAATGACAGTGGTAACAGGGGTAATAAGTATGAGACACAGTGACAGAGCACTGTCACTTTAAGGAAAATATAACTACAAAATCACTAAAACTGCTACAGAAATCCAGTGACAAAATGGCTTACCTTTTTTTTTTTTTTTTACTTACTGCTTTCTCCCCTGTGGCCCCTGGTCAGCTTTTGCTTTCAGACATCCCATTCTTCTCTGGCTGACGTCTGTCTCATGTCAGTCTCCCAAATGGGCCACCACCTTGCAACCCCCACAGCTTACCCCCCATGGTGGGGTGGTGGGGAGCCCCAACTCCCCACCAGGACCAGATCCAGTACAGGTGGAGCCCTCAGAGATGGTGCGTTAGGTGGACAGCCATCAAGCAGCTTGACCTGGCTGCCATTTTCCCTTTTTTTTTCCCCTTTCAGCAGCAGAGTGTGCAATGCAGACAATTGGCATGCCATGCACACATCTACACATAGTGCTTCCACCGGCTGCTCCACCTCCATCCCCCACTGTATTGGCAAGGCATGCCAACACCTAGCCTCCGCTAGGTGTCAGGCAAATGCCAGCCCCTGTTCCCCACCCTCCCCAGGAGAGGAGAGCAGTCCTCTGGATACTCAATCCTCTCCCGCCCTGGCCATCCCAGATGACCAGCTCACACCATGAACACAGGTCACTAGCATGGCAGGAGGTAAGGCATCGCTGCCTCAGCCCTCCACGCCATCAGACCAGCCCACAAAATGGCTTACTTCAACACAACAAACTCAAATGACAGAAATAAGATGAGAAGTTACTCTACAGATCAACAAACCTAACAAGAAAGACTGAGAAAACAAAACTATAACACAAATCTCCTGCTTACAAAAAAAGCCTGGATCTTTCTGGGCTGCCTTACTACATACCATACTACCCTCCCCCACACCACTGCTTCACAGACTGCCAAAACAGAAACTATTACTTTAAAATAAATAATCACAGATAAAATAAGAGAAAAAAAACACAAATCTAGGAGCACAAGGCCCTCCAAAACAATTTGGGAGCAATTTGGATTCCAAAAAGCTCAGTTTTTAAATTAAAGATTTTTCTTGCTCTGGCAAGCATACAGACTTCTTTCTACTCTCTCTCTCTGAACAACACTGCACTGAGACAGCCTCCTCCATGTGGTATACAGGCTGATTCGGCAACATGTGACCACTGATCCCATAGCGAATCCTGTAAACTTCACCTCTGTACCAAACTTTGCCTGTGAAGTTGCAATTTCATGGGCTTGTGAGACTTCAACTCTGTGCCTAACTCTGCTGGTGAAGTTGTGACTTTGAATTTCACAGAGTCATCACTCTTCCGTGAAGCTGTGACTTCGCATAGTGGGTTAATTCGTGAAATGAGGTGAATTTGTGAATTAGTCTGTGAAGCAAAGTTTTCCAACCCCACACATCACTATTGCAATGCTACCACTGATCTCACAGGGAATGTACCAAGTTTCATGTTAAAACTGACAAGATGGAAGAAAACTGTTGTGCCCATCACACCCATGCCATTATCCAACTTACTGGCACTACAGTAGTTCTGTAAATTACTCACAGTCATAGAATGATCAAGTCTCACAAACTTGAGACTCTGTAGGCTACTGAACAGAGATCACAGATTGGCATTAAAGAGTCCTCACATTACACACTCGCAACCTGCAGTAAATTTGTGCAAAACATACAGTATGTAATAAAAGAAATGAAAACCTTGTAGTACAGTTTTCAATTATTTTAACATTTTTGGTTCATAAATTTTATGTTTGAAGTAAATGTATAAAATGCCAGCCTGGTATGATGATAGGCTGCTGTTGGCATCCTACTGTAATCTGAATCACAATATTTATATACAGTAATGGATTCTGTGCTTCACAGCCTGTTCAAAGGTGTCAGGATGCATCACTTTACTTCGGTTTTTCAAACTTTTCCTGTGGTGGGTGGGATGTTCTGGAGTCCCCTAGTTTTACGTGGTTTGTGCACCTCTCAAACTTCTCTTAGCATGATGCCCATGTTACAATCCACAGGCACATATTTTGTGTGAACTTATCAATGTCGTATAGTTATTGCCCCAACTCAGAAAAAGAGGTCAGCCAACCAATTGATGAAATCTTTTTTTACAACCCGCACAGCACTTCATGGTACATCTGTACCAAAGGTGCTATATAAAAATAAGTTGCATAGTTCTATATTATTTTAATGCTTTTGGTTTAACGTTGAACACAAAGGACTTACCTGTTTTGGAAATAAATCAATGAAATATCAATATCATGTGATCTAGATTAAAGCACTAATACAATTATGTCACTTGGCAGCATAAAGTGGAGTTGGATGACAGCCTTTATGACTGTGTAGAGAGATTTAGTTTTCTTTAAAGCTTAGCTACCAGAGCCTAAACAAATAATGCACACTAAGCAATTACCTTAAAAACATTACGTTTATAATGCATAAGGCCATGAGTCAAAAGACAGTAAATCACTTATGTTTTGTGCTGACATCACATGTTTATAAGTCTCAGTAGCAATTCAAGAATGATGTGTAGCCTTCAATATGTTCCTTCCGTATACAGTGGTTTAAATAATCTATACTGTAGTTGAAGGTGGCTGGATCAGACTAGCTGTATTGTATATATTTATATTCATGTGCTTGTGACACTGTAAGCCTACAAAAATGAACAGTATGGGTGTTATTTTGCAGCTAAGAAGCATGCATCAAGAAATCCCATAGCTAGATAGATACTGTATATAGTTAGATAGATAGATAGATAGATAGATAGATAGATAGACAGACAGACAGACAGACAGACAGACAGACAGACAGACAGACAGACAGAGAGATATTGTAGATGTATATTTAAAAGCATATATTAAAGTAATGCTAAGGTCTGCAGTTAGACAACATCAAAAAATAAATAAAATTCAGTTAGTAAGTAAGTAAAAGTAAAACGTTATTTGTATCGGGCGCCCTTCCAAAGCTCAAGGCGCCTTAACAATTATCATTAAAACAAATAATCTTCATCATACATTAAAACAATAAATATAACTACAATCTTACAGCACTACCTCACTAGGTCTCTTCAAATGCCTGATTGAACAAATATGTTTTCAAGGATTTTTTAAATCCTTTCATAGACAGGCTGTCTCATTAGGGTTTATAGAGATACATAATGTACCACATTTATACCATTTTCTTAGACCTAACTACACATTCCATCATGCACAGATAATTATTTTGAAAGATTATTAGTGTTAATAAAGTATTTTATATGAAGATATGATAAACATTATTAATGTGTGATGTATTCACAAACAATGATCCCAATGTGGATCACAACTCATACGAACATACAAAAAATGCCAGATACAGGCCATATGGTACATCTGGTCCATTTGAGTGAGCAACTAGCAGTCTTTTACTTTGCAGCTGCCCACCTTTCTCCCACCTGTATAGAAGTGACCTTCCCCTGACCCTGTCCCACTCCCTCTTAAAACCGCCCACCGACCTGAAGCACAACACCTCTTCTGGTAGTGCATTCCACCCAGCCACCACACTTTCTGTAAAATAGTACCTTCTAATCTCTCTCTTGAATCTTCCCCACTCCAATTTCAGACTGTGCCTCCTAGTGTCCCCCCCTTCCTTTAATCTCAAGATCCCCTCTGTACTAACCTTAATTATGCCCTTCATATATTTAAAGGTTTCAATCATGTCCCCTCTGTCCCTTCTATCCTCCAAGGAGTACATGTTGAGTTCTCTTAGCTTCTCCTCATATGGTTTGCCTTCCATTCTGGGGATCATCCTGGTTGCCCTGCATTGGACCCCCTCCAGTAGTTTGACATCTTTCTTCAGGAAGGGTCTCCAGAACTGCACATAGTACTCTAGGTGAGGTCTCACTAGCAACCTCTACAGTGGCAGGATGAACTCCCTCCTCCTCCTTGAGGTGATTCCTCTGGAAATACACCCTAGCATCCTGTTAGCATTAGATACTGCCTTTCTGCACTGTGCTAAATGGTTCATTTGACCTGTGATTGGCACCCCAGATCATTGTCCTCCTCTGTAGGGGATGCTCTACCCCCCCAACTGCAGTAATGTCTTGGATTTCTCACTCCTACGTGCATGACTATGTACTTCTTTGCACTGAGTCATCACTGCCATATCTCTGACCAGTGCTCACGCTTAGCAAGATCCCCCTGTAAACCTAGCCACCCCTCTGTGTTGTCCACCACTGCACCAATCTTTGTGTCATCAGCAAAAAGGCTGATCTATTTGTAACCCCATCTGCAATGTTGGCAATAAAGATGTCAAACAACACTGGCCCCAGTACTGAGCCTTGTGGTACACCACTGGTTACAGCCCTTGAAGTTGAGAGTCCCCCTCCTACAACTACCCTCTGCCAGCCTATCCTGCAGCCAGTTCCGTGCCCACCCTACCAGCTTCTCCCTTGCCCACAGGTATCCCAGTTTGCTAATCAACCTTTGATGTGGCACTGAATTAAAGACCTTACTGAAGTCCAGATACAGGACATCCACCACCTGGCCTTTGTCAAGTGCCCTAGTCATCCAGTCATAAAAGTCAATCAGGTTGATCTGGCAGGATCTGCTCAAGACAAACCCATGCTGCCTGTTGTACTGTAGACCATTCTCCTCCAGAAAGACTACCAGTCTCTCCTTGAAGATAGTCTCCATTAGCTTCACCACAATGGAAGTGAGGCTGATTGATCTATAGTTACCTGCTTCATCTTTGGGCCCACTTTTATGGAGGGGCACCACATGCACAATCCTCCAGTCCTGGCATGTAACCAGATCACCAGAGAGGTTTTAAACAAGTCTGCTAGTGGTCCCACCAGGATTTCTGCCAACTCCTTCAGAACTCTGGGGTGTATGCTGTCTGTGCCTGGTGCCTTACCTACCCTCAGGGTCTGAAGGCCTTCCAGCACCTTGATCTCTGGAATTACCCCCTCAGTTAGATCTCCCCCCCTTGCCCACTCCACCCTTCCTTTGCAGTATTGGCCCCTGCCTCTCCCTGGTAAACACAGACAAGAAGTAGTCATTGAGAACTTCTGCCTGCCCCCCCTTTCCGCCCACCCTCCATCTTTTCTGATTCTAACAATCTGATCCTTCATTAAAAGCTATGTTTAACATTTCTTTTAGCAAACAGTTTGCACACCTTAAAGTAACTTTATCATAGATTTTATAGAAAGCTTGCGTTATTGTCTGATGCTATCACAGACAAAGCCTGCAAGAGCAGAGGAATACTAGATGTTGCAAAATTAGTGAGATGTGTGTTATGCTGGTACAGGCATTAGAATGTGTATGAATGCAGTGAAAAGTGTTATAGTTTATCATTAAATAGGTTGCAGTAGAACCAAAAATTAGAACATGTTAAATAGGGTTTTAAAATGTTTTTAATGAAAGATCATGCATTTCTTACCACATTTTAGAATATTGATGGAAGTACAGTAAACTGTACCAGTATAACATATTAATATTGTCATAATTCAGCTTTCATTTAAAAGCATTAAATTCCTATTCCTAAAAGTCCCAAAGTTAGCCTATTCTAAGGATAATTTCTTTGAAAGAACATAACTTTGGAATGGAGTGGCTAGAAGCTAAGCATGGGTTGGTAGTAAAATACCCTAAACTAAACACTACCCACGGCTACCTCCAAACTATCCACAATTACCCTAACAATACCCTAATGCAAAATGGGTAGTTGGTTGGGGTTGAGTAGTTACTACACTAATCATTCTACTACCCTATTACCCTATTCTGACTATAACAAATATGAAAAACTTGTTTCTGACTGCCCTAAACAGAGAAAACTACTCAAAAGGATCTGTCTTGAATGACATGATAGACACAGCTGCACTGAACAAGCCTGCTACTGTTTCCAAAATACAATCTTTAGTATTACAGCTGTATAAGGTATTCTTCTATGTGTGATATGCCCGATTTTTTCTTTATTAATGTAACATTGCCAGCCAGATTGTCTGCAGCAGTTAATGAAACAGAGAGCCATTTAAATGTTAAATAAATAATTTGTTTATAGGGTCCTTCGAGAGAGGTGCAACTGCTCTGAGTGAGCCTGCTGCTGTTTCTAAAACGTAATCCCTGAGAAGAGATGAGCTGGCTATGGCAATTTTTTTTGCTTTCATCTTTTTCCTGCCTTTCCCTGCCTTCTGGCCAGTCACTGCTTTAGGCTACACAGTGTTAACCCCCTTTGCATGCCAGGCCACCCCTGTTACCATCCATAGCATCCTCACTTCAGTCTTCATTCTCAGTAGATCTGGGGTAACCCTCCAGGGGGCCCTTTCCCAAAGAGGGCTCAGAGGACTGGAGATAGTTCCTGCTACCTTGACCAAGGAGAGAGGGGCTAGGAGGATTGGAAGAGGCTGTGAATGGCTACATGGCTTGGGGAAATGAGGCAGCCATCATATGGCAGCAGGGCAGGTGATTTCCACTTTTCTGTTCCCACCCACCTCCCACATTCATGAGGCCACAGCGGTGTCCTGGGAGTGGGGATGTTTGGCAACATGTTGGTCCATGCCTTCTAGAATGCCTCTGTTAGCCACCTCCAGGAGCCACTAGTAAAGCAGTCTACCACTGCCCCATCCCTCTGGGAGGGAAGCATCCATAGGGTGCCTTGACCCCTTCCCTGCCAGTCTCCACTCCTGACATCTGGGCTTATGGTGCTAACCCAGGTTGACAGCCTGCCAAATGATCCCCCATCTCTCAGCACCACAGAGCCAGCCTCCAAATTTTTTAATGTCGGTACAAACAGTGGCCCTAAGATAAATGCCTTGTACAGCCATAAAAGGCTATCTAGGGACAGGGTCACACAGTGGAGCATCTTCTGATTTCACCAAGGGCCTCTGAACATACAGGGACTGGAAAAATGTAGAGGCTCAGTGTGATTCCATTAATGAATCACAACTGACCACTGGTGATGTTGCTGCAGGGTTTTAGTACTATTTACAACATTACTAATACCCTTCCAGACTGACTTGAAAAAAGATGCTCAAAATACACATGATGTATACGTTTGTTGTTATTGACTAGGGAGTTACCCTAGACCCCTCCCTTTCTTTCTCTGAATACATCAACCACACCATTCAATAGATCCACCAAAAGCTGGGTGCCACATACCGTTATAAACATTACCTGTCCACGAATGCCCATCTGGTGGTAGCACGTGGCAACTTACTTCCCCTACTAGACTACTGCTCCCCAGTCTACTCACCCCATCCACCTCTCTGTACAAAAGACTAAACACTACATATAATGCTATATGACGCTTCGCTCTTCTCACCCCCCTACCACTCCCACCACTGCTCACTATACTAAGCATTGGGGTGGCTGACCCTGCAAGGTCGTTTTGACTATGCATTGGGCTGCACAATGGATAACTCCTTCCACCTCCCTCATATGTCCCCCTACTCTCCCCTATTGACAAACAGAGCACTGATCAGAAACTTTGGGCATCCTCAATCTTACCACTGGAAGAACCTTGTGTCCTCACTGCCATGGGCAAACAAGCTATCTCTGTCATTGCCCCCTCACTTTGGAACAAACTCCCCCTGCTTTTTCCCTCATCACCCAGACATCTAACCTTCAAGCATGCCGTGAAAGCATGGCTTTTCTCATCTGTGGTCTGCCACTGTTCCTAACTGCAAGGATACTGTATTGGATCTCTCCTCTAACCTAAGCACTTAGTCTATACCGGCATCCCTGACAGCACTTCCCGCCTGTGCTCCTTTCCCACTATAACTCCCCTTTTCCCCCAGCCCCTCCCTTGCTTCCCCCCTCTGGTACCCCACTTTTTTGCATTCCCCTTTTTTCTAGAACTGTGCTGATTGTTTTTTCAGTTTACTTAATCAAAGTTTCTTTGTTTCTTTGATCTCTGCCTGTACTGTGAATCAACCCTAGCTATTTTACTCAACAGTGAACTTGATCTTGTATCTTACACAATTTTTACTACTTTTACCATCTTACAACCTGATATTGCTGTGTCATTTTTACATTGTACATTTGTATCTTATGTGTTGTTTGAATCTCTCTATTATACTTGTATTTTTGGTTGCCACATTTCTGTGGCCCTGGTCCATGACTGAAAATGGTCCTCTGGATCAGTGCACCTACCCAGTTATCAAAGACATAAATAAAATAAATCAATAAACTGATGTACTGTTATATGTTCAAAATTTCATAAAATCTAAGTTTAAAAATAGGGATTAATAGTGTTCCTCATCCCTGCTTCAGCTGGCAAAGTGTTAATATTTTTCAATCAGAAAAGATAGACAAAATAAATGTTGTGATGATTGGTGATTACTGTTTGCAAGAAGCTCAATGTTCCAACATTCATAAGTTTCAGAACACCCTGTTCCTTGCAACTTACATGAGCTCCCTGCAAACAGTAAACCCTAAGCACTGCAGTACTTATGTTTCTCTCTCTTTTCTGACTAAAACTGTTGACTCTTTACCAGTTGAGGGAGAGATGAGGAACACTAGTAATTACCCATTACCCATTTCAAACTACCTGATCGGAGAATTACACTGTTATGTCGGGTATGGTAGTACATTACCCAAACTACCTACCCAGCCAATAACAGGCGATACCCACACCACCTGACCCAGCTACCCATTGAGTAGCCCTTGCCTACTAGAAATGCAACTTTTTAAAATGAATTCTTAGATTTAGAGCAATATTGATATGTTACCCAGATGTTGCTGAAATAGTTTGATATTTAGAAGTTTTACTGATAATTGTAAAATATACTTTCAGATTATATTGGTATGCAAGATTGCTTTCTCATGCAGTTGGTTAGGCAACTGACTAGAGAGTGGGCCACCCATTTTATTTTTTTTATTATTTATTTATTTCAGATCTCGGATTAACCATTTGAGCTCAGAGCTCTTTATATAGGTTCCACATTAGTACATTTAGAACAAGTAGGTGATTATACAGAGGATTGAGACAAACAAGGCAATAGAATTAGAATGAAAATATTTAGGGTACATTTGGTCTTTAAACAAAGGAATACAAAAAAAAAACAGTGAAAACTAAAACTGGAAAAAGTAAACACAGTCAGATACATGCAGGAAAAGACTAAATAACTGTGCCCAACAGGGAGCCTGTTAGTTGTCAGAAACATGAGGGGTTAAGCATAGAAGTGCTGGAGAGGCAAGGTGGGGGTGTTGAGCTCCAAGTGCATGATCTGGTTCTGTCAGACACTGAGATAGTCAGAGAAGTAGAGGTGAGGGAACCACTGGGGTTCACCAGTCAGCATAATGCAGTGTGTTTCAACATAACCACAGCAACACATTATTCTAGTTCTAAAAATGTGGTCCTGGACTTTAAAACTGTGACCTTCAGCAAAATGGGGGAAATGTTGAAAGATAAACAGGTAGAGGTAGAGGAACTCAGGAGCTGAAGGAGCAGAACACAAACATGATGTATAATCAGGGGTATAACAAAGGAAACAGCATTATGCATGGGATATGTTGAGCAGAACTAAAAGAACAAAAAGCTGATCTGGCTTTCCAGAGGGATGTGAGAGGCAATAAGGGCAAAAAGGGTTGCATTCTTAAAATGCAAACGTGAGCAGAGCAAGGCCAACTGGGAGGATTATCTGAAAAAGTGGAATGTGGTCAAAATAATAGCAAAAAAAAGTAAAGCTGAGAAGGAACTTAGTATAAAAGAGGGATGTTGATGGGGAAAGGAAAACCTTCTTAGGTGCATTAGGAAAAAAGGAAAACTAAGGAGGGTATTATCAGATTAAACGAGGATGGGACATGGGTGTAAGAAGAGGACAGGAAAAAGGTTGATTTACTGAATGTGTATTTTGGTCAGTATTCACCATAGAGGAGAAGGACCAGTGCTGGAATGTGTAGTGTAGGGCAAAGAAAGGGTGAGAAGACTGGAGTTAGGCTCAGTCTTGGAAGAAAGCATGCTTAGTGACATCAAAACCATTAAGGTGGGCAAAGCACCTGGTGTTGATGGGTTGCACCGTAGAGTGCTGAAGGAGATAGGGCAGATGCTGGCAGCACTATTGAGAAATCTGCTCAATTGATCCTTGTAGATGAAGGTGGTTCTAGAAGATTGGCTGCTAACTAATGTGATATCTCTTCACAAGAGTTGGGACAGAAATGGGAAATTACTGACAAGCCAGTCTAACCTCGATTTAGGCAAGCTGCTGGAAACCATTATAAAGGAACAATTTGTGGTGTTTCTGGAAGCAAACAGGTTGCAAGACATGAGTCAATATTGGTTTGTAGCTGGTAGATCTTACTAAACTAACCTAACAGACTTCTTTGACTGGGTCACAAAGGCATTGAGCAAGTGCCAAGCAGCAGAGGTGTTGCTATTTGACTTTAGCAATGCCTTCAGTTTCATTCCACACAGAAGGCAAATAAAATTGTTGTGTGATCAGGGAGCATGGGAGAAACTGACCAGGTTGATAGGGAATGGACTGGGGGCAGGACAGAAGACTGAATTCAATAGCATGCCCTCAGAGTCAAGACGAGTCATGAGTGGGGTAACACAGGGATTGGTTCTGAGTAGAGATGTGGCAAAGTTTTAATTCACTGGTGAAGTTGCTGTGAAGTGGCCAAAATTTGAATTCCCAGAGTTTCATAACGTTTTCCCTGCATTCAACAACTTTGACAATGCCGAATCGTAAGGTTTGTCATGACATGCGGAATTTCATCTGTGAACAGCAGAATTTCACCCTCAAAAAGAGGAATTTCGACTGTAAACAGCAAAATTTCACCTGTGAATGGTGAAATTCTGCAATTCTGTGCAAAATTCCGCACTTTGCTGGCAAAATTCTGAACTTTGCTGTGAAAATATCACACTTCACAGATCTATACGCACTCCAAGAATTGTGCTAAATTCATGGATTAATTCTTGGAGCAAATTTTACCAACTTCATCCATCTATTGTTCTGAGGCAAGTACTCTTCAATATCTTCATTTCTGACAGGAGAGGGAGTCCTGACCAAGGTGTCTTTCTTTGCTGATGACATTAAAGATCTGTGGCTGAGTGAGATAAGGATGAACCAATGCCAAATTTGCATTTGGTGAATGTAGCAACATTTAGCAGTTTGGCACCTATGAAGCAGGTCTGAAGGAGCTCAGATTCCCCTCTGCATTTCCTCACTTTGAAATCATGGCACAGCACTTTTTATAGCAATCATATGCTGGACATGTCCAAGTTGTCAGCAAGTCACATTACCTGTAGCATCTAATGTCATATATTTAGAGATGCAATGAATTTAAATTCCCCTGGTGAAGTGAAGGTGAAGTGGGCACTACGCATTGCCAATCTACTACACGGAGTGGGCAATTCAAAGAGCCCACTCCACCTTTGCTGTTACATCAAGTTAAGGCGGAATGTAATGTGAAGTAAGGCTAAGTCATTATTTTTAATGGACTTTATGCCTCATTATGATTCTAAGTAATCCACTTGGTGTTTCAGATCTGGCAGCCCCCAACACATCACATGGCTTGTAGTACTGTAAGTCACATGCACTTTAACTAGGTAGGAAGAAAGTGAGTCATACAAGCAGACACTTTTACTTTCTCCTGTGCAGACAGAGAGAGACAGTAGTGTGTTTTGTGACTGCTGATACTTTGAGATCAGAGCGAGGAGGAGATTTAAACTTTGATTTAGACCCAACAGCTTCTTTAATAAAAGCTATATTTTTTTCCCTTTTCTGTATTCTTTTTTACTTAATTTGTTCTTTCTATAAATTCTATTTTTCTTACCTTTATAAGTAGTTAGTTGTTTGTCTGTGTGACTTTGTGTGTGTGTTGTGTGACAGTGTGAGTAGTAATTGCTTGGACTGAGGGAGCTCAGTAGAAGAGATGGACCAGGGTGAGGGAATGTCTGGGACAGGGGCAGCTCTGGGAGAGTGTGGTAGTGGTAAGCATTGTACCATGCGCATGTGTGGAGGGCATGGGCACCCATTCCCATTGGACCACTCGATACTTTTGAGTGCCCCCCCTCCAGAAGCAGGACTAGCACCGTCTCCTGTCCTGACTCTGAGGCAGTTGAACCACCACCACCACAATGTCCAGGTTCTCTGGAGCAGGATGTGCCTATTCCCCCAGGCCCAGGTGTAGACCCCATCCCTGTTCAGCACTGTGACCAGCCAGCTGCCAGTTCATCTGACCATCTCCTGCCTGTGCCTGGTCCTCCCTGCACCTCCATTGTTTGGCAGTTTTTTTATTGTGTGTGGGGACAGCAGTGTGGTCAAGTGCTGCCTATGTGAGGTGGAGGTGCACTGTGGCCCCTTGGGGACTCACCTGGGGACTGAGGGCCAGTGCACCCATATGCTTAATAACCAGCAGTTGGAGTGGCAGGCTGCCACAGAACAGACCATGCCTGCACCTGCTGGCCATTCTGTGGCAGAGGGCGCAGCTGTGTATTGCGGCATCCCTAAGAAGAGGAGGACCACAGCAGCACCTGCTGCTCCACCATCACCCCCCACCACCACCACCAGCAGGTCAGCCTGTAGAATTTGTGGACCCCAGAGAACTGCATGTAACACAGGCTGACTCGGCAGTTCTTGGGAGTGGTGTTGAGGATAACAACGAGAAGATGAGTGCTGTGGAGCAGCAGCTGGATCACAGAGAGAAACATCAGTTGCAAATTATGTCCATGCTGGAACTGCTGCTGGATCACCATGGGATCCCACATTAATTTTTTTTTCCTCACACCATGTGCCCCCCCAACACCTTCCTTGCTGTGTTATAAAATGTATTCCTCCACCATCCCCGACACTTGTATGTAATTATGCCCTTTTTTTGTTGTCTTCAATATGTGTGACACTTTGTATTCTGAGCAGTGCAAGTATACTGTACTAAACTGCATGTTTGCATTCAGTCTTCTTTCCAGTCTGTGTATGTACTGCAGACACTGTCCAACTCCCTGACTTAAAAACAAACATTAATGAGTACCATGGTGGGGTGGTGAATCATGGAGAGATACTACAAAACAGGCTTACAATACATCCAAGTAACTATTAAAAAAAATTAATGTTGTGATTCATGACGTGATTGTGAATTGTGATTTGTGACTGCATTTGTGACCATGATGATGAAGAAACTTGAATGCCTACCACCTACGGCTGTACTTCCCCGATGAGCTGTAACTTAAAACTCCCAGACTTAAAAACATGCATCAATGAGTACAATGGTGGGGTGGTGAAGCCTGAAGAGTTACTACAAAACAGGCTTACAATACATCCAAGTAACTAGAAAAAAAATGAATGTTGTGATTCGTAATGTGAGTAATCGTGAATCGTGATTTGTGACTGCATTTGTGACCATGATGATGAAGAATGTGATTTGTATCACGAGTGACTCGTGATGATAGTCCTGAGTTAAAAATGCATATTAATGAGTACAATGTTCATGCAGAATTAAGCAACACACCTGTCCAGTATTCTGAAGGGAAGTCAAAGGAACAACTGTTACTTAAACTACAGATGGAGATTGGGCCCTAAAGAGATGCAAATGCACAGACAGATTAAGACTGCACTGTGCACTGAAGAGATGCAGACACAAAGGCACAATACCTAACCAGTGCTCACCATCAGAAATTCAAATCTGGAAAAGAATGCCTTTGCCGGTTGGGGCGGGCCGCAGGGGGACAGTGTAATGCACTGCTGTAATAACAGTCACTAGTACTAGTACCAGTAAAGATACCACAAAGAAGTACAAAAATCACACAGCTACAGTGGATAGCAGCTTCACATTGCTGAAATTATTATGTGGCACAAAAAAAGGTGTCTGATTTGATGACACGCATCACGCACATACTCACACACACACACCAAGTAATGCACAGCAAATTGAAAACTTCAGTAATATAACCACATATTTTAAACAGACTAAAATTATGCACTGCGGCAGTAACAGCCACTAGTACTAGTACCAGTAAAGATGCCACAAAGAAGTACAAAAATCACACAGTTGCAGTGGATAGCAGCTTCACATTGCTGAAATTATTATGTGGCTACAATAAAAGTGTATCTGATTTGATGACACATCACACACATACTCACACACACACTAAGTAATGCATGCAAATTGAAAACTTCAGTAATATAACCACATATTTTAAACAAACTAAAATCATGCACTGCTGCACCACAACAATCAGCAAAAAAAATGACAAGAAATAATGAAAATATTACTGTGTGTACATTAACACAGTTATACAAGAAAAATATCACTAAAACAGAAAGCACTGGGTTTTTTTCCAAGTTAATCTACCTGCACCACAGATACACCCCTCCCCCAAAGCACACTTCCACTGTTTCTCAGTACACAGACTGAATGTTGTACATTAACATTCAAAATCCATACACAACGATAAATGCTCAATGATATGAGCACAGGAGGGTTTCCTATAATCGATGAACTAAAGTTTCAGCAAATAAAATTTCTCAAAAAGACTTTTTTAACAGCTTTTTGAAGGTTTGAATTGCAGAGAGCTCTCAGAGCAGATTGCCTCCTACAGCTTCCTACACACACTACCCCAAACTGAGGCTCTGCAGAACAATTTAGAGCCCATGTGACCTGAAATCCCATGAAACATTGCAATATTCACCTTTGGAGCTTAAAAACAAGGTGAAGTACATTGTTTTCAAAGTAATTCACCTTAAGAATTGCTGGAGTAGTGGTTTGGGAAGGCAGAGTAATGCAAAGTGATTGTTTTCAATGGACTTTGTGTTACTCATTAATATCGCAAAGTACTCCACTTTGCATTGCAGAGCACTCCACAAATTCACCTTCACTCCACAAATCACTCCATCCATGGAGTGAATTGGGGCCACTTCACCCATCACTATATATATCCATATCAAGAACTTCATGTACTGCACATATCTCAGCACCATTTCGAGATCTCTAACAGGGGAAGGGCCTGTGACAGGAAGGAGCTCCATTTATGTAAATAAGAGTGACTTTTGATCAGAAAACTTCCAAAGTCATAAGTGAGACTTCCAGTGATGTCATCTCCCTGAATGGTCACCTGATCTAGGATCTCTCTGGCTCTCCCTCATACCAATACATTAACCTTATTGAAAGTGCACTACTCAGTTTCAAAACTACTTAAAATATAGAAGCAGAGGTATATCAATGAAGGATGAAGTCCTCAAAAAAATTTCTACTAGTTTCTCCCAGCAGATGCCAGCAGATCCACTGGTGAACAATCAGACTTGGTACAATCAGTACTGTCAACCGCGGCTCAACCCACCACACAAGGCCATCCTCAAAACGGCAGAATTCAAAGAGCAAAAATCCGGACATAATTCTTAAAGAAGTATTTCTAAGCATGTTTCAAGAAGACACTTACTGCAATGAGAACTGACCTAGACATATTAAAATTGAGAGTGACTACAATGGAGTACCAGACCAAAATTGCTTCCTCAAGCCTCACAGACCTGAAACCCACCATACAGCAACTAGCCAAGTCACAAGCACAGATAGTGGCCCAGCAGAAGAATTCTAAAAATACAGCATGGAGGAAGAACATCCATGTATAGTATATGGGATGCCAGAGGACTCTGAAGGGCGGGACATGCTGAGCTTCATGGAAGCCTTCCTCCACATGGACCTCTCAAAACCAGCAAATTGCCTTCTTTTTTTTTGTTAATCTTTTTTCTGTGTGGGTTACTGGCTGGCTCTCTCTTGGTCTGCCCCTGCTCACCATCCCCCAGAACTTACCATCTGCACCAGAGTGCACCCTAGCTTACCTTCCAGGGTGAGGCCATGGGTGACGGGGACCTACTTCCAACAGAGACTGAAGGGTGATCTGGGGACTGAGTGCCTAGGTCTGCTACTTAGCTCGGTAATCTTTCTGTGTTTTTTTTGGAGGGGGGTAAGGAAGGTGTGGCATGTAATGACATATGGCTCACACACACTGATGTCTGGCACACCTCCCCAGCTATGTGAGCTCCCGGTTGCTGACCTATGGCCTCTGCCAGGAGGTAGTCAAGCACCAGCTGCTTACCCAACTGGAGGAGGAGAGCAGTCCACTGGACACTCAGTCCTCCTCCCCACAGCCAGCCCTCCAACTCCTGAGTTCACTTCTGTATCTGGGTCATCAGCATCATAAGTCAAAACACAACCACTGTGTTGACAGGCAGTTCAGTTCATCTTTTTATTTAAAATTTAACATAATAGCATACATGTACTGTATGTCTGCATACTAGCAACAGTAACTCAAAAGGGCTTCATTGTCAGTATAGAAGAGTTTGGTTACAGCAATGCCAAAAACAGACTAGAACAACATATCAGTACATTCTATTCTGTATTCCCATCCACTCCAGAGGAGTGGAAAGAGTAGAGACTCATTTGCTGTTACAAAGCAGAGACAAGAGGAAGAAAATGATTGGGTGGTTTGAGAGAGGCCCACAGTAACAGGACCCTCTGGGCATCAAGGTGGTTCTAGGGTCTTTTCAAACCCTTAGGGTAGGTGATTCTGAAAGGTTTGTAGTGTACAGAGAAGAGATACAGTATTCCCCCATATTTGCAGGTACTTATCCATGGTCCCAGCATTCCTGTTGGACATTATTTCTAAGGCAGCCAACTGACCCACAGCTAGCAGCCATTCTGCCACCATGGGGATCTCTGGAGACAGCCATCTTCACAGGAGCATACATTTAGCCACTACATTGATAACCTTGCCTATTGGACAGCTGGAGAGCGTTTAGGTAGTGGTGTCTGTGGCAACTCATTCAGGGCCATTTGGCTGTTGACTTAGTGTATAAGGCCTAGGATGTCATTGCAGATTTGGGTGAAAGCCTCCCAAATACCCTCAATCCTAAGGCAGGCACACAGCATGTGGGTTAGTTTGCACCAGGCTGCTGACATCGTCAGCACTTGTAGTCCTTTAGGAGTCCACGTCTGAGTACTACTGCCGGATTCCAATACCAATGCAGAGAACTTTTTTGTGGATAAGCCAGCTACAGCTATCCTGGTATGCCACATGGGCTCTGTGTAAGCAGTTTCTTCATGCTTCCAGATCAATTGTAATACTCAGTTCCTGCTCTCAGGCAGATTTGTCAGAGAGGAATTGGTCCAGATGAGCATTCCTTAGGGAGCAGTATATGTTGCAGCCTCTTCTCCTCTTCAGCCTGTTGCTTATGTCCACCAGGGAGACAGTTAACTCTCCAGCCTGTTCATGGGCACTGAC
Source organism: Neoceratodus forsteri (assembly GCA_016271365.2). NCBI lineage: Eukaryota > Metazoa > Chordata > Ceratodontiformes > Ceratodontidae > Neoceratodus > Neoceratodus forsteri. Next base: position 223,815,680 of record CM028132.1, on the reverse strand, counting down.
TATTCTGAATGCAAGCATGCTCCTGACCTGAGTACTGCTTGCAGAAGTTGTGTTTTAGTTTCGAGCTTATCAAAAGCCTTGACATGAAACCTGTTCAGTGTAAGGAGGTCCCATAACATGATATTACCTTGTTGTGCCTAGGAAGACTATTTAGGCAGTGTCCATTTGACCTTCAGTGAGGAATTGCCCCATAGGGGTTAAGTACAGGTAGAATGGGTCCAGTCTCCTGATCCTGTGTACCTGGGTCTATGTCCATGTGGCAAAGGTAATTGTTTGGTGCTCCTTCCCACTCTGGGGATGGTGTTGTATAAGCATATAACTGCAACATTGTTCAGGGAAAGATCCTGCTCAATATGCAGTCATTGCGGTGAAGTACCTCTGGCTGGGCCAAACCACCTCAGCATTTGTGCTGTAATAAGGGTGAGGTGGTAACCTAAGAACAACAGTAGTCTCCATCTGCCTCTAAACCAGTGGGTCAGAAGCTTCTCCCACTATACTGAGGCTGCTTCCCATCCCATAAGAATTCCCCAGTGAGTGTATCCAGCTTCTGGAACCATTTCAGTGACAGATAAATGGATAGATGTTACAAGACATGAGTTACCCGAGGTGTGACCATCATCTTAAATGCCTCAATATTGCCAGCCAAAGAGAAAGTCAATAGTCTCCAACTGGTGAGTTCAGCCTTTGTAGAGTCTAGGATGAGATTAACATTCAGATGTGCCCATTTTGGATAAGGAGGGGTGTATAATGGTTCCCAGGTAGGTAAAGCCATGTGGTGCCCAGTTGAGGACCTTTGCTGTAAAAGGCTCCACTGTGGCAGACAGATGCAGTGGGAATATTTCTGTATTGTCCTGGTTCACCTTCATCCCAGAGACTGTGGTTAAGTCTTGGAGGAATTGTAGGTGTGGGTCAAGAGTGTCTTGCCCATTTTCCTGCAGGATAAGGAAATCATCTGAATACAGCATTGCACAAAATATTTAGCCACCAATCTGGATTCCTTGAAAATATGGTGATGATGTTCTCTATGGCCAAGGGTTTAATGGGCATCAGAAACAGGAGTGGGGATAGAGGACAACCCTTTCTAGTCCCTTTTTGAAGCTGAAAAGGGGACAACCATTCCGTGTTCTTGAGGACACTGGCCCTGGACGAGTTATGCATAAGCCTCACCCATTTGAGAAATGTGTGATCAAGCCCCATTCATTCAAGTGTGCAGAGCAGATATTCCAATTTGTATGAGTTGAACATATTTTTGAAGTCAACCACAATGGCCACTGCTGGGGAAGGAGTGCTGCCTGCAGTGTGCATAAATTAGAGGAGTGTGGGTAGATGATCTGAGCTGTGCCTTTCTTTGATAAACCCCACTTGGGCTTGATGGATGAGACTCTGTAACACTGGTTCAAGCTGGGTAACCAGAATTTTAGCCAAGACCTTGACATCAGCATTCATGAGAGAAACTGCCCTATAATTGCTCTGGCAATGTAGTGTCCCTTCCCTTCTTTGGTAGGACTGTAATAACAACCTTTTCCATTGTTGGAGGAAGCTACTGTACCTAGTTAGTACACCTGACTGGTAAACTTCTAGCAGGGTGGGCATTACCTCCTCAAATAGGAGTTGTTAATAATTGATGGGGAACCCGTAACACCCAAGGGCCTTTCACTTGTTCAGGGATTATATCATGTTTCAGACTTCTAGATGCAAGATTGGCTTATCTAGGGCCATGGTTTCCTTTTTTTTTTTTATGTCTCTTTTTCTTCCCTTCCCAGCTGGCCCTCCTTCCCACTGGACCTCACAGCCTGGTCACCCCGGGGTCCCCCAGGACTGACTTAACCCAGTATCCCCAATTACTTGCCCTCTTTGGCAGGGGGTTGGGAGTCCCTCAACCTGCCAGATTTGAGAGGTGCTTGAATCACTGGGTGCAGGGCCTGCAAGGCCAGTGGTCACTAGAGATTTTGCAAAATTTTATTTCAGTGACGAAATTGATACAAAATTGGCAATTTCACCTGGTGAAATATTTCATGAAATTGCAGTAAAATTGTGACATTTCACCTGCAATTTCACCCAATCTCCATGCTCTTCTCTGAGTCCCTGGTGTGTAGTGGTCTCCCCCTCCCGGGCCAATCACTGGACAAATTCAAATCAATAACCCTCCCAGTCACCCTGAGCCTCGGCCCTGTATCTTCTTAAAACAAAACAAAAAAAAAATTCCCTCCACTGTCCCTGGTGTTTGGTGGACTGCCCCCCAGGCAATCACTGGCCAAATTCAAATGAAGAACCCTCCCTCCTCCCCAGTTAAAAAGCCCCAGCCCCGTATCTTTGTGAAAAAATCCCCTTCCATGTCCCTGGTATCTAGTGCCCCCCGGCCAATTACTGGCCAAATTCAAATTAAGAACACTCCCTCCTCACCCTGAGTCACCTGAGCCCCAGCGCCATATCTTTGTGAAAAAAAATCCCCTTTCCTGTCCTGGGTCAGTGAACCCCCCACCCTGTTTTAAGTCAGAGCCCACCTCGCTCCCCAAATACCCCAATCAGGCCACCAGCAGAACCCTCCACTCACCTCCATGACTGGCCCATCACAAGACTCAGTGAATGAGCACATGCTTGTACAAGCATGTGCTCATTCATTGAGCACTCAGTTGGGCTGCCAGCCATGGAGATGGGTGGAGGGCTGGGCCGGTGGCCCGATTGGGGTATGGGGGAGCGAGTTAGGCTCTGACTTAAGACAGGGTGGGGGGAAGGAGTCCACTAGACACCAGGGACATGGGAGAGGTTTTTTTTCACAAAGATACAGGGTCAGGGATCAGGGTGACTGGGGGAGAAGGGAGGGTTCTTAATCTGAATTTGGCCAGTGATCAGTCGGGGGGGCACTAGACACCATGGACTTGGGAGGGGATTGTTGCTTTTTTTCACAGAGATTGGGAGCTGGGGCTCAGGGAGACTGGGGGAGGAGGGAGGGTTCTTTATTTGAATTTGGCCAGTGATCGGCTGGGGGACCACTAGACAGACACCAGGGTCATGGGAGGAGCTGATTGTTTTTAGGAAAGATTGGGGGCTGGTTGTGAAATTAAGAAATTTTGCCTGCTGGTGGTGAAATCTTGTCCATGAGTGGAAAATTTTGCCAGTTCATGGGTGAAATTTCACATTTCACCCAGCAAAATATTTCATGTAATGAGCAAATTCCATGAAATCCTGCTGAAATTTTCCAATTTTGCACAATGCTAGTGGTCAATGGGTTATTTTTCCCCTTTTCTCCCTGGTGCAGAGGTAGTGGCATGCAATGACACCAATGGCAGTGTTGTGCATGCTCCCATGTGCAGCATGCCAGGCATCTGCCCTGCCTCTGTCCCCCCATTGTACAGCATCAGTGTGCCAACCCCAAGCTGCAATTGATCCTCTCCCTTCCCAGAGAGGAGAGCAGTAATCCATATGCTCAATCCTCTCCATCCCCAGCTGACCCTGGCAACCCACTCGTACTGTGAACATGGGTCACCAGTGGGGCAGGAAGTACAGCAGTGATGCCTCAGACCTACATGCCACTTGGCCAGCTAAGGGCCATGGTTTCTGAAAGAGCTGCCTTCAGAATGGGTAGCTTGTAGAGAAAAGTCATGATGGATTTTTTTGGTCGGGGTTTCAGGGGTGTGAGTAGAGTTTTTGGTAAAAAGCCTGCATAATCATATTAATTGCAGTGATCTCCATCTATGTTTTGCTTGTGTCATTTCTCAGGCCAGAAATATGCCTCTCTGCCTGCTGCTTCTTGGGATGGCAGGCTATAATCCTACCTGCCTTCTCACACCCTTTCCCAGGATGTGTGCCTTAGAAGAAACAGAGCTAGTTCTGCTTTTCTCATCAGAAGCTCATTGCCTTATTCTGGTCAGGTGGGCCTAGAGTTCTTTCAATGGAAGATTGTGCTCTTTATACTTAGTAGATAAAAAGAATTCCAGGGTGCTACATGACATCAGGCTGGTGCATCATGAGGGTAGCCAACAGCAAAGTACATACAGAAAACAAAAAAGAGTGCACTTGAAGCAAAAAAGTTCACTTTAAGTATTTAAATACAGGTAATTCTGTGTAATGAGTGCTCTCTCTCTCTCACTCTAGATATATATGTATCTATATCTATCTATCTATCTAAATATATATATATATATATATATTGCCTTCAGAAAGTATTCACCCCTCTTGGATTTTGTCACATTTTGTGATGTTGCAAACTCAAATTAAAATACATTTATATGGAATTTTTTTGTCATGTATCTACACAAATTACTCTATAATATCAAAGTGGAATGAAACTTCTGGAATTTTTTGTACATGTAATTTAAAATAAAAACCTGAAATGTCTTGATTTGATAAGTATTCACCCCTTTTGCTATGACACTCCAATCTGAGCTCAGGTGCATCCAATTTCCTTGTGAGATCACTCTAAAACTTGAATGGAGTCCACCTGTGGTCAGTTCAAATGGTTGACATGATTTCAGAGGAAATACACTTGTCTATATAAGGTCATATTGTTGACAGTGCATGTCAGAGCAGAAACTCTACCATGAAGACCAAGGAGCTGTCCATAGAACTCCATGATAGAATTGTGAGGGGGCATAGATCTGGGGAAGGGTATAAAAACATTTCTAGGGTGTTGAAAGTTCCTAGGAGCACAGTCAAGCCCATCATCAGGAAATGGAAAGATTATGGAACCACCCAGACTGTTCCTAGAGCAGGCCGTCCTCCCAAACTGAGCAACCGGGGAAGAAGGACCTTGGTCAGGGAGGTGACCAAGAACCCAATAACCACCCTGACAGAACTACAGAGTTCCATGACTGAGATGGGAGAACCTGTCCAGAGGACAACAATCTCTGCAGCACTTCACAGATGTAGCCTCTATGGGAGAGTGGCTAGACGAAAGCCACTCCTGAGAAAAGGCCACATAATAGCATGCCTGGAGTTTGCAAGAAGGCACGTGGCTGACTCTGAGACCATGTGGCAAAAGATTCTCTGGTCTGATGAAACAAAAATTGAACTGTTTGGCCTGAATGCAAAGCAGTATGCCTGGCGCAAGCCGAACACAGCTCATCACCCATGTAACACCATCCCTACCATGAAGCATGGTGGTGGCAGCATCATATTATGGGGATACTTTTCAGTGGCAGGGACTGGGGCACTTGTCAGGATAGACGGAACAATGAATGGAGCCAAATACAGGCACATCCTTGAGGAGAACCTGCAACAGTCTGCAATAGACCTTGGACTGGGGTGAAGATTTACGTTCCAACAGGACAACGACCCCAAGCATACAGCCAAAGCAGCACTGGAGTGGCTTCAGAACAAGAAGGTGAGTGTTCTTGAGTGGCCCAGCCGAAGCCCAGACTTGAATCCCATTGAGAATCTGTGGAAAGACTTAAAGATTGCGGTTCACCGACGCTCCCCATCCAACTTGACAGAGTTTGAGCAAATCTGCAAGGATGAATGGGCGAAAATCCCCAAATTCAGATGTGCAAAGCTGATACAGACATACCCAAGAAGACTCAGAAAAAAGGGCAGAAGTATGGCAGCTAGGATTCAATGCAAAGAAGTGCAAAATAATGCACCTGGGAAACAAGAACCTAGGGGAAGAATACACAATGGGTGGGAGGTAGTAACAACAACAAAAAGGAAAGGGACCTGGGGTAATCATATCAGATGACCTTAAGGTTAGCAAGCAATGTGAGAAGGCAGTAGGGAGGGCTGGGGTATACTGGGATGTATAGGAGAGGCATCAGCAGCAGAAAACAGGAAGTTGTTATCCTCTGTACAGACAGTTGGTGAGACCCCATCTGGAGTACTGTGTCCAGTTCTGGAGACCCCATCTCACAAGGACATAGACAGGATAGAGGTAGTCCAGAGGAGGGCAACTAAAATGGTGCAGGGTCTGCAAGAGAAGCCGTATGAGGAGAGACTAAAGGAGCTTAATATGTATACCCTTGAGGAAAGAAGGGAGAGGGGACATGATAGAAACTTTTAAGTACCTCAGTGGAATCAACAAAGTCCAAGAGGGTAGCATCTTTCAGAAAAGAGACTTGAAAGAACAAGGAGACACAATTTAAAGATAGAAGGAAGGCGTGTTCGGGCAATGTGAGGAAGTATTATTTCACAGAGAGGGTAGTGGATGCATGGAACAGCCTTCCTGAGGAGGTTGTGGGGTGTAAAACTGTGGGAGAATTCAAGAATGCATGGGACAGACATAAGGCAATTCTTGTGGGGGGGGAAGGTAGAAATAGGCTGATGGTTAACTAGGATCTGCGGCCTATCCTGTAGGTAGGGAAATGGGCAGACTAGATGGGCCAAGCGGTCCTTATCTGCTGTCAAAGTCTATGTTTCTATGTTTCAAAGCTGTAATTGCTGCCAAAGGTGCTTCTACAAAGTATTGACTCAGGGGGGTGAATACTTAAGTAAAGAAGATATTTCAGTTATTAATGTTTCATAAAGTTTTGTTACACAATAAAAATATTTTTGCCCCTTTAAATTGTTGAGTATGCTGTGTGAATCAAGGGGGAAAAAATATTTTCAATGCATTAATAATTTTGGTAGTAACACAACAAAATGTGACAAAATCCAAGGGGGGGGGAATACCTTCTGAAGGCACTGTATATATAAACCTCACCCACTTGAAGACCATGGGCAGACACAATGTCCTATAAAATTACAACCACAAAAAGCCTCACTCAGTTCTTTGGTTAAGAAAGTTATTTTTATTTTTATGTATAATACAAAAACAGAAAAAGATTTGTATTTGGGCATGCAGTTAAGCAGTCACATGTATAAATAAATGATATCATATGAATGGATGATATGCAGTATGATAGAATGATAAACTGTAATTGGAGAAGTATTCCTCAATAAATGAAGTATAAAAAAAGAAAAATATATGTATAACCCATGACTGTATGGTGGGAGGGAGAGGGCACCACAGCATCCAAGTACAGAAGGGTCTTTGAGGAAGGAGTGTGACTAATGTAACCATCTGTCAGCGGTAAGCAGCCCTGAGGTGCTGCTTCGGGTGGCTACACTTTCCCTCCCAATGTTAGTAGACTGCATCACATGTTTAAAAAAAATGCTTGCTCATTAAGCAGTGTTCAGTTCCCTGCAGCCCAATTAACAAGAAAAAAAATGCCTTGAAGTGTCCAACAGTGTCCAAACGTGCCTCCTTGACATCCAGCTTAAGCACCAGGCCTTAGGCCAGAAACCGAAATTGCCAAATGCACATTCCTACTCCATTTTAGTATGCTTCAACAAATACAGCATAAAAGAATGAATCCTGCAGATGGCAAGGAGCTAAAAAACACTGTTTTATGGCCCAACAAAAATCTACCTTGATAATGACTACCACTCCTTCTGCAATGCAAAAGAGACTGGAGAAATACCCTCTTTTGTAAACTGTGAGACAACACAATTTATCTACAGTTCCCCCAGAAGAAGCCTTTTAAGTTGAAACATCAAGGTTGTCAAATAAAGAAAAGCAATACTTAAGAACATTGTGTGCAATGGTTCTCATTGGCCCAGAGTGGCCCAGTAACACATGCTCGCCAGGCCATCGCCAAGGACAGTGCCACTGAATACACAAAAATAGTTGGGTGATTGCCTGCAGGAGCTCCAAAAGAAATTGTTAAACCAATCATTACCAAATTTGTAGGATCAAGAGATATTTGCACTGATTCAATGCATGCCAAATTTCAGGCTATTCTGACCAGAGATGGTCATGTTGTTCATGTGCAATCTGCCAGATGTGGATTGGAGTCTTCCCACTGCAGCTTCAGCAAGGAACAGGGACACTCTTGACTCCTTACAAAGGGCCTGTCTTGGGCAGCTAGTCAATGATCCCACTAGGGACTGGGCAGTGCTGGTCCTGGTGCTTACAAAAAGGTATGGCATTCAAAACATCACAGTAGGCAGTCCCCTAGGTACAAGTGATCACTGTACAATTTGGTTTAACATTAGGATGGGAACAGAGGAAAACCACTTGAGAACAAGGGTCCTGGATTTTAGGAGGTGAATTTTAAAGAAATGGGAGATTACCTCCGATACTGCCTCACTGAAGGGAAATGGTAAGGGAGGGGTAAAGGTGCACTGGCAGAAAATAAGGAAGGTCATATTTAAGGCAACGGTATGTGCATGGAGGAAGTGAGTAAAAGAAGAATGAAGAAAGACTGCTATGGTTCTCTAGGGTAGTGGCTAAGGTGGATAAGGAAAAAAGGGTGACATTCTGGAGGTATAATGAAATGCAGAGGTATAACAATTAAAATTAAGGGAAGAAGGAAAGGCAGTGAGGGGAGGAAAGGTACAGTCAGAGGAAATGATAGCTAAAGAATAGATAAACGGGCTAAGATTTTCTTAAGGTACATACATGAGAATAGGAAGACAAGGGGGGATAGCAAGGATAAGGAAGACAGCAGAGGGACTGCACAGAACAGGGACAAAAAAAAGCAGACATCCTGAACAGGTACGTCTGCTCAGTGTTCACAGTGGAGGAAGGGAGGATGGGCCACCAGGGAGCATTAAAGACAAAGGGGGGGAGGTGGACATTAGTCCATTTTCAGACAAATGAGTCATGAAGGCAAGTTGCAGGTCTGAAAGTGGACAAGGCTATGGGACCAGATGGGATGCACCCACGAGTACTAAAGGAAGCCAGAGAGGTGTTATTTGCCCAATTGATGGCCTTATGCAACAGCTGTCTAGAAACAGGTGTGAGTCTGGAAGATTGGAGGAGAGCAGATGTGGTCCCTCTACATAAAAGCGGCAGCAGGGAGGAGGCTAGCAACTCTAGGCTGCTCAGTCTCACCTCAGTGGTAGGGAAATTAATGGAAACCCTGTTAAAAGAAAGATTGGTAGAGTACTGTATCTTGAATTCAGTGGACTGCAAGACCACAGGCAGCATGGCTTTATGGGAGAGTGACACACAAATAATATTATTGATTTCTTCAACTGTGTGACCAGGGAAATAGATCCAGGGGGCAGTGGACATGGCCTAACTGGACAGTAGCCAGAAATTCAATGATGTGCTATACAGGACACTGATAAAGAAACTGAGTAAACTTGGAGTGAAATCCAAATTGGTGAATTGGGTTAGAAACTGGTTAATGGACAGGAGACAGAGAATGGGGGTTAACAGACTCACTCTAATGATGGGAGAGTGATCAGCGGGGTGCCACAGAGCTCACTCCTGGGACCGGTCTTCTTCAAATGTCTTCATAAGTGACATTGCAGAAGAACTGGAAGGGAAGGTATGCCTTTTTGCAGATGACAACAAAATCTGTAATAGGGTGGACACTCTGGAGAGGGTAGAGAAAATGTGTAGAGATCTTGAGAAACTCAAAGAGAGATCAGGATCATGAAAGTTGGGGTTTGATGCCCAAAAATGCAAAATCATGCACCTAGGGCATAGGAAACCAGGAACTGAGTACAGGATGGAGAGAGGTACTGACAGTCACTCAGCAGGAAAGGGACCTTGGTGTTACCATATCTGATGACCTCAAAGTGGCAGAGCAATGTGACAAAGCAGTGGATAGGGCCAGTGGGATGCTGGAATGAAGAGGGAGAGGTATCTCCAGCAGGACGAGGGATGCATTGTTGCCATTGTGTCACTTGCTGGTGAGACTCCACCTGGAGTATTGTGTCCAGTCCTGGAAAGGCAGCTAAAATGGTGCAGTTGGCTGCACCAAAAGATCACTGAGAAGATCTTGAGGGATCTAAGCATGTACACCCTGAAAGACAGGACAGCAAGAGGTAATGTGATAGAGACCTACAAGTACCTCACAGGGGTAAACAGGGTGCAGGAGGGGGGTCCCTTTCAAATGGGAAAGGGCACCAGGACCAGAGGGCATGCAATAAGGCTGGGAGGGGCAGAATCCAGGGGACACAGCAGGACACAAACAAATTGTTTCAATTTTACGTTCACTAGTTAGATTTGTTATACTCAGTTTACAAATTGTACCTCTAAGTTTCAGACAATATGAGGCAAGTATATACAGATTTCCTTAGAGCTCTGGACTGCAGAGAATTACATGTGTTAACCTATCAGAAGCTGTTTTATGTATAAGAACTACAAGAAGCCATGGAATGTATGATTATCTTTTTGTATACTGCCCATAATGATTTTCATTAAACATGAAGTTTCAAAAGAAAAGAAGCAGGAGGGGTAAAATTCAGAGGGATATTAGGAAGTATTGCTTCACAGAAAGAGTGGTGGGCACCTGAACAGACTGCTGGCAGAAATGGTGGAGGTGAAAACAGTAAGGGGCTTCAAACATGCATGAGACAGATACGGGGATATTTTTATTAATTTTGTTGTACAGGGTTTTGCTGTTATCATTATGGTTATTGTTGTTATTGTTCTTGATAAAAATAGAAATAGAGTTAGTTAAAAAAAGATAAAGGAGGATATTAGTAAATAACAAGGAGGAGGGAGGATTGCCAATGATCAACTGGGGTCTACGGAGGAAGACTAGGTAGGGACAATCTAATAGGACTGTATAGGCCAAGCATTCCTTTTCTGCTGACAAATTCTATATTTTTATGTTTCTATGTAAAAGTCAGAGTTTGAAATTAAACTGCCTACTCAGCTTTGATGTACAGGTACTACTACCTGCAACACCAACCCCAATCTACATCCCCTACCCTCATGACCCAAGAGCAAGCTACAGATCTAGAGCTATGATCCATGGATCTGCTGTTTCAAGCTACATGTCCAAAATCATGCCAGATAAATCTGCTGCTTAATGTAGGGTCAGTCAGATTACTCACAACTTTATTTTTCCAGGGACATGTAAACAAGATCATTAATTACATTCCTCAAGTTAGTATTCTGGGCCATGCGTTAAGAATGATAATATTCATGAATTTCTTCACCCAGGGGATCTGTCATACCTTTCTTCATGCATCCTGCAGAAGCAGATCAGTCCTAATTTTCTTTGCACAAAGGCACTACTGGCCAGGCCCAAAGTATGGGATGAGTGGTAACTTTCTCTGCACAGGGCCCAGACCTGTAAGCTGAAGCGCCAGTCTTGTGGGACACAGGCCCAGACCTGTAGCTTGACCGTGGATAACAATGGTAGTGGCTGGAGGAAGGGGGTAGGTATTAAGGTTTAAAAATCCCTGAAGTCACATTTCCCTCCTTAATTTGTAACACTGCAAACCTAACAAATGAATTAACATATTTTGTTTTTTTCTCTTTTTAAGAATGTAGACTTATAAACTGCCTCATGAACGTTCCTTCATATCAGTCAGTGAAACTATGGAACTCTCTCCTGATGTCACTTGTGGAATGCAGAAACATAACAAAAGTTAAACATGCACTTAATTTGCACCTGACTGCATTATACAGCTGTTACTGATTCAATGCAGGAGATTAACCTTATCAACTGTTTTATGGTTCTTCTATAAGGTGTATAATGATTGTCATGTTATGCTGTATCACCCCTGAAAATGGACAATGTGTGCCAAGTGTCATCTTGGTAACCAAATCTAAATTAACAAAGTTCCCTTTATTCTACTCCTTTGCAGCCTTAGTTTGTGTCATTTGCTCTTGTGCACACTAATTTATCTATGAGTTTTCCACACAGTGCATTAAGAAAGGCTTTGACTAAGTGTAGATAGACTGTATCTACTGCATGGCTCATTTTCCCCTTCCTATTTACAGTACCTCCTTAAAGAAAAAAATGAGGTTGGTTTAGTAGGATCTAACTTTTTTGAAGTCAGGTTATGTGCTAGAAACAGCCTATTCTCTTTCCAATGTTCTGAACCCCACATCTTTTATGATTAACTAATTACACTTTGCCAAGCCCCAAGAGAAGGATCAGTTATTTAACTCTGACCCTGTCCCTGTCCTGATGAGGGAGGTAATCACACTGGCTGTTTTCCAGTAATCTTTCTGTAACAATGTCCTTGTCAGACAGAATACCTCAATTCCACAAATACCATTGGGGTGCACTAGCAAGAGCTTGGGATTTTTGTCACCGAACACTATCTTGATAATTAACCACAATCTTTATCATAATCAGTGCTGCCTCTTGTCTGACCCACTATACATCTCTCCCATATTATCTACAGCTGGCCTTGCTCCCAACTACCTAGCTAAATACTGACACCAAAAAAAGTAGTTATGTAGTGCCTCTGCCACCCCTGCCTCCCCAGTTGCCCAACAACACAATGATCAAGGGTCCCTTCATATCCTTAATAATTTTTTGCTAGCAATGCACAGAAAAAAAGTATTATTATTGTCTAATAAGCCCCGCACAGTCTCATCTTTCAGACTTGCTTTAGATTGTGTATTCGTGGTCAACATTCCATGTATCATTCAGTATCTCATACTCTTCTTTCATGGCTCTGTTCCTGGAATCCTTTTGCTTATCATACAGCCTCTTTCACAGCCTTAAATGCCCCTCTAGTTTTGAGATAAGTACAGAGGTCTCAACCTAACCTTTTTGCCTGGTGCTCTGCACGGTGGTACTATTAATTTCCTTGCTTACTATATGTTCTGCTCTTCTTTTTTATGCTGTTGAATGTAGTATAAAATCTACTGTGCTAATGGGCTGCTCTGTAGTTACTGCAAGCTAACAATAGCTTTTGAAGCTGCTTTTACTCTGAGGAATCAAATCCTGAAGTCAAAGTCCTAGGGAGCATGTCACATAGAGCAAGCCGCATATTCCAAGTGCAAGCTATTAGTTCTGCTCTGAATACCACAGTTATTAGCTAGAGGGCTTGAGTGAAATCTCCTACCTGCCAGCATCTCAATTCTCATCAAGTGCTGGGGCAAACTACTGTGACAGTCCCTAATTAGTGATTATAGGAAAGAAAAGCTTAACTCTCTAAAATCACCTTCTGTACTAAATATGAATAATGTGCTACCTCTCCTAGGGGAGGCTAACCTCCTAATTTCCTGGCATTAAATGTGCTGTTTGCAGTTAAAACACAAGTTCTGCTAAACTTGCTGCATGCAGTTTCCATATGTCATGCAAACCCTGGTCTGTACATTTTGTGCAGGACCATGGGAAAACATTGTGAATTCATGACATTAGAATGGTTTTGTTGAATTATTATTTTTGCTATTATGCAAGAACAATGAGAAGGCAGCGAAACTGCAAACAATGATATATACATATAGAACATAGTGTTGGACAGACAGATGAAAAGTCCATCCAGTCTGTCCTGTTGTTCTTCTTCCTAGAACTGTTGTAATAATTTCCAAGCCTATAGAGCCCCTGCCCACTTGTCTGTTTCTAATTATCCCTTGCAATACATGGGTTGCTACTTTTCCCACTGAGAAACAGTGATGCTTGAAACCCATAATATCAATTCTAAAATTATTTTAATAATACTATCGATCTGGCTTCAGAGCAATATTATTATGAGAATATCTGTTTAGCAGTCAAGCATGAATGCAGTGTAAACTGTGAACACTGTTCAGAGTGGAATAATAACACAGCAAGTTAGTCCAGAGACTCCCTTCCTCCCTGGGTGTGGTGGTCAGCAGCCCAATCCACTCTCCTCCTCAGCATAAACACAACATCAACCCCCATGTCTGCCTGCACCCATCATGGCAGCAAAGTGGATGTGTTTCCCAAACAGGCCAGCCATCAACCTAGTGGGGGTGGGGCAGTCTCACACCAGCTCCAACTGTTGCCCTGGCATCTTTTTTGGTATCTAGATACAGGCACTGTTGGCATGGAGCAAATGGGAGTATGAATGAGTGCTATTGCTGTGTTGGTGAGTAAACAAAACTGGATAAAGAAAATAAATAATTGTGAAAGAGTCACATGTATTAAAAAGAAAACAACACATGGGAATCTATTTGTTACGATACTGGTAATACCATCTCAGCATTACATGACATTGTAAACCTCTTGAGCTACACTCTTGAGGTTTATGATATCATGAAATTCCTTGGTGGTGTTATAGAACCGTAACAGATAGAGTCCTATTGTATTATTCTATTTCTAATTATCCAATTGCATTTTTGACTGCATTGGAAAATCTCTTCCATTTATCCCCAAATGTTTCCTTCATATCCATCATGAATCTCCTCCCCCATTTTAGGTTGCATCATACGGTGGTCATATTATAATTTAGCTAAAATAAATCATAGTGTCATCGCTGTTACAGCCTTGCATGAGTTTGTAAGTTTACACTATTTATTTATTAATTTTGTTTTTGTTGACCGGGAAGGGAGGACTAGGCAATTCTGTTTATTTTCAGCCTTGTCCCAGGGAGGGTACCAATGGAAATCAACTGAAATTAAACCCAAATAAACTTTTGGTGGTATCTCTATGTTCCCACTCTCCCTCCTGTTCTCTAGTGAGTATATGTATAGACTATCCATCCAGTTTTTCCTGACAGGGACTTCATTTTTGCCCGGTATCATCTTTAGTGTCCTCCATTGAATAGTTTCCAGCAACTTCTTATCCATATTTGCATAAGGGCTTCAAAACTGCACACAGTATATCTGTTGTGCCTCACCAGTGGTGTATACAGTGGCAAGGCCACATCCTTGTTGCAGCTCATGAAGCCCTTTCTGATGTTCTAAAGAGTTTTTCCATATGCATTCCTGAACTGTAAAGAGGATTTCAAATGGCTATTTATTGTAACTCTTAAGTATCTTCTTTTGAATGCTCTACCTTGACTAATATGCATCACCTTGCATTGTTTGTCTTGAATGTTATGCCATATTCTTGAGGACTGCTCCATACATTTCACATCATTCTTCTTATTGCTTAATCCCTCATCAGTGCCAACCCACCCCCAGAGTTTGGTGTCACCTACGAACAGACTTACTTTACAATTCATTCCCACTCCTACTGTATGTCATTAATGCACATGTTGAAAAGCAGCAGTCTTAGAAATAAAATGTGGTGCACTCCACTTGTAGCCTTCCTGACATAAGAGAATTTAGCATTTAGGACCACTCTATGGGTTCTGCCTGACAACCACTTGCCAAACTATCTAATTAGTCCCCTGCCTAGGCCTAAATTATGATACTAAATTGCATTTTCAGGCCCAACCAGCATCCCAGAAGATCTGAAATGCATTTCCATCAGGTAACCTAAATTCTTAAGCAGATTTGGTTCTCTGCAGCAAGGTATCAAGGGGATAAGAATATTGCTACTCATGGCAGTACATACCAACCCTGGGAAGCATTGTTGCCGCATTTCTGCACTGCACTGGCCCCTCATAGGGGAGCAGATGAACTAGTTTTCTCATAATAAGTAGGCACTTCATCCCCTGCTATGTGCATGCATAGCCACTGGGCAAATCATTGCTGGGGAGGCAGAAGGGTAGAGGATATTGGGAGAACTAGAAAAATCCTACTCAGTCCAAGGATAGTACTCTTACAGAAATATAACTGTGCTGCATACATAGAATGCATGCATGCCACATGCTTAATTGTGCAATGTTTGCATGTGGCTTGCATATACAAAGTGAACCTATGGGAACCAGGTCTAAAAAGCACAACAGGTTTGCATGTTGCAAGCTTGACAGGTGTGCATCAGGTAAGCTGGTGTGAACATCTTCTAAAAATCACATCAGGTTTGTGTGTTGCATGCTTGACATGAGAGCAGTAGTTAACCTGGTGTGGACATCATTTAAAAATCACATCAGGTTCACATGTTGTATGCTTGCCATGTGTGCAGCAACTAAGCTGGTGCAGATCTCATCTAAAAAACACATCAGTTTCTATTTCTCATACTACTGCTAGCAATTAGAGCCATTATTTATGTATTTATTTATTCAATTTTGGTACCCGGGTAGACCCACTGAGCCCCGAAGATCCCGTTTTCAAGGGCGACCCGGAATTAGTTACACAAAATAATAATATTTCACTTATACAGTACATTAGAGAGCAGACCACATTTGATTAATATCAGGACAGTACACAGTAGAGGATCAGACAGTCACCAACAGACAAATTCATTAAACAATCACAATTAGGACTATATCTGTAACATGAGGTGGAGTTAAGGCAGAACAGAACAATGGGTAGCTCACTCTCGGCTCTAGAGGTTAAGAGATTTCCATAGGACTTGATAGGGTTAGGATAGGTTAGCTTTTTTGTGATTGTAGTGTTATACTCAGGTGCAAGAGCATGTATTGTTATCTAGAAGGTGCTCAGGGAGGTATCATCCTGTAGATGGTTGGGGAGATTATTCCACAGTACAGGTGCAGCATAGGCAAAGGATTTGCTACCTGCTGTGGGCCTTACCCTTGGTTCTTCCAAGAGATTTTTCCCAGTAGTGTGGAGCTCTCCATCTGAGTACTTTGGAGCCAACAGTCCAACTAGACTTTCTGAGAGTGGTCATTGATGAATTTATATGTGTTGCAAAATAGAGGGTACTGTAGATGGTGGCTAAGAGATAGCCAGTTTAGGGAGGCTAGTGCATCCCAGTGATGGTGCCTCAGGTATGACATTGAGATAAAATGAGCAATTTTATTATATAGCATTTGCATCCTGCTGTGCTCCTGTTTTCCAATTCCCTGCATTACTGAAGCTGCATAGGTCAAGGTTGGGATGAGGATACTACATTTTTCATTGATTTCCCCTTATAATTAGGTAAACTAATTAATTCTCATCCTTTTGCAGGTTGTTTAATGGCTTTTGAGTTTTGTCATTAAATTGCCATTAATTTGTAAATTATTGTTTGCTTACTGCATTAAATGCCTATGATACAGTCAGCCAATAGCCCCCATTCCAGATGTGCGGAGAGGGACCTCTGTGTTGTGAAGCCTGACCTTTTTGTTTTGTGCCATGCAAATCCCCTTATGAATATTTAGCACTACAAATGTGTTTCTACAAGACTGTTACAGCTGACTTTCTTTCCCTTTGTCATTCTGTATGGAGCATATACACTATAACCATGCTCAGCACTCTTTGTGCTGAGTAGAGTCTTGGAAGCATGCACCATACCTTACATTTTGTCACTGAAATGAGGATCATGGATGCTCAGAAAGAGGGACAATGAGGGGCACTAACTCTCTTGATGATCATGACACATCCTGAAATGTGGAAATACAGTACCTCAGAACACAGTGGAAACCACTGTATTTACTTGTACTTATGTTCGTCCATGAGAATTAATTTCTACCATAAAGCAGGGGTGTCATTTAGGTAGGACAGAGGGGGCAGTTCCCAACCCCACATTTGTGCCTGGGTTGTTCTTATGTTGTGGCAATAATGGCATTAAATTTAGATTTAATCTTTTGCACAATAAGTTCCCCTGGCCTGTGTTGCACTCATGCTGCAGGTGCACTCCTGACTCAACTGTGTCTGTATTGTGTTGTCCACTGTCTCCACCTAATAGCAGCAGTGCCATCTCACATGATGTGGAGGAGCTCCAGCCAAGAAAGAGCACATGATTCTCACAAGTGGGACACTGTCTTTCCCGCCACAGAGTAGACAGGCTGCACACTACAGCTTGGAGGAGTCCATAAGCACTCAACTCTCAACAGGAGTGTTGTGACAGCATTAATTTTTTTGGCTTACTCTTAATGAGTCTCTATCTCCCTTGGTAGCTGAAGGGGCTGTAGGTGAGCTAGAAGTTAATTTGAGACTAGGCTACCTACTTACTCTACTAGGCTTGTCTCACAAAAGACAACACACCCCTCCCATGGCAGCAAACTAGTGCTCACAGCAGCAGTGACAGTGGTGTGGACAGCCTTCATAGGCCTTGATCAGTGCAGTGCAGTGCAGCAACAGCCACAGCAGCAGCCAAGTAAGAAGCATGCCACACAGGTTGGGTGGGTTCAGTTGGTGATGTGACTTGATTGCAGACCATGTTGAGGACCTGGGATGGTTGGTTCTAGCATCCAGCTTCTGGCAAAAGGAGGGAGGAAGAGGAGAGGACTGAAAATTGGTCTGGTGGCACACTGGGCTAGGCTGCAGGTTCTAGCCAGATGGCCGGGTAAGTAAAAGTAAATATTTATTTACAGGGGGATTATGGAAAGAGGAAGGACTGAAATATTGATGTGTTTTTCATGTTTCTGCACCTTTAGGTGGCTTTACGACCTATATTGGATAGGTATTGAATGGAATGGTGTTGGGGAGAGAAACTGTGAAAAAGTTTTTTTGGGGGTGGAGGGGTTCAGAACTTCAGCCAGGAAATAAATTAGTTAGTAACTGGGTGGGTTTAAGCCCAAATCTGTTGCACTGCACCGGGGTATAGACAGATGAATCATATACATTTAAATTTTTCCTGATATGCATATTACTTTTCAGTCACAGTAAGTAAGTGTTACCTTTTAGAGATGTTCCAGACATTCCAGAGCTTGCTGCCTAGAGGCTAACTAGCAACTGGCCTCCACTGGTTGTTGGCTCCTCCCTGCTGAAATCTGAAATGGAGCCTCTGCCATAAAGTGTAAATTTACAGGACACCCTCTATGTGAGCAGCATGCTTTTCATGAGGGATAGATATGGGGCAGAGCAGTTTTCAGGGATAAAATGAGGGCTGTCCCTTGCATTCAGGGACAGTTAAGCAATATGGTATGAACAGACTATTGGAGCCCCACTATAGTCAGGTTTATGCCCCCAGTGAAGCTGAACCCCACATCCCCACACTCAGGCATATTATGACATGGGGCAAGAGAGAGTGCAAGGGTGTTCCCCATTGAAATAAATGAGGGTATTTTTTTTGTTACTATTTTATACATTATTGATGGAGAGTTGGAGACTAAGGAAGACCACAGCTCGACTAACAAGGGCCTTGATTGTAGAAGAGTGGCCTTGATTATTCTCCAATTCACCATAATAATGTATAAAATAGTAATAAAAAAGAACTCCATCATTTCAAAGGGGTACGCTTCAGAGCTCTGACCCATAGATATCATCTCTTAAAGACTCCTACCTCTGGCTCCCTAGTACTTAGGTAAGAGACTATCAACTAATATCAACTAATATCTGTACTTGTTGGATTGTCTGTAGCAGTGTGGCTGCACTCACTACAGTGTGCGTGTATGTGTGTGCATGGGGGAGACTGGCCATATGGGTGGGTGTTGAGTTATTGCTATTTTTGTGTTTGCCACTTAAAGTCTATTTGCGTGAAAAATTCAAAACTATGGGGAGAAAACAGTCGAAATACAGGCCAGACAGACATAATTAAGTAGTTATGTGTGTGAGTGTGTGTATTAGGGGTGGAAAGAACCACATGTGTTTCCATTGGTATGTGTTCTACAGTTCAGCTGTGCAGCTGAGATGAGGGGGACAAGAAAACTAAAAAGTGTATCATTGGCTATAAGTATGCTGCATGCATATAGATGTATGCAGATTTGTATTTAAGTACAAGCAAGCCATATGGATGCAGGCAGTATAGCTTAGTGATTAAAGGCACTGAACTGCAAACCAGGAGACCGGGAGACCTGAAGACCTGGGTTTGAATCTCATTATCCCTGACTTGTATAATGTGTGATCCTGAGCAAGTCACTTAACTTTTATGTGTGCAGTTATCAGTGACCACTTGCTTTTTGCATGACTGCCACATGCATGCAGTCTGTTACAAATTGACATAAAAAGTATGCTTTCTGCACTTGCTTACTGTTCCAATTCAACATTTAAACCATACCGACAGTACGCATGTCACATGGGTAGTTTTATGTGTGCAGCATGCAAACATTTCATATAATTATTTCTGTAAGGGTAGCCAAGCCTCTTGAACCCCATAACTATGGATCTCTGTCCGAAATCATGCACCCTCAGTCCTGCTATGTGTAAGCCATGTACAAAGCAGGCTGGGAACTAGTAGTCAACGAGCCAGGGAGGTCACTGGCTGGATCAAAGACTAAAGCAGGATGAAGAAAAAGCTAGATTTAAGAATAACTGAACTTCCAAGTACATTTAGTAATTAGCTGATTGTTTTTCACATATTTTTATCACCCATCAATGGTACTGCTCCCTTCTATTTGTTCAACCCCAGCACCATCCTTACCCATTCAGAGGGGTCCACAATGCTGCTCATGTAGCAGTGGAAAATTCCTTCTGGTGTGCAGATTGATTCCCTCAGGTACATCATACATGGAACAAAGGCTGATCAGTGAGTTTGGTGGGGCACAAGAGGCAGTGTCATTATCCTGCCTTGCTCTGGATTGCTTTCTTCCTTGTTATTCCAGACCTACAGGACCTTGGGAGCAAGGGAACCATGTGTGCATGTTCATCCAAATGTGTGGATGCTCACTGTGCCATCTGGCATCCACCCACCTGCATACTGCTCTGACTAAATGAACACCTGTGGTCACCCAGGTGGCAGTATGGCAGTGGAGCCTGCTGTCCTCCCTCCTCAGATGAGGACAGCATCTCCTGGAATACTCAGTCTTCCTCCCCTGGCTGGCCCCTGATGTCTTGTGTTTGCTTCCAAATCCAGGTCACCGTTGTTGTATGCTGCAGTGCTACTGCTGCATGGATGGGTCAGTTGCTGATTATATCCTCACAGTATTGCATGAAAGTCCATTTCACAAACAATTAATCAAACCACAAGCTGATAATTGATTCTTATTATTCTTACAGTACTGATGGATAAACTGACTTGAAGATGTAAAATCACTTTTGAGCTAACTACATGATATGCGTTAGTTTATTAGGCAAAGAAAGGTATTTTTAAAATGAAAAATGCTAGCACAGCTATTTAGCTTTATTTAATTTATCTTAAAATGTTGTCCAGTAAAGGCATACTGAGCCAGATCTCTTTTATAGGTGCAACCTTGGGTTCCCAATGGCACTGTAAAGTGTTTCTATTCTAGCTCGAATAGAACAACATATATGAGGCTGCCACATGTGAAAACCTCTTACACAGTGTAGAAGTATTCACTTGCAGTAGTGTTGTCAGGCAGTAGCTTTTAAAATCAAGTTTTCTTTTAAAATCTCAGCATAACAGAAGTGGTTGTTCAATGCATGCCATTACGGGTGAGCACAATCAAGGAATCTGCCAGTCCCCTCTCCCCCAAATACACAAAAGTAAATAACTATGATTATTGTTTATGGATTTCCTTTTAATGGGAGGGGAACCCCTGGGATAATTCTTTATTAAATTGAAAAATAACCATAAATACATACAAGAATATCAAAACCCATCTGTTCCTAAGTTTAAAAACAATTTCAGATTTTGTACTAAACAAGTATATTTAGTTTACCTTGTTTTATTGTTGCCTTAACTCCTACAGAGTCAAAAACAGCTCAAAAAGTTTCAAAAGTCAAAAAATCACCACCACTACCACCCAAACAAAAATCCTGAAGTCATCATTTCTTTCCAACTATAAAAGTTCTTTGTCATCATTTCTCTCATTTTTTTAACAAGAGTCAACCTTAACTTTATGGTACCATTTCAATTTCAGATATTTATTGGGGAAGATCTGTGTTTCATTACATTATTTATGAATTGTAAATTTCCCTGTTAGTTTTTCTTTTGTCCCACTTTTTCAGCTTTGTTTTTAAACATATGCACTTTTTTCGAGCCTTGTAAAGGAGGGAACACATGAAATCTTAATTCATAAAAATCCAGTGTGAGGCTGGAGATCAGAATATCTCACCCAACCAGAATCACTTGTAACTGTAACAGAGCTAAGAATATAAATGTTTGATAAAGATTAAATGGGGTCTCTAAGATATCTCTTGGTTAATCAAGAGTATCACCTTTTGATGCCTTTGCAATCCAGAACTGCTTGGTTTTCCTTTGCAGTTCTCAAATGCAAAGATGTATTGAGATGAAACTCTTGATTGGGCAAGCGACATCTTAGAAAAACCTTTTACCTATAATAAAATTACAGTAAGTAGTAGGATAAACAGTAGTGAAAACCTATGTAAATTAATTGTAGCAGTAGCTTGAAAAAAATATGTGCAAGTAGGTCAGAAAATAACATAAAACAATACCCATAATAAAACAGAAGAGAAAAAAGTATGTACAAACAGTGCGGTAAAAATTATGTGACACAATTTACTGAACCTTTGTTCCAAATCCTAACCAGTTTTTGACCCATAGTTGGTCACTTGACCAGAAATAGCCAATGTGTATGCTATGCTAAACTTTATCATAGGTAATAGTTCATAGCAGTGGCCAATAGTTCAAAAACTATTGCCCAGCTACATGCAATGCACATGCCAAGTTTCAAGTCCTACCAATGACTCCTGTGTTGTATTTGCTCCTGACCCACTGTCTTTCCTGGGGTCTTGGAACAGTACTGACACCAGCACCTGCTGTGGAGATGAACTAATTGCTGTGCAAAGAAGACACAAGGGTATCTTCTGCTGCCAAGCCTTCTCAACCCAATGAGCAGTATTGGAAAAGCAACAAGGTGTGAGTTCATGCCAGTGTGTGATAACACTGGTGGTGATGCCATCTTCTATCTGGGTGCCATGGGGCCAAACCTGAGGGAGAATGTTGTTTTTGTTTCAAGAACTGCTATGGTGGGAACAGGTTGATTGGAGTACTAATTATTTGTCAGAGGTCAGCTGGAAAGCTAAGAGTTAGAGTCAAGGTTCAAGAAAACAGATATTGACTACAGTCTTCAATATATAGTGGGAAAACAGTGACTCCTTAGGGATGAGCTATTGAATTCCAATAGTCATAGTGCACTCAGTATTTGGCTTCAGGCAATAAAACTGTTTTCAGTTAATAGTTCATTACTTGGGGCCATGAGTTTTCCACTATATCTTTAACTAGCTGACTGGTAAAGTAAACAGGAAACATGGTTTGATTTTTCAGATGCAAGACTTGCTAAACCAGTGAGGCACACTCTGCCATTGCTAACCACAACCTCCTCTAACTGCTGCACAGGGGCACTGTTCTCTTTACCTCATGAGCTGGTAAAGAAATGTCATGGCTCAGAGTGCTTTATAATCAGATAGGATGTTTTGCACTGGCAGCTGACAAAAGAGTGCACTACTGTATAATTCACTCTAACCTGACCTGGCATCCACTGGCTAAAAGGTTGGAAAACCTAATAGGCAATTTTAACTTCAAGATTCATAACACTGGCTCTCCTGTCTGTTTGACTATGATGCTCAGGTCCAATGACAGACAGCTAATACTATGATCCACTGTAGATAGCCCACAGTTCCTCTTTGCAAAACCCACATGGATAAACATTCTCTGGCTTACATGTCCTCTGAGATCTGAAGCTCTCCACCACTGCATGTATGAGAAGTTGAAGCTCCTTACACTTTAAACATAGTTAAAAGCATAACCTACTGGAGAAGTTGTTTTTAATAGTTTTACCCCATTTGTTCAGCCCAGCCGCCCCCATCTGACTGACCCTGTCAACCACAACACCCAGCTTCTCTGGGGCTTACTTTGCTCCTTTGTACTCTGCCAGAGGACATTCACTGGAGTGCTATGCTGTCAGCGCAGGCTACAGGGAGGGTCATGCTTCCTCCTGTAGCTGGTGAAGTTTCCACCATTTTTCCCCTGGACACACCATGCATGCAGTGGATGCAATGTGCACACTCTGGACTCAATTCAGGAAGGATGACTCAGGGCTTGCTCAAGCCCTGTGTTATCTACAATGTTTGGCACAGCCACACCAAAGCACTGTGGCTCAATGCAGCCCAATTTAAGATGAGCTGGCACAGTTGTGACCTTTTTCACATTTTAAGGCAGCTTGCGCCAAAGGTTTGGCACAAGACCCATAAAATGCATCTCCCTTGGATGCAATCTTAGACCAAGGGAGAGCTGGTCTAACATGCTGTGTCTGACACCCCAATCCAGAATCACGATTGGCACCAATTATCTGCTACAAGCCCCCTGTGTCATATGTTCAGCGCACCAGGGACTTGTGGCAGACATAACCGTTAGTGAATCAGACCCTCTGTCTCTGTAGAGATTCTCCCAGGCATCCTGCATGTGGAGCCCCTCTTTCTGCATGGTCCCAGTGTACTGCCACCAAATTCCTCCAGGTGACAGATGAGCAGCGGGACACTGACATCTCCTTCTCTGAGAGAGGAGAGCTGTCCTAGCAGGGCCAGCACTTTTGCAGCTGCAGGTACACATGCACAGTGTAAAACATAAACACCCAGTTATGGTTGCAAATACAAATTCACAATACAGTACCCGCCACTTATAGTGCCCGCAGTTTATGTGAGCGGTCGGTTTCTCTGGGCAGATTCTGTTTTCCATTTGCCAAATCAATAGGACTTAATGTTAAAACAATCGGTTATTGCACTCTATGCTTACCTTCTATTTCAGCAAGATTAGCTGCTACTGTAGCTAGTGTCAGTTCACACTTCGGCTTGCAGTTTGTGAGCACAATGGAGTCTGCATGCTGAAGTATGAACTGACTCTAGCTAACAGCTAATCTGCACAGAATTGAAGGTGGACATAACACTGATTAGCTGCTGATGGGTCCTGACTGCAATATGATCGGAGTTAAGCTGGAAGGAGTGGGAACCTCTTAGAACCTAACTGTAATTCTGTGGCTCTTATTAAAACAAAAATCACATTCTGGTCTCTGGATTGCAGATTGAATGGCAGCATGCATATTCCCTCTCCCTTCCATGGCTAAAAAAGCAGTCCCTCAGTTCCTCAGTAGTCAGTGTGCTGCTTTACTTATTCAGTCATCAGCACTGCATCATCATTTTGCTATGTGCAGGTTTGCTTTCTTGTTCGTGTCTAAAAGAAAAGTCCATCAGTAATCAGGACTATCCCTCAGTAATCAGCATTTTGATTTACTTACTCTGTAGCATCATTTCAGTTCATGCAGGTTTGCTTTCCTGATCATTCACAGCTAAAACAAGCAGTCCCCTCAGTAATCAGCACTGCACCATCACGTTGCTATGTGCAAGTTTGCTTTCTCGGTTCACAGCTAAAACAAAACTGCATTGCTTGCATAAAAATGGTACCTTTGGTTACTGCGCCCACACCATATAGTGGACAGAATCAGCTATCACATATGCACCGGTTATAAACGGCTTATACTGTACCCAAATTACAGCACTACTTCTATCTTCAGAAACACAGGCTGCCGCAGGGTCAACACTTCTGCAATTACAGATATGCATCCACAGTGTAAGACTTACACACCCACTTCTGGCTGCAGATACAAATCCACAATACCCAAATTATAACACTACTTTTATCTACAAAAGTACAGGCCCCTGTAGGGCCAGTGCTTCTACAGTTACAGATGCACATGCACAAGGCCATTTGCACAAGGCAAGACAAACACACCCACTTTTAACTGCAGATACAAATCAAAGATACCCAAACTGCAATATTACTTCTGCCTGCAGAAACACAGGCCCCTGCAGATACATGTGCACACTGTAAAACATACACAGCCACACTGGTATGTTTCTAAACAGCATTGATGGAGTATGTTTTTTAAGTGAGCATGCCGTATACATTAATTAACGTAGCAATCACTGCTATTGCATTTGTGTCATCTGGGGCCCCATATTCTAAAATGAGCAAAGCAATTTTGTACTGCGCTTGCCCATTGCCGACAACCCTGAGGATGTTACAGTCAATCAGATTGTGCAACGGCACTATCCAACAGAATATAGAGGCATGTTGGTACAGCGTTAAGCTGAGTAGGCCCCAACATGGAACCTGGCAATGCAGGGAACAGTGCCAGCAGATCCAATAATGTTAGTAACTCCCAGTGTGATATTCAGATGGCGCCATGCAAATGCATCATTGGGCATGTGGGCAAAGCAGGCTATTTGTATGCCCATTATGGGCATATTTGGTGTGGAAATAGTGGCAGGTTTGTGCTCTGTGACCAGCTCAACCCCACCTTTGATTTCTGGTCCTGTATACTTCACAGATTCCCTGGTGTCTAGTGTTCCTCCCCACCTTCCAATCAACAGCCCCGTCTATGGACAATTATTCCCTGGCATCTAATGGCACCCTCCATGGCACCATCACTTATGGTCCCACCCTACCAACCCCCCCCTTACCCTACGCGGGTGCCACAGATTTCATACGGTGACTGACACAGCCCTCCTCTCACCTCCTTGAGCAGTCACCATCTGGAAAGACAGGGAGTGTGCATCCAAAGTACAGTATAGGGCACTCCCCATATTGTACTGGAGCATGGCCAGCATACTGTACAGACAGCAAACAGCCTGTGTAGTGTATATGGAGTGCAGCCTGTGTACTGTTCAGGGAGCATGCAGCCTGTGTACTGTACACTCAGTGCACTTTATGTACAGTACACAGGCTACATGTTCTTTGAACAGTACACAGGCCTTGCTCCCTGTACAATACAGGGAATGTGCACCACGTACTGTACATTAGGTGCATGCTCCCAGTCCTTCCATTTGGTGGCTGGCAGAGGAGGTGAGAGGAGGGCTGTGCTGATCACTGTACAGGATCCACAGCACCAGCATAAGATAAGGGGGGGTTGACAGGGTGGGCTTGTTGGTGCTGGTGATATAGAGTGCAGGTGCCACTAGACACTAAGGGATACCTGTTCACAGATTTGGCTGGCAATCAGTGGGTAGGGGGACCACAAGGCACCAGGGATTACTTTGACAGCTACAGGGCTGGTGCTCAGAGTGGGGGATGGTCCACTAGCACCAGGGATAACTTAGACAGTGACAGGGCTGCCGATTGTAAGGTGTGAGGAACCTCTAACCGGAGACATATTTTTTTCAGGATGGGGATCAGAAGACGGGGTGAACCGCTAGACACCAGGGTCATATTTTCAGTTTGCAGGGAAGGGGATCAGGGGATGGGGTCCACTCGATGCCAGGGGCAGATGTGCTCCCCAACAACCAACTTGTTGGCTGCAGTTGCTCTGCCAGCCACTAGGATTGTCCGGAGTAAATTGGGCTTTTGATCAGCAGTATTTGCACTGTGCAAAGTGACCTACACTAAGCCTTTTGTCCAGCACAAATGCACTGAATATCACACTGTGCTGGTATTCCTGGCTCTGCCTGACCCTTTGCCTAAGCTATACATTACAGGTTTTTTTGCATGTGCCCACGCTGTTAGCATGTGAAACAACTCCATTTGAATATTAGACATCGGCACAAACCCCAGGCAAACAGGTGCAATCACTTTGCCCACCGGGCAAAGTTTTGAATATCTGGCTCCTGGAAACAATCCTACTCAGAGATAGACGTACTGTTGTAATTTGGTTATTGTGCATTTGTATCTGCAGCCAGAACTAGGTGTGTATGTGTTGAATTCTGCATGTGTATCCATGGCTACAGATGTGCTGGACCCTGATGATGGATTCTTTTTGTATGTGTCATCTGGAAACAGTTGTATTTTGTTTGTCTTACCTGTTGATGGCTGTCTGCAGTTGGTTGTGTGGTCTTGCCATTTTGCTGCTGGGAGAGTTAGGGTTGGGAGCCCTAACAGCACATTTCCCTACATTTGTGGAGTTAAGTTAAACTCTAACTTATGAATTAATTTAGATTTTTGAAATATAATTCAATTCTGAGAAAATCAGTAAACTGAAATGACAACAGTACTTCTGACTACAGAAGCACTGGCCTTTATGAAGCCTGCACTTCTGCAGCCAGAGATATACAGTCACACTCCAAGAAATGCACAGGTACTTGGGGCTGCAGATACTGTAGAAACAGTACTTCTCACTGAATAAGTGCTGCCCCACTTCTGCAGGCACAGATTTACATTGACACTGCAAGACATACACAGCCACTTCTGGATGCAGATACAAATCTCACAACCTTTTACTCTAACCACTGAATGGAAGCCAGTTTTAAAACCAGGATTGCCTGGCTCACACAGCATTCATTTAACAATTAGATGACACTAGCAGGAAGTTGGTATTGGAATTAGGATTTACAATTCACAGCCATTGTGGTAATCACTAGACCACAAGGCCTTTGCTGTAATCATTACAGATCACTGTCTGGAAGCTTTGATTAGAAACAAGAAGACCTGGCTCAGGTCCCTTTACACACAAAGGAACCCCAGCAAATTTTTTTTTTTTAGTCTTTGGTAACTGGGTAAGGCCCACTAGGCACAGGTGCCTGTTTTCACGGGGCAACCTGGGAGCACTGGGTGGTTAAGTGACTTGCTCAGAGTCACACAGTATGCAAGTGGAGGTTGTGAGAATCAAATTCAGGTTTGGTCTACTGGATGTACCAAGCTTGTTCACACCTCATTCCTCTAACCTCTAGGCTATATTGCCATATGGGGTGCTGCTAGCTTCCTCCTGTCTGCTGCAGTTGAGGGTGGGGGATATGAGGCAAACAAATGGTTCCCATTTTCCATGGTCTCCCCATCACCACACAAAGCCTTCCTGCTCCCTAGAAGTGAGTGGCCTTGTTAGTTGATCATTGGCCCTTTTAATCTCCAAGTCAATATCATAATGTATTATAAAAAAGAAAAAATCAGTCCCATTCATTCAATGGGGCTCACCCGCTCTCCCTTGTTTCACATCACTACATGCCTGAATGCGGGGTCATGTAGCCAAATCAGAAAGCTGAAGGAATCAGCCTTGTTGGGGCAAACTACCATCCCTTACCACTTAAAAAAGTCTGCAAATAAAATGTTACTAATTACACAGAGGAACAATTGTGGACCAAAGATATGATGTCCCCAATGTGGTACCTTAAGTCAGAAAGTGTACTAAATCACTTTAAATGTGGGTATAATCTAAACTATCTTCCACACACTGGGGACAGTAGAGGTGGTAAGTGAGAGGTTGAATAGTTAAGTTGCAAGGGGGCAAGGAGAGGGGCAGTCAGCTTTAATATTTTTGGTTTGATCCCATCAGGGCTGGTACTACCGAAGGGTGAAACGGTGTTAAGGAGATGCAGGACCCAGTGGCACAAGACTGTGTGAAGGTACAGTGGAGTGGTAGAAAGGTGTGTAGAAGAGGGGGGTTGAGAGGGGCAAGACATAAGGCACTTAAAACAAGACAGACCAGAGAAGGTCGAGCTGAATGTTTTAGAAATTGTCGTAAGATTATTGCAGTTTTCAAGAAATGCATTTGATGAACTTCACTCAAACATTAGAGATAAATATTTTTATTTTTATTCACTTTTCACTATGATGGGTGACAGTCTTGTGACAATGCCACTTCATCAGGCCCTCAGTGATATATCCAATAAAACATTGAAATATTATCGGTTTCTATTCACTCCTTATTATTTATACAAACTTTTATTTTTTAAAAGCAAAATCTCTCCACACGTGTCCCATTCCACAAATAATTTTCAAACAATGACTATTGTGATTTACAGTGAAGTCTGCCAGAATGAAGCACAGTGTAACAGGTTTCCTGCATGACAAAAGGGATTAACTCCCATTGAAATTGCATTGTTTGCTGCAGTAACTCTACTGCAGAATTCTGCAGTGTTGGGCTTCATCCTGGTGGGATTCCAGGATGAATGGCGTAACTTGCATGTGGTTATGAGTTATGCCAATCACCCCTATGACAGGGACCCTACGCCACATTCCAGGAGTGGCAGGGTCCCAGCACTTGTAACTTGCAGGATATGCCAGGCGTAGACTACTGCCACATGCCTGGCATATACAACCCAGATGTCACACATCATGGCTGGTGACAGGCAGCCCCCCCAAAGCACCCCCACCCTGAACCACCTCAGCACATACCAGGGGGCATGGGGGGCAGGACAGACAGTACAGGCATCTGGGGGTGCACCAGAAATGGACCCCTGGGGGTCCCAGATGATCAAGGGGTTGGAGCAGAAGTGTGCTTGAGGGGCTTGGGGGACAGGATGGCATGGTTTCCATGGTACTGTGTGGTGGCATCTGATGTTGTCAGCCATCGGATGCCAAGTAGGAGAGGTAGGAGCTGCCATAACATCTCTACACCAGTGTACCTTTTGGAATGGCAATTGCAGATTATGACAGCCGACGTCCTAGAATTTAGCTACGCTGCTGTCGTAGCCCGCACTTGCACCAGGCATTGTGGGCTGCAGTATAACAGGTAGAATAACCTGCAGTTGTCGCAGTCCGCATCCACCATGACACAAGTCACCACTTGGAATTCCAATTGGCATACCGCATGGCGTAAGTCGCAGGATACACCAAGGGGTCTGGCGTATCTCACCATACACTGTAATCGGGTCCCAAGTTTCAGGTGAGTTTTGATTCCCAGTTCAGTTATGCCTCCACCTTTTAACCATTTTCCTTACATTCAATGCATTATAGTACATGTTATTTCTCTGATCAAATTCCCTTTCTGAATCTACTGATCTACAAATGAACTGAAGATATAGAGACAAAATTGTACAGGAAAGATACTGACAAAAACATTACATTGCACTGCACCAGTTATCACGACCAAAATTTAAAGAAAAGCATCCCCAAAGCACAGTTGATAAGAGCGAGGGAGAATTGTAGTCAGTTTGTAGAATTTAAAAAGACATTAGAAACCCGCCAACAGATTTGTAGCAATGGATTATAACAAGATATTGGTAAAGGTGTCAGTCAGCGAAGTGACACAAACCCCAGAAGGAGAATATTTAAGACAACAGCAAAATAATGAAATGGATGAGAGAATAATGTTTTCAACAAATTATAGCCATCTGACTGGAGACATTAATAATTGACATATAGTAGATGCAAGAGATTTTCAAAGCCAATGACTCAAAAACGTACCACTGGTTACTTCAAAGATGAATAAGATAATAAAGGACAGATTAGTTCATACTGATCATTTTGAACAAAAACCTAAAACAAAACAGTTACTTTTGGTGCCTATAGCCAATGGCAGCTATCCCTATGGACATTGTTTTCTTTTTGTGGTTACAATTTTTTATTTTAACCAAACGTTAATAGGATCACAGGAAAATTGGAAGTACAAACGTGTGCTGTGCTGGAGGCAATCAGCACCACATTGAAAACTGAAACAGTAAGAGAAATTGTAATCACGTTTTGCTCAGGAGAAGCTGCAACCCCCTCAGGCTTCCAACATCTGCCTTGTTACAAGAGGGAAGAAGGAGGTTTATTTTGGCAGCTATTTGTTTATATTCAGAAAATAACTATTCATACCTGGAGCGAAACTGGGGATCATCTTTAAGAGGTGATTCTTGGATGCTTCCCAGAGTGAAATACTATTAAACAGATTCCATAGGAGTGCCTGTGCAAACAAAATGAAACCACAAGAAACAAAAACACACAAAATACCTTGAAGGAAGCATTTGGCATGGTGAAAAAAATCATTAAGTGTACGTCTGCCTAGTAAGCGTCTTTCAATTGGAGATTGCTACTGCTACTGCTATTGTCTGGTGTCTAGACTTGGCCTAATGAAACCGACTCTCGGGTAGTACTCTGGGGATGGGGAGCTAGAGAGGAGAGAGGGGGTGGAGTTGATTTCTCACCCTATCCCCTCTCTTGGTTTCAGAAGTATTAAGAAGGGGTCCCAGAACTTGGAATACTGAGACAGTGTGTTTGCTATCATGTGGGACATGCATGCCAAAGTGGCCTATTGGGCCAGGGTGTTCATCACCTCCTGGGCTGTTGGAACGTTGGATGTCCTCAATTTACATAGGATCAATCGCTTTGTGAGCATACTAACAATGGCAATCCATTTTTGCTTCTTAAAGGTAAAGGATGTTGAGTCACCTTGAAGGCCTAGCAAGAGGGCCTCTGGCATTGGAGGGAAGGGCTTATGTAGAATCTGGGTTCCTAGGGTGTACATGTACTGCCATAAAGTCCTGATCTACGGGCACTCCTCGAGTATGTGCAACAGGTCCCCTTTTCTGAGACAGACACCTCCAGCAGTGATCATCAGGTAGTAGCTTTACTTTGTGCAGTACTACCAGTGTTCTGTACAAGGATTGCATAATTTTGTTCTGGATTAGCGCACTGCGCAGGTCTGGGTAGGCCCTGTGTGCCATTCTCCAGCCAGCTGCCCAATCTAAATCTGCAGTTTGAATTCTGAGGACTAATTCCCATTTAGCCTAAATGGCCTGAGATTGGGAAGGGATCTGGGTTCTGAGTGCTGCATATATAGCACTGGAGCGACCTTTCGGAAGGGAAAACCAGCATCATGGGAGGAATCTGTCCATGGTCTCATGGACCAGTGTCTGACATACTGCATCGTGGCACTCCTAATTTGGAGGTGTTTCCAATGATCTACAGGCAGAATCTCGAAGCACCCACAGAGGCCCTGAAAAGTCTCCACTGTGTGGGTGCCTGGCATGCACAGATCTGCCAGATGCAGTATACTGGCCTTGGCCCATGTCGGCCATACTATAGGCCCTGGGTCTATCCTGATCTCTGAGTTGCCCCAGAGTGCTGTAAAATTAATTGAGGTGAGGTCTGCCTTGGCTACCAGCTCCATGTTCTGCCACTGTGGTGCTTTCTCATCAGGTGCTGCAAACCATTTTAGTGTTTGCACCATCTGAAAGGCCCATTTATAGCACTCAAACCATGGCAGACTCCATCCCCCTACAGTCCAGTGAGCTTTGAGCTTGTTTCTACCATATCCTGTTGTTTTACCCTCCCAGATGAAATGCTCCACTGAGATTGTCTATCCTGCTTAACCATATAGGGGAGAGATGCAGGGGAAGATGTGAGAGTACATAGAGGAGCTTGGGAGTGGTGATCATTTTTGATGGCTGCTATCTTCCCTGCTAGGGTGAGCCGGAGGGGTATCCATGTTTCAAGCTTGAGATGGATACTGACTATTAAGGGATTCAGGTTAGCCTCCAATGTTTTAGAGAAGTGTGGAGTGATTAAGATCCCTAAGTAGGTAATCCCATCCGGTTCCCACTGTAGGTTATGGGCAGTGGCCATCTGGGGGGGCGCAATGGTCATTTAGAGGAAGAACCTCTGTTTTGGTCTGGTTCAAACGGAGTCCGGAGAACAGCGAAAAGTTTGAAAGTATATCCAGGAAGGTAGGGATTGATGTTTCAATGTCTGCAAGGGGCCAAAGGAAATTGTCTGTGTAGATTAGGGTCCTGTGTTCTACGTCCCCGATGTTCACTCCCTTAACCCCAGGGGCCTGCCTCAGGGCCACTGCCAAGGGCTCCACAGCCAGTACAAAATGTAAAGAGGAAAGTGGGCAGCATTGGTGGGTCCCACGACCTAAAAGTATATGGGGGGGGAGAGCCGGGCATTCGTCTGGACCTTTGTCATAGGGAGATGATACATGGCATCTACAAAGGCCTGGAACCCAGCACCAAAACCCATGGTTTCTAGAACCAATCGTATGAAATCCCACTCCAGGGAATCAAATGCTTTTTCAAAGTCCAGAGCCACCACCGCTGCCAGAGTGGGTAGGGATTTAGGGACATGCATCAGATTAAGGAGGGAGTGGAGGTGGTCTAAGCTATACCTTCCTTGTACAAACCCGACTTGAGAGGGGTAGATGAGCTGAGGGAGTAAAGGATTCAGCTTAGAAGCCAGCAATTTAGCGAAGACCTTGCTGTCCATATTCAACAGGGAGACTGACCTGTAACTTGAGGCTTTAAGGCGATCTTTGCCCTATTTTGCAACACCATGATTACCGCCTCCTGAAAGAAAGGGGGCAGGGAGCCCTGTCCCAGAGCATCTGTGTAGATCTGGCAGAAGACTGAAGAGTTCATGTGGCATAAAAGTTGCCAGATTTCTAGTGGAAATCTGTCCCCACCAGGGGCCTTGCCAGTTTTCAGTGACAGCAAAGTGGAAGCCACCTCATCTGGTGTTATGGGGCATCTAAAGCTACAGACTGCTAGCCAGTCAGTGTGCGAAGGTTTAGCTTTTTCAGGAAAGGGACAGCATCTGCTGGATTAGGGGCTCTTGAGGATGTGTATAGTGTGGCATAAAAGTCCACCATTATGCTGTTTATTTTCTCTGGCTTTGCATGGGCCTGTCCAGTGCCATCAGCTAGGCCTGCAATGTGTCTATCTGCCTGCTGTTTCCTCACGTGGTGTGCTAAGATTTTGCCTCCTTTTTCCCCGGCCTCCCAGTATTTGTGTTTTAGCTGAAGAATTGAAATCTTCACTTTCCTGGCGACTAGCTCATTTATCTGCAGCTAGATGCCTGTCACTTTGAGCCCATCTTGGGATATACGCTGAGGAATGGGGGAGGCCTTGAAAAGGTCTTCCACCTCTTTCAGTGTCTTTTACAGTTCCATGAGATGCTGTTCCCTATGTTTTGACCAGTTGTGCGCATATCCCATTATTGTGTCCCTAATGGTGGCCTTGAAGGCCTCCCAAGTGTTACCTGCGGTGGTGTCAGAAATGGGATTTTCTTTGAAGAAAAGAGTGGCTTCATTTTGCAACCAGGGTGCAAAGTCTGGGTCCCTCAACAGAAGGGGATCCATTCTCTATGTGGGGGAGCGGTAGAGTGGGGATGCCGTGCATAAAGGTAAGCTGGACCAGGGCATGGTTAGAAATGATTATGGGGTGTATAATAGTGTCCAAAACAGCCTTCATGATAACAGGGGATGTCAACCAGAAATCAATATGGCTGTATGAATTGTTCACCGGAGAGTGGTAGGTGTAATCCTGATCCCTGGGATGGAAAGCCTGCCATATATCAGTTAGGGCCAGTTCTTGCATGAGAAGCGACAGGGCTGCTGCACCTCTGGAGTGAAGCTTCACATTTGTAGGGCTTCTGTCGACAAAGGGGTCTATTGTCAAATTAAAATCCCCCCATCAGCACAGATCTGTTATGAGTAGACATCTCCCCCATCCTCTGGGCTAGAGTACGAAAGAGTCCCAGGGAATCTTTGTTGAGTCGATAAATGGACTGCACCTGACTAAAGAGGGAGTCAGTGCATTGGGGCAGAAGTTTGACGTCTTTGCAGAATATTTAAACTAGCAAATGGGAGAGGGGTGCAGCACCCACACGTCGAAGTGGGAAGAACACCCCTCCCTCAGCTAGTGGTCAAACAGGAATTCACAGCATGTTTGCTGCTCATTTGCATCACCAGGTAAGAAAAAGGTTTGTCTCCCATATGACCTTAGGGAGTAATGACAAACTTCACCCAACAACTTAACACAAAAATCTGGCCAATGGAAAATCATGTACACAAATGCTCACAGCCTGGAAATAAGATCCCAGACCTGCAGGCAATAATGTCAGAGGCTAAACTGGACATAGTTGCAATTAGTGAGCGTGGTTTACAGTAACCCATAAGGAGACTTCAGTACCTGGCTATGTATTGTTCAGAAGAGACCGAGGTGCAAAAAGGCGGGAGGAGGGCCATGTATGTTAATGAAAATATCAAAGCTACAGAAATTCAGAATACACATAAGGAGCCAGAAGAACTGTGGGTCACCCTGGAAACAGGAAATGGGACAACCATAAGAACTGGGGTTGTCTACAGGCCCCAGACCAGAGGAGGACATAGACACATTACTGTTAGAAGATATACAACACATGACAGCTAAAGGGAGGTTCTGATAATGGAGACTTCAACATGCCAGATACAGATTGGTCAATACCAGAGGAACATCTGCCAGAACTAGACTCATAGTGGATCCCTGCAGAGGAGGCCTCAAACAACTGGTACAGCAACCCACAAGAGACAGGGCTATCCTAGATCTAGTACTGACTAACAAGAAGGGATCACAGATCTCCAGGTAGAAGGTCACCTGGGGCCAGTGACCATCACATGGTATGGTTCAATTTGGCTACTACATCTAAATCATCCCATTCACAAGGCAAAATATGGGACTTCAGAGGAGCTGACTTTGATAAGATGGCCAACAGAGTTAAGCTAGCCCTGGCAAAAGAAACACAGGTGAGGGTACAGGCAAAGTGGGCAAGCATTAAGGATGCAATACTTGAAGCAACATCCCATTGTGTTGGACAGAAAGGAAGTGCAAAGAAGAAGGAAACCACTTTGGTTCTCAAATACAGTAGCAGAAAAGGTCAGAGCCAAAAGGCTGGCCTTCAGGAAATATAAGGGAACACAGCGGGATGAAGATAGGGAGGCA
Organism: Neoceratodus forsteri; assembly: GCA_016271365.2. NCBI lineage: Eukaryota > Metazoa > Chordata > Ceratodontiformes > Ceratodontidae > Neoceratodus > Neoceratodus forsteri. Next base: position 223,779,868 of record CM028132.1, on the reverse strand, counting down.
TACCAAACTGCCCTAAGGGAAGCAGGGAAGGCAGTAAGGCAGGCAAAGTCCCAAACTGAGGAAACACTAGCACGAACAGTAAAAGAGGTGACAAGACTTTCTATAGATACATTAGTGAAAGGAGAAAGTCCAGAGGGGTATGCTAAGCTAATGGAGAAAAGGGAGCAAGTGAGGAGGAGGACCCTGTAAAGGCATCTATCCTAAATAGATACTTTTGCTCAGTATTTACTGAAGAGAAGGTAGGGCAGGGCCCACAGCTCAGCATCATGGACACAGGGGAGGGAGGTGAGCACTGCTCTCTTCACAAAAGAAAGGGTCCTACAAGAGCTCATAAGCTCAGGGTGGATAAGGCAATGGGACCTGATGGCATACATCCCAGGGTACTTAAGGAGCTAAAGGAGGAACTAGCAGAGCCATTAGCAGAATTGTTTAGTGAGTCTCTGAGCACAGAAGAGGTCCCAGAAGACTGGAGAAGGGCTCATGTGATCCGCTCCACAAGAGTGGTAGCAGGGAGGAGGCGGGAACTACAGACCGGTCAGTCTTACCTCAGTAGTGAGCAAGATTATGAGGCACTCCTTAAGGAAAGGATAGTGCAACACCTGGAATCCATAGGGCACAGGATCCAAGACAGCATGGGGTTTACAAAGGAGGTCCTGTCAAACTAATCTCATAGATTTCTTTGACTGGGTAACCAGAGTGGTGGACCAAGGGGGGAGCAGTTGATGTCGCCTACCTTGACTTCAGCAAAGCTTTCGACACTGTTCCACATAGAAGATTGATAAATAAGCTGGGTAGGCTCGGGGTGGGTCAGAAGTTGGTCAACTGGGTGGCAAACTGGTTGACGGGCAGAAAACAGAGAGTGGTGGTAAATGGTATACAGTCAGAAGAGATGCAAGTCACAAGTGGGGTACCTCAGGGATCAGTCCTGGGGCCAGTCCTCTTCAACATCTTCATTAGTGACCTTGCAGATGGACTAGAGGGTAAGGCTTGTCTGTTTGCAGATGACACCAAGATCTGCAACAGAGTAGATGATCCAGATGGGGTGGGCAGAATGAGAAGAGATCTGGATAAACTAGCAGAATGGTCAGAAAAGTGGCAACTGGGATTTAATGCAAAGAGTGCAAAATCATGCATATAGGAAGAGAAACCTGAAGCCACCTATAGGCTGGGAGGGAGTTGCTAGCAGTCACAAAGGAAGAAGAGACTTGGGCGTCATCATCACTGATGACCTAAAATCATCAAGCAGACCTCTAAAGCAGTAGGTGAGGCTAAGGGGGTTAGGGTGTATTAGTAGGGGTATCACAAGTCGTAAGAGAGGAGTAATAATCCTCTGTGCAGACACTGGTTAGGCCCCATCTGGAGTACTAGCGTGCAGTATTGGAGGCCACACCTTCACAAGGACATTAACCAAATTGAGGCAGTCCAGAGAAGGGCAACCAAAATGGTGCAGGGACTGCATCTGAAGACATATGAGGACAGATTAACAGAGCTCAATATGTATACCCTTGAGCAAAGAAGGGAGAGAGGTGATATGATCGAGGCATTCAAACACCTTAAGAGCATAAACAAGGTGAAAGAGTCTAACATGTTTAAATATAAGAAAAATAGCAGGACAAGAGGACACAGCATGAGATTAGAGGGAGGCCGATTAAGGGGAATGTGAGAAATTCTTTTCACAGAAAGGGTGGTGGATGCATGGAATGGCTTACCACAAGAAGTGGTGGCTATGAATACAGTGCAGGGCTTCAAACAGGCATGGGATAGGCATAAGGGAGCAATACAAATGACTATGAATAGATAGGCTACTGACAGAGCAAAGGCCGATGGCACATTTATAAGGTAGAAAAAGAAATGGGCAGACTGGATGGGCCTTGAGGTCCTTATCTGCCGTCAACTTCTATGTTTCTATAAATGTTCCCTAGAAGCAGCAGGCCCTCCGGGGTGTCCACCTTTGCTATGACCCATCTTCCTTCCCCATCCCTCACCACATTCTTAACCATCCACTGCAGTTTTATATGGATAATTATTGCCACCCCCCTTTTCTTCATAGGGGCTGAGGCATGTAGAATCTGACCCACCCAGTTCATTTTCAGTCTCCCGTGGTCCTCATCAGTCAGCTTTGTTTCCTGAAGGAATGCCAGATCTGCCCACAATCTCTTCAGATGTGTGAGTACCTGCCTCCGTTTTGGGGGGGGAAGGGATTAGTCCATGCACATTCCATGAGTAAGCAGTAATATCACCCATTAGGATCTAGGAGGGAAGGTAGTGCTTTACTGAGCTTGGCTAGCAAGAAGAGATTGCAGAGTGAGCAACGGGAACTCCGGATAGGCCCAAAACGCACAATGTGAGGCTGGGGCCAGAAACTGGCTGCTGCAGCAAGTAATCTAGGGGGAGGTCTCCAGCCAGGCAACATTCAGATTTGAGAGCATCAATACATTCAAAGTAGCTGTAATCTGGCAGTAGTAGAAATAAACACTTCACAACACTAAAACTATGTACACTTGCCATGCGGCAAAACCTTTTGGGTAACAGAGGTATACACAGGCTGCAGCTATCTGCTGGAGGCCTACCTCTGTTCCTTGAGTGCAGATACAGGAAGAAACCCTTTGGGAGGTAAATAGGAAAAGAAGGGTCCGCCTCCTCCTTGTGGGCCTTGTAGTTTGTCACTAAACCATGTGGCAAGTTGCAGGGTTCCTATAGTTCCTGCATCAGAGTCTCGAGGTGCAGGGGGGGTCTGGGCACAACTCGCTCCAAATCCCACACCACCCTGCCAGCATGTATGTCCATTTGGGGGGAAGCAGAAGTCCAGTACCCAGTGGGAAAAAAAGAAATGGGTATGTGCCATTCATGCCCCTTACTGTCTCCCTTAGTTGTCACCATTACTACTTGTCATCCCCGGGCTGAGTGAGAGCAGGAACTTATCTGAGGCATTCTCGGTCTCTTGTGGGTGATTGTAGGAGCTGGCTTCTGTATAGCTTCCTATTGTGGAGACAGATGGAAGAATAGGAGGAATAGTAAGGGGGCCGGTCAGTGGGATACTCTGGCAAAATGGTGGATCCAGAGTATTAAAAGCTCCAGAAGGTTTCCACACACCCCCACAACCCTCCAGTTGACTGTCCAGGCATGGTCTGTAGCCCCAGGCCTCGGCAGGAGTGGTTCAGTTGGTGTTGGCTCAGTCAGGCAATGGGCAGTAAGGGGAAAGACAGAGAGAGAAGGGGGGTCGGAGGGAGCCCCACTATGTGATCCGCAGCTAGCCACTGCAGAGATCTGTGAGCAAAGGTTTCATGTGGGAAATAATAAAAAAGGAGGAGGGATCCATGCCATCCAGGGGGACAAAATCTGCTGGGCCCATTGACTTAGCCCTTGGCACTCCCCAGACCACCCTCAAGCAAGAGAAAAGTGGTCCAGCGGGGAAAAAAAAATGGGGTGAGGGAGAGAAGACCGATATGGAGCAGTTTAAAACAAGATGACACTGTGGACTAATTGAGATAGGCTCCAAACTCCCAAACACAGCCCCACACCACCCCCCGATCCACCAGCAGTGTAAAAAACATTACAGCATTGCAAGTGTCCAGAAGGGAAATGTCTCCGATTACTTATCTGAAGGTCCAAGGATGGGGGAGTCTGGTTGTGATGGTGATCTTCGGCCCAGAGATGTAGGCCTCCACTTCTTGGAGTCTCCTACCCACCCATCCAATGATGGCTTCTGATGCTGGCACTGGTCTTGCTGGGTTGGCCAGGACTTGTTGGAGGAGGCAATACAATCTGCCCAGGATCGGGCCAGTGGCTCCAGGTTGGGGCAAGGGAGGCCATGAGTGGAGCATGAGCTCTCAGGAGTCTGCAGCTGGGGATCCGGAGTAATGGGTCTCAGCACATTGTTGGGATTCTGTAATGTGAAGTCTCTAAGGCCTGCTGGTGTGGCTGTGTCCATCATTCATAAAGCTGAGCTGGAGCTGCATGGCCTCTCAGTTGGATGGTTTCTTCTGTCATGGCATCAGGAGGATTGTCACTTGTGATGGATTCCTGCTAGGAGTTCCCAGGTGTCTCCTGTGATGGGGCCCCTTCAAGTCATTAGAGTTCTTTAAGAGGGACCTCCTGTCTGGACCACTATTAGTGTTAGAAGGAGGGCTCTGCTGGGCAATGTGTTGCAGTGCTTCCCCTGGCCAATTTCTGTTAAGAAAATCCATCAGTGCATCAGGGGAGGCAAAGGAGTATGGGACCCCATTGTGCTCCGCATGCATTGTGGCTAGGTAGCACAGAGAAAACAGCATGAACTGGTGGGCCTCCGTGTAGGCTCATCGATGGTCAGAGAGATTATTAGAGCAGTCTGGATATATGTTAATGTTTTTTTTCCCACAGAAGGATTTGCAGTGCCCTGGTTTTGGCCGTAATCATTTCTTTATCTTGGTAGTCCAGGAACTGGGCAATTATCGTCTGTGGTCTGTCATTCCCCCGTTGTATTGGGGGACCTGCACAGGGCAGCCAGGATCTAGCTGTAGTGTTTCTGTGAGTGCAGTCTGTAGAAAATCCTCAGTACACTGACCCTTGATCTTTCAGGGAATCCTATGAACCGGAGGTTGTTCCACCTCCCCCGGTTCTCGAGAGCATTGATTTTCTGCTGCATTTTAAGCAAGGTGGCCTGATACTCGAAGAGCATGGCAGCATGGTCATGCAGGCAATCTTCGGTGGCTGCAATGTGGCTCTCATTTTTGAAGAGCCAGGCTTCCGTTTCCTGGAGAACCTGTGCAGAGTGATTAGAGACCAGCATTAATTGGCCCATTTGATTGAGAAGTTGCCCAAACATTCGTTCCACTGCTGCAGGGTCCCACATTGTTGGAGGCCAGGGCTGATCCATTTTTAGGCTGTTGGCCCATGTCTGCTCCCAGTGTATTTGCTTGTTGATGCCTTGAAGATCCTCAGAGTGAGAGAAAAAATAAGTTTTTTGCCTCCGTACTCCTGAATGTGTGCTGCACAACTTGGTAAGCGTTTTTACCAGACATTTTTAGATTTTAAATGGATTTTGTAAGATTTGGCTCACATATACGGAGAGCTATGTCCTCAGGCTGCCATCTGGTTTTGCACCCCTAGTGGCAGTACTGTGGACAGTGTTTTCAATGCAACAACACCAGCAGAAAACAAACATTTAAACATCCAAATGCAAATATGAAATCAAACAATATACTAACTGCACCAGCAACTGTGTGGTATATCTCCTACAATGTCCATGTGACAAATTATATCTCTGGAAGACAAAAAGGGATTTAAAAGCATGGATTAGTGAACACAAAAGTCATATAAGACTTCATGACCAAAAATCATCAGTGACAAGACATTTCAACTCAGTGGGCCACTTGATCTTATCACTAAGGTTTTGAGGGTTGGAAAAAGTACACAAAACTGCTAAATCAGAGGTGGACTGGGACACAGTGTTAAGAAGGAAAGAGGTTTACTGGATTGTTGTGCTGGACACTGTAAACCCACATATAGGTCTCAATGAGGAACGTGACTGGAATGTATATTGATAAATCCCTGACAAGTGAGGATTTGTCAGGAATAATTCTTGTGGATAATAATCTGAGACTAAACAGCTGTTGACAAATGAACTTTTGATTGTACACAGTGATTTGTGCCTGAAGGCCCCTATCACACCTCACTTCTAAACCACCACATTGTAAAAATAATTTATGTTATACATTTTTTTGTAAAAGACTCATAAACATAGATTCCAGTTCAGCTTTTTAAAAAAATAAAAAAAATCAATAAAATAAATTTTTGGCAGCAGTTGAGAGTGGGAGGCAAACCGCCGCCGGTGGGAACAGTTCATGTGTGAGAGGCTCTGCTCTGGTACAGCTGTCCACACTACAGGAAGACCTACCATGCTCATTAGTGAGCTAATGGTGGCATGGTTGAGCAGCAGGAGTCAGCTATGACATCAGCAGTGATGTCAGCTCCCCACCAATCGGAAGTATAATGGTGAGCATGCGCCAGCATGCACCGCTCTTCACAACACATGGAGATGGCGTTCTATGCAGTAAGTGTTCCCCCTACAAGTTTTGCAATATACAGAGAAAATTTTTGTTTAAACAGTATAACAAACTTAGAAATGGAATTTAGGACTGTATATATATATTTCATGCACAGCAATGAGAAGCAGAGTCTGAGTACTCAGGAAAGCATAAAAAAGCATAAAAATAATGCACAAGATTTGATAATGAAGAGCAGGTGAGCCAAGAAGAAAAAAATGTTTGACTTAGAGATAATGTAGATGGAAATGAAAACAGGATACAACTAAATGACAATGTATGTTGTTTTCAGATGGAAACTATGCAAGGGAAACATGTAGAATGAATATTCGGATATAACAAACTAGGAGGATTTAAAAGGTATATTGTGGCTATGACTGAATTGAAAGAATACATGATCAGGGAAATAACACGTAATGCATTATATGTAAGGAAAATGGTTAAAAGGTGGAGGCATGACTGCATTGGGGATCAAAACTCACCTGGAACATGGTTAATAGTGTATAAATCACACTAGTCATGGTTTGAAAATTATATGTGGAATGGGACACGTGTGCAGGGATTTTGCTATTAAAAAATAAAAGTTTGAATAAAATATAAGGGGTGAATAGAAACTGATAATGTTTAAATGTTTTATTAAATATATCACTGAGGTCCTGATGAAGTGGTGTGGTCACAAAACCATCACCCATCAGTAAAAAGTGAATAAAAAGAAAAATATTTCATTCTTGAGTGGAGTTCATCCTATGCATTTCTTAAATATTGGAGTGGTCTTATGATTGGATGACCAAAGCACTACTACATAAATTTCCTATCAAGAAAAGGTCAACCTGAACACAACACTTTAAAGATTATTGCAGTTAACGTTATCTATGATCATAACAGAAGCGGTTTGGCACCAGTTTGTGCCGAAGAGCCCATTGATTTGAAACTCTTGGAGTTTTAGCTGTAGTGAGAAGAAGATCCCTGCAATACTTACTTTTGGCCAACCTGATTTCTCTTCTGCAAGCATTTCTCATAGTGCAATATGTGAGCCAGTCAGAGTGTGAGGAACAGGATTTGGAATTGGCACAGCATTTTTCTCTAGCTTTCATCTCAGAGAGTAGGGGGAGGTGCAGCCATCTAGTGGGTGTCCCTCTAACTCAGCATCTAGTGATAGGTATGTGCTTCAGATAAAGAGAGGTGAGGGTGCAGCTGAAGTATTCAGTAGCACAGTCAACATCACTGGTGGAGAAAAGAGGTGAGCAGTTGACATTGCTGAGGTCTCCAAGGAAGGCAACAGGGTTAAAAGCTGAGAAATCTCTTATAGTTAGCACTTTAGAGGGGTAGGAAGGGGTAATGTACTGGATACAAAAGATTGGTGAGTGATCATTGATTGAGTCAGCAAGAGTACCCACAGTGGAGATCCTTTCTTTCCCATTTTTCAGGACCCAATCAATGACAGATTGGTGAGTCCCATTATTGGAATGTTGAGTAGGTTCAGTAATCAGTGGAAGAGGTGGGCCTTGCTTGTAATGGACTCAGTAGCTTTTTAGTTGGTCCCAAGCCAGTCTATATTAAAATCACCTATGAGAATGATCTTGTATTTCTTTACAGCAGAGGGCAAATAGTCTATCAGTTCAGTTTGTCCAGGCTTTGCACTCCTTGGAGGAATGTAAGTGCAGACGATATGTAGCTTCTTTGTCCCACCTAGGACCAGCAGGGAGTGTAAGACTTCACAAGATTTGAAGGGAGGGGTAGGCAAAAGAGTGAGGTTAAAATGCTGCTTTAAGAATAGTACAAGGCCACCTCCCCTTTTCAAAGAGGGGAGGTCAGCATAAAATATGTGGTATGCAGAGACAGAGCACATAGAATCCAGAATAAAGGGTTTCAACCGGAATTCAGAGACAGCAAGTATAACAGGGTTATAGTGTGAAGCCCAGGCTTCAAGCTCAGAGCAGTTAGCCATAAGACTCCAAATGTTAAGGTGTGCTAACTTTACAGCCTTAGCATGCAGACATGGATGGAAACTATTTGGGCGTAATTTATTCTGAATGGACAGAGAAATAGGGTTTGTTTCAAAATCACCTGATAGGAATAGGGAGAGGGCTATTAGCCAAAGGAAAGCAGAAAAGACTACAAAGGGCTTTACTAGGAGGAAGTAATGTTTCAGCTTAGTTAAGTACCTAACGGTGAAGCCTAGTAGCTTTGGACTAAGACAACATCCTCGGGAGGGGGATTACACAATCTTAGTCAACAAGTTAGAGCAGGTAAAGTCAAAGTTCAGTGGAGCCCTCTTAAGTGTACACCTTCAGGATAAAAGTTTTTTGTGCACTTTAGCAGGCTGCGCATTTAACCAGAAAATCACTTCCAGGCACATTTCACTGTTTCTGTAATGCATTTTATTAAATACCGGGTTCCTCAAGTGAAAATGACATTACTGCACAGTCCTATGACACAGTACTACTTGAAAAAAATCAATAATCTTCTGCTTTGTGTGTTTCAGTGTATGATTCAAAATTAAACAGAAGGCTGAAGTCAGTCTTTTCTTTTGACAAAACAAATTTTCTCAATGTGGCCATGCTAGACAGCACCACAGGTACAGTTACTGTACCGGCTCCACCTCCTGACTCCTCTCATCCTTGTCCTCCTGTTCATTCTCCTCTGAGTCCCCACAGATATCCCCACATATTTCCTGTGGCAAAGTGGCATCCATCTCTCTGTAGTTAATAAACTCCTGCATGGGCATGCCAGTCAGCAGATTAGGAATCAGTGGCGTATGGCTAGTCTCTGCTTCTGGGTCCATGGTTCTCTCACTTGACATCAGTGATGATATGAACCCAGCTTCATTATATAGTGCAGTACTGTGGCCAATTAAGATGTTACGGTGGACTGTTTAAGGTGGTACATGTACTGTGCAAAATGTGCACTTAAAAGCTGGGTCTGACTGAAAATCAATAGGAAAAGTAAAAAAGTAATGTGCATTTAATCGCAATGTGCACTTACATGTAGTGCACTTAAGAGGAAAATTTAACATTGGATGAATAGGAAATAAATTGGGATATGGAAAAAATTAGCATTTTAGCAGGATGTACACTTATCCAATGTGCACTTAAGTGGGCTCCACTATAGTTAGTTTCAGCAGGGGTAGAAGAGAGATTGGCAATGGGAACCAGAGAATCAGAGGCAAGACTAGCACAGACAGAAGCAAGACAGAAGCAAGACAGACTAGACATTAGTAAGAGGGATGCATTGTATACTGAAGATTAACCTACCAACAAGCATGGGACCGGAAAGTTCCAGAAAGGAAAGTAGAGTGGGAGATTAGGTAAATGAAGGCTGGAGGAAAAAGAGAAAGCAAACGAGAGTTGTAAAAAACAAGCCTACTCTAGAATAAGGTATTAGGCTGGGACCAGTAAAACCTAGCTAATCTCTAAACAGTCTGACTACACTAGACATAAATGGCAGCAAGCAGCACTGAACAGGAATTAAAGTTTCAAAATAGAAGCTTACCCTGGATAGGGTACTAGGCTAAGACCAGTAAACCTGGCTAAGCTCTAAATATTCCAATTACACTAGACATAAATGGCAGCAAGTGGCATAAAATAGGTATTGGAGTTTCAAAAGTAAAGCATACCCTAGATAGACTATTTGGCTAAGACCAGTAAACATGGCTAATCTCTACACATTCTGACTCAGACAGACATAAATGGCAGCATGCAGCATTAAATGGGTATTACATTTCACATGTAATCCTACAGTAGATAGGGTATATGATTAACACAAATACAACTAGAAAAACTCAAGCCTCAGAGCCCGCTAACATAAAGGTAGGAACATCATTTCATAGGTGTTTAGCATAGAGACCAATACATGCCCCATCAGCAGACAGAATGTAGCAGTGAAATGGAGCAGTGTGACTGGCTGACTGGTGGAACTCACGGACTCTGTCAGACTAAAGGCAGATGGCAATGATATCCTTGGTGAGTGGTCCTCCAGCAGACTTAAGAGAAACAACAATGATATCCTTGGCATGTGGTCTTTTGCGTGGGGCCGCTTGACTGTACAGACCTGATATATGAAAACAGACTGCCTGATTGGCTGTTTGGCAGCGGGTTGGAGGTCCATTTAGCAGCTGACATGGGCACAGTCCATCATTTCTATCAGGACTCCTGGAAAAGAACAAAAGCTGATTGGTGGGGGCTACAGTAATGATTTAGCCCACATGATTACCTTGGTGCTCCAGCAGCCACTGGATGCCACTGGATGCCGACACCAGTTCACTCAAATTAGAGTCACTGTGACCAGTTCAAATCTGCCAACTTTTCTGATTCTCCACCTGATTGGCTGGATGGCATGGGTGGGAGGTCCATTTTAGTGGCTAAGACAGGCACGGTCCACCATTTCTAGTGGGCTTCTGGAGAAGAACAAAAGCTGATTGATGGAGGACTGACAGGATGGATTCAGCTCTCGTGACTCTGCTGGTGCTCCGGTGCCCACTCTCTGCATTTTTCCTCTGTTTCCCTTTGAAGTTCTAGCCAAACCCTAATGTTATGAATCAACCTTTTCATTTTCCAGTCATAACAATTTCACTATTATACAGCATCTCATACTAATTACTTGTTCATTTTAAGTGTGCTCTATATTTGGCCAGCAACTACACAGCAAATAACAAGTAAGCAAACATTTGGCATTGGCCATTGCTTGTTCTTACTGATGAGGTATATTTACAACACCAATGCAGAAAGTGGGTGGAACCGGCACCTACTAGAGATACACTATTTGTTGATCCAAGAACTGAAAATGAGTGAAGCAGAAGACAGTTTTTTAAACTTATTGTGCCAAACTTTAATACTTGATGTGCACAAAACAGTAAAAGGTTTAAGCACTCACATGATATATTCAGAGTCCAAGTAGCTTAAGAGTAAAGTTCATTTCAAAGTCCATGTACCAAATAAAAACAACAAGCTGCAAAGACATCTGGTAAGCAGATTGTGCAACAAGAGTGAGGGCCCCCTCCCTCTGATGTCTTCTGACACGTTTCACTAATTGCTTTCTCAAAGCCTTTGAGAAAGCAATTAGCAAAATGCATCAGGTGTTGTCAGAGGGAAGGAGTTTTTAATTGCTACATGGACTTTGAAATGAACTTTTGTCTTGAGCCACTTTCTCCATTGAACTTTTTCTACCCTGGGCACTTCTGGTCCCTGGCTGTGGTCACAAACCAAAAACAAGCCTGCATATTTACAATAACGTACTTTCTAGTTTTAAAAAATAATGCTGAAGTGTGACACCAAATAGTTTTCTTTACTGCTGTCTCTGCACTTAGGTCTCAGAGCCAAAGCATTTTGTAGGAAACAGCATGATGCCACTTATGTCTCTGCACAGATTTCCTTCTGCTAAAACAGGTACATAGAGTGCTGCAGTACAAAAAAAAAGTCCAAAGCACAAACATTTTGTAAAGGTATTTTGCAGAAATAATTAGAGACTAAGGACTAAAATAATATCATGAAAGAAGTTATGTGGGCCCCTAGAGATCAGGAGAGGAACATCACTGAAAAATGCATGTTGTTATAACCCCATAATGAAGGTGAGGAACTTTTGTTTACTTACACATAACTTCTATGAATAAAAATAAAATCACCTATATTTTATAATTTCCAAACACATTTACTGTAGGAAAAAAAGCAAGCAGTATGAATGCATATCTATAGAAGCAAACGGATAAGTTTTCAGACAGGCTAGGAAAAATGATCAACTCTTCCTTTGCCAAAAGTGAATGATGACAATATTTCCCTGTAGAAGGAGTTAGAGGTGGTAACATAATTGATGCAGATGCAAATGTTGGAAGTTACTGTCCTTTGATTTCAGTATTTCATGGTCTGATGTAGAGATGCCTTCTTCAAGTTATAACTAGGGGTATAAAAAAGTGATCAATTTGAACAACATCTGTGGTTCAAACACAAACCCTGACCATTGATTACTTACATGGAAAACACAGTACATAACTAACCTGCCCTAACATACATAGCAACAACCTCACTAAATGAGAATGAAACCTTTTTACTTTGAAATAAATTTTGTTTCTACTTTTTAAACAGAAGAACCCCAATAGGCTACAGCTTTCTTTAAAATAAATGCAGTTCATTCAGAGACAGATGGCCTTTGTTACAAAACTTAGTCATTCTACATTGCAACAACTGACCTAAAGGAAAATAAAACCTACTTCAATCAAAAAAAAATTCAATTTATAAATGCAATAACCCACTCCAAGGCATGGGTTTCTTGAGAATTAATGCACTTCCCAGGCACGCTGAAAGTCACTCGTCCATTGGTCTTATGCATTCAACTCACCCAGGGTGTGCATTAATTCTCTATTATAAATGGGCAATAGAAATCCAGTGATCTGACTGGTCGATAGCTGTCCAGACCTGTGCAGTAATAGACCAATAACTGCACAGGTCTGGAGAGTGCCTTGCAAGTCTTTGGAACTTGTTTCCTATGCTGACCTGAATGCATAAAAATATAAATGCACTGCTTTGGAATTCTCAGTGAAAGTGACAGTTGGGAAAAACAAAAACATGTTCAACTAACAACATGAGTGACTTACCTGCCAGCCAATTTGATATTTTTGATGGGGCAAACCCAGCTGTTTGGTGTAAGAAACAATTTACCAATGATGAAGATTTATTTTTACTTAATTTAAAGATTTATTTAGTCTTGTTTTTTTTTATTATTTTTGTTCCATTTTATAAACCCAGTAACACACTCCAGGGCTTGTGATTATTGGGTAAGTACTGCACTTCCCTCACCAAGTGAAAAGTACTTGTCTAATGCCTCATGCCTCTAACCCATGGGCATGAAGCATTAGATGAGTACCCTTCAGCCACTTGGAGGGGGAGTGCAGTAACTACCCAATAACCACAGGTCCTGGAGTGTGTAGTTACCCAATAACCACATGACCTGTTGTGTGTTATTGCCTATGAAATGTACCCTATTGTGGGTTATTGTTTTCATATAGCTTTTTTAATGATTAGAACCAATTATATAGGAATAGTGAAATAACTTTTTGGGACTCTATGCAACCCAATTTTGTTCTGTCATCTTCTCCCAGGACTTCTCCAGAGGCCTAGAAAATCAAGAATACAATCCCCCCCAAAAAAAATTAAGTTTAAGGGAATTATTATTCACCAGCATAAACACAAAATGACACATACCCCTGTAATGCAAGTCATCATACATAACATATGCTAATCACCATGAAGGAATGTAGGCTCACCATTACTCAAACATTTACCATCACATTGGTGGTTGGTTCTGTACCTTGGGCTGAGGAAAAAAGCTATCACACACTGATGAGATGAGTCCTAGCAGGGATAAAGCACATTCCTATGGTTAAGTCTGCAGTCCTTGCAGATTGTTTGTGAGGCCATTTGGCACCTTACAGTCTTTCTTCTGCCTGGCCAGGTCAGCCTGGTAGCACAGCAGTAATACTACTGCTTGCTATGCCAGTGACCTGTGTTCAGGAACAAGCATGGACCATCAGGACCTGGCAGGGCAGGAAGGATTGAGTGTCCAAGGCACTGGTCTCCTTCCTCTGGGAGGGGTGTGTGTTCCTGCTGCATGACTGTTGACTGATAGAGACCAGTAAACAGCATAGTCAGGAACAACAAGAGGGAAGGGTTTGCTGATGGATGCCTGTCATGCATGCGTGGCACACATGCATGCATGACCACACTATTACATGACAACAGCCCAGGAGAAAAACAATGAAACAAATAAACACAGATGATGACAGCAAAAAAAGACCAATGGTCCATCCAGTCTGTCCATAATATCCTATCAGACCCTAGGACCGGTGGTCCCTCTGGGGTCTTTGCTTTCCCTAATCTCCTTGTTGTTTTCCACATTTCCACCTCCCTCATCCCTCTAAGTAGCTACTATATCCTGGCTGTATCCCAGCTGTGTTTAAAGCTGTTTATGATTTTGGCACCCTCTACCTCTGCCAGGAGGTCATTCTATGACTCAGCCACTCTTTTTGTAAAACAGTATCTCTTTATGGTTGGCCCATTGACACAGTGGTATTGCTACTACCTGTAACCCTGGCAACCCAGGTTCAGGAACGAGCCTGGATCATCAGATGGCTGGCATGGGGAGATGAGATGAGTGTCCCATTAGATGCTCGCTCACCTCAAGGAGGGAGGATTTTCATGCTCTGCTGCACTACTGCATCCTGGGTGACTACAGTGGGGATGCACAGGAGCTGACATATTGAGGGATGTAGGACACTGACATGCTCTACCCCATGATAATGTCAATTGCATACAAGTGTCAGGTAGCAGTTTTGGCATCCAGGGAGTGGGTGGAAAAGTGGAATATCCACCAACCACAGCAGAGTGCTGTTCACCCCTCACTGCAGGCCCCACAGCATCTACTGCAGCACTCTCCATTGATCAGCTTCAGTGTTCCACTTGAGGATAGCCCCCTCCCAACAGCTCCACCCTGGGAAGTAAGCCAGGGTGCACTTGGTGGTAGAGGGAAGTCTTGGAGAAGGCAAGTGGCAGGGCTGGGTGAAGGGGTAGGACAAATGGGGGCCAGTTGGTTAGGTGCGATAAAGCATACTAAATAAAAAATAATACTTCTTTACGCCATTTTTAAACCTTCCCCACCATTAACCTCAACTTATGACCCCGTGCCCTAGCTTCTTTGTTGCTGGTAGATGGCTTTTCACAGTTCACCTTGTTTATTCCTTTCAGGAACTGGAAATACTCTATCATGTCCCCCTCCCCCCTCCCCCGTTTGGTTTTGAGTGAGAAAATCTGGATGCAGGAGGAAAATGCTGCCCATCCAAAATGGCATCCCTATAGAATATTGATTCGTAAACAAGCTGCCAGTGAGAAATGGAACAGGTCACCCTTTTAACCCACTCGCCTGTCAGCATTCAAGAGCTCCATTAGGAGCGTAACTTTTTTAATTTTTTGTTTCTTCTGTTTGTTTGTTTTTTCCCTGAGTTACAGTCCTCCCACAATCAACCGTGAGCAAAACCCCAACCCGACTGTACTATCATGTTGCCAGAAAAGGCATAGCTGCTCCTGGAATGGCTGTCTTCAAAAATGTTGTTGCTAGTGGCACCTAAGCAGTATTTAACTTTACTTTTCTTGCCAGTCAGAAAATGAAGGTTGTCTACTTACCTTTGCCATTGAGTGATATGACATTCGTGCTAATTGCATGACGATCAGCTGCTTTCACTGACATATCTCAACTCTGCCTGTTTAGTTGTCTCTTGTACACCACAACATTTTACCAGCAAGCAGTTGGGCTGTTAATGATTCACCATTGCCAGTCAGTAGCAGACAGGAAGGGGGGTTGGGGTTGATCAGTTCTGAATATGCTCCCACAGTTTGAAATGGCTCAAAAGACTACATTCTGTTCCCAATGTGATCAAAAAAACTGTTATAAAAATAGCAGCACCCTCTAGTGGCAACTGAACCAGGCAGGGAAGGCAGCTGTGGTAGGTATGGACTACTTTACCATATAAGGCTTTTTTTTCCTTCTATTTAGACTTTTCTTTTATTTTGCACCTATTTTTAATTTACTGTATAAAAATTTAAACAGATGCCGATTTTCTAAGCACAATAGTACCCTCCAGGGTGGGCCGTATGGGCAATACCAGACCTTCCAGGAGCTGTAAGGCCCTCCATCTGCAGTGTCAGGCCTCATTATGCCCCTGGGCAGTCCAGTATTGCCCAATACTGCCCACCCTGTTGGATCTTATTGCTTGCATACCCTCTGATACAGTGAATATGTTGCAAGTTTCTTGTCCTTCAGAGCCTTCTTATAGTATGTTACTGTTACCTCAATGTGCCAAAAGGTGACTGCCTGTTTATAATTGCTTGTTCTGTAATGCTGTTAATAACCTGACCTTACCCACTTATACTTTGAATGTACTGTATGATCTAGCTATACTATGACTGTATATTTTCCCTGGACCAATATGTGTTTTCTTTCCTGTAATTGCCTGTTTTGCCTTGTACCCTCCCAGACTGTGTCTGAAAATAGGAAGTTCTGATGTCTAGTACACTTACCCAGTAATTAAAAACAAAATGAATAAATAAAATATACATAAACATGCATGTTCTAAACCAATCAGTATATCAGACATTGCTTGTAAGTGTATTTAATGTACTTCATTGTCAGGTTACAACTTTGGGAAGAAAAGGGTTTCTGAAGCTCAGAAAAAGTTTGGAAAGGATTGTTTTTTTTTGTCACTGCAGAAACTGGAGTAAAGACCCACTCACTAACTATTTTATGTTCAAAATATATTTCAAATGTTATTATCTGTATATATGTGACCTTCCTTCTGAGAAACTATTCTTAGTTATACTCTGAATTTAGCCTGATAAATAGTACTTTTCTTTAGGATCATATATTCATATGTGGTCCCAAATGGATTTATTGTTTTCCATTTGTGCCATGGGTTTAGCTGAATATTTAGCCCCACCTTTTGTCTGATATGCTTGGTATTGGTCTCTCAATAACAACTTTTGATGCCACCATAGGGTGGATCAGGCCACAGTGTTCCACCATGCTGTTTATAGCTGTGGGGCTTCAACATGGGCCCAATTCAAGAAGTTCCTCTGGAGTATCCCACTCTCTCCCCAATTTTTGTAAGACTCTCCTTTATCTTAAAGAGTTATGGTTTTTATAACAATGTAATTTTCTATACATTTTACAGGCTATTGCAGTCCTATTATTTAGCTTATTTCTAATATTTTTATTTGTGAGCAAAAAAGCCTTTTGCTAATTTTCTAAAATATAGGCTCTTTTTCTGCACTAAGAAACTATCTCCTAACTTTTCAGACTACTAATCATAGTCCAATTTGAATATTTTTAAAAGTGTGCTTACATCAACATACCATTAAGCATTCCAAGATGGCTGATCTGAGTAGACACCTGTAATCACTGCTCTGTTAATGGACCAAGAAAGTAGAAAACAATTCAGTTCCCTGTTGAACATAAAAGCTTTAAACTACCAGCATTTGTTTTCTACTGGAATCCTGCATATTCTGATTATTCTTGTTGCTGTGTCCTGTGTTCTGGTAAGCCACTTAGGATATTAAAAAGATAACTTGAGAATGCCTGAGCTGGCATTTGGTGTGTGGTATTTCTGTTCAGTCTGCTCACCTTTCTGAACATGAACTTGATATGCAAACCTCCAACAAAGAAATGGCCACAACAGCAAAACTTTCAATAAAGGAGTGAAAATGTGTACAGGAAAAAGAAAAAGCAAGGATGACAGTTTTTCCTCAAACAGACAGAGAAAACCCAGTTAAAAAGTCAGTTAAGGGTCCTATGGAAACATTTCTGGCCTTGCACCCTGCAAATAGTCCTGAAGTAAGAGCAGCTCTGGGGTGAGATGTGGGAACCATTCAGTCGACTTCAGGTCCTGCTGAAAGAGAGAAGACAAATGTTGAAGGGACTCAGCAGAATCTGAAATATTCAGTATGAAATCCAATCTTTCAGCGATGTGTGCAGAGCATTTCATATGTCAGCTGAAGTCATAAATACCTTTAACCAAAAACTTGACAAAAATCTGAAATTAAATGAAAAAACTAGAGAAGAAATTGATCGTTCTTCAGAAAAGTAATAAGGAAATCAAAACTGAGATGAACAAAATTAAACAGAATTTGGACGTTCAGAAGGCACTGTCCTTTTCAATGTTGTGGAACAATCTATTCCAAGACTGAAAATAAAGACTTCAGAGAGCAATGCAGGGCATGAGCACCTTTGTGTCCTAGAAGTTCCAATACTGGAAATGAATGGGAAAATTTATTTGTGGGACATGAAAAGAAATTCTGTCTGATCAGTGCAACCTTACACCATGAGCTGTTAGAGCATTCAGTATACCAGTTGGGAGAGGTGCCAAACTACCAATGCAGTGGAGTATTGAGAAACCAGATACTATTCT
This sequence comes from Neoceratodus forsteri, assembly GCA_016271365.2. Classification (NCBI taxonomy): domain Eukaryota; kingdom Metazoa; phylum Chordata; order Ceratodontiformes; family Ceratodontidae; genus Neoceratodus; species Neoceratodus forsteri. Next base: position 223,761,901 of record CM028132.1, on the reverse strand, counting down.
AGTTTATTTCACCCTGAAAACAGATTAATGTTATTCAGCAAGCCAGAACAAAGGTGCAATAAAATATATAAATGTTAATTATTTTATATACACTACACATACATATCCCCACAAATGCAAGCACTTAGAAGGCACTTGGGAGAATAAAAAAATTACTTACTGTAGTAATGTTGTTTCTTCTTAAGGGAACCCTCACTGTGTTCACACTTTATGCAGCCATCTCAGCTGAGAGTGACAACTTGGAGGTAAAACTGATGCAAATTTTTGAATTTGGAATGTAGGTTCAAACTCTGCAACTGTGCTCCACTCTGGCTGTTGCTCAGGTGTGCTTCCAGGCTAGAGTGGAAGGTGGCTAGTATAACTAGCTAAACAGTTACCTAAAATTCATAAAAATGTTTAAACAATTTAAAGAACACCAAAAAAATTAAAAGCAGACTTGAGAAGAAATTTGTCATATAAACCTTAACAATGCAGTTACAACTATAGGAACTGCAAAAGTAATGCTCAAGCAACCTCAATGAAAGAATAATTGATTCTCATATGAATCTATTTCAGATCCTAGTAGGGGAGGCAGAGTATGGAGTGTAAATGTATGAGGGATCCCTTAAAAAGAAACAACACAACCATGAGTAATTATTTCTTCCAACTCCAGGAATCCCTTACTTAGATATTTACTCTTTATGCAAACTCTATAGCAATACCTTGGTAGGCTGTGTACAGAACCTAGTTAGGAAAAAGGTTATGCAAGACAGCAGTTCCAAAGCTGGCATCTCTTCTGGACTGTACATCCAGACAGTGATGCTTTGTGAAGGTGTATACTGTTTTCCAAGTAGCTGCTTTGCAAATGTCTAACAATGGGATGCCCCTTGAGGATGCCACTGAGGCAGAGCTACTCCTAGTGGAGTGTGCTCTTAAGCCTCTTAGTGGTATTTCCCAGCTTTTTCATGGCAGAACTGAATGCAAAAGTCTATCCAGTGAGAGACAGATCTTCTTGTAGTTGGTTTGCTTTGCCAACTTCACCATAGGACATGAAAACCTGTGTACCCTGAGACCTGGAATCTTTTGTCTGGTCCATGTAGATAGTCAGCAATTGATTTAGGTCCAGGCTGTGTAACTTTTCTTCACCTGGACTAGAATGTTCTGGACAGAGTACAAAGAGGGTCACTGACTGATTCAGGTCAAATTCAGATACTACTTTAGGGAGGGAGTTTCTGCTGGTTCTAAGAACTACTTTATCCCTGTGGGGAATTGTGTAATTTGACTCTGTGCAGAGGGCTTGTAATTCACTTACCCTTCTAACAAAGGTCATTGCAACTAGGAATATGGTTTTCCATGTGACATATTTCAGAACAGTAATTTCCATAGGATCGAAAGGAGCCTCCATGAGCTGGGCAAGACATATGTTGAGGTCTCAGGGTGAGACAGGGTCCTCACTGGTGGTTACAAGTGATACAGACCTTTAGTAAACCTTTTTGAAAATGTGTTGTGAGGTGAAAGACTTTTCCTTGCTAGCTGATGTGTATACAGATATTACTACTAAGCAAACCTTTAAAGTTGAAGGCTGTAAGCCTAACAACTGTGGGTGTACTATGTATTGTAGAATTAAAAGCAACCCTTCTTCCATTTGTTTTAGTTTCCTGGGGGCACACCAATAAGAAAACCTTTTCCATCTAGAAGAATAAGCTTTTCTGGTAGCGGGTTTCCTTGAAACCATAAGCACCTTCAGGACTTCTTCTGAGAGATCCAGTCCTGAAAATTCGAACTCTTCAAAGACCATGCCCTCAGACACTGGGTTCTGGGATCCAGGAATGTTATTCTGACCTTGGACAAAGTCAAGCAGATTGTGACTGAGTGGCAGGCTGATTGGATTCCTGTCATACAGGACAACGAGCATTGAGTACCAGGCCTGTCTGGCATAGTCTTGGAGCTATCATGATCATTGTTGCAGGTTCCCTCCTGAGCTTCAGAAGTATTTTCTGAATGAATGGGAATGACAGGAAGGCATACAGAAACTTCCCTGTACAATCCAGTACCAGAGCATCCACTGGACATTTCCTCCTGTTGGTGGTCTGCAACAAACCTGTGGGAGTTGATGGTTCTCCCAAGATGCAAACAGGTCTATTTTGAGAGTACCCCATCTTCTAAACACTGTGTCCAGAACCTGCTGGTTCAAGGGCCATTTATGATTTCCCTGGCTGATTCTGCTTAGGAGGTCTGCTAGGACATTGTCTTTGTCTGGCAGGTGTACTACAGATATGTTTGCTTCTAAGGAATATGCCAGGTCCCGGATACTCATTGCTTCTGTACACAGTTTTGAGGATCTTGTTCCTCCCTGCTTTTTTATATAGTACATTATTGTGGTGCTGTCTACCCTGATTTGGACCATCTCACTCTTTAAGTGGGAGGAGAAAGACTGCATTTCTAGCAGTACTGCTTTGAGCACCAGGAGGTTTATGTGTTCTAGTGACTCCTGTGGGTTCCACATGCCACTTAATGTGAGGTCCTGCAGGTGGGTGCTCCACCCCAGGAGTAAGCATCTGTAGTAAGAATACTTGTTGGTGATAGCTGAAGGAAGGGAATGTCCTCTCTGAGGTTGCTTTCTGCTTTCCACCACTGTAATGACTTCACTAGTGCTTTTGCCACTGGTACTAGCTTTGAAAGTGGATTATGTCTTTGGGACCAGTTATCCATTAAGTGGTCTGGGTATCTCTCATTTGGAACTTGGCCCATGGAATCACACCTATGGATACAGCCATGTGACCTAGTAACTGTAGAAAGTTTCTTGCAGGTCTTAGCAGACTTTCAGTGAAGGACTCTGCTGTTGCTATCAAAGCTGTATCTCTGTCCTGTGGGAGGAAGGCTTTCCCATAATGGGCATTTAGTTCTGTTCCTATGAAGTCTGGTACTTGAATAGGCTCTAGCTGGGACTTCTGCAGGTTCATCAAGAATCCCAGGTTCTCCAAGGTGCTTCATACTAACTGAACTGAGCATCTTGCCTCCTGTTTTGTTTTCCCTGAGAGTAGCCAATTGTCCAACTAGGGGAAACCACCACACCTTGTTTTCTCAGATGTGCTGTCACCACAGGCAGGCACTTTATGAAAACCATTGAAGTCAAAATGAGTCCAAATGGGAGAGCTATGAACCAGTATTGATAGTTCCCCATCTTGAATCTGAGGTACTTCCTGTGAGGCTGTCTGAATGGCATATGAAAATAATCATCTTTCAGATCCAGGGATCCCAGCCAATGACATTTCTGCAAAGATGGTATCACTTTTCTTAGTGTGGCCATCTTGAATTTTCTTTTTCAAATGTTTGTTCAGGAATCTGATACCTAAAATGGGTCACCTCTCCCAATTTTCTTGTGGGTCAGGAAGTATCTTGAGAATAGACCCCTGCCACACTTGGAAACAGGGATGTTTTCTATAGATTTTGATATTAACAGTTTTTAGATTTCCAATTCCAGCAGAACCTTTTTCTGTGGGACAGTGAGCTGGAAAATTTCTGTGTTTTGGTAAATAGAGAAAGTGTTTGAGCCGGCACAAGCCACGGCCCACTACTTCCAGTACCCACTTGTCTGTGGTAATGTTTACCCATTCCTGAAAGTAGTGTGCCAGTCACCTTCCCACTAGCAATGGTTGGGCAACCTGTACAAAATTGTCTGTGGTTTTGTTACAGCTGGGGCTTGGGGCTTAGTCTTTGGAGCTGCAGCATTATGCCTGAAGCCCTTTTCCCTGTAGAACCTCTTTGTGATAGGTACTCATAGGGGGTGTAAGAGACATAGACTCTTGGGTAATATTTTTATTTATTTATTTATTGATTGATTATTTCAGAGTACACCTTTGATCTATAAGCTCATTTACAAAGGTTACACTTCAACAGAAATTGTACAGGCAACAAAGCACAGCAGGAGAAACTGAAAACATTACAAACTATCAAACAGGAGAAGCATAGCAATATGTACAGAGTTTACATTTTTGCAAGTCATTGCTGCACAACAGTGCTTTATCAATGCCATACAAGGATCAGAAGAGAGCTATACACAGTATTTACATTATCAGCAAGCAATTTCAATCCAATCTTGTGTCACACAAGGCCACTGTTGTAATTGTTAACCATAAGACTGTATATTGGTAGGGTAAACTCAGTATTTGGTGCTGTTACTAATAGGTGTGGTAACCAGTAGGTGAGACAGGAAGGTGGCGAGTAGCAAAAGAGTCTTGTCAAGGAAGGGGATAGTGGCTGAGGGAGGAGTGCGGGGGGGTGATTGAGGGAAATCACCCCAACCGTCACCCTGGGCAATTGCAGTGTCTTGCTGTGTTAAGGAATTTGAGAAGCTCCCTCTTGAACTGTGCAATATTGTTTGTTTTGCACATTCCATTTGAGCACTTGGACAGCAAAGGAGCAACAGGCTGAGCTGCTTTTCCTAAAGGGTACTGTGAGAGCCTGTCTGGCCATGCTTCTTGTGACACAAAGGTTTTTAGAGGGGAAGCAATGGGATTGAGAGATGGTGGAGTGAGGCCAAGTTAGGACTTCCCTCCCCCCCAAGAGGCATGCCTGATATCTGATTCTTTTTACCAATTGCAGCCAGCCAGTAAGGCATAAAGGTCACAGGTGTGAGTGTATCTGTCTGCATCTAACATGAACTGGCAGGCCTTGTTCAGTGTTACCTGGATTCTGTGTAATGCGGTGTCATTGGCTGTCTCATATATCACCAGTCCATAGTCTATGATGAGCAATATTGAGCATGTGACTACTTGCTCTGCCTCTTTGGTTAGGTTTAGGCAGTGCCTGTATAGAACACCTAGTCTCCTATTAATGGCCTTTGTAATGTTGTCAATGTGGAGGTGAAAGAAAGGGATTCATCAATGACCACACCTAGATACTTGAATGTTTGTGCCTGCTCAAGCAGGGTCCCATTATTATTGTTTATTGTAAAGGGGCTTGTCTTTTTTCTCAGTTGGGGACTGGCAAAGAGTATAGTTTTTGTCTTTTTTGCAGTTGAGAATGAGCTTGTGTGTGAACCACTTACCTAGCTTGTAAAGTTTTGTTGCAGTTTCTTTGTGAGGGAGTCCTGGCAGGGGTGGCTAGAGTACAGAACTATGTCATCTGCATACATTAAAACTTTAGAGGTTGGGCAAGATTCCAGTAGCTTGTTTATAACAGTCTAAACAGAACGGGCCCTTATATGGAGCCTTGAGGCACACCTACTGTGACAGTCCTGGAGTCTGAGAGCACTCCAGTCAATTTTATCCACTGTGTTCAGCCTGAAAGGTAGCTATTAAACCAATCTAAGGTGTCAGTTGAGAGACCAGTTTGTTTGAGCTTGATGAGGAGAAGATTATGATCCACAAGGTCAAAAGCCTTGGAGAGGTCAACAAAAATAGACACCACCAAGTGCCCCTTGTCCAGTGCCTCATGTATGTAACTTGTAAATTTGATCATTACAGAACTTGTGCTGTGCAATTTATGGAAGCCATGCTGTTGGCAGCATTGTAGATCATGCTTGTTGAGATATTCTACAAGTTGGGAAAATACAATTCTCTCAAAGGCTTTAGATAAAGGGGACAGGATGGAGATTGGTCAATAATGTGACACAAGAGTACAGTCACCATTTTTATGGACTGGTGTTATGAGTGTGATTTTCCATGTGCTGGGGAACTGTGAGCAGTGGAGTGGGACAGTAAAGATTTTGGTTGGGGGTTCAGCAACTTCTGGCAGGGCTGCCCCTATCAGAGTCATATCAAGGCCATCACTGCCCACCACAATTTTGCCTAATACCCTCTTGATCACTCTGATAGTATATTTCCTTGTTACAGCCCTGAAATAGAATTTAGGTGGGTAGGTTTGTTGTTAGGGATAATGGGTTCTGAAGGTGGGTTGGCCTTGTTGCCTTGTGGCAGAACTGAGCTGAGATCTGTAAATGATTGGTTAAGGCATTTGCAATATTTGTGGGATCAGGAGATTTTATCACCTATCCTAATCATTGTTGGTGGAGCTTATATCTTTGTGACCTATAAGTTCATTGATGGATTCCAGAATATTTACCATTCCCTAAAGTTTTGTTTGTTAGGCTTTGTAATAAGATGCTTTAAGCTGTCTAATTTCCCTTTTACATCGGTTTCATGTGGCTTTATTGTTCTGGATATCAGTGGGGGTGCCTGAGGATTTGGACTGGTGCCACATGTTATCCCTGTCTTTCATGAGCTCCTGAAGTGGAAGGGTAACCCATTCTGTAGTTGTGTCCCTTTCCTTTCTCTTTATAGTGGGTGCAAATTTATCAGCAGCTTTGTTGAATTCTGTAATAAAATATTCTAGTGCCCAGGTCGAGATTTGTACAAAGGTCTAAGTAACTCCAGTCTACTAGTGCTATGTGTTTCCAGAAGTCCTCAGTTGCATCCTTCCTGAGTATTCTACTTAATACAGTTTTGGGTGGGGGTCTGGGTTGTTTTGCTAGTCAACCACACAGGATGGGTGAGTGATTGCTTAGAGTGTTAGGTAGCACTCTAGTTTCCATGATTCTTTTAGGATGTGTTGTTAGCACCCAGTCATGGAGTATACTTGTACTGGCTCTATAGATGGTTCTGGTACTGCCCTTTACTACCTGGGTAAGATATAATGAAGCCACTAAGTCCTGGTATTTCTTGCTATTTTTGGATGACCAGTCAATACTGAAATTGCCTGTCACCAAGGATTCCCAATTTTAAGCTGTCTGTACAGTTTGGAGAATGTTTCCAGTCCTGTTTATTGCTTTCCTAGGGGGATGCAAATATACATGATAACAAGGTTCTTGTGTTTTTTTCCTAGAATTATCCTGACTACAAGGCATTCACAGTCAAGGGAAGGGGTTCCCAAGGAGATTTGTTGGCTTTTTAGGTTGTTTCTTAAGAATAGAAGGCACCCCCCACCTAGCTTCAGCTGTGATCCTGCCTAAAGGTGTTGTACCCAGGCAAGGCAATGACAGTATCAGGGGTTCTTGATGTGAGCCACGTCTCTGTTAGTGATATAATACCTGGGTTGTGTTGGGACACATGAGCTTCCAGCTGGGTTAGTTTAAGTAGGAGACTGTATATGTTTAATGACAGTATTCCTAGGGAACAGGAGGGCTCAGTTTGTAAATCCACTTTGAGGTGAGCCTGGGTTGGGGTGGATATTGCCTGAGATTATGAGAAGGGTTTGTTGTAGCTTCTGCATGAATCTGAATCTGAGGCAAGGTGGTCTCATGAGGGCTTTGGCAAATGTGGTTGCTCCTTTAATCTTTAGAGATGTAACCTTAACAGCAATTGGGGAACAAGGGGCAAGATGCCATTTAGGCAAGTTTTTAAGATTGGCTAGGAGTGAGGCATCAAGTGGGTGTGTAAGGCAATTCTGTAAGGATACACTGGTATCCCTGCCTCTGCCTCCCCTTCCGTATGACCTGAGGGAGGTAGAGGCTTTTTTCTTCTCATTGTTACTGTTGAAAGTTGTTCTGTATTCATCTACTTATTTCATGCAGACCTCTGTTTTGTCACCAAATAATGAATCTCCCTCAAAGGAATAATACATACCCTTGATTTGGGTATACTTGGAAAGGATTGTAGTCATCAATCAGGAAAACTTTCTGAAGGACACTGCATGAGCCAAAACTCTGGCAACAGTATCATTAGTGTCCACTGCAGTGTGGAAATTATATTCTGTGGCAACCAGGGCTGATCTTACTGTAGTACTTAGATCCTTTGCCAAATCATCCTCTGCTCTTTCTGCCAGTGCCAGAATTGTGTTCCAAAGTGCTTTCTTGTACTGTGCTATATGTGCTGAATAAGCTGGCTGCCTTAAAGCAGGGAAGCTATAATATAATTTTTTGACATAATATGTTAGAGTCTTTTTCACAGGTCTGTACAGACAGAGTGATTCTTGATCTCTTACAAGCATCAGCCTGGATCAGCACATGATGATCGGGATTGGCATATAGATATTCCACTCCCTGCTTGTCAACCTGAAGTTTTCTATCATTGTTTTGTCAATGGCTGCAGCTTGAAGTGGATGAAGCCATGATTCTTGCAATGGCCTTTTTAAGTGGCTTATGTATGGGAAGTAACATCCTTCTTGGTGGAGCTACTCCCAATATTTCCATAAAATGAGCATCCTCTTTATCCCCCTCTGTTTCTAGTAGGGAGATGTTGAGGGTATTAACCATTTGTCTGACAAATGAGGAAGACGATGAGTAAAGCTCAGTTTATTTTAGAGGAGGTTCAAAATCTTGCTTAGGTGTGCCAGTTTAACTCCATGGGATCCCTTTCCTACATAAACACATAATATTATCCTTCCTCCTCCTTTGCAGGCAGATAGGTTAGTGCCTTAGCTGGGGGGGGCAAGTATGTTATTTAAATTTTCTGTGGCCTGGACCATCTGGGAAAATGGCAACATTTTTGATATGTCCTCTAATGAAGGCATTTTTACTGTGCCATCTTCCTGCTCCATTACCTTTGCAGGAGGAGTGGCAGTGACATTATTTTCTTTCAATTTCTTTTTGGCAGATGCCACCTTCGGTGCCTGCTCTAAGATTGTTTTATTGTTATTTTTGCCATAACTAGATTCAGGATTCCCCTTTCAGACATGCTGACATCTGAACCATTTTTACCAAGCCTTTCTGGTGGCTGTGCAACTTTATCTTTTTCTTTTTTCTTGTCACCTTTTACATTATTTGCTGCTGTATATGAGAAAATGGACCCTTCAGATATGTTCTTTCCACCATTGTTAGGACTACTTTCAGTTTTTTTAATATAGTCTTAGGTGCCACAGTGGCAAAAATATGACAGAAATTACAGTTTATAAAGTGCTGTGGATCTAAACACTGTAAATAAAACTCATGACCGTCTGCTCTTGCAAGGAGCAGAAAAGAGTTTGTACAGATTTTTGAAGGTCCACAAAGTTTCTCTGACATACCAGTAAGATGGAACCTTAAAATAATCAAAATGATTCCGGAAAAAAATTACAGTACAAGAGCCCAGTAGTAAGAAATGATTCCTGTGCTGAAGAAACTGTGACAAAGGTCAATTCACAGCTCCTGTAACAGGAGCCCATTTATTCAGGTGAAAAGGCACAGACAGAAACAGAATGCTAAAAATAGTAAACCGCTATCATTTTTGAAAGGTGAACATGGTTTACTAGGCAAAAAGGTCATGTTAGGCAAATAAGATATTCTCCAGTTTCTTTGAATCAAAACAGGAAATGGAGAAACCTTAATTTACAGAAAACCTAGCTAAATGCAGAGCAATTAAGAAAATTACCTAAAATGCACTTTTTTCATATACAGTAGCTACAAAATAAAAACCTGCCTGGAGAACCAGCTGTTACTGGTGTTCACTACTGGGCAACTGCTCTCTTCAGGCAGAGAAACAGATCTGAGCAATGGCTAGATTGGAGCATGGTTGCAAAGTTTGAACTTACATTCCAAATTTCAAAATCTGCATAGGTTATGTCTCCGGGGCATCACTGTTGGGTGAGATAACTGCATAAAGTGTAAATATCTAAGTGAGGCATTCCTAGAGTTAGAAACTGGTCATTCTTAACCCCTGCAAAGCATGAGTAACCCTAGACCAAAGAAATAGTCCGACTGTCCTAAGCTTTAAAGTAGCCTTGAAGACCCACCTTTTTAGTATAGCTTTTAATGATTTATAATAGTTTTAAATCTTGTTTATTTATTGTTTTATGAAATTGTACAGGCGCTTTGGTTTCAGAAAAGCGCCTTTTAAAAATAAAGTTTTGATTGATTGATTGATTGATTGAAATTAGTATTTTAGATGCTGATGAACTCAAGTCCTTCTTGGAGAATTATCATGAACAACATTCAAGATCCGACTCAGACCATTCAGACAATATGGGCACTGACTTGGACGTGGAGGATACTTTAGTTATAAGTGGGAAACAAGCTTGTTCTTCCCCCCTGCCTACATCAGAATCTTAGAAGCTTTTGAGCTGTCAGATACCAGTATCTGTGACTGATTCCTCTCCCTTATCACCTGAAAGCAAGAGGATATCTAAGAGTGAAGTTACACTGTTCTCAGGAGAAGAATCTTAAATTTCAAACGGTGTTCCTAATTCAAGTACTGAGATTAGTTCAGAGACAGGTTTAATTCCTGCTATGCCAGAGGCCACTGAGAAGCAAGCAGCAGACACTTCATTTTAATTTATTATTGTAAATGCCACCAAAGAAAAAACTATTATAGAGACATCTCGTATTACTGGAAAAAATGTGCTTTCCTTGTTTTAAGGACTTGAATGGGTTTTGAAACAGATTTGACTCCTGCTATGTCAGAGGACCCTGAGAAGCAAAAGGCAGACACTTCTCTTCAATTTTGGAATCTAAATGCCTCATAAAAAAATGTACAAAACTGAGACTGAATATAGTTTTTTTTTTGTTTTGTTCTCAGTTATGGAAATAACATACTTTTGAATTTATTGGTTACTTGGAGAGGTGAATTAACCTCCCCAGTGATCTATTTTATTATTTTTTTTAATCCAAATAATGGTACTTATTTTGAAATTTCCCAGTGCTGAATATTGAATGTATATAAATTTAATATATTTGCAGTGTCTTAATCCCATTAAACAAACATTGTGGCTAGTATCCTTGTAAACCATATCATTTTCTTGCTAATTGTTTTTTTGCTGTTTGAAATATTTAATTGCAAAGCAAACCTATTAACAATTTTTATTATGTAAACTCCTCGTATTTAATGGGACTTAGCAAAGTGCTACACATTAATTGAAGGGATGTCCTTAGTACTTAAGAGTAAATGTGTTATTAATGCAATGTTGTATTAGAACTTTATAGCACTGTTGTGATTCTTTACCATGAATGTAACATGTTCATATTTATGAAAATACTATAAATAAAAATAAAAAAAAATACCATAAACAAGTCCTGTGTATTAAGGACAGTCTGCTTTCCTGCACTAAGAAAATCCCTCTGAGCCCTTAAGACTGCCAAATATAACCTGGTTTGTATATTTTTAAGATTGTGCTTAGAGTAAAATATTATGCACAAGGTATGGATGTTAAAGCCTGTTAGCTTTATTTTTTTAAAAGCACATGCACAAATAAAACTGGGCTTTGTGACTCATGAGCACTACAATGTGAGCACGAGAGTTTATCTTCAGTTTTTGCTTTACTGGACATGGGTAAAGTCTATCCTGCTAGTGCATTGTACAGAGACATGCCCCCAAACTATGAGCAGGCTTGGTCAGGATTTAAACTCAGCTTTTACTTTTACTTCCTGATGAGAAACAGCGGGAACAGAGATTCTGACACTGATGAGAATGAGCACTTGCCTTTTCACATACTCTTGAATTATAATAAAGCAAAGGGAAATATTTTTTTTCCTAAACTTTTAGATTTAAATACAAAGTGAAATATTTTCTTCAGTTTGCAACCAGCAGTGAACTCTTGATCAGGGCAACTTTTTGTTAGACCCACCGGTAAAAGAGTCACGTAAGATTCTTTCAGTCAAGGGATACTCAAACATTGCCAAGTAAGTGGATATACTGTATATAGATGAATGCCACAAAATAAAAAGATTACACTAAATGATGCTATCAATGCTTACAGAAAAATCTTAACATTCCTACTCTTTGCAGATTGAAACTGCATTTGTACTTACACTAAGAACTATGTGTAGTATGTACAGTATAGGGACTTTCTTTTGGCCCACATGTACTTCAAATCAGAGGGTTTATAACAAAAAAAAGTATAAAAGGGCATTCTTTTAAACTTTTCACACTAGTCATCTGACCATTTTCAAATCAAAATTTAAATATGATCTGAGGAGCCATGGGGAAATTATTTAAGGTAGATTGATACATCTGTACTTCCTGCACTTATACAAAGGAAGGGATATATACCATATATCTTCAATTTAAAGCCACAGCTTGTAATGTAAAATTACAGTTTGAGCCACGGCTTATGATCAAGGGTGGCTAATCTGTAGTAATGTGTAGTATGTACAGTATAGGGACTTTCTTTTGGCCCACATGTACTTCAAATCAGAGGGTTTATAACAAAAAAAAAGTATAAAAGGGCATTCTTTTAAACTTTTCACACTAGTCATCTGACCATTTTCAAATCAAAATTTAAATATGATCTGAGGAGCCATGGGGAAATTATTTAAGGTAGATTGATACATCTGTACTTCCTGCACTTATACAAAGGAAGGGATATATACCATATATCTTCAATTTAAAGCCACAGCTTGTAATGTAAAATTACAGTTTGAGCCACGGCTTATGATCAAGGGTGGCTAATCTTAAAGTGTAGCTTTTAACAGATTGGCAATTTTCAGTGATGTGTGCTGGCTGTTACTTAAGTATGAAAGCTGATCAGCCAGTGCCTAATCTGATGATGCAGAGTTGTAGTCGGACAGAATACTCATTGTGAATGGACCAGGAGAAAATGTCAAAATGAAATGCAGAGCCAAGTGAGTAAAACTGTCAAACTAGAAATCTGCTCTGACTGTGATCTGATCAGTAGGAAAGAAATTGAGTGAATGTACATGCTGTGAACACTTTTAAAAGTTTTTTTTCTCAGAGTAAATTTTTTTTTTAAAGCTTGCCTGTTATAAAGTGCTGCTGATCCTCTAAGTTTCTTAGTGTTGCTAAGCATGTGAGCGTGTTGCTTAGTTGCACTAGAGATGTACCTGAGCATGGCCAGAGATGCTGAAAACTGCCTTTTTGTTTGTTAAAGGGAGTGGGCTGCTGCAAGATCAGTAACTGAAACACATCCTCACTTGCACATCATGGACATGGTAAGGGAGCTTAATGTGTATCATTTTCCACACAGTGTTTCTGCTCACTTGGGTGGTTTGTGGGGGGTGGGATGTTTTTATGGAGAAGCAAGTATGGGAGCCGAAGAAGCATTACTGTAATGTATCACAAGCATGCAGACACACAGAAAATCACTGTGTCCTTTTTGTTTGTCCTTTAAGTTGTTGACTAATGCAACATTCGGCAGCAGTCAGGATTTGAGGGCAGCTTATATTGAAACTTTGTGGAGGTGTGACTATAGATAGATGGTGGCTTATGATTGAAGGCAGTTTCAGATCAAAGATATACAGTATACATATATATATACACACACACACATATACATATATAGAAAAATCTGTTTAATGCATCAGTTAGGGTTGTTCCACAGCGACAAAAGTGAGAAATTCGATGTTAAGGTACCTACCCTTCACCCCACCCCACCCCACCAACAGTCATCAGGTGTGCATTGAGGTCATCAGTCCTAACTCTCACCCCATCCCATGTGTAAACAAGCTGAGGTGCTTCAGTATAGGAGAATGGGTGAGAGTTAGGACTTGACCCCAATGCACACCCCAATGCCTGTTGGTGGGGGCGGGTGGTGGATGCAAAAGGGTGGGAACCCTAACATTGAATGTCCTCACTTTTGTCCCTGTGGAACAACCTTAACTGATGCATTAAACAGAGTTTTTTCCAATGAATTTCCCTTCTTTTTGAGAATGAGCATTATAAATAGTGAATTTTTTGTCACATAGTAATGCTAACGGTAACGCAAATGCAAGCGCAAATGATAATGCACATGGTGACACAAAGGTAAATGGTAATGCAAATGGTAAGAGAAACACAAGCGCAAACGTTAATGAAAACAGAAATGATAATGCAAATGGTAACGCAAACACTAACGGCAACAGAAATGCAAATGTTAACAGAAACAGTAACGTAAACAGTAATGGCAACAGAAATGCAAGAGGTAAGAAAAATGCAAACGGTAACAGAAACGCAAATAGAAATTCAAATGGTTAAGGCAACGGTGCCGCAGAAGGAAACAGTAATGCAACTGACAATGGAGATGCAAAAGAAAATGCAAAACGCTAAGGGCAACAGAAACGCAAATGGTGATGAAGATGCAAACAGTAACGGTAACACAATTGGAAGCACAAGCAGTTACAGTAACAGCAATGATGATGCCAAAGTGAACAGTAATGCAAAGGGAAATGCAAACGCAAGTGTGTTCGGAAACGCAAATGGCAACGCGCACAGGCACAGGTACCACAACTGGAAACGCAAATGCTAATGGCAACAGCAATGATGAGGCCAAAGGAAACATAAATGCAAACACAAACGCAAATGGGAACAGTAACGCAAACACAAGAGCAAATGAAAACGCAAAAGGTAACGGACACGGTGGCATAGACGGGAACGGTAACGCAAATGGTAATGGAAACAAAAGTGGAAACAGTAAGGGTAACAGTAACAAAAGCACACACCCACTTTTTCCCAAAAGCTGCATAGAGAAAGACAGTGAATACAAAGAATGTATGCATAATAATAATGGGTCTTGGAGCAGAAAATGAGCACTTGGAATACTAAATTGCTTATGTTTCAGGAACCGTACGACATAGAAAAAAAATTAAAATTTCATATGATTTATGACTTTCCTGGCTAGTTTTCTGCATAGCCTCCTAGTGGGGGGGCTAAGCATTTTTCTGACAAAAAGTCCAAATCTCGAAGCTTTTCCAAGATACGGGCCCTGAAAGGCATGGCGGATGCTGTAATGTTAGTCTATGGGAAAAAAAGTCAACTTCAGAGCACCATAATTTTGCATCCCTCTAATATTTTGTCAGCAAACTATGAATAGGCACATCTGTGGGATGTTGACTTTCTTCCCTTCAAATGTCATCCCAAAAGACCAAACTTGTCTTTTGCAACAGGGTGGCAAAGAATTCCTGTTATTTTGGGCAAAGTGTCGCAAACGCAAATCATGGCACTTTTGCAAATAAAATCACAAAAGTGTCACAGGTGCGACACTACAGTTTATAAAAATTTCAAAAACATATTTCTGGGGTGTTTAACCCCCGTAAAAGACATGGCTATCATCCTTAGGGTTCAACTAGGTGAACACAAAAAGAATTGTGTCCCTAGAGGGTCCCAAATTTAAATGCCAAGCATTTCTGTAATCAGTAACTGAAAAAAAAAACAACTCACTCAAGACCCTACAGGGGTAATTTGCGATACTAAAAGCTGCATTTGTGACACTGTCAAACTTTTTGTTAACTTTTACCATTGACTATAATGGGAAACTTGTTTTTTGAATAACTTTTGAACCGTTTAATATTTTTTCACAAAATCTTTGAAAGGCACATCAGGCTGCATGTTCCCTGAAGGTTTCATACTGGTCCCATAAACCATGAGACCAGTAGGTTTGAACAAAGAATGCGTAAAAAAGTGTAAATGTGACACAGAATGGTGCTTTATAGCTCAACCGATGACCCCAAAGCACACCCGATGCCGGTGGGGGTGGGCTGGGGGTCCAAGGAACCTTTCAACCCTAACACCAAATTTCCTCACTTTTGTCACTGTGGAACAACCCTAACTGATGCATTAAACAGAGTTTGTTGCCTCTAATATATATATATATATATATATATTATGGTAGCAGGAAGTGCTACCACAGTTAGGGTTGAATAGCACTTTTAAGGTTAAAGGGTGAAAGTTTGCACCTCAATAACTTTGCCACTGTTCAATGGATTTGCCTGAATGTTGTGCCCTACGACCCCTAGGCACACCCCATGCCCTGTTGGTCTGTGGAGGGTGGGGTGAAGTGGTAGGGTGGGGGATAACTGTCTCAACCCTAATGCCTCATTTTCCTACTTTTGTCGCTTCAACCCTAAATGATGTATTAACAATGTTTTTTGCAATGAATTTCCTTACTTTTTGAGAAAGTGTAATCTTACCCTTATATAGTTTTGGGAGCGCAGAGTCCTCTGGGCCCTGTGCTCCCATGGTATCAGTGTTTAGGGCCCTGCACTCCCATCTATCCATAAGTGCACAGACATTGTAATCAGCTGTCATCTCCATGTGGGAGTGCAGGGCCTAGCCCAGTATTGCATAAGGGATGGCTCAGCAGTCATATTACTGTACAATGTTGTCCATATGTGGGAGTACAGGGCCCCAGAGACCCTGCACTCCCACCTACCTATAATTATAGAGACTCAGATCAGACCTAGACACATTCAAAGTAACCACTGTGCTGCAAATGGTGCAATATCTCAGTAACTGTAGCAACCTTGAAAAAAATTCTACTGCAGCTGTAATCATGGACTGGTAACCTGCACATGTGCTTAGCTACTTTTAGCAAACAATCCTTATCTTGAAGCGTTTTTGAGACATAGACACTGAAAGGCACTGTGTTCGCCACTATGTAATCCTATGGGACATTTCTCAACTTTGGAATGGCATAAGTGTGAAACTTATGCAAATGTTTATGCCAAGCATTTTTTTTCATTTCATTTCATTTTATTAAATGGGTTAGACCATTGAGTAAAACTCGTTTAAAATGGTGACCCTTGGTTGTACAAAAATAAAGTTGCAGCAATTACAATAAATACAAACATACAATATTCAACACACCAAATACATACAATAACATACATTTCTAATAATTATAACCAGTTAACCACAGCAAGCCTTTTTTGTGCAAAAAGTGATTCCAAAAACCAGGTTTGAACAACTTTTTGTGACAGAATTTTTCTATTGTACATACGAAATTTTAAGGGCATCATATTCCAAAATTAAGGGACTAGCTGGCTGAAGAAAAAAATCAGAATGTTTAGTTTTTGATCTAGGTATTATCAACTCTTGATAGGCCGCATTCCTTAAAGAGGGCTTAACATCCCTAAATTCTGACCTTTCGGCCAGATGTTCTGGGATCACTGCTGTGATGCTTTTAAATGCCAAAAGATATTTATGTAACTGTCTTCTATCTGACAGAGAAATCCATCCTCATCTATGATACATTAGGCAATGATGGGTATCCCTAGAACACTGTAAGATCAATCTCACTAGATGATTATACAGTACATCTAATCTATATAATTTTCCAGAATGAGAATAATCATAAAGTGTATCTCCATAATCAAAAAGAGGAAAATCTGTGATTCAACAATTTTCTTTATCATATATCCACCAAACAATTTTTATTTCGATATAGTAAACCCACCCTTTTTCCCACTAATCTAACCAACTCATCAACATGCAAATTACCAGTAGCTATGGGGTCCAACCAAAAACCCAGGTACTTATAAGTCATCATTGATCTAATTTTATTCCCTCAGGATCAAACATTAATAATTTAGTGCAAGTTCTGAGTTTCACAGTGGAACCAAATATCAAACATTTTGTCTTACTCACATTCATTTTATTTTTCCGTTGTGTCAAGTACCCATATAATCTATCAAAGCTTAACTGTAATTTTACTTGGAACTCGTCCACAGAAGAAGCAGAGGTATATATTATAGTATCATCTGCGTACAATTGATAAGCCATATTATTCACATGGCATCCAAGCTCTTTCAGATAAATCAGAAAGAGTAAGGGTCCAAGCACATATCCTTGAGAGACCCCTTGAACCACTGGCAGAGGTGTTGAAACAGTCTTATTAACAACAGTTGACTGCATTCTACCTTCTAAATAAGAAGAAAACCACTTAAGGGCGCTACCTGATAGTCCAATATCCTTCAAACTGGAGAAAAGGATTTAGTGGTCCACCATGTTGAAGGCCTTGGAGAGATCAACAAAGATGGCACCCGTCAAAAGGCCCTTATCCATAGCTTTGTTGATATCGTCCAAGACCCTCGACATGGCGGAAATTGTGTTATGTGATTTACGAAATCCTGACTGATATTTATCAAATGAATCATTCTGATTCAAAAAATCATTTAATTGTCTAGCCACAAATCCTTCCAACAACTTTGAAACCTGAGACAAAAGTGAAATTGATCGATAATTATTAAACTGATCCTGACTCCCTCCCTTAAAAATCGGAACAACCCTAGCTATTTTCCAATCAGAGGGCATTACTCCCTCATTAATGGACCAATTAAACAAATAGATAAGGGGAGCAGCTATCTTTAAAGCTGAGATTTTTAATAAATAAGGGGTCAGTCCATCAGGGCCACCACTCTTTGTTGTCTTTAAGCCCAACACAGCCTCAATAACCTCATACTCCTCCAACTTTTTAAATGAAAACAAATTAGATGAATCTAAATGCAACAGGGAGTAATCATTAATATTGCAAGGGTCAGGGCTACCAAAAAAAAATCCCTGAGTTCACAAAATAATTATTGAATCCATCTGCAAGGGACTCCTCCTCCACCAAAACCTAAGATCTATATTTTACAGTTCCCACCCTGTTTGTGGTGACCTTTAATCTCTTTAATTATATACCAAAAAATGTTAACATTCCCAGCAGAATTTTCTAATTTAGAGTTGTAGTATGATCTTTTACTTTCTCTAACAGCAGTTAGATAAGAATTCCTGACTCCTATAATATTGCCAATCCCTCAAAGAATTTGAACTACGTGCCTTTGCCCAAGCTTGGTCCTTTTTTCCTTTTAACTTTCTCAGAGTGGATGAATACCATGGAGCAGAAGATTGTTTTATTTTCCTTAATTTCATTGGCATATGATAATTTATAATCTGCATTAGCTCTGATAGAAAATAGCTCCAAGCCAGATCAATTTCAGGAATCATAAACATTCTGTCCCAATTAATTCTGTCTAAATCTTCTATAAAAGCAAAATAGTCAAACTTTCTAGTAGCCAGCATAAGTCACATCTGTGGGACACCCCCTTTGCACCCTGAAAATTTCAAGCCAAAAGTCCTAACTGTTTATTAGCAGTGAACTTGCAATTTTTTTAAATCCTTGTTCGTGAGCTGTCAAAATCTGAGATAGTGAGCCAAATTCCCATTCGTGTCCAAATCCCTGTTTGTGAGCAATCCCTATTCGTGAGATAGAGCTACCTGGTTGTCATCTCAAGAACAGGAATTTTGACAGCTCACGAACGGGGATTGGCTCATGAATGATTTTATTAGCCACCTGGTCATCCACTTGTGAACAAAGATTTTGACAGCTCACAAACAAGGATTTCTCATGAACAGGGATTTTGACACCTCATGAACTGGGATTTTTGACAGCTCATGAACAAGGATTTTTTTTTTATAATCCTTGTTCATGAGCTGTTAAAATCCCTGTTAGCAAGCAGAATCCCCGTTCATGAGCTGTCAAAATCCCCATTCATGAGAAATTACTTTTCATGAGATTTGACCATCTGGGCATCATCTCATGAACATGGATTTTGACAGCCCATGAACAAGGATTTTTCATGAACAAGGACTGAGACACCTTGAACGGGGATTTTGACAGCTCACGATCAAGGATTTTTTTGTAATCCATGTTGGTGAACTGTCAAAATCCCTGTTCCCAAGCTGATCCCTTTTTCTGAGATAGGGTTATCTGGTCATCATCTCATGAACAGGGATTTTGACAGCTCATGAATGGGATTGTCTCATGAATAGGGATTTGGACACCTCATGAACAGGGACCGGAAGTGAGTCACGAACAGTGGTTTTCAAAATAAAAAAATGCCCATTTTTTGAGTAAACTAAATGGAACTAAAGCCATTAGTTTGTAGAGGGTGTCACCTTAAAAAACATACTTCAATCTCTACAGAAGACATCCCTGTGCAAGTTATAAAATTTTGTTTTTGATGAAAATCGAAAACAAGATGGCAGCTCGTGAACAGGGATTTCTCATATGAACAGGGATCCCCATTTGTGAGCTGTCAAAATCCCAGTTCTTGAGGCCAAGTCCTTGTGCACAGCTGTGCAGCTATCCAACAGACTGAACTGATCATGCTCAGAACCCGAAATGTCAAAATTTAAAACTTTGGAACAGATTAATATTTTTTCACCAAACCAATGATGGCTTGTTCTTTGGGGCACACTCTTTCCACCCTAAAAATGTCAGACCAAAGTTCCAAATGCAGTGTGCGCAGCATGATCAGGAAAAATCAGGGAAAATGGGTGAAAAAAAGCAAAAAACACACTTTTTCACTATGTGCTGTGCAAAATCAGTACATTCAATCAAAACAAAACTTGGCACATCAAGAGATCTACACCAGTGGGACAGCGCATGCTAAATTTCGTGCAAATCCATTGAATGGTTACAAAGTTATTAAGGTGCAAAATGTGAAGTCTGACATTAAAATGCACACTCAACCCTAACTATAGTGGTGTTACCGCACCACTATAATATATATACAGTTGTAGTGGCAGAAATGTTTCTCTGTAAAGAAGTATACCTGGGCATACTGAGGCAGAATGAGGCAGAATCACATCACAGTCAATGCTAATTGAACTTGAGTGCCTCAGTGGTAACTCAGTGGTACCTTGAGGTAGGCAACTTTTAGATATCTATATATATATATATAGAGAGAGAGAGAGAGAGAGAGAGTGAGAGAGAGCTAGATAGATAGATAGATAGATAGATAGATAGATAGATAGATAGATAATAAAAGAAAAAAATAACTGTTGATGACTTTGCATGAAAACAAGCTTTGTAGTGAGGTTACAAAGATCTCCAAATAATCTGTTATATCAAACTTATTTGGGGGAGAACATAAATATAATTGTATGTATTAAATTAATACATATCATCAATTATACATTTATAATTTTAAATGATTTCCATCCTAATGAAGTGACCAGAAGGGTCACAAAACATTAACAGATAAACTTTGTATGGTAGACAAAAAAGACAAAGAGCTTCAGAACAAAAGCATTTAGGCAGGTGTCACCCAAAACAGGCATTGCCAACTAAAGCAGGTTTCTCAGGAATACAGAATCACACATACCCCCATAATACAGAGCATCATGGTATCTATATGCAAAGTACCATAAACATTTTGGTTGGTTCTGCTTCAAGCACAAATGAATGGTGCTAATTATCCTCTCATACCATCTGCAAAGGCTGAGATCAGAAGACATAGACATGTTTCATGCTACTCAGGACTTCTCAGTGTGACTCATCTGTAGTGTGCCTCATCTGTATCTTCCCCCAGGGGAGAAACAAGTCATCCATTATGTGGTCTTATACATTTGGGTCATTTTTTAATTTTATTTTATTCCTTTGGTAACTGGGTAAGGCCCACTTGGCACAAGTGCCAGTTTCCAGGAGTGACCTGGGAGCACTGGTGTGGTTAAGTGACTTGCTCAGAGTCACACAATATGCAAGTAGAGGTTGTGAGATTCAAACTCAGATCTGATGGCTATACCAAGCTCATTCATAGACCATTACTCTAAACTCTTGTCTATACTGCCAGCTCCAATTCATGGTGGGCCCAAAATAAGAAAGCAAGTTAAAAAGACAAAGAGCCTCAGCACAAAAGTACTGTGTAAATAGTTATATAAAAAGGCCAATGGCAACATAGCCAGGTTTTGAAAAATTACACAATCACACACAAGTAAGGTGAAAGACAGAATGCAGAGGGTCAAATCAGGAAACTTCAAATAGAGAAGGGAAACTTCAATGAGGCAGAGCATGAGAGACAGAGAAGAACCCTTATTTAAAACAGAGGTCTTAAAGATGGTTCCCAAAAAAGAAGGACATTGTCAGTTAGGTGTGAATGAATGAAAGATAAGCTATAAGGATGTAAAATGACAAGGAAGCGTGTGTTACAGAGCTATTTAAAATCAAATTGTTTATTTTCGGTATAGTTCATTCATTCCATATGGCTCTAATGCTTGTAGCTGAGCAATCCAAAATGCCTCACACTAGAGAAGGTCATTTTTGGTCTCCAACTTTCTGAATGGCAGTTATGCAGATGTCGTCAAGTTGACAATGACCTAACTGACTGAAGTGCTTAGAGATGACAGTGTCTTGTTTTTAGATGGAGTACTTGTGATTGCTAAAGTGTTTCCTTAATGAGTTCTTTGTTTGGTCTACATATTGCACTCCCCAGTGCCCACAGTTCATTATTTTTAATTTTTTTTTATTTAAACATTTGTTCACCTGGTAAGCAATATGAGCCATGGCTCTTTTTCAAAAGTGACCAGGGACTGTATAATGCAGTCAAGATGTTATATACACATGAAATACAAAACATACAAAGTAACTCAATTAAAACAGATACATTTCAAGGACTCCACATGAAATTGTCTTAATGCCATTTTCAAAGTAGTATAACTAGGTTGTGAGTGGATATTGAATGGCAAACCATTCCAGTTTAATGGGGCCGAATATGAAAGGGCAAATCTTCCCATATTAGTTAATCTATTTGGGACTTCAAATAACAGGGAACTATTTGAGCAGAGCACCCTATTAGAGTTCCTTACTACAAGCAGTGAGTGTAAGGGAGATTGTGAATCCAATTTTAATACATTGTAGTTAAAGTATTCAGACTTAGTATTCAGACAAGTCTTTTGAGCAATCGGTTTAAATGCTTCATTGGCAAGCTTTTAAACTAGTCATGGGGGGAGGCACTGATAAGCAGCAGGAAAATCCCAGCCTCTCCCTACAAAACAGGGTACTAAATGAGAAAAAGACAGAGGTAGAAAGGTCAATGGGGGATGCTGCAACAGAAGGTAAAGCCATCAAAAAATGGAGAGCAATGAGTACCAATGCCCATAGTCTGGGTAACAAGCTTCCTGAATTAGTGACCTTGATGGAGGAGGAACATCTGGATATCATGGCAGTCACATAAACATGGTACACACAAAACCATGACTGGGACGTAAACATACCAGGATACACCATCAACAGGAGGGACAGGGAGGGTAAAAGAGGAGGAGGAGTAGCTCTTTACATAAGGGAAGGAATCAAAGCAACAGAACAAAAGGGTAAACAGGGAGGAGAAGAAGCAGTGTGGGTCAATTTGGAGACAGGCAATGGCACCACAATCCACACAGGGGTTGTATACAGACCCCCCCTCTCAGGGGGAGGAAATGGGCAAGGAAATGATAGAAAGCATACTTAGAATGGCAGAAAAAGAGGAGATATTGCTGATGGATGATCTGAATATGCCAGATGTTAACTGGAGTGCTGTTGCAGCAGCCACTTCAAAGAGTGAGGTTATTCTAGATGCCCTACAGGGGGCATGCCTTAGACAACTAGTATTGGAACCCACTCGAGAGGGAGCAATCTTAGACCTGGTTCTCTCAAATGGAAATGGAGAGAGGATCACAGATGTAGAAGTGGGTAGCCATCTGGGAACTAGTGACCATCGAACAGTATGGTTC
Organism: Neoceratodus forsteri; assembly: GCA_016271365.2. Classification (NCBI taxonomy): domain Eukaryota; kingdom Metazoa; phylum Chordata; order Ceratodontiformes; family Ceratodontidae; genus Neoceratodus; species Neoceratodus forsteri. The sequence continues at coordinate 223,738,829 of CM028132.1, read as the reverse complement.
ACAATAAACACAGCAATAAAGTCAAGCCATACAAAGGCAAAAGTACTGGACTTTAGGAGGGCTGACTTTGCCAAAATGGGTGAGTGCCTAAGGGATGCACTAGCAAATGGGCAAGGAGGGGTGGAAGAGCAATGGGGAATAATAAAAACTGTCATCACAGAGGTAACAAGCCTTTGTGTGAAGCAAATAAACAAAACAAAATGATGTAAGAAACCACTATGGTTCTCAAAGGAAGTGGCAGTGAAGGTTCAAGAGAAAAAGAAAGCATTCAGGAAGTACAAGGAATCACAGAAGGAGCAGGACAGAGAACTGTATCAGTTAAAGCAAAAGGAGGCTGGGAAGGCAGTCAGAACAGCAAAGGCCCAAACCGAGGAAAAGATAGCCAACTCAGTTAAGGAGGGGGATAAAACCTTTTATAGGTACATCAGGGAGTGAAGGAAGACCAAGGGAGGGATAGTGAGGCTTAATAAAGGGGAGGGGTGGGCAGAGGGTGACTGTGAAAAGGCAGAGATACTAAACAAATATTTTTGCTCAGTATTTACAAATGAAGAGCGGTACCTAAAACAAACAATAGAAACACTCTGGATACAAAAGTTGATACCAGCCCATTTATAGAAGAAAGGGTTCTGAAAGAACTCTTATAACTGAAGGTGGACAAAGCAATGGGGCCTGATGAGATTCATCCCAGAATTCTAAAAGAACTAAGGGTAGAACTAGTGACACCACTGACTACCCTCTTTAACAAATCATGGAGGATGGGGTGGTACCAGAGGACTGGAGGAGGGCAGATGTGATTCCTCTTCACAAAAGTGGGAGCAAGGCAGAAGCAGGAAACTACAGACCTGTTAGTTTATCCTCAGTGAGAGGGAAAATGATGGAATCACTTCTGAAGGAAAGAATTGTCGAGTATCTAGAGGCCAGAGAGGCACAGGACCCAAGGCAGCATGGATTCACAGTGGGAAGTCATGCCAGATGAATCTGATAGATTTCTTTGAGTGGGTGACCAAAGTAGTAGATCAGGGAGGAGCTGTGGACATGGCCTACCTAGACTTTTAGCAAGGCATTTGACACAGTCCCACACAAAAGATTAATATACAAGTTAGCCAGCCTGGGAGTGGGTCCCAAGATGACAGCCTGGGTAAAGAATTGGCTGAAGAATAGGACACAGAGGTAATAGTAAATGGAGTCCACTCTGAAGAAAGGGGGTTACTAGTGGACGCGGAGGGTTCAGTATTAGGACTGGTCCTCTTCAATGTCTTTATAAGACATTGCAGAGGGACTGGAAGGAAAAGTATGTCTCTTTGCAGATGACACAAAGATCTGCAACAGATCTGATGCACAAGGTGGGGTGGAAAGGATGAGAAGGGACTTGGCAAGGTTAGAGGAATGGTCAAATGTATGGCAGCTTAGATTCAATGCTAAGAAGTGCAAGGTAATGCACCTGGGAAACAAAAATCCAGGGGAAGAGTACACAATGGAGGGTGAGATACTAACAATAACAAAAATGGAAAGGGACCTGGGAGTAGTCATATCAGATGACCTAAAGGTGGGCAAGCAATGTGAGAGGGCAGCAAGGAGGGCTGGGGGGATACTGGGATGCATAGGGAGAGGCATCACCAGTAGAAAACAGGAAGTTATTATCCCTCTGTACAGACAGCTGGTGAGACCCCATCTGGAGTACTGCATGCAGTTCTGGAGACCCAATCTCCACAAAGACATAGACAGGATGGAAGCTGTCCAGAGGAGGGCAACTAAAATGGTGCAGGGTCTGCACCGGAAGACATATGAAGAGAGACTTAAGGAGCTTAATATGTATAGCCACGAGGAAAGGAGGGAGAGGGGACATGATAGAAACTTTCAAGTACCTCAAGGGAATCAACAAAGTCCAAGAGGGTAGCATCTTTCCAAAAAAGAGGTGTGCAAGAACAAGGGGGCACAATTTGAAGATGGGGGGGCTTAGAGGTAATTTAAGGAAGTATTTTTTCACAGAGAGGGTTGTGGATGCATGGAACGGCCTTCCAGAGGAGGCTGTGGAGTCAAAAACAGTGGTGGAATTCAAGCATGCATGGGACAGTCACAAGGCAATTCTAGGGGATGGGGGTAGGAAGAAGTAGGCTGCTGGTTAACTAGGATCTGCAGCTTATCCATTAGGTAGGGAAATGGGCAGACTGGGTGGGCCAAGCGGTCCTTATCTGCCATCAAATTCTATGTTTCTACTGTATAAACAATGTGCACTTGAGGGTAACCAACCTGTTAAGTCATACAAAATACAATAGTGTGTCTGAAAAGTAACCTTAAGAGCAAACCTGCAGATTGAGTGGAATGTGGATGTCAGTAATTTCAAATCTGTTTTCACTAAACCCTCAAATAAGAAAGAATTATAGTACAATATGGACAATAGAACATTATTAGCCACCGCTAGTCTAGCTTGCTCAGTTAACAAATTCTGAATCCTTTACAGCACACCCAGTCTTTGGTTTGCTCTGTCTACATGTTGATTTTATATGTAAAGAGTATGATAATCCAGGATCTAACAAACTTCCTAGATATTTAAATTGATTGACCTATTCTAATTTAATATCAGCAGAATTTTGAAAATTTAATTGCTTACATTTGGTTAACCTTTGACTAGAATCAAAGAGCATGCTCTTTGTATTTTTGGTGTTCATCAACAAATGATTAACATTCAGCCAGTTATCCATAATTTGGACATCAGCATTTAAATTAAGCAAAATGTCATCCTCAGAGGAAGAGCTGTAGTAAAGTATGATATCATCAGCATACATTAGGTAGTTAGTGCAGCGCAGCAGAGATGGTAACTGATCAATAAAAATTGAGAACAAAAGGGGCCCCAGGATAGAGCCCTGGGGTACCCAATTTCCAGTACTCTATCAGTCGACAATGCTTTGTGATAATTCACCCAAAGAGAGTGATCTGTTACATAACTCTCAAACCAGTTTAAAGAAGACTCCCTGACTCCAATGTTCCCCAGCCTCCCAAGCAGCAGGGAATGATTAACTAAGTCAAAGGCCTTGGACAGGTCAACAAACACAGCACTGATAAGCCTTTCACAGTCCATTGCCTGACCAATGTGGCCCGTAAACCTGGCCAAGGCCATTCCAGTTCCATGGAACTTATGGAACCCATGCTGCTTGGGAGACTGGAGACCAGAGGAGTCAAGGTAGTGAACCTATTGCTCATTTACCAGTTTTTCCAGAAGTTTACCCATGACAGGAAGTAGTGAAATGGGTTGATAGTATCCATATCAGAAGAAGTTCTCCCTTTGAAAATTGGTTTAATAAGTGTGTTTTTCCACTGACTTGGAAACTGACTAGTAAGAAGAGAAAGATTATGCACTTTTGTAAGAGGTAAATAAATATAAGAGGGCAATTAACTTCAAAAACCTAGGCTCTAGGTTATCCGCTCCAGAACTTTTATCAGGTGATGATTGTTTTAATAATTTCAATACTTTCTTGGTTTTAATCAGATGAAAATGAAAAGAAAATGGAGTTTGAGCTGCAGATGAAATGCCCGCAGAACTAACAACTGGAGAAAATGTGGCTGTAAGTGAAGTTAAATCAACAAATTTTGTCAAGAGTGCCTGCTTTATCTCAACATAAATGAATGTCAGTTTACCATTAATAGTAAAGGAATCTTGGGAGTTAGTAACGTTAGGAGATGTTAAAGTTTCTATTGCAGACCAACATTTTTTTTGGGAGGGGTTAAATTATTCCTTTGCCTATTTAAGTGGAAATCAGGCTTACTTGATCTTAACCTGGCTTTACAGAGATTCTTAATCTTCTGTAATTATTAAAGTCAGAAAGACTTTGCATTTTCATGTAAGATTTCCATACTGAGTCTCTTTCCTTCATAAGCTGAAACAGTTCTGGGGTTAGCCACCTATTAACCATGCCCCTGACCCTTCTAGTTTTTTTGGGGGAAAGAACTTATCCTGTAGATTCAATAGGATAGAAGAAACGTAATCTAGAGCACAGTCAGTTTCTGGGATAACATCCAGATAAGCCTAATCAATTTGATTTAGTTACTGCAGGAGATTCCTAGGAATGGTATCAGTGAATCTCCTGAAGGAAATAAATATTCTGGGTGGCCTTACTCTTTTTGCTTTCCAAATGCAATAAACCACCAAATGATCACTTATACTGTCAGGTAAGGTGCTGCTGTGCAATACCCTAACTGAGTTATTAGTTGCTATTCAGTCCGGAATATTGTGTCTTTGGCTAGAATTATTCATTCTAGTGTACAATGTAATTAATTGAATCAGACCAGTACTGAACAACAATGATTCCAGTTCAGGATTGTTGTCAAGGTCTCTGTCCTATGCTCATGTCCCCAAAAAAGTCTAATAAATCCCTGAGCCCCACCCCCACACCTGATTTAGGGGGATTAATTTGTTACAGCCCCCAAGCAGTAGTTGAACAAGTTACCATTCACTATCAGATGTTCTTGAATAATAACAGTAACTTCCAAGCTAATCTTATAATAAATTAATATCCCCCCATTTCTTTTTTCACTCCTGATGTTCCTTATATTTTTATATCCCTCAATTGCATATTTCTCAGAATCTACCTTTGGCTTCAGCCAAGTCTCTGTTAGGCATAATACATCAGGATGATGTTCCAATAAGGTCTCAATTTCATGTATTTTGTTAGAAAGACTACATACATTCAAGTGCATAAAATATAATCTATCAAACCTCCTATACATTGGGATTGAGGGACCAGAATGCATTTCAGGGCTGGGATTTAGTTCAACATCACCTGAGAGGCCCAAAAGGAGAAGACTGAGAGATAAATGAGCCAGTAGTATCACATTCAGATTTAGATGGTTCATATATGACCCAACCTGATATATAGCACTCCTTTTAACAACACCCAACATCTTAATATTAGGAGTGATGTTGTATGTAGAATCCTGCAAAGTATTGGAAAATAAATACTCAGCAAAATCTGGTCCCCTGCAGTCACAATCCAAACTTTCTATAAGGTAAAAACACCCACAATCCAATAAAATACGCCCCAATATAAGGCAAATGTTAAAAACCTTCATATTGAAATATGGAAATCTAACAATTGAATTCAAAGAAAGTTCTTACTAAAAAATGTGTTAAGATCCAACATTCACCAGAAAAACTTCTGTTGAGCGGTGCAGTCACTCATGCTTGCACCCCGGTGCATGTGCCTTTGGCAAGTACAAGATCTTAAAGCACTTAGCCCTCCCCCTTCTTGCTGATGGTTGGCTGATGGCTTGCAGTCAAGCCCCTTCCACTGAAGCAGCAATCCGGCCACAAACGAGCGCACAGGGGAAATGTGTGTGAAAAGGATGAATGGAAGTCCTTTCAGGGGGTTGCAGGTAGCTATGACCAAGATGGAAGTCCAGCAGCAGCAGCAGACAGAAACACCGTCACTCCCCTGACAAGCACAAGATTTTAAAGCACTTAGCCCAGCCCCTTATTGCTGCTGGTTGGCCGATGGCTTGCCGCTGAGGCCTCTCTACTGAAGCAGCAATCTGGTCACAAACCAGTGCACAGGGGAAATGTCTGTGAAAAGGATGAATGGACGTCTTTTCAAGGGGTTACAGGCATCTGTATTCATAATGGAAATCCGATGGCAGCAGCAGACAGAAATGCTGTCACTCCCTCAGGCAAGTGCAAGATCTTAAAGCACTTAGCCCCACTCCTTCTTGCTGCTGGTTGGTCGATGGCTTGCCACTGAGTCCCCTCCACTGAAGGAGCAATCCAGCCACAAACCAGTGCACAGGAGAAATGTCCGTGAAAAGGATGAATAGAAGTCCTTTCAGGGGGTTGCAGGCAGCTATATTCAAGATGGAAATCTGGTGGCAGCAGCAGACTGAAGGCCACATCATTGATCCTTACCTCATTTTTAAACACTGTCCTCATGAAGCCGTGGGGTCCTTGCTGGTCTTGTGCTGTCCCTATAGGTAAATCACTTGTTGTATCCCACTGTCCACATTTTCTTTGATCCTGTAGTGAATCCCTGTAGAGAGTCTCTGGAAACTGATTTTCTTTCAGGTACTGACAAGTGGAGCATCTCTTAGATTTGCATTTGAAGAAACAGACAAAAACGTTAACAGCTAGAGGTGCACTCACTATGGGTTCCCTTGCATACTGCATACAAATAATTAAATTTGTTATATAATTTGAACCTAGTCATTGAATGCATCTTTACTACTGTTTCTGCAGTGCTATTAGGTCTTTAGATCAGATGATTCCCACTGTGTTTTATTTTCACAGGAGTGATGCCACATGGAGAACTGCCTTTTTATGGCTGCATGGGTGGAGCCATGCTGACATGTTGCTAAGATGTGAGAGAGAGAGAAGGGACTGTGGAAGCATGTGACTGGACACCTAGAGTGTCTTCTTACATGCAGTGCTTCAACTAGACATGAACCACATCTCTCTGCCTTCTCTCCATTTATGACAGTGGTATGTTTGTGTCTGCCCCCCCCCATCCCTGCCTGCGCTACATTGCAATATTTCATTGCAGTGGACTGGGAAGAAACAGTGGAATGCTGGCACTTGAAACACACTCTGTTACAGGTGTGCTAGTTTTATTACAACCTTATTTAGGTCTCAGCAGTGTGTTGCTAAATAACACACTGAGCAGCTGACTTCCATAAACAGTGTAAAGTTTGTTTTTTTCCAGCGCACTGTGTTTCCTCCCCTCCTCCACTAATAGAGCTTCTCTGGGGCACTCTGTCCTGCAGTCCATCCACTCTCCTTTTCTCATGTTCAGTGTTCATGTCTCAGTGCTTCAGCTTGATTCAGCATTACAGTTCTGTGTCTTTCTGATTCTTGCCACAACCCCACAAACTTTTCTTTCCTTCCCTCAGGAAAGAGATTGATACTGATATTGCTACTGATTGTTTTAATTATTTTAAAAAGTAAAAAAAAACCTGCAGCCTGAATGTGGTAGCTTGGTTTTCAATCACACACACACACACACACACACACACACACGCATACTTCAGTACCAGGTGACTCAATTCAGATAGCAAACTGGAGTAAGAACTCCTATGTCAGGGTAAAAGGCACCTCCGTGATGTAACTTGAGCTGTAGCTTGCTGTTTCCTCCTGGATTATGCCGCCTCATAGAAAAATAGTATCTTTTCATGTCAATAGATCACACAAAGAGCTGATCTATCCCATTGACATGCAATCACAGACAGATTACATTTATGAGTATTTACACGAGATGCTTTCTTTCAACATCCCCCTTCAATGTGTCAGTACTGCTGGAAATCTCTCTATCTTCACTGAGTCAATGCTTATGAAGTGCCATCCTCACCCTCACACTTTTGGAGTCACAGGCTTTAAAGGGACACTGTCCCCTTTTGTCTAATGTTTGTTCCTCATATTAAATAGTAGACTGACCTGAGGTAAAACATATGTATAAACAGCATTTCTGATACGTAGGACTCAAGACTTTCTATAGCAGACTACTGTAGACTACAGAACATACAGTATCAGTAAACACTGATCTGTATAGTGATATTGTATGTTATGCAGTCTACTGTAGTCTGCTATAGAAAGGCTTGGCTCACCCTTATCAGAAACCCTGCTTATACATACGTTTTGCTTCACATCATGGATGCAAAAAAATGAGGAATGTCCCTCTGTGGCAACACTGCTAACTGATACCACCTGATGCAGAAATGATGAATTTCTCTGGTTTTAAATGGGCAACTAACCAAACAATCTGCTAGAGTACTGTACTAATGTAACCAAAAACATTAACAGAGTTTGACTTTGGAAATTATTGATTTATTTTTCCATTGTGATTGTACAGTATTTGTGGTCAGTGTGTCAGTGCTAAACCAACACTGTTGTTGACTGTGCTCCAGAGTTCTGTATCACATATGTCTTTCCTGGTAAAACCTTTGAAATACATACATACATAAATACATCTCATCATATTAATGCATCAGCTGTCATCGTGGCTCTGACCAGAGCATATTTTTGTTCTGTTGTTGACCATATAAGAAATAATGTATGGGTGACCATACACAACAAGCATGTGTTTCTATTGCAAGATTGAGATAACAATGTATGGACCTCACGAGCAAAACTTGAGAGTCCATGCTGTTCTCTCAGCCCCCAGATGGAAACACAGAGTGAGTATTGTATGATGGCCCATATTTTATTTGTTATACTATATGGTTTCTGACATTTCTTTTGATGAGTTGAATGTTATCCTTATGTGAGTGAGCAGAGTGCAGTTGAGAGTGAAAGCAGCAGGAGTGAATATGGGGAGATAACATTGGGTGAGTCAGCAGAGCTGTGTGGAGAAACTGACAGCAGCAGAAGTGAGCGTGATGGGGAATCACAGCTGAGTTAATGATTTAACGTGCACAAAAACATCTTTAGAATATGTGCAACAACTTTGAACATGAACTACAACATTTCTGAAGGGGCTGCTTTCCACATAATAAGCCCTAACCCTGTACTATATTTCTATAATAAACTTTTTCTATTGAGAAATATTGCAGGAACAAGGGACATAAACTGCAGGCAGCTGCAGTGGATCTGAAGGCAGCATATTTTCCATTAAACAATTTTTTTAATGGGGGAATTACAGATAGCTGATATTGACAGTATAATACCACTCTTATTGAGGGAATAACATAGAGATGCCAATACCATCATTAGAGCAGATGAGTGTACTGAGCTACTTTTGGCTGTCTGGGCACTCTGCCAGGGTTGTATAGTCAAACTTTTTTTCTTGTTAATATACATACAAATGACTTAATTAAGATCATGAGTGGTAACCACCTGTTTCTCCCAAGCCTCAGTACAGAACCTGTCTCATTATTGCTTTATGCAGGTGATTCTGTACTGTATGACTCTCTTTGACATCAATAGGTTTACAAAGGGCACTTGATATCCTAAGGTTAATGTCCCCAGAACATGATATATGTACCCATCTAAATCAAAGATTATGTTTGGCCAGCAAACATGTAAACGTGTTTGGAATATTGATTTAAAGAGCACTGAAAAAAATAAATCTTTAGTTCACTGAGGAGGTTAATTTAATGTTGTTGGGAAACTGGAACACATGTAAAGATTGTTCAAAACAGTAGGTGGTCATTCAGGCAGTGTTATGCTTTTTTTTCCAAAGATATGTGTTGTTAATGCTTTTTTAGGTTTAATTCAATCCAACAAAGGAAAGGAATTTTCAATATTTACCTAAGAATCAGAGGCATCAGGGCCTTGCAAATAGCTAAACACTTGAGATGGTTCAGAATAAATTCCTAGAGAAAACTCTTGAGTTCTAGCATGGGGAACCAGGGGAACTACCTGGAGCAGAGGAAGGATTACCAACAATTGTTCATAAAGCCATGTTGCATTTGTTTAGTTATTTCCATAAAGCAAGGAAAATGACAGCAGAAAGAGTGCATTAACCCCTCTGATGAAACCCTGGTTCACTAACGTGCAATGCAAATACAAGTCAACACATCAAACTTCACTCAGCCAGTGCTTCTCAGGATCCAGCAGCATGAACAAGTCATACGAAAATGCATATGTTGTTTCTTAATTGCCATGTCCCCTTATTTCTCCAACCCTCTCTGGAGAGCAGATTATTTTTCATTGTGTCATTAAGATACAAATTGCAAAACCCACAGAACATGCTATAATGCAGAATGATTTATGTTCCAACCTGACTGGCAGTGTACTATAGTTATTCAAGCTTGTAGCCCCAGAGTAACAGAGAATTTTCAAGGAATGGTAGGTCAGAAAGTCCATGCAATTCCCTGCATATATTAGAATTTAGAGATCAAGGAAGTGCTCCCAACAAATCACATGAGGCAGTCTTATTCTGTGAAGAGTGTCTCACACACAGTTGACCTGGAAATGGGCATGTTCATGGAATCTTTTTGAATTTTAATATATTATTGATCACGCTCAATAAATAATATATTAATACTGCCACAGAGCTAGCCAGTGGTGTTAAGGGTTGAGGTGCTGGATGCCACACCTCATGCCACACCTGAGACCTGGGTTAAGGAATGAGCCTGGGCCATTGGGGGTCAGCAGGGGAGGAAGTGGATTGAGCATCAGGAGGACTGCTCTCCTGTCTTGGGGTGGGTTAGGGGGAGTTCTCAGCACTGATGCAGCCTCTGGTAGAGATTGGAGGAAGCACAGTATGCAGGGACATCGCAGGGGGACAGAATCTTTGCAGATTCCAGCGGCCGAGGATGAGAGGGAGCCATGCAGGAATCATTGCACACCACGCTCCAGGGGAAACTTACTAGGAAAAACCCTGGTGGACTCAGAGAGGCAACAGAGGCCTCAGGACTGTGATCCACATCCCAAAGATGAACCAGCCTTGCCCCTGACTCTCCTGAGCACCTTGACTGGACCAGGATTGCTCCTCTAATGTCAGAAACAGGCCACCAGGTAGGTGAGGTGGGCCCTCCCCCAGGGGGGTGATCCTGGGGGGCTAAGCAGATCCATGGTCCTGTAAGGGAGTCTCAGTAATGTGCCTCCTGACTGGTCTAAGGTAATTTCAAGCTGGAAGTAGAGGTGGTAGGCTGCGTAGGCACTCCTGAGAGATGCCCTAGTCCCCAGTATAAACAGATGATTAAAAAAAATTAAAAATACTGCCACCAAGACCACTCTTACCATTGTAACAGTGCTCTTACATCCTTAGAGTATAAGTAAGGAATAATACCCAATAGGGTGGGTGGTATTGTGCTATACCGGACAACCCAGGGATGTAATGAGGCCCGACACCACAGGCAGAGGGCCTTATAGCTCCTGGAATGTCTTGTATAGCACAATACCACCACCTGAGGTATTATTGCACTTAGAAAATGGGTACTATAAAAGAAAATAAGTTTAATAAAAAAATGTTAAATTAGTTTAAAAGAAGTTTTGTAATAAATTAGTTCCTCTTCCTGCAATAGAATGTTGTATATGTGAGTGTGTGTGTGTGTGTATGTGTTTTGAAGCATGGGGTTTTGTACTACTAGAGCCTCTCTAGTTGTGTCTATGGACCAGGTTGTCATGACCCCCACCACACACACACAGTATGCCGCCACTACAGCGACATCTGCACAGTGAACCCCCCACAATGAAACCCTCACTGCACCTAAATCAGCAGTGATGGGTGTTGCTTTGAGACACTTTAGGACAATGGGAGTAAATATCTAGCTCCACTGTCTGTGTGATGTGAGTTAGTTATAAATAGTAGGGGAATTTTTGGGCACATTACATAGAAGTGTGGGAATGTAGCCCCCATTTGTGAGTCGATGTTGCCAGTAATGAGGGGGTTGCATCGTGGTCAGGGGGTGTTGACTGGTTTCCGGCACTGCAGCAGATGTCGCAGTCGGGGTTGTCGCACCAGAGTCATGGATCACACACACACACTCATTATTTTAATAGCATGGAAAGGGATGTATTTTTTTAGCAATATGGGATAGGGACATTGAGGAGGTGCTCACAAGAGACAAAAGGCCTGTAAGTTTGAATGGATGGAGGTCGGCAGAGATGACATGGAAAAGAAATGACTGCAAAACAAAACCAAAAAAAGGTACATTGAGATGACTACATCTGGAAGATCCAGCATAGGATTGCTGGTAGCGGGTGGGCAGGCACTCTAAACGGTGGGAGCTCATACTATGCAATAGCTGAGAGAGAGAGAGAGAGTAGCTTTGCATAGCTTTGCATCAAGAGTTGTGCAGCAATGATAATGTTACAAAAGACAGATACATCTGTGTGATCTCCTCTGATTTTTGCATAGCAGCAGGGGTACAGAGGTTAAATTTGGTGAATTTGTATGATCAGGCAGAGGAGTGGTGCTGACACACAGATGACTGTACTGTAGAACTGTTGGGAAGGTAATTTCATGGAGCCAGAAGAAGTAAGCTTTTTCTGCCAAGAGTAGGCATAATACTCTGTTTTTTTTTTTACATGGATGACCTATCCCATTTCTCCCTGGGATACCATGTAGGGTAGTTGGATTACAAATCTAAGGATCATGTAAATAGGGCCCAAGAGAAGTTACGGGACTTTGCCTGGTTCCATTTCCCATTGATGGAGATGTGCTGCCAGATTGCGGTCTGCAATTTAGCATCTAGCTTTGTGAAGCATGGAACAAAGCAAGCAGTGTGAGAGGTTTCTATAGCTGTGTCACTGGATAGGTTTAATTTTTCTTTTATCTCTGCATTTGGTTGTGAGCAGAATATTTTTTTGTGGGGGCGCAGGAACTGTGCAGTGGGAACTGTACTGCAAATCTCCGTTACCAGGAAACAAAACAATGGTGGGTGTGCCATTTCAAAAGTTATTTTGCCCATTAATACTGGTAATGCAGTCCTTGGCACCTGTACTTTTAAAACCTGGGCTCTGTTGTCTGAGAGACGCCCACCTTGCCAGGGCCATCAGCCAATCAGAACCTGGGATTTTTCAAGCCCGTTTTCTAAGAACTGCTCACATTGAGTTTGTTGCTCTCATAACACAACAGTGCACATGTGACTTCTCTTACATCTCTAAGAGTGGTCTCAGCAGCAGTAGTAACATATAAAATAGGACCCCCAAGGAGATATCTTTTACCAAATAAGGATTTGTCAGCTCTGACTACAATTTTCAAAGCCCTATGTTTGCCCTTCACAATGCAAATTTTCAAGAGGGCTACACTGGCTGTGATGGTCATATGAAGGCATTTGTAAGGCAAACACAGGTATACTGGACCTAAGTCCCATACATCCATAGGAGAATGTGCTTCTGGGAAGGACAGTGTCATGCCACCCACCAAGACACTTACCTTAGTCCCTACTGCCATGTTGCTGAGCTGTCAGGTGCCACATGCTGCTCTCAGGGTGTTATGTTTTTGTTGGAGGTACTGTTGCTAGGGTCAGCATTTTAGAACTGTTGATAAAAAATGCAATTAATCTCTTTGATCCCCATGTCTTGACCATTGCCAGTTGGTTCTTAGCTCAGCTTCAATAGGACCTAGGATAAGGGTAACTTCTAAAGAGAGCAACAGGAGTAACTTGTTGAATTAACAGTGGTGCTGGTGTTATGTGGTCTAGGAAGGAGGTAGGAAAAGATGTGAGTGGCCAGTCTGATACTTTGCAAGGTAGCAATGTAGAAGTCTGAGGCTTCCACAGCTCTGAAGCTACCCTTTCATGAGGCATCACGTGGCAATTACATTCTAGTGGAGGGGCTGGAGCCAATATTGACTGGGTACTCCTTCTAATGGTACTGGGAAGGAGGAGCACTGCTGGAAGAAAATCCACAAGAGTAACCCTTTAAAATACTAGTGGAGCTAGTGTTATGTTGTGAGGGCAGATCAGGTAGAGAGACGAAGGAAGAGCCAGAAAGGCCTGTTTTATTCTAAATTAACAGTGTAAAACATTGGGGCTCACATAGCTTGGAAGCCACTGTTAAAACCATGGGAGGTGACAGTGTCACTAGTGAGGTTCCTACAGCTCATGTGTTCCCCCAACCCCTTAAAGACACACAAAGTGGCAGTGTAAAAGATCAAGATTTCTGCAGCTTGGGAGCCACTGTCAAAGTCATGCAAGGTGGCAGTTTAGAGAGTGGGGTAACAGCAGTTCCAGAGCCCCATGTCAAATCTATGTGACCTGCAAGTTTGGAGATCATGCCTCAAAGAGTATGGAAGCCTCCTGTTAAAGCTGTTGATGTGGCAGACTCAGTATCAGGGTTCTCACAGCTCTTGAGACCCTGCTAATATCATTCAATAAGGCTATGTAAAAGATCAGGATTCTCATATTCCCATAGATTGAGAGCTGCCCTTTAAAGCTGTGTGAGATTTCAGATTAGAAACTGGGATCCCATTACAAGAGCAAGTAATTGAATGACTAGGTGAGTAAGATTAAATTAGTAAGGCATTCTGGTCAGGCAGATCTGGACCATAGCTGTACTGACATAAACATATGGTTTTACTATACAGTAAAGAAGCAAGAAATGCCTTCCTCATTTTACTTTATCACTGATAATAGACTGTACTCTACAGATACAGAAAAATGAATGTTCGTCATGTTGCTGCTTCCTCCAACAAAACCTCAATGAGTCAGAGATATTTTCTTCTCATTCACAGTGGGAAACCCTTTAGTTATCTACAAATGGGATGATGATGATGATGATGATGATAATTGTAAATGCTCAAAACAAAATAACACAGGACAATAAATAAAACATCCACATCAGCCAAGAAAATTAGATTTCAATCATTATAAATTGCATCCCCCAAAGCTTGGTTCTGCAAAACATAAACATTCATAATGTTGTTGTGATACTTTATGTATTTGCAATATAGGTTAATGATAGTGACTAGTTGTTCTAATGAATGCTTGTGCACCAGGGAGTTTCCTTTAACATTCTGACCATTATACTGTACATAGCCAGCCCTCTAACTGTCTCTCCCAAATCCCCCACCCTTATTAGATTCAAAATGAAGTTCTATGGCAAAACTTAATTGTTAATTTCCATTTTGTTCCTGCCTTGAGCCTCTGTGGTGAGAATTCCAGTGATGCGGGGCTATAGCCTCAAAACTGACAGCTCTATCCATTATGGCTCTTGATTTATTTCAGCTGACAAACCATCACTGACACTATCTTTGTAAAAGTGCAATGTGTTGAGACAAAAACAATCACAGTGAAATACAAATTTCTCTTTCGGCACTTAAAGCTTATCAAGCAGTTTTGTAATTTGTGTTTGTTGGGTGCAGTTAATCTTAAGTACTTCCGCTCTGAAGGTGGCAGTTGCAATTATTTATTGAAACAGCATGTTATGATACAGAATGTAAGTTAGGATGGTAAATACTGTATCTACAACCTCATCCAATCCCACTTTGGACCAAAAGAACAAATTTGTGGTTGTGCAGTGCCTCTATGAATATCTACAAAAATCTACAGCATTGCATCAAGAGAGTAAGAAAGCATTACATATTCAGACCAACTGTTTTCTGCTTGAGTGCTTTCTTTCTTAACTGTATTGTTTAGTAAAGCAGTAGGGATGTGCATAATTAGAAATTCTACTGACAGCATTACGGTGGAACTGCAATTCCATTTTCTAATTTTTCTGCAGAATGTTTTGAAAAAATGCTGAGGAATGCCACATTTAACTGAACCTTGGATTCAATTATTGAAGTACAATAATGTAGAGTGTGGAGTTTTTACTAAAGTTAAAGTAAACTGCATATTTTATTTCTGCAGATTTTGTTCACCTAGAAAGAACATACAATAATGCAATCTGGAATATAACCATTTCCTGTGCAAAAAATGCTGGAATTCTGTGGATTCTGCATGCCAGAATTATGCAGGATTCCCAGACTTCACCCAGTCCTAAAAAGCAGTTAGTCCATACACTTGTGAAAAAAGTGTAGCTGTATAATTGCTTTCATTTGTATGATTCATCTCAATCCATAAGGATTTAGTAAGTTGTTACATTTTTAAATGTTAGCACAATGTAAAGTTTATTTGGAGTCACTAACCTTCTGATCAGTAGTTCTCATGTCCACCAAAGAATAAGGTCTATCTATTTATCTATCTATCTCTCTCTCTATCTATCTATCTATCTTGAAACCTTTAACTTATTAGTCTTACAAAAATGGTCCCTTTATGTAACCCATATATCAATTTGAGGGTTACTAAAAAAGTTCCTACATTCAAATAGTTAAGATCTAGGTTATTAGATGTACCCCCTTAATAGGACCTTGGGAGGAGCTAAATGTGTAAGGGAGGGTGAGAGAGACAGAGAGAGAGAGAGAGAGAGAGAGAGAGAGAGAGAGAGAGAGAGAGAGAGACAGAGACAGAGAGACAGAAACTTTTGAGAGTTCCATGAGATGATATTTCATGACTTCATAGGTCCCTGGGGCCGGTTGCACAAAGATTGGCTCAACTCCAAGTCACAATTTGTGACTTAAGTCACAAAAACTGGTCTAGCATAAGTCCCCAATTTAAGACAGTTGCACAAGGCTGGAAAACAAAAGTCTTATGCTAGACCAGTCTTACCCTCTGGTTGCTTAGCAACTGAGACTGGACTTAGAAATTATAGCCTTTATATCATTTCAAGATGGCTGCCAAAACAAAAATGATTTTTTCTGATGGTGAGTAGTTAACTTGAGGATAAACTTATTAGAAAAGAAATACATTATGTGCAAAGTGGGTCTCAATTTAAAAAAAATCATTAAATGAAAAATGTCAATGGCATTGAGGGTGGAACAGAATCGTATTGTTTACTGTGCTAAGGAAAGTACAGCTGCCAACCACTCTTTTAAACAAAACAGCACACTCCTTGAAATCATTCATGTGTAGTGCAATTCTGATTGAGATTAGTATTTTTTAATTATTTAATACTGATATATGTATTTTTAAGTGAAGTAATGCTACCAAGGAGGCTGAACTGCATCTTCCAATTTTAATTTGGCACAGTTTTGAGAACATTAGCAGTGGTGGCAATCGATTGGTCCAGAGCTGCACTGGGGACAAATTTAGGGAAGGTTTGAAGAACAGACAGCAGAGTAGTCCACAAAATGTTATAAATTTCAAGAAAAAAGTAGCTGTATGGTTAGCTTTATTGTTTATAACCACTTGTTTCCACCTCCCTGTATTGAAACAGTGCTGATTTTCAGGAGGCTCAGTAGGTTCTCTTGTTGCTCCGCTTTGTGACTGCCCTGTACTTGCCACTGCCTCCTGCACACAATTTAAAAGTTGGCATCTGCCCCAGTATCTGCATCAGCTCCTCCCCCACTGGCCTGCCCACCCGTGCGCCAGACATGTAGCAAAAACCCTCCCGGGACTATTTACCTAAAGCAGCAAAGTTGGGCAACTGCCTGCTGCACCTCCCGCTCCTGACTAGGAGCTTCTATCAACCATGAGTGCAGCTCACTGTATAGCAGCATCCCAATGACTTTTCTGCTGCTAGCCCCTCGGGGCAATCATTTTTGTTGCTGACTCGATCATGGCTTGGGTAGGTGGATGGAGGTGCTCTTACACTGGCCTCCTCCGCCTCCTGACAAACTCCTGTCCCACTGTCTCCCACTTGCATGGAGCAGGCCACAGCCTGAATGCCATAGGGGCTGGGAGTAGAATGTGCCCTGGCACGTTCTCTTTCAGTGTGGTAGCTCATGTTTCCTGCAGCAGCAGCCTGAGTTCATCCGCTTGCTCACACCCTACCTCCTTGCTAATTCCAATGCAGTTTCAGCACACAATAACCCACCACCACCACTCGGGGTTTAAAATGGGCAGGAACTCGGTTGTCAGTTCCACCACCTCTTAAAAGGTTGAATGACATTTCTACCACCTCTATCACCTCTCTCCATTGACTACTATAGGAGAGTTCCACCACCTAAAAATGACAGCTCCATCACCTAAAAATCTAGATGATAGTTCCCCCATCTAAACATTTCCAATTTAACCGCTGCCACTACTAGATCCTTGCTAACACTGTAGTGTGAATGAAGTTCATTCTTAACTACTGTTTTGTGAGTTTACTGTAATTCTGCATATTCTCAATTTGTTTAAATACATTGGCCACTGGCCACCAGGGAAACTGCGGGACAACTCTAGCCCCTCCAGAACCATGAAAGCCAAATTATTTTAATAATGCTGGGTCACTAGCCCAAAAAAGTCCCCTGTAGCCCACTTGGGCTACTCTTTTTTCTTTCCACCAGCACCGGGATATAGGCTGGTCAGGTCAAACCTGGTTGTCAGACAGCTACAGGGTGTTTTATTCCCCACTAATTTCCTCCCTCCACCTCTGGTGAGAATGTGTGCCTGTAATGACTGTGCGCAGCCGCAGTGTCCTCCGTGTGGCAGAAGCATGCTCATTGGTCCAGTAGCAGGGGTTGCTGTGATGGCAGAGTGAGCAGCCGACCCTCTCCGACTGAGAAGCACTGCCGAATGGCAGCTCTCTCGGTCATGGCCTACTGATGCAACTTACTGGGCTTGTTTCTGAACCTGGGTCATCAGCACGGCAGCTGGGCTTCTACTTTACTGCCCACTAGGCCATCTGGAGGGGAGTCACAAGTGGTTTTGCTGTGCCCCACCACAACACTTTCTCTTCTGTTTATTAATTTTATTTCTTTCTGTATATCATTATCTCATTCTGTGTATTTCTAGTTTCCTCTCTTGCCATAGCTGTAAAATTTTATCTAAAGCTCCCTTTTTTATGTTGGCGCACATGCGCAGCCAACATCTTGTGGCAGTGAGGATTTGGGGGCACAGTCGCTGTTGGGTGAATGCAGGGCACACACCAGTAGGTGCGTCCCTCATTCCCCAATCAGTCTGCATGCCGACGCCACACCATGCATACTAAGCTGGAGAGCACATCTAAGGAAAGGTCCGCTGCAATCCGAGCAAAGCTTGTCATATGTAGCAGATCCCTTCCTCTGTGCTCGCCAGCTAGTAGCATGGCAGCACAGTGGCCCTACACTGCTGACAGCGCCGACTTTGGGGTGCCCAATCCCCCGGTTGGCTTGCCCTGCCCTGTGAAGTATGTGCCAATGGGGGATCCCACTCCCCATTGGCAGAATGTGCCCCCCACCTCGTTGTTTGCCGATGGGGGTGCCCAATCCTCATTGGCATCTGCCTCCCCTTCCCGTTGTACTGTGCCAGGGGAGCCCACTCCCCATCGGCATCATGTCCCCCTTCTTCTGTGCTGACAGGGTGCCAAATCCCCCATCAGCTACTGTGCCCCCAAACAAAAGAAACGACCTGAAAAAGAAACTGTCCTTGTTTTTTTTTTTCCCTCTGTACCTGTAAACTGAAAACGGTCCTTCGTAGTCTCCCTACCCACCACCCGCACCCACCCACTGCGCACCCTGCCTCCCTATACCCCACCCACACCATACTTACCTCCAGAGTCCGGCGCAATGTTCTTCGCTGGACCGGGAACACGTTTGCACTCTTCAAAGCCGACCGCGAACTGAGGAAATGCCAGTAAGCTGTATAATGGACTAAATAGGGGTTTTTCAACTTTGCTCCATATCTTAGGCATTTGTTTGGAATTTTTGCACCAAATTTTCAACATGGGGTTTTTGGGACCCCTCCTCATGAATTCTGTCACAGTTTTGATGTTAATCGGTCCCGGAAGGTGATTTCGCAGTCACTGCGGGAAATCACCTTGGGACAGTCACTATAAGGACAATGGCAGTGTTCATGGTGGGCTCTCAAAAAGCCTATGTGGTAATTAGTGGGCATCAAGAAATGACTGTTTACGATAGTGCGTTGCGCGGTTTTACGCAAGTTCGTAACTTCACAATTGCAATATTTTCATGCCAGATTTTCAATATTGTCATTTTCTACACCTCCTTGTGAACAATACAGCTGTCATTTTTCACATCCTGGCTGAAATGTGTTTCTGCACTTCCGCGCACAATACCACGGTCACTGTAGGAAATCAGTGTTTGGCCAGATTGCAAAAATGACAGTGACACTGTTCATGAGCACAGGTCCTACAATGCCTATGTTGAAAATTTGGTGACGATACTCCTAAAATGATTGTGTTATGACCGTACGTTGCACAGTTTGCATGCTCGTAATGTTGTGCATTTGTAATGTTTTCACTCTGGATTTTCACCATTGGCATTTTTCCATGCCTCTTGATGAACAGTAAAGCTGTCATTTTACATATCCTGCCCGAAATATGTTTTTGCATGTCCGGTGAAGAATTGCGCAGTTGCTGTGCGAAATCACTTTTTGAGACAGCTTGAGGACACGACAGTGACACTGTACATGAGTAGAGGTGCTAAAATGCCAATGTTGAAAATTTGGTGTCAAAACCCCATAAAATGCGTATGTTACAAGTGTGCTTTGCGCATTTCCCACACATCCTTGTAACTTCGCATATTTGCAATACTTACATGCCACATTTTTACTACTGCCATTTTTTTCACCTCCTTATGAACTGTACAGCTGTCATTTTTCACATCCTGCCAAACATGTGTTTCCACAATGCCACAATGCACTACCAAAAGCAATACCAGCACGACAACATTCGGCATTGACAAATGCCTTGTTTACTCCTGAGTTTTTTATACACCTTTTCTGCTCTCTGTCTTTGCATTCACTACTGTATTTTCTCCATAATCCCTTATTTTTCTGTTTAACAGGTCTGACAGGATGCTGACTCTAGCCCCATCAGATAAGTATTACTCTATGTCTAACTTCTCCTATCCTTCCTATTTACTGTGTAAGAACTATAGATTCTTTGTGATCCCTTCCCTATATTTTATTTTATTTTATAGGTCCGACGGACATCATCCCTTCAATACTCCTACCTCTGGATTCTCAGTATGGTAAGAGACCAGCTACATATTACCTACACTTGAAAGTTTTACTCTAACGGTGTGGCTGAGCCTGTTACAGAGTGAATGTGCGTGTGTGTGTGTATGTGTGTATTTTAAGGTGATACATACTGCAACATTTTTTTAAATATATGTAATGGCCAGCCTGCTTTGGGTTACTGAGCAAATAATGTGAATCAATATAAGAGATGATGCTGCTTCACTACTGTTGTGACTCAGAGGTGCCAGGGAGGGGGGATGGCTGGACTGATGGGCTCTAGGAATGTAGGGTTGTAGGTTGAGAACATGTTTCCACTGGCTGTGACACTACACAACTCTAGTGATGCTTTGGTAAGATGAGACTGCCAAAAGGGGGAATTTGTGGTAGTGGTTAGAGATGATTTGAGGGGGAGGCCCCAGAATGGATGGCAGTTGATCCCAGCAGAGGATCAGTGGCAGTGAAAGTAACGGAGAGCCTGCTGAAGGGCAGGATAATGAGTACAAGTCCAATGAAATGGTGGTAAGCACACAAGGAAAATAACTGAAGCAACTGATCATTTCAAAAGTTTTACTGACTTCAATCTGAAGACTCAGAGTAGAGGTGCTGGGGCACACTTTGACCAGTAAGTTTTGAATTGGAAAACTGTATTGCACTGTGACTATTCTAGAAGTGTTTAAGTAAACGTTTTAAATTATCAGTTGCTGCAGTTATTTTCTTGTGTGCACACCATCACTTCATTGGACTTGTGCTTTATGGAGATAAGCCACTTCCGTTTGGAGTGCAGCACTGACCATGAGCTGGTTTTTCATGGTGCACTGTTTGAATCTCTCTTAGGCTGATGAGTACCAGGAGGCAAATGAGCAGCATGACCATGGGCAACATGGTTTCATAGTTGGGAGGTTGTGTCAAACATATCTCATAGATTTCTTTGACTGGGTGATTAGGGCGGTGGATCGGGAGAAGACAGTGGATGTGACCTATCTGGACTGCATTTGCCACTGTGCCACACCGGAGGCTAATAAAAAAAAATTGTGCTGAGCGTTGGTGAGAAGTTGGTAAGCTGGGTATCAAAGTGGTTAAAGTATAGAGTACAGAGGGTGGTGGTAAATGCAAGTCACTTGGTGGACAGAAGAGTGGAGTGCCACAGGGAAATGGTACTGAGTCCTGTCTTCTTTGATGACTTCATAAGTGACATTGCTGAGGAACTAGAGGGAACGGTGTGTCTCTTTGTGGAAGAAACAAAACTCTGAGACAGGCTGAACACCCATGAAGAGGTGGAGAGAATGCAGTGGGATCTTGGGAAACTAGAAAAGTCATCAAGGTGGTGGCATCTGGGTTTGAAAGCCACAAAGTTCCTAGTCATGCACCTAGGGTGGGGAAAACTCAGGCTGTGTATAAGATGTGAGATACTTGCATTCACCAAGCAAGAGAGGGATTGGAGGCAGCTCCATGGCACTGAGCAAAAGGAGATCACATGGCACACTGGCGACCCTGGTTTGCACCTGCACCTGTGATGACAGGAGCAGAGACCAGTGGGGAGGGTTTGGAATATCTGCTTGGATGCTGTTCTCCCTGGAATGGAGGGTGTGGGCCTGCACCACTACTAGAGTGGCTCCTGATGGTCTCTGTGGAAGCGCACTTAGCATCGTGGGTGACCACACACCACCATGTGTCCTTCCCAGGATACCATGTGCATGTGGAAGCAATGTAGAAGGGGGCGGGATTGATGGAGAACATGGAAAATCACTCAGTCGACCAGATGATGGTCACCTGGGTCCCCTCATGCTACACTGCCCTAGAAGCAGCCTTCCAAGGTGGATCCCCCTACCATGCCCCTGGTTCAGAACTGAACCCCATCTCCCCTCTCGTGGGCCATGGGAGGCCCTCATCCCCAGTAAAGGGATATGTCAGGTCAACCGAGACACAGCACAAAGGGTGGGGGGTGGCAGCAATGGGTGGCTGTCTTGGTGGGCAAGGGGTCCCTTGGTGGCCAGAAGGAGTGACTCGTGGGGCATGGGAGGCACAAAAAAAGGTAAGTGAAATTGGGTAATCATTTCTGATGATCTCAAGGTGGCAGGGTAGTGCAAAGGGCAGTTAGCAAAGCTGGTGGGATGCTGGGGTGCACATGGAGGGGGAGTTATAACAGGAGAAGGGAGGTGGTGTTGCCACTGCACTCCTCCCCACATAGAGTATTATGTACAGTTCTTGAGGCCGCACCTCTGCAGGGACACTGACAGGCTGGAATCGATCCAGGGGAGGGCTGGGAAACCATACAAGGATAGGCTGGGGGATCTCAACATGTACTCCCTGGAAGACAGAAGAGCTTGAGTGGACATGATTGAAATCTATAAGTACCTACGATGCAGGAGGGGAGAAGAGGAGGAGCACCAGAACATGTTGCATACAGTGAAAATGGGGAAGGAGTTTGAAGGGTGTGTGGCCTGGGTCATGCCTGAAAACGGTCCCCTAGATCAGTGCACTTCCCGGTTACCAAATACAAATAAAATAAATAAATAAACACTTCTTCTGAGAAAGGGGGGTGGACACCTGGAAAAGTCTACCAGATAAGGTTGGGAGAGAAAATATTGATGGGGGTGTCAAGCATGCATATGATAGGCACATGGGCATAATAAGAGAACAGAGAGGAGGGAGGGACTCCAGAGACCAAATAGGGTTTAGGTAGTTGTAACAGACAGAAAATAGGGCAGACTAGATGAGCCTACCAGTCCTTTTTCTGCCATCAAATTCTATGCTTCTAGAGTACATGAAGGGAGATGAATGGGACCCTTATATGAATATACAAAATTGCCAGCAGAAAGTGACCTTACTGGTCTATCTAGTCTGCAGATCAGTCTAATACTGTGGAGCTACCCCCTTCCCATTGTTTTCAGGGATCATCCACCTCTTCCCCCTTTTCTCACACCCCCATCCTCCTGTTATAATTTTCTTTTTTTCACCCTGTCTCGCCACCCCTTGAAACTTCCCACTGTTTTTGCTGATAACACCTCCTACAGTAGCTCTTTCTACCTGGACACCACTGTTTCTGTGAATAAGTGCCTTCTCAAGTCCCTGTACAAGAGTACTGCATATTCTGCTCCTTCTTACAAGGAAATGCATACCAAATACATAGGTCTGTTAGCAGCAGCCCACTTTTAAAATGTGGCACAATCCGATTTTTACATTGTTGCCCATGTTGAGACTTACATACGAGTTCAGGGGAGAGGGTAAATCATTTGAAGGGAAGTTGAGCCCTAATATAGTCCCTATCTCCACAGAACGTGAGGTGCCTAACTGGTGCTTCAATGTGGAGTGATGCAGACAAGCGAATCCTCATGGGGCAGGAGAGTGAGTTAGATGTCACTGTCCATCTGGTGACAAATTATCTGACAAGGGACATAGGATGGGTGCTACAAGAAAGGTCTAGGGGGCTGGGCAAGGGCCTGAAGTAGGTAGCTCATTTGGTGGCCTTAACTGAGGTACTACCTGCATACTGCTGGTTGTAGGCTAGGAAAAACTGCACTGGTTTCAATGAGTGGTTGGAGGCATAGTGCAGGCAGGTGGGTTTTGGCTACACTGCGGACTTGGGTCCTACCTGGTATGATAGAGGTCTGTACAAGAGTGAACAGCCTCCATCTATCCATGAGTGGAATGGCAGTCCTGGGGGGAAGATTTAAATGATACTTTGTTGGGTGTTTAAACTAGCCAACTGGGGAGTCAGTAAAATAAGGGAGGTAGTGAATGCCACTCTCCCCTCCCTCCCCCAGGAAATGGAGCAGCATAGGAGAAGTCCAGGTGAAATAACTTTCCCAGTAGTAGAGAAGCATAAGGGCAAGGATGAAAAAAGGACCAGAGGATCAGGTGGATATAAGGCTGAGAGTTGAAAGATGCAGGGTAGGCAGAAGGAAGACAGAAAAGTGGGGGATAGTACCAGGAGCAAGAGAAGGGCAGAGGATTTATCAGGAAGGGATGGCAATGCAGGAGGAGGAAAGGAAATGAAGAGCCATGCATGACAACCCAAGGATCCTAGGAAATACAATTCCTGACCTTGGAGCAACCATTGCAGAGGCAGCTCTGGATCTGGTGGCCATAATAGAATCATGGTACACTGATAACCACAACTTGGATTTGACCATTTCAGGTTACATCATGTTATGGAAAGACAGGATAGGGAGCAAGTAGGGGGTTGTTTTATGTGTGATGGAAGGTGTAAAGGACATAGAGATACAGGGACAGCAGGGGGAGAAGGGCTTGAGGTTCTTTGGTCAGGTTGGAGACAGGGTACGGCCTCCAATGCACCACTCAGGCTACACCACAGAGGGGACTGTAGAGCACTCCTATAGTAGCCCCCTCCATTTTTTTCCTCT
Source organism: Neoceratodus forsteri (assembly GCA_016271365.2). NCBI lineage: Eukaryota > Metazoa > Chordata > Ceratodontiformes > Ceratodontidae > Neoceratodus > Neoceratodus forsteri. The sequence continues at coordinate 223,714,176 of CM028132.1, read as the reverse complement.
AAACTGCAGCTAGTGCAGTATGCAGCTGCCAGGTTGCTGATGGGCCTTTCGATGTCCAGTCATGTGACTCCAGTCTTGCAGTGCCCTGCACTGTCTGCCAGTCAGGTGGAGGGCCATTTTTAAGGTGGGTCTTCTCACATTTAAGGCCCTATATGGGCTGGGTCCTGGTTACCTGTCTGAGCTCCTTACACTGGTGTCCTCTGCTTGCTCCCTGTGCTCCTTCTCAAGGGGCCTCCTGGACATTCCCAGGGTTTGGCTCAAGACCTCAGGAGATCATGCTTTTAGTGTCTCTGGGCTGAACCTGTGGAACTTGCTTCCATCTGCAGTCTGGGAGGCTCCCTTGATTGAGGTGTTTAAGGGGAGGCTAAAGGCCCATCTCTTCAGTCTGGCCTTTGATAGCTGATGTCATCCTTATTATCAACCAATCCCTTGAAGTTTTTGCCCTCTGGAAATTAATTTGGTTATGGTTTTAATGAGGTTTTATTACATGTTTTCATTAATTGCTGTATATTATACTCATGTTCCGCACCATGAGCCTCTGGGATTGGGCACCTTATAAATAAAATTGCTTTGCCTAGAACCCCGGTGGGGCGAGGGAGACCCTCTTCTTACCTTCCTCCGAGACCTTCAGGGAGTGTGCAGCTGAAGTTCACCCTGGTACCCCTGCAGTCGCTTTTTCTGGTGTGGGAGTCGGTCGCTAGACCAGCCATTCGATCTTTTTTCCTTTTTCTGGTCCTGCCCATGCAGACATCAGCACTTGGGAGGACCAATGAGTCATTAGGCTACAGAGACACACCTCCACTCTGGTCCTCAGCCAACACCCACCCCTCCCTAGTGTTACACCTCCTCTGCTGCACCTGAACCACCCATGGACACCCAGGTGGTGGCATTATTGCAGGAGGAGAGCTGCCACCCTCCCAGAGAAGGAGAGCAGCCCATCCGGGCACTCAATCCTTCTGCCCCCGGCCGTCCCTCCGACAACTCTGGCTCACTACCAAACCCGGGTCGCTGCTATCGCGAGCAGGAGCACTACCATTGCGCCTGCAGGCCAGCATGTTTATGTTTTTTTAAGCCTGTCTAAAACTTGACTAAGACCACACGGCATTACAGGAAGCAAGCTGTCCCTTTGCAGCCACCGTAGCAGATGGTCTTTCCCTTTTAGAGCATTGGTCTCATCATGTCTTTCAAACGGAGGCCGCTAATAAGGCAGCACATGTTTTAACTGACAGAAGCTGTTGATAATGAGAACAAGGAGGCCATGCAGATATGTATAATGTATTGAATGAGCTATAGTGATGCAAAATGAAGAAATGCACCAGACACACCAAGACAAAAATGTAATCATTTTTATTATGCAGGCATAGCAAATGGTGTGATGAATGCTATCATTATTTGCTTGTAAGTTTCCCACTGAACCATTTGGTTCTTCTAATGTCCAAACACTGAGGTTTAATAAGCAGTAACACGTGTAATATCTGTCTTTATATTGGCAGTATCATGTTGTTTAGGGAGTGGACTTTAAGATGATGGGGGAAATTTTGGGCAGGCACCTGGCAGGAATGCAACCACACATGGATGCAGACCAGAAATGGGACATCATAAAGGAAGGGCTGGCAGAAGCAACAGAGTTTTGCACTAGGAAGAAAGGCAAGAAGGGAAGGGCAAAGAAACCCAGTTGGCTAATACAGGAGGTTATGGAAGGGATGAGGGCCAAGAGGGCAGCATTTCGAAAGTACAGGAAATCCGGAGGGATGAAGATAAGCATATGTACATGGGGAGGTATCGGGAAGTTACTGGACTGGTCAGGCTGGCCAAGGCAGCCATGGAACTGAGACTGGTGCAGGGAATCAAAAGTGGAGAAAAATACTTCTTCCACCACATCAGAAAGAGAAGAAAGAACGAGGATCAGCTAGTGACGATTAAGAAGAATGGGTGGTGGAGAAAGAGGCATAGCAGGTAGACGCACTGAATGAATACTTCTGCTCTATATTCACACAGGAGATGGTGGGGCAGATACCCCAGGTGAGGGAGTGGGGGAGGACAACAGATGTAGGGATTACAGAGAGCAGGGTACTAGATGAGTTGAGGGCATTAAGGGTGGACAAAGCACCTGAACCTGATGGCATTCACCCTAGGGTACTAAGGGAGTTGGCAGAGGTCCTGGCGGGGCCACATACCAACCTGTTCAATACCTCCCTGGACATGGGATTAGTACCACAGGACTGGAGAACGGCCCATGTGGTGCCCATCCACAAAAGTAGCCTAAAGGATGAACCAGGAAACTATAGACCAGTTAGCCTCATATCAATCATGGGAAAGCTCATGGAGTCCATCTAAAAGAGAGGCTAGTGAGAGTCTTGGAGGAAAATGGTCTCCAGGATGGTCAACAGCATGGATTTATAGTGGGCAGATCCTGCCAGACAAACCTTGTAGAGTACTACAACTGGGTGCCGTGGGATTTGGATAGGGGCCATGCAGTGGATGTCCTGTATTTGGACTTCAGCAAGTCCTTTGATTCAGTGCTGCATGGGAGATTGGGGGGGACTGGAATATGTGGGGGCAGGACCAAAAATGGTGAAATGGATCACAAATTGGCTAAAGAGAAGGCAACAAAGGGTGATGATGGTGGTGGGGGGACCTCTCATCACCGAGAGCAGTGACAAGCGGAGTACCACAGGGATCGATAATGGGACTGGTGCTGTTTAGGATTTTTATTGCAGATATCTCACATAGGATCCGGAGCAAGATCAGTCTGTTTGCAGATGATACCAAGATTGGAATTGTTGTTGATGACACAGAGAGGTGGAAGAGGTTGCAGGAGGACCTGACTAAGCTGCAGGAGTGGGTGGAAACATGGCAGCTGGAGTTCAATGCCAAGAAGTGCAAGGTTCTGCACATCAGAGTCAGCAACCAGGGGAGGAATTATCACTTAGATGGGGTACAGTTGGGGAGCTCCACAGAGGAGAAGGACCTAGGAGTCATCATTACAGGGAGCATGGACAACTCTGCTCAGTAGAGGAAGGCAGCAGCAAAAGCCAACAAAATGCTGGGGTGTATTGCGAGAGGGAAGTCCTCCAGAAGGAGGTAGTTATCCTGCCCCTGTATAGGTCATTGGTCAGGTCCAATCTGGAGTACTGTGTGCAGTACTGGTACCCATTCCCAAAGAAGGACATCAGATTGTTGGAGGGTGTGCAGCAAACAGCCACAAGGATGATCCACGGATTGGAGTGCAAGCCCTACGAGGACAGGCTGGGAGAGCTGAATATGTATTCACTGGAGCAGAGGAGGGATGGGGGGATATGATCAAGACCTTTAGGTATCTAAAGGGGATAAACAAGACCAACACATAAGGGGTTTTTCAGATTAGAAGGGGGAGGGACACGAGAGGGCATGGACTGAGATTGGAGGGGGAAGATTCAAGAGAGAGATGAGGAAACATTTTGTCACAGAAAGAGTGGTGGACAAATGGAATACCTTACCAGATGAGACAGTATCCTGCAAGACAGTGGGTATTTTCAAGAGGGGTTGGGATAGGAAAGAGGGAAAGGAATACTGGAAAGTGGGGGTGGGAGGGGCAGCTGCAAGATGAGGGGCTAGCTGCACACTTGAGCAGACTCGATAGACCATGAGGCCTGTTTCTGCTGGCAATTTCATATGTCTGTGTCTCAGCACTTGACTGCCATGTGGTGGAGGCCCATTGAGTGCCACAGTGGCTAGGGGGACTAAAAAGGAAAACAGAAAATTGGCAATCAGGCGGGCTCGATGAAGCCCCGCTTGCTTTCCCTTAGCCCAAACCACCACTTGGTCCCTGGGGCACATCTGAATTGTGCTCCGGGGGAGGAAGGCAATGCCCCTTGGGGAAATCTAGGGTGAATTCAAGCTCCCAGGACCGGGGGAGGTGGCAACTTGTTATGGGAAGCAGGGACAGTGTTGAGCAGTCACCTGCCTGAGCTGAGGATAAAAATGTTTATGGCAAAAAAAAAAAAGAACATAAAATATTTTCTTCATGTAACATACTGATAAGCTACGGGAAATAGCAGTCCTTAAACAGGAAATCAGTGCAGTATATTTCAGTGCACAATATTCAGAATGGTTCCATACAATAAAGTAACATTTTCCTATAATTAACTATAGCAAGATAAGCCTACTAACAACAAATAAGCCTGGTACATAGGAGGCTTAAATTAAAGTCTTTAAATAAGACCAATGGAATGTAAGACAATTTATGTGCAACAGGCTTAAATTTTTTAAGTCTGACTTGTTTTTATAAGACCAAAAATATGTCTTAAACTTGGATTTAACTCTTTTGTGCAACCGGCCCCAAAGCTCAGGCCTGAGTTTTTCATACAGAGGAGCTTAACCACAGGGAGGGAGTGCTGATATGGCTAAAATGGAGGGTCACCTTGTTGGCAGGAGTCCTGGACCTCCAAAAAGGAATATGAAACTTTGTAATCAGTTACCAGCATCCAGAGAGACTGTGGAAGGAACATTAAAGAGATTTCCAAGTTTTTAAGGTATCAAAGGTCAGTGTGAGTCCCGTGCCTCGGGTTCCCTATTATGTACCAGAAAGAAACCAGGGAGCCATGTTTCTTTCCCCCAAGCAATTTCAGTAGGTATCCACTCTTCAGGAGCTAGGCCACAAACCACAACCCTTCTTGTGGCGCTATTAGAACCAGTAGACAAGTTCAAATACCTAGGTTTTTGGATTGATAGTAGGCTGTCCTTCACTTCACATGTTGAAGAACTAGCCAAAAAGCTTAGACAAAGACTAAGTACTTTCTATCGTATCAAGCATCTACTTACTTATGAGGCTAAATCTAGATTAGTGCAAACAACATTTCTTACAATACTCATTTATGGCGATCTACTCTATAGTCACTGCCCTGTCACCTCTTTATCCAAATTGGATATTTTGTACCACAGAACCCTTAGATTCATCACCAACACACCTTACAATACACATCACTGCTCCCTGTATGCTCAACTTGGTTGGCACTTAATAAAAACGAGGAGATTGAAAAACATGGCTATATGGGCCTACAGAGCCATAACAGTCAAGCTTCCTCAGTCTGTCTCCAAACTTCTAGTTTGCTCCATGGGGTCCTATTCCCTCAGAAGATACTCCTGTATCCCTTTTGACATTCCCAGGATCAGAACTCGGCATGGTACATCTTCATTAAGTTATTCTGTCCCCTCCATTTGGAATAGTATTCAGAAATCCATAAAGATCATGCAAATTGTTAATATGGCAACATTCAAAATGTTACTTTGTCACCTATTGAAAGAAACCTGCAGATGCTTCCTCAAATTCTAGCATGCCTGCCTGATTCCCACAGCTACCTCTTGTTTATTTATTCCACAATGGCTAGGTTAAGCCACCTCTCCTTCCCTTACTAAGTACAATAGATTAGAGATCTTTCTGAGCAGTATCTTACCCTACCCATTCCTTCCTTCCTTTTGCCCCTCTTCTCAGCAATCCTTCACATCTTTGAAGCCTATCTCATCTGCTTTTTCTCCATCACAGCCTACTGATATAAATGCCTCCCCAGTTCCTAGCATGCCTTCCTGATTCTCCTAAACCACCTTTTGTTTATTCCTCAGTAGCTAGGCTAAGCCACCCTTCCTTCCTTTACTAGGTATGTTATGAGACCTCCACGGGCATTATTTTATCCTGCCCTTTCAGCTTCCCCTCCTTTCAGTAACCCCCACATCTCAAAGCCTATCTCCTCCCTCTTTCTCCATCACAGCTTTTTGCTGCCATATCTTCTTCTCAACCTCATTAATTTACTCTCCCTTCTGAATTTGTATTTCTCATAGAGATTGTATATATTGTAAATTAATGCTAATAAACTTGTAACAAATGTTCTAAATATTGTTCTGATTAATTTCTCTGAATTGTACACATTGCAAATGATGTTTTCTCAGTCATGTATCCTCTCATTTTTGTAGCAATGTCTGTACATGCACCCATATGTGTTTTTTTTTTCTGTACTGTTACCAAGGACCACTTTGTAAATGAGTTCTCTCAACAGTGTTTCTCCTGGTAAAATAAAGATTGATTGATTGATTGAGAGAAAACTTAAAAGTGCTGCATAGGAGAAAAGAGAATTGGATCTGAAGACCCCCCATTGGATCCTTTTAAATGTAAAGGGTAAGGAATAAGACCATTGGTTGAAGCCAGACTGATCTAAAGAAGAAAGTGAAGGCTTTCTACCAGGGCAGTCCAACTGCATTGCGGGGGAGTCTAGGAGAAATACCTTTCCTGACTGGTGTTGGGATCACACATGTAGAGACCTCCAACAAGACTATTTTTGTTGCCCAGATCATATAAACTCATCTTCCTGTTGAGTTGGTGACTGAAAGAGACACTGTGAAGTGTCAATCCTTCTTGCATCTTATTTTTTCTAGATGATAACCCACATTTTCTGCATCCCTTCCCTAAAATCTGTTGATGGTGTTGGCTGTTTATGCAATAAACCTTGACAGTGTGTAGGTTATGCTGGGATTTACCCACGCCTGGTGTGGTTTGGTCACAAGGTCACAGGCCAAGTAACCAAATCCACACCAGAAGTGGGTAAATCCCAGTATAACCCACACCCTGGAGTGGTTTATTGCAATTATACAATGCCCTCCCATTTTTACACAAAAAAAGTAAAAGAGGGTTTTTAAATGAGTTTTATTGACTTTATTACTCCACCAGAAAAAATAGTACTCTGTTGCTAGGAGACAGTGTCCTTCAGCAGTGTGAATGTAGTTGCAGTTTGGTAGAGCTGGCTGATGCTGGGGGATCATCTAAAACATCCCCAAACAATGTTTGTATAATATTACAAGATTTTTCATTTTACAGCAGATCCTCCTTAATCGATGGCAAGTGCCTCACCTGTGTTTTTCCTCTTTGGTTCCGCTCCATCACCATATTCGGATGCAGCTCTCAAGCAGCAGCTAGCAGTACAACTTCCTTTAAACTACATATCCTGGTGCGCTCCTCTCCCAATTAAAACAAAAGAAAGAAAAATGAAAAACCACTGAGTAGTACAGGTACTTTGAGCAAGACCTCCACTTCTGATTTACTGTGGTAGCCAGAGATGAAGGCTACTGTCAATAAGTCCCACCCAATGACATAGTCCAGCACGCAGCCTGTTTGAAGTGGGGTGCGCTTCCAAAGTGAAGCCTCTATGGAGTGGTAAAAGAAAACATCAGTTAACCTAACTGCAGGAAAAAAATTCACGTTCTAGTGTGTCTGTTTTGAAGGTGTTCAACAAACTTCCTATGCTGAACTTTGCCCCTGTGCTGGTAGGTAATTACATTTATTATCTGTTTTTGAATCATCTGCTTTCTGTCCCAGAATGATAGAGATTCACCTCCCCTGCTCTGCTGCCAGATTTTATCTAGGTGTAATAGTGAGGACATTTTTCCAAAGTGGCTGAGGGAGAAATGTTTCCCCACTCTCACACTTTCAGCATTTGGGAATAGTTAACACAAACGAGAAATAACAAAACCCTACTCTAGAAGTGGTCCCAGAGAAAATCAGTAGATATGAATTGATGTATTTAAATAAAGTTTGGCTTTCTATCCAGGAAACTTGCAGCTATCCAGATAATGGACTGCCTACTCCTGAAAGCAAAATAACAAGTAAACACCACAGTTTTAAGCAACAATTTCCTGAAAACCAGTTTGAGGTTAAGACTAAACAGGGGGATGCTGCTATCAGATTACTTGTGTAACCCCCTTCTCCCTCTATTCTGTCTAGGGGTCCTGGTGGTAAAAATGCAAGGGGAGGCCCAGAACCTTACTCCCTCCAGCACATAGCACACAGCTTCAGAAATAAAATTGAAGGCCTTACCTGGCAGGTGGAATTTCAAGCACTAAGAAGGCCTCCTCTTACCGGGCTAATACTGACCTGAATGAGGCTGCACCCCTCTGATCAGGAACGAGTGGGAAAGCTGATGGAGAACTTTTTTTGAAGGGAACAATCAAGTTAGTTCATTAAATAACCCAGGACAAGCCAAGTCAAGGAAAATATAGGAACATTTAATTCAAAGATAGTAATGATTTATAAAAAATAAATATATGGAGCAGCTCCATAGGGCTGAGAGAATACAGGATTGGCGGGCACAAGACACTGAGGGACCAACACAACTAGATCAGTTAGGTGTAGAAAATAGACCAGAACAGGCTCCACACATAGATCTGCAAGCCAGAATTGAAGCTCACACCTACCAAATATGTTTACCTAAAACCACCATGCCTAGGGGAGTGCCTGACTGCCCCCGCCTCTGGACCTTATAGGAAGTGGGGCCTGATGCAGCTAAAATCCCATACTGTGGTTGCTCTGTATCCCTTTTCCAGAATGCCAAAACCAGGTGCTGTTTCCCTCCTCCCTGCCGGGTTGAGCAGTGGCTTAAAACATTGGAATATGACGAAAGATTCCCTCCTTCTGTTACAACTTCCCCCTATATTTCTTCTTGGATTTGACACGGGCCCTGCCCAGACATGGATCCTGGAATGCAGGCCCTCCAACCTTACCTCCAGCAGTGTGACAAACAGGAAATGACCTCCTTGAAGCTGCTACCTAAAGGGGGTCCTGTCACGACCCTGCCACCACCATGACAGCCCCACTACCATACCTCCACATATTCAGGGTGCAGGGACCCCTGCCTCCAGATGTTACAGACTTTCTTTTCCCACTTCCTATCTCCTACCCACCAGTAATGGCAAAGGCTCCCCCAACCCCAACAGTCGCCAACTCCTGCCACCCTCCTCCATGGAGACACCGCATGATGAACTGATGCTGTCAGGCTGGTACCTTCTGGACCTGGGGGTTTCAGGCCCCGGCCACACTTGCCCTGTCCAAACCCACTGACTTTCTCTCTCTCTTTCTTTCTCTCCCTCCTGATTCTCCCAGCTGTCCTGATCTTATATGTTGGGCTGGAACACCACCCCCTAGAGGCAGAGCACAGAAACATGCCCAAAGCTAAACCTAAAGGGGGGCAACAGGGATAGTAAGCCTGCCATGTGAGGGGGGCTTACACTTGGTCAGCACAAAACTAGAAGAAAGACTAGAATGTGCTTTTCCATTCGAGAGGTTTTGGCTGAAGTAACTGTCCCACTCATCTTTCTTTCTTTCTTTCTTTCTTTCTTTCTTTCTTTCTTTCTTTCTTTCTTTCTTTCTTTCTTTCTTTCTTTCTTTCTTTCTTTCGGAGAGGAGTGCACCGAGGGTATTTAGTTTAAAGGATGTTGTACTGCTGAGCTGCTGCTTGGGTCCCTGTTAGTCGAGCAGTCACTTTGATTTATTAAGATCACAAGTCTAAATGCTAATAAAATGTTTAGGATAATCATCCTCATTCACCTCATTAGGCTCGCACACACGGTCTTCATTTTGTGACATCAGAAAAGGGGGCTGCATGTGCCTGTGTGGGGGCATGTCAGCAACTTGAAGAAACTGCTCCATTTTTGGCTGACATGTCCAATTTAGAAATTATGAGTGATATATCTCTTTATGATGGCAGAATAAAAGGCAATTCTTTATGAAAATCAACTCTGGGCCAGGTGAGCAATCGTATACATTTCTGGGGAGTGGCAACTAAGAAACTGCTCTTTAAGAAAGATGGAGAATAGGATAGGACCAAGAATATAGCCTTGAGGTTCACCTGTTAGAACTGGGGAGTCAGTATGTCTCCCACTAGGATGCACTGGGAGTGACCAGAGAGATAAGATTTGAACCAATTTATAGATAGAGGGGAGAGTCCAGTGAGTTTGAGTTAAGTAAGGAGAGGGTGAGAGACAGAATTAAAGCCCTTGGCTAGGTCTATAAATATGGCTGCAGTAAGATGGCCTTGATCCATGTCTGTATGAATGCCATCAGCAACCTGGAGAATGAAAGAAACAGCAGAATGTTTTTTCCAAAAACAAGCCTGGAATGGAGACAGAAAATCAGAAGAGAGAGATGGGTGAGTCTGGTAAAGAAAAGGGACTCTTGGAGCTTAGCTAGAATAGGGAGGAGTGAGATTGGGTGAAAATTTCCAGGTGAGGCGCGATTTCCACCTTTGTGGAGGGCTATCACGTTAGCTGATTTCCATGTCTGAGGTTCAGTGCCAAGGGTGAAAGAAAGGTTAAGCTGATTGGACAGGGAGTGAACAATGGCTGGGCTGAGATCTAAAGAAGGAGAGAGTGAATCCCATCAGGGCTAGATCTGCGAGTTTTCAGTGACTTAAGGGCACGGAACACCTCTTGAGCAGTGATAGGAGGAAAATTAATCAAATTTGGAGTTGGAGGGGTTTGCATAGCTGTTGGGGAGGGTTTACAGGGGTATTTGGAATTGGAGGGGTGAACAGAGGGGTGGGGTAGATTGATGGTAGAAGAGGGGAGGGCACATGTTGTGAAAAATGTGTTAAGGGTAGAGGCAACAGTGAGAGGGTCTGAGACGAGTCTGTTGTTAATCAGGAGGGAGGGGGAGGAAGAATTAGATGGGAGTTGAAGAGTGAAGATAGTGTTTGCCAACATTTATAAGGAGAGTTCAGGTTGTCTTGTAATCTGTGCTTAAAATAGTGGGATTTAGCAGACCTAATTGCTTTGGTGCATGCATTTCTCAGAGTTCAATAGGTAGATGGGTCATAGAGATTAGATGACACTTTGTAGCATGCCCAAGCACGGTTGCAAGTGTTAGAGCTTAATGATGTCAGCAAATAACCAAGGATGGTGGAAGTGTCTCATCCTGTGGTGATGTGAAGGGGTGTGAAAGTCACAAATTTTTGAAAATGTGGCAGAAGAGGGAGAGGGCAGTATTAACATTGTTAGAGGAGTAGAAAAAGGCCCGTTCAGAGAATGTAAAATCATGCAAGAGATTTAAGGTGTTTAGGAAATGTAAGGAATGAATCCAGCAGTATGCTGGGGGGGAGGGTGCTAGGAAACTGTAGTTTGTATGCAGAGGATGAGATCCAGTGGGGGTGTGAGGCAGGATCCAGTCTAGCAGGGTGTGGTAGTGAGAGCGAGGGTTTAGTCTTGTGGGTTCATTTTTGAGCTGATGGAGGTTTAGAGTCTCTATGTGCTGCATGGTGGTTTTTAGGTCAGAGGAGGCCCAGTCCAGATTGAAATCACCAAGTAGGATGAGTTTGCTGGAGCTGGCAGTGGATGATAGGGAGGAGATGGTGTTGACATCAGAGGTGGTGGAAGTTTGGGGGAAGGAGTATAGCACACCAATGAAAATAGGGAGGGGGTAGCATCTTAATGAGGAGTAGTTCGTGAGCCTTTGGGACTGCCTCACCTGTAATGAGAGAGAATGGTATATTTTGGAGATGGTAGATACTGTAGTTACATCACCACCACGCTTGGAGCAGTCTTGCTTAAGGATATGGTAGCCTGGTAGAGAAAGTAAGGAGTCAGATATTCTGGGTGAAAACCATGATTTCGTGATACAGAGTATGTCTGGGAAGTGTTGTGACACCCAAACTTTTAGAAGGTAAATCTTATAGAGAGTAGGCTCCAAGCATGTAGGTGGTATATAGAAAGGGAGCATGGGGTCATAATGCCACAGGGACAATAGCGTGGCTAAATAATGCCGCAGACAAAATCATGTAAACCAAAACAACGTTGATGAAAATACCAACAATACTGCCACTGTGTACTCCCCATTGAGTACAATGGGACATTTTATTTTCTGTGGGGGTCTCTGCCTCCTGCACCCCCCATAATAAATATAACTGTCTCACAGGGGGTGTGGACTTCACGGATGGGGTGAAACATGGGAGCTGCAAAAATTCTTCATTTATGCCAAAATAAAAGGTGCAACACTATGGGACCGGGGGGGAATCGATCCACAGCCCCAGGTCGCCTATGCTGCCCGGTGCTGGTGCTCTAGGTGCTCTAGATGCTCTGCCATGGGAATGGCTCAGCTAAGCATCACCCTGGCAGAACTCTTCACATTCCCCTACAGGACCATACAGTGACAGGGGTAGCAGTTGTTTCCGATCGCTGTAAAACCCTGTCACTGTACTTACTTTAGCGCTTTATACAGCACATTATATCATGCACTTTTTTTTGCCACCGTTATATTCATTCAGTACCATAGAAAGGCCTTTCAGCGGTGAGGGAGGTGAAGGGGTAGGGCCTGGGTTTAATTGGATATCACCAGCTAGTAGCAGGAGGAGAAGGTAGAGGACCAGAAGTTTGTTGGCAGATTTGCATGCCTTTAACTGACTATGGTGTAAACTTTTGTGGGTAGGTGAGGGTTTTGAAGCAAATATGGACTGTCGGTGGGCTGGCTGGCCGGAGGAGGATCGGTGACTGTGTAGTTTGTCGGACCAGTGGTGGAGCTGCGCTTAAAGCATAACTGACAATGAGCAAACGTCATGTTGCTTAGCTACATGCAGAAATAGCCCGAACTGGGGGGGGTGGGGCACAGCACCCCAATGAAAGGTTAAGTACATTGATTAATTCTGCTATTATGTTTGTTTTTTACACTTTTTCATGATGATTTATTTTATTTGTAGTGGTTGTGTCAGTTGGGTCAGTCGACACGTCGTCTCATTACGTAAGCATTACGCTAAGCTTACCTTTACAGCGGAAAGCGGCGTGCGATTCCCGTAGCTTTTGCGCTACGCAACCTGGGTGGTCTGACTCTCTACACAATTTCTGGAGGATCAAGTGTCAGTAGGACTGCTCTCCTCCTCTGGGAGAGAGGGCAGGCAGAGCCTGTAACTCACTTGGCCCCTGGCAGAAGCTGGGGAAAAGGCAGTTTGAGGCCAAGACAGATTGGGAGATGTGACAGATGCTGGTGCACATTGTGTGGGAGCATGGCATGTAACCATGATGTCATTGCACATCATGTCTCTGGGGGTGAAAACTGGAAAAAAATGCTGGCGGAAGGATGATGAGCGCCCACAGGACCAGCACTGAACCAGCTGCGCATGCTGCCAAAACTGGATCTGTCCTGCAGTGGAGCTTGGGGAGCCCTGCTGACCCCTCTGGGGGCAAGCCCTGGGGGAAGCAGGCAGCAGGTAAGTCCCGGCAGGCATTGGAGTGACAGAGTTTGGAAATCCTCAGAAAGAGGGCCAACAGGGAAGGAGAAAAAAAAAAACACAAAGTGCAATAAGCAGTTTCAGAGGAAATGTGGTTGAGTCAGGCTCAAAGCACTTACAAAACAGTTACATACAGTTTTGAAAAAATCCATACATAGAAACATAGAAACATAGACTTTGACAGCAAATAAGGTGTACTTGTCCCACCCAGTCTGCCCATTTCCCTACCTATTGGATATGTTGCAGATTCTAGTTAACCAGCAGCCTACTTCCTCCTACCCTCCACTATAATTGCCTTACATCTGTCCCATGCATTCTTGTATTCACCCACTGTTTTTGATCCCATGTCATCCTCAAGAAATTGGTTCCATGTGTCCACCACCCCCCTCTCTGTGAAAAAATACTTCCTCACATTGCCCCTGAGTTGTCCCCCTTCTGTTTTCAAATTGTGCCTCCTTGTTCTTGCACATCTCTTTTTCTGAAAGATGCTCCCCTCTTGGACTTGTTGATTCCCTTGAGTAACTTGAAAGTTTCTATCATGACCCTCTCACCCTCCTTTCCTCAGGGGTATACTTATTAAGCTCTTTCAGCCTCCCTTCATATGGCTTCTGTTGCAGACCTTGCACCATTTTTATTGCCCTCCTCTGGATTGCCTCCATCCTGTCTATGTCCTTGCGGAGATGGGGTCTCCAGAACTGCACCCAGTACTCCAGATGGGGTCGCACCAACTGTCTGTATAGAGGGATAACAACTTCCTATTTTCTACTGGTGATGCCTCTCCCAATGCATTCCAGTATCCCCCAGCCCTTCTTACCACCTTCTCACATTGTTTGCCTACCTTAAGGTCATCTGATATGACTACCCCAGGTCCCTTTCCATTTTTGTTGTTGTTAGTACTGCCCCCCTATTGTGTACTCTTCCCCTGGGTTTTGTTTCTCAGGTGTATTACTTTGTACTTCATTGCATTGCATCTAAGCTGCCATACTTTTGACCATTCCACCAGCCTTGCCAAGTCCCTTCTCATCCTATCCACACCCCCTTGTGTATCAACCCTGTTGCAGATCTTTGTGTTGCCTGCAAAGAGGCATACGTTGCCTTCCATCCCCCCTGCAATGTCTCCTATAAAGACATTAAAGAGGACCAGTCCTAGTACTGAACCATGTGGTATCCAACTAGTAATCACCCTTTCTTCAGAGTGTATTCCATTTACTATTACACTCTCCATCCTGTTGTCCTGCCAGTTTGTTACCCAGGCTACCACCATGGTACCCACTGTAAGGCTGGCTAACCTATTTATTAATCTTTTGTGTGGGACTGTGTCAAATGCTTGCTGAAATCTAGGTAGGCCATATCCACAATCCCTCTCTGGTCTACTACTCTGGTCACCTAGTCAAAGAAATCTATTAGATTCATCTGACTTGACCTTCCCACTGTGAATCCATGCTGCCTTGGGTCCTGTGCCCTACTGGCCTTTAGGTACTCAACAGTTCTTTCTTTCAGAAGTGATTCCATCCATCATTTTCCCTACCACTGAGGTCAAACTAACAGGTCTGTAGTTTCCTGCCTCTGCCTTGCTCCCACTTTTGTGAAGGAGAATCACATTTTCCCTCCTCAAGTCCTCAGGAACCACACCAACCTCCCATGATTTGTTAAAAAGAGTAGTCAGTGGTGTCACTACACCTCCCCTTAGTTCTTTTAGAATTCTGGGGTGAATCCCATCAGGCCCCATTGCTTTGTCCAACTTGAGTTTTAGGAGTTCTTTCAGGACCTTTTCTTCTGTGAAGGGACTGGTATAACCCCCGCCCCCCAATCCAGAGTGATTCTATTGTTTGGTTTAGGTACCTTCCCCTCTTCTTGTTTAGTGAATACTGAGCAAAAGTATTCATTCAGTATCTCTGCCTTTTCCCTGTCACCCTCTTCCCATCACCCCTCCCCTTTATTAAGCCTCACTATTCCTCCCTTGGTCTTCCTTCACTCCCTGATGTACCTATAAAAGGTTTTATTTCCATTCTTAACTGAGTTGGCTATCCTTTCCTCAGTTTGGGACTTTACTATTCTGACTGCCTTCACCACTTCCTTCTGCTTTAACTGATAAAGTTCTCTGTCTTGCTCCTTCTGTGATTCCTTATACTTCCTGAATGCTATCTTTTTCTCCCTAACCTTCACCACCACCCCTTTTGAGAACCATAGTGGTAGTTTACTTCATTTTTTTTGTTTATTTGCTTCACACAAAGGCTTGTTGCCTCTGTGATTGCACTTCTGATTTTTCCCCATTGTTCTTCCACCCCTCCTTCCTGCCCATTTGCTAGTGCATTCTTTAGGCACTCACCCATTTTGCCAAAGTCTGCCTCCTAAAGTCCAGTACCTTCATTTTTGTATGGCTTTACTCTACAGCTGTGTTTATTGTGAACTACACTGTTTGGTTGTTACCTGTTCCCAGATGGCTACCCACTTTTAAATTTGTCATCCTTTCTCCGTCCCCATTCAAGAGTACCAGGTCTAAGACTGCTCCCTTCTGAGAGGGTTCCAACACTAACTGTCTGAGGCATGCCTCCTGCAGGGCATTGAGAATGACCCCACTCTTGAATATGGCTGCAGCAAATGTGCTCCAATTCACATTTGGCATATTCAGGTCCCCCATCAACAATATCTCCCCTTTTTCTGCCATTCTAAGGATGCCTTCTATCATTTCCTTGTCCATTTCCTCCCCCTGAGATGGGAGTCTGCATAAAACCCCCAAGTGGATTGTGAAGCCATTTCCTGCCTCCATGGTGACCCACAGTGCCTCCTGTCCTCCCCATTTACCCTTTAGTTCCATTGCTTTGATCCCTACCCTTATGTAGAGAGCTACTCCTCCTCCTCCTCTTTTACCCTCCCTGTCCCTCCTGTAGATTGTGTACCCTAGTATGTTGACATCCCAGTCAAGCAATCATACAGATCACTATATAAAAAGTCACAGGTTATGTATCAAGAGAAACCAAATAAAGCTGTTTAAAACCTCCCTCTGGGGCATCCTCAAAGCGGCCACTACTTGCCTGTGCACCTAATGCTCCCCATAGGGTTGCCACTCCATCTGGATGTGTCATTACCTGATGCCGCTTCCTAATTGCAGATGGGTCTCTTCACCCTGTGTACTAGTGAATATGTTGGGACCACCCTGTCTCTACTGCTCTTCAATTGTGGAATTGATGGATATTCTACTGCTCTATCTTTCCAGTTGCCTCTGGCCTCTCTTATCCCCCTTTTTGCACCTCCCCGATGTGTCTGCTATCCTTATCCCCCAGGGAGCTGTTGTCTGACATTGCTGGTTACTGCCTGGCCTGTTTGTGCCATGCTAATACCTTCATCCCACTTGCTTTGTTTAGCCGATGTTGGCAATGTTTTGACCTTGCTCTGTATGTTGCTATTATTATACTTGCACTTATTGTGGCCTGTTATGCATTGAAAGTATCTCTGTAATCTCCAGGGTCACACCTGAAAATAGGCACTTGGTTATCTAGTGTGCTTACCTGGTAGACAAAAGCAAATAAATAAATAAATAATGGTTACTTGCACTGGAAATACTTCAAGACCAACTGCTCAGCCTGAAGTGTGTGCATGTCACTCATACTCTTCTGCTATAAACAAGCCCTACTATCAATTCCTAAAGATTCACCGTAACAAGCTGCTTTTCATTGACTTTCAGTATTGTTTCTGTACAAGCTGCCAGACTCATAACTGCATTTGCACTAGCTTTTGAATTAACCAACTAGCAAACTGTCAGTGTGCTGTGTGAGAAAGGTGAAATTAGCATCATACCTCTCTGCTCATACTCGCCTGAAGCTGCCTGCTCTATTCAAGACAATCTTTGTTGCCAGTTACTGTAGTCCAGTTATGGTGGGGGCAGAGCCATAATGGGGTGGGTACAACTGCTTCAAAAGCAGTCCATCAACAGATGTCTCAGTATCTAAGTAACAGTGGCCAAGATCCAAGCAAAGTGTGGTATCTGGGGTCTGACTGAAGTCAGAGTGTAAGGACTGGAAATTGATCCACAGATCTGTGTTTAATGTGGCTTTGATTTGTTTAAAAAACAAGTGTTTTACTCACGGACTACTACATTACTGCCTTTTAAGGATGTGATTAACTGTATACTTTTCACTTAACTGTATCAATGTAAAAACTGTTATTTCACTGTATTTTGCTTAATTGTTGTAAGTGAAGTATCAAAACTCTTAGGTATACTTTATCATGGCTCTACATACTTACAGACCACTACATTACCGCCTTTGAAGGATGTAGTATAATTAACTGTATATTTTCCACTTAACTTTAAGCACCCTTTGGGAGCTTACTAGTTAGTTTTAGGTTGCTAATGGTAGCTAGGCAGAGACAGGGAGCTAGTGGTGCCACTGAGTCTGGAATGTGGTGCTGCCTGCTGACTGTAGGTGGTGCCTCTCCCTAAAAGGTATAAAAAGAAGTTTCTAGGGGGCACCAAAGGGGGGTCCAGGAGGAAAGACTAGAGGGGAGGACAGATGGGGAGTTCGGCTTTGCAAGTTTGGCCAGAGGGCCGTGGTGGTCCACTTGCCACCCCAGCCCTCCAACCTTGAAGATCCATGAGGTGGAAATCTACAGTTCGGGTGGCATATAGTGGAGCATTGGAGCAAAGCATAGGGGCCTGTTGGTGCATTTGGAGCTGCAGCCTGGGGAAAAGACATGAAATTGGAGGCCTGCCAAGTGAATTTTGGCACCTTGGTATGGTAAGCACCGATGGAGCCTAATGCTCAAGAAAGATTACCCATAGGTGAGTTCAGCTGCGGGTCAAATGGTTTATTGTGGGTGGCCTGTCTATGCCAGTAGGGCCTCGGGCGCAGCTTGGAAGTGGCAGCCCTTGCAGCTGAGGGTGTAACGGTGGCAGAGTTACCCCTATTCTCCAGGCTGGAGGACACCACAGAGTTGGGACCTAGGGTGTGAGCTGCTTGTGGAGGTGGGGGAAGTCCATTTGGGGGAGTGATGTCTGGCACCCCAGTGGTGTTTTATTTATTTTATTTTATTTAAACAGCAGTTTGGAAAACCTTTGAGCCATAGGCTCATTTACAAAGGTACCTTGTCACAGTAAGACAAACCAAAATACACAGTATAGCAGTACAACACATAAGTATAACAGTAAATTAAGACATAGATACAAACAAGCTGGTACAGGTAGGATGGATGCAAACAATACCATAGTTATGTTGTCCTTAGCAGCTTAGTAATAAGCTTTGTCATAAGTATTGAGTACGGCTTGACTATTGGCAGTTACAGCATCAGGTGTTAATAAGGGCTAACGAAGGAAGTTTTACACTATATAGTTGGAGCTTTGAGATGGAGGGGGCAGTGTGTTGAACCAGGAGGGGCCCTAAAGCTGAAGGCTCTTTGGCCGTGAGA
Source organism: Neoceratodus forsteri (assembly GCA_016271365.2). Taxonomy (NCBI): domain Eukaryota; kingdom Metazoa; phylum Chordata; order Ceratodontiformes; family Ceratodontidae; genus Neoceratodus; species Neoceratodus forsteri. Next base: position 223,695,757 of record CM028132.1, on the reverse strand, counting down.
GGTCCTAGCTCTAGGGACAACAAGAGAGGTTTTCCCAGAGGTCCAAGTATGAACTAGTGGGACAGAGCGGTGTGGTGGTGGTCAATCCTGGTGGGGATGGCCAAGGAGGGTCTTTTTGTAAGGGTACAGGTCAGATATTTGAGGCTCCATCGAGATCAAGTACCAGCACTTTAGCATACAGTAGACAGGTGTGTGTCATCCTAGGTGCTCCAGTAATTAACCTGCAGGCCTTATTCAGAGAGAAAGGATTTTATGGAGTGCAGTCTGATCAGCAGCACCATACACCGGCAGTCCTAGTCCACTAGGGACAGGATAGAGGAGGTGACTGTAGTCAAGAGCTCCGGGGAGGCAGTGTTTATACTGATGTAAGATGCCCAATCGGATATTAGTGGCAGTGACTAGGGCAGCGATGTGTCCATGGAAGGAGAGGAGGGTCAAATGGATCCCTAGGTATTTATAGGAGCAAACTTGTTCGAGTGGGAAAGAGGATCCAGAGTGAATGAGGAGTTTGAAGTTGCAGGACTTGTTTTGGGATGAGTGAAGAACATGGTTTTGTTTTTTAAGATTTATCACCAATCTATGTTCCTTGAACCAGCCCTCGGCTTCAGTGAAGGACTTCTGCAGTGAGTCCTGGAGGGCATAGGGTTATGACTTGAGGCAAAGATGACTGCATCATCAGCGCATAATAGAATGTTCCCTGAGCAAGAGCGTGAAGGTGTTAAGGTAAAGGAGAATAGTAAGGGCCCAGAATGGAGCCCTGGGAACCCCAGAAAAGATGGAACAGATGTCTGAGTAGGTCCCATTAATTTTACACACTGTGAGCGGTCAGACAGATAACTGGTGCACCAGGAGATAGGCCCAGCAGCAAAACCAGAGAGACTAAGGGCATCAAGAAGGAGGGGTGGAGACAGTGTTGAAAGCTTCAGAGGTGAATGAAGACAGCACCAGCTGGAGAACCAGTGTCTAAGGAGGAGTGGAGAAAGCTGGAGAACTCTAGAAGGGCTGTGTTGGTACTGTGGCCCGCTCGGAAGCCATGCTGCTCAGGACAAAGGACATTGTAGGTGGAGAGGTAGTCAGAAATTTGAGAGGCCACCACTTTTTCCAAGGCCTTGGAAAGAGGAGAGAGAATGGAGATCGGTCGATAGTTTCCAGTCACAGTCCTATCACCACCTTTAAAGATAGGGGTGACAGTGGCAACTTTCCAGGCAGTTGGAACCTTCCCCAGGCAAAGAGAGTGGTTGATGAGGCATGTGATTGGGTAAGGACTGTGTCTAAGACCAGCCGTGGAGATACACGGATCAGGGTGTCACTGCCTGTACTATTACTCTTGAGGGCAGTGACAAGGTGTGACTAAGTTCTTGAGCAGAAACCTGCAGTGGAGGAGAAAATAAGGGGAGAAAGATTTACTGGCAGGTGCTGGGGAGGAGGGTCAAAAATTTGTAGGGAGGATAGGGCTAAGGTCAGAGAATGAGGTGTTGAGGTGGTTGGCTAGGTGAGGCTGGGTCTGAGGAGATCACACACCATTAATGTTGATCTGGTGGTGGGGGGAGTGCACTCCCATTTAACTGTTTAATGTTATCCCAGAAGGTTCTGGGATTCCCCATGAGGCAGTGAGTGAGGACCGATAGTGCTCAGACTTGGCCTTTCTGATGGCCCAATGCACTTGTTTCTGGCGGCATATAACCGCCTGTCATTGGGCCGCCAGTCTCAATGGCATGGTGCCAGGTTGTCCCTATGTTTGAGCTGGTGGATCAAAGCTGGGTAACCTAGGGCATTCTTCCTTTTAGAACGGCGGGTCAACACTGGGGCAAAGATATCACAGGCATTATTAAAAGTTTGGGTAAAGAAGGAGAGAGCTGTGTCGATGTCAGGAGTTGTCTGTATAGGAGACCAGTCAATTTGGGACAGAAGTTCCTTAGTTTTATCAGTCCACCAGGTATTAGGACGCCGGCATGTGGACTGTGCTATGGGTTTGGGGACTGAGGATGACCAGTTGAATAGAATGGGGAGTGATCACTGAGAGAGTCTGGGAGGACTTGTACATTGGGGATCCGATTAGGGCTGGTGAGTACCACATCAAGCAGGGTAATGGAGCCTCTCTTGGGGTTAGTCCTGGTAGGGTGGGTAACTAGTTGCATTAGGTCTATTGCAGAAAAGGAGTCTCGGTAGAGGAGGAGGAGGGCTGAGCCAGTTGACATTTAAGTCACCCACCAGAATTTGATCAGCGGAAGGAGGTAGAGAGGTAGGGTATTCTGTAAGAGAGGCAATGGCCTGTGTTTGGTCCCTGGGGCACGTATGCAGTAGTCAGATAAAGGGGTCCTTTAAAGGGTCAGGGTTAGTTTTAGTGCACCCTGGGCCCTGGAGTCAAGGATGGGAGCGGGCAGGGCTAGTACGGGAGAGACCTTGACATAATATGCAGCCGCCTGGCCTCCCAACACGGCCGGACCGGAAAAGGTGAAACCAGGAAGGGAGACTAGGAGCCAGGGAGGATTTGACAGCCAAGTCTCAACCAGGGTGATGACATCAGGGTTAATTGATGTGACCAGGCATTGTAGTGAGTCAAACTTTTAGGAGGCTACAGATATTCATGGAGACCATGCATAGGCCTGTAGTGCGAGTTGGGGAGCTCCTGGGAACCGGGCCAGGGTTTGGATGAATGTTTCCTGACAGGAGTAGTAGCGACTAACATCCTGGCTGGGAGATGGTGAGAGGTTTTCCCACGATTGACATGAGGAGGGGAGGGAGGCTAAGGGAGCAGGAGGTGGGCAGGGAGGTACAGAGGGAAAGCAAGAATAAGAAGACACCCAGATGTGCCTGAGGAAGAGAAAGCTAGGGGAGGGCAGGGAGGATGGGGACACACAGAGGTCCCAAGGGGCAGGAGGAGGTTCAGGAGCAAGGGAGGAGGGTGCCAGGGCACAGTGTGGACTAGCAGATGGGTAAGTGGGTAAGTGCACTGCTAGTGGGGATAGGCACAGGCAGAGCGTGAGGCAAGGCCAATACATTGTGGTGAGCAAGATCCCAGGGAAGTAGTAGTGCTGTACAGGTAGGAGTAGGAAGTCAGGGAGCATAGGTCCTCTAGTGGCCAGCAGGTATAACCTGCAAATGGGAAGTGGGAGATAGGTTCTGGGCAACAGGACATGATGTCACCGGATGTGATGTCACAGGGTGGATCCAAATTGACAGCCGCCCCTGGGTGGGAGGGTGGTTAGGGCGGGCGGGGCAGATGGCCCAGTCCGTCGGGCTAGCACCCCTCTGCAGGCATCCAGACGAAGAGAAGAGGCTCTCTTTACCTCGAAAGTTATCAGGCTGGAGATTTGGCTTCCTCAGCTACTCAGGTGAGCTGCTTGTTGCTTCAGTTGCTTGATTGTCCCGAGTGTGGCAGTTCATTGGGTGATCTATGGGCACTGGAAGAGGTTCTCCAATGTGTCAGTTCAGAGGTTGGAATCACAGCATGAGCAAAGGTGCTGTTGGTTTCAGGGCCCAAATAGACATGGGGGGAAGCCATTCAAGGCACAAGGCACCAGTGATTGGATGTCTGAAAGGGTTCTGGTGGTTCGGTTCTTGCTATGAGCATCAAATGAAACATCTAAAATTAGGACCTTAAAGAAAAAGAAGCTTATGCTCCATAAGTATTAGTCCCCAGGTGAAGAAAGTGGAAGACTAGGCAGATGGAAATGGACTGTTTGGGGACAGTAGAAACATCTTGTGCTGTTGTAAGCCCAGAGTAAAGGAATAGGAATGGAATTATTGGAACAAAGCCTAATGGAAAAGGATGGTATTTGCTAAGGAAAAAAAGTTAAAGAATGTGAAATAATTCAGAAAAATGTGTTAGTATCAAACTACCTAAACGGAGACCTTTTTCAACCCCAATGTGCTACCAGAAATTTAGCCTTCATGGCTTAAGGGAGATCTGCATGAAATAGTCTGTTAGCTCAAGATACTGTTGCAGTAGATTTTACAGCTACATTTGTAAAGGAAACCCACAGTATTTTCTATCCCATGCTCCATGGAGTAGTTGTTTCTGTTTTACATTTAATTAAATTGTTCCTGTATTTTGATTCTGGAGTGGCCAATGAACTTAATCAATGTGACTGTGCATGCTTGTTTGCTAATCTATATTCTCCGCAGCCTCTGGAACATCCAGCCAGTGACTTTGTTCCTCATTGACTCTTGTGACTCCCAGTCAGTACCATCACTGAACCCAGGTAATGAGTTATTTCTATTGTAAGTCCTTGGACTGTGGTTGCTTGTGTTGTGAAGTGACCCCCTCCCATCAATTCACCATCTGGATACCCCTAGATGTGGAGGGGAGTGCTTGCATGTATTAATTTAAAAACTGTAAAAACTGTAATTCACTTTATTTTGCAGTATCAAAATTCTTGGCTACACTTTATCATGGCTCTAAGGGGTTTATGCTTAGGGTGGCTTAATGTACTTGCCATTTTAATTACCGATCGTTTATTTGTCTGCAATAATATCTGGAAGGGTGGATGTGAGGTAAATGCTGTATCACACTCCTTCTCTGTCTTAAGAGGTAATTTTAATTTGATATAGTCATTGGGTAATAATAATAAACTCTTGGGTTATAATGCAGGCACTCGCTGCGGACCATGACACACCACAATGTCACCAGTGGGACAATGCTCCAAGTGCAGGGTTTCTCCTACCACAACTGCATAGGTAAATCCACCACATGCATGTGTCCTGCATGGTGGGCCACATATGGACATCTATCTGCGACCACAGAGGCATTCAGTATAGTGTAGACATAGGTGGGAGTAGAGTCTAAACAGTTGCAGGGGCAAGGCTGTCAGGGGTAAAGGCCCCCCTCGTGGAGTGAGTTCACCCACACCCTTAGTGTTTACTCGATCAGCATTACAATGTGAGGAATAACTCGCCCTGTGCCTTGCTTTCCCACTTCTGAAGGCCAGACTCTTCATTTCTAATATGATAGTCTGACCACTGTGCCCTAATTCAGCAAACCGTCGCCCCAGCTTACCGCCATTCACACTACTCAGGCCTTCATGGTACAAAATTCTGATGACACCCTGAAAGCCACAGAGATGCCACATATGATGCATTCAAAAGTCACATTACTCCATAGTAATACATCCTAATATTGCAACACTGATAGGGACAGGCCAGTACCACATATGAAAGTGATAGGGACATGACCTTAGTGACCCCACTTGTTCTGGCATATACGAATGTAGACATGTAACCCTGGGTGCGATACACAATGCAGGGTACTTATGTGGACACATCTCCCTTGACCCACTCTGCTTGACCCTATCACAGCCTGGTGAATTGCCTAGCTGCTCCTCTCTGCAGGTCTGCTTTCTGTGGGCCCTGACCAGGGCCTACTGTCCTCTGAGATCAGAAGAAGAGGGAAAGTGAGACGTGTTCATTGTACTGCAATGGAACAAAGTGCATAGTTCTGTGTATCCTACATAGTATACACTCTATGCATGTATTGTGTACCAGCCACTACAATTGCATTATGTTGATGGACAGGTCTCAACAGGTCCACAATGTACCTCTGTGACAAGCTGTCGCATCACAGACATGCATGCTGTGGCCCAAGCGCAGCAGGTATGATACATCCCCCGTGATATGTATGGCCTTGCACACTGTATACTGGCCCATGTAGAACCCAAATACTGTCATTCCCCTAGCCCTTCTACAACAGACCCATACTTGTTGGCTACAGGTCCTGTACATGACATAGTATTCATTCATAGGCATGATGCCCCAGGTCATATAAAACATGGGTAGAAAAGGAGTACCTCTGTAATGCCTGGGGGTGCAGGTCTCTGTAGCTGTTGCCAACACGGTGGCCAGTACATAGCTAGCACCCCCCTGTGCAGTGGCATAGTACCCCATGCTGTACCCATCATATACATACCAGTGCCCATGTGGTGTAATACGAAACTGTGTGCATGACACAGATTGTGGCAAATGCACAGAGCATGCATATGCAGTGTATGCGAGTGTAAGGCTGTGCACCACACTTGTGCAATGGTATTGTGTGCAGTGTCCTGCTATGTGATGACATCAACTATAGTGTGACATCATTTTTGTGCCATGGAGCACTGTTGCGCAAGCACTGGTGCTGGGCTACAGCACACGCTAGTGCAACCACATTAGTGTGAAGGGGAAAAGTGCAATATTCAGCCAATGTATGCAAATATGCCTTTTTCAAGACCCATGGTAACAGTTGTGGAATTACTGTTCCACAAGAAAGTAAATTTAGAACCTTATTATATAGGGGTCACCTGGTGGGAGGTCTGTGACTGGGGATCTGCCAGGAAGAAGGCTAGATCCTGAGTGAATACAGCAAAGAAAAAGGTTGTGATATTATTAGGTGCTATGCACAAATGGTGCAGAGTGGCTACACACATGCATCTGGGATGCATAGCCACTCCGCACCCATTGTACCCCCATGTGAGATACACAAACAGTGGGTGTGCAGTCCCACCACACCCTATCCCCCACATCTGTGGACTGTACCACACTGGGGCTGTTCCAGGGGCATTCCAGCACTATGTGGTATTCACAAACCCGCATAGTGCTGGCCATATGAGTGCGGAAGGGGGCACAGAGTACACCAGGGTAGACACTGACGGAACCCCTCTGCATGCCAAAGGGATGCCTCCCACTGGTCACAAGGGGAATGAGAAACATCTTGCAGTGCTGCCCCAGCCCACAAGGCAGACTGTGAGGGCTGGGGCAGTTATGCCGTGGCACTGGCAACATGTCCGGTGTCCTGGGGTGTCAGTGCCACAGGGGTGAAGGGTCCGCCGATGGCCTCCAAGGCAAAGGTCACACGGTACCAGGGATCTGGGGGGTCAGCCTTCCAGGCTGGCTCCTCCCTGGTGTGTGGTTACACAGGTCTGGGCACCCCCAGGGGCTATGCATGACCTGGATCAGCGCCTACCAGTAAAAGGGATTCACTCCTGGACCTGGGACGGGCATCCAATTGGATTCTCTCCCAGGTCCGTGTCTCCACCCCTGGCCACCCTGCAAAGTCCTGCATGCCGGGGGGGGGAGCTGTGGACAGCTGGCCAGTGTTGGTGAATGCCAGTATGACACCCTACGTGCGAAGTAAGGTCGTAAGAGTATACTCTTCTGCATACCCCCACCCGCCGTGCATAGCGCTCATTATTAGTTAGTGCTGGTAGAAGTAAGCTAAGAGGGGTGAGAAGTGATTGCCTGCACCCTTGGCACCAACACACATATAGTATATGCTGAAAGTTTATGTAAATTGCCTGTCACCCTATTGTACAAGAAATAGTGGGTGCAGCAGTAGGTAGCAAAGGGCTAGTGAGCAGGTTGCCCTTGCTAGTGAGGGAACAGCCCTCTTGATCAAGTGGTATGTGGGGCCTGCCTGGGTAAAAGCAACATATAAATATATAGATATATGCCCATGTGGTGTAATACGAACTGTGCGCATGACACAGATTGTGGCAAATGCACAGGGTATGCATATGCAGTGTATGCGAGTGCAAGCCTGTGCACCACACTTGTGCAGTGGTATGGTGTGCAGTGTCCTGCTATGTGATGACATCATCTATAGTGTGACATCATAGATATATATATATATATATATATATATATATATATATTAAAAAAGCTTGTGCCCTGTATTCAAATTATTATCCTCAGTTGCTGCAGTGCAAAGCAGTGGTTGTGAGTTGCTGTCGTGCAAGTGAGAGTGTAGTTGGACAGAGCCGAGCCACAGCTCTCTATCAGAGTGCTACTGCACTGGAGGGCATTCCTCTTGAACAGCAGCTGTGCCAAAATGCCACTTTGATTGTGCAGCAGGCTATGGCCTGCCAAACCAGTTTATGATCAAGAGGAAGGCATGGGGTAGGGAGCACCTCTGGCTGTCAGGAGATCAGTTATTTTAAAATAAAGTAGTTTGTAGGTCGCAAGCCCCAGGTATTGGACTTAGGGACTGGCTGCTATTAAAATTATTAATAAAACAAAGGGGCACACATAATGAAGTGGGGATGGGTTCCTACACACTTATGCACAATCCAGGTGCCATGTTCGAGCAGCAGGAAAGGCTGCTAATGTAAGAAGGCTAAGCTGGTAAAACTTCAAAGAAATAAACCCAAAACTTGATTAACTTATTTTTTTTTTGTATTTAATATGTTTTATTACTTAATAAAGTCATAACATTATTGAGACAAAGCAGTAAAGTTGACAATATTTAAAAGTATCTTAGGTACAGGTAAAGTAGGAGGAGAGAGAACTAGAAAATCAACAAACCAGATGAGTTAAAACAATCTAAAAATTGAATTTAACAATTGTACACAACCCCCATCCTCCCCTCCCTTCGCTGTGGTGTGTACTAACTTCTATTCATGTGGCTATGCTATTATTCAAATAAAAGAAAACACAATAGGCCATATGTAAAAAGAATAAGAGAAGAAAAGAAAGAAGAAAGACCCAATTTTACATGAGGTTCTCTTTACTTAAGGGGGTGTAGGAAGAAGCAAATTAGAAGAAAATAATGGCGTAGAGGAACCCGCAGCCCATCTTATGTCTGAGTATCAATTCAAGTAGAGAGCATATAATTTTCCCATTTTTTCATAAAGGAGGGCTGACGGCGGTTCACTTGTGCTATTAGATGCTCAACACAGAGTGCAAAAGACAGTTCATGCAACCACTCCGTGTATGATAATGTGATTTGGTCTTTCCAATGTCTGAGTACCAGTTTTTTAACTGCCATTGATATTAACGCCAGGTGGTATCTTTTTTCTTTTACCTGGATTTCGGAATAGTCTCCAAAGATACAAGTTTTTGGGGAAAATAGTCCATGCAACCCCAACAGTGGATCTAGAGTTGATTCTATTTGTTTCCATAGAGGGGATACTAAATCACACGACCACAGAATGTGTAGCAAAGTACCCTCCTCCTTGTTACATCTGGAGCATATTGCAGAAGGTATGCGTTTCATTTGCACTAGTTTAATAGGGGTATAATAAAGGTTATTCAGGATACAATACTGTGTTATCCTATATCTATCTTGGGTGTGATAAGTGTATAGGTCTCTCCATATACTTTGCCAGTTGATGTCTCTATTCGGATAGAGACTTTGCCAGATTTTGGGAGCCAGCGGCTGATGGGGTTTCTGGGAATGTGTGGAGTAGGCTATACAATTTTGAGACGCCATGCGGTTTATTAACTATTGTGGAGATTTGGTAGAGAAAATCGGCGAGTTGGGAAGCTTTGGTTTTGCACCCAAACATTTTGCTTAAAAGGTGTTTCAGCTGGGTAACTTTAAAAGTAGCCATTGCCGGCCACCCGAACTTTGCTAGGATTTCTTCTGTGGTTAAAATGTGGTTTGATGAATAGAGATCCACCACCTTACATTCGGAAAGAGCTGGTAACCATCCTCTGACTATAATAGAATTACCTATCTGCAGATTTGGGTTTGCACAAATGAGTTGAGAGAAATCTAAGATTGGGGAGATCTTGAGATATCTAAAAAACTGGGAGATAACCCTGAGAGAAGTCCCGAGCGGCAGAGACTGAAACGTTTTGGGTGTGTTTCTTTTAGATATATAAAATAGGGACACTGGAGCTATGTTGTGAGTTTTCAAAAGCTCTAACTCCGCCTGCAGCCATACTGGACTATATCCATGATGGGCGAGGGGGTCAGATAAGGATAACCATTTTCCACATTTATATAAGTGCAAGGCCCAATAATATAAAAGAAAATTGGGAAGACGGAGCCTACCAAAATCCTTAGATTGGGATAGCTTGTGATAGGATTTTCTGGTAGATTTGTTATTCCATATAAATAGATTAATTCCTGAGTGAATACGTTGAAAGTAAGATATTGGTAGCCATATGTCCAGCATGTTCAGGGGATAGAAGAGTCTGGGGAGCACATTCATCTTGATGGTGTTAATTCTGCCCCAGAACGATAATGGGAGTTTGTTCCATCTTGTTAAGTCTTGTTGAATATCATGCCATAAGTCCTCTAGATTTAGCTTCCGCGATAGAGATGGGCTTAGGGTAATATGAATCCCCCTAAGTATTTTATGGAACGTGAAGCCCATTTCATCCCAAATTGGGTGAAGTTTGAGCTGTGTGTAAAATGATTGAGAGGGAAGATTTCTGTTTTATTAATGTTGAGTTTATAGTTCGAGTATTTACTACAGTCTTCAATTATTGTCAAAGCTTCTTCTAGTGAGGAAACTGGGTTTGAAAGATGAGGGAGTATGTCGTCAGCGTAAACTGAAATTTTGGCAGTGTTATTGACTATGGGAATGCCGACAATTAATGAAGATAAGTTTAGATGCCTGAGAAGGGGCTCAAGATACAAGTTGAATAGAAAGGGGGAGAGTGGACAGCCTTGTTGTGTGCCTGAAGTGAGGGGAAAAAGTCAGATAGGATTCCGCTGCAATATAACCTAGCTCTAGGGAAGAATACAGCGCTTGGATCCATTTTATAAATAAACTAGGAAGCCCATGGTTTGAATGTTGTCCAGAGGAAAGTCCAGTTCACCCTGTCAAACGCTTTTTCATGCCTAGGAAATTAGGGCCATTGGGATGGGGGATGATTTTGCTGTATTAATAATGCACTGGAGTTTGCGATGATGGTCTGCCGGGGTTCTGTTGGCAACAAAGCCTATTTGTTCAGGGCTAAGTAGAGAAGTCCAGACCTGCTCCACCCTTTTAGCTAATATTTTGGCTAGAATTTTAATATCGCAATTTAATAAGGAAATGGGACGGTAACTTGTTGGAAGGTGTGCTGGTTTGCCTGGTTTGAGGAGGAGGATAATAAGGGCTTCTGAAAGTGTTGGATCTTGTATGCTCCCTTAAAGCAGGTATTGATATAGATGGAGCAAACCCGGTGCTAGGTCTTTAGCGAACCGTTTATAAAAGTTTGAGGATAGGCCGTCGGGACCAGGGGCTTTATCTGGGGCTAAGTCTTTGATAGCTGACAGTATCTCCTGAATGGAGATGGGGGAAGTTAACAATAGTTGTTGCCCAGGAGAAAGAGACGGCAAGGGAATTGATGCTAGGTAGTTCAGTATCTCGTTTGGGGAGGAAGTGGGGGTGGTTTTGTTGTATAGTGAGGAAAAGTAGTGCCTAAGTACCGAAACCACTTCTCTAGGGTGAGTTTTAATTTCCCCAGTGGAGTCTTCAATCGAGTTTATTAGTCTAGAAGTCTCTAGTTTTCTTAGTCAGAAGGCTAAAAGTGTCTTGTCTGCCCTGTTCAATGTATTTTGCACGGGTTCTCAAAATAGCAAACTCGACTTTTCTTGGAGTAAAGAGAGTATTGGTTCCTTAGATGCAGAAGTGTTTTCAGGGTGTCTGGTGAGGAAAAGGAGGAAGGAGTGCTCAAATGCTTTAATTTGAGCCAGGAGTGTGGTGGCTCTGGCCTCATTCTTCCTTTTACGTGTGGAAGCTAATCTGATAAATTCCTCTCAGATAACACTTCAGCGCACACCACTCGTAGTCTACCCGCATGCGACTGAACCTTGATTGTGGATAAAGAAGGTTTGAATCAGATCCGATATTCTAGTGACTGTATAGTCATCTTTCAAGAGTTGGTTATTTAGCCACCAGACCGGGTCTCTATGAGAGTTGTTGTCTAATACCATGGCCACCCATACTACTGCGTGATCCGATATGACTATAGGTTCTATACCGGAGTTACACATGCCATGCAAAAGAGAATTGCTAAGTAATATATAGTCCAGCCTGCACCACGTGGAGTGTACCATAGATTGGAAGGTGAAAATGCGGGCTGCTGGGTTCTGCAATCTCCACGGTTCACATAACCCAAATGAATCCATAAAGTCTGAAAGCGCTTTTTGAGCAGTAGAAAGGGGTTTAAATGTGAAGTTGGATCTATCTAAGTCCTGTGTGGGGAGTTCCAGTCTCCACCAAGTATCATAGGTGTAGACATGAACACCTGTAGCTTATCCAGTAGCGTTATAAAGAAATCTGGGTTCCCCCCAATAGGACCATATATACTCCCTAGTATTACTTTAGTGTGATCCAGAAGACCGTGTGCTGTCGTATATCTCCCTGCTGGGTCTGTAATGATAGTTTTGGCTTGAAATGCTATTGAACGGTGAATGAGAATAGCTGTTCCCCCTGTATTAGACGATACACCCGAAGCAAAGACTTGTCCAATTTCTTTTCTACGCAGGCTGGTAGCTTCCTTCGGTAGGAGATGGGTCTCTTGGATAAAATAAATTTTTGCTTGTAACAGGGCTAAATGTTTGAGTATTTGTGCTTTCTTAATGGTGTGCAGGCTCTCTCACATTCCATGTAACAAATTTTTTAAGATTGTATGTCATCCTTTCCTAACATAGTCTGCATAGCCTCTATCCTAAGTAACCCCAAGGTATACACCACAGTGCCCCCCCATATCTATATCCGTTCTGTAACATATTACTGATACTCATCCATATCTCGTGGTTAGTTAACAAACACCCCAAACAATAAACATACCTCTCACCCTGGAGATCCCTCACAAGAGAAACTGCAACACATCTTGGAGTGAATCCAGACCATTTTCCCCTCCCTCCCTCTAGTTTAACCCACTTACAACTATATACAATAAACACACTGCTCTTAATCCCTGTAGTAAACTCTTTATGATAATTTCACCTGCAGCTATTTCTTTTGGTATCCTAGCATATTCCCCTCATAGACATGTTTGGACCAGGTCGGCCAGCATTATCCAGATTAGAGTTGTCATGGTATTGCCGTTTCCGTGGTATCTGTCCCACGGTGACTTTAGAGGGCTTAGTTTCTAATTTCCTATGCGAATAAATATAAACACGCCTATGAGATAAGCTAGAGAACCCCCTTCTTTCCAGTGCATGTGGTTAGACGCGATCAGCCCCATTCCATCCCCCACTCCACCCCGAACCCATCATCGTATCAGCCTTTAAACGTAAAAAAAAAAGGGGAGAGAAATTTGAGGGTTCGTTTTAGCTTTGTTCAGTCAGCTGTGGATTAAAGTGGAAATCGTTTTTGCCATATTCGTATTTCAGTTCTGGAAGCTTGTTGTGTCCGCTTAACCTATTTTGGGATCATACATTCGAATTAAAATAAGACGAGTAGGCCATTTCGACTGAAGCTTGGTGTTTCCCTGGGGACCTGATTTTTTAATGGACTGGCAGCGTGATGGCGTGACATAATATCAAATCTCTCAGAAACCTGCAACATTGAAAACGGGTTCCTCCCTCAAAGACAGCTTGATGTCCTCCAGGATTAGGCACACTGTACTCCAACCGGTCCCACCAGAATCGGTCGCGCTAAAGTGACTAGGGCAGGCAGCATGGGATTATCTTCTTTCCCCAGAGATCAGGTAAACGGTACTAAGTCGCAAAAGAAGCAGGGGAGTGATCTGTGTGATAGTGCAGCAACACCTCAAGTAATGCAGGCAAGAATTTCCACACGGGTCTCGAGCTTGTGTCGTCCTTAAGCTCTTCATTGATATTGCCTCAGGGGTTTTGAATAGAGAAGGTAGCTTCTGAGCCAAGTCTTCCTGGGCATGGGAAACTGCATCATATGAGTGCCACTTTCCTTCCAGCAAGATTTGGAGACGTGCAGGGTAGGTCATTTTGAATTTAATACCCGCAGCTATCAATTTACTGACCATGGGGTGAAAGGTGGCTCTCCGTTGACGGGTTTCAAGTGGTAAATCCTGGGTTATATGTAACTTTTTCCCTTCCCAGGTAATGGATTGCAGTTCCTTCACTTTTAGCAGTATGTGCTGCCACTCTAAATAATTCAGCATTCGTATAATTATGGGTCTGGGGGGCTGGTGCTTCTGGCCTTGGTCGCAATGACCTGTGTGCCCTTTCGATTATGTATATGGGGTTATGCGGTGAAGGTCCACAATCTTTAGAGCAGCGACTGTATGAAGGTGATGGGGAAGAGCCTTCTGTTCCTTCTGGGAGGCCGAATTAAGTTATTATTTCGCCTGCTACAGCCTTCTAGGTCTTCAGTTTTCTGCTGTAATTTGCAACTTGCTGCCTCAATTTGACCAGTTCTGGCTCAGTTTTACCTCGCCATGATTCCATCGGTGAGTACGTGCCTCGTTGTCTGTCATTCTTTGTTTTATGCTGGATATCTCACTACGAAGATTCTTTAGTTCGAACGTTAGCTCGGATAGTGACTCCTTGAAAGGTTGCATTTCTTCCAAAAAACGCTCCTCCGAGAGTGGAGTTGGTGCAGAGAGGGCACTTAATTGCTTAGCCGAGGATGTCTGCTGGTGCTGCTTCGCTTTCTTGGCCTGTTTGTCTGGTGAAACCGGCGGTGTATGTTTGGGGAGGGCCGCCTTCATCTCTGACTCCATTTTCAGACTTGTATTTGTCGGCGGCGATCTCAAGTCCCTCCAGGGAGTTTCCGGACCAGTTAAGGTTATTATTAACCAGGTAAGCTCAGTGCAGTTTGGCTTAAAAATAGTTGAATTAACTGAGTTTACGGAGGTGGAATGGGAGCTTAGAGGAGCTGTGGCTAGCCCGCCAAGCGCATCACGTGATCTATCAACTTGATTAACTTAATAAACCAATGCAACAGGGGGCTAGTTCATAGTCCAGTGAACACATACATGTGCATTATATGCCACCAAAGCATATAGTCTGCAAAACAGAGCTGTTTGAAGCACAGTAATGCAGGGAAATGAATCAGCATAATTTACAATGCACCAAATATGCAACTTTTTTTTCCAAATGGCACTGCCAAGACATTTTAAGCCAGATTTCACCAAACTTGCCAGCTGTATAGAGGAACGTGTTCTCTATCAGAAAAGAATAGTCGTAGTTGAATATAAATTGAAGAATGAGGGGTCACTAGCCTACTAAAGAGGAGTAGCTGTGGCTAGAACATATGCAGGCAAGCAAGGTGGAGGAGGAGCCAGGAGTGTGTGTGTGTGTGTGTGTGTGTGTGTGTGTGTGGGTGTGCGCTCTTTGGCAGTAGGTGTTATTGAAGCTGAGGGGACAGCCCAAGGGAGGAGTTTTACTACCTAAACAGAGTATTTAATTTGTATGAGCTCCAGACTAAAAGGAAAGAGATTATTTAAAGGGAAATTACTCATTTTAAAAGTAACTCTATCCTTGTTAGTGTAGAGAGTTCCACTGCAAGCTGTCCTTTTTTTCACAGGGTGGAAAACTTCAAGCTTTAATGACTCCAGGATGTCATAATTCAATTTATTAGTGAAAAAGACTGGAAAAGCCAAGAAGGGGTGCTTTCATTTGGGGGAAGTGTAACACTGATTAAACTTTATTTTGCAGTAATTTACTTGCATTTAAAGTGATATATTACTATAATGAATCCAAATTGACAGAGCAGAGCCTGCTCAGAATTTTCAGAAAGTTGAAAATTAAAAACGTAGAATTCCATTCTGGCTTATGCTGCTACAGAATTCCAAGGTGAAATTCAAGCTGATTGTTGCTGAGGTTTGGAACAAGGTCCTGTCCACTCAGTGACCAGAATTTGAGAAATGGAATGTTTAGTGGGTATAAAGGGAGCTGCTCAGCTCATTTTTGGGGAGATCGAAAAAGAGAGACAGACCTGAAGGGACCAGACCTGTTCCAGAGAGATTCCAGCGTACTGAGGCCTACCAGTTGATAGGGCCTGGGGACTATGCCTCAATTAAGTGAACAGACTATATGGGATCACCTGTATCCTAATGTTAGGGACAGTAAGGCAGTAAGTGAGAGTAGGGACAGAATAGATTAGCCTGCTGCTTTTAGTGTCTGTTTTACTACAAGTGTCTTCAGCTTCATCTAGCAAGATTGTCGCTACTTCAAACAAGCAGATCATCTCCAAGGATCAACAGCACCACATTTATTTATTTCTTATTTATGACTTTGATAACTGGGTGAGTGCACTGATCTCAGGGACCGTTTTCAGGCATGACCCGGGCCATAACACATGGCGCAGGGTGACAGTGGAGTACAAGGTAACAGTAATACACATGAAACAGATTTGATACAAGCAACAATAGACTAGTAGACACAATATACAGGTTTGATGCATTTGAGAACAGTGAATACAAGGTTTCAATATCAGACATGAGAAGACTTGGTACAAACAAACAAATCATAGTCACAGTGTACAATGTGAGACTGTATCGTCCAGTGAGCAAGTAATACACAGAATACTCAGTAAGAAAATGTATATACAATACATACAGGCAAGGAAGTCAAATATTACTGTGAAAAATGCAATATAACAGTTGTAGGCAAGAGAGTTGACTAATGTGGGTAGGTGGGTAACCCCTGGGATGGGGAGTTGACTAGTGTGGGTTGGTGTGAGACCCCTGGGAGCATCGGCAGGATGAATTTTCCAGGAACCAGACTTTAAGGCGGGACTTGAAACTGGAGTGTGTGTCAATGGAACGGAGTTCAGCTAGTAGTTTGTTCCACTGCAAGGGGGCAGCTGCAGACCAAGTTCTGCTGCCTATTGGTGGATACCCTAGGAACAGCTAGAGGGGGAGTACCATTTGAGCGGAGTTTGCAGAGGAGTGTTCGCGTTTTCAGAAGGGCAGTTAGGGGGGATTCTGGAGCCTTGCAGATGACATCGTCCACCATGCAGCAGAGGGCTAGGTCAAAGCAACCTTGCAGGGGTAGCCATCCAAGGGTATTATAGAGGGTAGAGTGGTGGGTGGAGAACGGGGCCAATAAAGCAAAGTGGCAGGCGCTGTTGTAGGCAGCAGAGAGTTTAGCCATAGCAGTAGCTGAGATCCTGGCATAAATAGGGGAGCAGTAGTCAAGAATAGGGAGAAGATTACCCTGGATAATAGCTAGTCTAGCTTCAGGGGTAAGGTATTGCCTGAATCTATAGGTGGCACCTGACTTTTGATGGAACCTTCTGACAAGGGAATTTGCATGCTTAGTGAAGGTGAGGGAGGGGTCGAGCAGTACTCCTAAGTATTTGTAGGTGTTGATGTCCTCCAGGGCTGTACCATCTGGGGTGAGAATGCATAAGGGGGCGTGGCTTTTAGTTTTGGCCAGGAAGGGCTTAGATCCAAACAGCATGGATTTAGTTTTTTTGTCATTTACTAAGAGGAGGTTTTTTGAGAACCAGCCAGTGGCTGCAGCATAGTTGTGTGAGAGAACTGAGGAAATTAAGTGCCGTGGATTTGTCACTGTGGAAGAGGGCAAGGTCATCGGCATATAGGAGAGAGTTACAGTTGAGGCAGTTGAAGGGAAGTGCATTAACGAATAAGGAGAAAAGAAGGGACCCAGGATTGAGCCTTGAGGGACCCCCACAGAGACAGGCAGGGTGGGGGAGCAGGTTTGACCAATACACACGAATTGTGAGCGATCAGTAAGGTAGCTAGTGAACCAGCTTGTAACTTTCTAAGAACAACCAAGGAGGCTAAGCTTGGAGGTAAGGACAGCATGGTTAACCATGTCAAAAGCCTTTGAGAGGTCAATGAAGACAGCCCCGATGGCTTTACCATTATCCATGTTAGAGAGGATGTGGTCGGTCAGTAGAGTGAGGGCAGTGGCGGTGGAATGATTCTTGTGAAAGCCATGCTGTTGGTTGCAAAAGAGGGTGTATTCGCTTATGTACTCAGTGAGCTGATTGAACATCCACTGCTGACTCTTCCGGTCCAAGTCACAAATGTTTCTAGCCATTTAAGGAAAGTGGTACAGTAACTTTTATTTCATTTTGGGACTAGTTCAAGAGCGACACTCATCTGCATACTGAATTATGGAATCCTTCTTTCTTCAGGGACTACTGTCCAGCTATGGAAGGACTGAATTAGAGACTGAGGGGCAAAAGTATACTGTGAATGCTACAGAGTAATTACTACATGTTGCAAAGTAAATGTTATTGTGAAATGTATTGAGAATAAGTGAATAGAGTGTATAAGTTATTTAAAGTTAAAAGTTTCAATGTTAGATACCAGGTAATGGTATCTGGTGGTACAGGGTGAGTGGGCTGACTTGAGGTGGGTGTAGGTCTAGTAGCCACTGCACACCGTTAAAGCAAGTAATTTGAATGTGCAGCAACTGAAGCCCAAGGTTAAGTAACTGGAGGGCTGGTGGATGGTGGAAATAGTCTATAGTCTCCAGGGACAGCAGGTACAAACCTGTGGGACTATAAAAAGGCTATTAATGCTCAAGATATGTATTCAATGTAATGTTTTTTGCAAAAAAAATATGTGATGCTGTTTTTATCTGCTACTGTCTTTTTATGCAAACTGTATGTGTAAGTTGACAGAACAGTTCAGTAAAATGTACATTGGTTTTCACTTGGAAATTGTGTCAGAGTCTTGCTTCAGGGTTGTCCAAGTCTCATATTCCTGTAATCTCCTGGGTCAGTCCAGTACAGCCCCTCTCTCTTCCACATTTCCCAGCAGCTATTTGATTGGGGAGGTAAGTCAAGGAGTTCCTGTGTGTACTCAAATCAATGGCTGTGGGTGGGAAGATGTGCAAAGAACCTACTGGTGGTGCAGTCCTGATTTTTCTCTATGTAGGTACTGTACCTACCTGGTGTTATATACACATGGTGTTATAGGTGTGTGTGGTGTGTGTGTGTGTGTGTGTGTGTGTGTGTGTTAGTGTTATAATGGGCATACTCCTACATTTGCATTTCATTACTGACTAGTATCCATACATTAGCATGCTTAATTGTGCCTGGAGCATATAAAAGGTGCACAGTGCACCACCTAGATTCCACAGCTGAACTACAGGTAGTTAGAGGTAGGTGTCCTGTGGAATAGCCTATAGATCATGGAATCATAGAAGCATAGAATCTTGATATCAGAAAAGGACCCCAACAGCCCATCCAGCCTGTCCCTTCTCCTCCCCTTACTCATCTCCCCTGCACTGTTTCCCCCTTCCCCCACATCTTTACCCCATATGTCTGTCCCATGCCATCTTGAATCTCTCCACCATTTCAGACCCCACCATCTCCTTTGGTAGTCTGTTCCAGGGCTCCAACACCCACTTCATGAAGAATCACCCCTCACATTGCCCCTGTACCTTCCTCCCTCTAGTCTTAGGCTATGCCCTCTAATTATATCCCCCTTCCTTCTTTTGAGTAAGTTCCACTGCTTCACTTTATCGATTCCTTTCACATACTTAAAAGTTTCTATCATGTCCCCCCTCTTCCTCCTAGTATCTAATATGTACAGATCCAACTCCTTACACCTCTGCTCATATGGTTTTCCCTACATGACATGCACCATTTTAGTTGCCCTTTTCTCAGCCTTCTCTATCACATCTATGTCCTTACACAGGTGTGGTCTCCAGAACTGGACCCCATACTCCAGATGTGGCCTCACCAAGGCTTTGTAAAAAGGCATCAGTACCTCCCTTCTTTTCATGCCCCGCCCAATGCATGCCAACATCCCATTTGGCTTCCCCACCACCTTGCTGCATTGGTTACCTATCTTAAGGTTGCTTGATATTATAATCCCCAGATCCCTAAAAATGGACAAGAATGAGCACTGAACTGTGTGTATGCTGTATGCAGTGGTACACTTGACATGTTGAGGTGGTGGACCTCTCACATCTCAGGCTTCCCATATCTACAGAGTCACTTGTATTTTACAGGGAAATAGAGCCATCAACAGGGAAATTGTTCCTATTGATTTACTTTGGTTATACTGGACTACAGAGCAATTTGACCTCCATAGGAAGTAAAGTAGTCTTGGGACCTAAAGGAATATTGCCCTGAACTTACAGGGACACATGATAAATTAATCTGATAGCCCTGATATGTGTAGCTAAGGGTGGTGGTGTTGTCAAGTGTAGGTAGAAGATCCCTCCTATAGTAGCTGTTGGGGCATGATGACAGTGGATGCAACACCTGCAAGTACTGTACATGTGTTTAAAGTGATGGCCTTGGGTTCCTCTGGGCCCTTGCCCATGTCCACCGCTGTCTGCCTGTGACCTTGATAATGAATTTGTCTGTGTAGGGCTGGCCCGTAACTAGCAGACCAGCAGCTGTGTTGGGACATGCATCGCTGGAACACCTACAGTGCCCTGTCAGAGGGGAAAGGCCTCCCCAACGTACCATTCTGCTGTGTTCTGCTGTGTGCAATCCCTTACACCTGTATTCCACTCCCCCATCTAGCAGGTACTATGGAGGACACAGACAGATTAGGGGCCACCACTTCTCAGAGGAAGAGAAGTTGCAGCTTCTGGAACAGGTCTACATGGCCATGGAGGAGGTGTTGTCCCAGAGACAGACAACAAATGCTCAGGTGTGGCAGGCCTGGGTAGAGATCACAGATGTGATCAATGCCATCAGTGGCTGAAACAAGCACATGGAGGTTGCATGGAAGCACAATAGGGACACGAGGAGGCAGACAAAGACGGTCCTGTTGACGCAAAGCAGGGACATGCATGTGACAGGCAAGGGCCCACAGGCATCATTGGCTACATGTACCCTGGATCCAGCAGAGAATACAATAGCTTCCACCCTATGGCCTGTGAAGGGGATGGGATTGCAGGGTGGTGGCTATGAGAGCCAAGTCTTTTAAATATTTGGTATTGGACTTTTTTTATATATTGTCAAATCTGATTACTTTTTAAAAGTGCTGATTCTGTAGAAACCATACTGCAGGCAATAGTGTATTTAGATATGCACTAGTAAGTGAGTACTTTTTCTTACTGTGAATATATATAGTACTTATAAATATCAAACTGCCTAGTTAGTCAGAAAAGTTTCAAAGTTTCTAAAGATTTGACATGTTATTCTGAAATATTATGTTGTTTTTCACATGCTAGTGCTGAGCAGTTTGTTGCCAGTCACTGGCTTTATACAAGTTAGGATTACCTTTTTCAACTAGGGTGTTAATTGCTCCTGAACATAATTTCAGCTTGAGAATTATTGCCGTTAAGCTCACTTGTCCGGCTGGTCCCTGTATTTGAGTCCATTTTTTTTATGGATTATTAAAAATGAAATGAATGCTAGTTATTGGGGTTTTGCTATTTCTATTATTGATAGCCTCTCCAGCATTGCAAATTATGATCCTTGTACTAAGTTAAATATGAATGAATCATTGGGGAATTTAGTAAAAAAGCAGGGTTTAGTAACAGTTTTAAAGAAAGTAATTAGTGAGCAAAATGCTTACTTACTGTAGTTACTAAAAGGCACAACAAGCTAAAAGTTTTCCAGATTCGGTTTTTATTTAATTTTTTTATTTTATTGAAATCTAGGATTACAAATACCTTTGAGCAGGAACTGCTCATTTACAAAGGTTCCACATTGAAGGAATGGGGGAAGGTATACATACATGTAAAGGTTAACATAATAATACATAGTTACACAATAAAAAGAAGTTAGAGACTGAGGCTTAGGAAATTCCAGTAATTCAAAATGTGCCAAAGTTAGGTAGCATGACATACCAGCAAAGGGCAATCTTAGAAATAAGCACTGCAGGTGAGAGGGAAGGGAATATGCAGGCAGGCAGGAAGGCCATTGTCAGAGGGTAGAGGGTGAGGGTAAGAGCTCTAAAGGGGAGGGAGGGAGGGATGGATAAAAGTCAGGAAATGCCCATGGGGAGGAAAGGAGAGGGGCAAGGGTAGGCAGGTAGAAGGGTGCAAGGCAGGGAGAGGTAGCTGTCAAGACTGAAGTGGAGGGCAGTGAGCGGTGGGCCCCTGATTAGGCGAGGCAGTCACAATGTCTAGTTGAAATGAGATGAAGTCGGAGTGATATCAATGCTTGTGTGGGAAAGGATAAAATGTATAGCAAGAACTTTGGCATGTTTGATCACTTTATTACTAGCAGGGGATGTTTAGACGAATCCATCACCTATGGCTAGAAGGGACCCAAAAAATTACCACACAAATGCGATAAGTATTTTACCAAAAACTAATGAATTGAGAATCTGGTGCTTACAAAATAATCCCACCATGTTAGGAATGTCTAAAACCTGGTTAGATGAAACAATTCCTGATACTGAAATACTCATTCAAGGATATGACCAGTTTCATAATGACAGAAATTGGAGTGATAAGAGTGTTTTAATTTATGTTACAGAAGATTTTGTACCATGCAGTCTGAAAAACTCATTTAATATTAATGGTATAAAAGGATTATTAATTGAAAACAGAAAGATTTAATTATGGGGTAGTTTAAAACCACCCCCCCCCCATGTCAGCTCACATAGCTACACAGATTTAACAGACTTATTGAGAAATCAGATAAAAGAAGAACACATAGTTCTAATGGAAGATTTCAATACCCATTGGGGTGGACCTAAAGGAAAAAGCTGACAGAGGCTTTGGGGTTATTAAATGTAATCAAAATTATAAGAGCTCCAACATGAATTTGTAGTAAGGGTGGCACAAGGAATTTAATTGACTTGATTTTTGTAACCAGATGTTTACCAGTCTCCAAATGGGAAGTAGACCCTTCCCTGTTAAGAGACCACTGTGTAATTAGTTGCATGATTGCAGTGGAACCCATTCTAGTATTAACACATTCTCCCAATATACAATTTAGGTCATTCAGGAACTTCAATAAACTGGCATTCCAGAATGACCTAACAAAAGTTAAATGATACCATTTGGACCTTATACCTGACTTTGAGGAGGCAGTTACATTCTTTGTTGGTGAATTTCAAGAAATTTGTGACAATCATGTCCCCAAAATAACATGCAAGAAGGAAACAGAAGAGCATGCCCTGGATAAATGATAAGCTCTTAAAGCACCTTAGAATAAGAAACAGGTTATGGAAAATTGTGAAAAAATCTAACTGGGATAGTAAATGGGAGACCTAGAAGGCCTATGGGAACAAATGACAGAAGTCAATAAAAGAAGCCAAAGAAAGTTTTTATAAAAACAAATCTGAATCAGCAGCTATTTCCCATGAATTTTGAAAAGTTATTAGACAGTTGCAGACCCCCGTGGCCCCCACATTTCCTGGCTCCTTCAGTATTGATGGGTCAGTAAAAAGTTATCCAAAACAAATGGCTGAGGCATTCGATAGTTTTTTTTACTAATTTACCATTTTCTGAGAACCTTATTATAGATCGAGGGAGGGATCCTGAACAATCAGAGGGCTTTGTTCCCCTGTGCATGAGGCACTCTTATTCTGTGAAGAGCATCTCACGTGCAGATGCCCTGGAAATAGACACTTTCTGGGAAGTATTTTTTTTTAAAATATATTATTGATCACTCTAAATCAATAATATATTACAATGTCCCCGTCACCACTTGTTGCTGAAAATGTGAGGTTTCATTTACTATCAGCTTGAGCCAGAACATCTCAGCTCCACTTCGCTGTTCTCACTCAGCTGAAGGCACATGAAACCATTTATTTTCAGCAATGAGTGACTCTGGGGGACTTATTAACACACAGTATGGATTCTAATGTTTTCCTTAACAGTGAAATTGGAATACATGATACTCAGGTTGATAGTCATCTCCAATTTAGATTTAAAATATTGTTCCGAAGGATATCTGGAAGCAGTTAAAATCACTTAACACAATGAAATCAAATGGACTGGATGGCTTCAAGGCCAGACTTCTTAGGGAAGGCGCTGATGTAATTGCTTTGCCTTTAACAACATTTTTCCCCATCAATTCAGATCTTAAGCCCTTCATTTCCAGTCACATAGATCATCATATACCAGGCATATTTAACCATCATTATTGAAAGGAAAAGGGTGGTGGGGGGAGTGGGGCCCAGCTAACAAAACTACTTCAGTTTTATACTCAAATTAACTAATATTGCCCAATCTTATATTGTCTCAGAATGAGGCCAAAATGTTCTCATATCTGTGCACCTGTCCTTCTTTGATGTAACAAATTCTTTCTAGATTAAAAATTTCTTTCATAAAATCAAACTAGGTTTGAGTTATTGAAGGATTTTTATCTTTCCACTTAAGTAGTATGCATTTTTTTGTAATTATTGTCAATATTGAAGCGAAGATCATCTGTTCTGCATTAATTATTGGCTATGACCTTGTTTAACATTATTTGAATATTCCTTATAATTTTATGCCAAAAAATTAGAAAGACATGGACAGGCATACAGCATATGAATTAAAGTTTCAGCAGTTGTAGTGCATCTGTGGTATTTTTCTGTGATGGCTGTATTGAAGTGATTTTGTCGAGAGGGAGTATAATTTAACAAAATTGTTTAATTGAATTTTATGTACAGGCTCTTTTCCTTCGACAGGGAAGCTTGCTAGAATTGTTCTGGTATTCAAAGGAGGGGATTCTACACAGATAAATAACTATAGACCAATAGCTTTGCTTTCCATGGTATCCAAGTTACTGGAGACAGCAATTCATAAACAGGTCTACACTTATTTGTCTTAGTACAATCTCCTGTCCCCCCCAGCAGTCTGACTTCAGACCATTACATTCCACTGAAAACAGCCTTGGTAGATTTCATAGACACTGTCTCCTGCACACTAGAAAATAAACAGTGTGGGGGAGTGATGGTCATGGATCTGTCTAAAACCATTGATACAGTGGATTATCCACCATTATTGCAAAAATTGGCCTCAAAGGGTTTTAGCAAAGATGTATTAAAATGGTTTGTATCTTACCTCTATGCTTGCTCTGAAATGGTGGTTGTTAGTGGAATAATGTCTGATGCTACAGCAGTTACTAAAGGTGTCCCACAAGGATCAATTTTGTGACTGCTTTTATTTATCATAATCATTGATGAGCTTGCAAAACATGTACTAGGTGTACAGTGAAATTAAATGCTGATGACACGATCCTGCTCATGCTTGCTGAAGACCGACTCAGTGTGGAATTAACTTTGTAACAAGAATTAAATAAATTAGAGCATTAACTGATGGAAAATAAGCTTGTTCTTAATGAGAAGGAAACCAATACCATGCTGTTTACATCCAGGACAGGGAGGAGAAGCACCCCATCAGACAAACTTGTGTTACACTTAGTTAAGGAACCAGTGATTCAACATGTTAAGTCCAACACATATCTAGGGGCCTGGGCTCATTTGAAATTAAAATTTGATATCCGTCTAGAGAATATTTGTATGAACATCTCCTAAAAACTCAGTGCTCTTCGTAGATATAAACACTGTATGACCAGGGATAGGACAGTGAAGGTCATGACGAAGGTCTTACTACCTCTCATAGATTATGGAAACATGATTTATCATTTCTTATGCAAAAACAGTCTGCTGAAATTAGACTGGTTGCAGTATCACCTAGCAAGATTTGTTTTGGGTTTAGTAGGTCTGTCACAAATTCGCTCAACTGGTCAGCCCTCTACTCCCAAAGTGCCAACTTGAGCGCGTATGATTCGTGGACAGTGAACAGTACAAGGTAACCCTCTTGTCTGTTTTGTGAGTTTGAGTCACCTTAGTATCAAGTTCTGGAGGGATTAAAACTGACAACCTCTTGTTAGCATACCCAATTATCAGGCTCAGATAATTCGGTCTTTTGGGGGCCTGATATCTTTGCCTATGTGAACCTAACCAGGTCTACAAAATGAACCCTTTGAAATCTATGCAAGACCTTAGAGAACTCTATCTGTTCACCAGTTTGGTATAGCAATAAGTTCATACACAGTGTTAACTATAACCTTTAAAAGCTTTACTTAAATAAAAGGAAATGTCAAGGCACTCCAGCAGTTTCCGTTTTAAAATATATATCTTTACTTTAAAATAGGAAAACAGAAAAATATTAAAGAACAAAATAACCTCAACACATACAGCCGTAAAACAAACAGGTAAAAGTGCAGATTCCTACCAATAATAACATTCAGACTAATCTTTGCCTAAGGTCCTTACTTCAGTGCTCTGATGTTCCTCTTCTCTCAGTCAGAGATATGAAAGTGTGTTCTGTCAAGGTTTCCTCAGCAGTTAAAAACCGTCCTGAGCAGGCCTTCTCTTAGGTCACCAAACTCCACCTTGGTGTAACAAAATCTATATTTCATAACACCAAGATAGCCTATGAAGGTATTTAAAAAACTAAGAGATGACATAATAAATCTCCTCTCTATGTAACTAGTCGGAACCAGTCTGTGATCTGCTTTTCCCTAGACATCAAAAGTCTCTTTGATATAAGTCACTGTATATTCAAAGCAAAAGTGTATTTGATTCCTTAATTCCGTCCGAGCCTTGGCATCTACACATCAAAGGTCTCTTTGATTAAATGAGCTGGTTTCCTGGGAGGTTATTCATAACACTGGTCAGTGTCCTTTTTCTCAGGACATCTAGTGCAGATCAAAGGATTTCCCTGAGGACGTCATGAATGGCTAATTTTATTTCCTGGGATCAAAGCAAATTGACAAGATAATCGCATCCCAGATACCTGCAGATTAACAATGTCCTGTCCTTTGGACTTATCCCTAAGGGGTTTAAAGTGTCAGTTTCAGCAGCCAGCACCTCCCTCTGCCACAGTCCATCATACATTAATTTCTTATATTTAGAACAAAAAATTATACAGGGATCAGAACCAGCTGTCCAGGTGTGACAATTCCTCCCCACCTAGACTGAATTTGGGGAGTCTATCCCCTGCATGGGATGAGCTTCCCAAATCAGTTCACTCCTCATACACCCTGGACAACCCATCTGAGTTCCGATTGGTCGCTCCGGCCCTATGTAGAATGGTCATATCATATTCTTGCAAAGCAAGACTCCATCTTAGTAATCGACCATTGTTTTTCCCCATCTGCGTCAGCCAAACTAGGGGGTTGTGGTCAGTCTGCACCACAAAATGCTGTCCATGAAAGTATGGCTCCAATTTCTTTAGGGCCCACATTATGGCAAGACACTCCTTTTCCACCATGGAGTATGACTGCTCCCTGGGATGCAACTTTTTACTCAGGTAGGCTATGGGGTGGTCCCTCCCTTTGCTGGATGTCTGGCTCAGTACTGCCTCAATACCCATGTCTGAGGCGTCAGTCTGAACTATAAAGGTTTTACTATAGTCAGAACTTGTCAAAACAGGAACACTGCACAGTGCCTCCTTTAGTTTGGAAAAGACTTCCTCACAGGCTGAGCCCCAGGTAATTTTCTTGGGCTTCCTTTTCATTGTCAAGTCAGATAGGGGAGCAGACAGGGTACTGTAATTGGGTACACATTTTCTATAGTACCCTGCTGTCCCAAGAAAACTCCTGACCTGCTTTTGAATTTCTGGTCTGGGCCATGCCTGGATTACCTCTATCTTTGTTTGGTTAGAACGGAGCTGTCCCTGGTCTACCACATGCCCGAGGAATGCCACTTCTCCCTTGGCCACCTGGCATTTCTCAGCTTTGACAGTGAGCCCGGCCCTCTGTATCCTGTCCAGCACTTCCCTAAGGTGTGAAAGGTGTTCCTCCCAGATGGTATTACTGATGGCAGTGTCATCCAGGCATACTCCTCAGCACCATTTAACACCTGGTTCACCAACCACTGGAAAGTGGTCGGGGCATTATTCATTCTGCAAGGCATTACTTTGAACTCAAATAAGCCTATCAGAGTGAAGAAGGCCAATCTCTCCCTAGCTCTGTCCATCAACTCTACTTGCCAATACCCCTTTGTCAGGTCAATGGTCGTAAGGTAGGTTGCCCCTCCCAACTTGTCCAGGAGTTCATCTGTCCAGGGCATCAGGTGGGCATCTGACTTCGTGACTGCATTCAGTCCACAATAGTCTACACAGAAATGAGTCAAGCCATCTGGCTTGGGCTACAGGACTATGGGTGAGGCCCAGGGACTGTGGGATCTCTGGATTACCCCTAAATCCAGCATCTCCTCCACTTCCCTCCTAATGTCATTTTGGACTGCCTCTGACATCTGATATGCAGTCAGCCATATAGGCGTCTGTGTCCCTGTCTCCACATCTTGTGTCACTAAGGGGGTTAGTCCTGGCTTGCTAAACAAGGAGGCAAAGTCTGCTAAAACCTCCCTTACTTTCTGGATCTGGCCTGGGGTCAGCTGGGGAGGCAATTTTACTGCCTCCACAGAGAACTTCCACTTACTGTCTTCTAGCAAGTCCTGAAGGGGGTCTCCTTCATCCGTCCCCTCCCCATGACTACACACTGCGAACACCAGGTCAGACCTATTTGCATATAGCTTCATCATGTTGACATGGTACATCCTTTCTGTCTGTCTATGGTCAGATAACTCCACAATGTTGTTCATGTGATTTACCTTCCTAACCACTTTGTATGGTCCTGCCCACTCATCTTGCAGCTTGTCCTTCCAGACCGGAATAAGAACCATGACTTCCTGACCCACCATGAACCAGAGAGCTCTGGATCTGCAGTCGTACCATACCTTTTGTTTCTGTTGAGCAGCTGCCAGGTTGCTCTGGGCTGTCCCCATAAGCTCCTTCAGCATTTCCCTAAACCTTAGGACATAATCCACAATGGGAGTTTCCTAGGTGGCATGCTTGCCTTCCCAGTCCTCCTGGATCAAGTCTTTGTCTAAGACCGCCAAACTTTCCAAAGCAAGAATTGTTTTTGGTTTAGTAGGTCTGTCACAAATTCATTCAACCAGTCAGCCCTCTACTCCCAAAGTGCCAACCTCTGACCATATGATTCATGGACAGTGAACAGTACAAGGTAACCCTCTTGTCTGTTTTGTGGGCTTGAGTCACCTTAGTATCAAGTTCTGGAGGGATTCAAACTGATAACCTCTTGTTAGCATACCCAGTTATCAGGGTCAGATAATTCTGTCTTCAGGGGGCCAGATATATTTGCCTACGGGCACCTAACCAGGTCTACAAAATGAACTCTTTGAACTCTATGCAAGACCTTAGAGAACTCTATCTGTTTACCAGTTTGGTATAGCAATAAGTTCATACACAGTGTTAACTATAACCTTTAAAAGCTTTACTTAAATAAAAAGAAATGTCAAGGCACACCAGCAGTTTCCGTTTTAAATGATATATCTTTACTTTAAAATAGGAAAACAGAAAAATATTAAAGAACAAAATAACCCAACACACACAGCCTTGAAACAAACAGGTAAAAGTGCAGATTCCTACAAATAATAACATTCAGACTAATCTTTGTCTAAGGTCCTTACTTCAGTGCTCTGATGTTCCTCTTCTCTCAGTCAGAGATATGAAAGTGTGTTCTGTAAAAGTTTTCTCAGCGGTTAAAAACTGTCCTGAGCCGGCCTTCTCTGAGGTCAACAAACTCCGCCTTGGTGTAACAAAATCAATATTTTATAACACCAAGATGGCCTATGAAGGTATTTAAAAAAATAAGAGATGACATAATAAATCTCCTCTCTATGTAACTAATTGAAACCAGTCTGTGATCTGCTTTCCCCTAGACATCAAATGTCTCTTTGATATAAGTCACTGTATATTCAAAGCAAAAGTGTATTTGATTCCTTAATTCCGTCTGGGCCTTGGCATCTACACATCAAAAGTCTCTTTGATGAAATGAGCTGGTTTCCTGGGAGGTTATTTATAACACTGGCCAGTGTCCCTTTTCTCAGGGCATCTAGTGCAGATCAAAGGATTTCCCTGAGGATGTCATGAATGGCTAATTTTATTTCCTGAGATCAAAGTAAATTGACAAGATAACTGCATCCCAGATATCTGCAGTTAACAATGTCCTATCCTTTGGACTTATCCCTGGGGGGTTTGAAGTGTCAGTTTCAGCAGCCAGCACCTCCCTCTGCCACAGTCCATTATTCATTAATTTCTTATATTTACAACAAAAAATTATACAGAGATCACTTACTTCAACTTGATTGGACATCTTTAGAAATCAGGAGGGAAAGACTTGTTATGCCTTGGTTATATACCACCAACTGACCCACATGTAACCATAACCTTATACACCTACAAGTATTAGTGCCTTACCACAATCTCATAATGTTTTAACTATATGATATGTTTCTGCCATATATACTGCTTCTAGTTTCCACATATATTCTGCTATATTTCACACTACTGTAACATACTGTATGCTTTTCTAATTACTTTGAAAGCATTGCCAGTCTCACTGTCTCCAGTGACTGATAAGAGTTTTACCATTTTTTGCTATGATTTTCTTTTGTTCTAAGTTGTATGCCAAGCTATGCATTTCTGTTTCCTGGTGTTACCACCCAGATATTACACTCTGCATATTATATCCAGTTGTATTCATCTGTCTTTTTCAAATGTTGCACCGTTATCAGCAGTATAACTGTAACTGCCAGTCAGACCCTCCCCAGTCTCTGAGATTTTGGTGTTCTTCCTGTATGTTTGTTTGGTGTCTAGATCTAGATTTATACAGTGTGTGTAACCCCGGGGCTGACTGTTGGAAATCATCCTCTTTGTAACTCCTTGTTACATGCTTTGGTGTGAGTATTTTAGTAATACATTTTTTGTTATTACTTACTTGCCCTATGTTTTCTTTACTCAGTCACTTGCATACAAGAACCCAAACTATGGGCAGGACTCATATGTAACAGTTGGCTATCATGGCTAATGCAGTGGCTAATAAAGAATTATACAATGGCAAGAAAGAATCCTGGACTCTGATTGGTCAGTGAGTGCCTGAGACAGTGATGTTATTACACAATAAGATCACTGTCTTGATGAGCCACAGGATGAGCCACAGGATTTGCTATCTCTTAAGAAACAAAGATATACTGCCTCACTAAAAATCTACTAAAAACATTTAACATTTTTTTGAAATTGTGTATAACATTGAGCCATTGTATAATTACAATAAGGCACTCCAATGTATGTGTCATTGTGTAATAGCATCACTCCTGGGGCAGTGGAAGCACTCGGCTTCAACTATTGCTTCAACCCACCTCAGGAGTGACATTATTACACAATAACACACACCTTGTCATGCCGTATTGCTTAATTAATCACTCTTTCTTTGTAATTGAGTGCTGGGAAAATAATTTCTCATATGACATGCAAAATGCTACAAAAAGCTTTTGTTTAACTCTTCTTGATCTATGTTTTTCCAGTGTGACTCAAAAGGAACCAGGGACCCCTGCTCTGCAGCTTTGATTTTGTTCAGAAAGGCTGCCTTTGTGTACTGGATAAACAAACAGCAGTTTGAGAAGTACAGGAAAAAATGCAGCCTGTGGAAACTTTCTCTTTCTCTTAAAGTCATCCACACACTCCTACCTGTTTGCCAGTGTTCATCTCCTGTGGTTTGAAACACAGGGGCTAGCCAACAAATGGTTAAGGATTTCCCTTACTTAACAGACATGTCTATGGTAGTTAGTACATAGCTAAGAGAAGACATCTCAGCTTACCTCACTACACACGGTGGGTGGGAGTGCTTTAATGAATTAACTAACGATGAGTTAAATAAAGATGCTTTGTATCCAAACTTTGTATCCTCTGATGGTACACCTGTAAAATACAGAGACTTGTTGGTGTACAGCTCAACACTAGCACAACTGTTTAAGCATAAACTGTGCATCCACAAAGTCCATGCCCACTCCAAGAGTGAGCAATACCATTCTTTCAATGACCATGCTGACTCTCTTCCAAAAGCTGGAGTTCGAGGAGGGGACAAATGGGAACTGAAAACCCCTTCTACTATAGGTACTGTATGTGTTGCTGCTGTAAAACAGCAAACAATACCTTTTTATGCCACTAAATCTAGCATCCACACAAAAACAGGTCCCTCATCCAAGGGCAGTATTCAAATTCCTTAACAAAGGTACTAAAGAAGAACTTCCACCACAGACCTTACAAGAAGGTAATGAATCACCTTCACTTCTCAAGTGATAACCTACTCATATGGTATCACAACCCAAACAATTCTGAGAAATTGTGGGTAGTTCCAGGAGAACTAAGGATGGATCTTATCCATCAAGTGCATAACACTCCTACTGGAGTGCACCAAGGAGTGAAAAAAAAAACTAAATAGGCTAACTACTTTTAAATGGTGACCACACATGAAACATGATGTTGAACACTACATTAATAATTGTCTGATCTGCACACAGAATAACCCAACTTTGGCCACATGAAATGCCAAAATGTTACCCCAGAGGCACTTAGGCCCCTTGAATTCCATCCAAGTCAAATACATTGGGTCACTCCCAATAATCAAAAGCAACAAGTTTGCTTTGGTGATCACTAATATGTTCTCTAAATGGGTAGAGGCATTCCCAATGAAAAACAACACTGAAAAAAATAACTGTCAGTCTTCTGGTAAAACAACTTTTCACCAAATGGGGTCTCCCCTTAAGATAGACTCTGACCAAGGGTCTAGTTTCACAGGTGAACTAATGCAGGAAACTCTGAAACTCCTAGGAGTCAGTCAAAAGTTTCACATCCCTTACCACCCACAAGCATCTGGGCAGGTGGAAAGGGCAAACAGGCAGATCAAGCTTATGCTAAACAAATCTGCTACTGAAAACCCCAAGAACTAGGAATCCTTATTGCCTTTGCTCCTTATGGCAAATGGGCTACACCCTCAACAAGTACAAAATGTGCCCCATTTGAGGTCGTGACCAAAAGGTCAGTAAAATTACCAGAACATCTACTTCTGGATTTGTGTGCTCCTACTACTGACAGAGTATTAGTAGACAAATATGTCTGGAAACTAAAACATAACGTCCAACAGATACACTTGTTTGCTGCAAAATGCTTGGGCAAGGCCCAGCAACAGTCAAAAATACAATTTGACAAGACAGTCCATGATATGGACTGGCAGATCGGAGAGCAAGTGATGCTTCTCAGATTTGCTGTTCCTACTCATGCATTCAGAAACAAATGAGAAGGTTCCTATCCTATTGTAAATAAGCTCAGTCCATCAGTCTACCAAGTTAGACTGCCACAAAATAAGAAGCTCACTAACAAATGGCTACATGCCAATCAAATAAAGTTATATAAAGGAAGTTAAACTACTTTTCCTCACCTCACAGGGTGGAATAATACTAAATTAATCATGTTTTTCTTTTCTTTTTTCTTCCAGGAACTTAACTGAGCTGGTGACCCAGCACCTACTACTTTATGGAGTCCTGTTCATAGCCTCACATTGTGTGGTCTGACTATTATAAATTTCTCCATGACCCTGATTCTGGGGTATCCAACATCAACATCAAACCAATGAGGTGATGCTCGTGGAACCCAAATTGATGTCACAAGTACAAAGATCATCATTCAGGAGGGCAAAAAAGCACTACTAAATGTTATAGTTACCACCTCAGATCAAACCAGCCTTAATATTGTATGGCATACAGATCACAATAAAAAAGTACAAGTAGCTTGCTTAGTCAATAGCACTTTTCAAGGATTGCCCAACACCAAAATGACACCCAACAGTACCCTTTTCATCCATCATGAAAAAACCCTCACATTCTGATCTGTATACCATTACAGCTTAGTTCAATCCTAGCTCATGCATACATTTTAAAAATTATGATGATCAAAACTTCTGTATCTTACATTTCCTGGCACATTCTAGTATTCAACTAGAAGTTATGCCTAAAATTAAATCTCTTAAAAATCAATATTGGTTTACTAAGTCAACTGAATGTCCCAAACAAACACCAGGTCCACCCAGCGGTTTAGTTGCAAATTCTTTGGCAGGTGTCTTGATTAATAATGTGCAATTTATGCATGTCCCTGTTCTTTTAAACCTCTCCTTGTGGGACATGAAATGGTTTGGTTTATGTTCTAAAACAAATGTTTCAAGCTTTTTTCACATTTTACTTACTAATAGTATTGCTGCGTATCAAACATGCGTTAGTGACCCCTTAACTGGGATCCTTAGCTCTAACCATAGAGGAGTCCTTAGACCCCACCCCAAATCTTCTGTAAAAAAAAGGTAAACCAAAACGCTATAAACGTTTTCATACGACATCTGCAGGTGCAGCTACCAGCACTGTCACAGGCCTCTTTGGTTCTGGTATGTCTATTTAAAATACTGTAGGTCTAATATAGCCAGTTTAAAACCCCATATGTCTAAAACTGATAAAGCATTTAAATATAAAAATGTTCCACCACTGTTGGCCAGGAAAAGTGTTTGACAGTTTATAATATAAAAGAAATATTTAAAGGGTTTAAAAACACTAGATTAAAAATTAATAAGCTGATTTCTGCTCACAATAAGGAAGCAGAAAAGCATTCAATTGGAAGGGAAGTTTTTTGCACTGCATATGGTTCACAGATCAAAATAACAATTAAAGAATTGCTACTTGATCTGGAATCTGGACGTATTCCGGATCTCATCCATGAAAAACATCTTGGACAATGGTATTACCCTCAATGTTCCTCAAAGTCATGTGTGGCAATATGTTTGAAACAAACTTTATCTACAGTATGCAGTTATCAACAGCAAAAAATCTAAAATATATAACTCCATACCCAAACATTTCTCCTTGCTTTGCATCTAGCTCATGTTCAATCCAGGATGCACTGTATGTGACATTTACCATCTCCTTACTGCAATTTGATTCTTCATCAGCAATTTTCGACCATCTGGCAATTGTACATTCTATTGGTCATCTTAATGATAACATTTATCGTGAACATCTAAATTTTCCTCCAATGTTGGTATTCCACCCTAAACTCAATGTTTGGGCTGCTCCCCATATTGACTGTTGTGCCTGGAAAGGGTATCATCTTCTCTGCAAATGTGATGTCTTTAATGTCATCTGCTCTGTTTTTGGATATTCACCAATAAACTTGGATTGGTCATTTGCTTCTACTTTGGATCTTCTAAACAATGCAAAAGCAAATGAATCTTTAAATGATTTGATTAACAATAATATTGTTTTCTTTTTAGAAAATCCTATAGTTGAATTTACCTTTAAAATGTTAGGTATAATTCAATCTTTTTTGATAATCTTCATGATACTAATTCTTTGTTATCTTCGGTGAACCCGATGAAAACGCAGACAGCAACTATAGTTCCTTTACAAGTCCCAAGCCTTGGGCTTGTTAATGAAATAAGACATACTATTACTACACCTAACAATCTTATTTTTGTTGTGTTGCCCTTTGAGCAAGGCAACAAGGAGGGGACTGTTATGCCTGGGTTATATACCACCAACTGACCCACATGTAACCATAACCTTATACACCTACACATATTAGTGCCTTACCACAGTCTCATAATGTTTTACCTATATAATATGTTTCTGCCATATATACTGTTTATAGTTTCCACATATGTTCTGCTATATTTTACACTACTGTAACATGCTGTATGCTTTTCTGATTACTTTGCAAGTATTGCTAGTCTCACTGTCTCCAGTGAGACTGACAAGAGTTTTACCATTTATTGCTGATTATAATTTTCCTTTGTTCTAAGTTTTATGTCAAGCTATACATTTCTGTTTCCTGGTGTTACTACACAGATATTACACTGTGCATATTATATCCAATTGTATTCATCTACCTAATTCAAATGTTGCACCATTATCAGCATTATAACTATAACTGCCAGTCATACCCTCCCCAGTCTCTGAGATTTTGGTGTTCTTCCTGTATGTTTGTTTTGTGTCTAGATCTAGATTTATATTGTATGTGTAACCCCAGGGCTGACTAATGGAAATCATCCTCTGTGTAACTCCTTGTTACATGCTTTGGTGTGATTATTTTAATAATAAACTTTTTGTTATTACTTACTCGCCCTGTGTGTTCTTTACTCAGTCACTTGCATACAAGAACCTGAACTTTGAGCAGGACTCATATGTAACAGACTCCTTTGTAACTTTATTTTTAAATGTATGAAGGATCTTGCTGCATGGTTCCTTTTGTGAAAATTAACCCCAGTATCACCTACTTATTCATTACAGGAAGTTACAGGAAGTGGCCTAAAAATCCCCAGAAGTAGAACAAGATATGGACATCAGACATTGCACATGAGGTGATGAGCAAGGTAAGTCTGTTTGTTGACGACACCAAAATCAGAACAGTGGTGGATGGAGAGGAGGGATGGAAGCAGCTGCAGGGAGACCTACACAAGTTAGAGGAGTGGTCAGAAAGGTGGCAGCTGGGGTTCAATGCAAAGAAGTGTAAGGTTATGCACTTTGGGGTGAAGAACCTAAGGAGAGAATATTGGCAGGGAGCTGGGGATCACTGAGGAGGAGAAGGACCTAGAGG
This sequence comes from Neoceratodus forsteri, assembly GCA_016271365.2. Lineage (NCBI taxonomy): Eukaryota > Metazoa > Chordata > Ceratodontiformes > Ceratodontidae > Neoceratodus > Neoceratodus forsteri. The sequence continues at coordinate 223,659,801 of CM028132.1, read as the reverse complement.
TAATGATAACAGGGACCATGAACAACACTGCCCAGTGCAGGAGAGCAGCTGCAAAAGTGAACACAATGCTGGGGTGAATAGCAAGGGAGTTTTCATCCTGGTGAAGAGAGGTGATCTTGCCCCTCTACAGGTTGCTGGTAAGGCCATACTTAGAGTGTTGTGTGCAGTTTTGGAGGACATACCTAAAGTGTGATATCAGGCTACTAGAGGGAGTACAGAGGAAGACAACAAAGATGATATGTGGAATGGCATGGAGAAACTATGACAGCAGGCTGGGAGACCTGAATATGTACACCCTGGAGGATATAAGGGATGGGGGGACATGATAGAGACATACAATTATCTGAGGAGAATCAATAAGGATGAGGCAGATGGGGTCTTTAAGTTAAGTAGGGGGAGGGTCACCAGGGGTCATGGGCTAAGAATAGAGGGGGAAGATTTAGGAAGGAAATGAGGAGACACTATTTCACAGATTGGTGGTAGCAAAATGGAACACCCTGCCAGAATGGGTGGTATCATGTTATCTGTGAACAGCTTCAAAGGGGCATGGACAGAGAACAGGGAAGAGTGAAGGTGGGGGAGGTGGGGGTGGAAGTGGGATGACAAAGGGGAAGGGGGTGCAGCAGCTGCAAACTAGGGGTGTTGGCTGCACACTCAAGCAGACTTAGATAGACTGGGTGGTCTGTTTCTGCTGGCACATTTGTATGTTCATATGTCCTTTGATCACATTGCTGCTACTACTTGGAACTCTCTTCCACCTAGACTGCTAAATATGGATTCACCCCATAGTTTAAAGGCAGCTCTTCCTGACTGGAATCTGTTTTTATGTCTTTGTCTTTAACTGTATGTTTAATAAATTGTATTTATGTTTACTTTTTTCAACTTTATGTAAATAATGTCTAACGAACAGGACAGTCCTGAAAACAGGCTATGCCTAGTGCTTTATCCTATCTATCAAATCAAATCACTCTTTATTTATATAAGGTGCCTTTCTTAAACCAAGGCACCTGTACAATATTACATAAAACAATAAATAGTTAAAATAACATTAAAATATTCAGAAATCATTATAGGCTTAACTAAAAAGGTAGGTTTTCAAAGCTCCTTTAAAACTTTGGACAGTTTTCAAAGCTCCTTTAAAACTTTGGACAGTCAGGCAATTTTGCACCTGACGAGGTACAGAATTCCACAGGGTTGGGGCCATGAAACTAAAAGATCTGGCCCCTGAAGTTTTTAAGCAAATCCTGGGAATCTCTAGCAATCCCTCATCAGTGGATCGGAGAGAGTGGGTGGGACAGTAAGGACAAAGGAGCTCTTTCAGATAAGCAGGTCCCTGATTGTGTAGGGCCTTATAGGTCAGCAAACTGACCTTGAAGGTGATTCACCAGCAAACTGGCAACCAGTGCAGTCCGTGGAGCACAGGCGTTATATGACTGGACCTAGAAGAACCAGTCAACAGCCTGGCTGCCGCATTCTGCTATCTGCAGGTGGTGAATTTCAGCCCCTGGTAGCCCAAGTTAAAGGGCATTGCAGTAGTCAAGGCAGGAGGTAACGAAGGCGTGGACCAGCGTGGGATGATCATCTGGAGGAACTAGGTGCTTCACCGGGCGATGTTCTTCAGATGGTAAAAAGAGGTTTTGACAACCACTGACACCTGAGATTTAAATGTCAGACAGTCATCAAATACAATTCCCAGGTTCCGCACCCGGTCTGAGGTAGTCAGCTGGACACCTCCAAGCCATAATCCCGAGGGTGATCCAGCTAACAAACCCGCCTCCCAGCGACCCTGGTCCACAACAAACACCTCATTTTTTTCCGGGTTCAACTGCAGCCAACTCACATTCATCCAGTCTTGGATTTCGGCAAGACAGTTGTTAAAGACCGAAATGGCAGCATCCTGACCGGGCACAAAGGACATGTACAGCTGGGTATCATCTGCATAGCAGTGAAAACCCAGACCATACCACCTAATGGTCACTCCCAACAGCAGCATATACACTGCAAACAACATGGGTGCCAAAATGGAACCCTGCAGTACCCCTCAGAATAAGGAGACTGATGCCGAGGAAAAAATCCCAGACACCACCCTCTGAGTCCTACCCTCGAGGTAAGAGCGAAACCACCTGAGGACTGTATCAGACAGTCCACAGATAGATCCCAAATGTTCCAATAGCACACCATGGTCCACAGTGTCAAACTCTGCAGAGAGATCAAGAAGGACCAAGATGGAACAGTTCCTTCGATCTCTCGCTATTAGGAGGTCATTTAGTACCCGAACAAGATTTGGTTTAGGGTAGGTGGGGTGAGGCCTAGTAGTACCTTTTTGGTCATAAGGCAGGTGTGGTACCTGATTCTGCTATCTAGGTTTAGCCAGTTTGTGCTGCTGTAAAGGGAGCAGGAGTGTGTAAAATGATCACATCCAAGGATGAGATGGCAGGCTTTGTTTAAAATGAGCCGGAGTCTGCTTAGGGTGGTGGATGGAGCGGCACTGTAGATTAGGATGCCATAGTCTAGCAGGGAGAGGATTGAGGAGTTTATGGTAAGTTGCAATGCCTCAGTGGTGAGGCAGTGTTTGTACCAGTATAGTACCCCTAGTAGACGATGGTTTATCAGTCTGGGTTTGTAAAGGCTGGGAGTTCAGGTGCAGTGGGGGTGGAGTGCAGGGCTGGGAGTGCCAGGCTGCGTGCTGACAAGAAGATTTATTTTTGCATCCCATTTTTGCATTGTGAGTGGTTTGCGAAAGTGCCTGAGAAAATTGCATGAGGAGAGTGATGAGGGTAAGTGGGAGCATGGTAGGATAGAGAGTTAGGCAGTGAGTGAAAGGACTGGAGAAAGAAGAAGAAAAAAAGGCAAGGGGGCCTCTAGTGGTAGGAAAAGATAAGCTGCAGATGGGAAAGTGGACTGATAGGTTATTTCGCATCATGTGACTAGAAATCAAGCTATATATTTGAATGCCGACCAAGGGTGGTGATGATGGTGGTGGGGAGTCAAACACGTAGCATTCGGTGGAGCAAAGTCAGTGCTCCAACAAACAAACAGTCACAATCAGGTGCGCAGCTCCTTTATTACCTGGGGCAATCTTTAACCTGGGCTCCATTTTCAGAGTGGGGGAGAGCTTAGCCAAGCAGCCCTCTCGACAGCCGGTATGCTGTGGAAGAGGGAGAAAGGCACAGTGGATTAATAAAGGTCAGAGGAGGGAAGTTTCACTGTGGGGGTGGGGGTGTGGGCAGGGACTGTATCAGGAGTGCCTTTGTCTGAATACAGCTAGCAAGTTAATTTACAAAGACAGCGGCTATGCAGAGGTTTAAGAATTATTTAGCAACTAAACAAACTATGCTATTCATTTTCAGTAAACGCTGCAGTAATTTCTTGAAGGGGATTTCATGTAAAAGCAAATGCAGAGGTGTAAGATTATTTAGCAACTAAAGCAAACTTATGCTCTTCATTTTCAGTAAAGCTTCAGTAAACTTCTTAAAGGGGATTTCATGTAAAAAGCAACAGTTGGAAAGCAGAGGTAAAATAAGGCTACACTTTGTTATAGAAAATAGACTATCTCCACTGCTGGGCCAATGTAATTTAGCAATATTTGAAAAAAGGCACCTAGAATTCAAAGTCAGTGCTCCAACAAACAAACAGTCACGATCAGGTGTGCATCTTCTTTAGTACCTGGGGCAATCTTTAACCTGGGCTCCATTTTCAGAGTGGGGGAGAGCTTAGCTGAGCAGCCCTCTCAACCGCCTGGTATGCTGGGGCATTCTTTAACCTGGGCTCCGTTTTCAGAGTGGGGGAGAGTTTAGCCGAGCAGCCCTCTTGACTGCCGATATGCTGGGGCAATCTTTAACCTGGGCTCCATTTTCAGAGTGGGGGGAGAGCTTAGCTGAGCAGCCCTCTCAACCGCCGTATGCTGTGCATTTCCCTCCCTTCCCAGCAACATCATAACAGACATGATGGAGGACACCTGAGATCCATCTTTGTGGCAGCTGCCCCTGCCACCCACCCTTCTGCATCTGCAGATGGACAGCAGTGAGGAGGATGTGGAAGAAGTGGATGACAAGACTTTCATCAAGGGATAGGGACTCCTGGGGTACACCTATGACCAGGAGGAATAGGTCCCCCAGCCAGGCACTATGCCAATGGGGCCCATCCACCATCCCCACATGATTCTGTGGGTGCAGCGGTGCAACCACCCACAGCCCCTGGCACAGCCACCACTGTGCCATCATATGACCAGGCCTCTGGCATGGCCATCACCCTGCTGACCTCTGCCAATATCACAGGGCCAGCCACTACTGAGCTGCCCCAGGATCCATCCTCTGGCATGGCCATAGCCTTGCCACCCCACTCCCATCCCACCGGCCCATCCACAGCCAGCCTGCAGTGCCCACAGAAGATCTCACCACCAACTGTCATGTAGCTCTGAGCCACACAAGGGCCAAGGGTGCAGCCTGACCCTGTACCAATGGACAGTCCCTGGTGACAGCGAGATGTTGCTGACATCTGGCAGCTGCTGCGATTGGCCATGGAGGCACAGGGTGCTGTGCAGCAGGAACTGACATGCATCCACCAAATGCTGCATGATGACCAGCAGCATGTCAAGGAGTGGGCAGAGACACATCATGCAGAGCACATGGTGGTCGTCCTATTTATTTATTTATTTATTTATTTATTTATGTATGTATGTTTTTTGGTAACCAGGTAAGTGCACTGATACAGAGGACCATTTTCAGTCATGACCTGGCCACAAGGTGGTGCTGCATACATACAAGCAGTAGACATGATATACATTTTGAAATTATACAGTACAAGTAACAATATGCAACAAACAGACAATGTATACTTAAGGTATACAAATAAGGTGAGTGAAGTACCATGGGGATACCAGCAGCAGTACATGGAGGGATAGTTATGAATATTACACAGGTTGACAAGGAGCAGTTTGAAAAACTTATTTACATATAGTCACGGTAACACGCATGACCTGAGAAGAGAGGGTTGGCCGACCTGAGGAGCTTGAGGTAAAATAGAGCATGGCTACCAGCCAGTGCACTCAGTTAGACAGTGAGGGAGCATAGGTTGAGAAAACTGGAAAGCAGGATATTTAGTGATGTGCCCTACCAAATAATGGTGCATCCTTGAGCCACGGCCTGAAATCTGATGCAGCAGAGTGGGAGGAGGTCTCCCAGGAATGATTTATGAGGCAGTATGAGAGACATGTGTGTGGGTTTGTACTTTAGGGATGTGGTGGGTGGGAGAGGAGGGTGGGCAGAAAGGCACCAGTCAGTGGTAGGATTATGGTGGCTTTCGATCTCCTGCACTGCCCTGTGTGCATGTACAGGTGGAGCCTTTCAAAAGCCAGGCCTTTAGGTTAGACTTAAAAGATGCATGGGATGTGGTTATATGAAAAGACATGGGAAAACTATTCCAGAGGGAGGGGGCAGAGACAGAGAAGGCATTACTGCCCATTGCTGTAGAGGAGCAGGGGACTTCTAGGGATTGAAAGGAGGATGCTCTAAGAGGTCTCATGGATGCTCTATTCATCAGTAGGGGGCATAAGGGGACTGCTTGTTACTTCTGAGGGCATTATCGACTAGGCAGCCTGCAGTATAGTCAAAGCATGCCTGGAGAGGAGCCATCCAAGGGACTGGTAGCGTGTACAGTGATGAGTTAAGGAGGGGGCTTTAAGAACAAAGTGACATATGGCATTGTAATTCGTGTTGAGGTGGGAGAGTTGCTTTGTGGACATGTGTGAGTAGGTAGGGGAGCAGTAGTCAAGGAGAAGGAGGAGATTTCCCTGTGCAATAGCGAGATGAGCTTCAGGTAATAGCAGGTGGCTTGCACGGTAAGCTGCTCCTAGCTTCTGGTTTATCCCATTTATCATCAGGGTTGTGTGATCATTAAAGGTGAGTGATGAGTCTAGGGTAATGCTGAGATATTTGAAAGAGTTGACCTGTTCAAGCGGAGATCCTGCAGGTGTATATATGGTGAGGGAGGAATTTAACTTGGCTGACTTGTTTAGGAAAGGCCTTGATCTGAAGAGCATGGCCTTCATATTTTTCCCATTTACAAGAAGTTTTCTGGATGAGAGCCAATGAACAGCTGGTGCATAACTTTCAGTGAGAGTGGAGGCGATTGCTTCTAGGGACTTATTGCTGTGGTATAGGACTAGGTCGTCCACATAGAGGAGTGTGTTGCAGTTTAGGCTGTTTTCTGGAAGGCATTGATAAACAAGGAAAAAAAAGGGGGCCAAGGATAGATCCCTGAGGAACTCCCATGCTGGTGGGAAGGGAGGCTGAGGCAACTTTGCCTATAAGCACTGACTGAGACCTGTTTGAGAGGTAGCTGAGAAACCAAGTTGCAGGTCCAGGGGCACAACCAAGATGTTGAAGTGTGGAGAGAAGAAGGTGATGATCCAAAAGGTCAAACAAAGATTGCACCCGTGGCCTTACCTATGTCCATATTTCTGAGGACATGGTTTGAGAAGACTGCCAGGGCAGAGGAGGTGCTGTGGTGTTTATGGAAGCTGTGTTGAAAGGGACATAGGTTGTATTTATTGAGATGTTCAGTTAGTTGGGAATGGACTACTTTCTCAAGTAGTTTGCTGAGATGTGGTAGCAGGGAGATGGGCCTATAGTTTTCTGGGCACCTGGGGTCTCCCACCTTGAAAATGGGAACCACACTTGCATGTTTACAGGTGTCAGACACTGTTGATATAGACAGGGCAAGGTTAAAAATGTGTGTTAATGGTTTGACAATGGCTAAGGAGATGATCCTCAGGAAAGCAGGATACAGCTTGTCACTTCCAGGGCAGCTGCTAGAAGGGAGGGTTGTCAGGAGTTTTTTAATGGTCTTAGGAGCAATGGTCCTGAAATAGAAAGGAGGAGTGGAGACTTTGGTGTTTGTGGGAGTGGAGGGGCTACCATTACTATTTAGGTTGGAGGTAGGGTGAGGAGGGAGCTTGCTAAGGTAAGGGGTCAGGTTGGTAAACACAGTGTTGAGGAGGTCAGAGATATGAGCAGGGTCATTATTGGGGCCTGCTGGGGATGTTAGTTGTGTTATCTGTTTACTGGTCTTTGGGTTTAGGATGGACCCAATAGAGGCCCAGAAGCTACAAGGATTCCCCAGAGTATTATTTTGTAGCTCCATGAAATATTTTTTTATTGACTTTGCCAGCTGCTTGCAGGCATTTCGCAGTTGCCTGTAGGCATTCCATAGTTGGAGGGATGGAGAATCTTTGAAAGCTCTCCATTTAGAGTCTCTGACCTTCATTTGCAGTAGCAGTTCTTTTGTTATCCAATCCATGCAGTCTCCCCTAACCCTTCTGGTTCTGATAGCAAAATACTGGTCCTGTAGTTTCTGAAGTGTCTTGATCATTCAAGACACCTGTTATGATGTGGTTGTCCTACACAACCATTGATAAGATCTGGCCTCCAGCATCAAGCTACTGCACTGGGACACTACCTCCAGCATTGATTGCCTGTGTGTCACTGAGCTGGAGGCTGCAGACATTATGGAAGGCACCATGAGGGCCAGTCATAGCCCTAGCCTGTCCAGTGGGAATAATAAAATCCCATAGTGGACAACACTGTGTATATATACACACACCACACAATGCTGGAATGAGAATGCCCAGCACTCTCGGGACTCCCAGACACCAAGGGCACTGCGCACACCAGGTTGCAACCTTCTCCTTGCTTGGGTCATTACACCACAGGACCATTGCCAGGGGCAGATAACACTGCCTCCACTCTCATCCCCCCTGTCACGGATATTGATTCCCAGCCATACTGGAAACAGCTACAGTGCACACATACTGTCCATACTTGGGTGTGATGGTAGGGGATGCAGGTAGGTTGTGAATTACCAACCCTCACCAACATATGCTCTCTTTGTCCTCCCAGTGCCCATGTGTCACCATGCCCTGCCCCTGTGACCTAACTGTCACCCCACTGGCCTGGATGTCCTATATGTCTGCCAACCACCCTTTGTGGGTCACCCCTGCCTGACTGGCATGTATTTACGTTTCCATCCCTTTGGAACCACCATGCAAGACTGGAGTGTGTGCGCGTGTGTGTGTGTGTGTGTGTGTGTGTGTGTGTGTGTGTGTGTGTGTAACCCTATGTAGTACCCCTCACCTGGATGGCCTGTATTTCTGTTACCCCCCCTTGATATCCTCCTGCCTGGATTTCCTCTGTGTATGTACTGTTATTGTTAAGTGATAATGCATTGACTAATCATTACAATCTCATGCATGGTCTGTACTCACCCTCCATGTCTGAAGAGACCTGTTATGATGTGGACTGTGTACTCCTGGGCCCTCCTAGCCATCCTGGTATCACATCTGTCAAGCTGCTTCTGTATCCTCTGGTTCCCTATCTCTGAATGTGCTGTAAGTTGTTCCTCTGGGACCGGCAAGCATATTCCATGGCTGAGTGCCATGTTGTGTAGTACACAACAAACAAGGAATATGGCACAGGCTTTCTTAGAGGTGTATTGTAGGTCACCAATGGAATGATCAAGACACTTAAACCATATCTTGAGCATTCCAAGTAAATGCTCAATGATGTTGCGCATGGTGCTGTGTGCTGCATTGTACCTGTCCTCTGCAATGCATATAGACCATAGGATAGGAGCGAGGAGCAAGGAACACAGTGGATATACACTCTCCCCTGTATAGGTAAAAGGGATTGGTTAGTGTCACTGTTTGCAAGATGGGGGAGAGCCTTTGGGGTAACTCACCAATGAGGTGTGCACTAAGGATGTCCCCACTTTCAAACCTCTGGCACAAGATGGAGTTGTGCCAGATGAAGGTGTCATGGGCACTGCGGGGTATCATACCAGGACATTGATAATGTGCCCTGTTGTGTCACACACCACCTGGAAATTAATGGAGTGGTGCCCCTTCCTGTTCACATAGGCCTCTACTCTGTCATCAGTGGGTACCTGTATGGCAACAGGGGTGCAGTCAATGGTCCCGAGTACAGTTCATAGCTGAATGACTCAATAGAACTGCTGTATGGTTGTTGTTTACTCTTCTTGTGTGCTGGGGAATACAGTGAACTTTCAAGCATGGGTCAGTAGGGCATCGAGGAACTGGCCCAACAGCCATGAGGTGGTTGACTGTGAGATACCAGTGGTGTCCCCACTGGTATCTGGAATGTTCTGGTGGCCAGGAAGCACAGTGCAGCTGTCATCTTGATCTCTGGGGATATCACATGACCATGCTAGGTATATGTCTGGAGCTGATCGTGCAGCAGCTCATGCATGGATGGGCTTGCTGAGCCTGTAGTGGCCCACAATCTGGTTATCACTGAGGACTTCAAATGTGACTCATGGACAGTAATGTCTGTTTGCAGCATAATGCCTCCTTGGCCTACACCTGGGCTCAGCATGGCCATTGGCCATCTCCTCATCCTCCATGACTTGCTACATGAGGTGCACAATGTGTATGACTGTACGAGGCATCTTGGTGTGTGGCCTTCAGTGTCTCTTTCTGCCTCTGAAGTTTGCCCCAACTTAAGACAGCCATTTCAGAGGCAGTATTTGTGCAGCTCTATGTGGCCTGCACAGTCCAGTTTGCACAGAGCTATCACACTAAATATCACACTGCACACATTACGCAAGGTATTGATCCCCAGTTTAGGCATTAGATATATTACCTCTGTGCTACTGCACTGGCCCTAATAGTGTGCACAGTGATGCCCTCTGAATATGGGATTCCAGTGATATTACCTGTCCTGTGCAGGCCCAAACACTTAGCACCAGGCGCACAGCTTTGAATATCTGTGACTGGATGTCTGTATGTGTTTTAGTTAACATAACTTAAATTGTATTCTGTGTTTGAATATGACAAAGTGGGCCTTAGCCTCAAAAATGTTTTGTAAGTTTGTCAGTTATTATGCCTGAGCTAGGTCGTACCTGAGAAAGGGATGTATATTCCAGTGTGCCTACATAATACCACAATAAATGGAATGAAATGAAAAACTTCAAAATCACATATCTTGGTTCTAGAATAACAGAAAATGAAAAGAAAGAATGAGTATCTTGAATTTTTTGCCAGAAAAACATTATTGCTAAAAAAAACTACATTGTGACTAACACATACTGCTGCTTTAAGTGAGAAATGAGAGGCAGTTTTCCTGTATGTTTGCTTTGTGTCCTGCTGTTTACATCACTTTGCTTTCTGTCAACTAAGTCTGACTTTTAAAAATGACTTTCTGTGCAAATTGCTCTTCTAATTTATTCTATACATCATCAAGTTTTGATAGGACATTATACATTAACTTCTGCTTTACAAAATACAGTTTCCAAACCATACAACTATACAATAACCATCCTCTCTTATCTTCAAAGATACACCCAGAAATCTCCAGAGATCAAAGACTGCTCACTGCTAAGGACTCCGACTGCACACAGATTTACTAAAGAACTATAAAAGCACATTCTTCGTTTGACTACAGTAGTGTTGCTGTAACAAGGGATAAAGAAGTGTGTCCCCATGTTTCAGGCTAACCTCATTTTGGTCTGAAACATAATGTGTTTGTGTAACAAATGTTGGCCTATATAACTGAATTATATAAAACTTGTAAAGCTACAAGACGAACGAAGCCACAAGTTGCAATATTAAAGTGCCTTTTGATATTTGTACTGACCATGTGAGTAATAACAAACAGGTGTCTTAAGTGTCTGCAAGGCAGAAATACAAGATACAGTCTAAATTACCCTTCTGACTATCTTTAGTGTTTGTCATTATCAGGACAGACCAAAATGCTTGTATGCACATTCTTAAGTCCAAATCTATTTCATCCTCCTAGACCTTGGTAACTGGCAGTGACAACCATTTCTAGCCATATATTATATATGCTGACCAAAGATGAGCTCATACATATACTAAAAGGAGAATTGTCTTTTAAGTTGATGTTTGTACTTGTTTTGAACCAATCATAGAACTCCATAGGAAATGATGATACTGTCTTCCACTATATAAGCAAGCCAGCACACACTGTTATTTTGAAGAATGAAGGATGTACCACTTGTAATCTCTCGCTGTGATTATTGTTATAATCATTAAATTCTTCCGCCTTCAGTCTCATCTCTGTTCGTTTCCTTTCTAAGTATTTGTAATAGATAATTTACTAACTGTAATTTTTTCACAACGCTACAATTGGTGCCTTAAAGACTCGGATCGCTGGTGCTGCATGTGAGGAGGCCACCTAACTACTGGTTGGTTAGTCTGTGGGCCCCAATAAGAAGGTGACAATGCTCGGAGATGTGGTGCTGCTGGCTTTTAGCGAGAGAAGAAGGTACACACAGACAGTCACAGCCACTTGACGATAAGGTGATGTATGCTTTGTATGCTTCTCAAATTGTTTAAAATAAAAAGTAATGCTTAACTCTGTAGGAACTCATGGGGCAGAGTAGGTAAGTGAAGGTGCTGGGACTTGCAAGCCGGAACTCACAAGGGAGCCATAAGACATAGCTAGACAGACCAGGGCACCAGTGCACGGGTGCACCCGGCTGTAAAGGCTAGGCAGGCAAAAAAAAGATAAGAAAAATGAGTATGGAAACAATAATAGGCCATTTTCTAGGAAAACACCTAAAGGGGGAAGCATGTGAACCAGTGCCTGATGATCAACAGGCACAATTGTATTTTACTCAGCATGTCGCTCCATAATGAAGGAGTAAAAAATGAAAAGGAAATCTTTGCAACTGCATCGCAAGGGCTGTGGCAGTATAATCAGACTATTGTGTGTCGCCAGAGTAAAGAAGTAGTTCAGATAAGGAATGAAAGGGATCAAAATGCTAAACAACTAGAAGAATTAACATTGAAGTATAAAGATAGCATCCCAATAGATCAACACCAAGAGTTAGAGCAGCAGTGTGTTAATTTTAGGACACAGCTAATAAAAGCAAGGGGATTTAGAGTCTATTAAATATGGATCATGCCTTCTACAGATTAGCTAGACCAACAGTCACAAGAGCAGGCCAGTGAAACCAGGCAGTGTATACAGAACTACAAGGAGCAATGGAGAAGATTCAAGAGTTAAGAATATAGGAGAAGGGTGGTAAAGGTTAAGTGGCACCTGCGGCAACACGGGAATGATGGCCACCGGCGGACTTCCATGTCTGCTGTACACAAGGCATCAAAAGAATAATATGTTTTAGAGCTGCAAAACAAGTGTACCAAACATGGATTAAAAAGGAATATGCTGAAAAATGGGAAACAAGGAAGAAGCAGAAAGACATAAAAGCAAGAAGATAGCTATGAGAAAAAGTATGCAAAGTAAGAGATACTTTTGAGAGAGGATGATGAGGCACTTCGGGCTATGAGCAGAGAGAAGTGATGAAGAAGGACACCTACCTCCTACTAGGAGCTAAAGGAATGGAGTAGAGGAAGGAGGAAACGAGGAAATGGAGCAGGATGGAGAAGAGTGGAAGGCAGTGGGAGGTAAAGTGCTAAAGACAAGAAAGGTGGTACGAGAGCCCCCGCCATCACCAATAACCATTAAAAAGGAAGATAAAAGCCCTATAGCCAAGGATTTGACTATAGAGGAAATGACCAATTTGGGCCAAATGATAGGTTCAATTGATCATAAAACCAACCTACCTGAATTGCGGCAGAAATTAAAGCAGTTAATAACCACCCTCCGCTTAACCAACTAAGACGTATGTAGGTTGGTTATGTTTAAATTGTCCCCCACCCTAGCAGAAGCTATGCCCGAGGAGGTCCAGGGGACACATGAAGGGGCTATGCAAAACATAAATTTGTGGGTATATTATAATGAAGTAATTGAGGTGATCAGAAAAGCGAGAGGGGAATCTGCAAAGCAAGAAGTTGACTGGGACAGAATACTGCAAACAAAGCCGCAGTCGGGAGAGAGACCACGGGTCTTTATCCCTCGGCTTTTTGAGGTCTATCAGAGGTACGGAGGGCAGGATTGCCCCTCAGAAGATGATACTACCTTCCAAGACTTATGGATTAGGGCATATGATTTAGACCCCACCCTATGGACAGTTGTAAAACTGGCTCCAACCCAGGAGAAGCGAATCACCCTCCTAGAGACTTATCTTAATGAAAAACAGCAAAAGGGGAAGTTGCCGCTGACATGGACAAATGAAGGACCACAAAAGAAACTAGAAGCGGCTTTAATTGTAAAAGGCCTGGTCATGTAATGAGTGATTAGCTGCAAAGGGGAGGTAAGGAAGGTCAGGGACCTCGGCAATTGAAGGGACGGGGCAAAAGGCAAGATGCAAGAGATAAACCAGGACGAGGGGTGATAGTGCACAGGATTTGTTGGATCGGTTAAAACAATATTAGACGCAGTGGAACAAAAACAACAACGCTGACCGCCTCAAGAATTTGATGAGGAAGACATCATCAGGCAGCTGGCAGCAGTCAAACAGTTGGCTGAAAGAATAGGAATGCGGAGGTCCCAGGCCCTGACTCAGCCATGGTATGTGCGCAACATTTGATAACCGGGCGACCAACCATGCCAATTTAAAGTGGGAAAAAACAGGTGATGGCTTTAGTTGATACCGGGCAGCCGCCTCACTTACTACTATGCACATACCACTGGATCCAGAAAACCTCCTCACAAATAGAGGGCTGCACAGGACACACAGTACAAAGGTATGTGACTCACCCACAAATAGTTGCTTTAGGAACCAAGGTAGTTGGGAGGGAAGATTCTAGTAATGAAGGGAGCCTTACAAAGCAAAAATATAATAGGAAGTGACTTTTTAAAGAAACACCGCCTAATTATTGATTTAGTCAACAAGTGCTTGCGGAAAGTAACAGTTAAGGGGTATAGTATTACAACAGTACCTGAGAGTTATATCTGGGCCTCAGTTAAATCCAATAAAGCATATAATCGGCCCGAGGTAAGCCAAACAGAGTTACAACAAATAATAGACAAATACCCCAGTGTCTGGGCGGTGTCTGGCACTGATTGTGGGATAGTCAGTGACACAGAGATAGCAGTGGAAGGCCCCAACCCTGGACATACTAAACAGTACCCCATCCCACAGGAGGCAGTAACAGGAATAGAACCAGTAATTAATGATTTATTGTCCCAAAGTATTATACCTATTTGCTCAACAGCAAATAGCTCCTATATGGCTGTTAAAAAACCCAATGGTAAGTAACGCACTAACTATAGATTACAGAAAATCAAATAAAGTAACTCCACAAGTTAGTCCCATTATAAGTACGGCAATTGAAATGTTTAACAAACTTAAACCTACAAGTAAAGTTTTTTCAGTCCTCGACCTGGCAAACGGATTTTGGTCCCTGCCCCTCAGCCGACAAGACCAGTATAAGTTTGCTTTTACTTTTAAAAATCAACAATACACCTTTACTCGTTTGCTCCAGGGGTTCCACTCCTCCCCAGCATTATTTCATCGCTATGTGCAATAAGTACTCCAAGAGGAGGGGTTGGAACATGAGGTAATCCAATACGTGGATGATTTGTTGTTGCAAAGCAGAAATATGGCGGAGCACACCCAATTATTGAGACCGAGGTCTTAAAGCCTAACTAAAAGAGGTCTTAAAATTAATCCAGAGAAGGTACAAATTGCTAGGCCGGAAGTGACATTTTTAGGAACCATAGTGTCAGAAAAGGGTAGGCGTGTTGACCCTGCCAGGGCTACCCTTATACAAAAGTTACCTTTACCAATGACTGTAACAGGGCTTAGGAAACTGTTAGAAATGACCAATTTTTGCAGAGATTATATTGAAGGGTATTCTGAGATCACTAAGCCATTGTATACATTACTTCAAGACAACCCACAAAAAGAGGACAAGCTAATATGGGAAGGGGAAGAGTTGCAGTGTTTTAAGAAATTAAAGCAAGCGTTAATGCAAGCTCCAGCTTTAGCCATCCCAAATCATGCAAAGCCATTTATAATACAGCTGTAGCAACAGACGACATCATAATAGCAGTACTATTACAAAATCATTGGGATAATTTGGTCCCAATAACATGCTTAAATCGACAGTTGTCAGTCTAAAGTGGAACAAGGTTTTAGCCAGTGAAAAAAAACATTATTGGCAACAGCGTGGGCAGTACAAGCCTGCGAAGAAATAGTTGGATTTAGCCCTATAATTATCCAAACAACTCCACGCCATTAAATTGTTAGTGGAAGGAAAGGCAAAGGAGTCCAGCCATAGCAGGCAGGCTAAGTGGCTGCTAGCACTACAGGATAAACAAGTTATAGTACATAAACTCAATAAGCCCCACATGATGCAGTACTTGGACTACCAAGGAGAACCCCACGATTGTGGGGAACTCATGCAACAGGAGGCATATTTGTCCCCCTTTGTAGAGAGACATGGAGATGATAAAGGTCACACAATGTTGTGTGTTGATGGATCGCGATACTGGGAAAAAGGAAATGCCTATACTGGGGCGGCTGTGTATTTTAATACTGGGGATGATGATGAAATGAGGCCCCTAGATCAGCAGTGGTTGCTCATTAAATTGTCACCAGGAGATTTGTCTCAATACGCAGAATTGGTAGCCATATATGAGGCAATAAAGGCAGTCCCATACGGGCGCATCACAATTTGTACTGACTCATAGTTTGCTATAGGCTCGTTAACCACATGGTTGCCCATATGGGCTAGAAGGGATATGAAAACAGCTACAGGGGAGCATGTGTGACATAGACAGCTTTTAAAGGCAATTTTAAAGGAAGGGGAGAAGCTCCCAGGGAGAATAGCTTTAGTTAAAGTAAGCTCACACTACCAGTAAGTATGGAACCTTCGAGGAATGGGGAAATGAGAAAGCAGATAAATGGGCTAAAATCACTGCCAAGGAAGGGGACCCCTGGAAGGGCATCAGACCACAGGACAGGCAAGGCTTAAGTAGTGTTAGTGAGGTTAAAAGGGTGGATACTCCGCTTAACTTACAGGAGCTCCAAAAACAGGACCAGTGGATACAAGAGAAAATAAAACAAGTGCAAATGGATCCGAAGGTCCATGGGGCCTTCACAATAATAGATAATGTTTTATATCAAAGGGGGGAAGACAAAATCCCAAAGTGGGTAGTGCCCGACTCTTTACAAAAGGACATTGTACTAGAAAACCATCGGTGGGCAGGACACCCAGGACAAGATAAAACCTGCCAAATTATCAAAAATAAATATTACTTGCCCGACATATCTAAAACTGTCTGATCAGTATTACAGACATGCTTAATATGCCTCCAGCAGGACCCCAGAGTGAAAAATACCCCTACAGCCGATTACCCTTAGCAGAAGGACCTTGGGATGCATTACATAATTGATTACATTGACTGTTGCCCCACCGCAATAGGGGATATAAGTATATGCTGGTAGTGATAGATATGTTCTCAAAATGGGTAGAGGCATTTCCAGTAAAGAGTGCCAATGCTATAACAACAGCTCGAATTTTATATATGCAAGTTTGTGCTAGGGGATTTCCTAATATCATAGAATCAGACAGAGGAACTCATTTTGTAAATCAAGTGATGCAGGAAATGTGTAAGATAATGGGAGTTCAGCAGCGACTACATTTGCCATATAGGCCTCAGGCCTCAGGGATGGTCGAAAGACTAAATCGGACCTTAAAAAATGCCCTTAAAAAGGCAGTGTTGGATGAAGGAAAGGACTGGGTTACACACTTCCCGGGGATTTTAATGGCCATTAGAAGGACAGTCCAAGCTAGTACAGGATTAACCCCTTACGAGTTGATGACAGGAAGAAAAATGAGGTTGGTTCACCCACAGGATGTACCCCCACCAGGCTCAGCTACCCAAGATAAGGTTAAACATGAGCAGTTTTTAAAGGCAATACAGTATCAACTAGACAAATATTTAACCTTTGCAGCCAGGAACATGGCTGTGGTATATGAGCAAAATAAGCAGGTAGACAGCGGTAGCATGATGGGGCTACCTATAGAGGAGGAGATGTAGTGATGGTGTGAAATTGAGAACAGAAAAATCCTTAGAAGGATGCTAATTGGTTAGGACCATACCAAGTGCAAACAGGTTAGGTGAAAGTACGGTAGATGTGGTTAAATTAAGTGGCAAGAAAGGGCTGGAGGAAGGAAACAAGAATTCTGGGTACATGTTGATCAGTGTAAAAAAGTTTCAAACAAAGCCGGGTTGAAAATTAAAATACTACACTTGATGTTTATAGCCATGAAGACACAAAACATCATTATCATCGGCTTGGTGACAGCCATAAGATTTTCTATAATCCTCAGCCTAAACATTAATGTGGAACAGACTAATGTCACGTGTGAGTATGAACAGTCCATTACTCTGTTAGTCAATTGGAACTGGGACCCTGTTGATACAAACACCTACACGACATGAGCATGGAAAGCCACCTGGACTAAAAACAAACATACTTTCATATCTACAAATTGGTGTGTAGACATTTTTAACAGCTGGTCCAGCTGTGCATCAGAGCTCAAGACTGGATCACCAAAGCTACATGGACTGGGAACAGAAAATGGGTCTCTTGTTATAAACAGAGCCACACCAAAGGACAATGGTGGTTATGTGTTAACTCTGTCCTACTGTCTTTGGGGTGATAATAGTGTTTGTAACTATGCTGGTGTAAACAACTCATTATGTTTTGCAGTCTCAGATGCCATATACTTAACTGTAACACCAACCGAATGCCCAAATGTGACAACAGGGCCAGAGAGTGGACTTACATCAACACCTATTGATCAAATGCTTGTAAATAATGTAAAGTAAAGTAGACTGCATATAAACTTAGATTTTTCTAGTTGGAATATAAATGTTAACAGTAGTTGTGCAGACACTGGTGTGTCAGAGTTTTATGCCACCATGTTACTTGACATGTTAAGTGCCTTCCATGCCAAAACAGGGAGTATGATGGTCCCTCTTATTAGTAAAGGAAGGGTTAGTAATACTAGGAAAAAACGAGATCTGTGGGGAGACCTGGCTGGACTTTTTGGATCAGGAATGAGCATATGGAATAGGGCAGACCTTGAGGCCATTAAGGGGTACCAAGACCAGTTTAAAACTAACACAGGAGAAAGGGTCTTGCTACCACTTACATTAGGCCAGCAAGGTTTGGCAATGGAAGAGCGTTTATCTGTGTACAATATACATGAGGTAGGCCACCTGTTTAAAGAGGTAGAGCACAAAATTAATGAAGTTGTGGTTGAACATAATGAAGTTTTTAATAATACCATAAATAAAGCTATAGTGTGTAGTGCTTATGGATCTTATGTTTTAACTCAAGTTAGTCAATTGTTACAGGAGATTACTAATAATCAATTGCCTAACCAAATTTCTGACGTACAGCTAAAATTGTGGTATTGTCCAGATTGCCTTAATGTTAATGATAGTAACTGTATAACTTTTTGTATTAAAGCTCGAGCCCCACCTATGTGGTGGATTCGCAAGGTAACCAAAGTATATGTTAAACCACAAGTGTTTAGACCTAACAGTACACTTAGTTGCACCATGAGGGTGTCCCTCGTGGTAAGACTACCTCAAGTTGAGTATAACAAGAGTGTACCCCAAATAGTAAAAGTACACCTGTAGGGTATTTACAAGGCCAGTATTATGCATATCGGTCTCGCCCCAGAGATCCTAGTACACAGCAATGATGGGTCCCGGGTAGCGCCAAACTTACATTGCTGTGAGGAAATAAATAATCAATGGATATGCCAGTGTGACGTCATGTCACACCGCAACCCATCTGTGGGGAAATTCCCATGGGTCAAGCTGAAAACAATACTGCCTGGTGCCCTATCCAGTCAAAACGATGGTATACCCACAAGTAGTTGTAACCTATAATGGTACTAACCAATACTGTGTTGTTACAAATACACCCATCTTATTTTATGAAGGACAAATGTGTACTATTCACAACCCAAACCTTTGTATTATTCCCAAACATAATATATATATTGGTGACAAGGTGTTGCACCCTATTACCAACCTGGAGGATGAGAATTATAATGTGACATTTGATACCACACACCAAGCATATGATATTAACAAATATGCGCCATCATTTGAAGCTGTGATACCTCTCCTGTCTCTTAACATGCAGTCACTTCTAAATCGGAAAGATAATCATTTGATACAAATCCAAAATACAGCTCATAAGGCACAAGCAGTTGTAAATGAATTGCTCAGTGAGAGTGATAATGAGCACTTGATTTATAGCTATGCAGGAGGACCCTTAGGAGTCCTGTCTTTTAAAGTTTTACTTGTGTTGCAAGTGGTCTTAGTGTTCTTGGTAATTATAGGCCTGTGTCGCTTAAGACTTACTATTCGTAAAGTACGTAATGAGATGTACATGCTCCGAGGAGTTGCACTGTTGCACAAATAATAATTGGAAAACATAGGGCCAAGGGGGGCTTGTAACAAGGGATAAAGAAGTGTGTCCCCATGTTTCAGGCTAACCTCATTTTGGTCTAAAACATAATGTGTTTGTGTAACAAATGTTGGCCTATATAATTGAATAATATAAAACTTGTAAAGCTACAAGACGAACGAAGCCACAAGTTGCAATATTAAAGTGCCTTTTGATATTTGTACTGACCATGTGAGTAATAACAAACAGGTGTCTTAAGTGTCTGCAAGGCAGAAATACAGGATACAGTCTAAATTACCCTTCTGACTATCTTTAGTGTTTGTCATTATCAGGACAGACCAAAATGCTTGTATGCACATTCTTAAGTCCAAATCTATTTCATCCTCCTAGACCTTGGTAACTGGCAGTGACAACCATTTCTAGCCATATATAATAATAGAATGTACACTATCTATACATTTGTGCTGACCAAAGATGAGCTCATACATATACTAAAAGGAGAATTGTCTTTTAAGTTGATGTTTGTACTTGTTTTGAACCAATCATAGAACTCCATAGGAAATGATGATACTGTCTTCCACTATATAAGCAAGCCAGCACACACTGTTATTTTGAAGAATGAAGGATGTACCACTTGTAATCTCTCGCTGTGATTATTGTTATAATCATTAAATTCTTCCGCCTTCAGTCTCATCTCCGTTCGTCTCCTTTCTAAGTATTTGTAATAGATAATTTACTAACTGTAATTTTTTCACAATGCTACAGTTGCCATCCGTCCAAATGTGCCTGTTAGTCATATTTTTTTTGTCATAGCCCTGCCTCAAACCAGACAACTCTGCAGCATTAATTCTTCATGCTTTTGTTACGAGTACATCAACAACTGTCTACCACAATAAGCCTTATATAGGCTTTACAGAGTGAATGAAATGTGGAGCTAGTGCAGTTTTGAAACGTATGTTCTATTGTGGGTGTAATGAACCAATTACGTTAAGCCATTTTTATGGAAGCAGTATTGACTGCCCAGCAAATACTGGATTAACTTCAAGACTTTAATTAAGCAATAAGACATGACAGGGGGTTCATTATGGTGGGATAAAGGCCCACCTTGGTGGGTTGAAGCACAAGGCAAAGCCGAGTGCTTCTGCCACCAGAGCGAGGCTGTTTGCCCACCATAATACATTCCCTGGAGTGCCATATTATGATTATTTATTTATGTAGCTTTTGTTGACCAGGTAGGGTACACTAGACAAGTCATATGCTTATTTTCAGGTACAACACAGGAGATTACAATGAAAAATACAGGTTCAAACAGGGTACATAACAACAGGAGGGGCAATGCACAGAGTAACAAAAGAGCAAGGCGAACATAGATAGTCAACAGTAAGTAGTAATAGGTAAAATATATATACATACAGAATACATATTGTGAAATGGGTCCCTTACAGTAAATTGGATATATTGTTTTAACTTATTTTTGTTGTGGTACTTTCAGCCAGGCTGTTGTGCTGGGATATGGCTCAGCTGAAAGTGTCTCTTGGCAAATCTGGAATCAGCATTTTTTGCTACCCATTTCATGATTTGGGCATATTGTATACAGCCCATAGTAGTTTGATATCTATCATTCTCTCTAACCTCATTACACCATGTAACCCTGTTTGCATCCTCAATTCTGGTGGGGATTGTGTGACTAGTTACTGTTCCATACTCATGTCTCAGAGCAGCTGATGACTGAACCGGGCAATTCCTCCCTCTCCCCTAATCTTTTCCAAACAAAATGGAAAAGATATGAATTTAAACTAAGATTTTATAACAATTAATTCATTACATTTTGAGACTTGCACAATGTTCTCTCTGTTGTTTCATTGTTCTCTTTTGTTAAGAGCTTGTGTTGTTGATTATTTGTTTGTAATTTGGTATTGTACTACTGGATATGTTTTAATTTAACAAGCCCTCAGTAGTACTTCTCGAAAAAACTAGTAGATAAAAAAAAAACATAATTTTAAAGCAAGGAGTCCTTAAATAAATTCCAGGGAGTAGTGCATATGGTCTTCAAGCTATACCTGCAGTTTGGTGGGGAAGTATGTTGCTCCTCCTACAGAACCTCCTATAAAGCAGACTCAGTCCCTCACTTGGATGCTCTAAGCATACCCTGTATCTGTGTTATGTCTAAAGCTGGTCATTGTATCATTTGTTTTGCCTCTTAACACTTTGTTTTATCCTTTCTATTCACCTGCCTCCATCAATTCTGCCTTGTTCTAGTCCCTACAGAAATCATGAGGGAACCGTTCTGCTCTAGCCACTCATGCAGTCACTCTTGATAAAGTCTTGCCTCATATTACTTGCCTACTCCCCAGGTTACTATTATTCTTTCCACCAATGTGGCTGCTCCTGCCAGAGCACAGAACCACATTTACAGCTGATCCCTCTAGCCACCTTTATTTTTGCTGCTAACCTCTCTTTTAGAGTCCAGCATCTATGCTTGTCAACCCTGGCCTTATGCCACTTTACCTTTTGCCATGGCTACTCATGCTGGAGCCCAGTATTGACTCATACAGCCCACTCCTCAGGGTGCTTTCACTCCCAGTGCTGCTATGGCAGCTCCTTACTGAGCCCAGAATCTCAGCTACCTACCAGCCTGCTTCTTGGACCAATTCCATTCAATGCCACTGATGCTGCTTCCACCAGAACCAGCGTCTATTTCAACTGTTGTCTTCTCAGGCTGCTATACCATTTGCTGCAACCATAGTTGCTCCCAACAGAGCCCAGCATCTCCTTCAGCTGTCTGCTCCTGTGACTGCTTTACCTGTTGCTGTCACAGCGACACTCCTGTCAAAGCAAGCATTTCTCTGGAAGCTACCTAGATGGATGCTTATGGTGTCACTTCCCCAATAACCTAGCAATGCAGTAACTAAGCAGCACCTCTGGGAAAAATGTCACCATGTTCTCCTACCCCATTGAAGATCCCGAAGTACACACTGCTGATTAGTGTTCAGTTGCTTGTACTGATTTTCTTATTGAAGGCATTGTGCACTCACTCCTCTGTTTGCCTGCCTACCTCTGCAGTTCATACCCCTGCTCAAAGAAAGTTGACCTTTCATTTTTATGTTGGCACACTTGAAAAGCCAACATCTTGCAGCAGTGCAGATTTGGAGGCGCAGTCACTGTTGAGTGAATGCAGGGCACGCATCAGTAGATGCATCCATCAGTCCCCAATCAGCCTGCATGCCGGTGCCACACCACCTGGGCGAGCACATCTAAGGAAAGGTCTGCTGCAATGCAGGCAAAGCTCATCACATGCAGTGGACCTCCTGACGTGCTTACCCAGCACAAACATGGTGGCACACTACCTGCAAAACTGCTGACTTCAGGGGTGCCCAATCCCCCGTCGGCTTATCCTGCCTCCAATGTATGTGCAGACGAGGGAGCCCACTCCCCGTTGGCATAAAGAACACTCCCATTTGTTATATGCTGAGGGGATGCCCAATCCCTCTTGGCTCTTGCCCCCTTCCCCAGTTTCCTTGTGTGCTGACAGGGGTGCCCAACCCCCGTCAGCATAAACTAACCCCCCTCCTTTTTGTTGTGTGCCAACGGGGGTGCCCAATCCCTCATTAGCCACAGATGACTCCCCACAAAAAACACAAGGCTCTGTTGGCACACTGGGAGCCCACCCCAGCATGCCACAAGCCCCTGTAAACATAAAAAATGGCCCTGCGATGTCATTTTATTTGTTTTACCTTTAAAGAAGGAAATGATCCCTCTGTGGTCTTCCTGCCCCCATCCCACAACCAGCACCCACCCACTGTGCACCCTGCCTCCCCACACCCCCCCACTCCATACTTACATCTGGAGTCCGATGCAATGATCTTCGGTGGACCGGGATTATGTTGGCAGTCTTCAAAGCCGACCGCGAACTGAGGAAATGCTGGTAAGCTGTATAATGGAATAAATAGGGCTTCTGCAACTTTGACGCATATCTCAGGCACTTTTTGGAATTTTGACACCAAATTTTCAAGATGGGGTTTTTGGGACCCCTCCTCATGAATTCTTGCACTGTCATGCATTATTTGGTCCCGAAAGGTGATTCTGCAGTCATTGAATAGAATCACCTTTCAGGACCAAGTAACAAAATGACAGTGCCACTGTTCATGAGGGGAGCTCTCAAAAAGCCTATGTTGTAAATTTGGTGACAAAATTCCCAAAAATGGCTGTTTTATGAGCGTGTGTTGTGCGGTTTCTATGCGCGCTTGTAACATCATGAATTTGTAATATTTTTGCTCCAGATTTCCAAACTTAGAATTTTCCACACCTCCTGATGAACAGTACAGCTGTCATTTTACATATCCTCCCTAAAATGTGTTTTCACACGTCCGGCGCAGAATAGCGCTGTCGCTGTGCAAAATCACTTTTTGGGACAGTTTGAGGAAAGGACAGTGACACTGTTGATGTCCTAAAATGCCTATGTTGAAAATTTGGTGCCGAAAGTCCATAAAATGACTGTGTTGCAAGCATGCATTGCACAGTTTCCACGCACCCTTGTAACTTCGCAAATTTGCAATATTTCCATGCCAGATTTTCAACACTGACATTTTTTCACACCACCTTATGAACAGTACAGCTGTCATTTTTCACATCCTGCCCAAAGTGTGTTTCCACACCTGTGGCACACAGTGGCGTGGTCGCTGTGGGAAATCAACTTTTGGGACAGATTAACAAAATCGCAGCACCACTGTTCATAAGGGGAGGTCCCAAAATGCCTATGTTACAAATGTGGCTACCAGACTCCCAAACATAATTGGGTTATGGACGTGTGTTGCACAGTTCCTATGCATGCTCATTGCTTCATCAATATTTCATATTGTCACTCCAGATTTTCAGAGTTGCCATTTTGTTACGCTTCCTCATGAACAATACAGTTGTCATTCTCCACATCCTGCCCAAAAATGTGTTTTCGTCCCTCTGTCACCAAATGTCACAGCCATTGTGCAAAACCACCTTTCAGCTAACAAAGTGATTGTGCTACTTTTCATGATGTGGTCTGACAAGCAGCCCATGTTGAAAATGTGGAGTGAAACTACCAACACATGCCTATGGTGTTAGGGTTTCCAACTGTAGCACCCCAACCAGTACAGACTGACAGGCATCTGGGGAGTGACTTGGGATCATCGAATGTAATGTTCATGCCATTCCACCCCAACCCCCACCCTGCAGCCACTGACAGGCATCGTGGTGTGTCTTGCACTGTTCAGCCACAAAGTTCACCCCACGCTCCTATACTGCACCCATGTCAGCGTATTTCCTTATGGAATGGGGTAAGTATAATGCCCAAAGCACACCCCAACACTTGCCAGTGTCTACAGGATAGGGTGAGGTACAATGCATGAGCATTACAGCTGACAATCCAAAGGCACACCCCAATGCCTGTTGCTCTCTACAGGGTGGGGCTGGGGTTGGTGTCACTTCAATAATTCACTGCCATTCCTATTATGTATCTCTAGCTCTGGTACTGCCAATGGCAGTGCCAGCACGACAACATTTGGCAATGACAAGTGCTTGTTTCATACAGTACCATATAGTTCTCATCCAATATTTACCTGTTACTGTACCATGATGAACCCTTCCAAAGACTCAGACAGCTATGTTTTCAGGGTAGTAGACATTGGATTTAATACATTTCCACCAGACACAGCCATAGTCAACTCAAAGTAACAATTCCAGAAAGTGCCCTTTCCTAAAAACAAACACTGGCCAATCCCTAAACTTGTGACTGCTCTCCAAGCCATTCATTTAGCATCTGTATCTGCCTCAGCTAAATGCAAACAACTATCTGAGCTATATGACACAGCCTTGCTAGTCATCTATCTTGAGTTATCTTGAGTTGCCTGTGCCTCTATCTAATCTACCTTTTCTCAAGGAAGAATTATGCATACTTATCTACATTGCTCATAATTCCATTGCTTATCTCAAAAGCAGTTTTTTTTTCTTGAATCCTAGCTATCTCTTGCTTAGTCAGCTAATCGCAGCCAGGTTCATCAACCTTCAAGACTTCAAAACAAACACCTGCATTTCCTGCTGGACCTCAAACTACTCTTCCTCTAAGCTCATCTGATCCAGCTCCTGCCCAACCACCTACTCAGCCTCTGCTCCTACCTCAGTCTTTCCCAATCCTCCAGTACTTCCATCTCCCACTAAGGTACTGTCCCCGTCTAGGTTGCTTGACAGGACAGAGCAAAGAACCTTACCAGAGCAAGGGAAAGGATTAAGGCTTCTTTTGGCTAGGCAGATTTACTGTGTGTTGTTATTTTTATTTTGTAGTCACAGGGATTGTTACTGTTTGTTGCTAACATTGTATTGCTTTATTTTTCTCTGATTTAAATTGTTGCTGGGTATACCTTCTGCTGCATTATTACAGGGTGTGCCTACAGGTGTGTGCTAACAGATTACTGCTGTAATCTTCTGATTCAAATTGTCTTTTGCAAAGTATGTCTTCTATTACTGCTTTATTTTTTTCTGTAGTAAAGTGTTTCTTACAGGGTATATCTTCTGTGAAATTATTATAGGTGGTGCTTTACAGGTTTGACAGTTTTATTGATCATTAGGATAAGCTTTCTGGGCTACTGCATTTGCTGCTGGCTGATTGTTTCTGCTCTTACCTCCTTGTTTCTTTCATCCGTGGTTCTTTTTTGGCAGGGGAAGAGCTCAGCCACCCACCCCCATCCCCAACCACCCCACACTACACTCCTTTTATAGGGTAGCACAGTCATGACATTTCCTGTGGCAAAGCAGGAAGGGGTGGATCAGTGGGATATCCACAAGGTGACCTCATTTACAGAGGCATTAGTAATTTAACTTGTTATAACAAGTTATAAAAAACAAACAAAACACAAAATCAAACTGTTGCTTTCATTTTCTTCCTTCTAGTTACTCTGACCAGGTTATAAACCCAGCAACTTATCTGTAATGGATACCATTAACTGCAGGTACTGTGGAACACTTTTCAGAAGGGCAGTTTTACAGGATTTAGGACACTGTCCTACATGCTGGGCCATTGGAGATCTAAGGGCTCAGGTCCAGGCAGCATGGGCAGAGATTGCACACCTCAAATTGCATATTCAAGAGGAAATATATTATAAGAACCACCCGCCATTTCCCCAACATCCAACAGAAGCACCTCGACTGCAGAGGGTAATTGGTCCAGGAGGTTGGCAGGTGGCTAGGAGGGGCAAATCAGGTGCCCCATCACTCGGTGCTCTCCAACATATTGCCTTCACAAACCATATAAAAACTACAAATAGGTATCTGCCTCTATCTCTGAAATCAAACAAAGGGTCAGAGGATACTGCAGAGCAGAACACTGCTGCACAGAAGCTAGCACAACAAAACTCACCCAAACAGGAACCAAACTTAAAAAAGCAAAAAGGAAATCCAAAAAACTTCTGATAATAGGAGATTCCATGATTCGGGGAGTTAATACCTATCTCCAGCCAGGGGTAATGGTCAGATGTCTTCCAGGTATATCAGCATGGAGAGACACTGACCACATTGCTAAAATTGTTCAGGAAGCAGGAGAAAACATTGATGTTCTGGTACACATAGGGACTAATGATCTTGCCAGTGGGTCAGTTATGGAGACCAAAGCAACACCTGGCCAGGCTGGGTGACAAACTATCATCCATATCATCCGGCATCTCCTTATCTGAGATCCTGCCAGTCTGGGAGAGGGAGGCAGATGGATGCAAGGTCAGAGAAGGGGAGATAGGGGAGCTAAACATGTGACTCAAGGGCTGGTGCCAGGAAAAAGGACCCACATTTGTAGGGAACTGGCAACAGTTTTGGGAGCAAAAGTTCATTAAATTTGATGGACTGCAGCTGACTAAGGAGGAAGTTAATGCATTGGGGCAGACGGTTGATGTCTCTGCAGAATATTTAAACTAGCAAATGGGGAGAGGGGTGCAGCACCCCATATATCAAATGGGAAGAACACCTCTCCCCCCCTCAGCTAACTGTCAAACAGGAGTTCAGCATGTTTGCAGTTCAATTGCATCACCATGTAAGGAAAAAGGTCCGGCTCCCCATACGACGCACAGTGGAAACACCAGACCTCACCCAACAACTAACACACTGAAATCTGGCCAATGGAAAATCATATACACAAATGCTCGCAGTCTGGGAACCAAGATCCCAGACCTGCAAGCAATAATGACAGAGGCTAAACTGGACATAGTAACAATTAGCGAGACATGGTTTACCAGTAACCACACTTGGGAGACTTCAGTACCTGGCTATGTACTGTTCAGAAGAGACCAAGGTGCAAAAAGGGGGGTGGAGTGGCCCTGTATGTCAATGAAAATATCAAAGCTACAGAAATTCAGAATACATATAAGAAGCCAGAAGAACTGTGGGTGTCCCTGGAAATAGGAAATGGAACAGCCATACAAACTGGGGTTGTCTACAGGCCCCCAGATCAGGGGGAGAACATAGACACATTACTGTTAGAAGATATACAAAACATGACAGCTAAAGGGGAGGTTCTGATAATGGGAGACTTCGACATGCCAGATACAGATTGGTCAATACCAGCAGGAACATCTGCCAGAACTAGACACATGGTGGATTCCCTGGAGGAGGAGGGCCTCAAATAACTGGTACAACAACCCACAAGAGACAGGGCTATCCTAGATCTAGTACAGACTAACAGGGAAAGTATAACAGATCTCCAGGTAGAAGATCACCTAGGAGCCAGTGACCATCACATGGTACGGTTCAGTTTGACCACTAGAACTAAATCATCCCATTCCAAGGCAAAAATATGGGACTTCAGAGGAGCTGACTTTGATAAGATGGCCAACAGAGTTAAGCTAGTCCTGACAAAAAGAAATACAGGTGAGTGAGTACAGGCAAAGTGGGCAAGCATTAAGGATGCAATACTTGAAGCAACATCCCATTGTGTTAGAGAAAAAAAGGAAGTACAAAAGAAGAAGGAAACCACTTTGGTTCTCAAAAATAGTAGCAGAAAAGGTCAGAGCCAAAAGGCTGGCCTTTCATAGTTTCATAGTTTCTTACAAGTTCAGGAGGCATAGCCTATTGTTGAACTTGCCACCCGAGGGTGGTTTTAATTATCAATATATTCAAATTTGATATTACCCATAAATCTGTCTAGTGTACCCTTGAACATATCCATAGTTTTGCTCTCTACAATTGAGGCTGGCAGTGTAGTCCATGAGTTAACTATTCTCTGCATGAACCATTGGTGTCTTTTTTTTGTTCGACAGTGTACTCCTTTTAATTTCATATTATGAGATCTTGTATGTGATGTACAGTGTTTTCTTACAATACCTAGGTTTTCAAGGAGTCCTGGTTCATTAAAGGCTTTATAGAGCAAGCAAAGGTCTCCCCAAAGATGTCTATATTGTATAGAAAATAGGCCAAGTGTTCTCAGTCTATCCCCATAGGGTTTATCAATCATACCATGAATTTTTTGGTCATTCTTCTTTGAACCCCTTCTAGTTGTTTTTTACCTTGAATTGTTAAGGGTGTGCAGAATGGGGCACAGTAATCCAAGTGAGATCTCACCAGACTAGTGTGTAGTGGAAGGATAACCTGCGGTTGTCTGCTTTTAATATTTTTCCAGATGCAGCCCATGATTCTCTGACATGTCTTCACTTTGAAAGTTATATTATTCTCAAAATTTAGCTTATTATCTATATTTATCACGAGATCTTTTTTATTTTCTGTTATTTGAAGTTTTACACTGTTTAATAAGTAGTCATTTTTCAAATTGTTATAGCCCAAGTGCATTAGTTTGCACTTTTGCTCATTGAATTTCATTTTATTATTTCTTGCCCAGGTTTCTAAATTTTCTAATTCTTTTTGCAGTAAGCTGGTTGACTCAATGGTATTAACAATGCAGCCTATTTTGCAGTTGTCTGCATATTTTGATATCCAGATATTGTCTGCAGTCTGCATTGAGGTTATCAAAATGTTGAATAGAACAGGGCCCAATACTGAGCCCTCTGGAACCCCATTTGTAACATCTGCCCATGAGGACATGGCTCCTTTAACAGATGTTCGTTGTCTACGATTGTGTAACCATGAATCAATCCATTTGATTAGAATGTATGGAGATTTTAGTTTAGCTAAGTGTTTAAGCAGAATTCTATGAGAAACCCTGTCAAATGCTTTGGCCAGGTCCAAATATACGACATCCACAGGTAGTCCCTTGTCCAATGCAGCACTAACATTTTCAAAGAAATTAAGTTGGTTCATTAAGCATGACCTTCCCTTTCTGAATCTATGCTGTGTTCTGTCGTGTAGATTATTATGATTGATATGTTCTTCTATTCTGTGTAGAATTAATCTTTCTAGGATTTTCCCAATGACAGAGGTCAAGCTTATAGACCAATAGATACTGCAGATTTAACACCTGCTTTATAAATTGGTATTACCACTGCTTCCTTCCATGCTAGGATGCTTTCTCCTGACTCAAGGGATAAATTAAATAATTTACTAAATTGTCCAGAAATATGAAAAGCAATTTCTTTTAAGAAGTTAGGATGTATTCCATCTGGTCCTGCTGATGAGGTAACTTGTAAATTCTGTAATTCTTTTAGAGTTTCTTCATCCGTAATAGGTTCAACAGTAACTTAATTAGAGTTTATGATTGAAGTGTTAAAATGTTCCTTGTTAGAAAATATCTTGTGGAAATATTTATTAAATTCTTCTGCTATTTGAGTTTCATTGTCTATAATACCTGAATCTGTTAATAATGGGCCTATTGTTACTTTAGATCCTCTTAAAGGCCAACATAATTATAGAACTTTTCCTTGTTATCTAATGTTTCAGTTGCCAGTTTATTTTCCATGTTTTTTTTAGCTTTTCCTATTTCCAATTTACTTTATTTGCACATTTTTTATAGTGTTGCCATTTTTCTTTCGATGTTTGAGTTTTATATTTCTTATAACTTTTACCTTTTTTAACAATCAATCTCTTAATTTTATTATTCCACCATGCTGGATTTCTGTACCCCTTGTTGTATTCCTTTCTGTTTGGTACCCAGGTATCTAAGCAGTGATTAATTTTGGACAGTATACATTTCCAAACTTGATGTACATTGAGACCCACCCATTCTGAATTCCAGTCCCATGAATTCAAATATTGTTTTATTTTTGTATAATTAGCTCTTGTGTAGTCCTTGGTTATGGTATTCCCTTTAGTATCTATAACCCTAGACTGTATATGGAATAGGATCATATTATGATGACTATTTCCAAATGGTTCTAATATTCTAGAATCGTATACTAAATTCCCCATGTAGGTCAGTACAGTATCAATGATATTATTGTTTCTTGTACCATGCTGTATTATTTGTTCTAAGTTTTGATCAATTGTTAAATCAAAAAAGTCTTTCTCAACGTTACCCTTCCAAGTGTGTTTTATCCAATCAATATTAGGAAGGTTAAAGTCACCCATTAATATATAATTTGTTTTGGGCTCAAAACTGTTAATCAATTTAAGAAAACCAGTATTCTGCTCCTTGTTCAGATTAGGGGATCTATAAGCCAATCCAATACATACTTTTAATGATGGTAGAACAATCTCTGCCCATATTATTTCACTATCAATGTCTGTCTGCATGTTGGTATAGTTACAGTAAAATGAGTAATCTTCAGAAATATATAGTACAATCCCTCCTCCTTGTTTATCTTTCCTGTTCTTAGTTATCTTATTAAACCCCGGTATATCAACATTCCAGCTGTCATCATGGAACCATGTTTCTGTGACCCCACAGATGGAAATATTTTCTTTATGCATAATATATCTTAATTCTTCAATTTTGTGTGACAGGCTTCTAGCATTAAGTAACACTACTTTTATGTCACTCTTTTTCTTATGTGGGAGTTGAATATTATTGAATGTTGCAGTGCTGTTTGAGGGAACTAGGATTGTGGTTCTAGACCGTTTTAGATAACTGTCTCTAAGAAGCTCACACACACACACACCCCCCCCCGTACTAGTTTAAATGTTTATCAAGAGAGTGGGTAAGATGTTGCCCAAGTAAATCATTTCCTTTTTTGCTTAGATGCAATCCATCAAAGCAAAATAGGTAATCTTGGAGGTAAAAGTCTTCCCAGTGAGTCAGGCAGTGAATATCTTGCTTTAGTGTCCAGGTTCTCAACCAGTCATTAAATTTATGAACTTTTTGGTTGATTCGTGGTGTGGCTTTAGGAATGGGCAGTAAGTCAGAAATCATAACTTCACATACCAAGTTAGTTAACGTGTTAGTTAAGGCCACCATATATTTTTTAATTTCCTCTAAGGGATCTCTGAACATACTATTTGTACCCACGTGTGTCAGAACAAGGGGGTTATGACCTAGTCCATTGACCATTGTTTTACACATATATGTTAAATCAGCAATTTTAGCCCCACTAAAAGCTGATAAAGTACAATGTGATTTGTCCGGATTACAAATGGGCCTATCCAGTTTTTTGATCATGGAATCACCTATTATCAATAGGTTCCTATGGTATAACTGAGAATTATTGTCAGGTTCCATATTAACAAGGTTACCACTATTATAGTGACTCATCATTTACTGTGATAGTAGGTCTTTTGTTAATATCATTGTCTAAAGGGGTAAGAAATTCAGAGGTACCGTCTACTACTGGTTGAAGTGTTGGGTTATTTTCTATATTAGTATCTAATGTTTGTAATATGGAAAATCTATTTGTAAGGGGAATGTCAAAAGTTGTTGCATGCCTTCCTTTTTTTGCTGGTTTCGTATATAGTATATTATACCACTCTTCATCCCCATAATGTGATGCCTCCTCCTCTCTAGTTCTTTTACTGTTTTTCTTGTTATTAAGTTCTGGTTCATTTAGCTTTATTGTGCAAGAAACAGGGTATTCAGGGATAGTTAAGATACTAACTGAATTATGTATAGGTGGAGTAAAGGATAATGGAGACAAATTCTCTTCATTCCTTGTGTCTAGTTTAGTGCCTAGTCTGTCTGCCATATTACTTTGGCTTGTTTCCAAGTGTATTAACCTGTCCGTAAATTAATTTAGTTCACCAATTAAATCGGCATTATGTATACATTTTGCACATTTGAAAGGTTCTGTTAGGACTTCCTGTGTAATTAAGTATATTAGACAATTTATACATTTTATGAGGTTTTCTCCTTCATTTAATGTCATAACATTTGCCATTTTCTTGTAGTTATAACCCTTCAGTCACAGTTTATGGATTTATATTTATACAATGCTCGTCCGGCTTGGTACCATGTACACAATTCTAGGTGCTGAAAATGCCACACATGGATATTAAGCAATGTATACTTATACCTTCCCTATATGATGCAGATTCCTTTTAAAATACTTCCTTGTAAACTTTCCAAACTCTCCAAACAGGCCTTCAAGAAATATAAGGGAACACAGCGGGATGAAGATAGGGAGGCATACCAAACTTCCCTAAGGGAAGCAGGGAAGGCAGTAAGGCAGACAAAGGCCCAAACCAAGGAAACATTAGCACAAATAGTAAAAGAAGGTAACATGACTTTCTATAGATACATTAGTGAAATGAGAAAGTCCAGAAAGGATATTGTTAAGGTCAAAGGAGATAAAGGGGCATGTGAAGAAGACCACGTAAAAGCATCTATCCTAAATAGATACTTCTGCTCAGTATTTACTAAAGAGAAGGTAGAGCAAGCCCACAGCTCAGCACCATGGACACAGAGGGGAGGGAGGTGGGCACTAGTCCCTTCCCAAAAGAAAGGGTCCTACAAGAGCTCGATAAGCTCAAGGTGGACAAGGCAATGGGACCTGATGGCATAAATCCTAGGGTACTAAAGGAGCTAAGGGTGGAACTAGCAGAGTCATTATCAGAACTGCTAGTGAGTCTCTGAGCACAGGAGAGGTCCCAGAAAACTGGTGAAGGACTCATGTGATCCCGCTGCACAAGAGTGGTAGCAGGGAGGAGATGTGGAACTACAGACCAGTCAGTCTTACCTCAGTAGTGGGCAAGATTATGGAGGCCCTCCTTAAGGAATGGATAGTGCAAGACCTGGAATTCATAGGAGCAAAGGATCCAAAACAGCATGGGTTTATAAAAGGAAGGTCCTGTCAAACTAATCTCATAGATTTCTTTGACTGGGTAACCAGAGTGGTGGACCAAGGGGGAGCAGTTGATGTTGCCTACCTTGACTTCAGCAAAGCTTTCGATACTGTTCCACATAGAAGATTGATTAATAAGCTGGGTAGGCTCAGGGTGGGTCAGAAGTTGGTCAACTGGGTGGCAAACTGGTTGATGGGCAGAAAACAGAGAGTGGTGGTAAACGGTATACAGTCAGAAGAGATGCAAGTCACAAGTGGGGTACCTCAGGGATCAGTCCTGGGGCCAGTCCTCTTCAATATCTTCATCAGTGACATTGAAGATGGACTGGATAGTAAGGTTTGTTTGTTTGCAGATGACACAAAGATCTGCAACAAAGTAGATGATCCAGATGGGGTGGGCAGAATGAGAAGAGATCTGGATAAACTGGCAAAATGGTCAGAAGAGTGGCAACTGGGGTTTAATGCAAAGAAGTGCAAGATCATGCACATAGGGAAGAGAAACCCTGAAGCCACCTATAGGCTGGGAGGGAAGTTGCTGCCAGTCACAAGGGAAGAAAAAGACTTTGGCATCATCATCACAGATGACCTGAAATCATCCAAGTAGACTACTAAAGCAGTAGGTAAGGCTAGGGTGATGTTGGGGTGTATTAGTAGGGGTATCACAAGTTGGAAGAGGGAGGTAATAATCCCTCTTTACAAGACACTGGTTAGGCCCCATCTGGAGTACTGCATGCAGCATGGAGGCCACGCCTTCACAAGGGCATTAACCAAATTGAGGCAGTCCAGAGAAGGGCAACCAAAATGGTGTAGGGACTGTATCAGAAAACATATGAGGACAGATTAACGGAGCTCAATATGTATACCCTAGAGCAAAGGAGGAAGAAAGGTGATATGATCGAAACATTCAAACACATTAAGGGCATTAACAAGGTGAAAGAGTCCGACATGTTTCAATATAAGAAAAACAGCAGGACAACAGGACACAGCATGAGATTAGAGGGAGGCCGATTAAAGGGTAATGTGAGGAAGTTCTTTTTCACAGAAAGGGTGGTGGATGCATGGAATGGCCTAACTCAGGAAGTGGTGGATATGAATACAGTGCAGGGCTTCAAACAGGCATGGGATAGACATAAGGGAGCAATACAGATGAGTATGATTAGATAGGCCATTGAAAGAGCCGATGGCACATTTATAAGGTAGAAAAAGAAATGGGCAGCCTGAATGGGCCTTGCGATCCATATCTGCCATCAACTTCTATGTTTCTATGTTTCTATGTTCAGTCCAACTTTTACTTCCTCTTTAGCCCTCTCTACAATAGTGTATCAGTCTGCTTGTTAGATCCATTTGGTTCCCACTTATCTGAAGAAATACATCATTGACAAAAAATCCATACACTTGGTTGCACTTTTTTTCCCTCAATACACAATTGAAAACAAAATCATTCATTTTCTGACTGCTCCATGATTTTGAAAGCCAAGGATACACAACTAGGCAGTCCTGTGTTAGCAAGTCTTTAAATAGTTCAGACATGCATTGAAAAATCACCTTTTTTCCAATTGTCAATGTAAACATTTTCTAGTTAGATTTATTATATTGGATAGGTATATTTATATTGTATGTTTTATTGTTCTGTTTCTCTATTGTATATGTGTTAAGTGTTATGGTCGCCCATGAAAATGGGTATATGGCCTATGGACTTTCCAGATTTTAAATAAACAAAACAAACAAAACAATTGTTAAAAAAAGTTGACAGCAAAAGAATTCACTGCCACTTTTAGCACCTTCCATGACATTCTTTGTGGAACCTTTCCCCTTCTTCTTGAGAAGAACTTCTCATACTTATATCTCATTACTGAACTATCCAGCCAGTACTGTGTACCAGTTTTTTGAATATCACAAAACATTTTTGACCAAAGTCGTTGCCCTTCTGCAGTGCTTCAAAACATAACTTAACTGGTCAACTCTAGACAACAAATTATCATGTTTTGCAGGCCAACAAAACATATTTCTCATTCAGATTGCAGTTCCTTCACTCACAATCCTATCCCAGCCCTTTACTATGCACAATTATTTTCCTTCAACATTGAAACCAAAACTGCCTATTTTATTCAAATCACATAACATGATTGATTCCAAAGGCCATCAAGTAGTCCTAGATTAAGGCAATGAACTGTGCATTAATTTCAATGACTGCTAATAAGTTTTATAGGCCTTCCACAATATACAGTATATACTGTATACATATATCTATGTGTGTGTGTGTGTATATATATATATATATATATATATATATATATATATATATATATATTATATACCTTCCCAACAAGGCAGGTATAGTTAGGGTTGCACAGCCACGTCTATGTTAAACCCAAAATGTTGCACTTTAATAATTTTGCAATTGTTTGTCCGATTTGCCTGAAATTTTGCATTCATGGCATCCAATCATAGATCTCTGGATCTGAAAGATTTTGTTCTGGTTGTATGTGCGGTTGTGAAACTGTAGAGCCTCAAAAGTGAAAATTAGCCAACTTCTGCACATTTTCACTTGGGCATAATATACTGAAGAATGCATCTGAGTAGATTCAAATTTGCATGTCTATATGTGGCCTGGTTGACCTGGTGCCTTTTGAAGATTTGGTAAAAATTATTAATCAGTTCAAAAGTTATGCAAGTTTTTCTTGTCCCATTGTAGCCCATGGGAAAATGTATATGTGCATACGAAATGTTTCACGAAAATATCTTTTGTGTGTGACATTTTGTGCACGAAAACATTCCATTATAAGGTATAGGGATGTCATGAAAACATTTTTGTTGTCATAAAGCATTTTTGTTTTCACAGAAACAATACTCCACAACATTGTCCCAGATGTTGTTTTCTTTGTCACTTCATTGTACCAAGGTGGATGGTGCTTCTGGGCTGAAATTTGCAGTGTGGCAAGCCCTGGTCCCACAGATGTGCCTTTTGGTGGTTTAGTCCCAAACTATTCAACAGAGCCATAGTTACAGCATTCCAAAGTTGAAAATTTCCCATAGGATAACATTGCAGCTCCCATGGCACCTTTCGGCACCTGTATTTAAAACAATTCGAGATACGGATTTTTCGCTACCTGCAGCTTTTAGGTGGACTAAGCCTGTGATGAAGTTTTAAAGTCATAGATTATGCCTGCAATGGAATTTTTTCCATAGCTCTGTGGTTACTGAGATATTGCCAGACAAGTGTTACAAGGGTTACTTTACAGTACTATAGGGCTACTGTATGGCTCCGTATTTAAGTGTATGTGGGAGTGTAAGGTCCGGAGGGCCCACACTCCCACACACACATACCAATAACTACTTACATTACATTTTCTCAAAAAAGAAGGGAAATTCAATGCAAAAACTCCATTAATGCATCAGTTAGGGTTGATGTCACAGTGACAAAAGTTTGGAAATTCGATGTTAGGGTTACCACCCCTACCACCCCACCCCCCACCCTAGTGGCACCAACAGGCAGTGGGGCATGCCATGGGGTCATCAGACCTAACTCTCACCCCATTCCCCTATACTGTAGTGTGTTAGCTTGTTTACACATGGAATGGGGTGAGAGTTGGGCCTGCTGACCCCATGGCATGCCCCAATGCCTGTTGGTGCCTGTAGGGTTGGTGTGGTGGGATATTGGCAAATTAGTGTTACAAGAGTTCCTTTTCAGGTCTACAGGGCTACTGAATGGCTCTGTTGTTATGTGTAAGTGGGAGCACAGGGCCCAGATGGCCCGGTGCTCCCACAGATGCATATCATTATGCACAAATGGGCAGTTTGGTGGGTGAGCGGGGCCCTACATACCATTTACTAGTTACATTACACTTGTTCAAAAAGTAAGGAAATGAATTGCAAAAACTTTGTTAATGCATCAGTTAAGGTTGATGTCACAGTGACTAAAGTTTGGCAATTGATATTAAAGAGTTAACCCCTGTACCACACCACCCCCATCCTCCACACACCAACAGATGTCAGGGTGTACCATAGGGTCATCAGTCCTAACTCTCACCCCATTCTCCTATACTGTAGCATGTCAGCTTGCTTACACATGGAATGGGGTGAGAGTTGAGCATGATGCCCCATGGCACACCCCAACATCTGTTGATGTGGGGAGAATGGGGGGGTGATAGGGGGTTTAACCCTAACATCGAATTTCCAAATTTTTGTCACTGTGACATCAACTCCAACTGATGCATTCATGATGTTTTTTGCAATGAATATATACTGTGTGTATATATATATATATATATGTTTATACAGTGGGGGTGAGACATATTCCAGTGAGATAAAACAAGTTATTTTCACTGCTGTGAAATAAATCCTGATGACATCAGCAGAGTTAAAATAAATGCTGTTTATTACACCCCAAACCCATGCTAAACCAGTGCAAAGCTGCACAAAGCCATGCAAAGTGTACATTTTGCAACAATGAGGCCCACATTGTATAAATAGGATACATGATGTGCACTTGTGTGATATGGGAAATGTGTTCAGTCCTGTACAGTGACCTCTGAAACCTCACTCATGGCTTCACCACTCATGAGTATTAATAGGTCACTCTAGAGGAGTGAAAATATTTTCCATATCACACTCGAGCCCACCATATATTATATATATATATATATATATATATATATATATATATATATTTATGGCAAAAAACTTTGTTTAATGCATCAGTTAGGGTTGCTCCACAGTGACAAAAGTGAGGAACTTCAATGTTAGGGTTCCACCCCCCTTGCACCCCATCCCCACCATGCCCCCACCAACAGGCATTGGGGTGTGCGTTGGGGTTGTCGGTTCTAACTCTCACCCCATTCTCCTATACTGCACCTCCTCAACTTGTTTGCACATGGGATGGGGTGAGACTTAGGACCGGCAATCCCAAAGGTTGGTGGGAACCCTAACATTGAATTTCCTCACTTTTGTCACTGTGGAACAACCCTAACTGATGCACTAAATGGATTTTTTGCCATGAAAATATACATATATATATATATATATATATATATATAGAGCAAAAAACTCTATTTAATGCATTAGTTAGGGTTGTTCACAGTGACAAAAGTGAGGAAATTTGGTGCTAGGGTTGAAGACCCCCCTTGGACCCTGCCCACCCCCAATCGGCATTGGGGTGCGCATTAGATTGTCAGCCCTAACTCTCACCCCATGACATGTGTAAAGCAGCAGAAGTATAGGAGAAATGGGGTGAGAGTTGGGACCAACGATCCCAATGTGCACCCCAATGCGATGTGGGAGTGGTGTCCAGGGGTTTTCAACCCAACACCTGACTTCACTTTGTCGCTGTGGAACAACCCTAACTAATGCATTAAATGGAGTTTTTTGCCTCTAATTTCCCTTCTTTTTGAGAATGATAATGAGAAATAGTGAATGTAATGTGGTGGCAGGAGCGGGGCCCGGCTCACGACACATGATATCTTGTGGCATAGTAACAGGAACAGCAATGCAAACAGAAGCGCTAACAGTGGCGCACATGGTAACACAAGCACAAATGAGAACAGAAAGGGTAACGCACATGGTGGCGTAGACGGGAGCGGTCTGCCACGTGATGTGTTGTCACATAGTAACATAGGTGCCTGCAAACGGAAATGTCAATGGGCATGGTGATGCAAAGTGAAACAGAAAGAGAAACAGTACTGTAGACACAAATGGCAAAAATAACAGAAACACAAAGCGCAAATGAAAACGCAAAAGGATACGCACATATGGTGGTGCAGACGTCAGCAGTAAGTGAAGCGGGTACGGAACTAGAATGAAAGGGCAACAAGTAACAGTAAATGTAAGCACAGGCTGGTTTTCCCCAAAACCTGCATAGAGAAAGACAGTGAGTACAAATAATGTATGCATAATAACAAGTATCGAAGCAGAAAATGACAACTTGGAATACTAAATAGGTTATATCTCAGGAACTGTCTGACGTAGAAAAAATGTAAAAAGTCATATGATTTACAACTGTCCTGGCTAATTTTGTACTTAGAAGTATTTTCTGACGAAAAGTCCATATCTACTTTACCGTTTCGAGATCACAGGCCCTGAAAAGGCGTAGCGAACCCGTAATGTTATCCTATGGGGAAAAAAAAGTTCAGAGTGCCGTAACTTTGCCTCCTGTAATATTTTTCACCAAACCACCGAAAGGCACATCTGAGGCTGCTGGCTGTATTCCTTCAAATTTCAGGAAAAGACCAAACCGTTATTTTGCAGTAGGGTGCCAAAGGATTCCTGTAATGCATCGGGCGCCGTAATGTTATCCTATGGGAAAACCCGTCAAATTTGGAGTGCCGTAACTTTGCCGCGCGTAATATTTTTCAATACAACACTGAAAGGCACATCTGAGAGATGTCATCTACGTTCCTCAAATTTCAGCCCAAAACTCCAACCGTTCTTTTGCAGCGCAGTGCCAAAAAGAATAGCTGTCACTTTCCACAGATAGAAAACTACTGTACGTAATTTGCAGCTTCGACAAAACAGTTCGACACTTCATGTAGTGAACAAAAGTAATTTTAAAGTACTTTTTCAGGAATTTGAAAACATATTTCTGGGTGTTCTACCACAAAATAAAGACATGGCAAGCTTCCTCAGGGGCCGACTAGGTGAATACAAAAAGAATTAGGTTGCTAGAGGGTCCCAAATTTAAATGCCAACCATTTTTCTGATCACCAACTGAAAACAAAATGGCTGATTTGCGAAAATAACAGGCCCATTTGCGAAAGTAAAAATGCATTTGCGACACTGTCGAACTTTTTGTTAACTTTTCCCATTGACTTATAATGGGAAATTGTTTTTTGAATAACTTTTGAACCGTTTAATATTTTTTCACCAAATATTTGAAAGGCACATTAGGGACCCTGACGCATGTTCCTGAATTCGTGCCAGTCGCGCAAACTGTGTGACCTGTACGTGCGACTGTAGAATTCCAGAAAAAGAGTAAACGCGCATGCAAATCATGCTTAATAACTCTGCAGCCGTGTATCTGACTGGTACAAAACTTGGCAGATACCAAGGCCTATGGTTCTTGATCATGTATTTCAAATTTCAGGAAAATCCGTCAAACAGTTGCAAAGTTATTAAGGTGCAAAGTTTTGGGGTTTAACATAGAAATGGTTCCTCAACCCTAACTATGGTAGGACTACCATGCTACCATAATGTTAGAGGCAAAAACTCTATTTAATTCATCAGTTAGGGTTGTTCCACAGTGACAAAAGCAAGGAAATTCGATGTTAGGGTTGAAACCCCCTTTGCACCCCTCCAGCCCACCCCCCAACTGGAATCGGAGTGCGCGTTGGGGTCGTCGGCCCTAACTGTCACCTCATCACATGTGGAAAGAAGCTGAGGAATAGGAGAATGGGGTGACAGTTAGGACCAATGACCCCAATGCACCCCAATTCCAGTTGGGGGTGGGCTGAGGGTGCAAAGGGGGTTTCAACCCTAACATCGAATTTCCTTGCTTTTGTCGCTGTGGAACAACCCTAACTGATGCATTAAATGGAGTTTTTTGCCTCTAATTTCCTTTCTTTTTGAGAATGATAATGAGAAATAGTGAATGTAATGGCGGTGGGAGCGCGGGACTCCCGCCACGTAATGCAGCAGCAGGAGCGCGGGGCCCGCATAGTAACATTGTGCTCGCAAACGCAAATCGTAATGCGCATGGTGACACAAAGCGAAACAGAAAGAGAAACAGTACTGTAGACAGAAATATTAAAAACAATGCAAATGCAAACACAAATGAAAACGCAAAGGGTAACGTACATGGTGGCGTAAAAGTGAACGGTAAGTGAAACGGGTATGGAACCGCAAGCAGAAACGGTTGGTAACAGTAATGTAAGCACACAGGCTGGTTTTCCCCAAAAGCTGTATAGAGAAAGACAGTGAGTAAAAAGAATGTATGCAAAATAATGACTCTCGGAATGCAAAAATTAGGACTTGGAATAGTAAATTGCTTATATCTCAGTAACCGAACGACATAGAAAAAATGTAAAAGTCATATGTATTATCACTTTTCTGGCTAGTTTTAAACTTAGTCCCTGTAGGGGGCTAAGAATATTTTCTACAAAAAGTCCGTATCTCGCACCGTTTTCGAGATACGGGCCCTGAAAGGCACGGCGAATGCCATAATGTTATCCTATGGGAAAAAAACAGAAGTTTGGACTGCCATAACTTTGCCTCCCTATAATATTTTTCACCAAACCACTGAAAGGCACATTTGTGGGATGTTGGTTGTGTTCCCTGCAAATTTCAGCCCAAAAGACCAAACTATTATTTTGCAGCAAGGCGCCAAACGATTGCTGCAATGCGCGCATACCGTGAATGTTAT
The DNA here is from genome assembly GCA_016271365.2 of Neoceratodus forsteri. Taxonomy (NCBI): domain Eukaryota; kingdom Metazoa; phylum Chordata; order Ceratodontiformes; family Ceratodontidae; genus Neoceratodus; species Neoceratodus forsteri. Next base: position 223,618,014 of record CM028132.1, on the reverse strand, counting down.
CCTATGGGAAAAGTGTCAAATTTGAGTACTGTAACTTTGCCCATCTAATATTTTTAGCAAAATACTGAAAGGCACATCTGGGAGATGTTGGCTGCGTTCCTCCAAATTTCAGCCCAAAACTCCAAACCGTTCTTTTGCAGCGGGCTGCAAAAATTACTATTATTTTGGGCACAGTGTACAAAAGTAGTGTCGTGATTTGTGAAAGCTTTCGCAAAAATTTGCGACACTTTTGTGAGTGCGACACTACTTTGCGAAAGTACTTTTTCCAGAAATCTGAAAAACATATTTCTGGGGTGTTTTACCCCAAAATAAAGACATGGCTAGCATCCTCAGGCCCGACTTGGTGAATACAAAAAGAATGAGGTTGCTAGAGGGTCTCAATTTTAAATGTCAAGCATTTTTCTGATCACTAACTGAAAACAAAATGGTGGATTTGCAACAGTAAAAGGGCCATTTTTCGACAGTAAAATGTGCATTTGCGAAAGTGTTGAACTTTTAGTTAACTTTTCCCATTGACTTATAATGGGAACGTGTTTTGTGAATAACTTTTGAACCGTTTAATATTTTTTTCACGAAATCTTCGAAAGACACATCGAGGACCCTGGCTACACATTTCCTGAAGATTTTGGACCAGTCGCGCAAACCATGTGACCTGTAGGTGCGACCGTAGAATTCCAAAAAAAAGCGTAAACACACGCGCAGATCACGCTTAATAACTCCGCAGCCATATATACGACCGGTATGAAACTCGGCAGATCCAAAGGCATATGGGTCTTGATTCTGTATTCCAAATTTCAGACAAACCCGTTGAACAGTTGCAAAGCTATTAAGGTGCAAATGTTGGAGTTTAACATGTAAATAACTCCTCAACCTAACTATGGTAGCACTACGTACATAATATATACGTATATATATATATATATATATATATATATATATATATATATACAATCACACCTGTATATTAGGGTTGTTTAAGTACTTCTATGTTAAACTCATATATTTGCACCTTAATAACTTTGCCCTGTTTCAACCGGTTTACATGAAATTTGGAAACCACAGCCTCTGTGCCAGGATCACTTGATCCTGCAAATTACATGTTGATCAGGTCAGTGGGGATAAAGTTACTGAGGCACACAAAAATGTAAAAGTCTCCATTTTAGAAAATATTTAGACTTTTTTTGCCATTGGATAACTAAATAAATAGGAGGTTTTGAGACCTGAAACTTTCAGGTTTGATAAAGCTTGGTCAAAAATATGTGCATATGAGGTTTTTAGGTCCATCAGTTAAGTAGTATTTAAAATATTTAATAAAAATGTTCTGTGTCTGAGCATGCGCAGTTCAAAAAATCTAAGTTCTATTCATAACTGAATTTTTGTGAAAGCAGCAGCTTGCAATATACAACTCAGCTGTCTTTAATAAATGACAGCTGTGTTGTATGGTGCAACTGCTGCTGCTGTAGTGACTAATAGGTCAGGGATGGGGCTACTGTCATTGTAGCCCCACCATCCTGACTGTGCTGTGCCTTCAACTGTATCTGCACATTGGGGGCCCCAATCCCCAGTGGCAGCGTATTCTTTTTTTATTGAATTGTACAATCTGAAACCAGGATGCCAACCTGATGCCAATTGCCCTCTGCCTCCCCTACAGCCCATTGTTTCATGTAATCCCCCCCAACAAAGTGGGACACTGGGGAGCCCATCCCTAGCATGAGATCAGAGAGCTGTGGGTTCAGTTCCCACATCTGACACTTGGGTTAATATCCCAGTACTGACACTGTTGTGCAGCATGAGAGGGGTGCTGCACTTCTGAGGTGCCATCTTTCAGATGAGATGTTAAAACTGAGGTCCCATCTGCCTGGATTGGTGGTAGTTCAGGTGGATGTTAAAGATCCCATGGCACTTATCGAAAAGAGTAGGGGAAGTTCCCTGGTGTCCTGGCCAAATTTCACTCACTCACTAAAAATGCCACCAACAGCTTAATCTGGTTCAAGGTCAGTTGGCATTCATCTGTATCCCCCCTCGGGTCGTGCCTGAAATAGGCAGGATGTGTCTAGTGCACTTACCCGGTCAACAAAAACTAAATAAATAAATAAATCCTGAACTAGATCAAATTGTTAAGTATACCTGCAAAAAATAAAACTGTCCCCCAATATCTTTTTTTAATTTAAACCTGAAATAAAGAAAACAGTCCCTCATCATCACCACTGTTCCCCTTCCACTGAGCGCCCACCACCCCACACTCCCCTTACCCGATACTTACCTCTGGAGGTCATATGCTGTCATCTTCTGTAGACCTGGACATGTTTGCACTCTTCAAAGCTGAACTGCAAACTGAGTAAAAAAGATTAATGCCATATAATGTATTTGGTGATTAGGAGCTGGTTGCACTATACAACACAGTTGTTTTTAACAAATGACAGCTGTGTCATATAGTGCAATCCCTGCTGTGTTGTGAGTGGTGTCTCAGTGATGGGTCTACTGTCATTGTAGCCGCACCATCCTGTGCCTTACATTGTTATCTGCACACTGGGGGCCCTAATCACCAGTAGCAGTGTCTTTATTTGCTCTTTTTTTTATTTATTTGTATACTCTGACACCAGGATGCCCATCTCTGCTGTCGGATGCCCCCTCTCACAGTCAGCCCATTGTTTTTATATACTTGCTGACATCACGGGCCCAATTGCAGTATCAGCATTTACAAGTTCCCCCCCAGTAGAATGAGAAACTGGGGACCCCACCCCCAGTGTCCCTAAATGGTTTTCTGTGATGAGAGCATCTTTTTTTGTTGCCAACCAAAAAGAGCAACTAAAAAAAAACACCTGAAGGAAAAACAGTGATCAACATCAGATCGACCATCACACAGAGTGACAGCCACTAACATTCCATATTACTAGTGAAAAATACACTTTTTATGTGTGGTACTGTGCCTTCTGCATCCCCTGTTATGGGGGGCTTTGCCCTCCCACACACCCCAACTAACAGATTGTTAACTCCAGTTGGGGGCGGACATAGAAAAAAAATAAAACTCCCAGGACAGCAAAAATTCCTCTTCCACATTGGGACCTGAACATGGTTCCTCGAGCTTCACAGGCAGTGGCTCTAGCTACTACACCAAATGGCTAGTTTGGCAGGACTTGGCCAAACAAAGGACCATATCTTCTTCAGGCAAGTGCAGCTTACTGCTACACTCACTCTGTATTACAGCTCAACATTCTTTCACACTCACTCTTGTTACGAGTAGTTTTGAGTCGCTCAAATTGAGATGGTCAATATAACTTTCTCAGAACACTGTACACCCCCTAAATAGTTCAATTACTGTCTCTTGCATAATCCAACACTGGGATTCCCACCCCCAGTGTCAGCTGTCTCCCCCTAAAGCCCATTGTTTTAATTATAGGTGCCGACATTGGGGTGCTCAATTCCGGTGTAAGCATTCACAAGTCCACCCCCATCCCCTAGCAATGTGGGACTCTGGGAAGCCCACTCCGTGTCCTGAAATAGTTTTAATAACATTTCTGTAAAAAAAAATATCACTCAATGTTTTTTTAACCTGAAAAAAAGAAAATGGTCCATCATTGTCACCGCCATTCCACTTCCCTCCAACTCTCCCACTGAGCACCCATCACCACACCCCCTTACCATATACTTACCACCTGAGGTAGTACTATGTCATCTTCTGTGGAATGAGACACGTCTGCAGTCTTCAAAGCCATACCATGAACCAAGGAATACAGGTAAGAACCATATGATGTATTTCAATGGCATTTTGAACTTATGTTCATAACTTTGGCATTTTTAGAAATTTTTGCAGCGGACCGCCGGTGCAGTGGTTGGATTTCTGCTTGCGACGCCGGCAAACCCAGGTTCGGGAATGGACACGGGTCATCAGAGGGCTGGCTGGGGGAGAAAGGTTGAGCATCCCTACGACTGCTCTTCTTCTCCGGGGGAAGGGGGGACCCGTGATCGCACAGGAGCAACACCTGGTAGAGGCCAGGTTGCCGCCTCATATGCAATGTAAAATTGATGCTCTCTGGGGCGGGACAGATGCTGGCATAATTGCACATCACCACCCCAGCCTACAGGGGAAGGGAAAAATATGGTGGAACCCCTGTCTCTGTGAAGCCCTCCCCAGGACTTCAATTAGCCTCTGCCACAGAAGCTCTCCCAACCAGATACTACCCATGGCACCGATTACTGGAGACTGGTGCCATGGCCCCCCTCCTGAGGTAAGCTGGGAGTGCCCAGGAGCAGCAATGGGCAGTAGGTGGGAGTTCCGGGGCCAGTAACCAGGGCTTATTCTGACAGATGGGTCCTGCCAGAAAAAGCAGAATAAATGTAAAAAAGAATTTTTGCACCAAATTTTCAACATGGCCTTTTTGAGACCCCACCTCATGAACATTGTCACTATCATTTCATTAGACCTGAAAGGTGATTTCCTGGTCACTGCGCAAAATCACCATTTGGGACTGAATAATGAAATTTCACCACCAGTGTTCATGAAGTGGGTTCCCAGAAAGGTGATGTTGAAAATCTGGTGAAAAAATCCTTAAAATGGTCAAGTTATGCACGTTCATTGATATTTTCCAATGCAGGTGCATAACATTGATAATTTTCAATATTTTGAATCCAAATTTTCAACATAGCCATTTCATGACACCACCTCATGAACAATACAGCTGTCAATTTTGAGATCCAGACTGAAACATGTTTTCACTCTTGTGGCACAGAACAGTGTTATGGCATTAATTTGAATATTTTCACCCACGGGGTTTATGAGGTGGGGGTCGTAATAACACTATGTTGAATGTTTGGGGTCAAAATATTAGAAAAAAAAATTTATTAAGTAACATTGTTTGTAGGTATGTCTATTGCACCACTGTGGAACATGCTGCCTTACTGTGCCAGTGAGCTGAGTTCAGGTGTGAATTCAGTGAACCAGTTTACTTGGACAAGACTGATGGGGAAGGTGATTCAGCATGCAGCACTAACCCCAGCCTGGTTAGGGATGGAGCAATGTGTTGGCACAGACACCATACTCTATGTTGGGTCAGGGAACCTCACCCATAAGGTATTGACATGTGTGCCTGGGCCTGCTTGGCCCATGCACTGGGACAGGATTGTCTCCAATATTGTATTAAGGATACAATTCACTATCGGAAAGAAGGGAAATTCATTGCAAAAACTATGTTAATGCAGACATTAGGGCTATAGAATGCAAAGTGCACAAAGAAGGGAAATGAAAAACATTAGGGATTTGAGTCTCCGGAGTATTGGTGAATCAGTGGTGGGGTCTTACTTGCAGTTGTCAACTCTAATGGCCACTCCCTCCCCTATCAGAAATGGTCAAATGTGATGTTTTCACACAGAACAGATTATGTTGGCCATACCGTAACACTATGAGGCAGTAGTTTGGAGCTGTATCTTGTGCTTCAGACAGAAGGCTACGATTTGGTGGGAGGGCATTAGGGCTTACAACCCCAAGTAAAACCCCACCACTGATTCTCCAAATCCCTATTGTTTTTCTTTTCCCTTCTTTCTGGGCTTAGTGTTCTAACACCCTAATTTCCACATTAACATATTTTTTGCAAAATATATATTATACTGGCCCGTAGGGTCAGTATAGTTAGGTTGTGCAGTCACTTTTATGTTAAACCCCAAATTGTGCACTTTAATAACTTTGCAACCATTTGTCAGATTTGCACGAAAGTTTGCAAGTGTGGTGTGGTTACATAGATCTCTGGAACTGGAATGTTTCGTTCGGTCAGATTTTCAGTTGTGGTGCAGCAGAGTGTTAAAAGTGTGAAAAATCCTAAACTTTTTCAAATTCTTTGCTCATCTCCAGAGCCCCACTGTCTGTCTATCTGCCCAGAAATTTTCAGGGTATATGGGGACTGGTCAAGGAAGTGTCTTTTGAGGGTTTGGTGAAAAAATATTAATCTGTTCAAAAGTTATTAGAGTTTAAGTTTCCCATTATAACCTATGGTAAAAATATATGTGCACCATGAAAGCTTTTAAAAGCTTTCACAAAAGCAAAATTTGTTTTGAAGCTCTGTTTTTGTTTTGAGCTGCTGCTATCTTGTTTGCAAGTTAGCAGTAGACAAAAATGGCCAAAATTCTAAAATTACTGCCTCTAGGCAAACACTTTCAGTTGAGCTTACCTAATCAGGGGCTGGGAACACACTGGGAGGATCAGAATTTCAATCTGACCTCCTGAAATGCCTTTCCATTATCAGGACCCCATAGTGTAGCAAATTGTGAAAGAAATGGATGCAACGCTTTTGGAACAGTGTTGCACCTGTTTCTTTGCAATTTGTGAAACTTCTAATTTGGGCAGCACATCAATGGCTATTCTCTCCTTTGCTGACAGAGTGCCCAATCCCTGTCGGTAACATGTATCCCCTAAAGCTGATGTGGCACACTGGGAGCCCACCTCAGTGTGCCAAAAAGTATATATTTGTTGTTACCTGTCAAATAAAAAACGTCCCCAACATCTTTTAGCTTCAATGCAGAATCCTGCATTAACATTTTCAATACAAGATCCTGCATTGAACTTGTATCATGCTGACTGACAATAGGGTGCCCAATCCCCAAGTAGGTATGCCTTCCCCCTACCCCACACACTTATGTGGCATACTGGGAGCCGAACCCAGTATGCCAAGATAATTTTAATATTTTCATCTTTCCAACACTGGGATGCCCACTCCCCGTGTCAGATGCCCCCCAACCCCCAAGACCACTCTCTTTGCTGATGGGGGTGCCTAATCCCCCTTTCGGCAGCATGTATCCCCTCCCCCCAAAAAACACTCATGTGGCACACTGGGAGTCCACACCAGCATACAGAAAACATACATTTATTTTTACCCGTTAAATAAAGAAAACTGTCCCTGGGAGTGATGATCACTAGTGACCTGAAGCACCTCATGCAGTGCAAGAAAGCAGCAGCAAAGACAAACAAGATGCTGGGAAGTATACCTAGGGGGATCAGTAGTAGGAGAGGGGAGGTTGTACTGCCCTTGTACAGGTCCCTGGTAAGGCCTCTTCTAGAATATGGGGTTCAGTACTGGTGCCCACACCTCAAAAAGGACATTAACCTGCTGGAGAAGGTCCAGAGGAGGGCTACAAAGATGATAGTGGGTCAGCAGGGTAAGGCATATGAGGAGAGGTTGAGGGCACTGAACATGTACTCTCTGGAAGATGGGAGAGAGAATGAGGGGAAATAATTGGAACTTTCAAGTACTTGAAAGGGATAAATAAGGTGGATAAGGAGAGTCTCTTTAAGCTGAGTAGCAACCATAACATGAGGGGGCACAGTCTTAAGCTAGAGGGTGATAGGTTTAGGAGGGAGTTCAGGAAGCACTTCTTCACAGAAAGGGTGGTGGACACTTGGAATGCGCTGCCAGAAGAGGCGATCTCATTGAAGACAGTGGGTAGCTTTAAGAGAGGCTGAGATAGGCATAGGGGGAAGGTAAGGATCATGGGTAGAGAGGATGGGAGGTGTGGGGATGGAGGGCAGGGACAGTATCTGAAGCTGTGTACTCTGCAATACAAGCAGACTAGATAGACCAAATGGCTTCTTCTGTATGTTCATATGTATGTTCATATAAGCGATGTCTTTGTTTTTCCTGTAAAAGAAAATGGTCACTTGTCATGTCCTCAGTCCTCCTCCCCCATCCCAACCCTCCAACTGAGCACCCACCTCCCCCCATCCCCATCTTACCCATACTTACCTCTGTAGGTCAGGAGCTGCAATATTCTTTGGACTGGGGACATGTCTGCACTCTTCAAAGCCAAACTGCGATCTGAGGAATCAAGGTAAGCTGTATAATGAAAGTCAATGGGGGGGGGGGTTCAACTTATGCTGACATCTCGGCCAATTTTATAAATTTTGGCCCTACATTTTCAACATGGTGTTTCTTGGTACCCCATCTCATGAACACTGTCACTCTCAACAAAACAATAGGGCCACTGTTCATGAGGTGGGTGTCCAAAAAGCCCATGTTGAAAATTTGTTGCATAAATTCAAAAAATGACTGCATTACAGTGTGCATTGAGCAGTTTCTATGCAAGCTTGCAACCTCGACACATTCAAATATTTGTTATATTTTCACTCCAGATTTTCAACATTGCCATTTTTTAACACCTCCTTATGAACAGTACAGCTGTCATTTTTCACATCCTGTCCGAAATGTGTTTTGTACCTGTGACCCAGAATGGCGCGGTCACTGTGCAAAATCAACTTTAGGATGGATTAACAAAATGACAGTGCCACTGTTCATGAAGGAGGTCACAAAAGCCCATGTTGAAAATATCTAGTGAAAAATCAAATAATTACCATGCTACAGCGTGCATTGTGCAGTCTCTAAGCACGCTTGTAACTTGGTAAATGTTTCATATTTTCACTCCAGATTTTCAGCATTAACATTTTTTCCCACATCCTCATGAACAATTTAGCTGTCATTTTTAACATCCTGCCCAAAATGTGTTTTTGCACCTGTGGCACTGAATGGTGTGGTCACTGTGCGAAATCAACTTTTGGGATGGATCAATGAAATCACAGTGCTACAGTTCATGAGATGGGGTCCCCAAAAGAAAATGTTTAAAATTTGGTAAAAAAATCCAAAACAATCGTCACATTACAAGTGTCCGTTGAGCAGTTTCTTGCTAAATTTACCATAGGATTACATTGCAGCATCCATGGCGCCTTTCGACGCCAGTAGCTCGAAAACGGTTCGACATATGGATTTTTCACTATTTACAGCTTAGTCCACCTCTAGGTGGAGGTTTCAAAGTCATGAATACAAATGCAGTGGATTTTTTTCATAGTTGCTATGGTTAGAGAGATAGTGGCAAATAAGTGTTCCAAGGGTTCATTTTCATGACTCTAGGCCTGTGTTATGTCCCCATACTTATGTGTAAGTGGGAGCACAGGGCCCATAGGGACCGCGTTCCAACACATGCATACCATTATGCACAAATTGGCAGTGTTAGGGGAGTGCAGGGCCTGGAGGGCACTACATTCCCACAACCACATACCACTTCTATTATACTTTCTCAAAAAGAAGGGAAAATCATTGCAAAAAAACTCCATTAATGCATCAGTTAGGGTTACTAGCACAGCAACAATAGATTGGAAATTCGAAGTTAGGGTTACCACCCCTACCACACCACCCTCCAAACACTAACAGACGTTGGGGTGTGCCATGAGATAGTCAGGCCTAACTCACCCCATTCTCATATACTGCAGCATGTGAGCTGGTTTACAGATGGAATGGGGTGAGAAGTGGGTCTGATGACCCCATGGCACACCCCAAATGCCTGTTGGTGTGGAGGGAGGTAGGGAAACCTAAACATTGAATTATCAAACCTTTGTCACTGTGCTATCAACCCTAACTGATGCATTAACATAGTTTTTTGCAATGAATATAGATTGATAGATAGACAGACAGACAGACAGATAGAAAGATATATATATAGATGGATGGATAGATGCACTAACTGCAGTAAAAACAAAACAAAAACAAGGTGCTGCATCAGCATGTGGTCTGAATACAAAACAGAATGGTAATATTAAATGCATGCAGAAAATAGTATTAGAGTAAAAAACAGCATTTTGCCCATGGGTCTTCTTCAGGAATTATCCAAAAGAGGAAAAAGACTAACTTTGCTTTTTCTCTGTTAGATCATTCCTGAAGTAGACCAATGACCAAAACTGCAGTAAAACCCAGTCTAGAACCATGTGCAATCTTTTTTCCTCATTTGGTGATTAAGCAATATACCATGACAGGGAGTGGGTATATTGGTGGATTTACCACGCCTGGTGTGGTTCGGTCATGAGGTGCAGACGAGTGACTTAACCACATCAGAAGTGGCAAATTCACACATATACCCACTCCCTGTCATGGTATATTACTATTATACAATGTTCAACTTGTTTTTTTGTTTTTATAGTGATATAAAACTTTTACAGTGGGCATACTGGAGGATTTATCATGGTCATGTGATGTGTTTTGACCAATGATATTACAGGATTTTCATACCCCATTGTATAATTATACTTTTCTCATCCATCAACCCAGACAGATGTGGGCATCTTGGTCAGCTTCTTCTTTAATCATTCACTTAAATAATTAATGACTTTCTTAAACATGGTCTCATTAATAGCTTTTTTAATGAAACGGTAGACTTTGCCATCCTCATCTTATGATTACAGCAACTAACAATCAGCCATCTCAGCCCCAGCGTTGTCAATGCCCTCATCCAGAAGATCACCTTTTTTCCAATTGTCAATGTAAACGTTTTTCTAGTTAGATTTATTATATTGGATAGGTATATTTATATTGTATGTTTTATTGTTCTGTTTCTCTATTGTATATGTGTTAAGTGTTATGGTCGCCCATGAAAATGGGTATATGGCCTATGGACTTTCCAGATTTTAAATAAACAAAACAAACAAAACAATTGTTAAAAAAAGTTGACAGCAAAAGAATTCACTGCCACTTTTAGCACCTTCCATGACATTCTTTGTGAAACCTTTCCCCTTCTTCTTGAGAAGAACTTCTCATACTTATATCTCATTACTGAACTATCCAGCCAGTACTGTGTACCAGTTTTTTGAATATCACAAAACATTTTTGACCAAAGTCGTTGCCCTTCTGCAGTGCTTCAAAACATAACTTAACTGGTCAACTCTAGACAACAAATTATCATGTTTTTGCAGGCCAACAAAACATATTTCTCATTCAGATTGCAGTTCCTTCACTCACCAATCCTATCCCAGCCCTTTACTATGCACAATTATTTTCCTTCAACATTGAAACCAAAACTGCCTATTTTATTCAAATCACATAACATGATTGATTCCAAAGGCCATCAAGTAGTCCTAGATTAAGGCAATGAACTGTGCATTAATTTCAATGACTGCTAATAAGTTTTATAGGCCTTCCACAATATACAGTATATACTGTATACATATATCTATGTGTGTGTGTGTGTATATATATATATATATATATATATATATATATATATATATATATATTATATACCTTCCCAACAAGGCAGGTATAGTTAGGGTTGCACAGCCACGTCTATGTTAAACCCAAAATGTTGCACTTTAATAATTTTGCAATTGTTTGTCCGATTTGTCTGAAATTTTGCATTCATGGCATCCAATCATAGATCTCTGGATCTGAAAGGTTTTGTTCTGGTTGTATGTGCGGTTGTGAAACTGTAGAGCACCCAAAAAGTGAAAATTAGCCAACTTCTGCACATTTTTCACTTGGGCATAATATACTGAAGAATGCATCTGAGTAGATTCAAATTTGCATGTCTATATGTGGCCTGGGTTGACCTGGTGCCTTTTGAAGATTTGGTAAAAAATTATTAATCAGTTCAAAAGTTATGCAAGTTTTTCTTGTCCCATTGTAGCCCATGGGAAAATGTATATGTGCATTACGAAATGTTTCACGAAAATATCTTTTTGTGTGTGACATTTTTTGTGCACGAAAACATTCCATTATAAGGTATAGGGATGTCATGAAAACATTTTTGTTGTCATAAAGCATTTTTGTTTTCACAGAAACAATACTCCACAACATTGTCCCAGATGTTGTTTTCTTTGTCACTTCATTGTACCAAGGTGGATGGTGCTTCTGGGCTGAAATTTGCAGTGTGGCAAGCCCTGGTCCCACAGATGTGCCTTTTGGTGGTTTAGTCCCAAACTATTCAACAGAGCCATAGTTACAGCATTCCAAAGTTGAGAAATTTCCCATAGGATAACATTGCAGCTCCCGTGGCACCTTTCGGCACCTGTATTTCGAAAACAATTCGAGATACGGATTTTTCGCTACCTGCAGCTTTTAGGTGGACTAAGCCTGTGATGAAGTTTTAAAGTCATAGATTATGCCTGCAATGGAATTTTTTCCATAGCTCTGTGGTTACTGAGATATTGCCAGACAAGTGTTACAAGGGTTACTTTACAGTACTATAGGGCTACTGTGGCTCCGTATTTAAGTGTATGTGGGAGTGTAAGGTCCGGAGGCCCACACTCCCACACACCTACCAATAACTACTTACATTACATTTTCTCAAAAGAAGGGAAATTCAATGCAAAACTCCATTAATGCATCAGTTAGGGTTGATGTCACAGTGACAAAAGTTTGGAAATTCGATGTTAGGTTACCACCCCTACCACCCACCCCACCCTAGTGGCACCAACAGGCAGTGGGGCATGCCATGGGGTCATCAGACCTAACTCTCACCCCATTCCCTATACTGTGTGTGTTAGCTTGTTTACACATGGAATGGGGTGAGGTGGGCCTGCTGACCCATGGCATGCCCAATGCCTGTTAGTGCCTGTAGGGTTGGTGTGGTGGGATATTGGCAAATTAGTGTTACAAGAGTTCCTTTTCAGGTCTACAGGGCTACTGAATGGCTCTGTTGTTATGTGTAAGTGGGAGCACAGGGCCCAGATGGCCCGTGCTCCCACAGATGCATATCATTATGCACAAATGGGCAGTTTGGTGGGTGAGCGGGGCCCTACATACCATTTACTAGTTACATTACACTTGTTCAAAAAGTAAGGAAATGAATTGCAAAAAACTTTGTTAATGCATCAGTTAGGGTTGATGTCACAGTGACTAAAGTTTGGCAATTCGATATTAGGGTTAACCCCCTGTACCACACCACCCCCATCCTCCACACACCAACAGATGTCAGGGTGTACCATAGGGTCATCAGTCCTAACTCTCACCCCATTCTCCTATACTGTAGCATGTCAGCTTGCTTACACATGGAATGGGGTGAGAGTTGGGCATGATGCCCCATGGCACACCCCAACATCTGTTGATGTGGGGAGAATGGGGGGGTGATAGGGGGTTTAACCCTAACATCGAATTTCCAAATTTTTGTCACTGTGACATCAACTCCAACTGATGCATTCATGATGTTTTTTGCAATGAATATATACTGTGTGTATATATATATATATATATATATATATTATACAGTGGGGGTGAGACATATTCCAGTGAGATAAAACAAGTTATTTTCACTGCTGTGAAATAAATCCTGATGACATCAGCAGAGTTAAAATAAATGCTGTTTATTACACCCCAAACCCATGCTAAACCAGTGCAAAGCTGCACAAAGCCATGCAAAGTGTACATTTTGCAACAATGAGGCCCACATTGTATAAATAGGATACATGATGTGCACTCGTGTGATATGGGAAATGTGTTCAGTCCTGTACAGTGACCTCTGAAACCTCACTCATGGCTTCACCACTCATGAGTATTAATAGGTCACTGTAGAGGAGTGAAAATATTTTCCATATCACACTCGAGCCACCATATATCCTATATATATATATATATATATATATATATATATATATATATATAAAAAACTTTGTTTAATGCATCAGTTAGGGTTGCTCCACAGTGACAAAGTGAGGAACTTCAATGTTAGGGTTCCCACCCCCTTGCACCCCATCCCCACCATGCCCCCACCAACAGGCATTGGGGTGTGCGTTGGGGTTGTCGGTTCTAACTCTCACCCCATTCTCCTATACTGCACCTCCTCAACTTGTTTGCACATGGGATGGGGTGAGACTTAGGACCGGCAATCCCAAAGGTTGGTGGAACCCCTAACATTGAATTTCTCACTTTGTCACTGTGGAACAACCCTAACTGATGCACTAAATGGATTTTTTGCCATGAAAATATACATATATATATATATATATATATATATATATACATATATATATATATATATATATATATATATATATATATATATATATATATATATATTAAAGGCAAAAACTCTGTTTAATGCATTAGTTAGGGTTGTTCACAGTGACAAAGTGAGGAAATTTGGTGCTAGGGTTGAAGACCCCCTTGGACCCTGCCCACCCCCAATCGGCATTGGGGTGCGCATTAGGATTGTCAGCCCTAACTCTCACCCCATGACATGTGTAAAGCAGCAGAAGTATAGGAGAATGGGGTGAGAGTTGGGACAACGATCCCAATGTGCACATCAATGCGCAGATGAGCGGTCTCAAGGGGGTTTTCAACCCAATACTGAATTTCCTCACTTTTGTCGCTGTGGAACAACCCTAACTAATGCATTAAATGGAGTTTTTGCCTCTAATTCCCCTTCTTTTGAGATGATAATGAGAAATAGTGAATGTAATGTGGTGGCAGGAGCACGGGCCCGCTCACGACACATGATATCTTGTGGCATAGTAACAGGAACAGCAATGCAAACAGAAGTGCTAACAGTGGCGCACATGGTAACACAAGCACGAATGAGAACAGAAAGGGTAACGCACATGGTGGCGTAGACGGGAACGGTCTGCCACGTGATGTGTTGTCACATAGTAACATAGTGCCTGCAAACGGAAATGTCAATGGGCATGGTGACGCAAAGTGAAACAGAAAGAGAAACAGTACTGTAGACACAAATGGCAAAAAATAACAGAAACACAAGCGCAAATGAAAACGCAAAGGATAACGCACATGGTGGTGCAGACGTCAACAGTAAGTGAAACAGGTACGGAACATAGCCGAAAGGGCAACAGTAACAGTAATGTAAGCGCACAGGCTGGTTTTCCCCAAAACCTGCATAGAGAAAGACAGTGAGTACAAATAATGTATGCATAATAATGAGTATCGGAGCAGAAAATGACAACTTGGAATACTAAATAGGTTATATCTCAGGAACTGTACGACGTAGGAAAAAATGTAAAAGTCGTATGATTTACAATTGTCCTGGCTAATTTTGTACTTAGAAGTATTTTTCTGACGAAAAGTCCATATCTCGCACCGTTTCCGAGATACGGGCCCTGAAAGGCGTGGCGAACCCCGTAATGTTATCCTATGGGGAAAAAAAGAGAAGTTCAGAGTGCCGTAACTTTGCCTCCCTGTAATATTTTTTCATCAAACCACTGAAAGGCACATCTGTGGGCCGCTGGCTGTGTTCCTTCCAAATTTCAGGAAAAAAGACCAAACCGTTATTTTGCAGTAGGGTGCCAAAGGATTCCTGTAATGCGTCGGGCGCCGTAATGTTATCCTATGGGAAAACCCGTCAAATTTGGAGTGCCGTAACTTTGCCGCCATGTAATATTTTTTCAATACAACACTGAAAGGCACATCTGAGAGATGTCAACTGCGTTCCCTCCAAATTTCAGCCCAAAACTCCCAACCGTTCTTTTGCAGTGCAGTGCCAAAGAATCGCTGTCACTTTCCCACAGATAGAAAACTACTGTCGCAATTTGCGAAAGCTTTCACAAAACAGTTCGACACTTTCGTGAGCAGGAAAGTAATTTGCGAAAGTACTTTTTCCAGGAATTTGAAAAACATATTTCTGGGGTGTTCTACCACAAAATAAAGACATGGCAAGCTTCCTCAGGGCCGACTAGGTGAATACAAAAAGAATTAGGTTGCTAGAGGGTCCCAAATTTAAATGCCAACCATTTTTCTGATCACCAACTGAAAACAAAATGGCTGATTTGCGAAAGTAACAGGCCCATTTGCGAAAGTAAAAATGCATTTGCGACACTGTCGAACTTTTTGTTAACTTTTCCCATTGACTTATAATGGGAAATTGTTTTTGGAATAACTTTTGAACCGTTTAATATTTTTTCACCAAATATTTGAAAGGCACATTGGGGACCCTGGCCGCATGTTCCCTGAAGATTTCGTGCCAGTCGCGCAAACTGTGCGACCTGTACGTGCGACTGTAGAATTCCAGAAAAAGCGTAAACGCACGTGCAAATCACGCTTAATAACTCTGCAGCCGTGTATCTGACTGGTACAAAACTTGGCAGATACCAAGGCCTATGGTTCTTGATCATGTATTTCAAATGTCAGGCAAATCCATCAAACAGTTGCAAAGTTATTAAGGTGCAAAGTTTTGGGGTTTAACATAGAAATGGTTCCTCAACCCTAACTATGGTAGCACTACCATGCTACCATAATGTTAGAGGCAAAAAACTCTGTTTAATTCATCAGTTAGGGTTGTTCCACAGTGACAAAAGCAAGGAAATTCGATGTTAGGGTTGAAACCCCCTTTGCCCCTCAGCCCACCCCCAACTGGAATGAGAGTGCGCATTGAAGTCGTCGGCCTAACTGTCACCTCATCACACATGTGGAAAGAAGCTGAGGAATAGGAGAATGGGGGGACAGTTAGGACCAATGACCCCAATCGCACCCCCAATTCCAATTGAAATGAAAATGCAAAGTTTCAACTGTTCCTGCTATCGCTAATCAATTTCTTCATTAAATGGGTTTTGCCTCATTCCTTTTCTTTTGAGAATGATAATGAGAAATAGTAGAATGTAATGCTTAGCGGTGGGAGCTGGGACTCCGCCACGTAATGCAGCAGCAGGAGCGCGAGGCCGCATAGTAACATTGTGCTCGTCAAAGCGCAAATCGTGAATGCGCATGGTGACACAAAACGAAACAGAAAGAGAAACAGTACTGTAGACAGAAATATTAAAAACAATGCAAATGCAACCGCAAATGAAAACGCAAAGGGTAACGTACATGGTGGCGTAAAAGTGAACGGTAAGTGAAACGGGTACGGAACCGCAAGCAGAAACGGTTGGTAACAGTAATGTAAGCACACAGGCTGGTTTTCCCCAAAAGCTGTATAGAGAAAGACAGTGAGTAAAAAGAATGTATGCAAAATAATGGCTCTCGGAACGCAAAAATGAGGACTTGGAATAGTAAATTGCTTATATCTCAGTAACCGAACGACATAGAAAAAAAATGTAAAAGTCATATGTATTATCACTTTTCTGGCTAGTTTTAAACTTAGTCCCTGTAGGGGGCTAAGAATATTTTCTACAAAAAGTCCGTATCTCGCACCGTTTTCGAGATACGGGCCCTGAAAGGCACGGCGAATGCCATAATGTTATCCTATGGGAAAAAAACAGAAGTTTGGACTGCCATAACTTTGCCTCCCTATAATATTTTTCACCAAACCACTGAAAGGCACATTTGTGGGATGTTGGTTGTGTTCCCTGCAAATTTCAGCCCAAAAGACCAAACTATTATTTTGCAGCAAGGCGCCAAACGATTGCTGCAATGCGTCGAACGCCGTAATGTTATCCTATGGGAAAAAGTGTCAATTTTGGAGTACTGTAACTTTGCCGCCATCTATGAGAGCGTCTTTTTTTTGTTGCCAACCAAAAAGAGCAACTAAAAAAAAACACCTGAAGGAAAAACAGTGATCAACATCAGATCGACCATCACACAGAGTGACAGCCACTAACATTCCATATTACTAGTGAAAAATACACTTTTTATGTGTGGTACTGTGCCTTCTGCATCCCTGTTATGGGGGCTTTGCCCTCCACACACCCAACTAACAGATTGTTAACTCCAGTTGAGGCGGACATAGAAAAAAATAAAACTCCCAGGACAGCAAAAATTCCTCTTCCACATTGGGACCTGAACATGGTTCCTCGAGCTTCACAGGCAGTGGCTCTAGCTACTACACCAAATGGCTAGTTTGGCAGGACTTGGCCAAACAAAGGACCATATCTTCTTCAGGCAAGTGCAGCTTACTGCTACACTCACTCTGTATTACAGCTCAACATTCTTTCACACTCACTCTTGTTACGAGTAGTTTTGAGTCGCTCAAATTGAGATGGTCAATATAACTTTCTCAGAACACTGTACACCCCTAAATAGTTCAATTACTGTCTCTTGCATAATCCAACACTGGGATTCCCACCCCCAGTGTCAGCTGTCTCCCCCTAAAGCCCATTGTTTTAATTATAGGTGCCGACATTGGGGTGCTCAATTCCTGTGTAAGCATTCACAAGTCCACCCCCATCCCCTAGCAATGTGGGACTCTGGGAAGCCCACTCCGTGTCCTGAAATAGTTTTAATAACATTTCTGTAAAAAAAAATATCACTCAATGTTTTTTTAACCTGAAAAAAAGAAAATGGTCCATCATTGTCACCCCATTCCACTTCCCTCAACTCTCCCACTGAGCACCCATCACCACACCCTTACCATATACTTACCACCTGAGGTAGTACTATGTCATCTTCTGTGGAATGAGACACGTCTGCAGTCTTCAAAGCCATACCATGAACCAAGGAATACAGGTAAGAACCATATGATGTATTTCAATGGCATTTTGAACTTATGTTCATAACTTTGGCATTTTAGAAATTTTGCAGCCGGCCGCCCGGTGCAGTGGTTAATTTCTGCTTGCGGCCTGCAAACCCAGGTTCGGGAATGGACACGGGTCATCAGAGGGCTGGCTGGGGGAGAAGGTTGAGCATCCCCACGACTGCTCTTCTTCTCCGGGGGAAGGGGGGACCCGTGATCGCACAGGAGCAACACCTGGTAGAGGCCAGGTTGCCGCCTCATATGCAATGTAAAATTGATGCTCTCTGGGGCGGGACAGATGCTGGCATAATTGCACATCACCACCCCAGCCTACAGGGGAAGGGAAAAATATGGTGGAACCCCTGTCTCTGTGAAGCCCTCCCCAGGACTTCAATTAGCCTCTGCCACCAGAAGCTCTCCCAACCAGATACTACCCCATGGCACCGATTACTGGAGACTGGTGCCATGGCCCCACCCTCCTGAGGTAAGCTGGGAGTGCCCAGGAGCAGCAATGGGCAGTAGGTGGGAGTTCCGGGGGCCGTAACCAGGGCTTATTCTGACAGATGGGTCCTGCCAGAAAAAAAGCAGAATAAATGTAAAAAAAAAAGAAATTTTTGCACCAAATTTTCAACATGGCCTTTTTGAGACCCCACCTCATGAACATTGTCACTATCATTTCATTAGACCTGAAAGGTGATTTCCTGGTCACTGCGCAAAATCACCATTTGGGACTGAATAATGAAATTTCACCACCAGTGTTCATGAAGTGGGTTCCCAAAAAGGTGATGTTGAAAATCTGGTGAAAAAAATCCTTAAAATGGTCAAGTTATGCACGTTCATTGATATTTTCCAATGCAGGTGCATAACATTGATAATTTTCAATATTTTGAATCCAAATTTTCAACATAGCCATTTCATGACACCACCTCATGAACAATACAGCTGTCAATTTTGAGATCCAGACTGAAACATGTTTTCACTCTTGTGGCACAGAACAGTGTTATGGCATTAATTTGAATATTTTCACCACGGGGTTTATGAGGTGGGGTCGATAATAACACTATGTTGAATGTTTGGGGTCAAAATATTAGAAAAAAAAATTTATTAAGTAACATTGTTTGTAGGTATGTCTATTGCACCACTGTGGAACATGCTGCCTTACTGTGCCAGTGAGCTGAGTTCAGGTGTGAATTCAGTGAACCAGTTTACTTGGACAAGACTGATGGGGAAGGTGATTCAGCATGCAGCACTAACCCCAGCCTGGTTAGGGATGGAGCAATGTGTTGGCACAGACACCATACTCTATGTTGGGTCAGGGAACCTCACCCATAAGGTATTGACATGTGTGCCTGGGCCTGCTTGGCCCATGCACTGGGACAGGATTGTCTCCAATATTGTATTAAGGATACAATTCCACTATCAGAAAAAGAAGGGAAATTCATTGCAAAAACTATGTTAATGCAGACATTAGGGCTATAGAATGCAAAGTGCACAAAGAAGGGAAATGAAAAACATTAGGGATTTGAGTCTCCGGAGTATTGGTGAATCAGTGGTGGGGTCTTACTTGCAGTTGTCAACTCTAATGGCCACTCCCTCCCCTATCAGAAATGGTCAAATGTGATGTTTTCACACAGAACAGATTATGTTGGCCATACCGTAACACTATGAGGCAGTAGTTTGGAGCTGTATCTTGTGCTTCAGACAGAAGGCTACGATTTGGTGGGAGGGCATTAGGGCTTACAACCCCAAGTAAAACCCCACCACTGATTCTCCAAATCCCTATTGTTTTTCTTTTCCCTTCTTTCTGGGCTTAGTGTTCTAACACCCTAATTTCCACATTAACATATTTTTTTTGCAAAATATATATTATACTGGCCCGGTAGGGTCAGTATAGTTAGGGTTGTGCAGTCACTTTTATGTTAAACCCCAAATTGTGCACTTTAATAACTTTGCAACCATTTGTCAGATTTGCACGAAAGTTTGCAAGTGTGGTGTGGTTACATAGATCTCTGGAACTGGAATGTTTCGTTCCGGTCAGATTTTCAGTTGTGGTGCAGCAGAGTGTTAAAAAGTGTGAAAAATCCTAAACTTTTTCAAATTCTTTGCTCATCTCCAGAGCCCCGACTGTCTGTCTATCTGCCCAGAAATTTTCAGGGTATATGGGGACTGGGTCAAGGAAGTGTCTTTTGAGGGTTTGGTGAAAAAAATATTAATCTGTTCAAAAGTTATTAGAGTTTAAAGTTTCCCATTATAACCTATGGTAAAAATATATGTGCACCATGAAAGCTTTTAAAAGCTTTCACAAAAGCAAAATTTGTTTTGAAGCTCTGTTTTTTGGTTTTGAGCTGCTGCTATCTTGTTTGCAGTTAGCAGTAGACAAAAATGGCCAAAATTCTAAAATTACTGCCCCTAGGCAAACACTTTCAGTTGAGCTTACCTAATCAGGGGCTGGGGAACACACTGGGAGGATCAGAATTTCAATCTGACCTCCTGAAATGCCTTTTCCATTATCAGGACCCCCATAGTGTAGCAAATTGTGAAAGAAATGGATGCAACGCTTTTGGAACAGTGTTGCACCTGTTTCTTTTGCAATTTGTGAAACTGCCACAATTTGGGCAGCACATCAATGGCTATTCTCTCCTTTGCTGACAGGAGTGCCCAATCCCCCTGTCGGTAACATGTATCCCCCCTAAAAGCTGATGTGGCACACTGGGAGCCCACCTCAGTGTGCCAAAAAGTATATATTTGTTGTTACCTGTCAAATAAAAAAAAACGTCCCCAACATCTTTTAGCTTCAATGCAGAATCCTGCATTAACATTTTCAATACAAGATCCTGCATTGAACTTGTATCATGCTGACTGACAATAGGGTGCCCAATCCCCAAGTAGGTATGCCTTCCCCACCCCACACACTTATGTGGCATACTGGGAGCCGACCCAGTATGCCAAGATAATTTTAATATTTTCATCTTTCCAACACTGGGATGCCCACTCCCCGTGTCAGATGCCCCCACCCCAAGACCACTCTCTTTGCTGATGGGGTGCCTAATCCCTGTCGGCAGCATGTATCCCTCCCCCAAAAACACTCATGTGGCACACTGGAGTCCACACCAGCATACAGAAAACATACATTTATTTTACCTGTTAAATAAAGAAAACTGTCCCTGGGAGTGATGATCACTAGTGACCTGAAGCACCTCATGCAGTGCAAGACAGCAGCAAAGACAAACAAGATGCTGGGAAATATACCTAGGGGATCAGTAGTAGGAGAGGGAGGTTGTACTGCCCTTGTACAGGTCCCTGGTAAGGCCTCTTCTAGAATATGGGGTTCAGTACTGGTGCCCACACCTCAAAAAGGACATTAACCTGCTGGAGAAGGTCCAGAGGAGGGCTACAAAGATGATAGTGGGTCAGCAGGGTAAGGCATATGAGGATAGGTTGAGGGCACTGAACATGTACTCTCTGGAAGATGGGAGAGAGAATGAGGGGAAATAATTGGAACTTTCAAGTACTTGAAAGGGATAAATAAGGTGGATAAGGAGAGTCTCTTTAAGCTGGTAGCAACCATAACATGAGGGGCACAGTCTTAAGCTAGAGGGTGATAGGTTTGGGAGGGAGTTCAGGAAGCACTTCTTCACAGAAAGGGTGGTGGACACTTGGAATGCGCTGCCAGAAGAGGCGATCTCATTGAAGACAGTGGGTAGCTTTAAGAGAGGCTGAGCTAGGCATAGGGGGAAGGTAAGGATCATGGGTAGAGAGGATGGGAGGTGTGGGGATGGAGGGCAGGGACAGTATCTGAAGCTGTGTACTCTGCAATACAAGCAGACTAGATAGACCAAATGGCTTCTTCGTATGTTCATATGTATGTTCATATAGACGATGTCTTTGTTTTTCCCTGTAAAAAGAAAATGGTCCCTTGTCATGTCCTCAGTCCCCCCTTCCCCATCCCAACCCTCCAACTGAGCACCCACCTCCCCGCATCCCCATCTTGCCCATACTTGCCTCTGTAGGTCAGGAGCTGCAATATTCTTTGGACTGGGGACATGTCTGCACTCTTCAAAGCCAAACTGCGATCTGAGGAATCAAGGTAAGCTGTATAATGAGAAGTCAATGGGGGGGGGGGTTCAACTTATGCTGACATCTCGGCCAATTTTATAAATTTTGGCCCTACATTTTCAACATGGTGTTTCTTGGTACCCCATCTCATGAACACTGTCACTCTCAACAAAACAATAGGGCCACTGTTCATGAGGTGGGTGTCCAAAAAGCCCATGTTGAAAATTTGTTGCATAAATTCAAAAAAATGACTGCATTACGAGTGTGCATTGAGCAGTTTCTATGCAAGCTTGCAACCTCGACACATTCAAATATTTGTTATATTTTCACTCCAGATTTTCAACATTGCCATTTTTTAACACCTCCTTATGAACAGTACAGCTGTCATTTTTCACATCCTGTCCGAAATGTGTTTTTGTACCTGTGACCCAGAATGGCGCGGTCACTGTGCAAAATCAACTTTTGGGATGGATTAACAAAATGACAGTGCCACTGTTCATGAAGGGAGGTCACAAAAAGCCCATGTTGAAAATCTAGTGAAAAAAATCCAAATAATTACCATGCTACGAGCGTGCATTGTGCAGTCTCTAAGCACGCTTGTAACTTGGTAAATGTTTCATATTTTCACTCCAGATTTTCAGCATTAACATTTTTTCCCACATCCTCATGAACAATTTAGCTGTCATTTTTAACATCCTGCCCAAAATGTGTTTTTGCACCTGTGGCACTGAATGGTGTGGTCACTGTGCGAAATCAACTTTTGGGATGGATCAATGAAATCACAGTGCTACAGTTCATGAGATGGGAGTCCCCAAAAAAATGTTTAAAATTTGGTAAAAATCCAAAACAATCGTCACATTACAAGTGTCCGTTGAGCAGTTTCTTGCTAAATTTACCATAGGATTACATTGCAGCATCCATGGCCTTTTCGACGCCAGTAGCTCAGCAGTTCGACATATGGATTTTTCACTATTTACAGCTTAGTCCACCTCTAGGTGGAGGTTTCAAAGTCATGAATACAATGCAGTGGATTTTTTCATAGTTGCTATGGTTAGAGAAGATAGTGGCAAATAAGTGTTCCAAGGGTTCATTTTCATGACTCTAGGCCTGTGTTATGTCCCCATACTTATGTGTAAGTGGGAGCACAGGGCCCATAGGGACCGTGTTCCAACACATGCATACCATTATGCACAAATTGGCAGTGTTAGGGGAGTGCAGGGCCTGGAGGGCACTACATTCCCACAACCACATACCACTTCTATTATACTTTCTCAAAAAGAAGGGAAAATCATTGCAAAAAAACTCCATTAATGCATCAGTTAGGGTTACTAGCACAGCAACAATAGATTGGAAATTCAAAGTTAGGGTTACCACCCCTACCACACCACCCTCCAAACACTAACAGACGTTGGGGTGTGCCATGAGATAGTCAGGCCTAACTCACCCCATTCTCATATACTGCAGCATGTGAGCTGGTTTACAGATGGAATGGGGTGAGAAGTGGGTCTGATGACCCCATGGCACACCCCAAATGCCTGTTGGTGTGTGGAGGGAAGGGTGGTAGGGGTGGTAACCCAAACATTGAATTATCAAACCTTTGTCACTGT
The DNA here is from genome assembly GCA_016271365.2 of Neoceratodus forsteri. Taxonomy (NCBI): domain Eukaryota; kingdom Metazoa; phylum Chordata; order Ceratodontiformes; family Ceratodontidae; genus Neoceratodus; species Neoceratodus forsteri. Next base: position 223,594,216 of record CM028132.1, on the reverse strand, counting down.
GCTATCAACCCTAACTGATGCATTAACATAGTTTTTTGCAATGAATATAGATTGATAGATAGACAGACAGACAGACAGATAGAAAGATATATATATAGATGGATGGATAGATGCACTAACTGCAGTAAAAACAAAACAAAAACAAGGTGCTGCATCAGCATGTGGTCTGAATACAAAACAGAATGATAATATTAAATGCATGCAGAAAATAGTATTAGAGTAAAAAACAGCATTTTGCCCATGGGTCTTCTTCAGGAATTATCCAAAAGAGAAAAAAGACTAACTTTGCTTTTTCTCTGTTAGATCATTCCTGAAGTAGACCAATGACCAAAACTGCAGTAAAACCCAGTCTAGAACCATGTGCAATCTTTTTTCCTCATTTGGTGATTAAGCAATATACCATGACAGGGAGTGGGTATATTGGTGGATTTACCACGCCTGGTGTGGTTGGTCATGAGGTGCAGACTATGACTTAACCACATCAGAAGTGGCAAATTCACACATATACCCACTCCCTGTCATGGTATATTACTATTATACAATGTTCAACTTGTTTTTTTGGTTTTATAGTGATATAAAACTTTTACAGTGGGCATACTGGAGGATTTATCATGGTCATGTGATGTGTTTTGACCAATGATATTAGAGGATTTTCATACCCCATTGTATAATTATACTTTTCTCATCCATCAACCCAGACAGATGTGGGCATCTTGGTCAGCTTCTTCTTTAATCATTCACTTAAATAATTAATGACTTTCTTAAACATGGTCTCATTAATAGCTTTTTTTATGAAACGGTAGACTTTGCCATCCTCATCTTATGATTACAGCAACTAACAATCAGCCATCTCAGCCCCAGCGTTGTCAATGCCCTCATCCAGAAGACATTGGACAAGGCTTTTTTTTTAAGTCCATTTCCTAAAAACATAAAACAAAATAAGAAATGTAGCTGGTATGATGAGCAGGTGAGGGCAGCAATTATGGGCAAGAAGACAGCTTTGAGGACCTACACAAAGAAGAGCAAACATCAACCAATAGGGTTGTGTAAGTAACAGCTATAAATTAACACCAAATTAATAATAGCAGAGATGGTAAATGGAAATGATATAGCCTTCTGCAGGTATTTAAGTGAAAAACAAACAAAGGACAGAACAGAGAAGGTCAAGAAAGACAGGTAGAGCATGAAGAATGATGTGGAGCAGGCAAATATCCTGGATGACATCTTCAGTTTGATGTTAATAGTCAAGGTTACAGGTCCAGTTCCAGGCAGTGGGATTAAATTTGTGGGTTCCGAGGTACATAAGTTGGAGATAGGTAGTGTATACAAAGATGTACTGAAGGAACTACTGAGCCAAAAGCTAAATGAATCCCTGGGACAAGATATTTTGTCCCCAGAGTTCTAAGGTTCAGGGGCAATGTGAGGAAGTATTGGACACATGGAACCGCCTTCCCGAGGAGGCTGTGGGGTCTAAAACTGTGGGAGAATTCAAGAATGCATGGGACAGACATAAGGCAATTTTTGTGGGGGGTAGGAAGAAATAGGCTGTTGGTTAACTAGGATCTGCAGCTTATCCTGTAGGTAGGGAAATGGGCAGACTTGGTGGGCTAAGTGGTCCTTATCTGCTGTCAAAGTCTATGTTTCTATATTTCTAGGAGAGATGAGGAGGCTATGGTAGCACCCATGGTGGATGTGTTCACTGAGTTCCTAGTAAATGGCAAGGTGCCAATGAACCAGAGTTGCAAACATTGTACCTCTGAACAGAACTGGCAAAAGGGAGAATCAAGGGAATTACAGGTCACTGAACCTGATGTCCATTGTAGGCAAGCTGTTAGAAACAATAAAAAAGGAGCATATAATGGATTTTTTGGAGGCTAAGGAGCTCACTGACATAAAACAGCAGGAGTTCATGAGAAGGAGGGCATGTCAAATTAACTTGATTGATTTTTTCCAGTTTAGTGACTCAATTGATTGTCAAGGGTTAAGCAGTTAAAATCCTGCATTAGAAAATGGGCAAGTGTGAATCTTAATCCTGATTGGCTAAAAGAGCCAATTAGTCAGTCGGGTATGAAACAGCAGAGACCGGGAAATGACTAGTCCCAGTGACTGTTGCTTCATCTAATTCTAAAATGATGGGCCAGTGGAATGTCCAAAAAGCAACTACCACCATGTTTGTTCCCTCACTTAACGGTGGCCCAGGCCATCAGCTGATCCCCTCATTCCCCTCTTTAAGAGCAGACAGTAGCAGCCGCAATGAACCTCGGCTGCAAAATCCTCAAGGTACAGTATTTCAGCGACAGCAAAACCACTAGCTCAGCTACCATAACTGTATATGAGAGCACTGGTACTTTCTTCAATTTCCTACCACAGATGGATATCCATCTGTGGTACAGTGATAGAAGAAAGTACTGCTCGTCTCACATGCAGCAGTGGCACCAGAACTAGTGATGTCTCTGTTATGTTGAACTCAACGATTAACAGCAAATGGATTTTCTTTTTCAAAGCATGCCTGACTCTGTTCCTCTTCCAAATATAATAATATGCCAGCTGATTACCATCTCTTCTAGTATCCGCTGCCTTCTCGTTGTTCAGACCACTTTTACACTACCACTCATTATGGCTACAGTTAGAACCTGCCACATACAATTTTGAGCTGGACCAAGTACACCAAATTTGCTGGGCTAAACCATCTGTGCAGCATTCTTACCATTGCCTGCTAATAAGGTACAGAAAATTACAGCAACATGGAGCACCGGCGAATGTGTTTTGGGGGATGGGGCATCACAATCAGCAACCAACTGGAAGGGAAGAATAAGGTAGTAGAAGAAATGTAGAATAAATTAATATTTTAAAAAAGTACAACAGTGATTAACTTCAGCCCTGAGTGTGTGTGTTGGGGGCTAACCATGACAGCCAGCTCAAAAGTAAGAACTACAGGGGCTCCAGTGGGACACAGTCCCTAGGTAAAAAAACACACACATTATTTTAATGCAGGCAGAGGAACTATTTGATTGCAAAACAAATCAAACTACTAATGGTTTTCAAATTTATACATAAAAATTATTTTTTTCCAAACATAAATAATACAGTGGCCCATGTTCTAAGTGCAATAATATCCTCCAGGGTGGGTAGTATGGGCTATACTGGACCTTCCAGGGGCTGTAAGGCCCTCTGCCTCCAGTGCCCAGCCTCATTATGCCCCTGGGCAGTCCAGTAGAGCCAAAGACTGCCCACTGTATTGGGTATTATTGTTTACCAAGGATTTCTGTAAATGCTTTCACTGCATAACACATGGAAGACTGAAGGAGAGGTTGGTGACCCAGATGAGCTAACTAGATGGATATGGAGCTAGTTGTTGGTTAGGACCCAGAGGGTGATTCTAAATGGCAAATTCTTAGGGGTGAAAGATGTGACAAGCAAGGTCTCTCATTGGTCCATCCTCGGATGGACACTCTTTAATATTGCATGTACTTCATTGACACAGGGGTGGGACGGCATTAGGAAGTGAGTCTCTTTCCAGATGATATTAACCTTTGTGGCAAGGTGGATAGAATCAATAATATGAAAAGGAATATGAAGAAGTGGTCAAGCATTTGGCAACTATATAATTCAGTGCCACACAATGCAAGGCAATGCACATTGATTGTAAAAACCTGCAGAGAGTGTATTTTATTAATGGGGTAAAGGCTCAGCACTGTAGGGAGGAACAGTATCTAGAGGTAATAACTAGCAATAGCCTGATGCCCTGCTGTTAATGTACTGTGTTACACTTTAAGTGTCAGTTAATTACAGTGCAGTTTCAATGCAACTACACTGTAACTGCATTGCAACTGCAATGTTGTTGCATGCACCAAACCTGCAGCACATGGATCAATATTAGGAAATGGAATGAAGTGATTGAGCAACTCTGTATATTGCTGGTTTGGTTGCACTGGATTACTGTGTGCAGTTTTGGAGCCTGCATCTAAAGAAGGATCAGGAGGGGTTAGAAATGATACAGAGGTGGACAACATAAAGGATTTGAGGTCAACAGAAAAGTTCTATGAGGAAAGATTGGCAAATCTCAATATGCACTACCAGTACCAGGAGGCCAGAAGAGAATGGGAAGATATGATAAAAACATACAAATACTTACAGGGGTACAACAAGGTAGCTCACCCATACTTGTTCAAATTGAAGAACAATTCAATCACCAGGAGAAACAATCTGAAGCTGGAAGGGGAAGTTCAAAAAAGACAGTATGAAACCTTTTTTCATGGAGCCAGTGAAGTACAAACGAAATAGTCTGCCCAGCAATGTGGTTAATGAAGAGTATTTTGCTGAGTTCAAAGCTACAGTAGGTGGAATAACTTTAAGGGGATTATTAGCAATGGGAGGGTGTGAATGGATGTGAGGTTCCTGGGGAGGTGGGAGGTAAGGCTGTTTTAGAATAATTTGAAGTAGAATTTCCGAGTAGTCTTAATGAATGTTGTGTCTTTTCCTGTCCTTACTTTCTAGATTACTTAGTTTTTACCTACAATTTAAGCCCTATTGGCATTGATTTTCATAAATAGTAATGTAAAGACATCTAATGATTGACTTATCAGCACCTCATTCATCCCCAGTTCTAAGCATTAATTTACTCACCTTGTGTTCTGACTACTACCACATTGTATGCCATAATTAGCAGTGCAGTCCAAAAATCAAACTAAACAGATCCAGAGCCTTGCTCTTGAAAGCAGCTATAACTGATGCTTTTAAAATCATGCTCATACATCCGTCTCTGTGGCAGATTTACAGTATTTTCTAGGCTGGATCATTCTATTTTACAGATTACCTAACATCTGGCTGTAAAATTAATCCAAACATGTGTTATACCCTTTCAGATGCTTTATGTGGGATTTTATTAAATGTCAGTCCTTCATTTTGAATCTTCTTAATGTCTTCCTGCTCATTAACCCTTCCTAAACACTGTCAGCCTTAGACGTAACATGCCTGATGACTCTCCTTCACCACCTTGGCTGTTATCTAGCTAAAGACAAAACTTTGGATCAAGCAACTAAGTCTGAACTTTTGCATATCATTCTCAACACCTGTGTGATGCAGGTATGCTTATTACCTGAAAAACTAGTATGGCTTTAATACATTGTTGCATCCTTTATTACCTAAAGTTCCTGCACCAAGGGACTTATTTTACTGCTGGGTCACTTCAACTTCTCCACCTGAATAATTCCCCAGGGTTAGCCTTTCACTAGCTACATATTCAGCTTTGCCACTTCTGCCACCTGCTTGGATCATCATATATCAATTATCGCTTCCACGTATCTTTCTATGTGACCATACTTCCTTTTTTTAGTTTATTTATCCCTTTGTTACCAAGGTTACCCTCTCCACTTGAATACCTCCCAGCTACATTCGTCCCCTTATCCATCACTAACCCAGTTTCCAGGGATATATAGGGAGCCTCACTCTCGATGGTAGATTTAATTGGTGGTGGAGATAGGTCCTTCACAGGTTTCTCATGTGTGGGATTCTAGTGGGCAGTTCAGTCCAGTGGGCATCAAGAATACTGGTGCTGTTTTCTGTCACAGGGGCTTTCCACCATTCATTCTCCTTCCTTCAGAATGTGGGTTGTGAGGACATCAATGGCTCATGTGCATACAGCCATTAATTATGAACCTGGGAGCCCACCAGTATTCTTCCCTCTAAGAATATCTGCAACTGCAACACCATCTTTGGTTGCCCATATGGTGCTATGGCAGCAGAGACTGCATCCCTTCCTTCTTTCCCAGAGAAGGTGAGCTTTCTCTGGGAAGTTTAATCTCCACCCAGCAGCTGGACCCAGACACCTTGGACTGAGTTCTGAACTGAAGTCACTAATGTCCTCAGTCATTACCCTGCTCCTGTGCTGATGGGCTGACAAGTCTTACTTCTTAAACAACTGTAATGACTACATTTTTTGTGTTGAATTTTCTATGCTGACAATCTAATGGTGCTGCAGCAGACATTTTCATGGATTTTTCATTTTCTTGTGGCTTTAATAGGTACTAGAGAAGACATATGTTTACTGAATCCTTTTCCACTGAAATGTAAGGGATATTGACCTTCAAGGACATGTCTGCCCTATTTGAAATTTACCCCATAGCTGTAGTCTTTTTTAGTTGGGGACCATTGTGGACTCTCATACGTGTAAGTTTCTATTGGAATAACCAAGCTGCAGTCACAATCTTAAATTAAGGCTGGTCATCATACCTTTCCTTTATTCATTTCCTATGATGGTTAAAATGGGTCTCAATGCTACACAATTTCCTAATAAATCCATCTGTGTAGCTGATGTGTCAAATACATTAGCCCATAATCTCTCTCACTTTCTTTTTCAGGAGCTACTCATCCTTGATCCAGTTGTGGATCCAGAAGGAATTCTGGTCTCTGTCTGTTTTCTGGCTTGAAGATTATTCAACATATAACATTATTACAGCCAACTGAACTGTCTGTGGATGTCATGTACCTTTAATTTATCAGCTTACATTACAGATTGTATCAAATACAATGTTTTCTGTGCTAAGAATATCTTGATATTACTAACATCATCATAACTCAACTTCTTTTATTCACTTCTTTTGCAAAGAATCTGGAATCCACGTCCATTCATTCATTAAGAATTATACAACAGAGCCAGCCAGAATGCAATGCAGTACCTTACAGTAAATGACATGACATAAAATATAGCAGGACAAAAGGGCTTAATTGCCATTGAATTACACTGTTACGTGTAGCATACAGCAGCATTTTGCAGTAATAATGCAAGCTACTGTACTGCATCCTGGCTGTTGCTTGCTATCTTAATCTCATTGATAAACTATGGTTTGTGTCACTCCCATAATCTCTTCTCCTTCCTTTCTTGTTCTCACCCAAACACCTATTTCTTCACTGTGTAGACTCCCACTCCTTCTCCATCTTATGTGCCAAATTATCTGCTCTTCAATCTGCCTTCTCCTATAGCTCCCACTTCTCTGGTCCCCCCATACATACACAAATTCTTGTTGACACCTATCCCTGTTCATTGAAGTCCTTTCTCCATATCCATACTGGTCATGCCTACCACGGTACTTGACTCTCTGCCTCGGCTTATCTCTCACTACTTCCACTGCTTCTCCCACCTTCTCGATTCTCACTGTCTACTCACCTCTTACAGCTCTCATCTACATGGACTATTTCACTAGTAATAGTAAGCTGTTAATTGTAAATTGCAATTGACAGGTATTTATATACTTTATACAATACCATGTCTAGTCCCATTTATTTATTTCTTAATTGTTTTTGTATTTATTTATTGAGCTGGCAACAGCTCATTTCTAGATGCCTCCTGTGGGTGGGGTGGAGTGAGGAAGATAATGCATTATGGTGTAAGACTATTGGTACATTTGTAGATGTACATAAACAGTAGTCAGTGCCAAGTAATACAGTGCAACAAAAACATGCAAAGTACAATAACTTACAGATGTGCAAACCAACATGCAGTGCTCAATAAAACAGGACAACAAGATGATTAAGGTCAATAAAATTGCACTTAGACAGCATCCAAGATGCAGCAGTAGGGGAAAACACTGAAAGACCATATCTGGGCTGGAGCAAGCTGTGGAAGGAGGTTTGAGGGTGACTGCTATGGTCTGGTAACCAGGACAGCTGCAGGAAGGAATTGTAAGGTCACAGAGAACAAACTTATGGTAGAAGGAAAAGAGGTAGAGCAGATGGGCATGAGAAGAAAAGACCAGATATGAAAAGGTAGCTTGGCCTGCAGTGGATTTACTGGGAAAGAAAAAGGGAATGGAAAACAATGCTATGGAGTGGAAGAAGAGAGGACAGAGGAATGCTAGGAGGGATGCCAAGCCAGACTTTGAATATCAAGGAGGCACAGTGAGTGAGGCACCTGGCATCAAGGGCTGGGATGGAGAGAGAGGAGCAGAGAGAGGGGCACAGTTCAAAGCAAAGTGGAGAAGGAGTTAAAGGGGGGTCCAGTCTGGCAAGGGTAGAAGTGGGAAGCGACATTGTAGACTATGTCACCATAGTCAAATATAGGGAGGATCACCTTCATGACTATTTCTTGGAAGTCAGTAAGAGGCATATTCACTTTATTCCTGTAGAGTGCACCAAGACTGGCTGGAGCTTGAGGTGTATAGCATCAATGTGCATTGAGAACTCAAGATGGCATTATAGCGAGATCCTGTGGTACATAAAGGAGGAGACATCCTCTAATGGAGCACCATCAAGTGTATGAAATGAAGGGGAGGGGGTGTGAGCTTGGCAAGCCTCTGCCTGAAGCCAAAGGTCATGGAGGCTATTTTCTTGGCATTGAGGAACAGTTGGTTTGACTAGAACCAACACTGAATACTGTGGTTGTCCAGTTGTAGCTGAGCAGTGAGTTCAGAAACAGAAGAGCCAGAGGCAAGCAGCACTGTATCATCTGCATAGCTGTGCATAGGCACAGAGGGGCAGGCAGTAGAGTGGTAATTTAGGATTATGAAAAAGAGAATGGTGCCAAGGATGAACCCTTGTTTGACGCCTGAGCAAATAGGGAGTGGCAAGGATAAAGTTGTGCTGATAAGGACAACTTGAGACCCATACTCAAGATAGGAGCAACACCAAATGATTGTACTACTGTACATTGTTGCCAATTCAATACTATTGGAGCTGTATTGTCTTCCTATGTACCCCATCCCCACCTCCAATGCCTCTGGTAAAGAACTATTATGATTCAGTGGGCCTTTCCTGGTAAAACACATTCAATAAATAATCAGTAATCTTTTCTCCCCTTGCTGATATGCTATGCCAAACTGTTGTAATGCTTGCCTTTCATGAGTTTTTACAACCAGAAGGATTCTTTGCAAATGTATCTCAATTCAATGCACAGAAGCCACTAATCACACCAGTTATACAGAAACAAAATGATAATTGTTATCTTTTGAATCTAAAACAAAGACTTATTGCCTTTATCAAGCCATCACCATAGCCTACTATAGTTTTGGACTGTTATAAAAATATGTTCTGCTGCAATGTTTAATAAGAATCTATCCACAAGACAAGCTACCTCTCGTCAAATCAGGTACACTGCTTTATTCACCAAAAATATACAGACACTCTTTTACAAAATAGGACCAGATCCTGTTCATTACTCAGGTCATTCCTTCCAAACTGGTGCTAATATTTCAGTCTCCACCAGAAGCAGTCCTTATGCATCATCAGGAGATTTTGCCACTGAACTTCATCGTGCTATGAAAACTATATCTGTGAATCAATGATGGAGAAACAACAACAACCACAGACTATGCTTTCCATGCCAGGATGACAGGAGCATTCTTCCAGCAAAAGCAGTGGTGGCAAAAACAGTGATGGGTTTCAAGCATGCATGGGATAGGCACAAGGGAATCTTGGTTGGAAAATGAGGAGGAGCCGGATATCAGGTAGGCTCTGTGGTGAAATTACAGGCAGAGAAAAAAGGGTCAGACTGGTTGGGCCAAGCGGTTCTTATCTGATGGCAAATTCCATCTTCCATTGTTTCTATGGGAAGACTGTATATAGCTTTGGATCACCAGAGGGTTGCTTCACAGGGTTTTTTTGCTCTCCACCATGCCATAGCCCTTCAGATATAAACACTCTATAGATAAGAGGAGGAGAAGCTCAGCCATATCCTTCTTCAGTTTCTTGGGGGATAGTAACCATTTCCAAAGTTTCCTTTCACTGAAGGAACTTAGTCCCCTTTGATGCCTTGCCAGGGTAGCAACTACCCCAGCATGAAGAGTAACAGCCAAAATTAGCTACTAAATGTATAAACAAACACTAGCATATTAACATGCTGACCCAATGAATTTTCAGGCTATGTCTGCAAGTCGGTGGGTAACCATATTGCTCACAGATCCTCATGCAAAGCAGGCTTGGCCCTTTGTCAGATGCTCTGAGTGTGCAGTGTACCACCCACCGCCCTTCTCTTTCTCTCCCTTGCACTGCTACTGGTCTGCGTGAGAGTGACTACATCCTAAGTTTCATTTGGTTAAGGGAGCTGAACCCACTTCGACAGCTCACCAGGGTGGAAACTATTCCAGGCCCAGAGAGTTATGGCCCAAACCAGATACTAAATGTACACACAAGCACTAACACTTCATCATGCTGACCCAGTGAAACATAAACTGGGTAGCAAGCAGCCAATAAGCAGTTTTCATAAACATGCAGAGTAGTAGTTACTTGGTCTTGGGCCACATTTATAGAAGGTGTAATTTATTGGTTGCTTCCTCTGCAAATCTAGTTGTAGCAATATTAGTAGATTTTGTTTTCCAATTATTTAACCAGGTGAGACACACTAAGCTGAAAGCTTATTTACAGGTGCAACCTGGGAGCACAAGGAAGTTAAGTGACTTGCTCAGGGTCACACAGTATGCAAGTGGGGGCTGTGGAATTCAAACTAAGGTGTCCAGATTTGCAGCTCAGAGCCTTAAACCACTGCGCCATACTGCCTCCGAAATGAAATGAAAATTTACATTGGCATCCTTCCCCTGAGGTTCAGGGAGCCTCACAGTGAAGTACAGGGACAAATTACACAATCATACAGCAAATATATATAACAAATAAATACGACAGTAAATATTCATAATAATAGTCCTACTTTATGTCACAGATGGATGTCATAGTTTTCACTTGGGACCAAGTGCAATATTGCATGCAAATAGTTTCAGGGCTGTGTTGTACAGTATGCATGGGAGGCATCCCCCCTCCCATCACAAAAAAAAATTATACTTCTGGCATGAGACATATTGCAGTGGCTGTTGTTGTGTGGCATGCTGCACTTCTTATAGTCATTGTAATTTAGTTTATTTGTAGGGGTCACTGTGAAGGCAGACACTGCTGCTACAAAGGCAAAGCACACAAATGCACAGTTTGTGACAGATAAAATTAATTAGTTTACTGCTCAGCAGTAAAATGATTAATGCCATAAAAAGTACAGAAAACAGTGGTATATGTTGATGTTGTCTAAGTCAGAGTACTGAGTATTTAAGGGATGAAAACTATTGGTGTTGTGGATGTCATTGAACAGTTGACGGATCATTATGTCACTAGACATTTAATGAACAGTTTTGCACTTCAGTATGTCTGGTCACTCACTATTTCAACTATTATACTGTATTAGAAATACGTTTTGTTTTTAGATTTCTATTCTGGTATTGATAACTCTTTTTAGTGGCATTTCCAAGTAGTCTGTATTAAAAGCATGTGACCATCCTCAGCTGACCTCATTGTGTCTGTGTTTATGACATCAAGGTATTTACCATGAATGCACATAGTGATGTCACAAGCAGCAACTATAAGGTCATTTTGGGATATCCAGATGCATTTGAAAATACACAGTGAAATAAGTGTTTCATTATTTCCAAAGTTAGTATCCCAATCGCAAAAGAAAGTAACATAAAGATCTAGAAAATACTAAAATTCAACATACTTGCTCTAAATGCAATAGTTTTTAACCTTTTATTTTACTTGCATATACACTCCTTAAATTGCTGTCTAGAAATGGAAGAGTGACTCAAGCACAATAAACTGATTTTATGACTGTGTATAATGACAGTAGGACATACCTGCTTTCCTTCCAAATGCCATCTAAAGATATGTAATTCCACAGTGGCGGAAAAAAGAAAAAATCTCACAGTCATTACTCTAGAACATAATTCTTCTTTGGAAATACACCCCAACCCTACCAGTTGTCTCCTGTGCTGTACCTAGAAAAAAAATGGATCCTCTGCAACATAGTAGTTCTTTACAGATGACACCACAAATCTCCTGAAATCATATTTTCTCAGTGTACTGTGTTAATTAAGCCACATTGATGAATAATAAGAACTAATTAACTCTGGCTTCCAAACACAACACAGCCTAGTCATCATCATCCTCCTCCTCCTCTCTCTCCATCATGAATCACATTTTCCTCATCATGCAACACTGAAGTGTGTGGGTGACACAACTGCCTTTCCTGCCTGCACACTGCATACAGATAGTACTATAAGATTAGGATACGTCACCTTCTCAGACTCTGTTAAAATGCTCCACTCTTCTTTAGAGAAAAATAATGCAGCATCTTCAAATTTAATAGATACCTAATCATCTTCATGACTTTTCACATGTTTGATACGAACATAGAAACAGAAACTGTCAGAAAATGACCACTGTTTCATCCATTCTGTCCTGTTTTATCCTATCCTACCCTGGGCCCTAATGTCTAATCGAGATTATTGTCCTCACCTACCCACCTGCCTTGCCCTGTGCCCTTCTGCTTTCCTTTGTATTACCATTAAGCTTTTTCCTTGGTCTCAGCCATGTTTGAAACCATTAGTGGGTTTTGCACCTACCACCTCTACTGGTAGGCTGTTGCACTGCTCAATCACCCTCTCTTTAAAACTGTCATCTTCTCCAAAAGCCCAGACCCACTTCAACTTCAGTCAAACCTTCAAACTCATTTCACTACAGCAGAAGCTTGGTTTTCTAAGTACAAGCTTCTAATGAACTACAAAAAATGAAGTTATGCTGTTTGCAAACCCTCATAATAATCCTATGTTTTTCTGATGTTCTAGTTATTTCCCTGAACAATGTTAACTTCACCAACCCTGTATGTGGTAAACTGTTGATCTCATTTGTCCTCCTGTATCCTCAAAAAAAACAAAAAAAAACCTGTACACTGTTTCTCTGTACTAAGTTGTTATCACTGTATTGTCTTCTCTGTGACAAGGTACCTTTGTAAACAAGCCTCTGGCTCAAAGGTTGTAAACTGATGCTTAATAAATAAATAAAATAAGCATAAGAGCTTCAAAATGACAATCCTGAATAGCCTATGCACCCCACTGAGCAAGTACAAACCTTCAAATATTTAGGCATCACTCTGGACAACGCTCTATCCTTTGCTCAGCACAGAGATCAAATTGTTAAGGTTGCCAATCCTATAATTGGTCTACTACTGTATACAGGCACCATCATTGCCTGACTCAAGAAGCATTTCTGCTCACCATAAAAGCTCCATTCTGTCCATCATCGACTATGGGTTACTAGTCTATGGGGCAGCGCCTGACACCACTCTCAAAAGGATTAGTACTGCCATTAATAAATCCTGCAGGATTCTTCTTGGTTCCAATAGACAAACACACGTGTCCTTTATACACAGTCCAATTGGCTTACTCTACAAGGTAGAATACTGTATCAGGTGTGTCTTCTAGGGGAAAAAAACTATCTTCGCCTAACTCCATCTGCCATCCAGAACCTCGCTCCACTGCCCCCAACCCCCACTGTACAAGAATCATCACCAGACAATCACTCCATGTCTCATTTTTCCATACCTCACATGCGCAAAGATCTTTCACTTATCAGGACCCCCTATGTCTTGATGAACTCTCCCCAAATATAATCAATGAACTCAAGCTTTGCCTATTTAAGAGACAACTACTCCAACACCTCACCTGTCTTAGCATTTGTGATTGCTAGTCCCTGGTTCCAGTCCTTGACCCCCTCTGCCCGTTATGCCCTCTGCACTTAATCCCCCCCACCCCTTCCTCCAACTCCTCTCGCATGGAACCTGACAAAGAAGTACTTATCCTGCTTAACTCTTGAGCTTGACAAAGAAACATTTATTTCTGTTTAAATACCTCATTTGTTGTTACATTGTAATCTAACTGTATGTTATCCTTGTATTCCCTGTTCGGACACTGGTGCCCTGTAACACTGCACTTTTACTGTTCCCAGTGTTCTAATCTTGTATTGTATGTTATGTGTCTTTTGTTCATTTGACATGGAACCTTTGTAAATGAACTTCCAGCTCAAAGGTATATTTCCAAGATTTCCGTAAATCAATAAATAAATAAAGCCAAAAAGCCCAGCTGGTTTGGAAAGGAGGTGGCGAAAGTTGTAGGTTACAAGAGGGCAGCCTCCTGGAAGTCCAAACATACTCAGAAGGAAGAGAATAGGGTGGAATACTCAGCTAAGTCTAGAAACATGAGGAGAGCAGTTAGGATGGCAAAGACCAGAAAGAAAGTGCAGCTAGCACAGGGGATAAAAACAGGCTAGCAGGCCTTTTTTTCCACTACATAAGGAAGAAAAGGAACACCAAGGATGAAACAGTGAGATTAAAAAAAGGAAGGTGGTTTGACAGAGAGTAATGAAGAGAAAGTAGAGATACTTATCAAGTACTTCTGTTTAATCTTCACTATAGAGGATGGGCCAGTACCACAGGGGAACCGGATGGTGGAGGCCAGGGTGGGGGAAGTCAGGGATGGCATCATCCATGCTGATGGGGTAATAAAGGGCTTAAGGGCCCTGAAGGTAAATAAATCCCCAGGACTAGATGGCATGCACCCAAAGGTTCTAAGGAAACTGGTGGAGGCTCTGGCGGGGCCCATGGTAGACCTGTGTAGCACCTCTCTTGACTCAGGGATCATGCCCCATGACTGAAGAACTGCAGATGTGGTACCTTTCCACAAAAGTGGGCTGAAGGATGAACCAGAGAATTATGGACCAGTCAGCCTGACCTCAGTAGTGGACAAGCTGATGGAGTCCAGACCTAAAGAGAGACTGGTGAGCATTCTGGAGGAGAATGGGCACTAGATGTGAAGCAGCATGGGTTTGTGTCAGGGAGGTCCTGCCAGATGAACTTGATTGACTTCTATGACCAGGTCACCAGTGCAGTGGATAAGGGCCAAGTGGTTGATATCCTGTACTTGGATTTCAGCAAGGCCTTTGACACTATACCTTACAGGAGATTGTTCAGGAAGCTGGAAGACCAATGGGTGTGGTATAAGCTGGTTAGGTAAGTCTGAAGTTGGTTTCAGGACAGAAGCCAAAAGGTGGTAGTGGGCAGTAGAAGTCTCAGAAGATAGGACCCTGACCAGTGGGGTCCCACAGGGCTCTGTGCTTGGCCCAATGTTGTTAAACATATTCATAAATGACAATGCAGATGAGATTAGGGGTAAGATATACCTGTTCATAGATGACACAAAGCTCTGTGGGAGGGAGGACTAAGAATAAGGGAGACAGGAACTCAGGGAAGATGTGGCTAGGCTAGAGAAGTGGTCTGGCATTTGGCAACTGGGGTTCAACACTAAAAAGTGTAAAGTTATACACCTGAGGGGAAAAAAACCCAGGTAACAAATACTGGTTGGGCGGCGTGCAGGTAACCAGGTCAGAGGAAGAAAAGGACCTATGTGTAAATTATTATTAGGAGCAACCTGAAACACTTGGCACAATGCAGGAAGGCTGGAGCCAAAGCAAATTGGATGATGGGGTGCATAGCAAGAGGAATTACCAGTAGGAAGGCAGAGGTCATTTTGCCCTGTATAGGTCTCAAGTGAGGCAATACTTGAAGTACAGTATGCAGTTTTGTGCCCTTCTCACAAGAAGGATAGCAACTTGTTGGAAATGGTTCAGATAAGGGCAAAAACATAATCCAGTTCCAGCATGGCAACACCTATGAGGTGAGACTCAGGGGGTTGACCTGTACTCTGTTGAGGACAGAATGGAGAGAGGGACATGATTGAGGCCTTCAGGTACCTTAAGACTATTAGGGGTAACAGCTTGAAACTAGTGAGGAGAAGGTTCAGAAGGGAGATGAGGAGGCACTTTTTCACCAAGAGGATGGTGGCTAAGTATAATGAGATTCCTGAGGAGGCTGTATCCCTAAAAATGGTGGACCACTTCAAGAGAGGTTGAGATAGGCTGAGGGAGAAAGTTGGAAGTAGAGAGTGGAGAGGGTATTTGACAGGGCTCAAGGGGATACCGGGAGACAGTTCCCTCTGTGAAAAAAGGGGGAACTGCACTTTTGAGCAGACTAGAGAGACTGTAAGGCCTTAATCTGCTGGTATACTTTTATGTTCATACTTTAATGACAAATTAATCACCCTCTGGGATCATGATACAGTTATTGTCTCCATGAGCACCATGGTAACGCAGTGCATAATGTAAGCATTACCACTTCATGCAGCACACAAGTAATCAGGCACAATTCCCACACCAAACATCTGTACATTGCCAAATAACATACAGCTAGCAAGCATGCTGCATGCCACAGCCTCGGACTAGCATCTCACCATTTCACTTTTATTCTGTGACCTAAACAGGACTTCAGATGGCAGTTCTAACTACCTTCTGCAATTTTTCAACTACCCAGAACTGTTCCCTATTCGCCATTTTTGTTTGAAATTGAGGGGGCTCAGAGGTGATCCATGCACCAATCGACTGCTAGAGGGGTGGAGCAAAAGCGTTAAAGCTTCTGCTGCCTGAGTGAGTGAAAGCATAGCATCGGACTAGCATCTCACCATCTTACTTTTCTTCTGTGACCTGAACAGGAAATCAGATGGCAGTTCTATCTTCTGCCATTTTCAACTGCTCAGAACTGTTCCCTGTGTGTCATCTGGTTTGAGATTGAGGGGTCTCATAGGAGAGCTGAGCACCAATTGGCTGCTAGAGGGGGTGGAGCAAACAGCTTTAAAGCTCCTGCTGACTGAGTGTGCGAGCACTCATGTGCAAGCATGAGTGGCTGTGCCACTCGGTAAAAGTTTTTAAATTACAGCCCCAGCTTAGCGAACTGGTAATTTTGTGAGAAATTGGTCTTGGTTAATTAATTCAAAATGCCTTTTCAGTAGACACAGTTATGTACCATAACTTTTAGCTTAACTTATCTGTTATTGCTTGATGAAGGTTCACTAATTTTAACAAATAGTGCAGTCCATTCTTTTAACCAGAAAACTTCTGAAAGTGATTTTATTTATTCATATATGCTGCTTAGTTCAACTGATAATATGCTTGCAAAAGTGAATTGTTTAGGAATCTTAAATAAGGTATGCTCTGATTTGGGGATCAATAGCATTACTTTCTAAGTTTACAGCTTCCATAAAATCTACTACATTCCTTATTTGGTTTGCATTTTTACTAGCGGGTAACATAAAAATGAATCTAGGCCCTGTTGACCTTGAGCAACTTGTGGTCACTAATATATGGGGTAAAGGGGGCTTAAAACTAGCTCACTTTGATATACAAATCTCCTCCCAAAATTACAAGAAATAGAGGCTTGGGTAACTAAATATGATCCCAACTTGCTCAGTCTAACAGAAACCTGGTTAAAACCAGCAACACCAATTAATGTACTTAACCTGGATGGCTATAAAATACTAAGAAAGTATAAAGTGGGTAAAAAGAAGGGTGGAGGCATTTTGCTATATTACAAAACAGATTTAACTGTCTGAAATAGTGAACATCCATGTCTCTACAACTGATTATGAATGGTTACTGGCTGAAATAAAACAAAGGGGATCTTATAAATTTAAATATTGTACAGTTTATAATCCTCCCAACCAGCCCTATAAAGGACTTTATGATTTTTGGGGTTTGTAGCACATTTTCAGTCAGGAGGAGATTTTCTAGCTCAAGGAGATTTCAATATTCACTGGGACCCCATAGCAGACCTCCAAATTGATTCTCAACAAACTAATGGGGGCATAAGGCAACTAATCTAGTCTTTTACACAGATGAACTTAAAGAATAACAAACATACTATTTTGTATTAGATTTTAACTAATAATCAACAAAAAGTAAAAAACAGAGGTGTGCTGCCAGATGCAGTGAGTGACCACTTGGCCACCTACTGCACCTGGAAATATAAGTGCACAAAACCTCCACCGAGGCTAATAAGCTATAGAAAATTTCCTAGAACATTAAGTGAGGAAGTTTCAAAAGATCATGAGAAAATTGATTGGTCTTTTATAAACGCAATACCTTATGTCGATCTGGCCATAGACTTTTTTTTTTTTTTACAAATAATCTATTAAAAATACAGAATAAATATTTTCCAAAACTAACAAGAAGAGTTGGGGTACCCTTGGTAAATGGATAACGCCAGCTTGTTTTAAATGGATGAAACTTAGAGATCAAGCATGGAAATGATTCAACTTAACAAAGGAAATGAACAAGTTTCAAAACTATCGAAAATTAAGAAATGAATGTAAATCAAAATTGAAACAAAGTAAATCTAATTATTACTCAAAACAACAATAAACTAATCTAAAACATCCTAAAAATTTCTGGACTTCCATTACTTCTCTGATAAATCTGATAATGAGGGATTATTCAAATGAATTTAGAGTTAATTATAAAAATTTTATGAATGTCCAGGAGATAAGCAATGTTTTTCTGCATAAATTCTTGGATATGAGTAAATACGAACAAAGCAATTCTCATCAAGATTCAGATAGTTCCAAAAAAGTTGCCCCCAAATGTGACAGAGCCTTTTATTTTAGGGTGATAAAATCTTCCCAGATAAACAAGCTGTTAAAAGAAATTACACAAAAAAATGCCAGAATTGATTACCTACAACCCACATTTTTGAAACTTGCATCCTCCAAAATTAGTGCTCCTTTAACAAAAATTTTTAATTTATCTTTAATCACCGGCTGCTTTCCAACACTGTGGAAGCATACAGTTATTATACTTAAGGGTGGTGAATCAAGGGATATGGACAACTATCACCCAATCTCCTTGCTTCACCTTAAGGGAAATCTTGGAAAAACTGGTAAATTACCAACTTTCTTCTCATTTATAGCAGTGTGGGCTAAGGGCTCTCGAGCAGTATGGCTTTAGAAAATTTCACAGTACTGAGACAACCCTGGCCAGGTTAACGAATCACATCAGTGATGCTATGGATAAAGGAGAACTAACTGGTGCTGTTTTCATGGACCTGTCCAAGGCATTTGATTTGGTTGACCATCACCTGCTGCTTGGGAACCTTGCTGAGATGGGTTTATCAAACCTCCCCTTGGACTGGGTTGAAAGTTATCTAATGGATAGTGAACTTCAAGTTTCTTATGGTGGCACCTTATCAGATACTAGGATACTAAAACAAAGAGTTCCTCAGGGGTCAATATTAGGGCCTCTTTTCTTTTCTAGCTTCATTGATAACATTCCTGAAATATTGACTAAAACCCCAAAATTATTATATGCAGATGACATGTAAGCAATAAGACACGACAGGGTGTGCGTTAGACATTTTAACACATGGCTAGGAGGCGTAGTGAGGGACGAGGCCACCGGCTGAGTGCGTCCAGCCTCCTAGCCGTGTGTTTAAGTGTCTAATGCACATCCTGGAGTGTCTTATTGCGCTTATTAAATGGTTATCTAAAATACAGATGTATGTAATACCTAAAATGAATAGTATTTAATAGTGAAAAAGTTAAATGTTTGTATGAAGTTTTAATAAAATAGTTTCTCCACCTGTTTATTTTGTTCAGTTGAATACTTTTGAGCTACTAAGGCATCCTTACTTGTGTTTTTTTTTCCTTTCATGTAGTTATCATGGCACCCACCCTTCCCAACTAGCAGCACTCCTAGCACTCTTACTTAATTTAATTTACAAAGTTTGCAACAAGAAATTATGCTCTCTTCCTTTTTTTTAAATTTGTTTACATTATGGCATCTGGCACGGTAGGAGAATGCTGTTGAGAGTGACAGTGCCAGCGAGTGGGCGGGTGGGTTGGGAGACAGGTTGTCGGCTGTTCAGATGTACAGTGAATGGGCGGGCTGGTGAGTTGAGAGACAGCTTGTGTGCAACAAGAAATTATGCTTTCTTTTTTTTTTAAATTTGTGTATGTTATGGCACCAGGCAGCAGTAGGGAGAACACGCTGTGGAGAGCGAGAGCGCGAGTGAGTGGGGAGCGGCTTGGAACCCAGATTGTCAGCTGTTCAGCCATACATTAAACGGGTGGGCTGACGAGTGGGCGGGTGGATTGAAAGACAGCTTGTGTAGGCTGTTCAGCCATAGAAGACAGGTCGGCTGTTTTTACTTTTAAAATTAGTTTCTGGTAAATCTGCCATTATTAAAATGCTGGCTGAAATGACACTTACAGTTGGCAAAAACAAGATGGCTGAGTTTCATTCTGACAACATTCTAAGTGGCAGATTTACCAGAATCACTGCACAGTGGCATTACTGGACCTTTTCCTGTGCGTAAGAAGGAATATCACACAGGCAGGGACCAATCAGGATGCCTACATTCTGATGTCCTTTTCATAACATCATATATACAAGCTCCAGCTCTGTTGATAATATACAGTAGATCAGAACCTGATTAGTGGCTTTTTAGAATCAGAAAGTTGGTTAAATAAATCTAAGTTACTATTAAATAGTACAAAAACAAAAAGTATGTTATTCAGTTCTAAACAAAGATTAGAAAAGTCAGGAAGACTCATTGTGTGACAAAAAGGGAACGAGATTAGAACAGGTGAAACAATTTGAATATTTAGGTGCAAATTTGGATACTCAATTAACATTCATTCATACCTCATATAGGAAACATAACTAAGAAAGTTAATCAAAAATTGGGGGTACTATTTAAACTATAGAATTCTTTGACTTTACGAGCTAGGATTGCTATAGCACAAAATATATTGTTGTCCAATTGAATTATAATTATTTTTTGTTTACAGCTATATCCAAACAAGCTATGTCAAATTTAACAACAATTGTTCACAGTATTTGTTGATTTGTTTATAAACAATCTTACAACACTCATCATTGTAAACTGTATTAAATCACCAGTTGGCTTCCACCTAATTTCAGTAGCATTTACTCTTTATGCTGGTTAACTGATAATGTTTTATGGCAAAATTAAAATTCTCCTTTCTAACCACTGTTAAAAACAAGAACCACAAATCGTGATTTAAAACTAAACACTGGCTTAATAATAAATAAAACAAAAAACAAAATGGGAGACTGAGCTTTTTCCATCCAAGCTCCTAAATGCTGGAATGCACTTCCTCCTGAATTACAATCAGGCATAAGCCATGAACTGTTTAAATGCAAGTTAGAAAGTAATTTTTTTAATCAATTGCAATGCACTTTCTTTTTTTAATTGATCATTTGCTTAAATATAGTGTAATGTCATGGTTTAATTGTATTGCATTATGTCTGTCTATTTAATGTATAATCTTTGATGTTATTGTCATGTTATATGTCTATGAATGAAACTGCACATATTTTACATCCTGATTGTATGATTAATGGTCTCGGGTTGCATATGAAAAAGGGCCTTTGGCTCAAATGTTTACCAGATGAACAAAAGATAAATAAAAATACATGAATAAAATTACTGAATGTTATGACACAGGTGTACTGCAAGTCATAACTAAATGTTCCAAAGCAGACATTCACTTTTGCACCACCTGAGGACTTGCCATCACTAGTTCATGCTTTTGTGACTCCCAGACTTGACTGCTGTAACAGTCTTTACCCAGGGGTTAATGGAGGGGTCTTATATCAGCTGCAGTTGGTGCATAACGCAGCAGCCAGATTGCTGATGGGCCTTCTAAGGTCCTGTTATGTGACCCCGCTTCTACGTGACCTGCACTGGCTGTCGGTGAGGTGGTGAATCACCTTCAAGGTTGGGTTTCTGACCTATAAAGCCATATGTAGACTGGGCCTGACTATTTGAGTAATCTCCTAATTTGCAACTAGCTCCTGATTATACCCATCACCCTGTGCTCTAATATGGGCCTCCTAGCAGTTCCCAGGGTACAGTTTAAATCATCTGGTGACCAGGCTTTTGAGGTGATTAGCACTGCCCTATGGAAATCACTTCCAAGATCCTTGAGGGGATGTCCCCTTTTTGGAGACTTTTCAGAGGGGACTAAATTATTACCTTTTTATGGAGACCTTTGGGTTATAGGTAGGGTCCCCAACACACTGGCTGCTATCTGACTTTGAATTTATTTATTTTGGTTTACGAAAAAAGCAGGAGGCAGCCACCAGTCATGTCAGATGGAACTACAGGCAAGATACTGACACCAGAAGACCACAAAACAGCTGAGCTCATGTTCCATGCAGTTTATACAACATACTCCACTCTGGGTAATAAATAACTATGGTTTAATTACAAAAAAAAAGTAAAAAAGTACAGCAAAAAAAATCCAGTTTGTTTTGTTGCTGTACTGCCTTTTTACTTTTCATTGAATAAAATCATAATGATTTTTTACCCAGAGAGGTGTTTAATGTGGAAACTGCTTGGAATGTGAGCCCAGCTGTTTTTCAGTCTTCATTTATTTTAGTTTAGTTAATTTAGTATAGTTTATCTTCTTCCTTCCTATCTATTATTTATTATATAATTATGAATGAGATTTTATATTTGATAATGTTGTTTGCAGGTATTTCCCGACCTGTGTATAGCACCCTGAGACTCATGGAATGGGCACTTAACCAAAAACATTTATGTACTTGTTTTTACTTACTTGCACCACACAACTGCTCCAAAAATACTGGAAGAACTATTTTTCAACTTTTGCCTCAAACCCGGATAAATGAAAATAACAAAAGGTATATTTTTTGTATCATTACCTCATTTTATAATAGCAATAAGGTATGTCTATGGGTTATGTTAATGGCCAGTGAATCACCCTTAGGGGCATGTGGCACTTGGCAGCACCCCATGCCCCATTACACCCCCTGTGGGTGATCAACAGGCCATTAATATAACCCATAGGCATACATTATTGCTATTATAAAACTGAGGCAATGAAACAAAGAATATACCTTTTGCTGTTTTTAATTTTAAATGTATCCAGGTTTAAGGGAGAAAGTTGAAAAATTGTCCTTCTGCTATTTTCGGAGAAGTTGTGTGGCACGAATACAAACATACAAAATTTGCCAGCAGATAAAGGCCTAGAGGTCTATCAAGTCTGCTTGAATGTGCAGCTAGCACCCCTTATTCTGCAGCTGCCCCTCCCTTCCACCCTTCCCCTTCATTGACCCTACCCCTTGTCCTGTCCCATCCCCTTTTGAAGCAGTCCACTGTTCTACTGGATTCCACTTCTGCAGGTAACGCTTTCCACCCAGCCACCACCCTCTCTGTAAAAAAGTGTCTCCTCATCTCCCTCCTGAACCTTCCTCCCTCCAGTCTCATATCATGGCCCCTGGTGTCCCTCCCCTCCCTTACTTTGAACAGCCCCTCTGTACCTGTCTTGTTTATTCCTTTCATGTACTTAAAGGTTTCAATCATGTCCCCATTACTCCTCTCCTCCAGTGGGTACATGTTCAACTCCCTCAGCCTCCTCTTGTATGATAAGTCCCCCAGCCTCTTGATCATCTTTGTCACCCTGCGCTGCACCCCCTCCAGTAACTTAATGTCCCTCTTCAGATACGGGCACCAGTACTGCACACAGTACTCCAGGTGCGGTCTAGCTAATGACCTATACAGTGGCAGAATCACCTCCTCCCTTCTTGAAGATATACCCCTTGCAATACAACCCAGCATTTTGTTGGCCTTTGCAGCTGCCTTCCTACAAATGGGAATGTCTGCTTACTGCTTAAGTGTAGAGAATCCTGTTCTCATGCAGATACCCTTTGTAATAAAGAATAAGAGGAAGGCAAATGCAGAATACAGTGGATTCTACTTGTATGCAGTTCAGATGTATGCAATTTCCACTTGTATGGACAAAATGTGCAAGTCCCAATTACTTGCCATAGACTTTAATGTTAAAAAATGGGTTGCATGCAAACAGTTCTTCAGTTGTATGAAATTTTTTTAGCTGACAAGCATTGAAATGTTAACCTTTTCACGCCTCATCTACTCATTCCCCAGCACCCTATTTGTGCTGATTAGGTGCTATTTGCTGCCCGTAGCACTATTTAAGCACATTGCATTGTAAAACTCTGAATCCCATGATTCGACTGTCAGCTTCACACTGTGTTACTCTGTGTGCTGAGATGGACCAATTGAAGAGAAAAGTCCTCACCTTAAAAGCCAAAGTTCAGCTTTTGAATAAAGTCAGTCTCCCTGGCATTTCCCAGAAAGAATTAGCATCTGAATTTGGAATAGACATCTCGATCATTTGTTGAATTATTAAACACAGAGAGGTGATTTTAAATGAGTGGAGCAGTGACTGCAGCAAATCTTGTAAAAGAATGAGAGATGGTAATACTGCCAGAATTGAGGATGCTCTATTAAGGAGGTTTACCGCTGCTCAGGATGGGGTTCCTCTTGTTAGACAACATCTTGCAGGAAAAGGCATGCAGTTTGGCATCTGGGGATGGTGTCACTTTTAAACCCACTTCAAGCTGGCTTTCCACATGGATAGAATGATATTACATAGCATACCTCTTCATTCACTGGGAAAAAACAGAAAATGACCAAGTCACCTCAGAGGACTGTATCAGAATGATCTTGCCCAAATATCTTAGAGAGTTCACACCTCAAAACATCTTTAATGCAGACAAAACTGTAATGTTCTTTTGAATGACCCCAGATGGCACCTTGTCCTTTAAAAAAGAAACCCCAACTGGCCACAAAAAAAGCTAAAGAAGAGCATGTATTGGTAATGATGTGTGCAAACAGCATCAGGACAGAGAAACTCCCACTCATGATAATCGGTAAAAGTCAAAAGCCATGTTGTTTCAAAGTTGTTCATGTTTCTGCCCCACCTGCCTACTATTATGCCAACTCAAACACACGGCTGCAGACCTTTTCCATGAATGGCTCCGTCTTATAGATAAAAAGATGTGGCTTCAGAGACGAAAGATGGCAATCTTAGTTGACAACTGCCCAGCACATAAACCTATACAGCTTAGAAATGTCAAACTGTTCTTTCCGCCTCCAAATTATACTGCACTAATACAGCCAATGGACCAGGTTGTTATTAAAAATTTAAAACAATTGAACAGAAACTGCATTGTTAACAACCTCTTGTGTAGCACTGATGCAAAAACCTAGTGTTTCAATGACACAGCCAGAAGCATAACAATACTTGATGCAATTCACCTGCTGCATGCTACGTGACTGGATGTTAAGCAGGACACCATGAAAAACTGCTTTATTAAAACCGGCCTTCTGGAAGTGCCAACAGAATCAGAGGATCCCATTGCCCCTCCCCAATGAATGCTTGTAGCTGATTTCGAAGCCTGTGCAGTGGTGGATAACAATGAGCCAACATTGAGGGAACTGAATGCGGCAGAGATTTGTTGGGCAGTCATGGGGACCTGTGAACCAGAAAACAATGAAAATGAAGAGCAGTCTCCAATACCAACAACAAAGGATGTTTGGGCAATGATGAAAAACATATGCTGGTATGTGGAAACAAAAGAACAAAGTGACATTACATGGTTCTGTTCCTTTAAACAATGGCTAGAGTGTCACTGCTAGCACACAGATGCAGAGCACTATCACTGATTTTATAATTAAAGAGCAGCCTACTGCTGAGCAATGAACTGTCTTGTTTGTTTCAATCAACTGAATGTTTAAATAATTTTTTAAATTTTAAAGCTTTGCAAATACTTTTAATCTTTTTTTACATACAGTGCTGGTGCTTTTAATAGTTATACCAAACTACAGTATTATAACATTATGTGATGTCTCAGCATTATTCATTAACTACAGTACGTGCACAATACACACTACACTGATGTACCGTAACTCATAACCTGCCATTTCAGATTAGTGCAATTTCAGTTGTATGCACATTTTTGAACTTCCCCAAGAGTGTGCATACAACCAGAATAGACTGTATTCTGTCTAAAAATTAGGCATTTCAAAGTTTGCCTAATGTCATCAGAGGTTTTTTAATGATAGTGACCCAGGCACCTTCCATCCAGTCATGACAATGTTGTCTAGGGAATAAATTAATTAGGGTAGTCAGTTCTTACCACATATTACATGCAAATGTCATCACAGTCTCTTTAATGATAGTGACCCAGGGGATCTACTATGTTGGTTCGACAATTTTTTGTCGATCAACACACACCCTGATCTTAAGGATTATCAACTTTGAGTCAGAGTTGATTTGGGGATGGGGTTTAGGATGGGGGGAAAGAGTTCCAGGGTCCCAGGCCGACTATTACAGTGAACTGTCAATGTTGTGGCATCTGCATTTTGGCTATAATAGTTTTGCTGTGCAGAAGGTATATAGATCCAGGCAACTTCCATCCAGCCATGACATTAGTGTCTAGGGAACAAATTAATTAGGGTAGTTAGTTCTTACCACATATTACATGTATCTGAGAAATTCTACTTGATACTCTGGTTCTCAATACAGTATAAACAGGAGCATATTCCACTGTGGATGACAGTTGCTAAACACTTTATCCAAAATGATACTTAGCTATTTTCCCATCCATCTAGTTTCTTCTTGCATCACTCATACTGCTTCCAGATGTCTCATCTTCTTCCTATACATGGGATACAACCATATCCATGTCCTACATGACAACAGTGTAAACATATGCAGACATTACTCGATGTTCTACAGTACAGCACATATTCTAAAAGTAATTGTCAGATATTTCCAGATATTTCACAATATTTCTAAAGAGATTCTCTCTGGTGGCCCACAGCGGTACTGACGACAGGCAGGGAATTTCTCAAGATATCAAATTGCTCATTGCAACACCAGAAAGGAATGTATGTATGATTCACATGGGAAAACTCAGGGGCCTTAATTTATTTATTTATTTATTTAGTTAGTTAGTTAGTTAGTTAGTTAAACATCAGTTTAGAAACCTTTGAGCCAGAGGCTCATTTACAAAGATACCTCGTCACAAAGAGGACATCAGAACAGTAGTACAAGGGACACAGTACTTACAAACAAAAAAGTTACAGTTCAATTACAATTTTGTTATAATAGAATACAATCTCAAAGAAGCAAAAGATAACAAAAGGTGCAAAACTTATGGTCAGGGAGAGCTGGTGGGGGTAGAAGAGAGGAGATAGGGAGGAGGGTGGTAGCGAAAGGAAGGGAGCAGCTCAGTGAGCATTGTCAAACAGAGTATATATATATATATATATATATATATATATATTTTTACACTAGGCTAGCAGCAGTTGCATTTGCGAGAGCTAAGCAGGAAGTTTCTGAGCCTGGGCTTAAAGCAAGCTAAGGTTGAGTGAGTTTGAGACACTGGCAGGAGGGGTTATACCAGTGGGGCACACGGTGAGGGAATACCCTCTGACCTTGAGAGGTCCTGGCTCTTGGAATAACTAGGGTAGCTCTTGATGAGCTGCGCGTGATCAGGGTCGGTGCAGTACGGTGAATGGAGTTGGATAGGTCATGGGGGATAGGCCACGCATCACTTTAAAGGTAAGCTGGCATGTCTGATACATGAGTCGCTCTTCCAGGTTGAGTAGGGTAGCCAGAGTGTACAGCTCACATGTGTGAGTGAGTCTGGGAGCACCAGTGATAAGTCTGCAGGCCTTATTAACTGTGAGGTGAACCTTGTTGAGGGCAGTCTGATCTGCTGAGCCATAGACCGGAAGGCCAAAGTCAATGAGAGACATGACAGAGGAGGTGACAGCCAGGCGGAGGGCATCAGGAGGGAGGCATTTCTTGTGCCGGTAAAGAATGCCTAGCCATGAGTTGGCGACAGAATTTAGGGCAGATATATGTCCATAGAATGAAAGTGCAGGGTCAAAGGTTATACCAAGATATTTATAGGACTGCACCTGGTCAATGATGAGATTGGTGTGGAGTGGACAGCTAAGGAAACTTGCTGTGCTTATTTTGGGGTGGGAGAAGAGCATCGTTTTTGTTTTCTTAAGGTTGATAACAAGTCGGGTGCTCAGTGAACCAGGTAGCTGCAGAGTCAAAGACTAGTTGGACGGAGTTCTGTAGCAGCATGGGGTCATTGTGGGAGGCAACGAGAACAGCATCATCAACAGAAGCATCTTACCCATTACAACTGCTGGGTAGGGAGTTAAGAAAGAGTGAGAATAGTAGGGGTCCAAGAATTGAGCCTGCAGCACCCCAGAGCAATGGGGCATGTTTCAGAGAGAGTACCATTGACTTTCACACATTGGGAGCGGGCGGAGAGATAGCTGGTGCACCAGGAAACAGGTCCTGAGGCAAAGCCTATTAGGTCGAGGGTGGAGAGCAAAAGAGGATGCGAAACTGTATCGAATGCTTTAGACAGGTCAATGAATATAGCACCAGCCAGGGCACCAGAGTCCAAGGAGGCATGGAGGAAGTTGAAAAATTCCAGGAGTGCTGTATTGGTACTATGACCTGCTCTGAACCCGTGTTGTTCAGGGCAGAGAACATTGTACTTACAGAGGTAGTCAGAGACTTGGGGCCATACAATTTTCTCTAGCAGCCTTAGAGAGGAGAGAGGATTGAGATGGTCGGTAGTTACCGGAAGAGTCCTGTCACCACCTTTATGGACAGGGGTAACTGTGGCAATCTTCCAGGCAGAGGGGGATTGTCCGAGACAGAGTGATTTGTTGAAAATGCACGTAATAGGTGAGAGGACCTGATCCAGGACCTGACGTAAAAGGCAGGGATCAAGTGAGTCATTACCGATGGTGTTACCTTTTAGGGCTTTTAGCAAGTAAGGCCTAGCTTCTTTCATGGTGACACGACTCAGGTGAAAAGAGGGGTGGGCAATGGGTGGTGGTACAGATGGAGGAGGTGGACTTAGTAGACTAAGAGCTAAAGCACAGATTGCTGAGGTTCTGGGTTCAAATCCCAGTGACAGTCACACATTTCCTTTCATTTCTGCTGTTAGATTTCTAAATTTGCCTCACAGTGGCATATACTGCAATTGGAAGAGATTGAGGAGGAGTTATTTGGGTCTGTAAAAAGACTTCCTGGTTGCTCATTGCAACATCAGAAAGGAATGTATGTGTGATTCAGATGGGAAAACTCATGGGCCTTAATTGGCTGAACTCCCATAGCTCAGTTGGTTAAGAGCTAAAGCACAGATTGCTGAGGTCCTGGGTTCAAATCCCAGTGAGAGTCACATTTTTCCTTTCATTTTTGCAATTGGATTTCAAGATATCACAGAAATTTCAGGGAATTACCAACCCTGTCATTTGCTGCAATTGTTCACCCAATATTCTATCGTTTGTGTTAGGGATGGACACATTGGATCAGAGTCACCTACTGACATTCTTTCTTGCTGGAGGCAGGGGGAGAGTATGTCAGATTCACATCCTGATATTTCTTCCCCTGCCAGAAGTCAACTCGGATCTTAAGAGTCAAATGTTTGGAGATCTGGGCCTCTACAAATCTATATCTGAACTGGGTCATGGAGAGGTTGCCTATACCCTAACATGCTGTACAACTTGGAGTCAGAGATTTATCCCCTATGAAGTATATGGTTCAGATGGACCAGATCTTCCACTTCAAAATTTTTGGCACTCTGAGCCATAATCTGAGCCAGGTCACAGTTGTATTGTCCATACATTGTTTGTATGACTTGTGTTGAACTTTTGAAAACAGTTCAATCTGGTGTTGCATTTAGGATGCAAGTGTCTTCAATCCGGACACAAGAGACATTTATAAAGTATGGAAAAAATATAGAGTATGTTTTAGAAAATCAGAAAAATATATTCCTGCATTTGCTGGCATGAGTATATGGCACATACCTGGAGTGGTTTAGAATATTTGGGGTCCTTGGCTAAATGGAACACTGTTAATCCCTCGGAGGCAAATGTTAACCCTAACAAACTAATATGGGATTGATAGTGTATTAAGCACAGAATTTATTACTGTGTTTAAGATCGCTCAATAAGGTCAAATATTTAAAAGAAAATATATATTTATTCTTGGCTTCCTAACACTACAGTGTATTACTGCAATAGTTACATGCTGGGAAAGCAATCAACAGACGTAAACTGGGAACATGAGTTCTGTGGTTGCAATACAAAGTCACATTTGGTGAGAGTTCAATTTCAGAGTGCAAACATTCTCCCACTGCACCACCACTAAAATCTGCTATACATAAAACATCATCATAGTCTTAAGGAGGAGAGGTGTCCCTGACAACTGAGATAGAATGCAAATGTGACTGCCATGTGTCCGGTAGTGCAAATGGGCTTTTCACCAATAAACACACCTGATCATACCATTCACAGAGAACTGTACATGGCATAACACCAGTTGCTAAGGCTGGGCAAACTGTATCTTCTACCATTGAATTTCTGGCAAAATTCTGATTTCGCTTCCACAAAGTTTTGTGAAATTCCTGCAAACATTAAGTGAGATGTTTCCAAAATTTAGATTTCAGTTATTTCTATCTAAGTTAACATGTATTTGATTAAACTGCACCAAATGTGATACCGTGACTCTGTCTTGGTCCATACAGTAGGTTACCAAGTTTAAGATCTCTGTCTGAAAAGGTGACTAAGTTATAAGTTTCCATGTTTCTGGAAATTTAAAAATTCCATTTCTCAATTATATAAAGTAGTATATGTTCAAATGGTACCAAAGTTGGTACGATGACTTTATTAAAGTTAATACAGCAGTGTACCAAGTTTCAGGTCTCTCTCTTTAAAGGTAATTGAGTTATAAACCTCCACATTTTCAGAAATGTGTAAATTACATTCTGCAATTATGTAAACTGCAGAATTTTAATCACCTATAATTTTAAAACTAGAGAGCAGACTATTACCAACTTTGTTAGATTCATTGACCCTAAATATTAGGTTTGAGACCACCCCAATGGCCCTGCAGCAGAGCATCACACTTCTACTATATACTGATGATCCAGGTTCATAAGCAAGCTTGGGAAATCACTTCTGAAGTCAGGCCATAGCAGAGGCAGCTGCTGCTTGGCAGTGCATCTTGGTTGGGGAGGGATGGTGATGGATTTCACCAACACAGTGACCCTCACAGCTGGGCCAGGGAGCTGGCTCCTGCCACAGCAGAAACTTTTGCTGTGCAAAGCAAATGTAGCCCCTCTCCCACCCAGGTGGGATGAGAGGGAAAAAATGATGGCGGAAAACCTGATAGCCAACTGACTGATGATCAGGGTATATCCCTCTGAACAAGGTATATTTCTGGGAGACTAGCTGCCGGCTGGGAGAAAAGCCAACATAGGAAAAAAAGTGGCTGTATTTGCCAACTGTAATATTTTGCTCAAAGGCTAGCCAAGTTATAAGCAGGCACAGACTCCAAAGAAACATCAGTAATTAAATTTGAATTTCAGGAGCTTTGTGAAATTGTGGAATGTTGTAATACTTTTGTCTAAGCCATGTCCATACATTTTACCCAGTCATACACTTGAGTTGCCATTACAAAGGAAGATAAAGGTTGGGTAAACTGGCAATAAGGTAGCATTCATAGGAGGCACCATAGTAAAAGTATAGTGGTGCCAAGTGTCAGGTCACTAGCCTGAGTGATGAACCATGAAGAATAGTCATGGACATCACAGTGCACTAGCCTGAATTCTTACAATAGGTCAGATAATCACTAGAGCTTAATAACTTGTGGAAGCAAATGCATGTGCAGCATTATTTCTGTACAATGTCTCCTGATGACTCTAACAACCCTACAGATTACAATGTATATTTTTGCTATTTGAAAACAGTGGCATCAAGTGACACCAAGTCAAGCCTTACAAAGCCACCTCACAACTAGTTAAAACTTAGATCATTGTGACAGAAGTATCTGGATAGCTTTAGTCATGATGGGGCATGATGCTAGGCATCTCTACTGTAGGAGTGTTGGAGGGGTATTGCAGGGCCATGATGCTAGTACAAGTAAGGTGATTCAGTGATGACAAGTACTTTGTGAAAGTTAAATTCCACAAGTGGCATTCTAGTGGCATTACCTATTATGCGTCCATGACTTTTTGAACAAATTTTTCCAATTAGTCATTTCCATACTATCCACAATAAATTGTAACCTACTAAACCATATTTATCCAGTTTAATTATATTCTAGGACATATTTAGTTTGGTAGGCATGCAAAACCTTGAGTGTACACCTGCAATAGCAGTTGAGCTATAAACATCCAAATATTTTGAACATTTTAACACAATTTAACAAATAATTAAAT
Organism: Neoceratodus forsteri; assembly: GCA_016271365.2. Classification (NCBI taxonomy): domain Eukaryota; kingdom Metazoa; phylum Chordata; order Ceratodontiformes; family Ceratodontidae; genus Neoceratodus; species Neoceratodus forsteri. The sequence goes on along the minus strand of CM028132.1, from coordinate 223,562,413 downwards.
TGTGAAATTTTGAATTCCTGTAACTTACAATTACACAACCAATTACATCTGTATTTAGCATTTTCTATAACTCTATTTAGAAGAATACATATATATTTCTGTTATCTAGCTTCTAGGATGGCTAAGTTGTAAGCATAGAAATTAGAGCTGTGTGGAATGTAAAATTATGCCAATGGAATGCCTGCAGAATGACAATTCTGATTCCACAAAATTTCATGGAATTGTCACAAAAATTCTGTGGAATTTTGCCTAATTTTACATTTTAGTTATTTTGTTATAATGTTAAAAGTATGCATCCTAATAACACTAAATTTGAAATATAAACAGTACCCAATGGCTTAAAACATGTACCAAATTTCAGAGTTGTAGGTTGAATAGAACGGTGATATGGGTGGCAAAACATTTAATCAAAATGTAATTTTCAGTTATTTTGAGTTCATTTTAAAATTTCTTATCTTAATTTCTCCACAATGTCAGGATTTAGGGAAGCATCCCAAATGGGTATATGTACCATGTTTTAAATCTCAAGCTTCAATGGGAAGTGTGTTTTAAGTGGGCAAACATTTTGCCAAAATTTAGATTTCTGTAATTTTAGTGTAACATCGATAGTTTTAGTTGAAATGTTATGACATTTGGTGGGTATACAGGTTATCACTACATGTGTATATGAACATAGTTTCAGATTTTTAGCTTCAAATAGGACAGAGTTATTGCCTGCCAAACAAGTTGCCAACATTTAAATTTCAGTTATTTCCCTGTCATTTTAAAACATGTCCAAATATAACCAGTAGTTTAACTACTAAACCACTTAGTCATTTCTGGAAAAGTCATATTTGCAACTTTAAATAGGATTGAATAAAAAGTCATTAAACTTTCACAACATTTGAAAATTAAATTTTGCAAGAATGAAAACTACAAATTTATGAACCCCTGAAACTTTAAAACTGGAGAATGCAATACCATTAAATGTGGCAGGTTCTTAGACCTTACAAGGAGACTGTGTGTGTGTCAATTTTATTACTTGCTTGCTGCCAGAAATTGCAAAATAACATCTGTACTTAAAGTCAAATCCCATGAGTGTTTGTAAAATTGTTGAATTTCATGAAAAATGCCATAACACTGGAATTTGCTAATTTCATTCAGCCTTATCTGAGGGATTCTAATTAAAGATTAGGGGTATGAGATGCAGGTAGTACAGAGGGTCACCAGGTTCAGGATTTACATGTACAGTTTCACCAAGAAATGGACAGCTGTGCTGGGTAGCACACCAGTGTTAGATCCCCAGGTTGGAGCAAAGAAGTACAGAGTATCAACAATTCCAACCTGAATGCAGAATATTTAAGGATCACATCCAGTAAATGTGTGATCCAAAGAGCCTGATGTACTTGCAAGTCTGGGATTTAGAGGTACTTAAAAAGATGAAGTGGGGGAAGACAATATCTGGGGCAGCAGAAAGGAAGGAAGAAATCTGCCTATTCCAATGGGTTAGATCAATAGGAAAAGGAGTAGATGACTCACATTTTAAGGGAGTTTATCCCTGTAAAGAAAAAAGAGGATATCAGTGGGATCAGTAGTTCTACTGAGTCAATCTGGCTAAACCAAAGGGGATAGTCACCCAGAACAGAACAGCAGGACTGCAAAAAGCTCAGCCCAGCTTATCAAATGAGTCAGTGATATATGCATTGTTAATGTTAAATTCCACAAAAAGAATACTGGATACTTCATCTATATGCTACCACAAATATGAGAAAATGTTACCAATTTTTTTTTCTACTACAAATTTAAAACTACTAAACACGTTTATCCAGTTGTGTTAGATACTAAGGGCCTGATTCTGAAAGAGCCCTTAGATTGCTACAAAGGTCCATCAGCCTAGGGCTGTAGTACACTCCCAGTGCATCAGGGACCATGCTCCCAATTCCAAAACATCAAGGGTCCCTGCACCACAACACCCGGGAAATGCCACAATGGCAGGCTAGCACCAAACACGAGGCACACCTGAGGGACCTGCCACATGGATCCACCCCCCAAAGGCACAAGCCAGAACTGTATGCCAGGAGAGCTCCTAGGGCCGCAGTGGCACAGAGGATGCCATGGGGTGTTAGGGAGTGGGTGAGTATGCCAGGGGGATGATCAGGCACCCAACAGGGGTTCCCTTGGCAGTACCAGTCACCTACTGGTGCATGCTGTGCTGTCTGAGGATGGCATCCCCTACTCAGTGCCCAATCATCCCTCCTCTGCATACCCACATGCTCCCTACACTTCCTTTGGACACCCCATGTCCCATCTGCCCTGGACCCCACATTTGGAGCCCCCCTGGCCAGCTCCCAACCTTGAGGGGTGCTGCCACAAGGATTTAGACCACCTCCTGGCTGCTCTAATGTGACCTCCTTCCTATGGCCATAACGGGCTTTAAGAATCCCAAGAAAAGGGTATGTTGAAGCCCCACCATGGCACATGCCCCCTTGTGATCTGGTGTGCCCTGGTTCTGGTTGCAAGGGTGGTGCAGTGCCCCTTTGTCACAGTGGTGTCCCAGTCCCGTGCAGTCCATGTACTGGAATAGGGATCGTCACAACATCTGGCACAAGTTGCAGTTTGCGTCAGTGTTGTCTGGTGCAAGCACCTTGTGCCAGATGTACCGCTTCTGAAATCAGGCCCCAAGATACACTGACTATGGATATGCATGTCACATGTTAAGTCTATGCCTGCAAGAGCAGAGAAGTTGCAAACATTCACATTTCAGAGAGTTATCTCAGCATTTTGAAAATATTTGCATAGTAAAATATTGAACCCTTGTGACTTAAAAATCTCTAATCCAATTCTCTCAATACTTAGGTAATTCTATAAGCATTACAAAAAGGTTATCCATGCTTATCTACACATGTCTAGCTCCAAAGGTGCCTGAGTTATATGCAGCTGAAACTTTATTATGAAATTTCCCTGAAAAAATAAAATGACAGATTTTGAGCACATATAATTTTGAGATGATGCATCTGGCACATTGTTAGAACACCTGTCATCAAGGAAGCATGCCAAATTTAAGTTCTCTGACCCAATGGACAGCTGAGGTATATGCAGATAAAAATGTTCATGAACTTTTGCACAAAAAATAATATGACAGATTGTGAGCATCTATAGATTTGAAACTGTCCATCTGAATTTCATGATATTTGGTATGTTAATAGTTCTCTACCCAACGAATAAGAATTCCAGATTTCAGAGCTATAGCTTAAACAATGGCTGAGTAATGACCATATTACTAAATTGTATATAGTCCACAAAATTCCATGCAATTTTGATGAATTTCACAAAATTTTGTGAAAATTCTGCAATACAGAATTTTTCCATCCACTCAACTCTAATAGAAGTATTTTCAGAAATGTTCACATGAATAACAAATTGCCAGACTTTGAGCCAATATAATGTCCTTGCCTCTCATTTGAATATCAATAAACATGGCAACCTGTTAGGGCCCCTTCTGAGCCATACACATGCCAGTTTCAGATCTCTAGCTGTAATACCGATTGTGTTATGACCAAAAAAAGAATTTTGGAAAAAGTCACACATTAGCACAAAATTTGACAAAATATCATGGAATTTTATGAAAATTCAGCAAAATTAGACTTTGCTAATTTCATTTAGTTCTAGCAGTTGCATGGGGCTATTCCATATGCAGTGTCCCAGGATCTTGTTGCTACCACTGTGGCCAGCCAACCCTTATCAATAGCCTACTTCTGGACCATGAAATGGGCCAATGTTCCTGTCAGTCTCTGCAATCCCTGGTAGGTTCAGTAACCTTCTTACCAACTCTCTCTCCCCAGTCTTTTGTAGTCCTTGTAGACCAGAGGATCCCCCATAAATAGCCCTTTACCCCTGCACCATCCATTTACTGTATAAATAAAGACCCTTTCCGATCTCCATCCCCAAATAAAACTCCACCCCCGTGTTGCATGTCTGTGCCCCTTTCTACTGTATCTATAGACTGGGTGGTGTTGTGGCATGAGATGAAGATGAGGGAGTGGTAGGCTAGCATATGACTAGGTATAGCTCAGTTCACAATTTGTATGCTATCGCCAGCATTACAGTGGTTACAATGGCCCTTTCCACATGTGATCACTATGCCCTGTGCACAGTGTAAGACTTGCCTCCCTATTCTACAGAACACAATGGAGCAAAAAGTTGAACAGTGGCAAACTAGTTTCAAGTGTGTATGAATCTCCTGGTATAATTTCACAAGTATGGCACCCTGGGTTAGTTTAAAAATGTGTTTTTTTTTAAACTGCACCTCTTTGATAGATCTGAAACACAGTGTTATAGTCTGTGCTTAACACTCTATCAGCCCCCTCACCACATTAGTTTAAAGGGGCAAAAACTGCCTTGTGGAGAATGACAGTCCTCCTTTAATCAACAAAATGGCAAAAAAAATAATTTCAAACTCTAAGACCAACTTTTTCTGGTATAAGAGTTTTCAACTGCAAAATGAAAGCAGCAGTACAATGAAAAAAACATTTTTTCTAAAAAGTATAGTGTCTGCTATAATTAAGAACAATATTAATATACCTGTCAAACGTATTTGTCTAGGTACCTTCTGTACTGTGCACCATGAGTATTTTTTTTTTTTATTATTCAACCCCTTACCAGATCTACAATACTATGTCTATGCAAAATGTGGCTACTATCTTTTTTTCTTGTGAAAAAATTAAATTAAAACTTAATATCCTCAAATTTTGGTGGAATTAGAAAATCATACCACCAAATAAAACTTAAAGATGCCTTGAATCTCTTATAGTGAAAAAGGGTAAGGTCAAATTGTTTGTCCAGTTTTGCTGTACTGCTGCTTTAAATGCACTCACAAACACTCGATGCATGGTCCTGCTTCTGTCTAAACAATATACACTGGGGAATATTTTTTTCACAAAAATGAACTATAGATGCAATGCCATCTTTGTTTTGGATACAGCCCCCTTGGAAAATGTGGATCTAAGCAGTTTTTAATCCAGGACCACTAGATGCCTGGTATTTTGGACAGAAGTTTGCCTTACGTCCAAAAAAAAGCTTAGGCAATCCTGCTCTAGTTGCAATGCTAAACACTGCCTAATTTTTTACTATTGAAAACCAGAGTCTGTGATCCTAGATGACTAATCATATAAAAAGTAATAAAGCTAGCAAAATAATTGTGGATGTACCTGTCATACATTGCTCAGGTAATCTCTGCACTGCAATGCAAAAAATATTTATATTTTTATCTTCAGAACTAGAATTCCAAAAGGCTATTATTTATAGTTTCATTTTTGTTAGTATTCTGAAAAATGTACTTGATGAAAACCAGTCTCAGCTGGCACTTACTGGATTTATTGTGTGTGTATACTATTGATTGGAGGAGAATGTTAGCATCAAGTGTGATATGAAAAATGGATTACTTCTATACCAGGAAAAAAGGAAAGGGCATTATCGACACAAAGCACCCTCTAATTTGTCACTGAACAATCAGACTGCACAAAAAGGTAAAAAATATGCTGGACCATTAATTTTAGCTACCATGAAGTAAGTTGCTTGTAATGATTATTTTAAGCTTATCTACCACTAAGCAGGAAGAATGGGAGTGAATGTGTTATGGATAGATGATGCTCAGATATTACAGAAAATCATACATTTAGATTTTTTTTCAGGAAAGTACTCTCTGGATACTATGCAGTCTTGCAAGTGCAGAAACCAGGTGAGGTGAGGGACAGGTTGAACTACATGGAGACCAGCACATATTTGGGGCATAGGTTATTAGATCATGGTTTTGATTAACTGTGAGGAAGTGTAAGCTACTTCAGCTATGGTTGTGGAATCCATGTCACACGTACTGTATACCTTGCATTATGTACCACCCTCACCGAAGTCTGAATGCTAGTTTTAGTCTTCATTTTATCTTCACCACTAGTATAGATATAATATATTTTTTTCATTTTGGCATAGTATTCACTAGTATTAAAGTCATCTGCCCAGAAGACAAAATATTTAAATTAGATAAATATTTGAAGACTAACTTAGTAATTAGTCTGTATTCATTTAGTATTCAGCTAGTCTTTATGTAAATGAAGGCAGCACATTCTGAAGATCAAATGTTTACTTCAGAATTGTACAACTGAATACCAATGAAGACTAGTAAATACTAGTTTAATACTTTCAATAGTAATGAATTAGTATTAATTTAGTATTCATATGGGGCCCAAGGCACTGTGCCTATGCATGACTTTTACATGGCATGTATGCAGTACTACATTGCAAAGTCAGACTGGATCCCCAGCCAAGGATACAGCTGTGTGCCAGGCCATGGCAGTGGGGAGTGCCCAGGGTGGGGCTTGACTATGCATCATGCAAGGCAGTGCATAGTGCCAGAGGAGGGGGTCTAGGCTATGCCTACAGGATCATGCCGTAGCCACTATGTACCCCACAGGTGCTGTTCGGTAGCCCCCAGACTTCATTGCATGCCAGCATTCAGAGGACCCTTTTTATGGGGCATGCGCCAAATATTTTATTCAAGCTGTTTCAAACTGAGGAAACTGTTGCAGCTGCACCCAACAATAGAAAATCAGGTGCAGTTGCAGCAAAGGTGTTCAGAGCAGCTGTGCCAGAAATGGCTCAGGTGCAGGGATTGATGCAAACCCTGCATCAGCCTTTGAAAATCTGGCAGTGTGTTTACGTATGCTTATCTCACAAATGCACTAATCATTCAGTCCAAAGTATACATTATCTGTCCACATCCTCTCCAAATGTGGTCTTGCATAGGGTGAATACATCCATGACAGTCCATCAGTGGAAAAACAGCTTGTACCATGATTCTAGCAGCTCTGTTTTGGTCATCATAAAGATGCAGATCTAAGAGAGAAAAACAGCTCTGTCATCACTCAGAAATAATACTGAAACCTGTAAGGCACCACCCACTGTAATGTCCAAGAGAACCCATTATTTTATCATTTCTTTCCATGACTTTTATTTATATAATTAATGGGCTTCCCTTTTTCCCATAGGGAAACCAAAACATAACTTGCCATAATTAAGGAGTGTTTATTATGGCAAACACGCACATGGTTTCCCTCATTCTGCGCATGTCCAGCCTGCAGTTCCTCGCTCTGTAACTGCTCACCTCAGCTCACCTTCTCCCTCCAAATGAAACCACCAAACAAGCAGAACTTGGTGGTATGCTTTTTTTTATTTTAAACTCAATGGGGGAAAAGAAAGCACTTCTTCAACTGAATTTTTTAAAATTCAGATGGGACAGATGTGTGCAGTGGCGGAAAACAGAACCAGAGCATGAGTGCACCAGAAGGGCTAGTATTTCATATAATCACTGTGGTGAAAAAGAAAAACTCAACAATTATATAAAATAAAAAAAAGGGTGGTGTGTGGAAACTCAAAGTTTACACATGCACGAGATATTAGATGTTGTAATAAATCCTTCGAGCTTCGCTCCTGGGGTTTATGTAGCATCTAACACCTCGTGGGTGTGTAAACTTCTCATTACACGTACCACCCCATACTTTATTCTATATATTAAACATTCAGTTTAATAATACACATTGTAAATCTAAAAATGAGTTTAGTCTTTTTAGGTGCACTACCACATCCAATAAATGTGCTAATTTATACAGAATCCATCATCACAAGAATAAGGCCTGCAGCCTATCATGCCTGCCCATTCCTACCTTACTAATACTAAACAAGTGCCCTAGATGATCCTTACTCCCTCGTTCATCCTCCCTTTTCTCGTGTGGTCATTTGAAGCCACTGTATCAGTCAGATCTCCCTAGTTATTTCAAACTGCCCACCTCTTTCACCAGTTTACTCCACCATTTAAAAAAAAATGTTTCTTGTATTATGTATTAATTTCATTATGCTTATAGCTCAGTACAAATCTGCATGCATATAGTACGCTTATTGATCAATAAAAATCGGCACGCATATGGTACACTTATAGCGCATTACAAAACTGTATATATATGGCATGCTTAACTCTCAGTACAAATCTACACCCATATAGTATGCTTATAACTCAAAAAGGCCATTTTTTGTGCCACCCCCCTTCTTCCTTGCCCCAGCTCTAGGCTGTCCAGGGCCACACTGTTCCCACCTGCTGTGCCTCTTGACCACCCCAGACAATGACTGCCATGGACCAGCCTGACCCCTCGTTCCCACTGCAGTGCCCATGAACCACCTCAACTCCCTACCAGGTCAAAATGTTGCATGCTGTACAGTGCATGACATGACTGCAGGGTAGGAACAGTGCAGTTGGTAAGAACGAGAGGGTGCAAAACTGCAAAAGGAAGTATGCATGGTAGTGCACCTTCTCACTCTTCCCAGTACAGGATAAGGATCCTGCTGTGACAGGGGTCTTCCACACAGCTGCTATGGCTCAATGGGATGAACCACCTGCAGCAAGGAAGGCAAGCAGTGCATTTGGGACTGGGTTTCGATTCCCAGTCCCAGACGCATGGAATTTTTTTTGCGCACTTTGTGTAATATTAAGTGTTACCCCCCCCCCCAGAGTTAGTTATATTAGTTGGGGGATTTGTAGGTGCAGCCCCCTGTAATGGGGGATGTGGGTGGTGGAGCCCCCTGCAAAAACAAGAATTATGCCATTTGCAATATAGCATGCTGTATTGGCAGTACGGTATATTGCTGCAGCATAATGTTTTGCAACATTATGACCTCGTGTCCGACAGCTCCCCTTGCCTCACCACCAGGCCATCCTGGTTCCCTTAGCACTTCTTCTGGACCATTCCAGCTCCCCCCTTCCTGAGCCACAGGCTGCTGTTGCCCACACTGGCCCCCATTCCACCCCCGGCTCCCTTGGCCATGCCTATAGAACATCCAGCAACCTCTGCCCCAGCCTCAGACTTCCTTGGCCTCCCTGGCTCACATGACCCCAACTCTGGACCACCCTAGCTCCCCCCATGCCCCATCCCCAGGTTATCCTGGTCCATACTGGCTCCCCTGTGCCACCCTGGTTCCCTTGGCCCTATTTCTTGACTACACCAACTCCTCTTTCCCTGGGCTACACTGGCCTATGCACAGCCCTGCCCAAGATCATGCTAACTATCCCTCTTCCTCAGCCCTAAGCTTCCTGGACCATGTTGCCCCCCCAGCCACCCTGGTTCCATTGGCCAAGTTCCTGGACCACCACATTCACCCCTACCATAGTCTGCTCTGAATCTATACCCCAGGAGGCCCACAACAGCTCTCCCTGCCTTGGACTTCCCTTGCCATCACTGCACCCCCAAATCCATGAGCCCTTCTACTGAAGCACACCAGCTCTGCCTTCTCCAGGCTTATCTGGTCCCCATCTCCCATAGCCCCACCCTTGTTTCTCACCAGCTTCCCCCTGCGCAAGGATATGACTTGCCAGTTATAAGATGACTGCCTAGAAAATGTGGTCACTACTCCCCTGGCTGAATCCCTCACCTGCAGTTCAGGTGCAGCCAGGTGCCCTTCCCCAAACTGAAGCACCCTCCCCAGCAGCACAGTTGATGACAGGGGCAAGATTGTCTCTAAGTACTGTGTGATCCTGTTGTGTGACCATGTCTCCTCCTCCACCTTTGTCTCAGCTGCCCTCGCTGTGTTAGTTATTTTGAGGGCTGAGATCTTCTGAATATGGTAGTGGTGGAGACATGGTGGGACTAATATCTCTTTTATTTGCAGATCATCCTGTGACTGCGTAGCTAGGAGCCCTGTTTTCTGTGCTCTGAGCTTAACAGGGGGCTGTGGCAGCATCTCTCCATCAAACTGTTTCCCAAATCACTGTGCATGGGGTGTGCGGTGATTCTGGTGGCCTATGTTGTCCAACTGGCCTCTACTGGGCTGGATGTACCATATAAGTTATGGAGGGGGAGCTGTAGAAAATGCTGTGGTGGAGTACAAGCGAAGATTTCGGACTCTGGACCCTCAATTCCAGATGCTTGTGGTGGAAATTTATCATTGGATTTAAATGGCAGATCTGGTTGGTGATAAAGACAATGACTTGATTTGGAGCCGGATGGTGTTGGCCCCGATCTGTCAGGTGGGTTGATCATGGGTCTGTAGTAGCGTGGGGGCCTGGGCCCTTGTCCACTGGGGAGTCGGTGGCTGGGGCAGGTGGTCCCTAGGGATTCCCATGGGACTTATTGGCAGGTGGGTTTGGACAGGGACCCGTGGCAGTTACTGCAGACCTAGGTGGCCACCTGCATAGATTTTTCAGGGCCCACTCCTGACTTCAGAGTAACTGATTCATAGAAGAGGACTTTCTGGATTCCCTCCTCTGCTCTTGGCTATGGTCAGATTTTTAATTTTATTATTCTGCTGGCGGTGAGAGTGCCATATATTATTTTCTAAAACTCAGACAGTGAGAGTGCTTGAGGACTGGGAAATACTTGGATATATTTTCAGGAGAAACTACTAAGACATTTCCATCTGTCTGCTCAGAGGGTGTGAGCTCCTGGGGGGGAGGAGTTCAGCCTCTGTTGATGGTGAGAGGATCATTGGGGTCTGGAAAACTGTACTTTTCCCCGATAATTCTTTTAAGTTACAGCATCAAAGAATTACCAGCTAACTTTGACTGACTCTGCTAACCTGACTTTATGACAATGATGTTTTATTTTACTTACTTTCCAGTTTAATATTGTTCTGTTCACCTCCCAAGGCTGTGAGAGGGCCCTGGGGAGGTGAAGAATCTGCTATTTTTTTCAATTTATTTTTTTATATTTTGACATAATTTATAATATTAAGAAGGTTTATCTCTCATTTGCATTTGAAGGCAGTAAGGGCAGGGATGGGGCAAAAAGAAATAAAGCCATAAAAATGGAGTGTAATTAGTACCAACACCCATAGTCTAGGTAAAAGGCTCCCCAAAATGGTGGCCTTGATGGAAGAGGTAAGCCTGGATATCATGGCAGTCACAGAAACATGGTACACAGAGAACCATGACTGAGATATCAACGTAGCAGGATACACAATCTACAGGAGGGACAGGGAAGGAAGAAGAGGAGGAGGAGTAGCTCCCAAGTAAGGGAAGGGATCAAAACAATAGAACTAAAGGGTAAACAAGGAGGAGATAAGGCACTGTGGGTCACCCTGAGACTGGAAATGGCACCACAATCCTCACAGGGGTTGTATACAGACCCCTATCTCACGGAGAGTAAATGGACAAGGAAATGATAGAACGCATCCTTAGGATGGCAGAGAAAGGGGAGATATTGCTGATGGGGGACCCAAATATGCTAGATGTTAACTGGAGCACCTTTGCTTCAACCACATCCAAGAGCAGGGCCATTCTCAATGCCCTACAGGGGGCATGCCTCAGAAAGCTAGTTTTGGAATCCACTCAGGAGGGAGCAATCTTAGACCTGGTACTCTCAAATGGGAACAGGGAGAGGATCTCCGATCTTGAAGTGGATAGCCATCTGGGAAAAAGTGACCACCAAACAGTGTGGTTCATGACAAACTTAGTTGTAGAGTCAAACCATACAAAAGTGAAGATAATGGACTTCAGGAGGGCTGATTTTGTCAAAATGGGAGAGTGCCTCAAAAAAGCACTAGCAAACAGGCAAGAAGGTGGGGTGGAGCAGCAATGGGGAAACATCAAAACTGCCACCACAGAGGCAACAAGCCTTTGTGTAAAGCAAATAAACAAATCAAATTGAAAGAAAAAAAAACGATGGTTCTCAAAAGAAGTGGTGGGAAAGGTTAGGAAGAAAAAGATAGCATTCAGGAAGTATAAGGAAACACAGAAGGAGCAGGACAGAGAACTGTACCAGTTAAAGCAGAAGGAAGCGGGGAAGGCAGTCAGAATAGCAAAGGCCCAAACTGAGGAAAAGATAGCCAACTAAGTTAAGAAGGGGGATAAAGCCTTTTATAGGAACATTAGGGAGCAAAGAAAGACTAAGGCAGGGATACTGAGGCTGAATAAAGAGGAAGGTGGATGGGCAGAGAGCAACAGTGAAAAAGCAGGGATATTGAATGAATACTTCTGCTCAGTATTCACAATGGAAGAGCAGGGGGAGATACCTAATCCAGTCAATAGAAGCACTCTGGATAGGGGGGTTGATATTAGTCCTTTCACAGAAGAAAGGGTTCTGAAAGAACTCTTAAAACTGAAGGTGGATAAAGCAATGGGGCTTGATGGGATTCACCCCAGAATTCTAGAAGAACTAAGGAAGAACTAGTAACACCACTGACTACCATTTTTAATAAATCATGGGAGGATGGTGTGGTACCTGAGGACTGGAGGAAGGTGGATGTGATTCCCCTTCACAAAAGTGGGAGCAAGACAGAGGCAGAAAACTACAGACCTGTCAGTTTGACCTCAGTAGTAGGGGAAATGTTGGAATCATTTCTAAAGGAAAGAATTGTTGAGTACCTAGAGGACAGTGGGGCACAGGACCCAAGGTAGCATGGATTCACAGCAGGAAGGTCATGTCAGACAAACCTAATTGATTTCTTTGACTGGGTGACAAAAGTAGTAGACCAGGGAGGGGCTGTGGACATGGCCTACCTAGACTTTAGCAAGGCATTTGACACAGTCCCACACAAAAGATTAATAAACAAATTAGCCAGCCTGGGAGTGGGTCTTAGGGTGGTAGCCTGTGTAAGACACTGGCTTGACAACAGGACACAGAGGGTAATAGTAAATGGAGTCCACAGTGAAGAAAGGGGGGGGGTTACTAGTGGGGTACCACAGGGTTCAGTACTGCGGCTGATTCTTTTTAATGTCTTTATAAGTGACATTGCAGAGGGACTGAAAGGAAACGTATGTCTCTTTGCAGATGACACAAAGATCTGAAACAGGGTTGGTATGCAAGATGGGGTGGAAAGGATGAAAAGGAACTTGGCAAGGTTGGAGGAATGGTCAAATGTATAGCAGCTAAGATTCAACGCAAAGAAGGCAAAGTAACACACCTAGGAAACAAAAACCCAGGGGAAGAGTACACAATGGGGGGTTGAGAGACTGACAACAAAAATGGAAAGAGACCTGGGGTAGTCATATCAGATAACCTAAAAGTGGGCCAGCAATGTGAGACGGCAGTAAAGAGGGCTGGGGGGATACTGGATGGATAGGGAGAGGTATCACCAGTAGAAAACAGGAAGTTGTTGGCCTTCTGCAAAGACAGTTGGTAAGACCACATCTGGAGTACTGTGTACAGTTCTGGAGACCCCATCTCCACAAAGACATAGACAGTGTGGAGGCTGTCCAGAGCAGGGCAACCAAAATGATGCAGCATCTGCACCAGAAGACATATAAAGAAAGCCTAAAGGAGCTTAAGATGATTAGCCTCAAAGAAAGGAGGGAGAGGGGGGGCATGATAGAAACTTTCAAATACCTCAAGGGAATCAACAAAGTCCAAGAGGGTAGTATCTTTCAGAAAAAGAGATGTGCAAGAACAAGGAGGCATAATTTGAAGATAGAGGGTGTGACTTAGAGGTAATGTGAGGAAGTATGTCATCACAGAGAGGGTTGTAGATGCATGGAACAGCCTTCCCCTGAGGAGGTCATAGAGTCAAAAACAGTGGGGGAATTCAAGAATGCATGGGACAGACATAAGGCAATTCTAGTTGGGGAAGTAGGCTTTTGGTTAACTAGGCTCTGCAGCTTATCCGTTAGGTAGGGAAATGGGCAGACTAGGTGGGCCAAGCGGTCCTTATCTGCCATCAGATTCTATGTTTCTATTCTAATTTCCGTTAAGTTGTTATAATATTAATTTGTCCTAGAGTTTTAATATTAGGGAGGTTTGTGTGAGGGTTATTTATTTATTTACTTGGCGGGATGGGTGTTAGAGGGTTATGTATCCTTCTTTAAGTAAGAGTTTTTGTTTAATTTTCTTTTACAATATTTTTGTGTGTTGTTTTTAGGTATATAATTGCTTAGTTAAGGAAGTGCTGTTTTATATTTAGGTCATCAGAATGTGTTGGAGGCCTGCCCCAACAGTTGTGCACTATTCACCTTCTGCTCTACACACTCTCTGCCCCATCTCCATTACAGTTTACAACCTACCAGCACTGTAGGGCACTGGTTATTGCCCATGGGGAGGGGGGGGAAGTGTGAACAGTGGAGGGTGCATGAGCAGGGCCACCTCATTGGGATGGTAAGATCCAGAAGATGCCCTGGGATGAAATGGAACCTAAAACGTGGTCCACCATGCCTGGTTTCCATATCCAAGGGCACTACCAATTGTGGTGAACAGGTGGTTCAGGTGGCCCGGGTTCATTGAACTCGGGTGGTGCCATGCAATGCCAGGTCCATTAAAAACATGACAGTAATTATTGCAGATCTTGTTGAAACAGTGGACCTGGCTTGCATCAACAAGGCCTTGCTGGATTAGAATTCTGGCACCATATCGGAGGCTCTAACTCCAGCAGGGTACACGGTGATACACCACCTGAGATTGGATCATGGGAGGGAGGGGGTTGCGGTCTGTTTTAAGACCGAACTTAACCTCACGAGTGTACCAGTTGAGGAGACTGAGTTATTTGAGTGGTACCGTAGTAGCAGGTGTAGGTTGCCGGATTGCCCTCATCTAACGTCCACCAGGAGATGAGAAGCGATTCCTTCAGGAAGTCACAGACTTGACATTCAAGTCACGCAGGCTAATGGTCCTGGGTGACTTCAACACCTGGGTCAATGACAAACTCTCGCAATTTGGACAGCATTTCCTCCAGTTGATAACATCTCTGGGCCTCACACAGATAGTTACCACAGCTACTCACAAACACGGTCACTCTCTTGACTTAGTCTTCCTCCTGGGGATCGAAGCCTCTGACTTGGGGGTGGAACCAGCTGGATGGTCCAATCACTACACCATGGGGTTCAGTTTTAGAGCCCTCCTTTTGCAGGTCTATCCCTGTTGAGATGGTCAGGTATCTCACTTTACAAGATGTAAGCTCTGAAAGCCTGGTCATGATACCTGACCAATCGTCTCTCCCAGTGGCAAACAGTGACCTAGAGGCCCTCCTAATGGCCTATAACTCAGCCATTTCGGTGGCCCTGAATGTCATTGCTCCTGTCCATGTTAGCCATCTCTTCTTTTGCCCTCAGTCCCCATGGTTTGATGGGACTTTGAGGGAGATGCTGTGACTAGGATGAAGGTTAGAGCATTGCTGGTGGAACTCCACCCTTGATGTCGACCACCTTAGATTGATGTACCATTATCAAGTCTATCAATCTTCAATCACCCATAAGAAGGCAAAGTTCCTGTCTGGGGAGATTGCAGCCATTCAGAATTGACCAGCTCAGCTGTTTCGAAATGTGGATAGACTGTACAACCCAGGCTGTCTACAAGTTTGAAAAGCCTTTTTGCAAGTAGAGCGTGATGAACTTGCTCGATTCTTTGCATCTAAGGTGGCTGACATTAGGATGCTACTCCAATCAGCACACTCTACAGGCATTGCTTTGGATCAGCACAAGGCCACTGCCTCTTAGCTTTCCTGTAGTACCTTCGACCAACTGCAGTTCATGGAAGTCATGCGGATTGTCCAGGGTGCATGCCCTACATGCTGTAGTTTGGACCCAGGATCAACTTCTCTGATTTTGGGTTGTATTGATTCTATTAGTCCAGTCCTAGCACGGATAGTCTGGTGCTCCTTGGAAACAGGTGAGTTTCCTGACTCTCTGAAGGAGGGGGTGGTAACACCCCTCCTGAAGAAAGCTTCTTTGGACCCAGACTGCCATGCAAACTACAGACTAATCTCTAACCTTCCCTTTTTAGGGAAGGTGATTGAGAAAGCAGTGGCTAATACAGCTGGAGAACCATTTGACCACCCATGACATCTATGAACCAATCCAGTCCAAATTTCAAAAGAGACATAGTACTGAGACAGTGCTGGTTCGGGTGCTCAATGATCTCCTGATGGCTAGAGATCAGAAAAGCTATTCCATCTTGGTTCTTCTGGATCTCTTATCAGCGTTTGACACTGTGGACCATAGGGTCCTACTTGGTCACCTGAGGTTCATCTGTGGTTTGTCTGGTACAGTCCTCAGGTGGTTTATAGCCTTCCTCATGGGAAGAAGTCAGAGAATGGTGTCCAGGGTTTATTCCTTGGATCCAGTTTCTCTGCCAGGCTTCAGTGTTGTCCCCCATGTTGTTTATGGTGTATCTGCTGCCCCTTGGAGACATTGTAAGAAGGTATGAGCTAATCATTCACTGTTATGCTGATGATACCCAGCTCTGCCTTCCTTTTGCACCTGACCATGATGTAGCTGTCTCGGTCTTTAATAGCTGCCTCACAGAAATCCAGTAGTGGATGGATTCCTGTTGGCTGAACTTGAACTCAGAAAAGACTGAGGTGCTGGTTGTGGATCTGGTGCACTGGGGGTTGGTTCACCCTCAAGGCTTTTTCTTGGTGGCTTATCACTCTCAACCTCTGAACAGGTGTGAAACCTGGTGGTAATTTTTTACGAAGGGGTGATGCTGTATTCGCTGGTGTCGGCCATCGTCAAATCCTCTTTTTACCATCTGAGGAATATTTCCAGGATGAAGCACCTTGTTCTGTCTGGTGATCTTCCTATGCTGGTCCAAGCCTTTGTTTCCCAAGGTTAGATTATTGCAACTCCCTTTACCTAGGGCTACCAGGGGTGGAAATCCATGCTTGCTGCTAGAGCAGAACACAGCGGCCTGGCTTTTGACGGGAACTCTCCGGTCCTGTCATAATTCCCTGGTGCTGCGTGGACTGCACTGGCTGTTGGTACAGTGGTAGATCACCTTCAAAGTTGGTCTTCTGACTTTTAAAGCCCTACACGGACTGGGCCTAGACTACCTGAAAGAGCTTCTGGTCCCTTACTACCCTGGGCCATCATTCTGCTCAGCCATCGAGGGATTGCTAGAGATTCCAAGGGTGTGTTTGAAATCTTCTGGATCCAGGTATTTATGCATGTGGCCCCAACCCTTTGGAATTCTCTGCCCCATTGGTTATGGGAGTGCATGACCATGGAGGGATTCAAGCAAGCTTTAACAACATACTTATGACACTAAGCATTTGGTTAATGACTGTGTACTTTTATTAATCATTTTATATAAATAATGATGCTGGGATGTCTGATATGTGATTTTAAACTCTGTTAGGTGCCTTGATATTTTGAAAGGCACCATAAAAATAAAGATATTTATTATTATTATTATTACTGATTTATGCACTGACTGTTTCTAATGTTTCACATAGGTTCCTCTGGCTGACAGTTGTCATGTTTGTTATGTTTTGTGCACTGATGTGTTTCTGGGGCCACTGTTGTAATTGTGTGTAACTTGTTTTCCCTGGGGACTTGAGGTGGGCATCTCGGGGTGGGGTCCAAAGAGCTCTTTGTTTCAATACTAAATTACGCCTTTCATGCCAGGAGTACTGTTAGGGCCTTCTGTCATGCCTGTGATAGATCTGATGCTGCTTTATGGGTTTCTGGCCATTTAGGTAGTCCATGTTGTTATTGAGGGTATCTGAGGATATGATGTGGGGACACAGTGCTCAGTAGATTTCAGCATCCATTCCTTTCCCAGAGGCCTTTGCCAATTGGTCTGCCCTGCTCTTCTGTTCTAATCAGGGTGTATTCCAGGCTGCCATCAGTAGTACAGTTAGATGCTATGGGTTTGTGGAAAGGGCTCCCTTGCCCTTTTGGCTGTTAGGGACAGTATTTTCTGGTTATGTATGGTGTTCCCCCTCAACTCCCTACAGAGATCCATGTAGGTTGGTCAGTTGTAAAAAGCAGCACAGATACTGTTGCTTTGTGTATGCCTCTTCGCTCTCTCTGCCTTTGGGTCATGGCAGTTTATGATTTGATATTATGAGGGTTACATCCCTGTTACACTCTCGTTTATGGACAAATGGTCAGAGATGTATTGTACTGGTTCTGGAAGGCTAGGGGGGTTCACTACATTTTTCCTATGGTTTTCCTCCCCGTAGCACCCATCCCTCTGTTTTTCTTTTCTTGGGGCTTTGGTGTCCTGGATACCCTCAACAGCTCCTTGTAGCATGGTATGACCCTTCTCCTTTTTTTTCTTTCTTCCCCATTCTCCAGACCCCTCCCCAACTTTGCAGGATCCCCCATGGGTTTTCAGTCAGTTTCCCCAAAACATTGTTCATAAAATGTTTAGATTGCTAATTACTTGATTTCTGTTATTTAGAGATATTAATTTTTTTCTGTTTTATTATTTTTAGTTCCAAATTGAAGTCCACTTTCTTCCCTTTCTTTTCTCTGCATCACAAAAAACTCAAGAGAAAGTTTGAACAGGTCGATCCACCTGAAAAATGAAAAAAAGACAAGAAAAGAAGTGCTCAAGGTGTGATCACCGCAGAAGCCTCAGTTCTGATCGAATTCTAGTTAAAATATAAAAAATGTGTTGTTGTGTTGTAAAGAAATGTATTAAAATAAGTGACAGTGTTAATGCCTTTTGTATGCTCATGAAGAAACCTTTAAAACATGTATGTAATTATACTTTATGAATATGGATGTTCAAATTCACTAGAGAGAGATATTTACAATACGGCGCTAAATGTATGGGATGTCTTCTGAATATGATTGAATTCCATTTCTCATCATTCTTATATTCGCCCCCTTTTTTTTGCCTCTCTTATATGAACTTAATCATTTAGATAGTTATTTGATTTTGTTAATATTATTATATACCAGATTATGATGTGTCAAAGAAATGGCAATTTTGTAGTAATTTTGTCAAAAAAGTTTGTATCCCATTAGAGCCACTAATGTAACCCAAGTTTTAATTAGGGAGCCACAATGGGGGTTATATGTATTTGAGACTCTAAAAATTAAAATAAATATTTGAAATAGCCAAAGTAGGTTCCCATAAGTTCTATAGTGTTTGTTCTGGTTATTATACATACATAACATGGTACGTTTTTATTATTGAAATGAAGCTGTTTCTCTGAACATCACAATCAGTTTTATTGATTTACAAAGCCAGTTTAGTCTTGTATTTTGTGAGTTTATATTAAGATTATCACACAGATTTAAGAATTATTTACATTTATGTTAATTTAGAAAACGGATGCAAGCATGTTTAAATCCCTCCACAACCACTTGCTGTTATTTGTTGCAGAAAATGAAGTAACAATAGGGGATTCCCTAATTGGTGATTAAATTAATTTAATTTAATAATTTGATGATTGATTCTGTGGCTATTTAAGGAGGATAATGTGAAATACACTCTACCCACTAATGAAGTCAGTAGTCGGTCGAAGCCCAGGAGAGTGTTCATTCAAACACAGGAAAGTAGTCACTGTTCTTTGTTACCACTGATTACACTGGAAATGTTATTTTATTTATGCTGTTAAATTTTACAGTGCCAAAGAAACAAATAAATTGAAGATTAACAGATAATTAAGTTTACCAGTGGTTTATTGCAATAGAGTGCAAAGCTTCATCTTTGGTTTTCTGCAAATTTTCAGCATAGCCTTGTTATGACCCTGCCTCATGAAAGCAGGCAGAGAAAATGTTCAGCTTCTGGCTTAAAGGTGATTTTGTGCAGAGACTGTGAAATCAACATTCGGAATGCTAAAACACATTTTGGGCAGGAGTTGAAAAATGGCAGCTGTCACATTCATGAGGAGCTGTAAAGAAATGGCTATGTTGAAAATGTGGGGTTAAAATATTGACTATTACCAAATGTACAATGCTGTATTTGCAACATTCGGTATAGGCTCAAATTTTGTTGAGTTTAAATATTTTTACATCCTAACACAGCCTTCTTATGACCCCACCTCATGAGCAAGGGCAGAGAAAATTAACTCCTGCCGGAAAAGTGATTTCACGCAGGGACAGTGAAATCACCTTTCAGGATGTAAAAAAGCATTTTGGACAGGATTTGAAAAATGACAGCTGTCACATTCATGAGGTGCTGTAAAGATATGGCTATGCTGTAAATTTGGGGTAAAAATATTGACAATCATCAAAGTTTTGAGGCTGCATTCGCAAAATTCAATATAGGCTTATAACTTTGCTGTTTTTTTTAAATATTTTTACATCAAATTTTCAACATACCCTTCTTATGACCTCAGGGCAGAGAATGGAAAAATGCCCAAGTTATGCCTCTAAGTTCAAAACCCCACTGAAATACATTGAATGGCATACCTGTTCATTCAGTTTGTGGTCAAGAGTGAAGATGTGTCTGGGGTCCAGAGAGGATTATGGCATTGAACCCCAATGGGTAAATAAGAGCTTGGGGGTGGATTGGTGGGCACTCAGTGGGAGGGTTGGGTGGGGTTCAGAAATGGCACTAAAGACATTGATGGACAGTTTTCTTGTTACAGGTTAAAAAAAGAAAAAAAACAACAAAGCATGACAGAAATGCAGATCGTGAGACTGGGGGGTTGGGCACCCCCTAGTGTCACTGTAAGGTTTCTGGGGGAGAGGTGCTAAGAGGGAGGGTCTGCTGAGGGGAGGAATTATACTTCTCCCGAGTTCATGTACTGCTGTCACATCTCTCAGGGACTCAGGCTAATGACAAATTCCTGAACAATGAACCCCACCTGAAATGTGGCCACTGCTTTGTTGTTATAATGAAGCTGTTGATTCAGGTAAACTCAGTAGAGGACAAGAGCAGCTGTGTGGTGCCTCTGAGATGAGTTGTTCTGTATAATCTGAGACTCAGTTTTCTTATTGCCATGGGTTGGCAGCAGTTGTATTCACATCTCTGAAGTGCTGATATCCCAGATCCAGTTGCTTGGTGCTGGTGTGTTGTTTAGAAGAGTTTGGGCTAAAGCACTAAAGCTGCAGAGGATGGCATGGGGATGTCACTGCTGCCCCTCCCCCTTCTGTGTCAAATAGTTTTTTGTCTTGCTGTGGCTATTGAAATGATATATTATTGACTAATGCCAGCTCTTGGATCATGGATTCTCAAATTTGAGTCGACAGTAGATTTTGTGATGTTTTTCTACAGTCCTTGTGCAAAGTTCCATTATTTACATTCTTGTGCAGGGAGGTGTGTCCCTTTGTAACTTTCAGACCCTTTGAACAGACAAGAAATGTGCTTACCTCTGGTTGTTCTGTGGGTGGGTTGCAAAAGACCAGAGATTAAGATGATCTATTTGTTTCTAAGAAGGAAAAAATGCTGGCAATGAGCCAGCCTACAATCATAATATGTTGAAAACTTTGACATCCGAGTGCTGTTACTGGGGGGGTGAACTGGATAACTGCAAATCATTCTGGAAGTAGATTTTGGTGATTTGGAGTTTGTACTCCAACTTATTTTATAAAGTATGAGAGAAGATCTGCACAAAATTCGATTGGGGCTGAAAGTAAAAAAAAACAAACTGTGAGTGCAAAGTGTGCAAAGATGAAGGCAACTTTTTTTGTCACTCCAACATGTGTGTTCACAATGAATGCAGGAGTGCATTTTCTCAAAGCAAGAGGCCTGCAGAGCTCCATCCACTGCAGCCCTAAAAAGCTGAGTTTTTGGGTGTGGTTGGCTGAGGAAGCCATACCTCAGCACACCTGGGTACATGACCATATTTGTGCTGTTGTGGTTGACCTGTACTTTGAAGGGGAATACTCAAATCCCAGGAGAAATATTGAGGGACCTTGAGGTCCCAATTTAGCAATCCACAATGTTAAATATATTTTTAAATCACTTAGTTGCAGTATAATTTATTATCTGGTGGATCCTGTGATCCCCGACCATTGTGTCTCCACATTTTACATCCCAGAGTCTTCCATGGCCAGCCCATTGATGACACAACTAATGGACTGCACTATGGGGGATGTCTGTGTGCCAGTACCTCCATTAACTGAATATTAAAGTTACAGAGTGCATGATCATGCTTATTCTACTGGTACTGATTGCACTGAGGTGGTGTGATCAGTACCATTAGAATAAGCATGATCATGTACTTTGTAACATTAATAATCAGTTAACAGAAATGCCTGAACATATATGTCTCCCAAAGTGTAGTCTATCAATTGTGTCATAAGAGTGCTGGCCTCAGTGGACTCTGGGAATTAAGAGTGCAGAGCCATGATGCATAGGGTAGGGTCAACCAGATAATAAATTACACTACAACAAAGTGATTTAAAAAATTATTTAACATTACGGATTGCTAAATCAGGACTTCAAGGTCCCTCAGTATTTCTTCTGGAGTGTTGAGTATTTTCCTTTAATTAGAACCCACTAGCAAGTTAATAATGAAAAGCCCTGGTGGCTAAGGGTAGTGTCCTTGGTAGTCCAGTGAACCCATTTTTTTAAATAAATCGTTGATGTTTAGTTGGGTTAGGAAGAGCCTCTATATGCCACAAGAGCCACTTACTGCATGATACAGAAATAGTTTAATTTACCTCTTTGAATTTCACTTCATTCAGCTGTAAAACTTGGTAACATCTGGACCCCAGTGAAGCGTCTCAGCTAGGCTACCCCAGTTAAACAAAGTGCAAAATAAAATAAATGCTAAAACAAGAAAGCTTGTTATGAAACCCAATGAGGGGTCAGTAATTCCTCTCTCCTTCTAGGAACAGAGATCTATATGGGAGAGATCTGTGATGGGATGATTGCCCAGTCATCAAGCCACCTACCTCATTGGCAGGAACAGACTGTCCCAATGAAAGCAAACCCTGGGTCACAAGCACTACCAGATGCTTTACTCAGTAAAGCATCTAGTGGTGGCAACTTAGGGCTTGTTTTCAACTGGCCACTACTAGGGGAGTGAGGAATTCTGCTTGGGAAGAAGTCAATGGTTGGGTGATCAGTGTATGGTAATGCTAGTGAGGAGGATAAAAATAAATGGCACTGGTGTCTTTTGCAAGATTGGATGGTAATGAGGTTATCCTAACTTGGAGTAGGGCTTGAGGTAGCAGGGACTGGCAGGGGGGAGTCAGAGCATGATGTACTAAATTGATCTTACTGGGGATGGAGTGGTCTCGATCCTACTGATTGCAAGTCAAGCCAGTAACACTGCCATTTGGGGGGACTGACACTGCCCCTTACTCCAGGATTCAGCCTGATATCATCACCTATGGTGTTCTACAGATGGGATAGAACCCATTGACTGGACCACCACCAGAGAAAGAAGACTTAAGGGAAGGGAAGGGAAGGGAAGAAGGGAAGGGAAGGAAAGGGAATGGAAGGGGAGGGGAGGGAAGGGAAGGGAAAGGAGGGGAGACTAGGATGGGGAGAGCTTTTCTAGAAAAAGGGGGGAGCTCATCACATTTTTCTCTTGATTGTACTTATTGCACTTGGTAGGAGCAGGTTGCAAAATTAAGGTTAGGCAGTACTCAGATTCAGAATGGAATCAGATTCCAATACCACATCTGATCAGGTTTTTAGGATTTGGAATTTTGGTCTTGAATAGCGAAATTCTGAACATCAAAAAAAGCTTGGAACTCTAATGCTTACTCCATTATTTTAGTCTGTACTCATCTTAGCTTACTTATTTTTGGAATGGGATCAGCATTAGGGTTTGCAACTGCAAGGCATAGCCCTCACACCTGTTCCTGCATGCAGGGTGGGAGTGGGATGTTAGGGTTGGAAACTAAGGGTGGGATGGGCTCTCAGGGTTGGGAATGCTAAGATGTCATTTCCCTACTTTTGATGCTGGAACCCTAATGCTCCATTAACAAATGTTTTGCAGAATATATATATATATATATATATAAATATGTTTATATGATGTCTTGTCACATAGTAACATTGTGCCCACAAATGCAAATTGTAAAGCACATAGTCATGCAAAGCAAAATGGAAATAGAAACAGTAGTGTAGACAGAAATGTTAAAAACAATGCAAAAGCAAGTACAAATGAAAACACAAAGGGTAACTCACATGGTGGCGTAGACGTGAATGGTAAGTGAAACGGGAACTGAACCACAAGCGAAAACGGTAATGGTAACAGTAATGTAAGCACACAGGCGGGTTTTCCCCAAAAGCTGCACAAAGAAAGACAGTGAATACAAAGAATGTATGCATAATAATGGCTCTCGGAGCAGAAAATGAGGAGTTGGAATACTAAATTGCTTATATCTCAGGAACCCTACAACGTAGAAAAAAATGCAAGTCATATGATTTATGACTTTCCTGACTAGTTTTACACTTAGTCCCAAAAATAGGGCTAAGCATTTTTCCAACAAAAAGTCAGTATCTCACAACGTCTCCGAGATACGGGCCCTGAAAGGCGCGGCGAACACCGTAATGTTATCCTATGGGAAAAAAAGAGAGGTTCGGAGTGCCATAACTTTAGCTCCCTGTAATATTTTTTCACCAAACCCCAAAAGTCACATCTGTGGGATGCTGGCTGTGCTCCCTCCAAATTTCAGCCCAAAAGACCAAACCATTATTTTGCAGCAGGGCGCCAAAGGATTCCTGTAATGCGTAGGACGCCGTAATGTTAACCTATGGAAAAAAGTGTCAACTTTGGAGTGCCATAACTTTGCTGCCATATAATATTTTTTTCACAAAAACACTGAAACGCATATCTGTGAGATGTCGGTTGTGTTCCCTCCAAATTTCAGGCCAAAACACCAAACCATTATTTTACAGCAGGGTGCCAAAGAATTGCTGTAATTTTCCCACAGCCTAGAAAAGTACTGTCGAAGTTTGCGAAAGCTTTCACAAATTCATTCGACAGTGTCACACGTGCAACAGTACTTTGTGAAAGTACTTTTTCCAGAATTTTGAAAAACATATTTCTGGGGTGTTTTACCCCAAAATAAAGACAGGGCTATCATCCTCAGGGTCCGACTAGGTGAAAACCAAAAGAATAGGTTGCTAGAGGGTCCCAGTTTCAAATGCCAAGCATTTTTCTGATCACCAACTGAAAACAAAATGGCGGATTTGCGACAGTAAAAGCGCCATTTGCGAAAGTAAAAACTGCATTTGCGACACTGTCAAACTTTTTGTCAACTTTTCTCATTGACTTATAATGGGAACTTGTTTTTTGAATAACTTTTGAACTGTTTAATATTTTTTCATGAAATCTTCAAAAGGCACATCAGGGACCCTGGTCACACATTCCCTGAAGATTTGGGACCAGTCACACAAACTGTGCAATCTGTAGAGATGACAGTAAAATTCTAGAAAAGTGTAAATGCGTGAACAGATCACGCTTAATAACTCCGCAGCTGTATATGTGACCAGTACTAAACTTGGCATATCCCAAGGCATATGGGTCTTGATCGTGCATTCCAAATTTCAGGCAAATCTGTCAAACAGTTGCAAAGTTATTAAGGTGCAAAATTTTGGGTTTAACATGTAAATGGCTCCTCAACCCTAACTATAGTGGCATTACTGTGCCACTATAATATATGTATATATATATGTATTCATGGCAAAAAATTCCCTTTAATGCATCAGTTAGGGTTGATACACAGTGACAAAAGCAAGGAAATTCGGTGTTAGGGTTGAAAGCCCCCCTTACATCCCCCCAGCCCACCCCCCAACTGGCATCAGGCTACGCGTTGGGCTCGTCTGTCCTTACTCTCACCCCATCAAATGTGTAAATAAGCTGAGGCATAGGAGAATGGGGTGAGAGTTAAGACTGATGAGCCCAATGCACACCCAAATGCCAGTTGGGGGGGCGTGCTGGGGGGTGCAAGGGGGCTTTCAACCCTAACACCGAATTTCCTTGCTTTTGTCGCTGTGTAACAATCCTAACTGATGCATTAAACAGACTTTTTTTGCCATGAATTTCCTTTCTTTTTGAGAATGAGGAGAATAAATAGTGACTAGAATGTGGTGGTGTGTAGTGACATAGTAATGATAACTGCAACGCAAATGCAAGCTCTAATGGTTACGCCACATGGTGACACAAACGTAGAAGGTAACGCAAACATTAATAGAAATGCAAGTGCAAAGTGATGGCAAAGTGAACAGTGATGCAAACAGAGATGCAAGCGCGTACAAAAATGCAACTGATAATGCTCACAGTCACGGCACTGCTATTGTATATGCAAATGTTAAGTGTTACAGCAACAATAATGGCAAAGAGAACAGAAGCAGAAAGGTGAACACAAGTGCATACGGAAATGCAAAGCATAATGTGCATGGTCACGGTACTGCAATTGCAAATGCAAATGGTAATGGTAACAGCAAAAATAACGCCAAAGGAAACAGAAACAGAAACGCAAACCTTAAAGTGCACGGTCATGGTACCACAATTGTTAATGCAATTGGCAATGGTAACAAGTAAAATAAGGCAAAAGGAAACAGAAATGTAAATATGAACACAAGCACGTACAGAAATGCAAAGCGTTACGAGCACAGTCTCGTTACTGCAATTGTTAAAGCAAATGGTAATGGTAACAGCAGCAACAATGCCAAAGGAAAGAGAAACGCAAATGCCAGCACATACGGAAATGCAAACCATAATGCGTATGATGACGGTACCACAATTATAAATGTTAATGGTAATGGTAACAGTAACAATAACTCCAAAGAAAACAGAAATGCAAATGCAATCACAAGCGCAAAAGGAAACACAAACGTGATGCACACGGTGATGGTATGGCAATTGGAAAAGCAAATGGTAATGTTAACAGCGGAAATAATGGCAAAGTAAACAGAAATGGAAACATGAATGCAAGTGCGTATGCAAATGAGAATGCAAAGAGTAACACACACGGTGGCATACACAGGAATAGTAATGCAAACGAGTATGGAAACACAAGTGGGAATGGTAACTGTAACAGTAGTGGAAGCACACACCCTGTGTTTTCCCAACAGCTGCACAGAGAAACACAGTGTGTAAAAAGAATATATGCATAACAATGGACCTCAGAGCAGAAAATGAGCTGTAGGAATACTAAATTGCTGATATTTCAGGAGCCATATGACACAGAGAGAAAAAAATTAAAATTTCACATGATTCATGAGTTTCTGGGGTAGGATTTTGCTGACTGTGTAGCCTGGGCTATACATTGTCACAATGAAAATTCTGTATCTCACACTGTTTCTGAGATACGACCCCGCCAGAGGTGCAGTAGACACCACCATGTTAGTCTATGGGAAAAAAACATCAAATTCGGAGTACTGTAACTTGGCATCTGTACAATATTTTGTCACCAAACCACCAAAAGGCACATCTGTGAGATATTGGCTGCCTTCCCTCCAAATTTGAGCCCAAAAAACCAAACCGTTGTTTTGCAGCACCAGGGTGGCAAAGAACTCCTGTCTTTTCAGCCATAGTCTGGAAAAGTCGTGTCGTAATTTGCGACACCTTTCACAAAAATTTGCAAAAGTGTCGCAGGTACGACACTACTTCGTGACACTACTGTTTCCAGAAATTTGAAAAACATATTTATGTGGTGTTTAACCCCAAAATAAAGACATGGCTAGCATCCTCAGGGTCTGACTAGGTGAACACAGAAAGAATTGTGTCCCTAGAGGGTCCCCATTTTAAACGCCAAGCATTTTTCTGATCAGTAACTAAAACAAAATGGCAGATTTGCAACACCACTAGGGTCATCTGCAACACTAAAAAGTGCATGTGTGACACTTTCGGAACTTTTTGTTAACTTTTCCCATTGACTTATAATGGGAAATTGTTTCTTGAATAACTTTAGAACCATTTGATATTGTTTCATGAAATCTTCAAAAGGCACATCAGGAACCCCGACTGCACATTCCCTGAAGTTTTTGGACCGGTCTTGCAAACTGTGCAACCTGTAGGTGTGAGCAAAGAATTTGCAAAAAAACGTAATTGTGCATTCGGATGTTGCTTAATAACTCTGCAGCCGTATATCCGACCAGTACAACAGCTGGCAAATCTCAAGAGCTATCATGCCCAAGTATACATACCAAATTTCAGGGAAATCCATTGAACAGTAGAAAACTTATTAAGATGCAAAGTTTCACCCTTTAACCTTGTAACACTAAAATAATTTTTAGTGTGTGGCCATGAGACAGCCATTATGACAAACTGTTTTTGCTTATTTTTTCTTTATTACAAACCATAATGTAATCAAGTGTGCTGCTATATTTGTTATCCACTAAGTACAAACAAGTTATTGAAAATATATGCTTTTAGATTATATGTCAGGAATGCTCCAGTGGGACTGCCCCATTGGCTGCTCTAACAAGTTAGTTTTAATAGATTTAAGTTAATTTTTCTATTTTGTGATTATAAGTTAAAAGTTAGGGTTTTTCAGTGTGTTGTGCAACTACTCACTAAAGGGCTTTGTGACCTGTTTGCAACTGTCAGTCTAGGTATTAATAAAAAGTTAGCCAAGTTTGTATTTATATAAATGTTGGTAGTTATAGGCAGTTACATGCACTAATTCAGTAAACATAATAAATGCCATAACTGAATTAAGTAAAACTAACAGGAGAGGTCAATCAGTATATGTATGCCATAGGGAGCTATGACAACGTACAGATTCCATGACCTTAAATCACCAGTTAGTTCATGAAGAGACATGGCAGTGTATGGGTCAAGAGACTCCCCAAGCTAAAATACTGGGAGAAGCCCACACAAGTGTATATTTGTAACTGCCTATTCAAATGCTAACAAATAAATAAGCTTCTGCTTTGATACCAACAACTCTTTCTACATTTCTATAACAGCAGCAACTGTGAAAGATGCAAAAACACAATGCATAATAGATTATGTATTAATCTGTGTAACCAAAACACAAACTTATTTATTGGTCACTGCATACCGCTACATAATAGTTAGGCCATTGTATTTAAATCATTAGTTGTACAATGCCGCCATCTACTGGCCATTGAGAATATTGCAGTACATAAACAATAAATGAGAAAGTGGCTATCGTTGTATCGGATGAGAAGTATAACCTCACTAATTCTGGTTTAAGAGAGCAATTATTGATATGTTTTGCATTAACAGTACTAATTGATTTTTCAAGATAAAAATTGTAAGATTTAGCTTATAAAAGTATTGTATGTAAGCTGAGTAACTCAGTTCCAAACTAATGACCGCATGCTTGGGCAAAGTATAAGATAACAGCATGTTTAGGCATTAAAGGCAAGCCTTAAGTTGCTGTATGTTGCTATGGTGTGAGTGAAACTTATTGTTTCACCTAGGCCAAATGGACCCACTGGTATATGTATAAAAAATATTGTGTAAAAAATGAAGTAAGCTGTGGAAAAGTACACCACACCTTGGTATCAACTTGTTATTCTGTTTTATGATTGGCTAACTATGAGATTTGCATATCTAGTAGCTGATTACATGTATATAAGTGGGTGCTCTGAAGGCACTGGGAGAGAGACC
Organism: Neoceratodus forsteri; assembly: GCA_016271365.2. Taxonomy (NCBI): domain Eukaryota; kingdom Metazoa; phylum Chordata; order Ceratodontiformes; family Ceratodontidae; genus Neoceratodus; species Neoceratodus forsteri. The sequence continues at coordinate 223,533,241 of CM028132.1, read as the reverse complement.
CAACATCAATGTGTAAGGCAAGGCACTGATTAAATCTGCTAACTCTCCTGGCTGTGTCTGTGTCATCTCTGACTAAGTACTATACAATGGGGGGCGTGGTTAGCCACCTAACTCAATGGACACCTAATCGAGGAGCTCTTGCCTTTCCCACTGCATATCCATGTTAAGCCCATTCCATACTTGCTTTTTTCATTCTTTCTCTTGCTCCGCTGGCTAAAGGAGTGTCCCGCTCTTCGGTAACACCACTCTGGACCCCCGCTCCACTCGGGAAGTACTCCGTTGTTCTGACATCTGCAGATCTGTCTGGTGGCTGGGCCTACTGCAAGGATGGAGCCTGCTTCTCCTGCTGTGCCCTCAGAGTGCGGGCTGGCTGAAATTCAGCAGATGTTCGCCGAAATCTTGAACTGCATGGACCATATCGACAGCGCTACCTGGAAGAATACCACCGACATTGTAGATCTCTCACAGTGGGCTACTGTATTTGAACACAGGCTTTCAGAGGTGGAGGATGGTTGCCAGCGAACTGGGGCATGAATGCTGGACCACGATAGCCTTATTCAGCAGTTATGGACCAGGGTGGAGGACTTAGAAAACCGTAGCAGAAGGAATAACTTGAGGTTTGTGGGCTTCCCTGAGGGTTTTGAAGGATCGGATGCTATAGGCTTTCTACAAAAGGAGCTTCCTCCCCTGCTGGGCTGGCACTTGGAACACTCTCTGGAGATAGATAGGGTTCACAGAACGTTGGCACCCTGCCTGGCTCCTGGGGAGCGTCCTAGCACCTTATTGGCCCGCTTTCTCCGGTTCCAGGACCGGGAATCCATTACCAGGCTGGCACGCCAAAGGAAAGAACTTACTTGGAGAGGCCACAGGATCCAGATTTTTGCGGACTACTCCCAAGAACTCACTGCATGCCATAGGGCCTTCACCGCTGCACGTTGGGCCTGTGCTGACCTGGGGTTAGAGTACTCATTGAGATACCCAGCTTGTCTCCGTATCATTCTGAATGGATCACCGAGGCTATTTGACAACCCAGCAGCTGCTGAGAACTTTCTGGCATCACAAGCTCCCAATCTACATAGGGGTGAGCCCAGGAAATCTATGGACTCGGGGGCTACAGCTATGGAGACCTCTGCACTAACCCCTACAACTCCCCCCCCGGGGCTACTCAGCCTGTAACTCTACAATCTAGGACCCCATCTTGCTCTGCCCCTCATAAATCTCTGGGGAGCAAAAAAAAAACAGAAGGAGGGCTTGTCTGGATGGGGCCCATATTGATAAGACCCCCCGGTTCCATTCTTGTTCTCTGAGTCGCTGTGCCAGTCCTGACTCCATGGCCTCACACTCCACTATACAGCCTGACAAGAGCAACAACCAGTTCCGTGCCCTGATGGACCTTCCGACAGATGGATCCCAGCTGGACCCTCCTCTACTGCCTAGACCATCTCCTAAGGGGAATAAATCCCAGGCTGCATGCTCACTTTCGTGGGCAGATGCTGTGGAGTCACTAACTCCAGAGGTTTCTACTGCTATGGATGTTGCCTCTATCTATCCAACACCCTTTGGCACTGTGGCTGCCCCTGCTAAATCTGTGGGCTGAATGTGACTGAGACTGTTTTATGCTGCTTTCTGTGTTCTTGTTCTCTCCTTCCTGTTATAATTAGTATTGGTGGTCAGTGCCGAACTTAAGCCTCTGGTATGTGCCCAGTACACCGAGGCGTTCCTGGTGCTGCCGGCAGGGGTTGGGATCCAACGATTCTGTTTACACTCTGGTCGCTCATTTATTCTATTCCCTCTCAGAGGGGTCACGACCAGGTGACAATTAGTCTTCTACAGTGTGGGACTGCCCCTCACTGTTTACCTTTGAGCTCTTAATAACCCTGTTTCTTGTAACTAATGTATGGTATGTTGGGCAGGGGTGGGGGGCTAGTCCCTCAATGCCTGTGAAACAAATTTAAGGTGGAGGTTGGCTACTTTAGCTGACTTGTTGGTGCAGGCATGCTGTATTGGTGGGATACAGTGGAGAGAGTCCTTTGGGCAGTGGGCTGTCCTACCCCTCTTTCGCTGTAGTTAGTTAACCTGGAAAATGGAGGCAGTATAGCGCAGTGGTCTAAGGCTCTGAGCTGCAAATCTGGTGACATCCGGCAGACCAGACCTGGGTTTGAATCCCAAAGCTTCCACTTGCACACTGTGTGACCCTAAGCAAGTTACTTTACCTCCTTGTGCTCCCAGGTCGCTCCTGTAAAAAAGCTTCCAGCTTAGTGTGCTATACCTGGTTAAACAACTAAATAAAAAAAAAGAAACTCCTACCTCCCAGCGATTCCTGCTGGTATCTGGGCCATAATTTGGTTGATGCGTGCAGCAGGAGCTGATCTGTTTAGGGGGAAGGGATTTGGGAAGGGTGGGGGGGGAGCTGGAAAGGGTTTCTTACATCTGTGGTTATTCAAAGTTATGGTTGCTGTTTGTAGTTCATGTTCAGGGCCTAGTGAGCCCCTTTCAGAAATATTTCATTTTGTATGTTGCTAGTAGTTTAGGCATTCTGACTTCTGAGATTCTGACCTATTTTCATCAAGGCTGTCTTAAGAGAAAAGGTCTCCTTCCTGGGGGATTGTGTCTCTGGCCTTGGTGTATGTGGATGCATATAGGGTTTGCCATGATTCTATCCAGGTCAAATGGAGACTAATTTTATCTCCTGGATTGTCCGAGGTCTTAATTCTCCCATTAAACGGAAGAAAGTCTTGCTCCATCTGAAGAAGCTCAGACCTTCGGTAGCACTCCTTCAGGAAATGAAACTCTCCTTAGCTGAAGCTAGGAAGCTTAGACAGGGTTGGGTAGGGGAAGAGATACATAGTGTGGCAGACTCCCACAAGCATGGGGTCTCTATACTTCTACATAAATCTCTGGGGTGGAAGGTTAAAAGACACACTCATGATGCAGACAGGAGATGGATCATGGCCAAAATGGTGATGCCAGAAGGCCCATTAGTTTTAGTTAATTTATACGCCCCTAACCAGGATTGTCCCCTCTTTTTCCATATGGTTAACCAGGCCCTTACAGATTTCAACATTCACAAAGTCCCAATTTTACTGAGGGGTGACTTTAATCTGGTGCTTGATCACCTTCTGGATAGAAGCAACAAGGCCCTTGAACCACATAGGCAGGACAAGGAAGCCCTCCTGAGGTTAATGGATGAACATGGTCTGTTGGACGAGTGGAGGGCCCTACACCCTGGGGAGTGGGGTTACACATGCTTCTCGCAGACTCATGGTTCATCCAGTAGACTCGTCTTGTGGCTACTTTCTACTGAACTTTTTGACAGAGTGTCTACCTCTTGTATACACCCTATTTATATTTCAGACCATGCCTCTCTGGGAATTCAGGTTAAACTGGGACAGGACCACCCCTCTTCCTCCTCCTGGCATTTGGACCCCCTTCTCCTGGAGGACGGGGACTTTCAGAAGTGGCTGGGGCCTGCAATTGCCGAGTATTGGACTAACAATGATAATGGGGAGGTCTCGGACACTACCCTATGGGAAGCCTTCAAGGCTACAATAAGGGGTTGGATAATGGCCTTCGCTTTGGCTAGGAGATGCCACCGTGAGGCAGATCAGAGGGCTTTAGAAAAACAACTATATTTCCTGGAAGCACAATATAAATTGTTTCATGACAAACCTCCACCTCTGTCCTTACTTGCACAACTGGCGAGTACCAGAATTTCCCTGAATGCTCACCTCACCCACCAGGCTGAACTGAATCTTAGGCGGGTTCATCATGCCTACTGGGAGGGTGGGGAAAAGGCTAGTAAACTCCTGGCATAGCGCCTTAAACAGCGGCAAATGTCCAGGAGGATACATGCTTTAAGGGATCACAGTGGGGCCACGTGTTACTCCTCTGTTGGGGTCAATGACATTATGGCTGTTTTATAGGCAGTTATATGCCTCCCCTGCCCCCCCAGCCTGCCTTCCATCCAAACATTCCTGGATTCTTTGCCCATTCCCAAGCTCTCCCCATCAGAAGTTAAAGCGCTGGAAGCCTCGCTCACTGTGGAAGAAGTGGATAGGGTTATCCAATCCATGAATCTTCGTAAAGCCCCTGGGACTGATGGACTCCCCATAGATTTTTATAGGGTCCAAGGTGTTAACCTTGCTCTGTACTTAGTCCGATGTTTAGGCACCTCTACTCTCAGGAATCTTACCCCTGTCCCTAAGGGAAGCTACTATTACTGTACTTCCTAAGAAGGGGAGGGACCCCCTTTCCCCAGGTAATTACCATCCCATTTTCCTCATCAACGCAGATGCCAAAATCCTGGCCAAGGTTCTTGCCAGTAGACTTGAGCCTTTTGTATCAGAGTTGGTTTACCCTTCCCAGGCTGGCTTTGTTAAGGGGTGTCTGGGATCTGATCATCACAGAATCCTCCTTTCAATAATGCATTATTCCAAACTGTCAAAAAAACACCTTGTAGCCCTAGCCGTGGACTTTGAGAAGGCATTTGATTCGGTAGAATGGTCTTATCTGTTTCATACCCTTTCCTCCATGGGGTGGGACCTGATTTTCTCTCCTGGATCAAACTATTATATACCTCTCCCCTGGCTAGGGTTTTGACTAACGGCAATCTATCGGTGCCCTTCCAGTTGCAGAAGGATACAAGACAAGGTTGCCCGCTCTCCCCCCTTCTGTTCATTCTTGCCATTGAATCCCTGGCCATTGCACTTTGGAAAGTGCCCTCTATCCCTGGAATAACAAAGGGAGGCATTACCTTTAAAACTTTTTTGTATGCTGATGACCTGCTGGTCACTATAGAATGTACCCCACAGGTGATTCAATCCATCTTACATATATTGAATGTATTCTCTGGAATTTCTGGCCTTAGGATCAATCATTCTAAAACAGAGGTCCTCCCTCTCAACTCGATGTCCTCTGGCATAGATGTTGTGGCCAGGGGTCTCAAATGGTCCCCCAATGGCATAAAGTATCTGGGTATCATCCTACACTGTAACTTGTCCAAAATGCTCACAGCTAACTTTTCTCTACTGGTGGAGTCTATTAAGGAAGACATGGCCCGTTGGAAAGCCTTATGTCTTTCATTAGCTGGGAAAATAGACTCCATCAAGATGATGGTGTCCCCCAAGGTATTGTATCTGTTGTCCCATCTTCCTATACCTATTCCATTGAAATGGTTTCAAAAATTGGATGCAGTCATTGGTAATTTCCTGTGGGAGGGCTCCCGTCCACAGTTTAGCAAGCTTAAACATTGTCAGCACTGGAGCAGGGAGGGCTGGGGCCTACCTTGGTTTCAGGGATACCACATGGCCTTTATCTCGGCCCAGACCACTTTATGGTTCTCTAGCACTGGCCCAACTTCACCTACCTGGCTCCCGTTGGAGGCATCATTATTACAGGCTCCCTCTCCGGCGGTGGCGTTGTATAGTAAAAAAAACCTTCCCCCTAATCTTCCCCCTCCCATTCTATTATCCGTCCAATACTGGCAAAGAGTTCTAACTCTGCTAGGCCAGGATGTAACTCCCTGGAGGTTTTTGGCCCTTTGGAACAACCATGCCTTGGTAGCGGGTGGTAGTATGATCCGTTGGAAAGCATGGGAGTTACAAGGTATCCTTTTAGTTCAGGATTTACTGCTCCAAGATTCTAGTTCATTGGATACTTTTGAGACTTTAAGATCCAGATATCATCTCTCAACCTCTCATTTCTGGAGATATCTCCAGATTAGAGATGCCATCTCCCATCTACCTAATTTTCCCCGAAATAGAGGGTCACAATCAGGTTCCCATTCTCTTACTTGTTAGTTACGTCAACCCAGGAATAGAGCCAGTGAGATCTATTGAGCTCTTAGAGGTGCCACTGCAAACCCTACTTTGTCAGCTAAAGCCCAATGGGAAAAGGATTATAATTCTTCCAACTCCGAGTCCCAATGGGACCATGCTTGGGTGAGATTGCATATGGTGTGTAGAGATGGGTGCACCCATCTCATTATGAACAAAACCCTTCATAGGTGATACAGAGATCTGGTTAAACTCAAAAAGATGGGGCTCCTTCAGCAGGACACTTGCTGGAGATGTAGTATTCAAGGTGCCCATCTTTTCCATATACTCTGTGAGTGTCCCTATCTCCAGCATTTCTGGACAACAATCCAGGATATGTGTACCTTTCTGTTCCCTCAAATAGTACCGGACACCCCTCTTCTTCTTCTGGGTTTTGCCCCTTCCCATACACCCAAGCACTGTCCGGGGGCCCAGTGGGTTACTGCTGTCGGGGCGATAACCAAACGGCTTATTTTAAGGAGGTGGCAGTCCCCGGAGGTTCCATCCTTCTGAGAGTTCCTTCAGGCTCTAGCCCTAGGAGCTATGTATGAGAGGCTCTCTAGTTTTGCGGGGGGTTCACTGGTCCAATTTGACAGATGGTGGCAACCATATCTCCAGTCCAAGTATTGTCATGATGTCCAACCCTAGGTGGTCAGTAACTCCCGAGAGACCCTTGTCTGGTCTGAGTTATAGGCTTTCCCATTTTTTGTTTTTCTCTATATCTGTCAAGATATTATTTTTTGTATCTCAGAAGCAGTCTGCCTTTTTGTTCTTCCAGTTTTTGGTGTATATAGTTCTAATTAGCATTAGGCCTGATCCAGGATGCAACCACTTCCACCATACGTTGCCTTGGACCCTATAGGTTATTGTTATTATCTTTTCTTGTTTTTTGTTTTCTGTGGGCCCTTCAATTTATATCTCATGGCTTTCACTCTTTTGGGTGGAAGGCTCTAGGTAGGTTTGGATCATTACCTATGACAGTGCTCTTTACTCTTTTTTTTGGTATCCTGCATGTTGTATCCTGGATGGGTGTATTAAGGTTGCACTATGGTTGTATGTAACTTCTCAACATTATACTTTTGTTTGGTGCATCCTGTGTGAAATAATAATAAAAACTTTAACTTCAAAAAAATAAGTACTATACAATGAACGTCATAGCTGGGGTCTACCCACAACCCAAGATTACAAATCTTAAAAGTGCTACTCAACCCTAACTATGGTAGCACTTCCAAGCTACCATAATATATGTATATGGCAAAACCTCAATTTAATGCATCAGTTAGGGTTGTTCCACAGTGACAAAGCGAGGAAATCTGGTGTTAGAGCTGAAAGCCCCTTGCACCTCCAGCCTGCCACCCAACTGGCATCAGGGTGTACTGGGTTATTGATAAAGTCTCACCCTATCACATGTGTAAGCAGCTGAGGTATAGGAGAATGGGGTGAGAGTTGGGAACCCGATGACCAAACTCACCCCTAATGCCGGTTGGGGGGGCAGGCTGGGGTGCAAGGGGCACTTTCAACCCTAATACCAAATTTCCTCACTTTTGTTACTGTGGAACAACCCTAACTGATGCATTAAATTGATTTTTTTGCATGAATTTCCCTTCTTTTTGAGAATGAGGACTATAAATAGTGAATAGAATGTGGTAGTGGGAGTACGGGCCCTTCAAGACTCGTGCTCCCACCACGTGATGTCTTGTGGCATAGTAACAGTAACTGCAAAAGAAACACAAGTAACGATTATGCACATAGTGACACAAATGTAAATGTTAACGCAAACGTTAATAGAAACAGAAGCACAAAGTGACACCAAAGTGAACTGTGATGCAAACAGAGATGCAAGCAGTTACTGAAACTCAACTGGTAATGCAGACGGTCATGGTACTGCTATTGTAAAAGCAAATGTTGACTGTTACAGCAACAATAACACCAAAGGGAACAGAAACAGAAAGGCAAACACAAGCGCATACGGAAATGCAAACTGTAACTCGCACGGTCATGGTACCCCAATTGGAAATGCAAATGGCAACAGTTAAAATAACACCAAAAGAAACAAAAATGGAAATGCAAATGCAAGCACATACAGAAACATAAACCGTTACATGCACGGTGACAAAACCACAATTGTAAACACAAATGTAATGGTAAGAGCAACAATAACGCCAAAGGAAACAGAAACACAAATGCAAGCACATACAGAAATGCAAACTATAACACGCATGGCCATGGTACCACAATTGTAAATGCTAATGGTAATGATAACAGCAACAATAATGCCAAAGGAAACAGAAACAGAAATGCAAAGACGAGCACGTACAGTATAGAAACGCAAACCGTGATGAGCACAACCATGGTACCGCAATTGGAAATGCAAATGGTAATGGTAACAGCAACAATAATGCCAAAGGAAACAGAAATGCAAATGCAAGTGTGTATGGAAATGCAAACCGTAATGCTCACTGGCACAGGAACGCAATTGGAAATGCAAATGGTAATGGTAACAACAACAATGATGCAAAATGAAAGACAAATCCAAACAGAAAAAGAAGGGCGGCTGCAAATGCAAATGGTAATGCACACAGTGATGCAAACCTAAATGCACACACACAGACAGTAGTGGAGATGCAAATGATAACAGTAACGCAAAAGCAAATGCAAAGGGTCATGCACACAGGGGCGTACATGGGAACGCTAGAGCAAACAGGTACGGAAACGCAACTGGAAATGACACATGTAACAGTAAGTGGAGTGCACACCCTGGTTTTCCCCAACAGCTACACAGAGAAGCACAGTGAGTAAAAAGAATGTATGGATAATAACGGGCTCGGAGCAGAAAATGAGGAGTTGGAATACTAAAATTGCTTATATCTCAGGAAACGTATGATGTAGAAAAAAATTAAAATTTTGTAAGAATTATGACTTCCCTAGCTAGTTTTGCACTTAGCTCCCCAGTTGGTGGGCTAAGCATTTTTCTGACAAAAAGTCTGCATCTAACACCATTTCCAAGATATGGGCCCCGAAAGGCACGGCGGATGCTGCAGTGTTAGTGTATGGGGAAAAAGCGTCAAATTCAGAGTACTGTAACTTTGCATCCCTGCAATATCTTTTCACCAAACCACCAAAAGGCATGTCTGTGAGATGTTGGCTTTCTTCCCTCCAAATTTCAGCCTAAAAGACCAAACCGTTGTTTTGCAGCACAGTGGCAAACAATTCCTGTAATTTTTGCCATAGTGTTGCAAAGAAGTGTTGTGATTTGCAACACTTTTACAAAACAAATCACAAAAGTCTTACAGGTGTGACACTACTTCGTGATGCTACTTTTCCCAAAAATTTCAAAAACATATTTCTGGGGTGTTTAACCCCAAAATAAAGACCCGCCTGGCATCCTCAGGGCTCTACTAAGTAAACACGAAAAGAATTGTGTCCCTAGATGGTCCCAATTTGAAATGCCAAGCATTTATGTGGTCAGTAACTGAAAAAAATGGCTGACTCACAACACTACTTGGGTCATTTGCGACACTAAAAACAGCATTTGCTACACTGTCAAACTTTTTGTTAACTTTTCCCATTGTCTATAACAGGAAACTTGTTTTTTTAATAACTGTTTAACCATTCAATATTTTTTCATGACATCTTCAAAAGGCACAACAGGGACCCCAGCTGCACGTTCCCTGAAATTTTTGGACTTGTCCTGTAAACCGTGCGACCTGTAGGTGTGAGCAAATAATGCGCAAAAAAATGTAATTGCACCCTGGAATGTCACTTAATAACTCTGCAACCATATAGCCGACCGGTACGAAAGTTGGCAGATCCCAAGATCTATGGTTATGTCCCATGCCTGCAAATTTCAGGCAAATCTGTTGAATGGTGGCAAAGTTATTAAGGTGCAAGGTTTCACCATTTAACCTTAAAAGGAGTATCAACCTAACTATGGTAGCACTACCATGCTACCATTATATAAATATATATTAATTATATATATATATATATATATATATATATATATATTAGAGGCAAAACTACATTTAATGCATTAGTGAGGTTGTTCCACAACCTACAAAAGCAAGGAAATTCGGTGTTAGGGTTGAAAGTCCCCCCTGCCCACACCCCCAACCGGCATCGGGGTGCGCATTAGGGTTGTTGGCCATAACTCTTACCCTATCACATGTGTAAAGAAGCAGAGGTGTAGGAGAATGGGGTGAGAGTTAGGACCGACAACCCTAATGCACACTCCGATGCCGGCTGTGGGTGTGGGTGGGGGCCAAGGGGAGCTTTCAACACTACCACTGAATTTTCTCGCTTTGGTTGGTGTGGAACAACCCTAACTAATGCATTAAATGTGTCTCTAATTTCTTTTCTTTTTTGAGAATGATAATGAAAAATAGTGAATGTAATGCGGCGGCATGATGTCTTGTCACATAGTAACATTGTGCCACAAACACAAATTTGTAATGCGCATGGTGACACAAAGTGAAACAGTAGTGTAGACAGAAATGTTAAAAACAATGCAAAAGCAAACACAAATGAAAACGCAAAGGGTAGCATACATGGTGGCATAGACGTGAATGGTATGTGAAACAGAAACAGAACCGCAAGCGAAAACGGTAACGGTAACAGCAATGTAAGCACACAGGCTGGTTTTTCTCAAAAGCTGCATAAAGAAAGACAGTGAGTACAAAGAATGTATGCATAATAATGGTTCTCAGAGCAGAAAATGAAGAGTTGGAATACTAAATTTCTTATATCTCAGGAACCGTACGACATAGAAAAAAAAATTAAAAGTCATATGATTTATGACTTTCCTGACTAGTTTTGCACTTAGCCCTGAAAAGGGGACTAAGCATTTTTCTGACGAAAAGTCTGTATCTCGCACCATTTTTGAGATACGGGCCCTGAAAGGCGCGGCAAACGCCGTAATGTTATCCTATGGGAAAAAAAGAGAAGTTCAGAGTGCCATAACTTTGGCTCCCTGTAATATTTTTTCACCAAACCACAAAAAGACACATCTGTGTAGATGTTGGATGTGTTCCCTCCAAATTTCGGCCCAAAAGACCAAACCGTTATTATGCAGCAGGGCACCAAAGGATTCCTGTAATGTTCAGATGCCGTAATGTTATCCTATGGGAAAAAGTGTCAACTTTGGAATGCCATAACTTTTCTGCCATGTAATATTTTTCAATGAAACACTGAAAGTCACATCTGAGAGATGTCAGCTGGGTTCCCTCCAATTTCAGGCCAAAACACCGAACTGTTATTTTCAGCAGGGTGCCAAAGAATTGCTGTCATTTTCCCACAGCCTAGAAAAGTACTGTCGATTTGAGCTTTGAAAATTTGACACTGTGTCAAAGTGCAACATTACTTTGCAAAAGTACTTTTTCCAGAAAATTGAAAAACATATTTCTGGAGTGTTTTACCCCAAAATAAAGACATGGCTATCATCCTCAGGGTCCGACTAGGTGAATACAAAAAGAATAGGTTGCTAGAGGGTCCCAGTTTTAAATGCCAAGCATTTTTCTGATCGCTGACTGAAAACAAAATGGCAGATGTGCGACAGTAAAAGGGCCATTTGCGAAAGTAAAAACTGCATTTGCGGCACTGTCAAACTTTTTGTTAACTTTTCCCATTGACTTATAATGGGAACTTGTTTTTTGAATAACTTTTGAACCATTTAATATTTTTTCACGAAATCTTCAAAAGGCACATAGGGGACCCCGACTGCACATTTCCTGAAGATTTCTCACTGGTCGCGCAAACCGTGCGACCTGTAGAGAAGGCAGTAAAATTCCAGAAAAGTGTAAATATGCGCAGATCACGCTTAATAACTCTGCAGCCATATTTGTGACCAATACAAAACTTGGCAGATCCCAAGGCATATGAGTCTTGATCATGTATTCCAAATTGCAGGCAAATCTGTCAAACAGTTGCAAAGGTATTAAGGTGCAAAATTTTGGGTTTAACATGTAAATGGCTCCTCAACCCTAACTATAGTGGCACTTCTGTGCCACTATAATATATAAATATATATATGTGTGTGTGTGTGTGTGTATATAGATAGATATGAATAGGTGTGGAGATAGACAGAGTGTGATAAATCCATTTATCTGAGTCACCATGTGTATAAATGTATTTATACACACAGTTACTCATTTATATATGCAGTTACTATGTCACAAATCTCTTCGGAAATCATTTAGAATGTTCAGCCTCAGAAGCAGTACTAACCATATTCATATGGAAGTAACTTTAAAATAAAAAAGATAGTATGGTACTGTGAGCACAAAAATTGTTCAGCGCAAAATTATCTACAAAATGGTGTTTCATTTATAGATACTTTATAGATTTTTTATAATTAGGAAAACAACAGAAAAAAATAATTTTTTGTTCACTTTTTGACAAACAAATGTGAATAACTTCTAAACGAAAAATGATAGCATGGTACTATGAGCACGAAAATGTTCAGCACAAAAATATCGACAAAGTGAGTGGTGTTTCATTTATAGATAACCTTTTAGAGTTTTTTATAATTAGCAAATACAGCATAAAATAAAATTTTCTTTTCTTTTATTTGACAAACAAATATAAATAATGTTAAAATAAAAAAGGTAGCATGGTACTGTAAGCATGGCATTTGTTCAGCAAGAAGTTTTATACAAAGTGAGTGGTGTTTCAGTTAATAGCAACCACAGTGATAGGCAAACATAATCTAGGAAAGTTAACCAAAACTCCCAGAAATTATCATTTAAAAAAAGATAGTCAAAACTAAATGTTCCTGCACTGATAGAAAGCATCCCTATAGCATAAATGAAATATACAATGGTGAGCTGTCATATAAATGATTTATCTACACATGTGCTGTTTGACCTCTGACACCTCACTTGTGGCTTATACCACTCGTGAGGTTACCCAAGGTCAAACAGCACTTGTGTAGATAACCATTGTATATCCTTTATATATTTATGCAATAGGTGTGGAGATAGAGTGTGAAAAATCCATTTATCTGAGTCACTGTGAGTATTAATGTATTTATACACACAGTTACTTAAGCAATTTATCCCTCCATGATGTGGGTATACTGGAGGATTTACCACAGCTGGTGTGGTTCGGTCATGAGGAGCAGCCCAGTGATCGAACCACACCAGTTGTGTTAAGTCCTCCAGTATACCCACACTCTGGAGGGATAAATTGATATTATACAATGGCAAATGCTGTTTATTTAATGTTTTTTAAATATTTTTTAACTCACTGAGGTCCGTGCAGTTCGAAAGTGGATGTCATTTTTTTTTATTTACTGCGGTGTCTGTATTTTATTTATTTATTTATTTTAGTCTTTGGCAACTGGGTAAGGCCCACTAGGCACAAGTGCCTGTTTTCAGGGGTGACATGGGAGCACTGGGTGGCTAAGTGGCTTGCTCAGAGTCACACAGTATGCAAGTGGAGATTGTGAGAATCAAACTCAGGTCTGGTCTGCTGGATGTATCAAGCTCGTTCACACCTCATTCCATGAAGATTTAGGCTATACTGCCAGCCCATCTTACCAAAGAGGCAATAGGAAAAATGGCTGCGGGTTCCTTTGAAGTGAAAGCATCCTACTGATACATTGATTGGCATGAGATAAAGTTGGTTGGTACTTTTTCCAATGGGTACACTGGAGGATTTACAATGCTGGGAAAGGTACCAGCCAACCAATCAGGTTGCGTGATTTGGCTGATTCAGTTAACCACAACGTATAATAATTTATACACATAGTTACTATGTCACAAATCTCTTCGTAATTCATTTAGAATGTTTGGCCTCAGAAGCAGTACTAATCATATTCAGATGGGAATAACTTTAAAATGAAAAAGGATGGCATGGTACTGTGAGCATGAAAATTGTTCAGGACAAACTTATCTACAAAATGAGTGGTGTTTCATTTATAGACATCTTATAGATTTTATATAATTAGCAAAAAAACTGAAGAAAATAAAAAAAAATTTCACTTTTTTGACAAAGAAATGTGAATAACTTTAAAAGAACAAATGATGACTGGCCACTAAGGGCACAAAATAGGATGGCAACTTAAAGATCAGTTCCACAACCCAGAGGGAAATATCCTCTAAAATCCTTTTTCTACTAGCTAGTGTTATATCCTCACTCTACTATAACTTGTGGGGTAATACTCAAGCTAAACTAATTTAGCTTCATTGATACAAAAAGTCCTTAATTTGCTGTGCGGAAATTGCTATTTTACTGAAGAGCCTCCTGGTGAGGTAGGCCTGAAAATATGGCTGAAGACCACTTGCCACAAACCTGGGAGCAATCATCATTTGAGGCAATGTATGGCCAACTAATGGCCCAGATGGCACAAGTCACTGTGGCAACTAATCGAAACACCCAAGTGGTTCAAAATTTAGAAGCCAGGATGCTGCATACCGAACAACTGGTCTCATCAATGGAGGGACATGTTCAGGACTTAAGGACAGAATTAAGAGATCAATAATGGACCATACAGATGGTGCACAGTAAGATGGATAACCTCAAGAATCAAGGTCGCCGTAATAATCTTCACTTCCTGGGCTTCCCTGAGCATGTAGAAGGCAAAGATACCAAGGGATTTCTACAATTAGCCATCACTGAAATGTTGCAGTTGGACCCATAGATAACACTCCAGGTGGAACGTGCACACCGTACATTAGCCCTCATGTCTCAAGCCCAGGACAGATCACGACCTATCATAGCCTGATTTATTGATTTTAGGGACAAAAAGAAGGTCCTAACTAGAGCTCGTGAGTTACAACATGTAGTGTGGAGATCAAATAGGATCCACATCTTTCAGGACTTCTCTCTAAGGATCTGTCGGACAAACACCAAGCATACTCTGAGGCAAGGCATAAAATGCACAGTATTGGACTGTCCTTTTCCTTGCGTTACCCAGCCACAATGTGGGTCATGCATAATGGGGTCCAGAACAGTTTTGAATCTCCTGATGCACTCATGGAATTTTTCGGTGCAACTGGCCACAAGAATTCACCACCACTACCCCTGGAGCCCCTTCGGCAAAAACTGCTACCGACAGGTTGGATTGGCACTCCTCTCCATCAATGAGCAGGCATGCAGTTTGGCAAGACCTCAGGGAGAAACACTGGGAACTCCCCCCAAAAGTACACTGAAACAGGCAATCCTCAAAGAAACATGCTCGCCGGGAGCATCCTTCAGAGAGAGGGCAAGACCGACACAGAGGAGGCCACAAGCATGGACACTGTTGCTCCAGATCCATTACAGGCCTACCACACCGCTAATAGATATGAAGCTGTATGCACAGCTCTCCAGATCATCACCCAGGCATTGTGGATTCAATTGTGGAAGGCAGGCCTACTCTTATGTTGCAACCCAGCTACCTGTCCCCATCAACAACTCCTCACCAGCCGCAGAATGGAGCTACAGATAGTGGAGGGCAGCGTCCACCAAAGGCTACAAGGGATGCCTCCTCTACCAGCAGAGATCTCATCTTCAGTGTGGACCATCCTGAGCACTCTGCATCTCCAGGGCAATCGATCAGAGAAAACCCACCGGCATGGTCAGATAAGTAGTTATCCTTCTATTTTCTGTCTATTCCTGTTCTTCTAATCCCCTGGGGAGTTGTAGGTATGGAGCGAGTTTGAGGTGTCTAAATTGATCGTCAGTGGACAATCTCCTTGGCTGACCCATCTGTTACCCTTTCTCCATGTTACCCATGTAAGGGAACTTTTGAGCCCCTTTTCACCCCAACCTTGACCCCCGACTTGCACTACCATATGGCAGAGAAGATGTCTTACTCCTATACTGGGATAGATCCAGAAGCAAATGATTTGATACCTTTTAATGGACCAACATAGATGTAACAACAAGAACAAAGTGCTCTAGCTTTCAGACCAACCAGTCCTTCTTCAGAAGCTCATGGCAGTTGTTTAGAAAATACAATACTTATAACAGCTAGATAATGCAGAGAAAAACAGAAAAAAATCCCCATTGGTTTAAAATACTAATTTAAGAAAAACAGCAATGGGCACCAAAATGGCTCCACAGTATGCTAACCTCTTTATGGCTGACTTGGAGGAGGATTTTTTAAGGCAGTACAGGGGCGGATCTACACAGTATTCTGACGTATTCCAGAATACTGTCAGAATTCTGACACGCGCTCTGAATAGCCATTTTGAAATTTGACAGTTTAAATTCCAGTCAGATCAACTACTGGAAAATGGCTAATGTGAGAGCAGGTTCCCCGAGTGGAGCACCACTGAAGCAGAGGAAAATAAGTTCATTTTTTGAGCGGTAAGTCTGCTCAAATGACATGATGTTGTAACTTAATTCAATCAAATAAAAATAAGACTGTAATTTCAGATGCGCGCCGCTAAAGCTGTGTTCAGTCAGGGTTTCTTCACGCAGGCTAATGTTCACTAAATGTAGTGTTCATTCCTGAAAGTCTGGAATGGAAACTACATTTTACAACTTCTGTTCCAGAAGTGCTGTTCTGATCGGAAAGCAAATGCAAAATTCAGGACACAACAGTAAGGAAAAAAATCATTGACCCCTGGATTGAATTATTCCCCTAATATTTGAACCCATCCCGAGATAGGAAATTATTTTCTAACATTTTTATTCAGGTTTAACAAATCCAACAAAAGCCCTGTGTGTTTTTTTTTTCCTGTTGTAACAGCTTAAAACGTTGATTTGGATAATAATTTCAATTTTCAGAGAGATTCGGCTTGTCTTTTTTTTTTTTTTTTTTCGGAGTCAGCGTTGATCTGCACCCCCCCCACACACACACACACAAACACACACAAAACCCTCCGGCGCTGGTAACCATATAAAATTGAGAAATCTTGCTTGTGCAGGTAAAAAAAAAACCTGATTTATTCTGCAGTGTCCCCTGAGAGACCAACCTGATCGCCGTCCCTGATTAAAGTCAGCTCCTTATGGTAACCAACAGTGTCAGTGTGTGGAGCTGCCGATTTACAGGAGCAGGTCTCCGGATGGATAATTTTCACAAGCAGTTTGTTTTTATTTAATGGGAAAGGGGTTTTAAAAGAGAGGAACCCATTTTTTTTCCTATTTTCCAATACAGCACAACTATCAAGCAATGAATGTTTATACGGAGTTTGAAAGAAAAGATATGAGAGAATAAAAGTAACTTCTGATTAAAACTAGTTCAATTACTCACATAGGCTCATAAAAATTCAATACATGTGACTCTATATAAAACCCAGTGATCACATTTATATTTTGTCAATGGTTGGTCTTACTTACGATCCATTGTAAACTTTAAACTCAAAGGCAGCTTCCAACTGCTGTTTAGTTTACATCGAGCGCTAAAGCACTAAAGTGAAATGGACTCTGAGAAAACACTTTGGAGGCAAATTCATTCAGGTTCACAATAGAATAAAAGTTGTAGACTTGTGTGGCAGCCTGAAATCACCACAGGACAAAACTACAACCCCGAGAGCCAAACTCCAGATGCCAGAGACAAAAACTGCTGTAACGCCTGTTCTAATTTAACAGGTTACTCAGCATCTGATGTGGAGCTGGCCTGTTAGCTCCCACAGTCTGTTAATTAGTATCAGGTGAGAAACAGCTAGACAATTAAAGGAGAACAAGTTTGAATAGAAAACTCAAACAGGAACTGCAGGGAGGTGCTGACCCTGTAGAAATACAAAGGAGTTGTCTATACACTTGCAGCTGCCTGGAAAATACATGTAAAAATAAACATGAGTAAATATCGTGTTGCATAATACTGGAACAGGGGAAGGAAAAATAAAGCCCCCTCCTGACTCCGATCTAAAGCAGCTCAAACTTGGGCTCAGGGTAAAACTTTTTTTTTTTATAAAAATAAATGAAATACAAGCACAAAACACAGGGAGGAAAGGTGTAAAATAATTAAAATAAGCAGAGACAAACACACATAAAACCCTCCGGCTGGTAACATATAAAAATTGAGAAATCTTGTTTGTGCAGGTAAAAACACTTCCCAAAAAGTCTGATATATGAAACAATTCATCTCTAAATAGGTTCCTCCTGTTCAGCAGGTTTGTATCAGCGGCTAGCTTTCACCCCTTCACGCGGTCCGAATGGCAGTCTCCTCAAAGATTTGCTTTTGCCATCATTCTTTCAGCTCTACAAACAAATGCAAAAACAGGAGAGTGGACCACAGGTACTGGGGAATAAAGATGGTCTGGAAAGACTGCAAATCACAATGTAGATGGCATTACTTTTGAAAAATAAAACTTGCATAGCAGTCCTGCTGCTGCTGCCTTCTCCACAAACAACGGTGTGTGTATCCCCTCATCACCAAAAAATTGCCAAAATTAAAATTCCTTTTACAAGTCTGCATTAGGCTTTTCACCTCTGAGTTAAACTGTTATTAAGTCCATGTCCTCTGTGTTTGAACCCCACAGCTCTCTTCAGATGCTTTCTGTGCCAGAGTTTGAGTGGTAGTTTGGTACCCATTTTCAGTACTGCCCAAGGAATCACAGACTGTCAAAAGTGTGCTGGATGTTACCAGACCATGATTGTTACAGTGCCCGGTTTAAATATTCATTATGTGCCGTAAGGATCTGAGATAATTATGGTTGTTTCAATCAATGAGGTGCACGCTGAACATGTGGAGCATGCAGCTGTAATTTCAGTAGATGACTGGTGTTTTGTTGATTTACCTTTATTAAAATAAAAAGAAAAAAGCCTTATTTCATCTTTCATTTAAATAATTCCAAACATATACTGTATGTTTCAGGAATAGGTTACATTACTCTGTCTGACCCATTCAGTCTATTTAGGCCTTGATATAATTTACAAGTAGCTTATTATTATGATTATTCTAGCAGTATAGATTATGTGTTAGATTAAGGAGGAATTAATGAACTTGGTACATCCTGCAGATTTGGGTTTGATTCCCACAGCCTACACTGTCACTAGCATACGGTGTGACTGGGAGCAAGTCAATTTTCCACCCCATTGTTTTTGGTGGACATTGTTATTAGACACTTTTCCCTAGTAAGCCTTATCTGCATAGCAAATAAACAATTAAAAACAAAATAACAATGTAAAATAAAATAAAAAAACTATAAATACATATTTATGTTCGTGTTTGAGCATGATTGGTGTTTGTGCTGAGGTGTGGGGGGAGGTTAGGGTAAGTGGCAGAAGATGAGAGGAGACAGAAAAGGTGGGGGGGGATAAAAGGAGATGTGATGAAATGCTTCTTCATGTAGATTGTAGTGGATACCAGAAACAGCCAGCATAGGTGGTGGGTGCTGATTCAAACCTGCACGGGATAGACACTAGGTGGCCTTAGAAGTAAGGAAAGGATGGGAAGGTTATCCACTCTCTTGAAGAATGTTCAAGAGCTTGAAGGGGATCAACAAATCTAGCGCTGATGGGTTATTTAAGCTAAGGAATGGAAGGGACATGAGAGGGTATGGTCTAAGATTAGAGGGGGGCAGATTTAGGAGAGAGATGAGGAGATATTACTTCACGGTGGTGTCAAAATGGAACACCCTACCAGAGGGGGTGATTTCATGTAAGGACGGGTAGTTTTAAAGAGGCATAGAACAGGGTGCGGGGTAGGGTCTGGGTAAGTAGTGCTGAGAACTTTCTGGAGGCAGGGCCGGCCTTAAAGATAGGTGAACTAGGCGGTCGCCTAGGGCACCATGTAACAGGGGGCGCCAGTGCCCGAACGGTTAAATGTTTTTTTTTTTATTTCCCTTTTTATTTTTTGGGAGCACTAACAATAGCGATTTTTTAAAGTTACTAAATCTGATGTATTTTTGGGTGGGGGTGCGTGTGCAGCATGTCTACTCTGTGTCTTTGTTTTGACAGTCTCCTCCCCCCATGCAGCAGGCGTAGCCAGCACAACCACCAAATCTCAAATTGAGCAACAGCAAGCAAGTCCAGCCAGCATGGCATGAAGCCAAGGATGGTGCAGGACCCACCCACCCAGCACAGTGTCAACAGCCAGCCAGTTAAGTTGCAGTCAGAGGCAGATTGACAGGTAGTGGTAGTGTGCGTGCAAGTGCCCCACCCACCGCACCACAGTCAGTCCCTCTTCTTGTCCCTAATTTGTCTGATTGTCACTAAGGGTGCTGGACTACATAGTGTTCTGTGTAACTGACCCAGAAGGTCACTATGTTAGGCTGCTGGTAAGACCATGGTTTTGTTTTGTCTTGCCGGCAGCATACTATCACCTGCAGTTGCGAGTTTTTGAAAAACTGGCAGCTTTCTGACTCTTACTGCCAAAACTGTGGTCTGAGAGGTAGAGGGAGAGAGAGTGCACAGGCAAATAAATAACAGCTTATCAGAGTGGATATGAAAAGTGATTAAAAAATATATTTTCACTGTTTAAATTGGTGTTTCTGTTGTGATTCTGGAGCAAATATAAGACCTGGTAGCAGAGAAAATGATTGCCAAATTAGGATTTCAGTTGGTAAACGGTGATTAGTACTGGCCTTTTTATTTTGTATGCTATACTAAAAATAAAGAGCATTGTTGAACGGTGTATTGGCCAATCAAAAGCTTGATTCTCCCTACCCATTTTATAAACCTTGTCTCCTTGCCTCTCCTCTCCTCTTGATTCTGGCTCTCTGCCCCTGACTCTCAGCCAGTTTCCCACTCCTCCATCTTGGTTGCCTTGCCTCTCCCACTTTTCCCTCCTCTTCTACTCTAACTACTTGGCTCTCTATTATTTCCTGAGCCCACCCACCAGTTAGCTGAATTTTGGCCTTTTTAATTAGTCCTTTCTCTTGCTTTATCCCTGTCTAGCCTCCGCCCCTGAAAAGGGCAGCTCCTCTGCTCCTGGAAGCAGCGTGGTGGGTACCCTTCAGCCACTGCCCTGCTACCACTGCCTGGCCTGCATTCCAGCAAAGGTATGGTATGCCAAACCCTGACTCAAATTCCTGTGTTTCCCACCAGCTAGCAGCTGATTGGCTGCTCCACGTCACGGGTTGCATGCCATTGGCTGCATCCTCTTCTCCTGCTTTGAACTCTCTGCTCTAAAACTATTTTCACTGTATTACCAGACTAACACTGCATTACTGTATAACATACTACTAGCCAGATTTTGCCAGCCTTTTTCTCATTCAGATGTCAGAGAAGTAAGCATTAAACAGGAGTGGACCTAGGAACTTATCTAACCTCTCCTTCAAAATGGCTTCTATCACTTTTCCACCACAGACGTCAGGCTGACAGGCCTGTAATTTTCTGGCTCCTCCTGCTGCCCTCTTTTGTGGATGGGCATGACATGAGCCATCCTTCAATCCTGAGACACACACCCCATCCATAGGGAGGAGCAAAGAGGTCCACCAGGGAGCAGTCACACCTGCCATAGCGAGGCTCTAGTGGCTTCCAAAAGCCCTCTTTTATAACTTCCCATCTGCTATTTTATTGTTGTGCACGTGGACATGGAGTGCTGATTCTCAAATGGGAATGCATGGTGGTGGAAGCCAGAAGTTAAACTGCTGTCATTTTACATGTTGGGTGCTCACACTGCTAAGTTGTTACATGAGACTGTTGCTGATGATTCACCAACTGAGCCAGGTATCATTTCTATGTCTTGTAACATGTTTTGTTCAGTGTGGAACTTTGTATGGCTGTCATAAATAATTTTTTCTCACCTCTATTTCCTTAGGTGTAATGCTGATCATAACCCTGAGAGAAATTACATCACCATTGGTCAAATAAGTCAATGTCCACCTGCTCATACAGAATCCATTGAGGACAATGTGCAGCAATGTAAGTAACATGTTTCAATAAGCATTGCCTTCAAATATTCATTAACTCTGTTAAAATTGTGCTGTGGGACAGATGTCCAGAGGTCATGGAGTGTTAATTGGAGTCCAAACAGGTAGCGCGGTACCTCCATTTAGCTGGAGCTGGCTGGTAAAAGGGGAGTTAGGGCCAGGGACTTCTTACCAGAAAACTAAAAATAGTATATTGTCTACTCCCATTCAGAGGACTAACATAATAAGTAACCACCCACCAATTGACAGTTTGCTATACTTTATAACTGTTAAGACACAATGACTGTAAACAGAAAATGAATGCAGAGGATTCAATACATACATCTTGACCAATAATACAAGATTTATTTAGGGGGCAGTGACAAATAAATAGGGAATTTTAGGGAGTGCTGTAAGGATGCTACTGTAAAGATGAGCTCAGAAATTAATTTCTGAGTGCATCTTGCATTCAGCCCTCCACAGCACCAGTCAGCCGTCGGGCCGTGGAGGTGTGAGGGTGGGCTGTGCCAGTCACCGGCTGGGTATGGGTGGGGGGTGCTGGGTGGACTGGCGTTGCTGGGTGCTGAAGGTGAGACACAAGACTACCAGGGCTTGTCTGGGTGTATGCCGCATTACGGTGGGTGACTCTGGGTTGGAGCACGGGTGCGGGCACTTCTATGGCTGATTCAGGTACAGTTGATGTAGGCCAGCCCTGTGGGCCTCTATTTGTCCACTAGGGGCCAGGGGTGTAGGCAGCCCCTGTGAGGCTCTATTTTATACACTTCCGGGAGCCAGGGGTGTAGGCAGCCCTGCAGGATGCCTCGAGGCTTGCTGGGCAGGAGGTTGCACTTGTGAACTGTGTTTTGCGGCTTGCGACATGCTGCGCCAGGTACACCCGCAGATTTTGCCTGGCCGCAGTGTCGTAAGTCACAGGACTTAGCTGCAATGATCCTGTCCCTACTAGAATAGTGCCCATACTCTTAATTACACAGCTCTTGCCATGCACCGATGTTTGACATGGGTGAAAGTGCAGTATCAGCTCTGTAAACACTGCAATTTTATGTTTTATTTGGTGTCCATTTATATGATTAGGTGGTTACATTTTGCATAGCAACAGTCTTTCCACCAACTTCTGTCTTTATTAGAGTGTGGTAACCGGTCTGTATCGGTTCTAAAAAAATGGATTTAATTACGTTTTTTTCCAAGACCCGTAACACGGTCAGGAACCGATAGGGGTGTCTTGCCTGGTGGATTGCCGAAAAAAGGGTAAGTTGTGGTTAGGATTGGCCATGTCTGAGAACCCCAATAAAAAACCGGCCTACTGTTTCAACACTGTAGTGTGTGTGGGAAGCCTTTGCTAAGGCTGATCCCCCATCACCTGTGTTTATTGTCTGGGGTTTGACCACTTCAATTCAGACTGCCAAATTTGTAAAAGTTTTCCCAAAGCTACCCTGGATAAGAGAGTAGGTAGACTGAGGGAAAGGGAGGCTAGTACAGCTCCTCATCTTTATAGGAGCAGAGCTGGATACAGTAAGAGCAAAGGCCTTCCTTCCCCTGGACAGAACAGACAATACCACCACAATATGGTACATCAACAAGCAATGAGGCACTCGGTCTATGGCCTGTGCACAGAAGCAATGAAGTTGTGGTCTCTGGCCTATTCCCTGCAAACCTCTCTGATAGCAGTTCACCTCCCAGGGAAGGACAATGTCCTAGCAGATGCTCTCAGCAGGATATCTCAGGGCCACCATGAATGGTCCCTAGATCCCCTAATTTCCACAAGAACAGCAAGACTCCATTAGAAGAAACAACATTACTAAGGTGAGTAATTTTGTCTTACATGCCCACCTCCATTATTACCCCACTCACCCTACATGAACTTACTTTCTTTCTCTTTCTGGCTATACCTTCAGCAGTGCTTACAGTCTCTGTACTCTCCCACTGAATTGAGTACCGTGATGACAGCCAGAGCTTGCTAGGAGATGTGCAGTTTTGTGACTTTGACAACTTTTAGAATGTTCTTTTTCCAAAGTTACCCATAGGCCCATTTTATATAAGTAATAAACATGGCTGGGTGTTGCTAGTAATGAGATACCTACAGCCCCAGAGACTGAAAGGCACTCAACAAGCTGTCTCATGCCTAACTACGCCTCTGGGTGT
This sequence comes from Neoceratodus forsteri, assembly GCA_016271365.2. Taxonomy (NCBI): domain Eukaryota; kingdom Metazoa; phylum Chordata; order Ceratodontiformes; family Ceratodontidae; genus Neoceratodus; species Neoceratodus forsteri. The sequence continues at coordinate 223,509,543 of CM028132.1, read as the reverse complement.
GCAGATATTTCATGTACTACCAACACCCAGTCATGTCTTATTGCTTATGTCGTGTTAGGCCAATGGTATTGATATTTGCTTACTAGTCTATTGTAATGATGACTGAGCCAAGTTTTTAATATGAATGATTTAAGATAGCTAACATGATGTTGGATCATACCAAATTTGAAGGAAACTACCACCATAATTTTATTAAAATATATTGTTAGCAGAGTGTTCAGAAATGTATTCCAGTTGTCTGTTCTTTATGAGTAATTGTATTACTTCACTTAGTTGACATTTGGTAATTTGTTTATCATTGTAGCTACTGAAGAACTGGAAAAGTGGCATCCAAATGACATAGGCTTGATTTAATACCAAGATAAAGACACTGACAATGAATGCAAAGTATCAACAGTTACAGAACATATGGGTACCACCAAGCACTTACTTCTATCCAGTGACAAGGTTATACAACAAGAACGTTCTCTTTCTGTGCAAATTGGCTAGTACAGTTTCCTGGGTAGCGACTCTGCAAAATTTGATGGAGCATTCTGCAAGTCATGTGTTTTCTTGGTAGGACATCATTAGCAAAAGAATGCAGTGAAACTTGAAAGGCTGTATACATCACCTCTTGATAATTGGAATGTTGCTCTAAAGAAGCTCCAAGAACATCAGTCAAATTCACTGATTCACAAAAATTCAGAAGTAGAAATGAAGCTGTTCATTCAGCTGATGGAGAACAGATCTGCCCCTGTCAATGTTCAGCTGAATACTGCATATCAAAAGCGTATTGAAACTAACCGTGAAAAATTAAAATCAATCCTAAAGACAGTAATATTCTGTGGAAAACAGAATATTGCACTCCGTGGCCATCGTGATGACTTCGACATATACATTAGCAGACTGTCAACAGGTAAACCCTGAAACTTCATCAAGTTGCTCGAAGTTTCGCTAGATGCAGGTGATGACGTACTGAAACAGCACTTTCAACTTTGCCCACGAAATGCCACCTACAAATCAAAAACAACACAGAATGAGCTGATCAATTGTGTAGGCTGGTGGATTTCAAAACAGATAATTGGTGAAATTAAACAACATTCTCATTTTTTCTCTGTACTTGCTGATGAGGCACAAGACTGCAGTAACCTAGAACAGATGCCACTTATAATAAGATTTGTAGATGGTGAAAATCAAATCCGAGAAGATTTCCTCAGTTTTATTCACTGTGGACATGGAACGTCTGGTGTAGAAATTGCAAGGCTGATTACTGAAACTATTCAAGGATTGGGTTTAGATATGCAAGAGTGCAGAGGCCAGTGCTATGATGGTGCTGGAAATATGTCTGGCAAATACAGAGGTGCATCATCAGTTATAAAGGCACTTTACCCACAGGCAATGTACATACACATTGTCATCTCACCGGCTAAACCTGTGTGTTGTAAAATCAAATGCACCAACCCATAAAGAATATGATGGAACCCTTGAAGAACTGTCCTTATTTTTCACATGGTCTCCAAAAGGCAATCTATACTAACAGAAAAATAAAAGGGAATTGTGTCCTCAAAGCAAGCACTTCAAGCTATTAGACGTGTAGCAAGACCGATGGATTCAACGGTTGGATGTGATGGAGGTATTTAGTGAAATCTACATGCTAGTTTTGAAACATTGTCTATTATAAAGTACAATGAGGATGGAACATGGAGCACTGAATCTTCAAACAAAGCCAGTGGACTGCTTCATGCAATTTCTGAATTTCAGTTCATTGAGTCATTCATTATTGCAAGAGAATGCATGGCTCTTCACTAGGGACTCAACCGTAAAGTTACAGTCAATATCACAAGATGCTCAGAAGGCATATCAGGACATTTCAACCGTTAAAGGAACTCTAGGGGCAAGCTCGACTAAACATAGAAGAAAGGCATAAAATTGGTTTAGGAAGCAGTCTCCATGGCAGATAAAATTGGAGTAGCGCTACACAACCTAGAACATGTGGCAGGCAACAGGAACAGGGACAACACTGTCACTGATAGCATTGAGGACTACTATCGTATTGTACTTTCAATACCCTTCATAGATCATCTGTTGCAGGAGATCGACAATAGATTTTTGTTGGTCAGGAAAAGGTGGTTTGTGGTTTCTCTGTTGTTCCATCTGTGGTATTGAAGACCCTTGATAGTTGGAGGCAGTCATTTCTGGAATTCTGCAAACAATATGAGGATGATCTTCCCAGTCCAATGAATATTCCATCAGAAATAGACATGGGAAACATACTGAAAAACTAGTAAGCAAGGTATGTCACTGTACCAGAAAAATATATCACAACTGTTAGCCATGCTTGACAAAGTGATGTTTCCTAACATAGCAACTGCTGTTATAATTATGGCGTAATACCAGTGACAACGCGGGTGAATGTGAACGCTCAGTTTCTGCACTAAGACTACTTAAAACATACATGCGTAGTATGACACAGGATAGACTGAATGGACTTGCCATGATGTCAACACATTATAGCATGGACATTGAATCTCACTTAGATGAAATCATTGATGAATTTGCTCGAAGAAATTCAAGGAGGATGCAGTTCATTGATGTGTTGAAAACTGAATATAGTGATCAAAACCTATGTACAGTAATTATAAGCCTTGACCTGCTTGTATATTAAAAGTAGATCACAGAAAAAGTTTATATGTTACTGCGATAGGAAAAGAGAGAGATACATCAACTAATGGCATGAGGTGTTATAAGTAGGTCAAGTTGAAAGTTGCAGTAGGGTGTTGTGCAATGGGTATTTAAATGTTCCTTCACTGAATAATCTTTCAGATTTGAATGTTGCACAACATTCACAGCTCTGATGGTTACAACCATTTCTACAAGCAAACCAACAGTGGAAGCAATATTGGGGAGGGGAAGAATACGAAAATAGTAACATATTGTTCTGCAGCCCCAAACAGTGTCAGGAAATATCCACTGGCTGCCAAAGACATTAGTGTGTCTTGCAGATTGTTAACAACTGTCATAGTAGTCTTTGGTGGGTGTGAACATTATATCCTACTCCATGCAAATATCAGATCAAGTAAATCAGTGACTGCAGATGCACATTTGGTTTTAAACTTGGTTTATATTCAGTTGATGGGTCCAAGGCATCTTGCAAATGGCATACTCAATGTCAAAACAACAATACTATAGTTGGAAGAGCTTAGTGATAACCGTTGCAAGCCTAAAAATAATATGGTGGTGTTTCTTATTGAGTTTAGAAAATAGAATTTTTACCCAAACAAGATAATGTATGTTTTTCATTCTGTTGGAACAGTATTTTCCATATTAACTGTGTTTTTCTAACATACAAAATCTGTTATATATAGGTTATTTGTTTTTCTCAAATTACAGTTATTGATAATGTTTTTATATTATGGTCTATGAATTTATATCGAGTGTGCACTACTATTCTCATTGTGCAGTTTAAAATATATATACAGTGGAGCTAGCCAGGATAATGTGGTACATTGTAATAACTGACATGTCACACAATACTGCATGTCAAAAGGGCTTGCCTGTCATTAAATTGCACAGTTCTCTGTAGCTTTATGCAGTAATTCTGCAAAGTGTTGCATTGCATCTTGTCTGGTGCCTCTGACTATTATATTACGTTACTACCTACATATATTACAGTTCATCTGTAAAGTCTGTCATTTACCAATAACTCTTTTAAAAGGTTAAAACAATAAAAAATAGTTTTCTGATTGTTTATTGTGTGACTATTTTTTCTAGAAATATCAGTAAATCTCATATATTTTATTTTAAACAGGGTGATTTTATTATTCTGAGCACATTGGAACAAATTAAGCTTTCTTGTTATCAGAATGATGCTCTCATGTACTTTGGTATACTTAAAACAATTTCGCCTGGGGCCCCATACCTCGGAGACATCCCCCGAACCCCATGTGTTGCTTTTTTAGGAATACTGTCCAGCATCAGAGCCTGAATCCCGCTCTGCAGTATCTCACAAACCACTGGCTTATTTCCGTTACATTGATGATTTGTTTATCATCTGGACTGAAGCACAAGATGCACCTCAAAGATTTTTCATCACAAACTTAATAATCTCCACTCTACTATAAAGCTTACCTTGAGTACTCTACCACCAAGGTTAACTTTCTGGCACCACAGTCATCATTAAGGATGGAACCTTATATACATGTATTTACAGGAAGCCAACAGACAGACAGATACCTGCACAGGAAAAGTAACCACCCAAACCATATCAAAAAATCTGTCATATACAGTCAGCACTTCATTGTCAACGTATTTGTTCAAATGAGGATGACAGAGATACACATTTGGCTATGTTGAAAAACACCTTTATGGAGCAGGGACACTCTTCCAGGAAATTAACAGGATAACAGAGCGAGGCAGCGTAAGTACCAAGACAACAACTACTTCAATATAAAGAAAAGACAGCTACAGAAAGAATACCCTTGGTAGTCACATATCATCCAGACCTTGAGCGTCTGCAGATTATTAAAGATCTCCACCCAATATTTAGTGAGGATGACACCTTAATTGTATTTTTGTGAACTCCCACTACTATCTTTTAAACAACCTCCAAATTTATCCAGCCTAATTATTAGGAGCAAACTTTCACCGAACAGAATACCATGTCACACAATGGCAATACGACCCTGCAATCAAGCCCTGCAAGACTTGTGGGCTCATTTCTACCTCAGACTGTGTGTGATTTGTCACAAAACAGACAATTCCAGGTGCATGGGAGTTATACATGCATGTCTTTGCAGACATGTTGTTTATTTCCATTCAGTGCAAGAGATGTCCACAAACGGGTTATTGTAGGAGAACCGCTAGCAGCTCCGCCTGGGATGAACTCACTGTTACTATTACAGCAAGGAAGACTGAAAACCAGGGGCATCACTTCTCCCAGCCTGACTACCTTTGTCTCCAGATATGTCAGTAATGGTCTTAAAAAGGAATTTCAAAACATACACAACAGAGACGAGCTTTTGAGATTAAACTTATTTTACATCTCAATATGGTAGCAGATGGGATGAACTTGGATATTGGCTTTATGGGACACTACAGAAACTAACATCCACAGACCTTTTCTTCTTCAAACTGACATATTATAGGACTTCAGCATGTGAGTGGATGCGTGTGTGTATGTATGTGTGGTGTTATGTGTTGTGGTGTGTGCTATAACAGATGTGGGGGTGATGTCACATTGAGGTAAGTCTCTATTTAGCTATGTGGAGTTATAATGGTGTTACTATTTTATTTCACACATAAAGAATTTCTCCTTACTTTTTATCTTTGGCCTGTGGGGGGATTGATTCCATTGTACCATATTCAGATTACCCAGTCTGCTAGTGTACATACAGGAGTGTTATCTTATACTGTTATATATAATTTTTGTAACTCTGTACATATTGGGATGTGTGATCTCATTTGCTTGGGGGTCCTGGGCACATATCTTTACATTAGGCTATTGCAGTACTTTACTCAGGATTTCATGACAAGTTGTATTCCTTTGGGGAACAATTACAGGACTGAAGTTAATATAGGTTCACTAGGAGAGAGATTGAGTGTGTGTGTGTGTGATGTGTGTGTCTGTGGGAGAGGAGAGAGAGAAAAAGTGCTGAGGGGGGGAGAGAGAGAGAGAGAGACAACATCTTGTTTGGTTATAGTATCTCCACCCACATTATTGTGATGTGGGGTGGGTTAGGTTGTGGCTTGTTTGTATGAACAGGAGAAGATAAATTACATTTTTATCTTCTTTTCAGATTCCCTAGGACAGCTTGTGGTACATGAAGTTGTTACATTCTCAGTATATATTGACATCAAGTCATATTATGTGTTTGCATGGTCTGGAATTCCTTGAGTTCCTCGACTAGAGTTTTTTGTTTAACACTAATATTATCAATTTATATTTAAATTATCATTTATATAGTCCTGGAGGTTTTGTAATTTCTTGGGCTTTTATTTAGCTTGAGAATACAGCTGGCAAGTGCAAAATGTCCAGTTAGGTTTTACACATCGCAATAGTAAAATTTGATGTTTTATATCACCTACTGGTAATTTACTCCTTAATGCATACATTGTAATTTCATGATTCTATAACTATCTTTTAGTTTGTCTTGCTTGGTGGGGTTTGCTTTTCAGTAATCACATCCTTATACTGACTGTGACACTCATGTTTTGATTTGGGAGTTATCTGCTCAGCAGTGTTATCTTATGTCAATTAAATTTATGTGCAGTAGGATTCTTTGCATGTGTGTGTTGCACTATCACACTGAACCCAATGGTCTGCGTTCGGACTGAGGACAGTATTGTACTGTTAAACTTCTGACATCATCTTCTGTTTTTTTTAAATGAGTATTTTAAACCAATGGGGATTTTTTCTGTTTTTCTCTGCATTTCTAGCTGTTATAAGTATTGTATTTTTCTAAATAACTGCCATGAGCTTCTGGAAGAAGGACTGGTTGGTCCTAAAGTTCAGAGACACTTTTGTTCCTTGTTGTTTCTATGTTGGTCCATTAAAAGGTATCAAATCATTTGCTTCTGGATCTATTCTTGCAAGGACCAATCTGGCAACTACAAGTCTAGATTCCTATACTGGGGGGATTCAATTGGAGGCCTACCAACAAGCTCTTCAGTGGACGTCCTGCTCAAAGGTCCAGACCTGTCTAGATGGCAAAGACTGTTATTTGTACCATGATTAAACAGCAGAGAACTTTTTTGGGTTCTACCTAGCTACTTGTGTGTGGGAGGTGGGGTCTGCTGGTAAGCTGTGATCATATAATGTGGAAAGTATTTGTCACCATGCTAGAACTCTTGTGCTGAATAGGTAGCCAGGATATATTTTACGTGTGGCCCTAGTGGGTGAATGGCACAGCCTGTGCCCTCTGGTATGCTTTTTTTTTTCTATCATGGGAGATCTCCCAGCCCCACTTTGGGTGGCTTACTATACACTCTTCATAGTTGTGATGAACCTGACCTCACCAAGATTTTGTTGTTTGAGAACATGTTGGCACCCATCAGCAATAACCCTTGGCTTGTTGAAATAGTTGAAGTTTCCTCATCTTCTTTCCTGCAAATCCCCACCTCATTAGAAGCATTGTGTAGTCCCTTTATTTAACTGGCCTCTGAGCTTGAGCTGCAATGCTGGTGCAGCTCTCTCAGCCTTCTGGGGTTGCAATGAATGACCACACGGTCCAACCTTTCTCTTATTGGGTTGCTCATTCTCGGAGGAGAACTTCCCCCCTGCACTCACCATAGTGCTAAGGAAGATGGATACCACTTGATAACGCCTGGGAATGAGGGCTTGGCTACAACAAGGTTCTGTAAAGAGATGCCTCTCTCTGGGTGCATGGTACACTGTGCACAATGTATATAGTTTGTTAATGTGTTTATGTATGTTTTGTTTTGCAAGAGACACACACAGATGTTTCTTTATTTGTTCTAGTATAGGGTCATCTGGTAGGGGCAGGTTATATGGGCTTTACCCACTCTCTCTCCCTATCTGGTGGTGCTCTATGAAATGTGCCTCTTCTGGTTGGGCTGCCCCTCGCCCCTATCTGTTGGTTGTTCTTGATATATATCTTAATTAAATATTTGTTCCCTATTACTAATAGTGTGATATCACTTGTCTGACATGGAACGTCAGAGGGCTTAACACCCCTAAATTAAGAGGAAGCAAGTTTTGACCACCTTAAGAGACTGGCAGCTAGTGTCACCTTCCTGCAGGAGCCAAACTTACTGGGGGATCTTGAGAGACTGAAGAGGAGTGGGTAGGTCAGTGTCATTCATGCCATGGCCTCCTCTAGAAAGAGAGGGATGGCAATTCTGCTTCGCCAAGCAACGAAGCAATGAAATGCAAAAGACAAGTGAGAGACCCCGAGGGTAGATGGGCAGGGTACTCATACTGGGAGGCCTCGATCCTGGGTAGCGAGCACGCTCTGAATGAGGACTCACCTCCTTCCTTCCTGAGATTAGCCCAGGTGCTGGGATCCATAGCTCCAGAGGCTACCCCCACTTTATTAAGGCAATTTTTAATCTTACTTTGGACTCTTTCTGGATAGATTCCCTTCCAATACAGAGCCCACTTCAGAACAACAATGGCAGTGACTCAATTACAACAGTTTACATGCCACCCGGACGTTTGGAGAATATTTCGCCCCTCTCAATTGGCACTACACCCTTTCATTCCCCAGTATATAGTTCTTAGTAGAATAGACTCGGCTCACCTCTTCTACTATTACTAATAACACTGTTAATACCTTATTCATCCCATTTTCAGTACTGCCCCAAGTAATCACAGATCTGTCCAAAAGTGCTGACTGGATGTTACCAGACCATGATTATTTACAGTGCCCGGTTTAAATATTCATTAGTATGCCATGCGCGATCGCGATCTGAGATAATTATGGTTGTTTCAATCAATGAGGGCACGCTGAACATGTGGAGCATGCAGCTGTAATTTCAGTAGATGACTGGTGTGTTTTGTTGATTTACCTTTTATTAAAATAAAAAGAAAAAAGCCTTATTTCATCTTTCCATTTAAATAATTCCAAACATATACTGTATGTTTCCAGGGAATAGAGTTTACATTACTCTGTCTGACCCATTCAGTCTATTTAGGCGTCCTGATATAATTTAAGTAGCTTATTATTATGATTATTCTAGCAGTATAGAATTATTGTTAGATTAAGGAGGAATTAATGAACTTGGTACATCCTGCAGATTTGGGTTTGATTCCCACAGCCTACACTGTCACTAGCATACGGTGTGACTGGGAGCAAGTCAATTTTCCACCCCATTGCTCTTTGGTGGACATTGTTATTAGACACTTTTCCCTAGTAAGCCTTATCTGCATAGCAAATAAACAATTAAAAACAAAATAACAATGTAAAATAAAATAAAAAACTATAAATACATATTTATGTTCGTGTTTGAGCATGATTGGTGTTTGTGCTGAGGTGTGGGGGGAGGTTAGGGTAAGTGGCAGAAGATGAGAGGAGACAGAAAAGGTGGGGGGGGATAAAAGGAGATGTGATGAAATGCTTCTTCATGTAGATTGTAGTGGATACAGAAACAGCCAGCATAGGTGGTGGGTGCTGATTCAAACCTGCAGGATAGAACACTAGGTGGCCAGCTAGAAGTGAGGAAAGGATGGGAAGGTTATCCACTCTCTTGAAGAATGTTCAAGAGCTTGAAGGGGATCAAAAAATCTAGCGCTGATGGGTTATTTAAGCTAAGGAATGGAAGGGACATGAGAGGGAATGGTCTAAGATTAGAGGGGCAGATTAGGAGAGAGAGAGATGAGAGATATTACTTCACAGTGGTGTCAAAATGGAACACCCACCAGAGGGTGATTTCATAGGAAGGACGGGTAGTTTTAAAGAGGCACAGAAACAGGGTGCGAGGTAGGGTCTGGGTAAGTAGTGCTGAGAACTTTCGGAGGCAGGGCCGGCCTTAAAGATAGGTGAACTAGGCGGCTCCCTGGAGGCACCACATTTTAATCAGGCGCCAGTGCCCGAGCGGTTAAATGTTTTTTTATATTTCCTTTTTATTTTTTTGGGAGCACTAACAATAGCGATTTTTTAAAGTTACTAAATCTGATGTATTTTTGGGTGGGGAGTGCGTGTGCACATGTCTACTCTGTGTCTTTGTTTTGACAGTCTCACTCCCCATGCAGCAGGCGCAGCCAGCTACATCACAAATCTCAAATTAGCAAGCAGCTCAAACAAGCCTCAGCCAGCATGGCATGAAGCCAAGGATGGTGCAGGACCCACCCACCCAGCACAGTGTCAACAGCCAGCCAGTTAAGTTGCAGTCAGAGGCAGATTGGACAGGTAGTAGTAGTGTGCGTACAGAGTTACCCACCCACCACACACAGTCAGTCCCTCTTCTTGTCCCTAATTTGTCTGATTGTCACTAAGAGGTGCTGGACTACATAAGTGTTCTGTGTAACTGACCCAGAAGGTCACTATGTTAGGCTGCTGGTAAGACCATGGTTTTGTTTTTGTCTTGCCGGCAGCATACTATCACTTCCGCAGTTGCGAGTTTTAAAAACTGGCAGCTTTCTGACTCTTACTGCCAAAACTGTGGGTCTGGAGAGGTAGAGGAGAGAAGTGCACAGGCAAATAAATAACAGCTTATCCAGAGTGGATATGAAAAGTGATTAAAAAATATATTTTCACTGTTTAAATTGGTGTTTCTGTTGTGATTCTAGAGCAAAGATAAGACCTGAGCAGAGAAAAATGATTGCCAAATTAGGATTTCAGTTGTGTAAACGTATGATTAGTACTGGCCCTTTTTATTTTGTATGCTATACTAAAAATAAGAGCATTGCTGGAACAGTGTGTATTGCCAATCAAAAGCTTGATTCTCCCTACCCACGCCTTATAAACCTTGTCTCCTTGCCTCTCCTCTCCTCTTGATTCTGGCTCTCTGCTGACTCTCAGACCAGTTTCCCACTCCCTCCATCTTGGTTTGCCTTGCCCTCCTCTAATTTTTCCCTCCTCTTCTACTCCTAACTGCACTTGGCTCCTATTATTTCCTGAGCCCACCCACCAGTTAGCTGAATTTTGGACTGTTGATCAGTCCTTCTCTTGCTTTATCCCAATCTGGCCTCAGCCCCTCGAAAGGGCAGCTCCTCTGCTCCTGGAAGCAGCGTGGTGGAGTACCCTTCAGCCACTGCCCTGCTACCACTGCCTGGCCTGCATTCCAGCAAGGTATGGTGTGCCAAACCCTGACTCAAATTCCTGTGCTTCCCACCAGCTAGCAGCTGATTGGCTGCTTCACGTCCCGGGTTGCATGCCATTGGCTGCATCCTTTCTCCTGCTTTGAACTCTCTGCTCTAAAACTATTTTCACTGTATTACCAGACTAACACTGCATTACTGTATAACATACTACTAGCCAGATTTTGCCAGCCTTTTCTCATTCAGATGTCAGAGAAGTAAGCATTAAACAGGAGTGGACCTAGGAACTTATCTAACCTCTCCTTCAAAATGGCTTCTATCACTTTTCCACCACAGGCGTCAGGCTGACAGGCCTGTAATTTTCTGGCTCCTCCTGCTGCCCTCTTTTGTGGATGGGCATGACATGAGCCATCCTTCAATCCTGAGACACACACCCCATCCATAGGGAGGAGCAAAAGAGGTCCACCAGGGGAGCAGCCAGTACACCTGCCATAGCGAAGGCTCTAGTGGCTTCCAAAAGCCCTCTTTTTATAACTTCCCATCTGCTATTTTATTGTTGTGCACGTGGACATGGAGTGCTGATTCTCAAATGGTGAATGCATGGTGGTGGAAGCCCAGAAGTTAAACTGCTGTCATTTTACATGTTGGGTGCTCACACTGCTAAGTTGTTACATGAGACTTTGGCTGATGATTCACCAACTGAGCAGGTATCATTTCTATGTCTTGTAACATGTTTTGTTCAGTGTGGAACTTTGTATGGGCTGTCATAAATAATTTTTTTTCTCACCTCTATTTCCTTAGGTGTAATGCTGATCATAACCCTGAGAGAAATTACATCACCATTGGTCAAATAAGTCAATGTCCACCTGCTCATACAGAATCCATTGAGGACAATGTGCAGCAATGTAAGTAACATGTTTCAATAAGCATTGCCTTCAAATATTCATTAACTCTGTTAAAATTGTGCTGTGGGACAGATGTCCAGAGGTCATGGAGTGTTAATTGGAGTCCAAACAGGTAGCGCAGGTACCTCCATTTAGCTGGAGCTGGCTGGTAAAAGGGGAGTTAGGGCCAGGGACTTCTTACCAGAAAACTAAAAATAGTATATTGTCTACTCCCATTCAGAGGACTAACATAATAAGTAACCACCCACCAATTGACAGTTTGCTATACTTTATAACTGTTAAGACACAATGACTGTAAACAGAAAATGAATGCAGAGGATTCAATACATACATCTTGACCAATAATACAAGATTTATTTAGGGGCAGTGACAAATAAATAGGGAATTTTAGGGAGTGCTGTAAGGATGCTACTGTAAAAGATGAGCTCAGAAATTAATTTCTGAGTGCATCTTCATTAGCTCCTACAACACTCAGTCAGCGTCGGGCCGTGGAGGTGTGAGGTGGGCTGTGCCAGTCACCGGCTGGGTATGGGTGGGGGGGGTGCTGGGTGGACTGGCGCAGCTGGGTGGAGAGGTGGGGGGACACAAGACTACCAGGGCTTGTCTAGGTGTATGCCGCATTACGGTGGGTGACTCTGGGTTGGAGCAGGTGGGGGGGGCACTTCTATGGCTGATTCAGGTACAGTTGATGTGGCCAGCCCTGTGGGCCTCTATTTGTACCACTTTGGGGCCAGGGGTGTAGGCAGCCCTGTGAGGCTCTATTTATACACTTCCGGGAGCCAGGGGTGTGGGCAGCCCTGCAGGATGCCTCGAGGCTTGCTGGGCAGGAGGTTGCACTTGTGAACTGTGTTTTGCGACTTGCGACATGCTGCGCCAGGTACACCACGATTGCGTGCCTGGCCGCATGTGCAAGTCACAGGACTTAGCTGCAATGATCCTGTCCCTACACTAGAATAGGGCCCATACTCTTAATTACACAGCTCTTGCCATGCACCGATGTTTGACATGGGTGAAAGTGCAGTATCAGCTCTGTAAACACTGCAATTTTATGTTTTATTTGGTGTCCATTTATATGATTAGGTGGTTACATTTTGCATAGCAACAGTCTTTCCACCAACTTCTGTCTTTATTAGAGTGTGGTAACCGGTCTGTATCGGTTCTAAAAAACATGGATTTAATTACGTTTTTTTCCAAGACCCGTAACACGGTCAGGAACCGATAGGGGTGTCTTGCCTGGTGGATTGCCGAAAAAAGGGTAAGTTGTGGTTAGGATTGGCCATGTCTGAGAACCCCAATAAAAAAACCGGGCCTACTGGGTTTCAACACTGTAGTGTGTGGGGAAGCCTTTGCTAAGGCTGATCCCCACATCACCTGTGTTTATTGTCTGGGGTTTGACCACTTCAATTCAGACTGCCAAATTTGTAAAAGTTTTCCCAAAGCTACCCTGGATAAGAGAGTAGGTAGACTGAGGGAAAGGGAGGCTAGTACAGCTCCTCATCTTTATAGGAGCAGAGCTGGATACAGTAAGAGCAAAGGCCTTCCTTCCCCTGGACAGAACAGACAATACCACCACAATATGGTACATCAACAAGCAATGAGGCACTCGGTCTATGGCCTGTGCACAGAAGCAATGAAGTTGTGGTCTCTGGCCTATTCCCTGCAAACCCTCTGATAGCAGTTCACCTCCCAGGGAAGGACAATGTCCTAGCAGATGCTCTCAGCAGGATATCTCAGGGCCACCATGAATGGTCCCTAGATCCTAATTTCCACAAGAACAGCAAGACTCCATTAGAAGAAACAACATTACTAAGGTGAGTAATTTTGTCTTACATGCCCACCTCCATTATTACCCCACTCACCCTACATGAACTTCACTTCTTTCTCTTTCTGGCTATACCTTCAGCAGTGCTTACAGTCTCTGTACTCTCCACTGAATTAAGTACCATATGACAGCCAGAGCTTGCTAGAGATGTGCAGTTTTGTGACTTTGACAACTTTTAGAATGTTCTTTTTTCCAAAGTTACCCATAGGCCCATTTTATATAAGTAATAAGACATGGCTGGGTGTTGCTAGTAATGAGATACCTACAGCCCCAGAGACTGAAGGCACTCAACAAGCTGTCTCATGCCTAACTACGCCTCTGGGTGTGCAGATATTTCAGTACTACCAACACCCAGTCATGTCTTATTGCTTACATGTCGTGTGTTAGGCCAATGGGTATTGATATTTGCTTACTAGTCTATTGTAATGATGACTGAGCCAAGTTTTAATATGAATGATTTAAGATAGCTAACATGATGTTGGATCATACCAAATTTGAAGGAAACTACCACCATAATTTTTATTAAAATATATTGTTAGCAGAGTGTTCAGAAATGTATTCCAGTTGTCTGTTCTTTATGAGTAATTGTATTACTTCACTTAGTTGACATTTGGTAATTTGTTTATCATTGTAGCTACTGAAGAACTGGAAAAGTGGCATCCAAATGACATAGGCTTGATTTACAATAAGATAAAGACACTGACAATGAATGCAAAGTATCAACAGTTACAGAACATATGGGTACCACCAAGCACTTACTTCTATCCAGTGACAAGGTTATACAACAAGAACCGTTCTTTCTGTGCAAATTGGCTAGTACAGTTTCCCTGGGTAGCGTACTCTGCAAAATTTGATGGAGCATTCTGCAAGTCATGTGTTTTCTTTGGTAGCACATCATTAGCAAAGAATGCAGTGAAACTTGAAAGGCTGTATACATCACCTCTTGATAATTGGAATGTTGCTCTAAAGAAGCTCCAAGAACATCAGTCAAATTCACTGATTCACAAAAATTCAGAAGTAGAAATGAAGCTGTTCATTCAGCTGATGGAGAACAGATCTGCCCGTCAATGTTCAGCTGAATACTGCATATCAAAAGCGTATTGAAACTAACCGTGAAAAATTAAAATCAATCCTAAAGACAGTAATATTCTGTGGAAAACAGAATATTGCACTCCATAACCATCGTGATGACTCGACATATACATTAACGAGACTGTCAACAGGTAAACCCTGGAAACTTCATCAAGTTGCTCAGTTTCGTTGTGATGCAGGTGATGATGTACTGAAACAGCACTTTCAACTTTGCCCACGAAATGCCACCTACAAATCAAAACAACACAGAATGAGCTGATCAATTGTGTAGGCTGGTGGATTTCAAAACAGATAATTGGTGAAATTAAACAACATTCTCATTTTTTCTCTGTACTTGCTGATGAGGCACAAGACTGCAGTAACCTAGAACAGATGCCACTTATAATAAGATTTGTAGATGGTGAAAATCAAATCCGAGAAGATTTCCTCAGTTTTATTCACTGTGGACATGGAGCGTCTGGTGTAGAAATTGCAAGGCTGATTACTGAAACTATTCAAGGATTGGGTTTAGATATGCAAGTGCAGAGGCCAGTGCTATGATGGTGCTGGAAATATGTCTGGCAAATACAGAGGTGCATCATCAGTTATAAAGGCACTTTACCCACAGGCAATGTACATACATTGTGCATCTCACCAGCTAAACCTGTGTGTTGTAAAATCAAGTGCAATTCAACCCATAAAGAATATGATGGGAACCCTTGAAGAACTGTCCTTATTTTTCACATGGTCTCCAAAAAGGCAATCTATACTAACAGAAAAAATAAAGGAATTGTGTCCTCAAAGCAAGCACTTCAAGCTATTAGACGTGTGCAAGACCCGATGGATTCAACGGTTGGATGTGATGGAGGTATTTAGTGAAATCTACATGCCAGTTTTTGAAACATTGTCTATTATAAAGTACAATGAGGATGGAACATGGAGCACTGAATCTTCAAACAAAGCCAGTGGACTGCTTCATGCAATTTCTGAATTTCAGTTCATTGTGTCATTCATTATTGCAAGAGAATGCATGGCCTTCACTAGGGGACTAACCGTAAAGTTACAGTCAATATCACAAGATGCTCAGAAGGCATATCAGGACATTTCAACCGTTAAAGGAACTCTGGGGCAAGCTCGACTAAACATAGAAGAAAGGCATAAAAATTGGTTTAAGGAAGCAGTCTCCATGGCAGATAAAATTGGAGTAGCAGCTACACAACCTAGAACATGTGGCAGGCAACAGAACAGGGACAACACTGTCACTGATAGCATTGAGGACTACTATCGTATTGTACTTTCAATACCCTTCATAGATCATCTGTTGCAGGAGATCGACAATAGATTTTTTGTTGGTCAGGAAAAGGTGGTTTGTGGTTTCTCTGTTGTTCCATCTGTGGTATTGAAGACCCTTGATAGTTGGAGGCAGTCATTTCTGGAATTCTGCAAACAATATGAGGATGATCTTCCCAGTCCAATGAATATTCCATCAGAAATAGACATGTGGGAAACATACTGGAAAAACCAGCAAGCAAGGTATGTCACTGTACCAGAAAATATATCACAACTGTTAGCCATGCTTGACAAAGTGATGTTTCCTAACATAGCAACTGCTGTTATAATTATGGCAGTAATACCAGTGACAACGTGTGAATGTGAACGTTCAGTTTCTGCACTAAGACGACTTAAAACATACATGCGGAGTAGTATGACACAGGATAGACTGAATGGACTTGCCATGATGTCAACACATTATAAGCATGGACATTGAATCTCACTTAGATGAAATCATTGATGAATTTGCTCGAAGAAATTCAAGGAGGATGCAGTTCATTGATGTGTTAGAAAACTGAATATAGTGATCAAAACCATGTACAGTAATTATAAGCCTTGACCTGCTTGTATATTAAAGTAGACCACAGAAAAAGTTTATATGTTACTGCAATAGGAAAAGAGAGATACATAACTAATGGCATGGTGTTATAAGTAGGTCAAGTTGAAAGTTGCAGTAGGGTATTGTGCAATGGGTATTTAAATGCTCCTTCACTGAATAACTTTCAGATTTGAATGTTGCACAACATTCACAGCTCTGATGGTTACAACCATTGCTACAAGCACAACCACAGTGGAAGCAATATTGGGGAGGGGGAAGAATACAGAAAATAGTAACATATTGTTCTGCAGCCCCAAACAGTGTCAGGAAATATCCACTGGCTGCCAAAGACATTAGTGTGTCTTGCAGATTGTTAACAACTGTCATAGTAGTCTTTGGTGGGTGTGAACATTATATCCTACTCCATGCAAATATCAGACAAGTAAGCCAGTGACTGCAGATGCACATTTGGTTTGAAACTTGGTTTATATTCAGTTGATGGGTCCAAGGCATCTTGCAAATGGCATACTACAATGTAAAACAACAATACTACAAGGTGGAAGAGGCTAGTGATAACCGTTGCAAGCCTAAAAATAATATGGTGGTGTTTCTTATTGAGTTTAGAAAATAGAATTTTACCCAAACAAGTAATGTATGTTTTCATTCTGTTGGAACAGTATTTTCCATATTAACTGTGTTTTTCTAACATACAAAATCTGTTATATATAGGTTATTTGTTTTTCAAATTACAGTTAATTGATAATGTTTTATATTATGGTCTATGAATTTATATCGAGTGTGCACTACTATTCTCATTGTGCAGTTTAAAATATATACAGTGGAGCTAGCCAGGATAATGTGGTACATTGTAATAACTGACATGTCACACAATACTGCATGTCAAAGGGGCTTGCCTGTCATTAAATTACACAGTTCTCTGTAGCTTTATGCAGTAATTCTGCAAAGTATTGCATTGCATCTTGTCTGGTGCCTCTGACTATTATATTCGTACCACCTACATGTATTACAGTTCATCTGTAAAGTCTGTCATTTACCAATAACTCTTTTAAAAAGGTTAAAACAATAAAAAATAGTTTTCTGATTGTTTATTGTGTGACTATTTTTTCTAGAAATATCAAGTAAATCTCATATATTTTATTTTAAACAGGGTGATTTTATTAGCTGAGCACATTGGAACAAATTAGCTTTCTTGTTATCAGAATGATGCTCTCATGTACTTTGAGTATACTTAAAGAAAAATAATTTCGTCCGGGGGCCCCCATACCTCGGGGGGCACATCCCCCGAACCCCCATGTGTTGCTTTTAGAATACTGTCAACATCAGAGCCTGAATCCGCCCCTGCAGTATCCCCACAAACCACTGGCTTATTTCCGTTACATTGATGATTTGTTTATCATCGGACGGAAGGCACAGATGCACTCAAAGATTTTCATCACAAACTTAATAATCTCCACCCTACTATAAAGCTTACCTTGGAGTACTCTACCACCAAGGTTAACTTTCTGGACACCACAGTCATCATTAAGGATGGAACCTTACATGTATTTACAGGAAGCCAACAGACAGACAGAGATACCTGCACAGGAAAAGTAACCACCAAACCATACAAAAAATCTGTCATATACAGTCAAGCACTTCATTGTCAACGATTTGTTCAAATGAGGATGACAGAGATACACATTTGGCTATGTTGAAAAACACCTTATGGAGCAGGGACACTCTTCCAGGGAAATTAACAGGATAACAGAACGGGCAACGCAAGTACCAAGACAACAACTACTTCAATATAAAGAAAAGACAGCTACAGAAAGAATACCCTTGGTAGTCACATATCATCCAGACCTTGAAGCTCAGTGTAAGATTATTAAAGATCTCCACCCAATATTTAGTGAGGATGACACCTTAATTGTATTTTAAGGAACTCCCACTACTTTTTAAACAACCGCCAAATTTATCCAGCCTAATTATTAGGAGCAAACTTTCACCGAACAGAATACCATGTCACACAATGGCACACGACTCCTGCAATCAACGCCTGCAAGACTTGTGGGCTCATTTCTACCTCAGACTGTGTGGTTACATCAAAACAGACAATTCCAGGTGCATGGAGTTATACATGCATGTCACGACATGTTGTTTATTTCATTCAGTGCAGAGATGTCCACAAACAGGTTATGTAGGAGAGACACGCCAACAGCTCGCACTAGGATGAACTCACACAGACATACTATTACAGCAAGGAAGACTGAAAACCAGGGGCATCACTTCTCCCAGCCTGACCACTCAGTCTCAGATATGTCAGTAATGGTCTTAAAAGGAAATCAAAACACACAACAGAGACGAGCTTTTGAGATTAAACTTATTTTACATCTCAATATGGTAGCAGATGGGATGAACTTGGATATTGGCTTTATGGGACACTACAGAAACCAACATCCACAGACCTTTTTCTTCAAACTGACATATTATAGGACTTCAGCATGTGTGAGGCGGATGCGGTGTGTATGTATGTGTGGGTATGTGTTGAGAGGTATGTGCTATAACAGATGTGGGGCTTGCTGTCACATTGAGGTAAGTCTCTATTTAGCTATGTGGAGTTATAATGTGTTACTATTTTATTTCACACATAAAGAATTTCTCCTTACTTTTTATCTTTGCCTGTGGGGGATTGATTCCATTGCACCATATTCAGATTACCCAGCCTGCTAGTGTACATAAGGAGTGTTATCTTATACTGTTATATATAATTTTGTAACTCTGTACATATTGGGATGTGTGATCTCATTTGCTTGGGGGTCCTGCACATATCTTTTTACATTAGGCTAATATTGCAGTACTTTACTCAGGATTTCATGACAAGTTGTATTCCTTTGGGGAACAATTACAGTGACTGAAGTTAATATAGGTTCACTAGGAGAGAGATTGAGTGTGTGTGTGTGTGTATGTGTGTGTGTCTGTGGGAGAGAGAGAGAGAGAGAAAAAAGGAGGGGGGGAGAGAGAGAGAGAGACAACATCTTGTTTAAGCTATGTATTTCCCCCACCCACATTATTGTGATGTGGGGTGGGTTAGGTTGTATTGTTTGTATGAACAGGAGAAGATAAATTACATTTTTATCTCTTTTTCAGATTCCCTAGACACTTGTGGTACATGAAGTTGCTACATTCTCAGTATATATTGACATCAGTACATATCAGGCTGCATGGTCTGAATTCTTGAGGTTCCTCGACTAGAGTTTTTGTTTAACACTAATATTATCAATTTATATTTAAATTATCATTTATATAGTCCTGAGGTTTTTGTAATTTCTTGGCCTTTTATTTAGCTTTAGAATACAGCTGGGTGGCATGTCCAGCTAGGTTTTACATCGCATAGTAAAGTAATTGGATGTTTTTAGACAACTTTACTGGTAATTCTTATCTTTAATGCATACATTGTAATTTCATGAGCCCTATAACTATCTTAGTTTGTCTTGCTGGGTGGGGTTGCTTTTCAGTAATCACATCCTTATACTGACTGTGACACTCTGGCTTGATTTGGGAGTTATCTGCTTCCAGCAGTGTTATCTTATGTCAATTAAATTTATGTGCAGTAGGATTCTTTGTATGTGTGTTGCACCAAGCACATCTGAACCCAAGGTTCATTCGGACTGAGGACAGTATTGTACTGTTAAACTTCTCTGACATCATCTTCTGTTTTTTTTTAAATGAGTATTTTAAACCAATGGGGATTTTTTTCTGTTTTTCTCTGCATTATCTAGCTGTTATAAGTATTGTATTTTCTAAACAACTGCCATGAGCTTCTGAAGAAGGACTGGTTGGTCCGAAAGCTAGAGCACTTTGTTCTTGTTGTTACATCTATGTTGGTCCATTAAAAGGTATCAAATCATTTGCTTCTGGATCTATTCTTGCAAGGACCAATACGGCAACTACTAAGTCTAGATTCCTATACTGGGAGGGATTCAATGAGGCCTACCAACAAGCTCTCAGTGGACGTCCTGCTCAAAGGTCCAGACATGTCTAGATGGCAAAGAAGGCTTTATTTGTACCATCTGATTAAACAGCAGAACTTTTGTGGGTTCTACCTAGCTTACTTGTGTGTGGGGAGGTAAGGTCTGCTGGTAAGCTGTGACATATAATGTGAAAGTATTTGTCACCATGCGTAAACTCTTGTGCTGAATAGGTAGCCAGGATATATTTTACGTGTGGCCCTAAGTGGTGAATGGCACAGGCCTGTGCCCCTCTGGTATGCTTTTTTTTATTTTCTATCAAGGGGAGATCTCCCAGCCCCCACTTTGGGTGGCTTACTATACACTCTTCATAGGTGTGATGAACCTGACCTCACCAAGATTTTTGTTGTGAGAACATGTTGGCACCCATCAGCAATAACCCTTGGCTTGCTGAAATAGTGGGAAGTTTCCCCCCACCTTCTTTCCTGCAAATCCCCACCTCATTAGAAGCATTGTGTAGTCCCACTTTAACTACCCCAGCTTCTGAGCTGCAATGCTGGAGCAGCTCTCTCAGCCTTCTGGGGTTGCAATGAGCCACACGGTCCAACCTTCTTACTGGGTTGCTCGATTCTCTCGGAGGAGAACTTCCCCCCCTGCACTCACCATAGTGCTAAGGAAGGATGGATACCACTTGATAACGCCCTGGGAATAGGGGCTGGCCTACAACAGGGTTCTGCAGCCAAAGAGATGCCTCTATATCTCCAAATTGCATGGTACACTGTGCACAATGTATATAGTTTGTTAATGTGTTTATGTATGTTTGTTTTACAAGAGACACACACAGATGTTTCTTTATTTGTTAGTATAGGTCATCTGGTAGGGGCAGGGTATATGGGCTTTACCCACTCTCTCTCCCTATCTGGTGGTGCTCTATAGAAATGTGCCTCTTCTGGTTGGGCTGCCCTCGCCCCCTATCTGTTGGTTGTTCTTGATATATATCTTAATTAAATATTTGCTCCCTATTACTAATAGGTGATATCACTTGTCTGACATGGAACGTCAGAGGGCTTAACACCCCAAACAAGAGGAAGCAAGTTTTGGACCACCTTAAGAGACTGGCAGCTAGTGTCACCTTCCTGCAGGAGACCAAACTTACTGGGGGGATCCTGAGAGACTGAAGAGGGAGTGGGTAGGTCAGGTCATTCATGCCATGGCCTCCTCTAGAAAGAGAGGGATGGCAATTCTGCTTCACAAGCAACTACAATGGAAATTGCAAAGACAAGTGAGAGACCCTGAGGGTAGATGGGTGGTGGTACTCATGGATACTGGGAAGGGCCCTCTGATCCTGGGTAGCGTATACGCTCTGAATGAGGACTCACCTCCCTTCCTTCACAAGTTGGCCCAGGTGCTGGGATCCATAGCTCCAGAAGACACCCCCACTTTATTAAGGGGCAATTTTAATCTTACTTTGGACTCTTTTCTGGATAGATTCCCTTCCAATACTGAGCCCCACTTCAGGGCTGTAATGGCAGTGGCTCAATTGCAACAAGATTTCGCCCTTACGGACATTTGGAGAATATTTCGCCCCTCTCAGTGGCACTACACCTTTCATTCCCCAGTATATAGTTCTCTTAGTAGAATAGACTTCGGCTCACCTCTTCTACTATTACTAATAACACTGTTATTACCCTTATTCATCCCTTAGTTATCTCAGATCATGCCCCTATGCATCTTGCCTTCACATGCGGCCCCCCTCCCTAAGTCTCCAGCATGGAGGCTGCATCCATTGCTACTTCATGACCCAGACTTTCCCCCTTGGCTTCAAAAGGCAGTAATGGAATTTTTTCAGCATAACTTCATTGCAGATACCTCTGCAGGTACCACATGGGAGGCTTTCAAAGCTACTCTAAGAAGGGTGATAGTAGGGTATGCAAGCCAGGGCCAAAAGAGGAGGGAACAACATTTGAGGGGGCTTGAATGACAACTCCAAGAAGTGGAGCTTGCTTTTAAGGCCCTTCATGTCCCTTCCCTTAGGTCAGAGGCAGATCACAAGATCATCTCTCTGAAGATGCAAGTGAATGAGCTGGTCTCTAGAAAGGCAGAGATTTCAATCCTTAGACTCAAGCATAAATATTGGGAAGGGGGAGAAAAGGGGGGTAAGCTGCTGGCATACCGTCTCAAAAAGCAGCAAGCCGAAAGGCATATAGCGGCTTTAGAGGATGCAGGGGGTAGGACCTAGACCTCGGCGCAAGGTATTAATCAAATAATGATGGATTTTGACTCCTCGTTATGTAAGTCCTCCAGAGCCCCAGACCCCCAGGTGGTCTGCCCATTTCTGGAGTTCCTACATCTCTTCAAAATCTCAGAAGCCCAAGCTAATGCCCTAGATGCCCCGATCTCAATCCAGGAGGTGGCAGACACCATTCTCTCCCTTAAAAAGGGAAAGGCCCCAGGAGGGGACAGTTTCCCTATTGAAGTGTGGCAGCTCTTGCATCCCTTAATCTCTCTGGCATTGCAACAAGTATTTACTGAGTCACTGCAAACAGGGTCTCTCCCTTCATCCCTTAGGGAGGCGACTATTACTATCCTACCAAAAAAAGGTAAAGACCTTCTTAAAGCATTCACCTACAGCCCTATTTCATTATTGAATGCTGATAGCAAGATGCTAGCTAAGATACTAGCTAACAGACTTAATCCTTTCCTTCCCAGTTTGATCCACCCATCCCAAGTAGGCTTTGTTAAGGGCTACTTTAGCTCGGACCATATTAGATCATTGGTAAATTTAATCCATAAGGCCCAAACATTATCTTCCCCCGCTGCTGCCATTGCAAAAGATTTTGAAAAGGCCTTTGATTCCCTGTAATGGGACTATGTCCAACAAGTACTTTGCACTATGGGCTTGGGATGGTGTTTTGGGCCTGGACTGGGGCAATATATTCATCCCCAGCTGCACGGATACTCATCAATATGATGCTGTCTCCCCCTTTCATACTGGGTAGGGGTACCCATCAGGGCTGCCCACTTTCCCTACTACTTTTTGTATTGGCAGTAGAACCCCTGGCAGCCACTATTAGGCAATATCCTCTAATTTCCAGTGTCCAGGTGGCAACAAGGGCATACCCTATTCTTATGTATGCGGATGACCTGTTACTCCCTATAGCCAATATCGTCACCTCCCTCCCTCTCTCCCCTACTGTCCACCTTGTCAGATTTCTCTACATTTTCAGGGCTCAAGATTAACCAGGCCAAGACAGAGGTCCTACCTTTAAACTCTAAGTGTACCTCTCAAATGGTTACTCAGCACGGGCTCTGATGGGCCCTGGAGGGGATCACCTACTTGGGCATTACTATCTCTCCTAATCTGCATGAAATCTGGGACCTGAATATGAAACCATTTTTTGCGTCCATTCGTACAGAACTAGACAGAAGGAAATCTCATTGACTGCCACTTGTAGGTAAAATATCCACAGTTAAAATGGTCACAGCACCAAAAATTATGTATCTTCTCTCCCACATTCCTTTGAAAATACCTAGTTATTGGCTTACTAAGTTAGACTCCCTGCTGCGATCCTTTTTGTGGGAGGGTAAGAAACCTAGGTACAGTAGAAATAAGCTCAGAGCTCATTGATCGGAAGGAGGCTGGGGTCTTCCTTGGTTAGAGGGGTATAAATGGGCCTTTCAGCTGGCTCAGATGTTAAAATTGTTCCTTTTCCCTGAACACAACGCTCCCCAGTGGCTGGATATATAGAGAGAGGTATGTCAGTGTACTAACTTAGTACTATTGTTATTTAACCATTCCCCTAAGGGCACTCACTCTCATCCTACTATAGGTCCCTCTCTGCAATATTGGGCCAAGGAGCATAAGAAGTTGAGCACCTCCCCATCTCCCCTAAGACTTACCCCACTATGGGGCAATAATGAGATTACCATCATTAATCAACCAATTACATGGCCCTCATGGGAATGTGGTGGTATCTCATTGCTTCGAGATATGCTAATTCCTAGTACAGATATCCTTAATTCCTTTGAGGGCCTGCGGAGCTCTTATGGGATCTCTCCCAAAGACTTCTGGTGATTCCTTCAAATAAGAAGTGCCCTCCTTACGTGCAGGCATAAGAAGCACCAAGAGCAACAAATCTCCCAGGCAGAGTCATGGCTGGCCCTAGAAAGAGGACAGTCAAACCAGGAATATGCAGCCATTCGGAGCACCATCCCGTCCCAAGCAGAGGAATCCAAGCATAAATGAGAGAAAGCACTGCATGCCCCTATTACGAACCTGGAGTGGAAGTCTTGTCTAAAACTAGCTCATGGGGCATATTCTGACACCAGTAGTCAAGTAATACAGAACAAGATAATTCACTCCTGGTACAGGACTCCTGTAGTCCTCACCAAGGCAAAACTGGCTCAGTCTGACCTGTATTGGAAGTATCAGGAATTCCCAGGTGACCTGTTCCATATACTTTGGTTCTGCAGGCTGATCCAGCCCATATGGCAGGCGACCTGTGAGATGGGGTCCAAAATACTTAGGAAGCCAGTGCCTCAGTCCCCTGAGTTGCTATTATTAGGACTCCGGACTCCAGCCCCTCACCTTCGTCTCTCCAAGTTGAAACTACTTCTGACACTTAGTATGCAGGTTAAAAGACTCTTACTGTGTAAATGGAGGTCCCAGATAATCTCCTCCCTGGGGGAGTTACTTACCTCCATGCCTCAAGTTGCCAACTGGGCCAGAATATCACATACAGTGACCAATACCGTCTTTAAATATACTGCCCTCTGGACTCCCTTCCTTCCTTCTGTTTTTGAAACCTAGGGAGGGAATTGGCTGAATAGGCACAGCCATGCTACTATAATGGTCTCCTCTCATGGTGCATTTAGGGACAAGTGCTGAAGAGATTGTTATTAAGTTATAGGGGACCCTGCTCTATGGATGACATGGTATAATATCAGTAATGGATGGTATCTCCTCTGACAATGAAGACCTGTTTGCTTTGTGTGTGTAATCTCTTGTATTTTGTAGGTGTAAAGTAGAGGACAGTGGCCCTGGACCTCTCATAATTTCTGATGCTTTGTCAAATACTGCAGAAACTAGCAGGATGGAGCCAGGTAAGATATGTTTGTATGAGTTAGCCATAATGCAATGCACCAACTGCTAATACTTTCAAATTTAATCTCCAGCTGGATAGGTGTTGTACATCCAGACACAGAGTATTATCCTACTGCTTACCTGGCTAGTATATTCAGTTTGTTACTATTTGGCCAGCATTTTCTGTTCTCTGCTTCTACAGACATATGTAACAGTCTGTAAGATCTTTGCAATATATCCGACTGTTTTAATGTTTATATCATCTTAAGTCAAATCAATAAAATGTATTAACCACAAAAAACCAAAAACAAATGATAGCATGGTACTGTGAGCACAAAAAAATGTTCAGCACAAAACTATCTACAAAATGAGTGGTGTTTCATTTATAGATACCTTTTAGGTTTTTTTATAATTGACAAAGAACAGCATACAATTCCATTTTCTTTTTCCCTTTTTTGACAAACAAATGTGGATAACTTTAAAATGAAAAAAGTAGCATGGTACTGTGAGCATGACATTTGTTCAGCAAGAAGTTTTCTACAAAATGAGTGGTTTTTCATTTAATAGCAACCACTATGCTAGGCAGACATAATCTAGGAAAGTTAACCAAAACTCCCAGAAATTGACATTTAAAAAAAAGATAAACAGTCAAAACCAAATGTTCCGGCCCTGAAAGAAAGACTCCCTATTGCATAAATGAAATATACAATGGTGAGTTGTCAGATAAATGATTTATCTACACTTGTGCTGTTTGACCTCGGACACCTCACTCATGGCTTACGCCACTCATGAGGTTATCAGTGGTCAAACAGCACTTTTGTAGATAAATTATTTATCTGACAACTCACCACTGTATATCTCTTATATATATTTTCTATGCAAAAACTCTATTAATGTATCAGTTAAGGTTGTTTCCACATCAACAAAAGTGTGGAAATTCCACATTAGGGTTATCACCCCATCACCCCACCCCCACACCCCCCTCAAAACCCTAATTCTGCATTGCCCCCATCTCCACTCCACCCCAACACACACTTGCAAGCAAGGGAAGAGCCAAGGCAAGACAAGCAACCAGGGACAAGCAGGATCAAGTAATAGAAGTGACACAGAACTCTGTAAACATTCCACAAGACATAGGCATCATCACAGTCTGCCAAGTGTATGAGTTCTGCAGCCATCATAGTAGCATAGGGGTACACACACATGCTTGGCAATCATGGCACAGATGCCCATATTTCAATAGATAACAGCTGATGAAACACGCAGTATGTTATGCACACATAGTGGATAAGAAATAACAGTTTCTGTGAGCCTAGCAACAGTCATTGGATGTTTGCATTTTGTTTTGTGATACAGTGAGTCAGTCCTAATAACAAACAGTGATAGTAAAAACAAAATATTTTGTAGCATAGTATACGAGTAAGATGTAAAAGCAACAGTTGTAACATGCAACAGTAACCATAGCATACTGTTAATGAGCACTTTCAGGTACTGCAGCAGCATAACAGCATGCATTGGTGTTAGTTTCCCACCGGAGCAGTATCTCCAAAGTACTGTGCATGTGTGAGGTGTATCTGTCCTGCTACCCTATGTGGTAGCAACAATACTTGCAGTGACCCATTATATAAATCAATATTTTGAAAATGTGTACAGACTAAGTGTCATTGTATTAGTAAGATATGCCAGCAGTAATGTGTCATCGTACTGTGCTGGCAGCATAGAGTCGCTTGTACTGTATTTGTTTTTTCATTACATAGTGTTATGTGAAATTAGCACAGTCTTGTGATTATTGTGCTTACAGATGTGATGGAGTGGTATAGTGTCATACAATGTTGCATGTGTCTTGCATGTGTGTGTGGGGGTGGGAGAAATGCGGAGTTAGGGTTCTGAGGAGGGGACATGGGGTGGGATGGTGGGGTGATAACCCTAACGTAGAATTTCCACACTTTTGTCAATGTGCAAAGAACCCTAACTGATGCATTAACAGAGTTTATGCAAAGAATTTCCTTCTTTTTTAAAAAGTGTAATGTAAGTAGCAAATGGTATGTGTTGGTGGGAGTGCAGGGTCCAAAAGCTTCCACTTTCACATAAGTATGGAGCCATACAGCTGCTCTTTCAGGTAAGGAGCACTTGTAACACCAATTTGCCCATATCGTGGTACCTACAAAAAACTTCAAGTGTCATTGTAATCATGAGAGTGAGTAGCTTTCGCAAAATAAGTCAATCAAATCTGCATTGTGCATTGTTTTCTGAGATATGGGTACCAAAAAGTGCTGTGACTGCTAATGCTGGGGGGCATAATAGTGGCCTACGCACATGAAAATGAACAATTGGAACACTAATTCCTAAATATCTCATGAACCATACAAGGTAGAAAAAAAACTAATTTCATGGTTGGCATGGCTTTCCAACCTACTTCTGCACCTATGAAAAGTCTGTCCTCAAACTGTTTTTGAGATACGGGTCCTGAAAGGCATCATGGGCACCGCCATGTTATCCTATGGGAAAATTTCTGAACTTTGGAATGCTGTAACTATGGGCCTATTCAAGGTTTCCATACCAAACCACCAAAAGGCACATCTGTGGGACTAGGGCTTGCAATCCTGAAAATTTCAAGCCAAAAGTGCAATCCACATTGCCGCAATGAAGTGACAAAGAAAACAACTGCAACAATGTTATCATATGGGACAATTTCTGAACTTTGAAATGCTATAACTATGGCCTGTTCAATGTTTCTGTCCCAAACCACCAAAATACACATCTGTGGGAGTAGGGCTTGTGACTCTGACAATTTCAGGCCAATAGCACAAACCAGTATGCTACAATCAATTGACAAAAAAAACACATAGCAAAATGTGTTTGTGCAGTGTTGCCACAATAACATTAATGTTTCTGCTATTTTCCTGTCTCTATAATGAGATTGTTTGTGTGCACAAAAAAATGTTAGTGCAGATACTTTTTCGAGTTAGTGCGACTGTTTGCGCAGCAACATAAATGTTTGCACAGTCAAAAAAATGGAAAAAGTAAAAAAAAAAACATATTACCAGGATAGCTGGTGAAAACTAATGACAGGTGCATGTTCCTTGGAGCCCGATTAGGTAAACCCAGTGGTTGGTGTTTTGTAAAGTGCAGTATATTTTCAATTACAGAGTTGTTTCTCTCTCGTTAACTAAAAACAAGACGGTGGCAGCACAACATTATTTTGGGGCAAGCTCGATGACAAAATTTAATTGTGAATGTTTTCACAATGCACATATACATTTTTTCATAGGTTATAATGGGACATGAAAAAATGGAATAACTTTTGAACGGAGCCATATTTTTCATCCAATCTTCAAAAGGCACCAGTGCAACCCAGGACATATGTAGAGAACCCAATTTGAACACACTCAAATGCATTCTTCAGTGCATTATGGGTGAACAAAAGAATTCTCAGCATTGGGGAAAATTCACTTTTTCAGTGCACTACAGTTCTGCAACTGTACATCTGACTAAAATGAACATTTCCAAATCCAGAGCTCTATAACTGATGTTTCTACACTCCACATGTCAGCAAATCGGACAAATGGTTCAAACATTATTAAAGTGCAAAATTTGAGGTTTACCATAGAAATGGCTACTCAACCCTAACTATAGTGGCACTACCATGCCACTATTATATATATATATATATATATATAATGGTAGCATGGTAGTGCTACCATAGTTAGGGTTGAGGGCCATTTACATGTTAAACCCAAAATTTTGCACCTTAATAACTTTGCAACTGTTCAATGGATTTGCCTGAAATTTGGAATACAGAATTAAGACCCATACACCTTGGGATATGCCAAGTTTCGTACCAGTCGGATATACAGCTGCAGAGTTATTAAGCATGATCTGCGCATGTGTTTATGCTTTTTTTGGAGTTCTACGGTTGCATCTACAGGTCACACGGTTTGCACAACTGGTCCAAAATCTTCAGGGAATGTGCAGCCGGGGTCCCCAATGTGCCTTTTGAAGATTTTGTGAAAAAATATTGAATGGTTCAAAAGTTATTCAAAAAAACAAGTTCCCATTATAAGTCAAAGGGAAAAGTTAACAAAAAGTTCAGCACTTTTGCAAATGCACTTTTTACTGTCACAGATG